>CAWLCW010000027.1:5000000-10000000 GCA_963856015.1 Helicoverpa assulta
CGTATTCTACAATACCAGCATAGTTTGATTCAACTTATTTCCTCACAGCAATATCTGGCATAGATAGTCAATTTCCTGTCATTTAGAACCACTTTCGTTTGCTGTTATTGTCAGCCCTTACGCGTTCTGCTAGTTCCGTATAAAGGTCTTGACATACATGAACGCTACGGCGCAGCTTCAACCTCGCGGTAACTTGTCATTTGACTTTGAGCCTTACATCGTATCTCTTATAAAACATTTTGTAATGTCAATATGATGATGATGATGATGTCCGATCAAGTCTATTATCGGCTACGGCGGCTTTTTTCATATAAGGAGATTAGCCAACTGCGCAGGACATATTATAGTGCACAAGCATTTGTACAAGCACAGGTGCTCTCACTATTCCTTCAGTCTCATAGCCCTAAGGGACGGCTGTCTGACATGACCGGAAAGAGATCAGGTGCAGGACCGACATTTAAGCCGGGTCCTGTCATGTATCATTTACCCGATCCGATCATGCTCTCCGATGCACGGGTGTATCAATCACCAACTTCCAGACTCCGGGCAGCCGCACTTGCGATAGCTAGACAAACGAGACAGTTAATATACAGAAGCAACGGTGGGGTGACAGTGAGCTTGCAGCTAACAATAGCTTCGCCGTGCCGTGCCGTTCATGTGTGCTAAGACCTTAAGGGTCTCTAAGTTGCCGATTTTCATCCACACGTGGACTTGAGGAACCCCATTCAGTCTTGACCTTATATGTTCTGTATTTTAGGCAGGTAGTCCGACATTTTGAGTCAGGTTGAATTTATTAAGTTAAGGAAAGGTAGGTATTGGAATTATTTATAAGGCCAAGCCTTTTGTTTGAGGTTTTTTGATAATCCTCGTCTATCATAAGATATTTTGTTTTTACATCAACTATGAGACGGGATTAAAATTTATGCCACTATAGGTTTTGTACAGTAATAAAAAAAAAACTTATTTTTGAACAATCAAATAGGTATTAATTTTTGTCTAAATATAAATAAACCCTGAATGGTTAAAACGACATTAAAAAAATATTTTCATAATTTATTGGTTTAATGAGCGCAATAAAAAATTAAGAACATAAAACCCCTTCATGAAATTATAATTCAAAATTTGCAATAGCCAAAATAAACAAAAAACGGCATACCATGACGTTATTGCCGAAGGGTGAAAACAATAGATTTGAAATGGTCGACGCTACATACTGGAATAAATAAATTTGAAAGCGGAAGAATAAAGTACCGCACATAACTCTAGTATATGTTTTATATATGGGATTGTTTTGGGTATTGGCCAAGCTGAACACAATGATACACTATTGAATTTCCTCATAAATATTATGTACTAGCTGACCGAACAAACTTCGTATCGTTTAAACCTTCCCTGGACCTCTACAAACATTTTAAAATCAAAATAAGCCAAATCGGTTCAGCCATTCTCGAGTTTTAATGAGACTAACGAACAGCAATTCATTTTTATATATAAGAAGATTATGTATTATGTATGAAAAGTCCTATTGTGGGAATAAAGTTTACTAGCTTATTTTATTTTGAAAATTATTCCTATGTTTATTTGTTATATGTTAGGTGTTTTTATTTATTTACATAGTTATATACCTCTACATAGATATTTACAACACAAAAAAAAAACTATCCTAGTAGAACAGCTCCGCTAGGTACGCTCCCAGTTGACAGCGATGGGGATGAATTTTTTGACGCCTTTTAGATATAGTGTATATATTTTTATTTTTTTTATTGTTCTGTTAGGTGTTCATATGTTATTTAAAAGTAATCTTATTATATTATACGCTTGCTTACCCGTCGTGTACGCAACAGGATCTAATCTACGTCTTGGATGGGCCTGCACTGGATAGGTAAGCTGCATGTTTTACATGCAACTTGATAACCCTTCCAGTGAATCAGGCGGTGCATTTTTTCTATTATTATTATTTTATAGATTGTAATTATCTAACATAGGTTAAGTTGTTTTTTGTTACTAACATTTTTAGGCCTTGGCGTCTGAATATAAAAGTTTTTTTTTTTTTTTCGCAAGGTTTAAATATGGACTACCTATAGGTACAGCAATTTTCATTTGAATTGGTTTAATAGTTTTGGCGTGTAAGCTCGACAAATAGACGAGAGTTACTTTCGTATTTATTTTATAATATTAGCAGTCGGTCTAACAAAGCTTGACAAAAATAATGTTTTTCAAATATCAAATAAGCATCATTATTATTACCAAACAAAACTATAACTATTCAAAAACGAAAACAACTAGAAATAACTAAATTGTATTAACCGAAACACCAGGCTGCAAATGAAAAACTAACATAACTTTAAATAGAGCATCCAATTTTCTTAGAAGCCTTAAAACAGTTCGCAACTAGACGAAGAGACAACTGCAGTGTGCTGCACTGCAATGCTAAAATAATTACGAACTATGCAAAATTATTGTGTCTGCAACTATGCACTTTTTAAAATAGAATTGTCTTTTTGTTACTGAAATGCTGAAGCATATATTATGTTAAGTAAAACTTACTGGCGTAGGAAAGAGAATTAACATTAAAAAAATAATAATAGTTCGATTATTTTGTATTTTTTTCACTAATTTACTTATTATCTACGCAGGTTGGTCTTAAATATGGATGACACGCCTTCATTTCAGAATACGGTATAAAATATCTCAATTAGGCATAGGCAACAAAAACGAACCTTATTAAAAAAATATTGTCATCAAAACTTGCCTAGATTTTAATGCGAGCGACAATTTAATCTTAAGTCGTCCGTTGTTCATTACACAGACATCACAATAAAACCAAGTAAGTACCTACTTCAAATATTGTTTGTCCTACCGTCTAAATGAGTTCCTTAAGCTGCCTCAAACGATGCGTCCTAGCCTCGACAAATTCTTTATCCGCAATTTGTTCCAAGACAAACGGGCGAAAATTCACCCGGGTTCATCAAAATTCTAGGGTTCCGCGAAGAATTTATTATACTGAGTCCTGGATAAATTTGGATAATATCGACATCTTTGTGAGAAGGCAAAAAGGCCTGACGTTTTGTAGAGGATAAAGCTGCTCCGATTTTGCTGTAGTTGACACTTTTGTGGTAACACAGTACCAGTAATTTATGAGAAGTAATGGTAACACAGATTTAAAATTTCGAGTATATAAGTTATTAAGTATAGATGTTTTATGCGGAACAATAAACAGAAGACTTCATAGATACCTACTACATCTAACAGACATTTCACATGGCCACATTCATGCACATAAATGGTAGACTGATACACATGGTTGAATTTATGGGCTATCTAGGAATCACCACATCATAACCAGAATCTTGCAGCTGAATACAGAAACGTCACATCATTGTAAGTTGTACTCTAATATTATTCTATCACTTTCCCAATCTGTAACTTAACCAAAACTTAAGAAAACGTTTGAGTATTTCGAGTTTAGCACCTATCTATTCAACATTATTTCTGACTATATCAAGGGTTTACTATACCCTATAAAAATAGTGGTCCATTAACCAAGCTATTTGGCCAATGAGTTCAGGTCATTAACAGTACGTACCTACTCCTAATTTGGTACTTGACTTTTATGCTTCAATTTAGTGTATCGATGCTCGTTGACTACTAATGTGAAGTAAAGATGGCTGCTTGATATCTACTTCTCATTACAGACTTTGTTATTAAATTAAGTACGCTATGAAAAAGTCTTTGAGTTGCTAGCCCGTATAGAATGATTTATATCCTACTAATATCCTACTTCCTACTATATCCTACTTATATTATAAATGTGAAAGTTTGTGAGAATGTATGGATGTATGTTTGTTATTCTTTCACGCAAAAACGGCTGGACCGATTTGGTTGAAATTTGGTATGTAGATAGGAGATACCCCGGATTAACACATAGGCTACTTTTTATTAACACACCACGCGGGCGGAGCCGCTGGCGGAAGCTCGTGCCATATATTAAATCAACATAGAAATTGCATAATAATATAGAATGCTATCTCACCCAGTAACCATTTCACCAAACTGCGCTTTATATGATCCAACTTAGCGCATTTGGTTTAAATATTACACAACTATAGTTATTTATTAGGTAACAACATGATTATGATCCAATAGCCTTACACTCTCAAATCAGCCTTATGCTGACTGCATACAGTTGCAAATTCAATGTAGAGTGTAGACTAATGTATCATGAAAAATTGTTTGCCAATATTCTGGATGAGTTTTTTCGAGTTTATGGTCTATTTATCATTCGAATACCCTGAGGCAACTTTCTCGTAGTAAAAAGGGAATGAAAAGTGTCGAATAAATTGCAAAAAGACGCCATATTGTGTTCGAAACGATCGCCATGAAAGAGAATTCGTTATATCGGGAGGATTTCTGCTTTTCGTCGGCTATTTTATGTTTTAAGTGTTTTGAATAGGATTTCTTTAAATCTGTCTGTAATAGATTGTTGGAAGCAATCATTGCGAGATTTGTTTTTTTTATGTTAATGTTTTAAGTAGGAATTAATAGAAATTGGTATTTGTAATTGCAAATGCTTTTTAAATATATATTGAATAAGAGATTTGTGTGATTGATTTTCTTAAAAACATTTACCTACTTTCACAATCTTAGACAACAATTCGCAAATTATTCATTTTACAAGTACAATGTACAAGTTAACTGTACTGCCTCGTTGGTCTAGTGGTCGCAAGCGCGGCTGCTGTTCTCGAGGTCTCGGGTTCGATTCCCGGGTCGGGCCGAAATCGCTTTGTGGGTTTTCTTGAACTTTCACAAAGCAGCCCGTAGTCTAGAAGTTGGTGATCGATTCACCCGTGCATCGGAGAGCACGTAAATGTCGGTCCTGCGCCTGATCTCTTTCCGGTCGTGTCGGATTGCCGTCCCATCGGGTTATGAGAGTGAAGGAATAGGGAGTGCACCTGTGTCTGCGCAAATGCTCGTGCACTATAATATGTCCTGCGCAGCTGGCAGATCTCCTTAAATGAGAACAGCCGCCGTGGCCGATATCGGCCGTGGACGCCATTATACAAGTTAAATAATACAAGCATAACTTCTGATACCAAGTAATCAATTATGATTATGATTATGGTACCTCTGTACGTATTCCTGTAATAAAGCTGACATTAATCTCCTAAGTTATTCCAATATAACACAATTAATACAAGGAATCCACTGAATTACGTATTAATTAATGAACACAAAACCTGAACATGGATTCAGTAATTACCTTGATGAAATACAAGAATCGGTATGAACTCACTTATCTATCTACATATAATATCTATACTAATATGATAAAGAGAAAAACTTTGTTTGTTTGGTTGTAATGAATAAACTCAAAAACTACCGGACCGATTTTAAATATTCTTTCACCATTAGAAAGCTATATTATCTAGGCGAGTAACATAGGCTATATTTTATCCCGGTGCGGGCAGTAGCTCCCACGGGACGCGGGTGAAACCGCGGGAAACGGCTAGTCTAATATAAGATTTGATTGTTTGTTTCTTTGTATCTTATTAGGCTCCAAATTACCAGAACTGATTTCAAAAAAATCTTCTACAGTTAGAAAGCTCCGCTGTCTAAGCTGTACATAGGTTTTTTTAATCCGTATATGAGAAGAAGTTTCCTCAGGACGCAGGTGTTTTGTAAAAAAGAATTTACAAAATTACGTCAAACGAAAAAAGAAAAAAAAAAGAAAAAAACTAGGACAGCATATCATCTGAGTAATATAACTAGGTACTGCTCACCATGTACCAGGTTAGCATAAAATACAAGAAGTAAATCCCCCGAAACGCGAGTGAAACCGCGTGGAACACCCAGTCTACTAACATTACATTAGCAAAAGAAATTGATATATCATATTCAATCATAATTAATAACATATAACATTCGATTCAATAAGTCATTACTCTAACGTATGCTTCTAATAAGGACTCATTAATTCCTAATGAATATATGAATTCACATTACATAAATGTATATAGAATATACCTATATATAATTTTTCCTTCATCAATTCCCGGGAGAAAGTACCAAATTGGTAAGAAAAAATGTTGTGTATTGAATGGATATTAAGGCCTGGTGAAGATAATAAATGATTCAAGTAATATGTACCTACATAATTTGAGGTATGTATGATTAATGATTATGACTATTTCAGTTTTGAAAATTTTGTTGAGGTACGTCTAAGCATTTCAATACAATCAGGCCGTTGATTCGTCATCTAATATCCAAACATTGTCACCCCTTTTCACCTCTTCGGAGTTGAATTTCGCAAAATTTTGGGGGCAAAAAAGTATATTATAAATCTATACTAATATTATAAAGAGGAAAACTTTGTTTGTTTGTTTGGTTGTAATGGATAAACTCAAAAACTACTGGACCGATTTTAAATATTCTTTCACCATTAGAAAGCTATATTATCTGCGAGTAAGAGTTTATCCCGGTGCGGCGGGCAGTAGCTCACACGGGACGCGGGTGAAACCGCGGGAAAACGGCTAGTATACTATAAAGTATATTCTGGAGCTTTCGCAATGGTGAGTCGTTAATTTTCGCTTATATATTTACATAGTCATAAAACTCTATTGAGGTCAACTTAATATGCTGATTTGTTTTATTGTTATTTGTTATTTGTTGAATTACAAGCGGTCACGAAAAACAAAGTAATTTTACCCCTAAACTTAATTAACAAGTTGTGACGTAACTGTCGAGTGTAATATCGAAACTCCTTCGTGAGTGGGAATTGTGACGTCACTGTGAGACCGTTTCTTCGACTATTGTTCGGTAAATTGCAAGCATTGAGTTGCATGGGATGACGTATTTATTGTAGAAATTACATGTTGTTAATAGGTCAAAGCGTGGTTGGTAGAAATTATTCCACATATCGAATTAATTATTTAAAATATTAAAAACTTATTTTCATTGATTTGTTAGGGATTTATTTTACTTAAAACATGTTTATATTGATCAGGTAAATTTTTGCCGCACGTGTTGATCTTATAACTGCGTGCGACACGCATTGGCGCGGAAAAATCACCGGTAAAATAAGCTAGTGTAAAATTAATCTAAAGGCGCTCGTGATTTATTTATTGCCAATCTTATTTTATAGGAAATAACGAAAGCCTTACTTTGGCATTTGAAGACCAAAACAACATTCAACCATTTCTTTCATCGACAAATCGGTCAATAGATTTCCCATAAAAAGAATCATAACGCCATCATTTCGAGAGCCTATCCGTTATGCCGCCCATTCAATTCGTACTAATATAATTTTATTGGCAATGCGATAATATTTACTGTCAACGATTGGCGCTCTGATTGGTTGATTAAATACAAGCCCGCTCATTAAACGAGTCCTATTGGTCTATTTCGAATGTGGCGTTTTTGTGGGCTATAAAACAGGCTTTTTCGAGATACGTTCGGGATTGATACGGGAACATTTTTTTGTTTTTGTCGAGTTTTATTACGAAAGTTTTTGTAGAACTAATTCGATAAGAGAGATTTGGATTGGTTTTTTGCTTGGGGAAAAGACAGCTGAGTAATTTGGAATGGCGGTCGGTGTTTTAGAGTTTTCGTCGAGAAAGAATATTTGCTTTTCGTGGTTTCCGTTATTTGATGTTCAAAACTCCAACAAACGCTTTTGATGGTTAAACTTTGTTCTGTATAGGTAAAGGTTTACGTCATACTTTTTTTCCTTCTAATAGGGGTAAAATATTGTGAATGCCAAAAGTAAGATTATTATTTGTGTGGTATGAAAATAAGTGGTACCTTTGACACAGTTAAGGGTTTCTTTACATGCAGAACCGTGTAGTAGGTATGCAATCCTCTGAGAACTGGAGTGAAACCGTAGTAAAAGCAAAAGGTAATATGTAAAAATACTTAGGTAGTATGAAAAAAAAAATAGAACATTTATGAATAAACCCAGACAGAAAACGCTAAACAAAATTGACAATGCCAAAACAAAAGACGACACAAAATCACCTTCTAACCTTCATGGGCCATCGATAATAATTTTTCACGATATTTCACAAGCAATTTTATATCTTACGCCTCTGATATAAGAGTGGTTTTGCCTTGTTAGAATCATGTTATACCGTGTATAAATTGAAGAGGTGCTAAAGCAAATTGATGTTGACAGTGTAATCTGAGTCTCATTTGTTTAGTAGAACGTTAATCGTGTTATGATTTAATCTTATGTGTTAGTAACTTAATATCAAATTAGACTTGTTAAGTACAACTTAGTTGTGCTGAAAGCTCAGATATATTCAAGTACATTCGGTGCATAAATGGAAACTGAAAAGTGATTTCTAAAATATTCGTTGCTGGCTGTAAAATAAAATTGATTCAGTTATACTCAATTTAGGGATGGGGTCTATATGAATGTTAGAGATAAATAAAAGTTCAATATCAGTATAGTACTAGGTAGTAAATTATACATATTGTTCACATTCAGACACACGAAATTATTATACAAAAGTTCACGTTTAACAATAGTTCCGGCCGGGCACACCGTTATGTGGAGACTGGCTTATACAAGCTGTTGATTTGCATCCGTGCCATAGTCAAGGATGTAATTATACTAATGATTCTCGACCCAAATCAACAAAAAAATTGGTACAAAAATTTTTGATTTTAATTTTTTTTCGAAAATCCGTCAATGTCATCTAGCCGTATTTAAACTTGGCGCGTGTGTTACTGGCCTTAAAACCGTGCTGCGCCCGCACACAAACGCAAACACAAAGCATACGCAACGATTATTCATAAATTTCATTCATAAAAATTGGATTACTTCTGAAATACTATGACATTACAATGACAAAAAAAGCAGTGCATATTAGATATTTCCCGTCAACTGTAATTCCAATCGATTATTTACGTATTTTATGTCCTCCTCCTGAAGTATGGCACAAATGCAAATCAACACCTTGTATTCTGATTTAGGGAGGGAATGACAATATGACACGTCGCCTCACGCACACATCCATGCACATGCATTTACATAGGTGTGTATGTGAGTGTCTCTACACTGAAACATACTCAAAATGTCCGCGGGTCCACACGCATGAGATTATATTCGCTTTGTGTGTTGCAATTTCGCAGACTTTTCAGAAATTATGTACACGTGTTTTAACTGTTTTCTAAAGCAAGTAGACCAGAAGAGACATTTTTGGGCTTATCTAAGCCACACAGCACCACACACCTGCAGAATCTCCCCTTTAGACCACCTAGAGCTAGAAATACATATACTCCTTCACCTCGTTACAGCCTCCATTTACTAAAACAGCAAGCGAGATAAACGTGTCCGCATAGTGCCTCACCGACTCCACATTGTCTCCCGTACGACCTATTTCCAAAAATAACTGCCTACCCACAGGCTGAAACTTAGACTGCAATGTGGGTCGCACTTGTGCCGCCTGCCTAAATCGATATTATGCTGTGCTTAGTTTTAATTAATTTTGAAGAAGGTTATGTACAAAGAGGCCGATGGTTAAATGACAGCGTATTTTTAAAGAGGCCATAAATCCAATGAAACTTTTTTCTCAGTCTAATACTGGCCAGATACATGATCATAATGTGCGAACTACTATTCATCTCCATTTGTTCATCTACCTTGTTTTATTTGAAATGATTCCTTATATATTATTTACTGTAACTGTGAGTTAACACACATTTTTCTACACTAATATTATAAAGAGGAAAACTTTGTTTGTTTGTTTGGTTGTAATGGATAAACTCAAAAACTACTGGACCGATTTTAAATATTCTTTCACCATTAGAAAGTTATATTATCTGCGAGTAACATAGGCTATATTTTATCCCGGTGCGGGCAGTAGCTCCCACGGGACGCGGGTGAAACCGCGGGAAAACGGCTAGTAATTAATAAAAGCAACCCTATTAAGACTCAGAAGTATAGCTATTTCATTTAAGATATCTCAGCAGTCGTAAAAATTCATAATAAAACCGAGACACAATCAACCAATATCCTAAAAGCGACGTCAAAACCCACATGCAAAGATTTAAAAGCAAACTATTTGTTAGCAAACTGAAAAATACCACATTAAGTACACAATAGTTCCAATACTTCGGAACAACGGCTTCATACTTTTATCTGTTTGGATGGTAAACAAACTTATTTACTTACAGCATTCCGTTACTCAGAGAACTGCAACTGCCATAAGAGGTAGTTCTATTTACGAAGCTCATTTTACCTCCTATTTGTTCTTTCGAGAGAAACTTTAAAGGATTTTTCAGTACCTACTGAATATAGCAAAAATGCTGCTTGGAAATAGCGCGTGGCTAAGTAATAGCATGGGTGGATTGATCATAAGGTTGAACAATACTTGGCGCGGTGGGTCCATGAACGAGTGAATTAAGAGGTCTCGGCTGTGTTTGAAAATCTTCATATTATTTCGATATTGCAGTCGACAGTCAAAAGGGAGAAAGTTGTCAACCAACCTTTACATGGAGTATCAGATTGCTTAGGAAACTGGGAGCTCTATGATAACAGATAGGCAGTGGCTCTAAGTAAAATACTGGTACTCAGCTGCACCCATTTAGACTTAGACTGAGCCTCACATAGTTGTCAGAATGCTAGCAAATGTCTGATCTATCTATGCGGTGCTTCCCTACGTGTGCTTGCTAGGGCTAACCATGAATTATTATGAAGTAATAAGACCATTGCTTTCAGAATTAACTCATCCATATTGCCTCATAATACGTACAAAACAGCAGTCTGCTCTTCATCATCATAACCGACTAAAATAAACTCAAGTACAGAAACAAACAATATTTCTTTTACTTCAAAGATGGTGCATCATTGTTTGAAGCAGCCAACAAATCATTTTTTATCGTGGAGAACAAAAGAACTAGCGGAGGTGCCATAACGGAAAATCCCCTAAAAAAATAGCGCGCCACAATGCGGGTGTGAGGGGGACGAGGAATGTTTACTGTCTTCTCACTTATACGCCTACCTTGGATCCGACAATCTTTTATCATACCAAAAATCGTTGACAGATGTCTCAAAGAACCCGAAGGCCTCGTCAGGGATCGTTTAGTCATGCCCATCGTAAGGATTTGACCTAGAAAAAGGCGCCTGACCTACCTGCGTTATGGCATCTCCGCTCTTTCCTTACTCCGAGTTTTTTATCCTCTTTCATAAGCCGAACATTATTCGGGTTGGCGAAAACATCCGATGATTTACGATGCTACACGCGCTCCGAGTTTACGAGCTCAATTTTTTTGTATGATCAAGTGGTGCTAGTTTTCATTGAATAATGAAACGTATTGCAGTTGCTAACTTTTTTATTCCACTGAAGTGTTTTTTTCGTAAACTGAAAATTGATATCCATTCAGGAATGTAGGTGGATGTAGGAGGGGCAGTTTTTATATAGATTTTTTTTTCATTAAACATAAATAATATTACGTTTACATAACATAGACATTGATATTGTTTGTGCTTCTTAATTATTTTCGAACTTGATAAACTATATTCGTAAATATCTGTAAAACACTTATTTCAGCAACTTCTAAACGGCAAAATAAGCTCACAATGGGATCGTTCAAAAGAGTTATCCTAGCATTTGAACACAAAAGACTCCAAAAGGAGCTTGGGTATTATTTTTGCCAGTGATTCACTGATACTCCAGTTATCAATCGGATAGGTCGCTGGATAATTCAAAAAATCAAATCGGACATACATACTTTTTATTTCTGTACCTACATTATTTTATTCCTCCCCATAAAAAAAAAATAATACACAAGAACACAATACCACATCAGACAAATACCGATTACCTCGTTGAATTCAAGTCACGTTACGGTTAAACTACGAAGATGCAGTTTTGTCGAGGCCGCCCGTCGCGACTTAACGAGCGGCCCAAGGCCTCGTCGAAAAACTCGATAAGAGAGGAATTTGTTCAATGACATACCCAGATGAATGCTGGAACGTTTGTGAGATAAATTCGTAAGCGATCTAGGTTATTTGTCTAGTCGTGTTAGGTAGATAACTTTACTTCTAAGTATATTTATTGTTTGTGTTTTTGTTTAAAAGGAATATCATTCGGGAGTGTTCTTAGCTATGTTTGGTGGAAATCGGTTCAGGTCTTCAAGGTCATCAGCTCGTTTGTAAGGTGTGATAGTCACGACAAAATTTAGTTTAGTCTGACATGCTTTAGTTGGTACTTACGTAGTGTTAAAAGTTATTTTTTGCTTTTTATAGGGTTTGGCCTTTTTTAACCTTTTGTCATAATGTATTGTAAAGCTGATGAAAATGTTGTCTGGTATAACTGCAGCGCCAGGAATGATTGGTCCAATAAAAAAAAAAGGTTAGTATTTGACAGTTCATATAAGGAAGGCCACTTTTTGTCTGAATACAAAGAGTAGTTCCTTCGTTCCAGTTTTAGTAAAGCAAGTTATTGTAATGAATACAAATATCAATACATAATACCAAGACACTTCAAATATTAAAAATATTTCAGTTCAAGACAACAAGTTCAGAATTTCCGTCGCGCAACAGTGAAGACAACGTAGCTAGAGCATAAAATACCAAAACCATTATCAAATAGAAAAATAATAATCAAGCCAAAAGCTTTTCATTATTTACGGTAACATAAATTGTGAACCAGTCGCACTATGATTAATTACAAGATAAACAGAAAAACTTATAACTCATATTAACTTTCATGCATGGCTAGACATTTCATTTGGAGGAAACCCCTGTGGAGTTTAAATACTGTAAATTCCACAACTGTACAGAATTGCAAAAATATTTCTGCAGATTAAGAGTACTCGCAGACTGGCGACTTTTTAGTCTACCAACAATTTTATTGAGCGTTTGATAAGTATAGAGATGTATGGGAGTGTGCACATAACAATGACCAAAAGTAAAACGAATATCCTTAAATATGTGCAGGTAGGCTTTACATGTACGGTGTCCGAAAAACTGAGTGTAAAAAAACGTTCAGGAAATCCGCCAGTGTGACAAGGCTGCAAAGATCGTAAATATAAATACATATTTATTTATTTATTTATTTATTTATTTATTTACTAGAAGGAGAATCAACAGCTGTAACAAAGGGATAACAATTCTATATGATATAGTAAGCCAATTATAGATTCTCACGGGTAGAAACTGAAAAAGTAACAGACAACTTAAGATCACTAACAAGCACGATAAAAAAAAATAAATAATAATAATAAGATTATAACAAAATATCACTTGGCTCAATCCGCACTCTTGAAAAAGTCCGCATTCAGCTGAGTGCGCGCAGTATAAGTTTTAGTGGTAAATGGGTCAAATGAGAAATCCTTACAAAGAACATTAAAGTCTTTACTCGCTCGCACCATGTATGAGTTTTGCCTATAGTTAGAAGAGGAATAAGGAATGGAGATAGGCGGATTAAATCTAACCGATCTCTGGGGAACATTGAAGCATAGTTTATGCAGGAGATCAGGACAGTCAATCTCATTAGAAATAATTTTTAGTAGGAAAGTGCAATCTGCTAATCGACGACGATTTATAAGTGGTTGTAAGTGAAACTTCTTGCAAACATTTATGTAATTATCAGAATGGTACGGTATACGCAGCCGAAAACACAGAAAACGAATAAATCTCTTCTGAACATTCTCAATACAATCAATGTATTTGCCATAACGAGGGTTCCAAATTTGTGACGCATATTCAAGGTGACTTCTTACAAAAGAACAATAGAGGATCTTGAGAGTTTTGGCGTTTTTAAAACCCCCTGCGACTCGCATTATAAAACCAAGCGACCTCGAGGCTTTTGCCACTATTTGTTCAATGTGAGTATTAAACAGAAGTTTTGAATCATGAAACACGCCTAGGTCACGCACACCATGGCATCTCTGCAGTTGCTGACCTTTAAGTTTGTAAGTTGTAGGGCGAGGGACACGTTTTCTGCTAAAAGAAACTACTGAGCATTTGACAGGGTTCAAGTCTAATTTATTAGTCAGACAATAATCATCTAATCGTGCCAGGTCACTTTGGAGAGCCACCATATCATCCTCTGATGAAATTGCAGAGAATATCTTCATATCATCAGCAAAACAAAGTAGATTAGAATGGTGGAAACACGAGTCGATGTCGCTGACGTAAATTATAAAAAGTAAGGGACCCATTAAGGAACCTTGGGGAACACCACTGGGGATAGAAACCCAGCTGGAAATGTAATTACTGATAACGACAGCTTGAGTCCTATTCTCAAGGTAAGAAGTGAACCAACGAAGAAGATCTCCTCTAATGCCGTTGTTAAAAAGCTTTGTTTTCAGAATATTATGATCAATTCTGTCAAAAGCTTTACTGTAGTCTGTGTAGACTACATCTACCTGTGCCCCACTGTCCATTTTGTCCGTAAGGAAATCATTAAGCAAAGCCAGATTAGATACTGTAGATCGACCCTTGAGAAATCCGTGTTGGGAAGGGCTAAATGACTGGTTCAGCGCTGCGTAAACTTGGTTGTATACAATTCTCTCAAAGACTTTTGCTAATACGCATAATTTTGAAATTGGTCTATAGTTAACTATTTCATTTTTGGGCCCTTTTTTATGAACAGGAGTGATAAAGGCAGACTTCCAGATTTGGGGAACTGAACATGAAGCGAGTGATTTTTTAAACAGTAGTGATACTGGTAGGGAAATGGTTTTAGCACACCCAATCAGAAATTTGGGTGATAAGTGGTCTGGACCAGCAGATTTAGAAGGATCAAGCTCACTAATTAGCTTACCTAGAACATTAAGGTCAATTTCAATTGAGTAAATATCTGACATTATATTGGGATTTGTAGCAGTTTGTGGAGAACAATGACTAGAAGGTATATCGTTAGTGGGAGCAAGAAAAGTAGAATAGAAGTGGGAGGAAAATGCGTTACAGATAGACTCAGGAGATGAAATCATTTCTTTCCCATATTTGAGGAAGCTGGGCATTGTATTGGACCTATATCGCTGCTTCACAAAGCTCCAAAAACGCTTAGGATTAGTTTCAATAGAGGCCTCTGTTTCAGCTAGGTAGATGGTGTAGCAATCCGCCTCAAGCTTATTAACCCGTTCACGCAGATGTTTGAAGGTCGCCTCGTCTGAAAGTCTACCATATACCTTAAATTTACGGAGATATTTAAACTTCTCTTTAATCAAGCGTTTGAGTGCTGGAGAGTACCAAACAGGGTATGAACTGGGAAGAACTGTCTTAGAAGGAACAAACCTATCTTGAATATCCTTTACGGTGGCATAAAAATAATTTACAGCTTCATCAAGCGACATGCCCAAAAATATATTTATCCAGTCTATGGCTGCTATTTCTCTGTTAATGGCCGCGAAGTCAGCTTTACCGTAGATGTAACTAGTAAATGGAGCGGCGGTTAAATAAGTGTACTTAAAGAAGTTAACATCTATACAGAGGGCCGGATGATATTTGTCAACGGGTGTTAAAGGCATCGAACACTCACGCACCGATACAGGTTCATTGCATAAAACTAAATCCAGAATCTTTCCATACCCATTTAAAATCCCATTATATTGATTTAACCCTAAAACACGTAACTCATCTGTGAGCGAATACTCATCGCCACTACAAATATTCGTGGGTAAAAATACGTCATTATGTAACTGCCACAGAATTCCACTCAGGTTGAAATCACCAACAACTAAATAGTTATCAGATGGATTCTTTATCATTGTGGTATTTAAACTATGGAAGAAGTTTGATAATTGGTCGGAAAAAGAATAACCACGGTTTTGCTGACACAGGTAGATGACGCAAATATTCAATTTAATGTAATTTCTAGTGTCAGGCTGACGTACACTCAGAGTTACCCACAAATCTTCGGCTGAGGAGTGAAATAGTGGTTGCGGTGCTGCAGAAATACATTTACGAACAGCTACCAAGACGCCACCCCCACGAGACTGGCCTGTAAGATCATAATCACGGTCGCGACGCCACACAATAAATTGGTCACCAAATAACTCCGAGTCAGATATGCCATCGACTAACCAAGTTTCCGTTAATACGATCACATCATACGTGCATAGGCATAATTGGCGAAAGAATGATTCAGTTTTAGTGCGTAACCCACGAACATTCTGATAATAGACATGTAGTTTTTTACTGTCGTTCAAAGCCATTGATGTTTCACAAAAGTTCTAGCATCATAGTTATAAGCTTGATAACAACCACTCAATTTATAGCAAGACACTAAAAGAATAACGACTGTAGATAATAAATAGTCATACTTATTGACATAAAACAAAATAAAAGCGAATAATAAACTTATAGAACGATAAAATAACTTAATTTTGCAAACGTAATTAAAAAGTGACACAAAAAGAGCATCAATGTCCCAGGTAGTTGTGCGAAAGAGCGGGCAGTAATAGTGGTCAGTCATAAGTGCGAGCGAGATAAATACTAATTGAAGTGTTATAATACAAAAGCGAGGTAATGAAGCATGGAGCGCGTCAGCGATGCCAAACCTTTTACAAAGATACAAACAATAAACAATTACGGTTAATGGTACATTATTAGAAAATATTTTAAATTTAGACATACGAGTATTATGATTTAAATAGTCTTGACATTGTGATAGTAATAAACATATGCGCCACACTAATTTATTCTGTTTAAATCCCTCTCTTTGGATATTATGAAAACAGCTGATCCTTCCTGCCTACGGACATGAATCTTTCCGTGTTTGACCCACACATACTTGTAGTCCTTCTCCTTAGCTAACATTCGTGTTTTATTCAACAGCTTTTTAGAGTCAGAGTTAAGGTGATCATTCACATAGACTCGGGTCATTTGCCCTACAAAACCAAGGTCCTGGGCAGATAGGGTCTT
Source organism: Helicoverpa assulta (assembly GCA_963856015.1). Lineage (NCBI taxonomy): Eukaryota > Metazoa > Arthropoda > Insecta > Lepidoptera > Noctuidae > Helicoverpa > Helicoverpa assulta. The sequence goes on from CAWLCW010000027.1 coordinate 5,016,877, forward strand.
AAAAGAGCGGGCAGCAGCAACGAAATCCTCCTTGACATATCTATTCAGGAAGCTGACCACAATCGATTTATCTTTCGTGTTGAATAGTGGAATCCTTGATATGTAGTTTATTTGGGCTTTAGGAAGTGAATAATTTACTTTTTGGCTGATCTTGTCCAAAATAGTAAACAGATTTTCGTCTTTCTTTAAGGGAATACCCTTAATTTCTACATTGTTAAGCCTTGATCTCTGGTCGCTGGCTGACAACTCCGACCTAACCAGATCAATATCGGATTGGAGACTGCAAACAGATTCCTGCAGATGTTCAAGACCGGCCACTCTGGTCTCAAAGTCCGCAATTTTGACAGAAAAATCGTCCAGCCGCTTGCCATCAAATTCACAACTGGCCTTGAGTTCCTTGAGTTCTTCCCTCATGCATTTGACATCCTCAGACAGTGTTGGAAGGCCAGCTAGTTGAAGCTTAAGCTCGCGAATCTCATTCAAGATTGTTTCCAAAGACGCAGGTTCAGGAGTTGGTTGCGGAGATGGAGTAGGGGTCGGAGACGGTGAGGAAATACGACATTTAGGACATTTCCAAGCCGCCCTTCGTTCAGCTCCTAATCTTCTCCACCCAGCTTCCGTGATACTAGCGCAGCCAAAATCGAAATGCCGCTTGCATGATGTGCACTGAACACCATCATTAAATTGAGAGTTGCAACTGGCACACTTCATCATTGATTCCAATGAAGTTTGAGGAAGAGTAAAACAAAAAAAAAAAAAAACAAAAAATGTTTAGAACCACTGATCAAACGCGGTGATCGCGCGAGGTGTGAGGGTACTTGCGTAGCAATCGCGCGAAGTGCGTAATATATGTATTTAGCAGACGAGCGAGTTACGTGCTTGCTTAGTAGGTGATCGCGATCAACTGATTAGTTATTATATATATTGATTAGTTTAATTTGTTTTTTAACTCAACTAACATTTTTTTGAGAATTTTCTATCGTTTTTATAGAGCTCATTAGAAATTGCTTCTCTAATATAATCGTATAGGCAACTGTTTAATTTTAAAGACTTCTATTAGAATGGACTTCAAACTAGGATATAGCGTCTGCGCCAATTATCTTTGTATTTCTTTTAAAAATACAAAAAAAATATATACATATATTAGTTTTTAATGTAGTAAAAAATAATAACAAACTCAAAATAGAATAACCAGCTATAGTTTTAACTATAACATTAATAAATGGTACTTAGTGCTACACGCGAAGTAGTCACGCCACATAATCTTTTAACTGAACACATTATACGAAAAGGCCATTGAAATAATTTTTAATATTTCGCCTTGAGACTTATTATATTGTCATTGTCATTCGTGTGCATGAAAGAACAAATACAAAATAATTTATTTAGAGGCAAGCAAAAGAATGCCATTGACATGACTTCGGACAAAAATGACAAATCAATATCTATCATCCTGTTTCAGAGCTTTTCTACACATACATATTTAATTTTGATATTAGATAGCTCCTGCGGTTAGGAAACTACCTAAAATAAGGAATTCTGTGACATGGGCTAGGAGAATTTTATCTGACATTTTATCCAATCGTGATCTGGACGCCAAAATTAATGTAAACTATACTAGGATACTTTCTCGTCCTTTTGGAAATCAGTGGCAGAAGCCTATGTTTAGCAACGAGCATCCTCATCATCCTCCGAGCCTTTTTTCCCAACTATGTTGGGGTCGGCTTCCAGTGTAACCGGATTCAGCTGAGTACCAGTGCTTTACAAGAAGCGACTGCCTATCTGACCTCCTCAACCCAGTTACCCGGGCAACCCGATACCCCTTGGTTAGACTGGTGTCAGACTTACTGGCTTCTGACTACCCGTAAGAACTGCCAAGGATGTTCAATGACAGCCGGGACCTACAGTTTAACGTGCCATCCGAAACACAGTCATTGATGCCTAAGATTTACTTAGAAAGTACATACAAACTTAGAAAAGTTGCATTGGTACTTGCCTGACCTGGAATCAAACCCACGCCCTCATACTTGAGAGGTTGGTTCTTTGCCCACTAGGCTACCACGCAGCAACGAGCATCCTATCCTGGCTGAAATTATGATGATGATGAAAATATTCTCTAACCCTTGTATAAACCAGCGTAACAGATAGAGTAGAAACATAAAGATTTTATAATATCTGTAAGAAATGATTGATGGAAAGCATATTGAACTCTTTATACTTTGTTTACAAAATCTCTCCTCACTGAAATGTCTATTTACAGAAATCGAGTTTGGACCGTCTTCATTTAGTCGTAACTGTTTTCATTTCATGATGTTTAACAAGAGTAACGGTTGGTGTTTTGCGTTATGCGATTTTGCGTTAATATTGCTCATGATATAATAATTTATGTACAGTTAATATTATTAGACTTTACCAGTGAGAAACAATGTATCATTGTCGGTGAGCATATTTTTTCCTCCCATACTCTTCTTTAAAGTGAATCAAAAACTGAATAATCAAATAATTTTTAGTTTAAACATAATTGTATAATTGACTGTTTAGTCTATACTGTTCCACTCCTGGACTAATCCTCCCAATATATAGAATTAATTCCACCAGTCTTGATGACGTCGAGGTTATCATACCATCTCTGACAGAATAATCGCTAAAATAACCACCTCAATGACCGAAACTGATTCCAAAAATAACATTAATATACCTGAAGTTAATTATAAACGTTTTTAGTTTCTAAACGACCAATTAACCCATAAATGCAGAGCAATATACGTAGTAACAAAACAAGTAATCAACCCTGTCAATGCCGAGGTATTGCAGTACGTTACTGCTTGACCCGTTTTGTTACCGACACTCCTTGATTTGAGTGGCTCCGAGTCTAATAACATTTGTAGGGGAAATACGAGTGCAATACTCGTATGTAATAAAGTGACCTTTTTGGTTTTGTGGGGTCCTTAAGCCGGATATCGTTTGTGTATCGATTTCGAAAAAGGTCAGTAATTACATTTATTAGTAAGTATGGAAAAGCTTGTACATAATTTTGTTTTAATTATGAAATTGTAATTGTACTGGATTCTACTAGCGGTTCACCTGTTTTGCCTGGGAACTATTCCGTGAACACGAATAATCTATAGCCTTTCTCAATAAGGTCTATCTAACATTAAAAGATTTTGTTCCAAATCTTTTCAGCATCCCTGAAATTAGCGCGAACAAACGAACAAACTGTGCAGTTTTTTAAGTTAAGTTTATATTTTAGTAGTCTGCATATTTGGAAAATCTATACATATAATATGATAAGATTAAATTAAATCGAGAGCTGCTGACGGGCAAATTACATGTCCTTTTAATATAAACAAATACAGCAGATATCAAGATTCTTCGAAGCTACATCATCCTCCGAGCCTTTTTCCCAATCCTGTTGGGGTCGGCTTCCAGTCTAACCGGATTCAGCTGAGTACCAGTGCTTTACAAGAAGCGACTGCCTATCTGACCTCCTCAACCCAGTTACCCGGGCAACCCAATACCCCTTGGTTAGACTGGTGTCAGACTTACTGGCTTCTGACTACCCGTAACGACTGTCAAGGATGTTCAATGACAGCCGGGACCTACAGTTTAACGTGCCATCCGAAACACAGTCAATGGTGTCTAAGATATACTTAGAAAGTACATACAAACTTAGAAAAGTTGCATCGGTACTTGCCTGACCTGGGATCGAACCCCCGCCCTCATACTTGAGAGGTTGGTCCTTTACCCACTAGGCCACCACGACTTTCGACTTTCTTCGAAGCTACATAAAGCTACTTATTTCTCAAATTTACTAAACAAAAAAACACAATAACTTATTACTGACAAGTAGGACGCAATTCTCACAAGAAAATGAACAATTTACTCATAACATTTCAAGAATTTTGATGAGATCCCGAATCATTTTGCTGTCCCAAAAAAATAATAAGTTCCTTTTAATATTGGAGGGAAACTAATTTCTGTTTTTGTTGAGAATACATAAGAATGAAATAAAGGTAAAAAATGTGGAATAGACTAATGTCTATGACACACTCACATCAGTAACATAATATTATAGACACTAAGTATGTGTACGTATATAGGTACCTACTTACCCATATCACAGATCCCAAAAGCAGTCATTATACTGAAAAACTTGTTTTCAGTAAGTATAACTGGACTACCTACTTTAAAAAGCAAAAGTCTTTAAAGTAATTGACTCAAAAATAAATGTTTTAAAATCATACTATATCCATAATGATGAATTTGCAATTCCATCAAAAATATGTAAAATTCTCTTACTCGGAATTTAATGAGTTTGTTTTTCCTACACGAACGGCTTCCTCAGTACTGAAACGGTCACTGTTTGGTAATAATATTTGCATAACTTTTAACTGGCCGTTAGGCTAAAAAACGTAAGCGCATCTGTCAAATTCCGGGTCTTGGACTCGATTCCCGTGTCAAGCAGAATTAGATACCTATTATAAAATTAACTACCGCCAAAACACGAACATGAAACTAGCAACTTCAACATTAAGAATTTTCTTAAACTTGTAAGTTCCATCAGTGTTCATTGGACCCAACGGGAGATGCAAACTCCTCTCAAAGAAGAAATAGTAGATATATAATATACATCTCCTAATCACGGATTTATAAAGGAATAAGAATAGTATAAATCCATTATACAAAAGGAAAATGTCTCCAAATAAAAGATTCTAAGAAATCAAGCAATAGGCACTCCCACTCTATGATTAATTCTTAAAACTTCCAAACCTCGACCAAAAAACCAGACTAGACATCCCGATATTTATAGAATCCTATAAATAAATGACTTATGAAGGTTAATCAGTCATGACGATAACAGAAATCAAACATGTTATATTTAATGCAGACCATAAACAAAACCAGAGACTTCAGGAAATATAAATTACCATAAACAAATTTTAGCGTTCGGAAAACGAAAATGTATTTTTTATTATCACATAGCTACCCACATGCTAGGAATTGGCTATATTTTATGTTCACGGGTTCCATTTGACTTCTGAATTAATCTGGCGTAAATGATTTGTCGTATAAACTTTTCCTATCGTTCGGGATTGAACTGGATATGTTATTGAAACCCACCACACTTCTAAGTATTTGTTTTTTGACAATACAAAGATAGTATTGACAAGTAGATACTTAGTAAGTCAGTCAGCGTCTTTAGTTAATAAACTTGACTATATGAAGTAAACAAGTTACTTATGTCCTGTATGTAACTCACTACCCTACCCTTGTCTAGACAAGAATGGTCGTCATACTTCCTGTCATTTGACTAACAATAATAAATGCAAAGGTCTTAAATGACCAACAACCTAAATACTTCGCATAGGAAGATAATGTGAAACCTCGATTTGAAAACTGACCACCAATGGGTGTCTGACTGTGTTCGATATTTCGAACACAGTCAAAACAGTTTAACATTGATGTAGGTATGTGGCTACTATTGAGCCATGAGCCACACAACAACGGACCATTCTATTTTGTATGTTATATAAACAGATATAACGGTGCTTATCTATTGCTTGAAGAGAAGCCAAGATTGAGAGACATGGATCCGAGATTTGCCTTGACCTGACTGAAACTAACTTGGCATACTTGAGAAGCGATAAACTTTCTTAATAGCTTTTGTTGCCTTGCTTATGCGAAGGCTTATTTTTGTTTACGATTGTAGGCAATACGGATGACTTTCCTGCTTTTGCAAAGGTTGTTAGGAATCTGTATCAGGTATAGATTGCCAAACTTCAGCCTTCTTTTGTCGTCTTTAAGAATAAACCTAAAGATAAAGTACATCTAAAAAGAAATTAGTTTTATTCGACTTCATTGTAACTCAGCCTTTTGGGCTTAATTTCTTAAAAACCCAGTTTCACTGTGTTCGTTTTTCATCTATACTAATATTATAAAGAGGAAAACTTTGTTTGGTTGTAATTGATAAACTCAAAAACTACTGGATCGACTTTAAATATTCTTTCACCATTAGAAAGCCATATTATCTGCGAGTAACATAGGCTATATTTTATCCCGGTGCGGGCAGTAGCTCCCACGGGACGCGAGTGAAACCACGGGAAAACGGCTAGTAAAATATAAATTTGCCAATAACAAAATAATATAATAATTCTATAAATAGAATAAATATGAGTTGAGTCGTCATATAGTAAGTAGTATGTGTATGACTTTAATAAAATGTGATTGAAGCCCATAAAACACGATTCTAACTGCTTGTAAGAAACCTTTGAGGAAAATGTACAAATTGAATTTATCACATGAACTATTCTGGATAGTTCTGAAGAATTCTTCACAGCCATAAGGTGTTGCCCCAAACTGGGAGATAGGATATTCCTGTAAGATTTATAAGGAAAAATGGATGTTCAAGCCAAATCTATACTCATATTATAAAGCTGAAGAGTTTGTTTGTTTGTTTGAACGCGCTAATCTCAGGAACTACTGGTCCGATTTGAAAAATTCTTTTAGTGTTAGATAGCACATTTATCGAGGAAGGCTATAGGCTACTTTTTATCCGGGTTCGTGCTGAGGTTCCCACTGGATGCGGGTGAAACCGCTGGCAGAAGTTAGTAGATTATATATATTTTTAAGGACTGTTACTTGGGCCAAAACGTCTTATGTATATATGTGTATATTATAAAACATGTTTTTGGAACTGGGTGACTAATAAGAAGCCTTTTGAATCAAATCAAATTTTGAAGTTGAAGAAAATTGTACAAAATAATTACAAAATTATCGTTCACGTATTTGAAACACAGGTTAATTAACCGACATTAAAAATACCATAGAAAGAGGTTCTCAGCTTGGATAAGGACAAAATACGACAGTGCAATACTATGGTATTTGTTGTACTATAAAATTAAACCTGAAGAATCATTATTATTCCGTAGTCCGCCGCTTACGGAGGATACCTGGTTCTATCAATCTATATTTTTTTTATATTGTTTTACCATTATATTAGCATACCTGCCATCAAGAAAGTAAGTATTCTATTTTTAAAAGAAGCTAATATAAAACAAAAATATAGTAGGTACCACGTAGTTCAGTTTTTCCATAAAATATATCTAAAAACTTCAACCATTTTCTCGGATACACTTAGTAAAGAATTCAATGAATAAATTAAAAAGGTCGGATTACCATGATATTCCGATTAGTAAATCACACCGTTCCCTTTAACACCTTACCGGAGTTGATGGAGAAATTTGCATTTTGAGAGGTAACATTAATATTATTTATTGACGAAGGCTTATTTTTAGGAGGCTAAGATTTTTTCTAATTTTATACTTACGTAAAATTGAAATAGGCGTGGTTTTTTCTTCCTACTATTAGTTATTTTACTGAAATTACATGTTAAATATAGGTTTTTAATACATTGTACATTATGCAATAGACACACCTAAATATACATACCAAATGTATCATGATTATCCCGTTTCCAGATAATTGTCCAATCTAAAGGTTTATAATGTTGTAAAGTCCAAATTCCGGGAACGAATTTAATATAAAATGGCATTTATATCTAATTTATGTGAGCAACGGTAACAATAATAACATCATTCAAAATGTAGGTGTTCCTAATTAAAATGAAAAAAGTACTGAAATATTGTGATGGAATCTGGTTATCTTATGTACAAGCAGATAAATACAAGCAAGACTCAATTAGAATTACATTCAAATAAATATATAAAAATCCTAAACACATACGCAAATAGAATTTATTTTTGTATAGTTTTTTACACTAATCATTTTATTTGATAACACAGGATTCGTATAATAAATAAAAATGGTGTAAAAGGGCAAGTAAACAGTTCTGTAAGATACGACTTATATTTAAAGTGAAACAATTCATTAATTCGTTTTATAAATTAACGAACACTTAATTGTAAAATCAAGTAGGTATTACCAAAATCCAGTAACAGAACAAACCAACGAAAGTCAAAGTAACTTTCAGAAAACCGAACGAAAGTAAATAATTAATCCAATTTAAAACTAGGTACGAACCTGTCAAGACTTTCCGAAGCCACACAAAGAGAAAAATAATTTACAACAGTCACCTAAAACACTACACTGATTATTCTAAACTACTTTATTAATTTTTACACAACACGAACATATTATTTTACACTGGTAGATTATTTGGTATAATATTTGGTATACGATACGGGATTCGTAGTTGATACGACGTAGCGTCCGTTGGTGAGTCTACGCGAAACTGCTGCTACGGTAAAGTTGGTATACGTAGACCGATGTGCGCACGCTTAGGCTTGCCACAGATGGTGCGATTGCGTTTGAAACGCGCGATTATTTTCAACAAAATGCTTTATTATTTCATGATGATTTATTTGTTGATGTCTTTATTCAGCTTTTGTGTTGTTAAAGGGGTGACTTTTAATTGTTTTGGGTCACATATTTTGTTTATTTGTTGTTGCCATTTGTGGGGCAGGAGAGTGATTTTTATTGATAAAGGTTAAGCTATGCCTGGTAATGTTATTAAGATGGGTGTCCCTTTAATTTGAGCCTGTTCCTTCCTATGTTGGTACAGATTGTATACCAGGGTTTATGAATCACTGGTAACGTTATGCGTGCTAGACTCTGGAAAACATTTTAATTATGCCAATGTAACACTTACGGCATACTTATATGTATAAGGAATTTTAAAGTCATATTTTCAGTTCTACAGTTGCTCTGAATTTCTCGTCACTATGTTATGTTTTGTAGACTGGTATAATATAAAAGTACCTATAATTATAAAGGTTCGTCCTTTCAAAATAAACATTTCTTTCCATATTTATAAAATAATTTTCCCTCTTTCAGTCTTCTTTTTTACAGCGGTTCTTGTTTTTATAACTAAGAATATTTTCTTTAAGTTTGAGCTTAACAGCAAAATTATTTGTTGAAGAAGAAAAATCTTTCTAAACTATTATCCTGTTTTTGTTTGAATTCTGTGTTCAAAGTCTTATATAATGTAGGTAAGTATTTTTCATTATAGTTGTGGATTTTCGACCATCTCCTTAAATTGGTATAAAGACTAATATAATATTTTACAGCCACGTAGATTTTTTTTTTAAATTAATCCTTAATTTTTTCTTCTGTAACCTATTTCAAAGTCAAAACACTGTTACTCTGCTGCATTCAGTTAAACTAGAATCCGGGCTCAACATAGTTGACTGATGATGATGAACTTATTTCAAAGTCCATTATACATACGTTTCATCTTCATCGGTTCATCAGTTTAAAGCCCTGTGTATCAAGATTTTTAATCGCAGTTTGCCTTGCGTGACAGAACGCATTAAATAACTTCATAGTTCTTTACAAATAACCTAGTCGTTAGTGATTATCAAGATTTGCCTAAAATATAGGCGAATAGACTTAACCACGTGATAAGCATCCGAGTGACAAGTTAACGGGTTTTCAGTCAATTACTTACATTATTCATGAAATTGATAACATCTGTTCTTAGAAACTGTAATGACTCTTATTATCGCTCTTTTTGAAATATGGCCTTACATTATGAAGTTTACAGATTTACCTCCCCACTCAGAGACATTTAATGGTTACTTAAGCCATTCATTAGTGAAGGATTTGTATGATATTCCGTCACTAAGGAGTGACTTAAGTAATCATTAAATGTCTCTGAGTGGGGAGGTTAGGCTACGGATTATACAAGTAAGTTATTAGTTCCAAATTATTCTACTAATTCTCCGTAATTTTTATAGTTAGGAAGTCTTTGATTGAGGGGGTCAGATAGGGCAGTCGCTCCTTGTAAAGCACTGGTACTCAGCTACATCCGTTTAAGCTGGAAGCCGACCCCAACATAGTTGGGAAAAAGGCTCGGAGGATGATGAGGAAGTAGTTGATTTTTACAGTAATTGCGTGAATATGTAAGTAGGTATACATTCTAAACTATTGCACTAAAGGCGTGCATCACACTTTTAGACTTCACCGATATTATAAAAAAACTTGCCATTCAAACCCATATGAGACTGCTTCTAGCGATATACCAAAAACGTGGGTATAAAGCATAAAAAGAGGGGATTACGTTCATTCTACAAACTCAGCTGTATACCGAGAATGATGAACGAGTACTTTGGCGCCACGGAGAATGAAATATAGCAGATATGCTATAAGAAAGGTAGGTCAGGCGCCTCCTTGTAGGTCAAGCAACGTATGATAGGCGAGATCAGTTACTAGAACAAACGAGACGCTCGGGTTCCTTGTCAAATCAAAAGCAATCTGTCAAAAATTGATCTTCATTGATTGGTGGTCTTATTTAGAAAATATTGGGTAGGTTCTATAGAAGGCGTGTAAGGGCAGAGCAGACCAGGTGTAGTAGTAACAGACATCGTGCCCCGAACACAGTTTGGCACGCTACTTTCTTAGGAGATTTTGCGTTATGACATCTCCGGTAGTTATTTTGTTCTCGATGTTTGACGTTAAGAATTTATTTTTAACCAAAGGCCGATACAGTTTTGAATGGGAATGCCTGCTTTTTATAGAAATGGCATTGGAGTATGCCAGTAGTCAGTATTGAAATGGGTATGTGTTGCTTCGTATGTAGGTTTTTTCTTTTCATGGTTTAGTATAGATTTTTTTTATTTTAATTGCTTACGTGTACGTGATTTTAAACCTATATTTACGCCTAGGATTTTCTTCTCACTGATGCTCTTATGTATATTTGTAGTCTTATTTAAGACCATATAATTTTATTTTAGGTACTTAATGAATATGTAAATATTAATTTAACGTATTTTTTTCATTTAACAGTAACTACTAGCTTTGTCTATTTTTTTTAAATTTATAAATCGAATACTTATTCATTTGAAAGTAAATACCAGCTTAAAAAAATTAATCAAATACTTATTTATTTATAACTCGATATTGTCAACAATTATTTACTGTTGTTTTTTTTTTCAAATAAATAATAAAAGAACCTTTCACGGCCAAAATAATTAAAACGTGCCACATACAATTATAGTTGTTTATTATTTAAAACATATTATTTCTGATATCTGCCAACAGCCTTATTGTTGTCACATAAAATATTTACAGCAATTGTTTGTCACTATGTATGTACCATTTAACGTTCACGATCAGAATTCCTATTGAAATACTTTATATACGCCGATAAACCCTTTAAAATTTAAAATATTTGTATCCGCAACGTGTGAAATAATATATTAACCCGTTGTATGTCAGAGCGCAGATATACACGAGACACAATTGATTTTCTACCGTTTTATAATTAGCGAGATATTTATGCATAAGCAGTTAAGCTACTTATTGAAATATCACTTATATTTTATGTAGATTGTTCTTTTTAAGGTATATAGTAATTTTACAAGCTTCAACCCGCAGCTTCACAAAGGTTCTGACGGATCTACTTTCCATACCCGGGTGGAAATAAAAAGGGAAAAGAAATCAGCCAAAGTGGTTAAGCCGTTTTTGAGTTGTGAATACGTATAACTATTGAGATTAATACGTCTTTCTTGTATATTTTTATGTAAATGTTTTTTTTTTCAGTATATTATATCTGACGTGTGACTTATTTATAGTTACTTAACATTATATAAAACCGCAGAGTTGGTTCCTTTATTTAAATACCTGTTACCAAAAAACACTTATGCTACAGTGAACATAACTTTATAATGACAAAGTCTAAAACATCTGAAACTTTAATACTTGTACAACAACTAAAAATAAACCTACTATCTAAAGAATTTTCTTCTAAGCAAATTTTTAAAGCCACTTTCTCGGTAGTTATTTTAAACTGTAATGCTTTTATGTAAAGATATACTTTTAGATTAAAAATATAAAGCCACGAAGTTCCAACAGACTTAGCTTTGCAAGTTTCAGATTCAAGTAGTGAGGGGAAAATATAGCTTGAGAAATATCCGCCGATATCCGCAAAAAAATATGTACCTCTCATAAATAAATGAATAAATCTATATATATAAAAGAAAGTCGTGTTAGTTACTCCACTTATAACTCAAGAACGGCTGAACCGATTTAGCTGAAAATTGGCAGGGAGGTAGTTTAGAGCCAGGAGAAGGACATAGGATAGTTTTTATTACAAAAAATAAAAATAAAAAATACAATTTATTCCGGACATACAGCGCCATCTATTGTTCAAACCAAAAATCTGCCGGATGCCACTATTCCACGCGAACGAAGTCGCGGGCAAAAGCTAGTAATAAATAAATGAGTTCAGGAGCTTGTTTTTGTCCTTGTGTCACCCGCGTTAATAAAATGATTTTCTTTCTTTCTCTCTTTCAAAAAAATTTTCCACATTTGTATATTATAGTACAAGTACAGATTCTGTACAGAATCAGTTTTATTCTGATAAAATATCCGCATAGCTCACTATAGTACATCACTAGCTTGAGAAAGCATAAACATCATGTATGTTTTGGTTCCGCACAGGTAAACTAGGTCGAATGGGATTGTCAATGAATAATTACTTAGTACAAACGAACTCGCTTGAAACCGTAAATATTCTAACTGGATAATCGTTGATATCTTCCTTATAAACATACAAACAGTAATATGCATTAACTGTTTGTATGTTTATCTGGTTGAGTGCAATAATCTTAGAAACTATATAGGTTTGATCTAAAAAAAAACAATACAATAAAGATAAAACGTTTTTGGTTTCTTTGTTCGTATCCTAGAGACTTCGAAATTACTGAACCGATTTGAAAAGGTCTTTCACTGTTAGGAAGCTAGTCTTTCCAAATAACGTAGACTATATTTCACCCCGTAGTGATAAAATATAGAAAACGGCTAGAGGCATAATATTTTGGTTTTCAAAATAATTTATTTAACAAAAATAGCTTTCAATCTGCTTAAAATTATTCTCATGCTATGCAATTTCTGTATACATACATAAAGAAAATTATCCAAAAACAAAACTTGTACTTATACATACAGGATGTCCCAAAAGTCCCCTCGTGACGAACGAAGATAGATTACGTCAGCAGAGAATGGTAAAACCAAAAAAATACGACAAGGAAAACTGACTTATAAGCGATTGTTGTCACTTGCTCAACTTCTATCCGACTTATGGTCTCTGCACACAGCGGGCGCGGCGTCGTCCGTAATATCTAGTACATTACAACTGCTCAGCGTCGCGTCGCCGTCCCGTCCCGCCGCGCCGCGCCCGCTGTGTGCAGAGACCTTTAGCCAATAATATGTCGTATATGTCACTATCATAATGTATAAGTATTAGACTTTTTGTTTGTGCCACCTAGGAAAATAAAAATTATTGATCAGGTTTTACATGGCACGTTAAACTGTAGGTCCCGGCTGTCATTGAACATCCTTGACAGTCGTTACGGGTAGTCAGAAGCCAGTAAGTCTGACACCAGTCTAACCAAGGGGTATCGGGTTGCCCGGGTAACTGAGTTGAGGAGGTCAGATAGGCAGTCGCTTCTTGTAAAGCACTGGTACTCAGCTGAATCCGGTTAGACTGGAAGCCGACCACAACATGGTTGGGAAAAAGACTCGGAGGATGATGATCAGGTTTTACATAAACAATTTTATTTGGTACCTATGTCCACCAAAACCGATGAATCACGCGTATACCTATTATAAAGGTGAAAGTTTGTGAGTACGTGCGTATGTTTGTCAGCTCTTCCCGTGCACAACGTCTGAACCGATTTTGTTGAAACTTAGTATTACCTAATATAAGTAATACATCAGGCTAACGTATAGGCTACTTTATATCCATTTGCGGGAAGTAATACCCTACGGGATACGTGTGAAATCATTAGCAGAAACAAATTAGGTAAAATTTTCTTTCAGAAAATGCCCATACGATAAAGTGAAATCACAGGTTCACCACATGTCCAAAATCACTCTTTCTTTACAGTGAAATACAACAATTTCTACACTTATAAAACTGTAAAAGACAATATAAAATTGCCCCGGGCACTGCCACCGTTTCTCTGTGTGACGCAAAGCAATGTCGCAGTTTGAAAACAGTATAGGTTCTGGTTTAATAGAAGAGTGATATCTTGGCTCTGTCTTTGAAAAGAACAGAAAATATAAAAGCAATGAATTTGCCAAGAAAATATTGCAAATGTGATGTATTTATTTTAATTACAAATGAGTCTATGGACTCTATGTTTTCCTAACTACCTGGTCACCGCGGATAGGGTATAAAAAACTAACATTATGAACAAAAGAAAAATTAATAAAAAAAGAAGCCATCATTAAGATTCTATATTTATTTATACCATCGAACTTTCCAGCTTTGCATGGATATTGAAAAAATACTAATCAACTATACAACAAAATATATAATAAACTTTAAGTTAAACCTGCATATATAAATCCTTTTGAAATATACTCGAGGTCATCGCAAATAAACAGAATGCATTGCAGACTTTGTTTCTTAATAAAGTAGTAATGAATATTGCAAATTTCGAATAACAACAGCTTCTTCAATTTAAGAGCCCAGCTCTTGTCGGTGCAGCTCCTTCCATTTACGCCTATCTAGCGCCAACTCCTGAACTTCCTCCGAACAACAGCTACGTGAAATTAAATATTAAACATTATCCGTCTTACCACAAAAACTTTTAAACGTCAGTTTAAGACTTGTCTAAAAAAATGACAAATTATGACGTTGACATATGGTTCATTTTGCAGCCAACATTTTTTTAGACAAGTGTAAAACAGGTGGTTAAGTTTTTGTAGTAAGGCCATATTTATTTATGTTCTAAAAATTCAGCATAGCAACGTCATTTCGTTTTTAAGGTAAGTAAATTCGCCTGGTTATAAACTACATATAACGGCTATATTTCAGCCAATGTCAAATGACATCACATTACAAATGGCACGCACTGCGACATAAGTATAATATTTGTAAAAGTCTCTGGTTAATTTAGTAATGGCCGAGTACACTTGTGAACGAAACTGATAGTGTTTTGTTAACCGATTTCAAAAACAGAGGTTTGTAGTTTGACCTGTGTGTTTGATGACGTGATTATCTCACGTTTAGCTGAATCGACTTTGATGTGGTCTTCGGCACAACATTTATCAGACTTAGGAGAAGGTTTTTAGAAGGTATATTGTTGATGTCGGTTTTAATTTTTTGTAAAACAATAATAATTTATATTTTTGCTTTGATGTACTTTGAAGTTAAAGATAATAATTTCTATGAGACCTTTATAAATGTATACTTAATTTTAAAACAACAAATAACTATTGAAATGCATAACTTTTCATCTTCTTAAGTCGTATTAAAGTTTAAGTAGGTACTAAATAGTTTTTACAACTAGAATGAATCTTCTAAATGAAATATGATTAAGTCTACTTTTGTTTTTATTTTTTTTAATATTACATGGCAGCTCTGAACAGCACTAATGACATCCTGCCTAAAAAATAATATATCTTTCTAGTGTAGCTACCTCTATATGACAACAACTTTTCATGTATAACTTATAAATAATAAAGAACTACTTATTTTTTTCCTAAAAAACTTACTAAGCCACACCGAAACATTCCAAAACAATTTTGTACTCGATGATCCGTATGCTTCGCATTTATTAATCAAATTATGCTTTCACTGTTCGTGTTATTTTTCATAACATTTGCCGTTCGCAACATACGTAATATATAGTCATACTTAGATAATTATAGCAATGTGTACTAAAATACTTTTACTAATTAATGACAGCCGCATTTTTTTCCATATTTAAACAACTTACAGTATTATAATCTGAACAGCCTTTTACCAAACTAAGTTATTGTCTGCTTCCAGTCTAAACAGTAGCTGCTGAGTATCCGTGTTTTACATAGTTTGACTGCCTATCTGACCTCCTTAATCCACTTACCTGAGCAAGACGATACTCTTTGGCAAGACTGGTTGTCAGGTTGTCAGTTTTCTAAGTACCAAAGATGTTTAAGTGACATCATCCTCCAAGCCTTTTCCCAACTATGTTGGGGTCGGCTTCCAGTCTAACCGGATTCAGCTGAGTACCAGTGCTTTACAAGAAGCGACTGCCTATCTGACCTCCTCAACCCAGTTACCCGGGCAACCCGATACCCCTTGGTTAGACTGGTGTCAGACTTACTGGCTTCTGACTACCCGTAACGACTGCCAAGGATGTTCAATGACAGCCGGGACCTACAGTTTAACGTGCCATCCGAAACACAATCATTGATGTCTAAGATATACTCAGAAAGTACATACAAACTTAGAAAAGTTGCATTGGTACTTGCCTGACCTGGAATCGAACCCGCGCCCTCACACTCGAGAGGTTGGTTCTTTGTCCACTAGGCAGATGTTTAAGTGACAGCCGTTACCCACAATACATGCTTTCCGATACGCGAAGGAACTCGTCATGGTAAGATAGTACCTAACCTATCCACGGACCGGCCGCGCCAAGCATTGCTTAACCTTGCTGAACCTCCTGACCCTGACCCGTGCGATTATTAAGTACTTAGCCACGAGCCCACCTTTGTAATACCTGTCATAAATTCCTTAACGTTTACCATTCATACTTCCAAAACTGTCAATTCTAGCGAGGAAAATTAAATAAATTAAATCCCCCAAGGCATTAGAGAGGTGAAAGCGCCTCAGTAGGGTTGTGAATTGTAGCCTAAAGCAATATTTATATTTCACATCTCTAGGGTACCTATCTCGAATAGCTAAAATAATAAATGATTTACGAGCCGTTTTGTTTTAGGATTTTTTTGGTTGTTTTAACGTGTTTTGTATTTTTTGTCCATACTAATGTTATAAAGATAAATATTCGTGTGTTTATGAGTTTTCTGGAATAATCTCCAGAACCGCAGGGCCGATTAAGTTTTTTTTTTTTTTTTTCTAATTGAACACGTTGTTTGTAAAAATAGCCTGTATTTTCTTCAGGTAGTGAAGTAGTTATAACGGGACGAGGGTGAAGCCACTGAAAGTAGCAACACAAAATAAAACTTTTTTCTGTGGTACTTCTTTTGTTTATTTTATTTTCGCAAATAAAGAGAAGGCATAAACACTATGGTTGTCATAAAAGCAAACAACATTATTAGGAAGGTACTAACAAAAATTGCCGTCATACTGTTTAATTATAGTGCTCATCAAATAGTTATTACACAATAATAGGTCACAAAAATAATAATAAAAGAATAGGATAACAATAAAAACAAAACAATAAACTTTTATCGCGTAAATATAAAAACTGTTTGGTATAAAACTTTCGGTGTCAAAACAAAAATACGTAGATTCCTGAGAGAATAACTTATCACTTTGACGTGTTTACAAAGAATTTCTCGTAATAAATCATTGATATTATCTTTTTATAAAACAAACATACATGTAGGTATATGCGTACATACACATTTACAAAAACCTTTTTGTTTTTTTTTTTATATCAATTGTTTAAAAATTGGAAGAATATTATAGTCTCAATAATTTAATACCCTAAAAACTATAACACCCTATAATAAATGCACGGTAAAAGGCCTTTCCATGTAGTCCAAACACATTTCCAGTTCATATCTTCCGGCTCCATCATCAGATCAGTTCGATACCATACTATTGTATAATTATTATCCTCAGAACTACATACACCTACCGATTTTTATGTAGCTACAATCCTTGGGAGATGGTTAAAGTATTTACAATACCTAAGATACCATTACGCAGTCAGGTCGAGGTAATAAAAGCGTGCCAAGAGTTATTATCTAACTCTCAAAATAACTCGAAGCCTATGTAAAAGCAAACAATATAAATTTAGTACACCAAACACATTGTCTTATCAATCAAGTCTGCTTCGAAACTTTATCAGCGAACAGTTTGTGAACGACAGTCAATCAATCAAGGTTAAACAATTTGCTGAGTCAACATAACCGAAGTGTTGCGACACCGTGTATTCACTTTACTCGGTTATTTTTAGATCGCTTTCCGAACAGCGCATTTTCCACTCGGTTTTCCACGCGGCATTGTTCGAGTCATACGAGAAAAACTAAGCATATACGCGTGACAAAGACCTTAGTGTGGAAATGCTTTTGGAGTCGGCAGCTTGCAAACTATAATCTCGATTCTCGATCGGGTGGCTGACATAAATTATGTCAAAATTCAATCTATTAACGCAAAATAATGGATAGATCGGTTTATAGAAATCCGCAGTAAGCTACCGCCAACTATCGGCCGAAGGGTGGCTGACAGTTAGTTCTTAAGGTGTTTTATAACATGTGTTTTATAACACGTCCACATTATGTAACCTTGTTATTCAACATTGCAACATAAAACAATACTGTACACATTAGAATAACATTGCAATATAACAATGTTATATAACCATTGTCGTTTATCGTTTTTCAGTGCTATCCACAGTCCTAAGTTATATAACATTGTTGTAATATCAATAAATAGTTATACAACATGTTATTATAACATGTTTTATAACATTCAGTGTCCACATTATCTGAAACATGTTATATAGCAATGTTGTATAACATGTTATGTTACATAGTCTGTACCCGCCGTTAGATACTTGACAAGCATAGAGTGGCAGCTAGTTGACAGCTTTTTAAAAAAGTTTACTTTGAAAACGAAAAAAAATGCAGATTACTTTCGATCTTTGTAATGCGCGCACTACCATACAATTCTCCATACTGACTAAGAGTTTGCAGCATGTGGGGTCTTATGGTAACATAATAACACAATGATTTTATCGGTAAGTACACCATCATCGTTGATGGTAGAAAACGAGATGAGATGGCGTGTCTTCGGCAACAATCTACTCTTTGTGCTATTGATGTTCGAAATAAATCTTCTCTATAGTGCAGGGTAAAGATGTTTGTGTTTTTTTTTTCTGCAATTTTTGATTCCAGTTTGAGTTTTAGTAAATATGATGATTTATCATCTTTCATAATTAAATAACTATGACCATTGCAATATCATTCAGTATTTACTGAAGAACTAAATTAATTAAAAAAAACCATTGATAAGTTTTGCTCAGTAAACTTCGTTTCTCTATATCAATCTATCTGGAAACAAACACAGAATTTCCAATACGATTCCATCAAGTAGTATTTACAATTCATTTAAAATAAGCCACCCAATATCACCATGGAGCTCTCCAAGGAACAAACTAGTGCATTCAAGAACATTCTCTCATATTTCTAGCATCAAGTGCCAGTATCCCCATTCCATATCAAAATGAAAGCATTCTACTCAACACTCCATAATCAACCTTACACTACGACTATAGAGTTTAGTTTTCACTGCCATCGTTACGAAGTTAGACTATTTTAAAATTGGAAACCTTTTTGCTATTACAAATTTGTATTGTCACATCGAACGGAAATCTTTTGCAGTCTGCACGCAAGATTGGACTTTATGCGTTTGTGATTAAGTGTCTTGTTACATGGCTGGTTGGATTGAAGAACAGTTCTGATAGGTTTGAGCTGCAATTGCATACCTTGTCAGTTGTCATAATAGTAAGTCTAACGTGGCTAGTATGAATGTGGCTGACATGTGAAATAACGTCGTCCACCGTTATTTTTAAGATAGAATTTTAGTGAGACTATAGTGATAGGTACCAATGAACCTAAGGTCCTTGAATTTCATGGATATTGTCTTTCAATCAATATTGTCAATGACTTGGCAACGTTTTAATTTTTTTTTCACAGAGAGGAATTTTACATAAGCATCTACTTGATAACTACAGCGGCTAGTCATTTTGAAGATCGGTTTTGGCAGGAAATAATATACATAAGTAGGTTACTTCAAAATGTCATCTTTCACTACTAATTAATATCCTCCACTATGCATAACACTGTTCCATAATTATTCATACGTAACACTGCAACCAAAACGATCCCTCAGAGCAATATAATACGCTATCGAACAGTATCATACACTGCAAATGCATTACTACTACAATTTCACGCATCGACTGGCATGCTAGGGTTGTCAATCTGCATTCATGCTGGGTTTAAAGTTGGCTCAAATGCTGGCTCCAACAGTATCCAAAGTATTGAACAATTATAGATAAGCTGTCATTCTGAGAAACCCGTGCCTTGGATGGCATGTCAGCCCGTGAGACTTAGTTGTCATTTGTTTATCTTAAGGAGTCGTTTCCGGTCTAACAGCCAGGAGATCTGACAACCAGTCTAAGATAAGGTCAAAGGTTATTATTTCATGTACTTATTTAAGGTTTTTACGAAACCTCAAAAGCTATATGCATTTCCGAGGAGCGGGTCTCAAGAAGAAGAACTGGCAAGAAACTAAACTCTCGCCAATACCAACTAGGCTGCAGGCTGAGTTCAGATAATGATATGTACTTATTCGCTTATTTAAAGGCTCAGCTACAATCACGTATATAGGTGACTTAACAAGTTTGGAAAAAGCTGGTAATGAATAATATGTGTATGCACAAGTAAATCCCCCGCTCCAATTCTGGTGCCAACCTCGGCAGTTGGCTGTCATATCAGTTTACAAAGATATCCACCCTTGCGATTGTTTCAAACATTGGTTCAAATGTTGGTGCCAAACTTGTCGGGCTTACTCGTTTATTTTTTAATGGACAACGTCGTGTTAGCGTCAGATAACTAGATCAGCGCTCGGTTCGTGAATGGTAAGTGACGGGATGAAGGGATGTATAATATCTGTTATATCGGGTGTGTCGTTCACAATCACATTAAATGAAATGCGTTAATATACTGGTTAATATATGTCAATTAACACAAAGAAAAAAGAAAAATACGTAAAAATAATAAAATGAATTTTTCAACCAAAGTAAATAGAATAAAAATGTGCGAAAATTAGAACACCATATAAAAGTCAGTCGTTTTATACAAATTGAGGTAAAGATGATCTGATTGAACGATTAGAATTACAAATTCTTGTTTCTGAAAGTTTTTTTTTATTTCTGATGAATTTGAAATGAAAACTCTTCATGATATTATCATCACTTTTGATTCGAAGGAACCCTTCATGATACCAATCCAATTCAGATTTGTGTAGATAGCTTGCCAATGCAATTACAATATCTATTTGACTGTTTTGACAAATATCATTATTAGTTAGTAATTAATTTATCCTAACAATATTATTATGCAAATGATCATCAGTATTTGTATCATTCAATTAACTCTTCAAATGCCGTTGATAGTCATTTTGACGTTGCGATAACAACGAAATAAAATTGATCAAGTTTTAAGTTGCGACGTAAAATTGATGTTCTATGAAATCGTAAATCATGTTGTGTTGGATATCGATGTCGGTTTTATTATACAAGCCGGAGCTGGTAACTAAATACTTCACTTTTCGAAATAAAGTTAGACGTAGAAATACCTAATTATTTTTAAAACCAAACAGAAAACATAACAATACCTACTAATTATCCCAAAAATAATTCCAGAAAGATTACTGGGTAATCCACTTTTGGCTTTACCTATATTCCATTTTAAGAACAAACTAAAAACACATCTTGTTAATCAAACTCGATGCATCGAATTTGATAGCAATGCAATCACAATGTAATAAATAGAACGAGTACGTTTAATAGAGTATCTTGCCCACGGAGGAACGAAAAATAGCGGAGATGTCATAAGGAAGATAGGTCAGGCTACTTCTTGTAGGTCACGGCAACGT
This sequence comes from Helicoverpa assulta, assembly GCA_963856015.1. Taxonomy (NCBI): domain Eukaryota; kingdom Metazoa; phylum Arthropoda; class Insecta; order Lepidoptera; family Noctuidae; genus Helicoverpa; species Helicoverpa assulta. The sequence goes on from CAWLCW010000027.1 coordinate 5,038,517, forward strand.
ACGGTAGGCGTAACGTTTGGGTTCCTTGTCAAATCACGACCAATCTGACAAAGAGTGGTCTTGATTGACAGGTGAATTTATTTTGGAAAAAGTGACGGTTTCTCAAGAAGGCATAGTGGTATGAGAGCGGAGCTTAGTAACGTTCCTCTTGACCCCGAACACCCGTATTTTCGCTCGCTACTTTCCTAGGAGATATTGCGTTATGACATCTCCGCTAGTCATTTTGTTCTCAGTGATCTTGCCGAACTTGGTCGTGATTGCAACTTCGATAGTGTAGTATATAGTCTTGAACAGTTAGACGGGTAAACTTGGTTCTATGTGTGTATTTGTGTTGCACCCGCATAAGATGTTCCCTGTTCAGTACGTTGAGATAAGCGGTAGTAGATTATATGCTGAATTGTTCTAATTTTCTATATTTGGACCGTTTGAACTGCTGACATGTAGTGTCTATAGTCTTTTTTCTATTTCCAAAATTTGGTACTGGATATACGATCCCCAAAGCCCATTTTTGACAATTAACCCCGTCTCAGGACTCATTCTCACACTTCATGCCTTCTTTCTATCAACCAAGTACGACAAAAAAAGGTATATTTTTGTCATTTCGGCACACGTAGCTGTTACAAAATAATCTTACATACAAACAAATGACAGATAATGTAACACATATCACCTTTGAACATCACAACACATTTGAAATGGACCACACAGGAATTTTGATTGATCACACTTCAAAAACCCTTGTTCACATCAAATGTTTGACCGGTCCCTTCACACGATACTGGGTACATGATATGTTGATTAAATATTCTCGTCAATAAGATTACTATCGGTTCAATGGTCCCTAACAATCATAATACGTTTAGGAGCCAAGTGTCAATCGAGTCTATTGTTTTGGGGTCCCAATGAACTGTGATTGACCGGTCACTCGTCATTGTTTTCTTCCCTAAGATTGCTTTATAAGGTCGTGTGTACGTAAATCATGTTAAGCTTATTAGGGTTGTATTTTAAAGGCTTACGAAGTACCTTCCTGTATAGTATTTAAGGTTTATTGAGATTTTAGAGGATCATATACCAGATAACAGGCACTAAAATTTTATCGGTCTACAGAAATTCATTTTTTTAAATAGAAATACGTCATTTTCGACCATTCTCTTAGCTCCGGCTGAATACTCTATCTAATAAAATATTCTAAACAGACATTTTCAGTACTCCCAAATCGTCACCACTTATACTTGGCGGCCTTGCCAACTCCATATAAACGGTACCTTTAAATTTATTCATAGCAGTAATAGTTTTTGACACCCCAGCGGCCGTGTCCCATGTTTTTGGCATGTCGTCTTGGCAAGAGGTTACACTGGGTGGCTGCTATCTGTGCCAGATGCCGTGCAATGAAATGTGGCTTCTATGCCATTGTGAACCAGGTTAACTGATGTTAGAACAGAAGTTGAGGAATTAAAATTTACTATCGATCATCATTCCAACTTTGGAGTCGGCTTTCAGTCTAACCAAATGTACTGGTATTATACGTGGATCGATGTTTCTAAGCTCAGCTACCCGCGCAACAGGCACCCCTCAGGGTCCGTTCAGATAGACCGGGTCGGAGAGCATCGGAGCGCATTTTTCTTTTCACACAGACCGGAGCCGAGCGGCTGCGCGAGCATTACAGAGCATGCAAACGGAGCCAAACGTCAAGAAAAAATACACGATCGGAGCCGGTCGGCTCCTCTTATTATTTCACTCGGAGCGCATTCGAGCATTCTGAATGACAAAAGCAGTGCGCATGCAAAAACAAACCTTACTTCAAATACTAAGTACTCAATTTTCAACGTGTTAAGAATTTGCTCTGCTCTCCGAGCCGGTCTGTCTGAACGGACCCTTAGTAGATTCATGGTCTAAAGTCTAATGTTTAAAAAAGTCTAATGACTGCAAAAGATGTACAAACTAGCACTGATCACCCGGACTTTTTAAAATGACATTCTAAACATAGAAGAACTCGTTATGACATCCGTAGTTAGTGGTCATCCATTTGCGGACCGACCGCGATAGCTCGAAGCTTTTGATAACTCGACCCGTGTGGGTGTTAACTAGCCAGAATCTCACGCTATTTATAACTATCATTACATAACAATTGTATGTACGTTTCGTCTCTTTTAGCATAAGTGTGGATAGAAATACTCAAAGTAAACAATAACACCAGTAGCTCACACAGTTTGCAGTTTGCACTTCAAAATATTGATAAGCTCCGGAAATTTTTAAACATCTGGCAACCCCTGTCCTTCTGCTCTTGTTGTTTAAGGCTCAGCGCAAACTCGGTCACTTAAACATGGCCTGTAAATATTGTATTTATTTAACTATATCGTTGTTAACTTGTCATCTAGAGATAGAGCTTACATATGCCAATTTTGCCATTAATATTACTTTTTTTTGTATTTTTTTTCCAGAACGAGCTTACCTATATATCCTACCTAAACCGAATGTTTAGGCTTTGTTCCGACTATTATTATAATAGAAGATTTATGTGAATTTTGCACAAAATCGGTAGAGCGGTTCTTCATACACCTACACGTAGGAAACTACGCACCGGGTCGCTAACACTAATCCTAACTAATATTATAAATGTGAAAGTAACTCTGTCTGTCTGTCTTTTCTTCACACCCAAACTACTGAACCGATTTGTGTGAAATTTGGTGCAGACATACATAGTTTGGAACTTGAGAAAGGACATAGGATAAGTAGTTTTTATTACAAAAAAAAATTAAAAACAAAAAATAAAATTTATTTCGGACATATTATAGCGCCATTTATTGGTCAAAACAAAAATCTGCCGGAAGTCACTATTCCACGCGAACGAAGTCGCGGGCAAAAGCTAGTAAGTAATAATATGATTTTGATTTTATGCTAAGTTTGGTTAAAAATCGTGATGTGTCGGTAGCTAATAGTGTCCATGTAGCACATCGCCTAACGGTCTGACAGGTCAGGCCGCGACTGACAGTGTCTGGTCCATTTTGACGGCTTTTTATTCGATGCTGTCAAAAATTGTTGCTGTCGTGCTCTAAAATGGAAAACTTTTACGTAGCTTTGTTTTTGTTAAAAATGGTTTTGTGGATGAAACTTTTTGATTGAAAATGTAGTTTGGTTCCTATTTTTTTAATTTGAAGTTTTAGTTTTTTTAATGCTAAAAGTATGCCTTGGAATGGTTGAGAAACTCATCTATCAAAATTTATATACATTGGCAAATAAAGTATTCTTTTCACAAAAAGTAGGGATAAATGGATCGAAGCTGCAATTGAGAAAAGCTGCAAAAACAAAGAGGCTTATAGGTACTTTATTTTATTACATACATTTTTTACATATGTTTTATTCACACAAAATCAATACAAATTACAAACATTGTTGCTAAATAACCGTTATTATTTATGCATAAAAGTTCTTAATCTGCAGTACAGCAATTATATTAACAATGACAAAAGACAGGCAACTCAGTAACGTACGAACACTGATCGGGGATATTCTCATAATGGTGTGACGAAGTGGACGATGTTTGAATAGCAGCAGTAGTCTCTCCAATCCAAAGCGATCACGTTCATCTGTGGTAGGAAATTAATTCTGTGTTAGGTAAGGTTTAAACTATCTAACTACCGTTTGACAGATTGGCAATGCGTGACAGATGACTTTAAAACGATTTTACAAATAGGTTGTAATCTACAGCATAAAACACTGACAAGTTTTATTTTGTCAACTTCAGTGTTTGGCGAAGTTGGTTTCTATTTTTCTATAAAAACAACCCACGTTATCGTTTTTATCTAATGTTGATTTAGACAACAAACATTTTACGCCAATATTGATGTCTAGACCTATTTATTAACCTGCTAAATGCTAAAAAAGCTTATTTCTCTAAAATCTTTATAACCCACTAGCTTCTGCCAGCGGTTTCACCGGCATCCCGTGGGAACTACTTCCCGTACCGGGATAAAAAGTAGCCTATAGCCTTCCTCGATAAATGGGCTATCTAACACTGAAAGAAATTTTCAAATCGGACCAGTAGTTCCTGAGATTAGCGCGTTCAAACAAACAAACAAACAAACTCTTCAGCTTCATAATATTAGTATAGATTCTGAACTAAAAACAAGAATTATTCATAACATGTAAACTATAATTCAATACTTACTAGTGCATAGCATAATTTTCTCAGAGCAATTGATTTGCATATTAGTAAAATTATCAGCGGTTAGATCCATGACCAATGCCAGGGTTAAGAAATAAAATAACGGGTGTCCTGATATGAACACCCACGGAATATCTATTTTAAAATCGTCCTAGAAAAAAATATAGTACATTTTATCACGCAAAACTAATGAAACATGACAGTTTATTTATTGCCCTATTGCTCCTTTGGCGTCCCCAAAGGTGCTACGATATTGTTCGAAAAAGCTATCGTGGCCCTGGTACATAGAAGGGTCAAGAAGGAACATGGTGGGTTCTAGTCAGTAAGAGTCTGACACTCCCTCACGCTGAGGGGTCATTTGACGACTTCCACATAAAAAAAGACATCATCCTCATCATCCTCCGAGCCTTTTCCCAACTATGTTGGGGTCGGCTTCCAGTCTAACCGGATTCAGCTGAGTTTACAAGAAGCGACTGCCTATCTGACCTCCTCAACCCAGTTACCCGGGCAACCCGATACCCCTTGGCGTCAGACTTACTGGCTTCTGATTACCCGTAACGACCGCCAAGGATGTGCAATGACAGCCGGGACCTACAGTTTAACGTTCCATCCGAAACACAGTCATTGGTGTCTAAGATATACTTAGAAAGTACAGACAAACTTAGAAAAGTTGCATTGGTACTTGCCTGACCTGGAATCGAACCCGCGCCCTCATACTCGAGAGGTTGGTTCTTTGCCCACTAGGCCACCACGACTTCACATCTACATAAAAAAAGACATGAGCATTTTTTTGCCAGGAAATATGATCAAATCGGGACTTACATATTGTTTACAAAGCAATAACTGATTAAGAATTGAGAAAATTGTTTCAAATGCCGCACAAAACAGACAAGTTACGACCTGAAAAATGAACAATTTCTTCGGTTATTCTTTGGTGAGTTTTTTATTTAATTTTATTCACAAATAAATAATTATACATACTGTAACTTTGAATGGGAATCCGATATATTTTAAAGAGTCGACGAGGGTCTCATACATTTGAATGAGCCTATTTACAGCAAAAGTATTTATGTTTGTATCTTTAATATCGAGAGTGTTTAATGCAATTCTCATCACTTTTGATCGAAAATAAAGTAACACAATGTTAAGAAGAATCGATATTCTTCTCAAATCATTAGCGATATGAATAAATATAGCAATCAATACATCAAAAGATTCACATGTGGGCGGAATAGTTTGAAAAAACACATAACATGAGTAAGTTCTATAAATTACTACGTAAATAAGACAAACTTTTGCAGAAACTGACAATTTTTTGAATTGTTTCTTCGCAAGGGATGTACTATCGATGGTATATGCATGCATCCAATATTTAATTACGTGTTCATCTCCCATTAACAAAGACACTAAGACATTTACAAAATATTCGACACCCGTTAAATATCTGCTGACTATAATTGTTATTTTTTCGAATCGGAAAATTACACAATACATTAAAGAAGTAATTAGAATGATCGTATATAATGTGGATATACGAGGACCAATTGAATTTAAGAATTTTTGATTCAAACCGAAGATAAAATACAAGTAGGAAAAATATTTTAAATCGCATACTGGTTGGCTCACAAACATTGTTCACTTTTAAAACTCAATGTTTCTAAATTCGAAAACCTTTCGTAGACGTTACTCACAGTATAGTGAAGAGATACTACTATTTGATGGTCACAATAAAACAGTATAAGGCTACTATTTATTGCTTACAATAATATTTCAGTCAATGTTATGATGCTATTTTAAAGTTTTAAATTATTACCTTCTCTTTGAATGTGGATCACAACGTTATTTATGACCTTATTTTAGATTATTTAAATTACCTTATACTCCACTGTACTTTATTCGAATAAATTAAAAACAGGACGGTATATACATATGTAAGTACATAATATGTATGAATTTGTCCTTCATTGTGATGTGTCTGTAACTAAAAATGAATCACTTAACGTAGTAGAATTAAAGAAGAGCGTTTCAATTGGTTGGCAGGTCAGGCAGCTGACGTTGTCTAGTCTATTTTGACGCCTTTCTTATTCAATACTGACAGATTTTTTGGTAGCATGCTCTAAAATTGAGAAACTTTTATAGCTTTATTTTTTAAACGGCTGAAAATCTATTTTGATATTTTTGTTCTAAACTCAGCTTGATGTTGAAATCCACCTATTTTTCCTCATTTGGGAATCAAAAAGTTCTGTACATGTAAAAAAAAGAAGACCAGGTACATACTAGGTATCTCGGGGGCCAACAGTTCTCTAGAAAGCAAGTCACTTTTCTACTAATACAGCTAAATCTAGGGCTGTAAGTAATTATCAGATTTTTATAGCGCCCTAAGTTGACTCCAGAGCTTTTTATGACAACCCTAATTAGGAACATCTTTTCTCGTAAAGCGGGGAGCTCATCGTTGGAAAAAATATATTTGTAATAACGATAATGAAATATTAAATCATCACCAATTTTAATATTGTTATGATTGTACTTTTTATGCTTTTTGATTTCCACGGTGTGGTAACACTTACGAACAATTTTGAAACCAATAAGTATTACCTACCCTTTTAAAGTGATAAAAGTGGATTTTTGCTAGTACGCTTAAGCGATAAAAAACCTGTCGTTTGAATCTTAAGTTGTCAATAGTATACTGCTGACAATCCGCTCGGAAAATCCTCAAGTGTGAAAGCGCTGCTAACCTACATATATTTCTCCCTAAATAAACAAAACAACTAATAAACCATCACGATGATATCGCGAACTATAATAATAGCGGTATTATATGAAGCTGCTCCATGTATACCCGGCCTAACGTGGCTGTCATTACACGGCTGTTTGCGCGCCTTTGACTCGACAAAGTTCTTTGTCTCTTTGTAAGAAAAACAATGTGTTAGTCTGATGCAGTATGGAAGTTGTATAGAGCGCTTTAACTTAAATCGCCATATTATTACTAGCATCACGATTTATTTTTGGTCTACTGTTGGCCATACGTTAATGGAAAGGCCACAAATGTATATAATACACTAGCTTCTGCCAGCGGTTTCACCCGCATCCCGTGGGAACTACTTCCCGTACCGGGATAAAAAGTAGCCTAAGTATAGCCTTCCTCGATAAATGGGCTATCTAACACTGAAAGAAATTTTCAAATCGGACCAGTAGTTCCTGAGATTAGCGCGTTCAAACAAACAAACAAACAAACTCTTCAGCTTTATAATATTAGTATAGATGTATAGTATTTTAGGGATCGGTCTTAGGTAGAATCCCTAATTGAGCACTGTCTCTTCTGGTCGTGGGGTGCAGAGGGTTGAGAGAAACACGGTGTTCGGATACCGGATATATTTCACGTAAACCCCCCAGATAGAACCGTTCACTCGGACCAGTGCGCAGTAACTGCCCGTGCCTCGCATACCTCACGCTCCCACACGTTTTTGCTTACCTTGCACTCTGCCATACATACTTACATGTGTCCCTACAGTATCTTCCTCCTTTCGTAGGTTATTTTTCATTGGTCGCAAGAGCTTGTAGTCGGCTGCAGTAGATGTCTGCATTGGGTTACCCAACTAACTGGGTTATGGAGACCAGATAGGCAGTAAGACACCAGTTCTTAGACTGGAGGCCTACCCTAAAACATAGTAGAGAAAAGCCTGAATGATGATCATCTTTGTGAGGCTTCGCTCACTTTTTGCTCAAAGAAGTAAGACTATTGTGGCATATAAAATTCATGGAATACCTACTTCATACTTCTCGCCTTATAACATTAATACTTCGCGGGAAGTGGCGACAATTGGGTCGAAGCTGCAATTATTTTTCTTGTATAAGGCCAAATAATGCGAAGAGGCTTACACAGCATTTCTGAGAATGTAACGCCTCGTAAGAATAGTTATTACTACAAGCAAATATTTTGGTGAAGTGGGAAAATCGCCGTTGTTTATTGAGCATTATTTGCTTACTGAAATATGTAAGGTTGGGGTCTCAAGTTATATTTGTTTAGATTTTTGCCTCACTAAGTTGAAAATAAATAGATACATTGAAAGTAGATATATGATACTAACTAGCAGTTTTCCCGCGGTTTCGTTCGCATTCTGTGGGAACTATTACTAGCCGTACTGGGATAAAATAATAGCCTATGCTACTCGGGAAGAGCTTTCCAACAGTAACCAAATTTATCAAATCAGTTCAGTAGTTTCGAAACCTTTAAAGTACAAACAAGCAAAAAAACGTTTCCTCTTTAAAATAATAACTTATAGTACCTACTTACTTATAATAATAACTTATAGTACTTACTTACTTATAGTAACTTTGCTAGATAATAATTTGTTACTATTGTTGTATTTTTTTTTAATTTTCAATTTTTTTTTTTTTTTTTTTGATATTGTTTTTAATAATTACTATTTTTTTTAGATTTTTATCTCGTTCATCTTTTCTTCCCCTTTTCTTTTTGTTTTTAAGTACCTGTAGTGTGTAATCTGGTGTCTTTAATGTAAATGTTGTGTTTACCCTTAATTCTCAAATATATTAGAATAGTACTGAAGCTTCTATGTAGTGTGTATGTGTATGTATATGCTGTGGGTGAACCTAATAATAACAAATATAAAATATAAATAGTTTAAGTACATATAGATAAAGTTTCTAATAGTGTATGTGCGTTTATTTATTTGTACCTTTAATAAATGTTTTTTTTTTTTTTAATTTATTGTTTGTTTTTTTTACGGGTTTGACCAACTGTGAAAGTACATGGTGAGACATATATCTGAGAGCATTTAAATTCATAAACGATTTATTGAAATGTTCGAATTTTACAATATGCAACGACCCACGGAACAATAATTTTACTGCACCAATTATTCCGAATTCATCGTTCATTATAAATGTAAAATTTTAAAATTTACTCACGTGAATATCATCAGCGATATTTTATTCAACGTTGCATTTTTGGATATTAAAAGTTTTTTTTTTTTATAATTTTATTTTCACGTATTTTCGAGAACTTCCTCCATATAATTCCACTTATGTATTAAGGTAGACAAAACACCTTTCTCTCCAAAAAAACTAATAATAGAATCATGTTTTCAAGTTTGATCTCAAACACATTATTTAATTTTATCTACATATATTTCATCATCATCATCATCATCCTCCTGCCCTTATCCCAATTTTATTTGGGGTCGGCGCAGCATGTTTACTCCTTCCATACTCTTCTATCTGCCGTCATCTCACAAGTAACATTCTTTCTTACCATATCTACTTTCACACAATCCATCCATCGTTTCTTTGGTCTTCCTCTTCCACTATATCTGTCCACGTTCATACTCATCACCTTCTTCACAACATGATATAAACTCTTTTGCATAAAAAGCGGGCACCTATGCGAAATCTTAGTTTTAAGGACTTTACGTGCATTTGAAAGGGTTTTAATAACTTTAGGATGTTACTAGCATCAAAAGGGTTATCCACGCATACGTGAGAGTGTATTCTAAATTTCTAAATTCTCCAAAATTCAAATTTAGAATACACTCTCACGCATGCTTGGTTAACCCTTTTGATGCTAGTAACATCCTACAGTCATTAAAACCCTTTGAAATACACGTAGAGTCCTTAAAACCAAGATTTCGCGTAGGTGCCCGCTTTTTTTGCAAAAGAGTGTATTTCATGTAGATAAAATGTTATTATACGATTTATTTACACTTCTGGAAGTTTGAATTATTGGAAAAACTACTATTTTACGTACAGTAACGATAACGGTCAGTGTAATCGTTTACATAGAATTTAAACCCTTGTATTTTTCAAACCAAAAAATACATGCAAAAGTCTAGTAAACAGCAGGTAACGCCTAAAAAAAGGCAATCCAAACTGCAAAGGGGTTTGCCAAAAATTCTGCATGTTACATAATGTAATTCCAATACATATGAGGTATGTATTACACGAACAAGATTGGAACTACGCCAGCTAACTTAGGGTTGTCACCGTGTCAAGTAAACTGAAAGCTATATAGACTGCGCTAAGACTTTATCGAGACAATCGATATAAACAATAGAATAGTATTGAGGGTAGAATTTTCTGTGAGAAAATCGGACGTGTACTCAGAAGTAAGATAGTAGATTGCAGTTGATATAGATAAATAACTTATACAAGCTGTTGATTTGCATCCGTACCATATTCAAGGACGTAATTATACTAATGATTCTCGACCCAAATCAACAAAAAAATTGGTAGTACGTAATATTTTTTTTTCGGAATTCCGTCAATGTCATCTAGCCGTATTTAAACTTGGCGCGTGTGTAACTGGCCTTAAAACTGTACTGCGCCCTCACACAAACGCAAACACAAAGCATAGGTACGCAACGATCATTCATAAAATTGGATTACTTCTGAAATGCTACGACATTACAATGACAAAAAAAGCAGTGCATATTAGCTATTTCCCGTCTACCGTAATTCCTATCGATTATTTACGTATTTTATGTCCTCCTCCTGTAATATGGCACAAATGCAAATCAACACCTTGTATATAGCTAATAAGTAACTAGTGGTGGTATTAAATGTTGATTAGATATCAAAGTGCCTTAGGATATCCGGCCTGTAAAGCTGGAAGCAACATGATATGATTGTATTAATATCTATCCTACACACGTTACTAACGTAATATACCTCTAACACGTTACTAAAATAACAAGAGCAGCTAGGTGAATAACCTAGCTGGGTACGTGTCAGAAATGATACGTAGTTTACGAGCTAACCGCAATAGACAAACGCGACACAGAACTTTCGGATGATAAATAATTTTACTTAGTAAATCAGTGACTGTTAATTATGTTATTTAATACAACAATTTCTGTTTGCAATAAATTATTGTGTGCCATCCCTACATTTTCCTTCATGACAGGTAGGTAATGCAAAACATCTTCTGAAATTGTTTTTGCTCATTTTCAATGCAGGGGACACAAAAAGTTCACACGAAGCTACTGCAGTTCCTTATAGTCTTCAAATTAAACGTTCTTACCATTTTAACAAGTCTGACAGACTTTTTTGCTTTATTCGACATGAATGTGTAGGTTTTATATGGAAAGAACATGGCCAAAAACGATAGCTACATACGATAGGTGAAAAACGCTATGGCTGCAAAGGTTTTGTTTTTATTATATACTAGCGTCCGCCAGCGGCTTCGCCCGCGTGGTGTGTTGATAAAAAGTAGCCTATGTGTTATTCCAGGTTATCACCTATCTACATACCAAATTACAATCAAATCGGTCCAGCCGTTTTTGCGTGATTGAATAACAAACATACATCCATACATTCTCACAAACTTTCACATTTATAATATACTAGCTTCCGCCAGCGGCTTCGCCCGCGTGATGTGTTGATAAAAAGTAGCCTATGTGTTAATCCAGGGTATCACCTACCTACATATCAAATTTCAATCAAATCGGTCCAGCCGTTTTTGCGTGATTGAATAACAAACATACATCCATACATTCTCACAAACTTTCACATTTATAATATAATATAATATAATTTATAATATAAGTAGGATTATATACTAACTTCCGCCAGCGGCTTCGCCCGCGTGGTGTGTTGATAAAAAGTAGCCTATGTGTTAATCCAGGTTATCAACTATCTACATACCAAATTACAATCAAATCGGTCCAGCCGTTTTTGCGTGATTGAATAACAAACATACATCCATACATTCTCACAAAGTTTCACATTTATAATATAAGTAGGATTATATACTAACTTCCGCCAGCGGCTTCGCCCGCGTGGTGTGTTGATAAAAAGTAGCCTATGTGTTAATCCAGGTTATCACCTATCTACATACCAAATTACAATCAAATCGGTCCAGCCGTTTTTGCGTGATTGAATAATAAACATACATCCATACATTCTCACAAAGTTTCACATTTATAATATAAGTAAGATATAAGTAGGAAGTAGGATGTAAGTCGTGGTGGCCTAGTGGGTAAAGAACCAACCTCTCGAGTATGAGGGTGTGGGTTCGATTCCAGGTCAGGCAAGTACCAATGCAACTTTTCTAAGTTTGCATGTACTTTCTAAGTAATCTTAGACACCAATGGCTGATAAAAACGTGAAGGAAAACATCTTGAGGAAACCTGGACTATATATATAGTCTGAAATCACTAACCCGCATTGAGCAAGCGTGGTGATTAATGCTCAATCCTTCTCCGTGTGAGAGGAGGCCTGTGCCCAGCAGTGGGACGATACAAAAAGGCTGTAACAGTAACAGTATATATGGACATGCTTTTACACTATAAGTGAAATCAAAGCACTTCTAGAATATCCGCTACATGATTGAATAGGTTTTTTTTTCTATTGTAGCTTTCACAAGTTTTAGGAAATTGTGATCAAAGCCTTCTGACGTCAGCCACCAACAAAACTAAACCTTTCACCTTTATTTATAATAGAAAAATAGCGTAACTGTTGAGGCGTTGAATATGTTTCTTCAATTAAAGAACTATATTGAATTAATAAACTGTTTAATTTGTCGATTTTACAATAAAAATGTTAATCAAAAAATGAACGAAGTGGACTCGTCCGTTGCTGCCGGCGAGTGACGTGCGGGGTGGGGGTGCTCGGCGAGCCGGCGCGTGACCACGGAACTCGCTACGCGATGGAGTGCGTTAACATCCTCCGGCCCCTGGAATGTCTTGGCTTCCAGCAGTATCAGACATCTGTACTGGTAGCGGGCAGATCTTACTAAAGGCGCGTTGTACTTCTCCAGAGGCTGTACGGATCTTCGCTACTCGGGAGACTCCGTCTTTACCGGTATGGACTTCCACTACTCGTCCTAGACGCCACTTCAAAGGAGGCAAGTTGTCGTCCTTGATGAGAACAAGTGTGTTGTCCGTGACTTCGCTCTTGTTGGCCTTCCATTTTGTGCGCGTTTGCAATTCGCTGACAAACTCCTTTGACCATCTCCGCCAGAAGTGTTGGCGCATTTGTTCGATTCGATCAAAACGTGGCAAGCGAGTGGTGACTGCGTCAGTGATATCGTCGCATAATGGTGCGGTAAGCGGGCGCCCAATTAAGAAGTGTCCAGGCGTTAAAGCTTGCAGATCGTTGGCATCAGATGATAGTGGAGTTAACGGACGGGAGTTAAGGACGGCCTCGACCTGCACTAACACCGTATAAAATTCCTCAAACGTGAGGTGTGAATTGCCTAAGACGCGTCTAAGGTGATACTTGCAGGATTTCACCCCTGCCTCCCACAGGCCACCAAAATGAGGTGAGTAGGGTGGGATAAATTTAAACGAAATACCGTCCAAAGCAGCCCCTTCGATTAATGCATTTGAGTGAGTAGACAGAAATTCACCTAGCTCCTTAGCTGCGCCTACATAATTTTTCCCATTGTCCGAATATATGACAGCGGGTTTGCCTCTGCGTGATATGAATCGCTTGAGACAGAGAAGATATCCCTCAGTAGACAGAGTTGTCACCAGTTCAAAATGTAAAGCGCGAGTAGCAAAACACACAAAGATGCATATATAACATTTGATTAATCGAGAACCTCTCCCTTGGCGGTTTAAAATATATACTGGACCACAATAATCAGTACCAGTATGCATGAACGGAAAGCCCGGTACCAATCTGTTAGATGGTAAATTACCCATTATAGGGCTCAATGTTTTTCCATTCATCCTAACGCAACGAACGCATTTGTGAATAGTTGAACGAGCTAGATTTCTGCCACCAAGTGGCCACCATTCTTCGCGAATGGTCGAGAGTAGTAGCTGTGGGCCAGCGTGACATAAGTATTTATGTTTATATTCAAATAGAAGCGAAGTGAATTTGTGCTTGCTACAAAGCAATACAGGATGCCTTTTATCGTAGGTGAACTCAGTAGAATTATTCAATCTACCCCCTACCCTGATTACTAGATCTTTATCAAGAAACAAGTTAAGTCCGGACAAGTTACGGGAAAATTTTGTATTTGATGAATTATTTAATGAATTATATTCTTGAGGAAATGAATCGTTTTGAGATAATCGCGCAAGTAAAATAGTTGAGTTACGTAATTCATCAACGGTTAAGGTACCCTGTTTACGTTCGTGTTTATAACGAGCGTTATGTATAAATCGCAAAATATATGCAGCCGCTCGTATCATACGAGTGAAAGATGAAAATTTTTCGAAAGGAAACACGTTACATGACGAGTATAACCCAACAACTTTATTAGGTTTAGTTTCAGGTAAATCGGTCAGAGGTATATCGGTACTAGATACATCATAATCGCCATCGAAAACGAACCCTGGACCAACCCACCACAAGTCGTTATGAATAAGTTCCGTTAGATGGATTCCACGCGTTAACAGATCAGCTGGGTTATACACGCCCTGCACGTGTGACCAAACGCAGCCGGTAGTCAAATCATTAATTTCACATACTCTGTTTTGGACAAATGTTTTCAATAAGGTAGGATGAGTCCGCAACCAACCCAAAACAATTGTCGAGTCGCTCCAAAAATATACCCTTTCAAACGTTAAATCCATAGAAGTGGCAATCTTTTTATAAAGGCGCGCACCAACTAACGCACCGCACAGTTCGAGACGTGGTACGCTAACCACCTTTAATGGTGCGACCTTACTTTTCGCGCATAACAATCTAACAACAACCTTATTCGTTTGTTCACAAGTGCTACGTATATATGCACAAGCGCCATAAGCGTCTTGCGAAGCGTCTGTGAATATGTGTAGTTCCAATTGCTGTGCATGCTGTGTAGTTACATGTCGCGGAACGTGTATTTCTGATAAATGTTGAAGAGAAGTAATTAATTTAATAAACGAACATGCTAAATCGGAAGGTACAGGCTCATCCCAGCCGATTTTACGTAGCCACAGTTGTTGAATAAGAATTTTAGTAATAATAATATTTGGCGCTAATAACCCCAGTGGGTCATAGACCTGCGATATAATGGAAAGTACTTTACGTTTAGTAAGTTGAGTGGTATCAATGTTGTTATTTAAATTAGTTTTAAAATTTAATTCATCACTGCTGTTACACCAACGTAAACCGAGTGTTTTGCATTGTGTAGTTTTATCGAGTGATAATGATTTTGTAAAACTATCTGATGAACTAACGTCGAAATTAAAAGACCATTTACGTAACGGGAAGCAACCTGCCTTTAAAACTTCAGTAATATTTTTGCATAGCCTTAATAACTCTTGCTTATTATTATGCGAATAAATAAAATCGTCACAATAAAATGAATTTAAAATTTTATCTGAAACTTGCTCATCAGTACAATCGAATGCTAACTGACGTAAACATCTCATCGCTAAGTACGGCGCAGACGCGGTACCGTACGTCACGGTATTTAGTCGATATATACCTATAGGGTCTTGTTTATTATCCCGCCACATAATTAACTGCAGTTGACGTTGATCAGATTGTATATTGACCTGTCTAAATAATTTCTCCACATCGGCACATGCTACGTACGCGAATTGTCTAAACCGCAGAAGAACAGTTACTAAATCATTTAACAGCGGAGGGCCAATATACTGTAAATCGTTTAACGATTTGCCCGAAGTTGTTTTCGCACCGGCGTCGAACACGACGCGCAGTTTAGTAGTGGTACTTTCTCGTTGTACGCAATGGTGTGGTAAAAAATAATACGGTGATGAAAATGTATCGATGCGGGTCATGTGCCCTAACGCTAAATATTCCTTAAGAAAATCGGAATACATACATTTTAATTCGGGCGAACGATCTAACCTTCGTTCTAAAGATAATAACCTATTCTTCGCTGACTCATATGAATCGCCGAGCGAATCAGCTGATTCACGTAGCGGAATTCGAACCGCGAACCTACCGTCGGAATCGCGAGTGGTGGTGGAGGTAAAAAGTTCCTCACACGCCCTTTCGTCTTCTGTGAAAATATTATTTTTTGATTGGCCACTGTCAACCTCTTCTAATTCCCAAAAACGCTTTAATTGATGATCAATATCTAACAATGAATATGAACTTGACAATGAACAACTTATCATGTTATTTGTTGTGTTTTCGACATGTTTATTATTGGCTAATGCGCCCGAAATTATCCAACCCAATTGGGTGTTTTGCAAATAAGGCCCGCTAGGTAAGCGTATTAAGCCCTCCCGTAGCAAACCCCAAAACACGTCGGCTCCGATGAGGATGTCGATCTCCGAAGGTACATAGTACCTCGGATCCGCGAGTTCTATGTTTTGCGGTAATTGTAATGACGTACATTCAATGTGTGTATTTGGTAAACAATATGTAATGTTAGGTAAAACGCAGCATTTTAAACGTGTACTAAAGTTATTAATCCTTGAGCGCATGAAGAGTTCACAGGACTGTTCTGATCGCTGAACACTATTACCTATACCAGTAATGTTATGAGTGGACTGTATGGTATCTAAACGTAAATGTTTGCAAAGTGAGTCTGTAATGAAACATCGTTGGCTGCCGCTATCGAGCAGGGCACGCACAACAATATATGTGTTATTGATGTCACAGACTTCAACAAGTGCGGTTGAAAGCAGAACCTGTTCTAATGTGATAGACTGCACGGTTTGCTTTGAATGATAAGAATGAGTATGTAAGGAAAGAGTATTCGCTTGTGTGTCCGCGCCGGCCGGCGTCAAGGCGTCGGCGGTCGCGTCAGTGTGCGTAACTGTAGGTATAAAACGAATTGAGTTACAACTTGAACTCGTATTATTTAAATGAATGAGACTGTTGTGTTTTTGTGAACACTGTTTACATGACCCGAACTGACATTCATCTATTGAATGTCCAGTTCGTAAGCAATTTAAGCAGATTATGTTCTTTTTGTTTGAAACGAATGTATGCCTATCTTGTACAGATAGATTAAGAAAATCAATGCACATGTATAGTGGATGACTGCCGTCACACATAACGCACTTGATGGCGCGCAATGATTTTGCTGCAGATGTACTTGCACGCGGCGGTTGTTTACGTGAAATGAAGCTACGAATTTGTTGTGAAGATTGAGATGTACTAAGTGGCTTTTTTGACGATTCAATAGGCTGTTTGTGACCTTGAGCTTGTACCATATCTAAAACATCCGAACGGTCTTTTAAAAACTGTAATAGGTCGTCTAATGTTACTTTAGCGTCTTTGCCAAATGAACCTTTTTTGTTCTCCCACTCTTTACACGTAATAGAATCTAACTTGCTAACAACCAAATAAATAATTAGAGTGTCCCAATGTTCCGTGGGTTCACCCATAATTTTTAATGATCTGAGGTTTTTTAATACTGAATCTATTAATTTTCGTAATTGAACAGGTGATTCTTTAGTAATGGTTTGTAAAGTAAAGAGCGATTTGACGTGATTATTAATTAATAACCTATTGTTATCATACCTGTTGGTCAACAACTCCCAGGCTACCTGATAATTATCTGTACCGAATTCTAACGATTTTATGACCTGTAAGGCACTACTTTTCAATGAAGACCGTAAATAATGATATTTTTGAATCGTACTAATTTCGGTTGCGTTATGGATTAAGGAAACAAATGTGTCACGATATTCTAGCCAATTTTCAAATGACCCGTCAAAGGAAGGCAACGAAATCGTCGGTAATTTTATAGGTACATTATTATTATGTTTACAGTTTTGCGAGTTATTTGATGCAACTTCTGGTTTGTTATACATGCATTTGGCCACTGACATAATTGAATAATATTGTGATTCAATTGAATCTCTGGTCTCCAACTGAGGTGACAACTCTGCCTCGTCGGAGAGCTCCTCGATTTGGGATTGAATTTCCTGGAACTCGGCGAAGATCTGCTCTGCACTAGACACGCGTAATTGAAGCTCCACGACTTGTTCATCGTTTAATGACGTTTTGTCTAGGGAATTCACATATTTGCCGAAATTAGTGATTCTGCATCGCAGACTACCTCTTTTCTTAGTGAGATCACGTAAATCCAAATCTAACCCCATTTTGACGGCCCGGCAAGACAAAGAGAGTACTTACCTGCAAGTATCACCAAGAATGCACTCACGATCACTGTTAATAATATAAAACGGTGTTAATACACTTCGATACCAATCCGTAATCCGTAATCCTTTCGAGCTCCACGTGTGCCGCGCGATGTCTCGTTGTAATGCTTGATAGGTTATAATCCAATATTGCGCTGGTTATGCGGTGAAGATGGACCAATGTTGAGGCGTTGAATATGTTTCTTCAATTAAAGAACTATATTGAATTAATAAACTGTTTAATTTGTCGATTTTACAATAAAAATGTTAATCAAAAAATGAACGAAGTGGACTCGTCCGTTGCTGCCGGCGAGTGACGTGCGGGGTGGGGGTGCTCGGCGAGCCGGCGCGTGACCACGGAACTCGCTACGCGATGGAGTGCGTTAACAGTAACCATGTTTTACAACAATTGTTACCTACTCACCAAAAATATTTTATTCCAGTCATGTTAAGGAAATTCTTTACATTTTTTTTGTAACCCATGATTCATATTTATAACTAGCTTCTGCCAGCGGTTTCACCCGCATCCCGTGGGAACTACTTCCCATACCGGGATAAAAAGTAGCCTATAGCCTTCCTCGATAAATGGGCTATCTAACACTGAAAGAAATTTTCAAATCGGACCAGTAGTTCCTGAGATTAGCGCGTTCAAACAAACGAACAACAAACAAACTCTTCAGCTTTATAATATTAGTATAGAGGTAGATTAGTAACGATTTATTTAATTACTAGCTTCTGCCAGCGGTTTCACCCGCATCCCGTGGGAACTACTTTTCGTACCGGGAGAAAAAGTAGCCTATAGCCTTCCTCGATAAATGGGCTATCTAACACTGAAAGAAATTTTCAAATCGGACCAGTAGTTCCTGAGATTAGCGCGTTCAAACAAACAAACAAACAAACTAACAAACAAACAAACTCTTCAGCTTTATAATATTAGTATAGATTATGTGTCTGCATCGCTTATATTGTTGATTACTAAATTCATTGAATAAATAATGAAATTATACTACCTCTTTCAGACTGTTTTTAAAGTTTAAGATGGTAGTAAAATATTCTACGGCAAAATAAATTTTCCTCATATTACCAAAGCGAATTATGAAGCATTACGCAAAAGGCACAATTTCCTCAAAATCAGGCAACCTTATAAAGGGTGGGCATGACTAACTCATTATAAAGATTGTCCTACACCGACGCGCTCGCTGTGAAATAGCTATGGTTATTGTTAGTAGTTCCTATCGTATGGAACAACCTTTATTGAACGCTATTCCATTAAACTGACTGCAGAGCCATCCAATCTAAGGAATTGAAACTTTGTAGGCTGTTGTGATGTACTAATATAATGCTACGTAATAATAATAAAAATATGTTTCGTAATTTAGATCCAATTTTATCCCAAGAAGGGTTTTTTATTGGTTTTTATCACAATGAGTTAAAAACTGCATAGGATTCAACTAAATCTATTTGAAAAGCCAGCAACTTACGCCTATCCTGGTGTATCCAAAATGAGATACTTTCTTATGTATAATAATAGTAGATGTTTTGTTAATTACATGATTTTCTAATTTTGTGCACAGATTAGTGAAAGATCACTCATCGTACATTTTGTCTTTCGGAGTACAGACATTGAAATGAAAGATGTTTATTGCTCCTACGTTTACGTACGTCCTACGCATCGGCAAACGTAGTGTAGGACGTCCTCAGGCACAGTGGAGTGATGACTTGCGCAAGACGGCTGGCAGGAGCTGGATACGAGAAGCCGAAAATCGATCTCAGTGGCGTGCACTTGGAGAGGCCTATGTCCAGCAGTGGACTGCGATAGGCTGATGATGATGATGATGCTCCTACGTTACATAGAATGATGACGTTTAATATTGCTCCCAGTAACGATAATCAAGTTGACCAAGAAGATTAGAAAAATACGTAAAAATAACAAATGGGTAGGTACTACCAATTCAAACAGAAGGCAATACGAAAATGAATTACCAATGCAGATCTGCGGTCGAAACGGCAGGTTTAAGCCCGGCTTTTGTTTACACATGTGCATACAGTATGACCAATTTACATAGACACTGACTCCTGGGCTGACGGTACGAGGTAGTTTTTTCGTCCATTTTGTTATTCTATTGCATATTGAGTGGAATAAAATTTCGGGTAGGCAAATGTGATTCTAGTTCGTGTTCGATTTGTTTTTTCTGGGACTTTTGTTTGAAACGTAACGTTTTATGGGAGTTATTTGGTCTAAATTAAGGAATATGGTAGTTTTGTATACCCGGACCGTTTTCAAGGCAGAACAATCTAACTTGACTATTACGTGAGGTTTGGTTACAAGGAACTTCACATTGAAATAGTACCGATAATTTATGGCTTGTATTACACCAGTAACTCACGACTTGTGAACATATATACGAGTAGTTGCTGTCGTGAACGACAAATTATTCAGGAAAACACCGTCACGATAATATTTATCTACTGGATTTTACCCACGGTTTCACCCGTGTCGTGAGAGAACAACTTCCCTCACATGGATAAAAAGTAGCCTTTACGTTATTCTGCTATACAAGCTACTGTCAAGTTTAATCAAAATTAATCCTGTAGTTATTGTGTGAATGAGGGGCAAACATCTATCAATATTATTTATTTTTATTATTTACTAGCCGTTTTTCCGCGGTTTCACCCGCGTCCCGTGGGAGCTACTGCCCGCACCGGGATAAAATATAGCCTATGTTACTCGCAGATAATACAGCTTTCTAATGGTGAAAGAATATTTAAAATCGGTCCAGTAGTTTTTGAGTTTATCCATTACAACCAAACAAACAAACAAACAAAGTTTTCCTCTTTATAATATTAGTATGGATTTATTGTTCTAAACGGTACATTTTAATTTTTTATGACTTATAAACAATGTTCAACAAAACTATCCATATAGTTTGTCTGTTGGATCAAAATTGATAAAATTAATACTTATTATAAACTAAACATATAATTACATGTAGTATAGATTATGTAAAAACTTTATAATCGAACCACCAAGCTCTAGGCAAACGCTTTGACTTAAGTCTGTTGCACGAGATATATTGTATGAATATTTAACAAAATTAACTTATGCAAACAGTTTAGCTTCATCCGAGATATAAAGCCAGCCGAAATAGTTACTCGAAGCTACGCAAATGACGTTATGTAAATGCAAACTGTTGAATACAAAAATAAAAATATACTACCTCAAACCCAGTTGATCCTCAAAATTTCCGTATTGTCCGTTCAAGATCATCAAAATGGAGATGTCTAAAGCTGTATTTCCATGCCAAACCTCAGACGCCCGTGACTTGCGATCGTCCGCATGCGTTTGACGCTCTTGAAATGCAATCGTAGTCACAGTATGGCCTTGTTGCTGAAATATGCAGTAGAAAAGTACGGGTGACATCACGTCAGTAGTCACAGTATGACTCCGAAGCCGAAATATGCAATAGAAAAGTTCGGGTACGATCTATCTCAAATTATACAATCCTGTACCATCCTTCTTCATAGCATGCGGTCAATGTAAGCTAAGCAGTAATTCCATAAAGCCGATCGCAACTAGCACGAAATGTACCTTTAGAGTACTGCGACACAACAGTCGGCCCACAGTTGATCCGATGATTGGAAATGTTTTCAATCGGTCTGATACCAGCTAAATATCTGATACTAGCTTCTGCCAGCGGTTTCACCCGCATCCCGTGGGAGCTACTTCCCGTACCGGGATAAAAAGTAGCCTATAGCCTTCCTCAATAAATGGGCTATCTAACACTGAAAGAATTTTTCAAATCGGACCAGTAGTTCCTGAGATTAGCGCGTTCAAACAAACAAACAAACAAACTCTTTAGCTTTATAATATTAGTATAGATTTGTAACGTGTACTTCCATTCAATTTCATACATATTTATGAGTCCAGACAAACTATCGGCCGACTAAAAGTTTGTAGTGTGCGCTTGCTCTTAAGGTAACCGGAGTAGTGTGGCTGAAATTACCAGCATTACTGGAAGAAAGCTCTTAGAATTTATCCTCTCTCGCTATTAGCATAGACGTTTTAAGTGTCACTTACCTTTTAGAACAAGAGCTGGTTTTTGTTGGTATGTTTTGTAGTAGCTTAGTGGTAAGTGGTTTAATGCAGGTGATTCTAGACTTTGTGGATAAAGCCAGTACATAAATCCTTTTTTTTCAAGTTTTTTTACAAAACCGAGGCAGGCCGCTAATCTGTACTTAATAGAATAAAAATCTAACGTTTTTCTGTTTGTTTGTTTGTGCTCAGGGCTTCGAAACTACTAAACCGATTTGAAAAATTATTTCACAGTTGCAAAGCTACACTCTTCCCAAGTAATATAGCCTATATTTTATCCCGGTACGGGCAGTGGTTCCCATGGGACGCGGGTGAAACCTCGGGAAAAGAAATAGTAGGTAAATAAATAAAATACACCCTCTACAAAACAGACACATCCTTTAAACCTGACCGCGCTGTTAATGACGTCACCGCAATCGTCTCACAAGATATCATAAAGCGTTTACAAACTTACCACTGTCGTCATCATCACCCCTATTCCTAAAGGCATACGTGCCAAAATGGTTCGAACTGGTGTCGATATAAGTTTGTGTTTTAGGTGTCATTGACGAATCTGGGTTCATTTCTCATCAAGCGTCATTTTAGTATGTCACTATCGGTTCTCGCCATCATTTGCGATTCTGTACAAAAACTCTATTAATGATGGTGTTTACCATAGGTATTTCTGTGATAGGTATGGTACCGGTTTTTACCTAAGGAACTAGATTACAACAGATTACAAACAAGTATTCTATAGAGCCGTCAACCACAGGGCAGTCTGATACGATAATCTCGCTGACAGCGAACTGTCTACTAATTTATGTTTCCAATGTACAGTATATCTAAAGGGCAATATTTAAAGCCCATACTTGTATTACATATTTTATTAAATTTTCCTACCTAGGTGTCGCAAAACAATTGAAAACTGCCGATACAAAAATGACGAAACCGAGCAAAAAATCCACAAACGTGAAAAGACTGCTGTTCCATTTTCTCCGGGTAGGAGCGGAGTGAAGTGAAGCCTTTACATTCTTAACAAGTATTTACATCATCACGATTTAACTAAAATAGAAGAAAAAGTTGCGCGACTCAAATGTGCAACGGTCCTTATACTTTCGTGCAAATTAACGGACGAGCACTGCATTCCTCTAAATGTGCATAGTCTGTAATTACTCAGTTAGAACCTGTGCAATTGTAGTTAAGTTTCAAAGAACGTTAGCGCTGTTTGAGCGATAGAACTTGATGAAGATGCAACCAAGGGCATTTAATTTGTAGGTAATTTATCTTCTGCATAGCGTTTTCCTAACTATGATGTGGACGCCTTTTCTGTTTTTTTTTTTCAATGACGTCAAAAATCATCAAATGAACCCTCCCGCTGAGGGTTAGCAGCGGTGAGGGAGTGTCAGACTCTTACTGGCTAAAAACCGTCGTGTTCCGTCGTAGGCCTTTTATGTACCAGGGCCGCGGTAACTCTTTCGAATAATCTCGCAGCCCCGGCAGGATGTTGTGGTCGGCTTCCAGTCTAATCTGATGCAGCTGAGCATTTTGTCATGGGGCGACTTTTTAATATGAAGTTATTAAAAACGTTCAATAGTAATGATTGAATTTATTCCTCTCAATATGACAAAAACATCAGCAGTAATTTTAATGTGGATTAAATAATGATATAAAGGATTATTATTTTTATTTCGAACTTCATAGAGCATGAACAGCTCTTTAACAATAATCCCTACCGATTTTAAAATACTTTATTAAAACTGTTTCAACTAAATATTAATGACTGTGCAATTATCATTTAATCTGTACAATTGAATCCTACTTTGATTGGTCGGTAAATATCGTTAAATTCGCTCGTTCGCTCGTCATTATAACGATTTCCATAAATCATTTCCATACGTTATTAACTTGATTTGATGTAATTTGTATCCAGCTGACAATAACTGGATTGTCATTTATATTTTAAACTTAAATACGTTTCATATTCATGTTTATTGTAAGTAGTTTAAATGATTTCAATTTTACATTGATATTGTGATGATTTTCACGTGGTTGCGAAATGCGTATTAGAGAAACCCGTGACAAATTACAGCCACACGGGTCGACTGATCATAAGGTTCATCCAGTCAGTTGGTCGATGGATGGGACCCTGATTGTAAAAAAGATGCGGAATATTGATCGTTGTTATACCATTCTTTACGTAATTCTAACTAATATCCTAACTAATATTATGAATATGAAAGTAACTCTGTCTGTATGTCCGTCTGTCTGTCTGTCTTTTCTTCACGCCTAAACTACTGAACCGATTTGTGTGAAATTTGGTACAGACATAGTTTGGAACTTGAGAAAGGACACAGGATAGTTTTTATTCCAAAGGAATATTAAAATAAAATTTATTCCGGACATATAGCGCCATCTATTGGTCAAATCAAAAATCTGCCGGATGCCACTATTCCACGTGAATGAAGTCGCGGGCAAAAGCTAGTTATATCGATAAGGAATGCCTAAACTAACTAACTTGTTAAAGTAAATTAGTTTCAGTGTTGACTTCCAGTTTACTGCCTACCAGTCATAAACGTTTCTGAATACCCTCATAAAAGGAATGTCAACAACCTTACAATGTGTTACTAGTAGCCCATTGTCACAAGGAACCGTAACAAAATATTGAGTTTAATAAGATAGCTAATAACTTTATAACAACTTAACCCATTTTCATGGCACGTACCTTAGAATCATCGCCAGCAAACCGACGTTTAACCAAAAAACACTATCCAAATTGGTTCATCCGTTTCAGAGCTGTAGTGCCACAGAAAGACAGACAGACAGACGCACAAAAGTAGCGGTAAAATAAAAGGTAAATACCCCTCTTTTCTCGTCGAGGGACAAAAACTGTGTAAAAAACCAGCGGCGTTCCTAAGATTATTGGCTCTAAGTAATTTTCCATGGCTAGGTATGCAAATACTTTTTGGTTTCACCTCCTTCATAGTAATGGGGTAACTTTGGCAGTAAAATGATTTAACGCCCATTTCCTTTCCTCGTCTTTATAGACCACTTAACTTTGTAATTTATGAACGAAATGCACCTTAGGTGTCGGAATGCCAGTGAGTTATCGTTGAAAAATAATTAAAAATACCTAGAAAGTTCCGTGTGAAAATGACCTGTTCGATTTATGGAACTTTCAGTATATTTTTTATGGTGCAATTGGTCATGCGTTATAGAGCTATCTACCTACATGTTTATTTTGAAAAGCCGTTGGGTAGCCTCCTTTTTTGAAAAACAGAAACTATCTAGAACTTAATATACTCTACACTTTTCTACTTGTTATGGTTTTGACTACCTCGTTGGTCTAGTGATCGCAAGCGCGGCTGCTGGGCTCGAGGTCTCGGGTTCAATTCCCGGGTCGGGCCGAAATCGCTTTGTGGGTTTTCTTAAACTTTCACAAAGCGATTCCCGTAGTCTGGAAGTTGGTGACTGATTCACCCGTGCATCGTAGAGCACGTAAATGTCGGTCCTGCGCCTGATCTCTTTCCGGTCGTGTCGGATTGTCGTCCCATCGGGTTATGAGAGTGAAGGAATAGGGAGTGCACCTGTGTCTGCGCAAATGCTCGTGCACTATCATACGTCCTGCGCAGCTGGCTGATCTCCTTAAATGAGAACAGCCGCCGTGGCCGAAATCGGCCGTGGACGCCATTATCATTATGGTTTTGAAGTTAGTTTATTTTTTTATTTTCTATTTTAATGTGAAAGTCTGAACATCATCATCTACCCAGCCTTTTCCCAGCTACGTTTGTTTAAGTCTGAGCGTTTAAAGAAAAGGAATTAAATGTTTGACTACCACAGTAAGAACAGTATAAAACATTCTTTATTTAACCAGTGAATTTATACTTCATCCTATTAGAAAGGTACATTATCCTTCACTCGATAGGCTAAGTATTTACTTGATACAAATCTATACTAATATTATAAAGAGGAAAACTTTGTTTGTTTGTTTGGTTGTAATGAATAGGCTCAAAAACTACTGGACCGTTTTTAAAAATTCTTTCACCATTCGAAAGCTACATTATCCACGAGTAACATAGGCTATATTTTATCACGGTACGGGCAGTAGTTACCACGGGACGCGGGTAAAACCGCGGGAAAACGGCTAGTATATTATATAAACCTTTCTTCCAGTTGAGATATTCAGTACCTTAGCTTCATCAGATGGCCCAATTCCTAGTTGGCGGCGTTGCCAAATTGGATAACAATGCTAATCGCTGACTAACCTAGTAAATTGCACTTTGATGGAGTGACGAATCGATACGCGACTATATCAAACTGAGATTAACTTACAATGGCAATAAGCAATTATATAATTTGTTATTTGTAAGCTAAAGCTATGTATTTTTTGTAGATTGTAAGAAAGCGATTTATTGTACAAAATTTTTCTATCCTATACCATAATTAGCATAAGTCACCATCCCACATCTTTTAACGATCGGTTTTATATTAATTTTACCTAGGTATAGGATCAAGTAACAAATGTGTTACCAAAATTCCTTAAAACCGAAAATAGTCCTGCCTCACGACCATGTGAAGAAAGTGGCACTTGATACGGGTTGCCAAGAACAGGATGGTATTCACTGAGCGAGGCCTAAGTTCACCAATAAAATTTTATCAATAAATGTGTCCAAGTGTTAACAATATTTCTGCGTATAGATAAACAGAGACAGAAGCCTTAATGTAATAACTTACAGTAGTGTCTGTAAATAAGTTAACTGTATAGTAATGTCTGTAAATAAGTTGACTGCCTCGTTGGTCTAGTGGTCGCAAGCGCGGCTGCTGTGCTCGAGGTCTCGGGTTCGATTCCCGGGTCGGGCCGAAATCGCTTTGTGGGTTTTCTTAAACTTTCACAAAGCAGCCGGTAGTCTGGAAGTTGGTGATTGATTCACCCGTGCATCGGAGAGCACGTAAATGACGGTCCTGCGCCTGATCTCTTTCCGGTCGTGTCGGATTGCCGTCCCATCGGGTTATGAGAGTGAAGGAATAGGGAGTGCACCTGTGTCTGCGCAAATGCTCGTGCACTATAATATGTCCTGTGCAGCTGGCTGATCTCCTTAAATGAGAACAGCCGCCGTGGCCGAAATCGGCCGTGGACGCCATTAAATAAGTTATTATTATAGACAACGTTAGTCCTGGTGTATTTAGCGACACCCCTGTTACCACTGAATACGTAGTAACTCATAAAGTACATAGATTTCTCTAAGCTTCGCCTGGTATTAACTGCACACTCAACTACTACTAACTAAGACTATGTCTTAGTGAAATGTATCCTAGAGTTGGATTTCAGTGACTGGCATAAACTAATGCGGCGACTATTTTTAGAACTTAATCGATATTTTAGTTTGGTTAGAATAGTATGTGTCCGAATTTGTATGCAATGCAATCCTGATTTATATTGGGTCGGCTTCAAGCTAAACCGAATGCAATTGAGTACCAGTGTTTTACAAGAAGCAACTGCCTATCTGACCAGTCTCAATCCAGTTACCCGAGCAACCCCTTATCAAGGCTAGTTCTCAGATTTTTTTATGACTATCATCATACCTATACATATAGAGTCTATCAAAAAGATAACAAAAGAAAACTAATTTCATACGAATCGAACAAGATGTCGTCTAAAAGTAATTTGTAAAAAATATTCGAGCAATATTCCACCCAATGTGTTTTAAATTTCTCGGAGACCTGACACCGCTATCTTTGATTTATTACAACACAGTACGTTTCTTCAAGACGATAATGGGTTTTTTATACCTATTTACGAGATCTTTTTGTCACTGTGAAGGTTGTTTGTTAAATGTTTTTTAGTTGGTATATAGCTATGTATATAAGTTTTTCATTACTCAAGATGTTGGCCTATACATTAATTTAATCACAGCCAGAAATCATGAAATACGGCAGTTATCAACTAGTCAAAAGATAAGATAGACAGATAACGTATGAAAATTAATTTTTTTTCAGATGATTTTTTAGTGACGAAATAATTTATTTTTATAATGAGCTTTGTCTCACTTGTGCACATCGAAAGATGCAATGAAATTTTTTTTTGTATATTTTTTACGGTACTGCTTTTCCAAAAAATGTACACCCTTTCGAAAATCCAAATTCGAAATAGTCCACCATTTTACTCGCAAGGCCTTTACGATAAGCGCGCATGAAGCTTTTCAAGGCTACGTTGACGGCAGGCTTACGCATTTCTTTCATCCACTCTTCACGAAACCGGTGAATACGAGTTCCCTTTACATTACACCTTATTCACTTAGAGTATTTTAACGACGGTTTTAATATTTCCATTTAAGGTTTGGGAAGCTACTTAAAAAGATTTTTTCTTGAGTGTGGCATACGTTGATAAATGTACCTCAAGATAATTTGAACTTTATAGGCGTTACATTAAAGTTGAAAATAAACGGGGTACGTGTCCCTAAGTTAATATTAGGCTGCTACGGCGTAGCTTCAAACGTAAGCTACTACGTCGTAGGCCAGCCGTAGATTAGTTTCGGATACTGATAACTTTATAAATCAAGCAATATGGGCCATCACCTCCCAAGCCTTTTTTCCAACTATGTGTGATGGCAAATATATATGGAACGAACTACGTTGTTCCTCTATGGCTTGCTCTATAGACCAAAACCGAATGAAAGCAGATTATCTTCATCTCAAAAATTTGCTAGACATAAAGGTTCACCCGTTTTGCATGACATAATCACTCACCTTAAAGTCACCATGTGAATTTTAAATTAAGATTTCCAAAATGCATTTTAAATACACAGCCTTTCGCCCATTGACCCATACAAACCAAAACAACACAAAAAGATTCTCACCTCTAAAATCGAAAGTCCTATTAGAGAGGCCAACACGACCAATATCGACACAAATTGCCCAAGTGAGATATGTCCTACGTAATTTCATTAGGGACCCATTTTATAGCTAGTTTTACTGGTATACACCGGATCTTTCCAATCACGGGAGACGGGGCATGTGTAGGGACTTTAGTGGCGATCGATAGGTTTCTAGTTGGTTGTCGTGATAGGAGTCATTTAAGGTAAGGTCCTAAAGTGTATTTTAGGGGAGATTTTTAGAAGTTTATTTAAGAGTAAAGGTAAGAAAAAACCTTGAGGTAATCTGGATTTTAAAGTCTAAAATTGTCAATCTGTCTTTTGTAAGCGTGGTTATTAACGCTTATTCCTTTTCTCGTCTTTCGTGAGAAGAGGAATGTGCTCAGAACATAATACTAATGTTGATGTATATGTTACAGCCATAGTGATTAAATATATATTTTACATAATCACTGGTCATTATATATATTACTTTATCCAAATTGAGTAGAGTTTTTATTATTTACATAGTTATATACACAGATATTTACAACAAAAAAAAAACTATTCTAGTAAAACAAAAAAAAAAAATTACACTATATCTAAAAGGCGTCAAAAAATTCATCCCCATCGCTGTCAACTGGGAGCGTACCCAAGAGGCTGGCAGTGATATTATAAATAATAGCTAGATAATATGTATAATATGCAGACTTATTACTTTGGCTGTAACATATATATATATTTTTCTTCCTACGGATTTTTATACATGTAATAATAGGAAAATAAAATCATATAAAAAGTCGTAGTGGCCTAGTGGGTAAAGAGCCAACCTCTCGGATATGAGGGCGTGGGTTCGATTCCAGATCAAGCAAGTACCACTGCAACTTTACTAAGTTCGTATGTACTTTCTAAGTATATCTTGGACACCAATGACTGTGTTTCGGATGGCACGTTAAACTGTAGGTCCCGGCTGTCATTGAACATCCTTGGCAGTCGTTACGGGTAGTCAAAAGCCAGTAAGTCTGACGCCAGTTTAACCAAGGGCTATCGCGTTGCCCGGGTAACTGTGTCGAGGCGGTCAGATAGGCAGTCGCTCCTTTTAAAATACTGGTGAAGAAAATTACGTGCAGTTAACAAGATATTATTACTGCAATCAACGCAATAATTCTACCTTTCTTTTATATCCTTCCTGCACTAACACAACTGAAAGATTAATCCATATTATCTTCATCAGTATTCCACGAAGATATTATAACCCGACCCAATAAAACGTTATCTAACACAACGACGCACTTTCAGTATCAAGGACTTCTAAACTTGGTGGGGCTATCTGTGAATTGTCGGTGGAATGGTGCAGTTATAGTTTGGGAGCTGGTAAATTGTAATATTTATTCATTTCTTCGGTTTAGTTTCTTCATGAATATAACTGCAATAATTATGAACCTTTTTTTTAAATCATAGAATCCTGAATTTTTATATAGCTTTTACATGATAAACATATAACAAAAGATTTGTACATATTGCTATAACAAAAAGATTAAAATAATATACCAAATAGCCTATGATAGTGACTGTCAGAATCGCTGTCACCCCTCGCCGATCGTATCGAAATACGTATAGTGAGTTGTCACCTAATTGTTACCCTCGTGGTTTTGAATATAATTTTCACATGCGACTCGATAAGGCATATTATACAAACCAAGCTCTTGTACTAGACGGATTATCCGTCGCTGTGATAGCAGTGAGTGTTAGCTGTAGCTGCTGCGGATTATGATGGAAATGATACACGGATGCTGGAGATACACGTGTTAGATTTATTTACGTGATCGTTCTAAGCTCTACAAGTGGTTGGTTATCTTTCAGGATTAAGTCTCTTGAATTAGATTTTGGAAAAGGCTTTTCAAGACATAAATGACAATAATAATGACAAGGTTTCATACTATAAATTGTGAAACCTTGAATGATAAGTCTGGATTTTTTTGTATCTAACTGCAATGTGATCATTTAATTAAGGTAGGATATTAGATAAAATAGATACACACTACTGACAAAAAATACGTTGTCAATAAGCAATAAATAAAGAAAAAAGAGTCAGAAAAATTCTATAAAACTTTTTTAATGCTATTATATAGCTAAACATGCTTGTTCCTTATATATTTTATGTAACACCAAAAATACCATGTTTAAAGCAAATAAACGATTATTATTTATTTATTTATTTATTTATTTAAACCGCCAAAATTGTTTGAAATTATTAATAGTTCTGCAAACTAAATGGCTGAACAAAAGTCTTATATTCAAAACTTGAACCCACTAACTCCAACCATTTTTATACGGAATTCAGTAGGGCCATTTTAGTTAATTGCATTGCTTGTTATAAACGAAATAGGAATTCAAACATTATTAATTTAAGTTTTGTAAAATTTCACTAATTTACTTAAGGTACGGCAACTGCCGACCGCATATTTCATTTAATTTTAATTTATTCCTTTATTTCAAGCAACTAGGGCCCATAAAAATACAAATACGTATATAACATTCATAACAATACTTATAAACTAATACATAAAATTATCCATATCAATATATACAATGCTATATCCTATAAAAAACTTAAACATACTATAAATACATGACAAATATTCTTAAAAGTAAAGCACACGATGTGTCGGTATACGCTGCGACTGCACGAAGTCGGTCACATCTGCACTACTGGTTTCGTCTAGACATGTGCAGTCGGCAGTGTTGCAGTCGGCAGCTAGCATTAAAATCGTACCTTTATAATGACTCATTCATTTCTTTTTATTCAATAAGTCTATGTGAATAGGTAAAACTAACTCTGAGTTATGCCCAGGATATTTTTATGTAATGTAGGTACAAAAGATGTTTTTGTCTCGGTTCCTAAAGTGTGGGTGAAACCCCAAAAACAGCTAGTGAATAATGGAATCAATTAAGTAGGATGATTTGCAAAATACTTGCCAGAATCCCAAAATAGTTATTCTGCAAATATTTTCCTGTGTCAGACTTGTTTTTAGATCAGAAACTGTTAAATCTGAAGCTTTCTATCATTTTATATTTTGAAATTAGCATTTTTCTCTGCTTTGTGGATGAAGCTCTCAAGTATGGCCGTGTGAGTTCGATTCCAAATCAAGCAAGAACCAATGTGACTTTTTAAATCTCTATAATAATGTATATTCTAAGTAGGTATATCTTATATACCAACAATTAAGTTTAGGTGAAAGGAAAACATTTTTAGTAAACCTGGTCTTCCTTTTTTGAAAGTTTAAACCGCTAATCCTTATTGAGCAAATGTGATGCATACCGCTTATTCTTTCTCCGTATGAGAAGATATCTGCTCCTTGCAGTGTGACCATGATAAAGCTGATGATCAATGTCCAAGAGCCTGGATATATAATGTACAATTGCACATATGCGCAATATGCATATTAACAATATAGGTACTAGATGATATGCTACGCAATAAATTACAAACCCAGTACGTACAGGTTGTGCCTCTAATGTTTTTCAATTATCTGAAAATCGACATACGCGGAAAGAGACTTTAAAAAAATAAATAACCTATAAAATTTTACTATGTAATTCTTTTAACGAAAGCGAATTTAAGTACTGCACAAACCGATAATAAAGTCATTACCTCTATATGTGGTAAAGATATTAAACTCATAATATGGTAAATAAAAGATCCGATTAAATATAATGTTTTATGAAGTTGCTTTTTAAGCAACATACTATATATAATCCAGCTTGAAACTGCGTACTACAACGATGATTTATTGAAACACACACTACTATCGCACTCGTAACGTGGTAAAAGGAAAAATATGTAAGATGTTTATTACACAAACGAGGTATAATATAAATAAGCTATTTATTAAAACAGAAATATTGTTTATGGATTGTTTAAAAAAAAATGATTTTTATTATTATTTTTAGGTATAATAGTAAAATTTTGATAAGGTAAAAAATGCTTTTAATAAGTTAGCTTGTAAATAAGTCCACAAATATTGTTGTTGTAAACTATCATTCAATTACCTGCATTGAACAAAGGATGCATTGACCATGTGAACAATTACAATTCAATAATAAAATGCACAACGACTTTAAAAATCAAAACTTTCGAAGATTTGAAAACTATGCACATATTTTTACACTACCATGCAGGCATATTTGTCAAAAATATTTCCCAACCAGCTATCTTCCCCTATGAAACTAATTCTATTATCATGAAATTTTCTCCGAACTAAGTAGAAAAATTACGTTAAGTACGAAGATAATTTAATATGATGCACATCGTATAATCAACCTGGTAAACAAGAGTGGCTGTAGATGATTCGATAATAGCGAATTTATCAAGTTTCGCTACTACGGGATGGCTTTTAACTAGGTGCATCCCGAAACCAGTAAATACCTATTTGTGGGAAATTATGTAAATGTAAAGTACTAGATTCCGTCCGAGATTTTGCCAACGTCACGTCGATATCACTTCGCCAACCTGGTTTTTTAGACTGATAAAGATAAACCGTAATTTTTAGACTGTTTCTATAGGTTATCCGAGTGCGGAAAGTAGTAGTATTCGTTTAAATAACTAAATATCATTTCAACTAAATAATAATATTCAGAAGCACTTATTTAAACAACCCATTCTCAAAAAAGGTTCAACAAAAACGAAAACTTAAAAAAATAAATGTGTGGGGACATGTTTTTAAATCCCACCGTAATCCCGGGGCCGGGATTGAATAAGCCAGCTTGCAGACGTTAACTCAAAGCAATTACGCAAGCGAGCCGTCGGAACGCGCCGTCAGATGTAAACTTATGAGGTGGCCATATTAACATCTTGTGCTAGATATGCAGATGGATCACTTCCAGTACATGGATACTTGCTATTCTAGGGAACTATCTCCCGCAGTTGGATAAAAGATAACGTATGTATGTTGTCTGTCAGGCTCTAGATTATCTTTGTAACAAACTTTATTTAAACTGGTTAAATTAAGTAGTTGAATAGAGAGAGTAAAATGCTCGCGTTTATTTTTTTTACATTTGATAATAAAGTGATGTGCACAGTTCCAAAAAATGTTTATAGTTTATCATGACATTGCAAGTATTTAAAAAACTGCAAGTACCAATTTCGCTCCGAACCATTACTTGTTAAAATAAACAAACACTGAAACTACCTAGCCAGATAATTAAATTCTTGGAAAAAATTGTGTGCTTTGAAGTATAATGTGGTATAACAGCGTCTTTTATTATTTCTGAGAATCACCTGAGACAATAATAATTACGTCTCGAATTACTTTAATTTCATTCAATGATAAGTTATTTGTCAGAAATTAGATTATTAGATTTTGTCTGGCTATTCTTGAAAAATCAATTTTCATGCTCAGATATTTTTTAATATATGTAGGTATCAACCAAGTTATTTTCGGAAATTTTCAAATTTTGTTTACAGCGTACCTTTACAAAATCATGCACCGAGCAGTAAATTTTACCATTTCATTTCAGTTTTAAAAAGAGCATAGGTCAAGAATTTTTTTTTTGTGTTATTTAAAACATCAATATTGAAATATATAATCCATTCAACGTCGATGGTTTAATATGTGAAAAAATTGGTCTGTTTTGATAAAGTACAAGCTTCATCCATGTTAACATGTTATGCTTTTATTGAAAACCACTCGGATTAAAAGTGTATACCACTACAATATTTACAATTCTGTCAATAAAATAAGTAGATAGCGAACTTAAATAATGTTACTATTTCACACGATCACCTGATTTAAATCCGTTAATCCCGCATAATATCCCGGGATCAATCCCGGAATGTGGCCCACCTTAATTACCAAACTGAGCAATAAAATAAATCCGATTATTCCATTTCTGTCTCATTATGTGGCACATCACTGAATACAATCAAATTGATATTATTAATTTTCTTTTGAAACATTAAACATTTTGTATATTAATACAGCACATTTTAATTTATTAAATTAATAATTCAATTGCTTTTAACAGACTTTAGCGTTGTCTACTTAATTGAGATATTAATATAAAATAAATTATTTTGTTTATTGTTTTAAGTCACATTGGACATTTTGAAAGAATTTTGAGTTATTTCTATTCAAACCACGCTTGAAAATGTACTGATCTATTGAAATATTCAGTGGTGACGTGCAGACATGGACTAAATCTTTGCTAATCAGACCTTAGTCTAAACGCGTAGGTACTTTGACTTTTGATGTCTCGTCCCTCAAAGTTTGGGAGTTAGTGAACAAACAAAATCGAGGTTTGCTACATAAAATCGAGCTCACTACTAATTTTATGACCTAAAGTCTGATCAAGGGTAAAAAGTTAAACGACTTTACTTACTTAGGGTATTTTCTGAGACCTTTTTAGATAAATCTTTGTAAATGAGCAA
This sequence comes from Helicoverpa assulta, assembly GCA_963856015.1. Taxonomy (NCBI): domain Eukaryota; kingdom Metazoa; phylum Arthropoda; class Insecta; order Lepidoptera; family Noctuidae; genus Helicoverpa; species Helicoverpa assulta. Next base: position 5,074,050 of record CAWLCW010000027.1, read on the forward strand.
TTATTACCTACCAAGCTTACTATCTAACTTATATGTATATTGTTTTACCCCAAAACGTACCTATATGGTATCATAAATATATGATAACACCACAATATCGTTAATTCTATAGTAATAACAATAAAACTAAAAAGTATTTTTCAGTGATGCTAGCAATAATAAAAAATGTAATGGTAGCAGTAGGTATGTCATAAAAATGTTATTATGAAAAAATATCTCTTTAAATATTAAAATAATAAAAATTGCTCGTAAAACAACACAAAACCATTGCTATACAGTACTTGCAATTAATATTTCAACATTTAAAAATTGACTTCGAAATTCGCTACGGTGAAAATTTCCACCTACATTTAAAATTCTACCGATAAGGCTTTTCGATTTAAATCGATTTCCATTTCACGTATATCGATACCGACATCTTAATAGTTGCATCGAAGTTTATTAATACCGAAATTCAATCATCGCGATAGTCGCGTGGCCTGATTCGAATCGACCTAGTTGTAACTTCGCCGATTCGATAGCCGGTACTCCGAAGTTTTGATTACGTGTTCCGTTCGATTGTTCCAACTATAGTATTGTTATTAGTTCTAAACAATAACATATTAACTTGACAATAATGTAATGATAGTCTCCTAATGTTCCCATTGAATACTAATGTTGTTATCCTTACATTGTTCCGGAGTTTGTTTCTTTGATAGCTAAAAGGCATCTTCTGGTTTTTGGGAGGCAATAAACCATTTACCCAACCATATAACATATAATTGAATGTTCTTAATTTATCTTCAATTGCTATTGCATTATCATACAGTCGTCAATCTAAGAACACAGCTGCGGTAAAGCTTTGGTTTCCAAATAAATCTAAGGATAGATGACACAATGTATCACATTTATATTTTAAGAGTGCTTCAGACAGCCAGCCTAAGCTTCAGATGGATCCAATGTATATCAAAACAATCCTCATGAATAGTGAAAACTGCATGTAAATTCGTTTATTAGTTTTCGAGATATACCTACACGTATAGCCAGAGATGCAAACTCGGTGAAGGGCTTTAGGTACACCTAATATATTAAATTCTTTTGTTTTACAAAGATGTTACTTTTGCTCTACTGTGTTTTACGCCGCTTAAATCTAGAAGTCATTTTAACAAAGAGGTTAGTTAATGTCTCAAGTACCTCTCATTTATCGGATAAATGATACATACCTTTTAAACTTTGATAAAACAGAGCAAAGTTAGATTTTGAACAGTTCGTATATTCAAATTAACTTTTAGCACTCTAAAATTTTGCATATGCAAAGGGCACATGCAAAATTTAGTTAGAGACAAAACGAGGATAGAATATTTGGCAGGACGGTTTTTTTATTTATGCCGTATTTTTTATCTATGGCTGTTGAAAAAAGTTCCTTTCTTTTATTGATTGTTCTGTGCTTTGTTTCAAAGGGGAACAAAAATATGCATGCAAAAACATGACAACGGAATATTAAGTATTACTCTGGAGTATAACATAGCGTTCCAAGTTTGAGTCTAGACGACTTTATCATTTAATTAAAATTCCGTCTTGTTAAACATTCTAAGCTTTAGTAGTGTCTTTTAAAATTATTTATTTGGAAGCTAAGTAATCCAAGGAGTTATTTAGGAGAGTATTTAAGAGGTGCTCGTGACAATGTAAATAACATCCGCATAGGATAATCGAGCATGAAATTAAGCAATGCTTGGTGATCCGTTGATGAGGGATAAATTCTATGTCATGACGATTTCCGATGTGATTCAGAAGACATGTTAGTGGATCCCAGTTGCCATTTGAACAACTTTGGCAGCCGTTACGGTAGCCTTTAGTTAGAAATCAGATATTCCGACAACCAGTCGTGCCAAAGAGTATCGGATTGCCCAGATACCTGGGTTGAGAAGGTTAGATGGACTGTCGATCCATTTAAAAGACTCAAACACGTAGTCAGCTGCATTTGATTAAACTGGAAGGAGAGCCCAACATAATCGAGAACAGGCTAGGCAGATGATGTGTAATCATTATTCAATCTCTAAATAAAAAAACAGTTCAAAGGTGATGAGACCATAAGTCTAAGTGCCTGCTCGTACACTCAAAGCCACAAACTCACGAAAACTTAGTCGGAGTTAAGGCAAGTGCACTTCGTGGCATAAAATCTTTATTTGGTCTCAAGTTAGTGCGAAGTTCCCACAGAGGAAGGAAAGATCGCGGAGATGTCATACGGACATCAGGCACCTTCTTGTAGGTCAAGCAACCTATGGTAGGCGTAAACGAGACGTTCGGGTTCCTTAAAAAATCAAAACCAATCTATCGAAAATTGGTATTGATTGATTAGAGAGTTTAATTTGATAATAATGGGCGGGTCCCATAGATACTGAACTAGTATGGTCCATCGAACACCCACATTTTGGAGCGCTACTTTCTTAATGGTCTCTGCACACAGCGGGCGCGGCGCGACGGGACGGGACGGCGACGCGACACAATGTACTAGATCGTCGCGTCGCGTCGCGCCGAGCGGGACGGCTCTGAGTGATGTCGTCCGTAATATCTAGTACATTACAACTGCTCAGCGTCGCGTCGCCGTCCCGTCCCGTCGCGCCCCGCCCGCTGTGTGCAGCGACCATAAGAGATTTTACGTTATGACATCTCCGCTAGTGATTTTGTTCTGCAAGGATGTTCATGAAACTAGCGCTTGTCAAGCAGATGGAGTAAATAATGCATGCCATGCTCATCAGTGCGTCTTTGTTGCAGTATTTTGTAGTTGCTAGTTTTTATTGCATTTGTTTTGCGGTTTTAAGCTTATTTTTTTTTTAAGATTCAGACTTTATTTTGTAAGTATATCGTCTTCTGTCTAATCTTTCCCAAATGTATAATTATAATATCATCATGTACATTAAGTGTGATAATATTTTTGCACGCAACAGTACCCTCCATATACCAATATTTTCATATAAATTACATTACAATTTACATTATTTTAATTAAATAAATATAAAACAGACACAAAAAAAATCAACACAAAACAAATGACAACCCTACATTTTTTTCCTTAACCATTTTCCGTTCCATAAATTCCAGAACAAGCTTGTAAATCCAGGCTATAGTTTTAAAAACACTGGAAGTGTCAAATGAGAGAGTGGCTTTGTTCTCAAGATTAAAGTCATTGCTGTTTTATTTCATCACTTAGAGTTTATTCTTGTTTTACTTAGTACGAAGCCGCTTTAAGCTGCGTCTGCGGTTGAATATTTTATTTTATGCTTGCATTAAACAAAGTTGTTGTTCATAAACCTTGGTGTTTATGAGCGCTTTTAGTTGCATTTTGTATCTTCGTTTTTTATATGTTTTCAATAAAGTTTTAATAAAGGTAGGTATTTAAGTTTAAAAATATATGTTCTTTATATATTTTTATGGTATGATAGTTAATATAATGCAACTATCGTCCCGAAGTGAATAGTCCCAGTCTATGTGCTTTCTCAAGCTCTAGCTAAACTATCTGTGTACCAAACATTTTTCTCGGTTCAGTAGTTTTGGCCCGACCCGGGAATCAAACCCGAGACCTCGAGCACAGCAGCCGCGCTTGCGACCACTAGACCAACGAGGCAGTCGCATTTAAAATATAAATAAAGAGTTTTTGGTATAAAGCATCCAGACATATTTTGAAGGCAATCTTAGATACTATTAATTCAAGTCCAAGACCTTGTTTAGCATGCAGACAAAACCACGGGAGACAACTAGAATAGTAATTAAATACAAAGACGAATATTTTCCTACATAGTGGGATATATTACCTTTTAAATACCTGCGGGGAATATTAAAATTTAAATTACACGAGCGTAATATAAAGTTTAATTAAAATTATGAAGTTTCTTACAGTGAAGGGAGTTAGTGGTTATATTAATTTCAACATCACTATCTTAGTTTTAAAGTTACTGTTACAGCCTTTTTTTTTATCGTCCCACTGCTGGGCACAGGCCTCCTCTCACACGGAGAAGGATTAAGCGTTAATCACCACGCTTGCTCAATGCGGGTTGGTGATTTCAGACTTTATAGTCCAGGTTTCCTCAAGATGTTTTCCTTCACCTTTTTATCAGCCATTGGTGTCTAAGATTTACCTAGAAAGTACATACAAACTTAGAAAAGTTGCATTGGTACTTGCCTGACCTGGAATCGAACCCACACCCTCATACTCGAGAGGTTGGTTCTTTACCCACTAGGCCACCACGACTAGTTTTAAAGTGCTTTTCTATAATGTGTGGCGTATGGAATTATAGCTTCAGCCGCGGTTTCACCCGCGTCGAGAGGGAACTACTTACAACACATTGACAAAGAAAAACTCAAGTAGCCTATCTAAATTTGTTATTCTGTTGGTAATATTACGTTAACTAGAATTCATAAAAATATATTCAGTAGTTTTTTCGTGAATAAGTCAGAAAACATACCACAAATCTGGTATACAAAGGGCACCAGAAGAAACACGTAGAAAAACGTAGAAGAAATAAGGTGGGTTTTGGGCAGACATGGTCTTACTACAAAAACTTAAACATGTGTCAAACACTTGTCTAAAAAAAGTGTGGCTGCAAAATGGACCTTATTTCAACGTCATAATCTGTCATTTTTTTAGACAAGTCTTAAACTGACGTTTAAAAGTTTTTGTGGTAAGACGGTAAGAGTCTAACGCTCCACCCACAGCAATAGGGGTCATCTGATGATTACCTAAGTCAAAAAAGGTCATCATATCCTTTTCCACCTAAACCGTAGCTACTAATGTTGTACTGTAACGGCCGTTCCCAATAATGGCGTCCACGGCCGATTTCGCCCACGGCGGCTGTTCTCATTTAAGGAGATCTGCCAGCTGCGCAGGACATATTATAGTGCACGAGCATTTGCGCAGACACAGGTGCACTCCCTATTCCTTCACTCTCATAACATAACCCGATGGTACGGCAATCCGACACGACCGGAAAGAGATCAGGCGCAGGACCGACATTTACGTGATCTCCGATGCACGGGTGAATCAATCACCAACTTCCAGACTACGGGCTGCTTTGTGAAAGTTCAAGGAAAGCCACAAAGCGATTTCGGCCCGACCCGAGAATTGAACCCGAGACCTCGAGAACAGCAGCCGCGCTTGCGACCACTAGACCAACGAGGCCGTTCCCAATATTCTACATATGTATTGATTTGCTTATTAGAGACATAGTTTTGATATTAACCCATCGAGGCTATGTCTCATTCGTACACTATAGAAAGACCGCTAGATTACCAATGATACCCAAACCTTAACTCTTTAACCCAATCACATTCACATACTCATTTCAGGCGTACAATTTAAACCAATTGCAAAGCACTTCAATGTAAGGTAAGCTACATAAATCAGCATTAATTCGCGAACACTCGTGGTAGACTCCTGTTGGATCCAAAACGCAAGCCCCCATTATATACGTACTTCATGGGTAATAAATCGCTTAGAGAGATTTAGTATGGGGTAATTTTCTATAGGTGTTTGATGGTATTCAGTAACTTTGGCAGAGAAGGTTAAATGCACTTCGTAGTCTAAAATCATGTAAAAATCTTTAAACCAGTCTTTGTTAATGAAATTAATAAATACCTAGCATAATTACAAAGTTTCATATGTTATTTATAATAATCTAGAGTACTCGCATACTGTAGACTAAAGAGTTGGCCGACAGTTGATTTTTTTTTTTTAAATCTTGATACAGTTAAATGCCTGATCTTTGTAATGTGCATACTGCCATTTAACTCCATAGTAATTTATGAGCCCAAACAGTCTATCATCCGACTAAATATTTGCATTGTCTACTCTGACCACAAATGCAATTTTCAAATCCTATCCTATTTAGTAAGATATTGAACTTATAACACCTTTTCTAATAAATATAACAAAACAAATGACGCATTTCATCAAGATATTAATCGCTAAATTATTCCATTGTTTTCGTCGCACACGAAAATATTATGCATACAAAACGAAGTGGGGTCTTCCGTCTTGACTTACAAACCATCCTTACTTTTGTTCCGTTTCTTATTGTGTGTTTATTTTTCAGGCGTAAGTTGAAAATACTCTATATATTTATCATAGACGAGAAGATGATGGAATGCTAGATATACGATAGGTACGGATGTCCTGGATAAAGGGAAGTGGATGAGAAAAAAATTCGCTTTAATGAATTACTTCATCATCCTCTGAGCCTTTTTCCGAACTATGTTGGGGTCGGCGTCCAGTCTAGCCGGACGTAGCTGAGTACCAGTGCTTTACAAGGAGTGACTGCCCTATCTGACCCCCTCAACCCAGTTCATTATGAATTACTCATTTAAAGAAAATCATCCAATAAGAATATTTTTAACGAGTTTAGAAAAGCAAATACGTAGTTTATCTCTCAATTCAGCACCACCATGTAACATGAATTTTTAAACACCACAATTAGGCACACCTTCATCCACATTGTCCATCCAAACCCTAGAGAAACTTGCAAGACAGTTGCTTATTACTTCTCACAATGCAAGACAAGACACAAGGCCGGACAATAGGCAGTCCCATGAATTAATAACTCAGTACTGCGCCATATAATCCCCTGTCAGTGCCATGACTATTACAGTTTGGTAGATTGCTAGTAATAATTGATGGTCATATCTTAGGCAGTAAGAGAAGCTTCACCTTTACTTAGTCAATATAGAATATGAAAGTTCGTATAACTTAAAACAGTTACATTAGTACTTAGTAAAGTTATCGGCACGGATATTGAGCCCTGACCTTCACCTGCGCAGAAGCGATTTATTGGTTTATTGCCTTATGTGTACAGTGCGCAAAGCGATCCCCACTCTTCCGCCGAGAGCTCAATATCCGTGCCGATAACTATAAATAATCTGGTGTCAAACTTAGCTTACTCTTACTTGAGCAGCTTGTTCTATAAGCACCAGGCCACCACAAAACGCTTGACTAAAAAGGACAAGTACTTATATATATTTAAAAAACGTGGAATTGTAGATGAAATATTTTATTTCCTTTATTTTTCTTTACGCCATGACGGTGTCTTCAAATATCAAGACAAATATACCTACCTACCTAAATATAATCTAATATATATATAATATATAATCTCATATATTCTATGTGAAAACTGTCACTCATTCAAATGAATTCTCTAGTTTTGCATATAAAAGTCGCTGCCGTACATATCCTACAGAACATCAATTAACATCATTGAACATCAGGACTTATTATCTCCAACCTCAAAATTTTCCGCAAAATACCGATCGGCCACAGCGCGGTTACGCCGCTGCAGCCGGCCTGCACCTACGCGGCACTTTGAGGCTAATTTAAAAGCACCCTTATAGTCATGCTTCAAAGGTTCATTATTGCGGTGAGCATACCTCATTACCACCAATTTCCAGGCGCCCTTAGCGCATAAATTGCATCATTAACTAAGTATCCGTTCGCCTAACGGGCCTTGTTGTTTATTTCAGCATAAATTACACTGTTCAGCTACAAACTAAGCAACTTCTAACTAGCAAAATATTTCCATAGCATAACTTTATCTTACACTACCTTTAGAACACAAGCCGTCTTCATTATAATTAAAGGTGCATTTTCGAGGCGCCTGGTAAAAGCTGCGGTTGCACGCAGCTAAAGAAATGTGAGGAAATGTATGGCGTGACCACTTAAATCGGGCCTCTGTTTGTCGCATATCTTGGAAACAGTGTAATACATTTCCTTACTCTAACTCAGCTGCATGCGACTGGTTGCACCCACATACCTACGTCAGACGCATGGCTTAGAATATCACCTTTATTGCAACATTTATTAAACCAACATAAAAAAATTGCCAGAACCTGTAACGTTAAAGGTATTTTCGAATAAACAGGTCAAGATCTTAATTAATACCTACTTTGACGTTACTTAACCAATGCATTCAAAATGAAGTGTATAACATAGATTAAAAATTAGATTCATTCACAAACCCTTAAGCTTTCAATGTTGTAGCTTATTTCAGAAAAACGCCTTAACTAACATCAGCAAAAATAATAACGAACAAACAAAATATTCGTTATAACGAGATGCTACAACCATAACAGTTTACATCAAGATATGCGAGATAGGCTCAAACGTAGTCGTAAAAATCTAATTTATGTATAAGAAGTACTTTGCAAGTCAAATTTGACCCCTAAACTGTAGGCATTAGGAATCCATTAGGTAAATAAGTTATCTTAAAAAGTTTTGTGAAAAAGCATTTTTTCCTTGCCGTCTGGGAATTACTTTAGAACTAAGACTAAATATGTCCTGAGGGCAATAGATAACCTTTCTGTAAGCTGGACCGCTGACATTAAAACATTTATCATTGAACTTTTTGCTAGAAGTGTCATTATTCAAATTGATCACTGAGAACAATGATTAATGCCGAAATTAGCCCTGTTGGACCTTAAAAAATTATGATTGAAACATTTTTCTTACACTTGGGACCTGGCATCCTGTTTGAGAAAGATAGTCTAGAACGCTATTCTTTATTCAAATTACGACTAAATATTTAGGTACTATCTCCAAAAAATAATACTAAAAAAGTCTCTCAAAAATCCTACCTTTAACATAACACGATTATAGTCTCGATTCCAGACTCCTCATAACAAAAGTATTTCATAGCGATAGTACTCATAAGTACTGTATATTGTCCGTATGTCGTATACAGTTTGCCACTTGACTTACAAACCGGTCCAGTTTACTCGGCAAACTAACATGACCAACTTTAGTTATACAGTACCCCTTGTAAAGTGCTTTGTGCGGCGCAGAATTGCTTCAAATTGTTGCAAGTTGTCGTAATAGTAAGTACGACTTTACCAACAGATGGTTTTGTAACCAGCCGTTAAAAGAAAATCATTTTCCCTTCGTAAGGTAAGTAATCCAATTATGTTTTCCGTAGATCGCATATATGTAGCCCTTATTAAACAATTAATATGAGTTATTTATAAATACCACCCACTCCTTGTTAAAACCTAATTTGGTAATCGAATCTTCAACAGCACTTTCACACTAGGGGCTTTTTCGAGCGTTTTTCGATTTGATCAGACTATTTATTGACAACTACGGGTGTGAAAGATGACGTTAAATACGGAACGACAGATTTTTTAGGATGTGTTTTACTTATACGCTTAATTTTGCTACGCGCGACAAAGATCCGCTAATATGAAAGCGCTATTAGGAGACGAATGTAAATGCTTCAATGTTGAATTAGCGCTAATGGTAAAAGGCAGTTTTCATTTAACCAGTCTGTTATCTTGTTGGTGAATTCAGACCGTTGTCTGAAGAGGGTTAGAGTAATAATGCAATGGTGTACAGTTGTAAATACAACTGTTTGAAAGTAAGTTGTAATGTGGGAACATGGTTGATTACACACGTTCACTGTGGAAATGGTTGTTAGCACTTTATAGTTTTTTGTATGAGGTTTTACAGCTGTTGTTATTGGTAATCGTATTTAATGTTTTAAACATGTTACAAAGCTTTTCTACAGTTCAAACTACTGAACAGTGTAGGACTCCAAAATAAAAATTATTGATCTCTTGACCTCTATTAACGAGATCATTCATAACTTATAGTTTCGTCTATTTCAGACGTCTGTACGGACAAATCTATACTAATATTATAAAGCTAAAGAGTTTGTTTGTTTGTTTGAACGCGCTAATCTCAGGAACTACTGGTCCAATTTGAAAAATTCTTTCAGTGTTAGATAGCCCATTTATCGAGGAAGGCTATAGGCTACTTTTTATCCGGGTCCGTGCCGAGGTTCCCACGGGATGCGTGTGAAACCGCTGGCAGAAGCTAGTGGCTTATAAATACCTTCATTAACATTTCCTTCAGATTATCTATGCCTCAGAGAAACTCTTTATATCTGGGGGCTATGGAAAGAACTTACTGTCTTCCCTTTTAGCATGCCTACCTACCTATCAACAATATCAGCTCCGAACACAGAAATATTAACATTACAATTTCTGTAGCCCCAAATCTTAGGTTCTGCTATACAGTAAAACCAACTCAAATAACATTCAACTGCAAAAGGAATCCACCACAAGCATGATTACTTCAGCCCATCTTCCGAGTGACTGGATAAGTCCAATCTCGTGGCTGCAAGGTGCATCGCATTCAGATCAAAGGCACATGCAATCTTGGACTCACAAAGCTATGCTGCATCGTTAAGAATTTTTGTACAGGTTATGTTAACTTATGTGAAAACTTGTTGGTATGTTAGTTGCTATGACGAAGTTCTGCAAAAAAATATTCACTCTGTGTGGATATTACCTTATAATATAAATTGGTATTTTTTAGGGTTCCGTACCCAAAGGGTAAAACGGGACCCTATTGTTTTCGCTCCTCTGTCCGTCCGTCCGTCCGTCCGTCCGTCTGTCACCAGGCTGTATCTCATGAACCGTGATAGTTAGAGAGTTGAAATTTTCACAGATGATGTATTTCTGTTGCCGCTAGAACAACAAATACTGAAAACTAGAATAAAATAAATATTTCGGGGGGCTCCCATACAACTAACGTAATTGTTTTGCTCAGTTTTGCTCGATATCCATAAATATATATATACAACGTGTAACGTAATTAACGCACACCCTCAAACACCCCAATTAGAATATTATGTTATAATCATAATACATACATTGAATTTTTAATTTAACATGTTTATGCATTGTTATTTACTAAATTAGTTATACCAATTCTTGGAGAACTTTTTGGTCGTACTACTACGCACGCAAATATCGCGCCGCGCACCGCTCGACTCGACACAACATAACGAAACTACGGAAAAAGCCGACAATACACGAAGTCTTATTACTTTGAGTTACGGTCTATTTGAATTTGTTTTGACTGTACAGGGTTAATATGACAATAATTTCCGTAGTTTTAATTATTTTTGGGATAAAAAATTACCTATATTAAAAATGATATAAATCGATTCAGTAAACGATTCTGAACAAACTAATTTCAGGATGTGCGTTAATTAAGTTACATGATGTATATAAAATATTAGTTTGGATGGTACGGAACCCTACGTGCGCGAGTCCGACTCGCACTTGGCCGGTTTTTATATTTACATCATTAACGATATTTACGTGTTAATTACATAATTACTCTGTTCGCGAACAAAAGATGCGTGGGCGAGGCCATTGCTATAATAGTAAACTTGTTCGCGTACAAAGGCTGTAGTGTTTTTTCAAAACTTGCTTATGTAAGCGCGTTAAGGCAGATAAACTATTTAGCTTTATAATTACACTAGCTTCTGCCAGCGGTTTCACCCGCATCCCGTGGGAACTACTTCCCGTACCGGTATAAGAAGTAGCCTATAGCCTTCCTCGATAAATGGGCTATCTAACACTGAAAGAAATTTTCAAATCGGACCAGTAGTTCCTGAGATTAGCGCGTTCAAACAAACAAACAAACTCTTCAGCTTTATAATATTAGTATAGATAGGTAACTTTCATATCCGATTAGCCATACATGATACATAGAGTTGTTATCTTTAATTATTTTATCTGCATCGTGAACAGTGAATTAAGTATTCAAAATTATGTGATCCCACATTTCTAGGTTTATTACAATAGCCAGGATAATGAAAGGAACTATTTACAAAGACCTCTTCCGCAAGTTTACGGTACCAATAAGTTTTTTTCAGAACACATCGACTTTCATAGCTGCGAGCTAAAGCTGGTTTATAGAATAAAACAATTTTATATACTTACTGCGATTCAAGATTAACGTGATCTGACCCCGCCCCTTGACAAGGAAAATATTATTAATGGATGCTAAGAGTTATGAGTGTAATATATCATCTATACTATACTAACATTATAAAACTGAAGATTTTGTTTGATCGCGCCAATTACAAGAACTACTGGATAGCTCATTTAACGAGAAAGGCTAAAATGATCATCATCGTTGAAATATATATATAATAAACAAGAAAAGTTTTTTGTTTGTTTGTGTAGCTTTGAAACTACTCAACCAATTTGAAAAATTCTTTCACGGTTGGAAAGCTTCACTCTTCACGAGTAAGATCTATAAGACAATATCCACAGATTACTATAATAGTTACTACGTCCCAGCTTTCACACTAACATAGTTTTGTCACGCGTAGCAAACCCGAGAGTATATGCGCGACATATTCATTAACTACAATCATTTAAGAGCATGAAGCATTTTCCTAATTTCTTGACTGGTTTGGTTATAGTTAAATGGTGCAACTCACTCTTATAATGTCAATTTCATTTGTCAGTCACGCACATTGATTGACAACTAGACTAGATCTGTAGACATATCGTGTAGTGTGATTTCAGTTGTGAGTGTAAAAGCCCGAGATTCCTGTTGGGTCATAAAGTGAGCGGAATCTAAATGTGTTCTCTTATGTGATAAATATTTTTTAACTTATTAATAAGGTGACATTGTTTTGATGATATACACAGATTATTATTGTAATAATTAGGTCCATACAAGTTTTATTGATCCAAACTCTACTTCAGATATTATGTTGCGAGCAGTCTCTAGCGAAATTTACAAAAGTATTTATTTAAGGACTATATTTTTATTTCCGGGTGGAAAAAAGTCGTGGTGGCCTAGTGGGTAAAGGACCAACCTCTCAAGTATGAGGGCGTGGGTTCGATCCCAAGTCAGGCAAGTACCAATGCAACTTTTCTAAGTTTGTATGTACTTTCTAAGTATTTCTTAGACACCAATGACTGTGTTTCGGATGGCACGTTAAACTGTAGGTCCCGGCTGTCATTGAACATCCTTGGCAGTCGTTACGGGTAGTCAGCCAGTAAGTCTGACACCAGTCTAACCAAGGGGTATCGGGTTGCCCGGGTAACTGGGTTGAGGAGGTCAGATAGGCAGTCGCTTCTTGTAAAGCACTGGTACTCAGCTGAATCCCGTTAGACTGGAAGCCGACCCCAACATGGTTGGGAAAAAGGCTCGGAGGATTTTTATTTCCGGGTGCCGGACGTAGATCCCTTGGGGCGCACGGGTGAAACCGCTTTTACCCAGTGATTTTCGAATTTTGTATTAGCTACTCAAAAGGTTGATCATAAAACTTACTTCTTCCAATCACTGTTTTCATTTTCGACAGCCCGTTTCAACCCTTGTTAACAAAAATCGCTAGCTTAAAGTCCTATACTTAAGTGGGCATACCCCGTCAGTGTTCCCGACTGTGATGGATTAAAGATACGAGCAAACGCTCGTTACAAACATATTATATACGGAACCAGATGGTTGATGCAGTGTGCGTGGCGTTAGGGTGAATTAATGTGTATGTTAGGTCTCATTGTGTTGTTAAAAGACAGGATTTTATTTTGAGGATCAAAAGTTAGGTGTAATGTTTGGAAAATTTAAGTACTTAATCACAATTTATTTTTTTTATTATTTATTTATTTTATTAAGGTCAGCCAACAATTGTTTACACATTACATTTTTACAAACTTGAGTACATATAAAATCACGTGTAACAATTTCTTAAAGGCTAACACCACATGCAAAGAAAACGGTAATAAATTTAAATTTATTGTAAAAAAAAATAATCAACAATGCGGTTAAATAATTATTGGATATTTCCTCCGAGTGAAGTAGGAAATTCGAATTTAATGTTTTTTATTTACCTAAGTCAACATTAGACATAATATACATGATCTTGTATAGATATAATATACCTCAAAATTTTTAATGTCTTTCTTCAACTGCGGAAGTACCTTTCACCATCCCATGAAACTAGTTCAGCTAGCAACATATTTCGCTGAAACCAACAATTCCATCCTACTTTACTGCAGAAAAATGCATCCTATTTTCCTAAATACAAAGTAAAACGAGCATGCGGTAATCCAAATATGTAAGTTGTATCAAAACAAAGGCACACTTTGCCGTTGCGATATGATAGCAAAATAAATAAAACTACCAAATCCCGGTGGAGGCTTCAGTGAGGCGCATTTCAGACTGCAGCCCCGAGACGTGACATAATAGGGATGTGACATTTTGTTCAAAATATATCGATATTTATTTAAGGTATTTTAAAGTAAACGGTCAGACATGTCTTGTGCGGAGTGTTTTCTGAACTTAATTTTGAATTGCAGTGTCGGTTTGTGTCCATAAAAAATGCCTGTCTAGTCTTCATAATTTAGTAACCTGGTAAATCGATACCACCTGATATTTAATAGCTGATAACCTCCAAAGAGCAAAGCTGCTGGCGTATTATTTCCAAAACTGCAACATTACACAGAGATAAGGCATACCCGTAGTATATTAGTAAAATCCAGTTATCGTTGTTTAAAAACAGCCATCTATGATCAATAAAAAAATTATAATCTTGCGACCCTGCCAGGATTCGAACCTGGAATCTTCTGATCCGTAGTCAGACGCGTTATCCATTGCGCCACAGGGCCTGTTCTCTATCAAACCCAAAACCACAGTAGAATCAAAGTATCCATATAATTTTTCTTTCTTTTTACAAGCTTTTTTCTTTTCCGGAAGCTGTTTTTGGCTCGTTTCCAAATAACCACTCTGCTTTAGAGCAGCTAGCATCTTGCCAGTGCATTCATTAGCTAGAAAACAGGCAATTACCTTAATGAAAAACATTCATAAATAACAGTTACCTCTTTTATTCATTCTGATTCTGCAGTCTACTCATAATTTTGCTATTAAATTCTGATTGCTACACAAAATCAAAAATTACGTCATTTCATAATAAGTTAAGTTACCAATCCGAGGTTATATTCGAGTTCTGATATTTCCAACTTCAAATACTTGAACAAAATAATCTCTTTTCTTTTTCTATCAAATCAAATCAAAATACCTTTATTTTCAGGCTGCATTGGCCCATAGATAGGTACCTATATACCTTAAAGACTTATATACATTATTATATTATACAAAATTGTTAGTATAGATACAAACATTTAAATATATGTTAGTTACACTCCACTATGCACTACGTCACTGTGCGTGCGGTCCTGTGGCACTTGTCCGCGGAACAACGCCAAATTACACCTTATTCGGCTATTACCGGAAAAATACCGAGTCACATTAGTACACAGTCCTACTTTAAAGTAAGCATTTCACTAATTTGCATATCTATCAATCCGCAACACAGTCTGACAATCATCTATTTATAGACATCTGACAGTGACGATCGGACACATAATTGACAAGACTGCATCGTGCTGCTGTGGTTTCCGACCGCAGCGGTATGATGGCTCGAGAAGGTTCGAGTATGGTGTATTTACTGCGAATTTGTATAGTTTAGGCCCATTTTTATTACTTACTAGCTTTCGCCCGCGGTTTCACCCGCGTCCCGTAGCCGGATGGTGACAAAAACTGTCCTAAAACCTTCTCCCGGGTCTAAGTTACCTCCTCTCTAATTTTCAGCCAAATCGGTCAAGCCGTTTTCATGTTATGTCGTGACAACGGAAAGCGGGTTTCATTTTTATATATATAGATAAGTGTAACAACCAAAAAACTTGTTTTTTTGTTCCCAAAGCAGTTTGGACAAGCAAGAGTTTCTACAGTAAGTAATTTAAGAAGCCTTGTGGATTGTGATGGAATAAAATATGTATATTTACAAAAATCGATAGTCACTGAGTGATTCATTGATAGAGGTGTAGAAAGATTGGTGATGAAAGATTGATTTTACGAAGTTAGCTTTAATATAAAGAAAAAATAATTAAGTAATCGAACTATAAATGTGGCTACCGCAGAAAGAGTTTATAGTTTGAATATGACACCGATATTTCAATTGAATCAGATTTTAACTCTCTCAAAAACCTTTGAATTTCCTAATCAACTACCAATCAAGAAGTATGTTTTCCTTGATCAAATAGCGAGGTACTAGATCGTTTCTTTCATCAGTTCTATTGATCATCCTCCTTTTTGTTAAGGAGTCAGCAGGATTCAAAGGGCATTGTTAGTGCTGTTGCGAAGTTACGATGACAATTGATTTGATTTTGTGATACTTCTTTTATTGGTGTATTTGGCTTTTATATTATAGGGATGAAAAAATAAGACACGTATTTTTGGCTATCGATAAAAATAAAAATCGTTGTAGTCTTCTGAATACACGTTTATAAGTTTTATAGGAAAATAAAACCGTATGCTACTGACAACAGTAACTGTTCAAGGGTTTTTTTTTTTAATTAAAATCGAAAATCCTTCATATTTTTTCTAAAGTGTTTCAAACACAGTAAATTCCAAAAATCTATTTCAAATATCGTTGTATACAGGAATGAATTTTAGGCAGTGCACAAAAAAAACTGGTGGTCCAGAATCATTAACAGAACATAATCTGCATCATCAGTAAATTTTTTTTTTTCATTCTTTTGTCCGCCCAAAAATCAGCAAAATATGGACACTAACTATTCTTACGCGCTTGGAGCAGCGCTCGCGTCAGTAAACCGGTTTCGCATTGCCGCCGTGCCTACTGTGACGACTGTGACCGTACAATCAGTTACAAAATAAACATCTTTCGCTATCAATAACTATTCTTTTTTGTACTAAAACACAACAAAATAAAAATATACGTATCTATAAAACATATTTAACTATAAGTTCACAAAGTTTGCGCACTGGATAAAATTCATTCCTGTAGAACTCTCAAATTATGTTAAAATACACTGCAAAAAACATACAACAATCAACCATAAATCTCAACAACCAAAAACCATTCATTTTCCCGCAAAATAATACCTCATTCCGTTGTACATGTCACAACACTAGTTCGACAGTCGCCGTGTGCAGCGGTGACCCCGCGATACCCGGAATTAGATTTGTAAGCTATCACAGCTCTAGCAGGTCACCCCGGATATAATACCCGGTTTAAAACAATGCCTGTAGATAACGCCCGAGTACACAAATGTCATGTGTGGTTCTGGTGATTATTATTTGAGGATTTACGGGTAATTTATGATTGTTTTATTGATTTTTTTCTAAGCTTATGAGGCCCAAGTTCACTGACAAAATAAACGTCGGGTTTTTAAAGCAACCGTTTACGACGAAGTTACACGTTTTTTCGAAGTACCTATACAGTTGTTTTAAAAAAATCGGACGAACTTTGGCTTCAGTTAATGAAATGACGGTGAGCAGAGCTGCTAATGCCTGATTACAAGAAACGATTTGTTTAGCTTATTGATAGTAATTCTTAAAACGACACGATGTCATGAGCATAAGTGGCCATTTGTAGATGAAGTAAAAAAGGTGGTCACTTATTGATGACGTAATAATGTTGCTACACTCGAACAAAATATGATATGTAATAAAAATATTACATATCATATATTAACAATATTACATATCATATTCTGTACTCAGCACTGAATTCATGTCGAGTTTTACGAAAAGTAAATAATATTGAGAAATATTATAATTATGATGAAATCCGTATAATACTAATAACAGATTGCATAAAGACAATTTTCAAATAATCCAAAAATGATAACAAACAAAATCTTTTAAATCATCACAACAATTATCTTATCCTTAAAAAAACACAACAACTTGTAAACATACAGGAACTCGGAGCGAACTTTCTCGAACTTTGATGAAAAACCTTGTCCATATTTTGGGACTAAAGGAAATTTAATGTAAGTACGTACAAATTTTGTACGTCGGTACCTTAAGGGGCTTGCTCCAATAAAACTTTTTTAATAACGTTCCTTATTTTATCTCATTTATCCATCGATATTGTTAGGTAAGATTACTAGGCCAAGACATTGTTAAAAGTGGAACAGTTTTAGGCAAATTATTAATTTTAGTACGCTAATAAATATGTTTTTTTATTTAACATTAAACCTAGTTTATCCGAATTAATATTTTTTTATATATATGTACTATGTTCAAGTGCTGTAATTTTTCAAGGGTTAAATCCTACGTTTTGGGGTGGAACTCACAGGGCCCTGTGGCGCAATGGATAACGCGTCTGACTACGGATCAGAAGATTCCAGGTTCGAATCCTGGCAGGGTCGCATCATTCTTTCTATTTTCTACTATTTCTTCTTTATGTTTTACTATTTCTTCTTCAAATAGTGCTTCTTGGATGTCAAAACTAAATCAATATTTATTGTGCAACACGTACAATTATTATTAACTATTTAGGTATAATTTTAAAAAAGTATAGTTAGTACTTTTTTTTTCGAAAATTCAAAAAAATACTTTGTGTGTGTATTATTGATTTTATCTTACTTTAGAATAACCTTTCCTATGTCAAGTGGAATAACTCAAAAAACATAGCCATAAACGATAAAACATTCATTTTTGTACCATAAACACCCATTTTACTATCATAACTTTTTATGTACCAACTTAGCATCAATCCAAGGGTTAGAATCGACAATAAAACCGTTACGACGTTCTACATGTACCATATAATGTAATAAATGATTATTTATATGGTACTTATACATATTAAGGAAATGTCAACATTCCTTAGGAGGTATTCAAGGGCTGAAAAGAGTTAGCTGAGTATTTTTGTCTTTCTAAATGAAAAATCCTACTTATATTATAAATGTGAAAGTTTGTGAGAATGTATGGATGTATGTTTGTTATTCAATCACGCAAAAACGGCTGGACCGATTTGATTGAAATTGGGTATGTAGATAGGTGATACCCTGGATTAACACATAGGCTGCTTTTTATCAACACACCGCGCGGGCGAAGCCCCTGGCGGAAGCTAGTAATTTATAATTCGAAATCCATACAAAATAGAGGTTTGATTGAAAAGGTAATTTTTATTATTTTGATATGAAACATCAAAAACATTTATCATAAAGGGAGACTTCAAATTAATTACAGTTAGAGTTACCATATTCTTTAAAAAAATATTTTAGTTAGAACTTAATAAAAACGGCAACCATTTCTTAGGTTCTAAAATTGAAAAAATAAAAAAAAATTTAATACAGTATATCATACGTGAAGTACTTACAACACTACGATACTGGAACCTACCGATTGCAACACTGCAGCAGCTAATTTGAAGACACTATAATTAGGGTAAGTCCTAATCAATTTCAAAACCAAAACACAAAAAAGATCAAATTTATTTCCAACCTCTTGCAAAGGTAATAAACTGATAAGGGTGTTCCAAATTACTGTCAAGACGTCCTACCAAGCGCTACACTGTTAGCCACAAAAACAGGGACACGTTATAAGAAAGAGGCTGGGCGTATGACCATAAATCAAGTTGCGTCGTCCAAAGAAATGTTACTACGATCTTTGTTTTTATCTCACAGCATAGATTTGCAAGCGTGTGCTGACGTTAATGTTATAGGGAAATCGGGTAAGGATATTTTTGTGGGAAGATAGTATGCCATGTACCTATGTAGACATATTTATGTTTGAACCATAGACTATTAGATACGAAGTGAGTTATCCGTATAAAATTGACCACTGTCTAGTCTATCCCGTTGACAGAGTGGACATAAAAACACGACTGTACCAAGCACAGGGTTTCGATTTCGTTTCCCGGATTGGGCCGAAATCACTTTCGGTTTTCTTCAAGAAACTTTAACAACAATTAGAGGTTAAAGAGCTTGAAGTTCGAAAATTGATGGTCTAACTTCCACATACCTGGAAAACACCCTAAAGACAGCGTTTATATTTTAGTCTCCAATGTGCACAAAAGTAATATCAAATTCCATCAATGTCAAAATGTTATCTTGAACACAATTTCTCTCATCGAATTACTGCTCATCATTTTACCTAAATCGATTTAATGTAATCGACCGTAGAAAATCGGCGTTTATCTTTATCTTATCTTTTTTCAAAACGGATATTAGATATTTTGAGTATATTGCACTTTTTGGATTTGAAACTACAATGTATAAAGTCATCATTTAGTAACAAAAAGATGCACGTCAAAAATAAATGCAAGCGTTATATAATGCCTTTGTAAAAGTATCTTCTTGGTATCAGAAGAGGACATTTTCATTACTTTACAGTAAATTGCTACAATGCGATACACTCAATCTCAATTCGCATTAATGAACCGTTAATAGAGTTAAGCGCTTCTCATTTTCAGAAGATATGTAATATAATAACTTATCTATTAATACAAGAATGAATTTTATCCAGTGCGCAAACTTTGTCAACTTATAGTTAAATAAGTTTTATAGATACGTATATTTTTATTTTGTCGTGTTTTAGTACAAAAAAGAAAAGTTATTGATATCGAAAGATGTTTATTTTGTAACCGATTGTACGGTCACAGTCGTCATAGTAGGCACGGCGGCAACGCGAAACCGGTTACTGAAGCGAGCGCTGCTCCAAGCGCGTAAGAATAGTTGGTATCCATATTTTGCTGATTTTAGGGCGGACAAAAGAATGAAAAAAAATTTTTTACTGATGATGCAGATATGTTCTGTTAATGATTCTGGACCACCAGTTTTTTTTTGTGCACTGCTTAAAAGTCATTCCTGTATGTTAGAAGCATACAATACACCTGCTTCTATTAAATCACATAAATACATACAAGATAAATGTTTATTTTTCTTTCATATTATTTTCAGTGTCTGAAATTACAGGATTGTATTGTCGCCAGGTGCTGCTAAGGGTTATAAATGGAACTATTACCATTTGGCTATTTTCTTTCTTATGTAAGAAGAGGTAATATTTTCTCATGTGATTAAACCCTTATAGGTGTGACATCGTACGCAATGTATCTTTCAATATCATGTGTAGGTTAATATGAATGAAAGCTTTTTAGTGCCACATAAATAAGATGTAAATGAAATAACAAATCCATCAGAAATAATATGAACTACTCTTTAATGTTTTATTTTCTTTAAATCCTTCATGTTGCAAAGGAAATGTGTATGGACCATTGATATGGTAGGGACCAATGTTTCAAAATAACTCGTTTTTGATCTTACACACCCAAATCCCAAGTTCCAGACAAACTTATAACCGCAGAGCAGATGCCCGATGGGGCCGAAAAGTGCTGGAGTGGAGACCACGGACTAGCAAGCGCAGCGTAGAACGTCCACCAACAAGGTGGACAGACGACCTTATAAAGGTCGCCGGAAGACGCTGGATGCAGGTCGCCTCCAACAGGTATCTGTGGAGATCTAAGGGGGAGGCCTATGTTCAGCAGTGGACGTGCTATGGCTGAGATGATGATGATGTTGATGATTATAACCGTACAAGCAATCGATTTTTCATTGTAGATATCTATTTGGTACCGATAGCGTCCAAAGCCTTAATAGGCGAGTACATATTAAGTTAGTCAAAGTCAGTCACAGTACCTACATAAAGTTGTGACTCTTAAAACAAAGGTTTAAGAAAGTGGGTTTCTGGCTAAAACATCTTTTGTTATGAAACACAATAAATCTATTTATTATTCCATAGGAACTATAAATATTATACTCTATATAATTATATTTATAGATACATAAGATCGAGTGTTAGGGAACACGTGTCTCCAATAAGCCATTAATCATAGCAGCCTGCTCCGGCCGCTTGAGACAGTGTTGAGGAGTCATCATTGTTAATGACGATAATGCGGGAAAATACGGACAAACGATACTTCATTATTCACGAAGAAACATACATTACATACAAACTTTCGTCTTTATAGTCACGCCTGGAAAATAAATACGGCCTGTTGATGGAAATGTAAATCATAAATGAATAAATACATATCATACTTTTCATTCCTTCAGCTGAAATAAGTTAACACAATTAAAATTATCAGATTTTTCGGTAACGTAGTAATTAGGTATATATACACTATGTACGCCGGAAGACGCTGGATGCAGGTCGCCTCCAACAGGTATCTGTGGAGATCTAAGCGGGTGGCCTATGTTCAGCAGTGGACGTCCTATGGCTGAGATGATGATGATGATGATGATGACACTATGTACAATCAATACCTAATTAACAAATTTGTAGAAAAACCCAGCATTTAATGATTGTAATATTTACATTTTCAGCTTAATAAACCAAACAGTTTTCACAAATGAGCGTTATTCCATACAATATAATTGATAGCTCATTACGAAATAAAACTAATTAACGGCTAATGCAAACCGCATATATTAGCATTCAAACCGCACGATAATATTTAACGCTCATTCCATTATTAGTTGTCCAATTCGGTTTGGAATTATATTTATAATTCAATATCAAAATACAAACGACAAACCAATGAAGATCAGTAATTATACTGTTACTGTTACAGCCTTTTTATCATCCCACTGCTGGGCACAGGCCTCCTCTCACAAGGAGAAGGATTGAGCATTAATCACCACGCTTGCTCAATGCGGGTTGGTGATTTCAGACTTTATAGTCCAGGTTTCCTCAAGATGTTTTCCTTCACCTTTTTATCAGCCAAGATATACTTAGAAAGTACATACAAACTTATAAAAGTTGCATTGGTACTTGCCTGACCTGGAATCGAACCCACAACCACATACTCGAGAGGTTGGTTCTTTACCCACTAGGCCACCACGACATTTTTAAGCAGACAATTATAAGCAGAATTAATATACTGAATGCATTTTTCTGTTTGCTGTAAACTTGGTTTTCACGCGGTTTCACTCGCATTCTTTGTGGTGCTGCGTACCCGGATAGAAAGCAAGGAATTATTATTTTTTTAATTTTTCTAGTAGCTGCTGAAATTATTGCATTCAAACTAATAAACTTGATTCTTCAGTCTAAAAGATTAGTATAGATATAATGGCTGAAGAAATTATCGTTTTAGTATCGTTATTAATTCGCAAATCATAATTACGGTCATAGTAAATATACGGCCTCTATACGAATCCTTGGCTTTTGTTCCAGTTACTCGTCAGCCGTTTTTTTGTGCTAGTAACATTATTTTATTTTGAGCACAATAATGAATGTCATGCCAGCAGACTATTAATCATTTTGTCACAAATATAAATAGAGTAATAATTTATTTATACAAGTACATATTTTATTTAAATGAGGAATTTGTTTTTATAAGGCTTAATTGGTATATTAAGTTTAATTGTGTCAGAGGACACTTTCTTTGAAAGAGTAGAAGTTCAATTTGAGTAAAAACTTAATGGAAGTATTATCTTTAGATTACATCAAATACAAAAAGGAGGGATTAATTTATTCAAACTTCAATTTTGTCTGAAACACAAAATTGTGCTCACTTAGTCCACAGTAAAATCTTAATAAGGTATTAATAAATAATATCATTCATTTAGAATAAATAATTACTTCATAATTTCTGTTAAATTACAAACTGCTTTATCTATACTAATCTGTACTAGAATATAACACAGAGACAACTTTTTTGGTTTATTTTTATTCGCAACCTGAAAGCTCCGAAACCAATGAACATATTCAAAAAAATATTTGACAGTTGCTAAGCTATATTATCCCCAATTAATATAAGCTATATCTTATCAAGGTAGCTAAGTGCAATATTTTCCATGCCAAGGCACGTGAGTAAAACCGTAGGAAAACAGCCAGTCTTTCAATAAAGAAGATTAAATAAAACCATTTAAGAGGGCTATCACAAATTTTCGCGAATTTAAACGTTTTATACGAGTTTTGATGCTTTGGATATAGTCACAATAAAAAAACAAAAATATGATTCAGAAAGTTTGATCATTTATCTTGAAAGTGTATTAAATAAATATTTTAATTTGTCCACGTACATCAGTAAAATCTTTGTCTCTGCAAAGGATGTTTCATAAAATGTTGCTTTTGGGTATCTTTTGATGCTTCGGTACTCCGAGGATATAGCAATTTAACCATTTATAAAAATGTTCAAGATACAACTACATCTTGTACTTGGAAGTGCTTAAATCAATTTATTACAATTCATACAGTATTACACCAAAAATAATTCTATAAAACTGAGAGTTACTGACAATTTTCCGTACGAAACTATATTTTTTATCTATGAAAGTATAATCCAAATTCAAATAAAAAACATTTAATAATTAAGGTGGTATTGTTATAAAGCTTGAAAAAAAAAATTGGTCTATTTAAAAGTAAAACAATATTTTAAAATAATTTTTGTTTGCAATGCAAAAATCAATATAAATCTTGTGACGCGCGGTGTTCAACTTTAGTCAGCGCCAGGCGCTTACCGAGGAGGGACGTATCGCTCGCTGTTGCGCCGCGTAAACTCGCCGGAGTTCGAAAAATATAGCGCAACCTACGCATCTAACACGTTTTGATACTAGTGAGTTTTATTTTATTTATTAGTTATAATGATCTGATTGAAATGTAATATACATAAGTATTAGGCCATGATATTCTAATTCGAAAATGTTATAGATTGGGTTCTCTTTTTTTGATGTTGGTTATAAAGAAATATGTACGTAAATGTCATCGTCGTTAGTTTCGCTGTTGCATAATAATGTAATTGGACTTCTTTGATTCTTGCAGGATAATGAAAGCATATTTAATTCAGACTATCAGACTCAATTGAATACCAGTACAAATAATATGGTAAGTATTTTTTGTCACCCGCAAAAGGTATACGTG
Source organism: Helicoverpa assulta (assembly GCA_963856015.1). Lineage (NCBI taxonomy): Eukaryota > Metazoa > Arthropoda > Insecta > Lepidoptera > Noctuidae > Helicoverpa > Helicoverpa assulta. Next base: position 5,098,555 of record CAWLCW010000027.1, read on the forward strand.
ACATATTTGTTTTAATAAACTATCTACATTCCTAGTTTTCATTGTTGCAGGAAAATGAAGATACAATACATGGAAGACGAATTATAGATTTTAGTTTTTTTATAAATCAATTACTTATAATTGATAAACATGGTGAAAAGTTTGGTTTTGATTAAATAATTTAAAAATTGTAAACGATTACTTGTTTATTGTAACTCAATCGAGCTATTCTAGGTTATAAAATTCATCGGTACAAATAATATTTCATAAACTATAAAACCAATAAACTATTTCGAAAATAAAAGTGGCAAAGTCTCAAGTTTGTTTGTGCCGCGTAGCGGTCCGCAGGTGTGCGTTGCGTATTTCACTAGACGCACACGCGCGCAAGTGCTGCCGGCTATCGTCTAATTTACCTAAACCTGAGCGATTCGATTTTGTAATAGCGCTCTTAACATAAAGCCTGTTATACTGACTATTCTCACTCTCCTCAAAGGCGAAGTAAACGCAGCACAACTCAGAAAGCGAGCCAGTGATGTCCCATAATGTGGTTAGCTAGCAAAATGCTCGGTAACGGTCAAAAACAACACACGTTATTCAATAAACCCGGATAACGTATAACGGTTTAACGTTATTTCATATTGTAACTTAGTTTCGTGCTGTTGTGGTTGCTGCTTAGAGCGTTCAATGTGCTGGAACCGCCATGCGAAAAAGGCTATGTACGTAGGTGACGACGGAACGCTTAAGTTGGTTTGCCACACGACTTTGTCAAACATCCACCAGTATTAAATTGACGCACAAATGTTCTTACGAGTATCTCCGCGCTCGAGCCTTTGGTCATCGAGGGAAGGCACGGCAATGGCCTGTCCGGTTGGTTAAATTCTCTAAGAGTTGTATGGAGAGTTGTGTCGCAAAGAAATTGTTTTGAGAAGGCTCAAAGCATCTTTATCTATACTAATGTTATATGGAAGAAAACTTTGTTTGTTTGTTTGTTTGGTTGTAATGGATAAACTCAAAAACTACTGGACCAATTTTAAATATTCTTTCACCATTAGAAAGCCATATTATCTGCGAGTAACATATGCTATATTTTATCCCGGTGCGGGCAGTAGCCCCCACGGGACGCGGCTGAAACCGCGGGAAAACGGCTAGTTATCAAATAAAAATATAACGTTACTTAAATAGCATGGTATTAAATGGTGGATCCATTGCGGAAAAACAAAGATCATGTTATATTATTTACGAGGCACATACATATTTTTGCAATTCAACATAAAAATCTACGGCTTCAATACCTTTGTTCATTTCACAAGAAACGAAATAAGTACATCAATGAATTATTAAAGGAATACGCAAATGGGTAGAATCGATCACCCGAATATAATAACATTGACTGAAACGTTAGCATTATAATCGGATCAATTAGCCAATAATGTATTCTTGATTTTCTTTTCTCAGGAAAAGTACTTTTTTTGATACTACAATGTCATACAATATTCATGTTATTGACTTGTTTTATTTATGGAAATGTCACTGTTATCCTATTCCGTACGTTGCGCTGATTCATTTTCTTTGGTGGTAGTGCTTGTGATGGCGCATCAAATTGATGAGTCTCGGCTATCATTTTTTTTTAAACAACTTTGGCAGTCGTCACGAGTAGTCCGAAGCCAGAAGTTTGTGAACCAGTCTTACAAAGGGTAAGTAGATTAATGAGGTCTGATAGGCAGTCGCTCCCTGTAAAACACTGGTACCCAGCTGCATTCGGTTAGACTGGAAGCCGACATAGCTAGGAAAAAGTTAAGCAGATGAGATTTTTGTGGTAATATGTATACCAGCTAAATCATAATCCCTTGACAGCGAACAGGATGATTCATCAAAGTTTTCACCGAAGGAGTAAAATTCGCCTCCGGCTCAAAAGCTAATAAATTGCCGCTTATCTTGTGTACCATTCGAAAGAGATTTCAGAGGTTCGGCCCTAATCCCAAATAATGGGAGCCGCCGATGCTAAGGCATGGCTCTAAGCTGGTTTGTACAAAAAAGGGTTTTTTGTACACTTTATTGCAAGTTTTTTATGGGTTCGTAAATATTGTTGGAGGCAAGTCTACTACATCTATATCTATACATATAATAAATCTGTAAAAAAACTGTGTCTGTACATTGAATATATTAAAAAAATAATAATTGGGTGGGGTTTAGAAAGAGTAATGGAGCACAAATCCAAAAAAAAATTTCTGTCTGTTTGTCTGTATGTCTGTATGTCTGTTTGTTTGTACACGCTAATCTTCCGAACTACTGAACGGATTTCAATGATTTTTTTTTGTTGTATCAGTATTAAGCCTGGTCAACATATAGGCTATAATTTATCTTCGAAACTTGAAGACCTGATGCAGAACACCAACAGACCAACAAAACTATAAGAGATACAAAAATGGTGCCATGGCAAAAATTGTTTCATGTGATGAGCATTTTCAGCTGAGATAATAAATTTTAAGATCTGGAATACCTGATGTGGAACCCCAAGAGCCCAGCTTCTCTGTACCATATACAGGTATGACGTTTTAGCAAAAGTTGTTCAATTTGATTAGCACTTTCTATTGACTTATACAAATTGAAGATCTAAAACACCTGATGTGGAACTCCAGGAGCCCAGCTAGACTATAGCATATAGAGGTGTGACGTTTTAGCAAAAGTTGTTCAATCTGATAAGCACTCTCTGTTGACTTATAAAAATTGAAGATGTAAAACACCTGATGTGGAACCCCAGGAGCCCAGCTAGACTATAGCATATAGAGGTGTGACGTTTTAGCAAAAGTGGTTCAATCTGATAAGCACTCTCTATTGACGTATAAACATCGAAGATCTGGAACACCTGATGTGGAACTTCAAGAGCAATACTACACTTGAAATGTATAGAAATGAATGTTATGAAATAGGTATGGTGAATCAAAAAAGTAATTAGTCCGTCTTTTAGATAACCCTGAAATAATGGACACGTATTTTTTCTTTTCTCCTTCTCACAAACAAATAATAGCGAAGATATAACACGCTTGAATTTTGTGTTAAGTCACTGCTTAGTACAAATTTTACATACCTAGACGTGGCGGCAAGAGCCCCCACTCTCCGAATTTGTTGCGTTATATCTCATTATTATTTTGTATGTCTCTTCCAGACCTCGGGACTACAGAGTTCCGAATTTTTGGGAGGCAAACGTGGGGCCGAAGCCAACACGCTGAAGCCCTTTTGAGACAACTTTAATGAAATTGTGACACAAAACCAACGATTACCCCTTTATACACTATAGAAATGAACCCAAGGACAATCCCCGGTGGACGTCGTTAAAAAAAGACAATCCCCGGTTCTGTGCTATACCATTGCTAACTGTCGATGAAAACTACTTGGGCTATTGTGATGGGATGCTAATGGACTATGAATGGGGAAACTACGGGAACTATGGCACCTGCCGATGACAATGTATTAGATAGGTACATGTAAAAATGGTGAAATGGTAAAAATGGCAGGTGGAGACTCGCCAGCTCACTTACTGGGCCCCCGGGAATCAGTCACTGAATAGCAACAAGAGGGCAACAGGGACATGAGCGGCTGAAGTGTGAGGATACCTCGGCGGATTTTAAACGCAGATTACGCTCTCCCTGTGGGTCACTTACCACGAGGCACCTATCCTCCGAGCAGAGCTACTAACCCTGCTCTAGCGACTCCACTCTGGACGGCCAAACCAAGCCAGAGGCGTGAGACCTACCCCCGTCATGGTTCACTCCGACCGGCCGGAGATGGGGGACAGTATACTCTCCCTGGAGAACTCAGTATATATAGCCCCGCGGGGTCGCTACTCCCCGTCATCAGCCTCAGATGTCCTGCGGTGCTTATATCTCATTATTATTGTCGTTAATATCTCAAGAGCCTTTGTCCCAATTATGTGTAGAGTCGACTTCCAGTCACGATGCAACTGAGTACCAGTGTTTTACAAGGAGCGACTGCCTATCTGACCTCCACAACCCGGTTACCCGCTCAACCCAACACCCCTTGGTAAAACTGGTCAGACTTACTGGCATCTGACTGCCAAGAATGTTCAATGACAGCCGGAACCTACAGTTTAACATCCCCTCCAAATAACGGTCATTGGTATCCAAAATATACGTAGAAAGTACATACGAACTTAGAAAAATTGCATTGGCAGGACGTACGCTCATACTTGAGAGATTGGTTCTCTACCCACTAAACCACCACGACTTCCACTAAGTCATCACGACTTTGTCATCTCAGTAACATTTAATGTTTTTTAACGTAATAATACGTGTGTAATATTTTTGCCACACACAACTTAAATGCGGACTAATTAGAATCACTACTTTTATCCCTATGGTCACGTCTTTTGCGGTTCAGTTCTCAGCGTTTTATTTAGTCTGCTGTGCTTTTGCCGCACAAAAATTAAATTATAGAACATTTCTAATGGCTCTGCGTATTCCGTTGTTTTCAAGTCAACATATCAGACGATTCAGATCTTTGATTTTGCTGACCCCGTAGTCGCTGGCATACGGGACAGGATCCGCGTACGAAGTCGCGGGCAGAAGCTAGTAAATACATATAAGGCAAAAAGAGTATAGCGGATTATATATACTTTGAAGAAACTAATAGGATTTTCTAATTTATTTATTTATTTAAATCTAGCATCAGGCATCAGTCTAATGACGACCTGGGACATTATCAACTGCATAGACGTTTCGCAACTACGCCAGAGTCGGCTTCCAGTCTAACACCAAGTAAGTAAGTAAGTTATCAGTGTTTTACATGGGGCGACTGCCTATCTGATCTCAACTACCCATTTGCCAGGCAAATCTGGTTGTCAGACTCTCTGACTACAAGAAACGACTACTTATATACTTAAACCTTAGACAATCTATACTAATATTATAAAGCTGAAGAGTTTGTTTGTTTGTTTGTTTGAACGCGCTAATCTCAGGAACTACTGGTCCGATTTGAAAATTTCTTTCAGTGTTAGATAGGCCATTTATCGAGGAAGGCTATAGGCCTATCTTTTTATCCCGGTACGGGAAGTAGTTCCCACTGGATGCGGGTGAAACCGCTGGCAGAAGCTAGTTTACACTAAAACTATAGTATCGCATGTGAAAACTTTTATACTAATTAGACCTTTTAATCAATGCCTTGGTAGCCGTACAGTCTTCACTGATAGTTTGGCCTTTAACATTAACTTGGGCTTTAGATCTTAGAATAGATTCCAAGAGCCTAGATCTAAGATAAGAAAGCAAGGTTCCTAAGGCCGGGACTCCACGGACGAGCGAAAAAGAGATGTTTTTAAACAACCAATAGAATTGTATTATTGGCACATCATTAGCACATCCGTGCTTCGGAGAGCACGTTAATGTCGATCCTGCGCCTGATCTCTCTCCGGTCGTGCCGGATTGCCGTCCCATCGGGCTATGAGAGTGAAGGAATAGTGAGTGCACTATAATATGTCCCGCGCAGCTGGCTGATCTCCATATATGAGAACAGCCGCCGTGGCCGAAATCGGCCTTGGACGCCATTATTGGCACATCTCCTCTAAACTCAGCTTCAGTGGAGGACACTGTACGGAGTTTTGCAATATTTGTATGGCTCAATGGAAATGGAGATGTGAGCTATGGACGAACGAAACGCAGTGGAGATGAGAGACCACGAGGCATCTCCACTTTGGGGGACTTTGTTCGAAGGGTGTTTGTTTTGGGGGCTGTTTTTTGTAAATATGAACTTCACAAAGTGCTGATTTTCAGCCTACTTTGAATAAATGACTTTTTATCTTTGTTCCCCGAGTAAAACATCTCTTCTTGCATAGCACGCCGCTCACATTTCTGCTTGACAGTGGAGTGCAAGCCTTAAGGCGGTGCTTAATCAAGATGGCGTAATTATACAGTTATTTAGGCCAGCGGAGGGTAGGAGTCGGCTGGCAGTAGTCTAATAAGTTTGATAATTTAAATAAGTGAAGAGTTTCTGTTTTAAAACCTTTAAGTGCAGTGAGTGGCTTAATTTGTTAATGTAAAGAGTGTAAGATACTGATAGTTTGTGAAATGTATTTAATGAATATCTAAGATAAATAAAAACCATCATAAAAATGAGCCCCGATGTTTTTCGATTGATTTCGCTAAGACAGAATCAGCATATTACAAATGAACTTTAGTTCTGATTTGTAACTGAATAGCAACAAACATAAATTCATACATGTATTAATTGATGACTATAGTTACATTACACTCGTCACCTCCATAATTCAGAACCCCCCATTAACCAAAACATCTGTCCTCAAATAACGGAACAAAGTTTAATCAAGACTCGGAAGCCATCGGCAACGTTCGGCTATCCCCGTCGATGTTATATAAGAGTACACTGCAAACTTTTAGTCGGCCGATAGCTTGTTTGGGCTAGAAGATTAAGAGGATACCTCGTTGCGATGTTCACGGGCGAACTGGGTAAATGGTTGAGAGGGATAGAACTATGCGATAGCAACGTAAATAGATAGAGAGAGGAAACATGCAACCTGCTCGAAAAAAATAACGTAAGCGCCATACTAAATAAAAATTTATTAAAAATTCAATTTTATGTTTCTTTAAAAACTGATTTCTGATTAATGTTTAATAAGATATTATCTACATTCTTCATTATTTTAATGTGACAGAAAGTACATGACTACGACATAGAATTCATAAAATGTTATTTTTAGAGGTAAGTTCTGATTTTTTTTCTATCGAGAAAAGTTACTTGTTTTATGTTTTTGTCTTCGGATTAATCTAGGTAATATAGTCAACAAACACATATAAAAAAAGTTAATTATTCAAATAAGTATTCTTAAATTAAAATTCACTTAAAAAAATTGTTGAATTCCGAGGTAGCGCCTTAACGGTAGTACGCACATAACAACGATCAGGTAGTTGGTCAGTGTATACCCGACTATAAACTTTGATTGTAGGTATTTGTAGTATACCACCGATATCTGTCGTCTCGTATAAATGCACGATAGACGCGGAGGGTGGACGCCATTGTACACTATGGTCAGTTGGTCTACTGGATTGGTTGGATACTGGTAGGACAATTTTTTTTAGGGATCGTGAATAACAGTAGTTAATTCACGATCGCTAAAAAAATTTGTCGTCTGACCAACTGTCAGTCTACAGTTTAGTCTGTAGTCTGTGGGTCTTAAGGCGATTACACATCAGTGTGCCACATCCGATCCTGGTATAAATTCATAGCTATTTACGTTCGTATTTGCATCCCGGTTTCATCTCGCCTTTACGAGATTTAGCTGTTTTGTTTCTCAAACGAATTTTCCTTTGATATCTGCGCCCCGCTTTTTGATTTGGGTTGGCTTTGAATTATTACATTTTGGTTACGTTTCCGTTGATTAGACTGCAGAGGACTTGAGTAATCAGCGTCTATATCTGTCCGATTATCTGCTAAACAACCATGATTATATTTTGTATTAGGTTAAATACATCAATTTTTAGGCAGTTACTGTTATTTTTTTGAGTTCCAAACGAAAGAGAAAAACGGGACCAAATAAGACTTCGCTGTTCGTCTATCACTCCGTCCATCGGTGTATATCATGAACCATGATAGTTATACAGTAAAATGCCCGACTTTCTGAAGTCTAAAAGTCAGCTGATCGCCCTATCCATGTCCTTATTCCATTTGATTCATTATATACTTCAAGGGACACCCTGATGAAAATTATTTTTAGATCGCGACCTGTATCTAAGATTTGTGCGTTCAACCTAACCTTTATAGTATTGTAGATTTTCCCTGAAGTAAAATCCCAGTTCTCAGAAAAATAGGTACTCATACACCTAGAAAAATCTTCTTATATTTATAGCTTGAGGCAAAAACTATAACAAACAGAAATTCTGTGCCTATTGACTCAAAACGACAAAAGGCGCTGGCATGCGAAAAAAATAAGCTTTAGATATCTATGACAGAGCCAAAAAAAGATTTGTTTGACATAGCTTTTACCCGCGGTTTCACCCGCATAACTCACTACTACTACATACTTCACATGCACATGAATAAAACAAAACCAATTGTTATTACATATATTGGGGAGCAAGGGGAGAACGGAAACCACATCTGATCCGGCCCAACTGTCACCCTCACCTGCACGCGCCGGATGGCGACGGCGTGGCGTATACCGTGTCGTGGTGCTCCCTGCTAGACAACGGACGAGGCTCTGGCGACCGAGCATTGGCGGTATAACCATACACCTGGTTGGGCAACCAGTCGGAAGAGGCTACAGTGACCTTGGGGTCCAAATAACCCCTAAAATATCTGGTGCAGAAGGCAAGGGGAAACCACTGCACTATTTTCCCAAGAAAACTGTATGAATATTATGTCCGCAAGTTGTGTTGATATGTCATGCGATCCGACTGACCCTCGGCGCCATCGCAAACCCAGGATGTATGGTGGGAAATATGCGACTGGGCACTGTGCTGTAAACTACCAGGCAGACAGTGAAAATAGGATTACTGGTAGCATTGTACTGCCTAACTCGAGGAAGTCCAAAAGTAAGCGAAGTATAAGAATTGGAACTTGGAATGTAAAAGGACTAGTAACACAACCAGGCAAACTCGATATCATAGAAAGGGAGATGCAAAGTCGAAATATTGATATCCTAGGTCTCAGTGAAGTTCATTGGAAGGGAAGTGGTCATTTTGTCACTGAGAATGGTAATACCGTTTACTACTCGGGCTCGAATGAGAAAAGCGAGAATGGAGTAGCTTTTATAGTACCCAAGCGCTGGCAGGGAGCAGTAAAGGGATACCAGGGACCCTCTGACAGAATGATGCTTTTGAAATTGGACACCAGACCAGTGACCCTGAATATTATACAGGTGTACGCTCCAACTTCTGCAGCCTCTGAAGATGAAATCGAGCACTTTTACGCAGACTTGAGAGAACTATTGCGAGCCATACCATCCCAGGAGATAGCTGTTGTAAAAGGAGACCTAAATGCTAAAGTCGGCGAAACGAGAAATGACCCTTTGAATGGATCCATCGTTGGTAACTATGGTCTAGGTAAACGTAATGACCGTGGCGAGATGCTAATGCACTTTTGTATTGAGAGCCAAATGTCCATTATGAATACCTGGTTTCAGCACCACCCTAGAAGGCTTTACACATGGACAGCGCCGGGTGGAAAATACAGGAATCAGATAGATTACGTATTAATAAAATCTAGATGGAGGTCATGCATCACCAACTCCAAAACTCTGCCTGGTGCCGACTGCGGTAGCGACCATGAACTTCTCATTGCTGATTTCAAGCTTCGCCTAAGAAGCGTTAAAAAACGCGTTAATAAACCTACGTCCTTGAATGGGCCCGCGTTACAACAATTTGAAAAGGAGGTAAGACCAAAACTCCGGTCCCTAGAGCTTGACCCATTTGATTCAAGTGACACTGACTGGATGAGATCTAAAGACGTTATTCTCACAACTGCTAAAGAAGTTAGCGCACAGTTTAAGGGTGTCCGTCATAAAAAGATTTGGATCAGTGACAATACTTGGGACTTGATTGAGAAGAGGAGAATTGCAAAAAGCGAAGGTTCTGTAACGGCTTATAACAAGCTACATAAAGAGGTGCAAACTGCTTTAAGATGGGACAAGGACAAACAAATTTCTGATATCTGTGAGGCAATAGAACAACACGCTGTGAAGATACAAACCAAAGATCTCTTCGGTAAGGTAAAACTGTTAACGAAGCCACCAAAACCAAAATCGTGGGTAGTTGACGATAAGCAGGGTAACCCTCTCTCCGACCTCAGACAGGTTTTAAACAGATGGCGAGAGTACTGCTACGAGCTTTACAGCGAAAACACGCATGAAGAGGTTGACAGGTCGTGGGATGATTACGAAGCTGAACCCAACATACTACGCAGTGAAGTGGAGGACTCCATCAAGAACCTTAAACACAAGGCAGTGGGTACGGATGGCATATCAGCTGCCATGATCAAACATCTAGGCCCTGAAGGTGCCGAAACCCTCTACCAGATTTGTAACAAGATTTGGTACACTGGTACTTGGCCTCAGGACTGGGCACAATCAGCTGTGATCCCCCTACACAAAAAGGGCTCCACAAAGAAATGCGAACATTACCGCACTATTTCCCTCATGCCCCACGCTAGTAAGATCATGCTGCAGATTTTGAACAAGAGATTGGCCACCTACGTAGATAGACAGATTCCTCCGGAACAGGCAGGATTTGTGCAAGGAAAAGGAACACGAGAACAGATACTGAACGTACGCCTACTCATTGAAAAATGTCGCGAATTCAATAAACCTCTTGTGTTGTGCTTTATAGACTATGCCAAAGCATTTGACTGCGTAAATTGGAATTCCATGTTCAGGATAATGTCGGAAATGGGCGTGCCATCACATCTTATTTTCCTTGTTCAGAGGTTGTACCTTGACGGGTCGAGCTTTGTGAAATTGGATGAATCACAATCTGAAACATTCCATACAGAACGAGGGGTCCGTCAAGGATGCATACTTTCTCCGAAGCTGTTTAACCTCTACGGCGAGTATATTATGAGGAAGGCGCTTGATGGCTGGGATGGCGGCGTCACGGTGGGCGGTGCGAAGATCACGAACCTAAGATATGCCGATGATACAACAATCCTTGCAGCCAGCGAGTCCGAGATGGCTGCGGTCTTGGAGCGAATAGAAAAAGTGAGCCTTGAATTTGGCCTGCACATAAACCGCTCTAAGACCAAAGTGATGACGGTGGACAGAGCTCAAGTTTTAAGTCCATCAAATGCGCTCAAGGATTATGAGAAAGTGGAGGAATTTATATACTTGGGGTCGCTGATCTCTAACAGTGGTAACTGCGAGAAAGAAATCGGACGCCGTATCGGGATGGCTAAAAGTGCCATGACTAGCCTCGATAAAATCTGGAAAGACCGTAATATTCGCCGAGTAACTAAGATGCGTTTGGTTCGTACGTTGGTCTTCTCTATTTTCCTGTACGGGGTGGAGACTTGGTGTCTCAGGAAAAAGGACCGCAAAAAGATCCATGCCTTTGAAATGTGGTGCTGGAGAAAGCTGCTACGCATTCCTTGGACAGCTATGAGGACCAATGTCTCCATCCTCGAAGAGCTGAAGGTTGCCAAGCGTCTGCTGACTGCGTGCCAGGAAAGGATCCGGAGTTTCTTTGGGCACATAATGCGATCTCCATTGCATAGCCTGGAGAGACTCATCATTCTCGGACAAATGGAGGGGAAGCGCGCTAGAGGAAGAGCACCAGCTAGATGGGTGGACCACCTCAAAGAGGTGACTGGAGGCCAGATACAGGGAGCGGTACATATGGCGCAGAACCGGACCGAGTGGAGAAGATTGACATACAGTCACGATCCTCAGCATTGAGGGAACGACCAGAAAGATTACATATACTCGTTAAATGGACTATGTAACACTGAAGGCGTTTTTCAAATCGGATTAAGAGTTTCTAAGAATTCCGCATTTAAACAAATAAACATAGGTGCGTGCAACCTCTTTAGCTCTTTCATACAAAAGTATAGGTGTGAAACTAGAAACGAGAAACACGATCCATATAGAACATTTATTCATATTTACTAGGTATTGAACACCGAACATCTATACTTATAATAAATCTGTAGAGAGGTCAATTCTGTACATTGAATATATTTCCAAAATAACTATTAGGGGGTGATTAGTGATCGATACTGATGCCAAAAATGCAATCAGTAACATTTTTGTCTGTCTGTCTGTCTGTCTGTCTGTCTGTCTGTCTGTCTGTCTGTCTGTCTGTCTGTCTGTCTGTCTGTATGTTCGTTATGGAAACGAAAACTACTTGACGGATTTCAATGAAACTTGGTACAATTATTCTTCATACTCCTGGGCAGGTTATAGGATACTTTTCATCACGCTACGATCAATAGGAGCAGAGCAGTGAAGGTAAATGTTGGGAAAACGGGAGAAGTTACTCCATTTTTTATGCTTCCGTCCCGTGTGCAGCCTTAATGGTTAAAGCTACACAGAAACAATGTATGACGGAAATGTTCTCCTTAAAATTATGTAAAAAATATACCTTGACAGTATATGTTTATCTTTTATGGTTGGCTCACAATAACACGTTTAACTCTCGATAGCCTCTCTTTGCACAAAGTCCAAATCTAACGCGGACGAAGTCGCTGGCAGAAGCTAGTTTTAAATATTTCCCCTAAGCACCTACTTATTATAGAACTCAAATCGACAAATAAATATTTTGATCGAAAGCTCTAAATAATTAATGAAAATATTCAATTTCTGTACAAAGTGACTTTGATTACATTTATCAATTTTCTTTTGATAGAATTATGTCAATATTAATTTTCGCGATTCCTCCTATTGTTAGGCTGATACGCATAAAAATTTTGAACGACAATATTGACATATTTAATATTCCTAAACGTTGTTATTATTACAAGAATCAATTACTATGAGCATTATTTTTGTTATAGCAACAAAATCAAAAGTATGCTACGTTTTATTAAGCTGCGTTACGAGAAAACTATTTAACCGACTTACCAAAAAGAGGCTCTCAATTTGGCCTGTATGTATGTATGTTTGTGCACAATTATCTTACGTTCGGCTGAACCGCTTTTGAATTTTCCACATAGTATTTGTTAGACTTAGGAAAAGTTTTATTTTATTGTAAAAAGTATACTCGCACGAAATCGAGCATCTTAATTGGTCAACCGTTCGGCGTTCTACCGTGAAAATATAACAACAATAAAAAAAATTAACACTGTCTTACTAACAATAATATTAGAATATATATCTTAAGGGCTTGTTGTCGATGTGAATGATTGTAGGTACCAAAAATAAGATGAATGGATAGACCGTGATGAATGATACGAGTACAATAGGAACGAATTCTGATATGACGTAGGAATGAGAGAATACAATGTATTAGGTATTATATTTTTTCATTCATTCGTTCCTCAATAATAGCATGAAATATATGGAACTGGCTATTGTCAATTTTGACTAAATCTAAATTCGTTTGGTACTTCCAAGAATCCTCATTATTTGCCACATAAACATCGGAACGTTTCTTTTGGTATGATCATATAGATGACTAGCCGTTTCCCCGCGGTTTCTCCCGCGTCGTGGGGGAATTTCTACCCATACTCGGATAAAATAAAGTCTATTTTATTCGGTAAATGTGTAGCTTTCTAAAAGTGAAAGAATCGGTTCAGTAGTACTTGCCTATAGATAGCTTATTTTCAAAATAATTTAATGTAGTTAGACGGATGTAGATGTTATGGACCATGTGATTAATTCGGGCATTATTTATAATGCCCGAGCATTATGAATAATGTCTAGCTTTATCGGGCCAAGTGATTAATAACTATCTTAACTTCATTATTTATCACATTGCACGGGCATTATTATATTGCTACATGACAGTTGGGCAATTTGATAATAAAGCTATATTTTATGCGGTGCGAGGGTGGCAGTTGTTCTAATAAATAAATTCTGTTACTTGCTACATATTATATGATTATTGTTTCGAAAATTATATGTTCTTTTTTAATGGGAAATTTTAAGTCTAACCACAAAATTATTTATTGGACAATTGTCATCTAATTTACTTACTCGGCATCGTTTTTCTTGATCTCATTTTTCTTGGCTCGTTTTTTTTATGGTAGAATTTAATTTGGATTCAAAACATTGTATTAAAAATTGAAGTCAGTGACGAAAACGAATCGCTGCGAACCCGACTCCACGTAGTCTTGTCTGCCCTACCCCTAGAGTGCAATTCAAAACCGCGTAGGCGCGGAGGGTCAAGGCGGCCTGCGACGATAAGCTCGCATGGTACCGCCGGAGCCCCGCAGCGCCGGAGCCGTGACAGAAGCCATGCTTGCTGCATGTTGCATGCTATTAATATTTAGTTTAAGTTAAATGTCAATAACAATAAAAAAAATGAAATTAAATATGTTTATATTACTTTGCCCAAAAGGTCACGGGCAATATGTATAGTGCCCGGTCAATTTGATTATTTGAATAATTATTATCAAATTGCACTTTCATATTGGGCATTTTTCATAATGACCGGGCATTATGTATAATGCCCAATTTATCACTTGGTCCATAACATAGACAATGTTCTCAACTGATGGCCCTCGATTTACAAAATTATCTATACTAATATTATTAAGCTGAAGAGTTTGTTTGTTTGTTTGCTTGTTTGAACGCGCTATCTCAGGAACTACTGGTTCGATTTGAAAATTTCTTTCAGTGTTAGATAGCCCATTTATCGAGGAAGTCTATAGGCTACTTTTTATCCCGGTACGGGAAGTAGTTCCCACGGGATGCGGGTGAAACCGCTGGCAGAAGCTAGTCAATAAATAAATATATCCAAAAAACATTTGAACTTAGTCGAACCTTAACACAGAAACTTGTAACTATTTTTTATCCAACCCTTATCACTCATTCGCTCTGCCTTTCCGTCATCGAGGCGTATGAAGTTTGATAGTCCAACTCACGCGAGCAGGGTTGTCACGACACAAATCTATGGGACAATCATTAAATTTGTTGAAGTGAGCGACGTTTTTATTAATACGAAAATCGGTTTTTATTCAAAGATAAAACAGCTTTGGCTGCAGCTTTAGGGTCCGTTCAAACAGACCGGCTCGGGGAGCAGAGCAAATTCTTATCACGTTGAAAATTGAGTACTTAGTTTTTGAAGTAAGGTTTATTTTTGCATGCGCACTGCTTTTGTCATTGAGAATGCTCGAATGCGCTCGGTGTGAAATAATAAGAGGAGGCGACCGGCTCCGATCGTGTATTTTTTCTTGACGTTTGGCTCCGTTTGCATGCTCTTTAATGCTCGCGCAGCTGATCGGCTCCGGTCTGTGTGAAAAGAAAAATGCGCGCCGATGCTCTCCGACCCGGTCTATTTGAACGGACCCTTATATTTGTAACTAAAGGTAGGAAAGTAATTTGTCTTATCTTCTGGCTGTAGGTTCGTTTTATTGGTACTGTTACTGTTACAGCCTTTTTTTTTTATCGTCCCACTGCTGGGCTCAGGCCTCCTCTCACACGGAGAAGGATTGAGCGATAATCACCACGCTTGCTCAATGCGGGTTGGTGATTTCAGACTGTATAGTCCAGGTTTCCTCAAGATGTTTTCCTTCACCTTTTTATCAGCCATTGGTGTCTAAGATTTACCTAGAAAGTACATACAAACTTAGAAAAGTTGCATTGGTACTTGCCTGACCTGGAATCGAACCCACACCCTCATACTCGAGAGGTTGGTTCTTTACCCACTAGGCCACCACGACTTTTTTACCCACTAGGCCACCACGACTTTTTTACCCACTAGGCCACCACGACTTTTTTACCCACTAGGCCACCACGACTTTTTTTTATTACATATTTATAGGGGAAAGGGGGGTAGCCCCGGCCAATTTTGTTTTTTTGTTATTGTGATTAAATTATCAAGGGAAATACAACGAAAACTACGAAAAAATAATCAACACAATATTTATTCGTATTAGAATATTGAAAATTTGAACAAAAATAATATCCAATACGTTTTAAACCCACTTCAAATAGTGGTCAAATTTTGATATCTTTTAAAAGTGGCGGGTAGCTCCGGCCACCTACGTAATTAGTGGCCAAATCGATTTTTGGCGACACACACATCGTAGTTATAGTACAAATCCGATGGATTTATATCTACACATGCCTCGTGAGCCCAATCTAAATCCGATCTTGACCCGATCCTGCAGAGAAGTTCGTGGAACGTCATACTGATCTGCGGCAACTCTCTCAGAACATTTTTTGCTTGAATTGCCTTTTTAGGGTTCCGTAGCCAAAATGGCAAAAACGGAACCCTTATAGTTTCGTCATGTCCGTCTGTCCGTCTGTCCGTCTGTCCGTCTGTCACAGCCGATTTACTCGGAAACTATAAGTACTACAGTGATGAAATTTGATGGGAATATGTGTTGTATGAACCGCTACAAAAATATGACACTAAATAGTAAAAAAAAGAATTGGGGGTGGGGCCCCCCATACATGTAACTGAGGGATGAAATTTTTTTTTTCGATGTACATACCCGTGTGGGGTATCAATGGAAAGGTCTTTTAAAATGATATAAAGTTTTCTAAAAAACATTTTTCTTAAAGTGAACGGTTTTTGAGATATCAGCTCTCAAAGTCGTAAAAAGTATGTCCCCCCCCCTCTATTTTTATAACTACGGGGTATAAAATTCTAAAAAAAATAGAGGTGATGCATGCTAATTAACTCTTTCAACGATTTTTGGTTTGATCAAAGTATCTCTTATAGCTTTTGAGATAGGTTGATTTAACTGTAATTTACGGAACCCTTCGTGCACGAGTCCGACTCGCACTTGGCCGGTTTTTTCATGTTTTCTTCACTCCAGTCTCCGCGATTCGTGGTTCTAGTTTTAAATTTCGGCATTGTGACACTGAAAAAAATTTTTTTTTTTAAATTAAGACTTAAAATATTAACCTCTATATAGACTAACATATGGCCGGGGATACCCCCAAAACTAATGGCCGGGGTTACCCGACATGACTTTCTTCGAAAAAAAAAAACATTTAAAAAAAAGCAGCTAATTATACGTTGAAATAAACTTCAAAGTGCAAAATAGAATAGTATTCCATTATGTAAACAAAATCAAATAAATAATTACTTACCTTTATCCAATGAATAACGGTTTTCGAAACAATTGAAGTCACGCGGCCGTCGACGACGAAAAAGAAATTCACTCTATCACGCCCGAACGCAGCGGTCAGTCGACTTCAACTGTTTGCATTTGACGAATTACTCTTAAACGCACATGGAGATCACACGAACTTCAAAGTCACGCCGCGCGAAGTACTAATATTTACTATGGCCGAGGCTACCCACCGGCCGGGGCTACCCCCCTTTCCCTACTATTTATTGGTACACCGAGTGCTAAACTAAAATTCCTGGGATTCAACTCGAGTATACAAGTACCTACTTTTCTTATTAAGAGGTAGGCCAACCAGACGGTATAAACGTCTTATATATCTATGTTAAGACTAGTGGTATTTTTATATAGTTCAACTTTGAAAATCAAACCCCTCATGGAATTATAAGCTGCTTTCGAAAAGTTATGGTTGATTAACAAACGCAAAATTAGCTTCCACACATGTAGCTGTATCCCTATATCTTACAATGCAAAGAAAAGTTTGACAGCTTTGTCCCAGCCCTGGGACTACCCTGAGGTCCCTGGGGACTGGGATACAAAGTTGTAAGTTTCTTGAGAGACACATGACCGCTTGTATTAAAATATATGGTCCAACTAAAGATTGGGTGCTAACATTCGTATAGTTTCCTTGGGTTCTTGGTTTTTGCCAAAAATTTTGCAATACATTTCATACACATACCTATAGTATTTTTCTTATGAGATTCTTTAAATAGATAGTACCCGTATAGAATATATAATAGTTTATTTATCTATTCTTCTATATATATGTTACAGCCAAAGTAATAAGTCCGCATATTATACATATTATCTAGCTATTATTTATAATATCTACTCAATTTGGATAAAGTGATAATTGACACAGAATTAATCACATTAACTAGCAATTTTATATAATATCTCCATAGACTTAGATAATGTAATAAAACAAGTAGGTAAAGATTATTATTTCATGTTAACTAACTAAAGTGCCTGGTAGCTGACCTTAACATAATTCGAAAAAGGCTAGTTAGCACAGTGCACCCCATAATAGTAGCGAAAAGTCCCCTCTTTGAAGTGTGGCTCGGGCCACTGTACGACCGACGGCCCGGAGTGTGCCCTGCCCGGGAAGGGCACCGCCGTGTCCTCGTCGAGGCAGTCGGCAGCGGCGACCTCTCGCACCCGGCCCTGGTTCAAGCCAAGGTCCGGGGCGAGAGGTACTGGGATGCCATCGTCTCTCTGTGTGGTCGAGAGACGACTCCCAGCCACCGTAGACGTGAGCCTGTGCGATGAGTTCGGGTGCATTATCGGCCTTCCGTCTCCTGGGAGACACGGACCCGTCTCGGCGGCGCGCGTTGTTCAACGCGTGGGTTTAAGCCACTAACAGTCTGACCTCACGCTGCACGCTCACGCTCACGCTCTCTGAGTCCCTCACGCTGCTCTCCCACAGTGGGAGGAATCATTTGATGATTTATCATAAAAAGAGTCGATAATAACTTGAGCCGTTTCTAAGAATTAGTAAGTAGTCAGACGATTATACCATATTTATTACTTTGGCTAACTTTGACCAGCTATTATGAATTAGATCCAGATAAAGTGATTAATCTATCACACTGTCTAGTCAATTTGGGTATTATATACAATGACCAGTCATTATGTATAATATATATTTAATCACTTTGGCTGTAACATATACATTTCTTTTTTTTTGCAATACTTAATGAAAATAAATAAAAATATTTCTAAGTATCCTAACATCCTGAAAATGCCTCTGCTTCCATTTAATAAAGATGTATGAAAAAACACTAGATAAACTGTGCCGCCATTTTGTTTTGCTTCCCCACTTTATCACGCCCTACATACCGGAGATATATCCGCTATTATTATGCACTATCACGTCTTGTCTCTACAAACTTAAAGAAGAACCGACAAGGCTTATAGAGCGGTTCAATCTTAGTAACATAATATAATATCACGACTACATTTTCAAAATACATAGGCAGTATTTGTTGTTACCGCTTAACTTGTACTTAGTAATGGTTTATATAAAAGGTGGCCTAGTGGGTAAAGAACCAACCTCTCGAGTAGGAGGGTGTGGGTTCGATTCCAGTTCAGGCAAGTACCAATGCAACTTTTCCAAGTTTGTATGTACTTTCTAAGTATATCTTGGACACCAATGGCTGATAAAAAGGTGAAGGAAAACATCTTGAGGAAACCTGGACTATATAGTCTGAAATCACCAACCCGCATTGAGCAAGCGTGGTGATTAATGCTCAATCCTTCTCCGTGTGAGAGGAGGCCTGTGCCCAGCAGTGGGACGATAAAAAGGCTGTAGCAGCAGCAGCAGTAATGGTTTATAGAGTTTTGAATTTTTTCAATGGCAGCCCATATACTAGCTTCTATGTATCAAAACTATGTCTTGACAAACTCACTATTTATATTCTTAGATACAACATTCCTCTATGATCTGTCGTCATTTATAGGTATACTAGCTTCCGCCAGCGACTTCGCCCGCGTGGTGTGTTGATAAAAAGTCGCCTATGTGTTAATTCAGGGTATCACCTATCTACATGTCAAATTTCAACCAAATTGGTCCAGCCATTTTTGCGTGATTGAATAACAAACATACATCCATACATTCTCACAAACTTTCACATTTATAATATAAGTAGAAAGTAGAATTATACCGCCGAAGACACTATTTGTAGGATCGCACTATCTCAAGAACTACTGGCCCAATATGAAAAAAATCTTTCAGCATTAGAAAGCCCATAAATCGACTAAGGCTTCTTTTTATCCAGCTGCACATAATAGTTGCCACATGACGCGGGTGAACCCGCTGAAATCATAAAAGAGCATATTGTTGAAGTCTCGAGTAATATGAAGTACCTATACAGGAATGAATTTTATCCAGCGCGCAAACTTTGTCAACTTATAGTTAAATAAGTTTTATAGATACGTATATTTTTATTTTGTCGTGTTTTAGTAGAAAAAAGAAAAGTTATTGTTAGCGAAAGATGTTTATTTTGTAACCGATTGTACGGTCACAGTCGTCATAGTAGGCACGGCGGCAACGCGAAACCGGTTTACTGGACGCGAGCGCTGCTCCAAGCGCGTAAAAATAGTTGGTATCCATATTTTGCTGATTTTAGGGCGGACAAAAGAATGAAAAAAATTGTTTTACTGATAATGCAGATACGTTCTGTTAATGATTCTGGACCTCCAGTATTTTTTTGTGCACTGCTTAAAATTCATTCCTGTATATCAAAAGATCTAATGACTTCGAGAATAGTGGAAATATGTCTTTGTCTAGTTAATTACCTCAGAGTTATCTAAGTATGTCACGTAATGTAGTTAGACTCAGTCAAGCGTGTCGTCTTTCAGCTGAAATTCAGCCTTCAGATCCGGGGAACACAATACTCTTTCAATGTTTGGTATGAAAATTAATAGACAGAAAGTAAGTTTTCTTAAGATTTCCTCGATTAATTATCAGTGTAAACCAATTCTACATAATATTATTATGACCTATTTTTACCCGACTGCCAAAGAAGGAGGGTAATGTTTTTCGAGTGTATGTAAGTATGTATGTATGTCTGTTCCTTTGTGACCTCCTGTAGCCTAAACGGCTTGATGGATTTTGATGTATGAGGTATCGTTAGATTTGTCTTGATTACGGGAGTGTCATAGGATACATTTTATCCTAAAAGTCCCACGGGATATTTTTTCTAAATTTCCCTTTAAAAAAATATGTATGCGGTATCATTAGATTCATTTCAATCACGGGAGTAATTAATATAGGATACGTTTTTTCTCAAAATTCCCACGGGAACATGTTAATTCTGCGTCAACGCAAAGCAACTCATGCGTTAGCAAGCAAAAAGATAGGGCGTGGCCTGGCATGCGGCGCGCGGCGCGGTGCGGAGGGGGATATGCTCGAGTATACAGCCCGAATGCGGGCACACGCATAAGGTAAAGTAAGGTAAAGTAAGGTACATAGTCTTCTACATCTACAACATTTTCGTTAAATAAAAACAGCTAAAAAGTTATAAATAAAAGAATTATTATTAAAAAAACAAAATACCCGACTGCACACTAAAAAAAGAGTAAAACAAGCCCCACAATAATATTGATCAATCAAATGCTAAAAACTAATTATGTAATACCGTTTAAACAATACCTATATTAAAATACACTACAATATGTGTTCGTAATCGATAGTTAAATAAACAGAAACTTATTTTGAATACAAATTTACTGAATATAATTTATAAATATTGATGGAAAGCATCGCAGGCGGGGACCACCTTGACCGCCACCAACGAAAATTCTGCTAAATGGTGCACAACCGAAATGACTATAAATAAGCCTCTGTTGGTCCCCGCCTGCGATGCTTTCCATCAATATTTATAAATTATATTCAGTAAATTTGTATTCAAAATAAGTTTCTGTTTATTTAACTATCGATTACGAACACATATTGTAGTGTATTTTAATATAGGTATTGTTTAAACGGTATTACATAATTAGTTTTTAGCATTTGATTGATCAATATTATTGTGGGGCTTGTTTTACTCTTTTTTTAGTGTGCAGTCGGGTATTTTGTTTTTTTAATAATAATTAAATATTTATTAGGCCATTTTTTTATTAGGAAAAGCCGACTTCATCACGCTTTTAGAGTAAGTTGGACGTGTAAAAGTGTTGATTTCAACCTATTTACAAAATAAATACAATTTATATTTGGCGAAGGGCGGGCGTTTTGGGGGCTGTCTTTTGTTCTGACTAATTTGAATAAACGTTTGAGTTTTGAGTTTGTTTGAGTTTTGAGTTTCTTTGAGTTATCTCTTTGCTTGATTACCCTAACTGATGTCGGACGATAGTGCCATCCTGATGTTCGCCTATCCGACATCAGAAGTGGGATGCAATCCGAATGCCCACATCTGTTAAGGATTGCCCTGCATCGCCCACGTGTTCAAAAAAGTGAAAACGCTAGTGGCGAAAACATGTCTGATACGATACTGCTATCGCATTGAATCGAGCCAGGCAAGCACAAGGAAGAATCCAGAGTGGACACATTGCGTACTGCAACATGATGTTCATGGAGATGTCTATGAAGAACAAGAAGGACCAATGGCTAGAATGGTTTCGGGAGAATTCACCGCGTTAAGATGAATTTCTTACCCACTAAAAAGA
Source organism: Helicoverpa assulta (assembly GCA_963856015.1). Lineage (NCBI taxonomy): Eukaryota > Metazoa > Arthropoda > Insecta > Lepidoptera > Noctuidae > Helicoverpa > Helicoverpa assulta. The sequence continues at coordinate 5,120,455 of CAWLCW010000027.1, forward strand.
AAGAAAAAAAAAATGGAACGTCGATTATAATTTAAAATGGAGTTTTTAGAAGAAGATTTATTAAGAATTTCAGCGAAGGTACAAGTATGGTAACCACGGTTATGGTAATAGTATCGGTTTCCATTGTTACATGTCAAGCTGAATGTTGATGAGCTGTTGTCGTGTAATTGAGGGTATGCTAGAAAATTAACCGAATTTGTCTTTTTTTTTCATGTTTCAACAATGACGGTGATTATTGTGCAATATGACGAGAAAATTACGACGTTGAATGGAGCATCCCAGCTGCCTGCCAGGAGCCCAGCGTGTCATCGTGAGGTCGAAGTGTTGGTGCTCGTGTATCTCCGTGGCTTCACGTCTGCGAAAGCCTTGCTGAACTGCGCGCCGGATTTCAGCCTGAACATAACACGAGACGCTATGCACAAAGCTGTTAAGAGACGAATGAATGATAAACCTGGTGAGATCAATCCAATTTTATTGTAGCTTGTCATTGTAAATTGTACTGTTTGACTGACTCGTTGGCCTAGTGGTCGCAAGCGTGACTGCTATACAAGAGGTCTTGGGTTCGATTCCCGGGTCGGGACGAAATCGCTTTGAGTTTTAGAAACTTTCACAAAGCAGCCCTTAGTATGGATGTTGGTGATTGATTCACTCGTGCATCGGAGAGCACGTAAATGTGTGTATGCTTGTGTGTTGCGCTTCAATCACAGGGTTAATTGACTGTTAAGTTGGAAGTCACAGAGATGACTGTGATGAAGTGTTCAACGGCAACACTTGTCACAGGGATGGCTGTAGTGTGTATCTTATGTTTGGTCACAGGGATTACCTGGTTTCTGTTTAACAAATTAGAATATTTCAGTTTTGCGTCATTTGATTGAATTGTGCATCAGACTATAGATTTTTGGTTAGGTGTTACGTTCACCTACTCGGTAATTTCGTTGCGCTAAGTTGTACCAATGATGGATATCGGGGTGACTTGGAAAAGACTCGTTGGCCTGTGTGACGGCATCGGGGTGACCAGGAAGAGACCCGTATACATCTGTGGTGCAGTTGGTGTCATGTCACTGTGGTTGTGGTTGTGGTCCCTAGGAGGCCAGGATAGGCTGAGAGCTCGGTTAAGGGACACGACGGTTATGTGAAGCCTATCGAGTAGAAGGCGTTGATGTGAATAACAACCGTAGCTGTAATGATTTTGTAATTTACAAGTTGAGTCTGACTAGCAATTCGATCTTTCTTTGATTTCGTGTTTAGCATTTAATGTAACTACATAGTTTATTCATTTAAATGGTGATTGCTATTCTTAAAACCCATAACATGTGTTTAGGTCTTACCATCGTGAAGGTTTGTTGCTGACCCATATGTTGTCAATATTTGATCGGTTGCCTAAGCACTTTCCATTTCTGATTTAACAGATAACATCTAAGGTGAACCGAGCCTGGAGAACAGGACGAAGTTTACTAGTCGAGCGGTGGGCGAGGTGCGCTGCAGTTGCTGTTTGGAGCGTCGTCCTCCCCCGGATTTGTCGTGGAGGCCGTATTAGTTGCGACAGGCCAGGACATCGCATGTCATCGCACAAGGTGAAAGCATTCTATTGCATTGAACATGTTTAGATTGATCAGATAAACTTGACGATAACTAAGAAAAAATTGTTTTAATTCGAACTTTGAATTTTTAAGTGGGTCCGAATGTTGATGAGGATGTTAGACCTTAAATTGAGAGATTAAAGATGCAAACGTAGTATGCGAGTGGCTCAGGTCGCTGCTGTTCGTGGTTATTGGCCTGAGTTTTACCTAGCCAACGTCCAGCATGGTGATGTAGGTGATCGCCAAAGGAAGAAGGTAGATTGGGTACCGGATGGAGGTCCCATAGTTGCCGGACAGAGGCAATGTGATATGTTGTGGTGTGTTGAATTCGGGTACCGGATGGAGGTCCCGCTGGTTTTGCCGGATTGAGGCAATGAGTTGTTAGACGAGGTGGAGTTACGAACAGAGTACTGCATACTAAATTTGATCAAACGATTATTTTCTTTCTTTTCATTGATCATTTTCCAATTAAATGTAGTTTGTTTTGTTGCTTGTGCGAGTTTAGTACTCGGATGCTCTGGGTATAGCTTTTGGGAACTAGTTGTCACCAAGATTGTTTGTTAAAGACCTAATTGAGGCCATTTGAAGTTTAATTTCCTTGTGAGAAGTAAGAGAGTAAAACAAAGATCGAAAGTTACTGTTGTGGTCAGGAGTGGCCGAGGCTGTACTGTGCATACTGTGCTGTGTTTGTGTTGTTGCAGATTAAACGACCACGAGGACGTGGTCGACGCAGGATGGCCGTGTCGGAGAATGTCAATAGTACGGACACTAAACGTCACGCAAGCGCGCCCTCTGGTGGCGTTTTCGGTGAAACAACATTTTGGCGCGCTTGGAAGAGTCGTGGTGGTCAGCGTGGCGTCCGCGGAGCTCAGGCTTGGTCGAGGCTTCGTCGAGTCTTCGTGGAGTCGTCGCGTTACTGCCTTTCGTTACGTGTAGTGTACTTAGTGTTATTGTAAATTGATTTTTGTATTGTAATGGTTCTTCTAACCTAACAGTCAGACATGTGTTGCTGGGGAGTTTGTTCCGCCACTTCTTCTCCCCAGCCAAAACACATAGGAAGTGGCGAAGGGCGGGCGTTTTGGGGGCTGTCTTTTGTTCTGACTAATTTGAATAAACGTTTGAGTTTTGAGTTTGTTTGAGTTTTGAGTTTCTTTGAGTTATCTCTTTGCTTGATTACCCTAACTGATGTCGGACGATAGTGCCATCCTGATGTTCGCCCCTCCGACATATTCAAATCTTCTTCAAATAAATACTATTTATATTCAAATCTTCTTCAAATAAATACAATTTATATACAATCAATTCAATATTTTTTATAAACTGGCCAACGTAAAAATCGCTAAAACTACGAAAAAAAAATGGAACGCTTAATTAGTTGCTGCTCCATAGTAACAAATCGACATTAAAAAATCGCCACCTCCTAAACAGTTTCTGCGAAATCAATTCCAAACTTTCCGAAAATACAACATTTTGCTAAACGAAACGGAACTAATCTCGAAATAATTAACCGCAACCGTTTGCTCTAAAAGTAACTTTTGCTGCTCTAAAAAAACGGTTTTTTGTTGAAATCCGATTGAATAATTCTGAACGAAAGCGGTTCAATGACTCCGGTGGCGATTGTTTGGCGAAAATATTTTAAATCACAAACACACACTTGATTACACGTACACTTCATTGGATCTAATGTGAATGCTTGTATCAGTCAGTAGATTTTCAATGCGTATATTTGTATGTACGTTTAATATTATTATTCATAACCTTATTTACGGAAAACTTACCAACACCTTAACAAACACATAATTACATTTAGTTATGAAACTAATACTAATCTTATAACTATATACCGCTTGGAAATATAAGGAAGTTCAGGAGTTGGCGCTAAATAGGTGTAAATGGAAGGAGCTGCACCGACAAGAGCTGGGCTCTTAAATTAATGATGATGAACACTAATTAACGGCCTCAAATTATGCATTAATTAATCAAATATGGCGGAGATCTAAATAGTCCTTAAAATTCACTACTTTGTCTTTTCCTTATCCTGTATTTACCTTTTAAAAAACCAGATTATTGAAAGCATTTTCAATTTAATTACCATCTACTTGAAGTAGTTTCTTAAACCTTATGGAAAGAATACTCTATTTTATTGTAACTCAATATTACCAGTGACCGCAAAGTTCTACAATATTCTACAATTCTTCCATCAAGAAGACATCTTTCATAAATAAATTTAAAATCAAATCAGTCTACAATATACATCAAAAACGTTCGGAATCCGCGGTCCATTCCTTCGTAAATAGAGGGTCGATTGTATTACTGAAAAAACTAACTTCGTTTTTCAGTCACTCAGTCGTGAAAGCGTTCAACCTTCATGAAGGAAACACCCGTTCCGTTATTAGAATTTTGACAGTTTTTGTAACACGCCTTCGAGTTTATTGAGGAAAAAATACAACTTTTCTCTCGAGCCTTTAGATTGTTCAGAAAACAATTTCTTTGAGGCTTTGTCGAACGATTTCTACTCAAGTGTATGTAATAGGAAAGTCTTGAGTTTTGTATTGTTTGATCTGTGGAGAGCTATTATTTTTTTTATTTGCGAAATTGTGTTAGGATTCAGTTTTGCTGTTGAATTTGTTTTTTTGATGTACGTAAGTCTCATACTTCACGTTTGAACGACTTGTTCTCACAAAAGCATTTAATTTTAGGGAATAATACTTACAGCTCATTTAAAGCAAAAAACATGTAGGTATACTAGACAGTGAGAAATAACAGAAATAGAGCGTCTGCACCTTTTTTAGCTGGAAAAATATCTCTTTCACAAAAAGTGTTGTCCCAAAATATATCATCCCATTTTCTCCAACAAATGAAAGGTCCCAAATATAAACGATCCTAGCTGCTTACGTCAGTTACTCCAACAGCATAATGAAAATTTTCACAAAACATCAAAATTGCCAAAAGAATTAACTTCTCAACATTTATTTTTAGAAAATGTTTAACATTAGGTGGCAAATATTTAATGCCACATTTTCACTTCCGGAACCCGCAAAATTTTCCATTTTCACCTCGTCAGGCGGTAAATTAAGCACTAGGTAGATATATTTTGGGAATTTCCCAACTGAAACCCGAGAAGAAGTGCTGAAATATAGAATTTTAGATGCCAGTAATATGATGTCCGGCGAAATAATGTTTTGCCTTTTTGGCAAGTCGGTCCCAAATGAAAAATTTTATATAATCAAGAGTGAAAAGTTGCTACGTCCTTTTGAACTTGTATAGTGGAAAATGTTGTTGAAATATTTTGCTGTCGTAGGTACAATGTTTATATACAATATGAACTCCATGTTCATAATACTATACAAGCTGTTGATTTGCATCCATGCCATATTCAAGGACGTAATTATGCTAATGATTCTCGACCCAAATCAACAATTTTTTTTTTTTCGGAATTCTGTCAACGTCATTTAGCCGTATTTAAACTTGGCTCGTATTTAAACGCGTGCGTTACTGGCCTTAAAACCGTGCTGCACCCTCACAAAAACACAAACACAAAGCATACGCAATGATGATTCATAAGTTTCATTCATAAAATTGGATTACTTCTGAAATACTACGACATTACAATGACAAAAAAAGCAGTGCATATTAGCTATTTCCCGTCTACTGTAATTCCAATCGATTATTTACGTATATTATGTCCTCCTCCTGAAATATGGCACAAATGCAAATCAACACCTTGTATAGACCTATCAGTTATAAAGTTATAAAATATTTCGTATTCCAACCCAAAAACTATTCCATGCCTAGATATAAATTAATCACTTTACACTACTACGTAGCAACATTCGAAAAGCTATAAATATTAGAGACCAATAGTTCATAAAAAGCCCTAAAAATTAACGTTTCATTTCGCAATATAGAAATAACAGTCCCAACAACAAAAAAATATGATTCCGCAAAGAAGTAAAAACCATAACATAAATATTGAACAACATAAACATCGCGGTTTACAAAATTCCTAGAGGAGAGCATTTATTTTCATTCCTTCATAGGTTCGGCCGAGACCATTACGGGAAAGCCGAAAATTCCCTATTCGGCACTCGGCCCAAATAAATGGCAGTGCAAATAATTTTGGGGACAAACAACGCTGGACTAAATTCTTATAGGCATCTCTAGGTAACGTTCGCAAAAAATATATTTGACAAAATATTTAGTTTAACGACCTTGGAGAACATTTTGTTTCCTTTGTTAAGTTTTTGTAGATAAGTTTTGCATAACGAGCTTGCTCAAATTACCAAATTAGCTAATGGATGTTTTTTATGAAGTACGTAATTAAATTCACAGATTAGATCTAACTATGAACCCTAAAATAGCATCTTATTATTAAGCATATCACTCATGACTCACTGCAGCATTTCTCACCTGATTAAGAAGTAACATTATTCGACAGTTTCAAAACAAAAAAGCCACAAAAAATAACAACTTTTTCCATTATTTTTACCGTTTTTTGCTCCACCATTACAGAGAAGATTTTCAGTACTGCTACATTATTCAACTTATAGTGGGCACGCCTTTATATTGGCGGGTTCCATAGATGGCCAAGCCTGAATATTTTACCTGCCACAGCGATGTCAATTTTGTACCGGCCAGGGGCTAAATAATTCACGTTTCGCTGACAATATAGCTCGAGTTCTGTTTACGATGTATCATGTTTATTAGTTTTTATATAGGTAATAGAATTTTGGAGCGGTTTTGGTGCAAGCGTATTGTTTGGGTATGAAAGTGCAACTTGTTTTGTGACATTATATCGGTTGAAATACTATACCTAAATGAAAAGAGATTGGCTAAAACAGTATTTGGAGACTATGATATGACTATTAAATATTAATATGAAGCCCAAAATTCCGTAAAACTTTAACGTGTTGTCGATTTAATCAATGATTCACAGACAGGTGAAAAAATACCGTCTGACCTTTAAAATAAACCAATCATCGCCAATTACATTATCAATGGGCGAACTAAACGAAAATCACAAAATCAAATCACTCAATAATCGTCATAACAAACATTATTTCTTGTCAAACAAATCAAATAGTTGAATTATTCATCTGTTAGTACTTTGAAGTTATTCTCGCGAACCAAGGGATACAAAATGACTAAAGTTATCTTCGACTCGTCCAATTATTCAGTTAGAATACCCGCACACTGCAAACTTTTAGTCGGCCGACTGTTGGCCCAATGGTTACTGGGGAGTTTGGGAGTGCTGGAGTTTTTTGACCTACTTCTTCTTCCCAGTAATGATACATAGAAGGTGTGGGAGTTTTAGGGCTGTCTCATGGAATCCTGACGTTCTAAAAGTGTTGTTTTTCAACCTACTTTGAATAAATAATTTTTGATATGTATTTCAATATTTTTTTTAGTCGTGGTGGCCTAGTGGGTAAAGAACCAACCTCTCGAGTAGGAGGGTGTGGGTTCGATTCCAGTTCAGGCAAGTACCAATGTAACTTTTCTAAGTTTGTATGTACTTTCTAGGTATATCATGGACACCAATGGCTGATAAAAAGGTGAAGGAAAACATCTTGAGGAAACCTGGACTATATAGTCTAAAATCACCAACCCGCATTGAGCAAGCGTGGTGATTAATGCTCAATCCTTCTCCGTGTGAGAGGAGGTCTGTGCCCAGCAGTGGGACGATAAAAAGGCTGTAACAGTAACAGTAACATTTCAATTTAGGTTAGAAAAAATAAAGGTAAAATATTTTATTACAAAATCGTGAATTCAATCAAAGTTATTAGTTGGTTTGATACCGGCCAAGCACCTGATCGTTGTTATGTGCGTTCCACCATTCATTTCCATACTGATTTATAAGCCCCAAACAAAGTGTCGACCAAATAAAATATTGCAGTGTGCGGGAACTCTTAAATGGATTAATCCAAGTGAAGTCACAATCAACTTGAGATTGATCGTCATTTGTCATAAGGGGAGGGACAGACGGACTTTCTGGATTTTAGCTCTTGAGACAAACGCAGTCGATTAAAAATTGCGGTTCGTAACGTGAGCTCTTACGTTTAGCTTAGCACAGTCGACTCGGGGAAGTCTGTGTTTTTATGGCCTTATTTAGGTTAGTAAATAACTACACATTAATGACCATTCATCATCATCGTCAGCCTTGTTTATCCCACTGCTGGGCACAGGTCTCCTCTCGGCTTGCTCAATACGGGTTGCTGATATCAGACTTAATAGTCCAGGTTTCCTTAAGCTATCTTAATCAGTCATTGGTGTCCAAGATATATGTATGTATTTTAAAATTACATACAAACTAAAAACGCCTCACCTACAATCGAACGCATACACTCATACTAGAAAGATTGGTTCCTTACGCACTAGGCCACCACGACCATTATTTAATCGTATTGCCGATCCTCATTTGTTTTCACACAAACTTTATTCCAAATACACAGACAAAACAAAATAGTCGCATAGCATCGCATAGGCGCATAGCAGTCATTCTTTATACAAATCTAAAAATAAAATACTATATACAAAATATATATAAACATAAAACATATATAAAAGAACATCGATCAGGCGTCGAAGTATTCCTCCACATCACTGTCCTCCGGAAACGTGCCCAGAAGACTGGCTGCATTGCCACGTTGAATGGCAATGCTAATTCTTTGTCCAAAGAATAAATATAGCAGTCATTTGTTTTGATATTGCGTTTTATATGTAGTCGTAAGAACTTTGTTTTTAGCTTTAAGCCATAAATAGGGGGAGGGTTGTTCACATAAAGTATAATATCGTTTATTTGGTATTCAGGCGGCGTCTATACGTAGTATTGGTATTGTATTGTAAGCGTGTTCAAACTTATTATGTAAAAGATCGTATGGGGGTGAAGCTAATGTAATGCTTGGAGATTAAATAAATAAAATATATTTTATATACAACGTGCATTGTTAAATGTGCAAAACCTGTTTAAAAATAGTTTGCTCAGTATTTGCAATAAAACTTAACGGTAGAAGAAAAACAGAAAGGTTTTGTAACCTGTTTAGCTTCTAAATCATATCATCTATAGAACTCAATCCTGCTGTTTAATGCTCAAAACTGCTCAACCTTAAATTAACTGCTTCTTAGTGCAACCTTTGTACCATTTCTGTTTTTTAATGTTGTCAAATAGCTTTTACTGTTAGTTAGCCCATGATATATTATTGTACTATTATATATATATATATATATACAACATGTAACTTAGTTAACGCACATCCTGAAATTTGTTTGTTCAGAATCGTTTACTGAATCGATTTATATCATTTGTAATACAGGTAATTTTTTATCCCAAAAATAATTAAAACTACGGAAATTATTGTCATTAACCCTGTACAGTCAAAACAAATTCAAATAGACCGTAACTCAAAGTAATAAGACTTCGTGTATTGTCGGCTTTTTCCGTAGTTTCGTTATGTTGTGTCGAATCGAGCGGCGCGCGGCGCGATATTTGCGTGCGTAGTAGTACGACCAAAAAGTTCTCCAAGAATTGGTATAACTAATTTAGTAAATAACAATGCATATACATGTTAAATTAAAAATTCATTGTGTGTATTATGATTATAACATAATATTCTAATTAGGGTGTTTGAGGGTGTGCGTTAATTACGTTACATGTTGTATATATATATATATATATATTATTAGATATTTTTTTGTACTTTTTAATCACATATGCTGAGTTTACCTATAAGTAATTGTTATGTTGTTACCTTAATCTTAAACTGTAGTGTTATATATAAATGTTATAAGTATAAACAATTGTTGTAAATTACACAACCTTATTAATAAATAAATATAAAAATAAATAAAATAAAATAAATCTGAGGTTTGTTGTTTACCGGATTAAGTAGCATTATTTTACCAATAAATCTCTAAATAAACTTTATATCCTGACCTTACAAAGTAACATGAAAGTCCAAATACAATGCCAAGAGATATTGTTGATATAAATAAATAAATAATTAGCATATTATTAATATTTATTTGATCAGATTCAAGCAAAACTCTGCATAAAGCTTTGTGGATCTAAATATTTATATAAGAACAGATACCTCTTAAATTATTCAATTAAACTGAAAGGTTTCAAATTAATTTCTTAGAAAAGATACGCGTTGAATCTTTTATATTCTCGTTGTATCTTCAAGACAAAATCCGACTTAAATACTCATAGCAAACTTGTCGGCACTATACAATGCCTAAAGCTGTTTTACATAAAAAATAATAATTATGTTTTCTGAAACTTAAGAAAAAGTAACACCATTTGTTATTTTCTTAGGTAGGTACTTAATAATTCAGTACTTAGTACTAAGCTTCTTCTTTTTCCTGCCCTGTTCCCAATTTTATTTGGGGTCGGCGCAATATGTCAACTTCTTCCATTTTCCCCTGTCACTCGTCATACTGACACTCACTCCCTTCCTATTCATGTCATCTTTCAGGCAATCCATCCACATTTTCTTAGGTCTTCCTCTTCTTCTCCATCCATCTAATTTCATATTTAGCACACACTTTGTTGTATTCAGTACTTAGTACTAAGCACCAACATATATTTTTTTTCACGATCTCAATCAACGAATTCTAAACAAAATAGATACAGGCTTTTGGCTTAAATCTCCAGTATATGGCTCACTAATGGTAGTTTTTGTTCAAAGTTCCATACAGAAGGTGATTTATCTTTATAAGGACGACTGTCCATAATGGGATGTGAGGCACATAAATCTTTATTTGTAAATCTTCTCTTATTTGTTCGGACCATTCAAGGTTACGTCTTATGTATGTATGTACCTACAAATATTATATATGCAAGGCATTGAAAAAAGGCTAATGTTTTGTTACAGTACCTATTAAATGAAGCTCTTTACCTACTATGTCATTCGCTTTTCATAAGCAATATTAATTTAAATAGATTCTATGGTCAGACCATTTTTTGGTGCAGTTAACAATTGCTGTCCGTAGAAAAAGTGGTGCCATAGCTTAAAAATTGACTACACGTAAGACACGGTGGCACTATATAGCATTCTATCTTACGATCTTGCCTATTTTTTATTCGCTCTGATACCAGCCGGATACCTGATCTTTGTAATGCACCGCCATTAATCTCCATACTGATTTATGAGCCCAACCAAACTATCGGCAGTTTGGCAATTAACAATGTCCTCTACGCATTGCCTTTAAAATATTGTTCATACATAAAAGCAAATTCCATTTTCCATAATTTTCCTCAGCGGTTAAATATATACTCTTTTAAACCTAAAAAAACAACACACAAACAACTTTAAAAAGTCCGATTCATTCGGTATTCATTCACCAATAAAATTATTTAATTTGCAAAGTGGCCTGAACAAAATTGAATATGAAAACATAATTCTAATTGAAATACAAAACAGACCATGTTGTTTCATAAATGAAATGAAATGACATTGAACCATTTGGATGCAGGTTCAAACCTACTGAATAATGAATTTGGGAACGTATTATGAAAATGAGGATAAGGTAACCCAAAATAAAATTTTCGTAAATTTTTAAAAAGGTTTATTTTTAGCTTTTGTGTGTTTTTTTATGAAAGGAATTTTATAAGCAATAAACACAATACGAAAGTGATATTTTAATGAATTGATGCTACGATTGTTATATCAAATTGTATTGGTTGTTTAAAAACTTCTGCGCTCACTACATTTTGATGGCGTCCAAGCTTAAAGAAAAATACCAATCAGTAATAAACCTTGTCAAGTTAATGCAGTTATCAGTTTTCTATTATATGTTCATTTAGGTTCTTAACTGAGGGTTTTTTTAATTACTCAGCTTATTACTACCTAAACTATCTCGCGCTTTCACTGGCTTCCTGTCATTCTGATATTATAATAAGCTATATTAACTGCCAAGATTCAACATCCTTTCATTAAAGCGTGATTAAGGAACAAATATACAAACCCACAAACTTCCACATTTCCAATACTTCTAGAATATCGAAATAACTTCATATTCCGCCACTGCTCACAGCAACAACGCGGTAACTAACTGCAACGCAGGACAAGCCCTCTAAATGTCCAATTTAGTTCTACACGCGCCCAAAATTAAATTCTTTGTCATTTACCCTGTTTTGAATATTAGCACTCGCACGCAACACGGGGTTGGTTTCATTCATTTTCATTGTTCTTAATATTATGAACAGTAGGTATATTTTGGGGTATGTAGTTTTTGCACATATGAGCGAAATAAGGCGGTAGCTACAGTATAGCTTCTAGGTTATTCGATACTTTCTGTTCTCCACGGTTTCACTCGTATTCCGAAGAAACTATTTTATGCTGTTACTGTTACTGTTACAGCATTTTTTTTTATCGTTCCACTGCTGGGCACAGGCCTCCTCTCACAAGGAGAAGGATTAAGCATTAATCACCACGCTTGTTCAATGCGGGTTGGTGATTTCAGACTTTATAGTCCAGGTTTCCTCAAGATGTTTTCCTTCACCTTTTTATCAGCCATTGGTGTCTAAGATTTACCTAGAAAGAACATACAAACTTAGAAAAGTTGCTGCATTGGTACTTGCCTGACCTGGAACGAACCCACACACTCATACTCGAGCGGTTGGTGCTTTACCCACTAGGCCACCACGAATTTATGCACCCGGATAAAAAGTAACCTACGTATTTTTTAGGCTCCAAATTTGCTGTGAACCAGATTAGCATTTTGGCGTGAAAACGCAACAAACAGACTTACAAGATTTGGCTTAAGTCTTAAGATTAATCTTAAGTCTTACATCACGTATACATCGTAAAAACAAAAGAAATAATAATGTTCAACAAAATCATGACCAATTTTGATCCAGTAATCAGGTAGAGATATATGTAGGTATAATAAAACTATCCAATAAAGACATGGCCAATAGATCATCATCCTCCGAGCCTTTTTCCCAACTATGTTGGGGTCGGCTTCCAGTCTAACCGGATTCAGCTGAGTACCAGTGCTTTACAAGAAGCGACTGCCTATCTGACCTCCTCAACCCAGTTACCCGGGCAACCCGATACTCCTTGGTTAGACTGGTGTCAGACTTACTGGCTTCTGACTACCCGTAACGACTGCCAAGGATGTTCAATGTCAGCCGGGACCTACAGTTTAACGTGCCATCCGAAACACAGTCAATGGTGTCTAAGATATACTTAGAAAGTACATACAAACTTAGAAAAGTTGCATTGGTACTTGCCTGACCTGGGATCGAACCCGCGCCCTCATACTTGAGAGGCTGGTCCTTTACCCACTAGGCCACCACGCCTACGACATGGCCAATAGATAAGAGCTCATTATTATCTGAACAAGCAATATCCGACTATTGAATAACATATTAACTACGACCATGGGTCGATGTTATTATTTATCTCATAATCTTATAATACGTATGTAAGTTCTTCCTTATTTATCTACTTGTTATGTTACTGGTAAAAGATGTATGTTTATGGTTATCTTTGTTACTCTCAAATATTGATTCCTAATTTTATATAGATAAAAACTAACGTACTGTTATGTTATTTAGTGCCCAGGTTTATCATATCTATCCTGTCGTGTGATTCTGTAAGACATCATTATTAACTTCGCGTCTGAATCCGCCGTGAGTTTACACTAGCACTGCTCTTGCGAGCGTGTTTGCGAATTGAACTAAATTAAACTCGAGATTTTGACAGATAAAGTATGAGATGACTTTTAGAACGTTTTGAACCGAATGCGAAGTGAGAGTGAATAGCGAAATGAAATGCGAGTTGTTGTCTGAATTTTATAGAATCGACGTACAGTAGTTTCAGTGTGATAGAAAAACAAATATACCAACACACATTCATCCCTTCAAACTGTCGCTTTTCTAATATTAGCAGGATATAGGTACTATGCGTGTTGTTAAGATTTTCAGGTGAGGTTCGGATATTTACAGCAACATAAAATATATTTATTAAATCAAACTTTATGTTAAAAAAATATACATTGGCGCATTTATTGCCTCAAGGCATTCTCTAACAATCAACCATCGTGCATTAAAAGGACTAACTTATACATAATGTATGTATAATTTAGGTTCACTCGTAGAGGTCCAGGAGTCATCACTAGTTTACCAACAAAACAATCATAATAACCCTACAATATTTTCCTAGTTCTCAGTCTATATTGCTTACGATAAATAATTAAAAGCTTTGCCGAGCATCTCATGGCAGGCTGCACAAATTGCATTATATGCAAGTCAACAGTCAAAGTGAAGACTCCCTTCAAAGAGACTGCGGTTGTTTTGTAATGCAGTTTTATTAGTTTACAACCGGCTTCTTGTTTTTATCGACCTTTCATATTATATTACTGTCTATTTGTAAAGGAATGACAAAAAGTGCAGTATGTTCTTAGACTTTATTTGTGTAATTTTAAACACAGGAAGTTGTGAGGGTGGCATTTCGGAGACCGTCTTTTGTTTGACGTTCGAAAAGTGGTGATTTATGAGCCTAATTTAAATAAACGTTTTTCCGTCTTACCACAAAAACTTCAAATTATGACGTTGACATATGGTTCATTTTGCAGCCACAATTTTTTTAGACAAGTGTAAAACAGGTGGTTAAGTTTTTGTAGTAAGGCCATATGAGTTTGAGTTTAATAGGATCAGTGGTCTTGGTGTGAAAGTCGGACAAACATATAGTTACTTTCGCATTTGTAATATAATAGTTAATGAAGTTTTATCGATTTCTTAGAACGCTTTACAGAGGTTGTTGCTTGTTTTTCTGTGTTTCAAAATGTTTATCGTCCTTTTTATCACGCGTGTTTACATAATTATGTATTTTATAATCCATTATTAGTTAGTAATATGTAGTTCTATAATGCAATTCATAAAAGCTTCAACACAGCTCTATTTAAGTAAGTTCCTAAGTATCTCGTAAATAACAAAGCCAACTCACTCAAAAGCACTTCATAAAAAAAAAACATAAAGAATACTCTTGTCAATGAAACATTACTATCTTCTACCTTAAGACCTGTTCATCTCCATATTTTCCCACAAAAGTGTTTTTGAGAAGCCTATTTGTATTCTGAGCGGCTTCCAACCGCTTTGAAAGTTGACCCTTGAGAGCCGATCTTTTGGTCCAACCCTTCCTCTTTTATTGGTCGTCATTTATTTCTGGGATTATAGGTGTTTAATGTGGTATGGGACCTGAATAAATTAGTGGTTAGCGGTTATTAGATGAGAGTCGACCTTTTTTTTTAACGACGTCAAAAATCATCAAATGACCCCTCCCGCTGTGGGTTAGCAGCGGTGAGGGAGTGTCAGACTCTTACTGACTAAAAACCGTCGTGTTCCGTCATAGGCCTTTTATGTACCAGGGCCGCGGTATCTCTTTCGAACAACCATGAGAGTCGATCTAACTTGATGTTAAATTAGTTACCTAAGAACCCGTAAAAAGTGGAAGATATAAGCTCTCTAACTTAATTATATTCTAAGCAAAATAATTAATTCTAGGTAAGTAAGTCAAGTGGTTCTATTTTGAGCTAAGCTACTTTAAGAAGTGAGCGCATTGGCTTAAACGTTCTGTTAAAGTCGTGGAATTCGCCATTTTTTGTTTTACTATTTCAGATAGATACAGTACTGTGTGATTGCAAAAGACATAAAAGTGCAATCATTTATTTTTGATCAATAAAGATTCAAAGGTTTCAGAAAGTGAAATATGTTTTCTAAAGAAAATATAAAATTCGATCGTAATGTTTACGACTCGATATAACACAATCTGCAATCTCTCGAACACTATTATTCACTATAAAGCCACAGAAATGTTTAATCAATAGTTTGGAGCTGACCTGATGATGGGGACCAGAAAGGGTCGAGGGAACTCGACAACTGAATATGTAAACTACCTCGTGTTTGGGCTTAAATTATTTGTATTGACGGGACCTTTGCAACAGTGAAGGTTTGGAGCTGACCTGATGATGGAGACCAGAGAAGATCGAGGGGACTCGTCAACTGAATATGTAAAATACCTCGTATTTGGGCTTATATTCTTTGTATTGATGAGAACTTTCCACTTATATGGATAGTGACAACTATTCGTATCACTAAAAAGCAGTAAATAAAAAACTTTTTTACAAAAAAATTAAACCGACTTCCAAAAACACTAAAAAGCAAAAAAAAAACTAATTTTAGGTGCATCGGCCTACAAGTCGGTGGCAAAATTAACTTAGTAACATCCATTAGACACCGACTTCTAGGCCGATGCACCTAAAATTAGTATTTTTTTTGCTTTTTAGTGTTTTTGGAAGTCGGTTTAATTTTTTTGTAAAAAAGTTTTTTATCATATAAAATCATGTTTTTTTAAACCTTATATTCTTTTGAACAGGAAAAAAACTGATATATAAAATCCTGGGGTGGCCAAAACGATAATCTTCATAGTTTTGTTCCTTCATCTGCGTATTTCATCTCATTATTTCAAAAGAAAAATAAAAAGGAATAACAAAGAGAAAAGATTTCATATATCATTACCATATAAAACCAAGGCATTTATTATTCACGCTAAATTGAACCCTATGCAAATGTAAATAAAGACTTTACATTCAACTAAGCTTATTACAAAGGTTTCATTTAGATAGGTTTGTACGAGTCTGACGTTTGATCGAGATATGAAATAAAGCGGGTACACGTTGAAATATCTGCCGTAAATTATTACCCCTAAGGCCTTTTTTTATTTTTAGAAGAAAAAGAATGAAAACGGTTTATTCTTATTTCTCATTAACTTTCAGCGAACTGTTAAGTATTTTTAATTAGTTACTTAATTTCAAGAACAGCTTATTAGGCACTTCTTTTTTAAAAGAAAACGTTTATTTTACGTATAAATATAGAAAAAGATACAAAAACGTCATAAAAAATAGTTAAACAACAGCAAGAAAAAGGTGTAATTGATCGCGGTATCCCTCAGGCATTACTTACATTGCAATCATCACTTTTTAAACTGTTTCTGAATTCTTGTTCGATAATAACATATTTTCACAAATTAATAATTAAAGATACACTATGACAAAATACTTTCACCAAATCATCTTTCATGCCCTTTGAATCGCGTTATCTAACCTAATTTGAACTCCACTCAGTCATGGCGGATAGACGCTCATTGTCTATGTACAGAGATATTCATACTCTATGCGTCACATCACACGTGCCTGAGTCTAGCGTGTCTCGACGCGAGCATGCCTCGACGTGATCATGCCTCGACGACAGCGTGCCTCAACGTAGCATGCCTTGCCTCTCGCAACTAGAGTAGCATTGTCATGGACATTGCAATGCGTGACTGTGCACGCAGATTCACATTTGCATATTGTTTGCATAGGTTGCTGGATTTGCAAACACCTGAGTCAGATATCCGATTAATACACCTTCGAAATTGTTAAGGGTTGTTTTTCCTAGAGGCTCTGGATATTGATGAACTCAAAACAAAGATTGACAAGTATTTGTAATTATTAATCGAAGCTCCCAATTATCAAATTAGTGACTCGACCTTCACTAGACCGGGAATAAAAAGATCATTTGTGAATTATAGAACTGGATAAAATTGAGTAAGCAATATTTATTGCCCCATTTAAATATTGACATACTTGTTAATTGCCTACAATGCAAATAAATATTAATGATATATTGATTACTTTGAAACAGTATTCAAAAGGGTAAAATCAAAAATACTTTTTCTTATTTGTCAGGCATAGGTCTATAAAATGTATGTAAATAAATAAAATTGGTATGTATCATTCATACAGTAATTATCTTCATTACTATGGATTCCATAAAAAATATCTAGGAGATTAAAACGTTATGGCTAGATCAGTTATTGTACATAGTTAACTTTCTGTCTCAACACGCGACTGTCTGATCTGAATTCAGACAACAACTCGCATTTCACTTCGCATTTCACTTCGCTATTCACTCTCACTTCACATTCGGTTCAAAACGTTCTAAAAGTCATCTCTTACTTTATCTGTCAAAATCTCGAGTTTAATTTAGTTCAACTCGCAAACACGCTAAACGTAACTCACGGCGGATTCAGATGCGAAGTTTAGAGTGAAGTCTTATAGAATCACACTGCTGTTAATTAATTAATTTCAACAAAATGCATTGTAAAATCTGTTATCTCGCTGATACAGGGTTATTAAATTGCAGCTTAAATATTGTAATTAATCGATTTTATGCGGTATTTTGGACTATATTAGAATTTGGATATAGGATTTTTGTGTATGTGAATTTTGTTCTATGACTAATAATAAACTATGAAAAAATATTTTATTTTTTTAACTAAAAATATATTACCTGAACGTTTTACGGCCAGTTTCTTCATCAAAAGTTAAAGTTAAAGTAATGTCTAAAGTAAAAGTAACGGTCAAATTCGTTTTTTCAAGGCTAAACTGACAGCAAAATTCATAGAAAAATTGAAATTAACCGTTACTTTTACTTTAGACATTACTTTAGCCATTACTTTAACTTTAACTTTTGATGAAGAAACTGGCCGTTAATGTATTACTTTAATACCATAATTGTGACAATTGACATCACTGCCGATTTCTTGTAAATGTGTGGGAAATATTAGGTATAGCTCATGTATGGCGTGGCGTGTCATTTCAGCATAGGCAATACTCTTTATTCAATATGTTTCAGTATTATTTTGTTCTTAAAATGACTTTAATAAATGATTATTGATGGATTAGCCTTATTTACTGTAACACAAAATATATGAACAATAATCGTTAGCTACATCACCATTTTTATTTCATCAACATAATGGAAAGTTAGGTACTCTCTTCGTTCCACAAATTTTTGTTTTCACAAAGTCCATAATATTTTATCATAACATAAGGTTTCCCATCAAACTTACACGCATATTCATCAATCATGAGTTTTCAAAACATGCTGTCTACTCCTTACTGCGAACATTTTTATTCTAATTTAGACTATAACATTTCAAGTTTAAGGACCAATTTTGTGTGGACGAATATTTACGTATTACAATGTTTAAGTACGGAGTAGTTTCTAGAGTGATTACTGCACTATATTTTAGTTTTGATATGACAAACAAACAGTCAATATGATCGCCTTAATTTATGTTAGGATAATACCAGTAAATAAAATAGAACCGCTGAGTAAAGGAAAAACTTCAAAGGAACATAAAATCAAAAGATATCTTTGTAGTTCGTGAAATATTTGATCTTTTGTTCAACTAATGAAAACGCGTTAAATGGGTCGGAGTTATTAAAAGGAGGAAAATCGTATTTATCTTGGAAAAATATTTGATAAGAATACTTTTTTATTCAGAAGTAGGTGAATTAATGTTTTCAATTTATGATAAGCACACGTTTGACAACTTTGATACCCTTGTAATAAAAAGTTAAGCAATGATTTGGCCAACAGTGGAGCACGGTTGACCGTAAGGAATCTACTTAATCTTGACTTAAAACTCCCGGGTTGTAGCTATACTCCTAGATATTTTTCAGTTCATAACAAGGTTAAATTATTACTAAAAATATTGTTTTTAGTTTTGTTATGAGTTGCTATCGTTATATTACCTCTATTTGCAGTTTCGGTGCAAGGTCAAGAAAAATTGGTTCCATAGGTATAAACATTTAAGCCTTTGAAACTCAAACACAACTTAGCAATATTTTTTAAACGAAAAAAGATAAAGAACCCCATTTTGATACATGCCAATATTGTATGTGTGAAAAGGATAAAGTATAGAAAGGTCACAATGTATCCTGAAATTTTCTTATAAGGCAATTTCTTTTTTATCCCGCATTTTCCTTCTCAAGCGTGACTTATATCCCCATTCTGCCCCTCCCCATGAATTTCCTCTTTACTCTGAAAATATCTTAAAATCACAAAAAGAGCCTACGCTACAATTTTCAAAAAGAGGTTGAAAATCATACTGTACATATCCCAAAAGTGTAAGTATAAAAAGTCCCAAAACCGCAGAAAAGCAATTTTGATTTTATGATTTAATATTTCTTTAGATCAAAGGGTATTGAAATAAAATATGTAACTTTAATCTCAGCATAATAAAAGGTCACATTAATATTGTAGAATATGTTTCTTTTTTAACTTCTGGTTCAGTTTCGCACTTGCAAAATTATTTATTACACAATTGAAAACAGCTGCCCCGTAGGTTTAATAGTCGCATAGTGCGACTACTACGCATGGCGACTCGGGTTCAATTTCTGGGTCAGAGCGAAATCGCTTTGTGGGATTTAATAAACTTTCACAAATTCGCTGAGAGCAAGTTGGTGATTGATACACCCGTGCATCGGAGAACACGTAAATGTCGGTCCTGCGCCTGATCTCGAGACCGAACGCGATGGCGGAGCACTGTGGATGCCCTCTGCCCCATCTAGGGGACAAAGGACTCTAAGTCAAAGTCAAGTAAGTCAAGCGCCTGATCTCTCTCCGGTCGTGTCGGACTGCCGTCGGGCTATGAGAGAGCACCTGTGTCTGCGCCAATGCTTCGGCATTATAATATTATGCCCTGCAGCTAATCACCTTAGCTCCTTAGTGAAAACAACTCCCATGGCCGATAATTGGTCTGTACGCCATTATTATGATTTATCTTGATGGTGTAACTAAGCCCAGAATTGAACCAAGTCAACCTTCTAGCCTTTCATATAAGAGTCACGTTCATATATTATTTTATTTAAACCTGCAAGATATCGCAAGATATTTCAGGGTGTCGATAAAATACAGAACATTGAACTAAGTGGTAATCTTTCAGAAGATTTCTAAGAATTCGTTGAGACTGCATTTTCACAGCAATATGGTAGGTACCGAATATCAATTTCGTTTGATAGGGAATGTGATCTCACGTAAAAGTTTTGATGACTTCATCTGATATGAAGATAGGAGAAGAAATTGCTTAGAGTAAAAAAATATATCTTACAATAATTATTTACAGAGATATTTACAACACAAAAAAACTATCCTAGTAAAACAATAAAAAAAAAAACACTATATCTAAAAAGCGTCAAAAAATTCATCCCCATCGCTGTCAACTGGGAGCGTACCCAAGAGGCTGGCGCATTACCTCATTGGATGGCCATGCTGATCCTTTGTCCGAGGTAATAGCCAGCCTTTTGGTCACGAGTAGCGTCAACCAGCCGCCTAGACAGATCTTTAAATAATAGCCTCTTACAATAAATCTTAACTAATATTTTAGAAGCGCGAAAAAGCAGCTATCTGTCTAGCTAATTTTCAAACTTACTGAACCAATTCAAATGGGATAAAAGGATATAGGCTACTTTTTATCCGGATGAAGAAAGTAGTGCCAGCCGGCCACGCGGGCTTATAAGCTACTTTTAATAGAATCCTCCGGCTACGAGTTACACCCTAGAAAACTCCTAATCGTATAATAAATAAAGATTTTAACCTAACTTACTTTACATTAGTTTAACACAATACTTCTTAATGAATGAGGACAAATAAATATATTTCTGTATCGATATGCCCATGAAGAAGGATTTTAGAGAGAAAAGGATGGTGAGCGGAAAGCCGATTATAGGAAAACAAAGTTAAATAAGGTTTTGTTTATTGAACATTTCAGATCTTAACGGATATCAAGTAAGGAAGAGGTTCTGAGGTATTTTTTTATGATCGACAATGTCATGTTATTGCTTCACAAGTGTGATTTTTATTTTCTTGCTTTAAACTCTAAGCACTCCTTATATGACCTAAATTATTACGATATTGAAGAGTCTGTTCAAATATGTCTGCAACACAATCTATCGCAGGCTTGTTTTTTTATCTTTTATTTGTATGAGGTTTTAACGCTACTCCGTTATAAGGCTTGATGAAAAACACATTCATATTATATGAACAAAGTAGTTGTGTTCTCCATTTGGCCCATATTCACTGCAACCAAGTGTAACACGATACGCATAACGTTCTAGTTCGCAATAATGATCCATTATTAATGCCAGCCAGTGTACGTACAATCTCGTGTAATTAATCACATGTAGACTACACTGACAATTCAATTAATTTGTACTGATAGTTAGGCTGTAGGTGTTAATTTATAGTTAGGGTGCTTCTACACAGTAAGAGGAGCTCGTGGCTATGTCCCAGCCACACTAGGCATTTGATCAAAAGGTTTGGTCCTTAGATGGATGACCATCTTGACAAGACAAGTGTCCCTTAATTCCTTTATTTTTTTAACGGTATTTAAACATCTTTGACAATAATTACGGGTAGTCAGAAGCCAGACAATCTGATAACCAGTCTAACGGAGTCGTTTCAGGTAACTGGATTGAGGTGAAGAAAGGCAGTTGCTCCATGGAAAGCGCTGGTAATCAGCTGCATCTGCGTAGTCTGGAATAGAGTATTATGTTCTGTGGTCTGGAAGCCGACCGCAGTACAGTTGGGAAAAGGCTGAGCCTAATGCAGGACCCGAGCAACCCTACCCTTTGGTGAGAGTTTTTGGCTTCTAACTTCCCATAATCCTGTAAATATGCATGGAAAAATAATCATTAAAATAATCGTTAATATCCCTTTTCATTTTCCCATTGTTAAAGTTTCAGATGTACTCCCCGTATTACCTCGTTAAATCTTAGTTAGGTTCAATTATACACCTATTTCTGTTAGTTCACAGACAAGTTAGACTGAACCTCGCGAAGTTTATAAACTTGGTTCAAACTGACGTAATAACCTGTTTCTGTAGTGAACATCTGATATTCAGTTTTGTTGTAAGTTCATGTGTTTTGTTAAGTTGTGAAGTAAGTTTTAATCGTTTGCAATGTTTTTTTGGTAATCTCTTTAAAAAACATTCTATTTTCTTGTCTATAGCTACTGATATTATAGAGCGGTTGTTTTGTTTTGTTGTTTGTTTGAATGGGCTAATCTTAGGAAAAATCCGATTTGAAAAATACTTTCAGTGTTAGGCTTCGGCTTTTAAAAGCTTATCTACGTTTTGTTTGTTATGTACATTATTTCATACAACTTTTAATTATGATACAAATTCAAACAGGCGAAAGAATAAAAGATTCCGATGAATTGAGAACCTTCGCTTTTTTTTGTAAGTCGGTGAAGAAAGTTTCCTTAAAAGTTTTTTGTAGTTGCAAGAAGCGATAATTAACCCCATTCCCGGTATTTATCGAACTAATTACCATTTACGAGCACGTCTTCATTCAATGTTTAATCATGGGCCGTAACCCAATTGGGCGACACGTCTATGTCACGGAAATCTAATATTTACTATAAAGGTTAATTTACAATTATGGGGTCAAGTTTCAGTAATGAGGACTGAGACGCGACTCTTGCCCGGCCGACCCCAATCTTGCCCGGCTGGCCCCGAATCTTGCCCAAACGTGCCTGACTTGACAATGGGACAATTGGCACGTGAGGTCTTAGAATTTACCGGGACATACGTGCATGGATGGAATTTTTTATTAGCGTACTTATGGCTATTGTGTAGTTGAATGTAAACATATACCTTTAAGTACCTTATTGAAGTGGGGTTACATACGTGTTAAGAGCATGTGCTTTGAAATTTGGCTTTAATTTTTTTACCGACTAAACCAAGTGAGCCAATGAGTATACAAATCCAAAAAAAAATACGTTTGCTTTAATTAAGAACTAGCAGTCTGATTTCAAAAATTAACTCAGTGTGGTAATATTCTATTTTTTGAATTAGCGAAGCAGTTCCTATGAAAAGCGGCGTGAAACTGCTGACGGAATCTAGGTATCTAGAATAAGGTTATATCCGACACATACCTAATGTTAAATTAATGCTAACTTCCAGTGAATTCTCCAATGTAGGTTAGGTGCATCGGCCTAGAAGTCAGTGTCTAATGGATGTTCCAGAGTTTATACGGCACCGACTTCTAGGCCGATGCACCTAAGAATAGTTTTTTTTTTTTGCTTTTCAGTGTTTTTGGGAGTCGGTTTTATTTTTTTTGTAAAAAGTTTTTTATTTTTGGCTTTTCAGTGACAAGCCTTGTCACTATCCGCATTTGTGGAAAGTTCTCATCAATACGAATAATATAAGCCCAAACACGAGGTAGTTTACATATTCAGCTGTCGAGTTCCCTCGACCTTCACCAGTCTCCATCATCAGGTCAGCTTTAAACCTTCACAGTTGCAAAGGTCTCGTCAATACAAATAATATAAGCCCAAACACGATGTAGTTTACATATTCAGTTGTCGAGTTCCCTCGACCTTCTCTCGTCTCCATCATCAGGTCAGCTCCAAACCTTCACTGTTGCATAGTGTTATCAGACATACACCTCATTGTGAAGTTTTTATCCTATGGTCGCCTTCTCCGTGTGAGAGGAGGCCTGTGCCCAGCAGTGGGACGATAAAAAGGCTGTAACAGTAACAGCACGCCTACAGTTTTCAAAAGTTGCCCTCGATTTCTCAGGGTTTCCACCATCAGCTCCTGACCTGGTGATTATGGGACCACCTGGAAGGTATACCCTATCCAACAAAAAAAAAAATTGCAAATCGGTCCAGGCATCTTCGAGTAATCGGTGAACATACATAAAAAATAAAAAAATAAAAAAAAGATCCCGACGAATTGAGAACCTCCTCCTTTTTGGGAAGTCGGTTAATTAATGCTAACTTCCAGTGAATTCTCCAATGTATCAACGTCTTTATCCTGCCAATCATATTTATTGGAATACCTATCGAATGAATGAAATTATGTGAAGCACATTGGTGTTCTCGCGTGGCGAATATTAAGTACACGTGGGAACTATTTATTGGCTGTTGAACAGCCAATAAATAGTTCCCAGCGCTTATACCTGAACAATGTGCCAATTTCATTATAGAATTTGCGGATATAAAGGAACTGGATCAGGCCTTGATAAAATTTCTTCTATATTTCAAAATATAGTGTTCTTAGGTTACTAAAAGAGTCTATTTCATAAAAGCTGAAAAACTATTTGATATGTATTTTATGTGCGAATTTCAAATTTTTAATCCAAATGAAGTGTTTTGACAATATTCTATTGAATAATATAGAATAATGTTATTTGGAATTTTTGCCAGCGGTTTCACTCGCAGCCCGCAAGAACTATTTCTCGATAAATAGCGTATCTAACATAGAACGACAAATTGGATCATTGGTTCCTGAGATACGCGAGCTTAAGCAAACAAACTCTTCATCAGAAAGAAAGAAAGAAAGAAAAACCATTTATTTTACACACAAATATACATGTTTTTCAATATTAATATACTTAAAAATAAATTAAATAGACGGTGATCACACTGCGAGTGTTGAAATAACAACTTAAAACTTCACAAACAACTTATAACCTACATACATGAAGCAAGTCGTTACACAGCTGTCAGTGAGATCTCAAGAGACGAGCAAAGAAGAAAGAGCTTTAACTCGCAGAGGAAATAATGTACTGTTGTAATAAGCGCTTCTAGTAAAATGTACGTTTTTAAAATAAATGTTGCATTTCCCAGGGTACTTGAAACAATGTGGTGTTTCACGCTTTTCAGGTTTTGGCAAAGGGGACGTTCTTTGTTTGCTATGTATTTCAGGAATACAAGTTAACACAGAAAAAAAAATATCCATTCATGATACCTGGTACAAATATTTTTATGGATCCAGACATGTTTTTATCCGGTACTACTCCGAGCTTCATGGATCTGTCTGAAATATTTACGAGGTTGTAAAATTTAATCCCAAAGGACACCATATTTCAATATCTACTAGTGTCCAGCACCGGCTACGGGTGGATATAAATAATATTCCCAAATATCTGTTGGTGAAAGCCGCATGCAAATTCGATAGGTTTTACACTCAAACCGCTGCACAGATTTTGTAGAATTTCAAAAGAGGTAGAATAGAAACTGGGAAAGAACGACCTTTTTTCAAAATACCTCTACATTCTACATTTTCTCTTTGGATGCGGGACGCAAGTTTACAAACATCTCAAAAAAGACGGAATTAGGTATTCTTTTTTACCTTACACAATTTTGTGTAACATACCTATATCGAAAATGCCTCCAGCTGACAAACTTCAAAACTCACGTTACTCGGTAGCAACAAAACTAAACTGAAACTCATAAATCGCATGTCCTGGCATCCTGCCGAAACACATTCGACATTTTAAGGCCTTTTACGTCTCCCATATGACTGAACGTAAACAAGGACAACCATAAAAGTAGGTTCCGACATTGCTACTTATTGGGGTTTTATTTTCCGTGTCCTGAATGGGTATGGAATTGAAATTGGGGAAATATATCTTAGTGACGTGTAGGTACTGAAGGTATGGAGGCCATTTCTGTCTTTGAGGTATAGATACGCTCGTGGGAAGTCAAGGGATCGTGTGAAGTGTCACTTCATTTTATTACGCAGAACCTACAGTAGTATGTGTCCACTTATTAGTAATGGGTGGGAGAGCCTTAAAAACCTTTGCCTGAATTAAACCTCTTTTATATACAGAGACAATTCTAATCACGCTTGCAACAGAAACATTGAAGTTCAGAAAGATGTGTCATTAGAACCTCAGAGAAGTAGATAGTAACTTGATTGTACCTGAATATAGAAACAGAAAAATAATTACAAATTAAATCATAAATGTAAAATAAATCTTAAGATACAAATAATATAAAGATCAGCCTCAGATGACCAGAAACTTGCTTGTCAAACTTTCTTTATCTATATAAAACTACGTAAAAGCAACTATCAGAACGAACCATAGAAATACGGGAAATAGTTGATACAACATCCATCCCTTCTATTCCTAACTAAGACAAAACAAAATAATACAGACTTATGACTAAAAGGACAGCTGGTTCGATCGAGCAGAATAACCGGGACAGTGGGCAATTCGCGTGAAATCTGAAATGTTACGTCAAAATATATTGCAAACGTCCTTTGTCAAAACGGCTGAGGGAGGCGAGAATCCCGAATGTTACAAAATAGAAAGAATTATGTCTCGTCTATGATTTTATTATTGCTGTGGTTTATTTTTTATTGACGCTTTATGTAGCAGGCTTTATGAAAAACTAGATTTTATTATTTTATGTGGTTTATGTCTGGTCTTGTTTCTGTACCTAGCTTTTTATTACAGCCCTGGGATGTATCTATGCTTTACTAGCTATCTTTGGACTTCATCAGTTGACAAACTGCGGACTTCTATAACCGATCCATCCATTGTTTGGCAATAACTGATTGAAATAGAACACAATTTATGTGGAGGTAGTATCAAAAATCAAATTGGCGTATGAATCGGTTATGGAAATACACAGAACAGTATTGCGTTAGTAGTATGATTAATGGCGGCTGCAGTAAATACTTGGTATTGTAACGACTATTTTGCTTTCAATTCTGTTCTTTTATCTACGGAATAGAAGTCAAAATCGGTTGAACAAACAGTAAAAAAGGTTTACTTAAATTTCTAATGTTATCTTAAATGGAGTATACATTTTTATTTAAAAACTAAACTCATCTGCTTTTTAAAGATCTGGCAAAGCGACTTGCTGACACTTCAAGTGACCCAAAGGTTGGTTTTTATTTTAGTCAAAAATTAAGCATTGCCATCCAATGTGGCAATGCTGCTAGCGTCTTGGGTACACTCCCGGTGGGCAGCGATGAGGAGTTTTTTGATGCCATTTTATAATTAGTTTTAGTTGTATATATGTATAAATAAGTTTATTTTTACGTCATGTAAATGTGTAAATCTATACATAAAATAAATCTGTAGAGAGGTCAATTCTGTACATTGAATATATTTTCAAAATAACTATTAGGGGGTGATTAGTGATCGATACTGATGCCAAAAATGCAATCAGTAAAATTTTTGTCTTTCTGTCTGTCTGTCTGTCTGTATGTTCGTTATGGAAACAAAAACTACTTGACGGATTTTAACGAAACTTGGTACAATGAATCTTCATACTCCTAGGCAGGTTATAGGATACTTTTCATCACGCTACGATCGATAGGAGCAGAGCAGTGAAGGTAAATGTTGGGAAAACGGGAGAAGTTACTCCATTTTTTAAGCTTTCATTACGCGTACAGCCTTAGTGGTTAAAGCTAAGTAGTAATAGGCTAGGTACGCATAGATTTAGATAATTGAATAGGGTGGTGATTATTATTACTTCCCCTCTTTGCACAAAGTCCGAATCTAACGCGGACGAAGTCGCTGGCAGAAGCTAGTATAATTCTAATAAAAAAAAACTAAAATAAAATACAAAAGAACAACAAAAACTCAAAAACAACAACACAGCTTAAAACATTCCAAATTCAAGTGAGCATTCCTTCCAGCCAGTCCAACACAAACTCTTTCATTAAAATTCTTGAAGATCTCGCGGCGGCACGAAAATGTATAAACACCACAACCACAGTACCAACGTTAAGATAAAAGTTTACTAAATTTATGGGACATTGGGTGGGTCAAGAGCTTTTGGAGAAAGGTTTAGGCGGGACAAGACGCGATAAAAGCAGATGTTCACGGTTTTGGGAACGGTGCAAGGCAGTGGTGACAGCGGTGTCGATAATGAATCAAACAAGTTTTATAATAGTTACAATGTTTACTATGGAGTTTCATGGAAATTACATTAAATATAATATCTCGTACAGCGTGTGGTTAGCAAGATGGATTTTAGAATGAAAGAGTGGAACGAATGAAATGCTTGAGCGAATGCGTGAAGTAGGCAACAGATTAACTAAACCAAACCAAGACAAGCGGTAATAGAAGGTTTGTGTCGGTAAACTTGTGTTTTGGGCTCAAACTCCACGAAATGGAGCGGAGTGGAGAAGTTTTTAATCAACCACTAGAATTTCTCCACTCACTCATTGAGGGGGGTGAGATCTTTGAATAATGAAATTCTATTGATTGTTTAAAAATTCTCGTGTCCGCTCCGCTTTGGTAGAACTTGGGCCTTTAAGGTTCACTTCCGAACAAGAAGGCTGACGCACGCAACTTATAAGTCTATGGTCACTGTAGGATAGGATAAATTGACCAAAATAATATCAATTTATACCTAATTGCTCTAGAAGTACCATTCGCTCGCCTCATCGTATGGTTCATTTATATACCTAAGTGCTAAAAAGACACAAGTTTGATTTTCAAATAAAAAATAATTTCTACAATACATATTTAAAACTACATGTAACTTGGGAAACTACTCCAGGTGGTCGCATGCCATTTATTTTATGTTTCACGAAGTTTTTAGTTTCTAATTTCATGGTTATTACTTCATTAGAATATCTAAGTGAACCTCGCGAAGCAGACTATCATTGTATTTTATTACATTTTAACATAATACATTGAAACCAACTTGCCTTTAAACAAGTCGTACCAAAATTTTGAACAACCTACGTAAAAATGACACTAAGATCTTTTCCGTACATAGCCGACCCTCCCAAATAAAGTGCCTTATTATTGGTATTAATTTTGAAAATCGATTTAGAGAGATCCAAAATTACCACTTAAAAAGTCACAAAACCTCTTCATTAGGCAAGTATTTGTTCAAAACATCATTCTACCATGTACTACTTAACCTAAGTATAAAAAAATCGCTCTTTAAATAAATAAAAACTACCACAACATTGATCTCCAATCTCTCATACCGCGACAGCATAAAAGTATCGAGTAGAGGCTTATCCGCCGTCGATACAATCGGGATTCAATCCCGGGTCGTGTATAGCGCCGGTACGGAATCCAGTTATACATACGTGGCTTGAATGAAACACGGAGCCATATCTATGACCGGTGTAGAATCTGCAGTGGTTTTTTGAGAGTACCTAAAACATCGATATTTTTGTTGTCTTACTAAGAATTCATCATCTGCCTACCCCATTTCCAACTAGTGTTGGGTTTGACTTCCAGTGTATGAATGCTGCTGATCACTAGTGTTTTACATGCAGCAATTACCTATTTGACCTCCTTCGGGGAAACCAATAGGTACCTGTTAACTGGTTTTCAAACTGCCTGGTTTCTCTCTACCCGTGATGACTGACTAACAATGTTCATTAACAAACCTTATGATCGATCGACCTCTGGGGCTGTTACTTGGCCAACCTCCTACTACTTATTAGAAGCTCATTGTACAAAAAGTCAGGTGGAAAGGTAATCATTTTATTCTCGTATGTGTATTGTATGTATGTTTAATTATATATTGTGATAGAATTAAACAAATAGGCAGATGGAGCAACTAATATATTAGAAAACTTATTAGCAAATTACAAGCACATCTTACATATTATAATGACGGCCATAGAGAGAGTGAGCAGACCACAGATAAACGGGTGATACTATTATAAAGGAGCGTCCATACATCTAACATATTGTATTTTCCTAGGACCCTCAGATCCCTCAAATAAGGGTGTCCTTGAAGTTACAACAATCAAAGTGGAATTTTACCATTACACACAAAACAAAAGGCATAAAAAGGCACTAAAGTAACACAGGCTGAGAATGCAAGGAATCTGGCAGTAGCTTCCAAAATGCCAGTCAATCTAATCTACCTTCGGACGTCAACCCTTGCCTGGACGCCCATAACTGGCAGCCGTAACCCATGTCAAAAAATAACTGTCCCTCCATTGAATTTTTTTGACATGGCCACTTCGGTTTGGATGCGCGGGCAAAAATTACGGGTTAAGGAAATTCTTTTGTGATTGATAGCTTGACTTCCGTGTAGGATTATTGATTTAGACTATTTTGAAAAAAAAAATAAGTGATGCAAGTTTTGCCTCTTTATGGCAAATAACTTTGCCGTTCTGAATTTGACTGCTAGTGACTTCGCAATAATCAAAATCTAAAGCTGGAGAGTTTCTTTGCTTGCTTGAACGCGTTAATCTCAGGAAGTACTGGACCGATTTGAAAAATTCTAATTCCAGTGTAATTTCTTCTTCCAGTGTTTAGATAGCCCATTTATCAACGAAGGCTATAGGCTACTTTTTATCCGGGTCCGTGCAGAGGGTCCCACTGGATGCGGATGAGACCGCTGGCAAAAGCTAATGTATGAATGAAAGTTTATTTTGCATGCTCGAAGCAAATGGCTGATTGCACCACCATGGTAATACCTCTACTTTCTTAGATAAGTTACTTACTAGTTTAAAAGTAATCGACGAAGCATTTGATGAAAGGAAAATACGATGGCTTCCTACAAAAACATGAGAATAATAAAATGCAATGAACGTGAATGACATTTATATCATTCATCAATCTTCTTGGATCAGTGATCTGCGTAATAAATTGTTCCCAATCAGTAGATTGTATGTTTACTCGCGTATTTGTTGCAGGCAATCTCTGTAAATGGATGGAGATCCACCTGAAGTCGGATGAAAAGCCATGTGTATGTTATTATTATAGAAAATATATATATATTGTTATATATTAGTTTATATGTATTGTTATTATGGAGAAAAGTAATTCATTATACAGGTGATATCCAAGCAAAATATGTGCCTAATTTAGTGACTGAATTAATTACCACTGTTGACAAAGTAGCTGATAATTTTAAAACGGCTGAGCAGATTTCTATAAATTATATCTAAAAACAACCGTTAGAAAGCCAGCTTTCAACCATATCAACCGCAGCTAAATCAGACTATCCGTTTAAGAGCTACAGCACTCAGACAGACTCACTCACTCTATTTTTGCATCGCGGATAAAAACCTCATTCATGATGAAACATCAATTCACACGCACTCTTTTACTCTTATTTAAGTACGTATATAGAACTGTTTATCTTAAACTGA
The DNA here is from genome assembly GCA_963856015.1 of Helicoverpa assulta. Classification (NCBI taxonomy): domain Eukaryota; kingdom Metazoa; phylum Arthropoda; class Insecta; order Lepidoptera; family Noctuidae; genus Helicoverpa; species Helicoverpa assulta. The sequence continues at coordinate 5,151,749 of CAWLCW010000027.1, forward strand.
ACAACTAACAAAGTTATACTTGCCCACTTATTAATTTACGAGGCAGTATAACGGTTCATTATCAAGGAACAACATATAAGCATGAAGAAGTACAAGGAACAAAACAATCTTCTTTCTGTTGTACAAAAATCTCACTTCTTTATTATCTTTAGAATTTTCCTGCATGAATCAGGGTATCTAATTTTTGACTTGACAGTAAAACGCCTAGAACTTTTATGGCCTTACTACAAAAACTTAACCACCTGTTTTACACTTGTCTAAAAATATTGTGGCTGCAAAATGAACCATATGTCAACGTCATAATTTGACATTTTTTTAGACAAGTCTTAAACTGACGTTTAAAAGTTTTTGTGGTAAGACGGCTAAGATCCAATTTAATTGTAACATTGTAAAAGAACACAAATAAAGAGTATTTTAATACGGCAATATTAGTCAAAACTTATTGCCGACAACTATTCAATTTCTATACAACTCGATTCCATCCAAAGGTAAGAAATAAAATTGCTTATTTAAAAGCAATAAGTCCGCTAGTTGAACCATTGCGTATTTTATGAATTATTTAAATCTATTTCAATTTTATATTTTCTTCTATCTATACATGATTATTCCCCCGTTTCAGTATTTCGTTCACGAAGGATCTGTGTAATCGGGTCAGACAGATAAAGGTCTCTAGCCTTAGGCACTGTTTACACAACCAACGAATGAGTACTCCTGTAACTGAATGCCCGTATTTACTGAAATAAAAGGTAAAGTTTCAGGTTTCACGCTCTTTGTTACACGAGGGAAAGTGTGTAGAAAGAAGACAACTGAAAGTGTTTTGTAAGGGAAACGGTGTTTTAAATAAACGACAATTTTATATGGTTGGACATTTTAATTTTCGTTCCTGTAGTCGTTTATTTGTATATAGGTAAACTAGCCTTTTTCCCGCGGTTTCACCTACGTCCCGTGGAAACTATTGACCGTATCGGGATGAAATATAGACTACATGTAACACAGGAAGAGTGTAATTTTCCAAAAATGAAAAAGTTTTTTTTTTATCGGTCCCGTAGTTTTTGAGTTTATTCATTACAAACAAACAAGAAAATCCTCTTTAAAATACAGTATAAAGAGGTAAATATAGTATAATATTTTCGTACAGCATATAATTTAGGTAAACAACATACACAAAAGTCAAATAAGCTCCGTTTTAAACATCAAAATGAAACGTGTACCGCATTGAAACTGTGTACAAATCCTTATGCCATCTCGTTTCATCCTCAAAACGACGAAATGAATTTTGTGCATGACGTAGTCGCTGTTTATCGAGGTTTTATTTCAGAAAGTTCTCGTTTATCGCACGGAACCATTCGGCAATCTCCGGATATCTTCGGCAATCTCCGGATATCTTCGGCAATGTCCGGAAATCTTCTGGATTATGTCTCTCGCTTGATTGATGTTTGTCAGTCAGGAGGGATCGTCATACGATTGAGCACAAATTGTCTGTTTTGACGAATCGTAGGACTACGGAATAGGGATATGCTAAATGATTTCCGATATTTGGGTGAGGTTTTATTTCGGGAAATGAGACTGGGGATTGATATCTTTTGCGTTGTAAATGATCAATGGCCAGCTTAGCATTTTGTCAACTGTTTTATTGTTTATCTAGTCAGTTACTTGTAAAATTGTTTTCTGTATTTCTGCCCCAAACAAAGCTGCTGTAGGTACAATTTAATAGAAGTGGTAGATAAACTGTCATACCTATTACGATTATGAGAGATTGTGATTCGGCGAAATTGCAGTAGGTACTTAAAAAAAACACTGCGTTTCTTTTAAGTTACAAGAAACATTTAATTAATCACCCTTGTTTATTTTCAGAGGCGTAAAACTTAAGCATCCATTTATTAATTAACAAAATTTCACGCTGTACGATTCTCAGAATTCATAAAACAAAAACCTTGCCATAAATAATATTTATTACAATGTAAATAAAAAAGGGGAAAGCGAAAACATTTTTTCCGAGTATCACGCTTGAATCAAGGGATTATTAATTACCCTGGCAACCTTTTTGTACATCTTTAAATAATGTTTTGATGCCCAGGGCTAACCACGGTCTGCTGTGGTCAAAATATTTACGAATTGTTGTTGCTACCAGGTTCGAATATTAGGAATTTATGATACTCATTATTAACAACATGGGGCCCTGCGGTTTTGGTATATGGCAACTTTCTACATTTATGTGGATATATGAGCCTACCTGCGTGAAGTACCTAATTTAGTATGTAAAAGAAATCACAATCTGTTCCTGTTTGTGGGCTCTATTTTTTAATGGGAATAATACTGAACATGAATAAACCTATTCTTGTAGGATATCGCGATTATCTCAGGGACCACTAGACCGATTTGTTTTTTTTTTTTTTTTTTGTATTAGACAGCCATTTTTTTCATCTGGGAATATGGATTAGTTCAGTTTTCCGCGACCTGGGTAAGTTTACTGACCAAAAATATACCTGATACCAATTTGACAATAATTCTTCAGGTATTTACAGAGATAATATTTTATAACAAAAATAAAAAATACCTAACCCTCCAAGTACATATTTTTATTCCCACATCATTTCGCAACACCCGTCCACAAAGTTTCGCTCACATTTTTCATAGCATTCGTGTGTAATGCGACAGGACTTGTGTGGAGCGCTGTTCATATGCTAATGGCAATGGGCAGTGTGCACGGGGCAATTGTGAGGTTCTGCAGCTTTGCCTTTGTGTCTCGTCTGGTGGACGAAGATTGTTAGCTTGTACTAGCTTATGCATGTGGATTTGCTTGTTATGTTTTACAGAAAATCGTAGTTAAGTAAAAGTTTGTTACATAAAAAAGTGATAAATGAACTTCTGTTTCTATGCCATTCAGATATACCTATTTTTTGTAAAAAAAGATACTATTAGGCACGAAAAAACTTTAATATAACATCTCAATCTATACATATAATAAATCTGTAAAAAAACTGTGTCTGTACATTGAATATATTAAAAAAATAATAATTGGGTGGGGTTTAGAAACAGTAATGGAACACAAATCCAAAAAAAAAAATCTGTCTGTTTGTCTGTATGTCTGTATGTCTGTTTGTTTGTACACGCTAATCTTCGGAACTACTGAACGGATTTCAATGATTTTTTCTATACATATAATAAATCTGTAAAAAAACTGTGTCTGTACATTGAATATATTAAAAAAATAATAATTGGGTGGGGTTTAGAAACAGTAATGGAACACAAATCCAAAAAAAAAAATCTGTCTGTTTGTCTGTATGTCTGTATGTCTGTTTGTTTGTACACGCTAATCTTCGGAACTACTGAACGGATTTCAATGATTTTTTCTATACATATAATAAATCTGTAAAAAAACTGTGTCTGTACATTGAATATATTAAAAAAATAATAATTGGGTGGGGTTTAGAAACAGTAATGGAACACAAATCCAAAAAAAAAAATCTGTCTGTTTGTCTGTATGTCTGTATGTCTGTTTGTTTGTACACGCTAATCTTCCGAACTACTGAACGGATTTCAATGATTTTTTCTTTGTTGTATTGGTATTAAGCCGGGTCAACATATAGGCTATAATTTATCTTCGAAACTTGAAGACCTGATGCAGAACTCCAACAGACAAACAAAACTATAAGAGATACAAAAATGGTGCCATAGCAAAAATTGTTTCGTGTTATGAGCATTTTCTGCTGAGATAATAAATTTGAAGATCTGGAACACCTTATGTGGAACCCCAAGAGCCCAGCTACTCTATACCATATACAGGTATGACGTTTTAGCAAAAGTTGATCAATCTGATAAGCACTTTCTGCTGACTTATAAAAATTGAAGATCTAAAACACCTGATGTGGAATTCCAGGAGCCCAGCTAGACTGTAGCATATAAAGGTATGACGTTTTAGTAAAAGTTGTTCAATCTGATAAGCACTTTCTATTGCCTTATAAAAATTGAAGATCTAAAACACCTGATGTGGAATTCCAGGAGACCAGCTAGACTACAGCATATAAAGGTATGACGTTTTAGTAAAAGTTGATCAATCTCATAAGCACTCTCTATTGACGTATAAAAATCGAAGATCTGGAACACCTGATGTGAAACTTCAAGAGCTCCACTACTTTAAATGTATAGAAATGAATGTTACAAAATAGGTATGGTGAATCAAAAAAAGTAATTAGTCCGCCTTTTACATAGATAACCCTAAAATAATGAACACGTATTTTTTCTTTTCTTTCTCTCACATACAAATAATAACGTAGATACAACACGCTTGAATTTTGTGTTAAGTCACTTATTAGTATAAATTTTACATCTCATGTTTATTTTGTATGTATGTCTCTTCCAGACCTCGGGACTACAGAGTCCCGAATTTTTGGGAGGCAAACGTGGGGCCGAAGCCAACACGCTGAATCAACTTTAATGACATGGTGACACAAAACCGACGATTATCCCTTTATACACTATAGAAATAAACCCAAAGACAATCCCCGGTAGACGTCGTTAAAAAAAAAGACAGTCCCCGGTTCTGTGATAAACTATTGCTGACTATGAAGGAAAACTACTTGGGCTATTGTGATGGGATGTTAGTGGATTAGGACATAGGAAACTATGGGAACTATGGCACCTCCCGATGACAATGTATTATTTATACATGTAAAAATGGCAGGTGGAGACTCGCCACCTCACTTACTGGGCCCCCGGGAATCAGTCACTGAATAGAAACCAGAGGGCAACAAGGACATGAGCGGCTGAAGTGAGGATACCTCGGTGGACTTTAAACGCAGATCACCGGCCCACTTGCCACTTACCACGAGGCACCTACCCTCCGAGCAGGGCTACTAACCCTGCTCTAGCGACTCCACTCTGGACGGCCAATGAAAGCAAGCCAGAGGCATGAGACCTAACCCCGTCATGGTTCACTCCGGCCGGCCGGAGATGGGGGACAGTATACTCTCCCTGGAGCACTCGGTATATATAGCTCCGCGGGGTTGCTACTCCCCGTCATCAGCCTCAGATGTCCTGCGGGGCTTATATCTCATTATTATTGTCGTTATTATCTCAAGAGCCTTTGTCCCAATTATGTTAGGATCGACTTCCAGTCACGATGCAACTGAGTACCAGTGTTTTACAACCGGTTACCCGCTCAACCCAACACCCCTTGGTAAAACTGGTCAGACTTACTGGCTTCTGACTACTCATAACGACTGCCAAGAATGTTCAATGACAGCCGGAACCTACAGTTTAACGTCCCCTAATGGTATCCAAAATATACATAGAAAGCACATATGAACTTAGAAATGTTGCATTGGCAGGTACTTGCCAGACCTGGAATCAAAGTCATACTTGAGAGATCGGTTCTCTACCCACTAAACCAAAACGACTTCCACTAGGTCACCACTACTTTGTTATCTTAGTAATATTTAATGTTTTTTTACGTAATAATACGTGCAATATTTGCCACACACAACTTAGACTAATTAGAATCTGTGCTTTTGCCGTTGACGTACAAAAAATTAAATATATGGAAGGTTTCTAATGGTTATGCGTATTCCGTTTTTTTCCCGTCAACGGGCCCTTAAAATTCAATATGAGACGATTCAAACCATTGATTTTGCTGACCCCGTAGTCGCTGGCATAAGGGACAGGATCCGCGTACGAAGTCGCGGGCAGAAGCTAATCATTAATATAAATTTTCGACCGTATTCCCGAAAACCGTCCACCAACAAGGACAGACGATCTTATAAAGGTCGCCGGAAGACGCTGGATGCAGGTCGCCTCCAACAGGTATCTGTGGAGATCTAAGGGGGAGGCCTATGTTCAGCAGTGGACGTCTATGGCTGAGATGATGATGATGATGATTCCCGAAAAAGGATGGGGTTCTAAATTCGGATGTTTGTATTTTTTTTTGCACATCAACGTTTTATTTTTTTTTTGGTGGTATTATTAATTTTGGAGAACCAATCAAGAACCATGTACCATGTATATCATTTAAATTCAATATAAAAAAAAATGTTGAACGAAAGTACGTACATCAATATAAAAGTTATTTCTTACTTCTGTTTTACGTACCTATTTTTCTTGCAAAATTATTTCTTCAAACATGTAAAACAATACTCCAAACAAACACACTTTGCATTATTTCGTTATATTCTAAAAAGGTACGGAAGGTGTTTAAAAATAATATTCAAATAAAAGTATAAAGAGAAAAATGGAAATTCGCTGAAGTGGAACAATTTGATACTGATACAAAGGAAATGGGCGTTCTAAGTTTTACAAAAGAATCTTCAATATATTACTAACTTTATATAATCTTGCTTTTATGTTTCAACAAAATATTGCGGATAATGACTAACTCTTGCATGTAAACCTACTTTAAGAGGACGAATTGGAAATTTTGGCGCCAAGGATCTCAATTTTTCTCAGTAAATACAAAACGGATCAAAATACAACTTGGTTACCTGAAAGTTTATGATATAAACCTTATTTTGTTAGACTTCAAAACATGATTAGGTAACTTTTAAAACAGAGAAAAATATATCAAACATACCTCTTTTTAAAAAGAGATTCACATATTATGGGCAAACGGGACCGATTTAAGCCTCTTAACTTTTTTAGTAGTTGAGTATATACATACTCTTTAAAATTGTAGAAGGAATTTTTATAAAATTATCATTTCTAAATAATAAAATTACAAAACCATTTTGTCGCTTACGATTTTTAGTTATAAGCTAGCGCGCGTATTGTAATCCTCGCCCCGCTCAGACGCTCCGTCCCCTCTTGGCCCCTTAGATGCGCGTGCCGGTTATGGAATTATTGTTTACCAATTCGGCGCCTTAATTATAACTTCTATTTCAAGACGAGCTTTCCCGACCGTCACTTGAATATCTTTGGCTGTACTACGAACAGTCAGAAATTGGGGTTTTCGGGATAACTGGGCTTAGGAGGCCAGATAGGTAGTCACTCCATGTAAATCACTGGTACTCAGCTGCATCTGGTTAGACTGGAAGCTGACCCCAACATATGTAGTTCGGAAAAAGCTAGGCCCATGATTAATAACTATTTTATATTACCTTTGCCTATTTCAGGATCGATTGTTACTCGATTTATCCATCTTACGAAATAAAAGGGTTTCTTCACGTAGAACCCAAAGGTATCTGTTCCGAATGAACCAACATAAGGAATGATACGTGAGAGCGTTTTGAAATGAGATAATGCCTCCATATTTGATACTAGCCGTTTTCCCGCGGTTTCACCCGCGTTTCGTGGGAGCTAATGCCCGCACCGGGATAAAATATAGCCTATGTTACTCGCAAATAATATAGCTTTCTAATGGTGAAAGAATATTTAAAATCGGTCCAGTAGTTTTTGAGTTTATCCATTACAGCCAAACAAACAAACAAAGTTTTCCTCTTTATAATATTAGTATAGATATAAACTATCAGTACCATATTATGTATAGATACATATATCATTGTTGAATATATCGGGTGTGTCGTACCTAATCACATTAAATCCTATCACACATCCTTGTAAAAAAAAAGAATTGTAAAAAAATTTACCTAATCCATTTAGTGGTTTGGCCACAGGAGTGATTTTTTGTTTTCATAATTTAAGACAGAATGAGTGGTCTTATCGCTAAGAATAAAAAGAAAATTTCTCACAGAAAACATCTAGCAGACTAATATATTTTTAGTCAATGTTTCCTTAACGATAATAAAATTGAAACAAACCTCCCTAAATCCCAAACAAAGCAAACCCAAATTAAACAGGCAGCATTATTTATAAAACAATTAGCAATTGGCTAATTATCTTAATCTGTATACAAATCCCTCGGCAGTAATCACGAGCTCACTGTAATTGTCTTGTCAGTTGTATAACTAAGTCATTAATCATGCTCGGTTATAAATTAATTAATAAATAAAGGATTTAAGGGGCTGTTGTTTGTTTACCAATTTACCATGTTTCCCGGTTGCTTAGGTTTTGTATATCAGAGTAATGTGTAGGCTACTTTTTGTATATTTTCGTAAAGTACTTCTTTTGGGAGAAACCGCAGGTGTAAGCTAATATGGGCACGCCACCATCGTGGCGGTAAGTCCCCTCTTTGAGGAGTGGCTTGGGAGGAGTCACGGCGCCCTCACGTACCGCATGACGCAGGTCCTCACCGGACACGGTTGTTTCGGGAGGTACCTGCACCGCATCGGTCGTGAGGAGGCGCCCGGGTGTCACCATTGTGCGGACAGCCCCGAGGACACGGTGGACCACACAGTCCAGGTGTGCCCCGCATGGGAGGGGCACCGCCGGGTCCTCGTCGAGGCTTTGGGCGGCGGCGACCTCTCGCGTCCGGCCTTGGTTCAGGCCATGGTCCGGGGCGAGAGGGAATGGGATGCCGTCGCCTCCTTCTGCGAAGCGGTCATGCTCGAGAAGGAGGAGGCGGAACGCCAGAGAGTTCGCACCTCTCATCCCGGCCGCCGCGCTGGACCAGGTAGACACCATGGGCGCCGGGTGTCGCGAGATGACTCCCGGCCACCGTAGGCGTGGGTCTGTGGGCGGTGAGTTCGGGTGGCTCATCGTCCCTCTGTCTTTCTAGACGACAGACCCGTGTCGACGGCGCGCGTTGTTCCACGCGCTCCTCAAAGAGATGTCAGCAACCCCAGCGGGGCCCAGCAGGGCCAAGGCCTGCCGGGGCTGCGGGTTGTTCGAAAGAGATACCGCTGCCCTGGTACATAAAAGGCCTATGACGGAACACGACGATTTTAGTCAGTAAGAGTCTGACACTCCCTCACCGCTGCTAACCCACAGCGGGAGGGGTCATTTGATGATTTTACGTCGCTAAAAAAAAAAAAAAAAAAAAAGGTGTAAGCTAATATAGCTATCATTTTCGTCGTCAGTCTTTGTATCATTCCACTGCTGGATACAGGCCTCCTCTCACGCGGTCAAGGATGGACTGTTAGTCATCACACTTCTTTTTGTTACTTTACCACAAGGTCACCACGACTTAAATATAGTTTCCGTAATGTCAATTCTGTTAACTACTTTTAGCTCCAAATAACACAATTGCACGTTGTTTCGGAAAGCACGTTGAGTTGTGGATCCCGACTGTCATTTGTTCCTACATCTTTGGCAGTTACTACGGATAGTTAGAACTCAGCTTGTCAACCAGTCGTACCAAGTCGTACCGGGTTACAAAGATAATTGGGTTGAGCAGGGCCAGATAGTTCACTCGATGTAAATCTTAGGCAGATGACGATGAAAACTTAATAAGGAAAAGAATAATATTATTCTCTAAAGTCTTGGTTGTATGTTAACCAGCTAAATAAAAACAAAATTATTTACAGTTACGAATACAAGTTTACACTCACACCTAGCAGAAAAAAGCTTTCATTGCAAAAAAAAAAAAAAAAATTAATGAACGCTTACGATGATTTGCACCATTTGACTACAATATAATGATAATCGGACCATTTTCAGTTGTCAAATCACGATTGGACAGATGCGAGGCCAATTCACGGCTGGTTATGGTTTGGTTATCGTCATAGTTAGATGATGCAACTCAACCTTAGAAATTTTTCCCCGGACAAAATGGCCGGCGTAAACAAATAAGGGTGAACACAACCGGGTCTGTACATAACTTCGTTATAATACCCTGCTTCCACTTATTACCCAGTTATACCGTTTATGAAAGAAAAAACGCGTTTTTTCTACAAAGTATATTAGGTAATTTTAAAATGTAATCTTCCTAGATTGTGTTTTTTTTTTTAAGTTATAGTTGTATTTTGCTGGTTTTCTTGTGATTTATAGGTATAATTAATAATAGTTCTTTTGTACACACCTGTTATCTTAGAGTTTGGAGTATTATTTTACAAAAAAAAGTTAATAGGATATTTTAGGAAGGTTTTTTTTTACTCTAGAACCTCAGATCTTATGTGACCGTTGTGAAATTTTAAATAACTAGAAAGTTAGAAAACCATGAGTATTCATGCAGTAATTTTGTATTTATCGTAAACAAACAGACAGGCAGCTGCTGACTGATGCATGAGGCAGATGATTTTTTAACATTTAATAGATAAATTGACTATGGACACGTTTTCAAAAAACAGAGCAGCTGAAGTCTAATTTTCCAGTAATGAAACTAAAAACTAACCAAGAAACTTCCTCCTAATAAAATGTTATATGAAAATCTTTTTGATCACTCTACACCGAGAATTTTCTTTCGCTAGAAAATAACCTAGATATACAAAAAGACTCACTCCAGGTCACTGCATAAAATTGTCTAGAATACTACAACAGCTTAGTTCAAAGCTATAAATTTTCTAGGCTGTGAACGTCGGGCGATTTTGCGCTTCGTCGACGCTTTCTTTACTTTATAGGATGTAGTATATGTAATATGTATCAATATAAGGTTTCTTCTTTAGTAAAGTAAGCATTTACAAGCAATAAATGTAGTTTTATAAGGATATTTATTGGTAGCTTTATTGACCAAATAGAATTTGGGACCGGTACTGTATTTTTTTGGCGTATTTATTTTTTTGGTAAAATACATACCTAATTACAAAAAAAACTAAATAGCTTCAGTATGCTATAACTGAATTTCTTTGACATCTGATAAAAGTTATGACTGTAGATAGAAAAAAAAAACTAGATTGGAATTTAAAATAGGAGTGACTCATTCAATTGTATTAAAGAATCAGCATCAATATCACATAAATTCTTCAAAGCTTAAAGGATCTTTAAAAAAATGTTTAATCGAATAAAATGAAATATTAAATAGCAACTACTTATCAGTCATATTGAATTTTGTAAAGTATTCAATCAATATGAAAAGAAAGTGTGATTTTATTCATGACCAATACCAGCACAGTCGTCTGATAACAACAAAATATTTCCTCTATCTAGACTGGATCGAACTACAATATTCTAGACTGAATTTTTCATGTTCTTCCTGGCAATATTCCAAACTAGGCTATTGTAGAACAAACTTTCATTGCCATTCAGTATTTTCAGCCAAACGACTTTCCACCTTATATCTAAAAGAAAATGAAGTTGATTTTCCAGTGATCGAGTCTTGAGTGAAGGAATACATATTTTGGTTGAGGTGCGTCATAAGTTGTCGAAACTCCGCCCTTGATATTTTGCCAATACACGTAGATGGCAAAGTTTGAACTGAAAAAATGATAACTTGTCTGTAGATCATATAAATACTTGACAATGTTCGGAGTGATGGGTTCGGGTTTGATGGCTTTATTTTTTGTTTGAAATTGTTTATCAAGTTTGTTATTTTTGGTAGATCTTCAAGTTTTTTTTCACCATCGATATTAACTTCAACGCAATTAATTGACATTTATGTCATTCGAACGTATTGAAACAATTGTTTTTGTAATGAGTATAACATTATGAAAGTCCAAAACAAAACACATGCCAAACTATAACATCTATTATACTTATAAAAGAAAGTCGTGTTAGTTACTTCACTTGTAACTCAAGAACGGCTGAACCGATTTAGCTGAAAACTGGCAGGGAGGTAGCTTAGAGCCAGGAGAAGGACATAGGATAGTTTTTATTACTAAAAATAATAGATACAATTTATTCCGGACATACAGCGCCATCTATTGTTCAAACCAAAAATCTGCCGGATGCCTCTATTCCACGCGAACGAAGTCGCGGGCAAAAGCTAGTTATTGATAAATGACAGCTATTCAGAGAACGAATTACAGTTAAAACATTAAAATAACTTAATATCAAATATCCATACAAACCATAGCCACAGGAAAATATAGACAGTACAAAAATATAACAAAAAAAAAACACTATTAAAACACCGCAAAAGATAGGTCTTCACAAAGCAACAAAAATAACAGATATTATTAAAATATTTCAGTAATATAATAACAAGAAGTTCACTCAGTACCGTTTACTTGTCAACAAACCAAGTGTAACAAAACTCATGATAGCGAACAAATTTAATTATAAGTAACAAATTTAATCATGTAACTGTATGAAACCTCTTAACTTGGAAGTACAGGAAGTTTTACTAGACAAACATGGATACTGCAAGGAAAACAGTTACATATTTTGTATTGTTTAAGCCAGCGTATCTATTAAATCAAATATATCTAACTCATAATAAACTTACTGGATTCCTTTCCTTTTCTTACATTATACAATTGAAAGACAAAAAATCGTTGTTTTCAGGAATACATTATAGCAGTATGCTAGGACCAATTTTTTTTCTGTCTTTCAAATTACCCAATTGTTAACTTCGGTACTGTTCTTACTTAATCGTAAAAATAAAAGATGAACATTATACAAGAGAAACATTCACACTCAAATCTGTATGAAACAAGAGATTACAGAAAACAGAACCACCCAGAGAAAAACTGTCATGCATAAGAAAGCAATCATTAAAAAACGAAAATCTATGTACAAATATTTAACATAATCAACTATGGACAAAGACATGAATAAAAACCTCATTTACCTAATTTCAATAGAATATCCTATATCGTATAAGACAAAGCTTTGTACATGCAAATTAGCTTCAAGATAGCATGCATAACAAGCCTCGTTCAACTCATGACAATAGGTCTATGATTAGTGCCGGTCACGGAGGATGGAAAGAACAGAGATGCTATAAGGGAAGTAGGTCAGGCGCCTGCTTGTAGGTCAAATACCTAAGGTGGGAGTGACCAAATCGATCAGAACTAACGAGGCGTTTAAGTTCCTTGACATATGTGGCAAAGGTTGGTCTTGATCACAGAGGAAGGGAAGTTAACAGAGATGCCGTAAGGAGGGTAGCTCAGGCGCCTTCTTGTGGACCCTTTAAGCGACGTACAGTTATAAGCGTGATCAGTTACTGGAACTAACAAGACGTTCATGTTTCTTGTCAAATCAAAAATAATCTGTCAGAGAATGGTCTTGATTGATTGGTCATTTTACGTTTAAAATAATGGGCGGGACGTATGAAGAACGCTGGGCGGAGCTAGTAACATTCCTCGTTCCTCGAACACCCACATTTTGGCGACGCTACTTTCTTAGTAGATTTTCCGTTATGATATCTCCATCATTTCGTTCTCCATGGTCCCGCTCAACACGCTTATGCATTTACTGTACTTGTTAAGATTTTGTTTAACCCTTAATTTGGCAAGCATAATCTTTATAAAATTTTATTAAAAAAATACTGTAGTCTAATTATTTGAGGTATAAGGAAATAGAGAAAAATATTATAAAAATGTTTTTTTCAGTAATTGCGCTGAAATAATATGTATCTTATTTTACACATTGCCAAATACGGAGAAATGTATAGTTTTTCGATAATGTATCCAAAAGGATATATTACCAAATCGGGATTATAAAATAAAATAGTTAATTGGTAAGAAAATTTATTTTTTTACATGAAAATCGTAAAAACAGTTCCGTTGTTTAGTTAGACATAATCTCACATTACATTTTATCCGAATCCAGTGAAGGTGTTGAGGAACTACTATAAGAATCATGTTGTATTCCATAAACTGGCAAAGATGTGTTATCTTCCTAATTGTCTGTTGTGTCACTGTCGTCCGATCGTGCATTTCCTGCAGGAATCAACGCTAGAATGCGCTTTGATCTTGCTCGTTGTAATACCTACGAACAAAAAAAGTGCACATGCAACCAAACCAAACCCAAGCAAACTGAACACTGAACTGTTTATATGAAATTATGTCAAAAATTATGCAAAAAATAATCGAAATAAAAATTAATTTTATCCTACGGAACCTTACATGCTGTAGGGTCTCACATGCGTGTAGTTAATATTTTTTTATGTAAACATTACGAGAAATTAAACGTGCGATAATAGGTTCACTTTTGGCAATGTGTCTTTAAAGATACGATGTCGTATAGTCGACATTTGAGCAAAGTATCTTTAAAGATACATTGAAGTTTGACAACGTGTCATGGCTCGATAAATACATTTCTATGCCATAATTTCAGCTAAATCGTTAGTATATTACGTTACACACAAAAAATAGTAAGAACCTGACATCATCACATATAAAAATAATAAAAATCAATAAAACTTACAGCTTTGTTGCTCTTCGTGTCTGTAATTTTTTCAGGTTGACGTAAATAGGGATGTCCAGTTGTTGAAAATGCAATAGACTTACTTTTCCTAGTGATGTCATGAGTCAAACTTTATAATTAAATCGATCGATTCAAAAAAATACAATTATTTAATGTTACAGATTTTTTTTAAGTTGTTGTATCTTTAAAGATACATTTTCAAATTAAGGGTTAAGATATTTTATGGGCGTCCTTGAGTTAATTTCGGAATAATAAAGACGATTGTTTCATTAATCATCTTCGTATTAGGGACGCACGTGCTCGAAAAACTTTGGTTGTTTTCTGATTTCTGTTATGCATAAAATTGTTCTGCAAAAGCTGTTTCCAGGATAGTCCTCACTACAAAAAGTGATTTCAAAAAGTACCTGGTTAAGTGCTAGGTTTAAACTGCTAACCTTCTTCAAGTTGATGGTTTAAACCTAGCACTAAAACCGATACTTACAAGACCAAGTTTTATAATAAGATGGTGTCACATAACAGTTTCACTATTTAATCCTAACTAACATATTTAAATAGCTAAGTTATCGAACAAGCGCAGATTAATTTCTGTTTGCGAACAACATACATTATAAAATAAAATAACACCACCTTTCCAATACACTTCATAAAGTCGATAACATACGACCGTTCGACTCAATCGATAACTTTTAATTATGTTCTCAGGTGTGAATTTCAAAGCCTACATCATTATAAAGGCGTCGCCACAAATAACAAACCGTCATATAAACCATTATATTTGACGTTTAAGATTGGGGTCAATGAACTTTACTTCGGCACGTGTTGGGTTGCCTTTATTTCTATGTATTGTTACCGGTAAACAAATGTATGAGATTGTTTGACGCCTATATGAAATATTCTGATCGACATACATTTATGATTTGGGTACTAGCATTTGTCCGTAACTTTGAATGCATATGATGTATCCTAGCTCCGTCCCCTATCTTCTTGATGTTGTTTCATCTGTTTGAAAAGATTGCAAAGAAACAAACGACCAAATTTAATAGCATTTACAATGTTAGTGAGGATTTTTTATACACATAGCTGCTTAACTTGACACTAGAAACAAATAGAAAATGCCATATTCTTTACTTTTACAATATTAAAGTTTAACAATTCGATTCACAATATTTTATTTATGACGTCATCGACTAATATTATAAAGCTGTAGAGTTCGTTTCTTTATTTTCTTGCAGGATGTCTTATCAGGTATGTACGTCCGTTATGATTTTTATCCAGATTCACGATGTAGTTAGTTAGTTACAAAAAGTCGTGGTGGCCTAGCGGGTAAAGGACCAACCTCTCAAGTATGAGGACGCGGGTTCGATCCCAGGTCAGGCAAGTACCAATGCAACTTTTCTAAGTTTGTATGTACTTTCTAAGTATATCTTAGACACCATTGGCTGTGTTTCGGATGGAACGTTAAACTGTAGATCCCGGCTGTCATTGAACATCCTCGGCAGTCGTTACGGGTAGTCAGAAGCCAGTAAGTCTGACACCAGTCTAACCAAGGTATCGGGTTCCCCGGGTAACTGGGTTCAGTCGCTTCTTGTAAAGCACTGGTACTCAGCTGAATCCGGTTAGACTGGAAGCCGACCCCAACATAGTTGGGAAAAAAGGCTCGGAGGATAATGACGAAGTAGTTCACCACGTAACACGGGTAATTTAGTAACCACGTTATAATAATATTCGGGCTGCCTGCCAATCTCAGGCACGTAAGCTCTAATTGGCTATCCCAGAGTACTTGAGGCAAACATTTCAGGTGCCTAAAGGGGCCATTAAACGATAGATGAAGACTTGGTATATACTAAGGATTTGCCGCAGTGTCACTCGATTTTCGCCTTATAAAAGACCAAGGCAGTCAAATTGACGGCAAGGCAATTTCATCGTAAAATATTTCACAAACTATATTTCTTTGTTTCTTTTCATATTTTATGACTTTTCCTAATGCTATTGTTATGCTAAATCTATATTAAAAATATATATGTCGGCGCGTTGATAACATTAAAATTATGAGCGGGTAACCCCGAATAGAGTAGTAAGTGTCACGACGAGTGATGGCAGCAGTCATTCTGGTGACAGGTGCCAACTGAATTGTGCACATACTAACCTATTGGCTCGAAATCTCATTCCATCTTACTGATTGTGTGTGATTGTGAATAAAATGGTCAGGAAACCAAATAATGGAACGGTGGACTACACAAGCGTGCCTTTATTTTTGAATTCCGGTCGTTACAACGCCCGAGATGCAACGTGACAGCCATGACCGCCGCGAGGCTCCTTCTGACGCTCCCACATATATGTATATGCATTCGCATTGACGGTGCGCGGTCTTAGTAGGTATAGTTATCGGCACGGATATTGAGCCCTGACCTTCACCTGCGCAGAAGCGATTCATTGGTTTATTGCCTCATGTGTACAGTGCACAAAGTGATCCCCACTCTTCCGCCGAGAGCTCAATATCCGTGCCGATAACTATATAGCATGAAGCCCGGCCCTCCTAGTGTTATGAAAACTTGATAATAAGTGCGAGTTGGACTCACCTACGAAGCGTTCCGTATCCCACTAAAATGTTTTTTATTCTAGTTTTCAGTATTTGTTGCTATAGATAATAATAATAATAATAAATAAAAATATTTATTTCACAGAATCTTAAACACATTGTACTGTTAAACATTGCGTAACATTAATTTACATTTGTAACATTTAGCACAATTGTATAGACTCTATCCCTTAAACTAGGTCTAGCCTGTATCTTAAGAGATAGGGTTCCGTCTTATAGGTACAATAAATAATTACTACTAGTAAGCAAGTGAAACAGTGTAGATGTTACAGAGGTTTAATTTCCTATGAAATTAGATATAAGAGTGAGTGGGTGACTGTGTGTGTTGTGTATGTAAGTGAGGGTTAGTGTAGGTGCGTGTTGTTGTGTTTGCGTATGTGTGCGAGTGTATGTGTGTGAGTGTATGTGCGTGCTTATATGTTATAAATGTATATGTGCATATTTGTGAGAGTGTTCTTTACGAGATGTGTGCTAGGAGATTTTCCGTTGTGATGTAGTCTTGTTGTAGTAGCCATTGAGTGATTTTGAGTTTTAATGTGTGTCTGTTTAAATCAAGTGTGTTTAGTATTTTGTGTAGTTTTCTGTATACATAATTACCTAAAACGAAGTATTGGCGTGCGGCGAATGTAGTTTTATGTGCTATTCCCGCTAGGATATTTGTGCGTTTATTTGGGATGGATCTGGGCATAGTTCTGTGAGTTCTTAGTACTGTCTGCAGAATGAACAGCTGTCTTACCGTTAGAACCTTACTGTCAACGTAGAGCTGCGTAGTAGGATATAAGTATGGTTTCTTGTACATCACTTTAAGTACGGCTCTTTGAGCCCGCTCTGCCCTTATGAAATTTGTTTTACTTGCACCACCCCATGCAGTAATGCAGTACCCCATTATCGACTGACACAATGCGAGATAGACCATTCTTAGTGTATCCATGTCAGCCGACTCTCTCAGGGCTTTAAAGATGTATATAAGTCGCATTGTCCTGTTTGTTATAGTCTCTAGCTGTTTGTCCCATCGAAGACCATCATCTATTTGCAGGCCTAGATATTTGACACAGTCAGTTCTGGCTAAAGGAGGACATGCACACGGTGTTGATGAGTTCTGGCAGGAGTGAGCAGCAATAGCAAAATCATGTGGAGGTTTTGTGTTCCGTCTGATTGAGAAAGGAATGTAGCAAGATTTATCAAGGTTTAGGGTTAGAAGGTTTTGGTGAAACCATTTCATTATACTATTTAGTGAAATTTCTGCCTTAGTTTTAACCTCCTCCCAAGTAGAACCATAAGTGATAATTGCAGTATCATCAGCGTATGCATAGATCTCGCTGTTAGACAGCCTCATCCCACAGAGGTCATTGAGATAAATTTGGAACAGGGTGGGACCTAAAATACTCCCCTGGGGCACACCGAATGTCACAAGTTCCGCATTACTGAGGTATGAATTTATTTTTACTTGCTGAGAGCGTTTATTGAGGTAGTCTTCGAAAATGCTGAGGGCTATGCCACGTATACCCAGAAGTTCCAATTTTGAGATAAGTATGGGAACAGAGACTGTGTCAAAAGCTTTCGACAGATCTAGGAACATACCAAGACACTTCACCCCATTATCAAGTTTTCTTGCAACTGATTGTGTAAGATCCAGTACAGCATCTTCCGTCGAAACTCCGGCTCTGAAACCATACTGGTTCTTGGCAATTAAGTTATGTTTACGTAGGAAACTCCTTAGTTGTTTGTTGAGGATTTTTTCGATAATTTTTGAAAGCGAAGGCAGGATGGATATTGGTCTGTAATTATTGACACAATCTCTATTCCCACTCTTATATATTGGATGGACAATTGCTTTCTTGAGTTTATCTGGGAACGTTCCTGAGTGTAAACAAAGATTGCATATATATGTGATTGGTGGCACTAATATGTGACGACAAGCTTTCAGTAAGGTTGATGAGATTCCATCCCAACCGATAGCACAGTCATTGCGTAGTTGTAGGATGATTGTTTCTACCTCACTACAGTCGGTGTCTAAGAGAACTAGGGAGCTAGCAGCAACAACAAGTAACACACTTTTTGTTTGTTACATATAGCGCCGTGTGTTTATGAAACAGCCAGGTGACGGGCGGACTGATAGACGACGAAGTCTTAGCAATAGGAATGAATTACCCTTTTGGGTACAGCATGTCGATTCTATAAAATATCACAACTCACTTCGACATCACTCTCACTTCGACTTCGTTCTAAAGGTAGAATTCCGTGGACGCGACAATAGTCAACCTATGAAAATGTATGGCACCGTTGCCGAGGCCCGTGACAGTCGCGCGCGGCCGACGAATTTCGTAAGCTGCTCGCGGCATTGTCAACAATTTAATTCTGGTTTTACTAAAATTCTATAGATGTTATTAAGCGCTAGACCATATTGAGAAGCGTACGGCCGCGAGCGGCTCACGAAATTCGTCGTCCGCGCGCGACTGTCGTGGCCCTCGGCAGCGGTGCCATACATTTTCATAGGTTGACTTTTGTCGCGCGCGGCTGCGACAATCGCGACCCACGGAATTCTACCTTAAAGTTTCGTGATTGACATTGTCAAACTACACTGGCGCTACACTATCGAGCGTGTTGACAAGTTGAACTAAATTAAAGTCGAGATTTTGACAGATCTGTCAAAATCTGTCTATCTATAGGGGAGGTAGGGGAGAGATGGGCAGTTGGGAGACATGATCAAATCAGAATAAAAGGGGGGTCCTTTTATTCTGATTTCTGATCATAGTTTTGTTTTTTTTTTATTGGGTAGTTTACGTTACCGACTGGTAACGGTGTTCATCCATAGACTATCTGTCATTTCTGTGAGTTGTCAAGAACAAACACTCGTAAAAGTACTTAAATATTTTGTTGCGGTTTCGGATCGTTATAAAGAGAAAACTAATGAAAGGTATGTGTATTTTCTATTATTAATTATTGATTGTCAAAATCTCCAGTTACAATTATAGTAAGTCGATGCAATCCACACCTATTATACCCTTAGAAGAGAGTACTACAGCAATAGTTAATGGGCCCCACGTTTTTATTTTAGTCTAATATGACCGGGACCACCTACGTAGGTTGACAGGTAAGTAACTATTTTTTATTTTCTAGTTTTCAGTGCACATAAGATAAAACCGTTTAACTTAAAAGTTTTTTTACCGATTTTTTTTTTCATAAACTAAGTCAAAAGTGTCCAATGCTCCCTATGGTAGGGAGGCTTGGACATACCATGTAATGTATAATTTGTATTGCTCTTCTTCGTCAGTGAAAATTTGTGAGGTTATAAATCTGCGCGAAAAATCCTTTATAGAATCTTGTATCAGGTACCGTTGCCAACTTGATCTAGAGACTATTATATTTAAAATAGTGTTTAAATAAAGTTCTAAGTGTTTTAAAGTGATTAAGTGCCTACCTTTAACGATGGCTAGAATGTTTTTGCTTAAATCTTTATTAGAAGAAGCTCATGCTTTAGATAATTTAGAAAAGCGTCAACAATCTGCTAGAATTCGTAGTTTATCTTTATTAACTCGCGATGATGACTATGTGAGCATATATAGATTGTCAAAGGAGCTAATTGACCAACTGGAGTCTGATTTACTGCCCCTGATAAAGCCCACAAAACGTCGAGGCAAAGGACTTACAACTCGTGTAAAAGTAAGTATTGACACAGTTTATAGTTGAAAAATTGTAATCAAGCACACAATATCAAGAAAAACACTTAGTTCTTAATAAGGAGTATTCCCTTTATGTGGTTTCCCCGCCAGCTGATATGTTTTCATGTTAGTCTTAAAGACTCTGTACTTCAGTTATAATATTGGTATTCTCTTAAGCATGAAAATAACCAAATTGGACTCAATTTTGTTTTCACTAAATCCAGATAAAGTAGGTATTACATTTTTTATTGATTTATTGTTTCACAGATACTATGTACTTTATCATTCTTGGCTAGTGGCAGTTACCAGAAGGTTATTAAAGAGGGCATCAGAACTTATTTATCGCAACCGTCTGCATCTCGTTGCATAAATGAAGTAGTGGAAGCTCTGAACAATCCGGCCGTAGTAAAAAAATATATAAGGTTTCCTCAAAATCAGCAAGAAAGGCAAATTTTAAAAGAAAGGTTAGTACCTAGATATAATATAATTTTAATATTATAATAATTAAACTGACCCTTTTATTTTTACAGTTGATCATGTTAGTGATTATTGTAAATTACAGGTTCTACAAAAGGTTTGGGTTTCCAGCCACCATAGGCTGTATTGATGGCACTCTGGTGGCAATGAAGAGACCAGCAGAGAACGAAGAACGGTTTTACTGCCGCAAAGGCTACCATGCAAGAAATGTGCAATTGGTAAAATGGATTTCAATGTTGTAATCAATTATAATTAGGTATAATAGAGTCATTGTAATTTATTTCTTTTTCAGATAACAGATGCAGATTTAAATATTTTACATGTGGATCCCACATATGGAGGAGCTACTCACGATAGCTTCATTTTTAGTTATAGTGCTATCAAAGACCATTTAGAGGCATTAACAAATGCTGGTGAAGAAGTAGTTTTGCTCGGTAAGTAGATCCTTTCCTGACCCTGCTTCAGAATATAAGCCTAATTACTAAGTATAAAAACTACATAGTTATTTTTTTTTTCAGGTGATTCAGGATATGCTCAGCGTGCCTACCTCATGACGCCAATTAGTGGCGCTGAAGAGAATTCCCCTGAAGCTTATTACAATAAGCGTCATTCAACTGCTCGCAACTCAGTTGAGAGAACAATAGGCCTCCTAAAAGGACGATTTAGGTACTTATTAGTACACAGAGTACTCGACTACCATCCAGATGTAGTTGCAAAAATAGTAATTGCATGTTGTGTTTTGCACAACATGTGCAATCGCGCGGGAATTCCGGCAATCTCTATTTCCGAGGAAGAAAGAGTAGAAGAGCTTGAAATAATTGCTGAAGCAACAAGGAGGCAAACTAGAGATTTACCATCCAACGCCGATTTAGCTCTAGGTCAATTACGAAGGCGAAACTTCGTGAATGGGCTTTGGCGTTCACGTCATAATTAATGGGTGCTAATTAAATAGACTTCTTTTTATTATCATTATTCGCCCCAAAAATGTATGTTGGCTTCTAAATTACTAAGTCAGCCACAATTAACTATGCCGGATTGCTGAACCTGAGGTCTTGGGTTCGATTCCCGGTTCGGTCGACATTTGTGTGATGAGCATGCTTGTTGGCCGTGGTCTGGGTGTGACAATATGTATCTATACTAATATTATAAAGAGGAAAACTTTGTTTGTTTGGTTATAAAATTAAAAACTGATTAATCTCGGTTGACATTTTGTCGAGTGGGGAAGTCCTAAGCACAGCATTGGTCGATGTCGAGCTCACTTCACTTCGCAAGTGATTAGGTGATGTTTACAGAATGCAAAATCAAGGTCGTTCTGAATCGAATGCGAAGTGAGAGTGAATAGCGAAGTGAAATGCGAGTTGTTGTTCGAATTTTATAGAATCGACGTGCAAGCAGGCCTTGGCCCTGTTGCGCCCCGCTGGGGTTGCTGACAGTATTCTACTTGTGTAGCCCTTTCATTTGATATCCATATTGAGGGGGCTGTGCCATTTTGTGCCGGCGGCCATATTGGATTTAATTAAAGGTGTGTACAAAATTTCAGACCAATCGGTTGACAGGAAGAGGGTGAAATTTGAATTACTAAATTTGATCCAAGAATAAATAATAAAACAAACGGGGTGAGCTAAATAAAACCGTTTAAATATCTCGTAATGTTGAAACTGATTGTAATTTTTAGGAAAGCTCTTTCATTATATCTAGCCGAATATAAGAAATGGCAATAAAAGTTGATAATGATCTGTAAAATCTGATTTTTTATGCAATAAATTGTGAAAAAGTGCCCATCCCTCCCCTACCTCCCCTAAAGTATGAAATGACATTTCGAATCGAAGTGAAATGCGAGTTGTTGATCGAGTTTTATAGAATCGCAGTACAGAACTCTAAAAACCTGACAAGTGCGAGTCGGACCCGCCCACTGAGGGATCTATACGTGTGTCCCTTAATAATACTTCTATATAATCAAAATTACCTATGGTTAAAATTAATTTTCTCGTACTCAAAATAACAAACAAAATGCTTGACATCGGACTCATTATTCAAAATTATGAATTTGCATGCACTCATTTATAAATGTCACACTTAATTACTTGTTCATTACGAGAAGGTTCTTAAAAACTCGTTAAATGATACCATCAGCGTTTTGGAGTGAATCATAAATTATAAGGAACTGAAGATTTTTAAATTTAACAAAACCAAACAAAACGTAGAAAGGGTATTGTTTCTTTAATATACCAAAAACAAAAGAATGAACAGCGCTTTCGCACCAGTGGATTTTCCGTTCAGTTTCTATGGGCGTTGTCGATCGTGTACCATTACAAAAACCTATAAGTAGTGACTCGGAATGGTTTTGCTACGCGCAGAAAAACTAAGCGGAAAATCCGTGAGTGTGAAAGCGCTGTATGTAGGTAGCTGGTGTAAACAACGAAAAATGAATGACCCTTATTTGTTAGATCCCAAGAATCTTCTAATTTAAGTTCCTACCACTACAAGTGAAGTAACACAATGGCTTAGCCTATTCCATGGAGGAAGGAAAGATGAGTGGAGATGCCATAAGGTAGCCTTCTTCTAGGTCAAATAAGTACGGTGAGCGTTATCAAAACAATCAATCACTAACGATAAAGAGCCGTTCAGATTCCTTGACATATATGTCTGAAGATTTCTGGTTTACAGAAGGCATAGGACGGAGCCAGAACGTCCCTCGTCCCCCAAACACATGCATTTTGGCGACGTTGCTTTCTTTAAACGATTTTCCACTATGATATCTCCGCTTATTTTGTTCTCCATGGCCTATTCTATTTTCTTAAATCCCTGTATATTCATGGGGTTAATTGAGCAGATAAATAAGAGTAAATGGCTTACGCAGTGCGGTTAGTTTCGTTATGAGGTATACTTCAGATAAAGTAGGTAGTATACTTTATTTGCATGTTTTCTTTTCTAGTTCTGTGGTCACAACAGTGATATCTTTCAAGAGTAATTAATTGAATATAGCTTAAGTTTAAGCTTAAGTAAAATCGCCAATTATTAATATGCGTATTGAGATGGCGTGGTGATTAACGCTCAATCCTTCTTCATGCGAGAGGAGGGCTGTCCCCAGCAGTAGGAAAAAAGCTGATGATGATCACCTATATTATTGCTTATCTAAAAATAGCTCTGTATTTGTTAACTGTGAACAATGCGTTCCGAATTCCGATTTCGGTAGTTACTAAAATTTTATACAGTATGTTCCTCAATAAATTTTAAATCAATCTCTTTCACTCTATTTGGTACAAGGATGCCACTCAAACCATTGACAATTTCAACAATATCTCGATAAAATGGTTTTAGGAGTGCGCTATCTATTTTACAATGAATGGATTTAACCGACTATTCAATAAAGCTATTATAAAAGCTGACACGAACTGAACAACTCTCATTCAATGACAATTGGAGTGTCAATCGAAACGCGATGGTTGGCAGAAATTGTGCAGTTTTCAATTTATTAACTGTAAAGTAATCGAATGGATTTTTAGTCGTAGATTTTGAATATGCCATATCTTTAATTAAGAATCTATATAAAATAAATATACATGAGTTATTACCCCTATTACAAAATCTCATTATAAAACGTGGTTTAAAAATACTATTTTATAGTCGATTTATTCATCACACACATTTAAGGTCTCTGCACACAGCGAGCGCGGCGCGGCGGGACGGGACGGCGACGTGACACAATGTACTAGATCGTCGCGTCGCGTCGCGTCGAGCGGGACGGCTCTGTGTGGCGGCCTCCGTAATATATAGTACATTACAACTGCTCAGCGTCGCGTCGCCGTCCCGTCCCGCCGCGCCGCGCCCGCTGTGTGCAGAAACCATTATTCATTTGACGTTTAATTTAAATTGAGTACCAAAGACTGGTACTATTGTAAGACCACGTTTTTAATAAGAAGGATTATTAAGTTTTACAACCCGCCGATTATTAAGTTTGCCCGGGTAACTGGGTTGAGGAGGTCAGATAGGCAGTCGCTTCTTGAAAAGCACTGGTACTTAGCTGAATCCGGTTAGACTGGAAGCCGACCCCAACATAGTTGGGAAAAAGGCTCGGAGGATGATTAAGTTTTACAACCGTCACTGTCGAACTAAATTAAAAACAAATGAGATCGCAATTTTTAACACCACCCCAAAAATTATAAGCCTTCTGTCATAAATAAAACAATCTGACTTGACCGTTTTATATGCCGTTGTTCGGAAAAATATTTTGTTGCCACGCTGAAAAACACAGAATTTAGCCGAGTTTAAAAGTGATATTCAAGTAACTATGTAGGTTTACCGATCGAAAGACGATAACTAGGTATATCTTACCAAAACTAGATTCGATTTTAAGATCTCGTACTTTTTTTGGAAACAAATAGTTTTTTCTTTATTATAAACTAGTATTTGTATCATGGGTTTCCAGTAGATTTTTCTACATCATAACAATTCAGAGCGTTTCTGTAGTCGTAATAAAAATACATATATAAAACCGTTCAATTATTAACAAAACAGAACCCAGTTTCAGAAAATGTACCTAAAAATAAATAAAACCGCAGACAAAGCCTATTAGACAATAGACAGACATAATACATTTATCCTATCAAAACTTTTGTATAAGATAACGAAAATAAGGGTTTCGCTAATATTAAATCCCCAAAAAGGTACATTTCAACATTATGTTATCCTACGCTCGGAAAACTATGTATACCTCCTTAATTATTTTATCATTTCTTCACTAGTAAAGGTACCCAAGTTTGCATTTTTTACTATACTAGCTTTCGCCCACGGTTTTACCCGCGTCCCGTAGCCGGATGGTGACAAAAACTATCCTAAAACCTTCTCCCGGGTCTAAGTTACCTCCCCTCTAATTTTCAGCCAAATCGGTCAAGCCTTTTTCATGTTATGTCGTGACAACGGAAAGCGGGTTTCATTTTTATATAGAGGTATATAGATTTAAAGAGCTTGTATAGTCTACACTAATATTTAAAAAGCTGAAGAGTTTGTGCGCTTGTTTCACCGGGCTAATCTCTGGAACAACTAGTCCGATATAAAAAAATCTTTAGATTTCCCATTTACTGAGAAAGGCTATTTATTAGTGTCCACAAAGTTTTTCAGTTAGGAAGTAGGTAAAACCGCGAGTTAAAGCTAGTCGGTAAATAAGTATCATCGAATAAAAACCTTTTATGACAACTTTACTAGGAACACAATATCTCATGCTTTCTGCGGAACTTATTTCATTACAAAGTTACAATGAAGAGGCTACATAACTCACGTATGATTTTAAAATTAAACGTACAGAATAAGTTTTAACCGTATCGCATTCTGGGCACGGTTGACACAAATGCAGACGACTATCCTAATTTAATCGTAGCTAAATCGTTAATGCCGAATACTGAAACGCCATTAAATTTTAAAGTGTGCACAAACATAAATCTAACTCGGTCACACTTAAATTCTGTAACATAAATACTTTTAAGTAGAACATAAAATAAAAACTATTAAATAACTTGTACGTAGACTTAACATACGTTTGATTGAGTATTTCGGTATAAGGCTTTTAAAGTCCAGTTTGATTCCTTTGCTAAACAAAGGATTTAAAGGATCATCACTACATAGTATAAAACAAAGTCGCTTTTTCTGTCCCTATGTCCGTTTGTACAATTAAATCTTCAAAACTGCGCAACGGATTTTGATGCGGTTTTTTCAATAGATAGAGTAATTAAAGAGGAAGGTTTATATGTATAATAAAATAGTGGGGAAATACTGTTACCTCGTGCGAAGTCGGAGCGAGTCGCTAGTTGTAAATAAATAAAAAAATGCGACGTAGAAAAATTAAAACGCAAAATGTCAAAATGTTACTATTATAAACTCAAAACAAGATGGCACGTTAAACTGTAGGTCCCGGCTGTCATTGAACATCCTTGGCAGTCGTTACGGGTAGTCAGAAGCCAGTAAGTCTGACACCAGTCTAACCAAGGGGTATCGGGTTGCCCGGGTAACTGGGTTGAGGAGGTCAGATAGGCAGTCGCTTCTTGTAAAGCACTGGTACTCAGCTGAATCCGGTTAGACTGGAAGCCGACCCCAACATGATTGGGAAAAGGCTCGGAGGATGATGATAAACTCAAAACAAGGGTTATTGTTTCCTCATTTCAAGCAACCACATCACACATGTCTTCATTTCATAGGCTTTTCTGCACCAATATGTTTCTAATCCCGCTTAATCCCATCGGGACGGATCCTACCGTGCCGGATAAGAAATATTCTTGCAGTAACTTCTGGTCCAACGGGCCCGGATTATCCTGTTAAAATATAACCGGGTGCTTGGCGAACCGTGAAATGCGTATCGGATTGAGTTTCCTGTAAATTTTATTTGTACGTTGTAGTTTTATGGGAGTGTGTTCATGTTGAGACTGTATGTTATAATTGGAATTGGATTAGGGATGTATTGTGAGAACTTGTTAACGAATTTATATATTTTGATGTTTTGGTGGAATGATGATATCGCTGGTAGCGTTAGAAATGTTTAATAAAGTAAACATTTTTTATATACCATTACTATCATCTTCCGTTTCAAGAAAACTCTAAAAACTATAGGTACCTATATAAAATTTAAATAAAACTATTTTTTTAATTTTGCAACCATAAAGCAAGTAAAAGGTCTCAGACCAGATGAGTTTAAAAAAAACATTTTGGGCCCATTTTCCACCAGACCAGAGATTTTTTCAGCAACCAATAGAAATTCGTTATCCAAATATCTTGTCTACATAAGCGGAGAAATCATATTGTTTGTATAGAAACTTCTGCGCTCCGATTTAGTAGGTACAGTCTTTGTCTAAAACTAATAAACAGCACCTACCTTGCAATAAAACCGCCTTACAACAGACTTATCGATAATTTAAAAAGATTCTTCGCCATCACTCGAGAACACTAGCGTAAGCATCCAATTTATTTCTTGCATATAAACTGTGATTGCTATGCACCTGAGAAACTGACTTGGCATCGATACGGCTGCATAGCAGATAGTATGTAAAAGAAGTCTTAGGAAAGTATTTTCTTGTACGTTTTTCTTCGTGTCTTTGTCGTTTATCAATATATGTTTATTTTCTGATAAATTGGTATGGTTTCTTTTTGATAGATCTTTAGCATTTTTAAATAGTATATAATTGTAAATTAAGTTGCTATTTATATGGGATTACACCAGTGTGCCTGTTGTTTGTTTGTTTGTTTGTTTGAACGCGCTAATCTCAGGAACTACTGGTCCGATTTGAAAATTTCTTTCAGTGTTAGATAGCCCATTTATCGAGGAAGGCTATAAGCTACTTTTTATCCAGGTACGGGAAGTAGTTCCCACGGGATGCGGGTGAAACCGCTGGCAGAAACTAGTAGTATATAATTGTAAATTAAGTTGCTATTTATATGGGATTACACCAGTGTGCTTCACTACAGGACTGTAATGATATGTTTTTCAGTAACTAATTAGGTGCGAACATTTTTAATGTTTTTCACTGAACACAAGCTAGCAGAGGACTTGTGCTGACGCGAAGACATTTTTTGTTAGAAAACTTATGTAGCCACTTAAAAAGTTTTAGTGAAATGCCATTAGATGTCTAATTTAGATATAAGAATACTTTGTATCTCATTTTAAGTGAACCTTTGTATTGTTCTTATGAGAATAAAAATTCTTTAAACCGAATTAAGGCAAATTATAACAATCCTTGAACCTTTCTTAGGTAACATAATAATTTAATCAAAATATAAAGTCCTAACATAATATGCTTACACACATAACTTAAGATTAATCGAACGAATACTTGGATCGAACCTTGAACATTGAACAATAGATTAATAACAATAACAAAGCGAGTTATGGAAGTTTCCCGTAATCCTTGCTTTATTGAACATAGAAACTTCGTTCATTAACGATCTTATAAACCAAATAATAGAAATCGGAACTTCGATAGCTGTATCAATTGTGTGCGTGACTGTACTACGGTAGTCATGCTTGAAGATATAGGTACTGTTTTGAATCCGTAAATTGATGCTCACAAAACAATTGACTAACACTGACCTGACCGAAGAAAAAAAAAACTAAAATTCTATTTTAAAAAGGTGTAGCTTAACCTTAAAAGCAGGGTTATCCTGGTCCTAAAATGAAATTGCCTTTTTTAATGTTAAAGTTCATATTACTCATTTATTTATGCTTCCTAATTTTTTTATATTGCCTAACACAGATTAGGTGTGAAATTGGCGGTCAAACTTCCCTCGCTATCTATAGAGAATAATCTTAGAAACCACTGGACCGAATTTGATGGTGATTTTATCATTCCAAAGTTTATTATAATAAGGTTCTGAGTCATAAAATTTCATTGTTTCGGGTTTATCAAACAGAAAATAATTTTGCAATTTTGTAAATCAAAGTAGAATAAATTTTATATTATGTAACCAAGATATTTTTATTGAACTCATATTTGTCACAGCCTAGCTATAAGCTAATGATACAAAAGAATGTAAATTATTCAGTCTTGAATATATTCGATACTAATTCTCTATTGAAAAACCAGATATATTATTTGCCGTCTGAACCTAGAGCGCGTAAGTTTATTCAACGTAATTGTTAACTCGAAGCAGTTTCCAACAGACATAATACCGTAAGCAGAACCTAATATAATTGATATTGTCCATAACTAGCACAAATACAATAAAATAAATTCTAGATCCAAAACAAAATTAATCCCGTGTTTCGAAAGGAAATTAATTTAATATTAGTGAGTCCCGGCTTCCATTTGGACATCTTTGGCAGTCGTTACGCGTATTAAAAAAAAAAACAAGAAAGCCTGACAACTATTCAAACGTCAAAGAGTATTGGGTTGCCCGGGTAACTGAGTTGATGAGGTCAGATAGGCAGTCGCTCCATGGAAAACACAAGCACTCAGCTGCATCCAGTTAGAATGGAAGCCGATCCCAATTTAGTTGGGAAGACATCACAGATACAAGGTGTTGATTTGCATTTGTGCCATATTTCAGGAGGAGGACATAAAATACGTAAATAATCGATTGGAATTACAGCAGGCGGGAAATAGCTAATATGCACTGCTTTTTTTCGTTGTAATGTCTTAGTATTTCAGAAGTAATCCAATTTTATGAATGAAATTTATGAATAATCGTTGCGTATGCTTTGTGTTTGCGTTTGTGTGAGGGCGCAGCACGTTTTTAAGGCCAGTAACACACGCGCCAAGTTTAAATACGGCTAGATGACATTGACGGAATTCCGAAAAAAAATTACGTTCCAATTTTTTTGTTAATTTGGGTCGAGAATCATTAGCATAATTACGTCCTTGAATATGACACGAATGCAAATGCTTGTAGTAATGCTTGTATATTGATCCAAAACACAATTAAATTCCGACACCAATAAATCCATCTTAAGTCACGTAGAAACTTTCTGCTTCAATCCAAGTGAATGGGGAGATCTACTACCTTCTCATACAATTGACACTTTAAAAAGGCCAGCAACGTTGAATGCACCTACGGATATTGGACAACTTGGTGACATACTGCCAGGAAATTGGTCATTAGCTGACCTTCCCTTTGTTGGAACTTCGTTTAAGATTTTAAAGGTTGGATATTTTAGGTAGTTTTCTTGTCACTATTGTTAGTTTACGGTAATAAGAGATCTTGGGTATTTTTTTGTCACTATTGTTAGTTTTAGAAGTATAGATGATAATTATTGGAGTGGAAACGCTATTTTTGAGGAAGGAAAGGTTTTGAGCATTATAGCACTGATAGGGTGTTTCCTGATCATTCAATAGTATTTTTCTTTGTTATAAATATATTGAAATGAAAATTGTCATGGTATTGGACAATGCTAGCTGAAAATTGTCGTTTCAACAAGACATTTTCTTACAAATACACAAACATCAATTGAATCAATACCTATTCAGAAACAACTTTGTAAGATAAAGCCTGCTACAGAACTACTGATACCTGCAAGACTTTGGCATGCAAATCTTACGTCTGAGTGCATTCCGTATTCAACCCTTGCGGCCATCTTTGAGACGTCTGTCAAAGGGGTTTTAAGGAAGCTAGGAATTTGAGGAACTGGAAGATGTCAAGGTATTCTAAGTTCTGTATTTGGTGGGTTTGTTTTTCTTGATCGATTGCTTAAGTTACATTACGTTTAATGTTTAGGAGAATTAATGAAGCCAAACAGTTTGTTTGTTTGGTTGAAAAGGCCAGTATTTTACCTACAACTCATTTATCGAAGAAAACTGTAGGCTAATTTGGCATCAAAAGCGCATAACAAACTGCAAAAATTAACACCATCAAACAAACTATAAAAAATGCAGTACTCCACAACATTTGAGGAGTGCCCTCCATTCGCCGTCCTCATTAAGTCCCGCGTCCCCACAGACAATGATATACGCGGCTGCACCTCCAAGCTTTTAACGTTATATTGCATGGAGAACAAAATGACTAGCGGAGGTGCTATGACGAAAAAGCTGATAAGCTCGCCAAAATGCGGGTGTTTGGGGGACAAGGAACTTTACTGTTTCCGCCCTCTTACGCCTTCTTTTGACCCGACCATTTTTGGACTACAAATATGTTTCAAAGAACCCGAACGCCCCTTAAGTCGTAACTGATCGTGTTGGTAATGCACACCATACGAATTCGACCCAAAAGGCGCCTGACCTACCTGCAATATGGCATCTCCACTCAACTTACCTTACTCCGTGGCTATATTGCATTTCGTGAGCGAGGTTACGGCACTGACTAATTTCACGCTATTTCCACTGAAACCACTACGTAAACCTGAATGGCATTGTGAACTATTGTTCGAGGGTTTTTTTCATTACGGGTGATAGAAGGATTGTTGGTTTTTGGCAGTGATGGAAATGGTGCCAACATTGTTGTACTGCAGACTGCAAACTTTGAGTCGGCTGATAGTTTAATCGCGCTCTTAATCAGTATAGATTATGTATAATCATTATAAAGATTAGGTTAGGCCAGCTAAAAAGTTTGATGTGATTCATGATCACCTTCAAAGTAAACTGTTGCATGTATACCAACTGATAGTTGCCCCACTGTTAAGTCCGCAGTCTGCTCTTAGGGTGAAATCGGGATGGACCTATTAATTCTATTGCAGCACTATTTTTGCAGTCCAGAAATGGTTGCAATACTGCCAGAGAAGCTTCTGCCATTGAATGGCACTTTTCCACCAGATAAATAAAAACATATTACTAATAAACATATTATTAATTCAAACCAATCTATACTAATATTATAAAGCTGAAGAGTTTGTTTGTTTGAACGCGCTAATCTCAGGAACTACTGGTCCGATTTGAAAATTTCTTTCAGTGTTAGATAGCCCATTTATCGAGGAAGGCTATAGGCTACTTTTTATCCCGGTGCGGGAAGTAGTTCCCACGGGATGCGGGTGGAACCGCTGGCAGAAGCTAGTATAAGATAATCCATAATTTTTCCTCACGGAACAAGTAATCCGCTAGAAAATTATGATACAATACAAAATCCATAACTAAAGCCAGCGACGCTTCACAGAATGGGCCTGAAAACTCCAATTAGCGCCGCGGCGAGGCCAAGACAATAGCTTTTGATAAAACGACTTCAAAGATGTGCACGATATTGGACTTCAAATAGGACGGCTTCGAAATGGGACGGCCTTAAAATGGGACGGAGAGGAAATGGTAAGAAATGGGGTGTAATGCCTAATGGTATGCAAGAATGGATTTCGGAAGCTAAATACGGCGCCAATGGAATGCTGATTAGGGGTAATTGATGAGCTAAAAATCTTTTCTTTTACAAAGGTTTAAGCCCAATTTGGGGTGAAGATTTTGGAGTGGCTTTTCCTAGTAGAAGGTCGAATTGCAAAGTCAACGCAATTAATTGATTGATAAAAAAGATCCCGTCGAGAACCTTTATCCTTCTTGGGAAGTCGGCTAAAAAGTAGCTTGTGTCCTTTCACAGGCTCTAGACTATTTGTATACATACAGATAAACAGGCGGAGCTACTTTCGCATTAACAAGGATTATCAGAAAGATCAAAGCAGCGTTTCTTGTACAATTTCGAGAATACAAAACCAAAATATTCAGAGACAACGTTTCCTAAGAATTCCTTACGCGTTACATCCAAATCGTGACTTCACTGAATAATTCATTTGGACCGTTTCACAAGATGATGAAATTAAAAGTACCCGCACTGTCTCAAGTTTTGAGGGTGGCAATATAATAGATTAAATTCTCTTTGACTACTTCGCGTTTTCCCATCCTATTAACGTTTCCTTTCTGTTTCGTGAAATCTGTTAAGGCATGTTGGTCCCAATATTGGATGTTGGCCACCATGACCAACTAGAGCAGGTTACTCCAACAATGTTTGTGATTACTCCAAACTTTACTACGAATGTTTATCCCCAACATTTGAAGCCGGCCTTAGATTTACAATCTCTGCTTATCGTCGGTTGCTTTCTATTCTTCTAAAGAGGTTTTATCAAGTTGATGTGGTAATCTCTTTGTTAACACGATTTTAATGGCTGACTGTTGTTAACCGTGATTTTGTTTTGAGAATGTAAGCTTGAATATTTTATGTAAAATCCAAAAGAAATCGAGGTTTTTCATTTATTAAAATGCGTAAATTGTTTGTCTCTATCTAAATCTGTTCAAATTTTTATATAATTATTTAATATACTTCAATGTAAAAACTACTGTTTCACCATTTCCCACTACCTACGTATAAGACAAAAAAAACTAAAACAACCCTCACTCCATAACCCAGTCTCCATATTAAAAACTTTTCCCCTCAATTTAACCCGAGTTCATTCATTTTAATATAGAACGTTAATATTAACAAATGGGTGTCAGTAGGTCAGTGGAAGCCCCTCTGTCTTCCTTGGACGTCGGTTGCATAAAGGAATGCAAGCCGGTGAGAAATGGCTAGATATTTTTATAGAAAGGCCACGATATCTGGCAATGAAATAAGCGATTATTTTTCAGATAAACAGGCTTTCGTTTTTAGTTCGGTTTCTGTACTTCTGTGGCATGCGCTGTGTAAAAAATACTGAAAAATAAAGGTTTGACTAACTCAAGTTTAAAATATGTCCTATTTTTTTAATACATTTAATACTCACTTTTCCCGTGTCTCTAGAGGACTACATTCCGCAATGGGATAAACGGAGCCGATGTTCTTAATCAGGTCCACCAGGTGTATCAAATTTCATTTAATTCTGTTGACAGTGTTCCGTTTAGAATAGTTAACCAACACAAAAGCCATTCATTGTATGTATTTCTACAATTCTCAAAAAGGAAATAAGTGAACTTAAATATATATATACAAGCTTCTGCCAGCGGTTTCACCCGCATCCCGTGGGAACTACTTCCCGTACCGGGATAAAAAGTAGCCTTCCTCGATAAATGGGCTATCTAACACTGAAAGAAATTTTCAAATCAGACCAGTAGTTCCTGAGATTAGCGCGTTCAAACAAACAAACAAACAAACTCTTCAGCTTTATAATATCAGTATAGATACATAAATATATATATCTATACTAATATTATAATAATTACATAAATATATATATCTATACTAATATTATACTGACGAGTTTGTTTGTTTGTTTGAACGCGCTAATCTCAGGAACTACTGGTCCGATTTGAACAATTCTTTCGGTGTTAGATAGCCCATTTATCGAGGAAGGCTATAGGCTACTTTTTATCCGGGTTCGTGCAGAAGTTCCCACGGGATGCGGGTGAAACCGCTGGCAGAAGCTAGTGTATACATATGCCGTAACTCTATATACCTACCTATACACATGAATGATTATTTATTTCCCCAATAATTCAATAATTTCCAACTAAAACTTATCGAATTTTAGGTTCAAAGGAAATATGATTTAAACCTAAATAAGTTACCTCGTCTAAAATTATATTTTACTTCACAAACTTTGTTTCTTAGCTTTCTATTAAATTGAAAGTTCGCCATTAATTTAATTAACATTTTCGAACTCAACCACTCTGTTTAAGTTGATAATATTTACAATTAATCATTTTTGATATTACGCCTATATTCTTGAGGTTTACTTTTAAATAAGGTGTTTGATAATTTCAATTAAGGATTTATAATTATTCTTTTAATTCATTGGACAAAAATACTTTGTCCTAAAAAAAGGCAGAAAATGGCTCAGATTAATTATCATATTACAAAATGTAAAACTAGCTTCTGTTTACCTTAGGAATTACTTTGCACACCTGGCTAAGTATGTAGTAATAAGATTTAGGTAACCTCTTAGTATTAATATTTCTTAAATTCTTCTCCTGCGGCTTCTAAATACTTCAGTGAAATAAACTGAAATTCATGTTGTATATAATAAATGTAAATATTTCCTTAACTTAATAACCAAAAAATAACTATAAAAAGAAAATCGTTTTACGATACACTTTTAAGTCCAAAGAGAATATATAAATTGTGCTTCAAGTTTTGCATGTTCGAGATATTTCACAAGTTTATTCCTACTTGAAGAAATAGTGTCGATGTTTTATTAATGTTCTGGCAACTAGCGAGGCCGGGGAAATGCATTTAGAGTGATCGCGACTTCTGTGTTACGAAGATAGACTGGGAAGATAAACTTATTTATTGCCTTTCAATATTTTATCTATCTATTAATTTGCTTACTAGGGAAAAAAAATACATAAGCCCCATACAAGTAATGATAAAATCTTATCTATAGTAATCAAGACCACACACAGACAGAGTATTGGGATCGGCCGTAAGTTCTGATTAAGATTGAGGTAGGGTCAGCTAAGCTAAGTTTCATATATTAGGAGTGCAAGCAGTATAGCTTAAAGCATTTACTATCTATAGAGGTATATACTTTCAAAGTGTTTCTTAGCCATCACTGACTAAGTCTTTGGACTGAATGAAGAAGAAAGACAACATATTGGAGAAACCTGAACTTTTGAGTATAAAATCGTCAATGAGGCGTTGTGATTTTGCGCGTTCGAGAAATTTCACAAAATTCTGTTTAATTAATGCAACTTGCGAAGCCGGCGAAATGCATTTAGAGTGATCGCGACTTCTGTTTTACAAAGATAGACTGGGAAGATAAACTTATTTATTGCCTTTCGATTTTCGTATAATCTCCTATACACTAAGTATTAATCAGGATGAAAATGGCGAAAGTATAGGAACGCCATCAATTCAAGCATATCAGCTAAGCTTCATATAGTGTGCATATGCAGTGTGGCTTATCTGCAATTTCTATTCCTACACGGATGGCATTTTAATCTGACACGAAGGGGAAGAGACACTTTTATCGCAAACGTAACTTAGTCAGTCTATCGCGCTTTCACGCCAAGTAGACTAGAACTAGAAGTATCCCATCCCTCATATTCTATCATGGAAATACAAACGGTATCGGGTTGATATGATGGTTTGGCAAATGAATTCTAAAGACATGTGGCCTGGTGGTTAAAAGCACTACCTCTCAAGTACGAGTGTGCGGATTCGATTCCAGCTCAGGTTTCAGTCTTACTCCTATCTTAAGTTATGTAGTTTCTAAATGTATCTTGGACCTCAATGACTGAGTAAAGGTGAAGGTAAATATCGTGAAGAAACCTGGACTTTACAAATCTAAAATCGTCAATTGTGATCATCGTTTATTCTTTCTCTGTGTCAGATGAGGCCTGTGCCTTGCAGAAGGACTATAAAAAGGGCCGATGATGATGATTTCAAAGTATAATTTTTTACCAATTAAATTAAGTTATATTAGTAAAAAGAAAATCCAGTCAATCTTTTTGTCCAGGACTCACTGAGTTTTAAGTTACTGTGTAGACATGACATGAACTATCCCAACAGAATGAAATAAAGGTGATAGCAATTTACTTTCATGAATGAAAGTGTTTGTCCCCTTAGATTTATAACTGCAGGATACGAAACTGGCTCGCTATGGTGTTCGCTTTACACTTTTCTAATAATGATAAAAATTCTGAACATCCTCCCTCTTGTTCAATGTGGATTACTAACAATCTTCTTTAAATAAGCGTTT
Organism: Helicoverpa assulta; assembly: GCA_963856015.1. Taxonomy (NCBI): domain Eukaryota; kingdom Metazoa; phylum Arthropoda; class Insecta; order Lepidoptera; family Noctuidae; genus Helicoverpa; species Helicoverpa assulta. Next base: position 5,188,617 of record CAWLCW010000027.1, read on the forward strand.
TTAATGAAGCAGTATTTAACTTGATTTATAAGTCATTTCATCGGTTGTCATAATGTAATAACTACCTACATAATATTTATTTCAAGAAAATACCTTACCGAATATGAAAACCAAAAATTAATTTAGGTTAGCCTTAAAATTAATGCTTTCTGTACTACTACCAAACGTACATAGCCGTTTTCAACAATTGTTATTGTTTCATATCCAGTGACTCCTACAACCCTGGATCACCCATATCGAGTACCAAGAACTGGCGTGGGTTGTCAAGTATCCTATTCAAGTACCTTCAATTCTCAACACTACATAAAATTCATGGGACCGTATATCTACGGTGTACTCTAACAAGGTATTGCTAGAACCTTCGAATAGAAATGGTCTCGTGAAACGCAACAAATTCCTTCAGTGGACTGAGTTATTCGTTTTGTACCTGTGTTTTTTGTTTTATTGTGTTCGTGTGTCAGTGGTCGTGGTGGCCTAGTGGGCAAAAAACCAACCTCTCGAGTATGAGGGCGCGGGTTCGATTCCAGGTCAGGCAAGTACCAATGAAACTTTTCTAAGTTTGTATGTACTTTCTAAGTATATCTTAGACACCAATGACTGTGTTTCGGATGGCACGTTAAACTGTAGGTCCCGGCTGTCATTGAACATCCTTGGCAGTCCTTACGGGTAGTCAGAAGCCAGGAAGTCTGACACCAGTCTAACCAAGGGGTATTGGGTTGCCCGGGTAACTGGGTTGAAGAGGTCAGATAGGCAGTCGCTTCTTGTAAAGCGGAATCCGGTTAGACTGGAAGCCGACCCCAACATTGTTGGGAAAAAAGGCTCGGAGGATGATGTTTTAGTTTGTCAATGTATTTGGCGATAATAGCGTTAACGAATGCCTATAGGATATCATATTTTCTTCTATAATCTTAAGAAATTGACAGTTGCACAACAATGCTTAATCATGTTTTAATTTTTTTTTAGGCAGTAGATGCTTAAATTGTAAAACTTGATACAAGTAGAGTACCTCATTGTCAATACAGCTAATATTTCTACCAGTACACGAGCTATAAGCATAACATATAAAAATAAATCAAATAAGTATTTCAAATTATTATTTTCCTACCTCGAGCTTGATATTACCTACTGCAATAACAAAACAGGTAACAGTCACGTAAATATTCCAAAGAAAAAGCTGGAATATGGACCAAATTTCCTTTGTTTTAATTTTTAAATTGGAAGCTCTGCAGTGCTATTTTTAGTCAGAATTAAATTGTTAAACAATACCTGGTTTGTTATGGTTCATTCCCGTTTGCCCTTCCATAACTTATTTTTTTTTAACGACGTCAAAAATCATCAAATGACCCCTCCCGCTGTGGGTTAGCAGCGGCGAGGGAGTGTCCGACTCTTACTGACTAAAACCCGTCGTGTTCCGTCGTAGGCCTTTTATGTGCCAGGGCCGCGGTATCTCTTTCGAACAACCCGCAGCCCCGGCATTGACTTTCCTACAGTTTATTTCTTATACAGATAATATATACCGAATAAACAGAAAGTTGCCAACTATCTCATACATAATTCCACCTCCTGATCTCTTTCTCTAAGTATTTATAAGAATTCTTCGTATATTGGTTTTCCTGGATTGAGAACGAAAAAGGCGTCGAGATAACTAATAAATAAGTTCCGTTGTCAGAACTTTGGATTTGAACAACCGATGTGACCATTGCAACAACTAACTTGGTACTTTATACCAAAATATTGCTGGAGTTCTGATAAAGATTAGAATTATTACTTGTATTTTTAGAAAATGATCTCATGGGATTTAGAATCACGGCGATTTAAAAAAATTATAGCAGATTTTTTCAGTTCGTTCGGGCGTTGTTGAGCACAAACAATCGACATCTACCTACAAATGATGATATTTGAAGAGTCGTGACAGACTTGTAAAGATTTGAAAAACCGAGCGTATTCGCGCTACAAAAACCGCAAGTATGAAGGATAAGCAGTATGTATTTGGAAGAAGACAATGTCAAAAGTATCTAAGTTCACACCAATTACTTCAAGTGCATACCATTAACTATTGGCCAGTTTACAGCTACGAGTATTAGACTAAAATCCGTTAGAATATTCATAGTTTCAGATAATATCCTTATATTGTGATCATCATCATCATTGACCAGAGAGAATCTAGCAGCCAGTTTCTTCATCAAAAGTAAAAGCCAAAGTAATGTCATAATGTAAAAGTAACGGTCAAATTCGTTTTATCTATTAGTTTTGCTGTTACTTTAGCCTTGAAAAAACGAATTTGACCGTTACTTTTACTTTATGACATTACATTGGCTTTTACTTTTGATGAAGAAACGGGCTGTGAGTCAGATGATTGTGACCCTATAGGCAGTCATAAACATCGGTTTACCTGCAAACCACACTTAAAATATATTCTGCTGACCAAACTAGCAAGCACTTTACGTCAAACGCCTGGTCACAGTTCAAAGTTTAAAAGCTTCTTTGTACCTCTGACGTCACTTCATGATCGATTGTAATACTATTTGTCAATCTTGCTCTCTGCGCTATTGGGAGTCTGAGCCCATTGAGTAGCCACTGAAATGGAGTAAGCCTATTAACAACCTAAAAATAGAACCAGATTTGTTGGATTTGACATATTTTTTAGAGTTCCGTAAACAAACAAAAGGGGAAATGGCTTCAGTCAGCTGAATAATTCTGTACTTTACCGTATTTATCGAGAGTAAATACCTCATGACTATAACTTTTTAGAAGGAGGTAATAATGATGTGCTTTGCGACAGTCTTCCTAGAAACGCAATAAAAAAGAGCAGAACTTGTACTTTCAAGGTTTTCACGACGTCGTTATTTTTTATAAAGGAACTATATATACCTACTAAAAGAAATCATTTTATAATTAACAAAATGTTAATTGTTTCGTTTTTTTAATATTAACTCAAATTTTCTAATAATTTATTTCATGTTCTTAATTGCTTTGTAATCATTATCATCCGTTTATTTCACTTTTATATCTTAGGTTTATATAATGTGTGTTTTGTTAAATACAATTAAAACAGGACCTTTAGTCGGTCTGTATCATAAATTTGTACACCTGTTCCAGGTAGAATATGATGATTCTGTTAACTATTGTGTCATCTTGTATACTCATATTCTGTGCAAATAAATTCTTCTTCTTCTTCTTCTTCTTCTAAATAATAAAACAGTCAGTAGATACATAGACCTTCATTGCAATACTCCGACTCGCGCTTAACCATTTTATATAGCCGCGTGGCTTATTTCTAAAGTCCGTGGCGGCGTGGGGGGGAGAGTTCAACCCACTGTTGACGAAGGATCAGACTAAGACCAAAAAGAATATTAAATGCTAATTGTGCGGCTTAATTGTAAGATTGTACAACGTTACTTTAATAAAGTAATCCACGGAACATTTATATATTTTTTTATGCCTATTTTTCAATGGTGGATAATCTCTGTTTAACATTTTACAACAATTTGGCAAATGTACACGTATGTTAACAGTATCTTTGAATCTGGTTATTGGTATCAATTACACCCATTTTTAGGGTTTCGTATCCAAAGGGGGTACTAAAACGGGATCCTATTGTTTTCGCTCCTCCGTCCGTCCGTCCGTCCGTCTGTCACCAAGCTGTATCTCATGAACCGTGATAGTTAGAGAGCTGAAATTTTCACAGATGATCTCACTTAAGACAAAATACACATTAAGAAAAAACATTTTATTATTTTAAAAAAGTAATATAACATTTCAATAATAGACATAAAACCAAAAAAAAAAACGACCTAAAATTGACTGTCGAGTTCAATTACCAAAACCGCTATAGTTAAGCACAAAATAAAGCTTCTAGGCAGTAAAAGTCGTGTCCTATCTTCCTCAGCACAGAGGCAATAAATAACTCTTACCGTTTATAAATAAAATACATAAAACGGCCATTTTGGCTTTTCCAAGCCGAATATAAATGGCGCCGAACGTAATTTGTAATGTCTCTCTTAGGTGACGCGAATATATAGCGACGTCCTACTTCAATGTCCTACATGATGAAGTAATGATGTGAAAATGTAGTGCGACGCGTAAGATATTTGCATGTTCTAGTTACGGGATAATAATTAAGGAGGTATTTAAAATATATATTTACTTATTATTAACTAATTTGATTGGTGGACCATGAGGAATTTATGTAAAAGTAGTAGGTATTCTCTTCTATGCTCATGTGAAATTTAAAAAATGCGATATTGTCTTGGTTAGACCTTCACAATGAAATAGCGAAACTTTTCATATGAGATACTTAGTTTACAATATGTAGTATGAATTCTAGCAATGATTATGATAATGGTATTAGCTGGTACCCACGATTCTGACCGCGTCCCGAGAGACGAGGTACCTCCCGAGGTACATCCCGCATGCGGATAAAAAGTAGAAGTAGCCTGTGTCCTTAGTCAGGCTCTAGACTTTTGGGATAGGTACCCATTTAAATCGCATCATTGGTTTTTGATGCCTCACATATTCTATCTTTAGCTTCTCACCTGGGACAGTGTGACATGACGTCATGATGTCACGGTTAATCATACGGATCTGTCTCCCATTCCATACAGTATTTGTTCTAATAATAAATGGGATAATAACATTCGTAGACAAAGACTGACATGGTCTTTTGACGTCGTCGTGTTGGACCTCGTAATATCAAAAGATCTCTCTTCTGCTCTTATAAGATTAGGTTTTTAATCAATTAGAAACCTTTCCACGGACAAACATAATAGATAGATAGATTCATAAAGAATAATTCCTCATGAATCTATCTCTCTATTGGAGAAAACCGCATCCGTGCAGTAGTTTTTGAGTTTATCGCGAACATACAAACAGACAGATACTGTGGAAGAATTTGATCTATAAGAGTATACGATGACAACTTAAAGTAGTAGAACAACAAATACCTAATCTATTCTAATATTATAAAGAGGAAAACTTTGTTTGTTTGTTTGGTTGTAATGGATAAACTCAAAAACTACTGGACCGATTTTAAATATTCTTTCACCATTAGAAAGCTATATTATCTGCGAGTAACATAGGCTATATTTTATCCCGGTACGGGCAGTAGCTCCCACGGGACACGGGTGAAACCGCGGGAAAACGGCTAGTTTATAATATTTACAAATACACATAAGCCACCATGGCGTAAGAAAATCATTGTTTAGATTTTTCAAACAAAACACTTAACAAAAATAACATCTTGAAAATTCCTCTACATAGAGTGTAAGCACGGCGCCAGTTTATACGTATGACATGCCATTTTAAAAGCGGGATTACGTATGGAAGAACGGCGGTGCATGTAAGTGGATTTCCTCGTATTCTATATACTTAAACTCTGTGAGGAACGAGATTATATTCACCCGTCCCATTCATCTGCATTTGCATTGAAAACAAAAAATCTTTGGAATTGATTATTTTGGTAGATAAATTCTTATTTCGTCGAAATTATCTTTCTTTGCATAAAACATGCGTTGAGGGACATGTATTTATTAAATAGCAAATAACACTAGAACAAATGTATACAACACATCGCGAGCGTTGCCCTTTTCCCAATAGTACCTACAATAACTTTAGGTATGCAAAATATATTCATATTCCTGTTCCAAAGTTATTCACATTCTACCGTATAATCGAATAGAGAAGATACGTGAAATCGTGAAAATAAAAGTGATTTCGATTAAATCTAGAATAGGGTTGACAGCAATATAAGTTCCACTACGATATAAAAACTTTTATACTTTCCTAATACACTAAAATATTGGCAATAGATACGAGACACATAATGTCACCTAAGTTATATATGTAGTTTCAATTGATAAAGTTTTGTTTGACTGGGCGCCTAGACTGTTTTACATAGCAACGCAATTTCAGAATTATGTCATAAACTTTCTCTACCTAAAGAAAATTAAATATTTTAGATCCAGGAATGGAGTCTTCTTGCTTAACTTATAAGTACATACACAGATACATATTGCGCTGTCAAAAATATTCATGCTTTTAACTGATCAAATGATAGTATTATGTAATGCTTTATGTAATAACCTTACTACCACGGAGTAAGGGAAGATGACCGGAGATGTTGTAAGGTAGGTCAGGTGCCTTCTTCTAGGTCAAAATACATACGATGGCAAAGCAATCAATTACGAGTGAACTATCGAGGCGTTCGGATACTTTGACACATCTGTTTGGTATTACAAAAAGGGGTTCCAAAGAAGATGTATAAGAGCGAAGACATTAACGTTCCTCGTCTCCCGAACATTTTGGCACGCTACTTTCTTAGGAGATTTTCCATTATGGCACCTCCGCTAGTCATTTTATTCTCCATGTCTACTACAAATATAAGCCGCCCCATACTAAGCCCTCGTTGGAAGCAGTTACAATAACAATTACGATAACACCAGGGCATTCCCATAAAATTTCAAACGCCTGCATTATATTGCATACGTGGTCTGAATAATAGTAAGTTAAGTAAGAATACACGATTATTAGTATCGGATTTCCATACAAGAAAAGCCAATAAAAGAAGATCGAAAGCTTAAGCAATGTTTATCGGAGTAGGTTCTTGGATAGGTGACCATCCACCTCATTGGGAATTCCTATATATTTCGGAAAGTTCATTAAAATGTGGGCCCAAGCAGTTGCTTGTACATCTATAACATGCGTAGCGTACATCTATACAGGTGTTCAGAAATCAAAAGTCTGATAACCAGGATTACTTAAGAGTATGGTTCTCTAGGTAACTGGGTTTCGGAGATCTGAATATCAGATAGGCAGTTGCACCATATAATGCACCGATACTCTACTGTATGTACTGTTTGTATGTACTTTCTAAGTATATCTTAGACACCAATGGCTGATAAAAAGGTGAAGGAAAACATCTTGAGGAAACCTGGACTGTAAAGTCTGAAATCACCAACCCGCATTGAGCAAGCGTGGTGATTAATGCTCAATCCTTCTCCGTGTGACATTATCACCCTCCACCAAAACGGCCATGTTGATGACGTCATTAGCGCCATTTTATGGAAATTAACAACCGAGGGACACCCATGAGACTGTTCGTATCTCTCTCTGAAGACTTTTTGCAGTACCTTATATTCTATTGGTAACCTGGTTTCGACACAACTATTAAAGGGTCACGGTACATGAACCCCGATTTATATGCCCCTTGATAGTACGAAGTTGGTTTTGAAGGCAGTAGGAAATGTGGCTTAAGTGGCTTGCTGTGGCAAAAACTCGTTAATGGGGGAACTAAACAATAAAGGCCTTACTACAAAAACTTAACCACCTGTTTTCTAAAAAAATTGTGGCTGCAAAATGAACCATAATCAACGTCATAATTTGACATTCTTTTAGACAAGTCTTGAACTGACGTTTAAAAGTTTTTGTGGTAAGACGGTAATTGTTGACGGCACTTATTTTTAATCAACTCCAATAAAAGCACCTATGTAAGTTTGTGCGTGATCATCTCTCATTTGGCTGAACTGATTGATGATGAAATGATGAACAGCTGAACTGAACTAATTGATGATGCGGTTTTCACCGTAGTATTTGTCAGACTTTGGAAATAGTTTTAAATATATTATTGAAGTCGGGTTTATATTGTTTTGAAAAAAGTTGTTATAGTACACGAGCACAATGGATGGATTGTGGGAAAGTCGATATGGTTAGAAATTATGTTACCTGCCAGATGCCAGCAGACAGAAGAGTAAAGAAAGAGAAGTTGCGCTAAATAACATTGGGATAAGGGCAGGAGAATGATGATTAAGGGTCCGTCCAAATAGACCGGGTCGGAGAGCATCGGCGCGCATTTTTCTTTTCACACAGACCGGAGCCGATCGGCTGCGCGAGCATTAAAGAGCATGCAAACGGAGCCAAACGTCAAGAAAAAATACACGATCGGAGCCGGTCGGCTATTATTTCACACCGAGCGCATTCGAGCATTCTCAATGACAAAAGCAGTGCGCATGCAAAAATAAACCTTACATCAAATACTCTCTCAATTTTCAACGTGTTAAGAATTTGCTCTGCTCTCCGACCTGGTCTATCTGAACGGACCCTAAATAGTGATTAATAATTGCGTTATTATTTACATTATGGTCACACATGATAATTATCCCACCATCTTTCTCTCATCAAGAATAGGTACCCAGCTGATACAAATGATCTTTACATATGAGTCACATTTAGCTTTATTACAAACTAACCGTTTTCCCGCGGTTTCACCCGCGTCCCGTGGGAGCTACTGCCCGCACCGGGATAAAATATAGCCTATGTTACTCGCAGATAATATAGCTTTCTAATGGTGAAAGAATATTGAAAATCGGTCATTTTTGAGTTTATCCATTACAACTAAACAAACAAAGTTTTCCTTTTTCATATTAGTTAGTATAGATGATGTGACAATGAATAGCCCATATACTTTTGTATTACTAGCTATTCTACGCGGTTTCACCAGCGTCCCGGGGAAACTTCTTCACATGTCGAATAAAACATAGCTTATGTTCAGAGCAGATAGTGATTATTCATATCGGTTCAGCAGTTCCGGGGCCTATTAAACAACCAAATATTTCCTCTTTAGGTATATACTCGTACATACAAGCTGTTGATTTGCATCCGTGCCATATTCAAGGACGTAATTATGCTAATGATTCTCGATCCAAATCAACAAAAAAATTGGTACGTAATTTTTTTTTTCGGATTTCCGTCAATGTCATCTAGCCGTATTTAAACTTGGCGCTTATGTTACTGGCCCCTAAGACGACCCACTGACCCTGCGCCCTCACACAAACGCAAACGCAAAGCATTCAAACACGCAACGATTATTCATAAATTTCATTCATAAAATTGGACTACTTCTGAAATACTACGACATTACAATGACAATACGGCTAGCAGTGCATATTAGCTATTTCCCGTCTACTGTAATTCCAATCGATTATTTACATATTTTATGTCCTCCTCCTGAAATATGGCAGAAATGCAAATCAACACCTTGTATAAAAAAATAGCTCCTCTGCATAGCAGTTCCATTACTGATAGAACTATAGAAGTGTAAGCTGTCTTAAAATCTTACTGCAAATCCAACAAAGTTTTAAGCACTCGCAAACGAAATAGCCTTACTGACTAAATAACTCGCAAGTTTCCAAGTGAAGTTTTCGAATATTTCGTGATTGGACTTCTTAAACGATTTCTTGCAGCTGCATTTAGTGACTGAGGGTCTGAGGGTACTTTAAAATTTCGACTTTCAATTGGTCATTACTGATGTGATGGTGGCTTGGGGCTCTCGTTTGTAGGGCTGCACAAAGTTGGATTAGAATGTTTTTATGACCTGCAAAAGCTATACTTACTAGTGTTAAGTATGGGAAAGTGAGTTAATTTGTTTGGATTTTTACTGTGTGTTATATATAGAAAATGGTTGAAATACAAAGAAATGTATACCATTGTATGTTTGGGACAATGTAGCCTGAAAATAAAGGCACTTATTTTGTTTTTCGCAGTTTTCGTATTCATGATGTATAAGTAAATAACGCACAAATAAATTGTGGTTATTTAATATATCACAGATATTTTATTTTATTGTTAAATTCTGCTTTCCTTGAAATTGAGTCCACACTCAATTGGTAACATTATCAATGACATTTCAAAATGGTAGCCTTCGATAGTTCACCCGTCAACCACATTCGTTCGCCATGTCGTTCTTAATTTAAAAAATATTATACGGCCAGTTATTTGTGAGAAGGTTTTTAAAAGAAACTTTCGGTGTAGAAACTATATAGCGTCGTCTTAGAATGAAAACCTCGGAAATGCATTTTTTCTCAATATTTTTTTATTGCGTTTCTTGGAAGATAATCGCAAAAAACATTCTATACTGATGTTCATCCTGAAAAGTTGTCTTTTACACTAACGAGGTTTTCACTCTAAGGCGTCGATAGGTACTTTCAGGTATAATATCTTGACTACTTGGTATAAGCAGCTATGATCACACACCTAAGCAAACATTAATATAGTAATAACAACATCATACAAGACTGTTTTCTCAAGGGTTAAGTAGACACAGGTACCAGTATATTATGCACTGGCTGTTTCAAGCTGTTTCGCCCGCGTCCCAGGGAAACTTCTTCCCGCACCTGGATAAAAAAGCGTCACACCGGGATAGTCTAACTTCCCAACTGTGAAAGAAATTCTCAAATCGGTTCAGTAGTTTCGGAGCACTAAAAAGGAAAAAACTTCATTTCAAAAATTAAATTTCTCTTTTCTAGTATCATTGACACTGTAAATTAATTTACTCCAACGATAAACACTTCCATACAACAGTATGTAACGTTGGAAACCAACACGGCAGTTGTGTGGTCGTAGAATTGCCAATATGTGCTCGACAGTACATTACGCTTGACGTGCCAAGTATCAAGCATTCATAAGCTTGGGTACACGCTAGAATAATATACTCCTACAGCTGTATTGTTTACTAACTGTTGGTTTGATGGTTTGAACATGGGCATATGTATGTTAATGAATGAGCAAGCCAATATGGCTATAGATCGGTGATTGGAGGCGTTTAAGATCAATTGAGTAAATAACGGTAGGCTAGCCGTGACTAACTCTTACTTAAAAAAACCGGCCAAGTGCGAGTCGGACTCGCGCGCGAAGAGTTCCGTACCATCTAAACTAATCTATACTAATATTATAAAGCTAAAGAGTTTGTTTGTTTGATTGTTTGTTTGTTTGAACGCGCTAATCTCAGGAACTACTGGTCCGATTTGAAAAATTCTTTCAGTGTTAGATAGCCCATTTATCGAGGAAGGCTATAGGCTACTTTTTATCCGGGTCCGTGCCGAGGTTCCCACGGGATGCGGGTGAAACCGCTGGCAGAAGCTAGTATTCTATATATGTTTATCGATGTCGAGCAAAAATTAGCAAAAAATTCACGTTTGTTGTATGGGAGCCCCCCAAAATATTTATTGTATTCTAGTTTTTATTGTATTTGTTGTTAAAGCGGCAACAGAAATACATCATCTGTGAAAATTTTAACTCTCTAACTATCACGGTTTATGAGATACAGCCTGGTGACAGACGGACGGACAGACAGACGGAATGAGGAGCGAAAACAAAAGGGTCCCATTTTACCCTTTGGGTACGGAACCCTAAATATTATCTCTAGGAACTTAAACTTCTTTCAAAAGAAAGTCTTCCACCACGTCGATTAATTCAAAAATGACTTAGCTTATTTTCACTAAATTTACACCAATAGGCAGAGGGATTAATGAGGAGAATTTTTATGCATAGTTTACGCATGCAAAACCAGAGCAAAGCCCTAGTTTCTAACAACCTAAAACACAGAAATGCAAACGCAGCAGCCCTGCATCTAAATATTAATTGGAACGGCAACAAGACGCTATACCGAAGTGAACTTTAAACGATTTAACTTGTTTACCGTTTGCTAACAGCTTCAGAAACTTTAGCTTGAAATTAATACTGTCTACTGATCTCGAAGATATTTTTACTTCTTGCTTTTCTTCGCCCTGTTTACTAAGTTTCATTAACTTGGAGTCAATGTTTGTCGTTTCTTGATATCTGTTTAGAGCTGAAAAAATAATAATCAGGTCCAAGTGTTTGATACCAATCTTCTTGAGCTTCAAAACCGCTGAATTCAATAAATTGATAATTTCCATAAATAATTGCTCATACAGTTTAAACTAGGAACCTCCATTCTCTGAAGTCGGTTAAAAATTCTAGCATAAGTATTTTAGTAGCCGGTTCTGCTTTTGTTCTCATCGTACACTTATGTGAAAAATTTCAATTTTATCGGTGATCATCATCTCCCGAGCCTTTTCCCAACTATGTTGGGGTCGGCTTCCAGTCTAACCGGATTCAGCAGAGTACCAGTGCTTTAGAAGGAGCGACTGCCTATCTGACCTCCTCAACCCAGCTACCCGGGCAATTTTATCGGTCCATGGGATTTAACTTAGGACAAGATTTTTACCTTCAGGAAACATGACTTTAAGGCTTGAAAGTGTTATACTGCTGACCAAAATTCCAAATTCTCTATTTTTTCTCTTTCGACAGCTTATTTTCTCATCATCTTATTATTTTTATTTTTAAATAATAAGACTTTATTCATCCAAGAAACAGGGTACAATATTTTTTTCCACAACAAAAATCGCTTAATACTACTACGTAGTACATGAATTAGTGAGTGGAAAAGAGCACCTGTAGCCTGTACTAGTTGAATAACTGTATTACAGGAGACAGGGTCTTTCGTCTTTAGTGTGTCAGCAATCATTTTGACAATTTTGACAGAGCCTAACGTGTAAGCCAGTGGGAAATAGTTGCGGATACATTTTAAAGGGTATAAAAGTAAAAACTAAATAAATTAAAATAGAATAAAATTGTAAGCATGAGTCTAAGTGTGTGTAAGTGTGTGTGGGTGTTCGTGTGTGTGGGTGTAAGTGGGTGTGGGTTTAAGCGTGTGTGTGCATCGGGAGTGTGAGTAGTATACCCCAAGTATATAAACCAAAGTTCTATATAGTTGGAGTTAATAGACATTCCGTCTGTTTGTATTTTGGTCCCTAGAGTCTACATAAACAAGTAACGTCATCGCCTTATATTCTTCAGAATTGTAAAGTAAACAAGCCAGAGAATGCAAATAGCTTTCCAACCAGAATCAAAGAGAAAACTTCAGTCTGTTCGCAATTATAAATTAAACTCATATTAAATGTTTCAGAGAAAATTTACATAATGAGTTGGTGAGCCTTATTCTGGATAATGTTCAGTACCTAAATAAATTTCATTTTATCTTTATTAAAACAAAAAGAGGATTTCTGTTTGTACCCTAAAGGTTTCGAAAACAGGTTCGAAACCGATTTGAAAAAAAAAAATCACTTTTCTAGAAAACTAGACTTTCCCCTAAGAAGAAGTTCCGCTAACAGCTAGTTTTTCATATAAGTATCTTCTGTCAGCGGTTTCACTCGAAACTATAATCTATATATAAAAATGAAACCCGCTTTCCGTTGTCACGACATAACATGAAAACGGCTTGACCGATTTAGCTGAAAATTAGAGGGAAGGTAACTTAGACCCGGGAGAAGGTTTTAGGATTTGTCACCATCCGGCTACGGGACGCGGGTGAAACCGCGGGCGAAAGCTAGTATACGTATAAAAGTAGCCTATAGTCTTCCACAATAAACGGGCTACCTAACACTGAAACTAAATAACTCTTCAGCTTTATTATATAAAATGATGGCTATCCATATTAAATGTTTCCTCATAATACGGCCATAAAGCATTTAACATCACAATCCACAGGAACGTGAAACGGAAATTGAAATAATTACCTATTTGATACTTTAACTTCCAGCAATTAAAAAGCTTTGTCCTCAAGTACTCCTTAAATCCTTTAAGTAATAATTACAGTCAGGAGCAGCACATACAAGCTGTTGATTTGCATTCGTGCAATATTCAAGGACGTAATTATGCTAATGATTCTCAACCCAAATCAACAAAAAAACTGGTATGTATTTTTTTTCCGAAATCCGTCAATGCCTCCCACCCTTATTTAAACTCGGCGCGTGTGTTACTGGCCTTAAAACCGTGCTGGGCCCTCACACAAGCGCAAACACAAAGCATACGCATCGATCATTCATAAATTTCATACATAAAATTGGATTACTTCTGAAATACTATGACATTACAATGACAAAAAAAGCAGCGCATATTAGCTATTTCCCGTCTAATGTAATTCCAATCGGTTATTTACTTATTTTATGTCAACCTCCTGAAATATTGCACAGATTCAAATCAACAGCTTGTATTGTTTATTTAGGATGTTATTGTTTTCTTACAAGACTTCTTTCTTATCTTCTTATAGTGCAGTCATTGAAGCGAAAAATACGGTCTAACCTCCGAATTTTTTTACTGTGAACCGATTTGCATGAAATTTTGGAATTAGGTTCATCTTACCCTTAACTTCAAAAGTGAATATGATTTGAACTCCGCCACCCCCGTGGGGGTGGTTGCCACCCCTTCTTTGGGGTGAATATTTTTTTTGCAAAATAACCTCGGATATCGATAGAAGACCTAATTTTAAGCGAAAGTTGTCTTTAAGTTTAAAAAAAAAATCCAATACTTTTCAAGTTATTGGCAATTGAAAAATCGCAATTTTTTCACGTTTTTCATCGGTTTTTTGCAAATATCTCCAAAAATATACGTTTTATCGAAAATGTATAAAGAACAAAATTGTAGCAGGTAAAACAACGAACAATCTGTTTTTTATAAAGTGTTCTAAGTGCAATATTAAGCTAGATATTAAAGATCAAAGCCCTTTTTTATTTTGTCTGAAATTTAATCGACGTAGTTTATGCCATCTATTATTTTAGTAAGTTGATCAATTTACGAGTTTTATTATTTTCCGGTGACATATATACACATTACAATAGTTGTGACTCTTTATTATACTGCCTACTTTCACATTGCTCCAAATATCGACACTCCGAAGTTTTCAGTTACTAAGTAGAAAAAAATATGACAAGTTTTTTGACCGTAACTCCTTCAATTTTCATGCTATCACAATTTATAAAATACCACTGTAAAAGTAATTAAGAGAGCTACAACATCCATCATTGCAATATATAGTAAAGAACTTTTTTCTAAAACGGTGAAGAGTTAAAGGGCTTAAGAGAGGCTGTGATTGCGCTGCCACGCGCTCTTTAAACAATCATATCTCCGTCAATTTTTGTTCGACAGAAAAAACAAACAAACCAAATTGTTTGTCAGAAAAATACCTAATTTTTTTATCAGTACTTTTTTATACGTATCTGTCGTAATTTTTGAGATATTATGAAAAACAAGTGGGTTTTTCTTTAATTAGAAATTTTGTTCTTTTCGTTAATCGTGACTTTTTTGAAAAATATCTGTCCTGAAGCAGCCAAACTGATACTATCTATCAAACTCTTCATAATAAAGTTAATCCTAGGCGGAATACGATTAATTTTAATTTTGGTGGAAATGGCACTTATGAAACCCATTGATTTAAAAGAAAAAATATAAGATGCTCCCCTTATTTGCAATACAGCTCACTTATTTTACGTGCAGAAGACTTTTAATAGTGCTCATCTTAAAGCTTATTTCAAGCACTACAAAACCCATTTGTATTAGAATGTATAAAATGCATCTACTCGCCGCTACATGGCATTGTCCACAACGATTAAATTTCAGACAAAATAAAAAACGGCTTTGATCTTTAATATCTAGCTTAATATTGCACTTAGGACATTTTATAAAAAAAACAAATTGTTCGTTGTTTTACCTGCTACAATTTTGTTCTTTATAAATTTTCGATAAAACGTATATTTTTGGAGATATTTGCAAAAAACCGATGAAAAACGTGAAAGAATTGCGAATTTTCAATTGCCAATAACTTGAAAAGTATTGGATTTTTTTTTAAACTTTAAAGACAACTTTCGCTTAAAATTAGGTCTTCTATCGATATCCGAGGTTATTTTGCAAAAAAAATATTCACCCCAAAGAAGGGGTGGCAACCACCCCCAGGGGGGGTGGCGGAGTTCAAATCATATTCACTTTTGAAGTTAAGGGTAAGATGAACCTAATTCCAAAATTTCATGCAAATCGGTTCACAGTAAAAAAAATCGTAGCAATAATGCTTCAATGACTGCACTATTAAGTGAGTCTACAGGATTAATCACCCTCTAGCCCCAGTGTCAAAGTTTTCTCAAATCCTGACGGACTTGGTGGAATTGTGTCAACGACTGCTACTGATTAGCATTCGGGTCCTTACGTGCCACGTCAAGCACGGGAGTGTAACTTTATCAACTTCCAGACTCCGGAGTGCTTTCTGATTTTTTCTAAAACTCAAGCGATTTCGGCCTTACCCAAGAGTTGAACCCGGGATACTGTGCTCGGCAGTAGAACCTGCGATCATTAGGACCAATAGCGCATTTATAATAGAAAGTATAAAAATACTATAGTGCTTATGAGCTATGTTTTATATTCAGAGCAAATACCTAAGCCATTCAATAATGAAATGCTATTTAACTAATAATGAGAAATATCCAGAGCTATTAAATTTCTATTGTTTTATGTCTAATCAATGTCGATGAAAGTCAGTGAAGCGTTCGGAACTGAGGACCAAATAATTGAGAACTTAACCGAGTTAATTTGGGCTTTTGTTACAGACGTTTATTAGTAGTGTTTGTAATTAACTAATTTATTATTAGATTTTCTAATATCGGATTGGCATTTATAATCTTGGCTTTTTAAGGAAGTACATAAGGGAGTACACAAGGGGAGTACTTATGGGTGTTCATAAGGGTAGTATATATAGAAATTCATAAGGCGATAATATGTATAAGGAAGTACATAATTAAGTATATCGGATGTGTACTTATATATTTCATAATCATCATCCTCCGAGCCTTTTCCCAATTATGTTGGGGTCGGCTTCCAGTCTAACCGGATTCAGCTGAGTACCAGTGCTTTACAAGAAGCGACTGCCTATCTGACCTCCTCAACCCAGTTAACCGGGCAACCCGATACCCTTTGGTTAGACTGGTGTCAGACTTACTG
Source organism: Helicoverpa assulta (assembly GCA_963856015.1). Taxonomy (NCBI): domain Eukaryota; kingdom Metazoa; phylum Arthropoda; class Insecta; order Lepidoptera; family Noctuidae; genus Helicoverpa; species Helicoverpa assulta. The sequence continues at coordinate 5,205,234 of CAWLCW010000027.1, forward strand.
GCTTCTGACTACCCGTAACGACTGCCAAGGATGTTCAATGACAGCCGGGACCTACAGTTTAACGTGCCAACCGAAACACAGTCATTGATGTCTAAGATTTACTTAGAAAGTACATACAAACTTAGAAAAGTTGCATTGGTACTTGCCTGACCTGGAATCGAACCCGCGCCCTCATACTCGAGAGGTTGGTTCTTTGCCCACTAGGCCACTTATATATTAGATAATGAAATATGTCCTTATATATTTCATAATCTACTCCCTTTATTTACTTCCTTATATGCTGTATTATGTACTTTCTTATATACCTACTCCCCTTATGTACTCTCTTATGTAGGTACTTCCCGGCCCGGAGCGTGATCGGCGGGCGACAGGCCCGGGGGCGCCACCGCCTGCATCACAAGGATCACCCCCTGTGCTCCGGCCATTATAAGGACCCCTCCCCACTAGGGGGGAGTTATGAGGGGCCTGCCATTAGGCGGGCAGTCGCCGGTGGGGGACTGGACGCCATAGATTCCCAGACCCCCTCCACTCGGGCGAGGTTGTAGTGCCGCTGGGCCTTTTTAGTGGGTATACGGGAACGTTTGTACCGGGGAGTCCACCCCTCTCTCTTCCCTCGCCAAAAAAAAGGCTCTTAATGTTATTCACTTGTATGTAGGTAAGATTCACTTGTAATATAACATTTGAGCCAAGTCCAAAAAGTTTCTTGGTTTGAAAAGGACAATGTCCTAGGTCCTAGAGTAATGTCTTTTCTTTCAGTGCTAAATAGTATATTTATCAAGGAGGCTACTTTTTATCCGGATGCGCGGCATTGTCATCTTGGGCCGCAAGCGAAACCTCTGGTCTTGCATGTGCATGACATACAAACGAAATACAGCTCCAAACATTCTCATAACTCAACATACAAATTCGTAAGGACCTATATTTGCTCTGCTCCTTGATATTCACACGTACAATTTAACGCCGATCATTTTCCGTATGAAGAGTGAAGTGAGCACATTCACGGTTCACGTCTGCCCTGTGTATTACCGCTCCGCTCGCTCGCAAATCTTGCTTACGTCATATAGGTTTCACAGCTTATTAGTGCTCTTGCAAATTAGACTGAAATGCTAGGTAAAGCTTTAAATAGTACGGTAGACTGCAAATCAGTGGTAACTGTTACGCACCTTAACTCAATAGTAATAAGTACGATTTTCCTATAAAACTGTTACCACTGACCTGAAGTTGACTGTACTAGCAGTTTCATTCGCGTCAAGGGGGAACTTATTTTTTAACCCGGACAAAATATGCATAGCCTAAGCTATTCGGGGATAGTGTACGCGATAAAGAAACAGTGAAAAAAAATTAAAATCGATTGAGAATTTTTGGAGGATTCATTAAAATAAGGAATAAGTAATATAGATTGAGGACTATGAGCCAAACATGGTCACCAGACAGAGGATGAGGTTTAACTTAAATGGGTAATATTTTTATGACATCTTATTTCAGGTTCACTCAAACTCTTTACCTGGGGCCAGTAAGTAATGACCTAAAAAGAAATCTAGCAGTAATTTATCAATAAAAATTAATTCTAAAATATTTCTAAGTACCATCTTAACATACTCTTACGCTTTGTATAAAATCCATAACTTTATATGGAAAAGCGTGTAGTGTAGTAAAACTTTCTTTGAATTGCACGTACGTAACATACAAAAGATGCATTGTAAAAATGTCTCCAAAGACGGTGAGCTTCGTATTGTGAAATGTAGGGTGAGTATCACTTTGAAAGCATTTTAGGATAAAACATTTTAATCTGTCATTTTGTAAAAAAATATTACCTGTCTTTCTTTTGATTAGTTGTTAAATCACTATTTATATTAAATTGATATATATATAAGTACATACCTATATTTATTTTCAAATAGGTACGTCCTTAAAAACAAGTTATCATTGAGACCAAAAGATTAGTATAGCTGATAGTCCAAATGTATGACAAAATAATAAACATGATAGCTTTGGTTACCCAACAACTGGCAACAACAAAAAAACAAATTACATGAATTTTTATCTCTCTCTGTTCATAAACGAATCAGACCATTTGAGTGTATATTTTCCAACCTCATTATAAATACCTGAATCGCTTTAAAAAATCTAACAGAAAATTCATTACAGCTGTTTACATAACATAGTAACCCGATTTCCTTGACAAAATTGAACGACGTCAAAGGGTACGAAATTACCAATTTTTTACCAAAAAAAAACTGAAATAGCCCAATCTGCCTAAAGCCCCGTTGACCGTGGCCTAAATTGAATGTCTCCAGAATGCTTTTATAAAAGTTAATTAACTTTTTAATTAAAAAAGAAGAAATCGTTTCAAACGGATTTGTAATGGTATGGAATTTAATGGTTGTATAAATAAGTATGTTGTATTATTAGAAATTTACTTTTAGAACCTGACTGATCTTTGAAGGTTGTTACTTTTTGGATTTTTTTCTTCCCGGATATCCGGATATTGACGACGAAAAGTGGGAAAAACTTTTCTTAGCACGAAATACATATGTACTTTGTATATGTATACCTTGTTACCCAATCGTTTGAACATTTTATCTTTCACGCACTGTGATTTGTACAGATACATAATGAGAGACTATAATTATTTTTTTATATTAGGTATATATATTCTTACCTCGAACCTTTACCTTTTTATTTATCGAAAGTAGTCGATAAATAAAAAGTTACAGCAGTGTCCTAAAATTTCGAACGCTTGGTCTCCCTACTGCTGACAAGGCTGTTGATACGCGAATATTGTTAGCGCAGGTATTGCCGAGCGCTGCCGGACAATGGGATGTGACGCCATGCGGCCTAAACTCTTTACTTTGTTTCTATTTTTGTGCCTCGCATGGTCATGGCTATATTTTTGTTAACCCTTTTTAGGAACGCTCTTCTCTTTGGGATATGTATTTTTATGTGATTCTTGTAAGGGGTTGTCTTCTGAAGTATTTTCTTAAATGACAAAAAAGGTTTCACCTAAGCGATTATGTTTTATACCAAAAAAGTTTCGCACATTTCAAAATACAGTTCTGTCCGAAAACAATTTAAAAACGAGTTTTCCACCTTTGAATAGCTACGAAACAAATATTTTCACCGTTTTGACGTTTGTTTGTTCTATAATTTATCCGGAATTTCACAAAAATAAATTTTTATGGCTAATTCTGCTATTTTCAATGAGATTTTCTATTATAAACTATGTTTTCAACACATCATAAGATCAAGTACGACAAATCTTTTATCCCCGGCAGCTGCCGTACCAAATTATCAGGTACCACGAAGAAACTATGCAGCTGCTAAGAAGTCAGTGGGGCCCCGAAGAGTATTCAAAATTTATCGCTATGGGGGAATACAAACTAAGGAGGTACCGAAGATGCAGAGTTTCGAGCTGGACGTAACTAAGTGCGGTCCAATGGTTCTCGACGCCTTGATAAAGATAAAGGACATGGACCCAACGCTCTCGTTCAGACGATCCTGCCGGGAAGGTATCTGCGGGTCCTGCGCGATCTGCCTGCAAGGCCACAACTGCCTGGCATGCATCACCGCCATCCCGCAAGCTAAGACCGTCACCGTGCATCCGTTGCCACACATGTACGTGCTCAGGGATCTCGTCGTCGATATGACTCACTTCCTCGCGCAATACAACTCCATCAGACCGTACCTCATCAGGAAGACTGGGCCGAAGGCACTAGGGTCTATTCAGTTTGCTCAGAGCGAGAACGACTGGAACAAATTCGTCGGGCTGTACGAGTGTGTGCTGTGCGCCTGTTGTGCTACATCGTGTCCTAGCTACTGGTGGAACGGGAGGCGGTTCCTGGGCCCAGCATCGTTGCTGCACGCGTATAGATGGGTGATAGACTCAAGAGACGAGGACTCAGCGCAAAGACTATTCGATCTGCGCGACGACTTTAAAGCTTTCCGCTGTCATACCATCTTGAACTGTGCACTAGCATGTCCCAAGGGCCTGAACCCAGGACTTGCTATAGCGAGGCTGAAGAGACTCATAAGTGGCCTGGACAAGAAGCCACCGCCAGAAATGGACCCACTGAAGTTAAGCAGCGGCGGCGGCGGTGGGGGATTGGAGGCTTGTCTCAGATCAAGAGGCAAAGCATAGAACATATTTTATTTATATATTTTTTGTTTGCTAATATACTTTGATAATGATTGTGTTTGTATGTATTTTTTCATCCTAGATCAGTTTTGTCTCGAGTCTTATCCTCTGACGGCTGATTTCAATAACCTATTTCTGTTGATTTGCCTAATGAAGGCAGGCATTTGACTTTAGGTCAGAAAGTCAAAATTCTATTTTATATAGTAATCAAATGCAAAAAGTTATTGAAATCCACTGTGGTAAGGGCGGGCCCTACCACAAGCGGGGCTTCGCGGGTGCGCCGGGGCCGCCATGAACACGTCTGCATTGATTTGCATTGCTGCGGTGAACTCGCACTTTAGCCGCTGTGTGTGTCGCAATGCTTTTCTTTTTAGGCCCGAGTCACACCAGAATGGCAGCGGCCGACAGCGACGCGGCGACGAATTTTCTTCCCGTAGTACTACCAAGCTGTCTGGTAGTACCACGGGCAAGAAAAAACTACCTGTGGGACTAGTATCAATATATTTTTGGGTCTTTTTCAACCCTTTTACTGTCACAGTTGATATTGTCATACTAAAAAGAGAATTGAAATAACATTTTTTTAAATATGAATATATTTTGGTACTATGGCCAGGTTCCCACTGCGCCGGACCGGCAGATCTGCCGAAAACCGGACACCGGACAGAGTGTTCACATTACATCGGATACCGGAAGAAATTCAGACAGTACCTCAGTTGAATTTGGACCTGCGCGCACAATGGACGACGAAATTGTTGTGTTGTGGTGGTATCTTAATAGAAGGCAAAATAAAAGGAAACATTGGGTACATCCTATTTTACGGGAAATATTTTCACTTGGAACATTTGAAACACTAATGGGTAAACATAGAAGAGACGAATGAAAGTTCTTCAATTATTTTAGAATGACAGCAACCACTTTTGATGATTTACTGGGACGGCTAGACATAAGAGTACGAGATACAAGTTTCAGAGAATGTATTTGCCCAGAACAAATATTTGGCCCGGTCGTTCTGCCGGCAATTCGTAGTGACAAAACGCTCGGTAAAAATGCCGGGCCCGGCAAAAATGCCGGACCCGGGATAATGTGATTAGCTTCATATAAATTGTACAGCCACTAGCCCTTCCGGCAGATTTACCGGCGCGGCAGATCTGCCGGTCCGGCGTAGTGGGAACCTGGCCTATTTCGTTCATGTGATACTGATATTTTTATTTGACTTATTCTGTATAAATTCTGGTTCTTCCAACCTAACAGACAGACATGTGTTGCTGGGGAGTTTGTTGCGCCACTTCTTCTTCCCAGCAAAAACACTGAGGAAGTGGTGAAGGGGGCTTTTTGAAGGGGGCGTTTTGGGGGCTGTCTTTTGTTATTGACGTTCGAAAAGTGCTGATTTATCAGCCTAATTTGAATAAACGTTTTTGAGTTTGAATAGATTATGTGCATTATAATAATTTTCAACTTTAACACCATACTTAAAATACCACTGTTCTGGTGTGCCATGATCTAGCTTACTTACGAACGAAACTGCTCCAACACCTCTATTTTCCAGCCATTTTTCCTGGTTAGCAACCTTAAGACCTTGACCTTGGGAGGACGAGTCGAACATGTCATAACGAGGAACCCATCAATCAAGATCAACACGATAAATCATACAAACTGATGTATTGATGCTACATGACGCCACAAACTTTCAACTGAAAATCATTTCTTCAAAGGAATTTCAACTCTATTCCCATAAAAATAGAGATGATTTTCTAAGCTCAATAATTCTGGTAGTTACAACCTTTAGGCTATAGAAATAAAGTTGTTTTTGTACAAGTCTTACATGTCGATCTGAGGTAATCCTAAATCCCTAGGATGTTTTGGTGAATCTTACTTATTAATCACAATTTTTACATCTCGTTTGTTACTGTTATTAAAATTTATTCAACATTAAAAATATTGTACCTAAATACTAGTATCCTTTTAAATCAAACTAGCTGCACCCCACGATCGCATTCTCGCTTTGAAATCATATTCCCGTACCCGTATAAAATATAGCCTATGACAATAAGTTTAAAAAAAAGGTTAACGACGATGGACCACGACACTTTCATAATATGATACAGAAATTACAATTAAAATTAAATATATGTTTCAAAAACCACATTTTGAAAATGACAAGCAATTAAAGCAAGTTCTTTAAATAAATAATGCTGCAAGCTACTCTGCTAAAATACTACGAAAATAAATTTAAACTGGGCCACTTAATATTCTGCACGAAATTCACAAAATTTTATTTACAATTTCGACTAATGCGGTTTGTGGTTTACATTGTGTGACGAAAACTTTCATATCCGTGTTAATTTCAGCTTTCGGGGTCCAAAACTGGGACTGTATATTTTAAATCCAATTTGAACTTATTAAGTTACCTCTTAATTCGGTATAGTGCACTGAAAATTTTAGAAAACATTTTGTATTTTGAGCTCATAAAATGGATTTTTGGATTGAAGATTTGAAATAATAAAAAGGTTATATTTTTTTCCAGGTGTGAGTTAAGTGTATCTAATAGCTTTTACTTTGGTGATAAAAGTTGTGGTGGCCTAGTGGGTAAAGAACCAACCTCTCTAGTATGAGGGTGTGGGTTCGATTCCAGTTCAGGCAAGTACCAATGCAACTTTCTAAGTTTGTACGTACTTCCTAAGTATATCTTGGACACCAATGGCTGATAAAAAGGTGAAGGAAAACATCTTGAGGAAACCTGGACTATGTAGTCTAAAATCACCAACCCGCATTGAGCAAGCGTGGTGATTAATGCTCAATCCTTCTCCATGTGAGAGGAGGCCTGTGCCCAGCAGTGGGACGATAAAAAGGCTGTAACAGTAACAGAAATATATTTCTATTTACAATAGAATTCTACATTCCACACCCGGATTAAAAGGAGCGTATGTTCGTCCTCTGTTTCTAGACTATCTGTGTACTAAACATTTTAATTGGATCGATAGTTTTGGCGTAATGGGAGTAATAAGCTATAATGTTTACACTCAGCAAAAATACAAGGTGTTGATTTGCATTTGTGCCATATTTCAGGAGGAGGACATAAAATACGTAAATAATCGATTGGAATTACAGTAGACGGGAAATAGCTAATATGCACTGGTTTTTTTGTCATTGTAATGTCGTTGTATTTCAGAAGTAATCCAATTTTATGAATGAAATAAAAGATCGTTGCGTATGCTTTGTGTTTGCGTTTGTGTGAGGGCGCAGCACGGTTTTAAGGCCAGTAACACACGCGTCAAGTTTAAATACGGCTAGATGACATTGACGGAATTCCGAAAAAAAAAATTAAAAAAAAATTACGTAAGTACCAATTTTTTTGTTGATTTGGGTCGAGAATCATTAGCATAATTACGTCCTTGAATATGGCACGGATGCAAATCAACAGCTTGTATAAACAGTTCTCAAAAAAAACATCGGAAAACGTAATTAACAGCTTTATTCTCTAATAAAACAACAAAGACATAAATCCACAAAACAAATCACAGACTTAACCCAACAGTTTATTCTACCTACATTTCACGATGTAATCGCAGTTACCAGTTATACTAACTCGTCTTTATTAGCAAGTAACACGCCGACAACCAGTTATCTCCTGGATAAGGCACGTAACAGATTAGGTGAGTATACGTACACTAAACGAAATTGTTTGCCCCCGAGAATTCTCTCGCAAGACGTGCAAGACATCCTTGAAGCATACTGTGGTAGTACAGGGTAAATACAGAAGTTTTAAATGCAGTAGTCTTTTAAAACTGGCTGGGACGGTATTGAGGAAACGTATGTAAGAAGTACCACTGGCCAACCAAAGGAGATAGCAAAAAAAAACCCAGAGTCGACAGAAACTTCATATATATGGTTGGATTCAGTATAATGTGTAGATTACAAAAAGTATTTCATATCATCTAAAAACCATGGGGTTCTCTTTTTACAAGGTTTTTTCGATGAAGATTTTAGTACTAAAAAAGCTTAACTTTTCTGATTGCTGTTCATTAGAAGTTGTGCATAAGGTAAAAACTTTACACTCAGATGTATGTCTGCACTATACAAGAGTGAAGGTTTAGAGCTGACCTGATGATGGAGAAGAGAGAAGGTCAAGGGAACTCGGCAATGGTAAATATTAACTACCTCGTGTTTGAGCGTATATTAATCGTATTGACGAGAACTTTTCACTAATGCGAATAGTGACTAAAAAGCTAAAAATAAAAAAAAATGACAAAAAAATATTAAGTTTTTTTTTATTAACCTTTGCCAGTTCAGAATGTTACACATAACAGGGAAACCTCTTCAAGTAGGTAATCGTATCTGGAGTGGTTCATGTCAATAGTGCAATGGGTGGGGGTCCATCTCAAGACCTTTTAATAACCAGGCAAACTCTGTAACTATGGTGATATCACTATTGGCATGTATAATGTTAATATACTTCATTTTTTATGGTCCTTTATGTAAATAATCTTTAAAATCAACATAAATTCAACATAACCTATTTTTGTGAAAATATGATATAGCTCCTATACCCCATGGATTTCAGGCTGGATTTTTTGGCACCAACAAAGGTCCATCAAAATGAACCCATTGGTACCCATTTCGTTGTCTGTCGATTCTGGGTTTTTTTACTATGAAAATTTGGCCATCTCCTTTTAGATAAGAACCGCAATCAAATCGATACACGCGTTCAAGGGATGCGGTGCCACAAACGGACATCAGAATCTGGTCTGTCTACGAGATTATTCAAAAGAGTTCACCTGCTGCAACAGTAACGTGGATAAGTTTAAGTAAATTGTCTATGACTACTTCTGCTCCACCTTAATATTAACACATACACCTACCTCATCTGCATAACCTAAAAATGTCGAATGTTGGACTGCTGCCTCCCCAAACTAGTGGTATGAACCCATACTCATCGCACTGAGCATGTTCGTGTCCGCAGTGTGAGATTTTTTTGGCTTAAGAACTGCTCGTTAATGCATACACATACCAAGCTATAGATATTTTCTAACTGAACCTTCTGCAATTCACCTGTCGTAACGTCCCTGAAACGACAAAGAAAGCTCTCGGGTGATCGATGTCGCCTTTCACATCAGTCTTCATTGCGGCCTGTGTCGTATCTCCAATTATTGCTAGCGAGATATTAATAGCTGCTATTGGATTACCGCCCTAATAAATGACATTGGACCTCAGTTGTTCGTAATGAGATTTATATGTATGGAAACCTGTTGGAAATATTTTGTTTTATGAAATTAATTGGGATAATTGTTTATTGTTTTTTTTTCTTATCTTGGGAAGTAATGAATGGTTGGGTAAAAATATTTTTTACCTACGTATGGTCTGACAACTAGACTTACTAAAGGTATCCGTGTTGATTAGATTAGATAGGCTCCATGTAAATCAGAACATACTCATCTACATTCGGATGGACTGGTACTTGGACAGGAAGATGACAAAGGTAAAAATCTTAGCTCCTACCATTTTTATGAATCGATTTCTAAAAATACGAAATATCGTACTTTAATAAGACTATTCAGAAATCGAAACTTAGTCGCACCCAGAAATTGCTCTCTACTATGCCATCAATCAGTTCAACAATATTTCATTGAACAAATAAAAACCAGTAGTAAGCCTGCAATGTATTAGGACTACAGGCCTCTTCCAATTTTTTATCTATCTCTTGTTTTTGCTTACCAGAAATAGGCATTGAACATAACTTATATGGAGCAATGTCAAAACTCTGTCTCTAGTAATCAAGTCAATGGATAGATCGAATATGGGGATCCAAGGCTACCTTCATAAATCGAACACCAGTCGGCCGAATGATTTATGAAATCTTGACGGGACCCTAATTAATCTACCGTTAACCTGAAACGAAAGGTGGGTTCCGTGGGTGATTACACCCTGCAAGGTTAATTATCAATCTGACGATGGATTAAAATTATTCACTTAAGCATTAAAATGGCGGAGGACTTAAGATGACGCGGGATTCAGACTGAACTATTAGTCATGTCCGGATTTAGGTTTCGTTGGTTTGACTTAGATAGAAGTTTTGCTTACATAACTGTAGGTACTCATAATGTTTGTGTTTGGGAACACCGAAAACATTTGTCAATTAAAATAAATTATATAACTTAGTTTTGATAATGATATGCATAGATTAATGGTCAATCCTTCTGTGTGTGAGAGGAGGACTGTGCCAAGCAGGGGAACGATAAAAAAGGATGTAACTTAGTAATAGTAAAAAAATCATCACAATTACCTACGTCTTCTGAATTACTGCTTCGTTGCCCGCGATGCAGATACAATAGTTAAATAATCGCAAATAAATAGATATTACCACATAGGTATATTGTATAAATACTTACGTACTGTTATATAACAGTCATATTTTAAACCATCATACAGAAAATCTCTGGCTTAGAAATTTTCCGTTAAAAGTGTCACACTTATTTCTTTTGGGAATAGGTTAAAACATTATTATTATTTATTATTATTTTTTTTTTTTATTTTTAGCCCATACTGTCCCACTGCTGGGCAAAGGCCTCCCCATCTTGTTTCCACACTTCTCGATCTTTCGACCGAGCCCACCAATCTCGACAATAGGCGTCAAGGTCGTCACGCCATCTCTTCCGGGGCCTACCCCGCCTGCGGTATCCATCCTGAGGTGTCCACTGAGCGACGATAGTGGCCCATCTTTCCGGATGCATACGGCTAACGTGTCCGGCCCAGTTCCACTTTAATATTGCCGACTTTTGGCCTACATCATCGACTCCCGTTTTGGAACGTATGTCGGTATTTCGTACACGATCAGTTCGTCTAATGCCTAAAAGGCTACGTTCCATCGCTCTTTGGCAAACCTTGAGCCTGGACTTCTGACACTCGGTGAGGGACCAGGTTTGCGCACCATAGGTTAGGACGGGCAAGATACACATGTCGACTAACTTTCGTTTGAGTGAAAGGGGAAGGTCCCCTTTCATGTAGTGCTTCATGGACCAGTAGCTCTTCCAGGCGTTCTCGATGCGGCGATCGATTTCTTTCTCTTGCCTGTTATCGAAGGAAACTAACTGGCCCAAGTAGATGTACTCGTCGACATAGTGTAGAGCTTGCCCATCTACCTCAACTCTACCTTTCGTGCTGTTGGTCATCGTATGTGTCTTGCTCATGTTCATTTGAAGTCCAACCTCTCGGCTTGCCCTGCTCAGGTCTTGGAGCATTTGTTGGAGCTCTGCTGATGTAGACGCAAAAAGAACGATATCGTCAGCAAACCGCAAATTTGTCAGCCTTTTGTTACCGATGACGATGCCTTTAGATGTCCAGGGCACGGTGAGCTTCCTGAAGACTTCTTCTAGTGTACAGGTGAATAGATTAGGGGAGAGCGGATCACCCTGTTTTACGCCTTTCTCTATTTTGAATGATGGACCAGAGGAAAGTACTTTAATCGATGCAGTGCTGGCCCTGTAGACTTCTTCCAGAAGCTTTATATATGTCTCATTTATTTCTTGTGCGCGTAAGGATGTAAAAATCGCCGTGTGTTTGAGACTGTCGAAAGCCTTGGAGTAGTCCACGAAAGCCAGGTACAACGGTTTGTGGTACTCATTATATTTTTCTATTATCTGGTTTAGTGTAAAGAGATGGTCGGTCGTGGAGAAGGAAGGCCGAAATCCAGCCTGTTCAACTGGTTGATGCTTGTTTAGTTGGCCTCTAATGCGATTATGTATAACTTTAATGAATAATTTATATAGGTGGGAGATTAGGCTTATAGGTCTATAGTTATTAATTTCAGATTTGTCGCCTTTTTTGTGGAGGAGAATGATATTGGAGTGGGCAAATTGTTTTGGTATCTGACCGGAATACAAAATAGAGTTGAAAAATTTTGTGATGTGGGGTGTTAAAGTGCTTTTGAATAGTTTCAGTATCTCGGTGCTGATGCCGTCGTCTCCAGGACTTTTGCTATATTTTAGGCTTTTTAAAGCTATGTCGATTTCGCCACTAGTGATGGGTGGGATAGTGTCAGGGCAAAGGTATTCAATAGGGTCTGAGGGTCGTGAAGAATCTGTATATAAAGTTTTGTAAAATTCAGTACATATTTGGGTTATTTTATCTCTGCTATGTTGTTTAACACCATCTTTGTCGCGCAGACATGTCAGCCATGTTTTGTTCCTAGAAATGCCATTTTTTGCCGATCTAAGTGATCCACCTCGCTCTAAAGCAGTTTTGATTAATTTTGTGCTATAATTTCTTATATCTTTGCGGATATTTCTTTTTACTTGCTTGTCCAAATTCCTGTATTCATCTGTTTGCCAAACTGTGTCTGTCCTTTTATTAATCAATGATATTGTGTCATTACTCAATTTATTTGTTTTTTGCCTATTTGTTTTTATTTTGTTTGTTGCTGTTTTTATGCATTCTTTAATGATATCATATTGAGCTTGTGGGTCATGTGTTCTATTGTCCAGTATATCGAAACTATTTTTAAGATCTAATTCAAAGTTTTCCCAGTTGCCAAGTAGGGTTTGTTTACTTAAAGATTTTATTTGCTTGCAAAATAGTTGTTGTCTATGAATTTTAAAGTCAAATATTAGTCTTGCTCGAAGAGGTCGGTGGTCGGAAGAAAATTTTATTTTATTGATAATCCCAACATCTTTTATTGGGTGCTTGCAGGAAGATAATATAAAATCAATTTCGTTTTTTGTTCTACCGTCTGGAGACATCCATGTCCATCGACGCTGTGGCTTTTTTGTAAAGTAGGTGTTGCTGATGCTCAACATTTGGCCGAAGGCGAACTGAAGAAGGCGATTGCCCCTCTCATTGCGAGTTCCTAAGCCATGTGGGCCGATTATTTGGTCGTTATCGTGTTCTTGTCGAAAACCGATCTTGGCATTGAAGTCGCCTAGGACAATATTAATCGTGCCCCTGTTGTCATCGCAAGCCTTGTTAAGCAGGTCGTAGTAGTCTTCAACATCGTCGTCAGAGTAGGCAGATGTTGGTGCATACGTCTGGACTAGTGTTAAAGTTTTGGTTTGTGTTAACCTGAACTTAAGAACTGCAATCCTCTCTGAATAGCCCCTGAATTCTAAGATGTTATTTTTCCACTTTTTGGCAACCAAAAAACCTACTCCATGGAGACCGCTCCCAGTGCCAATGTGAAAAAATATACTATCGTCCCTCTCTTCAGTTATTTCTCCCTCCCTTCTCACTTCTGAAAGACCTATAATGTCCCAACGGATGTTTTTAAGAGAGTTTTCCAGTTCTATTAAGCGCTCGTCTTTTAGTAGTGTTCGGACATTATAGGTTAAGACGTCAAGCTTATCGGTATCCAGTAAAACGTTAGCCGCGGTTGTTTGACGGGGTGTCGATCTCGCCCGGAGATTGTATACGCCCCGGGTCCCAGCGCCGGGCTGGCTTCCGTCAGAGGCAGCTCGGCCACTGGGGCCGCCGGGCACTTGGGGCCGAACTGTGGGTGTGTAACTCATGGGGGTTTGGACCGTTTGTCCCACCATGCTGGTCCAGTGCACGGTTGGTGGGTGGGTCGCCAGAGCCTCGTTTGTTGTTTAGCAGGGTGCACCACGAGCAGGAGAGGTTGACTTGGATCCCGAAGATGTTGTTTGGGACATTAATAACTTTAATTTGGAAAGCTTTCGCATGAACTGAAATACGCTTTTCTAAATTAAAATTCGTGGACTTCAAACGGCACAGATTGTGAATTTCATTTTATCTGCGAAAAAATAAAATTTCCTTCCTTAAAAAATAATATCTTAACCTTTTTGCTTTTTGTGGTGTTTTTTCTTATTTTCCTTATCTTTAGAGCAAAGAATTGCAAGTGCAAGTTTCGCTCCCTTTATTAATACTGTAAAGAAACTGTTTAACGTAAATGTTTTTTTTTTGCATAAAATTCTCGGCACTTGGGGCAAAACAGCAAGTTTTGCCCCAAGTGGTGCCCTTAGTGGATTTTTTAGGTATCTGTGGAGATCTAAGGGGGAAGCCTATGTTCAGGAGTGGACGTCCTATGGCTGAGATGATGATGATGATGATGATGATGATAGTGGAATTGTACATCTGGTCTAAAAAAGCGACCAAGAAATTCGATATATGACGATTTTAATGTGTGATCCACAGATCACACATCACATCACAATCGATCTTGATTCTCTTGAACTAATTGCTGAACAGATTTTTTTATTTGTTCCCTAAAAGCTCCTAAACTACTGAACCGATTTGTATATTTTAATGTTGGAAGCCTACATTATTCCCTGGTGACAAGCTATATATTTTATCTGGTAGATATTGCAACGCATGAAATTTTATGAACAGGCCTCATGAAGCTGGCGATCCTGCGTTTTTTATAAAACTTGTTACAATTTAAAAACAAAAATTAATAATTAGCAAAAGAGCGATCGACTAATAAATAACACTAAGACCTGAGTTCAATAATCCTGTACCAATTACTGCTTCGATATCTGTTTCAATTATCAAATTAGTATTATCTGGCACAATGTTTCAAAATGGCGTCATTTTGCCGCCTAATGGTGGCGCCATCTGTTGACAACTTTGAATGACTTGTTAAACGACCATTACTACGTGATTCGGTGGACTAATTATTGTAACCACGGAATGGAACTAAGTAACTATATTTATGTAATTGGGGAAGCAACTACAAATTTTCACTATGTCCAAACGTTTCTTTAACAAAAGATTGGCCAGGCTCCATACAAATGTGCCCATTAGGGTCAATTCACACTGAAAGAGCAGCGGCCGGCAGCGGCCGTAAGAGCACGGAAAATGTACGAGAGCGGCACGGTGCGGCGCCGCGCGGCGCCGCGCGGCCCGCCGCGCTCACGCTCAATCCCTTGCAAATACGGCCGCTGCCGGCCGCTGCCGGCCGCTGCTCTTTCAGTGTGAATTGACCCTTATCCATTCATCTAGTTTACGCCAGAGTCCCGAAAGAACGATCTGTGCGAACCTAAATAAAAATAGTCCTCGACAAATTGGCTATCTAACACTGAAATAATTTTTCAAATCAGACCAATAGATACTGAACACACACAAACAAAACATTGTTTGTGTGTTTATACTTATTATTTACGTATCATCATCACAATCATCTGAAAAACAGACTCGTACAGACATAATACACACGATTTACATAATATGTCACATGATATGATAATGCATAAAGAAATGCTCTGAATAAAAGCCAGTGGACAAAGGGAAATATGTAGGTCAAGATCTCCCTTAGAAAATATCTCCGCTCTATATAATGCATTTTTGTTCTGAATGCAAAGAATAAATAATATGCATGGAGAACAAAATGACTAAGCGCAATGTAAATGCCTCATATAAATTAAATTTTGCACAAAATTGACCAATTTGAATAGTACCTTGTCATTTGCCTCGTATCGATTCTTCTTGTTTTTTTTTATTATTATTTTTGTTATGCATAGTTTGGTTTAGTTTAATTTAAGTTATTTTTTAATTTGAACGTTGTGCGCACCTGTAATTAACATATTTACGCAGGACTTATTACAATTGTAAACGTATATATGTGAAATGTATTTGTAAATAAACTGTTGGTGTGCCTAAATAAATAAATAAATAAATAGACTAGCGGAGCTGCCATAACTTAAAATCGCCTAAGGAAGTAGCGCGCCAAAATGCGGGGGACGAGGAACGTTACTGTTTTCGCTCTTACAGGCCTTCTTTGGACCCGACCATTTTTTGTAATACCTACCAAAAATTGTCTACAGATGGCCCAAAGAACTTCAACGCCTCGTCGATTCATTCGTGATCATTTTGGTCATGCCCACCGCACGAATTTGACTAGGAGAAGGCGCCTGACCTACCTGCATTATGGCATCTCCGCTCATCTTTCCTTGCTCTGTGGTAATAATATGAGACAGGATAGATGTTTATTTTATTCATAGACGCGTGTTTACTGCCTATTTTGGTTTAATAATAGAGTAAGGAAGTACATAATTATGGAGTTTTCCTTTGATGGCAAGCTTATGGGGGTTCTGAAAATTCATGTTTCAATTTTGTACTTTCACTTGAAGGTAATGCTTGGGGAGGTATCTTTATGGTTTGGGTTAACTTGATTACGGGTTTAGCAGCGGTTACTGCCTCCAATTTTAAAACATGTAAACTTTAATCTTTAACAAATAAATGAGGATTTTTTACATAATGGTTTACGAAAAAATGTGGTGTTAAATGCTAAAACAAAATATTTTGATAAAACTAACTGTTCCCCGCGGTTTCACTCACATCCCGGAAAAGCTACAGGGATAGGTTAAAAGTAGCTTTTAAGACTATCGCAGTTTACTATCGCAGTTTTTTTAAGCGTGAAGGCGCATTACTTGGAACGAAGTTCCTTATCGCGCGTTGTGAAAGGGGGCAGACGGCAAAAAATCTTACGAAAAGTTTTCACGACACTTTTTGCTATTGTAAGCTGTGCGGCGTCGCATGTTTCTCTGTCTGTCTGTCTGTCTCTCAATAATTAATCGAAAGGAACTTCGTTCCATCCGGGTGTCCCTTGACACCTCTCAAGTTTTACATAAGCAAGGAGTTCTGGTGTCACTAACGCCTTCCTTAATAAATTACACTATTATTAAAGGATTCATCAATATAATTTGTGTACAGCCAATTACAATTTAGATCCAATATAAACAGTTGAAATAGCTACTCAAAGCGAACAGGTGCTCACGACTCGGAAACTAATAAAAACCACTGAACCGTCTCTCACCCGTAACTTTTGTTTCAATAGACATCTTTGAAAGTATTGTAATAACATAAGAATGAACAGAAGGTTAGTTCCATTTCAATATCTTATCTATCTTGAGATTTGATTAGGTACTGAAGATAAGATTATGTAATCTATACTAATATTATAAAGCTAAAAAGTTTGTTTGTTTGTTTGAACGCGCTAATCTCAGGAACTACTGGTCCGATTTGAAAATTTCTTTCAGTGTTAGATAGCCCATTTATCGAGGAAGGCTATAGGCTACTTTTTATCCCGGTACGGGAAGTAGTTCCCACGGGATGCGGGTGAAACCGCTGGCAGAAGCTAGTTCATAATATAGTAGGCAATTCACATAAGTATGGACTACATACAGGTAGGCTATTGAAAACCGCCGTAAGAGAAGGAGCACACGTAAAACTTTCCAGGGTCACAAAAGAGCTTGAATCTTATGGTTAAGCTTAATTGATATTTATTATTAGTATAGATATGAAACGATTTCTTGATTGGATAGAATATCTTACTTTTCGGATTAACTGGAAGCCGACCCCAATATAGTAGGGAAAATAATAGACAGTTATTAAGGCCAGACCTTCTGTTCTTAACTAATTGTTGGTGTTATAGTGAGGCGTATCTCTAACTTGTTCGTTATTACTTATTTATTACTTAGCTCTGGTAACTTCAATCCTGATTTATGCTGAACTCTTATTGAAGTGGCTACTGTATTTTTTCTTTTTTATTAGCAGTATTCTTACTTCGTTGGCCACTTTATCTATTCCGCGATAAATAATACTTGATTATGTTTTATTAATTTGAAGTGAGTGAACCTAAATAGTTCCTATGTAGCAGTAAATATCATTGTTTAGAAAAAACTAGGGCAGTTGCAAAATATTGAATTTAAGTACTATTTTTAGCTAAGGACTATTGCCGAAATATATGTACCTATATTAAGAAAATTAAATTTAATAGACTATGTTGGCAGAACATTATTAAGATTACGGGATTAAATACGTTGTTATTTCAACCAAAATAAATAAATAATTTAAACTGGATACGTTGTTAAATGTTAAGCTTTTTCGGGTTTAAATGGGTTTAATCCCTTCAGGGTAGTTCCACATTCTCAATGGCAGGGTTTACTCTAAAGAAATACCCGAAACATAGTTGTTAAGGAATTCTTGCGGAAGGAATTTCTCGCCTCTCTTTGGCTACGGGTAATTATTGAAATAAAGAGAGTAATTTATTTGAAAATATTCACCACATGCTTGGGTTTCATCCAATTCTGATGTAACCACGAGTATTTGAGACATGGATACCAGATTAAAGGCCCTAAAGATCACCAACAACATATGAAAACCTCTAAAATCTAAACCACCATAAGTCCACTTGCTAAATACCACTTGATTTACTTATCAGGGCCCACGATTGTTACTACCATTTTTAGTTCCACCTCCAACTGTGTACAATCAAAGAATGCAATCAAGGATCTGAATAAAAAGTTGTTATATTTAAAAAAAATAGAAGGTAGGTACCAGACTAATTTTATAGGTGTTCCCATCCGTATGCTGACACCAACTAACAACAAGTTTGTGTGATGTGCTATTTACTGTAACCATAGACTTTCGGCTCACGTAGTCGAGCAATTTGTACTAGACACCTGCAAGGAGATATATATACTATAAAGGTGGTATATCGCTAGAATTAAGGGTCTCTGACCGGTTTGTTTTCTTGCTAGAGGATTCCCACCATGCAATATTGAAAGCCTTATTTGAAGATCAACTTAAGATGAAAAGTGTAAGGAGTGAGGCATTTCTGCTAGAAATTGAGAGATTTCGTCAATTATTTGGAATAGTATGGCTTCAAAAATGTCATCACCTGTGAGATGATAGCAGACAGAAGAGTATGAAAGAAGAAGACTACAGTGCCGACACCAAATAGAATTGGGATAAATGCAGGCGAATGATCATAATTATATTACAAAAATTGACAAAAATATCATTCCACAATCAATTTCTTTCATAAAAATAATCCAACCAAAATCTGACCTGCATCTCCATTATTTTCAAAATCAATATCTGTAGTCATCCAGTCAGTCCAATGCCATTTCAGTAGTTACATGCAAATCCCAAATTCCCGTATCTGTTTTCCAAAACATCTCTTGGGACTTGACTCGTCCCGACACAACGGCAGAAATACTAGCTGAATGCCTTTCTTGGACGTTGGATGAAAATTTAAATTGCTTTCTAAGTTCTAAAAGAACAAACTGTTTGAACTTACGAGCATAAATGTTTGTGCTGTGATTCTTAGGTGAAATTAGAACAGTGCCTGAATAACTTCTTGCCACTAAAGTTGGCCAATGAAGAGTAGTGTGAAGTCATTAGTAGCTAACTTCGGTCAAGGAAAGCTTCTTGGGAAGACAACATTTGTACGACAAATGCGCGAATTGTCAAATGACTAACTGTGTCCCACAGGTATTTGAACTACAATAATACCTTCTGAAATGAGATGAAATGAAATGAAATTGTTTATTTTGCAAGTTGGACATTACATCACTTTTACACGTCATTTTAAGAACGCTGAGGCCGGCATTTCCTAACTGACTGATCCCTGAGAAGAAACGCCGAAACAAACTCAAGGGTCATAGTCTCTTTAAAGTCCAAACATGTTGTAAATGAAATAATTATGTGTGAGTGTCACCATGTACCCGGTCTGGAATGGCCTTTTGAGGAAAGAGCCACATCAGGCTGGAGCTGACCAGTCCCAACAGACGGCACGCATGCATCAGTCGTCGTGTAGCTCAACCATATCTTAGGGAGCTCAACGACCTGTCACACGACGATACCAGATCTGCAGAACATTTGCGTAGGCCAATCAAAAATACTCAAACCCGCCAGACAGTATTTATGTTCTCTAGAACTCGGATATATTTCGTAGCTCGTAAAATGTAGGAACACATCGTAGAAACATTGTGCTTTTACTTGATTAGTGAACCAAAACTTTACACTCTCCATGTCAATACAAACTTACATACCAACTTCTTGTTGAGACTCAATCTAACTGTTCCCCTCGGTTCCTACTGAAAAAAACTAAAAAAGAACCAGTCTTTAGAGAATCTGTGTATCAAACATTGTATTTTTGAAGTGAAAGCCCGACAGACAGACAGAGTTACTATCACGTTAATAATAATAGTACGAGAATTGCAACATTTCGTAACAAAAAAGTTAAGTTTTATTTCATTTGTTATCAATTTTAGCAACCTATCTGTACCTACCGTCGAAATAGGAATAAAAAAATACACTTACATCACTCTCTTCGTTTATTTTTTTACCGATAATGAAAAATAAATACCTTCACCAATTTTTCTGATCACGCTTTAAAGCCCATCAAAAACCTTTAAGCTGGCCATCCGAACACATAACACAAAATACATACATACACACAAGTACATAAGGATCAGTTTACACTTGATAAGGGTCGCAGTTTCACGGATCACCGCCCTGATCCGGATTTATTGATAGCGACCTGTCAGCCTGGATAAACCCGACGTGTTTGTAGATCACAAACTGCGATATGGTTTCTTCACTTGCGTAAATTAGGTCAGTGTGTAATCTTCTTTATGATCGAGATTTGGAATTAGTCTAGTTTTGATTTCGTAACGTTTTCATTTATTTTATATTATATATTAGTGGCGTAGCTAAGGGGGGGCGGCGGGGGCGGCCCGCCCCGGGAATCACCCGATTAGGGGTGACACCCAAGCCCAACTATGACCATCACATACAGTTCTTTCTACCTATAAAACTCGTAAATCTGTGGCAGAGAGCATAACCACCACTAATAAAACTATCTAGGTAACTATAATATCGTACCACGAGCATAATAATTGATATTAAAAAAAAAACAATGTGCACAGTGTCAATCGATCAGGGATTACCTCTAAATTTAATACCCCGTTCACACATAACCAACGCTAGTCAGGGGATTCCCTCGATACAGCGCTCGTCACTTTGTATTGTGGATTGGGCCATTTCTTTTGTTTCCGGCCGCATTCAGTTCAATATTCGCTTACGTGAACGTGTGAACGTCTAGTGCAAAGTGTTTGTTAATTATTAGATATTATAAACAACATTTTTTGTATAAAATCAGAAGACATTTAAAAGCGGCTAATATTACTGTTAGTCGGCTAATAAAGAAGATTTTAAAAAAATATTTGCGCGGACTACAATGGCTGAAACCAGATTAAATTATCTTAATATTTTAACGATAGAACATGAAACAACACAAAATATAAATTTTGATGACGTGATTTCGGAGTTCGCTAGTGTCAAAGCTAGAAGGAGAAATTTTAATTTTTAACACCCATGATATACAAATATTTGTAATAGGTACTCGTATTAAATGATTGTAACTTTTTTTTTATTTTAACAGTTTCAATTGAGTTTTAGGGTGACACCTATAAAATCCGCCCCGGGTGCCACCTATGCTAGCTACGCCACTGTATGTGAATGATGCCGTTTCGACAATTTACGAACTAGCTGTTCCATCCTCGTCTCTAAGGTACTACCTCCCGCAACCGGACAAAAAATATTATATGTCTTTCTGTAGTTTTGGTGTGAAAGCCTGACAGACAGAGTTCGGTCTTAATCATACAATAGCTAATCATACACATACGGACAATTAACAACATCATTTTTTTTTGTAAACATCAAAAACTTTTTATTTAGGTACGGTAGACTGCACATCAGTGGTAACTGTCATGCACCTTAACTCAATAGTAATAAGTACGATTTTCCTATAAAATTGTTGCCACTGACCTGAAGTTGACTGTACCTCAAAACATCGATCACCTAAAAACATAAAAAAAACTTTATCAGACAATCACACCAAAATAAACGTAGGTGATTTTAAACAAAATTTATATACTAAATATTTAATTTCAACCAAAACCCGCTTATACATACAACCACAACTTAATTGCTTTACAAATTCACAAACATATAAATCGTAATGTAACCCTAATTACTCCAACCTGACAGTCATGACAAGATGGCCGCCACAGACAAACACACAAGCACAAAGCGCTTAAACTTTGAATAATTATAATATTACTAGCACTTTCCCGCGGTTTCATCTACGTCCTGAACTATTTCCAGGGTCTAGGTAAAAATAGCTATTTAGTAATCTGTGCTATTGGTTTTTTCGAAATTAAATAAAAAGCCCTTTATTTCCAGTTTATCATAGACACTGCTTTACAAACTTAGGATAAATCAAAATCATTTTTAATTTTTTATTCACGCTAGCAAATACTTAAATATTTTTTCAAATCGGCTCAGTAGTTACCATAGTTAGTAGGTACCTAAAGTAGCATGTCCTGTCCAAACATAGAAACTCTTTCAGCTTTATAACATTAGCATGGGCAGATTACACTACACTTCATTACAACAAGCTCACAAAATATCATGAAGGTAATCCTTACCCAAATTGATTCACAGAACACATGTCATGAACATGTCACTTTTATTTGCTCGACATTGTATCCAACGATTTGACGACACATCGGCCCATTTTCGGCTCTCCAATAACCCGAATGAAAACATTTTAACCCTCCGACGGTCGGTTAAAAAAAGTCGACGCCTCAAATTGGAATTGATGAAACCTACACTGCCAGTTAGACGGGTATGTTAAGCCAATGGATACCGGCAATCCGAGAATACTGAAATGCTGTGACACGATACTGTTTTTAATTTTGTTGTCGATAGAGGGTTAAAAATAGGGTGTGTCAATAAGGCTTCAACTGGGTTTAATGTTTAAATCTATGTGTAGTAATATTGTACCTAATGCTGAAGAGTTTTTAACTTTAGTGTTGACGTGAGGAAAGACTAAGGCAGGAGCGTAGAGTAGTTCCGGTACGAGAGTGAAAAGTGGAAACTAGTTGGTAAATAAAAATACTCATTTATCACTTCATATTATAAAACAATGTCGCATATGTCTGTTCGTTCGTAAAAAACTTTAAATTACTGAACGGCTTGCGACTTTCAGAAATAGCTACTCAAATAGACGAAGAAGGGAAGGTGTAGATGTAGATAAAATAGCCATACAAAACCGGGTTGGGTCGCTAATTAATATTAAAACAGAGCCTAAAATCATTATCATTAACATCCGTTTCAATTTTCTCTTAGAGATACGTATCAAGGCCGTGCTTGCCATTTATTACACAGGAATGGATATAAATGATGTAGTGACGATGGAAACTTATTAACCTAGTTTCTGGGCTAATCGAATAATGGTGCTTTCTTACTTGCGCGTAGGTAACTTTTGGAAGGAATGAAAAGGTATAACGAGCGTTTATAGGCTAAAAGTAAATATGTACATACTAGCTTCCGCCAGCGGCTTCGCCCGCGTGGTGTGTTGATAAAAAGTAGCCTATGTGTTAATCCAGGGTATCACCTATCTACATACCAAATTTCAATCAAATCGGTCCAGCCGTTTTTGCGTGATTCAATAACAAACATACATCCATACATTCTCACAAACTTTCACATTTATAATATAAGTAGGAAGTAGGATTTAGTTCTGTTTACATACTAATTAGACATACATGAAAATATTTATTTACAAAGTACGGATTTAAAAGAAAGAAGAACAGCAATGGGGAGGGCTTACATGCATTTCAGCAGTTTTCAAATTCCCGATTTTAAATTTTTGATAGGTCGCTTCCACTGAACAATACTGGTATCATTTTCAACCAATAAAACTTTCATGAAACAATATATTTGTAAACAGAGTGCAATTCAGTCAAGTTTCGCTTTTTTGCGGGTAGAATGGATACTTTTTTGTGTATATTTTCAGTAAGTATAGCATATTAGTGTAGTTGCTTTTTTTCAATATGATTATTATCCTCACAATAAGAATGAGACATACACGTTAAAACTAAGGGCTAGCAAGAAACCCGCAAATAACATAGTTGTTGAAAACTTAACTCTCAGAAGTTCTAGCTCATCACTATGAATGACTAGACAGTCACGCAGTGCCCGTCCCTAGAGAAATCTCTGACAGAACCATAGACATAGAACAGTACATAGATAGGCAATCTAGTGATTTTAGTGGAACCAAAACTGAAGTACATGGGTTGAGTGACTTTTTCATGTGTGAGAAAAAAATTACTGATTCCCCCAGCTTTGAAATCAGTACCTATTCTGGTGTTTCTTAACTTTGATCATAAAATATAAAAAAAACATGCTTGATAATTTTGTTCTTAACATACACTTGATACATACAGGGCCGCTACATGCCCTTAACGTGTTCCTTTTTTAACTATCACCAAGAATGTATATGTCTCTCACGCATTGCCAATCTATCGAACTGTAGTAGAATCCTAAATCTATGGACAGAACACACATTGAGATACGTGACAGGCGAAATGAGGCAATGAAATAACATTGTACTGAATATTTGTGAAACAGAGTAAGGCAAACTATGTGACTTGTCACGAAGATTTACGTACAAGGCTGTCTTACCTTACGCCTTGGGCAGTCATGACAAAAAGAATTTGTAACATACGGAACTATGGTGACCAGAAAAAAGAACGTAGCTACATACAATGTCGTACGTACGGTCTCGGGACAAGTGGGTCCTTCATTGATTGCAAGGCCCTGGGCAAAAGGGAATAGGGCCTGTGTGCGCAGCATGATCAATTATTCAGTTATCCAATTAAATATATCCATGATTGTGTTGCTCGCCAATCGCCAATAATAACAACTGAAAGTTAAAGAAAGTGCGAGGTGGACTTGCTGACGTCAGGGTTCCGTAGGCAGGTACAATGGATACAAAATATTAGGTAGGTGCTTGTGCTATACTTTACTTTCTAAGTATATCTTAGACACCATTGACTGTGTTTTCGGATGGCACGTTAAACTGTAGGTCCCGGCTGTCATTGAACATCCTTGGCAGTCGTTACGGGTAGTCAGAGGCCAGTAAGTCTGACACCAGTCTAACCAAGGGGTATCGGGTTGCCCGGGTAACTGGGTTGAGGAGGTCAGATAGGCAGTCGCTTCTTGTAAAGCACTGGTACTCAGCTGAATCCGGTTAGACTGGAAGCCGACCCCAACATAGTTGGGAAAAAGGCTCGGAGGATGATGCTTGTGCTATTAAATCTTTCTGCTAATAAAGGGTCATTCGTCATCTCGACACACTTAACTCACCACGAACGTATCCACTTGGTGAAACTCAAAATTTTAACATTTATCATGTCGTCAACTCGACACGTTAAGATTTTGATACGTGAAAACATAAAAGTTTATAATTTAAGTTTCACTAACTGGACACGTATCAAAATCTTAACGTGTCGAGTTGACGTTAAAATTTTGAATTTCACCAAGTGGATACGTTCGTGGTGAGTTAAGTGTGTCGAGATGACGAATGACCCATAAATTTTATGATTCTACGTCAGTGTAAGGTACTCTGTGTTATTGTCGCTTTATTGTTCTTTTTAGAAAATGTATGGGAAATATAACATTAACAAAAGGTCTTGACAGACAAACGGATAACAAAATGTTCCTATAAGGATTCTTTTATTCCTCTAGAGATGCGCAACCCTAAAAAGAAAACGATTAATCCTAATTAGCTTCAATCTCTTGGGTGTAGGTGGTATGATGGAAAATGATTTAGTAACAAGATCCAAGTTAAAAATAACACGATAATTCCATAAGTTAATTAGAGATTATCCGGCGTGAAGCCTTTTAAAATGTATTCAAGCAATTATTTCATTAAGGCTGTGAAACTTTAGTACTAAGTTGGTACGTGGGTGGTAGACTCGCGCCAAATCAAAGTTTGTACTCTGTACATAGGTAGTAGGTACTGCAGCTGACACGTGCCAACAAATGACATATTATAAAACAAAGTCCGTCGTTGTGTCTGTTTGTAAGTTCGCAATAAAATGAAGAATGAACAGATTTTTTACAGGCGTGTTTTTCTGTTACATTGTTAAAAACCGGCCAAGTGCGAGTCGG
The DNA here is from genome assembly GCA_963856015.1 of Helicoverpa assulta. Lineage (NCBI taxonomy): Eukaryota > Metazoa > Arthropoda > Insecta > Lepidoptera > Noctuidae > Helicoverpa > Helicoverpa assulta. The sequence goes on from CAWLCW010000027.1 coordinate 5,231,122, forward strand.
GCTCGCGCACCCAGGGTTCCGTACAAATCCTGTATAGATAAAAAGTGATTCTCGCGCAAACCGTTCAGTTTAGAACAATCATAGTTATGGTAATTTCGTGAGAGTCAAAATAGTTAATATTTTTTATTTTATAACTCAAATAGTAGGCCAGTACCTTGTAAAAGTTCTTTTATTAAAGTTATTTATTTACAACATTTTATAGTCATCATTCAGAAATCTGATTGAAAATAACTAATTATGTCTTAAAAGTCATTGGGCATATCTGACCCGCTTTGCAAAAAGTGGCGGACATGAATCAAAGTAGTTTTAAATTGAGGAGAATAGTATGACGTACTGGTAAACAGTGAAGGTTTGGAGCTGATTTGATTATGGAGACCACAGAGAGTCGAGAGAACTCCTGAACGATATGTTGCAACTACCACGTGTTTGGGCTTATTTTATTCGTATTGGCGAAGACTTTCCACATATGTAGGTTTGACTGCCATTGCGGGATCTATAGTAAAGATCAGATATAGTTCAGAGAACTTTTTTACAATTTATAGCAGTAACCTTGTGTTGGAGCTTATTTTATTTTAGGTGATGAGAATTCACTACTAACTTGGGTTAAAACAGCCATTTCAGGAATAGGATCATTTATTTTTGAGGGATTAATCACCTAACGAGCCCCAGTATCAGGTTTTTTTCGAAACCGCCTGACGACTTGTAACTGTCGTATTGTAACAACGACTGCTAGAGAGTAGGATTCGGGGCTGCTGGCTTTACGTTTCTAGAGCCTTGACAAAAGTGTAATTCTGTCCCTCTCTTTGTTTTATAAAGTCGGCTTTATTTTATTTTGTAAATAGTTCTCATTTAGTTTATATATCTCAATACCCACATTGCCAGTCGTAACTTGTAATGGTGGGTCGTAATGGTCATAATGGTCTTTATCATGTGGAGGTATGAGAGCAGAGAGTAAAGCTCATCATACCTCGCACTAAAGGGAGGATCCTCCGACCGGACAGGTGTTTTTGTCCGGTGGGCTACTGCCCGACAGTTGTTGTCGGGGTGATCTAACTGTATTCACTGCGCGCGCGAACACTGCATGTGCGATGCAGGATAGTTGAGTCTCCGAATGTGTAGATGGCGGTGTTGTAAGTTGTAGTACCACTACAATCAAAATGAATTTAAAAAGCATTTTACAAACAAATCCAACTTCAAACATATAAAAAAGCAACAAGAAAACAAAAACATGAAAGAAAGGAAGAAGATGTTAGGTGCATCGGTCTAGAAGTCGGTGTCTAGAGCATGCATCTATATTTATTTAACCACCGAGATCTAGACCGATGCATATGAACAGTTTTCTTGTTGTTTTTAGAAGTTGTTTTTTTTTTTTTGTAAAAAGTCTTTATTTTTAACTTTTGTGAAAAGTTCTCGTCAATACGAATAATATAAGCTCAAACACGACGTAACTAAAACATACCGTTTAGGAGTTCTCTCGACTTTCTCACGTCTCCATCATCAGGTAAGCTCTAAACCTTCACTGTTTGATAGTATCATCAGACATACATCTGAGAATCAAGTTTTAACCCTATGCATGCCTACAATTTCTGATAGTTGCCCTCGATTTCTTAGGATTTCCATCATCAGATCCTGACCTGATGACAATGGAAATAAACGGCGAGTATACTCTTTCACTACAAAGAAATGATTTCTCAAATCCGTCAAACTTGGTCGTTTAAATTCCCCATTGAAATGAGGAAAATATTTGATGTTTAAACCTGATTTTCTCTAGATTCCCATGGTTCACATTGATGCGACTAATGCCATAGTAAATCAGAGCCTTATATCATTATACTGTGCTATATTTCATACTAAGGTGCCCAATAACCTTTGAATGATTTAGAATTTTTCACAGTTTAGAGGCAATTAGATTTAAGAAGTGTTTAATATCAATTTCAACTTTAATATCTCTGCACGTTCATGTGAAAAAGGGTAGGTAGTAAGTTTATAATGATTAAAAAAATATTTTATGTCATGTAAGCAAAATACTATTTTAATATTTTATGTAACTTCAAATTTATCATTTTCGCAATTTTTCCTTTATCTGTAGTATATAACGTTGCTTCGTGCCGAATTTCAAGATTCTGAGTTCACGGGAAGTACCTTGTAGGTTTTGATTCCCTAGCGTGTGACGGAAATTCGTTAAGGTGTCGGTATAAACTGCTGTATCTTTTGATCGCGTTAACTTAGAAGTTTGATTTTTTCACTGCTTAAAGGGACAATAGACCTAGGTATTTGGTATAAATTTCAATTTGATATCTTTATTCGTTCGTGAGAAATAAGGTAGTAAGTTTCATTTTATTAAAATATTTTTATTATATCACATAACTAAAAAAAATTTGATTTTCGCAATTTTTCCTATATTTGCATTATATGACAATGCTCCATGCCAAATTTCAAGATTCTGAGTTTACGGGAAGTATCCTGTAGGTTTTGATTCCTTTGCGAGTGTCGAAAATTTGTCGAAAATATCGACATAATCGGCTGTATCTTTTGATTGGTTTGGCTTAGAAGTTTGATATTTTCACAGCTTAAAGGGACAATAGACCTGAGTATTTCATGTGAATTTCAGCTTGATACGTCCACGCGTTCTTGAGATAAAGGGTCTTGACAGACAGACAGACAGACAGACAGACGGACAACAAAGTGATCCTATAAGGGTTCCGTTTTTTCCTTTTGAGGTACGGAACCCTAAAAATGATTCTTGGTGAATGAATCTATATCTAATTCATATCTGGGTGAAGAATAGTACCTTAGGTATATAAAAATAATCACATTATCACAGAAAAACAGCAATGATTTTAACAGCCATTAGCCAAATCTCTTGTAGGTTTTTCGGATCAATCTGACAACAGGAAGGTACTTAAATTTTAATTTCTAATTTTGACCCAAACAAACAAATACCGTGCGGGTCGAGCTAAATAAAACCGTTTTAAAATAATCGTAGGTACTTTCGACGACATTGTATAAGTAATTTGAGCAATAATAATTATTCCTGCTTTTGTTGAACTAAGTATTTAAGTCTAGACACAGATTGGAGCTATTTTAAATCGGCTAACTAGAAATAAATTCCAGAGATTAAGGTGTTTTTTATTTTAATATTTGTGCTAAAAATACAAAAACAAGCAAACAATGCTTTAAATATTTCGTCAATTCCGAACACAAGTTTTAACAAAGTTTTATTTTTATCACAGGTTCAAGGAAAAGATGCAGAGGGCGAAATATTTTAATTCGCATTCATTGAAACATGGGCAATAAGGATGGTCCAATAAGCCGGTTTTATTAAGATTTATAATTTTATTTTTGAAAAAAGTTGGCATGAATTTGTTGGGAAATTAATTTCACTGTCAGGCAGGCCATACTATTTTATTAAACTAGTATTTCAGTTGTTTCGGTTTTATTTAATTAATTGATAGCAATTTTAACATCACTGATAATTGATATGTTCAAATAAAACAGCTTGATTGAAAATCTTTAGTTACATAGCGTAAATACTTAGTTATATTAGAATGATATTTAGTAGTAAACATTTTTTCTTTATAATTAATCTGAATGTTTTTACATTTTTAAAAACCTTTACGAGTCGTGTTTATTATAAATGAAATAGTTGTATATTATAAATCATGGCTAAAAATTGCAATGCAACGAGGTATACATTTAACAGATACTTACTTTATTATTGTATAAAAAAAGTTTTTTTTTTTCGAATAATATACCTACATTTAATATTAGTCTATAAAATGGGTAAATGTTTGGCATACCAAAAATTATTTCAATCCGGAATAATTAAAAAGCATCATAAAATACCAAGAATTTTTTGTAAGCTAAAATATTTTTACTATAAACACCTTTACACGTACAGTCAGCGTAAAAAAAAAAGAACACTGAGGTTTTTTATTGTGAATTATTTTCTAAACTAGCTGTTTCCTGGGGTTTGACCTGCATCACGGGCTATTACTCTCTACCGGATAAAAATACGCCAATGTGTATGCCAATACATAAGCAACACATTACTGTGAAGTTTCATCAAATTCCGTTAACGAGTTTTCGCATTAAAAAGGAAACGAAGAAGGATTATACGACTGACCCAAAAGCATACCGCTGGTGGAAGTCGAATAGCTTCCACCAGCGGTTTTACCCACGTTTCTTAAGAACTATACTCTGTGCATCAATAAAACGTGGTCTAAATCGTCCTCTACAAATGGGCTGTTTACGAAGAATTTTTTGAAGTTTCAGTAGTTCTGGAGTTTCGATCAAAGAAACACAAAAACAAATTTCTATAGTAAATTAAGCTACCTACCTATATACGTAGTATAGTAAGACTAAGTAGGTATATGTTAACGAATCGATGTATTAGTGTTAGTTCGAGTGTTCCGAACTCGAACAAAGCCGAGCTGTGAAACGTATATACCTAGTATGTTGTTTACCCTCGCCACGTGCCGTGAATGCGACCTTCGCTTGAATTCAGCTCTAGTTAGACTACCTCGAGATAAGCAGATGAGTCGAAACATTAGGAGAATATAGATACCTCAATATGTACGTTCTTTTTTACTTATTTTATTTTTTCTTCCACTGACGCATCTTTATTTACCTCTATTGATATTATGAATTTTGAAAATTTGATCATGGAATAAAGCAAGGTTGGGGAATTTTGTTGAAAATGCGTCTAATAAGTCATGATATCGTTACATTCGCAATTTTTCGCTCTATCGATTTGTATAATGTTTAGAATTCCAATAGGTATCTTTATCCTACACTCTTCACATAAGTAGTTACAGCTAAATGACGGAGGATCTGCTCTACTGAGATTCTTTCCATGAAATCCGAAAAATTCAGACACGGATAAAACAAAGCTTTTCCGACTTTCTTCGCTGACTGTAGCTACCAGAACAAATCTTCATCTTATACTTATCCCAGCATCTTCACACCTCCCTTGTGGGTGTTTCGTCAATATTTTGCTAGGTAAAAGCACCCAAGCACCACCAAGCAAACTGCTGACTAAATAGTCGGCCGACACTTGCCCCGATGGATGGCATTTTTTTTAAAGAAAATATTGATTCCAAATGAGTTTTCAGTCGGTCTGACACCGGCTAAATCTTAGTAATATGTATAGTATACATTTAAATACCAATTCATCAGCCTAAACAAACTGTTGACCGACTAAAGGTTTGCAGTGTATCTACTACTCTAAAGCGTCAGAGCTCGTTTGAATGAACCAATTGGGTCAAAAGTGCTTCACTAGATATTATAAGTGTATTGTAAATAGGTAGATAATTGTTCAGTGTCGAAGCCAATACATAGTTTTCCTGTTTAATATTGGACATATTGGTTACTGCCCGTAGCTCGAAATTACCTACCTACATCTAATTTACTCTTTTACCTCAAATAAGTAGACGTAAAAGTCGCTGACCGAATTCTTGTGATACACATGAAATCTCGCGACAGATTATTTGTCGCACGTAAAAAACCAAGCGGAAAATCAGCTAGTGCGAAGTGCTTTAATACCAGACATTTCTTACCGCTTCGAGAATTTGATATCTTCATTTTAATATCACAGAGTTTCGAATGAGAAGTAGTGGGCTGAATTATTAATATTTCTTTTTAGCATTTTACGTAGGGCTGCCATCTCGAATTTCGCCAAACCCGGACAAACATTAAAAAAACCCGGACATTTGGCGTAAATCGCATTTTTTCCCCGAACGAGTACGATTTTTTTAAACAAAATAATACCTAATTTGTAATCCATTTACTATTAACATATACTTAAATTCAATTAGGTGCTTCCTTACATGAAATATGTCCGGGTTTTCCCCGGACACTTCTTGAAACCCCGCCCGGACGGCCCCCGGACGGCCTCCAAACGAGGACAAATCCGGGGAAACCCGGACGGATGGCAGCCCTAATTTTACGTCAAATCTTTCTAGTTTAGTACCTCTACTTCAGTACCTCTACTTTCTGAGAATTTAATATGTTGTAGTGTAATATTTTACTAAGGGTAGTGCGATTTATAATAAACGAGCTTAGGTACGCCAGCGGTTTTACTCGCATCCAATTAAAAAATCTCCGTGCAAACAGATAAAAATTACTCAGCCCTTTTTGTAAAACTGGGCTATCTCAGCCTGGACGATTTTTCCAAATGTCGGGATTCTTTCTAACCCATCAACTTTAATAATATTAGTACCAAATAAATACAACGGTTTAAGAAAGAACACTAGGGTCATCCAGACGAATCTTAAAACCATCCATTCAGCCGTTTTGTAGTTATTATATACATGCATATAAAACAATATAATATCTCTTGACAGTCAGGTAAACATGCACGGAACCTTTCTTTGATCTGAGCACGGAACATTAATTTCTGTACCGTGTAAAAAGGCAGTGATTTGCATTTTAGGTCGATAAGCGCCATCTATCGTCGAGTAGACAAATGGTCTAGACGCCAACCTAAAGTGCAACAGTTATAAACTCTTGTAAATAAACTAGGTGGCGCTTATTAAATATAGCTTTACGGGTAAAGAATAAAACAACATTTTTGTTAATTTACTTCATTTTATTTATCGTATAACAGCAGCATTTTGTAGAAACATTTTTATAATTTCGTTGTATAAATAATACTGGCTGCTTTGTGTAATTAATTAAATGGTCACACTGAGCATAGGATAACTAGTGCTGTCTCTCATCGATTGTATATTTAAATTAAAATGCAAAATAATATAACGGACTACAGGATAGTGAATAATTGACTTAATTAAAACATTTTTAAAATCTATTCTGGTATTGAGAGAATAATTTGGAATTCTGTGTGAAATAAAAATATCAAGATGTTAATACAACAGATGTTTATTGTTGAAAGCAATTCAATATTTCTTCCGATTTGGTTCAAATTCAATGCAATGTCTTAGAAATCTATGGATATAAAGTTTAGCCACACTTTTATATAAATACTTCATTTGAAGTATTTATATAAAAGTGTGGTGTACGAGCTACATATTAGACATTAAAATTTTTCGAATCCAAAAAAAAGTGTGGTTCTAAAGTTCTAATTTCGAAACCCACAATTGAGTTGTTTTCTGTAAGGACAGGGGCGTGACTCATATATCGATTATTTCGATACACAAACGATTCGATAGATAAGTGTTCACCATATAATGGATAGGTAGTTGACAACGTATTTTTTCTTTGCATACAATTTGTGAATCCTATAAGTACTTACTTACATGTCTTTTTTATGACTGTTATCTAACTAGATATCACCAACGTTAGCAGCCATTTATTAGATCCCGTAGCTATTTTCGATATAATTCAATCGAATTTTTCTAATCACCATGTACAACGTGGTACAACCCTAGTAGTTTGTTATGTCATCAGAAAATTAATGCGTCACTTTTTTCAACGACGCCATTATCTATCGTGTCGCTTGCATGATTCTTTCTTTCATTCATTTTGAAATCTTGCTGCGCGTGGTTTGGGCAATCTTGAATCTTCAAACATAGTTTCCACATCATCTAAAATGAAGACTAGCTGTAAGTCCGAAATAAACGAATAGTATTTGCAAATCGAAACCAATTTTGAATACGCCATGAATTGACTTTAAAATTATTTATTCGTCAAGGTTATCATCGCGGAACAATGGACGCATTGCAGTGGAAATTTCCAGAAGACAGAAATGACGATGGCAGCGGACTGGGCGCGTTTACTTGAAGAGGGTTTACTCCGAAGCCTGACAGATCAAGAAAAGGGTTGAAAAAGATGAACAACATGCCCGGAAAAGGGTAACAGGTATAACACGGATCAGTAGAACGAAGAGTAACTGACACGTCAGTTTATCTTTGTTCCTTAGGTACTTTCATATTTCTATGCATTCCCATCGCCCAGCGTTCTTAATTTCAATTTGAAATTAAGTCGACGTACCTACGTCTCTGAACAGGTACGTACCTCAATATACTTATAAAAAAAAATGACGAAATATTTATCTACTAAGTATGTACTTAATCCATGAGGTCTGAGCTTTAGTAATGCATAACGCGGGACACGGTCCCGTACCGTCACATTAGTTAAGGTTAGGGAAAATAGAGCGCCGACATGAAATTCAGGAGTAGGACAATACTGCTTATTTTGAAAGCAAAAGCAACAAAAGCAACTTTCAAGGATGCAAAGTCACCTTGGCAGGTAATGTATTATTAAAAGTTGCTAGTGGATTAGGCCTATTGGGGACACCACTATAAAAAAAACGCACCTTGTGCTCTACCTCTAGGGTGGTGTGGAAACGGGCACCAAAATATACATCATCAGCCTTTCTATGGTCCCACTAGTGGGCGCAACGCTCCTCGCACACTGAAGGATTGAACAAAGTATGCAATGCAATAAATTCATTTGCATATTAGCTTTGGTAAGTATGAATTTGTTTTATTTAGTACTTCATGAAGAACGGACGGATTATATTCATCTTACGACCTAAGTGCCTGCACTTATTTGCATTCAAAACTCAGTCAATACCGTATTAGAGACCAGATATATGTAGCATTTCATGGTTGGGTAGCTAGTCGTTACAGGTAGTCGGAAGCCAGTAAGTCTGACAGCAGTCTAACCAAGGGTCGTTCCTTGTAAAACACGGGTACACTGCTGCAACTGGTTAGCCTGCCGACCTAAACATTGTTGGGGGGAAAAAGGCTCGGAAGATGATGGGTACCTACACTATTCTTGAGTAACAGAGAATATATTTATCTGGGTATGGGAATTAGTTCCCTTGGGTCACAGGGAAATGGCTGGTAACAAACTAAACACAAGAATATCTAAAATTATTTATTTTCTGTTACGCTTACATCGATTCACTGTCATCATTGTAGTCTCCCCAGTTAATTTACTATTAATCATTCACTCGGACTTGCAAAAATAATACTTGTCATTCACAACTTCCACTTAGTTTTAATTTAATAAATTCCTATTAATCATGTACAATGAGATATTTTACAATATGGTAAAAGCATATAACGGTATTTGTGAAACCTCAGGCTTAATACTTGTAAGAAATTCAACTATCTGTGGCCTATAAAAACAAAAAACGTGTCAACTTTACATCTGACTAATAATATTGCTCTAATGTATTTATCTACATTTGCAGTAAATGATAATTTGAAAGTATATAAAGTTCATCTGTGTTATTTGCAATCTATTTGAAACAATTTCAAAGAAAGCAGAGGTTTGAATTCGGTACATTAAGCAAATGATTTTATAACTACTTGTTTTATCATTATTTTTTAGTATAAGACTGCTTATGGGTAGATCTATTTATGACATTGCGAGTATCACCAGAATAACACCGAAATTCTTGACATTTTTCAAATTGGATTTAGTATATTAGAGCAATTTTAGACAAGCGTACTCATATGTGCGTGTTTTTGACGCTAGTCTAAAATCGCGATTACTCATTTTAGTAGGATCACCGATGCACTTGCACAGTTCACAATCATTTACTAACCAGATTTTGTGAAAGATAACAAATTGTTATAACGAAATCGGGATTTAAGTCTCAACAAATGATAAAGTTATACCTAATCACATAAAAATATGCTCTGCACCCATTTTAAGTATGCTTAAAACTCAAAAAGCTGTCATATTATTCTCTATTATAAAATTAAATTCTAAATATTATCCAAGGTCTAATTTGCACACATTTTCTTAAATATTAACCGTCTTACCACAAAAACTTTTAAACGCCAGTTTAAGACTTGTCTAAAAAAATGACAGCTTATGACGTTGAAATAAGGTCCATTTTGCAGCCACACTTTTTTTAGACAAGTGTTTGACACATGTTTACGTTTTTGTAGTAAGACCATTAGAGTTCGTATTTAATTCAGATCACTAGCTATAAAAAGATAGACAACAAATAACTGCACTCGCGTTTTGAACAGTCGGTACACTGCAGAACTTACAATCACATACAATACAAAACAACCACTTTTCCTTTCTTTTTCAAACACAACATGAATAATGCCTTCCACGTAACTAATCTAGGCATTACAGTAACTTCTTAACCAAACCCAACGCTTTCTAATTCCCTTTACAATATCGATGTACCCCAGTGATGTGACGATCACGCTTCATGTTTTTATCGATACTTTTGTCGATGTAATTTCGCCATCTTGGGAAAGAAGAAAGCCTATACAATTCCAATCATTTTCCATTTCTGTCTATCAGTTTACAGTGGCGGTATGTACTGTAATCGCTAGTCTTGGGCTCGGTGCCCGGTTGTCGATTCTCAAATGTTGTTCATGTCGTATAGAACTTGGGCGATCGTTCGAGAAGCTTCCACGCTGCTGAGCGCTATAGTCGCCAAGTGAGCCTCGTATGACCGGAGTTGTCTGTGAAAGAAATATACGTATGGGTGATTTTGTACTGTACGTACTAATCCTAACTAATATTATAAATGTGAAAGTAACTCTGTCTGTCTGTCTTTCTGTCTGTCTGTCTTTTCTTCACGCCTATACTACTGAACCGATTTGTGTGAAATTTGGTACAGACATAGTTTGGAACTTGAGAAAGGACATAGGATAGTTTTTATTACAAAAATATATAAAAATAAAAATAAAATTTATTTCGGATATATAGCGCCATCTATTGGTCAAACCAAAAATCACTATTCCACGCGAACGAAGTCGCGGGCAAAAGCTAGTGTTTATATAAATGTAATTCTATAAAAACGCTGAGATTAACAATATGACTTTATTAACCACGAATGCCTTCGCAGATATGGCGGAAATCCAATGTTTTTTTTTTTTTAATTATTATAAGCGTCGTTTTAATTCTAATATAGCAAGATTAAAATGTTGTTATCAAAACTAATTTAGCTCATAAGTCATGGGATTTTATCTGCACTGAAAACATATGAGTAGCGCCACTACTATCGTTAAAATCCATATTTTTTTCTCACCTCCGTCCAGTATTAGAATAAATGACAATATTTCTTAATATAAGTGCTGCTGTCAATCGTATACTCTTCGTTACCGGACCCTCGTTCTCATCCTGTTAAATTTACAATTATTTAATTAGTAAATTATTTCACTATAATATTTACCACAGACAATTGGTTATGGTAGGTAGTTTCTATTGTGGTGAAAACAGTTTTAAATAGGTAAAATGTGAAACAAGGTAATTATTTGTGTTTTTCTAATGGTCTTAAAGCATAGCACTAAAAATATTATTTTAGTTTAAAGTAGGGACAAAATAAATAAGATCAAACTATGTGCTTCATTAATAAAACATGTATACAATATAAACTAACACAGAAGCCAAAACAAACATTTGTGTTAAACACTATGATACACACAACACATTATTAAGCTACAAAAACACATGTTAAGTGTGTCTCTCTAGTTCTCAATATGAGTTTGACACTACATATTATATCAGTGTTCCAAAACTCCATGGTACCAATAGAGATTTAGACCTACCAATACCCGAAAAAAGTAAATTTTTGACTAAGTTGTTTTCACAGAACATATATAAAAAATACATGGGATATTTTTTCTTACTTATGTAGAATTCGTATACTTTGGCTTCTCGCCCGTTACCAGAGTCGTTGAGTTTTGGGACACCCTGTATACAGTTTGACACAAACACACACAACACAAAAGCTACAAAAACTAGTGTTAAAGCTCATTTTCGTTGATCGTTAACTCAATCGAAGTTTTTAATAATTATGAAATTCACAGGTAAACAAAGTAAAAGTTCCGTACGTATTTTTCATGCTTGAACAGAAATCTCCCACATCCCGAATGCGATCTCTAAACCGTATTTAACTTGATGAAAATGACAGATTCAGCCGACGTAATTTGCACTGGAATGGAATCAAAGACAATCAAAAAATCTAACATGGCCTCTTTTTTCAGTTTTTCTGATCATTTTCATCAACTTAAACGTTACAGGGCATAACGACCAATGAGAATGAGCGTATGAATGTGTTCGTCTCACCAGTTGTTCCGGCGTGCGACTGAGTTCGGCCCTGTGCTGCGCGTGCACAAACACAGACTTACGTTAGTGACGTCACACGGCACACGTGACACTATAGTGACTATGCATGACTTGAGGTGATCAAATTGTGAGTTTCAAGTGACTTTTTGGACAATAGTAAACCAATAGAGCGTTTGATCATCATCATAATCTGCCAAGCTTTTACCCAATTATATTGGGGTCGGTGTTTATAGAACGTTTAAATAAATAAAAATTTTGAAATAAATATGTGATTTTGAAGTTCTTTTTGTGATTTTATGGACTTAAGGTCTTTAGTTACTCACAATTTGATTCCCTTATTGTTTAAACGCAGGGGTGATATCATAATGAATTATTTTTAAGTACCTAGTACATTTGTATTTCGCAGTTAAAACTTAATATACCTGGTTATAATAATAAGATATATCAAATGAATTGTTAAATTTTAGTTTTATGGTCTTCACCAGTAATTAATCTTAAATGGCCAAATGAAATAATTATTGATGTATGTAAAAATGTAGATGAAATTAGAATGATTTGATCTCTATAAAATTATGGGGATTTAAAATACACCAAACGCCATTTTATTAATTGCAACATTAAAATCCCTGCACCTTTAAATTATTATTGTGTTATAATCGTTAAATTGCACTTAAGCACTTTCTAAACGACGGCTGCTTTAAAAAAAACGCTGCAAGTATTGAAGTGAGAAGTTTGCGTAAATAGCTCTTAATGTAGTAGTAATAAAGTGCATATTCCCTTACCATAAGTTCTCTAGGATTGAACATATCGGCGGCATGTTTGTTCAGGGCCGCTAGAGCAGCGTTGGGCGGGTAGCCGAGAGTCACCGGCTTGCCGTCCGTCCCTTCCGCGGCTGCGTGACGACGGGAATTGTAGATCGCTTTTAATGCCTGTGGTAATGAATAATATAGGAGTTATTGTTATGTTTTATGAGTATTTCTAAAATGTATTGTACAACCCGTGCCGATAAAGAATGGGATTAGAAATCGCGACAGCTGTATTCAACTCTCGCTCATGTGCTATAGTGTATGAGCGAAAGGTAAATTACTTGTGAGGCGCCAATTAGCCCAGACAATTATAGAGGAGTTTTTAAACAACGAATAGAATAACTTTGTTTGAAAACCTCTCTGTTCCGCTCCAGTTCGGTGGACCCTAGGTTTTTAGTTTGGCAATAATTATCGGTCTAATTAGACCAGTGTCCAGTGCAGTGTCCATGACAGTGAACACTACTGTGTTGGCTTTACCAGTGATGATGATGTCCTCCTAGCCGACACCTGGCAATAGCGGCTGTTCTCATGTAAGGAGATTAGCCAACTGCGCAGAACATATTAAAGTGCACAAGCATTTTTTATTTTTATTTTTATTTATTTCTTTATTTCAGGCAACTAGGGCCCATAAAAATACAAATACACATATTATTCATAACAATACTTATAAACTAATACATACAATTATCCATATTAATATATGCGCGCAGACACAGGTGCACTTACTATTCCTTCACTCTCATAGCTCGATGGGGCGGCAATCCGTCACGACCAGAGAGAGATCAGGCGCAGGACCGATATTTACGTGCAATACCTGTAGACATACACTGACCTGCACAGTACAATGTTTGTCGGTGAGATGGTTGAGCAGAGCGAATGTCTTGCGCGGCACTCGGTCACAGTCCAGCCACATGCACGGCGCCTCGCCGCCCGCCGCCGGCGGACAGTGGGTGCGGGCCGCGTGGGTGAACACATCTGCTGCATTGCCGAATGATCTGTAAAATGGTGATGGTGGTTGAATTTATCATAGAAACAATATTGAGGGGAATAAGATGGCGACAAAATGAGGTGTATATTACGCTAGTAATAATCAGCAATGCGATAGAAAAGTGATGTTGCGAATACTGAGTAACAAATGCGCACATATCGTCGCAATCACTATTATAGCCAACGATTGTATCGTAATGTTAAAACCAGTTTGCTCTAATACACCAGCATACTCATCGAAGTTTATTTAGTAATTTTCTAAATAAAAATGTTAAAATTTACAAGATTTTTCTTTTTCTTTGCAACATTGTGTTATTTATATAACACACACATGTTATGTACTTACTTGCCACATCCTCTCCAGTGACAGATCCACGGCGTCTCTTCGAGCGGGCTGGTGGCGGGTGGGGGCTGAGGCGTGGGGGCGGGAGGAGGCGTGGCCGACGGTACAGGCGGCGGCGTCACCTTCTGCTGTTTATATAGTAGAAATATGGAGTTTGGTTGCAGTGGGAGGAACTACTACTACTAGGCAGAAATGAATATTATGTGCCCGATAATTAACCAAACGACGAAGGCAAGACACTTTTCTAGTTCTTATCGAAATGCTTTGCTTATAAGAAGTTGCTTTAAATTTACCTCGTGTGTTCATAAGTTTTGAGACAAACTTTTTACTTATAAAAATAAAATAAAAATTACTGGCTGCTGTATATTTCTATTTTCTAATTTTGAATTTGGAATGTTAACTTTTAATATGATTTCGGATTATTTTATTTAAATTTTCTCGTAATGGAGGGAACAAAAGAATTACGTGCGACCGTCATTTCACTATTTAAGGTGGGAAGAAAACCTATGGACATTTTCCGAGAACTGAAAAGTTTTGGTGTGAGCCGTAACTTCGTGTATTACACTATTAAACGATACAAGGAGACAAGTTCTTTACAAGATCGGCAAAGAAGTGGTCGTCTGTGAGGACGCCTGCGAACATTAAAATCATCCGAGAGCGACTTCGCCGAAATCCATGTCGCACTCAGAAGAAACTCGCTCTGCAGACCAATATTTCGCGCGTTTCAGTCAACAGAATACTGAAATATGATCTCAAGGTTAAGGCGTATAGCCGTAGGAAAGTACACTTTTTAAACGATCGCCTTCGTCAATTGCGACGCGAACGTTGTCCAATACTGCTTAGTAGACACGATGCGAGGAAGATACTCTTCACCGACGAGAAAATCTTTACTGTCGAAGAAAAGTTCAACCGACAAAACAATAAAGTGTATGCCAAAAGTAGCAAGGATGTCCCAGCTTCAGCACGGAATGTCTCGCGTACTCATCATCCGGCTAGTGTCATGGTATGGTGGGGAGTTTCGTACGAAGGTGTGACTCAGCTTCATTTCTGCCAACAAGGCGTCAAGGTGAAAGCCAAAAATTATCAAAGTGACATTCTAGAGACTGTTGTGAAACCCCTGTCTAATACCCTATTCCATAACAAGTATTGGGTTTTCCAGCAAGACTCGGCGCCATCCCATAAGGCTAAAACCACTCAAGCTTGGCTGAAGGAAAATGTGCCGGCCTTCATTGCGGCGAATGAATGGCCCTCCTCCAGCCCCGACCTCAACCCGCTGGATTATTCTCTATGGACCGAATTAGAGCTCAGAGCCTGCCGAAAGTCCCACCCAAACTTGGAGTCACTTAAGCGAGCTCTTGTCCGAGAAGCGAAGCGAATTCCTCTGGAAAAGATTCGTGCCGCCATTGATGACTGGCCAAATCGTCTAAGGGCATGTATTAAAAACAGGGGTGATCATTTTGAATAATAATTATATTTAATTTTTACTTACTATTTACTTAATGTTTACTATTGTTTTTATAAATATAAGTTAATTATTTAAAAAGATATGCAACTTTTATTTTGTCTCAAAACTTATGAACACACGAGGTACTTCACGATAGTCTTCACGATAGTCAACATTTATGAAACAAAACACTGCTACGAATTCGTGAGACGTCAAATAGCTAACTTCGGTGAAGTAATTTTACAGGAACTGTAATTCTGGGTGACGTATATAACTTTATCAAGAGAATAATAATAATAATATGCAGTTTTTTTTTTCATATATTTTTCATAAAAAAATATCTAAATAAATACCTCGGGAACAGGTTGGTTGACGACGAGCTCTTTATCACCAATCTTGGTGTTGCCAACCATGACTGGTTGACGAGTGATCACCTGTCTCATCACCGGTTGTGTTGTGGCTTTCTGTAGGCAAAAATTATTGTTTTTGAAACTCGGCTTGAGTATAAGAATCAAATATACGAATATAACAGTTCGTAATCTCATGAGGTTCTAAACCAAAAAAAACAATGTTAATTAGAATTAAAAAATAAAAAAGTAATTTCTCCGAATTATTATTATCATTGGTCACAATGTTAACACCTTGGTCCAGGACACTTCGGCAGTTTTGCGGGTCTAGTGGGAACGGAGCCTAATGGTGACTGCACAGTGCACACCTGTCAGAATCGACCGCAGCGAAAGAATCAAATTCTGTTTAGTGTCATATCAGTCATTCTTATGGTCATGGATTCGGACGATGCGAGGTTTCATACAAAAAAAAAAGTAATTATAAAATTCGATTCCTTCACTGCGGTCGAGTCTGACCAGGTGTCTATTCAGTATTACGCTAATTTGATATCTACATGAGAAGAGGCTTGTATCCTGTATTGGGACAATAACAAGTCCGATGATAATATATTGTATTACAGACTGTAGCTAGAGTAAAGTACTTACCGCACAACTCTGTATAACGCTAGTCTTGGCCTCACTAACGACGGACACCTGGTTGCTCTGCACACTGGTCACTACAGGACTCCTTTGTGGTTGCTGAACCACTCGGTGCACGTTCGTCTTTATAGGGGCGTTCATTATAATCGGCTGGTTGTTCGACACTGTTATGATTTGTTGTTGGCCTTGTAGGAGTTGTTGGTTACCTTGAAATTAGTAAGAAATCTTAGAAATGCCATCTCGAATTTTATCTATACTAATATTATAAAGCTGAAGAGTTTGTTTGTTTGTTTGAACGCGCTAATCTCAGGAACTACTGGTCCGATTTGAAAAATTCTTTCAGTGTTAGATAGCCCATTTATCGAGGAAGGCTATAGGCTACTTTTTATCCCGGTACGGGAAGTAGTTCCCACGGGATGCGGGTGAAACCGCTGGCAGAAGCTAGTAATACATATATTTTATTTTTACCTACAATTATTGGATTCAATATATCCATGTTGGATAATGTATTAAACTGATATTGTCCCATATAAATTAACTATTTAAATAAATCGCCATCCTAACTAGGTAGTCCTGAATTTCAGTTTCCAAATAGGACATAGGCTATTTGTCCGGTATATTTTATTAGACTTTTTAATAAGTAGCTGTTCTCCACGTTTTCATCTGCGTGGAGGGAATTACTTTACGCTCCCGGATAAATGAGGAATCAAACTCCGACCTTTTTTTTTTCAAATCGGACCAGTGGGATGGACTGGATCAGAATGGTGATCGGACTGGTGCTTATAAATGAACTTTTCGGCTTTATAATATAAGTTTAAAAACTTACCTTGAATAAGCTGAGCATTACTTGTAACAATCTGATTGCTAGTCGAAGTACTTATAAGAGCCGGCGGTTGTTTCTGAGTAACCACAATTTGCTGCGGCGGTTGCTGGTTGACGATCTGAGCCTTATGCGGTTGCGGAGGGTTGGTTATTATAGGTTGCTGACTTGGCGTGATTTGGGGGGCGTTCTGTTAAATTAAGAATACAAATTAATATATTATAAATAACTTTACGATTTAACAATAAAACTACATCGATAAGCATTTACACAAAACAAGACTAAAAAGATACGTACTGTATATAAATAATAATTATAATCGTATATATAACTATACATATAATATAAGACTAGGTACTATGAAAAAACATACCGGCCGAATTGAGAACCTCCTCCTTTTTGGGAAGTCGGTTAAAAATAAGAATCAATCAAACAATACCTCTAAGGTTCTAGCAAATCAGACATAGACCGAGATATTTTCAAATAACCAATAGAATTTCGTTATTGTCACGTCTCAACCCACTAAGCGAAAAATTCTATTGGTTGTTTAAAAACCTCTGCGCTACCGTCTTCCCCTTTTCCAGGCCTTAATGAAGCACTGATAAACGAATGAGAGTAAACTATATATTTTATGGATACTTCACTGATATAAATAAATACCAAAATATCTAAATATATCAAATACGATATTTTGCTCACACATGCATTTACATGGTATAATCACAAAAGTACAACCAATTTTTAAACACAAAACTAAATTTTAAAGAGTATATAAATGGAAGTACAGATACTCTAAGCAAACTTTATAAAAAAACAAAAATATTCCCTGTTCGAGTAGATACTTTAATACAAAAGCATAATATAAAAAGTAATGTATCTAGCCCAAATCCAAATGACGAAGAAACACAAAATTAAAAAAAAAAGAATATAAACTCTAATCATGAAGCAATAACGTCTAAAATTGCACAGCATGATCATGCCTGGCATAGAGAACATAGAAAGGAATAAATGTTTGCATATTTTTTACGCTAATATATTCTAAATTACAATCAAAGTACTGTATATGCATCAAAGTACTCATGCACATTGACAACAACCTATTTAGTACAGGTTTTTGGTACAAGTGAAAACTGACGTTCAAAATTTTGAAATTAGAATATCTTAGCCATTTCCCTTTGGTCTGTTATTTTTCTGTATAAAATTATCTGTTCTTATTTTTATCATAAAACAAAAGAATAAATGTATGTCTGTTATACTATTTGTTGAAATCAGATTTATTTTGTTATAATCTATAAATCAATTGAACAATCGGTAAGGCTTAAAAAACACACGTATAATTCAAACAGGCACTCAAAACGGTACCCAAAACCTCTAAAAGCAATCAAAATCCACAAAATCATTCACTCCGTAACCTTCAAATCGATTACACCGTCCAAAATCGATATAAAAAATCGAATAAAAATCGACTTCTACACAAAAACCTGTGCCAAAAACTATATGCTTATAATATACTGTGCATGGAACCTGGGCGAGGGCATTCTTGACCATCGTGATGGCTTGCGATGTACTCACTAAGGCCGGCTGACTCAACACTCTCTGTGTAGACTGTATCACACCAGAGTTCTGCGATAATCAACTTTGTTTCAACAACTTAAAGTCGACAATTGGTTGTTTGCTACGTTTGCTGTGTGAGTTTTGAAATGAGTGGGGCTGGTTTTGCGTTCGATCCGAAAATAAGTGAGAATGCAATGTAACCTTTTTGGTGATAATTTCTTTTTCTTTTGTGTGCAGTCAGATCGAACGCAATTTGCAGGCTTGAATTTTAATTTACTTATTCCTAGAGTTCTCATAGCCTTGTTTATGAATGACCATGTAATGGTAACTTGAATGATTTGAAACAAACTTATTTTTACTTTCAGAAGAACATTCATAAACATGCCAACAGCTTACCTTTGCCGTACCTAGAACTTTGTCTTACAATAATATATAAACTTAATCTATGGTTATATGTATATTCTGTTAGTAAAGCCACGATAATATGGTTATATGGTTTGATGATGAGCCGAATTTACACGCAACATAATAAAAAATGTGCAAAACCCAATTCAATTTTGAAAAAAAGATTTTTTAAGTACTTTTTTATTGCAGATCAATACTATCTGCGGAAAACGTAAAACCCTTTTAAACCGTTTCACTTGCTTGCATTTATGCATGCACGTTTCTCTACCATAATATCACGTTTGGCTGAACTGATCTTGCTACGGTTTTCAGCATTTGTCAGACTTAGGGGATGGTTCAAGATATACTATTGAACTGCGGGATTGTTCGAAAGTTACCGCGGCCCTGGTACATTAAAAGGCCTACAAAAGACATGTTGGTTTTTAATCAGTAACAGTCTGACACTCCCTCACGCTGCTAACTCACATAGTCATTTGATAACTTCCCATAAACAAAAGTACCTATACTATTGAAGACGGTTTTACTTATTTGTAAAAAATATTCGATAAACGGTTTGGGCTTAGGAACATTTTTAATATTCATTTTTAGCACGGTTCAGCACGAAACCTTCATAAAGTATGAACAATACGACAAAATTGTAAATCCCGTATTAAACACAAGAAAACCCATTACACCTGTAAAAGATGTTATACACAAAAAAGCAGAAAAAGAAAGAGAATGGTGGTTATTTTGATTATGATCCCAAAGCTTCTATTTCTGGAACTATTAGTATGATCGGAAGCCAAGAGTATTAGCACAGTGAAACAATCTTTTCTATACAGTCAATCATTTGTATTCATATATCGTCTCAAGGACATAAAGTAAAAATGTAATTTAAAAGGGGATAGACCCACTGAGACAGCTGTGCAAGTGGTGAAAATGGGAACCAATGTGTGACAGCCACTTAGGACTGTATTGTCAGATTTGGGAAATTCTTTCGCCTATAATTAGAAAAGGGCTTTATTTAAAAAATCATAATAGTTTTTTTAGGTTTGTAGATTTTAGTATTAGAAGGTAATTTCAAATTCGTTAATATAGTTCGTACTTAAAATGTAAATGTATGTCAAATAAATAAGTTATATAACCAAATTACATGATGTTGCCATGGTTACCGTGTCGCGGCACAAAATATAATACATCTGTGGCTACATAATATACTAAAATATGAGTTGATTTTAAAACTCACTCAACGTTTTAAAATGGCAACACCAAAAAAAGCCCTCCGAACAGCTTGCTCGATAGGCCTATACTCTCTATACCCAACAAATTAATTGATTGACCAACTGCATAGAGTGAGATAGACTGTGGTTAGCTACAAGATTTGTAACCTGTATAATATGCTGTTGCGTTATCGCCTCTGTTGCCTGCGTAATAAGGCTGTTTAGCGTTGCCTCGTCCAAACCGCCTGGGTTGTTCACCTTATTGTCATACACATTTCGTTTAAAACCTTTTTTCAAGAATATTTTATACTCAATTTTTAATCTTTAAATATTCCAACGTGATACACGTCAAAATTTCACAAAATAAATAAACATAAGTACTTTAAAATTGCAAGAAAAATCTCCAATTATATGTAAAAATCTGTGAAATGAAGATAATTAAGTATACATACCGTCAAAGTGAGAGGTCCCCCACCGGTTGGCCCTTGAACTATAATAATAGTTTTCTGCATCATATTCCCTGGAATATTTTGGGCGATATAACTTATTCCACCTGCAACATATAAAAAGCTATTGAGAGGTACGTTTATGCTTGCCAAACAAGTAATATTGCAATATACAGTACAAGATAAATGGAGTCGGCACTGAACTAAATAAAAACCCCGAAACATAAATGATCTGACTCAAATCCAGGTTACTAATTAAACCTTATTAATATTACAACGAAAGTCAACCTGCCTGTTTGACTCGCTTTCAAACCAAAACCATGGAATCAATTGAAATAGGCACTTAGATAATCTAAAGCCTAAGAGAGAACATAGGCTACTTTTTACTAAATTGTGAGAAGTCGTTTTCCCAGGACGTGCGTGAATCCGTGGGGAACAGCTAGTAATAAAAAAACTTAAAAAAATGTAATAACTATATTACCTTGAGCATTGCTCGGTGTAGCTATAATCTGCATCGGTTGTTGCATAAACTGTGGTTGAGTTGATATTGTTTTCTCTATAAAAAAATAATAATTTAAAGATATATATTGGAATTTATAAATTTCTTAATAAATAACATTGAATAAATTGAATACAAGAATTCACCTTGCAAGATAAGCTGGCCAGCTTGGGAAGCAATAATATTCTGTACGTCCATTGGCTGCACTTGTAACATCGGCTGTTGCATCTGTATAGTTTGCTGAAAAAACAGAACACATTTAAAATTATCGTTAAAAACAATCTACATTGTTTTTTACTTTCTCCAATATGATCATTGTAGATTTGTATATTAGTTGATTCCTGCAGTGTTACTCGCGTCCCATTTAATGATAAGATGCCGTACATCAGCCTGCCCCATAAAAAAAAAAAACTTCAAAACTCATCAATTTCTTTGATTGTGAAGAAGTAACGAACATACACACACGCACGTAAAGTTTTATTAGGTCCTCTCAATAACATCTTAGTCTAATTAGTCTCTCAGTAATAAGTTAGAATCAATATGCCTTACCTGTATAGGTGCCTGAACCTGTAGCGTCGGTTGTTGCACCTGCAGAGTCGGCTGTTGCACTTGTATCGTCGGCTGTTGCACCGACATCGTTGGTTGTTGCACCTAATTGTAGTCAATATCATATAAATTCAATTAAAAAAAATAGTTTAAAAAACTAAAAACACGCTTTTTGTAAAGTGCAAAATTTCATCCTAATCGAAGACGGGAAAGTGGGTCAAATTATTATTCCAAGCTAATATAAGCGTGTTAAAAAGCTTGTACTTTAACATTGTTTTTTATTTATTTATTAATTTACATATGGTAATGTTGTTATTACCTGTAAAATAGGTTCTTGTATGATAACAGAGTTGTCACCGGCTGCAGTCATCAAAACTGAAGGCTGTATCATTTCTACCGGCTCTTGCTTCGGTGGCAACTGTTTACAAATAAATACAATTTAGGAGTTATTCATATGTTATTTGTATAGTTACATCAACAAAGACATTTATTTTAAAAAGTGTCTAAAAACCAGCTTCAAATAAAAAAAGGAATCCAAACGGTTCATCTAAAAAAATCTGCAACAACCAACAAAAACTTAATACCTAAATAATAAGTGACTACTAACAGCGCCATTAAAGCCTAATTGTGCAAATGGTGTTTAAAATATCTCAAAAACAACATAAAAATAAATAATTACTTAAAGAAATGTGCAAAATAAAAACAATTTTATTAGAACAATGTCCTGTGAATTCTATAATATGAGCATCTAAATACAAAAAAAATATATAAAATAAAAATAATATAATATAAAAAAGTAATACATATGTAGTTATTATTAGAACCTTAGCTCGGAGAGCTCCCAAAAGCAATCCATGTGGGCGCTTTGGTACGCCATAGAGAACAGACATGAAAGAAATATTATATTAAGATAACGGATAGAAATAATATTCTAACCATGGAAAGGAATTCGAAGAAAAAGGAAGAAAATGACATATTGCGCCGACCCCAAGTAAAATTTGGGAACAGGGCAGGAGAAAGAAAAGAAAGGAAAGGAATTCGAACATTCATGAATGGAGCCTAAGCCCAGACTCCACCAAAGCGGAGTTTGTAACCGATTTCCCAAAAAGATCATCATCATCCTCCGAGCCTTTTTCCCAACTATGTTAGGGTCGGCTTCCAGTCTAACCGGATTCAGCTGAATACGAGTGCTTTACAAGAAGCGACTGCCTATCTGACCCCCTCAACCCAGTTACCCGGGCAACCCGATACCCCTTGGTTAGACTGGTGTCAGACTTACTGGCTTCGTTCGTGACTATCCGTAACGACTGCCAAGGATGTTCAATGACAGCCGGGACCTACAGTTTAACGTGCCATCCGAAACACAGTCAATGGTGTTTAAGATATACTTAGAAACTACATACAAACTTAGAAAAGTTGCATTGGTCAGTGGCGGCGTAGCATCGGGTGGCACCCGGGGCGAGTAGCAATTGGTCACCCTAAAATATTTGATGACCTTTTTTTTTTTTTTTTTTAGGTAAAGAGAGGGGTGACATCATCGGACGCGAGTGGTTGAGAGAGGGGTGACAGTCGGAATGTGTCACCCCTCTCAGTCCCGCCTCGATGTCTCGCGCATGTATTGTACTGTAGTAGTTTTGAATATTGCGCATCGACTGTAAACTTAGGTTTTGCAAATTATGCCGACCGAGATGGCACCCCCCTAGACGTGGCACCCGGGGCGGACCGCCCCCCCCGCCCCCCCCTTACGCCGCTACTGGCATTGGTACTTGCCTGACCTGGGATCGAACCCGCGCCCTCATACTTGAGAGGCTGGTCCTTTACCCACTAGGCCACCACGACTTTTTTCGACGATTTCCCGAAAAGATGGAGGTTTTCAAATCGACCCCGTACCTATATACTTTTTTGAACGACCAATAGAATTTCGTTATTCGAAATAGGTATAGCATCGCTCACTCAGTGCTGCCACAAACTCGAAAAATTCTATTGATTGTTTAAAAACTTCACCGCGCCGCTCTGTTTTGGTGGAGTTTAAGTTATACATATAGTATACTAGCGACCCGCTCCGGCTTCGCACGAGTTAACAGTATTTCGGCACTATTTAATGTATGTTATTATACATATAAACCTTCCTCTTTAATCACTCTATCTGATAAAAAAATCTCATGAAAATCGGTTGCGTAGTTTTGAAGATTTAAGCGTACAAAGGGACATAGGGACAGAAAAAGCGACTTTGTTTTATACTATGTAGTGATAAATATTTACCAAGTCCTCTTCATCTTCCAATGCTGATGCTGCGAGCGCCGCATAAAGATTCGCTGCTGTCTTCGACACGCTTTCTTGTGGCGGCTGATAACGTTACAAAAAATTGTAGTAATTTGAGAAATATAGTAGACTAGCTTCTGCCAGCGGTTTCACCCGCATCCCGTGGGAACCTCGGCACGGACCCGGATAAAAAGTAGCCTATAGCCTTCCTCGTTAAATGGGCTATCTAACACTGAAAGAATTTTTCAAATCGGACCAGTAGTTCCTGAGATTAGCGCGTTCAAACAAACAAACAAACAAACTCTTCAGCTTTATAATATTAGTATAGATATAGAGGTACGTTTGTGATTCTTTTACGCAAAAACTGCTGAAAACATTTTGATGAAACTTGGTAGTGATATGCATCAGAATAGCATACAGGCTACTTTTCATCCATGCGCGGCAAACGCGCGCGGTTGCTTGGAATAAAATAGAGCTGACTGATTGTAGCTAGTAATTATATAGATCTGTCTGTTGCCTAGGTAAAACTGCTCATAAGAATCATTCAAACTATGGTCTTCAATTTTTTTTTTTATGGACGCTAGAAACGCGTCATGTAACTACGAATAGGCTGCTAATTCGCCGCCCGCACTTTGAGCAAAGAAAAGAGTGAAATAAAAAACAAACCTTTTCTTCAACCTTCGCCTTCTTAGCGGGCGGTTCCGTATACGAATGATCACCAACAACACTTTCAACCTCCTTCTCAGATTTCATAGACAACTGACCTTCTGCCTTCACTTGAACCAACTGTCCCTGTTCATTCTTATACTGAAGAATAGGCGCCTGCAATTGGTCACTCTTCAACTGAATGATTTGACCTTGTTCGTTCTTTATTTGAATGAGTTGACCTTGTTCATTCTTTATTTGAAAATATTGGTTTCCTTGTGATACAATGCCTGGGTCGTTGATTTGTATGACAGGGGTGGGGTCAGATTTGACCTGAACGATTTGACCTGTTTCAGTTATTTGTATGGTGGGGGCGTTAATCTGGGGGCCCATTTGAACTACTTGTAAAGGAGGGTTGGAGTTTTTCTTCAGTAAGTCCGCTAGCATTTTGTTTTGGGCTGATTTCTGTGAAAAATAATTATGAAGAGAAATAAAATTAATGGGTTATCTATGTATATTATAGCTAGTCAATAATATAAATAAAACGTACGATGGTCAGTTGCGTTTGCTCGTCTATTTGAATCTGCACTGGTTCTTCTTTCGGTACTGAAACCAAATTATATGATTAGACTTACATAAAAAGCTCATTACTAAGGTATTGGATTTAGGTATATCTAAAAATATATTTACCTAAAAGATCTTCTGGCTGGTTGATAACTACCTGTAAATAGTAGAAATTAAAAATTACTTTAGTTAGTTGATTATGGCCAGTAATTACATATATGTATTAATATTGGACAAAAAATACAAGTACCTATAATATTGCAAAGAATAAAACGCCCTAGAAAAAGTATATTTTTTACCTTATCAGGCGTACTACTGGCAACTCCGCCCGGCGTTATCGTCGTACACTTGATTAAAGCTTCGGGGTCGACGTCCATTACCTGTTAAAAAACAATAACGTTTTTACTTGACCATCATCCCGAACCTTTTCCAACCATATTGGGGTTGGCTACCAGTCTAACTGGATGCAGCAAAGACCAGTGTTTTAAAAGGAGCAACTGCCTATCTGACCTCCTCAACCCACCCAGGCAACCTAATACCCCTTGGTAAAACCAGTTGTCAGACTCAGAGGCTTTTGACTATCCTTGACTGCCAAAGATATTCGTTGACAGCCAGGACCTACAGTCTAACGTGCCCTCCGAAACACAGTCATTGATGTCCAAGATATACTCAAAAAGTACAAACAAACTTTAAAAAAGTTGCATTGGTTGCCTGACCTGAAATCGAAGTAGCACATGCCTACACACATACTCCTTAATTCTTTATACATTCTTATACACCACGACTTAGAATAAAAGACTTTCAAATAAAAATAAATAACTAGCTTCTGCCAGCGGTTTCACCCGCATCCCGTGGGAACTACTTCCCGTACCGGGATAAAAAGCCTTCCTTTATAGCCTTCCTCGATAAATGGGCTATCTAACACTGAAAGAATTTTTCAAATCGGACCAGCAGTTCCTGAGATTGGCGCGTTCAAACAAACAAACTCTTCAGCTTTATAATATTAGTATAGATAATTACCTGGTTGGTTTGAACAACAACAGTGCTAGGAGTAGTGGGTCCTCGCTGCTGACTCTGTTGTCTCTGCGCTACCTATAGTCAACATAGAGATTTAGTTATACGCGCCAAAATATTGAGCATCCCTGATCCTACGTCAAGCGAAAATTAAAAAAATGGAGTATTGCTAAAGACTTGTCCAAAAATATCAAAAAATATATATTATTGTCAAATAGTGTGTTATCATTTCGATATTACATAATTATCATCTTTCTCAGTAATTTTTTAGCAATTTCAGTACATAATCAATTTTTGTAAATAACCCAAAGGCAACAATATTTTATCAGAAACAGTTTCCTATAAGTTTTAGGCTATGACAGAATTCAGACAAATTCAATATAACCTTAAAATTATTTTCTGTCTGTCTCGGTTTAACTCACCCACGACAAAAAAAAAACGTTTTATTAGCTATGTTTCATTAGCCTTAACAGATATACAACCTATCATGTAATAAGACAATTCCTTAAAATAGAAAAAACCATGCTGATATCAAAGCTAGCGAAATACTCATGCCGGTTCAAACCAGTTATTTTATTGTTAGTTTATTAACTAGTATACTTGGCATGCCTTTACTACGTCGCTTTTCACTGCCACTACTTGCCTTTTTCAGGCAAAGACCGCCTTTAATTTTTCCTTTTCGTAATTGAAGGTGAAGACATCTATAGTCTGCCTTTAATGTCAAGCGTTTCAAAAATAACCTCACTACAATACATGCCTCGAACTAATAATTGAAAGGCCATTTTATTAAAGGGTATAGTTATCCAGTGACGAATACTGCTCTCTTAATGATACGCCGCAAGAGTTCTTCGCTCAGACATCATCATCATCTGTCTAGCTTTTTCCCAAGCTGGAGTTGGTTTCTAGTCTAACCGAGTGCATCTGAGTACCAGTGAATTAAAAGGAGTGACTCCTCTTCTGGGCCCAACCCAGTTACCCGGGCAACCCTATACTCCTTGGTAAAAATTGTTGTTAGACATTCTGGCTTCTGAGTATCCGTAACAACAGTTAAGCTGACCTCTATATTTACCACTGGACCGGCTGTTCCGTACGTTTGACAGCAATTTTTTTGTGCCCATTTAAAGCGCCAATATCGTCTAAGCGAGTGTCCACAGAACTAATTTTGACGTATAATTTCAAATGGCTGTGAGAGAAGTGTTTGTTCATTGGTTCACTGTAAAATAATTTTAGTACCACGGACACTCGCTATGTCTAACAGCGCCAAAATGGCGATTATCAAACGGGCACAAAAGCACGTTGACAACAGCCTGTCCAGTGGTAAATATAGAGGTCAGTGGCCAGGACCCACCAAATTATCATGCTTGGATCTAATCTGGATAACTATATCATTTAATTATACAGCATTATAGAACCATCAAATCATTGTTATAACGTTCAAAAACTCAATTTAACATGCATATGGTTAATTCTTTCATTTGTATACTCGTATTTTATACCTTTCTTTGCGATAAACACGTCACCTGCTTTTGTCTAATTTTAAAAGTAAATTGTTTGAAATTATAACAGAAAAAACATAAAAAATGAGAATATGGGTATGTTGTTATACCGATTATAAATGTACCTCAACAAATAAAAAAAAAGGGAATGGCTAACTTTCCTAGTTTTTATAAATATTTTATAGTCAAATTATATAGAGCTCGTATTAAAAAACATGAACACTATAAAAAAAAAACTACTTTCTATTTCGAGTACATCTTACTCGACAACCTAAAAAAATCTTCCATTCAAATAAGGGCCAATTTTTCAATCGTCAGGTAACTTCTATCTGAGGAATAAATATGGCGGTTTGACATATTTTCCATACAAAAGCTGTCAAAACGTCAAACATATTTTTAAAATAAAAATTATTTGACTGTTGAGAAATCGCCCCTTTAAAAAATCTTAGTAATCTTTCCCTTAGTTGTTCATAAACAGTAAAAATAGAACCCAAAAAATAAAATAATTCATACAAAATGTTAGTGTTAGTTTTGTTAGTAGAACTTACTTGCGGTGTCTGTAGTGCGGGGCTTACTTTGTGCGCTAACAAATGCTTTATTAACGTCGTGTTCGACGGGTTCGTCTCCAGAGCTTGAGATAGATGCGGGTGGGCTGCTGTGGGTTGGGCTTGCGTCTGTATATAAGGATCATTATCTATATATCGATCGTTGTAAAAATAACAAGAAAGAAAAAATGAATAAATAAAAACAAAAGAAGTAGCAATAAAAACTATATATATGATTAAACTATAAATATGTATAACTATTTTTACAGCATCTGCGCGAAAAGGATTCTAATGAAGATGAAATTTGGTAAGGACGAAATTTCTTGGCGCGATTCAAACCAGAAGAAACAGATGGTTTCTATAAAATTAAATTTTGCCTGCATTTTGTAATTTTTAATCTGCCACCAATCATAAATTTGTATATTTGGGCACAAAATACCTCTTTTGTTATCTTCACCGATACGATTTTTTGAGGTTATTTATATCCGTACCTGTACTTGGGGTGTAGATACAGCGGGCTTCGTTTCAGTCGCTGCCTTATTCGTGAGCTGGGCTTTTAGTATCGGCGACGAAGGTCCTAAAAAGAGAAACATAGGTATTTAATATATTACCTAATATTTAATATATTCCATTTAATATAATATAATATTTAATAATTTTCATATATTCCAGAATGAATCACTTAGTTACGTGATTCTTTCTATAATCGAAATATTTATAGACAGAGAAAGACATATATTATGTAGTAAACTCATTAATTTATTAGAATTAATATATAAAAAATTGCAATTTTTGGAGCTTGATCACTATATCATTTAATATTATTCCACTAAAAAAATATCACAAAATTTTCTTGTAATATTATTTTTGTTTGAACGTTATTACTCCAAAAAAATTCAAAATTACATCCTTATAAATGAATTAAAAGTAACAAACCTGCAGTGGGGCTAGGCCTGTTCTGCATAGTTCTGGATCTGATACCGATGTACACTTGTTGAGTCTCGCCTGTCGCTAGCGTCACTGAGTTGGGTCCGACTGTACCGCCGAATACCGTACTAAAATCATATGCAAATACACATTAAGACGCCACCGTGATTTTGATAGCCGTTTGCCATGCTAAATTATAGGACTACCAGCTTACCAATGGATCTGAAATTTTGATATAGGTAAATTGATATCTTTATCTAGATTCTGCCAAAACGAAAACACGATACTGATAATTTTACTCGATCATAATTAATTCCGAAAACACGTCTAAAAAAGTACTATTTTTGAAATTACAAGAAAGTTACACTATCTTTATGTTTCAAAATTACTCTAATATATTCTTAACATCAATATTAACGTTTTGTCAAAGGCATTTTTCCATAACTATTACCAAACATTTTTAATTAAAGTTTTAAGATATTGGATTTTTTGAGCGGCCGCGATCATGGTAGACGCTACGCAATTCTGAACCTTATGTCCGTGCTCTAGCGATTGATACACAATGTGTACGGAGACGAGCCAGTCCGGCGATAGCCCTCTTCGAGGTCGGACCTGTGCATGTTGTCGCTCCGGCCGTAGGTATAATAATTTGTGACGATAACTCAGATTTGCGCGCGGCCCTATGTGTGCGTCGGATTGTAAATATACAACTTTCGTTCGTGTGACAGTGACGTCGTCCGAGCATGACGTGTTCTTATCGCTTTTTGTTATGGGTACAGTCGTTTACAAAAATGTCTAGTTCTTCACGGAGAAAATGTTTATTATTACATTTTACAGTTTTTCATTATTTTCTCATACGTTTTTTCAAATTGACATTGACAATATCTAAGAATGAGGTGAAATATCTAAGATGAATTAAATAAGTACTCCTTACATATTTTCTGGCTCGGGGTACGAGGACAATAAATAAAAGTGTGGACTAAGAATGCAAAATTCATCATTTGATTTTTCAAGTAGCGATTCAGAATCATTATAAATAAATAAACATTAAATTACGTAATAACTGTTTTTCTTTAAACAGCCGTAACCCCTAAATAACTGTATTTGTACCCGACTGTACCTCTTGTCACGCACACAAAGTCACTGTATATGTACAAGGGTTACCCACACATAAGGCCGCGCGCAAGTCTGAGTTCAACTTACTATACTACGTAAATATAAGCACTCTGAGAACAAAAAATCTATGGAGACCGTGTTATACTACAAATTCTTTTTTATTTCTTTACATTATATTATTATTTACATTTCAGTTTTAATAATTATGTTTGAAAATGAATTACTTAGCTTCATTACTTCTTTGATACCTTTCACTTCACTACATACATTTTTTAAATGGTTAACACACAAGATCTGCGACGCTTTTATTCCTTAACCACTTAATTTTTACTAGCTGTTTCACGCAATTTTAGCTGCATTCCCGGAGAACTTCTTCCTGTGCCCGGATAAAATATGGCCTACATTCACTGGGGATAGTGTAAATCTCTAATTGTGAAAGCATCCTTCAAATCAGTTAAGCAGTTTCAGAGCCTATACAATCCACAGAAACAAACAATCAAATCTTCCGTCTTTATAACATTAGTATTAATTATTTAACACTGGTCAAACCCTTTCATTTGGTACCCATATTGAGAGAGCTATAAAAAAAAACAATGCAATTCAGCATTTTCTGGCGGTGGCTATCTTGGACTTTATAATATTATACATGATTCTACTAATCAAGCCCTTTCATTTGATACCCATATTGAAGGAATTCGCCATTTTGTGGCGGCGGCCATCTTGGGCCGATATTCACCAAACAAAGCTAGGAACACTCCCGATTAATTTTCATTTCAAACAAAAAAACCTAAATACATATCGATTCATCCGTTCTGGATATACAAACACACATACACGACACACCACACATACATACACACAACCATACACGTCCAAATTATCATATTAAATATAAATAATTATTAAATTTAAAAAAATCTTCATAAAAAGTTTTCATTACAATGAAAACTTTTTATGAAGATTTTTTTTTGTTGTTTTTGTGTACAAAAATTATTTACAAACAATTTTTGTAAGTACAACAAAAAAAAATCCGATCAAAAAATAAAAAATGTAAGTTGCGGCTCCTTATCTTCCCTGTTCGGTTCTCCTGACCCCGCGCTGACCTCGGCGTGTGCGATTGGCGCGAAATTCAAATTTTAGACATTGAGTGAAGAGTATAGCTTGCGCGACGCGATAGACGCGCGAATTGTAGTGGGCGGAGCTATCTAAAATCAAAAAATCCGCGGTGCGGTCTTAAAAGAAGAATTCGTGACATCGTGTTTGTAACGCTTCTTAGCAAAACTACTAAATCGATTTGGAATAGGATTGAAGAAACTATTTGTGATTTTTTACAACCGGGCGCGGGCTAGTTCTCTCAAGATAGTAGGTGAAACAGAGAGGAATAGCGAGAGGTACTAAAACATGTATCATGAACAAGTAAAATTATTATTTTGTAATAGATAATTAATCGTTCTGAATAACTGGACTCCCTGACAGAAACGCCATAAATATGTTTGCCCGAATAAATTTCGATTATCAGAAAAAACGGAACACCCATGTCTCCGAATTAGTAGATGACCTCGATGGCGCAATGGTCACCATGCCGGACTGCCGAACCTGAGGTCCCGGGTTCGATTCCCGGTTCGGTCGACATTTGTGTGATGAGCATGCTTGTTGGCCGTGGTCTGGGTGTTACAATATGTATTTATAAATATGTATATGTGTAGCTATATGTAGTTTATCAGTTGTGTTAGCGCCCATAACACAAGTTAAGTAATAACTTACCATGGGGCTAACCGACCGTGTGTGAAACGGTGTCCCAACATTATTTATTTATATTTATTTATTTATTATTTATAGTTCGAATTAATGGGAGCTACACTGCTTACAAACCCGACAGACACCGTCGACAGTAGCTAGTGCTAAATACTAACTTACCGGACTAATCTAGGGAAGTGTTGTGGCGCAATAACGCCCTTCCTGGCGAGCTTAGTGCAGCACGCGACATATTGTCGGTACATCTCGTTAGCGTCACACGCGCTGTTGTCCGACGCCGGCAACACTTCGTATGCCGAGCGAAGCCATGCTTGCGCGAAGTGCTCGTTTTCCTGTTTTGTTTTATAGAAGGAGATTTCTTTATTGCATTTGTTGATGTTTTTGTTTTTGAAGGATTTCTTTAAAAAGGTCTTTAACCGTAAACTAATTGACTACGGAAACCATACATAACTGGTAAGATTACTTCAGTGCTCATCACTGTATAAATTATATACAAAAAAATATATTTACGCAACCACAATACCCTTTCTCTACTTTGCGCAAAAAATGCGCAATATTTATTTTTTATTTATTTATTTATTTGAATCAGGCATCTAAGGCCCATAGAAAAATACAATACACAAATATTATAACATTAAAAACATACACTAATACATATTTTATATAGGTAACTTAAAACTAATGCACACGAAGTGTCGGCGTCGTGTTACGCTGCGAGGTGTCGCGTAGCCATCCTCGGAACCTCCGATAAACGACACCTTTCGGCCAAAACTCTTCCTTGAGGAATGTCTCGATGTGATGAGTTGGAACTCGCACCATGAACGAATTGAAGTTCGTATTGTGGCGCGACTCCAACTTCGCCACCCTCAAGGTCCAGTTGGTCTTGGACCGGACATACTCCACGATCTGCTCCACCGTCGTGGTGTGATGTAGACGGGACACGTACAACTGCGTCGTTGGTACTGCAGGACGCAGCAGGATGTTGGGTCCAGTTTGTGCTGTACCGCACTGATTCCTGCAAGGTGGCCTCTTCTTTCTCCTTTCAACCTTTATGAAGCCATCCTTTTCGCACATGTCCTTCTTAGGACCAGTCTGTGGCTGTGATGTGCCACGGGTTTGTTTACCCCCTTTTGCTTTGGCCCGCTTTGTTTGCGTCACAACGGGCTTGTTGGTGGCTGCTACTGCCGCGTAGGCGCGTTTGGGGGTCGATGTTCCTACGCATGTCTCGGCCGCAGGTGTTGACACAGCAGCGGCGGCGGCGGCGGGGCGGGGTGCATCGTCAGCAACATCGGCGAACGGTGACGCACTCGAATTCGCCGACTCAAAACTGATGACTGACGCATTTTGCGCCCCGCGACGTGTATTCACATTGATTATATCTAATGACCCACTTATGGAAACAGCGTTGCGCAACAACGCCACTTCACCACGCAGGTCATTGATGGTAACCTGTGAAGCTTCCATCTTGGACTTCATATCCTCCAGGCTTGCCTTCAGACACGTTATGTTTTTCAGCAGCCTGGTGACGTCGACGTGATCGAACGTGACAGGAGGCAGCTTATGCAAGTCCTTCGCCACAAATTCAGGCACGTCGTCGGGATCCGTCCTCTTCAGCAGGGAGATGATGTCCTGCAGGCTCTTGTCGCCACCGTCCCTTCGGCGGGATGGCATCTGCTCGAGTTGTCCGAGCGACTTGAAGAGCAGCAGCTTTGCACTGCAAACCTCGTCCTCTTTGTAGGCTGATCTGCAGATCTGCACGATGCTGATCTCATCCATATAATCGATGGCATGATTAATGAATGCCAACACTTCGTTGGCGATGAGCGGTTTAGAACTCATCGCGACTAAGACGGGCAGCGGCTATTGCCGCGCAAAACGCGAATATAATATTCGTACTATGCAGCGAAAACGCGACCGTTCTCGAGCGCGCATCGCACTGCACTGCAATCAATGTAATCAATTTTGCGCAAAAGTTGCGCAATAAATAATAGTAAATTCTACAGATTCTAAGTGTTTTTTCGATGATACATACATTTCTAAAATAGCAAGAGGAAGAATATCTTACCTTAGTATCACTCACCTGCACAGTTCTCTGCTGTAAATGAGACTGCTGAATCGACGTCACGGGCGCCAGCGTAGACGATGAAGTGGTGACCGCCACCGTGGCCGCTTGAGGGGCTTCGGTCGCGGGTTTAATGGCCACTTGAGCCTGTTGGGTGGCCAAACATTGTTGTT
This sequence comes from Helicoverpa assulta, assembly GCA_963856015.1. Taxonomy (NCBI): domain Eukaryota; kingdom Metazoa; phylum Arthropoda; class Insecta; order Lepidoptera; family Noctuidae; genus Helicoverpa; species Helicoverpa assulta. The sequence continues at coordinate 5,265,725 of CAWLCW010000027.1, forward strand.
TATTAATGCACTGGTATCTTTCGATCGACTGCATAAAAAATAGTTTTTTTTTACTGTCATGATAAGATTTATATTGACACACTATCTGCTTTCCCGTGGAAACTACTGCTTATACCTGGATAAAATATAACCTATGCTACTGTAAACAGTGAAGGAATTTTTCAAATCGATTCAGTAATTTCGGAGCCTTTAGAGTACAAACCAAAATAAGGCTGCGCGGCAAGGGCGCTGGGCCCGCTCACCGTCTCCACCACGCGCATCAGTATGCAGGCGGGGGCCTAGGCTCTGTGCCTGGGGAACATTACACATAACTCACCGCCTGCTGTTGTCCGAGTCGCTCGTGCGCCTCTCGCTCGGCCTGCGCGGCGAGGGCGCTGGGCCCGCTCACCGTCTCCACCACGCGCATCAGTATGCAGGCCCGGGGCCCGTAGCTTTGTGCCTGAGGGACATACAACAAGTGTCAATATATGCTCCATGTAATAGTAGCCACCATGATCCAGGGCCGCAGGACCTAACTGTTTCGAATAATCCCGCAGCCCCGACATGACATGGGTCTGGGTGAGTTCGGGTGGCTCACCGGCCCTTCGTCTGCTTTCTAAACAACAGACCCGTGTCGGCGCTGCGCGTTTTCTCTTTCGTGTCGATGACATGTCTTACAGTAAGACTACAGTTTGTCAGCCCAATATGCCGCCACAGCGAGAGCACGGTCGCTCCTCTAAGAGACGTCAGCAACCCCAGCAGGACCAAGACCTACCGGGGCTGTGGGATTGCTCGAAAGGGTTACCGCGGCCCAGGTACATAAAGGCCTACGAAGGAACACGATTGATTTTAGTCAGTAAGAGTGACGTGCCAACTGACCTCCACAGTGACGAGCGAGACGAGCGTGTGAATTAGGCCGGGCACTCTAGCCACAGCTTCACTGGCGCGGTCGCCAAGCGAAGTGAGCGCGTACACACATTCCAGTGTACATACTAGTACCATTATGTCGCGGAGTGTAAGTAGTGCGCATACTTCTTGGTACACCTGGGGACAAATAAATTGGGTGAGTGAACGTTGTGTTGACTTAAAAATAATGAGGAATATTTATAAAGAATTAAAGTTGCTAATTTCAAAAAAAGCTCGTTCATGGCGGACTAAATAACGTTTATGTGTAAAATAAGTGACAAATTAAAACAATTTTCGCGTCATATTAACGAAATCAATTATCAATAAACGACCAATAAAATATGAATATTTAAAAAACTTATTTTGACAGTACCTTAGCTTCAAGCGCTTTAAGCAGCGCATCTTCATTCACTTCATTCTGAGCGAGTTTATTCAGCAACTCAAGCGCTGCAAGCACTCTCGCTCGATCTTGTGACACTAAGGCCGACTGAATCGTTGACAGCACATGACGAGATATTAGACATGTTGCTGGGTCCTACAATATGAAAAAATAATTTAAAATGCACACTTAATATGCTACACATTATAGAATATAAATCAAGAATCCAAATCGAGAACCTCTTCCTTTTTGAGAAGTCGGTTTAAAAATATATTATATCTCAAAAAGCCAATATGATTATCATTTGTAGATTTACTTATACTCCATTTGAGTACACAATTAACTAAAAATAAAAATGTGAAATAGTTTTGTTGGCAAGCAAGTGTAATTAGTTTACCTTTATGATAAGTTCAGTAGACACATTTCCTAGTGTGTCTAGACCTGATTGCCGTAATGTGCCAACCCAGCAGTTCGCACAGAGCAATAGGAACCTGAAATTAAAAGACACTTTAGGGTTCTTTTCGGATGGCCAAAAATATCGTACTATTGACATGTGTGACCATCAAAAATTATTAAGGTAAAAATATCGTCATGTCAATAATACAAGTAATAAACTTGTTTGCTCTCTATTTTCTTGTCTTATTAACAATCTACATAAAATGTTAAATATGTAAATAAATCATCTTTTGAACTATACGTAAGGAATTTAATTTAATTTTAATAAGAAGTGTTTTTTTTCGTTTTGTATAATTTTCTAGTTTAAATTCTATCATTATTTAGCGTATGTTGGTTAACCTGTAATTGGCGACTGTGTAAGTCCTAGTAATAACAGAAATTGTACTCTATGCTTTATCTACACAGAAGCTGTTGGTAAACCCTTTAGTAAATAAATAAATAAATTGGCATACAGAAAATTAACAAAACAAGACAAAGACAATATCATTAATATAACCACTTTAACGTCATTTATCCGAAACAAAAACCCCAAACTTTCATAAAAAAAACTCACCTTATAAGCGTAGTATTCTTAGCCAAATACTGCACGTTTTCATCGTGAAAGGACAGCGAGCGAACTATGGAAGCTATTTGTAATACCCGCTGAGTATACACACAAGTGGCGCCCCCTGGTAGCTCTGGCGCGAACAACTCTTCTGAGGGTTCCGTTACCCAGTCTTCTAGAACGTCCTAGAAGGAAATGGAACTTGGTAAGAAGAGGAATACAGAAGGTAGATAGCCCCTAGATTCTAGACGATAGATATTGGAATTCTGGCATGAAATAAGAACAGTAAAGTAGTACGCTGAATTGAGTATTTTATGTTTTTTATAAAAAGTTAAGCTAATTTCGTTTATGATGTGAGTTTTTATTTGTCTTGACTTAAAAAAAATTCGCAAAGAATAAGGTTACATAAATATGCCGCACAATATAAAATGAGGGTGAAAGTATGTCTAAACGCAACTTTTTAATGTGTGGCACAATAATGGTATGCTTAAATTCGGATTTCCGTTTTGAGGGCATTTAAGAAAGTTAGTCAGAAAAATACGGAAGAATTCTGGTGGTTTTATTCAGACGTGCCCCATGAAAACCCATACACTATCCCATGTAATACTGTACTATCATTTACTTGATTTCTTTGATTATTTTCATCATTACACCTGAAAAAAAAACATAAAAACTTACATCATCCAAAATCTTCTCCACCAACAATTCTTCTTCCTCAGCTCCATTCAACAGGCAATCCGTCAGAGTATTATAAGCAGCCCTAGCTTGCACAATCAGTTCGGGTTGTTCCACTCCGGGCTGCATGAATTTGGTCTCGTCGGCTAGCTCCTTGGCACCGCCACCACCGGCGCGCATACTCCAAAAGTCGTCTGGATAACGACCCCGAGCCTCGTAGTAGGAACGGCCGATCGTGTCGCGGAGACTCGCTGGTTGGAAGTTAATTTTTATGAAGAATGTTAAAGTTGCAAATAGGTTCACCAATATGCCAGTTGATATGTATAGAATCTTCTTTTTAATTTTGAGTAATTTAAAATCTTAAATGTGAATTTTGTGGATACTATGCAAACACAGTATTTACCATAAGAGACTGGCTCCAACAAAGTGAAAAAGTTTTTAAACCACCAATAAATAGGAATTCTCTCAGCAATACTTTTGAGAGGGCGGAGAAAAGATGTTTAAATAAAGAAAGTCTATTGGTTGTTTTAAATCTCATCCACTTCGCTCTGTCTTAATCTTGGCACAAGTAACAAGTCATTATCATTATATTTCCTACATTTTAAAAAAGTATACTCACAATGATTATAAACGCCCGCATGAGCCAGCAAGAAGTCCAATATATGCGGCGTAGTACTCAAAGGCAGTCTATTCGAGTGGTCGGCTGCCAGTACCGTGCATACATTGACGGCAAAATCTTGTTCGTTCGGCATCGGAGACAAGAGTGAGAGGGCCAATCGTTCTGATGCTGCAGCCACTCGGGAACTGGTGCGAAGCGCCTCACCTGATGCTTAATGCCGATAAATAATATTGCCTAATAACTAGCTAAGGGTTTTGTGGGTTATTATTGGTTAATATTAATAGCGGAAGAATACTTGAACATAATAAAAAAACTTGGGTGTGATATTTAAACGTTTTATAAGAAATCATAATCTATACTAATATTATAAAGCTGAAGAGTTTGTTTGTTTGAACGCGCTAATCTCAGGAACTACTGGTCCGATTTGAAAATTTCTTTCAGTGTTAGATAAGGAAGGCTACTTTTTATCCCGGTACGGAAAGTAGTTCCCACGGGATGCGGGTGAAACCGCTGGCAGAAGCTAGTTAAAAATATAAGACTGATTACTTTAGATAGGAAATAAGCTAATTACTACAAAAATAACAGGAGTTTATATCAAGGAACTGTTCTTTTAAACACAAATCGCTTTGTGGTGTCTATAGAAAGTTGTCTTCTGAATTTTAAGTAACTCAATCAATAACATAAATAAACCATTTATCGAAACAAATGACTACGAAGGTCTGTAGGTATGTCACAAAAAAAGGACTACAAGAAAAGAATAAGCACAGATAGGTATATGTTTCAAGTAGAAACATACCTGATATGTACGTACCCCCACCATAGGATATTCGCGGCATGCCCCCCCTCCCGCGGCGTGGGTCTTCGTCCATATCATTGTCGTCGTCTCTGCCTGGTGGACCTTTTGCCCGCTCATATCTAGGATAAAAAATTATAGCACAATCACTACACAGCATAAAACAAAGTCACTTTCTGTCCCTATATCCCTATGTACGCTTAAATCTTTAAAACTACACAATGGATTATGATGCGGTTTTTTTGATAGTGTGATTAAAAAGGAAGGTTTATATACATTGCATGCAAGCATTGCACCTTTGCGTCCGGAGCGGGTCACCAGTTATATTATAAACATACAATAAAGTATAGATGGATGTTTGCACACGTTACAAACCTATAGGAATTATAAGTAGATAAATATTTAGAGTTTAAATCTTATACATGAGAATATAAACCTTAACACCTTTTCATACATAAAAAATTTGGTAACACTCACTTTTCCAAATAAGACCCATAAATTCTTCTAAGCAGTGTAGATCCATTGACACATGGATGTGGCAGCCTCAATGGTCTCAGAAAAGACTCCCATGTATCATTCTGATTTACCTGCAAGTTAAATGGCATTAATCCATGTCAACATCACACTTTGAAATCACCTCCAGATTAATAAAACAGTGAGAAATATTAGTTTATTCTTATTTGTATCCAAACTAATACAATGACACATTCGTTGTAATATAATTATGTAAAGTTAAAGTAACAAACCACTCCAATAAATTCAATAACTATGTGCATATGATGACTTGTAGTTGTCATTTATAAATAAATAAAATAAAAAAAAATAAAAAGCCTTTATTGTTGAATCTGATACAGAATGTTTACAATCTTCATAGCTACAGTCTGCGATTATTCAACTTGTCTTACGACAAAGGCCTCCTCCAGAGTTTTCCATTCCGTTCTATTTTTGGCTGTACTTATCTTACTTTGGCTTAGTTGTCATTTACCTTGGCTTATCTCATACGTTTGGACTAAGGCGAAGCCTTTAGTTGTATTTGGGACTGGAGAGACTACAGGACAAGAAGTGAAACAGGTCTTACCTTGCTGAGTCCACCTCTCTGTTGTACCAAAGTGTAGAAGAGATACAGATCTATTTCAATGCCATTCACTATTGGCACTTTTGTAGGTAGACTGTAAAAGAAATTATATTATTACAACTTGTTTTCATAACTGCAATCGGGTGAAAATTATTTATTTTATTTGTTATTGAATTTACTTAATAGAAATAAATTAAAAAATTGGCATCAATACAAATAAATTGAACCTGGGAAAGTGTTTGTTTGTATGTAAATAAGCGGGTAGGTTTACTTATATTGCTTCTAGGTTATGGGCACTAAGGTGAAAACATTTATGCACAAAGTAGGACTTGCAATGAAAAGCACATAATAGGGAATAAATGAATAGAGAGAATATACTCACAAACGAACATGCAAATCATAGAAACTATCAAATAAGAAGATCTAAACTTCATAGTTGGAGAATTCACAAACACAAATGCATAATATCTTGTGTAAATATATACAAACAAGTCTTGGCCTATTAGAGGTATACTAACTTTTTACTCTCATTGAACTGCTTCAACTCCTTCAGGAAACCTTCTCTGTCCTTTATGTAGTTACTGGATTTAGTATTTATTTGTGATTTAGCCATTATAACAGTACAAGCGAACGGCTTTCAACGCACACTTAAAATGCAAAATACCGACACTCACGGATAGCGTCACGCTATGATAGAACTTTTAAAAGAACATGGATGTCACATAACTATGTATTATATCAATTTTATCTCATAATTATAAAAGAAAACGCAAATTTTCAATAATATGAACAGTTTGCTTGGTTTTCTTTGACATTGACAGCAAGCCGGACGAGCGGAGACGAGCGACGCTTGTTCGTTGCGTTGCCAGTAATAAAATAACAGTAATAAAATGGCGTCCTAGCCGATTTTCGGCCACGGCATCTATTATTTCATACAAAGAAATCAATCAGCCAGCTGTGCAGGGCATATTATAGTGCCCGAACATTTGCGCAGACACAGGTGTTCTATTTTCCTTTACTTTCGTAGCCCGATGGGAAGGAAATCCAGACAGGAGACAGTTAAAGCGCAGAACCTGCATCAACGTGCTCTGCCATGCACGGCTGCATACGTGGCTGTATCAATCATCAACTTCCAGACTGCGGGCTGCTTTGTGAAAGTTTCCAAAACCCACAATGCGATACCCAGTAAGAGAATCTGAGACCCTGAATTGAACCTAAAAATCCTGCACATAAACACAAATCCGAACGTTTCAGAACGGACTATAAAGTCAATGTCATTTGCTTGACAGTTTGAGCTGGTAGCCGTGTGATTATTTGTAATTTCTAGGTTATAAAGTTCATACATAGTCCGTGTTTTTAAAGTAAATTTCTGACAAAATGGTGAAAAAGAAAATAGATAACCGTATAAGGGTTATGATAGAGAATGGCGTTAAATTGGGACACCGAACTATGATTATCCTTGTGGGAGACAAAAGTAGAGACCAAGTAAGCACATTGATTTGTACTTTAAACTACCAAACATTATGCGCGAGCATGTTTAAACCAAGCTGAAGTATAAAGAAAGCCGACATGGCGTTTAAAAGAAAATAGAACAACAAGCCTGCACAAACTCCTCTCTTCATTGGACTGTATTACAGTTAGACTCATGTCTGAACCTTTAAGACCTAAGTTCTTCGAAAACTTAAACCTTTGTTTTCAAAATAACACTACTTTATAGTACACAGTCATTTTACGGAAACTGATGGTTGTGTCGGCGAACTAGAGCTTAAATTACAACATTCTTGAGGAAATATTATATGTTCAAAACGTAATATTCTTTTTCAGGTTCCAATTTTGTATGATATGCTTGTTAAGTCTACTGTCAAGGCTAGGCCAACAGTTCTCTGGTGCTATAAAAATAAGGATGAAGCTATAAGCAAGTGAGTATTAAATACAACTAAACATAACTGTATATTTTGTAAATTAATGTTAAAATACAACTTTTTACTTCCAAAACGATTTTTTTTTCTTATATATATATAGTTTATAAAAAAAATGCATAATTTGCAAAGGGACAATTTTCATTACCTTAGAACCTAGCAGTATTTTTGGCAGGCAAAAATTTGAGGAGTCAGGGAAATCATCTTATTGTGAAAAACTACTACTAGTACTGGTTTTAACATAATTATATGCATAGTGTAATAAAAAAATATCTCTTCTAGTCATGGTCGTAAAAGAGCAAAGAAAATAGCTGCAGGCAAACTGGAGGTGTCTGAAGAATCTCTGTTTGATGCGTTCAGAGTAGCCACTACAATACATGGACGGTATTACTCCGAGAGTCACACGATGCTCGGTCAGACGTATGGCATGTGTGTGTTACAGGTAATATTCATTTTATGTTGACTACTTTTGATTCAGTGCAAAGGATATAAGTACAGCCTTGATGCTTACTGCGCTCTGTAGACAAGGTATCACAAGGCCTTGAAATCTTTGCTTAAGAGTTTGTTTGTACGCAGTAATCTAAACAACCACTAATCCATTTTGAAAAAAATCTTTACTGTAAGATAGCCTATTTGTTGAGAAGGGCTACATGCTACTCTTTTATCCATGGCTGCAAGGAGTTCGCACAGGTTATGGGTAGAAGCCAGCTTAGAAACTACAGAGGAACCTATCATGACATTAATATATATTTTTTACAGGATTTCGAAGCCCTCACTCCCAACTTGATGGCACGAACAGTAGAGACTGTGGAAGGAGGAGGTTTGATTGTATTCCTGCTCAAATCCATGGACTCCTTGAGACAGTTGCATTCTATTACCATGGATGTTCACTCCAGGTAAATATACATATTGCTAGAATTTTAACTTCTCCATGGGAAGCTTCTTTTTAATGGACAACTAGAATTATTTATATACCTATTATCATTTTTATCTACATTCATATGCTAGTGATGCCCTAAATTAAGTAAATAATTTGACTCTGACTTATTGAACTCAGTAAAGGTGTATGCTATTCTGATTATTTTATTATATAAAACAATCTCTGCTTTTTAACAAAATATTATTAAATAAAAATATGCTACCTCAGAATTCTGTAAACACAAAATATTTTTCCTAAAAAGAAAAGTCAAATACACATTTTTTTCTGATATTTTTTCCTTCTCATTCATCAAAAAATAATTCATTAGTTACCATTATGTTCCATTTTCAGATTCAAGACAGAAGCCCACGACACAGTGGTAAACCGTTTCAACGAGAGATTCCTGCTGTCTCTAGCTGATCACCCTCGGTGCTTGGTACTGGATGACTCTCTCACCGTTCTGCCTATATCCTCCAAGACTGCCCAAGTGGAGCCAGTTGATGTTACTCCAGAGGTGAGCTTGATATTTATATTGACTGATTGTTGTTGAAAATATCTAGTGCTAACTGATATTTGTATCTAGTCGATGGACGAGGACGAAGTAGAGATCAAAATCTAGCATTGCATCATATGTCATGTGTTCGTTAGTCATTAGAAAAATTCGAAACTCGAGTTCCTTTCATCAATTATTTCGATATCATACTTTATCTTTTCGTTATATTCTTTTCGTTTTCATCATTTCACCAACAAAATAAAACCTTAACTTTGCATTTTCAGCGCGTGAACCCAAAACTAACTGAGCTAATATCGTCACTATCGGACTCGCCGCCAGCCGGGCCGCTCGTCGCGTTATGTCGCACATACGACCAGGCGACCGCGTTAGTGGCTCTTATTAACACACTTGCTGACAAACAGACGAGGTAAGTTTTATAATAATAATTATAATGTCAAAGTTCCAAAAACACTTATTTACCTATTATTTCCTCAGACCACCTCACTGCCTCACAGCCGCCCGAGGCAGAGGCAAGTCCGCCTGCCTCGGCCTCTCAATCGCCGCAGCCGTTGCTCTCGGCTACGTCAACATCTACGTCACTTCCCCGCATCCGGAAAACTTGATCACGTTATTCGAGTTCTTACTCAAAGGGTTAGATGCGTGCCTTTATCAAGAACATATCGATTATAATATTGTGAGGTCGACTAACCCAGATTTTAAGAAGGCGATTATAAGGGTCAATATTGCCAGGAATTCGAGGCAAACTGTACAGGTGAGTTTGAATAGTTGAAATAGGTAACTGTATTGATAAAAAAAAATTGCTAATAATAATTAATTGCTTATGGATTTGGCGAATTTATAAGTGAGAAGGAGCACATTTGTGACTAACAGCCACGCGGATCGATCGTCCACAAAGTTAAGCAACGTTTAGCGTGGTCCGTCCGTGGATGTTTAAAATCTTGTCATGACAAGAGTGTCATGAAGAACGGAATAACCGTTTTTCCGTTGGCCCTGGCGGTCATTTGAACATCTTTGGTTAGTCAAAAGCCAGAAAGTCTTACAACCAGTCTTATTGTCAACTGGATTGAGGAGGTTAGATTGGCAGTCGCTAAATATAAAACACTGGTACTATAACGCAGATGATAATATGATATGTAAATAAATAAATCTTTCCCCCAGTACATAACCCCGGACGAGCACACACTCATGTCGGCAGCCGACTTGGTCCTTGTCGACGAGGCAGCCGCCATCCCACTGAGCCACGTGTCGGCCGCAGCCACGCGTGCGCCACTGGCGCTGCTGTCGTCCACGGTGTCGGGCTACGAGGGCACGGGGAGAGCGCTGTCATTGAAACTGTTCGCCAAGTTGCAGACGCAGCATAATGCTCCGCCACCGGTGAGTGTATTAGTGCTGACAGAGTATCATCCCCCTGCGCCACGTGTCGGCCGCAGCCACGCGTGCGCCACTGGCGCTGCTGTCGTCCACGGTGTCGGGCTACGAGGGCACGGGGAGAGCGCTGTCATTGAAACTGTTCGCCAAGTTGCAGACGCAGCATAATGCTCCGCCACCGGTGAGTGTATTAGTGCTGACAGAGTATCATCCCCCTGCGCCACGTGTCGGCCGCAGCCACGCGTGCGCCACTGGCGCTGCTGTCGTCCACGGTGTCGGGCTACGAGGGCACGGGGAGAGCGCTGTCATTGAAACTGTTCGCCAAGTTGCAGACGCAGCATAATGCTCCGCCACCGGTGAGTGTATTAGTGCTGACAGAGTATCATCCCCCTGCGCCACGTGTCGGCCGCAGCCACGCGTGCGCCACTGGCGCTGCTGTCGTCCACGGTGTCGGGCTACGAGGGCACGGGGAGAGCGCTGTCATTGAAACTGTTCGCCAAGTTGCAGACGCAGCATAATGCTCCGCCACCGGTGAGTGTATTAGTGCTGACAGAGTATCATCCCCCTGCGCCACGTGTCGGCCGCAGCCACGCGTGCGCCACTGGCGCTGCTGTCGTCCACGGTGTCGGGCTACGAGGGCACGGGGAGAGCGCTGTCATTGAAACTGTTCGCCAAGTTGCAGACGCAGCATAATGCTCCGCCACCGGTGAGTGTATTAGTGCTGACAGAGTATCATCCCCCTGCGCCACGTGTCGGCCGCAGCCACGCGTGCGCCACTGGCGCTGCTGTCGTCCACGGTGTCGGGCTACGAGGGCACGGGGAGAGCGCTGTCATTGAAACTGTTCGCCAAGTTGCAGACGCAGCATAATGCTCCGCCACCGGTGAGTGTATTAGTGCTGACAGAGTATCATCCCCCTGCGCCACGTGTCGGCCGCAGCCACGCGTGCGCCACTGGCGCTGCTGTCGTCCACGGTGTCGGGCTACGAGGGCACGGGGAGAGCGCTGTCATTGAAACTGTTCGCCAAGTTGCAGACGCAGCATAATGCTCCGCCACCGGTGAGTGTATTAGTGCTGACAGAGTATCATCCCCCTGCGCCACGTGTCGGCCGCAGCCACGCGTGCGCCACTGGCGCTGCTGTCGTCCACGGTGTCGGGCTACGAGGGCACGGGGAGAGCGCTGTCATTGAAACTGTTCGCCAAGTTGCAGACGCAGCATAATGCTCCGCCACCGGTGAGTGTATTAGTGCTGACAGAGTATCATCCCCCTGCGCCACGTGTCGGCCGCAGCCACGCGTGCGCCACTGGCGCTGCTGTCGTCCACGGTGTCGGGCTACGAGGGCACGGGGAGAGCGCTGTCATTGAAACTGTTCGCCAAGTTGCAGACGCAGCATAATGCTCCGCCACCGGTGAGTGTATTAGTGCTGACAGAGTATCATCCCCCTGCGCCACGTGTCGGCCGCAGCCACGCGTGCGCCACTGGCGCTGCTGTCGTCCACGGTGTCGGGCTACGAGGGCACGGGGAGAGCGCTGTCATTGAAACTGTTCGCCAAGTTGCAGACGCAGCATAATGCTCCGCCACCGGTGAGTGTATTAGTGCTCATAGTATATCAGGTGAAATTTCGAAGTGCTTTTTGTGACACTTTGTAAAATAATTTATTTTTAAGTAATTCTAACTTTTTTTTCTTATAATTGTCATACAAGAAAGGAAGTTCTTAAATGTCAGCCAAAAGACTTTAGTTTAACTCCTTGTTATCTAATTAACGGCATTCAAGAGGTTAAACGTATATCAATCAATAGTGTTTTTTGCTTCGTTGTTATTTTGAAAAAAAATCGCCCAATTTTATCCAAAAAAATACTTAAGTATCACATTCACAGAGACCAAAAACATAAAAAGTTGTGAAAGGCGCCCCTTTTCTTGCATAATGAGTTCCAATAGAAGAGTGAATTTCCGTGTTCTTAAAATATTTTTTTTTTTTATCTTTTATAGATAAAACTAGAAGAACCAATACGTTACCGTTCCGGCGACGCTGTAGAGGCGTGGCTTAACTCCCTCCTGTGCCTGGAAGCCCCGCCCCCATCCGTAGGGGCGGGCGCCCCGCCCCCCGCCGCCTGTGAACTTTACCGCGTCAATAGAGACGCCTTGTTCTGTTATCATAAAGCTGCTGAAGCTTTCCTGCATAGAATGGTCGCTATTTACGTGGCTAGTCATTATAAGGTAAAGTTTTGTAAAAGTGTTGTTAACTAAATTACTGTTAAATGCAATTATTTTATATCCTTTCTGCACTTGTCCAAAAATCACTAATATCATAAGTAGCATTACAACTGGTAATCCTTTTTCTGATAATCACTTCTGTATTTAGAATTTAAAGTACACAATATTGTAGTAACCCACAAATAAATACTAAAACTCTTTTCTACATTTCTTTGTACCGTATTTACTAACTTCAATAGGTACATCACCATCCACCACGATAAGCTTGTCATTAAATATAATCTGAAGCTACAAACGAAGAAAACAATAACGCAAAATTACATAAAACACTTTTTCCCTCACGCAATTTTCAACCCTACTCACAAGACAATAAAGTGTAATTCCCCGTACAGAACAGTCCGAACGACATACAACTGCTGGCGGACGCGCCGGCGCATTGCCTGTTCGTGTTGCTCGCGCCGACGCCGCCCAACAGCACTAGCATGCCGGAGATACTGTGTGTCATACAGATGTGCTTGGAAGGGAATATTTCTGACAAGTAAGTGACGATATCCCTTTTATATTGATAATGCATATAAATACACAAAAACTAGTGAATCACTTTCATTGAAATTTCGTACACAGATAGTCCATAGATTTATCCAGGTGTGGAAAAGTAGTTCTTTCGGAACACCGGTGGAGCTGCGGAAAACAGCTAGTTAATTATAGGTACCTAATTTGCACACCATATTACCTAACAGCGATGGAAAACGTCGCTAAGGAAAAATTTTCATGGTATTGAAAATCTGAAATAGCAATCTGTCTTGGACACAATGATTAACGCTTATTCCTTCTTTATAGGAGTTTAAGTACTGTCGATAAAAAAAAAAATCTCTAGTACCTTTGTTTGATAAAAGTCGTCTACTACATATATAGTGACTTCACGCTAGTTAAAACTATGACGCATATCGAGGCTTCAGAGGCACTTTCAGACAAGCAAAGCTATTTCCAAAAACCGTACGTTTTCTTGAAATTTCTTCCCCCACATTCTAGGTCAGTCCGCGACAGTCTAGGCCGCGGTCGCAAAGCCGCCGGCGACCTCATACCGTGGAACATTTGTGAACAATTTGGAGACAAGGACTTTCCAAAGCTGTCTGGAGCCAGAATAGTGAGGATCGCTACACATCCTTCTTATCAGAGGGTGAGTAAACTATATTCTACTTCTTATATACTTTTAAAGATTATAAATGTAATTAATGGTGTATGTATAGATAGTAACTTAAGTTAAATTATATTTTTATGGGCCTTAGTTGCCTGAATAAATGCTAAAGTTTGTATTTGTGAAAATTTGTTCCTCTTTCACGTTATTGGCTGCATTTTGATGAAAATAACTGCAGCTTATATGGGAGATAGCGAACCTTTATTTACTTTAACTTAGGTGCCAAATTCCTAAAAAAAAAACAATGAAATAGTGTTGTGCCCTCAAGAAAAGAGTCAAAGATACAACCAGTTTCACATAATGGCGCGCCCAAATTATTTTATAAGGTCTTATAAGGTGATAAAAATGTTATGTATGTATAACATACAAGCTGTTGATTTGCATCAGTGCCATATTCAAGGACGTAATCATGCTAAGGATTCTCGACCCAAATCAACAAAAAAAATTGGTACGTAATTTTTTTTCGGAATTCCGTCAATGTCATCTAGCCGTATTTAAACTTGGCGCGTGTGTTACTGGCCTTAAAACCGTGCTGCGCCCTCACATAAACGCAAACACAAAGCATACGCAACGATCATTCATAAAAATTTCATTCATAAAATTGGATTACTTCTGAACTACTACGACATTATAATGACAAAAAAAGCAGTGCATACCTCGTGTGTTCATAAGTTTTGAGACAAAATAAAAGTTGCATATCTTTTAAAATAATTAACTTATTTTTATAAAAACAATAGTAAACATTAAGTAAATAGTAAGTAAAAATTAAATATAATTATTATTCAAAATGACCACCCCTGTTTTTAATACATGCCCTTAGACGATTTGGCCAGTCATCAATGGCGGCACGAATCTTTTCCAGAGGAATTCGCTTCGCTTCTCGGACAAGAGCTCGCTTAAGTGACTCCAAGTTTGGGTGGGACTTTCGGCAGGCTCTGAGCTCTAATTCGGTCCATAGAGATTAATCCAGCGGGTTGAGGTCGGGGCTGGAGGAGGGCCATTCATTCGCCGCAATGAAGGCCGGCACATTTTCCTTCAGCCAAGCTTGAGTGGTTTTAGCCTTATGGGATGGCGCCGAGTCTTGCTGGAAAACCCAATACTTGTTATGGAATAGGGTATTAGACAGGGGTTTCACAACAGTCTCTAGAATGTCACTTTGATAATTTTTGGCTTTCACCTTGACGCCTTGTTGGCAGAAATGAAGCTGAGTCACACCTTCGTACGAAACTCCCCACCATACCATGACACTAGCCGGATGATGAGTACGCGAGACATTCCGTGCTGAAGCTGGGACATCCTTGCTACTTTTGGCATACACTTTATTGTTTTGTCGGTTGAACTTTTCTTCGACAGTAAAGATTTTCTCGTCGGTGAAGAGTATCTTCCTCGCATCGTGTCTCCTAAGCAGTATTGGACAACGTTCGCGTCGCAATTGACGAAGGCGATCGTTTAAAAAGTGTACTTTCCTACGGCTATACGCCTTAACCTTGAGATCATATTTCAGTATTCTGTTGACTGAAACGCGCGAAATATTGGTCTGCAGAGCGAGTTTCTTCTGAGTGCGACATGGATTTCAGCGAAGTCGCTCTCGGATGATTTTAATGTTCGCAGGCGTCCTCACAGAGCGTGGACGACCACTTCTTTGCCGATCTTGTAAAGAACTTGTCTCCTTGTATCGTTTAATAGTGTAATACACGAAGTTACGGCTCACACCAAAACTTTTCAGTTCTCGGAAAATGTCCATAGGTTTTCTTCCCACCTTAAATAGTGAAATGACGGTCGCACGTAATTCTTTTGTTCCCTCCATTACGAGAAAATTTAAATAAAATAATCCGAAATCATAGATATTAAAAGTTAACATTCCAAATTCAAAATTAGAAAAAAGAAATATACAGCAGCCAGTAATTTTTATTTTATTTTTATAAGTAAAAAGTTTGTCTCAAAACTTATGAACACACGAGGTATTAGCTATTTCCCGTCTACTGTAATTCCAATCGATTATTTACGTATTTTATGTCCTCCTCTTGAAATATGGCACAAATGCAAATCAACACCTTGTATTTTATACTAACTTTTGTCACACAGATGGGTTACGGCAAGCGGGCTCTACAGCAGCTGTCGGCGTACTACTCGGGCGACGTGCCTTGCCTAGACGAGGAACACTCTGACGACGACGATGTTAACGCCAATGGCAACACCAATACGCTGCACACTGAAAATATCGTGCCCAGGTGAAGACTGCCTTATAAAATAATTTAAAAAAATACGTTTTCAACCTGTCAATTTAAAACCACTTAAAGCTATGTATAGTTTATGTAAGGTTATAAGGTATTTTTAAGTTGGCGTATTCTTAAAGCCCTAAATTGTTAAAAAACACCTGTCAATTTAAATGAGATAAATGTGAATCTCCTAGCTTTCAAACTTTGTAAAAAGCTTTTTGTCTATCTTTAATAAAAATATGAGCTTCATAAAGGAAAGTTTTATCTAGGCATAAATTTAATAATAATTATGATGATTTTCAGGAGCAAACCGCCAACTTTGCTGAAACGCTTAACAGAAGTTCGCGCTGAACACTTGGACTACCTCGGCACAAGTTTTGGTCTTACTGAAGAATTGCTCAAGTTCTGGAAGTCGCAGAAATACGTGCCTGTATATCTCAGGTATGTTTGTTTCGTTAGGGTGGGTTGTACCATTTAACTATAATGAAATTGCCTCCCATTGGGCAAACTCACGACTTGACGGCTGGTTAAAGTTTGGTTATCGTTATATGGTGTAAAGATGAAGGTTTAGTTTATAATTAAGTTGCACTTTGAATGTCAAATATTGACCATATCATCTCCCATGTTTTTTTCTGACCCATTTGAATTACCACTTGGAGAGGCCTATGTCCAGCAGTGGACTGCGATAGGCTGATGATGATGATTTGAATTACATTATGACGAGTAATAGAAACCGCTCAAAATAATGTTTTTTTTTTATTTTTTATTTATGAGGCATCCATCACAATAACAAAGATTATAGTGTTAAACCAATAAAGATTCATCAAAATCGTCCCAATACTTTCAACTTAATAACACATACAAACCAAAAACTTCAACAGTCAAAAAGCCAACGAGTTGACAGGCGAACACTCGTGCATTATGCTCCGAGCTCTCGGCGAGGCGACTTGGCTGTCGGCTTACAGTGCCGACTTCCGACGACGTCTGGCCCGACTTCTGCCTCGGGCTTTGAGGAAACTGCCCGCCTCGTTAGCTCTGACCACGCTAGTTAACGACAATGTTAAGGTGGATAAACCTGGTGAGTATATTTGTTGTTTTGTATATGTTTGTTCTTTGTTTGTTTCTTTGAAAAATTCTTTCACTGTTGTAAAGCTACACTATCTTCGGGTAACAAAGGCTATATTTTGTCTGAAAGTAGTTCCCACGGGAGGCGGGTGAAACCTCAACATAAATAAGAATCGACTGGGCAGACGAGTCTCTATCATATGTAACTTCAAAAAATTGTCCAAGCTCAATCGCTTTAAAGTATAAAAACCAATTTGATATCACTTGATATGTCAAAATATCAAAACCAGTGATCAAAAACTGTCTATTTCAAATATCAAGCGTTCCTTCAAACTAAATTATCTACAATTTACTGCCATAAAAATAATGTTATATTGTGTTCATTAAATATTAAACTAGCCGTTTCCCGCGGTTTCACCCGCGTCCCGTGGCTACTGCCCGCACCGGGATAAAATATAGCCTATGTTACTCGCAGATAATATAGCTTTCTAATGGTGAAAGAATATTTAAAATCGGTCCAGTAGTTTTTGAGTTTATCCGTTACAACCAAACAAACAAACAAACAAAGTTTTCCTCTTTATAATATTAGTATAGATATAGATATCCAAGAAAATATAAACATTATTATCTTCCTCCCAGCGTTAACAAAGGAACTAATAGGCCAGCACCTATCAGGCCACGACTTGGCCCGTCTAGAAGCTTACACGAGACAACAGGCAGACTACAGACTTATAACAGACTTACTGGCTTCACTTGCAAACCTCGTGTTCCTTGCGAAGACCACGGCTAAACTAGATGCTATTCAACAAGTAAGTGGTAAACTATTTTCAACTTTATGTCTTTAGTTTTAGGGTCACTTTTGTAGTATTAAATAAATAATTTTGTACATCATTTTATAATAATAAAAATTTTAATCTGTATAGTTTATCATATATCAATATCATTGATCAATTTTAGACCCTTTGTCGTTAATTGATGAATTCACAAGCGTTTATACATTGTTTCAAATAAACGAGTTGACAGCATCAATTCTAGTTAAAATCTTAATCTTGTCTATAATCTACAAATCTCTTTTGCTACCTATTAATATTTCAAAAACCTTAAAACACTCATGTCTCTTTTCAGGTCCTATTCATAGCAATGGGTTTCCAAATGAAAGATGTGGATGACATAGCTTCTGAACTCGGGTTACCAGGCTCTCAGATCCTCGCAAAGTTTTTTGAAGCTTGCAAGAAAATCAACGCATCTTTGAACGCGGTTCTAGAAGATTCCGTTGCCAAGGAGATCGGTATCGACGATAAAAACACGGATGACGTGTCTATGGGACCTGTCAAACAGAGCCTGCAAGAAGAATTGTCGAAGGCAGCAAAGGTAATAATAGTTTTTGGTGTATTAGTGGCTACTGTAGTTTTGTGGTTCAGAAATAAATAGTTGACAGTATTTAGTCGTTATTGTTTGTTTTATTTCATTTATAAAATTGTTAGTTTAAAAAACTAAACAGCACGCTTTTAGCACGCACTGAAATTTTTTGATTAATTGGATTTGTAAAGACGTTTCTTAGCTAGTCGTGTATTGTCATCAAAACTCAGAGAGTGTGCAAAATTTCATCCTCATCGAAGACCGGGAAGTGGGTCAAATTAATAATACAAGATTTTCTTACATACATAGTTACAAGTGAAGCTAATATGAGCGTTTTAAAAAAACCTCGTTGTTATAAAATGAACTGCCCATTCTTGACTTTAAAATCAAATTAGATTTTTAGTTAAAACTTTAGGCAATATAATACAAGAAAAAAAACATGTTTGTAACTCAAAATTCATTTCAAATCCGTTAACTTTCGAATTAAACACTTGCATCATTCATCGAAATCCAATTTAGATACCAAACTTGTCAACTAATTGTAGACTTAAATTCAACTGAATAAGATCTAAAATTGTGTGACATTCAGGACTTGGAGCGCAAACAGCGCAAGGAATTATCTCGTCTGATGGGCGAAGACCTCGCGCAGTACCGCATCAAGGGCAGTGACCTCGACTGGGGACAGGCCCTCGCTGGCACTAAGCAGAAACAACTAGTCTCTGTTAAGAGGTATGTACTAAATAAATACTTCTCTCTATAAGAAGCATGGAGAACAAAATGACCAACAGAGATTTCAACGCAAAATCTCTTAAGAAAGTAGCGCGTCAAAATGTTGTTGTGAAACGAGGAACGTTATTAAAGTCAATTTCACGAAAGAAGTTCCGCGGAAAATTGTGGAACTATATATTTATGTACGTATTTACTGAGCTATTGCATAGACACTAGCGCTGCGTCTGCGGGACTTCTTTCTTGAAATGGACTTTAGCTCCGCTCTCATACGCCTGTTTTGGAACTGGTACATTTTTCAGAAACCAAATCATCAATCGATCAAGACTATCTTTGACAGATGTCTCATGGAACCCGAACCCATCGTTAGTCTAATCACTGTGTCCATTGTTTCAAATTATGCAAAACAACGGATGGATTATAGAAATCCATCGTGTGACAGTCTATTTATAAAATTCTATAATTTTTCAGTGGCGAGAAGCGCTTAGGCGATGACAGCAAGGAAATTGACGACCTGATAGAAGCACACTCGCAGAAGAAGAAAAAGAAAAAGAAGCATGTACGAAACCAAGAATAAAAACATTGTTTACTTGTATATCGTGTTTTATTTTCAATTCTGAACCCTAAAACACGCTTGGCTTAATGTTCCCGCTGGCTTCGAAAATTCAGAAAATTAGAGGGGGATCGCTCAGACCCGGGAGATGGACATTGGATAGTCACTTTCTGTCACTCCAGCTACGTGAAACAGTTATCTCGGGACGCGGGTGTCACCGCGGGGAGAAGCTAGTATCAGTATAAAAAGGGATAAAGGTTATATATGCGTACTTGTACTCGCCACCGTCAAGGGCGAAAACTGTATCGTCAATTTGATATCATCATCATCATCCCAGCCATAGGACGTCCACTGATTTGATATCAGGGGCCCGATTCTCCTAATTTTACTTAAGTGACATACGATTCACGTTCAACTCGATTCGACTGAGATCCGATGCCGACTCGATTACGATTGAAGCGTATGTGGCATTCCGCTATTTTTTCTTTGAACTAAACGTTTTTATCCTTTTCTGTCATTCAATAATGAATCATTTTGTCTGCAAATGATTTACGATTGCAAAATGATTGTACAGCAAACTACCGTATAGACCAAAATCACCAAAATAGCAGACCAATCGCACACCAATCAAATGTCAATCGAATACGATTGGCCTTTTATTGGTAGTAGAATGCCCGATATGGTTAAAACTGCTATTGCAATCATATTGCGATTCGATTTCTATTCGATTTTGACATTATTAACTTAGAAGAATCGGGCCCCTGTTCATATGGAAAGTACCTACACAAAATACATAGGTACAGAAGTCAATCTACATACAAATCGCGTTCGAGTCACGCAGACATAGGCGTCTATGGGTGCGTGTTCACAGACGCGCTGTCTAAAAACAGTGCGAGCGCGGCTGCCGTTTTCTTGAGATACGCGCGTCACACACAAGGTAGATAAATGTGCACGCGTTGTGATACCTAACTGTAATTTGACTGTAATATTTTTAATTTTAATAACAAAAGAAAAAGTAATAAAGGAGCAACAAAAAAAGTCGTATTATAATTGTTCAGTGGACGGTTGTTTTAATACAACAATAAACAGTGAACTGTCGTTTTTTAGGGAGGTGCACTCCCTATTCCTTCACTCTCATAACCCGATGGGACGGCAATCCGACACGACCGGAAAGAGATCAGGCGCAGGACCGACATTTACGTGCTCTCCGATGCACGGGTGAATCAATCACCAATTTCCAGACTACGGGCTGCTTTGTGAAAGTTTAAGAAAACCCAGAAAGCGATTTCGGCCCGACCCGGGAATCGAACCCGAGACCTCGAGCACAGCAGCCGCGCATGCGACCACTAGACCAACGGCAAGTACCTATAGTATGTACCCACTTATTTTATCATATTTCGATTTTAGGTTCGTTTAATAAACGCAGTAGGTACAATTAGGTGGGTAGGTAAGCGCCCCGGCGGCCTCTGGCATAATGCCGTAATAAGTTTTGCTAGTGTCGACCCAGGTGAACCTGCCTACCTACCCTCAAAGATTATTACTAGTAGGAGTTGATAATTTTTGTGAACATGGCGAGAGTATGTTGTAAGGTAGACGAAATAAAACCGGTTTCTGAAAAAGTTCGGTATCTCGTTCAAACGAATTTCCGTTGAAAGTGTTTATTAACCTCTTGTATGCCACATTAAATATATTATTATTATTGGTTTATATTTCATTTTTCCTGTTGTATTCTCAACGATAAATCAAATAATTAGATAGGAGTACCACTACCACGTTAGTTTTATGCGCATAAAAAAGTTAACAACCCTAGCGCGACCGCCGAGTTTAGGCATGAAAAGTGAAGTACATACATGAGATTGACTTCTGTAGTATTTTGTGGTACCTACCTATGAAATAATTTGGCCGGAACCACAATCCACATTCAATTTCCGTAGTGCAAAGTACCAGTTTAGCTTGCAAATGATTACTCTAAGCTTTAATACTTGGTTTTTATGCCGAAATAAAGTTCATGGAATTTAAATTCCATAATTCATATAAATATTTTCTCATTTTTCATGAAATGTATTTTTTTTTTCAACCACGATCGTCTCGAATCCGACTGTATTTCTTTTTCTTCTGTCGTGTGCTGAGCGGCAATGTCATAGATTAGAAACATAATCAGCAAACAAAACATTTCCAGTATTTGCGGGTATTCAGATATTCACTCTTACTATATTATATTGTAGTCTTTGCTCTTACTAGTCTGTGCGGGTATTTAAGTTTCGTGATTTTGCATCACAATTTGCATACTTTGAAGATATTTTAAACCATATACAGTCGTGGTCAATTAATTAAAGACACTGTTGGAATCTTAAATTGCTGCCGCATTTCATCTGTATTTCTTTTTTCTGATTGCTACTGGAACTTTATTTTCTATTTTAAAATATTTAAGAGGGCATTGTGAAATATTAAAACTAAAGACTATCTTCAGTGATCCTTCGCGACAAGTTTTTTTTCACTTTATCCGAATCTCGAGCGGTATGAACCATAACGCGGCCTGGCCATATAATTAAAGACACTCCATTTGCTCAGAGGAAGAAATGCAAATCTATACTTATAATAAATCTGTAGAGAGGTCAATTCTGTACATTGAATATATTTCCAAAAAAACTATCAGGGGATGATTAGTGATCGATACTGATGCCAAAAATGCAATCAGTAAAATTTTTGTCTGTCTGTCTGTCTGTCTGTCTGTCTGTCTGTCTGTCTGTCTGTCTGTATGTTCGTTATAGAAACAAAAACTACTTGACGGATTTTGACGAAACTTGGTACAATTATTCTTCATACTCCTGGGCAGGTTATAAAATACTTTTCATCACGCTGCGACCAATAGGAGCAGAGCAGTGAAGGGAAATGTTGGGAAAAAGTGTGAAGTTACTCAAGTTTTTAAGCTTCCGTCGCGTGTGCAGCCTTAATGGTTAAAGCTACATAGAAACTATGTATAACGGAAATGTTCTCCTTAAAATTATGTAAAAAACATTCCATGGCAGCATATGTCTACCTTTTATGGTTGACTCACAATAACACGTAACTCTCGATAGCTTAGTGGTTCGGAGGTTTCTGATTATATTTGTCAACTATTACGTTTCTAAAACTCTTACTCACACTAAATAATAAAGGTTAACATTGTTACCTATTCAATAAAAAAGAATCATATAAATCGGTAAAGAAGAACCAAAGTTATACATGAAATACGGTAATAAGCCGTCGCAGCGGGGCGGCAGCGGCGGCGGCGCGGGCGGTCACCGTTTTGACTGGAGCTCACCGCTCGTTGCCCGCTCCCGCGCCGCTGTATTCGAGGGCCGGTCCATTTGATTATACGCGTAAAATCCTGCCGCTCCCGCGCCGCCGCCGCTGCCGCCCCGCTGCCCGCAAAATTCGAGGCAGAGGCCAAGGATCATATTTGTGTAACGGTCGCGGCTCGCGGCGCGGTAGCTGCGCGAGCTTCATACAATATTTGGCTGTTGATGCGATTGGTGCGAAAAGACGTGTTCAACCGTATTGACCAACAATAACTAAGTAATTGATATTAACAAACCTTGCAGCACGTCTTTAAATAATATAATTTATTTAAAACTTTCTTTTGATTTTATAAAATAGGTAAGAATTAGTTATTTTGGTGGTGTTTAAATATTCGTTTAATTACAACAATATATAATAGTATAAATTTTATTTCTTTTTAGGTGAAGTAGTAGTAGGTACGCATAGATTTAGAATTGGATTGGCTGGTGTTTAGTATTTCTTCCTCTCTTTACACAAAGTCCGAATTTAACGCGGACGAAGTCGCTGGCAGAAGCTAGTTATTAATATTATTGATGGTACTTTTCTATAACAACATTCCCTACCTATAACTAAGCATACTAATGAGTACTAATATTTGGTTTATTTCCTTTTACCTCAATGACAGCACGACATCCCTAAGCGTGCAAGCGGTCAGTTTTGTTTTAAGTCGCTAGGTACGGGAATTTTCTCCCATGCTTCATAAAAATCTGTGTAAAATTGATCAATGTTTCATGTATGACTTATCGCCATTGTGTTTTTTGGCCGATCACCAGTTTTTTTTCTATTAAATTTGCGACGGGCCAAACCAAAACCGTCATAAGTTGCTCGATCAAAGAGTCCTTTTTACTACTCTTACAGTGTTTTTCAGAACTTTTCTAATTTGGAAAGCGATATTGGACCGGTAAATTATGTTTAGCATATTATAACAACATGCTATTTCTAAAATATTATAGTACTTGGATTCGTCTATTTTCAATAATATCTTTCTAAAGGATCACCACACCAAGTAGTGGAGAGAGAACTTTCTGAGTGTACTTTGGTTCCATCTCATGTTTTGAAGGCGACTAATTTCAATACATTATTTTAGAATTATTCGTATCCCTTTGTTTAATGAGAAAAAAATTACATTTTTGAACACTTGTTCACTGCACCTTTCACATTTGATAGAAATAGCCAACTACAGTATGGACACGCGGTGCTTTTCCAAAAGTAACATCTTCCGATACCCATGCCTTACAGCTTTTCCCGACCCGGTTGTAGTCTAAAAGTTCTGCAGACACAATTGTCGTCCTTTTAGCATCAGATGACTCCCAAAAAAACCAGTACCGAATCATGTAAATGGTTCACTATTTGCCTATGGCACCGCCTTAAAGTCTGTTTGCAGACAAGTTTTCCTTCGCGCAGAGAACGCGCGTATACACGATTCAAACGAGATTGGATCGCAACCTTGTAACTTAAGCACACGGGGCGATTATAAAACCTGCCTCTTCTGCGCGTATACGCGCAGGTACAGCGGTAAGACGCGCTGTAGTCGCTCGTACCTTTTGCGTTTTGATCAGAGACTCCTCTTCTTCAGTTGTACAATGGCGTCGGTTGAGACAACACTGCTTACTTTGGCTTTAGTACTTCTTTTAAAAAGTAAAAAACGTAAAAAAAAGCGAATTTATTGGATCCTCTGCCCTACTCCGCTCCTTTGTACGCGCGTTTGTACCGCTTCAAATGCGCGTATACGCGCTTCATGCGCGCGTTTCTATTATCAATGCAAACGCAACAATTAGCGTTTACAGCGCCGAAGAAGCGCGTTCCTGAAACGCGCGTTATCAGCGCGTTTAAAAAACGCCGTGTGCTATGGGCCTAAAACATTTTACTTACCAGAATTTTTGTTCTAGTCTTATTGATAGGACTAAAATGAAAATTTTTATGAAAGAAACCTAAATTATTACCTAATTCGAGTTTTCATAAATATTTTACTCACTTCTAAAAAAAAGTATGAAAACTATTTCTATCTTTCGTTTTTTTTTCTTAACTGGGCTTTAACTGTCTTTAATTAGCTGACCAGCCAAGTATCAGCTACAAAAGTTAGTGTTCTTTTCCCATAGAGCGTTATATCTAAAGTATTAAAGAAAGTAAATATTTTTTGTCCTTAATTTGAAGAACACAATGTAATGTTTGTTCTAATAATAATTACATTACATTTTATACCGTGCTTAAGCTCATGTCAGTACCATAACTATTTATTTTACCTACTTCGATTTGGGGGGTGTCTTTAATTATGTGACCACGACTGTATATTCACGATTCAAAGTTTATAGTTTAAACGACTAAATAAATACTTGTTTTGAAGTGAAATAAGGATTTCTGTAGGCATAATGCGAGAATTTGACGTTAAAAATGGGAATTGGTCGGCCTATGTTGATCGTTTACATTGCGAAGGCACAACTTTTTTTTTGTTACAGTCGTTTATATAAAATTAATATGGTTGCTGGATGGATGTTGGGTCTATTTGAATGTCATTATCAAATCCCACTTCATCTGCCGCTATAAACGTATTTAAGACTAGCTTCTGCCAGCGGTTTCACCCGCATCCCGTGGGAACTACTTCCCGTACCGGGATAAAAAGTAGCCTATAGCCTTCCTTGATAAATGGGCTATCTAACACTGAAAGAAATTTTCAAATCGGACCAGTAGTTCCTGAGATTAGCACGTTCAAACAAACAAACAAACTCTTCAGCTTTATAATATTAGTATAGATGTTCACGCGTCAGTGACGTCCTGTTACTTATGTCCTAGAATATAAATATTGTGTAATTGTAAGGTTTACTCATGTATGATTAACGGGGCTGGCATGTTCCGAGAATTACCCCTAAAGTAAAAGATAAAAAAGTAGTTTCGGGCACAAAATAGTGCCTTGTGGTACGCCAAGTACAAGACTGCATGAAATAATTTTTTTGAGATATATTATGAAGTTTTCGGTGATTAAAGTGTTATATAAGGGATGTTTCGAATTATCTTCCTATGCAGGAAGCATTAAGTCTGTCAAAATATGTTATATGAACAACGAACATATTGTTCAACCTGATCAAAAGCATTTGTCCTATTCACAATACAACGCTAAAGTGTAACGTGTGAATGTCATTCTGTTCAAAGATCAGTCTTCTGTTCAAGATTATATGTATTAAATTAGGTAGGTACTACTTACAATACATGTGTATTTTTTTCATCGCCTATACGTCCTGACTTGCTAGATTCTGATTATTCCTTACCGTTTCCATATGATGTCACTGTCTGTCTTCTGTAAGTGTAGACAGCTTATCTTTCTCCAGCACTGCATTTTTTTTTAAATAAAGGATTTTGTAGCTAGAAGGTAAAAAAATAGCTAAGAAAACGACAGGTTCAATAATAATTTCTATAATTATTGTAATATAAAAAAGTGTTGGTAGTTATTCAACCCTTGGAATAGACAATAGATATTTCCTCTTAAACATAACAAATATGAGTGCGTGCAGTGCGGATGGGGCGGAGGTTGCCGCGCTCGTAAAAAAATATCATTTTTTAATCCGACCGTGCGCGCGCATCCCCTCCCCGGTCGCATCGCCGCACGCATACTTCTATACCATTTTATTACAATATAATGTGATCTAAGAAAAATAATATTTTCGTCTAACGCCCGATACGGGGCGTCTGGTAAACAATTTTATACTATAATTTGTTTGTCCCTTATTTTAATACACGCGTTCTACTCGTTACAAAGGTACGTAACATCGGCTCGTGCCGCTCAGTGTGGTACAGCGAAGGCCCGACGTCGTCGTCCCGCCACTTACATTTGATCTAACATTTGTTAACGTACGAAGACCACCTCGTACTTTATGCTATCATATCGAGAATAAAAACATCCACTACAAAACATAATTTAGAATATCATTAACATTAGCTGCTAGTATCGTTAAGTTAAACGTTATGGGATTTCGTTAATTTATACATTATTATTATTATTTTCTCACTTTGACTTGCGGGACACTTTCGAAATGTGAGGAAATGAAAGAAGGGAGAAAGGAAGAGAAACAAATACAAACAAAAACATAACAGGCAACAGGTTTGTAGATAGGTACACACAATCTTGCTAAAGCTAGGACACTTAAATTAGAATGGTCTTATGATAACATTGGTGTTTATGGTTAAAAGTATCCCGTAGTAGATAAGTTTGGCTAAGCGAGAGGACACAGCGGCAGCCGCGGTGCGGTGCGACATCAGACGTAGATGTAGGTAGGTACAGAGTAATTGAGAAGGAATTGCACTTAGGAAAGGATTCGCGACTCTTGGCACTTTGACTTACGCTAATACTGTGTGTCGGACGAGTGGAGGAACACAGGAGATGTGCGGGAGTGTAAGCGACAGACAAGCAGAGTGAGCGCTAGGACATGACATGAACATTGACCAGACACACGATACTCGATACATTTGATTCACTACGTCACTAATTACTTTCACTTGAGATAATATATTATAAAATATAAATATACTTTTAAAACGTCAAGAATTTGAACTTATTGTAGGTACGTACATGATGATGTAAGCAGTGTACAGCGTCAGCTAGTTGCCACTGGGTACTCTATACATATACATCGTTATTTACTCGAGAGACACAAAAGCAAATGCACTAAACCTTATTGCCACACTTAAAGTTATTGCTACGACATATACATACCGCTCTACGTATTATTGTAAATATAATCAATCACAACATCCAATAAAACAAAAATATTGTTTAAATATTATTGCATTAATTTAGTTCAACTATAAGTCGGAAGGGTTGCTCAGTTGAACCACTGTATAATCTCTTTACATTTAGTGCGATTACTATACAGTGCAGTGAATACCAGAAATACTGCGAAGTTAATACTTCAAATCGACATCGATGAAAATAACGTTACACATCTCTTAACCGCGTCTCAAGATCGAGAGATTCCAAACGAAATTGGAGCTAAACGATTAGTCACTAAGGCACAATTTAAATTTCCCATTTGAACTTTATTTAACTCTAAAATAAACGAATTCAATTCCCCTTCTCACGTGGAGGCTGCGCGGCTCCACGTCTCGACAGATCTGCGCATCAAAATCACTGCAAAAATATTCAACGAGCACGCTTATTCATTACTATGAACGACACTCACTTCAGCATTGCGTGGCTAGTTCACAATATACAACGTTATTGTTTTAATGGTTTCGCTTAATGGTAACTTATATTTAATTGCTTGGTGTCATAAATTGTTGGTTTTTGTTGCAGTTTTATTTTACCTTAATTAACATCTTATCTCTGCGTTGGTATGGCAAATAAACGATGACAACAAACATTTAATTAGGTATAGCAAAGTTATAACAGTATAATAATGTGTGTAACAGGTATAACTTTAAATATTTGACTAAGTAAATGAGCTGATTGCGTTGAGTTCTTTGAATATTACAGAACCACTAGATGAATATAAAACATGTAAACTTGGCGTTAGTGTTCTAGGCTGAGGGTGTTTCGATACAAAAATATATACATGTATTTGCAAAATAAAGTCTGACATTCAAACTGCTAACTAAAGGTCGGAAGCAGCAAGTCTTCTTAAACCTATATCTATAGTTGAGCTTAGGTATCGAATCGTTGACAGAGAAATTAGAACATTCTACGTGAAACCCTCTACGAACACATAACCTTCTTGTTCGAAGTCAGTTAAAATAAAAAGGGCACTAGCGAACAACAAGGATTCTAACATTTAACAAAATGGAATCAAGTGCTAGTTACATCCTTATATGTAGGTACCGATCTTAACTGGAGTTTTATCGACTCATTTGTTTTTACATATTTCATTATCCTACTCATCACAAGCAGTCTTCCGATTGCCAAGTTATGTTAAGTTGCGACGTGTGAATGCTGCCTTAGTAACGCTGAGGCGCTGCGCTTGCGCGAGTCACGTGGCGATTGACACAGTGAGCGGCTGAACGCGAGATACACCACTGACGCGTAAAGTCGCACGGCGGGCTGAACAATAATGTGTACCCACACAAACGCAGCACACTGAATAATCCTATGCTAAATGTATTAACGTCAACTATAAATATAAGTGCAAGTGAATGATATCTATAAATATTATCTAATTCATAAATATATATCCATCGCTGCGTAAACATATTTATCGCAAAACTATTTATCTATCGTATACAAAAGCGCGTACCGTTAGGCCGTCGCTGGCGGCCGCGAGCTTGCAGCGATCCGGTACGATCTAACCACACAGACGACTACATACAAATATACGAGCTTTATAATTGATATCTCTTTGCAAACTGGTGTTTGTTATACCGCGGATTCAGTACACTAGCGATGGTCGTAGGCAGTTTAACATAACATATATGCATTCCTTTATAACTCCCAACTTTATGTACCACTCCATGACGCTTGCTTAGTAGTACTGGAAGCGATGGCGCGTGATATCTCGAGGTATGGCAGCCGCACCCGACTGTGCTTGCCGCTTCCAGGCGACTAAAGTACTATTATTGCTTTCATTTACTATTTCAGTAACTACATACCGTTGTACTTTGTATCATTTAACCTATACTAACATCAATATTATGTATTAAATCTTATTCATAAATGCATAATATTCAGTTATCGTATAAACGTCGAACAAAGGCTGCTTGTGGTGTTCAAATATTTTGTGGAAGCTGAGATAAATATATGGCTATCGAGATATTTTCATATCATTTCTGCAATAAGTAGGTATCGTGTCGATTGGTGTTTAATGCAGGTACATCGTATTAAAGTAATGTATCCTACTTATGTACAGTCGAACAGAGCTATTCTAAGACTATTCTAAGGTGAAGCGTATCCCGTCTCACAAAGATCGACTCTCACTCGAGCTGTTGTACTGAATCCGCAGTATGGATTCTGTATAAAGTGCTTCAAAATTACTCTAAAATGGGCAGCTGCGAAGACACTTGCAATAAGGCGTGATGCCGCACGGCAAGTATGGCGGCGACAGCTAGCTCTGACACGTGTCTCGTGGCAAATTGACAAAAGGCATTTGTATTACACTATCACTTAATTAAAGCGTCCGTATCATAATAAACGCGGTCCTCACTGCGACAGTAGCTCCCTTCCAAACATTATCACTAGAATGTATATCGAATCCGAATTGACTATGTCTACGTCTGCTAGCACACATCTCCGTCAAACAAAAAGGAAAGGTAAAATAAAGAAACAAATATAAATCCATACATAAAAATTAATGTATTCTATTATCAATAACATAAGGTATAGTTACACAAATAATAAAATTAGAGGAAAACAAATTTATACATAATTCTTAACGCGAATAAAAAAAAAAACAAATTATACATGCTATCAACACAAGATGCTATTAAAAAAAGAAAACAGTATTTTACAATTTCCTAAAACAATCGTCTAATGCTTTCTTACCAGCGCGCACTTGTTCAACTTACCATAATAATTGTCAATTTGGTTTCAATTTTAGGGCTCATTTAATTGAGATTTAGATTGTACCTCAAAATAGTGAGAAATATAGAAATACATGTGTGTGAGGGAAGAACTAATGTAGGTAATTAAGTAATCCATTGACACGGTAGAGGGGATGTGTTTACATAAGCAAGTGCAAACAATCTCATAGGAGTCACTGCATGGACAGCCATCGGACCGTCACACCGCAGTACTCACAAACTGGATAAATTCAATAATACATTGGAAATGTCAAATTAAGTAATTCAATGATTCCATAATTGAATAATTATTAATAAATAAATTTGTGGATTCGTAAGTAAATTATTCGATCACAGTTGTTTTGTCAATGGTAAATTTGTGATATATTAAATAATAAGGCCAAACTAATAGCTTAATCACAAAATAAGCAACAAAACAAAAATTATAATATATAATTGTATTATAACTCATTATGAACTACAACGATAACAAAAACCAAGTACATAGACGCGAGTTTCCGAACGAGATGCAGTTTATGATTTTTCATTTGTAAAAATAATAAATTAAACAAAATATCGTGAATCGGTTCACATATGGTAGACTGCCAATAGTTTGCAAGACTCGATAATGCCAGATCTTTGATAAACGCCTCGCAAATAAATTTAAGTAAACTTCGCTTAGTGTGCAACTAAATTAAAAGTAATACAATGCCACAATAAATAAAATAATCAACTAAAATTTAAAATAAAACATTTGTGCGGATAAGTACCGATGGTTATCGAGATAATGTCAAATTGCTGCGAATATATCGAATTAAGACCAACAAAATGAACGCGACGTTAAACAATAGATACACATTGTGCGAGCGTTCGTACTGTTACACTACTATCCAGATTGCATCACCTCAACAGACGAAACCTAACTTACGCATACTTGATATCGAGCACTCCGTTACGCGAACGTCCTTACACTCGCGTAACTAGAGCGTATAACTATTTAGCTATAACTAATTTACAACTATATCTAATTGGAATAATTCCCGGCACTATAGTGTGATGTGTTCAACTAGAGATTTGACCGTGACGTATGAGGACAGTATTGTAACGTGTTGGGAAGAACGCGGCGGCCGGTGCGAGGCTGCGGTAACTAGCGGTAAGACGTAACGCTAACTATCACTACAACTGAACGCTGCAAGCTCTACTATAACAAATGGTGTCACCGACGGGATTCGAACTTGCACTCACGCCAGGCCTCACTTGCACATCCGATCACGCACCATTATACAAACATTATTATGTTAATTTCTCCTTGTCCGCTTAGCTATAAATATAGTTTACATAATATAAATTAAAATATAGAGTGAAAACTACACATTTCTTACAATATACTATGTACAAGGCATCTCTTGTCGCTCCCGATACGCGGCCGGCGGATCGCCCCTCACCACTTACTATAAACGTTCATACAAAAACCTATCTGGCACTAACATGTATATTCATTACAAAATGTATAATATTATAATATTATGTATATACAATCACAACATAAATTTGATAAACAACCGAGAGAAATAGATAATATGTTGGTGTTACGGACACTTTGTCGCAGAGTCAAATCTGTTCATGTCAAGCATTATATTGTACTCTTTAAAAGTATTCATTAAAATATATTTGAACTTTTTTTATTATTACACGAAAGGAATATTTATTTTGTTTTGTTCAGAATAGTGTTTCACGATCGAAACGATTATGTTTAATGATTTTCATCCTCCATTGCGTTGAAGGGTATTGTGGAATACATACAAACGAATCTAGCTCCCCTAACAGAGTATTATTGTCACTCCAAAAAATGTTAATAATGCAATGACCAGAGACAACGGTCCCGGTCGCGTACTTTAACGATTTCTAAGCGTACAAAATTATATAGATCGCCATTAATAATATTGATGAAACTATTTGATTTGTCCCCAAATTATTTGATATGTATACGAAATAATGTTTATATGTGAAGACATGACAATAAACAGGGTTTTGCTCAATGATTGTTCTGTGTTCAGTTATCTGACGAATAGGAACACGTGTTGTTCGCTATACGTTGTATGTGCGACGCTCTCAGCTGTCCGGTACAGTACTTAACTCATTATTCAAAGTATGTATTTCTCATTTTGCAATCGTTCTTATGCCCAACATTATTCAAGTGCAAATCAACAATGACTTTTGGTAGAAAAATATTCAGCCAGTCTTTAACGACTAATTTCATTTTTCTTTGCTACTAATTTATGACCTTCTAGTCACTGTTGTCTGTCCGTTTGGAAGTATATTAGTGCGGAAGAATGTTTGTATCAACTCTAAGTTTAAGTAGCGACCTTAACGTTCGATGACGTAGATGAAATATCACGTCGTATTGTAGTCACAATCAATTTCGATAAACAGCCTGTCAGGCTTGCACCGTCAATCTTGCTTTTAAGTCATTATCGTCAGTATTAAGCTAGTTGTTATGTACCGGCCGGCTTGAGCGAAGCACAATATATTTGATATAATATTGGTATCAAGTGGAATCGCCCCGTTACATCGTCGAGTGATCAGTTTGTCGCCGTTGCTCTACATTAAACATCTAAACTAAATAATAAATCATATCAGACATCACTCGCGTAAATCAACACAGCGAAAGTATAAATCAGTAAATTATTGCGAAGACCTACAGGTGATCCCATACATGTTGAGATATTAATAATATACTCGATTGGCCCACATGCGATCAAAATATTATTTTTGTCGTATAACTCCCATAACACTAAGAAACGAGCAATTCGTATATGTGTTCCCGACAGTAAAACATTTCCATTGATAGGGAAGTAACGCTACAACGAAAAACACTTAAGATATGATTAGTCTATCACTTATAATTACAGAGTCGGCCAACACGTGACTCGTCGCTCGCCCGTTGCTACGCAACAATGCCTTATTTACAATTTTCTTACAAATTTTTACATTTTGCTTTTTGGTCATCGATTTGGGAAGAGAACGAAATGCGAAGACTGAGTTTAGCGATATTGTCGTGTACGGACTCGAACCCACTGCTCGTAGGTCAGACGCGCACTCAACTGATATCACGCTGTTATTGGGATAACTTCTACTTACGAACTCTCATTCAATATTGCTGAGTTACAAAACTTATGCCGTAAGACGACTATCGAACAGCCGATCTTCTCATAAATGCGTAGCGAGCCATTTCACACATTGTAGCGATTGGACGACGCATACTATTTCCATTGAAGGACGGTGAAGCATTCACATTCGTTCAATGAAACTATAACTACGTAGCGACATCGAATCGCTACAACCGTGAAACATTGACAATAATGACAATTGAAGCTTGTACCAATGAACCGCTGATGGCTGTCAAATTTCTCACACATTAGAGTCATACAAGATATGTTGTTACAGCTTACTTGAGAGCGGTTGATTGTTGCAAGCTGTTCCGTCAACACTCCATTTGAGTAGACACTTCACTAAACGTTACCAATCTTGATATTTAACTTTTTATTTCAAAATTCAATTTAATAACAAAATTCGGCCAAAAATCAATATTACATTGCAATAATAACAATTATTATTCAATAGAATAATTATTTTAAGCAGTAATTCATTTCTTTAATACATATTTGCGTAAAAAGTATCAAGATTGTTCAGCTTTAGTTGGGTGTCTACCGAAAGGGAGTATAGAGGGCGTTTTGAGAGTGTTTGTATTGTGTATTCCTGTGTGTAGGTCAGGTGGGGTGTCGTATGGGGCGTCAGTCGCGTGGCACGTGCTTGAGCAGCGAGATGGCGTGACGCACGTACTGCACGAGGTGACGGAACGTCGACGATAGCGACAACGGCCCGCATTTACGGTCCACTGATATGAACAGATCTGTAATGTGAGAAAAGTTATGTTAATATAAAGGTTTAATGACATGAGTAATGTTTTTTTTTAAACAAAAGTACATAATATGCAATATAAAGAAGTTATAAGGGCGGGACCAGTGGCAAAAAGTTGAATGAGCATTACACAAATATTATTCAGACAGTGACGTCCGAGCAATTTATGGCTGAGCCATGTTGCATTCTTTTTGCAATGTTGTAGGCCACTATGTTGAAGCTCCAAGTTACAGCCTTTTTTATCGTCCCACTGATGAGCACAGTCCTTCTCTCACACGGAGAAGGATTAAGCGTTAATTACCACGCTTTCTCAATGCTGGTTGGTGATTTCAGACTATGTAGTCCAGGTTTCTTCGAGATGTTTTCCTTCACCTTTTTATCAGCCATTGGTGTCTAAGATATACTTAGAAAGTACATACAAACTTAGAACAGTTGCATTGGTACTTGCCTGACTTGAAATCGAACCCACACACTCATACATGAGAGGTTGGTGCTTTACCCACTAGGCCACCACGACTACATGTTGAAGCTACAGGTACAAAAATGTAGCATGTCTAGACTAAGGGTAATGTAAGATTATTAATTATGTAAATACTAACTAATATTATAAATGCGAAGTAACCTTGTCTGTCTATTACGCTTTCACGTCTAAACCACTGAACTGATTTTAATAAAATTTGGTACAGAGAGATAGAGTTGGCCTTGAGGAAAAACACGATAGTTTTTATCCCGGACTTTTGAAGAGTTCTTTGGAACACGACGCGGGCGGAAATCTAGTCTTACATGAAATCATGTCTGAAATATTTTTTTTTGTCTATCCTAATAATAAAATATTATTTTTTAGGGTTCCGTACCCAAAGGGTAAAATGGGACCCTATTGTTTTCGCTCCTCTGTCCGTCTGTCACCAGGCTGTATCTTATGAACCGTGATAGTTAGAGAGTTGAAATATTCACAGATGATGTATTTCTGTTGCCGCTATAATAACAAATACTGAAAACTAGAATAAAATAAATATTTCGGGGGGCTCCCATACAACAAACGTGATTTTTTTGCTAATTTTTGCTCGATATCCATAAATATATATAGAATATTAGTTTGGCTGGTACGGAACCCTACGTGCACTTGGCCGGTTTTTTTTAATTTATTTATTTTCTTATCACAAAAAGTATTTGTAATACCTCTATTAGTCCTCAGCCGGCACAAGGAGTCGGCTTGCTCCCACAGATCGTGCGCGACGTAGAGGAAGGCGTAGTACTTGTTGAGCAGCAGCAGCGCCTGGTGCGCATGCGCCGGCACCGAGTGCGCCAGCGAGCAGTAGCCCGACGAGCCCGACGCCGACCCCACCGACCCCACCGAGCCCGCCGGCGACGGCGTCGGCGACAGCGGCGACACCGACTCCGCCAGCGCCGGCTGCACGGTACAATCAACTTTACTATGCTGAATAGAGTAATTAACTATCTATGGAAGGGTATTTGGAAAATCTAATTTGGATAACTGAATAAAAGTGCTATATTGTAGGTCAAAGACCCAGATTATTAAGAAATCATCGTGAAAATATATTATAAAATTCATTAAAACTACTGAAACGATTTGAAAAATTCTTTCACTGTTAGGAAGCTACACTATCCACGGCTGACATAGACTGTATTTTATCCAGGTATAAATATGTAGTGTAATTCTAATTGTAATTTGTATTCTACTGTGCCTCTCTCAGTCTCTTTTCAGTATGTGACATGTGTCATTGTAATCAAATTCTATGGAGATTTTTTAACTAAAAATACTGTCAAAGCATATGGCTTGGCAAGAATACAGTTTTTTTTTTAATATTTAGCCATGGTTAATGCAATAATTCCTTTTTAATAACGTATTTCTTTTAAAACACAACTTATTTAAAATTCTTACCAAGTTACATGCCTACAACAGTACTGCCAACAAGAAAAGTGTTTGAAAACTAAAAAAAATAAATAAAAATAAAAGGTAAATTGATACAGACATCAGCACGTACCTTCTGTTGGTACTCGTGAACGATCTTGTTGTATTCCTTCACTTCGCGATTGTACATCTTGAACATTCGGAGATACAGGAGCGCTTGAACGCGTAGACTGGAAATTTTATAGAAAATGTTTTAGGTTTGTTTGTTACATTGTCATTGGAAAATGGCTTAACATTTGGTTTAGAGAAGAGTTTATAGTGTTTTAGGCTACTTTTTATCCAGGCGAGGGAAGTCTCTCCCCACGGGGCCCCAGTTACTTAAATTAAATATTTAAACTTGTGTTATTTATCCAAAAAATTTGAGTGTATATTCATTTTCTCAATAGGATATAGGATAATAGGTAGGACCTTTTCTTATTGAGTTAGAAAAAGATCTACTAAAGACGAAACTAATAATGTTTTACCATAGTCAATAAATTTTTTCGACATCAATTCTTTGACAATTTAATATTCAAAAACTAATTACCTTAGTATATCCAGCTTATTAAAAGTATCGTGAGGCGACGCCCT
Organism: Helicoverpa assulta; assembly: GCA_963856015.1. Classification (NCBI taxonomy): domain Eukaryota; kingdom Metazoa; phylum Arthropoda; class Insecta; order Lepidoptera; family Noctuidae; genus Helicoverpa; species Helicoverpa assulta. The sequence continues at coordinate 5,302,424 of CAWLCW010000027.1, forward strand.
AAACCGCTGCGGCATAGAGTGTATACTCTTTATATACTCTATGGTCTCCCGGTAAATGGTGAAGGCGCCTTTAGTGTCGAGTTCGAGTTCCAGTACTCGGCCGGTCAGAACGAAGCACAGTACTGACTCGAGGTACAACATGACGCGAGGTAGGGGTTCTTGTTCCTTCTCGGCGGCAGTGCGAAGTCGCGTCGCTTCTTCTAAATAGTATCTGTCGAGAGAAATGTTTGCGTTACGGCTAGTAACAACAATTGTATTGTATGATTAGCGTGTGAAATGTTAGATGTTGAAAAAGTGATAATTAGTAGGGTGTAAGGTAGGGAACGGCGAGAGGGAAAGACAATTGGTATGGTTGAAATGAAAACGTTCTTGATAAGCGTATCGATTCCGTTACAATTTACAAAGAAGTGGTTGTCATGTAAATAGTAGCAAGATTTATGAAAAAAAAGAACTTTTAACTACAATTAGATAGTATGACGATACAGTGAGGATCCCTCGTTTATACTATGATGAGTAGGTCTAGTATATGTAACGATAACGTATTGATATTAAAATTATGTGCAGATATAACATAGGGGTAGTATAGTAATATTATCATGATGAATAGTAATGATGTTACAGTGATGATATAGAAAGGTAGTATTGTGATATAAAGATGATAACACAATGATACACTGATGATAGTATCAAAACAGTTATGATAACACTCACTTGTGATCTCTCTCCTCGTCGGAGAGCGCGTCGGCCGGCAGCCGCTCGAAGTACGAGAAGTATATGGGGGTCTGGCCAGCATACGCGTCCGTCCGTTCGTGGTTTGTCGCCGCTACTTCACCGCCCTGATGATAAAAAACGTATTTTAGGTTATTTCCGTGTACTTTTTCCTATACTTGGAAATTATTTTGCTTGAAAAAATAATATATATCTGCATCAACTTATAGTAGTTACTTTTTTATTTAATTAAGGCATCTAAGGCCCGTAGATAATATTTGGTTATTCTGATATAGCTGAATTATTATAAGTTCCATCAGAATCCATCCCATTGATTACCTTATAACTTATTTGTACCCATAAAGTGTGATCATGTTTTTAATACATTTTATTTAATTTAGCTTGGTGATTAATGCGCAATTCTTCTCCGAGTGAGGGGAGGCCTGTGGCCAGCAGTGGGTCGATAAAGGAAAATGATGGCCTTACCTCATGTGTAGGCGCATGTGTCCTCTTGGGCGCGTGGTGCCGCGCGGGGCGCTGCAGCGCGCGGAGCGTGTCGGCGCGGAGACGCGACAGCGATACCCGCACCACCAGCCGCGTCCGCTCGCGACCTGATACTGAAGACAAGACGGCACTATAAGTACTGGTAAATAACTACGAGTATATATAGTATGAGAAAGATAAAAACAAAAGTAATGTGCTTCCTTGCTAGCAACGGAAAATTTAGCCAGGCAAGAAATCTGTCACATACATTTTATATTTATTTGAAAACGGAGCAGAAAACCCGCTAGTTTGAAAGCAATCTGAAGACTTCTAAATTTGCGAGCGACGTCACCGGTACGTCAAACTTTATGCTATGTATCTGCAGACTCACCTATGGAAGACGCCTCCTCGAGTCTTTCAGAGCCGCGGCCGGACTTGAGTCCCGAGCCGACGTCAGCTTCCGCGCGGACATAGCGCTCCGACACGATGCGTTCCACCGGCTTGTCTAGTGACGCCTTACTTTCTAGCCTGTCTAGTGACGCCTTACTCTCCAGCCGGTCTAGAGGCGCCTTACTCTCGAGCCTGTCCAACGACGCTTTGCTCTCTAACCTATCGGCCTTGCTTTCCAGTCTGTCCATCGACACTTTATTCTCTAACCTATCGAGCGGCACTTTGCTCTCTAGCCTATCTAGAGACACCTTATTCTCTAGCCTATCGAGAGATGCTTTACTCTCTAGCCTGTCTAGCGAAGCTTTACTCTCGACTCTGTCAAGAGACAACTTGCTGTCCGATAACCGGCTTTTCATGTCAGGAAGACGATCGTGCGACAATTTGTCCATCGCTATCCGGTCGTGACTCCTCTCGCCCGATAGCCGATCGTGGGCCATCCTCTCATTGGACAACCGATCTATGGACATTTTGTCCGGCGGTCGGTCGGAGAGCCGGTCGGACGACAGGCGGTCGCTGGCCGACGAGGAGCGATCTGACGTGGACGTCCGCTCCGTGGATATTCTGTCGAGGGGCCGGTCGGGTATCCGGTCGTTGGAGGTGCGTTCGGTCGGTATCCGATCGTTGGCGATGCGGTCGGAGGGGATGCGCTCGTAGCTGCGCTCGGGCACGCGGTCGGAGGGGGGCCGGCGGGGGGCGGGGGGCGACAGCCGCGCCAGGGCCTCCTCGTGGCGCCGCTCCTCCTCGTCCGCCTCGGGCGCCGTCACCTCGATGATGGTCACCTGCCCCTTGCCCTTTCCGCCCTTGCCTTTACCACCTTTACCGCCCTTGCCACCGCACTCGTCGCTCTTTTTTGGAGTAAAAACCTGTAAAAACATTGCACATTAAATAAATCCCAATACCAGATTTATGACTTTAGAATATACTTTCCTGAAATACATACCTTGCGAAAGATATGCGTCTTGGTGTCTTGTAGGGGGTGATGTTGAGGCGGGTCGGGCTCCACGTCGCTGTCGGGCGGCTGCGACACGGGCGGCAGGTGCGCGGGGGCGGGCGGGGAGGGCGCGCGGGACTTGGGCGGGCGGCCGCGTCGCTTCTTCACCGGTCGCTCCTCGGACGGCCTGGCCTTCGGCGGCCGACCACGCTTCACCGCTCCCGTCGGCGCAGACGGAACCACACGAGGCGACGTCTACGAAACAAAACAATAAATAACACCCGGGTCACCGTAATTCTGACCTGTCATTCCATAATTTAGATAACTAATGAGGCTACTGATATGAATGGCCGTATTTTATGCGACAGTTGTGTTATATTACCGTATGCCTGGGCGTGTCCTCGTCACTGGATGCAGTCGACACCCGGTTGGGTATCGACCGCCTCCGCCGCACGACGCCGGGAGACGGTGACGATGCTTCCGAATCCGACATCTCCGAGATTGGGCTCTGCAACAAACGAAAGATTTTAAAATCCACATTGGAAGTTTCTTGATTTTACGTGGCCATCGTTCAAGACCAATATTTAATATTCTTGCAATCCTCCTATCCTATCTTTCTCCTATGATGACCAAACATAGCTTAGATTAGACAGGTTTTGGTTTTTTTTTAATATTCACCCCAATAGCGCTAAGAGTACATGTGGATGCTATATTCCCGTGCACAGCTCCCACAGCTTGCCACAAATTCGCCTTCAACTCGAAGAACTGTCGCCTCACAAGCTCTTGATTTTCAAAAGGAAAATTACAAATGCTACTCTCAAAAGCTAGGAGTCCATATCGGAGACTGCACTTCAGCAAGGAAAGTTTGATCCATTTCTGCGTAACGTCCTCTTCATTTTCAGCCAGAAATGTGCGAAGCAGATGGTTGAATACTTCGAAGCACTTTTCCATTTTGAAGAAGTTTATCAGACGACAATATTGGCGATTATATCAAAGCTTCAAATGTCCTGTCATTACTTCATGAGATTTTGGTACATTTGATCAGTTTTAGTTCGTATAGGATCAATCTCTCCAAAAATGTGACAGACGTAAATGATTAATTATCATGTAACAACAAAAATATTTCTCGAGCCGTACTCCTTCACAAAACGTATTGTAAATCAAAACACAAGTGGTTTGTTCTGAACGCGGTCACAGAATCGACTCGTAGTTAGATTGTAAGAGCTGTTACTATGTATTTACTGAGCAACGTACGGGAATTCGTTTCTTAGAAGTGTTTATCTTTTGGAACATAACACCTGGCAAAGGGTCGCTTAATATAGATGGGATACTATTGCAAGTTAGGCTGAGGTCAGACCGTGGTGATCTGTTATGATTTTATTATGCTGCATCATTTGACACCCATTGCAACAATCAAAGATAATGCCACTCTTTTGCGGAGTGTAATTTTTATGCCAGGTTCCATCCGTATAGCCTTGCCTTAAGTGACTACGTACACAAAACGCTTAGTGATCATTTTTACAGCGTGAGAAAAGCTTGGATGCATTGTTCTCCTCAATTGACGATGCTTTCCTTATATGGTGAACTGCATATATACTAGCTGTTGAAGCTTGCTATCAACACTTTGCTGATATTTCAGAATGCAAGACAAGCGACAAGTCGACGACAGCTTCTTGAAATGCCGAACTTGTCATTCAGTGTTTAACGCGTTGGCTAGCTAAATAGGGCAACTGTTTATACGTGGAATAGTAGGCACATCGTGTCTACGTATTGGTGTACAAAGGAATAATTTTGCTCAAAACTTCAAGTTGTTGTTTTCTATTCCTCGTATTGCCATCTCATAATGTTTTAAACAGCAATATGGCATCATGAATATGTAACCTCAGATTTCCTCCACATATGTACAGTCAATCAAACAGCTGTTGAACTAAAATCTAGAAGAACATCAGAACTTCTGACACTTACCGGTTTCCCTTTGATATCAGCGAGGGCATGCCTGACATCTTTGCCTGAGTCATAGGTCTGATCGGGCGGGTGGGCAGGCGGGGGGGCGAAGTTCGACAGGCTCCAGGAGGAGCGCTGCGCGGGGGCCGGGGCCGTGGCAGCAGGCGCGGGGGCCGGAGCTGCAGCCGTCGGCGCCGGCGCAAGGGGCGTGGACTCCTCGGAAGAGGACTCCGATTCGGAATCGGAAGGCGACGAACTATCTGACGTTGGACTGCCGGAACCGATTGGGGAGATGGGCCTGTAAGAAATAATATTTTGAAGTTAAATGAATGTTCTGTTTCATTTTCTACACATCTACAGTGGCACAGTAAATAAAATAATATATTGTAAACAGTATTGACTAGGAAGTTAATCTTTGGAAATTGGTCAACACTCATAAAGAATATTAGCACCGACAAACAATAAGAAGCGACTGAATAAAAACACATTTAAAACGGCGCATAAATTAGCAAGTAATAAAACAAAGCTGCAATCCTTTTCCATGAAAAACATTAAGTAAATGAAAGAAGTTTGGCATGTTAAAAATAATTTAATTTCAGTCGCGTACTTTAGACTAAGTTTCAACTGGAGATAAAAATCAATTAAAAACTTGGCGCTTACAAAAGGTAAGTGCAGACTGAGTGTAATTTTGTTAGGGACGGGAACTGAACTTACGGTCGTAACGCGTGAGAGTTCGCCACTTCGTCATCGCTCTCCGATAGGCCGAGGTCTTTGTTCACCACATCACTGGAAACAACAAATAAAAGCTATTTAAAAAAACCCTTCATGATTAGCTAGACCAATTTGCAGAGGAATAGGACTGTGTGCAGACAAGAATCCCGGAACATTTTCTCAAGAACCTTGTTTTAAGCAAATAAATAATAATAAATCGTTTATTTGCCGGAAATATAGTGGTACCAAAGATTTATAATTTTGTAGATATGGCACATAACATATTTCACCATAATTTTGGGCTTTGCTTTTCATTTCCATACTACATTTCATCTGTATATTTTTGGCAAATAATCATAACTAGTGGATAACATAGTAAGATGCTTCTATTTGTAAAATAATTCGTGTGCAATAAGGTTTTCTATTTAAATCCCCATAAACGTTAATTCATCGATCCTAAAACTCGAAAGTTGTAGAAAGTACAGCACTTTCCTACAAAGTTTGTTAGCCAAAGTTAACTAGAACCTTGATACTTACGGTGACACTGAACTCCTTGAGTTCGATATCCGGTTGTCCAAACCTGTAACAAACAAACAAACAAAAACTTTAATAAAAACTTCAAACATCGTAAAGCGCTCGTAAAAACCACATTTATGTAAATCATCTTCTTTCATTTGAGTTCAACATAATGTTCGATAATTATGTACCGTTGCATCAACAATATTATCTCTCAGTATTAACTACTGTAATTAATCCTTTGGTGTATACGCATTTATTTGATTCGTTACTAATATCAGAAAGCAGAAATGTTTGTTGCTTGAACGTGCTAATTTTAGGACCTTCTTGTCTGATTTGAACAATTGTTTCTATTGTATTTAGTGTTACTAATTTGAGAGAAATACAGGTTATTAGATATTTTTATTTGCGTACGCGAAGAAGTTCCCCAGGGGAAAACCACAGACGGAAACTTTTATTAATTACTAGCTGATCCCGCGAACTTCGTATCGTTTAAACCTTCCCTGGACCTCTACAAACATTTTAAAACCAAAATCAGCTCAATCGGCCCAGCCGTTCTCGAGTTTTAATCAGACTAACGAACAACAATTCATTTTTATTTATATAGATTATTAAGTTCTTTATTAAAGTAGCAATCTCAAACTTAAAGATGTTATGTGCGACACATAGTGGGCCCATAGTCACTACAACCTACAGTTAAATCTAGAGTTTAGAAGATTAAGCAATCATAAATTCTCCGAGTCACTTACAGTCTCCTTTACTTGATAAATACCGACAATATTTCAATTCTAAAAGCTTTGCGATTTGCGATCATTGTCCTGAGTGACCTCTTAAAAGCTAAGCTGATTTTCGCAACGCATATATGTTACAGCCATAGTGATTAAATATATATTATACCTCTACATAATCACTGGTCATTATATATATTACTTTATCCAAATTGAGTAGATATTATAAATAATAGCTAGATAATATGTATAATATGCAGACTTATTACTTTGGCTGTAACATATACATAAGTGCTGTAAATGTGAAAGTCCATACCTAAGTATATTAATGTAATTATATTGTGTTCTATGAACATCAAATAATCGTTAATGCGAAGTATTTTCGTGTTAAGAGAGGTTCTCTTTATAGTAAGGTTTTATCAAAAGTAGTTCACTTTGCGGCACAATCTGCAGCAAGCATTCATTAGCTGCGCAGGCTCACAAATAACTCTATGCATAATAATGTAAGTGGCGGTCACGTCGTTAAATTGAGACTTGTTCAAAACGACTGGACGAGACATTACGAGTACTTCGCTTGGCTGTTTTATGACGTATTCACGGCACGTGTTTCCTTAAGCATTTCGCTTTTTTATTCAATGACGAATGGAAGCAAGGTTGGCGTCTCAATAGGATGTTAAAATAACCTATAGTTCACCTCGAGACATGGTATAATTTATCTATTTTTAAATCGTTTTAGGTTAGTCACGCAAATCAAAAATAAGATGACTTGGTAAAAAAAACCTAATTTATTATAGATACTAAAATAGCGCTACATATTAACAAAAACACGTAAACTTTTCAGGTATACTAGGTATATTTAGGTATAGGTAACCCAGAGCAAAAAAATGCATAGCGGCAAAAAACTGCATAGGTACTCCCCATTGCAGAGGAGTAATTTACTAAAGTGTCCGATTGTGTGGTTCGACTGCGGCACACACGCTGCATGAAGTGCAACGCGCAGGGACCACTGTTTACTTAGGCGTAGAGAAATGTAAACACGCCAGTGGTAGCGGGTTCGGTGCTGGGCCGATTCCCGACTTTAAACAACCTATAAAAGTGCCTTCAACTCTTCGGCACACATAATTGTGTTTAGTGTAAACATTACGCTTCCCACAACTCTCACGGATCACATTTAATACTTGGAATGATTCGTGCTACGCTTTAGGGCTGTTTATTTTTAAAGTTAATACCTACCAATGATTATGGCTACGTGAATAAACAAATCTGAATTTCACATTTAAGGTATTCAACCTGCATAGATATTGACCTAAAACGTCCTATAAAACTCTAGTATTTTTTTCATAATCAATTCAACAAAAAATATGAACACTCATGAACAGTATGAAAAAAGATTGAAACAGCACACAAAACACCTGTATATTCCATCAATAATGTGAATCGTTCCCGTCGATCAAACTCGTTCACTCACTCATCGCGGCTTATCCCGCCAATAGAGAATAGAGTACATATCGAAGTGAATAAAATTTACCCCAAGACCGATGACGTAACGCGAGGACTATGACCGACAGTCCTTCAGGGTCAACGACCCCCAGGGTTGCGGTGACTTGCCAGTGTCAGACGGACGAACCGACGAACCTAGGCCTACTCGGGTACAAAAGTTGAAATTACTTATATAGGCCGTTTTACTGCAATATAGATATTACTCTGAACTCCAATGAACTCCTGAACTTGAAAATATGTGCCTAGCTTTTCAGCTGAAGTAAACATTTTCACAATGAGTAATGGTTAAGTTTAATGGATCATTTGAAGTGAAATGCCTTTTGTAATGTCAAAGTCAAATGTGGTAACATCCTGGTGTAGTACTGACATTCATACATCCCACGCTTGAGTCTCGAGGCGGCTGAAAACACACCCATCGAAAGTTTGTCCGCTATAAATAGGTTGGAACTAGCGTTGTAACGTTGTTACAGCGTCATAGAACTTGTAACGTCACACTACTGCCTGCTACACGGAGTAGTACACTAATGGAGTGACAATGTGTCACGTTCCAACTGCTATCGATCTCTTATGACGTAACTATACATGATAATCACAGACATTGATATCACGAATGGAAACCATAATCGGCATTTTTTTTTAATGCCGCAAAGCCTGCAATATTTCCTTCAGGAAGCGGGTGAATAACACAAATTACCTAACTGGCAAAAACTAAAATTGCTTTTAATCTCAAAGTTTTATTTTCCAATTGACATTCACAGAAATGTCAAATGACTTCTACCTAGCTACTAAAACAATAGCACGATGGTCAGCGAGCACTGGCGTTCACTTGCGTGGGCAATGAGAATGACCACCCACGTAACTAACCGTCCATACGCATGGACGTGACTGCACGTGTATTTGTACTGAACCATAGGTGGCCACTGAGTACATATTTCCTCATATCTTGTTAACAAACGATAGAGCATGTATCATTTGTATATTAAGAGTAAAACCCATTTACACTGACAACTTAAGCGTCGAATTTTCTTAAAACAACTGCTTGATTTTAAAATTGTACATAAAATACCTTAGGCCGAAAGTCTTTATAAATGTCATTATTTGCGAATCGAAAAAAAATCTCAATCTAAAAATAACTGAACTTTGAGAACCCGCTTTGAGAAACCTTTGGTGCTCGACGCCTCAATCAATACTCGTTCCTTCTCTGTATGAGAAGAGGCCTTTGTCCGTAGTGTCAAGAATAAAATACAAAATCTATACCTGCTAATATGATAAAGACGAAACATTTTTAGCTTGTTTGTACCCTAAGGGCTCCGAAACTACTGAACCGATTTGGAAACTTTTTTCACTATTGGAAAACTACTTCCGAGTAACAAAGTTCCTTCGAGACGCGGGTACAATTGTGGGAAAACAGCTAGTCTTAAAATCAGATTAATAGGCGATAAAATCCGAAACTACATAATTACATGGAGGAATAAGAAAAAGTTTACAATTTCTAATGTGTGCGAAATAACGTGACATTGACGACGTAATATTTTGGGTTCATGGAATTTGACTGTTTCGAAACATTCCTTAGTACTGGCAACATTTTTATGGCTTTAAGTTCTTGTTATGTTGCCACACTTGATGCTTTTGTTTGGGCTAGGCTTATTGTTTATGCTTATGTGACAAATTGGTATACATTACGATTACTTAGATGTTGTGTTTGAACTAATAGGATTAAGTAAATGTACCTTTGAATCCGTGTAATGTGTGGCTTCAAATATTGTTTGATAGGTTGGTTTCATACTAGCTTAATCCCTAATAATAGTTTTGATTTTAACAGACTTAAAAAAAAGGAGGAGGTTCACAAGTCGAATGATTTTTTTCTCTCACTACATTCGAAAGAAAATTCTTAACGATTCTTATTTCTATCATAGTCTTAACTCGACCACAATACCATGCAAACAGAGTGCAGTACAATTGAAACAAAATAGTAAACAAGGCAATATCCTTTGTTATAAGTTGGTGTTATGCTGCTCTTACAACAACATCCGTCTCATTGAGCAAGCCACGCAATAAAGAGTACTAACACTTAAGGTATAAATGCTAATGAATTTGTGTGTTTTGCTGTTTGTAGTATATTACGTCTAGTTGGTTAAAAGTTGAACAGTTATAGAATATATTTAACCAGGTTCTGCAAAATCACTGTCTTCAGCAGTATTTGTGAAAAAGGTAAAAAACTTGAACATGTCATCCCATCACACTCGAACGTGACGTGACATCATAATCTACGTTTGTTCAAGGAAAATAAATGTTTCATTAAAACGCGACAATGGTATATTGACGTGTGTCAGATAGTAAAAGCCACTAAATACAGAATCATGATGTTTTACTATTCTTCTTAAGCCTGTTGAGTGTTACGTCAAATAATATAAAAACGTCACCTGGCCTATAAAAAGTATATATCAGCACTTCACGAGTTATTGCGTCACAAGTTATGAGTCCAAAAATACGAATCTCGATCTAAAAAAATGAGATCATTTTTGGATCTGTGTCATCGGCAAAATATCTATTTTGTAGGCTTTCATTCCCTTTTGCGTAACAATATAGATTAATCGTATTCGATATAAATAGACTCTCAACTGCGCTATTATTATTTTATCAATGGCAAGGATTGTGACGTCATTGGTAAATGAGTACGAATTTGTTTACACTTATAAATAAATCATTTTCATTCAATAGCAGTGTCCTTATTCTAATTTGTTTTGGGGTCAGGACATTTTTTGTCTAAGTCTTATTACGTTGATATTTATGTCTATCGCTTAATAGGTCTTCTTTCATGATTATGATAATTTGAGTAAAAAGTATACATATTGTCGAATTTACGTTCACTCCTACGCATTATCTTTATCTGCAAACACTGTGTCCAGCGAAAATAGACTGATGCCAGAATAGTGAAATGTCAGGTTAGTTTCAATCTCAATTAGCTAATATATCACACGTGCACTCCGGAGTGACAGGGCCTAAGACCAAGTAGTAAGATACATAATGTATTTACTTCACAAGTGATAATATTAACTAGTATTTATAGATAGTTCTTCTGTTACGACACAAATACTCGCGATGTAATACGCAGCAAAGCATAGTTCCTAGTAGAGGTAGACGACAAAACAAAAAGCTGAGAAATAAATCTAGTATGTACTAATTATAAATCGAACATACAACCGATTGTTGAGCGATTAGTCGCAGCGTCGCTCTATTAGCAGAGTGCATAGCGGTCCTTAGCTCGGCTCGCTATGCATTACGAATCACAAACGTTACGCATGACGGCCCTCGCGCCGGTCAACAACTCTACTAAATATTTGTTTACATCGCGAACATGTTCATGTTTACAGTTTGATTTGGCGGCAATTCGAGAAGCATACTTGAATTCGGAACGGAATGTCACAGGTAAAACCTAGTGTGGACACATTGGTGTATCTGAATTTCGAACTTGGTGAAATAAAAGATGCTACTCCAGTCCTTGTATCCCCAACAAACAAAAGCAGAATTTGAATAGCACGGTTAACAAAATATTTGCATAGCAGTACTTTTACTATTTAAAATGTTAGTAGTAAAGGAATAAAACACAAGGACGCATACATAAATCATGTCTCGGAGTGCAGTTGCGACTGCGACAAGCCGCGAATAAGAGCGAAGATACTAAGACAAATATGCTAAACACGACATCTGTTGCTGAGTCCTCAACGAGCGGAGCATCCGTTGTTTTTTATACTGAATCCAATTTTCCTCACAGGGAATTATTCATTCATAAGATTGGTCGAAAATTAGTTTTTTTCCACGTTTTTGTGTATTGCACGTGGTAATATGATTTGAGGAAACTTCTCTTTAGAATTGATCGATAAAGGTAAAATATTTAAATACCAAATCGGGAATTTTCCTCATTAGGCAATTAGGAGTTCCCAAAAGCGCATGGATGGTATCGTTTGATGGCAATAAAATCATCACCTACTAGGAAATATGGTTGAACATTCTTCCTCTGTCCATTATATAGGTATGTACAATTGTACATACAATTCCATGAAATGCAAAAACGTAAGAGGCAATAGGTACAATACTCAAATCCGAAAATATTGTTGACGACGATTCCAGATCTATAAATAGACAATGAAATTGTATTTATTACGTGCCCTGAGCCAGGTAAATTCTGACAAGTTATTGGTGATATTTTAGATAGGATAGGTACAGATCCCATTTTGAAGTATGAGCACAAAATGTGCGTTTATTTCATATAGTAAAATTACAGATGAATTCGTTCGTCACGTTTTAGTGCGCTACAACAAATACAACCTTATAACCCGCATGAAAAAGATCTAAAGTTACCCAAAAGCTAACCTGTGATTATGTATTATTTCTAGCAAAAACATGCTGCGCAGATATATGTATAAATTAATTCACACCAAGAACGCTACAAAATCTGTTTAGAGAACTAACTAAAGATCAAAGTAAAACCTTACACAATTTGCTTTTCCGAAAGTTTTGATACTTGATACTGGTGACATTCTTATCTTCAGCATCAAGTATCAAATTCCATCGGAACAATAATGACGCAACACCGTATGTTGACCTTTTACTGACAACGTGTTGAAATGTAATTAAATCGTTATTAATGGAAGCATTTCCGTGTCATAATAAAGCTTAAGGTGCGCTAAATATAGGCTGTTACAGGATACTTCGTTTATTTTTAACGTTTATAGAAAATATTACGGAACTTACTAAGAAAAAGTATTCTAGGAAAAAAGGGATTTCGAAACTTACTGAACTTTTAATTAATGAAATAAATAAATAAATAATGTCAGGACACCTTTCCACACACGGTCGGTTAGCCCCATGCTAAGTTATTAATTAACTTGTGTTATGGGCGCTAACACAACTGATAAACTACATATAGCTACACATAATACATATAAATACATATTGTAACACCCAGACCACGGCTAACAAGCATGCTCATCACACAAATATCGACCGAACCGGGAATCGAACCCGGGACCTCAGGTTCGGCAGTCCGGCATGGTGACCATTGCGCCATCGAGGTCGTGAAAAACCCATCACACGGATTTTAGCCAGGAGTGACATTTTTTTAACACTTACTTTACAAGAATATTAAATGTAACATTAATTTCATCTGTTACTTTTATATCTTTATGAATGTTACAAAACTATTTTTTTGTTTAGTCTTCAAATGTCAACATAATAACTACCGTTATTTTCCAGTAGACCAATAAACCATGTAAATCAGAACCAGGATCGTATATTTAAAAATAAAAGACAATAATAAACTCTAAAATAAACAAATACTGGATGCAAAAACAAAAAGGGAAGCATTTATATTTTCTGTCAAAAAAAAAACAACGGAAGAAATGTAGCGTCTTTAGAAATTGTACTAAGTTGCGCAAAAAAAGGGTGAAATATTAACAGGCCGGCCCTTCGGGTGTCATTGTTTACTGTAACCAATTAGTTACAAAATACAACACAAAAATAATGCTGGCATTTATACTTATTTCTTTTCTAAGCAATTCTGATGTTCTGAAAATTGAACATTTCAAAAGGAAACCCGTAAAAGCATCTGTTGTATTTTTATTTTTATAGCTAAGTTTTAAAGATAAAACGCTACTGTCCCATATAACATTTGCACATGGAATAATAAAAATCGGAACTGCCACTAAATTGTATCCGCTAAACGGAAGAATGTTTGTCAACATTATTTACACTGCAGTGAAGTGAAAGAGCTGCACTGCATGAAATGTTACATTGATTTAATTGAAGCCGCTTCTAGTCAGAGTGACAGATACAAGGTATTTCTCGTTTAACAACACTGTTGACAGTATTGGCATTTCGCACTTTAGTATTTATTTGAAAAGCGAATCAGGCTTTTCAGTTTCATATCAATGACATATGTAAAATTGTCCCTTATTGGAAATGGATTTGTAATAAGGGCAAGCGCATTTTTCTTGTTGTACGTTTTAAGAGCCCCCGCAGACCACAGACTTTTTATCGGCCGATAGTTTAGTCGGGTTGGCCTGCTAGTACGCACACCGAGCCAACTAAACAGTTTAGTCGGTGATGAGAGCGCAGACTATCGCAACAGTCTGCCGACTATTTGCTAGTTTCTAACCAACTGGTGAAAAGAATGGTCGCACCGCACAATGAAAATTAATAAAACATTGCATAGAAATGTTATTATTGCTCTCATACACCGGAGAAGGAAAATTAAAAAGAGAGCCCGAGAGTATTGGGTGCATCCTATCTTTAGTGATAGATTATTAAATGGAAAATTCTACACTATGCATTCCAAATTACTCGATTATCCGAAAAAATTTTTCGCCTTTTATCTAATGAGCATAACTAGCTTCAACCAACTTGTCAAATTAATTACAAAACACGCGCGACCGACCATTCGCTGTCAAAGCTCGGAGCGAATTGAACTATCGGCTTAGTCGGCCGACTAAAAAATCGTCAAGTGTGCGCGTGTGGTAGGGAGCCAATACTGATTATACGGTCGGCCGATAGTTTGCCGACAGATTAGTTTGAATTGAATCGGGAAGCCCATCAAACTTATTTATCGGCCGATACCAAATCGTCATAGTGTGCGCACTTGTCTACATCTGCGTACTGATTAAGAGCCCGACCAAACTATCGGCCGATAAAAAGTCTGTGGTCTGCGGGGGCTCTAAGCGTCTTATGCCCGTTTTCACCAACGAATACCTAAATTTAGGGAGCATTTACGGAACACTTAATAAGAATTTCATTTTCACCAAAGCCTAGGTGTCAAAATATAACCTTAAAATTTCACTTAAACCTGGGGGCCCGATTGATGCCTGCTTAAACAACTCCTATCATTATCATGACCGAATACAAACATATTTTGAACCGTTTCTGGCGATGGATAGTGAAATGAAACGTAAACTTTTAGAAAGTTTAGAAGCTGTGGAGGTTGTGGATATGTAAAATAATAATCATTAGAAGACCACGTACCCATCTTACGTGAAAGAGCAGATGACTGAGAAATAAGTACGATGATCATGACTTTTTTATAAGATTATAGGTTATCACTTGCTATGAATGCACTTGCTAGGTCGTGATGTCGCAGAATTATTCAAAAATAGGAAGTCCTGCATGTCCATAAATACACAGACCATAACAGATGCAAATCTGGTAATCACTGATGTAGTTTCGCGGTGGCCGGGACAACTATAGGCCTATTCAGACCTAAGCGGTATTCGCTACCGTTTACGGCAGAGAAAACTCTGTGGGTATGCGGTAATATGACTGTTCAGACCTAAGCGGTATTCGCTACCACCTGCGACTGAGAAAACCCAGTGGGTATGCGATAATATTACTGTTGATGTTCGGGATGTATGCCGCTGCTGCCGCGCGGTATGTACTTCTACCCACAGCGGCAGTAAATATCGCTCAGGTCGCTCTAGCCGCGGTATAGTTATCGGCACGGATATTGAGCCCTTTTTTTTTTTTTTTTTTTATCGACGTAAAATCATCAAATGACCCCTCCCGCTGTGGGTTAGCAGCGGTGAGGGAGTGTCAGACTCTTACTGACTAAAATCGTCGTGTTCCGTCATAGGCCTTTTATGTACCAGGGCCGCGGTATCTCTTTCGAACAACCCGCAGCCCCGGCAGGCCTTGGCCCTGCTGGGCCCCGCTGGGGTTGCTGACGTCTCTTTGAGGAGCGCGTGGAACAACGCGCGCCGTCGACACGGGTCTGTCGTCTAGGAAGACAGAGGGACGATGAGCCACCCGAACTCACCGCCCACAGACCCACGCCTACGGTGGCCGGGAGTCATCTCGCGACACCCGGCGCCCATGGTGTCTACCTGGTCCAGCGCGGCGGCCGGGATGAGAGGTGCGAACTCTCTGGCGTTCCGCCTCCTCCTTCTCGAGCATGACCGCTTCGCAGAAGGAGGCGACGGCATCCCATTCCCTCTCGCCCCGGACCATGGCCTGAACCAGGGCCGGACGCGAGAGGTCGCCGCCGCCCAAAGCCTCGAACGGATATTGCGCCCTGACCTTCACCTGCGCAGAAGCCATTTATTGGTTTATTGCCTTATGTGTACAGTGCGCAAAGCGATCCCCACTCTTCCACCGAGAGCTCAATATCCGTGCCGGTAACTATACTTGATACTAAATACCTGAGCGAAACCCGCGCGGTATCTACCTCTACCCACAGCGGCAGCGAATATCGCTCAGGTTTGAATAGGCCTTTAATACCAAAACTGCAGTAGATACCAATAATTCGAAAATGGTGAATATGGAGGAGCCTATCTCCTAGGTGATAGGGGATACCCTCTGGAGGTAAGAAGTAGGCTAACATTGAACATAATAAATTATGTAAATTAAAACAAAGATAGTAAACAAATATTTTAATATTAGTCCTCATATGATGTACCAAACATTATCATCATCCTCCTGCACCAATTCAATTTGGGGTGGGCTGGGCGCAGCATGTTTTTACACGTCTTTCCAATTTCTCGCACCACCTGAAACTAAATAAACATAATAAATCTATAATTTTAACCCCATACTTAAATCCATCAACTCATGGAGAACAAAAATACAATGAAACCCACAGTAAAACAAGGAACACAGTTGAACGGCAAAATCTTAATACACTATATTATTATACACAGATTTATTCACATTTACCTGTAAACGGTTCCTATCGCATTAAAACTATTTGTGACTGGATCCAAGCTTTGTTTTTGGCTTCGTTCGTGGTCCCATCCGTTCTTTGTTTAATATTGTGTCTCTATGAGACGTCAGCAATTTCACTACCTTGTCTTTTTCTTC
Source organism: Helicoverpa assulta (assembly GCA_963856015.1). Lineage (NCBI taxonomy): Eukaryota > Metazoa > Arthropoda > Insecta > Lepidoptera > Noctuidae > Helicoverpa > Helicoverpa assulta. The sequence continues at coordinate 5,319,239 of CAWLCW010000027.1, forward strand.
TGTAAGAAAGGTTTATCCTCGTTTTCTCTTCTCTGCCAAAATAAACTTATCTATTCAACAATAATAAACCCAAAATTAACCTCACTCTATGTACACATACACATCAGTCAATTTGACAAACGCGCGAATGACATAGGTAAAAATTCACCTATAGAAAACCTCTTTACTGTTTTATTGCATAAAACATAGCGTAATGTAGTTTAAGTTAAATTAAAATAACATCACAAGAAAAAAAACTCACAGGCTTTAGTAATATATACTCGATAGACGTTTGTTTCTTAAGAAGTACAGAAAAATCATTTTATCGATAAAATATCGACTTTGCATTATCGTTTGTAGAACTAGTAATCTGTCACTTACTTATGGGATCCATGTATAAGTGTGGTGAAAATGAATTTAGGTAGGTGTCAAATTGGGAGGGGTCCTTATTAAAAGTAGCATTTAGATAGGGAAACGGTAAGAGGTTGTTGGTGAAAACGGGCATTATTGTTCCTAACGATAGTAAGTTTTGGCGTCATCCGAACTTAGTTTACAAAAAAAAAAAAAAAAACATACCGGCCGAATTGAGAACCTCCTCCTTTTTGGTAAGTCGGTTAAAAAAGGACCTGCAAGACAGAAATCCTCGGGGGGTGGTGGGGGCACGCTATGATAATTAACCCACCCCACCCTACAAGACAGGTGGCTATTGTTCGAACAGTTAAAAAATAACGTCAATAGTCCGATACAGGTGGTTTTAGTTCAATCATTGTTCAGCATAATATTACCTACGGTTTTTTGATCGAAGCTAAACTTTTTCAGATGTTTTATTATGCCATGTAAAAATAACCGGGAACGTATAACTCTTGATTGCTGAAGAATACATAATTGCTTATATGAAACTAATATATGCCTTACTATATGTAAGTTAGTTGTAGTATATTCTAAGTAAATGGTTTTTAGGGTTCCGTACCCAAAGGGTAAAACGGGACCCTATTGTTTTCGCTCCTCTGTCCGTCCGTCCGTCCGTCACCAGGCTGTATCTCATGAACCGTGATAGAGAGTTGAAATTTTCACAGATGATGTATTTCTGTTGCCGCTATAACAACAAATACTGAAATCTAGAATAAAATAAATATTTTGGAGGGCTCCCATACAGCAAACGTGATTTTTTTTGCTCATTTCCGCTCTGGTACGGAGCCCTTCGTGCGCGAGTCCGACTCGCACTTGGCCGGTTTTTTTTTCTTTATTTCTTTCTAAATAGGAAGAAGATTTTCCTACGTCCATCTTGAATTACAAAATTTTGTTACTGCGTTAACAGAAACATGAACATTTTAATTAACGTTGTTGGTCAAAGCGCCACAGAACGCACTACAAATAGCCCGCACATGTGCAATTTATAACCGACAAAAACTGTTAACTATTAATTGTGTTGCGTTTTAAACAATAAATATCAATTTATTGTTGCATTTACTGCTATTTTTAACCACTGTTGTAATGGAAGGATGTGTGTAGTACTTTATTGATTCACTAGTCGTTTTCCCGCGGTTTCACCCGCGTCCCGTGGGAGCTACTGCCCGCACCGGGATAAAATATAGCCTATGTTACTCGCAGATATAGCTTTCTAATGGTGAAAGAATATTTAAAATCGGTCCAGTAGTTTTTGAGTTTATCCATTACAACCAAACAAACAAACAAACAAAGTTTTCCTCTTTATAATATTTGTATAGATAAATATTATGTTCTCTAATTATATATGTATCGTTCCGTAAGTGGATATAACTATTTACTTTACAAGGAAAGAAAACCTTATTTTCTTTGCCACGTGTAAAAGACATAGGACAAATCAAGTGCGTTGGTCTTCTCGGAAACATAATTACTTCTAATTTCTTTATACATTTCCTAATTTGCCTCTTATTTGAGGATAAACAAGTAAGAGGTAACACGTGTTGCCATTTTAATATTTTAAACGGAATATACGGCTCGGAATACGGAATCCAAATCGGTTCATGCGTTTGACGGTGTTTCTGTCAGACAGACAGACACATAGGGTTCGAATTTTCTCAAACTCAATTAACGAGGAAAAAAACATTAGTATCGCAAAATGTTTTACCTAATATTTGAAACTGAATAAATCCTTAGTCGGGAGCAGGTAAATGGAAGTTAATTAAAGCAGAAAGGCAATATGTGAGGACAATGCGACAATAAATAATGAATTGATACGATCGACGCGTGCGCACAGCCGCGTCAAACGTTGTGCCGCATTATTATCGCAGTTCCAATTCTGCATATAATATGAGACGGTTCTTAGAACTACTTATACTTAGTCGTTTTTTGCACCAACAGACTGGTTAGCTGGTAGCTTAATTTAAATAAAACACAAAGACAAAAACCAACCCAAATAACCAGTAGGATTTTGTAGGATTTTCTAGAGAAGGAGAGAAGTAAAAATCACTTTCTAGGCTAAATACATAAAGGAAGTACTTTCAACCAACTCAGAATTTGTTAAAATTAAAAACAAAGGTGTTAGATTTGTTTTACAAAACAAATACTTGTTGCAACAAAGTAGCACTTTCGTTCGCATTGCAAGAGCAAGAGAAACTAAACAATACTACATGGTGGTAAATATACATTGCATGACTACATGATACCTTACTGAACTGATAACCAGAAATTGTGGTCTTCAGGGAAATAGGACAGTTCTTTGATAACGTTTCAAAGCTTCAATCATTATTCATTGCTAGAACATTTTCTGACAAACGAACTCAATGAAGTGCCTATCCACGATAATTTATTGATACCCCTATAACTTATCATAGAGAAGCGACCACTTGAAATGATAAATAAATATCAATGATAGGTGCAGCGAGCGTGAATGGTTATCTCTATAAATTGCTGCTAAGCATCTGATGACGTCATCGGCGAACAATAAAAACGTACCGTAAACCAACTCGCGGCCCAACAATACATCTCCGCACTCGATAAGCTGCTGCAGCAGAGTCAAGCGGTTCTGGTAACCAAAATCCGAAGTAAGCAATCCCAACATTGTGTCACATTTTCCTTTATCACAAAGCACTGAATCAACTACACACATCGAGGTACAATCGCACACTACATGCTTTATTCACTGTTCATTGTTTTAAATGTACTATCACAAACACATGTTGTTTTGGCGCGAAACCAGGACAGATGCGCTCGCGCCGCACGCCGGTTGCGACTGCGTTGCGTCTTCCGAAAGCTATTACAACGGACAGGTGGTGACAAAGGAGGCCCTGCTTCCCCTCTATTGACTAAATAAGCTCTGCGACTAGTTGCTCCACCGATCGTGCGACTAGTCGCAGCGATTTTCAATGCATTTGTTTAGGGTTTAGAATTACGCACTTCATAGATTTTGCAGATTAACCCTTAAATTGGCAAATCAATTTACTACAAAAATTTAATTATTTTTTGTTATTTCCTGGTTTATTACGATGCCAGATGACTGTAAAAAATTGTGAAAAAAATCTACCTATTACAGTTTTCGCGAAAATCTATGTACTCTGGGGAGTACGTTGCCAACTCCAGTAGTTCTTCTGTTCGTACTACGTGGAGTACGTTGCCAGAATATGAATAAAACACATTTTAGTTAAATCTTCACTTTATTAATCATAATTCTTATCAAACTGCATAATATGCATTTATTGCGGGTGAAATTAGCGGAAGCAATTTCTTTTATTACTTTCTCCTACCATAAAATACAGAAGCACATTGCATTTCACGCAAAAAACTTTAGTTCTTCCATCTTTGCAAAACCTACAGCGTGATTGCTTATTTGCTATTTCTGGAAAATATCCGACAGCATTATCTGACATTGTCTACCGGCCGTTCAGCTATAGGTCTCTGAATTATTTTCTCCTTCACCTACCCAAATACCACCATGTACCGGACCCCTTTCAAGAGCCGATTTCTTGAAAGAGGGGTCCGGTACAAAGATATAAGGATATCTGCTAAATCAGGTCGTGTCAGGTTCAAGACTGCAGAAAAGAAAAAGAACATTCTGTATGACATACAATTCACGACACAACTGAAGTCATTTTACATAAAAACCAACAAAAAAAAGGCTAGTTTGCATTTCTAAATAACGAGCAATGTACTCCGTGTATACCAAAGTTTATGTTGTGAACTTCACTACGTACTTAGCAACGGTATTCAGGGAGTACATACAGAGTTATGAACTTATAAAATTGCGATTACATTATTTACACACAAAATTACGAATGATTGATATCATTTATAATGTTCCTATGCCATTTAAAGCCAAATAACCACAAGTCCCATCCGAAAAAATGTAGAAAAACACAAAAAACTTACCCGTGATCCAGATACTCCAGACCGCTCTGAAGACATTTTGAATTTGACAGCTATTTTTCAATGGAATCACATTCAAATATTTTTTCTACCAAAATATACAATTATTGCAAGCTAAAAATAATAATAAATTGTATTTTTTTTAAGATTAGTACTACAATCGATTTAAAAAAAGTTAATGTCTTTGGTGGAGTACACTGCCAATTTAAGGGTTAAAATAAAACTATGAATGAAAATGAGAAGACTCAATTTGCCTAATGAATACTTTTAGAAGTTAAATGGATGTTTTTTTCGTTTCCAAATTTCTGCAAAGCCAGCCGACTCTATTTGAATGATTACTTTTAAACTGAATCAGGTGCACAGGGCAACGGCGCCGAAACGAGATACGACACGGCTTTCAATATTTTTGATGTATGAAACTTCCAGATCAATGGGAATGGCGAATAACCCAATTGGAATTGGCTAAGTGCATGCATGCACGGTGTACGTGAGCGGGTGCACGGCCACCCGCGCCCCTCGCTATTATTACTCGCAGCGTACGAGGGTGGTTGAATCGGGGTTTGATTATTCGCACATCAACATGTTTGCATTTCATCGATTTCGTCTGAGAACAAGCCGACACTGCGACGAGCGACTTTCGGACAACGAGATCATGTACTAGTATATCGTCAATTACTGGATGACTTATAATCGCTGAAGCATAATGGATGGTGTAGACAAGTGAGATAAGGCTACCGCTGTATAGGTGGATGGAGCACGCGACGCGTTTATTTATTTTAGTGTTCGCGGCACGTGGGTACCGCTCGCCTCGGGACGTCGCGACGCACCGACGCACGCGAGTGTACTGACCGCGCGGGTTTCGGACGCGCGTCATTCGTTGCACTATTGTGCATACGGCGTTAGAATAGTAAGGACATGGCCCGTTAATTGATATAATTAACTGTATGTGACGACATGGTGGAACATTAATTTTGGAGATTAATCATTTAATTATGGTTGCTTTGTATGCAAAGTAGGTTGTTAATCACTTATGGCCACGTTTTAATTTGAGTTAAGTTAGTGTTTCATCTATGTCGAATGAGAGGAATAAAAGTAATTGATTCATATGAACTAATGTAGGTACCTATCATCACATTATCGTTTAACTCAACATTGCGACATTATTGTGGAAATCCCCGACAATGCTAGGTGATAATGTGGCGGCGCACAGTGGTCCGGATTTCCAAAAAGGTGGACATAGGATCGAAAATGCATATTTAACTCAACTAAAAATTGTTTCGTATAGGAAATTTAACACTGATTAATACTTATTACTACAACTTTTCAAAAAAACTGCTCCTTCACCTAAAAAAAAATTATTGAAAATAAAAATGTATGGGAGAAAATCTATTTTATTTTTTTTCTCCGTTCAGTATCAAAGTATAGCAACCAAATCTTATATTCTGGTAAGTACCTATTGTTCTTAATACGACAAAATATAAATTGCTTGCGTATCCCTGCGGCCTTGGCGCCTACGATGCTTCAAAGTTTACAATTTTAAAGTTGAATTATCTTAACATTATTAACGAGTTTTTCTGAATTTTTCTATTGAAATTAATACAGAATATCATTTTTAATAAAAATAGTCCCCCGCGCGCACCAACCGTGTTTTAGGCTCGCCCCTACTACTTGGGACTTAAATATACTACTGGTGAAATGACAGTATACTTATGTGTAGTATACAACTTTGCCGAACCCTTCGGGGAATACCTATAAAGCGTGACTGCCCTAATTGACCTCCTCAACCCAGTTACCCGGGCAACACAATACCCCTTGGTAAGACTGGTGTCAGACTTACTGGCTTCTGACTACCCGTAACGACTGCCAAAGATGTTCAATAACAGCTGCGACCTACAGTTTAACGTGCTTGCATGATTGATATTGCTTGTATGATATTCACGAACTCTTCGAAATTCTTTATTTCTTGCTTCGCCCGCTTCTTCGGAAAGAATGCTAATTGGTAGGAGGCCAAAGTGATGACAAATGTCTGCACCGTGTATGAGTAGCTTGTGTAAATGCACAAAGATCTCAGCTGTTTGAAGAATAACCGCAATATGCTTTAGTAGGCCTTTGTCAATTTTAGTTATTTCGGCAAATTTATCATAATCTCTTAAAAACCTTCTGGCTGTGTTTCCGTCGTTTGTGGTTCCAAAGCCTTGCTTCAGAAAATCCATAAGTATTCCCATTTGCTGTTCGAATTCTTCTTGTGTCAAATGTTTCTTCGCAGCTTTTAGTTGCTTGTTAGCACCTCGTGCAGTCCACAACCCAAAGTCCATGTTGTAAGATATGTGTAGAATACACCCCATACAACGAATCCACATATGAAGAGTAGAAAGTCCATATTTATAAACATCTACTCGAACAGGTCTTGAATATACTTCTGACAGCTTGGCAAATATTGCAGGCAGATGCAGACGAAGTATCCGTTATAATAGTGGCCACTTTTCCGTAGATCATTGTCAGATGAAGCTCGTGACTAATCTCTAGCCCTGCCCATTTTGTAGAATCGATGTTTTTAGGGTTCCGTAGTTCCGTACCCAAAGAGTAAAACGGGACCCTATTGTTTTCGCTACTCTGTCCGTCCGTCCGTCTATCACCAGGCTGTATCTCATGAACCGTGATAGTTGGAGAGTTGACATTCTCACAGATGATGTACTTCTGTTGCCGCTATAACAACAAATATGAAACCTAGAATCAAATAAATATTTTGGGGGACTCTCATACAACAAACGTATATTAGTTTGGATGGTACGGAACCCTTCGTGCGCGAGTCCGACACGCACTTGGCCGGTTTTAATTATTTCTTTCTCCAATGCAGCTTCTTCTTGCTTGATGTATTCTGCTGTCTCTTTACAAAACTCGGACTTAATGGGCCTGGAATAATGTGTTGAAGAAGGTACTGGGTTTTTCCATATGGTGCTATTATTAGAAACTAATTTAAGAGGGACAAAACTTGACATGAAAACCGATGAATCACTGAAGTCTACATCTTCACTCCTTTGTGAACTTCGTTACGGGTAGTCAGAAGCCAGTAAGTCTGACACCAGTCTTACCAAGGGATATTGTGTTGCCCGGGTAACTGGGTTGAGGAGGTCAATTGGGGCAGTCGCTCCTTATAAAACAAACACTGGTACTGTGCTATATCCGTTTAGACTGGAAGCCGACCCCAACATAGTTGGGAAAAGGCTGATGATTGTTATATAAAAATGTAATATATTTCTTGTAATATAATAAATATGTTATTTTGTCATAATATCACGCTTTATAGGTATTCCCCGAAGGGTTCGGCAAAGTTGTATACTACACAAAAGTATACTGTCATTTCGCCAGTAGTATATTTAAGTTCCAAGTAGTAGGGGCGAGCCTAATACAAAGTTGGTGCACGCGGGGGGCTTTTTTTATTAAAAATGATATTTTGTATTAATTTCAGTAGAAAAACTCGTTAATAATGTAAAGACAATTCAACTTTAAAATTGTAAACTTTGAAGCATCGTAGGCGCCAAGGCCGCAGGGATACGCAAGCAATTTATATTTTGTCGTATTAAGAGCAATAGGTACTTACCAGAATATACGATTTGGTTGCTATACTTTGATACTGAACGGAGAAAAAAAATAAAATAGATTTTCTCCCATACATTTTTATTTTCGATATTTTTTTTTTAGGTGAAGGAGCAGTTTTTTTGAAAAGTTGTAGTAATAAGTATTAATCAGTGCTAAATTTCCTATACGGAACAATTTTTAGTTGAGTTAAATATGCATTTTCGATCCTATGTCCACCTTTTTGAAAATCCGGACCACTGTGCGGCGCGTCGCGACGGGCGTTATAAATATTTCATCCAGAGAAAAGGCGTTTAACGCATCGACAGCGGTCACACACACAGACATACGTGTACACATACATGTAGAATACGTGCATGGACAGACAAACCCCATCTATTTCCGTACCCGACAAGTATTTAAGCTATCCTACTTGCTCTCCGACTAGCAAAATAACTAGTGAAATAAACTTTTAACATGTCGGTCGTTACACGTTTTCTTGCGTTTGTTTGTGGTTGTGAGGAAAACTTTCTGAGAAACTCTGTAGGGCCAATTACGTATTATTATGTTAGTTTACTTATTCTATTAATTAATTCCTGTTGGCTTGGCTTTATTTATACAATTTAATAACCTAATGCTTATTTATACATATAAAATACGAGTGTGTACTGATTATCACAATGATAAATAAAATAATATAATTTCAAATTAAATCCCCAATATTTTCATTTTTGAAGCCAAATACCATTAAATTTCAGCATCAAAGTGTTGCATAATTAGGGAAAAGGTCGTTTTTATTACACGGAAGCCTCAGAACGAGCGACAATACAAAGCCAGGGAGCGAACTGCGAAAGGAAGACAAAAGATTCCCGAGCCCTTAGGTACAAGGTCAACGGACGCTGTCAAATATCCTATTATTCCATATTCCTAATGCCACATCGCCTGGTCGTGCCAATTCTTTATAATGTCACGATGTAAAACATTATCTTGGAAAAACTCAGTGACGTAATATTTAACACATATTACAGCAAAATTACGTTTGTTTTGATAAGTACAGATTTTCCGTGACATGACGTATCCTACAAGTTTGCTAATAATTGAGTACCAACGTAAATATTACGCAATAGATACTCACAACTCATTTAAATGACAAATTAAATACAATAAAAAAAGTCTAATTTGAACGTCACAAAAGAACGAGATACGAAAATCTCAAGCAGTTTAGCGGTAAACTCGGAGGCCAACTAACGAGAAAAAGAGCAGTTTAAAGGCTTCCAATGTACATAAATATCTAAATACGGATCAGATTAAGTGTACCATTTTACGAAATAGCGGGCACGAGGCCGGCCGCGCGACCGCCTCAAAACTTTTGTTACGGGGTTACTGCCGGCGCTCCTGAATCTGACGCTCAACCTTTTTGATTGAACGTTTTCGTAATTAATTACGAACAAATTAAGACATGAAAAATGTCGAGTTAAAGCCCCGTCAAGTATAATTGAAGCAATCAATTAAAGCTAATGCAAACTAGCCAGCGCGAGTGTGCCGTGCAATTATTTTAAGATACCGGCGTCTCGCACTCGCATAATCCAAGCTGCATTCAATTAATTGGCAGACTGGCTACTTGCTCGCCAGTGGACCGCGTGACATCATTTCCGTTGATAAACTGAATAATGTTGGTCAACATTGTTGCTCTCTTATCGTTAATCCTAAAACCTCAGTGACAGCGCAAACATAAAAATGATGAACTTTGTTCAACACGAAATAAACACCGCAACCGAGCTCCACCTGATGAATTATTACAACAATTTATTAACAAAGTGATCCACATTATCATCAACGCTCATCAACAATACAGGGGTTGTACCAACATGAATACAGCGGCGAAATCACTACCCTAAAATTAATATCAAGCTGGAAAATTAAATGGATTGCTTCGACCAAGCGTCGGGCTCTAATTCATATGCATATCTAACTCGGCCACATTGGCACTGACCCTCGTACAAACTCTGCAAAATAAGATAAGCGCAGTTTGCCACTGAACTCGCTACACTTTAGCGCCTCTCGAATCGGTCGGCTAACACTATTCCCCTTCAATAGTTTAATGGTAGTAATACGAACGAGTAAGGATGTTAATTGTTTATAGGCTACAACTATGTGTTGTTCAGTTGGTATTATTGTGTAACGCAAATTCACCTTGCGCCCCTAGTCCGGTGTTTACCAAGGGTTGGTGCAAGGTCACTGCGAACGTGGACGTCACCCACCCTAGCGCAAATTATATAATTTATAGCTGTTTTAAATATGTACTCGTGGTACGGTACACCGTGAGAAAAGGGTTGTGAGACGGCGCGGCGACGTCGGACATCGATCAGGATTAAACTTGGGAGATGGCTTCCTAACTCGGCCACGTGTAAATTAAAACGAGCCTTCGGTCCGAAAATTCCTCCAAAAACTTCAAACAAAGCCCTTTTTGGATCAAGAGGCAATAAATCACGAGAATAATCAATACAAGACACGGTTTGATCGACCGCGGCACAAACAATAGCGCGCTATGTTTACGTAAACACTAAGTAAAAAAAATGTGATTCAAATGTACTGAAACATGTATGTCGCGACGGTGACATTCAGTTACCTTTACGTCATAATCAGTAAGTACACATAGGTAAAGAAGTTATTAGCAATGTCTGCATAAACAGAATTTTAAACCTGAATGCACGAATCAGTTTGAGCAGAGAATTTTAAAATTCCATCTATGGCATGTTCTAAACCGCAAGCGTTTAAAGACTCGCCAGAAATCACCTAAAGAGCGGAGCAGTGACAAACTGGAAGAAAAAAAAATTAGCTCTCGACCGGGAAGCGGAAAGTGCGACGCCTCGCCTTCAGCTTTCAGACGCCATTATTTCATCCGGTATTAAGTCGGGAAATATTTCGCAACAGCCGCCACCTTTTTAATGTGGAATATAACTTGACTACGATACTGTAGAGTTCAATTTTGATCGGGACCGCAATGTTTATACATGGTCTTGTTTTGCGAGGCTCTGTGGGCCCTTCTGGTTGAAGACAATAGGGTGTATATTGATTCCTAGATAAACGTGTAGTTGAGACATTTTATTTCTGGGTGGAGGTCGTGGAGGATGCAACTCGTCTCTCGTATTGGGGCTTACAGAGATTGTGTATCGATGCACGGCACGAGATTGTTTATAGTTTTGATTGCAGTGAATTTGCCATGAGGTGCTCGGCGGTTCGCCGCTCGCTCCATCTCGTATTCTTTGTTGACATTATTACTAAATGAACTCAAACAGTTGGATCGTTGTTTAAATATTCTAGGAACTAAATCAGAGTAAGAGCGTCTTTGTTGCAACATTTTGAAATAAAGAAGAAAACTTTTATATACATATATGAACACTAGCTTCTGCCAGCGGTTTCACTCGCATCCCGTGGGAACTACTTCCCGCACCGGGATAAAAAGTAGCCTATAGCCTTCCTCGATAAATGGGCTATCTAACACTGAAAGAAATTTTCAAATCGCACCAGTAGTTCCTGAGATTAGCGCGTTCAAACAAACAAACAAACAAACTCTTCAGCTTTATAATATTAGTATAGATAGAAGAGCAAAATGACTTCACCCCAAACTAATGTTTAAGTGGAAGGTGCATTAGCCCAAAAGGGCAAATTAAGCGCTTAGCGCTGTAGCCTGAGTAGACGGCAGAGTATTACACGCGTAGATAAAATCTATAAGCGTTTGTGTGTGGACATTGCGTAACAGAGTGATGGAGCTCGTGGAACTGAGAGGAAGCCTGTGGTTGGGGGTACGGCATACGCGCGCTGCATTTTAATGCGCGTCCCGCTCCGTGCCCCTACGATCGCAATACGATTACACGTATGTCTCATATCTCTTTGTTTTAAATGTCTTCTAGTTGGATGTGTGTCAGCTGTTTATCATAAACTTGCTGGGCTAGGCCAGAATTCTAACCCGGTCTGAGGTTTTGTACTACTTTCTTTATCTTGGTAGGTTGGTATTTTCTTTTTTATTTCAATCATCATTTAATACCTACACCATCTATAAATATTTTGACGGATTTTGAATATGAATCTTCAAATACAAGTCAAACAAAAGTTCTGAATTTAATATATTCCTGACCCAAAATCACTGTTTACATTTAGAAATCAGGGATACAGGTCACAACACTCACAATTCAGACTCTCGTCCTAGATTCTTTATTTATAGTCTAGTGTTTAAGAAATTCTCTGCGAGTATTATAAATAATGTATATCATGCATTAAATAAAATAAACTTCAGGAATAACGACTGCAAGCGCCTGTACTTCCTAATCCAGTTTTGTTTAAGTAAATAAAAGTCGTCGGTCGCATCTAGCCACATAGTTGTACAATAAATATCAGTAAATGCATTTCCGTGTGGGTGTTCTATACCAGCGGTTCCCGAATTCTTTTGGCTTCGGAACCCTTTTCGTCTCACCATTTTTCGGCGGAACCTTAGCTTAAGAAGTAAACTAAAGACGTATATACACTTAGGTACGGCTCGTGGTGCGTGGTAGCGCACCAAATGGTTATATGGTTAGAGACATATTCATTATACTCGGGCGTAGCATGGCCACACGGGCCAGAAAACAATTTAGCCGCCCTTGACTTTGTGTATTATGTGAATAGTTTTCAGTTTGAAGACTGACAAAGTAAACGCAAAAAGAAATAGATTGGGTTTGTACAGGTGCGAGCGCGATTTTTTTTAACTAAAAGAAGAAGTTCCAAGCACCCTGTGGTAGCCGGTATCGCGAGCGAAGCGAGCGCGAATTTTTTTTAGTTTAAGTACCTACACAAAATAAACAAAACCACTGTAAATTAATAAGGTCTCAAAAAGTACAATATCCACACAAAAAAGGAAATGCAAATGAATGAGTAGCTAGCGAAGAAAGCGCTATTGCTTTTTCTGAACCAGAGGAATAAAAAATAAACATCAAAGAAAACCTCGACGGAAGAGCGCGAAATTTTTTCGGTGTTGGATACTTGAGCAATTAAACGAACATAAAAGCATCATACGTAACATGGAGTCGCGAGCGAAGCGAGCGCGAAATTTTCGGATTCGCGGAGGTGCAAAAATTGGAAATAAAGTCACACTTTGATTCATGGTAAAAATAGTCACTAGAAATACTCGTATGCCGTGTCATTTCACGTCCTGTTAAATGTATGAAAACATATAATCCTGGCGATGAAATAAGCCCAAAAAATGCGGTGATTTTTGGCCGACTCGCTACCTACTTTTGCCGATTGCCGAAGACATGGAGGTATTAAGGTAATCTACAATTTGTAAAAAACGGAATTAAATTATCTGCTGCCGTGGCCTTTCCCCGCCACTTGTCGCGAACTGGTACTTACACTCGCGAGTGATACCCACCTACATGGTGCCTAAATGGAATTTTGGAATGCAATATTTAAAACAATTTAATTGAAAATTAATAATAATTTAATATTGTCAAAAGTGAAACGATTTACCATATGGATATCTTGAATTTTCCACGGAACCCCTGCGGGCCTGTCACGGAACCTCAGGGTTCCGCGGAACCCCATTTGGGAACAGCTGTTCTATACGACAGTTTAACGTTTGCATGATAATGCACTTCACGGTACATCTTCACCAAAAATCTAAGAGTATGTTAAACTTTCGAGAAGCCATGGTTATCACTCGCCACCTACATTACGATAGGCGTTTTATCACCGAGTCTCCCGCGTATAAAACATAACATTGTACCGTGGCATACACCTTCCGGAACTCGCCTCTTCAGTCCCTTTGTTCCGTAAGATTCGCTGAAATGACTCACGCAGAGTGGGGCATTCGTTTCCACCTTATTTATTGAACAGTTCACTTGGTACATGTAAACCATACCACTTTATTTTCATAGTACATCAGCCCTCCATAAACAAACAGATATATTGGGAATTCGGGTAAGAACATCACTAATCAACCTCCTTTGTTTAATAAACCACTTCAAACGGAATAAAAATTCAAACTGTCGTTTGTTTAATTCTAACAGAGACTTAAACGTGCTCTATAACAAGGTTTAAACTGTTCATAAACGCTTTGACAGACACAACGAGCGGGCCTTGAATTAGCGTAGGGAATAATCATTTATCTTCGGAAGGATTAAACGATATTATTCCAAATCTACCGTTTACACTTTGTTAGAGCACGGAGCTAGAACATAACTTCGAACGAGGCGCGACTTGCCGCCTCTCTTGAAATATTGTGTATTTTCCATTGACCGGTGCGGCTGATGCTGCGGCATGCAATATAATCTAAATCGGTGCACATCAATACGCTAGTAGTAGTGCTATCTGTAGTAAACTAGTGTCTGCTCTCGAAATAGCTGTAGCTACGTTGTCGTATAACGTAGTAGCGTAGTACGGGACGTCACGCGCGGGGGTGGCCGCCCCGCGCCACCCACCCCGCCGACCTACCTATGCTGACGATAGATGGCGCCCTTAGATTAAATTGGCATATCGGATACACGATTTATTTCGCTCACCGATCGAAATGAAACATTACTCCTTTGAGTGAAATAAAAAATAAGTCAACTTGTATCTTTAATCTTTATACAATCTTATATCGCTTATCGACAAGTAATAGATTTTTCTCCGAGATAGGGGAATCCTTCAATATCCCGTCGGCGCGTCTCGATACTACGACTTGCTGAAATGTCAAACGAGTGTATCAGAGTCGGTTAGCAACCATACTTTTCTTTTTACTTCTCAATTTTCCACGAGTCAGACTTAAGATTTCGTCTGCGATTTCGCTATGTGGATCCAATGTGTATTATTTCTGAAATAATATGTCGCTAGCGCTTTTTTAGTTTAGTTGTACCCAACGCTTCTTTTTATAATAGGGATGGGCAGAGATGTAAAGAAAAAAGACCATGTATGAGGGAATGTCATTCGTGATGATATTGAAAATTCAGCCCAACATCAGCAGTCTACAGTCCAAACTATCAAAGTTCAGATGCAAAAACTAAAATTCGTTGCACGTACAAAACGTCACAATATTTTCTACCACTTAAAGAGTTGTATTTTAAAACAAATACTCATTTCAAGTTGTTTTAATATGCAAACAACGTTGCAGATGTTAATTCAAGCCGGCGCAAATATAAACTTTAACCGTAGAATTTTTATTTTAATGCTGTTATGATAAGTAGGGATATCAATAATAATAACACGCTCATAAACTGGCAAAGAAGCTCCAACTGCTACCGCAAACTGCACGCGTTAATTAAAACTTACAGAAGATAAGACAACTTTGTTATTGAATAAATAAAACGTCCGTTTAAATGTCTTCGAAACGAACGGATCCAGTCGAGGATTGGCGCCTTTTTAGCGAGAGCCTCGACGAGTGAAAAGTTCGCTCCGTTCGGTAAGGCGTCTCCATTGATTTTAAAACTTTTTTAGCAGATAAATAACTGTTGAAGTTGGATCGAATAAAAATATTGAATGTAGTTCTTCTGATAAGTTTTGATGCACCAGTGACACAGTCAACGGCGAATGTGACTAACTGTAGCATAAGTAACATTCTCACAACAAAATAATATTCAGTCCTTATTATCCTATATGATTCAAACAAATAATAAACCATTTAGAAACGCAAATCGAGCAACAGATGCAATAATTTCAATATGTAGGTACGCAATAAATAACGGTATCCAGAAATCCGTTGCTCATACGTTACCTATGCGAACACAAATTGTATTCGTATCTCGTCATATCTGGATCCGGGGCACGGAAGCAGATAGTGAAGTAAATCCCTGTTCTAGGATCCGCCAGATATTGGTAAACAGCCGCCAATGAAACCCGCGCTGCGAGTACGACCGAATTCTAAATTGATTCAGCGAGCAGTCCGAAGCGCTTATATCATTCATCACTCTTCCCAAAAAGTTGATAAAACAGATTTATGCTCGCAAAAAATTGAAAAAAGATTTCTGGGCAACACACCTTTTAAAAATCGCGTTTAGAGTGTTTATCTTGCTGAAAATCAAATTAATTTAAACAACAAATTCAACGATAAATTATAACAAGCGAAAGCTGTATTGACCAAAAGCAATTAACGGAAATTATCAATTTAACAACTAAGATATGATTACATCTGAAGTGCTGATTAGCGGAAAGAATACTGATAGCACATATCTTCATGCTTAAGGCGCCACGTACAACTATGCTGTCAAATACAACGATGTGTTAAAGCATAACAGTCAGTGATAACATAGATTTAACAATCTCCAGATAAAATATGAACGTTCAGATTTAGCTAGTTGAAAAGTTAGATTCAAGAAGTCCACTGCAGTTTAAGTTTCACCACAGAATTCAATATCGTCGCGTAACAATAGTTTGCAAATAACTAGTTTATTCGTTATTTATTATTTTGTTATTTTGATCCATAATGTATGACTTCAAAATAATATCAAAGGTTGTTGGAAAATATAGGTATTTTACATCACTTTCAACGGTTTGTTTTATTTGGGAATTTTATTTCTATTACTAAAATAAGTTGTCTCCAATGTACACACTATACATATATACAAACTTAAACTACTTATCTTTATGCAAATCAAAAATTCTAACTTTAAACAGTTATAAAGTGAGTTCTCGCATTGTTAAACGAGAACGCACAATAGCTAGGTCCTTTCAACTGCACTTTGTAGACCAGGGTTTCTTAATCACCCTAGATTATCGTCAACACTTGGCAATGTTCTAACTTCCATACTCATCTGGAATTCATAATTACTGTGTTTTCTCACTATGTTTTTGTGACCTGTTTAAGTCTACTTTTAAATTCAAATGTTCTTCTACAAATTGATTTCTGACACTTACGCGAATATTAGACATGAACGAACATATGACATGACACGAAACGTCGGGATTAAATAATATTAATATAACCGCGATAAAATCCGTAAAAGTAGTTTTATTTAAATGTTCTTCTACAAGTTTATATTATGTTAAATGTAGCAGGAACAGTAAATTCTCCCAAAATAGTAGTGTTTAAATAAAATTCGTTGGAACCGTGTACCGCGTTTAATATTCAAGTGCAATAAAATACCGATGAAGCGATAGAAAATTCTTAAGTTCAACACTCCGCTAGCTGAGTGCGAGTAACTTGTGGGAGTTTCAAACTTTACATAATAAAACTTGAGGCTGAAGCCGTGAGTATAATCTAACACTAGTTGATTAGTTCCTTGAGACGACGAAAAATTTTAAAGAACTTACAAAATTCATTAGTCTTCGTTTACATTTAGGAACAATCAATCAGGGTAAGTTACAAACTCTTACGTCATAACTTTGAAAGAAAGAAAGGAAGAAAGAAATATGCATCATACTGTATCAACTACAAAGTACACGTCCAAAGAGAATTCATAATCCATACCAAATAGGGTCAGAATATTATTTTAAAATAATAAAAGGCCAAATTAACCCGAAACAACATCAACACAATGCTTAGGTATTAAAACAATGTATTACTGAAGGAAGTTGCCTTAAATTCCAAAGCAACCAATCATAAAGTGAGGAATTTCAAAACAATAAAAAACAAGAGTAATGAGTAAAACGTCGTAACTTAGATGTTATCAGTCAGGCTTCGCTGTCACCGCGCACAAATCGCATTCCGCACACGGCAAGACGCAATATTACGTAACTTACTTGCTTGCAAAAACTTTTTCATATACTTATTGTTTAGTAATATTCTTTAGCGGAAGAATACAACGTTTTATTGATCTTGGCGATACTGTTTTATTGGATTTTGGTAGATATTTCACATATTATTTATAAATGGATCGTTTATAGGATTTAAGATTAATACATAAGAGTCTACCACGACAAATGTCAATAATATGTTAATTATAAACAATGTAATGGAATTTAAACAAAGAATACGTGGGAAAAGCTACTAAACTTGATTTCTCATACATTAACAAAGACCAAATCTATCTTATACAATTACCATATAAGTACATGTAGTGTGGCGCATTCGTTAAGTTCCTAACGGGTCTGGAGCTATGGTAATCACTGGGACATCAGCGCACTCGCGAAGACTAATGCCTCTTAATGAGTCTGTTAAATTATACACGCAACAAAGTAGACACGAATAAATACATTACAAACTGACAAGCCGCGGAGGAACTATGAAATGGAGTGCCAACAACAATCGTGAAACAATCAAGCGTCGTTATATAACATTGAAAACTTTATGATGAATTTCGCGACGGATAGTTATCTATTGAACAAAATAAGATGGTACGCGATCTTACTCCCTTCATTAAAGCCGTAGGAGAGAAAGCCCTAAAATGATTACCTTCCAGAAGACGTTCTAGAACTGCCGCGTCACCAACCGGAGTATGCTCTAGCATATGATTTCTCCATTCACTATATACTCCATGTTCAGTGTTGCACATGGCTCGGTCGTTTATGCAACATCTCGTAGGTGATATTAATTCTAATATTGATGAGATTTGCTTTACGACTGCCACGTTCTATGGTGTTACGATGAAAGGAATACTGTGTACGCCGCTTTAAATATGATGTTACGTCGCCAGGTGACATATTTTATAGTCGGATATGATTTAATAGAAGTGTTGTCTTTTATAATTCACTAGCGATACATCCGACTTCGTATATGTGTAATAATTACATGCCTAAAACTTACAATCGATTCGTGAAAATTGCATGAAAATCCTGACCGCAGTTTTTGACTTTACCGCAAACAGACACGCAGACCCGGTGGATATTCGTATTGGAAACAATACTGTATTTAATAATGGAACGTTATGAAGTTTCAATTTAGTACAATAATATAGATTTTATATCAAAGTGCTTTAAAATAAATTATCTAATTAATATAAAATAAGAGAACTTGACTAAGTAGTTAAAAAGTACGTAAAAAGGAATTTTCAATCAACGCAGACAATTGATTACTGAAATTAAACCCAGAATTAAAAGGTTACTTACTTATGAAGTAGACAGCTCCAACATAAACTTACCGACTAATAACTTGGAATCGATTATTGAAGTATTACGCGTACCGATTAATATTTAATTACTGGTTACGTTCATTAGTGCTCCGCCTAACTTCGGTCGCAAACTACATGAAAACTCTTATTTAGCGAACATATTTAGTTGTTTACTTGGAGCACAGAGCTCGTTGAGTCCTGCATGTCGGTATTCCCCGTACATAGTTACGTACTATGGTTAGTTAACCGCGTGCCTCACATGGAACACTGTTTTGATTGCCCCTGAGATTAATGTACTGAACATTATTGAGGAAAGAGCCAATTATTTTACCATTTTATAAGAATTATGTGGAGATTGACCGATAAAACGTTGCTTAAGCATTGAGTATATAAATATGGTTGATTATTGAATGTCTAGTATTAGATTGTTCGACTTGTCAACAATTCAGGTGTCGCCAATCTCTGGCGCTCATCTATTATTCGTGGAAACCTGCTCGCGCTCAGGAATAGTGACGATACGTAGAAAGCTATTATTTATTCACGAATTACTCATTCAATTAAGAGAAAAGGATTATTATATAGAAGACCTTCTAAGAATTATTAGTCTTTGGTATTTATTAGACCTTGAAATAATTTAAGTTACTCCAAGGCTGTAACATAAAATCTTTCAAAGGAAGAAAAAGTCATGTATCGTAAAAGCGGGCGTAAAATAACAACTCGTCGCATTATTCATCATACAAAGTGTGGTTCAAAAAACAATAAAATGTACAGAGCAAAAAGTAATGGACATAAGCACATAATGTAACAAGATAACGACCGCCATTGTCATATTAAACTCGGCCGAGTTTAATCACATAATGGTCCGTTATTTATTGCGGAGTACACGTATACATCGTCCAATAAAAGCTACACCTTTTCAATGACCTAAATACTGATTTATTTATCAGCACTGAACCCTCCACATAACTCATAGGGGGTAGGGAGGGACGCGAAGATGCGAACGGCAACGGTTTTACGATTCGACAATCGTAAAACTTGGAAAACAATTCTCTTGAATACGTTATATTAGAAGGTGAAGCTATCTACTATATTTTCCGAACAGTGTTTTATTTTCCTTTTTGTTTTATATGTGAATGACTACGCTAATTAATTCAGGCACTAGGCAGACTAAAAAAAAACCGAAAGCAAATACTAATTGAAATCTAAACAACTGGATAGTTTATCTTTAAACAGAATAGGGTATAAAAGATTCACCTTAGACACAATTTTATAAAAATATTCACGAATTTGCATTCACTGTTCATTCACCGGCGAGAAAAGGTTGAGTACGTCTGGGATTCGAAGAAAAATCTCACCAATACCTACATTTTCCAAGAAAACCAGTTTTATTTAGCAATTTTCTGTACGACTTGGACTAAGCCACTCCTAAATAGGACGGTGGATATTGAGCAGAAAAAAAACTATTTCATAAAGGAGGGACATCAAAGCTTAGTCCTGAGATAAAGGGAGGTTTCGGAACATCCGTAATTCCGTTCTATGAGGAGAAATAAATAACGCGGGATGGTCGTAAATGCGTCGTCAACAACTCATATTAGTTGCTCGATACGGCTTACGTAACACTGTTCAAAGGAATCTGCCGTTTACAAACAAATGTTCATTATACTAATAGTTGGGTAACGAAGTTTTGCAATGTTGGCTTCGATCAAGGATATTGCGGTTTGGAGTAGGGATCCGAACTCGCGGGGGAGCGCTGGTGGGCGGCGCGTGGACAATTTACCTCTGCTTTATTTTGTTCTCTTAATTACTCGAGTTACAGTTAATAGTCCGCTGCTTCAGTTATTAAATTGGAATATTCAACGAGGATGAAGGAATAATCGGCTGGTAAATTGGCGCCTTTTGTTTTAATAAATGCCTTTACGTCATGCACCACTATGTATGACGATTCGGATTAACATTTTTTTGGTACAAACAGGATTGTATGTTTCGATAGAAAATGACACGTGTAGCAGCCGAATTGGGCACGTTGTTTGAATGAAATTGACTTATTTTCAGAGTAATGAGGCAATAGGAAAATTCGAATACAGTCGACCCGAATAATAAGGAAATAATTCAAAAAAATAAAATATGTTATCGGCACCCAGATGTGCTGAGGATATGGGGGAAATTGGCGGAAGGCTCCCGTGGAGATTGAAATACGAACAAAAGGTGCCTCAATGTTATATGTATAGAAACAGCCTGTATATAGTACCTACAGGAAAGTTATTAGCTCACTAGGTGCATACGTAATAGGGTCGGGCACGTGTTTACCTAAAAGGTCAGACGGAATCCTAGGCGACGCTAAGTTAGGTAAGTTAATACCGTTCGTTCACAGAGCATGCAACGTACTAACATCCACGTATTTAAAGTAGCGCATCGATTATGGTGACCATTAAGGGTCCAGTTCTCAATTGACTAACAGCTAACTAGATAAGTGATACTCTACATACTAGCGGAGGTATTTTCATTGAATACAAAGCAGTTCAAACTACCTACGATACCCATAGACTGAAAAAAAATCTAGTCGCTGAAAGTAAAATCTATTTTAGTACGGTTCAATTTACAGACAAAAAAAGGAAGTTTTAGAGTCAGTTTTCATCGGATAAAAAAGAGTAATCTAATCCGCGAAACTGACTCCCATGTTCGTGTCAGGGACAGGAACGCTGATTCTAGTGCGCTGAAACGATTTAAACGATTCAACTATCAATAGAGCAGCCTATGGCCCTCGGGGACATTTAGCTAAACGAATTTACTGCACGAGAATGTGCTGCACAATTGAATAAGCGAAAAAGAATTCAAAAAGTTTTTTTTACAAAATTCCATTTTTATATTTAGTCAGCTCTGTGAATTGTTTAAAACTGCGAAAAAGCTCTAATTGTGTACCGGGGAAGTTTATGAACAAATCGTATTAAAGTTAACACTACCGTGGCGCCATTTGCGGGCAATTGTTACAGATAAACAAACAACTATATAAAGAGTGCAACTCTATTCATTACGGGTATTTTCTTTGTTTAGCTGAATTAAATACTAACGCGATTTTACATGACTTTCAATTAGCAATGAAATCAAATTATTTTATTAACATGGATAAAATATAGGCTGTAGGAGGTAAGACTTTAAATGTAATTTAGAAACGTTCATGGAAAATTTACCGTGCCTATTTGGATTCCAATCATAGTCAATTCAAACAATACTCACACTGTAAAAATATTTGGTTTTAACATAACCTTTCATGAAGTGTGATAAATAACCCTGATTCCAAAATCAAAGTTCTGAAACATTCAGAATTTATTTCTGAATACTTATTCTTCATGTTTTTCAAAAAATATTTTTCAAAAAACCTAAGCTGTTTATTGTGAAAAAGTTCGTTATCGTTCGCGTACAAACGTACCTACGAACCGTACGATTTTAATCTGCACTTTGCACAGTTTTTATTTTACTTTTCGTCGCTATTCGCTAGCTGCGACCGCTCACAGTTGGCAGGTGATGCATACACTCGTTCTACGGGCACGAATATAAAACTGCCACGATTTAACGAGACCTCAACTTTAAACCATTATAATAGGAATGCCGACACTAAAAATGGCATTTCGAGAATACAACGCGTTTAGTTAGCGGTTAGCTAAGCTAGTTTTTGTTTTTTTGTATTAAGCAATAAAAGTGCGCTATGGTTAAATGGGGTTTGAAATTTTCATGATGGCAAATTCTTCTTAGTATTTTCGACTTCTGTGGTCGTATTTATATAATTAAATGAATTCCTGGAAAGTATAATGCAACTTTCCAAGTAACATTAAATGCTAGTGCAAAATTAAAACACGACAATTAACGGGAGATTTGACTTATAAACCTGTCATTATAAAGTCACGGACATAAAATACTAATAATTACTTGTGTAACAGCAAATGAGTTACACAAGGCAGTAGAAATTACATTGAAACGATCCCAGTTACGTCCGGTTCGGTCATATTCATTACTATTCAGTTAGCAAGTGCGAATATTTTGCTTGCAGTCTTGCTTTATGGACTTGTGTATGTGTGTGTGTGGAGGCGGCCATGTGTGCACTTTTATGTTCTTTTTTCACAATTTATTTATCGACGTCGCCGACAGGTGGCGCTGCCGCGCGATCTGTGCGCGCGATACGTGTAAACTGGCTCTTAATATTTCATTCCACATTTTATTTAGGCGCAGTCAACCTTAAAGCTCGTGCAACTGCATTGCACGTACATATTGTTTTACGCGGGAATATATGTTTAATCATCATCGGGGCTCTGGATATCATACATAATTAATTATCTGGACTTCATTTTGATATTCGTTAATCAAACATAAATATATTGTTTTAAACGTTTGGGTTCTCAGGGAGACCTAATGGCATGCCTAATATCGATTGTTCCACTTAACATCACAGATGTGTTGACGAGCACTGTTTGAGTTTAGCATTACCACTATAGTTAACAAGTAACACTCAGACCGAATCTTACAACTCTTGTTTACACAACAAATACCGAAGTGGAATTTACTTTTTCCGAGTTTTCATTGGTCGTTGAGAGTCGGTGAAGTTATGAGGCAATTAGCGGGTTGCTAGGACAAAATAAGGTTTTTTTTAAAGGACCGAAATTTAAAGCGGATGTGGGACTCCACCGTGGAGGTTATTTACCCTACAAACATATAAACTTCCAGCCTTCACACCCCGTACTTTATCGTTAGAAACTTTTTGCTCTTACATTACTGTGAGCTATCCCAGTCATCCATGACATATCAGAATCAACTATTTGTCTCACGTTCTTCAATTGATATCACAGTTTATTCCATTAATAACTCCCTTTAATTAATGTTTTATAATTATTTACTAAACATAGAACAGGATATCCGTTTGTTTGATGTCTCGCTCGATGCATTTATCGTGTGTTTATCAAAAGTAATCATAACATTCCGTATCAGCGATTGGAAATAATAAGAGTAATGTTAGCGAGCATTCCCTGAATATACGTAAATATTTATGAAAGAAAATGTCTTTTAACTGGAAGGTTTTAAGTGAATGAGAATAAACGTACATTTCACACGATATCCAATCAAATACCGGGAGAGGGGCAAAGCATAAAATATTCAAGTAATTTAGGGGAAACGAGAGGATGCGGAAAATTGTTCGAAAACGTAGGTTCGTGAATAGCCGATAATCCACATAATTGACCGCAAAGGGTAATCTAGTTAGCCTGAACTAGTAATCTGAGCGCGTTTTATATAACAATGTGATCTTGACGTAACTGACGTGATTAACAATGACATGACTTATTTAAGTCACGTAAAACGATTAAAATACATAGTTACATCTACGTTTGATTTATATTTTCAAAAAATCTAATTCCAACATTTCACAGCTGAAGTCAATGAAGAAGACGATTTCAAAAAATATACTAAGGTTGCTAGTTCAAAAATTAAAACGTAAGCTTTGGTTAAACAAAGCCGGCACAATGCACAGCATATTTGTTTTAGGCCTGACAACCCTAATCTTATAAAGCAGTATCCACTTACCGGGTTTAGGAAGGGGGGTTTTGAGATCGTTGACGGCCAACTGAGGATTCTCTTGGACCTGTGAAAGTATTTAAAAGTTATATAAACTTATTGATGAAACAACAACAATGAACTGAGCAGAAGATGGAGTATTCGATTTTGAATAAACTTATGTTCGATATCTACATAAACTTACCACGTCCTATCTATATATATTCTTAAGATCAAACTAAAAGCTTTTTACCAGAAGTAAATCTCGTCATATTTTGGTCGTCTTACAGGTCGGCCTACTAGGAAATTTCAAAAGAAAGTACTTTAACAAGGCCCAAATAGAAATTAAATCCTGGAATTCCTCTCCACAATCTTGCTCCCGAGAATTAAGGCAGTCCCAAAACACGTATGTAAAGAAAAACACTTTTCCCGTCCCATTTATTCCACGAACTTAATATTCTGCAGGAAAAAGGAGGACACTTTATTATTTTTCCCATACACACTAATTTAACTTAGTATTACACAAACGTTATGTACTAAAAGCGATATGAAACAGACTTGATCATATTTCTTTGACAATATGCCGAAAAATGTTAGCACTTCCAGAGTTCTATTAAGACTGCTCATAGGATTTTCAGCTGTTTGTGAAAAACATAAGGATTCTTTTAGCTCGAAGGTTTGTCTTGTATGTTATGGCCCTTTTCCCTGAATAAAATTAATATTTTTTATCGTTGTGATGAGGATTACACATACATTTCGCCAGTATTGCTGTCCGTAATATAACCTCTAAGCCTATTTAGGACATTAATTTTCGTTACGAGTTTTGCACAACTAGAACCATCTGTTGTGTATTTTATTTGCTTGTTTGACATTTAGTTCTTACATCATTGATTATTGTTCAATATAACGAGATATATTACAAAAAGTGTGTAATTATCGATAACTATCAGATGCTAGGCACCCACACGTCTATTAGGGTAACTTTTCTTGAAACCAGTCCAAAATTCTGAACTATCTGATTCCATTTACTAAGCCACTCCAATAAAATGCCCATGCCTACCTCTACGTATCTCACCCACACATCCAATCATCTTTCGTAGAAGTGGACAAACCACGCAATATTTTTTATAAAGCATAAAATATTATTAAGTTAGCAACATTAAAGAAGATACTCGAGATACCTCTTATATCTGAGTGCGCCATCAATTGTCTTTTGTCGTCACAAATCATGGTCACATGTACGTATTTTTCGCGCTTATCGACACTCGACCTTGCGTCGCAAGCATACAAACGTACACACACGTTTTAAGCGTAGTCATGAACTTGAAATTTGCATTTATAATTGTTTTCATATTTTCCAAACGTTTTGTGTAAACGAAGTTGTAGACATTTTTAATTAATTTTGTTAGCGTGGTAGTTTTACGTACTATTGCGTAATGAATTGAGTCACGAGAAATGCGAGAATGTGCAATATGTTAAAGCTTATGTCATTATTTTTGGCGAATCAGTGTCAAGGCTGGCTGTCCTAGTTTTTGCATACAAAGCTAAGTCCGGGCAGTACAGACGTCAAGCGTGTGACGTTGTTATGAGACTGTCAGTTGTTTCGAGCAAGGCTTTATTGGGTGTAAGTGAGTGTCTTACCTTATTTGTGTAAGGGTTGAAGATGAATTTGTTCTCCGATTCTTTCCTCGGCGTCGCTGCTATCACTGTCAACGGCGTCGGGAGAGACTTCATCTCCTACAAGTTATACGAATATTTTAGTTACTTACACTAAAAAATATTAAATATACAATGATTCAAAATGTAATTGTACGTACCTTTAAAATACTTTCTATTGGCGGTTGACTATCCATAGCATTCTGCAACAGGAACAGTAAAATAAATTAAATAAGCCGAAATATACGCTGAAAATAATACGCCAGAAAAGCACATGATAATTAGTAACATTAAAACAATACAAATTCATATACAACTGAAACGTGGAAATCGGTTATATTTGACTACACGGCCGTCAGATACCGACAAAGGAATATGATAATTACTGTCGGGATTCCGTACATTTGAATCTACGACAAAACCGCAGATCCACTGACGAAAATGTGGGCACGTGGACAGAGGAAATATTGTGACGTCACAAATACCGCTAATGTTACACGGTTAATTTATTGTGGATGGAAACCAGGGGTAGTGAACAACCGCGTAAAGAGATAAGGCGCGTTGCTCACATAAAAGTTTGGACAAATTTGCACTGGCAAGAATAAAACTACTTTTACGAGAATACATTATGCCTCCTTAGCGAAGCGGGGCGATTAAATTTAGGGCCCGTTTACGGCCGACTATGCTTGTATGATTTACGACTTTACGGCAATAAATGTATTGTATTGTTGGCGTTGAAGGAATCTGCCGAGAACCTTAAATATTCAATTCGGAGAACTTATTCCTTTTACAACATGGCGGCAAATCAATTGGAAAGAGAGACAGAGAATGTTTATTGAATACTCAGAAGATCATGGTATTGACTGGATATATTACAAGTTGGTTTTAGCTTAAATTAATTCACGAAGATCCTACTGAGAAGATGGTATTTTTATTCTTTCCTATAACTCTGAAAATTGAATGCAAAATTATAATAAAAAATAAAAACATGTATATAGAATTACATGTATTACATGTGCTATTCAAATATCAATCACGTTATTGTATTTTGCAACCAACACCAGGATATCCCTTCAATAAAAGTGCCAAATAACTAAATGCCATAATCAAAATGGTGCAATCAATTAGTTGAGTTTTAAACTGACATTTCATACAATAAAACTCCCACTTGTTGACCTATCCTGAATACTAGCACTAGGTCTGTGGTACGCGTGGGATTGAACTTCAAAGTTCAACATTATATGGCTGAATATACTGTTCTCTTAGTATTTTTACAATTCTCTGTATTATTATATTAATTACTGGACTAATTGAATGACATGGACGGAGACATGCATTCGTGGAGGCAGAATGAAGAGAATTACTATTTTTGTTTCTCTCAGATTTTCACTCGAAAGGAAAAATACGATAGTCATTTTCAGAGAACGCACGTAAATGTCAATTGTAACCATTCATAGTATTTTATTAACGACCATAAAATGAAATGCACGTTGAAAATTAACAATTCTCACAATAAATAGCGCAGCAAATAAAAACTGGTTGTAAATAAGAACTAAATAGTTGACGATCACTTAATAATTGACAACATCGATGTTTGTCTGGGGACCGTACGGGCACGCGACGGTCGTTAACTTCACCATGGTATTTACAATAGTTTGCAAGCAAATGGACGTTTTAAAATCACTAGCGCAATATTGGGCTTGCAGACTGTCTATAATTCATTTGAACTGGTGTATAAATGTCGTGACCACGGTTTTTGGCCTAATTGACAGTTTTATTGACATCCGTCTGGCGAGCCCGGTTTGAATAGTGATGCTGAATGCACTAGTATGCACCTGCATTCGATCAATAGTCATGGAAGCACGATGGTTAAAGATACATGACACGTTAGAAGATAAATTATCTAGATAAGTAGTAGGAGGCTATGAATTAGATGACAGGTTAGTGTGATAATGAATAGTTAAAGGTGAGTGAGGTTTGACCGAACTGACCTGTGACTGGATACCGTTTGGTATCCTGAGTGGAGGCGGTCTGTGCGGGGCTCCCGTAGAACTGGAACCATCGCTCTGCACCAAAAAAATTACATTAATATTCTATTCACCTCGCCTCTTAATAGAATTACGTTTTGGGATTTCTTAAACGACATCTCCGAATTGGATTTGTTTCTTTTTGTGGACCAAATTTGGAATCGTTGTTCTTCTAAATTGTGCTCTGAAGATATTATCACATCCGACGTATATTTAGACTACGTATTGTTAGGTTAAACACAAAGCATACATACATATAGTGTTCGTCTGATTTCCTAACTCACCAAGTTCCCGGTATCAAATGTATTCTGCCATTCATCAGCGTATGTACCTACATGTAGCAAGTTTCCCGGAGTGATCGAAGTTGGTGGCGCCGTTTTGGAGTTAACCACATTAAACTTAATTACAATGTACGCTTGATGAATAATTCAGGCCGGAATTAACTAGTCCAAGATGTGGCTCTGTTACGGCATGAGAAGTTTCAAATGAGACGTGAAAAGGCCGGTCACGCATCGTATGACCCCCTTTATCAGCCCTACCACCATAATATTAATGTGACTCCTAACACGTTCGCACTTGTTCTAAATCTAAATTCTGCATCACAATAAAACGAGTCTTTAAAGAGGTTACACCAGGAAAAAGTTGTATTGTCGTTAAGCATATTTCAGGGAAGCAAAGCGATCCAGCACAAAAGATGGTGGAGCCCGAGGCGGCAGAGTTTGGTGGGGAATTTAAAAAGTTTCATGATAACACAACATTTTCCTGGTTGATATTGCTTTGTAAAGCGTACAGCGTGACAATAAACACCATTGTGTACCGATAAGCAGTTGTACGAAATTTTTCTCTATTCTCGCAAGAAGCGCAATAACGAGTATATCTGGAGCGTTTGAATTCCAGACACGTGTCGCTTATTATTTATCATAACCTTAGAACCTTTCTTCCGCATTTAAGAGAAAGACTCCAAGCGGACCTTTTTCGTAGAATATTAAACATGTAATCAACCAGTGTGAAATGCATGAATCTTGCATTTAGCCGATGCAATTAGTTAAGTTAGTACAAATTGCGGTGTGCAATCAGTTTTGCTTGTATTAAGACAGTTGGGCTGAGGTCGCATAGGGTAACAGCCGGAGGGCCGCATATAAAATCCGATCGCGGCGCATACACGACATGGGCTGGTTGCAGGGTGGCTGCAGCTTTACACTACATATATTTTATAGTTATAGTGTGTGTTTACCTTGTTGTGTGGGATATGGGGGCGGTGATGGCGGACGCCGTTCTGGGGGGCGTGCGCGGGCTTCTTGAACTCGCTTTCTCGCCGCGATGGTGGGCCTGCGGACAAACAAACATACTTTATGAATACGGATACCATTAAACATCATTAACTTATCATTTACCTGATTTAAAAAGGCCGGGTGTTTTTTCTTATTTCTAAAAGAAGACTCTTTGTTGTCTACGGCGATTAAGTTGTTAATTTACATTAATAGCTTATTCTGTTGCGCTCAGACATCAATCTTCAAGAGACTAAGTAATTATTGTTTGGTGTCAACGTTTACGGTCGCCCGAGATTTTTATGGATTAATAAAAGACCGACATCAGCCAGTCTCGAAATCATAAGGCACTTTAACTCCCGTATAACTAAAAGAAGGGGGTGGGCGCCCCCGCCCCCCCTCGGGGCTCGTGAGGGGAATCTCGGCTAGGTGTTTAGCTGGTTTATGGAGATTGCGATCAGGACAAAGGAGTCCAAGTTACGACGCCTAGATTGCGCACTGATCCATATAGTCCCCTCTAAATAGATAGCTACCTCACCTTTTTCTATCAGAAACTTATAGAATGAGTTTTATAGTGTTTGTATTATGTGAAACATGTGTACGAGGATAATGGAGTTCTTTGTATGTATGGGTATTATTGAGACGGATATCGTTAATTTAATCCGGGTCGATGTTCGATGGGTTGCGTACATTATTATAGAAGTTTAATGGACGAATGTAACCTATATTAATATTACTTTTTATTATAATGGGTTACGTTACTAAATGGTTACTAACAATTAAAGTACTCGTAGCGTGCGTAGGAAGTATCTAAACAATTAAAACCACAATATCAGGGAAATTAATCAAAAGTTTTCACATATTTCACAATATGTCGAGGAATTTATTAACAAAATCGTATCTCAATTTTCTAATATCTACTAAAAAATGCGTGGGAAAAAATGTAATGCGCTTCAAATCGTAAGTAATTGGATTATGATAACTTTCAATAAATAAGATGATTCGGTTATTTTGTGAGCGCTTTAGTTGAGTGCGCGCCAGTGCAGAATATCTTCAATTACTGGCACGCACGTAATACTTACATGTGATTGGTCAATTTACTATTTCCCATTACCCGCTACCAGTTTACAACCACTAATGCGATTCACTAACAAGTGCCGATCATAACATTCATAACTGAATCTCATTTAGCGATAAAATGGCGAGCATAGTGCGGTCATAGGGAGAAACTGCCGTCGAATATTTTATGCTAAAAACCTGCTTTCAAACCGATATTTATTTCACATCTGTTTCTTTAGAGATCAAATAAAAGGTGCTGCGTCATTTGCGTACCTGTTTAGAGTCTATGACATTTTCAGATATCTAAATATATCTACTCCCAGGATAAAATATCATATTACATTTTTGCCTCTACGGCAGTCGCTGCGTACTAGGCGTTTCAGACTCTCCCAAGCTCGGTACATGTATCGATGCAATCCGACCACCTTATTGGATTAGAGGCAAAACACCGCACGATAATCTTCTCGGCAATAACTCTCTTATTTTTTCGGTAGCTATATTATAAGTGGATATTTTATTTTTATGGGAATGTGTACCGTGTGAAAGCATTGGATGTTACAGTAGTTCATTTGAAATAAAAGATATTATGTGGATCAGAGTCGATAATGAAAACGTAGTAGTTCACAACTTTTTCAACATAGGACGAGTAACATTAGAATCTAGAAACATTTTTTTTTCAATCTTATTACTAAGTATTTAAGCAAAGCTTACGGTATACGCATTCATATTCTCAAAACTTTTATTCATAGAGCACGATAAAGATGGGATTACACGTGCATTGAAACTACGAGTAACTTCACAAGTATCAGAAACTTAGACGCTTCAAAACAAAGACCAAAGTTCAGTTTTGCATCGTACTACTGTGGATAGAGATTTAGAGAGAAATTCAGTTATAAGCTAAGCTCCTGACCTAAATCCTCGATACGTATGTTTATAATAGTAAGTAGGAATAGTAACTTAATATTGAGAATCAGACTGTCGACAAAAGGAGACGGACACACAATGGTCGTCGGGAGTCGAGAGCGACCACGGCAAATCGGCGCGCGTGTCGAATTCACCTTACAAATACCGTTACCTTATCGCGGCGATTGTTGGTTCAAATCGGATACAAAACCATAAAAGAGCTTGTGAAAAATCATAGCAATTTATGTTACAGTTGTAATATTCACTGAAGGTAAACAAAATTATAGAAGGGGTTAATGATCGCTGAACCATGATTACAGACTTGGGAAATTTCCTGTTAGCTCACGAAACAATTTCAATCTTTGCCAAACTCAATATCCTATCATCTGATATTATAACATTCCTGTTATAAATAAACTGTTAATGACTCGATTCAACTCAAAAGTAACGAAGGGAATTTGTCACTACAATAATCGTTTGCTGACAACTTGCTTCTACAAATTGCAAGGGACTTCCTAGCAAAACATTATTTACGCTACATCTTTCTTGTGCTATGGCACCGTCATTTGTAATGTCATCATCACTTAACCCCTAATCATCGTCATCATCGCTGGTACCTTACTTAATAAGTGATACACTAAATAAATCATTCGGCTGCGATTGCTGTTTTATGAGAATAATTTACTTGAATCGGTTTACTGTCAATGTCGGCCTAAAGTCCTCACCCGTCTTCTTTGTAGTACTTATAAGTTATTTATTTTTATATTGTCTTAATCACAATTTCCGTCTGCTAACGATAGCGCATCTAAGACCCAGGTTATATTTAGCAGAAGTGCTTTTTGCAGTGGATTAGATTAATAGCCACGCCTTCTGTGTATTCAATGCTAATATGTTTTTCTATTATCTCGGGCTTCGGAGTTGGCTACACCTGTGTGAATAAATACATACTTAATCATTCAGATATGGCCGATCATCATGTACGCTTGTATTTTTATGGCTAACAAATAAAAGACACCAGGTGGTTTAAGACCGTTTCCTGGCGAGGTAAAAAAAGGGTTTTATTTGTTTGCGACAACTGTTGGAGCCGCAGCAAAAAGATTAAGAATCGATCAGCTGTAGCCCTGATTGCTTGTGGGGTAGTTTCATATGAGCGGCTGACGGTGAGGGGGGCGCGGTGAGAACAATGGCCACTACTGGCCAATGACGCGAGCACCTGAGGCCGTTGACACGTGCGCGCGCGCACAGGCCACTCGCGCCGCTTTGTTGATAATTACATGAATTATATTTACGCAAACGATTAAATCAGTATCATACGGGTAAATCAGGTTTCATTTTAAAAAAATGTTGTGATGTCGTTCCAATGCATTCGAATGTTGATTTAAGATATTGACCAGAGAATGATCGCCTTTATAAATGTGAACATAGCCTTTTAAATAAATAATGATTACATAAACCTAAAAATATCTACGTACAATGTAAATAAAGCACACTAAGTAGTTCCGACCCACTATTTTTGGCATTCTCTCAGGCATATTATCTCACTATCTGGAACAAGAGATAATATGTTTATGCCGCATTGTTTCGCTCTTCGAACTTAATTCAATATTAAAAACGATGTACTGTATTCCTAATACATAAGTAATAACTGAATAGTAATTCAAACGTCGACTATAATAAATGTCGATTTGGTAATTAATACAAGCTTTTACAAGTGGTAATTCTAGATTGTGAACATGATTAAATACACAATATTGACTCCCTTCTTTCACTTTACAACAACTTTAAAACATGGAGATAATCATTCAGTTTGAATTTCAATTGTTAGAGACGGCGAATTTGTCAACAGTCACTGGAGAGGGCAAGGTGTTATCATAACAGAAAGTATTGTATAACCTGATTGTATAAACTATAAAGGTCCTTGTAAAACAGAATGATCAGCAGAATGCAGGGCACGCGTCGTCTTTGTTCGGCCCGAGGTCGCAGCCTACCGCGAAACGGAACGTAAGCGGGTCAATGCGATCTGCGACGACACGTCTCGAGGCCTTTCCCTCCGCTATAAGGAAGTTAATACGATTTATTCACAGCGGCGACACTTGTCCGTGTTATACACTATTTATAAAACTGCAAGATACACGGCACATCACCAGCTTCCGCCTTGGGAAGCGTCCGACCTTTGACATAGAAAAACTTTTCTATCACAACTTTCTATATTGGATAATACTTCAGTATTCGGCATTGTTGATGTCAATACAAGTTGTTTGGCATTTACTTAGAAGTCATGCCCAATTGTTGTGTCAAATGTTATGTGGTCACACAAAGTTATGTATTGCCAAACTTATGATACAAAATATCTTATTTGAAACAACCAAAAAACATAAAGTCAATGTTGAAAAGCAGTAAATCTTAAGAAAGTCTACAAACAAGCGTGTTTTTTCATTTACGACAGATAGTGCTAAAAGAAGAACAACATGATTTAAGATCTGAGACGATTTCCTAAGCAAAAGGAGGTATTCCACGAAGCCCACCCAAACGAAGCACACCTAGACGAAGCACACCTAAAGTATTCCACTTAGCACACCCGTAGGTGGGCTTCAAATAAAAAAATAAATAAATTAAATTCCTATTCCACGAAGCACACCTAAGAATATCACTCGCTTAGTGCGGGGACTAAGGAATAAAAATTTCGATAGAAGAACATATTTATTATTTAAAAGACTAACTTAAATTTCTAACACCATTCAGTTACATTATAATAATGTAATACAATACTTGTAATTTTCATAATGTCAAAATATAAATCCCATAGATAAGACGTATACATGATGCGCTAATAGTAAACGCGTGCGCCAGCCACTAGATTCCCGAGCCAACCCGAATTTAGCAGAGCATTTTAAATGAAAAACTTCGATGTAGGTAAAGGTTTTAATAGCTCTCATATAAATATAATAAATTAATAAAATTTACATTAAAAAACACAGATGAAGACAACATGGGCATTTTATAAACCCGAAAATGTGACTCGATACTTTTTGTACCGATTACAAAAGTACCAGGAGCCCATAACTAGCAAAGAGATTGTATACATAAAAATATTCACAAACAAGAAAATAAATATAAAATTTAATTAACAAAAATAATTTGAATATAGTCAGCAGTTGTGTTACACTTCCAGGGCACTCAACAACCAACTAATAATGCATTTACACCACGTGTTGTTTTGCTAATACCGATAATAGTAAATAGTTACACAAAACAATAGAAACCGGACCATACTTTGCCCCTTCTTCTATATTTTGTCTCTTTCTAGAAAACAAAAGGCTTCTGTGTTATTACCTGATTTTATATATAAAATAAGTTACACCGGGATTTTCAAAAAATTGGTTGACATATAAATAAAATACAATTCATCGACGTGGTGTAAATTGGTATGATTATCTACAATTAGTATATATAAAACATACAATCCTGATACTCTTGACTGCTATACTTCTGTAAGTTATATGGTCCTAGTACACGGTGGGCAGTTCCATGGACACTCGTTGATTGGTATATTACTCATCTGATTTATGCGATCCTGGTATTTTGGTTTTGGCCGTGCGTTGTGTGACGCCGTTGAAATCGCGATTTTATTAACAGCGTCTTGCCATATTCGGAAAAAAACATAATTACAATATTGTAAAACTTTTCTTGTTGACAGTACTTTTTACAAAATAAAGTACGGATGACGAATTGAAACTAAGCAAAATAAAATATTTTATCGAATGACAAACTGAGACACGTTTTTATGGATGCCAAACCACTAAAATGACGAATTGGGCATAACTCTTCCCAACTATGTTGGGGTTGGCTTCCAGTCTAACCGGATTCAGCTAATAATTATGAAACAATCTGTGATTTTAAATAGTAAGATTACAAAAATGACAAATATTGCGTCACATTATTATAATGAAACTAAATGGTGTTAGAAATTTATGTTAGTCTTTTAAATAATAAATATGTTCTTCTATCGACATTTTTATTCCTTAGTCCCCGCACTATGCGAGTGATATTCTTAGGTGTGCTTCGTGGAATAGGAAATTAATTAATTAATTTTTTTATTTGAAGCCCACCTACGGGTGTGCTAAGTGGAATACTTTAGGTGTGCTTCGTCTGGGTGTGCTTCGTTTGGGTGCGCTTCGTGGAATACCTCAGCAAAAGAACTCAAGCTGAAGAGCAATTTTTTTATATGTTACAAGCTTTTATTTAACTTGCAATGTATGTATGTATGTATGTATGTATGTAACTATGTGTGTTCGGGTGAAATTTTACAACTCAATTTTAAGGCACTTGCCCTCAACCGATTGAGCTGAAATTTTGCATACATGTTTAGTTTGGATGACAATGCATGTTAAGCTGTGTGACGTCATCCTAAATCCAACATGGCTAAATATACAAGATGGCGGACTAGTTATTTTTAAGGTATCTATACAATATGGGTATCAAATGAAAGGGATTGACAAGTAGAACACATTGCACTTTACGAAATAAAAATCCAAGATGGCCGCCGCTACAAAATGGTGAATAACCTATTTTTTTCAATCCCATCCATATGGGTATCCAATGACAGCGCTTGACAAGTAGAATAAAGTGCACTTTACCAAATCAAAATCTAAGATGACCGCCGCTACAGAATTTAGACTTAGGAACTTACCAGGTGAAAACTAAAAAGTATAAAATAAATTGAGGTAAAAAAATCTTTAAAAACAAGCTTTTATTTAAATGCGCTAAAAAGAAAAAAATAAACGTTTACTGTAACTTTACTGTCAACTTATAACGACATTTCAAATTTAACATATTTCACACAATTGATATGTTTTAAAAGCTTGTCGCGATTTTACTAAGAAAGTAAATACGAGTACTTAAATCTCGCGACAAGCTTTTAAAACGTATAAATTGTGTGAAATATGTTAAATTTGAAATGTCGTTATAAGTTGACAGTAAAGTTACAGTAAAAGTTTATTTTTTTCTTTTTAGCGCATTTAAATAAAAGCTTGTTTTTAAAGATTTTTTTACCTCAATTTATTTTCTATCTCCGAACGTCGGTTATAGCGCGGTTGCGAACGACGCCAGTATTTTGTATGCAGACGACTGACTGCATAAACAGAGAGAATACACTCGACAGCACACAGACACAATCAATGGGCTACCTCGGATACAAACAGAGATGTGTGTTATTAAACATTCGTTCGATAACATTGTATTACTTTTGAAATACATAAATATGTACTTATAGGTTTACATTCGGCATAAACTAGGATTGGTTTACGCAAACGCAACGTCAACCTTTACGCAAATCAATGACAGTGAAAGTAAAACCATTTCAATTTATTTGGTCTTCGGGAAGTTATCATTGTCACAAACTGACACGAAGATGAAAGAAAATGTAATGACTACGGACAAAAAAGACATTCAAGAAGCAGATAAAAGTGAGTAAAACCAATCATAAGGAGTGATGTACATCTATTGAGGGCCGCAAACGGATTAAACGAGTTAGAAAAGAACATTTTCGTAGCAACTTCTGTAATCTTGAGGTAATTCGCAATACCTTAGACTCTCACAGTTTCCTCGTCAATAAATAACTAAGTTTCTTTCACGCTGATCCTAGCCCTAACATATTTCATTCACTTGAGCATTACTCGGAAATCTTTTCTTGCAACTCTTCATAAGATCAGACAGGTCCAAAATGTATGACTGCGCGCTGTTCAGGAATGAGTTTGAGCTTCATTTCTGTTAGTTACTTTTATATCAGATTGATTTGATTAATTACAAAAATTTAAAAAATGAATGGTGTAAATTCTCAGGTTTTAAATTTCAAACATTTTCGCTTGTATTACATGCCTCAAATGAACATTAGAACGAGTAAGAGAACCACGATTTAGACTTCCCGGCTTGTCCGAGAATTGTTTACCATATTACAACAATGGGAGAAACGGAATGAGAAATTCTAGGTTAACCTTTACGTGGATAAGGTAGTAAAGTTTTTTATGTTGGCGTTCAGTTTACGTAGGCTTACCAATAATCTTAATAAACATTCCGGCTTTCTTAGTATCGTGAAAAAGGATATTCCGACGAGAGTAGTAAAAGATGGTTATCTACTAGAGATATATCATTGTGCGTTGCTATTTACTATTTTGTTACCGAATGAGTAAGTGCTCTTACATACATGTATGATGTATCGTCTAAAGTTCGAACACCGAATTCTGTTATCCGGTCATACGGAAACGATACCCCACAGATTTTGGCTCATTTCATGAAACCACTAAAAGCATTGCGTTAGGTTCGGCCAATGAAGAAGCATCCCTAGTTGTTCCTTTATTTTTAACGATATTACGGACTTTTGGACATTACGTAGAAACTTCGGGTAAATATCTGCGGTAATGGGTTTCGCTGAAGGCCCAACAAGTCATGTTTAATTTTTGTGCGTATTCAAAACGTTGTGGTTTTGTTCCCAAAGGTTATGAATAATATTACTCAAACATTACTAGATAGAACTTATTTAAATTTCGATAAACTTTGTTTATTTTAAATTTTATTAAATTAAATCACGTTGGTGAACATTACCAATATTTGATTTCTAAATACAAATCTTGACTTGACTTGACTGTGTGGTAACAAAAATTGTCTCTTCGATATGCATAGAGATACATAAATGTTTGACGCTGAGGTTGAACGAGACGAGCACGTTGCGTCGTGCAAGACTATGTTACATCAAAAATGGCATCGCGGCACAAAATACGAGTAATTCTTGAAATTTACATATAATCAACGTCTCTTCGAGGTCTGGCGGGGCACGTTCCACGTCTGCCGACAGCACTCAAAACATTTATATGCACATCACACATTGGAGGATTTCAGACGCTACCAACAAGCGCCTGTTGGTAAGTATTACTGCTTATTTCGAGTAAAAGCTCCTCCGTCCAGGTATCAGTTGCATTCTTACCGTAAACAAACCCCGGGCGCCATGCCTACCTCTGTTTATAACACGAGACTGCAGTCGTATGCAATACCAAGTAGATTTAAAGATAGCAGTCGCGGCACGATATCGCTTTCTCATAACACGAGACATTTTATAAAAACAATTTTGTTGCTATTACTGCTCAAGAAGAGAAAACGCTATGTTTACCAAATCAAACACTAAACAAGCCGAGTATGAGGAATTCAAATGTCGGGCTTTGATATTTGTATCAAAGGATTGGGCTTATATTTACGAATAAGAGACACGTTGAAGATTACAGAAAATTCGTAAATAGACGTCGCGCCGTTCCCATACACCCCTAGCATGGCATCCCTTGAACTCGTACGATGAATATATATATTCTGTGAATTTCGAAAACACGCGTCCAGTGTCAAACGGCCATAAATTGTCCAGTCGGCGACCTACACGCTTCTTTATGTACGCCACAACTCCTAACCCGATACACACGATATATATTTTGTATGTTGTTCATTTTTCTTGGCTGGCGTCGGAATCAATTCCCAGCTGTCCCTCGGGGGTAATACCTCATATCGGTGTCCTGAGAGCCGCCTCATGCCAATATACTTTGTAAGTAGACAGTACGCACGCCCACAAATAGCTCGTGTTGTTTGTTACACGCGATATCATCCACAAACATTCATGTTATTATGTCGCTGTAATTTGCACAACGATTACATGAATTTTCTGCGGAGCGCGTTTCAAGGGTTAAGCTGCAAGTGGGTGAGACTAAGAATGTAGAACTAATGAGGCATAATCCTCTAACATCCGCCTGTAATAAGCGCATAATGATGTGTGGCTAGAAAGTCGGAGTGACTGAAGACAGGCGTAGAAGAATAAAACCCATTGGCTCACACGGCTTCCAGTACATTTATCATATTTTCATGCGAGCATATTTCACAGCGGCCGCACAAAGAGGTGAGCGAAATAAAAGAGTGAACCAACAGAAATAATAAGAGTAATTCAGCATTCACGTCGGCTTTACCACCTCCGAAGAATTACCCTCATAAATCTTTCATTCGCGCGCCAGTTCAGCTACTCACTTATTAAAATAATCCTGAACTCTATACGCGACGGTTTACCGTCGTTATTTCGTAAATCCCCGATATTACCCCAAAATCCGTATCCCATTTAAACAATACGTACATTGTAATCTCGATTACAAATGTAAATTATATTTGCGAGGGCCGTGTAATAGGGCCGGGGAGCCTGAATGAATGTCAAGGGTGAACTCACCACGTTCTATAATAAAACATCCGTGTTTGTGGATGTGTTAATGATGACTGATAGACGAGACAGATCAGAGGCCAAACGTTGGCCCCATGACGCCGTGGACTTGTGAAATGTTACGTCATTTGCATATTCTAATGAAAATAACATGTTGATAAGGAAACGAGCGAAACTTACATTTATCACTGCCGTAGGTCGGGAAATGTTGGCCAAATAATTTTCTTCTGTTCCTTTCATAAATCGTACCGCTGCTATATAAGTGTTATGCACACAGTAAACCATTATATGCCGTTATAAATTCTAATTACAGTTAAAGTAATTACGACAATGACTGTGCTAACCAGAGGAATATCTTCCACTGGAGACTAATAATTCTGGAACAGATTTGCATAACTCTTCTAAGTAGTTACTTAGTTTAACATTTCTGTCTATAAACCGCGTTATTACTCCCAACATTTCACGTAAAGCGCAGTTATTTAGCAGCGAGAATTAGTGAAAATTTTGTGGAGCACAAAGTGCAACATGCAAAAATGGCAGCGAAAAGTTGAGTAATATACAAAGCCAGATGAAACTGAGGCGTAATATGAAAAGTACGTATAAGACCTGCGGTCGGAGGAGGGAGCGGGGAGATTTATTTTATTAGGATATAGTAACAGAAGCGGTAAAACAGGCACGTTGGTGCTACTCGAAGCTTGAAGCAATAACATTTAGGTTTATAAAAGGCTTGAGAGACTATAGTTTGTCACCTGGTGGCGACACTTCCCACCACATCTTCGTGATCAAAATACATAAATACCTTTTTTGTCTCTAATGGTCTTTTAAAGTACCAATACACAATTAAGTACAGTTTAATTAACTTGTGTCTAGACGGTATTAGGCTACGTGTGACCTTCAATATGAGCAATAGGCTCGCCCCCAGTCGATTGGAACTTTGTTGGTGAATAGTGGGTGTGTGACATCTCTGCCCACATACTGACTTTACAGGTGTGATAAGCACGTGACTCACTGTTCAGTAGAACTTCATTCTATCACACTTGATCCCATACTGCTTGGGGTTGATACATTAAGGTTTTGATTCGGTTCTTTCTTTTAAAAAATCTCACTATAATATTTATTCTTTCTTGTATTCTATTCAAACA
Organism: Helicoverpa assulta; assembly: GCA_963856015.1. NCBI lineage: Eukaryota > Metazoa > Arthropoda > Insecta > Lepidoptera > Noctuidae > Helicoverpa > Helicoverpa assulta. Next base: position 5,359,967 of record CAWLCW010000027.1, read on the forward strand.
AAACCTTCCTACCAACATCTAACTTACTCTTTAAGTAAACGAGAAAGGAAACAACGAAAAAGACTCTCCGCATAAATACTGATATACGTATTTCCGACACACAACGGTTTATCCCAAGTTGGCCATAATTCTGCAATAACAAGTCTTTCACCATAAGAGAATTAAGAGCAGAACCTATCTGATGGGCTTTATTAATGGTGAGAACAATACTGGTATACTACGGGCACACGGCTTCGTCACGGCCATGATTGGTAAATTGAACCTTGACTCCGCAACTGGGTCGCACATCTTGTACTATTCATGTCTATGAAGTAATACAGTATGCCCACACTATAATGTATGTAGCAGTAGATTAATCCAAGAAACATTAAGAGCGTGCTAAAGTAATTTTGCCAAAATTTTGAGAATATTTATGGCGTAAACATAGCTTTTATGGTCCCTTAGGATTGTATTGTCCCTAAGTAAACTACCGAGGCTGTTTACGCAAATCAATCAATACGCATAAAGTACATATTTCAACAATCATTCTACTTTGTCCAAAGCTTTTCATATAGAGTGAACCTTCTATTCATTCTCTGCTCTGTGTCTCGAGTGAGTCTTTTGTTTTTCTAGTGAAAAGCCACTGAGTCACCTCAGACCTTAACATTTAGTTAGAATTAGTGACGTTACATGTTTCCCACGCTTTCCCTTTTACTAATACCCTTATTTCGTAGTAAAATGATGAAAGCACGTAAGTCATTTTTCTTTGAGGAATGCAGTAATATATTTTTAAAACGATGCTTTTCGCCCTTAATAGCCGTCACTTATAGAAAAGAAAGTAATACACGAGAAAACAACGGAATACAATTTAGGCGAGAGAGAAACAATTTGCCTTAGGCTAGATGCCGACTTTTGATGTAGAAAACATGTTTCATTTGAAACGGTAAGCTTTAGTTTCTTTGACATTATTTAGTTCATCAACATAGTCATTTATGTGTCAAAAAGGGATGAAGATGTTTCCTTTCTACACATAAATCTTGTTATTGGCATGATATTCAGAGCTCCGCAGTGCACCCGCCGCTAAGTGTACCGCCGAACCCTTAATTTCTCGCAGAGCGGGTTCCCAACACGTTATACGAGTAAATAAAACAAGCAGCTACTGAAACGCTTCATAACTACCTCACTTTTTATTGTCAGACTTATTATTGCGTTGCATTGCGCTACTTTTGAAAACTTTCGAATACGCTTTAAAAGATTATTTTTTTGTTGCCCTTTTTAAGCCATTTTCGTGTATTTTGTGCTTATTTTTAACTGTAGTTGTAAGCAATTTAGCCAGTAATTAAAACATAAATCGTAGTTTAATCAAGACTGCATAGTTGTTAATAGAGTTATTAAAAACAAAGCACAGGTCTGCGTCACCACAAGCGATACTGCAGAACCGCTCAATCATTATTATACCTTAAGGAAAAATTGCATGCCAGAATGTGAGTCATTAAGCTATTTCTTCTTACAGTATTACACTACTTTAATCCTGTATTAACATAACATTAAATCACGCTTGTTTGATATAAGGGTAAGTGGAAAAGTACTATACAATATTGCACATCCACATTATCTTTTCAATAATATATACTCGTGCCAATGAGTATATATTATAAGGCAGGTCAGAAATTTCAAACTAGTCTAACAGCCTTGTCAGACTATAAATAAGTATTACTTGAGAAAATTAAGAAATTATATCCTAGAAAATCCAAGCTAAATTAAAAGCCAGTTCCCCAACAAGATAAGTGCCGATGACAACTGAAAGAAAACCCCTTTTACTTTTTAATTCATGATTTCATTAAAATATTAAACGCTAGATGGAACAATCAAGAACATTAAACTCCACCCAATTCGTTTGAATGCCCCCCTGGGGCCCCGTTAAGAGGTAACTTGTCAAATTCAACATGCCAGCCACCTTTTAAAATTTTACGAAGATCTGTGCTTAAAATTAAATTCATTTTCACCGAAATTACGGCGGCACGCGCCTTCGTTTCAATGTGAAACTTTTATATGAACTATATCATGCGAATTAAAAATTTTATGTTTAGTAAATGTTTATTGTCCTTCATCATCACTATCATCATCAGTCTTTAATTGTCCCACTTCAGGGCACAGGCCTCTTTTCTTGCTCTGCTCATAATCCACTTTGAAATTACATGTAACTTCATCATAATCCACTTTCAACTAGTTTTATTACCATTAAATTAGTCTCCATTATCTACTACAAAATTCGCGCTTTTTTTGTTTAATTTGGCTGTTTAAAAACTTGGGCCACAAGGAGCATAAAAACGTTATTGAATTGAAATTAAATTGCGTGATTGTAACAGAGGGTGTCGCTCTACAACCCCTAGGGTCTCGGGGGCTGGAACTGGTTAATATACAAAAGGAAACACATCCTTTAATAAAAAAACAAGCCGGAAATGTTACACCGTTCACCTTGACATCAAGACTTGTCAGAACCACTGGGAATTCCGTCCAATTTCTTTACCGTTGAATTCAAATGCATAAAGCATTGATGTCACATATTTGCTATTCTTACGGATGATTCAAGAATTTATAGCGCGTTGTTAACTAACATTTTTATTTACTAAGTTATTCCAAAATCTTACTAAACTACCTTATCTTGTAAATGGAGACGAAGTGATCTACCTACATAACATAATTTTTATAAAGCATATTTATCAATCCGTCAGTTTTGCTAGCTCGTTCACGGACCTCTTTCACGATAATGCGATCATAACCCAATATTTAGAAGAGTCTTTTAGCGATATTTCGGTCGAGATACCGAAAACCTTTCAACTTTAATAAATTACAGCTTCAAAACGTTCACGAAGTCTTCTGCAATAATTATGAGAACTTAAGGTTATTGAATTACCGTTTGGAACCGTGTATCTTTTAAAGGAAGGATTTATCTCAATAAAGGTCTTTTCATTTTGTATATGACATTAAATATCTAAATCTCTTTCATGTTTATAAACAGTGTAATGTATGGAGATTTTTATCACTGACGCGTAACATTCGTTGTACAATTTATTTAAGCGTGCATGAATAATGGGAGCTGATTTAAAACTTTCTACACGAGCATAGTTTGAGCTGTATGAATTTTCTCCTTATAGAGAAACAGGACACGTAGTTAACACTCCCGAAGCCGTGAGACGTCGTCGCAAATGAGAGGTTCACCGTGAAGCGGCTCCTCATACATCTTCATCTGAAGCATGACTACATTTCCATAAGGCGAGGAGTTAGTGTACAGGATATTAGGGCCACAATAATGCAACGACAAGTCAATTTGCGAGCGTGCGCCGGCGGACCGTCCGCGGTTGTCAACGTTGACCGATGCCCATCATTTATCATGACCGCACATCAAATCACCATCGGAATGTAATGGACACAGAACATGTTGTGACGAGATAAGTCGTTAACGGAATTAAACCAATGCACGACCAATCGCACGCTCTTGTTGCCCGCAATGTCAATATAATCACAGTTAAATAATGGTTCTCACAAATTACCCTTTCTACGTCTCTGTGCCACCTAAGATGAGACCTATTTATTTCCTTTTGTAGAAAATGTGTTTCTCTTCCTTTATCTACTAGAATGCATGTGAACTCATTTTCAATTTATGTTCGTCTAAAATTCTTATCTAGTAAAATCTGAGCCAGCATTTTTATACACTTTGATTACGATCCATATAAAATCGGACGCATTCTACACGCCAATTTGATTTAGGATTTTGTACGGCGCATTCAATGTAAATCAAGTCGACCTCAATAATCTGTAGAATATTCTTAGAATAAGAAATCCAAGCGATACACGCGTGGAGCTCAATAACTCAGTGGCAAGTCAAGCAATAGCTAACTCGGCGGTTCAGTACGTCGCCGTTGCTAAGTTATGGGACGCATGCATCAGTGAAATGTGTTTTCTTACACCGACCTAACAAATGACTGTACCGCGAGCATGTTTCGACACTGTTTGTCGATATCTAGGCGCGGCTTCACAAAAAGCGCTGGATGTCATTATTAAACGTCACAAAGTACAAATAAGGCTAGTCGCGTGACAAAGTGCTCGAGCCAGTAAACCATCGGTTTACGTGATAAGGCGGCCAGCCGAGTTAGTTACGGTTTTACCGTAGCGTTACAATGGGAATTATGTTTTAATGGCTTTCCTCATTGTTCTTCGGACATTAATTGTTTACACACATATTGCATGCAGAGAGCGCGAGTGACGTTATCGATCATATTGCTCAACCTCAAAACAATTTTTATTAAAAACTTATTTTCCTACTAGCACCGCCTTCAAGGCTGAAAATTGTTCATTCAACTTCTTATTTAAAGCGAGTATCGTAAAATACAAGATATATTTCTAAGCTATAAATTGTACGTGGAGAGACGTATGTTTGATATACCTACGCGCTAATTATTACATGTACCAGGTTTTTCTTAGTCGGATGAATACTACAGACGTTGGGTTCTTCCTTGTGTAAATAATATTAGGATATTAAATAATTGTTTGGAACTTTCCCAGAGGAAATAGTGAAAGGCGTTGACGACAAACAAGTGCTTTGTTTCAGTCATTAGGCGTAGTGCGGGGCGGGGTGGTCTGCGGGCGACAGCGAGTGCGTCGCGTCACACGACACGAATGTTTGTCACGCGACACGGGCGTCGCTCGCGATTTTTGAATCATTTATCAACAGCTTGTTTACACTGCTGTACGCTATACTGCGACCGGTTTCGACGGCCGTGCAAAAACTGGGTCATTCTTCATTACGACCACGACGGAGCTAGTCAATTCATTGATTTACACAATTTTACGTTCAATTTGTTTCGCGTGACAGGAAACTATTCCATTACCATATTGACAAGGGTCAATAAAGATTCGATATTAAAGAGATAACAATCGCATAAAATTACATTAAGTTGGTAACGAGAGCGCGTTACAGACAGGCAAATAGTTAGCTAGTCGCGATGGAGAGTGACTTTCACAATGCACTCGTCACATGCGAGTAAGGCAGTAAATGTCTATAATGTGCATTTGCAGAATGGGGCTTCTCGTATAAATATAACTCGTATGTGGGAGCGAACACACGTTATGTCGCTACATATTTATCTGAGAACTTTCCCGCAATCTGTTTGGCGTATGTGTTTTGCATGTATAATTTATAGGACATCAAAAGTCTGGAATAAGGTTAGGTACATTGTTCTAACCGGTTTAATTAAGAGCTACCGACCGAGCATCCGAATGATCGTAAAACGCGACGATAGTTGGCTCAGCTTTATGGGATGTCTTACAATTATTTCCTTCTGGAGGAATATCATTACCATATACACTTCTTTTTATGGCGCTGACGTTTTATAGCGGCTTTTTTTTTTGTTAAATCCCGGACACTTGAATAAAAACTTAACGGCGCGTCTTTAACATTTAGTAGCAATTATAGAAATCTTACTTCCTATTATTTGTTTATATAAACATGAAATGTAATTTCACGTCAATTAGCCGATAGAAATCGAACGACTGGCGCGTAAAAAAACCTCGTGAATGTGAATGAACTGTTAATAAATTGACAAGTGTAATGGTATCTCCTTTGCTATTGACACGATATTTACTGAAATCCAATCTCGATTTGAAAATCTATCTCACAGAGGGTGTGCGAATGCAATTTTTCGTCACGTCTGTAGTGGCGTGACGTCCCTCTTACGTCAGTGTCACGTAGCGCCGTGACGTCACGGACAGAGCGGCCGGCCGTGATCTCGCGTCCTAGGCCGGCCGGCTAGAAGAGCCCACTGAATCATTTATTATCACTTATTAACTGCTACGCTAAGCGTCGATCACATTTACAGACAAACCACTGTAAATATTATAATATTTATAACACCCCCACCATTCTCCGTAACCGTGCAATCTTACAATTTTCTCACCTCACCACCGCACTAATAGAAATTATGAAATTAATTTCATAATGGTTTGTAATTTTCACAATTTATATAATGGACGTATCAAGGATGTTGTGTCACGGTTGGTTAACAAACTCACGTAAACAATTTAGAAGTTTGTACACTTTGTGTAATAGGTAAATACTTGTAAAGAAATCTTTTTTGATAAATGATTTTCTCCAGTAAATAGGTATTTTGTATTGTACACAAATTCAATGATGTCAGAATTAGTAACTTGCACGTGGGGCACGTATTAATTTTAGCCCAAATTAGTTGCTTTGCAAGCATTTCACGTTTCACGGGTAAACATATCGAATAACCAGTCGGGTTTACCTGAAAACTGGTGGATTCTGAAAAGTAGGAAGAGCACAATTGCGTATCAAATAGCTTTATCCTCTTTTGTTATGCTAATATCCTCCCCCGAAATTACCCCCTCCGAGTATAATCTTGGGGGAAGTTAAAAAGTTTTCCTTGTTTATAAGGAGTTTCCATACAGCTTTGTTTGGTATCTTGACCGGCTCTGATTGAAACAACATTGTTATTGATGTTAACATAATTACTATGAGATACATAGTTACGTAATTTAATTTAGCGGATACTCTACATAATAGTTATAATATTCAGTAGGGTAAACACAACTAGGTTCGTTCTTGCGTTGAAGTGGGCGACGCTCAACAAGTCTACATAATGTAAATTGTGGAATGATTCAGTTTCTCCTTTCAGCTACGGGTTTCCTTGGCCCTTTGATTTAAGAGATATATTACAAAGTGGACGTTTACCTTGTCCTATATTTATGAGTTTCTTAAGGTTAATTGCTGTCCACGACTTATTAATGCGATCCAATGTACCTCATGTTCTAGCATCGTGTCCGTAGGTACGCGACTGACGTCAGCTGATGCTATGCTTACAAAGAACCGAATTATCAAGGAGTATCATTTTCGCTGACGTCAATATAATTCATGATCGACGTAAGCATACTTACAACAGCTTAAATACTAATAAGAATTGTTCAAAGCAGATGTAGTTAAGCAGTAACCGCTTAACCTTCTGGTTACAAAGACATCGTCATAAACCCATAACGGATGATGTACGTACAAAGTATTTTATTCCGTAACTGCGTCATCGGATCGGGTCCAAGACGGAATCTATACGAAATTAAATTGAATTTCCACGCCAATGGTTTGGGGATATCTGAAGCCTTTTCCTTGTTCGGCGTTGAGTTGTGATAAAACGGTACAGGTCTACTTCACAAACACTCCAATTATTTGGTCAAGGGAATGTAGATTGGATTGTCTATAGCTTTATTATTAAACGCAGTTGCTTTCCTCGAAAATACTTAATAGTTCAGAAGATAGTTAAGACCAATTATTGAATTTGAATTGTTTTACTTATCCAAAACTCAAAGTTACCATGCGTTTTATATGAGCCGCCAAAACCAAAACTCTCTTAGAAGTTTATTAAAACTAGGTTGGTAACGTTAAATCTTTTAAAGTTATTAAGTAATAACGAGTTGGAAGCACTTGAAACTGGTTCTACCTTCCGAAGGACTCTTCGAAGCGAAATAAGCCACGTATGAACTTCTAGTTAATTTCTACAAAGTTCATCTCAATGAAATTCGTTACAAGAAGGTGATGGTTGAAATGCTTTTATAGATAACATATAAAATGAAAACTTTCCGACTTTACCGTAAGATTCAGGTTGGTTTTAAAATGACTTTTTTTACTTGATATTTATTTCTATGTTGATGACATTACTATGAGTTACTTTAAGAGAAAATTAATTTTTGCAGCATTGTACGAAATTGTTCTCAGATAACATTTTAAACATTGCCAATCAAACAATTGCCGGAGCAATAATCAAATTCACAAAATTCCCGATTAATAATAAACAATAAAATCGACAAAACGCGACCAAACCCTAAACAAATTAAACTGATACCTTAATCAAAATCCTATAGAGCTACATTGCCAACCAAAGTCACGATTCTCATCTCAAACGTGTTTAATGAAACATGTACCGGAGCACCATGAAGACTATGAAACCAGGTTTAATAAACATAGCAGCTTAGGACTTGATAACAATATAGTGGCATGTTGCCAACCCATGGCGTATCTACGAACATATACGGCGACGACCGAACTGTGACCTGGATTGACTTTTCACCTTACAAAGGATTAATATACAATAGATATTTTTACTCCATCCAGTGTAGGTTTCTTCCGAGAAGTCGACATAAATTGTGATATCAGAGATTTTTCTGAATTCCTATTTCAATCTTAATAGCTGCTAAATCCGAATGTCAACATAAATATGATTGGTAAGCAACAGTTAAAAATGTACTTACATGGTGCAGGACTGGGTGGTTCGGCGCAGATCCCAATAGATTTGCTAGGGTCATCGATGAACCACTGCGCGAGGTGATAATCGCCGAGTTTGGTCTGAATCTGCTGGCTCACGCGATCCCTGTTGCCTGTCACCTGTCAGACAAAACGAAACGTTAGCATTTCAAGTAACAGCACTCGGTCAAAAGAACACCCCACACAAATATAGGTCAGGTTAAGTAGGTGCCGTTAAAACGATAAGTCTATTACTGAACAAACCATCGTCCTTTTGTGAATTTACGGCATCCTTTCTTTCTTCAAAGCAAATTAAAATAAATCTCTACAATGATAAAGCTACGCAGATAATTAACCAAATTACTATTCCGTCTTAAAATAATGTTGTTGATGATAACGGGTCTTTGGATTACCCAGAATTAATAAGCTTTAAGAAGTGGCTATAACTAGGAGCGATGTGCGATTAGTGTTTTATGTTACTAAGGAGGTATAAGATGAAAGAGAGGCTAACAAGACAGTTGACAAACCTAAATTTGCTTTAAAGGTCTAAACCAATTCCCTTACATTTACTAGCTCGCCAAATTTTTGACCTCGTTCTATAACCTAGTTTCCCAGCCTTGAAAATGTCTAGGCATCTATCCATCTCTGCACCTCCAAGTTTGTGTAGTAACCAGAAGACTTAATTGAATTGGACTCACTTGTTTGTAAGTAAATACCTCTAGTATGGCCATTCATGGTTGCAAATAGGTACCAAACTTTACAAAAAATAGATTGAACTTGTTTTAGCTGTATTGAACTAAATCATATCTTGTTCATCTCCATAAACTAAAAGGTCATTTATTTATTTTGATTAGGTGTTGTGTGGTACGCAGTCTAACCACTTTATTTTTGTTTTCATATGCCTCTTGGTAAAAGTCAACATCATCCTCCGAGCCTTTTTCCCAACCATGTTGGGGTCGGCTTCCAGTCTAACCGGATTCAGCTGAGTACCAGTGCTTTACAAGAAGCGACTGCCTATCTGACCTCCTCAACCTAGTTACCCAGGTAACCCGATACCCCTTGGTTAGACTGGTGTCAGACTTACTGGCTTCTGACTACCCGTAACGACTGCCAAGGATGTTCAATGACAGCCGGGACCTATAGTTTAACGTGCCATCCGAAACACAGTCAATGGTGTCCAAGATATACTTAGAAAGTACATACAAACTTAGAAAAGTTGCATTGGTACTTGCCTGACCTGGGATCGAACCCGCGCCCTCATACTTGAGAGGCTGGTCCTTTACCCATTAGGCCACCACGACTCATACGCCTCTTGGTAAAAGTCAACAAATTAATTTAATTAATTCCTCTTTATCTTTTCTGGAAATTCAGAATTTTTCACGTTGCTTTTTCAAAGTAGGTATACGATGTAATGACCATGTAATTGTTTATTATTTTTAACTTCTTAATATACAACGAATCAGTAGCATTTATTTCACCCCAAGAAATTTTGAATAATAATAGCGTATTCAAGAAAAGCTTAACGCTATATTAAGTCAAGCCGTGACACGTGCCATCCTTATTGAATAGCCATACTTCAAGTGAAGACAAAAGTCAAAAAGAAGCAAAAGCGCAGACTGCACAGGACTGGTAAGCTTATAAATGGTAATACAATCGTAAATAGCGTATGTATCATCACGAGGCCGCGGCCGTGTGGCCAGCATGTGTCGTCTCGGCTTAAATAAACCGGCTCACTGTCGCCCAACGTGATTCACAGCACAAGCTTATTGGGAATACATGCAAATAATACCACTATTTTTTGCCATAATCTCCCGTTATTGAACGCTGGGGAAGATCAGGGCTTTATGGTTTATGTGGTTAGGCCCCTACCCGCTAAGTGCTTTCCAAGACTTATGGGGTGACATGTGATGAATATCAAAACCGCTATTACGCAGAAACTGAAAGCAAATTGCTTGCCCATAATTTCTCCTCCCTCATACATTTTTGGCCACCATTGCACAATTTGGCAGCAATGGAATTCACAGAATGCCGTTTATAAATAGCATAAAATTTATCAAGCCAATTTCGTTGCGATGATTTATTGATTAAAAATCGGAGCGGCAAATTGATAACGCCAGTTTTGTTACTATAACAAGAATATGATTAATTAAAACGCTCCATCGAGTGGGCTCGCCGGAACCGCTCACAGTGATTGTTTAAGCTTTATTTAATAATCGGACTCTGGCTGTGTTGATTTAAATATTATTTCGAGTTTAGGAAAGGGGAATTTTGATTAGATGCAGCAATCAAAAGATCGATCAGATTTTGCAAAGTTTGATGGGAGAGATACGCGTCTGTGAAATATGACATTTCTAAGAACAATTTAGAAATTTCTCAACTTGTAGAGTTATAAACATAACTAAGGCTGCTACTTAACCTCACGGTAAGCCTTCAAAACTTGCAGATTGTACGCTATCTAGCAACAAAACAATTACTGCAGCTTCCGGGAACCGCAACCACAACTCACCATACAAATTATTGGATCATCCCAAACGATTCCACATCAAAATTATATGAGCATCTGATTCAATTTCAGAACACGCCGCTTTACAAAAATAATAAAAACCGGCCAAGTGCGAGTCGGACTCGTGCACGAAGGGTTCCGTAAATTACAGTTAAATCAACCTATCTCAAAAACTATAAGAGATACTTTGATCAAACCAAAAATCGTTGAAAGAGTTAATTAGCATGCATCACCTCTATTTTTTTTAGAATTTTATACCCCGTAGTTATAAAAATAGAGGGGGGGGGACATACTTTTTACGACTTTGAGAGCTGATATCTCAAAAACCGTTCACTTTAAGAAAAATGTTTTTTAGAAAACTTTATATCATTTTAAAAGACCTTTCCATTGATACCCCACACGGGTATGTACATCGAAAAAAAAAATTTCATCCCTCAGTTACATGTATGGGGGGCCCCACCCCCAATTCTTTTTTTTACTATTTAGTGTCATATTTTTGTAGCGGTTCATACAACACATATTCCCATCAAATTTCATCACTGTAGTACTTATAGTTTCCGAGTAAATCGGCTGTGACAGACGGACAGACGGACAGACGGACAGACGGACATGACGAAACTATAAGGGTTCCGTTTTTGCCATTTTGGCTACGGAACCCTAAAAACGAACACCATAATATAGTTTTAACACAATGGGAACAGAGCTCAAAATGGAACAAAGTAAACGTTTTCGAGTTTGTCGTTCAATGCGCAGAGATTTGATTGAAACGGCAAATCATTTACGAGACCTGTTTCACTGGAGTATTTTCCGCACGGCTATTTACTAAAGTGCCTTTTACGTCCCTTTTATTTATGTATTGTTTTCACATAATCCTACAGGGTACCGTCAAATACTAATCTGTATTTTAGACTAACCTTCTACGTTTGCACGTTTACTCTTGTCTTTGAAAGGAATGTATCAATTTTGGAGCTAATGTGATCTCCGATAAAGGTCTTTGGAATTCAGCAAGCGTATGTTACGCTTTTTTCCTAAAGTGACCTTTTTCGAGTAAGAATTCTAATGTTAATCCTCGAGACTCAGGGTTTGGTGTATCAATAAAGTGCTTCATAATGTTGATAACATCGATGTTCTTGATATTATCGTTAATTACAATGGCGTGTCTGTAATTAAAAGACGTAAAAAGGTCGTCATGTTCAATAATACACGTGTATCTAATGATGATTCTAAAACTTCTATCGCTCCGCTTTAAGCAAACATTGAATAAAGTTTTAATTGAAAATTTTAAATGAGTATTTGCTTACGAAATTTGAATAAATATGGAGTGCGTTCTCAAACATAGAAGTCAGCATCCGCAAACACGTTTGGTGCCGATATCACAAACTCCAAATATGAACAAACGACTAATACCTACGTCTGTGTTTAAATTCATAAAACTGTTTACTCTCTCGATCCGTACGAATGTTCACAGATGAAGTGAGATGTAGGTCAATAAGCACATAAAAACAATCATCACACAACTACGGAAATAGATAAGATTATGTGTTGCAACTACGAGTGTAGCTAAACATAAAATGAGAATAAAACAAACAATAAAGTAAATAGTAGCCAGCCACATTTCAAATCCAACCACATTCTCACCCAGACTTCAAAGCATTCAGACGTTAAAGAACAATTCAGTGCAAAGGATCTCCACAATCGCACAAACACATCCGAGATCGGATTCCGAGTCAAAATCTAAATTACGGAGCAACAAGTCGATCCGTCTCGCAACTCCTTCCGATAGCACACATTCAAGTCATCATCGCGGAATTAACAATCTAGAACGGTTCGCACCTCGCAATATAAATCTTGGCATTAAGGTGAACGAGTGAATTTCACCACGTGTTAGAGGTATCTGTGACTATCATAAATCCCGTACGTGGTACGAACTACGAGTGGTAGTGCGGAGTCAACGCCCCGCCCGACTGCTGTGGGGCGCCCGGCGCCGCCCGGACGAAAGGACGTACTTCAGGGGCCGGCTACATCAAGTAACCACGAGTGAGCCATGTCTTTGAATAATTTTGTCCACCGTCAGTTTTGTCTGAACGGTGTTTGGATTAAGTCAAGTTCTTAATGGCTTGTCTTATGAATGAGGACAACTTGATTTGGGTTATAAGTCGCTGAACCAAACGTTGCAAACCACAACCACAAAGAATTTGGTACCATTTCATCTATAAGCAATCAATGCCACAAAAATTGAACTAGAAAGTGGAATTATCTTTTATCAGACAGTTTATCTACTATAATTGCGAAATAACTCTATATCGTTATAAATTCCGCCCTTGACTCGATATATAAATTAGTGTGTCAATACCACGGCAACTCACCCGACTGGTATCAATAGAGATATTAATCTTCAGAAGGATAGTGGCAATGGTTATGCACTTTGCATCGGCGGATATTTCCTGGAAGTGGACCTTGAGTTATTGAACAAACAACCATCATTTCCTCGAGGAAGATGACGCACGCACATATCTTCAATTTGGCATTTACGAGGAAAATACCAGTACGCCATTGAAATAATAAGAAGACATTATTTTCTTTATTGCTAGCTTGCATATCATTTGATTAACACCAAAGTAATATAAATGTGGATTTCCTAAAGCCCAAGAAGATTAATGGCTAAGAACCATCGGAATAAATCGTACATCATAAACAGGAAATGACACAATTAATCTATGTTGGAACTCGGACAATTAACAAAATTTCAGATCGCCAAGACAAAATTAAGAATTTCATTTAAAGCATTCCAAGGGCGAATCATCGCAGGTAGCAACAATTGAAGACACTCAAATATTTTACGACATAATAAAGAAAAATATTCGGGAGTCAACGGCCTAGAGTTCACAAGAAGGGTGCAAAATAAGTACAAAAAGGACGCGTTCAGAGAGGGGTCGCGTTTTATTACTTACATTAGTAGAAGATGGGGTAGGCACTAGCCGACATACAAATATGTACCACCTGGCACGCCAGGACCATGTGAATAATGTCCCCGAAACGTGTCAATATGACGAGTCATCGACCCAAATCGAGTCAACGACATTATCTGGTAGGCGCGCCTAATTTATCTCCGTAACATGATATACCTCCAGAAACTACGAACAATTCTTGTGAACTTGGAACGAGTTCCCATATCGTTCCAACATTACGGAGCGAGGATCAACGAGGGATAATCTGTTTACCAGATTTATAGATATTCAAGCATTACATCTCGTATTTGTATGATTAAAAAGGCATATTTTCATTAGATATTTGTGGGGAGGGATGGGGTGCGCGCCGGAGATGGGCGGCGGGTTGTAATGAGGCCGTCTAGACGCTTCGCAATACTACATTGTATTTGTACCTATTGTACTCCACAACATTGTACACTGCCACTTAACTTATCGTCTATATTAATGAATAAGTAAACGAATTAAATACGGTCTGTGGTGTAGCTTTGCGTCAAGTTGGTTAATAATATTTCAATAGCAGGTTATTCATTCAGAGCTGAGATGTGTCCGAGCGGTCGTCGACTTGTCCTTTACTACGGCTCGCCGATGATTAACTACGTTTACATTGTCAACCGAACGTTATTGAAATGGAACCAGTTAATCAAATGATTTATTATTGCGTTACAATATCGGCTTCAAGTATTAATACGAATACTGATTCAAACGCAGATAATAGTCAGATTTTCTTTCAACATTTCTCTCGAAACGTTTTATGTTTTCATTTATTAAAAGGCTCTTTGCAAATAATTGCTATAACCTCAGACGGTTCAACTTCTGATGTCGAATGATTTATTTTGATTAGTTTACTCAATGCCTTAACTAGCTAGTTGCAGTACTGAAGCTCTAATAAAATAACCTGCTTTGTCGCCATTGATATTCAAAGAACTGAACAACTAATCACAATGCGTGTAAATGAAGCTTTTAAAACTTGTGATTGAAGTAAACACAGTGGTTTTCGTGTTAATGCATGTGCTGATGATAAATGGGTTTCCACATGTGTGCACGGGATGTTGACAGGCTCTGAAACATCACGTTGGACCTAAACCGCCGGGCGACGCGCAACGTGACTCCAGCCTACGAGACACGATCGGGACTCCATTGATTTTACACGGAGAAATTCTAGCATTTCATAAACAAATAAATATGCTCACGTTTCTTCATTTCTACACTACAGTTTATATTTTGAATGACTACAACAATTATACATAAATACGCCTTAACAGTACTGCGGTTACCGAAAAGGTGAGCTCAGGGTTGTATACGGAGAATTGGCAACAACATTTTCCTTTGTTCTACAGACTTCATAGGTATTGGATTTCCCGTCCCTACTGACGATAAAGATTATTATACCCCAAGCTGTGGTTATTGCTATGGATTTTGCTCGTATGTTGCATACAAAACCTAAACCAGAACTAATATTTGCAGGTAAATATTCCAACAATATTAGTGCTCAACTAGCCAAACTAATCAATTACGATACGCAAAAAGCAGCAAACCGCACTTACGAATGAAATAACACGAATAATAAAAGCATATTCCAGCAAAAAGAAAACAAATCACATTAAAATCCCCAACGTAATATAACAAACTTTAACACACAAAGAAATGAGAATATACACGAAAGTATAAAAATAAGGAGGAACGGAAATAGATGTTACTTCAAAAGTAACCTCTATCTCTCACGTTTACAGTTGGAGTGGGATGAGTTATGGAGAAATGCTACCATACAGTCACGTTCGCCACGTTACAATTTATATTTACATTTGAAGCCTTGACAACGCGACATAAACTATCATATTTGGAGAGTAAGAAAATGCCTTTTTTGACTTCAGCACCGTCATCAAAAACCTCTGAATCAGGTATATTTTTTAAAACACTCCTGACCTACTTTCCAAGGTCTGCCTTGCTTTAAGAATCTAGTTGCTGCGCTCATTAGCGACCAGAATCAATCAAATTATTCTCATTAAAACTTCTCCGATTGACTTTATTCCAAGTACAGTAAACACGCCGATAAAAATAATGATGTAAACAAAAATCTAATTGATAAACACGACGCTACGAAAGTGAAATTAAATAAGTTTGCTTTGCTTATAACAATAATGATAATACGTTGGTATTTGAATAAACTGTTCATTCCGCAACTATTATCGTGTGTAAACGTATGATAGAGCGCTGTATGTGTGCGGCACACATGTGAGTTAGCAAATGTCCAGAGACTCGTGTGTGTAGCGGCGTCCCCCTATCGGTTCCATTTCCTAGGGAGTGCGGGAGGCGAGGGAGCTTTAATTACAGTTGTATTTGTATTTATGCACATATGTGTGGCTGTATGTCATAAAGTGGGTCGTGCGAGTGCACCCGCCTGCTCAGATAAGCCGACCGCTTTTAAAAAGTTATTATAACTCCACTTCGTTTTGGCGCTGTTTCGTCGACACTTCATCATCTATTAAAGGTGATTAGTGCGTTGAACATCAGAGAATGATTTACGTTTCACAGTTTTGATATAAAGTCACAGGTGCGATGGAAGATGATTAAATAGTACCTCAAGCGTCAAGTTATTAAGTGACATCGATAGATACGATTCAGAACAGCGTAGCCAGAAGTATTTGCGAAGTATGAAAAAACATTCAGGAAATGAAATACCCGTGAAGCGTATATTGTGAAGTATGATTACGGCTTCGTTTTTCAGATCATTATTTAAATGTAGAAAGTAAATTACGCTGCTGTACGAATTCATGATTCATGAATGAATGACTACACCGGGCCACTAAAGCTACTTTAGAACACCTACAAAAGATTTGGAACCGTGTTGGCTGCATTACGTTTGATTTGTTTTACAACAACCGACACGACTATTTCAGACATAGTTTACAGTTCGCTCATTCTGCATTCCAAGGAAACTAGTGCTCCAGTCACATATATCTTCCTTTATTACGTAATCTTTTCCTGCGGGTACAAGATGTCGTAATCACTTGAATACAATTGAGCGGCAACATGCAAAAAGTTGAGAAGTTCAAACATTTTGAACACAAATTACGTGTCCAACCGAACTTCTTAGCAAGTTGGTGCAAATAAACATAAGTCTTATAGGCGAACAACGGCCATTATCATAATTTTGTTGTTCCATTTGAACAGTTTAAAATGATTTTGGCAGTAATTTACATAGCGCTCCAACAGAACGTATCAACGTAATTACCCAAGTCGACACGTAAACAGCGGACGACCTCGAACCCGCTTGACACTGGTCGCGCGTCCAAACACACTTGATCTCCCTCGACCCGATGGCCATTTAGCGCCACTAACGAGCGAGGAGGGGTGTTTGCGCGTTATCAGGGGCCTACTTCAAGTGGCCGGGGCTGGGGCGCTGGCTATCAGTTTAAGGTAGGTAGTCAGTAGTCAGTATCTACGACGACTAGATCCGAACACGGCACGTGCGGGAGGCAATAAAACCACATACTTCACTTTTACTGCGGCCGATCACGCGATCTGTGGAGACACTCATATCGCAAGAAGTAGATAGGCTTCGTGGAAATTGTTATTTGTGCAACCGCTTTGAGTATTTAAAGTTACGTGTCTACAGTTTGCATGCGTGGCGTGCATTATCTGTGCTCATTTCAGTGATCTAACGCTCAGACGGTAAAACGACAGTAAGTTTAAAGTGAAAACTTTTGTTTGCGGTATCATCGTGACTGGGCGTCTGCTCGCGTTGCACTCATACATAACTATTGTTCCATACAGATCTCGTATAAAAGGTCTACGCTGTGCCTGTCTGCTCAAACTAGTTCCACAACTGATCTAGATTTGAGAACATTTTCACTGTTTGAAATCAAGACTATAAAATTCACGTTCAGATTTATATGTATATCGATCTGTAAAGTCACATATACACCAAGAAGAACATTCTTTATAGGTATATACCTAAAATATTATTTGTAACACCGACTCTGAATGTACATTAGCCATAAACGATTGATTGACTTATTTATCCATCTATCCCTAAGTTTGATGGCCTTACTAAATCAATTAACTCG
Organism: Helicoverpa assulta; assembly: GCA_963856015.1. Classification (NCBI taxonomy): domain Eukaryota; kingdom Metazoa; phylum Arthropoda; class Insecta; order Lepidoptera; family Noctuidae; genus Helicoverpa; species Helicoverpa assulta. The sequence goes on from CAWLCW010000027.1 coordinate 5,377,814, forward strand.
AGACCCTCGCCATCCATAGCGACTGCTAATTACATTTAAATTGACAGTATTATGTACCGAAATCATTTATCTTTCACCGCTATACTTGGATCTTAGGAATTTCGTATGACATTGTAATGTGACACGCGCAAGCGCACTACCGACACGTGATTGCGGCGCGCATGCTTCGATGAGAACAAAGGAATGCACTAACCAGACACACTATAGGTTAGACCCGCACTAACTCAATGCATTTACAATACACAAGCATTTACAATAACCACATAACACAATAGATGGCAATTGACTTGTTCACGTTGATGGACCTTCCAGAAAGTTTCAATTAGATGTTAACTGGAATTAGAATGAATAGCTCGATTAGCACTATAACTTCAAATTGCATTTTCTAAATCTATACTAATATTATAAAGCTGTAGAGTTTGTTTGTTTGTTTGAACGCGCTAATCTCAGGAACCACTGGTCCGATTTGAAAATTTCTTTCAGTGTTAGATAGCCCATTTATCGAGGAAGGCTATAGGCTACTTTTTATCCCGGTACGGGAAGTAGTTCCCACGGGATGCGGGTGAAACCGCTGGCAGAAGCTAGTCTATACTAATATTATAAAGCTGAAGAGTTTGTTTGTTTGTTTGAACTCGCTAATCTCAGGAACAACTGGTCCGATTTGAAAATTTATTTCAGTGTTAGATAGCCCATTTATCGAGGAAGGCTATAGGCTACTTTTTATCCCGGTACGGGAAGTAGTTCCCACGGGATGCGGGTGAAACCGCTGGCAGAAGCTAGTAACTTATAAAGATGAGCCAGTGAGTGAATGATCGCATGTTTGTATGACGGCCGTATGTTGTTGTGTTTACATAAGAAGTTCGGCCATATTTGTTTCGCTTCAGGAATCGTGTGTAACATTCGAATTCAAACATTACACACGATTCGCAGAAGCAAACACCGGTATCGTTGCACTTCTTAATGTAAATAAAACAAATCTAACTTTTAAATCGGCAGCATACGTTAAGAGTAAATTTTGATTGTAACCTGGACTGGGTTTATGGGATTGTGTGAGGTATTGCGATTTGTGTATCGAATCGTAAACTCACGAATACATTTTTCAGCGGCCGCGATATTCAGAACAGAGCAATTCGGAACACTCAATTTAAATGTATTTGTATACATTTGACGACGTCGCTGAATACTAATGTTGGCTAAAATTCCGACTGCGTTGTATTCGTTCGAGGCTTGTATATAAAGTAATTGTCGTTTAATGAATAAACCCCTAATTAGAATCAGTCTCAATTCAGTAAATTGAGATTTGTTGTGCTTTGACTTAAAACTGTAGCCGCCGAGTAATTGTGTGTGTAGGTGTAATTAATTACCTATTTATCTTTATATACTTCAAAATGTATAATGAGGTATACACAACAGGATGATATTAGTTTCTTGTGTGCAATAGTGCACAAACGTTGAAGGTTATGCTTGGGAAGTGTCCTTCGCGCTTCAGAATACATATCCTTCGGATGGCTCTTTAAACGTGAACAAAATAAATAGCACAAGAGAAACGAAATAACGTTGTTCTTTCATGTTATATAGAAAGCAATTTTCTAGTTTCCTAGTGTTATCAGTGATCTTTATTTAACTGTCCGTAAATTATAGTATTGTGTTCTAATTCTTATTATAGGCTTTCGCATGTCAGACCACAATCCATTTCCATTATTGAAAACTAGCCTAGTTCAACAGTGGGAAAATTGTCAGCTGATCCAATTATGTACACGTTTTTGCGGAATTGATTCGCCTCAGTCAATTAGGTACTGTATACAAATGTATTGGCTACACGTGTAAGAATTTTAAACTGAAGCGTTTCTTTGAATTTAAGCTGCATTTTTCGTAAAGACATAGTTTCAAAGTGGCATAAAATCGAAACAGCAACTATTTCTAGCTACACGACATTATGGGCCCACCGTGCTATCCGGTGCTGAGGTCGGCATGAGCCAACACTACAGTTTGCAAAAATGCGCTTGGGACATTTTAGTGCACTCTATGTGAGCTTAGGGTTAGACGAAAAATAGGCCTTTATTTATAGGATTAATACCGTAGAATACTAACCGTCTTCGATGTTGAATTATATTGCAGAATGCAGTGTGATTCAGTAGGTATCACAAATGCCATTTCGTAATGTAAATAAACAAAACATTATTTTATTGTGTAAACATTTTGATTATCTATCTCAGTGTCGTTTGCCAGCGTTCTACATCAGGATCATAAATAAAAAACTGAATCGTTGATATCTAGGTCTGATTTCCAGGCTAATTGATTTTCCGTTTTCAGTTATGGAGCAAGAGATTGATATTGGCAAAATAAAACATGAAATAAATCTGAAAACTTTTAAGGCGATTCGAATAGTATATATGTATTTTATATTGTGAAGAACCCTTATGTTTTAGTGTAAAAGGCCTATTTCAGCAATGCTCTATTATGCCGCAGATTCTTTCACGTATGGCTCGTGGCACGTGCGGCCGTGACCGTGTATTACTAAGTGTGTGAGGATGTGTGCGCGTCTGAGTACTAACCCTGATCGGCGCCGGGAAGAGCGACGATGCGTCGGGCTCGGCGGCGTGCGCCTGCGACATCTGGTGCGCGCGCGCCTGCCGCTCGCGCTCGCGGTCGCGCTCGCGGTCGCGGCCAGCCCACGCGCCGGAGCCGCCGCCGCCGCCGCCGCCGCCGCTCCCCCCGCCCCTGTCCCGGTCCCACTTGTCGTACCTGCAACAACACAACGTAAACATTACATACGTCACTTCACAACAATAATAATCTAAGAGTTTCTACGCCTGCAAACACTAACACCACCCAAAAACCCGATTAATTTCGCTGTGGAAGCCCACAGCGAAATTAATCTAAACCGACACGGTATCCCGCGCCTGACACAATTACAGAATTACACACGCTCGTAACGTTGAGCTGAGCAACATTTATATTAAACCACGTACAGCGTTACTCTTGACACAACAGCCGTACACGTTTGCACTGGCGTTCCCCTGAGATTCATGGAAAGGTATTCTTCAGACAAGTTCTGCGTACTACATGATCAATAGAGCTGCCGGGGTGTATCAAACATACAGAATGAGGTTACTGTGCAACGTGGAGCTTTTTAATCCCTGATGGTATAGCCCCAGGCTTAAGCTGAAACTACGCAGATCGCAAAGCCCAAAGCGTCCGGCAAAAAATATATATTCGAAACGGAATAGTTCGAACAATGCGAGGCTGGCAACCCATTGCTACGAGTGTCGAGGCACTGAACCTTTCCCTCGGTCGGTCCAATTTTACAACCTGTACAAAAAGATGAACAGCTGACACCCATGTTTTTCTCATATTCCCATGCGTATGTATATGGAAACAATAACATTTCATATTACGAATAGCCTATTGTGAATGGAAGGCGGTGAACACACTTGTGCTATCGACGAACTTGATTTCCAAGAAACATTTTGACGACTAGAATGCTATAAACTTCTATGGTTTCCGAAGACTGAGAAAGTCTAATAGAACCATCAAAACAAAACCGTTAGAATGGAAGTTTGCTTTATTATGAGCGTTTATAATAAATAGAAAAGCTACTGTGTTTGTATTACAGTATGTAATTTAATGTCGATCGTATGAAAAATTCCAGAAAGCTGCCGATCGACCGATGATTCACAGACTTATCAAGAAATAAACACATAATGTGAAATTGAATGTAGTTTTTTTTATACAAGGTGACTAATACAGACAGACTGTTCCATTTTGCATAAAGCATAGTAAGTTAAGTTAGCAAGTATAGTTAAGTATTAAAAAAAAATTTCAGGACGTTCCAGTATCCTAGACTACAAGAATACTTAACGTTTTATAATCAAGAAAAAACTTCATATGAAAATGAAACAATAAATAAAACTCATTAGTACGAATTGAGCGAATCCATTTTCCTCATATCGCCGGCCACTTGTTAACACAATGCTCAAAGTAAATATTTATAAAACACAATTTTAGATAACGTATTTATCGACACAGTTCTATAGAAGTGTTATCTGTTGCATTACGGTTAGTTTAACAATATAACAATAGCGATCGGTAGTAACACCTCATAAAATAACAATAATCGGACTCTAAAACCGGCTTGCCATGTTCTTGAACGCATAATACTGGATTTGTTAAAGCCGTTTTTAATATAAAGTGCAATGGATCGGTACATTATTATGAACATCGACACGAATAAGATCGCTGTGACCATTAAGGTACAGTACTACGCCTTAATATGTATGTGACCGAGTTGTTTGTGCGTCTCGACTCGCGTCCTTGACGAATACTGATATGGAACGAGTTTTCACATCGATATATTATGACACTGATTGAGGTATTATTGCGTTCTGTGCAGAGTGCAATGGGTGAGCGGCTGCCATTGTTCATATTGTATTTTACATTGTTCTGAAACTGGTTGTTACATGTGCCGATAAGTATCCTATTACGTCATCTATAGATGTGAACATAAACAAGCAAATAGGTAAACTTCGTGTACTATAAACACTTCATTATTATGCGAACGGAAATTGACTTATGTTTTGTTTTACAAATTGATATAAATAAAAATGTATCACAAGAACATGGGCGTGCATATAATCGCTTAAAATTCAGTCTTTGGTGGAATTGCTAGTGTTGTATATTCTGCGAATGAATATTTGGCCCGTTTCTCTTTTCCACGTGATGTATAAATAAAAAATTATGAAAATGATGAAAAAGTATCTACGTTAGTATAATTTATGAAATAGTAGAGTGAACAATTTCACTTTCGCCGTATTCCCGGTGTCAGTGCTTAGTTGAAAGATTTATTACCGGGCGGCGGCCTCACTCGATTTAGCCGACGGCGCCAATTAATATGTTCGCTCAAATAAAAACACAACAAACGCTCATTTCGCTGTAATCAGGTACATGTGCAATTATAATATCACGCCTGTGTTATTAGTACGTAAGGAGAAGTTGGTAACTACACAATAAAGCATCTTAGTTATATTAACTACTTACATACAAATTTAAGGGATTACAGCAATTGTTATGTAAAAGAGAAATAGAAGCATCCCAATGGATAAGTGTGATAGAATTGGGATAGATCGACGGAATCTGAAGTTACAGTCACAGGTCTTGACGCTTCACAGGGCAAATTTCTACATCGTTTATCACAGCTATTTAGTTTCTTGCAAATTATCAAAGCCAAGGTTTGTTTGTAATGACAAAAAGTGAAAAAAGAAGAAACAAAATTATGAACATTACGTCAAAGAGGCTTATTGCGTAAAAGCTCGTACACAATATTCTGAGAAATTCTCGGTCAAGGTCGCGTTTGGAGGTCCTGTCAAGTTACCATTTTATTTCAGAATCTGATAACTTTTAGATATGAGACTATCTAAAATCTGCAAGAAGATTTTAAAGACAGAGGCAGAATATGTACAGATTTTATTTTATACTCATCTCCCTCTTTCTAACATCAGTCTGAGACGATTCTTACACCAGACGTGAAAGTACAGTAACACCACACAAAAAGACCTAGGCGAGTTACAAACAAGCTCATTTAAAGAAGGCTCAGGACCTCCGAAATTCAAAATAGACTCTATCGCAATGTCTTTTTATACAACTTTTGGACACTCGATATTTTCGCCAATACTTTGGCAATTAGACTGATGAAAACTACCCAGTTCCAGTTCAGGAGAGAAAATATTATTGATGGAATCAACAATGAAAATATAATTGATGGGAACGAAATGTAATAATGAGGGAGATATTCAGCACATTATATGCTAGCACGGATGGTAATGAATAAAACACGATGTCACACCGGACATCCGTGCCGGAATACAGAGAATATTTAAAATACAACCTTAAAGATACATTACGATACTTATTAATTAATTTGTAAGCGTTAAGTTTTTACGCTTTGGTTTACTATATCATTGAGTGGCATACATCGTGGCATACATCGATTATATGTGTTTCAGGATTGCTTATAACTAGCAACAAACGTACTCTAAAAACCACAAGAACCCTTTGCTCTATATGCGTCCAACTAAGCGGCGTTAAAATGCCAATATTTTTGGTTCAAATACAAGTACCAGAAAACGGGTGACTAATCCCAAACCATAATAATTGAAGATTACCATAATAAGAGAAGACAATGACAAAACCATTACAAAACTAATACATTTCATGAGTCAGTAGAATAGAATAGCGACAAAATACAAATTACAATATTAAATTGACCAATCACGTGACACTCGGTTACCAGTGGAAACCAAAGTCAGATTTCATAGTACTTTGAACCGTATATGAAGGTTAAAGGTAAATGTCGTATATGATCATTAGGTGAAGATTATGTGCTTATTCAATAAAGTTCACTAAGTAACAGACATTTCGTTGTAGGTACTCTGTCCACATTGGGATAGAACCGGGGTACCTTAGTGAGCGAGAAGCGGGTTACTGTAAACTATAGATTTATAAAATAAAAAATAAATACTGCGTTCAATTGAAAATAAATTCAGTTCAAGAATCGCCTTTAATTCCTGTAGAGGCAGTTATGAACACTCCGATATTTTAATTAGTTTTATTTACAAACTGATCGCTTTATACCGATTTTTTTTAAATAAATGAAAAGGTTCGAAGCAATAATATTGTCCAATAAAAAATAAAGCTTTTGCGAGAAGCGCAGACTGGGAATAAAAACTATTTATTTGTTGATAAATAACCTTTCATTCCCATACAGCAGTTTTGATTCTCGGGACCAACGAACCAGTTAAAACAATAACATTTTCGATATAAAATAAAAACAAAAAAAAGATTGCTTGCATAATTTTCGCAGTAAAGGTTTCTTATCAAGGTGAACGGCCGATTTATCATCCATCATGTTGTTACCTTGTATATTGTAATCTACGTAGTTGTGAGAGGTGTTTCAGGATACTAACAATATTATGGTTTCTCGGTCAAATCACTTAAGAACATGACTTGCTAGACTTTTACCTTGGACCTGTATGATAGATCCAAGTATATTTTTTCCAAACAAAAAGCATGTTTTTTTAACTTATGTAAAACTAGCGACCAGCCCCGGCTTCGCACGGGATAACAGTATTTTCCCACTATTTAATGTATGTTATTATACATATAAACCTTTCAGAAAATCAGTTGCGTAGTTTTGAAAATCTAAGCTTACAAAGAGACATAGGGATATAGGGACAGAAAAGGCGACTTTCTTTTATAGTATGACTGTTTAGTGATCTACACAACTTATTAACCCGCTTCCCGCTTGCAATACAACCTCCCAAGCGTCATTCAGTCGCCGCCAACGAGATATAGAAGAACAAACAGTACATCAGAGCCAATGCTTTTACCAGCCGGCATACTTGCATATGTAATGGGAAAACTCGACGTTGCACAACGCTTGCGTACACATCATTTACAAATAATTTTAACAAAGCCTCTAATTTTGTATTAATTAGTTGCGTAAGTAAAAGGAGTTACCAAATCGTGACTGTACTTAGGCTTATCGCTTCAAATAAAAGTGGAAATCTATAGCCTCACACGTGATTAACACAAATGTCTCGTCTAAATTACTACCTTGAATTACCTTAATTGAACATCAAAATGAAAATCTATTTGCGTCGATTAATTAAGTAAAACATTAGTTCCCTGAACTAGCGAAGTGTAAATAAAGCAGGAGCCGTTTATATCACGCAGCCACGCCTTAAATGTTGATGGCGAAACTTTGTTTGAAAGAGTCCCTCGTCATACAAAGTGACAAACTATTTTTATCCCGACAGAACAGGTAGTTCCCCTGGGTTACACGACGAATTATTATTTTCCTTTGTTGTCTAATCAGTCCCAAGAGTGAGATTATTTCATAGGCATCCACACACTTTGGAACACATTTAACAAAACCGCTCATTATTGGTATAACAAGGATAAAAATCTGCATATTACACTCGTTAATGCGATGATTGACGTCATAAAGATTTACGGTTCATTTTTCGTCGAACATAAAAACCTTATTACGTATTAAAAAGACGAAAATGTACGTCTACAAAAATCCCTTTCACCTTTCGGTAGAAAATAATTCGATTAGTTATAACAAACCGGTGCCACGCCTAACGCGAGCGCCTCTCGTGTCATAGGTTGCGAGGTGGCTGGGTCGTTGACACGATTATTTTTCAGAGGACATTTTTATCAGTGAATGATAAGTAGTGACACCATTGTTATTCCGATAACGCTTACAGTATGATTTGCTGCAAAACACGTAAATTGCGAGTCCAGACGCCGCACTCGCCCACGCCGGTCTTTTAGCGGGAATTGAAATTCTCACAGTAGAAAAATTCAGTGTAGCTATTCGTGGGCGTCACACAGACATTGTAGCGTCACTGAATAGGGATCCCACCCTCGTACACGTGCGGTCTATAGTACGTAATTATAAAACCATTTGTAGAGTCTACATTCAACTATAGATGGCCGATTAAAGTTGAGTGCCTCGCAAAACTGATACGAATATTGTATTTCATATTCAGACGTTCTAGACATGTTTTATTCGCAAAGCTCATGAATACGAGTGAAATATTAATATCGGTTCATTATTGTATAAATTCTTAGATTATGAGGTTGAATATGAATAGCTATAACTTGGTTAGGCTTCTTAGGAATTGTTGAACCCGTATTCTGCTAGAAGTCGACATAAATAAGTTATTCTGGGAAATCTGAAACTTTTACGTCGACGTAAGTTTTATGGTGGGAAAGTATAACAATCTAGTAATATAAACTATACGGTGTTGTACTATTTAACTCTTACTCAGTAAAGAGTACGTATAAAATAGTAATGAATTACACTATATAAACCCACATTTTGGAAAAAATATGACAAGAATTCTGGGGTGGATAAGTTTAAAATTCCCACGGAAGGTAAAAGAAACATACGGTTACTATTACACCATTTAGATGAAAGGTAACTAGCGTGCAGATGTATAAAAATACGTTTCTAGGAAGCAGTTAGCCCCGAAACATTTTGATTTCGCTATAAAAGTCAAAAATGAAAGATCACTACGTCTGGGAACGTAAAACGCGAAAATTCAAAATATTCCGTACACAGAAATTTTTAGCCTTTTACTTTTTTGTAAAAATACGTTAACTTTCATTGCGTTGCCAAAAAATCATGTTTCTACATAAGTAACAGATTTTTACCGCTTTTCTTTAAGTACGATACTAAATCCTATCCCTTTTTTCATTCAATAAGTTACTACATAAAATAATATTAGCAGCCATTTATCCTGAACAGTTTTTTAAAACAAAGTTAAAGCAGCTTAGAAAACGTAATTTATAAATAGTAAATTGCCACGAAGCTGCCTGCAGCTGAATAGTTAAACATGTTGAGTTCAGGTTTCCACAATTTATCAACACTATTCAAAGAAAAATGGAAAACAAATTGTACTGAAGCTTTTCATTATCATTACTCACTCTTTGAAATACGACTTTAACAATTAGCTTAGTGTCACCCTGTCTAACGAACACTATTGTTTTCATAAATGTGGCTATTCTTTACAGTAAACAAATATTTTATCAGCTTGCTCCAGAATAATCCGTTTTATTATCCTTTAACTTTTAAGTGTAATGCACCTCGGCGTCCGTTACAGGAGGTGGGCGGTTACTATCGCTACACCAACTTTATTAACAGAAATTTTATATCTGCCGATACTAATAAAACTGTCAAATTCAAGACAATTTCATCCAAACTGGTAAAATAATCTTTACAAACGTAGAACATTCCAAATGTAAAGTAAATGAGCATAGCTACATTTGTCAACAGCATAGTTAAGTGTTCCCTAGCAAATAATTAACGGCTGGTAGTAGCGTTGCGTAATAACCTGACAACTAAGTACCCGAGACAGCCGTAAACGAGGTAGCAAGCACCGAATATATGAATGTAGCCGGTGAGGCGGGGAGCTCACGAATACAGGATGCATTAATTGTACTCATTTCGCAATCTGTTTAGCGATTTTATTGGATAAGTTGGTCACGTGTGCCTAGCAGCCGACACAAGATACCTTATTATACAGATAACGAGACTTAATACCACATTGGGATCGGATAAAACATCGAGAAATAAGATACATGCATTTAAATGTGGGCATAAACGCGAAATGCTTAATAAAGTAAATCTGCTATTAGTTATTTATAAAGCTCATTACAACTGTAGCTAAGTTCTGCGTAATTCGGGCAAGACTCGTCTTCAACTAACTGTGAGAAGAATGAGTTCATATTGCGGAGGATCTGTGTTAAGTCTTACTTATACACTTGCTCATATTGTTGTCAAGACCTAAAACATGTTGTAGAAAGCTTTCAGCCTTATCTAACATATCAACTAACAAAAGGCGTGAAGCCTCAAATATCATTTAGGCTCAGAAACAGTTACATAATCATCTAATTGCGTACATACATTCGTGAAACAATCTCACAGTAAGAGAATTATTACGTGAAACATTCATTCAGAGCTGTGAACGCAAACATCGGATTCGGAATTCATCGCATTGTTGTTTCAAAAAATTGTGTGCAGATCACATAAGTAGATAAAATATGAATGGTGGCTCCTACGAAGATTTGTGTGCGAGTGTACTCACTAAACAATGGTATGGTCCTTAGGTACCTACTGCTCTAAAAAGTTGTTCCCACTGATTCCGTTTCCCTTTTTCGTCATGAATATTGTAGTAGTCTTCAAAAATGTATTAAACGAAATGTTGCCCAGCTTCTTTGAACGTAAAATTTAATTTGCCAAGGAAGGCATCCTTGTTGGTCTAAATATTTTGTACAGAAAAAACGAATTTGGGGAAATGGAAACAGTTGAAAAAACATGATGACAGATCACAGATGTCAATTTGTGTCAAGTTTACGAGAGCGAAAAGTTGTAAATTATAAATTCAGCATGTTAAATTAACAGACCACAAATGTTGGAAGCACTCGGCGAGGCTATACGAATATTGTGGCTGTAATTTGACACTGACAAATAAAATAATTCACCCCTACATTTTGTTTTACGGGTACGGCAAAACACATATGTTTGAACAATATCGCAGTTCGTAGAAGTCTCAGAAATTAAATAATATTAAAGTCAATATATGTACACTAGCAATAACTACGGGATGGTATTATCTGTTCCTTCTTCATCATGCTAACGAGTAATATTGGCAGCTCTGTTCTACAGATGGTGTTCGCCAAGATTTACATAAATTAACTCCTACAGCGTAAGTAATACTGAGACAACTGTAATTATAATTAAATCGCTCTTCATGAGCTTGGCTCATTTTTTTAATAGTGATTACCATAACTACCCTGACAGGTGAAGAAGGAATATATAGTTTAAGAGCGCTTTCACACTAGTGGATTTCGCAACTCATTCTGTACAGCAAAAATTGTCGTGCAGTTTTTGATTTGGTTTGTTTTATATGTAGATATGATCCACCGGCCACGGCGCAGAAATATCGAGCGGAAAATCCGCTAGTGTGAATGCGATGTAATACTAATAAGCATGCTTGAACTGAATTACAATTTACTTCACTTTTATTCATGTACTTGATAACCACTTCTTAGTCACGATTATGTAGAAATTATCATATTATTATATCTTAATTGTGTTCACAGCTTTGCAGTGAAGTTGGTAATCGCTCAAATTAACATTGACTTTTACTTTACATACACCGGTTTTGATCACCAGTTTCGATGAACATAAAGCATGCATTTAAATTGTTCAATTAATCTATTTCCTTCCATTCGTCATGCGATACAGACTCGTGTCTCGCCACAATTGGTGTAGTGTTGCCAGCATTTACTTGCAGCTTATTCATATAGAACTAAGAAGGTTAATTCGAGCCACTTCCAATTCAGCTTATTGGATTATCGCGAGCTTACCGTCGCGTGTATCGAGTGCACTACGCGAATAAACCGGGTGAATGCAGTCTGTTTTCAAACTAAATACTCAACTCTTGAACATTAAACAACGGTTTGCTAGAATAAGCTTCGTTTAACCTAGGATAATAATCAATTTAATTGAAAGAAAATATACAAATAAACCGCTAAGTGGAAGATATATGCTAGTGGCTATCGTTCCAGGCGATTAAAAAGATAACATTGAATGAACGAGCATCATAAAGTTGTGCACTGATAATATCGAATATCAAGAAGAAAGAGCCGATCATAATGCGTAACAGTTATCCCGTTATGGATGCCTACAACACAATCACTAGTCCAAACATCAATATGGAACAACTAACTCTAATCTAGTACTATTTTCTCGATGTAAAGGAAAATAAACTTAAAGCAAACATAGCACCACAAACACAACATTAACATTGCGTATGCTAATTACTTTGTAATTGATATCACAAGTCAGGTTAGTGAACCTAGCAGTTGCTAGTCTTAATATATCGGAGCTAGGCGAGACCGTAACATGTGGTGGAGCAAAACTTCGCACTAACGATAATGAAGCTACAACTAAACTAAATAAATAAGAAGAATGTAACACAACATTGAAATAAACAGCCGTCAAACATCTTGCCAATCAACCTCAACCTTTCCCAACACAAATAATATAATGAACTTCTAAATTGCTTTATCGACTGCAAGCGAAACTTCTGAGCCAAACATTATACACGTAAAAGAAACCTTAGTCAAACAGTACTTAGCGGCAAGTAAATAAATACATGCAACACAAACGAAGCAAGTACGTATGTTAATCAATTTGTAGGGAGTACAGCTCACGAGCTGTTTGTAGAACTCGCCACTGTTGACAGTGAACACCGAACGTCGTAGATAACGTACGACTAATATTCAGGCTAATATGTGACGCAAACGTTTAGATTACGTGACGGGGGACACAACAAAAAATACATTAATATGGATAAAACCTGGTGATATCGACATAATGAACAATTGTGTTATACAAAGAAGTTGAATGCTGAATATGAGCTGAACTTATATTCAAGTAGGTATTATAAGAGGAATCTCTAAGAGGTGTCGTCGAAATTGAAAGAGCAGCACAGACTCCATCCAAATAATAATAACTTGGGTATACGCGCGACTTCTAAAAATACTTGGTTGACACAGAGAATTTTTATATAACGCTTTATAATCTTATGTTTTAAAAAAACATGGCTGTCGTTTCAAGTTCAAAAGATGAGAATTATCGTAGGTGGCTTCATTAGAAGACCTGGATTTGTACACGGTTCAGAACAGGGACATGATAGAAAATTATTCAAGCGAAAACAAAAAAGAGAAAAGAAAAATAAATAAACAGTACATCCATCTATCTTACACGTCGTTAATTACATCGTTAACATTCCAGCCACAGTTTCTTCGTGCATCAAAATTCAAATTAATATACGTCCTCATTGAACTAAAGGTCAAATTGTTACGAAGTATGTACCTCAGATTATGCTACAAGTAAAAACTTAGTTAACTTCGCTAAAGCATCACTGGGCAAAGGCTAACCTATTTAAATTTCGCTTAATTGATTCCGTAGTACTTATCGCGCGATACAGGTAGGTATATCAAGCTGTATCTTCAGTTACTGTTAATGTGTTAGAGACATGCATACTATTTCTCGTGTAACTTCAACATTTAGATTGTATGGACGTTTCTTGTGAGGTAGTTTGAGTATCCACCATATACTTATTTTACTAATACTATAACGTCCATTTAGGGTTAGTTTGCTTAAAATTGTAAATCTCAGGAACTACTGAATCTAATGACTGAAAATTTTCAGTGGCCATTCATGGAGGCAAGAATTTGAAACTGCTTGACTGAAAGAATTTAATGTGATTCTGCTCGCCATTTAGTTAAAACTCGCAAAACTAAACGACCAAATAACAAAGCGACTTAACCAAATAACTTGCGTGAAATATAACTGGCACATAAGCACAGTTAGGGCTTCCTAACAAGTCATAAATAACGACAACACGACGAGTTCGCAGGAAATTAAAAAAAATTACAAAATTGTCGACCGCTGGCGACCCCACACTGTGTATTCGTTTGTGTGTTAAACTTTACACATTAGATATTCCAACACGATTACCTATTAGGTACAGCGCCTTTAACGAAATGAGTTTTAGTAACTTTATAACAATAAGCAATTAGCTTTATAGTTAAGTGTAAGTTTCTAAGTATATTGTTTGCAAGATGTCTTACCCAACGCCTCCGTTCAGGGCGGTGACCAGGCCAGGCCTCTCATAGCACATATGCATACCAGCAATGTCTGCTGCACACTTATCAATACTGATTGTATTTTTTACACTGCTTTACACAACACAACACAATGTTATCAATTAATCCACTCCACGTACGAACATTTTTGATTGAAAGTTATATCCATCAATTCACACTGATAAGTTTGGCTACCGCGAAACAAAATTATTAGTTGCGCCAAACGTATCAGCACGGGTCCATTGCGATTTTATCGATTGATATCATGTAACACTTGATTGCTGTAACCGATTGATATTCATAACAATTAACGTCTGCTGAGAAGTAATTAGACAGCGCTTACAATTTCTAACAAATTATAAGAGTCAATTTACAGGTCAAATAGTTAACGGAACGGAGAAGAAGCAAAAACCGACTAACCGTTATCGTCAATTATTCATTTTAATTACCCTGACGCCATTTAACTTTCTTTTATTAAGGAAAATGGTGTATTACAGGAAAACTTTTGAAATAATATTTTCAATACGTCACATGATCTAGTAGATGTAGTTCATAAACATGATAATATGGCAACCACCGCTTACTATATGTAACCTTGTCAAAGCTTATCTGACCTTGCAGAAATAGCTAATTACAAACCTAATTAAATACATGAGACCGTCGTTATATTTCGCGCCTGTAATGGAATTGGAGAATAATAGGCAAATGTTACTTATTGCGACAGCTAATGAAAAATAGCTTTTTCCTTTTAAGGTTGTCGAAGTTTCTTTTCATTTATAAAGAGTAAGAGCTTCAGTCTGTCAGAAAGCGATATTAAGCGGTAATGAATCACATTCTGCGGGACGTCCGGATAATCTTAATTTAAAGAAACGGTGATTACAGGAATTGCGTCCCGGTCCGATGATTAATTGGGAGGCAGCGTGGTGGATACTTTTTGCCTTATTTAACGAACATCGGGTAAATAGGATGTGGCGGGTATTTTTTCGGCGAGGGTCATGAGGAGCCATTACGCGGGTGTTTTCTCCTGTGATTGATCTGCGTCCCGCCGCGCTAAGGGCACGCTGGACCTACCACCCCTACTTGGGGAAATGGTGTGTTTATGGATAGCGGTATCTTCACCAATACGGGTGTACTATATATGGACGTACAAGTCTATAGCTCATCCGTGAGAATATAGTTTATGCTAATGATGCTTAGTGTCATTTGGATGACCGTGACGCTTTAATTGTAACTATAAAATTATGCGAGTATCACAAAATTTACATTTATTTAATAGATACTCATTCAAACGACCCCTAGTCGGACAGGCGTGGGAAATCATAGTTTGTCAAAGCTATTCTTTTTAACGAACGAGAAGTTCTAGGCCGATTTGAATAACAATAGAACAGATGGTCAAATCCTGAAGAGAACAGGTAACGCTGTACACCGACATGCGGGTGCATAACTATTACACACTGCTTGGAATGTCCGCGGAGGCCATGACCGCAAATATTTAAACGTTTTAAAAGTAGTTTATTTTCTATACGAGCCAAATACTGAGTGTCCTATATTTGAGAAACATTAACCCAGTTTGATGTCGAGGTCATAGAGTGGTCACTCTGTCACTATGATTCGCGGAGAGCGAAACAATCTCCGAACAGACAATGACGTGCCAACTATTTGTTCATCAAAAACTACCAATTGAGATTTCGTTCAAACTTGGTAGCAAGAAATACTTTATACGTTAGTTGTGACCGTGATGGGGTGAACTGAAGGCGTAGAATAAATAATGTTGTAGAACTGGCACATTCTGGTGGATAGTTATTCAGCTTTTACAAGACTATTGGAGATAACCCTTGAGACGTTAGGGACCCTTTTCGTCCCCGTGGGAAGGTCTCAGTTTATCTAAAGATAAGTGTCTCGCGCACTGACCACGGGCTCGTTTAGATTACACCCTCTCTTAATATTCAGTTTTGGCCGAATAAAAGATCTTTAAACTGTAGATTGAGAAGTTATGAATAATTTGTATATTTGCCAATACAAATGTTCAAAAGTTATGTGGATGATTTGCCTCTTGTTTTGCATAAAGTGTAAATTGCAAAGACTCTGTTTTTATTTCCTTAAGTTTCTTAAATTGTTGATAATGAAAATGTCAAAACTTATTTCAAGGATTTTTTAAAAAATGTATACAATAGGAGGAAAGAGCGTTGTTTATTATGAAATAAAAAACATTGTTTTTAAAATGTATAATTCATAAGAATTACGTTGTCTGGCATTGATTTTTGTTTTGTTCAGTTTAACATTAAATAAATACAAATTGTTTATGAATATGGAGTAGGTAATGTCATAAAGCGACACTGCGGCTACGTGTGGAACTAAACTAGATAATAATGTGCCAAGAACTGTACATTATTATACCTGAATTAACTAATGGGCAAATGCACTAATTCCATTTGTTGCAATTAACTCATATTTAGATGAACTGCTTGTGGTAACTACTATCGATCAATTTCATAAACATCAATTCTGATGCCGATGATTTATTATCCAGGCATAATAAGATGGAAAATTTTACTATGTAGATTTTAGGAAGCTACCAAATAAGTAGGTAATAATAAATGGTAAGACATAAAATATTACAATGTAAAAGTTTTTATGACTACATAAATTAAAAGTATACAGTATTAACCTCGTCATTGACTTCAAGAGCGTGACTGTAATAAAAACTCAAACACAATTTAATTTCAACATTTAAGTTGAAACGAGTAACATAAACAAAGCACTTTCCACCCGTACAGACAAGTTGCTACTCGATAATTAGTTAGTTTTGTAAAGGTATCATAAATCATAAATTCCCAGTTCCAGCAATCAAGTGCGTCATGCATGAGTCAACATCATGGACATAACATCCGTCGGAGTCTTACAATAAGCTGATGCGGTTGCGTCGTCAAAGTCAATCCTACGATCCAACACTGCAATCCAAGTGATCACTGGTGGTACCCGCCACAGATTTCACTGTGACGCACAAACACACAGAGAGACCGAGCGCGCTGACAACACGCACGCATTCCGTGTCCGAATGCAAAGCGCATCACGATCGCCGCTCACGTCCGTGCGAAAACCCGCCAAAAGCGAGTTCCCCGAGTACCTTTTATGAGGTATCTGAGGTATGGCATGCGCCGCACAACGCGTACACGACCAAACAGCAGGCGAGGACGCGCGCGACTGCCGTTCGACGCGGGGCGGGACCGACCGACGACGCTCTCGCAGGTTATCGTGAGTCGACTACACAGATAATGATGTCAAAAGTGGATCGGACTAATGCTCCCTATTATACTGTAAACGTACCGAATACCCAAGCCGATGCCCCGGTGACGAACAACACATCACTGATTCTATAAGATATCAATTTATCTATTAAAGACCTATCAAAGTGATTCTTAATAATCTTGCCCGTGTAAACTATTGTTATGTTAATGATTGATTCAGTTAAGTTTACTTCCTTTCAATTAATATTAAGACCATTTTAAACTTAAAGTAGCAGTGTAATGATTGTTCAAATAAATGGTTTTGATTCTTTATATTATTAGCTTTTGGTCCTTCTAATCGAACGCTGCAAATTTTTGGTCCATTGCCTCGTTTTTTCCGGGTATATAAAACATTGTATTTTACAAATAAAATAAACAAATCATTGGAATCTTTTCTTTGCACAGCGAAAATGTTGCCACGCCTCTGAAAATCACCAACAAAGAAGTATTAGCGGAGAATATCACTCATCGAAGTGAGCGCGCGCCCGGCGCAAAACACCGGCCGTAATTTTTATTGTCCCACGCTGTCCGTCTCGTTAATCCAATCTGAATCTTGTCTCAACACACCAAGACAAAAAGTCGCTTAACATCGCGCTATGCCCGCAAAGTATTAGTCAAATCGAATAATGTTGATATTTTGAAGATCCACCGAATATGTACCGTATCGTGGTTGTGTTGGAGTCTTTAACAGAACGCTCACGTTAATGTGGATGACACATTTTGTATTACTGGATTTTATCGGTTTACACTCAGCCTTTAAGTCTAGTGTAGTATTGTTTGCGGTTATAAGGTCGGTTTCAAGCCTGGCAAATGGTCAGTGCCTTTCTTTCATTTAGCAGTACCTATGTCTCTTTATTTTATTCGTATTAAGAGGTACGCTTCTCGCAATGGAAGTTTTAGTGTTTTGCGTTGGATTTGGTAAAAGACCCGTATCATAAAGTCTGTATAAGTTCATGTTTGGTCTTTCGCAAAACATAGAAGTGAACGAAACATTTGAATTTATTATAATGAACACCAGTGAAACGTACAACCAATTGCATTTCAATCAGCATCAAAGCTTCTAATTAACGTGGCATTCGCTACGTTCAGTTTATTACTATACGGCAAGTTTGTACAAAAATAAACACTGACACCAATTAGCACATACTGGTAGGTACGGTCTCCAGCGAAACTATTCCATCGCGACCAATTATTAGTCACGTTCAAATAGCAGGGAGCAAGCTATGTGGTAACTGAAAATAGTACTATATTAACCATTAAGTGAATTGCACACGGATAACTAATTCGTTGTGACCCAAATTTGGCGTGACAAGCGGAGCGCGCCTGCGACGTCCGTGGCGGAACTAGGCGGATCATCCCGGGGGAGGGGAGAGGAAACTTTAGGGCCGCACAGGGAACCACATTCGTAGATTGCACGCCGCCTTCCACCCTGGTCTTACTTAGGTTACACTATCATTTTGCCTCACTAAAAAAATAAATAATCTGCAAGCCTAACCAGATTGTAACATAAACGGTAAATTGAAAATTAAGATTTACTTAACGCTCTTTGTAAAGAAACTTTGCTTTACCAAGCAACGGCTAGATTAAGCGTAGTGATCTTGTGGTAGGTAACACAATAATAAAAGAACTAACACTTAACGCCTCTTAATATGTGTCACCTGCGAGCATCGTTTAGTGTTTTATTGTCAACGTACGGTCGACCCATTTCTTGTTTCGTCTTGATATTTATAGCTAGAGAATTCTGAAGATTTGTGATAGTAATAATAAGAATAAAAGCAAATAGCTTTTTGATAACTGAAAAAATTGCTCTAACGCAATCTACCTCATTTTGTTCAGAAATAATGATGTTATCAGAATTTAATTACATTCCAAGATTTTGACCAAAAGGACCAATAAAGGACCAAAACGTAAGTGATACTGTTAGAAATCAGGACCATTATTCGAAACTAAATGAGAGTAAGACCGCAACTCCCGAACCCCTCCAACGCTCACAGTTAGTACACAAAGAGCTTTTGATAGGTCAAATTCGAGATTGTTCCAACTCCGGTATGAAAACAAGAGGTGGATTTCACCCCGGCCAAGCCTTCCTGGTTAAATATGCACGCAAACGACCAACCGCTTCGGAAATTGGCACTCTGGTAAGGAACGATACTGAATGTAGTTCTCAGTAATGTAATTACATCGAGTACCCACCAACACGTGGAGCTGTCTATTTACACTGAATACATAAACAACAGCTCGTTGGAAATCAAATGGCATTTAAGTAAGACTACTGGCACACGGACTGCGAAAGATTCTCTTACTTAGAGTACACATTTTCAATTACATTAGATATAACACGGAAAATTCAGCTTTCACGATAAACGGAGATAGGCAATTTCTTTGTTAAATGAATTTATAACAACTGGTTGTGCAAACTCTTCCATTTTCGCGTTTTGGCAGTGTAAATGACGCCAATACTATTTATTTCACCAAAAGACAAAGAGATCATTCACGAAACATTTCATAGCACAAATGCCTGTGGCAGCTAAATTCCTCTGAGCACAAATCCTGCTCGTGTATTGAGAATTTGCATTAAAATTGCAGATTGAATGGCAGGTTCTATGCGAAATCCGAGTCAATAGTGGAATCGCGTTCTGTGAGCTTCCAGCTTAATATTAACAACGCATTGAGATTGATAGTGGAAAGCCCTTAAACCACGTTATAATACTAGTAAGTTTGTAAGTATGAAAGTAGTTTAACTACTGCTTCAAGGCTGAAGGAAATGCACCTTTCTTGTTATAAAGTGTGCAATATAATGAGAATGAAATCTCCGCTGCATCGTGTCTATAAAACTGTGTACCTTGAGACAAACTTGCACGGGCAAACCTCTTTTTCTACAATACTGTTCTTTAACTTTTATTTTAGAAGTATAGACTTTTGCAGTACTAACTGTGATAATAAATGCTATTGAAGAAGTTTGCTGTATTGTCGAGGGATCTAATAATCGACCTTTGAAGGTTTTTTTGGAAACGGAATCGTTAATAGGACTTAAGGACCAATGGATCAAAAAGACCTAGGCCCGCGGCTATTACACACATTACGTAAGTTAGAATATTAGGCTTCTCGTCACACCCAAACCTGACCTTTACCTAATACAATTTTTTCTTGCCTATAGGTAAGTGTAACGGAAAACAGTCCAAAAAAAAAATTATTAGGAGTTCGAAAAAAGCGCGCAGTAAGCGCAAAAGAATGTGCTATAATCAATTGTTGATGTAAAATTCGCAATATCATTAGCGGTTGGCGAGTCCCAAACATTCATCGGGCCTTATCGCTCCGCTCGTTATCTTGGCGGCGCTCGCGACGTTTAAACGAAACGTTTCCGAATGTATTAACGCGAATTTCAAGGCAATGTCTCGCTCTGTTTATAAACTTGCTTCATTTCAGACATGGTGCGTTTAAATGGCCGGAGTAGTTTATTTATACATGACATGTGGTTCGGTAAAAATATACCGTGTTCTGCCAATGTTTTGTTGATACTGCGTCTCACGTATTGGTGTGATTCAGTAATAAATGTGATGATGTATTAACACCCTTATTTTTCGCTTGTCCATGGCTTAAATAAATCATAATCAATTGGGATATACAATTGTATACTGATATGTTATTTTGCAGATCGTATGAGCATAAACAGAATATAAAACAATCGATATCTATTACCACACACAAATCGACACGCTGTAAATCTTTGTAGCATATACCGATAACACTTATCTGTTTTATCGTGGCGATATTGGCAATCTTGTTGATAAGCTTTATTGTTTCCGATAATACTTACTACGCGTATATCTCTAATTAAATGAATATCTACGTACACGTGCACAGTTTAGTGGTCACGCCCAGATTCAATGTCAAAATCAAGCTTTACGAAATAGCTATAGACGCAGAGTGTGCCCCAGTAAACAAAGTCTCCGTAACAAATTAAGTTGGGCGGTCAACCGCTCCAATACACTCAATATATGAAATTGATCCCGCTAAACTGGTCAATCACTTATTCCACAACACTACTCATTGACTATGTTACGTTATTATCGTCGTGTAGGTCTGTTTGATAAGGTTTCATTTATTAGTGTTACAATATTCATCACGGAAAAAAATGCTGCAATAATTTACCCCGATAAGGCAGACAGATGGATAGATATCAATGCCATAATGTACCCGCGATATAGAACAAGAACAAAAACGCATCAGGAGCTTGCATTTATCGAAAGCGAAGGAGAAAAAAATGCTTTTCAACCCCATCTAGCCAGACGGAAAAATACGTCGTTGCCGATTGTTTCCCTGTCCGGAACGCGAAATGCAAAGTATGAAATAATTATGGCGGTGAGAGTGCGCGACATGTCGCTACCCCTCCCCCGCTCAGCCGGCCCCCTCCCGCCTTTCCCATCAGCCGATCGTCCTCGTCTCCAATCTCCGACCCCCTAGACTAGAAGGTGGCGAGGCGTCGACAAAACGTCGCCACAAATGCGGTAAAAAGGGACTTGTTGCTTTATCAGTGTCAGGTTTTCGCGTGAAAATTTGTTGAATAAGTAATGTTGCGTTACACGACCTATTTTCTGCAATGTGGAACAGTTGTCAAAATCTATCCCATGTTTTCGGGTCCACCTTTGTGTAAAATCGTTTTATCTTTGTAGTTGAAGGAGTAAACTTAATTTGAAGCGAACGTCATGTGTGTCCACATTCACGTCATAGTATAGCGATCGCAGTAACGGAATAGCACAAAACGCATTAGTGTGAGCGCACACAAAGTCGGGTAGTTTCCGCCGATGCATGACTAGGGTGACAAGGGCGAGATTCGAAAGAGGAATGTCCCGCAATCGATTCTTTAGAGCGCGCGGCTGGGCTGGCATCGCGTCCAACAGAACGCCGGATAATTGAAATACCTGACGGCAGTCACGGGAGACAGGATTGGGTTCGAGACTTCGGCCGCACTGCTATCTAACGTAAACATTTTGATGAAATGTTTGTCATGATTTAAGATTTTTGTTACTACTGGGTTTCCTGCTCGATGACGCTCGTTTATTTACAGCAAGCAATTTATTACTCGGTATTTTAATAAATTTACTGCATACAACACTTCCGCTTAATAAGGTGACATTGTGTAACCTTCTGGAAGTTTTCTTATAAAAAGTCACACACGCTTTACAAGCAAGAAATAAATATCTATAATTTTAGGTTCCTTAATTATGTATAATTAATAACCTGTTAATTATTTTATAGAATTTGTAGACAATAAAGCAAAAAAATATCAATAAAACAAAAAAACCCTGCTCAAGTCCAAATTGACAAATTACAATATAAACAGAGTTGACAACGAAACGATTAAGTTATTGCTGTGAATAGTAGTATAATTCACAATACAAACTGTTCGCCGACAGCAGCTCAGCGAACGACCCACTTTAACCGCATTAGCGTCGATAAAAGCCTATACTTATACTATAACAAGTACGTGTATGAAGCCTGATCATTCACCATAATTCGCAGTATCCCAGTCTTTCAATACTGAACTACTGTCCTTTGTCCATATTGTGACAGGACGAGGAACGAGATGATATTTCATATGAGACGACTTTTCAAACGCTCGCTTGTTTTTTTTCTCCGTCCTATTCAGCAGTGTTCGGAGGCAACGCAGCCCGAGCACGTATGTACATTATATTGCACTGTAATTCGATATTGCCGCTATGATAATACTCACGAGTTATGTTTATACTAAGGAATGTCACGTTATACTGGCAGTTCATTCAGTACTTCGTAATTGGAAGCAAATGAAACGCAATGAGAATTTCAATTTTTCAACATCTTGATAGAGCACGTTTATGATAAATCTATATATATAAAAGAAAGTCGTGTTAGTTACTCCACTTATAACTCAAGAACGGCTGAACCGATTTAGCTGAAAATTGGCAGGGAGGTAGTTTAGAGCCAGGAGAAGGATTTTATTACAAAAAATAAAAAATACAATTTATTCCGGACATACAGCGCCATCTATTGTTCAAACCAAAAATCTGCCGGATGCCACTATTCCACGCGAACGAAGTCGCGGGCAAAAGCTAGTAATTTAATAATGACAACTGAAATAAGGTAGTTTTCTGCGAAACAGTTCGTAACAAAAGACTAGATTGAAACAAAACACAGACGCTGCCAATAGGACTTGCATTCATACTATTTGTCTACAGAACCTTAAAATGGTCTTGGAAGTTCGTAGCGAATCAACCTCTCCACTCAGCGTAGCAAAATAAAACAAGTTGTTTTAATAACGTTGCAATGAATATACGTCTAGACTTGATACGTGTAACTACAGCTGTTCAGCTCAATTCAACATAAACATGAGCTATTAGACAGGCACATCTCTATTACATAGGACGCTATATTCTAGCTATACGGCACGGCACGGGTCTAGATTAATCAACTACTGTCTACTGCTGCTATCCTGACGTACACCACTAATGTAAACCTGTTGATTCCTTAATGTCGACCTATATTACACTGGAATTGCGAAACATGGAATTAATAATTTAAATTAACAAGGCTGTGGTTTGTGTCCAAATAACAGCGGCATTTATTAACAAAAGTATATCATCATCTGTCGAGAATTTTTCCGACTATATTGTGATCTGCAGTCTGACAGGATGCACCTGAATACCAATTTTACATCGACTCGGTGATAGACTGTTGTCAGTCTTTTTGCTTGCTTACTATGGACTGTAAGATGTTCAAAGTCCGAAACAGAAGAACTCGTTATAATAAGATTTGCTTTTATTCTGATTTTTATTTATGATCCAGTGATTATTTAGCCATGGTCCTCAAAAAGTCAAACACACTGTTTGTGAAAACCATCAAAGAGCGCCAATACGCTAAGTAAACATAATTCTAAAAAAAGTTGATAATGAAAGATAAGAGAGAGCATAGATTTTCAGAGCTGTAAGTAATAAAGAGGCGCTTTAATTTAATAACAAAAGACCGACGATAGATATTAAATTACACTAGAAAATAATTGAAGTAATTAATATTTAAATGAGTAAAGAAACTATAAAGCTAGGGATTAAACTAATTCGGGATAAAACCAGTGCCGAGGGAAATAAGTTCACTATTGAACAGAAACTGCTAAATAGAGATACAAAAGAGTTTCCCCGAAGCATTTTTAAAGCTGGGGTAGTACTACAACACAGTATATCTACCAGTTAAGCGGGTTACGATAAAGGTACACAAGCAAACGTTAAAAATACTGTAGGTATAAATTCTTTTGTTATTTTTACATCGCTTTACCGCGCCAGCCTTTGCTGAGTTAATATCTGAAAGATTGAAGAGTTAAATCAATCGGGTTTGAAATCATTTATCCATCAGTACTACTTTGCTTATCGATGCGATGATTTATCAATAATTTTAAATTTTATCATGTTTTAAGTTTAGATAAAGTTTGGAAATCGATTTAAGGATTTTACCAAAACATAATACCGCAAAACTGAAACACGACCTTCAGTAAGTACTTAACAAAAATTATTATAATTTAATCCCTTCGTGATATTACTAATCCATGTGTTTTAAATTGGAAGCTATTCTACAGTTAATTAAACTGTGTATGTTATGTGAGGAAACCAACGTTTCAATTCCTTTGAAGATTTACGCCGCAATAAGTCAGATTTATAGGGTATCATCGTTTTACTGTATACCTAATTGGATAAACTAAAATGTTATTAAATCTTGAAACACCGCAACTGAAAATTTTCCACTAGTTGTAAGTAATTTGTCTAGACTAAAGTTATGGAAAGTGAAACAATTTCTCCCAAAAATGATTGTCCTCAATTAAAGTGTGCAAGACTGAATTGCTTGATAATACTATACCTGACTATCTAGAAGTATTTGTAGGTCAAACACCAGTCAAAGGCACCTCACAAAAGATTTTGATGGGTTTGAACTTCAACCAAAAAATAATGATGATCAGAATGATTAACACTGTAACAATGTAATAATGCACATTAGTATAAAGACAGTCAATTCGGCGATGAATATTTGATGCGCACGCGACTGAGCTCCGACAATGTTTACTTTGGACAATAAACAAACGATGACATCATTGCTTTAACTTACTAGATCATGTTTGTGTATTTAATAAATCATTTTATACATACACAATCGCTTCTTAGCTTATGTAGTGTAAGAAACCTACGTAATTTCTAAATTAGTTTGTGTGATTTGACTTTTATGTAACCTTTATCTGCATTCGTGTTTTCCTAACTTTGGGAAACAAAAGATTTTCTGCACCCGGAACTTCAAATTACAGTTTATCTTTTTTTTTAATTTTCTTATAGTGTAAAGTGTGTAATTAATGACCATTTCTTTGGTACTAAATTACTTAAGATTAAATAAATACGCCTTGAGCGTGTCTTTGACCAATGGTCCAATGACGTATTTATTGACATTCACTCAAGGTTTAGTAGGGAAAACCAATACAAGGTGTTTGCAAAAATAAAGCTCGCTTTAAGGAAAGAGCACGTGTAAGTAGGTGTATTAGGTTTTTTGAATATACGTCATCAGTCATAGTCAGGCAGTAGAATACATAATACCCAAAGTGTCACTAGGGTTAGCTATACTGATGAAAAGGGTAGAAAACAGATACAAGTTGCGCTAAACCTTTTCGAACATCTAGCCGTTAAATTAATAAATAAAATTAAAACCACTTAGTTACTCAAAGAAACAAAAGAAAAGTTGTTAGTCACAGAAGCGGTAAATAAAATATGACCGGAGATGGCCAATAATGCTTGCTTCGCATTCCTAATTTATTTATATGACACTCTCATTAGTCTCAGGATTGCAAATTGATGACGTGTCCACTCCATCCAGTTTTATTGACACTTAATATCCTATTCCCTTTTGCCCTTTAAAAGGAGTGCTGCAAGGTTTTATTTTCGGCCCACTGCAGATTGTTATTAAGAAGTTTAAACGCTTGTCCTAGTCTAGTATATTTTGGTTTATTGTTACAAGTCCACTTGTGAAATAATGTGACATATTAAACAGATATTAAAACTGACATCATTAAAATTAATACTACTCATTAATTGTTTACATTGATTCGATATGAGGAATGACGTGATTCTTCAGAAACGAATTCACATAGTGCGTATGTGTATAATAAGGTAAATTTATGGAAGAAATAATTTTCCAATGTCAAAAAGGACATGCGAAATGTCAAATTTGAATTTTGTGCTTCCAGTTTTATTTGACCTCAGAAATGTTGAAATCATTTTACTTAACTGTTGAAAAACAATAGGACTATCAGCTTCTGTGTAGTTAAAAAAAGTGATTTATTATTAACTTAGTGAAAAAAAAAAACATGTTTTGTATTTCACCTTGAATACTACATTACCATACATGTGATCAAAATATTTATTTATTGTCGAATACCGGTTCTTTCTACTTAAACACAATAACAACACACGACGTTAAAAAAAAAAAATCACGACGAAATTCATCAGAATGTTTCAGGCGAATACATCAGAGATTACAGGAGTTCATACATTTTAATCAGTTTGTAGGAGACACGTGCAGGCTAGATAAATGTGAAACGTATAGGAAAATAATCAAACTTTTTATCGCACGTGTTTTTTACATGAGACGCGGTACCGTAACGCGTTGTCTCATTTGCATACTGTTTGATTTGAATCCAATATGTTACTATGGGAGAAACAGTCGAGTTTACAGCTGTTGACGATAAAGTAAATTATTAAAATATCGAATTATTGGAGTTAGGAGTGGCTCTACTTTTTACTATATCTGAAGTAATATAACATCTCCTAGATAGGAGAATAACAGTCCTCTCACTGCATTAGTTAAATTCTTAGTCCGTCTAAATAAAAAAAAAAAATGTTAAATCAGTTCCGTTAAAGCTCATTGGACTAGTTTCTGTTAATGATATGCGGGGTGTCCGCATTTAAGCGGAACTATTGCACTTCCGGAACCCCAAGTGTAACCAGGTCAACTATAACGACCTCTTGTTTCTTTAACAACATAATGACCCGTTTTCCACAAATGTCTTCGGCCGTAAGATAAGCTTCTAACACAACATTTCTACTCTGTCATGAATCAGCAATATGTTCTCCCTCTGAAGTTGTCATCGTATTTAATAAGCCATGACACGATTCAAAGCTGCCTTTTAGACAATAACTTCATACTTATGTCATCTCAGATTCAACGTCACGCATACATTAGAAGTGAAAGCGTTGAAATATTATTTAATTTTTAGTCAACATGGCGTATCTAACTGCCGGCGTGCAACGCAAACGTATCGAAATCATTGTTGAAGAGAACTCAATAATAAATAGAAAGTTGCCGAGGACTAGCATTGTTCCTTTTATGCCTCTTGATCACAACAAAAAATAAATTCGCTTTAGGGCATTGTCTAAACAGATTAGGGCAAATGAATGTTTAAAGAGGTCGGTGTATGTGCTCAACGGTAAGGCTATGTAAGCGTTATCGATAGGACACGGTCAACAAATGTGATTTATCTAATTAGTTAAACAATTTGATGAGCGAATGGTACATTCGCTGCCTTGGTTGCTGTGGTGCATGAATTCGAGATAACAAATGGTTTTCTGGGGCAAGGCATAAAATTTAAGTGTTTACATTTAATGGCGCTACTCAGATTACAGCACGTAGAATGTAACAAATACAATAGAAGAACCACACAATACAGAAGAAGGAAGAATAGTAGAAAACGAGAAACTTTATGATATGCTCGGACGTGCAAATGAGGGCAATTTCATTAAAGGCGTACCGTAAATCAAGTCTGTCAGCGTTGTTGGACCAGGTACATTATTCTATCGCAGAAAAAAAATGTATCAACGAAGATTTAGTGGGATTTACTCAAGCGTTTCACAGCGTCTTAGATAAATTCCGAATAAAAATATGAAGACAGTTTACTTACGTATGAGTATCATTTATTAAACGTATGACGTGAGATGACACACACATGTCGTTCTATCAAATCATTAGTAATGTAGGGCGATCACGATTTCCTCTACGCATTACGTTGTGATAAGTGTGGTGTCCTGTTCGCGCATCATAGCATTTATAAGTAATAAACTTCGTGATCATTTGCATACTACGATTAAGCTAATGACAGGAATCAACATTGAATATCTCATCTACATAAAATACAACAGTTTCAATTCATCACGTCTTCCCGCCTCGGGTGGGAAATCAACAAAATCAATACTATTATTTTTATGATTCATCCAATTTCAGAAAAAAATCTAATACAATCTAGGCGTTAGGCACGGGAGAAAGAAGAGTGCGTAACAAATTTGGTTACATAAAGCGATCTAAATAATAGGAAATGAGATTACAATATCGCCAACCGAGAGGCTAAACCGTACAAAAATTCCTTCTCACGGCACAACGGTACCAATGCACGCGCACGCTGCTAAGGTCACTACGACAAAACAGTCATCTCTCTCTGTCTTTTGGGCTTTGTTAAAAGCGCAAGGGAGACAAATGTCAATGCAAATGAGCCGGTGGAAAAAACGAGCATTTGACTTACTGTGGCGACGCACAGTGATTGATTAGATGCACCATCTTCTTCAGGAATCGGCGTTTACTTGGAATCGGACGAGTCTGCTCGCCCCCATTGTTTGTCCGTTTCGACATGGCTTCACATTATTACAATGCTTCTCCTTTTGCTGGACGATGGAGCAATAAATACATCGTAAACTAAGTGCGCGCACATAAATTTTTGTACCGGACTCATAATGTGAGTATTTGATGATAGCGCGTTGTCTGGTTACAACACCAGAAATTCAGACCTTGGATAGATAAACTTGATGATTTACGGAACATTGTATCTACGTAGGTATTGAATTGTAATTTATATCAATTAAATTGTTATTATTAGGTTCGTCAACAATGTCGAAAACTAATAAGCATTCATTCATTGTATTTGTGGCTCCATCTATCGCCCCGACTGGGCAGTTCTTGTGTTTACAGTTGTTTGGCAATGACTGCCAATGACCATTTACGATAGCGATATCAATGGCAGAAAAATTACAAATTCTAATGCAGCACGTGACGTTTGTATTTAGTAACATAAATAAACACGGGAGAAATAAAAGAACACTGTTGTAAATAAATTAAACTGTATAATGCCATATGTTTACTTTCACAGTTCACGGCCGCAATTTGTATCGGTACTGAGGAAGTCGCGCCGTCTCCTTCTTGTCGGCTAAGATTTGCATTTGGGACGCGTTGCTCTGTCTCGTTCTCGCGGTGATTTGTAGTGACTAAAGCTTTACATAACCGCGGCGGCTACTTACTACATGTTGTGCTAGTGCCAGTCCGTTTATCACGATTATGACGCTATAAAATAATTATTTTATCTCGCTTAAGTATGGCTTATCGCGGACGAGTTTTCAAACTTTACTTATTCAGTACGGTTTAGTGGGCGCCTAATTGCCGTCAGACTAGAATACTACGTAGAGCGGATTACGAAAATAATTATTTGAACGTTAGAATTCTTGTCTATATCAAAAATGCTGCGGTACCGATAACCTCTTATACGCGTGAGATGGGTAAGCTACATATGGATTTATTCGGATTGCCAGAATAAATAATGTAAATTAAAGCGGTTTTTACAGTATTTTTTTCCATTCGTGTTCGGCCTATTGACAAAAAGATGATCATTTTCAAAAACATTCTCGCAATAGTCCATTCACCTACTGACATAAACATATAATTTTGATTACCTATTACCGATTGGAAATACCTATTTAACTTTGAAGACGACCCAAAAAGTATTGTAATAAATAAACGAATGTAATTAGTGTGATTGCGCAAAACACACAAATCAGAGCGAGGTATTCATTGCAAGTGATCTAGTAAAGATATTGCACGGCCGTACATCGCAATTAAATTAGAAATTAGAAAACGCGCAACTTTCACGTAATTGATGCTCCTACAGTACGCACCTGTGTCGGCGAGTGAATAAGCGAAACTAATTATGAGCCGACAACTGCACCAATACACGGACAATCTACATAGAAATCTTTGCGCACCAGTTCAATGATCGATCCACAAACAATGTCGACGATGCTTCTAAACGGATTGACCAATTTAAAGGGACGCCAACTAAATTACCTAGACGAGATAAATCGCCTTAAAGGGACACTAAAACAAGAAAAATTGTTAAACATTTTCCAACAATTTGATGGGTCAACAGCCACAGAGTAACGGACAAATGTGCCAATGAAACATATTTTAATAATGTTATACTAATTGATGTGAACGATTTACGTTAAACAGATATTGTGGCGGAGTTGACTTACCGGCTCGACTCGAGCATCATTTTGGGTGGCCTGTAAACAGAAAAATAAATATTTTAACAAAGGGAGGCATTAACCAACACTGACACACATGTATGTAATAATGTCAACAGCACACTTGGAAGTGTAAATACATCGGAATGTGAGGATGTATGCGAAAACAATAGATCACTAACAATAAGAAAATGTTAGTACGCGGACCCAACGCAACGATCGGTTATAATCTGAAAAACGTTATAGACGTTTAACCATCAGGTATTAAGCGATCATCTTGAGGAAAATGTGTATTTATTACAATCAAATATTATACCAAATCATATAAGGAATGGAGTGTTTTATGTTGACATTTTATGTACCTACATTATGAAAGTGCGTTTGTTTTCGTAGTGTTCGAGTTTCTTGGAATCGTGTTGAGCAAATCATCTTGGTGGTGGTTTGGCGAACAAGGCTAAATTCCCTGGTACGCTAATTATGTGGTTTAGTCCAAGGTTGGCGCGATATGAACTAAGCGGTGCGGTATGAAAACCTCGATCCAACGTCTTCACTAAAGCTGTCGACCTAAATATTACTTTGTTTTTATACAATTCATCCAAGGTTGCAGTGGCTAATATTAGTTTTCGCAAGAATATCTGTTTATACAATTTAATTTATGAAAACTCAAATCAAATAATAAATAAACCTCAGATCATGAAAATAACAGTTAGCATGCTAAAGAATATCTCTACCCATCCATCAAATCAAAATACAAATATTACCGAATTGCAAGATAGGTAGTACCTAAATTGAAAAGATAAACGTCAGCAACATAAAATAATTATGTACACTACGAATATCAACGTTTAGTCTAGAGGTATATAGCGCACCCGAAACAAATAACGTACAAAAAGTAACAATTAATCTGAAAGGCACGACACGACGGGAAAGTGTCACGCATATCTAACGATCATGTCACGCGAGGGATATTCGAAATTCACCATAACCGCGAACGTCGTCAAGGTCACCGAGGTCATTGCATTGTTGACTCCAATAACAATGCCTGCTTCGTTCCCTACACAACCTTATCTTTTATCAATCATCGATAATTTCACATGCTTAACGTCTGCTTTTAACTCGATAAACTTATCATCGGCTTTATCATGTATTGTAGCCATATGGAAGATCTGCTCACTTCATGCAATGATCGATAATTTTACGAAATATCGTATCCGAGTCGGGGTGCCATGAAACGCGACCATTTTATGAAATTATCGAGCAAATCTACGATATGGTTACTACATATAGACATCACTGTTTCGTGCCACTTCCTGAATACTACCTGCATTGATTGGAAAGGTAATAACGAAAGCAAAGTGTTAATAATAAATCATAGTTTTCCGGTGATTATTCTTTTTATTAACGCTTCCATCAAAGCCGATGTAAAAACCTCTTAGTAAATTATCTTAGCATTTAACGCAATTTTGATACTGATGGATGCATTGGTCAACAGAGTGAATTCTCAAAAGCTTAGTTCGTAAACCACTGCGGGAAATATGTATGACAGCAGAGGTACAATTGGATCCTGGGACACAGTAGCTACCGTCATAGCACCTATCACTTTTAACCACATCCTGTCATCCAGTTGTGCGGTGTGTCTACGCCACACAAAATATTCTCTTTCAAAACAACAAAACTCATCTAAGCTTGGATATAGAGGTACATATTTTTATTTCAACTGCTGCTAAACTATAAAATCGCCTATGAGCCATAAAAAACGAATAAAATGTACGAAATGAAACAATTGGGCACTTTTTGTGTCAAAAATAATACGAATGGCCAATATACGACTATTTTATTTATTTACTTATTTTCAGTGACATCATCTTCAAGTCAAAATTGGTTTATTTTGTAAGCTGTATCGATAAAGACTCTCAGCACTTCATCATAATATTACTTCATAAATAGTAATAATTGCAGTACCGCACTACAATAGATCACGTTTGCAATAGAAAGGCAACAATCGCCGAGCCATCGGTGGCTATCTGACATCCTGTTAGACGTACAGCAGGTAAATTTGCAGTTGCCCGAACTCTCTTTATACAACTGGTTCCAAAAACCGTTCAAGCAATTTTCGACCTTCATAGCTTCGCCATAACTTCGTATCGTCAATCTAAACACATGGAGGCCAAGCAAATCTATGCTTTGCAACCGAAAACTAGTAAGAATGTTATTCTTTGCTACGAGAGCGGCTTATGAATGAGGATATCGGTGTTCCACAAAGAACACTGAAAAAACAGTTTGAATAGCCAATAGTCGGAATATACGCAAAAAATTTAAACATCATTGAGAAATTATTGTTGTGTTAATGATGTTTTCATATTGTGTACAACTATTTTGAAAAGAAAAAAAACTTCTTATAAATGTTCCACTGTTTCATTCTGTTGTTTGGCACTTCAAATAAAATTGAGGCGCCAAGGTTGTTGAAGAAGGTGCAATTGAATTAACATTCGCATATGAATTGCAAATGAACGATTTATAACGTACCGAAACGAAACAGTCTGAATTCAGCTGCGTACCTACTGAAATACACAGGTGGCGATATAAACAACGAAAGTAACAAAAGGTTCAAATGAACTTTGTGGGAATTGCTTTCATACTTTGTTTGTGCGGAATGTTTTGTCTATAATTTCACGCGACCACGAGTCACATATCGATTTAATGGGTCTTCCGTATAACCTCTTATTCTGATTCACAAAAGGCAGTAGAAAATCAAATTTAAAAATATTGTACAGGTATTTCAACAGTTATTAGTAAAAAATCCCTCTGCCTTTCCTCTCAATCCACACTTCCCATTTTACTTAGGCTAAGAACCTTTTTACAACGCCAGTCGGCCCAATGGTCTGTATTGATGAATTAGCCAAACGACGGGATACTAATAATTGAGGATGGACGGACAACGCTGAACCGTTCAAGCCCTCCAATTTATAGCGGATGTATCGAAAGGCTTTTGCAAATAAAAATGTGGACTTTTTGGAAGATGGAGTTCATCGTTCGCTTGATCGCGTTACCGTCCTTGACGTTTGTATGTCGAAATGCGTAAAGTAATAAACGACGACGAAAGTTTCAAGACATACTACCGGGAATTCTTCACTCAACTATTGATTAGATGTTTGATTGTCCCTCAATTCAGCCAGTAACATAGTTTCAAACATATAAATAAAAAAGTCGAACGTTCACAGAAGACCCAAAGAAATGTTTTGAAAGTGGCACTTAAATATTTAAAACATCAAAATAAATAAGTTGAATCAACAGAGCTATAATAAAATGAGGTCAATGAATGACAAAAGAGTAAAAAATGCAGTTGTAAATATGGTATGGTCGACGTCGGCGCGATAGTATCCCTGAGATGGCAATAGAAAGAATATCTCTAGGGTCTCATTAGCAAAGCGAGCGAAGCATGCTGCGGTTAGGGAGACAGTCGCACCGAACAGCACTTCCCGTAAGAAGGGCCTTATTAGTAAGCGGATGGCTGTTTCGCCTATTTGTTAATGCTGAAGTAGTCTGCTGCTTCACCTTACATACAAAACTGCATACATCACGGTGTAAATATTGCGCCTTTGTTCGGATTTAATTCCATTGTTATTCCTTACAAAACGTCTTTCTAAAGAAATCGATTTCTGCTAATCAAACTAATAAAGATAAAAGAACTACTTCAGTACTTACCGTGTAATAAAATCAAACTAGTAAACGAGAAGCTCAAAAGAAGCCGGACGAAGTTTCGAACATGGACGCACCGCCTTAGAACAAATAGCACGGAGACGGAGAGCCCGCTTAATTCTCAACGAATAAGCTTTTTACTCAACATTGAATGCGGAAAGCAGTTGTGTACAAATAATAATCATAATAATTATTCTGTAATTGTGTGTGCTGTGTTCAGCGTGGCGTGTCAAAGCGATGGCTGCACGCGCCGAAGGAGCGGAGGGGGTTGTACTCTGTCGGCACAATTTATGACAAACTTCACTAATTCCATATCCGAGTCGAGTAGTGTAATTAGTATGTGTGCGGGCAACCGATCAGTTCCGAACATAACCCGGCTCCAGACACACAGTCGTCATGTAAATCAAAGAGCAAACAGTAATGACTCGTCGAGATTACCAGTTGGATGCGTGCGCTCAGGTTTTAATGTGTGCTAACGTGTGAAGCCGTCCTAGATAACAATATGCCTGTCGCTGCACCAGCTCTAGATAAATTTGTTTTCTATTGTATATTTTGTGTTGGTAAAGATGTAGGTTAAATGTTTGCTTTGAAATATCATAACGAATGCGAAGATGTGTTTAATGTGATGCTATTTCAAGGTAATACTTATAATTTAGGTATCCTGTTGATAGCCAAAATTCCAAGAGGATAAATTAGTAAAAAATGAAAAACCCAGCCATATTTGAAACGTGACAGATGACGCAAATCGTTATAAACTTTACAAGATAGAACAAGAAAATCACCACAAAACGTATATGATAATGAATGTGTTTGGACGGGCGCGTGCAAGCGTGGAACTGGTAGCGCGAGCGACCACCCGGTCTGACGAGACTGGTCGCCTTCGTCGACCTTGCAGCTTTCGATTCTGCACACTATCGATTAACTTCCATTATACACTTTGCTACCAATTCGATGCTAAAACAGCTTTCGCTAGATATCAGCTGACGAGTCACTTGCATTCGTTCGCAAAATTAAATTGGCATATTGTGTCCAAAAAGAACTAACGAGAGAATAATTGCCGTAATCACTAAGGTTTGTATGCGAATTTGTTTTTGATTATGAGGATACTCATATGCTACCTGATTTAAACGAACGGTTCCATGATTAACTTCACCCTTTTTCTTCATCCGCTGCATTCAGATTCAAAATTTCTCATATCGTTTACAATTTTAATATCATATTGTAATACGATTCTGAAACATCAAACGGAGCAATTACTCTGTGATTGAATTCCATTATGAACGCGATTATATTTGAAATAACTCAAACCAATGATGATTACATTTGTTATAATAATATGAAAATTGTTAGGAATAAACCATTACGAAAATAGTCCGTAGACTATGAGAAAATTTAGATTATGTACACAACCAGCACGCAAAGGTTTTCGACCTATTTCACTTACTATATTAAAAGATATTTCTGTAAATGGGTAATGGGAATTTGGGTAATAAATCAGTTAATACTTTTACATTCATAACACTAAAATAACTAGTAACATTTTTGAGTATTCAAATTCGTACACTTCGATGAAATAGTTATTGAGGCGATACAGTTATTTTACAGCTAATTTACAAAAAAATATATCCAAGCCGAAACTAGTTTATGCGGTGAACATAAGATTATTTGTCGAGTCCCGAGCGCATCCCGCAGACATTACATCTAAAAGCAATTCTAAAAATAAGACGCAAAGGATTTACGATCGATTAAAGCTTTCATTTACATAACTATGGCGTCCCGATTTGTTTTTATTAAGCGAAAATACTTTTAAGTCGAATAAATACGCGTCTGCGAGGAGGTGAAATAATGTTCAGTATATATGAGTTAGTTAATACTTGCAATTTTTTTGTATATTGTAATGTGATATGTTTTGTAAGTAATGGGATAATGCAGTGAAATTGATACAAGACAAATGCATAAATGATTACTGAGGATGAGTCTCCAATAAATAGAAAAGTAAATAGGGTGTTGATTGACTGTTTGTGCTAAACTCTGTAAATACTCGGGATTAGTAATCGTGAGCCATAAGGGTATAGGTCGATCTCGGCGTCAAGCATACCTTTGTTACGAAGTAGCATTACACCTTTTGTGAACAAAGCTATCGACTCCTTCCTTCGTTACCGTGTCCCAACTGTGAATTAACTTTTCCCCGAACACCACACGAGCACAATCGAGTAGCAGATTCATAGAATTTCCAATCAAAATGTAAATTTCAGCCCAACTATTTTACATTCATCCCATTCATTTGTCGACTGAAACTGGGAGTGAGGTGAAACGTATTGTATCGGTCTCTTCGTTCACAATATATCTTTATTGCAGGCTACTGGTAGGCGGCAATCCCGATGTGCCCTGTGTATACGGACATTTTTTACTCGCTAAGTAAGTTCTGAAACAGTTATTGCCATAACAGAGGCGATTTGTCAAATTTATTGCGCTTCCGCACTCACAACAATAAGTTACTAGCTATTTAATAGCCAGTTTTATATATCGTTTTTGCAATCAAATTTTGGAGACTAAAAATCTACAGAATAATGCAAAGGTTAACAAGAACGCTTCTTATTCCATTAATGAATGACCCATTTGGGCTGGTTAATATTTCCAATATTATGACATCACTTGCCAATAAATTATAAGAGGAAGTTCAAATAAATTGTTAGTTGCAGTTTAAGGTACAAACAACAATTTAAACTGGGCATAACATCAGCTCGTAGCCATGACACATCAGACGCAATCATAACGTAAATCTGCGTCGCGCGACGTCCACTTGTCATCGGCGCAGACGACATGCTCCTTCCTTTATTATCATATCATTTGTGCCCACTATCATAAATACCGCACAAACTGACACAAATTACTCACTTAATAAACCACTTAGTAAAATACCACGTACTGTATTGACAAGTCTACTGGTTGTAAGAGAAAAAATGCTAAATTATAATTTTAGTCTGGTAATCATAGACCATAGTATTATTTGCACTGTACAGGTCGTTGAACTTTAGAGCTTTTGCAGTAGGAGTCTGAGCGATGCCAATGTACTTGCGAATAGTGTTGGCACGGTGTGAGGCTCTGATGACACAGGAAGATATAACAACTTGAGGATTCTTTCTACTTTACTGGATTTTATGAAAATATGTTTATTTGAACAAAAACATATCTCAACTAATATTGAATTTAAACATCACTTAATTTTAATAGCAATTCGGGATCACAATTTTAGTTCAATGTAAATTGAGCGGACCGCAAATTCGAGATGACTTATTCTCAATATTTGTTTGAAATCAGGTCAGCCAAGTCCGCATCGGCTTTCGGGTATCAGATTTTAAAAGTTTATGCTGAATTAAAATCTTTATAATTCCACAATGACAAGGTTTATTGATTCAAATGTCCTTGCTGCTCCGATATATATTATTTTTATAGGCAAGAAAACTATATGAAGGTCGATGACGAATAAAATGGCGTTAAAGTTCAAGTGACATTTCTACGGCATTAGTTTAGCCACGCATTTCCAAGGAGGCCTAGGAAGGTTATTAGATAGGCAGAACATGTCTTGTTACAAAAATAGCAATTATCTTGCGCACACACAGCGATTGGAGCGTGAAGTCCATCAATCATGGCGATCGGCGGCCATGACAATAATGGAGTTTATTAAACATGTAGCAAATTCGCAACGCTTTCAAATTTCTTGGAGAACGCGTCTCGTAAGGCCGCTCAGGGCGCTGGACACCAGCCAACAACTCTACCTACTTCAATCTTAAATGCATTTCAACTATTTTATTAAAGCCATGTATACAAACACGCATTATGTACTCGTTTCCCGATTAACTTACACGATAAGATGTCATTTGACGCTATGTTATGTAGGCTATAAAATCAGATATTAAGCAAGCCTGTTGCGAAACTTCCCATTTATAATGTTACTAACATCCATGTTTTCTTTGTACTTGTAACATATATTTGTCCTCTCATACCCTTGCTTACATGCTTGTATCGGCACCTCGATGATGTCAGCTCGATACTATAGCAAATCAAGCGTGCACTATAAAAGCCAGTGCCTGTGTTGCCATAGAGCCAACACAAAAGCAACCGCTAAATATGGTATTTTAATAATTATAATTCCGACTTAGGTTATTATTGTCAGTTTGCACGGCCCGGCTGCGTTCCCACTAAAATGTTACGCAACTGCGGCAGTAAAATAACTCGGTCGAGATTGGCAGAATTAATACCCACTCCTTAGGTGGACTTGAAATTAAATAAAAGATTTATTGTTATAATTAAAATTTGTCATAAAAACGGCGTGGCATTTGTTGATGGTTAAATAAAATTAATGGTTGTAAACGCTAACAATTTTCCACGGGCGGCGGTTCTGTCGCGACTCGTGCTGTCAGCGGCGATATTTCAAGATAAGCTACTTGGCCGTACGCTTCGCTCCTGTTCCGTTCCCACGCGGCCACGCAACAAATAACAACACAACATTACCGAATCATTTATAAAATGAGCCACTTCAAATCTTACTACGTGCGCTTGAATTTATTCTACATTCAACTACTACGGAGTAAACATTGTAACGCAATAGACGACTTGTCCATTCCTTCAAAGTTGACCTACAAACACTGATTAAGTGATTTAACAGTTTGTTCAGAGTAGTAGAACACTCGTTAATCTCTATCAGAATCTATACGATTCTGTAGGAATTCATTGAATTACTTTGGTGAGACTATAATTTCCAATTTAATGTACCAGGATAATATGGCCGTAAAGAGTAACGGAACCCAGTGTGAGCGTCGGGCGGCACGTCGCGGTCCTCGACCCGCGCCAGCGGCGGCGACGGCGGCACAAACCGCCTTGACCTGCGAACTCTTGCTGGCTTCCTATTGCCCACTGCAAGCCTAGTACTAGAACCCGATTATACACGAACAAAGCCGATTAAATACGAACTGGCCGTCTCTAAACTCATACACGTCTTTTAAGGCGCACTTATCGTTTGAAGGCAGACTATCATTTGCTTGACTGACTACGTAGAGTGCAGATTTATTGAGGTCAATTTAACCATCGATCAAAATATTACTTCACTATCAGTTCTAATCAGCGTATTAAATCATATGAGAAGTTTGATGAAAATTATAACTAGTAGAACGATTATTATTTTAAATGTTCATCAAATGAGGCCCAAGTCCATATAACATTAGCATAATAATTGATGTTTATTAACGCGTGTGAAGATCGTGAGCCACATTAAATGAGTCGATCGATCACTAAGTTACTTGATACATGATTACGCACGGACATTGCTTGTGAAACAATAGTCTAACTACCGCTTTTGAACTACGAGACTGTCTCGACAGCCAATGATAAACAGATGTCGAAACAAATTGTGAATTCATGACGGCAGAGACGAATTGCTAACTACCTTTATTTTGTTTTATAATTGAAATATTCCACTAAGACGTGCAAAGATTTAAGTTAATTCTAATTATAAATTCGACACAGGAGGTTTCGAGCGATTGTTAAACACAATAGCGCTGGAGTATATTTTTAATAACAAACATTTAATTTGACGTGTTTGATTGAGGAAACTGACATAATGATCGTGTTTAATTCTATGAGGACGAAGGAGCACACTAAGATAATCGCCGCGGAGCAGTACTCACCGCCTGGAGCCAATTACAGCATATACGCTGAGTTCAAAAACCGCATTAGTACCTAAGTAACTTCAACGAGCTACTCGCTACACCACCATAGTAACCCATTTTATAGGACGCTCACATTTGCGCGGGACGATAATCAGCCGATCTAGGACATCCTGGTTTTTTTTTCTCATAGTAATTCTATTATGTTGCAGTTAACTCAAACTTAAAGGAATCGGGAAGCGTGTCGACGAGGGGATGTTCCCCTCGAGGGACAACGTAGACATCGATAAGATTAGATTTTTGTAACCCGGTTACTGTCACAAACAGGGTCTCAAGTCTAGGAATGATTATATCTGTCAACATAGTCATATAAGGCATGATGACTAAGATGGAACCGGAAGACCCAAAACGGCGATGCTTAGAATACTTTTGGACGTACCTTGACAGCATTCATCAGAGCAATTATTTAAACCTTGACAGTTATAAAGCTTGACTATTACAAAGCCATAAAAATCTTCTTAAGGATACGTAATTGCCTGTCTCAAGAAATCCCCAATTTCGCAGAAAAAGCGTTCACAATTCCTTCAATTTAATTTTTCAGGATATCGGAAGTCATAGCTATAGCCATTCGTCCAAAAAAGTAATCAATAAACAAAAACAATGAAGAAGCTCCTCGCATTAGCCTACAATCGTGGTACAACGTTGCGTACACGCAACCGCATAACGGTACGCGTGCATCGCCGGATACGGTGCGCGTCATCCGGCCTCGTACTCGCACGTCACACTCGCACGACAACATCAATCATCGCGGCCAATTGCGAAGCGTGTCGAATGATCTCACATTTCCTGGGCAATACTGATTTTCTGACACTAGTTTTACTTTAAAGTGCTTTTCCGTTCTTCCGACAGCGAGTTTGTAACAGCAGCATTTGTGAAACCGGAATCAATGAATGAAAGTAGTGTCTCAGATGTTTGAGGGTCACTAACCGGTTTGGCTGTGGTGATTGTTTTTGTTGAAACATAACTTGATTATTTATTCCATTCCGATAATCTACAAAGACAATCATAACATGTTCCCATATCATTCCTTAGATTTTCTATTGAACTTTGGGATTGCTTCATGACGTTTTACAAGTCATTAAAGTTTGTGGATTCACAAACCTTTCTCGGCTGTGGTGTTATGGCAACATTTTGTATTACAAGGAAGTTCTCCGTTCAAACGTGACTCCACTTTCTTTTGCCTGTCATGATACTGACAATCAGATGTTTGAAATCAACCGCAAATTGTGACTGTAGAGTTACAGTTAGCTGGCACGAAAGTCACTTTCGCATCTTCACTATTTCTCATACAGTGTTTAATCCAAAGGATAATATATTCGATAACCGTTTATCAACAAACAACAATCGCCCCAAATCGTTCTAGTACAGTTTTGAGATTCCTACCTGGACTAGTCGCCACAATTTTCATTTCCGTTTCTAGATTCCTTTCGAAATGGAAATGCAGCGGGTGAATAGCAAGGCAAACTTCCGAACTCAGATAATATTGTTTACTCTGACCGGCTAGGTTGATCGTTAGGGCATTTAATGACTAAGTGTCCAACTCCAAGTTAGTCCTCCAGTCTGTTATGACGTCAGCAACCTACGTCATAAATTCGCGACGTAAAAACTTGAGTTTATGATCCAGCTCTACGTAACTTACGTAACATTTTATTCCAGGATTTTCGCTACCGAGTGGTAAAAATAAGTATGGTGGCCGTCCAGCGGCACATACTTACACATTGTGGTAGGATAAAGGCCGCTTTCGAGTACCGGCGCTGACCCATATCTCACGTGAAGCAAGATGTGCCGATATGCTCTATTTTACTTCCATTCTTCAGATTAGCATGAGCCGTAATCAATTCGATTGTTGGTTTAATAGAAATACTTGGAAGTTCACTTAAAGACTCATTTCAAATAGCATAAGAAGAAAACTATATTTGTATAAGAGAATTTTCTTGGAAATTATGGCCATTATGAAGCGAATTGCTAACCAATGTAACACAAACCAAGACGTTCGTTAGAAATGATCTCGTCATGATTGTGGACTTAGAACATTACTGGCGCAATAAAGGTAACCAATAAAACAAATGATTACGGGCGATATAAAGCCACCGACAGACAGGCGTTTATTGACACAAGTCTGCTAGACAATGTGAGTCTAATGTGTATCCGGCGTTTTTACAATTCACGTCACAATACGAGCTTTTGTAATATGTTTTGGAAACAATTTTACCGTTTATGAAAGAAGTCAAAAGCTTCCATTAAATGTTATGTGCCATCAAAAATAAAAAGAAGATCTGTATAAGCCGATATAAAAAAGAAGTAATTTATCAAACCCGAATAAAGATGTCGAATCGTCGAAAAAGTAATCTTCATATTTAGTTAACGACCTCTCAGTCGGTTTTCCCAAACTAAAACGAACTAAGTAGAAGAATAAGTTGAGACATTAAATAGTACAGACATACGACACCATCTAACGTATTTCTCAAGAACTAAACAAGTTTCCGAGTCGGTTCTCGCGACAAGTCGTGGAATGAAATCCGAGAGAGCACCTCAATAAATGGCCAAACATTTATCTTTGGCTGAGCAGTTAATACTAGACTGGGCGTCGCCTACATCTGCATTACTTATCTCAATATCTCCTCTAATTACTTAAAAACGAAAGCCTTCGCTTAGCCTCCTTTATTGGACATGTGCAACACGTTTCTATGCAAATAAGATCCAGTCTTAACAAATATAAATATAAAAATAATATTTCAATGAGTAAATATTCAGGTGGCCCTAATCCAATATTTGCTGAATACAACGCTAATGTATTATATTTGTGTTTATATCATCGGAAATCGTTGAACATAAGTAGTTATGTAGGTACATCCGTAGGTTTGTTCCCAGAATTAAGAGTGCATTTGTAAATCCGTTTGATTGTTGCTTTTTTAGACGATTAACTAAGGATTGATAGCGGAGACAATTTTAGATCTGTATTAAACTCGGCCAAAGTTTGAAATGTGTAGAGTCATCTGCTTTAGCAAGTGAAGTTTTTTGTGACATTTCTCCTTCATGTGATAGAGAAACTGAGAAACATTTGCCTATTAAGTTAAATAAAGCTTCAAGGATTAAAAAGGGGATGGTTATAAATCCTTATAATAATAAAAGGACACGTTATTTGAAAGCTAGTTGATTTATGTATCGCGAGAGTGTCGACATCGTCTACCCAGAACTCGTAATGTGGCCGATGCTTCGAATGGGCTCGAGATCCCGCGATATACGGACCGAGATTCTAACACAGAACTTAAGCCTTTCCGAGAAACTTGCCAGACTGTGGGCATTCTTTCATTAAACGCATTTTGACATAGCGTGCTTTTTGTACTGGTTATGTACTGTTTAGAATTGTAAAGAGGTTATTAATTTAAGTACTTGGTCTAAGTCTGAAGTCTGAGTGTTTTTTTTTTGCAATTAGTCAGTCTAATTGTCACTTATAGCGCATTTTGCATAGCTAGATGAATTTTAACCGTCTTACCACAAAAACTTTTAAACGTCAGTTTAACATCTGTCTAAAAAAATTACAAATTATGACGTTGAAATAAGGTCCATTTTGCAGCCACACTTTTTTTAGACAAGTGTTTGACACATGTTTAAGTTTTTGTAGTAAGACCATAAATGTCCTGTCATTTATTTTTCATGTTCGCCTTATCATAATTGAACCTGTCAGATTCACAAGATTGTTCGTACCTCCCTATAATTGAGTTTCTATTAATAGTTCGGCTCTATTAGTGTTTATTTATACAACTTTGTCTAAGTTTAGTCCGTATCATTACCGGGAGCTAAGCCGCCACATCGCAAATCTTCCTCGGTTGCGTAGGTGCCAAGCGTGGGCGATATCTTTGGAAGCAACCAGATATTAAAATGTATCCTTATTTTACTTTAATCAATGCTCTCTGAACGTTAAATAAGTTTGAGTTTATCCTGCTACAGGAGAAGACTAGGCTACGATTAAAACTTGACGTAATTATTCTGGGAACCTTTACTATTAATTCTATAAAGTACTTAATACAACACGATAAACGTATAATATAAAAACGTTCTTTGTGGTTCTCACAGTTATTTTTGTACATGTTACAGCCAAAGTAATAAATCTGGATATTATATTATTATCTAGCTATTATTCATAATATCTATTCAATTTAGATAAAGTGATAATTGACACAGAATGAATCATATTAACTAGCAATTT
The DNA here is from genome assembly GCA_963856015.1 of Helicoverpa assulta. Classification (NCBI taxonomy): domain Eukaryota; kingdom Metazoa; phylum Arthropoda; class Insecta; order Lepidoptera; family Noctuidae; genus Helicoverpa; species Helicoverpa assulta. Next base: position 5,422,305 of record CAWLCW010000027.1, read on the forward strand.
TATATAATATCTTCAAAGACTCGGATAATGTAATAAAACAAATAGGTAAAGATTATAATTTCATGTTAACTGACTAAAGTGAATGGTAGCCGACCATAATATAATTCGAAAAAGTCTAGTTAGCCCAGTGCAGGGTACGCCACAATAGTGGCGAAAAGTCTCCTCCTTGAGGAGTGGCTCGTGCCACTGTACGGACGGCCCGGAGGACACGGTAAACCACACAGTCATGGTGTGCCCTGTCTGGGAAGGGCACTGTCGTGTCTTCGACGAGGCAATCGGCTCTCTCATCTCCTTCAGCGAAGCAGACATGCTAGAGAAGTTTAGACCTCTCATCCCAGCTGCTACCGTGGACGTTGAAGATACCACTGGTGCCGGGTGTCGAGAGACGACTCCCGGCCACCGTAGGCGTGTGCGGTGTGTCTGTGTGGTGAGTTCGGGTGGGTCATCGTCCTTCCGTCTCCTAGGAGACACGAGTCCGTCTCGGTGGCGCGCGTTGTTCCACGCGCTCCTCAAAGAGATTCAGCAAACCTCAGTGGGTTTAAGTCACTAACAGTCTGACACTTCCTCACGCTGCTAACCCACAGCGGGAGGAGTCATTTGATGAATTATCATAAAAAAGTCGATAATAACTTGAGTCGTTTTTTTAAATTAGTAAGTAGTAAGTTGGTTATACCATATTTATATAACTTTGACCAGCTATTATGAATAATATACAGATAAAATGAATAATTTATCACATTGTCTAGTCAATTTGGGTAATATATGTAATGACCAGTCATTATGTATAATATCTATTTAATCACTATGGCTGTAACATAAATAACAACATAAGGAAAATGTCTGTAATCAAACATGAATATTTAAATTCAAAAGTTTGCGTTACCAAAACACCTGCAGCTATGAGCTTTATTCGAAAATCCCCCATCGGAGATCCGGCCGCAAATTCCTCAATAAGCTTAAAATTCCCCGCAGTTTGCGGAATGCCCCACAGACCGTCAGCCAGGACATTGCAGTTGATAACTTGCCCACTTGCAAAGAAAGCTTATCCAATAAATAACACTAAATATTAGTGTTCCCGGACGAATTACTCCGTTGCAATCTTTGTTTTGGCATTTTGTTCACACGATTGCCAAGAAAAGCATATTTTTACAGTCTGCTTTCCCAGCTTTAAGGCAAGTTTCAAGTTTTAATGGCATTAATGGCATTAATGCCATCTCATCATCTAGTTCTGTCCAGTTGCAATGAACAATTAAAGTTCAAATACATATCATCCTTATTAACCTTTATTAAGTTGCAACATGAAGATTTTCAGTTTTAGTAATACTAAATTGAGGATCCCATAAAAAGACAGGTTCAATTTACAAAGCAGTACTGTTCGATGACTTAAGTAAATTGGAAAGTCTTGCAATATTACTAAAATCTATCTAATTAATCATTTGGGCCTATCTACTTATTTATAAGCTTTGTAGCATCATCTAGTAAATGAAGAGATAAGATGGCTTATTGGCTAGACCACATGAGGCAGAGCAAGACCTCAATCTCTTTAATCTTAACCAAGCTAGCTAATCCCGCGAAGACAATATATTCATCATAATCGAAAATTCGCAAGTTACATCGGTCTAGACAAAATAAATCCAGGCAAACCGTTATACCTTTTTTTGCAAATACACTCTTGTGCTAAACTTATTTTCTCTGTAAAGTTTTGAAAATCCTGAAAGTTTTATAAAAGTCCATTCGAGGTTCCAGACGTTTAATAGATTTAGTTTTGATAGTTATTTAACGGTATAAATCATGTTTTGAGTACTATCTGACACATTAGATTAGACCGGAATTTTTAATAATTTGGACATCTCTATAGATATCTGATTTATAGTATCACATTTTAAAGAAATCATTGTATTCTCATTGCGTTCGATGGTTCAAATGTGCCAGATTATAAAAGAATGTCACAGGAAACAAAGAATAGCTTTCAAAGAAGTGTATCTTATCAGAACCAAAAGTAAACACGTTTTTCTTCTTACTCGACGAGGTTCATGAGATAGTGTCGTTATGCCAACAAAGAGCACGGATTTATAAACAACCTATATCTCTAGCTAGGAGGTAATCTAACGATAATAACATTTTAGTCAAGTACTGAAGCTAATGATTAATAAATGTGCATGTGTGCGAAGAATCTCTGCAGGCTAGGAACACAAGGTTTTTGTCAGTCGGTATATAGAATTCTTAACTTTGACTCAACTTTATGATTCTATTAGGTAAAATCCAGCCACTGTATTAAGATACTATTTAGATAAAAGTCTGCTCTCTTGAATAAACAGTATATAATAATCTTGCAGACGGTTAGTCTAGCCGATCTTGAGAGTTAAGAGGACAAAAATACTTATTTTTTGTCGTGCTTTAATACCTGAATACTGATTTATTTATCCAACTATGAAAATGCACTTGTGCACGAAACTTGGTCTCGACACAGTATGCATTCAACGATCCAGCCTACACAGGGAGATATTAAAGTGAGGGGGTGGAATGGGAGCTTGGAATCTGAACACCCGCACCACCCCTCCCGGCGACTAATTTCCGACAGACTAGTATACTCCTTCGGTATATTCTGTTTTACACTATTTCATATTTTATTGGCTACGGAATATGATAGTACGACAGCCACACTGACGTTAATACGGCTACAAACACTGGTGGACGTAAAGTTGTATACTATTACTGTTTCTTTGATGGTATTATTCTGCTACGTTTACATACCTGTAACAAAAGAGAAACAAATCATTAATTATTTCCATAAAATAATAATCACGCAGTTCCCCTAAATGTGAAAAGCAAACCGAAATATTCACCACCCGATCCCAATTTAAAACGGTAATAATTTTCGACCAGAAGCTGACGTTTTATCGCAATTTCATCGTCTTCACTTCGTACCAAGCGGCGATAAGTTCCTTTCCAACGGCCTTGCTTGTTTGACCTTTTTGTTTTAACCCACAATACCTATACATTTCACTACTGTTACCAATAAATTCATTAAGCATTATTATTGTCTAACTTGTGACGACTTGGGTGTTTTGGCAAGTTTACGTCAAAAACTCTTATGAAACGTAGTTAATGTGTTGCAACTTACTAGTCTAGTCACAAAGCATTATGAATAAGACGTGCATAGTAAGTTTACCGTCATACTCCAAACAGAGCTTTCCTCTGGAGAAATAAAGTTCAATTTCGTATAACATTCGCAGCTTCCTAAGTAATAAATCCATTGGAACTAATATCGACATATAGATGCCAAGCTTGTGCTTGCCAATTCGTCTGCAGTATCTGGTTCCCAAGGCAACAACTAGATGGTATAATCGGCAAGTTATAACATCTCAATACTGTGTGTAGTTTCGGTCTTTTAACTTGTGTAAAGAGGTTTTACGATAGTTTAATCTGCGCCAACCGTCAACAACGTTTTATGAGTTTTCAGAATGCTTCAAATCACCAGTGTTTTTTTTCTGTTGAGTATAAAAAGTAGACGTAGATACGCGACGCAAGTCGTTAACTTGAAAAAGGGTTACAATGGCTCACATACGAGCTGCTAGCAACACGTTATTACATGGTGCACGATTGCAATGTTTTATGTGCTCGAACATTTCTTGCAGTGGCTACAGGAAATCCTAGCTTAACGCTTTTATGGAAATATTATAGTTATTCTGCTTGTGTCAATTGCTCCCGAGATCTGTTTTCTTATCAGAACTGTTATTGCGTCGAGCTTATCTGGCGCGAGCACATTTAAATGCTCATCGTTGTAGTTTTCATATTACCTACGTATTGTGAACATCGTTTTATTCGACTTTTCTACTGACATCCATGAGAAAGGATAAGAGAGCCTCTCAGATTATCTAATATATTGTAGAATGTTAACAAACGACTTCTAGAAGGCAGCATAAACTCCCGCTAATCAAGATTAACCTCGTGTTAACATACGAGACATAAGGAGACTTTAGGTAGTGACTATGTAGGACCGAGTCTTTTCATTTCAACTATTGCCAACGAGTTCATCAGAATTCAGAGGCGGTTTTTGCACTCATTGGCTCAATTTTACAGACAGTTATCACAACTATTAGCACGAAAAATAAAGCACCTATTTTCGTGTTACTCTAAAAGGTTATTAGATTGAAGATCATGCATCGCATATTCGAGTGAATTGCAATGAATGTCGCGAAAGGTTTTAATGCAGGTGAGTACTACTTAATGCTTTGCGTGAAGCCGCTAGTCGGCTCTAGCTCATAATAATTTAATCCTGTTTGTCTTTCATTTGGGTCATGCGATGTTCATTGCTGGAGATACGAGTGGAACATTGTTTTATAAGGGGAAACATTCCCTATTGTTTCTTCACATTAATCACAACCAAAAAGTTCATGTTTCTATGGTTTATCTTTGTCTATGCATAAACCGGTACGAAACGACCGCAGCGGTGGGCAAGCGCGTTATCGATTCAGCTAAACTGTTTAATATCGTGATACTGATGGTTACATAATTACTCACTGATAAATTAATTAATCGCTCATCGCGAGACAATTAAGTACTGCAATGATAGCGTTCTAGTTTAATTTTACATGTGCTTTTGCTTTTAGATTTAATTGATAGTCCTTAATTAAATCATGCTGAGCATAATTATACTGAGATGTTATGTTCCAAATAGCTTTTACCTTTTTCATTTACGACTGCATAGCGTGCAATCTTGTGTTTGTCTCAACCTTCATGGCCTTTCTCATACTCATTCCTCCATCCATTAGCACTCTCCCTCTACGAAAAGCAATATTCATTTTTCCTTTAAAAAGCCTAATAACGTAAAAAGTATATCAAAGGAGATGCGTAGTTCATTATATTTTTTAACCTAGGATACAAAAGAAATTAGTTCAGCAGGTACGAATTATGGGTGTCGCAAGAGATGAGGAGATTAAATCAGGTGAATGAGCAGCCTCATTCATCCGTGATAATTCAACACTACATGCATGCGTGGACTAATTTGTAAACCTAATATAACTACTTATACGAACAAAGCTTCAAGAAGAAATAACGCTACACTGAATGCAAGGACCACTGAAAAATATTTTGATCTTTTCAAAACCTTTGTTACAAAGGTTTGTTGGCAGCTATTACCTAAATAAAATAATTGAGCGTTGATGCCAGTATTTCGACCAAACAAAAGTAATAAGCTTAAAAGCTTCCCAGCTAAATGGAAAGTACGTATTATTTGAAAATGAAAAAAAATACATGGTTTACCTGATATTAGAGAATGTTGCTCGTGGTTTTTTGCCACGAACTAAAATATGTAAGAAGAGATTCACTTGAAAAACAGGCATGAAGGTTTAACAGGATTTGATGCAAAAAGTTGAAAAAGTTAGGATAAGTATCAAATACAATGTTACTTGCAACTTATTATTATGTAACAAAACGTCTTCCAACAGTCCTACAATTGAATGAGTCGTTCAGGAACTTTCAGCTGAGTCACAACCTTTTTCCTTCCTTTTGTAAATAATGTGCGGGAAATGTATTAATTTACTTAAAATAAGTGAGTTTCCACCTTTAAAGGGCAATTTCATATCTCGTTGAAAAGCTGCGTGGGTGTTCTCGCAAAGGTTATCACCCTAGCTCGGCTCTAATCAAATACACTTCCATAGTTAATTGTTTGTAGATTTGTTCCGTAGTATTGTCTGAACGTAATTTTGCAAAGAGAAAATTAAGTAGAACAGGAGTTATGAATACCTTTAACTATTTCTCGAGGCTACGTTTGCGTACATACTAGGAATAAAAAGTGGGCTATGTCCTTAACCCATATATGTGAACGAATTATTTTCTTCGAAACATTTCTAGGTAATTTAAAAAATTATAGTGTTAAAACTGGCATTAAGTTTCACGGATCCTAGATTAGAATAAGCAAAACCTTTACATAAATATTTAAGAAATCGGAAAGTAGTTAGGTTCGTATAATACATAGTTTATTCCTGAAATGGGTGAATAGGGTTGATACAAGGTGTGATAGCCGATTTTAGCAATCAAGTGGCTTCAAATCCATGCTCACGACTAGAGTATTGCTCTAAATACCGGCCTAAGTGGTCCTTCTAATGGCAGTGCTCATACAGAGACTTGTCCAAGCCTCTCATTGTGGGATGTTTCATGTTAAGCAGGAAATAGGACACTACCACCCAGAGGCAATTACTTAACTGCGTCTATATTCACTTGGTATTCGATTCAAATAAGCAGGACTGTCATAAAGAAACACCTATATTTCGAACATCAACATTCATAATATTTAGATACATTCCGTACAAAAAATCCTAATGCATCCCAAATGTACCAGCATACGTTTGAGCCGTAGTGACTTGAATAAAAATGAGGTCAAATTGGATCAGGGAGAGATAAAATCTATGGGAGGCGAATGTGGGACCACGGGACTTTGTTTTTGTCTCCTGATGGTAAAAAACATCTGCGTAATATAGTAACCTATGTACCATCAGCATAGTACAATAGGTCGACTCGTAATAGCTGACAATTATAATGTACTTTGGCTTTACGCAACTTCCACTAATAACTACGTTATGTTCACATCCAGGTAGTGATTTAATAATTTCCCGCTCATTACCACTAAGTGTCAATATTTATTTTAATTACCCGACGCTATCACAAAAATTCACACCTTCGAATTACATCTCACGCAATTAAAGAGAACAGAATGACTTCTTAATTCATCCTGTTTAATCAAATAATGTGCTTGTCTATCCATCAATCTTCCCATCACGCACACACAGATAAAATCAAAGGAACAATGTTATCTGGAAGCGCCATCGACTACGTCTAATTAGAAGACAGTCGGCCATTCCACCTATGATGCGAGCCTAAAATAATAGTGCACTAAAATGTCTGTCAGTCTGCGAATCCAAAGTCAAGGCAACAAAAAAATAATCACCGATTCCGAAGTATGGCAGAAATTTGTGCCGACACGCACGCCCAAGTGAGCGGCCCCTTTATTTGACAGCAAATTAATAATCACACGGGAGACCGGAACGCCTTAACTGACACCCGCTACGACTCAACATCGACTTTATAATGTAAGCAATAAAGTCTAAGGTAAACATTTAACATCAAATAAATGTTCTTATGCAATTTCAATCCTTACGGTGTGAGACATTAAAGCTTAAATCGAGCACCGGAACGAAGTTAATGGGATGTAATTTATCCGGGTTGAAGCGCGTGGTTGCCGCTCCGGGTGCGGTGCGAGGGAGACGGGCGACGGCCGGTCGCGCCGCCCGACGAAGACGGAGATGTTTTTGTTGTTGCGCGCAGTAGTCATTAGTCGCGGAGCAGGCAGCTCGGCCGCGCCACCGTCGCCGTATTGTGGAAACGAGGTGCGAGCACTAAACGTCGTAAGCGCCATTCTCATTAATTTTCAGGAAGACGTGAAATTCCCTCTCATTGCTCTTGCCCTTCGTTAAATAGCTTCCAGCCTGTTTCACGCTTCTCGAACGCTGCACGTCCGATTCAATGATATTTAATTCGATGTTTAACAATTAATTCGCGCTGTTTTCCGGACTCTCTGTTATAATTAATTTACCAAATAAACATTGAAAACATGGATTTCGTGTCTAAATATTCCTTGATTCAAAGAAAAATCCTACCGACGACAACATTCAAATAAAACACAAACACTCCTAATGAGATGATAATGTTATTTTATTTCGAACAAATGGGTAACAAAAAAGGAAAATACGAGCTAAAAGCTGTTCTACGGTCTTACACAACCTGCACAATTTTTAAAACCGTATAAATATTCATAAAGTGCCTATCCGCGATAGCGTTCTAAATATTAACGTCAACGCGACAAAAAACTTTGAGGGCAAATGTGATAACCCAAGCGCGGTTTTTGTGCGCCGAGTGAGGTCACTGGAAGATTTACATTCAGCCAATAGACCGTCGCTCACAATTAATTTATGTTATAGCTGATGGGCTGTGACATACGCGATGTTAGTTATGTATCTGTTAGCGTGGCGTGTCTGTCCCGCGCCTAATATGAATGTTAAGTAGTCGTAGTACGACTAAATATTATTGCAGATTAATTGATTGTGCCGTAGACTGTGAGAGGAATAAATAATGCTCATTTTCTGTTTATGTGTTTCAAGAACCAGCATCGTCTAGTCATGTCTCATATGAATCAGCATTCCAATCGATTTGAACTTTCTTTCAAACATTTTCAAATCATGTGATATCATCAATATAAATGTATCATTGACTATGCACGAAGACTATACAGGAAACAGCAGAATAACCTTGCGGGCTTGGCTCATCTGTCCGACCGTTCATCCGTAACAACTGTAGTGGAGGGTCTCCGCTTATCATATCTACCTGACATTATTGCCCTTTCAAAACATTCCCAACATCACAAAAACCAATACCAATATTGACTAAACTTCGCTTTAAAACTAAAAGATATTTTCAAAGAATCAATCAACTTGTTCAAAAGTTTCCAACTAGCTTTTCTTAGTAAAATCAATGTTCCGAACAGGCTGCGTCAATGTTAATTGTTTGCGATAAAGCTTCTTGTAAATCGAAATGTTAATGAATGAAAATATTCTTAATGGTCTAGCTTTACAGGGACTACCCTGACCCACCGCAGGTGGGTCTGGGTAAATCCAAGTTTTGTCATCAATTCATGCGTTCAAACGTATGATGAATTGAGGTCACCAATACAAGTCTTGTGGACCGAAATGAATTTATGCACAGTTCATAGACCTGGCCAAATTACTGAGCACTTATTTTTATAAAACATTGTGGTCTGTAACTCATCAAGATATTGAGCTGGCATAAGTAAATTCGATAAAAACTCCGAAGGATATGCCCCAAAAAGCATTCATCTCTACATATAAATCTGCAAGGTAACCGCAGCGCAATCCAAAAACAAGAGCTGTAGTACAAGCGGAGTCAACAAACACACGTGGTGATTTCGTTCATAAGTCGAGAGATCTTGAGATGGTCATTCCACTTCCGACAACCGAGGTCCTTCGCCCACACTCTAGGACGCCGCCAGTATGAGAACTAACGTTAAATGTCACCACTTTAAATAAGGATATTTATTTAAATGCAAGCGACATTTTGAAGCGGCTTTGTTCATCGCTTAATTAGAGCAGATAACAGACGATAATCCGTATCTCTGCAAATGCAACGATACGCTACGTGTGATATGAAAAATCACTGTTGAAGCAAATGTGTGATAACACCTTAGTCCGATTTGACGATATTTTACGGACTTACAGAGACGATATAATAATATCTTAATCCTTATAAGAGTGCTCAGGCACTAGTAAAACAAGAACTATTTAAACTGAATGAAAAGTTTTATCTTAAAATGCAGCAGTAAAGCCGTCGTCACACGCGGCAGTCACGGCTGCATTTCGCATTCACAATAGCGCGCTGGGCGGGATGCGACCAGCCACTTCCGACAACGGGGACCAGCCCACGCACTGCCTGATACCCGACGCTGTTCCATTCAGAAAATAACACACACAAAAACAACTAATAAGAACTAGGTCAAAGATTTGTGCCACAAAACTAAGGACTTGCAAGATTTTAAATGGTTTTAAAATTTCATTTTGGAATGCAATCGGCACTTTTAACTGAATCAATAGGGAAAACTTATCGTTTCGTGCAATTTGTGAATAGAAATACTTTAGGTAATAAACGTCGTCTGCTGTATTATATATTCATGCGTCATACCTAATTAGTCAAGACCAATGACGATGATGTATGCTAATCCAAAACCAGATTTTATGTTAATTAAGGGTTAATTTCCATCATTATCTATGTAGACGACCCAATTCATAACGACAGTGTTATCCTTACCAATAATTAATCAATGGACCATTAATTATCTAATTCGCAAAACCCACATAACCAGATACAACTTCATAATCCTTTGTATTGCCAGATTTAAATAAAATGTGTACATAAAATTGGTGTGTGTAAGTAAGCATGGCCTTTTAGTCCCGGAAATTAATAGGGCGTTACCTAGTCTCTTCCCGTGGGAGTCGTAATAGGCGATTAAGGAATTATATCGGGAGCATGAATAGGAGCATCTACCTACATACTGCCAAGCACTAAAGGTTAGACGAAGGTGGCAGATGTCAAATGGTCCCTGGTCTAGTGTGATACCTAAAACTTGTCAAATTAAGAACTTAATGAAGCTCAAGAGATCAATTTGCAGGCGAGTCCATAAAACCAGTAACTAACAAGTACACTAAGATTAAGTTATGAAGTTAGGGTGTTAATATGTGAACAATAAAAGAAATTAACGATAACTGAAACGTTTCTATAGTAGGTACTGTTGTTATACATTAAATTAATAACGTTCATGATTACGCAAGTGTAACAATGGGGTAATTATTTAGTTACCTATTATAATAGGAAGTAATTGGCTTCACTTATGGCTAACTCTTTGTTGATAACTGCTTTTGTTCTAACTTATAAGCAATATCGCAAGTAGAGAGCTTGAAGCTTTAAGTTTTATCGTTTTACGAAGTATCAAGGTAAGTCTTTGAAGAGGTTTTAATACACTATTGTATAATTTTATAAAGTTTAAACTTGGAACCGGGTACTTAATACTTTTAAGTGAACTAAATTTTGTCTCTAACAAGTTATCGGAATAAAATGCCATATAACATACTTATGATCTAGGTCCAGTCAATGGAAATTCCAATAATTCACGGTTGATAAAACAATTGGATTTCGAGATGAACCAAAAGGCAGATTAAAATTAAAATCAGGGAATTCAAAATAATACGACCCAAATGTGTTAAAAAGGGGCCACGTGTAAGCTATCCTTACCGATAATATTCCGGAAAAACCTTCACAATTTCACCAGTTCGTACATACGACCACGCATTCTCATAATCGACGAACATTAAAAGCTTTCTTTTATTAACATTTCCTAATGCAGTAAGGAGTGTGACGTCACAAATGCCCGGTAATGCGATATCTATACACAACACAACCGGTGTAATGACATCATACAATAAACAATGCCGACTAAGTATAGTAGATATCATTACCAATCCTACAATACTGGATTGAGGAGTTATGAACAAAACGGTAGTCCGGACATAATAGCTTCGACTAAGTGATTCTTTTGTGAGTAATGTTGGAGTTCTGACTAGTAATTGGTAGCGTGCCACGTTCTTTATAAAGTCACCGTGGGAAAATCTCCAGCGATATAGAAAAGCCTGAGAACTTGATTAAGTCTATGAAAATTCATATCGATAAATCTCATTAGGTTTTCGAATTTCCTATCCGTTAATAATTGCTTAAAAAACTTACTTTCTCAGACGTACTTAGAGATACTTTTTTGGACACGATTGACTGAGTAAAAGTGAAGGAAAACATTTTGACGAAACCTGAAAATCGTGATTAACGCAAATTTTCTCTATATAAAAAGAGGCCTGTGTCTCACGAAAACTAATTGGTATTCAAGATGGCAATTCTGTAAAATAAAAAAAATATATGATGTCTGTACAGAAGTTTTAGGGCTTACATTATAGGGCATGTATTTCACTGGGTCTAATGCCTCTTGATGGTTAATGATAAAAATTCTCGGTACATACGCATTATATTAAAAAAATATTTAGTGTTTAAAATGCCGACAGTAAAACAAAACACACAAATAAATTACCTTGCAACAACTTGTGATCCGAAAATAAACGCGATATTTACCACAACACAGCGCAAATATGTACAACGAAGGTTTGTCTTCAAATGTGATGTGAGTTAACAGATGTATTAATAATAATACAATGACCAGTAATGTCTAAACAATAAGGTGCTAATTCGGAAGTTTCGACATAGTTCATTAACACGAGTCTGGAACCAAGGTCGTTCAGTACTTATAAGCAATGAAAATTCATTGTGCTGACGTGCCCCATTTGCAAATTGATGATCTTCCTTATAAGTCCTACATAAGTTCTAACTGAATTACTCGAAGCAAACAAATCTCGTGTATTTAAATCAACAATGAATGTAGAGATTTTCCATACTACAGGTTGGTTTAAGCTTTATTGGTTATCATTTTGCAAGTTTACTGTGCTGCAAATATTTGCGGCTCGAACATTAACACAAGTGGTATACCAATTGAAGCAGCGTAAAGTGTCTAACGTATTCAAGTGTATTATTATGCTTGGCAATTATCCAAGTTTAAATTTACCCATTATTCCATTTAAAATTAATAGTAGGATAACATTCGCGTGAGTGTAGAAAGTTTAAGGTAAAAAGTGTTGGATACGTTGTTCGAGATTTTCATCAATTTTCTGGAAGAGGCGAGGAGACCATCTGTTGTGGCGTTGACGTGACTTACAGTTTGTGGATCGGCAGGTGGCGTTGCATCGCTATAAACACACAAACACGGTGTGACTGAACCTTGAACGGTCCACTTGATATTAATGTTAAAATATAAAACCGATTTTTAAAACAACTCCGCAATCAATAAACGAGAAAACTATGGCAAGTCACACCAATTAATTGAACACAAAAGTGTATTATGTTACAGCGATAACAATTAATAAATGGGTCGATATAACAACATGTTTAACATGCGTTACTCTACGTACAAACATACGTAGCGCATACAAAATCATAATTTGAATAGCAACGTGATATGATAAGATACAGCGACACTGGATGAAGGCCAGTATAATGTTTTGTATTTGCAATTTTTATTAAAGATATCTGTGATAAACCGGATCGGTCTGCTTTCGACCTAGTGATAAAAGGTTTTGGGTGCAAATTGCCATAGCACGGAAGGAGAATAACAACAAGGTCAGCTAAATAGATAATTATCAAGTTATATGATAATTACTTTAAAGCAGTGGTTCTTAACCTTTTTGGCATGAGGGACCACTTTACCAAAAGTTTGTCTTGCCGGGGACCACCACATTGGTTTACCTAAATTGAGGGTTCTTTGATAAAGAATACAAGCACACTTTATAATTAGCACTCATTTCTTTATTATTTAGCTAAAAACAAAAATTTACAGATTTTAATGTAATGAGATTTTGTGATAAACAATCGCCTACATTAGTTTCCAAAAGCGCGAGCGAAGCGAGCGCGAAATTTTTTTCGGACTCAAACCAAAAATTACGTAAAATGTGGCCCAAACGTACTTAACTTTTTGTTTGTTGACAAATGCAAATATAAGGGCACATAGTTTCTGAATACGCGAGCGAAGCGAGCGCGAAATTTCAATTATTTTTTAAGACTCAAAGCCAAAATTACTTAAAATGTAGCCCAAACATTTTTTTTTCTGTTAAACAAGCAAGTAAGATGGATATCTTATACGTCCATCCGAAAACCCCTGTTCGCATAGATAAGTCGTTAAAAATAAAGTTAGACAACGTATAGCAACGTCGCGAAGCAATGCTTCGCGGACCACTTAGAATGCCTCCAGGGACCACCAGTGGTCCGCGGACCACCGGTTAAGAACCACTGCTTTAAAGCCTGAACAACCTCTGTTGAACCGCTTCGATAGTCTGGCGAATACTCTCTTTGGACCTGGGGTTGGATCTTGAGCATTTTAAGATAAGCCCCGATTGATTGAATGCGTGACGTACAAAACTAATTTTAGTTGGCATATTAGATTTAGGATTTACTAGGTTCGAAGAACTGTTTCAATTAGTTTTTACATCGACGTCTATGTAGTACTTTAAAGTAATTTATTGGCTATCAATGCTATCATTTGGAAGAATCATGTTGTGTATAGAAACACATTTTATAAATTAAAAAATAAAACATTTAAAAATGTAGTGAGATAAAATAATGAATTGAAACCAAAAAATCAGCATGATAAGCGAATTAAAATGATATCTAATTGATTCATTCACTAGGAGTGAAATAATCCTTACTGAAACGTACTTTTACTGTTTGCTTTCACGCCAAAAAAGGACAATGGCTATACTGAGAAGAGATACGTTACTTTTTATCCTGGTGCGGAAAGCTGTTTCCACAGGACTCGGGTGAAATCGCGGGGAACAGCTAGTAAGTATAATAATATTTATAAATAGACTTTAGTAGTGGTTGCAGGCCATACGTTCTAGGTATCCATGTGACGATACTTATTCATACGAGTCAATTTTATTCATTGAGGTTACGTAAGTAGGTTAAGTATGAAGATACTGTATCATTTATTTTCTTAGAGATCCCTGTATACTCCCTACTTGTTACTTTCAATGAAGAAGCGAATTAAAGCATCTTTTAAATAAAACTAGTTTTACGGATTTTATCGCGGTTATATTAATATTATTTAATCCCGACGTTTCGGATCCTTTACAGCATCCATGGTCACGGGCAGACTAAGGTGTTGGTCGTCGTGATATATTAGTTACAAACAGCTACTCTACATTTTGTTGATTATTATTGACAATCCGATTCACGCAAAACGAGCTCACTGTATCCTTAGGTCGAGCAGTTGTAGGCTTGGATTTTGCATCTTTGTTAAAAAGCAGAGATATGATAAATTAACATCGATCCAGAAAATTTTCATGAACTCTTAGAGGAGCATAGGCTCCTTTTACTTCTTGTGGTTTGATCATTGGATAAATAATGAATCAAATTAGCTTTTTATCTACATCAGTTTAGTTGATATAAATTTGAATCCTGACAACACACGCTTACACATTATTATCACAACACCGGAATACGCCAATGGAAATAATTATGTCATATGATTAAAATAAATTATATTCGACAACGTTCTGTCGGCCTGAAGTCTTATCTATTGTATTGAAGATAAAAATAATATTATTTTAATATAGCAATTCAAATATTACGGATTGGCCAACAACTGTACACGTCACAACCCAAACATTAGATATTATTACACATTTTGTCTCAGGTTTGCTAGCTAAACGTGTTCTATATGGAGTATTAATATTAATGAATATATATTAAAAATAATAAATAAGTATTCTTAAATTAAATACGATTTTAGCATCGTTAAATTATATTCATAACTGGCCTATACTATACATTTTTAGTGTAACCAAACTTGTTTGACAACTTGACCCTCGGATGAATACAAAAGATTATAATTGGCAACCCTGCATGCGAAACGAAACCGCGAGCCGGCGCGTACGCATAATGTAGTTAGGGGATTATTTTTTAATCCAATTACATAGTAAGATCTCAAAATTAATGGCAGAAGCAATAAATACGTCGTGACCGACAAATAGTGGCCTACATCACTGGATAAAACTAGACAGGTTTATTGATACAGCTAATATCTTCTACTGTTATTAGTCTTTATCTTCACGCCAGTTTATTTACGGTCCACCTGCACAAGAATCGAACTGTTGGCTAATCTTGTTAAGCGTTTGTATTTAAAAGCGACTTGTACATAGTTGGGATCTAGATTTACCATAAAATTCCAGAGACTGCTGACTTTACCATACGAAGCCAATTTTTCCTACAGTCCTTCAATGGAGAAATATTTTCATGAACTTATTTAGCACACAATGTGTTTTGAGAATGACTCAGATCAATAAAGTTGAGTCATTTGCACATCACGTGCGATGACCACGATAATGTTCCACATCTTTGATAAAATCGCTTACGTTATAAATCTAAAAATACTCGCCAAGAGGAAAAGTTTTGGGATTGTTACATCATGTGAAGATAATAAACAAATCAGACTGAAAACGTTTATGTTTGTTGTATCTATCAAGCCGACAATACTATCATCATTATAATCTGGTCACCACATTGTCAGTCATGTTATCGACATGTTCTAAAAAATCTTCGTATATATATTAATAAAATTGCAGATTGCTTTTCTACAAGTGCAAAAGGTTTGAATGTCCTTGAAAAATGATAAAAAGATAACTATATCTTTTAGTTTTATTATGGAGATAGATTGGAACCTAGTAAAGTCGTGCAGTGTGAAAGCCGATATGGCTAGAAAGATTACTCGTGAGACGACGGCATATCAAAGAGTAGGAAAGAAGAAAACTTGCTGCGCCGACCCCAAATAAGATTGGGATGATGATGATTGAAACCTAGGAAAGGGTACCAATTATTCTTCCTATGACATAATTTAGAACATGAAAAAGAGCTGCTTAGTAGGAAATATCAAGAAGCTCATTATAATTTAACAATAATCCAAAACATCCCGCATCGGCAAGCTAATCCGATAGCTAAACGTTAGAGACATGCGTTCATGGTACGCAACAAGATCCATTGTCTGTGCCGATCACTACTTGATAGGTTAACGGAACACTGGATGCTTTGTTCATTCTGCACTGCACTATAGTCCAAGTCCAACTAGTAAGCAAATTGAATGCACTAACTTAATTATAAAGACCAAGGAAACTTCACAAGCTAAGCAAAAAAAATTACAACAATCTTATACAACCAAGTTTGTTTAAAGGAACCTCACATTAGATCATCAATGTAAGTAATACCGAATTAGGGACAAATAATTTAAAGCAAATAAGGTTTGGCAGCCATATCGAATTTAAAAGTGCCTTATCTCCATCAAACATAATATAAATTGTAATTCGTCAAGTTAATAACTACTACTTGATAGGAATAGAGAAATCGCAAGATTGACTGATTAAGTTTCTAAATGATTCCTCTCATACTCTTAGCGATGTTTCTACGAGTTGCGGACGTACATATTTTCTTTGTCTGAAATACGTAGAGATGCTTTCTTCCATAAATATTGTATTGCATACAATGATCATTTATATAAAAAAACGTGATTTTCAAAGTCAGGTCACGCAATAATTGAGCATGCGTTGTAAGAAAATCCGGCCACATAAGAAACTAACATTCCATAAGCCCCTGACAACGCAACGTTAGTAATAGCTAATGAATGAATACACGCAAACAATAACTCGGATAAATTGAATACTCCTTTTATTCTTATCGACGATCATCAATAATCAAGCGTACGTAAAATAGTCGTATAACACGGCACAAGCGAAGAGGAAGGAGTGCGACCTTTCACTTTCTCTAGAGAAATATGCGACCGCTCAGGTTTTTTGCAAAGTTAAAATGTGTATAATAAAAATGCCGTAAGCTAAAATACCTGCAACTTAAGTCATCATTTGAGCCCAATTTAAATATAGATTGGATGAAAAGTCTCTTCTCATAGAGTAAGAAGTCATTGCCTATCTGATACTGGAAATCATATTGATCTGGGGTTAAACTATTCAGCAAATCATTTCGAGCTATTCCTGCCGCAGTTCTGGATTAATAAGCGTTTACCAAATTACTACATTCGTCCGATAGTCTGAAATTCACCTTAATCCGAACCAAAGTTAAAATATGCATGGTTCCAAACAAGCTTTGACATTAATAGTCACAATTCGGAAATAACCTGATTTCTATACCATATAAAGGTTGTTACACACTCATAACAAAGAACACCATCTTACAACAATTAATGTATCTCCATCGTGCCTGTCACGGTAATTGATAGGGCTTGAGATCATTCTGCAGCATGTATAATTAGAAGGAAAAGTAGCGGTAAATATTAACCATTCCCAATGCAGTGACATCCTCAATGTGTTATTTTAGACACCTACCATCATTAGTTGTAAGATAAAATAATTGACTCGAATACAGTTAATATCGAAGTTGTTAGCTCGAAAGGAAATTAGAACACAACTTTTGATGGTATTCTTAAACACACATGGAGACAAATTCTTGGGTTTGTTTATTTTAAGACGGATCTGTCAGTGAGCGCGTGTCGGAGTCCCTCGCTTCCACGCCTGTCGACATCCTGAAACTATTAATTCAATCCTCCACCGATAAATCAGCCGCGACGAGCGATGAAAATAATTTATTCCCAACTACCCAACAATTTATAGGACGTAAAGTGTTAACAGCTTCTTTAATATTTCCTCATTTCTAACTAAACAATGCAGGTAAAGTTTAAATGCTATCATAATAATAGCTTCCGGCATTTATTTGCTCAAGGATTAAGATACCCTCATCTCGGTTTTAAATAAACGCGGATAAAAAAGTAGGTCAGCATTCATTTGAAGGAAAAGATCAATTCTCTCGATTTCCCGGCTTGTGTGATGTTTAATTATTTTGACGCACAATACGTTTTGTTTCATACAGAACTTTTTCTGGCAATTATCGCGGCGGTACCTACTGCAAATCGTGACGAGACTTAATTGCAAGTAACGTTTCTGTGCGTCAATAGAAAAGTGAAATCGAAAGCGTTTAGATACGGGTAAAGTACAAAATAGAGCATGTTGTTTCCCAACATAAGTTATCAAACACAATGGGTTACATAATGGATTTAAGTAAGGGCAAAGGTTATAGACTATACAGTATTGTATGAAAATTGGGTCATTATTAAAGCTGAATATACATATAATGTATGTGTGTGAATTACCTAGACACCTACTTATACTTAAAAACAATGCACAAAACCACTTAAAGCTATGTACCTCAAATGGTATAATATTATAGTCAGCTTATTCAGAAAAATCTAACATGGGTCAAGTCAATGATGGTGGAAATGGACTGGTTTAACAACAAACCAGTGAACAAAGGTCAATACATTGTGTTATAGTGTTAGACTCAATCGAGTACTAGAAAAACATCGGACCGGACGCACGAGACGGCTGGCTGTAAAGCCTAGTACTGATTACGGTTTATTATTCGACTGGCGGATACTCTACCAGCTAAACCCCGGACCGGGTACAATGCGCCGGAAATAGTCTAAAGAAAATGCATAGCACTTTCTATTGTAACATCCGACACTTTTAAGGATCTTATTTCTATTCAGGGAACTGCTTGCAGACGTTTGGGAAGTATTAAATCAGCGTAAGTTTTTAACGGACTTAAAACAGGAGAAGGTTCTCAATTCGAATGTTACAAACTTATGAAGACACGGATGTACCTAACTAGAAGAATTAACTTTCACTGAGGTGTGAGCCGAAGCTCGGAGCAACATAACCCAAAGCAGATAACAAAGCGACAGGGGTACACAACACCAGGTTGGACCGCCTCGCGGGGCATGACCTAGATCAAAGGTTCGTGACACCTTCAAAGTTAAGAAACAAGGAAATACAACTGCGTTTAAGCAAAGAGTTTGTTCGATTTGAGTGAAAACGACTAGTTTTATAATAATTCAAAACTTATTGCAGAGAGTTTGTTTAGAAGAAAAAGGTGCAAGGGAACAGATCGTCTGATACTGAAGGCTATTCAAAAGCCTTATTATCACACACACAACTTTATACACATATTTACCTGGTTAAAACAATGTAACAATAGAAAAGAAATAGTGAATAATCCCTTTTAGAAAATCGACAATCTGAAACATAGTTTACATATGAAAAATGTAAACCGCCGAGTCAGCAAATAGGCTTCCCGGTAAAATTAACAAATCATCAACTAAAATGACTGTAAATAAACATAATTATGTACTTGTTTCTGTTAAAAACATGATAACGTTAGCTCGAGTTCAAGGTTAATTATCCGCAAGCAAGATAAATTAACTGGATACATTATTCATTAGTAGGTAGCCGATGTTTTAATATTTAATTGGCTTCAGGGAATACTGGATATACACCTGTAGCTTTGAATATTAAGGAACGATTGAAAATTAAGTTACTGTTCATCAAAAACCTATTCACAGAAAACTGAGAATAACATTTAAAATTAAGCTACCTACTTGTTTAGACTTTATTTCTAAAAATGGAAAAGTTATTTCTGTCTAAAATAAAATTGGTTAATTTCGTGTCTTAACAAAATTTCAAATGGAATCGTGTAAACAAAGAGCTTCTTTTGAAAGGAATCATATTACAATTTTAGCTCAGTTTTGAATTAAACTCCAATAATTTTGTAAGATAAAAGGACTTATTTTGGTTTGTCTTAGCAAGAATAGAGTTAGCTTGACAAAACAGTAAATAAATGTACTGGAGACCCTATCTATGGTGTGGACAAGATTATCAGTCTTGTAAGTACATCACAGGATGATGTGTGACACCGATGGAGAGATTCTACCACACTAATGGCGTCGACCAATCAATTTTACCATCGATCGATGGGTCTGGTGACATCCCTGGTGGTCCCACCAATATCATAGGTGATATAGAAGGCCAGTCAACAGACAATGTCTCAACAAGTTGCCACAATAGCAATACAATCTTGTTCCGTAAGACAGAAATAATTGAAGTTCTTTCCAAATGAGCCTTTGTTCCCCGCGCTAACTTACTTAGTTTATTAATTAAGTTGTTCGCGATCTGGACTGCTTACTGTTCTGTACAACTCTAAGACCCGTTGGTATAAGTCGCAAAATTATTATTTCATATTTATTCACTCTTGCACTAAATTGTCATGACGCATTTATAGTTGTAAAGGATTATAAAATTGTTTGCACGACAATAGAATCAGTTATAATCGGCATTTCTTAAGCAAGTGGTTCATAGTTCGCTAATAAAGAGCCAGCGTGTCTAAAACAAACTCGTTTATGACAGTCACACGACAACTAACGGTCCATTTTCGAAGGCATAAAAACACCGCAATAACATCTGAATAACGCAAATATTTCAAGTGAACTTTACTACAATTAGGTTCCTTTAAACAGTCGAGCAAATGTCAACTTTTCAATCAGGGAGGGTGAGAAAACCAAGGGGTTCTTGAACCCCATGGCCGCGAAAGTTAAAGCTTCCATTCAAAAATAACACATAAAATATACCGACAAACAATCAATGGACCGAAATAGAATGCAATTTCGACAGTAAGATATAAATAGGGACTGTTTGGTTGCTGGGGGTGAAAATAGCCCCGCTCGTTAGTTAAAACATTTTAAAAATAAAACAGTGAAAAAGGAAGAGATAACTTACACGAGAATCTTGTTAGCAAGTATCGTTTAAGGAAATTTTGTTTCTTTAAAAATATCTCTGCCGTTCACCTATAGGGTATTATATGTATTATTTTTAGCATAAGTAAAAAAAAAGTATAGCTAGTGTAGATTAAACATTTAATGGCTTCTAAACCCAGAACGAATTAAAGGGACGTTTGTGAAGGATGAATTGATAGAATATTGATTCATAGTAACATTGGTTCAAACTTAATAGCACTACTTAAAATTTTATAGGCTGAATGGGTTTATTTGCAGTTACAACATAAGAGGGTGCTGTTATTATGTGCATCAGTTCTAATAAATCCCATTATCTTAATAACTACACAAAAGTGATTGTTGTTTTGTCAGTGGATGGATGTTTGTGACTCTTTCACTCAATGATTTAGTAAAGGACTTTTATAAAATTTTATAATTATGTAGGTTTTATATCAGCATAACATCTGTAGGCTACTTTTTATTCGGATGCGGGAAAATTCATAGGGTTCAGGTGAAAGCGCGGGAAAAGTTAAAAATGGCATCATAATTTTTATTGAATATTTCTGTGTTCATTACACAAGAAATATGTGGATATTTCAGAAGATTCGGAAGCATGATCTAGACTACCAACTGGAGGTAACCAACCTTGTGGTTATGTGTTTCTAGGCTGCCTTTATTTAACCTTACAAAAATGAAGTTTTAGACAACTAAATATTCTACTTAGTTCAGTTTATCAGAAACTCTCCAGATTTATGTCGATTACGGTGATCCTAATATCCTAATAATATTATAAATGTGAAAGTAACTCTGTCTGTCTGTCTGTCTGTCTTTCTGTCTGTCTGTCTGTCTTTTCTTCACGCCTATACTACTGAACCGATTTGTGTGAAATTTGGTACAGACATAGTTTGGAACTTGAGAAAGGACATAGGATAGTTTTTATTACAAAAAAATATAAAAATAAAAATTAAAAAATTATTTCGGACATATAGCGCCATCTATTGGTCAAACCAAAAATCACTATTCCACGCGAACGAAGTCGCGGGCAAAAGCTAGTATTAAATAATTGAGTTTGGCTGTATCGAATTAGTATTGAAAACGGCATTAAAGATGTCGAAAAAGCTAACACGTATCCCAAACCTGAGATTACTATTAAAATTAACAACTAATTCGACGCTTACTCTTAAATTTTTATGTAAATATTTGAAGAATCAAAATATTAAAAGATACACGAATACAGGTTTAATTAACATGATTATAAAAAGCGTTAAACTCTTGATTTACTTATTTAAATAAGCATAAGTAATGAGTTTTTGTTCAAACCTTATTTTTTGCTCCTGAACTGACATTGAAATAAGTCAAGGGTTAAGTAACAAGACCTTGCATTTTATACAAACCAAATTCATTAAGCTTAAAAAATATAGCGTTTGGCTGATCAGATAGGTAAGAGATTAATCAAACTACGTACTAACCATGGTAACTAAGGTGTATTGTTATTGGTGGTACGAGTCTTTATCAATAGTTACGTAATAATAATTGGACCGTACAAACAATATGTAACATTATGCAACCAACTAGCAATACTATAAATATACCAGCATTTACCAAGGGTGGTACACCTTGGTTTTATTGCGGCTTGTCATACTAATCGTTATCGCGAGGCGAGCTTTCTTATAAAACATCCCCTTCAGAATCAGACGTTTTATACGCTTTAATAGCGAAACCGCATTGGAGATTTTACTTCAGTTGAAGTAATATAAGTACTGCTTACTTTTATATTTAAAACTTGGAAAGATGTTAAGTAAAATAACAGGGTTATTTATTAAACAACTCAATATTACCCGCTATCACTAAAGTAGTATTTATTTACAATAACATTGATAAACACTGTTGTTTTTTTCTGTATCAATAATTTTTATTTATTATTATCTTATATGATCATTAGTATCATATCCATTGTTTTTAAATATTTAAATGAATTCCATTGTTTTCGTTAACAAGGCGTTAAAGGGTATTTTCCAACTTGCTGATTTCGTAATTTTGTCGCGAATTTCTATGCAAAGTGTTTAGGAAGAAGCCCCCTTAAGCGGAAGGTTTTTCTGTTGTGCACCCAGGGAGGGTTAATGAATTTGGTTTCCCTTTTCTATTAATAGTATCAGTCAGTCGTTTACTGTGAGACGAGACTAATTTAAGGGAAGTAATGAATGTCGCTGCAGCGTTCATTGACATATCCGTTCCAATCCGTCTCATACTTTCGCTAGACGAAAGGATCGATTCTGCAGAGATTAGACGCGATGCTCCGGTCAATTTAATTTGTCTGCAAACTTGCACGCGCTCTAGTGCTAGCTTATTCGTGTTCCAAACAAAATATTTTGCACATGACTAAGACCCAGTGATAAATCGTAAGCGTTGCTCATCCAAAAACAGTTAGCCTAAGAATGTTGTGACTCAAAACAATTGGTTTAATAATTTACAAGTAGAATATATCCGTTATCGTTAGTAAACCTAGTATAAGTAAAGTAGCCTTTTCCAGATAAAAATGGCGCAGCTGGGTACCAGCCATTTAACGAGTAACTGGCCGAATTAAAAAGCAAGCTTTACAATATTATAATGGTATTCAAATAAGGTAATTTATGTTCATACTCTTCAATTATCAGTTCACGGAATTCTTAATAATGACAGGGCTCCACTAACCCTCAGGTTATACCGATTCTTCCAGGTACGTCGGCCGTCCGGGAAATTCGTAGAAACTCTCCCATTTCGTTCGTGTTGAATAGTTTGTTCTGACCCGGCTTTAAATCTGTTCAAATTTTGTCTGTGACACTCTTTTTGCGACATTAATTAACCGCCGTCGTTTATAAGAAGAGTTAGGCATTAACGGCGCACTGTTGGGCGACGTGCCAGCAATCTTAGAGTGAGCATCTTACTCCATGTTCGCTGTTTATTGCAATTATTCGCGAATCCCTAGAATGCTCCCCTCTGAACTTGAATGGACTGTAACAATAATTCTGTCCAAACTCCACTCCAGTGTGCTCAGCACGATCGTTCACCGTAAACCGAATTACTAAGCGAGATTAGTTCTAATACGCTACATTACTAAGAACGACTTCGAATTGAGAGCGCCAAATATAGGATTAATAGAACGGGTAACTACGCGTATGTAAATAATTATCATAAATGTATGTCTCTTCCAGACCTCGGGACTATAGAGTCCCGGATTTTTGGGAGGCGAACGTGGGGCCGAAGCCAACACGCTGAAGCCCTTTTGAGACAACTTTAATGAAATGGTGACACAAAACCGACGATTATCCCTGTATACACTATAGAAATGTACCCAAGGACAATCCCCGGTTCTGTGCTAAACTATTGCTAACTATGGATGAAAACTACTTGGGCTATTGTGATGGGATGTTAGTGGACTAGGAATGGGGAAACTACGGGAACTATGGCACCTGCCGATGACAATGTATTAAATACATGTAAAAATGGCAGGTGGAGACTCGCCACCTCACTTACTGGGCCCCCGGGAATCAGTCGCTAAATCGCAACAAGGGGGCAACAGGTACATGAGAGGCTGAAGGGTGAGGATACCTCGGCGGACTTTAAACGCAGATCACGCGCTCCCTGTGGGTCCAGCATCACCGGCCCACTCGCCACTTACCACGAGGCACCTACCCTCCGAGTGGGCTGCTAACCCTGCTCTAGCGACTCCACTCTGACCGGCCGATGAAGGCAAGCCAAGAGGCGGGAGACCTATCCCCCGTCATGCTTCACTCCGGCAAGCCGGAGATGGGGGACAGTATACTCTCCCTGGAGCACTCGGATATATAGCTCCGCGGGGTCGCTACTTCCCGTCATCCGCCTCAGATGCCCTGCGGGGCAATTAATAATCATTATCTATGTAATTACATTAACGCCGCCTACATATCAATTTAAGCGTGTTTGATACTCTAAATTATATTCCTACATCAAAGAACACTGAAGGATGTGACGAAATTATTATGGACATGTAGCGTTTTTTGATACCATTCTGATATCCATGTTAGCCTTCAGTCTATAAGAAAAAGCACAAAAGAACGTTACGTTACGTTAGAAGTAATGATCATCAGCAACTTTTTTGCACCTACTCACTAAGGCACGAAGAAAATAAAAATTACCTAACCATTAAAAAAAAGAAGTTTAATGACCCCAGACATTAGAAGGGCGACTAAAAAGTATTTCACCCTAGTAAAGTGGATAGTTTTCAAGTGTCAGTTCCAACGACCGGCGTATGTTGAGACATGGCGTATGATCGATGCGCCCCCGCGCGGGTGCGTTCGCCCTAGGATCGGGAGGGTACAGTAGGTCTTTTCAATCAGCTAGTTAGCCGGCAACAAAAACAAACAAAGCTGGGTGGTCCGATGTCCGCTGCTAGTTATGCGCTTACATAAGAGCAGAGTATTTCCCTCAATTGTTCACGACTAACTTCGTGGATTAAGTACTTTAATGGCAGTTTGCGATATCCAATGTTCAAGTCCACTTAGCCAGTTCATTAATATCAATTCGTCAACATTATTTACTCGAAAAGCTAATAACATGTGGTGGGTTTGTAATAGTTTTTGTGTCGCATTAGATTACACGTGTGTACTAGATGTTCCTGATAATCTACACTACATTAATACAAAGAACAACGAAAGTTTGTGACATCACAAAACAGACCTTTGTATTGACCTATCAATTCCGTGATAATTATGTAGCAATATATTTTATCTCGAGCATTAGAAACACAAATATACTATAACAAATGTACATTGTTTTTGGAGCAGAAATTAAGAGTCGACCAATCGTAAAACTCCGATAACGAGGTTGTTACAAGATCGACGCGTGCGCAACTACGATTAATATAATTGCCAGCCATTATTGACTATCGACAGTAAAACGTTACCCGATAGTTAGTCTGACTTGAACACATGTTTTTACTGGTACAAGGAAATTTTCTTTAGCTCTCATTATTTTTTACGTACTAACTGAAAGTTGGTTAATGATACCTTTATGGTGAATTTAAGGTTCTCCCTGCTTTATAAATCCTAAGGGGTATCATAAATTCACTAATTTGAGGTTTTCAAAGTCTTAATTATGTAGTTCATGAGTTTATCTTGGGCTTAAAGTAGTAATTGTGAAGGAAAATTAAAATAGAGAGCAGCGTTCCTTGAAATCGCTGGAAGTTGTTAAGTCCTACTTAAAATTAAAAATTCGGTTATGTATGTGAGGATGGATGGATGGATTTGGTTTGTTACTCTTTAATGCAAAAACTACTAAACAGATTTGGACTGAAATTTTATAGGAATACAGCTAGTTCATAAGGATATCAAATAGATTACTTTGAGATACGGAGAAGATTTGTATTAAAGCTACTTAATTCATATTCGCTAATACTGGCAACTACCAAGTTTTAAGAAAAGTTTAGCTGTAAACTGACAGGGAAAATCTACTAAATTAATGTTTCAACAATGCCACATGAGTCACAATGTTTAATTGTTGTTCTCAATAACATGAATAACCCAAAATGATTTGGAATTTAGATTTTATTTCAGTTCTTCGAAAGCCAAAAATAAACACCTAAAATCTCTGACACTTACGCGAATATTAGACATTTAAATAAAACTACTTTTACGGATTTTATCGCGGTTATATTAATATTATTTAATCCCGACGTTTCGGATCCTTTACAGCATCCATGGTCACGGGCAGACTAAGGTGTTGGTCGTCTTGATATATTAGTTACAAACAGCTACCCTAATAATAATCAACAAAATGTAGGGTAGCTGTTTGTAACTAATATATCAAGACGACCAACACCTTAGTCTGCCCGTGACCATGGATGCTGTAAAGGATCCGAAACGTCGGGATTAAATAATATTAATATAACTGCGATAAAATCCGTAAAAGTAGTTTTATTTAAACACCTAAAATCATCCAAAAATAAAATCACCAAGTCACCTTGGCAATAAAATCTGGTAGTGAAACACCTTGCAGAAACATGAAATGACCAAAAATCTATAGGAAATATTAACCCCATACATTGACCGGTTGGTCAGACAAAAAGACTGGTATCTCCCCTTAAGGAAGCGGTTAGCCCTTGACATACTGACACTTGCAGGGGCCAAGGTGACCAACTTGACCAAAATTGTTCACACCGGCTTCAGTGAACTTCAATACAGTGGAATTTCTATAGGGCATGGAAATAACTGGAATTCAGATTATGTAATGCCTTTTATAGTAATGTGTACCTTCTGCAACTTTTGCATTTTTATTTTTATCTTGGTGTAAACATTTAAGATCAAAAATTACAGATTGCTGTCTGATTATGGTAAAATTGAAATTATGAATATGCAACCAACTGTAATGTGGCATAGAATAATGAAGAAATTGACAAATATCTTCAATTATTAGAAAATAAAATTGTAATAAGTAATCTTCACAACCAGGACATTATTAAGATGACAGATTACTTCAATAAAACATTTATTAATAAAGTTTTGGTGCAGACAGATTGATATAATATTAACATTAGCATCTATACTGCTTACTGAAGATTAACAATCTTGATTAACTATTAATTTATTATTATTTTTTTTTTAAGTAAAAATATTTATATACTCCAACAATTATGGATTTTAAGTGGTATTTCATTTGTTCAGTACCTATGCACTAGTGTAAAAAGCCTAGCTGGATTGTTGAACCTTTAGTTTATTGCCTACTCAAATGGAATAAGTACAATATTAATAACGTAGAAGTAGCAGTTAAATAGTTGGTGTTCAAGTAAAAAAGTTGATTCACTGGAGAGGATAACTTAATGAAAAACTTATGCAACATGATTTGACGCACGTACGCACGTACATGAATAGATTTTAAAATCCGCATCTAAATCGGTTCTTCCGTTTATGAGCTATAGTGCCACAGACAGACAGATGCACAAAATGCAAAAAAATTATAACAATCTTATTTTGCATCAGAGGTAAGAAGAAAAAAAAAACAATTTAGAAAAGAGCACATTTACTCAAGAATGTGTGCTTTATGTCCCTATATTGCAATAGGCAAATAAAACAAGATATATAATTATCAAGATGTTGTTAATGTTATATCTATCTTATCATCATCATCATCATCAGCCTATCGCAATCCACTGCTGGACATAGGCCTCTCTATCTATCTTATCAGTATTGTCTAATTTAAAATGTTTAGACATGTTTTTTCAGACAAGTTATTGCTAATTAAATTTGTTTTTAACTAAGCAAACTAAATGTTCTAGGAAATAGTCTCAAAAGAAGGTAAGTAATAAGACAATTACTTTTTAGTACTAAGTCGTTTGACACAAGTTTCGAGATTTTATAAAAAAGTATTAAGTATCAACAATTAATTCTAAGAATATGATAATTGATAATAATACATAATTTAGGAAGAAACTTTTAGTATCACTAAGGAAAGAAGGTAGGTTTAGGGTTAGGAAGCAAGAAGCTTTTCTCTGCATCTACTGTTTATTTCTTGCCCGTGGATAAAAAAAATTATGAAGCCTGACCGTTCTCATGCTCTAGAAGTCTAGACTATTTTTTTGACTTAAATTGGTCGTGAAAACGCATTCAGTCAGATAGAGTTACACTCAGAAATTGTTTGAGTAAATTATTTATATTTACAACGATATATATAAACCTTAGCCTTTTTTTTTTTTTTTTTTTTTTTTTTTTTGCTGTGGCAACATTACGAGCAGGTCGTGAAAAAACGGCTCTGCAGATAATTTTTATTCTAAAAATATAAATCTAGTGCTAATTTAAGTTAATTGTGCAATTAAAATAGATAAAACTATCAAATTATTGTTAAACTTAGTTTTGTTCTCGTGTTCGTGACGACGTTTGCAATTTCAAACAAGTTTATAATCAGCTGTTCAATGTGCCGGCTGTCAAAAGGATAAAGTTTGAATATTACTTCAATCCCGGGGAGTATAGTGTTTTTATTTTAATAACATTGTCGTGTACACAACATTACACCAACAATACACTACACCCAAAGCAATACACGGCTCATTGTTATGAGCTACTGTCATTGCAGTGCACACCGGCACAGTTAGTGTCTCATTCTGCCTTCAACTTGTGAAAACAGAATTGACGACGATAACGTTCGCCTACACACAATAACATTACAAATTACTCTGCCACCAATAAATTTTGCTGTAAAACCTTGACATTGCTGACCTACAAGATTGTACTATTTGATTGACCTTTATTACAAAAATCCCAACTTTGTATAATGTTGTTTACCACACTTATGCTTTAGCCTAGTATTTTGCATAACTGTGTAATCAATATCTAATTGT
This sequence comes from Helicoverpa assulta, assembly GCA_963856015.1. Lineage (NCBI taxonomy): Eukaryota > Metazoa > Arthropoda > Insecta > Lepidoptera > Noctuidae > Helicoverpa > Helicoverpa assulta. The sequence continues at coordinate 5,451,527 of CAWLCW010000027.1, forward strand.
TGCGAACCTTCCATATCATATACTTTCCCCTTTCTTTATTTAAAAATTAATAAAAAGCTTACCCTCCATTTTGATATAAAAAATATAATCTTATAGTCCACTTCTATATTTTCCAAATTTCACAAATCCCTATACCTTTACAGTCTATTTCCTTTGTTCACTAACACATTAATCAACATCTTTAAAGCTATTCTTTAACTTTTTAGGTACTAACAATACAACAATTAGAGATGATGACCCGTAGAGCCACAGTCAAAGACATGGAAGAAAAACTCAGAGCTGCGCTGAGGGAACTCGAGTCAACTAAAACCTTGTGCAAGCAGCTACTCCAAGAGAGGGATGACAGTGAAGTCGAAGTGAAGAACATAATCGACAAAAACACTTCCCTCAAGAGTGAGTTGGCCGAGCTGCACATACAGTACATGGATGTGCTCGACCAGTACACTCAGCTTCAACAAGAGATGTCCTCGTTCCATCAGTGCAGTGACACCCATGAATTGGCTTTACAGCGCATCACAGAATTAGAACAGGAGTTATGTAATGCCCATAAGGCTATATCTATATTAGAATGTAGTAAGATTAATGAACAGGTTACTAATACTTGCAACCTTTTTGATGAGTTAGTTGCCTGTAGGTCAGATAAGGTACCATGTAGGTTAGCTGAAACTATTGACTTGACTGGTGATGATACCATTCCAATATGTCCTGTAGTTATGATGAGTCATAATAAATTAAAGAAATATATTAAAATCAATAAATTCATTAAACGGTCAAAGAGATATTTAAAAAAACAACATCTCTTAAAATTAAACATTTCTCTTAGGAAGGACCGTATTAGCTTAACTAAGACACTGAATTCCTGTACTGCTGAATTAGAATATTATAAATCTATTTATGAGATGGAAACCCAGCAGCTCCAAAACGATTTAAAATACAAGGAGTCTTTGTTAAAGGATATTTTTAGTAAATATGAGTCTTCTCAAGACCAACTAAGCAAGCGGTTATTAGAGGCAGTGGAGCTGATGGACCTGGTGAAGTCCAACACAGAGAGGTATGAGTCTCTGACAAACAGCCTTTCATGTGACAGTGCAAGCCAACCATCACCTTCAATACCATTGCCTGATATATCTGTACCTACAACTGCTACAGAGAATATTCATATGCAAAAATGTAATACTTTGCTCTTCACAGATGCATTGGGTGCTGGCTTTGGAAAAATTTTATACAATTACCTTAGCCATCACTTTACTAATCACAGTTACCATGACATAACTTTTAATCAAATTGTTGAGAAAATTAGCAGTACAACATTAGATAGTAATTCTATAATAGTTCTATTGTTAGGCAGTAGTTATGGTACAACAAAAGAGGACATTGTGAAAGGTATTGACACCTTACTTAGTTTGAATATGGGAAAATTAATGTTATGTGCTTTTCCTTATTCTGATAGTTTTTCAGAATATCAAAATAAATGTATATTTAATTTAAACTGCACATTACACATGTTGACATGTTGTCATAGCGACAAACTTTTATATTTTGACACTAATAAGTTTATTAGTGATTTCACATTGATCAAGGGAGCAGTATCTGTTCCTGGTAGTTGCAGACACACTATTGCTATGTTGATAGCATATAATATTGACAATATTATATCTAATATAATAAACTATAGGGTAAGGGACGAGGGTATGCTGTATAGTTACACTAACAGCACACTGATAGATTGTTGTATGATGACGTCGTGTACGAAGGGGGGTCCACAAATACTATCTACCACCACTACCACCACCACCAATATGTTAGAACATTCTAACCATATTGAACACACCGGTAACATAGATTCTTCTATGCAAGTTTTATCATTTGTGGAGAACACTCCTGATATAAATAATTTAAACTAATTATTAAGACAACAGAAGATATTCCAGTATTTAATAATTTTAAAGATAGTAGCAAGTTATCTTCTGGCGACTTAGTTAGTTGTAAAAAACATAAGAGTGAGCAACATATTTTAAAACTTTTCAACCAAAATATTCAGAGTTGCTCTTCTAAACTTCTTGAAATAGAATTAGTTTTAGAACAAACCAAGTTTGATGTAATTTGTATTACAGAACATTGGCTGAAAGATTATCAAGTAGAATCTATTAATTTTGAGAATTATTCTGTAGCTAGTTACTTTAGCCGGAAATCCATGATACATGGTGGCTCCTTAATATTAGTAAAAAATCCTATTAAATATAAAGTAAGAAAAGATATAGTTGATATGTCAGTGGAACATAATATTGAATTGTCCTGTGTTGAGCTAGATAAGCATGTGTTAGTGTGTGTCTACAGACCACCGCAACACCAGAATCTTGGTGCATTTGATTCTGTCATGGAAGATGTCTTGAAAAAAGTCAGTAGCAGTAGTAAGTCAGTCATTATATGTGGCGATTTCAATATTAATATTTTAGAAAGTAATATTGTAAGTTCGAGTTTCTTAAATCTTTTTAAATCATTTAATATGCGTAACGTTTTCGAAGAACCTACTAGGATAACACCAACTACTGCTACTTGTATAGATAATGTTTTTTGCAGCTGTGAGTACCTACATAAGGAAATAGTGAATTACTTGCCCTCTGATCACAGCGGACAAGTTGTCACTTTTCGCACTAACTCTCCACCAGAGAAAACACAAATAAAATTTAGGGAATATACTTTAAAAAAAATCGATAAATTCAATCAAACTTTAGGTGATAAACTGTGTGCACATAGCTTAAATCTTAAAAATTCAAGTGATATTTACGCCGATTTTTTCTCTATATTAAACAAACAATTCAACTTAGCTTTTCCAGTTAAAACTAAAATGATTAAGTCCAAGTTCTTATTTAGTGACTGGGCAACTCCTGGTATTCGTAAAAGTAGACAAAAGCTGTTTGAACTTTATGGTTTAAAGCCTTATAGCACCGATCCAAGTTTCCGTGACCACGTCTCAAAATATTCGAAAATATTTAAAAACGTTTGTAAACAGGCTAAATCTATTCATATTAGAAATAAAATAAAAAATTCTAAGGATAAAATAAAAACAACTTGGACAGTAATTAATAACGAAACAGGTAGGCGAAAAGTTCGCAAAACTGATTTTAGCCTAGAAACTCATAAAGGCCTCATCAACGGTAACCTTGAAGTAGCTCAAGAGTTTGAAGCATTCTTCACCAAAATACCTTTCGAAACTACAAAATCATTAAATTCTTCAACCGCCGTATCTATCGATTTACTCAAAACAAATGTAAAGCCATGCTGTTCAGTATTTAAATTTCAACATACCAGCCCCGAGGCTGTTGTTAAGGCCTTTAAAGATCTTAAAATAAAATCAACAGAAGATCTTTGGGGTATGTCTGTCAAGGTGTGTAGGTCAATTATTGAAACTATTGCACCCTATTTAGCTTACATCTTTAATGTTAGCGTAGACCAAGGCGTGTTTCCTGATCTAATGAAACACAGTAAAGTAGTACCTTTATTTAAATCGGGAAATAGCAAAGAATCAAACAACTATAGACCCGTTTCTGTTTTACCGGTTCTCAGCAAGGTATTCGAAAAGTTGATGCTTGCACAAATGTTGCGCCATTTCAATAAAAACTTCATTTTTCATAACGAACAATACGGTTTCACCAAAGGTCGCTGTACAACCGATGCTGGTGTAACTTTGATCAAGCACATCTTTAAGGCTTGGGAGGAAGCTGAAGACTCGATTGGAATTTTCTGCGATCTCTCAAAAGCGTTTGACTGCGTAAATCACGAAACGCTTTTGCAGAAGCTAGAGCATTACGGAATCAAAGATACATCCCTCCAGTTATTAAAATCGTATCTAAACGATCGGCAACTTAAAGTTCAAGTAAACGGCGTAAATTCACTAGGCTCAATGATGGCAATGGGCGTACCACAAGGTTCCATATTAGGTCCGTTCCTCTTTTTAGTTTATATTAATGATTTGCCCTATCTATTTGATAATCAACCTAGGATGGTGTTGTTTGCCGATGATACCTCTCTTATTTTTAATATTGATCGACGTAGACGTAACCTAGACGACGTAAACAATTCCATTATCCAGGTTCAAAATTGGTTCAACGCAAATAACTTGGCTCTTAATGAAAAAAAAACAAAATGCATTCGATTTTCATTGCCAAATGTAAAAAGTAGTGAATGTGACATAATACTCAATAGTCAAAAACTAGAATTTATAAATCAGACAGTTTTCCTGGGAATCACTCTTGACAAAAAACTACAATGGGGACCCCACATAACATCTCTTGCGGGTCGTCTTAGCTCGGCCGCCTATGCTATTAGAAAGATGAGGCAGCTAGCGGACGTAGAAACAGCTAGACTGGTATATTTTAGTTACTTCCACAGCATCATGTCGTACGGCATTCTGCTGTGGGGACGAGCTGCTGACATTGAATGCATATTTATCTTACAAAAGCGAGCGGTCAGAGCTATGTACAACTTACGTGGTCGTGAATCTCTTAGAGAACTGTTTAAAAAAATTAATATCATGACCGTACCTTGCCAATTTATTTATGAAAATATCATGTATGTTAGGAAAAACTTACATTTGTTTGATAAAATATGTGATAGACATAATTATAACACTAGAAATAAAAATAAGTTAGCTATCCCGCAGTTTAGATTATCTAAAGTACATACATCTTTCATGGGATATTGTGTCAAATGTTATAATAAAATACCAGACAACATTCTGGAATTGAATGACTTGCGGTTTAAAACTCATATAAAAGCCACACTTTGTAAGCAAGCATATTATAAATTAGAAGATTACATTCAAGATAAAAATGCTTGGAAACATGCTGGTCCTGCTCCATAGGACATACTGACAATATCTAATTAATTAACAAATTAAAACTACACCAGCAAATAAAATTGTATTCATCTTTTGATTATTTGTTTGTAACTTTGTACCAAAATATAAACCAATTTGTAAATGTGAACACCATGTAGCATTTTAATTGTCACTTTATCCTCATTTGTCTTTGCGATTCTACATGATCTTCGCATGCTTTTACTGTATGTATCAATACATACAAACTGTAATACTATATTATTTTTAAAAAGAGTAACCATGGAGTTTCTTGCCCGTTCTTCTCCATAGGAAGCTACTTTTGGAATGGGCAACTAGAATCAAACTTAGTTATAATTTTGACGTTCATAAGTGCTTGTAAAGGCCTAAATGAAATAAATGATTTGACTTTGACTTTGACTTTAGGTTATGCCATTTTCCTTATTGCACACAAAACAATCAATGTCAATGATATAGTAGGTAACTACATGCATGTTAAAGATATTAATAGTTCATGTGTAAATATTAAAACGGTTATTAATTAGAGTCATAAATCTTATAATGGCTTGCAGGTGATATTGACAAGGGCTTCGTACACAACACTGTTAATGATATTCTAGTTTTAATAATGTACTTAGTAGTGTTAGTTTTTTTTTTTTAAGAAAAAGACTGAGAAAAAGTCTGACTTTGCTGAAAGTATAAGATAACAAGAACCAAATTAGTAACAAGGTGGCAATATTTTTTTTGGACAAGGATAAAAGAATAAATAGGTACTTATAACCGTTTGTTTAAAATTATGTGAGACCCTACAAAAATTAGTCTGTATATTTCAAACAAATTGTTATGAGAAATGAGAAAATTATCTATGAGAAATAGCTGTATATAATAATAATAAAATATTGTGGTAACAGTGGTAAAACTGACCTAGTTACATTTTATCAGTAAATAGACTTTACAGAGGTTTCACCTTCATATTATGGGAAATACACACACAAATAAAACTCTTGACTTTCTTTATTTCATTGATATTTAATAAACAAGAAATAATTTGCTCTGTTTACCCATAGTGATTTTTTATGTTTTTTATGTTTTTTTATGAGGCTTATGTCAAAAAATATCCTGCCCAATTCTATTTGGGGTTAACAAAATGTTTTTTTCTTTCATTACCTTGAGCCATTACTAACATTCAATCCCTATTCAAGTGATTTTCCAAGCAATGTATATTTTTCGTTGGTCTGCCTCACCTCTCTATCTATTCAGAAAACACACAATATATTGTGTATATCGTCCCTTCTGCCTAATATAATTGTAACTTAGTATAGATGTTCAATTTTAGAGCAGAAGTCAAGTTTACTCTGCCAACATATAATCAAGTGCTCAATGGATGTTATTAGATGTGAAATCACTAATTCTAAGAATTTGATCTCTCAGTATTGTTTTATTGAATGTTATGGATTATGAAGTGTTAAGTTTGACAAATGGAAAATTTTATGACACTGTTAACTACTGTTTTACTATGTTATTTTATTTGTTACTTCATTTATATCTGTTTTTATTGGTTTTAGTTTTATATTTAGGAATAATATGATGAGGTAACAAACACATTAAGTATAGATTAGCCGCAGCTTTGAAATGAATGCATATTTTTATATTTATAAGCAGTTTGCAAATGTTTGGTATCTGTCAAGATCTAAGGGGGAGGCCTATGTTCAGCAGTGGACATCCTATGGCTGAGATGATGATGATGATGATGATGCAAATATTTTTGTTACTATGGTTTTCTTGCCTCCTATGAGAACTACTGCCTGTATCCGAATAAAATACAGTCTATGTTACTCAAGGATAATGTAGCTTCCCAACAGTATTTTTTTTTAATGATTCAGTAGGTGAGCCTTTAGGTTAGGGTACAAAGAAGGAAATAGACAAAAGTAAACTTTCAAAGGGATAGGTACTTAAGTACTGTAATCAAGTGTTTCAAGTTCATGAGTGTTTATAAAATAAATAGTTACTATATGCAATACATAATTTGTTTCTAACTAAAAGGTTACATTAACTGCTTATCTTTATTTAATATTTTTGAAACAAATTATGAGTAATGATGATTAATCAGCCTGACAACAGATATCATTATACCATGTAGGACAATTTAGTTAAATTTTTAAATTGTTTTTAAAGTGAAGTAAATAAATTTCAATACTATGTTGATTAGATTGTGTGTAATAAAGTTAATACTTTGTTAAGTGTGCAGAGTATTAAAAATATCATCAACTAGCTGTTTCTCGTGGTTCCACTTGAGGCCTGGGAACGCTTTCCCAGGGGCTTAGGGGAAGTCTAACTTCCTTACAGTGAAAGAGTTTTTCAAATCGATTTAGTAGTTTCGGAGTGAAAATAAACCAAGAAATGGTTCCTCTTTACTATATTAGTATAAGATATTCTTACTGATTATGTTGGAACAATAAATTAATTTATTCCAAAAGACCATGTAGCTTCTAGTAAATAAATTCAAGTCATACCTTATGCAGTTAATGTTATGTTGCAATAAGCTTGAATAATAATTATCATTACAATATGATATGATGTACTTTTGTATTTGAAGTAAGTATGTTATATTAAATAATTACATAAATACTGGCTAGAAAAGTTTCATAATAAGAGCTTTTATATCATTTTAAAGTGTGTTATGTATTGCCAGTGGAATTAAATTTTTTGTTGTACTGTGGCTTACTAAGTACTTAATAAATAATTACATGTGTAACTTTTATTATTGTAAGAGTTACTTGGAGATTAAATAGTTGGTAATACAGATTGCGGAATGCAAATATGAATGAATCCTTCATCATCATCATTGGCCACATAGCATCTAGGTCAGATGAATGTGGCAGTGCTTGTCTATGAATGAATTAGTTAGGACCAATTTTGAATGCTTTAGAATAACTAATTGCATATCAGATCTCTGGAATAAATGGACAACAATTTAAAAAATGTTTGTTTACCTACGTATGTCATATTAATTAAGTTAGGATATGATTAACTATACTTACTTACTAGGTACTTAATGTAACTCATACTTACTACTGAAACATGCTGAAAAGTTATTATTGCATTTGTTAGAAAATAAATAAATATTTAACAATGAGAGAGATGTTTTAATTTATATTGTTTTGTAACTTTTGAGAGTTCTTATCTCAGTGTGAGGCAACTTATGTTAAGTTACCTCACATGCTGGGTCTAAAACAGTTGTAATGAAATGGCAAATTCTCATTGACAATACCACTAACTGTACCTGTTTTATGAGGGATAAATTAGCAATTTAAATAAATCCAGCTTTATGCTAAGACATGACCAATATGAATACATGCCTTTGATCCCTTATCATGCATTTTAAGTTAACATTCATACTGCAAGTTGTAGTCCAAGTAATTAGTATTATAAAAGTAAATAAAGTAAAACAGCAAAAGTAAAGTTTTCATGTATGGATATCTAAACATGGCTATACAACTTGCTCAGTAGAGTATTGTCTCTCTCGCGCGCCTCCTGCCGGGTATATGTCCGTCTCCCTCACTCCCTTCACTCCATGGATAAGAGAAAGTAACAAAAGAAAAATAACACATCCCAGCCTCAATACATAGTAGTAACTGCATCCGCATTTATGTTAACTAACTTACACTTTAGAAATAAGCACCCAAAACAAATTATGTAATTAAAGGTCTGTGAGTCAACAAACAACTACTGAGCCTTATAACCTATACTCCCCAAATAACTATACATTCAACTTTCGCAACGGTTCCGTAATTATGTTATTAATAGAAGTTACATGTATAATCACAAATGTGTACGATATAATAAAGTAAACATAAACAGGTAAACTAACCCTTTCTTCATGAGCCACCTCTGTTGGCCCCAGTTGATAAAAGAACGTTCCAATGAAGAAGACACTCATCCATTTTACGATCACTCATCTATTTACACGATTTATTTAATTTGTGTTTGCACTACTTGTCACAATCAAACTAAAATTCCACTTTTTGCTGCGCTAAACGCAGACGTCATTGACAAACAACCGAAGTGACGAGTTATTGCACGGGATCACATAGTAGATGAAAACACTGCGTATTTTAAGAGCCATTGCATCGATATATCACAATTCTTATCACTTGAGGTTATTACATTACTAATCACTTCGTCTACATCGGTTATTTATAAAAATAAAAAGGTAAAAAGCAAAAATTACTCGTAGACAGCACTCACGACGTCGCACACTCACATAACGTAACGTGCGATTTCGTTCACACACACACACACAACACAACTAAAGTCAAGGTGACAGTTGGGCCGGGGCGCTGGCGTCGTAAAAGTCAGTCCGATTCCAACTCTAGTTTATTTGTCTATTGCAACACTGAACTTAATTTCCGTATTGTAAGGACTAAGAATATTTTTTGTGTTCCACGGTACTAATTAAAATAAACCTTTAGCCTTCCTTTTCTACTTCTTCTTTTCTTTAAGTTTATATTATGTATTGAATTTGCTATTTAAAATCAAGTACAACATTTCAAATCGGACGGAATGGCTTTTGGCCCATACTGCCTTTCTCAATCATGTATTATGTGACTTATTTCCATATTAAAACTTTTTACTGAATTGAAATTAAAGGTATTAAAAAAAGGAAAAATAAATTAAACTAAAGTGTGTTGATTTCATGTTGCTTCTTTTGATGAAATGCGTAACTGGACATTATTCTCCTTGACACTGAGTTTCATCTTATCATTACCTCACTCTCCAACTACTAACACTCCAGGGTGTCCTGCATACTGTATAGGCAAATGGTCTTAGCTAAACAAATGGCCATCGGTTACCTATCGAAATTGCCATCATTTTCATTTTCGAGGGTGTGAATGTGAATACGCAAACGTAACGTCGATGAAATGATTTAAATATATTAACTTACATGGAAACGTTCATGCATGCATTACCAATGATATCATCTGCATCTGCTGCTGTTATAGGTTACGTGCTTAGTAAAGGCCGAGAGGAGTTTCCTTGTGCCCCTTTTATTGGTAGGGGGGATATTACATGACCTCGCTCGCTGATGGTACAGCGGAAGGGAGTATCAGATATACTAAAACCGATGTGTTACCCACTGCTAAACACAGATCTCTTTCTAATTCAGATTAGAAATGAGCGCCATTCACACCGGATTGTCGATTTCATACTTTTAAGTCCAGAATAACTGCAGATGATTCAACTGAAAAAAAAACCGCTGCTGCACAGATGGACCGTGCCTTCGGTGGTCAATCCTCGATGCCCACAGCATCACTTGCGGCGGGTAGTTTGTGAGTACCTCTTCCTCAGATGCAGATATAATTAAAATGTGTTTTCCTTTCAATAATCATAATAGGAAGGAGAGGCATACTGGGGGTTGTCTCTACTTATTTTTTTTTTATTTTAAATGGAATAGCTTACTCTGCCATTCAGCGTTGCCTTTGGTATTGGGTAGAATATAAATAAAACAAAAGTTCATTAAATACATAGTTTTATTAGAAAATGAAAACAAAATCCCTTACACTACCTAAATAAGGCACGACGTGTTCAAACAAATCGTGTGGTCGGCAGGCGCCGCCCGCTCACGACAGCGGGAACAGAGATTTAGCACACAAATGCACGTAGACTTTCACATAAATCAAACAACCCTATACATATATATGCTGTTTACAAAATATACAATCATAATGCAACCGCGCAGCTATCATTTATTGCTGGTTACAAGAAACTTGCTCACAATACTGTAATTTGGCCGGAAAACATCGATGTATAAACACTAACATTTGTTTAACAGCATAATAAAAAAACACATAAAGCATTTGAAACAAGAACGAAAGACGTCGGCTAGGTATACAAGTTTCTTAACCTCGATATGTTAGGTATATGTATTTATAATATTTGATTGATATACAACAACTGGTAGGAAGCAGAGGATTCATAAATTTTAATAAGCTTTACAAATACAGTAACACTGAAATTTACACAATGTACAACAGAATATACTATAAATATACATAAAATTTGTGCTTTCAATGCATGTGTGAAGGTGAGATATAAAATTGGAGCAAAATTTTGATATATTTTTGTATGTTTACAATTGTATTAAAAATACGTGTCAAATGTGTGTGCTGTGTATACAACTTTCTATATTACAATAAGTTAGTATACAAAGGAGCATTATATTAATAATCGTATATAAATTTATGTCTAAAGCGTGATTAAATTACATGTCCCTATATGATTACAATCTCTATATTGAAACAAAATGCAAAATTCTTACTATGAAATAAATTACTAAACCAACATTTGATACACTACTCACTAAATTTGTAAATAATAATATAGGAATAATATCTTAATTTGTATGTCTTTGTACCAAATCATGATTTAGATTGAAATTTAACAATTTTGAGCTTCATTGACAGTGAGAATGGTGCGAGAGAGCTTTGATCGATGAGAAACTATAAATACAGTTAACAATAGCTAGAGGTTGAAAATGTCCAACTTTTCATCGTCTGAAAAGGTAATTTCGGACCCCTAATGAAAGACATTAGCAAAATTTTCACGTGAAAAATTTTGAATGCCGGAAATTAAAATACAAAGTGATTATAAATTAGGATGAACTCAGACGATATAGTATTTTATCACAACAATAAAAAATGAAATATTTATGAAATTTCGTGAAAATAGAAATGACGAATAAATTACAAAAATCTCAGATATCAATGTCCACAAAGTTTAACAAATTATTGTCTCCGCATTACTGATACGTGCCCAAAAACTCGTTCTCCAAATTGGTCAATACTACATTAACGTTAGAATAATCAGTGTCTAATACTTGGGTAAAAAATCTTACCATAAAAAATTGGTTTAAAAATTGTTTTAGTAAAAGCCAAAATGTTGGTTTGTTATATTTGTTATATTTTCTAGGCAGTACAAAATTTAGGTAGACACCGTGGTTTTTCAGTCATTTTAGGTGTGTTAGAATTTAGTTAATGCTAGGGGGTTCGACCCAGCAGGTTGGCACAGCAGGCTAAATGTCAGTAGTGGTCGACGTCAGCTGTGGGCGCCACTGAGTATACCGATGGAGGTCTGTGGGAAAAAATATTAGTATTGTTAAATAATGTATGACTTTTCTCTTCAAAATAATTGGTCGGGTTGGATAGGGTGTGCTAAGTAGAGGGATGTTTTATTAATCGCAGATTAGTTTCCCAGTCACCACGATTCCGATGAGTTAACTCATTTATCCGAGTACCTTTTATAAAAATTTGTAACGACGAGGGTGTGACCAAGGTATAGTTGTCACTAATAGTGTGTGTGTACAGTATACTATACAAAAATAGAGAATAGTGAAGAATAACATTGTTTCAGTTTTTAATTAAAAATATTAATATATTAGTGTAAAATGTATAATAATGTGTATAATGTTACCGCAGCGCCCGTCGCGGCGCGGGCAGCCGCGAGGGCCGCGGCAGCGCCGACACGCGCTCGACGCCCGACGCCGGCCGCGGCTGGTCCACTACTGCCGCTGGAAATGTTTATAGTATATTATTGTAGTAAGATTTTGTTACAAGTCACTAGAAAAAAATTAAACCCAATTTTTTGTAAAATAACCTAATTTTTCGATCTAAGAAAGTTTTTTGAAGTTTAATTTTGCTGCATAATATTTTTTTCAACATGTCACAAAACGTCTCTTTAACATTTTTCCAGAACCATCAAAAATATAACATTTGTATAATTATGTCCTAATTATTGTTTGTTTTTGGGTTCTGCGAAAATAGTGCCACCACAATGTATTGATTGCACAACGCTGCGAGTTTTAATTTGGTGTTGCCATTTAAAACACTCAAAATTAAAAACAGGAGTCAAAAATCAGTATTCACTCTATAGCTCTTTACAATAACTTCATTGAAGTTTTTGGTGTAAACGAATTTATTTCACGTTTAGATTTTGCACAGTTTGAAAAGCAACTCTATGTATCTTCAATTAATAAATGTAACTTACGTGGCTGTATCTTAGGCGCGGGTCCGGACGCAGGCCTAGAGATGCGCAGTTGTCCCGCCGTCGCTATCGAGTACGGCCGGCTAGTGGGGGGCTGTAATACGTCACACTTACATATAATATGGACACATTAATATTGCTTTGTTAATGTTAGTCTTACACCACAAGTAAGTTAGTTACCAAAACCATGTTTTTCAGTGGAAGATAAACATTCTTTTGTTAATAGTGTTTAGTTTGGAGATTAAAATAATGCATTTAGTAGCGTTGGTGATGAAAAAGAAGTGTATCACAGAATTAATTAGAAGAGAAAAATAATAGTTGCTTGAATTAATAATCTCAAAGGGTGACAGACAGATTTGGGTAGAAGAAGTATTTGTGTAAAAGCAACAAGTTAAGAATAATAGTTCCATGCTATTATAATTAGGAATACATCCAAAAGCAACACAAAGTTCTACAACAAAATAATCTACTCACTAATCATTCTAAAGATATTTATCAGTGTATCATGACCAAAATATACTGATGTCAAATCATTGTTAAAAGCAAAGTCGATAAGATTTCATTTTATGATATAAGAAATTCTAAATAAACTTTTTATTTTTATCGATAGTTTTTATCGACATACGCCTCATCTCTAGACTCTTGTAGAGAAACTGATATGGAGGATAGTGTAAAACCAGACATCGGATTAAATGCATCACAGAATGCATATTTGCATCTGCAAATGCTTATAATACGATACCTTCTCATCACACACAAGCAGAACAAATAACACAAAAGCGAATTTCATAGCATTCGGTAAAGCGCATTAACAAGCAGGTGATAAACATTACGAGTATTCGACATCAGTATACCTTGAGTCAACATACAATATACTAATCTCTTGTATACAGTGGCCCATTTCTTTTCATTTCACTTTGCGATGTTATGTGATGTATCAAACACGGGGCTTCAAAACATAGATAAGCTTTTCAGGGAAAACCATAGCTGGATCACTTGATGAATTCCATCATCTACCTAGCCTTTCCCCAACTAAGTTGGAATCAGCTTCCAGTCTAACCGGATGCATGCTAAGTATCAGTGTTGTACGTGGAGCTACTGTCTAAATTCTATATGATCACCTCGACCCAGTTACCCGGGCAACCCCTTTGTAAAACTGTTTGTCAAACTTATTAAGGTGATCGGCGCAGCACGTTTTTCTTCTGTCTGCCGTCATCTCTCAAGTGACATTCTTTTTAGCCATGCTGACTTTCACACAATCGTTTTTTAGGTCATCCCCTTCCACAATATCCATCCACCTTCATGCTCATCACCTTCCTTACAACTCGAATCTACTACGTACTTTTACATATTTAATTATTATTATTTAATTATTTTTTTTTCAGTGTAATGAGTTTTCATACTTTCTTTTTCTTTTCTTTTGTTAACTTGTGGATAATGGTATGGGTTGCATGATTATTAACTTAGTTTTAATACTTTATTCGATAAGTTTTATTATGTAACTGTTTTTTGTCCCTTAATAAATAAATAAATAAATAAAAACTCAGAACATGATCCTGAGCTATGACTATCACATATTTTAATGAACTGCCGCATCTGATGTTTGGGTATGATATGGTACAAGCATGGGCCACTGTATACGCTAGTGTAATCATAGTGGACACTCACGGGCAGGTGATGGTTGCGCATGGGCACCGGCGCGACGCTCGCTCGCAGCTGTCGTGAGAGTTAGTCACCGCGTTAGTGCGATACAAGTAACACGTTCAATGTGGGCCCGGATTGATTTAATCTATACTAATATTATAAAGCTAAAGAGTTTGTTTGTTTGTTTGTTTAAACGCGCTAATCTCAGGAACTACTGGTCCGATTTGAAAAATTCTTTCAGTGTTAGATAGCCCATTTATCGAGGAAGGCTATAGGCTACTTTTTATTTGGGTCCGTGCCGAGGTTCCCACGGGATGCGGGTGAAACCGCTGGCAGAAGCTAGTATTTTATAAATAATAATTAGGTACCCCCGCACTCAGAGACCTTTAATAATTACTTAAATCACACTTTAGTGACGAATTGTCACAGAAATCCTTCACTAAGGAATGGCTTAAGTAGGTAATCATTAAATGTCTCTGAATGCGGGGGTTAGATTACTAACAGAGCGAATTTTTCTTAAGATAAACTTTACGAAAAAAGGGAGCTTTGCCTATGCATTTATTTTTGGCTAGTGCCAAGTTAAATGTGACTTTCCTTTTCAATAAAATTTTGAGCAGCAAGAAAAATTATGAGATTTTAAAATTTCTTTGATA
Organism: Helicoverpa assulta; assembly: GCA_963856015.1. NCBI lineage: Eukaryota > Metazoa > Arthropoda > Insecta > Lepidoptera > Noctuidae > Helicoverpa > Helicoverpa assulta. Next base: position 5,466,701 of record CAWLCW010000027.1, read on the forward strand.
TCTATACTAATATTATAAAGCTAAAGAGTTTGTTTGTTTGAACGCGCTAATCTCAGGAACTACTGGTCCGATTTGAAAAATTCTTTCAGTGTTAGATAGCCCATTTATCGAGGATGGCTATAGGCTACTTTTTATCCGGGTCCGTGCCGAGGTTCCCACGGGATGCGGGTGAAACCGCTGGCAGAAGCTAGTCTTGAATATACGATTCACGATGAAGTTCACAATATTATAAAAACAAATTAACCTCAGTCGGGTGACTTCAATATACCTGAACTAAGACATTCGGGTCACATTGAACGGGTTTAACATATTCATTTAATTATGATATTAGTTTAATTATTCATAAGTAAGTAATGTATGAAAACATAAAAAAACACATTTTAGACACAATTTAAATGACGAACACATTGAATATTAGTACAAATATTAATGCTATTTTACCAACACCATTTATTACCAAACACGGAAACAGAAAAAAAATGAAGTTTTAACTTAATAATAAATCCTGTATTTATCAATATTATTTTTATCTGGGAAATGAAACTTTATTTTGGACTTATAAGAAACCCTAGCTTCAACATTTTGTTTTTTCCTTTAAACGGAACTGTCAAAAGCATTAAAAAAAATCAACACCACAAGACCCCAAAATATCCTTAACACTTCAAAACTTTTTCAACCTAATTCAGCCCAAACTCCTATTAAATATTAAAATACTTACATCTCTGGGTGCAACCAACTGACTTTGCGGTCGTTCTCTCCTCAAAGTTTCGGTGCCCTGTCGGACAAGCGGCGGCGTCGGGGGGACTTCGGCCTTAGCAGCCTGTCTGTCTTCTAACTTCTGAAATGTTATAGGTAAATCGCTTGGGAAAGTGCGTTTGCTACATGCTTTTTAAACATGCTATGTGGATGCATGCTTATTAAGGAGAAAGACTGAGAATATAAGAAGAAAGATTATGCTGTAGTATATTGGAAGAACTAAGGGCCAAAATGCTTAACTAAATAAAATGAATGGGGAATGTTTGTCACTGTATGTCATACCGCATTTCCTAATAAAGTGTCGCGCCAAAATGTGGGTCTTCGGGGGACGAGGAAAGTTACTAGTTACGCCGTCTTTGCATTAGTTTTTTGGAACCCACATATTATTTGTAATACCAAAAATCGTTGACAGATGTCTCAAAGAACTTGAACGTCTCGTTAGTTCACTTGCAACTGATCGTTTCGGTCACCCCACCCTACGTATTAGACCTAGAAGAATACGCCTGACCTACCTGCCTTATGGCACCTTTACTCATCTTTCCTTCTATGTATAGTATACTCATTACTCACATGTGCATGATGCGGCACGGCGACAGTGTAGGAGTCGGTGGCGATGGGCGGCACGGGGGCGGCGGGGGCGGCGGGGGCGGTGGGGCTGAGCGCGGGGTTGGACGCGTACACGCCGCGCCGCACCATGGTTCGGCCCCCGAGCGAGAGCCCGCGGCTTGCTACGGCTACACCGGACGCTGCTGGTGTGGCTGCTGTGTTGTCGCCGTAGAAATGTACATAGTTACAAACTAACAATTTTTTTATTGATCACATTGAAGAGCTTCACTCGCTTATACAAACAAGTGTACTCTCGAGGGAGTGTTAGCCATCGCTGGCCGCCAACTTCTTCCCTATCCCAACAAGTATGCTCGTTTGTAAGGAAACTGCTTCATAAGTTGACATGAAAAAAGCACGCGGAGCTAAGATACGCGCCATGTGCCCGCTTAATGGTCTCTGCACACAGCGGGCGCGGCGCGGCGGGACGGGACGGCGACGCGACGCAATGTACTAGATTGTCGCGTCGCGTCGCGCCGAACGGGACGGCTCTGTGTGATGTCGTCCGTAATATCTAGTACATTACAACTGCTCAGCGTCGCGTCGCCGTCCCGTCCCGTCGCGCCCCGCCCGCTGTGTGCAGCGACCATAAGGCAGCGAAGGCTCTTAAAATCAATTTTTGATAATTTCTATCCTTTTTAGAACAAACCAAGAAAATGACCTCCAAAAAATATTTTTCGAAAGATAGTAAGATATAATGCTTGTTTTCTGTTCAATTGAAGGTTTATAATTAATTTACTATCAAAATAACGATTTAAACTTAGTGCTTAAAATAAACATGACCATGAGTAAACCATGACGAAAATAAAACTTTGTAAATATGTAATTCTTACCAGGTATCCTATTTAGTTCCCTATGTGAACTATACTGTCTTAGTTTAGACGTAGGAAGACTCGTTTTCCTCGGCACAGCGGCAGGTGGGACCATGGAACCGTATGATGCTAAAATTGAAAATTAAAAAAATATGATGAAGAAAATAAAAACAAAAAAACTTGGCAGATGAAGAAAATTATTACTGAGTGATTGATCATGACATATTAAGCTTATGGTTTATGAATTGTGCATAAAATAACAAATCGACTCCTGTATTAAAATAAAAAAATTTGCCAATATTCAAGTGGCTTTAAAGTATGTCGATATATCAGAACCAAACCCGTTAAATCATTGCACCCCTCAACTTCAGAAAAGTTTTTATCTGCTAGAACAGCACAAAAAACCTCTGAAAAACCAACTTTCTTGGCAGTCGGGTAAAAAGCAGTTTATGAAATTAAACTTACCAGCAGAAGGAATAACCCTAGTAGGTTTAGGCACGACACTGGGCGCGAACATCTTCTTATCCGGACTCGCTTTCCCCGCCATAATATCCCTTTTAGCCGAACTCTTCTTCACCATAGTAGCACTATTTATTATAGTTGTATTATGCATATCGTATGTGCGTTCCAAGCCCGATGTATTTACACTGGCCACTTTAGTTACCGTGTAAGATTTATCATCTATCATATCGTAAATTGGTGATATTGTGTTGTGCAAATTCAGTAGATCGTTTTTAGCGCCTTTTCGCATTGTCATTAAAGGTGTGGACGCGATTTGTGGCCCTGGAATGAGATTGTGTGAATGTGACAAGCCTCTGTGCTTTGTTTTTTTGTTAAAACACCAATTAACAATATAAGCACCCATGTGAGTCTCAAATGGAGTTGAAAATAAATGTCGATGACAGCTTGAGGACATTACAAAAAAAAGTGAATTACGAATGATCGTAATGCAGTTCTATGTATTTTTGCGACCACCAAAAATAGGGATGTTGATAAAAAAAGAAAAAAAAGAAAGAAATACTTGCAAAATTGTTTTTGCAGGAAACAGTGGCTTTATACACACATAGAAAGCATTGATAAATACTTTTTAATTTATTTGTTATAATTAGTTCTTTTTAATCAACATCCTTTAGGCTCTTGTATGCCGCTAATTAGAGAAAACAGAAAATCAATTGTGTCTCGCGTGGATCTGCGCACCGGTTATCCTATTGCTACAATCATTTGCTTTTGCCACCATTCCCCGCGACAATTACCCTCACAATATACCCCACATGGTGTCCGTCAATACTCACGTGTGTCGTGATTGGGCAGGGTGTCGGGCACGGAGTCGGGCGGGCTGGACGAGCTGAAGGTGCCGGTGTCCGTGCTCTCGCTCGACCCCACCATCGCTCGCTCTTGGGAACCCCAGTCCTGGAATAAGGGTTTTTGAGTTTACATTAATTTAGCTCAGAAAACTGATACTTTGATCCTAAAAATATCATCTGCCACCCAAATTGTAACAATACAAAGTTATGCCCCACGCTAATGTATATGTACATATTTTCATCATATTTTAAAGATATTGCGCTAATGACTAAATAGTTAGTAACATGAATTATTTTTAAAGATTTCTACATTCTATATAAATAACTAGCTTCTGCCATCGGTTTCACCCGCATCCCGTGGGAACTACTTCCCGTACCGGGATAAAAAGTAGCCTATAGCCTTCCTCGATAAATGGGCTATCTAACACTGAAATAAATTTTCAAATCGGACCAGTAGTTCCTGAGATTAGCGCGTTCAAACAAACAAACAAACAAACTCTTCAGCTTTATAATATTAGTATAGATAAAATATTGATAAAATTACATACCCGCGCATCATGTTGCAGGGTCCTATCGCCAACATCAATTAAATTAAGGGTAGCCGAATTAATATCTATGATTTGTTTATCGTCTGACTTCACGTACACAACTGTTGTATCCATGGCGCTTGCCTTGGGCGTAAGTTTCTTAAACGTAGCATTTCTTTTCGGGGTTTCTCTAGTGGGCTCTTCCTGTCTATCGAAACCATTACCGGTGCCGTTCAGCGGTCTCCGCCGCGCCAGCAACTCCGAAGCATTCTCCATACTCTGTCGCGGCACTGTGATAGTCTGGTTTGGCAACTGAATGGTCTTGATAGGAGAAGTGTCCACGGGAGCTGGTACCGTCTTCTCAGGCTCCGTCGGCAACGCCTTCCGAGCCATCGACAACTTCTGACGGGCCTGAATAATCTCATTCAACTCCTGCTTCCCCAAGGTAACGTTCAAACTATTCCGCCCTATATCCTCAGGCTTCTGCATCCCCATATCTTTGTAAAACGCGTCGTCAGTTTCGAAATTTTCTTTTTCAGCGTCATTGTCTCTTCTGAACCTGTTATTAGAGTAGTGTAAGGTGATCGTCTCCGCCATTTCTGGGTTCGGCTTAGGTATTACTTTCGGCGAGTCTTTCTTGTCGGAGTTTTCGTTTAGAATTTTGGCGGTGTCAATCTGGCAGGCTTCCTCGCGGGATTTTGTGTAGCTTTCGGAGTTTCTGATGGCTGATTCTCGTTTCGTGAAGCTGTTGTATAGGGTGCATCGGGGTCTTGCAGACAGGAGTTTTTCTGACTGTTCGAGATGTGTGAAGGTAGCTGAGCTGAAGATGTTAGAGTCTGTGGTGTCTTTGGGTTTGGAGGTGTTAGAGATGACGTAGGAAGAGTTGACGGAGCTCACGAGGCTTGGAGGTAGGGAGTCCATGAAGCTATCGTTGTCGGGATAAGTAGTTTGTGAGAGGAAGCTGGTGCTCATGTCCTTTTCGTCAAGTATACTGAGTGTCATACTTGTCATCATAGGATCGATGCTGTCGCGACCTGACATTGGGAGCCCTGGAAATTGAGATAGTTACTTTGTAAATGGAGAATTAACTTGGATACCTAGGTCAACGTCATCAATTATACAAAAAGGATATATCACCTAAGTCGACCTATTTATTATAAAAGCTTAACACAATCAGAGTATGTACCGATGTGTTACCTATACCAAATTCCATGCCTGACACATAACTAATGCCTACATACCCTCTAGTTATCAAGATACTAAATACACATTTTGCACCATACCTCAAATATTACACACATCAATCTAGTACCTAGCTAAAGCATAGTACATAACACCGACAATGTAACTTCCCCATCCTAACAGGTTATGTTACACGCAGCGAGGCGGCAGCACGGCTGTTGTGCAACCGCCCTAATGCGTAATACTTATATGTAAAGTGGACCATGGCTGCGATCTTTATGAAGTCATGTTACTTCATTGATTAATGTGTATAGACTACTTACTACTATTAATATTCCCTGAAGATCGTGTTTTAGTTTCGGTTTTGTGGTCAAAAATCACACGCCTATCCAGGACTCGGACTAGGGCTTACTTATTAAGTTTGTAAAGGATACAAGATATTTTTTTTATAATTTGAGACGCAATATAAGAAAAAAATATTCACAAAGTTTTTTGCGGGATCTTCTGCATACAACCAACAATTTGGTTCTTCCATACAGCCTTCAAATCTACGCTTTGGAGCAGGCATAGCTAATAGGGAAATAATAATATTTTTTGACTGATTAACAGACATTTTACCACAATAGATGCCTGTTATTGTTCTGACAAACAGTCAGTCAGTCAAAACATGTATTTTGATGTTTTTTGAAAACATATAATATCTCACCCGAATCCTTATGCGAAGGCATAGACTTCCGACTATCCATAGACTCGGCGTTGAACGTTCCAGAACTCTCCATGAGCAGTGAAGACACCAGACTGGGCGGAGACATACGCATTAACGACTCGCCACTCTGGTACATACTGAGACTGGGTCGCTCGTTTAACATGTTTGTTAAACCTCTGCAATTTTAAAGGAAAAAAAAAATATGAACAATATTTGAGTATATAAGTATGCAAATGTTGCTAATTTAAGAAATAGCAAGATGATGATAAACATGTAAAAAAAATAAGATCCAAAAAGGGTCATTATGCTCCACAACTTTTTCAACTTAGAAATCTGCTTTATAGAAAGATTGCTTAGTCAAATTGTTGTTGTAGTTTTCCACAGGTAAGTATATTTCATTTGTAAAAGCTGTTCACAAAACTGACCCTTTTTTGGAATACACTGGGTTTGTTGGCTGAAACTTGTCTCTTACTCGAAGTAATTAGGATGAAATCAGAAATCAGAGTTTTGCTAGAAACAGAACCTAAAACTTGAGTTCACTGGCCTCAACTTTCTGAAACTAGTTTACAATAAGGTCACTATACAATAACCCTAATTAATTATTTATATTAAGTTGATAAACATTTATAGATCAATCAACGTAACGGTATAACAGATACTACCTATTCCAGTTCCTAAGCTCATCAGAAAAAAAAACAAACGGCAAATTCGATATCCAACAAGAAAGAAACTTAAATGCCTGCTTCTATCCTAACTAATATTATAAATGTGAAAGTAACTCTGTCTGTCTGTCTTTCTGTCTGTCTGTCTGTCTTTCTGTCTGTCTGTCTGTCTTTTCTTCACGCCTATACTACTGAACCGATTTGTGTGAAATTTGGTACAGACATAGTTTGGAACTTGAGAAAGGACATAGGATAGTTTTTATTACAAAAAAATATAAAAATAAAAATAAAATTTATTTCGGACATATAGCGCCATCTATTGGTCAAACCAAAAATCACTATTCCACGCGAACGAAGTCGCGGGCAAAAGCTAGTTAGAAAATAAAATCATCTAGGTACCTCAAATAAGTAACAAGTTCTCTAAAAAGCAAACCATAGACCCAAGCCAGCGAGCCTCAACTGTTAGAAGCAATGTTAGCACAAAAACCATGGAGAACAAAATGACTAGCGGAGATGTCATAACGCAATATCTCATAAGCACCGCGCCAAAATGCGGGTGTTCGAGGAACGAGGAACGTTACTCGCTCCGCCCTCATACGCTTTCATTAGAACCCGCTCATTATTTTCAAAATAAAATCGCCAATCAATAAGACCAATCTTTGACAGATCGGTTTTGATTTGATAGGCAACCCGGACGCTTGGTTAATACTAGTAACTGATCACGCCCACTTGACATACAAGAAGGCGCCTAGCCTACGTTCCTTATGGCATCTTCGCTGTTTTCTTCCTCCGTGACAAAAACCGTACGCTCCCAAACAGTATTAAGCTAAAATAACCTAAAACAGTGGAGTGCCGTGTTCGGGGCGGCTGTCACTCCGTAACACCGCACTTGCGCATGCGCCAGTTTGACGTACAAACTGAATATCCACCTGGGTAAACATCATGCAATATTGTCAGTAGAATGCTGGTTGCCTTATTAATGTTTCGAATAAATGTATTGTATTTATTGTGTATGATCGTTTACTGAGATGGAGATAGCATGAGAGGCTGTTAAGCTAAGGAACGGAATGGGTTTTGTTATGTCTAAATGAGTTATGTAATGATCTGAAACCAAACATGATACAGTTCTAGCCAAACGTTTTGTCGTCTCGGCACATTGCGCGTGTTGCTGCGCAGATAAGATTTTTTGGTATTATTGGGAAGCGTAGAGGCCTCGTGCGCCATTGAGTTTTGCGAGAATCATTATTAACCCAGGATCACTGTTAATCTTAACTGAAGGAATCTGATGAAATGCTAATGTGGAAAGTTAGTTTTCAAATTCATTCCAATACATTTAATAAATCAAAAATAAAATATATTTTAAATAAAAGTGTAGATACACATACTTGATCAACACCATTGTTCACACATCAAAAGTAAAAGTATCATAAGCGCTGCCATACAAAAGCAAAATAAAAAAGCACTATGTTTAGATCCGCCTTTTCCTACTTTCCCTTTCTTACACACTGGAATCAATGCTTAGTCATGCACGGTAATTAATGAGAGCGATAAAGAGATAAGCTTTTGTGTTGTTTTATAGACAAAAGCCAATTACTTGATTTAGGAGACCATTAAATGTTTAGGCAGAAATATTTGTCAAATATGACTGCATATGGTTACAATCCATACTCCGCAAAACAATCTATAAAAATATTGAAAAGTGGCGTTTTTTCTGGTGCGAATATTTTTGGTCGCGATTCTAATGTCCATCGCTAATAAGGTCAATCGCTTTGAGCATAATATTTTCGTTGATGATAATGAGTGTCCTACTTTCTTGAAAGGTTTTGTTCTACTTACTGTACATTATTGTATTTGATAATGCGTGCAATTAAGCACATTTGATTACCTTGTGTTTTCATTTAGATTACTAAAAAATCACAAGGTATTTAAAATATCAATAAAAAATCAAGAGATAAGGCGTCGAGGAAACTGTCAGAAGTTGCAAGGCATGATACTTCATTTAGATGCAGAAAATAATATTTATTTTCTAAACTATATAGGTAGATATGTTTACAAAACGTACCTACGTATTTTATTGATATAACATACAAATAGAAAAACCTACTACATACAAGATTTAATATTCATGAGCAAAAGATGTAGCTAATCCGAATAATTTCCTAAAGCTAATCCAATCTTCTAATAAAATAAACAAGATGCATAGTCCATAGACAACGCCGTGCCCTCATTAATGATGTAACACGTTTAGTCCAAATTCACAACACAATAGTGTGACGCTCTCGGCGCCACTTGTATTTTTAGATCGAGTAGTCAGTAGTATCGAACTGTATCATTAGTACGCATTGTTTTCATCTTAATTGATTAAGTACGTTGTACGTTTACGTTTAATCGATATCCCTTTACAAAAACAATCTATAAGCTCGTATCTATAAACTATCGATTTGGAGTTCTAGTTTTAATTGAAAGCTTTTATTGTGTTAGGAGACACGTGCCGCGTGACTAGGAAGCCTTATAGACTTTGTATTAGGCGTATGTGAATACGATTAGAGATCCAACCCTTTATCACAAACATGTCCACACTAAAGATACGTGAAAAAAAAACAAAGTTTGTCGATTTCAATGTTGCGAGCAACCGCAGGTTAGCGTAGCTTTAGGGCACCATGCAACACCCACATTATAATATTTCAAAAGTTTTCCATCGCTGTTTTCGGTCATTAGCCCAAAGTAATGAAAATGGCAAAAATATGTTAAGATTGTCACATAGCTGATCTTATATGTATCAATATATTATATTTATTTATTTAAATAAAATCATAGTATGCGTGTTACACTATACCACTAGTAAGGAACAAGATGCTTGTAAAATTTCAAGTAGCACAAAACACATATTTATTTTTATTAAATAACACAAAAACAATATACTAACTTGTTAAAGGTGTTGTGTAGATTGTGAGCTGGCTGCGACAGGTCGATATTGATAGGCTTGGACGATGCATGCTCCATCGACGACCGTCCCGACACCTCCGAAGCGAGGGTCACATCCAGATCTTCCAGCTGAAATGTTATTAGAAGAGGTGAAGCAAATATACAAACTTAAGTTTTCTTTTATTTGGATAAATATATGTACTTAAAATATTCAGTATTAAAAATTTTAAATATTCAGACGTCAGTTTATGACCTGTGACTCAATAGGATCATAGGATGACATTTTAAAACCGTGCAAGCTCGTCTTATTACGATCACAGGATAATATTTTAACAATGCAGCTTGACTTATTCCTAAAATCCGGGCACTGGTGTAATACCCCTGAAAGCTCCATATAAAGTTTTAAAAATACTAGTATCTTCTTTACAAAACTATACTCTTGGTGACAAAACGCCTCAGCAAGGGTACAAGGAAGATATAGTTATCGGCACGGATATTGAGCTCTCGGCGGAATTGTGGGGATCGCTTTGCGCACTGTACTTATAAAGCAATAAACCAATAAATCGCTTCTGCGCAGGTGAAGGTCAGGGCTCAATATCCCTGCCGATGATTATACATAGTTGACCATAGATGCTTGAAGTACCAGACAAAACATACGTTTATTTAAATTTTTTATCCTACATTGTATTTACTGCTAAGGCGACAAAAAACCTTGACATCGTGGGTAAACAGTCCAGTACATTATTCACAATAGGACTCTGAATTTGTTTGTGATCCGCTTCACACCTTGTGCTTACATAATTTACTTTCCGCTATACGATATTTTCGCTTGACACGACATCGCGCGTCATCGCGTGGCTTACGTCACGAGAGTGCACTTATTAATGTTAGAATCTCCCTGCTATGTTTAGATGGGAAGATTACCGCTTTGAAGGTTTTTTATGCAATAAGTGTTGATAGAGAAAATATTTTCGAGATCAACCGCATTTTTGATATGGAATTCTTTAGAATATGATGTTTATTATTAATTCACCAGCATCCCGTGGGAACTACTTCCCGTACCGGGATAAAAAGTAGCCTATAGCCTTCCTTTCAAATCGGACCAGTAGTTCCTGTGATTAGCGCGTTCAAACAAACAAACAAACAAACAAACTCTTCAGCTTTATAATATTAGTATAGATTAATTAAAAAGTATTCCACGCCAAATCAAACGAGAAGCATAGGAACTTTCAACATTTTTCCCCCAAACAACACTAATTCCTTCTGTAAGCTAAAACAGCACCATACTACCAAAAGTAAAACCAAGGAAATGTCGAACGATAATTACGTAAAAGTAGATATACCAATAGATCTCCCAAACATGGTCAAAACTATAAAATGAAAGTTTCATTAGACCGTCACTGTGATCACTGTCACTTTCATTGTTTCTCTAATGGACATGAAACATTGAGTAGGCGGATCCAATTTGCCATTTTGGTTTGAGCTGGGAGCCAAAATTGATTTGGCCTTTTATAAAAAACTTCTAAGAAAAACCTTCATATTACAATTAAAGTGTAAAAGTGAGATAGAGTTTGGCAATGAAATGGAGACGTTGCAAAATAAAAAATCATAAAACCATCTTATTTGATGGAGAATGGCTACAGTACAGGCTATTTACTTAGTTCGAAATTCTAAGATGCGTAAAATATAAAAACTAGCCAAGTGCGAGTCGGACTCGCGCACGCAGGGTTCCGTACCATCCAAACTAATATTCTATACTAGCTTCTGCCCGCGGTTTCACCCGCGTCCCGGATGGTGACAAAAACTATCCTATGTCCTTCTCCTGGCTTTAAACTAATTGCCAATTTTCAGCTAAATCGGTTCAGCCGTTCTTGAGTTATAAGTGGAGTAACTAACACGACTTTCTTTTATATAATAGAGATATATTTATGGATATCGAGCAAAAATGAGCAAAAAAAAATCACGTTTGTTGTACGGGTGCCCCCCGAAATATTTATTTTATTCTAGTTTTCAGTATTTGTTGTTATAGCGGCAACAGAAATACATCATCTGTGAAAATTTCAACTCTCTAACTATCACGGTTCATGAGATACAGCCTGGTGACAGACGGACGGACGGACAGAGGAGCGAAAACGATAGGGTCCCGATTTACCCTTTGGGTACGGAACCCTAAAAATTATAAGTTTTGAGGTCCTAGGTAAGATGAAGTTTGATCTCGTTACAAAGATCAAGGCCCATAATTTCTAAAGTAATTATGACGTCACGTCCAGACAGATAAGCGAAATCCGTATGTAATCCGTCGCTCTGACAATGTCCATTGTCCAATAAGCGGGTATTATGTAGGCTGTCTACGCCAAATCTATTGGGCTTTATAATAATCATTATTGACCGCGATGTTCAAGCCTGGGTTGGATTAGTGGTAAGAAGCACTGCATAATGACTGTAGGTCGACAAAGATTTGAATGATTATAATTATGTATGAATCCTTATGTGAGATCTGATCTCTAACAACTGAGTGCTGATTCCGAGTTTTGACAGCATTCGCAACTCGATACATATTTATAAGTCTATTGAAATAAAGAGTCGTATGCTACGTCACATGACTTAGGTATTACTTCTTCTTTCATTTTGCCGGTTAGTAATGATTACACTCGCAAAAGTGAGCTCAAGTGTAATACGACCAAGTACTGATGACAGTCTTTATTAAATACACAATTCTAAGATAAGTGCTACGTGATTCAATGGTATGATAATCTTCGCATCGAAAAAATTAACTTGCAGAACTCGCACTAGGCACTCAGAGTGCTGATTCCGAGTTTTGTGTGCGTTCGCAACTCGATACGTATTTATAAGTCTATTGAAATAAAGAGTCGTATGCTACGTCACATGATTTAGATATTCCATGTTCATTTATATTGCCGGTTAATAATGCTTACACTCGCAAAAGTGAGCTGGAGTGTTATACGACCAAGTACCGATGACAGACTTTATTAAAAAAACAATTCTATAATAAGTGCTACGTGATTCAATGGTATGATAATCTTCGCATCGAAAAAAATAACTTGCAAAACTCGCACTAGGCACTCTGACTTTGTGATAAGAAACCGACCGAGAGACAGCCTATGGTGACTGTAAACTAAAAAGATGATGTAGCTGTGTAGCTACTAGATCAATCAAAAATATTCCTAGTATTTTGTGGTGCCGATAGTGCTCATTATTAAAATGCGGTAACTAAAGATATTGTCTATCTTAATAAGAAAGAGAAAAATACAATGCCTCTGAATTGATAACTCATTCGTTTGGTATGCTCTGTAAGCAAGTCGAGAGGATCCGTTAGATATTCAAAAAGCTATGAGACATGTTATTTAGTCTTTATTTACGACTATTAAGTGCTCCGTCACAGTTCTGCAGTCGTCTCAAGGTCGTCTCCCGCTGGTAAATAAGCTTTTCCAGTGCACGTACGTTACATTAGCTATAATGTCTGTTTGTTCATACAAGGTTGTGAAGACTAACGTATAGTTAATAACCTATTTTTATGACGTTATTCTCAATAGCACACCCCCATTACAGAAACCTTTTCATATTATATGTTTTGTATCACAACTTCAATCAATATTTCCGACCGGCCCACGCCGGCTTCCCGCGGGCGTAAATTGTACACCTGAACCTATGAATCATTCCAAAAATTCATTCAGGTTTTTCACAAGAGACAGGCAGAAACGGTGAGTTCATTGTTTTATAAGTGGTAGAGATACTTGCATGTTTACAGAACTTTACAGACCTCTCTAACTCCTCTAATACACCCAGTGTCCTCCTCTAACACTCCCAAAAACCATATTGCCTCTTAAAATTACACCTACAAACCATTAACAAAAGCTCAAGTCTACTACACTAATAACAACAAATCATTATGAGCTGTTATGTAATACAGTTAAAACAATATACATAGCCATTGTTATTAAAAACTATTCGATCGCCTTTAATAACATGCACGTTGTATTTACACAGCTGCGTGTGAGCTTTATCAAGTGGTAAATCGAATCACTATTAAATAGTGCAACTTGATAGGCATTTTATGGGTTCTATTTTGAAGTCTTCCATATTTCTGTCATTCGCAAAAAAGGGACATCTTTGGAATTAAAGTTCTAAAAATAAAGTTACCTCATAGAAAAAGGCGAAAGATTCATGATTTAACTCAAATGTTGTGGGCTGTACAAAGAAATTCTTGACATTAAATCATGGATTCTTGTCTAGACGGAATAATAAAGAGAGAATTATATAGCGTTGGGCCGCAAAATTACCTTAACAACTATTATAATAAGATTTCTTTCCCAAAAGTAAGGTCATCGTAATTCTTTGCATACCAGATAGAAATAGTGCAATAATACGTGATAGTCATAGCTATTGCAAGCGCCACTGTGTGTTCTCGCCCGTATACTGGCGTTTTTAGACGCCACCAAACCCTAGTTTCTTTGTATTATTTTTCTCGTGAACGTTTTTTTTGTTTTTGATGAATATTAACCAAACTCAGAAACAGTTGGTTACAATTGGAAAAAATAATTACATTCCATTAAGTTGGGGCGATTCGCTACGATAGGTATACCACTATGTATAACCAGAACAGATTTTCCAAACTAAAACAAAGCTGTATCAAGTCACATTTTAAAAGTAGGCATACTTTATCAATTCAGCTTTAAAGTGATCAATCGAGATGATCGGCCATCCTATAAAATCTTTAATGATTTTATTCTATTTTTAACGATTGAGCGCGGTTACTGTTAATCAGGCGTGAAATTGGTGCCTAAGTTGTTAATACGGTCATCAATTTTAAGGCATAAACTCAGTCGATTTACTTTATAGACATTACATTCCAGAATGGATTGGAAAACTGTATACTGTACTGTTGATCTAGTCTGGTTAATTTAGGATGTTCATAAATTCAGTGATCTTAACACTATAAATAATGGATCACATTTACACTTTGCTATGTTAAAGTATCCAGATTACAGGAATATAAAATTACTAATACAAAATCCTATTATCCATCACTATCTCAGGAAATAATCCTGACCATCAAAAAGCATAAAACGGCCATCATTTACAAAATCGCACAACACATCTATTCACAATTCAATACCAAGGACGTATTTTGCATGTATCACTTATTCCATGAATACCAGCATACGACAAACGCATGCATTTTTAACGTAGTGTCATTAAGTGTACACGCTGATTTGAAACCAGCCGTGATCTCATTTATTATGCAAGTTCAGTGTCATGGCCGACAATCGAGGTTATTCAAAGAAGAGGATTCGGAATAAAACCGTTATAACTGAGTATGGGTCGCGAAAACCAGATCGGTGAATGAATTTGAGCGAATAATGAGGTCATATTTGTATTAAGATTTAACGTAAATGTAAACAAACAAGTGATACATTTAGGCTTTCTGATTTTAGAACGCGATAGGTAATGATTATGTAGGGGTTCTAAATGGTACATCCCTGATACTACACATAAAGTCAAAAATTCTGTCTCAGATTGAAAGTAGCACTTTAACACTGACATAGTTGGCGTTCTATCCAAATATGGCACTGTTGCTAGAAAAGGTTTAGAATAAATTGATCCGCAGCCTAATTACGTGACACGATTTCTTTGTTTATATAGCTATCAACCATGATACACATTACGTAACACACAACTAACAATAGGGTAAATCTTTAGTCATACGCAGCATTGGTTTAACACAGTATGCCAGGAGCTGCAATGAAAGGGGATCTTAAAAATATAAGACGTACCTGCGGATCGTCATCCTGCACCAAACTCCTCCTCTTCATCGCATACTCTTTAACAGCAGTACTGTTCTCCGAATTCGTGTCTACATTGAAAGTCTTCAGCCTTATCATTGGACTAATGGGTCCTAGAGGATTATTGTATTTGTTGTACGTAAGATATTTGTTGGCCGACTGGTTGGTCGACTGGAGGATTGTGTTCATTGGAGGTATGGGTGACATGGAAGGTGGATTAGACGCTGCCTCGACAATGTTCTGTATGCTCGGCCGATGCGTTCGTTTCTTTGGCTTCACGTAGGTTCGTGAGTCGAACTTGTGTTTGTCTGGCATCGAGAGGACTTCATCTGGAAAAAAAAAGATTGATAAGAAAACATAAAACGATGGAGCAACCTTAAATTTGGGCCTTTTGGAATGAACGGGAATTGCCAAAACTAGCACCGTAGAAATGCTAGAAAGTAATCTTATTTTAAACAAGACAGTTTGGAGAAACCATATTTTATATAGCATTGCATACGTAATAGTAAAAATCATTTGATATAGCAACTGCAATGCGATAACAGCCCATTCATAACTATTGGCTTGAAACAAAAGACTACGAAAGCTGTGACACACAATACAATGTTTACAGTCCAGAAGTAGCTGTATTGTCTCGCATTCATGCGAAAAACAATAGTGAGTAAGATTAAAATCAAAATGTTCAAGCCAAATTAGAATGAACATTGGCAAACTTCACGGTTCATTTAAAAGTAACGTCCAATTAGGATTTGCTTTTAATTTATCAATAGATCAGGTAAACGCGGAAGACGCTAGAAAGTTCAACAAACCCATTTAATCGCATCTTAAAGCTTTGGTATTCGTTAGGGTTTGTCAGAACACACAAAAATAAACCTTGTGCTGAAATATTAAGATAGACTCTCGCATATTTTGAGTTGAGTGTTAAGTGGTTACAAAACAAAAGCGTCGAAATTCAGTTCGCAACGCACTGGCATCATAGAAACGTAGTTAATTGGCACCAAAATTGGTAGACAATTTGCATTTGATGTGGACGTGGTCAGGAAATGGCTGTGACAGCTGTTCCTATGTTATGAAAGGAATGCGTGAGGCGACTGAGAATGCCAGGCTTCCTAGAATTGACACCAGTATAGGGCATGTTGTAGAAAGCTATGGGACGCACATCCTTTGATATGTTATCCATATGGTCTGAGTAGAAATTACCAATAACCGTTTTAGATGTCAAACAAGATTCAACAGTACTTTTAGTGGTAAGTGGATATCGACACCTAGGAAAATGAGCAATGACAAAGGCCATGGTAAAATAGTTACCCATTATACAACAGTAGCATCAATAGTAATGCGGAACTTATGCAAAATGATACAATCGCATTAACGCCTACTCGAATGTCCATTTATCTAGGTAGCAATTAGATTAAATACTGCAATACTTCAGGCAATCATTCTAATTACGTTATTGTCAGACAGACAAAAACAGAAAATGACAAGTATTATTAAATGTTCGTTAACAGACAGTTATCTATTAATCCATCTCGATCCATCATGTGCGTAGAAAGTGAAACTTTTATTGTACCAGTTTCGAATATTAATTGAAGTGTAGGCTGCAATGCCATGCCAATGTTATGAACTGGTAGATTAACTGTATGTAAATCTAAACCATTAGATATGAAGCTTATGATTTGCTTTGCAAAAAAAATTTCGGCTTAATAATCGGATTTAAAAAGAACCGCTTTTGTTATTGTCAGCCCAATCTGGAGGAAGATTCATTCATCATCAGGTTTAACCAAGTTGCACAGATAGTTACATAATATAGTGTCTTGTCTTAAAGACTTTGTTCTGTACTCAGTTGCTTGAAATATTATGCCCATTTTGGACCAGTCGACCTCCTTTACTCTTGTCTATTGAGTATTCTAGTCCTACTTTATCTACATTACCTAAGTATTTCGAGCTACTACGATAGCTTATTTTATTACACAGAGAAGCTGCTCTACAAATTCTAGCTTACGTGACAAGGACGAAAATGCATTAGAATATTAAAGTAGAGATAAAGGAACGCAGAAGAATAGTATATTATTCATAAACCGTTGCAGATATGTATGGGGAGTATTGTAGAGTAAATCTAGGGTGTCTTAGGAGAAGAAGCGGGTATTTATACGAGTAATAAATAGGAGGATTTGTCCCGACACTTTATGTCATATATCCGATACGTAAATGTCTCGACAATATTCTCTCATAAGCTTACAATCGATACCGCGTGGGAAGTTGGCAAACTCGAGTGAGGTGGAGTCGATACACAATATCCGCCAATACATACACATCTGTGGGTTTACTCTCGGTATTACGCAAACAATAACAACACTAATTTTATTTTGAGTTCTCAGATTATCTACGAAACGGGAAAAAGCAAGGCAAGTATCTCTATTCGCACTAGTCTGCGGATGTTTACATAGATGTTCTTCAATATCGTAAAAACTACAGAACTTATCACTATGTAAGGAAATAGCAGTTTTAATGCGCGTGCGTGTTACTTTTTATATACAACTAAACAGGTACCTAAAAACCTAGACTGGTTCTCAGAATTGTTATTATAATGTTAACATAACTTTGCAGTTGATGTCACTGCATTTCTTAGTGACAATACCCGTCCCATTTTAATGACTATGCTAAATATACCAAGACCAAGAGTCACAACCAAACTGACCCTAGCACCGTACACTAGGCAAACAAGAAGGTAAACTATAAAGTCTAGTCAATAATAAACGATCCCAATATTATATCTATCTGTGGTTTTGGTAACTAGGGATAGAAATTTGACATCTGCCCTAGGCAAGCAATAAGCAACAAAGCTAAGGCACAGATCGGCACAGGTAGGATCGTAGTAAGGCACAGACGATGTGAGATAACACTAAGCAGTCGCGTGTATAAGTAACGTATCGTACATGGGAAATCATTCGCTGAACAGGTTCCTAGGTTATTGCTTCCTGTGGCAGCAATTTATCAATTAGCTCGACATCCAGTTTTTGCATCACTAGTTTAATAGAAAACGCGTGATATAGAACTTTTTGTTTATATAAGATTTCATTAGTTTAACGCGAATTTAATGAAGTAGATTTAATGACTGAAGGTCTACAATTTGCAGTCTCCAAACAAACGCGGTTTTAACAAATAGTGCAGTTGGATTAAGGAAAAAGAGAAGCTCTATATTTTTTTGCAAAAACTCTCAGACGTGAAATGTGTGGCGTTAACTTAACGCCCACTTGCTATTCGAAGAAGGTCGACGTTGTTACTTTACGTTCCTTTTTTTTACTTTGCAAATATTTGGCAATATGCTCCGTTTTTGGAGACTTCGGAATGCATAAAATTCAGGTAGGTATCCATTGTAAGTGCATGTCTTTAGCTAGTGATAATGATTTCACAAAAAAAAAATCACGTTTGTTGTATGGGAGCCCCCCGAAATATTTATTTTATTCTAGTTTTCAGTATTTGTTGTTATAGCGGCAACAGAAATACATCATCTGTGAAAATTTCAACTCTCTAACTATCACGGTTCATGAATACAGCCTGGTGACAGACGGACGGACGGACGGACGGAGGGACGGACAGAGGAGCGAAAACAATAGGGTCCCGTTTTACCCTTTGGGTACGGAACCCTAAAAACTAAACCTTTTCGCCGAAATTGATGTGTAACCGATCCGAAATGAATCATACTGGGTTAGCTGGTACACTCGTGTGCCAAGGGTTCCGGGTTCACGAAGACAAGGACCTTTTCTCTTGGTTATAATTATATTATAATTGAAGAACACATGGCAAATAAAACGGTAATCTACATATTAAGTCGGCTTGTTAAAAATATTTACCCATCTACATGGTAGCATGTACCAAGTTCAAGGTGCGCCAGATGTAAAGATATTACCTAGTGGCATTCAAATAATTAAAAACACATGCAGTAGTTCATTACACTCGTTCGATATAGCAAATTCATGAACCGGTCCCGACTCCTGGCAAACTACAATTCGGATACTGCACTGTCATTATCTAGTATCAATACATGAAATAGCGTTTCCGACAATGTTTTCCTCTGCTAAATCATGCATAGCTTTAACATAAAATCAGTCATTAATCAAGGACATAGAGTGCAATTTTCTTTGACAAATCTGCAGCTACAAAATGGTCACAGTGTTATTGGATGATTGCTTTAGTGACATTGAACGGTACTAGAATTATCTTAGTATACTAGTATACCAAGTTCAAAGTATGTACCGTTTAAAAAACAGTGCATTTTACTTCATCTTGTCATCGTGACGAAGATTGACAATAAAACGGAAAGCAACTATGTTAACTGTACTTTTCAGGCAAGCGCAAGTGTATACTAAATCAATTTCATGACATTTTGCGACATCCCAGTGTCTGAGATGTTTTGAAATTCCTGTAATTTTGGGTGCACTACGTTACTGATAGCAGCTCGGATTGGTGGACTGAATCCTCGAAGTCGCGGTTGGCTACTTTTTGGACGCAGTTCCTACGGGACACGTACGAAGTCGCGAGCGAAATGAAGTACCAGAAATAATTTCAGTTTCATTAAAACCGCCATCTTCGCCTAATAATTTGGAATATTGGTAAATAGACCTCTTGCCTCTGTTAGTCAATTTAGTCCCATTAGCGCATAATTCGGGACTCAAAGGAAGCTTGTTCGTAGAACAGAATTCTTAGACTGGTCAGGGGTCAAGGGTGAATGACATTGAGGTTATTCCCGTGGCTATATACGACCCATCGTCTGTAAAGCTAGATTAGCATTATAATTTTTAAGTAACTGCCTCTATAATTAAACGACTCTTTGTCTTAGGGTCTACTTTCCACGATGAAACGTTAAAACATATAAAAGTAACGTTTCAAAATCAAATGTAAGCCAAAACAAACGGTATAAAAATTTTGTGGTGTTTTTTGAAGAGACAACCTTGAAAAATTATATAGTGTTGTGTAGATATTTTCAGGATGAAGTAAGATAGATCTGAAAATTTTCAACAAAATTGACGCTGCAGTTGAATGGAATATAGACCAGCTTATTATAATCATTCTAATTTTCCGTGACATTATTGTTGACGGTAAATGATAACTGTGCACTAATAACTTGTCCATTTTCCCACGAAACGGCGAATGTTTTGACTGTTACGCAGCCAATGCAATGAACATGAGACCTTTGCAAACCCAACATGATACTCCTAATAAAGAGACGAAGATCGAAAGTACTGATGAAACGACTTCATAAACTAACTCAGGTATTTCTCCGAATTCTTCAGAGCATATTTACTGGATCTCAAGACTATTGACGAAGCATTCTGAGTAGCGCACGCGACATTCGAACGCGAAATTTGACACTATCTCGTACAGTGTGTTATAAACTTGATATCATATTACTGCTTTGCAGTGGAGGGTTTAATTAGAGACTGTATGTACCAGGGCTGATCACAACCGGTATCTAAACAATTAAAGTGTTCAGAAATGGGAAGGGATGTACATACATGACTTTTATAGTTAGTATCTGCTATAGATTCATAAGTTCTTATTCTATGCTAACATTTGATGGCATGTGGCTCCCACATGGGCGGTGACGTCACATCATGTGAATTTGATTACCTATGTAGGTTTAAGGTCACACTGATTTCTTTGAAATTATTTATTTCACCATTACCTTTACTAATTTCAAAACCTAGCCTACAGATCTGCGATTTTGTGTATATTGTCTAAATAAATAGAACAAAGTTATCGGTAAAATTGGATAGAAATGCAGTTTGACCGCCCACAGATTGCAAATAGTGGACCAGTTTGAACTAGTAGAATTTCAGCCATAATTACACAACCATTTTGCTAATAGGATCTACTGCAAATAATTTGTTCATGTCGTCATTTAACTTGTAGTATAGTTTTCAGATCAAAAATGAAGCAAGACCTATCTTTTTTTTTCAAAGTGAAGATCTGACTAGTTAACTTAAAATGGTGAAAATATACTTATTAACACGAATTTTATATGACCGTTCAAAATTTTCTGTAGATAGCGAAGACAGAAAATTTTATGTATGCGGTAGGTACTTATGCTTTAGAAAATAAATAATTCATGACCTTCAAAGTGTCTTCCGAAATCCTTGAGTCAAGAAGACCAATCACAATAATTATTATTATTGGTGAAGCTCAAAATAATTGACCCATTATTTTTTAGTACCTTCGCATGGCATACCAACCCAGGTTGTAAGTTACATGATATCAGATCTTTGTACAGAACCAATCAGCCGCGTCGAATGTCATTAGAACAGCTACCAATTGTTCATGATCATATCCTTTGTTTAACGACCGGCCGGCAATCATTCTGTACCACTTAATTTAATAGACGTTTCGTTTTAAAAGCATAGCGAAAGGAACTTTGAGATGAGAGAAACTTATTTTTTTACTACTTATAATATCATTGACTGCAGAACTTGTGATGTTTGGGGTTTCTGCCAAAATAGACTCGGAAGATTGCAAGCACAAGTTGACACACATAACTCTTATTTCAGACAAGCCTGTCTGAAATATGTATATGTCTCTAAAAAAAGTGTTCTATAAAAAAAAGGCTTTCAAATAAGTAATTTTTTAAAAATCTAATGGCTAAACTAACTTTTTCCCAAATTTCGGTCGGTTACATTCAAAAGTGTTTGCGCTAGGAATCTGTGTGTCACATTAATCACGACCAATCAGTTGTCTAGACTAGTAAAAAAGTTGCTAACGATGGCACTAGTTTCAATTATTTTGTTGAGGTGTCCTATGAAAAACCAACCTCTCGAGTATGAGGCTGTGGGTTCGATTCCAGTTCAGGCAAGTACCAATGCAACTTCTCTAAATTTGTATGTACTTTCTAAGTATATCTTGGACACCAATGGTTGATAAAAAGGTGAAGGAAAACATCTTGAGGAAACCTGGACTATATAGTCTGAAATCACCAACCCGCATTGAGCAAGCGTGGTGATAAATGCTCAATCCTTCTCCGTGTGAGAGGAGGCCTAAGCCCAGCAGTGGGACGATAAAAAGGCTGTAACAGTAACAGTCCTATGAAGAACTGTCCTTACACCTATTAGATATATGTATATGCATTCAGATTCTATAGAGAACGAGGGATGATGACGCATCAAAATTCACGAAAGTAAAAAGCGAACTTTTCTGACTCAACTGTAGTGTCTGGTCTGTAGTTTTCTCTGTTACATTCTTACGAAAAACAACTGAACCGATTAAGATAATATGATTGGGTATTGGGAACCAGTATCTTGAGAGACGGCTTGTTAAGATTTTTACTCGGGCGCGAGTAGTTTCCTCAAATGCATATGAGCTCTCAGCAAACAGATATTCTACTCAATTATTATACCAATAGAAAGGTACGTTATTTGTGGATCCCTATTTATGTACCTAGTAGATAAATAGCTAGTTCTTAACGGAGATCAGCCCACTGATTGGTGCATAAGCAATCAAATCACGGCAATATATGACTGTGCTAATCTGACCTAGTTAATTCTAACTGTCGGGACGTTTGAGGATGAGAGTCGTGAGTGTATTATGTCAAGTTAAATTAGAATAAATCATGCGTCTGCATGCATTGCTATGCTGAATTAGGCCATAGATACGCAGATATAGCAGTTATACTATTTCCAGAAGGTTTTACCCTCGTCTTGGGGGAATTTGTTCTGGTACCCGGACAAAATATAGCCTATGCTACTCGAGGATAGTCTAGCTTTCCAAAAGTGATCAAAATTTTCAAATCGGTTCAATAGTTTCGGAGCCTTTAGGCCTCTGCCTCGAATTTTGCGGGCAGCGGGGCGGCAGCGGCGGCGGGCAGCCTTAGGGTACTACCATACGTCTACTAACATTGTAAATACATTTTAAACGCTCGCCTTAGGTAAATACGCACATAGAATACAATACTTGGTCAAGTGAATCCTTTATTGATTTGTACGAGTACGATAATTATGCAGCTGAGTATTCTACTTCCTACTTATCTTGAATGGTAATGTATGACTGTACTAACAGTGCTACTATAAGTAATTCAATAGGTAAAATGCGATGCATCAAGTTTGTAGTACATCCTGATTCATGGCAACATAAGGAGCTAAAGGAAATAAAACAGTAATACAAAAATAAAAAATATTAATCCACATAACTGAATGATTAATAGCTTTTTTTAATCTTTCAGGAATCTGACATTATAATACCATGTGGAAGATTTACTATCATTCGTTGGTAAGTAAAGTGAGATGTCTCGGATAGATTCAAGTCAAAGAGTAATTGATTATTATGTGCAAGTGAGTTGTACATTGAAGGCTCAAAATACGTAAGATCTACGAGGAGAGTTCCACAGTAAAAATTCTTATAATTATAAAAAAATGTTGTAGAATACTTTACGGTGCAAATTAAAACAAAACACTGAACACATTTGTTGCAAGTAAATGTGTTATTTTGTAGCAAACAAAAGTGTGCAATCCTTACATAATGTTCACTTGCAATATTCACAAGCATTACAAAAATGACTTCATAATGCAAACAATTAACGTTACATTTTATGTATAAACGGTTTCATAATTATTAGATCATAATATTAAAGGATTACACTGTTATCAGTGAAAACTGCATTAATTTAACAAAATCCATTGATAAAACGTAATTTCCTAAAATAACATTAAGATAGTATTGTTCAAGAACTTCAGTGTTATCTTAAAAACAAATACTATAATGTCCCGAAGATAAAATACTTTAAATTAACATGAGCTGTTTGTTAGTAAATGACATCTTTTAATTAGGGTATTCATATTTGCAGTAGAGTCTACAAATACTAAGTATGTATTATATTTTTTCTTTATAGGTATCTTGAAGTTAAATTATGATAAGTGAATTCATATGTGCTGATTTAATCAAAAACATTGACCCTGGTCAATATTAAAATTGACCATATTTGAACAAGTCTGAACATGTCTTATCACAATGTCCTAAATTAGCAGATGAAATAATATATACTTTAAGCTGTCAGAGAACATCTTCGGCAATCGTTACGGGTAGTCAGAAGCCAGTAAGCCTGACAACAAGTCTTAATAAGAGGTATTGGATTGCCCGGTTAACTGGGTTGAGAAGGTCATATAGGGCAGTTGCTCTTTGTAAAAACACTGGTACTCAGCTGTATCCGATTAAACTGGAAGGCGACCCCAACATAGTTGGGAAAAGGCTCGGAAGATGATGATAATTTATACTTTAAAAAAGACTTACTTTTGAGAATGTTGTCAAGTACTGTGTATAGTGTCTTCTCCAACTTAAGATATTCATTGTCCTCGTTAACGGGCCAGTCGCAGGATAAGTTCCAGTCCACAATGTCAACAGTCTGCCCCGAGTCATCTGGGACTGTATACAACCTGGGTGCAAAGAAACAAATAGATAATAATAAACTTAGTTAATAAATAATATTCATATGTATAATGCTGACATGTTATTAAGTAAAGTAAATATGACTTAATGCATATTTTATCAGAATAAACTAACAGGATACTTTGAATCCTTTGTAAAGGTTTGAGAAATCTCCTTCTTGTGTTGGAGTTTGTAAATACATATAAATAGATATGCTTTTTGCATTTCTGTACTGTAAATAGACTTCTATAATCCATTAAATAATTTAAAATATAATAAGAAAAAACATGATTGCCCATTTTCCAATTAGATTCTATTAAAGAAAATGGTGTCTTAATTTATTTGATTAAGCATGGCATGTAGTTACAAGAATACAAGAAGCTTAGTTGAGAACTGGCAGAAGTATTTATGAAATGAAAAGGGGTTAATAATAGTTTCTTGTTGTGCTACAGTTTTTGCCCACTTCACTCTTTGCCTATATTATTACCTGCAACATTACCTATACTGTAATGAAATAACACAGCTAATTTGATAGCCGCTATACAGAACTGTGATTTAATTTATTAGCAGTATCTTGAAGCCCTACCGCTATAGAAAGATGCATAAACAATAACCTTTGTTCAGAATTACTATCTAAAACAATTGATAGCAGAATATTTATCAGATGAATTCATAATGGGAACTTCACTTGTATCAAGTTATCTAACACATGATTTTCCAAGGGAAGGGTTTGGAAGAACCTAGGGATTTTAGAATAGACATCTGATGATCAGCCTCAATTGGTTTTCAATTATATTATACACTAGCTTCTGCCAGCGGTTTCACCCGCATCCCGTGGGAACTACTTCCCGTACCGGGATAAAAAGTAGCCTATAGCCTTCCTCGATAAATGGGCTATCTAACACTGAAAGAAATTTTCAAATCGGACCAGTAGTTCCTGAGATTAGCGCGTGCAAACAAACAAACTCTTCAGCTTTATAATATTAGTATAGATTTCTTTAACCAAAAAGTTCTTATTTATTAAGGTCAGCGATGATTTGTAATTCTGTTACAGCCTTTTTATCGTCCCACTGCTGGGCACAGGCCTCCTCTCACACGGAGAAGGATTGAGCATTAATCACCACGCTTGCTCAATGCGGGTTGGTGATTTCAGACTATATATATAGTCCAGGTTTCCTCAAGATGTTTTCCTTCACCTTTTTATCAGCCATTGGTGTCTAAGATTACTTAGAAAGTACATACAAACTTAGAAAAGTTGCATTGGTACTTGCCTGACCTGGAATCGAACCCACACCCTCATACTCGAGAGGTTGGTTCTTTACCCACTAGGCCACCACGACTTACTAATCAAAATGAAAGGTATTTTCTTGGTGGTCCACTATATTTGAATAAAGTTTAGGAAAGTTTATAAGAGTTTTCACATGATTGCTTGTGTTATTGATAATTATCATGCACAAGTATTGATTGGCAAGTAGATAGCAGATATTGTATCAATTATCACTTAACTTATCACAACTAATTTGAGTATAATTTATGTCAACTTGATCTACACAATAAATAATATCTTATCAGCTTGATGATTTGCTAGAACACTCTCAAATACACTAATTAGAACACAAAAAGAAAGGATATACATTTATTGTTTTCTTTGTATCATGTTTTTTGAAATATTTTGTACTATTTATTTGTATATTTATGGAGGGTAGATATAAATGAGACATATTTGTTTGTTAGAACATCATGTAAAATGACTTTGTTATATCATGTAAACAAATAAGTTGAATATCAAATCATATACAACTTTAGGACAAGTTAATGGCTATTATTATCCTAAACTAAAACATACATCTATACTGGCAGTGTAGGTGTGGTGTACAAGAATGAGTAGGATGTGAATCATTTACCTTGAATAACCATGTCTTTAGAGACTAGCTAATTGTATATCATGATACCTTCAAAAAAAACTTTCAGCTTTCAAACTGTTGTGTTCTATGAAAACATAATAACAACATGAAGTGTAGGTGATTCATCACAGTCAGAAAAAACCTAGTCAGCACCACCTGTGCATGGTAGCTATGCTAAAATACTGGTTATAGTGGTTTAACTGGAAATAAATAACTTTACTATTAATTGGAACGGGCTGAATAACCGTCGACACTCCACTGACATGTCGACCGGACGAGACATACATGACCCCGTAAGCACACACACACTCGCCACCACTTATTCTTACACTGAATACTCCTCAATAGTACTCACCACGTCTGATCATCGGAATAATCCAAAGATTCCACGTCGATCAGATCAGAATCAAACATATCTTTGTTTATATTTTGATCAACCTGATTCATAATACCAATAATAACGAGACATCAATTTGGCACTTTACGCAAATCACATATAAATTTCACGCAAGAACTACATTTACTACAAGGAATACTGTAAATATAATAAGAAAAAAGATATAAGAACCAACACGAATTGTCCCAGACAAGTTTTAGTTTGGAATTTGACATATCACCATTAGCAAAATGCCAAAAAAAGAATGAAGAAAATGAAAGAAGTCAACGGTAAATTCCATAGAGTAGGGAATTTTGATTGTTTCTAAATTATTTGTAAATAAAGATTCGTTCTTAGTTTTGTATTAAAAATTGTGGCTTAATCAGTTAATTTATTTAATTATAGTTGTTGAAAATATAGAAAGAAAGGAAAGTAGAAATTGCACTTTATTTTTGTCTCTGGACGATGCCTGGTGTAGCCAAGTTTTGAAAAATATTTCTAAAGGAGGGAAAACACTTAGTATAGAATATAATTTTGTTGCAGATATGGGTATACGAAGGATGTAAAAAATAATTAAGCCCAGCCATATTTACAATGCGACAGTATTCATTATTTATAATAAACCTCCTTGGAGATATCAAATCTCGTTAAGCCCTATCTCTTCAGAATATAGACTATTTCAAATAATATCAATATATTATGTAGCTTATAAAGATCGCCGGAAGACGCTGGATGCAGGTCGCCTCCAACAGGTATCTAAGGGGGAGGCCTATGTTCAGCAGTGGAGTGGACGTCCTATGGCTGAGATGATGATGATGATGATGATTATGTAGCTAGCTTCAGTTATTAAAATTCTATTTTCTTAGTACGATTTAGCAAATTACTTGATTATCTACCTTTTTTTCAAAATGAAAACAAACCGGCATGGTCCTAGTTTGAACTGTGTAGATTTTAGAGAGGTATTTTGTACAAAAATGGGAGCTTTATAGAACAGATTTGGCAACATTGTTTTTGACAGTGACGTTTGACATAAGCCAAAGCATAGACAAACAACTTCCTTCTTTTTGTCTACGGACACGTTGTGAGCACGTTGTATTTGGTGTAGTTTTTAGAATAAAACTACGAAAATGTCGTCCCATCTTAACTGGATGATCATCCGCAACAACCACGCCTTCCTGGTGAAGAAGCGTAATATTAAGAAGCCGTTCAGCAAGGAGCCTAACAATGTGACTAACCTCAACTCGTACAGATACAACGGCCTGATCCAGAAGAAGGCTGTTGGCGTCGTCGAGAACCCTGACAGGAAAGGTTTCACAGTAGTGTACAAGAAGGCTAAGGCAACAAACAAGCCCGTCAAGAACACAGTACGCCGCACATTCAAAGCCGGCGCGAGGAGATCGTTGTACAAGGTAAAGAGGTTGTTGAAAGCCAACCACTACCGCACCGACTTGTCTAAGGCCACCCTCCGTCGTGCATCAGCCATCCTTCGTTCCCAGAGGCCCATCAAGGCGAAGAAGCCTAAAGCCGCGGCCGCTAAGACCGAATAACTTTTGTATGTAAGCTGACAATAAAAAATATAAAACCCTACCTATTCGTGTCATTTCTTGTAATAAGTGTCCCAATATAACCTATCAATTTCATTTTAAAGTAAATATGAGGTAAATATTGATTTTTGATTTAAATATTGATTTTTATACTGCAATTTGAGGCTTCATAGCAATCAGAATTTGTGTAGGTAGTACTTAGCAATTTTAATGAAATAAGATTAATAGCATGGCGGATCAGTGGCATCACAATGCCAAAAGTGTTTAAATTAATTTCCTGCAATACTATAATCAAACTAGCTCTTGTGTCTTATGCATTTTTTGTGTAAAAATAGTACATATTTTGTTGAGTAATATTTGTATCTTACCTGTCACTTGAATTATGTGAAGTAAAATTGAACTCAGAAATTACCAATCCATCTTGATAGCACATTGATTGAAGAAAAGCCTTTTCTCGGCTTTAGTAATAACTAGCCTTTTCTATAGTTTCACTTGTCCCTCGGAACTTCTCTCCATACCTGGATAAAATATAGCCATATTACTTGGGTATAATGTAGCTTCCCAAAAGAGAAAGATTTTTCAAATCGATTTAGTTGTTTTAGGAGCTTTTAGGGTACAAAGAAACAAAAAATTTTTAAATTTTTTTTTGAAAGCTACACTCTTCCCAAGTAACATAGGCTATATTTATATTTTATCCCAGTATAGGCAGTAGTTTCCATGGGACATAGGTGCAGCTTAGATAAATCTGCAAGTATTCAATACAGTCATCTTGGTAGGTAGGTAGGATATACCCCTCCCCACTGGGGGGAGGCACGAAGGGCCTGCCGTTAGGCGGGCAATCGCCGGTGGGGGACTGGATGCCATAGATTCCCAGACCCCCTCTACTCAGGCAAGGTTGGAGTGCCGCTGGGCCTTTTTAGGGTCAATTCCCACTGAAAGAGCAGCGGCCGTAAGAGCAGTGGACAATGTAAGAGCGCGGCGCGGCGCGGCCCGCCGCGCTCGCGCTCAATCACTTGCATTTACGGCCGCTGTCGGCCGCTGCCGGCCGCTGCTCTTTCAGTGGGAATTGACCCTTAGTGGGTATACCGGGGACCCCTCTCCCGTCCCCCGACGGGAAGGGCATGCGTAATAGCATTTTGTACCCAGCGACAAAAAAAAAAGGTAGGTAGGATATTTTTATGATAACCCAGGGGAGGGGGAATGTGGAATTTTTAATAAAGAAACAAATGAATGCATCAATAAAATTTATTGATAACAAAATCATGATTTTTATATCACAAACAAGGAATGTTCAATAAATACATAATACATCACTGGATTTGTCATGACATAAGTTACAAACATGATCTTTCTCAGGAACCAATAAATTATATCAAAGACAATTTATTATTATTTTTAACAGATATTCTAATACACAGTGCTTCACTAGTTTAACACAAATCGTTACAGGTCACAGCTTAGACATAATTTGTGTTTAATATTTCAGTTTGCATACTATTTACAATAGATATTAGAAATATTCTATACATCAATAAATGTAATATTGTTATGTTAAATTCATTGCAAATATGTAGACATGATTGGGTATTATTAACTGACTTCATTTATTCATAAGTCCATATCAGTAAATATTGTGAATCCTTTATTTTTTCTACTTTGGTATTAAACAAAAATAATTGAGTGTGTAAGCACATTTCAAGAGTACATATTTTACTACACACATACTGCACAATAACTATGAGCAAAATTTGATTAAATTCACAAGTTAATTAAAATGGTCATTTTCTCATGAATTTTTACAAAAGTTTTCAATAGTTTAATAATTTACACAGTTTCAAATATAGTACCGAACATCCACCACATCTACTGCTATACTAGACTAGACTAAAGACAGCTTTGCTTGTAAAAGTTGCCCTTATAAGTAATCTAAACATCTTGAAGTTATAAAAGCGATTTGTCATCTAGTAAAGGGGGGGGTAGTTCTGTGCCTACGAAAAGCTCCAGGTACAAAATACATAGTAAACATGAAAATAAAAGGCACAAACATTTAACCTATCGTTACCAAAGGCACAATACACCAAAATTCATACTTTAGTATTTACAATACTACCAAATTAAATTTTCAATTTATTATGTGTAGATGCCTAACTAAAGAGACGTGACATTTTGCTCTCAAGCCTATGATTTCATTAAGGCTTGTATTCACTATGGAAAGCAAGATGACCGAATAACTTCGATTGTTCGTGAAATTTTGGTCCAAGTAATGAATACAAGCCCTAATACCAATATGCAACCACATGGATATTTAATGTAATTTAAATTAGAGTTGATTATAATAAAAAAAAACAGAACGTGAATTAGATGAGGATGACAAATACATAGGCTTTCCCGCAACTTTTGTGGACTAATAAAAACTAAGATAATTTTAAGACCCTTATTCGACTTGTCTCATTTTGGCAGTGTTAAGTACAGTCAATGCAGATGTCTGCCTGAAGTTCAGTTTGTATAATGAGCCAAGTATTTACAAAAGTATGTAAAATAAGTACTATGCCCTTCTGGGGGTAAATTGAATCAGGCGGATTGAAAACAGAATTTTAATACATAGGTACAGTGAAGCATTTGCAATCATGATAAAGTTATACGATGTCCTCGAAAATAGATCAAAATTCATATTTAATACGATTATTACCATTACAAGAAGCTCATGATATTTTTATTACATAGACGCATTGACATTTTTATTTAGTAATTTACAATTTTCATTTAAGTTCTCATTTAGCTATCTAAACACGTAACCTAATTATAGGCACATTTATTTAATCTAATAGTTTTTTTAAACATTTGTTTGGTTGAACAAATGTGTTTTTTAAATCCAAAATGATCCGGGAGAAGGCAGTGGGTACAATGTACATTGTTATTGTCAGGTCTATAAATAATTGGGTAAAATAATAACCGTCTTACCACAAAAACTTTTAAACGTCAGTTTAAGACTTGTCTAAAAAAATGACAAATTATGACGTTGACATATGGTTCATTTTGCAGCCACAATTTTTTTAGACAAGTGTAAAACAGGTGGTTAAGTTTTTGTAGTAAGGCCATAAAAGTCTAAATCGTAAATTAAAAATAATACTGGTGTGGTATCACTGGCAAACATACAACATTCATTAAGAAGTTAAATTAATTGTGATTAACATGATTATCCAAAAGATATCTTAACGTTTATTTTTGTTTAAAGCAATTCCTTTTTTATCTAAATATTCATAATTGTTTATGACACCAAATAATTGAAAATTCATAAAAATCCTTAACATAATTTGTGCTTTTAAAATTCAAATTATCATCATTAGTGCTAAATTTAAATTAACTAAAACCTAAATTGACTAGGATACAAAACTAACACTAAGTGATGCTTAAGAATAGTTTGTACATAGAATTGTCAATTAATTATTTGCGTCACTAATATTATGGCAATACAATATTGGCCATATTGGATAATGACGACATGTAATTTTAAAAAGCGTTCATATAACGAATACTGAGCAGAATGTGAGCTTACGTATTAGCAAACAGGCTCCTATATTGCAATTGCTTTCATTTTGACAGGTTAACATTACACATTATCTTGATTTTGTCTCCAAGAAGGCTAAGATTTCAAAGTTAAGGATCAATGAATCGTGAAAAGCTGCCATAACAAAAGCAATTGTATTATATTTACTGTGAAGTAATAGTTACAATTTTATTACTTCATTGAATCAGTAGCTACAGAATACATTATTTTTGTGAAGATAAATTAAAATATTACTATATGCTAGGTACCTAAATATACCTATGTTTAGGTAAGACTTTTATACTGGCTATATAGTGCAAGCATGTGCGTTGACGTAGAAGGAACATTATTGAAAAAGTATTAAAAAATACACATAAAAATATGGAAATAAAACTATTGTTGCGTTCAAATAAGCTTTAAAGTTCTTTTTAATCGCTCAATTAATTAATTTTCATTCGAATTGTCAATAAATATTCAAGATTATTGTAAAAAAAAAATTATATACATTATTTAAATTTATATTTTTTTCATTATTTCACACAAAAGCGAATTGAAAATGCTTCATAATGTTCTTGCAACTACATTAAAAAAAGTAGTTTATAAATGAATTTCCACATTGCATACTTTCTACTAGTAACAGACAGATATGATAGTAAATGCATATGTGCAATTTCCTTGGATTCTATACCTTGGACCTCAGTAAATTACACTTATATTTTGTTTAAGAAACATGATAGTTCTTATTGAAGCCTGTTCAAGAGTCGTCTAGATATAACTGCAGCATTTCATACTAACCTGCTCCTTTTATAGAAGTCGGTAAAAATTTAATTTGTGTCCACAAATGGAATTAGTATTGTTCAATTTGTTAATTATACAGCATGGCGACTCTTGAACGGGCACTCATAAGAACAACCAATTTCTTAAACACAGCCTTATTAGGCAAACTACAGACACAACTAGATTACAAACTTCGTTCTAACATCGATGAAAGTTGAATTACGGAAAACACAACCCACATCACAACAAGCACCAAAAACAAATGTGCGTTTGTTTTTTTTTTTTCATAATAAATAATATAATGTTTTAAGTACGATAAACAAGTAAGATTGTAACTGTCCGACGTGACTTGGCGAGTCTGAAATAGGTACTCTATGGGTGCGCAATAGATTTTTTGAGAACAAAATTGTCTAATGCGCATCTATAGGGAATGCCAGACTTGCAAGATACGTCGGAAAGTGTGTATATGATGGAACTATCAATTTATAAAGCAAAAATGATGTCGGTGAAGTTCTAAGGCATTACTGCAGACTATAGAATCGTCTAGATATAGTTATCGGCACGGATATTGAGCCCTGACCTTCACCTGCGCAGAAGCGATTTATTGGTTTATTGCCTTATGTGTACAGTGCGCAAAGCGACCCCCACTCTTCGCCGAGAGCTCAATATCCGTGCCGATAACTATACGAATAGTATTTTCTTATAATTTCATTTAAATAGTTTTAGATTATATAAGCTGCTAGCGCTATATTAGTTACTTTCATAAGTTTTCCATCCTTATGTTTTAGTTTGAATATGTATGTATAGAAATGCCCACTTCATTCATCTTAATCTCTTAGACCTTCACCGAAAATGCAAGATACTGATAAAAAGACTCAAATCCTATGCATTTGTGACAGCAGCCTTAAAAAAATACGTACAAGTAAATTATAGCCTTGTGTTAAAAACCACAATAAATAAATAGTAAAACCGACAACCACAACGGAATGTTGAAGTGACAGAAACGAGATCATTCACAAGCTAATTTGCTGTCAAAAGAACTGAGAGCTATCCCGAACGCCTGTAGAGCGCAAAGAGGGTACCTAAAGTCCATAGTAAAGACATCCTCGGATATACGTCCGAACTGCATGACTACGTAATCCGGTTCCGAATCGTGAACAATTTGAAAATTTTTCACACTTGCCTGAGTCACTCTGCCGTGGAAATTGAGCACGTACGACTGTGTTTCGTCGTTCCAAACTGGAGTTTTGTTGTGTAGTACGACAATATCGTCTAAAGTCTGGCTCTTGAGTCGTTCGAGAAGTGTTTCGCTGTCGTCCTGTGGCGCGATGGTGACGCGTTGGCGGTCCGGAGTCATTCCTGGGAGGATGACTGTCATTTTTCTCGGACCTTTAAAACCGAGGACGTTTGTATCCTGGAAATTTTAAATAGGTAAATGGTTAATTGGTGTGTTTATTGTTGGCATATTAGAAATTAAAGGAAATTATTTATGTTGCTACTTTTATTCAAATGATTATTCTGGTACTTTAGAAATAGAGCAAGAAAGAAACTCCTATAGAAATTCTTATAGCAATATAACACAATCTCAACTATTTGCCTTTAAGCTAAATGGATAGCTGATTTGAATGAATGGTTGCCACTAGGATAAAATATAAATATATATTCGTGCGTTATAAACTTTACCGCCAGCCATTATTTTAAAGGGGCGGTCATTATTGACACAATATAATGGATGAATTTAATTGCATACCATTCCGTATGGAACTTCAAAACTGTGTATTATTGCATCCTGTATACGTGACGCGAGTTATAAGTAGGACTAGATAATAATATAGTTAATATTTTATTGTGTTTAATATGAAATATCGTGATGAGTTTCTTTCATTATTTATTTACTTTCAGCAACAAAATTACACTGACACAATCAAAATTACAAAATATGTACCTGAAAACAAAAAAATCAAAAGCAATCGCGGTTTAATGACTTTTTGTTATCCTGATGTCCATTTTATTTCTTTCTGTTGTCGGGGTATTTTATAATTTTGATTTTACATAATGGAGTTTTGTTGTTGCCCATACATATTGATACGACATGGGTTGCATAATATCACTAGAGTAATAAAAATATTAGTTTGTCATCAAGGTGCCCTAGAGGTACAATTTCTCAGAATGATGAAGTATTTATCTGAATAATTAAAGGGGAAAACTTCGACCCATTCGTAACCGCAAAGCCTACGTAAGCAAACGATGACATTAATAATAAGCACGTTTGTAGTTTACTGAATGGAAATGTTTTGTATTCAAATATTTGTAGGATGTTTTAGTATAATATTATTACATAACTACAGTCTCATAAAGCTTTGGAGTGAATTTATTATTGCAGTTATTTCAGCATAAAATAATTAACCCTAGAACTCCAACCGGGTTTTTTTATATTATGATAACTGGAGGAAGGCATGTGGTGGTCAATTTAATATAGAAGCATCTCCCTAAAGATGACTAATTAGTATTGCATGATAGACCATCCGCTGACAATACATTTGCTTAGAACAAATTAATTGGAGTTTTATTACAATATTTAAAATAACCTGTTTCCTTTGCTTGTGACAGGCATATAACCCGCGCAGATAGAGAATAGATCTGAAAATGGCGTCCGCTCGCATGCATTCTCGCTCACTCTTTATCGCTGTCTATACTCACACAGTGTAGTACGCGCTACAAAAAAATAATCCACGCTTCTTGACGCTCCGAGTTATCGTTAAATTCGTTCCGTTATTTTGTTGTTTTCGTTGATATTAATTGTTGAGTTTCATTGTCGATGTTTGAGAACTTGTTTTGCCAATCGTACCATGAGTACCCGCCGCCATTTTTAGATCTATTCTCTATCTGCGCGGATTATACCACATTCAAAATACTCATGCGATATTCTTAACATTTATTTATAGAACTAGTACTTACATAAACAACAGCAGCCAACTCATGTCTCGTATGAGCGTGATCATGTTTCCTCCACGCCTTGCCGTTGTCGTACACAGTAAATGCAGTCCCAAGTAAATTGGAACGTAACTTTCCCGCAAAGCTATCTGCCGTACGAGTTAGTTCTGTAGGATCCGTGGAGATTAAGTAGTTGGAGGTGGCTGATTTCTTGCGTTTGCGGGCTGAAAATACAAGACGACAACAACTTATATTCATAACAATAAAGGTGATGTTTGAATGTGATAATTTGTAGGAGTAGCAGTCAGATTTGCTAGTTTTTGGTATATGATAATGTTCTTCGAGGGGGTTATTTTGAGCTGTTTAAAATCTCGATCTAGATCGGTATTTTCGATATGGTCATAAAAGATGCAAGGTCGAAAGTTACATTTGGCACATACCTTATCAAGTTTAAGAAAAGAGAAACCCTAAAAAGCTCTAAAATTGGGAAACCTGCCAATATAGGGTTCTATATACGAGGTTAACTTTAGAACATGTCCAGTCCAGTCAAGTATTGAAACACACAGGTTATACATTGCCTTATTTGGGATAATTTCGATATTTACAATAGTTACCGAAGATAAATAATAATAATATTGTAGAAGTAGGTTACATAAAACGATTGGCACAGAAAATTCTTGTTAAACCAAATAAAATTGGCAAGTGTGTACACTATTAGGATGTTATTCGATCTACAAATACAGACTTGCCAAATAACAGAAAGGTATCGATTGCATCATGGTATAAACGTTTTATGTATTTAACTTTTTTCTTTGTTTTTGTTAAGTGAACCTTCATGTTCAACAGAAAATAGAAAAATAATTCGGAATAGCAGACTAATATACTCATTGTACTCGAATGAAAAAATATAAAAAGAAACTGCAGATAATTAAAAACAGTTATTATCTTTTAAAAATACCAAAAGTTTTTAGTTAATTTTAGTCCCTAGTGACGTCCTTCTGGCTTAAACAAAGACAAGTTAATATTTGATTCCATTTAAACCAAATTGGATTAGCAATCAAATTAATAGAAGTTTATTTATGGACACAATTTAGATAATGGACAGTGACCAATTGATAGTTTTCATCAAGGAAAATTAATATCGAATGGGAAATGAGGTGCGATGTTAATGATTGATAAACAGCGACCTTCCATCGCCTATTGATATTAATCTGACGTTTTTTGACCGTATTGGTACAGGCACATGTCGGTTTTACATGTAAAATACATTTTATGTGAAAGGACTGCTAATCTGACCTCCCATCCCAGTTACTCGGGCAACACATGACACTAATCAATTAATTATTTAAACTATAAAAAGGTAACTAGTAATTCATCAATTTGAAGGTAATCGAGTTGTAGTTCATTAACTCCCCATGGGGACACACTCAGTGTTTATGGAATTTAAGATCACTTTTTACTTATTTTCCTTTTCACTCAAAGCAACGCAAGAACGAACATTTAACATCTTCACGTTTCGTAAGCAATTTCAGTCAGTCATAACTAAAAGCTCGCGGCAATTATTGCTTGAAATGGCATTCAAACTCAATAATATTGAAGACTTAGCACTGAAAACGATTATACGTTTATTTATTACCTGAAATACATTTCTAAAGGCGCGATTATAACAACAGCAATAATCATAACTATCCATAAGTTCAAATTCCATTTCCAAATTCAAATTACGCGCGCAAATATATTTTTTTACATACCAGCCAGCAAGAAGACCTTCTTCCCATAATCCTTTTCGAGGTGCAAGAAGTATGTAGGGTAGAGTCCTCGGTCCATGCCCTTACGATCACGGGCTATGCGACATTTGTATAGCGTGCCGTGCTTAGCCGGGGTCACCACGAAGGTTTCCACCGCGCCCTCCACTGACCCTTCTATTTCAGCTGTCTGTTGAATAAAGAATTTGGTTGGGTAAAGACATAACACGTCTAAATTAATTTTGCCTTTGACATACGTTGACTCAGAGAAAAAGAATGTGGCGAAAATACTTAGTAGTATGGTGGTTTTGGTAATTCTATTTATTTACAACGTTGTTCTCATTATGTGAGTTATAATCTAACTGGCTTATAAGTTCGCAACATAAATTACCTAGTCGTAAGACTTAGAGATATGATGCAAGAAACCAAGAATTTGAGAAGCTAATCGAGAGCTAATTGTGAACCTTGAAAACTCGTTGAAGACTCAATAATTCAATGCGATTTCATGGCGAAAAAAGGCAAATCCAGAGGTGTAATAACATCTATGTTTACAAGTTACATCATGTACTTTTGCCTCTTCGAACTTAATCACTAGCGTTCCAACAAACATTACGGCCTGATTCACGAGGCCTGACACAAATAGCTCACTTCGGAGATAAAGTTATTTACCGTAACATACACCCAACGTACCTGGCTAGGCGAACTATCCCTCCTCGGCTTATCATGCAGGGGCGCCACAGCTGCGTCCGCGCACACGTCATCGGTGCTCGCGTCACGACCCACGCTGCAGACCGGTACGCTCTCGTCATCTTCCTCCCCGCTGCCGTCGCCTTCGCCTACCGTTAGCACTTCTATCTGATTGCCTAACTCTGTGGTGAGAAGTATAAAAACTGAGTCTTAGATCACGCTTAAGAAAAAAAAAATAGGTATAGTCAAATGAGGCGTTGCTTGGTAATTCGGCTGTGGCTCATCCCTGGCGCTTCTTGTAGGCCGATACATAATTATGAATGGATTTGGACAAAATTTATTTACTGGTGTACATTATAAATCTTTTGTTGTAACTTTAACGCTCTTAAAATAAAGTGCAGTCTAGTCTGTCGCAATTTGACAAATTACCCTGCAAAACATTGTCTATCGTAGTTTATTTTTTCACGTTTTTATGGCATCCCGAAGAGCTTCGAGCCAGTCCAGAACAACTGAGCACTTAAAAATCTTCAGTAACCTTTTTTTATGAGAAATCATCAAGTGCGCAATTAGCAGCGTGATCCCTCACTCACTGTGTCAGACTCTTACTGACTAACCCTATCATGTTCTTTCGTAGGCCTTTTATGTCCCAGGGTCGCGGTAACTCTTTCGAACAATCCCGCAGCCCACCTTCAGTAACCTACAGTTATCTTTTCAGTGATTTATATTTATCATAAATGTGTGCACAGCTGGAAGTGTCCATTTATCTGAAGAGTTTAATCTGAAGTATTTGCACAGTTTTATCAATTGGCCGAGGCATATTTCCTGCTCAAGTGGGATACTTGTCCTTGTTATAATGATAACACATACATACTTCTTTTATTTCATATGTATAATGTAACTTACGATTAACCATTCTGAGACAAAGAACCAAATTAATTAGAGACATAGTTGTTTTATTTTTTTCATAATGAATATTAGTTAAAACGAGCCTCATGGTAGGCAATAAAAAGGTAGTTAGTGAATATTTTATTTCCAC
The DNA here is from genome assembly GCA_963856015.1 of Helicoverpa assulta. NCBI lineage: Eukaryota > Metazoa > Arthropoda > Insecta > Lepidoptera > Noctuidae > Helicoverpa > Helicoverpa assulta. The sequence continues at coordinate 5,505,940 of CAWLCW010000027.1, forward strand.
TTTCAAACTGAGTTAAAGCCTTAGCAGTGTATTACTAACATTGTTTCCATCAAATTATTGGTTTTAAACCAACACACACAACCCCATGTTTGCTTTTGCTACAGTTGGGCAATAAACTCATTAGGTACAAGCACCATATTGAAAATTTAATACCCATCAGCAATGTTTAATTTGTATATGAATATAGGTACTCAGGATTCTGTCAACATAATTACACTCTCTGAACGAACAATAAATTAAAAATGAATGTTGGTACTAGTTTCAGACTGTGAGTGTAATTAGTGATAAAAGTTTTCACTACTAATTGTCTCTAATCATTTTGTTTAGACTGATAATTCACTACATAGTATTTTGTGTTAAATGTTCTAACTTTACCCTAAAAAAAATTGTTAAATTCCCGAGAATTCTTATGAAATGTTTCCTATGAAGTAACTCAGTTTTTAGGTTTTTTTAATTACATACCTAATACAATAGAAGTTCAAAGTAAAACCAGGTAGGTAAAAACGGGCCATGAATGAATAATATGTTTTCCTTCTCTTCAATAACAAGCTTATTCACAAGTATCACAACTATGATTCGTCATACAAGGTCACAAATGTATGTATGTGATGTGAGCACACAATAGTAAATAATACACTTGAATATTGAGGTCCTGTATAGGAAATAATTAAATGTCTTCAGAATTTTATTTTTATTTTAGAAGAATGAAAGTTTTTAGACTTTATATGGCCAAGAGACGAAACAATGACAACAAAAATAAACTTTTAATATTTTATTTGCATGTTTGTTAAAGTTGGCTAGATGTATTGGAAAAAATAATTGGTGAATGTATCGTTTGTAGTCGAGACGGACAGCAGTTTTACTTTAGAAGTTATCATCTGCTCAGAGGAACAAGAGCCACAATAAACATATTCAGTTAGAAAACCATGTATAGAACGAGTTACATGTATTAGAGTACAGAAAACAGTTAACTAATCATGCTTATGTTAAATAATGTACACAAAAGCATAAAGATCTCATTTTAAATTAAAAAGCAGAATTCGTACTTACCATCATAAGTTGATATTCTATTAGTTTGGAGGGGTATAACTTGGTCCGGATTGACTGGCGACATAAGAAATTGCATCGGGCCATCATAGCCTGGATGAAAGGAAAAGAAAATGCGCATAACGAAAATATACATCAAAGATCATGCATGAGTCAACTAAACATTGAGAAATATTAATTGATTGGGTTATAAATAAATTATGAACTTACCATGCAACTCCCGGGACCGGCTGCCTGATATTGGACGTTTTGCTGATCCTACTCTTAGATCATTCGCTTGAACCATGCCAGAATTTTGGCGTTTCTGTTTCATTTTCAATTCCATTAATTGTCGCTGAAATCACCAGAAAATATAAATGAAAAGGCACTAACTAACAAAGGAGAACGTAAAAACTGCGAACAGCTCATCATAAAACATGCAAAAGTCCAAGAAATAGGCGAGTCTTTTAAAACATTTTTAAAACCACTTACTTGCTGTTCGATTTTTTGATCTCGCGTTGAAGCCATTGTGTTTGAGTTCTGATACCTTGTATTTAAATTGAACTACAGCGCACTACAGTTAAGTTGTAAATATTTTAACTTTTATCTCAAAATTCAATACAATAATTGGCATTTTGTAAGCTCATTTTTTGTTTATAAATCATCTTGCCTACCGTTGCCCAGGAAAATAGTATTACCCACCTAAAAAATAATAATTGTGCTACACCCAATAGTAGTTTTGTGATCAATGGTAATATTGGTAATTTTTAGTTTTTTTTTAATTAAACATAAAATAATTTAAAGGGATAATTAAAAAAAAACAAGATGTTTGGTTCAGTTTGTCAACTTGAGTAGTTTTAAAATTATCAGTTAATGTTTTTAAATATTTTGTGTCTAATATAATTCTACCAATACTAGATGGGATACTAAATAATATACATACATCTATACTAAAACATGGGTAGGTATATAGGATAGGGATACTTAGCTTAGTTGAATGCAAGCGGTCAGATTTTTTGAAATTCAAAATTCACAATGCAAATCGCAATATACTGAAAAACTGACGCGTGGGTAAATATAAATCAAATCAAATCATTTATTTCATTTAGGCCTTTACAAGCACTTATGAACGTCAAAAATTATAAATAAGGTTGATTCTAGTTGCCCATTCCAAAAGTAGCTTCCTATGGAGAAGAACGGGCAAGAAACTCCATGGTTACTCTTTTTAAAACATAATGGGTATTACATTTGGTATGTAGTGCTTACAATATTTTAAGGGTTGACTCTGAGAAAGTTATACAATGCAAGTTGGACTAGGAATTAATTGATTAATTTTAATTATATGAGAAAATTATTATACAAACTAATTTTAAGAAGTTAATGAATTGAACAAACCAAGTTATATAAAGCAAAAAAAAATAAAATAAAGACTTGATAAGAACGAAAACATGAATGAGTACAAAGATATTCCCAGACAACCTGCCAGTCGCCAGGGAGGCCACTCGTGCAAAGTAGGACTAACGCCATACATCCTTATCGTCAATATAGTCTTTGATTTTATAGTATGCTCTCTTAATGAGAGTAGACTTGACGACATTCTTGAATTTTTTATCTGTAAGGTCTGTTACACATTTAGGTAGCTTATTGTAAAAGCGAACACTATTCCCTAAAAATGATTTGTTTGTTTTGCTTAATCTAAATTTTGGGACGACTATTTTGTGCTTATTTCTAGTATTAATATTGTGAATGTCACTTTTTACCTCGTACCTATGCTTAGTACGGGTTGTCTCAAACAACCGGAGTGGCTTTCTGAATTCGTAAGACTAGGTAAACTGTGTGAAGCCAGATTCTGGAATTCAGTGCCTAATATTAAAAATTGAATTCAGAAAGCCATTCTTAATCAGTGGCGGGCATCTACCGTAATGGGCACTGTTGGCATGTCCAAAACCCTGAATTACTTGTGAAATTCTTGTAATCCCCTACGTAAGAACTCCACTTTTATACATTGTCCCTTTAAAGTTCCTTATGTACTCCCCAATGTACTTATACTTCCTTATATACTCTCTCTATACACTACTCCTTTATGTACCCTCCTTATGTACTTACTTGTTTGTATACTATGCTATCCCTTTTGTGTACTCTTGCTATATGCTTCCTTACATACTCTTTTTTGTACTGTCCTACATGCTCTCTTATCTATTCCCCATATCTATTCCTCTCCTAAGTAGGCAGTAGACTGTACTCTCTTATGAACTCCTCTGTACTCTCAATATATACTCGCTTAAATACATACATATGTACTTTCTCTATATTTGGGCACACTCTCTTATGTACTCCCTCATTTATTTACCTGAATTTAATAAAAGTGAATGTTCAATGGAGATCTAAGGGGGAGGCCTATGTTCAGCAGTGGACGTCCTATGGCTGAGATGATGATGATGATGATGATGATGAATGTTCAATCTTGGCGGATAGATAATGTTCATTTTTGAGGGCTGAATACACCCTCGTTCTTGATTCTGTTTTTATTGAAGCCTTAACCGATTTTCGGAAAAACATAAATATTGAGTAATTTGTTTTCCAAAATATTTAATTTAGTACCAAGTCATCGACGACTTGGAAAATGGATTTTTAAAGTAACATCACGTTTTTTACATTTAGGCAAATGATAAAATATATGGAAACACTGCTTATTTCTTAATCTGTCAATGAACTGTCAATCTGTCATTTATTTTTCAAGATGGCTCCAAATCGGAGTGTTTTAGGATTTTTGAACCCAAAAACCATTAGTACAGTTTTCAATAATAGTATTGCAAAAATTCCTTACCGATATGTGCATGGGTGTAATGGCTGTAAAACTTATATAGGCGGTCAACCCATAGCCGTACTATCCGTGGCACGTAAAAATTGTAAGTTTTACATGCTTTCATTACATCACCGGTTTTTCATTTATTTCATGAACAATATGCTGTACGAGCTGAACGTAATATTTTTCAGTTTTTCCGCTTATTTTGAGGTCTAAAAGTTGTCGACTTAGAATGTACTTTGACATTTTGTAAAACATAACCTAACTTTTGAATTTCGTCGTTCAGACAATGTCGGCCCTAGGCATCGATTTATTCACACAACGAACAGTGTGTGTGCGGCTGACTACTACAAGGTTCTCGGTGTTGCCAAGAACGCTTCTGCCAAAGACATCAAGAAGGCTTACTACCAGCTCGCTAAGAAGTACCATCCTGATGCAAACAAATCGGATCCAGAAGCTTCTAAGAAGTTTCAAGAAGTGTCAGAGGCGTATGAGGTAGGAAAGCTGAATTATAGTGACACTTTTCTCATAATGTAGCACTTTAAAACAAATGATAAAAGTTACAGTATAAAGCAAAATGATAAAAGTTATATTATAAAGCTATTAAAGAAGTTATTATTTCGTAATTTTCTAATATCCATTCATATCAACTTCTTCCAAATTCAAATTGCTATAAACAATATATTCTCTGCCAGTTATATTTTAAGCAATTGTTCAATACAATAAAACTGTTTTCAGATACTGTCTGATGAAAATAAGCGCAAACAGTATGATACCTTTGGCACAACTTCTGATGACATGGGTATGAGAGGTGGTCCATCTGGAGCAGATGGCTTCACTCACCAATGGCAGTACAAGTCTACCATAGACCCTGAAGAGCTGTTCCGGAAGATTTTTGGTGACGCTGGCTTCAAGAGTGAGGCTTTCAGTGACTTTGCTGAATCCAAGTTTGGGTTTGGTGCAGCCCAAGAGGTATGTTAAACATATTTAGATTTAATGTCAGTTATTAATAGGTGATGTAAGGAAATATTTCATGTTATTAAGTTTTTTCAGAATGTTGCTATTTAATTCATCATGTGATTGTAAGACATCACTTTTACATAGGATTGAGTTTATTTTACATACTGTATAATTTACAAATGAATAAATTTATTAAGACATAATTTTCATTTGCATTTCAGATGGTAGTGAATCTGCGATTTACAGAAGCAGCACGTGGTGTCAACAAAGAGCTAAACGTGAATGTTGTGGACACTTGCCCCAAATGCCAAGGCTCTCGCTGTGAGCCTGGAACCAAAGCCATCAAATGTACTTACTGCAATGGAACTGGCATGGAGACTTTCTCTCGAGGTAGGCTCTGTCAATGTCACTTTATGTGAATTCTGTCAGATTTAGCTAAGCCCTGCTTACATAATTGATGTGTGTAAAATCTTTTGACAAAATGTTTAAATTACACATTTACAATTTTAATGTGGGAAGTTTTATAAGTTTTTTATTTGAACATTATTGTTCAGGTCCATTTGTGATGCGTTCCACATGTCGACACTGCCACGGTACACGAATGCTCATCAAATTCCCCTGCATTGAGTGTGAGGGAAAGGGACAGTCGGTAAGTTTTATGAAACTAAGAAAGTGTTAATATCTTTTATGCAAAGTAGAATTAATGTAACAATTCATTCTGTGAAAATGATAAATTCTATCAAATATAGATGTATTTTAAAATTACCTCTCTCTACAAGTATCAAATGTTTTCATAGCTTTGTTTTTCCTAAATGATTGCACTTCCAAGATATCTCAAAGACAATAATGAATTTTTATTTCTAATGTAGTATGTATTTAATGCCAACTAATATTTTTTCTCCATATAGGTGCAACGCAAAAAGATAAAAGTACCTGTCCCAGCTGGAGTGGAAGATGGTCAGACTGTCCGCATGGCTGTCGGCAACAACAATGAGATATTTATCACCTTCAAGGTGGAGAAGTCCAATTACTTCCAGAGAGACGGACCTGATGTTCACACTGATTGTACCGTAAGTACTCATTGTATTTGATTTATTACCAATTCTTATTTCATCAACATGAATTAACATTTTATGCCATTATGTTTTTTTTGGTTCATTCAAAAAATCAATAAATAAAATTGTTTCAACATTGCCTATATTTTATATACTGCGAGAAACAGTTACTGTTTTATACACATACAAACTAACCGAGAAAGTGTTTTGCGAAATGCGAAATATAGCCTTAGCCTACATAAACGTAATTGAGAATATTATTGTTTACAGATTTCCGTAGCCCAAGCACTGTTAGGTGGTACGGTCAGGATACAAGGGTTATATGAAGATCACACATTGCAGGTCAGTATTCTTTTGCACTTATTGACAACTGTTCTGTCAGTTTGGTCAGAAATCTCCAACAGAATCGGGAAATGGTTACGAAGATAACGTGTTTACTTTTGCTCTGTAACTTTAAGTCTATACAGGCATACACTAGGGGATAAATGGCGCAACATGTTCCTCAACAACCACGTAGAGCACTGGTCAGTCAATGGTTATTATTTATTAGGTATACATGAAATGTCGCCACGTACATAGTAAGAAATATGTTGCGATCGCCGCAACACTCGATGACAAACGGCGTTGTATTGACTTGCATTACTTGCGCTCGCTCTCGAAGCGGGATCTAGCAACATGTTTCGCTTCAAGTAGAATGTTGCCAGACACTGCAATGTTGCAGCGTCACGTAAATTAGGTTGCGGGATAATCTGTTTCCTTTTGGATCCGGGTCTTTAAGCTTTTTAATATTCGCAGTCCGTCAACTCCAGGAAAAAAGTAGAGAGCAGGGACAGCACTTGTATCTCTGCTTTATTGATCTGGAAAAAGCCTTTGACTGCGTCCCTCGCGAGGCCCTCTGGAAGGTACTGAGAAAGTTGGGGTGTACAGAGAAGTTCATAAGACTCCTGCGACTCCTGCACGATGACATGCAATGTTGTGTAGCGGTTGAAGATGACCAATCGAGCTTCTTCTCCGTCACCTGTGGAGTGAAGCAAGGTTGTGTCCTGGCTCCCACATTGTTTGCATTATATTTCGCAGTTGTAGTCCGTGAAGTATTGACTTCTTCTCCTGAAGGAGTTCGTATTCGTTATCGGACTGACGGCAAACTTTTCAACCTGAATAGACTCAAGGCGACCACAAAGGTGTCCTATGCACATATACAGGACATTATGTATGCAGATGACCTCTGTTTCGTGGCTGAATCACCTGAAGGCCTGCAACAGCTAGTCACGAACCTTCACAAGCAGTGCTGTACATTTGGTCTAAAAATCAGCATCAAAAAGACAGAAGTAATGTCTTTAGACAATCACGGACGTCAAGAACTGGCCATTATGCTTGGTGAAGATGTCCTGAAGCAGGTCGATAAATTTCGATATTTGGGGAGCACTATAACAGCAAAGTGCGACCTTGACGCCGAAATCAATAGCAGAATTGGTGCTGCAGCCGTTGCTTTCGGCAAATTCGACAAGAAGGTCTTCAGCTCCCATGACCTAAAGATATCCACAAAGGTCTCTGTGTATATGGCAGTTGTGTTGCCTTGTATACTCTACTCAGCGGAAACATGGACACCGTACCGACGCCACATCAAGCAACTAGACCGCTTCCACCTCAAATGTCTGCGCAAAATATTAAATATCCGTTGGTTTGATCGTGTGCGTAACACAGAAGTGTTGAGGAAAGCCAATGTAGGTGGCATTGAAGCATACCTCATGAGGAGACAGCTTCGTTGGTGCGGGCATGTACTGCGCATGCCGGATACTAGAGTGGCCAAGCGCATCCTCTACTCCGAGTTGCAGGAGGGCAAGCGGAAACGTGGCGGACAGCTGCTGCGATACAAGGATGTGCTGAAGCGCCACATGAAAAGCTGTTCCATTGACCCGTCTCTGTGGGAGAATTTGGCATCCAACCGCAGAGACTGGAGAAGCCGCGTTAAAGCCAAAGTCTTTGACTTTGAAGCACGCCGGCTTTCTGAGTTGGATGCCAAACGAGATGAGTTGAAAGCTCGACCACCTGTAGCTATCAACTATAACTTTGTGGCTGGTACCCTGACATGTCCGCAGTGTGCGCGGACTTTCACGCACAAAATTGGATACTCCAGCCACATGAGAGCACACGCACGCCATTAGGGTCGAAGTGGTCGCCGTTGCCGAAATCGGCGTGGAAGAAGAGAGATTTAAGCTTTTAATGTTTGTTGCAGATAATGCCATGCACGTCGTCACACAGCATTATTCGGCTGTCGCGGAAGGGTATGAAACGTGTCAGTCAGCATGGCTACGGAGATCACTATGTGCATATCAAAATACAGGTATGGACTTAAAACTTTTACTTTAACAGCAAATTATCGAATTGAATGATGAGAAATTCGTAGTATTTTAACAAATGTATCTGAAATTTAATTCTCTATCCTCCTTTCGGTCTACTATAAACATAGTATTTGATGTAAATCCATGCTCTGTTGAATACATACTACATAAAAAAAATGTGCAATCCACAATCAATAAAAGCATATATTTTCAATACCTCAAAATGAAATTCAAATAATTTATTTCATTTACGACTTTACATACAAGTACTTACGAATGGAATACATAGTTATGGAGCTACGTATTCTTAAACTTGAACATTATGTCCGTCAGGCACCAAAATCGCTGTCGAGCAAGCAGAAGGCGTTAATGTACGCTTACGCCGAACTTGAAGAGGATACCCCCGGACAGATACACGGCGTAACCCTCGATAGAGATGGTAAGAAATAGTACGAAGCTTACCGTCAAACTGCTTTGCTTACTCCAAATAGAATAAGCCAAAAATATCACAAATATAGCTTATAAGACTACTGAAAACAGGGTAGGACAGACTAAATTTCAACTACAATCTCACGGTGAGATAAAAAAAAAATGTATAGACAAAAAACGTTTATTTTACAGACCAATCAAAAAGCAGAGATTCAGGCGGTAAATCAGAAAAGGGTACTGGGTCCGAAAACATACACCATTCGAACCGCGATTCCGACGATGTTGATAGAAATAAGACGAAAGTGTGGACGTTTATAGAAAGTATAAGCGATACGTTTAATGCTAACAAAACTTATTTTCTGGTTGGTTTCTGTATGGCTGTTGTAGTGTGTGCTCTTGCGATGGTCAGTGATCCACAGGACAAATATGGCGTGAATGACTATATGAATGCAATTGAAGATAGACCTGGAAGGGAAATTGATAAGCCATTTGGGTATGAAAGAGCCCTTAATAGGGCTAGGGAACAGAATCCTGACTTGTACAAGGAATGAATAAGAGGTTTTATTGTAGGTTTTTTTTGTGTGTCAGTGACAAGTCTAGTGTAAGTGGTCAGAACATACTGTACCATGCAGTGAAAACCATGTATGGCATAAAATATATTGAACTTTCTCAATATCTTACTTAAAAGCAATGCTCAAAAAGGTTTTCACTATCTAGCTATAAGTTTGGGTTAGTTTATTAGTTTTCCACCGATAAAGAGCTAAGCTTTGCAAAGACCTGGCGAATGTGACACCTTACACAATAAAATGACATATTAATAATATGTATAGATAGTTCAACTCAGATTTGCGCGCGGCCCTATGTGTGCGTCGGCTTGTAAATATACAACTTTCATTCGTGTGACAGTGACGTCGTCCGAGGATGACATGTTCTTATCGCTTTTTGTTATGGGTACAGTCGTTTACGAAAACATTAGTTATTCACGGAGAAATTATTAAGGAGTCAGGTAAAGCGTTTCAAAAAATGAAACAACATTCAAAGCTCTTTATTATTAAATATATATAGCTTTTCGTTATTTTCTCATACGTCTTTTCAAATTGACATTGACAGTATCTAAGAAATAAATGAGGTGAAATATCTAAGATGAATTAAATACTCCTTACATATTTTCTAGCTCGGGGTACGCGGACAATAAATAAAAGTGTGGATTAAGAATGTAGGTAGAATAATAATGTAAACAAAATGTGTGGGGAATTTAAAAAATATATACCTATTGCTTCGCATAATATCGACCAAAATAAGACGGAGAGAAACTCATAAACGAACGTTTAAGTTAAATTGATGAAGGGATGTGGGGTAATACTTGTCGACATGTACAAAAGAAAAAAGAAGACATTTTGACATGGAGTCAGAATTTATAATTCACCTTGGAGAGTAGCGAATCCGAAAATTCATCATTTGATTTTTCGAGTAGCGATTCAGAATCATTATAAATAAATAAACATTAAATTACGTAATAACTGTTTTTCTTTAAACACCCGTATACAACCCCTAAATAACTGTTTTAAAATTTGTACTCGACTGTACCTCTTGTCACGCACACAAAGTCACTGTATATGTACAAGGGTTACCCACACATAAGGCCGCGCGCACGACTGAGTTGAACTTACTATAACATGTTATGTAACACATCAGTCGCAATATGCAAAATGATAATTTGATTTAGGACTAAGATATGATATTGTTATTAATTTGTCTTAAAGTTTATGTACAACGTGACCAATTTAGAAAAGACCCTAAGATATGTTGATGTTAAAGCTATATGGGATATTTTTACCTACGATATGATGGTAGGGACCTTAATTTCTATATGATATAATTATTTAATGTATATGTTGTGAATATAGCTTATTTATTTATGAAAGTGTGTTTATGAGAGTGAGATTGACAGGCCTAGTCTACAGGTTATAGTATGATGGTCATACATTAGTTCCAATGATATTGTAAATAATTGTAGCCTGTTTTATGAATACATGCAATTTAAATTATTATGTTGTTTCATTCCGAACCTTTTAAAACCCTACACCATCATGCTATAATCCAGATTTTTTAAATTCAGTACACACAATTTTATGAGATTGACAAGTTGAGAATTAATATTCAAAAAATCTAGACCGATAAATCAGTTATATGTTGATACCTCGAGAGTATAGTTACCGGCACGAATCTTGAGCGCTGACCTGAAGTGATTTATTAGCAAAGAACCAATCCCGAGTGATGGCTATGACGCGATGCGCTGCGGGCCAATCACCGCTTTACAACGCCCCCGCGCCTCACTTCATACTACAAAAGGGACCCAATAAATTACTTCTGCGCAGGTGAAGGTCAGCGCTCAAGATTCGTGCCCATGATTATAAATTCATTAAAAGCAGATTAGGTTCCTACACAGAGCTAAGAATGATAAAAAAATGAGTTTTTACTGTTGCAACAATAGGTATTGAAAATCTTTTAAGAACTTTGGCTCACAATTTTCATTTATTTGAATACTCGTACATGTTTGTTTGTAAAACACTGGTACTCAGCTGCACCCAGTTAGATTGGTGGGAGACACCAATATAGTTGGGAAAAGGATGATGTCATGTTTGTTTGAAAAACAAAATACCTTATGGGGATATCTGGTACTGATTTGTACCGACGACAAATAATTTGATTTTGCTAATTATATCAAAGTTCAGTTAAATAGTCATAAACAATTGGTTTCCAGGAGCAATGGGGGAGAAATAATGAAAGGTCTAAATGAGCCTTTTCGTAGGTTAAATTATACAGTAAAAGAGCTGCATATTGTAAGTTCCAATATAATCAAATATCTGTTAGTTTGAGCCTTATGTAACTAAAATATTATACATAGGTATAGAACAGTGGTTCTTAACCGGTGGTCCGCGGACCACTGGTGGTCCCTGGAGGCATTCCAAGTGGTCCGCGAAGCTTTGCTTCGCGACGTTGCTATCCATCTTACTTGTCCAACAGAAAAAAATTAAGGTTTGAAATGTAACCCTTTTACGTAATTTTGGTTCTGAGTCTTAAAAAATAATTAAAATTTCCCGCTCGCTTCGCTCGCGTATTCAGAAACGATATGCCCTCGTTTTAACATTTGTCAACAAACAAGAAGTAAAAGTACGTTTGGGCTACATTGTACGTAATTTTGGTGCCGAGTCTTAAAGAATAATTAAAATTTCCCGCTCGCTTCGCTCGCGCATGCAGAAACTATATGCCCTCGTTTTTGCATTTGTCAACAAACAAAAAGTTAAGTACGTTTGGGCTACATTTTACGTAATTTTGGTACTGAGTCTTTTAAAAAATAATCAAAATTTGATTATTATTAGAAACATTTGAGTCCGAAAAAAATTTCGCGCTCGCTTCGCTCGCGCATTTGTAACTACATAGGCATGTGTATGTCTTTCTTTACATTTACTTACCTACAAAAGAATAGAGTACTTGCGTTTTGTAAACGCTGAACATTGCGTTTGTAAATGAAAGATTTAGTTAAAACTGTTTTTTTTACCAAGTGGACCCCCCCCCTTGTCAAAGCTATAAATTCGTCCGTGGGTTTTCAACGCTTCTGATTGTTAAAAACAAGCATAGAAATCTGTTGCATGCCACTGACGACATGCGTTTAGCTTTGAGTAGTACTGAACCAAGAATTCAGAAGTTAGTAAAGAGAATACAGTCACAAAAATCTCATTAAATTAAAATCTCAATTTAGGCAAACCAATGGGGTGGTCCCCGGCAAGACAAATTTTGGTAAAGTGGTCCCTCATGACAAAAAGGTTAAGAACCACTGGTATAGAAGCTCATTTTACAATGAAACTTATTGTATGCTGTAAATATTCTTAGTGTTACCAGTAATATTCTTATCATTCATCATATTATTGTGTATAAATACATTAATTTAGAATAGAGTGTAGTAGAAAGTAAAGTGTAATACAGCTTATGTAATCCCTTCTACGTTCTCCGCCCCCACGTTCAATGGGAGTGTCAGAAAAGAAATATATAAGTTTTCAAAGTACAGAAAACATTAGATTTCTTCCCTATAATTGTACATTGATTACTATAATACATATATATCGTTGACTCTTATTAAAATTTTCAGGTAAGAAAATGTCGATATCTGAAATAGACATGGTGGATGCTGTTAAAGAGGCCATTAAGGACAAAAAGTCCTTAGGAGCGTCTACCGAGGAAGAAGTACTCGAGGAATCTAAAAGGAGCAAGGGATAGATAGCCAATACTATACTTTATGTGTATTTTAATGTGGGAACAGTGCTTTGCTGATGAAATTGTGGGATATATGTTGCTAGTTCTGCTGAAGATTTCTACCATTATGCGTCCTTTCTGGGTGTATAAAGGAAGAAAATGTTCAGAGATTTTTGCCTGTCGACCGAATTGGGATTCTTTATCCCTTATTCCTTTTTTTAAAATACTTCATTGTGACTACGCCTAGGAATTTCTCTCATATTCTTCCAAAGCACAAAGTAGGTACTTATATAAATGGATAATTTTTGCGCCGAAATGTATGCGGGCTGGTATCGCGATACATCTGCTTTCATTGCAATACAATATTCACTCAGTTTGTATGGAAGGTGCAACATTTTTATCTTTGGGAAATCCTTGCTGTGTTCGTGATTCGAAAATCCATAAATTTTAAGTTCGTGCATAATTTTATCAGCAAAGCTCTGATACAATATGAAATTTTCCGAAAAATAGGTTATAAAATTCACGCTTCGTTTTAACGAGAATGTTTTATTTTTGTTTTTTGATGTATATTTAATTATACCAAAAATAGGTATCGAGCCGTTTGTATTTCCTTTACAATTCTGTGATACAATGATGAATGGAGTCAACATTTCGTTTTAGACTTGCGAATATAATGAAAATATTATAATTTGTCTTGATGTCTGAAAATTCATGTTTTATTGGACATTTCACAAAGTAATATTATAATCAAAGAAGCTGTACATAGCCGTTGACTAGTGCGTAGGAAATGGTAGTTAAATAAAAGAACAAATTACTTACAAGTTTTGTTTTATTGTTACATTATAACCTACTTGCGAAACCTTTGTTCGCTGACGCTAAGTCGCAAATTGGCGAGTTTTATTTTTATAAGAAAACACAGTTAACTTATTTTTTTATGCATCTGGTCTGAGATACGTACCTGTGGCTGACTCTATTGTAAAAAATGGTCAATTCTGTTAATTTCACCAAATACTGAACTTCATTAAACTCATCGTGTTTCGTACAATTTGTACTTTTCGGCCATATAAGCGACGACTGAACCGCCCTGTTGCCTCAGCATTGTCAACCCGCAGGACAGAAGCAGCACCGCGCCTTCCACGTACCAGCCGTACAGGAACCGCACGTAACCCGTTACCTGAAAATTAATAGACGACAAATCTCAGAAGGAACAGCTTGGATTTTGTTAGCGAGTTGAAAAAAAACGAAGTTTGTTGGGTCAGATAGTCTTACATAATTATTTATCTAAAATCATACTTATTTGAGAGAATACTCACCCGATCCAAGCCCCCGGTGGTAGTAAACTCGACGGGAAACATGGCTATGTCTACGGGTTTCCTCTCTCGCGCCAATCCGAACGCCACCGCCCCGCAGAGGTAGTACAGAACCGCTGTCAGGAATGTCCAGCGACAAACGCTTAGCATGCCTAGTAAGCGCTGGAAAAGGAATATGAGACTAGGTTAGAGCAAAGGATTGATGTTGATGCAAGACAAAATGGTGTCTGGTATCGATCGACAGAATTTGTTTTGCACGTAGGGATTTGGAGATATAAATGAGAACGGGTTTTAATTTTTAATCGCCTGTCCGCAAAAAAATACATGATGAAATTAATGTAATTTATTTTTATTTTTTAATGCAAATGGCTTTTTTAGGTTTATCGCTAGGTCCATCTCCTTATCTCCCGAATTGCAAAAGTAATTCTGCGTTCTGGACTTCGATCAGTGTCGAAGAATGATGATCTCTTCGTCGAAACCTAGGAAGATTATAATACAGTATAGTACCTACAGTCTATACAATAATATTCATCTGGAATAAATTACCATTATTTTCTTACGAACTCCTCTTCTAGTGGGCAATTTCAGAACCTCCGAGCTTCGACTGCAGTTTGGGCTTTCTGAAGCATAAAAAAATATAGATCATTATAAATGGTGTGTGCGTTACCATGGCCAGATGTTGTCGAAAATGGTCATTTTAATCTTATAGATAATTAGTTGTGCGGCTTCTGTAATTGTTGCGCACATTTTTAAATTTGTTGCGCTTATAGTTTTTTAATTATTTCACAAAAACATTTCCTGCTGGAGTAACGTTACCCCAGCCAGACCTTTTTCTTTCTGATGGGAATATTTAAATAAATATTACCTATAAAATTAGTTGTAAATTAGTTGTAAATGTTGTGCCATATTTTGTATTTGTTCTTTCTTCGGTTGCGAAGTTATTCGAGATTTTGCTGGGGTAACGTTTTCGGTTTTGCTAGATCTTTGAAATGGTTAAGCGGATTCTTATCAAATTTTGTACATGACTTCCTAGGAATTAGTTTAAATTTGTTCGGCAATAATAAAACCAAAATAATGCATATCTTAAAGGTTATTTCATTAAATGGAAAAACGTTTCAATTGGTCCCAGCACCCTCAATAAGAAGTCTAAAGACTTACTTTAAACGTTATTTTAAAGCTTGTAACTGCCTTCAAATGTATATGAAGTTTCATTAGCATCCTGTAAGTATTTAACAAGTTATGATGATATTCAGTTTTTCACGAGCACGGTCTTGATGCGCGCGGTGTTATTTGGCCACAGGATTGGATATATGAACTGAATGTTATCTCAATAATTAGTTATATAGATCAGGTGTATGTCAGTAAAATTTCAGCTCAGTACATTGGATAATTAATGAGATAATACGATTAAAGTCATAAGGAAGTGAATGACCGTGGTAACCCGACCAAGTTAAGGTGGTTACGAAAAAGCGAAAACGCAGAACATAATGGTACCTTCTAAAATATGTAGTATAGTATTACAAATTTAGTACAGACTGTAATTTTTATCTGTGATTGTTTTTAAGTATAATATACTTTAAAAGTTCAATTGAAATGATTATTTTACCTGCCAATAAAAAATCTTTAAAAATCATGTAGTTTTTTTTTTACTTTTGTACACGTCTGTACTAAATTTGTAATACTATACTACATATTTTGTGCCGTTGTGTGTTACCGTGCTCGTGAAAAACTGAATATCATCATAACTTGTTAAATACTTACAGGATGCTAATGAAACTTCATATACATTTGAAGGCAGTTACAAGCTTTAAAATAACGTTTAAAGTAAGTCTTTAGACTTCTTATTGAGGGTGCTGGGACCAATTGAAACGTTTTTCCATTTAATGAAATAACCTTTAAGATATGCATTATTTTGGTTTTATTATTGCCGAACAAATTTAAACTAATTCCTAGGAAGTCATGTACAAAATTTGATAAGAATCCGCTTAACCATTTCAAAGATCTAGCAAAACCGAAAACGTTACCCCAGCAAAATCTCGAATAACTTCGCAACCGAAGAAAGAACAAATACAAAATATGGCACAACATTTACAACTAATTTTATAGGTAATATTTATTTAAATATTCCCATCAGAAAGAAAAAGGTCTGGCTTAGGGCATGCAATTTCGGTAAAATAAAAATTACCGGTAAAAATTCGGTAATTAAAATATTTTTACCGGTAAACCGGTAAAACGGTAATTTTTGTATTTTTTTTAAATGTGATATTATATCAATAAGATTGGGTAGTCTAAAAGCAAAAAAATAATTAAAAATACAAGGTATAAGGTGGTAAACATTTTTTGTGTCGTGGGCCGTAACAAAAAGACATGTCAGTACCATCCGTACGCAATGTCGTCGACAAAATGCAAGAGAAACGGCTGCGATGGTTCGGCCATGTGAAAAGGAGACCACCTAAATACATCGCCAATGTTGTGTACTCAATCTCAATACCGGTCAAAGGCACAGAGGCAGACCGAAACGGTGGTGGTGGAGTGTCGTAATGAATGACTTGAAAATCTACGAATTCGAAGAGGAAGATTTCCTGGATAGATTGAAGTGGAAGAAGAAGATACGGAAAGCGGACTCCGTCACAAGACGGGATAAACGCATAGAATTACCGTGAAGTAAAAGCCCTTTGTTATGGTAAATCGTAGGCATTTTATGGACCAGGGTCGCGGTAACTCTTTCGAAAAATCCCGCAGCCCCGGCAGGCCTTGACCCTGCGCGTGGAACAACTCGGGCCACCGTCGCGGGTCTGTTGTCTATGCAGACGGAGGAACGACGAGCCACCCGAACTCACCGTCCACAGACCGACGCCTGCGGTGGCCGGGAGTCGTCTCTCGACACTCGACGCCCGTGGTGTCTTCCTGGTCCACTACAGCGGCTGGGATGAGAGGTGCGAACTCGCAGGCGCTCCACCGTCTCCTTCTCGAGCATGACTGCTTCGCAGAAGGAGGCGACGGCTTCCCATTCCCTCTCCCTCCGGACCATGGCTTGAACCAGGGCCGGACGCGAGAGGTCGCCGCTGCCTATTGGCTCGACGACGACACGGCGGTACCCTTCCCAGGCAGTGCACACCTAGACTGTGTGCTCCACCGTGTCCTCAGTGCTGTCCGCATGGTAGTGAAGTAAAAGCCCTTGCTCAATAAGGTTACATTTTTACCTAATAGGAACTGACAGCTTTGAGGAAATTTAGAATAACCGAATGAATAAAATTTGTTTAGATATTATAAATAAAGATGAGAATGAAGATTTGTATCTAACCTATAGTTAAGGAGCCACATAAGTTTACTTTCCTAAAAACCAGCAACTTTAACACTCTTACAATATGTAATGTATTCAATATTACATTATGTTCAGGCTACATAATGAAGATTTAACGTTAAATGAACAATTGCTATACATTATCACAAAAACGTAAAAACCGGTAATTTACCGGTTACATATTATTTTTACCGGTAAATTAAAGATCCCGAAAATGGGCGGTTTTACCGGTAAAACCGAAACCGGTAAACCGGTATTGCATGCCCTAGTCTGGCTGGGGTAACGTTACTCCAGCAGGAAATGTTTTTGTGAAATAATTAAAAAACTATACGCGCAACAAATTTAAAAATGTGCGCAACAATTACAGAAGCCGCACAACTAATTATCTATAAGATTAAAATGACCATTTTCGACAACATCTGGCCAGGGTAACGCACACATAAATGGTAGCAATGTTTGTGCTGCAATTTTACTTGGTACGAGTAAATATAGTTCCATTTAGGGCATGCAATTTCGGTAAAATAAAAATTACCGGTAAAAATTCGGTAATTAAAATATTTTTACCGGTAAACCGGTAAAACGGTAATATTTGTATTTTTTTTTAATGTGATATTATATCAATAAGATTGGGTAGTCTAAAAGCAATAAATAATTAAAAATACAAGGTATAAGGTGGTAAACATTTTTTGTGACGTAGGCCGTAACAAAAAGACATGTCAGTACCATCCGTACGCAATGTCGTCGACAAAATGCAAGAGAAACGGCTGCGATGGTTCGGCCATGTGAAAAGGAGACCACCTGAATACATCGCCAATGTTGTGTACTCAATCTCAATACCGGTCAAAGGCGCAGAGGCAGACCGAAACGGTGGTGGTGGAGTGTCGTAATGAATGACTTGAAAATCTACGAACTCGAAGAGGAAGATGTCCTGGATAGATTGAAGTGGAAGAAGAAGATACGGAAAGCGGACTCCGTCACAAGACGGGATAAACGCATAGAATTACCGTGAAGTAAAAGCCTTTTGTTATGGTAAATCGTAGGCATTTTATGGACCAGGGTCGCGGTAACTCTTTCGAAAAATCCCGCAGCCCCGGCAGGCCTTGGCCCTGCGCGTGGAACAACTCGGGCCGCCGTCACGGGTCTGTTCAGTCTATGCAGACGGAGGAACGACACGCCACCCGAACTCACCGTCCACAGACCGACGCCTGCGGTGGCCGGGAGTCGTCTCTCGACACTCGGCGCCCGTGGTGTCTTCCTGGTCCACTACAGCGGCTGGGATGAGAGGTGCGAACTCGCAGGCGCTCCACCGTCTCCTTCTCGAGCATGACTGCTTCGCAGAAGGAGGCGACGGCTTCCCATTCCCTCTCGCTCCGGACCATGGCTTGAACCAGGTCCGAACGCGAGAGGTCGCCGCTGCCTATTGGCTCGACGACGACACGGCGGTACCCTTCCCAGGCAGTGCACACCTAGACTGTGTGCTCCACCGTGTCCTCAGTGCTGTCCGCATGGTAGTGAAGTAAAAGCCCTTGCTCAATAAGGTTACATTTTCACCTAATAGGAACTGACAGCTTTGAGGAAATTTAGAATAACCGAATGAATAAAATTTGTTTAGATATTATAAATAAAGATGAGAATGAAGATTTGTATCTAACCTATAGTTAAGGAACCACATAAGTTTACTTTCCTAAAAAACAGCAACTTTAACACTCTTACAATATGTAATGTATTCAATATTACATTATGTTCAGGCTACATAATGAAGATTTAACGTCATCATCCTCCGAGCCTTTTTCCCAACTATGTTGGGGTCGGCTTCCAGTCTGACCGGATTCAGCTGAGTACCAGTGCTTTACAAGAAGCGACTGCCTATCTGACCTCCTCAACCCAGTTACCCGGGCAACCGGATACCCCTTGGTTAGACTGGTGTCAGACTTATTGGCTTCTGACTACCCGTAACGACTGCCAAGGATGTTCAATGACAGCCGGGACCTACAGTTTAACGTGCCATCCGAAACACAGTCATTAGTGTCTAAGATATACTTAGAAAGTACATACAAACTTAGAAAAGTTGCATTGGTACTTGCCTGACCTGGAATCGAACCCGCGCCCTCATACTCGAGATGTTGGTTCTTTGCCCACTAGGCCACCACGACTTTTTTAATGAAGATTTAACGTTAAATGAACAATTGCTATACATTATCACAAAAACGTAAAAACCGGTAATTTACCGGTTACATATTATTTTTACCGATAAATTAAAGATCGCGAAAATGGGCGGTATTACCGGTAAAACCGAAACCGGTAAACCGGTATTGCATGCCCTAGTTCCATTGTGGTAAACCGGAGATTTCAGGCTTTTCCTACAAAAAGACGAGTCTAAAAGTTTGTCAATTAAGGTACCTACCGTATGCAGGGATAGTAGTTAACAACGACAATTGTGGTCTCCGTTGTTGCATTATAAGCCTCATTTACCTACATGGAGAGCATTCATCGCATAACTTGTCGAGATATGTTGCCTATTACGTAACTATTCGGCAACAACATTCCTTGTGTTGTTTGGATAGTCAGTCGGCTTCAAAAGTAGCTGAACAAATCAAAATTTTCAAAAGTGGTAAAAAGCGTGTCCTCGATAACTTACCAGAGTACCTATTCATGTCCTTTTTTTTTAAACATTTGGATGTTATGTAAATTTTCGGGGCCCAACATGGCCAAGGCCCGCCGGGGCTGCTGAATTGTTCAAAAGAGTTACCGCGGCCCTGGTACATAGAAGGCCTATGAAGGAACACGATGGATTTTTAGTCAGTAAAAGTCTGACACTCCCTCACCGCTGCTAACCCACAGCGGGAGGGGTCATTTGATAATATTTGCCATCGATATAAAAAAGGAAATTTTAGCTTTTGTATTGAACATTTTACGTTATTGAGCAATTTTGAAAAATTTAATTTGTTCAGGAACTTTTGATGCTGATCGTACCCTATTGTGCGTACCTAAGTATGAAACAGCAATCAATTTTATTACATTATTCGTCTTTTTGTTGTATTAAAAATTTATCTTTACAACACCTACTGCTGAATAGTGCCAAAGAAATAAAATAGCTTGTTCGATACAATCAGTATTTAGCTAGCTAAACGATACTCGGTATAATTTAGCGAACTTGCTCATTCTGCAGTAATTAGCAGTAAGTGCGGCGCAAGCTGTGAAAAGTGCTTGTAATTCACTTAATGCTTTGTTTAATTACCGGCGAGCCGCTACTGCGTTGCATTAAACCGATATTGTTAAGGGAATGCGGAGCTTTTATACGTAGAGAGAAAAGGTGTTAAACAAATTAATGTGGGATAGCTTTGGGCATGGTTTGGTTTACTTTGGGTAAAGCTCGAGCTCGGGCTATCTTGATACTAATTGTGCCTAAAACAAAATTCTAATTTTAGTTAAGTTTTAATCTGCTAATACTTGAGTAGGTTAGGCAGTAACTATTTTCTTAAAGCTATTAATTTATCAAATGAGGTCAATTGTACGTACCTGACGTGGTGGTACTTTCAAAACTTGTATACAGGTAACCTGAACTCAAACTGTTAGACTAAATAGGCTGTATAGATATGTATAGACTTATTAATTTGCAGGAGATAGAAAATGCGCATTTTATGTAAAAGGAAACTATCACTTGTCCGACAGTAAATAGTGTCCGTAGTTATACCTTTTAACAGAAATGACGAATGCATTCAAAATACGAGTAGGTACCTATCACCGCATTCGCAGGTGTGTGTGACATCGGGCTAACTTCGCATTAACTGGCTCACAGTAAGCAATAAGCAAACAGCGAGGCAGACGATTAAATATTTACCGACCGCCATATTGCCACATTAACGAATGCTCGCCACCGTATATTCCGTTGTAATGAGAATGTATTGAGCGCTGGCTGATGCGCAAACATCACGCTGGGAACATACATCGTGGTAAATAATGAGGGTCAATTCGTATTAACTTGACATTGGGCATTGCTACTTTACATATATAATATTGTAGGTTCCAAGCGAAATATGGAAAGTATAGTAAATGTTGAGAGTAACAGCAAGATGCATTTCAGCTAGTTCTGTGAAACTGGACATAAAAGTCTGAAATCGCTAGTGCACCTGTGCCCTGCGTGATCAAAATATATTTTTTGTTTAAGGTTAGTGTACAAAGGTGTTTGCCTATTTACCTACCTATAAATGGCTGTAAAAAGTATTAGGTATGTGTAAGAGTTTGTTTTCGTAATCGCTTGCACGAAATTTTATCTCGTCGATCAGCAGTGAAAACCACGCAAGTGTTTATGACAAAATTTTACAGGAGGAAGACAAAACTGTCTACTGACAAAAAAATGTGTGAGTGGGGGAGATCCTTTTGCTTTTATAGACTTTCAATTAAATAAATAAATACATAAATTATTTTTTAATCCGGAAGAACGCTATTATCAACCCCACTGGCAAGTTATTCAGACGAAAATGGTGGATCCTATTTTGATACAGGTTCTCATAGCACGCCATAAATGGCGCTAGGAGTAGCTGATTCGAAAACTTGCTAGAGTAATCTCTGCTTACCGAGTTTATCAATCCAAAGAACAAATATATTTTTTTTCGAGGAAATGAGACATTCGAGGTTTTCACTGCTGGGCGACGCTATGTGCTTTCCCATACCTATATACAGGAATGAATTTTATCCAGTGCGCAAACTTTGTCAACTTATAGTTAAATGAGTTTTATAGATACGTATATTTTTATTTTGCTATGTTTTAGTACAAAAAAGAAAAGTTATTAATATCGAAAGATGTTTATTTTGTAACCGATTGTACGGTCACAGTCGTCAGAGTAGGCACGGCGGCAACGCGAAACCGGTTTACTGACGCGAGCGCTGCTCCAAGCGCGTAAGAATAGTTGGTATCCATATTTTGCTGATTTTAGGGCGGACAAAAGAATCAAAAATTTTTTTTTACTGATGATGCAGATATGTTCTGTTAATGATTCTGGACCACCAGTTTTTTTTTGTGCACTGCTTAAAATTCATTCCTGTATAAAAGGACTTTGTGGTTTACACAAGGTATCATGGGTGGGGGGAGGTGGGGTACACATGTATGCTGTTGTTTTGGAGTATGTGTATGTTATTAAATCATTTTGTAATATCACAACTGTCCCGTTACCAACAGGCCGTAGATCTCTGATAGCTGTGGGCGCTACGGACTGATGAATGGATTGCTGCATTATATTATTCAAATACACGACGCGGTTTTGATACGAAGGTTAACAAATAACAATAATGGCGAAATATCGTGTCTTTGGTTAGAATGGTATGGCATTGTAGATGTTATTTGTAAGCATATCTTAGAAAATATTTTGGTTCCAGTTTTCTACTCATTTCGTTATCAATCAATCATTTATTTTTTCAACTTTTTTATATATTTTTTTTTACACGTTAATTTTAAGGTACTAATACTTATTTCTTAGATATATAGTACCTTTGGTCGTTTACCTATAGGTACTGGTTTATACTACCAATCAGAACTCCGTACTTTAAAATGATGCTGCATTATCATAAAATGATTTTCTCTTAGTCTTAGTTGTATTTCTGGATATTTTTGTGTAGTGTCAGTATGAACAATGAACAGATTCAAGCTTATAATTGAAACTGTCCTGTTTGAGGTGCCCCTGATGGCCTTATTATGATACAACGTAATTATAGCGTGTAACTCATTGTTGCTATTTAAAATATTGCTATTTATTCTGGCGATGTAATTATGATGGTGTCACACACAGATGGTGCAACTTTGTCTTCGTCACTGTACTTATTTTATTCATATAAAATGTCTCATGCTAATGGAAACTACGTAATTACGGTGCAGGAGCCCATCACCGATTTTTGTCATTCATAAAGAGTTCGATGTCCAAGTCTAATTAATTTTTGCTAAAAAAACTATGTCCTGTTAAAGGTCTTTTGACGCATTCGCTTCAAAACCTGAGAGTATGTAGGTCCTTCTTAAACTTATTGCTCCGAGGGGTTCATTGAGCTATTCAATTGTCTTATGAGTCCTGAATATTCTTATGAACTTTCTACTGTTACATAATATTATGTACAGGTTACCTGGCCCATTATGTAGCACAGTGTCCGGCCTGTCCGGGTCACATCTCAGCCTATTGAGGCAAGCTTGAACGCGTACCACTATACATAGGCTGGCGTTTAACACTGAAACATTATTTATTTTATATCACCTCGAGCGAGGGTTATAACGCAAAATGTTTAGTTGTTTTAATAAAAGCACCTGACTCTTAAGTACAATGGCGATTTCAAGGCATGCAAGTTTCGATGTCAATGTTTAACCTTTCCGAAGTTATGTGTACCTACTTTCTTAGAGTATCTTAGATGTGAAAGACTGAGGGTGAAGGAAAACATCTTTGAGAAAATCTTAGGTCTGAGAAACGTCTGAAATCAAACCAAACCGCCTCGAGCAAGCGTGGTGATTAATACTCCTTCCTTCTTTGTATGGAAAGAGTCCGGTTCAGGGGCGCAGTGAGCAATAGTTAGATTATGCTACGAAGAGGTAGGGGTTTCTTCGTCTTTCTCCTGCCTCCCAGAGAACATCCCTACCCAGCAAGTTACTTAAAGACTTACTCAAATAAAAGTGTGCTGGAACAGCAAAGGCAGCGTATATCAGCGCCGAGGTTCGTCCCCAATTTGTCTGCGGCATTGGCGCGCCGAAGCCTGAGAATATTTGCATATTTTATTTATTGGTTACACGACAAAGGGGAACGGCTTATTGCATCGAGTTTGTCTGGCGAGCGTGTTTATTATGCTGTAAATGCTAATTATATGTTGGAAACCAATGAGTTTCAGAGGTTTCGGTTTCGGAGGGCACATTAAACTACGGGTCCCGGCTGTCATTGAACATCTTTGGCAGTCGTTACGGGTAGTCAGAAGCCAGTAAGTCTGACAACAGGTCTTACCTTGGGGTATTGGGTTGTCCGGGTACCTGGGTTTAAAAGGTCAGATAAGCAGTCGCTCCTTGTAAAAACGTGGTACTAAGCTGCAAACGGTTAGACTGGAAGACGACCCCAACATAGTTGGGAAAAGGGTCGGGAGATGCTCTGCTTGAAGTTAATTAAAAGCTGGGTAGTAGATAGTAGTTTGTTATGAAGTATCACTTACCCAAAGCCGTCATAACATAGACAGTGAACAGAAATGTCCCGGACAAGTCCCAAAACAGTCCGGGATGGACGCGCGCTCCGGTGCTCACCGCTTCTATGGTGAGGCGCCGTTCCTCCTCGATACGCTTCTCTATGGCTCCCCGCCATTTCGGAGACTGAGGAGTTATCTGGGGAAAAATGATAACATTACTTTAGTAAGGAGTCTTTATGTGGAGCTAGAGCATATGCTCCGGGTGCCTCGTGTTCTATTTGTGAAAAATAGATAAGAAGATTGTGGAAGACTCAGTGTTAAAATCTACCATATCTTCTTGAGGGTAAACAAACAGATACGCTATTATTCGTATCATAATTTAGTGTAGGTATTCTGTAAACCAAGTAAAACCACTTACTCACAACCTAACCTTTAACCCTTCTAACGAAGGAAGCCTAAACAAAACTTACATCGTTAACATTTACATATTACAGAGGAGTCTTGTAACAATATGTTGACCGACATTGACGTTTGACGGATAACGGATAAAATACATAAATCCAGGATAATGGGGGCAGGTTCTGATTAATTGCCCTCCTCGCTTTCCTGCGGCGAACAAATTTAATTCAAGTAAGTAAGAGCGGTTTTCTACGCCATTAACTGCGCTCATTGCCCTATTAAGTAAGTTAGAACGATTTTCTATGACGCTGCGTAGCGTATGAGCTACACTTCAGTGCAGATAAACTGAGCAAGTGTAAATATAAAAAATATATTATGAATTAGTTATAGAGATGTTTTTATAAAACGTGTATTTAAATATTGTTTGCAAAAAAAAGATAGTCCAAAAAATTTAAGATTTCTTTATCTTTAATTTTTTAAAGAGAAAAGCAAGACGACGGCGGATGTTAATTTCTGCATCTACAGGAACTATAAAGGTTTCAAAGAAGAATAAACTTGAATGAAAAAAATTGCTAGCAATTTCTAAAGCTGGAACGGAAAAGTACTTAACAGATGACATTTAAAATAAATAAAAAACATTGAAGAAACAAGACGGCGAACGAATTAAAAATAACGCTAAGCTGTCAGCAGTTATCCTACCTAAATCAAAAATAACTTAGCGCAATCTCTTAATACCTTCATTCCAATGTTATTACTACAAATTGTCTAGAATAAGACTCAGCTTAGCTTACCGTAATTGGTTTCTTTGCATAGCTTTCGACGTTGGAAACAATGAAAAAAAATGTAGAAGAGTTCTTAATTTGAAACGTTATTTTTTTTATTTATTAGTAGTATTTAGTATTAATAGATAGTTTTAATATCATTTATTGTGATATGTAGGTATAATAAATAGATAAATCACAAATAGCTTTCCCCGCGATTTCACATACATTCTGGGAGACCCATTTTCCGCAAATGGGTACAAAGAGACCTATGCCCTTTCTCAGGCTTGAGCAAGGCTTGAGGCTATCTGTGTGCCAAAAAAATATATAGGTACCTACTTATAACCAAAATTATTTTTATGGAGACTTTTTAGCTATTACTTGTTTTCTTTTAAGTCAAAGTATAATCTTGACACAGACTGATCGCTCAATTAATTTCTACTCAATTGTTAAGGCAATGGCTAATTGGATTACTCACAGCAAGTTCTTTGAAACGAATTGTAAAACATATTTTGTTTGTAAGGCTGCAAAGTTAATGACCCTCCTTTGTATACCGAAAGTCAGAATCCTTTATGGCAAGTGTTTAAAGGTCATAAGAATTACACACTAATATTTCTTTCATAATAATTGGTAAAAGGGCAGAGTTTGATTATATTGTTTACAAATTTATCACCGAAGGGTTAAATCAGCTATTATATTGTAAACATAGATTGAAAATATAAATCCTATGCAATACTTAAATATTGTGATAGTAATTTTAATGAGTGATAAATATTTAAGTAACTGATTAATTTATGTGGGTTTTCATTTTAAAATAAAACTTCTATACAAACATGCATTTGACTATTTATTACTGTTTGTTTGATTATTGTGGCGATAGAATTACCTTTGTCTGTCTGTTTGGATTTCACACCAAAACTAACTAAATAAAACCGATTTAAAAAAAGGTAACACTGATTACACTGATATTCTAAAGCCTGAAAAAGTACCTAAGAAACTTTAATCTGGATGCGTAAAGTAGTTCTCAAGAGAGTGAAACTGCGGGGCACAGCTAATCATTCATAAAGTCATATGTTAAACTATTAATATAAATGAAACAAATTGATTGATGGTCCAATTTGGGCGACAGCACTGAAGAGTTGTCAAAGTTATTTATAGCTTTCCGTGCGATCATAATTTACTGTTTATCGATTTTACTGTGTTATTAAAATTCTGTTGTTTACTGTATGTGACAGTGCTATATAAAGGTTAGTATTTCGGATTGTGGAATGGCTGGTACAATCTGAAAGGTAGGAACAGTTGCCTGTTTGGATTTCGTGTGAACACACTAATCTCAGGAACTTCTGGTCCAACAGGAAAAAATATTTCAGTGTTAGATAGCTAATATGTCAAGGAAGGTTATAGGTAACCTAAACTTTATAACCGGGTGATCAGAGTAGTTTCCACGGAATGCAAATAAAACCACTTTGTGAAGCTAGTCAGTAAATAAACTCTATTCATAAATGTCTTGTCAAATGGGTCATCAACTTTATCAACAAAAACTCTGACCCCAAAATTTTAAATTAACAAAAAAATACAATATGTGTTTTTACTGTGCAAAGCGATACTGAATGCCCCTTTTTCAGTGAGGCTCGAGTTGTTGTCTTGGCATCCGTACACAGACCGCCTCCGGAATGCAATTAGAAAATTTAATTATTTTCTGTCTGCGTAAACCTTTTGTAAATTGAATGAAATAACTCTTCTTGTTTCGTTTCTTTGCTGTGGTTATTTGATTTTGTATCTCCAATTTAAAATATATGAAAACTTTGCAAATAAAAAAAAAGTAAATAAAGAAAATAATCTCCAGTTAGGAGATGATTTTGTATCCTCACTAATATTATAAATGCCAAAGCAACTGCAGAAAAAACAATGTACTAGAACCCTTTTTATCCGACTACAGGAGGCAATACCATCGAGGTGCAGGCAGATCTAGGTAGATATGTATTACATTAGGTCATAAATATTATAATCTTTAAAAACTCTAATAAATAAATATGTCAAAAAGTGATCTAAACTTATGTCTTTTTTTCTATTTATCTAATTCGGGGTTCAACCCGATCGTACATGACATGATAAAATAATTACTTTATGTGGAGGAGAAACTAACCGCTTTGTAGCTCTGTGTGAAATACAGTGTGACCTAATATTCGTGGTCTGTAGTGTACGTATAGTTTAAGTACCGGGTCATTAGGTGGGTGACGTCAAGTGCAGTGCTATATGATATTGGCATGAGACGCGCGCCCACGTCCCGCGGTCGGGTAACCGCGACGGAGCTAATGATTATAAATTATTATTTAAGGGTTTAGTTTATTGACAGGTCGTTTGTTATAATAGTTACTGTTTTTCTGATTAGTGGTTTAGGCATGTGAAAATATAGACCAAAGATAGATTCCTTTTTTAACATGTGGGTAAGTCTATAAGAGTAACTGCGTCACACTAAAACTATAGGATATATTTTGATATTCAATAATACCTACTTTTTACCTATGTGCGGGATGTTCCTTCGGTATGAGGATGACATAACCGACAGAAACTAGTCAAGTTGACATGAGTTCTCCTTCCATAGAAAACCTTTAAGTAAGAAATTCTATGTCATATCCATAAGTCTGCTCTCCCACTTAGTAGATTGTTGATTTTAGACTTTCAAGTCCATATAATCTTCCTAACGTAACGTATGCTAAGTTACCCAAATTCAAGTAGACCTTAAATCTTCAACGTCAACAAAATATGACTGCATAAACTTTTGACGTTACCTTTCCCCGTTGGACCCTCAGGTGGACATATTGATAGTCAATATTGTTGTCTGATATTGACAAGGGTCGAATGGACGGGACAGGGTACCAAGGGGTGATTATTATAATAAGATACCGAATCTGTTTAGGATTTTACGTGGAAATCGGGGAAGCTAAAGGTCATATGTGAAGTGTTATGTTATATTCTGGTTACGTAAAGGTTTTGCAAGGAACGCATATTTGCGTGTAAGTAAATATGAAATATATTATATTTTCCCTGCTATGTTATTCATAGATTCTTCTCTATTCTTTACCTACCCACACTACTAGATATATTTTTCGTAGTTACTGTTACAGCCTTTTTATCGTCCCACTGCTGGGCACAGGCCTCCTCTCACACGGAGAAGGATTGAGCATTAATCACCACGCTTGCTCAATGCGGCTTGGTGATTTCAGACTTTACAGTCCAGGTTTCCTCAAAATGTTTTCCTTCACCTTTTTGTCCGCCATTGATGTCCAAGATATACTTAGAAAGTACATACAAACTTTAGAAAAGTTGCATTGGTAGGTACTTGCCTGACCTGGAATCGTCCCCACACCCTCATACTCGAGAGGTTAGTTCTTTACCCACTAGGCCACCACGACTTACTAGGCCACCACGACTTTTCGTAGTTATCGACCAATAAAAAGCTGAATTTCTTTGCTTGAACGCTCTCTCATGATTTCCGATAAAGAATATATTTTGATAGCCCATTCTTCTAGGATAATTTTTATCCAAGTGCGCGGAGTAGTTTCCGTGGGGCACAGGTGCAACCGCTGCTGGAAACTAGTCTAGTACCTATATTATGCATATCTGTTGTCTCGGTTATACACAGCACGCTTGGTCTACATGGGCGTAGCCAGCTTTGGGCTCAGGGTGGGGCAGCACTCAACGTATCCCGCGGGGGAGGGCGGGGGCCCTCTGATTTTTTGTATCTTGAGCCGTTAATCTCAAACTTGTTAATCTTAATTTGAGAGGTTTAAATTTTCAGGTACAGAAAATAAACAATCGCACACAGGACAAAAGCCAATAGTAAGGGCAGATAGTTTCTGAATACGCGAGCGAAGCGAGCGCGAAATTTTTATCGGACTTAAACACATATTACGTAAAATTTAGCCCAAACGTACTTAACTTTTTGTTTGTTGACAAATGCAAAAATAAGGGCATATAGTTTCTGAATACGCGAGCGAAGCGAGCGCGAAATTTTTATCGGACTTAAACAAATATTGGGTAAAATTTAGCCCAAACGTACTTAACTTTTTGTTTGTTGACAAATGCAAAAATAAGGGCATATTGTTTCTGAATACGCGAGCGAAGCGAGCGTGAAATTTTTATCGGACTTAAACCAAATATGACGTAAAATTTAGCCCAAACGTACATAACTTTTTGTTTCTTGACCAATACAAAAATAATATGGTTTCTGAATAGGCGAGCGAAGCGAGCGCCAAATTTTAATAATTTTTTAAGACTCAAAACCAAAAACTACGTAAAATGTCGCCCAAATATACATTTTCATGAATGGGTCCCCATTCATGAAAATGCATTTTGTTTTGATCGCGCTCTTTTCAAAGTCGACAATTTTTTTGTGCAATAACTTACACAACATCAATTATCATATGTACTATCCGTACATATGATTATTGATGTTGTTAATTAGAGTTAGTAAAAAAAACATTGTTTAATCAGACACCTTATAGGTCAGAGCCAGGGCCCAGGGTGGGGCAAGTGCCCCAGCTTGCCCCAGTGTGGCTACGCCCATGTTAGTCTATATAGTGTTGGCGTCCCTATATTATGGTTGTTGTAAAGGAAACATTACTGTTCATACCCATATAGGTATATGTAAATTATTTATGATGAGCTAAAATTATAAGTCGTTGAACTCAATTGAAAGGTCGTTGACACCTAACTCCAAAGCAGTAAGTGAAGTCTGAAAGAGCGAGCAATTCTCATTGTGTTTCAACAAACACTCAATATAGACGCAGATCCCACAACCGCCAGACATTACAAATTATAACAAAGATCAGCCCTAAAATACACCAAGTTTAGAGTGTTTTCGAAGAAATAAACTGATGAAGTCATCATGACTAGACTAACGACACATTATAACTAGACGCCATAGTACCCATCTTTATTTTTATTTTTTATTTTGTGCTTAAGCTGTCACCGTCGCCGTCATCGTCATCAGCATCTCAGGAACTAGTAGTCCGATTTGAAAATATATTATGGGTTTTTTTAAAGAAAGCTATGAAGTAATTTCCACGGGACGCGAGTGAAATTATAAATTAGCGAGTAAGCAAACAGTGAAATTAGTTTATTTTGTGGTCTCATTTGTGAGAAAATAAGTGATGCCGGATGGCACCTGGATCTCCTACTAAAACATCATCTATTCAGATTCACTCGACCATTATCTTGATTCAATTAAATTGTACAAAGTCGAAAACAAAAGGCGAGACATATCTATTATCCGAACCAGTGGTTTTGTTCCAATCAATTATACAGGGTTATGGATGAAACAAAAATGTACTACGTATATTCACATTTCTAAGAATAAAGGATAACGATTTCCGAGAATTTAGTCATAAAACCAGTCGTTGTCATTTGTTAACAATTGGAATGTAATGAAAGATAGCGATGAACAGGATTAGAGTTGTTTTGAGATTTATTTATCAAATTAAGGTGTATTAATGGTAGTGAAAAATGAACAGGATCAGAGTTACTTTTATTTATCAGCATTGAGTCTCAGAATCGAGTTTCTTAGGATATTATTTAAATTTTAAATAAATAGATATTCTATCAACATACCTACATAATTTTAATTTTTTCATCAATTATTTCTTAATATATACATTGTTGTAGTTATATATATAGTTCAGGAGTTGGCGCTAGATAGGTGTAAATGGAAGGAGCTGCACCGACAAGAGCTGGGCTCTTAAATTAATGATGATGATATACATTGTATTGTTTGTCTCATAACCTATTATAATAGTAGGTAAGTCTTTTTCACCATTGAATCAATATTCAACCAGTCATACCCATGTAAAAGGCCAGATAACTGGCGTACCCAAAAGGGCTTTTGGAGAAGGTTCCACGTTTCCACAATAGGGTAACATAATGGGTAAACATCCTGTCCGTTATTACCTTTGGACCCATAAGTACCTATTTACATAATTAGCTAAGTATGCAATGAGAATGTCCGAGATAATAATGTGGATGTTTATAAGTTGTTGTAAGTTGACCTTCGTTGACCCTCTAGAGCTGAGGTCAATGTAGGGAAAAAGGCGCATTTTACCTCTTTGACAAAAACTTTTGTTAATGCAGAATACTATTAAAACGGTTACCGTAAAATATTTTTGCTTCGAGTGTAAGCTATAATAGACATTAATGCAATTAAACTGCGTTATAATGTAAATATATTTAGTTATTTTATTCAAATAACATAAAATATACGTATACATATGATAAACTTGAAAGCTACCTTCTTTAATTTACATAGGCATATCCTAAAAGTATTATCAATGCGAAAACGAGTCTTCTTTGTTATAGTTTCACGCAAAAACTTCGGCCATACCACAATGTTTCATCACAGCGCAAGGAGTAGTTCCCTCAGCCAAGTGAAACCGCAAGCAAAAGCTAGTGATACATAATTAATTAACTGAGCCGCACTAATAATACTGGTAGCTACTCGTAATGGAAACTGCTCGTACAATGTTTACTGATGACGTCACAGAGTTAGCTTCACATAAACGCAGCTTAGAAATACACTTCACATTCACAGTTATACGTTACAGTTCTGGCTTTTAGGAAGAAACATTTTTGGGTCAAGTTTTTTCAATATGATTGTGGGTTTTGTAATGATTTTAGGTACTCAGAGATTCCAGCCCAGCCACGATCAGAACCACCGTTTACCACCGGCACGGCGGCACCACCGGCCACGACGAGAAGGCCCAGCGGCACTCTGATCTCGCCCGAGTGGAGGGGTCTGAGAATCTATGGCGTCCAGTCCCCCACCGGCGAACCCCTGTGTAAACCCTAATGTGTACATGAAGATAAAGTAAAATTTAAAATATTTAAGTCCGTGTTATATATCCGTGTAAACTAGTCTATTGTTAGATTTTACGTCATATCTAGCTACCAGGATATAAAGATGATCCCCACTATTACTACGTGTTGTATAAAATGTTCGTAGCGCCGTAGCATCATAGTACCGTAGCATCGTAGCACCGTAGCACCCTAGCACCGTTATGCGTAACTTTGTAAAAGGATTCTGCTACAAAGTAAAACACTATGACCGTAATAAGAACGTGTGGGGCAAAAAATACTGCAAAAATATTGCGACGGTACAGGGATTTAGGAAGTGCTAAGTGTTTCTATATCGTGTGGGTTTTAAAACTTATACATGAATAAACAAATACTTTTGTTTTTCAAAAATAACTGTCGAAATCTTACCTAATGGCGTGTATCTGAGTAGGCACTTCACTAAAGGTAAACAATATTGACATTTAACTACAAAATTCCGTTTAAAAATAAAATGTAGCTAGTCAATGTGAATACAATAATAACCATTAATTAATCAATTGATCATTATTTAAAACAGTAGTTTACTTATTTAATATGTATTGTGCAAAAAAGTCAAGATCGTTTACCCTCAGTTAAGTGCTTACTCAAATGTCGGCTAGATTACCGTCAACAAAATCTTGACTGAAGAAAAACCTCCCATTTTCCTACGTAGTTTTTTTCAGGTCACCTGTAAGCTTGCTTATTAAGTTTCGTATGACAAGGTATCATGTTGTGAAGGAAAATGAGATTGTAAACACCGTCGTGTCATGTCTGTGTTTTCTCGAAACGTGTCAAGACATTCTAAGATTATATCTTGTTTCATAACTTGGTTATGATTTTTCTTGTTCATTTTATAAAAATGCTATATCGTCATAATATCGTAGTAGGTGCGAATAAGATAGAACGTTGTGGTTGAAAATATTTAGGTTGGTAACCAGATTAATATTTCATTAAAGTATTTGGAACTTCAGTTAACAAGCTTGAAAAGAGTTTGCCATATGTGTATGTGTATACAGGGTTACTTGTAAGTAGACCGCATCCTTTCATGAGGTGATACACGTATACATAGGTCAATACGGACAAATTTGACCATGGGATACACTGGGCAAAAGTTAACCCGTTTCAAGATAATTGAATTTCAAGATCTTTTCTTAAGAAGTCGTCTAGGTACACGTATAAATTTTTATTTTTAGTTAAAAGGATTTTTGTGTGTTTTGTGCCTTTTTGGATAGCTAAATAAATGTAGATGTTTTTTAAGTATTCTGCACAAAAAAATGAAGAGTAATATTTTTGAGAAAATTGCTACTAAAAAAGTAATTGCTGTTCGCTATAATTTCCTTTGTGATTTGTACAGTTTTATGGTTTGTTATTATGAAGTGATTCATCTTCTATCCAAAAACACTCATTTCAACGCACATTTTTTGTGACCCAACATTGTATTCTCGCACCAAAAAACACGACACAAAACA
Organism: Helicoverpa assulta; assembly: GCA_963856015.1. NCBI lineage: Eukaryota > Metazoa > Arthropoda > Insecta > Lepidoptera > Noctuidae > Helicoverpa > Helicoverpa assulta. The sequence goes on from CAWLCW010000027.1 coordinate 5,540,065, forward strand.
TTTCATGAAACATGAAATATGGACGAAAACACACAACACCATTTACACATATTGTTACGTAAATAAAACTTGCAAAATTTTTCAGTTCAAAAGCTGGAAATTTATTCGAAATTGTCGACGAACATTTTTCATCGCCAACTATTTAAATTCAGATTTGGGTAACTGTGCCAGGGGTAGTTCACTAGCCTTCAGTATTTCGCCGGCATTTTTAGTTTTCGATATTTCGATTTGAGGAAATTGGAATTTCTTGTGAACTTGACTTGACGCCTGTCTATCGCTGAAATTCGTTTATTACAAATCTAAAATTAACTCAGCTGAAATGGACCAATGTCAGTGGCTGTTAATGTAACATTTGCCACTTCGAAAATATCATCGAAATTATGTCTGAACGAAAATTGGGTTTGGAATACAAATGTTTCTATTTTTATTTAAATCAAACAAATCAATTTTGGCAGGTCAAGCCAATATCAAGTTAATCGAAAATATTTTATTTAACTTTTGACTTGAAATATTTTGGGGTGTTGATTGTTTGAGCCTAAACATAAACAACGATACAGTATTCATAACTCAAATAAACTTTTTCGCTAAAAGGGGATATTTAAAATTAACTCCATTTTTGTAAAGGCCTTTAAAATTATGATACCACAAAAATCTCGTACCTACATTCACGTAGCAACCGCTATACCTTCGAAGGAATTTTCAGCATCAAATCAAAGGACGGTATCTCTGAAGGAAGCTGAAGAATTTACGAGACGCGCAAAGCTGCCAGCCCTACCCTTTGTCATGTTAAAACACATAGCAACGAGAAACTTTTACTCAAACATGAATCGAGTTCATTTACAAACTCGATTTTTTTTTATTTAACTTAGTTTAGTAACAAACGATTTTTGAGCTGCAGTTTAAAAAAAAATATTTAAAAAAGGTTGCGCAATTAATATGATGCCTGTGTTCGTTATTTGTTTGAATGAAATTCTTTCAAAGGGTTCTGAGATGGTTAAATAAATATTGAGAGTTATAACGTCCGGCCTGTATGAAGGAAAGTACTATCACATAGTATACATTATTTTAATCAGTTGTTGAATAGCTTGTTACATAACCTAACTGCCTCGTCGGTATAGTGGTCGTAAGCGCGCCTGCTGTGCTCGAGGTCTCGGGTTCGATTCCCGGGTCAGGCGGAAATCGCTTTGTGGGTTTTCTTAAACTTTCACAAAGCAGCCCGTAGTCTGGAAGTTGGTGATTGATTCACCCGTGCATCGGAGAGCACGTAAATGTCGGTCCTGCGCCTGATCTCTTTCCGGTCGTGTCGGATTGCCGTCCCATCGGGTTATGAGAGTGAAGGAATAGGGAGTGCACCTGTGTCTGCGCAAATGCTCGTGCACTATAATATGTCCTGCGCAGCTGGCTGATCTCCTTAAATGAGACAGCCGCCGTGGCCGAAATCGGCCTTGGACGCCATTACATAACCTAACTCAGAAGGAAGAACAACAAAATTATACATGAATAATAATAAGCTTTAGCAGTAAATTCAAAGGATACTGTTTAGATTAGGTTTTTAATAAATGGAACTAATTACTGTATTGATTGTACTTACCTTACCAAGTCTTGCAGTATAAAATAAATACATATTTTCCAATATTTTTGTACTGGGCGTGGGTTACTTGTAGAACGGTGTATGTATTAAAAAAGTGGTAATTTTACATAGGTATTTCGGCTCACCCTTGATGTTTGTCGAAATATGTGTGTATTTTTTGCTCCAAAAATAGTTTTTGCAAAATATGGGTGGGCAGAAAGTAAATTCCGAGTTGCATAAGTTGATTTATCCATAAAGAAGCCTATATATATATTATAGCCATGAACTTTGCTTTTAATAAAAAACGTCATCCTCTCATGTTAGTTTAGCTACTTAATAAGTAATAGGTACAATATTTTTTTTATTCATAAAATGAGTATCTAAACCTACCTAAATTTTAGGTTTGCGAAATAAAGATCATTTATCTTTCACAGAGTAATTTTAGGCAATAACAGGGCTGGATTTCAGTCTAGCTAGAACAGGGCGTAGACACCTTAATTACAGGCTAGAAGGTGAGCTAGTATTTGAGCCGGCAATTCTAGTCTTTGAGTGTTAATTCTAGAAATCTAGGCACTAGGCACTATTTTGTGTTAATTACAAAGTGTTGTTTTATTATCAAATAACGTTTGAAACCAGTGTTTATAGTTCCATGAATAATTGTTTGTAGTTCGTAAAATCTATAACTTTAGTCTAGACAAAAACATCGATTTTATGGTAGTTGCTCGACGTTAATCCTGACTATGAAATGAAATATTATCAATAATTGAGAGAAAAATAACACTGTTTACAAGCATTTTTCATCTGAGATGGTATAAATGTATTACTATTTTATATTTTCTTTATATTTATAACAACGATGTAATTTAAAATGCATAACACACTATCAAAGGGCTTCTTTGATTTATGGCTGTACAAAACTCCATATAGAGCCTCACTCACATACGGTACGCGTGTCGTCTCAAATGTTCTTCCAATACATTAAGTTTGACTTTGTGAAATCTTGATGCGCCCCTACTCAAACGCATTGCGCTACATTCCCCACTTATAAATGGAACGTGCTAGAATGTTAAACATTTTCTTAGCTGTGTGATGCTTTTGAAATGAATTATGTGCTTTTGATTTGTTTAGTTTATAAGTTTTAATGATCATAAGGTTAAGCAACGCTTGGCGCGGTCGGTCTGTGGCAAAGATTAGAGATCTATGGACTTACTACAAAAACTTAACCACCTGTTTTACACTTGTCTAAAAGAATTGCGGCTGCAAAATGAACCATATGTCAACGTCATAATTTGTCATTTTTTTAGACAAGTCTTAAACTGACGTTTAAAAGTTTTTGTGGTAAGACGATTAAGGTTTTAAATAGTTACCACCTTATTATGAAAGGTTGTCCTAAAAATATACCGGCTTTAGTTTAAGGTTAGTTTTAGGTATAAACCATAGCATCTGATTAAATTAATACTCTAAACCTAGTACTAAACACGGTACTTTTTGAAATCGCGTTTTACGAGTAGGTATAATAGGGTGGTTAGTGTTTAATTTACAAGAAAGGCATTTTTGTATCACTTTTTTCTAGAAATGAAATTTATTTATTTATTTTTTACACATAGTTACTTTATCATTACATTACATTGAAATAAATTAAAATATCAAACAAACTAATCGATGGTCCCTATTAACAATGTCAGTTCTGCAAAAATAGTACTGTTCAGTAGAGCACTTCAAAGTTTGTTTTGACGATAAAAAAAATATTACATAACTGAGGATATTCAAATTTGCACTGATTATATTATGTATTGTTTACTAAGTGTTCACATAGATAAAACTAAGAAATTATTTATGGTTAAGGAAATAAGGTACTACCGACATTTAAACATGTACAACTTGCAAATTGATTTGTCGGAAATGACACATCCAACAAAACGTATGCTTTAGTTACATGTAACAATGTCAAAAGTGACACATCCAACCAAAAAATCTACTATACGTACATGTAATAACGTCAGAAGTGGTATATCCGACAAAATTGTCTGTTTAAATACCATTGAAAATAGATGTAACTACCGGAACCTACTTTATTAAAGGGAATATAGAACGTTTAGAATGTTTCGACATTATGGAATATTTACTTGTTCAAACGTGAAAAAACAATAAATCACCCGCAAATTCACCAGCGCGAGCGCTCCTCCCGGTGACAAAGTGCGTAGTGGCAGAACCGCGCGCGCCCCGCGCTCTCTCCTTCCCGCGGACAGCGCCGGTTCCGTCACTACCGACACTGTTGCGCGGACGAAGTTATTGCAACCGACAATATTAACTAAACAATTGACTAAATAAAATGATTTTTAATAAAATAAAATATTACGTATGATAGATTTTTTTATTGTGATTCTATTTATGTAAAAAAGTGAAAATCAGTAAAAATGTATTTCCGACATTGTTAATAGGGACCATCGTAATATGAATTATAATAATTACAAAGCCGCAATAATCTGGTACAAACGGGACCACAGGCCTGCGCGGTACATTGTGGTAAGTGTGACGGGCATTTGTCTATAATATTGTAGTGTTAGGTATGTGATGTTGCTGGCCTTAAATGCCATATAAGTATAAGTACTACGTATAGGCCATTTAATTCTAGTGAAATTCGAATTTTGATATTTATCGTGAGTCAAGTCTGTAAAGACTATTCCTGAGATCGTGGTTTAGTAGCCAAACGGGTTAATCGAAGGCTGGTAAAAAAGTCTAAGAGTGGGCAACCATAGAAATAGCACTATAATTATTCTCTGCCCCGGCCCAACTCATTACTTAAATTAAAATGCTGTTACAGCCTTCTTTTTTTTTTTATCGTCCCATTGCTGGGCACAGGCCTCCTCTCACACGGAGAAGGATTGAGCATTAATCACCACGCTTGCTCAATGCGGGTTGGTGATTTCAGACTTTACAGTCCAGGTTTCCTCAAGATGTTTTCCTTCACCTTTTTTATCAGCCATTGGTGTCTAAGATATACTTAGAAAAGTACATACAAACTTAGAAAAGTTGCATTGGTACTTGCCTGACCTGGAATCGAACCCACACCCTCATACTCGAGAGGTTGGTTCTTTACCCACTAGGCTACCACGACTTCAATTAAAATGCATGGGCATAAAAAAAGCAACATCAAATCTTTCACTCATTTTAGAGACTGCTAAATGTTTCACGATGTTATGTAGTGCTATTTCAATCGACATAAAACATAATAGTTTAACATTTTAATACCTTCACAGACAACACTACGCATACCAATAAACAAGGATAAACGCTCCCCGCCCGGGGCTAACCCAGTACGAACGGGGAATATAAACACAATAAATTAATTTGCAGCGGTTTATTAGAGCACATTCCATTAGTACAGGTGAGTCGTACACGCATACTTACCTGACGTATTCGCGAGGGTAAGGTCTTAGATCATTTAAGCAACTGGAGCCGCGATAATCTCAAATGATAATGCAAGAGTTTGCCAATTTGCGGGGGTGAGCCCTTCGTGCGTAAACGCAACAAATAAAGATAAAGTTTTATGTTGTGTTTTTAATTTTTATGTTATCTTTTTTTATATTTTCTTTATTTTTGATTTTCCTTTGTAAGAAATGTACTCACTCTGATTTATGTAATTGACTTTTGAAGTCGTGTAAAACAAACAAATAAATATATAGCTCACTCATACATTTTCCATCATATCTTTACGAGCGCACAACACAAAAGTTTGTAAAACAAGCATAAAATTTACACACACACATGCATGTGGAGGAAACGCGGCACTCCTGTACCTTTGGCACAGGGAAGTGGTATGACGTCTCCGGTTGGCTATACTCTCTAAGGGTTTGGTATAATGATAAGGATCTATGTGGGTCACATACCTGGAGGTTTATATTGCATGATTAAGTTTCGCGGGACGAAATCGCAGTGGCTTCGTGGAAGATTGGTTTTTAAGTACAAGTTTGTTTTTTATGAATGCATACTAACCTAAAAGGCCAGATTTAACTTTTTTAGTCTGCATATGTCATACATAATATGAACCGCGAGAAATAGCTAGTAAAAGCTACATTAATTACAGTCTTTAATTAATTGAGTTAATGCTTTATCTGAGAAAATTGATACTCAAGATAAGCAGTTACTCCAAATTTTCTGACTGCTCTCAAAATATTTTATCACTTATACGTTGAAAGTAATCGAGGCATGGATATAATTAACTATAAAAGTTTAAAACTTGTATTTCAGGATCGTTCTAGCCATTTCAGTTTAGAGTTTACAGCTAAAGCTACTCAGCGTATTTCCCTAGAGGAGACTGCAATACTGGTGCATTTCGTGTATGTAATACAAATGTTTTCGAAAAGATTGAAATGGCGTTTGCAGTGCAGTATGTGTTACGTAAGTATACCTGGAACTATCACCTTTCATCAAGCATCACCTTTGGCATATACGTTTAATTTTAGTTTCGTTCGGTTTTTCGTACGGTATCCCAACTATGATTTAAACATGAAAACTTTGGAAATTGTACCAAGTTTTGCTATAAAGATTGTCTGGTAAAAAATGGAGTCAAAAGATGACTCATTCTAAAATGTTCTCGTTAAAAGATAGACGAAAAGTTTCAGATCTCACGTTTTTTCATAAAAAGAAATAGGTAGGTATTGTATAAATATTTTGGTAATACAGGCTTGAGGGTGCACTATGGCAAAGTACATAAAGCTCGCGGTGTACCCTCAGCCTCTCAAACTGTATCCCCTACCACATCGACAGCTACAACACTCACCCCACTCTGGCAACAACTTTCCAAATTAAAACATTCAGTGCCCATTCTGAAGAGAGTTCCTCGTGGCGCAAGACCGTCCGTTGCAAAAAGTTTAGCACGATGCGTATCCCTTGCTGCCCGAGAGAACTCTGAACGTGCCTGGGAACAGTTATTAACCTTCCCTTATAGGGTTCTACATGTTCAAAAAAGTTTGGCATCTAAAAAAAACTTTAACAGCCCAAATTAAAGAAAACTGTATGAATACTATTTCTTCTTTTGACCCTAAATTACCGGCACGTCTACCCCACAAAGGGCTTTTACATCATGTGGAATCCAAATTAGGGGAAGGTGACATAAGTGGGGCTGCTAGGGTACTTTTTAGCAGCGATGTGGTCGCGCCATACTCTCCAGAGACTTTTACAGCCCTGGAGAGTAAACACCCGGCCGCAGCAAATGACCTCTCCTTCCCCGACCCCAATGATACAGATCCGTTGTACATTACAGCTATCCAATTGCGCTCGGCTGTCAACTCCTTCAGGAGCGGCTCCGCCGGGGGCCTCGACGGCTTGACGCCGCAACATTTAAAAGACTTAACGAGTGCAAACGCCGGGGAAGCTGGTGAGTCGCTTTTGAGGGAGCTGACAGCTCTTATAAATTTAATGCTCGCCGGCAATGTGCACGATGCCGTCATCGATGTCTTGTATGGGGCTAACTTATGTGCCCTACGCAAGAAGGATGGCGGCATTCGTCCCATTGCCGTAGGTAGCACCTATCGACGTATCGTAGCCAAAATAAGCTGTGCCTATTATAGCGAATCTTTGGCCAGCAAGTTCCAGCCCCTACAGTTAGGTTTTGGTTCTAAAGGGGGCTGTGAGGCTGCGGTACATGCTTTAACAACTTTCCTCAATAGTAATGCAGGGGAGGTCATTTTAAAGGTTGACGTCATGAATGCCTTCAACTCCGTAAACAGGGACATTCTGTTGACAGAAGCAAAAAAAGAAATTCCTAAAGTTTTTAAATTCCTTTGGCAATGTTATAGATACCCTTCCAAATTATTATATAAAGACCATCTTCTCGAATCTGCTGCTGGATGTCAACAGGGTGACCCTCTTGGGCCAGTCATTTTTAGTTTAGTTATAAATCCAATTATTCGTCAACTAAATTCAAAATTTAACGTCTGGTATTTAGATGATGGCACCCTAGGAGGCGATGTAGATACTGTTTTCAATGATCTTACACTATTAAAAGAAAAATTCAAATCAATCGGTCTCACACTCAACTTTTCGAAATGCGAAATTTTCATTCCTGACACCAACATTCATAGGCAAACGATTATTTCAAAATTTCATACCATAGCTCCGCAATTAAAAATCATTGAAAAAGCCTCTCTTCGCCTACTAGGGTCTCCGATCTATGACGACTCTTTTTCCTCCTTTATAGAGGAAAAAATTCAAAACTTCAATGACATTTCGGACAGGCTACTTAAAATTAATGTACATTCGGCATATACACTTATTCGATATTGTTGTTTCGGACCAAAATTTACTTACATATATCCTTCGCTCTTCTCATTTGTGGAAACATCCGAACCTATTAGATAAAGTTGACAAAATTATCAGGAACACCCTTTCTCTAATTTTAAATGTGGCCCTGGACGACCGAGCCTGGCAACAGGCCTCACTGCCTATTCGTTTGGGAGGCCTCGGCGTCCGCAAAATTTCCAGTCTTAGTTTACCGGCATTCCTCTCCTCGGTCCACAGCACCGCAAGTCTCACTAGGAAAATTCTATCTTCCTCACTGGTGGACTCTGGGGTGCCGTGTTTGGCCGATGCGTTGAATGCTTGGAAAATGACTTGCCCAAATACGGTTTTGCCCAGTGACCCCTCCTCTCAGAGACAGTGGGATGGGCCGCTCTGCAGCATCACACGGAATGATCTTCTTAATACGTGTAATGGTGCTGCCGAGCGTGCTCGCCTGCTGGCTGTGGGAGTATGGGAATCTGGACTATGGTTGCAGGTTATTCCGTCAACCAGCATAGGCACTATGCTGGATGACAACACCTTCCGGATCGCTACATGCCTTCGATTAGGCGCTCCCTGTGTTGCTCCGCATCGCTGCCATTGCGGTGAAGCTGTCGACAGCCTCGGGCACCATGGTCTGTCGTGCTGCAGAAGTGCTGGTCGTATTGCACGGCATGCCAGCATTAACGACATTATCCGTCGTGCTCTTTCCACCGCCGGCGTACCAGCCGTGTTAGAGCCTAATGGACTGGTGCGTGACGATGGAAGGAGGCCAGATGGCATGACGTTGTTGCCATGGAAGATGGGTAGGCCCTTGGTGTGGGACGCAACATGCGTCGACACCCTGGCGCCATCACATCTTCCTAGCACGGCATGCTGTGCTGGGGCGGCTGCAGCTTCTGCAGAGACCACCAAGCGGCGCAAATATAATACCCTTATTGGAAATTATAGTTTTGAGCCGTTTGGGGTCGAAACGCTCGGACCGTGGGGCCCGAGTTCGCGGTTACTTTACAAGGACATCGCGAAAAGGCTTGTCGACGCTTCGCGTGACCAGAGGGCTGGCTTATTCTTTGGACAAAGAATTAGCATTGCCATTCAACGTGGCAATGCAGCCAGTCTTCTGGGCACGTTTCCGGAGGACAGTGATCCGGAGGAATACTTCGACGCCTGATCGATGCCCTTTTATATTATGTTTTATGTTTATATATATTTTGTATATAGTATTTTATTTTTAGTTTTGTATAAAGATAAGTAGTTTAAGTTTGTATATGTCACCGTAAGATTACAAACATCGTTAGATTACAATCTATCTCGAGAGATTGTAAACTGTCGAATTATTGTGAACCGAAACATCTGATTGCAATTTAACGTATTATTTTTCGCTATATTATAATCTATCAATGTAAAGCGGTCAAATTGTCAACTGGTGTAGAACGGAATGCATCTTGCGCGCTGATTGGTAGAACGTAATGTGCCCCCGCCGCTCCGGCATTCGCCATTTTGTTTGTTTATTTCGTTTGTTGTCGATTGTGTAAACAACTGTGTTTTCGTGATTATAAATTGATTTCCTGTTGAAAATAACTTATATCTTTAGAATTAGTTATATAAAAGTGTTGAGGATGTAAAATTTATCTGTGATTAACCAAAGAAAAGCAGTTTGAACGATAAACCAACAAATTAGTGTTAGTTTCCGAACATAACCTAAATTACATTAATTTCTCGTGTTTTAATATTTGTATATGCGTGGAAACTTACGTGTTCTCATTAAATAATATTAGCCATGTCGGATATTGAGCCTGGTCAACAAAATAACTCAGAAAAAAAATATATTGTTAATCCGAACGAATTTACCATAGAGCTACAAAAATATTACAGTGGGCGTAATGAAAATAGTAAAATTATATTTTTCATTTTCATTTGAATTGCAAGATAAAATGATTGTTTATTATTTTATAGTTTTTTTTTTTATAATTGTCCAATTTAAATTGTTTGAGGACAAAATTAAGTACCCTTTTTTATATAAGAGGCTTTTATTTTTTTTTTAATATTTGTTTGTGTTTGAAGACAAACTACCTAATTGTTTTGTTTTTTTTTTTTTTATAAGTTTCTTATAATTTTCCAATTTCAATTTGTGTTTGAAGAATAAATATTTCGTTACAATTTGTTCCCTCCATAATATGTCAGGAATATTAATTACATACTCGTACTAAATAATAAATACTTGAAGAATTTTTGAAGAGCATTTATTTTATTTATCTGACACCTCTATTTCATTCCTAACTCTACGGGAACTCCATGGGAACAGAACGGCTGGTCGTGATTGGTCGATCTTACAAAAAGACTGACCAATCAGAGAGAGCTTTCGGACAGTTGACAATTTGACAATTTCTCATCGATAGATTATAATATAGCGAAAAATAATGCGTTAAATTGCAATCAGATGTTACGGTTCACAATAATTCGACAGATTACAATCTCTCGAGATAGATTGTAATCTAACGATGTTTGTAATCTTACGGTGACATATATATGTATAGTGTGTACATTGTATAAAGTAATACAGCAATCTATAATTTTTAAACGCTGCATTTTTTTGCGACAAAAATAAGCAGTACTAGTAGAACTTTTTTTTTGCTACTAAAAACGCTTTCATTTGCCTTAGCTCTTTGATCGTTCAAAGCGAGCATTAAAAACTAGGTCGATTACAGTTCGATACCGCTGAATAATCATCAAAGGAATGTAGGAAATAGTAGTGTAATAAATATCTATTGAATATGAAAGGATACATAATATTCCTTGTTGATTAAAAGTTTCGAAAGTAGATAAATGGAAGCCTGCTTAAAAGCGTGTCAAAGATTTGGGTAAATAGGGATAATGAACACTTTATTTAACAAAATAAATGAAAAAAAATCTCAAAGACAGTTTTTTTGTCTTCAGTGTTTCATAAAAACCTTTCGTAACACAACCATTTTCAAAATGCAATGGTTTAGTCTCTGGTCCTTATTAAATTCCTCTATACATTTACAAAACGGGTGAAATTAAATCTATAAGCCCAATCATTCCATCCAGAATGGATCCAAAATGGTTGAAATCTAGAATGGTTTGCGAAGCGGTGTTTCACAGTTCCATTCCAAAATACCCATCCTGGAATGGGCTACTATCCAATCTGGCCGGGATTGGTTTTGTTAGACATCCCAGTAATCTGTAGCAATACCTCGTTAGAATGTAAGCTGTCCTAATACCGGCCGATGAAGTATTTGTTAGAGCAATGACCGTTACAAACGCTTATCTATTTATTTACTAGGTTCATCAACAATTTTCGAGAACCAAAAACGATGTAAAGAATTGGCATGTGTGACAATCACGATGAACACTGCATGCGTAATGCGTAAAAATAAATTAAATTGAACTAAAATAAATATATTTGGCGCAGTAAGCTAAGCAAAACAATTTTAATAACAATAAAGTGAGATACTGTGGAAAAGCATTATAATTCGGACTGTGTATTCTATATGAAGATTTTGATTAAAATATTTTTGAAGGATAAACGTAAACGATGTTTGATTATGGAAAAAGTTGGTACAAGTTTAATTGCTTTTGACTTGATTTCCGAGTCGTTTTATATCGTTTAGGTAAATATTGGGAGAAAATTGAAATTGCGATCGAAGTTTTGTTTAGAAATTGCAGTAAGTTAAGCTACACACGTAAAGTAACATTAATATAGATAGATTCAACTTAAAAGACATATGACAATAAACCAACATTAATTTCAAGCTCAAAAGAGCAAATAAGCTACATCCAAAAACAAACACCAGAATAGAATTCTGCTAAGTTACGCCAGTCGAATTTATCGCGAAAGGCTCTATCCACAACCAAGACTAATTGTAGCCCGGGGAACCCTACCAGATCCTTTAGAGATTCCGTTAACTTCACAATTTAGTCTCTCAACTCCTGCAAATAGAATCCGTTTGCCATCTGAGAATTCCCAGTTTTGCCTACAAACATATCGGCTGCTATGGAGTCGCTGACGGTTGACTATGCTGGTTAGGGCTGGTACAGATACGCGATATCTAAAATCTATTTACCTACACAAACGTAAAGAGCATTGATGAAGCAACTATTAATTGCTTATGAAAATTGTGTTAGTTGATTTCAATTAATAAGACGTCCATAACACATTGTGATCTGTCCATAACACAGTCAATGGTGTCTGTATATCTTAGACACCATTGACTGTGTTTCGGATGGCACGTTAAACTGTAGGTCCCGGCTGTCATTGAACATCCTTGACAGTCGTTACGGGTAGTCAGAAGCCAGTAAGTCTGACACCAGTCTAACCAAGGGGTATCGGGTTGCCCGGGGAACTGGGTTGAGGAGGTCAGATAGGCAGTCGCTTCTTGTAAAGCACTGATACTCAGCTGAATCCGGTTAGACTGGAAGCCGACCCCAACAGGATTGGGAAAAAGGCTCGGAGGATGAACACATTGTGATCTGCATAAACTTTACCTGTGTAGTGGACGCCAAAAACGCCGGCAGGTCAACCTACCCGAATTTGACAAATTTTACCAATCGAACATTAACTTTCCACTATTGTCATAAGGTTGAAAATCTATTGAAGAAATTTAACAGATTGTGGTAGGTTTCTTTACATAGAGCGACTGCTTATCTGACCTCTGTAACCTAGGAACTCGGGTAAGTGGAGACGAGCCATTTGTAATAGAGTTAATGTTGATAACATAGTATAAAGCAAACATGATGTTGTGTGTGTGACCTTAGGAGCAGGCGAATCTTAAAATTTAACATCACGGGTTTTGGATCAAAGCCAACTTTGCAGGGAGGCGCATAATGAGTGTTATTGCTGGACATAGATAAGCTCAAAGGAGATTCTATGCATTTGCAGCTGTCTCGTTTCATGATGCTTTTTGTGGCTATGGGTAGTTAAGTTTTTATGATTTTTCTATACTAATATGCCATATGTAGGGATAAATGTATAGAAGATACTAAAACTTAATGTAACATTTGTTCTTCGTAAGAAAATACATAAATAAAACTAAACAGAAATTAAATAGCACAATAAGGTATGTTGAAACGGCAAAATGACTTATGTTTTCAATTTTTAATCCTACGTTTGTACGAATCACTGTTTCATTCACCGTATTCATAAAAAAAAATGATTAAAACACGCGTTTAATATCGTTGTATCGGATCTGTCATGGTGGCTAAGCCCAGAGATTTAAATCGGCTAAGCCTATAAGCGTGAGCTAATCCCTACATATAGCAGTCTTCAATAATTATGATCAGTGATCACTAATCTATGTACAGGAGAATTAACAGCTCAGAATTTCCACGACGTCACATCAAATAATTGTCAGTAAATTCAACAACGACTACTCAATCAAGCTCAGACTAATTCCAATTTATTCTACATACTTGATATCATTACGGGCATGTGATGCGGAGGAATGAGAATCATGTTGTGAGGAAGATGATGAATATGAATGTGGACGGATATAGTGGAAGAGAAAGATCAAATAAACGATGGATGGATTGTGTGAAAGTAGATTATGGTAAGAAAGAATGTTACTTGTGAGATGACGGCAGATAGAAGAGTATGGAAGGAGAAAACATGCTGCGCCGACCCCAAATAAAATTGGGATAAGGGCAGGAGGATGATGATGAGTTGATATCATTAATGCTCAATCCTTCTCCGTGTGAGAGGAGGCCTGTGCCCAGCAGTGGGACGATAAAAAGGCTGTAACAGTTGATATCATATTGCGGTTAAAGCCCGAATTGCGGCTATATCTAGGTTTAACCGGCTACAGATAGGTGCAATAGGCCATACGCGGTGCTTATGTACTAACCCTATGTATTTCCTTCGGCCGTATCAAATAAAGATGAAATTAAATGAACGATTTTAAATGGACAGTATAGAACAGTTGGTGTTCTGAAGAAAAAGTGAGACCTACTCTTTTTATTAGGGTCAAGTGCGAGTTAGCAGACTTCTTGCCTCATGAAAAAGGAGGAAATCAACCGGCTTCTTAGTTTGTTGATTGGGGAAAAGAGTAAGTTCGTAAATAAAGTTAAATAAGTAAAATAATAAGAAGGACGTGGTCTACAATTAATGTTTTTCAGGAGCAATATGAAACAAGAATGTTAACATTAACTGGTAGGCTAGAAATAGGTATTTTTTACACGTTACTGCGTGTACACTACGTGGCACCAAACATAATTCTTAATTTTTATCTTATAAATATCTTGTTATTAATACAGATGCGTAATTGGTGGAATAAAAAACCCTCCGCCGTCAAGTGGATACTAAAAGTCTTAAAGTCTTCAAGAGAGTCCAATTATATATTTAATTTTATAAATTCACACAACAGGCTTTTTACAACAACAACTGACATTACCTCTTTTTTTTTTTAACACACATCAATTTTTCCGGCTATGTACACACCTAACCCAAAGAGGTTGTACATACTATAACACTTTCCCTAAATTGATGAGAAGTATTAATTTTGGTTGCCTAATGCATCCCAATCTTTTGTCGCAAATCCACGAGCCGAGGTCTGGGAACTGCCTTGGTAAACACATCAGCCAGCTGATCTGTTGAAGTTGTCTTCACAACCGTTAGAGTACCTTCTTGCACCATTTCTCTCACAAAGAAATGTCTAGTACGGATGTGTTTTGTCCTCTTATGGAATTCTGGGTTGTGAGCTAATCTTATAGCGGCCTCATTATCCACTTTAAGGACAGGTATCTCTTCTAGATCTGTCATTTCTGCAAAAAATTCTTTGCAGCCATACTAGTTCTCTAGCAGCTTCACTAGCAGCCACTATCTCCGCTTCTGTTGTGGATATAGCAACTGTGGCTTGCCGTTGACTAAGCCAAGACACAGCAGCACCAGCGTACAAACACACTACGCCAGTAGTTGATCTTCCAGTTGTAGAGTCTCCTCCGTGATCAGCATCACTGTAGCCTATTAGCTGTTTAGGCTCACTTCCATATGTCAATCCGAGAGAGATTGTCCCCTTCAGGTACCGGAATATTCTTTTAACTGTGTTCCAGTCTTCCTTTGTAGGATTCTCTAGCTTACGAGAGGCTACTCCCACCGCATAAGCGATATCGGGACGAGTGCCTACCATCAAATAAGCGAGGGCGCCGACTGCTTCTCTATAGGGAAACTTCTTTTGTTCTTCTGCAGGGACCACTTTCCCTGACTGAATACCTTCTTTCTCTATAGGAGTAGAGACTGGATTGCAGTCAACCATCCCAAAACGCTCTAATATCTTCTTTAAATAGGCTTCTTGATTGATGGTTATAGAACCGTCACTTGCGGTCTTAATTTGAAGGCCTAAATAATATGAAGCTGGTTTGACTGTGATCTTTAATTTCCTTTTCAGATCTTCTAAAAAGCCATTCGCCAACTCTGCGTCTGTAGCAGCGACTAAACCGTCATCAACATACAGAGTGATCAGAATTTTCTTCTGTCCAATTTTCTTAGTGAAGAAACAACAATCACCATCACTCTGTTTGAAGCCCATTTCTAGTACTATGTCCTCAAAACAGCTGTTCCAGCACCTTGGTGCTTGTTTTAAGCCATACAGACTGCGATTTAGACGACACACTTTCTTGGAACCATCACCATAACCATCTGGTTGCTTCATAAAAATGTCCTCCGACAATTGTCCATTTAGGAATGCAGTGGCTACATCAAACTGTACAATATGTAGTTTTTCTTGAGCACTAACACTCAAAAGTGCTCGAATTGTAGCATGTCTAGCTACGGGGCTAAAAGTTTGGTCATAGTCCAAACCTTTCTTCTGTTTAAAGCCTTTTACAACTAACCGCGCCTTATATTTTTCAATAGAACCATCTGGATTTCTTTTTATTCTAAATATCCACTTACATGGTAGTGCCTTTCTGTTGGGCGGTAGTTCACATAGACTCCATACATTGTTTTCCAATAGCGATTCCATTTCGGCGTTTAATGCCTTCAGCCACTCATCTCTGTCTTCTCTTCCCAAGGCTTCTTCGTAAGACTCAGGAAAGTGATCAGAGTCAATGAGGCAGATATAATCCTTCATCCGCTGTGGAGGTCTAAGGGTTGACCTGTCTCTCAAATTATACCTGTGAACTTCAGGTTCCCTAATTTCCTCTTGAGCATCGATAAACTCTTCTGCTTGATCTGCTTCTGAAACATCTTGAACATGATCTCCTGACACAGCCTCGTCATTGTTAGCTGTATCATACTCTCCCTCTAGAGCACGTTCATTAGTCTCATTATCACGAGTTTCTGGTTCTCTTATTGGTAAACTTATCTGCGTTGGAACATCTTCCGATAAGATCACTCCCTCTGTCTCTATCAGATCGAAATCTCCCTCTGTCTCATTGCTACTTGGTTCATTAATTGGTGGTAAATCCATTTCTTCTTGAAGACTTGGCAATGCAGTTGGGATTCTCAATTCGATACTTGGACTAAATATGACATCTCTAGATCTTTCGGTCTTTTTTCCATTCCAGATGCGATACCCATCGTCGTTATCATATCCAATAAGTCTGCCCTTAATAGCTTTCTTCTGTAGCTTCTTCCTTTTCTGCTTAGGAATGTGGAAGTAACATTCACTACCAATTACACGCAAGTGAGAGATCTTAGGCTTCTTCTTATACCAAAGCTCGTACGGTACTTTCCCTGCTTCTCTAGTGGGTCCAGTGCGATTGAGAACATAAGCAGCTGTATTAATAAGCTCTGCCCACAAGGCTTGTGGAAACTCCTGTCCCGAGTGCATGTATGATCGAGCGGTTTCTACTAAAGTCCTGTTTTCTCGTTCTGCGCACCCATTCTGTTCAGGGGTGTATGGCATCGTGAGTCGCTGGATTATTCCCTGCTTGTTAAGAATATCTCGAACAGCTTTATTGTCGAACTCGCCACCATTATCACTCAATAATGTTCTAACTGTATGTCCAGCGTTTTTAGCTTCTTTTAAGAATTGACTAAGCTTGTCCTTTACTTCACTTTTGTTGCGAATGAAGAAAACGTGACGAAACGCGGAGTAATCATCTTTAAAAAGAACAAAATAGAGATGTTTGCCATAGCTCTTCGGGAATGGTCCGCATACATCAGCGTGTACCAGCTCTCCAGGCATATTAGCTCTTTCTCTCTTGCCAAACTTTAGTCGCTGTGCTTTACCATAGATGCATCCTTCGCACTGTATATCACTCTCTAGATTTAGATTAATCCCCAGTTCCCTCTTAACAAGATCCTTAATGTACTTCTTGTTCTGGTGACCAAATCTCTCATGATATAGCTGAAGTAAGCATGATGGATTAACAGCATTAATTTGTACAGGTTTACTCGGTAGAACTGTCTTCATCTGTAACTTATACAGTCCACCATTATGTTCCCTGTTACCTACTGCAATAACCTGACCATTTAGTTCCAATCTGCATTCTTTAGTTGTGGAAATAAATGTACTGTTTCGCAGTTTGTCCTGTGCAGCTAACATAGATAGCAGATTTTTCGTTAGTTTTGGCACGTACCAGACATCACTTAGGGTAAGCTTCATAATTTTGCCGTTAACATTTGTTTCAACCACCACAGACCCTTTCCCTTTTGCAGGAACTACGGTGCCGTCTGCCGTCGTTACGGTGTGGTTCGACCCAAAGTCCTCATAATTGATGAATATATCTTCCCTATTGGTTACGTGAGTTGTGGCACCATTGTCCACATACCAATGTTCTGCATCTTTATCCTCTGAGCAAGTATATATCATAAGCGTAATATTCTGCACTTGCTGCTTCGTCGACGTAAACTGTGAAGGTGGTTTCTTCGGTCTGCCATCCTGGATCCACTGCTTGCAGTTCTTGATGCGGTGTCCCTTTTGTGAACAGTACCTACACCTCAAATTCTCGTCTCTGGATTTTACTTTTAGCTGCGGCTTAGAGGTAGAGGTGAGCACTTCTTCATTATTATTACCTAGTGCCCTCTCGTACCCACAGAGTTGTGCTGTTAGTGTGTCTATGGTCCTCTCCTGTTTGTTCAACAGCATCCAGCTAGATTTGAAGTTGAAAAATTTTTCATCGAGGGAATCCAAAATTTTACAAATCAAAAACATATCGGGTAACTTCATATTAGGATCAGTCTTCAAAATTTCGGCATTCAAATTGTTCCAGATGTTTTTCAGTTTAGACATCATTGTCGACACATCCTCTGAACTATTTTTATAACTGAAAAACTGCATGCATAACGTGTATGCACGATCTTCGGACTGTCCATCAAATAATCTATGAAGTTCCTCCCAGACTTCATGTGCTGTCTCGAACCTCATGACTTTCATCAGCGTCTCTTCGGTCATGTTACTGGTCATTATGAGCAGGGCGTTGCTGTCTGCCTTTCTATACTTCAATAACTCTGAGTTATAGGCCATCACAGCACCATCGCCTGTTCCTAAAATCGGCTTCCGAAGCTTTCCTTCTGCTGCCTCCATGGCGCCTTCTGTGCCACGCAACATTACGGAAACTTTATACTTCCATGTAGCCCAATTTTCACTGCCTTTGAGCTGACCAATTTGAATTTTAGTAGTAAAATTTTCCATATTGGCGGGGAAGATTTTCCGCTGGCCCGTAACCTAATACAGATGCGTAATTGGTGGAATAAAAAACCCTCCGCCGTCAAGTGGATACTAAAAGTCTTAAAGTCTTCAAGAGAGTCCAATTATATATTTAATTTTATAAATTCACACAACAGGCTTTTTACAACAACAACTGACATTACCTCTTTTTTTTTTTTAACACACATCAATTTTTCCGGCTATGTACACACCTAACCCAAAGAGGTTGTACATACTATAACAGTTATCTGTACTAATATTATAAAGCTGAAGAGTTTGTTTGTTTGAACGCGCTAATCTCAGGAACTACTGGTCCGATTTGAAAATTTCTGTCAGTGTTAGGTAGCCATTCATCGAGGAAGGCTATAGGCTACTTTTTATCCCGGTACGGGAAGTAGTTCCCACGGGATGCGGGTGAAACCGCTGGCAGAAGCTAGAATGATAATAAAGAATAACGCGACGGCAAAGAAAAATCGCATTAACACTTCTAATTCAATTTATTATCAACAAAACCTGACGCGAAATAAATATGACGTCTAAAATTGTACAAACCAACCCACGTACATACATACCTAGCTAATAAGTAAAGCACATTTATATTTGGGCTCAAGGATTACGTATTAGGGTGCCAGTAAATAATCTTCGTTCGCACAATATGGAAGCAATTTATGACATAAGACGTACTACCACAGAACATTAAATAATGTCATTTGGAGCTGGTATTTATTTTTGGATAGAAAATTGTATAAACATTACCTGCTTACTCTTTCCTGAGTGAGGTAGGTTAGTCTTACTAACTAAAGGGTATCGAGTTGCCCGTGTAATTGGAGAAGGTCGGATAGACAGTCACTCCATGTAAAACACTGGTACACAGAAGCCGGTTAGTCTAGAAGCCGACCCTAAAATAGCTAGGAAGAGGCTGAACAGATTATATTGCCTATTGATTCAATTATTAAGGAAAGCTAAAAGCCACTTACTGAACTAAGCTAAAAACTAAAGCACTCTATCATGCCCTCGAGGTAATCAA
Organism: Helicoverpa assulta; assembly: GCA_963856015.1. NCBI lineage: Eukaryota > Metazoa > Arthropoda > Insecta > Lepidoptera > Noctuidae > Helicoverpa > Helicoverpa assulta. The sequence continues at coordinate 5,559,551 of CAWLCW010000027.1, forward strand.
ACCAAGTATTTACAAGCTAATTTCTTGAAACATTAAACTGCCACTTTGCCGAAGCCGAATTCGTCTTGGAGGTTGAAACTAGATTACTGTCAAGAGCTTGCAATTAGATGCGAAAACATATATTTATCTCACATGGCAATGATAAGGACAATATGGGGCACTAGTTTGTTTATTTACCTGCGATGTTGGAAGTCACGGGTTCATTTCCCGCATGAGTCAAACATTTGTGTGCATGAACATGTTTGTTCGGTTTAGTCTGGTTTCTGTAAAGTATGTAGGTATGTGCTTACAAAAAACCGGCCAAGTGCGAGTCGGACTCGCGCACGAAGGGTTCCGTACAGATTTATAAAACGGACAAAAAAATCACGTTTGTTGTATCCTCAAAATATTTATTCAATTCTAGTTTTCATTTAGTATTTGTTGTTATAGCGGCAACAATAATACATCATCTGTGAAAATTTCAGCTCTCTAACTACCACGGTTCATGGACTAAATGACAACTGACTGTTCTGTGTGAGGAATATTAAACTTATTTTCTTTATGCATTTTCCTCGTGGATTAGCTGGATATATTACATGACGTGTCATTTTCGTACATCAACATTTTACGTTTCATTTTACACACCTGTCGTATTAGGTGAGTTGGCTGAGTATAAAAAAATTGCCTCGATCCATCCTCGTGTTAGGCGTTAATACAGTTAGCGTGACGTGGCGTATTTTCGTCCAAAACTCTATACTTTATTTTCTTATGTCTTGATTTTTTTCTCGGGATTTAGAAAAAAATACACATGTCAGTCATGTCAGTTTTTGGGCTACAATTGTTTCGACACTGAAGTAACGCCTACTTTTACTTTCATTCGATATCGATTTTGATGGGATTTTTTATATTAGAACTAATATCAAAATTCTGCCGTTAGAAAAAGTAATTTATTCAAAGTAGGCTCAAAATCGTCACTTTTGTCATCAGTCAAATTTACAAAAGACAGCCCCCAAAACGCCCACCCTTCACCACTTCCTATGTGTTTTTGCTGGGCAGAAGAAATGTTGGAACAAACTCCCCAGCAACAACAAGTTAGGAAGCAAATCAAGAGATAGAATATAGGGAACGGCCGTTACCAAGTAACATCTATTGTTACAGCCTTTTTATCGTCCCACTGCTGGGCCCAGGCCCGCTTTCATACAGAGGATTGAGCGTTGATCACCAATGCAACTTCTCTAAGTTTGTATGTACTTTCTAAGTATATCTTAGACACCATTGGCTGATAAAAAGGTGAAGGAAAACATCTCGAGGAAACCTGGGCTATATATTCTGAAATCACCAACCCGTATTGAACAAGTAACATCTACCTCTATTTATCGGTTCATTGTTCATCCTCCTTCAAACTATGTACCTAAGTCTACAAGTACAGTAATCACTACAGTATAGTTAACATTCCGTGTCTCATTAGTAAATAAGGTTGGCACGGACCACGGGTCGTTAGTGAATAGAACTGCCTCTAACGTAAGATTGAATACAACTGTGTAGTGCTCTGTGGTGTCAGTACAACACTACTTATATACATAACCGAAAGGACCTTATAGTTACTTTTCTGTGTAGTTATTTAACTCGGTATATAAATATTATGTTCATAAAGAAATAATTAGGTATGTTACCAGTAAAATTCATAGTGTCAATTTACTTTTCAAGCATATTGTACTGCTACTAATCCACCATTTTAAATTGTTATCACAATCCCTTGATCACAGTCTTTTGTTGTGGCGAGACTTCTTGACCTATGTTCATGATGATCCAACTCTTTTGAAAGAAAGGTTGAAAACATAATACAGCTGGAAAACAAAGTGCTAAATACGGACCACTTGACATCACATCATTAGAAACATCTCCAAACGTTTACAAACAACGTTGATAAAGTTATTTAGGCCGACAGTTGGCCTCAAAGCGTTCATATGAGGCAATGAGGCAGTTTGGCACTCACACTTTGATGATAATGGCAGCTTGCCAAAGGTACACTGAGAATTATGTTGTGCGGTTTAATGAAAATTTCGTAAATATGAAATGCTCGGTTGGGGGAAGAAAAAGTGTCTGGATTACGTCTACATATAGCTGGTTTTTGATGGTGAGTACAAAATGAGCTGAGTACGTTAATAGCAGGCTTTTTATTTGTTCTGTTTGTGTACGTAATAAAGAATTCAAATTCATTGTGGTAACGTTCAATAAGTCATTCAATAATTACAAAAACGATTTTCAGTCGGCCGACATTTTGATCAGGGTGTATACTATTTTGATCGGGTCGTTGGTGAGTGCGCACACTAACCTGTATTTTTTGATCGATATTTTGTACCGACGTGTGCTTTTCGGCTCGGGAATCGAACCCGTGAACCCCTGCACAGTACAGTGACTGTTGTGAAATCGTCTTTATAGGTAGTTACACAATATGCTGGTGGTTTAGAATTGTTCAATTTGTTTTTATAGAGTTATAATGCGTAATTTTTTAGTGTCATAGAAAATCCTGTCACTGACAGACAGACGAGAAGAGGACATGTCTAGAGGCTATGAATATAATTCCCTGAAGGCTAATAATACTTGGGAGCAAGTTCATCGATCATTGAATATTAATGTCGTTAAATCTAAAAAGCTTAAGATCTGAGCGGTAGAAGTGTTTCTCTAAAAATTGATACTTCGAGCACCATTACTATTATTCTGTTACACCGGAGGAGAAAATTAAAAAAGAGAAACCAAACACAGTAGCACCCAATGCACAATGCATATCTATTGTAAAAAAAATCAAATGCTCTTCACTCGAAATCGATGGACGATCCGAAAATGTTTTTCGAGTATTATCGAATGAGCATGTCTGGCTTTAACGAACTTGTGCGATTGGTTGAACTAACGACTGCCAAGATGGACACGCATTTAAGACTTTCTATACCAGTAGAAGAGAGATTTAGCGATACAATGAGGTAATAATTTGATAAATATATAAACGACAATGTACCAATATTAACATATTTTACTTTACCTTAAATCACAAATCAAATCGTAACTCGTACTAAATCATAAAGGAAACTCAGACACATTTAAAGGTATGACGGTTTCTACTTACGTACAAATCAAATATTTCTTATTTATTTAACCGAAGTATCCGAGAAACTGAATCATCAGAAAAAAATAAATTATCTAACTGAAATGTATTACTGGAAAGTATGCATGGAATATGTTGAATTGGGTTTTATCGGCAATGATGATCGTGGGTGCTGGAATGAAGACATGGGCAGTTCCATCATGTTGCTATTAGTCGATTGAGGTATTGCTTGTATACTATTTGTATACCTAGCCTCTGTTATGTTCTTAAAAACTTTTAGTATAGCAATCTTGGCATCTATTTTTTCTTCATCAGTTAGTTTCTGAAGAGACGGAACAAGCGATAGGGCAAAATTTGTATCTGCATCTATTTTCATTTCATTATTTTTCTGTGCCTCGTTTAAGACTTCGTCCACATACTTATTCAATTCAATTTTTGGTTTCTTTCGGCTAGGAATCGAGAATCTGATGGTACCAGCTTCCTCATCATCTTCAACATCATCTTTATCGTCATTGCGCTTGCTACTTTCATTTTTTTGATTTCCAACATATGGAAGTAAAAATAATAATTGCTGAAAGTAGATGTACTGGCGTCTTTTGGTCGAAGCTTGTCCCGACTTAGGGTTTTTTTGAGCGTTCAATTCCCGACGAAAGCAAGTTCGTAAATTTGCCCATTTGTTTTGCAAATCGCGACCTGAAAAAAATTTGATTGCAGAAATTTTGCTGCTGAAGTAAGTTTTAAATCTTTGTCGGATTTGATGGGAGAGTCTATACTATGTTAGAAATGGGGCACGTACTTTAACCATTATACATGTCAGAAAAAAAAGGACACGACTGGATTAAAATTGCCAAAGAGTTTTATAGTCGTACGGATGATGGGTAAAATTGGCCGGTATATCCAATAAAAACCATTTGCATATCAAATGATAGCTTATACCCTAAGCTTCATTTTTTATTATGGGCAAAACATTGTAAACCACCGGAGAACGAAGATATGACACCTGATGGCATAGGACAGCCCATGGACTTGAACCACTTCATTGAGTATGGGAGGGATGTTTAAGTGCATTATTATTGTCAATAATTGTCAGAACGGGTCACAGAAGGTATCTGTGCCCATATCTTCCAATTTTATTGAAAAAAAAAGATTATTTAGCAGGAAGTATTTACAACGTATGGTGTACGTATTTCGCCGTTCTGGTGAGTCTAACCGGCATAACCAATGAAAACCGTTTGCATATCAAATGATAGCTTATACCATAAGCTTCATTTTTTATTATGGGCAAAACATTGTAAACCACCGGAGAACGAAGATATGACACTTGATAGCATAGGACAGCCTGTGGATTTGAACCACTACATTTTGTATGGGAGGGATGTTTAAGTGCATTATATTATTGTCAATATCAGTCAGGACGTGTCACAGAAGATGCATGTGTCAATAAAAATAAAATAACAGTTCGTATTCACAACGTAAGGTGTACGTATTCGGGCTGCGGGTTGTTCGAAAGAGATACCGCGGCCCTGGTACATAAAAGGCCTACGACGGAACACGACGATTTTTAGTCAGTAAGAGTCTGACACTCCCTCACCGCTGCTAACCCACAGCGGGAGGGGTCATTTGATGATTTTTAACGTCGATAAAAAAAAAAGTGTACGTATTCCGCCGTTCCAGTGAGTCTAACCGGCATAACCAATAATATCCATTTGCACATCAAATGATAGCTTATACCCTAAACTTCAATTTTTGTCCTGGGTGGAACATTGTTAATTATAATCTTTATTTAATCTTAATTATAATTATATCTTTGAATATATAAATATATTATTATATTCAAAGATAGAGTGACTGAAGAGGAAGGTTTGTATGTCTAATAACATCCGTTAAACAGTGAGGAAATACTGTTTTCCCGCGCGAAGCTGGGGTGGGTCGCTACTTTTCTAATAATTCAACAACCCAGGGCCGACTATCCTGGTGCCGCAGAACGAGGATGAATGCTATCTCCAATAATGGAAATAGTATACGGTGGTAGAAGTAAAAGTTTTAATGTTTTGTTATGCTATTAAAACGATGATGCCTAGTTAAGACCGATTTTTATTGATAGTGTACCCTAGGCTTATTTAAATAAGTGATAAGTTGACGAAAATACATCATACAATACATTTTTCTACTATAGATTTTATTTTAACTAAAAAAAATGGGTGCAAAAAGTATAACTCTTTTGTGCCCGACTGTACTTATTTCCGGTCGATTCTTGACATGATCTGTGTTATTTCAGTAACTGTAGGGTATAAGCAATAATCTAATATACATTAGAACTTTATTGGTTATCAGGCCAGGGTTCATACAAAATTGCCCATCATCCTTTCGCAAACATCGTTGGTGCAATTTTCAATGTGAGGGTAAACGATGGCGTAATAAAACAATCAGAAAAACAAGACGAAAACTACCAGAAAAGAATAAAAATGGATAACGTTCATGTCATATTATTTCGCCTCCTGGCTCAATTCCATGAGAAGGTGTATTACAAATAAACAAAGATGGTGCTTCTCGTGACCAAAAGGTTGGCTATTGCCTTGGACAAAGGACAAAGCATGGCGATTCAATGTCGTAACGCCGCCAGCTTCTTAGGCACGCTTGTCGACAGTGATAGGGACGTTTTGTTACTAGGATAGTTTTTAATTTTAATTTTTAAATGTGTTTATTGTGTAAATATCCTAACATGTACGTACCTGTTTTCGTTTTCATTTCAGAACTTAGCTGATTCCACTGCGGTATAACCTCTTCACAAATTTCTTCCCATAGTATTTTCTTTAAATACACGTCCGCGTAAGCTCGTAAGTTGTTATTATAAAGTGGAGGTCTTTTTTCTATTTCATCAATCAGCTTAGCAGTAAACGAGTCGTCGAGTATGGATTGAGCGGAATCCATTTTTTTTAGTAAGGATCCCACCGAACAAACCGACCGAAAAATCTGTTCAGATTAGCACTGATGTTGCTAGTTTAAGACATTTACCAAGAAAAATGGGAGATAAATTTTAGGGTTTTTTAAATACATACAATTACATACAATTTTAAAATTAAATTTAATAACAAATAGAATTTATAAACAGGACACCATAAAGTTTTTTGTTGTTTGAAAATTGATGCGTGAGTCTGCCACCATTCTGCCACAAGGCTGTACCTCATGAACTGTCGTAACTAGACAGGTGAAATTTTTACTGTCACAGATGATGTTGATATTATAGTTGCCACTACAACAAAACTACAATGAAATCAATATTTTTCGTTCGACGTCAAAAAATCACATTCACTATTTATCATTTTGAGTAACATTCCTAACATATGTAAAATATAAGATTAGTTTAGATAGGTATAAGATAATTAAAGATTTCGAAACAAACCTTTTTTTTAATAACGGGTGATTGAATTTCCACCCCTGGCAAGTGTGAAATTGACAACAGCACAAAACAATAAAACATCATGTCATAATTACACAGATTATTAATAAATTATATACAACCTACCTACATGTATATTGTTTATTTTCGTGATCAATGTTAAAGTCTACTTTTTTAGTTGGTTTTGACTAATTCTGCCTACAAAAAAAATATTTTATCAGGGTTTTGACTGCAATGTGCAGACGAGCCTAGTCTGAGGGCCAAAATACCTTCTTGGATTTAGCGACGAGCGAGAGTATACCATCCTTGTTTTTACCCTTAATTATGCACCATCAAGATCAGTATACAAGTAGTTTATAACAATGAATATATTTCCGCTAATTTAAAACTGGCAGCTTATAAGACCAAACAGTCGGGTAGTACGCGCGAGCAAAAGAATTTCATACCTAGTGTTCAAGCTATCGGCCGAGTTAGCCGGCTGTTTAGTTGCATATCCCAAACATCTTAAGCGCTTATTACACTTGACTAAATTCAGTCGTCTAATTAAGTTGTCTAATTAGGCTTCTAAATGATTTAATGAAACCTACCTTCCTAAATGCGATTATATTTGTCTGAATTTAGTGACTGAATCATTTAGACGACTGAATTTAGTCAAGTGTAATAAGCCCTTTAAATTGTACTCACTTCTATACATCTCCGTACTTTATCAAGCGCCCGACTAAAAAGTCTGCAGTGTAAACTCTAATTCAGCTAGTCTTACAAGGCCAAAAAATGCTTATATTAGCGTAGCTTTAAAAGTGTACTTCTTCCGAGTTATTCTGTGTTTATTAGAGTTAATAATAATATTTACTGGAGATTCAGTAGGTAGATATTTTGCATAACGAGATTTACCCACAACTCCACAGTACGGGGTCTACCGTTATTTGATTTGACATCTGGATTTAGCTCATCAGAAACTTTTTATTAAACTCTCAGAAAGATTTATAGCTTTACAAGGTTTTTTGCTTTTTCATTTCCGAATTATTTTATAGCAAGTCCAAGATTTATTGAGCCGACCGTCCGGAAAGTTCGTTATGAATTTATATTAAGTTAAGTTTTTTAATTGTGTTTGTTCTTTAATTAGGTAATGGAGGGCGTAATGGATTAATGGAATTATGTGAAGTTTTTTTTTGCGTTGAATCAAAAGGTGTTCTTGGCATGAAAATGAGGTCAGTCCGAAACAAAAATCGTTGATCATACTGTTGCTATTATATTGAATGAAATATGTAAGAACAGTTTCTGTTTCCATGGTTTCACCCAAGACCCGAGGGTACTACTTCCCTCGCACACGGTTAAGAAATAGCCCATGTACTTTGCAGGCTCACAGACGACAGATAGACTGACAGAGTTCCTATCGTCCTTTGTCCTTTCTAATCACTACATATGATGTTGTACCATCAAACATTAGAGCTAATCAAGAACATACAGAGGTATCATTGCATATTAATCAGTCTTATTATAATGATATAGGTACCAGAGTAGCTTTGAGATAATGAAGGTTATGGACGATAGCATTTTTGCAAAAAAGCTTCTGAAGTAAACTTTTGGATGAGTATTTCGAATGTAAACCATTACAATGCTGATAAAATTACATTTAGGCAAGATTAATAAGAATGACATTAGATCAGCAAGGTTATTAAAATGAAGTCAATTTAAGTAAGAGTCTTTTGAAATGAGGCGATTTTTTGCGCTTGTACATGCACATGGAGACTATACTTAGGCTACTATGAATGCGACCTTTTAAAATATTCTATTGTAGCCTATGTGCCAACTCATGCTTACAGATGACAGATTGACAGAGTTTCTTTCATTCTTTGTCCTTTTGTTTCTAATCACCACATGATCAATGTCGCAGCTAATCAAGAACATACAGAGGTACCATTGGATATTAATCAGTCTTATTATAATGATATACCACAGTATACCCATAGCAATCACGCTTCCTTCTTCAGTAAACAAAGGACCATGTAACACGACACGCAATCAATTGAGAGGCGTTGACGCGAAAACGCAATTGCAACCGAGTCAATATTGATTCAGTTCAGCCATCTAGTGATTAAATGTTTGCGGTAGCCTATTACGGTTGTATTCTGAGTTCTAGTACTTCTTTAGTTGGTTGTTAGCTTTGAGATTATGAAGGTTATGGAGGATAGCGTTTTTGAAAAAAAAAACACTGAAATAAGTGAATATTAGGATGAACCATCCTCTCGAGTATGAGGGCGCGGGTTCGATTCCAGGTTAGGCAAGTACCAATGCAACTTTTCTAAGTTTGTATGTACTTTTAAGTATAACTTGGACACCAATGGCTGATAAAAAGGTGAAGGAAAACATCTTGAGGAAACCTGGACTATAAAGTCTGAAATCACCAACCCGCATTGAGCAAGCGTGGTGATTAATGCTCAATCCTTCTCCGTGTGAGAGGAGGCCTGTGCCCAGCAGTGGGACGATAAAAAGGCTGTAACAGTAACAGTAACAGTAACAGTATGTTGAAATGAAAATATTTGAATGATGCTGATAAAATTATATTGAGGCAAGATTGATGAGAGTTACAATTATAACATTTTTAATATCCACAGGGCAGATCCGAGGTTATTGCTAATTAAGTCAATTTATGTTTAAATGTCTTATAATGGAAGGCGAACGCTTGCCCTCATACAGGCATATGGAGACTGCTGCACTATGCTGCTGTAAATACATTGTAAACCTTTGTATTTTAAGCATATAAACCACAATTTAATTACTCGATTAACCCACAGTTGTTAGAATAAATAAACTTCAAACAATTCATACAATATTGATAACGAGGAAACAACAAACAAATGCCTTAAAGCTAATTGTATCCAAAAACAAATGAAAACGACCCTATTAACTCACACATCGTCATATGTATCTATTTATAAACTCATGTGACGTCACTAGGCGAGCATGTAGGGCAGGCAGTCCCGCGGGACAACGTAGTATCTACTTACGTACCTGCTCCGTTGACAATATTCAAATTTCATTTCTAGGATATGTGCAAATTGGCGGGTGAAGCATATATTTTTTTCTATATTCCCTTGATGGGATATCAGGATGAAAATCTTGTAATATTCCCCTTTTGATATGTTGGTATATACTGTGGTATATTCGGCTTCATATATGTAGATATTTATGTCTGAAAGTAATATAGGCATGGACAATTCCAGAACAAAATGAGGTTTACATTGATAATCCTTTTTAACTCAGCGATTATTTTCGGCTCTTTGAAAAGAGATAAAAGAAAAATTCTTATCGTCCTTGGTTGCTTATCTTTACTGGCGATTAAAAAATAGACGCGGTTTTAATTTGAAACACGATTTTTTTTGGTGCTCTGTTAATTTTGAAACTAACTAATAGCCTAGCAGTACCTAAGTGAAAAGTAGTATAGTAGAGGTATATAAGAAGATAAGATTGTAGAACTATGACTGTGGCTTTTTACTCACAAACAAAATAAACTATTCTAGTAAAGCTGTAATGAAATCTGTGCAACAAGTTGTCAAAGGACGCGTAGCTTAAGAACTTCGAAAGTTAGAAGGCCCTGAGTTTCTGAGACAATATAAAAGTAAGGCTTTGACATCTAAGAAGCTATTTTACTTACTTCTCAAAGGATTTGTAGTAAAAGAATGTGGTTTAATACTGCATAGTATGAAGTGTACCTACACGTCTAGAGTAAAATCACTTTTCATGATTTCATGTAAATAAAAGTGTTAATGGTCTGATTTTGTCAAAACATTCTTACGTACAACCTAAGGATCATAAAAAACTGTACAAATCATACAAGACAAAGAATTTTCCGTAGAAATATAATAAAAATAATTTAACTACCTTTGAAGCTCAAAAACTACTCGTACAACCTTTAACTGAGCGGTTTTATGCAACTTTACTTATCTCCGACGAGTCGGCGCTGCATGAAATTAACAGGCGGCCATTCCGGGAATACTTGCAGCCTTCAAAAATCCTGCCTTAGATGCAACACTCAGAAGTGCCACACTTATCCTCTGAAGCATTTTTGATGGAACAACTGGTCATGCTTAAGGGAAGGTTCGTATCTGGCGGAAAATGGGCCGAGCGTATCGTAAATGTATGATTAATGCACTGTAGGATCGTCGGTTAGGTGTGAACGATTTAATGTTTTATCGTATACTAGCTTCCGCCCGCGGCTTCGCCCGCGTCAATTTCAGTTATATCGCGTTTCCAAGAGAACTCTTCAAAAGTCCGGCATAAAAACTATCCTGATATATCACTCTGTACCAAATTTTATTAAAATCAGTTCAGTGGTTTAGACGTGAAAGCGTAATAGACAGACAGACAGACAGTTAATTTCGCATTTATAATATTAGTAGGGAAGTAGAGATTAGTAGGGATGCATTTGTCTGTTCTGGCGTTACGCGACCGATAATACGCGACGCATGTTCCATCAGATATGAAGTTTCCCTTAAAAGGCATGACGTTGGCTTATTCCGTCACATGTTTATAGTCTCTCAGGTATTATTATGGCACACATATAACTCTGGTTTGTGTGTGTGCGTCTGTAGCATAGGTATACGGAATCGTCATGTCTCCGCCCGTGTTACTGTTACTGTTACAGCCTTTTTATCGTCCCACTGCTGGGCACAGGCCTCCTCTCACATGGAGAAGGATTGAGCATTAATCACCACGCGGGTTGGTGATTTCGTACTTTTTAGTCCAGGTTTCCTCAAGATGTTTTCCTTCGCCTTTTATCAGCCATTAGTGTCTAAGATATACATACTTAGAGAGTACATACAAACTTAGAAAAGTTGCATTGGTACTTGCCTGACTTGGAATCGAACCCACACCCTCATACTCGAGAGGTTGGTTCTTTACCCACTAGGCCACCACGACTTTTTTCCGCCCGTGTAGTATATTCTATATATCTTTTATGTACCTATGTATATTTTTGCTAGAAGTAAGTATATCGCAAATTCTTCTATTAAAAAAGTGAATTGAAACTAAGCGATCCTTTTGTCATGTTTAAAAGTGAATTACTCAAGTTTATTTAGTCATTTAGACACTTGTGTTTTCCAGCCTTGTATAACTTAACTAGCTTCTGCCAGCGGTTTCACCCGCAGCCCGTGGGAACCTCTGCACGAACCCGGATAAAAAGTAGCCTTATAGCCAATAGCCTTCCTCGATAAATGGGCTATCTAACACTGAAAGAAATTTTCAAATCGGACCAGTAGTTCCTGAGATTAGCGCGTTCAAACAAACAAACAAACAAACTCTTCAGCTTTATAATATTATATAGTATAGATTTAACACATATTTTTACAAGGATACACTTGGTATTTGGACCTTCTGTTTTCACATTTTTACCTGTAAAAGTAGCGCATACCTGCCTCCGCTACGATTATTTAATTTCTAGAAAGTGCTGCTAATAGCTTGCAGAATTCTTGCTGTTCAAATTATGTGACTCTGTTAGTTTACTGCCTAGATTTTATGTGAAAGCTTTTTCTTTGTGAAGATTTTTCTTGGCAAATTTTCGCTTTCCATAAGTGGTTACTTGAAACTGTGTGTATAACATAGTGTTAAAAATGTCTCATGCTTTCTTTATAGTTAATGATTTAGTAGGTGTGCTAAAGTTTAGATTACGGAAATTAATGCATTTCTTTATTTTACTTTTAACAAATAATTAAGTCAATACTTTCCGCCAGTAGTTTCACCCGCGATCAGTAGTTACCGCTCCGTACACTTAGATAAAAAGTAGAATACTTATAGCCTTTCTCAACAAAAGGGCCATCTAACACTGAAAAATCTTTCGAACCGGTCTAGCAGGTTCAGAGATAATATTACTAAGATTACTTACCTGCCTCAGTTCAGTAGCTAGTTTGATAACTAGTAGGTGTTGATCCTTCTCAAAGTTGACGGTTACTTTTACTTCATGGGGACCTGGAAATAAATGCATCTGACTAAAGTAAAAAAAATTAATTGTACCGAGGCCGATTTAGGATTATCACTACATAGTATAAAAAAAAAACGCTTTTTCTGTCCCTATGTCCCTTTGTACGCTTAGATCTTCAAAACTACGCAACCGATTTTCATGCGGTTTTTTTAATAGATAGAGTGATTAAAGAGGAAGGTTTATATATATAATAACATACATTAAATAGTGGGGAAATACTGTTATCCCGTGCGAAGTCAGAGCGGGTCGCTAGTTTATTAACAAGATACGAATTACGTAAGTACGGTGGTAGTGATGGTAACGTAAGTAATGGTTCTAGAACCACTACTTACGTCTAATTACAGTCATCAAATGCTCTTTGCGTGATGCGATAATGCGTCTTTAAATGCTCCACATAATTTTGCGTCTCTGAAGTTAGCTATCTGTCGCCTTGTACATGCGCTCTATAGTAGTACCTAGTCGTAATAGTTCGTAGTAGTTCATGTAAACTTTTATTTGAATAATCATATAAAATACATCGAATAATCGGGAAAAATCATTAGTTTGTCGACAAAATCTGTACGAAAACAGAATTTTTTTGAGACGCAAAGTTATTTGGCGTAAACGAATTAATTAATTATTATGTGTGTGTACAAAAAATCGTAAATAAATAAATAATCTTACCTTCAAAAGAGTGAATGGTGAACACCCAAATGATGGTCCACAGTATTAGAAAAGAGCTCAGCCCGAGTTGGCAGACCATGCATCTGAAGATCACGGAGCCAATAGACTCCTCAGGGAATTTTGGTATCGGGTACAGTCTCAGCCATGTGATCTTAGACTAGAAAATAAAGAATAAATTATTATTTTTATACTAGCTGCTTCCTGCGGTTTTATCCGTACTATTTTGCGCACCCGGATGAAAAGTATAGCCATCCTGAATGAATGAACTATATATGGCAGTGAATTTTAAACTGGTCCAGAAATTAGTGCGTTCAAGCAAACTCTTCGGCCGTATAGTATTAATTATACTCATACATTAAAAAAATGACAATCCAAAAGTTAATCTCTATCTTGCCCTTTAGAGAACACAGACGAAGTAATATGTTTTGTGATAAATAGTTATTCTTTGCAAAACTTGTTTGAAACACAAACAGATGTTGTATCTTAGTTCTAAGTTGAGACAAATGTATTTTAATTTACTTCATCCTTCAAGAAGATTTCATGCTGCTAAGATTTCAAGAAAACGTAAGCGTAATGTGAACTTGTTGCCATTACATCATGAAACTTTGCTAGAATATGATTACACCAGCCGCGTGAGCAACTACAACTTATATTACTTTCATAATATTCATCACTCAACGCGGAGATAGTTTCACTTACTTTGCGAACACCGGCAATCTCATTATCAGCTTGAACGAATTTATTTGTTTTATCATCGACACCTCCTTTTTCACTGTTGGCATTATCACTTTCTGTTCTTAACATATTACGTCCTTTCCTTATTTCATTATTAACTTTTCCATTAGCCTTTACAACAATGTCTTTGTTAATATTACTTGCGTTAGAACCACACAAAAATATTCTTCTATCTTTGCAAAAATATTGTTTATCACCGTTATTATTTGCAATACTTCGTTTGACACTTATTCCATTGCCATCTAGTCTAATAGTGTTATCAATTAAAATATTAGGTCTTATTTTATTGTACCTCAATTTTCTGTAAAGTGGTTTTACAAAAGCGTTGGTTTTAAATTTTTCTTTGAGCGCGTTCTTCATGGTATCTGATGTTCAACTGCAGTGTACCACGAGTTGTAAACGTACCAAAAACTGTGTGTATCGTGTTCCCGAACCTTCGAACTGTTTCTCATTAAAAGTTGAATGCAATTACTTGGCCAGTTCTCGCCCAATTTTGCCGACGATCTGTAGCAGGGCGTAATTAAAATCTATTACGGCCGTCACTGTTTAATTGTTAACTTTTGCTTTGAATAAAATTACATAGCATTTCATCTTTTTTTAATTCTTCCTTTTAAAAGTAACTTTTATAGGTTGTATTTCCCTACATTTCCTAGCCTAATTTATCATGCTTATTGAATCTTTAACCTTTTCTTTGACCTTTAAAGGTAGTTTATTGTCTAATCAATCAATCTAATAAAACTCTTTCTGACAGACAACTCCAAACAAACAGAAGTATAAGTAATTTTATTCTCGTCAAACAGCGCATCAAATTCGTGTTTTGGTTATTGAACTTAGTATTGTTGTAAAAGAACCATGTGGATATACTCGAATCCAAAATATTTATTTTTTACTACACACATAGTATATCTTATATCTTGCTTTGGTGAAAAGAATTTTATGTGAAAGACAACTCATAGAAGCAGGTTAACACTTTACAGTTCACGAAACTTCAAAGATACGGTAGCATAAACCATAAAATTGCGACGCCTTAAAAATACTTTGAAACACTCGCATTTCAATTCACCAGCTGCAGCGTCCCTCTAAGTTTCTGTTTAATAATATTCAATTATTCATACAGCCTTATCCATATTAACATTGCCTTGGAACCAGGAAAGAAGCAAAGTTAAATTGAGTTCACGTCGTGTGGTCTGTCACGACTGTCACTCAGGGACTAGTCCACGATTACCGCGGTTACCAATTCTGGCCATTTCCATGTCCAATAAGAAAAACCGGCCAAGTGCGAGTCGGACTCGCGCACGTAGGGTTCCGTACCATCCAAACTAATATTATATATATATATATATTTATGGATATCGAGCAAAACTGAGCAAAAAAATCACGTTAGTTGTATGGGAGCCTCCCGAAATATTTATTTTATTCTAGTTTTCAGTATTTGTTGTTCTAGCGGCAACAGAAATATGTATAAATATCTGTGAAAATTTCAACTCTCTAACTATCACGGTTCATGAGATACAGCCTGGTGACAGACGGATGGACGGACGGACGGACAGAGGAGCGAAAACAATAGGGTCCCATTTTACCCTTTGGGTACGGAACCCTAAAAATGTATGTTCTGTTCTATTTTCAAAAGCCTGGTAGTTATAGGCGAACTTCACTGCGGTTTTAAGCGTTTCGGTAAAACCGATGGTAGATAAAATCGCAGTTTTGTGAGTCGATATGACTCATACCATTTAATTTGATTATATCTGTAGTTTCTTTTTCATTGGAGTATAAAAAGGTACATTGTGCGTTTTTCTTACATAATGCTAATTTTATAGCTCTTTGATGACAAGTAGTCGTCAGGATAACCACAGTTTTATTTTATATAGCTCCTATACCATTCTCTAAGTAGTAGAGAAATATATTCTGTATTTTCTGTAGAACATAGTCAAAAATAAAATCTGAAGACAAGACAGTAAATACCTTTCTTATTTATTTTACAATATTACTCGCGATTAAATAAAAATCAACCAACTGTTTAAATCGAATTCACTTAAATAATTTAATTACATTGATTCAATGAACATTCTATTCAATGAGCGTGTAATCTTATTAGCTTCTATAATAGAATTGCGTATTCTTTGACTATTTTTACCATACCTAAGAATTTTTTACTATTTTTGTAGATAAAAATACTAAAAGGCATACAAAATTATTATATTTTATATCGACCCATGTAAGACCGTCTAGATTTCACTAAATGCAAAAACTACAAACATAATAAAAAAAAAATACTGGACTCTAACCAAACCCCAAACCCTGTTCCTAACTGTGCGCTTTTCACTACTTGAATCAAATACTTCTTGCTCTCTACTTACATACTCCTTGATAAAGTAAATAAAGCAACTATTAGTTTGTTATCTGCCTGCGTCTATAATTACTAAAATTATAAAATACCTCATCTTATTAATTGCCTCAAGCTACGCAATTACATGACGTATTTTTAAATTACTGTGCCTGTACGACAAAATTATTAAGTGTTTCTCATAGGTAGAAAGTTTGTAGAACAAACAACATACATAAAACAAAAGTAATAGAAACAAAAAGTTCATTTTCTATTACAACTGAAAAAATATATTGATTTTCTATACTAATATTATAAAGAGGAAAACTTTGTTTGTTTGTTTGTTTGGTTGTAATGGATGAACTCAAAAACTACTGGACCGATTTTAAATATTCTTTCACCATTAGAAAGCTTTATTATCTGCGAGTAACATAGGCTATATTTTATCCCGGTGCTGCTGCGGTTTCACCCGCGTCCCGCTGACGCGGGTGAAACCGTGGGAAAACGGCTAGTCATTAAATATAAACAGAGAGACAACTTTAGTGTATATCCTAAAAGTGTGTTGAATTTTGTGCATAGTCTGGTTGCAGTATCATTACTTCTATGGTATTTGTCGACTTTATACATACCTACATCTATAGACAATACAATTATATTAAAAACTCTTCCCATTTTCCGAATTTGTATTTGTATTTAAAATCAGTAATTGAGAACGCACTCGAAACACCGTGGCGGGAATATTGATTTCCCAGTTGCGCAGATTGTCAACGGCGCGCGCAGCAACTGTCAAATACGACGTTATACGGCGATGAAATACGTCTCCAAAATTGATGTGAAAATAACATTATTTTAACAAACTTCCGAAGTTTAATGAGTTGATACAACAATTATTTTGTGGTCTACTAATTATTTTCAAAATTCTAGTATGTCGTGAAAGACCGTAGACATTTATTTGGGTGCGGAAACCAGGTTACCGCAGCCCTACTCGTTCCATGTCATTGTGTGTTGTGTTTACAAAAAATCTTAGTCCAAAATAATGAGACGAAAGTTAATGTAATTATGGTGTCAGTGTGTTAAGTGTATACAGTGTAATAACAAATTAATGTAAAGAGGGAGCATGTTTAGCAAAAGAGCATTATAAATAAAAACAATGAAAGATAAAGATGTCGAGATGCCTGCGGATATTCGGAGCTTACTCCTTCAGGTTGACAAGGAAACACTCGACCATACTTCTCATAGGTTTCTTCATACTAACCATAACCGTAGTACTACAGATGTACGCATACAGACACCACGAGCACCCACTCCCACAGCGGAGGGTCGGTGATTTTAGCTACAGCCCAGGCGCCTTCCTAAGAGGCCGCCAGCCCGGGAACATGAGTTTTTGCATGTTCAACTATGGCCTGCCTTATACTCTCAGATGGAGGTCAATCTCAGTACTGCCGTCCCCTGAAACTGGCAGCAGGAGCCACTACGGTGTTATCTACAATGCCATTACGGGTATGGCGTTCCTTAACACCAGCAAAGTTGACGCAGTGACGTATGTTACTCAAGCGACCCCAGAATTTCTCTATCATGTAGTCGAAATTGCAAAGTTTTGGGATGGTCCTATCAGTCTTGCTACATTTGTACCTAGCTACGATCTAGACATTGCTATGCAAATATTAGACCACTTATGCCACTGTTACCCGATGATGGCTAAAGTTTCAGTTCATTTATTTTTCCCAAAACGTCTGTTACCCAAATTAAGAACTTTAAAAGAAAGAAGAAAGATTTTAACCACACCACCTCCGCCAGTTCAGATGGTAAACATAACGACGAAAGAGTTATTAAGACAGAAATTAGAGAATTATCGCAAGTTGAATAACAAGACTAGAGCAGAATACATACAGAGGGCGCGAAAGAATAAAATAGAACGTATGATGTTAAAGCTTCCAGATTCAGGATTCGTTGTTCCTGATTTTAGATTTGAGGACTGTGCAGGACAGAACATAGATTATACAAACACATATAGACGATCAACATTGATGATGTATCCAATAAACGTTGGTAGGAATGTTGCGAGAAACGCGTCGACGACCAATTATTTCTTAGTGTCCGATATAGAAATGGTGCCGAGTCACGGTTTGGCGCCGAAATTTTTGAAGATGATAAGGAAATTAATGGGGGATGAGAAAAGGGACGCTGGCTGTGTGTTTGCTAAGACTGTGTTTGTCGTACCTCTGTTTGAAGTGGAGAGAGGAGAGAAAATCCCGCACGAGAAAGCGACGTAAGTTGATAAATTGTTTATTTTTTACGCGAGTAATACAAAGGAATACAGAAAGCGTGCTTAGTGCTTATATATAGTTCCTTTTGTTGCTATTGTTGCGGCCTTGTGTAGAAGGTTGCTCTTTTCTTGTCATTGAATAGTTGCATCTTTTGAGCTGTATGTAAGACCTACAGTAGCTACAATGCTACATACTTCAGCAGCAGATCCTCATTGTGTTGAGAAGGATTTATTTTGTCGTTGTTGAGTACCTACAATGCAGTTTTCATAGCAATCGATCCTTAGTTTACAACATACCTAGTATATTAAAATTAAAGTTGAAAGTATACTTATGTATGGTATGAGATTAACTATGCCATCACAAGACATATATTTTTTTTCAATCAACTTACTATACCTGACACGTCTTCTGTATAAGTACTTGAAATTGAATCCAAAACCAATTTAAGTAGCGTTCTATTTCTTTGTTTTTTCTATCAAGAAAGAGATTAGTATCTCAGATATATTCAGGGCACATATCAACTAGTTTCTACTTCAGACGTTTCCACGCGATATTTTCTTGATGCCTAGCTATCATAATTCTTTTATTATTCTCGTGCGTGACTTGACTAGAATGAACGTCATGATCCATATAGATGAAATAAAAATATTACCACAAAGATGTAATAAATATTGCTAATCAGTCGATTTGTTTAATCATAAGTTGTTTTGTGGTCCTATTATGATAGATAAGCATTGGTTGTAACTGAATAGCATCAATAACAATAAAACCCGCAAGTGCATGCATCTTGCTTGAGGAAAGGACTTGAAACAAAGTTGCGAAATGTAATGAACTAGCTATGTGTTATGCGCGACATCAGAGTTTCAGCGTTTAGATTTGAAAGAAAGTGCGGAATGTGGACATTAAATTCCTTTGGATTTCAAAATATTTTTGAAATGGCATTGAATTTAAATTGTCTCTCGGATTGTCTTCTATACATATCCTTGAAAGATGCCCTTTTCCGTGTCAATGAGCTCGATATGAGAGAAAAGTACTCTACGCTCTATCACCTATTTCAATACATTTTTTTTGCGTTTATTATAATTTCACGTTCTCACAAATTTATGCTGAAGGCGTGCCGTTTTCAAAACGTACTTTATATCAATTTTATCGAGTTCCAACCAGTAAATGTATCCTCCGGCATGCACTTGTAAAGCGACGTAAAATTTTATTGAGATGGAATATTTTTATTGCTTCCAATTTTATGCATACCTCTTCTTTAGACGTTGAATTTTTGAAAATGTGTTCGGAATGTTGTTGATATGTATGCTAAAACATTCCTTTGGTACAGTAACATACATTTTTTTATTGAAGAATTCGGTCCTTAACCGTGGCATTTATCGCCGGCAATTTCTAAGTCTTATATAGAGGTTGTACAAAGGCCATATACTTTTGGCAGTATGCCAAACTGGTACAAAGGTGGTACGATCACCAATCGCTCATAGACCCAACTCTTTATTTTTGCCAACATTTATTTTTATACAGAATGTTTCTTCACCAGGTTAATTCAAATGATAGCTACGAACCGAGCGACATACTTCCACCAGCGGGTGTGTCCTCATTGCCAGCGGTTTCCAGGACTCCAGACCTGGCTTATGAGACCCTCGAAAAATGTTTTAGAGGTAAGACATACACACACTTTTCATCGAACTTTAGGAAAAGAGAGTGGATTTGACTTCCATTTTTATATATGTTCATGATGATGATTTCTTGTGGATGCTTTGAGAATTTGATGTGATTCGACATCTTTTTTTTTTTTTTTTTTTAGCGACGTAAAATCATCAAATGACCCCTCCCGCTGTGGGTTAGCAGCGGTGAGGGAGTGTCAGACTCTTACTGACTAAAATCGTCGTGTTCCGTCATAGGCCTTTTATGTACCAGGGCCGCGGTATCTCTTTCGAACAACCCGCAGCCCCGGCAGGCCTTGGCCCTGCTGGGCCCCGCTGGGGTTGCTGACATCTCTTTGAGGAGCGCGTGGAACAACGCGCGCCGTCGACACGGGTCTGTCGTCTAGAAAGACAGAGGGACGATGAGCCACCCGAACTCACCGCCCACAGACCCACGCCTACGGTGGCCGGGAGTCATCTCGCGACACCCGGCGCCCATGGTGTCTACCTGGTCCAGCGCGGCGGCCGGGATGAGAGGTGCGAACCCTCTGGCGTTCCGCCTCCTCCTTCTCGAGCATGACCGCTTCGCAGAAGGAGGCGACGGCATCCCATTCCCTCTCGCCCCGGACCATGGCCTGAACCAAGGCCGGACGCGAGAGGTCGCCGCCGCCCAAAGCCTCGACGAGGACCCGGCGGTGCCCCTCCCATGCGGGGCACACCTGGACTGTGTGGTCCGCCGTGTCCTCGGGGCTGTCCGCACAATGGTGACACCCGGGCGCCTCCTCACGACCGATGCGGTGCAGGTACCTCCCGAAACAACCGTGTCCGGTGAGGACCTGCGTCATGCGGTACGTGAGGGCGCCGTGACTCCTCCCGAGCCACTCCTCAAAGAAGGGACTTACCGCCACGATGGTGGCGTGCCCTGCACTGGGTTGCGACAGTCGCTCCCTCCAGGCCACCATGAGATCGCGCCGGAGCTCCGCCCGCTGCGCGACAACTTGCCCCGGGGCCCCGTAAAGGGCTATGGACCGCATGACCCCCGCGTAAAGTCTGCGGCAGGGAGCGTTTGGGCCGCCCAGGTTGGGCAGGAGCCGCTTGAATGCAGCACCTGCCTTCTCCAGTTTGGGGCCCAAACGTCGGAAATGCTCGACGAAGTTCCACCGGCCGTCGAGGACGAGTCCCAGGTATTTCATCGCCCTCTCGACGCCGATGGTAACCCCCCCCACCGTGACTTGGGAGCCTGAAGGTGGCGCGTTCCGAAGCCCATGAAAGCACATGGCCTCGGATTTGTGCAAGGCCACCTCCAGTCTCAGCAGCTGGATCCTCTCGATGACTATCGCAACCCCGCGCGTCATTTTGTCGGCCGCCTCCTGGTGCGACCTCCCTTGTGCCAGAACCAGCGTGTCGTCAGCGTAGCAGACCACGCTGACGCCGCTAGGGAGGTCGGCGCGCAGCACCCAGTCGTAGCCGATGTTCCACAAGAGCGACCCCAGTACCGACCCCTGCGGAACACCGCACGACATCTCTCGCCGGTTCCATTCCCCGTTGTGACCAGGGTAAATGATGGACCTATCCGACAGATAGGCCTCGACCACGCGACGAAGGTAGGTCGGCACCCGGTGATACCGGAGTGCCTCCCTGATGCAACTCCAGGGAAGGGTGTTGAAGGCGTTGGCGATGTCAAGAGACACCGCCAAGACGACCCCCCCCCCCCCGGGACACAGCATCCCCCGTCGTGAGAGCTCTCACGCGCATGATGGCGTCCACCGTTGAGCGCCCCTTGCGGAAACCGAACTGGTGGTCCGCAAGGTCCGGCCCTATCCCCCCAAGGTGCGCGACGAGGCGGTGTGCGACAACTCGCTCAAAGAGCTTGCCCACCTCGTCGAGCAACACGATGGGCCGGTATGCGGACGGAGAGTCCGCAGGGCGCCCCGGCTTCCGAATGAGGACCAGTTTCCCCGTCTTCCAACGAAGTGGGAACTGGCCCCTCTCCAAACATGCGCTGAGAAGCCTCCTAAGTCGAGGCCCGAGAGCCTCAAGGGCCAGGACCCAGGCCTTGCCAGGCAGGCCGTCAGGCCCTGGGGCGGTGTTTTTGGCTTTCAGCCTAGCCACCGCCACTCTCAGGTCCACCCCAGTCACCTCGGGGACATCGTCGTCGTCGGAAGTGTGGTCCGTCGTTGACACCGCGGGTATGTGATTCGACATCTTAAGACAGATAACAAGTAACTCAATTCTCTCTTTTTTGGAAGCCATAATAGTAATTGTCAAGCTTGAAGAAGTTGATAGTGTTGATAGTTTTCAAACGTGCCTTCCTAATTCCATGGTAATTATTTTTGTTGTGTATAGTTTGGTTTGGTTTAATTTGAGTTATTTTTAATTTGAGCGTTGTGCTCACCTATAATTAACTTATTTACGCAGGTCTAACCATAATTGTAAATTTATATATGCGAAAGTATTTGTAAATAAGTTGTTGGTGTGCCTTGTAAATAAATAAATAAAAAAATAAATAAATAAATTCCAATACAGACAACATGAGTCGCCGAAATTTAGGTGAAATTATAAGAATAGTTAGGTATCCACTGCATCAACAAAATACAGAAAGGCATGTGTGAATTTGTACCGGTAGTTTTTACCTAAAAACATCGACTCAAGCTGGGAATTTCTGGAACCCGGAAAATATTTGTAGATTACACCAACATCTGTTATATAACGTTTTCCTTATGAGAGTCGAGTCGAGCCATATCGAATCGGATTACAGAAGACTGGCTTCTGGCGGCGGAGTGGCTTGCCTCATGTTCGGTAATGATAACAGGATAGCATTGTATTTGGCGCAAAACCAAAGTATTTTCTTTGAACACACATTTTTTTGGAATCAAAATGTCGTCATTGTTTTAAATATGATGTACCTAATCGTAGAAATTTTGTAACTTGTTGTATGTGCTAGTTTTTATAAACTGTGAACGCCCTTTGAAAGCAAAGGTTTGGTCAATGTCTCTATTTTGGAGTAACTAGCGTAAATCTCAGCATGTTGCTGGTTTAGAACAAAATTCAGATACCATTGTATTAATTTATATTTTTATTTTAACATAATAGTATTTACCAATCCATAATCAATTACTTTTTTTCTTTATGTTATTCTAATTCAAGCTGTTTCTGATAAATTACTTTCCAATTTAAATAAAATGTTTACAACAAAAAACTTGTATGAATCGCAATCAAATCACTTCATTGATAAGTCCAATCAGTATGATTGTAATTGCGTATTGACGGAACGAATTGCAGAAACTATTTGCGTTAGATTGAGTGAGCTAATAGATTTCAGATTGCAATTCCTACTGCGTTATTTTGAAGCCTTGATTAAAAACTTTTATTGATGAATATTCCAAAAGGATAGATTGTATTGAAACGTATAGATGGAACTTTACATTATTTTTATGAAAGAATTTATTTCTACGCATCATTCGTAAATTTACTGTAAATTGGCTTGGAAATAGGTCGACGAAATTATACACTGTATTTACAATACAAATTGACACAGGAGTACAGATTGACGGAATCACGATAAAGTATTTACTGTTTCAAAATAGTTGCCCTTACATCATATTTTTAGGCTTCTTAATGGTAGCGACTGCTTGCACTGCAATGGCTTGAACCAGGTTTATAAGCAACTAGCTTTCGCCCGCGGTTTCACCCGCGTCCCGTAGCCGGATGGTGACAAAAACTATCCTAAAACCTTCTCCCGGGTCTAGGTTACCTCCCCTCTAATTTTCAGCCAAATCGGTCAAGCCGTTTTCATGTTATGTCGTGACAACGGAAAGCGGGTTTCATTTTTATATATATAGATTTATAGTCACCCATCCGCGGACTGACTGCGACAAGTATCGTAACTTTGATCAGAACTACACGTGTTGGTATTTCTCAGCTTGATAATAGTCAATATGTATACAGAATTCCAGATAGACGCAGTCTGTCTGTCCTTGCGTTATCGAGATATGTATTGACCATGGAGAACAAAATCACAAGCGGAGTTGTCAAAACGGGAAATCTATGAAAGTAGTGCGCCAAAATGCGGATGTTTGGTTAACGTTACTGTCTCTGCTCTTATACTATTTCTTTGAATCCCGCCCATTCGAACACCTCGTTAGGACTTAGTACCCTCGTCTGATCGGTTTGGCCGCGTCTACCGTACGTATTTGACCAAGAAACCTTTTGGCATCTATGCTCATCTTTACTTACTCTGCGGTATAGACATTGTAATAGCATAGATTTATACACGAATTCACATCTAGATGGTAGTGTGATGAGATTTCTCAGATATACATAGGTACATACAGATTTATTCAGACCAGAGATCTAAGGTTTATTCGTTTTGGTTGAGGTAATCATTGTACTACGTTGAATAGGTACCTAATTGGTCAAAATGAATGATTACATCAGATTATGATTTTCTTTCCTTCATCTTAGGAATGTCTTAGATTGAAGGAGTCTATGAATAGATTGAAACAATTTACCTTTATATTATATTATTAAACGGAACATTTACCTACTTAAGTATTTTAACATTTCGTTGTTGGGGTTAGAGATTGAGAGATTTTTTATTGAGACAGATCAGCAAACTATTTATTTTAGGTCTTTAAATAAACGATATATGAATACTTAATACACCTACAGTCTAGTCGGACATATCTATAAGTATTACTTAAAATTAATATTGTCTTTAATGCGATTCATTTGACAAATGCTGTTGAACATCCATTAAGCAAGTATAGGAATGTATGATGTATGGTTGGAAGCATTAAGTATACGGAAATGTACTTTACTTCTGCGTGAAATATTAGTGTGTGTTCAGGATGTTTGATACGGAAAATGTATGGTGTCAATAGAGCATGGTAAATCAAATGTATTATGTGCTGGATTAAGACGAATCTCAATACTGATGGGACATGTCTCTTCTAAGCTATACCGAAAGAAAGATGGCTTATTTACACAATATGACTTAAAAAATAAAAATAATATAAATAACAGAATTAAACACTAACTAAAACTACGTGAGATAATTTACAGTTGCGTCACTATTAGTGCACGAGAAAGTCAGCACTCATCATAAATTTTGTGTCTCGCGCTCAAAGACAAGAGACAGTGGCTTACCTGTCTAGCAGAAGAAATCCATATTATCAAGTTTTCATAAAATACTTACCTATTTTCAGCGCCATTAAAAATAACGATTAAACAAAATTCTGCATTCTGTCGGAAAACAAATAAACAAATATATTATACTAGCTTCCGCCCGCGACTTCGTCCGCGTAGAGTTCGGTTATATCGCGTTATCAAGAGAAGTCCGGGATAAAAACTATCCTATGTTCTTTCTTAAGGTCAACTCTATCTCTGTACCAAATATTAAAATCAGTTCAGTGGTTTAGACGTGAAAGCGTAACAGACAGACAGACAGACAGATAGACAGACAGAGTTATTTTCGCATTTATAATATTAGTAGGGATAAGTTAACACTTTAACATCTTTGTAAGCATCTTTAACATAAAAGTAAGATATCGCAAACAAAAGTGTCCGATGCAGGGTGACGGAGACGGAGAGGGAGATGGGTTTTTCCTCACAAAAACCCATCTCCGTCTTATTATGGGCACTATTATATCCTCTTAAAGATAATCGGGTGCATGAGAATGACTTTGATGAACGGATTGCATTTGTTGCCGGTATTATTCAGAAGTAGTAAGAGTGGTTTTTTCTAAGAAGTCGTTTTTTTTAAACATAATTCAAGAACCCTCGAGTAATCTCGGAATTTTAATAAAACTAGCTACTACCTATGCTCCATGGTCTCTCCCGCTTCTCAAGGGAACAACTTCCTGCACCCAGGTAAAAAGAGGCCTTTCTCAGGCTCTAGACTAAGCAGACTATCTGTACATATGTGTTTAAATCAGCTCAGTTGTTTTGGCGTGAAGCGTCACAGAGAGTTTGGAGTTTTGGAGTCATAATATTAGTAAAGATAAAAGTAGATGAACAGAAGCTAGAATCTTATAAAGACGTCTCGTGTATATATCTTTCGAATTATTTCTACTGAAACTGTAATTTTCGAAGTACAGTTAGTACAACCACCCACTTGAAACATAAAACCGAGCTACGTCAAGAATTTCAATTCATCGTAGAGTCCTGTCAGACCGTATTCGGCAGTCAATCAAATCGTTTCCTCCATCTTCGATAGGATTGCTAGGAACTGAGCGTTCTCAATCATTGCGGTTCAATCTTGTCGAGTGACAGACATAGTTTTAAACATGGAGAACAAAATGATGAGCGGACCTGTCATAACGAAAAATCTAATAAGAAGGCAGCGTCGCCAACATCTGGTGGATCGGGGGATGAACGTTACTGGATATGCCGTCATACGCCTTCTTTTGAACCAGCCTCTTTTATGCAAAACTCTCAAAAATGTCTCAAGAAACCCGTACGCCTCATTAGTTCACTCGTAACTGAGCGTTTTAGTCGCACCTACCTTATGTTAGTCGACCTACAAGAATGCGCGTGACCTACCTGCCTTATGGTTCTCCGCTCATCGTTCCTTGCTCCGTAGTTCTAACACACTTTACCCCTCTCCCCGTCCGTCTCATAGACGTAGTCTGCGTCACCCGTACTAATTGCCAACTAATTATTGAGAGCTTGGCGTCCTAACTGGGCCACTTTATCGTATTAGAATGCTAACCAGCTATAACGGGGTCCTAATTTGAACTTGTGGCTGTTATGGGAATACCTTTATAAGTCGTTTGGACTTTCTGCTGGGTTGATGTCATTGGTTATATGTTCGGCAGTTACTCCTCTACGTACGTTTTTATTTGCAAGCGTTCTTTTTTTCGTAATGGGCGTGGAAGTGGATTATGAGCTAGGTTGAAAAAACTGTCGAAGCGCGGCGCGTCCTACGCCTATATAATGCGCGTGTCCGCCACTTACGTGAGTTTGCTCAGTTGTGCGCGGCGGTTTTTTCAACCTAGCTCATAATCCACTTCTACGCCCATTATAAAACTTAGCTAGGATGTTCTATACAATATTAGATATTTTCGTAAAAAAAATTAAAAAAATCGAGGTGGTCTAACTTTGTGAAAATTAAGTTTAAAATAATTTTATGTAAAAATTGTTGAAAAAGAAATGTTTTTCTTGGTTTTCAAAAATACTACAAAAAAGTCAATTTAATGAAGTAACGAATCCAGTGGTTAAATTATTTTTATCTATAATTTTATGACTTGATAATCGGCTTTTAATTAGGGCATGCCCACCAGTTGGTCAAAACTTCAAAGTCCCTTAACTCTATAACCAATCATTAAATTATAAAAATTTTGATACACGTATCAAGGACACGTATAGGAAGAACATACTCAGATATTTCAGAAATCCGACACATCATCATTTTTTACCTGTCCGCTTCGCGTGGAATGTCCCAGGGTTTTTAATTTCTGTATAGTTATCGGCACGGATATTGAGCTCTCGGCGGTAGAGTGGGGATCGCTTTGCGCACTGTACACATAAGGCAATATATCGCTTCTGCGCAGGTGAAGGTCAGGGCTCAATATCCGTGCCGATAACTATACATACCAAGACTCAGGTGCTACGACCAACTGTTAATCCTTTCTGTAACAATAATTACAAGAGGGTTTGTGTATTTTGTAAATATTTGATTATTTAAATTACTAAATAAACAAAAGTCGCGTTTGAAAATTGTTATAGGTAAATTGAATTATACTTAAACAAAAGTGAATTCCGTACTTCTCAGATATTTTCTCTCCAACTTTGTCCCAATATTGGCTGACTCAATAACCGAAGCGTTTTCCAATTCATCTCAGTTCAGTTGTGATGGACGAACTTTCTCGAATGTACTTCAGTTCGCTTTGCTAAGCTTTCTGAGTCTAGTGAATTTCGCTCAGAAGTCATTTGTCTTTTCTAAAACTAATGTTTGTAAGTACTTGTCGCGATTAGTTTTGGAATGCAGCGAACAACTCTTTGTAAGTTACTGGTAGTCACGAAGTTCAATAGTGGGGATTCAGTGCTTAAGTTAATTATCTTAATGAAAGAGTGAAAACTAATCTACAAAAAATTGAGTTATGGGTTTAGAGATATGCGTATTGTAGATTCTAAAATTAACTTACTTCCATTAAATACCTATACATCTGGTGAATGATAGACGGAAACTTATAAAGGTTACTAAGAAACAATGTTTTTATTACTAATTAACTTAATTACCAAAGCTTCACCAACTCTGATTAAGATTCATCAACAATACCTTCATAAATAATACCCCGAACAAACATAATTACTTAATTAGTCAGAAGTTTCCTAGATAATTACTTAAGCAACATACCCTATTCATCAAAATGCGTCACTACGATATGTTTCCGAAGAGTTATTTTCTGTGTTATCTCGAAAGAGGTTAGTAATAAATCACGGGTACTCTCAACTGTAGCCAAGTGAAGCATGATATATGCTATCTATGCCAGTTACCCGTATGGTGAGAACGTGGTAATGTAAAAGTTATTGGTACATAAACTACGAGCTTCCGATACCGAAGTGATTGCGGGATTTTTCTCACTATAGTATGTGTGATGTACTCTATGGTAATAGCTGTCTGTGGATTTTGATAGTTGTATTGTCATTCTGGTTTTTCAATAAAAGCCGCATAGCTGGATATCTTGGACCTTTTATTCGCAAACACTTCAGTGGCGACGAGGATAAACCTATTAAACAAAATAGCATAATACTCTGGAAGTCATCATGTCGATCGGGAAAATTTCCGAATTTAATGTGAGGTCAGGCAATTTCACCTCATACGTAGAACGTCTGGAAATGTTTTTTAAGGTAAATAAGATAAAGGAAGAATTATGGCTACCTACTTTAATAGCAGTAATGGGCGATGAAGCGTATGATTTGCTTAGTAATTTGACGAGCCCGGAGAAGCCGTGTGAAAAAACATATATGTCAGTGGTAAAAATTTTGACAGATCACCTTCAACCGAGTCCATCGTTCATGGCGGAAAGATTTCGTTTCCGCCAAAGACGGCAACATGAAGGTGAATCTGTTTTACAATACATATCGGAATTAAAAAAACTTTCGAAATATTGCGAATTTAAGGCCGTGTTAGAAGAAAATTTACGGGACCAGCTTGTTTGCGGGCTAAGAAATGAGTCGATAAGGCAAAGATTGTTTACGGAAGTGGACTTGCATTACAGTAACGCCGTAAAAATTTCATGCGCTATGGAAGCGGCGGAACGTGATGCAGCAGCCGTGGAACAAACAGTCGAGAGCAGCAGCGGAGCTAACGGCGGCGGTGAGGGAACTACGAGCGCGCTGCATGCGGTGACGTGGTCCGGGCGAGGGCGCCGGGGCCGGGGCGGTCAGCGCAGGCAGGCACGCGTCTCGGAACGTACGTTCAAGACTACTGCCGACGAGGCGAGCGGGAAATGTTCGGTATGCGGAGCGACGGATCACCAGAGCGAAGATTGTAGATACAAGCGTTTTATCTGCGGCAGGTGTAGACGTAGAGGACACCTACGCAGAGTTTGTCCGACGCGTTCAGGAGATGAACGGTCGGGAGTACGACGGGACACCAACAACGTGGTGGCGCACTTGGAAAAAGGTCAACAGTTACGTCCAGGAGAGTCGGGAGAGGATGAACCCCCGTCGTCAGATGAAGAAAGCTGGGGAGTAGAGGAGTTGAATCAACTCAGCTTGAACGATTATAGACCGGTGAGTTTAACCATATGGGTGGATGCTACCCCATTACGGATGGAAATTGATACTGGGTCGTCGGTATCGTGTATAAGCGAAAATATGTATACGAAATTGTTTACTCATAGGTCGCTAAGAAAGTCTAACTTAGAGTTTAGATTTTATAACGGTACGGTTATTAAACCTATAGGGGTAATTAAGCCACTTGTGAAGTATGGAGTTAATTGCAAATACTTAGAGTTGTTTGTAATACGGGGTGGGACTACATCTCTTTTAGGCCGACAATGGCTAGTAGAACTGGATATTAAAATACCGTTGTACCGCAATAATCTGTTCACCATAAAAACAGACTACGGTATGTTCGATAATAATCGACTGACGCAATTACTTTGCAGATATAAGGTTTTGTTTGCGGATGGCTTGGGCCGGTTCACGGGAGGCAAGGCACGGCTACGGT
This sequence comes from Helicoverpa assulta, assembly GCA_963856015.1. NCBI lineage: Eukaryota > Metazoa > Arthropoda > Insecta > Lepidoptera > Noctuidae > Helicoverpa > Helicoverpa assulta. The sequence goes on from CAWLCW010000027.1 coordinate 5,589,824, forward strand.
TACGCGAAGGTGCGATGCCGGTGTTCTGCCGCGCACGACCAATTCCGTACGCACTGAGGGAGCGCGTGGAGGCGGAGTTGGATGGTATGTTGCGCGCCGGCGTCATCGAACCTGTAGACAGCTCAGACTGGGCTACCCCGCTGGTACCGGTACGTAAGGCTGATGGTGGACTCCGTATTTGTGCTGACTACAAATTAACTTTAAATCCAGTTTTAGTAGTTGACAAATATCCTTTACCGCGTATAAACGACTTACTGGTTAAGTTAACCGGTGCAAAGATATTCACAAAGTTAGATTTGACACAAGCCTATAATCAAATTGAATTAGAGGATCCTGATAACTACACTGTTATTAATACGCACAGGGGCCTTTTTAAGTATAAAAGGTTAGTTTTTGGCTTGTCCTCGAGTCCAGGAATATTCCAAAGGATTATGGCGAATCTTTTTAATGATATTCCTAATGTAGAGGTTTTCCTTGATGATATAATTATTGGATCGCCTAACGTCAGCGAGCATTTAGTTACTTTAGAGAAGGTATTAGAAAGGTTACTTAAGAACGGAATGAAACTTAAGGAAAGTAAGTGTTTGTTCATGGCGAGCGAGGTTAAATATTTAGGCTATATAATTTCCGCCGAGGGAATCAAAGTTGACCCGGAAAAAGTAGAAGGTATACTAAACATACCACGTCCGCAAAATATCACAGATTTGAGAGCCTTTTTGGGTACAATAAATTACTATGCCAAGTTCGTCAAAAATTTGAGTACAATACTGGCGCCTCTGTATAATTTGCTTAAGAAAGACGTGATCTGGGAATGGAATAGAGAGTGTGAGACCGCTTTTAAAAAAATTAAATCGATTTTGATTAGTGCCGATGTCTTAGCTCATTACGAACCCGATAAACCGTTGTTTTTAACGTGTGATGCGAGTGCCAGAGGCATAGGTGGCGTACTAACGCAGATGTGCGACGTGGTGGAGGATGGCGTGGCCGCAGCGCGGGAGCGACCCGTCGTATATATTTCGCGTGCACTTAACGACGCCGAGAAACATTACTCACAGATTGAGCGTGAGGCTTTGGCTATTGTGTTTTGCTTTGAAAAATTACATCAATACTTATATGGTAGGCGTTTTACTTTACGTACGGATCACAAGCCTTTAGTCACAATTTTTGGGCCCAAACAGGGCATACCATCGATGACTGCCAGTAGAATCCAAAGGTGGGCAATCAAGTTATCAGCCTACACATATGACATTGAATATGTTACGTCAAAGCAGAACGGGGCTGATGGGCTATCGCGACTGCCCGCTCTTGTTGCGTCTAAAAATAATAACAGAATTCCGGAACAAACACACTTGCATTTTGCTCAAAATTCCATGCTATTAGATTACAATGAAATTAAAAAACAAACCAGTAGGGATCAATTCTTAAGCCGAATTTTAAGTTATTTACGAGACGTTTGGCCTGTTAATATGGAAATATTATCACTAAAACCATATTTTAATCGCAAAGCAGAGCTGTATGAAGAGTTAGGTTGTGTGATGTGGGGACATAGAGTTGTCATACCGTCAGCCTGCCGATATAAAGTTTTATTGGACTTGCATGAGGCGCACATGGGCATTGTGAAAACTAAAGCCTTCGCCCGAAGCTACGTTTGGTGGCCTGGCATGGACGAAGAGATTGAGAAGATGTGCCAGAGCTGTCGAGTCTGTGCCGCGGAAAGTGAGGCACCAGCTCGACACACACCTTGTCCTTGGCCGTGGCCTGACAAACCGTGGGCCCGCGTGCATGTTGATTTCTTAGGGCCTATCAAGGGACGAATATTTTTGGTACTAGTTGATGCTCGTACTAAGTGGCTTGAAGTTAGTCAAGTACCTAGTACAGCGGCCAGAAACACTATCGGCGTGTTGAGCGATGTCTTTGCTCGTTTCGGCCTACCAAGACAAATCGTTTCAGATAATGGTCCGCCCTTCACGAGTTATGAATTTTCTCAATTTCTGCGTAGTAACGGCATAAAACATATTTTTACAGCTCCTTATCATCCTGCTTCAAACGGAGCAGCAGAAAATGCTGTTCGTACGATTAAAAGGGTTATTAAAAAAGCAATTAGAGAAAATTTGAGCATTCAGTTATTCTTAAACACGTTTTTATTGCATTATAGAAACACCGAACACTGTTCGACAGGTGAAACACCCGCATCACTTATGTTAGGGCGTAGGTTACGCACAAAATTAGACGCTTTACGGCCGAATAGGGAAAATAAGGTTAGGGATGCTCAGGAACGCCAAAAAGATCAGGGAGCAAGTGGGGGTCGTGAACTTAATCCGGGGGATGAGGTCTGGCTGCGCCAGTTTACAGGACAGGATAGATGGCTGCCGGGGAGAGTGGTAGATAGAATGGGAGCCACGGATTATAAGATAATGGATACTTCTGGCAGGGTATTACATAGACATGTAGATCAGTTGAAGAAAAGATTACGGAGTCCACTAATCTGTCCTTACAGCCCGCTAGGCGAAGGGTCTAATGCGGCCGACGCAGTTCAGGATCGGAGAGACATCAGTTCAGCTCCGGCCGGGGATAGTGATCATGATCATTTCGAAGATTGCCTTGATCAGCCCGTTCAGGGAGAAACATTGTCTACAATCAGCGCCACCTAGTGCAGCGGCGATAGCACGCACGACGTCTTCGACCGTGGCTGGCGCCGCTCTGTTTTATCGAGCGGTGTCGCCAATCAGAAAGCAGCCTGCATTACCGATTTTTGACATTGACGTCTTAAATGTCACTCACATTTTTTCTTCCCTACAATATATTTGTAAAAACTGTACATGTATAAAATAAACGCACTAGTTACTGGAAAAATAAAGTAAATTCATTGAAACACACAAGAATCCCGAACAAATTTGGACCTTCAGACCCGGATCTTCAGCAGAATCAGCATTGGCAGTCACGGTCAGGTCAATCAATCCTTTCCTTTCCCAAATCGCTACTCAATTTGTGCTAACATCGTCATTATTGTGCAAATTCCAGTCTTCGCGGCCACATGTGCAGCGGCCACATTGCCACGAGCACGACATTGCAGTTAAAACTGTAAGTACTTGATTCCTTTCTCCTGTAAATCACCAATATGACTGAAAAGGGGCAGTCCCTAGATATAGAAAGTAGTGAAGATCTTATTCGTGATTTAGTGAAAAAACGAGGTGTAGTTAAAAGAAAGTTCACATTGTTTCTCAAATATGTGCAATCTTTGGACGAGTCAAACTTAACAGCAACTCAGAAGTTAGAATTGGAGGAGCGTTATCAAAGAGATAAAATCTTGTTTGATACATTTTCTGAAATTCAAGACGAGATAGATGTGGCTGTGTCAGAGTGTCAATTAGATAAAGAATTACAGGAGAGAGAAGCGTTTCAAGACCAATATTATGCTATTGTGGCTAAATGTAAATGTGTTCTTAAAGATTCCAGTAGTCAATCCGTTCAGAGTCAAGCACAAAGTCAAAGTCGCATTAACGGTGTAAAACTACCAACTATTTCTTTACCAACCTTCGATGGTTCGTATGACCAATGGCTCGAATTTCGAGATACTTATATGTCTATTATTCACAACAGTAATAATTTAGAAAATGTGCAGAAATTTCATTACTTACGTTCCGTCCTTACAGGCAACGCCCTACAAGTCATTAAGTCGCTGGAGTTTTCAGCTGATAATTATTTAGTAGCTTGGGGTCTTTTAGAAAACAGATACAATAATAACCGTCTATTAGTTCATAATCATGTGAAGGCAATATTTTCAACGCAGTCAATGTCTAAAGAATCAGCTGCTCAAATCCGTAAATTAATTGACACAATGTTACGTAATATTCGTGCACTTAAAACTTTAGGAGAACCCACTGATACATGGGATACATTAATTATTCACATAATAGTTTCAAAACTAGATTCGTCAACTGAGCGTGAGTGGGAACTTCATAAAAGTAATTCCACGAACAGTTCTGTCGATAAAAAAATGTTGCTGTCAGATTTATTAACATTTCTGAAAGATCGAGCTGATTTTCTAGAAACTGTGAAGCCTTCGCAGAATAAGCCAGCCACGATAGACAATAATAATAATACTCACACAAAGAAGTCGTTATCAGTAAAATCACACAGTTATGTTGCAACACAAAAGGATAGCAAAAGGTCAAACAATTCAAAACGTTACAAATGTAATATGTGTGGTTCCAATCATCCCATTTATTCATGTGAAGAGTTCCTTAATTTATCGCTTCGGGATAAACTACGTATCATTGAAGAAAAAGGTTTATGTGTTAATTGTTTACGCATAGGTCACGCAGTTAATGAATGTTGGTTCGGACCGTGCAAGCATTGTAATAAGAAGCATAACACATTAATTCACGACCATTCAGTAAACACTTGTACATCATCGGCAGTGGCGCATATCACACAAAAGTCTCACCCTGAACCTAGTACAAGTGACGCACACACGCAGCTAGCTCACACCACTTCTCATAAAACACACACGCTTTACACAGAAGATAATAATATCAATACACACTATTATCAAAACCCGGTATTATTGTCAACTGCTTTAGTGGAAGTGGCGGACGAGCATAACGTATATCACACAGCACGTGCTCTTCTGGATAACGGAAGTCAGCATTGTTTCATCGCAGAAACATTGTGTAAAAAACTTAATATTCCATTGATACAGTCCACTGTTCAAGTGAGAGGGGTAGGTAATACTGTCACTCAATCCACAAATTCTTGTAGCATTCAATTGCGATCCAAAGTAAATTCATTTAACACACGCTTTAACTGTTTAGTTTTGTCTTGCATTTCATCACACTTACCGACACTGAGTACAAAAGGTGACATAGAAATACCTGACAACATTCAACTGGCCGATCCTGAATTCTGTTCTTCCGGTGAAATACATTTGTTGATCGGGGCGGACAGGTTCTGGGATCTGCTCAGTGAGGGTTTAGTAAGATTGCCTAATGGTCCATACTTACAAAACACAAAATTTGGATGGATCATATCTGGTATTGTACACAAAAGAGTTTCACGCATTAAACAGACTCAGTGCAATTTCACACATAGTACATTAGATTCTGATCTCAAACGTTTTTGGGAACTTGAAGAGATTCCTATTAGTAGTAATAAATTCACTAAGGAAGAAATCGCATGCGAAAATTTATTTAAAGACACTACTTTACGCGTAGATAAGGGTCGTTTTTCTGTGCGCATACCGCTAAGCGAGTCAGCTGATGTACTCGGCGATACATTTACTATGGCCGAGAACCGGTTTCTTGCACTCGAACGCAAATTACTAAGAAGCGCACCGGCCTATAGAAAAATGTATATTGATTTTATAAATGAGTATTTAAGCTTGGGACACATGAGTCGCATTTCTGATTATAATAAAATTTGTTATTTTTTACCACATCACGGTGTTTACCGGGAACACAGTTCTACTACGAAGTTAAGAGTGGTGTTTGACGGAAGTGCAAAGTCAACGTCAGGTAAATCATTAAATGACATCCAACATACAGGACCTGCGTTACACAACGACTTGTTTTCTATTTTGCTTCGATTCAGACAATTCAGATACGTAGCATCTTCTGATATTGAGAAGATGTTTAGGCAGGTAAAAATACAAGAAGACCAAAGAAATTTACAATTAATTCTTTGGAGAGAGAATCCATCCGATCCTCTCGGTGTGTACCAACTTAACACAGTAACATATGGAACTGCGTCCGCACCTTATCTTAGTATGAGGTGTTTGAAGCAACTCGCGTTGGAATGCAATGATGACGTCATCGCACAAGTCATTAATGACGACATTTTTGTAGATGATCTCGTCACTGGCCACGATGATCAAGAAACATTATTAGAGATTTGCAACAGTGTTTCTAAAGTACTAGAATCTGGATGTTTTCATCTGAGAAAGTGGGTATTTAATTCACCAGTTACACAATCAAACGTATCCGCTTTTAAGGATTTATCATTCGGTGAAAACTGTCACACTAAAACATTGGGAATGGGATGGTTTTATTCTTCTGACGAATTATACTTTGACACTAAATATAATCAAGATGAATCTCATGTTACTAAACGAATCATTCTTTCAACTATCGCACAAACATATGATCCATTAGGTTTACTTGCACCAACGGTTATTACTGCTAAAATCATACTACAAAAACTGTGGTTAGCTAAATTAGACTGGGATGAACCGGTGCCTAAGTCTATTTTATCAGATTGGCAAAACTTCATTAATAAATTTCATAATTTACAGTATATTCACATTCCACGTCATGTAATAGGACAAAATACAAGTGTAATAGAATTACATATTTTTTGTGATGCTTCACAGTGTGCGTACGGAGCTTGTGCATATATACGCAGTGTTACAGATAATAATATAATAACAGTACATTTGTTATGCGCGAAGAGTCGAGTCGCCCCGGTGAAACCGGTTAGCATACCGCGCTTAGAATTATGTGGTGCATTAGTGGGTGCAAGATTGTTTAAAAAAATCGAGAAATCATTAAGATTAAACTTTGATAATGTCTATTTTTGGTCAGACTCCACGGTAGTATTAGGATGGCTTAAAATGTCGCCTAATTTATTGAAACCATTTGTACAAAATCGCATTGTAGAAATAAATGAGCTCACTGGTGACAAACAATGGTTTCACGTCGCAGGTAAACAAAACCCGGCTGACATGTTATCGCGCGGAATGCACCTAGATTTACTTAAGTCGTGCGACATGTGGTGGCACGGACCCGCATTTTTACAAGTTGACAATTTGGAATGGGATCAAAACATGCGCTGTTATGACATTAATTGTGATGAATTGCCAGAATTAAAACCAGTTAAATCTACTGCACTAGTTCAGATAAATTCAGATGATTTTTTGTTTCACAAATTCTCAAGTTTTAATCGCTTGCGCCGTGTGGTAGCATACATTCTTCGTTTCACACATAATATTCGTAAACTAAAGGCAGGTGCACAGCGTTTCACAGGTTGTTTATCTGTAAACGAATTGAATAATGCATCGAGAGTTTTAACTCAAATCGCACAACAACAATCTTTTCCAGAAATTTATGATAGTTTAAAAAATAAACGTCAGTTTAAATGTTCACGTAGTATTTCTGGTTTAAATATATTTATGGACGAACATAATTTAATTAGAGTAGGAGGAAGACTTGTGAACTCTGACTCGTTTTCCTATGACAAAAAACATCCATTGTTGTTGTGTAGCAGACACCTATTTACTAGACTTATTTTTGAACATCAGCACAAGGTATTATTACACGCTGGGCCGCAGTTGCTTTTAGCAACTGTTAGAGAAACATGGTGGCCTTTAAAGGGACGCAATTTAGCAAAACAAGTTGTACACAAGTGTGTAAGGTGCACACGAATGCGAGCTACGCCAATGAAAATACAAATGGGTAACTTACCTAATGAACGGCTTGTGCCAGGATATCCATTCTTACGTTGTGGTGTCGATTATGCCGGGCCATTGCTCATGCTGAATCGCGCAGGTAGAGGGGCAAAATTGACAAAGTGTTATATCTGTCTGTTTGTATGCTTTGCCACTCGCGCTATACATTTGGAGTTAGTCACGAGTCTGACTAGTGAGGCATATTTATTGGCTTTGAAACGCTTTATTTCCAGACGTGGCAAACCTATGCAGATTTTTTCTGATAATGGTAAAACATTTGTAGGAGCTTTAAAGGAATTCTCAAAATTTTTAGATACCCATGAGTCAGACATTTTGAATTATACATCCGATAACTCAATAGAATTTTCTTTTATTCCGCCATACTCGCCTCATTTTGGTGGTTTGTGGGAGGCAGGAGTCAAGTCTTGCAAATATCACTTGCGTCGTATTGTAGGCAATGCACATCTAACGTACGAGGAGTTGAGCACAGTACTAGCACAAATTGAGGCTGTCCTGAACTCCCGTCCTATATCTCCTATGTCCACAGATCCGACAGATTTGCTCCCGTTAAGTCCAGCTCATTTTTTGATTGGCCGGCCACTTACTGCGCCTGCTGACAAGAAAGACCTGACGATGACAGCCACACATCGCCTTCCACGATATGATCGCATAGAACAGATGCGACAAAACTTCTGGCGTCGGTGGGCTACGGAATATATTTCTGAGCTTCAGAAGAGGACCAAGTGGCAATCTAACCAAGACACATTACTTCCGAACACACTGGTCCTAATAAAAGAAGATCACCTTCCACCCCTGAAATGGCAACTTGGACGAGTGCAAGAGACGTTCCCAGGTCGAGATGGCCTCTCTCGTGTAGCAGTCATCAAGACGGCGACCGGAATTATCAAGAGGACGTACCCAAAACTCTGTCCACTACTACAACCACAGTAACTTCGTTGGAAGCTGGTGCTTCCAAGGCCGGGAGTATGTCTACAATCAGCGCCACCTAGTGCAGCGGCGATAGCACGCACGACGTCTTCGACCGTGGCTGGCGCCGCTCTGTTTTATCGAGCGGTGTCGCCAATCAGAAAGCAGCCTGCATTACCGATTTTTGACATTGACGTCTTAAATGTCACTCACATTTTTTCTTCCCTACAATATATTTGTAAAAACTGTACATGTATAAAATAAACGCACTAGTTACTGGAAAAATAAAGTAAATTCATTGAAACACACAAGAATCCCGAACAAACATTACCCGCCATGCCTTCTCCTGAGCCGACCCAATCTCGTCCGGTTCGCCAATGCCGAGTCCAGAACCCGGTCAATTATAAAATTTAATTTAAGTCATTATTTCCTTATTTATTATTTGTTATTTGTATAGTTATTTGTATAGTTATTTAGTTAGATGTTCTTAGCCGCACCGGAGTTATTGACTAAGGGTGAGGGTGTGATGTACTCTATGGTAATAGCTGTCTGTGGATTTTGATAGTTGTATTGTCATTCTGGTTTTTCAATAAAAGCCGCATAGCTGGATATCTTGGACCTTTTATTCGCAAACACTTCAGTATGGATCAAAGAGTTTTCGATTTTTTGCTGTTGGGTATATTGGTAACCAAATCTTAATATTTGATGTCAAAAAGATACGACATAAAATGAACTATCAAATGTACATCTATATACAACGTTATTTTTTGTTTATGCGAAACCTGATACACCTATCTAGTATTTTTATGTAAAGAATCTATGTACGAAATTTCAAAACCGTATCATGAAAAATCACAAAGTTATAAGCTTGTTAAGTTACGGGACTGTCCGTAAAAATACATAATCACCACAAAACGCACACATGCCGCGCAACGCGATAGCACTGTGCGCTCGCGCCCGCTATGAACTCGCCGTGACCGCCGTTGTGCGAGAATAAATACCTATTTGTGGTGTCCAACATTCAAAGTTTTTTAGATAATTTTGGGAAAAAATATAACATGGTGTAAAAACTATTGGAATCGATTCAGTTACTGATTCTGAACAAACTATATTCAGGTTTCGCACAAACAAAAAATAACGTTGTATATAAAAGAAAGTCGTGTTAGTTACTCCACTTATAACTCAAGAACGGCTGAACCGATTTAGCTGAAAATTGGCAGGGAGGTAGTTTAGAGTCGGGAGAAGGACATGGGATAGTTTTTATTACAAAAAATAAAAATACAATTTATTCCGGACATACAGCGCCATCTATTGTTCAAACCAAAAATCTGCCGGATACCACTATTCCACGCGAACGAAATCGCGGGCAAAAGCTAGTTTTACAAATAAATCAAACTGAATAATATAGAACATAAGATGGAGAATAATAAAATACTGCATCATCATCATAACATTCATCAATTTTCAAAAGGGAATTCCATTTTTTTTTAATGTTTCCTAACCATAAGAAACATTGTAATCTTACTTTTCCTCGATTCTAAATAAAGAATTTGTTACAGCCTATGCTGATAGCCAAGCGGGAGTACCCATACCACAGATGGGAGCCCCTCTACTTCGGCACCAATAAGGAGCCCTGGTACAGCGAAGCCCTGTCTTGGGAGGGTCGCCAGGATAAGATGACGCAGGTAACCAAGCACCTCCACAAATCTTAATGGAAATAATAAAGGGTTCTGTTAAAGATGTACCTAAGTACAATGTTGAAGGCGTCAATATTGGCTGTAAAGGTAGCTAACTAGGATATAGCATCAATTGACAAGTAAATATCAATTCTCTTCCAATAGCCGTTCTTTGGAAATTTCTGTTTGAATTATTTACTAAAAAATCTGTGATATGATGTGTATTGTTGATCATAAGACAGTTAAAATTTTCGTCACGACCATCTTGATGCGGTAGAGGTAATACTTAAAGTAAACTATACCAGAGTATCGTCGTCAAAGTAAAAATAAATGTTTTATATACAGATGTTGGAGATGTGTCTCCAACAATATCGGATGGTGGTCCTCGACGGAGGTTTCCTCTCGCACGCAGCCATCCCCAGGTCCAAGCACCACAGGAAAAGAGCCGAAAACATCAACACCAAGAAGTATATGAAAATCATCAAGTGGTTCAAAGAGAAATATGAGGAACGACAGGAGTGTAAATTACTCTGGGGTTGCCCATCTTATGTGAAATAGTCCCACAGTCGCAAGTGACTGGTTAAATGTTTGGAGTTCCTCAAGGAGCAATATTGGGTCCTTTGTGAAGCTTGGATAGGATTTGCGAATAGATTGACTTGGCGAACCAAAACTGATACTCGTATACCCGGTAATTGATTTAAGGCACTATACTCACAATTATTACTGCTTTTTCAATAAAACACATGCAACAAACCTGTACAAATCTGATGTTATTTGCAATTTTTGTACCAAGACGTCTTATGTCACGCAATTTTTTTCTTGATACACAAGAGCTTGATAAAATCTCATGTAATATATTATGTAAATGATATTCAAGGTTACATGTCTTGAACAGTGAAGTTCTAGACCTGACTCCGGTAAATATGCAAATGTAAGAGCGGTAATGTTGATATTATACAAAGTGTACCAAATAGACGGAATATGTTTATTCGAAATAAGGAACATTGCATGACTTTGAATGTAATAATTTCAAATACTTGATGCTAATGAGCTTATGAAATCGATGCAGATTTTCTTTTAGATTCGCTTATCGATTCAAAACATAGTATTTTATCAGATACGATAAATAGCTTACAGTTAAGGTGACTTCGGACATGCTAGTTGGTTTTTGTAGTGACTTGGTGATATTGGATCTCTTCTTGAAGTTTATTATGGCTGATATCACGGGTTACCGATAAAATATCAGTTAGTTATCTGATATGTTATCTGCCAGATAAAGACTGCTTATGATTTCTGCCAGATATTACTATCCGAGACCTGTGAAACCAAAAGTTATAGTTTATCTTTCAGATCAATTTCTGACGAGCTATCAGAAAATTTACCAGTGACTGGTGAAACTGGCCATTAATCTATTTATTTGTTACGTCACTGATCAAAAACTAACTAGCATGTCAGAGTTAAAATAATGGTTGATATAAATTCATGTCTCCTAAATGTACCTTCTGTCACTTTACGTTCCTATAATGCTGTAAATACCAGAGATATTAAACAATCACTTTTTAAGTAATATCGAATATTTATTAGCGGTTTTATGTAAAATACGCCTTATTTTATACACTTCAAAGTTAATTCTTAATAATAGGCTTGTGATAAAATGTTTCGCGTCTCTGCCATTGTTTGAATTAAACAGGATTTTTATATATTTTATTCATGTTCGTTGAAAAATTATGATGATTTGTACAGTTATGTATATTAGGATATTTTAAAGTGAACCCCGTCGTAGAGATATTGGGCCCTTTTGCGGTATATATTTATATGTATCGAGGTCTTATATGTGGAAAGTGTCGTCCTAAATAAAGATTTTAATATTATTAGATGCACTTTTGGTATTATTTTTCATTCTCCTATTTCCTTATTATCATTAATATTCATTCATCTGCATCACAAAGTTTTTTGAGCATTTGATTGTTGCGATGATTTCGACAAGATGATTATATTCACCGATACAATAAAGTCAGTGATGGATAGATGTTTCTCTAATCAAACAAATTAGTGAATGTCCAAGAACGCTTTAAAACATTCAGCTCTACAAAACTTACATAGGTACTTGTTTGACATACAATTCAATAAATAATTCGTACTACAGAAGCAGGTGGTTTACGATAACGTACGTTAGAAACAAAATATTATTCCTCCTAATATTTCTCCGCAAATAAAGTTAATGACAAGCTTGTCGAGTATATCAGAATATCTTGGAGTAAACAAGCTCAACTTTGCTACTACCAGACACCTAGACTACCTAGACAGTTAGGAGTGACTCTCCCACTCGTGTTTATCAACCGCGTAGTGTTACAAGGAGATACTCAATTAGATAATTATTTTACTGAGCATTTTCCAAGGAAATATATTCCAAAATCTTTTCTTATATCTTTTATTTACGTCTTATACAAGGTGTTGATTTGCATTTGTGCCATTGTTCAGGAGGAGGACATAAAATACGTAAATAATCGATTGGAATTACAGCAGACGGGAAATAGCTAATATGCACTGCTTTTTTTGTCATTGTAATGTCGTAGTATTTCAGAAGTAATCCAATTTTATGAATGAAATTTATGAATGATCGCTGCGTATTCTTTGTGTTTGCGTTTGTGTGAGGGCGCAGCACGGTTTTAAGGTCAGTAACACACGCGCCAAGTTTAAATACGGCTAGATGACATTGACGGAATTCGGAAAAAAAAAATAATAAAAAAAAATACGTACCAATTTTTTTGTTGATTTGGGTCGAGAATCATTAGCATAATTACGTCCTTGAATATGGCACGGATGCAAATCAACAGCTTGTATAAACGTAGGTAATTTTGCAGATCAATTTGAAGTCATATTAAAGTAACGAACAAGAAAATGAGTCAACGGACAAATTGCTATTTTTTTTTCAAACTATTAACCGCCATTTCCAATATTCTGTCTATCTGTTGTTTTGCTAACTAGAGATAGGAATTTGACATAACTTGTATGAGACTAATGTCAAAACTATCTGTCGTGAGCAAAAGATCAGATAGATTATTGGAAACGGCCGTAAACATATGGAAGTGTAGGTATACTGAGACAATATGAGGACATAAATTAGGCAGCCAGATGTTGTTTTTTGAAATGTATTTTTTTTTATGCTAGAACTACATACATGAACATAAGGTTGATTTGCATTTGTGCCATAGGAGGAGGACATAAAATACGTAAATAATAATCGATTGGAATTACAGTAGACGGGAAATAGCTAATATGCACTCCTTTTTTTGTCATTGTAATGTCGCAGTATTTCAGAAGTAATCCAATTTTATGAATGATCGTTGCGTATTCTCTGTGTTTGCGTTTGTGTGAGTGCGCAGCACGGTCTTAAGGCCAGTAACACACGCGCCAAGTTTAAATACGGCTAGATGACCAGAAAAAAAGTATAAGAAAAAAATTACGTACCAATTTTTTTGTTGATTTAGGTCTAGAATCATTAGCATAATTACGTCCTTGAATATGGCACGGATGCAAATCAACAGCTTGTATACTAAAAATTGTTCTGAAAAGGTTACCAAGGCTCCTTTACAATTTATCTTAATATATGATAATGATGTTACACCATATTTCTTTAAACTTTACGTCGTGTAGCACTCGCTATTCTCTGTTCGCATTCAGGAACGGCTCTTAAGTGCAGTGTTGATATCTAAGAGAACAGTTATTGTTGTTCTTTACGAGCAATTTCCCAGCATTTTGTAACAAACAAATCGAGCCTTTTAAAGGAAAATGTTCTAGAAACTTGTGAAGATTTCCCTTGTAAGTGAAGTAAGTATTTAAATTTGTATGTTATAGTCGTTTTGTATCTGAGTGAGCTGATTCGAGATTATTTCGTTATATTAATACGTTAACAGGCTCAAACGATAATAATTGACAGAATTTAATGGCTTATGTAATTCATATAAAATTAAACATAGTACATGATATCCGAGATTGAAAGCCAGTACGTCGTTTTTTAAATCTGCCAAAACACGAAAAATCTGTATTGTTACTTGCTAAAATCTTCCTAAAAGGTCCTTCCGCTTCCCCAAAAAATAATAATAGATCACGGGTAAACGATTGATTGGAGCTTTCCCCTTTAATGTATCCGAGTGTAAACGAAGATCCCTTTGGAAGCTTATCTTTCTATATACTTAATACAAATGTTTATGTTTGCGTCCAATATTTTTTATGATTAAAACTTTTTACCATAAGGCAACAAAAGTTCTACGATTCTGGCAGTGACAAATAATTTCGGGGAATACCTAAATTCAAACACAAAAATTCTCAGATACAGATTTTTTTCCTAGAAAAAAGCTTGTAAAAAGGTTTGGTTCCTTTTAAGAGCAAATGTGAACACAAAGACTAGAATTTTGAATACTTGAAAAAAATATTTTCTTTTGTTAAAGGCACAGTGTATGCAATTTCGTTTGCATTATAAAGGATTTTTTCAAGTGTAACTTGTTTAGGTAGCAAAACTGTGCGCAGTAGTAGTTACTTAGTTATCAGTAAAAATATATTTTTGAGCAAAATCGCAGCCAAAATATGGACAAAAGAAATGAATCGCCTACGTTGCTAGTTCAAACATAATTCCATACAGCTAAAGGATTTATTTTTTGTATAGTTTCATCTATTGGTCATATTTACTCGACTCGTTCAATAACTCTCTTTGTTTGACTTTCTTTCTTATAGCCTTTTTATAGATATTTATTTTGACCAGAAACTAATAGGATCCTTGAGGATTGATGATTGTTTTTGTAAAAGATTTTATCATATTTGCTTTACGTTTTATCCTTTAATATTGATAGAAAGGTTACGTCATTGTTCTCTTACTTTCCTGTACCACTAAATAAGATTTCAAAAAACGTTTTATGACCTTCAGATAAAATACATTTTTCATGGGCGTACAGTCATTTCCGAGGCTCTACTAAAACCGCGGGAATCGAAGTATAAACTGACTTCCAAAATGGAAGTTCAATATTTTTTGTATTTAGTATAGATAGCTCCTTATCATTATTATTCGGTCGTAAATTACAAATAGGGTCCGCCTACCCACGAAGGTTGTGACAAAGTTCTCCCTGCACACAATATCTTTGAGTTTTCGCGTGGGAGTGCTAGTACCAACATAACAAAAGCATGGTTCCTAGTAAACAATATAGGTACGTCAGAAACTTCGGGGATATTTGAATCCCTCTGTACGAATGCTATTTTTGTCCTGTCACAATTTGTGACTTTTATTGTAAAAGAAAACTTTTGGCGAAATATAAAAAAAATATTCAAGATCGGTCGGTATTTTTCAGGATTTGCGATATCACACAGATAAATATGAATATACAAACATTAACTTACAGTTGTTCTTTAGTCATATTAATTTCTTACGGCCAATTTCTTCATCAAAAGTTAAAGTTAAAGTTATGGCTAAAGTAATGTCTAAAGTAAAAGTAACGGTTAAATTAAATTTTTCTATGAATTTTGATGTCAGTTTAGCTTTGAAAAAACGAATTTGACCGTTACTTTTACTTTAGACATTACTTTAACTTTAACTTTTGATGAAGAAACTGGCCGTTAGAAACACATAAGTAAGTACAAACAATATCTATTTATGTTTCGTAAGTCCACATGACCTACGTGAGATCAGTTCTCAACCATCTGATCAAACAAGATCTAAATATAACACAATGTTTAATCATCATACCTATTCTTACCGAAAATATTTTTCATCGAAAATTCTTTTATAAACCTTTTAGATGTTTCTTGTTCTTTTACGGCCAGTTTCTTTATCAAAAGTTAAAGTTAAAGTAATGTCTAAAGTAAAAGTAACGGTCAAATTCGTTTTTTCAAGGCTAAACTGACAGCAAAATTCATAGAAAAATTGAATTTAACCGTTACTTTTACTTTAGACATTACTTTAGCCATAACTTTAACTTTAACTTTTGATGAAGAAACTGGCCGTTAATATTATAAGTAAGTTAAGTTAAAAGCTTTTAGGATTTCGCTATTTTCGGGATTTTTCTCCTATAGGCTTAAAACTAATAATATTACGTGTATCAATTTTGAAAAGTAATATAGATTTTTAGGGGAAACTATTTTTATAACATTTTTTCCTTTTGGTAAATAGAGTTTATAGTATATTGGTTTTCATTACGTGTAGCAGAAATTTCCCCAGAGGCAGTAACATCACAGAAAAGGGGATCACAGAGTGTTGAGTGGTAAATTTGAGAACTGCTTCGGGTAAAAATGTAAAGAATCTCAGAAAAGAGGCAAAATATATGTTTAAACTATGCTCTGGTTGGTTGATAGTAGATTTTTCTTATCTAGATAAGATTCCGTGATCTTTATAGCAATTTGAGCTCTAATTGTACCTTATCGTAGCTTAACCAAACAGCAACATGAACAACAAAGAAACCAGGTGAACTTTTATATATTTCTGCAAACGATTCAGCAATTTAAACATTCGCAGCATGACCTTGCAAAATAACCGATGTAATAAAACAACGAATATTTTTATGGCCTTAACCACAGCGTACAAATGACAAAAACAATTGAAAGCAACGCTTACATTGTATGGTTTCGCAAACTGACACCATTTCATACACGACGTGTTCTTATATTTTCCCATACCGAGACATTTACGTTACGTGAGAATATTGTAAGGATGCGAAATTGAATCGACGTCAGTATAGTGTTTAAAATTGCGCTTTTGTGATGCAATAGACTCTGCATCTACTTTATATCGAAGGCGCTTCATATTGTAGAAAACACAATTTTAATAGGAACCTGCATTTTTATACACAACTTTCATACTGTTTAAGGTCTCAATGTATTAAACAATAGAAAGTCGTACTAGTTATACACTTTCATATATACTATTACTTCTTAAGGAAAATTGACAATCCAAAGTCTTTAGTCGGTCTGATAATAGCAAAGTTCCTGATCTTTGTAATGTGCGTGTGTAACCGCCCAAGTAGCAAAATGTAGCCCTGTAATTATCCTAGGAGCACGTATTTTTTAATCCTATAGAAATCCTGTAAACGATAATATAGCCGCATTTGGGTGCAGTTTATTGGACTATTTCGCCCTATAGTCGCTTTGTTATAATCCGGTAAAGTGCTTTGTTTTTATAATTACCTTATCAAGTGCTTTAACAAAATATATTTGTCCTATAAAAATCCGGTAAATGCATCCAAAAAGAGCGATTGGTCCTTTTATGATCTGGCGCGTGCCGCTACTAGAGTAATTGGTCCTACAGTGATCAGCGTAATATCATTAGTAGATTCATTCAGTCGATCATTCGTTCTTTTTTCGTTAATTTATTGTACTGTGCTTGTGCATGACATTGAATCCTCTTTTATTTTCACATTATAATAAGGTTTGTCATTATGTAACATTTGCCATGTGCCTGTTTCGTAAAGAGTGCCTACACAACATGCGAAAATAATTTTATTGATGAAATGTCAGACGATAATAAACATATCTTCATACGCCTTCAAAATTTAACATTTTCATTATTTGTTAATTCAGTAATAAATTAATAAATACCTGTCCGACATAGGGT
Source organism: Helicoverpa assulta (assembly GCA_963856015.1). Classification (NCBI taxonomy): domain Eukaryota; kingdom Metazoa; phylum Arthropoda; class Insecta; order Lepidoptera; family Noctuidae; genus Helicoverpa; species Helicoverpa assulta. The sequence goes on from CAWLCW010000027.1 coordinate 5,607,465, forward strand.
GCCATTAAATTGCATTTATCAGAACCTTTATATGACTTTTTAATCTAAGTTAAGACGCTTACATGACATACCTACGCCACCATATTTAAGTTTCAAGGTTCCTTACTTATAAGAATCAGAGACTATGCTAGCTTGCTGCTAAAAATCCGTTAAGGGTCACGACTAAGATAAAATTGTTCTATAATATCTTTACCTCTAGCAGCTTTATCTGTGGCATTTATAGGAAGTGCATGTCTTATAGAAGAATGAAACAAGACGTTAACAAGATAAAACAATCTTACTAAATGCGATTATCGGATCAAAAGTCACACTTTGCTAATAACTTTATAACTTGCATTTATAAGACTGATCCTGACTGACTGCTCTAGTAAGAGTCGTGTAAAATAATCCTATTGACATTTATAAAACTAAACTATAGGGTCGAAAGTACTTGTAGTGCAAATCATCTTAGAAGATGCTTTAGCAGGATCAGTGGCCTAAGTTCATGCGTCTACTAGATTTCTATAAGGCGTGTAATCTTATCAGCCAATTGCTATAGGAGAATTTTGCTAGTTGGGCGTTTATTTCCAAACAAGACCAGAAGATGGACCCGAAGTTAGGGTAGGTACTTTTATACCCATCCTGATACGAGAAGTATTCGGGTGAAAACGCGAGCCGAAGGTAGTATACAGTAGTAAAATAATAAGTCCAGCTTCTTATTTCAAAACATATAATACAACTACTGTTGTATCTATTAAATTGACTAAGGCAAACTTTTACATACAGTCATGACCCCTTTTTCCTTTTTGTTCAGAAAAATTCTTCTGTCTGACGTCCGAAGTTCCTTGAAGTTATTGAAATAAAGCTTTTTTTTTTATTTTCCCAGGTATTTGATTATTCTTAAGACTGAAAAAGCTTATGTATCGGGTTTTTATGTGAAACTTAACAGCTGCAAAAATTTTATTACCACGTTATTACAGAATAGTAAAACTTTTGCATATTTTATAGTTTAAAAAAATAATTAAGCAGAAATTTTTAATTCCATCTTTTTTATATGTTCCATCTTTCTTGTTTTCCACTGGTCTGGTATTTAATAAGAATAATAATATATTTTGAAATTATCCATGTACCTATTCAAAAGCGTACAAAAATCCAAATTGCATGTAGTTTTTGCTTTACATTTAAATTAAAAATAGTAAAAACTACTTTAATAACTACAATTTTCATCAAACCACCCGTTAGTTAATTAACTAACTATTTATGTAAAGTCTTGTGTTTAATTTATCTAATTTTCTCTCATTTGTTTTTCACTTGTTCTTGTTTTCTTTTTTTGTTTTCATGTCGTCGACCCGTTGAGTTGAAAAGTGCTGGTAGGTTGCATTGGTACTGTATTTAAGTTGTCAAAAGTTTGCTACGACTTACGAAACTCTCTTGGTGAAGTTTCATTTGCTCAACTTGTAAAGTGTTGTGTAAGGGTTCTCAAACGTTTTGGGGTTAATTTAAATTTTAATAACTAAATGGTATTTTTAGGGTTTGAGCGTAACAAATGTTTATATTTTTGGCAAGCTATTTTAGACTAGACTTTGCTGAAAGTGTTATTTCACGTGGCCTTTAAGTTCAATTTCTATTGTTTTGCTTAGTAGGCATTCATTACACAAGCAGGCTATTTTCTTGCCTTATTTCTATACTTTGCTTTTATAAAAGATACTTATCTATACAATTTATGTATGTACCTACGAACATCATTCAATAACTTCTCCTCGATTATGTTGTTGTAGGAAAAGTATAGCCGCCATTAATATTTACGTCAAATACTTGCTATATGCAAAAGGAAATGAAACATGCATGAAATTGTATTTACATGTCTATTTTTCACAAATGCAACCTACATGAATTCAGGGAACTTTCTATTTATAGCTTTGGTTCGCTTCGTGGTTCTCTATGTATTTGATTTGTCATTCAAAATGGCTAGTGCAAATGCAAGCGTGGGTGCGTCCCACGCGTCGGACATGACACAAATAAATATACAGGCTAGCAATGTTAGCTTTAGAGTACCACACTGGAGACTAAACAGTCGCCCGACAAGTGGTTTGAGCTCATAAGTCAGGAGGAAGATGAATGGAGGTACATACATAACATCGATCAGGTACCTATATGTCCGGTATCAGACCGAACTAAAACTTTATTTGAATTCACGATAAAAATTAAAAATAAATTCTAACCACCCCGCCTGCTTCTATATTCGGCCGACTAAAAGTTCGTAGTGTGCGCGCGCTCGTATGACAGTTGGCCCCATGATTGCCAAATTTTGTTCTGAGGAAAATTGACAATCCATCCAATCAAAGTCTTCTGTCGGTCTGATGGTGGCTAAATCCCTAATCGTTGTAATGGGCGTACTACCATTCAATTCCAAACTGATTTACGAAACGGATATGTTAGGGAGTTTGTTGCGCCACTTCTTCTTCCCAGCAAAAACACATAGGAAGTGGTGAAGGGCGGGCGTTTTGGGGGCTGTCTATTGTAAATTCCTGACGTTCAAAAAGTGCTGTCTTGCAGCCAAGTTTGAATAAATGATTTTTGATTTTGATTTTGATCAAACTGTCGGCCGATTAAAAGTCGCCGAGTTAAAAGTTTGCAGTGTGCGGCTACTCTAAATTAATACAATTTATCAAAGGCTGAATGTATTTCAATTAGAACTGTAACAGGAATTAATGAATGCACAGAATTGGGTGTTTGTGCCGGTCGGTGAGAGTTACCAGAAAAAGGGTTAAAGTTCAATGGAGTTATATAGCACAAAATTCTTGTAATTCCTCTTCCATTAATTGCACGTTATCGAATTCAACTGAAAAGATGTTTGTGTACTGTTGAAAGTAAACATCTGTCTGTTCCAGGAAAATAAGACTAGCAGTTCATTTTCCAAAAGTCTTTGTTCTTGCATTACATTGTTCATTGGGGATAAAACTCCCCCTAACAGCGCTATAATTATGTTCTTACTACACAAAACAGAAGAGTAGAAAATAATTATCACCGAACTTATATAAGCCTAGCGAAACAATAGACATCGCAAATAGCCAGCTGGCTCATTTGGGGCCATTATTATTATATTTGGCCTCGTTTGTCCCCCAAGTCCCCGGCAAACAGTGTTATCTGCCCTCTTTGGGGACGGATTAGCAGGCCTGTCACGGAGATACAGGGGGCGTCCAATCAGCCGTGGATTATTTAATCTCCGTATGAGGATACCGTACGCGTATAGAAAAAAAACTTGTTTCTATGGGATATCTTTTATATTTTGGTTTCATAAAAATTAGAAAGAAACCAAATAATATAAATAATATTATAAACGAGAAAGCAACTCGGTCAATCTGTAAGTATGTCTGGTCGGCTTTTGCGCCAAAACTGCTGACCCAATTTAGATAACATTTGATACACAGATATACTAGGGCTAATAAAGGACATATGCTATATTTTATCCGGCTACGGGAAGTAGCCATCTCCCTGATGATACACTTGTAGAGATGAGAAACTACTCGATAGTCAAGCAGAATGGCACTTTCATACCACATTAAACATTATTTATTACTCCTATTATATAAAAATGAGTACCACTTTATATCGATTTGTTGGCCATCCCCAATACAGGCTATTAATCTTAAAGCCGATACTATTGGACCCAATAAAAGGCACTTGAAATCATAATTCTAAATTCGAACATGAACATAAATCTATATCCGAGCGTGATTAATTTTATATAATATATTGTATAATAAAAATTCACCGATGGTGAAATGGTGTCCGTTTACAATATTCTTGCCAGTTTCCAGGTTTATTTTTTTGGAATATTGGGACAATAAGATCGAAATAGTAGAAAAATACAATAAAAATGTTTATAATTCATTTAGATAGCTATCAATGTGTTCATCGTTCACTCAAAAACTACTAGATGGATTTTGATGAAACTTGGCAGTGATATAGCTTGCGCATCAGAATAACATATGTGCTTCTTTTACCAGAAATACTTTCTCCCGGTAGCGAGTGAAACCTCTGGCGGAAGCGATTAACATAAATTTAAAAAATCTTTATACATAAACATACTTAAAATAAAAATGAAAAACTAAATTATAACTTTAAGCGTTTAATATATCCATATAAAAATAAAAATATAACATTGAAACTAAGTTTTCTTGATCTATCCTATAACTAGAGACAATCTTCTTTAGTAGGGGATCGACCGGATTTCTTGGGGTAAGCTGAAACAAAACAAACAAAAATTCATAAATAAAAAGAAAATTGTGCTTAATTGTAAATTATTCTTGTATTATAATCGGTTCTGAAGTAAGCGAAAGACATGAGCAAAGAAACAATAGGCTGTAATTCCCAAATAAGTAAGAAACTTCATAGTTCCGTCTCATTTTCACACTGAACTCTTAAGGCCCATCCCTATATTCTATCTATCTGTTGTTTTGCTTACTAGAGATAGGAATAGGACGTTACTTGTATGTGGCATATGTCAAAATTCTATATGGAGTGGCGTAACCAAATCTACAGATAGAAAGAATTTGGGGAACTGCCGTTTGTAATGCCTATCTAACCTTGACAAAAAAGGCAATGTCATAAATTATATTTTTCGACAAAAATTCGTAGTCTCACATTTCCATAATTCTTTTACAGACCACCCTAACTTCATCAGGTAGATAAAATATTCTGAAATCCATCTACATATTGATTGGGAGAGTTAATCAACTTGTCTCAACGGTTGAACTTTTCCAAGAGTTGTTTAATCTAATTTGTGAAAATTTCACAATCTCTGGTGGCGACGGTTAAACTTGAAAATCTTGCAAACAAGGATTCTTGGTGCAGACTTTAACATGTTCGTAAAACGGTATTGTGATACCAAGTTTGAAAACACTCGGTATATTTCATAACGATTGGGTTCACGGGAAGGGTTTTGTTTATAGAGTTCTTAAGATTTAACATTTCATTTGGTTTAGATAGTTAGAATCAAGGAAAGTTACGAAGATGTTTTTAAGTTGCACACTGATTGAATATAAATTCAGAAATTACGAAGGTATATTATGTTACTAATTTCTTTGTACAGATTCGAATGAGTGCTCAAACAACAGTCCTAATTATATCGTTGATTTTATAGTAAATGAGATTGACAATAATCGTTTTGGGGTTTTATATATTTTGGGGTTGGGCTATTTTATATGACTAATTGCACGACATATGACTATTTTTAGTTCACTCATCGTTACTTCGTCTATCAAACTAAAATTTGAATTCTGTTTCCTGTGATACATGCATTCATGCACTAGGAATATCTACGCATTAATTTGAGCATCTTCGAGAAAGTTCGGGTCTTTAGGAGAGCCATCATACCTTTGCCAGAAGGAATCGTTTGAGGCTTCCATTAAGATGCAAGGGGAGCAGGATCCTCCTGTATAGTGATAACATTATATTTTATAAGTTTTGTCTGCGATAGGCTGGCTCCTATCACTCTTTCCATTGAAACATGGATTTTTGATTGACGTTTTCGTCAATTTATTTTGGGGAGAGACAATATTTAAGTCCAATTTAATTTACTTGTAGTTAATTATAGACACTTGAAACTATTGTGTTATGTGGCGTATTTTTTGGCTGTAGATATGTTAATTGTCTGGAGAAAGACCTCAAAATAAGGATTGGAAGAAAAGATAAAAAAAAGGTTTTTAATACTGATCTGCTCACCTGGCAATTGTTTTAGATGGGTGTCTTTCTCATACGAGGTAATCTGAAAATAAAACAAGAAGAATTCATCTTCGTGGTTCATTTTCAGGGGAAAACACATTTTTCTTTTAATTTTAGAACTCGAAGTTAATTATTCATTGACGCACAGAAATATAGGATTTTACAAGACTCTTTCAATTGCCAGATTCGCAGATTTAAATGAAAGATGAAATTATAGGTGACGGTAAATTATGGAAACTTCACACACGTTTTATATACTAGGAAAACAAAGCACAGACTCATGAGCATTAATACACAAAACATAATACTTATTATTTTTTTTTTGTATTAGGCAGTATAATTATAATCAACATAATACATTTTTTGGATGTGAGTACCTACCAAATACCATAAATTGTCTAGGAATACCTAGACAATTTTCAACAGTATGGAAAAAAAACCGGCCAAGTGCGAGTCGGACTCGCGCACGTAGGGTTCCGTACCATCCAAACTAATATTCTATATATATATATATATATTTATGGATATCGAGCAAAACTGAGCAAAAAATCACGTTAGTTGTATGGGAGCCCCCCGAAATATTTATTTTATTCTAGTTTTCAGTATTTGTTGTTCTAGCGGCAACAGAAATACATCATCTGTGAAAATTTCAACTCTCTAACTATCACGGTTCATGAGATACAGCCTGGTGACAGACGGACGGACGGACGGACGGACGGACGGACGGATAGAGGAGCGAAAACAATAGGGTCCCGTTTTACCCTTTGGGTACGGAACCCTAAAAAGCTCTGTGTCGCGGTCTGTCTAACCCGGATATTTTATATAAAGTATTTATAAGAACAATTTTCACATCGTATATCATAAATATTCCTCATAATGTAAAACAATAAAGGTCACACCTCAAATGTAACTAAAGAGAAATACTTAAAGGCCCCATTTAAATAATATAATTATTCCCGGGCCATCCAATAATATAATTATTAGGACCTTATAAAACCGTTGTTTTTATCATGAAACATATTAACGTCATAATATTCAACTTACTTTCGTATATTCTACATGTTTTCAAAATTGGTTCTGTGCGACCTTTTGTGAAATCAATAGTCTTGTCTACAGTGACTTTTACTATAATATTTTTAACCGTACTTAATCATATTGATTTCTGACTCTTACGCGAATATTAGACTTAAAGTACATAAAACTACTTTTACGGATTTTATCGCATCTGCCCATGACCATGGATGCTGTAAGGATCCGAAACGTCGCGATTAAAGAAAATGAATATAACGACGATAACATCCGTAAAAGTAGTTTCATTAAAATCTCCTCAAGATAATTAACAATATTGATCTAATTTACTCACTTGGGTTGTATTAAATGGAAAGGCATCTTCCTCACAGCTTCTTCTGCTATATCCAGTGGGAACGCGAATTCAATCATGTTTTCGTTCAAGCAGTCGTTGTATGTGGAGGCCAGTTGGCATCTGTCCGACATACCCTCGATGCTGTCCAGGCAAAGCCGGGAGACAGTGTTAAGCTTGCGGACCACACGCGAGTTCTTGCCGTTTACCAAGCTTGCTAGATGGACTAGGAGCTCTCTGTTCACCTGGGGAAGATTGAAAACTTTGTTAGAAGATTAAGGGTAAGCTTTTACAATCGGAAATGACGAAATATAGCAACGATCAGAACACTTAAATCAATAAATGCAAATGCTGTCTTTCTTTGTAGTAACTTATGTCATGACAGTTAGGTACTTATGGGAGATTTTGTATTCATTGATTGTAAAATCACATCTTGGTGTACTTGTACATATGCTTCAGTTACCAAATGATGATGTTCAGAATATAATTTTTTCCAAATAAGTTTAACCCACCGTGGCTTAAACTTATTTGGAAACTCACTTCACTGAATAATTTTATTTTACTCAGACAGATCTGATCAGCTCTTTTATTTAAAAACGTCTACTATTCTCACTAGAGAACTATATCTGACACAAAGCCCACCGATAGGCGCGTCTGACATAATCCAATGAATGTCAAACTGAAGATTTACGTGAGCGTAACCAATATCCCACCCAAAACAAAAATGTGAAAGACTGCCAAGTTCGATAATATGGGAATGCTTCGCCTATAAAAGAAGTGAGATCTGAATAAGTACCAAGTTCCATACACATACTTCAGTTAAAAATAGTTACTTTTTAATGATGTCACTTGGCAAGTTTTCATACACCTTGTTATAAACCTACTAAACGCAATGAATCAAGTATTTAATTTTCTATTAAAACTTGCCAAGTAACATCATTAAAAAGTAACTATTTTTAACTGAAGTATGTGTATGGAACTTGGTACTTATTCAGATCTCACTTCTTTTATAGGCGAAGCATTCCCATATTATCGAACTTGGCAGTCTTTCACATTTTTGTTTTGGGTGGGATTTCATTTATTTTTGTAAGGTTGTTTATTTTTTTTTTCTTATGATGAAGTTAGTTAAAGAAATGTCTCATTTATACTATCTTTTAGATTTTTTAATATGCACTATGTTTCTTACAAAGAAATGAACTAGATTAACTAATCATCCTCCGAGCCTTTTTCCCAACAATGTTGGGGTCGGCTTCCAGTCTAACCGGATTCAGCTGAGTACCAGTGCTTTACAAGAAGCGACTGCCTATCTGACCTCCTCAACCCAGTTACCCGGGCAACCCGATACCCCTTGGTTAGACTGGTGTCAGACTTACTGGCTTCTAACTACCCGTAACGACTGCCAAGGATGTTCAATGACAGCCAGGACCTACAGTTTAACGTGCCATCCGAAATACAGTCAATGGTGTCTAAGATATACTTAGAAAGTACATACAAACTTAGAAAAGTTGCATTAGTACTTGCCTGACCTGGGATCGAACCCGCGCCCTTGTACTTGAGAGGTTGGTCCTTTACCCAGTAGGCCACCATGACTTTTTTTTTTTTACTAGATTAACTAAATGGACTAGATTTACCAACTGACTGACATGACATGTTATCATATATTATGTTCGTGGATCAAAGTTACACATTCGTTATTTTCGAAAGTGACACACTTGGCCGTTTTCAGATTTTTACTTTACTTTGACTAAATACAAACCTTTGTACCATTCGAAGATATATATTATATAAATTTAGGTCGCTTTAGTTCCTTAGGGGTATAAATTTACACCTGGTATAAAACACCTTCATTATTTTGAAACCGACTCACACTTGGCCATTTTCAGATTTTTTCCTTTACCTTGACATAAAGACCTACCTCCATGCCAAATTTCAAGTCAATACGACCATTGGAAGTGGTCTAGGTTTTTGATGAGTGAGTCAGTGAATAAGTGAATAAGTGAATCAGTGAATCAGTGTATAGTAAAAATAGCGATTTTCTGACGTCAATATCTCAAGACCTACAATAGGTATTTTAATGAAATTTTGTATTTTAGATAAGTGAGGGGGTCTCAACAGATACTAGAAATTTGATATGCGTAAATAAAATAGATTTTGAGTTACAGGGGGGTCGAATTTGGCCCGAAATGGTTCGTGTAATATAACCCACGGCCGGTGTGTCGCTTTTTTTGCTCGAACTTGGCGGACACACTGCCGTGTGTCTAGATTATAAATGTATGATATTCTTTTGTCTGGATATTTTATAAGGCAGACGCTTTAACAGTATCGTAGATAACTACTGTTTTAGCTTATCTGTTAAGCTGATTAACATTGGATAACATGTTACATATGTAGGTGTGAATACATATAATGAGCGGTCGGCAGTCGTCACATGTAAAACATTGATTGAAACTTACTGCCCCGACGAGATTGGGATTTTAACTACAGTTATATATATCACATAGCATATCACTTGGAGAGGCCTATGTCCAGCAGTGGACTGCGATAGGCTGATGATGATGATGATGATGATGATGATATCATTGTAAAAAGTATAGTCAGATAATGGTAGGTGTAATATCATCATGATCACATCAGTCTTTTTCTACCCGCTGCTGAACGTAGGCTTCCCCTAACGCCAACCATACATTTACTGCCTGCGACCTTCTTCAAATCGTCGGTTCACCAAACAGCAGGACGTCCTACACTACATTAAATTAATTGGTATACTTAAGTACTTCGTTATTTACCTTGCCATGGTTAATAACATCACTCTGCTCCAGCATGCAGGCTGCAAAGCATTGACCAGACCTGGACACGGGCGAGGAGTTCGTGAAATACGCCCTCACGTCCTTGGGAGTAGCTCGCACTTTGATGACGCAGGATTGTGCCATCCGCACTAGAGCATCCAGGTGCCCTTGTACCTGAAACATAAATAAGAAGATGTTAGATTAACCCCCAATCTATCTCAACAATCGCTAGTATGTATATTTTTCTGGGGACTTTGTTCATCCACTTTTCTACAGCAAAATTAATGAAGTGATGAAGAGCTCGAAAAGAACCTTTAAATAACTGTCTTGAAAAAAACTGTTACGTCTTTTGTTTTGGAAATCCAAGATTTTATTTCAGATGTATGATAGTCAAGGTTTATTACCTCACCTCTCATTTATTCTAAAGTTCTTATTCGCAGTAAGTACCTACAATTGACGTATGCATAGTAGAGGTAACTGAAAACATCTCACTTACCTTAGGATCTGTGAAATCAACTAATGTGCCCGCTGACCGCTGCGCATTCATCCCCATGACGAATGGTAACAGACATGATATTATTTTGAATAGATGCATTGTTCTGGAAATAAAAGAAATACCTTTATGTATAGTCACAGTTACGGTTAACAGATTTTCTTCCTACTTCAGCTCAGCACTAACTGTGGCAGAATAGCACCACAGAGGAAAGAAAGATAGCGGAGATGACGGAAGAACGGTAGGTCAGGCTCATTTTCTAGGTCAAGAAGAGAACGGAGATTGTTCTGACATCTACGCTAGTCATTTTGTTACAGTTTTAAGGTTCACTAGAGCCATTTTAATGATGTCTGTCATTTTTACCGGTCCATCAATGTGTCTCACAGTTCTTACATAGTTATCAGACCCTTGATATAAGAGTTTGCATTTCTTTACAATCCCTAGCATCAATAAAGATTTACAAATGACATACATTTATCACTGATTCGCAAAGTTATTTATTCTTTCCTGGCGCCAAAGCTTCAGGAAAAACCGAGTTACAAAAACTTCCTTACTATCGAAGGGAGAGAAATACGAGTTATTTTAACAGAACAAATATGAGAAGGAAATAAACATAAAATTGGGACGAATGAGCTGTAGCAAATTGTGTAGACGGAGAAAGAAATGTGTACACTTCGGAATTACGATGCGATTTCAGAAGTGAAGAGATAACCGATAATGGTATGTGATAAAGTACTCGAGTGAAACCGTTTGTATGCTTGCGATGTTGGTTCTGAGAAATGTACGAGAAAACTACCTACTAGTCTTAGATTTTAAAAGTATGAAGGCAACTATTAATTTTTTTAGAGACGAATAGTTTCGATCACTACAATTGTTTTGACATCTATTAAGTTATTTGAGCAAAGAATCTAAATTATATCAGGTAACTCTGTGGCTGACACTGTTTATAGGAGAACACTGTTTATTTATTTGTGTATGGTTTTGCTTTTCAAAGTATAATGAAGTCGGTTAAAAGACACAAAAAATTGGAACAGAAATATTTTTAATATAGGAGCTTTTTATATAAGAATATTATTCAAAGCCAACTTACCAAGTGTTCAGTAGGACGGAAGCGAGTCTAATGAATTTTGAATGAGGTGACAAGCCGGGCTTATAAAACGTTTGAGAAAAAGATGATTGTACGAACAATCCTTATTGTTGCGAAACTGGCATTTTGTTTTCTATTCTGGCGGGAACCAGGTGGTCATATTACCTATGTAATAGTTGTTTGGTATCGCGTTTACAAGTGACCAGTTGTTTTATTTTCAGGAAGTCATTCTTTTTAGTAAATAGATGGGTGATTTACGATATGTTTTTGGTTATTTTTGACTTCTTTGGTGTTGCGAAGTGTGTGTGGTTTTGGAATTTTAACGTGTGTGTGTGTGTGGTGTAGGTTTGTGTGTTTTGATTGCACAAGCAAATAAGGAAGAAGACACGTGGAAAAACAAATTCAAATAAAGCTGATAATCAGCATAATTCGAACGTCAATAAACAAGAGGCAGCCCCCAAAACGCCCGCCAAACGCACACGGAGACAGTTCAAAGTTAGCACACCCATACCTGTATACGTGAAAGGCACACATGCTAATGAAATCAGCAGAGTGAAGCATGGGGCGGAGATAAAAGCATGTCGTCATTAGTAAGCGTCATGCCATTTGTCTTTACGTCGTAATCTATATGTATAAAAGAAATTAGTGTTAATAACTCTACTTATAACTCAAGAATGGCTGAACCGTTTAAGCTGAAAATTAGAGTGCAAGCTCAGACCTGGGAGAAGTATAACATAGGATTTTTGCGTTTTTTTCACCTTTTGGGTACGGGAAGCAGTTATGTCGGGACTCGGACCGCTATTTATAATAAAAACGTTGTAATCGCTAATGTGCGGTAAAATTGTAAGTATAATATATTGAATATAGTAAGAAGTCTTACAGTAAAGTTGTCATTTTCAGTTGGACCTATGGGCGGCCAGTATACGGCTGGTTACAGTTTAATTATCGTTATGGTTAAATGGTGCAACTGATCCTTACTTTTTCAAAAGAGAAGATGTTGATGGATGTCAGTACATAGGCAATCAAATATTTTATAATACCTTCTTAGAAATAAGAGTTCGGATACCATAGATTTGCATATTAATTTTCCTTCCTAGAAAACAGGTAATGAAATTGAAAAAATCAAAGACTATTTTAATAAAATACACGTGCAAACCTTTTTTTGAGATTTAATTTTCTTGAAAGTCTTTAATAAAACCTGCACTTTTATAGTTTCAGTACTGAATAGACTACCTATAAATAGACTACTGGGAGTTGCCTACTCATTTTTGTGAAATATTTATTTATTTAGGATTGCCAACAGGATGAACACAATTACACGAGTTAAATTATTTCATATACATAAATCAGGTCCAGTATGCGTTCCCAGTTACAGACGATCACATCCTTTACAGTCGTTACATTCTACTGAACAAATCTAAACATAAATTACAAAATAGAAAAAAAGGAAAAAAAAAACAGAGACAAATGAGAGAATGATAAGACAAGGAAAGAAGAACTCTTAGTTATTTAAGAACAAATTTTTATATAAAGAAACAAAGATTACTAGAACTACTAGAAGAGAAAACCAATTATAACAAAAATAGCAAAAATTATAAGTTTAATATAATCGCTTGTATATATTTTTCAAAATTTTGATAGTTTAGTTTAGATGTAATATCCAAGTCATTGGATGTATGATCGTATATTTTAATATTATAGCCTGAAAAGTTCATACGTAAGACTTTCATGGCCACAAACTTTACTCTTACTTAGGTAATCATGATACTTATCTCCTTTTTAGGGTTCCGTACCCAAAGGGTAAAACGGTACCCTATTGTTTTCGCTCATCTGTCTGTCCGTCCGTCCGTCCGTCCGTCTATCCGTCCGTCCGTCCGTCCGTCTGTCACCAGGCTGTATCTCATGAACCGTGATAGTTAGAGAGTTGAAATTTTCACAGATGATGTATTTCTGTTGCCGCTAGAACAACAAATACTGAAAACTAGAATAAAATAAATATTTCGGGGGGCTCCCATACAACTAACGTGATTTTACAAGCTTTTATTTAACTTGCAATGTATGTATGTATGCGCATGCTTTCCACATGCGCTGCTTGCGCGCGATACTCGGTGTCACCTGGAAGGACAGGGTGACTAACGAAACTGTCCTAAGCAAGACCAACTGCAACAGCATCCTAGCAATTCTGAAACAGAGAAGACTTCGCTGGCTGGGACACGTTCATCGTATGGACACCGAAAGATTGCCACGTGAAGTCATGCTCGGGCAGATTGCTGATGCAAAAAGACGAGTGGGCCGCCCAAACTTACGTTTCAAGGATTGTTGCAAACGTGACATGGACAGCTTCAACATCAACGCTAATTCTTGGGAAGCACGCGCCAATGAGAGGCTCTTATGGAGACGCGACCTGCGCACCGGGACTGCAATATATGACGAAGCCTGGCTCGACGACATTAAGCAGAAAAGGCTTCGCATCAAGAACGCTGCACCCGTGGACGACCCGCGCTTCACCTGCGACAAATGCGGCAAGAAGTGCCGTGCAGCTATTGGCTTATTTAGCCATAAAAGAAAGTGCTTGCGGCACTAATAACGCATAGACAAGCACTGCCACAATCATCTGACCAAGATGCTCTGTGGCCAATGATGATGATGATGTATGTATGCATACTGTCAACTTATAACGACATTTTAAATTTAACATATTTGACACAATTCATATGTTTTAAAAGCTTGTCGCGATTTTACTAAGAAAGTAAATACGAGTACTTAAATCTCGCGACGAGCTTTTAAAACATATGAATTGTGTCAAATATGTTAAATTTAAAATGTCGTTATAAGTTGACAGTAAAGTTACAGTAAAAGTTTTTTTTTTCTTTTTAGCGCATTTAAACAAAAGCTTGTTTTTAAAGATGTTTTTACCTCAATTTATTTTTTCTCAGTTTTGCTCGATATCCATAAATATATATATATAGAATATTAGTTTGGATGGTACGGAACCCTACGTGCGCGAGTCCGACTCACACTTGGCCGGTTTTTCTTATATATTATTAGAGCTTATCTCAATTTTCGGCGGTAGGTTTGTATATTGCTGAAAAAATGTTGACGTCTAAGAACCTTACTGAAACTTTAGTAAACCAAACATTTCTTATGTAACCATCGAAATTACTCTAGGTACGTACACATACATATATGTTTATACACGCGCCAACTTAATTGCGACCAAAGCAAACAGTTATCAAAATGCAATTCCATCATATGAACTACTTTGACAGGTTACACAGGAATCCGTTTAGTAATTGCTTTTCAGCTTCGTTTAATTTAAGTTATTCCGCCTCTAGTCGAGATATTTTACTTGTCACTGCTCAACTTACGTTCATAATTATCTTAATGGTTTCTGCTTGAAATAGCTTTATGTTGGGGTATTACGATATCTCATTTATAAGTGGGTATTAATTAGAAATGGCATGTACCTGCTCTCAAGTATCTCTGTGAACGGTTATGTAATATAGTGCATATGGCATACTTATTGTTTTGTACGATTGATTAACGCTTAATCCTTCTCCGTGTGAGAGGAGGCCTGTGCCCAGCAGTGGGACGATAAAAAGGCTGTAACAGTAACAGTAACAGTAAGTGATCTTTTATAATAGGGCTAAGTTTTTATCATCATTATATCATCACGCACGGAGAAGGATTGAGCATTAATCACCACGCTGGCTCAATGCGGGTTGGTGATTTCAGACTATATAGTCCAGGTTTCCTCAAGATGTTTTCCTTCACCTTTTTATCAGCCATTGGTGTCCAAGATATACTTTGAAAGTACATACAAACTTAGAAAAGTTGCATTGGTACTTCTACCTTTCTATCTCTGTGAGAGGAGTGTGTGTGAGAGGAGGCCTGTGCCCAGCAGTGGGACGATAAAAAGGCTGTAACTGTTATATCATCACGCATCGTTTATATATCATCACGCGAGTTCAAAGGATGAGACTTTCTGTACGGGTGGACTAAATTACGATTCGTCGAAACTGAGGATTCAATACAAACTTTCTGGTTCGCAGTAGCCAGTAAGTTACTTATTATTTGTGTAGATATTTTATCTCCCATAAGCGGGTGCGCCAGACTTGCGTGTGTACATGCATAATGTCGTTGTATGAGATTCGGTCACTTCTACGATAATGTGGATGAACATTTAGAAACATACACGGGTCACCTGATTTCGTGAAATAAAACATCTAGGTATAACGAACAAAAATACAACCTGATAGCTAAACAAAAAAGATACAAAAAATATCATAAAATAATCCACCGTTCCATTTCGCAGAAACGTGAGAAAATCCCTTAAAATATAAATTAAAAAAGCCACTAAAACTTCTGACTGTAACAACACAAATTGTTCTCAGCGTTGTTACACCACCAAATTAAGTAGACACGCGTACCTGTCCATAACTCTTGATTTGTTCGTACTTTTGAACATAGATTAAGGAATATTGGGGTCTAGTTTAACTGGTCGGATTCTGTAATGGGAGTTTATTAGATTCCGTGGTCTGCGGCTTTCGCCGTATGACGGGAACAAATTTTTATTAAAGACACCGGAATTATCCCTTTGTATTCGTTAAAGGGTCCGTTTATATTCGCAGTGTTCAACTAATTGACGGTTGCCTGAGCGATGAAAATACAATTGGATTAAAGTAGCGAGATAAAAATTGCTTTTTAAAACCTTCTTGATAGACGGCTTTAATTTACTTCTGTTTATAATTTTAATAGTATACTTGCTGTTCGCTACAGTTTTGTATGTAGCTAGTCTATATGCCATTCTGATATAAACGCTATGTAAGTGCTAACTACATATTAAATTATCAAAGTCCATTCAGCCGTTTTTGTGTCACTGGGTAACAAAAACTCAAATTCTCTCGTTTACAATATTAATAATTTCTTATCTCTCGCTAGTAGGAACTTTCTCAAATTTGTACCGAAATACGTATATATCTTTATAGTAACATCTTGCTTCTCATGTTTCAGGTAAGGTAGATATCAGCGGGGCCCAGCAGGGCCAAGGCCTGCCGGGGCTGCGGGTTGTTCGAAAGAGATACCGCGGCCCTGGTACATAAAAGGCCCATGACGGAACACGACGGTTTTTAGTCAGTAAGAGTCTGACACTCCCTCTCCGCTGCTAACCCACAGCGGAAGGGGTCATTTGATGATTTTTGACGTCGTTAAAAAAAAAAAAAAAAGGTAAGGTAGATATATGTATTACCAATATTTCATATCATCTATAAATCATTCAAGTTAAAGATAACTTTGATGAATAAAACCGGCCAAGTGCGAGTCGGATTCGCGCACGAAAGGTTCCGTATCATTATTTAAAATCACGTTTGTTGTATGGGAGCCAACCAAAATATTTACTTTGTTCTAGTTTTCAGTATTTGTTGTTATAGCGGCTACAGAAATACATCATCTGTGAAAATTTCAACTCTCTAACTATCACGGTTCATGAGATACAGCCTGGTGACAGACGGACGGACGGACGGACAGAGGAGCGAAAACAATAGGGTCCCGTTTTACCCTATGGGCACGGAACCCTAAAAACGATAAGTATGAGTAAATAATATTATCGATTCAAGCTACTACTTGCTAACTTTTTGTCAGTTTTTCTCACGCGTTTTTCTTGGTTTTTTCATTCAAAGTACTGAATTTCACATTATTAGGATATTTTATACGATGAAAGCTGTCTCTTTAGTATTTGTTAGTGCTCTCCTTGTATTTTAATGGCTTATTTACCCAATGGAAGTTGAAACGTATATTTTTATTGTGAAAAAGACAATTTCGGTTCGAATTGCGTGAAACGAATACCTACTGAGAAATATTTCAGATAGTCTAGAGGAGTATCTTTAATATATTTTCGAAGAACGCCTTTGAAGATCACCTTTCGTGTTTGACTCAGAATATGTAATTACATCTTTATTTAGTTTAGGCATTATTCTACCTAATATTGCGAGTTTAACCTTTGTGTATAGGACGTAACATTGAGTAAAATTGTGCTATAAATGTCTATCTACATAATTATGTACATAATCGTACCGAAAATGCCATTTCCCTAATACCATAAAATTACACAAATAAAATTATAATTCGACCACGTACAAAGAATAACCGATCTCTATCAGATCCGATCACTATCTAAATTACGGTACCATTGCAAAACATCTGACGACCGTTTATTTCATTCCAAAATTCGTGGTCATCGCACATGTTCGAATTTAGAACAAAATATTGACCATGATGTCGAAAAGAGTTTTGTTGGTTGTTTTCTTTTGTTTCACGGTTTTGCTAACCGCGGGGATCTGTCAGGATGAAACAACCATGGCAGCAACCACGAAGGCTGAGGAAGAAGAGGAAGAGGAACCAGCGAAGAAAGGCTGTTCCATCTGGTGCTGGATACAAAAAATTGCTATGTTCGTCATCTCTCAACTTTTGAGCGGTAATTGAGTTTATGATTTCTTGAATAAAATTATTTTCTTAATGTGTGTTTTATTGTTGTGTTAAAAGCTTTTTGTCCGTATCAAGTTAATGGTGTCCTTAAAAATATGATCATTCTTACCTAACAATTTGCCCAGAGTTTAACGGAGTTGTAGTGCAAATGTGAATAACTGAACCCTAATTAAAATATGTCCTGCATCAAGATAAATTCTGTGTAAAATAGTTTGCTCTATTAACAAATATTCGTACACAAGCTGCAGTAAAAAAAATGCATACAAAAAAAACGTCTGTAAAATCTGTCAGGTTTTCCGAATTCAATATTTTAAGCCCTACGGTACAGCAGTTTTCAATCTGTAGTACTATAACGTGTGTAAAAACGAAATACAGCAGAAAACTATTCATAGTTACTCTACAGTTTCATAGCACCTATCGAGCCTTTATGTATGCAAATAGAGTGAACATTATTTCGAAAAAAAATTGCATTGCAGGCTTCCCCTTACTTAATAATGTATTGGCTGAACAAGAAAACAAAGTCTGCGCCTGTAAGGCAAAAGCATTGTAATTTAAAAAATCGTTCTAGAATGCCTTCAAAGGATTCCCAATTTGAATTTCAAATGGCCTTCCAGATTTTGTTAAGCTTATTTTCTAGAAGCATTTCAGTTATGTTGATGTCGATCGAAAATTTTACATTGAACAGTAAAATGCTTTCTATTTATATGAATATTTTTTATTGGACACCTAAGGATATGAGGTTTTTATCCAGGCGCAGGAAGTAGTTTCCTCAAGACGAGAATGGAACCGCGAGAAAAGCTAGTTTGAGAGTCCCAAAACTATAGTTGATCCAAAGCCACAGTTATAAATAAGAAAGATAGTCCTAAAAATAATCACATCAGGCTACTTAACTGACGGTAAGTATATTGGTCTATAAATACAAATTAATTAGTGCCATCCCATGTCGACTGTTGAATTAAATCCTCTACCTACATAGATGGGTAATTGACCCGGATTTATTTTCCCAAAGAAACTCCACTGTCCGTGGGTGTACTTTTGTGAATAAAATTCCAAAGATCTTTGTCCGCATAAGGTCAAAGCTAAGCTTTGAAGCGAAAAAATATGGATCTCTCTGCAAAAATATGTACCTAGAGTACAATTTTAGACGTACCTACTAGATACATCGATATTATATACGCTGCGTATATTGTGATTAAAATTACACTTATTGCATAATATTATGATAATATTGTATCGTAGCGCTTTCACACTAGCGGATTTTCCGCTCAATTTATCCTACCGCAACGGAGTTCATCTGAGTGGTTTCTCGCCTATATAAATGAATAAGTTCCTGAATATGATGTATGGTAGAATACAAGAGACTAATACTTTGTAACACCTTAATGTACTGTATTCTGACAAATAAATTTATCTTTATATACTAACTGAATATGACCCGAATACTGCATAGTTTTTTGTCATCATGATAAAATGTGTTGCGCGTAGAAAGACCGTGCGTATATGCGTGACAAATTTTGCCAGCGTGAAAGCGCTGTTAGAGTTGAATATTACTATCCTTTATATTAGGCCCTATTAGCAATGAAACAACAGTTTCAGCTTTCCCTCTACGTTTTGTACGACGGAAATTAGGTATTAAAACATTTATTAAGCCAAGCGTATATCCACGAACGTTCTCTCAAGAGAATCCATTTAATTTGCTCCCCACGAATTAGTTGTAGATCGGGATTGCTATTTTGACAAGGCAATGTGAAACCGTTCGAGTAGAAATTCCAATTGAATTTGTCTGATATGTTCTTTTAAATGCTTCTTTTAACTCTGCTTGTTCAATCTACCAGCTCACAGGGAAACAAAGAATACACAAATAAAACAAAACATCTTCAAACATTCATTTGTTACATACAAAATTCATTTTTAATAGGTCAAAGATATCAAGAGGAAATTAGAGCCAGGATTCATATTTATCAAGGAAACTTTGGATCAAGTAAATTAGGACGGGGTCTAATTTACCACTCTTTTTGCTGGAGGCTTGAAAGACCCCAGGACCCACAATCTAATTAATTAATGGGCACAAAATTTCGGACATATAGTAAATGGCTCTATTTACTGAAGAAATGACGGATTTGTTTGGTTCGTGAAGAAATTACTATAGTAGGATTCTGTATAAATGTGTACAATCGTTAAAGACTTTTGCTTTTTTACAAACGTCTTGCTTGTGTTGTGTCGCCTCAGCGTTTTCTATGCAGGTACCTCCATAGTCGCTGATTCCGTTCCTTTGATCTAATTGGTGAGCTATTTTGACTCGTTTTCTGAAAGGAAAATCGATATGTATAATAACATTGAAGATTAATACCATCAAAGTAACATGTATTCAATGAAGCATTTCTGTCGTTTGACACAGAATTAAACATAATCCTTACTTTGAATTATAAATGTGAAAGTAGCTCTGTTAGTCTGACGGGCTCCTCGCCAAAACGACTAAATCAATTTAAATAAAATTTGAACCTATATGTGATAGGTAACATCAATGTAGAACCTGAGAAAAAATATATCCGGGAAGTAATTATCTCGAGACGCAGGTCAGAGACGGGGAACAGCAAGTCCGGAAATAAAGACACAACTGTTTTTGATCGCTCCACATGAAACAGTTTCCTCGAACATGTGATTACGTTTCACACAAAAATACTTTTATACATATTTTATTACAAAGGAACATTTTCTATTTTCCTCAAAATTCTGTTCGAGTTGCTGACATCGCGGTACCGACTGTTCTTTACGTCATTTATCTGGATTCCTCAACGTGTTACTTGGACAACTATCTGACAGTTGTTGGACTAAAACGATTTATATCTGACTGAACATTGAAGAATCTTTGTGTATTTTTAGGACTCTGACTGAATTTTCCGCGAGGTTGACTGATTTTGGATTGTTTTTGTAGAATTGCACGGAGGAATTGAATGTGTCAAAACTTTGCTTAACAGTGACAATGAGTCTTGGTTAAAATCGGTTATCAGTTGGAAAAAATAAAATATCAAATATTTTAGGAGTGACTTTACTAGTGGGTATAGAACCAACCTCTCGAGTATGAGGGTGTGGGTTCGATTCCAGGTCAGGCAAGTACCAATGCAACTTTTCTAAGTTTGTATGTACTTTCTAAGTATATCTTAGACACCAATGGCTGATGGCTGATTAAAAGGTGAAGGAAAACATCTTGAGGAAACCTGGACTGTAAAGTCTGAAATCACCAACCCGCATTGAGCAAGCGTGGTGATTAATGCTCAATCCTTCTCCGTGTGAGAGGAGGCCTGTGCCCAGCAGTGGGACGATAAAAAAAAAGGCTGTGACAGGAGTGACTGCTTCCTCATTTTATAAAAACAAAGTTCTCCACCACGTTTGTCTGTTAAAAAAAGACTGTTCGGATTTTCATGACATTTTCTTCAATGTAATTTATAAGGAAAGTTTAGAGTACCCGCATATTGCAGGCTAAACCCAGTCCAGAATAAATAAATCCAGTTATAATTTTCAGTAGGTCAGTTAGGTAGATGGCTAAGTCTATGAACATTGTACCTAATGTGCGTACCTACTATAATTCATCTCCATACTGATTTATGAGCCTAAAAACGACTACTAAAGTAAACTTACCCGAGGTAGGGCACTACTTCGAAAATAAAGTAGTAAATGTCTTACCTATAAATCTCCAAATTAATAACACCCGTAGCACTCATGATTCCAAACTTCTTGAGGACACAGAAGATGATGCAGGGTTCATCTGACTCCTGGATCTCGACCCTCTTGTTCTTAGGGTACATCTCGCTTAAGCATTGCTGTGCAACCATGTCACTCAGTTTGTCGTGAGCGTACATCACAGAAATGCGGCCGTAAGCAAAACTGGACATCATGAATAACGTGAAGACCAGGGTTTCTGGAAAGAAAGAAAATTATGGCTTTTAATTGCGTTTAAGATGTTTGCTGTCATTTATTCTGTATTGATAAGAGAACCTGGAAAGAAACAAAGCTTATTAATTTTAATTATTCAAAGCTATTGTTTTGGTGGGTAGCAAATGCTGACCATAAAATATTTGGGTTTCGTGTTCTTTTATCATCATCATCATCATCATCATCAGCCTATCGCAGTCCACTGCTGGACATAGGCCTCTCCAAGTGTACGCCACTGAGATCGATATTTATATTTTATATTTCAAATAAATTAATCCTGGGTAAAACATAGCCCATGTTCAGCGTTAGCTTCCTAACAGTGAAAGAAGTATTCAAATCGGTTCAGTAATTCTGGATCCGATACGCGTCAAACAAACAATCAAATCTGTCTATCTTTATATATTAATATAGATCTATCAATGGACCAAGATGCAACTGGGACAACAAACCTTTGTGTAAAAAGTCTTATATGTCTGGAACCTTAGTTGATAAAGTTAGATAATTATAGTCTTAAATTACATTATCACAAGTCTCTTTATCGTTAAATACGATGGCTAACCTAATCTAAAATACAGACAGATTACTTGGGGCTTACAAAACATTTACTAACCGTAAATAATTCTTAGAATTGGTCACTAAATTACAGGACCCGTTTCTAGGAATAAACCTTATTCATAGGCTTAGACTGGATCTAAAGGATATATACCTAGTTATATATGAACTAGACAACTGAAAGGTTTTTTGCGCTGACCTCCGACAATGTCAGATGTTGTCTAATTTATCATTGTTATTTTCCCGCCTCAGAGAAAACTAATTATCAAAATAATACAGTTTGGGTCTAAATTAATTATGTAGGTATGAATAAGGATTGTTTGAAGATTTGTATTTTGACTTCTTTTTATTCATCTTTATCTGCTTCGTTTGCTTTTGAAATCATGATGAACAATGTCAGGAACTATTGGTCAGTTATCAAAAATGAGAGAAGTGTGATCGCCTATTTATCTAGACAGGCTATATTTATACGGGTGGTCGTAGTGCTTACCATCTTTATCATAAAATCCTAGTGAACAAATGGTCCCGAATAGTAGAAATTAACATTCCGTAATATTATGCTCAAACATTCAAGTCTATCAACAAGCCAATAGAAAAAGAGCCGCTTGCCTAAGCAAAGGTTACAACGCGTATTTGTAAACTGGTCGAGCGATAAAATGCACGTGACTTTACCGCATGACCGTGTACATGCATACTTAATAGCTTTTTCTTCATAGAAATATGTATTATATTTTATTTTAATGCTGAAGATCTACTTGAATGCGAATCGCAGAATCAACTGTTCTGATTAGAAAAATTATTCAATGGTAGCCTATATCTAGGTTACTTTTTATCCGGGTGTGCGAAATAGTTGTCACGACATTCGAGTGTAATCACTCGCAGAGGCTATACTCTATCCACGGAGGCAAGAGCTAAAAGGTAAACAAAGAATGACACTTTTTCAAGATGGCGGTATAACCCGACCGATGACAAAACGTCACATTTTTGTGTAAAATGTTCGCAGTATCTGTGATCTGTAATTTAGTAGGGTTCTATGTTTGACAGTCAATTCTTTTAGGTTCTTTTATATGTAAACGATTTAATACATATTTAATTACAATTAAGAAAATAATTTACGGCATTTATTATAGTTGATTTCAATTTTTTTTTTTTCAGTTTTTTAAGTCTGAAAGGATTACATAAGTTACACAGACATCGTTCTAAAATATCATTTCTAATGTTGGCAGTGTATTACTTCTGTAGTTATTTTTATAAAATATGTTCACTACTTCAATCGCGACTTATAAATAACCCTTTTTATGGTTTGTTTACCTTTTAGCTCTTGCTTCCGTGGATAGAGTATAGTGTTTTAGGTCTTTAATTTTGAGCACTGGCTGTTCCTGTTCTCTTCTGGAGGTTAAGTTTCTGTTTAACTGAGATATTTCTTTTGTATCATATAGTAGTCAGTAAAGACATCTAGTTGTAAACTGCCTTACTTATTATAAAGATCCCGTCTTCAAAGATATGTAATTCGACGCGAGTTTTGTTATACGGGCCTAACTTTACATAGGAACGAATGTAGAGGTATTGGTGTAGGATAAGGTTCTGATTCCACCGAGCAAATGTTGTCAAACCTTAGTTCCTATTTTTGCCAACTGTAAAGATCTATGGAGTAGTCAGAAAGTCTGTAAAAAGGCTTTTTGATAATACTGAGGAGTGGCTAGCCGTATCATTTGATAACAACATCTGACGGTTAGTATTGTCTCTGTCTCTATTTTGTCAAGAAAATAAAGATTGCTTGGTTGAAAGCTTTCTTCTAACACAACTTCTTTGCTTCAAGGCGGAGTGACATAAAGTGACTATCGCAGTTATGTAAACATAGACTACATCTGTATTCAAAGTAGAAAACTATCAAAATAGTTTTACCATTTTATTGTTTGTTACATAGTCGTTGGGGACAAATGACGCGTGACCCTTTCTGGGAAAAATGTCACAAGTTAAGCGAAAGTCATACGTCATCTCTCCATGTGACAAGCGTGGCCGACATTCGTCCCCCAGTGAGTACAGCCTTATTATCACATTTATCATAGTACGGTATCATCTCCAAGTTCAATGAACCGTCGCGTCTGCACGTACGACACCAAGTAAAAAGCGAGTTCCTAAACTAAATAAAAAATCTGGGCAGCTTGTGTACAATCTAATGAAACCCTCAAGGCTTTGATATGCAGAGAGCGT
Source organism: Helicoverpa assulta (assembly GCA_963856015.1). NCBI lineage: Eukaryota > Metazoa > Arthropoda > Insecta > Lepidoptera > Noctuidae > Helicoverpa > Helicoverpa assulta. Next base: position 5,632,079 of record CAWLCW010000027.1, read on the forward strand.
ACGTCTAAATTATGCAGGAATGTTGTAATCAAAAGCCTTCAATGAAAATGGGTCCCCGAAACGTGAGGAAAGAAATATGGTCTAATTTACATCGGCTTCATATAAAAATTCTCAAATTATTTGATTCTTGCGGGTTACCCTGATAATAAAAGCAGCGTAGGGTTATTGGTTTTATTAAAAATTGTTATAAATATTAAATCAACGGGTTGTTACATGTTTTTTACGCTATTTCCATTCGTCAGGGTCTTTGTAAGATACAGCGTATAGTTGCGTGCAGTCGTTGAAGACCTTGGCTTTCTTGCACACATCGTGTTCCAAGTTCATTCCATTAATGTTCTGGGCGCAAGTCTCGCCGACATCAGATATCAGTATCCTGGGATCGTACCTATGGATGGCCTGCACTCTCCTGTAGTAATTCTTTATGTTGATGTAGCCATCGTTGGACATAATACCGAACTTTTTGAGCACACAATGTATGATACAAGGAATGTCGTTCCTATCGATTCGCAGAGGGTACTTATACAAGTTTCGTGGGTACATTTCAGTTAAACAGTCATCTGTAACTTTATCACTTTTCTTGTCTCGCGCATACAGGATCGAGATTGGAGGTTCCGACTCCAAACTTGGGGAGAAAAACTTTGTTTTGTAGCTGTTCACTATTACAGCTAATGACACAAAAGTCGTGAGGATGAGTATTTCTGAAAGTATTTTAACATACACAGTTATGTCCTGAAGCTTGTCAACAAATTGGAAAATATCAGACGCTGAGAATCTCTCAACAACGTCAACGTTTCACGAGATTGGAATGAAAATTTAATATGATTTCACTCAGTTTTGAAACTTTTCAAAGACGCGAAGACTTAAAAATAAATCTCTTGTTTTATTTCAAAATAATGAATTTTAGGAACTCGTTTGTTTTGCTGTATATACCTTTGCCTAAATTCTTCAAAACACTTTTATGTCTCCTTTACGATTCAGACATTTTTGGAGAAAAATAACTTGCGGGATCGATAACATATTAAAAACCACTTACTTTCCATTGCTGCGGTTTAATTATTGTAAAAAATATCACAGTGACGTCACGCGGTGTAACAATTGTACATCATTACTCGAGCAGAGCAAAATTACTGAAAGCTGAAACAGAAGAAATCGGATGTTTTTCTTTCTTAACGCCAGGAAATGTTTTGTTTCTTAATTTCGCGGGTCAATGTTTTATATACTAGTTGAAATTCTGCAAAACAATCGGCCATTGTTCAGGATTCTTCGATAAGAGGGAAAAACGCTAGCGACGATGTAACGTAAAAAATGACTAAATTCACCAGGTGTGCTGATCACGAAATAGATTTTTTTGTAGCTTGAAGTAGCGAATAAAGACGTGAATGTCACGGCATACAATAAAAGTTACGTTATCGATGTCTATAATGTAACAGAAGCGGCACAATTGGCTACACTCAACAGGATTGGATTATATTATATAATGGCAAACAATACATTTATATTTCTTGGAATTCGTTCAGACTTGCGCCTTCTTTAATCTAAATATATAAAACTCAAAGGTGACTGACTGACTGACTGACTGACATAGTGATCTATCAACGCACAGCTGAAACCACTGGACGGATCGGGCTGAAATTTGGCATGCAGGTAGATGTTATGACGTAGGCATCCGCTAAGAAAGGATTTTGATCAATTCTACCCCCAAGGGGATAAAATAGGGGATAAAAGTTTGTATGAAACTTTGTCAATTTTAAACCGATCGGACAGAGACTTTGCATGCATAAAGCTACTATGGCGTAGGCAACCCTTAAGAAAGGATTTTGATAAATTCCATCCCTAAGGGGATAAAATATGGGATGAAAGTTTGTATACATCTTCTTAGATTTTATGAAGAAGTCCTGATGACGAATCAGAATTTTATGATGACGTTCGCTTAAATACGATTTGATTAATTCAACCCCCACGGGTGATAAAATAAGGGATGATGAAGGATGTAAATGTATTAGTTTGAACCTATCAGTACGTAATGGAACGAACAAAATAATGTTTAGTTCTAAATGTTGAGAAGTTCTGCCTACCGCTATTAGATGGCGCTGTGCATTTTCGTCTCATTTCGGGCGGGGATGAGTCTGCTGGTAGATTTTCAGATCTCCTTCTTAAAATCGGTAATGGTGATTTTCCATCGTTTGATGGCATGTTAACCATCCCGGAAGAATTGTGCACAGTTGTTACTACGGTTCAAGAATTGCTGTCTAAAGTTTATCCAGACATTATTCATATACATGACAAGCCTATTGAATGGTTATGTGAGCGTGCCATACTTACTCCAAAGAACGATCAAGCAGCAGCTATCAACGATATCCTGCTCATGTCGTTTGAGGGCGAAGAAAACGTCTATACTTCGATTGATACTGTAGTTAATACAGATGACGCTACTAATTACCCTGTAGAATTTTTAAATTCATTAAAACCGCCAGGTTTGCCTTATCATAAGCTTATTCTGCGCGTGGGTACTCCAATTATGTTGTTGCGAAATTTAAAACCACCAAAACTTTGTAACGATACGAGACTGCAAGTGAAAGCGTGACATCGCAATATAGTGGAAGCCACTATATTAACTGGGTGTGCAACAGGGGAAACTGTATTTATACCACGAATCCCATTAATACCTAACGATATCCCGTTCGAATTTAAACGATTACAGTTTCCCCTAAAAGTCTGCTTTGCCATGACAATAAATAAGTCTCAGGGGCAAACTCTCAAATTTGCGGGTATTGACTTGAGAGAACATTGCTTCTCTCATGGACAGTTTTATGTTGCTTGCTCACGAGTAAGTTCACCCAATAACTTAATAGTTTTAGCGCCTAATGACAGATTAGTAAAGAATATTGTGTACAAAGAAGTTTTGTAGGCCCTAATTTTTTACACACGCTAAACAAAAGTAAAGCCGCAAAAACCATACCTATTTAATAATAATATTTCTTAACGCGAGCGAAAAATACAATTTAGGTATTCCGGACATACAGCGCCATCTATTGTTCAAACCAAAAATCTGCCGGATGCCACTATTCCACGCGAACGAAGTCGCGGGCAAAAGCTAGTGTTATAATACATTTTCCTTTAGCTACTCAAATTTCGCTTCATTGAATTTTCTTTGTGATGTATAGAGCTATCTACTTCTTTGCTGAAAAAGAGATCCAACGAAAGCAAACGTTCCGTTTTACTGTCCCATTACGATCGGTTAATGATCGGAAGCCTTCGGGGGACAATTAAAAATTTCGAGTTAACTTTTTCCGGGTTCCGCAGGATTTAATTAGATTTTTCCGGTTATTTCAATTCTGTCTGCATTTAACTGGTTCGCTTTTTGGTATTGCAGCGTTCTTTGTTACGTCAGTCAGTAATTATTATTTAAATATAGTTGTAGTATTCAATTTTATTGATATTTAATGTTTTTTCATGTGAATAAATGTACAACTTAATAGTATACATAGTGTCGTTACTTGAAGTTTTTCTTATTTTTTTATTTGTATGTAAGATTCAATTAATATTTGACAAAAATCATGTATTTGATAAATATCACTTCTACAGAGATATTAAACGTTGATCAGAATCACTCTTTTAGGTTTAGTTAAGTCTGTTAAACAATGGATATTGATTAAAATACCTAGAAGATATCTAGGACAATGACTGTCAAAATTCTAGATTACAAATAAGCCAGCACAAAGTTATGACTGTAAATTAAAGCCTTTGACTGGCTTAAATTAATTCCAAAAGCATCAGTAGTTTGCTTAACTTAACTACGTCGGGCCTTCAGATAGAATCTAGGTAACAGATAATTACAAGTGACTACTTTGCCAATTAAAACTAGACCAAAGTGTTATTTAATATAAAAGTTAGTAATAAAGTACTTTAACCTGGATTACTTAAGGATTTATTGTAACGTAAAGACAAACATAATTTTACTTATTAAAGCGTTTTTCTATGTGTGTGCAATTATGGAATTTAGATTAGGACAAAAATTGAAAAATATATTTTTTTCTATTTAAATCTGGAACGTGAAGCAGTACATAATTTATTGTAAATTAAAACAGTCCATTTTGTGACTTCTATAATCTGTATTATTTTCTATTGGCATACATTAACAAGCTAACCATAAATGTGGTTATTGAAACTTGTTAATGTATCTTTTCTTTCTACTGTTTCTAATTTATCAAACCGAATTAAAGTAGCCTATATTATCTACAAAACTGCCAAGTTTCGTCAAAATCAATTTGTTAGTATTATGTATACAAAACTTTCGCGTTTATAATATTAGTATGATATAAGAGTATATCATCCATGAAAACACTGCAGAGAACGCTTCGTCAGACAGACATCAGAATCGATTGATCTTTGTATGTTTATACGACCCTTAACACAAACCGTTCACACTTGGGAGGACAAAGTTATCTTCATAGGAATATTTCTGCGTGGAAGAAAACTTGCCCAAGTTCTATATTTTATTTATTTCATACGTGACTGATTTATTTGCTTAACTTTGTTTGTTGTTAGAGTTGTTGTACGTTTATAGAATTTTTGCACTATTTTTATAACAAACTAGCTGATTCCCGTGGCCCCACCCGCGTCCCGGTCGGGTGAAGAAATGGACAGAGCCTACAAAAATCCGATTTACTATAAGAGATCCGATGTAATATACAGTTAAGAAAATCAGAAGGTACGATGTAATTAACTGTATTTCGATGAAATAATGAAATATAACAAAAACATAGTTTTGTTGAATTTCGCTCAATCCTACATCCTACATTCCTACATATATCCTACATCCTACATCCTACATCCTACATATATTATAAACGTGAATGTTTGTGAGAATGTATGGATGTATGTTTGTTATTCAATCACGCAAAAACGGCTGGACCGATTTGGTTGAAATTTGGCATGTAGATAGGTTATACCCTGGATTAACACATAGGCTACTTTTTATCCCGGTCAACAGGGATAAACCGTATTTTATAAAAAAATTGTTAAATTAGTATAGACGGCCTCTTTTGAGTTTTGCTGTTTCTTTTTCTGAATCCTGTATTTTTTTTGTTTTTAGGGATCCGTACCCAAAGGATAAAACGGGACTCTATTGTTTTCGCTCCTCTGTCTGTCCGTCCGTCCGTCCGTCTGTCTGTCCGTCCGTCTGTCACCAGGCTGCATCTAAGGAACCGTGATAGTTAGAGAGCTAAAATTTTCACAGACGATGTATTTTTATTGCCGCTATAACAACAAATACTGAAAACTAGAATGTAATAAATATTTTGGGGGGCTCTGATACAACAAACGTGATTTTTTTGTCCGATTTATAAATAATGGTACGGAACCCTTCGTGCGCGAGTCCGACTCGCACTTGGCCGGTTTTTTTGATTTGTACGCAGGTTTCTATCCTTTTATCATGGATGCTGTCATAGATTTAGAAACCCACTACCGTTTGATAGATAGGCAATACGTGACACATAATTTTATGCGATAAGAGTCCAAAAACTGACCACTGTAGAGGCATGTAGCTGGCCCCCGAATGTGTTGAAGACAAATTTTAGTAAAAAAACAAGCGATACTTTGAAAAATGTTTAACATTTTCTATGAATTGATTCCAAAAATTAAAAAACGCTATAAATACTAATACGTAACTCTAAATACTATAACTTCTACATAAAAAAGTGTGTTTCGTTTTTGGCTTCACCAGAAATCACATAATGGTCGATCTATCTACTGTTATCTAGGTATATCTATTGACAAATATGGCTATCATACTGCGCTTTGTCTGTCAGGGCCATTGGAATTTAACGAAATTCTCCATAATACGAATTTTGCGGATATATGTTGTCGATTCAAAATCAATATTTCTTTATGTTTTGTTATTCATACCTATAAGGTTTTGTTATTCATACGATTACGAACAGTCACAGTTATCTACGTTTACATCATTGATATCATTCAGTTACAAAGACAGAATTGCTATAAAACGTATTTTCGCTAAATGTACTATTATTTTTTGAAAACATATATTCCCAACTCTGATCTCATGGAGATGGCGCCCGGCTGTCACCACTGTGTGGACTGTACGAACTATGGTACCCGGCCCTGATTCAAGCTGTCTTGGGTGAGAAGAAATGGGGTGACAAAGAATGAGGCGGCGGGACGACTGAAAGTTCCCACCTCTCATCTCAGCCACTGCGGTAAGACACCACGAGAGCTGGGTGTTGAGAGACGACTCCTGGCCACCATAGGCGTGGGAGATTAGTTTTGAGTTGGTCGTCGACCATCCGGGTCCTAGTAGACCCGTGTCTAACAGGCCCGTGTCAGCGATGCGCGTTATTTCACGTGCCCCTTTAGGAGATTCAGCAAACCCCAGTGAGGCCCACCAGGACTAAAGCCTAACACTCCCTCACGCTGCACCCATAGCCGGACCAGTGCAATCACATTGTCACTGACAGAAGACTGCATTCTCTAATGAACAAGTCAAACTGATGGCTGAGAATTACGTAACTTTCCAGGATGCCATGCAACGTGTTGCAAATGCCCAGGCCTTTGGAAGCTTGGTAATTCTTTTCTCCACCTTCACAAAAACACATAGGAAGTGGTAAAGGGCGGGTCTTTTGTCTTTGACGTTCGAAAAGTGCTGATTTATCAGCCTAATTTGAATAAACGTTTAAGAGTTTTTTTCACTTGAGTTTTATGGTACATGAACAAATTAGAATAGTAATGAATTAGTTTTGGTCGCGGGGACTTGGTCGTCTTCATTACGTATTTACCAACTCTTAGTGGTCATCATGCACTCCCGCTCTCTAACAATATTTGAAGGATCAACAAGATTGTTTTAATTAGTTTTATTAACTACGCTACTATAGCTCGCTGTCGAATCTTTTTACATCAATTCTGGAGAAGCTACATAATTATTAGCGTGAACACAGCCTTATGTTTCTTCTGATCTGCTGGCTCCACCAAGAAGTGACAAATTGCGAGCGCACATTTTGAAAAAAGAACTGCAGGCTTCAAGTACGAACACATTTCTTTTTTAACGATGACGTCAAAAATCATCAAATGACGCTGTGGGTTAGCAGCGGTGAGGGTGTGTCAGACTCTTACTGACTTAAAAACCGTCGTGTTCCGTCGTAGGCTTTTTATGCACCAGGGCCGCGGTAACTCTTTCGAACAATCATCCCGCAGCCCCGGCAGACCTTGGCCCTGCTGGGCCCCACTGGGGTTCAAGTACATGAATTGGACTCTCACAGATATTGGCCTGTTCGTGAACTAATTCAAACATTTCGGTGGAATCCCAACTTAACATAGTGAATGAGTGCACAGAAAATCCTCAAGTGTTACCCCCTGTAGTGAAACTATGTGCCTGCCTAATGACATCCACCCAGCTATTTCCCAATTATGTGGCTGTTGACTTCCGGTCAAACCGAATCTGTTTGAGTACCAATATTTTACTTGGAGTGACTACCTTCATATATGATCTCCTCAACCCAGTGAACTAGACACCACGTTATCCATGGTAAGACTGTTTGACAGACTTTCTGGCTTCTGATAAGTCGCAGTTGCTGCAGAAAATGTACAAATGGCAGCTTTATCAGACCTTTGTATGCTGTGAGAAATACTTACGCCCCTTACGTAATCATTTTCCAAATCGGTTGACTGGGTCCAGAGATTTCCACAAAGTCACAAACTTTACTTCTTTCATTTAAATATAAATGGTCACACGTGAGAGACGACGGCAGATAGAAGAGTATTGAAGGAGAAAACATAATAACGACCCCAAATAAAATTGGGATAAGGGCAGGGGGATGATGATGATGATAAATGGCCGCACATACATATACCTACACACAATACACCTACGAGATAAATAGTATTTTGACAATTCTATATTGCCCACGCAGACGAAGTCGCGGGCAACAGCTAGTATATAATAATGTTATTCATGTTACTTGTGAGATGATGGCAAACAGAAGAGTATGGAAGAAGAAAACGTGCTGCGTCACTCCCAGATAAAATATTGGGATGAGGGCAGGAGGATGATGACGATAAAATGTTATGTGACGACCCATCTTGGAAATTATTGTTCGTAATTAAACGAACGCGACGAGCAATTAATTGGCGTGACTTTTTAATAATGACCGCTTTTAAAACAAATTGGACGCAGGCAATTGATAAAAAACGGTACAAAAAACATCAATCATTGCCAGACGAAAATACATTCAGCTGTGTTGCCACGTAATTTGTTTCAGCGTAATATATTTCGGAAGGATTTTCTTTGTTGAAAGATACCTCTTTATTTACTGCGGAAGAGATAAAGGAATACATTTTAATGTTTTGGCTGGCAATTCGTTTACTTGGCGTTCCCAGAACAACAATTAACACTTGATTTATCTTTAGGATTACGGTTCCGTGGTTCATATCTTTGTAACTTTATGTTGTCATTAAGATTATTTATGCTTACTATTTTTGTACTGTTTCTTCTTAAAGTACTAATTAATCCTGCCATCTGTTTAATCTCAAATTGTGCTCGTTCTAAAGTAATTAAAACGAATTCTTCTCGATAACAATTGCCAAGAAATGCCTTTGAATTTTTTAAATACCTATCTCACGGAGGTTAAAAGACTAGACCTATCTCTTAATAATAGATACTGTACAATTATGATTCAAAAAAGATATTCCATCAATGGATCAAACGTAATCATCCATTAAGGTAAATATAAAAGAAGAAGCATAGAAGCCAATTTAAAATTATGTGCGAAAAATTCAGACATTAATAAATGCCAAGGTTAAGCCTATTCACAGAAGCGATATTCACTTGGTGTGAAAAAGGAATTTCAATGAAATTTGTTTTTAGGGTTCCGTACATAACGGCAAAAACGGGCCAGTTGTTACAAGACTTAACTGTCCTTCTGTTCGTCTATCTGTCAGACTATCCATCTGTCACCAGCCAGTTTTTTCTCAGATGATGTATTATTGTTGAGGCTATAAACATAAATACTGAACACTAGAAAAAAACTAAAATAAATAATCTCAGGGAGCTCCCATCCAATAAACGTAATTTTTTAGGCTGTTTTATAGTTACCTATGAACGGAACCTTTCTGCGTGAGTCCGACTCGCACTTGGCCGGTTTTTTAGATTGAGGGTGTTTAAAGGGCATTAAACGTATATCTATGTTATGTATCATGTGTCATGAATCGGTCGTTAAGTAAAGTCATGGCACCGATCCTTTGTCAGTTTTACAAAGTCTGTTTTTTTTTTTTCATTTTAAGTTGTAGGCACATGCTCTGAAAAATAAAGTCTGACAACCACTGGGGTATCGGATTGTATGGGTAAAAAAACCCCCGACCCAAAAAAAGTACGCAATTATTATGACAAAAGGTTAAAAACGCTAAACCCTATAAAAAAGCAAAAAATAACTTTTAACACTACGTAAGTACCAACTAAAGCATGTCAGACTAAACTAAATTTTGTAGTGTCGGGGGACCGCTCTAATTTATTAGCCTAACGTTAGAAGTAATTATATACTACTACATTATATACTACTTATAACTTTGTTTAGATACGTGTTTTTTTTAATACGTATCTTGTAATTAGGTAGGTATCATTTGATTTATGTAAGTATTTTTGAAGGTAAAAAGCGGTCCCCCCGTCACGTCAAAGTTTAGTTTAGTCTGACATGCTTTAGTTGGTACTTTATGGAGCCACGCAGCGCCGGAGCCGTGACAGAAGCCATGCTTGCTGCATGTTGCATCGTCATGTCAATTAATATGGGATGTGTTATATTTTAAACAAAAAACTCAGTACGAGTTAAAAAATTAGAAGCTAAATAAATATATTCTGATGTCATCTAATAGTATTTAAGAAGTTTACTGTTAGAATGCATGCTACAAATTTAGATGGAAAAAAATAACCATCATGCTGAGTTGTATTTAGGGTGGAAGATAACTCGTGGCTAAGATAGTATTATTTAGATGCTCGACGCTTTATTAATTGTGGCTGACTTAGTAATTTAGAAGGCAACATACATTTTTGGGGGCGAATAATGATATTAAAAAGAAGCCTGTTTAAATAGCACCCTTTTAATATATATTTGACTCTTAACACCGTCGTTCTTCGATGTCAAGTATATACAAATCGATTTTTTTACTTCTTACTTTATTGTAAACCTACCTCTAATACTCACCAGTAACCTTGTTGGTTAACCTTTTCAGGTTAATCTGTAAATCTAACTTATTAGATTATGTGGAACTGTGATCATTATACATCAACCAAGTTTTCGCCAAGGGTTTCACTTCATGTACCTGGATATAAGTAGCCTATAGTCTTCCTGAAGAAGTAAGATGGACCTTAACACTGAGTTATTGAAATTGGTTCAGTAGTTTCTGAGACAAGCGCATTCAAACTCTGTAGCTATATTATATATAAATCAACTTTCAGTAGAAACAGTCACAATGTGTTGTCAAAATGCAAAATAAGGGTCATGGCACATTATACCAGCACCGCAATAGCACAGCTGCAGCACGGCGTCACCTCGAATTTAGACTACGGCTAGCTGCCAGCGCGCTAACTACGCGTTGTCCGCAAGGTGCAAGCTCACTGTCCGCGCGCCGGCCGCGACGTTTAAGCTCACAGTCCGCGCGGTGGCCGCGAGGTGTAAGCTTGCTCTCCCCGCAAACTCAATATTGTTTTAAGACAGTTATGATTGAACACGCCTAGGACTTGCGACGACGCAATGACGTTGTTTCGCTGCCGACTCGGAGTCGGCGCGTAATGAGCATGCCGTCGGCGCGCTGCACGCATAAGGTCCGCTCGCTTGCAGCACGCGGGCTGCGAGTCGAGTTGTGTGGTAGCGGCAAGCGCGCTGACTGCCCGCCGTTGGCTTTTTCATATTGACATTATAGTACACACGATTTAATGCTCTAAATTGAATGACAAGTTAAATGCTGGTGTGGAGCGGTGCTGTTGCGGTGCCGGTATAATGTGCCATGACCTTAAGACTCATTATAAAAACAAAGTTCCTCAAAAGATTCAAACTTCATTACAACAACAAAATTGCAAGTTTACTGTAAAATATTTAAACATAAAGTCACTGAAAGCAGTATAATCTTAAATCAACAAAGATCGTCATAAGTTCGGCAACTTGACCCCGACTCCTTAAACGCGGATCAAGAGAGATTAGGAAATGGTTATAACTTTACAAATTAAGACTTTGTGAGTTTAACGTAAACATTAAGTGGAAAGAAATCACTTGGTTTTATACAGTAATGACTTATTTATTGTATCAGTTTGGTAAAGGCCTTTTCTTAAAAATCTATCATTACGAGTAAACTGTAATGTTGGAAGTAGTTCTGAGATATGATCACAAAGAATAGGTTTGAACCAAATAGGTTTCCATTCTTGAAGTGGGAAAACATAGAACAGGACTTGGGTATAACTTAAACAATAAGACAATAACAATAGAATATGACAAACAGTTACAAATCATTTAAATTTTATATTTACATTTACTTAAAAACTATTCATAATAAACAGTTACAAAACGTGTATTTATTTTAGAAAAATACTACATATTATCAGCCAATAACTGCTGGACTATAAAAAGGGCTACTCTTCTAATCCAGCACCATATATTACACGATGTTCTTCCATTAGGACTATCTTCAACAGGCGCTTTGGTTGTCATACTCGTAACACTAGTTTCATTCTTAGTAGCATTGTAATATGGCCAATGTTCTTCAAAATCGTAGTTTGGGTAGTAGGAATATCCCAAAGGTATATATTGATGTGGGTAGTAACTACCCATATATGGCTCTGGGTAGTGATAACAGCATGACGTTGAAGGGTGTATGAGGATGTATAGTATGCATATTATCATCCAAATTGTTTGGTGGGGTTTCTTCATAGTAAGTGCTCTGATGTAACAGAATAATGTCGCTGAAAAATGTTAGTAATAGTGGCGTTGTATCGGAGGTCGGTAAAGTTGATCTTTATTTTCACTTTGTCAAGTCTTTTTCGTTCTATTGACGTCATATATTTATTCGTTAAACTTTCCCGACGTCTTGGTATTTATTTTTCGAATAGTCATTGCTGGGATTTCAACGGATTCTTTCTTGAATTGTCATAATGTATATGCAGAAGAAGTGACACTCGGTTAGCGAAATTATTCTTATAACCTTTTCAGTCGCTGCTAATTTGGTTCTGCGCTTATTTTAGCGTCGATGGTTTTCAATTAAACTATATTTTCTCATTGAAAACTAAAACTTTAGTCCACAATAAACTGTAGTATTTTTAACACCAGCACGAAAATAACTCAATTTTCCCTGAAAAATCAAATAATCATTTATTTTTATTCAAGTTGCAGATGACTCTCTCGGGGCAGTAATTTACGTTTCATAAATCAAAACACAGTTATCTTTATGAAAAAAGTTAATTACGTTCGAGACCAACTGGCAACACGGTTTTATTATAAAATCGCAACATTTTTAATATCATACATTTCCGAGGATATTTTTAAAAGAATGCTGCAACGTATACACGTTGCTGCATGTTTTTTATACACGGAAGATTTTTTCATTAACATCCCATTACCACTTTAAATTATGTTTTCTATTGTCACAGTAAGCTTTAATTATAAAACGTAAAATGGTTTTCCAATACAACAATACATTATGTTATTTTTCGCTTACCTTTATTCTTTTAATCTTTGTCTCGATCGATATATGTACTTTATAACTAGTACTTTCGTAACGATTCTAAATGAACTCAAAAATTTTACAGTAACTACGTACTTATTTTTTATATAAATAAATATTTTTTTGTTTATTCAATACAACCAATATTTACCACAATATTCGAGTAAATGTACTTAATACCAATAGTAGTTAAAGTAAATAATGACACGTTCGGCGAAATTATTCATTTCCGACCCAGATTCTAGAGCATTGTAGTATTGCAATGATCGTTAGAGTATTGTAATGTGTTGTATTGTATTACAGAGCAGAGTATTGTAATTGTTGTAAAAAATCTGCTTTTATTATAATCAAATTAAGGTTATGATAAATTTCTTAGTTGGTTACCTCACGTTTTAAATAGTACCTATTATTGTAAATATGGATATCTCTAAATTGCGATTTATATAATACCAAACTTGTGCAACTATCAAAAATGTAATATCCTGATGATATCAATCACAATACCTAAAAATGTGTCTCAAGACAACGATTAAAAATCATTTATTAAGAAACTGTTGATGCCTCTTGTTATCCACTTTCATAGTATCTCTAAATTATTTTCGAAATACTCTTCGCTAACTAACCTTTCAGAAATAAGGTGGACTGAAACAATACCTGATTGAAAATGTTGTTTAGACTTTGGCCTATTCAAATACAAAATTTTAATAAAGTTCAGAATATAGATAAGTAGTTAATTAGGGAGCTTCTTAGACAACTTTCTAAGAGGACGTCTTGAAGACCTGTTTGGGAGACGAGGCCTTTAAGGAAGCGATAATGAAATACCCTGAATTGTTATATGAAGGTATCTCATTTTGTTCAATACAAAGGTCCGCTTTTACAGTGTCGAACAATGAGAACCTTTTATAAATGACAATAATAAACATATCTTAGGTAAAGTTATTATTAAACCGGTAATATATTCTTTGAAATTCTATTTTTATAGTACCTAAGGTTTGTAAGTTTTTTTTTATTCTATTCACTCAAGTAAACTAACTTGCCATGCCTGCCCATGTAAGTGTTAAAAGTCTACGTCCTTTTTCAGGCAAAGTTTTGGCTTTGGCGCGAATAGAGTGACATGCAGATAGACAGAGACAAACTTTTTATATTATAACGCTTATATTTCACAATGACATACCAGATAAAAAGCCGCAAAATAACGGGGCTTACAACATCGCCTTATCGAGTGTCGCCTAATTCGAGGCCACGGTTTCAAGATAAATAGCCTGGGGCTAAAGAAACAATTAAAAACTTGTTTCATTTAGTTAATTAAGCCCGTCGAAGCGTCCCAGTTGCAAGCTTTCCATACAAATTAGTGCTGACGGATAGCAAGACAGACTTATTGCTATTAGTATACTTGAATAATAAATTAGTTGATAGTTTAGGGGAGTTGAGTATTTTACTACTAACTCCTAATAGTTTAGTTTTGACTAAAGTAAACTGTCCCGTCTATTGATTGCAAGCGCGATTGCCGTGCATGGCTGTCGTGTTCGATTCCTGGGTCGGGCCAAAATTGATTTGTGGATTTGAAGTGTAATAAATGAGCCTGGCAGTTAGTGGTATTAAAACCCTGTGAGTAGGTTGGTATGCAAAACTTTCTTCTTCGACTATTAGGTACTAGGACTGACACTGCCGTACTAAAATGCTAAGTATAGGTACTAAGCTAACCTTCTTTAAGTCATGTCCGCTTCATGAACACCTTCCAACTTACGTTATATTTATATTATACTATACTTACTACTTATTTATAATATACTGAATTCTTATAGGACACCTGTAGATGGAGTATTTAAAGCACTTCAGGCCATTTCTGATTCCTGTAAAATAACGATGCCGATGGATTCAAGATCCTTTCTGTAAATTATTCCAACAATCCGTATGTAAAAATAAAAAAAATAACCAATTCGACGGATACGTTAAGGGCTAAAAATAAACAGGAACAGACGAACACGTACACTGAAGTTAAGGAAAGATAAATGTTTCTACGAACCTATATTTTTAGTTCGTAATTTTCTTATTTGTTTAGTTCTATTAAATCTAGTAAAAGTTTTGCACGAATACTTCTTCATATGGAATTGCGTAACATTGTTAGAAACTTTACAAATTGTTTTAAACATAAATCTCCTGGTGGATAGTAGATCAAGCAAAATCAATTATATTGCTACACTCTATTGAAAATCGGTACCAGTATAGTTATAAAGATCACATAGGTAAACACGTAGATATAATGTGCGATGACAGTAAGTATATAGGTACTTGGTACATTCTAGAACATTGGTAAAGAAATATTGTCGTCAACGCTCCTAGCAGCCACACATGGTGTTGATGTGGAGTTTTTCGCATTACTTTTTCTTCCCAGCAGAACTTAATAGAAAGTGGCAAAGAACGGGTGTTTTGAAGGCTGTTTTATGGGTCATAAAGTGCTGATTTTCATGAGTTTCGATCCGTTTAAATGCGCCCTACCCTATTGTTTTATTTATTTGTTTACATCAGGCAACTAGGGCCCATATAGAAAGTACAATACATACATAATTTAATATTGCAATACTTATAAACTAATACATGTAAAATAACAATAATCACAAAACACTTTCTATTTCTTGAAACGAATATCCGGTGTCGTGTTGCACTGCGTGGTGTCGCGTAGCCTCCCGCGGAATCGCCGGAAAACGACACCTTTCGGCCAAAACAGTTCTTGGAACATGTCGAGATGCTGAGTTGGCACACGTAATTTATACACATAAAATTAATACACTGGTTCCTATACATAGTAGCCAAAGTAAATTGATTTTAGTCGAAACTTTTGAAGATAGACATATTGTATCGCATAATTATTCTTAGTCCATATTATCACAATGGCGAGTTTTAGTTACGCTGAGTTTCAAGGGCAATAAGCCAATATGTATGTAAGCGTTTATTTACTTGGGCCTCGTAAATTGTTGTCAAAATTATTCAAACAACCATGTTGTATAATGTCTGGGAATGAACTTTAATTAAATTATGTTTGTTACGTTTTACTGTGTCGTAATTCAGAAACAACAATTCATGCAGTGTTTTACGAGTTTCTGCATGTAAAAGTTTTCTTGGTATTAGGTTCGGTGAGAGGCATTTGTGAAAGTGAAACGAAATTATCTAGGATCTTTGCTTATAACTAAGTCTTTGCTTCAGGGATATTCCTATATATTTAAGAACATAATATATGAGACCCATTGTTACGGCTGCATCATTTGACAAAACAAATACGCAACAATCGTACAAAAGCCAAACACAACGCTGCTTTGTGGAAAAAGTTTTGATTTCCTTAAGTCACTAAAATATTTCTCGTTACGTACCACGTAACGAGCAAAGTACACCCAAAATTGTTGTTCTAGGTATTCCTATCTGGCATCTATTTCTTATAATAATGTCTAAAAACTTTGCTACAAAATCCTTTGCCCTGTAAAATAAAAAATTGTAACAACTTATCAAGCTAAGTTTTTAACAAAATTATATCTTATTCTTGTATAAAAGATAAAAATAAAAGTAACCTTTGCGATAAGAAAAGTTATTTCGGATCGGAGCGCTATGCTTTATTCTTTACAAGGCGAATGTTTATATTTGATTAAGTTACGAACGTACAGAGGCCTATATTCTATTTGTATATTCTTTTTTATTTTGAAACTAGCCGTTTTTCCGCGGTTCCACTTGCGTTCCGTGCGAACTACTACCCGCACCGCACCGGGATAAAGAATTATTCAAATCTATTCACTAGTTTCGGAGCCTTTACAAAATATCTATACTATAATATTATAAAGCTGAAGAGTTTGTTTGTTTGTTTGAACGCGCTAATCTCAGGAACTACTGGTCCGATTTGAAAATTTCTTTCAGTGTTAGATAGCCCATTTATCGAGGAAGGCTATAGGCTACTTTTTATCCCGGTACGGGAAGTAGTTCCCACGGGATGCGGGTGAAACCGCTGGCAGAAGCTAGTTACTTTATAAAATAATCTTTTATTACATACATTATTATTTTATCTTTGTGTAATTATTATAAAATGTGTAAATATGCAATTTGTGCGGTATATTATTAAGAATGTCTTTACCTTTTGCATAATTTTCGAAGTCAATCTGCTCAGAAAGTCAGTCGTAACGTAACACATGACATTTGAATTGAACTTGAACAATTTACTAACATTATTTATTCAGTGGTTTAAAGGTTGGTTAACGACGGCGACAGATTTCGCTTTTACTGAGATAAAATAGCTTTCGTATGCTTTGTCCTACACGAGTGAAGAGAAGCGATTTATACTTCATGCTGTAAATACGTACTTTTAGCACACTTAACGTATTGACCATATTAAATTATATCTATAGGACATATGCGTTGTATTGAGCTGTTAATATATTTATGTTAATCACCTAATTATTTAGTAACATTTTCATTGAAAAGTAGCTATGTACTATAGCGGTTACATATAATATTATTTTTTTTAAATGCGGTCGGATAACAATTGAAATATTAAGTACACATTGAACGCAGTATCTGAATGCAATCTAAATAATTAATCAAAACATGGGATGTTATTCTAATTTATGTTATTAGTTTGAAACTGGACATTGAATCTGGGAAGCAGTGGGAGCTGCAAGTCAATCAATCGTCCTATGATTTCCCGTCTTGGCAACAATTTAAGGAGTTCTTAGAGACTCGATTCCGGGCTCTTGTGTTATTCCAACCAACAGGTAAGCCCAAAGTCCAAAGGAGAGTCACCAAACCCCAGGGGGGCCACCAAGGCCAAGGCCCGCCTGGGCTGTGGGATTATTCGAAAGAAATACCGCGGCCCTGGTACATAAAGGGCTTTAGAAGGAACATGATGAAATTAGTCATTAAGAGACTGACATTCCCTCAAGCTGCTTAACCCACAGCGGTGTTGTGTAAAAAGGAGTTTTATATCGAATAGCTGTATCATCTCAGCCATAGGACGTCCTACGACGTAGTTGTCTTTGGGTTGGAATAAATGCCACATTCCGTGGAGTGCTGTCGGCTGTCTAGTTTATTTCGAGATTATTCCTAACAGATGTTGATATTCAACAAGCAGCCATTTCATGATTTCCCATAAAAAAATTATAACTAATAAATTGAAACTTATTTCTTGAATGGTATTGCTCAGGGACAAGTCCTGATAGCCACAGCGCTTATAAGAGCCAAGTTATATACAAGTAAATATATAATAAGTATATCTAAAGAATAGAATATAGTAAATAGTAATAAGTAGAATAAGCCCTCACAACGGCTGAAAAAGGCCGTTAATCAGCCGTCCGTTCCGTTCCGTTAATCGTTATTATTATTAAAACCTGTAAGTGCCTTAACGAGTAAATAAATAAATTGAGTTTGAGTCAAGAGATGGGTCCTCTCAAGTATTTAAAGCCTTGCTTGATCAAGGATCGGTTAAGGTAAAATTATATCATTGATATCTTATAGCACTGCTTTTGTACGCAGGACATTTCTAACGTAACTGTGTGTGAATTCAATAACTTAGAATTACAAATTGAAATTGATTGACTAATGGTTTATGTAATGTAAATGTACGAACTTATTCGCTTCTCCTTTAATGGATTTTGTGGTAGCAAACGTTTAAGTAGATATTAGTTTTCGAGCAATCATTTCCCGCAGTGTCACAGGAAACTGTTATGTAGGTATATGAATTCTCTTATCATCGATCTTAAGAGACTTGAAAAATATAAAAAAATATGCTTATAGGTATAGTACATGGTATAAGTATTTATACAAGTAATGTCATATTTACTTCCATACTATGCTACTTTGATTGATATTTACTGTCTTTATGACAATCCTTCTACCATTTTAATTACAAGCTCAAAAAATACAGAAAAGGTAAGAAAATATCCACCTGAAAATTAAATTAACCCGGAGAGGTAACTCTTAGTAACTGAGTAACAAATAACTCTTTTGTGTGAACTTGAAATTAATTGAAGGACTACTTTAACCAGACACAAAATAGGTCTAATTAGGTACCTACCTAAGTGAGCTTGCTTAATTAAGATAAAACAAGATTCAATTAAGCCAAGTGCTGGTAAAACGTTCTACTGATTTTCTTAGAAAGTTCGTTGTGATTTTGAAATTAGAATTACCTATATCCAAGTTTTTGATCAACGAATGTATCAAGAGTATTTTCAACTCAGAAATATATAAAAAAAAACATTCGAATTGAGAACCTCCTCCTTCTCTTAGAACTTAAAATGAAGAACTTAAGATAAACTTACTAGATGGCCTTACTACAAAAACTTAACCACCTGTTTTACACTTGTCTAAAAAACTTGTGGCTGCAAAATGAACCATATGTCAACGTCATAATTTGACATTTTTTTAGACAAGCCTTAAACTGACGTTTAAAAGTTTTTGTTGTAAGACGGAGAATGTTGAAATTATGCCCAATTATCTTATTTTCATTGACGCTTTCTCTATATACGAGGTTCTATAACATGACAATGTGCGGGCTTTACCTAATCTTTATGAACGATAAATCAACCTAATCTGACGTATCTTCCAGCAATACGTTTCGCAGCGTGGCGTACAAATACTTACTAATATAATAAATGGGAAAGTAACTCCACATGTCTGTCTGTCTGTCACGCTTATACGCCTAATCTTAAGAACCGATATAAATATTTAGTATCCCTTAAGTTTGAAGCCTAAGAAATAACATTAAGTCACATTTTATCCAGGTGCTGGATGTAATTCTATCGCGACGTTTCTGCAATCGCGGGAGCAGTCATCAGGTAAAACATACAACATATGTCAACATATGTCATCATCCTCCGAGCCTTTTTCCCAACTATGTTGGGGTCGGCTTCCAGTCTAACCGGATTCGGCTGAGTACCAGTGCTTTACAAGAAGCGACTGCCTATCTGACCTCCTCAACCCAGTTACCCGGGCAACCCGATACCCCTTGGTTAGACTGGTGTCAGACTTACTGGCTTCTGACTACCCGTAACGACTGCCAAGGATGTTGAATGACAGCCGGGACCTACAGTTTAACGTGCCATCCGAAACACAGGCAATGGTGTCTAAGATATAGGTACTTAGAAAGTACATACAAACTTAGAAAAGTTGCATTAGTACTTGCCTGACCTGGGATCGAACCCGCGCCCTCATACTTGAGAGGCTGGTCCTTTACCCACTAGGCCACCACGACTTAAACGAGGTAAAACATATGTATTGTATAAAAATATTTTTTTTTTGTTCCTTCATTGTTTATGCATTAAACAACTTATTCGACGATTCGTAAAAACCCAACCATATTTTTTCGGGACCACATTTTGTAAATACACTACCACATTTCATTTACGGGGACCGGTTTACGTCAAGAAAATTACACACGGAAAACGCCTGCCAGTGAAACAGGCATCCGTAATTTGATTTAGGGATAAAATGATTTGCAAAAAGTTTCATTCCTTTCGTACTTAATACGAAACTAAGTTGGGCCAGCTGCTACTTATGCAACTTACGTAGGATAATTTATGTAATCAACTTAGCCTATCGGAGTACGGTGCTAGGAGATCCCTAATTTATGTAAACCTTATGTAAATCTAGCTATCTACGTCTTTATCTTGTTTGGGACAAGGTGCAAAGCTATTAAGTCGGTAAAAAGCGTCAAATGGCTCCTTATTAATGTAAATACCAATTAGTATAAATCGCCTTTAAATAAAAAGCAGTTACAAATGTACTTTATTTATTTTCAATTTTCAAGTAATGTGTATAAAAGAACAAAACTGTTTTAATAATGACTGTATTAAAGTTGTTTGAGAGTTGTCATTTTGACCTGAATTTCATTAACACAAAAATCGTTTATATGTAAAATTAATATATTACATAGGGACAGTATAAGCTGAACTAAATTGGTTAGCGTTTACCAAGGCCCGTATTATTAAAACACCTTAACTCGATTTAAAACAGACGTGGATTGAATTAAAATAGCTCATCTCTTTCAAGTTTAAAGTTTAGTCTTAAAGAGGTAATAAGGACCAAGAAATGTCAGAATTCTAAAACTAGCTTCCACGTTTCTTTTGTCGGTGGAAACCTTCAAAGTATTTTCTACTTCTTATTCAATGTTCTTTCCTCGAACAGTTATAATGAACGTCTGTGCCCAAAGGCCAAGTTTTTGTTTGGCACACAATGCCTGATGAACAATGGTCTTCGTACAGTCACCGACACAACGCAATTGATAAGGAAATTTATGAGCTCGACAGACTTGAGGGCGTTTTATGTTAGAGGTATTTAACTTGACGAACAGGAAGAACATTAAGCTGATAGAACGCTCTAAAATTTTGGTTTAACAATTGCCATTTAACTTTACTTTTTTTGACACGAAAATGAAAAAAAAAATCATGGTTCTTGATAAAAGAAAATAAAAAAAGACAGCGTTTCTATTCATAGATTGACTGTGTAATATTTTTTCGAATATACTTTATATATATTTCAATTGAAATTACATTACACAGAACCCCACACACACTCCCCACTAACCCAACCCAACACAGAAATGGAACACGGGCCAAACAAAAATATCCCCGTTTTTGTGATCCCAAATTAGAATCCCTCAAGGCCAGACCTGCGCTGTAAGTAAATAATACCCCTAATATTACGCAAAAGGGTTTACTACAAAGCTCGATAAGTACTTATTGAGCGTAAACATCTTGGAAATATCGGTAGATATGGGTAAGAATAAGCCCACGAATGCCAATATAATCACGTAGCTAGTGCTCGTTGTGCGCGCCTGTACAATTGAGAGCACCCCATTTAATCCTTCTTTGAGGTTTTGACATCTTTACTGTGTAAGCTGTGCGCGATGGTACATTAAAATTGAATTTTAACTGCGTCAGTGTTTGGAGTAAATAAAGATATTTTAATTATGCCCATTAAGGAGAGTTGTGTTGTAATTAAATCTAGTAATTTTATTATGTTCGTGGTTTGTGGCGGTGTAATTTGCGATTAAGATACCCTTTTCCGCCTGATAAAGTCGTTGGGATTAAATGGTGGCCTTCAGTTGAAATATTTACTTGGAAATTGGGGATTATAATGATTTTCACCATTTCACCTTACTCTTCTCTGAGAAAAAAATATATTATGGAGTGTTATGTAATTTTATGTATGTACAAGCAAGTACAAGCTTAATTAATTTTATCAAGAAGTATGCAAAACACCAAAGAAGTATATCCTTCTTACCTACTTACTACTTTTTTTATTTTAAACCATAATTATAAAGGCCGTATTAATGGCGGTCTTTGGATGGAGTTCAAATGTAGGAGGATGGACTTCGGAGATGTATTCGAAATCTCTTTTTATTTAACAAAAAGTGGCTCTCATTTTAGTTAGTACTAGCTTCTGCCAGGGGTTTCACCCGCATCCCGTGGGAACTACTTCCCGTACCGGGATAAAAAGTAGCCTATAGCCTTCCTCGATAAATGGGCTATCTAACACTGAAAGAAATTTTCAAATCGGACCAGTAGTTCCTGAGATTAGCGCGTTCAAACAAACAAACAAACAAACTCTTCAGCTCTATAATATTAGTATAGATTTTATAACGCTATTTGTGTTACATGGTTAAAATTCTTGTGGTGCACAGATTATTTTACTGGCGCATAAAATCTTAAGGAATTACAAGACTTAGAATTTCATCCGCATAAACTGTTATCTACCAACGGTTTTATTATTCGTACATAAAACAAAGTACCCTGTTTGTCGTCCCCTTATTTTTATATTCGCTTAAAGTAAGAGTCCCTTTAATCCGTATTATATGAATCTTTTTATATTTGATCGTATGAGTACTTTGATATACGGTTTAGACTGGATTGTCAGCGATATTGGAAATCTTGGCTCGTATTACTAGGTTACGTATGTGTATGTACTACACACTACTACTAACCTTGTACTTGGACTGCGACAAAAAATATTTAAGTATATTAAATAGCAAGACACATGCTTTCACTGAATAAACTTTTCCAAGCAAAACCTTCACTTGATTAAAAAAAATCTCAAAAAAAAAAAACAACCAAAAATATGTTAACAGGCAACATTCCCAACCATAAAATTTCTAAAACAATTGAAGCATAAGCTTTCAACAAATAAAACACCCATAAAACAAAAGACAGCACTCAAAATAACAATAAAACGAATGACGACCTCAATGACGATACAACAGTTAAACAGTAATTTAAGAACATCGTCTTGAAGGACTATCAAATTCATTGTAATAGAAAGGGCGTAATTAATACAAGTATCTAACTACCAATACCATTAACAATTGTTAGGTAAATTGGCGGTGTTTGGCACGGAGTAAGGAAAGATGAGCGGAGATGCCATAATGCAGGCAGGTCAGGCGCCTTCCTCTAGGTCGAATTCTTGCGGTGGGCTTAACCAAAACGATCAGTTACTAGTAAAATAACAAGGCTTTCAGGTTCGGAACGATTTTTGGTATAACAAAAAAAAATCGGATCCTAAGAAGGCGTATAAACAAGGGTGAAAACAGTGACGTTCCTCGTTCCCCGTATACCTGCATTTCGGCGCGTTACTTTCTTTGGCGATTCCGTTACGGCATCTCCGCTAGTCATTTTGTTCTCCATGGTGTTTGGCCACTCAGATCGATTTGATAGCCGCCATCATTTCGTAAGCCAGTGAGTGGAATAATTAGCCTGGGGGAATACTGAGAGCTCCCGCACATTGCAGACTACGAGTACACCGTCGGCCGATAGTTCGGCCGGTTGTCTGACAGTTTTGAAGACAATCGTGAATCTAATCAAACTTTGACCGATAACTGACCGTTGTAATGTGTACACTACGATTTTCATCTCCACTGATTTATTAGCTCAAACAAACTATCGTCTGACCAAAGTTTCTATCATACATGGGCTCTCACTCGTCAAATGATTCGATCAATAATTCCCAACTTTTTAACTTCACAATATTTATAAATTAAAAACTTGTTTAATACTTAACTTATGACTTTTCTTCTTAATCGTTTCAGATGTTTCGTTGGGTTGAGACTAGAATGTTTCGTGGCCACAATGAAGATAACTTGTCAAGCATTAAGTTAACAACGTTTAGTGCGCCAACAAATAGAAAAATGGCGCTACAAACATTTTTCTTCATAAGGTTTAATGTAAGGTTATATGTTGGGAACTCTCAGCTCGTTAAACGGCGTCTGGCGTTGATAATTTGTACTAAACTTGGCTATTTTGTACTTTTTCTAGCGTGTAATGCTTTCGTCGACTTTTTATCTCTGTGCCAATTATTCCCCTGAAAATCCAAATATTTAGGTTTTTTTTTTGTTGATTTTTTAACTACTATATTTACACTACAATAAATTCATACAGAGGTAAAAGTCGTGCGAAATTCGAGGATAACGGAATGTTTATTTTAAGAACATTCTAAAATATTTTGAATAGAACCTAAAAATATATAAACTGAGTTAGTTAAGATGTCGGAAGCAAGTACAAGTACTTTTTTAATACCTAACTGCAATAGAACTTAAACGAGCACAACTAAAGTGGAATTAATTTTACGACAGGCACTGTTAGTCGTTTGTACCAAGACTTTTCTAATAGGCCCTTCAGATGAAGATCTTTTTGTGTTTTAAAAACAGAAATATTCAATTAGTATATAGGTATTTGTATATATCTTTTAAGTGATTTTTAACTACTTTCGCTAAATGCAAAACAATATGTAATTAGACCACAAAAAAAAACTATTAAAATGTTGGTTTTAAAAGTGCTTACGCATATCCAGATCGTAAAATGTAAAGAGTAAATGGTGAATGGTACCTATTTGATTAATGAACGGCTTCTTGGAACACTTTTTCTTGGAGTGCTATTTTAATTGTTTAAAATTATAACAAATAATTATTCTGTATCGCCTATAGTCTATACTATACTAATATTATAAAGCTGAAGAGTTTGTTTGTTTGTTTGTTTGAACGCGCTAATCTCAGGAACTACTAGTCCGATTTGAAAATTTCTTTCACTATTAGATAGCCCATTTATCGAGGAAGGCTATAGGCTACTTTTTATACCGGTACGGGAAGTAGTTCCCACGGGATGTGGGTGAAACCGCTGGCAGAAGCTAGTTATAATTATAAAATACCAGACATTATCTCAGTTTCGCTGAAATTTTAAATAATAATTAACAGATATTCTATCAGTTGATTGCCAGTTATTATGAAACACTGAATGATTAAAAACACAATTATTTTACGTTAAATGCCAGCTTCTGTGATTCTCTTAAAATTGCTCGAAATAAATATAATTTATTGCGAGTTTGCAGTGTCGTTATTTAATCAAAATGGCTGCAATTGTCTCCTCATTTTGGAATTCTGACAAATTGAAGGCCGCGAAATTGAATATTTCGAGAATTCTTTGTTGTTGACAGTAAGCAAATTAATTGAAATTATCACATGATAAAAGTATGTAGGTATTGAAGTATGAATGAAATGAAACGGACAGGGCAATTTGTTAGGATCAGAATGTCTGGGTTTGTAATATTAATCGTTCCTAATTTTAGTATTCACAGCTTTTTCGGTTTCTCTTTCCAGTGCATGACTGTCACTCCATTTGTCAATCATGACCGAGTACCTAATGATCTCTCGAAGGCACGGATTTTGAAACTGTAGGTGTACACCATAAAATGACCCAAATCGCCCGGTGACACCGCCTTACCGAAGTTAAGTAAATTTTGCAAATACACCCTCAATCTATCTTAATTTACGCTGACGTTTTTCGATAAACAAGCCTGCTTTGCTGTCTACGTAAGTGAATTAATTTGTACTTAATAAAAATATTATGTGCTATCGGCTTTTTTCACAGTGAAATAGATGGAGCAGAAGCTTTTTAAATGCAAATAACTTTTTAGGATGAAGCTTCGTAGAGATAAAAATAAACAAACCTATTTATGTACCTATGTGGTTGAGTATATTAGAAAAAATCCTAATATAATATTCTATTACTCGATGACCTTCCAAACTTTTCAACAGGGCTCTGTGCTTTTCGCAACAAATTGCTCAAGGCAACACTATACTCGGAAAATATACCGTGTGAAAGGTTTCTAAGAACTACAGGTGCAACATCGACTATGATACATTTGCTGAGACCGACGCAATTAAATATCTTTTCTTACTCAGCAAATAAAACGGCATGCACTTTCGTAATTTTTCATGTCGTTCGCAAAGTGGAGAAAAGTAGAGGAGAATTTTTACTTGTCAACTGCGGTAAGAAATGGCAGGTATGTATCTGATCTTGTGTAGGTAGTAAATAAACGTGATACGAGAATAAAGTATTTCCAAGCCTTCAAATAGGTTCTTAAAATGAATCAAAATCCTTCTGAGCTTGCTCGCCGAATAATAACAGGTAGTTGATCCACTGGCACTCAAATTGCTTTTTATTTAAATTACAGTGCACACCACAAGTGCGTTACCGGTCTTTTAAGCTGGAGGATGTACTTACGTTTCACGAGACTTTGTTAAGCAGCGTGTGATTCGATTGCAGTTTAACTAAAACCTCACTAGAGAACAGACTAATTTTGCAGTACAAAAATGTTTACTTTATATTGTAATTTTTCATAGATACATTACAACTAGAATACCAGCCTACGTTTCTTTTACATAAAACCAACTTTATCATAGATTATTCTACTACTGCTTTTACAGAACTTCCCTAAATAACTGCAACCTTTTCCAGAAAGTTCAGCCATCATTTTATCAATTCTCGTTCAGAGCAATCTGTCCCATTACCGTTGCAGAACAAACTATGTTACTCGCTGAGTGCACGTCTCAGAGAATCAATATCTACGTTTACTGAGAAAGTTTACAGTGTTTTATTTGTTGTTGCAATAAATTGCTATAAATCAGGTATTGTTTTCTTGAGTACAACAGAGCTAGGCTCAAGTTTACCAACAACATAAACTTCAGTATTAAACATCAGTTTTCTTCTTAAAACAATTGTTTACTGTGAATTTTGAATGTGGAAAGTCATAGGATGACAATTGTTTTAAGAAAAACGGACGCTTAGATGGTTGGTGAACTTTGGCCTTAGAGTCATAACAAGAACACTTTGATTCAGTAAGTGCTTATGTCACACGGGACCAATAGATAGTAGATTCGAAATCAATCTAAGGAAGGGAAACTTCAATACTTATATTTTCTCAATTGTTTTTAATACTGAGATTTGTTTCATTACAGTGTTTTAAACACAAATCCAACATTAAAATGAAGTGAGTCCCAAAAGTGGGAATATGTAAAGACATGACCTACGAATGTAAAGCTACGTCCGTTCGTCCCCTAAGACCAGTAGTTTGTGTAAACTTAAAAGGACCAAACGAGGCTATTGTTCGTTTTCGTTTATTTAGGTTTGTGTGTAGACTTTGAGAAATATATACTAGCTTTCCCGGCAGCTACTTCCTCGTCCTTTTTATACAAAACGTTGCCTGGCATTTAAATAAACATACATAAACAGAAATACAACAATTAAGTGTTGGAAATTTTTAAAATATTTGTTTAAATCTTATATAGTTTCTCAATGATGAGTAAACGTAAATTTTCTTTCTTTCATAAAATATTTTGAACCGAAATTCAGACATAAAATTACATCCATAAGATTTCAGAACTATAGTGCCGTTTTATTACTTCACTGCAATAGAACTTAAGCGCACACAACTAAAGTGGAATTAATTTTACGACAGGCACTGTTAGTCATTTGTGTAGATATTTTCTTTATTGAAAGCGGGTAAGCCAAACTTGTGTGTGTTAAAGTACATGCACATTGTCTTTGTGTGCGTAAGCTCGGGAACGCTCAGTAGTGGTCAAGTCACCGAGTCACACAAAGACAATGCGTGCATGTATACTACACATACAAGTAAGATTCACCTGTTTTCGTGAGATAAAACATCAATATACCAAGAATATAATTGGCTTTTGAAATATAAAAAAGTTTAAAGATTTGAGAACAAAATGATGGACAGGGGATAGTTATCATAATTTATTGGATAATAATGATTGGCAAAATTAAATAAAGATTGCTATATTATTAATTGAAGTATCCTGTATCGTTATTATTATCGTCATAAAATATCAGACATGAGCCGAGTTTCAGTGATATTTTAATTACAATGCCTAGTAATTGCCTGTTATTATGTAATACTGTATGAAAGTGGAAATATTTTACGTGGAATTCCAGCTTTAACGAAAATTAAAATGACTCGAAATAAATATTATTATTGACCAAGTTTGCGTAATGTGTTGTAATTTAATTAAAGTGCTTGGTATCGTGATTTTGGAATTTTGTCAATTTGTAGCTGCAAATGAAATTGAAAATTTTGAGAACTGAAAATTTTGAGTAGACGTTCTGGTAGTAAACAAATTAATTTCTTAACTGAAAATTGTAATTGAATTCTAGGATAGTTTAATGGTAATGTTAAAAAGAAAATTTGTCGATAATAATCGTTTCATTTCGGCTCAACCCGAGAATCGAACTCATGATCACGTGCACAGCAGTCGTGCTACGCGACTACAAGACCGACTGGCAGTAAAACAGGGCAATAAAGTATCAGAATATTCTCAGCAAAATATTTGCTATTCATTTAAATGCTTTTCAATGATGTGTAAATGTAAATACAGTTTTTCGTTCGAGTTTGTAAAGGCAAAACAAACATACAAGCGTCCAGCAAAGGTTGTGTTTACGCAATAAACATGTTTATTTACCTTGATGTTTGTTCATATATAACAAGTATGCAAAGTAAATAATTACGTCCATATTATATTTCATTTAACCTGTAATAGTTAAAAGTAAATGTATGACAGTCGTGGTGGCCTAGTGGGTAAAAAAGAACCATCCTCTCGAGTATGAGGGCGTGGGTTCGATTCCAGTTCAGGCAAGTACCAATGCAACTTTTCTAAGTTTGTATGTACTTTCTAAGTATATCTTAGACACCAATGGCTAATAAAAAGGTGAAGGAAAACATCTTGAGGAAACCTGGACTATTTAGTCTGAAATCACCAACCCGCATTGAGCAAGCGTGGTGATTAATGCTCAATCCTTCTCCGTGTGAGAAGAGGCCTGTGCCCAGCAGTGGGACGATAAAAAAAAAGGCTGTAACAGTAACAGTAACAGTATTGGTGTTGGTCCATTAATTTGTTACCGATACATAATGGGGTTACAGCGTTTTCACACTCGTGGATTTTTGTCGTTTTTAGTAAAACTGAGGGTTTTCAAAGTCATCTTTCGCACCGTTACGTTGTCAAGGCTACTAAACTACTAAACCGGTTAAAAAAATACCCTGTGGTACCTATATTTTATCCCTGTACGGGAAGGAGTTCCCCAAGACGCGGGTGAAATCGTGAGAAAACCAGCCAACCAACCAGCATTGAGCATGCGTAGTGATTGACGGTCAATCCTTCTCTGTGTAACCTGTGCCCTGCCGTGGGACGACAAAAAACTGATGATGACTTTTTATTTTTGTATATATTATTTTAATTTTTAAAGATAAAAAGTTTGAGTTTGTATACATACACATATAATGTGTACCTACATATTTGTTAAGAAAGTAAGTAAAACAGAACAATTCAAAATGGAAATTAGATTATATATTAAAGTATTAATGCTATGCTGGGGCAGCAAGAATGCTGCCGTCTGTACATTTCTCAAAGTTAAATTCCTAGCTCCTTACCTTTGCAGCATTTCATACCTTTCGCCTTTGGCAGTTTACCCGTATACCTTTGCGTTAGACTCGTAAAGAACTTTACAGAGATTGTCTATGCATTGCTTTCAAAGATATATTAGTTTGAAGTTATCTATGGTATGTTCTATCTTGGTGCTTAATAACTTATTTGATTTAACTGAAGTTCAGTTTACTAAGCTGTACCTTGTGAAGGGGTTTTTTCAAAGAAAATAATGTCTGTTTGTGTTTGTAATATAGATTAGGTATCAGTCTCAAATTTAAGAATGATTGTCATAAACTTTAATAAATCGGAGTAAAGCAGTTAAGAGCAACGTCAGTCTATCTTTATTAATATTTTGCTGATTGAAAACAACTCAAATAAAAAAAACAAGAAACCATCACAAAACTCATACCGTCATAGGTACCTACCACAAATACTTTTAAACTTCTGTTGAACACTTATCTAAAAAATGTCAGATTATGACGTTGAGATAAGGTCCGTTTAGAAGCCACACTTTTTTTTAGACAAGTGTTCAAGAGACGTTTCAAAGTTTTTGTGGTACGACGGATAATGTCTAATAAAAAAACCCCCGACCCAAAAAAATTACGCAATTATTATGACAAAAGGTTAAAAACGCTAAACCCTATAAAAAGCACAAAATAACTTTTGCACCTTGAAGACCTGAACCGATTTCCACCAAACATAGCTAAGAACACTCCCGACTAACATACCTTTTAAACAAAAAAAACCGCATTACAATCGGATCATCCGTTTGGGAGCTACGATGCCACATACACACACACACACACACAGACACGTCAAACTTATAACACCCCGTCACCCCGCCCCGTGGGTTAAAAATACGCAACATTTACTTCACTCCCACAAATTTTTACCAAAACACCCACACAAAACCACAAAATTTCAACAAAAAACATCACCCATAACACATGAATATATAGTAGTTCACTAAAGAACCTGTTGATAGCAGATGAGAAAAGTTTTGCATCTTCCGTAGATGCCACAATGTATTCATGGCACCTGACGTTGATCGTCGGATGTTATTGGCATCGGAACTTTGATTACAGGTTTGTTGATGCCTCGTTGTAACTAGCCCGTGTGAAGGAAGCTTCATGTTTTTTAATATTGCTAGCCAGGTAAGAGTTTATGAGTTGGTTTCTTCATCTTTATGCAATGAGCGTAGTGTGTTTATATAGGGGTAAGGTAATTAAATTAAAATTAAGCAAAATTAAAAATTTTGAAAAAAATTCCGACGGTAAAAATCTTATTGAAAAATAATAAAATAACTCAAAACCCCCGACTTAACCCAATTATATAGGAATATCCGTCGGGAGCTGCCATTAAACCAGCTAAAGGATTCTAGTGTCGTGAATACAATTATTGAAGAATTGTAGATGTTTAACGATGACATAAAATACACTCAATTAATTGTTGAAATTTCATATAGAAAAGGCAGCCCCCGACGGTTATTCCTATATAATTGGGTTAAGTCGGGGGTTTTTTCAAAATTTTTAATTTTGCTTAATTTTATTTCAGACTTTTTAGAGAACATATACGAATTATAGTCTATATAATATGTTATTGCAATATTATTTTGCACCGATATTGTAGCGCCCTCTAGTGAGTTACAGGCGTAATTTTTATTATTTGGGAACATGCATTAAGCACGTACACATTGCTGATGAAAACAGAATTGTAATCGGACGTTTTGATTATATTGTAACATTGTTTGGCACTAATATTGTGGCGCCCCCTAGTGATTAATAGCTATGACACCTATCTAAGAACATGAACTCATCGAACACAAAACCGTTATTGAAAACCGCATCAAAATTGGATCATTAGTTTAGAAGGTAGGTGGGAACATTACTTTGCTCTTTTGCACTAA
The DNA here is from genome assembly GCA_963856015.1 of Helicoverpa assulta. NCBI lineage: Eukaryota > Metazoa > Arthropoda > Insecta > Lepidoptera > Noctuidae > Helicoverpa > Helicoverpa assulta. Next base: position 5,663,440 of record CAWLCW010000027.1, read on the forward strand.
TATTGTGGCGCCCCCTAGTGAGTTATAGCCATGACACCTATCTAAGAACATGAACTCATTGAACACAAAAACGTTATTGAAAACCGCATCAAAATCGGATCATTAGCTTAGAAGGTAGGTGGGAACATTACTTTGCTGTTTGGACTAATATTGTGGCGCCCCCTAGTGAGTTACAGCCATGACACCTATCTAAGAACATGAACTCATCGAACACAAACCCTTTATTGAAAACCGCATCAAAATCAGATCATTAGTTTAGAAGATATGTGGGAACATTACTTTGCACAAACGCACACACAAACACACAAACACACAAACGCACAAACGCACATCTCTCACCCTAAACGCATATACCTGCTCCGTTCCGTCGTGGGTAAAAAGAAAAATACGAAAAAAAAGAATTTTTCAAACAAAGTAAATAGAATAAAAATGTGCGAAAATTAGAACACCATATAAAAGTCAGTCATCACAAACAACCAATGCAAACAACAGATTTTTTCATGATTTTTTCCCTTGAAAACTGACAGCTGTCAACTGATCAAAACATTCGATACTCCTAACTTTATCTCTGCTATATACATGATGTTGTAAATTATAAAAACGAAAAATGACTCCTGTGGTTAAACCACTGAATGGATTAGGTTATTTTTTTACAATTCGCCATAGAATATCATAAAGTATTTGCGATAGGATTTAATGTGATTGTGAACGACACATGCTGTATAGAATCTGTTCAGTAATAAAATACGCAGTACCGATATTATGCATACTGAATACAATAAATCTTTTAATTAATTAACTAATTTATTTATCAAGATTATCTACATGTAAGAAGGAAGACAGTTAACCACAAAGGGAAATTAGTTAATTACTTAAGAGAGTTAATGAGATGGAAAGTAACAGTCTTGAATACTCATTTGCATAACTTTGGGAGGAAAGGTATTCAAATGTTTAATGAGGTACCTATACATTTTCTTAAGACATCAAGATTCTTCAGGAGATCCAGGCATTATAAGACACTAATTTGTATACTGTAATTATTACAAGGTAAAAGGGTTGAACCGATTATGTACGTTTAGAAAGTCGTAAAATAGAAAGTTTTGATATAGATAGTACAAAAGTACTTACAGAATCAATAATTTTGACGTTAAATGAGTTATCTAAGAATGAAATATTAGTAGCGTTACGGTATTCGTACGAGGTGGACGCGTGTTTGAGCTCCTTTGTGCTAATTAGTAGTAACGAAGATATAGTGCGCGCAGCGACACCGCGTGCCCATTCACTTGGGACGAAACCGGTTCGTCGGTTGTTCGAGTGCAGTTATTATGAATCATGAGTTGAGTGACGATGCAAACGATGGAGGATCGAGTAATAGTTCGTTAATCGAACATGAGGTAGATCAACGTCGAGAAGAAGATACAATGCAAATTGAGATAAGTAACAATGCAAAACCTGAAAAAAGGGAAAGAGATGGGTCCGATACAGAATGGCAGGAAGTAAGAAAGGATAAAAAGTTTAAAGAATGCGATAAAATAGAAGTTTATATTTCATGGAATGAAGAACTACCTAAGCAGTTTGCACTAGCCAAACTGCTCAAACAAGAGGGTATTAAGGATATAAACAAAGTAAAATATATTAATAAGTTCAGAGTACGCATTGAATTTAGTAGTAATTTAAGTGCATTCAAGTTAGAACAATGCAAATCATTTGTCGATAAAGGGTGGAGATTTCAACGAGCTATGGAGAAAAACTACTCGTATGGCGTAATAAAAGATGTAGATATATGGATATTTCTGACGAGGAAATATTAAAAAGAATTGTGTGCCCAAATGCAGTCCCTCTAGTATCAGCACGTCGCCTCAATAAACGAAATAGAGATAAAAATACTAATGAGGGTACATGGCTTAAGAGTGAGGCAATTCAACTTTGCTTTAAAGGCCCCAGTATTCCAGCCTATATTTATGTTGACGAGTTACGAATAAACGTAGATCCATACATATTCCCAGTGACGCAATGTACTAGGTGTTGGAAGTTCGGTCATTCAATAAAAACATGCACGTCAAATAAAATCGTATGTCCAAAATGTGGAGAAAACCACGCCAATTGTGAGACTATAAGTTTTAAATGTGTCAATTGCAAAGGAATCCATATGGCCTTGAATAAAACGTGTCCTGCATTCCTCAAGGAAAAGAAGATCAGAGATTTAATGGCAGAATTCAATTGTACCTACCGTAAAGCCTTATCAATATACGTGCCTCCTGACATTCCTTCAGAGACATTAAAAGATGATATAATACCAAATGAATACACAAAATCGCCCGTGCCAAAATCCCATTACATTTCTCCTTCTTACGCAGGTAGCACACCCACTTTTGCTGATATTGTCAAAATAAATACTAAAGCAGTTATTCACAAGGAAGACTTGCCCTCCCCAGCTACCCATGTATTGAAAAATCAAGCAAAGTCAAATCTAAAAGAAACACATGATATTATAGAAGACAACAATTACGATACAACATTTGAGACACCAAAAAATGAGAAAGAAAACAAACAAAAAGACGTTAATTTTGTTGAGCTACTATCGAGATTGAAGGAGATAATATTTTTAAAGAATGTGTCTTATCAAACGAAATTTTATAGAATTATGAAATGCTGCGTTGAGTGGGTAATTTTAGTGGTAGTAGATAACATAGCAGATTGGCCTATACTTAAAAAAATCTTTGACTTTGTTAATGGCTAAAGGTAACAAACAATGTAAGATTAATATTATTCAGTGGAATTGTCAAAGCCTGCAACCAAAAGTATTATTGTTCGAAAACTTTTTACTACAAGAAAAGATACACATTGCTGCCTTAAGTGAAACGTGGTTGGAGCCGGAAACCTGTATTAAGATAAGTGGATATAATATTTTTCGTAGTGACAGAAATGATGGATATGGAGGTGTAGCCATAGTTACACATTCATCAATAAAAGCCCAGCTACATAAAATGAAACTTAAAAATTCTAGGGTAGAAACTATTTGGGTCAAAATACACAATTGTCGAGATATAGAAAATATAGTTTCGGTTTACTGTCCTCCAGGTGTTACTACAACACAAAATGATTGGGACGAATTGTTATCAATTGACAGTAAAAATACAATTATGTTAGGAGATTTTAACGGACACCATAGTAACTGGTAACGACATCAACAACTATCGCCCCATAAGCCTAATCTCCCATCTATATAAACTGTTTATAAAAATCATACACAACCGCATAAGAGGCCAATTAGACAAACATCAACCAGTCGAGCAGGCCGGATTTCGCCCTTCCTTCTCCACAACCGACCATCTGTTTACACTTAACCAAATAGTCGAAAAATACAACGAGTATCATAAACCACTATATCTGGCTTTTGTGGATTACTCTAAGGCTTTTGATAGTCTCAATCACACAGCGATTTTTTCATCTTTACGCTCTCAAGAAGTAAATGAGACCTATATAAGGCTTTTGGAATTGGTCTACAGGGCCAGCACAGCATCCATAAAACTACTTTCCCCAGGTCCATCATTTTCCATAGAAAAAGGCGTGAAGCAGGGAGACCCGCTTTCTCCTAATCTGTTTACCTGCACATTGGAAGAGGTATTCAAGAAACTTAGTGTGCCATGGACATCTAAGGGTATCGTCATCGGGAGCAAAAGGCTGACCAATCTGCGGTTTGCTGACGATATCGTTCTTTTTGCGTCTACATCAGCAGAGCTCCAAGAAATGCTCCAAGATCTGAGCAGGGCAAGCCGAGAGGTTGGACTTCAAATGAACATGAGCAAGACACACACAATGACCAATAGCATGAAACGTAGGGTCGAGGTAGATGGGCAAGCTCTACACTATGTCGACGAGTACATATACTTGGGCCAGTTAGTTTCTTTTGACAACAGACAGGAAAAGGAGATCGACCGACGCATAGAGAACGCCGGGAAGAGCTACTGGTCCATGAAGCAGTACATGAAAGGGGACCTTCCCCTTTCACTCAAGCGAAAATTAGTCGACATGTGTATCTTGCCCGTCCTAACCTACGGTGCGCAAACATGGTCTCTTACTGAGTGTCAGAAGTCCAAACTCAAGGTTTGCCAAAGAGCAATGGAACGTAGCCTTTTGGGCATTAAACGGACGGATCGCATCCGGAATACCGTGATACGTTCCAGAACAGGAGTTGCTGATGTGGGCCGAAAGGCGGCAACATTGAAGTGGAACTGGGCCGGACACGTTAGTCGTATGCATCCGGAAAGATGGGCCACTATTGTCACCCAGTGGACACCCCAGGATGGACACCGCAGGCGGGGTAGGCCCCGGAAGAGATGGCGTGACGAACTAGACGCCCACTGTCGAGACTGGTGGACTCGGTCGAAGGATCGGGAGGTGTGGAAACGGGATGGGGAGGCCTTTGCCCAGCAGTGGGACACTATAGGCTAGTAATAAATATAAATAAATAAATAGTAACTGGTCATATAAATCAGACTGTAGGGGCAAGCAAATTTTCGATACGTTAATAGATCATGACTTTATAATATTAAATAATGGCGCACCTACTCGTGAAAAATTCGTCAACGGGACACTCCAACAATCTTCTCCGGATTTATCTTTAATATCATCTGACATAGCAATTAGGTTTGATTGGAAAACTTTTAATGAAACACTGGGTAGTGATCATTACATAATCAAATTATCTACATATATTGAGACAATTCAAGATAATATAATTCGTAGAAACTTTAAAAAAGCAGACTGGGAGACATATACTCTAACATTAGCCAAACTCTTTGATAACTTCAAGTTTGTAGACAATTTACAAGTGAACTACGATCAGTTTATAGGAAACATTAATATGGCAGCGGACCTATGTATACCGATTTTCAAAATTAATGAAAACCCGTGCACATCATTTGCACCAAAACCATACTGGAACACTGAATTGTCAAAATGTGTTGCAGAACGGCGATTAGCCTTGTCATCCTTTAGACGTAACCCTACCCCTCAGAATCTAGATAAGTTGCAAACTAAAATAGCTGTTTCCCAGAAGATTATGCGTAACGCTAAAAGTAATACATGGCAATCCTTTTGCTCGTCATTAGATGAATTGTCTTCACCAAGTGATGTATGGAGGAAAATGAAGTGGCTTAAAGGTTGTAAATTCAATAAAGATTATGTTGACCAAACAAAAGCTAATCAACTACTACATAATTTGGCACAGGATTTTGTTAGACCCCTAGAACCATCCTTTTGTTCTAAGAACCCGAAGTTAGAAGCAAAAATTTCCTATCAGGAACTAGAAAAAGCAATTCGCTCTAAAGACACCTCGCCTGGTCATGACGACATCTCTTATTCTATGATAAAGAACCTTCCACTGAATGGCAAACAAATATTAGTTGCTTTATTTAACCAATTCCTCTCGGTTGGTTTTGTACCTGAACAATGGCGCGACATAATGATTGTGCCAATCCCAAAGCCTGGTCGTGATCCGAACAACCCATCATCACTAAGACCAATCTCAATGATCTCTTGCGTATGCAAAGTTTTTCATTCCATCCTAATGAAAAGATTAGAGTGGTTTATAGAAAAACATAATATTCTATCAGAAGAGACAACCGGTTTCAGAAAATTTCGTTCGACTGTAGATAACCTTAGCAGATTAATATTAAAAATACAATCAGGATTCTCAAGAAAACAGCCTACATTAGGATGCTTCATAGACATAAATGACGCCTATAATAACATAGATATTGTTGCCTTATTAAATATTATGGATCGAATAGGATTAGGAGACAAAATTTGTACTTATATTTGGAATTATCTTAAGGAAAGAAACCTAAAAATTAAAATAAACAACAAAGTAATGGGCCGTACTTCGGGTCGGGGATTGGCACAGGGTGACCCACTGTCGCCACTATTGTTTAATATAGCAACTATGTCTATATGCAAACGCATAACATCGGTTAGTGTATCACAATACGCTGATGACTTTGCTTTATTCACTACGGGCAGTGACATTTCTGAATTAATTAACAAATTACAATTAGCTTTAGATAAAATAACATGCTTACTTGCTGATTTAGGTCTAGAGATTTCTACAACGAAAAGCAAAGTCTGTGTCTTTAAAAATGGTTATAGGAAGGAATATGCGGAAATAAAGATTAATAACATCTCCCTCCCGGTGGTAGATAATGTTAAATATTTGGGAATATGGCTTGATCGCGCTTTAAGATGGGGAAAGCATATTAATGAGCTGCGAGATAAAGTTCTAAGACAGACAAATATTTTTAAATGCTTAATAGGTCCAAATTGGGGTGTACATCCGGTTCATTTGAGGCGATTATATATATCACTTATTAGAAGCAGGTTAGACTATGCAAGTTTCTTATATGATAGCGCTAGTCACACGCAACTAAGTAAATTAGATAAAATACAGAACTTGATAATGAGGTTAGTTGGCGGATTCATCAAAACTACGGCTATACATGTCATGGAAAACGAACTTCATCTTCAACCGTTGTACATTCGTAGATATTATTTGGCAAGTAAATATTGGCTTAAGACAAAGGCTTATGATAGAGATTTAACCATACCTTTATTGGATGAAATAGAGGATATCTATAAAAAGAGATGTAATAATAACCTACGAAAAAAGCCACTATTAGTACCTACAGGTTCACGAATGCCTTAAAACTAAAGATATCTACATTAGTCCACAATTTGAAATGTTCTCGTTAAACACTTGGGTCAGCAATGTGGATCTATCGCAAACAATTAGAGTAAATGTGGAGTTAATACATAAAGCCAAAAAACACTATATCCCTTATACTCTCAATCAAATGTGTAAACAATATATTGAACAACATTTCCATAGTTATTGTAAAATTTTTACCGATGGTTCCAAAGATAAAAGTGGGGTTGGCGCAGCGTTCTTAGATCCTAATTCAAATACTCATGTAAAGCTAAAAATCAAATGCAATGTAAATATCATGTACGCGGAACTGATAGCAATATCAGAAGCTTTGTCATATATTAAGTCTTTAGAAAGCGGTAATTATGTTGTTCTCACTGATTCTAAAAGCGCACTGCAACATCTGGCTCGATGTACCACGAGCAGTCGTGGAACACCGATAGCCTACAACATTATTAGATCTTTAGACGAATTAAGCAGGCAGAACAAGAACTTGATACTGCAGTGGATACCTGCCCATACTGGCTTGATTGAAAATGAGAAGGTAGATCAGTTGGCGAAAGAAGCCATATCCGATGGAATTGAATACCAATGTTCCCCTTACTTTACTGATCTCTTACTGGATACTAAGATTCGATGTATTAACATGTGGACAGAATATTTCGATCAAAGGTCTTTATCAAAAGGTATTTGGTATAAAACAATCCAACCAAAAATTCATAAACTTCCATGGATTGATCAAGCCGATATGTGCAGAGCTGAAATAGTTATGGCTTTAAGGCTTCGCTCAGGACATATTCCATTGAATAGCTTTGCATACTTAATGGGAAAAGTAGATTCTCCCAATTGCTCATTATGTGGTATAGTAGAAGACGTCCATCATATTCTAATGGAATGTGCCCGAGGCAGTCAAGAAAGAGATCAAGTTTTCCCATATCCTGATTTTATAGTCGGTAAGTGCAACAGTATCTTAACCGCTCCTTTCTCCAAAAAAGCAAGATTATTATATAAATTAGCTAAAATAATTATAGTTAATAGATAGATATATTCGATATTAAGCTTAGCTAGTAAGGTGTAAATGTTTCCCGATGAGGGTGGCATAATCACTGCGTGATTAAACCCTCTTTAATAAATAAAGAAAAAAAAAAAAAAAAAAAAAAGAATGAAATATTGTTTTAAATCGGAATAGTTGTTTCTTTCGTTGTTTCAAACAGTCTTCCTGCCTTACTACAAAAACTTAAACATCTGTTGAACACTTGTCTAAAAAAAGTGTGGCTGCAAAACCGACCTTATTTCAACGTCATAATTTGTAAATTTTTTAGACAAGTGTTCAACATACGTTTAAAAGTTTTTGTGGTAGGTCGGTTTAGCTTTGATTAGTATAGATGATAACAAATGATATTATTATGTAGTATAAATATGTATAGATATTATGTGTATAGAACAGTCAAAATCTGAACAGTAATGTACAAACTACAATTTATCTTCAAAAGCAATGTCGGCCGCACTGAATTCGAATAGGTAAGAAACTGGAATTACCATATAAAGTGGAAATCCGTCGGGCATGTGTAATTCCAAGGCTGTAGGCATAATATAATGGGGCAAGCAAATACCGGATAAATATTGGATTTGTGATAGCTGTGATCTTGTTTCGGTACTAACAAGTATTGATGTTGAGTCAATTAAAAATTCACTAAGAGCAAAAACAGGATTTTTATATGAAAAAAAAAAAAAAACTTTTGGACACAAAAATATATAAATAAATAAGCGTATCATTACTTGATTTAATTGTCAATCTCATTCCAATTTTTTTTTTGTGTTTGGTGATGTTTTCTCCTGATGAGGACCTTAACTGACTTAAATGTAAGTGCTTATGGTTTTTCTGAATAATGGATCTTTCACTATTTCTGACAAGCACTATTTAACATTAAAACTACATGGACGGGAAATGAAACCTTTTTGCTTTTTTTCTTCTTTGTTCTTTTTTTGTGTTTTTACCTTTTGTTTCGAACTGTCACGAGAAAAAATGTCGTGAAGCGAAGAAATTATAACTATAATTCTTTTTTATTATGATTAAAGGTTTACTGGAAGATTATTCCCTTTCACTTGAAACAAACCCGTCTGAGGCATTGTAAACGAGCACGAAAAATAAATAACAAGATATAATGGACCGAATGTGTCATTAGCATTGAGGTGTACCTACACAGTCGTTCATAATCTCCGGCTTATAAACGAATGAATCGTGTCTAGTCTGATTGCGATCTTAAAACAAAAGTATGATCGGTGTTCCGAGGAAAACCAATTGAGGCTGTGATTGGAAACTTGAAACAATGTTAGATGAAAGGCTTGGTATCGAGCCTAATGCTATTTCGGCTGGCTCGAGGACAATAGCACCGTCTTTTGTTTTTATTTTGCCATTGTCTGATACCGAAGTGAATGTTGCTGCCAAAAGTTGCGATGTAGGCTTATAAGTCTGGTGATGGCACGTTGCTTTGGATAGAAAAAAGTGCTGTATAATCTATGTAAAATGCATAGCTGTAATGTTTATGTACGTGTAAAAATATAAGTTAGTTTATCAAGTTGAAGTATTTGACAGACATCAATTGAAAGATTAGTTCTTGTTCTTTCGTATCGATGACATGTCTTATAGTGAGACTACACTCTGTCAGCCCAATATGTCGCCACAGCGAGAGCACGACCGGATGCGCTCATCAGGTCCTCCCGCGAGCAAGTTTCAGGGCACAGTGGACATGCGATGAAGTGGGACATGGTCTGCACAGCAGCCCCGCACTCGCACTCAAGGTCCGCTCCGCGCGATGCATTTTTAAAGTTCTAATGAGCTTTAAAAATGCAGCCTTCCCATAAGATTATTTCAATTCAGTGGAAGAATGAACGGGAAAAATCATTTTTTTAGTTTCTTTATTTTAAAATTACTATAAGAAGTTGAAATTAGCGTGATAAGCTTAAATAAAGATGCAGGTTATGCAATAAGGCCGCTTACTCAACCGCAATTCCTTACGAAAAACAAGTCATGTTCGTAAAGTGATATCTAGAATCTTGTGAATCTGCTATAAACAAGATAAATGTTGTACAAACATTTCTTATTGGTCGGGGCTTACATTAATGGCCCATTTACATATTTATCCCTGACGTCATGTTTTTGGTCGGATGTCGTAAAATTAAACTAGGCTCGGCAGTGATATTATGGTACCGAATAAACATTTTTAGAGGTAAATTATACCTAATACATATTTTTTTTAGATGTTAAGTAAAACAAAAGTTCTATTCTGTATCTTCCGTTCGACAAAAATTGCATTAACTGAATAAACGAATAAATAAATAATAAATAATATAAAAAATAATTTAACGCGTAGAAAAAAAAACAAACGTAAAATTTTATTTGCTACAATCAATTGCAAAACTCGAACACAATTCAATCATCCAATTAAAAAACAAACACGCTATTTAATAATTTACAGAAAAATATACGAACGTAATTTGATCCAATGCATAGTAAAAAAAAAACTGCTAATATGAAGAGTTCGTTTGTTTGAGTGTGCCAATCTAAGGAATACCTGGTCCGATTTGAAAAATTATTTTAATGTTAGAAATCCCTTTTATCGAGGAAGGTTATAGGCTTTTTATCCGGGTTCGTGCAGAAGTTCGCTTCTACGTGTTGCTGGTGAAACCGCTGACAGAAGCTAGCGCGTATGTACATTGTACATATAATATGCATATTGAGCTTTGTTGTTTCTGCAGCAAACAGGTTAGATCTGTCTGCTGTCGCATGTCAAACACTCAAACACTCGATGTGCACGGAATTGTCGCAAAGTGTCGTCGAAGAGCCACCTACAACTGTCACCTCTTGAAATCTCAGCATCCGCATACAAAATACAAACTGTATTGCTTGTTACGCTCTTGCTAGACTATAATTGTGTTCGCCTCGACGATACACATACGTACCTAGACGTATGTATATCATCGAGACTGATAAAGTCTTTTTAAAAAAACAAATACAATAAGGTTGCAATCAAAAAAATATACAAAGTAATTAATCAAATACATACCCCATTTGATACTTTGAATGATTGCAACCCTTAAAGATATCTATAGAATTCGATTTTTTATTATTATTATTAATTCAGTTTGTAGCATTAAGTATTAAAAGGGAGTTTTTAGTGTAGATAAGTAAGGAATTGATGAGCAAATAAAAAGTTATGTTATTTTTGTTACCTAATACAAATTTAGGCACTCTAAATAAAGCTGAATAAAATCAAATATTGACTTAAATATCTAAAGCAGAACTCTAGGTAAATTTAGCGTAAAATACGTACCTCAAGCTTTTAACCTTTAAACGTTACAAAATCAAATCGAAGCCTTTGTCAATTACTGACGCCAAGTCTGCCTTAATATTTAAGTGGTTTTAAGCAAAAGTAATGTTTATTTCAATGCCACCACTTTGAATAAATAATTCTCTTGCTTTAAATAAATACAATATTATTTAAAGTATCAAGAATGGTTAGATCGATATTTTAATCAAATGAAGTACAATTTATAATCACGTCAATCGTTTAATTTATAAATAACTCTAACTCGAACCTATTTAATACTTATTTCAGATGCATATCATTAGGCCGAAAACTAACTCCGAGCTAATAAAAATGTAAGTAAATAGAATCAAGATGTAGCCGATACATTTTTATATGCAACAGCATGAAAACTTAGTGCAAGCTTTACCGTAACGAGAACCCATGCATTACTTGGAAGCTGTTAATAAATATTCCGTTCAGTTCCAGCATCGATCGAAGTTATTCCCGTCTGGTTCAGGTCAGGCTAGTTAGAACTATAAATAGTTAAAAAGCTTTCCTTTGAAGCAGCCTTTAATTAGATGCTAATAAACTTCTTATATAACTTTGATGTATTTATAAAAGCTTTTTATAAACCCTTGCTGGTCGAAAGACTTGAAAATTATGATAGTTTTATTAGTTTGTGGATCTTAGGAGTTCTTTTTGACATTGTTTTCTTTAAATCGATTAAAAATTAACTGGGAATGATAAATCACACTCCATATTTCTACGTCGTTCTTCCTGCCCTGAATTTTTATTTGGAGTCGGTGTAATGTGTCTTCCGCTTCTATTCCTACCTGTCACTCGCTATACTGACACTTTACGTCATTAATGTGCACTTTTTAAAGTCTTTTTCAAAAGACTTACTTTGATCACTACTTTTTTACTTGTAACCTATCGTTCCCATATCCCTTGATTGCAGAGATAATTTTCACCTTTGTGCAGCGGACTCATGAATTATTCACGGTCCGATTTCAAACCTGAAATTAGGGCATTCGTTGGACTAGGAATTTTCTGAAAATGTACCGAGCGTTTAATGTAAACTCCACTGTAGTTGGAATTGGGAAACTGTAAAACTAGGGATTGGTAGTCTTAGCGTTTACTGGGCGATTAAGAGTTAGCAGATTCCAAAGAGTGTTCCAGTGATTGACTGTTTTCATTGGTTTTCAGTTAAGGAAACTTTTAATGCACGTATGCGTTAAGGTATTGATTTCATCATTAAATTGGTATTCCAGACTTACTTGTATTGATGAAATACATATATTGACGAAGAGAAAAAATGACACAAAATTTTAGTATGTTTCTCCAAAAATATTTACGCGCTTCATTTATTATTTTGATTTTCCTGAAGAACTATTTGATATTTGATACCTCTTTATCTTTTTGTCTTCTTGACTCTTTAGTAAAAGCAAATAAAATTGAATTTATGAGAAAAAATACATTACAGAAAATGATTTATTGAAAATAAAGTCGTTTTCACTAGCAAAGGTTGAACTCCAATCCTTTTTAATTAACATGAAGCTGACATATATGGTTAATTTTAAGCCGAATGCCGCATAATGGGAGCTGGTTTTGACATTATTTGTGATCTAATATTCATTTACCACTATTTATTAGAACGAATATTAAATTCAGCTGCTAATTAGACAGCGCGTTGTTTATTGTGGTAATTAGTGTTTTGACCACATTTTATAGAGAATAAACAAAAGCCAGGCATAATATTTATTTATCTATATATGGAATTTGGCGTGAGCGGAGGGGTTAAAGAATAGATTAACAAAATATGTTATACGAATATTACCACGTTATTTGTGAGAGTCATGTCACTATAATTTATGAATTTATGAACTGAATGGCCACATTGGAAAAGTTAACAACGCGTTCAACAGAGTACACGGAGGTCACGCATATGGTACACTTAATGATGCTGGTAAGACCATTCTCGAGACAGCAACTGCATTCGATCTTGCTATAGTAAATTCCTTCTTTGCTAAGAAAAACGAACATCTAATCACGTACAAAAGTGGCCAAACATCATCACAAATAGATTATATCTTGGTAAATCGAGCGCACATTGGCAGAATTAAAAACTGCAAGGTTATTCCGGGAGAATGCGTTACCCCTCAACATCGCATTGTTGTGATGGACATGGTTTTTAGCAAAAATCAACAAAGAGGTACAGAAAAACTGTCTAACAACCCAGAGCTCACCAAATGGTGGAATCTCAAAGGCGACAAAATTACTGAGTTTTGCCAACACCTAGCAGACCTTGAGGTGGGAAATAACTCAGATATAGACATCATCTGGGAGCACCTACATAAGTCCATCATGACTGCAGCAAATAAAACTCTTGGTCGCACAAAGGGGACAAAAAGACACCAAAGAGAAACCTGGTGGTGGACAGAAACGGTACAGACAGCTGTCCTAAACAAGAAGATGGCTTTTAAGACCTGGCAGGCCAGTCAAACACCAGAAGATCGAGAAACATATAAAAATGTCAAAAAAAATACCAAGAGAATAATAGCAATTGAACAAGCAAACTCCCAGAAAACCCTTTATGATCAGCTACACACCAAAGAAGGCCAAAAGTCTATTTACAAGCTCGCAAAACAGCGCAGTCAGAGCACAAAAGATCCCGCTAGGTGTAAGACCGTTAAAGGTCAAAATGGTGACTTACTGTACCGCGATAGCGATGTCATATTAGCCTGGCATCAATACTACGAACAACTGTTAAATCACAAGCCAACTACCCTTGAGCTTCCAAGAGTGGAATGCAACACAGGTCTTATCCCTCCAATACAACCATGGGAGGTCAAGAAAGCGCTTCAGAGGATGTCTAACAAGAAGGCCATAGGACCTGATGGCATACCTGTGGAAGCTTGGAAATGCCTGGGCCAGCATGGAATAGTGTTGCTATCCAATCTTTTCAACCATATAATGCTCAACGCAAAAATGCCCAAGGCATGGAGACTGAGCACCATAGTCCCAATTTACAAGGGAAAGGGTAGCAAGTACGAGTGCAACAACTATCGTGGTATCAAGCTCCTAAGTCACACTATGAAGCTGTTTGAAAGAGTGATAGATAGCAGACTAAGATCCGAATGCTCATTGTCTAAAAATCACTACGGCTTTGTACCTGGCTTATCTACCACGGATCCTATGTTTGCTCTCAACACGATTGCTGAGGAATATCGCGCCAAGAACAAACCATTGTTTGTTGCTTTCTTGGACATGGAAAAGGCGTTTGATCGAGTTCCAAGGGATACAATTTGGTGGAGTCTTCGCAAGAAGAACGTCCCCGAACAATACATTAGTATCATTGCCGACATGTACAAGAATGCAAGATCACTGATACGAACAACGGTGGGGGAGACAAAATCAGTAGCGGTCACGGAAGGTGTTCACCAAGGCTCAGTCTTAAGCCCCTTCTTATTCTGCTTGGTTTTGGACTCGCTCACCGAGGCAGCACAAAGCTCAGCAGCGTGGACATTTATATACGCTGACGATGTGGCCATCTGTACTGAGAGCCGTGTTGAGTTAGAGAAAGCGCTTCTGTCATGGAAGCATCAGTTGCAGGCCGGTGGCCTTGTGCTGAGCGTTGCAAAGACCCAATTCATGTCCCTAAATGAACCAGATCCTCGCGACAATAACCCAATTTCCATCGATGGGCAGTTGGTCACCATGTGCGATCAATATAAATATCTGGGTAGTATGATGCACAGTTCGGGGAACCTGGAATGCAACGTTCAACACCGAATAGCGGCTGCATGGCTGAAATGGCGAGAAGTAACTGGTGTTATATGTGACAGACGAATGCCGGTCAAGCTCAAAGGTTTGATCTACAAAACCATCATACGTCCAGTCCTTACGTATGGCAGCGAAACATGGGCTGTAACCAAAAGGCACATACATACCATCCAGGTTGCCGAAATGAAGATGCTGAGGTGGATGTGCGGCGTCACTAGGCTCGATCGTATTCGTAATGAATACGTACGAGGAAGTTTAGGGGTGCGTGATGTCGCAGATAAGTTGCAGGAGAATCGGCTACGGTGGTATGGCCACGTAAAGAGAAGACCACCTGATTACGTGGGAAATTTGGCTCTGCAACTTTCCATCCCCGGTCGAAGATCGAGAGGGCGCCCCAAGACCAGATGGCGGGACGTAGTGTCGAAAGACTTGAAAGAGTGCCAGGTGTCCGAGAGCGACGTCACGGATAGAGCGAAGTGGAGAAGAAAAATAAGGAAAGCTGACCCCACCACCATGTGGGATGCATAGCAGGAAAGAGAGATGTCACTATAATTTATCCTGGTGCGGGAAGAAGTTCCTACAGGAGGAGTGAAATATCGCAAGATTGCTATTATAATATGAAGAACACACTGTTTAAAAAACATTCAATACGAGAAATAAAACAAATAATACTACTCCTTCGTAGGTCGCATAAAAGTAAGTCTCAATTTGAGTTCCACAGTATGCTATGACTTGCTTTTTATGTTAATCTTCTAAGAGACCGGAATTACAGATGTAGAAGTTATATTCCTTCGACGGATTAAAATGAGAATAAAACCTTGAACGTTGAAGAATTGCTTTCAATTGAAAGAAATTATATCTCGAAGGCGCGCTTAGCGCACTCCACTTTGTTTGTGGTTTTGACAAAAAAAAAGGTAATGTACCGTCCTCATAAGAATAGCTAAAATTGAATCGATAACTCCAAAGATAATATCTACGCACTGATCGTGATAAGTGCACGATCTAAGCACTGGCACCTCATTGACTATGCCATCACGAGGCAGCGAGACATCTCTCAGGTCCTAGTCACTCGTGTTATGCGCGGTGCTCATTGCTGGACGGACCATAGACTAATTGTCACCAAACTGCGTCTTTGCCTTCGGCGACCATTCAGGGCTAGCAGGAAAAAGCCTCAGAACATAAACATTGAGAAACTCAAACATCCGGGACCCCGAAGCAAATACGCTGAAACGCTGGCATGTGATATACACTCTCATCAAAATACCGGTGATATTGATGCAGACTGGAACGCTTTATCGTCGTCCATTCTTGACGTAGCCATTAACACCATAGGGCTAAAAAATAAACGCAAGCAAGACTGGTTTGATGAGAACGACGAAGTTCTTTCTAAAGCTATTGCCAAACACCGAGACCTTCTCAAGCGCAGTAATAACAGTGCACTTATAAGAGAGAGTGACCGTGAGTTGCGTAAACTCACGAGACACACTAAAGATAAATGGTGGCAAGACAAGGCTCAATACATCCAGTCGCTTGCTGATAGTAATCAGCTCGGTGATTTCTATAGCGAAATTCGCAATCTCCTGGGTACCACCAACTTCATAAAGGTACCACTGAAGTCGCTGGATGGTAAAAGTCTGCTGAAAAGCAAAAATGAAGTGTTAGATCGTTGGGCAGAACACTTCTATAATCTACTTAATGTAGATCGAACAGCCGATCTACACTACATAGACAGTTTGCCTCAACTTCAAATAGCAGAAGAATTGGATGATGCCTTGTCTAAACATGAGGTGCTTTGTGCCATCAAACAACAGCAAAATCAGCGTGCGGTTGGCCTAGACCTTATACCAGGTGAGCTTCTGAAGTACGGCGGCGAGGAACTGCATTCGCGCGTCTGGGAAATGTTTGTGCTTATGTGGGAGAAAGAACAAGTTCCTGAAACTTTTAAGTTATCACGCGTCAGGGCTCTCTATAAGAACAAAGGCGACCGGTCGGAATGTGGTTCTTACCGCGGTATTTCACTGCTCTCTGTCTCTGGAAAAGTCTTCGCCAGAGTACTTCTAAACCGTCTCAGGAACCTCTCTGAAAAGATTCTGCCGGAAACCCAATTTGGTTTCAGACCAGACAGAGGAACTTGTGAGGCAATATTCGCAGTCCGTCAACTCCAGGAAAAAAGTAGAGAGCAGGGACAGCACTTGTATCTCTGCTTTATTGATCTGGAAAAAGCCTTTGACTGCGTCCCTCGCGAGGCCCTCTGGAAGGTACTGAGAAAGTTGGGGTGTACAGAGAAGTTCATAAGACTCCTGCGACTCCTGCACGATGACATGCAATGTTGTGTAGCGGTTGAAGATGACCAATCGAGCTTCTTCTCCGTCACCTGTGGAGTGAAGCAAGGTTGTGTCCTGGCTCCCACATTGTTTGCATTATATTTCGCAGTTGTAGTCCGTGAAGTATTGACTTCTTCTCCTGAAGGAGTTCGTATTCGTTATCGGACTGACGGCAAACTTTTCAACCTGAATAGACTCAAGGCGACCACAAAGGTGTCCTATGCACATATACAGGACATTATGTATGCAGATGACCTCTGTTTCGTGGCTGAATCCACTGAAGGCCTGCAACAGCTAGTCACGAACCTTCACAAGCAGTGCTGTACATTTGGTCTAAAAATCAGCATCAAAAAGACAGAAGTAATGTCTTTAGACAATCACGGACGTCAAGAACTGGCCATTATGCTTGGTGAAGATGTCCTGAAGCAGGTCGATAAATTTCGATATTTGGGGAGCACTATAACAGCAAAGTGCGACCTTGACGCCGAAATCAATAGCAGAATTGGTGCTGCAGCCGTTGCTTTCGGCAAATTCGACAAGAAGGTCTTCAGCTCCCATGACCTAAAGATATCCACAAAGGTCTCTGTGTATATGGCAGTTGTGTTGCCTTGTATACTCTACTCAGCGGAAACATGGACACCGTACCGACGCCACATCAAGCAACTAGACCGCTTCCACCTCAAATGTCTGCGCAAAATATTAAATATCCGTTGGTTTGATCGTGTGCGTAACACAGAAGTGTTGAGGAAAGCCAATGTAGGTGGCATTGAAGCATACCTCATGAGGAGACAGCTTCGTTGGTGCGGGCATGTACTGCGCATGCCGGATACTAGAGTGGCCAAGCGCATCCTCTACTCCGAGTTGCAGGAGGGCAAGCGGAAACGTGGCGGACAGCTGCTGCGATACAAGGATGTGCTGAAGCGCCACATGAAAAGCTGTTCCATTGACCCGTCTCTGTGGGAGAATTTGGCATCCAACCGCAGAGACTGGAGAAGCCGCGTTAAAGCCAAAGTCTTTGACTTTGAAGCACGCCGGCTTTCTGAGTTGGATGCCAAACGAGATGAGTTGAAAGCTCGACCACCTGTAGCTATCAACTATAACTTTGTGGCTGGTACCCTGACATGTCCGCAGTGTGCGCGGACTTTCACGCACAAAATTGGATACTCCAGCCACATGAGAGCACACGCACGCCATTAGGGTCGAAGTGGTCGCCGTTGCCGAAATCGGCGTGGAAGATTATTATTATTAATATCTAAATTAAATATAAAACAGTGATGTCACAAAAATATATATTTTGTAAGTATTTTTTAATTGAAATTATTTTTTATAGAGATATAGCGCAACAAAAATTGAAAGTGGGGGTTTGTCTATGTAGAACTTGTACTCAGAAGTGACGTAATATAAAATTCAATTATTCAAATCAATTTCGTCTAGACTTCAGGATTATGCTTTAACTGCTTAGACGCACACTATTCCGTAACATCGTACCAAGAAACACCATTCGTTGCTGCATTAAGGTACTAATTATCAGTCAACTCTCAACGAATGTAATGAAAAAAAAAAATTAAAACGAACTTAACCAGGCAGTTGACTGCAGCAATGTAGTGCTGACGGCGACGATATCTCGAGATGCGTCCGACGTATGTGAGTAATATAACAAGTTGATTTTCTTTCACCAACAGCAAGGCCATATTCTCAACAGCACTGTCAAAGGCGGAAACACACAGGATCTAACCCCACAGTCAAACTGCTTCTACAGTTTTGTGGGACATTGTAAGTAGTACTTAAGTTTACTCTGTATTTGTCTAATAAATAAATAAAATAACACTAGAATGTCTAGTCAATCAGGAATCTATGCATGATGGAGCTATGATATATTATAATTTTTATTTCATAGTCAAAAGTAAACTAGTCCCATATGGAAAAGCAACATGAATCTAATCTACAATGCCTGTCTACAGACTCAAGATAATTTCCTTCGTTTTAACTTGACGGTAACTTAAACCAACAAAGTATAATATATTAAGTAAACTAACAACAAAATGTATTCTAGAATATCCAACAAGATGTAATGTTAGAACAATTTATATTGGACACAAACTCTCCCAATTTACTATGTGGCGAACATGGGCTGCCCTGGCAAGCCACTAGAAAGCTACGACGTAGCCGTGACGTAGCATCTTGCTACGCCGTAGTAAATTGCTACGGTGCTCTGTTCAGACGCAGGGCTTGAAGTGACCTATACTTTATGGTGTTATAAAGTATTAGTAAGATTTCTAATACTTTACATAATATTCAAATTGATGGCAGATCAGATTTTTTTAAATATCATGAGGAGTTTGGATTTAAAAAGTCGCCTATAAGACTTTTGGATTTGTGTGTCGTTTAACTTCCATTTTTATTTGCATGGGCCTATAGTGGGAATAAATATCAAAGCAAAGAAAATCGGTAAAAATATATGTCTATGTATTTCTGATATCGAAAAAACACGAGAGTTATGCAAATTGTAGTCAAAAACGTTTATTTACAAAATACGGCTCCAACGATTGGAATGTTAGAAAAACAAAAAACAAACCGATATCATAAAATAGGAAAGATAAAAAATATTTTTACATTACTTTTCCGGCGATTGCGGCATTCCGTTTCACTCAGAAAATTGTAACGAGATAAAAGGGAATTCTTCAAATTTCTTTTCATAACACTTGAGAGAATTAAATTTTATTGAAGGAAGAATTTCAGCAAATCGTACTCATTTATGTAGGGCTATCGACATAATTGTTTGAAGGTTTCGTAATTAAATGGGAATCTTCATTTATTTGCACTTTTAAGTGGTATTTTATCTTATTAAATAGAAAGATAGATTGGAGAACCTTACTTTCTCGGAAGGACCAGTAAATTATTTTTGAAATTGTGAATTCTGTAGTAGGTACAAATGTCACTACTACAATATAACCAAGAGACAGGCAATCAATTCCGAAAATATAGACCAAGAATTTTAATAATCTTTTGTTCACCTACAATCTATTCCTATATACTTAAGTACTTGGCAATAGAAAGTTAAAAAGAAGATCAATATTGCTGAAACTACAAGGTCAGATTTGTACAGTAAATTAAAGGCAAAACAAACAGTTCGATCACATTTCACCTTGAATTAGAGGCCTAGGCTTATATTCCAAGGACCTGTCACATCTGATCTCTTACACGATTAACAGTATGAGGCCCTGTAATGTGAGTAGCATCTTCTAACGCGTAAATAATGTTCAAACGAACACTTCCATGTTAGGTAAAATTTTGTAGGGTTGGCAGAATTCTTATTTTTTTAATTACTGGTTTACTAAACTTCATCCATTGACGTAGGAAAACAGTTCACGAATATAGCAAAAAGTTTGAGACAACTATCTTGAATCTCTATCTCTATATGAAATTTATGAAATGACATAAGAATGTAATTTCATATATTTAAGCTTCAGCTGTTTTACACTGAAATTCAAGTGTCATGAACAGGCTAGTAAAGAAAATTCGGGACAAATAGCATCACCAAGTTGCGAGTATACATGTAAGTTAAAAAGACGATTGTCACATTCTTAGAGAAAATGCCACATAAAAATTTTGATGTACAACGTGACAAACGACTGTTAACTTTTTCGTAGTATCCATAAGTTGGTACGACGATCACACACAAATCTCGGCCGCCAACTAAATACTAAAACAATGCACTAACAACCTTGTTCTTCTTCTTCCTCCGAGCCTTTTTCCCAAACTTTGTTGGGGTCGGCTTCCAGTCTAACCGGATGTAGCTGAGTACCAGTGCTTTTACAAGGAGCGACTGCCCTATCTGACCCCCTCAACCCAGTTACCCGGGCAACCCAATACCCCTTGGTTAGACTGGTGTCAGACTTACTGGCTTCTGACTACCCGTAACGACTGCCAAGGATGTTCAATGACAGCCGGGACCTACAGTTTAACGTGCCATCCATGTATGAAAACATTATTTATCATAAACTATATCTATTTGTGTAAAAACTTCAGAGAATTTTATAAAAAACGATAATATTTAAAAGTATCGATAGGTCTACAAGTGAAACAGTCACTAACATCGAAAAAAAAACGTCACATAGTTATGTAACCCCTAATTAGGGGATAGAAATGATGGTGAAAAGCAATTTTATTTAGAGGCTGGTTTAGGGGATCTTTTAAGTAAAGGGTCCCATACTTATGTGGTAGTATAGGGGATGTCGGTGAAAACGGGCATTACTGGCTTCTGACTACCCGTTACGACTGCCAAGGATGTTCAATGACAGCCGGGACCTACAGTTTAACGTGCCATCCGAAACACAGTCATTGGTGTCTAAGATATACTTAGAAAGTACATACAAACTTAGAAAAGTTGCATTGGTACTTGCCTGAACTGGAATCGAACCCGCGCCCTCATACTCGAGAGGTTGGTTCTTTGCCCACTAGGCCACCACGACCTTGTTAGGCCCGCAATTAATACACGTCCGTACGTAAGCGTCACAGGTTGTTGTCAGGCGGAAATTAATGAGTATTACGCAGCCATGATAATCACTTGTCATAGAAGTGGGTGTAAAATTGGTTAACTACATTGTATAACTTTAAAATACAAACTCAATCTATACTATATTATTTTTATCCCAAAAATACTTATCCTAGTAGAACTTTTATTGCAAATAATAGACTGCTTGGAACTATGTACACTTAGGAACATATTTTATGCTTTTGAGGTATTTAAATATTTTTTGATGCAGTAAAATTCGACATGTAATTTGGTCTGTATCAAAAATATATAAATTACAGCTTATTACTAAGATTTTATTCACCACGAATCTCATAAAAACACGTTACACGCCATAAAATAAATTACAGGCGAAGATAATCATACTTTCATAAAATGCGAGATGAGTTTGCAATAATACACTGTAATACGACCTTATTTGGTAATCTTTTTATTAATATAACATCAGCTAGTATTACGCTTTAGATAAAAATTAAAAATTACGTGACCTTTAAAAAATGGGTACACACGTTTGGTCGTTAAAAACGTGTTTCAGAATGCGTAGGTAATTAAGCTGGGGCCCGATTCTCCTCAGTTAATAATGTCAAAATCGAATAGAAATTGAATCGCAATATGATCGCAATTGCAGTTTTAACAATATCGGGCATTCTGCTACTAATATAAGACCAATCGTATTCCAACGACATTCGATTGGTTTGCGATTGGTCTGCTATTTTGGTGATTTTGGTCTATACGGTAGTTTGCTCTACAATCATATTGCAATCGTAAATCATTTGCAGACAAAATGATTCATTATTGAATGACAGAAAAGGATAAAAACGTTTATTTCAAAGAAAAAATAGCGGAATGCCACATACGCTTCAATCGTAATTGAGTCGGGATTGGATCTCAGTCGAATGTGAATCGTATGTCGCTTAAGTAAAATTAGGAGAATCGGGCCCCTGTCCTTTTATATGAATAGTCCTAAATAATGACTATAAAAAAGCTTAAAAAATAAAGGCAAAATGTCGATAGGAAAGTATTATGAACTATATTTATATACTACTTATTTACAAAAAAAAAAATGTTTGAATAAATAAAAAATACAGTTGCTTGGTTGTCACGTCGTGTAATCGTGTATCGTGATAAAATCGGTATAATGCATTGCTAATTTCTTGTGTGCCATTTATTTATGACGGAGTTTTATCTGAATCTAAAAAAAATATACAAATCCAGAATTAAAAATCTCTTTTTTGGGGGTTGGTTAATCATCAGAAAGTATCTAGTAGCAAAAGAACTAGCTGACAACATAATTAAGTTTTACAGACACAAAAAACTCTCTACCTTTCGGCCAGCTTAGAAAAACGCGCTCAAATGGCAGCCTGAAATATACACATACCAACTTTACGTAGTCGGGTCACGTGGCCAGCATTATTCTTGCCAAGGAGTATCGTTAAGGCGAAATACTTGAATGTGACGCGCAAATGAGTTCCCTTTTTTGTACGTACACGTAACTGTTTACTATGCAAAGTAATACTAAGAGTACTGTTTGAATTACTCTGTAAACACGCGTGCAGAATATTTGGGTTAGTCATAAAAGTAAATACTTGAAAATGTCTATGTGTCAAAACATGATGGTGAGATTACTGTTTTTGTTTATGTTTATATGAATTGTTTAGTTAGTTAAATTGCAGTTGTTGAATACATAGACTCAATTATCCTATCATTTTTGCGAAGCCATATAATACAATGTTCAATTA
Organism: Helicoverpa assulta; assembly: GCA_963856015.1. Taxonomy (NCBI): domain Eukaryota; kingdom Metazoa; phylum Arthropoda; class Insecta; order Lepidoptera; family Noctuidae; genus Helicoverpa; species Helicoverpa assulta. Next base: position 5,686,833 of record CAWLCW010000027.1, read on the forward strand.
CAAACTCAGATTTGAGAGAACTCGGAGTATATAACAGAAACCATTTTCTATTATAAATAATAAAAATAGGTTAAGTTTTTCTCATGTATCACGTTTGAGTGAATTATATTAGGTTTTGTATATTCAATTACGTTTATATGAAGAATATTACGTTTACTCACATAAAAAAGCTGGGTCTTTTATTATGAAAGATCGTGTAAGCATTAATCTTTTGTAGGCGCGTTTAAGATTAAGAATGTGTTTTATTATTTCAACTAAGTATATACAATTGTAACTATGTGAAAATAAAAAACATCCATTTTCCAGCCGAGTAGAGGTGTATTGATAATATAATATTATATGGCCTACATTCCGCTTAAATGAAATGATGTATTTCTAAAAAACTATCTTACTTAACTAGAACTATATTCACAAAATATTTACATTAATTTAAAAAGTTAAAATTTCGCTTAATATGTGTTAGTCTAATTGTCATCAATCATGTCATTAATCACTTTCGAGAGCCGCGAGCTGACAATATAATTTAACTAGCTGCTTTCCACGGCTTCGTTTGCGTCTCGAGGGAACTATTGAGTATTGAGTACTGCTAAGAGTAATTAACCATATTTTTGCTTATCGAATACTTTTAATAAGATATCCGATGTACTTAGTACCATCTAAGATTCGCGTCGTCTGCTGAGTCTATTTTTGTTGCCAAACTCATTAAGATATAACAAAAATTTTTAAACAAATCGAATTCAATGATTTACTTAAAACCTTCTCGTAAGTCTTACAAATACGGTCCTGATAATCGCATCAAAATCGGTACAGCCAAACGTGAGATAATCGCGCACAAACATGCATACCTACAATATACAAGCTGTTGATTTGCATCCGTGCCATAGTCAAGGACGTAATTATACTAATGATTCTCAACCCAAATCAATAAAAAAATTGGTACAAAAATTTTTGATTTTAATTTCTTTTCGGAAATCCGTCAATGTCATCTAGCCGTATTTAAACTTGGCGCGTGTGTTACTGGCCTTAAAACCGTGCTGCGCCCTCACACCAACGCAAACACAAAGCATACGCAACGATTATTCATAAATTTCATTCATAAAATTGGATTACTTCTGAAATACTATGACATTACAATGACAAAAAAAGCAGTGCATATTCGCTATTTCCCGTCTACTGTAATTCCAATCGATTATTTACGTATTTTATGTCCTCCTCCTGAAGTATGGCACAAATGCAAATCAACACCTTGTATACAGATCTAACTAAGAATCTTCTTTTTTAGGCCCTTTAATGAGTCTAGCCGTTTAAGAGGACTTAAGTGACAAACACACGTATAAAAGAATGATATGTACATAGAAGATTAAACACAAAACAGCAGTCAGCTGTGTACGTATTTGTTTTGGGTGACTTAACAGTGTGGAATGCTCTTGGCAGCAGACGGCACGTCTTTTAAATTCCTTTATTAGATTCCGGACGGCGTTCCAGTGTCGCGTCCCATGTATTTACATGTTACGAATGTTGAACTGGAAATGGTTTAGGTTTTTCTTTGAGTACCAAGATATTCTCAATTATAGTACTATGTTTTTAGTTTTTAGGGGCGAAAGTGGCTGCCAAACTGATAGGTTAAACGATTAAGTATTTTTTTCTTGACCACTATGAGGGAATTCGCTCTCGCAGCTTTGGAACTCAATCGTTTAGAAACACAATTATGTATATAGTAAACAAAGTTCAAAATAATGCCAAACCATAAAACAGTTAGTGCTATTAAATAAAATGGCACTCAGCAGTGTTAATCAAATTCAATTTTGTTTTTAATGCACATTTTCATACCTTCCTCTTGTTTTCAATACACCGGAATTTTAATGAAAGAAAGACGAAAAAGGTAAATCGGAAATGAAACAAAAATGTTTCAGCGTGCGATAAATAAGTTACTGTAAAATTGTTTGACCATTACTTTATTAAAGAGAAATTGATTGAAGTCCCTTTGTTTTCATATTTGAACTTCTTTTGTTTCGTGCATTTCAGCTTGTATCTATATCATTTCTTACTCGTTTTCCCGAAGAAAACAGAGTTAGAAATAAGAGTTGCCAGGTTTACAGATGTATGTTTTGTCATGTCAATTATCCGTCGAGAGTTAAAATCTGCAGTGTACTGGGGTAGTTACTATGAAATCTAAATTCAACACAAACCTTACAGCTGACCCAGTACTACCGGCTTCTAAAATAACTCTCTTTGCAAATTCGATAATAATTTTTTGTTGAACAAGGAACTCTGGTCAGGTCCCTCGTCAAAACTCTGATAATGTGTCAGCTAGCCTTTCTCTATAACTTCGGAAACTACATTATGGAGTCTGTTGGAGTGCAAAGGAAATTGAACCTTTAGTCTGCGATACTTAGGGTCAATATCGGTTGTTAAGTTTCCTGTAAGAGAATTTGCTTGGTTTCGGTGAAGTTCTATAAGAGATCGAATAATAAGTACGTGAAAATATTTGGTTTATATCCGTTTGTTGTTTTGTATAGGTGAATAATATTTTATTACAGGATAGCTTTTTATTCTTGATACTTCTATTTGGAATAGGTAATAAGATTCGAAAATGAAGCCAGTGAAAATTAATTGACTACAAATACTCATACAATGAAATCAATACGACTTTCAAGCTATTAATTCAAGGTTTATCTTTTCACGCTATATTGATTGTATATTAAATATTGATTGTTCTAACAATTCTTGTGAACACGATGCACGAGGTATTTAAAGAAATGGACTTACATATCGACCATGCAACTGCTCCAAACAAAATCTAACTACAACAATTAAAGAAAAACAATGATTTTATCTTTTTTATCTTGTAAAATAGCTATTTACATTAATATAAATTATTTTTTTCTGCAGTACCTCGAATATTCTTTAACAAAAACAATGCAAAGTCAACGACGTGGGTGTTTGAAAAAATAATGAAATTAAGTGCGCGTCGCCGGGCGGACGCAAAGGAACTGTTGGACGAAATGAACATTTCCGTTTTTAGTGTCTACCAATGTTAAGTATTTTTACACGTTACCTTAAACCTTTGAAATTCGTCATTGTATACAATTCCTAGGAAATCTATGTAATTTCTATATAATGTATTAAAATGTAAAAGACATATATTATTTCCAACACATTGACCCAGGAAATCCCTATAATTTGTTAAATGTTTTCATTTGAAAATTATCACCCATTACTATAAAAAATATTATATACTGATACATTCAGGATATCAATAGGTATATTGATATGGAAAACACCCCGAATCAGAGCAATGTATCTCGGATAGGTTTGTGTAGACAAAGCACTGAATATAAATAAGATTCAATAAAAACTTATATTATAATCAAATTATATTCTTAAACTTTGTATTCTAAAAGCAAGCTCCTATAAATTGTGTACGACAAATAGCCTTAGGCCGGCTAATGGCTGAAGTTTTAATTTCTTATTTTATAGCCAATTAGTAAGAAAGAGCGTCGCGATAATTTGATAATACAGTTGGTAGGGGAAAGTAAAAGATAAAATACTTGGTACTTAGTTAATCTTGCTAAGAATCATTTATAAATATATACAAACTAGCTTTCCGCCCGCGGTTTCACCCGCGGACCGATTTAATTGCTTGCCGTAGCCGGATGGTGACAAAAACTATCCTATGTCCTTCTCCTGGCTCTAAACTACCTCCCTGCTAATTTTCATCTAAATTGGTTCAGCCATTCTTGAGTTATAAGTGGAGTAACTAACACGACTTTCTTTTATATATATATATATAATAGATAGATGAGTAAATCGTTGAACTGAAAACATATGGGAGCAGAACAATTAAAATTTGAATAGAAATTGGTTCACAGGAAGTATAGAGCTTGAGAAAGGACATTATTCTTCTGGATACGTAAAGTATTTCCATACTTCCGTCCGTAGAACGACTTGTGTAATCATCAATTATTTTTCACTCGAAGTAACCATTTCCGACTTTCATTTTGGAGCACATTATTTTCAGTTCAGAGCCATAAGACTAGTTATAACACATGTCAAATGTTCTCGATGTGTTAAATCTTCTTTAGTTGAAATATCGAAATATTGCGGCATTTTTCTTTTACAACTTAAAGACTAGTTCGAAAAGTATTTTCTGGTGTATTTTAAACCTAGCAGCTTTTGTGAAAGGCTTAAAGATTGGGCTGGAAAAGACTTGGCAAAGGATTCAAAAAGGTTTTGGTTGGATCAAGCCAGTCTTTGCATTTACGAGTAGCTTTGCGATTTTTAACAAACTATTTCATCACAAAACTCGTGTTGTGTTACCATGAACACACGTTTTCTGTCAATAAAATGAGACGATAATACGTGTAATAGATAAAATCTTTTCACTGAAAACTCAATAACTATTTCATTACAAACAAGAAATTAAAACTAGCCTTTTTTGCAGATGTTTTAGTCCGTGGTTTCACCTCTGTCCCATGGGAAACTACTTTGCACACCTGAATATATGTAAATCTTTCATTAAAAATATCTATAGTACCTACAGATAAGCAGAATTCACTCAGCAGTAGTGCAATAAAACCGTTGTTATTCTGACAAATCGTTAGAACGTATCCTTTAACAAAACAATTGTTTCAATGGCTACTGAGCTAAAAGTTGGATAGTTCGTGTTGAAGTTTTATTGAAAACTGGAGCGTGCCCGCAATGCTAACTTTGCTAACACTCGGCAATTATTTGCTTATAGTTACTGTTTATGTCAGTGTTAGTTTTATATGATGTGCTTTATTCCTTTGTTAGCATTTTGTGTTAAAACAAAAGCTTGTTTTTACTCAAACTTTGACAATTGCAATTAGATTTCTACCCTTGAAATGTAACCTAATAAAATAAACTGAATTAAGTGTAGCGGGCACTTATATTCTTGTTTCTAGCATCATTACTCTACTTGTCGGAAGATTCTGCTGGATCTTGCGACACAGAGAATGCTAGTGCGAGATCCATTATTAGGTACATAATATGTATTTTATACCAATTATTTTGATTCAATAAGGACTTGATTATTCATCGTGTATCCAGTTCTTTAGTACTGTTTATTATTTATTGTGTTTTTTATGCGTCTCCAATCACGCAATTAAAACCAGTTTCTTTCTTTTCTTGTGTTGTTTCTATAAATCAAGAGAGTTTTATCTAATCTAGCTGTAGTGTCAGAGTACTCTCAATCCTACGTGGTCGGCCTCTGACATCAAATGTAAAGAAGTACTGACCCACACAACCGGGCCGGGCTTAACGTTTCCCGGTATGGGGTACAACACCTTTCAAAATGTTGCCAGCTACTGGATCAAAGTAGCAGATAGCAGAAGCCTTAAGTAATCACGAGGTCAACAAAACTATTTTGGCCTTACTACAAAAACTTAACCACCTGTTTTACACTTGTCTAAAAAAATTGTGGCTGCAAAATGAACCATATCTCAACGTCATAATCTGACATTTTTTTAGACAAGTCTTAAACTGACGTTTAGAAGTTTTTGTGGTAAGACGGTTTATGTCGGGTGTGTCGTACCTAATCACATCAAATCCTATCACATATACTTAATGATATTATATGGCGAATTGAATGATATTCAGTGGTTTGGCCACAGGAGTCATGTTTGTTCTAATTCTAGCACATTTTTATTCTATTTACTTTGTTTGAAAAAAAAAAAAACATTTTTTTAATTTGACGTATTTTATTTTTATCTTTGTACTAATCAACATGTATTAACCAGTATATTAACTTATTTAATTTAATATGATTAGGTACTACACACTCTGTATACATTCGTATTTCAAATCAACTAAACTTCAAACAATTAACTTGAGAACAATAATTAATTTTCTACAGTAAATAAAACTAAGAAGTTCTGTATATATACAAACGTCAGTAGAGGGATGCTTCACCCTTTTAATTAAAAAGGATAGCACAATAATTAACTTAAGACACACACCTTGTTTCACCCGTGTTTCGGCGTGCAACCCGTCAGCTTTGTTTAATTTGTACAAGTACTTCAATGTTTTTGTATTTTTGGATTAAGATTTATTATAAAACAGTAAACGTTGTAAACAGCCATGGACCTTTAAAAATAAAGAATGTTTGTTATTGACAAAGTGCATTAAAATAATGTTAATTATATTTCGTGAAAGTATATATGAGCAACAAAAACCATGCAAACACCCAAATTGAGAACCTACTTCTTTTGGATACCCTATTTATATTACAATGGCATACAGAACATTATGATATCATCAACTCCCAAACTCACATCGACGGATTCACTCGCAAAAGCTAATAATACAACGAAAGATCATTCAATATAATACCTGTAGGTAAATGTAAAAACGTATTGTGTGAAAACATTGCAGAAAGCATTTCAGGCAATGTAACACCCACACAATTTACACAGTTCAGAGTGAAAAGGTCATTTCGTACCGCTGAAGGAAAGTTCAAACCTTTACTGAAAACATCAATAGATGTCTAAAGTGTTAAACAAACATATTTGGTTATATTTCTCACTTTTTCTGAGTGGTTGGTAAAAATATCGTGTATTACTTAGAATTTGTAAAACTTTTTAAACTAAAACTTTTTTGGTATATTAGATGTTAACAAAATTTTAAATTATATACTTAAAATAGAAGTTTTCCGTAGCAGCTACGCACCTGGATGGAATTAAGTCTTACTCCAGGTCCTAAGCTTCTTCTCCATAAATTTTCAGCCAAATCGGTTCAGCCGTTCCTGAGTCAAACAGTGTAGGTAACTGAAACGACTTTTTTCTTCACTAACCTAGGCTTAATTTCTTATACAAAGCCTTGGAACAAAGTCGTGGGTGGAAAATAACAATATTTCAGTTTTATATTACACCCACGTAATTGAAAACGCAAATAGGTATAAAAAACATCTTATATTCTGTTTATGAGGTACTTAAACTATGTGTGTAACTCAATTTAGTGTAAAACGCATAAGGTTATAATATATCTAATATAAATAATGTACCTATTTATACATATAAGAAATCATGAGGCAAATAATTTAGCATGTTTCACTTTGAGTAACATATTGTAGGGACAAGGTAATTATTTTAATACTAACAAACAAAACATTAAGTAGAGGTCGTTCAGTAATTTTCACATTCAGGAATATTCCAGAAGTATTGCAAATAAAACAAATAACGAACCTGTTAAGAGTCATTAATTACCGTTTTAATTATAAAACAGTTATTCCGTTAACAATTAGCGTTAATTACAGCTCCAATAACCTAATAATGGAAATTTATAGATACTACTAAGCAAAAAGGTGTGTACTTCTCTTTTTAATCAAAACTTATTTTAAAAAAAAAACACTACGTCAGGAGAATCTATAGCTTTCTGACAAAGTTGTTGGGAGCTTTTAAGGAGATACACACATTGCATACTTCTAGTCGGCCGGTAGTTTGCTTGGGTTCATAAATCAGTATGGAGACACATGGTAGAAACAAGAAAGCAAAACTGAATTTCTTAAAATAGATATTATTTTTGCTTTCTTTGCTTATGCAACAATAAACAATGACATGAAAATATAATATTAATTCAAACAATAATGGGGAGGGAAAACGGTACTAAAGAATCCTGAAGCGTAAAGCCATATTTATTTATGTTGCTTTAGCTAAAACTATCAGTTTTCCTGTTTATCGACAATACAATACTTGATTCCATCCGTAACTTTGGCCGCGTCTCGAGGGTACCACGTCCCGCATCCGAGTAAAAAGTAGATAGTCTTCGTCTACGTATATTGATGACCATGCAAAACATCTCAAAAAGTTCAGTCCTTTTAATCATAAGCAAGGCAAAACTAAGCGTTTTGCCTTAAAACGGTAATATAAAAACTCACTCCCACATCTATATATATAAAAGAAAGTCGTGTTAGTTACTCCACTTATAACTCAAGAACGGCTGAACCGATTTAGCTGAAAACTGGCAGGGAGGTAGTTTAGAGCCAGGAGAAGGACATAGGATAGTTTTTATTACAAAAAATAATAATAAAAAATACAATTTATTCCGGACATACAGCGCCATCTATTGTTCACACCAAAAATCTGCCGGATGCCACTATTCCACGCGAACGAAGTCGCGGGCAAAAGCTAGTTTATAATATTAGTAAGGATTGACGAAACTTAGTTTACATCCCAGTGGTCAAAGTTCTCTCGAGCCAACTAAATGGCCTCTTCACGTGTCCTTAAATTCTTTTTAAGGGTTGGAAGCCTATTTTCAAGACCTTTTTCAAGTATAAGATTTTATACCTTTAGTACCCAGTAGGAAGGCATTGTCTACCATTCACACCAAACATATGGTGTAACTTTTCCTTTTATGTTGTTTTATTGCAATCTGATCCCTATGTTCTTTTGGTCGATTTTCGATGTCATTGTTTGTTTATTATAAAAGTTTCTTTCTTTATTCCTATATCTTATATTCGAATCTGTTGCTCAGACCGCTTTGACTCTGAGGCTCATGTGGCTTACAAGTTATTCGAGTCTTCTTAAAGTTTCGATAGTTCATGAAGAGACTTATATCCTGGGAAATTCAACATACATAGTCAGTAAATATGTACTCTGATAAACGATTATTTCTTTGTTCCACTCGATCGACACTTCTGCCTACCTGTACACTACATTTTCTAAGAGCTAATCTGCCTATATTGACACTACACTATCTAAGAGTTCATTCAAATGAGTTTTAAGACCAAAAATCTTCCGTAAAACACTCCAAACTTTAAAACAAACTAAAGCACGGTAGTTGAGAGTAAACCTATAGTTTTCTCCTCAGCTACTCGAGAATTTTTCTACTTAGACGCTCACCGCGGATGACGACTAATAACATTTTGTTGACAACCCGCCACCGTGCGACAAGGATGGCACTCTGCGGTATGCTCATAGAGAGGATAGTACCAGATTTTCTAATTAATATTTTGATGTTTTTTGTGAAGGTTTTAAATACTTAACCAAAGCTTAGTAAATACTCAGTCAGCAGTATTAACATAGCATGACAAAATAACGTGATAAAATTAATTTCAAGTCAAAAGTTCGATAGGGATTACGCTTATTTGTGCCACGTTTACAATCGTAAGTAGGTATCTTAAATACTCGAAATCTACATAATCAGTCGGATTTGTGGTTCAACATTGTAAAACTTTCGTCAATATATGGAAATCACAAACATAGGCATGTACATATCTCAATGGATTTCTATTCGAAAATTAGTTTACAGGTGTGTTTAATGTATTAAGATTTCTGTAAGAATTTTCAGTTTTTCATTTTCGGTATAAATGAAATTGTGTATAAAGTTGTGCGACCAACAGCTCTATGTAGTGCCGCCCACCGCCATCACGTTTGGGGTTGAGAGAGTCGGTATAAGGGCTCGCGCGGCGCCCCAACACTCATTCGCGTCCTACACCGCGTCCCGACCAGTCGGGCGCCGTCCGATCTTCGACTAATACAGCGACCGCGCGCGTATGTATCTTCCTTAAGTCTACAAAGTTCCTTATTAAAAAATCACTAGCAAAATTCCATCTTCGAAGTTAAAGTTTAAACTTAATTTTAGAACATTTAAAATTGGAGTTGTATTTTTTTTCTCTCTTCGTGGAGGTGCGTAAGTGTTCGTGTGTTGTGTGTGGCGAATTTGGTGAGTCGAAGTTTGAGTTTCGAATTGGTGGACGACGGCTATTCGTGGAAACTGGGTTTGTTCATTTTTGCGTGTTATGGATGTTCAATTGTTATTTTTTGGATTTCGAACATTGATAGTTCTTATATGACTCTGATATTTGATTTCAAATATGTTTTCAATTCCATTTAAAAAGATACAAAGCTAAAGACTGTTAAGTACTTCAATATTGTCTCTCCATGATCGAGTTTTGGCCAATGTATGCCGAAATTCCTTTTAATTTGCATTTCCAGGCGTGATATGCAAATAACCAAAAAAAGAAAATTGAACATTCAGATACGAATTCATGCATTAGAATGAGTTCCGTCGTTTTTCGAGCATCATTTGGGTCGTTTTTCAGGTATTGTTTTTCCCGTTATTTGATGACACTTAAGTGGGTTAATTATTTTGTGATCTAATTAAGGGAATGGAATAGGGTTTTTTACGGTCTCGTCGCTTTTTATGCGTGTGTCCTTCGTCTGAACGAATCGATTACCGCGTACTCTTTTTGTTACGTTTTACGAGTTTACATTTAAGCTCCTTTCGGTAAAATGTGTAGGACAAAAACAGAATATAAACGTGTTTTGGCAAGGAATGTGTATTACCTCAGGCATTGACGACATAACATTTTTGGCAGTAGCTTTGGTTACGTGAACTTGCGAGTCTGAAACTTAGATGGTTATGAAAATATTTTGGTCAGATTATAATGAATGGAAAGTACTTAGTTGGGGAATAATATAACGGTACCAATTAATCTTAAGCTTAATTACTTGTTAACCGGTTGTTTATAATCGGTGTTGGGTAAAATAGAACTTTAGGAGTCTTAGTTAATATTTGTTCATGATTTATATACAAATTATCTTTGAACTTTAACGTCTGATCAAAGTTGTAAGTTTAATGACTTTACTCGGCCTTTGTTGCTATGAATGTTGTATTAATAACGCATATATTCTAATCAAAAAATCGTCTAAACAGTTCTACATACACATACATATGTTATTGGAAATTGGCTCGTTTAGAAGTAAATGAGGATGAGAGTGAAATTGAGATTTTTAGACTGTTCTTTGTTATTGGTACAGTTCTATATGTTCTAACGCAGCCAAAGTTATTTGTTTAGTTATACATATATGTAGGTATTTATTTTATATGTATATCTAAACAAAAGCTCATGTAGGTACAGAAGAACCAGCTAGACACTTCACCCACTTTCTTCTTCCATTATTCCAAAATGGTCAAATCAGATTAGTTTTTGATTCGGATTTTATACTACTGTTTAACTTATCTGTTTAATATCATCGTAAGTTCGAAATTATCACGAGCATAGACAACTTTGACTAGAACCTAACCAGCATAATTATTATAAAAGCTTTCTACTCTTCCTACATAATGTACTAATGCCCGATCGGGCATATTATTCTGTATGGAGATCTCCATACAGAATAATATAAACAAAAACAAAACAACACCGTACCCCCGTCAGTCCCAATCTATTCCATTGATACCCCCATTATTCAATGGGCTAATCCTATAATGCTGGACCGGGAAAGAGCTTCAACTTTTGATGAAAAACTCTATTGAGTTAACGGCTTTGCCAAGCACAATATTGGCAGCTACATAAAATATCTCCACTAATAACATTGTAAAGCCGCTGTCCATTTGTTTGTATTTTTGAACGCGGTAATCTCATATCCGATTTGAAAAACCCTTTAAGTGTTAGATACCCCATTTATCGACTATATGTAAGTATACCAAGTATACCAACCTACCGGAGGTTCAGTAATTTTGACGAAAGAAATTTGATATAAAGTAATTTGACACCCAGAGTGGCTTTCGAATTTATAATATACATTTCCCATTTACATATTACTAAGTATTCGTAAACGTTTTGCATATGAAATCCAACCTGTGATACAAGCGAATCAGCCAGGATTAACCCAAAACATTGGAATTCAGATCCGATACAAGATTTATAGCTTACGTTCCGTTCGAGCTAAATACAGCGGTATCGTAATTTATGTATTCTTAGAAACAGACGGCCTCAATCCAGATTAATCTTGATTGGAATAAGATGTGCCAGGAAACGAGGAAAAAAACCCCCGTTTTGGGGACTTTTTAAGGAAGTTAGATAATTTAATATGCAGATTGATATGTAAGCTTATAAATCCTTGTTAATAACTACGTAACTAAAAACCGGCTAAGTCCGAGTTAAGCTCGGGCTTGAAGGATTATGTGCAATTAAATGACCAAAAACTCACGTTTGTTCAATAGAAGACCCTTGCTATAGGCCGTATACAGAAAGAAAGCTGAAAGAAATAAGCGCTTATAAGTTTCCAGCTTCTTTTAGTTTTCTTTCTGTATACGGCCATAGAAGCTTGCAATATTTATACCCGCAAAAGAAATACATCACTTCTAATCAACTGTCTATCACGGAGATATACAGCCTGTTGACAGACGGACAGCGAAGTACGTAAGTATAAGGAAGTAGGGTACGGAACCCTAAAAAGAACCGCTATTAATCTCATAGACTTTGCGAGTCAAGTTCTTAACCCTTTCAAGTTTAAGCCAGGTATTCAAATGCATCGTGTCAGTAATTCTCGCCGATCCACTTAGAACAGCATAGGGTTTATAGAGCCCGACGAGCTCTCGTTAAAAGTGAAAAATATACTCGATGCACGTGTCCACTCTTCGTACCGAATTGGATGAAATAAGACTATTTGCGGATAGAAAATACATTTTCAGGCCTCTGACTTCCATACGTACTTGGACCTTACAAGTATTGTAATAAAGATTGTAGTCTACTAATAGGTAAGTAGAATTAGTAGTATTATAATTTGACATTGAATTGCTCTATAATAATAAATTAGGCTAAGTCATTGACGTCATTGATGTTTTGTTTGGGAAACACCCCATTATTAAAATATTCAAGGCCTATATATAAACGTACATTATTCAGCCATTGTCACTTTACGAAATTACAAACACCTTTAAAAATTATAACTATTTTGAAGTTGGTTTATCCAACAAACCTCAACATTCAAGTTTATTTTCCCGAATTGGAAAGTTAGCAGTTATTTGCTCGAAATTACTTCCTTATTTGTTGGTTAATCTTGACTGATAGCGAAACAAAGAACATGGTTTCACCCGCGTCCCGTACCGCATAACGTTTTCACACGATATATAAATTTTTTCTTTGGTCATCCCCTTTCTCTGTATCCATCCACGTTTGCCCAGAACCTCCCACGCAACTTGATTCTCCTTTCTATGCATCACGTGGCCATACCATGACAGCCGGTTTCTACACTGCTCTTCGGTAAACAGTGGCACATTTAAACTTTGCATTATACTATTACGTAGCTCATATCATCCTCATCATTCAACCTTATAAGAAAGCGTACTGTAGCTATATCTATTTGGAAGAGTATTTAAACAAGATTCAAAACTACTGCATCGAAGACACACACAACTACAAACATTCTTATCAGTAGAAATCGATATTTGTTTATCAAAGCGGTCTCTCAAAGTGACTAGAATTTCAACAAGTATGACGACAAATTATGAAACTTATACTTCTGGTTTTAAAGTTGCAAATTGTGTAACCGCATGATAAGTTGCTGGCTCATCGTGGAAGCCTGTGGAATAACAATACGAGTAATCCATTTTTCTATGTTGACTTTTACGGGGTTTTAGAAAAAGGAAAGAACGGTAGCCCTCGGCATTACATAGACCGTGTCTTCGTCCGAAGATCTTTGCGATGTTTTTACGCATATAATAGTTTTAATATTTAAAGTATAGTAACATTGCTTTATACTACTGTATGTATTACTGTATGTATCGGGCATATAGTATGTATTCGTCTTCAAATAATATGATTTAATATCAAATGAAATAGGTTATGTATAATCTTGATGCTCAGAGGATCAATAAACTCTATTCAACCATTCATAAACGATGTCAAAAGACTGTCTGACTTATAGCACTTAGAAAGCTGACACATTCAAAATAATACATCCATAATCATGAAAGCACCACGTTTATCAGTCCTAATAAATATGCTATCTAGATTTCATATATTCCGATGTAATATCCCGGTGGTTTTCCCCACGCCCGCTATATGTAAAGCCAATAGCTTTGTCGGATTACAGGGAGCCACACTTTCATCCGAACATCGGAATACTGGCAATCGCAACTTTTATCACGGACACTTTTATCGCGTTGCAAATGTAAGGATGCGTCCTTATCGCGTGTACTTTCGTGTAATACAATTTTAGAAATTCTATTATTACAGTAATCTAATATCCCACCCAAAACAAAAATGTGAAAGACTGCCAAGTTCGATAATATGGGAATGCTTCGCCTATAAAAGAAGTGAGATCTGAATAAGTACCAAGTTCCATACACATACCTCAGTTAAAAATAGTTACTTTTTAATGATGTCACTTGGCAAGTTTTCATACACCTTGTTATAAACCTACTAAACGCAATGAATCAAGTATTTAATTTTCTATTAAAACTTGCCAAGTAACATCATTAAAAAGAAACTATTTTTAACTGAGGTATGTGTATGGAACTTGGTACTTATTCAGATCTCACTTCTTTTATAGGCGAAGCATTCCCATATTATCGAACTTGGCAGTCTTTCACATTTTTGTTTTGGGTGGGATTTCATTTATTTTTGTAAGATTGTTTATTTTTTTTTTTCTTATGATGAAGTTAGTTAAAGAAATGTCTCATTTATACTATCTTTTAGATTTTTTAATATGCACTATGTTTCTTACAAAGAAATGAACTAGATTAACTAATCATCCTCCGAGCCTTTTTCCCAACAATGTTGGGGTCGGCTTCCAGTCTAACCGGATTCAGCTGAGTACCAGTGCTTTACAAGAAGCGACTGCCTATCTGACCTCCTCAACCCAGTTACCCGGGCAACCCGATACCCCTTGGTTAGACTGGTGTCAGACTTACTGGCTTCTAACTACCCGTAACGACTGCCAAGGATGTTCAATGACAGCCGGGACCTACAGTTTAACGTGCCATCCGAAACACAGCCAATGGTGTCTAAGATATACTTAGAAAGTACATACAAACTTAGAAAAGTTGCATTAGTACTTGCCTGACCTGGGATCGAACCCGCGCCCTTGTACTTGAGAGGTTGGTCCTTTACTCAGTAGGCCACCATGACTTTTTTTTTTTTTTTACTAGATTAACTAAATGGACTAGATTTACCAACTGACTGACATGACATGTTATCATATATTATGTTCGTGGATCAAAGTTACACATTCGTTATTTTCGAAAGTGACACACTTGGCCGTTTTCAGATTTTTACTTTACTTTGACTAAATACAAACCTTTGTACCATTCGAAGATATATTATATAAATATAGATAAATTTAGGTCGCTTTAGTTCCTTAGGGGTATAAATTTACACCTGGTATAAAACACCTTCATTATTTTGAAACCGACTCACACTTGGCCATTTTCAGATTTTTTCCTTTACCTTGACATAAAGACCTACCTCCATGCCAAATTTCAAGTCAATACGACCATTGGAAGTGGTCTAGGTTTTTGATGAGTGAGTCAGTGAATAAGTGAATCAGTGAATCAGTGAATCAGTGTATAGTAAAAATAGCGATTTTCTGACGTCAATATCTCAAGACCTACAATAGGTATTTTAATGAAATTTTGTATTTTAGATAAGTGAGGGGGTCTCAACAGATACTAGAAATTTGATATGCGTAAATAAAATAGATTTTGAGTTACAGGGGGGTCGAATTTGGCCCGAAATGGTTCGTGTAATATAACCCACGGCCGGTGTGTCGCTTTTTTTGCTCGAACTTGGCGGACACACTGCCGTGTGTCTAGATATTAGTCAAACTACCTATCAACAAACCAACGTATTGACAATGATAAAAGTTGGTCCCATATCCATGTATTGACCGCGCCTAGCGCTGCTTGCTGCCGACGAGCCGATTATAACATAGAAAAAAGCCAGGATGATATAATGCCTCAACCTAAATTCATATTACATTCTTCATATTATAGTCGAGAACGTAGTACGACGCTTAAACCCTGCGACCGATTTTTGCAGCTCGAAATGTGCCGTGCGTATAAAAACCGTGCGACATAAGTCGGTAAAGGGAAAGCGATGTAACACATTATAATACCCATTCAGTGAGGAAACGCCTTAACATTCGGGATTCAGATTTAAGCGCGAACCGAGGTTTCGTGGCACTTCGATCAAACGACGAGATATCTTAAAGTTAAGTCTTTTAAGATCGGCGAAGTTACACTAGCTTTTTTAGTGATATGATCTCGGTTTCTTCGATTTCCTTTCTTATGCATTCGTTCGACAGAAGAAGATTTTGGATTAGTGGATTAAAAGCTGACAAGAAGATTATAAAAATACCTTGGGAAGTACTTCACTAAAATTACTTTTTCTTATTATTGTAGATAAGCAATTAGAATAACAGATGAGTATTATAAATATTCATCATTCTCCGCTGTCTTAAAAATAAAAATAAAAAATAAACTTAGGAAATAATTTGACTTCCTACTTCCTTGTACCAGTAAGGTACTTACGTCTTTTTGTTTCTTTAATTAGAACTCATCATCGTCATCACAACATGTCATACCAATTATTTACTCATTTGTATAGGTAATTTCAAAGCAGCTAATATACGTAGCAATTATTACACAAATAACTCAAATTAGCAGTAAACCAGTAAAACCTCAAGTTCAATATTTAGACGATATCGTAATTGAGTTTAGTAGTTCTGCTCAACAAGATTACATCGTCTATCGTAACTGTGGATACATAGTACATTATGTTATGTGTCTGTGGTTTCAGAATATTACTCTAACATCAAATGAGGACATTTTGATTAAGACTTAAAAATCTTTCGTATTTACTATTTCAAAATTTTCACCGAAAAACCTTTTAAATTATCGACAAATGTAACAGCCCATTTGATTAAGAGCGTGTACGCTCGCCGCGCGAAGTCAACTTTAGGTAATTCAACGCAAAAAATCGCGCACACTAGCGTCGCGGCCACTCGCGGCTGTGTGCGTGCCTATCATACTTCACGTATAGTCACACAAACCATTTTGATCCTTTCGAGTGAAATTGGTAGAACAAAAAATATATTATTTAGTAAATAGTTAATAGCGAGAAAATAGTGTAAGTCTATGGATGACTAAAATATGAAAGCATGAAAATAAGTCGTTAATACTTACACTCTTTAGCAAAAAAATCGGGCACCTATGAAAACCTTGGTTTTGAGGACTTTCTGTATATTACATACAATTTTCAACAGTACTAAATAGTCGACTGATGATTAATGGCAATGTTAAGAGTTTCTGTATTTTAACCGATTTCAAAAAAAAGGAGGAGGTTTCAATTAGATTGTTTTGTGATTGTTCACAATTTGATTGTTCTCGATTTGTCAAAGACGCCTGGACCGATTTGAAAAATTGATTGTTTATATGAATGGTCCAGTCCATCCAGACCGAAAAATTGTGGTCAAATAACAACAATTGCCGGAAAGCTAAATATTGGTGAAGAGCTTGAGTTTACCATTGCAAATAAAGTTTCATCAAAGTCATCGTTCCTATATGCTTCAAAAGTTATTCGGGATCAAAAGTCAAAATTTGGGTTCATCCAAAATGAACATATAAAAATAAATTACATTATAGCTCGATTGGTAACATACATCTGCAATAAGTGATTTCTAGCCTAAGGAGTCCGCCATATTGGATTAAGACTCACGACACATTTTTTTTTCGAGTTATTCATAGCAAGCCCTTTCATTTGATACCCATATCGTAGGAATGCATTAAAAACATTTTTTTCTCCACCTTGGGTATACCGCCATATCGGATAAACATAGAATCATACATTGTCATTAAAACTGAACGTTCAAACAAAATTTCAACTCAATCGATAAAAAAAATATGCTTCAAAATTGAGCTTTAAATAAAATAGTAATGTATCAAGATTTGTTGGTCGCTCTCGAAATATACTCTATTATCGGTATCCACGGCAGAGGTTATTCACCCTACGCGATGTGACGGAGCGACACGTCCTCTCTCTGGGAAGCCTTGCGGCGGTCTGGTTTGAGTTGACTCGCGTGCAGCGTTTTATAGTAGTTTTTAAATAATTTATAAAAAAATTAAAACGAGAGATTAAATTATAATATAAAGTTTATGTTTTAAAGAAAGAGTTATATTACTATAGTAAATAATTGTTATATTAAATTAAGTAAGATAGGTAGGTAAAAAAAGCATTTGAAATTCACAATTTTTCACACTGTTAAAATATTTTTTTCTGAAAGATAGAGACCTAAATCAAAAAATGTTTTCAATTAACTATAGGCATGGGGATTTCGTCTATGAGTAAAAAAATAAATATGATTAGATTTGCCACTGTTTTCACATGAATTTAAGCTTCGAAATAGACGCTGAACGGGAATTTTATAAAACATCTGTTACGTTCTATGGGTTTTTAGTATTTAAACTACACAAATTGAAATTTATGTTCAATTAACTATATAGAAGGTGAAATTACCTTGCGTTATTAAAAATTTACATAGTTATAGGATAAGCAGTTAATGAGAAACAGTGGTTTGAAAAGTACCTTTTTAGGCCAAATGGCGCGCGATTGACGTACACGCTCTTAAGACGGGTAACCTTAAAAACGTAGCTAAATCTTTGTAATATTTGTCAGGCTTATAAATGTCGAGTTATATTCACGAACTTTAATTATGAATATTGCATTAATTGTCTCTGAAAGGCATCAAACTCATCTAAATTCACCCGAGTGTATCGAATTACTTCGGTACAGCGGCAGAACTGCGGTAAAACTTGACATTATAATAATATAAAGCAATATTCACTTTGAAACAAAAAACTACATTAGCATACACAACTTTCAGATACCTATCACCAACAATGTCTAATACAAACATTAAACCAATATCCATCCAACGTGTTGGACAAACTTTTGCTCCAACTTTTTCGAGAAACATCGATTCGCCGGCTAATTAACATGAAAATCAGCCGGCTTCGTCTGCAACTCGTTAGAATAACAAAAGTTGGCGTCGACGTGTTTTATTAAAATCAACTTTGAGCTTTAAGAGTTTGTAATTGCAAAGTAATGGGTATTTAACTTTAGCTTCGTAATAATGTTTTGTTATAGCTTAGCTCAGTCAGGCATCTTGTTACGTAGGTATTTCTTTAATGTTCAAAAGTTTTCTTTGATGCGGAATATAGCTCTCAAAATTTTATAAAAGTTTTAAATACTCAGAAGCGTATTACGAAGGACACGTTAAATTGTGAGACCCGGCTGTTATGAGTATATCTTCAGAAGAAACCAGAAAGGCAGACAGTATCAGTTTTACTAAAGAGTATCGTGTTGCTCGGGAAACTAGGTTGAGGAGATCCCGATAAAGTAAAAAAGGCTGGCAGCAATGTTCTCAACCATCCGCCGTAAAAAAGAAAATACATTTATTTACGAGAACATGATGCATAGATAACACTAAAGTAAGAATACAGACAAAAAAGGTGAACAATTAACAAAAGTACAATATTTGACATAAGTGTTTTGGCAAGAGCTCTAGACGTCAGAAGAACTTCAGTAAATAATGTAATTAAATATACAATGCCATTTTTAACAACTGAATAGGAACTTTGCTTTTCATAAAATCTCGGTTCAAAAAGTAAAACGATTTACATGATAATATGTTTCGTGCCTAGAAATTCAATATTTGGGTGCCTTTAAAGAGCCTGAAACCGCAAACATTCAGTCTGTATTAATAGAATTGTCTTTGCTCTCAGTACTGGTACTGCAAGAAACTTGGACATAAGACATTATGTAAATGCCATCTTACATGTGGAGAAAACGCTTTGATATTTAGACGAGGGTAACAAGTTGGGGGGTGACGTAAGTGATGACGTCACCAACTATAATAGGATGATGCTCTCTGAGCTATTTCTGTTCTGTGGTTCTATGTACGTCGTTGAGTATGGCTGAAGAATCTATGAATACCTAGTTGTGGAAGGTTTTGAGCCATTTTTCTTTTTATGAATTATTTTTTTGTTACTGAATGAAACTTACGTCAATTTTAACGGCGAAATAAATGAATACATTTTCAAAACTATTTTTTACAAAGTAAGAAAAAATGTGATATGTTGAAAAATAAATAAATGATGGAAACGAATTATATTAGTAACTAGCTGACCCAACAAACTTCGTATCGTTTAAACCTTCCCTGGACCTCTACAAACATTTTAAAATCAAAATAAGCCAAATCGGTTCAGCCATTCTCGAGTTTTAATGAGACTAACGAACAGCAATTCATTTTTATATATAAGACTAGCTTTTGCCCGTGACTTCGTTCGCGTGGAATAGTGGCATCCGGCAGATTTTTGGTTTGAACAATAGATGGCGCTGTATGTCCGGAATAAATTGTATTTTTTATTTTTATTTTTTGTAATAAAAACTATCCTATATCCTTCTCCTGGCTCTAAACTACCTCCCGGCCAGTTTTCAGCTAAATCGGTTCAGCCGTTCTTGAGTTATAAGTGGAGTAACTAACACGACTTTCTTTTATATATATAGATTAGTAGGTAGGTAGGTACCAATTAAAAGTAAGTAAGCGGTACTTACTTTTAATTGGTACCTACACAAAATTCAATTTCAAGTTCAGTTTAGTAGTTCCAAAAATAATGCGATTCCTAGGTACATACTCATTTGTTACACCAATATTATTATTAGTCTAAGTCGTAAGCCTGTCGAATAAAGATGTGACCAGTCACAACCACTTGTTTAAAGACCCTCAAATGAATATACGAGCATTTTACGCAAATGGAAACACTTAAAACTTTAATAACTTTGTAACAAATTGAACTCGGTACTCAAGTATACGAGCAATAAATTATTTTAGACATGTTAAGTACCGGCGCGAAATATGCATGGAGCGCACAGAATTACGGAAAACTGCAGCAAAAGTTAGATGAAGTTATTAATATCTTGAATGTGTGCCTGTTGCTTCTCATTTGTAGACAGGAAATGAAATTATTTTCTTATTTAAGATATATTATTAATATATAATATAATATCATCATCAGCCTTTTCATCGAACCAATGCTGGACACAGGTATTTTCTCAAACAGAAAAGGATTGAGCGTTAATCACCACCAACTCTTCTAAGCTTGTATGTATATCTTTCTTAGTATATCCTGGACATCAATAACTTAAAAGTGAAGGAAAACATTTCGAATAAACCTGAATTACAAAGTCTATAATCACCATAATTTATAATATGTGATTGGAAAATTCTTATTGTTTTTTGACACATTTACGTAGGTACAAAAAATTGTGCTCCTGTCAATTGTGGAATATTTTTATCATTATTTGGTCTTCGTTGTTAATTTTTTTTAGAAACTTGTTTGCACTCGGATTTTAAAATGCAGTAAAATGGCTTGTTTGTGCATGCAGGTAACTCCTTTGTTAACCCATTTTCTGTTGATTTCATTTCACTACTGTCCAACAATTCAACAGAGAGAAATTGGTTGACTTTTTCAAGCTCTTTTTCTTCTTTTTTGGTAAAAAAGTCGTTTATAAAAAACGTATATCGGAAATTCGCAGGCCAATTAAATGTGTACGCACGTTGGGTTTCCAGATTAATTATTTCATTTTAGTACAGTTCAAACAATTCAACATACTAAAATTGAGTGAAGAGAGACGGTTCCTTTTTTTCTTTTTAAATATTATTCAAAAACAACCCGTTGATTACAAAAACTCGCACACAGCTATAGGGCCAATCAATCGTTATCGAAGTTCTATGAATTCATCAAAATTCAAATACCGGCCGAATAGAAAAATCTAACACTTTTTTCACAACAAAACTTTTTGGTACAATTGATAGTCGATTAATTCAAGCATGGAACGCCAGCCGCGATCACTACAGCTGACCTATTCCGTCCATGGTATCCAGGTCATTTACCCCATTTTACATAACATTCCAGAGTTGATAAATGGTGTTTTGTGCATCTAACTGGCGTAAGACGTGACTGATGGCCCATCCGATCTATTCCAACTTTGCATTTTCATAATAAATGGTCGCTTCTTCCTGCGACGACAGTTTGAAGACGCTTATCGCATAATATATGAAATCCTCTTCATTTTCTTGGTTGATTTTGTCTTATTTTTTTAATGAATATTTATTAATTCTATGTTAGATTGCCCCATACTTTTACGACACAAGAAAAAATCGCCGAAAGTCAAGATGACGTAATATAAAAAATATTCGTACTGGATCTTTCGAGTTCCCACTTAATTTAATTACTTATTACTTTGAAAGTACGTCAAAATTGTTTGGATTTAACTTTTCCGCATGTTTCCCATGAGTTGTGCCAAGTTTGTCACACAGAATTCCACTTGATGGCAGTGTAATGAACGTCAATGTTTTCCAGAGAATTGCATTAAAAACAACTTCCTTTTAGCTTTCACGTCATGTTGGAGTTTGAAGTTTCTTCCAGTTTGAGTGTCATTTTAATTATGATTTGCCGCTCTGAGCAATGACAATGAAAGCGCGTGCCTTATTTATGTGATTTAATTTTGTTTTCTTACGCGTAGCTTTTACCCTACATGTTAGAGGCGGTTTCCAGTGTAACTAAATACAGCTAAATACCAATGTTACACATGGAACGACTGCCTATCTGACCTTCTCAACACATTAACCTGGGCAACCCGATATACCTTGGTAAAATTGGTTATCAGAATTTTTTTATCAACATTTACTGTAATTTATCAACAAAAGATGAAACATTTTATCCCAAAATGGGTTTACTAAATAATACTTTCATGGTTAAATAAACTGAAGGCTTACTGAAAGTCCTGTGTTAACATACGTTTAATAATATCTGAATACTTATTGTAATTCAAGCTATGTGTTCACTGTCCATAATTAATCGGATTCCATTCGTGACTAGCATAGTTCCACGGTTTGTGTTATAATTCATACGTGTCATGAGTTATTGGGATGGATCTGTATTATTACACTACTAGCTGGTTCCCCGCGGTTCCACCCGCGTACTACCGAGGGAACTAATGCGCTCCCGAAACTTTTTAGTTAAGGTTCGGGTTATACAGGTCAGATAAAAGATAAGATTCGGGTTTAAAGGGTCAGATAGGGAGTTGCTTCTTGTAGAACATTATTACTCAGCTGCATTCGGTTAGATTCTAACGTAGTTAGGAAAAAGCTAGGCGAATGAAGATGATATAATCTTGAGTATAGAGGTTTAACGTGCCTCGCTACCTAAGGTCACCCATCCAAAAAGCGACCATGTCCTACGCAATATAACGTTAACTACGAGCTACCTTACTTAGAACTTAGCAATTACTTAACTGCTGACGTTAGTGTGACTCGTTAAACTAGTTAAGTGTAAGTTATAAGTGAAATAAATTGTCGTGCAGCTAACCGTTTTGTTAGCAACATTATACTTTTGCGCCATTACAAACTTTAAACGGCACTCCGTTATTTTATGGTGCTTTTAAAAATTTTGTAGCGCAAATATTTTTGTTTGTTACAATTTGAAATGTGCATACAATTGCATTTACGGCTTTTATTTTACTTATAATGTGACATCCTGGCTCAAACAATGTAATCTATACTAATATAATATAAACGTTTTGTGTCGGTGCTGCTGCGATGCGGTAAAGCAATGGTGCGTTGGTCGTCCGACACACGGGCGTTCATTTGTTCTCATATAAAAGTTGCATTGCAGTACTGACTCCACATGGCTCAGAAATCAGCAAGATCTTACCAGGCTCAATAAATAAGCTAGACTTGAACTACTTTAAAACTAACCATTATTGTTGATACTAAAACTACAAAGCCGAACCATAAAATTCGGAATAGCCGGAAAAAAAAAATATTTCTAAATATTGTTACCACGGTAGCACGTTACATCACACAGATTTCAGTAAACATTCCTCAGGGAAATTCCTAGTTAGGACGCTTTTGATACCTAATAAAGGGACCTCGTAAAAATATATCTTCGCTAAATGGGAGCACAATAGAATTTTTTTAATAAAGATTTTTTGCGATCGTTTGTCACTGTTGTTTATTAAAGAGATTATTAATGCTGTGTTTGAAACGAGAAGAATTTCATATTTAGTCGTAACGACACAATAAAAATATTTTTCAGTAATTTCAAAGAAAATTTCTTGTTTATGATCTGCGGTAAAATAAAAGTAAGAACTAAGAATTCAGATAGAAGTTTTTTAAACCCAAACAGCTATCTAAATAATAAACGTTGTATTAAAGTTTGATCAAATGGATGAAATATTGGATGAAATCGAAATTACACTATTGTACTATATTTTACTAGGTATATAGGAATACAGATAAAAAATATTTACATGAAAAAAGCACAACTAAAACCTATTCCAATTGTTTAACATTCACATTGCACACATTCTTATGTATATGGTATAAAAAAAGAAACAATATTTAAAGAAATTCTAAACACATTTAACATTACGAGGCCTCAAACCAACCCCGGAATACAAAAAGATGAAAAGTAAACCCTTCGAACCACGCGGGTTTATTTTTCATCTTTTTGTTTTACAAAGTAAATCAACTGATATAAGTGAAATAGCTTTAGGCAAGGCAAACAACACTGGAATTGTAAGACCTCAGAGATCAACAATAAAGATTCGAAAAAAATACTGGTCAAGTGGGAATCGTCACATTGGGGTTCCGCACCAATTTACAGTAAAAATAACAAGACTATATTTTTTATGAAACATTTGAACCCCCAAAAGGCTCGGTACATAATTACGTGAGGTCCCATTACTTATGTCAATGGCTTATAAACAGTGCTTAATTCTGTATTTGAAGATTTCAACTTTCTACCTGTTAAAGGTTCAAAGATGAATGATCTTAAGGCCTCTGCCTCGAATTTTGCGGGCAGCGGGGCGGCAGCGGCGGCGGCGCGGGCGGTCACCGTTTTGACTGGAGCTCACCGCTCGTTGCTCGCTCCCGCGCCGCTGTATTCGAGGGCCGGTGCATTTGATTATACGCGTAAGATCCTGCCGCTCCCGCGCCGCCACCGCTGCCGCCCCGCTGCCCGCAAAATTCGAGGCAGAGGCCCAACTGATAGAGGGATTGACGACGTGCTCATAAAAAAATGGTCTGTCGTTTTTAAGTACGGGCTTCCAAAAATATACCGCTCTTACCCAAAGGTCTGCAGAACAAAAGATGTATTCAAGCAAAAACGATAAAAAGTTTTGTGTGTACATTATGTAGGTAATGTGTGTAGTGGGTTTCATTGTCGAATACTTGGGGAAAACAGGCACAAAACGGGCCATTAGGTACATTGTTCCCTGATAGTGAACTTTATTAAACAAATAAACAGGACAAATTACGTCACTTTTCGGCTAGCAACCCATCAGTTTTCTTTACATAAAACATGGAAATGTACTGAACAAAAGTATCCTTTTTTCGAACAGGGATATTGTTCTTAGGCGTAGAGTAGATAACCAAAATTTTTACCCTAACAGGAGTACTACATGGGAGCCAATTTCTTGTCAGAGAAGAACCTGACTTAAAATTGAATACTACTACTATATTGAATTAAAGCTTTGCAAATGTAGTTTTTAGATTTTAAGTCAATAGCATCATTAATAGCATTGGTCAAATACGTGCCACCATCGTTCTCATTTTACGATAAGTTGATTGGATTTTATTTCATTTTCTGCATTTAATTCGCGGTAGTCAACTCTTTAGGTACCGTGTCATTCAAAGTACGTCAATGAACTAGGACAGAGCCAGCCAGGCAGTTCTGAACAGCCACTTACCCTCAAGTAGTCAGAGGGCACTTGCAGTCGTGCATTTACTATGCGTAAGAGGTCGCTTGAAATCTGGGCAAAACTTCTTGCTGCTACTGTGTTTGTGTGTTTCTGAACGTTGAGTTCTATATAGAGGAGTGAGTTGGTGAAAGATGAGTGTGTGAGTGGGTGAACGTGACTGGTGGAGTGGGTGAGTGATGAAAGCAAGAGAACGAATGAGTGTTTACGCGATCTCGTTGCTTGATGCCCTTCAAACGAATATCACCCGTAAGATGGTAAACCACAATTTTATGAAAAAGCCAACTCAAAGACCAAAACATTCAAAAATAAAATCGGTTCTCACGTATTCATTCAAAAACTCCAAAAATTATGTATGGCACAAGACTCTCTGCCAATATTAACGTAGAATTCTAAGAAATAACACAAGAAACTCGACGCGGTTCACACCACTTTTCCTCTCAAAGAAAACACACATTACATTTCCACGTCAAAAATCACTTAAGGAACCTCGTGTGAACTAGCAAACCCCCTTTATACTTCCAACATCCCGGTATTATCATCTTTTAAAGATAAAATCTTTTTCTTTTAACATTTATCTTTTTGCTGACAGCAGTACCGAGGTATTTTATGATGAACGTAATGCATTTTAGAGTAGAGACACTTAGGTTTTACAGCTCCGAGAACTGTGAAGATATAAAATTAAACTTGAATATGCAAATTGGAATGTTTCAGATGCTCATAACCGTTTTTATTTTGTTTTTTATTGTGTTGTTTACGGCGAGTTAAAATATTGTCAAAGATGGTATAAATATGATAATAGGTATTTAAATTGTTTTTATTAAATTAGAAATACAGTGAGGTAAAAAATGGTCTAAATCCCAAAAAAATACATTAGGTTTTATACAACTAGGAAATAGAAAAAAAACCTACATTAAATAAAATTCACTCGACCACATTTTCGTTAAAGAATATTCGCAAAAAAAAAAGGTATAAAATAAATAAGGGTTACTTATTTTATTACTGAACCCTAATAAAATTGGTGCAAGGGTCCTAAAAATCGTAAAGAAACCTGACCCACTGGATATATTGTAATGTAATGGTCTGTGAAGATTAATATTGAATGAGGCACTGACGATCTCAAGGAAGACGTTAGAAAAAGCTGACTAAAATTTCGGCAACAGTCTCACTCCTAACTTTTTCTTACCTATTTACGTTTAAGGAACATTTATTCTCAGTTCTAATTTAAACTTTAGTTTATTTCTGTTAAACATGACAAGCCAAGTCATTTTGTGAACAATAGATGATTATATAGATGGAGATCTAAGAGGGAGGCCTATGTTCAGCAGTGAACGTCCTATGGCTGAGATGATGATGATGATGATGATGATGATGAGATGATTATATCATCATCAGCCTAACCACTGTTGGTCATAAGATTTTTTCATGGATACCATCGATTTTCCATGCTTAGTTACTACCTCAAATTTTTGGATTTTGTCTTGCAAGTTAAGCTTATAATCTATGATTAACAAAGCGTTAATACTCAATTTTCAAATCGACGTTCATCTTGCGTTCTATTTACTGATAACTTCAAAACAAAGACACGAATAAATTACAAAGTAGCTAATACCTTACCCTTCGGATACAAATTGCAGGATAAGCGAAATTCGAAGGGCCAGGGTGATCCGTTTAGAACCCCGTAACTTTGACGCCTCGACGCCCGAACTTGGGGAGCGAAAATTATGTACGAAAAGTTTATACGGAACCATTGCGAAGTAATCTAAAAGGGGCCTTTATGACCGCTGACATCAAATCCGGGTAGCGGTGATTTGATTTGTTTAAAATAAATTCGGGTTTCAATGATTTAATTTGGGGACGTTTTCACAGCAAATTTTAAGGATATTTTTGATGTTATTACGTTGGAAGGGAGGGATATTAACCAGTTTTGTTCATTTAATATAAAAAATGAGGATTTTATAGAGGTTTAGGTCCGAAAATAATGGATGTTGGTCATTTATATTTTTTAGATAGGTAATCTTTGTACAATTTTTAATGACCTCCGGGAACAGTACAAATCGCTTTGCAGTCATGTTAGAACACCAAGGTCAAATTAGGTCGTATTCATAAAAAAAACTAGTTAGTTTCGACTACTTTGTCAACGTATTGAAAAATTATTCATTTAATCGGAAGAAAACAAATTCCGATATCAACTTCAATGATATCTACATGGTGATAGATAGAAGCGGGTGAAAATTCCAAATGCATGAAGCATGAACTCAGGACGCGGGTGAAACCGCGGGGAACAACTAGTTATCATATAAATACATAACTTAGATAAACTTAGTCTCGTCTCAAATCTTGGTTTGATATGCAAATGTATTCTTAATCAAACCGAGCTTGAATACTGCGGGTGCACCTCGGTTTGTAAATGAGTTAATATCGAGGCTTGCTGTCGTTGCAAAGACGACAAGACATCAGGACATGACACGGCAAATATTAAATTGTAGTGCCTACTTAAGCTTGGAATAACATTATAGAAACAGAGAGACAAATGGAGACAGAACTCAATTGCCAATTATTATTGATCTCCTTAAGAAAAATTACGGCAACGTAGGCAGCAGATTCTAGATGGTGCATGTACCCCTACAATTAGATAATAAGCGTGATGTTATGTTACCCCTAACCGGGTCCTGAGAGTAGAACTATATACTGCTTGCTTACAGAAATGTTAATTTTCTTTGACCAAGAAATAAATAATTCCATACATAATATTACCTGCCTTCCCGTTTCATCGTCACTTTAAAAAGAGGAAGCGCTAAACAACTTTTCTAACTGTACCCAAAACCTATTATCATCATCATCATCATCATCATCTCAGCCATAGGACATCCACTGCTGAACATAGGCCTCCCTCTTTGATCTCCACAGATACCTGTTGGAAGCGACCTGCATCCAGCGTCTTCCGGCGACCTTTATAAGGTCGTCTGTCCACCTCGTTGTAAGTTGTAACAAAATATTTGAAAATCATAAGACATCTCAAAGCCATTATAAACTCGATGGTAGCCCACTCTAATTTACATTGACACAGTTTTTCAGGGCGTTCTTGAGATGACGTTTGTAATAAGAGGGGGAGCCTTTGTCAAGGGAAGAAGGGACGGTTGCTCCAGTTTCCATACGTCATGGTAGCCTGTTATTCTCGACGATTAAACCTGGTTTAATAAGTACTTGCTTGGAATAGTATGTTTGATAAAACAAGAACAGCACTAGACTTGTGGAGTATTCAGTTCGATTCACAATCATCATTTACCTTTTGCCAACTGTGTGAGGGTCGGCTTTCAGTCTAACAGGATGCAGCTGAGTAGCAGTGTTTTACATGCAGTGACTGCCTATCCGGCCTCCTCGACCCAACTACCTGAGCAACCTGATATCCCTTGGTAAGACTCGCTGTCACACTTTCTGGCTTTAGAAGCGAAAATAACATTTAGGTTATAGCTAGTCATTCAGAGTAGATTTGAGGCAAGTTGTAACGACGAAACTTGTGTTCTTATGGGAAAGATTTGACCAAAACCTCATCGCGTTTGATGTTATTTGAAGTGATATGAAACTTATTAATGGCTGTTTACTTGTTTCTATTTAACCCAAGGGTCACTTTGAAGTTAATTAAATATTATATTAGGAGTATGAGATTGTACAGATGTGGTTTGAAACTTATCTGATTACTATGGTTGAAGAACTTACTTCCAACAGGTATCTGTGGAGATCAAAGGGGGAGGCCTATGTTCAGCAGTGGACGTCCTATGGCTGAGATGATGATGATGATGATGGTTGAAGAAAGAAATCTTACTTATAAATTATAACGAAAAATCATAATTACAACATTATTTTTGTCTCTTCTGATAACTTAAAGCGATGCTTTTTAAACTTGCTATAAAATCTGTGTAAAAAAATATGTAAAAGGTTTTCTTAGGAAAATACTGCAACATAACTACCAAAAAATCTAAAACCTCGTGCATTGACAAACATATTTTGAAAAACCAAATACTCCTATAGATGCGAATCACATAATATTAGCAACATCTGTTGGGCACAACAATTTGGATGACCAGCGTTTTATAAGACAAGAGGGGTATCGTGATGCGGCCGCGTGGCGCTTAACAAATTATCTGGGGGAGCCGTCATTGCTATGGGTCTTAATTATTTCTTTTTTTTGGTGTTATTAATTCATATTGTATTAAAATGGAGGAGTATGAAGTTCGGCATTGTTTAAGTCTATTCAGCTTAGATGAGGAGAGATGAGAGGTCGCTAGAAGTTCGGTTAATACCATACCAAATAGTATTTTATGTTAAGTTTTTATTTTATTGTAATCCATCGAGTCTGAATCTGTAGCAAATAACTAATTAATAAAAATAAATAAAAAAAATAAAAAAATAAGAGCCATTTTGCATTTTTTCAACAATTCATTCCCTTCGTAAAAAGAACTCTAAAATTGATAAATTCCAACTTGCGTAAAGAAAATATCCCCAAAAGTGTCCGTTTCAATACATTAACGAACGGGTCAAGCGTGAACTTTACGAATGACATAAATCGTAGTCGAAAATGGACGCTATTTCTCTCTGGAACTGCTAGATCAATTTCAGTATAGCTATTTGCTTATTCTTCATTTGCCATTTGTGTTTGAAGAAAGCAATATTTTTTATGTTAAACATAACATACAGATAAAGGTATAGCTAGGAAAAAGACCTTTTTTGATCAATATAATGGTATTATTGACAAAATAACGTCCTATGTACAACAACTTCAACAAAAAAGAATTGACTATGAACGTCAAAACTACAAAATAAAAACTTTACAATATTTAACAAATTTTACTATAATCTTACAGGGGCTATTATAACCAATCATTGAAAACGGGCGTTCTACTTGATTTCATAAACTACATACGTAGTAGCGTCAGCTTAACCACATTTTCATTTTCCCACGTAAATTAATACCCGTTTATAATAGGTCCACTTCATACGTACCAGGTTAATAGTATAGTGATAAATTCAGCACGAAAATTACTGATTAATTTAAGCCTAGTAATTTAGCCTGTCTCGGCTTCTAATTATGCTTCAACTAGGCTTCTGATTCCCGAGTCTGTTTTGGCTCATAAAGCGACAATAATATTTTATGCCTGTTATTTGGAACTTGTATTTATTTTATTATTCAGTATTTTGGCCATTATTTTGTATTTGGTTTTAACAAATATTAAAGGCGTTCTGTTATCGAAATGTTAAAGATAAAAAGTTCCAACATTTGCTTCGAAAAAACGTCAAAGGCTTGCAGTTTTTTTGATTGAATGTGAATGTTTTGGTTATATTTTATTAGCACACTAGCTTCTGCCAGCGGTTTCACCCGCATCCCGTGGGAACTACCTTTCCTGTACCGGGATAAAGAAGCCCATAGCCTTCCTCGATAAATGGGCTATCTAACACTGAAACAAAATTTTCTAATCGGACCAGTAGTTCCTGAGATTAGCGCGTTCAAACAAACAAACTCTTCAGCTTTATAATATTAGTATAGATGTATTTTTCTGTGTCAAATATCAATATAAACCTTCGTTTTTTAATTATAAATTTCAAATTACGAAAAATAGTCACAAAGCATACTCCAACGTGTACTGTGAACGAGAAAAATATCCGTAGGTAACTCATTTTCTCTATAGAAAAATTTTCCTGTAGGTAGCTTCTGTACAAATCTCAAAGACATTTCTACGAAGGAAATGAGACGATGTAAACACACCCAGCTCTAATCCTTGCGCTTTGCTAAAGCAAACAGAGTTAATTTTCTTTTGAGCCACATATATGTGACAACCGTCAACTGAGCAATTTCCGACCGGAGCCTGACGTAATTTGTCCAAGTCCGGTTTCACTACCAGTCGAGAAACATTCGTTTTAATTAAATGCAAATCCAATACAAATAAACATGTTTATATCACCAGTTAATGGATACTATTTCGGTGAATAAAATACAATTTTGTTTCGCTTGTTTGAATGTTTAAATTATTTTGTAACAACATCATAAATATTTTGTGGCCCGTTGATGCAGTGCAATATAATATTTAGTTTTATTTATAAAACTTGATTGAAAAATAACTGTGGTTTATTTTACCACATTCAATTCTATTAAAGGTATAAATATTCGCAGAGGACAACAAAAAACAATGTATGAATTATGGATACAACAGAAAATACCACAGACAAGTTGTCACTATTAGACCTTACAGAATTTCCAAAGCAGAAACACGGCTTCAGATAAAATTCACTTCAGGAATTTTGTAGAAGAATGCACTAACAAGCCGTCGAAGTTTCTAGATCATGATATCCGACGAACCAGAAGGAACAAGTTTGATCTACAATTTCAAATGGAAATGTGAAAATTTTTCTCGACGCTTGGATTTCACTGCGGATTTTGTTCAATATCACCAAAGTTACGGAACAATTCAACGTTTTAGTGACATATTGTTTGACAGTTTTTGGTTTAGGTAGGTATAGTATTTACACTTTAAATATAAATCAACACAGTTTTAAAAAACAGTTTTAGACTCATAGGTTTTATTTCGGGATTGACTGACAATTGGTAAATTCTTTTAAGCTTCTTCTTTTAATCAGTTACAGACACAGACGGATGATCAAAGCAACTCCTATATACTTATATAAAACAATATTAAAAGGCAATTGTACATATGTAGAACCCCATTTCAGACTGTTTTTTTTTCTCCTATCAATTTACAAATCATGATACCCTAAATCCTACTTATATTATAAATGTGAAAGTTTGTGAGAATGTATGGATGTATGTTTGTTATTCAATTACGCAAAAACGGCTGGACCGATTTGATTGAAATTTGGTATGTAGATAGGTGATACCCTGGATCAACATATAGGCTACTTTTTATCAACACACCACGCGGGCGAAGCCGCTGGCGGAAGCTAGTCTTTTATAAAGATAAATCTAACTGAAGTAAATAAGGGTTGCCAAACAAACCCAATTACAGTTGAAAGTTTAATCTCTCCGACTCGACTTCTCAAATGTCGAATAAAATCGATGAGGATTACCATTAAAGTAATAGGGTTAGGCTTTGCAATAGGCTTCGACATTCTGTCAGGCTAGACTTAGAATACTTTTTTACAATATCTTGTAGGAATTTATTTTTATTCTTTAAAATTGTAACTGATGTGACGTCGCTCGCTGCGAATGTTTATTTGAAGTGAAAACATTTACGTTACCTTTCTTTAATTTTGGGCAAAGATCATAACTGAATATTCCATTATTAAGTTCGGGTTTATAAAGGTGTCGGGTTATTTGGATGGTTGAGGACGTCAGATAGGCAACCATTCCAATCTCTGGGTTGGTTGGGCATCAAACTCTGGGTGCATCCTCTGTTAGACTGTAAGTTCACACCAACATAATTGGGAAAAGGCTGCTTAGGTGATGAAAGGTTGAACCATAGCCGTCGATTAGGCATGTATGACAAAATTAAATACACAACAGTTTAGAAAGTCGCATTTGTAGTTCAATCATAAACGCATTATGCATTGTCATAATCCTGTTTAGCTTCGCAATAATATTAGGTAATATCAGTATTTTACTATATTAATTTAGTACTCAGTAGATTTACGACTAACTCTGAATTTCATTGGCAATTAGTTCGAGAGCTCGTAAAGTTTTAGTATGCGACCTATCAAACAATTTGACCCGAGCCCAAAATAATCATTGTACGTATTCTGATTTTGAAATTAAGTAGGTACTTAATAATGCTGACATGTTAAATGTTTTATATTTTTAGCGAAAGTCGTGATCTAATGTGGTATACATTTACGGTGTTACTGCGAAAAAGTTCAACAGACATTTGAAACGTGTTGAAAGAAAATTCTTATACAAAATGTTATTAAACACGCACTCCTGTTATGTTAAAATATTTTGTAATAGCATTTTACATATAAATTACATTTTTAAATATAAAGAACTAGCCGTTTTCCCGCGGTTTTACCCGCGTCCCGTGGTAACTACTGCCCGTACCGGGATAAAATATAGCCTATGTTACTTGTGGATAATGTAGCTTTCGAATGGTGAAAGAATTTTTAAAAACGGTCCAGTAGTTTTTGAGCCTATTCATTACAAACAAACAAAGTTTTCCTCTTTATAATATTAGTATAGCTAAAAAGTAGTAACATTATCATTTCTTACACTCGTAGAACATAATACCGGCTACTCTATTTGCCAACTCACAAACAATTTTCCTATTGCTTCCTCATTTTTGGTCCTTTATCCACTGTATAAATGACGTCATAAAACAGTGGGTTATCACTCAACTGCGTACGAGTGCGTGCTGCTAACTTCCTAATGCTAATCCTTCACTGTCTGTAGGTATATTTAGTTACGAGTTCCCCTGGGCCTTATTTAGTTGGTCCTAACTTGGTCCTTCGAGTCTCTAGTCCTGTCGTAATATGCAATTGTTGAAATGGCTAGTATGTAGTTTGATAATTTTATAGTATAAATATATTGATGTAATGTAATGAAAATCAAACGATTTAGTAGTGACATGTGAAAGCTAATCGTGAAAGTCAAAGTTAGGCAAGACGGCATCATAAATGTGTGTATTTATTAGTCGAATTTAACTAACTATATTTCTATTTCAAATTCTAAAATAATGTTTAATTAAATTCATAAATTGTAACTGTTTAATGTCTAATTAACTAAAGTAACACTAAAAGTTAATTGTAAAATAGATGAAATTAAATTGAAAATTACATTTCACTAATTGTATCATTTATTTTGTTGAGTAGTCCAAAAACATAAATTAGAAGTTTAATTTAATTAATAAGCCACTGAAAATAATGAATATCGTAACGACAATGTTTTTATACATTAATATTATAGGATCACGCGTGGTTTATACCCTACTTACCGTTAATTTATTTTGTGTGCTCACCAGACATGTCCGTAAAAAGGACCAAAAATATGCGAAATTTATTCCTACGTCCTTGAACAAAATAAATGGGCAGAAATCTACAGTAGATAGAATAAAATACAAAAAATATATAAGATCATGTAACAGTATACTAGAAATTTTAATATACAAATTGAACAAGAAGCTTTTCAGACATAAATATTTCGAGTATCAGAATTCGTTAAGCTAGTTACTTTAATAATTATATTTACATTGCGTAAAAGTTTCGCCGCATAAATCTGTTTCAAAATTCAGCATGACTTACGACTTTTACTATGTAGATACCTATCTTGTTTATGCAGACAACGAAAGTTTGTACAACTTCTTAGAAAATTTTGCTGATTCTATCTCCTTAAACCAAAATTAGTATTCGTTCCATACCTACAAAGAAAACGCTAAGAAATTGCAAAAAGAAATTGTTTAGCTGTTACACTAAAATAAACATGGAAAAAATTTGGGAAAAATGGCTACTATATATTCTGCAAATCTTGAGATCCACGTAAATGGTTTGCGCGGCATGTTTATAAGAAAATATGAGTTTCATAAAAAAAGGTGTCTAGAGTCTAGATATCAAGTGACTAGATCGTTACAAAGGACCTCTTGTTTGTTTGATAAAGGTTTTTACATACATACATAATATTTGAATTTCATAAATGTACAATGTGTTTGTCTAGTCGTTCTACGGATCTCCTCATTTCTGAGTTGATCGTTTACTTGGTCCTTTTGAAATCTATAGGATAGGCTTATGTTCAGCAAACGTCATAACACGACTGTTGTTTGTCTTATGCTAATAGTTACAGAGATGTTTCTATGTCCCAAGCATTAGTGCCATAGGTAACCATAGTACGCCTCCTAAATCCATTGTGTGCATACTGAAACAATGCTCAAATCCGTCAATCGTAATGACAGATTCCGTCAACATCCTCACGTTTTAACACACGATGACCATTCAATTCAAAGAACTTCCAAAGCTGGCTTCAAAATCAGTGTTATGTGTGTGTATAGTCAAGCAATATCAACGGAGGCCTATGGACTAATCTAGGTGCTTGTACGAATGGAACCGTCCAATCATTTTGGCAACGCATTCGTTTGTAAGCTCGAATCATCTAGCTGTGTACGGTCAGTTAGAATAGCATAGATGTTCATTCAGCCATATTTGTTGTCATGTCAAAATGTTGGGGATATTTTGAGGGTTTAGTGTTTGTGGTTTATATCCGGATAAAGGTACCAGTATGTATAGCTGTTAATTAAATTCAATCAATGCGTGTGATATATTTGCGCGGTAAATTGAAACGAAAGGAAATTAAGTAGGTTTTCACTATAGGTTTGAAAGCTTTTGTGTAGATTTATTTGAATAATTATTGAACATCCCTGGCAGTCGTTACGGGTAGTCAGAAGCCAGTAAGTCTGACACCAGTCTAACCAGGGGGTACCGGGTTGCCCGAGTAACTGGGTTATCCTCACCATTTTAGTCAGACCAGTTGTTTGACAGAATATATACTTCAGAAAAAAGTTGAGCAATTCTTTTTAAACTTCTCAAAGAAAAACGAACGAACTGAAATAAAACTGTATTTTTAATCCTTCTCAAAGATATTGTTTTTTGAGGGCTTCATTCATGTATCCCTTTCTCATGTTCTATTTATCTAAACATTGCAGCTTTATGATCGTCTCAGCCATACTTAGTACGTCCACTGAGAGCTACCCTTATTGTATTAAAATAAAGATTATCAACTAAGTTATCGCCTTCTGAAGGAGCTAACTTGCACCATCTCTGCCCACCCCATTAGCGAGACCGAATTAAACGTGCCACACACTTCGAAACCAATTTAAGTTGTCCACCTATCAACAGCTTGGACTAACGGGAACCATACTGTACTAGGTACCTATGATACCATACTGACTTGTGACGTCACAAACCACTACTCTAACCTTGTCATACAAGTTAGATTACACTGACGTTTGCTCAGAACACTTCAATTAGATTATGATTGGAACTTTAATTGGTTTTTACCTTGACATTTCAGTTTCCTTAATTGACTGAGTTTATGAAGTAATTTAATAAAGAACTTTAACTGAATCGAGGGAAAGTATCGATGTGCCTTTTTTTTGATTGGATATCGTTGTATCACATGAGTATTTTAATGAAACTTGGATCTCAAATTATTTCGTATAGGCAAATCGCAATGTTCGCATTTTTTTTATATTAGAGATCACACTTAGCACAATATTCTTAGTCATGTTTACTTTTAAAATATTACTCAGTAATTTAAACACTGTAATTTTCAAAATTCTTGAGCAATTTCAGACACAAAATCATGAAAGACTGAGTAATTGTGACTGTGTGAACACATTCCGGATTTTGTAAATTTCATTCGTCGCTCAAACTTAGTATGCGTAAAATTTTGTCACACTTCAAAGGAAATCTAGACAAGATTTTCTCGTGTATTTTAGAATTCTCGGTATAAAAGCCCAAGCACACTGTAAACTTTCAGTCACGGGTGGTTTAATCGGGCATATAAATCAGTATGGAGATAAATGGTAGTGCGCTCATTACAAGGATCGGCCGGTATCGTTCCGACTATAAAGGTTGATTCAAGATTCAGAATAAACAGTTGAGCTGTTTACTGTCCATTTAGTCTGTGGTATGCAGGAGATCTTTGAGTTAACGTGAATAAATTCTTCCTTGGAAATGTTTTTTACCGGTAACTTATCATTTAAATATTTTTGTAGGCAATCTTGTATGTAGCCTTCATTCCGCTTCATAAAACAAACATTGATTGATTCATTTTGACATATTGTGAAGGCTGCGACTTGTAAGGGAGTTCAGGAATTGGCACTCGATAGGCGTAAATGGAAGGAGCTGCACCGACAAGAGCTAAAAGATGGTTACATGTTAATTAAGATGAATTAGATGATAATGCTGCAGAGAGATGATAAAAAAATACATGAATATGTGAACAAATACAAACAAAGCCATTACTTGCTCTCGTTTCTGCACTCCACGAAAATTGTTCACATGACCGCAGATAATGTGTTCAAAATTCTCTTAACATACTTTAACACTGGTTCGCAAGTTCTTATAAGAACTTGTTCCTTTGAGCAAACCATGCGAGACAAACTGTGAAGTTTTTTCGAAAAATATGTTTTGCTCTTAAGTACACGGGCTAAGAGTAAGTTAATATTGGTTTAGCTTATAAAGTTACATACAATAGGCTTGCACGTGAATCTTTTACTAAGTAGTATGTTCTCGTAAAGTCTCATAGCGAAGTTTGGTTCAACTTTTCGTTAGTACGGGGAAGTTTCGTGTTGAGGTACTTGAAGAAATTATGACTGATGCTCACTTGGACGTGTATTGTACCGAAATTTTTATTGATATGCTTGCTTCAGCCCTTGATATAGTTATCGGCACGGATATTGAGCTCTGACCTTGACCTTACCTTGGCCCTTGACCTGCGCAGAAGCGATTTATTGGTTTATTGCCTTTTACAGTGCGCAAAGCGATCCCCACTTTTCCGCCGAGAGCTCAATATCTGTGCCGATAACTATAGAACCCACATCCCGAGGGAACTACTTCGCGCATATGGATAAACAGTAGCCTCTATGTATAAAAGCTAGATACAATCAATCGTCAGGACAACTATCGGGCGACAGTTTAGTCGTCAGTGTGCATGGGCTTACAAAGCTAATTTATTTACCCAAGAGAGCGTGACATTTATAACATTTTAACAACATCACGTACCTTCGAATTGATCACGTAAGCCAACAAGACTGTATTAATTATGCTAATAACTATTCCGTAGCCAATTAATTAGATTATCCGTATTACTGTACATTGTTTTCTAGTTTCTGCATCTCTCTGTGTTGTTTCTGCATCAATGTTATTAGTAACGACATAGTTAGGATTCCGCGTTGTTATTTCAAACTTTAATTCAATGAAATATTGTTTGGAATAATGTATTATTCAAATCTACCATAATGCAGCCAATACTGATTGTGGTATATAGATTACTGATTATGAAGACATTTAAGTATTTTTACTCGGTTTTAACTATCTACTAAGATTTTTAAATACCATTTGGGATAACTTATTTAAGTTATTCTTTACGAAATTTTAATACGAACTAGATTTATACTAAGGGAGAAGAAAATCACAGTGGCGAAAATGTATTTTTTCTTTATCTGAAAAGTTTTCTTCACAAAGTCTTACTCTTTACAAAGTAATCCGCATAATTAATCACTACATTCACTTCAGTATTGAAAATAAATCTCAATAGCAAGTCATGCGGCTTTCTATATTACTGGAACTTGTCACCACTTAATTACTTTCTGCACGGTTGCAGTTGCAATCGGCGCACGTTTCTCGACCTTAGTGGTAGTATGTAGGAGAGGAAATTACTACGTTTTCTCTCTTTTTATTGTTTAAATTACTCTCTCGTGTACTTTGGCGATTTTGAGTAAGAGTTTTTCATTCGATTAGTTAAGATTGATTTTAATTTAAGAGAATGAGAACTATATTGTCCAAATGTTGTCATAACTCGATTTTAATGAAACGTGAAGTTTTTAATTAAAAACCTGCTTTCAGCCGTAAACGCATCCATCAACGTTTAGCCTTTCTACCTTAGAACGCCTAAGGAACATACGAACAAACTCCCTTCCAGCTTCATCTATTAAAAAGGATTATGTATTTTAACTGGCGTCCGGTCTTATCAACCGAAGACTGCATTAAACAATATTTTAATTCAGAAACAGATCTTCTATAAACCTCAACTCAAATGAAACTCAATAATATTCTCTTAGCGAACATAAAAAGGTCGCAAACGTAATAAATTGATTAGTGCCTTTTATTTTCTCCCTAAAATACTTCAAGGAGAAAAGTATATATTGTATTATGTAAGTTTACTAGCAAACCCGGCGAGCTCCGTTTCGCCACCAGTTGGCTTCGTTTTATGTAACATTTTGTTTGGTGATTAAAAGATAAAGATTTTTTTTTGTTTTATATTTGAAAATTTTCTTTGCTATAAACCTCACGGAGCCCGAGACCTTTCCGACGAATGCAAAACCGTGGAAATCGGTTTGTGCGTTCTGGAGTTATAGCGTCAGGAAGGAAAACCCGACTTATTTTTATATAGTAGATTATAATTATTAAGGTTTATACATTAACCTCAAGACAAGTAATAAAAAAATCACATTGAAATGACTGATTGGTTAGTTTCGTGTATAAATTATCAGGTTTTATTTCTTCACAGTATTATAATTTATTCTTACTAGATGATACGATAACGTACCTAGATTTTTTGCCCATAATTACGTAAGTCGGGGACTAGAGCCTAAGACACATTTTACCCGGTTGCGGGAAATGATTCTCCCTAAACGTGGATGAAGCTAGACGTGAGTGCACACATAACTATTGCACAGAAATTTCAAAATAACCCTATTTATCAATATTATGACCTCGAAACAAAGTTGCAGATATAAATCTACCCTCATTCAGTGAATTTTGTGGCTATTTTTTAAAATGTTGCCGCAAATGGAATTTGGCTCCGTGCCCTATATATACAGTCTGTCCTAAATAGACTCAAAGCTACTGAATTAAATATAAACTGCAAAGAAAACTAATGGCCTGCTTTCATGTTTCTGCGGAAAAATATAATTAGTTAACTTTTTTTTCTTTAGAAGTTAACAATCTACTTCATTCTATATTATGTTTTATTACTTCAAAAGTTCGTATACTATAATTTACAGAACAAAACATAATTTTCATGACTCTTATACGGTATCGCGACCATTCTATTACAAAAAAGGCAAATTTAATAGGGCTAAACCACTCATGAATTTAATGAATTCAGTAAAATAAAAGTTTTTTCTCAAACTTGTATTTTCTCATACATACAATTGTTCAAACTAAAGTCGATCGGTCAACGAAGCCTGTAGGTAATAGAAGTCGGTAACTAAATCAAGCGCCTATCGATCATGTCCCAACTTTTAGCGAACAAGTATTTCGTCCACCCTTGGTATTCAATTACACTGTGAGACATGCTTTGAAATGGATTGTTCTAGAATTAGATGAATTGGCTTTGTTGTTAGGTTCAGACAGAAAACACAGCGTTTACAATTTAACCGACTTTCTAAAAAGAAGGTTTTCAATTCGGACGTTAATATTTTTTTTTGTTCAAAAGTTTTGCATCATCATCCTCCGAGCCTTTTCCCAACTATGTTGGGGTCGGCTTCCAGTCTAACCGGATTCAGCTGAGTACCAGTGCTTTACAAGGAGCGACTGCCTATCTGACCTCCTCAACCCAGTTACCCGGGCAACCCAATACCCCTTGGTTAGACTGGTGTCAGACTTACTGGCTTCTGACCACCCGTAACGACTGCCAAGGATGTCCAATGACAGCCGGGACCTACAGTTTAACGTGCTATCCGAAACACAGTCATTGGTGTCTAAGATATACTTAGACAGTACATACAAACTTAGAAAAGTTGCATTGGTACTTGCCTGACCTGGGATCGAACCCGCGCCCTCATACTTGAGAGGTTTGTCCTTTACCCACTAGGCCACCACGACTACTTCAAAAAGTTTGTAGTTTGTTCAAAAGTTTTGCATTACACTAAAATAATGTGGTATACGATGCTTTGTTTGTTATAAAAATGTTTCGAATGCAGAACATGTGCATCAAAGAGACGAAATTTTATACAATACGACAAACACAGTTACTGTCATCTACATAGGGGAATACTAATCACAATCCAAATAATTGGACTACGCTAAATGTATTTTTTAAACTATACTCATTATTGAATTAACTTTAACTACGGCGTAGCCCGTAGCAGTTGCTACGACAAAGCTACGACGTAGCAATAAAATAATTACCTTTATAAAACGTGTTGTTATTTCCATTGCTTTCGAAATACTTAATGTCCAAAACACGGAAATGACCTTTTAGACCTTTTCCCTAAAGGTA
The DNA here is from genome assembly GCA_963856015.1 of Helicoverpa assulta. Lineage (NCBI taxonomy): Eukaryota > Metazoa > Arthropoda > Insecta > Lepidoptera > Noctuidae > Helicoverpa > Helicoverpa assulta. Next base: position 5,728,340 of record CAWLCW010000027.1, read on the forward strand.
AATGTTTATTTTTTCCCATTCACAGATCCACAAGGTATTTGTTGGCTATTTTTACGTGAGCGTTAATTTGTCGGCGCGTTTTTATTACCTGTTCAAGCTTTGTTTGGGAGTGTTTAGAGAACCACAGAGTTTTACCGCATTTAGTCTGACCAGAAACGTTATTTATAAGATACTAGCTTTTGCCCGCGACTTCGTTCGCGTGGAATAGTGACTGCCAGCAGATTTTAGGTTTGACCAAAAGATGGCGCTATTTGTCCGGAATGAAATTTTATTTTTTATTTTTTTTGTAATAAAAACTATCCTATGTCCTTTCTCAAGTTCACAAAACTATGTCCATACCAAATTTCACCAAAATTGGTTCAGTAGTTTGGGCGTGAAGAAAAGACAGACAGACAGAGTTACTTTCGCGTTTATAATATTAGTTTGGATTGGATAGGGTATTTTCGGGCTATGTTAATTCACAAAATGTTCAAAAAAGCATTACCGTGAACTGTGAAGTAGCAACTCGTCGAAAACAGTAAGTAGGTCTCCTATAATTTACCTACTACATACGTGCTAATATTTGCAATTTTCTTTGATGTGTTTTGGGAAATATGCTGAAAATTTAATTCAGAGCCAATTTGAAAACGCTATGGTATACAAATTTTTAGGAAATTGTCATAAAAAAAACACAGGGGTAATCGTTCAAAAGTTATAAACGTACATTACATTTCAGCAATTAATTATTAAATTCTATAAAAATACAATCAAATAACCTAGAAACAGTGAGAGACTCTTACACGACATTTAAACAATTTACCATTATAAATACCTCTGCTTACAAAGAAACAAGGTAAATTACTAGGAAAACCATCCAATTAAAAGTTAATCAATTGTTCTTCCCTCGCGAGGTGTTAAAGTCAATGGAGAGAGATGGTCTCTTAACGACCTGCTCATTTCTCACGTAATTTGTAAGCACTCACTGAGGCACCATTATAATTATTCTGACGTCATTAGGAAAAATCGGCCAAGTGTGATTCGGACTCGCGTTCGATTCCGTGCGATAAAATACGCACATAAAGAACAGGCTAATTGTTCTAGTTTTCAGTTATCGTCGTCATTCTCCTGCCCTTATCCCAATTGTCCACAAATCCCTGAAAACAACTATGATGTCTAACTATGATGGTTCATAAGATACAACCTGCTGACAGATGGACAGACAGTCAGACAGTGGGTATATAATCCTAAAACTGCTATAAAATTCTTAAGCAGAATTTTATAGAGACCACCAAGCGGCGCAAATATAATAACCTTATTGGAAATTATAATTTTGAGCCGTTTGGGGTCGAAACGCTCGGACCATGGGGCCCGAGTTCGCGGTTACAAGGACATCGCGAAAAGGCTTGTCGACGCTTCGCGTGACCAGAGGGCTGGCTTATTCTTTGGACAAAGAATTAGCATTGCCATTCAACGTGGCAATGCAGCCAGTCTTCTGGGCACGTTTCCGGAGGACAGTGATGCGGAGGAATACTTCGACGCCTGATCGATGTTCTTTTATATATGTTTTATGTTTGTATATATTTTGTATATAGTATTTTATTTTTAGATTTGTATAAAGCAGAATTTGAGTTATCGTGTTTTGTTATTTTTTATCATTTGATGAGTATTACGAGGTTATTGTACTTGTTTTTTCTTTTTAAATAAAATGCTTAGAAGTAAATTAACACTAAATATTTACATATTACACTGAATTTATTAAATTAAATTGTAATTTTTTAATACATCATCCCTTAAGAAGTTTCGAAAAATACCGAAATAAAATTCTTGTAACATTCATAATGAAATTAATTTTGAAAACTTATTTCAGGTTTTCTTTCACTACTGATTGGATAATAATGTTCTTTTGAATACGTTATCCGTAATTCTCAGAATCGTGTTTAAGCAATTTTTATTATTTAAATAATCTGCGATTCTTTTTCTCAGGCTTCTAACCATCACATGAAAATTGTGTTCTTTAGAATAAAAGTAGTCTCTTTTAGTTTCATCATCCCATAAAATAAAATACGTCTATAAAAAGCTATTCTCTTGTGACGTCAATAAGGGACAAACAAACACACTCTCATTTATGTCGGTTATATGGACACTGGACAGTGGTCCACGACTCGCTCATATTTCATAATTACGACTTTCAGTTATTAACTTCTGAACATTACAGAGTTTATGATAGATATGCCCATACTAATGTCATTTTATAATTAAAAGTCGAAATGTGCTTAATATAAGAAGAGTAAAATAAAGCTATCTTCGGCTTTATTGCAACGTAACGCAAGATTTTTACCTTATCATACTCTTGAAAAAATCGACATAAATTAGTTTGCCACCTTTTCTACATCATTTAAACTATTTCGGTGCTCTGAACAACTGTTGGTCATCATCTAATAAATAAACCTCCTAAAAGCCAATAGCTACATGAAACTATTATTTCCTGTTAAGTTTTTAATTACCATACTCAAAAATAATCACCCTAACCTAAATAACCCTATGGAAACTGTTGACATTTGAAAATGTCGTGAGGACAGTATACAATTGTGTTTCAAATTACTACCTATTAGGTAATTATATAACTTTGACAATGTAATCATATTTAGCGAACAAATATTTTTTTCGTTTAGCCACCTACTTAAATGGTTGTCGTATAACATATATTTCGATCTGCTTCTAAGTTGTAAATAAAGGTAAATCACTTAAATATTTAAAGAGAAAATTAGATAGCAAAGCATTCTTATACTATTTTGAGCAACTAGCTCTGTTACATAATGCAATTAAGAAAAGGCTTAGAAAGAATTTAAAAATATATTATTAACCTAACCTCGATATAAAAATTGCTTAACAACAAAGAAAATTGTATATTTCTAGCTTCCACACTTTTACACAGTATTTCAGGAAAACTGACCACGTTATAACATGGCTAAGAATAACCGAGCAAACGAAGCAAATGATTTGTACGACATCGCAAACACTTAGCCGCGATCGTGTTACCGTAAACTTGCTTACCGCCTCGCCTTGAATCGACAGACGTCATACTTTCTGTTTATTTGTATATGTCAGTGTATATATATATATGTGTGTGTGTGTATGTTTATAAACTACATACGATGTATATGAGTTATGTAAAGTGAGGGTTAGAAAGTTCTGTATGTTATGAAGAAACTTACAGTCTATATTTATTTACGGGTTTACTAGGTTATATATCACAGCTGTGTTGATAAAATCATTATTACCTCAAAGTTGTGTATTGTGGTCTAAAAATATACGCACGTATTTTCACGTTCATGCATTGAATTTTTGAATAACAAGACGCGCAAAAATATTATACCAACAATATTTTTTCCCTCCATATATTCCCCCCATGTGAAACTGTTTACACAAATTAATCATTTACACTGCCTCGAACAAAAAAGTACACACAACACCCTAACACCCTTCACTCAAGTCGATAAACATCGCCACTCCACACGTCTGGTAACACATTATCTCTCAGCCAAAAGGCCTTCCTTTTGAAAGCCTTCATTTAAAAGGCGGACCTCGGCCAATGAGGCAGCCACGTGGCCCCTTCACGCGTTAAATTACTTGTCTTATTTAACGATTGTACCTTTTATTGCGCCCCAAGTGTAAATGTAATGTCCCTAAAGATTTCTGCTCTTATTCAGTTCCCGAATTGGGGACATTTTAGGAAGTAATATAATTTTGGAGTGATGCTCTATTGGCTCTTTGTGGAACTGGTACAGAAAGGTTTGTTTTGGGTTAGTGTTGGGGTAATGTATTAACTTAATTGCAATTATAATGCAGGAGACATTTCTAGCGGATCGTTCAAAAACTTTGTTATCCACAAAAATTACTATGTATAATTTATTTTACAAATAGGTGTAGTACTTTTATGGAACACCCATTGTTATAAAATTATACAAACATAATCTATATATTTATTTTGCAATCACACAATATGAGATTTAAACATGCGCGACACTGGGACGAGACTGAAGCCGCAACGCAACTCTATCTACTAGACTAATATAAAATATTTTCTGCCACAAAAACATCAAAACGGTTCTGTTTTGTATACCTACCTAACTTAAAAAGTTTCACTTTAAAAAGTTGTGGTTGCGGTAAACTAAAACAAGATTATTTTAGTTATTTTGCGGTACTGTACGGTTGGAGAAGTTTAATTCGTTTTTAAAGTTAGTTTTAATGTAACAGCTGTTATTTAATTTTAGTTTTGTTGAATATTAAAAGTGTTCAACAAAATACTGGTGTTCAAGAATAATAATTAAGTTTCTCTGAATTGGATATTAAGTTAAATCATGTTTAACTTTTCAGCTAAAGTTTACGTGCTATATTTATAGCATTCAAATATTGATAAAATATGGAATTACATATGTACTTCTTTAATGTAGTACCTAGTTTTGTGATCACTACAGTACATTCAAATTCAGACTAACAGTACAAATAATGGCCAATTAATTAATCAAACAATTGTAAAATCGATTACCCTGGACATATCGTTAACAATCGTATTACCTGCATCATTGCTAAACAAAGGCTAACCAACCAATTCCCAAAACACTCGGCCATTAATCAATCGTCACCGATTGACATTTAATTCACGCTACGAATATTTTCAATTAGCGTCAATAGTACGAAAAGTTTAGTTTGGATACCGCATCATATTAAATGGACGGGTGATTGGCTATCATACTTACATTATAATAATGCTTCATATATTTATACTAATATAAAAAAGAGGCAACATTTTTTTTGTTTGTTTCTTTGTACCCTAAATGCTCCGAAACTACTGAACCGATTTGAAAAATTATCTCCATACATATTTTATCCCAGTACGGCCAGAAGTTCCCTCAGGGTAAAACCCCAGGAAAACAGCTAGTTTATAATAATAATATAGCATGTATGTTTAAGTGTAACATTGGCTAGGTATGTTTGTTAATCTTTTAAGCTAAAACCACGGAATAGATTTAGATGAAAATTGTAATGCTATTATAATGCTAGGCAAAGGGTGAAAAGAGACAGATTTTTTCTTCTTCAATTCCAATAAAATCTGACACCTTCCACGTTTAAAATACAGACATATTGGAAGTCTATATAAATGAACGTCAACCCAAGCAAAAGCCAGGTTCACACTCAAAGACTAGCGCGCGTCACAAATGTAATTGCGAATGTTCCTACCTATCATTCAGTTTAGTTCGTACGCAGACGAGAGTTTGGCGTCGAACGTGTGAACACGGCTTAATTAACCCTTCTATTATAGACATCGCTTTGATTGTGGGTGAATGTTGTTTTAGCATTCCGCGATCTATGTGTGAGTGTGTGTCTGTGTGTGTATGGGTGTATCTGGCAATTAAAATGAAGGTGCGATTGCAAAGTTAAATGAGTTTACAGGCTTGATGCTGATGATGAAAAGGTTTCTCCTTTGTTTTTGTTTGGTAGAGAATACTGGGAGTGTAAATAAATAATAAAACATTTTTGATAGCACTAGTTGTTTACCTCGTTTTAAATAATGTTTCTTAAGTAATTTGATCGATTGAAAACCAGCAACTTTTGCTGAAAACCAGCGCTGAGACTCTGTCCAACAGAGTGACAGCAACATGCTGAGCAAGGGCCTTTTCGCGTGGATGTGACGCATATTTCCCCCACTATTGTGTTTTTGCCTTCTGTAGTTCTATTTTATTATTAATTCGTTTTTGTTTGTATTATTGTTTGTATTTGTCTATGCGTTATGTCCATGTGAATAAATGTATTTTCTTTCTTTCTTTCTTTCTTTCTATTGAATAAATCGATCCAGCCGTGTAAGCGTTACACAACTAGGTAAGCTTATTTTTGCATTAATAAAACAAATATTAGTATAAGGATAAGTAGATACATGAAAAGTTTAAAAAATAATAAGCATTTTTCCATTAATGGTCGCAAAACGAAGTATATCTAAACTAAATAATACATATTTCTACCATGAAACTATACTACAAAAAAATGAAGGTTTTATAACATCAGTGGCGTACAATTTACACATACTTTAGTCGAGACTTTGGCCTTTAATGTCAGTAGATCCATCACATTGACAGTTATTACTCCAACATTGCCTTTTAGGCCGCTTAATGTCCCCAATTCCCTTGGTATAAAACTAAAAATATATTGTAGTTTTACGATGGAAAAATGGAAAATATTTTAAGCAATTTTTGGTATTATCTACTAAAGAAAATACCTTCAAAGAAAACAGTGTGTGTATTTTGTTAACAAAACTTTCGTTTGTAGTGTAAACAATGCCATTGAAAACACATAAACAATAACAACAAATACAAGTTAAATAAACATTGTAGTCCAACAAATATGACTCGAATATTTATTCAATTTTGTATAATGGCGCCCACGGCCGATTTCGGCCACGGCGGCTGTTCTCATTTAAGGAGATCTGCCAGCTGTGCAGGACATATTATAGTGCACGAGCATTTGCGCAGACACAGGTGCATTCCCCATTCTTTCACTCTCATAACCCGATGGGACGGCAATCCGACACGATCGGAAAGAGATCAGGCGCAGGACCGACATTAACGTGCTCTCCGATGCACGGGTGAATCAATAAAAAACTTCCAGACTACGGGCTGCTTTGTGAAAGTTTAAGAAAACCCACAAAGCAATTTCGGCCCGACCCGGGAATCGAACCCCAGACCTCGAGCACAGCAGCCCCGCTTGCGACCACTAGGCCAACGAGGCAGTCAATTTTGTATAGAGTTAAAACAAACATTCTTTACAAAAATTAACCTGCTCAACAATATGATACAAATATTTTTATCCACTGTGATGGCAAAGAATTCTTTTCGAATCTGTACGGTTGTATCTTAGAGCAATCAACTGAAAATCTTTTCAATGTCATTATTTTATTCGTTATAATTGGGCACGCTCCCAGTCGACATCGATGGGGATGATTTTTTTTATGACTTTTAGTTTTCGTTTTTTTTACTAGGGTGGTTTTTTATCTTTATTTAAATAAATAAATACTGGTATTTCATTATAATTTAATATTTTCCTTGCTTTTTGCTGTTAAAAGGATAAAAGAGCCACATTACCCGTGGCCTGCGATGAAAGATAACGTTGTTATTAACTGAGTACTAATTAGAAGGACCTTTTTATCGGTTGATGGGTAAAGCCACCAGGCGATATCGCTTCTGTAGATATTCAAGTAAATTTTGCTGAATAATCGAATATTAACAGCTTTACTTAGACGCTTACTTTGTAGAATTCCGATAGAAAGAGGTTATATAAGAACAATTGCTTGCTCAAAAATACTAATAACGTTTGTTAAATATTAATAGTGTTGTTGTTATAAATGATGTGTATACCTGTAATAGGCATACATACCCGTAATGTAATTTGTAATGTATCTTTTATAACTTCTGTGTATGTATTGCTGTTGGAGTACCTAATAAAAAAAAACTATTTGAAATAAACGAAATATAATTTTAATATAATTATTGTAAGCTCAAGAACAATCTGGGTGTAAAAATGATTCTAAAGGTACACGTTTATGACGGAATAACTTTTATTTATCTTTCCATCTTGATTAAAGCTTCAACTATCCAAACTACAACTTCAAACAATACAAGTTCGTAAAGAAAATTGTTCACAACATTTTCAAAATTCTTGTCAGACTATTCTCATCTAAGCAATGTCATACACGACCGTTCTGATCTTATCAGACCCCAATTGTTCTCAAACTCTCAGCTACATTCGCGGGGAAGATAACAACGTTCATTTCTCCTATTGCAAGGGGTTTTAAACTTTATTGCTCAATAAATGTTTGATAATTTTCCCCTTTTGTAAACAAATTAAATAGGGTCGATTTTGTGTTTGAACACGCTGGTGGTTACGGCGTTTTAGAATCCTTAGGTTGAGGGAAATCGTTTTCTCTCAACACCTGTGTTTTTGGAAACTGAGTTGTATTATATTACGTAAGATTATTGTTACATCTGTATTCATGTCTTCGAAATAACTGAACCTACATACTTGCATACATAATCCCGTATGTGTGATACCAACACACGTTTTTCCAAATAAATATTTATATGTTGTCGTCTAAATGGTCTAGGTTTATAAATTATAGCGTGTTTAGCTGCAAACACTAAAAATCAACATATAACTAGAACCTTTTCTAACTCATTTTATTTTCAAATTGTTTAGTTATCGCAAACAACACATGTGGGGCTAAAGTAAAAGTTTCTGGCATACTCAATGTAGGTTTCCCAACTCTTAGGCAGTTAGTATCTCGTGAGGGTAAACTACCAAACACTACGTTGTAAGTTCGATACCTGATACATTTTAGTTTAGGTACAATTTATCTGCCTTTTATTTTTAATTTTCGAAAGTATCAGATTTTTCTCTTTTGTTCTTGCATTATGATCTCATAAGGCCCTACCTTACACTTCGTAAGTCACTTATAGTAAGAAAGAAAGAACTTTTTACAAGGTAGGGAAATTACTTACATAATGTTTAAATCAACTTACAACTGTAAAGGCAATCCCACCCAAAACAAAAATGTGAAAGACTGCCAAGTTCGATAATATGGGAATGCTTCGCCTATAAAAGAAGTGAGATCTGAATAAGTACCAAGTCCATACACATACCTCAGTTAAAAATAGTTACTTTTTAATGATGTCACTTGGCAAGTTTTCATACACCTTGTTATAAACCTACTAAACGCAATGAATCAAGTATTTAATTTTCTATTAAAACTTGCCAAGTAACATTATTAAAAAGTAACTATTTTTAACTGAGGTATGTGTATGGACTTGGTACTTATTCAGATCTCACTTCTTTTATAGGCGAAGCATTCCCATATTATCGAACTTGGCAGTCTTTCACATTTTTGTTTTGGGTGGGATTTCATTTATTTTTGTAAGGTTGTTTATTTTATTTTTTTCTTATGATGAAGTTAGTTAAAGAAATGTCTCATTTATACTATCTTTTAGATTTTTTAATATGCACTATGTTTCTTACAAAGAAATGAACTAGATTAACTAAATGGACTAGATTTACCAACTGACTGACATGACATGTTATCATATATTATGTTCGTGGATCAAAGTTACACATTCCTTATTTTCGAAAGTGACTCACACTTGGCCGTTTTCAGATTTTTACTTTACTTTGACTAAATACAAACCTTTGTACCATTCGAAGATATATTATATAAATATAGATAAATTTAGTTCGTTTTAGTTCCTTAGGGGTATAAATTTACACCGGGTATAAAACACCTTCATTATTTTGAAACCGACTCACACTTGGCCATTTTCAGATTTTTCCCTTTACCTTGACATAAAGACCTACCTCCATGCCAAATTTCAAGTCAATACGACCATTGGAAGTGGTCTAGGTTTTTGATGAGTGAGTCAGTGAATCAGTCAGTGAGTGTATAGTAAAAATAGCGATTTTCTGACGTCAATATCTCAAGACCTACAATAGGTATATTAATGAAATTTTGTATTTTAGATAAGTGAGGGGGTCTCAACAGATACTAGAAATTTGATATGCGTAAATAAAATAGATTTTGAGTTACAGGGGGGTCGAATTTGGCCCGAAATGGTTCGTGTAATATAACCCACGGCCGGTGTGTCGCTTTTTTTGCTCGAACTTGGCGGACACACTGCCGTGTGTCTAGATAAGATACATACTAAAATATTTGAAACTAGCTTTCCGCCCGCGGTTTCACCCGCGTCCCGAGATAACTGCTTCCCGTAGCCGGATGGTGACAAAAACTATCCTATGTCCTTCTCCTGGCTCTAAACTACCTCCCTGCCAATTTTCAGCTAAATCGGTTCAGCCGTTCTTGAGTTATAAGTGGAGTAACTAACACGACTTTCTTTTATATATATAGATAAAGGTGCAAATTGTTGACTTGTCCTACAAAATTATCTCTTACTTTCAAAAACAAGGCGAATATTATTGGAAAATATTTACGTCAATCATAATTCCAATGTTAACGCAATCTATAGATGAAATATGCTTATTAAATTGAAAGGCCTCTAATGGCTATAACGAAATTCTTAGAAAATTATGGCTTGACTTTATATAAAGGTTAGTTACACAATTTCTTTCTTTGTTCGAGATTTACAATGACGGTAGCGAAATCTTCAGTTCGTCATGAAATCCCTTTATTTTTAGAATTTTAATTCGTATCCAGGTCCAGTGAGTAGTTATGTTCTGAGAAAAAAAAAACAAAGAGAACGTGCTGGTTATTAAAAAGATGCGTTAACATGTAACAAACATACCGACACTAGGCTATCCCATTACATACATTATATCCTTACAAAATTTCGCATGTTTAATAATAGTTAATTTTCTCCATATTTCAAAAAAAAAATCTACAACGCGAACACCACCTAATAAATTAATTTAATTCAATTTTCAGTAACATTTCATGGCAATGTTTGTAATCAAATTAGTTTCACTCACAACAATATTGGTTCAAACTTGATTATTGAGTAAATAATTCCAGATATTTACTTAAAATTATTCGTAAGTACAACCAACTTTGTAGACATTATCTATTCAAATTATCATTGTTATGCTAATTTGCCTGTTATAAGTTCCCGTTCAGGTTAATTTGAATTTTGAGCTTAAACAGCGAGATGGTTTATTAATAGTAACGTTAATTTATACGTTGGCACTGTTTCAAACTAGCGTACTAGAATTAGTTCTCCAAATAGATAATACAGGCAAATCATGATATATTCATTAAATCATTATTCGCACATTTTAAATGGCATTGTGTGTGTTAATTGTAGAAATTGAGAAAATTATTTAACCGTAAACTATGGATTGCGAATAATTCGTTTATGGGTAATCCATATTCCTGACCATGTCAATAAAACCGATTTAAATTCAAGTCATAAAACTTGTATTTAGGAATTAACAAATTGACTCTGAATTGAATTTATTCAAGTCACTAAAAACAACAAACAATATTATAATAGTATTTACTTACAAATCCAATAAGAAAAATGATTGAAAACGAAATCCTAAATTCCTTAATTTTGTCCACGGATTTGTAGAATATTGAAGACCAGTACGTCGATTCTATAAAATCTCATATTTCACTTCGACATCACTCTCACTTCGCATTCGTTCTAAAGGTAGAATTCCGTGGGTCGCGACGGCTCACGAAATTCGTCGGCCGCGCGCGACTGTCGCGGCCCTCGGCAGCGGTGCCATACATTTTCATAGGTTGACTATTTTCGCGCGCGGCTGTGCCAATCGCGACCCACGGAATTCAACCTTAAAGTTTCGTGATTGACGTTGTCAAACTACACTAGCGCTACACTTTCGAGCGTGTTGACGAGTTGAACTAAATTAAACTCGAGATTTTGACAGATCTGTCAAAATCTGTCTATCTATAGGGGAGGTAGGGGAGAGACGGGCAGTTGGGAGACATGAGCACCCCCCTTTTATTCTGATTTGATGAAAGTTTTATTTTTTTTTTATTGGATAGTTTACGTTACCGACAGGTAACGGTGTTCATCCATAGACTATCTGTCATTTCTGTGAGTTGTCAAGAACAAACACTCGTAAAAGTAAATATTTTGTTGCGGTTTCGGATCGTTATAAAGAGAAAACTAATGAAAGGTATGTGTATTTTCTATTATTAATTTATTGATTGTCAAAATCTCCAGTTACGATTATAGTAAGTCGATGCAATCCACACCTATTATACCTCTAGAAGAGAGTACTACAGCAATAGTTAATGGGCCCCACGTTTTTATTTTAGTCTAATATGACCGGGACCACCTACGTAGGTTGACAGGTAAGTAACTATTTTTTATTTTCTAGTTTTCAGTGCACATAAGATAAAACCGTTTGACTTAGGGCTGATTTTTCAATCGCCGGATAACTTTTATCTGAGGAATATGTTTGACGTTTTGACAGGTTTTGTATGGAAAATATGTCAAACCGCCATATTTATTCCTCAGATAGAAGTTAACTGAGCATTGAAAAATCAGCCCTTAAAAGTTTTTTTACCGATTTTTTTTTTATAAACTAAGTCAAAAGTGTCCAATGCTCCCTATGGTAGGGAGGCTTGGACATACCATGTAATGTATAATTTGTAAATTTTTGTTCTTCTTCGTCAGTGAAAATTTGTGAGGTTATAAATCTGCGCGAAAAATCCTTTATAGAATCTTGTTTCAGGTACCGTTGCCAACTTGATCTAGGGACTCCATATTTATCAGCTGCTATTTTTATTTTTGAACCTTTTGATACCTCTTGTATTGCTCGTTATATTAAATCTTTAGGAATTTCCTGTCGCAAACCATTATTTTTGAATTTAAACTGCATCTTTCTGTAATTGACAATAGTTAAAAATCCTCAACTGAACATAATAGGCGTTGGGCATGCCCAAACCACCCGCAAGTCTAGATGCCCATTTCTCCCTCTGTATACATCTATATATATAAAAGAAAGTCGTGTTAGTTACTCCACTTATAACTGAAGAATGGCTGAACCGATTTAGCTGAAAACTGGCAGGGAGGTACTTTAGAGCCAGGAGAAGGACATAAGATAGTTTTTATTACAAAACATAAAAATAAAAAATACAATTTATTCCGGACATACAGCGCCATCTATTGTTCAAACCAAAAATCTGCCGGATGCCACTATTCCACGCGAACGAAGTCGCGGGCAAAAGCTAGTTTTTGATATAAGTTACCGGTATTTTTTAGAATCTACGTATATAGGCTTGGATTTCGGTTTAATTTATAGATTAGTAAATAAACAATAGATTAATAGTGCACATAAGATAAAACCGTTTAACTTAAAAGTTTTTTACCGATTTTTTATTTTCTAGTTTTTAGTATTTAATGAAAATGCCTACCGAATATTCCTCATTCTATCTAATTCATTTAGTGCATCATTATTACACGGTCTCTTACCTGATAATTTATTACAATCTAATTTAAAAAAAGTATATTTTTTAACGACGCCAAAAATCATCTAGTGACCCCTCCCTGGGTCAGCAGCGGTAAGGGAATGCCAGACTCATCATCATCCTCCGAGCCTTTTCCCAAACCTGTTGGGGTCGGCTTCCAGTCTAACCGGATTCAGCTGAGTACCAGTGCTTTACAAGAAGCGACTGCCTATCTGACCTCCTCAACCCAGTTCCCCGGGCAACCCGATACCCCTTGGTTAGACTGGTGTCAGACTTACTGGCTTCTGACTACCCGTAACGACTGTCAAGGATGTTCAATGACAGCCGGGACCTACAGTTTAACGTGCCATCCGAAACACAGTCAATGGTGTCTAAGATATACTTAGAAAGTACATACAAACTTAGAAAAGTTGCATTGGTACTTACCTGACCTGGGATCGAACCCGCGCCCTCATACTTGAGAGGTTGGTCCTTTACCCACTAGGCCACCACGACAATTAATTAAGGGAATGCCAGACTCTTACTAACTAAAAACAGTTATGTTTCGTAGTAGGCCTTTTATGTACCAGTAATGTGCCACGGTAACTCTTTCGAATAATCCCGCAGCCCAGGCAGGCCTTGGCCCTGTTGGGCCCCGCTGGGGTTGCTGACAGTATTCTACTTGTGTAGCCCTTTCATTTGATATCGAGGGGGTTGTGCCATTTTGTGCCGGCGGCCATATTGGATTTACAATGTTATTGATATTACTATATTGTATTGTCATCAGAATTAAAGGTGTATACAAAATTTCAGATCAATCGGTTGACAGGAAGAGGGTGAAATTTGAATTACTAACTTTGACCCAAGAATAAATAATAAAACAAACGGGGTGAGCTAAATAAAACCGTTTAAATATCTCGTAATGTTGGAACTGATTGTAATTTTTAGGAAAGCTCTTTAATTATATCTAGCCAAACATAAGAAATGGCAATAAAAGTTGATTATCTATAAAATCTGATTTTTTATGCAATAAATAGTGAAAAAGTGCCCATCCCTCCCCTACCTCCCCTAAATTATGAAATGACATTTCGAATCGAAGTGAAATGCGAGTTGTTGTTCGAATTTTATAGAATCGCAGTACAGTTATCCGCCTTTTTTAATCGCTGGAAGCTGTTACAAGAAAATTAATTCCAACGTGACGATATTAACCTGCGGCTTACGACTTAACAACCAGTAATAAAACCTCGTATTTTTAGACTCAAACCAGTTTACGGTACGAGAATAATTCCGTGACATAGGAGAAAATACTAAAAATATCAGGAAAAATACTGTTCATTCTTCGATATTACAGCGGCTGTGATCTGTTTTTAATCTAAATTATAAAATATTTTGAAAAGCAGATCACGTACATACACATTATTGGATAACAGTACAAATTACTTGGATTTCCCAAATTAAACAAATAGACTGAGGAAACTAAAAATACATCTTCGGCCAACTATTTGACCAAGAAATTGGCCTTGTATTTGGAACGCATAGTCTGTTATACGCTCCAGTTCAAGAGGATTGAAGCAGTTGGCCAAACATTGGAGCAATTGTTGGAACTAACTCCCTCAGCTATTTAGGAATCGAGACAACAATACTAGCTTAAAGCAAATCCAAATCCCTTCACACGAACTTGCGCTTGAATCTGAATTTCATAACAGTATATACCTACTATACACCAATTGTATGCGAGAACACGACATACATAAGTTTTGGTTTTATGACATTGAACGTAGAATCCTATGTTTTTTCTGGCAAGAATGTGTATCAAATAGTTATTTAAGTTATAATCAGACAGAAATTTAATAATACTGACCGAGGATTATTTGATTATCAACATTTAATATTGAAAATAAGCGGTTATGGATCCTTGTACACTTCAGGTAACACATTCCATGTTGCTTAGCAACCTATCACTAAGGAACGGACCAAACCAGTTGTGGCTTCAAACCCGCGACCCGCATATCGAACATTCTAAACTTGTTTATTCTACAGATACGAGCAATAAACAGATCTATTGGTCCGTACAACTTCAGTTCCGTAGTTTTGTTGTCAAAGCTGTTATTGCCAAACTTACGCTTTATACCTTTAATGAAATGAATTGCTTGAGAAAGTTTCGAGCCTTTGGCTAACTTTAAATGGCAAAATTATCTGGCCTTATTGGGATTCCGCGAGACGTTACGCAGTAGCAAACTGTAATCGGGATTTATTCGACCAAGCGATACGCCCCGAGTTTACGTGTATTACATTACACAGAAACTTTCGTATGAAAAAATATCAGTTGGTAGAAATGATACACAATTATTTTCAGTAATTTTTGGATCTATTATAAGTACACAGGCAGACTTTAATACAAACTACAGCTATCTTTTATATTATCTTAATACAGGCATGACTGAATTAATTTACCCCCATCATATCAAAATTTGCAAATCAAAATTCGGAGGAACCTTCACTGAATTAGTCCACGTAGTCATAGATTTCCCGGAAAGAGAATATTTAATTTATTCACTCACTTAATAGGACTTTCAAATTATACTGGGAATATTATTCATACATATTTTCACGTTAATATGTATGTATGTATTGTATGTGTAGCAGACATTTACGACTTCGTACGAACGCTTCTCGCGTCCGCTTAGATGTTGAGTACAAAAATTGTTCCCTTAAACAGTGTACTCTGTAGTTCGATTTAAAGTATATTATCTGGTAAATTATGGAAGTTCTCCTCCCGAAAAGAACACACGTCGAAATCGATCCAATAAATGAGTCATTCTAGACATTTTTACTCTGATTAAACGAAGAACCAACACATACCTACATAGAAATTGACAAAAGTACAACAAATTTTCATTTTCGACATGAAAAACTCAACCCAAACCTTTAAAAATTCCTTCACAAGTATCAGGTTTCTAACAAAATTGATACGTCTACCTTTGGGGGCAGGAGTGTTTAATTAAGTGGTTCCTGAGGTCGCTGTTCATATTATGAAGGGCTTTTGTTTCGCGTGCCAGAGAGAATGGCGTAAGGCTCCCCTATTGAAAGAAGTAGGTATCGGTTCTCTGAAAGGTTTTCAAATGGCTGATTAATGTACACGTTTACGATGTTGAGATTTTTCAATATACGTTTTTTTTTATTATGTTGCCGAAAAAAAGTGGCTGAAAAAGAAATTAGTTTACAATTCCGAAATGAACTAGTCAGTGTTATTACAAAAAGTTAAGACTGTTAATATGTGTTAAAGAAAATTCGTAGACAAAATTAAACACGTGTCAGACGTCTTTTTATTTTCATTGTATTAACACGATAAATGTCGCAAAAAGAAATAGGAATTCAAATAAAATTCGTACACTCAATCCTACGAATAACATAGGATATATTATATAACTCGTGGATTCAATATTTATTCTTCATTGTTTTAATTTATTTCTGCTCAGATAAAGTTTCGCTATGAACTCCCCAGCAACACATATCTACAGATTTATGTGTTACTAATATTATAAAGAGGAAAACTTTGTTTGTTTGTTTGTTTGGTTGTAATGGATAAACTCAAAAACTACTGGACCGATTTTAAATATTCTTTCACCATTAGAAAGCTATATTATCTGCGAGCAACATAGGCTATATTTTACCCCGGTGCGGGCAGTAGCTCCCACGGGACGCGGGTGAAACCGCGGGAAAATTGGAACATAAACTTGGATGACTTTGACATTAAAAACAAAATCATCCTTCTGCCCTACATTATCATTTAAGGCACAAATACTTTAAACATTTTCAAGAATGTAAGTGGAGATTAAATATATAATACATATACATCATACTAGGTTACATTATACATATCCCGTTTCAGACCCCTTATTAGACCCGTAAAACAAACAACAAATCACGAAATAGGTAGCAAACTGTAAATAACTCATTCATTCACACAATTGGAAATCCTAAAAGAACTTTCGTACCAAGTATTTTAAAATAAGAATCAAGTTTATTCAGCGCAGAACAGTACTTTAACTTGTTCCTTTAAAATGCTGGCGTTTTTCTATAATAAGGTGCATTTTAATGGCTTTGCAGCGTTGTATGACGACTGCAGTTGGCATTACGTTGATTTCAAAGGCGCCCAGTGACCTATGTATTGCAGTTCGCACCTCGAAGCGACTGCGCGTGACGTCACTAAAACTTTGTCGTGATATTCCTGTTTTTATTTGTGAAAGTATTTTAAGACGGTTTCCTTTGCGATGTTTTAGTATTTTTAGACAATTCTGAAGAAAATATCAAAGTAGGTATGTACCTACTAAATATCATAAAAAGCCTACTTATTTAATTCTAAGTTAAATAACACTTCAATACAATTTATCTGTTTAAAAATCACGTCACAAAACAGACAACCGAAGATAAAAAGAGCTTTCTATTTCCAAAACTTGTCTTTGTCCGATAATTCTAATTGCAAACTGGTACCTTCTTATCCAAGTGTGCAAAGGCACCGTTTCGAAATCTAAGAAAGTTTGTAGAAACGATTTTCCTCTTTAGATAAAGTAAGAAAGTTGTATTACTCTTAGTATCTGTAACGAGGTTGGATTTGCGAAACCTTTCAGGAAGGGAAGTTGAAACGATAATAATCTTTTTTAAGTTGACCCGCGGGGTTTTTACGCCGTTCACTATGGGTGAAATCTTGGTGCATTTAATGCATTTTGTATGAAAAGAAAAACCGCCAAAGATATCTTAGTAAAAGTTAAAGTTGAATTAATATTAAGACTTCCAACGGTGATAAGAAATATACTTAATTGGCCTTACTACAAAAACTTAACCACCTGTTTTACACTTGTCTAAAAAATTGTGGCTGGAAAATGAACCATATGTCAACGTCATAATTTGACATTTTTTTAGACAAGTCTTAAACTGACGTTTAAATGTTTTTGTGGTAAGACAGAAAATGTCTCGCCAATTCCTTTTAAGTATCTGTAATGGTTTTGTGTTTTTTTATCCTAGTTCTTCATGTAGATAGGTACTTATAATAAGCTAATAGATTTCAATTTCACAAGTATAAACGCCTGTGTGTGGTGCTATTGGTATTAGAACAAAAATTTTAATTCATGTACTATCGAATAATTACAAAACCAAAAAGTTATTTATAATAAGCAAAATTAAAAATTTTGAAAAAACCCCCGACGGTAAAAATCTTATTGAAAAATAATAAAATAACTCAAAACCCCCGACTTAACCCAATTATATAGGAATATCCGTCGGGAGCTGCCATTAAACCAGCTAAAGGATTCTAGTGTCGAGAATACAATTATTGAAGAATTGTAGATGTTTAACGATGACATAAAATACACTCAATTAATTGTTGAAACTTCATATAGAAAAGGCAGCCCCCGACGGTTATTCCTATATAATTGGGTTAAGTCGGGGGTTTTGAGTTATTTTATTATTTTTCAATAAGATTTTTACCGTCGGGGGTTTTTTCAAAATTTTTAATTTTGCTTAATTTTATTTCAGACTTTTTAGAGAACATATACGAATTATAGTCTATGTAATATGTTATTGCAATATTATTTTGCACCGATATTGTAGCGCCCTCTAGTGAGTTACAGGCGTAATTTTTATTATTTGGGAACATGCATTAAGCACGTACACATTGCTGACGAAAACAGAATTGTAATCGGACGTTTTGATTATATTGTAACATTGTTTGGCACTAATATTGTGGCGCCCCCTAGTGATTAATAGCTATGACACCTATCTAAGAACATGAACTCATTGAACACAAAACCGTTATTGAAAACCGCATCAAAATCGGATCATTAGTTTAGAAGGTAGGTGGGAACATTACTTTGCTCTTTTGCACTAATATTGTGGCGCCCCCTAGTGAGTTACAGCCATGACACCTATCTAAGAACATGAACTCATTGAACACAAAAACGTTATTGAAAACTGCATCAAAATCGGATCATTAGCTTAGAAGGTAGGTGGGAACATTACTTTGCTGTTTGGACTAATATTGTGGCGCCCCCTAGTGAGTTACAGCCATGACACCTATCTAAGAACATGAACTCATCGAACACAAACCCTTTATTGAAAACCGCATCAAAATCAGATCATTAGTTTAGAAGATATGTGGGAACATTACTTTGCACAAACGCACACACAAACACACAAACACACAAACACACAAACGCACATCTCTCACCCTAAACGCATATACCTGCTCCGTTCCGTCGTGGGTAAAAAGTCCTTTCGGGACACGTGTGGAACTGCAGAAACTAGCTAATTATCACTATAACTAGTAACTGATATGATACAACCGTTCATCACCGGTTCTGTTACTGAATCATAAACAATTTATTAGTTCTAGCTCCGAACATTCCCTTCGTAACTGAGCCGGGCTTTTGTATTAATGGTGTTAATTATTGACTCAATTTAATATAAGTGTGATTTTAATTAACTATATTGTTGTTCTGAGACTTCCGAGTTGTAATGAAGAGAGTAGATTGTAATTGATTTGATACTTGTGTATTACGTTCTATAGAATGTTTTCTTCACTGGCATAAAGGGTTGCTTAAACATGCTTTTATTATGTTATGTATGTAACCGTGTAGTGAACTCTAAGTTAGGTATTTTGACCATCTTCCAATGGTGACAATATAATCATTCCTGTCAAACTGATCTGATGATGGAGCCGAAACCTATGAACTGGAACTCTATGATAGATTTTGGTTCGTACTTGCATTTATGAAAGCGAGTTTTTCAACTGTTTTTAAACTATTAATTTATTTATAGGTATAAATGGTGACATCGAATTTTGACTAACATAGCAATTAAATAACTGCTTTTGCACATAAAATACAGTTAATGAGTTTTGTCTACCTGAAAGTTCATAAAATTAAAGCTTCTTCACATAAAGCCTTCATGAAAACGTATCTCCATTTACAAAAGGTCTCGAGGTACTCGAGATGTGTAACCGTCCTCACCACTTCATCATCATCAAGGAATGTAGTATATACCTTCACAACCTCTTTACACCGTACCTGCGTATTGTAAGGCCGGTTTTCCACTGTTCGGTCCTTCATATTTCTTCAGTTTCAAGTATCCAGTCTTGTAAATTAGGACACCCTAAGGATCATCTCACTTTAACCAACTTTAATCACTTTTTCTGTGCTTGATAGTCCACTTATTGAAAGAGTGTAAAGGCTACTTTTTTACTTTTGGGGGTGCATGTAGTACAGTGTCAACGTGTTTATAAATAGAGTTTCAAAATACTCAACACATTTACAATGAATTTTAAGCAGTGCACAAAAAAATCTGGTGGTCCAGAATCATTAACAGAACATATCTGCATCATCAGTATTTTTTTTTTTCATTTTTTATCCGTCCCAAAAACAACAAAATATGGACACTAACTATTCTTACACGCTTGGAGCAGCGCTCGTGTCAGTAAGCCGGTTTCGCGTTGCCGCCGTGCCTACTATGCCAACTGTGACCGTACAATCGGTTACAAAATAAACATCTTTCGCTATTAATAACTATTCTTTTTTGTACTAAAACACAACAAAATAAAAATATACGTATCTATTTAACTACAAGTTGACAAAGTTTGCGCACTGGATAAAATTCATTCCTGTATAACACAACAATAACTCAACACATTTGCTGCTTTATATTTAGAATATATCGTCCCATTCAGCTGTTTAAAATTGTAAAAAGTGTGTAGACGACTAATCGAGCCTAGGACCTCAATCCTTGAATGCAATCGATTATGAAGCCAGCACAATACAGTGAGGATACAGCCTAAGACAAAATACAGTAGCTTTTGTTTAGCGGTCCCCACAATTAACGTTGGTTTATTACGTACTTGTACGTAGAAGGGACGTGCCTTGGTTTCACCCCAGTTTATCGACGCGCCCCTGAATAGAATACGTGACGACTTTTTTTGAGTTTTCTGTGATGTTTAAGATATCACATTGGCATTGTTCTTTTTTATAGTAGGTAAGAAGGGTGAAAAAGTATAATGATGATTTGTTGCCGGATTTAACAGAAGAATATAATATATTTTTAGAGCAGCCGTGTCGTGTTGAATTCTTTTAAGCAAACGTTGGTATTCAAAATTATCAATTAATCCATATTTTTCTCATAACAGGGAGTGTTGGATGTGGGAGTGTTGGAGTGTTGCATGTTAATATAACATAACAGGGAGGGTGAAAAAGCAACACAAATAAATACTGAACAGATGTATTTTTTTACAAAAAATAATAATTACCAAAGTTCAAACAACAATGTGATACAGTCATTTGTAATTAATCACGCTTAACCACGTTCATCGTAAATCTGCCATTTGCAGTCTGACAGACATTTTGGGGTACGTTCCTACCCCTCCTTTGTTTCAACACAATTTGATTTATTACGTTATAATTTAATAATAATTGTGAAATATAGCTCTAAATATAATTTAACGAACTGGAATAAACTGAGAATTTATTTACCTTTAAAAGAGGATTTATGTTTAAGTGATTTTTTTAACAAAAAATTTATAAAAACGAGTTTTTTTTTGATAATCCAATTTGAGAACTTTCTCCTTTTTAGGAAGTCGGTCAAAAATATGTTTCATCATCATCATCATCAGCCTATCGCAGTCCACTGCTGGACAAGGGCCTCTCCAAGTGCAAAAATATGTTTACTTTACTTCAATCGAAACTTTACCACAGAAATAAAAGCAACAATATTTTGCCCCGTCAAGTTTACAAATACAAATAGACCAAATAACCGTTCTGCATAAATCTTTGATCCATATCTTCACGTCACAATTGATAAAATGGGAACTGTTGTCAGTGTATCGGAGATGGTGACAATTTGTCCTCACAAGGATGAAAGGAGGAAAATGGAAGGAGGAAGAATGAATGTGAGGAGTAGGGGTACGAGGAAGGAAGGAGGTTTTTGAATATTTTTGACAGGTCGATGGGCTTGTTGTTTATTCTCTTTTTTCATGGGACCCGGGGTTTGTATGATTGTTAGTGTGTGATTTTCGTTTGTTTTTACGTAGGTACTTCTTAATTCTCTTCAACAAGGAGAAAAAAAATAAAAAATATATGGCATTTTATCGATATATATAAAAGAAAGTCGTGTTAGTTACTCCACTTATAACTCAAGAACCGCTGAACCGATTTAGCTGAAAATTGGCAGGGAGGTAGTTTAGAGCCAGGAGAAGGACATAGGATAGTTTTTATTACAAAAAATAAAAATAAAAAATACAATTTATTCTGGACATACAGCGCCATCTATGTATTGTTCAAACCAAAAATCTGCCAGATGCCACTATTCCACGCGAACGAAGTCGCGGGCAAAAGCTAGTTTCATATAAAGCAAAATGATACAAGAATTGTTTTAACATATTCTTTATATGAGGCTGTATCTGAAATTGAGTATCTGTAAGCAACATTACTAAAAAACCGGCCAAGTGCGAGTCGGACTCGCGCACGAAGGGTTCCGTACCATTATTTAAAATCACTTTTGTTGTATGGGAGCCCCCCAAAATATTTATTTTATTTTAGTTTTCAGTATTTCTTGTTATAGCGGCACTAGAAATACATTATCTGTGAAAATTTTTACTCTCTAACTATCACGGTTCATGAGATACAGCATGGTGACAGACGGACGGACGGATGGACGGACGGACAGAGGAGCGAAAACAATAGGGTCCCGTTTTTACCCTTTGGGTACGGAACCCTAAAAACATTTCACTATCATTTAACATCGACAAAAGATGAATACATATTCAAATAGAATATCCATGCCAATGTGTACTATACGCATGTTTTGGTGACTCTACGAAACATGAAATATATTCATTTAAAGTTAGACTGAAGTTAATATTTACCGGCGTCTAATCCCTTACGCACGGGTGCGTATTTTGCATAATATAATTTTTTACATTAATTACAAAGTAAATTAAACCTACTCATGTGGAAATAACGTTAATTTTTCATTAAATTATGGCGTTTGGAAGTCGATACTTATTTACTTATAATGAAAGTTTATTAATATTTGTGTTCTAAAATTTATTACAGATTTACCAACAAATTATTTACATTTATTATCTAAAATGAATTTAATTAAAATAATAATTACAAAATATTGTCAAAAAATTAATATTTAGGTTAACTTTGAAATAGTACATAGTAAAAAAAAATGGGGCTTTTACATTGACTTTGTTAATTGATGAAACATGTCATCTAGAAACTGTTGTTTTCACTGTTGGAAAGATAAGCTCTTCTTGAGTAACCATCAACTTTATTTTATCCCGGTACGGGCCGTAGATTCCGAGGGACGCGGGTGAAACTGCTAAGAAACGGCTGGTTATCAATGGTATTAAAAAAATCCTCAGAAAATCAGTTGCTGGCATACATCTTGAAGCATGTTGTAAGACCAGGATAGAGGGTCTGACACAACAACGACACGCAAAACGAGTTATGAACACTTGAACACTGCGAACGTCGTGTCAAACAGACAAAATTCTATTAAAGAATTTATACATATGCGGTACGTTTTGTTTTTTGCCAACATATTTTTTCACATTCTGTATAAATATTTTTTGTTGGATATTCCGTTTTTTCTCGTTTGGATTTCTAGGAAGTCTTTTGAATGGTTGTTTGTTTGGTTTACGGTGAGTTTACTTCGTTTTGTTTGTTAAAGTTCAGTTTAAAAACTGACTGTTCAATTCTAGAGTGTATTTTTAACCTTCAGTTTTTCTCTAGGGCATTGCAATACCGAAAGTTCTTTATTATTTTTGTTTTGGAGGTAGTAACTGAATTTATTGATATGTGTCCGTTAAGAGCACTTTAGTTTATTCACGTAAATCAAACCAAGCCTGTACTTACTTAAAGTCGAAGTCTAAAGTCGAAAAAGAGATTGCGCCTAAAAACATAGATAAAGTCCGAATTTCCACTTGACATCACAGCTTCGACCTGTCAATTTGTAATTCTATTCCGCTCCATATACAACAATGTTATCAAGGTCTTCGACACAATAAACTCGGACCGCTTGTCTTACGTTACCATGGTTACGGGTTAATAGACTACGGTTCGGAAATCCAATGGCGCGGACCAGTTCTAATAGCTTCGTAGCGTCGTAGTACCGTAGCTCCGTAGCAGTCTAAAAGCGTAGCAACGTAGCAAGTTTGCTACGTGATCTTTCGAAGATGATCTACGGTGTTCGATATGTCGTAGAATGTATGTAGTTTTATTGAATTAAGTGCTTTGTTGCAAGGTATACGACTTCGAGGTTTTGTTTGATATCTGATATAGAGGTAAAAGGAGTGATTTTTGTGTCGAAATCGTTTAAGAACTCGTGTTAGCAAAATCTTCAGATGTATGATCACAAGCATTGTCTTCAATATTGTTTGATTGTCTTGTCACGTCCTAAACATTTTCAGTATTTGGTATCGTCACATCCACAGCTACGCAACACACAACATGGGACATTTTATGCGTCTCCACATATCTTTTAAATAATATTATGAGGTCTTAAAATTAATGAAATAGCCGAAATCTTACATTAAATCTTAGTCTTCGCATTAATATAGATCAGCATATCAGTCTACTACAAACTGTCAAAAAATTCAAACTTTATCTGTACAGAATACATAATAATAAGCTGATGTCTTACGGTAAATTTTAATAACCCATCTATCAATTGATTTGCGTTTCGAAATTGAATTTTATCATTAGCTTCAAATAAACGATGTCAAGCCATTTTAATCGCAAAACAACGGATAAGTTTATAAAAATCCAAGGCTAGTGTCTGTACAGAGTTTTTTAATGAATAAATAATCTATGTTACCAGGCAAGCAGTCGCGGTAGCCGCGTGAGCAGAATGCCGCGCGCCGGCGCCCTCCTGCTGGCGCTAGCGGCTGTCGTGCTCGCCGCCGAGTGGGCACATGCCTCGTTCATCGACCCTGGTACTGTATAGCGACTCACTGAGGAGTTAGTTAAGTTCTGTCGCGGTAGCCGCGTGAGCAGAATGCCGCGCGCCGGCGTTGTCTTTCTGTTGTCCTGGTACCGTCGCTATAATTTACTTGTAGCATTAAATGTGCTAAATATAGCCAAACCTGCACGAAAAATGTAACCTAAATGGAAGTGTTTATCTTTTCTTGTATATAGTTTGATTAGAACAATGAACATAATCAATTAAACTACTTTCATTTAGATTACATTTTTGTGCGCTACAACGGCTGACAAAATATGAACAAAAATATTCTAGAGGAATATTTCTTCTTCTTTTTACATATGTAGAATAGGAATACTAAATAGCATACACGTAATATATTTTTTATTTGATCATCATCATCATCCTCCGAGCCTTTTCCCAACTATGTTGGGGTCGGCTTCCAGTCTAACCGGATTCAGCTGAGTACCAATGCTTTACAAGAAGCGACTGCCTATCTGACCTCAACCCAGTTACCCGGGCAACCCGATACCCCTTGGTTAGACTGGCGTCAGACTTGCTGGCTTCTGACTACCCGTAACGACTGCCAAGGATGTTCAATGACAGCCGGGACCTACAGTTTAACGTGCCATCCGAAACACAGTCAATGGTGTCTAAGATATACATAGAAAGTACATACAAACTTAGAAAAGTTGCATTGGTACTTGCCTGACCTGGGATCGAACCCGCGCCCTCATACTTGAGAGGTTGGTCTTTTACCCACTAGGCCACCACGACATTTATATACATACTTTTTATTTGATACTGAAATAAAAAACATCAAAAGATAATTTATAAGCTAAACATACAATAGGCATCTTACGATAAAAATACGTTTTAAGACTCCTCAAAGAGACAAAAAACTTTCATATTCTTGAAAAAGAATCTATTTTCCGTGATTTCCCATCCGTGAAAAACAAAAACTCTCAATAATTCTTAAACGAAAAAGTTGTTTTCGTCAAATTAAGGACTTGGGAGTCCCCGCTTTTTTATACGAAAACGCTATGAAAACATTTGATAAAGTGTGTGATAGAATTTACAAGGAAATATCATTGAGATGGAAAATAAACTTAATTATGTCATTGAATACGAAACATATAAAGGTCGTTTTGAATATAATAAGCGTATGTGCTTTCCAATGTACGACACTTTGTATTTAATAATGCTTAGAATACAGAAAACAGTAGAATGAACTTCTTCCTTTTGTTTAGCTATTCTCTGGTCTCTAGACAGAGAATCACTTAGAAATTGGTTGGTTGTCGTGTAATTGGCATCTGTGTAAGTCCTTTTTACTCGTTACAACCTTCTATTTTTGTCATTTATACATAGAAGTAGTTGGTGTTCCTTTCCAAAAAAAAAAATGAATATTGACGATTTTGCCCAGCTCATATGTTTTACGTGCTAAAAAGTGTTCTTCGGTTATTAAATAAATAACATACAAAAAATACAACAAGTATTCTTATAAAACTTACAAATCATTTAATACGGAGAGGGTAACAGACACTTCAGAACTTTATAGTCTCGATAAGTGTTATACAAAGTATCGACTTGAAACTCGAGTTCCTTGTTAAACCTTATATAAATCAAAGACCATAAATAATGCGTTTTGTCAACAGGAGACGACGACGTCGAAGTAAATCTGTCTGATTACGGAGAAGATCCCGCTGATCTGCAGCTTCTAGAGGATGTTGGAAAGTGAGTCCTATACTTAACAATTTAAAGAACAAAATCAAATGTAGAACAGTATCTAGTAAAACGAGGTGGATGTTGAGAAATGTTTACAAAGCAGTCGTGATTATAGGAGTTTGAGTTATGAACTCGAGCGAACTTAGAAAATATTTCGATCAATTAGGTTTAGAATAAATTGAATATTTTGTTTGAGAACACATGTTTTTCTCAATATATAGGTCTGAATAATGATAAAGCGCAACTTTCTTAATTTTTCACGCATTTATTTGCTAGAAAAACGATAGGTTTGTTTGGTCCCAATGTTTGGTTAGTCGTAAAGAACGTTATTATACAATGTAAATCCAAATTACCAACTCTGTCAAGGAGAAACCAGACAGCCTTCCAAAGAGCAAAGTTCAATGAAGCAGATGCATGCGCCAGCATTGCATTACCATAGACACAAACTTAGGCTAGTGTTCAATGATGTGGTTTCAGACGATCGTCGCTGATCTACGTTTTCAGGCGCGCCTGTGTGAAGCGAGGGGGCAACTGCGACCACCGGCCCGGGGACTGCTGCCATTCCTCCTCGTGCCGGTGCAATCTGTGGGGCTCCAACTGTCGCTGCCAGCGCATGGGCCTCTTCCAGAAGTGGGGGTAGGCCGCACCCCGCTCCCCGACTCCCCTGAAGCGGCGACCAGCTCCCACCAGCCGATCTGACCGCCGCTCCATCGGACGACAACATTTGCATTATCAAACGGACCCCTTGCGTTCTCTTACCTTTCATTTCTCTATGTTCCCTCTCTAGTATTTCATCTATCGGCTAGAGAGATTCGAATTGAAAACAGGGACCTAGATTTTAGTTCGGAAATATTTTTGGACCTTTTATAATATACAACATTTGTAAAATGGTATTTTTTTGACGTTAGACTTCGGTCTCTTGGTTTATTTGTTTTTTGTTTAATTTCTCTGATTCTCCGAGTGTCCGCTTACGTGGTTGGGCAATCACCCAGCCTTATTGCCCAATCAGTACGCCCCGACGTCAAGCTCGGCGAATCAGACGCCAGCAACTGCCTCTGGCGACGCGCCATCCACTTCTGTTGCGTTTCATGTTTTGGTTAGGACGAAGAGACGCGTCGCCTCGCAGGCAGTTCAGCTATTCTCTTACAATGTATGTATGTAGAGTTAAGTAAGCTAATCGTAGAGAGCAGTAGCTGCTAAATTGATGGTAAACTTATGTCAATAGGAACTAGCGATCATTAAAAATAGAAAAAAAATATGAATGTACTTTAAAACTAAATGTTGTAGTCATGTAAGAGAGTATCGGTAATGAAAAACTTGGTGAAAGACGCTATTATAAGCCTTTATATATAACAACGCCATTTGTATTTGCGATTGGCACCTTAGATTTTTAAAATATCTATTATTAATGTGTCAATACATAATTCATATAATATTAATAAAACGAATCTTAATGTATTGTATGCGACTCTCGGACAGGAGAATATATGGTATTGAAGCCAAGTAGATCATGTGTACGTAGCTTCTTATCCCGATTGCGGAATATGATAATTATATTAATATTGGAATATGGAAATGATAAATTATATTAATAAATGTTTATGGACTTTATTGGTGTTCTTATTTATCTCTCTAACAAAACCTGTTATTATATTAGGAGGAGTATGAACAGTTATTCATAAGTATTGATGTCAGCACAGACTCACTATGTTTCAATATACAAATATGAATGACTGCCTCGTTGGTCTAGTGGTCGCAAGCACGGCTGCTGTGCTCGAGGTCTCGGGTTCGATTCCCGGGTCGGGCCGAAATCGTTTTGTAGGTTTTCCTAAACTTTCACAAAGCAGCCCGTAGTCTGGAAGTTGGTGATTGATTCACCCGTGCATCGGGGAGTACGTAAATGTCGGTCCTGCGTCTGATCTCTTTCCGGTCGTGTCGGATTGCCGTCCCATCGGGCTATGAGAGTGAAGGAATAGGGAGTGCACCTGTGTCTACGCAAATGCTTGTGCACTATAATATGTCCTGCGCAGCTGGCTGATCTCCTTAAATGAGAACAGCCGCCGTGGCCGAAATCGGCCGTGGACGCCATTATTATTATTATGAAATGAACGCAAATGTTTTATGCTCGCTGAGGGTATAATGCCATAGAAGCTTTTGTTCTTTGATTTAATAAGAAACCGATGAATATATTTATACATAGGTACTTTATAAGGAAAATCTAGCATACAGTTCGTAGATACGCCCACAGCTTGATTGATGTTCAGCGTATTTTTACTGTGACCATATTTTTTACTCAAAATCAAACAAAAGGACCCAAATGACAGGATAAAACAAACAACCGCCAAGTACCTACATAAAATAAAACGTCACCAACTTCATTATTAGCAAAGTTTGGAAACTTTTTTATTCAGTTCATCAATCACTCGTTTTTACCCATCGCATCGTTCCGAACGATCCATCCCCTTTTTGAGACAAAATTAATTATTTTTACTCTTTAAATTGTTTTACTGTGTAAGCAAAAATGGACAATCAGGGCGATTTGGGACACAGCCTTTGTATTATTCACTAGCTCATCCCATTTTGGGTATAAAAGGAACCCTGATTATGCCATCGTGAGCATTACAGGGTTAGCAGTATGATCTGTATATAAGGATAAGTTGTATAATAAAATACTCTTCTGTTTTTGAGAGGAACAACAAAGACAATTGAAAAATGTAAAACGCTCTTTGAATAGTCGCCATCGAATTCGACCCCTCTGGTGTCTATTGTAGGGGAGGGAGCAAAAAATATTCTTAGTTAATGGCTCTTAAAAAAAGGATTGCGTTGTGCTAAAAATATAGGTAAGAGGATTATTCCTCTTGCTAAATGAATAATTCTAACAAAAAAGTAACCAAATTGAGACTTTTATGAAATTCCACACAATGCGTAGTTAATAGATTAAATTTTTTAAATTATATTAATATTATTAAATAAATTATTAAATTAATTTTTTTTAATAAGTACATAAAATATTTTAAGTTTTCTATCTGTATGCATCTATCATGATCTGAAATAAATTAATATTGTTATTAATAAGTATAAAGCTATTATGATGTAAATTGCATTCAGCGGGTAACGGTAATATTAAGTAATCTAATAAAACAATATACCTACCACCCACACTGCATCACTTAACTAATTTACTTAGCATCAGAAATAAATGTTGCCATCGTTTCAAAAACGAGCGCTTCCTTCCTACTTGAACAATCACAACAGCAAAATTATATATTCGGGTTCAGGAAAATTAAAATCATGAAGCCTTCTAATAATAGACCGTCGTCAAGAGCGAAAAAGAGGAAATCTTAGGCGCTTGAAAAATATAATAATACCGCAGGAGGACCCAAACGACTTGACATATAATCGAAAAGAGGGCATCAAAATAAAAGTGCACTTACCACCCTTGTTTTCACCCTAAGCACAAAAGGGAAAAGGAGACATAACTATAAGAAAATTCTTAGACATACAAAAGAAATATCCAACAACCATTGTGTGTCCTAATTTAAAAACTCCATATAAAAATATAAGAGAATATTCCCATTGTCACGATGAAATGGGGCCCATATTAATTCGATACGCGACGCATGTGTTAAACTCGGTACTCGCAAGTCCCAATGCTCAGCCAACTGGTTCTCGATAAGGTAAAGCTTGGCGCAAGAACTTATTAATGTTTCACGAGATTCGGATTTTGGGTTCAGACACGTAGCTGTGTACGAGCTTAGATATTGACAGGGATAAGTTATTGCGTGAAGAGGTTACGCTAAGGGACCTTAGAGGTATTTTACATTTGTACACTTGAGTTGTTCGGTGGTTAACCTTTTCAGACAATTGTGTGGGGTACACTAAGGCAAACTAATATGGCTATCCTGCGTTACAGAACCAGAAGAATATACATCCGAACAAAAAGCAGTGTTCATTGAATTACTATTACGGGTAAGTAAATTAATGAGTGTTCATGATGGTGAAAATTAAAAGGCAACTTTAAAAATGTCAGGCATATAAAATACAGGAAACCACGCACACGTAAACAACTGATATATTATTTATTTCACAAAATCTGCAACGCTGACCAAGTCCATACAACTTTATTACTGCAGAAATAAAATGTTATTTTAATGTTAAATTCTTTCAGATCCAAAATTAATCCATTAGTTTTAAACAATTCAAGATTCTGGCGACGGTAGCTATGGTAACCGGCTTTATAAATTGAGTTTTAAAAGCTTACCAATGAAACCTTAAAAGGCTTGTAGGTAAACAAAATATTCCATAGAAAGTAGGTACATTTAACTTTATGAAAACTTTGCGCAGTAGCCCTTTTTAGAGGGTAACTATTGATATTCATTGAGCTGAATATAATTCGGTAGTATTGACTACTGGGATACATGTTACGGTACAAGGATCAGCCACAATAAGGTGTAATGTACACACATTTTGTGACACGTCATAAATGTTTATACTAATAGCGCTTACACACTTGCCAATTTATCGCTCTGTTTTTTCGATCAGAAAATCACGTCGGCGTCGTGTATTTATATGTATAAAGCTATATATACATAAATCAGTTTTACGTAAATGAATAACTTGGAAGATGGGTAGGCCTTTAGTATGAGACGCAACCTGCGTCGATACTCTTGCGCCATCCCACCTTCCAAGTTCTGCGTGCTGTGCTGCTGCTGCCGCTGCGGCCGCGGAGAACCTCAAGCGGCGGAAATATAGTGGCCTTGTCGGCAACTATATTTTCGAACCGTTTGGGGTTGAAACTCTCGGGTCGTGGGGTCCGAATGCGCACACTCTATTTAAAGATCTGTCTAGGCGGCTGGTTGACGCTTCTCGTGACCAAAAGGCTGACTATTACCTCGGACAAAGGATCAGCATGGCGATCCAACGAGGTAATGCTGCCAGCCTCTTGGGTACGCTCCCAGTTGACAGTGATGGGGATGAATTTTTTGACGCTTTTTAGATATAGTGTTTTTTTTTATTGTTTTACTAGGATAGTTTTTTTTATGTTGTAAATATGTATATACATAACTTCTGCATATAGTGAATAGTTTACTACATTGCATTATTTACATTGTTTATTCAAAACCAGCATATATTTGTGTAAGCTACAATTCAAATACTTTGATGTCTTAAAAAAGCTTTATACCTCTATAAATGTGTCGAAATGAGTAGGTCTGGAACCTTTTTGTCATAAAGAAAAAAAAAATTCTTTGACAAGCACGTCAAAAACATTTGTCTCTTTTTCCATCTTTTTATGAATGACCGATTTTTATGTTTTACCTCAGATTAGCTTAATAGTTACTTCGTAACTATATACTACGTACTACTGCGTAGTTCTGCTAACTACATGATAAACTACTGAGATAATCAGGACTTTGGATACAAAACAAGGGGACGGAGTTTGAATTCATTTAATGAATGAATTTAAAATGAAAAAATGTGGATTAAATAAGAACCCTATTTCGTAGAAAGCCGACTATGTTAATACATCTAGCACCTACATCCACATTTGAAGTCGTAAGCCAGACATGTCCACATTGTACAAAATCAGGTAATTGGATTTTGGAAATGGTACACCTCATTTAACGGCTACCGTGAAACTAGGAACCAACAATTATAACATACGGGATATACTCTCTTAGTTTGAAGTATACGCGATTTAATAGATAAACATGATAACAGCCACTGGTATGGAACAGCAAATCCACTCTTCAACATTCTGTCAGCATTCAAGAAGCGTTATGACGAGATTAGAATGGGAGTATCTAGAATACCCGTGGGCAAAAAAGAAACACCATAGGGATCTATCTAAAAATCAGAGAGGCGTTTAGCAATAGCACAAACACTGGGACCATTGACGTTGTTATTGCTACCTACAAATCGAGAGACCCATACAGTAATAAATGGATAGATCTTGCACACATACCCAATGCACTAAACTTATGCAATGCTATGCAAACGAAGAAGGCAGAAGAGGTAGCACCGGCTTTGAGCGCCGTTGCAGATGTGGTATTAATCGCAGGTGCTAGGAATGTCCAAAGAGCTTTCTTCCCCTTATGCTTCCTCATAATATATATGCCCTAGCTACCCAGGAACAGTTAACATTGTGCAAACTAGTGAGAAGCAGTAATCCCATGGAAACAAGTGAAGTTGATTTCTCAGGAAAAGGGATGTGGAGAATCTATAAAGACTGCTCTAGGTTTCTAGGTTTGAATGGACAATAGAAACAGCCATGGACGCCATCTCAGCTACGCAAGTAATATATCATTCCATATTTGGCACCCAAAATGAGGATCTGGGGGTCTTGCAATCCATAACTGATATGAAGAGACCATGGAAAGTGAGATCTGAAATAGCAGACAAATTAAGGAGCTCAGGAAAAACAATAAAGAGCACCAAACTACCTCAACAAAGGCTTTATGCCAAAATGATTCAGGCAAACATGACAGGGCTATTGACAGAATCTGCATTTCAGATAAGGTGCAAGCAGGCCTTTGCGGAAAAAGGGCTATAAATTACATTGAAGCTTTCTACAAACACATGAATTCAGACACACCCCAATCTATACCAGGAGGTCTGACACTACATGCATTAGCTGCTTTCTACCGAAGCTTAAAGGTTGAACTAATGACCAAGAAAGACGACAACCCAGTATACGGTACTGGGGAGTGGCGTAAAATATCTGGTTTGACTAGCGTTTGGCATGGCCAGTTTCCAACGAGCATGTAAGGGAAAGTGGGCGTTATTTCTGTGGTCGTGCTTGAACAAACCACGACCACAGAAATAAAATTGCTGCGCAATTTGTATATTAAAATTGCTGCGCCCTAACAGGGTATCATGTACCCAAATTGTGTTTTATATCATTTTCACACTCACTGAATAAATAAAGTACCTATACTTCGCAGGGGCGGGTAGCTATCAATAGTTAGAAGCCAAAAATAAACTTAAATTCTCTAAAGACACATGTCAAGTTCCCACCAAACTTTTCATTCCAAACATCAGAAATAACTTTCTTACACCAACTTATATTTAGCTTCAGTCTATAAATATATGATTTATATGTCCCTGTAGGTCCCTGTATTTCAATACTTCCCCAGGGAGATCTCAAGTATGTCAAGTGTGTCTCATTATAAACCAAGAATATCTCTAAGGGATTTTATTCACATATAAATATGTAAGAAAAAGTGATATTGAGTTGTACATGTACAGAGTGAAGTTTTCCATTGGTGAATGGCTACGGCTTTAGGAGTCTAGGTAGGCACTTTCCACACCCTAGATAAAAACTAGCCTATGTTCTTTCTCGGTCTCTGGACTATCCATTAAGGTACTATTTTTAAATTAAATCTGTGCGTTAGTTTTGTCATGAACGGCCGATAAACATACAGATTAACAGAGTTACTTTCGTATTTATAATATAAGGATTATTGACCTGATTCTAAATTAACAAAATTATACGGTGTGACCTTTTATGCCGGAAATGACAAATGAATGTATTATTTTTATTTACCAACTTTGCGACGGTAAGATATTAATAATGCATATTGTGTGTGGGTCAAGATAATTAATAATATCGTCAATATGGAAGCGAAATAATAAGCTCATAAATATCCATTTTCTGAAGATAATATGAGCCATATTATGATTAAGAAAATAGTAAACGCGAAACTTTGCTGTTGTGGGCTTGACCTTATTTAGATAATAACTTCATCCCGCCCTTATCCCATTTGTTTTTTATTTGTTTGAGTTTTCTTCATCCATAGTCTTTTGTCTACCGTGATCGCACAAGTAACGATCTTTCTAGCAATGTCGACTTTTAATACTATATATCCATCGTTTCTCTGATCAACTATATCCATCCACATCCATACTCGTCAACTTTCCCACAACATGATCCTCATTCCTATTCATCATACGCCACGGTTACTACTAACTACTAACAGCCAGTTTCTTCATCAAAAGTTAAAGCCAAAGTTAAAGTCAAAGTAATGTCTAAAGTAAAAGTAACGGTTAAATTCAATTATTCTATGAATTTTGCTGTCACTTTAGCCTTGAAAAAACGAATTTGACCGTTACTTTTACTTTAGACATTACTTTAACTTTAACTTTTGATGAAGAAACTGGCCGTAAGTAATTACTAACTAATTTAGATAATATGTAATTTGATTAAATTCAACAATATGTAAGGTTTACAAAGTTGATTTTTATGATCGTTTATTCATTTTTAGGGTTTCGTACCCAAAGGGTAAAACGGGACCCTATTGTTTTCGCTCCTCTGTCCGTCCGTCCGTCCGTCCGTCCGTCTGTCACCAGGCTGTATCTCATGAACCGTGATAGTTAGAGAGCTGAAATTTTCACAGATGATGTATTTCTGTTGCCGCTATAACAACAAAATACTGAAAACGAGAATAAAATAAATATTTTGGGGGGCTCCCATACAGCAAACGTGATTTTTTTTGCTCATTTTCGCTCTGGTACGGAACCCTTCGTGCGCGAGTCGAACTCGCACTTGGCCGGTTTTATACATATAAATAACATTTTTAAATATTAAATATAAAGAACCCTAAAAACATTGTAGTCAACATTGAGCCGGATGTGAAGAAAAACATCTATTTTCAGGATTAAGATAATTTGCGTGAAGCGTGCGAACAAGAAAATTATACCAACTCATTTGAACATTTTCGAAAACAAAAAAAATTGTGGAAGTCTATTTTTAACAAAATGGCGACAGCCGAGCAGTTTCTGAACATTCTAGATGATACGTCAAGAAATGTCCAAAGCAACGAATAACAAAAGGATATTTAGAAGCAAGAATCAACATTGAAGAATATTAGGCAACATTCAAGAACGCGCATCTAGAGTTGATAAAATGTGTGCCGAAGGCGAGTCGTCAATGTCGGGATGACATTCCATATTTTGCAAAGGACGATTACGTTGCACAGGAAGAATTATACATATGTTTATTGGCGGACCTGAACGATTTACTGAGTGTGCGAAATAAAACGAAACGAGCACGATCATATCTTTTACTTCAACAAATTCCTTAGATAACATTGTGATTTTTATTTTGTATGTCTCTACCAGACCTCGGGATTATAGAGTCCCGGATTTTTGGGAGGCGAACGTGGGGCCGAAGCCAACACGCTGAAGCCCTTTTGAGACAACTTTAATGAAATGGTGACACAAAACCGGCGATATCCTGATTTTTATTATTATTTAAACTTTTTTTTTATGAGCCCTCTAAACCAAATAATTGCACGAAGCTCTCAGACATTTATAAAACTTGTTACACATTGTGCGATACCTAAAGGTTTTTTTATTTAATGTGGGTGAGTTTGGTAATAACTTAAGTGAAACCAGGAGAAATAGTTTGAGGTTAACATAAATATCCAGTGATAAGGCCAATCAATAAAAAGTATTTATATCTATTTTATGACTACGGCAGTTAAAGTCTTCTTATCTTTGTGCTTATTTTCGGTGGAAACGAACAAATAAAATCTTATTTAGAAGTCGTAAGAAATCTCTATTGTTGGCCGTAATAATCATAAAAAGTTATTTTATTGTGTAAACAAATCAACGCTGATTTTGTAACTGCCTGATTGAAGGTAACTCTTTAGAGAAGAACCTTCTAAAGAATGAGAATCTCTTTTTTTTAAGTGGGATAAAAATAACATTTAAGCAATCACGTAAATTTTCAACAACAGCATAGTTTCAGGAATAGACTTTTTCAGAGGCAAACATCAAGTGGGATGAATTCTAATCTCTATACAGTTTCCACGAATTTCAAAGTGCCCTGCCACCATGAATGCAGTTCCAAAAGATTTGAAATTACATCGCAGTTTTACACCGAACAACTCTCTCGTTCGTTTAAATACCGAGGGTGGTGTAAACTGCATTATTGGAAGGCCAAACGCTTTTGCAAAGTGAGGAAAATTCTTTAGGTACCAGCTTATCCTAAAATAATCTGCATTATTACTGTCATGATCAATGAACTTTGCAGTCCCAAGATCAAATGTATATCAATGACTATCAATTATGGACATTGGATTAAAATGGACTATCAATTAAGTTGAAAGAAAGTTTCTTTAACCTTACAAAGCGATCTTGGCCCCAGAA
Source organism: Helicoverpa assulta (assembly GCA_963856015.1). NCBI lineage: Eukaryota > Metazoa > Arthropoda > Insecta > Lepidoptera > Noctuidae > Helicoverpa > Helicoverpa assulta. The sequence goes on from CAWLCW010000027.1 coordinate 5,765,133, forward strand.
CCGATCCTGAGACATCGTATAGTTATCGGCACGGATATTGAGCTCTCGGCGGAAGAGTGGGGATCGCTTTGCGCACTGTACACATAAGGCAATAAACCAATAAATCGCTTCTGCGCAGGTGAAGGTCAGGGCTCAATATCCGTGCCGATAACTACACCTAGCAGAGGCACTGTGGGTAGTTGGATTTCACTATGATAATGTAGTTACTAATCCAGTTTTTCTCCACTGTACTCTTTTACCGATTCCATTCCCCCGAGTGATGTAAATCGCATTACTGAAAGGACAAAAGGACATAGACAAAAAGTGCTGTAGCACCGTGCTTTTTATTTCTAAAAGGGAAGCCATGATATGAATTCATAAAGCCTTTTTGATAGCCAATGTCGACTATATCAGAGTTTTTTTTTTAGTCTATGGATTTATTTAGGGCGGTGATGTGACAAGAATTTTAAGTAGGTCCTATGGTGATGAGATGTTTGGAATATGATTGGTTTGAATTCTGATTAGGTTATTATTGTAACCAGGCTGGGTTTTAGGTTGGAATGTTTGATTTTGTTTTGATTTTGTCGAAACTAGTTGGCCGGTGTAAACCGGTTTTCCCGTCATAGTGAATTCTCCAGAGAAATTCAGTTAAAACTGGAGTCTAGCCTTGTGTCCAATTAACTACTCACACGTGCAACTAACAGACCAACATTTAATATGCTGTATTCATACTTAATTATAAATACGAAAGTAACTTTCTCCATAGTTCTATAACAAAGTCGTACATTGGCTGTACCGATTAGGTTGATTATCACCCCCTATCGCAGCATACAAATCGATATATGGATCAAGATTGTTCATTATCATACTGAAAAAAAATCTTCGGCATCATATATCGGCTTTGTATGCGGTAAGACGTAATCAACCAAATCGGTCCTTGGCGATAATTTGAAACATGGTTAAAGACATAGACCCATTTAACCGGGTGAGTTAAGTACGTAATTCTTCCGGGATGTGGCTGAGACCGAAAGTTAAGAGTTAATTAATTTGGTTAATTATTTTTATCATAGTTTCTGAAAGTAAATATTTTGGTTATTGTTCTTTTTACTAACATCTAGAGGTAATTTTCACAATCAGCCTTACAGTACAATATTGTTCCCACAGACCTTAATATCCTTCCAAAACCGCGTTAATAAGAGAAGCAAAACACTGTCAAGTCATTAACTAATGAAGAAACATCATATATGTAGGTAAATATATGATGTATGTTTATGCTCCTAACGTCGTTTATCAAAGTAATAATGATAAGACAAGCAAGGTTACTTCCCTTATGTTTTCTCAATATTATATCTTATTAAGATAAAGTGTTTGTTTGTTTGCGTATTAATTTTTGAATGTATGTACTTTTAAAACGATTGGGGTTTTATTATTCGACAGTTGATATTTAGTAAAGATCTTAAAGGCTATCATAATCATATGTTGTAATACTTAAGTTTTTACGCCACTAGAATAATACTATGTATTAATTTATACGCCACTAAAAAAACTTGCGTAATTTATATAACACATAAGAATTATGTATGTATTATTCTAGTGGTGTAAAAATGTATATGTATGATAAATATAAAAAAAAAAATAGAGAAATTACGGCAAGATAGGTAACGTGGGCGGGCAAACCCGCAAGATTCAACTAGTATTGTAATATCTCACTTCGTTTGTATAAAATGAAGTCTTTATTCATGAAAAATGATGAAGCATCAGCTGTCTACAGAATTGGTATTGATGTTCAAAAGCTATTTATTACTTATTTTTTTACAGCTGTTACCTTCACGGTCGAAATTGTATCTTATATGTATGTGGTTAAGGTGGAATATCTCTTAGTTTATCATTCTTAATATAAGGTGCCTTGGTTTCAATTTATTAGCGAGGGCGTTCGATCTTACTATAATAAATATTTGAGGTATTTTGACGATGTTGAAGCAATTATATGAAAGTAGAATATTTATACACAGAAAAAGTAGACTAAACTGTGTTTTTAACCCACATTATAGTCCTCATATAATTTGAATAATTTTCATCATCTGGATTCAAATCATAACATAATTAAATAGATTACCGTTTTGTTGCGGTATATTATAATGTTTATAATGTTTGCATGCCGAATGGTAAAATATGGCTGAACTTTATAATTATAAGAACTTTATATACCCATATTTGCAAAATTAAAAAAATCTATTCTATTCTGCTTCGTGAATCAAACACACCCCGTCATCCTTTATCTTGGTTCACATTCACCACCTTCTTGATAGCAAGATAGTCATTCCTGCGCATCATATGCACACATTAAGTTATTAGGTATATGTAAGCACAAGATATTCACCTTTGTATTTGAAACAAGCCGTTTCACCCGCGTCCCGTGGGAACTACTGCCCATTCCAGAATATAATGCCTATGCCACTCGTAGATAACGTAGCTTCGCAACAGTGAAATAATTTTTATAATCGGTTCAGTAGTTTCGCAGCATTTAGGGTACACACAAACAAATGTTTTCTCTTTATTGTATTGTAAGGTACCTATTTAAGTTTCCAATAATTCATGTTTAGAAATTTCTAATTGGTAATCCAACTGTCGTTTGTGACATAACCGAAATATTCGACTTCCAAGAATCCGATCATATCAGGTACAGGTGCAAATAATGTGATGTATAGATATTTCCACTTGAATGACGATAGCAAAGTTATAAATAAGCCAAAGTTAGACTGAATATTGGATTATACCCAAATGCATACATAAAATGATATTCCTGTCTCAATATGAACTAAATAAGCACTGATGTTGAAATATACGGGGAAGATAAGCTTGGATTATATACAAAGCGATGTCTCAAAATATGTAGCTAATTAATTTAGGATTACATGTCGCTATCGTTATTAATATTATGTTCTTACGTATTTTGGTACGGAACCGTAATAAGTGATTAGTAGTTAATTCCGGAGATATTGTCACTTAACAAAAGTGAAACAATTGTTCGAATCGGTTCAGTAGGTAGTTTCGGTGCCAAATAAATAAACATTTTTTTCTGTTTATAATGGCGTCCACGGCCGATTTCGGCCACGGCGGCTGTTCTCATTTAAGGAGATCAGCCAGCTGCGCAGGACATATTATAGTGCACAAGCATTTGCGCAGACACAGGTGCACTCACTATTCCTTCACTCTCATAACCCGATGGGAAGGCAATCCGACACGACCGGAAAGAGATCAGGCGCAGGACTGACATTTACGTGCTCTCAATCAATCACCAACTTCCAGACTACGGGCTGCTATGTGAAAGTTTAAGAAAACCCACAAAGCGATTTCGGCCCGACCCGGGAATCGAACCCGAGACCTCGAGCACAGTAGCCGCGCTTGCGACCACTAGACTAACGAGGCAGTCTTATATTACTCGTGTAAATACGTACGTTGCGTAGAATTATGTGATTGTTCAGTTATGTTCTTATTTCCAGTTGGTTCCAGTTGGTTAGAACACGTATTCTAGTACTTATTTATTAATTTCTGATATTTTTAGATGGAGTTCCTACGGTAAACTGAAATCGTTTTCAAATATTTTATATAGAATTATTGCTATAAGATAAAAGATTTATTAAAATATGGTATTATTTATTGTGGTCAGATGCTTTTGTATTTCAAGTAAATGCTATAACTAATCTCTATCTAAGAACACAGTCAAAGTCTTTTAATCATTCACAATATCAATTGAACTTTAAAAAAATGCATTTTGGCAGCAAAACATTACAAAATAAAGCTAGGACTGAAAATGTAAAAACTGAGGCTCTTCCTCTACATATTCAACGCGGATTTTTCCCCTTTTCAAAACTGACGGGCATCATTCAAAGGCCAAAACATGTTTCAGACAAGCCACAAAGGCCTATACGTGTCCAAAGGGTAGTAATTGTGCCCGCTGCAAAAATTGTGTTTACCCCTTGCCATTTTAACACGTCCGCAATTCGTTTAGACCGTTGCTTGGCAACACCGTTTTGCATTTGTTTTTAGAGTTCCATGCTCAAAAGGTAAAATGGGTCACTACTACTAATGGCTGATTTACATTGAGTCAGTGCTGACCCGGCACTGCCATCGTGTAAATTGATTTGAAGTCAGTACAGTGACTGTAATAGTTCGTGTAAATAGCACGCGTCAGTTTTCGGCGCCTACACTGACGTCAGTTACTGACTCAATGTATATCAGCCTTAAGTTTTCTCTGTACATCTGTCCGTCCGTCTTCCAGCCTGTACCTCATAAGCTGGGATAGTTAGGTAGTTGACATTTTCACACATGATATATTTCTGTTGCCGCCATAACTATAAATACTGAAACTATAGTAAAATAAATATTTTAGGGTCAAAATAAACGTCACTTTTTTCTGATTTGATAAATGTACGGAGTCTTCTTGCGCGAGTCCGACTCGCTCTTGGCAAGTTTTTTGTCTATTTTCTGATATTTGGTTTGTTTCAATGTTCATGTGCGACACGCAGTCGTAAAGTGTAATGTATAGAGGCTTTTACGCCTGAAATAGGCGTGAGTTTGGTAACAAATTGAAGCCTTGAATTGATTCCTGCATGTTTGTATAACTACTGTATCATAGTTATATTATTAGTTAGTGATTGCATCGTATGCTTTACGTACAGTGAACATGATAAATAATGCGTCATTTAGGCTAAAGAAATGTTCGTTCGTTTTCATTAAAATCACTCCACGGTTTCTTGTGAGAAATAAGAAACCTTAATTCTTAAAAATGTTGCTTTGTGCAATTTCTAGCTTCTACGAGAATTGTCTGGTTTGTTATTATAGTTAAATATTCCAACCATACTAGCTTGTCTTCAACAAAATTGTGACAGACTCATTCAAAATATCGTGAAAAATCGAATAAGTCAGCATACTATGCAAGAATAGACCAGGGAAAAGCAATTTTCCCAGCACTTTGTCAGCTTGAAAACTGTCATCACTTATGCACTCTCAATCTTTAGCTTCGTTCAGTATTATAAGCCGGTTTGAGTTTCCATGTCGCGTATATTGATTGGGTTTGTCTCCATACGGGAAAGAAGAAAAGATGGTGAATTTATCGACATTATTCTGGTGAAAATGCAGACAGGTTATTCGAAAGATATTTAATATTCTGTATTGAACGCATTGTCAATAACAATACAAAAGAACGGTAATTTCAATAAAGGACTTCCTGAAACTGTTTATTTCAGTTAATTAAATAATTTTTGAACTGCATTGCATATAACAATTCCAGACTCACAATAAAGATATAAATCAAATTATTACTTTTCCCTACAGCTTACTTTTTTTTTGTTTAATATCATATTTATCTGTCAATTTTACTTAATCGTTGCAAGGTACAGGCTTCATCAAACTCATTTGTTTAAATTTATGCACATTTTAACTTCAGCAGCCACACAATATGAAATTCTAAAGTTCATCCCGGACTGCATGAAAAGAGCTTTCAAAGAAGATATTTAAATACCTCCGCAGACAGACTACCGAGCGCTCACCACACTACCCAGGCTACTTAAGCTGACTTCATAATTCAGAATTGCATTATCTCTCTCAAGTGCTCGCTATGTTCTTTCTACCAGATATAAACTCTCTTCGTTAATGTCTACTTCGGTCATAATAATACAATGCTCTAATTTGTACAAAGTCTAAAATCAGCTAGTCTTACGTGTTGAATACGATATTTAAGTCCAACCCGAAACATCAGTATGCAGCCAGGATGATCAAATTATGCTATCCGAACTACCCTACACTTGTGGAACATGTGTAACAGGCTTTACTAAGGCTTGTTTCTAAAGTGACTACAGATTGTATTAAGCGTAGGTATGCCCTTGGGTCCCTAGTCCCTAATCTACTACGCGAAGGACTCTCGCGATTCGGAAGGATTTATGGGTATCTATTTATCTGTTAACCCCTCAATAAGCGGCGGATTTTTATTGAGATTTAGGTCAACGTGACCGCTAGATATAAGCTTTTATATTTTCGGTGTAGCGATATCGACAGAATTTTTATTTATTGCTTTTTCGAACTCATCTATAAATTCTAGTCTATAACCGTAAATAAACTCCGATTTTCCGTACATTTTAACACAGCAGCAATCGCTAAATGGGCCGTATATGTCAGCTCTTTCTAAGTAATATCATATCTAGGAAACGGTGTTTTTATGAAAATTATAATGTATGGTAAATATTAAAAAAGAACACTCCCTAGCAATAAATTGGCCATGTGTGGTATGCCTGCGGTGAACATTTCTTACTATGATTCCAATACTTTCAGGAATAACTTTATTGATCGAGCGTCTTCTACACGTATTATTACAGTCAGTATAACTGAAATAATATGTAGTTTTTTTATAGTTTCGCTACTTTTGTACTGACAGCCAATATTGTTTATAGACAAGTATAAATAACTGTAGAGATGGCAGCAAGCTACGCGGATTACGTGCCTACACGGCAAAGCTTCTGTGGTGCTCAAAAGCTCACGAAATTGAGTCGACAGTCCGTCTACTGTACTTGGCGACTTTCTGGTTGAAGTTTACGGATTTACGAACCGAGATAAGGGTGTATGGTAGTGTTTAATATAGATAGGCAGGTTGACTTAAATGTTTTGTTTCCCAATAAAATAAATATAATAAAACGTTTTTTTGTTAATTCGTGCGTAAGGCCCCGAAAGGTTACGAAACAATATAACCGATTTGTGAACATTCTTTCACTGCTGGGTAGCTAGAGTATCCCCAAGTAACATAATTAGTCTATAATTAATAGATTATTTTTTTGTTAATAAGTTGGAATCGTCTATCATCATGCTATCATTGCTCCCTAGGTATGTGTATGTTAGGCATAAAACGGCAGACCCATTAATTTTAAACAGTTCCTCTTAACCTAGTTAACTATTGTCCTATCACAAAAGGCCAATTGGATCCTTTCCAAGTTCTAGAATAGTCCGGCACAGACCAGGGATTATTTTCCGTTATTTTCTACAGATTAGCAATGAAAAATTCCATAACTTTGTCTTCCAAGTTTAGTTTGGACTTATAACAATTTCAATATACTTGTTAGTTACCTAGCCTTTTTTCAACTATGTTGGCGTCTAGTCTTACGGACTGTCTGCCTCCTACGGACAAGCCTTTGAATAAGCTGGTTTTCTGGTAAATGACTAATCCTACTTATATTATAAATGTGAAAGTTTGTGAGAATGTATGGATGTATGTTTGTTATTCAATCACGCAAAAACGGCTGGACCGATTTAATTTAAATTTGGTATGTAGATAGGTGATACCCTGGATGAACACATAGGCTACTTTTTATCAACACACCACGCGGGCGACGCCGCTGGCGGAAGCTAGTTGACTATAATTTAAAGTGTTTTCCAAAAGACCAAAAAGCTCGTTACGTCGTAAATGATCACCAATTACCGATCGCGCCAACTGTTGTTCAACCTCCACACACACATAAGGTACTCCAAAATAAAAGGTGTAGCACTCCCAGAACCAAACCAGTTTACACCAACAAAGAACATTGTTTTCCTCACAATTCACAATTTTCAGCTTCCTCAGCAATATATATTTTCAAGTGAAGAAAATAAAGCAACTTCACACTTCAGATAGTGTTGCTAGCTGTTGAAAAAAATTTTCACCAACTTCTCAAAGAGATTATCTGGCTCTTGGCGCAACGCCAGCGGATCTGCATTTTCTTTTTGAATAAACTTTCTTCATCGTACAATATGTTACTTGTTGGTTTCACTTTTCAACAAAAGACTAATGGTATGAAAAAGGAACTTCATTTTTGTTAAAAAAATTATGAATGTTTTATGAAACAATTAGACGGTCTGACATATAATAGGCCGAATACCTTTTCGCTGAAAATAACAAAATCAACCTCGTATCTAAATAACTAGTTAAAGAAGTAAAATCTTCAATGTGACTTTTGTACACTGTAGTAAACACTCATTCCCCCTATATATGTATGAAAAGAGAACTACATACTAAGAGAAGTTATTCAACTTGAACTTCTTAAAATATGACCAGCAACTGAAGCTTAAAAATATCATAAATTAATAAGTAATAAGCCCAATTGGCCGCGGCGAGAGGCCATTCAACACCTATTATGTAATGAAGGTTGTTCATTAAGGCTGTTATTATATTAGCTCGTAACTTCCTAGTACACCCGGATATAGCCGGGCCATTATGACAGTACCAAGTTATTGATATTTTATGACCACGCGAATGATATTACGGGTAGAGTGGGTGGTTACTACTTTGATCATCATCACCTGTCTGTCTAGCCCATACTGGCTTTTTACTGTATTGAAGTGTATCCGTCTGGAAAGTAAGAATTATATTGCATTTAGTGCAAAGATTATGTAAATCAACAATTGTATCAAGTTAGATCTAAACATTTTATCTGATTCATAATAAAAATGTATCAGGTTAAATTTAAATCGCAGTAATAAGTATTTTCAGAATCGTATCGTCGTTTTTTGACCGACCCGAGACGAAGGAGGTACTCAATTTGATCACGAATATGTTTATTTTCTCTGCAACTAAGCTGATTGATTATAAAACAATTTTTGTCTACTAAATACTGTTTTTTTAACAAACATTAGTAGTAAAATTTTATTTTTATCGTGTTTTGTTTTTGTTTAATGCGATTTCTATTTTCATAAATATTTATACAAAAGCATTTACAAAAGTACTCTATTTTAATCGAGGCGGCTAAGCAATCAGTAGTAAAGCAAAATTGTTGGGAAAATTGCAAATTCAGTATAATCTCTGAACAAAAGCATAGATAATAATTTACAACTCCCGCCTCGTTTTGTTATAAAGCTACTACAGCTGCAAACCCCGTTAAGGAAAAAAAACACGTTTTATTTTTCAAAATAACATAAACTACCTCGAAGGAGATATAATCTATTTAGAACTCGGGACTTTACTCAACTGAGTTATCTATGAAAAAAATGGCGCAGCTTTTTATAGTTTCTTCTACAAATTGAGAAAAAAAGGAATATTAAAATTACCGGGCCTACAAGGGAGAAGAGAAAGGCGTAAGATTTCAAGGAATGTAGGAGAGTCAATCCTGGCTTAAATAAAAGTAGAAGTCATACCTACTTCATAGTAAAAAGCTACATCTGGAACACAGTTTACAAAAATGTGTTCAGCATTTATAGCTTGATCCTAAATGCAAAAAAAATCAAAATAGGAAACTAATTTTAAAAAATCGGCTTGGCATGTAGGTGCTTATTATAAAATAAATAAAAATTAATTCATTTACTGAAAACCATTTCACAAACCTATTTGAACCTTTCAAAACCTTCAATGCTACTAAACTCGCTAACCGCATTTCAATATCACATTATTGGGAGTTTTTAACGAAAACCCACATGAATCACATTTTAAGCCTAATTACGTAATGATAAGTTTATCACGAGCTGATAATATTTCAGTTTGGACCACATTGAGGCCGCAACAAGGGGTGGGCCCCTTGGGCATATAAATCACCACAGTTGTAAGTGGAGCCCATGATACTAATTTACGACTAAAACGAGGGTTTCACATTCTATTTTTATATTAAAAATGTGGCCAATTGAAAAAGTTATAAAAAGAGAGTTTTTATTGGATTTATTAGACCGCTTTTTTGGCTAGAACGAGCGAAGTGTTAGTGTCAGATCTTTTTAATTCAATCCATGATCCTTACAAACTATGATCGTGGTAGGTTTTTTTTAGACAGTCGGTGCTTTTCACTGTGCTAAAAACTCTGAGGCTCGCGCCTATCAAACATGACGTGCCGCGATGTTGGTAGGCGCCTGTAAATATACCATCAATACAATACTTCGTCTAAAACTACCAAAAAAACAGCCACTATAACTCCTTTTTGAGAAATACAGAAAACAAACAACTTCGAATCCAGTACAGCTCTCAGGCTTTTACAGGAAAATATAAATGTATATACGTACAAAGTAAAAACTACAGAGATAAATAAGTTAGTGGTAAGTTTACGAGGGTAGGGACAGAATAAACAAGATGGTTCGCAAACTGAATCAGCAACTAAACGGATAAGTGCAGCTCTATGAAGCAACGGACATGCTTTGGGCAGCTAGTGATGCAACACAAATAAATTAATTAGCCGGGAATGTTAGTATCGATATGGATATCGATATTTTTTACTATATTTTTATCGAGATTGTTATAAAAAGTTTACTCACTCCAATTAAAATTTACGAATATTGGTGACTGGTAATAAAGATAATGATGGGCTAACCCCAATTTCTGTTACAGAGATAAGCCTGAATTATGGCTTAGAATAAATTATGCCTACAAGCCAGTATCTATTTGTTCTCAATAAATAGGAACTTTATCTGGGTATTAAATTTTACCAGACAGCTTAAACTGGTGAATGTGAATGATATTCCGGAAAATTTATAAAAACAGAACAGTATCTCACTAGAAAACGATTAACTTGATCAATTAAGTGCTGAATACTAGACTAGACTAGTTAAACAAACTGACACAGTTCTCAAACTTATTTTCAATTAATTTTACATCTTAAAACAATCGTGGAGACTCGTCGGCAGTACTTATCGATTATATACATACCTTCCTTAATATTGAATTATCTACATCACTAGCGAGGCCGTCCTCGGGGATTTGCTTGAGCAAACTAAGGCCAGTCGGAACTTCCATCATGTTCCGAAATGCGTTTGAAATTGGAATAAGAATGTTCCAAAATTGAATTTCAAACGCTCACTCTGGCAATTCGGTATCTCTTGTAAGAATATTGCGGGTTACTCGATACCTATTGGTTTCGCTGGATAAGGCCTTGGCCATACGATGTGACTATGCAAATTCGGAAGGTAACTGTTTTCGTTTTTGTTTTGTAGGTTAATACATAATTATGTATTTAAATGGAATCATTGATAATTAAATTTATGCGTTTGAAAAATTATAAAATCCTACTTCAAGTTTGCAAGAATGGGCAGGTTGTATCTGCCAAATACACTCGAACAAGTGGGCAATGAATCCCTGATAACGGAACGAGGAATCCTCGATCTAAAAGTAGTTTATTATTAGTTACAGTACGCATCCGATAAAAAGGTATGGAAGGTTATGGGGAGGGCCTTTGTCCAAAAGAATATACACCATAAGTAAACCAAAAGTACTAAACAACAAATTACACTGAAAATTACAATAAATTACAATTTTATCGTAGTTACCTCGCATGTTTACTGTCCTGTTTCGTACATAATTTATTCTGGATGTATCGTTCCAGTGATTTATGCGTCAGTCGAAGGTACTGGTACATACCAATAGACGCAGTAACACTTTAGCGAATAAAATCACGTTTGCGCTTATTACGATTCTACTCCAGTGTGGATTAAGCCTTACCGTATATGTTTAGATATTTCGATGAAAAAAGTTTCGATATTCGGCCACGGATTATGTAGTAGTAGTTAGTAGATGATGCAATATGAAAACTGGTGGGTTGTTGCCATAGTAAATAAATAAATTACACTAAATATACTTATTTTTGACCACATTATTTCTAGTAGTTCTAGTTAAAAGGGTAAGTGGAAGAGTGAATTAAACACTGTACCTATAAAAAACAATATTATAAACACTACATATATTATTGCTTCATCACAACACTAGATTAAATTACATTAATTATTATTTGGGCTTCACCATCTCAGTTCCAGAAGCAATGTTGCCATAGATAATATTTATGTTACCACAGATTACAAAAACATCATCACAACCATTTTTTTTAACGAAATAACCTTCATAGATTGTAGAAAACGATAAATTACGCAACATGACGTAGCTCTAAATGGCGCTTTAATTACCATTATAGCACCATAACATTTAACACGTACTTTTTCTGTATCGTAAAACTAAAAGCCTACTTTTACCCTTATTTGTGGGAGGAGGGTGTAAAAAGTAAATAAAGTAAATGACTCGACTGCCAAAGTGGTTACGTGTAGTGTACCATAAAAATTCAAGATACCTATGGCTAGGTATATTCCCTTCCTATTTTTTTTTAGCTATTTTTACTATTTTTGTATTGCACTTAAACGAAATTAATACATAAACATACATACAGCAATTATTTTTTGTTTATCTTTACCAGGTATTGCTATATTTGTTTGTTTCTACCCCAAAAACTCCAAAAGTACTGATCCGATTTTTTAAAATTCTTTCACCGTTGGGAAGCTACACTATATATCCCTGAGCAACATAGAAAAAAAATTACCGGGTATGGGAAGAAGTTCCCCCGAGACCCGTGTGAAACTGCAGGAAATAGTTAGTGATTAAACACTTTTCGTCTTCATACAAAACGCACGGTCCCGCATAAGTACGGTTTGTAGTGCCGTAGCGACACAATCTGAAAAATTCGACCAATCTGAAAGAACCTTTAATAAAACTTTATTTGATTACTTAAAAACGTGTTGTTCGTAATTTAAAAATTTAAGCCTGTAATACTTTTAGATTTATTACTTTATGCTTCTTGAATGTTAAGTGAGTAAACTTTAGAATACTTTTTTACGTAAAAGTCCCTTTTTCCGTCGTGGAAACTTGACGAGAACTGAATTTTTTGTCCCCACTTTGGTTGTCAAGGGCAGAATTTAATGACATTATCATTTTACAAAGAATGTCTTGCATTGAAATTTTCAAAATTGAATCAAGCCTTCTCATTTTTTAAGTCCAACCAGGTTTAGTTTTCAATGTGTTTCGGACAACGGGTTACACTTTTTTAATCTTTCTCCTGCAAACTACATTCGATATCTTTTTGCTAAGAACATTGTCACGTTAATCAATACAGGCGACGCTAAATTATAACCAATCGCGTTACCTATCGTGAATGATACTAACAAACAAGCTATTTCATACTATGTAATAAAACATTTTGCTGAATTGAAATAATACTGATAATAACTTTCATTGTGAAATTTTGTGCATCATGAGCGATTTTCAAAAGCATTCACCTCAATCACTAGCCAGGTACTAAATATTAATCCCAAGAAACAAAAGAAATCAAAAGTCGAAAGTTTTTAATGCTATTCCATTGAAAGTTCTTAAAAAGATCCAAGTTTTTGATTCGTGCGAAATAAATTACCAATTCACATTATTAAGGTTAAGAAAAGTCGAAGCTTTCCTTAGAATATACAAGTTAATTTGGAAGTCTGTGGGATCACGTAGGCAAGCAGGGCCGATAATACTTTTTTTAAAACCGAGTTCAAAACAATATGGAAGTTTAAGTTACAAGCTAAGAGATTTTCAGAAGCGCTTAGATGTCAAGTAATTAGGATACAATATATCCATAATATATGATCTAACTAAAGTATTCTTGTGACTAACTGTTGTGTTCCAAACTGATAAACACAGACTTACTGTCGTATAAGAATTTAATAAATAAGCAGGTAAAACTAAATAAATAATCATCAACCTTCACCTTCCCGTATCTCAAGTTTTTATTGTATGGACTCGGCAAGGAAACTGAAACTAGCTTGTGAATAAGAATAAGCCAGATAAAATTAATAAAGATCAAAACTGTCGGCTGATAGTTGGCCCAATGATTGGCTAAATCCGGTTTTTCACTATGGGATATAATATAATATATTACATCTTGAGATATAATATTGTATCGCTCGTCACACATTTTGCCCTGTGCTATAAAATATATTACATCCCAAACTATAAATATTTTTTCAAAATGTATGACGAGCGATAAAATATTATATCTCAGGATGTAATATATATTACGTTATTTCCCATAATGAAAAGCTGGCTTAAGAGGTTATTTTGAAGGTCATCATAAATTGAACTTTTTCCTCCTCCAATTTACAAGTGAGATCAAACTACTAAAACTGAAAGAATAATTGAACACCTAAATTAAGAGAATGATACTCAACGTGGTTTAAGCTCACCCACTGACACTAACACACACCACACAAACAGGCACACACAACAGACACACACAACACAAATACACAACGCATATCCACAACACACTTTATATTAAGTAGACTGATAAGTTGATTGACAATTGTGACACTAGAATTTTGGGGGGCCTGGAGTGCCAAGATACAGGCTTAGGCTTAGTTTGGACTCCAGATCTCCCACAAATTACAAATCAATCCCTGTTAAACTAAACTGTACTAAGAAATGTACTTACCAAATAAGTACCTTAATATTGTAATTTGTGGAGATGAAATGAACGAATTTATTATTAAAACTATTGGCCGACTAAAAGTTTGCAGTGTGCGAGGGCTCTAACTGAGTTAAACTTAAACCGACCACGATTCGTTAGAGTGCAATCAGCCATCAGACTCAAGAAAGAACTTAGTATAACTAAGTATAGTCTATATACGTTGAAAGAGACTGATCCTATTATAGACAAGGGTTTGTTAAAAAGTTTTAGTTTTCCAAGAGGTAATTAAAACGGTTGATAAAAGTTTAGGTACGTTCTTCTTTATAAGAACTGGATCTAGATACTGCTTGAAATCTTTATGATTTCCACCTTGTTGAGGTTTGTACTTGTTGTTTTTGTTTTTCTTTCATAAATTTAATAAGAACTGTTCATTCGTCATTTCAGAATAGGTACTTATTTAAGACTTCGCGAAAGTAATGACAACAACCAAGAATAAAAAAATCTTTGACAGAAAAAAACCTATATTTTTACCAAAACGACTCACTGTCAAAATGACCGACTTACCAGTAAAATATACTCTAAAACTCAGCGTATTGGTTGGTTTAACGTCAAGACTTTTAGGATCTCAAACGCTCCACTTTAGCTCCAAAACATCTTTGCCTTGCACTCACTACGCAAGTTTGTTCTTACTTAAAATGTCGCTCTCACGTTCAGCTAAAAATAGTTTCTGTAGGTCGGTTGTTAATGGGAGTTTTCTAAGAAGTGTTACAAAGTATTAGAGTGCAAACTTCTGGGGGAAATTATATAAGAAGTGCTCTCAAAAGATTTCGTAGAGCTTGTAAAAATATGTCTATAAAATATGTGGAATGGGGGATGGTAATAGCTTTTATTGCTAAGAGGTTTGATTTAAAATCTAATGGCTACTTTGAGAAATGTCCAAGAAATTTCAATGTTTAGTTTAGTTCAATTATGGTTCAGTGGTATTGGAATATGACATGACGTCGACGCGCGTCGACGTCAGCCGATCGCACGCCGGCTCCGGATTGTTTGTTTATAATTTGGTAAATAATGACTGTGCAGTGTTAAAAATATGGTTAATGTGTTTATTGAACAATTATAAACTCGCAAAAATGGAGTACAGTGTTAATTCAATGGATTTCTTTAGTTATTAAACATTATAAATTGCTAGCGAACATTGAGTGACAATAATTGTAGTGGTCAGTGGCGCGCGAGCCGCGAGCGCGCACCGTTCTCTTTCACTCCTTAAGCGAGTACGTCTATCCATCTCGGTCGCGCGGTGATTTAGCGAATTTGAAGAATGAATTGTTTTGTGTGCAACAACAAAGTTGAACTCGGGCAGCTGCTTAAATGCACAAAATGTAAGGTGGGATACCACTACTCTTGTGTAAATATTACCTCGGCCCAGTACTCGGATAAACAGTCTCAATTAAAGAGCAAGTATAAGTGCGATTCATGCTTAAATATAACACAACGCGTCCGGGTAACAGATGATACGCCGGTACGAGGCATGAACACTAGATCAAGTTCAATGGAAAAGCAACAATTTAGTCAATCTATGGAGAATAATAGCAACATGGAGGGAATCTCGTTAGTCATACAAAAGACAATTCAAGATAATATGTCAGGTTTTCTAGAAATGGTTAAGGAAATTATTGCCACTAATATAAATGCTTTGGAAACTAAACTTATTCACGAGATCAAGACTACGGTTTCGGATTTAGTACATGAAAACAGTCAACTGAGACGAGACCTGAATACTGCCAGTAAGAAATGTGTCACTTTAGAAGATGAAATTAAAGTTCTTAAATCGGAAAGGAGAAATAACACGCACCAGGAGGTAAATACTAGTAGTTCCGAAATAAAGTTGCCCGCGAAATCTGTGCCTAAGAGTCAAAATATACCGCAAGAGATTATAAAAGTTGTCAACATGAACTCATCGCCGGCGCTGCTGTCGCAGCCATTCCAGAGCGCGGCTCGCGCACGCGCAGACGACGGCAACGCTGTGTTGGTCGCGGCGGCCGCGGCACCCGTGCGCCCCGCGCCCCTGCAGTCGCAGCCGTTGGAAGCTACCTATGCGAGTGTGGCCAAGAGCGCAGCGGGAGCGGAAACTTACAGTAGTTGGACGGAAGTAAAAAAAAAAAATCCGATTAAGAGAGGAGGAAACAGTATGGTTGTATCTATAAAAGCAATAGAACGTAAGAAATATTTGCACGTCTGGAGGTTAGACAAAGCAACAACTGAGGAGAATTTATTAGAGTATATTAAGAAACTAATAATGTGGTGTGGTCTATGATCACGTAGTGATTAGTTAGTATTGATAATGTTAAGATAAGTAGACGATAGGAATGCCTCGTACAGAATAAGATATTTAATAAGATAGTAATTAGTTAAGATAAGCACGTAGCTTTTCCTATGTATAAATAGCGTAGTATACTCAATAAAGGTGTGCACTTCTTAGTAGGTATTGGTTGCCTTGACTATACCTAGATATGTAGTCCTGTTGTTTTATTAACACGTCTACCCTCATCAACACCTAAGGACCCTGCCTGTCGGAAGGTTGGCAAGCCCAACATCACATGGCGACCCTGCCATTCGAACGGACCCTGCCATTCGAGCGGATCTTGTGATTCGAGCAGACCCTGCGAGACCCTGCGAGAGCGGTTGGACAATATCGAAACGCCATGGGAAGCACGACGTCCAAAGAAGAAGTAATAGTAGCCCAGACGGCAGCAGGAGGATCAAATGTCGCGACGGTGACGAAGGAACAATTAGCAACGACCAACACGGTGCTGTTTTTATAGCCACTTGTTTTGCGCTTATGATCATTGGCGTGGTATTCTGGTTATATAGAAGATGTCACCAGAACTGGATTGAAGAGAAAATACGACAAAGGGAGATGCAAAAAGTAGTGCAGACGGCCTAAGGAGCATACGGAGCGATAGGAAGATCTGAAGTAAGTGTTTAAATATGTACTAAGTGTTGTGACAATGTTGTGGTTTATTGTGAATTAGAGACAATAAGTTTTTGTTCAAATGGAAGTAGAGTTAACAACGTTATTTTTACAGTTAAAATTATTAAGAGAAGCTATTGTTAAATTAGGTCCCAGTAGGCGACAGGGACAAAACTTTGATAAAAAGATAAGTGAAGCAAAAGCCCTTTATAGTAAATTTAAATGTATAATTGAAGGAACGAGCAAAGAAAAATGTTCAGAGGAATTAGTGCAATTAGTGAGTAACATAGAAAGTTTGTACAAAAATACTATTAAGTTTGAGAGCGAGGTCAGTAACGAACAGAAAATGGCGGCAGAAAAGTTTTCGTTGAAAACGGCGGTTAGCTTACTACCGAAAATGAATGGAGATGAACAAGTTACTCAAGATTTAATTGATGCTATAGGATTATATAGTTCTATGTTAGAAGGGACCGATAGTGTTCTTTTGATTAAGTTTGTGCTAACTACACGGCTTACCCAGGGTGCTAGGATTCGGTTGTCACCTACTTACGCGTCGGTAGACAGTCTTTTGGCAGATATGAAGAAACATCTTCTTACGGTAAAATCTGACGTTGCAATACAAGCTAAGTTAACACGCACTAGGCAAGATAATAAATCAATTGCAGACTTTGGAGCAGAAATAGAAAGGCTGATGACTGATTTGACTATTTCTCAGGCGGGAGAAGATTCGGAAGCTTATAAAATATTACAACCATTTAACGAAAAATATGCAATTAGGAAGTTTGCAGACGGCCTTCGTAATCAACGTCTTGGTACGATCATTACGGCACGGAATTTAACATCCTTAAAAGATGCTATTAGGGTAGCAAAGGACGAGAATTGTGCTTCATCGTCACAAGTCATGACGTACCAACGCTGGCCCTCAAGGAGTAGTTTTTCTACATTCAATAGAGGTCGTGGAGATAGTGTTAGGAGACATTCTGTAAGAAATTCGTACACGCAGAGTACGCGCAAAAATGTCAACATGGGGCATAACGGTGGAATGCGCGGTCGCAGCAATAATGCTTATCGAGGACGGCAGACTCAGCAAGGTAGAAGGCGTGTAGCATACTTTTCGCACGTGCGGAGCGATAATGATTCATTGTCAATGTCACGAAGTAGCGAAGGTGGACAGTTGAATGAAACGCAGTTTTTTCGAGTCTAAGCATATTTTAGCTTACGATAGTATTAACTGGGTTAATTTAGTGATAAATAGTATACATAGCGAATGGTTAATAGATACGGGTGCGTCGATATCAGCCGTAAAAAATATTTTTTTAAGGGATAACGCTTTGAACTGTAAGATAGTTAAGGATGAGTTAGTGATTAATGGTGTAGGAGGTAGTTTACGAGCTATAGGTTATGTACATTTAAAGTTGGAACACAGACAGTGTTCATTCGTGCATAAGTTTTATATATTTGATGATTTGCCTTGTAAGTCAGTTGGCATATTGGGACAGGATTTCTTGCAGAAGTATGGAGGTATTATAGATTTTTCGACGAACAGATTGACTCTTAAAAATCATGCTAGACAGTTAGTTTCGATGCCGCTAAGGACCTATGATTTCTTATTAACTATACCTCCGCGTTGTGAAGTAGTAAGGTATTTTCCTGTTAATAGAGCAGAAGATTGTGTAGTGATTAGGAAAGAATTACGCAAAGGAGTTTTTTTAGCTAGTGTGATGGCTAGGCCTAGGAATGGGATGATACCCATTAGAATTTTAAATACAACCTCTGAGGAAGTTATGTGTAGCATGTCGAATGTAGAAGTTTTCCCATTAAGTAATTTCGATTGTTGTAATTTTGTAAAACCTGAAAAGGACGTTGAGCGTGTAAAGAAAATATTTTCTTTACTTAAACTTGACTATTTGAGGTCCGAGGAGAGGTTGTCAGTTGAGCAAATATGCGCGAAATATCCAGATATTTTCCATATTCCAGGAGATAAGTTAGCTATCACGAATGTATATAAGCAGTCGATACGATTAAAAGACAATGTTACTCCAGTTTATAGGAAACAGTATAGGATACCGTATATGCAGAAAAAGGAAGTTGATAGACAGGTACAGGAGATGCTAGAGAATGGTATTATTGAAGAATCAGTTAGTGAGTGGTCTAGTCCTGTATTGATAGTTCCTAAAAAAGCGGATCGTAGTGGTGAGAAAAAATGGCGTGTAGTGATAGATTACAGACAGTTGAATGAAAAAATTCAGGACGATAAATTTCCATTACCGAATATAAATGAAATCTTGGACTCGATGTCAGGAGCTGTTTACTTTAGTCATTGTGATTTATCTCAATCGTATTATCAGTGTAGTTTAGATGAAGATAGTCGGAAGTATACGGCTTTTACTACGGATAAAGGTCAGTATCAAATGTGCAGGTTACCTATGGGATTAAAAATAAGTCCAAGTGCGTTTAGCAGGTTAATGACTGTAGCCATGTCTGGATTGAATTATGACAAATGTCTAGTATATTTGGATGACCTTGTAGTGTTCGGAAGGAATTTAGAAGAGCATAATCGGAACCTTATGTCAGTTTTTTCTCGACTAAGAGAAGTAAATCTTAAACTTAATCCAACAAAGTGTGAATTTTTGAAAAAACAAATACTTTATTTAGGGCACGTAATTTCAGCAGAAGGTATTTCACCAGACCCAGAGAAGGTCATAGTAATTAAAAATTATCCGCGTCCAACAAATAGTGAGGAAGTCAAGCGTTTTGTAGCATTTGCAAATTATTATAGGAAATTCATTCCTAACTTTGCTAGAATAGTTATTCCAATGACTAAGTTGTGTAAAAAGAATATGGTGTTTCAGTGGACCGAACAATGTGAGGAATCATTTTTATTATTAAAACAAGCATTGATGAATCCTCCAGTATTAGATTATCCAAATTTTTCTGATAAAAATACTTTTATATTGCAGACAGACAGTTCAGGTTTTGCTATAGGTAGTGTCTTGTGCAATGGGAATGGAAAACCTGTTGCATATGCTAGTAGATCTTTGAATAAGAGTGAGTTAAACTATCCTATAATAGAGAAAGAATTGCTGGCTATAGTTTGGTCAGTTAAGTATTTTAGACCATATTTATATGGGAGAAAGTTCGTTGTAAAAACTGATCACAAACCACTTTTGTATTTGTTTAACATGACAGATCCTTCCAGTAGGTTGACTAAATTTCGATTGTGTTTAGAAGAATACGACTTTGAGGTCGAATATGTGAAAGGAAAGGAAAATGTATTAGCCGATGCTTTATCCAGAATAGTTATTTCAAGTGAAGAGTTAAAGAGCATGCATGAAAAAACTATATCTGTAATGACCAGAGCACAGTGCAAACAGTTAAAAAACTCGGATATTCGAAAGACAGACTCTGCGGTTAATAGGACTGATCACCCTAGGATCGTAGAAGTTCTTAAAAAACAAGG
This sequence comes from Helicoverpa assulta, assembly GCA_963856015.1. Taxonomy (NCBI): domain Eukaryota; kingdom Metazoa; phylum Arthropoda; class Insecta; order Lepidoptera; family Noctuidae; genus Helicoverpa; species Helicoverpa assulta. The sequence continues at coordinate 5,785,741 of CAWLCW010000027.1, forward strand.
AAATGATATAGAAGTACTTCAGGTAGGTGTAGATAAGTGGGAAAAGTTGTTACGTAACAAGAAGAATGATTGTAAAACGATATTTGCAAAGTCGCGTAATTTAATGTATATGCCAGAAAACTCGAGTATTTATATAAACTATGAATCTTTATCGGCATCATCGCGAGACGAGTTGTCGAAAGACATAGTCACATTTTGTGTGGAAAATGGAATAAAAGAAGTAGTTATTTTAAAAAATTGTTATAACAAAGAGATGATAGAAAAACTGGCAAAATATTTTAAAGAGAATAGTAAATCAATATGTGGAGATTTTAAAGGTTGTGTAGTAACGGGTGTACGAAGAGTGGAAGATATAGATGAAAGAAAGATCATTATGAATGATTTTCATATTTTACCCACGAGTGGACATGCTGGAATACGTAGGATGGTGAACAATATAAAAAAGTATTATTATTGGCCATCTATAGAAAAAGATATCGGAGAGTATGTGCGGAAATGTGATAAATGTCAGAAACAAAAGTATCAGAAAAATATTAGGGAACCAATGACCATAACAACCACAGCATCATCAGCTTTTGAAAAGATTTATTTAGATGTAGTAGGACCTTTTGATAGGGACGAATATGGGAATGTGTACATATTGACGTTGCAGTGTGAACTTACTAAGTTCGTTGAAGCCTATCCATTAAAAAACAAGTCGGCAAATGAGGTAGCAAGAGTTTTAGCAGAAAATTTTATTTTAAGATATGGAATACCAGAAGGCATTGCGACAGATAGGGGTTCTGAATTTATTTCAAAAGTTATGGTAGAATTATGTAGTATCTTGGGAATCAGGAAAACAACATCAACAGCGTATCATCACGAAAGTATAGGATCGTTAGAAAACGTTCATAAAACTTTAGGTGCATATTTGAGAATACAAACAAATAACAGTACAACATCATGGAGTTCTTGGATTCCGTATTGGTGTTTTTCATATAATACAACAGTTAATACCGTAACCAAGTATACACCTTATGAATTAGTTTTCGGAAAGATATGCAGATTAAGGAGCAAGTGTTGAACCATTGTATAATTTTGATAATTACCCTTTAGAATTTAAGTATCGATTACAAAGAGCTCAAGCTGATGCTAAACAAAATTTAGTAGCTAGTAAAATATTGAGGAAAGAGTGTTATGATAGAAATATAAATCCAATAACTTATAAAGAAGGTGATTTGGTGTTAATTAAAAATGAAACGGGTACCAAATTAGATTGTGTATATGACGGACCGTTTGTGGTTGTCAAGGATGAATCACCAAATGTTGTAATTAAGGATAAGTCGAATGTAGATAAAGTAGTGCATAAAAATAGGACTAAGTTATATTGTAAAAGGTGAAAAAAAAAAAGTATGCATTTATTTTTTTTTTTTTTCCTTTGGAAGGGTGATGTGGTGTGGTCTATGATCACGTAGTGATTAGTTAGTATTGATAATGTTAAGATAAGTAGACGATAGGAATGCCTCGTACAGAATAAGATATTTAATAAGATAGTAATTAGTTAAGATAAGCACGTAGCTTTTCCTATGTATAAATAGCGTAGTATACTCAATAAAGGTGTGCACTTCTTAGTAGGTATTGGTTGCCTTGACTATACCTAGATATGTAGTCCTGTTGTTTTATTAACACGTCTACCCTCATCAACACCTAAGGACCCTGCCTGTCGGAAGGTTGGCAAGCCCAACATCACAATAGGAGAGGACTCGGAAATAACTATCGAGAAACTAAAACCGAAAACTGAAAGAGATTATGCCTCATTTAAAATAGGCTTAATAGAAAGTAAATTTAATAAACTATGTGATTCGGAGGTATGGCCATTAAACACGGAATTCAGTGAATGGATCTTTTTTCGACGCCCAACCTCAAATTCAGGCCAAGCACAAGCAAATATCTAGAAGAACTTTGAACATCTTTTACCAAAATGTGAGGGGACTTAGAACAAAGACCTCAAAATTTTTATCACTATTGGAATCTTCAGCTTCAGATTTATTTGCGATCACTGAAACTGGCTGTAATGAGTCCATTTACGACGCCGAATTAATATTACCAGGATACCGAATATTGCGATGTGACAGAACAGATGGACGCAAACAAGGCGGAGTGCTCCTCGTGGCCACACCGAGGTTTGAACTGCGACAGGTACCTACACCACATAGTATTGATATAGGCAAATGTCAATTCGAATTAATTTGTGCTACTGTTTATAAGCAAAATAGGTTTCTTTTTACTTGTTGTGTAGTGTATATTCCACCGCAAACTAATGAGGACGAGTACATGTTAATGTTTAGGATATTAGAAACAATATGTAATAAATACAATAATAATGTGATAATATTAGGAGATTTTAATTTGTTTTCGTGCAATAATAATATAAGTAACTGTTATGAATATTTTATAGCTTATTGTGAAGTGGTTCAATGTAACGGGGTACCTAATTGTAATAACAGGCAGTTAGATTTGGTTTTGAGCGGGCGTAGTGGTGTGACGGTCTGTGCAGAGCAAGCAGGTTTGCAACCAGTGGATGCGTATCACCCGCCGCTCGCGGTCGCCGTCGCCGTCGAAGTCTCCGCGACTCCCTCGCCCTTGTCGCTAAGTCCCTCTCCAACTAACACTCATCAACAACGTGTATTATTTAAACAGTGGAACTTTGCCAAAGCTGATTTTGTTCAGTTATATTATTTATTATCTACAATAGATTGGAAGGATATTTACAATATTGAAGATCCTGATTTAGCTTTAAATTTTTTTTATGATAGGATCATGGAGACTATTGACACATGTGTACCTCTTAAAAAGCAGAATTTTAAAGCTAGCAATCGTAATTATCCAGTGTGGTATACATCCGATATTATTAAAGATATTGTAGCTAAATACAATTTACACAAAAAGTATAAAATTAGCAAGTCACCCACTGATTACGAGGCGTTTGCAGCGTGTAGGGCGAGAGTCAAAGCGGAAACTAAGGCAGCGCATGATGGTTATCGTGACCGCGTACAGCAACATCTGGCTTCGGACCCAAAAGCTTTTTGGGGCTATGTAAGGTCAAAAAAAGGTAACACCAGACAATATAAACTATTTAGAAACGGAAATGTAATACCAGATCACGAATGTGCAGATGAGTTTGCACAGTTCTTTCAGTCCGTGTACAGCACGGAGCCGGCTTCTCTGGACGTAGCCGCAGCGAGTGCGTCGGGGAGTCACAGCGGCGCCGGTGCATGGACGCACCTCGGCCGCCTCGAGCGGTCCGAGGTGCGGCGCGCGCTCGCGCACCTACCTGCCAAACGTTCAGTGGGCCCGGATGGCATACCTCCTTTTATATTTAAGGACTGTGGAACTACATTAGTCGAACCATTGTTACATTTGTTTAACACATGCATTGTAACAGCGAAGTTTCCCGACCGTTGGAAGTTGACGCGAGTGGTACCGGTACCTAAGGGTAAAGTATGTAAGGAAGCTAGTGATTATCGACCTGTAGCTATTCTTTCAACACCAGCCAAAGTATTTGAGGCGGCTATCCACAACAACTTGTACGCACAGTTGAGCGGACATTTATCTGAAGCACAGCATGGCTTCCGCCCGGGAAGGAGTACGACGGGCAATCTCCTACATCAAATGGCGACTATGATTCCAGCAGTCGATGCTGGGCTGCAGGTAGATGTCGTATACTTGGACTTCCGGAAGGCCTTTGACACAGTCGACAATGACGTCTTACTCTTTAAGCTGGCTGACATGGGTTTTACACCTCACACATTGAAGTTCTTCGCCAGTTACCTGCGCGAGAGACGTCAATTTGTTGACTGTTGTGGATACCATTCCGAGCCTTATTACACAAGATCTGGCGTCAGTCAAGGGAGTAATTTAGGACCGTTACTTTTTGTTCTTATGATTGATGATTTGCCAAAAGTAGTTGAATATTCCACGTGCCTTCTGTTTGCAGATGACCTCAAACTAAGCATGATAGTTAAAGACAAAGCTGTGGATCATAGTCTGTTGCAGCAGGACTTAAATAATGCTATTAAGTGGAGTAAGGAGAACAAGTTATATTTCAATGTCAAAAAATGCTCGGTACTGTCCTTCACCCGTACACGTAACCCTAGTCACTGCCCGTATCAAATGGAGGGGCAACCCATACAACGTGTTACAGAGGTCAGAGATTTGGGAATTCACTTTACTGCAGATCTAACTTTCAGGAAGCATATTGTTGAAGTTTGTAAGAAAGCCTACCGTAATCTTGGATTCGTTTTACGTCAGGCCACTGATTTCACTAATGTCAGAGCTTTAAAAGCTTTGTACGAGGCATTAGTGAAAAGTCATTTGGAATGCAATGCGGCCATTTGGAGTCCAAGTGAAGCCAAGTACAAAACAATGTTGGAAAGAATTCAGAACAAGTTCGTAAGATTCCTTTACTTTAAATTACATAGTGTTTACCCAGGTTATCCGCTACTATATCCAACATTGTTTTTGCTTGGTATGGTGGGCTATTATAAACTAGGAGCTAGACGTGAAGTATCGCTGGCTACTTATTTATTTCAACTTTTACGTGGTAAAAATTGTAATCCAGCAATACTGGAAGAACTTCGTTTGTGCGTGCCAGATGAGTATGTGGGACGGCGGCGGCGGCCGCGGCTGCTGGTGGTGCCAACAGCACGCACTAACCTCTTGCAGCAAGCGCCGATGTCGCGCGCGCTGCGCACGCTCAACGCGATCGCTGAGCATGTTGATTTGTTTTCCTGTTCGTTGAACGACTTCACAAGGATTGCATATAGGGTAGTATGTTACGAACTAGAACTTTAATTGTTAATTATATATATTTTTAGGGTTATGTTTCAATTTAGTTGATATGTTTAGAATTTTTATTTACTTCTCTATCGCATTAGGTTAAGATCCTGTAAAGATAGATGTAAGTGTGGAAATATATAAATAAATAAATAAAAATAAATAAATGACATGCAAACAGGCATCATAGACAGAATATTAAAAGAAAACTAATTTAAATGTTTTTGACGTGTCTCTCTCTCTCTTTCACTGGCTCCGCTTTATTTCATCACACGTGTTCAAGTCAACTAATTGCTATCAATCAGAAAAAATCCCAACCCCGAATAATAATCACGGCCAACTATTATAATCTTTGTTGAAATCTTTTTTTACTGAATTCCAAGCCTTTTCATTGCATTAATACCAATAAATTAACGACGACGAACATAACATTCATACGCTCAATTTAACTATCATAAATATCATTGAATAATTATAATTGAAAAATAAATTAAATAGGTACTGTTAGTACCAAAAGTAGCTGAAACAATATAAAGGTCAAGATTTACTTAAAGTTATAAACTTCAAAAAATATTCAATTGCACAGTAGCTCGAGTGATCTGCGTAAATGTATAAAATGCACTTAATGAATACTTGCAAGCTATGTATTACGATATTTGTATTAAGCTTAATTGGAAACACATTCAAGGTTTTAATTAAATACAAATGAGATACAACATTAATTTAATGAATTACTGGCGACCCGCCCGGCTTCGCACGGGATATCAGTATTTTGCAACAATTTAATGGATGTTATTATACATCCAAACCCTCTTCAATCACTCCATCTATTAAAAAAACCTTGAATGAAAATCGGTAGCGTAGTTTGAAGATTTAAGCGTACAAAGGGATTTAAGGACATAGAGACAGAAAAAGCGACTTTGTTTTATACTATGTAGTGATGCTGTAAATAGTTTTCGTCAAGTTTTGCAACTCCGAAATAGACAACAGAATCTGCGCATATGCAAAATGTCAAATAGCAGAATTCAGAGAGGCAAACTTATTTGATGAGATCAGAACAAAGCACAAACAAAAACATAAAAAATACCGTCCATTCCAACATAATACACTACTTTGTTTTAAGAGCACACAAGAACAGCATCATAATTTTACATAAAGCAAAACTCCGTTTAAATGAACGACCGCTTAAAATGAAAAGCTACTTCTCACTGGAGTGAGTAAACAGTTTTTGTGAATTAAGCGCATCGCTGGACAGCGTGATAACACGGTAACTGCTAGTTTGACTTAGAGCTGCTAGTTTAACTTAAAGCTTTATTTTTATGAAAATATATTTTTTAACCTCACCTGTGGTTTCAATCACATTTCAGGGGAAAATTGCACTGAGAGAAAACCACTGTAAGTTCCTTTTTGAAAATACTGTCTATGAAGGGTCTGGTCTAGATCCAAACTTTTGAAATATTGTAACTGGTTTAACGCCTCATTAGAACTTACATACAAAAATCTAATTGTTTTTTTTTCATATCATAAACAGACAAAGTTATTAGAGACAGTAATCTCACTATCTCTGTACATATATTTTATACGTATGTAATAAATACAAGAAAGACCAAACAAATTATTATTTAATACATTTCCATTACGTAACACTCCAGAAAACACGAAGAAATTTATTTCACACTAAATTAATTTCAAAGTTCATTCGCTTCCAACTTAAATGGCGATAGTCCAAAATTATAATTGAACAAGTTTACACAATATAAATGCTCAAGGAATTCTTGAGAACATAACTTTCTGTGTACTTAAGTAAATACAAGCTTAGAAAATTTCGCGTCTTGACTCCTTAAAATTATGTAGACAGGTCGGCAATTGTTTTGGGACGCGAGAGTGTTTTGTCCGCGATGAGAAGTTAAACAATCATGGGAAAATGGGAGAGGCGTCGAGTGCTGTTCATTAGTTTATTTTCTCATTTGCGAATGCTAACAAAGAATAGTATTGTTCGAAGGCTTCCCGATTAATTTCTGCGGCGCGTGACCTATTTTTGTTCGAATGTAGGTTAAGATCAATGTTGGTGTCGGTTTTATATTTGTTAACGCGCACACTGTGCAGGCGCGCCAAACCGATCCACCGTGCAGCACGAGAAGGGGATGCGGGACGCGCGGGAGGAGGGCCGCTGGCCGCGTCGCTTCGCCGGGGCCGCGCGCCGCTCTCTTTCGACACCGGCACCGGACGAGTGCACACGTCGTGATTAACCTAATATTTTTGTATAACGCCAATCGCCACACGTCGTAACTATGAAACCTATGTAACTAATTACTTTCTTAAGAATATAAGCAGTTTGTACCAGAGGCACGCGTCGTTTCATTCAATATTAGTTCCATTAAGTTGGTGGAAGTAATTGGTTTTATTGGTAATCAGTGAGCTGGTAGACTGTGCTTCGTAATTAATATTGATAGTGATTACATTGTTTAGACACTACACATATTGTGTAGTTTTAACAACGAAAATATTAATTTATTTATTTTATTCATTTCTTTATCACAAAATACAACTATTAATACAGGGGAACCTAATGCAATAGTGTATTGACGATTTTACAGATACTTAATCTAAACTACTCTACACACTTAAAATTAAACATTAATTACATTAAAGTAGTACAAAAATAGATTCAAGTAGAGCAGGTACAGTACACTACTCTTGTGAATTCATTCAGAGTACAGTTAAATATATCGAATAATGAATAATGAAACGCTATACAAATAACATGGCATAAAACTTTAAGAATTTTAACTGCCACTAGAGTCCCTTTACATAAAACATTCAATACATAAAATTGCAGAACATTGTCTGCTTTTTCCTCTTAACCGCCACTCCAGTTTGTTGTCTTTCCATTCGGAATAGTAAATAAACGTTTCTCTCTGCCCTTGTCCACTTGTGAAGCAAAGGATTGTTTAAACCGTCCAGATTTTGTACAACAATGCTTGAAAAGCTACAATAAACTCATGTCACAAAGGATATAGCCTGACGGCGACATTTTAAAAGCAAGACGACGCAAACTTCGGGATAAAATAGCTCATTTTGGTACGAAATGTCGACGGGATTGGTGCGAAATGTCGACGGGATTGGTGCGAAATGTCGACGGAATTGGCGCGAAGCTGACACGTCTTACGCGATATAATGGCAGTCTTTACATTTACATTTTTTATATTGTTATAAGGCGTTTTACTTGTTTTTATTGCCTGTTTATTTTATTACTTTTGTAATATTTGCTTTACGAGTTGTAATTTGAGGCTCTGTTAAATGAAAATCGTTTACTTATATGATAAAATTCACACATTACGACATGTTGAAAAGAAGTTACAATGTAATACCTTCTTTAGGTCTATGACCGCTTTTATCTATAGATAGAAGAAATGTGTCTTTTGTTAAGAATGTAAGAAACATGGTATTCTGAAAAAGTCAAATAATAAATTCCATATATATTTATATTATGTTTGTGGCCCAGTTCTATTTAATACGTAGGCTGCTGTATGAATACCCTCTACCCATAGCTTTTTAGGTAAACACACGTAAATCTCATTCAAAATCGCTTTTTTTTTCTTTAATCCACTATTTTTTAACAAAAAGAACCTACAGTTCAACTATTCTTCAAACTCACATAACTACGTTTGAACAAATTGATCTACGATTGACATTTCAGATTGACCCTGGATTCCAAACCACGGCTTTTTAATCTTCTATACCCAAACAACGCGTTCAAAATTCACAAATCCTTTCACCCACATTTTTGATATCGGAAAATAGGCTCACATACTATTCGTAAACAAGAGAAAAGCCGAACATGGTGCTTTGTGCTTTGTGCCTTTTATTTCACGAAAAATCTCCATCAATTGTGCCAAAAATATAAAGGCTTTTAGTTGAAAAATGTTTGTATTCATCATTGGTTTGACTTGAGCACGTCACCTATTCACGACCGCGAATCTATTGTGTTTTGGTCAACTGTTGGTCAGTCAAAACTTATGGTATATGCTGACAAGGTTGAATCTATTTAAGCTCGTTTTGTTAGGTATCCGTGTTCAAAGAAAGGCATTCGAAGATCTATTCCTGATTATGGTGACAGAATAAGACACTTTGGGTTGTTAAGCTTAAAAGAAAGGCGAATTCATTCTGATTTACCGACTCTTTACAAAATTGTAAATGGCCTTCTTGATGCCCAGTTTATAGAAGGTTTAAAGTTCCGGTTTGACCGACGTAGTAAGCGACATCATCGAGTTTTTTAAATTCCTATATCTACTTTGAATACCACATTTAATAGCCCTCTAACACATATGGCAAGATTATATAATGAGAGGACCAATGTGACAGATTATCCCATCGATATATTCTTTACTAGCTGATGCCCGCGACTTCGTCTGCGCAGGTTTAGTATTTCGAACAATATGTTTACAAATTGTAGCCTATGTGTTATTCTGATGTATAAGCTATATTATTGTAAAGTTTCATTAAACTCCATTCAGTAGTTTTTGCGTGAAAGAGTAACAAACATCCATACATCCATACATACAAACTTTCGCGTTTATAATATTAGTAGGATGAAGTTCGCATCATACAGACGCTCCCTACTTGAACAATGTGAATAGTGCCTATTCGTTATTACTTTAATATGTATTTTAACATTATTAGCTTAGTTATTTTTGTAAAGTCTCAAATGGGTTTCATGTTTAATGACATGCACTCCTGGAATTTGTACAATTGCTTGTGCATTCAATTGTTTGATAATTGAGGTTTTGTATAACATTGGGTGATTCTATTGTAGGTGTGCTTATTTTTAATAAATAATAAAGAAATAAATATCACACGCTACTTAATGTAAATGTGAGTTTGATACGCTTTTATGCTAACATTGCTGAACCGAGCATGGAATGGAAATTATAGCCTAGGTACTTCGATGAAAGGACTATGTAATTAAAATATTTTTTTCACTTTCAAGATTTGCACGTTCAAGCAAACAAACAAAGTATTCATGGTCATAGAATTACCTATAGATTATGAATGTGTGGACGTTGTGTCCAATTCATGTATGTAATGTACAATGAGATAATGACATGTCGAAATAATTCAATGAGCCATTCAAGTGTCCCGCCCACAATATTATCACAAATATTAACGCATTTGTTATTTGTATTCAATATCGATGCTTTTGGGAGCAATAAATTCAATTCAGTTATAATAATTATTGTTAGTTTAGCGGCCAGAAACGTTTATGTAGTTAACTTTACTTACAGTAGTTGAAGCTATCATGAACGTTTTTAGAGTTCCGTAGTCAACTAGGAACCCTTATTAGGCTGTGATGACGACGACAGTAATTGACTATTAGGTAGATATATAAAACGTTCCCTATCAGCACTAATTTTTTTTTTTTTTTTTAAATCTTGCATCTTTCCAATTTTTTTTTTAAATCTCTTTTCAATGTTTATTTACAAATAACTTTTTACAATATCTTAATAATTATATATATGTTATGGACCATGTGATTAATTCGGGCATTATTTATAATGCCCGAGCATTATGAATAATGTCTAGCTTTATCGGGCCAAGTGATTAATAACTATCTTAACTTCATTATTTATCACATTGCACGGGCATTATTATATTGCTACATGACAGTTGGGCAATTTGATAATAAAGCTATATTTTAAGCGGTGCGAGGGTGGCAGTTGTTCTAATAAATAAATTCTGTTACTTGCTACATATTTTATGATTATTGTTTCGAAAATTATATGTTCTTTTTTAATGGGAAATTTTAAGTCTAACCACAAAATTATTTATTGGACAATTGTCATCTAATTTACTTACTCGGCATCGTTTTTCTTGATCTCATTTTTCTTGGCTCGTTTTTTTTATGGTAGAATTTAATTTGGATTCAAAACATTGTATTAAAAATTGAAGTCAGTGACGAAAACGAATCGCTGCAAACCCGACTCCACGTAGTCTTGTCTGCCCTACCCCTAGAGTGCAATTCAAAACCGCGTAGGCGCGGAGGGTCAAGGCGGCCTGCGAGCTGAGGCGCAGGTAGTTTCAACGTTCGCCGCCGCCGCAAGCCGAAGCTGCGGTGGTGAGCGTGAAAACCATCTGCGACGATAAGCTCGCATGGTACCGCCGGAGCCCCGCAGCGCCGGAGCCGTGACAGAAGCCATGCTTGCTGCATGTTGCATGCTATTAATATTTACCTCTTAAGTTAAATGTCAATAACAATAAAAAAAATGAAATTAAATATGTTTATATTACTTTGCCCAAAAGGTCACGGGCAATATGTATAGTGCCCGGTCAATTTGATTATTTGAATAATTATTATCAAATTGCACTCTCATATTGGGCATTTTTCATAATGACCGGGCATTATGTATAATGCCCAATTTATCACTTGGTCCATAACATATATACAACATACCACTAACTTATTACCTAATATATACATTTACTATAAATATAAATGTTTTAAAAAATTGCATCAAAAAACTCCTCCTCATCGCTGCCCACCGGGAGTGTACCCAAGAGGCTGGCAGCATTGCCACGTTGGATGGCAATGCCTACTTTTTGGCCAAAATAAAAACCAGCCCTTGGGTCACCTGAAGTGTCAGCAAGTCGCTTAGCGATATCCTTATATAAGAGATGAGCACTTGGACCCCACGGCCCGAGGGTTTCAACCCCAAACGGCTCAAAGGTATAGTTACCCACCAGGGTACTATATTTGCGCCGTTTGAGGTCCTCTGCAGCCGCAGCAGCGGAACCAGCACATCGCGCCGAGCTAGGAAGGTGAGATGGTGCAAGAGTATCGACACAGGTCGCGTCCCATACTAAAGACCTACCCATCTTCCACGGGAACAACGACATACCGTCTGGTCTCTTGCCATCGTCGCGTGCCAGACCACTGGGTTCTAATATGGCTGGAACGCCGACGGCAACAAGAGCGCGACGGATTATGTCATTGATATTCGCACTAATTAAATCTATATCTGTTATTTACAGTCCCTTCTAGATAAGACACTGTTAATAACTAGCTTCCTCCAACGTTTTTACCCACGTTCCGTGGGCACTACGCCGAGAACTGAAAGAATTTTTAGGTCCTGAGATTAGCGCATTCAAGAAAATAAACTATTGAAATAGTACCTATTAGTATTTTTTTTTTATTATGTTACATAGCCATCTTTACCATGCTTAAAGAATAATACTACTTTTTTAGCCATAAAATTCTTTGTATGTGACCCATTTCCATTGACACCGAGTGTAGTTCAATAAGGGAAAAAATATTCCGGGAGGAATATTCGACTGATTTTTTCAACTGAGGATTCCCCCCCATCCCTGAATGCCGCGAATTCCTTCAAAGGTTTTTGTACAAATGGCTTGACAAAGATCGTAGGGTTGACCATAGATTTCTATTATCACATTATAGTACTACACTCACTTCACTACTAATATAAAATCAAATTACAGTGCAGTTTGTTTGGAAGTTAATCGGGGCTCGCAATCTGATAACCGATCTTCGCAAATAGGCAATTGCAGGTCGAGAATGAGTTTAAAGGCTTAACCATGGGCGAAGGCTTCATACTACCGCTTGAGTAAACTACAAATATTGAGAAGAATATAGCCACATAATCCTCAACGCACACTTTACGGTTACAACGCAATATTTTTTATTTCTTTTTTGTGTTTGCAACTACGAAGCCTAGACCAGACTAATGAAAAACGTTAGTACACAAGGTATAACAAAAACAAAAGATATGCCAAAACCAGGACCGCAGTGCGGAACGGGGTAAAATAACGACCTTTGCTATGATTCCTCTAGCGGGCAAACCTCTTCGCTATTGTTACGTAAGGCCACGTCTCTGCGGGATGATCGAAAGAGTCACTCTGGAATTCGAGGTCGAAATAAAATTAGCGTAATTTTCAGCGCGTATACGGTCATTTTCGTACACGGACAAACCAGTTTAAAAATCTGTGAAGAATATTCAATTTTAAACTTTTGTATACTGTGAAGACAGAGGGAAATAGTTGAAGCACAAATAGAAAATGGCTAAATGTTTTGAGCTGGAAGGATGAAACAAAATTGAAGACATGGTTGAAAATTTTTTTTTAGTTTCTAGTATACATACATACTTTAATATGAAAATCAATCGGCTGTCAATTTTTATTTCATTGTTTGGATTATCTGAAACTATTTAAAACCCTTTTCTGCTGGTGGTTTCCGACAATCTAATTTGTAACACAAATGGCTCCAAACTCTAAAGTGTTTCGACAAAGTCTAAAGTTTTGAAATGGGATTTCCAAGCGCCGGCAGGATTAACGAAAACAATTAGTTGATTGATTTGCTTTCAACTTAATAACTTGTTACGTGCCGTGTTGTTTTACTGGTACTTCTGACGTCATACCTATGTGTAAGTTGCTCACGACATCATCGCTAATGTTTACTACAAATAAAAATAATCGGGGATAATACATATGTATAGCTATATATTCATAGAAATCAGGAGTACCGCCTACATACTAACAAAAAAATTTTTTTTTGTCTATACAGGAATGAATTTTAAACAGTGCACAAAAAAACTGGTGGGCCAGAATCATTAACAGAACATATCTGCATCATCAGTAAAATTTTTCTTCATTCTTTTGTCCGCCCTAAAATCAGCAAAATATGGATACCAACTATTCTTACGCGCTTGGAGCAGCGCTCGCGTCAGTAAACCGGTTTCGCGTTGCCGCCGTGCCTACTATGACGACTGTTACCGTACAATCGGTTACAAAATAAACATCTTTCGATATCAATAACTTTTCTTTTTTGTACTAAAACTATACGTAAAAATATACGTATCTATAAAACTTATTTAACTATAAGTTGATAAAGTTTGGGCACTGGATAAAATTCATTCCTGTATACAATCTCTATCATACCTATAGGTATAAAAATAAAAATCTTTCAGGATATCTAAATGGGTATGGTAGTGGATATATCAAGACCAAAACCTTCGTAGAGCCTAACAAAATGGAAAACAACACATTTTTACAATAAACATCTATTACATAGAAGCTTTTTCCACATACTCGCGTGGGCTGCACACTGTGCAGTGGCCATAGATGGCATTGTTCTGGAAATACACGCCTGCATAATGCGTCCACGTCACGTGGGGACGTAAGCTGCTTAAAGCGGCGACATTTGTGAATACGCTTTGAAAACGTATTGGAAAACACTGTATTGAATAAACGATGAATGTTACGCAAAATATTTGTTTCATTTCATAGGTTCGTTGGTTTTAAAATTTTCTGTCTTCCAAAAGATATCTATTTTTAATTATTTAAAGGGCGTAAATGTGTATATTCATCATCATCATCTCAGCCATGTGTAATATGTAAAATGCAAATCACTCCCAATTATGAAAAAATGGGTTTTCGATTGAAAGGCCTTCAAATTTCTATGTGTAAATTTTACAAAATGATCTTATTATAGGGAAATATTAAAACTAGGTATCAAAATATTCATCCGCATCGCTGTCAGCTGGGATCGTGCCCAAAAGGCTGGCTGCATTGCCACGCTGGATGGCAATGCATATCCTTTGACCGAAGTATAGGCCAGCCCTTTGGTCACGAGTGGACTCCACTAATCGCTTACTAATTTCTCGAAAGAGTCTGTGGGCACTTGGGCCCCATGGTCCCAGGGTTTCAACCCCAAACGGCTCAAAAATGCAATTGCCGGTGAGGTTTACATATTTGTGCCGCTTGAGGTTTTCCGCGGCTGCAGCAGCTGCACCGACACAGCTCGCCGTACTGGGAAGGTGGGAAGGTGCAAGGGTGTCGACGCAGGTTGCGTCCCACACCAAAGACCTTCCCATCTTCCAAGGCATTATAGACATCCCGTCTGGTCTCTTGCCATCGTCGCGTGCCAAGCCTCTGGGTTCTAAAATGGCTGGCACTCCGGCGGTGACAAGAGCACGACGGATAATGTCATTTATGCTGGCGTGTCGTGCCATGCGACCAGCACTTTTGCTACAGGAAAGACCATGGTGCCCAAGGCGGTCCACAGATTCACCGCACTGGCAGCGATGCGGAGCCGCAGTGGGAGCGCCGAGGCGTAGGCATGTAGCGAGCCGGAATGTAGTGTCACCCAGCATGGTCCCAACGCTGGGTGAGGGCAGTGCGTGAAGCCATAACCCTGACTCCCACTCTCCCACAGCCAGTAGGCGGGCACGCTCAGCAGTATTGACAGATGTTTCAATTAGTTTATTTCTCGTCAATCTGCAGAGCGGCTCGTCCCACTGTCTCTGGGAAGCCGGGTTTTCAGGGAAGGCTGCGTTTGGGCAAGCCACTTTCCAGGCGTTCATGCCATCAGTCAGACACGGCACCTCAGAATCGACCAGTGAAGGGGCTAAAATTTTTCTGGTCAACTCCTTAGTGCCGCAGACCGAAGATAGAAACGCCGGTAGACTTAAACTGGAAATTTTGCGGACGCCGAGGCCACCGAATCTCATCGGAAGGGTGGCTTGAAGCCACGCTCGGTCGTCCAAGGCCAAATTAAAAACAGATGTAAGAGTAGTACGGATAATTTGGTCAATTCTGTCTAAAAGATGTGGCTGCTTCCATAAGGGAGAGGAGCGAAGGTTGTATATAAATTTTGGGCCAAAACAACAGTATTTTACTAAGGTAAAAGCCGAATGAAGATTAATTTTAAAAAGTCTATCCGAAATGTCATTAAAATTTGAAATTTTGTTATCTATGAATGTTGTGAAACTTTCTTCCAAAATAGGTGAACCTAGGAGGTGCAATGATGTTTCGTCCAGAATTTTAATTTGAGGTGCTATGACATTAAATTTTGATATGACCGTCTGTCTGTCCGGGATGTCAGGAACAAAAATTTCACATTTTGATAAATTTAGATCCAGTCCAATCGAATGAAATTTTTCTTTTAGGAATATGAGGTCTTGGTAAACAGTTTCTCTATCTCCTCCTAGGGTACCGTCATCCAAATACCAAGCGTTAAATTTTGAATTTAGTTTCTCTATTATGGGGTGAATAGCCAAGCTGAAAATGACCGGCCCAAGGGGGTCACCCTGTTGGCATCCAACTGCAGATTCCAAAACATGGTCCTTGTATAGTAATTTAGAAGGGTGCCTGTAACATTGCCAAAGGTAACTATAAATTTCGGGTAATTCTTTTTTAGCCTCGGCCAACAGGGTGTCCCTGTTAACAGAATTAAAAGCGTTCTTTATGTCAACCTTAAGGATGACCTCACCTATTTTTGAGTTTAAAAATGTGGAGAAAGCATGTATAGCAGCCTCACAGCCCCCTTTCGAACCAAATCCGAGTTGCAGGGGCTGAAATTTGTTAGCAAGCACGTCATGGTAGTGCTTGCAACAAATTTTGGCTGCCATACGCCTGTATGTACACCCTACGGCAATGGGACGAATGCCGCCGTCCTTTTTACGGAGCGCACATAAGTTCGCTCCGTAAAGCACGTCCACGACGGCATTGTTCACACCGCCGGAGAGCACAAGATTAACTAGAGCCGTAAGTTCCCTCAGAAGCGACTCACCAGCTTCCCCAGCGCCCGAGCCTACGAGATCCTTCAGATGTTGAGGGCTCAGGCCGTCGAGGCCGCCGGCAGAGCCGGTCCTGAAAGAAGCCACGGCTCCAGCTACTTGTTGGGCTGTAACGGTGAGGTGGTCGGAATTTAGATCTGGAGGGTCGGGGAAAGTGAGGTCATCCGAGGGAGCCGGGTGTTTACTCTCCAGAGCGGCAAGTGTTTCTGGAGAGTACGGCGCCACCACATCGCTGCTGAAAAGGATCCTAGCAGCACCCCTTATGTCACCCTCGCTTAATTTATTCTCTACATGTTGACACAAGTCCTTGGAGGTGAATTTGGAATTTACTGAAGTGTCTGGGACGAAAATGGAGGTCGAAAGGCTGCAATTTTGTTTAATTTGTTTGGTTAATGATTTTTTATTTATCTGAGTTTTGTCAACATGTAGGATGCGGTAGGGAAGGGTGAGCAACTGTTCCCAGGCGCTTTCTGAATTTTCCAGGGTTGCGAGGCGGACGCATTGGGCCAAACTTGATGCAACAGTCCGCCTTGCACCCCTGGGCACTCTTTTGAGTATGGGGGTGTTACTTTTTAATTTTGAAAGTGAGTTCCAGAGGAGATAGTTTGTCGGAGGTGTAGTAACTTGAGGGGTCAAGGGGCACTGAGATACACTCTGCATTTTGTGGACTTTGCCTAAGTGTATCTTCAGGCCCCTTTCTCCTTTAAAAAATATGTAAAAAATGTGTAAATACTATTTGAAAGCAGTTTCGTGAAAGTTTAACATCCACCATATAAAATTTCCGCATTTCAGTAGGTACAACAATAACGAATGGGATATTGATATTCTTCACAAAAGTCATATTCCCGATATCCATTTGACAGACAGCAGGCACCTATCTGAATAAAGAAATCCAGGCAACTCAATCCATAACACAATAACGAGTAAAAAAACACCGAATCGATTACGCTCAGTATCAATTTTATCTTATATCGTTTGTTTTCTTTCACCAATCCACAAGCGCGGCTTTGTTTCCGATTACACGGCTCGATTATTTGCAACCGACCGGTTTGGTGACGTACGGAAAAGAACTTCAGTGGAGAAACACATCCCTGGATTCAGCTTGATTGAATTCGATTCATGCGATGTTAATCGATGTTTTGTGCTACTCGTTTTTGTTTGTAATCGAGAAGGCATTTTTAATTAGAGAAACGAGAGTTATACTTTTACTGGAACCGATAAATTAATAACGGCGGGTATGTTGGTTTTTGTGTGAAAGCGTGGGCGTGTGTTGCAGGCGTGGGTGGATGTACCGAGTTTGATTTTTGATAATTGAATTATGTTTTTATGCGGGTAAAAAGTTATTGACGTCCCGGTATTCAAGTATAACTCTAGTGACGTCCTCCGAGCCGTTTAATTATCGGCTACGGCGGCTATTCTCTTATAAGGAGATTAGCCAACTGCACAGGACATATTATAGTGCCCAACACAATGAGAGATGCAAGAATCAATTCTGAGAGAGTCATTCAAAGAAAACAGAAGCAGAGAAATTCATAGCAGATAAAATTAACAAAGCCCTTTACTTTGGATACGGTGATATTCTAATCGTCGAAAAGGAACGATTTGCGATGCAACAGCTAGCCTTACAGGAAAAGGTTACAGTGGAGCCCTGCGGTTTGTTTGTCAACTAGGCATATCCAGGAATATTCATCTATTGGAGCTAGACCAGATGGTCTAACAGGGAACGACATAATTTTCGAAATGAAATGAAATAGTGGGTTACAAACAAGGTTTAGATAAAGCAGAATAAAATTCAGATATGGCAATTTAACAAGAAAAAGGATCAGATGGTATTCAATCAAAATAACAATTGGTTCTACCGAATCCAAGGAAAACTCCACGTCACAACAAAAAAAAGTGTTTGTACGCTGTGTGGAGTGATGAAAACTACCGAGTGATAAACATAAAAACTGAGCTGATAGACAGGGACGATGATTTTTGGGAGAAACTTATGAAGGATAAAATTATCAGTTTTATATGGACTGGTTATTACCAGAGATCATTTAATACGTAAAACTCGAGTTATGCCTTCTGATTCATCAGAAGTAAATTGACAATTTATAAAAGAAAACTTAGTTTCGGACAGAAGATGCGGAGGAGGAAACTCACAGAAAAAAAAATATTGGGCCTCACCACAGCTATATCAACATCTAGTGAAGACGAAACTTGTCACCCGCGGTCGGGTAGGAAAATTATAAAAAAACCCTCGCTAGAAATGCTGTCTGCTAGTGCCCGTATCAACCAAACCCGAGGAAAGACTTTACCGAAGAAAGTGCAGAGGAAGTTTTCCGCTGGCCGGCCGGCATCGAGTCGTTGGCAGATCCTTTCCCGTCGACTTTCTTTAAGAGAATGCCACTCAGAAGAAACTTTCATCAGAAGAAAATAAACCATTTATAAAAGAAAACTTAGTTTTTCGAGGTCTCGGACAAAAGATGCGGGAGAGGAGCGTCACAGTAAAAAAAACATATGTTGGGCCTCACCACAGCTATAGAGGTAGATGTTGAAATCTAGTGAAGACGAAAACTTTCCTTCTTGCAAAAAGTCGCGACTGCATCGACCTACCGTGAACTATGTCACATAGGTACGCCAGTTTTTTTCTGATGTGTTTAGTGGTGTGGTGTGTTTGTATTATTAAGTAATAATACAAGTGTAAATATATTTTATATGAGTGACATAAACGGCGGTAGTGATACCGAAAGTACACACGTATTATATATTAGAAACAGCCGTTTTATCATCTAGTGGAGACAAAAATCTTCCTTCTTACAGCAGACTGCTAACATTTAAAGAAATGAAGCAGTTTCCTGGAAACAATAACACTTAGCACATAGGTACCTAAGTGAGGCAATAAATTGAATTTATATAATCTGCGTAGCTTTTTCCCATCCGTGTTGAGATCGGCTCTCAGTCTAAAAGCATGCAGCTGAGTACTAGTCTTTTACGTGGAGCGAGCCTGTCTGACAGTTCCTTCAGTGGTAACGTCACCAAGAGTGTCATGCTGTGATTTCTCACATCAAAAATATGTAAAATACTCTACTATCTGACATGACAATTGTAAAAGATCCAATAAACACAAACAGGATCAGCTTAACCTTTTTCATTTGATCCGCAGACACGAGTTCTTTATGTTATGAAATCTGTTTCATGGCGCGGCGCAATAATATAAAAATGAAAAGAAAAATGTTTGCACGTGTAGTATATTTTTAGACTTTACAGGTAAAGATGAAAAGTAGATGGAATATAAAGGGTTCGAAAATAGGTGTGGGCATTACTCTATTATCAGGGCAGTGAATAGATTTATTCCTATTTGGCTATGCGGATTCTATTGTTATTCGGCATTTATATTGGGAACTATAATACCTCTTCGTTTGAACCAGATCGCCTTAAATTAGAGAAGTATGGGTGAATTTGAAAGGTCAGATATATATTCGCAAAAAATTCAAATATTGTGCAGAAATTGGAATTGCTATAAAACTATTAAAAAACAAATATCACGGTTCAGTGTTATAACTTTTGCTAGTCACAGTTTTTTTTTAGTTTTTTGAACAGAATAACCAATGAATTAAAATCAGCTCAAACTTTGAACTTTGTACTTATATAAACTATACAATTAGCATATTTGATTAAAGTAAGAGTTAGTTACAAGTGAAAGTAATAATGCGCACTTCAATTTGTATAATCTTATTACAACCTTGTGGAACACTAGTTTCCAATTAGTTAATTAAAATTTAAACTCAAGAATTATCTGATTTAATTACAAAACTTCGGAATGAAATAATTTTATTAGCAAGACAAGCCGAAGAGATTTACAATCATATTACTTTATATACATTTTCTCTTCTTTTTCTCTGTTATTATTCTCCATATTCTGGGTAGGCCCTCAGAGGGCGTGAGGATATGCATCGAGACTGGTACACTCGGTCGAAGGATTGGGAAGTTTGAAAGCCAGAGGGGGTGGCTTTTGCCCAGCAGAGGGACACTATAGGCTAGAGATTTTCTGAGATGTTCATTTTAGATTCACATAGAACGCTGACCGGCACGTTGATCTCTAGAATAATTAGTTATTCCGCAAGAGCTTCTTATGTAACGCTGTTTCATTCAATAGTTGCTCGAACTATAATATCACTTCTCTAGAAATACATCCAAAACTTCCAACTTATCCTGAATTATTTCAATATTCCTTCAAGTTCCTAAAAGTGCCGTTCTCTAAATAGCTTTTCAATACATTGGATGATAGAAAAGTTCAGAATGGGCTCATTCTAACAACAAATTCTTTATTGCAATAACTGTACCTATATTGCGAACGAAGTTTTAAAACTTGAGCTACACTGATCAGATTCGCGGAAAATACGACCTGTAATTATCAAGTTTGAACTAAAGTTATGATTTAATGAAATTAATGTTCATTCTTGAACTCCTTTGACGTTTACAAATATTTTTTTTTATTTTTTATTTTATTTTAGTTTTGTTCCAAAGTAGCCTTTTTAGTATTGAATAGATATAACACGTTTGCGATAGGTCAACTTGTAGGCTTACTTAGTATTAAATCATCATCCTCATCCTCTGGGCCTTTTTCCCAACTACGTTGGGGTCGGCTTCCAGTCTAACCGGATTCAGCTGTGAAAACTTACTATTAAATAAAAAGTAAAATTATAGTGTTCGACGTACGCGCACGCTCTCTGACCACAATTCGTCCGAAACCGCCTTCCACTTTACAAGCACTCACAATCTTATACACACTATCAGATCACACTATGACCACACAAACAAAAAATGTACTTAATGTTACAATACTTAATGTTACAATAGTACATTTTTTTTAGTGATTGCAAAAATCATCAAATGACCCCTCCCGCTGTGGGTTAGCAGCGGTAAGGGAGTGACAGACTTTTACTGACTAAAAATCCATCATGTTCCATTGTAGGCCTTTTATGTACCAGAGCCGCGGTAACTCTTTCGAACAATCCCGCAGCCCCGGCGGAAATTATAAAAGTACTAGGTACTTTTATAATGCCGACGGCCTAAAATACTATACCACCTTCCATTTTCCATCTTTATTTAACAGAAGTTCTTTCATAAATTAATAACAACAAAATAGCTAGAAAATACCAATATCGTGTTTTCTACACAGCCATCAAAATAACTGTGTTTATATTTAAATCACGTATTAAATTAACATTTTGTGATGGAAACCGCGCCGTGAAATTACAAAACGTAGGCTATAATTATTCTTCATGATAAAGTCAATAAATAGATGGAGTTTATTTAAACCTACAGCTAAATAAACTTTAGATATTCAACATTATTTCAATAGCAGGTTTAAATCGTTAGAAACCAGGGTTACGTATAATTGCGCGTCCATTTTATTTCAGTATATTTTAATACCAGATACCATGTAAATAAGTTCTACGATTTTATTTTGGAACAGTTAGAAGATACAATTAAATGTATGTGGAACGTTTTCCACAAAATTATTGACTCAGTTATAATACCTCTTTTGGAAAACAATACACGTATCAGAAATTAATTTACCTATGACCTCAGCCTACCGCTGTTTCTGGCTTTGTAGTACAGACATGGTGGACAATACTAAAAATGTATTGCCCTACCCTGTTTTCATTTTTATTTCTCGGCAATCCATCCATTTTTTGTACGGTCTTCTTCTCCTTCTCCACCCATACACATTAATAAAAAACAAAAGAAGAAATAAAAATATAATAACATTTTATTTAAAGGATTACACATAGACATACATTATTTCACAATTCGTTGATCACCTATCTGAGTGTTTCAGCAAATTTCATAATTCCTGCTTGCACCTCTTTTGCGGCAATCAGTATCTCTTTTGGAGTGATAAGGTCCACCCCGGCTCTACCCCTAGTTTCAATCAGATAGGAATTGGTGATCGCCTTCTCATAGTGCATCCATTCGATAGCCATTCCATAACCCTGCTTGCCAATTTTAGCGATGTTCCCATTCGTGAAAGGCTGCCTACCCACTGCACGCATGGCCTAAAAAGCAGTATGTAGCTAAAGTATTATGAAATCTAAAATGAGTGCTTCCCCCGTCGGGACGTCGGTTAAAAAAACCGGCCAAGTGCGAGTCGGAATCGCGTACGAAGGGTTCCGTACCGTTCCGGTTCATGAGATACAGCCTGGTGACAGACGGACGGACGGACGGACAGAGAAGCGAAAACAATAGGATCCCGTTTTACCCTTTGGGTACGGAACCCTAAAAAGGTTTATCATTTTCGTATTGTGAAGTTTAAGTAAAAGCAGACGCTTCGTTGGCGTTGTATGGTTACTTTGAGCTATATTACATCTTTATATTATTTTTATAGGTACATACATAGATATGTTTATCCCGTTATCAATTACCCATCCAAATCGGTCCTGCCGTTTATTTTTAATATTAGTGACAGTGTTTGTTCTCTGATGCTCAGAATGTCACCAACCCAAAAAGTTTAGATTATCTCTCTGTGTAACAGCAGTTTCATTTGCATCTTAACGAACAAAGTCAAGATTAAAAGCAGTCAATTTTCCTACATCTTTGTGTGAAACATTAGAAAAACCTCCACATAATTATCCAGAGAGCACAACAAAAGTATCGTCAAATCAAACTCACCAAACACATTCTCTTGGTCATCTCAAATTGTTTATGATATGTTTCGCCACTCGTTTTCGGGAATAGAACCTTAGTACCAGCAGAGTGAATAGACAGGTAACCGGAGAAATGCGTGCCGTCAGTTAATCTCTGTAAAAAACAAAGGAAATCATCATCCGCCTAGTCCACCTAATTATTTTGCATGGAACAACTTCCTATCTTCCGTCCTCAACCCAGATATTGGGGCCACCCGATACCTCTTTCTAAGAATGGTTGACAGACTGCCTGGTGACTGCCGAAGATGTTCAAATGACACCCGGAATCCATCAATTAAACTCGCCTTCGAAACACGTAGGAACTCGTCATGACACATATGGGAAACCATCCACGGAACGACCGCTCCATGCTTTTAACTTTAAGATCGCTTGTTCCGGGCTGTTATTAAAACTGTAAAAACCAATACATATGTATATACGAATGGTTAAAGTATTTTGTAAAAAAGTTACTTATCAATTTATATACAAGTAAATGGTTTACGTAGCTCGCATCTTTTTGTGTTTGAAATACACAAATTCCCAAGTAGTTATAAAATTGTAATTTTACCCTAAATGCTTTGGTTTCTTCTTCAGAAAATGGCATTGGACCGCAATAATACGGATCGCATACTGTTTGTGAGGTCTCTTCTTTACCCCAGTTGTAACTGTAAAATAAAAAGTTAATATATTGTGCAAAATAGCATAATATTCTGTATCATGTCGATTGGAAAACTAACGGAGTTCAACGTGAAGTCGAGAAATTTTGCCTTGTACGTGGAACGGTTGGAAATGTTTTTCAAAATGAACAAAATTCAAGGATGATAAGTGAACAATTTCAAGGATGATAATTATCAAAATCCACAGACGGCACATACACAATAGTTACATCATACATAAATATAAATATTAAAGCCCTGCACGTTGCAAAGTTTTAGTCGGCCGATATTTTGCTGGAGCTTATAAATCAATATGGAAATGAACCGTAGTGCGCAGATATAAGCGCAATTTTGTATCTGAACTTTTGAACTTTTCTGGCACCCAGTGTAGCACAACCCAGCTACCAGATTACCTTTAATTGGCTTCTGCCTACTCAACAACAGTCCAAGATCTACAAATCTACACCTGGGACGTTATAAGCACAGCTTGGAGAGTTATCTGTAACATGGAAGAAATCGCTATTTAGCGACGAGCTCCTTTACTTACAAGAACAAAATAAAAAAAATAACTTTTTCAAAAACGTATCCTAGATGATCAGAATTGCAATGTAAACTTTTTGAATGTACATAAAATAAATAATCATTTTTAAAACCAACAAAAAAGGTAGTTTTAGTTAATGCGCGGGCTGATGTATAATCGTGCTGGCTGTAATAATGTTTTTCTTTTTCTGTTATTTTAATATTTTACTGGAATGAACTGTCATAATTTATGTTACGCAAAAAAAAAATCCACCTTGCTCGCGTCTGTAAACACATATTATTATTAAAACAACTATGTCTCAGCCTACAACATCTGCCTGCATTCTTGAACCTGTATTTAAAACAACAAAGAGAGGTGGGCGCATGCTATGTCGGGCCGGCTATACCTATATATTCAAGAGGGTAAATAAAGACAGCTCCGAGTTGTGGAGGTGCACGATTAAGGACAAAGCCAAGTGCAACGCAACTATAAAATTTAAGGTAAATCCGCCTCGCTACCTGCCGTCCGTATAGGAGCACCTTGCTGTTCCCCCTCATCGCTGCCACTGTGGTGAGGCTGTCACCAGCCTCGGACACCATGGCCTGGAGTGCAGCCGTAGAGCAGGTTTTTACTAGGATAGTTTTTTTTATCTTTTTTTTTTATTTTTATAAATATGTATGTGAATAAATAAAGATTTATTTTTGGTGAATCCTTAAGAAATCATCAACAACAAAACCGTCCATAACCACGCCCTAATATTATTCAATATATCTAATATTATTCAAAATAATATTATAATATTTTTGATGGAAATTATAAAAACAGATCTGTATTTTTGACTCCTGACGATTTTGAGCTATGAAGAATAACTACGAGTAGAACTATCGAAACAAACAAACAATAATAATATGTTCCCTCTTTATTATATTATGTATTTGTTATTATTTTACTTCAAGGCTAATAAGAATTTTAATGAAGTTATTCTCAGCGTACCTATTTTAAATGTTTGTATAATCAATTAATTAATTTCATACTTATTTATACCAATCAATTTACACGTGGAGAAGCTAAAAAATGTTACCAATATTCTATATTTATTGGTAAAATAAAACGCGACACACATGTTTACTCAAAAAACATCAACGTAAATTATATCATATACTTTTCATCAATATGTTCACGGAATGTCATTTAATAACACGACAAAGAAAATTCCCGGCCTACATGAATTTTGAATTTCTTCTACACGGCTATGAAAATTGGAATTTCGTCATAAACGTGATAGATTTTTTTCCCATTTTCAGATCAAAGATATTTTGTCCCATAAAGATTTAAAAACAACGGTATCACTCAAAATACAGAATATTTGGTACTTGTGAAAGTCAGATAATTGAAAATGTTTGTTGAAAATATGTCACTATTACTTACTACTGCAAAGCAACACTTTAACCACATCAACCGTTTTACTCACACATGCACAAACTTTTTGGAACCACGCGTATCATAAGGGGTAATATTTCGTATCACTGCAATTTCAGATGTAACACTAAACTTCGGGGAACATTATTCCCCACTCGACCCCAAACCGCCAGTTATATGAGCCCAGTTATAACCGTAACATCTGCATTCGAGAATGTTCTTCCATAGAAATAATTGCGAAGGGAAACTTTGCTAGGCTCATTAAAATGATATAGGACTATTTTCTACGGTCTTCGTTAAACGAATTCGACGTAGCTTTCATATTTCCTAGAAGGGTACGGTTCTACGGTCTACGGTTTACAAAGAACCAGTTTCTCATAACTGAGTCTTGCGTATGGTAACTAAACTACTGATACATGTGCAAATCATTAAAATTACAAGTAAATGTAATTGCGCATAATATTTATAACGTTTAAAGATTTTCACTATAATAGGTGAGTGTTAACAAAAACACATACAGTTGAAATTCGCTTGTCGTGTTTAATCCGCACGCGATACAAAGCGATCGAAAAACTCTTTGCAAATACATATTAAGGCGATTAACAGACTGTGCCGTACCCCCGGTGTCGGAGTTGCAGATTTTGTGTCCAAATAAGGAGACAGTTTTTTGTTCGGATTATTGTTTTTTTTCTTTTCATACGTTTTATTAACATTTTTTTATTATTTTATAATATCAATGTCACCACTATGTAAATACAACGCATGAGTACGGAAGGCGACGAAATCTTTAATTCAATCGGAAGGAACCTAAGAACACAATTCTACATTTGGTCCTTCGAGCCGGATCGTATATCAATTTATATAGAAAACGCGCCTAGGACACTAAAAACTCTTGGAAATACAATCATTAATTCATCGCTTGAATGACCTTTATTTACGAAAAACTTCTTTCAATAAATTACTACAAATTCCAACACTATATGAAGACTTTATGAGCGAAGGTTTTGGTCACAGTAATCTATTAAAATTTCAGAAAAAATCTTCAAAGTACACAAAGTTCAAATTAATTGTGGATTTTAGCGAATTACCGCGGTCGTCCTCACATTAAATACAGGGTAAAGTTCCTTTACGCTGGTTTGCGGAGAATTTTAATTAGATCTTCATCCAGTGTGCCCATTCATGTCACACTTATAATTTGTACTCCACCTACATAATAATAGGTGTAATCCTCTTTTATTTTCAAGAGAAGTTTTCCTTTAAGCTGAATCGAGACATTCACTCCTAGAGCTTTCGGTTTAAACATTAAGTTTAAAAGGTTCTTACAAAACAAACATATTTTTGCCCAACTTTAGAAATAAACAAAGTAATATTTAATCAGCGAAAGTCCTTTTTACTTCGATGGGGAACACAATTCTAGTAAGTCAAATGCCACGAAAACAACTATTAAATTAATGTGTCCCCAGTCGCTAATAATAGTGTGGACCAATCCGATTCGGCTTTTGGACAAAGACGGGAGATATTGGAGTCACTTTTGTTGGAAGAGGCTTTTAGGTAAACCGCTTAAGATCAGATCGATTTCAGGATTATGTGCGCTTACGTAGTGAGGGGTCAAACTGTTTAGCAATACCTATTGATAATTTTGGTAACGATGTATTGGTCCAAAATGATGCACACTTCGCTGGGACATTGTAGGACAGAATATAATTGAATGTGCAAACGTTTTCCTCAAAGGGGTAAAGCTAAGTTATAACTATAACACTTCAAGTAACTACTCAGTGATTGTGATAGAATTTAAGTTTAGGATACCTTATTGGCACAACTGCCATGTTTCTCTCATAGAATATTAATGCAAGTATATGCTTTTAAACGAGACAATACTAATGATGTTTGAATTACAAACATTTCTTACGCAAAATTCCTGTTAAGATCAACTCCTTGACATGCACCGCTCAGCCTCCGTCTATTTTTCCTCCACAAGCGGTCTACAGTTAAACTGTAATCATAGCCATCTGGATTCAACACTGGTATTACGTGCCTGAAAATAAGATTATTCTGAATATGATGTTGCTAATGCATTTTTTGTGACCTTTGTATTTGAAACAAAAGTGCCAAGCATTAGTAGTGATGTTACCGATTCATCGTATAATCATAGCAACTTTTTTATAGCAAAAATTCCAAAGTTTCAAAACGACTTGCTCCCACCTGAAGGGTTATATATTAGGGTCATATATATTATATAGTATATATTTTTAAGTGTAAATAAAACAAACGGATGCACAGCGAAAATGAAGTGGTTGAAAGTGAAAGTCAATCTTCTCTATGATTGGATGCCCTGAATGCCCCCAGCTACGTTATTTTAAAGGTACATACTTAAATCCCAATGTAAGGGGCCTACCAATGTGACTGCGTCAAACCCTACACTTATCACAGCTACACCAACTCTCGAACCTAAAAATCTGTTTCCGTACCAGTCCCTCTTCTTCATATACTCAGGCTGTTTATCGTAATTCTTCACTAAGTTGTCGATAAAGTACAGCGCTGAAATCACACTGGTCCACTCCCGGCCGTGCGTTCCACCGTCCACAAGTATTGCTACATTGTAACGTTTGCCATTCGAAATTTTTAACGCCTGAAATTAATACACATACTTATATACTAATATACATTCATACTCATTTAATTAATATAATTTCTATAAGTATCATGTGCACCACTGAGTAACATTTGAAGAAAACCTCATGAGGAAACCTAGACTCAAAAAATCATCTCTGCCTTAAGCAAGCGTGGTGATTAACGCTCACACATTGTTTGTCTGTGAAAATTTGTACCCCATATTGGGACAGAAAAAGATGATCATTATAGCTATTCTGGTTATAGCTTCTTATCAATGTGCAGGAATAATTTCTCTAGGAACACGAGTGATCCACATCAAATAGCTTGAGTAAGGTCATTAATAATAAGAACTGTAGACAAATTGTAAAAAACTTACAAAAATAGGATTTTTTCGTGGTGAAGTCTTCCCAAGCTCTGTGAGCGAGCAGTACTTGGGATAATCTGAGGCCAACTTTCTTAAATATGTGTTGATTTCAGCCAGAGACGGGTATGAAGTCCAGGTAAACGTACTTCCTGATAAAGCTTAAAGGTTTGAAAAATAAAGAAGCTATTAATTTTTATTATGTCTACCAAACCATTATTTAATAATATTTTAATCAGATCTCCCAGATGCCCAGATGTAACTTATGTATGGGCAATTTATGAGACAGATTTATGCAACATAAATCCTCGATTTTCTCCTGACTATCATAAATTGCAATAACTATACATAGTTCAAAACTAGAGTACCTAAGTAAACCGTCATAACCTCTTTTTCATTTTTTCTGATTTGACCCGCTAATGTATACTTTAAGGTCTCTTATATCACATGAGGGGCCCATTATTGGTCTAGTTGAAGTTAATAAAACACGCCAAGTTACTTAGAACCACAAATTTATTATATGTATGTCTATTCCATTAGACTACGAATGCTATTCTAATGTAGGCTCGCCGAATCTCGAGACGACACTTAATGTTACTTCGAATAAGATTAAGTTTACGTGATGCTAAGTTTACTAGAAATATCTTAGACACTTATAGCTTAGAATATATTTCGAAATTTAATTTACAGATAAATGGAATGCCAGACTATTTATCACAGTTACATTATAAGTATCCAAACGTTTTATTAAAATAGAGATACTAAAACACAACGCTCATATTGGCCCAGCTATATTCTGGATTGATTAGAAATATTGCAAACCGCTTATACGGGGAGATTATAAGCCCCCAAATCAATTACAGCACTGAGCTCAACTATTTTCCTCTTTGGCTAAGGAAAGCACGACCGACCGATCGCAACTTTGTCATACTAACACGACGACCATCTTAAGACATAAATCCAAACTAATATTATAAATGCGAAAGTAACTCTGTCTGTCTGTCTGTCTGTCTGTCTGTCTGTCTTTCTGTCTGTCTGTCTGTCTTTTCTTCACGCCTAAACTACTGAACCGATTTGTGTGAAATTTGGTACAGACATAGTTTGAAACTTGAGAAAGGACATAGGATAGTTTTTATTACAAAAAATAAAAATAAAAAATAAAATTTATTCCGGACATACAGCGCCATCTATTGGTCAAACCAAAAATCTGGAGGAAGTCACTATTCCACGCGAACGAAGTCGCGGGCAAAAGCTATCCAAACTAATATTATAAATGCGAAAGTAACTCTGTCTGTCTGTCTGTCTGTCTGTCTTTCTGTCTGTCTGTCTGTCTTTTCTTCACGCCTAAACTACTGAACCGATTTGTGTGAAATTTGGTACAGACATAGTTTGAAACTTGAGAAAGGACATAGGATAGTTTTTATTACAAAAAATAAAAATAAAAAATAAAATTTATTCCGGACATACAGCGCCATCTATTGGTCAAACCAAAAATCTGGAGGAAGTCACTATTCCACGCGAACGAAGTCGCGGGCAAAAGCTAGTAGGTTATATGTTTGATCGTAAATCCTCCTGCTTTCATTTTTATATAAGTGAATGCCATGGCCTGACAAAGACTCATAGTGATGACGATCATGACCTCTATATGTAACATACGGCAAAATCACATCGTGCCATCGGCATTTTAGCCAATTAGACGATGAGCCCTTACGTTGATAAAGTGTGATAAAACATATTTACAAGAAAAATCACATCGGGAGGTACAGGTTTAAAAATTACTCATTTCCGTGCCGACTTATGAGCCCGATCCGAAGCCCGATGAAAGTTTGCAGTGTTAGTATCATTAGTATCAAGGGTTTTCATCTCCAGTTGAATTACCATTTCGTCTGGTGGGGAAGGTGTTCAGTAAAGCCTCGTCCACTGCCTGTCTAACATCGTCTATCAGTACTCTATGGGAAACTTTGTGATCATCTAAAAATGTCGCTAAGTCCTCCGCCTCATCTTCATAGATTAGAAAATCTATCGTCCTATTATCTCTTTTCCATATTTCTTCAGTTAAACGTGCTGTGAAAAAAATATACATTAAAAGCTTTCGTTAGCCCTCATTTGTATTAAATAAAAGCAAAAAATCTCCCATATTTATCCTCATACCTCTATTATTTATTACGGAGGTGTTCAACATGTGACGTCACGGATGACTAAGTACTCCAGCTTCACCAGAACATTCGAGGGAACCCGATAAAATACGTCCAAACATTTGTAACAAAATCAAACAAGTTTTTTTCGCGTACTGTTATGCCGACAAAAACTATTCGTCTTAGTAATGCCCATTGACTTCTTTATGGGGGGTAGTTCCATTGTGTCAGGGCCTCTGCTGGGTCACATTAGTGAGGATACAGACTTCTTTGGCGGTTAAAACGATTACAGTGTAATGGGACGGAAGACTGTTCCATACTTATACTATAAAAGGACAGATACGTCTTGCTTATATTTCTTTTGGAGTTTAACGGACTGGACGTTCTTGGTTGAATAGAAAGAGGACTTTAGTGATAGATACAGACATATACGTATATTTATTAATTTCATTGTATTCCATTACCAAAAGCTTTTATTACTACTCTGTATTTCAGATCAAGGACCGACAGGGGTATTACTAAAGAAGAAATTATTATAATAATTAGTCCTCTATATGTCTTAAAATAAACAGGGCATAAACTGCGAATATAGGGCACCTACTCGCAAAAAATCTTATGGAAAACTTATTAAAACTTTTGCAAGCATGCAGACAGCCAATGTAGTATAAACTAGTCTTACAATATAATATTATTACCTCTATCGTAGAATTCCTCTATAACAGCATCATCTAAATCACCTTGAGCTCTCCACAATTGCACACCACTTCGTTCCGTTTCATTAACATCAGCCAAAATGCCTGAAATTATTTAATTTTGCAAGAACAAAGGTAGTAAAAACCACCAACTCTTATTACTCTTATGCCTTTTAATCCTCAAGATTTCACGTCACATTAAACGCAAAACAATTACTTAAACAAACCTTTTACAATGAAAAACAAAAAAACTTTAAACAAAGTCATGTTTACATTGAAAAATTTAATCAATTCGTCCAAGAGTATTCGATAAGAATTTTATTGATGTTAAACAAAAGTACATTTACTTAGAAAATTAATTGGCTGTTTTATTCTTTGTACAAAGAACATTCTTTCTCAGTGTTATACCCAAGACCTAGATGCCTAAAACACTTTCTGTTTAAACAAAAGATATGCTCCATTAAGAGGCTCAACACAATTCCAGAGGAATTAGATTAAATGAAAAAATACTTGCAAAGAAATATATTGCCTACTTAAAAGATAAAAAACAAATATTAAGCGACCTCTAGGGATTTTTCTCGAAGCTATAAAGTGACTTAAATAACGAATACTTTTTTCTTTTTACTCAGAAATTAAGCTAAAATTGCAATAAAACGTTACAGGATTACAACATAAGTATACGATTTTGTAATTCTCACCTTATCAAAATGAATGTGGGTTTGTGTATTTGTTAAGTTATCACTCCAAAACGGCTGAACCACTACAGATGCTATTTGGAGCGGAGAATGTTGGTAACCTGTATAATATGATAAGTAAATTTTTGCAGGGTTGGGTGAAAAGATATTCTCTAGACTATGATTGAATAAGCAATATTGCAAATTCAAACCCTTAAAAAATCAATTGGATGCTGATAAAGAACAATGAATGACTGACAAAGTTGTACCACTAATAGGAACTGTGACGACATCAAGTCTATTACAAATTGAAAGGCAATTTGAGCATTCAAACACTTTGAACAGAGTAGTTCGACACGATGACACGAATAAGCTCAAAGTTCAAAGCCAACTGACTCTAAAACGACTAGCACTTTGGTATTCTCGTTGAAAAGTAGTTTAGCCTCTAACAGTCAAAAGTGTTTTTCGGGACCTTTTTCGTAATTATCTTGGGTATGATAATTAACTTAAAGCTATTTTTAGTTATAACTCACTAGCTTAAAATTAAACGTAATTTTTATATCAAGACTTATAAAATATCTAAAATATCAAAACATGCGATGTTTCATATTCTTATTTAAAGGTTATGAAAAATATGTGTTCAAAATGATCCGATTAATATGCAAAAGGACAACGATATACAATGTTGGCTGCCCAAAAAAATCACAATGTAATCCTTTCAAAAATGCAATGCTAGCAAATCTAGGGCTTATCAGATAATCCTAGGTAACTCAGTGCAGTGACTAGTTGTTTGGTTGGCGTTTGTGAATCCTAATTACGTTTGTGTTGGCAGCTAATCTAACAGTATGTGACGCGGTGTTTGAGGACATCTGTAATTGGGGACAATTTGAACCATGGAATTAATTAAGTAGGTAATGTAAAGAACGAGAATTTTACGTTGGAATAGAAAAATAATACCTACTTAAAAATGCCAATGCTAGATGAATTGTAATTGAAAAGGCAGCGTTATTTCGGAATTGAAAATCCCAGTATAAGTAATGAAGTATAAATCTGATAAACACAAATGCTGTTTATGTAGAACATTCAGAAAACATAAACCTAAATGACTCAAAAAATGTGCCCAATCCATTAGAGAAACCAGGTGATGTAAATATTCTAACAAAAGCGTGAACAGCAAGATTACAAAACACATTGTCACGACACACATGATACACCATACACATTTCTGTTTATATTTTATAGACATACTGTCAACGGCATACGTTCTCATTTCCAATACATAACTTGTGACGGGTGTTCCCAGATTCCCAATATAGGCCATTGTATTTTGTGACTGCACATAAATTGGATTCACGATTGAAATGACGACTGATTGGGAACAGGGTACATTTAGATAATGCTATTTAGAGGCGTGTCAATGTCTTTAAGTTCATCACCAAAAGAGTGAGAATAAAATAATAACAAATCTTCTTGTGCGACTCAACTATCGGCTAACGGCTGGGCTTACGATCAGCAGACAGTTTATTTATAAAATCACCGTGAACTATTTTATTAGTCGTTCTGGTGCTTAATCGTTGTAATGAGCACACTACCATTATTGGCTAGGATAGTCATTAAACATCAAACCAACGGCCAACTGATAAGCTTTTACTAATTGACAAGGATGAGAGGTAAAACAATATACATATGTGTGTAAATTCTCTTATAGAAAATAAACCTAATCCCGATCCTTAACCTACTTTGGGTTTCATTAACCGAGTTTACGGGTTAATCTTAAGCTTTGGGTGTTCGACTGACCCCGATTTTAGGGATTAAAACCCCGGAAAGGTTCACTTTTTTACATTTTATGTTTAACAGCTTTCAAAACCAACTACTTCTGTTTGTTGTTAGTGGAAGGTTAAACATACACACGAATATCTATGTCTGTAATAAGACGTGCACGTTTAAGCCTTTGGTTGCGCAACCATAAAAGCTCGCCTACCTAAATCTTAGGTATCTAGACAGTTTCCAGCAGCAAGTCCTCCTCATATTTCTATCGCCCATCGTGCGAACATCTTGGCTCAATAAATAATTCGCTCCAATACTGTCACCCAGGCGAGCTTAGAACATATGAATCCTAAATCTTTTATTTATTAGGTACAAACGCTTGAT
Organism: Helicoverpa assulta; assembly: GCA_963856015.1. Taxonomy (NCBI): domain Eukaryota; kingdom Metazoa; phylum Arthropoda; class Insecta; order Lepidoptera; family Noctuidae; genus Helicoverpa; species Helicoverpa assulta. Next base: position 5,820,042 of record CAWLCW010000027.1, read on the forward strand.
TTACTGATTTACTCTTGTACACGATTTAGGTTCGTATATTGGCGATGAAAAATATTTTTGGCTACTATATATAGACAACGCAGTCTCTCAGGAGAAGAAAGATTTTTTTTGCAGGTAAACCACTCGTTTAAAGCTTCAGAAACCTAAGGAAAGTAAGCATATCCTGTCATATACTTACTAACGTCGCTTAGTAAGGCTCCTTCCACCAACAAATGATTTATTTACTAGAACACAAACGGAAAGGTTACACGTGTCGCTAACATAAAACCAACAGACCAAACCTTCAGGAAAACAATGTGTTTTCTTTATAAATATAGAAGAGTTTCTTCTAGAAATATTGACGGTATTATGAAACTCATATTTTTGTGGAAATGGCCAGTGTGGTGGCCGTTTTCTTGTTAGCGTGAGATGCGAAAGGATAAGAACACTAAAGATTATTCAGTCTTAGTTATAACTAGTCTTTGTACTAAATAAAATTGTGTGGCAGTATCTTATTACGGCTGAATATTATGAGTTGGAACTTTCAGCTGTTCTTGGCACGCGTTGCCATTTCAGATTTTAACATTTGCAGGGGTATTATACAAACATTTTTTAAGGTAAGTTCATCACAACTAGATTAGAATTAGACAAATATGGTCGGAAAAAATTTGACGGACTTTAGTCACGTGTTTAACAAAAAATCTCCATACAATTTTTCTTAAGTAAATAAGGCCAATAATAACATGGGTGTAGGCTTTGATATACCCTACGAATTCACTTGTATCTACCAACCTCTTGAAAAAACTTAGGTATACTATATTGAAAAAACATTGATGCGTTTAAAGTCATTCTATCGCTACTGTTTCACATAAAGGCAACTTTTAATAATTTCCGAATATAACAGATAAACCATGCTTACTACACATACCTACTGTCTTCTTATTGCCCTGATCCCAATTTTCTTTATGCAGCGCAATATATTTTGCGCTACCATACTATTCTATTAGCAGTCATACTAATGTTAACTCTCTGTATATAATCTCCGAGTATAATGTAAATAATTATTCAAACTAATTATACAACAAAAGCTAGTTTGATTAACTCAGTGTTTATAATTAATTGTATTTATCAAATAAACTTTGGATATTAATGAAAAGATTTGCTATATTATTTATCAGGGCTTAACAACATCTATTTTTGCTGACTTTCTTTTCAGTAATAACAATCTGACTTTCATGGAATTTCTCAATCCATAATGGACGAAAAATAATTTGAGATTAATTTTGATGTACAAAAATAATTTTAATTGAACATGTTGCTATTTTGACCAAAATCTTTTCGAGCTTAAACTCAGCTTAAGATAATTGGGTATTTATTTAATCCTCTCTCAGTATTTCTAAAAATATAAAATCCGTTATTGTTATATTGTTACTAGGGATTGAAAATATAGGATATATTTTGTTTTTTTTTTTCAAACTCCAACGGGTAAAAGGCTCAAGGTCCAATGGGCGGAGTTGATACTCGTTTATCCTATTCAAGGATCATCATTCGTCAAAACATAAACAGCAATGCTTACAAGCGGAGACATAGCTTCTGTCAAGGTTTAGTGATCACGAGTGATCACACTATTTGGACTCTGTTGGTCCCACACACAACATAAGTTTCATCTCAAGAATGGCATGGCTCTTACCAGAAGCAAGTAGAACAGCAAATAAACTGACATTCATGACATAATCTATTCTTATTTCCAACAAAATATTTATATTCTTTTTTATTGTCCCTCTACGTTATCACGCACGAGACCCCTGCTCGTCACGAACGCAAGCTATCTATAATTCTGTATGGTGTATGGTCTTGGTCCCAATGTGCCAATGGACACACAACCTTTTGTGGACACAACGCACGCGATAACAATTTACAACTAGGAAAACAACAATCGTACACTGTGCGAAAAAATAACAAACATTTCTTCAAAGTTCTCCGGATTCTTGTGTTTAGGGTTTCTTGCAACAAAATAAAATTCTAGGTAAAATTTCCTAAAAATATACCATATCATTGTTGAGAAAGTCTCGCCGAATAACAGCAGGTACTTTTAAATTTTAGGTCAAACTAAATGCCATTATTATTTCCGTCCAACTAGCTGAACCGCCAAAATATCTGTCTGGATCTAAAACAGTTTGTCTGGAAATAGATCTACCCGTACAATAGTCCATTTAGAGTAAGTGCCAATTTTGACCATTTTCACGGTCGGCTTTATTTCTGTGAACGTAGGAAAGTTTATTTATTGGCTATAAAAGAAACAATTCGTTAGTGCAGTGAGCTCTACCGCTAGTCGACTTTGATACACATTTCTTGGTTGATCTAAGTATTCCTGATTTTTTGCAAACGTAGCCTTCAGCCGTCTCCAGAGTACAATTTAGCATCACAAAATCTCTCACACATATCAGCTATTATATCGTTAACGCAAGCAAACTTGAGCATTCGCACTTACGATAATTATTAAGGAAGAAATCTATGTAAGTACCTGTCATGTAGTTTTGCGTGAAAGCTCGACAGACAGACAGTTACCTTCGCATTAAGGAAGTAGGGATTTGCGAAAAGAAAAACACAAGCGATATTGCTAATACATAACTCGTATTTCCTCATCAAAGTAGTCCGCACGCGCTGTGTTTATTATCTTTTTACCCCCGGGCTGTTACCCAATGGAGTTATCTTAATCTTTGCCCTATCCTTGGACCCTACTTTGTCTTTATGAAAATAAACTTTGAACACAAACTGCACATTTACATTGCCACCAGCAAATATTCAGTTTGACCACAGAATAAGAAGGATCGGAATAATCCATAATAAAGGGAAAAATAGCTCCATCCTGTTTGAACCACTGATTCCCCAGATGAAAATTAACTATGTACAGAAACTCGAATAACCTGGAAACTATAATAATAATACACGCACTTAGTTAAACACAACATACTAGCTGAACAACAGAAGGGATGTCGCAAGAACAGCCAAGGGTGCAAAGAGCAACTTACAATCGACGCGATCACCACAAATAGCGCAGTCAAAGGCAAAAAGGAGATTCACGCAATGTTCATAGACTATCAAAAGGCCTTTGATTCCGTCCCTCACAGCTGGTTGTCACATGTCCTAAATATTTATAAAATCCACCCGACTCTAAAACAGTTCCTACAAACAACCATGCAAAATTGGCAAACCACACTTAGAATCAACCAAGGCACATCATCTATATCTACTGAGCCAATCTCTATAAAACGTGGAATCTTCCAGGGAGACGCCCTAAGTCCACTGTGGTTTTGTATGGCACTAAACCCACTCTCTCACCTGCTCGACAAATCTGAAATAGGATACACACTCACAGACAACAACACATCATACACCCTGTCACACCTCATGTATATGGACGATATTAAGTTATATGCAGCTAACACAAACGACTTATTCAAATTAGCCGACATCACCCAACAATTTTCTAACGACATTTGTATGCAATTTGGTGTAGACAAGTGCAAAATCTTATCAATTGTTAAAGGTAAAATACATAATAACTCATACACACTTGAATCAGGAGAATCAATACAACCAGTAGATCAGCACAGCACTTATAAATACTTAGGTTTTAAGCAATCCCGACAAATACAGCAAAAGACCACAAAACAAGAACTACACAAAAAATTCACACACCGTATCAATCTTATCTTAAAAACCAATCTTAACTCTAAAAACACAATCAAAGCTATTAACACATTTGCTATACCCATCCTCACATACTCTTTTGGAATCATACAGTGGTCTAATACTGACATCCAAAAATTACAACGCACTATTAACACTTCATTCACTAAACACAGAAAACACCACCCCAAATCATGCACACAACGTCTCACACTACCAAGACAAGAAGGAGGAAGAGGATTGATAGACATACACAACCTACACAACAAGCAGATATCGACACTCAGAACATATTTCCACAACAAATCTGAACATTCACCACTACACAGACACATCACGAACACCGACATACAACTAACACCACTCAACCTACACGACCGAAACACACAAACTAACGAAACAATAACAAACACACAACAAAAAATAGCAGCATGGTCCACCAAAGCCTTACACGGAAGACACCGAGCCTTCCTGTGCCAGCCACACGTCGATAAACTTAAGTCGAACGAATGGCTCAGGAGAGGCGAGTTGTTTCCGGAGACCGAAGGGTTCATGCTCGCTATACAAGACCAGATTATAGTTACTAGGAACTATAGAAAATATATTATAAAAGACCAAACTCAGCCGACTGACCTATGTAGACACTGCAACACTGCGTCTGAAACGATACAACACATTACAGGGGCGTGTAAATCCCTTGCACAGACCGACTATAAACACCGGCACGACCAGGTTGCAGCAATCATACACCAACACCTAGCTTACAAATACAAACTCACAGATAAGATGGTACCGTATTATAAATATAAGCCCGAAACAATTTTAGAAAATCATAATCATAAAATCTACTGGGACCGCACAATATTAACTGATAAAACGATACACTATAACAGACCTGATATTACAGTACACGATAAGTCTACCAAAACAGTCTACTTAATAGACATTGCAATACCAAACTCGCACAATATCCAAACAACCATATCAGAAAAACTAAGTAAATATCAGGATCTTGCAATAGAACTAAAAACCCAGTGGAAAGCACAAACCGTCCACATAGTCCCCATTGTACTATCATCCACCGGTATCATACCCAAATCTCTCTCACAAAGTCTAAACACATTACACATGCCTACCCACACACTACACATGCTTCAAAAAGCAACTATACTCAACACTTGCCGCATTACACGTAAATTCCTGACATCATCCACACTATCATCTACCTTTTCAATATAATCATCCCCTTACACGCTTGGCTCCGGCCCGCATGTAAGGTTTTACACTCTCTTCATAGAGAAGAAAACTAAATAACATATAAATAATAATAATATAATAATAACGTTTATTGTTCCATCATGTTTGTACAATTATGTCACACTATTACTTAAACTAGGCCTAGGCCTGTGCTATAAGTAACAGTACATTAGAGGTATATTGTGTCTGAGTTTGGAAATGAGATTAAAAACTACATATTATATTAAAGTTAATTTGATGACAAAGGAAGAATAATTAAACTTTTAATAAAACTAGGAAAAAAATACAAAAAATGAGACCAGTTTTGGCGACTTAGATCATTTTAGTGAAGTGTGTTTGTGCTTGTGTGTTTGTATGTGTGTGGGTGTGTGTTGTGAGGTAATATAGAGTTCTTGTATCGATAACTCATTGTTATATTATTATGAAATTAATGTTTCAGTTTCTGAGTAATTAAAGTTGTTTAGATAGTCTTTAATTGTTTTTTTTAGTTCAAAGAGCGGGAGATTTTTGAGGGTTACTGTTTTGCTTATTTTGTTATAAATATGGGGAGCGGCAATGTATGGGTGTCTTTTGGCTAAACTGGTGTTGTGGGATATTGTTTTGAAGACTAAGTCTTTACGTCTATTATTGTTTTCGGGGGAATTGCTTTTTAGGAGAACTGTATGTGCGTATATAAGATTACGTAGTATATATAATTGGCGAATTGTGAGGACTTTAAGCTCTTTGTATAGATTAGCGGTGGGATACAACCTAGGTCTTGATGTGAGGACTTTGAGTGCACCTCTCTGTGCTCGTTCAAGTTTGATAATTGATGTTTTGTGGGAGCCACCCCATACTGATAGACAATACGTCATAATAGACTGACATAGTGAATAATAAATCATTTTTAATATATTTGGATCTTTAATATGTCTTAACTTTTTGAATATTGGCATAATTTTTCTAGCTCTGTTGGATAACAGTTCGATGTGTTTGTGCCAGTTTAGATTTTCGTCTAACCAAACTCCGAGGTATTTGATTTCCGAGATTCTATCTAGTGAGGTGCAAGTACATATGTTGGATTCATTGTCTGAACAGGTATGTGCTTTAATTGTAAATGTATTTCTGGCTGGGAGTCCTGGTCTTGTTATCGAAAAAGTTAGGTATTTGGTTTTGGTGAGATTAATAGTAAGCTTATTTGTGTTAAGCCAGTGGAGTATTTCTTTGAGACCATTTTCTGTTATTGTAACGGCTTCATCCCAATTTTTTCCATGAAAAATAGCTGCTGTGTCGTCCGCATAAGTTACTATTTTGGTTTTAGGAAGGCTCATGTCACATAGCTGATTAATATAAATGAGAAATAATGTGGGCCCAAGGATACTCCCTTGTGGTACTCCGTATGTCACTTTTGCATCATTGCTTATGAATGTTCCTATTTTAACCCTCTGTGTTCTTGATGATAGATAACTTACGAAAATTTCTAATTGTTTGTCCCTAATTCCTAAGTCCTGGAGCTTTTTAAGGAGGATTGGAATAGAGACAGTATCAAAAGCCTTTGCCAGGTCTAGGAATACTCCAATGCATTTTGATTTGTTGTCCATGTTTTTAATTATTGTTTCAGTTAGGTTTCTGAGTGCGTCCTCAGTTGATCTGCCGGCTAAGAATCCATACTGGTTTCTAGATATAAGTGTGAATGTTGTGAGGTAATTTGTTAATCTTTTATTTATAAGTTTTTCTATTATTTTTGACATAGCCGGGAGTACTGATATTGGCCTGTAGTTGTTGACACTGTCTCTATTTCCTGCCTTAAAGATGGGATGAATAAGTGCTATTTTAAAATGATTAGGAAAAATGCCAGATTTGAAACTAAGATTACATACATATGTAATAGCTGGGGTAATAATATCACGTGCTGCTTTTAACAAACTATTTGATATGCCGTCAAAACCCACGGCACAATCATCTTTCAGGTTTAAAATTATCGACTTGACTTCTTCTTCGTCTGTATCGAGTAAAACAAAAGAATTAGAGACTTGTTGAGTCGATGTTTTATCAGATGAATTTTCTATTATGTTATCAGGTATTTTTTCAGCAAGATTCTGGCCAACAGATGCGAAGAATTTGTTAACTGCGTCAACTGAGTCTTGTGGGTTTTGGTTTATTTCTAATAAACCCTCATTTTTTTCTTTAGGTTTGTTATGTCCAGTTATTGTTTTAATTAGTTTCCATGTTTTTTTGAATTATTTTTAGACTTGCTAAATTCAGCATTTTCGTATGCACATTTCACTTTGTAGAGTAAGTTTTTGAAAAAATTCCTATATCTTGTATAAATTAGTTTTATTTCTAAATTTTCCGGATTCTTTCGAACTCTAAGATGTAATTTGTCTCTATGCCTTATACATCGTAAGAGTCCGGGCGTGATCCAGGGTTTGAAAATTTTCCTACGATGGGTAACTTTTTTACATCTAGAATTGTTATTTATCGCTAATGTTATTATATCAACAAGAATTTTTAGCGCATCATTAACATCACTACAATTAAATATAGAGCTATAATCGGAGTTGTTTAATTCGGTAATTACTTTTTGATAGTTAATGTGGATATTTGTTTGTTTATTATAATACTCTGATATTCTTTTGCCTATAGACAAACAGACAGAGTAATGATCTGTTAGAGTAGTTGTGATAACGAATATATTACAGTCTAAAGTTGATTTTATCATGACGTGGTCCAGGCAGTTTTGCTCTCTTGTAGCGATTAAGTGGCCTGGTAAAAGACCATGTGTTGCCATCAGATTTAGGTATTCGTGAGATCGAGAGTCATTGTCATATTCCTTAATATTAATATTAATATCCCCAATAAATATCAGTGTTGTAAAGGCTGAAAGTGATGTTAGAAGTGTATCGGTTGATGCAAGAAACTTATCAATATTATAGGCTGGGGGCCGGTACACTGCTATAATAGCAACATCAGTTTTAATTTTGATTATCACACAATTAGCATCCTCTAGGATGTACTCGTATGTTAAGGCATGGAGACAATTTTTGATGTAAACAACTAAACCTTCATTTTGAGTATTATGGCATGTGGTGGATACGAATGTATAGTTATTAATATCCGGTAGATTAATAGTGTTTTTTAGCCAGCATTCGGATAGCACTATAATATCAAAGTTTATTTCCAGCTGGGTAAGTAGGATTTCGAACTGGGAAAAATTACAAGCAATGCTTCTGATGTTTTGAGAAATAATATTAAAGTTACTAGACATAGAGTTCAAATTTATTTTTGCCTGATCTGTATCGCATATTATTGATGTAGCGGTTATTAAGTTGTCTAACTCATTTGCTATTTCATTGCTAGAGTCCATTGTTAATATGTTAAAATGATTGTTGAACCACATATTCGACCACTAAATTTAATAAATATAACATGATTGGTTGTCTTAGTATATATAGTTGTGTGTTGTATGTGTAAGTATGTTTGTGGTAAGAAATAGTAAGTAATTATTTTGTGTATTGTGATTGTGTAGATGTGTTTGTGGTAGAGAAGAATTATTTTGTGTTTTTGAGCACCTTTGAATAAAATAATGATTACAATGTACATAGAAATTGAAATTAAACAATTAATAGAATAAACATAACATAGAATAAATCTATAAACAAAAATAATGTTCTCTGTAGTCATTTGTACTAGTCATTTGTTATTTCTTAAGGATTCTAATTGGTCCTCAGTTTTTATAATGATATGAGGGTCACCCTCGTTTTTCCGTAGGTATATTTTACCATTTGCTGTCCACGCAAATGCATATCTTTCGATTTTTGCAAATTCACGAGTTAAATAGTACAGCTTCTTGGTTTTATAGGTGAGATGTTCGGATACAAACAAAGGTGTGGGTTCATACTTGACATCAACGCAAGAGGCATTTAATGACCTCGGCTTATGTTTTATGTTGTAGTCTTTAACTGCTTTAATTATATTAGATTTGGTCACAGGTGTGGATACATCCACGACCACCACTGAGTTCTGTTTTGTTTTGTTTGTAATTCTATAGATATCTTTAACTTGATTTTGCTCTAAGTTAGAATTTACTGTTTTCGTAATATTTAATACAGCCGTCATGAGGTCTATACGGGTCTCACGTTCTTTCTGGGGTAGGTTACGTATCTCTAATTTAGATAGGCATGTAGTACGGTCGAGCTCTTCTATTTTATCTTCAAGAAATTTTATCCTGTCATATTGTTCCTTTTTTGCCTTTTCTATGGTTTCTATTTTTAATCTCATCTCGTCATACTGTAAGCTTATAAATTGTATTGACTTCATAACATCCTCATTAGAAGTTTGAAACTCAGCGATTTTTTTCTGGATAGACATATTTTGGAATTTTACTTCTGCTACGTCACTAGATATTTTATCAAGCACTTGCGTAATATGGGCCTTAAATGAACGCATTTCCTCCTTAATATCCGGCTGGGTCGAGTTGACACATAACTCCTTCTGGGATGATCGTCCGCGCCTAGGTGGCATGTTGGTATTAAGTTCGGATGAGTGCTGCAACGAAGTATCCGACTCGGAATCAATAACCCGCATCTTGCTTTTCTTATTGGGTGTTCGGTGCATATTGTAATGTAGTTGGTCCTGAGTTAAGAAATGTAAACGGTGTCGAAATTCTGTTCAAGTAAAAAGTAATAATTTAGGAATCCAGTAAGTGCCGCTGTCGTAGCAATATGTAGTAAGAAGTAGCCACCTTATTGTTATCAAAAAAACACTATTTATCAACACAATATTTGTGAAATTAGAAATAAAATAATTTTTTCGACTTTGTTGACTGACATGACATATGTCCACTATGAAACCGTTGATTAAATATCTAACATTTTGATTATCCGTAATGAGAGTTTTTAACGTACTTATTGATATGGCAAAAAATATTTTAATCCCAAATATTGGAATTCTGCTGGGGCTAGACCAGCGGGCAAAATGTGTCGTATTGGTACATTGAAAGCACCGGCTATAAGTACACACATGATATTGTTCGATATTTCTTATTATTCAAGTATTGTATTATATATTGGTAGACGAAGTTTCATCATGCCGTAGTGTTTGTTATCATCTTTTGCAAAGCTGAGACAAAGGTGTGTCAAAGGTGTCCAAGGGACCATTGTTGTGACAAATCCTTTGCTGCGCACCAGTTTACCTATAGCACAGATACAGAGAGCCTCAATAGTACAAATACTACGTATTGCACTGACCTACCCGGTCACACTATTGCATAAAGACGATGATTCTCCCCAGCCCGCTAGTGTCACCCCAACCTAAGCTATACCAGAACCGAGCAACCTCTAGAGTACGACCTGCATAGACAAATCTCAAACGCCAACGTAATGCGATCCGAAGCGAATTGACACATTACACATGGAACATCACGTTGGCAACTTCAAAGACAATCGCACCGCACTGCTTCTCGATCGTTCACATAGGACGCAAACCCACTGCTTACGAAAAGTCTTAAATCTGGTGATTGAGGCAACGCAACACATATTATCGTTTTACGAGTATGGCGCTTTCCCAATGGAGAAGGCAGCTTCAATGGCGTGTCCAGTTGGTTCAATGTTCTAAGTAGCGTAGCCTGACGCGACCTTATTGAATAAGAGTTCCGTATCTTAAACCGGTCAGTTTCTGCATATGACAGTCCTTTGAGCCGTTGTTTATACACAACAGTTCCGTTTGACACGAACAAGAAGGATTTCAATTAGAATTGCCCGATTTAGGGATCCGGCTTAAACTTGTAGATTCGTTCATTTTGCTAATGGCTTATTGTGGTAATGGTGAGTAAAGGGAAGAATTGGTTTAGTAAATAGTGCATTTGAGTAAACTCTGCAGTTTTCAGAGGTATATAATATGCAAGACAGTTCCTTACTTTCTGAACGTGTTTTTACAGTTTTTATAAATTCTATTTTTGAAGGTCATTATCACAATACCCCCTATTATTTACTCCAAAATTTTTCGTCCATCATGCATAACCGGCTATTGTGAAGCTTACATAAAATAATAAAACAACAAAAAGTTGATGCGAGAATAATCTGTAAAACAAAGGATCGTGTGTAGTTAAAAATTTAAATTTAAGTAAGGTCAGAAAATATTTGCTTAATATGTTAATCTGGACCGCATTGTGTTAAGTGGTCGTTTAGACAACAAACCTACACGTTGGGTTTTTTAAGTCTTTAATATTATTTTTTTTACAATTGCTCTATATTCAAATTATTATAACCTTTAATGTGATAACAGTGTCTCACAATCTTGTAAACTAATCAATGGATAGATGGACGAATTTGATGGAAATTTGTTCATAATTCATGCAAAAGCTACTGGGTGCCTTTTGAAGAAACTTGGCAATAATACAGTTTTGTGTATCAAAAAAATAAGTAAAATTTAGGCTAGTTTTGAGTATGTGCGCGAAGCTATGTCCCATGAGAAGTGGGTGAAACCACTGCTGTCGCAATTTATGACTATTAAAGTTATATGATGAGCCAGCACTAACATGAAGATAATTAAGCTTCATGTGACTACTAACAAGGATGAGGTTCTTCGTAAGGAGTTCGAAACGTATTTTAAATTCCGCGTAGAGTTACGGACACAGCATCTCTTAATGCTACATAGAAAATAAATAAAGTCTTCTATGTTTATCTTTTTTCATTTCCAGCTGGCCATAAAATAAGCGACGTGTATGGCTTCTAAAAATATGATCGTGCCTTCACCCAAACGTAAACCGGCATGGTTTACGTTTATGGCAAATCATTTCCGTATCCGCGACCCTTGAAAATGCGTAGTATGGATGGCCTATGATCACTTCCTTATTATAAGACGAAAACGTATTGGAAAGATTAATACTGGAAATAAGTTTGCGGTTTAACATTAACTCTTTTGATGATTAATCTTTCCTCTTATATATCTTAATTTTAATATACATTTTTAAAGATGACATATTTATATATGAAGTATCTCATAAAAACTACTTTTATAATTCAGAAGAGTGACGAAGCAGCACGGAAAACCTAAAAGACTTTCGTTCAAAAATTACTAAAAAGAAATTTTAGCAGGAAATCAGCTTTTGTAGCGGTAAAGCGCGTTTTAGCTACGAACAGAAAACGAATGGGCTTCAATTTGTATGCATTAAGTACACATTTTGTGCTGCAACCCTCCCCTTATGCGAAAGGTTACGTTCCAAGCAGTTTTTTTTACAGATTTTCCTCTCACAATTTTTACTTTGACATATTTTCTAACCAGCTTTTAATGTTTTTGGAACTAGTTATTTAAGTGCATTAAGTTGCATGCACAAATTGCGTATAAGGTGTTTCTGATGATCAATCACTTAGCATGTTTCTATTGGGGTATTTTTATACTATTATGAAAGCACGTTTGTAGGGATATAATATGATATTTTTTCAGTTTTTTTTTGTACTATACGGTCACGATAAAAATTCGAATTACTTTGTACTACTTAATTTTACAAAACAGTTTGTTAGTTATATTAATTTACTTACATATATTAATTTACTTTCATTGCAATCAGCTATTTCTAGGGAATTTTAGTCATCTGTTACTCACATGAACTGATAGGCAGAACGATCGTTCCTTATTATAAGTTCCCCTCGAGACTCGTTTGCATCACGCCTGTGACATGTCAACTGTACAAATTGGATTCAAGAGTCGACTGAGCGCCGTATCTAATGTATTGTAAACTGGTTTCAACTGTCGATTGAATAACATCGACTAACAAGCTACTTACATGCATTAACAATTTTTAACCGATTTTATCTTTTTACATTTGGCAATTGAAATTGAATTTGATGCGGTTTTCAGCAAAGTATTATTTTGACAAATTTAGGAGAAGGTTTTAGGTATATCTATTAAAGGATTTCCCATATAGTTTTATGTGATATTGTAATGGCTGACGAGGTTGCTGAAGAAGTCATCGAGGCCGCGAGCTAGCACATACGCTTTTATTCGTAAATGTTGACTTTTGTGAAGTCACTAATAGCTAACTTCGAAGTAGCAATCCTATTTGACGAGAACTGTCCCATATGTGCGAACTTCTACGTACATTAACAGCAGAGCTAATACATTTTTAGCCTTTTATTCTCATTTACTGAACTTAAATATGTTTGGTTTAGGTACACACATGTTTACTTTTATGACAATACCAGTTTTATTCGGTCGTAAAACTTTAAAAACTTAACGTAACGTTCTGCGATGGCTCGCATTTTACTTTCCACTCATTTTATACGTATTTTTGTGACATCAAGTCTTTATGGTTAGAGACAAAACGGGTTCGTAAAACTGTTATTTGGTTCAGGTAAAAACGGGTGCAAATGGTAGGTGGTATTAGCAAATAGACGTATTCATTCAAAACTTTACATTACCATCTTTTACATACATACCAAACAGGATCAACTTAATTGCGTCAATATTTTCCCAACCCACAATATACACACAATATACAATGCAACTTTTATAAGTTTGTATGTACTTTCTAAGTATATCTTAGACACCAATGACTGTGTTTCGGATGGCACGTTAAACTGTAGGTCCCGGCTGTCATTGAACATCCTTGGCAGTCGTTACGGGTAGTCAGAAGCCAGTAAGTCTGACACCAGTCTAACCAAGGAGTATCGGGTTGCCCGGGTAACTGGGTTGAGGAGGTCAGATAGGCAGTCGCTTCTTGTAAAGCACTGGTACTCAGCTGAATCCGGTTAGACTGGAAGCCGACCCCAACATAGTTTGGGAAAAAGGCTCAGAGGAGGATGATGATTTTCCCAACCCCAATTACATTCTAGTCAGTTCCCAGAATAATCAAAAGCTTCTAAATATTAGGAATAATCACCAGTTGGGTTCCGCATCTTAATTACTAAGCGATCTACGGTATCGCCCTTAAGCTCAGGGCAATTATTACATGCCTAGGGCAGAGCAATTACTATAGAACTGCATTATTTAATTTCAGATCCCCGCAGACTGCAACTTTTAGTTTACCCAAATAGATGGATAAAGAAGTTTGTTTGTTTGAACGCGCTTATCTCAGGAACTACTGGTCCGATTTGAAAAATTCTTTCTGTATTAGATAGCCCATTTATCGAGGAAGGCTATAGGCTAAGTCAATATTATTGTAATGTGAACAAAACTATTGATATAGTCACAAAATATTGATTTATTATTACAAATAAAGTTGAACAGGACTTGGCTTCTATGCGATCTCAAAACTTTTTACGGTGGGGGAATTGCGTAGAGGATTGGCTTTTTTTTACATTTAATGTTTTTGGTGGGATCAATATTTCGTTATGAAAATATATGTACCTACCTATTCTTTATCTAAGGATGATTATTCGAATTTATACCTGAATTCATAACAAAATATTGTCAGGATATCCTATACTTAAAGACAAAAAAATGCGAAAAGCACAATAGCTCTAAGCTATCATACCTCTATAATTACTGTTGATTCTCCGAATACAGCCAGCACCAATACTTAGTAGTAGCTATGCACGTACTCATATTAAGATAAGATCCGTACTCGTTAGCCCGGCTCAGCATTTTAGCAGCTGCTGATAATCACACACATACATTGACGTTTGTAGGATTATTTGTCAGCGTTCTTCACGCCCCACTTCATTTTACACGTACTCCTCAGGGATTTGATTTAATTGCATTCGATCAAGCAGAAGGTAGATACTAAAATGTGATGCTAAGGAAAAGTGCTTGAAAGGAGCTTCGTTGAGATTTGGGGATAACGTTAATCGTTGATTGAAATAGTATCTTAGATGTACGCGTCGTGGTAGTGAAACCTCATTACTTCATAAATGAGAATGTTTAAACTATTGTATACCTATCTGTTAAGGTGTTAAGTACGACGTTTGACGTCATAGCCTAATAACTTCCACTGCTGGGCAAAAGCTTCCCCTAAGCTGGGCTGATTTGCCCAAACCCATGGTGACCATAATGTATGACATACTTGAACAGTAAAAAGAATCTGAATTTCATGTACACAATTTTAGATTTTTAAGGAGGGATCTGTGTAAGACGTTTCATGTTTATAGTACCGTCAAAATCCACTCTACAATGCAACCCACAACTTCGATAGCTTAAGCCATGTATACATCAACTGCTCAGCTATCGAGAATTTTCGATATTCCGCCTCGTAAGCCGACAATTTTTTAACGAAGTTTCACGTCCTTTATTACAACTACACCTATCATAATAAACAATTAGTTCGATAAATATAATACAAAAACGTCAAATAACATTCTTGTATTTTTTTTTTTCATCTTTTTCTGGCTACTTAAGAAGTCTTTATTAGAAATCTTAAGAAAATATAAACAAGTTGTTCTTCCTAACAGTCGCTTGCTACAGTCACATTAATATGGTGTGTTCGCGACCTTAGAGTGGCAAGACTCGACGACTTGTCACGAACAATCCACTGCAACTTGCAACAATCCGCTTGGGGAATAATCGTTGTGCTGTAGTGATCAGTCGAGGATCGGTTATAGGGATCGTCACCATACATTTTGCAATTGAAGTGCCTTCTACAGCTCGGTCACCAGTTAGCCATAAAATAGACATATATACATTTGCCTTGCTATAGAAGATGACTAAAGAAACAATAGATGTATTGTATAAGTCGATATGGCTAGAAAGAATCTTACATGTAGATAAAAGAGTATGGAAGAAAAAAACATGCTGCGCAGACCCTAAATAATGGGATAGAACAGAAGGATGATGAGAATGATCTTTAACGCTTCGATGTCATATCTTTTCCTTGTGTTTTCTTAGACCAGTGGTTCTTAACCTTTTTGTCATGA
This sequence comes from Helicoverpa assulta, assembly GCA_963856015.1. Lineage (NCBI taxonomy): Eukaryota > Metazoa > Arthropoda > Insecta > Lepidoptera > Noctuidae > Helicoverpa > Helicoverpa assulta. The sequence continues at coordinate 5,835,800 of CAWLCW010000027.1, forward strand.
GGGACCACTTTACCAAAATTTGTCTTGCCGGGGACCACCCCATTGGTTTGCCTAAATTGAGATTTTAATTTAATGAGATTTTTGTGACTGTATTCTCTTTACTAACTTCTGAATTCTTGGTTCAGTACTACTCAAACCTAAACGCATGTCATCAGTGGCATGCAACAGATTTCTATGCTTGTTTTTAACAATCAGAAGCGTTGAAAACCCACGGACGAATTTATAGCTTTGACAAGGGGGGGGGCCACTAGGTAAAAAAAACAGTTTTAACTAAATCTTTCACTTACAAACGCAATGTTCAGCGTTTACAAAACGCAAGTACTCTATTCTTTTGTAGGTAAGTAAATGTAAAGAAAGACATACACATGCCTATGTAGTTACAAATGCGCGAGCGAAGCGAGCGCGAAATTTTTTTCGGACTCAAATGTTTCTAATTATAATCAAATTTTGATTATTTTTTAAAAGACTCAGTACCAAAATTACGGAAAATGTAGCCCAAACGTACTTAACTTTTTGTTCGTTGACAAATGCAAAAACGAGGGCATATAGTTTCTGCATGCGCGAGCGAAGCGAGCGGGAAATGTTAATTATTTTTTAAGACTCGGAACCAAAATTACGTACAATGTAGCCCAAACGTACTTTTACTTCTTGTTTGTTGACAAATGTAAAAACGAGGGCATATAGTTTCTGAATACGCGAGCGAAGCGAGCGGGAAATTTTAATTATTTTTTAAGACTCAGAACCAAAATTACGTAAAAGGGCTACATTTCAAACCTTAATTTTTATCTGTTGGACAAGTAAGATGGATAGCAACGTCGCGAAGCAAAGCTTCGCGGACCACTTGGAATGCCTCCAGGGACCACCAGTGGTCCGCGGACCACCGGTTAAGAACCACTGTCTTAGACAGTTGATTGATTTTACTTGGAGTTGTGCTACCATCGCCGAATTAATCATGGACGGGGAACTTAATTATATCCTAGGGTTTTTTGATCGCTTCTTTTGAATGTGACTTTGAAGAGTGACAGGGATTGCGAATATACTGTAACTACACCAAGACTGTATGGTATCTTAATTATATTTTGTACCTTATTTCTAGATGTATCGAGATTTGTGCATAAATATCCAATAGACTAGTCGATCCAAAGTCTAAAGTAGTAGTGAGTTCATGGCGAACTCTGGCAACTTGTTCTACAATGTTATATTGAATTACAGCACTTGCTGAGGACTTGAGATGACTAACATTTCGTTGTAAATTAAAGCGAAGTGAGTTAAGTGATTCAGTTAAGCGGTTCACCGCTCCGTGGCATAAGCTTGGAGTAAAATGTTTTATTGATTAGACGGTACTCCAGACTATGTTTGACGATCTACAGTTCAACATTTATTTAGTTCTGGACGGTATTGAGACTGTCTCGTGTCGTTTCTAGATAAACTTCAAATTAAGTAGGTAGACTCATAGCGTTTATTGAGAGCAGGTTTAGTTCATGATAATTCAAAGAAGTAACTACTTTCAAGCATGTACAAAGAGAATGCGAGCAGAACTTGATGGAATTTATTGCAAACAATAAGAAATTATTTTAAAATAAACTTTCCACCGCAAAGCCAGCACATTGACAATTACAACAAGCCCACAGTACCCACCCTCTAGGCCACCACAGAGCGTCTAATGTAATCAAGTCAATAGATTTCACTGCTGCCAATTATAAATTAGCTTGGAATATACTAACGGAACGCTTTGATAATAAGAGGATACTGTCTAATAATCATCTAAAGGCTATTTTAAATTTTGACAGTATAACTAAAAAACTTGCAAATTATTCTTAGTCATCAGTACGCGCAAGATACGTTTGAAACAACTAGCAATCAATCCGTTATAAAATTATTTAATTTTGTAGCTATAGAACATAGAATATTGCCCTTCATTTTATGTCAGTTTAAGAGTAACTATTTAACAATCTGTGATTTAGATCCTATCTACTATATCAATTAGGTACATATGTATAAAAATTATCTTCTTGTTTTAACAATAAGAGATCAGTACCATTAGAGTCTAAACACGAATCATTTTTATGCAATATATTTTCGGTCAGGCTGGACAATCATTTGAATTGCGTTCTTTGTAAAAAGGAATAGATTAGGTTTTTACCCGACTGCCAAAGAAGGAGGGTAATGTTTTTCGAGTGTATGTAAGTATGTATGTATGTCTGTTCCTTTGTGACCTCCTGTAGCCTAAACGGCTTGATGGATTTTGATGTATGAGTTATCGTTAGATTTGTCTTGATTACGGGAGTGTCATAGGATACATTTTATCCTAAAAGTCCCACGGGATATTTTTTCTAAATTTCCCTTTAAAAAAATATGTATGCGTATCATTAGATCACCTTGTATCACCTTGGATCGGGCTGTCGTGGACCTATCAAACGTGTTTGCAAAGGGCCAGGCTTATGTAGCCCTAAGCCGTGTTAAAACACTTGCTGGGTTAGCAATAAAAACACTTGACCCAAAAAAGCTGTTGGACCGGCCCCACGACGAATGTTCTTTAACTGAACTTAAACGTTTGCGGGATCTTCAGCAGTAATGACTCACCTAATTCTTTTTCTTCTTCACTACCAACAGTCCAGATTGGCGGTAAATTTATGTTGCGGAGTAACATCACTCGTAATCTAAAGCCAAATGTCGTCGAAATAATTTAAAATGGTACTTACATATACATAGTCTTCTACATCTACAACATTTTCGTTAAATAAAAACAGCTAAAAAGTTATAAATAAAAGAATTATTATTAAAAAAACAAAATACCCGACTGCACACTAAAAAAAGAGTAAAACAAGCCCCACAATAATATTGATCAATCAAATGCTAAAAACTAATTATGTAATACCGTTTAAACAATACCTATATTAAAATACACTACAATATGTGTTCGTAATCGATAGTTAAATAAACAGAAACTTATTTTGAATACAAATTTACTGAATATAATTTATAAATATTGATGGAAAGCATCGCAGGCGGGGACCACCTTGACCGCCACCAACGAAAATTCTGCTAAATGGTGCACAACCGAAATGACTATAAATAAGCCTCTGTTGGTCCCCGCCTGCGATGCTTTCCATCAATATTTATAAATTATATTCAGTAAATTTGTATTCAAAATAAGTTTCTGTTTATTTAACTATCGATTACGAACACATATTGTAGTGTATTTTAATATAGGTATTGTTTAAACGGTATTACATAATTAGTTTTTAGCATTTGATTGATCAATATTATTGTGGGGCTTGTTTTACTCTTTTTTTAGTGTGCAGTCGGGTATTTTGTTTTTTTAATAATAATTCTTTTTTATATTGAAGTTGTCACCTCTCCCTTCCGTCCATAAAGAAAATTTAAAGTTATTAAATGCTTTTATTGAAAATATCCCGAGCTCCCGGTCCCTAGAGCGCTACGCGCTACAGTACCTAAAGAACATATAACTTATAAACTTGTATGTATGTATTTATTATCTTAGCTCATAAAACACAACTAAGATGCTATCCAAACATGATGGGTGTCTTAGGAGTTGTATGTAACGACTAGCTTCCCCCCGCGACTTCGTCCGCGTGGCATAGTTACTTTGGGCTAACGCTGACTTTAACTTGCGACTTAGTTTATGTGTATAGGTGAGCAAGTACTGGGTTTTATAATCCAATATTATGTAGACTGTAGCACACTGTGCGCGTAGTACTCGATCATTATTTTGCTGAGTTGTTATTTTAAAATTACAATATTTCCTAAGACACTCATTTAAATCGAATGATGTAAACGGCGATTTTGTTTTAAATTAAATACTTGTTATGAATAATGTATTTATTTGGATAAGGATTAATATCATATTTATAAAAATCCCTTCGCAAATAATGCATTATTTTAGAACAAAGGTTAGCATAAAAAAGGTTATAGTGAGCTGACCTTAAAAGATAGACATATGCTGTCGCGGACTTTGTTTTAGAACTTTTAAAGGGGAACAATTCTGTCATACATAATTTTTGCGAAACTTTAACCGTTTACGCAGCGCACGCAGCGTAAGCTCTCTCAATAGGAAAATATCCCCCGATTTTGAAACATTCTTCATTGGTGCTCCGCTCCTTTTGGTCTTACGGCCAGTTTCTTCATCAAAAGTTAAAGTTAAAGTAATGTCTAAAGTTAAAGTAACGGTCAAATTCGTTTTTTCAAGGCTAAAGTGACAGCAAAGTTCATAGAAAATTTGAATTTAACCGTTACTTTTACTTTAGACATTACTTTGACTTTTACTTTGGCTTTAACTTTTGATGAAGAAACTGGCTGTTAGTGTGATAATATATAGCCTATAGCCTTCCTCGATAAATGGGCTATCTAACACTGAAATAATTTTTCAGGAGTTCCTGAGATTAGCGCGTTCAAGCAAACAAACAAACGAACAAACTCTTAAGCTTTATAATATTAGTATAGATATGAACAACTAGACCACTTATCTAGCCTAGTTTTACGGCGTAACAGTATATTTTTTAAGAAAAGCAGTAAATCACTGTTTTTACTGCGTATATAAAAACAATATTGGGGTATAGCAAGTACCTGTATTAACTACTTGCATTCAAACTAATATTTGCCGCAAGTGCTAAATGACATACTTTTTCAGATGGAACCTAATAAATCTTATCAACTTGCAAATAAAATGACAATTTTAAAGGCATAAAGAAGTTATTTAAAAAAAAAATGCGTTTTATAATACTTCATCAGATCTCCTGAATCTTTTTCCTACATATTAAGGTCGACTCTCAGTGACATCGAATGCAGCTGACTATAAGTACCTACCTATTTTACATGGACCGACTATCTTTCTGACCTCTGCAACCCAGTTACCAGGTTATACCGTACCCCGATGTATAGCTACTTAATATATCTATTGCTATTGCTGCAAACTAAATGCCTTCTAATTCTTTAAGACCATGTGTATTCTTTTCTAACATGGTTCAACAGTGGTAAAACAGTGGAAAGCTCTTGAAACGAACTTCGTTTTATTTTTGGCCCCTATATATTTTTTATATATTTTTTAAATTAATATACGTCGCATTATTATCGTTATTTTAAAATTAGTTTTAAATATACGTTTTATTCATTATAAGTTAATGAAATAATCTTTGAAGATTTTCTGCGCAATTTTCACCATTCATTTTCACTACAGCGCGTCACAGCACACACACACATTAAATATTTGAAATACAAAAGGACTAGCATTAATCACCACGCTTGCTCAATGCGGGTCGATAATTTCAGACTTTATAGTGCAGATTTCCTCAAGATGTTTTCCTTCACCTTCACAAAATAGAAGTTTGAATAGAAAAATTCATACCTGTTCAGTATGAATTAAAGCCGCCGCCGACGCTTCTAAAATTGATTTTACTAATGGCCAGATAATGTGCCGAACAACCTAATTGGTTTCCAAGAAATCCAGATTTCTTGGAAAATTCGTAAAAGATATTAATGAAAAAAAACTGGTGATTGATGAATTTCAGCGCTGTCTTTCCAAAAAATATGTTGTATGTAACGCAATTTGATTGATTAGTCTTTGATTTTGTGATGTTGATTTTTGTATCACCTGCATACTGTAATTTAGTCCTTTTAAAGTACAAATGATGCACATAGCAGATAAATAATTTTATCTATTCTCGTACTAATTGTTTTTTTGTTTAAGTAATTTAAATTCATAAGGACTTAAAATAAAAACAAAAATATGTGAAATCTTGTCATTGTTGCATACTAATGTGCAAGACATATCTGCTACTTATTGCCAGCTGTTGCCTGCCGTTTTATTTAAGACCTTTCATAAGTTCCTGATTTGTAACAATACGAAAATTGTGGCTAGTGGTCTTGGAAACTGTAGATAAAGCCCAAAGAGTTTCTGAAAATAGAAAACAGTTAAATCATTGCATCCTTCAAAAACACAAATACGATTATGTTTAACATTTCGGCGGTTTAGCAAACCTAGAAAACCCACAGTAAATAAAACAAAATAGTGATGATCATAAAGCTATGCCCACAAGGTACAAGTGACACTATTTCTACAGCCAAGAACTTTTATTTACGAACAGAAAATATCAATTACTACTTCAGCAAAAACAGCCAAAGGAGAATTCAATAGAACCTTTTTACAAGCGCCGGCCGCCATGCTTGTCACTAATCGGGAATAAAATCGAATGAAATACGACAGAAGCCAGCCTTGTGCCAGAAAATACGAGCGCTACGCTCGACGTTCACGGCTTATCAGTCTCGTGGACTGATGAGATTAATATTACTTCGAAGTACATTGGAAAAGAAAATAAATATTTCTTCTTTTTTAATTTAAATAGAGGCTTTGTAATTCCATTTCTCGTTATTTGTGCTACATTATGGAGACATCGTAACCGCCTAGCTGATAACCAAGGTTTAGCTGAGCTAGACGTGATAAGTCCACGGTTCGGTTAACATTTTCGTGCACAGCGAGACCCCCATATGTCACAAAGAGATCGAAAATCCGGATAGCCATTCCATCGGACATATGAGACACCTGCGTCTGTGATTACATTTTTCCTGCGTTTGTGCTCTTATGGATTTACTGCAAATCCTGTCCACGAAATACCTACATCATCTTATTACCCCACTACAAAACACACGTCTCTTTTCGTTCAGAGAATGGCTCTTTAGTCTGACTTTGTTGAATAATTCAGTAAAACATAATTAGATATGCATAAAGCAATAGAGAACATCATAAACACAAACTAAGTCGACCATTAAGGTTTTGACAAACTGACCTTTAAACATTAGCTTTTCCAAATAATCGCCCACGGGCTGTTTGTGCAAGAAACTTTAAGCTGTAACTTTAAATATAGGCTTGAAATTAACTCTGGAATAGGTGAGGATTTTTATTGATTGGGATTGATTAATCAAGGGGACGCTTTTAGAAAAGTTTAACTATGAAATGAATTGTTCTCGGATGGTTGGGTTTTTTTGCGAAGTTTCTGACGTTTGACTTATAGTATTTTCAGCGTTATTTCAGCTAAATCTTAATATATGTTTTTTTTTTTCAAAATCGCAGTAGTCAATTATAAAGACATTTAACCAAAAAATAAAAGTTTAGCTCCGAATTTTACTACTAGCACTTTTATTTAGAGTTCAGTCTAGCTAGAGGCTCTAGCCTTGTGAACTCTACAAGACCCCAGTTTGTAACTTAACACGTCCCTACCAAATGTGTTTATCCCAGTGAATATACGAAGATGAATTACCTAGAAGTTAATCCTTATCTGTCCTCTACAGACGACCTCCGTACGGAGTTGCACACTCACTCTTGAGCAAGACAAGGGTTATTTTGTCGCAAAGCTAAGGTTACGATGTAAGAACTTTACGAGCTCTCAAGAGCATTACTCACTAAAAATAAGAAGTATGCAATCGTATTTTTTGATACCATATTTTGTCAAATGTGTATGTATGTATGTAATTTGTAATTCGTACATATTTTAAGCATGAACGTGGACATTCTGATTTGTAGTCGACATCGGTTCATAAAATACAGTTAAGTATCTAAGATTATTTTTTAACAAATATAAAAGAAACTCTCGTGTTTACGATTCCAAGCACTAACGGCAACACCGATTGTTCATGGCACTTCATGATATGAAATTGTATTTTTATGGTAGTCTTTATAATGTGTGTGTACAAAAAATTGAAAATAAATAAGTAATATGATCTATACTAATATTATAAAGCTGTAGAGTTTGTTTGTTTGTTTGTTTGTTTGAACGCGCTAATCTCAGGAACTACTGGTCCGATTTGAAAATTTCTTTCAGTGTTAGATAGCCCATTTATCGAGGAAGGCTATAGGCTACTTTTTATCCCGGTACGGGAAGTAGTTCCCACGGGATGCGGGTGAAACCGCTGGCAGAAGCTAGTTATTTTATATATATATAATACTGCAACAATTGCAACATAGTTAGGTGTTGTTAACTGCTGCATCACGCTCTGATTGCGTTACATGTGTTTAATATGGTGCCTAAAATAAAAATAAAGAAATTAATGTCTACGTTGTAAAACGTTTGTTGCTTATTGCATCGACACCAATAAAGATCCATTCAGCCATCAATTTTTTATCCGAGTGACAGAAGAAGTTATCTCAAGACGCAGGCAAAACCGCGGGTAGACGCTAGAACACAATAAAATCCACTCATAAAGTATAAATAAGGCTTACAATAGCTTGCAGTCTGTACAGCAGAAACTTATTAAAGTTGCGTTAAGTTAGCACAAAGTTGCGGATTAGATGTCAAGTGATCACGGGTCACGGATAAACATGCTGCTCTCGCAAAGTTATGAGAATTTTGAACTTTCCAAAGACGGAGGAGGGTAAATTGCTTTTTGTTGCACTACTCTAGTGATAAATATTTAATGGTTTTTCTGACAACGTTGTTTACCTTTTAGAAACTACGTCAGTTGCATTTTGAAATTGTATTTTATTACATTACTATAGGACTGGTAAAGTGAAGAAAAATAATAATACGAAAGTCGTAAGTAGAAAAAATTGAACTACAGAATCACGAAGTTAAGTTCAAAAAACCGATTTTCAGTATTCACCAAGTATTGTTGAGTAGTTGTAACATTTGTAAATCAAAGGGTACAAACTCAGCTTGATGAACCGGATACAGCGATGGCAAAAAAATACTTCTTCAAAAAGAAGAGCTGGTAAAAGTTTCGATCAACCTGGTCAAAATATCAAAAAGAAACACCAAGGACCAAAAGTATATCACCTCAGATCTATTTATGCTTTCAAAAGAATCCATGAACAAGAAATGAGCCTATCCTACCGAAGAGTTTACTAGACATCATTGTTCTCGATCATTATACAAAAGCAGAAGATGTTTTTCTTTGTCGGGCACTTCGTAGATGAGACTGACGACAATACTTACAAATTTTGAGCACGAAGCAGAAATTACTTGCTTTATATTCATCCATATTTTGGATCATGGACGACACGTTCAAATATTGGCCAAAATTATTGTATCAGTTATAGTCAATTCAAGGCCATGTTGAGAAATACATATGTGTATTGTGGGGAAAGTGATGCAAAGGAAATCCTTCCCTTAGTTTACGGCTTACTGTCTAACAAGAGTCAATGCACATATAACATATTCTGAGGAGGAAATGATTGTAAGATTACAAATATTAACTTAAATATCCGCATTAGCCCACAAGAGAGTGTGGGTGCAGTGCACTTGGAGAGGCCTATGTCCAGCAGTGGACTGCGATAGGCTGATGATGATGATGATTAGCCCACAAGTCATTACGACCTCCAGACTGTGATGGCAGAAATAATTAAGCTTCCAGATGTGACACAAGTATTTTTTTTTACTTGTCACAAAATATTTTTAAACACATTCAAAAAGAAGTTTAAGCAAAAAAAAAATATACCAGCGACAGTGAAAACGCCCATAAATTGCGACATATAGCACTGTTGGCTTATTTAGATACTGAAGAATATGAATAAATTCGAAACGAAATTATTTCTAATAATGCTGATGGAAAAGTGACACATTGTTTTTATAAGCATTATTTTGGGGTGGCAGTGGGGTTCTTCACTTGGACGTGGCAGTTTTGGATTGTGTAAACGACAATATTCTAATAACGCAGAATACCATCGAATATTGTCACAATCATCGGAAAATTTGAAAAAAGCTAACTGGAGATCAATATTTAGAACAAAATAATGCATCTATGAAAATAGAAAGAGTTACTTCAAGCAATTACGGCAATTACTGAGATAAAGAAGATAAAACATGAAAAATCAATATTTTAAAAGTAAACATTAAACAACATGTCAACCATTTGAATCGAATATCAAGAGTACCTAAACCTTTATTTCATTTTCTTAGTTTTCTTTAATAAGTTATCAGGGTAGTCGTGGCATAACCGCTCAGTTTATTAAACGAGCGGTTAACCTAACTCCGATGCTTCCTTCAAATTAATTGCGGGACAGATACTGGACACTGATTTATAACCTAAGTATGCTAGTTTGTGTTCGAGATCATTAGTCCGGTAAGAAATTGTCTAATTAATTAAGTCGAAAGCAAGACTATTATAATATTGAAAAAAATAGTAGTGCTAAATAGGGAAATCAAAATAAGGACTTGGTACAATGGTTTTACTTAACTATCCACCCATAGTTAAGGGGGCAAATAAACATCGTCCTGCCGTAATTACCAACCTCGCACTGCTGAAAAATGGGACTCTGGCAACAATTGAAATATAAAATACCTAAGTTGAAGATGTACAGGCAAATACCCCCAGCTTAGGTGAGACCTTTGTCCAGCAGTTTTTAGGCTGTGACGATGAAGATTCTATTCTTATAACGGAGTGAAATTCCATACTACGTATTTGTAGTGTATGCAGATAGTGGAAGCTTTATATTTGCATCTACGACATAGGCGAGCCGATATCTTATTTAATAAGCAAAGTAACAACAGATATATACTACACTATTGAAAATAGATAGAGACTAGTCACTTGCTAAACTATATCAAATTAATCTTGCTTGTGGTTGCATAGCGAACTTTAATCCCGAAGTCTCTTGTATCGATCATAAATAGATATCTGACACTCGATTAACGTTACAAGAGAATCCCATCATAAATGAAATAGGTTTAATAACTACATTGTCAGGATTAATGATCACTTTCGAAACTAGAGCGGCTGAAATCCTAAAGTTAGTTTATATTGAAACACGTTTAGTTACTAGAACACTGGGTTATCACTGATGAGCAGAAGTTTGACGTTGACGCCTATGCTAGCGTTGGGTGCGTGGTAATACATCATTCAGTAAATAATATTACCAGACATACAAAAGGACATTTTAATTTGTCAGTGTGTTGCTTATTGTATATTTGGGATTCCGTAAGAGACTGAAACCTCTGCAGTGTGCGTATACTGTAATACTTTTATATGCAATATGTATTTCGAAGCCCATGTAACCCAGCATATGTGAAAAAGTATCTAGAAGTACGTTAATTGTATCAAGGCGTAATAACGCACAGACATGAATTAAAGTTTGGCTTTCCTCACAACTTCCTCTACTTTAAGACAGTTTCTAGGAAATGAACTTTGGAAGCCAAAATAAAGAGAGAAAATCAAATTGTTTTGAAGATAATCACGGTTCGCAATCCAACAACGGAACCAGAAATGAAACTTTTCCTTATTTGTCCCCGTAAAGCGAGTACTGATTGCAAAACAGATGAGGTTGCTTGGTAGTTTTTTTTTGTAATTTTATCTGGTTTACTGGTTGAATAAATCGTATAAGAAAATAACATCGAATAAACTGAACTAACATAAAATACATACAATGTAGTTTTTTGAGAGAAACAAGTAAGCAACTACTTATCGGAGTCGTTCTCAATTACATTTAATATTTTTTGTGTTATGGGTTTTTTTTCGAAATTCAGTCATGAGCTCTGTGTTAAAAGTTTTATATGCGTTTTTTAATAGTGCGTAGACTGACACTGCTAATTTTGTCGACGGTACATTCTATGTCTTGGTACTTTATTGCTTTTCAAAGTGTATCGTGATTTATTCGGGTTGTTTGTTTATTTTGGCATCTAGGTATCTACGGAATCGATAATAAGTAACAAAAAAAGCAATTTAAGTTCCATTGTTCCATCATAAAAATTGGGCTGTGGTTTATATAAAAAAAAGAAAATGGATATATGGCACCTCGGTCAAACAAGGCCCCTCAAAGTAAACCAGGTATAGAATTTCTCTGGTAAAACTTGCGGTACAATGGACCTAGGAGAAGGAAGTTGACAAACTAATACTAGTATATTATTGTTAGATATGAATCCTCCTTGCTACCAACCTGGACTGACCGGGCTGGTATAGAAGAAGAAGTTATGACGGATAGAAGGATGACGGACGTTGAAGATGTCACATCGTGATCTTATAATTAATTATCGATATTGTATTTGCTATTCAAAGTTGGCTTCTGCTAAATCCTTTGTAAGAAATAAACCTTACCATGTTAAATGTTTATAGACGTGTGTTATTCATTTTCAAGTACCACTTCTGATCTGACCTCTAAGATTATATATATTACTAGCTTCTGCCAGCGACTTCGTCCGCGTTAGATTCGGACTTTGTGCAAAGAGAGGAAGAAATAATAATCACCAGCCTATGCAATTATCTAAATCTATGCGTACCTAGCCTATTACTACTTATCTTCAACCACACGCGACGGAAGCTTAAAAAATGGAGTAACTTCTCCCGATTTCCCAACATTTCCCATCACTGCTCTGCTCCTATTGATCGTAGCGTGATGAAAAGTATCCTATAACCTGCCCAGGAGTATGAAGAATATTTGTGCCAAGTTTCATTAAAATCCGTCGAGTAGTTTTTGTTTCCATAACGAACATACAGACAGACAGACAGACAGACAGACAGACAGAAAGACAGACAGACAGACAGACAGACAAAAATTTTACTGATTGCATTTTTGGCATCAGTATCGATCACTAATCACCCCCTGATAGATATTTTGGAAATATATTTAATGTACAGAATTGACCTCTCTACAGATTTATTATAAGTATAGATATACTAGTAAACACTACACTCCCGGTGGGCAGCGATGAGGAGTTTTTTGATGCCATTTTATAATTGTTTTTAGTTGTATATATGTATAAATAAGTTTATTTTCACGTCATGTAAATATGTACATAAATTGAATAAATCCCCTTACATTTAAAAAAAAAACTTATATACTAGTCTTAAAAACCAGAAGCAGGTTTGTTTAACGAGGAAATTACAAGAAATAGTTTTAACATGAAAATCAACTAAGATTAGTCAAGAACGCGGCAAAATCCTATTCTGTCAAACTATAACATGTCTTGACACAATGACGTTCGAAAAAAGAATCCTCCAAGCATAGATGCACGGCTGAATGGCGAGGTGTCTATGGTCGCTCGTTTCTACTGCCCTCTATGTAACTACTGGCAGCTAACACGGCCTCTCCTGACACCCTGACGTCCTCGGCAGGATCTACGTGAGCCTGGTTGAGTCTCGGAACACCTGCACATTCAATAAGCGAGTTGGATCTGGCTCAATTTCGTCATATTGAAATCTCGATTGGTTATCGTGGTCGTCATTGTTTTTCTGAACACATGACACTTTCAGAATAAAAATTATTGGAGGTTTCACAAACCTCAAACAAAGTACTGATCCATTTAAACAAAGAAAAATAAATAACATCAACTTTAAATCAAATAACAGGTACAAAATTAATAACAGAACACTGGTATACCACCCAGCGACTCGGAAATAAATAACATCAACTTTAAATCAAATATCAGGTACAAAATTAATAACAGAACACTGGTATACCACCCAGCGACTGGAAAATAAATAACATCAACTTTAAATCAAATATCAGGTACAAAATTAATAACAGAACACTGGTATACCACCCAGTATAAGTATGTCGAGTGTAAGGCTGAAACATATTAGTTGTACACATATACACACACAACATACAGAGAAATCATGTAAATTATTAACCTGGTTTCGAGTGTAAGGCTGAAACATATTAGTTGTAAGAAGAAATCATGGAAGGAGATGTTATCAAGAACAAATATTCGAACTATACGGAAGTCATAGTCAAGTCAAGTCATAGTCAAGCCAGGGGCTCAGTCTATACGGAAGCCATAAGCCAGAGGCTCAGACTATACGGAAGCCATAAGCCAGAGGCTCAGACCATACGGAAGTCATAAGCCAGGGGCTCAGACCATACGGAAGTCAAAAGCCAGAGGCTCAGACTATACGGAAGTCCTAAGCCAGGGGCTCATATTATACGGAAGTCATAAACCAGGGGCTCAGACCATACGGAAGTCATAAGCCAGGGGCTCAGACCATACGGAAGTCATAAGCCAGGGGCTCAGACTATACGGAAGTCATAAGCCATGGGCTCAGACCATACAGAAGCCATAAGCCAGAGGCTCAGACTATTCGGAAGGCATAAGCCAACAGAACCAGCAGGAGCACCAGCACAACAGCGCTCGTGCCGCAATCAGCAGCACCGGCACAGCAACGCTTGTGCCGCGACCAGGAGCACCGGCAGAGCAGCGCTCGTGCCGCAATCAGCAGCACCAGCTTAGAAGCGCTTGGGCCACGACATGGCCGTTACACATTCTCGTGTATAAGTCTGCGAACAAGCACTTACGACATACATTTCGTTCGGCCACTTCTGACCATCAAAATCTTTTATCAAAATCTGGAAAGCTTTTCGCTCTCAAAGAAATAAATTCAAGGGATAAGTTTGAAACTATGTCTCAGAAATATCATTATTACTAATCATGTATCAGCAACGCTGAAAACACAACTACCATTACGGTTTGATAAGTTACGTGTAGTTAACTTCACTTCAGCTTTTGCTACACAGAATACTTATAGGTGACAATACCAATGGTTGGTACAATATTACACATTTTTCCACTTAATACAGCTAAGAGCATAATTACTTCCGATGTGTAATCAAAACAATAGAACAGATCACCTGACCTCAAAGCATGATATGCCAGGTCTACTATCCACTGGCTATCATTACCGGAGTATGCCAAACGAGATACTGGCCGTCAGCACTCCGTACAGCATGCAAAGCTTGTGCAGCAGCACGGCATCCGAGGAGCATGAAGTGTCACACCACTCTTACTATGTCAAATGACACAGCACCTGGAGCGCTTACACCATCACCTCACACGGCTTAGGCTTATCCTCAATACCTGTAGTCAAAAGACAAGCAAGCAAGCATCTGGCTAAGGTAACCAAACGTTCAATCGACAGACTCTCAAGCATTGTCATGTTACAGATTTGAACATTAGTTAACATCAAAAATTAATGCACCCAAATTACATAATCAGTAAAAGAAAATAAAAACTAAAGTCTAAAAACAGACTTTCAATTTGTAAATTGTAAAATGGCACCAAAAATCTAGAGCCTGATGCACAATTTTAACTATTCCATTTCAATGAAAACAAATTGAGTAAGTCAAAATCAAATCAGTGTGCATTTATATCACAAAAGCAGTAAACTTATATTTCTGTGTGGGTACTTGTTGAAACTCTCATGAGCAGAAACATTAGAAATAAATATTATTGGGCTCATTTACATAGTAAGCCTGTTACTTATCCGATTTCATGGGACAAAAAGATTTCAAATGCAATCAAAAGATGCACATTATTGTTCCAGCTTGTATAACACCTTGTTCAAGCTTTAAAACATTTATCTAACCTTTTGTATAAAAAGAACCTGTTGGTCATGAGCGATGGCACTTAAGAATCTAACTCAAGTTCTCATACACTTTCAGTATGTCTTTAACCAATAAACCACCAAGACGGATTACAAGACATGTATTACATAAAGGCTAAATAAAATCGGATTGATCTCACCATTTACATACAGGTAGGAACATTACAAGATTCTTTCCATAACATCTGGAGCATAGTAGGAGCAAGGCATGTTGTTCACGGACACCACAGCAATACATAGGCAGAAACTCGTTTCACCCGAAACACAGGAGAGCAGCATCAGCGTACTAAGCTCGAGCAATTCTCGGGCTGCCTGCATAGCATCTTGAATATACCATTGCGTAGATTGCAACGCACTGCAATCCATTACAAAATTAAAATAGAACGGCAAAAACTTCGGTAATGGCGGATATCCTTACACCGCGTCGTACTTAATAAAAGTGCCAATAAATCTAAACTGAAATCAAAAACTTTATAGTGGGAGTGAGACTATCCCACTTCTGATCTTAAAAACCAGAAGCAGGTTTGTTTAACGAGGAAATTACAAGAAATAGTTTTAACATGAAAATCAACTAAGATTAGTCAAGAACGCGGCAAAATCCTATTCTGTCAAACTATAACATGTCTTGACACAATGACGTTCGAAAAAAGAATCCTCCAAGCATAGATGCACGGCTGAATGGCGAGGTGTCTATGGTCGCTCGTTTCTACTGCCCTCTATGTAACTACTGGCAGCTAACACTAGTATTATGTATTCTTAAAAACCAGAAGCAGGTTTGTTTAACGAGGAAATTACAAGAAATAGTTTTTACATGAAAATCAACTAAGAGTAGTCAAGAACGCGGCAAAATCTTATTCTGTCAAACTATAACATGTCTTGTCACAATGACGTTCGAAAAAAGAATCCTCCAAGCATAGATGCATGGCTGAATGGCGAGGTGTCTATGGTCGCTCGTCTCTACTGCCCTCTATGTAACTACTGGCAGCTAACACGGCCTCTCCTGACACCCTGACGTCCTCGGCAGGATCTAGGTGAGCCTGGTTGAGTCTCGGAACACCTGCACATTCAATAAGCGAGTTGGATCTGGCTCAATTTCGTCATATTGAAATCTCGATTGGTTATCGTGGTCGTCATTGTTTTTCTGAACACATGACACTTTCAGAATAAAAATTATTGGAGGTTTCACAAACCTCAAACAAAGTACTGATTCATTTAAACAAAGAAAAATAAATAACATCAACTTTAAATCAAATAACAAGTACAAAATTAATAACAGAACACTGGTATACCACCCAGCGACTCGAAAATAAATAACATCAACTTTAAATCAAATATCAGGTACAAAATTAATAACAGAACACTGGTATACCACCCAGCGACTGGAAAATAAATAACATCAACTTTTAATCAAATATCAGGTACAAAATAAATAACAGAACACTGGTATACCACCCAGCGACTGGAAAATAAATAACATCTACTTTAAATCAAATATCAGGTACAAAATAAATAACAGAACACTGGTATACCACCCAGCGACTGGAAAATAAATAACATCTACTTTAAATCAAATATCAGGTACAAAATTAATAACAGAACACTGGTATACCACCCAGTATAAGTATGTCGAGTGTAAGGCTGAAACATATTAGTTGTACACATATACACACACAAGATACAAAGAAATCATGTAAATTATTAACCTGGTTTCGAGTGTAAGG
Source organism: Helicoverpa assulta (assembly GCA_963856015.1). Taxonomy (NCBI): domain Eukaryota; kingdom Metazoa; phylum Arthropoda; class Insecta; order Lepidoptera; family Noctuidae; genus Helicoverpa; species Helicoverpa assulta. Next base: position 5,852,842 of record CAWLCW010000027.1, read on the forward strand.
GTGAAACATATTAGTTGTACACATATACACACACAACATACAGAGAAATCATGGAAGAAGATGTTATCAAGAACAAATATTCGAACTATACGGAAGTCATAGGCCAGGGGCTCAGTCTATACAGAAGCCCTAAGCCAGGGGCTCAGACCATACGGAAGTCATAAGCCAGGGGCTCAGACCATACGGAAGTCATAAGCCAGGGGCTCAGACCATACGGAAGTCATAAGCCAAGGGGCTCAGACTATACGGAAGTCATAAGCCATGGGCTCAGACCATACAGAAGCCGTAAGCCAGAGGCTCAGACTATTCGGAAGGCATAAGCCAGGGGCTCAGACCATACGGAAGTCATAAGCCAGGGGCTCAGACTATACGGAAGTCATAAGCCATGGGCTCAGACCATACAGAAGCCATAAGCCAGAGGCTCAGACTATTCGGAAGGCATAAGCCAACAGAACCAGCAGGAGCACCAGCACAGCAGCGCTCGTGCCGCAATCAGCAGCACCGGCACAGCAACGCTTGTGCCGCGACCAGGAGCACCGACAGAGCAGCGCTCGTGCCGCAATCAGCAGCACCAGCATAGAAGCGCTTGGGCCACGACATGGCCGATACACATTCTCGTGTATAAGTCTGCGAACAAGCACTTACGACATACATTTCGTTCGGCCACTTCTGACCATCAAAATCTTTCATCAAAATCTGGAAAGCTTTTCGCTCTCAAAGAAATAAATTCAAGGGATAAGTTTGAAACTATGTCTCAGAAATATCATTATTACTAATCATGTATCAGCAACGCTGAAAACACAACTACCATTACGGTTTGATAAGTTACGTGTAGTTAACTTCACTTCAGCTTTTGCTACACAGAATACTTATAGGTGACAATACCAATGGTTGGTACAATATTACACATTTTTCCACTTAATACAGCTAAGAGCATAATTACTTCCGATGTGTAATCAGAACAATAAAACAGATCACCTGACCTCAAAGCATGATATGCCAGGTCTACTATCCACTGGCTATCATTACCGGAGTATGCCAAACGAGATACTGGCCGTCAGCACTCCGTACAGCATGCAAAGCTTGTGCAGCAGCACGGCATCCGAGGAGCATGAAGTGTCACACCACTCTTACTATGTCAAATGACACAGCACCTGGAGCGCTTACACCATCACCTCACACGGCTTAGGCTTATCCTCAATACCTGTAGTCAAAAGACAAGCAAGCAAGCATCTGGCTAAGGTAACCAAACATTCAATTGACAGACTCTCAAGCATTGTCATGTTACAGATTTGAACATTAGTTAACATCAAAAATTAATGCACCCAAATTACATAATCAGTAAAAGAAAATAAAAACTAAAGTCTAAAAACAGACTTTCAATTTGTAAATTGTAAAATGGCACCAAAAATCTAGAGCCTGATGCACAATTTTAACTATTCCATTTCAATGAAAACAAATTGAGTAAGTCAAAATCAAATCAGTGTGCATTTATATCACAAAAGCAGTAAACTTATATTTCTGTGTGGGTACTTGTTGAAACTCTCATGAGCAGAAACATTAGAAATAAATATTATTGGGCTCATTTACATAGTAAGCCTGTTACTTATCCGATTTCATGGGACAAAAAGATTTCAAATGCAATCAAAAGATGCACATTATTGTTCCAGCTTGTTTAACACTTTGTTCAAGCTTTAAAACATTTATCTAACCTTTTGTATAAAAAAAACAACCCGTTGGTCATTAGCGATGGCACCTGAGAATATAACTCTCATACACTTTCAGTATGTCTTTAACCAATAATCCACCAAGATGTATTACAAGACATGTATTACATAAAGGCTAAATAAAATCGGATTGATCTCACCATTTACATACAGGTAGGTACATTACAGGATTCTTCCCATAACATCTCGAGCATAGTAGGATGTTGTTCACGGACACCACAGCAATACATATTTATTGGTATCACTTACGCTGCCTGCATAGCATCTTGAATATACCAATCTACGCAACTCACTGCAATCCATTACAAAAGTAAAATAGAACGGCAAAAACTTCGGTAATGGCGGATATCCTTACACCGCGTCGTACTTAGTAAAAGTGCCAATGAATCTAAACTGAAATCGAAAACTTTATAGTGGGAGTGAGACTATCCCACTTCTGATCTTAAAAACCAGAAGCAGGTTTGTTTAACGAGGAAATTACAAGAAATAGTTTTTACATGAAAATCAACTAAGAGTAGTCAAGAACGCGGCAAAATCTTATTCTGTCAAACTATAACATGTCTTGTCACAATGACGTTCGAAAAAAGAATCCTCCAAGCATAGATGCATGGCTGAATGGCGAGGTGTCTATGGTCGCTCGTCTCTACTGCCCTCTATGTAACTACTGGCAGCTAACAGTATATTATCAAAGGTTAAAACAATGTGTAGGTAATCGCTATGTCCGGTCACTGAGTTTCATGTCAAATTGATTTGCCTCTCACAAATCATGCGATGCCTCAATGAGCTTTTGTTATTGTTTAACACGATTATAGACGCACAGTGAATATTAACATACGTTTATTTTTACACATCACCAATTACTTAATAACTGTGCTGTTTTTATGGAATATACATGTCGGCGCGTTTATAACATTAAAATTATGAGCGGGTAACCCCGAATAGAGTAGTAAGTGTCACGATGAGTAATGGCAGCAGTGATTCTGGTGACAGGTGCCAACTGAAGTGCGCACATACTAACCTATTGGCTCGAAATCTCATTCCATCTTACTGATTGTGTGCGATTGTGAATAAAATGGTGAGGAAACCAAACAATGGAACATTGGACTATACAAGCGTGCCTTTATTTTTGAATTCCAGTAGTTGCAACGCAAATAATGAAAGGTGACAGCCAGAACCGCCGCGAGGCTCCTTCTGACGCTCCCACATCAGAAGTGGGATGTAATCCGAATGCCCACATGTGTTAAGGATTGCCCTGCTACGTGTTCAAAAAAAAATTGAAAACGCTAGTAGCGAAAAAAAATTATGTCTGATACGACACTGCTATCACAAGGAAGAATCCTGGGTGGAAACATCTCGTACTGCAACATAATGTTCATGGAGCTGTCTATGTAGAACAAGAATTTTGTGAACAGATTGGTTTCGGGAGAATTTGCCACGTGAAGATTGCAATCCTTATAGTGCTAAATAACTACTCAAAAAAAAATGGAACGTCGATTATTTAAAATGGTGTTTTTAGAAGAAGATTTATAAAGAATTTCAGCGAAGGTACAAGTATGGTAACCACGGTTATGGTTATGGTATCGGTTTCCATTTTTTTTACAAGTCAAGCTTGTTATCGAAGGTATGCTAGAAAATTAACCGAATTTATCTAATTTTCATGTTTCAACAATGACGATGATTATTGTGCAATATGGCGACAAAATTACGGTCGTGAATGGAGCATCCCAGCTGCCTGCGGAGCTTGACGTGTCATCGTGAGTTTAGAGTGTCGGTTCTCGTGCATCTCCGTGGTGCCTGCGAACGTGAAGCCTTGTTGCACTGCGCGCCATAGCGATGTGCGCATCGTCACGCACGTTGAGTGGAAACCCGGTGAGACCGATCCATTTTTTTTTTTTTGCTTTATGTTGAGGTTATTTGTCACACGACATTATTTTATAAACTTGAGAGGCAGTTTCAGTCTCGTTAAAAATAAAATTAAAACCTCAAGTTAGAATGTGCATCAGACTATAGATTTTTGGTAACATTTGGCGCTAAGTTGTATCAATGACGGATACCGAGTGAATTTAAAAGACCCGTTGACCTGTGTGATGGCATCGGGGTGACCAAGAAGAGACCTGTGTGAAGTCTGCGGTACTGTTGTTTTTATTGTGTTAAGTTGTACCTATGACGGGTATCGGGGTGACCTGGAAGAGACTCGTTGGCCTGTGTGACGGCATCGGGGTGACCAGGAAGAGACCCGTAGGTATACATCTGTGGTACAGTTGGTAACATGTGTCTGACAGCTTGCCTAAGGGAACCCTGTGTGACAGCTACTAGCCTCTGTGGCAATAACTGGCCTGTGTGGCATGACTAGCCTGTGTGGCAACGACTAGCCTGTGTGGCAACGACTAGCCTGTGTGGCAATAACTGGCCTGTGTGGCAACGACTAGCCTGTGTGAGACGATGATGAGAAACACTATTGACGTAACCTAGTCTTAAAACTATGACATGGTTTAACCACCTCGAACAAAATCTTATTATCATGTGAGACCACCATAGTAGACGAATTCTTAAGTTACCAGTATTTGAAAAACAAGCGCTACGCTGCCACTTCGAATACAACTCACAATTTTGAGTACAATCTTCAAGTTTTGTTCCAAAGTTTTATCAGAACGAGGTAACAAGTTGGACAGCACGTGTATTCCAATAGCAATCAGGAACAATCAAATCGACAATCATCGGTGACTGCGACACGAAACCACATGTCCCAACCAACCACCATACAATATTCTAATAAGAAGGTCCATTTAAAATATTTTTACTATGTACGTTTAGATTTCTGACACTTACGCGAATATTAGATATTTAAATAAAACTACTTTTACGGATTTTATCGCTGTTGTATTAAATATTACGTTTCGGATCCTTTACAGCATCCATGATCACGGGCAGACTAAGGTGTTGTTCGTCTTAGATATTTTAGTTACACACAGCTACCCTATATTTTGTTGATTATTATTGACAATCCGATTCCCACAAAACGAGCTCACTGTATGACGACTGTAATATAGTTCCCAACTAGAGGCTTGATGGCAATTTTATCCTACTTAATTACAAAAACATACTTTTTTTTATCAACAGCGCATTCGCTTGTTTTTTCCATAAATAACCATGTCATTTAGAGTGGCTTAGAATTCCGATGGTGAAGACCTCTCTTGCATGTCACTCAGTGTTACGAAGATAGCATGGAAGTAAATCATGGGGCCGTGACTTTTAGAAAGCAGAAAATATGTGATAATAATTTTGTGATTTTTCTGGGCACTATACTTTTTTTGACAACACCTACAAAGCCTCAAACAAGTGAGCCTTCTGTGTTATTTTGTTTGTCAATCTTTGACATGTTGCAGTAGCGAGCGTGAACTTTGATTGGGGAACCGTTTGCTTCGCTTGTTTTTCAACGAAACATTCTGCGGGGGCGAGCTATCAGGAATTGTTTGCTCACAATAGCACGAACAATGGAAAACATGGATTTTTATTATTCTTAATACGATACACAGTTATATTTAATCTAAATGCTGATACGAGAGCGAATTTGCCACACAACAAAATGGATTTACTGAATATCGCAGAAGAAATAACCAAGACATTGGGGGATATTTATCTTTTGAATTTACGAACAAGATTTTTTGTGTTTATTACTCTCTTGTTCCTAAAGAAGCAGTATTGGTACGGCAGCAATCGAAGGAAACTACACAAATAAATTATTATTTAAACAAATAAAAAATACCAATTCTTACTCTCTCGTTACTCTTATTTCCAACGACAATTATTCGCTCTCAAATACTATTCACAACAAAACGCCACAAAGTAAGCTTGTATAAAGTATTAATATAATAGTCTTGCTTAAACAGACTGGACCTAAACAATGAAACAAAGAACGCAACAATACGCTGAACTTGAAAACAATCGTAGCTACAAAAAAGAGACGGTGCTATGTGTAATATATGACGCCATCTCTTTCACACTGATCTCTCTATACTTTAATATGTCATAATAGGACCTCTAACGGCTGTTCTCAATATTCTATCTATCCGTTGTTTTGCTTCCTTGAGATAGGTATTTGACATTACTTGTATGGGGCTAATGTCAAAATTCTATCACCAGTAAGCAAATCCACAGATAGATAAAATATTGAGAGCGGCCGCTGAACAATCTGTGTTTACTGACCCCCAAAATTTTGCTTGTTTAACAAACAGTAGCACATTGTATGAGCTCTTAACCTAATAGTAGAAAAGTCTATAAAATAACTGTACGACACAGTTATGGGTCATTCAAAATTTACGTCGGTCTTATAGTTATGGGATTACTACTTATACGAGGTTTTTTATGGGTTTCGGTGCTTCGCAAGCATGGGGCGGTCATGGGAGTGTTTTTTTGAGATAAGGAAGCATTTTCGCCATCGCGATGGTAATATTTTTGAAGGTAAATCGAAGGTTAATGGTATTGGAATCGCAATGTACATATTTGGTTCTTATCGTGTGTTCTGTCTTACTTTATTCGCAATGTATGTTTGTCTAGGTAGTCCTTTCGTCTAAAAAGAGTACGCAATCGAAAATGGTTCTAAAAAAGCACATAACGGGAAAAACTACGAAAATCGTAACACAAAACTCAACTTACTAAATTCGATTCATTCATCCCCAAAGCCATCCTTAGCCACCATTATTCCCAAAGGATAAAGGGAAAAGTACATCTCTACTTAAGATTTTCTCTTTTAAGGTGAGCAAAAGGCATTACTTATCCTTTCTTTTATCGGACTATGGGAAAACCAAAAAGAACTGTACTTTTTTAGCTGCAGTCTCTTGTACTGGAATATTTTTTTACAACAGCTTATTCCCAAAAGGCTCTTTTTCCTATTTCCCTTTTCGCCAAATTCTGACCCTGAAGTAGGTCAACATCGAAGGAATATCGAGGAACCGACCATGTTCCATAAATTTACGACCAATAACACAGAGGCGGATAAATTCGGATATGCATTTTTCAGTGTGCACCACTTTTCTGTATATACGCCATAAAATATGAGCATAAATGCGCCACATAGTAACTGCCGTATAGACGTAAAAGTGGCCTGTGAGAACTATTCATATATGTACATGCATATGGTTCCCTGGTAAAGAAAATATTTATAAAAGAAATCTTCGGCTAAACAGCATTTCCAATTTATTACGAAGGTTCCAGAATAGAATCCCTTGGTTTTATACTACTGAGAAATAGTCGCAAGTAATCAATACTGAAAAAAGGACGACGAAAACAGACATAAAAATAAATGGACAACATCCTCCCGTTTCATCCCGACTCGAATAAAAACATAATAATACAGATACGTTTACATACAAACGCCTTCGCGTCTACGCGTTACCATGGCAACCAATAATGACCAAGCATATTATTTATGGTGTTTGACTAGGATCCCTTGCTAATAAGATTTATTGCGCAAAAGCAATAAATTTTATTTGAACGAAAGTTTGTTATTCCATACTGAAAAAGCGTGGGGAGGGCACTGCTTTAATAGGACATGCTTCCGCATAAAACTTCACTAATTTCTCGGATAATGGTATTTACTTTACACCACTTATTCGCAGAATTAAATCTCAAAAGATAGAAATGGTAATGGCAATGAAGGGTACTTTTGTTCTTCCTTTTATTGATCTAAAGGATTTCGACTGTGTAATCCGGAGTTTGTTCTTAGCTCTTCGTGTATTTTTCGTGTTCTAAAATTTGCTCTTAATGTATTTCAGTATTTACATACATTTATGTCTTTTTATCTTTTCTAAAGCGAGCGTTTTACAAAAGCGATTACAATACTTTCTCAGTTTTTTTATTTGAATATGATGGACACCAAATCGACTTGGAACCGGTTTTTTATCCAGTTCTACTTCAAACTTCGAAACTGTCGGACTCATCATCACGAACGCCAACTTACCAATCCTATATTTTCCGTACACGAAAAAAAATTACATTTTATTTTCCGCTGTAAAACTACTTTTTTCATAATGTCAAAAGATATTTTCTGACACTATTCTAAATTCTGATTCAAAAAAAAAAAAAGAGAAATAACTGCTGCCTCCCTAATAACCCTCAAAGGAATAGCACGTATGCTTATACTAAATATTAAAGTCTATGTCGACTTCGGCCAGTTTCTTCATCAAAAGTTAAAGTTAAAGTTATGGCTAAAGTAATGTCTAAAGTAAAAGTAACGGTTAAATTAAATTTTTCTATGAATTTTGCTGTCAGTTTAGCCTTGAAAAAACGAATTTGACCGTTACTTTTACTTTAGACATTACTTTAACTTTAACTTTTGATGAAGAAACTGGCCGTATACTTATCTGTTGTTACAGATATTCTCAACTACAAACATGAATATTAAAAAAACAGCAAAATTTTAATTTTATTTCTATAAATTGGTCGTTTTATTTAGTGTTAGGAATTATTCCTGATTGTAACAGAATTTTTAACAATACGTGAACAAAACTCCGAATATTCCATCATAATAAAAAGCTTTTCGCAAGTTTATGTAGAGCAAGGAAATATTCAAAACGTTATTTTTCATTCTGTTTTATTTTCTTCTGCAAATTACACGGCACTGAAACTTGTATTCCGACTTTTCTTTGAAACTCAGCCTTTGAAGTTAAAGCGCGAAGTTTCAGTCAAAGCGTTTGATTTTTAAATTAACTGCTATAGAGGAATTTTTATACATATGCATTTAGTTGTATTTTGATTTAAAGCATGTGCATAAAGTTCCTGCTTATTATTGTCTGCATTAATAGTTTTGTTTAATTCAGATTTCGATTCCAAAATCGAGTATTGTGCGTTTTGAATAATATCTTCATAGGACAATTAGCACAACAAAGAATTAAAGTAATGCTATTAATAAAAAGACGCAAAAAAAATCTCCTTGTAATTCTAATTTCAAAATTAAATAGTTTATCTTGGCCTAAATAAATCTTATGCTAGAAATGTTTACCGTCTTACCACAAAAACTTTTAAACGTCTGTTTAAGACTTGTCTAAAAAAAATGTCAAATTATGACGTTGAAATAAGGTCCATTTTGAAACCACACTTTTTTTAGACAAGTGTTTGACACATGGTTAAGTTTTTGTAGTAAGACCATTAGTGTTTACAGTAATAATTAAACGTGTTGATTACGTGGATTTAAACGATTTCCGATGCTTTGCAATGGCTGAGTCATTTCAAGTAGCAATTAAGAATGCGGTTGTGTCGCTGGGTGAATTTTTATGAATTTCACAATAATATGCCTTCCATATCAAAATAACCAAAGGCTAGTTTTTATCCATTAGCTATTTTAGCCCCGGACGCGTTGTATCTAGTATCATCATAAAATTCTTTACAAAAAAACACGCTTTTTGCATAACTCAATTTACACGACCCTTGTTTAGATCTGCAAAGTATGAATTTATTGATTAAATTATAGCTTCTTCAATTTACGGCGGATCATAAATATGTATGAAGGAACACTGTTATGTCGCTTTTTCAAATACACTGCGCCACTGTACCGTTTTGAGGTATAAAAAAAACTATTCAATTTTGTGGAGTACAAATTGAATGTAAAGTATAAATTACTTCATTAATAAACAGAAAAATACTTGAAAGTGTTTTAAAGTATTTGTAATAAATCTTATAAATCTTTTTTGCTAAGTAGGTCGAACCTGCGGGGGTCCCCCCACAGCGTTGACTTCCACGTAGTGACCCCTGGGCAACGCCGCGCCTGACCACCGTAACGGAGTGGCAGGCCGGCGGCTAACGAACGCTGTGCGTCGAAACAGTTGTCTTGTGTTTCGATATTGTCGGTGGCAATGCCACGTCATCTGAGGGCCGCCTCCGGGTGCTGTGTCCCCAAAGGCCCTTCTCAGGGCCAACCCAAAGGCCCTTCTCAGGGCCAACCCAAAGGCCCTTCTCAGGGCCAATCCATGACATCTCGAGATCCTTCGGCATCAAAGACCAGCCGCGCATCATCCGCGTCCAGTCTCATGCGAGGTAGTGACATCGTGTCGACCGACTTGTCCGACACGGAGTCACAAATAAGCGGAACGAGCGGCGTCGCAACCCGCCAGACGAGGAAGAGGGCCTTCCTCAAGCGGGGCTCCGGAGGCTCTTCGGACGCAACCGAGAAGCCCGCGAAGCGGGCGGTATTAGAAGCCGACGACCGGCTAAGCAGAGCCAGGGCCAACCACGGCAACTCCAGTGTCCTTTACGCGGACTACTCCGTGGAGGAAATGGAGCGCATGGCTCTAGAGAATCAGATGGAGATCCTAGAGGTGGCCTCCAAGTCCTCCAATCTGAAGGGGACCTTCCAAAAGGCCCTGAAATGCCGGGCAGCGAGCTTGCTCGGCATTATAAAGGAGTTGGTGCAGCGCACTACCTCCGATGAGACGCGGCAACTGCAGGCGAAGGTGGATCGCCTGCAGAAAGAGGTGTCCGCGCTGCACACGCGCGTTTCCGAGCCCAGATTCGGCACGAGGGGACGTCGGAAGGTTCAGCAACGATGCCTCCCTCCTCTAACCTTGAGGATGTCATCCGCAAGGTTGTCATGGAGGAGAGGGCCTTCACCAGGGCCTGTTTTGCCGGCATTGAAGACCGGCTCCTGCCGGAGACGCGGCTACGCCCTCCACTCGCGGCTGATAAAGTGCCCGGACGGATGCCCATCGCACCGGGGCCCTCAACGGCCCCAGCCCAGTCAGAGCCCCAGGTGCTAAAGACCACCAAGGGCAATAAGATCTCACCGGCCCCGACTGCCCAGACGGTCCCTCCCGAACCGGTGAGGGAAGATCCATTGCTGCCCTCCACCACCCCTTCCAACCAGCCTTGGATTAAGGTGGTAAGGAGGAAGCGAAAGGGGAAAAAGTCGGCTCCCGAGCCCCCTGCAGCTAAGCCTGCAGCGTTGGAGGGCAAGAGAAGGAAGCTCGCTCCTCCTCCAAGAACCGAAGCCGTGGTGGTTACGTTAACCCCAGAGGCAGCAGAACGAGGGGAGACGTACGAGTCCGTGCTGCGGCGGGCTCGTACAAACGTCGACCCTGCAGAGCTTGGGGCTGGCCGAGTCACGTGCCGGAAGACCCAAACGGGGGCTCGTATCTTCGAGTTCTCGGGTTCCCAACGCGGCGCCAAGGCGGACCTCTTCGCGACGAAGCTCCGAGAGGCTATCGCGGACACGGCCAAGGTTGCGAGGCCCGTCAAGTGTGTGGCTCTGGAGGTGACCGACCTTGATGACTCGGTCACGCAAGAGGAGGTGGTGGCAGCGGTTGCGGCGGCGGGGGGCTGCCCCGTCGCATCTGTCAAGGGCCGAGCCATTAGACCTGGCCGCAGGGGTATGGGCACTGTGAGACTAGAGTGCCCGGTCGTAGCTGCCAAGGCGGTTTTGGCTAAGGGTCGCCTCCCGGTCGGGCTTAGCTCGGGTGGGGTCCGAGTGCTTGAAGATACGCCGATGCGCTGTTTCAAGTGCCTCGGCATCGGGCACACCCGGCCTCTCTGCCCGTCCAATGCCGAGCGTGGGGAACTATGCTTCCGCTGCGGGAAAGGGGGGCACAGGTTGGCATCCTGCGAGGCGGCCACCACGCATTGCGCAGTATGCGCTGCCAGTGGTCGTCCAGCCAACCACGTGATGGCGGGCAGGGAATGCCGACCGCCACCAAAGAAGGGCAAACCGCAGGCGCCGGTGCGGCCTGCCGCTGCTGCCGCCGCTGAAACTCCAGTTCCAGTGCCGGCCACCGAGGGAAGCGCGATGAACACCGACTGATGGCTGGGCATCGTAGACGTGTTCTTCAAGCGAACATCAACCACTGCAGAGCAGCCCAGAGCCTGCTAGTCCAAACCTTTGCGGAGTGGTTGGTGGACGTGGCGGTTGTCGCCGAGCCGTACTCTGTCCCTGGCAGCTGGCTGGGAGACGACAACGGCTCGGTTGCATTGGTGGCGCGGTCTTCCACGGACTCCCCTCCCCTCTCGCTCTTAGAGAGAGGAGCGGGATACGTCGCCGCTGCGTGGGGGGACATAGCCCTTGTAGGGGTGTATTTCTCTCCAAACCGCCCTCTCACGGACTTCGAGAACTTTCTCGAGGTCCTCGCCAGGGTGGCAAGCGGAGTGGTGCAGCACCGGGTGTTGGTCATGGGCGACTTCAACGCAAAATCTGTGATATGGGGTAACCCAGCCACCAATGCCCGAGGACGAGAGGTGGAAAACTGGTCCGTGTCGTCCGGTCTTTCCCTGCTGAACAGGGGGACAGTTCACACCTGCGTGCGGCGGCAAGGGGGCTCCATCGTGGACCTCGCCTTTGCCTCCCCTTCTTTGGCGGCCTGTGTAGTGGACTGGCGGGTGGAGCTGGTGGAGACGCTGTCAGACCACCGATACGTGCGGTTTGATGTTTCAACCCCGGGCTCACAGGGGGCCTACGAGGGTCGGCCGCACTTCCCAAGGTGGGCGCTCTCCCGCCTAGATCGGGAAGCCGCCGTGGAAGCGGCGTTCGTCCAGGACTGGCTGTCGCCTCCTGTTGGAGTTCGTGATGTGGACGCCACAGCGGTCCAGTTAAGGGTCTCCCTGACCGAGGTGTGCAACTCTAGCATGCCTCGGTCTCATCGTCCGCCTCCTAGGCGTGCCGTTTATTGGTGGTCGGAGGAGCTGGGGGATCTACGGGCTGCCTGTGTGGCGGCCAGGCGGGCCTACACAAGAAGCCGGCGGCGGCGCATTCGCGACCTCAACAACGAGGACCGCCTCTATGCAGCCTACATAGAGGCCAAGTCGACGCTGACGGCGCGAATGGGCACAGCCCAGGATCGCGCGAGGGCGGAAATGTTTGAGGGTCTGGACATTGATCCCTTTGGGAGGCCGTACAAGGCGGCATGCAACAAACTGCGCCCGTACGGTCCTCCAGTTGCCGAGACCCTCGAGCCGTCGTTGCTGGATGGGGTGGTCCAGTCCCTGTTTCCGCTCAGGGGCAACTTCACTCCACCAGTGATGAGCGCCCCGCGGGGTGCAGTTCCTTCAGTCGAAGAGGTCCCGCTGGTTACTCAGGACGAGGTGGAAAGGTCAGTTACCTGCCTCAGGGGTAAAAAGACGGCCCCAGGTCCGGATGGCGTCCCCGCAAAGGTAGTGGCCATCGCTACCTCCCAGATGGGAGAAAGGTTTCGGGACCTCTTCAGTGCGTGCCTGACGTGTGAGAGGTTCCCGAAGCCATGGAAGGAGGGCCAATTGTGCCTTCTTCGGAAGGAAGGGCGGCCGGTGGACTCCCCATCGGCATACCGACCCATCGTTTTACTGGATGAGGTCGGTAAAATGTTCGAGAGGATCCTCGCCGCCCGAATCAACAGGCATCTGAGCACAATCGGCCCGGATCTAGCGGACGCTCAGTTCGGTTTTCGAGCTGAGCGTTCGACAGTTGACGCCCTGTCCCGATTAAAAGACCAGGTGAGGGAGGCGATGGATGCGGGAGACGGACTGTTGGCTGTGTCATTCGACATAGACACACCTTTGACTCCATTCCCCACTCCACCATACTGGAGAAATTTTGGAGAGGCGGCCAGCTTGGCCTCGGCGGGCGGTTCACTAGTGGTGGACAGAATCTCCCGCCTAGGGCTGACGGTGGCGCTGCAAAAGACCGAAGCCGTGTTCTTCCACGGGCCTCGGCAGCACAAACCGCCCGACGCTCATATCCATGTGGAGGGTGTCCGCATTGGGGTGCAGCCCCAGATGAAATATCTGGGCATAGTCCTCGACAGTAAGTGGCGTTTCAGCGCACACTTTAGCGGGCTGTCGACGCGCTTGATGAGGACCGCGGGCGCCCTCTCATGGCTCCTCCCGAACATCGGGAGGCCCGGCGACCAATGCCGGCGTCTATACGCCGGCATACTTAAGAGTATGGCCCTATACGGGGCCCCAATCTGGGCAGACTCACTGTGCGGACGGAGAAACGCTGCTGCCATCCGAAGGCCACAAAGGGCCATTGCACAGCGGGTGGCGAGGGCTTACCGCACAGTGAGCTTCGCGGCGGCGTGCGTTCTGGCGGGAGCCCCTCCTTGGGAGCTCGAGGCTTGGGTGCTCGCCAGAGTGTACGACTGGACGGCGGCGCAGAGAGCGCTAGATCGGCGCCCGGACCCGATAGAACGGGAAGAAGTGCGTGAGGAGGCGAGGGAGGCAATAACTCGTTACAGGGCTGAGGACCTTGCCTCGGCAACGTTCGGTCGTCGGACGCTGGACGCCATCGGGCCTGTCCTGAACGGATGGCTCGATCGGCGGCATGGCTGCCTCTCGATGCATCTGGTGCAGGTGCTGTCCGGGCATGGCTGCTTCGGATCGTACCTGCACCGGATTGGGAGGGAGGAGACCCCAAAATGCCATCATTGCGAAGCCGAGGTGGACACGGCAGAGCACACCCTCGAGGTATGCCCATTGTGGGCTGAACCCCGCCGCATCCTGGTGGCAGTGGTCGGGGATGACCTCTCGCTACCAAGCGTGATTGGTGCCATGCTGGGAAGTGAGGAGGCATGGGACGCGGTAGCCTCCTTCTGTGAGGATGTCATGTCAAGGACAGGAGGAGGCGGCAGAGCGCATGCGGGAGAACGACCCTCTCGCGGCGCCGCACCGCAGACGAAGAAGGGGTGGAAGACGGCGACCACAACGCCAGTCCCCATCCGCCCCGGGGGGTGATCAGCTTGCGGCAGGCGCGGGGGTGCCATCGCCTGCATTACAAGGATCGCCCCTTGTGCTCCGGCCATCATAGGGACCCCTCCCCACTGGGGGGAGGCATGAGGGGCCTGCCGTAAGGCGGGCAATCGCCGGTGGGGGACTGGACGCCGTAGATTCCCAGACCCCCTCCACTCAGGCGAGGTCGGAGTGCCGCTGGGCCTTTTTAGTGGGTATACCGGGAACGTCTGTACCGGGGAGCCCCACATACCCCTCTCCCGTCCCCCGACGGGAAGGGCATGCGTAATAGCATTTTTTTACCCAGCGACAACAAAAAAAAAAAAAAAAAGGTCGAACCTGCAGTCATAAAATAATTCGCAATATCCCCATTTCACAATCACACACTTTTTATTTAAGAGGCTTTATAAAATATCAAGAATTTTGTGTTAAGCTATTGTGGTTTAACCAACAGGTGCGATTACCTCAGTCTAAGACGACCAACCAATCTCTGAGTTCAAATTAAACGGATCATGAATCTAATAGCAATTTACCTATAATTAACCGGGAGCATTTGATAACCCGCAACGGTTATCCAGGCAAATTATTGGCTATCCCTTACGCAGATCGTCGACTCACGCTTGACCGAAGACTGTATTGTACCTAATCAGGATACGAACAATAGGCCCTTAATTAATGCGAATTCGGATAGATCAGTTGTCTGTCGAACCTTTCTCAATTGGTTTGGGTCTAACTGGATGAGACTGGATATAACTAGTGATTAGGCTATTGAGATTTACAGTGGTGCCATGCCAATTGACATGCAGATTTTGTCCTGGTAATTATGCAAACAAAACGATCCAATCGTTCGTTGTAGTTCTGTTGTGACGACAGCTTACATCTTTTTAAGGCTTTACCTAGCTTTAGCCATGGAATTTTAGTATCTAACCGCTCCATTAACATTATTTCATACTAGCTTCTGCCAGCGGTTTCACCCGCATCCCGTGGGAACTACTTCCCGTACCGGGATAAAAAGTAGCCTATAGCCTTCCTCGATAAATGAGCTATCTAACACTGAAAGAAATTTTCAAATCGGACCAGTAGTTCCTGAGATTAACGCGTTCAAACAAACAAACTCTTCAGCTTTATAATATTAGTATAGATATCATTGTTAACTCATCAAATAAAAATCGTGTACGGATTGAACATCATTTATTAACTTCAATATGAAGTTTTATGAACACCACCTGTTGGGTATACTACGCTAGTTTTACAGGCAATTTCAGGCGCTGCTAACTTTTATTTCTAGTTTATAGTGTAAATAACGATAAAATGTTAGGTCGGGCGACAATCATCAATCCTTTAACGTTTATAGGGAACGATTTACGAAGGACAGAAACGACCCGGTGGTATTGTCAACTTTGTAGCCATAGGAAAAGCAAGAATGGTAAGAAATTAGAAGTGGTAATATGGGGTAGTGAGATATCCTTTGAGATTGTCGACCTCTTAAGGGAAGTCGATTCTTTTGAGAGACTTTTGATATTGGCTTATTTCAATAATATCAAAGATAAAGTGTAAGCGTTACTTTAATAATTAAGACTGCAAAATAAATATCCACAAGCATTTTCAAATGTATTTTTATTTGTGTATAGAAATCTTTGTTCGCTAGACTAGTACGGTTTTTTGTATTTTTTACCGCGTGAGGAAAACTAGCCTTTTATCCAAACAACAAACCAAACTGTGTTAATAGGTCGAACGTATCTTTTTGTCGTTGTTCATCGGACGCCAGTGAGTACGAGTAACATGTTACCAAAGGTTCACCCAAATAGAATAAATGCATACATCCACCAACAAAAGTAAATCAACAACAAAACTTTGCAAGCGATGATGAATACTGAATGTGCAATTCAGTCAGTCTGACTATCGCGCTTTCACGCCAAAACTACTGAACCGATTTGAAGAAACTTTGGCACACAGATAATTTAGTGCTTGAGAAAGGACAGCTGCTATTAAACAAATAAACAAAAGAGGAGTTTCTTATTACTTTACAACACTAATTGGCGTTTCATGCCTGTTAATAAACAACCTTATTAAGTCAAACTCATTAATATTTTGTTTATAACTCTTAATTAGAATCTAGTATGCTTGGTTTGTTATTATCTTCATGTTTTTATTGAATAAAACATGAACAAAATTCTGTAAGTAGCTGTACCCCGCGGTTCCACTCGCATCCCGAGGAAACTACAATTTGCACACGGATAAATAGTAACCTGTCCTTTGTCAGGCTTACACATCCCTTGTTTCAACCAGCCACGTCATAAGGTCCACCAGTTATAGTCATTTACATAGAAATGATTATATTAACATAAAAAGGTCTTACTACTCCTTCTCTGTGTAAACAGAGTTCGCCCATAAATACGGACATTGACAACCGAGAATAATGTATTTTCTATAGATGTTTTCTCTGACTTTTTCCTTATTTTGACTATTTTCAGTTTTGTAACTAATGCTGGAAGTAATAAGGTAGTTATTGTAATAACTTATCGGAGGACCAAAATATATATCAAGATACATAAAATAAGTGTGGAAAATAATAACAGAATCTGTGTGTATGGTCAAGTTGGGAAAGCTTGCAACTTACTCTTTAGGTTATGTTACCATTAACATTGGAAGCCTACGATTAACGCATGTACCTCTTTAAAGGAACTCACTACAAAGGCCATACATGTCGACCTGCATGATTTGCACATGACTGATGTGCAGAAAGATACCTAAAGTCACAGACAAACCCTCCTACACAACCTCAAACAAGAACATCAATAATATCGATCGGTATTCCGTTATCATTCGATACAACGCCACAATTATCATAATCACCACATTCACTGTGGTAACATTAACATATGAATGCGACACAATAATGTTACTGCATTATGCAAATGCAGCCGCAGGTTAACTCTATTAGCAGAATGCTCCTACTGGAACCTACTGTCAGGATGCAGTTTGTAGATACATAAAAGTTTATTCCGTAGTTAGCTGTTTCACCCGTTTGAAGAAACTTCTTAACTCGCCATGATACAAAGTCGAAATCAAGTCTAACCAATGCAGCAAAGTACTATTTGAACTCTTCAACTTTATTACCCGGAAATCCGATACCCCTTGATAAGACCGCTAGTAGAAGTTCAGAAGCCAGATGAATGCCAAAGATGTATAAATACCAGCTAAAACCCACAATGCGAGGTGCCGGAAACTTCTTTGAAGCCGTAAGCCATGATAGCTTACAATAAAATTCTCACTTGTTGAATAATAATATTTGTATACAATCTATTTGTAAAAATGTATATAATTTTAGCAAGAATTGACTACGCGTCATACACAGATGAGTAGTCTTAAGCCATCAAGGGGTTGATGTTTTTAATATTATTATTTAAAAGTAGGATATTGATCTATCTGTACGTTATACAAGACAGTATTCACACATGACGTGACGCTGACGTGACTTGGAACCGACGTCGACGTAACGGGAACCTGATTACACGTCAGATGGGTTCTAGTTACCCTTCGCCGCATGTGATTTACATGCATTATGACGTAAGACCGACGTCCTTGCTGTGTTAACGTCAGTTTTTATGCCAGTCCTTTGATTTTATGTTGCTTGCTACAAATTGTTGTTACAAATACCGAGAGTAAGAGTATTTTTTGTAACCAAAAACAAACATATCTGATTGCGGAGTGAATCGAAAGTTTTTTTGGATATCAATAGAGTGAGCTCATATGATACTTAATGCAAACCAAGCATCTCAAGCTCAGCTTACAGCAACTTCTGTATCAATTTAGTATCTGAGTAGCTCTGTGAAACACTTTGAATAGCCACGCCGACCTGTCTATACGTGCTGAAGTTTACCTACGTGTCGTCCACGACTAAACTTGTTGTCTGTAACTTATCGTCACCAGCTGCCGCATGTAGTCGCTAACTTATAGACTATAGACCCACCGAGCAAGCAGTTTAGATCGACGCTGGTTCGATGTTGACTTTTAACACTACCTTTCTTTTTGTAATATTTTATTTAGTAACGCTTGAGCGCTGCTGAGCTAAGTCAGCGTCGTAAGATGTGACAATAATAAATTATCAAAAAATGACAACTTGAACAAACACAAAATACCTACGGGCGTTTTGTGCATTAATACTACCTATAAAATTGCGCCTCCTCAGATTAGCTATTTTTGTGGCGTAACAATATACATCCGATGACTTACCAAACTTGTTTGAGTAAATAATACAATCTTCTTTACTATAGGTGATTGACGTTTCTTATAATGGTAACACTATACCTTAACATCTGTCAAGCTTTAGTTCCTAGATTGGTCAAATGCACAGATCACTCGGTAGATCTACAGTATGCCCTTCACTGTTTACAGTACTTTGTGTGGCTGTCGCGAAACTAATTGTTTAAGATAGAGATGTGTTTGTAAATTCGCCTGTTGCTTTGTTTCCGAAGGATTTTTTTAAAATTGTTCTGAACTTCAATTTTCTTATTTCAATTTTTAAAAACTCGTTCTTATTTCAATTTTTTGTTTTTTGGTAGTTTGGTTATCTGAATATTTAGAAAGTGATCAAATTATATGATCAGTGAGGATGCAATATTGCACATGGGTTTGCTAATAACCATTCTTCAGCTAAACTGTTTCTTTTCACAATAGCAATTATCTTGAAGAGATACAGCATTATTGCAAAGTTTTTCAAGTGTATATGATATAAGGCGATTACGTGCTCATCTGGTTTGAGAGTGTGCTTTTTAGAGTTCCGTACCCAAAGGGTAAAACGGGACCCTATTGTTTTCGCTCCTCTGTCCGTCCGTCCGTCCGTCCGTCTGTCACCAGGCTGTATCTCAGGAACTGTGATAGTTAGAGAGTTGAAATTTTCACAGATGATGTATTTCTGTTGCCGCTAGAACAACTAATACTGAAAACTAGAATAAAATAGGGATATTATAAATTGCATATCAAATAAATAATCGCCTATCAATAAATACTCACCATTTATATTCTTTTTTACATCAAATAACTTACTTCACTACAAATAAACTAAATGTTTAACAAAACTCAAACTGCAGATAATTCGAAATTATACATCAATATGACATTACTTTTTTCCTTATAATGCAATACAGTTAAATTTATTCTTGTACAAAAATACTACATACATAGCATTAAATACTGACTGCACAGCAAATTTCCATATTTCATAGCAAAATAACTATCCCAGTCGCATATTAACCAGTAAGTACAACAAAACCTGTTTATTATATTTGTCTTAATATTCAAGAAGCCATGCTCGGCAAATTTAATGATTATTATAACAAAAAATCCTGTCACATTGCATTATTTCTAAAAGCAGAACAAATTAACTGAAAAATTGAAGCTAGTAACGAAAACGAATCGCTGCAAAACCGACTCCACGTAGTCTTGTTTGCCCTACCCCTAGAGTGCAATTCAAAACCGCGTAGGCGCGGAGGGGCGAGGCGGCCTGCGAGCTGAGGCGCAGGTAGTTTTAACGCTCGCCGACGCGGTTGAGGCTGGCCGGCTCTGCCGGCCAGTAAGCCGAAGCTGCGGTGGTGAGCGTGAAAACCATCTGCGACGATAAGCTCGCATGGGACCGCCGGAGCCACGAAGCGCCGGAGCCGTGACAGAAGCCATGCTTGCTGCATGTTACATGCTTACTTCCATGTTGCATGCCTGCTTACATGCTGCATGCCTGCTTGCATGCTTCAGGCTTGTTTGCACGCTACTTACAGGAAAATAAAAATTCCAAAACTATGCCAAAAGATGATTCTGACTATAAACATTCTGAAATATGATAGTTCTGCCTTTTAATGACTACTTATATGAAATGTATGCCAAAAGGAAGTACTGACAATGACTAAAAATGCACCTGTCCCATTTTTTTTTAAGAACTTTAAGTGCAAGCATTATCATCGGACTTGCGATCCGACTCAAGTACGTGGCGCCACCTGCAGAAGCTAAAAATGTGCCTATTGGGCAAAAAAGGAAGCGTGGACGCTTATTAATAATTCAATAAATTACAATTTTGTATTGAATTTTATATTTTTTTGCTGATCCCATTATGTCTTTTCTTCTTTCTCCTGCCCTGTTCCCAAATTTTACTTGGGGTCGGCGCAATATGTCATTTTCTTTCATTTTCCCCTGTCACTCGTCATACTGACACTCACTCCCTTCCTATTCATATCATCTTTCAGGCAATCCATCCATCTTTTCTTAGGTCTTCCTCTTCCTCTCCATCCATCTACATTCATACTTAGCACACACTTTGTTGCATGCGTATCATCCCTCCTCATTACATGTCCATACCACGACAATCTTCTACTTCTCATCTTTTCTGTAACTGGCGCTACTTTCAGACTTCCTCTAATGTAATCATTCCTCACTTTATCCATTCTTGTAACACCACACATCCATCTCAGCATTCTCATTTCTGTTACATGCACTCTCTTCTCGTCCCTCTTTTTCAATGCCCAACACTCCGATCCATACAGGACGACAGGTCTAATGACGGATTTGTAAATTTTGCCCTTCAGTTTGAGGGGCATCCGCGGGTCACAAATAGCGCTAGTTACCTGTCGCCACTTCATCCATCCAGTATTAATCCGATGCGTAACGTCCCTGTTCACCTCACCGTCACTTTGGACGAGTGAACCAAGGTACCGGAAGTCGGAGCAAACTGGTAGGGGCATGCCGGCTAGGGTTATGGTCATGGGTCCCGAAATACCGCCAAAATCACAATGAAGGTATTCGGTTTTACTCCTGCTCACCTTTAAACCCACTGTCTCCAGTCTCAGCCGCCATGCCTCCAATCTACTCTGGACCTCTGGCCCACTCTCCCCCACCAGAACAATGTCATCGGCGAAAAGCATACACCAGGGTGCCTCCTCCTGTATATCTGCCGTAAGCGCGTCCATTACAAGCAGGAAGAGATACGGGCTGAGGGCCGACCCCTGATGTAAGCCAACACCTACACTGAAGCTGGCGGTAGTGCCCGCTGCGGACCGGACTTCTGTACTGCATCTGCCGTACATCGCTCGGATCAACTGCACATACTTCCCTGGTATACCTTTCTCCTCAAGGGCCCACCACAAAACCTCACGAGGCACCCGGTCATATGCCTTCTCGAGGTCAACGAACACCATATGCAAGTTTTTGTGTGCACCCCTGTACTTTTCGCACAATTGGCGAATACAGAATATAGCGTCCGTTGTACTCCGACCAGGCATAAAACCGAATTGATTTCGTGCGATATCACTCTCTTCTCTCAGCCTCCTTTCAATAACTTTCTCCCACACTCATACTATGTGACATTAGCTTTATTCCTCTATAGTTGTTGCAATTCAACACATCACCCTTGTTCTTAAAAATGGGCACCAGGAAACTATTGCACCACTCGTCTGGTATAGTTTCCTCTTGCAACAACTTATTGAAGAATAAAGCCAGCCATTTCCATCCATCCATCTTTAATAATTTCCACACTTCCATCTGGCCCTATCGCTTTTCCATTTTTCATTCCATTCACTGCTAATCTGACCTCATCCTCACATACATTTCTTACAAGGCCCTCGTTCACCGCTTTATGATGGAGCACACCGCTCCACTCATTTTCTTCATTCATCAGTCTTTCAAAATATTCCTTCCACCTACCTTTAATCTCCACATCATTCGAAAGGACCGTTCCGTCTCCATTCTTTACACACCTTATCTGGCATACATCTCTTGTCATTTTCTCCCTAGATTTAACCAATCGGTAAAAGTCTAGGGAGTCATACATCTTCTCGTGCGCTTTTGCCCTTGAAACAGCCACAATCTTCTTTGATTTCTTCTTACATTCATCATATTCAGCCTTTTTTTGTGCTTTTTCACTATCATCATTGTCTTCCGTCCGCTGCCATTCCTTGAATTTCATCTTCTTTTCCTTTAATACACTCTGCACTTCTTCCACCCACCACCAAGTTTCCTTCTCTATCACTCCATTCCCTTTTGATTCTCCTAGAATGCTTCTTGCCGCTTTCCTTATACACGTCGCCATTCCACTCCAGCATTCATTCACATTCTTTTCATTCATTTCTCCCATTTCAATCATCTTATCAACCACTACTTTTCTAAATTCCTGGGCCAACTCAGCCTTCCCCAACAGATGCCATTTGATTTTGGGGGGCCGTCTCTCTTTGGCTTTTGGCCGGGAAGTTAAAATCACATCCATAATTAGGGGTCGGTGCTGCGAGACTACAGCTTCGCCTGGTATCACCTTGCTGATCCCATTATGTGGTAATTAATAAATATTAAGATGACTGTGACTAATAAAATGCTGTTTTATTCAGAAAAACTGCTGTAAATAATATGAAAATAGAAGCTATATTTTTAAATATAGCTTCTATTTTCATATTACACACACACATTATACACAACATTATGCACATTATACATGTTAACTCTTTTTCTTAAAAGAAAAAGAGTTAACATGTATAATGTGCATTAAGATTATTCGCTGTGCATTGATGAAAAAGCTTTTGCTTTAGGAAAAATCGCTGTACGCTGCGAAAATAAATTGTAGTGTGTTTAGTGATATTTTGAGTTGAATATTTTGCTGTGCAATCAGTAATTCTGATGGGAATTCGGAATCTTATTGCATAGAAAAAGGATATTTTTTGATTTGCGTTTAAATACTACCCAATAAAATAAATATTTCGGGGGGCTCCCATACAACTAACGTCATTTTTTTGCTCAGTTTTGCTCGATATATATATATATATATATAAGATATTTTGAGGATTAAATGAAACGAATTTGTTTCTCTGAAATAATCAAAGAAACGACATTTAAGTTTATAACATCGTCTCCTCAATAATCCTTTTCTATATTAGTTTTTATCCATAAAATTCACAAAGCAAAATAGTACTTAGTAGAAAAGCATCGTCCGCCATTTATATCGCGTCACTCCAGTGCGCCCTCGACCGTGTTCCACAGACAACTTAAAAACGCGCGAAGCGCGGCAAGTTTAAATTAAGTAATGAATGAAATTACATTTATATTATTATATAGAATATTATATCTATCTATCTATCTATTAGTTTGGATGGTACGGAACCCTACGTGCGCGAGTCCGACTCGCACTTGGCCGGTTTTTTTATGTTTTTAGTTACGTGTTACCAGATCTTTTATGATATCGACACATACCACTACCTGAAAAGTTAACCCCAGATAATATAATCTTGACAAAATTTAGGGCCTGAAAGTCACTTGTCAACATCACTTATTCACACATTAGAACCTTTGAACCAGTTACGCTGAAAATACCGAATATCGATTCATATGTTGTGATTTTCTTTATACTAGGGTAGGAGTCAAACCGCGGGAAACAGTATCAAAATTACACTACAAGTTATTGTTTGAATTCGAAACTTAGAAACTCAAATATGTATTTACCAAACGTATTTGTCTAGGCACAATGTAAGCCTAAACTAAACAAGACTGGCAAACAATACAGGTAGAAGTTAATTTAAACTATTCCAGCATCGTTTTAAACAAATGTAGAGGTTTCAAGTTATATTTGTTTTCTGTATTGTGATTCAACAATTTAATATTAATTTAAGTACCTCATGGAATTGAAACAAAACACGATTTACACTAGATATTTTTGTAGCACTTTTTAAGTTGTGTACTTTTCAAGTTTTATTTCGGAACTCCGTTTGAATTCAACACTTTTATGTAACCATTTATACCGGGTGTGTCGTGCCTAATCACATTAAATCCTATCACATATACTTTATGATATTCTATGGCGAATTGTAAAAAAATAACCTAATCCATTCAATGGTTTAGCCACAGGAGTCATTTTTCGTTTTCATAATTTACAACATCATGTGTAAAGCAGAATATGGCCTAGGCTGTCATTGAACATCCTTGGCAGTCGTTACGGGTAGTCAGAAGCCAGTAAGTCTGACACCAGTCTGACCTAGGGGTATCGGGTTGCCCGGGTAACTGGGTTGAGGAGGTCAGATAGGCAGTCGCTTCTTGTAAAGCACTGGTACTCAGCTGAATCCGGTTAGACTGGAAGCCGACCCCAACATAGTTGGGAAAAAGGCTCGGAGGATGATGTGTAAAGCAGAAACAAAGTAAGGAGTATCGAATGTTTTGACCAGTTGACAGTTGTCAAGTTTTCAAGGGAGAATTTCCGTTGTATGTAATGACTGACTCTTATATTTTAATTCTATTTACTTTGTTTGAAAATATCATTGTTTTATTTTTAACGTATTTAATTTTTTTCTTTGTGCTAATCGACATATATTAACCAGTACATTAACGCATTTAATGTGATTGTAAGTACGACACATTCGATATAAAAATGCTATAATCACGTTTCAGACACCATTAATAAATTATAAAATAATAAACATGCAAATTTTAATAAGTTCCAAATACTTAAAACGCAGTGTAAGCTACTGACACCAAAGAATTTCGTTCTCTCAATAGTTACTGACAAATGACGATGTAACGAGTATTGAATTAATCACTCAATTGACAGCCTAGGGACATACAGAGCAACAGAGCTTATTCATGCTATGACGGTGTCACAACTAATCAATTGCCGACCTTTACAATTTCACCTTATTTATGAGCTAGCATACAGCAGGCTTTGTTTTTACTAAAGAATTCACGGTGAGTCATTACGCATAGACGAGCTAATGACTCACCGTGAATTCTTTGGCTTGGCTTAGACGAGCGGAATGGTTAACTTCAGAACAAACCTTAATGCGACAGTGAACTTGGCACCTATACCTTTGGAGCACTATCAATCAACTATTTAAAAAGTAGGCTATCCTAGAGAAGGATCTTTAGCCCTAATTGGTTAAGACCAACGTTCAACAGTGGGTATAATATAAGCCTGCTGAAAATATAAAACTTATTACTTACAAGATTACTGTTACTGTTACTGTTACAGCCTTTTATAACGTCCCACTGCTGGGCACAGGCCTCCTCTCACACGGAGAAGGATTGAGCATTAATCACCACGCTTGCTCAATGCGGGTTGGTGATTTCAGACTATATAGTCCAGGTTTCCTCAAGATGTTTTCCTTCACCTTTTTATCAGCCATTGGTGTCTAAGATTACAAGATTGCTTAGACCTTATAGAAGGGAAGAGTTTTAGAAATATAATCCGATGACTCCAGAAGTCATCCGCTGGGTGGTGATGAGTCATTCCATATATGTTAAAAATTTTAAGTTTATCCTAAAGACCCTGATTTTCAGTTCCTAAATATACACAAAAAGTATAAAATATATCTTAAATATGTATACTACACTAATTCATTTAGAAATAGGCAGATCACAGTTACAGTTACCTTTATTTCAAAAAAATCCAGCTATTATTAAATAATCCAAACTAATATTATAAATGCGAAAGTAACTCTGTCTGTCTGTCTGTCTGTCTGTCTTTCTGTCTGTCTGTCTGTCTTTTCTTCACGCCTAAACTACTGAACCGATTTGTGTGAAATTTGGTACAGACATAGTTTGAAACTTGAGAAAGGACATAGGATAGTTTTTATTACAAAAAATAAAAATAAAAAATAAAATTTATTCCGGACATACAGCGCCATCTATTGGTCAAACCAAAAATCTGGAGGAAGTCACTATTCCACGCGAACGAAGTCGCGGGCAAAAGCTAGTAAATAATAAAATAAATAAAATCACGTTTATTGGCAAGAAAGTAACATTACAACCTGGTTGTTGACGTCGAGCCACAAACTAAGCTGTGCTTGTGTCTTGTAGCTCGGAGTGCGATGTTTGCTTATTTTTATAAGTTACTTAAACTTGGAGTTAAGAAAGAAAAATTATCAACTAATATAACTTAAATAAAGGTTTAAAATTAAAGCTAGAGTAAAAATTCTAATATTAAAGTAATAAGTAAAATTATATTGAGTACAAGGTGAAGTTATCGGGCTTTTATGCTAGTTTAGTGTGTATGTGACGGTATGTGTGATGGTTAATTGTGCAAGTTACTCTTAGTTAAAAATAACGTAAACGAATATTTCAATGTGAACAATGGAATTCCAGAACCAATTTCATAAATGGAATATAGCTTCGGTTCCAATCCAATAAATATAAGTGAATGTATTTACAAATAAATAGTTTTATCGTGTTTTTATTCCATAACTGGATATTGGTAGTAATTTAAATAATTGGAAACTAACCTTTTATTTTGAACTGTGTGTATTGTGAAGTAACAACTATTATAATTATATATTGTGGTTACCATTGATTGGTTCAAAATAAGGGTTGGAAAATTGTGCTTGTCATCAAAATAACGGGATTTGTCTATTGTACTTGTGTTTGGCAAATACCTACGTAGTTTTTCGGTGACTGCAAATTAATGACGATGTATGTTTTCAAAAAAGCGCACTCAGGATTATTTATAACATTTCAACGAATTTTAATAGATTTTAGAAACATACGTAGTTTATTTTATTAACTATTATTAACTATGGAACGACATACAGTGGAATAATTGAACGGAATAACAAAACAATAAAATGAATTTTCATTTTCAATCAGAACAACAGAAAACTCTCAGTACAAGAATACTTCAACAGAAACTGCAGCTTTTCTATCAATTCCTTTCGATTTCATTATCTAAAAGTGCATTTTGTAGTTCTTTGCATTCTTACAAATAATGGGATTGCATCGAAGAAAATATTCTGAGCAAGTCTCAGATCTGGTTCCACGTGATACAATATCTTAGATCTGTAAAAATAACCTTTAAGTTTACTCACTTGCATATTCTTCTTCAATTCTAAGTAAAATGTTAAAAGATTCATGTTCTGATTTCCATTTACTTTCCATCTGAATCGTATCTGCAGCATGCATGTAGGTATAGCATATACTACATGATTCAGAATCAGAATAAAACTTTTCATCGACATCTCTTTTTTTTTGATGAGGTAAATCATCAAGTGTGATTCTCATTGATGCAGACGATTTCAATGAAATATATAAACACACAGTACACAGATAAAAAGGCATACCCTATGCTACTACGGTTTTATCTGGCTGCGAGAGGTAGTTTCTCACTACACGAGTGAACCCACGGGGAAGCTAGTGCCTAATGACGAGACATGCATGAAAAAATACAAACATTTGAAACTACACTGAAATCAACAAAACGAGACTCAAAACAACCCAAACATCAGTCAAGAGTACTCCACAAACCATGTACTTTTGAATCGCAAATTACAGCGTGCGACCGAATAATTGGAGTAAAATGCAACATGCAAGTCACATTCTCGACAATCAGGGCTCTAATAACAGGAATGAGCTTTCTGTCACTCGCCGCAGCGCAAATTGGACAGTCTGATGACGTGCCATGGCGGCCAGTTCACGTTTTAGGCAATAATTTGCAGTGTAAAACTTACTATCGTGTTATTAGATTGAAAAGTTCTCGGCCTAACCATGGAAACAAAAAGGTACAATATTTTTTAATGGTCTGGTGGTTTATGAATTTATTCGATACTAGCTTCCGCCAGCGGCTTCGCCCGCATGGTGTGTTGATAAAAAGTAGCCTATGTGTTAATCCAGGGTATCACCTATCTACATACCAAATTTCAATCAAATCGGTCCAGCCGTTTTTGCGTGATTGAATAACAAACATACATCCATACATTCTCACAAACTTTCACATTTATAATATAAGTAGGATTCAAATAGAAATCTTCTATCTTTATATTGTTTCAGTACAGACGAATTTTACTAAATATAGACATACAAAAATTCAATTTTTTTTTCGCTTACTAATTTCAACTGTATCTTACAAATCCTTTGTTTTTCGTATAGAATTTACTGAGGCATGTACTTTAATAAGTTTAAATATACAATTTTCGGAATCTGATACATATTACATGGTCAAAGGCAAGTCTGAACAGAACCCTCCTTTTTATATAATAAAACTTACGTATAAGAAATATGCTAAACCAACGTACAATATTACCGTACACGTAATAGGTAAACATCATAACATATGCATGCATATAGCAAAATCTAATGGAGATGGCAGATTTACATCAGAATTCAAATTCAAAATAGTCCACAAAGGCACCTGACCCACTAAAGCGTAATGTTCCTATAATGGATATTCCATTGTTGAAAGACAAACGTATATAGGACCGTCAGTACAAAGGTAGTCTCTCTCTCAGTACGAGAGGCTTGTATTGGGAAACTCCACGGTGATATTGCTAAAGACGATTCTTTGATGATTTGTGGAAGCTAATATCATGCACGAGTCAAATAAATCTTTACAGTTATCTATGTAGAATAGGTAGAATTAAGTTCATATTGTTAATGTTAATTTCTGTTAAGTCTATTACAATGTTTAAGTTTGTTAAGTTTATTTTGAAATATTGTCAGAATGCATGTAGTTATTTTAATACAACTATTTTTAGTGTGTACATATTTCTTTGATAATCAAGTAAGGTTATAAGAAAAATAAAAAAAAAACTAATAAAATCAGTTCATGAGAGAAAAAAACAACTATTAAGATGATTTGAAATGACTTTCAGCATATTGGTTTGTAGAAGAATACAACTCCTCATTATATCTACAACACTTTTGACAACATTTTTTTTTATGTAAAGTTCGTTGGTAGCTATATTTAATATAAGTATTATGCATGGCTCCCTTGTAATAAGGAGCTACATATGTATTTTTGTACATTGGACTAGAACTACTAACGTGTTCCATACATAGGAGTGGTAGGAATCATGTCATGTTGGCAAAAGCTATCTTAATTGTTTAATGGTTCCTTTAAAGAGCCTTTTCAGTTTAAAAATACCTGCACAACGCAGACTAAACAGTCGCCCGACAGTTGACCAGATAGTTGGCATTTTTTTTTTCAAACAAGATTCCAGTCTAACTTTTCAGTTGGTCTGTTATCGGCTAAATACCTGATCTTTGTAACGTGGGTATCTTCATACTGATTTATGAGCCCAAACAAACTGTTGGCCAAATAAAAGTTTGCAGGATGCGAGTACTGGAACCAGTAACTATCCCAATGTTGATTCACTTGTTATTTATAAACATTTTTTTACTACACTGGGAGCTGATTATGGAGGCACAAATAAAATTAATAATAATTTGATAATTCTGAGATACTGATTTTAAACATACTTATTTAATCTACCATTTCATACCTAAAGTCCTGCAGCGAATTTAAAAAATCAATAGGTACATTTGCAGTTTTGCGAACGAACGGAAATACAGATGCAATTGAGACTTTGTATATGTGTAGAAGTACTAGAACTCATACGGATTCTCCCCAATACGCCATAAAAAGTACGGCAGATATCTACAAAATAAATTACAGAATATTTTTACTGCAATTACACTTACAACAATTTCTTTCACATTCCGAGGCCCAAGCAGCCGTTACTCCTAAGTATAATGTGCACATTTCTTCGGAATAACAAAAAGGATAAAAGGAAAAGATTCGTCTCCGCAAATCGAATCATAATGTCTTCAAAGAGAAAATATATTGAGAATATCACTTCCTTGCCAGAACCTCTTTGACAGTTGAATACATAATGGCAGAATAGATATTATGTACAATCCTATAAGTCTGCTTCTATGGATCGTAATGCCGATGTATTCATAGATATTCCACTGGGTATTCATAAAATTACGGCGAAGCTCTTGAGAATTAGAAATAATACATATGTAGTTCGTCGTTGCTTAAGTATTTAAGCTACAAAACCATGGGATCTGCAGATCGAATCTCATTTCAGTCAAAAAGGTTCCTGTGAAGACTTGATCCAGTATGTTAATTTATAAGTCCTTAACAACCTACCTTTTTAGGGTTCCGTACCCAAAGGGTAAAACGGGACCCTATTGTTTTCGCTCCTCTGTCCGTCCGTCCGCCCGTCCGTCCGTCTGTCACCAGGCTGTATCTCATGAACCGTGATAGTTAGAGAGTTGAAATTTTCATAGATGATGTATTTCTGCTGCCGCTATAACAAAAAATACTGAAAACTAGAATAAATTAAATATTTCGGGGGGCTCCCATACAACAAACGTGATTTTTTGCTCATTTTTGCTCGATATCCATAAATATATATAGAATATTAGTTTTGATGGTACGGAACCCTACGTGCGCGAGTCCGACTCTCACTTGGCCGGTTTTTTTAACGATGTCAAAAATCATCAAATGACCCCTCCCGCTGTGGGTTAGCAGCGGTGAGGGAGTGTCAGACTTACTGACTAAAAACCGTCGTGTTCCGTCGCTTCTTTCGAACAATCCCGCAGTCCCGGCAGGCCTTGGCCCTGCTGGGCCCCGCTGGGTTAACAACCTACCTAGTTTTACCTTATTGTAAGCACATTTTAGTGTTGTAACATTATAATTCAACTTTTTTAAGACAGCCATTTTTGTGTACTCGCAAAACCGCTTGTTCATACTAAAGTTTAGCAAGAGGTTTCCATTAAAATTTTAAGAACATAATGTTCCTTGAACCATAATTACCTACTTCTACAGCCTAACTTTCCTAACAAGCGTAAGGTCTTCAAAATCTTAAGGAAAATGTAAGAATTTTCACTGAGGAATTGTTTTACAGGACAAAGTATTGCGACACAATTTTAGCAAATTTCTCATCTCCGGCTATGACACTTTACGTAGATAAATGAGGATTTTTATTACACAGCGTTGTAAATAGTATATTATCAAGGACTTAGATCTTTTAACCGACGAATAAAAACGTACGTGCGTTTTTAGGGATCAGTACACCGTTTGTGATTAGTATTCGAGAAAATGTAGGTAAAGTTAGAAGAAGAAAGAAAGAAAGAAAGAAAAACATTTTATTCACGCGAGTGACACAAGGACAAAAACAAAAGAAAAATACAAAGAAAAAACAAAAAAAAAATTTGAAACATTCTTTGGTATACTGAACAAACATATCCAGCCAACCTTCAGTATAATAGTCATTGAACATATCTATAGACCAAGTACGTATCCTGCAATCCTTTATAACACATCATCCTCCGAGCCTTTTTCCCAATCCTGTTGGGGTCGGCTTCCAGTCTAACCGGATTCAGCTGAGTACCAGTGCTTTACAAGAAGCGACTGCGTATCCTGCAATCCTTTATAACATCAATATAAAATCAGTCCTGCTTTTCCCCCAGAGGAAAAGATAAATTATAGAAAAAAACGAGCATTGATCACCATTCTCACTCAAAGCGGAAAGGAGATTTCAGACTATTTTTTCCTCATTAATTTCTTCTCGAAGTTTTTTCTACCTTCCTATCAAACGGTAGCCTATAGCGTAGAAAATACATAAATGAATTATAAGAATTTTCACACGATATGATTTTTGTAAACAGTTTATCTCCTAAACAATTTTTATCTCGACGCACCAGAAATGAGCTCGAAAACACTTATTAAAAACCAATTCCATTTATATCGTAGAACTGTATCCTGAAATTCAACTTGAACCGACTACGAATTAATTGGTGAAACCAGTCCTTTAATTTAGAATCGCTCACACAGTTTAGTTTACTTGCTATGCTATTTAATTCAACCACAAAGTTAGACCATATGTAAGAGTTCGAATCGAATTCCTGTTTGAATCTAGAACAGGAACAAGTCTGGGTGAAAAACGGTTTGCTCTATAATAATATTTAGTTAAACTGTAGCAGACGTATTTGTATGCATACAACGATAAACAGTAAATATAAGTTCCTTCAGTGCATATTTATTTCTATTTATTTCCTTTATTCCTAGTTCCTAGATTTTCAAATAGTTATGTCAAGTGGTTTTCAAACACCAACCCTCTTTTCTATAAATTAGCTACAGTGACATAGCCGAAAAATGAAAAACAAAATACATTTTTTGGTAAATCCATCTTACTCGAAGGACTCGACTTACTCTAGACTAAATAATGAAAGCCACTTTAAATAAAACATGAAACTGGCTAAACAACTTATCAACTGCTTGAAAAAATTGTCAAGCTATCCATATTGAGACGAAAAACTCTGGAAGAGTCTCATTTATTTTACTTTTTATCAACTTTTTGACTTACTGATTTTTATTTGTACCAGCAAATATTGTTGTGACTAGTTAACATCATCGTCGTCGTCAAACTATTTTAATGTCCCACTTGTAATTTATTCATAAGTAAATCATTATCATGAAACCGTCTATAACCACGCCCCCAAAGATGAAGCGGAATTAACAATACAAGAGGAAATAAACATCATCTGTTCGGAGAGACTGCAGACGAACATCAATGTGCCGGTCACACAAATTTTTGAAAAGTTTTTACAGACATTGCAAAACAAAGGACTCAATTTCATTAAACCACTGCCCAAATTTCGGAACATCAAAAATAAATTGTACAGGATTAGAAATAAGTTGCAAGGCGTCAACAAACTTCAATATCACAAAGCCTGCGCCTGCGATCTGGAAGTGCCTAAAAATCAAAATTTATTATTTGCTAAATACAAAGATAAAAAGAAGCGAATCCTCGTTTACGCAAAAAAAGAAATGATTAAATATTTGAAAGAAAGCACAAAAT
The DNA here is from genome assembly GCA_963856015.1 of Helicoverpa assulta. Taxonomy (NCBI): domain Eukaryota; kingdom Metazoa; phylum Arthropoda; class Insecta; order Lepidoptera; family Noctuidae; genus Helicoverpa; species Helicoverpa assulta. The sequence continues at coordinate 5,885,843 of CAWLCW010000027.1, forward strand.
ATTTTATGGACGGCACATTCAAAATTTGTCCAAAGTGTTTCTGTCAAGTGTACACTCTTCATGGGGACATTGACAGCAATGAAGAGTATGTTAATGTGGTCCCCGTACTAGAGGTATATGCATTGCTTCCCAATAAAACAAGGGCTACATATGAAATTTTATTTCAGATGATAAAAAGCCAAGTGAAAGAATGGAAGCCTACACACATTTCGAGGTAAGTGCCATTTTGGCAATAAGAAATTTATTTCCAGACGTTAAAATTGTTGGATGTTATTTTCATTTTAGTCGTAGTTTATAGCGAAAAGCTAAACACATCAAATTATGCACACAATTGGCACACTTGCCGCCAAACTTTTTAGACGAAGGGTGGCTGTATAATGGAAGAAAATCCAAAAAGTGCTCAAGTCACAGCATTCAATGATTATTTTATTAAATCTGTTCAGTATTTATTGCTTGACAGAGTAACAAACTTCCATAAAGGCAAAACCCTACAGACAGAATTGCGAACCATTTGTAGTGCGAAACGATGAACTACCCCATGGAAGGATTCAGAAGATCAGCATTAATCACCACGCTTATTCAAGACAGATTGGCGATTTCAGACTAAATAGTTCAGGTTTCCTCGAGATATCTTTTCTACGCTTTTACTCAACCGTCGGTAACCAACATACGTAAAAAGTTATTATTAACATTATAAGGTGCCTACTTGCCTGACCTATGATCAAACCCGCACACTCGTACTCAACTGCTGGGCCACTGCGAAAACCTAGTGATATTGAAAATGTTTTATGAAGGTTACAATTTGAATCACAAAGTGGCCAGTATCCCAGTGACAAGGAGTTTTCATATCAGAGAATCTGATATAACTCTGCCAGGATTTCTTAGTGACCTTTAAATATAAAGGAAAATATTTTCATGAGATTTTCCCGCATAAACTTAGTTATATAAACGTGTGTGACGAAATAGAAAAATATTTTCGTTATACTTTCGATGCCAAAATAGGTACTTTGTTGTGGTAAAGATCTACGGTTAGCGATATTATGCAAGTAATTAAATCTTGTTTAAAAACATGACACTCCCAAGTTAGACATATTGTGTAATTTGCAATGAATACGAACACAATAAATACGCTCTGCTCTGCTAAATGATAAATAAACCAAGTAAACCAGTTAAATTACATGTTATTTTGCCCCAACAGCAGCATTCTGTAATAGGCAGTCTCTGTTAAAACGTTTAGTGCCTATTTTAAATGTTGAGAAAATACAATGCCTGAGCAAACTATGCGCATAGCTTTCCACATAACTTTCGCGCACACAAAGTACTCTACTATCTCAAAAGCGCAGCGATAAATTCTTGCATAGTTTTATATAACCATATTTTGTGGGGGCATCACTATCGCAAGGGTTAATGTAGTGACTCAGCTGTAGGGATGTCACTCAACCTTAAATGTTCGCAGTTAAGAGGATATTTATTTAATGTATTATTCGTACATTTGAATATGAGTTATAAGTTCATGTTTTGTTAAACAAACATTAAAGAACTAATTTCTTCTTAAACCACAAACTTTTGAAATGTAATTTCACCACAATTATCTTTATTTTGGTATTTAAGATACCTCTGACAACTGTATAAAGGAACCAATGTCAGTAATTATGAAATCATAAATTCATATTTTGTAAGCCTAATATGATTTGTTGGGGGAGGCCTTTGCCCAGCAGTGGGACAGCATAGGCTAATTAAAAAAAAAATATTTGTAATAACTTAAGTTTTTCATGACTACCTAAATTAGGTTGGACTTTAATATTTAGCAAAAACACAAACAAAGAAACTATTAGTGGGCAATTTTCTTTTTTATTAAAATAAAGAACAGACATTACTTTTGTGACGTAAAATAAAATGGCGTTTGTCCTTATTTCACGAAGGACACTCTTTGTCCAGTTTGAGTAGCTTTTATGGAAAAGTTCCGAGGCCAGTTCTTTTAAATTGTTTAAGAAGAAGAGGCGATAGTAATTAGCAGAACTAGAGGTACATTTCTATGCAAATTATTATATCGTAGATATTAACTTAAGATCTATATTCATAATATAAAGCTGAAAAGTTTGTATGGACTAAACTCAGGAGCTACTGACTACGTAGCGTAGCTTTTTGTTACTTTTTCTCCGTGTACTCAGAACTTTTCAAGACGCGGGTGAAACCGCTGACGGAAGCCAGTCCAAAAACGATCTTCATAAGCATAAGCGATTTCTTTGACTAAGATAAATCCTTTAATATTGCTACAGGCACGGACTGCCGCATTGAATATTGCATACGTAAATATAAATTATTTTGTAAAGGTGCCAATTCACGGTATATTTTATCTGCAACTATTGAGTAGCAGGTTGGCACAAAACAGTGCATATTTCTTTCTATTTATTTCCTTTATTCCTAGTTCCTAGATTTTCAAATAGTTATATCAAGTGGTTTTCAAACACCAACCCTCTTTTCTATAAATTAGCTACAGTGACATAGCCGAAAAATGAAAAAAAAAGACCTTTTTTGGTAAATCCATCTTACTCGAAGGACTCGACTTACTCTAGACTAAATAATGAAAGCCACTTTAAATAAAACATGAAACTGGCTAAACAATTGTCAACTGCTTGAAAAAATTGTCAAGCTATCCATATTGAGACTAAAACCTCTGGAAGAGTCCCATGTATTTTACTTTTTGACTTACTGATTTTTATTTGTACCAGCAAATATTGTTGTGACTAGTTAACGTCATCGTCGTCATCAAACTATTTTATTGTCCCACTTATAATTTATTCATAAGTTAATCATTATCATGAAACCGTCCATAACCACGCCCCCAAAGATGAAGCGGAATTAACAATACAAGAGGAAATAAACATCATCTGTTCGGAGAGACTGCAGACGAACATCAATGTGCCGGTCACACAAATTTTTGAAAAGTTTTTTACAGACATTGCAAAACAAAGGACTCAATTTCATTAAACCACTGCCCAAATTTCGGAACATCAAAAATAAATTGTACAGGATTAGAAATAAGTTGCAAGGCGTCAACAAACTTCAATATCACAAAGCCTGCGATCTGGAAGTGCCTAAAAATCAAAATTTATTATTTGCCAAATACAAAGATAAAAAGAAGCGAATCCTCGTTTTCGCAAAAAAAGAAATGATTAAATATTTGAAAGAAAGCACAAAATATTTTATGGACGGCACATTCAAAAGTGTTTCTGTCAAGTGTACACTCTTCATGGGGACATCGACAGCAATGAAGAGTATGTTATCATTGCTTCCCGATAAAACAAGGGCTACATATGAAATTTTATTTCAGATGATAAAAAGCCAAGTGAAAGAATGGAAGCCTACACACATTTCGAGGTAAGTGCCATTTTGGCAATAAGAAATTTATTTCCAGACGTTAAAATTGTTGGATGTTATTTTCATTTTAGTCGTAGTTTATAGCGAAAAGCTAAACACCTTGGGCTTAATAAATCAAAACTGTGTGTAATCCACATCAAATTGTGCACACAATTGGCACACTTGCCGCCAAACTTTTTAGACGAAGGGTGGCTGTATATAATGGAAGAAAGTCCAAAAGTGCTCAAGTCACAGCATTCAATGATTATTTTATTAAATCTGTTCAGTATTTATTTCTTTAAAGAGTAACAAACTTCCATAAAGGCAAAACCCTACAGACAGAATTGCGAACCATTTGTGGTGCGAAACGATAAACTACCCCATGGAAGGATTCAGAAGATCAGCATTAATCACCACGCTTATTCAAGGCAGATTGGCGATTTCAGACTAAATAGTTCAGGTTTCCTCGAGATATCTTTTCTACGCTTTTACTCAACCGTCGGTAACCAACATACGTAAAAAGTTATTATTAACATTATAAGGTGCCTACTTGCCTGACCTATGATCAAACCCGCACACTCGTACTCAACTGCTGGGCCACTGCGAAAACCTAGTGATATTGAAAATGTTTTATGAAGGTTACAATTTGAATCACAAAGTGGCCAGTATCCCAGTGACAAGGAGTTTTCATATCAGAGAATCTGATATAACTCTGTCAGGATTTCTTAGTGACCTTTAAATATAAAGGAAAATATTTTTATTTATTTATTTATTTAAACATTTATTTCGAGCAACATGACTCATAGTGTTAGTAACAATTATACTTATAAACTATGTTAGTACTACACAAATACACAATATTTATATAAATATGGACAAACATAACGAAACAAACAGGACTCATAGTGTTAGTAACAATTATTATACTTATAAACTATGTTAGTACTACACAAAACAAACTTTTTCGAGACGTCACTGCTGCAAGGTGACAGGCCCCGCTGAAACTCTACAGCAGTGATTTACATACACACAATCGAGCCTACTTGCGATCATCGACAGGATACTGTTGGCGCTGCCCCGCACCCTACGGACCAAGGAAGCACACCGTTTCCGCATCACTGTGTAGAAACATTCTACGTGAGCGTCAGCAAACATCCCCGATGCGCTGCAGTACTGGGGCAACCCCATCAATATCCTGAATGCATTATTATATTGGACTCGCAGGGCGCTGTATGATTTTTGAGTGTAATGAACCCACAGACTGCAGGTGTAAAAGGACGTGCAGTAAGCAGTAAATATAGTGCTCTTGACCTGTTTAGAGGCACGTCTGAATCTGCGGGCAATCATGTTTGCTCTCACACACAGCGCCCTCCGCTCCCTATCAATGTCGTCATCATCTTTGAGGCCAGTGGTCAATACATGTCCTAGATATTTGACTTGGTTTACCCTAGCTAGGGGTATACCACTCAATTTCACTGAAGGTACAGCTTCTGGATATTTACCACGAGCCCCAAACACCATGATTACACTCTTCTTCACATTATATGCTAGCCCATGTAGTCTGGCAAATTGCTCGCAAGTGGCTACGAGTGTTCTTAACCCGCAGATTGACGCGCTCAGCAGCACCATGTCGTCAGCGTAGCTAATGCTATTACAGCACACTCCATCAATATGGCATCCGACACGCATGCTGCTAAGCGTGCCAATGAGCCCATTGACGTAAAGGTTGAAAAGCGTAGGGGAGCATAACCCTCCCTGCCTCACCCCGCATTCCAACCCATACGGCCTAGATAGGGCACCAGCCCATTTCACCTTATTAACCTGGTTTCCATACCAATATTTTAATGTATTTATCATCTCTGATGGAACACTTACCTCTTCCATCTTCCTCCATAAGATGTCGTATGAAACCAGGTCAAAAGCTTTGCTCAAGTCAAGAAAACATGCGTAAACTGGAGTGTGACGATCCGTGTAGTACTTCACAGTATGCTTCACACTCAATATAGCGCTGTCAGTGGATAATCCAGAACTGAAACCGAATTGGTTATCGTGAACATGTATATGACTGCTAAGTTGAGCGTTAAGCACACTGTCAAACACTTTTGATATTACTGTGGCCAGAGATATTGGTCTGTAATTATTCTTATCGCCCACGTCACCAGTCTTATTTTTGACTATAGGCACCACCGTTGTTCTAATCATGTCACTTGGTATATAAGCATGACCCAGACAAAAAGTGAAAAGCATAGCCAACACTCTTGGCAAGTGCGGACCAGCAAAACGTAGATGCTCAATGCTGAGACCGTCATGACCAGGTGATTTTCCTCGACGCATAGCGTTAATTCTGTTGGAGATTGTTTTGGCTGTTATTTTAACACTTAGGTCCTTCCGTGGCTCAACATTAAGCATCGACCTAGGTGGGCCTAACGGTGACTGAACACTAAAATGATCTACAAATAGATCAGCTATTTGTTTAGCGTCATTCACCCCGTCAACACACACAGGGAGGCTAGGCTTGCCCTTCAATCTATTTGTATGCTTCCAAAATGATCTGAAATCTTTCTTTGAATGCTGTGAAGCCAGAATATCCATTTTTATTTGAGTCTCATGGTCCTGACACCATTTCAGCTTTGACTTAAATATCTTCCTGGCTTCACGCATTTCTTCAAATACGATTCCCGATGTCGGCCTACCACTATTTAGCCAGCATACAAATTTACACCTTGCCTCCCTATGAGCACCACTCACATGCATGTTCCAGCCCACGACTGTTCCTCGCTTTCTGGGATTTCTCCCATGGATTACTGTCTCGGTAGCCGACTCGCACAATACATTCACAATTTTGCTATACATTTCATCAATTACACGAAAATGACAAGGATTTATGAGATTTTCCCGCATAAACTTAGTTATATAAACGTGTGTGACGAAATAGAAAAATATTTTCGTTATACTTTCGATGCCAAAATAGGTACTTTGTTGTGGTAAAGATCTACGGTTAGCGATATTATGCAAGTAATTAAATCTTGTTTAAAAACATGACACTCCCAAGTTAGACATATTGTGTAATTTGCAATGAATACGAATACAATAAATACGCTCTGCTCTGCTAAATGATAAATAAACCAATTAAACAAGTTAAATTACAAGTTATTTTGCCCCAACAGCAGCATTCTGTAATAGGCAGTGTCTGTTAAAACGTTTAGTGCCTATTTTAAAATACAATGCCTGAGCAAAATATGCGCATAGCTTTCCACATAACTTTCGCGCACAAAGTACTCTACTATCTCAAAAGCGCAGCGATAAATTCTTGCATAGTTTTATATAACCATATTTTGTGGGGGCATCACTATCGCAAGGGTTAATGTAGTGACTCAGCTGTAGGGATGTCACTCAACCTTAAATGTTCGCAGTTAAGAGGATATTTATTTAAAGTATTCGTACATTTGAATATGAGTTATAAGTTCATGTTTGTTAAACAAACATTAAAGAACTAATTTCTTCTTAAACCACAAACTTTTGAAATGTAATTTCACCACAACTATCTTTATTTTGGTATTTAAGATACCTCTGACAACTGTATAAAGGAACCAATGTCAGTAATTATGAAATCATAAATTCATATTTTGTAAGCCTAATATGATTTGTTGGGGGAGGCCTTTGCCCAGCAGTGGGACAGCATAGGCTAATTAAAAAAAAAATATTTGTAATAACTTAAGTTTTTTCACGACTACCTAAATTAGGTTGGACTTTAATATTTAGCAAAAACACAAACAAAGAAACTATTAGTGGGGAATTTTCTTTTTTATTAAAATAAAGAACAGACATTACTTTTGTGACGTAAAACAAAATGGCGTTTGTCCTTATAGCCCGGTCAAAATAGACATTTGAAATAACAAAAATTCCCAGAAAGCTGATTTTTGGTGGAGAGCTAGATTTGATCATTATAAATAAAATACTAAAAGTCCCCAACGATCCCATGTGTGCGTCAAAAGTTATTCGAGGTCAAATGTCAAAATTTTAGGTTTTTTGTATTTTTTTCGAAAACGGTAAGTGTTATCAAAAAAAGACATCAGGCCAAAGTTGTAGACCTTCAAATTTTCTACAAGAATGGTATCAACAGTTTTCTCCTAAATCTTACCATGTCTGAGATATCGCGATTCAAAGTACATACGCGACATGCACATATTTCCACGCCACCTGTGAGGTAGTGTACTCGGCGCGTTTTTTTTACCGTGGTTTCCTCTGTAGGCCTACTCCACTAACTGTCATGACAATTTTAGGATAGTTTAAGGGAATAATTGCCGTTATTATTGATATTGACTATTGGGTTAACTATTATTTTGATTGTTTTAGATTTATTAGATTCATAAAAAAAGACGTGGTTTCCTAGTGGGTAAAGAACCAACCTCTCAAGTATGAGTGAGTTCGATTCCAGGTCAGACAAGTACCAATGCAACTTTTCTAACTTTCTAAGTATATCTTAGACACCAATGACTGTGTTTCGGATGGCACGTTAAACTGTAGGTCCCGGCTGTCATTGAACATCCTTGACAAACGTTACGGGTAGTCAGAAGCCAGTAAGTCTGACACCAGTCTAACCAAGGGGTATTGGGTTGCCTGGGTAACTGGGTTGAGGAGGTCAGATAGGGCAGTCGCTCCTTGTAAAAGACTGGTACTTAGCTACATCCTGTTAAACTGGAAGCCGACTCCAACATAGTTGGGAAAAGGGCTCGGAGGATGATTTGATACTACAATCTTTTAAGCAATTGCAAAAAATAATGTTCAGGAGTTTTTCTGGAGCAGGTCGGAGTAGTTTTAATAGGTTCCAGATATTATGTATCAATTTCCAACCCCAGTCTTCTGCATAAAAATAAAAATGTCGAAGGAAAATTAGCGTGCGATAATTTTCTACAACTTTAAAAGCGGATTGTCACGACTTCAGCGCTTTGAAAAATTTTGTTCTGTGTTCAGTGATGCAGAACCATGCCTTAGGACTGCAGTACGCTGATATTTAGGATTTAAAAGTGGGCAATCTAGCCTTAGCGACAAGCCACGTGAAGGTAATTGAAAACCCGATATGACCCAAGATAATATCGAGGCTATGCGGCAGTTAATTGTCGTAGACCAACATGTAACATACCGTGACATGGATCAGTGGGCATTACGATTGTTTTACATTCCCCAAAATTAAGTAAAGTCTTCGTGGTAAACGTTGCAGCACACCTGAAAAAGCTGTTGACTCATACAAATCGGCCAATTTGACTACCCCCACTTCAGAATGGAATAAATATTTCAAAAACTGGGTTTAATGCATGCAAAAGTGCATTAAATATCGCGGAGAATTCTTTGAAAAACAATAAATGGTATTAACCTATTAGATTGTCTATACTTATTTCAAACCTCACAACTTAAAGGCAGCCGTCGTATATACGTGACTTATATGTGCATATCATGTGTAGTGTGACTCTTTGAATCGCGATATCTCAGGAATGGTAAGATTTAGGAGAAAACTGTTAATGCCATTTTTGTAGAAAATTTAAAGATCTACAACTTTGGTCTGATGTCTTTTTTTGATAAAACTTACCGTTTTCGAAAAAAAATCAAAAAACCAAAAATTTTGACATTTGACCTCGAATAACTTTTGACGCACACATGGGATCGATGGGGACTTTTAGTATTTTATTTATAATGATCAAATCTAGCTCTCCACCAAAAATCAGCTTTTTGGGAATTTTTGTTATTTGACCACTACTTCTATGTCTATTTTGACCGGGCTATTATTTCACGAAGGACACCCTTTGTCCAGTTTGAGTAGCTTTTATGGAACAGTTCCGAGGCCAGTCCTTTTAAATTGTTTAAGAAGAAGAGGCGATAATAATTAGCAGAACTACATTTCTATGCAGATTATATCGTAGATATTAACTTAAGATCTATATTCATAATATAAAGCTGAAAAGTTTGTATGGACTAAACTCAGGAGCTACTGACTACGTAGCGTAGCTTTTTGTTACTTTTTCTCCGTGTACTCAAAACTTTTCAAGACGCGGGTGAAACCGCTGACGGAAGCCAGTCCAAAAAACGATCTTCATAAGCATAAGCGATTTCTTTGACTAAGATAAATCCTTTAATATTGCTACAGGCACGGACTGCCGCATTTAATATTGCATACGTAAATATAAATTATTTTGTAAAGGTGCCAATTCACGGTATATTTTATCTGCAACTATTGAGTAGCAGGTTGGCACAAAACTTTCGAAATTTGGGCTGCCTGCCAACTTATCCACGGACATATCTGCAGACTTGCAAATCGACTCCTTGAAAAACTTTCAAAAAATATAAAAACACAAAATAAAATGTAATGGTATCATTAATATCATTATTATATCACATTTAAAAGTGAATGAAATGTTTACTAAAGTACATATTGCATATTTAAAAGACCTTTTGACTTCTATTAAAAAGCTGTAATTTGTAAAATAGGCCAGAACTAGGGCATGCAATTCCGGTAAAATAAAAATTACCGGTAAAAATTCGGTAAGGTAAACGTCCCAGTAACCGTTAAGTTTTGAACTTCACCAACTTTGCTGGTATGCTATGCTAACACTAGAAGTCTTACAAAAAAATAATTACATGACTAGAGAGACAATTTAAGCTAGTTTTATTGTAATATACTTTTTTAATTTTATTTTGAATTTTCTTTAACAAAGATAGAAAGATAATAAAAAAAGGGCTAGTTGTACCAGTACCCGGTAGATTTGTACTAGTAATCGTTAAATTGTCCCAGAATCCGGTAATTTTCAACGCAAATTTGAACTCTACTGGCTTACGATAAGGTTCACAGAAATACGATTTTTGCGTTTCTGTGTAAAATATATAAAGAAGGGCAAAGAAAAAAACCTTTTCTTTTTTTATGTAATTAGATAAATAAAATTATAAGCAATAGTTGACACCACGAATTTGTTTCTATTTGAAGAAAACAATAATTTTGGTTTCACCTTTAGATGTAACCGTTACAATGGAGCAGTCTATAGAATAGCGGCCGCGTAATTTATCATCTAACGACGACCGTGGGATACCGTACTGCCTGGTTGTCGCTGAAATGGAGGCACTGCCTCCGTGGTAAAGGCCACGAAGATATGGTCTTCTGCCTATCAGTTATGGCTGTCTGAAAAAAAAAACTTCTAAATTCATATCAATAGGAACTCCTACTGTGGATTAGCAGCGGCGAGGGAGTGTCTGACTTTTCCTTCGCAGGCCTTTTATATACGAGGGCCGCGGTAACTCTTTCGAACAATCAGCCCAGGCAGGCCTTGGACCTGCTGGGCCCCGCTGGGGTTTGCTGACGTCAGATACTTCATCACTCGCTGAACGCCGATGGGAACCCCTTCCACCGTGACGACAGTGAAGGGGAAGGTGGGCCATCCCGAGACCCATGAAAGCATATGACCTCGGACTTGTGCAAGGCCACCTCCAGTCCCAGCAGCTGGATCCTTTCGATGGCTGTCGCAAGCCCGTGCGTCATTTTGTCGACCGCCTCCTGGTGCGACCTCTTTTGTGCCAGTACCACCGTGTCGTCAGCATACTACACTGACGCTGCTTGGGAGGTCGGCGCGCAGCACCGACCTCCCAACATGGTTGGTCCTAACATGGTTGGTGGATACCAGCAAGGTTCGGCCCTGTCCCCCCAAGAAGTTTTACGAGGCGAATTGCAATGACTATGTCAAATAGCTTGCCCATCTCGTCGAGCAGCACAATGGGCCGGTATGCGGACGGAGAGTCCGCGCCCCGGCTTCCGAATGAAGACCAATTTCCCTGTCTTCCAACTAAGTGGGAACTGGCCCCTCTCCAATGCGCTGACCAGGCAAGCCATCAGGCCTTGGGGCGATATTTTTGGTTTTCAGCCTGGCTACCGCCACTCTCAGGTCCACCCCAGTCACCTTGGGGATATCGTCGTCTTCGGGTGTGTGGTCCAGTGTTCCCCGCACGATGGGAACAGAGCGCTAACCTCCTGCTCCACCATCTAAGGCCGAAGACTCTAAGTCAGCGGGGGGCCCATGGGTGGAGCTTGCCCCGCACCATTTTCGATGGGCGCCCCCACGGATCTCTGTCCAGAATACCCAGCAACTCCGCATTGGCCTATATCCCTCGTACAGCTCTACTTCCCTGGCCTCCGCATCCGGAGGGCGGATGCGAACGACGAACGCCTCTCGAAGAGACGCCAGCTCGCTAGACTACCAGTACATCTGGCGTCGGGCGCGTCCTGGCAGGACTCGGGGCATGGCCATGTCGCAGATCGGCCAACGGCCATCCGCTGTGGGAGCAATATGGCCTGCCCATTGCCACTTCAACTTGCTAATCCGGTGGGCTATATCGGTGACTTTAGTTCGTCTACTGATCTCCTCATTTCGGATTCGATCACGTAGAGAAACCCCGAGCATAGCCCTCTCCATAGCTCGTTGAGCGACTTTGAGCTTTGAGATGAGGCCGATAGTGAGAGACCACGTTTCGGTGCCGTAAGTCATCACTGGTAACACACACTGATTGAAGACTTTCGTCTTGAGGCACTGAGGTATGTCGGACGAAAAGATATTGCGTAGTTTCCGAACGCTGCCCAGCCGAGTTGGATTCGGCGGTTGACCTCTTTCTCGAAGTTGGACCTACCTAATTGGACTACTTGTCCTAGGTAGATATATGAGTCAACAACTTCGAGTACCGAGCTTCCAACTGAGACTGGGGTGGGCTCATCATGGACATTTGACAATTTTCGTCTTGTCCATGTTCATTTTCAGGCCCACCCGTTGTGAAACTCGGTCGAGGCCTCGAGCATCATACTGAGTTCCTCCATCGACTTTGCCATGACTACGATGTCATCGGCAAACCGAAGGCTTTCCATTCCAGGAGCTTGAAGGCGTCTTCCATTGCGGCGGTAAACAGTTTCGGGGAGATAACGTCCCCCTGTCTTACGCCTCTTCTCAATGGAATCGGCTTCGTGCTATGCTCCTGTACCCGGACCGACATGGTGGCGTTATTATACAAACGCTTCAACACCTCGATGTACCGATAGTCAATATGGCATCGTTGGAGTGACTCAAGTACCGCCCATGTTTCCACCGAATCGAAGGCTTTCTCATAGTCCACAAACGCTAAGCATAATGGCAAGTTATACTCCTCGGTCTTCTGTATAACTTGCCGCAGCGTATGTCTATGGTACTATAGCCTCTTCGGAAACCGCCTTGTTCGGGAGGCTGGAAGTCATCAAGCCTGTGTTCGAGACGGTTGGTGATAACCCTTGAAAACAGCTTACAAACATGGCTTAGAAGTGTGATGGGTCTGTAGTTCTTCAATAGGCTGTCATATAAATACTTACTTTAAAAATATTTCTTGTGACTGCAACCGGTGAAATAGGTAATTAATAAATAATATATAATACTGCAATTTGTATACATATATGTATAATATTTACACAATACACAAGATACTTACTATAGAATTACAAGTGTGAAAGAAACTGACAACTTTCGATTTCAATGTTTTGTCGCCTGAAACCTGAAAAAACGTGAGGTGAGGTATGCCATGGATTTCTGACTCTGAGGGTCCGTTAGGGCAGTATAATTAAAAATAATGCCTCAAATGTCGGAAACACAATGATAAATTACTAAATCAAGAGTTTATATGATAGAAATTACACATACAAACAAAATTGTAGTGAATCGAAGGAAAAGAGAACTTAACAAAAGGCAATAAGGACGATATCGGGTTTTGCATGCAACTTATAATGCAAGTCCCAATATCCGGCATTATATTCGACGGTTCCAAAGGAAAATGAGACTTATTTCAAGGTATGAAGTACACAATAACGGGATTCGGTACAACGTCTGCTACCGGGTTCATCGTGTACCAATAACCGGTAAAAAAACTACGATTTTAACGGGTATTGGGTCAAGTAGGGGTTTGGTGGTACCAATAGATGTGAACGGCAAAAAAAAATACTTCTCAGTTAGATTCAGCACAATTTATAGGTTACATCGAAAAATAATATATTCAAATATTTTCAAAAATTAACACTCTTACTTTAAAGTTATCCGTCTCAGAATGGCTAGCTCATCAATGCGACGTGGTAGCTTCGGAGTTCACTGTCAGAACTTTAATTTTTCACATAACAAACTTTTGTCACCGTATATTTTCGAAGATATTAAACTTATTGGACAATATTGCCTTTATAATAGTACAAAATATTACTGAAAAGGTAATGCCATACGCAAACTTTACTTAATTGTTGGTAGAAAAATGCAATAAGCAAAAAACTGACTTTTAACGGGTACTGGTACCTTAACGGAAATAGGTGCTTTTCCCTTAATTAAAATATTTTTACCGGTAAACCGGTAAAAATATTTTAATTTTAAACCGGTAATTTTTGTATTTTTTTTTTAATGTGATATTATATCAATAAGATTGGTTAGTCCAAAAGCAAAAAATAATTAAAAATACAAGGTATAAGGTGGTAAACATTTTTTGGGACGTAGGCCGTAAAAAAAAACATGTCAGTACCATCCGAACGCGATGTCGTCGACAAAATGCAAATGAAACGGCTGCGATGGTTCGGCCATGTAAAAAGGAGACCACCTGAATACATCGCCAATGTTGTGTACTCAATCTCAATATACCCGTTCAAAGGCGCAGAGGCATTCCGAAACGGTGGTGATTGAGTGTTGTAATGAATGACATGAAAATCTACGATCTCGAAGAGGGAGATGTCCTGGATAGAGCGAAGTGGAAGAAGAAGATACGGAAAGCGGACCTCGTCACAAGACGGGATAAACGCTAAGAATTACCGTGAAAGTATTTCATTGAAGTGAAAGCACTTTTTTATGGTAAATCGTGGGCATTTTATGGACCAGGGTCGCGGTAACTCTTTCGAACAATCCCGCAGCCCCGGCAGGTTTTGGCCCTGCGCGTGGAACAACTCGGGCCGCCGACGGGTCTGTTGTCTATGCAGACGGAGGAACGATGAGCCACCCGAACTCACCGTCCACAGACCGACGCCTACGGTGGCCGGGAGTCGTCTCTCGACACTCGGCGCCCGTGGTGTCTTCGGTCCACTACAGCGGTTGGGATGAGAGGTGCGAACTCGCAGGCGCTCCACCGTCTCCTTCTCGAGCTGACTGAGAGAGACTGAGAATGACTGTTTCGCAGAAGGAGGCGACGGCTTCCCATTCCCTCTCGCTTCGGACCATGGCTTGAACCAGGGCCGGACGCGAGAGGTCGTCGCTGCCTATTGGCTCGACGACGACACCGCGGTACCCTTCCCAGGCAGTGCACATCTAGACTGTGTGCTCCACCGTGTCCTCAGAGCTGTCCGCATGGTGGTGAAGTAAAAGCCCTTGCTCAATAAGGTCATAGAGTAAGTAAAATAAGCATAAGTTACATTTTTACCTAATAGGAACTGACAGCTATGAGTAAATTCAGATTAACCGAATGAATAAAATTTGTTTAGATATTATAAATTAAGATGAGAATGAAGATTTGTATCTAACCTAGAGATAGTTAAGGAGCCACATAAGTTTACTTTCCTAAAAAACAGCAACTTTAACACTCTTACAATATGTAATGTATGCAATATTACACTATGTTCAGGCTACATAATGAAGATTTGAAGTTAAATGAACAATTGCTATATATTATCACAAAAACGTAAAAACCGGTAAATTACCGGTTACATATTATTTTTACCGGTAAATTAAAAATCGCGAAAATGGGCGGTTTTACCGGTAAAACCGAAACTGGTAAACCGGTATTGCATGCCCTAGCCAGAACTAATGACTTGGTTAGAACCGCTGTAACAATGGGAAAACAGTACAAGAAATACAAAAGGTACACTGTTTACAATGTTTTATTACATAGTTAAAATTTTTCTTTTTCTTATCTATACTAATATTATAAAGAGAAAAACTTTGTTTGTTTGGTTGTAATGGATAAACTCAAAAACTGCTGGACCGATTTTAAATATTCTTACACCATTAGAAAGCTTTATTATCTGCGAGTATAGGCTATATTTTATCCCGGTGCGGGCAGTAGCTCCCACGGGACGCGGGTGAAACCGCGGGAAAACGGCTAGTTTGTAAATAAAAGAGTCAGGTTTTTGATGTTGATCTGTCAGTTCTACCATCGAGCCCAACGAATAAACGACACAAAGTTAAAGAAGATTATTCATTCAAGTAGAAGATAGTTCCTCGGTCCCTACTGTACCTGTATTCTCCATCATAAAACTTCTGTATCACTTAAACTACGTGGCAGTTGTCAGGGGTAAGTTCTTGGTGGAACAAACGAACGACATGCCTATACCTACATATGTATATAAATACACTATTCTTTGTAACAGCAATCACGCTCCGCTCGGCCTTAAATAAAACACTCATCTGTCTCCCTTTAAGTTTGCCATCAACTACACAGTAATTATTAGAAAACGTTTGCTTGCAATCCCAGAGTTACAAGTCCGGCGTCATTCTTAGTACAATTGTTCACTATGAATTTTCACGTTCAAAGTTAATTTTGGTTAGCTTGTAAGTATCGGTTAAGGTTGAGCTCATTTTGTCATAATTTAATCCTACTTATATTATAAATGTGAAAGTTTGCGGGCGAAGCCGCTGGCGGAAGCTAGTTAACTATATATCCACTAGTAGAATTATGTTTATTGTGCACAAAGCATATTGGAAAAATAGAAAAAAAAATACTGGTATTAAATTGAAACTATGCAATGGTGCTATTTAAGAGCTGTACTGACGGCTATTGTAGAGGCTTTATCTTATATTCAATATCTTCTGCACTAAGACGTTGTAACATAATCTGACTCGCTCTTTAACACTGATTTGTTATGTATGAGGAGTTCGAGGTATGCCGATTGCATGCGAAGCACTAAGAATTATACGCATTCTTCAGAAACAATTTGTAAACATAGAACTTCAGTGGAACTTCCCACATAGGAATCCCAGGAAATAAAAAATGAAATCTCCAACAAGCTAGATTCAGAGGTTATTGCTGATGGAATAGCATAAAAATCCAAGTAAACAGGTATTTTAAGAAAATTTACGATTATATTGTCGATGAACTTGGACCTTTATCTATTAAAATAAAAACGGTTTTACAGGCACCCGTGGGACATTTCAGCAGATAAAATCGTCCCCTCTTTTTTACAAAACGAAGCTTTAGTACATCGGAGGTAAACGTTAATCTTTTTCTTCGAGCTCTCCTAATGGTTTGCTGGATATCTGGAGAGCTATTATCGATTAGCTACATCGCCTCTAATCCAGTATTACTTGTATCCTTTTTATAAGCCATATTAAAAGTATGCTACCATTAAAACACATAATGCGCATCAACATCAATCATAATGAAAAAACCGTTGAAACCATACTCGCCCTAAACCTGAGTTAAAAAACATGTTCCATATTCATTGTTTGGTACAGAATTTAATATACACAACCCATAAATTTATTTATCTACACACAACATATTTCCACACGACCCACAAAATAATAGTATTTTGGACTAGCATAAAAGCGACGTGGTCATGGTTTTGAAAATGTGCCAACAGTCAACTCGGTAGATTGTGAATTGTTTGTGTCAGAGATGCAACGTCAGTTTATTTTAGAGTAGTTTCCGCTGGCGGTTTCACCCGCATCCCGTGGGAACTACCTCGTTCAACCGGATAAAATTTCTCCTAAATATCCATAAAATACCTTAGTTTAAATTCAAAGCTTCAATAATACAGCGAGCGACAAGAAACAAATGATAGTGTTACAAACGTTCATTCAGCATAATAGGGAACTCAAACAAAGTTGAAACTCGGCTTACAATACGTAAGTTCCACTAATTAAATATTAGTGAGTACGGCGAAGATTCATTATGTCAATTGAGGATAGTTTGTATTGCGGACGCAAGTTTCGCTTTATTTCACGTGAAACCGAGGTTTGGTTAACAAGTTCCCCGCGACAGTGATTTTCCTATTCTTCCTATTCCTGCGGCTTTGTAGACTTGGTCATAAAACTTACAAGATAATGGCACGTTCGCACCCAACATGTCAAAGTATCGAATGTTTTGTTCATATTGTCAAACTGTCGGGACGCCTTTCACATACGGTCGGTTAGCCCCACGGTAACCTATTACTAGCAGGCGGTAACACCACTGATGAAGTACATATACATATACTGTAAACACCCAGACCAAAGCCAAAAAACATGCTCATCACACAAATGTTGCCCCTTAGGCCGTACCGGTAATAGAATAGAAACTAACAGTGTCCAGTTACAATATTAAGGCCTTTTAACTATCAAGAACCTGCCTGTTATTTTTACCCACGACGGAACGGAGCAGGTATATGCGTTTAGGGTGAGAGATGTGCGTTTGTGTGTTTGTGTGTTTGTGTGTTTGTGTGTGCGTTTGTGCAAAGTAATGTTCCCACATATCTTCTAAACTAATGATCTGATTTTGATGCGGTTTTCAATAAAGGGTTTGTATTCGATGAGTTCATGTTCTTAGATAGGTGTCATGGCTGTAACTCACTAGGGGGCGCCACAATATTAGTCCAAACAGCAAAGTAATGTTCCCACATATCTTCTATACCAATGATCTGATTTAGATGCGGTTTTCAATAAAGGGTTTGTGTTTGATGAGTTCATGTTCTTAGATAGGTGTCATGGCTGTAACTCACTAGGGGGCGCCACAATATTAGTCCAAACAGCAAAGGAATGTTCCCACCTACCTTCTAAGCTAATGATCCGATTTTGATGCGGTTTTCAATAACGTTTTTGTGTTCAATTAGTTCATGTTCTTAGATAGGTGTCATGGCTGTAACTCACTAGGGGGCGCCACAATATTAGTGCAAAAGAGCAAAGTAATGTTCCCACCTACCTTCTAAGCTAATGATCCGATTTTGATGCGGTTTTCAATAACGTTTTTGTGTTCAATGAGTTCATGTTCTTACATAGGTGTCATGGCTGTAACTCACTAGGGGGCGCCACAATATTAGTGCAAAAGAGCAAAGTAATGTTCCCACCTACCTTCTAAACTAATGGTCCGATTTTGATGCGGTTTTCAATAACGGTTTTGTGTTCGATGAGTTCATGTTCTTAGATAGGTGTCATGGCTATTAATCACTAGGGGGCGCCACAATATTAGTGCCAAACAATGTTACAATATAATCAAAACGTCCGATTACAATTCTGTTTTCATCAGCAATGTGTACGTGCTTAATGCATGTTCCCAAATAATAAAAATTACGCCTGTAACTCACTAGAGGGCGCTACAATATCGGTGCAAAATAATATTGCAATAACATATTATATAGACTATAATTCGTATATGTTCTCTAAAAAGTCTGAAATAAAATTAAGCAAAATTAAAAATTTTGAAAAAACCCCCGACGGTAAAAATCTTATTGAAAAATAATAAAATAACTCAAAACCCCCGACTTAACCCAATTATATAGGAATAACCGTCGGGGGCTGCCTTTTCTATATGAAATTTCAACAATTAATTGAGTGTATTTTATGTCATCGTTAAACATCTACAATTCTTCAATAATTGTATTCACGACACTAGAATCCTTTAGCTGGTTTAATGGCAGCTCCCGACGGATATTCCTATATAATTGGGTTAAGTCGGGGGTTTTGAGTTATTTTATTATTTTTCAATAAGATTTTTACCGTCGGGGGTTTTTTCAAAATTTTTAATTTTTAAGTCAAACAGTTGTATCAGCAGCATGCAGACTATTTTAAGCGTTATAATGGGCCCTTTATGATCTCGTTCACACGTTTTGCCCATAGCTCATAGATTTTACTCATTAGTTTATCGCGCGGGTAGTCAAAAGCGGGGTTGGTGGTACAGTCATACATCACAATCTGACATTAGCGAAAGTTCTTACATAACTTGTGAGGCACAAGGATTTATTAGGGCATTTCGTTCTGTTACCGATATTAATGTTTTTGTTTGATGGATAAGATAGTTAGTAAGAAATGTAGAGAAAACAAAAGTTATTCGATTCTGATGTGGAGTGCTAATTTCCCCTAGATGGGTGTAATTGTATGTTTTTCTGGCGCTTTTAATGTTTTTTTCGAGCGTAATTTTTACAGTTAAAAAATCCAGACTGGCCCCGTTGAAGGCATAAACGTTATTTTTTAGCAATACCTATTGACCAAAATGATGTAAGCGGACACATCGGAATTATATAGCTGATTCAGACACATTACCGTAGTATACTGTCTTCAAGAAAACTGTCGTTTAAAAAAATAACGTTTTTAAAAAAATGTATTGGTTTCGACATTGTACCGTAGCACTATGAAACAATTTTTCCTCTCACGTTAGGGTGTACACTCATTACTGGGGGCTTTTGATCACCCTCATATGTAGGGCACTGTAATTAAAATTGTCGACGCTATTTTAATGAACTTACTTGGGTTTTCCTTCCGTTTGCGCTTAAAATTAGCAGTTATATCTTGGATGTTCGTATGTCTCACCTATGCAAGACGAATGTGTAAAAGAATTAGGTAACAATCTTTGATAATATTTTATATACAAACAACCGACGTCAATGGGATCGGGGGACCAACAGGTTCCTAGCATGATCCCCGCTTACGGTGGTTGTGTGCAGCGCATGAGAAGGACTCAAAAAGTGAATGAGAACATCTTGCGCGCATGCTACGGATCCACAGAGGGAGGAACTAACGTCATTGCGTACCGTGATAGAATGCTGTCTCTGTTCCAGGTACTTGAACCGGTGCGGGACAACGCCATACTTGATCGGCTACGCTTAGGAAGCCCTAGCTAATCGTGAGTCATAACCAATTGGCGAAGATCATTCACTTCCAGATGGCTTCGGCCGCCTTGCTTCGCCGAAAAGACCTAATTGACCTCGAATGAAATTGAAACTCACCTTATACCACACCTATGTGTCAGCATCTCTGTGTAACATTACAAATAGTGTCACTTTAACGGCCCACTAGCTATGCCCCCCGAGTCAATCGCCCACTACTTTCGAATCACGGTGACGCAACGCACCTACCATCCATAGTTAGTTGTTCTGCTTCTTAGCATCCGTAAGTTATATACCATAGCTGTAATTTAAAAAACCGGTCAAGTGCCAGTCGGACTCGCGCTCGAAGGGCTCCGTACCAGAGCAAAAAAATCACGTTTGTTGTATGGGAGCCCCCCAAAATATTTATTTTATTCTAGTTTTCAGTATTTGTTGTTATAGCGGCAACAGAAATACATCATCTATGAAAATTTCAACTCTCTAACTATCACGGTTCATGAGATACAGTCTGGTGACAGACGGACGGACGGACAGAGGAGCGAAAACAATAGGGTCCCGTTTTATCTTTTGGGTACGAAACCCTAAAAAGTGTTCTTTATACTTTTTCACCCAAAAACTACTGAATTGTTGTAACTATATTAATTATTATTAACTATATTGTTGTAACTTTAGGTATACCTAATGCATCAGAATAACACAGAGGACAGGTACTTTTTATATCCGATATATCTATAAATAGGAAATTGGCGTAACGCAGCCAAAACTTTATATAAATAATAAATAATAAATAAATAATGTCGTCGGGACACCTTTTCACACACGGTCGGTTAGCCCCATGGTAAGTTATTAATTAACTTGTGTTATGGGTGCTAACACAACTGATAAACTACATATAGCTACATATATACATATTGTAACACCCAGACCACGGCCAACAAGCATGCTCATCACACAAATGTCGACCGAACCGGGAATCGAACCCGGGACCTCAGGTCCGGCAGTCCGGCATGGTGACCATTGCGCCATATATTGATCCTGGCCGATTTCAGCCACAGCGACTTGGATCTGCGCTTAATTTTGAGAGCTTCGCTGGTGTGCTCTCCAGTGACTGACAAAGCCAATTTTTGCAGTGAATGTCCGTCCACATTCACTGCAAGTCAGCACTCCTCCGCTATAGGTGTATTGTATGGCCGCGGGTGGTCGGGCCTTCAGCTCATCTCGCCTAGCGTCGAGCTGTTCTCTCCGCCGGCTCTCAAACACGCACACCTTGTCCTTAATAGTCCGCCTCCATTTGGTCCTATCTGCCGCCATAGCCTCCCAGTGTGACGGATCTAAGTCACATCTCTTCATGTGGCGTTTCAGCACATCTTTGTACCGCAGACGTTGACCACCCTGCTTACGCTTGCCAGTCTCCAGCTCTGAGTAGAAGACGCGCTTTGCTACTCGGGCATCTGACATCCGGGAGACATGACCAGCCCAGCGCAGCTGTCGACGCATTAGATAGGCCTCAATACCGCTGACATTAGCGCGTCTAAGTACTTCCGTGTTACGAACACGGTCCGACCACTGGATGCACATAATGTCACGTAGGCATTTTAGATGGAATCTATCTAATGTCCGAATATGCTCGCGGTATAGACACCAAGTCTCAGAGGCATATAGGAGATTTGGCAGAACTATTGCCATGTACACAGCTACTTTTGTAGAGAGCTTTATGTCATGTGAGCGGAACACCTTGGCACGAAGTCTACCAAAAGCTGCAGCAGCTGCTCCTATTCGGCTGTTGACTTCGTTATCAAGGAGACACCTGGATGTTATGGTGCTGCCAAGATATTTGAATTGGTTTACTTGCTTAAGCGAGACATCTCCGAGTCTAATGTCAACTGGGGCACTGTTCACAGTATCAAGTGCCATGACTTCGGTTTTCTTGACATTTATCTTCAGGCCAAATCTGCTGCATGCCTGCAGTAGTCTCGACATAAGCCTCTGCAGCCCATCTGGGGATTCCGCCACAAAACATAAGTCATCTGCATACATCATCTCAGTGACAGTCGCGCGAGACACTCTTGTGCGAGCCTTGAGTCTATTTAGGTTGAAGACACCACCGCCATCGGTACGAAAACAAATACGGATACCTTCGGACAGAGTCTGCAAGGCTTCCCGAACGACAACTGCAAAGTACAGGGCAAAGAGAGTTGGAGCGAGCACGCAGCCCTGTTTCACACCGCAGCTCACTTTAAAGAACTCCGAGTCCTCGCCCTGCACACTGACACAACAGCGCATGTCATCATGCAGAAGTCGTATCATTCTTATAAACTTTTCCGTGCATCCAAGTTTCGCTAGTACCACCCATAAGGCTTTGCGCGGCACCGAGTCGAAAGCTTTCTCCAAGTCAACAAAGCAAAGAAACAATGGTTGACTCTGCTCACGACTCTTCTCTAGAAGTTGACGGATAGAGAAGATGGCCTCACACGTACCTCGATTCGGCCGGAAGCCAAATTGGGTTTCAGGCAGTATGTCTTCAGACAAGGGCATCAAGCGGTTCAGTAAAATTCGTGCAAAGGTTTTGCCTGGAGAGGTCAGGAGAGAGATACCTCTATAGGAGTTGCAGTCAGATTTGTCGCCTTTGCTCTTGTACAAGGAGCACACCCGAGAGACTCGAAACTCATCAGGTACTCGCTCCTCGTTCCACATCTTTGCAAAGAGTTTCCAAATGGTCTCATGCAACTCCGCACCCCCATATTTCAGCAACTCTCCAGGAACATTATCAATGCCGACCGCTTTTTTGTTCTGTTGTTGTTGAACGGCAACGATGACCTCACGCAGGGTCAGTGGATCGTCTAGCTGCTTGACAGTGGGCAGTGATGCCATCGAGCAGATAAACGACATGTCCACAGCTCTATCGACATTGAGCAAGTCGTTGAAATGCTCTGCCCATCTCTTAAGTACGTCCTGCTTGTTGGTCATTAGCTGTGTGCCGTCATGAGATCTTAAGGGTACTCTTGTACGACTGGTTTTACCGACCAGTTTGCGAACCTCATCATAAAACGCACCTAGCTGTTTCGTGTCAGAGAGCCACTGCATACGTTCGGCCTTTTGACGCCACCACTTGTCTTTTATTTCCCGTACATATCTCCGCAACTAGGCTCCACTTTGCTTAACACGCTCCGCTTGTTGATCGTCCCTAAATTAACGTAGTATGGAGCGGTGATTCTGGATAGCTTTTGTTAGTATTTTATCATTTTCATCAAACCAGTCTTCGTGTCTACCAGGTTTGACACCCAGTGTCTGCGAAGTACTAGCGATTAATCCGGTCGAGAGGGTATGCCAGTTACCTACAGAATCACCATGCTCAACGTCTATTAGCTGGATCGCATCACTAATTGCCTGTATATAGTTGTCGCGTACCTCCAAACTTTGAAATTTTTCCAAATCTAGGCACTTAGGCTTCACTCCATGAGATCTGCGAGGAGGATATAAACGAAGCTTCATCTTGGTGACAACAAGACGGTGGTCCGTGGAGCACATTGCATTAGCATCACGCATAACACGTGTAATCTGTACTTGGGAAATGTCTCTTTGCCGAACGATTATGAAATCAATCAGGTGCCAATGCTTTGATCTCGGATGCATCCAGGTAGTTTTATATTTAGCCGGGAGTCTGAACATGGTGTTGGTGATGGCCAGTTCGAATTCGGCACAGAGAGATAGCAGGAGTTGTCCATTACTATTCATGTTACCGACACCATGTCTTCCCAAGACCTTTGGCCAAGCTTCAAAGTCACGTCCGACTCGCGAATTGAAGTCACCCATCAGAAGTATCTGTTCCCTTTGGGGAATTTTTGATAGGGTTTGCGTAACTTCTTCGTAAAACTTGGCCTTGGTTTCATCATCCTTGTCGAGCGTTGGTGCATAAACACTGATGATATTAAGGTGATTGCCATTATCGAGGTGTAGGCGCAGCGTGGTGACGCGGTCCGAGATGTGGATAGGATACTCCTCTAATTTAGCTGCTATATGGTTGCTGATCGCGAATCCAACCCCGGATCTTCTAGGCTCTGAGGATGGAGTACCTTTCCAAAAGAAAGTATATCCGCCCAAGCGCTCCAATCTCTCCCCCTCGTCTGCCAAGTGAGTCTCACTAAGAGCAGCGATGTGCACACCGTAGCGTCGGAGTTCTCTCGATACGAGAGCGGTTTTACGAGGAGGACACAGGCTACTTTCGCGATCAAGGAGGGTTCGCACATTCCACGCTGCAAAGGTCATATTATTAATTTTACATTTATTTACTTTAAACCTGTAATGACACACGGACAAAATCCAGTATCAAATAAAATATGTATAAAATCTTCATGCGCATCTAAAAGTCCGAGAGGCTTTACGTTCAAACAAACAAACTGTTTACCTTTATAAGAACACAAAGTATAGGTAATACCCCAGTTGCTTAACACCGGCTGTCACTCAGGCTAATTGAAAGCCTGTGAAAAGGGGCGCGTGACGTCATTATGAAATGAAAGTTGGGTGACGAAGGGCGTCTGACAACTTGATATATTCATTATACACCTGTACTTTTTGTGATAGACATCTGTGTAGATGGGTCGCAAAGAATTGATCACATTTTGTGAGGGTGTACAGTGTACATTAGTTGGCATAACAATGATTTGTTTTAGTAAGTTGAAACTTACGGCCACTCCTGATGTGTCTAGATTGGATCTATCCGTCACACAGCATACATCTACATTGAACAACATTGACTAAACGTCAAAATTTGATTTAAAAAAAACCTTAGAAAACAGACACAGGCAGTATTGTGTTTTATCCAAGTATGTCGCATAATCAAGAAACCACAAAGTCAACATTTCTAGATTCATAACTATGTGACAACATCGTAAATTCCAGCAAAATAAAGGTCACTTTGTGCAGTGTACTTCTTACGTCTTAAATACAATAAGCTAATTGATCCCAAAGGTTTTCTATTTTTGTCCACATGATGACTGTCATCTACAAAAATAAAACCTCACATATGAACTACGTTGGGCCAGACAAGGAAAATATATAAGGTTGCATGGGAAGTATTATCTACCTTTAATCATCTTCAAAATATTTCGCGTCATTATCGATACTCGTACAATTTGTGACGCTATGTTTTCAATAGCATCAAGTGTAAGAAGGCTGTTGATTAACCCTACTTCAACATATTCGACAAGGGCATAGTTTATCATTTACGTCATCAATCAGGTCTTATCTTAACAGCAAGCACGCCAAGCTTATGTACTGTAAGCTGCCTCGAATTCATTTCATGGTGTGTATTTGTTTTCGAAGAATACGGAAAAATTATGTACATAGTTTATTTTAATTTACTTGCTGCAAAAGACAAACATACTAATTACAACAGAAATAATTAATTATACAAATAACACAGGTTATATTTTACCTAGACACGGGCAATAGTTCAAACGGCAGGCGGGTGAAACCAAGGGAAAACAGCTAGTATCACATAAGAACACCGTTTCATAAAACACATGTGGGAAAAAGGATCAGAGTGGTTTCTGGACAGAACAAATAATGTTTCCATTAATCGGAAACAGCAGAGATGAGGGTTATTTGCATGCATCATTGAGCATAATGTTAATGGTGATGTAGTGATCTACCTTTTTAGTGAATACTCATTGGTACCGGCCCGCTAGTTTTACAGCTACGTTCTAGAAGGCAAGGCTTGTCAAACCAGTCGGTTTTCGTTCGCGGTGCTGACACCTATGTTTTTCTCCAATAGTGATAATGTCTTGGAGGAAAACGGATCATGTGCAAATTATGATTTTAATACATTCCTAAAAAAGGCAAACGAGTGTTTAAAAGAAAATCCAATATCTATGCATTTTAACAATGCAATGTTAGATGTTCTCAAAATGAACAAATTACCTCTATAAAAAGTTAAACGTATAAATGTGGGGAAGAATTTTTTTAAACCGTATTTCTGATCTTAGTTTAGGTTTTGGAAAGAACGGGATTTATAAGTATCTGCACAGCAAATTGAAATATAATATGTGGACATTGCTCAGTATGGCTTGACACCCGCTCACCACATGTTACTGGAAGGCTCAACATACAAACCAGAAAGGCGATCCGCAATGGCACAAACACTTGGACCATCAACTGCTGTGTTAGCTGAGTCTAAGGATCCATACAGAAACAAATTGATTGAAGCAGTAAAAAGAGACCTTGTGCATGTACCCAATGCTATTAACTTATGTAACGCCATGCAAGGAAAGAGAGCAGAAGAAATAGCACCAGCATTGAGTGCCTTTGCTGATGTGGTCCTAATAGCAGGTGCAAGAAATGCTCAAAGAGCTTTTTTCCCATTGAACTTTATTATATTTTCAATTGCAACATCAGACCAATTGAAGGTTTGTGGGGAGAACAGGGGAAATGCAGCTTTAAACCCAGAAGATATAGATTTTTAAGCAAGGGCATGTCGCGAATGTACAAGGAGAGTGCTAAGTTATCATGGACCCTAGAAACTGCAATGGATGACATATCAGCTTCACAGGTAGTTTATCATTCTATTTTTGGAACACAGAATGAAGACTTAGGGGTCCTCCAAACCATCACTGACATGAAAACTCCATGGAAACTACGGTCTGAAATCGCGGACAAGTTGCGGAGCGCAGAAAAAACTGTGAGGACTTTAAGACTCCCTCAACAGAGGCTATATGCCAAAATAGCTCAGGCTAATATGAAAGGGTTGTTGATAGAATCTACATTTCAGATTCGTTGTAAGCAAGTGTTCGCTGGAAAGACAACAGTAAATTATATTGAGGTTTTTTACATGCATATGAACTCCGATGGACCCCAAGCCATACAAGGAGGGCTAACACTACATGCTCTTGCTGCCTGCTACAGAAGCTTGAAGGTGGAGCTTAGGACCAAGAAGGATGAGAGACACCACTCATGGAACAGTGGAGTGGAGAGAAATCTCAGGTTTGTGAGCGGAGCATGGGCCTATTTCAGAAGAGACAATAAGGGAAAGTGGCAGGTATTTCTGAGGAAGGGTCTGATATACATTTTCACCAAGAATGTTTCCAGTTACCTGCCACTCAACGGTGTGTGGATTATATGAATTTTTTTTAGCATGGATTTCTTTGACCAATTGGTATCTAAACATAGGTTTATTAAAAAAAAATAGATCATAAATATGAAAATAGTGTCAATGGAGCCTTTATAATGCGGCCTCGATATTATTATGTAGTTATTTGTGTTTCCAAAATAAGTCAGCAGCCCAGGTAACATAAAATTACTTTTGTGCAAGGACTGTCTTTCAAAAAAAATATACTTCGTGAATACTCCATTAAAATAACCAGCTACCTTATATAGCTTCAGCAATAATAATAACAGAAAAACAAATACGCTTCAGCTCTTCACTGCCACTGATTTACATAAATACATATTCCGAGATTCGCGCTTGGCCACATTGACCATTATCATTTACAATTCTCGCAGATCCAGATGGGTTAGCAGAATTGGGAAAGTAAAATTTGTAAGCATGGCCCAGCTTAATAAAACTTTTTAAATATAATGAGTCAGTAAAATTAGTACATAATAGAGGTAGTATACCTTGAAAAAATTATGGATTTTTTTATCATAAAACATAATTTATTGATATACCAAGACGTGGTTTTATTATATTTACGAAATGGAAATCATATCTTGGATCGCCAGAGATATCAATCGCCAAAGATCTTAATTATCTCACGTTTCAATTATCATTTTTGGATGCTTTAGATGAAATTGTGTTATTAAAACTATATTTTTTCACTAATCATACTAAACTTAAACTTATTACAATATTCTCACCATACCTTTGCGACAAATCACGTCAACTCAATTTGTAGACTCGAACCTTAATTGTAAGTCCTAGGTTAATGTCGATGTCACCTTTCGAATAATAAATTGGAATCGTAACACCGAAAGTTCTGTCGAAGCTATTTGTTAAACACGACCAATTTCACGGCTAGATGTGTAGCGATAGTGTGATTAGTTTTCGTGATATATCGTCTCATATTTGGATCTTGCTGTACCGTTGAGAAATTATTGCGACAGTTTCATGTCATATGTAGGACGTTATTTATGACAGCACATTTTTTTTTATTCTTGTTACGTAAAGGTAATTTTAGAACAGATTCCGGTTTCGAAAGATTGTTTCAATGAAATGGCATATATGTACGATTTGTGAAATGAACGGATCAGTTTCAGCAAATGTCGGAGCTGTGTGAATTCAAACCTTCTATGGATTTCTACAATGCTCAGTCCGAATTGCTTAAAAAGGAAAAGGGTTAAATAATAAAAAACTCCAAACTGAGAACCAGCACCTTGCAGCCGCATCTAGGGACCACGGAGTAAGGCTATCATTGGCTGAGCAAAGCTTGCGAATGAGCAACGTTGAAGTCACGGTGAACTCTTTAATCAAAGTAATAATACCCTATACCTCGCAAATCATGTATTCAGTTTGACGCTTCTCACAAAACAATAGGAAAAGTTACAAACACAAATGCGTATTCCAATTCCATTTCCTCACTTACACTAGCCATATTACTTCTCAAGAAAAAGAATCTCGTTTGCATTATTATAATGAGAATGAGACATTTACATTTTTCTTGTATTATCTTGGTAAACACAACAGGAAACTTATAAAGTGGGACATCCATCGTTCTAATGGCCAATTTATGTTAACGCCACTCTGAAGCCTGTCGACCGAAAATAAAGGGATGCCTCAAAGATAAATTGAATAATTCTGGGAAATCGCAGAGTAAAAGTTAAAAACATTTTTTATTATAACATTTTGTTTTAAATTCGACACGGGTTTTAAGTGTGGTTTGATGCTAAAAGATTTATTTTCTACGTTTAATCGTAATGGTGGGACGGTTCACACACATTTATGGTTGTACGTTGTAGCAGGCGTGAGGTATTACAATGTCAGGATGTTTCATACGCAGCTACAATACCTTTTGTAATGATCACAAGACTTAAAAACTAGGAGCTCTATCTTTTTCAAATCACTTTTATAGTATCAGCTCAAAATGGCTTAGTGACAACTACTTTTCATATAAATTGCACTTCGCATTGTATGAGGGTTTCAAAAATTAAAAATTTCCTACAACCGCTTGGCATTATTATTTACTTGTATCAGTTTTCCTGCGTTGGCAATTTGGGAATAAAAGGCACATTTATTAATGTTTAGTTAGTTTCAGTTTGATGTTGCCTTTGTACTATAATGCTCTTTATTTTATAATGCTATTAATGAAATAACAACACCGAAAAATCAACATTTATTTTGGATTTCAATCCAACACAAAAAAATTAAGCAGAATCTCCTGTACTGTCAAATAAAATATGTAGAAACTTGTTGTTGTTTCTGGAAAAAAAGTTTCATCAGTGTTTATGCACCTAGGATTGACAAAAATTATGATACCAATGCCAATTTTTATGCAGAAGTTTCTTGAAGAACACAAACGCTATCGAAAATCCCCAAAAGGTCAGATACACGTGATGGGTGACTCTAATGCAAGAGTCGGGCAAGTTTAGCAAGACGTAAGTACTCAAGATATGGGCAGAGCATCTTAACAACTTGCTTAATGGTGATCGAGCTGTGGACATGTCTTTCATCAGCTCGATGGCATCACTTCCCACAGCTAACCAGCGAAACGATCCTCTGACTGCGTGAGATCATTGTTGCTATTCAGACACAGCACAACAAAAAAGCGGTAAGCATTAAAAATGTTCCTGGAGAGCTCTTGAAGTAGGGTACGGAGACGCACAAGACCATCTTGAAACTCTTCGTTAGGATATGTGACGAGGTACGAGTACCTGATGACTTTCGAGTCTCGCGGGTGCCTCTATATAAAGAGATTAATGACGCCTTTCGCTAAGACAAAACAAGGCTGGTCATGAAGATAGAGATTAGAATAACAACACGTTTATACGGCAGTAAATCTTTACTCAATCTCGGGGAATAGTGAACACTGTAACATAATCGCCTTGCATTCAGTAACAAACAGGATTGAGTACGGCGTTGATCGCGTTAAGCTTCATGTGCTGTGTAGTGTAGAGAACGAATAGGCACCATTTCCAGTTCAAAGCGGACCGTTTAATTGCGTGAGTTGCTTCGAGTGAATGTTATATATCAGACAGCAAATATATAAACAAAAATATCATATGTTATTAAATCCAATAACAAAATAAGGGCACAATTTTCTTTTTTTTTTTATTAAAAAAAAAATATTCTAAACTTAAACCGTCTTACCACAAAAACTTTTAAAGGTCAGTTTAAGACTTGTCTAAAAAAATGACAAATTATGACGTTGACATATGGTTCATTTTGCAGCCACAATTTTTTTAGATAAGTGTAAAACAGGTGGTTAAGTTTTTGTAGTAAGGCCATTAAAGTTTTTTGAATGCTTGTAAGCATGCTGAATGTAGGCGCATTCGATATTGCTAACAATTACAAAAAAAATATAAAATAAAAGATTAAAAGTATTATTTACTTATTCTTCTAACTTGTTAATTGTAGCTTAAACATGCATGATTTAAAGTAATACATCAACATTTGTAATTTTATATGTACCTCTAAGTAAGTGCTGTGTATTTCTTTAAGTTATTTGTTCACCATAATGTGATGCAAGTGTAACAACTTACATTTGATTGTGCAGTGGATACGTCGTTGGAGTACCTAATCTATATTAATAATTTCGTCAAGGGGTACGGTAGACTGGATCGAAACCTTATATGAATAACAAAGCATAAAAAAATATCGATTTTGAGTCGACAACATATATCCGCAAAATTCGGATTATGGAGAATTTCGTTAAATTCCAATGGCACTGACAAACAAACCGCTGTCGCCATCTTTAGTAGTTCACCATCCACTCACTATGCGATCAGCGCCAAAATAGCGAAAATCAAACGGCAACTTTTTAAGATATACTCTTTGATACGTGTTTTTTCTTTTTTATGATATACATACTCTTTGATATATGTTTTTTCTTTATACCGGATATTGGCCGATTCAACCACAGAAAAAAGAATTTGAAAGTTGAAGTTTAATTTAAATGTCAATGTCATTCACTTTCGTACAAAATATTTACATTAATTTTAAAAAAGTTAAAATAGACATATATATATATACAACTTAAAACTAATACAGTGCATCAAAAAATTGCTCCTCATCGCTGTCACTGGGTGGGTAATGTACCCAAAAGGCTGGCAGCATATTGCCACGTTGGATGGCAATGCTCAACCTCTGTGCGAAATAAAAGCCTGCCTTTGGGTCCCGGGAAGTCTCAACCAGGCGCCGGGAAATATCCTTGGCAAGAAGGCGGGCGCTCGAACCCCACGGCCCAAGAGTTTCAACCCCAAACGGCTCAAACATGTAATTACTTATAAGGTTACTATATTTGGGCCGCTTGAGGTTCTCTGCTTTGCGATCAGCGCCAAAACCATTACTATTTGCTGGGTTGTCATCGATCTATAAATAAATGGAGATCATTTAGTTTCGTACAGTGATATATTTCGTTTGAAATTGTGAAAACATTGCCACAATTGTGGAAAGTGGATGCAGCGAAAGACTCTTCGTAAAGATGGTGAGTAGTATTTTAGTATGGATGTAGGCAGGTTGTGTTTTTAAGTGAATTTTGTTCTGTTTTATTCTTAATGTGTGGATTGTAAGACTTTCTGCATTTAAATATAAAATAAGTACTTATTTACTTCCAGTGACATGCAATTTTTGTAATGGCAAAATATTTGTAAGCAAACAAATGCAAATGTGCAGTCGATGTGTGAAATGCGACAACATTATACTCGGTAAGCGGTTTAATTTTTTTTTTTCTTTAACCCGACAAATAATAATAAATGACGTTGAGGTGTTATCAACACATATAGAACCAGACACGATTTTTTGCACCGTTTTTTCTGATAATGGAATAGACTCCTTCATGCGCAAGTTCCACTTGAGCTCGGCTGGTTCTTATTATAAACTAGCTTCTGCCAGCGACTTCGTTCGCGTTAGATTCGAACTTTGTGCAAAGAGAGGAAGAAATAATAAACACCAGCCTATCCAATTATCTAAATCTATGCGTACCTACTACTACTTTCCCTTAATAGGAATAAAATGTAAACTATTAATAATTTGTAATTTGAACGAATATTTAAACCATACCAAAATAATTAATACTTACCTATTCTATAAAATAACAACAAAAGAAAATTAAACATAAATTATTTAAAGTCGTCAGTAAAATTATTGTCGGTCAATAAGGTTGAACACCCGAACGTCTAATCGCATCAACAGCCAAATATTGTACCGGCGGCGACCTCTCGCGTCCGGCCCTGGTTCAGGCCATGGTCCGGGGCGAGAGGGAATGGGATGCCGTCGCCTCCTTCTGCGAAGCGGTCATGCTCGAGAAGGAGGAGGCGGAACGCCAGAGAGTTCGCACCTCTCATCCCGGCCGCCGCGCTGGACCAGGTAGACACCATGGGCGCCGGGTGTCGCGAGATGACTCCCGGCCACCGTAGGCGTGGGTCTGTGGGCGGTGAGTTCGGGTGGCTCATCGTCCCTCTGTCTACTTAGACGACAGACCCGTGTCGACGGCGCGCGTTGTTCCACGCGCTCCTCAAAGAGATGTCAGCAACCCCAGCGGGGCCCAGCAGGGCCAAGGCCTGCCGGGGCTGCGGGTTGTTCGAAAGATACCGCGGCCCTGGTACATAAAAGGCCTATGACGGAACACGACGGTTTTTAGTCAGTAAGAGTCTGACACTCCCTCACCGCTGCTAACCCACAGCGGGAGGGGTCATTTGATGATTTTTAACGTCGGAAAAAAAAAAAAAAAAAAAAAAACAAATATTGTATGAAGCTCGCGCAGCCACCGCGTCGCTAGCCGCGTCGAGCGCAGCGACCGTTGCACAAAAAATGATCCTTATAGCATGATTCAGTATTCACTCGCGATGGCTTAATATTACCGTATTTCATGTATAACTTTGGTATTTCTTTACCGATTTATATTATTCTTTCTTTATTGAATACGTAATAATGTCAACTTTTTTTAGTTAGTGTGAGTAAGAGTATTATAAACGTAATAGTAGACAAATATAATCAGAAAGCTCCGAACTGCTAAGCTATCGAGAGTTAAACGTGTTATTGTGAGCCAACTATAAAAGATAGACATATACTGTCAGGGTATATTTTTTACATAATTTTAAGGAAAACATTTTCGTCCTAAATGGTTTCTGTGTAGCTTTAACCAGTAAGGCTGCACACGCGACGGAAGCATAAAAAATGAAGTAACTTCTCCCGTTTTCCCAACATTTACCTTCACTGCTCTGCTCCTATTGATTGTAGCGTGATGAAAAGTATCCTATAACCTGCCCAGGAGTATGAAGAATTATTGTACCAAGTTTTGTTGAAATCCGTCAAGTAGTTTTTGTTTCCACAACGAACATACAGACAGACAGACAGACAAAAATTTTACTGATTGCATTATTGGCATCAGCATCAATGACTAATAATATATTAAATGTACAGAATTGACCTCTCTACAGATTTATAGTATAGATAATTGTATAATATATTTTTGCAGATAATTTCAATTATTGTGAGTGTTGTGGCTTAGAAACAATTAGGCAGTTAAGAATAAACAAGGCTCGGGCACTATCAAAGCTTTTTCCTAAAAGGCAAAAAGCTGCTTCTGCTGCATCACAAGATTTATTTGATGACTTTCAGGTAAGTTAATAGTGTGGGTCACTGAGTAAAGTAAAATAAATATAGAGGTGAGAGGATATACCTACACCTACATACATTCACAATACTAATTATTATTAGAATATTTGTCTAAAAATAAAATATATTTCTCTTATTAAACTCAGTTAGCTCAGATGGTAAGAGCGCGACAACGGAGAAGTCGAGGATGTAGGTTCAATTCCTGCATGTGGTGTATTTTTTCATCACATCTTATTAAATTTGTTTAATAAGAGTAACACAATATAGCATTAAAATTTTAAATTAAATCTTTAAATTAGCTATTCACAAATATATTTCTCTTTTAAGGTTGATAACGAAGAGTTGACGCTAATCGAAGATTCATTGATGATTGATGATGCTTCTTCGGACAACAAGAAAAAAGCTACTGTCAGCCAGAAGTGATGATACTTCTTCGGACGACAAGGAAAAACAGCTGCTGTCAGTCAGCAGATTTTATTTTTTTAGAAGAAGTTAAAGTAGAGAAAAGACCGAGTGCTTAAAACAAAGAAATTTATAAAGAGTAAACCTTAAAAATATACGACGTAGGTACATAGTTGTTTGCGGTTCTTCGACGCTTGCGCTTTGGAACCGCGTTAAACTTATGTTGACGTCAACAAATGGTAAAAATATTTTTGACATAATACTTTTCTGACTATTAATAAGAGTTATTTACATAACCTATATTAACGATGAATTTGATTATTTTGTTAATTTGTCTTAGTTTATTTTGAATGTTGATTTAAAATAAAAATAATTTATGTAAAAACTTTTGCAGTTTTTATTTGCCATATTTATTAAACTCGGTATTATTCGGTATTTCTCTGAGGGATCGCATCAGAAATGAGGTAATCCGTCAGAGAACCAAGGTCATAGACATAGCCCACCGAATCAGCAAGCTGAAGTGGCAGTGGGCTGGCCATATTAGCCGAAGAACCGATAACCGTTGGGGTAAACGAGTTCTAGAGTGGAGACCACGCCTCGGCAAACGTAGTGTAGGACGTCCTCAGGCACGGTGGAGTGATGACTTGCGCAAGACGGCTGGCAGGAGCTGGATGCGAGAAGCCGAAAATCGATCTCAGTGGCGTGCACTTGGAGAGGCCTATGTCCAGCAGTGGACTGCGATAGGCTGATGATGATGATGATGATATTTATTAAACACAACTAACGAAGCTATATGAATCTATATTTAATATTTTCGAAAACCGATGACTACAGAAACATCTATCTATATTTTGCACCTAGATGTGTATTATGAGTCAAATTTCACCCGAGCGAAGCCGGGTTTTCATCTAGTTAATAAATAAATAAATGCTCGCCGGCAGTGTGCACGATGCTGTCGTCGACGTCTTATATGGCGCTAATCTGCGCGCTCTTAAGAAAAAGAACGGCGGTATTTGTCCCATTGCCGTGGGAACAACATATCGTCGTATAGCAGCCTAAATCGGTTGCAAATTTCAGCTCCTAAAGTTGGGATACGGTTCCAAAGGGGGCTGCGAGGCTGCTGTACACGCTTTGTCGGCCTACCTAAATTATGGCAAAGAAGAGGTCATCCTGAAGGTTGACATCAAAAATGCTTTCAATTCCGTAAACCGGGACACTCTGTTGGCTGAAGCGCAAAAAAAAAGTACCCAAAATTTATAGTTTTCTCTATCAGTGTTACAGGCACCCATCAAAATTACTTTATAAGGACTGCAGTCGGATGTCAAGAAGGTGATCCCCTCGGGCCAGTAATTTTCAGCCTAACCATTCACCCGATCATTCGAGAGCTAAATTCCAAATTCAACGTTTGGTATCTAGATGATGGGACCCTGGGAGGCGATGTAGAGACCGTATTTCAGGATTTCATTCATTTAAAACATAAATTTCATTCCATTGGTTTAGAACTAAATTGTACAAAATGCGAATTATTTATTACTGACACGACTGACAGACAAATGACAATATTCAAATTTTTTTTTTTTTTAATTTTTAATGGCATGGCATTCTAGCCATATTCAAATTTCAATCATTAGCACCACTGATTAAAATTATTGATAAACAGTCTCTCCGCCTCCTTGGGGCTCCCATCCTAGACTTTTTCTACATTTATTTCGGAAAAAATATTTCAATGATATTTCGGAACGCCTACAGAAAATTACAATGCATTCGGCCATCACAATTATTCGACACTGCTGTTTTGGTCCTAAATTTACATATTACCTCCGTTCTTCTCATCTCTTTAAACATAGCCACCTTTAAGACCCAATTGATAAAATTATCCGCCATACCCTCAGCTCCATTCTCAATGTGGCCCTGGACGACCGAGCCTGGCAGCAAGCCACATTGCCCATCCGGATGGGAGGTCTCGGCGTCCGCAAAATTACCAGTATTAGTTTACCGGTATTCATATCCTCGGTTCACTTACTTATTCCAACACTGGCTGATTTCGAGGTGCCGTATTTAGCCACCTCGAATCCTCGAAAACCTGCCGGATGCATGGAAAATTACTTGCCCGAACAAAAATTTACCTAGCAACCCGTCTTCCCAAAAACAGTGGGATGAACCGCTCTGCAGAGTAACCCGGAATAGTTTAATAAAAACGGCAATTACTCCTGCTGAGCGAGCGCGCCTACTGGCTGTGGGTAGATGGGAGTCGGGGCTTTGGCTTCAGGCACTACCGTCGTCAAACATTGGCACTATGTTTGACCACACAACTTTTCGCCTCGCTACCTGTTTACGTATAGGCTGCACCGTGCTGCTCCCCTCATCGCTGCCACTGTGGTGAGGCTGTCACCAGCCTCGGACCGTAGTGCGGGCCGTATTGCGCGGCATGCAAACATCTATGACATTATACGTCGGGCTCTTGTTGCCGTCGGGGTACCAGCTGTATTAGAACCACGTGCCGCAGCGGCGGCAGCAGCAGTGTGCTGCTGCTGCGGAGAACCTCAAGCGGCAGAAATATAGTGGCCTTGTCGGAAACTATATTTTCGAACCGTTTGGGGTTGAAACCCTCGAGTCGTGGGGTCCGAATGCCCACATTCTATTTAAAGATCTCTCTAGGCGGCTGGTTGACGCTTCTCGTGACCAAAAGGCTGGCTATTACCTCGGACAAAGAATCAGCATGGCGATCCAACGAGGTAATGCTGCCAGCCTCTTGGGTACGCTCCCAGTCGACAGCGATGGGGACGAATTTTTTGACGCTTTTTAGTTGTTTGTTTTACTAGGATAGTTTTTGATAAGTAGTGTAAATATGTTAATATCTCTGTAAATAAAGCCTCTTTTGATAAATAAATAAACTATTTAAACACGAAGCAATTTTTATTTTGGTCTCCATTATCAAAGCAATATTAATATAAACTGACAGGCTAATGGCACGATTCGGAACCTTATTTAGTGTTATCGTGTCATCGTGTCAATCAAAGGGTCGAGGACACTTTAGAACTAAATCATCTCCTGCTAAGTGGAGGGCGGTCTGTTGATTGAATAACGTGGACACTTTGAGGTCTTCTTAATTAAATTTTCAGTGTTCAAGAAGGAATATAATTCTATAAATTATTAAGTAGAAAGTTTGCTCAGATATTTAAAATGATATTATATATTTTAGATTTAATCGATTTTTTTGAGCGACATCAAAAAGCAGGTTTTAATTCAGATTAAAGTTTAACTTGTATTTAGGTTTACAATGGTCTTACTACAAAAACTTAAACATGTGTCAAACACTTGTCTAAAAAAATGTGGCTGCAAAATAGACCTTATTTCGACGTCATAATCTGACATTTTTTTAGACAAGTGTTAAACTGACGTTTAAAAGTTTTTGTGGTAAGACAGTAAATGTTTATTGACCAGTTTTGAAAAAAGTATTTGTGAGTTTCTATAGTGACAGTTTGTAATCAAAGCATTGTAAACTTGAGAGTTTATAATGACAGAGTGTAATAACGTTCCTTTAGTAAAGACAAAAATTGAAACCAGCTCCACAAAGTATTTGAGGTATAAGGAGTTAAGCTATAATTCCCTATATAAAAGCATAACAATACTTAATTGATTTAGAATGAGTAATATTGGATCTGCTGAAAACAAAACATATTGCCAAAACAAGTCGGTACAACAAACCGGTATTTCGCCCGGCTGGGTCTTCGCAGATCCGGCCCAATCGGATTAATCTCCGGATATTGTTTCAGAATTGTGTTCTTGTTATTTTGTATTAGATGATTATTTATTGTTAATATTGTTATTCATCATCTTTATCCTACCAGCCCTTTAGCCATGATATTATTGAGCTTCTGTCACATATGAATAATAACAATTTCTAACTTACATTCTCCATTTTTGCACAAAAATAAAAACAAAAACAGAATCTTCCCTAAAAAACGTAAATAAATAAAAAAGAGAAAATACGTAAAAAAATATTTTTACTACGCTTTAGATAGCTGCACGCCGACAGTTGATTGGACGACGAATGAAAACCAACGGACGCACGGAAATTGGAAATCTCATGGCGTAATAGAAATTTCACTGTTCAACTGCAGTATGATGCTTTTTGAAAATGCACTCTCTTAGGATATGTATTTTTATGAAGTATTCTTGTGCCGTTTACCTGACGAATATCTAACTAAACATATACAAAGTACATACGTATGTATTTTGCTTATTATATTTTTTTATATGAAATCGCGGGGTACGCAATGATATGATAGTAGAATGATATACATTTTCTGGTTGCACATAAAATTTGTATGATGCAATTTTCTTTTCGTGGTTTACCCGCAATCTGAGAGAACTACTTCCCGTGGCCAGATGCCACTCATAAAAATTAAAAAATAGTGATTACCAACCATATTTCAAACCCATGCTTACCAATTTCTGAAATCAATGTTAACTAACAAAACAAAATAAAATATGAAGACCTTTCAGGATAATTTAATATTCAACGAATTGTGACAACCGTAATTCCGGTAACAATTCAGTGTAGATCTCTCCGGATTCAGGTTTAAACGCAAATATACTTCATCCCTCGAAATTAGAACCGGGAAACCTCATCCGGGATACCCGTATTGTACAATGGCAATGTCGCAGCGGTCGGATGTTAGCGCTCACTGATCTAATTTTGATCTATCGAAAGAAAGATTTTTTCTATATACCTGCTTATGTACTATAACACTGACACACCACTGTCTATAGGTAAATACGCAAAGAAGCATCTTTACCACCCTAGTGCGTCCTAGTGCAATATCTAAACTGACATTAATTTGAGTGTTTAAAATTAAATAACTATAGCTCAAAAACTTTTTTTATGAAGGCTAGTCGAAGAAGTGTCCTAGCCGCCAGACTTTTTGCGTTCATTTTTCATGATTTTTTTTTTTTATAAATGATCATATTCCTAAAATAGACTCAGTACGATATTCAATTCGTGGATTACGATACAAAAATCACAAAGGAATTGAAAGTCATATCATCACGACTACATTTTTAGTTTTTATTTCTATACGGTCAATTGCATTACCTTTGCTTTTCCAACTTTGACCCGGAGTTAATAAAACGTAGAAATTGAACTTACCTTTAAAACGTTCCTGTTGGATGTGATTTCAAAGCAATACTCAGGAGAAATACATTTCTAGTATACTTAGGAATACGGAATATTACAGACTTTTAGATTTCGCATTTTCCAGTAGAATTCGTTGGGTAATGGAGCCTAAATAGCCTTGAAGAATTAGCACTTGATAGGCAGAAATGGAAGGATGCACTAAATAGCATATATAATTACACATTTTTTCTATATACTTTATAAAAAATGAGCCTAAATGGCAAGAGCCAATCTGACCTACCGGAGTGAAGCCTTATTAAAATTTAGTTTAGTGTTTTGTTTTATGAAGTAACCTAGCAAAGACTCAAAGTTTAGAACAAAAATCACTGACGTAAAATGTGGTACTATGAAACATTGGACAGATCAATAACTGAGAATTCGAATAGCAATATCAAATTATAAAGTTTGTGAGTCAAAATTCAACAGAAACGAACAGACTAAAGTTTCTGACTGTGTACGTAGGTATCTACAAACTTTGTTTGCGTGTTTACATAACGTGTTTCACCTCAATGAAGACGAAACTTCGTGGAAACAAGCTCATCGGCAGCACTTCTAGTACTTTGTGTACCATTTATACTACGCGATTTATCGTCACGATCCATTGTTTCAAAAAAATAAAAAGTAAGTAGCAAAAAGACATAATAAATATATACCCATTTCAGTGCATCTATTAGGGTTCCGTTTGTTAGGGTTCCGAGCAAATACGAAACACTCAAGCGCACCGTATTGCTCGATTCAATCCTGACCAGTGACCACCGCGAAGCCGAGCAAATACGAAACACTCAAGCGCACCGTATTGCTCGATTCAATCCTGACCAGTGACCACCGCGAAGCCGAGCAAAATACGAAATACTCAAGCGCACCGCATTGCTCGATTCGATCCTGACCAGTGACCACCGCGAAGCCGAGCAAATACGAAACACTCAAGCGCACCGTATTGCTCGATTCAATCCTGACCAGTGACCACCGCGAAGCCGAGCAAATACGAAACACTCAAGCGCACCGTATTGCTCGATTCAATCCTGACCAGTGACCACCGCGAAGCCGAGCAAAATACGAAATACTCAAGCGCACCGCATTGCTCGATTCGATCCTGACCAGTGACCACCGCGAAGCCGAGCAAATACGAAACACTCAAGCGCACCGTATTGCTCGATTCAATCCTGACCAGTGACCACCGCGAAGCCGAGCAAATACGAAACACTCAAGCGCACCGTATTGCTCGATTCAATCCTGACCAGTGACCACCGCGAAGCCGAGCAAATACGAAACACTCAAGCACACCGTATTGCTCGATTCGATCCTGATTACCACGAAGCCGAGCAAATACGAAACACTCAAGCGCATCTTGTTGCTCGTCATGATGCAGATTATGGTATCAATGAACAAAATGCAGCTGACTCTCGTAAACAAAGGTTTATGTCCAATTGGGAAGCTGTTTGTGAAGACTATCTTTCTGCAGCACAAGAAGGGCATTCCAACCCATGTCACTGTTGTGGACGTTTATTATGCCACATAAGAAGAGTATTAAAATTTCAAAATCTTCATTGAGATTAAAAAGTGTTAATTAGGTATACCGATGACTATTTGTCACAAATATTCCATCTCCACCCAGATGTAGATAAAGATTGTTTTTGTAACACATGCACAACAGATGTACGTTGTGCATGTGTACGTTGTACGTGTTTTAAAGTTCCTCGTTTGGCCAGAGCAAATGGGTTGATATTTCCTGAAATACCTGACGTCTTGAAGGATCTTACTCCTCTCGAAGAATGAAAATTGTTAAAAGAGGAAGCGGCATAGGATTTGAAATGTAATAAATGTACCTGTTGTAGTAAACACTATGGTTACTTCGTTGCCTAGGTCAGTATCAGATACGCATGTTATTACAGTAGAACTGAAACGTAAGATGTGCTACGAACACGGACGTAAGGGGCATATAAGACCCAAAAAGTATGCGAGGCTACCCAGTATTTGATTCAATGTAATCTTTATAA
The DNA here is from genome assembly GCA_963856015.1 of Helicoverpa assulta. Lineage (NCBI taxonomy): Eukaryota > Metazoa > Arthropoda > Insecta > Lepidoptera > Noctuidae > Helicoverpa > Helicoverpa assulta. Next base: position 5,927,356 of record CAWLCW010000027.1, read on the forward strand.
ATATCATGACATTCGTATTGACGAGAATTGGTCATTTGATGATCAGCATAATAAAGATGTGTGTACGTGTCATGAGCTGAATAATGAAAATAACACTAATGACGACGAAGATCCTGGTTGTACTGAAACCTTTTTAGATCAGGTTTTCACTTTCATCATTGCTCCAAGTGAAGGAAAACGGCCGCTATGTCTGTAACGGTCTGATAACATAACTGGTTTACGTCTTGTTATCACAACGGGTTATACTCAAATAGATAATATGTTCAACAATATGGATTTGAATGCTAGAACATACTGTGCACTCTTTAGTTACCAAAGCCCTTTATGGATACAATTTAGAACTGAGTAATAGATTTTATCAAGATTATCCGAAAATATAAGTATTAATGTTTAGTAATCAGAAAAAGTTTATCTATCATAAGAGAGACAAATTTTTTTGTCCGTTTTATAAATAATGGTACGGAACCCTTCGTGCGCGAGTCCGACTCTCACTTGGCTTGGTTTCTTTTATTTATTTCAATTTCACGGATGTGTCCGCGCTTATACGAAGTATTTTTGAACTGGGTGGCAGATTTTACCATTGCATGCATTGATTGCATCTCAATTTATATAGAAATCACGTATAGCACAACAGACTACCGACTCGGAAATGCGCGAGTTGGCGCCCCGCGAACAGTTTCTACCAATGTATGTGGGAGCGTGGGGGGCGGCGGCCACGGCATATGGTTTGCATGATTACATGACGATTATTAACTGATTTGATAAAACCAAAATGGTAATGTAACTGCATAAAACCAAAATGTAACTGCCGTCGTAATCAGCGTCTCCGCGCGGGGTAGCAAAATACACCGCTACGTAAGGCAGATCTGCGCCTCCGTCGCCGCGTGCGTTATCCGTCGCTCCGCGCACTACGACGGGACGCATTCTCAGTGGGTGGAGAGCCTTACTGCATTTTTTTTGCAGGGGATTGATAAGCGAAACACTTTTTTTGAAAAAAATCAGCAAAACACAATGACACCATCTCTACGACTACCATTCTGAACGTCAAGCATTTTCAAAAAAGAAAAAATATGATGAGTCCTATCTGACCCATGAATTTATACAAATAGAGAATTCTGAAAATCCTGATGGAAAATGTGTTGTGCAAGGTTTTGACAAGTAGCTCCCTGGCACCTGCAAAGCTTAAGCGTCACCTTGAAACCAATTATCCTCATCTCAAAAATAAAAACATTAATTTTTTTAAAGACAAAAAGATGTTCATCAGGCATGACCGCTTTACAAAAATACGCAAAAACCGATAGTGAAAAGCCACGAAAGCCTCATTCATGCTTAGTTACAAGATTGCGCGAGCTGGAAAACCTCACACAATAGCCGAAGATTTGTTGAACAATTTGTTGTGCATGACTGAAGTTGTTGCCTGCTTGCTTAGAGAGGATGCAGCTAAGAAAGTGTCAACGGTGCAGTGTTCAAACAATATCGTATCCGACCGTATTCACAAGATTTCAGATCACTTTGAAGATGTATTGATTGATAGATTGAAAGAGAGCAATGCATTTCCAATGCAACTGGACGAAAGTACGGATGTTGCCGGATTACCAATAACTACTAGTTTTTGTCAGATATTTATGCAGAGAATCTATCGAAGAAGATTTGTTTCTCTGTGCTCCTTTCGCCAATCGGCTCTCGCTGAAAATCAGAGCTGAGGCTTTTGTCCCGTATAGGGTCTCAGCATTATGCTGAGCGAGGGCCGTTTCACGTGTGTGTGACACAGTTTTCCCGTTATGTACCTTCTTCTCGTGTTGTCTCTTAGTGTAATATTCGTCTTTTTTTTTTGTCTAATTTTTTTGTATTTTTTTCTGTAAGTCCATGTGTCACTTGAATAAATGTATTTTCTTTCTTTCAATACAACGGGAGAAGAAATTTTTAAAGTAATTGATGATTACATAAAAAAAGACTGCATTGATTGGAACAAATGTATTAATGTATTCAGCGATGGAGCTGCAGCCATGATTAGTAAAGTAAAAGGAACGGTGACAAGAATTAAAACGGTTGCGCAAAATTGTACTAGCAGTCATTGTATTTTACATCGTCATGCTCTTGCCGTGAAAAGAGTGCCATCTCATTTAAAACAGGTCCTTGTACCAGCCGTACAAATCGTCAATTTTGTGAAAACACGTCCACTGCAGGCAGGAAAAGTCAGCATCAATCACTCCTTCTACACACGGAAGTGAGATGGCTTTCCAGGGGAAGGGTTTTAAACAGATTATACGAATTGCGCGATGAACTGCGAGTTTTCTTACAGAGCCTTCCTTCGCCTGCAACTGTTAGCCATTTTGAACTGTTAAGTGACGAGCGATGATTGATGAGATTGGCTTACTCGGCCGATATCTTTGACAAACTGAATACAGTGGGCAGCTCTTTGCAGGGAAGAATGATAACCGTGTTCACAGTGAGTGACAAAATATCTTCATATATAAGGCTATCATAGCATTACTCCCATTTTTGTCAACTTACAGATAACACGAAAAACGAATTTAGGAGTAGGTTGAATGCTGCACCAGACCTGAGCATCCAATTGTCGGACATAAATCCTTACTTCAATGAAATTTTAAGGAAAACTATGAAGAGATTTCATTCATCACATTTTTTTGTACTTACCGTTTCTTTTAACTAAATAAATATTTTTATCTTAAAATGTATGTCTCTAAGCGAATTCAATGTATGAAATCGACTTGCTTCTGGCGGGCTACCGCATGCCACGAGATGGTGTCAAGCCTTCTTTACTTCTTACTTAAGCTAGGGTTCCGCCGAAAAATGGTGAAACAAAGAGTGATCCGAGGCCAAAAGAATTCGAGAACCGCTGGTCTATGCCATTCGTCTTAAATTTTTATATCGGATGGCTACCTCGACCACAGAAACCTCGATTACCATACAGTCCATACGATTTACCGGACCGTATAAATAAGCTTTATAGTAGACAATGCGACTGCAACAACCAATGAATTTAGCTGGCTTCCAATTTAGTGTCTACCTAATAACTATTCACAACTTCAGGGATATAGATATAAATGTTTTTTTTTATATGTTGTCAAGTTCACGATATATCACAATAAGTTTTCTTAATTCTAGCAGCAATTTGAACTTAAGTTTTGATAAAAATAACTATGAAGATCAGTTGAATCCAGAAGTGAAGAGAAAACATTTTCAATTCTCAATGTGTTTCTTGCATCCCATAAAAATTACTTTCAAATGGCTCGTTACATTTTGAGAATATTGTGAAACGAAATCAGATGTGATACCTATTGTTCAATGACTTTAATTAAGTTTACGTAGCATTAATGTGTGTAGGGTAGGATTTAGAATGTAGGTAGAGACCCATTGGAATATTATACAAGTTCATACATGTAAGTACAAACTCATGGGTTTCCCCGTGAGTTAAGTACCTTAAGCCCAACAAGACCACAGCGAAAGATTTGCTAAGGCTATTCAATCCAATCCATTATGGAAAGGTTTCAATACCTATGTAAATAACAATATATTTAGCAAAAATACGTAAATACCTTTGTGTAAGTTGATTTTCCGAAAGAGTATTTGCCAAACCCTTCTAACTAACGTTTCATTCATGCTTATCCGCCTGCAATACTTACCTTTGTGCTAACTCTAATGAATGCGTGAGAACGCATCTTGTCCGTCCTTGTCAGTCCGTACGCCTTCGAGTGGTGCAGGTCGACGCGTCTATGCTTTGGTAGAATTGAATAAATTGATTTATGGCAGCCATAAAATCTGAGTACCAGTTCGTTACGAAAAAGCTAATAGATAGTGACGATCACTGCTCGCAGTGAAGATGCCTTCAGGAATAATCAAACAATCATTAAACAAACATCTTCTTTTTATAGCCTTTAAAAAACCTTCAATTTCTAGCTTTCCCATAGCTTTCCCATAAAAGTATTCTATTATTTTGTACCGCAATAGCATGTGGAGCCTCTAAGATTTCTATCAAAGTAGGCTGTCGGTCCCTAGATTAATCTTGGTAGGCTTAGTAACGACCCCTTTTCATATATCTCGTGGCAAGTTACCTGAGATTACACCTTGGTCCTTTAAGTGGAGTCGAGTGAGGATCCCTTAATGTCAACAAGAAAACTGTGCTGATGTACAAAAAAGCCCAAAGAACACATTCATGAAACTTAAGGTGGTTAAACATGAAATTGAATGAAATAGTTAACGAAATTTTATTGTGATATTTTACTAAAGTTAACATTAGCTATCATTCACGGTATTCATATAGGTTCCTACATCAAAGAATTGTTGATGTCTTGATAGAAATAAACCAACAGACGTGTCCACGGCAAGAGGGAACAGATATTATATGTATAGGTAAATCAAACTTTTGTCAACACTCGTTCAACACCCACTGTACTGTACCTTTATGACGTTTATGCAAAACTCCTAGAAAGTGTTCAACGATGTTTCCTGTATCACCGTAACTATAAACACTTTTTAGCTGAAAAAAGACTTGGACACTGCAAAACAGGAGAAAGTCGACAGAATTAATTTATCTACACATTTTTAACAGCTTATTGGACTACTTTAGTAAAATTCATGTAAATGTACCTTTACAGACACTGCGTAAAGACATCCATAGCTCTTTCTACGTAGAAAGATCCCAAACAATCTCGGTCACTTTGCTACCTTATGTAAGATCTGACGACTCTTTAACGACCTATCAAAACGAAGACTAGACATCGCCTTGCCATGCCAATCACATACTGCAAAAAAATCACATTGCTCCCTCGACCATCATCACCATAAATCATCATCAATCTCATACTTTTTACTGTTACCTTTTTGTACTAGAATTGTATCGTTTTGTTTATTGTATCAAGTACGAATAATTTTAGTTTAAATTGAATTTATTTTTCACAAATTCAAATCATTTTACCTCACTTTAATTACCTGTACAGTGTTGACACGGTTGATGAACCAAATATACAAGAAGATAGGTACTTCCTGTAACAGAGCTCCGCAGATTTTTTTTCTCAAACGGAGTGGCAACAATAAAGCTATGATAAAAAATTTAGAAGCACAGTGAGGCCTTAATATTAAAAGATAATACAGTAGACTTCAACGCTGTAACGTTTTTTGTAGATATATTTTCATTTTATTTATACCTGTATTTCAGACTACTAGGGCCCATACAAAATTCAAATACACATATATCATACATAACAATACTTATAAACTGGTAAAATTATATTACATTTCTTCATTTAACTAAGTTTTTTTTTGTTTGAACGAGCCGATGCCAACGGCTGACCGCGATGCATATGAAGAAGTAATATTAAAACCATTGGGGACATGACAATGAAAATTATAGTCAGAGACAACCAGAAACGTACACGTTAATGAGAACTACATACGAGTGAAGGAAACTGCCAAAAAGAGCAAAGAAATCATGAACAAGTATAAATTGCAAGGGATACAAGATAAATAAGGAGACAACGAAATAATTTCTGATGACCAAATAACAGAAATATTACATTGATACAAGAAGGAACAAGAATTTACAAACAATCCGATTTTTTTTGTCGTAACAGATATTTTACAAGAAATAAACGAATAATAAGAATTCTTATAAAATACGTTATTTTTTCTAGACCTACAACAATGCTATCAAGTACCGATACTCGAGTTCAATTTTTATTTAGCTTAATTTCTTAGAGATAATTTGGGTCAAAATAACATAAAGAGAACGACTAGAGGCAGCGTCAACATGATAACAGTGATAAAGCTATCTAAAAGCGTGATGCGAATAATCCTGTGAGGTTGAAGGACGTGATACTAATAACAAGTCGACTGCCTCTATTTTGTGGGGTTATTGCACTGTAAACAACAACTACCTCTAAAAATGTATTTCCTTGGCGACAGGGGGACTGATTTCAACGAAACGTTTGCGCGGGAAATGAACACCGACATTTTGTAAACCAATAATGTGCTAAAAACATGGCGCCTAGGGTTGCCAGGTGTTAGGATAAAGCAGGACATACGTAGGATTTTTGATTGATTGTCCGGCCAAAATAAGCGGCATCCGGCCTATTAGGATTTAGGTAGGATTTTTCAATTTCGAGATCGAATCACGCCGAACGAGTATCGGCGCGACGCGGGGCGCGGCGACCGGCGGCCGCGCGCTCGGCTAGCCGAGTTGACCCGAGAACAGCCGACCGCTGGACTAATTTATAATAAAGAAATATTAGCTTGATTTTGCTTTTGTTTTATTAAAATGCAATCAGAAAATCCCGATTTCCATTTTTTTTAAGTAACACCAAAATTTTTCAAAAATGTGAGGCGTCCGGATTTTTCGACCGAATGTTAGGACAAAAAAAATTAGTTTTACACTTTTTATAAAAAAATGGACAAAAAGAAACAAGATGTCCGGATTTTTTACCCAAATGTCAGGACAAACTCACAGGTCTGTCCGGATTTTGCGTCTGAGGACCTGGCAACCCTAATGGCGCCTTATATTCGAATAAGAATCATTCGAAACTCAAACACGATATGAACAGATTTTCATCTGTTATAAAGCGCAGCTATACCTAATGAAATATACATACCGGTAAAAAAATCCATGAGAAATGTAAAATATCTCCTGTTATAGTACCTGAAATCCTGAACAATGCATAAAGCTGTACGGACATGCAAGTTGGTACTTGTTATATTTTATACTAGCTTCTGCCAGCGGTTTCACCCGCATCCCGTAGGAACTACTTCTCGTACCGGGATAAAAAGTAGCCTTCCTCGATAAATGGGCTATCTAACACTGAAAGAAATTTTCAAATCGGACCAGTAGTTCCTGAGATTAGCGCGTTCAAACAAACAAACAAACAAACTCTTCAGCTTTATAATATTATAATATTAGTATAGATTAATAATACATTATCCCGTTATCCAATAATAATAATAAATATTGCACTTACCTATGCTAACTATTTGGTTTTTAAATGAAATAAACTATTGTGTGGTAAACAATTATACATCAAAAATGACAATGACAGTTCTTTTAAAATAATTTAAAAAATGAAACATATATAATAGAAAGAAGGTTTATAACACAATTATTTATAATATAAAACCTCCATTGGGTAATGGCGTCGCCTATAGAGTACCTTCCTACAAGAATCAATTTTGATATTTAAACATTTTTCTTATCTACCTATATAAACATAATTGGGTCGCTGACAAGAATACTTATAGTAAAATAAATAGCAATTCAACAGTTTTTTTTTAAACTTAAATGGGGAGAGCAAGAAAATAATGAACTTGCTTTTAAGAAATTACTTTATTTCCGTTTTCTAAAGGTTATAATACTTTGTTCTTTAAATCGAATCTTGATTCTTTCAGTCACACGAAACCCATGGCAGTATATACATTTAAGCATCATCAATAGATAGTAGTTAGTGTAGTTAAATTAAGGATATAGAAAATGTTTGGCATATTCTTTACTTAATATAGTCTTATTGTGCGCTACACTTAAGAATATAATGATTACAGTAGGTACCGACATAATAGATTCTGAAACATTTCTCTGCCATTAATTTCGTCGATGAACGATTCACTTTTTTTCACCGATAAAATGTTTCAATGACGAACGATTCGCCGACTCAACTGTTCCCTGGATATAAAACATACGTATTCAGGTGTAAAGAATAAATGAAAATAGGTCTACATGACAGGCCTATGTTTTATATCGCAGGGTTAGACAAAAAGTTGTGTCGGCTAATCGTTCGTCATTGAAACGGTCTATCGAAGAAAAAAATTTCGTTCTGTCGGTCAACCGTTCATCGGCAAAACGAATGACGGAGAAATGTTTCAGACTCACATAATATAATAATATTTATTATGTCTAGGTACAATAAGGGTTATCAATCTTTTTTAGCTATCTTTAATGTAATCAATTGATTGTTTCTCTCATCAAATTGGTACTAAGTGTTCATGTTAGAGTTAAACGATATTAAAATAGAGTTTCACAAGTAATACATTTTTCAGCTATTCAATTTTATTTAGGCGTTGTTAATTTCGCGTACCTACATTTAGCGATTTAACTAACACGTGTAGGTATTTCCAAAACATTTACAGAAAATTGGCAGAGACTTCATCTTTCTGGCTTTACCCCAATTTTATTAGGGTTCGGCGCAGACTGTTTTACTACCAAAAAAGAGGTATACTGTGTATAGTAAATTTAAAGTCATTTTCAAAAATGTGGTGTCAGACTATCAATGAGAATAAATCAATATACAAAACTATTTTAGGCGGAGTATTGATCATTATTAAAAAAATACAAACTCGAGCATTTAGTTTCATTAAGGTAGTTATGTAAAAATATATCTGAATAAGAACGTTCACACTATTAAGGCAAGTTTTTCCTCAAAAATGTCTTACTTCTATAGGCATAATGAGATTATAATTCACTTTATTTTAAAGTGAATGAGTTCAACTGAGCTAAAATTCCCTTAATACATATTTTTTTATAAATTCTACATTTTTACCTGTAGCAAATGTTGGACACTTCTACGCTTAATATACATATTTACCTCGTATTTGATACAATTGGTAAGTCAGTAGCAGAAAAGAATCTAGATTAGAAATCATGAAGGTATGTAAATGTAATATATGTAAATATCCAGGCCAAAATATGTCTATGGTCATTGGTCATATTAGAATTAGGGCCCTTTGTAGGCAATGCAATACTCACGTGCATTAGTGATAAGATCTAACTCACAATATAAAATACGGAGCCGTACTTGGGGTCTTTTAGTACTTCAATAATCATTACTATTTAATTAATTTTACTATGTTTTATGTCAAATTACAGTTTATCTTTTACTGTAGCAATAAATACCTAATACTCGATTCAATACGAATACAATCTAAAGGTACATAAATACCATCTCACTTTATAATTGAACACTTGAAAGCTACTGAAAGCTAAGAAGTATAATACATTTCTGTTTCAATTGCGCTTCTAAGCAAATAATTTACAAAACACTATCATGTAGCTTGCTAAGCTCCAATGAGCCAAGGTGACCAAGACAATTATTTTTGTAATATTTAAAATATTAATATGACCTGTAAAGTGCATTTTAAAATACTATACTATTACTAAATATACACATTCTAAACCTAATCTGTCTTCATATTAATACAATTTACATAAAAAACAGCCCTTCTTGGCCAACAGGTAAAACATAGACAAGTATTGAGTTATCTTGTAGGCAACACTAAGTCTATTAATCATTTAGGAACTTCAGAGAAAGCTACAGAAATATGAGCCTTAAAACAGTCAAAAAATACCAAATTATCAAAGTATCAAAATAAAAGTATAATAATTACCTAAATTCTTTGGTCTGAAAAAATACTGGTTTTCTCTTAAGGAATGTCAAATATAATTATTAGACACATACAACATCCTAGAATTGGGATTTAGAATATAATTTCACATTACACTATAGCTAATATTAACCGCACAGTGGTTTTAGTTTTTATTTGGCAATTTTTGCTTATACAATACAATGCAATAAGTTAACATGGGGTTTACCCCAAATATATTACAATAGATAGCTACAGAATCTTAGCCTATCACAATCAAATCATTGATCAATATCCTGACAAATGCTTCAGTTCAGTCCTATAGCAGAATTCAACAAGAAAACTCTTTTTAAAAAGATTAAAGATTCTTATAAAAACTTGAGTATGTACCCCAAATAGAATCATACTCATATATCTCAGATTAGTTAAAAGCAAATTTTATCTTTAGTTTGTAAAACTACCTTTTCTGTGACTTCCTAGTCAAACAAAAGTTTAGTATCAATCTAACTTTTAAAGTATTCCAGATTGTTCCTTCGAAAAGCTGATGATAAGTATGACAACTGTTCCCAAGAGTACCCAAGTCAGTGGGTTCTGCAAGTTAGGACTATATGCCAATTCCCATAAACTTGGAAAAGGCTAACTCGCTCAGGAGGCCAGTGTCTTTAGAGTTAACTTATATACTTTATACATTGGCAAATTCATTGGTATCCCCACAGATGTAGAATAGTAGATAAATTGGCAATTGATTTTAGTGAAGCCAAAACTGAAACAATACAGCAACTGACTTTTACATGGGTGTCTCAATATGTGCTGCATTCCTCAACTTTAAAATCGGTATTTGTGGTGTTTCGTAATTTCAATCATAGGATTATTTAAAATTTAAAACATTTTTCAAGATGTTGCTTGTTTTCATTAAAGTGCCTATGTTTTAGACACATCCACATAATAGACAATCTTTGAAACAATAGTGGGATCCTAAATCTATGGGTATCCCAAAACAGTATACTGCTTTAAAAAATAATGTTGAAGCAGGTTAAGCTAAAGAACAATGGCAACATCTGGTATCATTATTGTGCAGTTCTCGTTTAACTGTGGCGACTCACATTGTTTGTATTTTGGATCCAGTTTATCTAAATCCACTTTAATACCCTTCTTTTTAGCCATTTCCACTACATAACTCTTCATCTTGCGGTCACTGGAATGATTGAAAGATAAAAATTAATGTTTAAATGCATTTATTTTTTTATATAAACTATTCTACAAATATATTGATAATAGATCAAAATCAAATGTCTCTCGTGGAACAATGTCACTCTAGGATGTATTATATTTTTGAGTTACTAGACAGAATATATTTATATTATAGACCAAAGATGCACTTGAATATTTTAAAGTCTCTACTTCACATGAATTTGTAAATCCAGGTTAAAACAATGTATAAACAAGTTAATATGTCAGATTTTTTTTTCTTGACCTCTACAATGACAGCAAGGAGATCTTAATTTAACAGTGGCAGTTCATTTGAATATGGAATGCAATTGTGATTGATTGCAGGATATGCTTGGCTCTTTTCATTGAATAACTCAAGGAAGTTTTCAATTGCTATCTCAAGTTGCGAGTTTATAACAAAGGCCAACTGCAGATATTCAGTATAATATGCTTCAATAACAATACACTCATACGAACCTGAATTTCATACAAATACAGCATAAACAGCTTAACATCGCCATACTCAATAGTACGCCCAGAGTAGTCAGAACCATATCCATCAAGCTACCGTCCAGCATGATCACCAAAAAGGTTGTATGCCCTGTAAAAAGGTACACATACACATTTATAATGATAAAAATGTAATGTAAAATGTATTTTCTTCACTGTTATGAAATATAAACAGAAATAATAGGATCAACAGTAAATAAAAAACAAATGTAACTTGATGATTAACAACCGCACCTTGTTGGAAATCGCAGTAACTTCACAATAGTTTGACATCAGTTATAAAAGCTCTAGCTTATAATTAACAGTATTTTAGTTTTATTTATTCAGAAAACCTCGGAAATTCAGTCAATTCAATACATGGCGCAGGCAGAAAACCGACGAAAACATAAACTAGCTAGCCTGTCAGTGTCAACTGCCAAGTTTGTCAAGTTCTTGCTCTTGCTCTACGTCAATATTAAATCCACCAATAGCGAACGAATATGATTTTTCTAACCAAGAGCGTTCGGTAGGTAGTGTTTCGTTCAGAAATTTAGGTCCTATTTTGAAACAGTTTGGTAGCTATGTTACAGCCAAAGTAATAAGTCTGCATATTATACATATTATCTAGCTATTATTTATAATATCTACTCAATTTGGATAAAGTAATATAAATAATGACCAGTGATTATGTATAATATATATTTTCATCCCACCATCTCGGAAAGAGTAGTTTTACCCTTTGATATCTGAGCGCAAAAGCCGTTTTTATTCTCTAGAGCGGCAAAGTGATTTGAATTTAGAACATCGTGTGCAATACTCCATTTGTGACAATCTTGATAAGACTTTTCAAACAAATACATATTAAACAAATAAAATACTGCTTAAAATAATTATTCAATTAATTAAGTAATTTTGATTATTGTTTTTACACAGATTTTTAACCTCGTTTCATTTTTAAACTGAGTTTTCAAATAAATGAACTTTAATAGGTACTTCTTTTTAATTTGATACTCATATGTGCGCGCCATTTTGTTTTTTTGCATTTAGTAATTTCCTCGATGAAGTGGGATGAAATTATTATTTTTTATTGTTTTGAGGTCGATTTTAAACCTCATTACATTTTTAAACTGACTTTTTGCATAAATAATTTATTTTAATAGGTACATCTTTTTAATTTGCCATGTGTGACGTGCGTGCCATTTTCTTTTTTTGAGTTTTGAAATTTCCTCGATGAGGTGGAATGAAAAGTTACGTGTTGCACTCGAGTGCAAAGATTTTTCACCTTGTGCTCTTTTGATTCCCTCGCTATCGCTCAGGATTCTAATTATTGAAACACTCGCTACGCTCGTGTTTCAATTTTAGAATCCTTCGCTTGCTCAGTCATCAAAATTGAGCCCGCGGTTAAAAAGCAACTTTGCACTCTTGTATAACAAATAACTATTAATCACTATGGCTGTAACAGCTACATTGTTACTACTGACAAACATCACCTTTTGTAATTTCGTTATTTTCCGTATGTAGATGAATGGGTCTTATTAGAATGAAAAATGAAGCAGCACTCTTCATCCTAATAGATAAAAGAATCAAATAATATAACAAAAAATGTACTGCGAGAATCAATGTTGTATTTATTTTTAGTTATTGATACATTATAATTACGCTATATGATAAGCGTTAAGTAAAATTTTATTCACTTAGTAAATTAAGCAACAAAGACACCCGCTGGTTCCACAACGACGCTACAGCTTTCAGATATCGCTGGTAATTGAGCAGGCTTTGGAGACATTTTCTTAGGATCATAGTTTGTTTTCAGGTTCTTTGCCAGAGCCTTAACGTTATGTTTCAATGTCCAATCCCTGTAAACCAAAATGCCTTTTAAATAAAAGTACTTTTACGAGTTTTATCACGGTTATATTAACATTTTTTAATCCAGATGTTTCGGATCCTTTGCAACATCCATGGTCACAGAGAGACTAAGGTGTTAGTCGTCTTGATATTTTAAGTAGTTAAGTACAACAGTTCGGTCAAGCAGTTTTTGGCTTGGATTTTGATATAATAGTTTCTATGATGGGGTTCCAAGCAAGTGGCACGCTCCAGCCATCTTCTCTATTGAAATTTGGATGTTTTTTTTTTTTAATTTCAATAGCCTAGCGAATCATCCTAGGCAGGATACTATATTATAGCAATTAATAATAACGTTTTTCAGAGAAGCATCATTAATTAAATCAAATAGTTGGCACTTACGAGTAATTAATTCTGCAGCAGTAGATGCAAGCAGCTAGAACACAAGCACTTGCGCACGCTATGAACAGGATTACTGAGATCATGATCCCTCTGAATAGATTTTCACCTTCAACGTAAATTGATCCTGGAAATAAAAAATCAAATAGGCTCAAATTGTTGGATAAAAAGCGCATTGAATGTAGGCATGGGATTTAATCAGTAGGATTTAGATATATATACAGGTATCTTCTTGCCACACCCAAAGTGAGAGGAGTCATTTTATGATCATGACTTGTTCAACTAAGTCCATAGATAGATCAATATACAACGCTCTATTATAAATCGGCCATAGCATATCGGTATTATAAAAACATGTTATTTAGGATTAGATAGTTAACAATTAAGCCACATTTACATTTTTCGTGAAAGCAATAAAAAACAGTGCAAAAAGTAGCGGAGTTGGATACTATGAGACCAGCCGAGAACCCTTTTTTTTTAATTATTGCAGAAAACAATTGCGATTTTTTTTCAATAATAAGCTTAATAAATCTTATTTAATATTAGTAGAGTATTAAAGCCACAAACAACGAAATTCTGAACTTCGAGCATTTTGTTTAATACAGGAATAGTTACAGTGGTCGTGTTTTTTACTACTATTATTCGTTTGTTTGAATTTCTTACACAAATGCATTTAAACTCAATGCTTGATCTTGTTCTATCAGACTTACTTGCTAATTCATCATCGGGTAAAGAGTTGACATCTGTAAATCAATTTATAATTAAGTAATATTCGTATTTTTACGATTAGAAGGACCGAATAAAATTCTTTCCACACAGATACTTACCTGCCTCCTACAGAGGTACTTATGTGTAGATGCATTGCTTGCCAATGTTAAAACGCTTAGCTACACTATTTTACTAGTTTTCACAAGTAAGGTCATGCTTTATGTCCACATGATTATTTTCCTAGATTTTCCTTTTTTAGTTCCATATGATACCGAAATAGGATATATCATTAAGAATTGACTTACCAGTCTTAGCGTAAGGAACCATGACTTTTTTCAAAACTTTTTTGAAATTCACCATACATCTGTCATTAACGGCATCGTAGACAAACATCCTGAAAAAGTTGTTTATTTTTAGGACAACACAAAAAATTAAATTAAAAAAACACACGACAGAAAATTATTTATTTAACAACACGTACTCGTTACATCCACATTTCGAAGTTTCATTGTCCGATGGCAATTGCATCTGCAAAATAATTAAATCTGTTATTATAAATTAAAATCCTGGGAAGGTCTCAGTTTTGAAGGGTCGAATGAAACATACCTATCGTGTTAACTTTAATATTAAATCTACTAAAAGGATTTTTCTGCCACCCATATTTTACTAGAATCTGCACTTATTTAGTGCTTATAATAGGTAGGTACATACTTACTATATTTTCGGTTGAAACGTCTTCTGCAACTGTGTAACAAAAAAAATTATAACTTAAAAATAATATTTTCGCAATTGTAGGCTGGCAAAGGAGTAGTCTTGCTGAAGGAAAAGTATGTATGTAATGAATAGATCAATAATAAATGGCAAATCTTCATAACATGATAATGATTACAAAATAGTTAAGTAAAATCGTTTTACACTAAAACATTTATAACAGATGACACGGCACAGGCCACTCAATCAAAGGGTATAATTTCAGTTAGAGAATATAAATAAACGAAAAAATAATCACTTACAGGCAATCGAGTTGCAAATAAGAATAAAAAACAGAAAAATAATGTTACAAAACATTATCTGCACCGAATCTGTCCGTACTTGCATCATATTATTTAGGTATCACTTCTGAATGAAGTCGTGTCCTGTTATTAACCACACAAAGCCGCCTGCTTAAATCCTCATTGATACAATGTTACGAAAGAGTCTATTAATATGTAGCGCACTCAATATTTCACTGATAGAAATGACTTTGTTGTATTGCTTTTCAATAGAAATTATTAGTAGCGCAAAATACTACTGTTTGGTTTGCACCTTTTAGCTAAAGAGTATCCCTCTCAGAAGCGTGGGTTACCGAAATAGATCTATGACCTCGCTGCCATTCGGCTTACGAACGGAGTTATTTTATTTAATCTTCACCGTGCAGTTTATCCATCCATTCCGAAAGTTTGCTATACTCACTGATATTATAAAAAAAATGTGAAAGAAACCTGTGCCCATGAAGTTGAATTCTAGAAGCCCGCGCTACCACTGCACTTTGTATACTCTCTCTTTTAAAGAGTTCTATGTTCTTCTGGGTGTAGTTCTACGTTATATTCCCTCATAGATAAAGAGCTTCTTGACTGTAGAAAATGCATACAGAAGTGTTTAATAAGATTTCAATCAATTTAAATCGATTGATTTTCATTCGATCAATTAAAAAAAAAACTGATTAGTTTTTTACATTGATTAATCAGTAATCGTATAATATTTAGGTTCCCGAAATAATCTTGTGCGGAACTCTTGTCTTCTGACTTATTTATTATATTGTTTAAAATATCATTTTGTCTAACATTATCATATTATATGTTTTAGTATCGTACAATTATGATATTTTGTATTTGTGTTCTAAAAATAAAGATACAATAATAATAAATTTCCAAAATTCTGAAACGTGTTAGATTTTTCTTAAATATTCCCGGGCTTTTAAGTGACGCAATGTATTTCCCGATTTCGTTCAACAATAAATATTGAGTATAACGAAATGTAATTTTTCGTTCAGAAACATGTTATATATTCTCAATCGCAACAAGTAGCAAAAATAAATGATAATATTTAATGTTGTTTGACTGTATTACATTAGTTGTCAAGTTATTTACGAGCAAATAAATCAATCACAATTTGATTAATTTAAGTTTAAAGCGATGTTCATCTAATCATTCAATGAGTGCACATTGAATGCAATGAATAGGTAATGAAACTCTTACTAAAATTATTGTTATCCTTATCTAACTTACACATTACGTATATAGGTTCTCCGTTAGAGCGAAATAGCAATATTTCACTTAAGGCCGGCTCCACACGTTGGCCCCAACGCTCGTTCCAACGTTGGACCGTAAACTCGGTGAGGCGTCCACACGTTGGCGCATAACTTAGTTCTGTCCCTTCAGGGCCAATGTAAAGATGTCCGATACAGAAATCGAAACTGCTCTCAGCGCGTTTGTAGTGATGAGTGCAAATTTATATTTTTTACTGAGAAAAAATAAAAAACCACGTCAAAGAAGATGGTGGATGACGACACATCATAAAACACGGAATCGTCCATGCCGGTGGCGATTTGCTAGACGAGGAAGCCCTTTTTACACGACGTACGCACTCGCTGCGTGTTGTGGCAGAACTGAGCAACGCGCCAACGTGTGGACGGAACGCCAACGTTGGCGCGCAGATTCCTTTGATGAAACCGACACGAGACGGCCAACTACCAACGCTCGCCCCAACGTTGGGACGAATGCCATTTTCTCGATCCACACGTTGGACGAATAGCGTTGGGACGAGCGTTGGGGCCAACGTGTGGAGCCGGCGTAATTGTTTGAATCCCGTGGTTGCAACGCGGCGTAGCTCGCTCGCTCAAGAATTGAGTGAGTAGTCAAGAAGTTGAAATCAAAAAACCAGTTTATTTACCGACCACGTCCACGGCGCGCGCGTTCTATGGCCCGTGCCCAAAATTATAGTCCGAGTTTTCTCACAGAGATTGATATCACGAAGTTAATCTGTGTGGCTAGATGGAATTATATTTCGTGAAACATTACAATCTACTAGCAATATTCTAGAGTGTGATAAATGGTTTTGGAAAGTCATAAATAAAGTAACCATTGGGAGTGCTAAAAAGGTGTGTCGTGTTTCGAATTTTGAATCGTGAACAAACTTTTGTGCATTCACGTGAAAAATACAAGTGTTTTATTTCGATGAGTTCGTGTGTGCAAAAGAGATGTTGATACGGAAAAGTTTTTCAATTAAAATCGATTGTCAGTTGCATAGTTGAGTGATTTTCGTGTGATTTCTTCAACGAGACGAGTTCGCAAGGTAAACGTGAGTAAAAGTTACGCTAAAATAACTGTTTCTAGCCTTAGATTCCAACTGTTCGCTGTATGGTTCAATTAACACGATGAAAAGTTCCCACTGGGTGGTTTCTAGTGAGATTTTAATTGGAAATCATTGTTGTGCATTCCAATAGGATTGATAATAATATTCGTTGTGCCGAAATGTTTTGATTTGACATTCCTTTGTGCTAGTATCGGATGAAGACCGGTTTGTGTACTTTAATTACTCAATAATGTTTATGATACCAGTTTAAATATCGATTGCACTTCGATAATAATTAAGTGTACAGATTTTTTAAAACTTATAACTGCATCAACTGAATCTGGTTTATTTCCAACTTTAAAGCAGCTAAAATTTAAGTTGTATGTTGTTACCATCATTACTTCAGTTAGGACACACCATTTGCTGTAGGTACTGTAAACTTATTCTCCTTAAAAAAAACCTCATTGTCCAACCATTTCCAAAACACAAAGAAACTTTTAGCGCTTCAATTATTAAAACAAGTGAATCTAGAATCAACTTTAAATACTATTCTTCTGCAGATGTGCGCATCAAGAATTCAAACACACCGAACAAGTGGCCACCAGCCCTGATGCAGTCCGGAACATTCCATGAAGTCGGCTGACATGTAGCCATGGCCAGTGGCAAGGCTCTTTATTCAATAGCGGTGGTGGCACTGGGGTTCATTTGCTTCGTAGTCGGTGCCATTGCAGTGGGCCTTCCTACCTGGGGGAACTTCCATAGCTGTGAGTATTGAAACAAAGTTTTTTATTTATTACCTATCTCTAGTTTATGATGTATACTTTCCTGCATTGTTAGTTTGACCTGAAAGAAGCTCATAGGTTAATAATGTTAGTAACCAAAAATGTATACACATTAGTAACAAAACAATCACCAATTTTGTAATTTGCACAAGTTTTGCATACTAATGAATAATAATAATTTAAAGTAATACACAAATGTATAATACATGAATCACTTGTATTTAGTTAATCACCTACTTCAAAGTAATTAACAAAGTATCATTAAAAGCTAGAAAAATATAGAGCATGTTCTTGATCACTGTAAAAAAGATAAAAAAGTTATGCACGGCTGATTTAATAATACAGCGCCGCATTTATCTCGATGGTTAATTAATACTGATCATTTCACAGTCTAATTACATACTTGCACACTGAAAACAATATGAAAAGACAAACTACCATATTATGTTACCTGAATGAATATAATACACATAATACAATAGAACTTAATGAATCAGACATGCTTTGTTTTAATGTAGGCTGATGTAAACCCAGGGTTACATGACGCTGCTGACCAATTTGCTTTAGTGCTTATTTCAGTATTCCATATGCAAGATCTTTCTGTACACGAGAATTACATGAAACATTGGTTTGTATAATTCATAGCAATTACCTGAATACTTTCATAGCATACTCCATTGATGGCATTAAAAAAGTACAGTTGCAAGTATTGTTTTAATATCAATAAACTAAATTCTTGATCGGTACATTTTTTTCTTATTTTATTTTTGGCAAATCAGAAAAGAATGCAACATATTTTTTTTTACTCAAAAGGCACTGGGCATAATTATGTATTAGCTTATGATTTATTTTCCTTCTTAGTTTATTGCTAACGCGGATACAAGGAAAAAAGATAAAACAATTTTCAGAATTGTTTGTTTCCTTCCTTTTAAGGACAGAAATATTTTACATTGTTATTCAAGTGATTAGAATACAAATCCTACTTACCTACATAGAAATCTTTTTTCACAAAATGATTTAATTTAAAGAGCTTCAAAATATTTCTACAACTGCATATTTATTTTATTTTACAATTAAAAATGTATATTTTGTGTTGTTTAGTTGTTAATAAGTAGAATTACAATATATTAGTAATAGGCAAACCAAAATAGTAAGTCCCGCCCTCCACACCCCGCGTATTTTCTGTGCTCCCTGACTTCGCACTTCGTCGTGACGTCATACATTATAACGTGACGTTACTGTTAGAGGATTCACACACGACATAATCCCGCAGCGGTTCTCCGCACGGTCCATGTGAAAGATACGACTGAATTTCATAGAAGGTAGAATAACAGGAGATCCTTGACCTACGCCTGCCTCGAAGGAACACGGTGTCGTGTGTGAAACACCTTACTGTTTTGGTTGGCCTATACACTTTAATGTCACTAGTCACTAGTAACTGCTTTGTATGCACCTAGATTTGTATAAAAAACTAATTCTTTCAGATGACTCTGACTTTCAACTCTCAGTCCCTGGGTACTATTGTAAGTATGCAATCCGTTTCTTGGTGATTGGAAAAATCGATACACTTACACTTAAAATGCAATTAACTATTGTGGTGAAGGTTTTATCGATCTACTTATAATGATTTTATGTATCTGACGTGCATATTTTAATAAATTTGTGGATGGAATGATATAACTAATTAAGCTGATGAAGATAACAAACTTGCATTGAGTACATAGCATGGATCATTATAGTATCACAGTACCTATTAATCCACAAGGCTTATTTAATTTTTATCTTTAATTACTTAGTAATCACCTTTTTCGCTGATTGTACAAATACAAAAGACATGTTGCAGACAGAAGTAGGTACATAGTTGGAATCGCTACGTCAAACCGCAACTTGTTAGAAAGCAATAATCTAAAACGTGTCTTATCTTATAACAGTCTCATCAGTAAACAAATCACCGTGATCGTATAAAAACCGGATTGAAAGATAATAAAAGGTGTTAGTCTACAATATTAGATGCGGAATATGACCCACGCACACACACGCAAAAAGGTATCTTACGGCTATACACTCACACTTAAAAGAACTGCAGTCAGATTACGCCAGTTACGTACTTCAGTGTAGTTATCATCCATTAGAATCTGCCTTATTATAAACAGATGCACTTATTCGCTCCAATTGGCCTTATGAATCTAAGAAATGAACTTTTAAAAAGCAAGTGTTCCTTTTGCAAACGAGTTGAATTAGGAACTGCATGTCTGCAATCTGCAATACCTCTACTATAAATGCATTCTTTCTCGTAAAACATTTGAAAGCGATACATACGTACTTGATAAATACCTAATACAGAAACGAAATAGGAGCAAAATTCAGCTAAATTACAAGATTTAGCAACGATATCACTTTTTTGCCGGATAAATATAATTCTTTTAAGGCTTCCTTTTCCAAAC
Organism: Helicoverpa assulta; assembly: GCA_963856015.1. Lineage (NCBI taxonomy): Eukaryota > Metazoa > Arthropoda > Insecta > Lepidoptera > Noctuidae > Helicoverpa > Helicoverpa assulta. Next base: position 5,947,922 of record CAWLCW010000027.1, read on the forward strand.
ATGTCTTCACATTTTTGTATAGAACCTTCATATATACTACTATGCAAACAAGAAAAACGCTTTGTGTGTGTTTCTGTGTCTCTTTTTATCTAAGGGCACACAACGGAAGTATGGTCCCAAGCTCATGCGCGCTCAAAGTGGGCCAAACCACGCTCCTACCTACGTCTACTGTTACCTTTGAAACCTTCGCCTTTCTAACTTACTTTAGTTATTTATAAGATAACATCAATGATTGCTCGTCAAATCTTATAGAAACTAGCTTCGTGTACACGGGAAAATTATACTTTAAACATTTATTATTTTCGAAGCATTGTGGTAGGCAGACATTTATAAATCCATTTCGATTTTTTGCAGTAATTACACTTTTTAGAATAGTTTGAAATAGGTAAAACTATCTGCGCCAAAATTACTTTTCACTTTTACTTCCTAGTACAATAAAATTAGTTACAGAAAATTTGGAGATAGTGTAAATTTCGTGTCAAATTCTGCAGACGTAACTGTAACAAGTTAACTTTTAAGTTTTGATTTAACACCGTTACTAACTTTATTACATTTACATTGTAATAATTAATGCTAAGGCTGCTCTCTGTGCTTACTTAGGACGGTATATTCAGTGTGCATTAAAAAATGTGGCACGCCCGCCAAACGGGTTATTGACCCTGGAGACCTTTGTGACAAAACTTGTGGGAGATGTGCCAGCGGTCGCTGTTATGGACTTGTTTTTTTTTCTAATTTATACAACATCGTGCATTCAACCTTTCTAGAATATTAAAAGTATAGGTAGTATGTATACAGGTAGTTAATGCTAAATCACTTTGTATTCGTCACGTACTTGTAAGCGGATTTTGAAGTTGTTCGACATTCAAATCACAATAGGAACTAGAAAAAAAAATCTTTGCTTTGATTCGTACTTTTCGCAACTACATGATTAATTGTACAGGATAATTGATAATAATGAGTAGTTTGCACAAACATTATAATTTAATTATGATAAGACTAAAAGGCTCAATAGGTTAAAGAAATGTTTTTCTAACTTAAATAATACCGCAACATCCTCCTTGAAATTAAACGCAAACAGGTCTCAGAAACCCGACAAATTCGTCCTTTTCTGGTCACAATATGTTGGGATCCGTATCGAACATTGACCACCAACAAAGTTTCGGAATATTCAATTGCAAAAACATAAACTTCTCAAATTAATGTACATGAAATAACTATCAGTTCGTAAATACCACCGTAAAATTAAAGTTAACAACAGGTCTTCCGTATAATTGCGCCATTACATCGGTTCTCAGACGACAAGCTATAATTCTCGCCCACGGTAATAATGGACCTAAAATAGAAAAATGTTAGCTTATTAATTTTATCTATGCATGTCAATAAATGATGCAAAAAGATTAACTTGTCCCACCCAAATACCCAATTAATAAGAAGCTGTTTTGAGCGCAGCTCGCAAAGCGATACATCTGACATCATATAATCAGCTTTAATTTTCTTCTTATCATCGATGAAATATAACTTACAATGGTGTTTCGTGTAACTGTTATAGGCTCGTCATCTCGAACCAAGCGATCAATGGTCAGGATGACAGCGTCATTTTTTACTGACAGGCAACGACCTCGGCTCAATCGCAAGCACGATACGCGAAGGTCCTAAAAAAGAAGGTTTTTTCATACAATTCTTTTTGTTTAATGATTAGTCTTCAGTGTCTTCATTGTCCGTGACATTGATGCTAAATGAAGCGTCAAGTCTAGTATTTGTAACAGTTAATATTTAACAGACTGTTATGCATTCCTTTTTTACAATTGTTTGTGGTTCAGTAGGCAGTATTAATTAATTAAGATGTTGGCGCTATATAACACCATTTATTAACAAGATGTAGGTAGGTATCTATCACTGATATCTCTTGTCATTGTGAAGTTGAAATTAGAGTTATAAAATACCTTATACATTCCTGAAGTCCAACCGTTTCTGCTTATTCTTTTGTTTCATTTATTTTAATATCATCCAATGTTGGTTGTACATTATTTTATTAACAATTTAGTATTATATATATGTAGCTTTTTTTTATTTTGTATTTAGTATTAAGGCACATCAACATCATAAACAAAAACATTTATAACAAACATTTACAGACGTGCACAATATTCAAAACTTTTTTTTTCCATTTCATTTTTTTTTAGTTTATTCAAAGGGGTTTGTCGCTTAGCGACCACATCGCTTTTTTATTTCATTGATGTGTTATTTTCTAGGCGTATAGGAGCACACTATTGATCCTTAATCTAGGCTATCGTTTTACCGGGACTGGTCTGGATCGTAAAATTTATCGTTGTATTTTATGACTTATTGTTGCGCAGAGTTCTTTAACGTTCACAGTTATATTCTGCCTCGCCGCTGTAAATTACAATCGGAGTCACGAACGCCTTTAAACACTACTATGTTGATTCGCTGTCTTCAGATGGACACAGACAAACAGATAATTACATAGAATTATCGAAAAATTTTAGAACAGAATATAAAAATATCACGAGTATCCATTTACGGTCGCTTTCTCTTTATTCTGATGACTATTTGCATTCCAATTTTTTTTTTTGCAATGCGCCGATCCCGAATTTTCATATTAAGTATACTTCTGTCGAGGTGCAGAATTCCGATTTTAAAAATGTTGAAAAAGTATACCTAATATTGCAGATTATTGAGGAATTGTTTTTTTATATAATTTAGTCGGAATTTGGGTAAGTAATAGGTACGTCTTTACAGTTTATAGGAACGATATTAAAAAATCCCAACGAGAGATTGAATTCTTCTCTAAGCAATTATGAACTGTTCGGGATTACGAAAATCGGAGTGCAAGAAAATAGTTTTTCATATTTAGAAGAGTGAGCGTATACATATTTAGAACTCAAAATTTTATTTACATAGATATACTTACTTTAGAATTTCAAAAACTTTCACAAAAGAGAATTTGTTTCAAAACTCAGGAACCGTTCCGTATTGATTGGCTTCTGCAACTGTCATAAATATTAAATTAATGCATTTGATACTTTCGAAACGCTAATTATTCTATCTTAGCAGACGACCCGTGTTAAATTTGAAATGATAGAAATGTCTTAGAGCTTGTATTTAAAATTTTTGATAAAAGGCGTCATGCATTTTCTTGTTGCTAGTCTTTTTTTAATTTACGATCCTCTACGTTACGTGCAATTCTGATCAATTCTTTCAACATGCGTAGTCCTGTCAAGTGCATTGTTGACCCGAACGTTAGGTGAATGTCGGTCATCATGTAATCAATTGACATGTGACTTGTGACGCATGCCATCATTAATGAAGTGCATATGCCTCATTAGTCTAGTAGTCGCAAGAGACTGCTTTGCGCAGATTGCCGCAGAGAGGGACTATTCTATCGGTAATACAGGTGCAATTCATAGTGCACCTGTGTTTGCGCGTAATATGTCCTTTTGTTTAGCATAATATGTCCTGAGGAGCTAGCTGATCTCTAGCTTCAAGTGACATAGTACGTGCCACTTGCTCTTTCTTACAGTGTGTTCACAAACGAGTACCTACTAACTAACGCCTCTCAATTTCTATATCATTATAAATGACTTCCCTAGAAATATAATTTAAATATTAAGTAATTAATGACATCACCTCTTGAGATAATTGAATTTTCTAGAAGCCACTAACTAGGTAAATGATCGTAAATGTGTAATACCTGCTATTAGAAACTCAACAATTAATTAGATTTGAATGTTTCATTTGCAAAGTACGTGACATGACTGTGACTACGATCATACCTCTATAAAAGATTCATAGCCGCTGTAGTAAAATCGATAAGTGGTGTTCGGTGTGCTTCTTGAATTCTAGGCTGCTTGACAAAGAATGAAAGAGGACGAAAGAGACGGGCAATTCTCGTTAGACAATTAGCAAGGTCTCATTCGCAACACACTATGAATTTAATTAGTGTACAGCCAGGAAATCGTGATGAGGCCCACTGTACCCTTCTTAGCGTGTCGCCGGCCTTCAGATTTCCAGGCATTCAATGGATTCTGCACAGTTAACAGGCTGATGGTCATAGTATTCCTAAATTCCTATTTCCCTCCTCCGTAACACGACCTCCAAATTCTTTGATGAGTTCACTAATTTTTATACAATATACAACCATTCACATTGACACACCATGAAATAATCCAAGGTCTGTTCGAAGATCGTTTGCTTATTTGCGTAGTTGCTTAAATGCTACATGTACTTATACTTTTGTCAAGATTTTTCAATATCTGCAATATGTCGAGTAAAGAGCTGACTAGATACTGTGGAGTTCTTAGTAAACATATTTATTTGCTTTATTAAGGTATTGTTGCGTCGAAATCTGTGTATGTGTAGGTGGTTTTGAGGCCGTCAATGATTTGCGTTTGGATGCCAAGTCAATATTGTTACGTTACGTCACATGTCTATAAGAATTCTTCAATATCTCCTTGACCTCCTTCATGAGTAGTCAATACGTATAGTAGGCCCGATAGATTCTTTTATTCGGACAAAAAAATAATTGGTAGTGCTCCAAGAAATTAATTTATTCATTTTATTAGGCAGTCTAAGAAGTATTCTAAAAGCGACCGTAATAACTAAGACATTGAAAGGAAATGGGAAAAGCTTGTAAATGATAGCAATGTTGTTTATCAGCATAATTTTGCGGCTTTCCAGCAATGCTGGCCCAGTGCCGGTGGCTACTTTCCTATATTTATCAAGTCTAGCTTGCACGTTCAACGTGTGATTAAATCTAGGGGCCTACATATTTTGCTGTGACGTAATTGAGTAGCCTTGGGTGACAGTTTGTCTTTGCAATTTATTTTAATACTTATCATCCATTAATGGATTGTGGAGCTTGTCAATTAACAGAGCACGGTGGAGGTTTGTAGAATACTACTACGATAATACTTTATGTCAGTATCACGAGACAGATATGCGTAGGGGCTATTGGTACTCCGAGAAACAGGCATTAAAAACTTTATATTTTGTTTTCATAATATTTTAATTACTAAGACCTGTCTTTGGAGGGACGACAAAAATATTAACACAACGTCCCTTGAATAGAAATTAAACTAAAAATTTTTCAAGTACATTTTTCGCACCGTAAAACAATGACAACTAACGTAGTTATTTTATCACAAGTGTGCGAGGTCTTTGGTCTTTGGCAAACATAATAAAAAATTCAGTTGCTTCAGCTTGTAAACCTAACGAAACTAACTTTGCCCCACGTTACTCGCGCAACATTTTAACAGACTTTAAAAAAAGATAGGATTACTCTCAGTGGCGGATTTACAAATTTGCCGCTAGTAGGCCATTCAATTTTTGCCGCCTCTAATGATTTTGAACTTAATGATATTTCTGTCAGTTACTAGATTATTTTTGCAACCCTCTATGTACCGAAGAGTTTAATAAGTTTATATGACAGCGACTTTGAAGCGTAAAACCTCTGTAACTTTTAAACGGCTCAATCAATTTTCATCAAACATGTCTAAGAACAATCGCCCGTAAAACACCTGTAGTACAAAAAAACTAAATCGAAATCGGTTCATTCGTTCGGGTGCTATGATTCAGTGGCGGCGTAGCATCGGGTGGCACCCAAGGCGTACTACCTATTGGGCACCCCCCCAAAAAAAAACGAGAAATGTAAAAACGTTACTGTTCCAAAACTCAATAATTTTGTACCAAAACGAGTTTTTAAAAAACCGCCGTAAAGTGAAAAAGTCGCGAGCGAAGCGAGCGCGAATTTTTTGATTTTTGGGTCGCAATAATACCTAAAGAAATCAGAAAATAGTCACTGTCAAGTGAAAGGCGGAAAGGGAAAGGAAGTTCTTGAGTCTTGGAACACAAAAATACTCAAACTTTGAAAAAAAAACCAGTGTAAAGTGAAAAAGCTGAGAGCGCAGCGAGCGCGAAATTTTTTGGGACACAAAAGTCCTCCACCTCATAAACAGCTTAGAAATCGTCAGTGTAGAGCAGTGATTCCCAAAGTGGTCCAAGTCTGGACTTGCTGGGGGTCTACGTAGGCGTGAACAAAAAATGGGGGTCCATAAGATGTTAATGGGGGTCCACGAAAATTTATCTGCTTTTGATAGTAAAGAGCAAAAATGTAAGCATAGTTTTTATAAGGGCCTACCTACATTGTTTTAAGTACCTATCTAAGCCGATAATATTTTAATAAGGCAAGCGACTGTTACTTGTCCAAACTTGCGTAGGTATTCGATATTACGTACAATTTCGTGTACAGACTTGCAAAGCGCTATCCGCCCGACAATGCTTAATGCTTGTTCAGACATGAACTTGATCACCACTATAAATACTTGATGCCAAAAGCAAACGCATTGTTTCCGGAATTTCGAAAAAAAGGCGGAATTTGGAAAAAAAGTTGTGAGAAAATTTATATCTGTGTTTGCTAGTGCCGGAGAAAAGTAACCTACCTTTTTTTGTTATAGTACTTAAGTATTTTGTTTACGTGTACTAGTCGGTTGATCACAACGGCCTGTATAGATAGGTAACTTAGTAACTTACAGATATTTTAATTGTCCTCTTTCGATTTGAAGACAAACACAGCACGTTTTATTCAATTGTTTTTTCACGAGAGAAGCACTGCCTCTCTAAAAAGGCCGAATAAGCAATATTGCAGAGCAATTAATTTTGTAATTTTTCTTGCAAATAACTACTAATTTTATAAAACAGTAATTTCATAATCATTTTAAATTGATTTTGAAGTAACTATTTTATCAAAACTATTCCTTTTCGGAAAGAGCGAGCGGTGCGCGGGCGACGGGAAAAGGGCGGGGCTTGAACTTCGATACCAGTTTGTCACGTTTTAACAATGAAGCCGCAGACAAAAAATACGCAAATACACGGAGCGCGTGAACTCATTGATTTAATAAAATGTTAGTTATCGTTTTTATGGACAATTTTGGGATTTCAACTTTTATTTTTTTATAATTTTTATTTTTTGGCGACTTAAAGAATGTGGTAGAAATGTAGCAGCAGGGGGTCCACCGAAACCAGTAAAATTTTGAAAGTGGTCCACGAGAAAAATAAGTTTGGGAACTACTGGTGTAGAGCGTCAGTTGTTCGGTGCTTTAACTTTTTGTTAGATTGAGGACTCAAAGAGCGCAGAATAAACCAGGAATTATGAACTTTGTTTTTTTTTTTTGAAACGCTATTGGAATATTTTAAAATTCATGATCACGTAAGTATCTAAGTATATATTACAGTGCGTTTATTAATCGTTCATTTATATATGGATTGTGTACTCATATACTTATAAAAAAACCTGTAAAAAAATAGCTAAATTTGCCGCCCCTCTAAATCTGCCGCCCTAGGCACTGGCCTACTTGGCCTATTGGTAAATCCGCCACTGCAGAGTAATTTACTCTGTTTCAATTCAGTTGTGAATATTTAAGGCTCCTTGTCTTGTCAAAATCGACAACCTGAGGGGGTGAGGTACGAGCCCACTACGGGGCGCCGCTCATATTTTCGCCGATACGAAAACAGTCGACAACTGATTTTTGACATAACTCGTATGCTTGACTGTGTTCACTGGATGGAATAAGGTAGTCAGTAGGTAACTAAACTTCTTAGCAACTAATAATCCTGCAATGATTTTCTTTAGATTTTTTAGAAATCGCAATCAAATGATTCACATTAATTTATGTTCCCAAACAGACGTCTCATTTATAATTTTCATAAATATTCCTATGAAGGTCAAAATAGATATACGGATTTAAGACATGGTATGAGATAAGAGTATTGATAGATTACAGGTAATTTCGGATTTTGAATAAAAACTACTTAAAGGACACTGGGCAAATCTCTATGGAGCCCGGGCTATCAGCGGCCAGCGATGATTTTGGTACTAACGAATGTAGTGTGGTTCTATAATTACTGTAATGAACTTTATGAAGGTCTATCCCCGTGATGTATTAAAACCGAAGAACTTCGAACTTACTTGACACCTATTGTAACACAACCCAGTTAAAAGGTACGCCTTAAACGGCTTCTGATTACTCATAACAACTGTCCAAGATGTATAAACATAGCTGGGACCATATAAGCATAGCTTAAAGTGCTTTCTGTAACATTGAAGAAATCGCTACTTAGCGACGAGCTACTTTTCATACAAGAACAAAATAAAAAAAAATACTTTACCAAAAACCTATACCAGATGATCAGGATTGATTAGAAATATCAAAACAGGGGATTAAAAGCTCAGAATTAGGTTAATTTTATATAATAAACTGCGAAAAAATGGATGTCTGAAAAAATGGATACATTTCTGATGCAAAAATAACCGAATATCTTTTTTCCTAAATGTCCCCCGCGGGATAACGCCCATAGTAAAAGTTATTTCTAATTACTACTAGAGCTATCGTTTGATACCAATTTCATGGCTGGCCGCCGTTAGCCCAGGAACGCCCAAACTCCTAAGGACTTCTCGTTGTAATGGTTTTCCCTGTCAAATATTGTTTGCATAGGCATACAAGCTGGCAGGAGCTGGATGCGAGAAGCCGAAAATCGATCTCAGTGGCGTGCACTTGGAGAGGCCTATGTCCAGCAGTGGACTGCCATAGGCTGATGATGAGGCATACAAGGCGTAGAGACCATTTCCATGCCTTATATAACTGACAGACTGAAAGCAGTTGTGTGCTGCACAACACATTCACAATATTGAGACATAGGGACATCGTAAGCTCCATTACAGAAGTATGGTTGTAAAACAGCGTTCAAGCAATCGTATAAAAAAGGTCGCGAAAAATACATTCTAATTTTAAGACATCAACCCAGGAAATTCTCTTAAACTCTTTACACTCTTTAAAATAATCATATATTCACAGACCAGTTACTTTCTGAATGGCATCCATCCTCCGAGCCTTTTTCCCAACTATGTTGGGGTCGGCTTCCAGTCTAATCAGATTCAGCTGTGTACCAGTGCTTTACAAGAAGCGACTGCCTATCTGACCTCCTCAACCCAGTTACCCGGGCAACCCGATACCCCTTGGTTAGACTGGTGTCAGACTTACTGGCTTTTGACTACCCGTAACGACTGCCAAGGATGTTCAATGACAGCCGGGACCTACAGTTTAACGTGCCATCCGAAACACAGTCAATGGTGTCTAGATATACTTAGAAAGTACATACAAACTTAGAAAAGTTGCATTGGTACTTGCCTAAGTTGGGATCGAACCCGCGCCCTCATACTTGAGAGGTTGGTCGTTTACCCACTAGGCCACGACTTTTTCTGAATGACTTTCTGAATGGCAACACAGCAACATTAAGTGATGTAGGAACACAACATTAGTTCGTTTGATTAGATTATACCTACAGTAAAATAGGATTTTTAAATAAAACCCTCTTTTGTAATTAAGGAGGATTGAATTTCTCACATGTCTGTCAAACTTCAATTCTTATTTTGGCCAACTGAGCGGCCAGAACGCGAGACTCAGTAACGTAAAGGTCTCACTAGAACGCTTGCATGTGTCTTTGACACGTTTCTATCTTTTGTAGGTAGCTTCCCAACTATTTACGCATATAATATAGAGGTATGTATTTGGACTGTACCACAATCAACCCGCAGTTAGTATCGAAGCATTTTGTTGCCAAGTGGACCCACAAGATTTTAGTTTCAGTTAAATACCTATGTATTTTTATTTTATTGTATGTTACCTATATGCACACACAAAGAGTCACCGGGTTTCTGTCCTGGTACAGAAAGGGTTCAAGAACAAACATGGTGGGTTTTAGTCAGTAAGAGTCTGCCTGCCCTTGCAGTACAACCCCAGCTTTGGTGCTTAATGTAGAAAACATGTTTAGGATTGTGGCGGTACAGTATATACCTATAGCCAAAACTGCAGCCGAAATTTTTGTCAGTTCTTTGTTTCACCGCTTCCAATGAAGCTCTATTTGGCTTTTTTGATCAGGTTTATTTTCTTCTTTTTAATTTCCATCTTGTTTTTACGAGTAGTCCCCTATAAGCACATAATTATTATTGTACTGAAGAATGATCACCTCGGTAGAAAGTCAAACAAGTGGTTTTGTATCACAATATAAATTTTATAAATCGTTTTTTCTATCATCCGAAATGGTTGATATGATATCCTAAATAAAACTTCTATGTTCACTTCATATTTTTACTCATTACTGAATAATTAATTATTTTCGACGTTCTCACGAAAATTAGTCTTTTTCGCTATCGTAAATAAATGATTTTTAATTTCCTTATTAGTCAGATTCCAAAATAAATTACTAAAAACACAAACCTCCTTGCGCAGTCAAGCAATGACAGTTTAAATTCGGCTACCATGACAACTACGTTTTGCAATAAACAACCTAACAATCAAATACAAATAAATATTTGGAAAATAAATAAATTTTGTGAATGGAATTACATATTTACCTGAGTTTAACAGTCATTATCTTAATGTTCCTATTTTTTAAGACCGGTGGAAGACGTCTAAAACTGTAATCTCACATCATATGCTTGAAAACATTTTGTTGCAAGATCAAAGCATCCACAACACTCATGATCATCTTCCATGGAGCTAATTATATGTATTTCATTAAAATAAATGCACTTTCAGTCATAAAAAAAGAACTTATAGGATGTTATTACAAATATATTTATTTATATTATTTTTTGGAATACGAAGGATGAACTGTCATCGGATGACAAAGCGACATGACCACTCGTCTCTACGGCGGAACGCCGTCTGGCAGAAGGTAAAATTCATGAAATGAAAATTGGCATTGAATTTTATACGTTTTTTAATATTTCTCCTTATGTGCTTTATAAAGCCATATATTATGTGGTATTTTTCTTTAGCTTAGGAAATTTTCTATCGTTTAGTGATAAAACATGTGTAGGTTATCATTGAATATTTTGAGCATTAGCTGACGAAAAATTTTTTCGAGAGGCAATTTCAAGCCTTTTTTTTTTCTATGTGAGGCTATTTTTTTAATAGGTTTTTTTCATATTCTCTGGTCAATATCCTCGACTACTCACTGTTAAATTTTCGAATCTATAGAATGTATCCAGGCCTCATACTACCCGTCGAAAAAACTGATGTTTTCGAAGTGCGGAGTTAATGCTCGGTATGCTGCTATCTTTGCTTGGACGTAAAGGTATTACATTGACAACTGTCCCTTCATTGACTTTAAAAATCTATACTAATATTATAAAGCTAAAGAGTTTGTTTGTTTGTTTGAACGCGCTAATCTCAGGAACTACTGGTCCGATTTGAAAATTTCTTTCAGTGTTAGATAGCCCATTTATCGAGGAAGGCTATAGGCTACTTTTTATCCCGGTACGGGAAGTAGTTCCCACGGGATGCTGGTGAAACCGCTGGCAGAAGCTAGTAATGGATAAACTCAAAAACTACTGGACCGATTTTAAATATTCTTTCACCATTAGAAAGCTATATTATCTGCGAGTAACATAGGCTATATTTTATCCCGGTGCGGGCAGTAGCTCCCACGGGACGCGGGTGAAACCGCGGGAAAACGGCTAGTAGGTATTCTATATAGTTCTTCACTAACAAAAACTAACTCTACTTTGTGATGGTAACATAACCGTCAATTACAATAAAACTTATAAAAATATCTTAAGTTGTGCTAATAAATATTCTTTCTCTTATTTACAGTAGACAATCCGAACTTCGACCAAGGCTACTTCGGACCATGGCGCGTTTGCAAGAAACTGTTGTACAACAGAGAGAAATGCGGGACGGACGTATCCAAGTTCCAACCATCGAGTAAGTTACCTATTAGCATATACTTATGGTTTTATTCACATAATGTTGTTTGAAAGCTGATGACAGAAACTCATTGATAAGACATAAGTAATCCAACTTTTTGATTCTCTTTTTGACCATCTTTTGGACACAAGTTTTTGTTTGTTCGAAAAGAGAAGATTACATTTTCATTAACTACCTCAAAGATTCTTCCTTGTTTATTCCGACCCAATTATTATTTAGATAACAAGAAGATTACAAAAAGCATAAAAATTGATCCCCTTTATAGCCTTTAGGAATTTTATAGCCACTTTTTGGGTCATTGGGTTATGATAGGTATGTCTATTGCTGATCTAAATCGTTGAAGATTCTTCATGATTGAGTAATAAGACGCATTTATAATATTATTGGGATTATCCAGTTCACCCTTGAGACTTGAGACGCATTAGTGTTATGTTTCTTATCTAATATTACAAGTACGTCAATAAATGTACCAATAGTGCGATTGTATTATGAAACAGTTGTATTTCCGATGAATGGACGAATGCTCTAAACTGTAATGTATAAAACATTTTTTCTATGTCATGCTCCCGAGACATAAATTTTATTCCGTTCGGTAAATGTATTCACTGACCTATTTTTGTAGCCCACGGCAACGCCCTTAGTTTCTTTTTGTTGTCGTTTAATGGGTTTTAGCTAATTGTGTTATGTTCAGTCGTCATATTCTTTTCAATATTGTAAGTACTGCATTCATAAACTAAAATATAGTACAAACAGACGCATTCCGAAATATTTTTAGAATAACAAAAGGGTAAAAAAATATCCATTGGAAGCATCCTTTTTACGTCAGTTTCAATTGCGTTTGTAGCGTTTTTTTTTAATTAAGTGTTAATAAATATGTTGTATGGTATCAATTAAACATTACAAGGTAACTCTATATTTTGCTCAAAGGGGGAAGTCGTTGAGTAGGAAACCAGCGTTGTTGACGGGAAGTCAGGGAAACGGGTGCGTTGCCATAACATAAGGTCTGTGTCTTTATTGATTAGTTTTCGAAAACAGGACACGGCTTATATTTTGTTTTTGGTGTAAAAAATACTAGGCAAATATTAGGAGAAGGTCTTCTGAAGTAAGGGTTAACATTACCGAAGTTAGTAAAAGAAAACCTGTAGAGGATGCTATGTACCTCTAGTATACAGAAAAAACAGTTATAATTAAAAAGAAAAAGTTTTAAAGGAGGCTAATATAAAGCTGAGAAAGTGCTTATATCAAGCTAAAGTTGACACAAGTCTATATAGACTGGACGTAGATTACACGTGAAAGTTTAGATAAAATACCTCTAACGACAATTACTTCACGACAGACAGACAGCTAGATCGAAAATAGATCTATGTGGTTATCGTAAACTTAACGTTTTGTGACCACTTAGGAAATTGGTCAGGATGTTTTACATTGCCTTAATTGAATTGTTCTGTGGTAACCGCTCCTTTGTTGACTTTTCATGGAAAAGTGAGGTTTTAACTAAAGGAAATACATTTAAAAATATAATATGGACTATTTACTATATTTTTGGCACTTGTATGCATATTCCAATTTGTTGCTCAGTATAATTTTTCCTTTTCTCCACCATTTCACTCATGCTTTTTAGTTTTAGATTTTTGATTGGTTTTTACTTGGATAGTTTTTTTTAATATATTGTAAAAAATACGTCATTAAAAATCATTTAATTCTTTTGGACTTAATTCATCGTAGACTGTCTTGTGTCAATAATTGAAGGGATGACGAGGGGTATATGTCGAAGTACGTGACCCAACTTTTTATTATCACTTAACATGAATGACAATGGACGCTTTTTTGCATGTCACATAATAATGTGTTAAGGGAAAGCACTTATTAGCACTTACCGTTCAACAAACTTTCCGTCCTAAGCTAACAGAAGATATAGAAATACGTTAAAGATCAGATATGGGAATATCATAGGAATGTGGCTTGGTGTCGTGGGAGGATATGGTTTCCTCTGCTACTTCAGTAGTTTTTAAAATAGTTCATATCACTGATAAATATTATTAGTTAGGAAATATTGTCCAAGCTGCACTAAACTATGTAGTATGCGAGTTACGCTCCTGCGAAGCGATTTTAGTGTACCTTGTCATGAGGTAAACATTCCTCAAGATAAAATATCAGATAGCTTTCTGTTGGCCAAATGCCACACCGGCTCACACGCCACGATTCTAAATACACACCCCTTAAGTAACAGGTCACTTATTTGGTCGCATTGATCCGTCCGCCAGTTCTCTCGGTTCAACGGACACGAGTGATAGTCAAACGTGTTAAGTAATTAACTGCTACTTACAACGTAATTACTTAATCGTAGCTTTCGGCTGTATCTTTCACGTAATACAATCGCTTTAGCCATTAACAGTGGAAGATTACCGGATTGGTGGACTTTGAGGTGATTTTAGATTATCTTGTGTGCTCAGGCTCACCCTTTAGGTTCATAACGTCAACTTCCCAAAATGTTCACACTCCCAAAACGTCCACTTCCCAAAACGGTAATTCCCTAAATGTCTATTTCCCATTTCGTCTACTTTCCCATAACGACCAATTCCCAAATAGTCCGTTTCTCAAAACGACTACTCCCAAAACGTCTAGTTCACAAAATGTAACACTTGTCCTATATTTTCTTAAAAACGAAAAGAAACGCTTTATAGTCCTTTTTAATCAACTTAAAAAAGGAGGAGGTTCTCATTTCGGATGTGAGACGGCTTATGAGAAAAAAAAACAAAGAATTAAGAAAGTTGTGCTTAAAATTAAAATCAATTAAGAATAAATAAACGTAGGGTAAATAGCTTAATTAGACGGAGCATTGCAACGCCGAACACAACTAGTGAGTAAATAAAATTGCGCAATGGAGATTAAAAAGGTTGATTTGCTTTTTAATACGAATCTTTGATAGGTACGAGGAAATAATAACGATTTATTGTTCTATGATTACCTTTATATACACTTATTTTATAGGAAGATATGGCCATACATGGTTTTTCAAAATAAGTTTTAAATATCTTCATACCTGTAGTCATCATTGTACATTTGCTAATATATCTTTCCATGTCTTCTGTATGTATTTTGGAGGAAGCATGGGCATGGGCTTCCCACTGGAATCCGTAAGCCTTAACATTTTGATTAAAAAAAAACTTTAGAAAATGGACGTTTTGAGAGTTGACCATATGAGAAGTGGACTTTTTGGGAATTGTAGATTTTTCGTCGTTATGGGAAAGTAGACGAAATGGGAAATAGACATTTAGGGAATTACCATTTTGGGAAGTGGACGTTTTGGGAGTGTGAACATTTTGGGAAGTTGACGTTATGAACCTAAAGGAGGCTCACTAGGTGAACGGTTTCGCCCGTGTTTTGAGGGAATTTCTCCTTGCACCTGGATAAAGTGTAATTGTTTATGCTATATTACTCCTATGTTACAGCAATATCAGCGTTTTGTAATTTTTGTGTGAAAGGTATGAGGTGTGGATGGTATTACCATAGAACCTACATTAAAACAAGTAATTCAAATGCTTAGGATGGAGCCTAGCTCTCTTTCCATGAGTCTAGCCAGTCTTTATAACTATTTAGATTTATTTTTCTATTCGAAAAATTCACGCATATACAGCATCTAAATAAAGCATTCTCTTCATGAATTGATTTATGATGTATTGTTTCACGTGGGACATGAAAGTTCCACAATGTGTGAGATTCACAGAATACCTTCTTCGCCAATGCGTACATCACACGTGCTACTTTAACAATAATTGAAACTATTTATCTACATATTATAAAGAGCTTTAACCTGAGAGAAAATTGCTCTATTTACAATCCGTTCACTTTCACTGTACTTAACTCACGATTTTCAAGAG
Source organism: Helicoverpa assulta (assembly GCA_963856015.1). Lineage (NCBI taxonomy): Eukaryota > Metazoa > Arthropoda > Insecta > Lepidoptera > Noctuidae > Helicoverpa > Helicoverpa assulta. The sequence continues at coordinate 5,963,589 of CAWLCW010000027.1, forward strand.
CGACCTTTTTGTTTAAATGTTGGCTGTAAGAGCATTGATCGTTCCGATGCGATGATAGGATAGTTTAAATGCAAGAATTTATTTATGACTAGCTTCTTGCTCAAGAATCTTTCGTTCTATACACACATTAACATCTACATTATGGTCGCTGCACACAGCGGGCGCGGCGCGACGGGACGGGACGGCGACGCGACGCTGAGCAGTTGTAATGTACTAGATATTACGGACGACATCACACAGAGCCGTCCCGCTCGGCGCGACGCGACGCGACGATCTAGTACATTGCGTCGCGTCGCCGTCCCGTCCCGCCGCGCCGCGCCCGCTGTGTGCAGAGACCGTTACAGGAACATTGAAGCTTTCTTGCAAATTAAAAAATAACTTTTTTACACACGGGTTGTTTCTTAATCTATTAAAAATGTTATTACTGCAATGTAGCCTGCTGATTTACCTGGCTTGGTACGTGTATCTATTACAAGTGACTTACTTATCGCAACAACCTATTTGCCTAGTTGCAACTCAAAAGTTGTGATAAGCAGCTAAGTTTACTAGAAATAGTTTTCTTATGGCTCCAGGAAGTTTTAATTGTTTATCCAGGAAGTGATTTTGATTACTATTCCTTAAGATGGAGAAGTATTTAGCGCACAATAATGAAATAACAATAGTAAATAAATACTTAATTTTACTGTTAATGTGGTAAAAATCTAGTTGAATTATTGCCATGTTGTCATCTAAAAGACGCGCTCGTGGCGTAGTCACAGCCACACAGGTCAATCGATCAAGCGCTTAGCAAAAGTTAAACTATAATAAAATCAAATGTTTAATTAAATGTTATTTTTCCTTCAAAATTACTGAAAAAAATCATTGGCAGCTTTTCTTACGACAGTTATGAAGAGACACAAGGAAGAGTATCCCTAAGCTACCCAGTACGTCGAAGTCTGTGAAGTCCACAATTCTGTTAAATCGTGGCAGAGTAGTAGCAGTGATCTAATGAAAATACCGTTATTGCCCAGTAGGGCAGTACCCAAGTAGGGGTGGGTAATAAATAAACCTTAACAACTAGAACTTTAAGACTCGCAAAACTACCAGTTCTGCTATTTCTGAATCACACATTTCTGAGGCACACATTTCTTTACTTCATAAATATTCACTTGCACATATGCATGCTCATACAAGGTTCCTTATTGTTGTGTTTGTGGCTCCTAAATAATTTTTAATACCTGCGATGTTTTGAAGACTATAACGGGAAGCTATAGTGTTCCCCACAGTACCTACAGTCTGTTTACTCGCGTCCACGTAGTGCTAAAACAATGTCATTGTGCAGTTAACGTATGCTTGTGTAATGCTTTCATTGTTTCCAAAGCATCCTTCGTTTAATGTGCAAGCGAAACAACAGAAATTAGTAGGGTGTCTATCAATGCAGTTTCTACCTTGACCTGATGCAGACAACTTAGTTACAAGACAATTTTTAACGTGGATTGTGTGAAGAAACCTGTATTATCGCCGTTACCATCGGAGGAAAACACGCTACGCCCAGCTCAATAATAATGACGATGACCTCATAGGATAGATTAGGACAGGAAGGAATGATAAAGAATTTTCCAAAACTTATAATCCAACTAATTACAAACAAAAATTTGAAGCAACGCACACCTTTATTTTTCATGCATAGGTACCAAAGGCAGTAAATATGTACGTTGTTTCACAGAATTTCTTAAATATCCCGGATTGATCATGGCTCTCAACCGTTTTCACAGCTGATTCCGATTAGTTTCACGTGTAATTCAAGAACCGTCTGACACAAATAGGGGACTGAATGAACAGCTAGTGAATACCAATCCTATTGTAAGGCCGGTTTACACAGGTGTTCAATGCAACGCGTTAGGATTCAATGCGTGCTGTTAGCCATATTCGTGAATCGAGCTGTTCCGTGGCAGGCGATTATAACTGTGTTGCTTTAGTTATGTTACACAAAACTGTCTAGCGATTGGTTGCACCAAATTCCTATAGCTTCTACTAGGATTTTTGCATACTTGATTTTTACTGTTAATTTGCATTTTATACTACTGGTTATTTGGTAGCACATGTGTAAAACATGTATTTTTATAACTTGTGTATTTCAACGCGTCATATTCAGGCTTCTTAGGTGAATTCGATGGTGACAGAGTTTATCACAATAATCAATTCTACATGTATAAGTTTTGTTAAAAAATATGTCGCTTGCTTGCATTATGTATTGTTAAGCAAAATAAGGACAAGCTAAACAATATAGAGCCTTGAAGCATTTATTTCAAAGAAACTGGATTTCTGCTTATCAGCATCTTATGTCACTGCAGAGAGATCTCGAGAGTTTTTTGAAATCGTGTATTTTAAACTCTTAGGTCAATGAACACGAACTCGTCATTTTTGCTTAATAGCGTTTAACCCTCACGTAATTCAAAGTCAGCCAACCCAGACCAAAGACGTTTCCAATTCAAGTTATCATTTCTGTGTAGGTGCTGTAGAAATATGGCTGGTACACACCATTTTCAAATCATTCACAAACAATATCCTTAGAACATGCTCACTTAGGTGTTACTGGATATTTAAGATGCAGCCCCAGCACACTTATGATGAAAATAAACTGGAGCCACCAAATACTAATTCGATGACTGTTTTACATTTATAATTTTGTATTAATTAAAATATTTACTAGTACCTCTACCTCCTGTAATCTGTATACACATGTTAATATATTTATTACGTTGTTTGTGGTAGACATAATTATTAATTTTGGGAAATCCGACCTCAAGCCAGCGTTTTCCTTGCCGATATGGAACAGATCGAGTCACAAGAGGAAGGTGTAGACTGTATTATTCTTTGGTTGCAGTATAAAACCTCTAGTGAGTCATTGTAGTAATCGGATGCAGTTCACGATTGCGTGTACTCAATTTGTATTCAACATTTTATTGTCAAGGATCTAGGAAAAAATACGATACTATTTGTGATTGCTTAGTCATCGGCCTGACTGTCTACTTACGAGCTAATGGAGCCTTAATCTTGTATCTCAGGAATTAACTAAATTATCAATATGTTATGGTCTTGTAATTTACTCAGAACACGTGCCAATATTAAAAAGATTAATACTGGATTTGCTAGCCTGTAAGATAAAGAACAAAATCGGCAATCCAACAACCTGAGTTCATTGGGTTCAAAATATTCGTGTACGATAACACTGATCCCAAAAGAAAGTCATTCAATATCAACAGGATGTATACATAAATTTAATTTACGGCGCTCAAAAGCTATTATGAAATAATTTTCACACCTGATACTCACTGTTATTTAGGAGCCCAAGCGTATAATTTTAAGCTAGTTCACTTTAAACTGATGTTCTGACATATTTCCAGAACCTACCAGATAGTCACCTGTCAGAAGAACAATACGTTAAGGCTTGGCTAGGTATTAAATCCAACAATACATAAATACGAGGTAATGTTAACAAGGAAAAAACATGATTTAATATTATATTCTCATAAATAATATAATAGATCATTTAATTTGCGATCACCATAATCACCTACACTGTTAATTAACGTTTGTAATATTGCTGGCATAAAATCGACCTTAAAGAAGACAGATTAAAGTACAACGTAGAAATGAGTTATAAGTCCTCAATAATTTTACCATACTCTCGTGGGCAGGCACAACTTCTTTTATTATGCTGATTATGACGCAAGTATACAATCATAAAAGCTATGTATATTATAAAATCATTTTGTTAAATATATCAATCTGTCTGCGTACAAAACCCTTAAAATTATTTTTCCTAATATAATCTCGTTATTCGTTAATATTAACAAGTTATGTAAATAAACCTTAAAAACAAGTTATTATTTTATATGTAACTATTATGTTCGGATCATTAGATGCTTCTATAAGACTAATTGTAATTTATACCTAGTTCTAGGTACTACATAGCTAATTATATTTACCTCTACATATATGTATAAGCAAACGGCCAACCTTGCAATGTCGTGAGTCTCCATTATAATTGTGATATATCTAAGAACTGTATCACTTACCGTCATCTGTTTTTTTTTTTCACAGCAATCTGAAGTGAAACTAGTATTTCAGACACTTTATATCGGTTCCCATAAGACCTCATTTGGCTCATATTAGTTAAATATACATTTAAAAACTTCAAAAAATTCGCCCCCATCGCTGTCGACTGGGAGCGTGCGAGGCTCGCAGCATAACCTCGTTAGATTGCCATTTCATAATTAATGTATTAGATACAGTAAAAGTATATTTATTGTATGCGTCCGTAGGTCTTGGATGTTAATTAATTTCCTCTCACTCTCAAGACAATCGAGCATCGCCGACGGCATATTATTATCGTGTTTGAACGGGCGTGACTCATAGCATTGTCAAACCTTTTGTCAAACGTGCAAAAATGTTTGCTGTCGCCACAACGTTCGACGTAGATACTGCATTCAATTCAGTTTTAAACAAGAAATTCTCAATTCGACGCGTGCGTTTTTGCTAAGCATCTCGTCTAAATGATACCAATCTGTATGGATGATTTCGTTTCGTGGGTAATGTTCCGCATATTCGCCGCAGTTAATCCGCTCAAAGGTCGGACAGTGAAAATAAACATTTGCTCCAAAAGCCTGAATTCGTTGGAGAATTTCACTTTCCAAATTTGACAATAGATGTGAATTGTCGCTGTCAAAATACTTTTGGTATGAAGTTTCAAATGCTCATAAAATGTCATTTTTTTTTCCTTGCATGCATTCTTCTTACCTTTGTTCCATATAATTCTACTTCTTCCCATCCCTGTCCATGCTACTGAATGATCTTATTTCATTCTTCTACATTCATACTTATCCTGTCTTCTCCTTCACACATGATAATGTGTTTCAGCCTTCTAAGCCATGTTTGTTGTGAAAAAATCTAAATCTTTTATGAAATGATGTCATCCTCAGTCTCTCGAACCCAAAGTTGCTGGAGTGCAATGTGAGGTTGTAACAACCGGTCCCGGCACCGACGCTATCCAAAAACATGAATATGACGTCATGTAAAAAGCAACACTTGGAGACAGGAATGCGCTTACCGGCACACCTGTTAACATTTTTCTTAAATCTTTTAAACCAGCGATCTTATTTCTTGGTAATGTTCTGTTGAAAATCGTCTAGTATTTAAAATTAGTTCCGTGAGCATTTTTACATACTAGAGTATTCTCCGTCTTCATCCCCTGGTACTGACTGTATGCCGGGAGGCGATATCGGTTCACATGTTTAATCATAAAAACAGACCTTCAATATTGTGACATTTAAACTGTAGTGTGTTTACTATAATATTGTCTGAACTTTAAACGACCATGACCTCTTTTGTTTCTTCTCGGGATCGACAGTTAGCAAACTGCGGTGCCATCTAGTGCAAAACAAAACCATTGAATGTTAATTACGCCCGACTGTGGGTCCTGGGTATTCTAGAGATTCTCCGACTAAAATGCCTATCATAAATATGTCTGTACGTCATTGCAACTGAGCTATATCTTAGTCTTAAAACGACAGTTTGGTTCACTCCTGTTTATCCATGACATATTATTTCGTACGGTAGACTGCACATCAGTGGTAACTGTCATGCACCTTAACTCAATAGTAATAAGTACGATTTTCCTCTAAAACTGTTACCACTGACCTGAAGTTGACTGTACTCAGTCAAAGACTACTGGTTTAAAAATTCCATTATTCAATTTCAATTTCATCATCATCTATTTTCCTCTTTTATGCAGTATGCGAATTCTAGGTATGCGCTTATCTAGTTATAATCTATAGTAAAACGATGTCCCTAATGACATTGTTGACATAATTTAGCGTCATTGCATCTTGCAGTTTCTAGAAGACAATCATCCACGAGCGGTTGCATTTTCAATGTCATGCCATTGTTTTGTTATGATGACCGCTTTTTATGTAACCATGGTAGTTATGTTGTTTTACCTACTGTTACTAGCCATGAATCAAAACGTTGTATTACTACCGCAGAGCTAATAAATGTACTAGTAGAGTTTTTATGTCACTGAAAATAATTGAAATGCAAACATAAATTGAAGTCAGAGAGAGTAACATCGAAAAAGCCTCAAGTCTCATTTTTTAGTTTGACCTAAATATTAATGGGCAACGTTAACAACGTACATTGAGTTATGTTTTGTTAAAAAAATAAAGCAGAATGACAAAAAAGCTTTTGCTCGTCCAGTCATAAAGAAGCTCATACATAATTTTGAGAAGAGCATTGCGAGGATTTTCACTGCATCCTTTAACAAAGTACACTCCGAAGATTACATCACACGAACAAATGAACTTTAGCGACATTGCTAGCGCCCATCACTGTCCTGTCTCATCATACATACTCAATGCTCATGAATACATGTATTACGGTACATTCAACATTATCTTTACGCGAAACCTTAAGCTTCTGAACATAAGTAATACCACTTGCGTTTTCAATAGAGCTCTTATTTTTGATATACCTTTAGCATTACAGTTAATGGTCAATCAAAATACAAAAATTTAATAATTGTTCAATATTCAACAATTTCTAGGCATTGTCAAAAACAGGTACTTAATATAATACTTAAGAAAACACGTGTAAAATACGTAGAAGATTATGATATACACCAGCAGTGTTATGATTGTGAGCTCTAAGGCCACGACATGGGTATAGTTATGTTATCGGCACGGATATTGAGCTCTCGGCGGAAGAGTGGGGATCGCTTTGCGCACTGTACACATAAGGCAATAAACCAATAAATCGCTTCTGCGCAGGTGAAGGTCAGGGCTCAATATCCGTGCCGATAACTATATGATTTGCATTCCTCCAATTTTGTATCCGTTCTTGCATTATCTAGGATTGAACCACTCGGTTCACTGTGCAAGCTAATTAATCCTATTACTGCTTTGGAGCTACCGTTGGACTGTTATGTAATACAATGTCAGGAACAGACGATGTGGAACGGATTGTTTTGGATACATTGTTGATACTAATTTGGACAAACGGACGTCGCTTGTTTACGATTTGTTTGGTGCTTGAGTTGGTTCAAATTCTGGCATCTTGAACATATTTGTGGGATAATTAAACTATTTTTTTGCATAATATTGTGTTGAAGGCATCAAGGCACAAAAGAAATAAAGCCTGAGGTATTATTGAATGACGTGCAAAATTCTAAGAATTAGTTGTCGTCAACTATGTTCTACTGAGTATTCCCTGTTCCAAACGTTGCGGATTTCTTACTAAAAGTTTTAAAATGAGAGATTCTAATTTTAAACACTCCTGATGAAGATAGTTAATTAACTATAGCTAAAATCGCCTCGCTGAAGACATTACAGAACTAGTACACTCCTTATAACACGATTTATTCAACGCTACACACCATGAAACGAAATATGACATAACATACATAGTTACTAATTTATGAATTACAAAACATGACTAAAGACAAGTCCATTAGCTTTTAAAACTGACCTGAAACATGTCACTGTAGCAGCCTTGAAGCTCGACCCAAATATGCAAAACACATAGGTAACACATTATCTTACTAATTATACATACACGGACACTGTGAACTTAGCAAATTTTTTGTGATCGTTAACTTGAAAATTTCACCTGACTCTACAGCTATTTTCGTTGACTTTGTCGGAACGCTGCAACTTAGGATTGGATTCAATCGAGAACTCGATTGCCTGTAGAAGCCTGAGATTTGAAGAAGAAAATGACGAGTAATAATGTAGTAAGAATAAAACCTAGATCTTACAAAAGGTTAAAAAATAGGCAGAGGCATGTGGTCCAGTTATCACCCCACGAGTCAATGCGTAATACTCGATTATGATTGACTGTTATCATAAATCCCAATAAAGTTTTCCAAATAGTCACTCAAGGTCCAGAGTTTTAGTAGTCAGAAGTTTTGTGAAATATAATGAACAAGAGGAAAGCATTGGTCGCGTGAGTCAGGTCCGAACGGCCTCCGTGTCAGTCAGTTGTCTAGTTTAGACCCGTCCCTCAGTGGTAACGTGAGTGAATTTATTTGTACTGTGATAATTGTTTTTAGTCCCTAATTAGATTGGCGAATCGTCACCGTTCCTCGGAGTTATGGTGTAGCAGTATGATCCTTGTGACGGTAGTGTTTAATTAAACCGACTCTCTGGAAACTTATTCATTTTCTTGTTATTTAATTAAATATGTATATTAAGTGATGTGCTCTTGCCATCTATTTTTTTATCAATGCTAGAATGTAGACGGGTATTTTGGTCAGGCGTTCTAAAACTACTGTTAGGTATTTATTCTATGATAATAAATTAGAATGCTACGTTACTAACGAAGTCAATGCAGTACAATAAGTGCTCTTTAAGAGCAAGTTTCCTGAAAGTACATATAACAAAATTGTAGTAATAAAAGTTTAGCTAGCACAAAGTAGCTTACCGGTTTCCCTATAAATATATTATATGACACAATTGAAATTAATTTTAATATCAGGGATGGACACAGACCTTATTGATATTATTCAAAAATCAATAAGGTCTCGTTGGTAGTACTCGTAACTCTACTTGTGATTTATTTATTTACACCACTATCTACCATTACAGGTTTATCTTAACCTAATGCGATAGACGGGACACAATACTACAAATACTAACTGAAAACATATAGATAACGCCAATGCACAACAACATCAAAACATAAAAATTAAACAGGAAAATAGAACATACAATAAAAAATTATAAAATTATAAAGGCTTTAAAATTAAACATAAAAACAGACAAATAGTAGTAATAATAAAAAACAACACAATATGAATTATTATAACACAAAAGATGCAATAGTTCTCTTGCGAATTCACCAAAGTTACACGTCAATACGTCTATCCTTGTATGGAGCACGTTTATGTTGACTATCGCTCTGGTAATAGGCGACTTGGTCATAAGGTTAGTCCTGGCCGGTGGTGTGACCAGAAGTGGTGGGCTCCGGCGCCGCCACACATAACGGTCGGGAACACAAAGGTTTATGCTACCCAAAATCCCAGGGTTATGTTCCTGGCCCCGAATTACCTTCACCAAATACAATACCAGAGCGAAGTCCCGCCGCACCCTTAACTCATTATACCCGACCATGCCTATCACAAATAGCGTGGGGTACATTAGTGGGTAAAATGGATAGACCCCGTACAACTTCAGATATAAATATCGAGTGAACTTATTTTGAATACGCTCCAACATGACGGAATATTTCACCTCATGTGGAGCCCATATGACCGCATTGTATTCTAACTGACTCCTGACTAGCGCATCATATAGTACCTTGATCGCTGTAATGTTGGTAAAGTGTGATGTCTATACGGGAGCATTAAAATATGTTCTGATGAATATAGTGCTGATTATTCACCATGACTACCTTGCTACTAGACAAGAGTCTACTGAAGAAGTCGCTAGTGTGTAGTAATGAATGTTTTTATCGTTGAACAGCGGCGGTGTACATAGCGGGTGTGGTCGCGTCCGTCGGCGTGTCGGTGCTTGGCGTGTTCTGCGTGCTCTCCGTGCTGCAACTCGCCATGATATCGTCCAAAGAACGAGTAGCCTTCAAGTACACGAATCTCGTCATGATGAAGTTGGCGCTGGCGCTATTAGCTAGTAAGTACTAGCTATCTTTCATAGGGCCCTTGTTGACGATAACGAACGTCAGCCCAATTTTTATGACGGGCGACGGGCCGCCAATTTGATAAGTTAGTACAGTTTGTTAATGCGACGGGTACATGTTGTTACAACAAAACGTCGCTTCGATGCCCGTCGCGTTAACGCACGCCCACACTAAGCTATTGAACGGTCAGTCGCGTCGCTCGTTATAAAAATCGGGCTATTTTTCCTGCTCGTTAAGAAGAGGGCTAACATTAAATTAAAACAGAGCTGTGAATATCCTATAGTATTATTTGAGGGTGTGATTGTTGCGTTAACACCGAATGTATTGTTTCCAGCGTTGCTGTCAATAGTGGCGGCAAGTTTGTTCGCCGTACAAGGCGATGACAGGGGTTTCTTCGTGACGAGGGGAGAGGCGTTTTACGTTCAGGTATATTTTCCGTCTAATAACTTTGCCTCTCTGAAGTTGCCAGTGACTTCAGATTAGAAAGGAGCTTACAACTTACGTAACTTGCGTTACTTCTATGCGTGTAAAAATATATGTTATGTTATGATATGTTTATGTTATAATATAATATGTTTTTTTTTTGCTTACCACGAATGAATTTATTGTTTTAGTACTTACGTGGCATAAATTGTTTGCAGATAGTGAGTATAGTGATAAACTCGATCCTGTTTATTATGTCGCTGTACGACGCTCTGTTCTCGCGGAGAGCGGGCGGGGATCCCACTAATCCTCTAGGAGAGCCCGAAGGGACCACTATCAACAACCCTGGATTCAAAGAAGGAAGAGGTAATTACAGTACTCACAGTATAGACGCACTTGTAAATCCACATTAGGCCTGCAAAGTACTTTGTAATTGGTCTTACCTACTATAAAACTTTTAAATTTAAATTGAGTTATCGCCTGGCAGTCTGAATAATCACCTAACTTACTAAGGGCAGACTAAGGCCCCAAGTTCAACGACAACATAACCGTCAGTTTTTTTTAACAACTGTTTATATGTAAGTAGCTTCCGCCAGCGGCTTCGCCCGCGTGGTGTGTTGATAAAAAGTAGCCTATGTGTTAATCCAGGGTATCACCTATCTACATACCAAATTTCAACCAAATCGGTCCAGCCGTTTTTGCGTGATTGAATAACAAACATACATCCATACATTCTCACAAACTTTCACGTTTATAATATAGAGGTAAGTAGGAAGTAGGATGAAACTTGAACGTGAAAATTATTACGCGTTATTTTTAGGAAACTGACGCTTATGTTGTCTGTGAACATCTCCTTCTTAGACCCAAGTTCACCGATCAGATTTTCTTAAAACAAGTTTTGTTTACTTTGGAGTTGAATGTTGAAATACATAGATGTGTATTTCGTCAGTGAACTTAAGTTTAACATTAAAAGATAACCCTATTGATACATAACTTACTCATATTTCAGGAATCTCAATGACAGACGCATCAGGTAAGCCGTACAGCACAAACGGTCACGGAAGCGTGGCTTCAATGAACACGACGGCAACCACGCTGACCGGCTTGTCGGACGCCAGTACCATCACCAGGTCACCACTAAGGTCTTCACTCAAGAAGCCAAGGCCCAGGGAAGGTGAACCCGGAGGCCTGGGCATTCAAAACCCAGGCTACTCCGGACACTCACCACCCCTAAACAGAAATGGGAGCCAGAAGAAAGTGCGCATACAAACACACAGTACCGAGGTGTGAACCAGTCTGTATGTTAATTCAATTGTAGTTATACTAACTATTACTGAGGTGGTTTTCAATATGATAAAAGATTGCAGTACCCAGACAATGGTATGGTAATACTTTTGTGTGATCTCTTCACTGGTATTATCTGACCGTCTTGCATATTGAAATGGCTTGGAATGTTTCATATTTGTCTCAAGTGCGAAAATTTTTAATCTTATCAGTAGATTTATTAAAAACATGAAATCATTTTATTAATCATGTTTATTGTGTGGATGTTTGTTACTCTTTCAAGCAAAATCTATCGAATGGCTTTTGATGAAACTTAGCAATAATAATTTATTGAAAATGATATCACGATTTACACTTTAGACAAATGGGAAAATCGGACAAAGGGAAAATTATATTATGGAAAAGTTGCTCCTTCTGTCAAAATTGTTCAGTTGTATGTAATTGTTCAGTTGCAATGAATTAAAGAGAAGGCAGTGGCTAAAAAGATACAGGTGAAGAAATAAGATTGAATGCTAAATAGAGTGAAGCCATAATTCACTACTTTCATGAAATGCTCAATCATTGCATTAAGTGGTTGAACTTCATAAAATGTGTCATTGCCTGTTGGTCACATCACCATGTGGTTTGGGTAGATCAAAATTGTAAAATGTTTACTTGAATATCTTATACATACAGTTAAAAATTTTGACGTAAGGTGCATGTGGTCTATTTATTTAAATGGATTTTGTATATGGATTTAAATATAGATTGACCTTTTAATATTAAGAAGACACTGATAAATTTTAACACTATGAAGTTAGGAAGTTTTTTAATCATATATTTATATGTATGTAATATCTGATTAGGTAATTTTTTTTTCAAGTTTTATAGTAGCATATTTGGTTGGCGACATGAGTTGAATAATACAGTACTTTAGTACGACTAAAATATTTGACAAAATGCGACCTCCGTGGAGATTAAAAACGCTGATCCTCAGTTAAGTAAGATAATTCTAATTCTCACCGTGATTTTGTATTAAGATTCGATAACTTCTACAATTTCAATATGCATCAAGGCATTATAAATAACAGTTTGTGGCATCTTACACCAATCTAAACATGAAGTTAGTTTATATTGTCTGCACTCTCATTTATGATTGACAATTAAAGTGCTGCCTAACTTTTGTTGTTAACTGTATATTTCACTATACAAAAATCACTAGGATAGAATAGAATTCATTGCACTTTCGCAAATGGAATCCACTTATCACGAGCTGATATTACGTATTTTGTTTTAAATTTAAGTATATTTTTATATTTTACAATTTATAAGACATTGCAATCATCTGTATATTTCGTTTGAACAAAGTTCTTAATTGAATATTTTATTGTGTATAAAGTGCATATGTGTACATAAATCAGCACAAAGTGTTGTATATTAAGAAACTTTTTGAATTTGTTACTTTATACAGCTTTGTTGTATGTTAACATGCAATTTTAATAATATGTTAACATTTATATTTTAGATTTAAATTCCGATTTATTTGTAAGGTTAAAGTTAAATATGTTTAAGTGTAAATATACATGAAAACCCACCAGGCTTTTTGAGGATCATCACATTTTCTGAAACTATTTTATTTACCTTTCATAATTTTGTATTTATTGTGAGAATCGTGCCTTACCTTTTAAATCCAAATTTGTGCCTTATCCTAAAAGCCATTTGTAAACCTATTGAAAATTATGTATTATGAACCAATTTTATTTGCACCATTCAAATGCAGAATTTACTTTATTTTCAGGAAATAAAACTATTCTAAAAATAAATGTACTATAATCATATTTTTTTTTACAAATTGTGAACATTTCTATATGTTAAGATTAATATAAGGGTATATTTTTTACTCTGTCCGTCCAAATTCTGGTCTTAAGTTTAGTTTTGACATTATTATTTACTTAACAAGTAGTAACTGTCAGTTAGGAGCATTAAAATAATATTTTGCCTGGTTTCACCACGTACAAATAAGTTTAATTAATAAACATATCTTTTAGATAAATAGCTGAATTATATATAAGTTAATCTGGAGGATAAGGCCTTTCCAGAGTGGTGAAACCGGCCGTAATTATTGTTACTTTTCTATTGTTGAGGTAAATATGATATTTTATCTGTATTCTGCATATGTGTGGACAGTTGTTAAATTTCTATATGTTAAATCATATTTCCGTCTTTTCATAAAAGAGTATTTCTTCTTTAAACAATTCTTTATTTGTTATCTTTTACATCAAACCGATATTTTATGTTTAATTTAACGGTATTATACAATTCCGTCCAAAATATCCCATTATGTTAATGATCTGATATTTAGTTATTATATTCTGTAGTAATATTTTGCTGAATTAAAAAGCAATTGTTTTACAACCATGTTTAATTGTTTTATTACAAAAACCTTAATTCAGTGTTTATTATTTTTTTAATTAAAAGTAGGCTGAAAATCAGCATTTTGAAGGTCACGTTTACAAAAAACAGCTCCCAAAAACTCCTGTGTTATAGCTGGTAAGAAGAAATCGTGGAACTAACTTCCCACCAGCTTATGACTGCCATACGGCTTCTCCACCAAAGATGTGCTATGCTAATGCTACGTAGCTATGAATTCATTTAATATCCACCAATCAGATTAATTAGTGCACATAGCGGATACAAAGAACTAAACGGATTCTTCTAAGCCTCAGATCAATCTTTGATCTGAGTTCTAAGCTATTTATATGATAGAAAAGTGCAATTGATGGTTGCGAGTGGTGTAGCTATGTGCAGAGCGTACATCACGTAGCTCGAGTTGCGCATCTTTCTCGCACCGCTTCTTTGCTGCTGCGTATCTTCCTTGTGCCGCTACATAGGTTAGCGTCAGTGGAAGTGGTCACAAAGCGAAGCTATAACATTTTCGTAGCACTGCTGCATAGCACATCTTCGGTAGAAAAGCAAACTTATATAATACTATAAGGGTTGAGGGGGTCAGATAGGGCGGGCAGTCGCTCCTTGTAAAGCACTAGAACTCAGCTACATCCGGTTAGACTGGAAGCCGACCCCTTCTTCGATTTAAGAGCTCAGCTCTTGTCGGTGCAGCTCCTTCCATTTACGCCTATCTAGCGCCAACTCCTGAACTTCCTTAGGTATACGTCACAAAATTCACCTTCTCTTTAATTTGCTTGATGTAGCTGTACCTTGGACGACCCCTTCCCCTCTCCTTCGACTTTCCCTTCCACGATGTTTTTTTATAAAATCGTCGTGACGTATAAGGTGTCCTATCATTTTTCCTCTCCTGGGGCCCGATTCTCCTAATTTACTTAAGCGACATACGATTCACGTTCGACTGAGATCCAATCCCGACTCAATTAGGCGATTATCACACTGCCCCGCATGATGCAGCGTAGTGCGTGGATGCGTTTTTTTCCGTTGTATGGAAATATCTCCGTTTGTATGGAAAACACGCATAGTCCAACACACTGAAAATGCATCCACGCGCGTTCATGCGGATCACGCACATACATGCGGAGAAAAACGCACCCCCGCGCGTAGGTGCGGGGCGAGACGCAAGGTATGGCACACTGAATCCCGCAGTGACGCGCGTGATTTTGAATGGGCGTGACGTGTATGTTTGAAAATGGAACTCGATGAGAGCCGCCGTGCGTGAATTAACAAAACGCAACTACGCGCGTGAGTGCGCGAAAAACCCGCACGATGATGCAGATCTGCACTCCCGCAGGAACGCGCGTAGGTGCGTCGACACGCAAGATGCAGCATGATGCGGGGCAGTGTGAAGATCCCCTTACGGTTGAAGCGGTGGCATTCGACTATTTTTTCTTTGAAATAAACGTTTTTATACTTTTCTGTCATTCAATAATGAATCATTTTGTCTGCAAATGATTTACGATTGCAATATGATTGTAGAGCAAACTACCGTATAGACCAAAATCAGCAAAATAGCAGACCAATCGCAAACCAATCGAATGTCGTTGGAATACGATTGGTCTTATATTAGTATCAGAATGCCCGATATGGTTAAAACTGCTATTGCGATCATATTGCGATTAAATTTCTATTCGATTTTGACATTATTAACTTAGGAGAATCGGGCCCCTGTTCTCTATGTTATGCAATAGTTGTCTTTTACTTCCTAATCTATTTAGTACTTCTTCATTGCTAATTCTTTCCGTCCAACTAATTCTCGCCGACCCCAACATAGTTATTTGTGTATTGTTTTTTTGTAAGGATGATGATGAGTTTGGGAGCCCATTCATGTCAAACACACAATTAAATACTTTCCCCTTTATAATACTAACGTAGACTACTTAGTCGTTCTCCTGCGGTTTTACAAATCGGCTCAGAAGTCACGGTCTAGTAAAAAAAATATCAAAAATTTGGGAGCGTTTAGGGTACAAACAAAAAATATTCATCTTTATTTCATACTAGCTTCCCGCCCCGGCTTCGCCCGTGGTACTTACATGTATTATACATACAAATAAGGCGGCCAACTTTATAGTAAGTCAATGCGGGACACCCACCCCTATCCACAATAAGAATTAGGATTTGTTGGAATTATTAATGGTGTACTTAAATTAGAAACAAACAACACCACTACCGAATTAACATTTATTTTTCTCCGGGAAACTCACGTAAACGCATGCGGCATGAACACACGGACGCACGCGCGCAGCCGTACACACACACACACACACACACACGCTTGATGATACACTGCCTGCGGTAGCAACGGCGCCGCGCCGCATCTCGTCATTCGTATTTTGATGTGGAACACCTTTATGCAAGCAAAGCGATGGGAAACGAGGAATGCGGGACATGCGGGACGCCTTAGACGATTTGCGGGACTATTTTATTAAATATTGCAATGCGGGATTGCAACTGTCATTACGGGACGGTCCCGCAGAATGCGGGACGGTTGGCCGCCTTACATACAAACCTTCCTTAAGAATCACTCTATCTATTTAAAAAAACCGCATCAAAATCCGTTGCGTAGTTTTAAAGATCTAAGCATACATACGGACATACAGCGAAAGCGACTTTGTTTTATACTATGTATTGATATAGATCAGCAGTCGGCAACCTTTTGTCAGGCAAGGGCCAGAAGGTGGTAAAATAAACTGAAGGTGGGCCGCACTTGTTAATTCTAGATTCCAACTGGGTTTGGGTTTGGTTTTTGGGGAGGCCACCGCTACAAATATTGCAGTGGACGTTTATCGATTGGATTAAGCTAGGCCGGAGTTTGTTGCAAATACGACCAAGGGGACCAGACTAAAAGAATTTTTTTTGAATCAATTTTAGGATAGGATGAAATGATGATAGCATGAAAAGAGAGAAAAGAATAGTTCAGTACTTGCGTGTAGTGCACTGCAAAAAGTACAAACACACAACCTTTTCGTTTATATTTTCTGTATATTTATGTATTTATATTTACAAATCGTTCACGGGCCGCAAGTAAGATGTCCGCCGGGCCGCGGGTTGCCGACCGCTGGTATAGATGAATGACGCGCTTCCTATGACAATATATGCGAGGCAAATCTCTTATTGTAGGTATTGTAAAATATATTATTGTTGGAAGTCCTGAACTTCGCAGTACTAATAATTAAAAAGTAATCTATAATAGGAAACATATACTTGATGATTTGCTGATCAGTGCATACTGCCGAGGTGGCAATTTGCATTTTATTTATACAAACTCGATTCACCGCATCCGTGTTGTGTGGCATGTTTCGTATTTTTGATTACTTGGCTTGCTTTATAGCTCTAGCAACATTGAATAGTCTGTGGCTAGCACAAGCAAGCAGTGTATAATCTATGGTGCAAGCGGCTCTGTCAAGTCAAACATGTAATGATGTACTGTCACTTTAAAATAAATCGTCAAATCGTGAATACAATACAGTATATAAAATGTACTCTGTGATACAGTGTTCAATCAAACAAAAGCAAAAGTTGACCTTTAATATTATTTAATTTATGAAATATTACTTAATCTTCAAAAGTAATGTAACTTAAGCGATGGGTGGTTGGGCGATATTGTTTGGTATTCGAGTTTTATTTGGCTCTTGTATTCTGTTGGTTGGTGTCGAAGAACTCTATGATGATCGGTGAACCAAAAGACGAAGCCATTCGATGCGTTTGAATGCTGGGGTTGTTTTTATTAAGTTTTTGACTATTGTATTGCTTTTACCGTCGTCTTTTGTTGTGTGGTGTATTGTGTCCTCTCGTCTGTGCTTGTCATGGCATTAAATACTTGTGAGGCTAAAAGGTACAAAAAAATCCGTTCTTGACAATTGAAATGGAGGTTATAGGTACTTGTTCGAAATTATATCGCTTTGATAGAGGTGTCGGTGCGTGGGTCGTCTTAGGGGCGGAATCCTACTGTTTGTCTTAAAAAAACAAAAAAAAAAAAATATCTTCCTACGACAGAAGGTGATCTTTGAGGATTTTTTTTCTAAAATCGCCCATCCATAATGTGCAAGTGGTGTGATTAACGCATTCCTTTTCAGTGAAAACCTGCGTGCCCTGCAATATGATGAAAAGGATGTTGATGAAAAGTGACAATAATCTATACCTTTTCAGAGGAATCTCTTAGAGACATTTGATCATCAATTTCGCTGCTATCACCTTTAATAATAGCAGAAGACGTACTGGGGTCGGATTCTATTTCACCAGTTGTCGGCTAAACAAGCATCTGATCCGCTACACTTTTGCTTGGTATTAACTTTAGCTTTTTTCTGCCTCTGTTGGTTGCTACACCATGACTGTTCATGCATTTCTCTTTATTTCCAGGCTTTGTATAAAAGAATAATTAATTGCCTCAGTGTTAATTGCATAGGGTAGTTTATCTAAGAGAGGTTTAGCATCTAAAGGATAGATCCCGCATTTTGTAAATCCGGCTTTGAGGTTATTAGCACTGTTCAGGGTTATTGCATCCGTTAAACTTTTTAACATTTAAGGTAACCTGGGATAGGTTTACCACAGCGATTCCCATATGCTCAAAAAATATTAGTGAGATCTGGATGAAAGTTTAATGGGAATGCTCTTGAGGTAGCTTCTGTCCAACAAAAAACCTAATCTAACCTAACGTAAGGTTAATTGAGGATAATAAAATGACGAATATATTTTAAACCCCATACGTTCAGAGTATGTTGCCATAATAAGAGATAATCTATCAAATAAGGTGCTTCCGATGACACTAGGCTCAAGTTTGTTGGAGTTAGTAAAGGCCCATACAAACTCTTTAAACCAATTATTTTAACCGTTGATAACTCAAAAACTGCTCAGAAGATCTCGATGAAAATTAAATCGGACTAACTTTGAGATAGGTTCTCTACATTAAAATATAAATAATCAAAATCCACCCAACTCCGAGTAATTGGATAACAAACTTGAAGTTAATTCATTATTAAGGATACTTAAATGCCGTATATTTCCAAAACCCCATGCATTTTGTGTAAATCGTCATGATAATAATGATCTATCAAATGAGGCGCTTCCAATGATACTAGTTTCAAGTCTGTTGGTGGGTGGGGACGGGCTCCATACAAAATCCGGCATTGTCCTTTACGAGAACAATGAATTACTTACACAATGAAATTAGTTTAAGGCGCAATAATTAACAAGAGATCAATCAATCACATAGTACGTAGTACTCGCTTTAATTAAAATTATAAGGTAACAAAAAATTACTTTCATACAAGTAAAAAAAAAGTTGACTGTACTTAAAGAATAAATGATATTTTACGTCTTCTAATACAATTCAATAATGGCACGCAGTTTTATAGTTATACTTCGGCCGTTCAGAGAATGCGTTCCTGACACCTATCAGTTAGTCACGACTAGTGATGGGCACAACATAACACTGAGTTCGTTACCGTTCCTCCAAAATGAACCGCCGCATTATTTTAAGATTATTTTCGTTTTAATTTGGCGGAATCATATAAAATTTATATTTTAGTTATTTAAGTGGAAACCAAAAAAAGGTAATATTCATATAATAAAATTGTTTTATTTATTCTCTGTTACAAAGTTACAATCTGTATTTCTATGCAATAAAGTAAGTACATTGAATTGAATGTGCGTACAGAATATTAATCAGACTCCGATTCGCTTGAGGAGGTGGTGTCTTCATCATCATCTTCGCCTACATGTATGATTATATTATTATCAATAACAATCAATCTTGATAACTCGGTCAAAATGTTCCAAAATCAGGTTTTTAGTCTTCTCAACAACCTTTGCCCAGTCATCTCTTGTAACTTCCCCGCAGGCTTCTTTTAACAGGGTCATCATCTTTTTCGTCCTGAATGGCGGGGAAGTATTGTGGCGGGCGGCGTAACCTTTTGCTTTGAGCCCAGATTAGCCCGATCGCGTTATATTGGCAATGATACGGTGGAATTCTTAGAACGCGATGACTATTATGATTTCTCTTTTTTTTCACCACTATAGCTTTCTTGAATGATTCGTCAGCGTACGATTCTTTGAAAAATATTGCATCGGGATCTGAACTTTTGAACTTTTATCATTTTCAATCCAGCCAGTTTTACTGTATTATTGTCTTCATCTTTCATTATTGCAAAGTTCATTTGAGTGCATATACTTTTCCAATCAAAAAAAATCATCGAAGCACATTTCATTAACATGAAATGGCTCGCTTTTTTTCCGTGCCGCCTTTATAGCCCCGATAAATGCGTCAGGGGTTTACATTGGTCCTGACCTCAGTTGCCTTTTAACTTCTCTCTCTATTTAAGAGTGAGCTGAATCGCCCTCGTTCTGCGTATGTCCTTTAATGAGGTATTTGTGAGTAATGATCTGAGATTTGGCAGAGTTTTTACTGCGTACGTGTACATTGAGATCATAATCTTATTATTTTGCTGCCCGGCACAATTGTCTGAATAAAAGATAACATCGAGGTCTTTAGCCGTTGCGGAAATTTTCTCCAGGTATTTGTAAACACAAGTAGCTATTTCGTTTACACCTCTATTGGCGTTAGACTCATCCCATACATAACTTTCAACTGAATTATTTTGTAGGTTATAAATGGTTAAATTAAGTACATTTAGTTTGGACTTGTAGTAAAAAACTGAGACGTCTCCTTTGGGGCATTGGAACACTGCTTGAAGATCATAGACTGCTACAAAAATATTTTTGTTGTTCTTATCTTTTTCTTTTTCAATACGAGACAAATTCTTTTCCTTAAGATGTAATTCATAATCTTGTTTCTTAGGCTCTTTCTCTTCATGAGACGTTTTTATACGCTTCGCATATATCGCACAAATCCTTTTTAGGAGTGAAAATGAAATGTTAAAATCTTGTGTGAAAATACGATAAAATGTAATATAAGTTCCGTAGGGGACGTTTTGGGATTTGCATTTTTCCACATAATCGCTATGAAGATCTGTAACAGCTTTGCTACCATCAATATAATATCGTTTTGAGTTAGCCCGGATGTAATGCGACTCAATCTTCGGTATAGACTCAATAAACAATATAATGCCATTTTTAATGCTTTCGTCCTCTGCATAATGGTTTGAATGAGTACCTCGGTTATCTTTCATGGAAGAAATATTAGTGTTGCTATTTTTCTTTTTCAAAGCAGTCTCTATGGGTCGATTATTAATCCCTAAAGTATTTTTGAAGAACAATTTGCAAACTCTTATTTTTTCACCCGAAATAGTCAAAAAGAAAGCGTTACTGTTGTTCCGAGTAGTTGCAACATTTCCATCTGAATCAACTTTAACGTAACGTTGTTTTGGGATGACTATATCTACGCTATTAGCAATAAACGTCCATTGCTTTTCTATTGCACCTAAGCTCCAATAGTCATTCAAAATAGTCTGTCTTTGCTCCTCTGTTTTAAAGCCACATTTAAATTTACATTTATCTTTATTACAAGAAGGCTTTAATTCCCGACTCGGCATGTTTTTTATTTATTTGGTTGACTGATACGACTTTCCACTATTTCTTAATCGTTTTGCTATATTGACTTTCCAATTGGCTTCATTTAGTCTTCTTTTTTTACCGGTTTTAGTTGGACTAGAATTATTTTCATACACAATTGGACTTACAGTATTTCCGTTAGTTAAGGCTTAGTATTCTCTACGACACCGTGATCGACCAATACCATAGGGTGTTCGTTTGTAGACGGAAGTGGTTCCTCGTCAGTATCGGAAGAATATTCAGTACATTTTGTTAGTTGGGTTTCAAAATCCGGATTCTTTACTGAGTCGTCGCTGTCTGAAACGTTATAAATGCCATCAATTTCTTGAAGTGTCCTGGTGGGGTATTAATTTGATCCATTTACCCTCGAATATTGGTGAGATTATTGGGATATACATTTTTTACTCCTTACAACTAAACAGTAGTTCAGATGTTAGGAGTAAATAATTTATATCCCTCTTAGTGCAGTCATTGAAGCGAAAAATACGGTCTTACCTCCGAATTTTTTTACTGTGAACCGATTTGCATGAAATTTTGGAATTAGGTTCATCTTACCCTTAACTTCAAAAGTGAAAATGATTTGAACTCCGCCACCCCCCCTGGGGGTGGTTGCTCAGGGGACATTTTTTTTTGCAAAAAAACCTCGGATATCGATAGAAGATCTAATTATAAGCAAAAGTTGTCTTTAAAGTTTTAAAAAAATTCAATACTTTTCAAGTAATCGGCAATTGAAAATTCGCAATTTTTTCACGTTTTTCATCGGTTTTTTGCAAATATCTCCAAAAATATACGTTTTATCGAAAATTGTATAAATAACAAAATTGTAGCAGGTAGCAAAACAACGAACAATTTGTTTTTTTACAAAGTGTTCTAAGTCGATTTCTTTTCATAAACCCTTTAAGCCAGTCCTTGCCAGCTAATTCAAGAGTATCATCAAAATTATGTTTGATGTTATTTTTTACAGCGTATTCATAGGTAATCTTTCTTATTTGAAGCGAAGTGCATCCATAATATATTTTACCAAGGAACTTAATTTGGGATGCCATTTCAACTTCTTGTTCCCTTGTGAAGACTGGATTTCTACCAAGCTGTGGAATATCACGATTATTGGTCTTTAATCTTTCTTGAAGTGTTGAAAATGGCACGCCAGTTGATCGAGCAGCTTCCCTAATACCTTTTCCTTCATTCACTAGCTCAAAAGCCTTATTTAATTGATCTTGGCCCCAAGATGCCTTGAAACGTGGTTGACTCCTAGTTTTAGGCATTCTGAAATAAAAAAAAATATACTTCAAAAAATCAAAACGCGCATCTATGTCATTATTTTACCTGCGTTCAATACCGGTCAGGTTGACCGGCATTACCCACTTAGAAACATTTTCGTAAAACATTTATAGGGTATAAAAAATGAGAGAAAAGGTCAAATTCACTTGTCACATAAGTAGTTTGATAATTACGCTACAACAATTATAGGTAACAATATAAAATAATTGCAATAAGAAACACTCACCTCTTATTGTTTCCCTTCGTAAATTTACTACAGGTAGGCGCGAAAACGATCGACACGCGTTCGCCGCAGCGGCGCGTTCCGGGCGGGGAATGAGCGGGGGCACGGTGCGTTGGCTTCGAGTAGATTTACACTAGCGTTTGTGTATGTGTGCGTGCGCAGAAACGCAGTAGTTTGAGAGAAATAATGTTGACCGCCATTATCCTCAGACTGGCATTACCCGGTTTTACCCTACGTAAATTACGAGAATCGAAATATTGTTTAAATGGTTGCTCGTTTATTTGCTGACTCTCACATGACCAGCTATTCAGTTGAACACAATTATTAGAAAACATGTTTTTCGACTGTGGAGTGGACTCGACACAATCAATATTATTGCTACGGTAACTATCTACGCCGTTTAACAATAACACAGAATTTGCAACGTAACTATTATTACTCATACGATTCGACTGTTGCGTTAATTTAGACTCAGAAACACATCGCAGGGAAATGCTATAAAAACTTTGTTCGTTATTGCATTGTTTACAGTTTTCACGAGTCACATTTTGGGTTTCGCACTGATAACACGACAGCGGATTATTAGTCTGAGCTGACTCACCTGTGTCTGTTGACTTACGGCACTGTTCCTTTCGGTGACCGAATCTTCTGCAGGACACGCAAAATGGCCGCGATGCAGGTCTCGATGACGCCGGTGATGACGTATGCGTCTGCTCCTGACGTGTTGTGGAGGCGGGCGTTTGCTCGGGCGGAGGGCGCAGCGCGCGCGGCGTCAGCGCGATCTCGTCGCGAGGGGAGCGCGGGCGCTTGAGGCTGCCTGTCCACCGGAGCGGAGCGGAGTTGCGTACTGTGTCTGTCCACCGGAGCGGAGCGAGGCAGCGGAGTGGAGCGAGAAAGTAATGCGGAGCGGAGATGCAAACTGTGTTTTTCATTATACGGCTAGACCGCGAGCACGCGACGAGTCATTCGAGCTTACGGTGGCGGGCGATTTGTTATGTTCTACGCTAAATTTCACTGACAGCAGACATGTTATCGAAAAAGTTAATAAAATTTTTCTGCAACAGTTTTGCCAGTTCTAGATACGTATTGTTTTCCAGAGTTTCGTTGACGTTTTCGTAAATTTTTCATCCATGCGGATTCATTACGAACTCTCTTTTTGCCTTTCTTGGCAACTGTAATCTCTGTAGATAGCGCTAAACCTTGGCTGGTATCTAAATTGGAAATACAGACAGAACCATGAGGAGGCAATGTTGATGACGAGCTAGAAGTAGGGTAGGGTGGCATAGGAGTACGCACTTAAGCTTCAGAGGGTTAAAAGAAAACGAAGAAATTGAGTAGCCTAATCAGTTCTTGTTTTATTTGAATAACAAACTAATAACATAATTAAATTATGAGTAACAACTTACGTTAATATAATTTTGAGTAATTAAGTAAAAATAAAAAAATGGGATTTACACACAGGGGTGGATAAGAGTACCTACTGCTTACATTAATCAGCACATAAATCACAAATAAATTGTCCAAACCCTGTATAAGCGGTGCATATTTCATGCCACCAAGTTTTGCATGTTGCACACTGAATCCAGTCTTCTTGACATCCTCCACAAGTATAAATTATATTTGGTTTAGTTTTTGATACTTTAGTAGTTTTTTTGTTAGTCTTCTTTGGTTTATTATCTTTTAATGTATTTAGTGAATTCAGTCTTACCCTTTTGGGCTTATTTTTCTCTTCTGTTACTTTCTCCAACTCCTGTTTGTATGGAGAGCTACTAATTATATCAGACTTTTTCTTCTTCCTTGAAGATCTGTGGACGGTTTCGACGTGAGGTAATGGAACTAAGTATGTCGATTTATGTAATCCTGACGTTGACGCACCCTTATCAGATGGACCACCAATCTCAAAAGATGCATCATCAGTCCCAGCAGATGAACTAGCATCCTTAAGAGATGCACCTTCAATCTCAGCAGATGGACCAGCAAACTCAAGAGATGCACCTACAATCTCAGCAGATGAACTAGCAACCTCGAGAGATGCAACTTCAATCTCAGCAAATGAACGCTCAGCAGATGGACCAGCAATTTCATGAGATGCACCATCTATCTTAGCAGATGGACTTGCAATCTCAAGAGATGCAGAAGCAATTTCAGCAGACGGATCAGCAATATTTGATGATGTACCAGCAGCTGGTATAGGATTAGGCATGTCAGATTGTGGACGATCAGTCACTTCGTTGCACAAAAAATCTTCTTCCTTAAATACATCCGGGTTGTAGGGATATATTACTTTAAAGCCTTTCACAGCATTAGCCAGAGTTGCAGCCTTACAATAGGCAGGTGAAAGTATAGAAGCTACCTGATAAGGTGTTATAGCGCGTCCTGGGTGATTTTTGAGCCATTTTTCGCATTCACGAGCGTAAAATTTTTTCAAGCTATTGAAGAAACAGCGATCTAACGGCTGAGTTCGGTGGCTGCTGTGAGAGGGTAGTGTCAAAGCATGTATGTGATTATCACAGAAAAAGTTTACAGCCTTCAAAGAACAATGTAACGTATGATCATCTAAAATCAGTAGAATAGGGTTCTCGGCAGACGGTCTTACGTGATCTTTTAAATGGGAGAGCCAGGCCGGAAAGATGTCACTTTTAATGAAACTAGAATCAGATACCATGCCAATTGAAGAAGGCGGAGCGCCATCCAAAAGTTCAGGTTTCATTCTCTTTCGAGCGGATATGAAAGCCGGAGGAAGATAATATCCACTAGCACTCATCGCACACACTACAGTCACGTTGGTTCCTCTTTCAGCGCTTGAAACCTTGTTCACACAACGTTTTCCCTTAGCAGCTAATACTTTCGGTGGTTTATTAGGAACAGTTGATATCCCTGTTTCGTCCATATTAAATATAGCATGGGGCGGGAAATTGTACACATCCATAAAATCAGAAAGATTTTTGATGAAACGATCGCATTGTGGCTTGTTATATAAAGCCTATGGCTCGAGCAATACTAGTTGATGTAGGTTGTCTCATTGAAAAATCTGGATGTCTTTTAAGAAAACTGCGTAGCCATTCTTTACCAGCAATTTTTTCCTCTGTGTTAAAACGATGCGGTATGTTGTTTTTTTCTGCAAATTGAAATGCAAGCTCCCTCAGCCCTTTTCAAGTTAGACCATAAAACATTCCGTCGATTCTTTTTATCTAGTCACATAATTCTTGCTCCATCTGTAAAGAAAATGTAGTGTCATACCTCCCAAGAGAGGTAGCTGGAGTATCTCTTTTTAATCTCTTACGAATAGTGGCTTCAGATACTTTAAGTGAACGGGCTACACTCCTTATTTATTCGCCATCATTTACACGTTTTCTTGCATTTTCAAGATCGTTGACGGACCAGAGACCTTTTTCGTCGAGACATACTGAAAAAGTAAAAAATAATAATATTATATATTGAGAGTATACAAATAAAATATCGGCGTATAAGGGTACGCGCGTACTCCTGCACACCCTTTTTATGCAAATAATCCTACTACTGCCATCTAGTGGTTAGTAGCGGAATTACGTTTCTTTCCAACAAAAATACTATAAACCGGCACTCGTACAGTAATCCTTTTCTATAAAACACATCACGATTTTGAGTGGTAATGCGTTAAAAACGATGAAAATAAATAACAAATCAAGAAAAAAACCTTAAACTCACCTAACTCCTCCGTTTTACTGCACTTTTGATTTTTTTTTGCAGCGCACTCCTACACTCTTAGACGGTCTCAACTGAAGTTAGCATCAAATAGCAAACCGTTTAGTCGCTAGCTTCACTGCGTACTCGTATCGCCCGCGTACTCTTAGAACACATTACCCTAGTATCAGATGAACTAGAGGATGAAGAGCTCGACGATGAGCTAGATGACGTTGAGTTATTACGCTTACGTTGTATGGATTTCTGTTTTTTGACGACGTAAACGACAATGATTTCTTCATTGTCGTTTACGTCGTCGTTTGCATAGCTCTTTCCATAGCCCGCTGAGCGACTTTAAACTTGTGGACCAGCCGTACCGTCAGTGTCCACGTTTCGGCTCCGTAAGTCATGACAGGTAGGACGCACTGATTGAAGACTTTTGTCTTTAGGCACTGTGGGATCGACTGCCGGCACCGAAGAAACGACTTCTCCACTTGTTGTGGTCAGCATCGTCAAGTGGCTTGTTCCAAGAGATTGTACGAACACCTTTGACCCCCGATTCAGCTCAATTGCTCTTTCAATGTCATGAGTATTGGAGCACCGAAGGTCGCGTCGTACGTGCTTGTTGATCTCCTGGTTTAGAGCCCGCTTAGCTGACGAAGTGACAGGCGGGTTTTCACGTCGTTTCTTCATAAGCCCTAATGTCTCTTCCAAAAGCTTTGATTTCTTGCCCTTACGCTGCATGTTACAGAATCTCGAACCTTCCTCCCTGAGGATCCGAACCACATATTCGTGGTTCTGGTTAACGTCTGTTGTGGTTTCCACGGCGGCAAATCGGTTCTCCAAATTTGACTGGAACGTTTCAGATCCTGTCATGGTTTGGAGCAGTGTTGGTCGGAGCCTGGCCTTCATCAGACGGAAACGTTCGGCCTTGAAGTTGGTATTCAGAGAGCCTCGGACAAGTCGGTGATCGCTACCGGTATTAAACCTATTGATCACGGAGACGTCTCTGACTATGTGCTTCTTGTTCGTCATGATGATGAAGTCAATCTCATTTTTTTAGTCATAGTGTCGGGGCTTTGCCACGTCCACTTCCTTTGGGGCGGCTTTTTGAAAAAGGAGTTCATCAAAAAGAGCCCCTCGCGTTCGAGGAAGTTGACGAGCATCGGGGGCAACCCTATGATTCCTGCTTCCAAATCCATGGGATCCTACTGCCGATTCGCCGCAAATCTGTACTCCCACTTTAGCGTTAAAGTCCCCCATGACAACGGTGTGATGGGTCTTTGTAGTGAAGTGGAGGGCCCTTGATATATCATCAAACATATCCTCCACTTCATCGTCTGAATGTGTCGAGGTCGGTGCACTTGCACTACCTTGAGGCTATACCTGTCGGTGAGCTTTATGATAAGGTACGCTACCCTGTTCGACACACTAGACACCTCCACAACGTTATCAGCTATGGACTTATTAACCAGAAACCCAACGCCACCTTGAGATTGTTGGTCTCCCTCTCAGAAGTACATTAGGTGACCTGATTCGAGGGTTATGGTGTCCTCTCCCTCTCTTCGAACTTCACATAACCCTAATATATGCCACCTAATCTTCCCAAGTTCCACCTTGAGTTGCGCCAGATGCGAGTCAAGCCGTAGCGTGCGGCCGTTGTACGTTGCAAGAGTCAATTTTGTTTGGTGGCCTCCCGTAACCTGGAGATTCTTCCCACCCCCTGTCCCGCCGTAACCATGGTTGCCACCGTGACTTTTTCGTTCTGCATAGAGGAATTTAGCCTACTGCTATCACGCTGGCCAGACGGGTTGATAGAGGGTTTTTTTCCGAGTTTTCCTTCTCTCGCACTGGTGTTCGGTGCATTTTTTACTCCATTGGTCGACTTCTACGACACCCACTGAAAGAAGGGGTAGCGACATATGTATTCTTAAGCCGTCGCTACACGGCATCTTAAGCCGTCGCTACACGGCATAGCAAGCCACTCTATTGCTTTTTGTAATTTAGTGTTATTATTTATTAATTTGTAATTTTATGGTAAATACTGTGTCATCGGCAATGTACACTCATGTGTTTGTAATATCAATCATTCTTTCAAACAAAATATACCAGAATTTTTGCGATTCTTTAATAGATCTCTCATTATCTTTATCCATTGTTTTTCCGTGTTTGACTCATTTTATAGAATTCTCTCCGTTTAATCATGCATTCCATGTGTCCTTTGACATTTACACCAGCCTCTTTAACTAAATGGATGGCTACTGTCAGAAGAGCGGCTTTTTGATTCGCATTAATGCCATTAACCAAAAAATATCCCATTGGAATTTTCCAAGAGGCATTGAAGGGCACCAGCAAGAAAACAAGCGTTTCTTTCGCTTCTCTCTGAAAATCTGCATTGAGACTGACGCCAAAACTCACATGGCCGTAGTGCCGTCTGGCTTGAGGATGATATTCGACACCGCTTCTTATTGCCATTTTATCAAATACTATAGTGGCGTAAATCTTGTTTTCGGATGCTCTAGCTTTTATTTTTATAGTCGCTCCTTGTAAAGCACTGGTACTCAACTACATCCGGTTAGACTGGAAGCCGACCCCAACATAGTTTGAGAAAAAGGCTCGGAGGATGATGGAGTATCTATTGCTTCCTTTGTAAATGCTGGTTTGCCGTCAATAGGGTCCCAACCAACAATTTTGCCCTTTAACCAAACCTTATATCTCAAAAAAGCTGGGTAAACGATGTATAAAGGATTCGGTGGTGACTGATTGTTGTGTAAAAGCGTTTGACAACACATTTTGGCTTTATAAGTTTATACAGCAAAAACGACCTATTAAGAATTGATGTAAAGGTTTACTTCACAACATTATATAGCTGTTATAGTCAGGCGTTTTAGCAACCTCCATTGTTACTAGTATACAGCGATAGAACTTTATAACAGTGTTTACTGTCGCCCTAATGCGCCTGATTTGCGCAATAAAGGTTCGAAACGAACTATAATGTGTCTTTCGTTGTAGTAGAGATGACAACTCAAGAATATGACGATATTGTGATATTGAGACATTTTAGATCGTCGTTACAGTACATAGTACTATAGTGGGCACAAAAAGTCTACAACAGAGTGATTTGGTGATATAACTGAGTTTCAAATTATATTTATGTAGCTTAATTGCCATATATAAGCTTGTTAACGCTCGTTATAGTTGTAGTGATAAACTTATCACAAAGACACTTTTTTAGAAGAGTATTGTTTTTTTAGAGGTATAACTATTATAGTCCCTCTATTACACAATAGTAGTATAAAGGAGCTCTTATCTCTTTTAAAACATTATTACTGTGTATAAAACTAGGCTACCAATGCTTTTAAATGCTAATTCAGTTTCGTAAAGGCACTTCTATCGCTCTTCTACAACAATATTGACATTTTGATTCAGCGTAATTAATGCGACAACCAATATTTTTTGAAGACCCAATTATAGAAAATGGTTCCGTACAAAATATAGTTCACGTCAATGAAGAAATGGAGAATTATTCAAATGGGTACAATGATTCTAGAAGTGACAGTTTTTCAGGTCAGGCAAGTACCAATGCAACTTTTCTAAGTTTGTATGTACTTTCTAAGCATATCTTGGACACCAATGGCTGATAAAAAAGATGAAGGAAAACATCTTGAGGAAACCTGGACTATAAAGTCTGAAATCACCAACCCGCATTGAGCAAGCGTGGTGATTAATGCTCAATCCTTCTCCGTGTGAGAGGAGGCCTGTGCCCAGCAGTGGGACGATACAAAGGCTGTAACAGTTACAGTTTTTCAGATTGTTTGATTGATTCAACTAAGGAAAAAAACCAGCAACTACGAGATGGTTTGAAGCATTGGGCTATTACATTTCACATGAAGCAATAAAAAGTTTCCATGTACTAATAAACGATCGAATACCAAATACATTGCCTGCAGATCCACGAACGCTTTTTAATACAGAAAAATCTATCACTACTCATCCTGTGGGAATTGGACGGTACTGGCTCAACGGCTTAACAAAAACATTAAAATGCTATCTAGAAATAATTGATAGTAGTCTGTCTTTAATTTCACTCAATATAGACATTTAAACATAAACTTAGAATCATTAATATCAGTTACATATTGATTTCATAACGTTTTCTTGGCAAGCGTTCTTCTTCAGTGTCACTTTCACGCTGCATGCGCGTGAGCTGCATTTGTGCATCATCATAAGTCAAGTTGCATCTTTTTAATCGACAGGGTGTGCTTATCCAGTCTTCACCGGGTACGGAATATTCATTTTTTGTAG
Organism: Helicoverpa assulta; assembly: GCA_963856015.1. Classification (NCBI taxonomy): domain Eukaryota; kingdom Metazoa; phylum Arthropoda; class Insecta; order Lepidoptera; family Noctuidae; genus Helicoverpa; species Helicoverpa assulta. Next base: position 5,994,388 of record CAWLCW010000027.1, read on the forward strand.
CTTTTTTGACCTTTTTCTTGGCCATAGTAATAAGTTCTCGTTTTCCCAGGAACTCGGTACACAGGAAAGGATTTTTTTCCTCTTTCAAATGTTTGCACAATCTTGAAAAAAGAAAAAAACAACACTATATTGACAACCTTTGGGGGAGGCCTTTGCCCAGCAGTGGGACAACACAAGCTTTATCAAAAAATATATATAAATATAACTCTAAAGAAAAAGTATAACTCTGACGTCGTAGAGTACCTACAGCTGTATGGTATAAACCCATATTTTCTGACGTGGTATTTTTATAAGTTTAATAAAAAGTATTCATCACATTATGGAATAAGGACAAACAACAAAACAAACAAACAAGCTCAAAAGGAACCCTAATTTCATGTAATGGTGTAATATCTATGATAACGAGTACTATAGCAGAATTTAGGAAGCTGGAAGTATGTTTATGACTTAAAATTCGTAATTGTTTTAGTTAAAGCTCATTACTTCGAAGGGGGCGTTCAAATATTGTCGTAAACCCGTACATAGTTTATCAGTAAAATTACAGGCGCACGTCATTTTTGTCGTATAAAGGTGTAAAAAAAAAATTAAAGAGTAAGTATGCCATATTTTTTTAAACGTCTTTATCTTTTTTTTGAGATACGTCACACTGTCGCAATTTTGGTGACGTGGGGCAATTTTGATCCATCTTCTTTGAGCGTGCTTTCCACTTTAGACAAAGTAGACTTCTTCCAATAGCAAGTTTTCGAAGTACAACTCGGTTCCTCACTTCTTCGATGCACCCACATCAGTGCAACTGCATGCTCACATCCACCTCAAGAGGTAGGGCAGTCATCACAAACAATATTGACTACACTGATTTTTTTTTCATTCACTGTCATTGTCACTGTGTATGGTTTTAGGCGCACTTTATGTTCGGGGCATAAGTATTTTGCACTTTATCACACATACATCAGAGTTCTGTTTTAGCTGGACGTATCCGATAGCATCGTCACCGTACGACTGCCTAGAAGATCTGCAAAAAAACATTTTTAGGTTTAGTAGGCATCTCAGTTTGAACTATTTTGATATTGGTTTTCTATTCATATAATGTAAACGATCAGAAATACTATAAGTTATACTTACAGAGAAGTGTTTACGTTTCTGAAAAATCTTGGTTATTGGTAAAGAATTGAGCGACCATAAAAGAATCTACTCTTGGTAGATTGGAACTATCATCAGCTTTGATAAATCCTTTCTCCATAATTCTTTATCAGTAGTATCACTTAAATGCAATTAACACTCAGAACTTCACAGAAGCAAGTAAACAAAACATTAATTCAGAGGCTATTTCGAGAAAAGAGTGATGTCATCGGTCTCTACTCGTCGTTTTTAATGGCGTGACGTCATAGGCTATAAATTTAAATTTCATAAATTAATCAAAAATTATATGGTCATATGGGATAAATAATATAATATAGCTTATCGTGTTTCTAGTTTTGTGAACTTTCGGTGCATTTATTTATTTTTAACTAAATGAACCGACCCCAACATAGTTGGGAAAAGGCTCGGAGGATGAGATGAATACTAGGAAACCACCCTATTGATTGGTACCAACTTCTTATGGTACTGGTAGCTGGTAGGCATGTACTGAATGCTTTTCGTACATAATTGTACGTTTTCACTCTTAACTCTGGTCAGAAAATTCTCACCAAAATCAAACGATTTTAGGAATATGACCTTGTTTTGAGTTATATACATAGATATTTACAAAAAAAAACTATCCTAGTAGAACAATAAAAAAAAAATATATATATATACACTATATCTAAAAGGCGTCAAAAAATTCATCCCCATCGCTGTCAACTGGGAGCGTACCCAAGAGGCTGGCAGCATTACCTCGTTGGTTGTTTTGAGTTAAGTATTTGATTTAAATATTTAACTATTTTTCGATAGAGTACACCTATGCTATTTAAAATGGCTGTATTTTCTTCGGTAATATTGAGGTGCCCGGTTGGATATTAAATAAAATGCTTGATGACACTAAAGTTAATATTTATTTTACGTTACACAGCACTACAGTTCACCAATACGTTATAGACACAAGTTCTCCAAAATACGATATAGTTACAGGCCAATTATATAGTAATTTAGAAACGACCATTAGGAACGACCATCTCGACCAGACTGAAGTATGGGATCGGGAATAATGCACGCGACACCTTACTATACCCAACTATGTACGTGCACTTACATAGCTACGTATGTGTGTGTCCCTACACTATTCCTCCCCTTATAAAATGTTTACAAAAGTTCTTAATATTAGATCAAAATTACGACAAAATATAGAAAACACAGTAGTACTATTAACTACACTCACAATCTCAATCCCTAACATCTAAGTATACATACTAACATTTTAAGGCACCCACACAATAGGTACAATAAGCAAAATAAAAGTATAAATTCACAAAAATGACACTACCCTGACATGACACTCATTACAACAACCAAACCTAGGTAGGTCCTAGACCCTAGAGAGCTCGAGGCTCTATATGTATCCCGCGGAAGCTCCCGCAGGTCCGGCAGAGGACTGCTGCTGCATCGTCTGTACTCGTAAAACGGGAGACCTCACGTTCGCTACTTCGCGACGAAGCCAATTCTTGATACGACGATGGCACTGTAGCCTAATGCTATAGATCGCAGCACAAATTACAATAAACATCAATATGATTACAATCACACCTATGGCGTTCAACTTATGATGAATCTCACCAGTATTAACAGTGGCCTGTGCCAACGTGACATTTTCCGTAGATGGCGAATTACCCATATTGGATAGATATGGTCCTCTTACTTCAGTTTCAATAAGTGTAATGACTAATAATTCAAGTTTCTAATAGCTAAATATTTAAAACTGCATGTTACCGTAATGCTTGCCTAAAGATATTGCTTAATTTCCTAGAGCTAAAATTATGAGTGTCATCATCAACTTTATGTAGGTTGTTCAGCGAGAACAATGCACAATCATCTAAAAATAAACTAAGTTCGTAAGTATGTAGTGTTAGATGTATGTATTGTGTGACTTGCCCTTTCACAAACAATGACTGATCGACGATTAAATAATTCGGATAGGGTGAGTGGGGGTAAGTCGGAATGGATTTTTGATTAGATAAACAGTGTTGATTTTAAACTATTGTGAAACAAAGGGATTTAAGTCAAATGCATAAAATGATATTTTGGATTAAAGCGTATAATCAACTTGTTTCTATAATGTTGGCAGCAATCTTTTTAAAATAATATTTTATGAAAAAAACGTTAGTAAAATCGGTCTTCAGAAAAAAAATATTTAGGGGAAAGATGAAACGCTGAAGGGGTAAGATTGACATAATGACTAAAATCATATTCATGGGTGTTATGCTTAATAACTTGAAAATCAGTTACATTAAAAAATCGCATTCTAAATGCAAGAAAAAATAATTTATCAATTAAAATATATCGATCTTACCCCGTTAAGATGACTGGCAGTCAGGGGTTCTCAACATATCATGCTCATTCATGACTGTCAAGTCGTATCTCGGGTCGATAAATAAAAGACACGTTTTAATTTAGAATATATTCATTATTTAAAAAATATTATATTGGGAATAGGATATGGGCGCAAAGAAAAATACAATTTCAGAAATCGTACCTGTAATTAATATTTCTTCAAGGAAGGTATAATGTCTGCCTCCTAACACAGATGAAAAGAAAAAGGGGCGAAATAATAACCGTTCACGGCTTTTATACTAAAAGTATTTGGTGTTGCCATGTTAAACATTACCAGAGACAATATACAAAATTAATTTTTGTTTTATACCAACACGCCCCCTCAAAAATTAATTACTTACAAACTATTTACAATCATAGTTTTCCGACTAACCAGAACATTAAAACCTTCCAAGTATTGCCTGGGAAAAATTACATCAAATCATGGTCCAACATTCGTTGCAAGGATTAGGAAAACCCAGTAAAACCTAATCAGACCATAAAATAATCAATCATAAATATCAAAATAAAATAACATGAATTCAACATAAAATACAACACAAAAATACAACAATAACTCAAAAACATTATAAGCATAAATTCAACATAAAATACAACACAACAATTCAACAATAACTCAAAAAAAAAAAACATTATTAACATAAACCCATCTTATCTCTGAACTGTCTAAAAACAACAGCAGGCAGTGGCTTGGTTAATACATCGGCTATCTGTTCACCTGTGGAGAGATACAACAATTTAATAACATTGTTTTGTACTTGTTCTCTAGAAAAATGGTACTTAATGTCAATGTGCTTAGACCTCTTGTGGCTTGTGGGATTGTTTGCTATACTGATACAACCATTATTGTCTTCAAAAATAGGTATAGGACTGACAATATTAATTTTAAAACTAATTATTAGAGACTTCAACCATAATGCCTCTTTTACAGCTTCAAACAATGCCATATACTCGGCCTCAGTTGAAGAAGCCGCCACAGTTAATTGTCTTTTTGTATTCCAGGTTACTGTACAGCTTTCAAACAATTTAAATAAGTAGCCTGAGGTACTTTTTCTATCATTAACATCGTTACCACCCCAGTCTGAATCTACATATCCACACAAAACATGTTCAAAATTATTACACCTTACATACGTTAGTTTTAATTCTAAAGTACCTTTCAAATACCTAAGCACTCTTTTAAGACTTTGCCACAACTCCTTATTATTTTTGTTAGTGTATCTGCTCAATATATTAACACTAATACTCAAATCAGGGCGTGTACACAACATAACATACATTAGACAACCAATCAGGTTACGGCAAGGTGCATTATATTCACTATCTATGTTAAGAGCGTCATAGTTAGGTTTATTCTCCATAGGTGTGCCGATTTCATTACAGTCAGTCATGCCGAATTTCTCTAAAATGGTTTTTATATATGAGCTCTGATCTAAAGTTATAGTGTCATTACTTCGAGTTATTTTAATACCAAGAAATAGTTTAATCTCATTAAAGTCAACCATTTTAAATCTACTCTTTAAATAACTCTTAAAACTGTCTAGTAGTGACCTATCTGCACAAGCTAGGACCAAATCGTCGACATACAAAAGCACATATATATTCCTATTAATATCACCGTTATTTAAAATATAAATACACCTATCTACCGATGAGTTAACGAAACCTTTTTCTTTCAGACATTGGTCAAATAATTCAAACCAACATCTGGCAGCCTGTTTAAGCCCGTATAAAGCTTTATTTAATTTACACACATAACCTTCTTTACTAACAATACCATCTGGTACTTTCATATAAATTTCTTCCTTCAAAATTCCATTTAAAAATGCTGTTTTAACATCCATATGATGTATTAATAAATTAAATTGATTTGCAAAACTAATCATAAATCTAAAACTGGCTATACGAGCAACTGGGGCAAAAGTTTCATTGTAATCACTCAAGTATTCCTGACTAAAGCCCCTGGCAACAAGACGTGCCTTATATTTTAATGGATTACCAAACTCATCCCTTTTAATATTAAAAACCCATTTGCTGTCAACTATGTTTTTATTATCAGGCTTAGGCACTAGCGTCCAAGTATTATTATCAAATAGTGAATCTAATTCATCTTTTATTGCACCTTCCCATTGAAGCCTATCATGCCTATTTTTAATATCATTATATGAAGTAGGTAATTCGCAGCTGACTGACTGTGCACACAACAAAACTTCGTCAATTTCGTTATAAGATACTGGTATACGACCTTTTAGCCTCTCACTCCTTCTCAATTTACAAGAATTTTCGGTATCTACTTCAGTACTACAAGTTTTAGTCGAACTTGCTTGATTGTCAACATTTGCCTCAACCATATCATTTGAATCGTTTAACTTACGATTCTTCCAACCGGGAACAGACTCATCAGATTTCAATGTATCTGATTTTAAACTACCTGATTTTACACTATCAGGTTTCGAACTCTCACAACCTTGAGGCGTTATTGACCCTGACTTTGATGTCAGTTCAGTATTTTGGAAATGTTCCACTTCATTCCCTTCGAGTCTCAACAGAGGCCTAGATTTCAAAAAATTAATTTCATCCACTATAACATCCCTCACTATTTCATATTTTACATGTTCTGCGTTCCATACCCTATAGCCATTCGGTACATATCCTAAAAGAACACCCTTCCATGATTTCTCATCAAACTTAGTTTTTCTGATTTTATTATGCACATAGACGGTAGCACCAAAAACCTTTAAATGTTTAATAGCAGGCTTTTTATCATGCCACATTTCATAGGGAGTTTTATTTTGTTGCAATGCGCGGGTAGGCGTTATATTTATCAAATATACAGCGGTTAATACCGCGTCACCCCAAAAACATTTAGGTAATTTTGCACCACTAACCATTGCGCGGGCTTTTTCTACTATTGTTCGAACCATGCGTTCCGAAACTCCATTTTGTTGCGGAGTTCTCGGCACAGTAAAGTGGTATGAAATTCCTCGAGACGCACAATACTCTTTCATTTCACTAGACAAATACTCCCGACCATTATCACAATACAAGTTAACCGATTTCAAATTGAATTTTGCCTCACTCTTTGCAACAAAATCTTTAAAAGCAGAAAACACATCAGATTTATAGGCTATCGGGTATACAACACAGTAGTGAGTAAATTGATCCACAAATAACACAAAATAATTCTTATTATCAATTGTAGAAGGAGTGATTGGCCCACAAACATCAGTATGCACAATAAATAAGGGTCGTTTAATATGCCTTTTATCCTTGCACGAGTTAAATGGCAACCGACTTTGTTTCCCATTTATGCATGATTCGCATAGTGTTGCGTCAGGTGTCACAGATTCAATTAGGTTACCATCGTCAGTCATACAATTATTTCTTAATTCTAAAAACTTTTGTTTACTAATGTGACCTAATCTTTGATGCCACAAGTCGTAATTATTTTTATCACTATTACACAACTGGGAAATAGACCGATTGACACAAATTTTAAAATCTATCGATATTAAATTATTAATTGCCTTACCTCGCATCAGTATTTTATCGTCCTTACTGATATACGTTCCACGCTGATCGAAGGTGATGGTCAGCCCAGCACGTTGCATCCTCGACACCGATAGCAGGTTGTGTGGCGCCTCGGGACAGAACAACACGTCCTCCAAAGTGCCCTGGATGCCTGTGTCGCTCATCACTTCCAGTGTTCCACGTTTGGTGGCTGAAATAAATTCACCGTGTTTAGCAATTGAAATCTTAAACGGTGTGGGTAAAGTCGTATAATTACTGAAAAGATCTTCCCTGTTAACGATGTGGTCGGATGCTCCGGAATCCAATAGGAATGTTATTTGTCTCACATCGTCGTTCGTTTCATGATTACCAGACATGAATGCAAAACCGGTGGCTTCACTTGAGTTGGATGCCCCCTCAGTCAGCTCTACCGCTTGAATAGTTCGGGGCCGGTCCGCCGGTTTTCGCTGTAGGTTAGGTTGATTCGTCCGGTCAAATTTATGTTGGTAGTTACGGCGCTTGAAGTAATAACAGTCCCTCTTGAGGTGGCCCTTTCGCCCACAGTGGTGGCACTTGGAAAGCTTCTTCGTATCCTTAAAACTCTGCTGGTTTGATCTCGTATCGAATCGCCTTCCATTGAATTCGGTGCGGGCGTGAAGTACTTTTGACGAGGTGTCACTACCCTCATTTTGAAGTTTTACTTCATGATCCAGCAATCTTGTTTTCACAAAACTCAACGTTAAATTATCCTCTGATAATGTTTCGATTGCCGTGATGACGCCATCGTATGAAGTTGGGAGGGAAAGAAGTAAATGAGAAACCTTGTCAGTTTCTTCGAGCTTCGCTCCAGCAGACAATAACTCCGTCATTAAGTCGTCGAAAATCGTGAAGTGTTTGACTAGTGGAGTGTCACCTTGCAGCTTCAAGCTCAGCAACTTCTTTCGTATCGCCAACTGCGTTGCTAAACTTTTTCTCTCGTACAAAGCGTCGAGGTTCTGGAAGATTTCTCTGGCGGTCAGTTCTTCTTTAGCAAAACTAAGAAAGGAGTCTGCCAAATACTCGACGATCACACTCTTCGCAGTTCGGTTTTGCTTCTCCCAAGCCTCGAGCCGTATCACAGGTACCTCATCGACGACCCTGATGATGTCTAACTCGGTTAGCAGCGCTCGAATTCGGAACTTCCACACGCTGTATTTTTCCCCGTTGAATGGCTGGATGTTTCTCTTCGTTTTAAGGTGGTCCATGATAAATATTGGAACAACAGCACAATACCTATTTCAAACAAGCAGTATGGCTGGGCCCATAACCTATTGGGAATAGGATATGGGCGCAAAGAAAAATACAATTTCAGAAATCGTACCTGTAATTAATATTTCTTCAAGGAAGGTATAATGTCTGCCTCCTAACACAGATGAAAAGAAAAAGGGGCGAAATAATAACCGTTCACGGCTTTTATACTAAAAGTATTTGGTGTTGCCATGTTAAACATTACCAGAGACAATATACAAAATTAATTTTTGTTTTATACCAACATATTATTTCAAAGGCGGTAAACATCACAGTTAAATAAAATCAGTCGGTTATAAGTATTTTCGGAGGCAAAACCGGTGGACGCCCTTAGAGTTTTACTTTTTACTCCATCTATATACTACACATCTTCGCTGCTGCGTAAATACTTAACTCCTTGTTCTGTACTTTCTGAATAGCAACCGCTAATTTCTCCGCCATGTATGAAGTTGCCCGTAACGACTTTCTTACTTAGTTACGAGGCATATTGATTGATCCTTAAATAAATAAATAAAAAGTTATGTATATTATTATACTAATCTATATATTATTAAATAATAATCAGCATAACACGCCCTCCAAACTTTATCCATGGATACAGTAGATACATAATTCTAGACACCAAACGTAGAAATTATTCATTCGTATAAAAAGCAGCTGTATACAGTGGTACATTTCATTCGTGTAGGTATTGCACTATGTACAGAGCATCTGACTTATTTTTAAGTTGACTAGCGGATTACACTAGAGAGTAGAATAATGTACTAATTTCATGAAAGTTTTTGATACGAAGTTATGGAAGGGATACCACCGTGTATTTCAGATTGAGAACCCCTGACCTTTTGTAGGAGTTTCGTAAACGGGGTAAGATGGGAAGTTTTATATTACCATCTTAACCCGTTAAATTTTGCAGGGAAAGTTTGAAAGGCACCGTAAATCTCAAAATACTTGAAATATACTAATCACCACATTATAATGCATATTAAATTTCAAATCTAATTACGTATATCAAAACAAAATGTTTGTTACTTACCTGTGTAAGGAGATACAGCGAGCGGGGTAAGATCGAAAAACTCAATTTTACGCGGAAAATGTAATGGTACACAAAAATGACACATAGCACACGTGCACCACCATTTAGCGACTGATGCAGACTGCGGGGCGGGGCAAGACAAAATTGCGTTCACAACGATATTGCCAGCATTAAAATAAGTCCCTGGTATTCGGCCTTATTATTTTTTTTATTTATTTAAACTTTATGCAACAAAAACATTACATAGGCGGATTTAATGCCATACCCAAGCAACAAAATTATCCTATAATGCAGATGGTACAGGCCTCCAGCACTTATAATGTTTTTACAAGCGTGGCAGCCATTACTAGAACGCTTACACTTTACAGATCAAATACAATTAAAATGGAGCGGTTTTATAGTGGTGTAAACCAATATTATTATAATCTTAACACGATTATAAGGGTTTAATATAATATGCTTAGTATCAAAAACTGTATCCATACTGTCCTGTACTAGAACACATTGTTTTATAATGGTCTTGCAAATGCTGTTATAGTCTCAGTGCCGACAATTTTATTGTGTCGTACTCGTTGCCGAAGTGGTGTTCAATTTACTATTCTTTCAAAAATGGATATATCTAAATGGAAACAGCTAAAAAGAAATGGATATTACAAAGGAAAAGTTCAGAAAACTTATAAACAAATAATTCAGGTGTCGGGTTCTAGTTTTGCATCTGGCGAAGAACGAATCGTAGAAATAGGAAAAAGTTCCGTACAAAATAGGCACTGTGAAAATTTTAAACAAAATGTTTGTATTAATAATTCTGCACAAAACGACGTTTTATCGATAAAAAGCGATTTAAAAGACTTGGAAGATAGTAACAGCGAGGAACCTGTGCAAGAAGATTAGAAGATAAGATTATATATATATTTTTTTACATTATTAGGAAGTACTTTATTTTATAATTGGAAATTGAAGTATTTATATAATATTTACACTAATTTTAAAAATTAAAAATAAACTTATATATACAACTTAAAACTAATACAGTGCATAAAAAAATTGCTCCTCATCGCTGTCACTGGGTAGTGTACCCAAAAGGCTGGCGGCATTGCCACGTTGGATGGCAATGCTCAACCTCTGTGTGAAATAAAAGCCAGCCCTTGGGTCACGAGAAGTGTCAACAAGGCGCTTAGAAATTTCCTTCGCAAGCGCGTGAGCACTCGGACCCCACGGCCCGAGAGTTTCAACCCCAAACGGCTCAAACATGTAATTCCCGATAAGGCTACTATATTTGCGCCGTTTGAGGTCCTCTGCTTGTGAAGCGGCGGAGCCAACACAACACGCAGTTCTAGGAAGATGGGATGGCGCAAGAGTGTCGACGCAGGTCGCGTCCCACACTAAAGTCCTACCCATCTTCCACGGAAATAGCGACATGCCGTCTGGTCTCTTGCCATCGTCGCGTGCCAAACCATTTGGTTCAAGTACGGCTGGCACGCCGACGGCAACAAGAGCCCGACGGATCACGTCGTTGATATTCGCATGTCGTGGTATGCGGCCCGCACTCCGACTGCACGACAGGCCGTGGTGACCGAGGCTGTTGACAGCTTCCCCGCAGTGGCAGCGGTGAGGAGTGCAGCACGAAGCACCCAGACGCAGGCAGACAGCGAGTCTGAAAGTGGTGTCGTCAAACATGGTGCCTATGTTTGCCGACGGAAATGCGTGAAGCCAAAGACCTGACTCCCATTCACCCACAGCCAGTAGGCGTGCTCGCTCTGCAGAAGTAATTGACGTATCAATGAGATTTTTCCGTATTACTCTGCAGAGCGGCTCATCCCACTGTCTCTGGGAGGATGGGTTGGCGGGTGGATCGGTATTCGGGCATGTGACTTTCCAAGCATTAATAGCCTCCGCCAGGCATGGCACCTCAAAATTGATCAGTGTAATAGGTAGGATTTTCCTGATCAATTTGTCAGTGCCATGGACGGAGGAAATAAATGCCGGTAAACTAATACTGGAAATTTTGCGGACGCCAAGCCCTCCCATACGGATGGGAAGTGTAGCTTGAGACCAAGCTTTGTCGTCCAAGGCCACATTTAAAATTGATAAAAGTGTATGTCGAATTATTTTATCAATTTGATCCAAAAGGTTGATGTGCTTCCATAAATGAGAAGCACGCAAGATGTAGGTTAATTTGGGGCCAAAGCAGCAGTATCGTAGGATGGTGATGGCTGAATGTATATTAATTTTGAATAACCTTTCCGAAATATCATTGAAATTTTGAATTTTGTTCTCAATAAAATCCGAAAATGACTCTTCCAGTACTGGTGACCCCAGGAGGCAAAGAGAACTTTTGTCTATTATTTTTATGCCATCGGCTACTGCGTTAAAATTTTGGAGTGTCGTCTGTCTGTCGGTTGTGTCAGATATAAAGAGTTCGCATTTGGAAATGTTTAGGTCAAGGCCAATGTTATGGAGTTTGTCTCTTAGGAAAATGAAATCATTAAGTACGGTATCTCTGTTGCCTCCCAGGGTCCCATCGTCGAGATACCAGACGTTAAATTCTGAATTTAGTTGCCGAATTATTGGATTAATTGCCAAACTAAAAATCACAGGCCCGAGGGGATCACCTTGTTGACAGCTAACAGCGGATTCTAATAGGTTGTCCCGATAAAGTAATTTTGTTGGATGTCTATAGCACTGCCAGAGGAAACTGAAAATTTGAGGTATTTCTTTTTTAGCTTCTGCCAGCAAGGTGTCCCTGTTCACCGAGTTGAATGCGTTCTTAATGTCAACCTTCAAGATGACATCTCCGTTCCCATAATTTAGATAGGTCGACAGGGCGTGTACGGCAGCCTCGCAGCCCCCTTTCGAGCCATAACCTAGCTGCAGGGGCTGAAATTTGTTCGAAACGTCCTCACTATAAAATTTACAGCAGATTTTGGCTGCCATACGACGATAAGTGGTCCCCACGGCAATTGGACGGATACCGCCATCCTTCTTGCGCAAAGCACAGAGGTTTGCTCCATACAAAACGTCTATGACGGTTTCGTCCACCTTGCCGGAGAGCATAAGGTTGGTCAGGGCCGTAAGCTCCTTCAAGAGCGACTCACCAGCTTCCCCGGCGCTTGGGCAGGTGAGATCCTTCAGGTGTTGCGGACTCAAGCCATCGAGGCCGCCTGCGGAGCCGCTCCTGAAGGAGCCTATGGCTGTGACCAGGTGTCGACCTGAAATTGTGAGGGTATGTGCGTCTGAATCAGGAGGGTCGGGAAAAGAGAGGCCATCTGCTGGGGCTGGGTGTTTACTCTCCAGAGCGGAGAGTGTGTCTGGAGAACACGGAGCCACCACATCACTGCTAAAGAGAATTCTAGCAGCCCCCCGAATGTCACCCTCGCCTAGCTTTGATTCTACTAGGCGGGGTATATTAGAAAGTCTTTGGGTCGGTAATTTGGTATCGAAATCTTCATGGCCTAAACTTACGCAGTTGTCTTTAATTTGTTTTGTCAAGGACTTTTTGTTTGCCAAATTTTTCTGAACATGTAAAACTCTATATGGGAAGGTGAGCAATTGTTCCCAAGCACGCTGCGAGTTCTCCCGTGCAGCCAGGCGAACACAACCTGCCAAGTGTTGAGCAACCAGAGGCCTGGCTCCACGGGGAACTCGCTTTAATACCGGAGTTGAGTTTTTTAATTTAGATAATTTTTGCCAGAAAGGATCGGTGGTTGGTGTCGGGTTTGTAGCAGTCGCATTAGCAGAGCCTGCACATTGGGATTTGTGGATCTTCCCAATGTGCACGCTCAAGCCTCGCTTACCTTTGAAGAAACGAGCTTGGGGGCACAGGGGGCATCTCTCTAGGGCATCCAGTGATCCAGAAGATTGACATGCACTATAATCCATATCATTCCCGCTGCGCATCCGTGTGCTGCGGCTCGTTTTATTTACACTTATAGGCTAAAACACTGATATTACAAGAAAAATAAATCCAAAAACACACAAATAAACAAAAAAGTCAAATTGACGGCGTCGCTTTGGCGCTGTCAGGGGCCGCGCCGCCGCGCCGCGTACCAGCAGCGGCAACTCGGCACAGGCCTCGCCGGCCAGTAAACGGCAGCTTGGAGCTGTCCAGCTCGCCGTGGAGTTTAACCGCCTTTATATAAAAAAAAAATCTCTCCGTCTCTTAATTTGTATATTTACTGCTTAGCCACGCGTCGTGGAAGTTCGGTCCTATTAGTTCCAGTAAATATTTACTTATGTAAATGGACACATGCGTATCTTCCGCAAGTAGTAACGCGCAATTATCAGCAGTACTTAGGGAAAATATAATAATTTTATATTATTTGAATTTCACTACATTAGTGACGTGTCGTTCCGTTCCGTTTTTTTTTTTTTTTTTTTTTTTTTTTTTTTTTTTTTTTTTTTTTTTTTAGATAAGATAAGATTATATAGTTTCTGATCTATCACTCATTGCGTCAATTTCATCGTTTGCCTCTTGAATTGTTTTCAAACTTTTTCTTTTCACAAGACATGCTATAGTCTCCCAAGAAGCGTCGGGTTGGCAATTTTCTTGTCTTCTTAATTTTTCTGCTGATTTTTTCGGCCAAAAAAGAACGTTATTGTGTACCCATAGATCTGGCACTGCTGCTAACTTTAACTGGCCCTTTTCCTTAGTTTGCACTACGTGGAAAGGCATGGCAAACCTCTGCAAAAGAATAAACATAGATGACACTAAAACCATACCTAAAACAGTAAACATAGGTACCTACTAGTAAAAATGCTCAAACCCATTCTTAAAAACTATCCATACCTACTAATACAATAAAAAAGAGAAAGTCGTGCGACTTTGCAGTCGTTTTAATAATTTAACATCCTCCAACAGGTATCTGTGGAGATCTAAGGGGGAGGCCTATGTTCAGCAGTGGATGTCCTATCGCTGAGATGATGATGATGATAACTAAACATACACAGGCACCAACTTTCGCATAAAAATTGATGCGCAGATATCTGATAATTATTATTACACAAATCGTTCCAAGAATAAAACGCTAGAACCTAATGTTTTCTGCCTAATATACCTACATTAGATTAATCAAAGGCATTAATTTCAGAAAAAATAATGTTGATTTTCCAAATTTGTCATCAGCTGACCAAAATTTGTGGGAGAATACAATAAAAAGAAACTGTAAAAGACACAAGAATGTATCAACCTCATTCAAAAAATATAACAGTTATTTCCAACCACAAAGATACGTTATACAAAAAAAAATGCACATTTGCATCTCGGACTGAAGACTGAACTTACGAATTTTGGTGCATAATGGAAGAATGTGTTCATGTATTTATGACGCTTTCCTTTTGCGTTTTGTTATATCTTTAGATTCTAATTTTCGATTATCTTTTTGATTGATTGCATTAAGACTATATTTAAGTTCCCTGATATCCATTTGCCTATCTAACCGAGAATCAAGGATTTCAGGCAGTAAGCAATCAAAATAAAAAGCTTTCAATTTTTCTTCCATTTTACACCAAAATTCTTTATCTTCCTCAATTAGTTCAACCTTCATGTCTACTTCAGTCCAAACGGCAAATATACTTGTTTTTCTTTGTGTAATGTGAAGTTGTCCTTGTGCTTGGAAGTACCAATCATCATTTTTGTTTAGATTGATATTACCTTCCTTGTCTCTTCCAAAAAATAATTTTCTTTTCTCTTATGCCATCGTTAACACTCATGTCTCTGGCTTAATAAGGACACTTAATTTCCACAATTTCGTCCTCTTCTACAATACCATCCGGACTTGCTCCTAAAAATGGTAAATCTTTGTCTATAAATAAACCACACGTTCGTATGGGCATTCCAAGAAAGATAGTTCTAATTGTTCACGCGCAAGGTGTTCCTTGTTTTGACCGTGTTTTATTGATTTCACGTGATCTAATTTTTTTTCAGTCACGATACTTTTGACCAAATTTTATAAGCCCTCGTTTGCACACTTTCCCGAAAACAGATGCCGTCAGCCGCAGTTTCCGTTCCTGACGCCATTCCATTGAATCGGCCTGCAGAATAGTTCTCCTTTCTAGTGCTTGGCGATCTTTGTCGGCTAACGTTATATTTTTCATGTGTTCACTCTTGGAAAACTCAAAATCGGCCTCACTAATATCAGGTTTTTCGCATGAATCGCCATAATGTCGTTCCCACTAATAGTAGGCTTATTCGTTGTTTTAGTAAACGATTTGTGTACTCTGCGTTTTGCTGATGCCAATCTTTTGAGATTTCTCTTGGTTTCAAGACGTTTTACAAGTTTGTTTGGACTCTTGAGTAAAATTTTTTTATTCAGGTATGACAGTGGTTGTCTCGAATTGAATGAGACCACTGATGCGGCACATCGTCCAGCATACGACTGCCTGCCTGAATAATTAATTCTCTTTCCGCCAATGAACTTCGCTATGATGCTATTGAAAACTTCAGCAATGTTGCTATTTACGTTATGCATCAAGCTAGTAGCGTTATTCACTTATCTGAAAGTGAATTTTAATATGGCTGAAAATATAAAGCCACCCTCTTTACTTTTCATCATTGGTACCAGATTTTCTTCTGTCGTTAACTCCCCCTCGCTCGGTCAGTTTTTTGCAGTAGTAGGATTCAGGTCCAATTGTAACATTGTAGGTATATTTTACTTTTGTTTCGTAGGTACGTTGAACGATCGACTAAACAAAGTAAAATATACCTACAATGTTACAATCGCCGTGATTGTAAGACGATTGAGATGTTAAGTTTGCCTCGTTTGATTCGCCGCCATATTGTTGCGATGCGACGTTGCCGCTCCTACAATACAGGCCAGTGCAATGTACTTACTAAAATGGTGTTCTGATTCTCGCACATTTTTATTCTATTTACTTTGTTCGAAAAAATCACTTTTTTATTTTTGCGTATTTTTCTTTTTTCTCTATGTTAATCGACATATACTAACCAGTACATTAACGCATTTCATTTAATGTGATTATGGACGACACACCCTGTATACAGGGATAATCGTCGGTTCTGTGTCACCATTTCATTAAAGTTGTCTCAAAAGGGCTTCAGCGTGTTGGCTTCAGCCCCACGTTCGCCGCCCAAAAATCCGGGACTCTATAGTCCCGAGGTTTGGAAGAGACATACATTTATAATAATAATAATGCGATATTAAAAGCCTTATGCATTTGATTCCACGTGATGCTCACACATTCTACAAAAATCTGAGAGGTGACAATAATGTAGAAGACGATATTGATGGGTTTGGTGCTGAACCTGATTTTGAGGTAGAGTATGAAGCTGAGGAAAGCGATGCTACTTAAATAAATTGGATTACCAACCAGTGATTGCCGATTCGTTGTTTTATTATATTTAAACTACCTCAAAGGTCAATTTGTATTATTTTTTGTCATTAAACTGTTCTTATATTAGTACATATATTAATTTCATCCTCCTTCTAAAATGAACCACATATTAAACTGATACTTAAATTGTAATATTGCATTTTGCGTAAAATATCCACGCATAGTTTTTCAGGAATAATAAAAACTCTTTGTATAAAAATACACTATAAATTGCTTTCAAAATAATGTATATGTTATGGCCTATTACACTACTAAATTTCAAAGAGGTACTGTATCATACGATTTTTTTATTATCTGCCTAACTTTAAACTGCTTTTACTCAAAAGTAATAAAATGTTGGCTGGATCTTTTCTGCTTAACAGGGTCCAATTTGTTTTGAGATAAGGTCAAGTTAAATACATCGTAATAAAACAAAAAACAAAAAAACAAAAAGAGTGTTTTTCTGAATAAAACCATCTTAATTTGAAATGACAATAGGATAAACTTGTTTTTTTTTAATATTCAAAACAAACCATATTTAAATACCGTACTTCATATTAAATAACTTAAATGCAAAACGAAATTTTAATTTGAATAATAAAGTTCATTTAGGTATATTTTCTATGCAAAACAGTCAGTTTCGAAATATGGTCCTTTTGATTTAAAAATAATGTCGTACCTACGTGAAGCCTTTATTCAAAACTGCAGTATTCCTAAATGTGGTTGTTTTCTTTATAAAATTAACGAATAACACCGATTAATTTTCGAGATGTGGCACTTTTGTACAAAAGAGACGTGCTTTCAGCTCGGTTGTCGACGCGCAACTAGAGTTCACACGTTCAAAACGAAAATTAAAAAAAAGAACGGTTGCGTGGATTTTATATCTTAGAATGCAAAATCAATGGGAATCTTTTTCAAATATGAAAATATACAGACTTACGATTGCATTTTTGCGATAAAAATACTTTTGTATTTTTTTTATTTGTGGTACTTTTGAATTGAAGCAGCGATGTAGGTACCCAATTCTTGCATCAACCTAAACTCTTCCCTAACCCTCTTATATCTGTCAGGCGGTAAAGGACGCGCTATTGCATGTACAGGAGGACCCCTTGTCTCAATGTAATGCAAAATATTATGCCGCGGAGTTTCCCTAAATGACGCTGGTTTACGGCCAGTTTCTTCATCAAAAGTTAAAGTTAAAGTAATGTCTAAAGTAAAAGTAACGGTCAAATTCGTTTTTTCAAGGCTAAACTGACAGCAAAATTCATAGAAAAATTTAATTTAACCGTTACTTTTACTTTAGACATTACTTTAGCCATAACTTTAACTTTTGATGAAGAAACTGGCCGTTAGTGATTTGGGGGTACGTACACAATAAATCATAGTAAGGATGATTTTCTAATATTGAAGTAAGCGAAAGTTGGTTAATGTTCGAAACTGATGCTACAACGTGCATGTCGGTTACTTGGTCTATTAACCTATGGCTATGCATATCAAGTAATAATTTATGAAATGACAAAAAATCAGCACCTATAATGGGTTGTCTAACATCAGCTAGTATAAACTCCCAACAATATCGTTAAATAAATAAAAACAAATCAGGAACAACGACAGTATGACAACACCGGAGACAATTTAAAAAGGGTAGTATTTAAACGCAAATCAAAAAATATCCTTTTTCTATGCAATAAGATTCCGAATTCCCATCAAAATTACTGATTGCACAGCAAAATATTCAACTCAAAATATGACTAAACACACTACAATTTATTTTCGCAGCGTACAGCGATTTTTCCTAGAGCAAAGGCTTTTTCATCAATGCACAGCTAACAATCTTAATGCACAGTATACATGTAAACTCTTTTCCTTTTAAATACAGCTTCTATTTGTATATTATTTACAGCAGTTTTTCTGAATAAAACAGCATTTTATTAGTCACAGTCATCTTATTATTTATTAATTACCACATAATGAGATCAGCAAAAAAATATAAAATTAAATTCAAAATTGTAATTTATTGAATTATTAATAAGCGTCCACGCTTCCTTTTTTGCCCAATAGCCACATTTTTAGCTTCTACAGGTGGCGCCACGTACTTGAGGCGGATCGCAAGTCCGATGATATGCTTGCACATATAGTTCTTTAAAAAAAATGGGGCAGGTGCATTTTTAGTCATTGTCAGTATTTCCTTTTGGCATACATTTCATATAAGTAGTCATTAAAAGGCAATTAGTCAGAATCATCTTTTGGCATAGTTTTGGAGTTTTTATTTTCCTGTAAGAAGCATGCAAACAAGCCTGAAGCATGCAAGCAAGCATGCAGCATGTAAGCAGGCATGCAACATGGAAGTAAGCATGCAACATGCAGCAAGCATGGCTTCTGTCACGGCTCCGGCGCGTCGTGGCTCCGGCGGTCCCATGCGAGCTTATCGTCGCAGATGGTTTTATTTATTTTATTTATTTATTTTATTTAAAATACTTTATGCACATTGTACAACGGCGGACTTAACGCCTTAGGCGTTCTCTGCCAGTCTACCTTAGGGTGGTGGTGAAACAGAAGTGGTAGGTGCAACACAGTTAGAGCATATGTGCAAGATAATAAAAAAAATATATATTTATGTATATATAAATATAATAAATATATATATATATATATTACTGAATCCAAGAGAAGAAAGTGAAGAAAATGAACTAGTGTAATGATTCCGCCAACTTGCCATGGATGTGATTACGCAGTTTAATTTTAAACGTGTGTCGACTATTTACCATCCTGACCTCCAAGGGTAGCTCATTCCAGAGAAGGATAGACTTAACAAAGAAGGAAGAGTGAATAATATCTGAACGGTGAGCAGGGCAGTGAAGAAGACGATTATTAGAGGAGCGGAGATTTTTATTGTGCTGCGAACACACATACTGAAAGTGGGAGGTTAAGTATGCAGGTGAAGACGGGGTATATAGTATAGAAAAAAGAGTAGTTAATGCCCTCATCACACGTCGTTGTCTTATCGGTAGCCATTTAAGTTGCGCTCGATACGCTGACACATGATCGTACTTGCGAAGGTTAAAGACGAATCGAATGCAATTATTGAGAAGCCGGTCAAGTTTATTGAGCAGATCTGCATTCAGGTCATAGTAGCAAACATCACCATAGTCGATTATAGGAAAGATTAAGGTTTGCATAAGCATTGCTTTTACATGGACAGGTAGCAAGTTTTTAAAGCGATAGAGAAACCGCAGCGTATTCGTGATTTTTTGACTGACAGCTGCAACTTGTGCTTGCCAATTGAGTGAGGAGTCAAGTTGTAGGCCCAAATTCTTCACAGAGCAGCTGTACGGTATATCTATCCCGTCAAATACCAAAGTTGGCAACCCAAGGGCGTCTACTTTTCCTAAATTTCTTGAGCTACCAATGATAATGGCTTGGCATTTGACAGGATTAACTGCCACTCCGAACCTGTCAGACCAACTCTTGACTACCTCCAAGTCCTTGTTCATTTTAACAAGCGTAGCTGCCAACTCATTCACTTTTGTGTGACGATACAACTGCAAGTCATCGGCATAGAGATGATACGAACACTGAAGTTCAGGAGTAAGGAAATTTATAAATAAAGAGAATAACAGAGGTGAGAGTATGCCGCCTTGAGGAACGCCAGCATTCAAAGTACACCAGGTAGATGAATCCTCATCCACCCGAACCGACTGCTGGCGATCATGAAGATAAGAAGAAAACCAGTCTAACGCCTTAGAAGAGACCATAAGATTTGATAGAATAAATAAAAGGATATCATGACTGACGGTATTGAACGCATTTGAAAAATCCACGAGTACCAACACTGTGAGATTAGCGTCTTCCATAGCAAATCTAATATCGCCAGTCACTTTGAGGAGGGCAGAAGAAGTGCTGTGGCCCGGCCTAAATCCGGATTGGAAAGGGCTCAGTAGTTTATTGCCGTAGATGAAACGAGCAAATTGCTTATGAGCACAAGCCTCAAGCACTTTGGATAAGAAAGGTAGGATGGAAATTGGACGAAAGTGACTGGGGAGAGTGGGACTGGAAATTTTAGGAAGAGGACGCACGTAAGCTTTCCGCCAAAGTGAGGGAAAAACTCCAGAGTAGAGAGAAAAGTTTATGATATGAGTGATAACAGGAAGGATTGGGACTAGGATAGGGACAATCATCTGGCGGCTGATGTTATCACACCCCACCGCCTTAGATTTGATGGACAGGATAATCTTTTTGACCTCTTCCTCGTCGACTGGCACAAAACCAAAAGATTTGATATCGGGACGCGTTAGACCATGTATATAATTGAGAGTATCTTGCTTCATTAAATAGTCCAAACGAGAGGAAGAAGAAGTGCAAAAATGACTATTTAAAGCATCAAAACTAATTGTGTTAGGCAGGTCCAAATGTCGCGATTTGCCAATACCCAGAGTTCCAAGAAACTTCCAGATGTCAGCAGAAGACGAGGATGATATATTATTCAATATATGGCGGCGTTTAGCATTACGTATCATCGTATTACACCGATTCCTCGCAGTTTTAAACTGAGCCCAGTTTTCATCAGTACGGTCTTTTTTAAATTTACGGAATGCACGGTCCCGCCTACGCATTGCTATACGTATGAGTTCAGTCATCCACGGTGCTGGCGGCCGTTTCACTCTGACTTTTTTAACTGGTGCATGGCGATCATATAATATGTTCACCATGTTATTAAAAATCAAAATTTTATGATCTACATCATCAGAAGTCATTAATGGTGTCCAATCAATGTCTAGCGCATCCTTGACCAACCGCTCAGCATCCATCCTTGCAAAACAACGCCTATGCAAAATCTTGGGCTTGGGCTTAGGAGGTTTGAGGATATAGGAGAGGAAAATGAGGTCGTGGTGAGAAAAACCAGGCGCAGTATATTGACCGTGACAGGAAATAAGGGAGAGGTTAGACGTCAGAATTAGGTCTAGCCAGGAATCATCACCAATCTTAGATCGGTGAGTAGCCTGAAGAGGTAAAATATGCAAGCTGGATGATTCCAGAACGTGCAAAAGTTTACGGGTTCGAGGAGAGTTGGGAGCAAGGAGATTTGTATTAAAATCACCCATGATGATGTAATGAGCATACTCAGAACCTAACGATTCTAAAACCGATTCCAAATCAGTGAAGTAGTCGACAGAGGGGGGGCAGTAAACCACACCAACGACGGCTTTGGCTCCTTTGACTGAAACCTCCAAAAAGAGAAATTCAGCACTAGGCAGAGGACTAGAAGAAGTAGCCAAGATCTTATAAGGAAAGTCCGATCGAAGGTATATTGCCACGCCACCCCCTCTTCTCCCAAGCCGATCATTCCGAATAAGAACGAAGCCAGGAAGAGGGTACGAGGTGGATAAGAGATTTGGTTTGAGCCAGCTCTCGGAAACCAGGACGGCATGCACATTGCTGTTGAAAAAAGTCTCATATAGTTCACTATAGTGACTAGGAACACTTTGAGCGTTAATATGACACACATTTAACACCTTATCTGTTTGCTTGAATTGATTTCTCAATGTATCACCAAGTGTATCAGTCAGAGAACAGAAACTAACATCACTATTACTCACATCCAAAGACTCATTGGCAGAATGAAAACAGTCGTCATCAGAATTCATAAATCCTAAATATATAAACTAAAAAAAAAAATAATACTATACAAATAATTAATGATTTTAAAACACAAACAGAATTAACCTCCACCCGCCAGCTAACACCAATAAAAAATTTTAAATAACAACACAAAACAAAACACAACGGACATAAATAAGAAATGAAAACTTTAAGAACATAAAAAAAAAAGAATGAGACTATTTCCGAACGAAAAGTATTTGATCCGTGCAATGACTGACATTATATTAGTGTGACAGCTGACAATAGCAATTCAAGAAAAAGTACCTGCGATTGTGGAAAGTAAACAAATCTAAAATCTAAACGTTAAATTATTCTTATCCTTTTAGCGGGTAACTAACAAATTGAAATACAAATTACAAAGGTACTATAAATGTAACAAAATTTGGTAAGAATAAAAGATTACAAGGAGAGGAAAAAAAAATATATAAAAACAATAGATATAAACATTAAGTAAGTACAGTTATAAATATAATTATGGTTTGTTTCTAATACTAAAAATGTCAGTCACATACCAATAATAGATTTATTTCCAGGGTATCTCAAGACGTTATGCAGCATTCGATTTCGAAGGGTACTTCTCCAGGAGAGGCTTTAGCTCGTCCATCGACACAATCCTGTGGCGACTGCCATCCGATGCCTTAATGACGATCACGCCATCCTGCGTCCAACAAGCACGCATACCGAAGTGCAGTCGTGCCTTCGCGAAGATGGACTGCCTGGTTTTCGTCAGGAACTCCTTGACTGAGATTTTGGTGCCTCTCAACCTAGTCTTAGCCTTCCAAACAGTCGACTTGACATCTGAAGAAGAAAACCTCACAAGAATGGGCCGTGCATGATCCTTACTAGGACTGCCAAGACGGTGGGCAACTTTTATACTGGCCGCTGTTATGTCCTTCAGTGCTGCTGAGGACACCAAGGACCATGGAAGAGCAGTCCTCTTTCTCTTCTTCAGGAAGCCCTTGGAAAATCAATGCCTTTCGCCGGTGCCTCATCTCCAACCCATCAATATGCAGCACACACTCGGCGATCTGCTTTCTGAGCAAACCCAACACGTTGAAGATAAGCTCCCTGAAGGTCCGGAACTCTTCAGCAATTTTAGCTACAGTTTCCTTGGCAGGTCCTGCAGCCTGAATTTGTGCTCCGAGTTGGTCCATCTTCTGATTGAAACTCTCCTCAAGACTTCTCTGTATGGACAGTATTTCTGATAACTGTGACATTCTTCCTTATATTATGTATTGTGACTTTTATTAATATGTAACAATTCTTCTGAGTGCAAGTGTTGATGGTGATGTGACAGGTGGTGCTTTAGTACTTAATCAGGTTACATTTAAGTGTCCTAATGTAAGTACCTAATAATTAAGTTTATAACATACCAAGTAAACAATTCAATACAATGACGCATCACCGCCAGCTCACGCACACATACAAAGAACGTGTCACCGAGTCTTCGACAGCAACGACAACAACGGCCGCGGCGACTATATAAAGGCCAGCGGAGGCCTACCAGATTCATTCGCTAACTAGACGGATCCGAGTGCGATAGCCCCGCAGTCCACTCGTATTCAGTAAGCACCCTCTTATTCGATAGCCTAGCAGTCTTTAAGAGTGTGTCTAGGGAGATTAAGTTGCGATACCACGTGTCCTTCTTAATTCTCACTGTAGGATTGTAGTTACATTATTAAAGTGCAAAGTATAACTTTTGTAAACACTGTGAAGATACAATAAATCCACATAACTACAAAGGTGCCTTTAATTCTACAACCACAACTCCTATATTGGCGCCCAACTTTATAAAATAGCCCACAGGATAAAATATATGTTAACCTACATTAGCGCCAAACGTTATCTTATCGACTACAACACCTGTATTGGCGCACAACTACATATTTTTCAATATACCCACAAGAAGGTTGAGGAATTAATTTGAAGTATACTCACATATTATTGGAACTACCCACATATATGTGCACGGATTACCCACATCATCATCCTCCGAGCCTTTTTCCCAACTATGTTGGGGTCGGCTTCCAGTCTAACCGGATTCAGCTGAGTACCAGTGCTTTACAAGAAGCGACTGCCTATCTGACCTCCTCAACCCAGTTACCCGGGCAACCCGATACCCCTTGGTTAGACTGGTGTCAGACTTACTGGCTTCTGACTACCCGTAACGACTGTCAAGGATGTTCAATGACAGCCGGGACCTACAGTTTAACGTGCCATCCGAAACACAGTCAATGATGTCTAAGATATACTTAGAAAGTACATACAAACTTAGAAAAGTTGCATTGGTACTTGCCTGACCTGGGATCGAACCCGCGCCCTCATACTTGAGAGGCTGGTCCTTTACCCACTAGGCCACCACGATTTCCCACATATATCCATATAATTTTATAAACGAAAATAATAAGTGAGGTGTCTACCTACACACAAATAATATAAAATGTCAAAATCAGAACCGATTACGTTAGAACAGATGCGAGTCAATATGCTGTAGGAGCAGCTTTGGTGCAGGGGGAGAGTGACAATGAATATATAAGTCGGTTGCTTACTCCTGCTGAATGCAACTATACAGTGACTGAGAAGGAATTACACCAATTATGAGAAGGCTTGCTCAAGATTTAGAGTTTGCAAAAGAGAATATTGAGAATAATCTAGAAGCAAATCGACTTAAGGCTAATAGCAAACGAAGACAAGATCCAGGATATAGTATCGGTGACCTAGTACTGGTAGAGACTCATCCTATCAGTAATATTGAAAATCAGTATTCAGCAAAGTTGGCTCCACGTCGGGATGGTCCTTATGTTATATTGAAGAAATATGGTACCTCTACATATGAAGTAGCGCATCCTGATACACCTACAAAACCTATTGGGAAGTACCATACCTCAGCATTAACAAAATTCAATTTGAGAGACGACAACATGCCTAAACCTATCAAACCAATTCGTAAACGAGGCAGACCACGTAAAGATCCTGGTACTCCTGTCGGGACGACTTCAGAGTACCAGAGGGGGAGAATATAACATACCAAGTAAACAATTCAATACAATGACGCATCACCGCCAGCTCACGCACACATACAAAGAACGTGTCACCGAGTCTTCGACAGCAACGACAACAACGGCCGCGGCGACTATATAAAGGCCAGCGGAGGCCTACCAGATTCATTCGCTAACTAGACGGATCCGAGTGCGATAGCCCCGCAGTCCACTCGTATTCAGTAAGCACCCTCTTATTCGATAGCCTAGCAGTCTTTAAGAGTGTGTCTAGGGAGATTAAGTTGCGATACCACGTGTCCTTCTTAATTCTCACTGTAGGATTGTAGTTACATTATTAAAGTGCAAAGTATAACTTTTGTAAACACTGTGAAGATACAATAAATCCACATAACTACAAAGGTGCCTTTAATTCTACAACCACAACTCCTATAAGTTATATTTTCACATTTCATATTAACTAAACAATTAGTTAATATGAAATGTGAAAATAAAATAAAATGGATCTCACGTGGAATAAGGATTTGTAGCAGGAAACAAAGGAACTTACTTTGGAAATATAGGAAAGCGCCTTCGAGCGAAAATAAAAGTAGATTTAAAAATTATTCACGAACTCTAAAGAAAATAATAAATCTCACTCAAAAAGCTCAGAATAATTACCTTATTAATTGTTCTCAAAATAAATCAAAGGTGTCATGGCAGTTAATTAATAATAACAATCAGATGCAAGAACCTATACTACAAATAAAAAAAGGTAATCAACTGGTAAATAATCCACAACAAATTGCTGAGTCATTCAATGATTTCTTTGTTGATCAGGTACAGAATAAAAATGACAAACACCTGGGCAAGACAATTGGCAATACTCACATCAGTCATTCTTTATTCATGCCCCCAGTAGTACCGCAAGATATTGTACGAGTGATAAAACATTTAAAAAATAAAAAAAGTTTTGGATACGATGAAGTAACTACCGCGGCTATAAAATTTGTCCCCGAAATCATATCCAAACCGCTGGCCCATATCATAAATGTTAGTATAACCTCAGGTACATTTCCAGATCAACTAAAAACTGTAGTCATAAAACCATTGCATAAAAAAAATACCAAAGAAGACATGTCAAACTATAGACCCATAGCCCTAACATCAGTATTCTCTAAGATAATTGAAAAAATTATTTATGAACCTATTTACACATTTTTAAATAAAAATAATATCTTATGCGAGGAGCAAAAAGGCTTTCGAAAAAATAGAAATATTAACATGGCGGTATTTGATCTCTTAAAAGTCATCATGGAAAATGCAGACAAGAAAAATCCTGTGTGCGCAATTTTCACAGACATGTCAAAAGCTTTCGATCGTGTAGAACATGATACCCTGTTAAACAAACTGGAAAACTATGGCATAAGAGGCAACGTACTAAACCTAATAAAATCTTATCTCACTGATCGAAAACAGTACACAGAAATTTCTAGGGTATGTACCAAAACAAAACGTGAATACAAATATTTATCTTCGAGTAGAATAACTAAATTTGGGGTTCCGCAAGGCAGTGTACTCGGACCTTTATTATTCTTGCTCTATATTAATGACCTGCCGCGGCAAATTCATCACCCAATGACATTATTCGCGGATGATAGCACAGTTATAATTGAATGCTTAAATAAAACGGAATACAAAAAAGACATTAACAACACACTTAAAACTATAATAAACTGGCTTAATAAAAATAATCTAGAGATAAACCTAACTAAGACACAAGTCATGCATTTCTACCAGAGGCTAGAGCCAGATAATATAACTGTTAAATACCATGAGCAATGTGTAGATACAACTACAATAACAAAATTCCTAGGAATTCACATAGACAATAAACTGACATGGAAACAGCATGCAGAAAACGTATGCAATAAATTAAGTAAATCTGCATATGTGCTCTACAGCCTTTCTAAAAAGGTTAATATTAACACATTGGTGACAGCATATCACGGCTTAGTTGCTTCCTCACTTAGATATGGTGTTATATTTTGGGGAAACTGTAGTGAGAAGGAAAGAATATTTAGAGCCCAAAAGCGCTGTCTTCGATCAATGACAGGACTTAAATCTACAGAAAGCTGTCAACCTGTTTTTAAATCACTTAAGATACTTACATTACCATCGTTATATCTACTAGAAGTTGCCTTATTTGTAAGGACAAACCAGCGCTTGTTCCCATCACTAGTTGATAAAAGACAACGTTCAGGACCCATTAGGTCTCAATATAAAAAACAACTGTACACAGGTGGTTACCAAACATCTTTACTTAAAAATAATATTTTAACCATGGGTCCTCTTGTATATAATAAACTACCTTTGTATTTAAAAGATTTACCTACCTCAGTATTTAAAAAAAAGTTGACAAAACTACTCCTGGATAAGTGTTACTACTCAATTAAAGATTTTTTTAGTGACGAAGATTTATTGTAATAATATATTATAATGTTTAAATTTTGCAATACTTATTATTTTTATTTTATTTTTTGTTTATAGTAATAGAATTCTTAATATGTATAATGTTGTTGACATTCGTATAGGATTTAATTTGTTTCATTTGTTGAAAGAAAAACCTATAGTTTACTTTTTTTGACACCTAAGTATTTGTTGTAATTTTGTAATTTTAACTTTTTGTTTAATTAATTGATATTGTGCCTAATTTGGAAAGAATTGTTTTAATTATTTTATTTTTTTGTATTATTTGAGCAATTTTGTATGTTTAGAATTGTACCTACAGTAAACAAATTTGCACGCCGTAAGGCAAAATGTATTGGGACTGTTGTAAAATACTATTTCCAGCTAATTTGTATACCTACATTTGGCAAATAAATGATTCTTATTCTTATTCTTATTCTTATTCTTATACTTAAACTTTAACTAAAAATAATTTAAAATTTTTTATTTAATATATTTTTAAAAGGCTCAGAGAATCTGAGATACGTGTTCACTTTTTCTACACCTACCCCAAATTCGGCTTACTGGCCGGCCGAGCCGGCCAGCCTCATCCGCGTCGGCGAGCGTTAAAACTACCTGCGCCTCAGCTCGCAGGCCGCCTCGCCCCTCCGCGCCTACGCGGTTTTGAATTGCACTCTAGGGGTAGGGCAAACAAGACTACGTGGAGTCGGTTTTGCAGCGATTCGTTTTCGTTACTAGCTTCAATTTTTCAGTTAATTTGTTCTGCTTTTAGAAATAATGCAATGTGACAGGATTTTTTTGTTATAATAGTCATTAAATTTGCCGAGCATGGCTTCTTGAAAATGAAGACAAATATGATGAACAGGTTTTGTTGTACTTACTGGTTAATATGCGACTGGGATAGTTATTTTGCTATGAAATATGGAAAATTTGCTGTGCAGTCAGTATTTAATACTTGTATGTAGTATTTTTGTACAAGAATAAATTTAACTGTATTGCATTATAAGGAAAAAAGTAATGTCATATTGATGTATAATTTCGAATTATCTGCAGTTTGAGTTTTGTTAAACATTTAGTTTATTTGTAGTGAAGTAAGTTATTTGATGTAAAAAAGAATATAAATGATGAGTATTTATTGATAGGCGATTATTTATTTGATATGCAATTTATAATATCCCATTTAAAAACATTTGTATGCAATACTCGTAAAGAAACTCATAAAGAATATTAGAAAAACGAATTAGGGCGCGGATCAATCTCCACGGTGCGGCGCCGTTTGCCGTGCAACGACGCACAGACAGGTATTTGGCTCTAAAAGTCGGACAAAAATATTTTTTGCGTTTTATAGTATTATTAAAGTATTTCGTTCTATTTACAGCCAGTTTCTTCATCAAAAGTTAAAGCCAAAGTAAAAGTCAAAGTAATGTCTAAAGTAAAAGTAACGGTTAAATTCAAATTTTCTATGAATTTTGCTGTCACTTTAGCCTTGAAAAAACGAATTTGACCGTTACTTTAACTTTAGACATTACTTTAACTTTAACTTTTGATGAAGAAACTGGCCGTTAGAGGTATAAAAGTCGTGGTGGCCTAATGGGTAAAGGACCAGCCTCTCAATAAGAGGGCGCGGGTTCGATCCCAGGTCAGGCAAGTACCAATGCAACTTTTCTAAGTTTGTATGTACTTTCTAAGTATATCTTAGACACCATTGACTGTGTTTCGGATGGCACGTTAAACTGTAGGCCCCGGCTGTCATTGAACATCCTTGGCAGTCGTTACGGGTAGTCAGAAGCCAGTAAGTCAGAGGTCAAATAGGCAGTCACTTCTTGTAAAGCACTGGTACTTAGCTGAATCCGGTTAGACTGGAAGCCGACCCCAACATGGTTGGGAAAAAGGCTCGGAGGATGTTCTATTTAGAGGTATAATAAAATAAAAAAAAAGACACACTATTTTTAACTAATTTTATTTCTAATTTTCATCATCTTCAGAGTCATTTTCAATACTAATATTGCAAATATCATTTTCCTCCAAAAGATTCATGACATCCGCTGAAAGAGGGCTCTTTCTTTTATGTTTAGCATTCCTCATTCCCGTCAGCAAGGGGTCTGATGTCAAGAGCAACCTATTTAAAACGTCAGTGTTGCAGGCTACTCTTGAAAATTTTCGGGCGGAGTTTAGCCGAAACGCTCGGATGTGCTTATTGCGAGCTTCTGCAGCTTCTTCAGACAGTTGCCCGATTGGCAGAATCGCCTCCTTTATCACAGCTGCCCCATGACTCAACACTTTATGTAATGTCGGCGACATTGGGTGAAACTTGTACAAAGAAACGTACAATTCAGCAGTTTCTTTGTAAATTTCAAATTTTTGGATGTTAATTTTTATCCCGCAGCACATGGTGTCTAGGATGACTTTTAATCGGTAGATTAAATTCTGGTCAATCCCAGTTATTTCTGCAGATTTCTCGTATTCATCGAAAAATCGCCTGCTGGTATTTCCATCATTCGTGTTTCCAAAATTAGCCTTTGGTATATCTACTAATAATCCTAGTTGTTCACGAAACTTGGTTTGGATTGCTTTTTTTCGGGTCTCCACTAGTTTCTTCTCTTCGGCAGTCAGGCGAGCCCTCCACTTCATGACTGGCAATTTATAAGCTACATGCAATAAGCTCTCGAAAAATCTTATTCGAGCGTGCAACAAAGATAGACCAAATCGCATGTTTTCTGTATTGCAGGGCCTTTCTTTTGTAAGGTCGTTGAAATCAGAGGATGTGGCGCCACATATGTAACATCTCATGGTTGATTTGGTATGGGTTGCTGCGTTACATATTTTGCCATCCACCATGGTGAAAACTAATTTTATGTTTGACGGATATATCATCAATCTTAGTCTTGCTTAGTTCTTTTATTTGATTTTCTACGTACTCGATTTCCTCATTAGTCTCGTCAGTATTTTCTTTCACAAATCGTATGCGTATTGGTCTGCAATATCGTGGCGATGACGGAGTTGGGTTTTGCCATATAATTTTTCTTTCCGTTCCATACACTAGTTGGAGTGGTACGACAGAACTTTGAAAAATGTTGGCATGGGAATCAGTCTCATTTTCAAATTTCATTTTGTATTGAACCTGCTGAGATCTGTCACAGCCCCACTTGCTGATGAGCAGAAAGGACTGCTTTTCAGATTCACTCAGGTGCTCCAAGACCTCCTCACCAAGATGCAATAATAATCGCTTGATGGTGTGATCCATTAAGCTTTGTACTCTTACTTCGGCACAGGTCTCAGTTACGCTGCGGATTTCGGGGTTCAACATTCTTTCTTCAACTTCTTTAAAATCGAATAGCATGGGTAAAAGCCTGGATTCGTGTCTCGGACCACTTCGTATTGGGCCTGGGTAAGCCCAGCTTCAACAAACATAAACAAGGAACAAAGATGTGCCAATTTCGTTGAAACTTCTTTTTCTTGTTTAGCTGCTTGTTCTTTTACCGCTGCTGCATATTTTTTTGTTTTCCGGGGGCTTCTGGTAAGGACCTTTACGATTTTTGATGCTTTGACTTCGCCAGTTTCTCGCAATTTCATTTGTGTTGCATATGCCAGCACATCTAAGTCAGATGTTCGAAGATTTTCAGTTTTTCGCCTTTTATTCCTTTCACATGAGTCTGAAAATGACTTTTGTGGTCTACCTGGACTTAATCCTATAACAAAAGATAAACCTTTAGTCACTGATAAAATACCATGAAATATAATAATGTTCAAAACAAAAGAATTGTTAACGTAAATAGGTACCTGCTTTTGGTAGCGATATGGTGCCCTTGAGCCATTCTTTGTTCGCTTCTAGGAATCTACATCGCTTGGGTATTGCGGGCAGCTGACCATTTTTGCTTGAATTGGTGACGTATAATTGACAACTTGTGCTTTGCATCGGCAATGTTTGCATCATCTTCAGAGTATTGACGGAGAAGTTCCAACTCCATAAATTCCAACTTATCATTGAAAGTGGAAGCATTAGAGCGTTCCATGACAGTTAGTAAATCGTTTCTAGTTAACACCCTCATCCCAGAAGAGCCTAAAAATAAAATAAACAAATTTTCATAAAAATAACAACACGTAGTTATTTGAGTCCATGCAAAAAAAAATTGCCAAAAATAGAGGGGTGCGTTGGGGTGACTGTTTTACATGTTTTAGAATACTATATAATCTATTCTAAAACAATCCATATAAATTTTTACTTAGAAATACTTTAAAACGACTAAAGATTTTTCTAAATGCGTATTTTATAGGACTTTTTAAGAATTATTTACTAATGGAGCTAAAGATACAAAAACTTCGTCGTTCCATAACAAAACTAAATAAAAAAAAAAACCGGCCAAGTGCGAGTCGGACTCGTGCACGAAGGGTTCCGTAAATTACAGTTAAATCAACCTATCTCAAAAACTATAAGAGATACTTTGATCAAACCAAAAATCGTTGAAAGAGTTAATTAGCATGCATCACCTCTATTTTTTTTAGAATTTTATACCCCGTAGTTATAAAAATAGAGGGGGGGGGACATACTTTTTACGACTTTGAGAGCTGATATCTCAAAAACCGTTCACTTTAAGAAAAATGTTTTTTAGAAAACTTTATATCATTTTAAAAGACCTTTCCATTGATACCCCACACGGGTATGTACATCGAAAAAAAAAATTTCATCCCTCAGTTACATGTATGGGGGGCCCCACCCCCAATTCTTTTTTTTACTATTTAGTGTCATATTTTTGTAGCGGTTCATACAACACATATTCCCATCAAATTTCATCACTGTAGTACTTATAGTTTCCGAGTAAATCGGCTGTGACAGACGGACAGACGGACAGACGGACAGACGGACATGACGAAACTATAAGGGTTCCGTTTTTGCCGTTTTGGCTACGGAACCCTAATAATAAGAACATACCTGGTTGTGTAAGATCCATAGTAGAAATTCACAAGAAGTTGTCTTTTTCACCATAAATTTAATATTTGAAAACAATGAAATATCAGCGTATCGAATAATTGCACGACCACGTAAAGCAAACGGTAATTTCCGACTGAGCGCATGGAGCGGGGGAAAGGCTCTAGCGCGTGGGGTTCACGCTTTTGGTAGGAGGGGATACCATAATAATAGCGTCCACGGCCGATTTCGGCCACGGCGGCTGTTCTCATTTAAGGAGATCAGCCAGCTGCGCAGGACATATTATAGTGCACGAGCATTTGCGCAGACACAGGTGCACTCCCTATTCCTTCACTCTCATAACCCGATGGGACGGCAATCCGACACGACCGGAAAGAGATCAGACGCAGGACCGACATTTACGTGCTCTCCGATGCACGGGTGAATCAATCACCAACTTCCAGACTACGGGCTGCTTTGTGAAAGTTTAAGAAAACCCACAAAGCGATTTCGGCCCGACCCGGGAATCGAACCCGAGACCTCGGGTACAGCGGCCGCGCTTGCGACCACTAGACCAACGAGGCATTAAAGGAGGGGATACCACTGTATGTCGAGGAATAATAAAAAACGGCGTCCAACTAAAACAAAAAAAACGCATTTTGCCCGACTTTTAGGGTCATTTACCTGTCTGTGGCGACGCCGCGCCTCGGGGTCCTGTACCGGCGCGTGCTCAATATTTTCTTTGTTTTTGTTTTTCAAATCAAATCAATTTATTTATTCATTCATATACATTTTGGGTATTAAATATGTTCACAATTTTAATAAAATAAGTTCCACCAAAATCTGCCTGAGAAGGCGTATGAATGTAATGTCAGTATGAAATGAAGATTGTAGTATTAATCACATACATTCATTTTTATGTATGCAAAATTAATTACAATGTCGAAGTGATGATAGAAAAATAAAAATATTCACATCACAATATAACTAGGCAAGTAAAAATACAGTATGTAATAAAAATTTAAAACGTAAGAATACTCAAACTCAAAAACGTTTATTCAAATTAGGCTGATAAATCAGCACTTTTCGAACGTCAAAAACAAAAGACAGCCCCCAAAACGCCCGCCCTTCACCACTTCCTATGTGTTTTTGCTGGAAAGAAGAAGTGGCGCAACAAACTCCCCAGCAACACATGTCTGTCTGTTAGGTTTGAAGAACCAGAATTTATACAGAACAAGTCAAATAAAAATATCATTATCACATGATAACTAATATATAAAATTAAAAGAAAACAAACAAACTTACACAAGAAAACAAACAGATTTACACCTATAAAGACTAAGAAGACTGGTACCTCTAGCTCATCAACTTCAAAATTGTCCTTGTGCAGTTCCTCATTTCTTCAAGTATTTTTTTTTGTCTCTTGAATTAAATAATGTAACCCGGCACGGGGTTTTTACTCCCACCGTTCTACAGTAAAAATTAAATGGTATAGGAAACTAATGAAACAACACAACTATGTTTCACTTCCATGTATTTTGCCGACAAAAATTAGGTTATTATATAATGCTGTAATAGACACACAATAATAATTTCACACACAGTACAGGGCTGACCGCCCCAGACCACTATGTCTCGGGTTCCACAGTGGTCTGAAGTGGCAACCTCTGTCAAAATCCTATACCTTTGAACATGAGTATATTGACTCTAAACAAGGCCTCAGGGCCGCTTTGCAAGTTCGAGAGGTGAACACTGGTGACTGGTAGCTCAATCGTTAAATGTAGTAATCACTATGCTGCACACACGCAGCCAGATAATAAAATTAATACAAAGCTCTTGTTAGACAAGGCTCACAAAATACTCTCTCTCTGCATACAACTCCCTAGTCTGAAAGTCTCTCCCTCAGTCTCTCAAATAGCTCCCCTTGGCATCGGTGATATACGGGGTCCGTCTATCTCCACACGAAATCGCGTCCTCCGGGGCATGTCACACAGGACAGATAATCACACAGCACTCACGCACAACACAAGGTACCTGCCGTCTTCATGTAACGAGGAGCGTGGAGGCGGTAGCCACCACTGTGGGTCAGCCACGCTGTCACAGCTCACCCGTCGGACCGTACCTGGCCGACGAACAGTCGCAAGACCACGGCGACACCAATCACCCACGCGGTGACCACGTGCACAAGAGTAGCCTGAGATTAAGGCCCTCCTAAAAAAACCAGACCTGTAGACAACAACCCTGTATGAATCGCATGAATCTACACGAATTCCGAGAGGAACAGAAACACGTACAATATACTCACAGGAAACTCCAAAATATGCTCCGAAGAAATAATGGCCGACAGGCGTCAGAAACAGTCGGGAACAAAGTCTGCTTCCATTGCAGACGGGTCCTGGATAAGGCTGAGCGGGAAACGATGCCTGACAAATATATGGC
Source organism: Helicoverpa assulta (assembly GCA_963856015.1). Lineage (NCBI taxonomy): Eukaryota > Metazoa > Arthropoda > Insecta > Lepidoptera > Noctuidae > Helicoverpa > Helicoverpa assulta. The sequence continues at coordinate 6,029,522 of CAWLCW010000027.1, forward strand.
TCGACGGCACTCGTGGCATCAGGGCTCCAGAACCCTGGCCCCTCCAGACACCAAGCTCAGACCCAAAAATGGCGTGACTCCTCACGTCCAAACCCCCAAAAATCCCTCCTTTTCCATCGCAATGACAATGCACTCTCTCGAATGTTCGACCACCGAGCAGAGCAAACTCCTTCTTGTCATAGACAATTTCCTGTCAAACTCGACTAATCGATCCTTACGTCCGAATGCATCAGACCGATGAAATTTATCAAATGATTTCCAAACACCTCACATAACACAGCTAAATAATTGCTACTAATTATTTAATATAAACAATTAATTAAAACCTTTAATCTGTTTACGATTTAGACTAAGAACACACAACGCCATCTAGTTGGATCTCCAATCCAACACAAATCGATTGTTAACCTTAATTCGACAACAGATGGCGTTTGCAACGTCACAATAATTTATTGCACCAACATTAGATGTCCCTTGGTCACAGAAAGTTGCTATGACACGTAGTCCCACACTATGCAGTTTTCTTATAATATATTTTATCAAGCTCGCAAGTTCAACTGTTTTTGTACTGCCTGAACAAAATGTGTATGCTATGGGTTGTTTATAGTTCTTTTGAACACCTCTAATCATAAAGACGAGAGCATGGTCTGCTAGTGTTTTTTGTTTCGACTTCCCATTATCTACAAATCCTGTAATTTCATCTTTTCTTTGATTATAATCAACGTGTGGTGTAATGGACATTTCATAGAATAATAGAGTGCACAGCTTCTCATCAGCTTTCGTTTTATCAACTCTTCTTTTTGGCTGCTGAAAGAGATTTTCATTTAACCCTGGTTTTAAACTTGCCCGTGCTATAAGTCTCTTAGTGTCATAGACGATGGTAAAACAATTTTTTTTAAGCCATCTATATGCCCTGGGACTCCGTTTCTAGAGGCTCAAAGCCATATTTTTTTCCGGCTCTGAAGATTCCCATCTTATTCTTCGCTATTTCACGAAACTGCATTAATGTAAACATGACAGCCAAGCTTGTGAATTTCGTAAGTATTTTGAAAAGTTTTGTTTTCTGATAACTTCAGAGCTTTTTTTAATCTCCTTGCATACCGGTCTTTCTTCATCTGAAGTTTATTAACAACCTTAATCAACTGTTTTCCATCAAAAGTTTTCTGAGGCAATGTAGGATAGTTTTCGTTGTTTGCCTTTTAGTTGAGCTACAGGTTCTCCTGCTACTTGAGCCAAAGATTCACCAGTTACATGAGCTGAAGGTTCACCTGTAATTGTCCAACACATTATAATATTATATAAAAATACTGTATGATTTGTGAGGTTTAAGTATTCCAAGAAAAAATAAGTACTCTGCGTCGGATAGGTTAGTTTCTTTATTTTTCACAGACTTCGGGGGGATTTGAACTCTTGAAACCCACAGCCCCCTACCTACGACCTACCTACCTTACCTAAAAGAATAAGTGTTACAGTAAAAACCAAGGCCTATTTTTTGTATTTATTGAATAGGGATATGTAAGTATTTTGCGTCCACTCATAGACGGAGTTACATTACTAGTCAATTTCGAACAGCCTTGCCTTTCGTGTGCTAAAGCGAGATCTTTTTGCAGTAACGGTTAATCCGGTTACTGAGAACACCCTCTCACTTGGAGTGCTTGTAGCAGGCACACAAAGTAAAGATTTAGCAAGAGCAGCAAGATAAGGGAAAGCTTTCATTTTACTATTCCAATAAGCTAACAGATAACCATCTTTTAGTTCTGTAGGATCAGCACTAGCAATATAACGCCAACATTCTTGCTCAATTGGATTGCCTTGAATCCCTTGACATGAACTAATGCTATGTTTCTTCGACATTTTTTGCAAGAATGTTGTATCGCTGTCATTGCTTGTGCTTGCATTGTCTGTAGTTTCTGCTAAAGCTTCTGGCACATTATTAATATTAATGACTTCTCTAATGTACGAGGCACTTGGAGAGGCCTGTGTCCAGCAGTGGACTGCGATAGGCTGATGATGACTGGGTTTTTTTTATTTATTTTCTCCATCATGTTGCGTTTTAAGCGCAGCATTATTAGTGCTTCATCATCTTGATTACGCTTTACTACGTCCGCAATCTCAGAACGGAACACTAGAGCTACATTTAGAGTGCATGTTTTTTGAGAAGAAAGGATTTCAACGGCTTCCCGAAAGCTTAAAAAAAGGTATAGCTTATATGTTGCCCAGGCTTAATACAATAATAATATAAACTATACAAAAACAAATGGCAAATAACTTTCAAAAAAATTCTCTATAAACAATATTTGGGTTTTTCCTTCAGGCGCTAGTAGGTATATAAAGACCAGAGGCGTTGCTGACCCTTGGTAAAGCAACATATAATTGACCATGAGAAAAGCAGTTGGTTGACAGGTCAACACTAGCTGTTTTAAGTGTTTCCCCTGTGACTTGTTTATTTTCATGGTAAAGCATGCAGTCACAGGGAACTGTGTGCGCTTAAATTGAAATGGGAAATTGTTGGGGATGAGTGGTACGCGCGGTATAAAAAGTACAGTCTCACCAGCACCACACCCAGTGAGGATTGAAGCAACAATTATATTACGTTGTGTATTTTAACGATAAGGCGAGTTCCAGTGCACAGTTTTGGCGCAGCTAAATCTCGAACAGCATCAAGTCTCCCCTGATGCTCTTCAATGGATTCTTGAGATCTTATAAGACTTAACCTTTTAGCTCCTTTCGAATATTGGGAAAGATTTGACCTCTTTCGAGGCATGGTGATAGTTATGTTGTGAAAAATATACCTGATCAATTGAAATCTAAGAGACTGCTCCCCTGCGTTACTGGGTAGGCTACCGTGTCAAGACGATAAATGGAAAAGGAAATTAATCACTCACATAGTATAAGCCCGAAGGCATCTTCATTCCATAAAAAAATAAAAAGAAATGGGAGTTTTGGCCAGTAGAGTCCAACTGTTACCGCCTTCACCGCGGGAGGTACTCCCAGCTTATGTTATTTTAGATTATGCAGTGAAATAAGTGAAATCATTGATTTCCACATCTAACGCTTCTGATCTTCGATTTTCATAATTCCTACAATAGAAAATACCCGTCAGACGAAACAACTTTTGTTGAGACGTCATTCTTATATATGCTATAGTGTAGCTGGGCTCTTGGAGTTCAGATCTTCGATTTGTATAAGTCAAAAGTGCTCTTACCGATCTAGTACCGAATCAGCATGAAACTGTTTTCGGTAAAGTCAAGTCTAATCATAATATCTGCGTGCAGTTGTGTTTTTAAAATAATGTGAAATCGGTTATAATTTATAGAGTAAAAAATAATTTATCATATTAAATCTTTTTTATTTCTAACTAAAACAGTACAATCACAATGGGGATCACTTCGCTGTTTTACTTATTAATTCTGGTCTATTAGCCAGCATTTAAAATTCAAAGGTTATTACAATTAAATAACAAACATTTCAAAATGAATCTCAACAGTAGTTAAAGTACACAATAATTAATATTAAAAACAAACTTAAAAAAAATGTAATCTACTTTTTTATTTTAAGACACTAATTAAATATTTTTAATCTAGGTTCAAAGCTCGGGACGTTTCAGGTAAGGTTAACCAAAAGCCTCTAAGCCTACTAAGTCGGCTATTATTCTATCTTTTCGTTCTTTTGTTATTCCTTTCGATGAATTCTTGTTTGCAAAATTAGGAAACATTTGTTTTTAATTATTTTGACTTGCAGAAAATCTAGTTCTTTCCAATGGTAAATGCTCCTCTTTCGGCTGTGACTGCCATGGTGTCTTTTTTTAAATGGCCATTTTTACCGAATCTACAAAGTCATCAAAATCATAAACTTTCTTTTTCTTTTTTAATGACATTTCAACCTGATGGTGAAAGCTATCAGCCGACTTGAATGTTCAAAATATTTTATGGTAATTGATTCGGCAGCAATCCGCTGGCTATTTACTATGTTCACCAGAAAACACATAAACGCCCAGTTTTTGTTTTGGGCCGCGCAATTGTCGGCCCATAAAAAACGATCTGAATGCTGAATTTATATTTTCTTGGCTTCTTGGCGTCTACCAGAGACAATTTCATTCCAAAACACTGCATAAGGAATATTTGTAGCATTACTACCTCCAAGTGGAACGAAACTTTTTTAAATGTAATAACACGAGGACAAAATATCGCTGTTTTATATGCAGTCTTTGTCAGTAAGTCCTTGCTCTTTGTCTCGTTGATATTCCTCTCGGAATTCCGTGTATCGTGACTTATGTTTCCTATTTTGGATACAGAGGTCACAGTTTTCCTGAGTGTTTTTACCCAGTATGTGATTTAAAGAGAGCACATTGCTCACGTTCTTCATGCCCGAGATGAGCAAAGGAAATATTAATTTCTTTAACAACCTATGATTCGCCTGATTTTCTTTGCTGTCTAAATAAAGATGATTAGCTCCTGAAATACGAAAATGATTTTTTTTTTGTTTCTACCCTTAATTTAAAGCTGATAGTATATATAGGCTTTCAAACGATATCATAAACATTCAACTGTAAATATTGTATCATTGGCAATCGTTATACATATTTGTATAGCGCAAGGGGGCGATTCCATTTTTTTGCTCGGGAGTGTATTTTTGCTTTAGGGTCAATTCCCACTGAAAGAGCAGCGGCCGGCAGCGGCCGTAAGAGCACGCACAATGTAAGAGCGCGGCGCGACGCGGCCCAGCGCGGCGCCGCGCGGCCCGCCGCGCTCGCGCTCAATCACTTGCATTTTCGGCCGCTGCCGGCCGCTGCCGGCCGCTGCTCTTTCAGTGGGAATTGACCCTTAAGCTATTGAAGGCTTGTGAATGCCTGGATCTGCATTTACTGTACTGTACCAGGATCGAATAACTCTGGGATGTGGAAGTGCTAAGTTAAATTTGTTCCTAACATATGCATAGGCTTTAGCTGAATAAAAATGAAGAGCTATTGCAAAAACACGTTTCTGTACTTATTATGACTGAAACTTTTGTTCCCCTTGTTTATAAGCACTCTATTAAAAAGTTCCATTTGGAAGTCATCATACTGTTTTAACATTTGAATGCATTCTTCCGACACCTTATTTTTTAAAATTAAATCATTTATGACAATTTTGAGGTTGTCTATTTTTAATTTCAATTTAAAAAAAGATAGATAGCCAGATACATATGATATTGTAGGAATCGGTATTTATCCAACCAAACGCGTTGGTCCGAGTCATAGACTGAGGTCTGAGCAATGCTGGCACTCAGTATCTGCACGATTGATCCTTACATTAATTATAAGGATTGGTCAGGTAGGAGGACAACTGTATTATATAAGGGGTGCTAATTAAACAGGCTTCTTTTTAATATCATTATTCGCCCCTAAAAATGTATGTTGCCTTCTAAATTACTAAGTCAGCCACAATTAACGAGCATCTAAATAATACTATTTTAGCCACTAGTTATCTTCTAAGTAAGCCACTCTAAATACAACTCGGCTTGATGGTTATTTTTTAGCATCTAAATTTGTAGCATGCATTCTAACAGTAACCTTCTAAAATACTATTAAATGACATCATAAAATATATTTAATTAGCTTCTAATTTTTTAACTCAGTACGTTTAAAATGTAAGCAAGCAACATGCAGCAAGCATCGCTTCTGTCACGGCTCCGGTGCTCCGTGGCTCCGGCGGTCCCATGCGAGCTTATCGTCGCAGATGGTTTTCACGCTCACCGCCGCAGCAAGGTCGACGGCGCGCGTTGTTCCACGCGCTCCTCAAAGAGATGTCAGCAACCCCAGCGGGGCCCAGCAGGGCCAAGGCCTGCCGGGGCTGCGGGTTGTTCGAAAGAGATACCGCGGCCCTGGTACATAAAAGGCCTATGACGGAACACGACGATTTTAGTCAGTAAGAGTCTGACACTCCCTCACCGCTGCTAACCCACAGCGGGAGGGGTCATTTGATGATTTTACGTCGATAAAAAAAAAAAAAAAAAAAAAGCTTCGGCTTGCTGGCCGCCTCGCCCCTCCGCACCTACGCGGTTTTGAATTGCACTCTGGGTAGGGCAGACAAGACTACGTGGAGTCAGTTTTGCAGCGATTCGTTTTCGTCACTAACTTCAATTTTTAATACAATGTTTTTAATTGAAGGTTATAAATGGCAATATACTAAAAACGTGGCCGAGTTAGTAAATTAGATGACAATGTATAAATAGGAAGGACAAGTCACAATAATTGATGATCTTTACTTGAAGCTTTCTATAGAATATTTAGTTGGCGTTGTAAAAAAGACGAATTAGTTTATTAAAGGCTATGTCATTTCCCCGTTGCTTAGTTATAAAATTAGAAGTTTAATCATGTGTCCAATAAATATTTTTGTGGCTGCACTTATAATTTCCCTTATATAAGTGCTTTTAGTAAATTAATTTATATGAAAACAACCAACCTTCAAATATTGTCGGAATGCTACCTGGTTTCAATGTTGTTCTGTTGAAATGTTTGTCGAAACATTCGTCATCGAAATGTAATGAACTCAGAGAATCATATGTTTTAGGAGTCCAGTTGGTGGTTTTCATATTTTGAAGTCAAACGTTTTTCTCCTCCAAGTCTTTTGGAAATATGGAAAAAATATCACTGAATTGGTCAGTTAAAATATCTGCATCTGATTTTGTGGCAGGATACGGGCCTAGTACAGTACAGTCGATTATGTGGCTATCACAACATACCATGAGGAACGGTTTGACAAGATTTCTATATTTATGAAGTGAATAAGTCTTTTTTTGATACGAGTAGTTACTGCTTTTTGCTCATAAATGTATGTTCCATCCAATATTACTATGGCTTTTCTTTCCTCAATATTACTTCCTTTCTGCAAATCCTTCCCTTGGAATGTGCTCCAAGGCCAGATGTTGTGGCACAAAGTGTGTCATCATTACATCTCTTGTTTTTTTTAAATATATTTGCTAAGTGTGCTTCTGCTCATATTTAACAATGTTGAAATTCTTTTATCAGAGTCTCCTGTTCGTAGTTTCAATAAATAAGCTCCAAGTGCAGTAGCACGCTTATGAAAATCAGGCGATGCAGCTTCCAATTCTCTAAACTGTTGTTTTGTGCGTCCTAGCCAATATCACACCATGTTATCTTCCATTTCATCAATGTTTTCAAAATCTAAACAGTTTCTATCATTTCTGAGTAACTCACAAAAGTACTCTATGTGGGAAACTGTAAAACTGTATTTTCAGCCTCATATAGAAGTGACCACAATTGGCTTTGCAGATGAAAACTACATATTCTACAGTTTATTTATTTATTTATATATTGGACCTCCAACAAAGAATATACACAGCACAATCATAAAACTAAGACAGCTTAATCTAGCATGTGTATTCCTTTAATTACGGGAGGACACATCATGCATATAATTTTTTTATAAGTACAAATACTTTCATTTATGAACATGCATAAAACAGTACGAAGATATTTTCCTTTTCAATTTTTATGTTCATATTATTATTTTTTTTATCTGTGTTATGCTCATTTTGTTGAGGGCATTTATGCGTCGTATATTTTGCGCAATAAAACTCATTTTCTTTCTTTCTATATTAAATTATAACAACTAATTTAGATTGAATCAATTGAGTATTTAGTATGAAATGAAATGTGTATTTTATACGTTAAATTATTCAAAATTATTTAATTTGTTTTTTTTTTTCATTAACCCTTAAGGTCGCATGACATTTTATCGAAATAAAATCTCAAAATAATACCTGATTATGATTATTAGACCTAAACGAAGGTTAGGAAAAATGTAATAAAAAATGTAATTATTTGAGATAATCAGCGTATATTACTATACATTATTACTATACATTGCTCCCGGCGTTAGCAAATTGTATGAGTAAGGAACGTATAGTATAATATACAAAATGCACTTTTGACATAACTTGATCAAAATAATAAAACAACAAAATACGTATTCAAAGTATAATAAAATAATGACATCAGTGCTTATGATAAGCTACAAAACAATTTCTTTTAGCCACGTAACAAGATGGACATTGCACTTGGTGTACTGATACTCCGTGAGTTCCGGTCAGTGATCTACGCCGTTATATCTTATGGCATCTATGGGCCTTTCAGTGGCTGGTTTCTTTGTTTTTTTCTGCTCAGACACTGAGTCCTGGACTGAAGTTTTCACCATTTGTCTGTTGCTTTTTATAAGACCTGACCTCCCCTTTTTCCATCCAAACATCTCTACTTGGGGTAATTTCTGGTCATGCTTGCCCCGCGAACAAGGTTAGATCATCACACCACCTGCGCCGTGATCAACCTCAGCGATGTCCTCCCTTAGGGGTCCAGTGAGTGATGATCCTTGCTCACCACTCCGGATGCAGTCAGACGTGGCTTGCCCACTCCCACTTCAGCATGGTTGATTCTAGGCCAACATCAGCGTGGTGGTGGTGTGTTGTCTTTTATATAACATATCGCGGTCGTATCTCATAGGTCGGCAGAATAAAGAAGGAAATAAGAATAAAAGAATATTAATAAAAGTGCACCATTTATTCCATATCTTCCCTTATAACAACTGAGTCTAAATATTCAGCAGGAGCAGAAATATTTGACTGGTATCGAGCCCATCCAAGGTACCACACAATAGTCATGACATGTGCACAACATCCAACTGTGCGTCGCCCTACCAAACAGTTACAACAATACTCTGATATGCCTCTCTTCCTGATATCCCATTTTCTATTAAAATATACACATAATATTGTTTTCTCGACACATGTCTAGATTTTATTTTCCCCCGTATCAGAGTATTGTTGCCACTACCTCTCAAATTGTACTCTGAAGTATCCAAGCTGTCCGTCGCTATTTCGATTCTGTACCCACCATGAAATCTTATGTGCTCCCCGAAGTATGACCGGGCTTGTCGTATCTGATATGTTCCTAGCGCAAAAAGTATTAATTCATTCATTTCCATTCTAGGAAATATTACAAGGTTATCCCTATCAGCCGTTATACTAATAAAGTTAGAAGACCGCCTATTCAAGTTGTTACTTTCAACCAATCGTGACAAATTATTTGGTAAGGAAATCCTTTGTCTGATAATGTTGAGCATTTCCCCTGCATCATCTCTATTTTTCAGGCGAACACGAAACCTGTTCAGAAGACTGGCTGCTATTTGAAAATCTTGCATCATATGCGGCACAGTCTTATTAAAATAATCTTGCCGTAATAATTTAAAATCTCTTTTAAAATAACCATTATCAACCTCTACCACCCACCTACAAATTGTAACACATCTACTTCTATTTGTTTGCTCTGTGGTGAGTTGGTGTTCACCTTCTAAAAGGGAGTCTGGCATGTATGCTTTGTAATTACAGTCTTCTAACAGGCTGATAGAGTCTCTGAAACCCCTATCTAAAATAAAGATGTCATTAGCTTGGAGATACAATCTGAGAGGAGAATTTTCATTTCTAAATAGAGAAGTCATGATCTCAGCATCCGATGTGGTGGCCTTGTATGGACCAAAACAGTCAATAATGTAACCATCGCATGATACAATCAAAAATGGTTTCAGTAGATTTCTATACTTATGCAATGTGTAAGTATCCTTTTGAAACATGTAATTTGAGCTTTTGTTTATATATATGTTACAGCCAAAGTGATTAAATATATATTATACATAATGACTGGTCATTGTATATAATACCCAAATTGACTAGACAGTGTGATAAATAAATCACTTTATCTGAATCTAATTCATAATAGCTGGTCAAAGTTAGCCAAAGTAATAAATATGGTATAATCGTCTGAATACTCACTAATTCTTAGAAACGGCTCAAGTTATTATCGACTCTTTTTATGATAAATCATCAAATGATTCCTCCCACTGTGGGAGAGCAGCGTGAGGGACTCAGAGAGCGTGAGCGTGTAGCGTGAGGTCAGACTGTTAGTGGCTTAAACCCACGGGTTGAACAACGCGCACCGCCGAGACGGGTCCGTGTCTCCCAGGAGACGGAAGGCCGATAAAGCACCCGAACTCATCGCACAGGCTCACGTCTACGGTGGCTGGGAGTCGTCTCTCGACCACACAGAAGGAGACGATGGTATCCCAGTACCTCTCGTCCCGGACCTTGGCTTGACACAGGGCCGGGTGCGAGAGGTCGCCGCTGCCGACTGCCTCGACGAGGACACGGCGGTGCCCTTCCCGGGCAGGGCACACTCCGGGCCGTCGGTACAGTGGCCCGAGCCACACTTCAAAGAGGGGACTTTTCGCTACTATTATACAGTGCACCTAGGGCTGCCACCTTTCAAAAACAGTAGACCCGGAGATTTTAGAAATGTCGTTTTTTTTTATTAAAATAAAACATTTTTTTTAAAGATTTAAGTATTTAATGAAATAAGTACAAAGTAATGGTAAATTAATATAGGTATGTAACGTTTTTTTTTAAATATAAATTACCTAGCTAGTGCTAGGCTGACTTGAACTAGCTTGACACTTAAAATTATATTTTTTATTCTGCAGGGATTGTTTCAGCATTTCTTCTTGCTCAGGTTTCTTCAAAAATTTTAAAAATTCTTGGCAATTCATATTGTAATTAATCTTTACAATTAACTCAGCCTTCACCATGTCCACTGATAAGCAGTTTCGCTCGTCTGTCCACAAATTTCCCATTAAAGAAAAGACGCGTTCTACGAAAGCATTGCTTATAGGGATTGAAAAGATTTTACCAATTATTTTTGGCAGTTCGGTGAAAGTTGAGGTGACTTTGAAAAGCTGAACCCATCGTAAATCAACAGATAATGTTGAATCAATAGATTGTTCGAACTGAGGAAATACTTGGTTTAATTTTCGGGTCTCGTCATACAGTTTATCTTCGTCCACATTTTTCAGACCAAGTGATTCGCAAGCTTCCACAGCATCTTCGTAACTTACTGCACTTGTTAGATCGAATTTGGAAAAAAATTTGAACACAGAATGCTCAAAATCATAATATTTCTGTACGTATTCAAGAGTTCTTCTGTAAACCTCATTGGCTTCTTTTTTTAATTGATCCTGTTCGGAAGGCCTCAAAAACTTCATGTTTCTCATTACTTTGGCGCCATAAAACTCATCATGCAGTCGGCTTTCAACCTTGTCTTTTATATTTTTCATAATTGGGTGCAACTCAGTAGCTGTTACTGTGTTTTTTTCCAGTAATAGTATGGCTTCTGTCAGCATATTCATATAATGATGAATGAAATATAAATAACATTCCTGTAGTGTGATTTTTGCAGATAAACTTCCAGCATCATCACCACACTGTTTTACGAATTTCCATATTATCTTATGGCATGCTGCTTCACCAAGACTTTTGAAATACGCGGATACAGCAGGCCATGACAATATCAATCTGTCAACAGCTCTTCCCAAACTTAACCATCTAGTTGGCCCATGTCTCAAAACTTTTCTGTATTCAATTTCAAACTCCTCAAAAAATGCCTGCAATTCTCTCGTGCGTTTTGCGCTGTTCGAAAATTCCGCATAAACTTTCATAATCAAGTTTTCCACATCATATGTTAAAGCTTTCATAGCGTTTCTGGCGGCGTTATGAAGAACGTGACAGTTACAATTTGCTTTAACTTTAATTTTTTGGTACACGGAATTGTGAGCACCGTAACTAACCGATGCATTATCTGCAGAGAAAGCAGACAGCAAAGTTGTGTCTAAGTCATGCTGAAGCATAAAATTGTCAATATTCACAAAATTTTTTTGAGATGTTTCGTTCGAATCCTCATAAAAATCCATTAGTTTATTCTGAACACCTTTTTCTTGGTCAAAGTATCTGATGACAATTGGATACATTTTCTGGGATCCTTTATTTGAGGCGTCGATAGCAATCGAAAAGTGAACCCCGCCTCCAGATTGAGTCCTTTTTAGGTCTTGTATTGTTGACTGGATTGAATTCGGTGCTAGGACATTCAAAACAATGGCTTCAGCTTTTGTTCTGCCGCAGTGAACTTTATGTGATAGTGGTGAATCGGAATAAAGAGTAGCATTTAATTTAATACCACAATCGGTGCTCAAGTAACTATGGTGGTGGCTAATTGCATGATAAATCGACGCAATTTCGATTGTTGCTTTAGAACTTTTAGCTCTTCAGAAGAATTTTTCTTGCGCAGAAAAGCGGTTATCAAAGAATTTGAGTCAATGTTTCTCACCTTTTTCTTGTGCGTTTCACTGTTAAGATGAGTCGATAACGCCTTTTCACCATCCCATTTCACTGTAAATTTCACGTTACAAAATACACATTTCGCGTTTTTTTCATCGACTTTTCTCACCCACATTTTATACTTCTCATTTTCTAGCCACACTTGTTGAAAATTACATTCGTACTTCTTTTTTTTCTTCGACTGTGATTCTTCTTGTTCCATTATGACCACACGCTACAACACTAGGTACTTTTAATAAGAGAAAGTACCGAAAACAATCTGTGATAGAAATATTAATGAACAAAACATAAAATACTCTTGTTTGTGTGCAATTATTACGAAGCGCTAACAGAAATTAGCTATTGTTTTGAATCTAATGATCGTTCTGCGTACGCATGTACTGTTGTACCCCGCCCGCGCTCCCTGCCTGCTACTCCCACTTTCCCGCTCACTCGGCCGCCCGCGCCCGCGCCCGTACGTTGTACGTCTCACTCAGACTATCATACTAGATTTACACTCTCGCCTCGTAGCTCGTCTCGTGCATCGTCTCGCCTCGCGCCGCGTCTCGTGTGATCGATTGTAAATGAAGATGTCTGTTCACACTCTCGTGGTGAGTTCAGTTGTGTCCGAGCTAGCCAAAATGGAGGACGTTGAAGTGTTAGCAGCTGCAAGTCTTTGCATATTAAGTTTTTATTGCTATACAAATAATTTAAAGAAAAGAAAAATAAAAAAAAAACGTAAACCAAGAAGATGGTGGATGTTATCTATTCATCGCAATAGAACTCTGTAAGTATTTATTTATCTCGCTTAAATACTTCAATGATATTAAAATGTATTGTAGTTATAGGTCATACGGAAGAAATTGTTACAACCCTAAGTTTTTATAATAATAATATTCGCGATACGAATTAAAAATAGTGTAACAATTTCTTCCGTTCCAAAAAGAAGAAGAAGTACTTATAGTCTTTGAGTAAAGACTCAAAGTAAGTACTTCTTCTTCTTTCCCACCGTTTTAGTCGTTAAACTAAACTTAAGAAAAGTTGTAGTCGTTAAACTAAGAGCTATTCTGCTGTAAGTGCTGTAAGTATGAATACATATTTCTCGTTGGTATTTGCAACTACGGAACCCTACAATGCGCGTGGTCTCACACGCACTTGACCAATTTTTTTAATTTCAGGCATAGTATGGACAAAATGTTTCAAGAGATGCTCAATGAAGATTCTGAAGAGTTTAAGAATTTTTGCAGAATGTCGCCAAACGATTTTGATGTTTTGCTAAGCAAAGTGGAACCTTTAATTACTAAGCAAAATACTAGGCTCAGATTACCGATCCCAGCAAAAGTGCGCTTAGCTGTAACTTTACGATTCTTAGCTACTGGCGACAGCTACAGGAGTCTACACTAACTATTCAAGATTTCTAGTACAGCCATCACAATAATTGTACAAGAAGTATGTATGGCTATCAACAGAGTCTTAAAGGATCAAATAAAGGTAAGAAATAAAAAAAAAACATTCTTTATAAATCAATATGTATTTATTTATTAACATCACAATGTAAGTAATGGAAGCAACTCGCATCACCTTCCATCTAAATATATCAACGTACATCTAGTTTAAACTTAATAAGTAGTATTTGTGGTGTTTACTTCCATAATTATCTAATTAGTTATAACTTATAATAGGGTTCGTCGTTCAAAGCATTTATAATTGCTGTATCGATAATGTTTTGAGAATCAGGGCGTTGTACAACTTCCTGAGAAACGATAGTGACATAATTTTGTGATGGTAAAACAGTATCAATAGTAGCAGTTGCTGAATGTGAGGATACAGCACCCGAAACTTGTGACTCACGAGAAGTAGGACGATCTGGTATTGATATTTGTATAGGTGATTGTTGTGCTCTATAGGACGACGATGAAGAATATGTTGGTGACGGTGTATATCTGGAGGATATGTCGAAGTTTTGTGATTGTTGAGGAGGATTTGCCAGAAGAAAGCCATCAATGCCATGCATAATCTGACGCCGTTGTTGTTTCGAATATTCTCTCAATCTTGTAGCCAATAACTGCGCGTACAAGTCGCACTCGTCGTTTTACTTCCTGTTCAATAATATGCTATTTAAATTAGATATCGTGTCTTTTATGTTCTTATGTATATCTGTTTCGCAATCTTCACGAGGACGCTTTCTTTTGAGAGGTGATTTGAATGTTTTTTTATTGATAGGTGGTTTGGTGGTTATCACTCTGGTCGTTCATAGGCTCGTTATTTTGCTCGTTATTATCATGTGTTTCACCATCAACATTAGGCAGCACTGGTGATAGCTGAAATAATATAAATCCAGTATCATATTTATTTTATTGAAACATAGAGGTACTAAAAAGCTAGGTAGCAACATTTTTGTATGGAATTCGAATCGACTTGACATGAAGATTTTTATTCCAGTTTTTTTTTATTTAAAAGTTGTTTTTGATAAAAACTAGCTGGTTGCCTGTGTGCAATGAATGTAGCTACACAACGGTGAAAGAATTTTTCAAATCCATCATTTTTTACTTTTGGAGCCTATTTGCGTCAAACAAACAAACAAAGAAGGGTAAATAGTCAGTAGAAGGGTAGATAGGGTAGATAATAGATTAAACCACACATTCAGAGAAATGGTGGTTGAGAAGACCCAAAATAATGAATGCTTTTTCTTCTATTTCAGATGCCGTGCACTACTACAGAATGGCTAAACATAGAAAGAGGTTTCAACAGGAAATACCCTCATTGTGTAAGTTGCATCGATGGCAAACATGTTGTGATACAATGTCCAATCAACAGTGGCACGGAATACTACAATTATAAAGGAACATTCAGTTTGGTGCTCTTAGCTTTAGTTGACAGTAATTACCGCTTCATATTTGCCGATATTGGGGCTCAGGGCAGAATCAGTGACGGAGGAGTATTTCAAAATAGTGTACTTTGGGAAAAAATTTCAACAGAAACTATTAATTTACCCCCTGATATTCCACTTCCTGGCGGACAATGTAATATGCCATATGTTTTTCTTGGAGATGGGGCATTTGCGTTAAGCAAACACGTGATGAAACAATACATGGAAGACGAATTATAGATTTTAGTTTTTTTATAAATCAATTACTTATACCTAATTGATAAACATGGTGAAAAGTTTGGTTGTCGATTAAATAATTTAAAAATTGTAAACGATTATTTGTTTATTGTAACTCAATTGAGCTATTCTAGGTTATAAAATTCATCGGTACAAATAATATTTCATAAACTATAAAACCAATAAACTATTTGGGAAAAAAAGTGGCAGTCTCAAGTTTGTTTGTGCCGCGTAGCGGTCCGCAGGTGTGCGTTGCGTATTTCACTAGACGCACACGCGCGCAAGTGCTGCCGGCTATCGTCTAATTTACCTAAACCTGAGCGATTCGATTTTGTAATAGCGCTCTTAACTGACAGTTCAAATGCAAGCTTGCGCACCTCTTTTGTAGAAAGGCCAAAATATATATCCGCGCAACGTATGACATATTTAGTCATCTGCTGTTCTTGCTCCTGAGAAAATATTTTAATATGAGCAACATACCCCATACTGACGCTGCACTATGGGATATTTTAACGATCTAGTTGGTCAAAATTATCTACGTTACTAATTGGTTCTCAAACCGATTACTAAGGCTTTCTGTGCCTAACTGTGATATGTTGGGTAAATACAAACAGATTTATAATGTAATAGACATAAGTATGTAATCAAAGATTTAAAAAATATGAAAACATGTGGGTAAAAGACAATACCTACAATTTTACATAAAACTACGTACCTATTTTACACAAAATTCACAGTGTATTAAATATAATAGCTACAAAGACAAAAACATGCATAATTATTTTAACTTTTTATGGCAAATCATAATCATCATAAGAATAATCACATAATATAATACAGTTCGATAACAGATATTAAGTACATATTTAAATCAGAGAAATCATAGTAGTAGTGATCATAAGTTTGTTTTTCATCATTAGGTAATCATTTTATTTTTATTTATTCTGAAGATTCGGAAAACGAAGATTCTGTGTCTTCAGATTTGGAATCAGGATGAGGTTGTACTGATATCAGTAAGTTTATTGTTTCTGGCAGGAATGGTTTTGTCTTTTTAATTCTTTTGGGTCTTCTCGCGGACAAAAGAGAATCAGAAGTTAAAAGTAATCTGTTAAGCACATCTAAATTACAGGCTTCTCGAGAAAATTTCCGGGCAAAATTTAGGCGATATGATTTATAATGTTTATTTCGTGCTTCTGAAGCCTCTTCTGAAAGTTGCCCAATAGGCAACAATGTATGTTTAATCACAGTAGCCCCGTGTACTAATATCTTATGCATGGTTGGTGTCATGGGGCACCAAGAATATAAATCGACATACAATTTTGCAGTGTCTGCAGTATAACTTGAAAATTTTTGAATATCGATCTCATGACCACTAGATATTGCTTCGAGTATGACTTTAAATCTATATATCAAGTTAAAATCAATCCCTGTTATTTGCGAAGACAATTGTGGGTTATCGAAGAATCTTCTACTTGAATTCCCGTCATTACTGTTGCCGAATCCGGCTTTTGGCAAATCTACTAGTAATCCCATTTCTTGCTTGAATTTTTCTTGAACCTGTAATTTGGTTTCTTTAAAAATAGCTGAATCTTCAACATTTTTTTTCATTATTCTTTTTTTTTGTAAGGGCAACCTGTACGCTAAATGCAATAGGCTCTCAAATATTCTAATTCTGGCATGTAAAATAGACAAACCAAAATCTAATGCATCGGGGTTACAAATTTTCTCCTTATTCAATTTGTTAAAATCGGACGAGGTTTCTTTGCAAATGTATATATACTTCCCTGCCGATTTCGGCTATGGTGACTGCTTTCAGTTACCATTGAGAGAAGAACTAGGATGATCAGCTCTTCTATGCGCCCTTTGATGGCTGCAGTACCCTATTTTATGTGTAAACGTGCGCGAGCATTGGCTGCACGTTAGGATACCGTCCACGTAGTTATAATGAATGGCTACTGGTGTTTTAGCCTTAAGAGCATCACGCTTCGCATCCAGTGCGGATTTCCTTTGCTCTTCGAAATCTTTGATCGCATTTTTAAGTAGGCCTCTCCATTCAGGGCGGCAAATGGCTTTTGTCTCCCAGTTCTGAGGATCAATGTTGCACCTTTTCATGTGTCTTTTCTGAACATCCTTGAAGCGTAAGAACTGGCCACCTTGTTTCCGTCTGCCGTTCTGGAGTTCAGAAAAGAAGATGCGTTTGGCCACCCTATCATCATCCATGCGTAAAACATGACCGCACCATCTGAGCTGTCGCCGCATCAGGTACGCTTCTATGCCGCAGACATTCGCGCGTCGTAGCACTTCGGTATTTCTAATCCGATCCGACCATTTGATTTTCAGAATGTCTCTTATGCACTTTAGATGAAATCGGTCCAGCGCCCGTATATGTTTCCGATAGAGGACCCATGTTTCAGCCGAGTATAAAAGATTTGGGAGGACTATGGCCTTGTAAACGGAGATTTTTGTCGAAAGCTTCAAATCATGTGTGTGTAAGACCTTGGCTCGTAATTTACCGAAAACAGCTGATGCAGCGCCAATGCGATGGTTTATTTCGGTATCAAGGTCACACTTGGATGTAATTGTGCTGCCCAGATATTTGAAGGTATTCACTTGCTTCAGCTCAGTATCGCCAATGTTTACCTTGATAGGTTCTGTAGCTCCTTGAGAGTCGCTTGCCATTACCTCAGTTTTCTTAACACTGATTTTTAGACCGAAACGACAACAGACTTCCTGAAGGTTAGTCATCAGGTTCTGGAGCTCTTGTGCAGAGTTGGTAACAAAACACAGATCATCAGCGTACATGATCTCCGTTATAAGAGCATGAGATACTTTAGTATATGCTTTTAATCTGGCCAGGTTGAAAAGTCCCCCATCAGTCCTGAAACGTATTTTGATTCCAGCAGAAGTTTGTTTGAGTGCTTCACTGACAACGACAGAAAAGTAGAGAGCAAACAGTGTTGGCGCAAGCACACAACCTTGTTTGACCCCACAGGTGACAGGAAAGAACTCTGACTGGTCACCATTATAGGTAACACAGCAGGTCATCTCGTCGTGCAGAAGGCGAATCATTCTCACAAACTTCTCAGGACAACCTAATTTTGCCAGTAAAGTCCAGAGGGCTTCCCTCGGCACGCAGTCAAAAGCTTTTTCTAAGTCCACGAAGCACATACACAAAGGTTGGCCTTGTTCTCGGCTTTTTTCCTGGAGTTGCCTGATGGAAAAGATGGCTTCGCCGGTGCCCCTGTTAGGTCGAAACCCAAACTGAGTTTCTGGCAATATGGCTTCGGAGACTGGTAAAAGCCGGTTGAGAAGAACTCAGGCAAATATCTTCCCAGGGACAGAGAGGAGCGATATACCCCGGTAGGAGTTGCAGTCGGAACGGTCTCCTTTGTTTTTATACAGTGTCTGTATACGGGATATTTTAAATTCAGGTGGTATTGTTTCCTCGTTCCAAATGCGATCAAAAATTTGCCAGATGTATGTATGAAGTTGCTCCCCTCCGTATTTCAGCAGTTCTCCGGCGATGTTGTCAACGCCAACTGCTTTTTTATTTTTCTGCTCTTTGATGGCTTGAACAACTTCAGCAAAAGTTAGTGGTTCAGCAAGCGACTCATTCGGCGGCAGAGGATGGATACGCCTTATATGCTCAAGATCTGCTGATCGATCTACATTGAGCAGGTGGTTAAAGTGCTCTGCCCAACGATCAAGTATATCCTGCTTAGCAGTGAGCTTTTGGGAACCATCTAGGGATCTTAACGGAGTGCAGTTTTTATGGAAACGCCAATCAACTTACGCATTTCTTCATAGAAAGCGCCTAGTTGGTGGGTATCTGCAAGCCACTGTATCTTTTTTGCCTTTTCAAGCCACCATCTATCTTTCATCGTCCTCGTTAATTTCCTTAAGGAATCACCACTACTTCGGACTTCTTGACTGGATTTATGATTTCTTTCATTACGCTTTATGAGTACACGATGCTGTTTGAATGCTTCAGTTAGGGCCCTATCATTCTGGTCAAACCAGTCCTCGTTGTTTCGTTTTTTGTATCCTATGGTTTCCGTAGCCACAGTCAGTACGGTGGATGAGATCTGTTTCCATTTTATATTAAGTCACCTTGCTGGGCATCAAACACATCTAGCGCATCTGTTAGGCCTTTCTGGTATTTTTCTTGAAGATCTTTACAATCCAGTCGATCTAAGTTGAGAGATATTGGTTTAGCCCTGCAGGGTCTTCGTGGTTCACGAAGGCGGAGTCTCAACTTAGTTACCAAAAGCCTGTGGTCTGTCCAGCAGTGCGCGCCGCGCATAACGCGTGTGATATGCACCTGGGAGATGTCCCTTCGTCGCGTTATCGCGTAATCGAGGAGGTGCCAGTGTTTAGAACGCGGGTGCATCCAGGTGGTTTTGAATTTGTCGCGAAGCCTAAACAGAGTGTTTGTGATGGTGAGGTCGAATTGGGCACAGAGTGTGAGTAGTAATTGTCCATTACTATTCATATTGCCCACACCATTATTTCCAATCACGCCCGGCTACGACTCAGAATCTCTGCCAACCCTCGCGTTGAAATCGCCTAGCAGCAGTATTTGTTCGCTTGAACGTATGCTGGTAAGGCATTGGCAAAGTTCTTCATAAAACTGATCTTTGACACTGTCCTCGTTACTCATTGTTGGTGCGTATACGCTTATCACATTCAGGTAGTTGTCGTTTGGTAGGTGAAGGCGTAATGTGATAATGCGGTCCGAGATGTATTGTGGACATTCTGGCAGCTTTTTTACGATGGTGGATTTGATGGCAAACCCTACGCCAGCTAACCTTCGTTCACTTTGGGGTCTTCCTTTCCAGAAGAATGTATAACCACCGCCGATTTCCTCAAGTTCGCCTTGGTCAGCTAAGCGTGTTTCGCTTAAAGCTGCCACGTCTACATTGTATCGAGCAAGTTCACGTGCTACGACTGCAGTTTTACGCTCCGGGCAAAGGTTTCCGTCATTATCGATTAATGTACAATAGGGGACACGGGCGGTAGACCACCAAAAGGTGAAATTCGCTTGGCAAGTGCCCGTGCGCTCACGTGAAACACATACAGCACACACGCGCACGTATTTCACTTCTCTGTCTATATCTATCTCTGTCTCTATCACAGCCTTCTTAAACTCGTTTGGTGCGATATATACCTATATGCATATTAATAATGTAGCAAGCAGCCAAGTGACTTAAGACTTTGGCATAATGATCATAAAGCTCAATATTGTTATGATACAAAAATGTTCGGGTGATTTTCAACCGTGGGGTTGTTATTTTGTTAAAACTTATATTTGCTATAATCTGCCAGAGTTGCAATGAAGCAGATAGTCGGTGTGCAAGCAAGTAAGATAGTCGGTGTGCAAGTGAGAAAGTATTAGGATCCACGCGTATCAAAATATGAAAACTATTTAATAAAAAACAACTCTAAAATTTAACTAGTAGGTGTATACTTACCTAATTTAATCTACTGAAAATGCTTAGTAAGCAACAAGTAGATATGATTATCGGGTTTTTATTTGATTTATTACATAAATAAATATACGTATACCCAATTCAAAATGATATATTTAGCATCAACAAATACAGTTTAGCTATGTCTATAAAATGTATGCTTTACCTTTCTATACATAAAACCAATCATAACATCGATTCGAAGCTCATAATCTTTTCAGTCATAATTAGCAAACAGTCGAAATTATTATTATGGGCCATCATGATGAAATTAGCTTTCTATTTTTTAGAAACCTTGTGTAATTTTAGGCTCAGCAGAAGGCTTTTAAAGGGACGTTGGAATAGTTTTATTTTTTTAATAAAAATTGCCCCACATTAGGAAATTCTCCTGTATCGTGGGTGCGTTTACAAACATTCATCACATGCAACACCCAGACCCCAAAACAATTTTAGTTGTTCCGTGCGGGAATGGAACCTGCGACACGCAGCGCAGTAGTCAGTGTGACCAACCACTACGTCATATGGGCTGTCGAAATTTATGGAAATATATTTTTATAATAACGTTTTATAAATGTAATGATAATAAAACAAAAAGTATATTGATTAACATATTATATTTCAATATAAAACACAGATAAAAAATCTATAAGACACATTAAAAATAATATAATAATTGCAATAAAATATTTTCCTTAAACTATGGACACGTTCACATAGTCAAAAGTAGGTGTGGATGGGCACATAACTCGAAGATTTTCATTGTTATAATGTAATGTTTGATTGAAACAAAAAACAAAGCACCCGTTAGTATTAAACACAATAGATTTATAATTCAAACAAAATACTAATATCAATATCGGACTAAAATAATAATCTCGGTGTATATGTATAAATTTTTAGGTATTGTAGTAATAAGAAATTAAACTTACAAAAAGCTCTATCTAGGATAGTTTACTTGAGCCAATCAAAGATTCTTATTACTTAAGTGTTCCGGAATACCTAAAAAGTTTCACACGAACTATAAGTTCACATTTTGCTTGAAGATACGAATATACTTTAATAACTGGTTTTCTTAGAGACTTGACTAGCTTCGTGTTATTGTTCTCACAAAACAATAGATCAAGCGGCGCCGGTGACCGCCACTGTTTTGTTTGGTTTAAAGTAATATTTATAAAAATTACATGGAATTCGTTAATAAATCACATAGGTATTTTTTCCTGCATAGTTAATACATTTAGGACAATAACATTAGTGCTACTTTAGTAGACATTAAAATACTAGACAGTTAAAAAGCTTAGTGATTTTTAAAGTTTACTTAGATGGAAAAATCACATATTACCTACGTAATTAAAAAAATGTCTTATTAGTCTTAAATTTCTAAAGAAGTAAATCAGTCTAAATATCACCACTAGGATAATGTGGTTTACTTATGAGGCATAAGTTTAAATAGAAATTTTAAAAACAAATTATATAACATTAATATAACAAAACTGAAAAAAATAATTACAAAAATGCTAATCAGTCTTCAAAATCAGTCTTTAATATCACATTGACTTATACCGATATATTTTTAAAGCTACAAAGGTTATAAATGTGGTAATGGTAAATAAATAATATCAAATAACAATTAGTCTTAATTTTAAAATACAATAATCAATCAGTCTTCAATTTCTCAAAGAAACCGTATATTTTTATATATTACTAGCTTCTGCCAGCGACTTCGTCCGCGTTAGATTCGGACTTTGTGCAAAAAGAGAGGAAGAAATACCTAATAAACACCGTCCTATCCAATATCTAAATCTATGCTTATCTACTACTACTTTACCTAAATAGAAATAAAATATAAACTATTAATAATTTGTAATTTGAACGAATTTTTAAACCATACCAAAATAACTAATATTTACCTATTTTATAAAATAACAACAAAAGATAAGTAAAAATAAATTATTTAAAGTCGTCAATAAAATTATTGTCGGTCAATAAGGTTGAACACTCCGAACGTCTATTCGCATCTATCGCATCAACAGCCAAATATTGTATGAAGCTCGCGCAGCAACCGCGCCGCGAGCCGCGTCGAGCGCAGCGACCGTTGCACAAAAATGATCCTTATAGCATGATTCAGTTTCACTCGCGATGGCTACCGTATTTTATGTATAACTTTGGTATTTCTTGACCGATTTATATTATTCTTTCTTTATTGAATACTTAATAATGTCAACTTTTTTTAGTTAGTGTGAGTGAGAGTATTATAAACGTAATAGTAGACAAATATAATCAGAAAGCTCCGAACTGCTAAGCTACCAAGAGTTAAACGTGTCATTGTGAGCCAACCATAAAAGATGGACATAAGACTACTGTCAAGGTATATTTGTTACATAATTTTAAGGAGAACATTTCCGACCTACATGGTTTCTGTGTAGCTTTAACCATTAAGGCTGCACACGCGACGGAAGCAAAAAAAATGGAGTAACTTCTCCCGTTTTCCCTACATTTACCTTCACTGCTCTGCTCCTATTGATCGTAGCGTGATGAAAAGTATCCTATAACCTGCCCAGGAGTATGAAGAATCATTGTACAAAGTTTCGTAGAAATCCGTCAAGTAGTTTTTGTTTCCATAACGAACATACAGACAGACAGACAGACAGACAGACAAAAATTTTACTGATTGCATTTTTGGCATCAGTATCGATCACTAATCACCCCCCAATAGTTATTTTGGAAAAATATTCAATGTACAGAATTGACCTCTCTACAGATTTATTATAAGTATAGATTATAAAATCACTATATCAGTCTAATGATTACGATACGATTGAATTGCCTTCGTTATAAGCTCAATCTGAATCTCATAACAATCTTGTTTGTTAAACGCTTTTTCAATTTCAATTCAAAATTTTGTGTATTTGCCATCATAGATAGCCTAGTCAAAATATCAGAATCTCTTAAATTAAGCTATATCACATTTACTTTTGTATAAATATATTCTATACCATTACATAAGCATACGTATAATTTAATATTTTGTTGCAGCCCCGGCCGCGTCTATTACTGCGTCTAGACGATTTCTCATTGACGACACGAGTATTTGACATAAATCCGAGCCGCGAAGTGAGTCCCATATTTCGTTGCAATGAGTGACGAGTGCTAATTTACTTCTTTCGTTTCTAAAATCCCATCTTTGGACCATTATGGCCCATAAATTTTCTATGGGATTTAGGTCTGGGGACCGAGACGGCCAAGGGACAGTTCTTACTTCAGGATGCTGCTGGAGCCAATTTTGAACGACACGCGCACGGTGTATTGGACAATTATCTTGGAAGAAGTAAAATGAGGGAACTTCCTCCCTAGGATACACCGTGCGCACTGTAGGCAACATAACTTCTTCCAGCAGCTCAGCATGTGACTGTCCAGTTGCTCTCGAGTCAATGAAAGCCAGTTCACCCGGACCACCAGCACTCATCCACCCCCACATATTTACTATAATTCGCCCCGATTCATTGTTGGGACTCACATTTTTCGGCTCGTATCTAGTGTTATTCACACGCCATAAATTCCGACGTCCTAATTGGCTAGATTTAAAAGATTTTTCGTCGGAAAATATGGCATGTGAAAAGTCAAAGTCTCTGTAGTCTCGAGCAAATCGAACCCTGGCTTGCTTTAATTCTTCGCTTAAGATTATCTTTTTTGCGGGACGCCTATGATGTATACCGGCCTGATGGAGCGCACGTCTCACAGTTTTCATGCTACATTCGTACTCCAACGCGAATTGTGAGGTCTTTGTAAACGGCTCTGAGTTGTAGACGTCTATCATATGAGCCACACGATCAGGTGTTATTACCCGTGGAGGTGGAGCACGCGGTCTGTCCTCCACGGATCCCTCTTCTGAATCTCGGTGTATCCACCGTCGCACTGTAGCCCTCTGTAATAAAATGTGATGATATTATATCTACACTTAATTTTTTTGATTTGGTAGTTCGCTATTGTTAATAGTGTCAAAAAAAAAACAACAAACAATGAATAGTGAAGGTATACAAAGATCTCTGAAATAACTACGAATACTATTAATTATTATCATGTTATTATTGTAAGTATGAGTTCTGTTTTTTATTTAATAATGAAAAGTATCGAATATATTAACAATTTCAGTATTCGATATCGCAACATTTTTCATACCTAATAAAACTACATTAAAACTCTAGTCATTGAACACTTAGGTATTAGGCATATGAGGCGGTAAAAATTGTCTACCTACCGAAAACTATTAAGAATTTTTATAGAGGTAATATGTAGTTTTGTTGAAATTAATAGTGTCACTTAATGTTTTTCTCTAAGTTAATTACATAATTTAGTCAAAAAAATTTTGTTGGTTGCAAACTTACCGTAACGTTTAATTCCTGCGATATTTGCAAAATGTTTCGTCCTAGATTATGAAGAACCAATATTTGGTTCCTCTCTTCCCTGGATAAATTTCGAGGCATCCTTAAATTCTTTGTAACAGATGAATCATAAAGGGAGTCAATATTTTGTATATAAGTCCAAAAAACACAGCACAAGTCGACGAGAAGGAAATCTACAGTCCAAAAACAGAGCATGGGTCATCAAGTAGGCAATCAGCACTCCAAAAACAAAGCAAGGGTCAATTCGATTCAGCAATAAACAGTCCACAATCACAGCACAGGTCAACGTAAATAGGATACTAAAAAAAACAAACGCGTTGACAATAGGCACGGGCGAAATGCAAATTGCAACTAATTAAACAAACACCTTTTTTCTTTTACTCTTTTAAAGTTCCGGTAAACTATTTAGCGGTTATACGCTATTTAGAACTCTACCTCTATACTAGTATCCATAAGGGTTATTATTTCAATGATAAGTATAGAGAGTAAAGCCCTTACGAAACGTATCGTTTGCAAAGCATGGATCCAACGCGTAGGTACACGCTATTTAGAACTCTATTTGTACTACTTAAGGGTCGTTATTTGAATAACAAATATGGAACGTATTATGCTTGTGTGCGTGAGAGAGTCGTTTAAAGGATTTTTTAAGAAAAGTGCATCACCGGACTTGTCCGTGTTTGTACGCACGTTCCATGCGCCAAATGTCATAAATGATGTTTTTATCTTATTTTTCTTGTTACGTCGACCGCGAGTAATGGGGTGCCTAAGCAGCCGCGGTTGCTACTCCCCCAATTTGACGGGACAAG
Source organism: Helicoverpa assulta (assembly GCA_963856015.1). NCBI lineage: Eukaryota > Metazoa > Arthropoda > Insecta > Lepidoptera > Noctuidae > Helicoverpa > Helicoverpa assulta. Next base: position 6,055,497 of record CAWLCW010000027.1, read on the forward strand.
CATTTTTTTAGGACACCTTTTCTAGCCCCCTCCCCGGCTGAGCGGGGGAAGCAGTGCCTCCCTAAATAGGGCTGCTTCATCACCTAAGGTGCTGCCCAATCCACACTGTTGTCCCAAGTGCAGTGCAGAAACGACCACTCTCCTTAGGCTGCCATACGTGCAGGCTTCAGACAAAGCCGGGTGTGCACCACCACCCAACCTCTCTACTTCAGCCCATCGCCGCAGGTCTTTTATCAGGATCCAGTAACCAGAAGCAGTCAGTTGCGCGTGAAATATTTAAGTGCGTAAGTGTTTGCGCAGACACAGACGCACTCTCTCGTCCTCCACCCTCTATTCCCAGTGGAACGGAGAGCCGCCGCGACTGGAGAAGGTTTCGGATGCAGTGAATGGCCGACGAGCACTTTTGACCTCTGTCGTCGCCCTAAGCCTATCACAAGACTTCACTGCCCCGCCGAATCCAACACCAAATTGCAAATGTAACACCTTTGTGTTGATGTGGTCCCTGTGGCTGCGTTGCAAACTTTTCCGTCTACCATGGTCAGCAGCATTTTTTGTTTTATTTTATATTCACTGTCATCTATGATAATACTCAACCATTCTGGCATTGATGTCATTAGATTCTTTTACAAATCTTATGCGTATGGGGCGACAAAATCGAGGGGAAGATGGGGTCGGATGTTGCCACAAAACTTTATTGTTCTTGTTACACACCAAGCGAAGCAAAACAAATGAACTCTGAAATATATACTTGTCCGAATCAGATTCATTGATGAACTTTTGTTGGTATTGGGCTTGCTGGGAGCCATCACATCCCCATTTAGATATTAAAGAAAGGTTTTCTTTTTCATCGTCTGTAAGTTCACTTATTACTTCTTTAAGATAGCAAAGTAGCCTTTTATTTGTATGCTCTAGCAAGCTATCTAGTCTCACTTCAGCGCAAGTTTCTGTTACTCTATATCCTGACTTATCAGGGTAACACTCTGATTTTGTTTTCTGAATCAAATTGTAGCTTGGAAACATTTTCTTGTTAGTAGCTCTTATTATTTCGTATTGTCTTCTCGAAAGTCCCGCCTCTACAATCATAGCAAGGGCTTCAAATGGACTCAGCATTTTTGTATCATCTTTTTTAAAATATGCTTTCTTGTACTTAGATGCACGCCTTGGAGAGACATTAATTTCTTTTAATACTAGAGAGGCGTCTCTTTTTCCCATGCTATATAATTTAGATTGAGTGGCATGCGTAAGAACACTAAGCTCGGCCCCTCGAAGCTCCTCCGTCTTTCTTCTTTTTGTCCTCTCACTAGAGCTTTCAAAGGTTTTTACTGGCCGACCTGGTCGTCTGGTCGACCTACTAACTTTTGGTAATTCGAAAGTGCCCTGTAGCCAATCACGATTTTTCGTAAGAAAGTTATCAAGTTTATAAGTTGAAGCCTTCCATCTTTTTAATTCTGATTTTACACATGAAAATTTGTGTTTTATTTCATTTATTTGCTCTGGGGAGTATTGGTCCAAATTTACAAGGTAATTCTCCATAAAGTCGAGTTTTTTATTGAAATCAGGTAGGTCTTGGTCTTGCATTTTCTCAAAAATGTATTTTCTGGTTAATAGTCTTACATTTGAGGGACCTGAAATAAAAAAAAAACACAAGAGTTCAATTAAATTATAACATATTTGGATATTCACATTTGAAACTATAAACCACACTTTAAGGGACCCATTCTTTCCCGTGATAAATAAAAAGTGATCTCAATTACTCTCTGAAAAGACCCCAAACTATCAATGAAAGTCCCCTCAAAATCAGTTCAATTTTTTCAAAGGTTAGCCCGGACAAATATAAAAACCCTTATATTTGATTTATTTCTATACTATATTACTTTATAACATGTAATGATATTTTATGAAATCGGACTAAGTCGGAACAGATTATTACCTTTCTAGAAAATAGAGACAGGGGGCTATCAATATACATTGAAAAGAGAGCCGGGACGCACCCTGATATATAACTAATCCTCCAATGTTTGTAAAAAAATGTTAATTTCTAATAAATTTCTCTTAACACTTAAATAAAAAAAAAATGGAACAAACGTTGTTGTGATGATAAAAGTAATACTAATATATTTTTACATACCTGCTTCTTCCGTATTCATCACAAAATCTTTCAGGAAAGTGACACAAATTATAAAAAAACAACTTCGAAAATATAGAAAAATAACTGTTGCGAATGATACAAGCGCGCACTCAGATAGACGATCGAGAGTCGACTGTCGTTACAGGCGGTCGCGTGGGTGGGGGGGCGCGCATACGCATTCTTTGTGTGACCCAGTCATTGTATTTTGTAACACAGGTATTCTTTTGTGCGAATTTCACTATTTTGGAATTTGATTAATGGCCAGCTAGATCGCCTAAATATCCCTTAGTGCGCTGCCTTCTCTCTGATTTGCGACGGCATCATCGCGTTTGCGAATGTATCTCAACAACGACATTCGATTGATGTCATGCATTTCTGCGGCTCTTCGTAAAGAAGTCCCGCGTTTTGCTTCTTCATAGGCATCTTCATATTTTTTTATGTCACACTGCGGTCTTTCGGTCTTCCGCAAACGTATTCTGCGCGTATTATTTTTGCCTTTTCTGCCCTTATTCGGCGTACGGATCTTGGTGTTGGTTTGTACTGCAAGTTTTCCTGGAATAAGAGTAAAATATTATTATTACTGTCAGTTGCGAGTTTTGTAGCTCAACAGGCTTCTTAGCGGCTACAATTGCGGCGTAGGCTCTTTTGGGGGTTGACGAACCTACACGAGTCATCGTCTCTACCGGTGTCGAGGCAGGGACGGCGGCGGCACACGTTGCAACGCATGCATTCTCGGCAGTTGGTGACGCATTCGAGCCCGCCGACTCGAAACTGCAGATGGAGGCATTTTGCGCCCCGCGACGCGTGTTCACATTTCTGTCGCTGGCGGTAGGTGACCTACTTGCAGAAATTGCATTGCGCAATGCTACTAATTCTGCCCGTAGATCACTGATGGTGTTGTTGGACACCTCCAGCTGATGCTGCATCTCGGCCTGGCTTTGCTTAAGGAGTGTGATATCCTTCAACAGCCTGGTGACATCTACGTGGTCGAACGTGACGGGAGGAAGCTTGTGGAGGTCCTTCGCCAAGAAATCGGGCACGTCGTCCGGGTCGGTCTCCTTGAACAGCGTTATGATGTCCTGGACACTCTTCTGTGTGCCATCCCTTCGACGAGACGGCATCTGGCTAACTTTGCCAAGCGTCGTGAAAAGCAGCAATTTAGCATTGCTAATTTCATCTTCCTTGAACGAGGTCTTGCAGATCTGCATGATGCTAACCTCGTCCATGTAGTCGATGGCATGTTTAATAAATGCCAACACTTCGTTGGCTATGAGCGTTTGTGCACTCATAGCAAAAACCGGGCAGCGACTATAGCCGCGCAATTCGCGAATTTGAAATTCATACAGTGCAGCGCAAACGCGTCCGTACTCGACCGCGTTTAGTGATTACCAAATACTATAACGTACCTACATGTTTAAATATTACTACTTACTTTTATACAATCTTGCAAGACGTAAATTAACGTGTTACAAGTATCCAGAACTGCTTCGCTTATAGCCCTTGGGGATATTAAAGTGGAATACTTCAAGTCTTCAAAACTTCTGCCAGTCGCTAAAAAGCGTAAAGTAACTGCCAACTTCTCCTCAGGCGTTAGCGATTTTCGCATGAGTGTATCTTTTTTCTTCAAGTAAGGTGAAACTAAAGATAATAGTTTTTGAAAGCTGCTATCTCATTCTCATGTAATTTTTAAAATCATTTTCTTCTGTAACTCGTAGTTCATTTATTAGATTAAAGTGATTTAACTGAGCTTTTTTCTCATCCAGTCCTTAATCCATCGTTTCTTTCTTGATTGCCTTTTTTTAGTTAGTAAAATTAATGCAATACTCAATGCAACGACTTTTTTCTTTCTTTCCATTATGTTCAACGTGCGCACATGAATCTAGCTGCGGAGCGACTGAGTCAGATTGTACCATGAAAAATTGACAATAATATTGTGTAGTGTGCGGGGATTATTTTATTGATGAAGATTTTGACAATATTGCATTGACAATATTATTGAGTGTGTGCGGCTAGCCTTAGGCTTGTAGCGGGATTTGATAATATTTTTTAAACCAAGAAAAAAGAACGAATGATGGCGCTTCTTATCCAAGCAAAACAATGTTTTTCTTCAAATATCGTTTTGGCGGGTTTTGAAATGGAACTCCTCATATCAACATTATAAAAATGACGAAAAATAATGAATAAAACAAAAGTTATTTTTTTGACGGTATTGAGAACTGGGTCCGTCAGAGAATATGTGAATTCTTTTAATATTTGAAACAAAGGTCTTACCTAAATTTATAATTGGCTTTAGAGGAGCCCATATAGCATGTGGCTGGTGCACATTGGACGGTGATACAGTGCAAAAGGACTTTTGACCTCCTTTAAAAAATATTAAAACAGTGTGCAGAGTAACTTGCGTCTTTGATGCACCAAAGTGCATCGACTGTACTTCTTCTGACATTTTGCATTCATAATTTTGTGAAAAATCGCAGTGGATGGCTATTTCGTCTTCCGTCAAACTGTCAATACAGATTTTGTAAGATTTTGCTTGATGCGACTAAAACTGTGTTTTTTAAATCCGGGCGATGTCAGCTTAAAATAGTTTTATTAATTGCACAACTAGGGTAAAATACCCAATAGTCAGCCTTTTAGTGAGGAATTAGATTTAGTTAATTTATATTTTGAACATGAAAAACTTTGCACGAAAATAACCACTGTATTATGAAATGTTATTTATTAAATTTTGTGAAAAAATTAACAAAACAAAAAACAATAATCATACTGTGGCACTTTTTCCCAGTGCTCAGCCTCATTTGGCCACATGTCGGCCATGGCTTACCCTAAAGTCAGCCCCTCTCTAACTTTGCATATTTGGCATAAAAATTTCTTATCACATATGTTTCATACATATCCCCAGCGAATTCAGTGCATTTTAAATGGTACCATGCAGGGCAATTATCACAACCAATATTTTTCAGGTCGTTTATTTCGGTATCATATCCTCTTCACAATTATTATATCTTATCTTGTTTATAGTACATGTCCTATTGTTCTTTTTACTTTTGTTAGAATTCAACAGCATTTCCGCTTCCTTTTTTGTGCTGCTTCTTTCTTTTTTTTGTTTCTCTTCTTCTTTCTTTGCCTTAATTTCAAGTCTTTTCAGTTTCTTAGTTATTAATTCGTTCTTTTTCTGTTCCTTCAATTTTTCTTTTTGTCTTTCAAACTGTCTCCACTCTTCGGAAGAAATAGCTCCTATTCTATTCATTGATTTTATCTTATTTTTTGATCAATGGTAAGGTTAAATACTTATTTAAAACGGGTGACACATCTCCAGCTTTCACAATCACATCAGACAATATTTTTTTTTTTTTCTATATTTTTGTTAACCTCGTGCAGTACAGGTTTCATATTTATTGTCACGTCTTGTTCAGTTTTGTTTTTGATTAAATCAACGTTACTAGCTGTTCCTTTGTCTTTCACGCTATCCATTACATAATTATTATGTTCTAAGATCAATGCTTCTCTTGTATTTTCCATTTCATAGCAGGTATGTATTTCTTGTTCAACGCCTTCATTTTCTTTATCAATTATACCATGAATAGTACTTACATATACCTAGTTTGTAGTATTTCTTTTCGATATAGTTTTCCGAAATTGATTCCGATGTCTCATTTGCTGGGCATTCTTTAACACAGTCGCCGTCGTGATCACTTGCAACAAACATTGGTGTCTAGTCTTGAATTTCATCACTTTGGTGAATCACTGCAACGTCGGTTATGATTTCAAACTCGTTCGAGAATAACGTTTCTTCCGTTGAACGTGATCAACCTGTATTTTCCAGTTTAACCCAGAGTCAATATATATATCAAGAAATTCAGTGCTTTTTACTTCTTCAATGGTTTCACCTTTATATTGTATGTTTAAGGTTTTAGTTTTTTTGTTTATGTTAGCAAATGAAATACATATAACATGTTTTTTGTAGGTTAATTTTGAGATTATTGTTATTTAACCAATTAATTATAGATTCTACTGATTTATTTATATTAATCTCATAATTTTCTTTATCTTAGTCCTCATCAGTGAATATTGCTGTACTGTCATCTGCGAATAATATCATGTCGTGATTTATAACTTTTGGGAGATCGTTAATGTATAGTACGAACAAAAGAGGACCAAGAATACTTCCTTGAGGCACCCCATACTTAACCGTTTTAGGCGTAGATTGATAAGTTTGTTCATGTTTTGTTTCCTGTAAAACTCTTGCTATTTGCGTTAATTGAACTTTATTTTCGAGATATGATTTTATAAGATTTAATGCATCACATATAAAAATAGCTTTAAGTGTTTCACCACTCACAAAAATATGATTTGGTAAAACTATTTCGTTCGATGACTTCGCTCCGTGTAATGTGATCGAGTCCTAGATGCAGGGGAACAAAATCATTGAACAGATATCTTCTTGTACAATAGGGTTGTTTCCTAGTATTCATTTAGTTAAAAATAAATTAATGCACCGAAAGTTCACAAAACTAGAAACACGATAAGCTATATCATATTTTTTATAACTGACCATATAATTTTTAATTAATTTATGAAATTTAAATTTATAGCCTATGACGTCACGCCATTAAAAACGACGAGTAGAGACCGATGTCGTCATTCTTTCTACCTCTATATTTGACAATGACAAGTATTTGACAGTGACAGATATATAACCCGAAATAACCTCAGAATTAATGTTTTGTTTACTTGCTTCTGTGAAATTCTGTGTGTTAATTGCATTTAAGTGATACAACTGATAAAGAATTATGGAGAAAGGATTTATGAAAGCTGATAGTTCCAATCTGCCAAGAGTAGACTCTTTTATGGTCGCTCAATTCTTTGCCAATAACCAAGATTTTTATTCAGCGGAACGTGGATGAACAGTTTATTTGGAGCACTAATGGTCGTATTTCCACAGCCTCGCACAACACAAACCTTGTAGGTATTCATTTTATTTAAGTTCTTTGAAACAGCATCAAATCTTTTGGAACGCTGACACAAACATAACCTAAATAAACACAAACTTTACGTTTCTTTGCACCGTTTCATTTTACCGCGCACACAACTCAAAACATTTAAGGTATTTTATTTTTGTGCTAAATGTATCAATATAATTTATATGTATAAAATATTATAGTTTTTGTAGCTATTTTATAAAAATACATTATTAAAATTAAGAAACCCATTAGTTGGTATGTTCGTTTTTTCTCGTTAGATGTGCTTTAAAATGTAAAGGAATGAACAGACAACGATGACGTCACAGTCACGTGATCTAGCGTTTTCTGAGCAATATTTTAAGAGAAATAGAAAAAAATGTAATACATAAAAAATAAAAAGATTTGAGACGAAAAATTAAAGAGAGGGTGATCTTTAAATTATTTAGAAGCTATCTAAATAGATTTCCGAAAATTGGAAACAACCCTATTGTTTTTCTGTCAATTTCTTGTTTAAAAACTGTACTCGGACATATGCTCGGTTCACCAGTCCTTATTTTGCTGAGATAAATACCTAAGTCTGTACGTGGTGTATTTCAACCTCTACCACAGCCTCTACTCAGGCTCGGTACTTGATCAAGCAGCTCATTGAACTGATTGGGATTTAAACCAGTCCAGAAATGAAGATCTTCCACTGCTATTTCGTCAATATTTTCAAAATCTATTAGAGTTCTTTGTTCTAGTGCCTGGAGATACATATTTTTAATATCCAGATAATTGTCAGCCCAGCCCTCTCTTGGATAAGGTGATGATAAAATACCCTTCTGCTCTACCAATTCCTTCGCTTTTTTGGCTTGTTGTCTAGACGTATGAAACTCATCAGCAAGCTTGTTTTCGCTCCATGATTTGGGTGCTAAAGTAAAGACTACTACACACATGCCGGCGGCAATGCCGCCGAGTTCATGCCGAGCGGCTGTGCCGCCGGCAATACAAGCCGCCGGCACAAGCCACACAAAGCCGTCAAGCATCATTCCGGTTGTGATAGTCACATAGAACGCTAGTGAAGTGAACATTTTTTTTGGTTGGTTGGTTACAATGAATACGGAAATCATCCGCACTGCCGCCGCAGTTGTAATTTTTATTTTTAATAAGAAAAAATACAAAAGGACGAGAAGGTTTTGGGTGCGCCCAAGTTTACAGAATAGAAAATGGCAGAACGGTACTGTGATGATAGACGAGTATAAAAAAGATGATGTGGGATGTCAACGTTTGCGCAATAGTTTGTTCTTTGGGTTTCTGAGAATGACATGAAGATTTTTAATTTTTGCTAGAGAGTACTGAAGTGTACATTAGCAAAAAAGTACTGGCTGGATAAAGGCGGTTTTTAGCCACAGGAGAAAGTTATTTCAGCCTTGGAGAATTGTATAAAATTTCACCACAACTTCTTTCCTCACTGATTCCCGAAGTCTGTCAAGCAATAGAGGTAATATCAAAACTTCAAATTAAGGTAATCATTTTTTATGACTCACTCTTGATATTCACAGGGAATCCTAGAGGGGAAGCTAGAGAACACCATAACCTAAAATGTAAAGATGTGGGTCGCTTGTTGAGAAATAAACACGGCTCCGTCGCAAAATGTCCACTTCTCAAAATGTCCACTGGTCGCAAAGTGTCGTTTTCTCAGAATGTCTCTTTCGCAAAATGTCCACTTCGCAAAATGTCTCTTTCGCAGAATGTCCACTTCGCAAAATGTCTACTTCGCAAAATGTCCACTTCGCAAAAAGTCCCTTTCGCATATTGTCCCCTTTTTATTTCTGATTTACTTTAATCATAATTCATTTCAGCAATTAGCTTTTACACATATCATGTTTGACGTGTGTTTATTTGTATCGATATAGTAGAATAGGATACATATACACAAATGAACGATAATTTCTCATAACCCCTTCTACTTGATATGACACAACTTAAATTATTTTGTAAGTACCCTCATTATACTTTATTGAAATATTCCGTTTTACGTTTAGAAAAACGTTGTGTTATAATAGTTTTTAAAATTTTATTAATAATATATGTTTATTTTTATTGAAAATTGTTAATTATTCATTGTATAATATGTAACAAATAAAATAGTGCAAGGACATCATGCAGCGCCATCTAGTACACTAGCTAGAAATTAAATGTGGAGTCTTACGAGAACATGATGTGTGAAAGCTAATTGCTAAAAATTAATTATGATTAAAGTAAATCCTAACTAATATTATAAATGTGAAAGTAACTCTGTCTGTCTGTCTGTCTGTCTGTCTTTCTGTCTGTCTGTCTGTCTTTTCTTCACGCCTAAACTACTCAACCGATTTGTGTGAAATTTGGTACAGACATAGTTAGGAACTTGAGAAAGGACATAGGATAGTTTTTATTACAAAAAAATATAAAAATAAAAAGTATTCCGGACATATAGCGCCATCTATTGGTCAAACCAAAAAATCTGCCAGAAGTCACGATTCCACGCGAACGAAGTCGCGGACAAAAGGCTTAGTAGCGGTTTCGCCCTAATTTTGCTCGCCCGAATCGGGCGAATGAACTATTTTCAATTTTGAATATTTTTTAGGGCCGTTTCCGCCCGAGCCAAATTTAATAGCGGGCGAATCAGGTCAAGTAAAATTTAGTAATGGACTATTCGCCCAAATACTACTATACCTCAAAAAATAAGCCTATATTTTAAAATAAAATGTGAAATTTTATAAAAAGTACAGTTGCGTACACAATTGTTACGTACAATAACTTTTCTTTCTGTTCGTGAATCTGGTTATTCCTGTATGTTTAATATTATATACTTAACAATCGAGCTATTGATCAAAATATAATGTATATAGCTATCATGTCAGTCAATTGGTTTAAATGGGATCCAGAACGGGTGGGTAAATTAAATAAAAATCATACATAATAATCAGATATATTTTAACTAACACAACACAATTTTAAATAAAAACTATTAATAATATAGCAACACTTACATATTTCTTATAATTATACTTCACAGTCTTTTACTCATTATAACTTTGTACTTACTAATAATCAATCACAGTATTTTTACAAATTTCAAAGCACAATAAATATGATTTTGTACTTATTTATGTTAAATATTTTTTTGAGTAGGTAATATAAAAAGTATTTTTAGCAGATTTCAATAATGATCACAGTATTGGTAATTATAATCACAGTGTTTTACTATAATATCGCTTAACTAAATCTAATTTTTAATCACAATCATTATCACAGTTTTGCTTAATCTAATTTTTAATTTGGTATTTATTCGTAATTAGTGTTTTATTTGAATTTACAAGGTTACAATATAATTAAACTCGCAATTTTTCAATGCACAATGGTAAATTTATTTCACCATTAAACAATTGTTGCAGGATATCATCGATCCTATTTTGTAATCTAATAGTCTCAAGATTTTTTTTAGATATATATTGATTTTTGTTATAAAATGATAAGTAATAATTTGAATCTTTAAAAATAGCATTTAAGAACAAAATTAAATTTGGCTTTGGTTTGCACATTTTATTAAAACGCGAGTTCCAAGCTTCAATTGCGTTGTTGGTTTTATGAGAAATATCATAAAAAGACCATTTGTCGTAAAAATATACTTCTTCTTTAACCCACGTATTGACAAAGTAATCATTAAATTTAGTTATTTTGTCTTCATTTCTATTTTCAGCCTGCACATATAACCACCCGTCTATTTTATACTCTTGAGGCAAGTATGCTAAATAATAATATAATAATAATAATCTTTATTTCAGACCAATGTCCATACATAAAAACATACAGAAACCAGTTTACAAAATTTGAGCACGAATAAATGCTTTCAGGACGTTTGAGTCTTGCTTTTCCGCAATAACCTGTAGGATGCTGTTGGTGCTGCTCCTGACTCTGCTCAGTAATGATGCGAGCCGCTTGCGTATTATAGCATGGAAGCCGTCTACCCTGGCTTCCGCAAACATACCGGAGGCACTGCAGAAACGGGGCAACCCCAACAACATCCTAAATCCGTTATTATATTGGACACGTAGGGCATTGAGCGCTCTTTGTGTATAACTGAACCACAGGCTGCACGTGTAGAAAGTCTGGCAGTAGGCTTTAAAAAGTGTGACTTTAACTTGTTCACTACAACGCACAAACCTGCGGGCCAGCATGTTACTTCGAACCGCCAATGCCCTACGTTCCCTTTCCATGTCAACTTTGTCCTCAAGGTCCTCAGTAACATAATGTCCGAGATATTTGAACTCGTCAACCCGCTTTAGTTCAATGCCGTTTAGCTTTATTGCGGGCACATTTAGTGTATTTTTACCAGGGGCCTTGAAGACCATGTACTCGCTCTTCTTAGCATTGTACTTCAAACCATGTTGAATGCTATATGCTTCACATATTGCGAGCAATTGCCTCATTGCACTTACAGTTGGGGTCAGCAGCACCATGTATATACATCTTTTTACGTGAATTTTATGAATTAAAGACTTATCCATTGCTAACTGTTTCGCTTTCCTCCACAAACCCATACATCTTTTTACGTGAATTTTATGAATTAAAGACTTATCCATTGCTAACTGTTTCGCTTTCCTCCACAAACATCTTTTAAAATGAAATAAACAGCCTTGGATCCGTGCCTCTGGAAAAGCTTTTTCGATGGCCAACATTGCACTTTTTTCAAAATCTGTTGTAAAACATTTTGGGGAGAATTGCGGTAATTGACTCTTAATTAAATTTAAAAAAGTTTTGTAAGTATTCTCTTTTTTATTAGGCAATAAGGCGTATATAGCTGGAAGAATATTTGTTTTTTTGTCAGTACTACCAACATCAACGTGTAGCGTGTAAACTTGTAAAAATGGTGGAACACAACTTTTAAATGTTCCATCACAAAAAACATTTTCTGCATTTTTAAGAAAATTTAAAACTTTTTTATTTGCAAAGAGTATAATACGCGTTTCATTGTCTTTAAAATCTGCAAAAAGTAAATTATCGTAGCACGGTGGCACAACTAAGTCCTGAACCTTATTGAACCTTGTTTTTTTAACTTGCAGTGCTCTATTCCTGCTTGCATACAGTCTTTTTTTAACAGTATCATAATTTGGAATTTTCTTTACTAAATCAAGCCCAGAATCTTGTAATTCCGAAACCATGTCCGAATAAATTTTTGGCACGCTGGTAGTAGGTTCTGTTTTAGCGCGTTTTATACATTTGTCAATTTTGATTTTTGACTCATTGTCTATATGACTTGGTTGACATAAATGAGGATTTTCGCTTATTAGTACAGTACAATCAATGTTCGTTTTTAGTTGTGCTTTACATTCATTTCTTTGTATGCATCTCCATACAATTACACCGTTTTTATTTTCCCTACGTTTATTATAACTGTAACCATGTCGCAAGAGAAGATCTTGACCTCTTTTTGATTTAATTAAAGTGAAATCAGCTAGTTCACCCTTGCTTGTAGAGGGTTGCTCTGACATTATTCAAATCGTTCAACGATTCAAATCATTAGCCACATCTGAAAATCATTATATAATTCACCATACACGAAAATAATTATATAATTTACTTAGAAATTACTCATTTTCATTTCACAACATAATGAAGTGTTAATGACAACATAATTATTTATATTTTAAATCATATTTGAAACTATGAATATGTAATTAACGTGCATCTGTAAATATGATAAAAAAACTACTTACATAAATACTCCAGTTACACTTTTGATTAGTACACGTAGTCTAACTGGCCTGAAAATTTAAAAAATTGAACATTAGATACGTGAAATAAGCGAGCAATAGCAGGCAATAGAAAAATCGCAAGATGTGCAACAAGAAAAGCAAATATAGCCAATAATTAACATCATAAAACACATCAGGCATAACACAAAATGGAATTACTTTATTAATTTGGTGCATTAAGTTGCATTATTGACTTTAATGAATAGTGTAATGACGCTTCCACTAGGGGGCGCTGTGCTATGATCTCATAAACAACCAACCAACAAACGTAAAACATAGCTGTGATTCACAGATTATGCTAATTACTTATTGCGGTAATTGAATACAGTGCAAAACTTATTCAACTTTCAAAAATATATTACAAGTAATTTATCATTGTGTTACATAATATTTATATGTGTTTAAAACAAAAAGCACCTAGAATAACAAGTATAAATAACTAAGTACATATTTACCACTTACTTCTTAGTGTATCCAGGCTTTTTTGAAGAAACAATAAATATAAAATAAGTTATATGTCTGACTTCACATCATTTATGCACGCACTTTAAGCAGATATGTTATTATTCTGTCAGTATTTTAGACACACTAAACCAAATGATGGGAAACACGCTGCACAATTTGCAAATGAGTGACAGGGACAGCATTATACTACTATCTTTTGTGTTCCTGAGGGTGCGTTTATTTGCTGTGTCTTTACTTCTATCTGAGGAACAAAAGTCATTATGCATAATATATTATCTAGTAGGTTACTTACTATTTTTGAGTAACACATGTGCCTAAGTAAATCCTCCTTAAAAATATTTGAACATGGTGCGCTCGACTGCACTACTTATTTTTTCTGATAATTATTAACTAATAGATTGACTTATGAATTATTAGATAGACTGATTAATAGTCCATTACTAAATTTTACTTGACCTGATTCGCCCGCTATTAAATTTGTCTCGGGCGAAAACGGCCCTAAAAAATATTCAAAATTGAAAATAGTTCATTCGCCCGATTCGGGCGAGCAAAATTAGGGCGAAACCGCTACTAAGCCGGACAAAAGCTAGTCAAAAATAAAAAGGGGACAATATGCGAAAGGGACTTTTTGCGAAGTGGACATTTTGCGAAGTGGACATTCTGCGAAAGAGACATTTTGCGAAGTGGACATTTTGCGAAAGAGACATTCTGAGAAAACGACACTTTGCGACCAGTGGACATTTTGCTACGGAGCCATAAACACTTGTTTAACTGTATTCTTTATTATAATCTTCGCATTACATTACAATCTTTTTCATCTTACATCTTCACCTATCAAATCTTGACAACTCTCCAAAAGACATTTCTCAGTTTAGAAAACTACTAAAAAGTTACCAATACACAAATAAGTTCCTATTCCACATATATATTTGTACTCTATTGACCAGATAAATACTTTTTTTATTTTATTTTTATTTACGATATGGTCTGAATATATGTAGGTATGTGATATTGCTGGAATTTGATAATATTTGAGTATAGCATTACATTTACGCTTACAAGCACATATGCTAAACGTTTAAGTATATATTTATTTTGGAATCATCATCATCATCATCATCAGCCTATCGCAGTCCACTGCTGGACATAGGCCTCTCCAAGTGCAATATTTTGGAATGTTTATTTTAAATTAATTTTTATTTCCTTTTTCTCTTCTAGATGCCAACCACAGAAGAAGAATGGCTTTCGGTGTCACGTTTGTTTTTCAAGAAATGGAATGTTCCCAATTGTTGTGGATCCAAGTCAGGCAATGACTCAATCAAAAAACAAGCTGATTCTGCATCAACAGAGGGAGTAAGAATATCGGTTTAAAGAAATTTATTTCTCACTAGCTTCTGCCAGCGACTTCGTCCGCGTTAGATTCGGACTTTGTGCAAAAAGAGAGGAAGAAATACCTAATAAACACCAGCCTATCCAATATCTAAATCTATGCTTATCTACTACTACTTTACCTAAATAGAAATAAAATATAAACTATTAATAATTTGTAATTTGAACGAATTTTTAAACCATACCAAAATAACTAATATTTACCTATTTTATAAAATAACAACAAAAGATAAGTAAAAATAAATTATTTAAAGTCGTCAATAAAATTATTGTCGGTCAATAAGGTTGAACACTCCGAACGTCTATTCGCATCTATCGCATCAACAGCCAAATATTGTATGAAGCTCGCGCAGCAACCGCGCCGCGAGCCGCGTCGAGCGCAGCGACCGTTGCACAAAAATGATCCTTATAGCATGATTCAGTTTCACTCGCGATGGCTACCGTATTTTATGTATAACTTTGGTATTTCTTGACCGATTTATATTATTCTTTCTTTATTGAATACTTAATAATGTCAACTTTTTTTAGTTAGTGTGAGTGAGAGTATTATAAACGTAATAGTAGACAAATATAATCAGAAAGCTCCGAACTGCTAAGCTACCGAGAGTTAAACGTGTCATTGTGAGCCAACCATAAAAGATGGACATAAGACTACTGTCAAGGTATATTTGTTACATAATTTTAAGGAGAACATTTCCGACCTACATGGTTTCTGTGTAGCTTTAACCATTAAGGCTGCACACGCGACGGAAGCAAAAAAAATGGAGTAACTTCTCCCGTTTTCCCTACATTTACCTTCACTGCTCTGCTCCTATTGATCGTAGCGTGATGAAAAGTATCCTATAACCTGCCCAGGAGTATGAAGAATCATTGTACAAAGTTTCGTAGAAATCCGTCAAGTAGTTTTTGTTTCCATAACGAACATACAGACAGACAGACAGACAGACAGACAGACAGACAAAAATTTTACTGATTGCATTTTTGGCATCAGTATCGATCACTAATCACCCCCCAATAGTTATTTTGGAAAAATATTCAATGTACAGAATTGACCTCTCTACAGATTTATTATAAGTATAGATAAGAACATACAGTCCACTTATAATGAGATACAAAGTAGTTAGATAATACAAAACAAGCTATTAATTACCTCCATAGCACTAGAAGTCACAGGTAAGTTATTGATTATAGTAAGCAAACATGTTTCTTGAGCTTATTTTTAAATGTGTTTACGTTATTACATTCCTTTATCTCATTCGGCAATCTATTGAACAGCTGTGCTCCCTCAAACAATACGGTTTTTTACCGTAATTAGTGCGCACGCTGATAAGTTCAAGTTTGTTTTTATTTCTCAAGTTATATGACATTGTTCTTTTCTTTATTTGTGTGTTAGTTTGTATTGAGTTTGTAGTTATGTTTTTAACAAGAATGCAAGTGTAGTTAATGTATAACTCTCTGATATTTAATAGTTAAGTTTTTCCATATACGGTCTTTGTTGGTGTGAGATAATGATAATGGAAAAGAGTTTTGATAATTTTATTATGAACTCTTTGAAGAGAATTTAAATTAGATATTGCTGCGGATCCCCATATTTCAATTAAATATTCTAAATGTGATTTGACAGACAGACAGACAGACAGACAGACAGACAGACAGACAGACAGACAAAAATTTTACTGATTGCATTTTTGGCATCAGTATCGATCACTAATCACCCCCCAATAGTTATTTTGGAAAAATATTCAATGTACAGAATTGACCTCTCTACAGATTTATTATAAGTATAGATAAGAACATACAGTCCACTTATAATGAGATACAAAGTAGTTAGATAATACAAAACAAGCTATTAATTACCTCCATAGCACTAGAAGTCACAGGTAAGTTATTGATTATAGTAAGCAAACATGTTTCTTGAGCTTATTTTTAAATGTGTTTACGTTATTACATTCCTTTATCTCATTCGGCAATCTATTGAACAGCTGTGCTCCCTCAAACAATACGGTTTTTTACCGTAATTAGTGCGCACGCTGATAAGTTCAAGTTTGTTTTTATTTCTCAAGTTATATGACATTGTTCTTTTCTTTATTTGTGTGTTAGTTTGTATTGAGTTTGTAGTTATGTTTTTAACAAGAATGCAAGTGTAGTTAATGTATAACTCTCTGATATTTAATAGTTAAGTTTTTCCATATACGGTCTTTGTTGGTGTGAGATAATGATAATGGAAAAGAGTTTTGATAATTTTATTATGAACTCTTTGAAGAGAATTTAAATTAGATATTGCTGCGGATCCCCATATTTCAATTAAATATTCTAAATGTGATTTGACTAACGAATTATAAATTAATGTGCGCATATTAGGTAAGTTATCAGATGGTGCAGACAATGTTATATAAGGTGCAATTTCCTTATCACGTGTCTCTTCAAAAGCTTGATTTGCATCATCGTCTAATATTTGTAATAACTGTCGGTTTGACATACCTTTTATTTCGCTCATTCTTTCATCAAATGGTTTTGGGACATAATCTAAATATGGGTTGCTTCATCTTCATCACTTTCATCCTCTGATGAAAACATTTCATGTAACAGATTTTCGAGCTGCTGATCGCTTATTACCTGAATAACATAATAAAAAATACACTAAAGTAGACTTAACCACTGGGACATTCCACGCGAAGCGGACAGGTAAAAAATGACGATGTTTCGGATTTCTGAAATATCTGAGTATGTTCTTCCTATACGGGTCCTTGACACGTGTATCAAATATTTTTATAATTTAATGATTGGTTATAGAGTTAAGGGAATTTGAACTTTTGACCAACTGGTGGGCATGCCCTAATTAAAAGCCGATTATCAAGTCATAAAATTATAGATAAAAATAATTTAACTATTGGATTCGTTACTTCATTAAATTGACTTTTTTGTAGTATTTTTAAAACCAAGAAAAACATTTTTTTTTTTTCAACAATTTTTGCATAAAATTATTTTAAACTTGATTTTCACAAAGTTAGACCACCTCGATTTTTTTTATTTTTTTTTTACGAAAATAGCTAATATTGTATGGCCCTCAAGGCCGAGGAGTTGGTTTAGCAAGCTGCTATGGAGCCCATACCTCTGGCGAAAGAGAAATATCTCTGTAGACATACGAAGATACCGGTCTCCTTCGTGGCAGTTTAACCTATAAATAAATTGTACATCGTATACTAGTTACATGCTTCGGAAGGCGTGTACAGCCGTTGGTACCGTTTATTGTCACAGAAAATTGCGGTAAGCTATGATGGAGGCAGTTTGGCAGCTTGAAAACTTCGACAGCTGGGTTGGCCACTAGTCCAGCAAACCTAGTTGGAAGTAGTTTCCCCTCTGAGCTGCGGAGGTAAAAGTTACGGGATAAGGTTAGGAAGATGATGATGATAGTGATGATACTAGTAACACGTTCTTATTTACTTAATGTTATGTTGCAAGAATAATACAGGTAGCGTTGCCAGGTTGCCAAACCTAATAGCTGAACAGACCAGCCAGTTTGGCAGGACATTTGATTAAAAAAGCCGGAAACCCTATATTATTGAGGATTTTGTCTTAGTGTTAATAGGTACGACAATCAAATCGTTTTGATTATTATCAAAAATCTTGTTAATTTCTATTGAAATCTATACTTATAATCAAGGGTCGGAATTAGGTAGAGTTATTTATGTACTTGCATCGAAATGTTGATATTAATATGGACCTCCCCGAGATTTCTAATAGACAATCCCGAGTGGATAACAATATTACAACTAAATAATAATAAGAACGTCAGAGATAGACAAATAAAACATCAATGCAAATTATTGATAGACTTAAAAATAAATAACTTTTTATTTAAAAAATCACGGGATATTTTCTGCTTTTTAAAATTAATCTCGGGGTTTGAGGCATATCCTCTTTATTCTTTCGCTGTATAAAATCAGTGAAAGTACATGAATAACACTACCTAATTCCGACCTCTGCTTATAATAAATGGGAAATTCATAAGTCACAAAATTATTTATTGGACACATGATTAAACTTCTAATTTTATAACTAAGCAACGGGGAAATGACATAGCCTCTAATAAAGTAATTTGTCTTTTTTACAACGCCAACTAAATATTCTATAGAAAGCTTCAAGTAAAGATAATCAATTATTGTGACTTGTCCTTCTCATTTATACATTGTTATCTAATTTACTAACTCGGCCTCGTTTTTAGCATATTGCCATTTATAATCTTCAATTAAAAAACATTGTATTAAAAATTGAAGTTAGTGACGAAAACGAATCGCTGCAAAACCGCGTAGGCGCGGAGGGGCGAGGCGGCCTGCGAGCTGAGGCGCAGGTAGTTTCAGCGGTCGCCGCCGCGGCTGAGGCTGGTGGTGAGCGGCGGTGGTGAGCGTGAAAACCATCTGCGACGATAAGCTCGCATGGTACCGCCGGAACCCCGCAGCGCCGAAGCCGTGACAGAAGCCATGCTTGCTGCATATTGCATGCTTCCATGCTGCATGTGTTATATTTAAAACGTACTGAGTAAAAAAATTAGAAGCTCAATAAATATATTTTATGATGTTATTTAAGAGTATTTTAGAAGTTTACTGTTAGAATGCATGCTACAAATTTAGATGCTAAAAAATAACTAGTGGCTAAGATAGTATTATTTAGATGCTCGTTAATTGTGGCTGACTTAGTACCTAATTTAGAAGGCAACATACATTTTTGGGGGCGAATAATGATTTAAAAGAAGCCTGTTTAATTAGCACCCATAATAAATATGTAGAGAGGTCAATTCTGTACATTAAATATATTTCCAAAATAACTATCAGGGGGTGATAAGTGATCGATACTGATGCCAAAAATGCAATCAGCAAAATTTTTGTCTGTCTGTCTGTCTGTCTGTATGGAAACAAAAACTACTTGACGAATTTTAACGAAACTTGGTACGATTATGCTTCATACACCCGGGCAGTTTATAGGATACTTTTCATCACGCTACGATCAATAGGAGCAGATCAGTAAAGGGAAATGTTGGAAACACGGGAGAAGTTAGTCCATTTTTTAAGCTTCCGTCGCGTGTGCAGCCTTAATGGTTAAAGCTACACAGTAACCATGTATGACGAAAATATTCTCCTTAAAATTATGTAAAATATAAAATCCATGACAGCATCTGTCTATCTTTTATGGTTGACACAATAACACGTGTAACTCTCGATAGCTTAGCAGTTCGGAGCTTTCTGATTATATTTGTCTACTATTACGTTTATGACACTCTCGCTCACACAAATTTAAAAAAAAGTTAACTTTATTATCTATTCAACAATAAAAAAGTCATATAAATCGGTAAAGAAACACCACAGTTATACATAAAATACGGTAATAAGCCATCGCGCGTGAATACTATACTGAAGCATGCTAGAAGGATAATTTTTGTGTAACGGTCGCCACGCTCGAATATTTGTCCGATGATGCGATTGATGCGAATAGACGTTTAGAGTGTTCAACCTTATTGACCCACAATAATATCATCTTATGCTAAAAGGGTTCTTAAATATCTGTTTAAGACTAAACATTATTGTTTAAGGTACTCTCAAGGAACAGCAGATTTAGTTGGCTATGTTGACGCCGATTGGGCGAGTGACACGTTAGATAGACGGTCATATACCGGTTTTTGTTTTCTAAAAGGTGGGTCTGCTGTTTCCTGGGAAAGCAGAAAACAACGCACTGTGGCGTTGAGTAGCTGTGAAGCAGAATATATGGCTTTGTCGGAAGCGTGTCGAGAGGCAATATATTTGCGTAATTTAGAAATAGAGTTAGTTGAGTTTTGTAATAAGATCATTATATTCAATGATAGCCAGAGTGCATTAAAACTTGCTAATAACCATCAGTCACATAAGAGGTCCAAACACATGTGCGTTATAATTTTATAAGGGAAGTTATTGCTGATTTGATTGTTGAAACTAAATATCTTGGAACCTCCAGATGCCTGCTGATCTCTTGACAAAAGGCTTACCTAGAGTAAAACATTACAAATTCATGGAAACCTTGGGGCTTGTTAAAATTTATTATTTTTGTTTTATATTCATTTGTAGGTAATGTTGGTTGTAATGTTTTGAAGTTCAGGTTTGGTTAATTTATTTCGATATAGTGGGGGTGTGATTTATTTATATCGAAATAGTATTAGTAAGTTAGTTTAGTCTATGATTACTATTCTAATATTGTCTATGCCCTTGTTCATTCTGCACTCTATTCTTGTCGCTATAATTTTGTTCAGTTGTATAAAATAAACCACGTTAGTAACAGTCGTCGTGCCGTTTTATTTTCATAAGATATTTTGAATAAAATAAAAAGAAACTGAAAGCCCCGTTGGTGCATTATGTCACAAAGTTTAATATTTTACTAGGTTTATTACTTACCTAATAACTCTTTATTCGCAAATTAAAGCGTTATTTTGGAGTTGGCCCTTTTGCTAAACACTGAAAATAGAGCAATCTGTAGTTATCTGATTTTACTGCATTAGGTAAGTAGACTGGGTACGGTTGTGACAATTTTCAAATGATTGACTATAGCTTTTTATTTATGCTATTAATCTGAACAAAAAATGTATTCTAATTAAGTTTATTCATTGCTTAACGTATAAACATGAAAGTATATGTCTAAATCAAATGGTTAGTACATAAAATGAAATTTAAAAAAAAAGGTAAATTGTCACAACCGTACCCACCCCAAGGGCGGTTGTGACAGTACTGGGGGTCAATAGTGACACGATGAAAATACTGTAATATGATCACAAAATAAGATAAAAATACTCTAAAATGCCAATAAAACACTTTAATTGCAAAAAATATTTATTTATTTTTATATAATAATCAACTAAATTATACTTTCCTAACAAAAGAAATAAAATCTTTGAACATTTTAATTTCTTACAACATATAAGGCACTATAGGATCTTTGGTTACAATCAGTAGTCTTCATTAGTACAGTCAGTCTTCATCTATACCCACTATTTAAGTACCTTAAAGTATTTATAACAGTCTGCACTTAAAATTAGTTAAAGCGGACTTAACAAATATAATATATTAATCATGTTCATAATCACATTAGAACTTAATCTCTATTCTATTTTGAAACTAAACTCAAAACATAACAAAATCTTTTAAACAGGAACTCAAATATTTTTTTAGAAATGTAGCATGTGAAAATTTATAAAAGTAAGTTTGACAACTAATCTAATCCGACTCATCACAGTTGTGACAAATATAATACCGACTACCATCTGTACAGTCTACATGGGCCCAAAGGTTACACTTTCCTTGGCATTTAATCCATTTTTCGCCAGGCCTACTTTCAGAATATGGACCAAGGCACACCAAACAAAAATATTCTTCTTCATCTGATATTGACGGTGATTGTTTCCTTTTCGTTGCTTTACCTTTTCCTTTTCCTTTCGGCTCATTGAGATTTTTTTTGATGCCCTTTGCCTTCAGTCGTTTTTCTTTTGCTTCATATTCTTGCCTGACTGCCTCTTTTTCAGGCGTGTCCGTGTAAATCGTAGACTTCTTGATTCTAGGTCCTCGCGTTTTTCTTTGGGAAGCTTTTGGAAAGGGCCGAACAATTTCAGGAGAAAAAACTGATGGTATGGCAGAAGTAGATGGTTGAACATTGCTAAAATTTTGGCTTGGTGTATTGTCTAATATAGAAGGTGAAAGTGGTGGACTTTTATTATTAGGTCCAAAATTCTCAGTAACAAAATTTTCTTCTTGAATACAGTCAAGGTTGGCAATATTTACTAAAAATGGTGCTATGGCAGCATCCTCTTGATTGTCAGGGATTGGTCTGCTTATTACAGGTGATGGTGCTGCAGGAGAAATATCTTCAGTGTCTGTTCTGCTTGTTGTGTGAGATGGTATTGCAGAAGCATTATTTTCAGTGTCAGGATTTGGTCTAGTTCTTCCAGGTGACGGTACTGCAGGAATATTGTCTTCAGTATCAGGGTTTGGTCTGTCGGTTACGAAAGAGGGTGCAAAGTCAATATCTCCGAACAGATTACGGTTGTATGGATAGATCCCAGTTTTCATAAAACCAGCCTGTATGTTCGCCTGTGTAAGAGCCAGAGGCATAGCAATTTTGATGATACCTGGTATATCATATATTGTCATCGTTTTACCAGGGTGGCTTCGCATCCATCCATCGCAAGCAGTGTTAATAGCTTTTTTTAAAGGTCCAAAGACAGACCGGTCAAGAGGCTGAAGCTTGTGAGAGCAATGTGGGGGAAATGAAAGTAAAGTGATCCCGTTTTCTTTACAATAATCTAAGGTATTAATGTGAATGTGCGATGAATGATTATCAAGCACGAGTAACACTTTGTGAGTTAGTGAAGCATTACAAAATTTCTTAAAATGTTTAAGAAATTCTAAGAAGGATAGATCTTGCATCCAGCCGGAAGGGTTTGCAGCTCCAACAGATCCAACTGGTCCGTCCCTCACAAAGTGGTCGTGGTAACGAACACGAGGGAAAATAAAAAACGGAGGCATGGTATTTCCCAAGGCGTTCACTGCAAAAGCTACCGTAACTAACGTGCCCCGTTCAGCAGAAGTAACGGCTCCCACTTGCCGCGTACCACGTCTTGCACCATGTTTCTAGCAAATAAATTTCTGATTTCTGCAATGACTTTATCAGGTTTTTGGACCGTAGTGACGCCTGTTTCGTCGACATTGTAGATATCCTGTGGCTCGTAAGGATGTCTATCCATAACAACTTGCAAGTTGTCGTAAAAAGCTTCCACATTTGTTTTATTGAAACTAGTTGCCCTTGAAAGGCTTGTAGCTTGAGCTACTCGAACAGATAGAGAAGGATTTCTATTCAGGAAGGAACGGAACCATTCTTCGCCTGCCATCTCATTCTCAGCCCAAGTAGCAGGTCGCTTTAGGTTATATTGAGTTGCAAGCTCAAAAGCCAACTTCCGCACCTCTTTTGCAGTAAGTCCGAAATAAATGTCCGCGCAACGCTGTAAATATTTTGACAACTGCTGCTCTTGTTGTTCGGAAAATACTTTATTGTGAGCAACATACCCCATGCTAATGCTATTGTTTTCATTATCGCCCGTGCTGGCATTATCGCGTTTTCGAACATACCTTAATAGTGACATGCGATTAACATCATGCATTTCCGCAGCTTGTCGCAAAGAAGTCCCGCGTTTAGTTTCTTTGTAAGCATCTTCATACTGATTCAAGCTGCACTGTGCTCTTGTAGTCTTTCGTTTGCGTATTCTAGGCATCTAAAACAATAAACAACCGCTTTTACTTATGTCACAACCGTACCCAGTAAAAATGTCACAACTGTACCCACAGATCGTTTTAATAAAAGAAACACCACCACGTCAAAACAAAATAACCTACAATAAATGTAACCACTGATATTACACTGCTACTATTTGATTTATATCGATGAACAACACTCAATACCCTATCAGTATACATGTTATAGCAATTACGAAATAATAATGAATCAAAATACTTACTTTTTGCGTTCAAAAATCAAAATGTGCTCCTGGTCACGTACACTCTGCGCGTCGGATGACGCAACACTGTGACACAGGTTGAGACGTGCAAGGCGCTCGTCTTTCCCCTTGCACGCCCCCCGCTAATCCTTATATTTTCGACAATACAGCGACTGTCACTACCGTACCCTGGCACAACCGTACCCAGTCTACCCTAATAAAAAAAGGTTGTTTTAAATATTTATTAAAATAGTATTAATGGCATAGTTTAATTCAATGTAGATCAAGGTATGTTTATTCTTCATAACGTAAGTTGTCATAAAAATTTCGGTAGTCTTCACGCAACGTATTTTTTAACTGTTGCAAATCTAAATCCTTTTTTTTGTTATTTTTCTGCGTTCAGTATGTAGCTGTGGTATGTTTTCAAAAGGAGTTTTATTTAATGCCTGTCGTCGTTGGTTAAGTAATGCGAATTCATCACGAAATCGAAGCTTATAGAACACTTGACCATCCGGATCATACTTCAGACATCTTATATCGGTCACCTGAAAAACGAAGAGAAGTAATTATATTAAAGGCAAATAGGTTCATTTATAAAACGATAAGTAGGTAAAAAGCACATAAAGTTCTACCCCACACCCATCTACCCACATCACTCCACCGTCCTCAGGCACGGTGGAGTGATGACTTGCGCAAGACGGCTGGCAGGAGCTGGATGCGAGAAGCCGAAAATCGATCTCAGTGGCGTGCACTTGGAGAGGCCTATGTCCAGCAGTGGACTGCGATAGGCTGATGATGATGATGATGATGGTAGGTATTTGTAAGCTGAACCACTATGGAATTCGTGTTAAAGCTCTCGCGCTCGTCCTTTCTTATCTGTCAAATAGACAGCAAGTAGTTGACGTAAGTGGCTCAACTTCATCTGGGTCATTAGTAAAAATGGGCGTGCCACAGGGCTCAATTTTAGGTCCCTTTTTATTCTTAGCTTATATAAATGATCTCCCGTATATGATGTCTTTGATCTCTGATATTATTTTATTTGCTGATGACACTTCCCTTGTCTTCAAAATTAACAGAAGGGAATCTAGTCCCATAGACGTAAACGATAGCTTGGTTACTCTGAGCAAGTGGTTTGCCGCGAATAATTTGCTTCTTAATTCTTCCAAAACGAAATGCATTAAATTCTCTTTACCTAATGTAACACCAGTAGGGCTCAATATCGTTCTGGACGATAATAAATTAGATGTTATTAGTCAAACCGTCTTCCTGGGCTACACCATTGACTCTAAATTGCAATGGGGTGCCCACATCTCAGCACTGTCAAAGAGGCTGAGTTCCGCAGCTTATGCAGTCAGAAAAATAAGACAGATTACTGACGTTGCTACTGCTAGGCTCGTGTATTTCGCTTACTTCCATTGTATTATGTCCTATGGTATTTTACTGTGGGGGGCAGCGGCTGACGTAAATTCAATCTTCGTTCTCCAGAAAAGGGCAATTCGTGCAATTTATGGCCTCGGCCCTCGCGAGTCACTAAGAGAATTATTTAAAGAAATTGACATACTTACACTACCTTCTCTTTACATTCTAGAAAATATCATGTTCGTACGCAAAAACTTAAATCAATTTAGTGTTAAAAGTGATATACATTCCATTAATACAAGAAACGAGCAGAAGCTAGTAGTTCCGAGATTCAGATTAACGAAATCAAATAAATCGTTTTTAGTGAATTGTGTCCGTTTTACAACAAGCTGCCTAAGTGTGTAAACAATCTCACGGATATAAAATTTAAGAACACTGTAAAATCCACCCTAATTAAAAAAGCTTATTATATAAAATGCAAGACTTTGTTGACGATTAAGATATTATATGGCGATAACTCATCTCTCCATGTGTGGCTTCCCTGGCAATTAAACGACTTTTTCCTCTTCCTTTGCATTGTATGGATTTACAGTTTAACTTTCTTGCATTGTATAATTTTGTGAAGTTACTATTGTTATGTAACAGACTGTTTGTACTGTGACTGTATTACTTTTTAAAAAGAGTGTCTATGGAGTTTCTTGCCGAGGAAGTTGGAGTTTGTTAGAGAATAAGAGGTGACACTGAATCATTCCTTTCATTTTTTTTACATGAGAATCGAGGTTTCATGATCCTATTAGGTTTCATAATATCTTTTTTCCATTCACCTTCAATTTTTTTCTTACTTAAGTATTTTTTTCCATTTTCTCTGTTCTTTTTATTGATTTCTTCCGCCCAATCTTCTTTCTTTACTTGCTATCGTTTTTTCCTTTTTATTTTTGGTTCATCTGCTTCAGATTCAGTGTCACTGAAATCAACGAGTTTGTGTGTATCTGTGATAGGTGCATTGGGGGTTTGAAGTATTGAAATACCTTCCTGTATATGATTTGAATTTGAAAATATTGAAAGAACTACATCGTGTGAAAAGGCATCGAAAGAGTCAACTGCACTAATAGGATCAATAACCACTTCGTCGTTATTTGAGTATTTAGACTGGTCAAGCTGTGACAATAAACTTGGGGATTTCTCTTGAAATCTTGGTTCAAACACTTCTTCAATAATAACTTCATCAACAATGCTATAAGGGTATGTATTGTTGTGTGAAAGCATCTGGTCATGAGGTAAGTTTAAAGTCTCAGCGGGTACTTCAAGCGCGTAACATAATTCAGAGCTGTTGTTGTTAGAAGAAGTATTGTTGATTGCAAGGTCAGGTAAGTTTAAAATCTCAGCGGGTACTTCAAGCGCGTAACACAATTCAGATCTGTTGTTGTTAGAATAAGTATTGTTGATTGTAAGCTCAGGTAAGTTTAAAGTCTCAGCGGGTACTTCAAGCGCGTAACATAATTCAGAGCTGTTGTTGTTAGAAGAAGTATTGTTGATTGCAAGGTCAGGTAAGTTTAAAATCTCAGCGGGTACTTCAAGCGCGTAACACAATTCAGATCTGTTGTTGTTAGAATAAGTATTGTTGATTGTAAGCTCAGGTAAGTTTAAAGTCTCAGCGGGTACTTCAAGCGTGTAACATAATTCAGAGCTGTTTTTGTTAGAAGAAAAAGCAGTTGAAGGCAAAGTATATTCATCATAGGCTGTAGGAAACTGGTTATTCACAAACAGAGCATAGTTTGGGTTATTTTGTTCATCTGTGCTTTCTTTTTGCATACTATTAAATATTTTTTTAAGCGTGATTTTTGGGCAGCCATCTAGCGTAATAAGTACAATACATGAAACAAAAACAAAAAGGTTTTCACGCACACACAAGCAGAGAAAACAAAAAATATGTATGCATTTTTATGACAATTAAGGTTTTTCTGCTGCTAACGAAGCGGACACATAAATCTTTTTACTTAATGTCTACATTAATGTCATACAACATGATGACAATATAGGTACCATGCAGTTTGTATTTAAATTATGACTTTTAATTGCAAGGTACATTATTGCAAAATAAAATGAATAAGATAAGCTAACTCCCACGACATTCACAAAAACCACAAGGAAAATCGGCCAACTCCAACCAAAAAATAAAAACCCAAATTACCCAAAATTTACAATGCATTTAGATAAATAAAAGTGATTAACACTTACCTTGAATCCTAATAATATTAATCTGCACTCGTTTTCAATCTTATACACTGTTTTTGATCAATTTACGAAAATAATTTGCAACTACAACGTACTCGTGCTGTATCGCCACACAAAATGGCCGACTGAGCGGAGTTAACTGTCAAAATTGGCGCGTTCCGAAACGCTTGGAGTTGTCTGATTTTCGAACACCAATTTACGACAAAAATAGACTTTAAATGGAGTTACTGCTTTTTCCAGATTACGCGGAATTATTGTAGGAAAAAAACGCCATCATAATATATGGATGATTGTGACATTTTCTTGCAAAATATGGTCTTAACCTTGAAATATGGAAAATAATACTTGGTTTTTCACAGTCTAAATATGATAATCGATGTAGAAAACACGAAACGACGACGAAAATCGCGTAAATTTAAAATTTGTGTTTACATATTAATCTGGGCCCTACTTATCAGCCATTATCAGCGCGACTTTTATGTTTTAAATAATTTATTTTTAACTTTCTTTTGTTGTTATTTTATAAAATAGATGGTATGTATTAGTTATTTTGGTAGTGCTTAAATATTTGTTCAAATTACAAATTATTAATACTTTACATTTTATTTATTTTTAGGTGAAATAGTAGTAGGTACGCATAGATTTAGATAATTGGATAGGCTGGTGTTTATTATTTCTTCCTCGCTTTGCACAAAGTACGAATCTAACGCGGACGAAGTCGCTGGCAGAAGCTAGTAATAAATAAAATCGAATGCCAAATCAGTTAGATAGGTACTTTATTATTAATCAGTCAAATAGTCATCAGTCAAAATAAAATTCTAGATACTTAAACATTTATCAACATATTTGAATTTTTCTTAAATAATAAGAAAGGAACAAATTATACTTTTTTAACTAAAAAACTTCTCTTTAAGTTAAAATATAAAACAAACAAAAACTTTTTCTCTTTGAGTTACACAATAAAATTAAATTCAAGATAATTAAACATTTCTGAACAAATAAGACATTTTTAACTAAAAAAAAATAAATAACTTCTTTTTCAGTTAAAATATAAAACAAAAAAAAAAACATTTTCTCATTGAGTTACACAATAAAAATAATTAATAATATTTTTGGTTTGTCGAAACCTGCTTTAAGAGCTCAGTTCAAAATGTAGTTGTAAAAATCCTTACATGTACAATCAACATTTTGGCAACAGTATCAACATGTAATCTGTTGCGTTCTTTCGTGCATTGCTGACCTATCAAGGAAAAAACTCTTTTAACGTTTGCGTTTTATCCTGGGATAGCAAAGTAATACTGACAAATAGTTAGGAATTCTGAAAAGCAATCTTGACTTATCATCGATTTAAAATAGGCTACCCATTTCTTATGTGCTATTGTGCCATAGCTTCTTGAAATCAACGTTTTCTTTTTTAGTATTCAGAAAACTTTTAAGATTTTGCAGTTGGTCAAAACATTTGCTATCGTCGATTTTAACGTTGTTTTGCGATAGGATACGTATAGTATCGGAAACTTGATTCCATTCAGGACATCTTTTAAAGTCATCCACGTGAAATGTTTTGTGTCTTTGGATAAGTTTTCAGTCCAAGATCGTATATATTGTACTGCAATAATGTACATGTTTTTAACATCCTCTTTAAACGCAGTCACCTGTTCAGAATTTTCGTTGTTTTCTTTGAATTTACGCAAAATGGAAGTCACTTACAGTGGGCAAAAGTCTTGTTCAATTCTTGCATTTATGCTATTGACTATCTCAGAACAGTTTTCCAAAACCTCATTTACAGAAACATCAGCCATCTCTGTATCTTTGATGCAATTTTGATAAATGGCCATGAAAGAATGAACAGCCCACAAATAGCCTTCGTTAAGGTCGTTTTCGAAAAATTCTCTCAAAGTTCTGGATGTATTATTCTTTTCCCTTTTGAGGAAATACGACTTAAGAGGTTTAAACATTTATAAAATCCTTTGTATAGCTGGAAAAACACTCAGCCAGCGCGTTGAATGATAAAGTATTTGTTTAAAATGAATGTCTAATTCTGAGCTAATACTTTTGTTAACTTTTTCTTTATCTACTGCTGATATGTTGGGCAAATTTTCATTCATAAAGATATCTACAGATTTTGTTATAGGCGTCATTTCGTTTCTAGCAATACGGGCTCTATTAGCTAAATCAACATAGTTTTCATTTTGTTTACTTTCTCGATTAGTTCCTCATTTTTCTTCAGCATACATTGTAACTTTTGTCAATGGTTTTTAGCTTTTTTTTTTCATACAAATGACTTCTGTTTTTAACTGGAACTTTTCGTTTTGCAATTTTTTATTTTCAGAAAAAAAATGCATGTCTTCTATATCCTTTGTTTTTCGTTTATAGTCTTTCCACTTTTCCAATTGGGTTTCATGTTAATTTTGCTTCTCTTTCTGTCTTCTTTTATATTCCCGCCATTTTTTTCACAAGTCTTCAATTTCCTCATCATCATTATTAGAATGTTGCTGTGGTAAAATATTTTCTTCACAGCTTGCCTTTGATTTTGCTGCTTGAAAATGGAGGGTCCATTTTGTTTACGCCATTTTGACAAGGGAAGGCACTTTTGATATGTTCTGAATCTTTTCTTCATCTTCCGCTAACAGATTTTCATTTCCACACTTAGCGTCTTTCCTCATTTTCTTTTTTTTTAGTCTCTCCATGACTTTCGAAGGCTTTCTTTTTCTTCGTTACTGCAGTCTGATATTCTTTTTCTATTTCGGGCCATTCTTCCTGCATTCCGCTTCTTAGCTGCTTCGTATGGTGCTCCCACATTGCCGTTATAAAATGTTTGTAAACATTTTATAACATCTAGTATTGGCTCGCAGTTTGGTTTCGCCTTCTGAGGGCCGAGGACGTCTACACGAAAATGGAAGAAGATTTGCTCATTGGAATAGCTTTTATTTTTTGTTTAAAAAGAAGAAAAAGCGCTCTTATTGGATGCGCCAAACGCTAAAAGCTAGAGGAAAATATAGTGCCACAGACTATCTCAAGGATTTGGGTATTGACAGTTGCTTAAAAGATTTTATAAGAATGAACAGTTCCGAATTTGAATATCTACAAAATTTAATTGGGGCAAAAATAGGCAAACGAGACACTACATTTAGAAAATCTGTAAGTGTGACGGAAAGACTTGCGGTAACGTTAAGATTTTTGGCAACTGGTAGCAGTTATAAAAGTCTTGGAAATGTGTTCAAGTTGTCAGACCAAGTGATTTCTATTATCGTACCAGAAGTGTGCGAGGCTCTCAATGAGGTTTTAAAGGAATACATACAGGTAAGTCAAACAACATTTTTAATTATTTTTTTATTTACTTTTAATATGATCTAATCTAATCATACTTTAGGTAGGTACCTACCTTACCTTACTTATAATTTTTTTAATAATTAACAAACCAAACATGTATTTTTTAATTTTTGATTGATTCCAACAAATGATTGGGTCGAATCTTGGCTTGATTCCGATAAATTAGACAGACTCTGTGTTCTTGCGCTGGTACGATTATGTGTCCTGGAGTTATCCGAAGAACTGGTTTCAAATGAAGCCGAGGGACTCGGTGCGGTGTAGTATCTTCTCGAGCTACAGTCAGCATTATTTTCCGAAAAAGTGGATAGATTTGGTTCAGAGTTGTATCCCCAGGAACTACTAGCGGTTGGGTCTGTAAAGGTTGTTGGAAAATCATATTGTCCCATTGTCGCATTGTACAAAATATTGTTAGTGTGATGTTGAGCAGTATTCTTAGCATGACTGTTTTTTAATTGTTTCAGTTTCATCGAGACATACTCTCCAAATGCGTCATTTTCATCCCTGCTTTTTCTAGATTCGTACATTCTTTGTAAAATATTTACAGCTTCTTGTTGTGTTGGATCTTGTTCTACTTCAGGCCGTCTTCTTTTCCGAAATGGTTTTGGGGTGGCGAAAGGCGTGCCCGTAGTTTCATTTACAGTGACAGTATTTCCTGTTTCGTTCAAACTGAGAGTGTTTTCTGAAGCAATTCTGTTTTCTTCGTTACCCTGAAAGAATAGAATTAAACGATAATTTCAAGTTATAGGCGCGTCAAATTAGCTAAAATTGTAAAAAAATCTATAACCGCGATTTTCTTTTTCTATTACTTAACAACCCTTAACTGAAATCATATTTTTTAATCTATTAATATTTCATAATTAATAAAAATATCCAATAAAATTTGTTAGAATAACGAGTTATAAATTTATTTTTCGCGCCTATTTCTTAATCTTCTATTTTTGTTCCAGATACCAACAACACCTCAAGAGTGGCTACACGTGGCAAATTCATCTGAAGAAAAATGGAATTTCCCAAATTGGTTAGGAAGTATCGATGGAAAGCACGTAGCCATACAAAAGCCAATTGATAGCGGCAGTGAATATTACAACTATAAAGGATTTTACAGCGTTGTACTTTTAGCGATAGTGGACGCAGAATACAACTTTCTATACGTGAATATTGGCTGCCAAGGACGCATAAGTGATGGCGGAGTTTTCGCAAACACAAAATTTCGAAATGAAATTAACGACAATAGTTTGAAAATACCCAGTGACAGCTCACTACCAGGCAGAAACAAACCTGTTCCTTATGTGTTCGTAACAGATGATGCGTTCCCTTTAGAAAAACACTTATTAAAACCTTTTCCAGGACCACAGGATAGCAATTCTAAGGAAAGAATGTTCAGTTATAGACTGAGTCGTGCGAGGAGAACAGTAGAGAACGCATTTGGGATTTTGTCAGCCAGATTTAGAGTTTTACGAACCACAATATTATTAGATCCAGAAAAAACTACTACTTTAATTATGACATGCGTGTTACTGCATAATTTTATAAGAAAAACTGAATCGAGCATGATTTACGCTCCATCTCAATACTATGATGGAGATGACATAGTAACTGGTACACGTATCGATGGACAATGGAGATTAGAACAGCAGCAATTAACACCACTTGAAGCATGTGAATCCCTGACAGATGATGGGAAAGAAATAAGAAAAGAATTCGCAGAATATTTTTCACATGAAGGGTTTTTGGACTGGGCATCTAAATATTATTAAAAGACGTTAAAATAAAACTCACCTGCAACCCTCCATCGACAGTTAAACTTGGAATATTTTTGCCTTTAAGGAACATGAGTTTTTTAAATGCAAACCATTTACTTGACTCATTAGCTCCTGCACCAGATTTATTAGATTTACATTCTCGGTTAAATTCACTGGCAATTTCCATCCAAGCATCGTGTTTTTTATTTCGGTCTTTGTAGCTCTCTGACATCGTGTTCCATAGTACTTCTCTTGCTTGAAACATTTCAATCAGTTTGTAAACATCATCGTTATTCCAATTACCGGACATATTTTATTGCTTGGCGCACGCGCAACCACTAATACACACGCACAGCGATGCACGCTGACACAAAGGGACTGACAAGCGAGACACCACGCGCAGCGACCTGCGTACTCTAACCCCCACCGCACCGCACCGCCTATCCCGCCATCATTTTTTTTTTTTTTTTTTTTTTTTTTTATGTATTTACCTAATTTCGGTTGTAATTGTGTTCATTGTTCCTTGGTTTTTAATTATTTTACTCAGATCAAAGAAATATAGGCAGATAGAGCGCTCAGAACACGCGAGTGTATCCACCAAAGAGGATACAAAATCAAAAAAGGATACAAACTCGCGACAGTACCGAGCTACGCATCGTCTCGCTCACATGTCACTAGTGATTTGTCATTAAAAATCAAAATATGCCGTCTTGTGTGTTTAAACACTGCAAAAGTTGTTCACAAAAACAAAGAAAACAAGATGGAATATCTTTCCACGAGTAACTATTGTTATTATTATTGTTTTCGTATTTATTTTCCATAAAATATTTTCGACTCACTTGAAAGACATAACCTTGACAGTAAATCGTTTGTGATACCAGTAGCTATAACGGGGAAATTACCCTGAATTAGGGGAATGTATATTGTGTATAAAAAACATCGATGTTGCATTAAAATTCATGACGAATATTTTTAACCGACTTCCCAAAAAGGAGAAGGTTCTCAATTCGGCCGGTATGTTTTTTTTTTTTCAAAGTCAAAGTTAAAAGTTAAAACTCTTTATTCTGTTTCTTTCTTTTTCTATGTATGTACATCGATTACGCCGAGGTTTATAGACCGATTTACGATTCTTTTTTTGTTCGACGCGGAATAGTTGCCAGTTGATCTCATAGTCATCAGGTCATGATCTGATGATGGAAACCCTGAGAAATCGAGGGCAACCTTCGAAAGTTGTAGGCATACATAGGGTAGTTGTAGGCATACATAGGGGAGGTTAAATTTTTCCTTCCGTAGACACATATCAAGTTTGCGCAGCGGCTGAAATAGTTATAAGTACGAAAAATTGTAAAAGAAAACGTTTTAATAAAAACTAAAAATGATTATAGGCACGTAACTTCACAGATTTTAAAGAGTTTTATTAGAAATTTAACATTTTTATAAATCTGGAGGATGCTCATCAACGCTATGGACTTGATCACAAAGTAAACCTAATAAAAGTTTTGATAGAAAAGTATTTAATGGTACGACTGCACTATATAGCCAAATTAGAAACTAATGCTCGATGTTCAGTCAGACGCTAAACGATAATATTATAAGAAATTGGTGCAAAACAAAGGCTGTTAAAGTTTAAAAATAAAGCGAGATACCTACTCGTAATTTCCTAAGACTAAACTAAATATGTAATAATTATTTTAATAAATATGTTGATTGTTATAATAAATTGTTTATATTTTAAAATTAAAAAGCCTTTTAATTAAATAGCTTATTAATTTACTGTGTTTAACTACAATATATGAGAACAATTTAACTGAACAAAAATATGGGAGTATTTCTCAATATCTGGCAACCATAAACGCACACAGATGCACGTGTCCGTACACGGCGCCGCTCAGCTGTCGCGCACACATAAATAAAACCTGGCGTCACTTCGTTGTTCACGCAAGTTCTATCTGCCTATATTTCTTTGATCTGAGTTATTTTAATCCTGTTTTTTAAATTCAATGTTTATGTAACGCGTATTATTGTCATTGGGGCATGAGGTGCTAACCTATAAGAAATTGTAATACTAACCATAGCTATAAGAATTCTTGTTATGTATAATGTATCAGTATATACAATTGTTGGTTGGCCAGAAACAAATAAATAAATAAATCACCCTTACAAAATGTTTACAAACAAAAGATAACACATGTTTTATTTTGTTATAATTTGTTTTGCTAAAAAATGTTTACTAACATTACTAAACATTTTCTAACATGAAAATTTATTTGTGATTAAATGTTTGCTAACAAATGTTTACTAACGTTATTAAACATTTTCTAACGGCAATGTGGGAGCACCAGTACTTTTCAGGCTGTACTGTAAAAAAAATACTATTGACAAAATTAAGTGTGATACGATTGGAAAATTGTATGGACTCAAGAATTGAAAACACATTTTGATGACTAAATATTCATTTGCGTTTGATTTTATTTAATTAATTAACTCATAATTTAACGACGAATACGCTGCAAATAGTTTCATTTCCGCACTTTATTGCGTACATTTTTTATTTGACTTTATGTGTAAAAGGGTAACAAAAAAATACGCATTTTCTGACGTAGCTCACAAACCATTTATTAGATTTTTGCTATATTTACGATAATTTGTTTAAATTTTATTATTTCGCCATGTAAGTATATGTATAAAGGCGCGGGCCCACCGCGGTGCATGGAGAGGCTAATATAATTCGGAAGTGTCCTATTCCTTTCGATCACTTCATGTCGGCTGATGTGGTCAAACCCCAGATGCCGAGGAAGGTATTCATTTTTGAGACATCGTCTAGCCTGCTTTAACATGCGTTGTAAAGACGTTTTCGATGTGTTTATCAAAGATGCCAGTCTTACGTGAGGTTCACCTGATCTAAGTTTACATAGGTATACGCCCAATACAGTATTGCACTTATTAGTTTGTCGTAAAGACGGTGTTTCTTGTAAGATACTCTCAAACTGGTTATGGTTCATTCCAGTCCAAAAATGGAGATCTTCTTCACTTATTTCATGAAGCCTTTCAAAGTCAACATTACCTTTTCTTTCAAGCACTCGTGTATATGTTACAGCCAAAGTGATTAAATATATATTATACATAATGACTGGTCATTGTATATAATACCACAATTGAATAGACAGTCTGATAGATTAATCACTTTATCTGGATCTAATTCATAATAGCTGGTCAAAGTTAGCCAAAGTAATAAATATGGTATAATCGTCTGACTACTTACTAATTCTTAGAAACGGCTTAAGTTATTATCGACTCTTTTTATGATAAATCATCAAATGATTCCTCCCACTGTGGGAGAGCAGCGTGAGGGACTCATAGAACGTGAGCGTGAGCGTGCAGCGTGAGATCAGACTGTTAGTGGCTTAAACCCACGCGTTGAACAACGCGCACCGCCGAGACGGGTCCGTGTCTCCCAGGAGACGGAAGGCCGATAAGGCACCCGAACTCATCGCACAGGCTCACGTCTACGGTGGCCGGGAGTCGTCTCTCGACCACACAGAAGGAGACGCACACTCGGGTTGTCGCTGCGCCCCCGCCAGGGGGCGCGGCTGGCGGGCCACGGGGCTACGCCCCTTTCCCGCGGGGTCCAATCGCTGCCCGTTAATACGGACAGGTCATTGTGGTGCCGATTTAGGCGCGGCGTTTAGGACAGCGTTTGTGCGACGCTGCCCTATGTGTTAAGATGTCGTGTGTTTGTTTGCAGGTGCGCTGGCGGCAGCACATTGCCGCTTCTTCACGGCATCTCGGCGGTCAGTCACCGCCAGGTGAGACCCCCGGTTACCCGGGGGAGGCCCGGCGGGTGGCGACCAGCGACAGAGATGCCGGCTCTGCGCCCCTGCACAACGGGTATGCTAGACCCGCGACTGTAACGCTTCCAGAGCTAGCCGGTCACGCTCCAGCCTACGGGCCGGTTATGTATGTATGAGCGGCTTGTATGTGTGTGTACCGCCGCTCAGTGTGTGCGCCACCGTGTGCGCGTCTGCGCGGCACGGTATTGCGTGAGTACAATGTTGTGGAGTCGTGATTGTATGGCGGGTTGCGTCGTGCCTATATTAACCTAGCACACGACGCTCACCGAATGCATATTGTGTATGTGGAGTGTTTATTGTGTGAGCTAGCTGCGTGTAGGTGGGTGCAGCCAGCTCGGGTGTCGTCAGTCCGGTGGTGTTGGCGGCACGTCCGGCAGGAGGTCGCGCGGCAAGGCCTTAGCGTCAGGCGGGCGCGCGTGCAAGGGCGCTAGGTGCTTGACGTGAAGCCAAGCAGATGCGTCTGCACGCGCGAACATGCCCTCGCTGAGCCGGCGCACGAACTCGTCCAGGCTCTCCATCTTAAGGTCCCGCTGGAGGACGTCGTTCCTCACGTAGCGGGGAGCTTGCGCGATGAGCCGCAGGCATGCGCTCTGTTGTGAGCGCAGCTTCTTGCGGCTGCTCTCGCTAGTGAGGGCGAACCATGCTGGGGCGGCGTACGTCAGTACCGGCCGGATGTACGTCTTGTACACCGCCAGTTTGGTACGCAGCGGGAGGCGAGATGAGAGCACTGGTTTGAGCAAGGCGCGGGCTACCCTGCCCTTACCGGCGAGAAGGAGACGATGGCATCCCAGTACCTCTCGGCCCGGACCTTGGCTTGATCCAGGGCCGGGTGCGAGAGGTCGCCGCTGCCGACTGCCTCGACGAGGACACGGCGGTGCACTTCCCGGGCAGGGCAGACTCCGGGCCGTCGGTACAGTGGCCCGAGCCACACTTCAAAGAGGGGACTTTTCGCTACTATTATGGGGTGCACTGTGCTAACTAGCCTTTTTCGAATTATATTAAGGTCAGCTACCAGGCACTTTAGTTAGTTAACATGAAATAATAATCTTTACCTACTTGTTTTATTACATTATCTAAGTCTATGGAGATATTATATAAAATTGCTAGTTAATGTGAATAATTCTGTGTCAATTATCACTTTATCCAAATTGAGTAGATATTATAAATAATAGCTAGATAATATGTATAATATGCGGACTTATTACTTTGGCTGTAACATATACAACATAACTATCTCGCGTAAGTTCTCGTTTCTGAAATTATCTTGGCGATTACTCACATTTACAGAGAAATCCTCAAATGATGAATTCATTAAATGAAATCGACAGACTCGTGCTAATTCTGGTATGTAAAAAGAATAATAGCTTAATAAGTGCGCTTTTATACTGTCGGGCACTTGTCGAAGTTGCGTTGAAGTACAATTGTCGAAGAGACATCTTCTTGAAGTATTCGCGGCACGTGTAAATCCAGTTAAAGAAAACGATTGCGGTGGTGCTTCAGGTGTTGATGGTTGCCTCAATGCATATTCAATGCGTTGCCAGCAAGGATGACAAATAGATCTTGACCCATCAAAGACGATCTGAAATAAACGAGACATAATATTACACAATGAATATTTTATTATCAACCTAATATGACCATTTTTGTAAGTACATAATTTTAATTTTTGTGAGTTAATTAATGTAAGTTAATGTTTTAATTTTTGTAAGTACGTAATGTCAGACACTAGGGGAAAGGGTGGCAAGATGGGGTACTTAAACTTTAAAGGTCAATAATATAAAAAATTACATATTGAAACAATCATAATTATTTTTTAATTAACAAAAAAATATTATTATTCTAATATTTGGTGTCATTAGGAACTTTTGGTAACACATTTAAGAGAAAAAAAAATTAAAATAAAAAAAAGGTATTTTGCCCCGTCTTGCCCCATGGTGCTGGTAAGATGGGGTACCCCCCTGAGGTAAGATGGGGTAATGAGAATTCTTCACAGAGAAAGATGATTATTTGACTTGGCAGAACTCCCAGATATGGATGGCTTCGTTTCATCATTATCTATTCCTGCGCAGCTAATATGAGCCCACCTTCCACATAATGAGCATGATATCCACCCTTCAATGGAAACGGAATATACTTCCTCACAATACATACATGGCGTGTCCCCCTCTTCTTCACTTTCATCTTCAGATGATGAGACTCTTCGCTGTTTTGCTGTTTTCGCTGATCGGTTATTCTTCTTTGATTTTTTATTTTGAGCTTTTGTAGTAGTTATCTTCTGTTGTTTTAATTCATCTTTTCTCTTTTTTGTTTCTATTTTCTCTATTTTTTTCTGTTCAGCCTCTTTTTTTTTTCTGGGCGATGACTTCTAATTCTTGTTTGTAGGGAGACGACGTGATAATTGCTGTTTTCCCACGCTTTTTAGAAATTGAAGAATTTTTCGACTGCAACTTTGTCAAAACCAGATGCTCTGGCAGCAGAAGTATTTTCAGGCTTTCTAATCGAAAGCTCTGGGTGTCGTTTTAGGAAGCCATTTATCCACTCTCTACCAGCTTCTTTTTTCTCAGCGTTGAATGGATTAGGCTTATTATTTTTAATTGCTAACTGGTATACTAATGCCTTTAGATCTTTAACCGTAAGTCCATATAACCTCTCTTCCATTTCTAGTAAATAGGTACAAAGCTACTTCTCTTCAGATAAAGAAAAAACAGGCTGCCTAGGACCCAATGGTACTTTAATTGGTATGGATAAGGGTAAGTTTTCTTTAGATGTCTCATTTAATAGTGGTCGAGCAGCCTTAACTTTTCTCTCCAGTGTCGTCTGTGGCACATTAAATTGTTTCGCTGCTATAAAATATCCCATTTTTCCATCCAAAACCGCTTTAACAGCTTCCCGCATGGACTCTTCGGACCACGATCCTCTGTCAAACGTGCGTTTGTAGTCACGAACCATTCTAAAAAGGTAAACTATAATAAGCTAACAAAAAACATACTCATTTTTACGGTAAACCAACAAAAATAAAATTATTCTCATTGGGGGCAAGATGGGGTACCCGTTACCCCATCTTGCCTGCAGAACTATTTTATAAAAAAAAAAAAAATAACGAAAAAAAAAAAAAAAACAGCTAACAGTCTTATGAAAACACAATGCTTACCTTATTATAGGTTAGTGTAAGCATCAATCACAGCAACACCTCACCAGCTAACGTTATTTAACAAATAACAGTCACGTGTCAAACCTACAGAAAAAATGATATACAATTTGCAGTAAAACACTTTTTTTGATTTTTTTCGACACTACGCACTTG
The DNA here is from genome assembly GCA_963856015.1 of Helicoverpa assulta. Classification (NCBI taxonomy): domain Eukaryota; kingdom Metazoa; phylum Arthropoda; class Insecta; order Lepidoptera; family Noctuidae; genus Helicoverpa; species Helicoverpa assulta. Next base: position 6,095,543 of record CAWLCW010000027.1, read on the forward strand.
TGAACCACTAAACGCCGGTCAACTGACAAGTGTCATGGCGACGCGTCGAACAATGAATGAACGAACGTGATTGGTCCATTTGAACTGTGAATTTCGCTGGGTACCCCGTCTTACCCGCTACCCCGTCTTACCTCCTTGTCCCCTATGTGTTAAGTTTTTACTACCACGAACGGCTAACTGAACTTGACTTAAGACTTACTTCCTGTGGTTGTCCATGATTCAGTAGGTGCTCCACGACGATTCTATGTGACTCCAAAAACTGAAGCGACAATACATGACGTTGTCTCCGTAACACTGAGCGACTACAGTTCACACAACGATTGTTCACCTCCATATTAGCAATCGCTAGTTATATTTATTATTGTCCTATGTTTTTTTTTATTTTTTTATGTTATTTGGTTTTCTTCTCTATGAAAAGAGTATAAAATATTACATGCGAGCCGGAGCCGAGCATGTAAGGGGATGATTATATCGAAAAGGTAGATCAAACTCAAACTCAAAACTCAAACTCAAATTTTTTTATTTCAAATAGGCCTATGAAAGCTCTTTCGAAACGTCAAAGTTAGGTGCACGGTTCCAAAGAGTTGGTTTCATGGAGAAGAACCGGCAAGAAACTCCATGGACACTCTTTTTAAAAGAAAATAAAAATAATTACAAACATACAGTTTTCTATCTAGTCCTGAGAATGTTATACAATCCTAATTGAGCTAAAAATGTATTAATAAATTATACAAAATAATTTTAGTGCAATCGTTACTGGAAAAATAATTTATACAATTCAAAAAAAAAAAGACATATATTGGGTAACCAAGTTCTTATATAATGCAATTTGGGGTCTTGCTGGCTTGGGCTTGGCTGGTCTGGGCGGAGGCACTCTCGTGCCCGTGGTCGCCGGGGAAGCCACATGTGCAGAGAAAAAGAAAAAACAATATTAATTTAACGCCAGGCATCACTGTCATTAATGTAATCCTGGATTTTATAATACGCCTTTTTAATCAAAATGTTTTTAACTACATTCTTAAACTTTTTATCAGTGAGATCAAGGATACATTTAGGTAGCTTGTTATAAAAACGTACACAATTCCCTAAGAACGACTTATTTGTTTTTGTTAGCCTAAACTTGGGAACCACTAATTTATGTTTGTTACGTGTATTTATCTGGTGAATGTCACTTTTAACTGTGAATTTATGGATGTTTTTGCGAACAAACATAATATTTTCGAAAATATACAAGGAAGGTAATGTAAGTATATTAATTTCCTTAAAGAATTCTCTTAGAGATTCGCGAGAGCCCATGCCATAGATCGCTCGGATCGCCCTTTTTTGCAAAACAAAAATTGATTGGACATCAGCCGCTGCCCCCCACAGCAAAATGCCATATGACATCACGCAATGGAAATAGGCGAAGTATACAAGCCTGGCCGTAGCTATATCGGTCAGTTGTCTGATTTTTCTGACTGCAAAAGCAGCAGAACCAAGTCGCCCTGATAGGGAGGATATATGGGGACCCCATTGCAATTTACTGTCAATGGTAATGCCCAGAAATACTGTACTGTTAATTAACTCTAATTTGCTCTTATCGAGCATTATATTTAGATGATAGTGTAGATGATGTGATTCATCATCATCATCATCATCTCAGCCATAGGACGTCCACTGCTAAACATAGGCCTCCCCCTTAGATCTCCACAGATACCTGATGATGTGATTATTATCTATATCTATATATTATATAAAAATGAAACCCGCTTTCCGCTGTCACGACATAACATGAAAACGGCTTGCCCGATTTGGCTGAAAATTAGAGGGGAGGTAACTTAGACCCTGGAGAAGGTTTTTGTCACTATCCGGCTACAGGACGGGGGTGAAACCGCGGGCGAAAGCTAGTTATTAATATAATGCTGTTGAAAAAACTGGTAAAAATAACAAGTTATTCACGATTTTTCCATATATACTTTGTTCGTCTATAACTCATATATCCCATGGATATGGGCAATTTTTTTTCGGTGGGGTAAATTGTGCATTTTAATAAAGCTATTGATACCTAATTTGTCTGAATCGACTCTGGGTTTTTTTTTGGACCATCACCTTTTAATTGAAAAATTAAAAACAAAAATCATCACCTTGATTGTGGGCCCATGACGCCTTGCCTTTGGAGGTAATAAAAGCACTAATTCTTGGCACAACTCCTCAAATAATGGCCGACTGAGTCTGTAATTTCCTACAAACTCTACGTCGGGAATTTTACTACTAATTAATCGATTGCGCAAGCGGCGCCGCCGGTTCCTTCTACGCTCTACACGATCTTTACGAAAAGCTTCTTCGGTTAAAAGCATTCTTGCAGCCATTGCCAATAATTTTCATACAAAATTCACAAACGAGGCAGACACAGACGAGGCATTGAGTCTGGATCTCTTGGCTTTTTTTTTGCGTAATTGTTCAATTCTTCGGAAAACTTTTGTTTTATGTAAATAGTTCCGCTAGTTCAGTTGCTTCTCCTTCTTTCTTGCCGGGCTGATAGAGTTAGAAGCAGCTATCACTGGCTGACCTGCGAACACTGTCTGGATGCCATGTGGTTGGCGACTAACCCATATCGTCCTCAAAACATCACCAGGAACAGTAAGGCCTGCCAGACTTTTTAAGTGGCGAAGAAACTAAGAAGGCTTGCAATCACCAAGCTCCTCATGCATCAACAATTGCTTGATCTTCTTTTCATTGGACGCGGTGAGTCGCTTGATTAACTCGGTCTTCAGCTTTTCATATTTGTTAGTGGCCGGCGGGTTAATAATTATATCCTTTATGTTTCGGGTGTATTGGTTCTCGAGATTTCCGATCACATAATGAAATTTGGTAAAATCACTGGTAATTCTTGCTATAATAAACTGACCTTCGATCTGGGCAAACCAAATTTGCGGCTCTTCAGCCCAAAACGGGGGCAGTGGTACTCCGACTTTAAAAACGTTACTCGAGTCTATCGACATCGCCCCGTCACTAGTGCCGGGAAGCGGTGACGTTGCCGGGCCTCGTGCTCTTTTGCTACATTCCCTTCCATGGTTCTTTCACGGGGTCACCAGTTTGGTATGTTGGGTGCGTGTGTATCACAGAGTACATTTTTTAATAGGGTATAGAGTCGTCACTCAAGTCATTTTGAGGAATGTATAGTATGGCGCCATCTGGTGCTTTGTGCAAGGTACTTTCGCTTGCCGCTGGGCTTCACCGTGCCTATTTTTTATTTAATTTTATTTAGGAAATTGAAATAAAACAAAATATATAATACAAATATCTATAATGTACGTAATAGGGTGGAGCACGAATTTATGGCGATTTTTTTTTATATTTTGATTTCTTAATAGGGGGGTATTTATGCCTTATGTAAAAACATGAACATATGCCAATTTTAGTAATTATTGAAAATGTCTTTTTACCTCCGAATCGCCTCTAAAATTTCGAAATTCTTGAAAAAACTGACTTCTTTGTTCAAATCTATATTTAGTGGAAATTACGGAAAAATGGATGTGAAATAATACACAAAGCAATAATCAGACAAGTAAGTATGTAATAAATGCAAAAAGAAGTAAATGTAACATATAAAAGAAATGCTAGGAACACCTTTTAATTTGGTTTAAAATGACTTTTTATTGTATCAAATTTTGGCATTTGGGCTCTTGACTCTAATTTTGCCTTTATGGCACCTAGTCGCGATTTTTTCGTACACTGAGACATAGCAGCTTCTGTTGTGATCTTCACGGCTCGCTCTACAGCCTGGGTATGGCACGGAAGACGCAAAACCACTTAGGAAACAACTAGTAGACACATTAATCCTATCTAAATTCAATTATTGCGATACCGTATATGGCCCCTGCCTGCTCGCTAGGACAGATAGGCTAATTCAACGCATTCAGAATGCCTGTACCCGTTTCTGTGTAAACATTCCTCGGAGACATCATGTTACCCCATATATTAATCAGCTTAAATTATTAAAAATGGAGGCCAGGCGTAAACTACACTTGGCTACCTTAATGTTTGGTGTCATAACAACCCACAAGCCGCAGTATTTATACAAAAAACTCACTTGGCGACAAACTCAGTACAAATGTGTAACTTACATTAATACTTAGACATTAAATCAGTCTCAGATCACGTCAGTCAAAAATACAAAATCACTTTATTTAAAATAGACTAAAATATTATTGAATGTTGTAATTACTCAAATCAATATTAAATATGATATGACCCCTTCGAGAAATGTTTGGCTCAGGCAATACCTTAATAATATCATCTAAATGCTTCATAGTACAAATATCATCTATTGTTGGGTAAGTAAACACTGATCCTCTTTTAAATTTTGATTCCTTCACTTTCCTCACAAATTTGACCTCAGGCACGTCATCTTTCATTGATATTACTTTGCCTACGAAATGCTTTATGCTCTTTTTTGTAGCAAATTTAGCCAAAATCCAGGATTCTGTTTTAAATTTATTACCATTCTCTGTGAAATATTCAATGTCTGACATTCAGTAGTTTATTGATGGTTCTATGTTTTCTTGATTTTCTTGTTGGTAGTGTCTGATGAATTCATCCACATTTTCATATTCTGAATCGTCAGTTTCAGCTACATACGTATCAACGCTCGATTCGCTATCGGATCACTTCTTTTTTTGTTTGGTAGGTTTGTATGTCTTCAGCAACATCTTTTTTCTAATTTCCTTGCTTGTTATTTTTCTCTTCATACCTGCCACGGCGTATTTCCCTTTCCGTGTTCAACTGGCGACACCGGTCTCGCGAAATCCACACGCTTTTGTTTTACTACGGAATCCTACGATCCCGTGTTCAATTCGCGTCAACTGAGCACGAATTTGTGATCAAGTGGCGCTGGGTAAGGTTTTACAAAATCGTGTGCAGTTGAACTGAACACTTTTTTGACTTGACTCTTAGACTGTTTGAGTCTTCAAAAGCGTGTTGAATCAGCGACGGGTATTATTCTATAGTAGACAGTAGGTTGTATTATTAACTCAGTATGATTTCAATAAAATCTATACTAATATTATAAAGCTGAAGAGTTTGTTTGTTTGTTTGTTTGTTTGTTTGTTTGTTTGAACGCACTAATCTCATAAACTACTGGTCCGATTTGAAAAATTCTTTCAGTGTTAGATAGCCCATTTATCGAGGAAGGCTATAGGCTACTTTTTATCCCGGTACGGGAAGTAGTTCCCACGGGATGCGGGTGAAACCGCTGGCAGAAGCTAGTATTACATACAATACAATACAATTAATGAAACATTATCAACAAAAAAACACCGAAACACAAGACAACTATTTTGCGGAACGTTCGTTTTGGTCTATGTTCACAGCGATATTGTGTGCACCCGGACTGAATTCTACCACTGCTGGGTAATTGTTTTTGATGCCGTTTCGAAATAGATGTAGGTTGGACCTTTATTTTTCGTGAACGTCGTATTTTCTTATCATGCATGTATGAAACAATAAAGGAAGGAGTCAGTTTTCAGTATTTGTGTGTTTACTGGATTTGGTACTTTGATTATTCTAATAAATTCAGACTCAATTGCGTCTACAGTACCTAATCATATAATTTTCTTGAATTGAAGACTCTGTGGAAATATTATGTTCTGTGTTATCAGGTTCATTAATCGGCAACGTAAACTGTTGCTGTGAGGTGCCTTGACTTTTTTCAGCCATCTCCATGTCATTTGAATCTAGTGTTATATTTTGGAAGAAACAGGGTTTATATTCGTCTCCCAATGCGCTCTCGCCTCCTTCGGCCCGCACGATTTATCCCGAACATTTACGAACGCGCTAAATCAGTACGGATTTGTTTCGAATAGACAAGTTAAAAAACCGTGTTCAATTCAATAACACACTGTTTTGTAAAACTTCTTTTAACGTTGCATGATCGCAAAAGCGTGCTCAGTTGACGCGAATTGAACACGGGATCGTAGGATTCCGTAGTAAAACAAAAGCGTGTGGATTTCGCGAGACCGATGTTGCCAGTTGAACACGGAAAGGGAAATACGCCCTGCCACGTCTTCTTTTTTTTCTTCTGTAATTTCTTCTTTTCTTTCTTTAGCTACCATTTCTTTTTTTATTGGGAGTAATTCCATGTGTAAGGCAGACCGTGATATTCTGACCCCTTTCATTTTAATATTTGTATTTCCTTGCTTACGCAGGTTTTTTTGAGACGGTCCTGCTTTGATAGTAACATCAGAGGTAATGACAATTTTCGTTTTTTTGGTTTGTAGGCATTCTGGTATTTTGTTAATAAATGTCATATTTGCTTCGTCGTTCCTTGAAAGTTTACTCAAACTATGAACAGTTGATAGTTGTGAGGAAGGTTCTTCAATATTTTGCATGTAAGTATTTATACTCCTGATACACAAGTTATTTAAGCTATCGGGAGCCTTTGGCATCAGCGATGACTTCGACTGCAGTAATAAGTCAGAATTTGGCTGCATAGTTTCTGGATCATTTTGTGCTTTTCCTTTCTTTGGTTGAGTTGATACATCCTTAAAATCGCTTGAAGAGACCGATTTTCCCGGTGCGACATTTAGTTTCTTGTTTCGTATTTTTTTATTTGGATCTGGACTGCGTGTCTCCTGTAGCCAGTGTAATAGTGCATTGTCAATAGTATATGGCATCACCTTTTGATTTGAGCCTGGTAGTTTACTAATTACTTTATCCGGATTTAATGGTGCAATGCCAGTACTTCTAAATGAACTGATTATGTTGTGTGTTTTTTCGTTAAGTTGGTCCATTAGTTTTTTGGGTAGATCTGGGAAATGTCCCTTATGAATTGTTGCTTCTCTTGGGTTTTTTATCTTGTAATTTAATAGAATTTCTCTCCATAGTTTTTTTAATGGGCCAAAATAGCACACGTCCAAGGGTTGAGTCAAATGGGATGAGTTCGGGGGTAAAAATACGAAACCTTGACAATTTATTACAATCTAATTCCTCAATACATAGCCCTTCCAGATACTTTTTTTTTTAACGACCCCAAAAATCATCACATGACCTCTCCTGCTGTGGGTCAGCAGCGGTGAGGGAGTGCCAGACTCTTGACTAAAAACCGTTTTGTTCCGTCGTAGGCCTTTTATGTACCAGGGCCGCGGTAACTCTTTCGAACAATCTCGCAGCCCAGGCAGGCCTTGGCCCTGTTGGGCCCCGCTGGAGTTACTGACAGTTTTCTACTTGTAAAGTCCTTTCATTTGATACCCATATTGGTGGGATTGATAAAAAATTGTTATCAGCCATTTTGTAGCGGCCGCCATCTTGGATTTCAATTTTTTATAGTATATTGTATTCTGCTTGTTGAGCCCTTTCATTTGATACCCATATTGATGGGATTGATAAAATCTACGTTATTCGCCATTTTGTGCCGGCGGCCATATTGGATTTACAATGTTATTGATATTACTATATTGTATTGTCATCGGAATTAAAGGTGTATACAAAATTTCAGATTAATCGGTTGACAGGAAGAGGGTGAAATTTGAATGACTAAATTTGACCCAAGAATGAATAAATCTATACATATAATAAATCTGTAGAAAAGTAATTTTTGTACATTGAAGAAATTGACAAAAAAAATAGCCAGCATGTTAAAGGATAACTAACAGAACCCATTTCCATCATTTTTGTCATTTTTGTCTGTTTGTCTGTTTGTCTGTTTCTCTGTTTGTTTGTTCGAGATTCACGTAAAAACTACGAATTAAATGCAGACAATGCTTATATACAAAAATTCTACGTAACTTGGGGTATTACTTAGTTTTTGTTTCATCGAAATCGATTCACTCTATCAAAAGATATGATTAATTTTGTGAATTCAAGATGTAAAATATTACGACACGCAATCTATTTGTCAAAACTGTACATTTGAATATTGTACTTATATTAGTTGATCGGCCTATTATTAATCTTTACACAGAAAATCACACCTTTATAAGTAACTTCGGAAGAAAAAAAAATGTAAATTTTGTTTAGCCAAGGTTAAAGTAGCTCCATCTGTGGTAAATAAAATACATCCAATTTGTCAAAGGAGCGAGGTGGTAAATGACAATACTACCATACATTCTTTATAGAGGATTATTATTTCAACAGATGGAGTTGTGTATTTTCCGTAATTCACCATATTTTAACACGTAGTGTAATTTTTCGATAGACATTTCAATAGTGTTTGTCAGTTTGCCGTGCCACATCAAAATCCAACTATAATTATTACCTTGATAAAAAGAAAATTAATAGTTCTCAGCCAAATTTAAAACGGTGCCATCTAAATTATTTTTTGAACATTATGTCAAAAATGATGACTTTAGTGCAATTAATTATCATTTAAAGTTACAGATGGAGTTCATATCAGGATTTTTTAATAAACATAGTTTAGCTTATCTTCCACTAATGTGGTGGCCTTAAAACAAATTACTTTGAGTGAGAAGTATTAAGTAGACCTTAATTATTTTTTTTGATGCAAAATAAGTAAACTTAATCCTAGAAGAAATGAGGATCTATCTCTCGCAAGCGCTGCTAAGCGTGAGGTAGGTAATGTAGGATTCTGTAGCTTTAAAAACAAGCCCAGGTACAAAGTGCAGATAAGAAATGGGAGCTTTCTCGATTTAATACCATACACACGTAAAATGCTTTATGCGTCTGAAAACGTACAAATTACGCGCCGCATACCAGAGACATGCTTACCATGCTTATCCAGAATGCATTGCACAAAAACCAATGGTATCCTATTCGAGAAGTCAAAAGACTTGACCTGCCAACGTCAGCTTCTGCGCTAAGCAAGTGTTCTTAATAGTACCATCAGAATTACATTCATCGTTGAATGAGGTGATTAAATTTTCAGAAACCACAATAACAGTAGGGGCCAAAGCGTATGATCGCTATATAGAGCTCTGATTGGCCCCAGGTGACCAAGTCAGGTCTGATTTGTTTGTTCATCAGATCTTAGAAAGTGTTTCGGTGGATACTTACTGTCGTCCTGTTTACGTGTGACACAAAATATGGTATATAAACGTCCTCCGCAAAATTTTCCCGGTGTGCGGTAGTGACGCACAGTATACAACACTTATGTTTCTTTTGATTTGCTGGCTCCACCAAGAAATGACAAATTGCGAGCGTACATTTTGAAAATCTTGGCAAAACTGCAGGTTTCAAGTACGAAAACATGAAGTGGATTCGCACAGATACGTACATTTTGCCTAATCGTGAACTAATGCAAACATTTCGGTGGAGTCCCGGCTTAGGCCACCACATTAGGCGTGCGCGATCCTCGGGCGTGTGAGTAGCGCGGGCGCCGCGCGTGCGTCGCGAGCGCGTTGCGTGAGCGTCGCGTTTTGCTGCCCTGCGGCATTTGAAGCGCGCTCGCGGCGCGCACGCGCCGCTCTCCTTGACGTTTAACTGCTAAGGCGTTTAGCGGGCGAAGGGGTAAGAACGCAACTCGAGCGCCGCGTGCTCGCCGCGAGCGCGTCGCTTGCACTCTTCACACATGCCGCAGGGCAGCAAAACGCGACGTTCACGCAGCGCGCTCGCGACGCCCGCGCTACTCACACGCCCGAGGATTGCGCACGCCTAATGTGGGGTCAGCCTTACCATAGTGAGTAAGTGCACAGAAAATTCCCGTCATACAACAAGCTCCGACTATACAGGTTTTAGTGTTGGTGGTCTAAGTGACGTTCCGCCACAAGTGTTTCTCCCCAGTAGTGAAACTATCCTACCCTATGCGCCTGCTGATGATGATGACTCATTTTATCATCCATCCAGCTATTCCCCAACTATGTTGGTGTTGGCTTCCAGTCACCGAATCTGTTTGAGTACCAATATTTTGCTTGGAGCGACTACCTATCTACCTATCTTCAATCCAGTCAACTACACAAGACGATATCCATGGTAAGACTGACAGACTTTCTGGCTTCTGATTAGTCGCAGCAGTTGCAGAAAATGTACAAATGACAGCTTTGTCAGACTCAAAGCATATAGACATAGATTATAGCTGTTTCCTGTGAAAATTACTTACGCACCATACGTAATAATTTTCCAAATTGGCTGACTAGATCCAGAGATATTCACAACGTCACAAACTTTACTTCTTTTGTTTAGATAAATGGTCACATCCACAACACAACCTTGATCAATGAATCTATGCGACTGCTAAGTGCTAATCCTAATTATACTGTCACGTGAAAGAATGCACCTACGGGATAAGTAGTATTTTGACTATTCTATATTGCCCACGCAGACGAAGTTGCGGGCAACAGCTAGTAATAAATAAAACAAACGGGGTGAGCTAAAAAACAAACAAAAACAATAATAAAAACCGTTTAAAAAACCGTTTAATAAAAACCGTTTAAAAAACATGTAATTTCTCTTATGAAAAAATTGCACTGGTCACCAACAACGTGAAGTTAGCCACAATTATTCCTCGAAATCTTGCCATAGATGAAAAATACTTAGCATTTAGTAACTTTACGCGAAACCAAGCCTAAAATAGAAATGGCAACTTCAACTTAATTGAAATTAGGCGAAGATAGGTAGCACAGGCGAAGTAACGGATCACGACGGTATACTTAGAAAGTACATACAAACTTAGAAAAGTTGCATTGGTACTTGCCTGACCTGGAATCGAACCCGCGCCCTCATACTTGAGAGGTTGGTTCTTTACCCACTAGGCCACCACGACTTCCGCTCCACCCTAGTACGTAAGTGCTAATTTTTGAACTACATCATTTTCTTCAGAATCAGTTCTGGGCCCTGTTCATAATTTATTTGTTTTTTTTTGCACCAGTTATACATCAATAAATTGAATATGATTTGTTCAATTTTAAAATGACTTCTTTTTGTGTTCCTCGCACTTTATGAAACTGTGTAGTCAATAACTAGTGATGATAGACAACGTTTTCCCCACGAAAGGGAAGAAAACGATATTTTTCATGTCTTGCCTAGGCTTGACCATATGAGATTACACCTTCATTCTAACCCTTGGAAAACCTATAGATCCTTGTGTTCAAGTGCCCTCTTGCGTTTGTCTAGTCGCGGCCGCTGCTACCCCCGCACCGCGCGGGGTGTGACGGGGGAGCGCAGGCGGTCGCGTCGCCAGTACCTCTCGGTAAAGTCGTCAAGAGCTTATTCGAGTCAAGCCTAGGCAAGACATGAAATATATCGTTTTCTTCCCTTTCGTGGGGAAAACGTTGTCTATTTCATGGTCTGTGCCGTCGGTCGGCTTGACCATGTGAGAGGTTTTTAGTTTCTGACGACGCAAGAAAGCGTACTGTGAATTATTAATTAGGTTGTTTATAGAAAGAAAACTAATGTATAGAAAAGATAGTATGTTTATTGAAATTAGACGATTAAACAGGATTGAAAGTATTACTAATTAGATCCCTTACAGGTTGGGCAGTAAACGGTTTTTTTTTTTTAATTATTTCTTGAAAGTAGAATTTGAAAACATTTTTATCCGATCTCCAATTACCCTGTCTTAAGATCTCGTCAAGAGGGACCTCAGTCTCCTTTCTTGACGAAGCAACCGCGGACCTTATACTTCCAGGGGGGAAGTTTATTCCTAAAGCCACTAGTACGGTTCGTATCCAACGAGCTATTACCGCTCTCGAAGCGGGCTTTACGACTCCCCGCCGGAGAGTCGCCGGGTAGAAATAAACAAAGAGTTTAAGCCGAGTTTCCTTCTTGTGAAAGACACAGTAATTAGCTTTTTATTCCAAAATACAGGATCTAGGTTCTTTTCTGAAGACCTAGATAATAACCAACCTGATTATATTATAATGATTTGCGAGGTGTTGCATATAAATAGGTAAATTTAATTTTAAAATATTGATAAGCAATAGTTGAGACGTTTTCACCTTTTCCTTAATGGTTTTCTTTACTTGTTTTTCCTGGCCTTTAATAATAACATTAACATTTTTAGTCATCCATCTTTCGTAAACAATAGGCATGATGACAAATTTTTAAATTCCTTTGTATGATGTAGGTATACGTCTATTTTATATGAAAAATTATTCATTTTAAGAAAATGCGAAGTTTTTTTTATCAAGTAATTGAATTTTTCTCTGTCCATTTTGAATCCGGCGCGAAAACGCTTGTCAGTGTCATGCCGTCACTTGTGACGTCACGCCTGAAATTAACAAGACGCAAGTAAACAACGCTCGTTCAATAATTAAGTTTTTTGTGTAATTAAATATGAATTCGAATGTGTATACGTGGTGTCGGGTCCCCCAGTGTAAGAACACATCCAAAACAACTCCTAATAAGTTATTTGTGTACGTTCCTCACAACAAAAAAAAATACGAAACAAGTGGCTTAAACTTGCAAGGCGAGATTCAAAAGCAATATTGCCTACACCTGATAACAAATACATTTTCAAAAGTATATTTTAAGGAATTATTTATAACTAAAATTGTTATTCATTAAACTAATACACTTACATGGAAGTTTTTTTTATTAAACTAGTATACTTACATGGAAGTTTTGACATTTCTAAATTCAGATGAACAAAAATCTTTATTTGATGCCAAAAACTCTCCCAGCATTATGATGTCAATTCTAGGCAAATAAGCGTTGTTTGCCTTGATAAATCCGTGCTCCATGACTCGTGCTATAAACAATTAATTAATTAAAAACAGATCGCAGTGGACGTTCACAATACGAAAGGTGACGTTCGTGCGAGTGGTTCATCGTCGACCGAGAGGTGACGCCATGTGCTCATTGGTGTTGATTGGTGTTCATGGCGGATTACCTTATTTCGTAGTTTTATTTTATAAAAATAAATATTAATCACATTATTAAAAAATAAAACAATGCGCGTTTTATATTCCAAGCTTCAGGTTTGATTGAATAAATATAATATTTTAATGATTTTTAATTACTGTCATCATGCCTTTTGTATCACCCCCGTTTACGATATTGAAATTCACGTTTTTATCAGAACAGTGTGCACATCTGCGTTCTAAACAAGCAATATTAAGCTCAGTATTGCAACAAAGGGACTTGGCAAGCTGAGAACAAGCTGAGAAGCCTTAGAATAAGGCAACATTTTTGATTGGTGTAGTGTAAAAACAATGTAATTATTGTTGGTACATATGGAACATAAGCAGGTATTTCTTGATGTTGCTGTGGGGAATATTACCCAAAAAGGACGATGACGCCGGAAGGTCTCATATGAAATATTGAGCCCAGACCTGTTGATAAAAGTCTTATGAAGATTAAGTAACGTATCGTTTAAAAGCCGTATTTGTTTTTTCACCTTTCGTCGCGTGATAGTTTCTTTTCTACCGGCAGTCAGTCTACTGTTCTCATCGTCAAGTAAAAACTTGTGTATCTTTTCTTTTAGGCTATCTTGATCAGTCCTTTTTTGCTCTTTACGTTTTTTCAGTCTCAAGATTTGCATTCTATATCTAGCTATTTTTTTTTCCAAAAGTTGCAATAAGAGTCAAAAATTTGTTTTTCGCCTTCAATCGTCGCCTATTTCGTGCGCTCATTGCTCTTCCAGATGAAATTCTTGAAAACCTTGAACTTGGGCTTGAGGGTGGTGTATCATTGAGTATTATCTCAGTTCATTTTCTGATTTTCTCTTTCTCTCGTCTGATCTTTGCTTTTTCGCGCCACATTCTTCTGATTTGGCGCTGTTGTCTCGGCGTGAAGTCTTTTATAGTTTTAATCAATCCGTCTTGTTTTTTACGCTGGTATCGCTCTCTATCTTTTCTACGTCGCTCTTCCAAAGAAGCAGCATCTAACTTAGCTCGAGCCCTACGCATGCTCATTTTTTTTGTTTTCGTCGACGTTTCTTCTTCTCATCATCGCTCAGATTTGTCCTAGACGTACTTGATCGAGGCATTTTGCCTGAAGCAAACATTTAATGCTAATTATCGCTATAGAAACTTCTGAATTTTGTCTATGACTTTGCCGAATGGACTGTAAAGCTCAGCCTAAAAAAGAACCATTGCTTTTTAATAATGAATAAACCCCAAAAAGTATTTTAATGTGATGGTGCAGTCAAAAATAATCTCTCCTGTGGACATGTGTCTCTCCTGTGGACATATTAAACCACAGAATAGATGTCCACAGAAGGGATTGACAAGAACAACTGAACAACGGTATTTTTATTTTTGAGGTTAGAATACAAGTAAAAATGGATTTAGAAAATACTCCTCGGAAGGTATTAAGGATGCATCTTTTATAAATATATAATAGTGTACTTACCAAGCAATACAGGAAACAGGAAAGTAGCTAACTGATCTATGACAAAACTAATAAAAAATGTTAAAAATATAATTAAATCGGGTGCCGTCTGTAACCTCCACTCAGTCGACGCCGGCAAGTGACAGATATTTAATGTTGCCATTATAAAGAATATACGTTTTGTGGTAGTTATCGTACAAATAAAAATACCCTGAATTTTTAGGTCGACAGAAAAGATGCAAACCCGTATAACCGAATATTTATTTGAAATTTTGAAATATATATTGCGATAAAAATTTTAAAACTTATAAAATAATATACGCCATGATAAAGTACAATAAACACTTCAACGTAATCACAAATTTTGCCTATTTAAACTAAGCAACTGGCTTCTTCAAATATAACTGATCTGAACAGATCATAAGGGGAGGGACATTATAACTCAAATTTAGGCAAAGATATAAAATGTATACAATATTTTAATATTTGCGTCTACTATTTTAATAACAGGTTTAGTTTTTGAACATTTTCTAAAACAAATGATCATTTACAGTATTTCTTTTTTAAATTATAGTACCTGAACATACGTTTGTGTATGACCCATCCACATCCATAATGTTATTTACAACCATGTTTTTGAACCTTTTCTGGTATCTTGCGATGGCAAAGTTGCAACGGACTTATGATTTTACCTGGTACAATTGATATGATTTAAGAAACACCAGTATTACTGAAAATAATCTTCTGAAGCCCTACGCCCTATATTCGGTAACTTGGGATCGTAGATTTCCCTACGCAAAAACATTATCTTAGATGGAGGTGTGGGTTGACAAGAATGGATAGTGAGAAATGAGTATATTAGAGGAAGTTTGAAAGTAGCTCCAGTGACTGAAAAATTGAAAGGAAATCGTCTGTCATGGTATCGCTATGTAATGAGGAGGGACGACAATCATGTGATCAGACGAATGATGAATTGAATGTGTGTGTTGACGAATGTAGAGAGGTAGGTCAAAGAAAAGATTGATGGATTGTGTGAGAGAGGATATGTCTTGTTATGTCTTTTCCTGTTTTCAAAGGGTCCGTTCAGATAGACCGGGTCGGAGAGCATCGGCGCGCATTTTTCTTTTCACACAGACCGGAGCCGATTGGCTGCGCAAGCATTAAAGAGCATGCAAACGGAGCCAAACGTCAAGAAAAAATACACGATCGGAGCCGGTCGGCTCCTCTTATTATTTCACACCGAGCGCATTCGAGCATTCTCAATGACAAAAGCAGTGCGCATGCAAAAATAAACCTTACTTCAATTACTAAGTACTCAATTTTCAACGTGTTAAGAATTTGCTCTGCTCCGACCCGGTCTATCTGAACGGACCCAAAGTCATCAGTTTGTTTAAACCAACATTTTTCCTCCGGATGGTACGAGTAGCGTACACCTTTGTAAATTTTTCACAGATTTTGCACAGTCTTTTCTCAAATTTGGATTTAATGTCAGACATATTTTTCTTGTTTTTGGCAAAATTCTTTTTGTTCATTGCATACTCTTTGCCAATTTAATTGCATAAGCTTGCAGTGGATGTTACTAGTGCTTTATCAATTTTGTCCATGATATATCGCAATAAAATTTGTCAGCGTTTGAGTATTAGCCCCAAAGCTAATTCTACTTTTTGTTTTTTAATTTTCATTGTTTGTATCATAATTGTAATTATCTTTGAGCAACAAGTCCAATCTGGATGTTATATTTCGACCAAGCATAAGCTTTGCTGGGCATTCGCCTGTTGCACAATGTTGTGTCGTGCGGTATTCAAATAAAAATCCTTATAATTTTTCGTTAATTAAATTTTGCGAAATTTTATCGCTAATGATACATCTTATCATTTTCTTGTATGTTTTTACAGAATTTTCTGCCTGTCCGTTACTGCAAGGATGATGAAGATTGGAGATGTCACATATCGGATTCCGTTCATTTCGCAAAAATGTTTAAATTCGGTCGACTTAATTTTTACATAATTATCTGAAACTATGACATTAGGTATACCAAATCTTGAAAACAATTCTTTCAATTTTGTTATGAGCGCCCGAAATATTTTAAAATCTTTTTTAAATCGGCCATTTATGGTCTCTATCTCCATCGGATCATTGTTACCAAAGTCATCAGTTAAACATGTTCTAGCTACATGATTTTTTCTATCTAACGTACTTTTCGATATTTTGAATTTTGTAACTAATCGTCTGTCCGGTTCACCAGTTCTTATTTTAGTCAAGTATATGCCTAAAGCGGTTGCAGACTTATCCGTTCTGGTACGTAGAGATAGACTCCAGTCCAAAAATTCAGTTCACCGTCATCGATCTCTTCAATATGTTCCAAATCTAAGGGGCTGTCTCCACGAGCGAGAGAATCGCGACGAGTCCGCCCTTATATCGTCGGATAATCTCCACGAATGAGCGATAATTCCGCCGCGTATCGTCGCGAGTCGTTACGGAATCGCGGCGACTCGTAACGGTATCGCCGCGTTTCCTTGACGTCACGTTGCGAAAGAAGGAATTCAGTTACGTGCCAGACGAGAGCGAAATAAGTAGTGTCTCAGTCGATAATATAACATTATTTATTTGTATATCTATACTCTCGCGCTTAACATCTCTTTATTAGAATCCAGAAACATTTGGACTAATGTTTTCTTTTTATTAGACGTCGATGGTTCCGTAACACTAGGGATGGTATTAACCGAACTGTCGTCTTGACTGTCCTCATTAAACATGTTTGACGATGTTGAAGCGTGTTTCTTTAAAAAAAGTAATGCATCATCATGAATATACTTTTGTCGTTTTGAGGCAGCTTGACCAGATTTTGAACATTGCTGCAACTTTAACTCCTTACGAAACTGATCCCTTAAAGATTTCCATTTTGTCATTAACTCAAGTCCTAAAAGCAAAGAGATAACTTTTAATTTGAATATTATAATAATATATAAGTATACATATATTGTCTCCATTGGCCCACAAACATCACTGTGTATCACATCTAGAGGCTCATTCTGTCTAGCGCCTCCTGGGCCAAATGGTAAGCGAAACTGCTCTCCTTCGCAACACACTGTGCATGTATTTTTGTTGATCACTGACTTATATGTGTACGATATTCCTGTGACTGCTCCATCTTTCATCTTGTTCTGATCATTCATATTCAAATGACCCAATCTTCTGTGCCATACTTCACTGGTGGTGGCTGAAGAAGGTGGTGTAAACAAACATATGTCACACCATACGTCCAGCTTATAAACACCGTTGATCTCGTGTGCCACTGCCACTAAACAGTTGTCTTTGTTGTAAATATGAGCATAGTTTACACCAAACTGCACTTTGTTTCCAGATTTGTGAAGTTGACTGACCGAAATCAAGTTAGTGGTGAGGAGTTTGATTCAGGCTTCAGTGCACACTCTGCAGTTTTATCAGAGGAAATGTGACTTTGAAAATGCACACATTCTTGAATCAAATCGTCCTCTATGTTTGGGCGGTAAATGAAACCGACCTCTTATGGTTTTTATGCTTGTATTTGACAATAATCAAGGTTTTGTAACTTAATTACTAAAAACAACAATATTTTGTAAATTACGACGCGTTTTGTTCGAGAGTAAAAATGGCAGTATACGTCACCGGAACCCCCCCGCACACGTCGCCCCACGTAGCTGCGTTCCGTTTCTCTCGGGCTGCGTTCCGGCGTAGACATTCTCCGGCCCTTGAAAGAGTAACTTTCAACTGGTTCAATTGGCAGACGAACGATGTTGTGGATCGCTCGACGAATGGTGCCTCTGGCAGTGTAGATATCAACCACTCGACACACGTTGTCTGGTCCCATATGTAGGCGTGTAATACGACCAAGACGCCAGCGCTTTGGTGGTGCATTATCTTCTTTTATGATGACCATATCATTAACTATGGGGTCGACATTAGGCGTCTTCCATTTTGTTCTTATTTGTAGATCAGCTAAAAACTCCTTACGCCATCGCTCCCAAAACTCTCCTCGAATTTTCTGGATCAAATGATACTTCGATCGGCTGTTGTCCGCAGGATGCGAAGGTAGGTAGCATCATTGGCCGCCCAATAAGGAAGTGCCCGGGGGTAAGGGGAGTTAGGTCGAAGGGATCAGAAGAGATAGGAGAAAGAGGTCGGGAATTTAATATGGCTTCTATCTGTGAAAATAGCGTGGTCAATTTTTCAAAGGTAAACGATTGATTACCAGCGATCCTAATAAGATGGTATTTTGCAGCCTTAACGCCCGCCTCCCATATACCTCCAAAATGAGGAGAATATGCTGGACTAAATACGAACTCTATACCTTCGCAGGTAGCAAATTCTGTGACAGATGCACGACTGGAGCGTAGAATATTACCAAGTTCATTATTTGCACCTACAAAGTTCGTACCGTTATCGCAATATAATACCTTAGGTTTACCTCTACGCGAGACGAAACGACGCCAACACAATATGAAAGCATCTGTAGTAAGATCGCTCACTACTTCCAAGTGGACAGCTCTAGTGGTCAGGCATATAAATAAGCAAAGATAACATTTGGTTTTACGGTTACCTCACCCCCTTTTACTTGAGATCATAAATGGGCCTGCAAAGTCAGTGCCAGTTGAATAAAAAGGAAAAGTTGCTTCAGTTCTTACTGCTGGTAAATCACCCATAATAGGTTGGACAGTCCTACCTCTGTAACGAGTACATATCACACAAGATTTTACAACCTTGCGATACCACCGATAGGCCAATAATTCTCACGTATCGAGGACAGCAGCAGCTGCGGACCTGCGTGAAATAGACGGTTATGTTCATGTTGCAACAACAAGAGTATAACAATATGCTTACCATTTAAAATAACAGGATATTTTTTTATTGAAATCGAATGAGGCATTCGCTAATCGACCGCCTATACCTATATATCTTAACAAGCCTTCCGCGTCAATAAATGGATTTAATGGTAGTAATTAAGATTTTTTATTCAATTGCTGACCACCAGACAAAGTCTCTAAGTCAATCATAAAACATTCAATTTGACTTACTTTAATAAGCAAAGGACAATGCCGGATTTTGTATGGACTCTGTCCCCACCCACCAACAGACTTGAAACTAGTGTCATCGGAAGCGCATCCTTCGATAGATCATGATTATCAAAACGATTTATTCCAAATATATGGGGTTTTGGAAATATACGACATTTTAGTAACCTTAATAATCAATTAACTTTAAGTTTGTTAATCAATTACTCGGAGTCGCGTGGACCGATTTTGATTATTTTTGTTTTAATGCAGAGAACATATCTCAAAGTTATTCCGATATAATTTTCATCGAGATTTTTTTGTAAGTTTTGAGTTATCACCGGTTAAAATAATAATTGGTTTAATGATTTTGTATCGACCTTTACTAACTCCAACAGAGTTGAACCTAGTGTCACCTGAAGCGCCTTATCTGGTAGATCATTTCTTATTATAACGACATACTCCAAATGTATGGGGTTTAAGACATATTCGACATTTTAGTATCCACAATTAACGTAACGTTAGGTTAGGTTAGTCGGTGTATAAAGCAATTACTCAAGACTAAGCCGATTCTAACTATCATTTATTGTTGGACAGGAGGTGGTACCTCAAGTGTGGTCCCATTAAAGTTTCATCCAGAACTGACTAATAATTTTTGAGCATACGGGAAAAACTGTGGTAAACCTAACCGAGTTTGATACTTACGGCCAGTTTCTTCATCAAAAGTTAAAGTTAAAGTAATGTCTAAAGTAAAAGTAACGGTCAAATACGTTTTTTCAAGGCTAAAGTGACAGCAAAACTAATAGAAAAATTGAATTTGACCGTTACTTTAACTTTAGACATTACTTTGACTTTTACTTTGGCTTTAACTTTTGATGAAAAAACTGTCTGTTAGTTAACAGTTTAGTTACGAACAAAACTTACTTATTTTAAATAAATGAAATATTTTAAAACAAAACCATATTTTATATGAACTCAGAAATGTATAAATACAAAAAAAAACAGAACTTCTCTTTAAGTAAAAATCATAAATATTGTCATTAATATTTGACGTTACATCTAAAAAAAGAACACATGGTTAAGGAATAGCTGAATGGTTAAGCGGCCTAAGTCAAGATATCCAACTGACAATTGCTCTATTAAAACATTGATATTAGGTGGCATTCTGTTGGGCTGGAAGCTAACTCCAATATAATTGGATAAAGGATGGGCAAGTGGTGAATAAGTAGTAAAAAATATTGTAACTTAAAAAATGTATTCTCCGTCAGCTGAGTTTTATGCCGAAGCATTTCGAAAATAAAAGTCCATATTATGCGTAACATGACAGAAACGCGTCTGATAATTTTAATTAGTCATCATTCTGCAGGCCAACAAGTTTATTTTATACCGGTAAAGTCACTGCCGAGTGTTGCGTTTAACAGAATGATTAAAGAAATCAAAAGTCAAAGAAACAAACTCAAAAACTGCTGGTCAGATCTCGAACTCAAAAACTGCTGGTCAGATCTCGAACTCAAAAACTGCTGGTCAGATCTCGATTAAAGTTGTATGACACCATCCTTGAAGTAATCTCTCGTTATGTAAAAAAAATAATCAGCATTGTCTACCCAAAATCTAGGTAGTCGGTGAAAACCCCGAAGGGATTCGATTATGTATGGAATGAAATGACTTATAGTTTCTAAACCCCATACATTCGGAGTACGTCGCCGTGGTAAGAAATGATCTATCAAATGAGGCGCTTCTGATGACACCAGGTTCAACTCTGTTGGAGGTGATGAAGGTGTCCTTACGACATCCTACATTGCCTCTTGAAACCGATTATTTTAACTGATGATAACTCAAAAACTGCTTCAAAGATCTTGATAAAAATCAAATCGACTAGCTTTGATATAGTTTGTCTACATAAAAAATATATTTCAAAATCGGTAAACGCAACTCCGAGTAATTGGTTAAAAAACTTGATTATTAAGGACACTCAAATGTCGTATATTTCCAAAACCCCATACATTTGGAGTAAATCGTTATGATAATCATGATCTATCGAAGGAGGCGCTTCCGATGACACTAGTTTCAAGTCTGTTGGAGGTGGTCAAGGTGTCCTTACGACATCCTACATTGCCTCTTCAAACCGATTATTTTAACTGATGATAACTCAAAAACTACTTAAAAGATCTTGATGAAAATCAAATAGGACTAGTATTGAGATAGTTTCTCTACATACAAAAAATATATTTCAAAATCGGTCCACGCAACTCTGAGTAATTGGTTAACAAACTTGAAGTTAGTTGATTATTAAGGATACTAAATTGTCGTATATTTCCAAAACCCCACAAATTTGGAATATGTCGCCATAATAAGAAATGATCTATCGAAGGAGGCGCTTCCGATGACACTACTTTGAAGTCTGTTGGAGGGTGGGGACGTTTTTAGGCATTGTCCTTTAGTGACTTGTTAATTTCGTCAGTTTGTGAACAACCAATTATTCTATTATCTTTATTTCGCAAGTTGCCTACAAATCTAAGAACATATGCATAAACTCGTTTTAATTTATTAAAATTCGAGAAATCTTTAAAATTTATAAAGGTATTTTCAGGCATTTGAGAGGCGTTTACAAGCACCTTAAGCTCAGGTAATTCTACGGTAGTGTGCGAAGTTTGCGGCCAAGCATGAGAGCCTTCCTTCAAGAAGGGAGGTCCTTCCCACCACAAGGGCTCGGCAAGCAAGCGCTGAGGACTAACTCCCCTGGAGGCCAAATCAGCAGGATTTAGATCAGTGGGAACATGTCGCCACGAAGAACCTTTAGTTAGTTCAATTATATCGACTACTCGATTGGCGACAACGGTTGAGTCGGTCCACATAATCTTGTCGGTAACAGTAATACGAATGGATTGCAGTACCTTTGTCACCAGTCGAGCACCCAGTAAAGCACCACACAACTCCAAACGAGGGGTGGTCATGGCCTTCAGGGGCGCCACCCTGGACTTAGCACACAGAAGGCTGACAGCTACACTGCCGCCACTACCCGTAGAGCGCAGATAGACGCACGCTCCGTAAGCCTCGTGCGATGCGTCTACTCTTTTCAAATTATGCCTTCCATCTTTGCTTGACGATTATTTGCCAATGTCAACGTGTATTAGTAACTCTTTATTTTCATCAACTTGGCTCCATCTACTTGGGAACCACTTGGCTCGCCAGGACATGATAATATGGCGGAAGTAGTAGGCGACTCGAACAAATCTGATTCGATCAGAACATTATCAATGTTGAGCTGCTGGCTGTCTTCAATAACATCAATATCTACCAGAACATTCTTGATGTTGGGCTTTTGGTTGTCTTCAATAACTTGAATGTATGTCTTCGGCCGATAAATTTAATTCACAGAATGTCTCCTCAGATGATGAAAATGGAATTGTAGATACGTGTTTTGGTTTAGATAGCAGCTTTTGCTTTAATATATTTTTTTGTACTTTTGCCCTGTTCACGCGTATTATTCGTTCTACATTCTTACCACACTTGGTACAAAATCTGAAGGTGTCAGCGATTATGTTGTAGCATTCGTCGCATCTTAATAATAATTTAATACAACCTGTACAGTTATTATTTTTGTTCTGCCGTTCCATCCACTTTTTACAAAAGGGACATTGCGGGACAATAAGGAGTTGAGGGATATATAGCTTCACTATAACTTCTGGAAAATTGTTTTAAAATATCAACAATTTAAATATTATAGTTGTTTGAATTCTTTATTTTCTCGATGACAGATGTAGTTCTTCTTCTTTTCCTAACCATGGCCACCGTCAAAAAAAAATGACAGATGTAGTTTGATAGTTATTGTGTAAATATTTGTCAGTATTCACTCAAAAAAAAATTGTCTATGGTAAAATGTCAATTGAAATGTAAACGTCTTTTTGCTGTGCATCTATACTATAATTCTTTAACATCGAGATAGGAGTTATAAGGAGACGCCGTGTTGTTATAGACGTATCTATAGTTATATAAATATGGGCGAAATATAAAACAAACTATGCAACATAGTTCTGTCTCACTCTTTCTAAGCAGATAAGTGTATTTGAAAACAGGGACTACAATATTTTAGTGGTTGCGTAAAATGGTAACATTTACTTTTGATATCCTCCTGTTTGTAGGTGCGTGCCATGTCCGCCATTTAAAGTACTACATTTTCAGGAAGTTGTGCTGTCAAATCGGTGTTCTCAGTGATTTATTATTGCGGTTTTATAGAAAACCACTTGAGTTTACCTTTAAGACTTTATTATTTCAATAGTGAAATAGTCAACGAATATGCCTATGTGTTGTATTGTGAAGTGTGGTGCTAGGAAGCACCAAAATCAAGCTGGATTGTCTTTACACAGGTTAGGAACCTATTTTTGCTAGAAACTACATAAAATAATTCACATTGGATAAAAAATATGTTACGGGAACATGAATTGATGGTGAAAGTACTTATATTTAAATTGACTTTTTATTCCTTTTATGTACATATTTACATGACGTGAAAATAAACTTATTTATACATATATACAACTAAAAACAATTATAAAATGGCATCAAAAAACTCCTCATCGCTGCCCACCGGGAGTGTACCCAAGAGGCTGGCAGCATTGCCACGTTGGATGGCAATGCTTAATTTTTGACCAAAATAAAAACCAGCCTTTGGGTCACTTGAAGTGTCAGCAAGTCGCTTTGCCAGATCTTTAAAAAGCAGATGAGCACTTGGACCCCACGGCCCGAGGGTTTCAACCCCAAACGGCTCAAAGGTATAGTTACCAACCAGGGTGCTATATTTGCGCCGTTTGAGGTTCTCTGCAGCCGCAGCAGCGGAACCAGCACATCGCGCCGAGCTAGGAAGATGGGATGGTGCAAGAGTATCGACACAGGTCGCGTCCCATACTAAAGACCTACCCATCTTCCACGGGAATAACGACATACCGTCTGGTCTCTTGCCATCGTCGCGTGCCAGACCACTGGGTTCTAATATGGCTGGAACGCCGACGGCAACAAGAGCGCGACGGATTATGTCATTGATATTCGCATGCCGTGCAAAGCGTCCCGCGCTGCGGCTGCACGACAAGCCGTGGTGTCCAAGGCTGCTGACAGCTTCACCACAGTGGCAGCGGTGAGGAGAGCAACACGGAGCACCCAAACGCAAGCAAACAGCAAGCCGGAAAGTGGTGTCGTCAAACAAGGTGCCTATGTTTGACGACGGAAGTGCCAGAAGCCATAGACCCGACTCCCATTCGCCCACAGCCAGAAGGCGCGCTCGCTCTGCAGAAGAAATTGACGTATTTATCAGATTATTCCGTATAACTCTGCAGAGCGGCTCATCCCACTGTCTCTGGGAGGACGGGTTGACGGGTGGATCAGTATTCGGGCAAGTGATTTTCCAAGCCTCTACAGCCTCAGTCAGACATGGTACCTCGCAATTGGCCAGTGTGATAGGAAGAATTTTCCTGGTCAATTTCTCAGTACCATGGACGGAGGATATAAAGGCCGGTAGGCTAATACTTGAAATTTTGCGGACGCCAAGCCCTCCCATGCGAACGGGAAGAGTAGCCTGAATCCAGGCTCGGTCGTCCAAGGCCACATTTAAAATTGATGTTAATGTGTGTCTAATAATTTTGTCAAGTTTTTCCAAAAGATTTGTGTGCTTCCATAGACTGGAAGCACGCAAATAGTACGTTAATTTTGGGCCAAAACAACAATATCTGATGATTGTGATGGCTGAGTGCATGTTAATTTGGAGTAGCCTGTCCGAAATATGATTGAAATTTTGTATTTTATCATGAATAAAATTCGAGAATGAATTTTCAAATATTGGGGAACCGAGGAGACAAAGAGAACTCTTGTCAATTAATTTGATATCCGGGGCTATTGCACAAAATTTGGAAAATATGTCTTGTCTGTCTGTATTGTCCGTTACAAAGAGTTCACATTTGGAATAATTTAGATTTATTCCTATTGCTTGGAATTTATTTTGAAGAAAGGATAGGTCTTTAAGAACAGTATCTACTTTGCCCCCCAAGGTTCCGTCATCAAGGTACCAAACATTGAATTCAGAATTTAGCTGCCGAATTATTGGGTTTATGGCTAAACTGAAAATCACGGGCCCGAGTGGGTCACCCTGCTGACAGCCAACAGAAGATTCTAAAAGGTTGTCCCGATAAAGTAATTTAGATGGGTGCCTGTAGCATTGGTAAAGAAAACTATAAATTTGGGGTAGCTCTTTTTTAGTTTCAGCCAGTAGGGTGTCCCTGTTAACTGAGTTGAATGCATTCTTTATGTCAACCTTCATTATGACCTCTCCTTTGCCACAATTTAGATAGGTCGACAATGCGTGTACAGCAGCCTCGCAGCCCCCTCTTGAGCCGTAACCCAGCTGAAGGGGCTGAAATTTTTCCGAACAACCCTCGTTATAAAATTTACAGCAAATCTTGGCTGCCATACGACGGTAAGTAGTGCCTACGGCAATTGGACGAATGCCGCCATCCCTCTTGCGTAGAGCGCAGAGGTTTGCTCCATACAAGACGTCGATGACGGCCTCGTCCACCTTGCCGGAGAGCATTAGGTTGACCAGGGCTGTAAGCTCCTTCAAGAGTGACTCACCAGCTTCCCCGGCGCTTGGGCAGGTAAGGTCCTTAAGGTGTTGCGGACTCAAGCCGTCGAGGCCGCCTGCGGAACCGCTCCTGAAGGAGCCTATTGCCGTGATCAATTGTCGACCTGTAACGATGAGGGTATGTATATCCGGATCAGGGGGGTCGGGAAAAGAAAGGTCATCGGATGGGGCAGGGTGTTTGCTCTCCAAGGCGGAAAGTGTTTCTGGAGAACACGGTGCCACCACATCACTGCTGAAGAGGATCCTCGCTGCACCACTTATGTCACCTTCACTTAATTTGGATTCTACCAGGTGGGGGATGCTCCTCGAATAGGTAGATCCTGCTGTCGGTAATTTAGTGTCGAAATCTCTGGCCGAAACATTACAATTATCTTTAATTTGGGTCGTTAAGGACTTTTTGGATGCCAAATTCTTTTGAATATGTAAGATTCTATAAGGGAAGGTGAGTAAGTTCTCCCAAGCACGTTGCGAGTTCTCACGTGCAGCCAGGCGGACACAACCTGCCAAATGTTGAGCTACTAAAGACCTGGCGCCACGGGGAACCCGCTTTAGGATTGGAATTGTGTTTTTGAATTTTGAAAGTCTTTTCCAAAACGGTTCCAAAGGTGTGTCGGTATCTGGGTTTGTCGGGGTTAGTGTGGGAGGAACTGCACATTGGGATTTATGTGTCTTCCCAATGTGCACGTTCAAACCCCGCTTACCTTTAAAAAAACGTGCTTGGGGGCACAGCGGGCATCTCAGGGCATCCAGAGATGTTGAAGATTGACAAGCACTTACACTCCCATCACCATTACTGTACATCCGGGTGCCTCGCTACTTATTAGTATACACTTACAGCTATTAATTTTCCACAAAAGAATATTTACAATATTAAAACTAAAAAATCAAAATAGCACTCAAAACACAAATAATCAAAATGTCAATTTGACGCAGTCGCGCTGGTCTGGCGGGTGCCATATTTCGGCGTGGGACTCACTGGCCAGCCCCAGCCGGCCAGTGCCGCGCCCCGGCTTCTCAGGCGGTAGCCTGCGTTTTATATAGAAGGTCCGATGCTTATGATACTGAGGCTGTTAAAATCGGACACGTATGCATTCGGTACCACGGAGACTCGGCCGTGCAGCAGTTCTACTGCGGCGCCAGCGTGTTCGTGACAGGCGGCTGCGGATTCCTCGGCAAGCAGCTAGTAGAGGAACTCTTCAGGATACTATTTCTCAATTTAATAAAAATTCTTCCCTTACAAATGACAGCAATTGTCAATATATTTTTTTGTCAATATTCGTATTGATAGTGAAGGTGTTTTTAATTTTATATTTTGGTTTATTTCTGTATAAAAAGCTATATTTAGAAATAAATGAATAACATGTCATATTGGCATAGTGCTATGGAGTTGTCATAATAGTATCGATATAATATCCACTTACCAAGTCTGCTTTTACAAATTTTAACATCAGAACTTACTGTCCCTAAGACACTGAGCCCTCAGAGTTGTGTATTATTTTGAATAAAACATCTTTATTTGGTTCTTTAGTTAAATACTAGCTTTTCCTCGCGGTTTTACTTGCATTCCGAATAAATGTGTATATTTTTAGGGAATAGTTTATGTTTTTATATATACATATATCCTTGATTTTACAGATAAAAAGTTTTAAAATGCAGTTAAAAACATTTTGATTAAAAAGGCGTATTATAAAATTCAGGATTTTATTGACATATTTTATTGAAAATAATATGTTTTGCCTTTTTATCTTCTACGATAAAAAGGCAAAACATATTATGCTTCTACGGCGACCACGGGCACGGCAGTGCTTCCGCACCGACGAGACAAATCGCAGCGCAAGTTGCAATATTTGCTTTAGAACTTAGTTTTACCGAATATAGGTTTCGAATTGTATAAATATTTTTCTCTTACCACTAAAATTGTTTTGTACAATCGATTAATACATAATTAGCTCCATTTGCATTATATAACTTTCTCATGAATAGCTTGAAAACGATTGTAAATTATTGTATTTTTTTAAGAGAGTATCTACTTATGGCGTTTCTTGCGGATTCTTCTTCATAAGACCGAATCTTTGGCACCCTGCAACTAGTCTGACGTTTCGAAAGAACTTTCATAGGGCTATTTGAAATAATAAATAATTACTTTGTCTGTGTTTTTTTTTAAAAAAAAGGTATCACCCTACTGAAATGACTCCTCCCATTTGGTTGATGTTATGTTATTAGTATCAGTGAAGTTAATGTGATAGTTCGATGACGAAGAAATTATTTATACTCGGTTATTTTTATGCACCCAGTAAGACTCGTACGTACTTCTAACTAGAATACAATATCGATACTTGTTAAATCCGGTAGCGGTACAACCCTAGCAATGGCAGCCATTTTAAGTGCTACTGCAGATTGTAGGTATGCACGTTTTTTTCGTAGGTATTTCCAGTCCCCATAGTTATAAGTCAATGTTCTTTAACCACTTGTCATTGGCAGAATCGTCGACGTTTGCATCGACATGGATTGCCATAAATAAAAATAGAATAGAATATAATTCTTTAATATTCCTAAAAATCTAAAAGCAACAAATTTCAATAAAATTTAAAAAGTATTGTGTCGTGTGTTTGTCGGGAAGTTCGCCGGGTCAGCTAGTAAATAATACAAATTTAAACTCAGCAATTATTCGCACTATACTTGAAATTAGCAATAAGGGTGATGGGACTCCAATTAATAGTAAAACAGTTAACGATATTGATGATGATATTCTACCCGAAGTCCAACGCAACCTGGTGAAATTGTATACAGCGATGTGTACGGTCCTATAGAAGAACCTTCCGTATCGGGTATGAAGTAGTTTGTGTTGTTCAAAGATGGTGCTACAAGCTATCGCCATGTTTACTTTATGAAACATAAGAGTGAAGTATTTCAATGTTTTCTGAAGTACAATGCCATTGTGAAGAACAGATTTGGGCGAGATTTGCAAATAATGGTACTGAATATGTGAACCAAGAATTCACATCTTTTATGTAGAGTAAAGGGATAACGCATGAACGTACTGCTCCGTATATTCATAATTACACAGAATATGAAATTTCGAACACTTATGAAGAAGCAATGAAAAGTCCTAATTCTCATCTATGGAAGAAAGCTGTAGTTGAAGAGCTTCAGTCACATGAAGAAAATCAGACGTGGATACTGACCGATAAAAGTGAGAAGAAACCTGTATCGTGTAAATGGGTGTTCTCTTTAAAGAAGAATACAGATGGAGAAATAGTACAATAGAAAGCACGACTGTGTGCACGAGGGTTCACACAAGTCAAGGGCTTGGATTATAATGAGACTTTTTCCCCCACAAGCAGGTACGATTCGTTCTGGGTGCTGTTGCATCGCAGCTAGAGACGAGCTTCACATCGAGCAGTTTGATGTGAAGACGGCCTTCTTTTACGGCAAGCTCTCCGAGGGCATATACATGGAGGTGCCAGAGGGATCGGAAACTCAGCCTTCCAAAGTCTGTAAGTTGAATAAATCTATATATGGTCTTAAACAATCGTCGAGATGTTGGAATGAGAAGTTAAGTTCTTTTCTAACTAATTATGGTTTCCAACCGTGTCCGTCTGATAATTTATGTTTTTGTAGATGTCAAAGTAATATTAATTCTTTATGTTGATGACGGATTACTATTATCGAAGAGTAAAGATGATTTGTCAGATATATTAATTATATAATTGATGGTCGGGTCAAGAAATAATTGCATAAGTTCCCTGATCCAGAAAAAGGGTTGGATAGTGTTGAGGGACGTCACTAGTCCCATCATTCAGTTTCGTTCATGTTGAACACACAGCACTAGCAGCTGTCATTTCATTGTGTTCTGTGATTGATTTTAAAAGCATGTGGAACAAAAATAAAAGTTTTAATATCAAGTGGAAGTTATTTATTTAATCAAGCTTAATCACACCCATCATGACACAAAACACAGCAAATAACATGGTGTCAGCGTGGGGTGGAATGCCGCCGTTTCCCGAAATGTGTTTTGTGGGAAACCTGTCAAAAAATTTTCAGGTTTGGGTGCAACGATTGAAGATATATCTGACGGCTCACGGAATGGAAAAAGAAAACCCAAAACGATTGGTAAATATACTACTTAACTATATAGGACCGAAAGGAATTGAAATTTATAACACTTTTGGAGAAAATGAAAATGAGACGTTGGAAGAAGTCATTAAAAAATTCACAGAATACTTTGCGCCGAGAAAATCATTGATCATTATACGAACGAATTCTTTACAATTACGCAAGGGAATTTAACCCTAGAAGATTATTTCCAGAAACTTATAAACTTAGGAAAAGACTGCGAATTTGAAAACTTAACTGAAGGAATAACAGTAAGCAAAATTATAGCAGGCTTAGACAAAAGATTTAATAATTTAAAAATGATAAAGTATTTGCATTGCTCGATGCTTCAAATGGTTTCTGGATGTTGAAACTTGATGATGTAACTTCTGATTTATGCACATTCATTACACCTTTTGGGCGCTACAGGTTCAGGAGACTGCCATTTGGTGTTAGCTGTGCACCAGAGGAATTTAGCAGAGTAATTACTCAGATGTTTGAAAATGTTGAAGGAGTAATACCATATTTAGACGATTTGTGTGTCTATGCTGATTCAGTTAAACAACTAAAAGATAGATTACAGAAAGTTTTAGAGATTGCATCAACAAATGGTATAAAATTTAATAAAAATAAATGTAAGTTTTTTGTTTCAAAATTACTTTTTGTAGGTCATATTTTCACGGCAAGAGGCATTTCTACTGATCCTGATAAAGTTCAGGCAGTTATGAATATGGAACGGCCGAGGTGCAGGAAAGATTTGGAAAGATTTCTTGGCATGTGTAATTATTTGTCACGATTTATACCCAATTATTCAAAATTAATTGAACCTTTGAGAGTTTTATTGAAGAAGGATACAGTGTTTTACTGGGATAGCAATCAAGATCAATAAGTGATGTCACTAAAAAAGGCTTTTTGTAGTAGCCCATGTTTAGCCTACTGTGACACAAATAAAGATATAGTATTATCAGTTGACAGTTCATCAACTGCTCTAGGTGCTGTAATACTACAGCAAGATAGACCAATTGCGTTTGGATCTCGTGCCTTAACTGTAACTGAACAAAATTATTGTCAATTAGAAAAAGAAATGTTAGCAATGGTATACGGATGTTATAAAATGCATCAATGTGTGTATGGTCGCAAAGTTCATGTAGAATCAGATCATAAGCCACTAGAAACATTATTTAAGAAACCATTGCATAAAGTCCCAGCTCGACTACAGAGAATGATGTTGTCTGTTCAAGGTTATAATTTAGAGGTAGTATATAAGCCTGGTAAACATTTGTATATTGCAGATACCTTGTCACGCAGTTGTCCACCAACTATTGAAAATAAAGGACAATGGGGACAAATATATGGGACCTGGTATACCCCACCAATAGGAATTTCATGTATATCATTGGATAGGCCTTTTTATGTAGAACAATATTTACTATGACAGCTTTGTTGAAATGTTTGTCCGTTCTGAGATATAGGTAAAAACTGTGCAAAAGTTAGAACTAAGTAATCTATTGATATTTTATAATTCAAGTTTTTAAAGGAAAATCTAAGTACAGATAGTTCAACTCAGATTTGCGCGCGGCCCTATGTGTGCGTCGGCTTGTAATAAATATACAACTTTCATTCCTGTGACAGTGATGTCGTCCGAGCATGACGTGTTCTTATCGCTTTTTGTTATGGGTACAGTCGTTTACGAAAATGTCTAGTTCTTCTCGGAGAAAATATTTTTTATTATTATATTTTACAGTTTTTCATTATTTTCTCATAAGTCTTTTCAAATTAACATTGACAGTATCTAAGAAATAAATGAGGTGAAATATCTAAGATGAATTAAATATCCTTTACATATTTTCTACCTCAGGGTACGCAGACAATAAATAAAAGTGCGGACTAAGAATGTAAAAAGACGTATAATCAAGTATAATAATGTAAACAAAATGTGTGGGGAATTTAAAAAAATTATATTGCTTCGCATAATGTCGACCAAAATAAGACGGAAACAATGAAACTCATAAATGAACGTTAAGTTAAATTGATGAAGGGATGTGGGGTAATACTTGTCGACATGTACAAAAGAAAAAAAAGAATACTATAGACATTTTGACAGTTGAGTCAGAATTTATAATTAACCTTGGTGAGAGTAGCGAATCCGAAAATTCATCATTTGATTTTTCAAGTAGCGATTCAGAATAATTATAAATATATAAACATTAAATTACGTAATAACGGTTTTTCTTTAAACACCCGTATACAACCCCTAAATAACTGTGTTTGTACCCGACTGTACCTCTTGTCACGCACACAAAGTAACTGTATATGTACAAGGGTTACCCACACATAGGGCCGTGCGCAAATCTGAGTTGATACCTACTACTAAGTGTAAGTCTTGTAAGTACTACCTGCTATGCCCGTTAGGGTCCATAATTGTTACTATTATGTAGCATTTCAACCTTTTATTGTACCAACTGGATATTGGGCGTAGTGAGAAACCGCAACAATAGCAAAGTCATATATATCGTTGGATAGGTCTTTTTAACTGGAACAACATTAACTATGACAGCTTTGTTCGATTGTTTGTCCGTTCTGAGATATAGATTAAAAACAATCTTAAAACTAATGCCAATCAATACTGTAATCTGATTTTCTTTGAAAAAATAATACCATTGTGGTTTTTTTTTAATTTTCTTATAATTAATCATTATAAGTCGTAATTGTCGTGGTGGCCTAGTGGGCAAAGAACCAACCTCTCGAGTATGAGGGCGCGGGTTCGATTCCAGGTCAGGCAAGTACCAATGCAACTTTTCTAAGTTTGTATGTACTTTCTGAGTATATCTTAGACACCAATGACTGTGTTTCGGATTTCACGTTAAACTGTAGGTCCCGGCTGTCATTGAACATCCTTGGCAGTTGTTACGGGTAGTCAAAAGCCAGTAAGTCTGACACCAGTCTAACCAAGGGGTAATGCGTTGCCCGGGTTGAGGGGATCAGGGCAGTCGCTCCTTGTAAAGCACTGGTACTCAACTACATCCGGTTAGACTGGAAGCCGACCCCAACATAGTTTGGGAAAAAGACTCGGAGGATGATAAAATCATTATAAGTCGTGGTGGCCTTGTAGTTTTAGTAAGTCTTGGACACTAATGACTGTATTTCGGAGGGCACGTTAACCTGTAGGTCCTGGCTGTCATTGAACATCATTGGCAGTCGTTACGTGTAGTCAGAAGCCAGTAAGACTGACACCAGTCAAACCGAAAGGTATTGGGTTGTCCGGATAACTGGGTTGAGGGGGTCGGATAGGCAGTAGTTCCTTGTAAAACACTAGTACTCAGCTGCATCCGGTTAGACTAAAAGCCGACTCCAACATAGATGGGAAAAAGCTCGGGAGTTGGATTATCTAAGTAAAAAATCATCAGCATCGAACCATACACGCACTCCAATATAAACACACTTGTGCTGTGTATTTGTACATCTTTTATTAGCCGACACCGACGCCTCCAAAGAAGATACAAACAGGTTAAGCAATCGTAGTTGATTTTCAATATATAGATGGCGGAAGTTGTGAACGGTCGATTCAATATTTTTTTATGTAGTTTAGAAAGAGAAAGGTTTAATGATCATGAGAAAGAGGAACACACATGTGTCGATCGATCATAAGGTTAAGCAAACGCTTGGTGCGGTCGGTCCATGATCGTGCATGTACAACAACAAAAGACTGAAAGACTGGCAACCAATCTTACCAAAGGGTATCGAGTTGCCCAGATTACTGCGGTAAGGAGATCAGATGCAGAGGCAACTGCATCTGGTTAGACTGGAAGCCGACCGCACGATAGCTGGGAGAATGGTAAGCTCATATTGTATTATTTTAATGTACATCCAAAATAACGTCATTTAGAAATGTTAATATTAATTTCATATTTATATCCTCTATTTCATTCCACAACGTACATTATAAAGTGGAACTGCTAAATATAATAACAAATGTAGACTCTGACGGGCACAGCAAGTAGGTACTTATTACTGCGAAGACGATACACATGGTGGCACTTAGATTTTTCTTTAAACACTTAATCTGTATTCGTTTTAAGATTGTTTTTGATCTATATTTCAGAACGGACAAACATTAGAACAAAGCTGTCTTAATAAATATTGTTCCAGTTAACAAGACCTATCCAACGATATATATGACTTTGCTATTGGTGCGGTTTCTCATTACGCCCTATATCCAGTTGGTACAGTAAAAGGTTGAAATGCTTATTTATTTATTTTTTTTTTATTTATTTATTTAAAAACATACACACTATCATTACAGTTTACAACCAATTCGATAGTGGTGTCCACAATAGCATACAAAAATAATAAAATTTAACTTAAATCTAACACAAAACAAAACAAAACAAAACTGGAAATCAAAATAACTACTTATACAAAAATCATAAAAAAATCTAACACAAAAACAAAACAAAACAAAACTGGAAATCAAAATAACTACTTATACAAAAATCATAAAAAATTAACACAAATTTACAACAAAATAACACAATAAAACCTCCTAATAACTATAACTAATAATATTTAACAATACTATTGCAAATTCCCTCAGATTGCACGAAAACAAATCTATCCTCGCATGCACTTCATTCAATACCCGTATTGTGCGGGTTAAATAACAATAAAGTGCAATATTAAGCAAAGGGCAGGTTTCAAAGGCAAAAAAGTAACGACTTTAAAGTATGGTGTTTTTGTGGGTGGCAAAAAAGTACCAATATGTCAAAAAAAAAGTGTTTTTTTGTTTTTTTTTTCTCTATTTCAAAAAATGTACCTACCTATTCCACTCATTCAATTTCTTTTACCTATCTTCTTTTCAAGCTGTTTATTGAATGCCATTTAAAACTTTTTTTTTCAGGTGGAAATCGTAAAGAGCGTTTATTTGCTGCTCAAAAAGAATCTGTTCATAATTTTATACAGCAACTACGTTGTGTCGAAGCACACCATTGTAGAACTTCAAACTTCAAATATTTATTGCAATCATGAGTGTTACAAGGTGTTATAAAAATGTAGAGGTACATACATGATACCCTGTTAGGGCGCAGCAATTTTAATATAAGAAAAACCAAGACTGCAGAAAGAAAGTACTTACCTTCAGATTTGAATATAAATAAACTTTACAAAATTTACAAAGACAGTGAGTATTCAAATGTTGCTGTGAAAAAATCATATTTCCGTCATATTTTTAACACAAACTACAATTTGGGATTCGGTACTCCAAAAATTGATGTCTGCTCTAAATGTGTAGCGCTCTCTGGAAAAATTGCTGCTGAAACTGATCCCCAGAAGAAGAATTTATTAATTATAGAAAAAAGGGCTCACTCATTGAGAGCCAAAGCTTTTTATGATAAACTAAAGGATACTTCAGATAATCTCAAAATATTATCTTTTGATTGCCAGAAAAACCTGCCACTGCCAAAGGTTCCGGACCAAACATCATATTATTCTCGGCAGATATATTTCTTTAATTTTACTGTGGTTGAGGGACCATCTAATGATCCTCTTGTAAAGGAGCAGGTGTTTACCTATTATTGCACAGAAAATGAATTTAAAATAAAGATTCAAACTTAGTAGCTTCTGCAATAACTCACAGACTTAATAATACAAATTTGACAAATATATCTACAATTCGATTGATAGCAGATGGATGTGGGGGGCAAAAATAAAAATTGCATTCTTTTGGGCACGTGCTCTAAATGGTTGTTTGATCACAAAAATATAAAAACAATAGAATTGGTCTTTCCAGTAACGGGACACTCATTTATGCCAGCAGATCGTCAGTTTGAGATTGCTGAAAAAAGCTACGAAAAATGGACGTAATTTTACACCCGGATAAAATAAGAGATGTGCTTGGTGAAACATCAACATTGATAAAATTGGGCAATGATTGCCCAGTTTTAAACTGGCGAGATGCAGTAAGGAAATGTTTTTAAGCCTACAGCATCTTGGCGGATGAAATTTAAACAATGCAAAAGATTCGTCTTAAGGCGCTCTAAAATCGCGGGGAATGTGCTGATTAAAGGCGAGCTGTACTATAATTCTGACACGGCACAGGCACAGAATGTGTGCCAAAGAAATAAAAATATAAATAATATTATTCCAGAGCAACTCCCAAGTATTGTAGCGGTTAATAAAGATAAATTATCAGATGTGAAGAGGCTGTTGTGCAAACATTTTGGTGCTGAGTGGAAAGAAATTCCAACTTTGTCATATTATTGTAATATTTTTGATGACCAGGAGTCGCTTGATGCATCGACTATACCACCTTCTGATTATTGCGAAGAGGCGTTAGAAGAGGTGCCAGATCTCCGTATATAATAATATTGTTTTAAAATTTGTGTAAGAAGTAAGTGCAATAAAAAGTTTTATTTTATGAGCCCATTTTTAGGGTTCCGTACCTCAAAAGGAAAAAACGGAACCCTTATAGGATCACTTTGTTGTCCGTCTGTCTGTCTGTCTGTCTGTCTGTCTGTCAAGACCCTTTATCTCAAGAACGCGTGGATGTATCAAGCTGAAATTCACATGAAATACTCAAGTCTATTTCCTCTTTAAGCTGTGAAAATATCAAACTTCTAAGCCAAGCCAATCAAAAGATACAGCCGATTATGTCGATATTTTCAACAAATTTTCGACACTCGCAAAGGAATCAAAACCTACAGGATACTTCCCGTAAACTCAGAATCTTGAAATTTGGCATGAAGCATTGTCATATAATGCAAATATAGGAAAAATTGCGAAAATCACATTTTTTTAGTTATATAATATAAATAAAAATATTTTAATAAAATGAAACTTACTACCTTATTTCTCACGAACGAATAAAGATATAAAATTGAAATTTATACCAAATACCTAGGTCTATTGTCCCTTTAAGCAGTGAAAAAATCAAACTTCTAAGTTAACGCGATCAAAAGATACAGCAGTTTATACCGACACCTTAACGAATTTCCGTCACACGCTAGGGAATCAAAACCTACAAGGTACTTCACGTGAACTCAGAATCTTGAAATTCGGCACGAAGCAACGTTATATACTACAGATGAAGGAAAAATTGCGAAAATGATAAATTTGAAGTTACATAAAATATTAAAAAATAGTATTTTGCTTACATGACATAAAATATTTTTTTAATAATTAAAAACTTACTACCTACGCTTTTTCACATAAACGCGTAGAGATGTTAAACTTGATATTCATATCAAACACTTCTTAAATCTAATTGCCTCTAAACTATGAAAAATTCTAAATCATTCAAAGGTCATTGGGCACCTTAGTATGGAAACCATACCCACGGCGGACACGAACGGAATATAGCACAGTATAATTATATAAGGCTCTGATTTACTATGGCATTAGTCGCATCAATGTGAACCATGGGAATCTAGAGAAAATCAGGTTTAAACATCAAATATTTTCCTCATTTCAATGGGGAATTTAAACGACCAAGTTTGACGGATTTGAGAAATCATTTCTTTGTAGTGAAAGAGTATACTCGCCGTTTATTTCCATTATCATCAGGTCAGGATCTGATGATGGAAATCCTGAGAAATCGAAGGCAACTATCAGAAATTGTAGGCATGCATAGGGTTAAAACTTGATTCTCAGATGTATGTCTGATGATACTATCAAACAGTGAAGATTTAGAGCTTACCTGATAATGGAGACGTGAGAAAGTCGAGAGAACTCCTCAACGGTATGTTTTAGTTACGTCGTGTTTGGGCTTATATTATTCGTATTGAGGAGAACTTTTCACAAAAGTTAAAAATAAAGACTTTTTACAAAAAAAAAAACAAAAACAACTTCTAAAAACAACATGAAAACTGTTTATATGCATCGGTCTAGATCTCGGTGGTTAAATAAATATAAATGCATCCTCTAGACACCGACTTCTAGAACGATGCACCTAACATCTTCTTCCTTTCTTTCTTGTTTTTTTTTTCTTGTTGCTTTTTTTATATGCTTGAAGTTGGATTTGTTTGTAAAATGCTTTTTAAATTCATTTTGATAAAGACCATTATGACCATTACGACCCACCAGTACAAGTTACGACTGGGAATGTGGGTATTGAGATATATAAACTAAATGAGAACTATTTACAAAATAAAATAAAGCCGACTTTATAAAACAAAGAAAGGGACAGAATTAAAATTTTTAAAAGCTCTAGAAACATAAAGCCAGCAGCCCCGAATCCTACTTTCTAGCAGTCGTTGTTACAATTCGACAGTTACAAGTCGTCAGGCGGTTTCGAAAAAATTCCTGCAATGGCTGCTTTAACCCAAGTTAGTAGTGAATTCTCATCACCTTAAATAAAATAAGCTTGTGTTGACACAAGGTTACTGCTATAAATTGTAAAGGAGTTCCCATAACTATATCTGATCTTTGCTATCGATCCCGCAATGGCAGTCAAACCTATCTATGTGGAAAGTCTTCGCTAATACGAATTAAATAAGCCCAAACACGTGGTAGTTGCAACATACCGTTCAGGAGTTCCCTCGACTCTATGTGGTCTCCATAATCAAATCAGCTCCAAACCTTTACTGTTTACCAGTACCCTCAAAAATACACCCACATGTCTGGTTTTGACTTGATGCGTGCCTACAATATTCAAGAGTTGCCCTCAATTTATCAGGGTTTCCAGATCCTCATCAGAATCAAAAATCAAAAAAAATCAAAATCAAAAGTCATTTATTCAAAGTAGGCTGAAAATCAGCACTTTTTGAACGTCAAATCTACAAAAGACAGCCCCCAAAACGCCCGCCCTTCACCACTTCCTATGTGTTTTTGCTGGGAAGAAGAAGTGGTGGAACAAACTCCCCAGCAACACAATTCTGTCTGTATGGTTTGAAGAACCGTATACAAAAAAAAAAATAAATAAAAATATCACTCAAAATTATACATATAAATTTGTATAAAAAAAAGCAAGTAAACATGTAATCATGTTAGCTAGTACACACCTTACCCATACCTGTTACTCAAGCAGCTATAAAAAAATGTGTAAAATAAAAAAAAACAAGAGAGAAGATCCTGAGAAGATCAGATCCTGGTTATCCGAATTGGCATCTTTCTTCTTTATGAAAAGTCTTTAACAATAAAAACTAGAATGGAGACATTCGTCTCCATTGAATTTTAATAAAATATTTATATTCAAAGGAACGTCATACTATTCTCCACAATTTTAAACTACTTTGATTCATGTTCGCCACTTTTTGCAAAGCGGGTCAGATATGCCCAATGACCTTTAAGGCATAATTAGTTATTTTTAATCAGATTTCTGAATGATGACTATAAAATGTTGTAAATAAATAACTTTAATAAAAGAACTTTTACAAGGTACTGGCGTACTATTTTAGTTATATTATAAAATAAAAAATATTAACTATTTTGACTCTCACGAAATTACCATAACTATGATTGTTCTAAACTGAACGGTTTGCGCGAGTCACTTTTTATCTATACAGGATTTGTACGGAACCCTTGGCGCGCGAGCCCGACTCGCACTTGGCCGGTTTTTTATTTATAAGTCCCCTTAAATATACCCCCATACTTTCAGTCAGACAGCATAATTTTTATGCTATTGTGACAACCCTCATTTTATAAGCAGGTATTAGGTATCAAAAATGGCAATCTGAACATATGTCAGTTTCAAACCCGGCTATCTTAATAACTTA
The DNA here is from genome assembly GCA_963856015.1 of Helicoverpa assulta. Taxonomy (NCBI): domain Eukaryota; kingdom Metazoa; phylum Arthropoda; class Insecta; order Lepidoptera; family Noctuidae; genus Helicoverpa; species Helicoverpa assulta. The sequence goes on from CAWLCW010000027.1 coordinate 6,135,205, forward strand.
ATTTCATATCCGGCAATCTGCAAAATTAATATTTAATTTATGACTTATTCTTAGTAAAGAAATGTAATAACAGCGTATGTATAACAGCGAAATGATAGTTAAGAAACTGTATTTGTGAAAATAATAATCATTTTATATCTTAACAATCCGGACTTTTTTCTGAATCAATTTCTTTTCCATTTTGTTCCTTAAATGCATATTACCATATCCATAAGCTTTTATATGTGTGCACCCAGGGCCGAAGTGTCTATGGTCAGTGGGCATTCCCCTTTGGAGCTAGTAAAATACGTCCCCCTGTCTGTAATTAATCGAGTGGGTGCTCCAAAATAGCTAAAATAATCCTTTAAGACTCTAATGGTAGTAGCAGTCTTTGTGTCTCTGACAGGTCTTATACTGATAAATTTTGTAAAAGCGTCTATGATTACCAAAAGGTACATGTTGCCTCTCCGTGAACGAACGAACGGACCTAGGTGGTCGGCATGCAACGTGTGAAACGGTATGTCCGGTTTTGGAATCGGATGAAGTAGTCCTTCTTTAGGTCCTCCGGGTGCCTTATGATACGCACATTCTAAGCAAGCTTTAACATATTTTTTTGTGAATCTTCGCATTTTAGGGAACCAAAATGAACCCTTCAGCCTATTTAGCGTCTTATCATAACTAAACTGACCCACATCATCGTGGTTCATCTTTAGTAATTGCCACCTAACCGATCTCGGGACTACCCAACGTAATCCACCATCAACTATTCTATAAACATAATTACCTTTCAGTTGGTAATTTTTATGAACGTCAACTATAAATGTTGTGTCTTTACTGGCTAAAATTTCCTTTATTCCTTTAACTTCGTCATCATCACTTTGAACTGTAGCGTGCTTCTACAGCGAGTACATCAATAACGTGTATAGTATCAAGGGTAGTGGGTTCGTCAACAGGAGCACGACTGAGTGCATCAACATGCGACATTCTTGAGCCTGCCCTGTATTCTATTTCACAGTCGTACTCTTGGAGTTGCACCCACCACCGACCTATTCTAGGGATGAGGTCTCTTTTTGTCATAGTAGTTCGGAGTGCATTGCAGTCAGTCACTATTTTGAATTTTAATCCTAATAGATACACACGAAATCTGTTTAGCGATGCTATGACAGCTAGGGTCTCTAAATCAAAGGAGTGAAGCTTTTGCTCATCAGCCGATGTTTTGCGGCTGTAATATGCTACGGGGTTAATTATTCCTTCTTTGTTACGCTGCATTAGGATGCCCGCAATACCGTGTTTTGACGCATCTGTGTGTAGTTCAGTTTCTAACTTGGGATCATATAGTGCGAGTAATGGTCTCTCGACCAATTTACGTTTTAGAGTCTGAAACGCTGTCACTTGTTCGTCTGACCATTTCCATGTAATCCGTTTTCTTAACAAATCGGTTAGCGGACGTGCAATCAGGGAGAAATCCTTTACAAAACGTCGAAAAAAACTGGCCAAACCTATGAAACGTTTAACGTCATGGACATTGTTTGGAGTCGGGAAGTTTGTTACTGCAGTTATTTTACGGGAGCCGGGTCTTATACCCAATCCGCTTACCTCAAAGCCTAAGAAATCAATCTGTGTATAAAAGAAGAAGCATTTTTCTAATTTTAGAGTAAGATTAGCATCACGGATAATACTCAAAACTTCATCTAATCTTTTTAAACCTTCATTAAACGTGCGCGCTGGAATTAAAATATCATCCATATAAACAATGGCATAATCTATTTTAGCTAATATTTTGTTCATTGTCCTTTGAAAGACTGATGGTGCATTAGCTAAACCGAATGGCATTCTCTTGAACTAATATTGGCCATCCGGCGTAACAAATGCCGTTTTATCTTGGGAACCCTCCCCAACAGCTAATTGGTAGTAGCCTGATGCTAAATCTAAGCTAATGAATAAAGAATGACCAGCTAATCGATCTAGTTCAGCGTTTCCCATTTGGTGGGTCGCAACCCGGTACCGGGTCGCGAAAAAAAAGTACCGGGTCGCAGCATTGCCTCCATATTTTAAATAAGTACCTCTAGTAAGTATCTAGCATCACACCCACTCTTAATAAAGACAACAATTAAGTATAAAAAGTACCTTTTAAGTTGCCGAAATGAGTAAAATCAGCGCAGCTGTGTACGTTTTTTATTGCATTATTGTCCTAGCCCGTAATAAACTCGACCATTGCCGCGTTGGCATGAAGCTAATCAAGCAATACAATTTTTAATGCCTTTTGTCACAACCTATAAATGTGAAGCAGGGTTTTCAACACTAGTGTACCTCAAAAATAAATATAGAAACCGACTTGAAGTCGAATCAGACCTCAGGATAAAACTGTCAATATATATGTGTTTTATTTTGCCTAATACCTATTTCAGTGGGTCCAAAATCTTAAGTGGGTCACGAAGGAGGAGTATGAAATTTACCGGGTCACAGTAGAACAAAGTTTGGGAAACGCTGATCTAGTTGATCATCAATCAGTGGTAGGGGAAAATGCTCCTTTTTACTTTTTCTATTCAGTGCTCGATAGTCAATACAAAGTCTTTTGTCACCTGTTTTCTTCTTAACTAAAAGGACTAGGCTAGCATATGCCGAATTGTATTCACATATAATGTCTGCAGCAAGCATTTCCTGAACCATGGATTTTACTAATTCTCTCTCCGGATAAGATAATCTTTAAGGTCTGTATACAACAGGTGTTGTATCAATCAATTCAATTTCCATTTTTTCAATGTTGGTATAACCTAAATCATCATATTGCAAGAAAAACATTGGCTGTACTTTTGTAAGATATTTTTAAGTTGAAATATTTCTTTATTGGATAATTTGTTGTCATAGTTTATTGAATTACTAATATTTGTATCACTAAAATCTAATAAATTTACATCTAGTATAGAATCTGTGAGTAAGGCACGTGTTATTAATGACCCAAGTTTTAACGATAAATTATTATTTGATAGGTTTTGTATCAATAATGCGCTGACTCCATTCACTACGTCATATTTACCAGGCATAAGATAGTATTCTTTACCATAATACCCACGTAGAGAGCCGTTAACATTTATTGTGCTTGAATAACTAACATCACTTTTTACCTTTATCACATATGTCTCCTTTGGAGGAATCAAAATATCATTTAAAAGAATAAGTCTTAATTTTGTTGGTACGGCTCGTCTAAAAATCAATGCATCAGTGGTTTTAGTTATGGTTATGCCTGGAGATTCAGTAAAACTATGGCCAATTAATATGTCATACTTAATTACATTATTCTCAACAATATAACTGTCAACTGATTGCATAATACCCTGAATTTCAATATTAATAGTTACTTTACCGAGTGGCAAAACAACATGATTGCCAATACCACGCATTGTAGGTAATGGTGTTTCTGAAGACCAATGGATACCTAAATTCTCTGCAGCACTACGACGTAACAAGGTGCACTGGCTACCCAAATCAACATACCCTTGTAAAGGCTGACCATTTATTTTCAAATTAATATGATATTTATCATTTTCATTCATATTTGTAGATAATGCCATAACCGACTTTTCATTTTCTTTTTTGATGCATCTTTACAATCATTAGCTAAATGTCCAAGTCTATTGCAATTACTACACTTAATTTCTTTTTTTTACAGTTATAGCTATAGTGGCCGGTTTCATTACAATTGAAACATGTTATAGATTTGGTCCTTTCATAAGGTTTTGTGTTCCTTGATATGTTATGTGATATGTTATTTGATATGTTATTTAATATGTTATTATTGTTCCTTTTATCATAGTTGTTCCTTGTTTTATAATGTAAATCTCGAGATTGCTGTTTTATTGATTCAATACCTGTTCCGGTTCTTCACACTTTGTTGCTTTAGCACCTAATCTTATACTGCGGTCTTCTATTCCGTATAGTAGGCAATCAACTGCCCTTTTACCTTTTATGTCACATCTATTAAGAAAGTTGTTTTTTTTCATAGAAATATAATTCTAAAGATTCATTAAATTTAACCCTTTTTGATAACATTTCGTTAAGGAGTTCTGCATAATCATCAGTGGACGGGAATGACTCCCTTAATTTGTATTTCCATTCGGTCCACGAAAACGACATCGATGGGAGACTCTGATACCATGTCCGGGATACACCACTAAGTTTAGGAAGAGCATAATGAATTATCTGATCGTCTCCCCATTTATACAATTGAGCACATTCTTCCATTTTATTAAGCCACATCTCAATAGTTTGGCCTTTAGACATGGGATCAAACTCTGGTATCACATTGCCTAACATGGGGAACTTATTTCCTTCAGAACGACTACTAGATATTGATTTAATCAATTCAGTTAGCAAAAATGTAGTGTCTTTAAAATTGGAACGACTCACTTTGTTACCTTCTGGTGACATACTCTGGTGACGACGTGTGCGGTCACGATGTCATAGTCTCGAACTACGCTGGCAGCGTGAACTCGAACGGCTATGAGACGTACGTCGCGACGAATCCGTAAGGTGGCTGCTCAATGACTTCGATCGGCTATGAGTCCTTCGTGGTGTCAAGTCTGCACGACGGCTACGCATAGATCTCGAACGGTTATGTGGTCTGGGCGGCGTCAAGCCTGCACTAGTGCTGCACGACGATCTCGACCGACTCCGAAGACTTCCGAGACATACGACGGCCCTTTTCTCCTGTTTCGTACTCCATCCCTTCTTTCATCCGAAACATGTTTCGATTTCGTATGATGGCGTCTCTTCCTCGTTTCTGTTTTACGATCCGCGTTTTTTGAGTGTCGACGGCGTCGTTTACGTGATGAATTTTTGCGACTACTTTGCATATAATCACTGTCGCCCTCCATAATTTAGTTCACGATACATAAACAATGTTCTCACACTAATATATAGTTTCGCTAACAGCTAGAAAACTTTTTCACAGGATGCGAATAATGCGGAAATAACTAGCAAAGGTCTTGTACCACTTCTGAAACTGAAATAATACTTTCTTAAACTTTTTAACAAACAAAAAAAGTTTTATTCTTTTTCACTTTGACAGCTCGACTTCCCGCGTTGGTCAGTGTTGCTAGTCATTAATATTAAAATCAACAGATATTCTATGTCGATGCTAACATTAGTTTCACACACGAAAGACTATTTACAACAGTGTACAATATTCGGGTCTATGTATCCCACAAACCCTGCTTATAACTGTGTTTTGTTAATGATTAATTTCTGTAACATTTCTTATAACTTCTGTACTATTTCGTAATTGGTGTATTCAGTGTGGTTGTGTTCTTTTCTTCATTATACAAACGTAATCATAACCAGTGCGTTTCAGTAACAAACCCCACTCCCATATGTGAGGCCCCAACGTTTATTTCGTGTGATAAAACTATTCCTACGCGGACATAAGTGTGGTGCAATAAATTAGTGGACACTTGTAGTGACGAACTATTTAGTTACCTACGTAGTTTTTAAAATGCCGATAACAAGGAGCAGAGCCGCTAGTCTGTCTCGCAGGGATGATACCCTCGAAGTATTCCCCGACCCCTCGAGGCCGACGACGCCGACGCCGACCGCGCCCGCCTATCACCAAGATGGCGGCGGCGGCGGCGCGTCTTCGCCGCGCACCGACAACAACAACGCTACGTTTACCGCCGATAACGTCGCGACTATAATTGCATCTTTGCAACGCTCGCAGACGGAAGCGTTTAAAGAGCTGTTCGACTCGGTGAATCGCGCAAACGCATCTACTCCAGTCGCATTGTTAGGGCAAAGCACCGTTACCCGCTGCAAGGCCACCTTCTCCGGCCGACCAAAAGAATCGGTCGAAGCATTTATTGACGCCATCGAAGCATACAGCGAGTGCGCACAAGTGACGGACTCAAATATCGTCCGCGGACTTGCGTACCTATTCAAGGACGAAGCCGCGACATGGTGGCAAGGCATTAAGAGTTCCGTGTCCACCTGGAGCCAAGTAAAGGAAAATCTAATTAGTGCCTACGGGGACCGACGGCCACCGCCACGTATTTATTTAGAAATATTTTCACTCCGCAACAACAACACGAAAATACGGATATTTTCGTTGCACGTGTTCGCGCCCTAATAGCGAGGTTGCCGAAGGGCGACGTATCGGAGTCGGCACAGATTGACATGATGTACGCCCTGCTCCACAGCCGTATAAGCAAAAGATTGCGGAGGGAGGAAATTAAAAGTTTCACTGAGTTACTCCGCCTAGCACTGAATATCGAAGACGTGTACGACCAAAAGCTCACGACGTCGTTAAGTGATAACCGAGGGCAACAAAATGTACAATCGTCATCCACATCCGCACATCCTGGTCACGCTCCGCGCGCGCCGACCTCAAGTGTCGTGCACGTGCGCACGCCCCAGCCGCCGCTCCAGCCGCCGCCGCCGTCGCCGCGCTGCCCGCCGCGCCACTCGCGCCGGCGCCCGCTCCGCCGACTCGCGACTCGCAGCCACGATATTTAGAGCCCCCGCACACTGGCCACTTAGTGGCGGCCACGCTTCAGCCACTAGTGGCCGCCACAACCTGCGGACGCGTTTCTTCATACATTTTATATAGAATCGGCGCACACTGAGCGCTTGAGTGGCCGCGTCCGAGCCACAAGCTGCGAGAGTCGAGCGCGCTCGCTACTTGTGGCTGCGTTTTGTCGTTCGACTCGTGCGCATACACGGCCACAGTTGCCGGCTTCTTCCCACCCCTGCGCGCCGCTCCCCAATCCCGTCTCCCGGGTCTAGTCTTGTTGTAAGCTGCGTACTGAATGCACGTGCATGATGTCCACGGATCCGATTCCTCATTTTGATGTAGACGCTTTTATTTCCGATGTCGAAGAGCGACCCGCTATTTGGGATTTAAAGTCAGATTTGTATAGCGACAGGGGTAAGAAAACTGAAGCTTGGGAGGAATTGTGCCTAAAATTTATTCCAAATTTTAGTGAAAAAAATGTAGCGGAAAAAAACAAAGCAGGTAAGTTTTTGGACAATTTTATTTTACATTATTATTATATATTTATTATATTTTATTATTTTGCCAAGGTACAGCTCCCTCGTTGCTAATAAAATAATCTTTCAATATATCTCTGGTGTTTAATGAACGACGAGATTGCACGTGGGCGTTATCGATATCGTGAAGTCCTGGTACAGTCAATGTATGATGGAAATTAAATCCATCTCTCTGACGAACAAAGTTGTGTAGTATACAACAGGCCTTCACGATGTCTTCGGCGAAATCTATTGACACATTCAATGGTCGATGTAGTATTCTCCACTTATTCACTAATATCCCAAAGGCACACTCGATATGACGCCTGGCTCGAGAAAGCCTATAGTTGAAAATTCTTTTTTCAATATTCAAGTGTTTTCCTGAATAAGGTCTCAACATGTGTTCTGCAAGACCAAAAGCTTCATCACCAACAAAACAGTAGTTTACAGGACCAGAACTACTAGAAATTGCTTTTGGTGCAGGTAAATTCAGGGATTGGTCTTCCAATTTTTTGAATAATTTCGATTCTTTGTAGATAGTCGAATCTGAAGCTTTCCCATAAGAGCCGACATCAATAAATGTGAACTTATAATTCACGTCACAGATAGCTAGAAGTACGATGGAAAAATAGTGTTTATAATTATAATATAAGGATCCGCTATCTTGAGGCTTAATAATCCTTATATGTTTTCCATCAATTGCACCACAGCAATTTGGAAAGTTAGCATATTCTTCAAACCCCTTAGCTATTTTACTCCACATCTCTTCAGTTGGTTGTGGTACGCAGATATCTTGAAGTGATGCATAGATCAATTTACATGTTTCTTTTACAATCAATCTCGCAGTTGACGCACCACATCGATATACTAATTCAAAATCACCAAATGAACAACCAGTAGCAAGGTACCTGCAACAAAAAGAACAGATTAGAAACCTTTGATTATGTTATTTTTATGTTTCAGCATCCCAGTTGCAGCGAAAATGGAAAAGCCTTCGTGACTGTTTCAAAAGAGAACACTCTAAACAAATGAGCGTTAAAAGTGGATCTGCATCATCGAGTCGCAAGCCGTATATATATTATCAACAACTATCTTTTTTAAAAAACTTGGCTGACACACGACGTGATCCCAGCCCATTACCGAACGAGGTACACGATGCGACTGAGAGAAAAAGGCCAAAAAAGAACAAGACAAATAATGAAGACATTCAAGCAGAAACTGATATACTTGTTAGTATTTCAGAACAATTACAATCTCGTCATTCTAACAAGCATGAAGAAGACGCTGACCATAACTTTGCTTTGTCCTTGGTCCCGCACTTTAAACAAATACCCAATGAATTTAAATTGGATGCTCAAACCGATGTATTGATGGTACTAAAAAAATATAAACAGTATATGCGAACATCACAGAATCAACAACATGGATATTTCACATCATCATTTCAGGAACCACGCTCATACCATACTATGCAACCATCTACTTCGGGTTATCAACCGACTCCGCGTCCATCTGCTTTGGGATATCAATCGGCTTCGCGTCCACCTTCTATGGGATATCAATCAAATTTTGAGCATGACTTTTCCGTTAGCTCGCCATCTGCATCTGATAATACTATGAATTCTGTTTTGTCAGATGATATAAATGAACATCTTTTTGACAACTGACTATGTAAAAGTAAATGTGTATTTGTTATAAAAACTGTATATCTGCGATATGTAACTTGATTTAGTTTGCGATTTTTCAATTCTCATTAATAAATAATTTCTATTTCAATTTGGCTTTTTTAATTGTTTGTTTTACGTTCTAGAATCCACGTGAGTCGCAAACTAATAGAAGCAAAATGATACGAATGAATGATACTTACCTTAAAGTTATAGCCAGCCTTTCTGTTGGAGAGATGCTTTTTCTCATGCGTGTATCTTGATGTTTGAGGTCATCGTGCAAAACGCTAAGTAATTCATTGAATGAGTTCACGCTCATTCTAAAATACTTGAAGAACTTATCTGGATAACATTTTAACTCTTCGAACAGCAATTTGTGCTGTCCATTTTTATTGCGTGATGTCAGAATTGGATGTACCCAGTGACGCCGATGAATTGGTCGTCGATGGTTCTGAATTCGGCGCCGTTTTCTACGTTTTAGAATAATAAGCAACAATAGCGAAATCAAGAGTGCGTCCATTCTTGGGCAACACACGTCTACCTCTGTCGAGATACTTGCAGCTAGTGTCTGACGCAAGTGGCAGCCACTGGTGGCTTGATGCGGCCACTAGTGGCTGCCACTGGTGGCGGCGTGTAGTGGTCTAGCCGAACTACTGGTGGTCGCGTTTAGTGGCGGCGACTGGTGGCCGTAATGTGCGAGGGCTCTTAAACTGTGTCGCAGCGGCCCGCCTCTGTCAACAGGCAACGACCCGTCTGTTCGTATTGTAAGCGATACGGTCATATTAGGGACCAGTGCCGTAAGTTGGTGAACCAAGGTGAGCGTAACCAGTCCACTATAAACTCTGCGGATAGTGAACCATTTTATTGCACTGATTTATTTTCATTTTATTGTACCGATTTTTTTTCATGTGAATATTTACAAAATGTTGTATGTAGCGATGCTACTACGGAACCCTCCACTGGACGTAGTTTACGGCCGATTTTTAAAATTAAAATTATGAATTTTAACGGTACTGCGTTAATTGATACGGCCGCGAAACGTTGTATTGCGGGTCATTCGCTATATACTCTCCTTCTAGGTCAGGGACATTCCTTTAACTCTTCCTCACAGAACGTGAAGCTTGCGGATGGTATAATACGTACTATGGACGTACTCACTACCACCTTAGAAGTACACTTAGAATCAAAAGTGATAACGATTCCGTTTATAGTTTTTCCCGACTCTACCAATGAAACATTATTAGGTATCGATTTTATTACCGCCGCCGGAATAGTTGTTGATTTTTATAAAGATATTTGGTATTTTAGTAGTGATGACACTTTAAAATATACTTTGTCCTTTGAACCTACGTCGCGTAGCGTGTCATGCTCCTCTACAGATGTTCTTAGAGATGATGAGGGCACTCACCTTAAGTCAACTGAGCGACAGGCGCTCGCTGATGTCCTTACTCGACACGCACACATTTTCAGAGCAGGGGGAGGTCCGACTCCATATGCAGAGCACCGCATCAAGACGGGAGATCACCCGCCTATTACTGTCCCTCCGTACCGCCTAAATCCTTCTGAGAAAGCTGAGATAGATAAAATGTTGCAAGATGACATAATAGAAGAATGTGAATCAGCTTGGTGTTCACCGGCATTGATGGTGCCGAAGTCCGACGGTGGTATCCGCTTCTGCGTCGACTCTGGGCGCTTGAACACAGTCACCAAGCCCGACACATATCCGATGCCACGCATCGACGAGCTACTACAGAGCACGAAGCGAGACTGTTACATGAGCACGTTAGACCTTCGTTCATCATACTGGCAGATAGTTCTTCGGGAAGCCGATAGGGACAAGTCTGCTTTTATCTGCCCTCTCGGTACTTACCGTTTCAAAAAAATGCCGTTCGGTCTCCGAAACGCACCTGCGACGTTTCAGCGTCTCATTGATCGTGTCCGCTCTTGTTCAGCTTTACAGGATGTAACCTTATTAGCATATTTAGACGATCTTTTAGTCATTTCTCAAGGTCATACTCAACATTTAAAGACCTCGAGGCAGTTTTTAAACGTCTGGCCGAATTTAACCTCTATGTAAACAGGGAGAAGTGCGCTTTCGCTAGGGGGAGCGTTCATTACCTCGGCCACGTTATTACACAAGAAGGTGTTTCCACCGACCCTAGGAAGGTGAGTGTTGTTCTCGAGATGAAGGAACCAGGTAACCTAAACCAGGATAAACACCTGCGTACCTTTCTACAAACATGTTCGTGGTTCAGAAAGTTCATACCAAATTTCTCGAACTGAACCACTAACACGCTTGACTAGGAAAACTCAAGTATGGTCTTGGGACTCAGAGCAGTCTCAAGCTTTTGAGGAGCTGAAGCGTCTACTAACCACAGCTCCTGTACTGATCCAAGCTGACTTCAATCGTCCCTTTATTCTGCGTACAGACGCAAGTAACTACGCCTTAGGTGCGGTTTTATTACAGGGCGATGGTAATCAGGAAAGACCAATTGAATGCTTTTTTGCTGGATAGGGGTTTCAGGAATTGTGCCCCTTTACTACAACACTGCAACTATACTGTTCACTTTCCTTTATCCCTACAACAAGGTGAAACTCAACTATCAACAGCGGCAGCTAATAAGTCAAGAACGGTGACAATGTGCAGATGGATTGTTGAAGCAGTAAATGGATTTTTTTAATACTGCATCCACTCATGCTATGACAGATTTTAAAATAGCTGCCGCCTTGATAAACAAGTTCCACCAAAGAGTATCAGATAGACCAGATGCAGGACAAATTGTAAATCTGGTAAATGAAAAATTGCACACAAACAATATATTAGCTGATTATGTAATTGAAAATAATTTAAATCGAAGACGGACACAATTCTCCAACTTAAACGCTACTATTGAAATTGTTCAATTTCCTAGATTAACATTTGATGAACTTGTGTTCTTAGCATGTGGAACATATATCAGATTAAACAAGGTGAGTGCTGTTCTCGAGATGAAGGAACCAGGTAACCTTAAACACCTGCGTACCTTTTTACAAACATGTTCGTGGTTCAGAAAGTTCATACCAAATTTCTCGAAGGTAACTGAACCACTAACACGCTTGACTCCTAGTCAAGCGTGTTAGTGGTGGCCAAACTCAAGTATGGTCTTGGGACTCAGAGCAGTCTCAAGCTTTTGAGGAGCTGAAGCGTCTACTAACCACAGCTCCTGTACTGATCCAAGCTGACTTCAATCGTCCCTTTATTCTGCGTACAGACGCAAGTAACTACGCCTTAGGTGCAGTTTTATTACAGGGCGATGGTAATCAGGAAAGGCCTATTGAATGTTTTTTTGCTGGATAGGGGTTTCAGGAATTGTGTCCCTTTACTACAACACTGCAACTATACTGTTCACTTTCCTTTATCCCTACAACAAGGTGAAACTCAACTATCAACAGCGGCAGCTAATAAGTCAAGAACGGTGACAATGTGCAGATGGATTGTTGAAGCAGTAAATGGATTTTTTTAATACTGCATCCACTCATGCTATGACAGATTTTAAAATAGCTGCCGCCTTGATAAACAAGTTCCACCAAAGAGTATCAGATAGACCAGATGCAGGACAAATTGTAAATCTGGTAAATGAAAAATTGCACACAAACAATATATTAGCTGATTATGTAATTGAAAATAATTTAAATCGAAGACGGACACAATTCTCCAACTTAAACGCTACTATTGAAATTGTTCAATTTCCTAGATTAACATTTGATGAACTTGTGTTCTTAGCATGTGGAACATATATCAGATTAAACAGGCAAAGTCTTATTATGGGGAGCACATATGAAATGATGGTTCCTATACAATTGAAGTGTGCATCGATAGAGCCAGTGACCTTTTACAAGGATTTCCTTCGGTCGAGAATTGCACATTATTGCGAGGGAAAATACAAAGCCGACATATAGGCCGTAAAATATATTTTGTATATATATTATATAATGATCAAAATCAAGGCATACAAGCTATAAAGCATTATTGCTGCAATTGCATAGTCGGCCGAAGGACTGTAGGTTGCTGCGCTCACATCATGTCTGTGATATGGTATTTAAGCTGGGCGAGGTATTTAAATATAACTCCACCGGCCCAGTTTTTAGACCACGTTTTAATAACTTACGAAAATGAATAATTTTACAAATAAGTAAATCATTTATTTTAAAGTGTTGAAGTTTTATTTTTTATTATTTAATTCAACAATTTGATACAAAACTTCCTATACATATGTTTTCTATGTACTGTAAGCTACTCAATAAAATCAAAAATAGTGCAATATTGTTATGTTCATGTTCAAGCCCAAAAGCTTAGGCTTATGGTTGATGTCCTTTGTAATCCTAATATTTATATGGGATTACAAAGTTAAGAGTTTTGATTATTTGTTATAATTATATTTTTCACTAAAGAGCTATCATTTAAATTATAAATTAAGAGGAGAAATTAAAAGACTGATGTAAATTAATATAAGTGTTTTTATTTTTGTACCTAATTTAGATTTTTGGTTCATGTTTAGAATTGTGCATAAAGCCATCCACTATATACTCTCAAAGGTGCGTTCTCGGACCTCTAGATTTTTTTTTACCTTATGCCACCTACGCACCATATGCGTTTGGTGTTTTTTTTTCGTATTTATCAACAATATTTATTATATTTTTATTAATTACATCATTTTCAACCACAATCTATACTAATATTATAAAGCTGAAGTTTGTTTGTTTGTTTGTTTGAACGCGCTAATCTCAGGAACTACTGGTCCGATTTGAAAATTTCTTTCAGTGTTAGATAGCCCATTTATCGAGGAAGGCTATAGGCTACTTTTTATCCCGATACGGGAAGTAGTTCCAACGGGATGCGGGTGAAACTGCTGGCAGAAGCTAGTACATAATAAAAGTTGGTGGCACCTGGTCAGTAGTGTTTAAACAAAGGTGGCATTGAATGGGTTAATGAGAACACTGAGCAAATTTTGGAGATTCCATTTCCGCCGAAGAGCCCGGACCTCAACCCCATAGAAAATTTGTGGGCTCTTATGGTGCAAGCATGGGATCCCGATACACTCCGCACTCGACAAAATTTAATAGCTCATGCAACAGAAACTTGGGAGAGATTTAGGGGTCAAAATATTTGTCAAAATATGGTAGATCGTATGCGTCTCCAGGCAGTGATAGACGCGAATGGAGGCCATCATCATTAAAGTCGTTCCCCCATAGATTGGGGATCGTGAACATCATTAGTCTCTGTCAGCAATGAGGTTGGGCCGGAATAATTTCCTCCAGGTGCTCCTATCAGCAGCAGTGTGTATAGCTTCGTGCAGACGGAGAACGGAATGGAGGCCATACCCGCTATTAATTATTATTTTTAAATTAAATTTTTGATTGTGCTATTAATAAATAAATGATTACACTATTTGTTTACGTACAACGACGTAACGCGTGCGACAGCTGGTAAGAAGGGGTATAGAACATACATACATACAGAAAAGTAACTCGCCAAATAAGATATCAACTGGATAAACTGAAAATTCTCCACCAAAAGTACACGGCTGAGATAGGAAAAAATAGTTTTATTACTTTAAAAAAATACAGACCGTTTTACGTCTTACCTCCCAAAATAAGGAACTGTGAAACATGTGTCTGTGTGAAGCACTCAAATATGCAATTTTTGGTGGATGCATTGAAATCACAGGGATTCCTCCAGGAGAAAGAAAGCTTAAATGACATCACTTCAGACTTTGTTTGTGATTTTAAGGGCCGATTTTTCAATAGTCAGATAAAACGTCAAGTAGCTAACAGATCAATATCTTTATCTGATTCTTTTTTTTTTTTTTTTTTTTTTTTTATTCTTTAAAATTATAAGGGGTTTTTATCCACAAGGATACGCCAACCCCATTGTACCTTATCGCTACTATTACACAGATAAACTTATAATCTATCTTATACACTACTTACAACTTGAACTACAAATTGGATTATAAATTGAACTACCTTTAATTAATCTAGGAATCTGTTATTAAGTAACATGTTGTACTAGACCACACAATCTTTTTGCAACTTTTGATTTAGGATTCGCTAAAATAGTGAAAACGAGCCCTAGATCAAAAACATTTAAACTAAAATCCCTAATCAATGAATCTCTTTCGTTTTTGTTCTTAGCACATTCCATCAGCAAATGTTGCACGTCTTCTATTGTGTTGCAAACTTCGCAGTTTGGAGATGTTGCCTTTCGCATTAGAAAAGCAAATTTTGCTGATGGAAAGTGCCCAGAACGCAATCTTAAAGCTATTTTGATAAAACTCCTACTCAAATCAGTGTCATCAAACCAGGGCGCACGAGGAGGTTCGCTCTGAATAATTTTGTACCATATACCTTTTTGGTTCGAAATCTCGTTGAAATGATTTTTCCATTTCTCATAACAAGACTTCTTTATTTTAGAAACATATTCCCAGTAATCAGGTAAGTAAGAAATGTTATTCTCTGCGTTAATCGCTAATTTCGCCAGCCGGTCAGCCTCCTCGTTGCCTCTTAAACCTATGTGTGCTGGAACCCATTGCAATATAATTCTGATTTCGTCTTTATTAATAATGCTAATAATTCTAAGTATGTCGTAAGCTATCGATGCACCTCTGCAACCAGAGGCGCATCGAGCTACATGCTGTAAAGCACTTTTGCTGTCGGTAAAGATAACTGTTTTGTAAAAATTTTGATTGAAAGCATAAGCTACTGCCTTGTATATTGCAATGAGTTCCAGCGTCATTATACTAACACTTGCATCAATTCTAAAACTAGCTTTGAAATCTAAATTAATATGAAAAAAAGCTGCCCCACCACCATTAACATTTTTTGATCCATCCGTGAAAATTTTTTCCCAATCTTTATATTTACTACTTAATTCTGCTACGACTTCATTTACCAATAGATTAGGGTCATAACTTTCTTTTGATTGTTTTATATATTCTAGATCAGATCTAATAACTCCTTTAGTTTGTATGGTTGACACCCACACATCCAGAGTAAACATTTTGAGAACATCTGAGGAAACAATTTTCAGTTGATTTAATTCATTAAGCGTAGATGCTAGCAACGGTTTCTTTTTATTTACCCAGTAACTATTATTTATTAAAGAATTTAATTCTGAAATTATATTAATATTTAAATTATTTGTCCATGATCGAGACTTCAAGATATG
Source organism: Helicoverpa assulta (assembly GCA_963856015.1). NCBI lineage: Eukaryota > Metazoa > Arthropoda > Insecta > Lepidoptera > Noctuidae > Helicoverpa > Helicoverpa assulta. Next base: position 6,151,072 of record CAWLCW010000027.1, read on the forward strand.
CTTATAGCAGAGATATTGCCTCCTCAAAAACAGTGGTGGTATGTGCAATTCGCTTTCCATCACATGTATTGGTGAGCTCCTAATGAAGCCCCCTACAACTCTTAGGGCCTGATTTTGCACTTTATCCAATTTATAAACATGTGTCTTTGCAGCAGAATCATACAAATAACACCCATAATCGATCCGACTTCTTATGATAGAAATATATAATCTACGCATATGTTTGGTGTGAATTCCCCATGAGCTACCCGCTAATATTTTTAATATATTCAGATATTTTGTACATTTTTCAATTAATTCATCAATATGTTTTCTCCAGCGCAGACTTCTATCTATCCAAAGTCCTAAATACTTAATACATTCTACTATATTTAATGGTTGATCATACACCTTAAGAGTTGGCAATATTCGTCTTTGACCCCTGCTGTAGATACAAAAGTTAGATTTAGTTGACGACAAACTCAGTCCAATCTCACCCAGTAAGGCTACAATACAATTGAGAGCATCTTGTAATGCATGTTCACATTCCGCGATTTGTTTGTTACTTATGTAGATAACAAAGTCATCAGCATATTGTGACACTATCACATTCTGTACTTGATGACATATTCGGTAAGTAACCAAGTTAAATAAAAGGGGGGAAAGCGGATCCCCTTGAGGTAACCCTCTATTAGTCCATCTACATTCAGTCCCTTGACTATTACAAGATTTCATAATTAAATGCCGTTCACTTATAAAAGACCAAAGGTACACACAAAATTTAGAACCAATTTGGATTTCATCTAGCACTTTAGTAACTGATTCATTTAGCACATTGTTGTAGGCATTTTCAATGTCCAAAAAGCATGCGATTGTAGGAGCATTTTTAGTAAATCCGATTTGTATATAAGATACTAGTCTAGAAAGTGCGTCTAATGAAGATTGTGACTTCCTAAACCCTACCGTATATGGAGATATTAATTTGTTCTTTTCTACGAACCATTCAATACGTTTACAGATCATTAAATGGAAGGTTTTACAAATGCAAGATATCAAAGAAATGGGTCGTAGTTTAATGTCTGTATTAAGATTATTTGAGTGTTTAGGAATAGGGATAATTACAATATTACGCCATTGGACTGGAACAATACCGAGTGAAAATACCAAATTGAAGATTTTAACTAAAAATTGTTTTCCTACTTTGGGTAAATTATAAATCATTGAATAAGAAATACTGTCATAGCCCGGAGCTGTGTCCTTCTTTTTTGAACAATTTTCGAGTTCTTGAATAGTAAAATCCATTTCTAAAACCTCATTTTTAGAACTAAAATAGGGCATACAACTAGAAACATAGTCTGGAGTTAGGGACCGTAACAATTCATTTTGTTTTTCAAACGGTATACATGGGCGTTGATGTTTGAAACCCTTCATCCATCTCATCCTTCGCCACATCTCAGGGGCTGACGTAACTTCATCAATTGAACTGCAAAATTTTTGCCAACCTTGATTTCTAAATTTTTTAATTTGTTTTTGGGATTCTAAAGTAATTTTTTCTAATTTAATTAAATTTTCAGGGGTGGGATTTTTGCGGAAAGTAGATAAGGCTAGTCTTCGTTGTGCAACTAATTGAGATAAATAAGGGGTCCAATAATTCTTAGGTTTAAACTTTTCATCCGGCTGTTCAACTAATTTGTAATATGGTATATGTTTGTTCGCCGCATTTTCTATAGTAGTAATAAAAAAATCATACATTTCTTGAACATTACAAGCAGTTTCACTAAATTCTAAAATACATCTATTAATCGTCTCTCGGTAATCACCCCAGTTAGCATTTTTAAAATTTCTTTTTTTATGGATATGAATAGTACTTAATACATTAGCCGTCATTTTAATAATAAGATGGTCACTGCCCAAGTTTTCGTTAAATACCTGCCAATCAAATTTAATTGCAACATCAGAGGTAATAAATGAGACATCGGGCGATGTCTGTTGTAAAATTCCATTCACTAACTTAACCCGAGTCGCTTGGCCGTTGTTTACAGAAATAAAGTCATTATCTAGCGCTGCATCCATAACTTGTGTACCCCGAGTATCCGATTTAAAAGACCAATTAGTGTGGTGTCCGTTAAAATCCCCCGCTATTATTGTTTTACTTGTAAAGTGTGAGAATATGTCATTCCAGTCAGACAGTTGTGTTTGTACGGATGAGGGACAGTAAAGCGACACCACATATTCTACGTCCTTGCAATTTAATAACTTAATACAGACCATTTCGATACCCACATTGTTATTATTTAATGACACTAGGTGAGATTGCACTGACTTGTGCACCAACAAAGCGACACCACCGTAACCGTCATATCTGTCATTCCGATATACATTGTATCCGCTTATATTTACACTGACTTCACCGTCAAACCATGTTTCGCTTATAATTGCGATATGTATATTTTCTCGAATTAAAAGTTCTGAAAAGGATACAAGCTTGGGACGTAAACTTTGCGAGTTCCATTGAAATATGTTCAACTTAATTATTTTTTGTAAGCTATCCATTACTAAAACAATTTATGTTGTTCAAGATTTCTTCCCCTAATATTAACTTAATTACAAAATTTTTTAGTTCCTCACACACAATTTTAAACAAAGATATAATTTTTTCTTCAAATTTACTCTCGGATCTAATAATACTTTTTATTTTCTCCCAAAGTTTCTTCCATTCAAATTTATATAATAGTTGTTCGCTCCTTTTCGGACCTTCCTCAATTCTTTGTGATGTAGAACGTTCTTCATCTACCCGCAGCTCAAAAATATCATCATTTTTGTTATTGTATGTTTTATTTGTATTCTTCGTGGTAACCTGTTTTGAAGTGACTTCTTTATTTGTTATTGCCGCTGGTTTTTCGGTCTGTCGTAATCCTTCTTGTTTATTTTTATTTTCATGCAGTTCTTGATGTACCAGGGCCTTCGTCAATACACTACTATATGTTTCTGTAGCGGAGTTAGGTTAGGTTAGTTTCAATAAAGTAGTAATAAAGTAGTTCAATAAAGTAGTAGTTCAATAAAGAGTTTCAATTTTTCAAAGTATAGTTACCATTCAGTTTACTACCTGACCATTTTTTGTGACTAGCTTCCATAGACATAATATAGTAAACAGGACTGCGCACTTATACCCAAAAAACGAGCCGAGTGAAACAGTACGGAGGCCGTCTGTCCCTTTCTAATAGGGTGACTGTGAGATTAAGCTATGTGAGACAAATCCGAATTTGCTAAGATTATTAAACACAGATTGGTATTGAAGTTTTAACATACGCAGTTTGTTACCTTAAGATACTAATGTAGGCTTTAATAATTAGCGGGAATTAGCAGTATAAAAGCAGGAAGATTCGAAGTGAAGACTGATTTTTTTTTTGTATTTTTGCTTCACATATAGACTGCTGAGCCATTTATGTCGCCTTTCTTCATTTTTTGTTAAGCTATAACAATAGTACAACAGTTTTAAAATACATCACCCATATTTTGACTCATTACAAAAATTCATGGGCACCCTAGTTGTTTGATTTACGAAAATGTAATTTTAGCTAACCTGTGGAACGATATATTACAACCGCCATAGGATTCACTTTTATAAGTATAAGCGCAACATTTTTTCACCATTTTAATAGTTGTAATTGATTTCATACAAAAAATATATACAAAATTTTGAATACTGAATACGCGCCAAGAATGTTCAGGGTTACCTCTAGAAAATAAAAAAAGCAAATGTTATTTATGTTTTAAGAATTAATGCGATTGTTATTAATTTGTTGACTTACAATTATTAAAATAAGATAAAAATATAAGTGATTCAATTGATTTTAACCGACTTCCCAAAAAGGAGGAGGTTCTCATTTTGTCGGAATCTTTTTTTTTTTTTATATATATGTTCACCGATTACTCGGAGACGCCTGGACCGATTTGCAAATTTTTTTTTTGTTTGATAGGGTTTACCTCCCAGGTGGTCCCATAATCACCAGGTCAGGATCTGATGATGGAAACCCTGAGAAATCGAGGGCAACTTTCGAAAATTGTAGGCATACGCAGGGTAAAAACTTGACACTAAGGCGTATGTCTGATAACACTATGCAATGATGAAGGTCGAGGGAACTTGGCAACTGAATGTGTAAACTACCTCGTGTTTGGGCTTATATTGTTTGTATTGACGAGACCTTTGCAACAGTGAAGGTTTGGAGCTGACCTGATGATGGAGACCAGAGAAGGTCGAGGGAACTCGACAACTGAATATGTAAAGTACCTCGTGTTTGGGCTTATATTATTCGTATTGATGAGAACTTTCCACTTATGCGGATAGTGACAAGTATGCTTTTATGCTTTGTCACTGAAAAGCTAAAAATAAAAAACTCTTTACAAAAAAATAAAATCGACTCCCAAAAACACTGAAAAGCAAAAAAAAACTATTCTTAGGTGCATCGGCCTAGAAGTCGGTGGCAAAATAAACTTATAGGCTCAGTGTTTTTGGGAGTCGGTTTTATTTTTTTGTAAAAAGTTTTTTTAGGTAGACAAAACTGTTGATCATATCATTTTTTTATGCTGGCAAGGTGTAAGAACGAGACACGCGGCCTCCGTTATAACTAGGGTTGCCAACATTTCATCAGCGAAATATAGTATATTCCAAAATAAGGTGTAAAAAAAACTTTTTTACAAAAAAATTAAACCGACTTCCAAAAACACTAAAAAGCAAAAAAAAAAACTAATTTTAGGTGCATCGGCCTGGAAGTCGGTGTCTAATGGATGTTACTAAGTTAATTTTGCCACCGACTTGTAGGCCGATGCACCTAAAATTAGTTTTTTTTTTTGCTTTTTAGTGTTTTTGGAAGTCGGTTTAATTTTTTTGTAAAAAAGTTTTTTATTTACTGCTTTTCAGTGACACGAATAGTTGTCACTATCCATATAAGTGGAAAGTTCTCATCAATACAAAGAATATAAGCCCAAATACGAGGTATTTTACATATTCAGTTGTCGAGTCCCCTCGACCTTCTCTGGTCTCCATCATCAGGTCAGCTCCAAACCTTCACTGTTGCAAAGGTCTCGTCAATACAAATAATATAAGCCCAAACACGAGGTAGTTTACATATTCAGTTGTCGAGTTCCCTCGACCCTCTCTGGTCTCCATCATCAGGTCAGCTCGAAACCTTCACTGTTGCAAAGGTCTCGTCAATACAAATAATATAAGCCCAAACACGAGATAGTTTACATATTCAGTTGTCGAGTTCCCTCGACCTTCTCTGGTCTCCATCATCAGGTCAGCTCCAAACCTTCACTGTTGAATAGTACTTTCAGGCATACACCTGAGTGTCAAGTTTTTACACTATGTATGCCTACAACTTTCGAAGGTTGCCCTCGATTTCTCAGGGTTTCCATCATCAGATCCTGACCTGATGACTATGGGACCATCTGGCAGCTATTTCGCGTCGAACAAAAAAAGAATCACGCAAATCGGTCTATAAACCTCGGAGTAATCGATGTACATACATAGAAAAAAAAAAAAAAAAAAAAAAAAAAAAAAAAAAACATACCGGCCGAATTGAGAACCTCCTCCTTTTTGGGAAGTCGGTTAAAAATATAGTACATTTAAAAAAAATATAGTATTTTATGGGAAAAACAAGAAAGAGACAAATATATATTTGTTAATTATTTATTTTTATAAAAACTATATTTAGCCCTTATGTAATGTCTATCAAAATATACAACAAATTACCAGATTCTTTAAAAAATTAAACTAGCGAAACTAAATTCATACGGGCACTCAAAAACATCCTCATCAACAAAGCCTACTACTCGATAACCGAATACATGAATGATAAAGATATAGTCTACACACAACACACCACATAACAACACATCACACTTTCCGATTTTACAGTTTCTTTTCTTTTATATTTTTAGCAAATACCTGTTATGAAATTGTACCTACAGACAATAGGTAATAATGTCTAGTCGCACTCTTGTTCCTATAAGAAACATAAACAAATGCAAATGTTTAATAATGTTATGGTAAATTGTTAATTTTTTTTATATAATTTCTTCTATAGATTTAATCATTACTATTTTAGTTTTAAGTTTTATTTTATTTTGCTGTGCCCTACAGGGTCCACAATTGTACCTAGCTCTAAGCCTAATTGTAACACCTACTTTATACATTGTGGAATGCAAATAAATAATATGAATATGAATATTTTTTTGCACTTCTTGCACTGTGTAACAGTTTTTTGTTTAAAATAAAAGTGTCATATGCTTTGTCACACTCAATTTTTAATTAACATAAATCAAAAGCTCATTTTTTATTAATGATATACTACTTCTGTTTCTTTCTTCTCGCCACTTCGAATTCATAACCGAAAATATCCTTTCTGTGAATGCCGAAGTGGCGGGAATAGAGAGCAGGAATGATATTACTTTAAATAAATTTGGTAAGTCATTTTCAGTTTTTTTTTAAATATACTGCCATTTTTGGCCTGTAGTTTTGTCAGTAAAGTCATTACAGTCTTTTACTTTAGCAAAGATTTCATTCAATATCGTTATTTCAGAGTACAGGTCGTCCATTTTGATACATAATTTTTCTTGTAAATTTAGAACTTCTAATATTGTCTCACAGTCATTAAATGAAACCTCCTTTTTTAAATTTAATTTTTGGATTTTACATAACCAATTGCTATCACACCATTAACCATTTATTAAGATAGTCTAAACATTTATCAATAAATAACAAAAAATTCTTTTGAATTGCATAACTTTCTGTAGGGGATTTTGCTTCTAATGATTGCAACATTTTTTTGGTTTCGTAACCAAAAAAAATATCTTTTTTACGTTGTTCTAGCGCCGATTTTAAAATTGACATAATATGATACACATCTATGACTGTGATGTTATTGCCTTCAAGTTGTTTAACAGCTTTATGAAAGTTATGTAAAAAATGACTCGCGAAATGCAAAAAGATTAGAACTTTACTGTTTCCATTACTTTTGTTCATCATCAAAATATTTTGAATATGTGTAGGACATTCTTCACCTAAACTAAAAAAATAATCACTCAAAGCCTTCCAATTCAAAAGTATGTTGTCCACGCAAGGAAGCAATGACAGCCACCTAGTACCAACATGTCGTAACAGCTCATGCCATTCACCTCAACGGCGGATCCAGGGGGTAGGTCACAAGGTCATGACCCCCCCCCTGGGCCAGGTTCAGGACCTAAGAGGACCAATAATTGAAATGGTTAAACACGATGTTTTATGTTTTTGTTATAAGTATAAGATAATTTTTATTCCGAGTGAATAGGTAGATACCTACATAGTTACAGGTAGAGTAGTTTTGCTTAAGAATTCGTGCTCGCAACGCTCGCTCTATATTCTTTTTTTACTCTTTATCCGTACCCAAAAGGAGGAAACGGGACCCTGTTACTAAGAATCCGCTGTCCGGGTTGTCTACATTACATGCTGTATCTAGAGCTGCCACCTCTCCGGGTTTGACCCGGAGTTTACGGGTTTGCATGGTTCATGTCCGGGCTACGGGTTTAACATCGATATCTCCGGGTCCGATGGAACGGGAAGCGACAACACGTCATCACGCACCGGGCGCACGGCGCGGAGTGCGTGCGTGCGTGACTGAGACTGATAGTCTGAGTGAGACGTACAACGTACGGGCGCGGGCGCGGGCGGCCGAGTGAGCGGGAAAGTGGGAGTAGCAGGCAGGGAGCGCGGGCGGGGTACAACAGTACATGCGTACGCAGAACGATCATTAGATTCAAAACAATAGCTAATTTCTGTTAGCGCTTCGTAATAATTGCACACAAACAGGAGTATTTTATGTTTTGTTCATTAATATTTCTATCACAGATTGTTTTCGGTACTTTCTCTTATTAAAAGTACCTAGTGTTGTAGCGTGTGGTCATAATGGAACAAGAAGAATCACAGTCGAAGAAAAAAAAGAAGTACGAATGTAATTTTCAACAAGTGTGGCTAGAAAATGAGAAGTATAAAATGTGGGTGAGAAAAGTCGATGAAAAAAACGCGAAATGTGTATTTTGTAACGTGAAATTTACAGTGAAATGCGATGGTGAAAAGGCGTTATCGACTCATCTTAACAGCGAAACGCACAAGAAAAAGGTGAGAAACATTGACTCAAATTCTTTGATAACCGCTTTTCTGCCCAAGAAAAATTCTTCTGAAGAGCTAAAAGTAGCGACAATCGAAATTGCGTCGATTTATCATGCAATTAGCCACCACCATAGTTACTTGAGCACCGATTGTGGTATTAAATTAAATGCTACTCTTTATTCCGATTCACCACTATCACATAAAGTTCACTGCGGCAGAACAAAAGCTGAAGCCATTGTTTTGAATGTCCTAGCACCGAATTCAATCCAGTCAACAATACAAGACCTAAAAAGGACTCAATCTGGAGGCGGGGTTCACTTTTCGATTGCTATCGACGCCTCAAATAAAGGATCCCAGAAAATGTATCCAATTGTCATCAGATACTTTGACCAAGAAAAAGGTGTTCAGAATAAATTAATGGATTTTTATGAGGATTCGAACGAAACATCTCAAAAAATTTTTTAGAATATTGACAATTTTATGCTTCAGCATGACTTAGACACAACTTTGCTGTCTGCTTTCTCTGCAGATAATGCATCGGTTAATTACGGTGCTCACAATTCCGTGTACCAAAAAATTAAAGATAAATATTCCGATACCAAAGTCGTTAAAGCAAATTGTAACTGTCACGTTCTTCATAACGCCGCCAGAAACGCTATGAAAGCTTTAACATATGATGTTGAAAACTTGATTATGAAAGTTTATGCGGAATTTTCGAACAGCGCAAAACGCACGAGAGAATTGCAGGCATTTTTTGAGGAGTTTGAAATTGAATACAGAAAAGTTTTGAGACATGGGCCAACTAGATGGTTAAGTTTGGGAAGAGCTGTTGACAGATTGATATTGTCATGGCCTGCTGTATCCGCGTATTTCAAAAGTCTTGGTGAAGCAGCATGCCATAAGATAATATGGGAATTCGTAAAACAGTGTGGTGATGATGCTGGAAGTTTATCTGCAAAAATCACACTACAGGAATGTTATTTATATTTCATTCATCATTATATGAATATGCTGACAGAAGCCATACTATTACTGGAAAAAAACACAGTAACAGCTACTGAGTTGCACCCAATTATGAAAAATATAAAAGACAAGGTTGAAAGCCGACTGCATGATGAGTTTTATGGCGCCAAAGTAATGAGAAACATGAAGTTTTTGAGGCCTTCCGAACAGGATCAATTAAAAAAAGAAGCCAATGAGGTTTACAGAAGAACTCTAGAATACGTACAGAAATATTATGATTTTGAGCATTCTGTGTTCAATTTTTTTTCTAAATTCGATCTAACAAGTGCAGTAAGTTTCGAAGATGCTGTGGAAGCTTGCGAATCACTTGGTCTGAAAAATGTGGACGAAGATAAACTGTATGACGAGACCCGAAAATTAAACCAAGTATTTCCTCAGTTCGAACAATCTATTGATTCAACATTATCGGTTGATTTACGATGGGTTCAGCTTTTCAAAGTCACCTCAACTTTCACCGAACTGCCAAAAATAATTGGTAAAATCTTTGCAATCCCTATAAGCAATGCTTTCGTAGAACGCGTCTTTTCTTTAATGGGAAAGGACAATGCTATTCTTTGTATGGAAGTTGGGCTCAAGAGTTGTCCACGGTAACTGCATAGTGTATTATGTTCCATAGGCTTATAATAGGTCCCAGTCCGAAATATTTCGAAATCTATCCCAGGAGTCCTGAGAAAAACTGGATTGACTCTTATTCAATATTACGAAAAATATGCTTACGAACTCTTAACTATTCCACTTTTATTATCTTAATTGAAATGCATTATAATATTAATCGACAAATACGAGGTATTGAACAAGAATTTTTTTACCGACTTCAAAAAATGGAGGAGTTTCTCAGTTACTTCGTATTCCTTTTACGTTTGTACGTGCATAGCTCCGTCGTTTACCAACCGATTTAAACAATCATTTTATTGTTTGAAAGGATCTACTTTCCAAATGGTTCCTTTGTTATTCGGTCCAGGGTCTGGTGATAGAAACCTTAAAACAATAAGGAAAATAAATTGTAAGCACATATCGAATAAAAACTTGTCATTCGGGTATATGTCTCCGACACCACAAAACAGTGGAGGTTAAAACCTGACCTGACGATGGAGACGACAGTGAGACGAGGGAACTCCTCAACGGTATCTATTTACTACCTCGTGTTCGAGCTTATTTTATTCGTCTTGATAAGATTTTTCCATTGCCATTACGGATATTAATTGCATGACGTTACACGAACTTAGGACTGATTGTGGTAGATAGAGACTGAAAAGCAAGAGAAACAACAATTTCCTTTAAACGTCTATTCCTGTTTTTTTTTAGCCTATTAACAGTGAAACCACTAACTATCTGAATGTTATTTCAAGAAAAGAGGTTGTTAGGTTTGTGGCTGCTTATAATGGCTAGCTAACAATGGCTGGCTAACATTAGAACCGGTTTTTCTCGGGACCTCTGGGACCGATTTCCAAAATATTTGGATTCTGTCTTAAGAGTGAAGTAAAGAACCTATTTTAACCATTCCCACTACTGGGCAAATGGCTTGGGCTTTATAAAGTTACTGTTCAAGTTGAACATTAGAACTGGTTTTTCTCGGGACCTCTGGGACCGATTTCCAAAATATTTGGATTTCGTGTTAACAGTGAAGTAAAGAACCTATTCTAACCATTCCCACTACTGGGCAAATGGCTTGGGCTTTATAAAGTGACTGTTCAAGTTTAAATATTAGAACCGGTTTTTCTCGGGACCTCTGCGACCGATTTCCAAAATATTTGTATTTTGTGATAACAGTGAAGTAAAGAACCTATTCTAACCATTCCCACTACTCGGCAAATGGCTTGGGCTTTATAAAGTGACTGTTCAAGATTAACATTAGAACCGGTTTTTCTCGGGACCTCTGCGACCGATTTCCAAAATATTTGGATTTCGTGATAACAGTGAAGTAAAGAACCTATTCTAACCATTCCCACTACTCGGCAAATGGCTTGGGCTTTATAAAGTGACTGTTCAAGATTAACATTAGAACCGGTTTTTCTCGGGACCTCTGCGACCGATTTCCAAAATATTTGGATTTCGTGATGACAGTGAAGTTAAGAACCTATTCTAACCATTCCCACTACTGGGCAAATGGCTTGGGCTTTATAAAGTGACTGTTCAAGTTTAACATTAGAACCAGTTTTTCTCGGGACCTCTGGGACCGATTTCCAAAATATTTGGATTTCGTGTTAACAGTGCAGTAAAGAACCTATTTCGACCACTTTCACTACTGGGCAAATGGCTCAGCCTCTGTTAAGTGACGATCTATGGAGAACATTTGAACCGGTTTTTTTCGGGACCTCTGGGACCGATTTCAAAAATATTTGGATTTCGTGTTCAGAGTGCACTATGGAACCAGCTGTAACTACTCCCACTGCTGGACAAACTTTGAGCCCAGACCCTGGCATTGTCCTTTGTGGACAGACGAGCGAAACTGCTTATCAGTGGACATGGTGAAGGCTGAGTTAATTGTAAAGATTAATTACAATATGAATTGCCAAGAATTTTTAAATTTTTTGAAGAAACCTGAGCAAGAAGAAATGCTGAAACAATCCCTGCAGAATAAAAAATATAATTTTAAGTGTCAAGCTAGTTCAAGTCAGCCTAGCACTAGCTAGGTAATTTATATTAAAAAAAAAACGTTACATACCTATATTAATTTACCATTACTTTGTACTTATTTCATTAAATACTTAAATCTTTAAAAAAATGTTTTATTTTAATAAAAAAAAACGACATTTCTAAAATCTCCGGGTCTACTGTTTTTGAAAGGTGGCAGCCCTAGTTACAGCTATAGTCCACCGTGATGATATAAACAACAAAGGTGATTTGACTACACATCCAAAAGATACAAATGTGACATACACATCTGAAGGCTCAGCTGTAAGAACTTTGCTAAATGAAACTATAGAATGTTATCCTGATGAAAATATAAAAATTTCCAATAATGATTCCAAGAAATTAAATTAAATTAAATTAATCCAGATCAGATTATAACTTCACTTGGACGTCCAAAAAAGGGTCGAAAAAGGAAACATCCAGATTTTACTGTAGCTCAGGCCAAGACAAGAAAGTACGTCAACAAATGTTATCTCACCAAGAAGAAGCTTGTTGAGCCAAAGGTGTTCATCAACTACTCTTGCTCATGTCAAAAGAAGTGCTACCAACTGGTTTGCACAGAGAAAAGACAGCACGAGTTTCAAATATTCGTCACTCTAGGGTCTTATGAAGTTCAAGCATTATATATTTCTAATACGGTAAAAGAAAATACAAAAGCTAGGTCTTACACTGTCTTAAAGGGTAACAAGAGTGGTAAAAGAAAACCTAGAGAGTATACACGGATTTACTCCATAAGTGGCATAAATGTTTGTCGAGAGTAGAGACATATTATCAGGTCTCTCTCTAATAACTCTTTCTCTTCTGTCTGGCTCTAAATAATTTAGCACTATATCATCTTCTTCGATTGTTTCGTCGTCGATAGAATCAAAAATATCCATTATTTTAAAATTAAAACAAATATAACTTACAAAAACAAACGCGCGTGATTGCAGAAATGTCAAAATATCTGAGTTAACTGACCGTTGGCGAGCTACCGGGTCCATTAAGGGCCAGATTAATTTATCGACTGGATAGAGAGGTTACCTGACCGTTAGGGCCTATCTGTCAATTGAAACATTGAGATTAACGCTATCTGTGTAATAAACCTTATCTTTCCCTTTATCTGACTATTGAAAAATCGGCCCTAAGTCTAATGTGATATTTGCGCAGATAAAAAAAATCCGGTTGTGATGATCAGGAAGAAATTGAAGTTAAATGGTTTGAGTGGTCTATGAAAGAGCATCCATATAAAGACCAGGGTGATAAAATGAAAAAAAAAAATAAAAAGAATGATGAAAACTACTAAAGTGAGCACACTGAAAGATTTACTAAACAAATTTCAGATTCAGAAATGAAGAAAAATACATGTATACATATAATTTTTATCATCAGTTTAATAAATACAAGGATTGCAAAGAAAACTTAAAAAGCAATGAAGCAATAGATATGTATAGATTTTTCCGAAAACTTCACAAGTAAATACCATAAGGAAATCCAAGCCACGCATTTCATTAAGGACCAGATAACTTTACATACAGGTGTTTTATACGTAACTAATGAAAATCCCATATCTTTTTGTTCGATATCACCCAACAATGAACACTGTCCTGAAGCCATATGGGCACACCTAGACCTTATCGCTTCAAACTTTGCTAGAATAATAAACAGAAAAGATAATATGAGCGCTAAAAACCTTGTTAAAGACATATTATATAAAAAAGACTTCAGTCATGACTCGTCAGTGCAGCACGGCATTGCTAATGAAAAAATCGCCATAGAGCAATTAGAAAAACAAATTGGTCAAAATAATTCTCCATGCGGTCTCTTTATAGATAATACTAGCTTTTGCCCGCGACTTCGTTCGCGTGGAATAGTGACTTCCGGCAGATTTTTGGTTTTACCCACATAGTTCCCGATCTCGCGGGATTATTGAGACGTTCCCGCTCCCGCAGGATTTTTGGGATAAAAACTATCCTATGTCCTTTCTCGAGTTCCAAACTATGTCTGTACCAAATCGACAAATACAACGGAACGGAACCAAATTAGAATTTACGAAACAGGACCAATCCACATAAACGACCATACAACCGACAATACAATTTTTCCACGACGGTACTGAAGCGCTCGGCCGATACCCAACCAAATGCGTGTAACGAAACCATAGCGCGATCTATTTCGATCCCAACGCCATCTATCGAGCATAGTGACAACTCGGATTATTTATCTATACTCCGTTCGGGCATTTTCTTTGTACTAAAAGTAGTATTATATTGTTATTATTTTTTTCATACCTTTTTACTATTTATTGAATTAAAACAACATGAACCGAACTCGTGTAACGATCGACACAATTGCGCGTAGTACTAATAGAATTATCTATACTCCGTTAGAGCATTTTCTTTGTAGTAAAACTTTAATTATATTAATATTAATTTTTTTACACCTTTTTACTGTTTATTTACATTTTTCTGATGGATTTTCCGATGAATTAAAACAATAACATGAACCGAACACGTGTAATGACACCATTGCGCGATTAACGCCATCTATCTACGGAGCATAGGAACAGCATTTCGACATTTGACCAATAGATGGCACTGTATGTCCGTAATAAATTTTATTTTTTATTTTTATTTTTTGTAATAAAAACTATCCTATGTCCTTTCTCAAGTTTCAAACTATGTCTGTACCAAATTTCACACAAATCGGTTCAGTAGTATAGGCGTGAAGAAAAGACAGACAGACAGACAGACAGACAGACAGACAGACAGAAAGACAGACAGACAGACAGACAGAGTTACTTTCACATTTATAATATTAGTTAGGATAATTCATTTTTTAGGAGCTACCCCCGATGGTCTGATCGAAAAAGACACAATAGTTGAAATTAAATGTCCAATTTCTACCTATCGAATTAGTCTGGAGGAAGCTATTGCGACCAAAAAAGTTATGTTTTGGAAAAAATCTGACGCGGTGCTCACGGTGAATCAGAATCACCCCTGGTATATATGTCACCGTAAGATTACAAAGATCGTTAGATTACAATCTATCTCGAGAGATTGTAAACTGTCGAATTATTGTGAACCGTAACATCTGATTGCAATTTAACGCATTATTTTTCGCTATATTATAATCTATCGATGAGAAATTGTCAAATTGTCAACTGTCCGAAAGCTCTCCCTGATTAGTCAGTCTTTTTGTAAGATCGACCAATCACGACCAGCCGTTCTGTTCCCATGGAGTTCCCGTAGAGTTAGGAATGAAATAGAGGTGTCAGTTAAATAAAATAAATGCTCTTCAAAAATTCTTCAAGTATTTATTATTTAGTACGAGTATGTAATTAATATTCCTGACATATGGAGGTAACTAATTGTAACGAAATATTTATTCTTCAAACACAAATTGAAATTGGAAAATTATAAGAAACTTTTATAAAAAAAAAAAAAAAAACAATTAGGTAGTTTGTCTTCAAACACAAACAAATATTAAAAAAAAATAAAAGCCTCTTATATAAAAAAGGGTACTTAATTTTGTCCTCAAACAATTTAAATTGGACAATCTGTACTCATCTAACAAATTTATTGTATTTTGTATTCTTTGATTTGTCCACTCTAATTTTTTACTATTTTCATTATGCCCACTGTAATATTTTTGTAGCTCTATGGTGAATTCGTTCGGATTAACAATATAATTTTTTTCTGAGTTATTTTGTTGACCAGGCTCAATATCCGACATGGCTAATATTATTTAATGACAACACGTAAGTTTCCACGCATATACAAATATTAAAACACGAGAAATTAATGTAATTTAGGCTATGTTCGGAAACTAACACTAATTTGTTGGTTTATCGTTCAAACTGGTTTTCTTTAGTTAATCTATACTAATATTATAAAGCGGAAGAGTTTGTTTGTTTGTTTGTTTGTTTGTTTGTTTGTTTGAACGCGATAATCTCCGAAACTACTGGTTCGAATTGAATAATTCTTTTTGTGTTGGATAGTCCAGTTATCGAGGAAGGCTATAGGCTATATAACATCACGCTACGACCAATAGGAGCAAAGATATAGTGGTAAATGTGTAAAAAACGGGAGAAATTATTTCATCTTTGAAGCCTTCCGTTGCGTGCGCCGTGAAAACGGTTCAAGATACACAAAAAATATGTATTAAAGAATAATAGCTCTTTTAATGATCTAAAAAACAGTCCGCGACAATGTATGTCTATCTTTTAAGATTAACTCACAAAAACCGTTTTTATGGTACCTAATTTGGTCGAAATAATTTGTTTAAGTTGTATCAACATAATAATATTAATCTTTATTCAAATAAATATGTTGTTGGTTAAGAGTACTAAATCTATATCTATATATATAAAAGAAAGTCGTGTTAGTTACTCCACTTATAACTCAAAAACGGCTGAACCGATTTAGCTGAAAACGGGCAGGGAGGTAGTTTAGAGCCAGGAGAAGGACATAGGATAGTTTTTATTACAAAGAATAAAAATAAAAAATACAATTTATTCCGGGCATATAGCGCCATCTATTGTTCCAACCAAAAATCTGCCGGATGCAACTATTCCACGCGAACGAAGTCGCGGGCAAAAGCTAGTCACAGATAAATTTTACATCCTCAACACTTTTATATAACTAATTCTAAAGATATAAGTTATTTTCAACAGGAAATCAATTTATAATCACGAAAACACAGTTGTTTACACAATCGACAACAAACGAAATAAACAAACAAAATGGCGAATGCCGGAGCGGCGGGGGCACATTACGTTCTACCAATCAGCGCGCAAGATGCATTCCGTTCTACGCCAGTTGACAATTTGACCGCTTTACATTGATAGATTATAATATAGCGAAAAATAATACGTTAAATTGCAATCAGATGTTACGGTTCACAATAATTCGACAGTTTACAATCTCTCGAGATAGATTGTAATCTAACGATGTTTGTAATCTTACGGTGACATATACAAGTCCAAGGCCAATTACATGTCACTGGGAGAAATAAATGCATTTTTGCGGTATGGTCTGGTATTCATCAAGATTTCAAAGTTGAAGAAATATTACGGCACGACACATTTTGGGATATGAAAATGAAGGAAAAACTGATTTATTTTTATAAAAAGAAATTGTTACCAGAATTATGTGATCCAAGATATACTCGGAAATAGTCGGAATATGATAACAAAACTACACACTATTTTGAAAGGACTTTTTTTTGTTCCTGGTTCATCATAATATTATTATATACATATGTTACTCCCTCCATATCACCTAGAGCTCAACCCGATTGAAAATATATGGGGTATTATAAAAAAACCGGCCAAGTGCGAGTTGGACTCGCGCACGAAGGGTTTCGTACCATTCCATAAATTCAATTTGATACCTTTATTCGTTCGTGAGAAATAAGGTAGTAAGTTTCATTGTATTAAAATATTTTTATTATATTATATAACTAAAAAAATGTGATTTTCGCAATTTTTCCTAGATTTGCATTATATGACAATGCTTCATGCCAAATTTCAAGATTCTGAGTTTACGGGAAGTATCCTGTAGGTTTTGATTCCTTTGCGAGTGTCGAAAATTTGTTGAAAATATCGACATAATCGGCTGTATCTTTTGATTGGCTTGGCTTAGAAGTTTGATATTTCACTCACAGCTTAAAGGGACAATATACCTGCGTATTTCGTGTGAATTTCAGCTTGATACGTCCACGCGTTCTTGAGATAAAGGGTCTTGACAAGACAGACAGACAGACGGACAACAAAGGGATCCTATAAGGGTTCCGTTATTTCCTTTTGAGGTACCGAACCCTAAAAACCTGATTGCATCAAGAAACATAGGCCAAAATATGACCATTGTTCAAAGTTTACTAGATCAGTGCATAGGTAGTATACCTCTAGACCAAACCACATGGCGAAATACATGTAATCACATTATAAAAAGAATACATATGTACATGAAATACTTTGATTATGATTTCGAGTTTATTATTATTAGTATAAATAAAATACTAGTACATAAAAAAAAAATACCTAATCTGCGAGAGATTTTTGTTGGTTGTGTTAGCGTGGCGAGAGTTTGAGACGCTATTGTTAGCCTGTTGATTTCGCCGGTCGTAAGAATGGAAGAAAAATGGAGTTGTCGCATCCGCAACCAATAACTGGCATGAAACTTAATGTAAGTGGCAATTCCAGATGAGAGTCATTCTACAGGCAAAAGGCCTATTTCAAGTCGTTGACGGTTCCATACCTAAACGCAGTAAGGACAAAGCGGCGGAGTGCCAAGATTGGGTTACTGGGTACTGTACTGGACCATAATGCGAACGATTTCTATGCAGTAGCGAGTAGTTCAGCTACTAAATTACTCGGCACTCGACTAAACTACTAGCCTAATGCGAATTAGCCTTAAGCGCTTGCTGACTTTTCGGTAGCGAGCAGCACACAGCAGCATGTATGTAGGTATGTGTGTCTAATGTCGTTTTAATTCGGAACGGTATTTGTATGCGTGTTTGTTTGCACAAAACGCGTTGTGCAAATAGACTAGCGTATAACTGCTCATAACTGGTGCTATCTCTGTCGCACACGATGTCAAATGAGACAGCGCGCTTTTTTCTTTTTTAGTAAGAAATAACGTTCAGCTACCAGTTTTGTTGTTTGTTGACGACGGACACAAATCTCATTTAACCTACGACCTAAGTGTACTAGCTCGCTCTCTTTAAGTAGAAATATTTGCTCTGTATCCAAACGCCACCAGGATTCTTCAGCCAGCTGATGTGTCACTATTTAGACCCGTAAAACAGTTCTGGAAATTGGCAGTTAGAGAATAGTTGCTAGAAACCATTGGTGAAGTTGTTTCTAAGCAAAATTTTGCTTTCGTTCTAAGAAAAGTTATAGACAAAATTAGTTCTGCCTGCATTGTAAATGGCTTTCGAGCTTGCGGTCTCTATCCTTTTGATCCAAATGCTGTTGATTATTCTAAATGCTTAGCAAAGTCAGCATCCAGATCTGAAGACACTGTGGACATTTTAAATGATGATTCCGATAAATTACTAACATTGACAAAATTTTCCGAAATAGTAGGTATAGAGATGATTACAAATTTAAAAATATAAAAAATACAAGCTTTTGGCCGCGACTTCGTTCGCGTGGAATAGTGACTTCCGGCAGATTTTTGGTTTGACCAATAGATGGCGCTATATGTCCGGATTAAATTTTATTATTTTTATATTTTTTGTATAAAAACTATCCTATATCCTTTCTCAAGTTCCATACTATGTCTGTACCAAATTTCACACAAATCGGTTCAGTAGTTTAGGCGTGAAGAAAAGACAGACAGACAGAGTTACTTTCACATTTATAATATTAGTTAGGATAGTGCAAGATGTACAAAACAACGAATCATTTTTCACTCTTTATCAAATATGGAATGTTTATCATTCTAATACGGAAAATACGATAGAGAATACTAATGAAAATATAACTCTCTATGAAAATATACTCTAATACAGCTCTTTCATGAAGTACTGGACAAAACAGCATGTCAGGTAGTAGTCATGTCAGTATGATGTATTGCTAATTTTTGTGTTAATTATTGTTTATGTATGTGTTAATAATTGTGTATGTGTTAATAATTGTTTTGTGTTAATATTTTATTAATGTATGGACTCTGTCTGAAATAAAAAAAAAATAAATAACAGAGATTACTAATGAAAATACGACAGAGAATACTAACGAAAGTGAGGAAGAAGAATACAATGACATGGAACCAGAATCGGCAATTGCGCAAGACGAAAACTTTAACACAACAATTATAAATGACAATATTTCTGAAAACGAAAGTCAAAATATTATCAGAGCAACCCACCAAAACCTTGAAAGTATTCAGGATGAACAAAGTAGCGCAAGAAAGGACGACCAGACATGTGAATATGAAAACTTTCTTCACTCTGACAAAGAACCCTTTACCATTCAACTTTCAAATAATGAACAAATCAACATTACTAGTGATCTACAGAATAATGACCAAGAGCTTGTAACTTTAGAAGACCTAGGAATAGCAAATGCAGAAAACCATGAAAGAAACCTACCATCCTGTTCAACATCAAGACTCAAAGATTTTTTACCCATACCTCCAGAACCAACCAGAAAAGGGAAACGTAACACTGAAAGGTTACCTTACCACATATCAGGACCAGAGTACCAAAAGATTTTAGAAGAAAAATCCAAAGAAAAGAATAGACTAGAGGAAGAAAAAAAAGCAAAGAAAGTTGCGAGAGAGCAAAAAAAGAAGAAAGAAAGAGGAAACGAGATGAAATAAAGACAAAAAAGTTGGAAAAGACTAGAAAAATTGAGTCTATTTCTAGCTGTGGTGTGTTTAAAAGAGTAGTAAAGAGCATAACATTGAGATGTTGTGAATGTCAGAAAGCATATCATAAATTATGTATTCCTAAATCTCACCTTATGCATATACCTCAGGAGGAACGAGACAATTTTTTTTCATCCCACCATCTCGGAAAGAGTAGTTTTACCCTTTGATATCTGAGCGCAAAAGCCGTTTTTATTCTCTAGAGCGGCAAAGTGATTTGAATTTAGAACATCGGTTGCAATACTCCATTTGTGACAATCTTGATAAGACTTTTCAAACAAATACATATTAAACAAATAAAATACTGCTTAAAATAATTATTCAATTAATTAAGTAATTTTTATTATTGTTTTTACATAGATTTTTAACCTCGTTTCATTTTTAAACTGAGTTTTCAAATAAATGAACTTTAATAGGTACTTCTTTTTAATTTGATAGGTATTCATATGTGCGCGCCATTTTGTTTTTTGGCATTTAGTAATTTCCTCGATGAAATGGGATGAAATTATTATTTTTTATTGTTTTGAGGTCGATATTAAACATCATTACATTTTCAAACTGAGTTTTTGCATAAATAAATTTTAATAGGTACATCTTTTTAATTTGCCATGTGTGACGTGCGTGCCATTTTCTTTTTTTGAGTTTAAAAATTTCCTCGATGAGGTGGGATGAAAAGTTACGTGTTGCACTCGAGTGCAAAGATTTTTCACCTTGTGCTCTTTTGATTCCCTCGCTATCGCTCAGGATCCTAATTATTGAAACACTCGCTACGCTCGTGTTTCAATTTTAGAATCCTTCGCTTGCTCGGTCATCAAAATTGAGCCCGCGGTTAAAAAGCAACTTTGCACTCTTGTATAACAAATAACTATTATGCCACAACTGCTTTTGTACGGAAAATGATTAAAGTATTTCTGAGAACGAGGAGAGTGAAAGTGACCAAGAAAATCGGGAATTTTTAAATATAATAAGATCAGGACAAAAGGAATTAGGTTTGAGCTGCGTAAAATTTTAATTCAGATAAAAAAAGTCAATACTTCACTAAGATTTCACAATTAAATTGATTGGCTAATTACTGTGACTTCTCATGATAATTACTGTGATTTCAAATCAAATCATTTATTTCATTTAGGCCTTTACAAGCACTTATGAACGTCAAAAATTATAAATAAGGTTGATTCTAGTTGCCAGTGGCGAAGGGTGGTTTAATGAAATAGGGAAGCCGCAGCAAAAAAAAAACTGGGGGGGAGTACTCAGGGATGGGGGGGGGGAGAGGTAATGGAGGTAACAAAGACTATAAAATTTACTTTATGGGAGGTAATTTCTCAGTCCACCTTTTAGCACTGACTGAGAGACTGATAGTTTGAACATGTTTTCTCGAGGAATTCGGCAGATTATTAATATCTATAAAACTTTATTATCTTTAGTTAGGTATATTAACTACTAGAATCTGAGAAAACTTGGCACTAGAAACAATACATTTTAAGTATTTAATTTACAACGGCCTGTTAGCCATTGATATTTATCGTAGGTATTTATCCGTCAGGACGTTAGTAATTTTAATATAGACGTAATATTGGTAGGTAATTCACACGAGCCGCGTGCCCGAGTTTTATAACACGTTTTTATTC
This sequence comes from Helicoverpa assulta, assembly GCA_963856015.1. NCBI lineage: Eukaryota > Metazoa > Arthropoda > Insecta > Lepidoptera > Noctuidae > Helicoverpa > Helicoverpa assulta. Next base: position 6,172,839 of record CAWLCW010000027.1, read on the forward strand.
TCAAAACTTAACCTTGAAAAATAAGTTCCTTCCTAAAGTAAATAATCTGTCGTCGGAAAACAGTCTAATGCGATAAATGCTATCCTAGTTAGTAGGTACACTAAAAAGAAACCTGATGCCAACTGTCTACGTATCAAAGTAACTCATTTTAACGTAGGTACCTCTATTTTCACTAGGTACCTACACACGCTGCAGTACTGTACTTGTACTGAGTACCAGGTCACACACACACAGTGCGATCGCGGGGATTAGTAGGGAGAGCTGCCAACTACTTATACAAAATTATGTACTTGGTGAATTCAAAAAACAAAAAATTCACAACTAGGGTCATTAAATCGCGGAGAATCTTAACACCGCGATTCAGGATTTGAATAAAAATGCACAACGCCATCTATAATGACATAATGTAACTAAAACACTTAAACTAACATAAAATATTGTACACACACGAACTATGTTATTTCCAAATGATACACACACTAATAAATTAAATTAAGTAATACAAAGAACAAATTGTTAATGGTATTATCTAAAACAAAATAAGAACAATGAGAGTGAATATTTGTCTGATTTGTTTGTTTACATATTTGAGAGCTCTAAGCGCTGTCACTCGCGCGTAGACAGATATAGCTACTCTACTCTTGACGCGTTCTTTCTCGTTCACTCGCGAGTTTTGATTGGCGGAAGCCGCTCCGTGAGCCGGCTTACCGCTCGCCCTTATGCCGCGAACATCGCGCGGCGCGGCGTGGATGACGTCACGCAAGCGTAGTTTTGTATGGAGGAGGAAGCCGCGGCTTGTTTAGTAGGAGCAAAATGTTTCAAGTAATTTATAGACAATTTTTTTTACGGTGGTAGGCGTTTTGTTATACCCACATATTTAAATTGTGTGGTTTAAATGATTATATTAATTATACCTATACCTATATTATAACTTATACCTATGCTTCTTTCTTGAAATTCGAAAGGGAAGCCGATGGGAATCGGCTTATAAGGACGCCTCGCCACTGCTAGTTGCCCATTCTAAAAGTAGCTTCCTATGGAGAAGAACGGGCAAGAAACTCCATGGTTACTCTTTTTAAAACATAATGGGTATTACATTTGGTATGTAGTGCTTACAATATTTTAAGGGTTGACTCTGAGAAAGTTATACAATGCAAGTTGGACTAGGAATTAATTGATTAATTTTAATTATATGACAAAATTATTATACAAACTAATTTTAAGAAGTTAATGAATTTAACAAACCAAGGTATATAAAGCAAAAAGAAATAAAGACTTGATAAGAACGAAAACATGAATGAGTACAAAGATATTCCCAGACAGCCTGCCAGTCGCCAGGGAGGCCACTCGTGCAAAGTAGGACTAACGCCATACATCCTTATCGTCAATATAGTCTTTGATTTTATAGTATGTTCTCTTAATGAGAGTAGACTTGACGACATTCTTGAATTTTTTATCTGTAAGGTCTGTTACACATTTAGGTAGCTTATTGTAAAAGCGAACACTATTCCCTAAAAATGATTTGTTTGTTTTCATCATCATCATCATCATCATCAGCCTATCGCAGTCCACTGCTGGACATAGGCCTCTCCAAGTGCACGCCACTGAGATCGATTTTCGGCTTCTCGCATCCAGCTCCTGCCAGCCGTCTTGCGCAAGTCATCACTCCACCGTGCCTGAGGACGTCCTACACTACGCTTGCCGCTTGTTTGTTTTGCTTAATCTAAATTTTGGGACGACTATTTTGTGCTTATTTCTAGTATTACTTTTTACCTCGTACCGGTGCAAATTTTTCCGTACAAACATGATGTTTTCAAGAATATAGAGAGAAGGCAACGTGAGAATATTGATTTCTTTAAAAAACTCTCTCAGTGATTCGCGAGGTCCCATATTATATATAGCTCGAATGGCCCGTTTCTGAAGAATAAAAACAGATTCTACGTCAGCCGCTGCCCCCCACAGCAAAGTGCCATAAGACATTAGACTGTGAAAGTAGGCGAAATATACTAGCCTAGCCGTTGCTACATCCGTAAGTTGCCTAATTTTTCTTACTGCAAAAGCTGCAGAACTAAGTTTAGCCGACAAGGCTTTAATGTGGGCACCCCATTGTAATGTTGAATCTAAGGTTATGCCCAAGAAAGTGGTTTATTTAATTAAATCTAGTTTATTGCCCTCAAGCGTGATGTTGAGATCAGCTTGGGCTACATTGGGTAACGCAAATTTTAAACATTTTGTTTTTGTGCTGTTTAGTAATAGATTATTGGCAGCAAACCATTTTGAAAGAGTAGCCAGGCAATCATCTACATGCACATGGCTAGATTCTTTTCTATTAATTTTAAAGATAAGGGAAGTGTCATCTGCAAATAGAATTACATCTGCCATGTCAGACATCATGTACGGGAGATCATTAATATATGCGAGAAATAGAAAGGGGCCCAGTATTGAACCTTGAGGCACGCCCATTTTAACTAATGATCCTGAAGATGTTGATCCGTTTATGTCTACTTTTTGCTGCCTGTCTGACAAATAGGATAAGACTAGAATAGATTTTATGGCCAATTGCTAAATTTCTTAAGTGGTTGTCTTTGATTTTGATTTTTCAACAATAAAAATCTAATTTAATCTTATTTGTTTTATTACCTATGACCCCATCTCATTCACTTTTATTTGGTATGGGATAAGTGTATGTGACTTTATCAACATGTTTTTTATTGATGTCAGAAAATAAATTTTACGTTAAGTGGCCAATAACTACAGCATTCACCCTATGTGTGTCTAATGTCGTTTTAATTCGGAACGGTGTTTGTATGCGTGTTCGTTTGCACGAAACGCGTTGTGCAAATAGACTAGCGTCTAACTGCTCATAACTGGTGCTATCTCTATCGCACACGATGTCAGATGAGACAGCGCGCTTTTTGGCCACGGCCCTGAGTTCGAGCCCGCGACTAGTTTAACCTTAAGACTTGTTACGTCACAGCGAACGAACTGTTGAGCGTTTTCAGAAAAATATCACACCCCCGCTTTTGGAGCTGTCCCTACGTCTTAATATTTAATTATTTTTAAACTGATGAAAGAAACGTAAAAGTGTGAAATACATTCAATGTCTCATTTAAATAGTTTAACTATACCATTTTTGCACAAATAATTCCTTATTTTTATTTTTTTTGTATAAATAATTAAAGTATTTCGAACACCTGATTTTATGTTGTCCCCTGTGATAAGTCTTTCAAAAAAGATTAAAAACACAATAAATATTTAAAAATTGAAATTGCCCTTGTTTACTATAATTTTGGAACTATTACTTCTTATTTTTATGATAGTCAATTGTTTATTAGATGCAATATTTAATTAAAAAAAAAGATAAAAATACAAGTCTCACAACCTGAGTTCTCAGTATTGTGATCGTCTTTTAAAAAACACAGTCTATTTATAGTATCTTTCGCGGTTGTTGATATGGCAACACTACGGAACTTGATTCAATAAGATCAGATTTCATACGCCAGTTGTCAAAATAATCGCAGTAACAAACAGACGTCTCGTGTGTGATTATCAGGAGCCGATTTTTACACTCAGGTAAGGTGACCATTTCCTGTTTATTTCACGTTTTCTATTAATCATATTATTACAGTCACAACACGTCTGAGCAAATAAAGAACAGTTCACATTGTAAATTTTACTCTATACTAGCTGTTGCCAGTGGCTTAAAATAATCCTTCGGGAACATAAAATCGGGATAAAATGTATCTATCGTATGTGTTATTGCAGGTTATATACTATCTGTGTGCCAAATTTAATCCAAATCCGTCCAGTAGTTTCTGCAGGAGAGTCGGTACCTACCGCGCGATACCGCACGCCGCCTGCCACTCGCGAGCTTGTCCGCATACTTTTAAAGTATTTGTCCAAATGATGTAGTGTAAAAGACAAAGTTTATCTATTATATAAATCGGAGGCACTTAAAAGTCTTTATTTTGATGTTCGATGTTTTAGGCCCTTTTTTTTTTGTTGTCGCTGGGCTAAAAATGCTATTACGCATCCCCTTCCCGTCGAGGGACGGGAGAGGGGTATGTGGGACACCCCGGTTACGATGTTTCCGGTATACCCACTAAAAAGGCCCTGCGGCACTCCGACCTCGCCTGAGTGGAGGGGGTCTGGGAATCTATGGCGTTCAGTCCCCCACCGGCGACTGCCCGCCTAACGGCAGGCCCCTCATACCTCCCCCCAGTGGGGAGGGGTCCTTATAATGGCCGGAGCACAGGGGGTGATCCTTATGATGCAGGCGGTGGCGCCTCCGCGCCTGTCGCCCGCTGATCACCCCCCGGGGCGGATGGGGACGGACGTTGTGTTCGCTGTCTTCCACCCCTTCTTCGTCTGCGGAGCGGCGCCGCGAGAAGGTTGCTCTCCTGCACGCGCTCCGCGCCTCCTTCTGTGACATGACGTAAAATAGACAATAGGAAAAAAAGTAGTTTATTATTTTAACATTTTAATAGTCGATGTCATTATTCTTAGAAATTCATTGTTTTGTAGGAACTATAATGCCGCTCAGTGGGGCAGAAAAAAACTAGGAGGTACAGAGAAAGACTAAAAAAAGAGAGGCCAGATGAGTATAAAGCTCAATGCTCAAGAAATTTGCAGAGACTGAAAACAAAAAGAAAGAAAATTTCGGATATGACTCCATTAGAAGCCGAACAACAGCGAGAGCAATGGAGACGAGACAAACGCAAAAGTGACGCTAAAAAGAAAAAGGAAAAATTAAGAACGGATAACGCTGCGGGCTAGTAGTGACAGAAAATGATAAAAAAATGAAAGACTTTTGAAAATGTGTAAAACGTTATTAAGAAGATGCAAAAACGCAAAAGGAAACACAAAAGGAAACTTCAGAAATAAAAAAATGGGAACCACAATATTAAAATTAAATGCGAGAGAAGTGTTAGAACTATCATTAAAAAAAACTTATGACGATAGTAAGACTCATGCTGAAAAAGGTTGTTTAAACAAATTTTGGAAAACAGCAAGAACAAAACATACGTGTGCAAATTAATGGGACTTGAAACTAAACCAAGATGGAAAAAAAAAAGAAAGTGAGACGTGCAATAATACCAGAAATTAAACAGTTTTACTAAGAGATGATGTTAGCCGTAACACAGCGGGGAAAAAGGAAACTAGAACAAAACACAAGAAGAAGGAACAAATGAGATATTTGACCGATACCTTAAAAAACTTTTACCAAAAATATAAAAGTAATGGAGGCCGTTATGGCTTCACCACGTTTTGCAAAAACAAACCCTTTTATGTTTTGTCGCCGCATCTTAATTCGCGTAATACGTGTCTCTGTGTAAAGCACAGCAATATCGAATTTTTGCACAGTACTTTGCTGAAAAATAAAGTGCCCGAGTTTGATATAAAGGATTTATTAAAAACAGTAGCCTATCATATAAAAAATTACCAATGCATGCACAATAAATGCAAAGATTGTAAAAGTAAGACACCTAGTTTTGAGGATGTTGACAATGACAGGGAAGTCAGCTGGTTTCGTTGGGAAATCGAGAAACATACATATACGAAGAAAGATGGCAAAGAAAGCAAAGACATGGTAACAAAAAGAACAGCAAAAGTAATGAGGACAGGAAACATAACGGAGTTAAAAAGTAGGTATATTTTCGAAAGATTTACTGGCATTCAAAACGCATTATTTCAATACGAACCACCAACAAACCCAATTTAAAAAAAATATTCCACAGATGAGTGACAACGAGGTTGTTATTGTTGCGGACTTTTCCGAAAACTACGAAACTAAATTATGCAACGAAATTTTGGCGCCTCTAAGCGTCAAATCACCTTGCATACAGGTATGATTTACTGAAACAATAAATGCCAATCATTTTGCTCTATAGTCAATGCCAATAATCATCAGCCAGCAGCTATATGGGCCCATTTAGCACCTGTTATCAAGTTAATTAAAAAAGAGACTTCAAATACGTCTATTGTTCATATTTATACTGACGGACCGAGTTCTCAAGATAGACAAAAAAAAAATAACTTTTACCTGCTGGGTCACTTTACTGAAGAATACGGATTTCAATATGCAACTTGGAATTACTATGAAAGTGGACACGGTAAAAGTGTAGCAGATAGGATTGGTGGTTCAATCAAACGAACACTAGATAGGAAAGTGACACAGCGTGCTGATATCACCAGCGCGGAAAACGCATATAATATTTTAACAAGATGCATGAAGTCTGTAGAGATGTTTTTGATCCGAGATAACGCTATCGACGAAATCGCTTCAATATTACCTTCAAATGTGAAGCCACTAAAAGGTACCCAAAAAGTTCACCAAGTAATTACTCAGGGCAAGAATATGATCAAATACCGATATTAGCTGTTTCTGCCAAAAAGGACTTGGCAATTGTTTCTCACCTCAGACCCACATACTACTGAAAAATCTTATTATTGCCGATTTGCACAAGGAGGCACATATTGAAGGTATAAAAGAATGTGTGATAGCACAAGACCATTGTGCCGTTGAAGATATCGATGCCAGTTCTTTAATCAATGAACCTCTTTTGTATATTTCTGAAAATGAATCTGAAATGATCGACGAGCCCCTTGCATCACAGGATATACCATTTATTATTATTGACACCCCTCAGCTATGGCAAAATACAATCAGCGACCACTCCGATGAGATTTTAGACACCAACGTTACTATGACACGTAATGCAAGTCCTTCGCCTAAAAATGACACTGTGAGACAACACTCAACTGATAAGCCGTCTCTTTCTTCACAAAATATGTTGAAAAGGAAACCCACGACCAGCAAAGTTTCAAATGACACCAAAAAATTCAAACCAATTGCCTTTGAACATTGCAAGCAGTATAATGGCACATTTACAAAAAAAGAAATGGCACATTTACGAAATTGGGTTTTTATGGCCTAAGTGTTTAAAAGTATATAATACTAGCTTTTGCCCGCGACTTCGTTCGCGTGGAATAGTGACTTCCGGCAGATTTTTGGTTTTACCCACATAGTTCCCGATCTCGCGGGATTATTGAGACGTTCCCGCTCCCGCAGGATTTTTGGGATAAAAACTATCCTATGTCCTTTCTCGAGTTCCAAACTATGTCTGTACCAAATCGACAAATACAACGGAACGGAACCAAATTAGAATTTACGAAACAGGACCAATCCACATAAACGACCATACAACCGACAATACAATTTTTCCACGACGGTACTGAAGCGCTCGGCCGATACCCAACCAAATGCGTGTAACGAAACCATAGCGCGATCTATTTCGATCCCAACGCCATCTATCGAGCATAGTGACAACTCGGATTATTTATCTATACTCCGTTCGGGCATTTTCTTTGTACTAAAAGTAGTATTATATTGTTATTATTTTTTTCATACCTTTTTACTATTTATTGAATTAAAACAACATGAACCGAACTCGTGTAACGATCGACACAATTGCGCGTAGTACTAATAGAATTATCTATACTCCGTTAGAGCATTTTCTTTGTAGTAAAACTTTAATTATATTAATATTAATTTTTTTACACCTTTTTACTGTTTATTTACATTTTTCTGATGGATTTTCCGATGAATTAAAACAATAACATGAACCGAACACGTGTAATGACACCATTGCGCGATTAACGCCATCTATCTACGGAGCATAGGAACAGCATTTCGACATTTGACCAATAGATGGCACTGTATGTCCGTAATAAATTTTATTTTTTATTTTTATTTTTTGTAATAAAAACTATCCTATGTCCTTTCTCAAGTTTCAAACTATGTCTGTACCAAATTTCACACAAATCGGTTCAGTAGTATAGGCGTGAAGAAAAGACAGACAGACAGACAGACAGACAGACAGACAGACAGAAAGACAGACAGACAGACAGACAGAGTTACTTTCACATTTATAATATTAGTTAGGATTAGTTAGGATATTAAGTGGTAAAACGGCACGGCGTTCGTTTTCTTATTTGTTGAGAGAGGGCGTTCAGTGTCAATGTAGTACGTGGTACGTTCCCCCCTCTTCTGCGCATAACAACGGCTCATTTGTCAGATGTGCGGGGCGCTCCGCGAGGTGCAATCGCTTCTAAGTCCGTGTTGGCGTAAGTGGCAAATGTGACATTATATTAAGTTAGTAAGTTGGTAGAAAAACGGCACATTTGACAGATGTGCCGTTTCAATTTGATTACGTAAATGTTATTGGTACTTATGTCGTGAGTTTGATAAGTGTTTTATGTTAGGGTTAGAAGGCAGGTTGGCCTACTCTAAGACTCGGTCTAACTAATCATTATAAATGTTAATAAGGCGTTAAAAGCCCTAAGTAGCAGTTTTAGAGTGGGCCGACCTGCTCCCTAATCTTTGTGCTTATCAAAATCGTAAGTTTAAATTTCACTTTAAATTTTAGAAAAACAAAGACGTTTGGGTATATACCTACTTATTATAATAATGGCGAACCGAATGGAGCGATTGGTACAATTAGGAAAAAAAGGTTTGACTGCAGCACCTTTTTCTAAAACCAATCCTGACTTAAATACAAGCGGTATGTATCCTAAATATTTTTTTATTATCATTTCATTTTAAATATTAAAATTTAAAAACTTTTTTACAAAAAAATTAAACCGACTTCCAAAAACACTAAAAAGCAAAAAAAAACTAATTTTAGGTGCATCGGCCTAGAAGTCGGTGTCTAATGGATGTTACTAAGTTAATTTTGCCACCGACTTGTAGGCCGATGCACCTAAAATTAGTTTTTTTTTTGCTTTTTAGTGTTTTTGGAAGTCGGTTTAATTTTTTTGTAAAAAAGTTTTTTATTTACTGCTTTTCAGTGATACGAATAGTTGTCATTATCCATATAAGTGGAAAGTTCTCATCAATACAAAGAATATAAGCCCAAATACGAGGTATTTTACATATTCAGTTGTCGAGTCCCCTCGACCTTCTCTGGTCTCCATCATCAGGTCAGCTCCAAACCTTCATTGTTGCAAAGGTCTCGTCAATACAAATAATATAAGCCCAAACACGAGGTAGTTTACATATTCAGTTGTCGAGTTCCCTCGACCCTCTCTGGTCTCCATCATCAGGTCAGCTCCAAACCTTCACTGTTGCAAAGGTCTCGTCAATACAAATAATATAAGCCCAAACACGAGGTAGTTTACATATTCAGTTGTCGAGTTCCCTCGAGCTTCTCTGGTCTCCATCATCAGGTCAGCTCCAAACCTTCACTGTTGAATAGTACTTTCAGGCATACACCTGAGTGTCAAGTTTTTACACTATGTATGCCTACAACTTTCGAAGGTTGCCCTCGATTTCTCAGGGTTTCCATCATCAGATCCTGACCTGATGACTATGGGACCAACTGGCAGCTATTTCGCGTCGAACAAAAAAAGAATCACGCAAATCGGTCTATAAACCTCGGAGTAATCGATGTACATACATAGAAAAAAAAAAAAAAAAAAAAAAAAAAAAAAAAAAAAAAAAAAAAAAAAACATACCGGCCGAATTGAGAACCTCCTCCTTTTTGGGAAGTCGGTTAAAAAGGTTTTATTTATTACATCTTGTTATAATAATTACTACACATAGGTTATAATCAAATATTTTTATAGGGGACGCAGCATTATCAATGACAGTCGACATAACTGAACCTATAACTTCGACCAGTAAAGATTTGGCGGAAGTTTCAAGATCTCCTTTGAACAGTAATACTTCTGAAAATGTTGTTCAGGAAATAGATGCTATTTGCGAAGGTACTGTGAATATGTTTTATAAATTGTATTTATATATTTAGTCTAATAATAATTCCTACGTATATAGAAGTTAGCAGATGATTTTTATTGAATTAAAATAATTATACTTAAGGTACCAAAGAAGATGATCAATCAGTAGTGCCACAAAAGCGAAAACGTTCTATATCCTCATCGAGCAGTGACACATCATCGAGTAGTAGTAGTTCTAGTAGCAGCTCAACGTCTTTGTCGAGGAATTCATCCAGTAGTTCTTCAACGTCTAGTAAATCCCGGAAAGGAGGTACGTATGTATATTAATTAATACCATAATTATTTTCGGTTCAAAAATAACAAAAAAAATGTTTTTTTTTTTGTTTTTTAGATTTTATAGCAATGTTTTTTTCACGCAAGTGTTGAATGTAGAGGTACGATCTCTGGCTGCGGTTCAATATCAGGAAATGTTACTTTGCAGATTCTTTGCCGGATGATACGCGTATAGAAAAGTTAAGAAGAGCAAATAAATTTGATTACGAAGCACTTGGTATGACTGTATCTGAAAAATTGATTCATATTCCTGATACTAACATGGCTGATAAACAAACTACTGATGAAAATATAGTACAGTTTGAAGAAGTAATTGATGAGGGTAATTAATTTATTTTTTTTATTATTTATTAAAATTCTTGGACTGTTAGAAACAATTAAATTATGTTGAACAGGCAATTTTAAACGAGCAATACTATCTCCCACGATACTTCAAACAAATAACAATGAAAATGTGCTTAATCAACAAATGAATATGCAAATCTCTTCATATTTTCAAGAAGGTTCTGATGCAACAGGAAGAAATACCAAAGACCATGATTCTGCTGAGTTTGGTAAGCATAACTTTCAAATTTTTCTTTAGTTCCAATCAATAGTAATAAATAGCTCTCAATATTATTTAATCTTAATTCTAGGTAAAGAAAATCAGAAGCCAAGTTCTCCATTTGTTTGCTTGAACGAAGGTTCAGACTTTTCTGCAGATGGTGGCAGTGAATATCATCCACCGACATCACATCCAAGGCGTGACAGATCGTCATCTACGAATTCATCTATAGTTTGTTTAACCAGTGCAACTTCTAAGAATAAAAGAGGAAAGAAAAGAGTGAGAAACGAAAACAAGTGTAAAGAAAATGTCAGGAAAACGTTAAAAAATTCAGTAAAGATTATGTGTCTAAGAGAGGCAACAAAATAGAAGCCAAAAAAATATAATAAAACTGACTGAGTTAACAATGATTTTTACTAAAAATAGTGACTTCTACGAATTTAAAACATCTTTTGAAGGAGAATGAATTCAGGCTAAGCTTAAATTGGTACGACGAAAAAGAAAGCAACTATCACAAATAAATTTAAAAGCAGCTTATGATTCAAAAATGAATATTTCTGATTCAAAGAAAAACGATTTGTTACAATTACTTCGTTCTAACATAGTGCCCAGCTATTATGAAGGATTTTATAATAATCTTTACATAAGTATAAGAAGAACCTCCCTTTTCTTATTAATTATTTTTATACTCTTGTTATTTTCAATCTTATTAAGTCGGTGATGAAAGAAGATCCCTGGTTTAATTCTTTGTAACTACGTAACAATTCGCCAGGGATCTTTGTCTCCCTTTAGTTAGCTGTGAGTTAGATTTGCGCGTGGAATACTCGCGTTTAAAAGATTTACGTAGGTACTTATTTAAACAGAGTTCAAAAGAAAAAGTTATGCATCACAAGCGTTACAAGCGTGAGTTTTTCATGCACAAATTCATCCAGCAGTTAACTTCACAGAGAAAAAGGTCCGTGTCGAATAGTAAAGGTCAACCATGAACCTATGGTGCAAACCTAAGTAATACCTAATATTGCCTAATATGCTTATAGTTTTGTTTACTCCTTAGTCAATTAATAACGATACCTGCTTAAAGGTAAAGTAAACTTCCTAAAAATATCGGACTGATAAAATAAAACTTGATTTGAATCTGGATTTCATTATTGTACCTTTATCTAAACTTAAACTGCCAAGCTTTTAAGTGCTTTTGTTTTTAGAACGGACAGTAAATGTCTCACCATAATTTTAAAAATGTATGATGATTACTACCTTTATCATTAAGAGAAGATACGTGATTATACTTTATTTTATTTATTATAGTTTGATGTTGACTATTTCTTAATGATTCACGAGCCAAATATAGGTTATTATAATATTTTAGTTGAATTTTTTTATGTACATATGTTGATTAATAATAAAAACTTTTGTTCTATATTAACCAATTGTCTTTATTTCTTAGTTTTCACGTTCTGTATAATTATCGCTTTGGGGGCATATATGACATCTTTCGGCACAATTGCATGGCTCTTCTTCTTTTACTGTTATGAAGCAAATCCTGGAAACCTGAAGTGGATTTTTTTAACCCTGAGTATCTATTAAGGTCTATACTAGTTGTTAAAACCATACAATCTAAGATAAAATATAAAATGAAGTCATAACCTCGTTTCAAACGTTTGCAAAATCTTTGACCCTCATTTCTGTAAAATAAGAAAAAAGTAGATGTGTCATTATACAGCTAGGTGAGCGATATGTTACTCTTCTATTTTGGGTCAAAGAATGAAATGCATTGCATGTAAAAAATGGACTTGTGATGATTGCCTGACTGATATGACAGCAATTGATTATATTTGCAATAAATGTTTTGAAGGGTATTATTTTTCTCATTCTAACCAACATTCATCATGCAAGCCGATATTGATAAAGTATTACATTTTAACGACTATGCTAAACTTTACCTTGGCCATGGACGGAGACACATTTCATTAAATCTCAGATTTGTTTCCAATGCGGTACACTTACTTGTCTGTTTTTCACATCACGAATGCAGGATGAAAATATATTGATACTTCTGGTTAGTCCGTATTTTTTGTTCTAATTGTGACTGCTGCATTTATGACCACTTCCCAGTCGATGAGTACGTTTATTGTGCAAATTAGTTATTTAAGTACTTGAAAGACTTTGCTACTAGCGTAAGTTCGAACGGAATATTGTTCGGATTTCATAAGATGGCGGCTGCATCAATACCATTTTTAAGTTCACTAGAATAAGGAAAAATTATACCCAAAGTATTTAACTCCATAAGGTATATTCACTGTATTTTTAAGGTAAACTTATGGATCTCATTTTTGAAAAGTCAATTTTTTTTTACAATCAGATTAATATAATGTTGGTCTAATGTGTATGTTAAACTAACTTGTTTTGTGATATTGATTTTTAATTGTTGAAGTTTAAGTGTTGATTCTAAATGATAGCTATTAATTAAGATCCTGTTAAAAATACTTTTGATAAATGTTACTTTTGATATAAAAAAATTACGTAAGTACTTTTGAACAAAAAAACTAAACTTTATTATGTGATATTCGAGTTTAATTTTGTTGTTGTATATAATTTAGCTTTTATTTTGATAAGAAATACTTTGAGACTGTACTGACTGACTTATATAATTATATGCTAAAAGTACAAAACGTTGAATACATTAATATAATTAAGTTTTATCTCAACTTGTTTTTTGTTATTTTAAGCATAATATCGCACAAATTTATTTTAATATTAGATATACAACTTAAGATGCTATGAAAACAAATTAGTTTTGTGATTAAGGTTCAATTTTTGCTAATAATCATTTTGTTCCTAACTAGGTTAAGTGCTTTAGTACAAGAAGACGACGTGTTCCTATCCTAATGGCTAAAAGTGAAACTGTAGCAGCACCGAAGACACGCCGCGCGCGCGTGCGCACTCACACTGTGTCGAGACGGGACACAGACACACACTAGCTCGCCGCGTCACCTTTAGCCCGGCCGCAGACATTCGGTTTCCGGATTGGGTTTCCTGATCAGGAATTCAGATTCGGGATTCCGTGACACTCGCGCACACATTCGGTTTTTTTCATTCGGAATTTACATGGCCAGTACGTAGTATAGAGCCACTTGAGTGAAAACACGCATCATGGAGGATGACGAGTTAATTGCGATTGCACTCTTACTTTCGTTAAAAAGAAAAAAATTAAGCGGCGTTACTGGGTACACCTGTTAAATACACGGAGATTGATCGAAAGTCAATTCTACATTAAAAGAGCCATGTTACGGGCGTACTCCGAAGAATTTTTTAAATACTATCGGATGTCCATCAAATCATTTAATGAACTCCATCAAGCCATTCGAGATAAAATAATAAAAAAGAATACTCACATGAGACTGTGTTTAGATACAGAAGAAAAATTATTAACAATAACATTGAGGTATCAATTTATTTAAAACTAGCTTCTGCCCGCGACTTCGTACGCGGATCCTGTCCCGTATGCCAGCGACTACGGGGTCAGCAAAATCAAAGATCTGAATCGTCTGATATGTTGACTTGAAAACAACGGAATACGCAGAGCCATTAGAAATGTTCTATAATTTAATTTTTGTGCGGCAAAAGCACAGCAGACTAAATAAAACGCTGAGAACTGAACCGCAAAAGACGTGACCATAGGGATAAAAGTAGTGATTCTAATTAGTCCGCATTTAAGTTGTGTGTGGCAAAAATATTACACACGTATTATTACGTTAAAAAACATTAAATGTTACTGAGATGACAAAGTCGTGATGACTTAGTGGAAGTCGTGGTGGTTTAGTGGGTAGAGAACCAATCTCTCAAGTATGAGCGTACGTCCTGCCAATGCAACTTTTCTAAGTTCGTATGTACTTTCTACGTATATTTTGGATACCAATGACCGTTATTTGGAGGGGATGTTAAACTGTAGGTTCCGGCTGTCATTGAACATTCTTGGCAGTCAGATGCCAGTAAGTCTGACCAGTTTTACCAAGGGGTGTTGGGTTGAGCGGGTAACCGGGTTGTGGAGGTCAGATAGGCAGTCGCTCCTTGTAAAACACTGGTACTCAGTTGCATCGTGACTGGAAGTCGACTCTACACATAATTGGGACAAAGGCTCTTGAGATATTAACGACAATAATAATGAGATATAAGCACCGCAGGACATCTGAGGCTGATGACGGGGAGTAGCGACCCCGCGGGGCTATATATACTGTGTTCTCCAGGGAGAGTATACTGTCCCCCATCTCCGGCCGGTCGGAGTGAACCATGACGGGGGTAGGTCTCACGCCTCTGGCTTGGTTTGGCCGTCCAGAGTGGAGTCGCTAGAGCAGGGTTAGTAGCTCTGCTCGGAGGATAGGTGCCTCGTGGTAAGTGACCCACAGGGAGAGCGTAATCTGCTTTAAAATCCGCCGAGGTATCCTCACACTTCAGCCGCTCATGTCCCTGTTGCCCTCTTGTTGCTATTCAGTGACTGATTCCCGGGGGCCCAGTAAGTGAGCTGGCGAGTCTCCACCTGCCATTTTTACCATTTCACCATTTTTACATGTACCTATCTAATACATTGTCATCGGCAGGTGCCATAGTTCCCGTAGTTTCCCCATTCCTAGTCCATTAGCATCCCATCACAATAGCCCAAGTAGTTTTCATCGACAGTTAGCAATGGTATAGCACAGAACCGGGGATTGTCTTTTTTTAACGACGTCCACCGGGGATTGTCCTTGGGTTCATTTCTATAGTGTATAAAGGGGTAATCGTTGGTTTTGTGTCACAATTTCATTAAAGTTGTCTCAAAAGGGCTTCAGCGTGTTGGCTTCGGCCCCACGTTTGCCTCCCAAAAATTCGGAACTCTGTAGTCCCGAGATCTGGAAGAGACATACAAAATAATAATGAGATATAACGCAACAAATTCGGAGAGTGGGGGCTCTTGCCGCCACGTCTAGGTATGTAAAATTTGTACTAAGCAGTGACTTAACACAAAATTCAAGCGTGTTATATCTTCGTTATTATTTGTTTGTGAGAAGGAGAAAAGAAAAAATACGTGTCCATTATTTCAGGGTTATCTAAAAGACGGACTAATTACTTTTTTGATTCACCATACCTATTTCATAACATTCATTTCTATACATTTCAAGTGTAGTATTGCTCTTGAAGTTCCACATCAGGTGTTCCAGATCTTCGATGTTTATACGTCAATAGAGAGTGCTTATCAGATTGAACCACTTTTGCTAAAACGTCACACCTCTATATGCTATAGTCTAGCTGGGCTCCTGGGGTTCCACATCAGGTGTTTTACATCTTCAATTTTTATAAGTCAACAGAGAGTGCTTATCAGATTGAACAACTTTTGCTAAAACGTCACACCTCTATATGCTACAGTCTAGCTGGGCTCCTGGAGTTCCACATCAGGTGTTTTAGATCTTCAATTTGTATAAGTCAATAGAAAGTGCTAATCAAATTGAACAACTTTTGCTAAAACGTCATACCTGTATATGGTACAGAGAAGCTGGGCTCTTGGGGTTCCACATCAGGTATTCCAGATCTTAAAATTTATTATCTCAGCTGAAAATGCTCATCACATGAAACAATTTTTGCCATGGCACCATTTTTGTATCTCTTATAGTTTTGTTGGTCTGTTGGTGTCTTCAAGTTTCGAAGATAAATTATAGCCTATATGTTGACCAGGCTTAATACTGATACAACAAAGAAAAAATCATTGAAATCCGTTCAGTAGTTCGGAAGATTAGCGTGTACAAACAAACAGAATACAGACAAACAGACAGAAATTTTTTTTTGGATTTGTGCTCCATTACTCTTTCTAAACCCCACCCAATTATTATTTTTTTAATATATTCAATGTACAGACACAGTTTTTTTACAGATTTATTATATGTATAGATCTTAAAATTTATTATCTCAGCTGAAAATGATCATCACATGAAACAATTTTTGCCATGGCACCATTTTTGTATCTCTTATAGTTTTGTTGGTCTGTTGGTGTTCTGCATCAGGTCTTCAAGTTTCGAAGATAAATTATAGCCTATATGTTGACCAGGCTTAATACTGATACAACAAAGAAAAAAACATTGAAATCCGTTCAGTAGTTCGGAAGATTAGCGTGTACAAACAAACAGACATACAGACATACAGACATACAGACAAACAGACAGAATTTTTTTTTTGGATTTGTGCTCCATTACTCTTTCTAAACCCCACCCAATTATTATTTTTTTAATATATTCAATGTACAGACACAGTTTTTTTACAGATTTATTATATGTATAGATCAGCGTCTTATAATTAATACACTCTCCAGGATACATCATTTTAGGTTATTAAATTTTAAATATTTTTTAATATTTTCCTTTCGGGAATCTTCAGATTGTAGAATTAAAAATTGTGAACCTTGACTATCTTCAACAGCATTTTCTGGTATGGATATTTCGGGGTAGTCTTGTGTGGAATTTTGTTGGATGACGGTGTTGGAGGAGGAAGATGCAAGATTGGTAATGGAGCGGATAACAATTTTAGGCTGAGAGGCACTCGCACTGTTGACAGGTTGCTGGGAGGATGAATGAAAATAACTTGGTTGTGAGTGCAAAGGAGATGGACGTTTCAAATATATTGGTGAACTTTGCGGTACATATACCTCTATATTTCGTTGCATACTCGGAATATAAGTTGATGAGGGAGCTGAATTATAATAGCAACTTTGCGGGGCGGGATTATATGATTGGCCAGAATGTGTACTGGACTCTGACCCTGACGAATTGTCATTGTACGAAGATGGTTCATTTCCAATAGTGAATTTTTTTACCAGTTGGAGCATACCCAGTTGAAAACTATTTTTTTGTTGAGGATTCATTTTTTTCGTGTGGCTTCTGAAACTAAGTAAAAAATTTGTATCGTCGTCTTCGTCTGTACTGCTTATCTTTGAAGTTGCTTTCTGTCTCTGTTGCAATATATCTAATATTTGAGATGGAATATCTTTCTATCTCTTCTGACTAAATACAGGTTTATTTGATTCTGATGGAGGTGGTGGCGATGA
Organism: Helicoverpa assulta; assembly: GCA_963856015.1. Taxonomy (NCBI): domain Eukaryota; kingdom Metazoa; phylum Arthropoda; class Insecta; order Lepidoptera; family Noctuidae; genus Helicoverpa; species Helicoverpa assulta. The sequence continues at coordinate 6,190,520 of CAWLCW010000027.1, forward strand.
TTCCATAGAATGAATTTCAGGATGTGTATTTTCGTCTTCATTTTCGTTTTGGGTAGCATCTATTTCCTTTGGGTAATTGCTCTCAGAATCCTTTTTACAAAAAATTGGTGTAAGAAAATAAAGTAAATCACTATAAATATATGTTTTGGCCTTTTTGGCGGCACTGCCGCTGGGAATATTTTTGTTTCTTTGAACTTCTTTTCGATAATAGTCCCTTATGTTTGTCCATTTTTTTTTCAATCCAGCACCTGGAAAGGAGATAAATAAAATACTATCTATATGATAATACCTTTTTCAGATTTCTGGCAACTGGTTCAAATTTTGAAGAGTTGAAGGCCGATTTTATGGTGGGAAGCCGAAGTATTTCTACGCTTGTGAATGAAACCTTTACAGCTATTTGGGAAGTGTACCGACCCTTAGAAATGAAGCCACCATCATCAAAGGAACGTTGGATGGAAATTGCGGAACAATTCTATGCAAAATCCAACTTTTCTAACTGTGTAGGTGCAGTAGATGGGAAGCATATTCGGTTGATATCTCCCCAGCATAGTGGGTCTGCATTCTACAACTACAAAAAATATTACTCAATCGTATTGATGGCAGTAGTCGATTCGGAATATCGGTTCATAGCAATAGATGTGGGAGCTTTTGGCAAAGACAGTGACAGCAATATTTTTAACAATTGGGTTTTTGGTAAAAATCGCCTTAATTTGCCCGAACCCAAACCTCTGCCAGGAACTAATGGGCCATCTCTACCGTATGTACTTCTAGGAGATGAAGCTTTTCCGTTAAATAATATTTTTTTGAAACCTTATCCAAGGTTTAATCACAATAATCAACGTCGAATTTTTAATTATAGACTGTCTCGATCTCGACGTATTGTAGAATGTGCTTTCGACATTCTTTCAAACAAGTGGAGAATTTTTCATACTAGTATGACTATACCACCAGATTTTGCTGTTCTAGTAACAAAGACAGCATGTGTATTGCATAATTTTGTACGCAGAAAAGATGGTTATAACTTTACTGATACGTTGACTCATTATTTCGAGGATATACCATTTAATTCTTCACGACAATCCACAAACAGAGGTCGAACAATAAGAGATAATTTCGCTGAGTACTTCATGACGCCGGCAGGAGAATTGTCATATCAATACAGTGACAGAATTATCAACCCAGCTTGATTTAACTATAAAAACAATAAATATTATGTAAATACTTACATTTGTTTGTTTTATCTAAGCAATTTTCCCAGTCATCAAAAACATTTTTACAAATCTGCTCCCAAGCCAAATCCTTTACGTCTCTGTTATGGTAGTCTGGATTATTTAAATCCCATAGACTTGGATGCTTTTCTATGTTCGTAATGCATTTATTTGTCTTTCAACATATTATTTATATTTTTAAATATTAGATTATAAAAAAAAGATATAAAAAAAACATTTAAAAATATAAAAAATAGATGGCCACCGATATCGGGCACAGGGTCCAAGGTACCGGTGGTTAGGGTCCCAGAGACAGAAACCTCCTCACAATACGCGCCGTATCAAGGAGTACTGCCTTCTGAATCAATCCCTTGATCCAGCCGCCCAACGAGAGCCTCCTGAGGTGATGGTCGAGGCTCTTGGCTATTAGACCATTGGCCGTAATGACAATCGGCACAATAACAGCCGTGTCGACATCCCACATGGCGACAACCTCGTGCGCTAAGTCAAGATATTTTATTTGTTTCTCTTTCTCAGCTTTCACTAGGTTCTCGTCATGCGGGACGGTGACATCGACTATCATCGCGCGGCGCGCTAATCGATCTATCACCACTATATCAGGCTTATTGGCTGCAATAGTCCTGTCAGTGATGATAGATCGATCCCAGTACAACGTGATATGGTCTTTTTCGAGAACTGGGTCGGGCGCATACCTGTAGTACGGTACCTCAAGATCTACAAGTTTGTATTGCAGAGCAAGCTGCTGGTGGATGATCTTGGCCACTTGGTTATGCCTGTGCAAATATTCACCGTTAGCCAAACGAGAACAACCAGATATAATATGTCTGATAGACTCACCCGGATGGTGACATGCCCGACATATGTCAACCGTCCCGTCTTTCATAATATACCTCCGGTATTATGTTTATTATTAAATTTTCTCCTTCACACATTTTTTATCCAAACAAACAAAAAATCTACGTAAAATGGCGCAATGGCGAGGTGAATTTCAATAAAAAGTTTGCGCAAGATCCCAGCAATAATGTATTTATTTGTTGTTGTGTACCTTACTTACAGTCTGATACTTTATTTTCATCTGTAATATATAGAGGGCTATTTTGATGTATTTTTTAAGTTGCCAGACCATTCCTAGGGGCCAAATTTCCCCTAAGTAATTAAAAAAAAAATATTTGCGCTTTAAAAAAATAATTAGCAAGTTGACATATTGTGACAGATTAGTAAAATTTAAAATTTAAATATTAATTTTTTTAAGGTGCAAATACTCAATTTTTTTAAGTTTCTGCCAAAAAACGTACAACATACGTAAAAATCAGACCTCAGACTATAAGTGAGTACAATTTTTACGTACCTTTACCGTACCAGCACCTGGTACCTGAGAATTGGCCGTCGGTCTAAGCTAGGAGATAATATCTCTTATTCTCACTAATACTAACCAGTCAATCAGTTCTATTTTATTGTTAAAAGTTTTTTTTTTTTTGGCTTTTCAGTGACAAGCATAGTTGTCATTATCCGCCTTAATGGAAAGTTCTCATCAATACGAATAATATAAAACCAAATACAGGGTAGTTTACATATTCAGTTGTCGAGTTCCCTTGACCTTCTCTGGTCTCCATCATCAGGTCAGCTCCAAACCTTCACTGTTGCAAAGTTCTATTCAATACAAATAACATAAGTCCAAACACGAAGTAGTTTATATACTCAGTTGTCGAGTTCCCTCGACCTTCTCTGGTCTCCATCATCAGGTCAGCTCCAAACCTTCACTGTTGCATAATGTTATCAGACATGCACCTAATAATCAAGTTTTTATCCTGCGCATGCCTACAACTTTCAAAAGTTGCCCTGGATTTCTCTGAGTTTCCATCATCAGATCCTGACCTGATAATTATGGGACCACCTATGAGGTATACCATAGCAAATAAAAAAATAATTTAATAAAATGGTCCATAAATAGTCCTATGAGCGATGTTTTCATAACAGGGCCTGAACAATTTTTAAAGCACTTTTTCGTGTGAAGGTGTAAAAAAATTAAGTTAGAGAGTATACCATATTGTTTTTAACATTTTTATCTTTTTTTTTTGAGATGCTTCACTTTGTTATAGGACATGGGGAAATTTTGTATGGATTGTGATCCGCCTTCTTTAAACTATTTATCTTTTATGTATGTAAATATGTATATATTTGTTAATTGTTTAATAAACTGGATTTCTTCTCTCAAAAAAAAAAACATTATATACAAAAATAAAAACAAATATAAAAAAGCAAGTGACAAGCGGGCTCTGATACACGTCCATTCGAAACGGAAATTTTTATTCAGAATCAAGGTAGCCCACCTTGATTCTGAATGAAAATTTCCGTATGTGTGCGGCGGTCGAACCAAATTGTTCGCGAGCGCTGCGTTCGGAATGACGTCATTAGGTTTTATTCCGTTCTGAGTACCCGAACGCACGGAGAAAATTTCAAACTGAATGTCAGGTTTTTTTCCGTCCGGAAAAAGTAAGAACGTGTGCGCTCTTGTGAACATTTTGTATGAAAAAAGAGCATTTCGGTTTCCGAATCTGAATTCCTGATCAGGAAACCGTATCCGGAAACCGAATGTCTGCGGCCGGGCTTATAAGGGGCCACCAAGCCATCGATCGGCAGTCTCTGCGCTAGCGCGCCGCTGTATCCACGCATTGGAAGAGCCCGCCTAGCCTGAGCCGCCCCTGCCCGCTCGCCCCGTGGTGACGTATCCTGCTTGTTTCGTGACGGCACGACACGAACTGGCCGGGACCGTACCGCGCGTCGATTCGTATAGAGTAGTATAGTCATACGAGTATAGTATTAATGTTTACACATTTGTAAGCAAATAAATTGCCTTGAAGTTCACCCCAAGTTTCATTGAAGACCTTTACAACCTTACAATCTGGCGCTCAACGTCAAGGCCCGAAAGCTGGCTAGCCCAAAACAAGGCACACGTAGAAGAAGAATAAAAGAAGAACCGCTGAACACCATGAGTTTGTCAACTGAGCAATTTGAAAAGTTACTGTCAGTAATTGGTAATCAACAGCGATGGGGTTCTTTTACCACCTGTAAGGTTACGTATAATGGTGCTAGGGACACAGAAACTGTGGAATCTTTTCTGGCTGCTGTTTCAGTGTTCAAGTCTGTGGAACAAATCTCTGATGAAGATGCCATTATGAGCGTTCCCTTAATTTTGAGAGAAGAGGCAGTTACCTGGCGGAATGGCATAAAGGAACAGGTGAAAACCTGGAAAGAATTTATTTCGAGAGTTCGCCACGCCTTTGCCCCCAAGAGACCTGGGTACCAATTATATCAGAACGTGGTGAACATTAAGCAAGGTGAAGATGAACTCACAGAGGTGTTTGTTGCAAAGAAGAGGGCGCTTATCGCACAAATGCCAGAACCACACTCGGAAACTCAACAAATTGATATGATTTACGGGCAGTTACGGTATAAAATCAGGGTAAAAATGCCACGTGACACCGTAAATACCCTTGACGCCCTAGTGAAGGCAGCCAGGTGTATAGAACAGCTCCTGGTTGAGAAGAAGATGCCAGAAGAAGGGACAGAGAAGGAGAAAAAAACAGGGAAGGTGCCATTTAAAAAGAAGCGTTGCACATACTGTCGATTGCCTGGGCATTCAATCGAGACATGTCGGAAGAAGGAAAAGAAGGATCTCGCTTCTAGTACTTCTGATGCTTCTGTCGCGAAACCTGCGCCTAAAAATGTTGCCATGGGTACTCAAGCACCATCGCCCTCCACACCAACGTTTGCATGCTACTGATGTGGTACACCAGGAGTGGTCCGTTCAAAATGCACCACCTGTGCCAGCGCTAAGCCGAAGGGCTGAAGTAAGTTTCTGCTCAATCAACACGGCAGATGTACGCGCTCGGCCAATTGTGGGTATTGCTATAGGCAAAATAACAGGGAACGCCTACGTGGACACTTGCGCGAAGACAAGCGTTGCCTCATACGCGCTGTACAAATGCCTGCGTAGAATCGGATTTGCGTTCCAGACACAACAGCTGATGGTGAAACTGGCTGATGGCACCACTACTCAAAGAGACGTATTAACCGTGGAGGTCCCCGTTAGTATCTACTATCGTGTTGTACCGACGACTTTTATCGTCTTCCCAGAAGCTCGTGAGTCTCGCACACTGTTGGGTATTGGGTTTATCGAGGATGCCAAAATGGTACTCAACGTACCTCAGAAGACATGGCATTTTGAGGATCACCCTGGAGATGTCTTCGACCTTCAAGACGAAGATGCTGAGGAGATATCAATGGCCAAGATGGAAGCTACGCCTATTCATTTTAATCCTCGGTTACGTCCTATACTAAAGGATGTCGAGATGCCTGAGTTTATTTCCCCTCTGTCAATAACTCCAAGGTACAATAGCATACTAGAACCGGCGCTGCCACGATCCAGTGCATGCACACCAACAACTGACTACCCATCCAGCGGAGAACCAGCACTACCAGAAACAAGTGCCTGCTCCACACATACAATATCATATCGCGTAGTGCCAATTGCGCTGTCGCCCATTAAAAGGAAGCGAACATTCGATGGATATTCACCAAGATTCATCGACTTTATGATCCGTGATGCCCAGATACAACTTCACGGTACTACGTGTGAACTATCTCCACATTCCAAGGCACTTTTTCCTAGCGACCATAGTAATAGTAGCACTGATGTTGAAATTGGATCTTTGGAAGTGTATGAGGTCTCATCGGTTACCCTAGACGCAACTCAAAAGTCACAGTTGGTGGAAATACTGTGGGATTACCAAGAAGCTTTCAGCGAGAGTGGAGAACCAACCCCCCTCGCAAAACACTGCATCGATACGGGTGAGCATAACCCCATCTTTGTACCCCCATATCGTTTATCACCGCCACGATTAGCTGTGTTAAAAAATGAGGTGAAGAAGATGTTGGACGAGGGGTTACATCATCAAAACTGATGCAATCAACTATGCACTTGGAGCAGTTTTAGTGCAGGGGGAGTCCGTTTCTACACAGTGTATCAGTGGTCAGATGTAGGGCTGATCTAATCCTAGCACGTCATGGTGCTTCATCTTATCTGATTTCAGATCCCACTACTCCAGACAAACCCTTTGGAGTATATTACACGTCCGCCTTGACTCCGTTCCAGGGCCCTGCGGCGAGTCCACTTCCACCGCCAATACGCCCACTGAAGAAACGCGGGCGTCCACCTAAGCCCAGGCCTACCACTGAGGGCTCCATTCCACCCTATCGCGGACGAGGACGGCCACGGCGACACGCTTCGTCCTGCCCAACATCGTCAGTGCAACATTAATCGTGACTGGCTACTCGTCGGGGCGCCTTCGCATCCAGAGGGGGAGCCTGTAGCACCACCAAAGGTACGCCGCGCGCGCGTGCGCACTCACACTGTGTCGAGACGGGACACAGACACACACTAGCTCGCCGCGTCACCTTTATAAGGGGCCACCAAGCCATCGATCGGCAGTCTGCGCTAGCGCGCCGCTGTATCCACGCATTGGACCCGACCCGCCTAGCCTGAGCCGCCCCTGCCCGCTCGCCCCGTGGTGACGTATCCTGCTTGTTTCGTGACGTCACGACACGAACTGGCCGGGACCGTACCGCGCGTCGATCCGTATAGAGTAGTGTAGTCATACGAGAACAGTATTAATGTTTACACATTTGTATACAAATAAATTGCCTTAAAGTTCACCCCAAGTTTCATTGAAGACCTTTACAACCTTACAAAACTATAAAGACTTTTCAATACTCAAGTGATTTAGAGAAAAGTATTTTGTTTAACAATTGTTATTAAAGATTTTAATTAAAATTGTACCTACCTGTTTCATTTTATTTAAAAACTATCTCGCTAGAATTAAATTATGTAGACGCGACTTTACTTTTGACACCCGCTCAGTATGTGACTGTCCCTTTAAAAAACTCCGCTTTTGTGACCGTTTAAAGATACTATTTGTATAAAATAGATATGAATCTTGATTAATATCACACCTTAGGCTTATATTAATATGCAAATACAAACACAAATGTATATTTACTTGGTGAATTAGTTTTTATTCAGAAAAATGTTCTCCTCGAGGACACTTTAATCACTTCCCATTTTGTTTTTTAATATTTCTTAGTACAAAATGAAAAAAGCTACTTTTTTATTACACAGTCAAAATTAACTACCCACCAGGTACAAAAAAAATACGTACATGGTATCAAATACCAAAATAACACACTTTTTCGGAAATCACGCAGTCACATTCTGAGGTTCGAAAACCCAAGTTCATTGTGTGACCTAATATTACTTTGAAAAACAAAAAATAGACAAAAAAACGTAGTTTTTCAGGAATAATAAAGTATATTATATACATCCATCAAAAATATTACTTTAATACCATAATTGTAAAAAATATTTGAATTTCGAGGTGGTGTGGTATTTTTCTAAAAACGCTCTGTTACATCTTTCGTTCATTGCGTTTAGTAATAGCTTTGAAGAACGATAATGTCCAACTCTGTATGCATAGGAATAAAAGTTGTTTTCCAGTTTAATGGGATCGTAATTTGAGGTAAGTAGATTACTTTTTACAAGCTTTTATTTAGTTTCACCTGTCCCGTTGTCTGTCATCAAATCTTGCAACATTTGATCCACTACCCGCTCTCCGATTAGGATGAAATTTTGCACACGCTCTGAGTTCCGATGACAATGCATGACTAGCTAAAAAACGGCATCGCAAATTCAATATGGCGGCCTCTACAAGATGGCGGACTGGCTGTTTGGAATCCACCCCCATGATATGGGTATCAAATGAAAGGGTTTGCTGCCTAGAATACGAAAAAATAGTCACGTAACCAAAATCCAACATGGCGGTCATGCAAGATGACGGATTAACTATTCAAAATGAACCCCCATCATATGGGTATCGCATTAAAGGGTTTGCTGCCAGGAATACGAAAAAAATAGTCAGGACCTGCTGCCTATTAAAATTATAAAACTAAGAAAATACGAATACTAAGATCTCGCGACAAGCTTTTATAATACATATATAAATTGTGTCAAATGTGTTAAATTTGAAATGACGTTATAAGTTTTAGTGTAAAAGTTTATTTTTTTCTTTTTAGGGCATTTAAATAAAAGCTTGTTTTTAAAAAGGTTTTTTTTTTCTTTAATTTTTATATTATATATATTATGATTTTTTTTACCATAAAAGAGCACTATTTATTATAAAGTTACGTTTAATTTTTTTGACAAACACACATACCAGTGTTTGCGCGTCGCCTCATTATAATCTATGATTCTCCTTCATGTTTAGGTACTTGTACTTATCAAAAACACGAAACTACGTGTTTACTTACAAGTTATTAATATTCGATAATGGAGTCAAAAAAAAACATATCTTTAGCCCGATCGAAAACAAAACATTTTCTAGATGTACTTAAAAAGTACAGTAACATTATAGAAAATAAGGATACAGACGGAGCTACATAAAAGTAGAAAAAACGACGCTTGGATTCGTGTTACGGCCGAATATAATGCTGGCCCTGGCCCTCTCACTACAAAACAGGTAAATGGCTGCTAAATACATAGAATTACATACATATCATATTCATTCATTATATACTCATGTTTTTATGCTTTATTTAAGACGTTTTATGTATATTTATCATAACATAACATAAGATCACACCATACCTCGAAAGGTAGAGGTTCCGATTTAGTTGAAGGTGTTTATAGTTTTTATGTGAACAATATTTTTAAACATTGACTATAATTATTTGAATTCCCATCGATGTCCCACCTAATCAATCAATCAAATCTCTTTATTTTCAGGCTGCATAGGCCCATAGATATATACCTTAAAGACTAACATACATATTATATTATACAAACATTGTTTGTATATAAAAAAATAAACGCATGTCCACTGTGCCCTGAAACTTGCTCGCGGGAGGACTTAATGAGCGCATCCGGCCGTGCTCTCGCTGTGGCGGCATATTGGGCTGACATAGCGTAGTCTCAATATATGACATGTCATCGACACGAAAGAAAAGAAGAATTGAATATTATTTTTAGAGTCTTCGCAGTCACAAATAGAGTAACGTTATGTTTTAGATGATGTATCTCAGACATCCGTCATCTCCCAGGATCAAGCCACCGAAGATTACTTTGTACTGCCTGAGTCACCAATCCCTTCCACATCCCAAATGTCCCAACCCTTCAACGCAACCATCCCATCAGCAAGGAAGTCTCCTTCTAAGGCACGTTCTAACACTTGAACAGTCCTAAAAATAGTGTGATAGAACAGGAGTACAAGGATCGATTTATGCGGGCCACAGAAAAACATAATTTAGAGATGCAGATTTTAAGAGAACAGCTCAGGGAAGCCAAAGCAAAAGCAGACTTAGCTGAATTTATTTTAAAGGAAAAACGAAATTCAACAGGTAAGTTGGATAAAAATTGATTATTTTTTGTGTACATTTTGTCAGTTTTTTTTTATTTAATGTTTTTTGTTTTGTTACAGGTCATACCACAAACAATTAATGTTTATGCACACATATTTATAATTATAATTGTAATAAATGATTGCAATAAGTTAATAATTAAGTGTTTCATTTATCTCAATAATACTCAAAGTTATGGTACAATGTAAAATATTAATTACACTTTAATTAAAAAATAATTATTATTGTAACACGACAACGCCGCGCTCCTGAACTGCGAGATGCCATATCAATAAATAAATAAATCATTTCGCCAGTTCGGCTCGCTCGGACACGCTTCCTCTGGAACAGTTTCGGGCAGTCGAGCGCACCCCCGGCTAGCACGGTCGGCATCCGTCGCGGATCCGATTACGAGCGGTCAGTCTTGTGTTTAACTTAGCGATTAGTTAAACCTAATAATATATTACAACTGGTTTATGAGTGGTTTGATTTATCTACAAGATCCCGTTATTAGTGGCGCACAACGTGGAGCCTAAAGAGGAAAGAAAAATACTTAAGGCCACGGCACACTCGTAAACCAGAACGGTTTGAAAGTTCGACAAGTGGTCCTAGAAAAATGGCCGTCAACATGTCCGACAGTCAATTTAAAGAATCGATACTGGCAATCAACAATGGCACACGGGAACGAAGCAGTTTTGCCCAATGTCCAGCCAAATTTGGAGGTCTAAAGGCGGATGTGGAAACCTTTTTAGCAGCGGTATCAGAGGTGTTTTAACAGATCGAAACGGTTTCGGATGCCGACGTGCTTGAGCGGCTACCATTGGTACTAACAGGCGATGCAGCTATTTGGTGGCAAGGAGTCAAGTGTGAAGTGAAGAGCTGGGATACCTTCAAAGAACGGTTGCGCTATACTTTCTCCCCAAAAGAAGCCGGATTACGTCTTGTACCAAGAGAATGTATGTGGTAAACAGGACGATCAGATCCCCACCGAACTTTTTAATGTTAGGAAGCGAGCGCTTCTTGCAGAGATGTCCGAAAAGCATACCATGGCGCAAGAAATTAGCCTAATTTTCGGACAAATTCGTTTCGCTGTTAGAGAGAAGATCAGCCGAGAATCAATAAAGACCTTTGACGATTTGTTGAAAAGGGCGAGGGAGATTGAGAGCACATTAACAGAGAAGAAAAATCAAAACAGAGACTTAAACAACCATATAAAAACTAATGTCCGACCGAACTTTCGGTTTCGGTTTCGGCCGAGTTTCGGCCAAAAATCAAGTTTCGGCTGCAGTTTCGTTTTCGGCCAAAATCGGCCGAAACTTTTGCCGAAACCGAAACTTATCTCGCAAGGTCACGCACGTTCGCCTAACTTCGTTTTCCGCGGCAAAGCTGTGTCGTAAGCCGTCGGCTCTGTTCGGGAATCATCGTGTGCCGTTCAGATAGCTCCGTAGTAATGCAATAAAACTTAGTCAGTGCGTGTGCATCCGACGGAAACATTATTTGGAGGTTATGTTTTGATGGAACTGATAACATGTAAGTTTTTGTTTTGTTTCTGTACTTGAATGATTTATATAGTTAATTAAATATTGAGTCAATAACTGTTTTGTTGTTATTAACAAATGAAGTCACATGTAAAAAAGAAATTGTAAGTAAATAAAAAATGTGAAGTGTTTAATTTCATAAATTACGTTTTATAGGTAATCTTATTCGAGATTTGTTTTTCATTCCGATGACCTATTGTCCGATTGTTATTGTTACGGTTTTATTTTTAATTGTTTCAGAGTAAAATGGCACAACGAGAAAAAAATCCGATTTGGCAGTACTTTGATAAAAGTATCAGTGATACATCAAAATTTGATTATATTGTCAACTGAAAAACATTTTGCTATGAGAACTTATTTTGAAAAAGTATTAAAAATGTTATTAAGATTTTTTAATATTGTATTAAATAAATGATTACAATACAACAAACTGAATTAATATACTGTGTTTCCACTTCATGCCCTAATTAATGCAAAATAATGGTAAAAAACACCAAATTTCAGTATTTTAGGAAATCTTATACTTGACCATGTGAGTTTCGGTTTCGGTTTCGGTTTCGGCCGAAACTGAAGCCACGGCCGAACATTCGGTTTCGGTTTCGGTTTCGGCCGGAAAACCAGTTTCGGTCGGACACTAATAAAAACAGACGCAGCACAGAGTAAAAACACAAAAAACAACAAAATAAGTTTCGTTGCGGTTACTGTCGACTTTTTGGTCACACGGCCGAAATCTGCCGAAAGAAGGCAAGGGACGACGCCGCACAACAAAATGTCGCTACTAAGACTGAAACGGTTGAAGCTGTAAAAACCCAGAGTGGTGACACGCCGAAGTTCGCCCTTTATGGTTGTGGGGAGCCAGGGGTAATCCGAAGTCGTTGCCCTAAATGTCAAAAGAAGCAGTCTCTAACAGCAGTAGATTTTTGCTTCTGTGCAGCTAGCATGACTGCTGATGTTCGGCCACGCCCCACAGTACCCGTCAATATAGGAGGTATGAATGACATAGAATACATGGACACATGCGCCAAGTTAAGCATTGCCTCCTACCAGCTGTACAAGCTACTTAAGCGGAACGGCGTAAGCTTCGAAAAGGAAGTGATGTACGTAACGCTTGCCGATGGAGTACCCAAAAAACGGAATGTACTCACGCTGAGGACGTCTGTTACTCTTTATGGCCGAGTCATAATGACATCTTTCGTGGTGTTTCCGGATGCCAGAACAAATAGAACGCTGCTTGGAGTAGGATTTATTGAAGATGCTATGTTGGCCCTGAACCTACCCTAGCGGACTTGTAGCTTCGTCGATGAACCACGAAAGGAATATGACCTGAATCCAGAGAGCATGGAGGAATCGATGGACATAGCGGGTGTACTATCCAGCGTGTGCTTACCGGACATAGAGTCCCCGTTGATGAGCACACCAAGTTGCTTACAGTCGCCAGTAGATATGGTGAAAGTCGACATGAACCAGGAACCACTTCCTCATATGTTGACGCCTCCTCATTCCCCTCACAGGAGTAACTTGTTGTTTCCTGGCGCAACAGAACAGGCCCTGGAACGACCTTATGGACCATTGATCCCCATCGAGTTCTCGACTCCACCAAAGAGGCCACGAACATTCGACGGACACCACCCAATGCCATGTTATCATTTAAAATCAGTGATAAATTATGTAACAACACTGCACAGGCTACAATAATAAGGGACACTGTTTGTAACTTGTTACCAAGGTCTTTTGATAAGCATGGAAACCGACGTTTCCAAATTCTAGATGTTCTTTAAACAATGTTTCTAGTTTTGATTTGTGCTCGGTTACCGTACTTGAGGGGGATTTTCAGGAGTTGGCCTAATTGGTGTAAGCATAAATGGCAATGTTGGATAACCACTATCACCTACTAGTTTACCATTTAGCACTTGAGTATACTTCATGTATAACCTGGACATTTGAAAAATTCTGGAATCATGGGTGCTGCCAGCCCATCTAGCTACTATGTCCAAAAATTCTGTTTGTGGGCCGACAACAGCACAGTTTAAATTTATGTAGAGCAGTTCGGAAACTACGAACAAACGTTCGAAACGTTTGTTCGTTTGAGTGAGCCTCACACAAACATGCACACCGACGAGGCTCCTAAGGGCCTCTCGCGGTGCTCTCAGTAACGCGTGTCGCGTCAAGACGAGTGGTCGCGTTTAATTTTATTTTTCTCCGGAAATGCCACGAGCGAACGATTTATTTATTGTTATTGTTATACATATCATCGTTATTATGGGTCATTTTCACAAAAAGTGTACAATCGTGTTTTGGGGGTGTCCCACAACTTTTCTTAACTATTTAACAAATAATTTCCACGTTTAAGTAAAACAATACTAAAAATAAGGATCTAGGGTTAGTTGTTAACAATATTATATATATTGTTGCCAAATAAAAACTCAGTCATATTACCACAATTTTCAAAAATACTAGCAGGAGGTACCTATTTTAACGCTGTCCCACTACAAATCACAGTAAAATAACATAAATTTTACATGTTTTGTAGACTTATCTATACTGATTTGATTGATTTTTCTGAAGAAAGTATAGTTGTTTAAGATTTTTTTTATAATTGCACAAACAGTGTAATATTACACAAAATATTTTAAATAATTATATTTTTGTGAGGACATAAATTAGCTGAAGTGGAAAATTCCCTTCCGAAACTCCATTTTTTACGAAAGTTTGCAATTTAAACTACCACTTATGCATATTTTTTGTCAATTGGCAACATTTGTAAAGCTGTCATTGGCTGTTTCTACCATAATTCGTTTTGACGGCGACCAGCAAACGATGAAACACGTGCTTTAACAACGGTCCGTTTTTGATATTCCACAACCGCAACCAATTTCGAAGTAAGTACTAAATTCTATATCTTGCATATTATTTTGATATCTTTATGAACTTTTAATGAACCCAATTTGATAATAAGTTAAAATACCTAACTAAAAATGATTTTATATTATTGCAAGAGTCATTATGTCTGTGGGTAATCACTCATTTTCGAATTGCAGAAAAATGTTTTGGTTGTGGATTTCCTACAACTTTGGTCCATAAACCATACCTACTACTTGTAATATACACGATACCACTAAAGTGAAGAATTTAATAAATGTTGACTTTTTTGGTGTCAGCAATGCACATTATATGCAATATATGATCATTATTGTGAAGATGAATGCGATTATTGTGAATAAACAATTCTTAACAAAACGAGCTTTTAAGAGTCTTTACCTATAGTAATATAAAGTGGTTGTCATTTTGCTAGGATGTAGACTCATTAGTCAGTAATTCACGTCGTATTTGTATATTACAATATTCAAGTATATATATTTTTTTACTTTAAAGATGCCACTTACGCCAGCTGAAAAAATGAGAAGATATCGGGAAAAAGTTAAAAAACCGGCCAAGTGCGAGTCGGACTCGCGCACGTAGGGTTCCGCACCATCCAAACTAATATTCTATATATATATTTATGGATATCGAGCAAAACTGAGCAAAAAAATCACGTTAGTTGTATGGGAGCCCCCCGAAATATTTATTTTATTCTAGTTAACAACAGTTATTTAAAAAAAAGAATCCAATTCGATATCTTACTGATAAACTTTTCAATTTGTTCAAAATTTATAAAAATGACGGTGGACGATTTAGTTTTGCAACTTTTTTTAGATATAAACCAGCATACATAACCGAAATACTTGTTTATGCATAAAACAGCAATATGGAAATGATGTTTTTGAGTTTACTTAGAAACGGTGCATTTCCTGAAAATATTAAATCACTTCCTGACGTAATTGCTAAATTGTCTTGCGATCAAAGTTCCTACAATTGTATGTATGGTAGATGTACAATTTGTGAACATTTTAAGCTAGGAAATTCTTTAGTAGGTGAGGCACTACTTAAAACTGTTCGTTGGGAACAATGGGAACGTGTTGATCATAGTTATGAGAAAATGGAAAAAAGAGTTTTAAAAAAGTATATAACAAAAAAGATTATAAAAAATCTGAAACATGGAAAACTAGCAGAATTAAAACAAATTTTTGAAAAAAATATTCCTCTGTATAAAATTCATATTTATAATTTCAAACATCAACAAACTAAATATAGAAAGAAAATACAAACATTAGGTCCGCATGAGGCATTAATTCTTTGTGATTTTAGCGAAAATTATGAATGCAAGTTGCATCAAGAAGTACAGGCCACTCAATTTGGAGCGCCGAAAAATCTTTAGCGATGGCAATGAGGTCAAAACGATGGTAAGTAGAATATGTTTCATGTTGTGTATGTTTGTTTGTTTGTGGCATATCATAACTTGTGATCGTGTATCTTATCCATGGTTGAGTTTTTCTTTTCACTTTTTAGCTTTAATATACACACAATTTGTACCTTTAACATCTAAGGATTTTGATTACTTACTGCTATTTTTATATCTTTGCAGAACAATAGAATAATTCGGAATGCCAAAGAAAGCCAAACAAACATTAGAGCAAAAACGAGAGCGTGACCGACTACAAAAGCAAAGAAAGTATGCAGAAATTAAGAAAGATGCAGAAAAGTATACAGAGGTAAAGGCAAAGGAAAGAGCAAGAAAAGAAAAAAAAAATATTTAAAGCGCGGAGGAAATGACACCTAGACAGTTGAGAATTCGCAGGAAAATGTGGAGAATTAATTAAAAACGTCATTATGAAAATAAAAAGAGACAAAAAGTTATTCAACAATTATTAATAAATAATTCTCCATCATATAGTGATACTGAAGTAGTCCCAGCTGAACAAGATCCTCTTGCTTAACTAGCTTCAAGCCCCATGCCTAGTACATCCAGACATTCTTTAGGTGATAGTTATTCTTGTCCACGGTGTCTTAAGAAAGATGTTCTTTTGAGAAAAGTACGTTACAGACATAAAAAAGAAATAGGTATTTTAAAGCAAGAAATTGAGAAAAAAGAGAAACAGAAAGATGCTATTCGAAAAATGCTATATAGAGTGATGAAAAATAGAAAGAACAATGAAAAAAAATCTACTGAACAAAAAATAGAACTATTAACAAATAATGTGGACACGGAAAGACGTGAAGAAATTAAGAGGAAGTTAATTTTTGGCGAAATTTTATCAAGAAGTGTCGGCGAAGGGTACAAGTGCTTGAGAAAAAAAGACAAGAAAGAGTTCTCAGATGTAATTATGACTGAGAAAGAAAAATTTAAGGAATATAAGCTTTTAACAAAAACTAAACCGTTCACTGTTAGAAACAAAACAGTCAATAAATCGGATAATAATAATGAAAACTTAACAGAACAAGTAATCATAGATTTTTTTAACGATGATACAGTGACTAGAATTGCGGCTGATAAAAAAGAATACATTACCAAAAATAAAATAAGAAAATAGAAAAGATACTTAACGGACACATAGACAAATCTGTACAAAAAGTTTACGCATAATACTAATGTCAAGGTAACGTATCAAACTTTTTGTATAAAACGCCCTTTTTGGGTTTTATACCCAAAAGAGTCCAGTAGAAATACGAGTGCTTGCAAAGTTCATTTAATATCGATTTGTTGATAAAATGCCTGAATACCAATAAAATATTAAGGGAATCTAATGGTACCGATGTTTTGGAAACCTTGTGTTGTAATGCTTATGACGAAAATTGTTTGAATCGAACATGCAAAAAATGTCAACAGAAAAAAATATATTACGCCGAATTCGAATTCCGAATTTCGAATGATAAAAAAATTAAATATTATGAGTGGCGTAATTGCTCTGAAAAGTACTATGTAAAAGATCAGGAGAAGACAAAATTGGTTACAAAAAAGAAACTTTATACGACTTCCCTAGAAATATTATATTTCAATTAGAAAATAATCTTGTGGGTTATATGAAACATTGCACTAATATTTGGACTCAGTATAAAAACATCAAAGAGCTTAAAAATAATCTTACTCCACATGAGGCAGTGATTCATGTTGACTTCAGTGAGAACTACTGTGTTAAATATAACGAAGAGATTCAAAGTTTTCATTTTGGTGGAAGTAGAATGCAATTATCACTGCACACATGTGTTATCTACTTGATATACCCAGAAGTTGGCATACAAAAATGTTGTGAATTGATTTTTGAACGTATTCTCTTTGACCTATGTCTACATTATCTGTGGTCGCCCCTTTTCTGCTCCCATGCCTTGTAACGAACAGTGTGTCCGAATAAAAACTTAATTTCTTTATTAATTACTTGCTTTATTTACCACAATCCTACATGGTAGCAGAGCGTGGTTGCATAGCGAGTATCGGAATAAAGAATTGTGAAGAATTTACTGAATTTCTCGGAAAAATAAAACACGTGTACCGAACCAGAAAACAAAAGTGAGGTTATACACGCGCTCGTGTGACCGGCGATTGTAAAACTTGGAAAAATGGGTTCATCGCATCACATGTTTAACATAGAAAAGTTAGTCGGGCGTGAAAACTTCGCCACGTGGAAATTTGGCGTGAAAACTTACCTTCAACATGAAGATTTATGGCAGTGTGTGGAACCCAAAGATAACAAACCAGTTGATCCCATTAAGGACAACAGTGCAAGGCCCAAGATTATACTTTTGTTGGATCCACAAAATTATATACATGTGGAAAATTGTACGACTGCCAAAGAAGTGTGGGAAACATTGCTGAGAGTGTTCGATGACAGCGGGTTAACCAGAAGAGTTGGTTTATTAAGGGACTTGGTCAATACTAATTTGGACTCTCTTAGTAGTAGTAGTGTAGAGTCATACATACATAAAATAATGAACGCAGCCCACAAATTACGCAACATAGGATTTGAAGTCAATGATGAGTGGCTGGGCACCTTAATGTTGACCGGTCTTCCGGAAAAGTACAAACCAATGATCATGGGAATTGAGAACTCAGGAGTTAAAATCAGTGCTGACCTTATCAAGACTAAGTTATTGCAAGAAATAGAAGTAACAGATTCCAACAATGCACTTTACTCACATACTAAGAAAGGAAAGTCTGGTTCAGTTAAGTCAAAGTCCTCTAAAGGTCCCCGATGTTATAAGTGTAATGGTTATGGTCACTCTGCTAAATTCTGTCACTCAAAGAAGAACAAGGACAAGGATTCTCAGAACCCGGAAAGTTCTAAATTTGCTGCTCCGTTTTCAGCTACTACTGGCACCAGTGATAAATTTTAAATTGATTCATTTTAATTTTAAATTGATTCATTTTAAATCATTTTCTTAATAGCATCCTTCTTAACGGTCTTAGGACCTTGGAACACCGAAACCTTATTAATGACAATAACACTAGTGCGCTAAAGAAAAGTTCACTGACCTGTTAACAGCTGATTGATAACGTGTTCGTTTTGTTTTAGCATTCAGCATAAAATTTTCGTGGTAATTGTTTTTATTTTGCAATTAAATTGATTAAGTGTAGGTACGAGGTGATACTTTCGGCTCGTAGGTATTATTGGCGTAGTAAAAAATTTGAAATCCACTTGACAGATGTATGGCTCTCTCTTGATACGAATAAAAGACAATGTCGCATGACCGCATGTTAAGAGATAGAATTATAGCAGGAATTACGGATAATGTAGTGAGGGATGTGTTGTTGCGCGAAAGAGACCTTACATGTGATAAATTTATTTTGATATGCAGAACAGCAGAGATGGCAGCTGAACAGAACAGATGGCAACTGAAAGTGGGAAAATTTTACAAGTTCGGAAACAAATCAATGGAGGTTAATCGAATAAAAGAGTACAGAAATAGAAGAGAGCAAGAAGGCAAAAAAAATTGTGTTCGAGATATTGATATCGCCACGCCGAGAGGAAATGTCTAGCAGAAGGCAAGCAGTGCAAGTAGTGCCAGAAGATAGGTCATTTTGCTAGGAAGTGAAGAGGTGCTGAATATAGAAAATTTTCAAGTAACCAAGTAGAAAAGGTAGGAATCAAGAGCAACAACCTTAATTTTTGTTTCAATAAACAACATATTACATAAATATAAAAGCAGTTTTTGAAATATAAATTATTCGATATAAATATTTGAATTCGGTGATACAAATATAGATTTCGGTGGACACCAATTTTCAAAAATTAAATCATGTATTTCAGTTCTGTGCCTTCGGCTTGACCTTTCGGAGATTACCTACCTTACCTAGAGTACACACATGCTTGCTACTTACGTCCATTCATGATAGTGTGAGCTGCGGGCGGGCACAGCGACGACCGCGCGGGGAGAGAGGCGGCGGCAGGCGCGCGATTGTAACTCGAACGCGCTCTCGTCAGTACGCTATCTTTATTCTAGCGTGCGCACGTATTGCTACAGTGTAACCGTTATATTGTGGTGTAACGTTGTTGTAACGTTTGTGTAAGAAAATATATATAACGGTAAGTTATTCATTATTTTGTTTTGTGTGAATTGTGTGTTTTAGGTGCGGGCCAACTGTGAACAAGAATGCTGAGGTCTAAGTGCTTAATTTTGCATCTGCAATTTTATTAGAGCCAATAAAATGTTTGTCGGACATACCATCCACAAACTGCGACCGATATAAGCGATACGTTGGCAAGCCAGCCACTATCGTACCTACGGGTCGCGCTGCGAGTTGCATGTTTTGTTTACATAAACATTGCGGCCCAAAACTTGGGCGGCGCGGCTCAACTTTTGGTCGGCGCGGCTCACCATTTGAGCGGCGCGGCTCACCATTTGAGCGGCGCGGCTCACTATTTGAGCGGCGCGCGGCTCACCATTTGAGCGGTGCGGCTCGATATTTGACCGGCGCGGCTCAAGGTTCGAGCCGCGCGGCCCTTAATCTAGGCGACGCCGCCCAACATTTGGATGGCGCGGCTCGATATTTGAGCGGCGCGCCCCGCGCCTTGAACCGCTCCCCAACTTGTGAGCACTCAGTGAACTTTTTCACTTTGCTTCAGATGACCCAGCTTGGAGGAGTGGTGACTCTGGGTGAACTTTTGGACGAGCATGCCGAAGCGGAGGAAGAGAACGTGATCTTGGAACGGGTGAAAGTTTTGGCTCAAGAGCATCTCCCCGATGGTTGGACGAACTGGGAGGTGACCACGGCAACGAAAGAGGAAGTCTTTGGGGAGAAAGTCGACCCAAATATACTAAACAAACTCGTAGTTGCTTTGCCTACCGTAGGGTTAGTTCGTGCCTTTATACCGGAGGCGGATCACCTGTCCGAAAAAAGGTATAGGGAAATTCGGCACAAGATACTAGACTGGGCATTTACACGTGCCCTCATTATAGGACCTCCTGCCATCTCCAACCGCATCCGCGGATCTGCGGCGCGCACGGAATACGTGAAACAGTCGGTTGCTGCGCTTATGCCTCTTCTCCACACAAGAGCGGACACAGATAAAATACTCTCAGGCTGTCTTTCGGAGACAGAAGAGACCAGTCGAAAGAGGAGGTCGACGTCTCGGGTCAAAGAGCCCGCGACACGTCGACCTAGGCTTGAGTCTCCGCCGTTCTCTACTGGGACGTCACTTCAGGAAGAAAGGTTTTGTGCATTAGAGCAGAAAATGGAAATGCTCCTGGAGATGGTCACTCAAAGCAGAGGCAGAAACAAAGATTCGGACTCTGATTCTGACAAGGAAAACGATTTTTCCGATGGCGAGGAAGAAGTAAGTTCGGACGCCTCGGACGCCCCATCGTGGAAAGCCCCTACCTGGGGCCCATATCCAAACGAGCAAGACGAGCGAAACGAAAAGGAGCTTGAGTTTCGACCCACGACTAAAGAAGCAGATCCTCTTGTTCCGGAGCCGTCGTCGCAAGCCAAAAAGGAAGGCATTGAATGTCAAAGACTGGGCACTGATAGCTGGAATCGCATCAGATACAAGGACGTAGAGAAGCACTTACACGCCGCTTCGCCATTTAGCCCGCTAAAAGTAAATACAGAACTGGGTACTTTAGCCTCGCGGCTCTCTCCGTGGGTGACGAGGCAAGAAGGAATTCTAGGCACAATCACACACGGATTGTTGCTCCAGCGCAAGGCGCTAGCAGACGGGCTCAATGCCATAATTAAAAAATGCCCAGACATCAGCACGGACTTGAGACGGTTGGTGGAGGCAGAGGACTCTAAGTTCAAATTAGTGTCAGATCAACTGCTACAATATGTTTGCGCTAATAGGGCTGAAACCATTGAGGTTCGTAGAAAAACTTTCAGGCCTAAAAATGACGTCCTCACCAGCGCCTTCAACAACATACCTCCTTCGCCAACCCACCTGTTTGATGAAAAACTATTTAGCGCGTTTATTAAAGACAACGGTGGCACATCGGGAATTTTTGCCTCATCTAATTTAAATAAAAAATAAACTATTCATTCGTTTCGGAAGAACTCATTTCGCAAAGCATCTTCGCATGCTTCCAAAAGCAAACAACCGACTGGTCGCGGTCACTCTTCAGCAGCGACCACCACCACGTCTACTCGCAGTGCAAACTACCGCCGAAGCGGAAACTCTAAGGCACCAAATAAGCATCCCGATCGACACGGAAAGGATAAGAAATTACAAAGAGGTCGTAAGTACTGACAATTTTCACGGGGGACAGTTGGAGAAATTTCAAGCTCGGTGGCAGGAGTTAGGAGCTCCAAAGAAGATTTTAAAAATTATTACAGGCTATACAATACCCTTTGCAGCAAAACCACCTTCGATTCCATTGCGCGAAAATTTAGGAAGGTTTTCCACAAACCTGTCCCCTGCTATGTCCAAGGAGATAGAGATATTGCTCAAGTCAGGTGTGGTAGAGAATTGCGAGGTTGCGAACGGGTTCCTATCAAGAATATTTCTAATACCCAAGAGAAACGGAAAGCTACGGCAAATCTTCGATTTACGACGCTTGAACCAATTTCTCAAACCCCCGAAATTTCGTCTGATAAATCAAAGTCAAGTTCCAAATTTTATGCAAGAAGGAGATTATCTCGGAAAGCTAGATATCAGCCAAGCCTATTTTCATATCCCAGTGAAAAAGAGTCATCGAAGATTCCTTGCGTTCGCTTACGCGAATCGGGTTTATCAAATGACATCTTTACCTTTCGGCCTGTCCACTGCACCAATAGCCTTTTCCAGTGTCAGCAAGTGGGTAGCAAGTTTTCTGAGAGAAAAGGGTCTTCGCGTTCTAGTCTACTTGGACGACTTCCTATTTGCACACCAAAACCCAAACACGCTGGAGAGGCACATGCGTTATGCAGTAGAAATTTTACAGAGCATGGGTTGGTGTGTCAATCTAGAAAAATCCGTGCTAAGGGCCACACAGGAAATAAAATTTCTGGGAATTATTTGGAATGTATCGACAAACCAAAAGACGCTTCCAAAAGACAAGATCGACTGGATCTCAAGAGATCTCAATCAAGTCTTAGAAACAAAGCAGTGGTCATGGGAATCCGGCACGGCATTGATCGGAAGGCTAGGGTTCGCATCACTTGTGACCCCTCTAGGAAGACTTTACACCAGGCATATGCAAAGAGCGGCAAGAAAACTGTCACAAGACCGGCCCGGGAAGAGGGTGGCAGTGAGTTCACAGGCTATTCAGGAAGCTCGTTGGTGGGCTCAAAATATCAGAAATCCCGGAAGGATCTTTGTACCGGAACCGACGATGTTTGTGAGCACAGATGCCTCCAACGACGGCTGGGGCATTCAGATGAGCGACCACCTCCTTTCAGGTCTGTGGACAGAAGAGCAATTAAAATGGCATATCAACAGAAAGGAACTTTACACAGTGTTAGTAGCTTTGCAGGAGTTCCAAGAGGTAGTTCTAGGTCAATCAATAATGGTTCAGTCAGACAACAGGACAGTGGTGTCGTATTTGCGAAACCAGGGTGGAACCAAGTCTATCGCACTGCTAGAAATGACAAAAGAAATCTTGGTCTTAGCTCAGAGTTTAAATGCAACCATTCACTCGTTTTACCTGCCCGGCCGCTACAATTCAATCGCCGACTGCTTATCCAGAGGAAAAGCCCTACCCGATTGGCACATCAAAAGCGAGATCACACAGAAGATATTTCGAAAATGGGGAGTTCCTCAGATAGATCTCTTCGCCTCAGACCAATCGAAAGTAGTACCGGTCTATGTCTCGATAGATGCAAAGGACACACAAGCTCTCTTCGTGAATGCGTTCAGCCGAACTTGGAACTACGAACTGGCGTGGATTTTCCCCCCTCCACCACTTGTACCTCGGGTACTCCAACATCTGAACAAGTCCTCCGGAACATTTCTGATCGTGGTACCTCGATGGGAGACAGTGTTTTGGAGAAGCGACCTCAAACACAGAGCCCTGGGTGCCCCGTACCTGATACCGAACTTAATAGAGAACCTAATCGACTTATCCACGAACCTTCCTCCGCCGAAGGTAGAAAATCTCTATTTGGAGGTCTGGAAGATACGGGGTGGGCGGATTTAGTAGCTGGTTTAGACCAAGCTGACGTTAACCTGATACAGTCAGCATGGCGCGATTCGACTTGGCGTACCTACGAGTCCGCATGGAAGCAATGGGTCTCGTGGTGTAGACAAAATGGGAGAAAACCTAATAGTCCTCGACCTCTTGATGTTGCTGCTTACCTGGGTTCCCTTTCACGAGTACGGAAATTAGCCCCATCAACAATTATGGTTCACAAGTCTGTAATCCTTACTTTTGCCGACCCTACTCAAGAAAAACAACTAGGAAATCATCCTGTAGTGGCTGCAATGCTCAAAGCCATAAAAATTCAAAAACGTATGTCAGCTGTACCAAAGACTCAGATCTGGAACATTCAAGACTTATTTCAGTGGCTAAAATCGAATATCACGTGGCGCTTCTTCTATTGCTAGCTTCAGGTCGACGTATACATGATCTCACCCTCCTTATGATAGACGACCAGCATTGTGAGAGATCAGATTCCTCAATAACGTTTTGGCCAAGATTTGGCTCAAAAACAGATAATGACAGGAACCGTCAATCCGGATGGCATCTAACATGCTCAGGTGACATGGATTTGAGTTTAGTAAAATGGATAAATTGCTTAATAGACGTGACTAACAGTAGAAGGAGGGCACGAGAGGGCTTAAATAATTTGTTTATTACAACGCGAGGGAAGGTTAAAGCAGCTTCCAGAACCGTTATTTCGGGCTGGTTGAAGGCACCCTTTAAGGATATTGGCATAGACTGCAGCCCAGGCTCGGTTCGATCAGCTGTAGCTTCTAATGACTTCCAGAACAACGTACCGCTGGATGATATCTTGAAACGAGGGAACTGGAGAGGCTCGACAAATTTTTTCAAACACTACTGTAAATCAGTAGAGCAGCCTCGAGGTAGAAATGTTAATGTTCTTAATAATTCCTTTAATGCAGTGTAAGACTGAACATTTGATCTCATTAAAGTATACATTAAAGTATAATACCTAATGTTTATTTATTAGATATAAGAAAGGGTCAGGACCCTGTTATGTTTAAAATGATAAGGTTTAAGAGTCAGTTTATATTTGCTAAATTGTGAAACTATGATGAAGAATAAAGATTTTATGTTTGATAAAGAAGAATTAGTTATAAAACTGTATTAATAGCATTTTATCGTTAAAAGATACGTTTACTGTGATCGTACAAGACTTGAACTGATTTTGTACTTACTTGTATAACAGCCATTGATTCTAATTTTAATAAAACAGCTTGATTTTGAAGATGAGAACCTAAGGTTTTATTTCTCACCTTTATCACAGTACGCTTAATAGCACCGGCAGATGATAGACACGTCTCCGAAAGGTCAAGCCGAAGGCACAGAACTGAAATATCACCGTTTTCCACCCCGAAGGGAAGAAAACGATTATTTCAGGTCTTGCCGAGGCTTGACCTGAGCAAGCTCTTGCCGGCTTTCGGAGATAGGTACTGACGAGAGCGCGTTCGAGTTACAATCGCGCGGTGGAAAACGGTGATATTATTTCCGATCACATACTTGTCTGGTTGAGATCGTCGTTTCTAAATTACTATATAATTAGTCTAAAACTATATCGCAACGGCGCTAGGGGTCGCAGCGATCGACGATCCAGATTGCAACATTGGCAGCACTGCGCTCGCGACGATGGCGACCACAACATGACATTGCGGACGACAAATGTCATGGCGGGGATGTTGACGTCTTGGATGTAAACAAACCCAATTTCACAATTTTTTACAAAACCAGTAAAGAGTGTAAAGTTATTGTGCAGTAACATAAAAGACGCGTTAATAGATTCGGGAGGCGACGTTTTAATTAGATTGGACTTCTACGAAGTAATAGGTTCCCCCGTGTGTAGTGTCGAATGTGTAATAATAAGTAATAACCGACTTAAGACTTACTAAAATCACACAAATTGGAAAATTTCAGACCAGTATTGAGATCGATCGGTATAGGTACGGTGATGTCATATTCTATTCTATGTTATACCTAGATACACTATTAAATTTATTCGTCACTATTTCACTATTTAATTGGTCACGAATTTCTACATATACATTTAAACAATTATTTTCTGCACACCGTAACTACGCGTTTGGTTCGCAGGCTCAACATTTAAGTTTATTAATTTGCTATTTGCTTGAAATAAAAGAAAGATTTTATTTGCGTATTAATTACCTATGTATCAGTTACAATAAAATTACAGAATTACATCGTGTTAAGTATTAATTATTTGATAAGTATTGGTTGCACAACCAGACGCGATGTGTGTCGGCATGGTGTGTACGAGCATGACGGTCATCGCCATTGGTGAGTCGTGTTCTCTGGATCGTGGACTACTTCGAGACCACTTTAAGCATACCAATGAGTTTTTGAGGTTTTTTGATTTAGTGAGCTAAGCCTGCGCGCACAATGCAGCCTATTTAGTTGACTCTTGGTAGGAAAAAAATATTTTTTTTAGCAACGGCTCTTACTCAATCGTATATTATTACAGTGTTATGGTGTCCAGCCGAGTGTCAATATCGTTCCAAGACCAAAGTTTATATAGGGTCTAAAGCGAACAAACTTACACGCGAGCTGGTTGCAGACGCGGAGATGAAGGTCATGGCCGTGCGACCGTACTGCGAACAGTACCTCGGCTCGAAGCATTTCCAGATGGGCCAACTGGTGTACGACTTGCGCAACAAGTACAGGCGCGTGGTGTATCTGTACCAGCTTGTCGACCGTGACGTCATGTACCGGAAGCACAAACACAACACGGTATTGAACGTTACAACCATAACTACTTAATTTCGCAATGACGTTATTGAAAACTGGGTGCAATTAAGGCATGCTGGAATTTAAATTACTTTTGGGGGTTAAGGGGCGGAAACGTACTTTACCATGTGGCGTTAAAGCTTACAGTCACAAGGGGAGACTTTCATATTACTTATCTCACGACAGGTATTCTATTATCATCTATTCTAGCTAGATTCTAGACCGATTATCGGCGACTGTTCTCGAAAAAGATTAGCCAGCTGACTTAATTGCACTGATGTTAGCGGAAATACTGGCAATTTCTAATCAGTTACTTGCTTGCACAGTCCTATGGGACGTTGTTCCGACACGGCCAGACATAAGATACGGTTTTTTTTTCTCGGCAGAATCTCCCGTTGATGTTCGAAGTGTTTAAACTGAGCACGGAAGTTGAAAACACAGCTGTAATGATTAGAGCGTGGGAGAGAAAGCAGGAAGACTCGGAGATGTTCCACTCGCGCATGAAGGGAGTCTTGCGGGGTGGCCAGGAGCTCCAGCATCAGCACGAGCTTATGCCGATAGCACGCGTGCGGTCGGGGGGTGCACCCCCGCCCCCTACCAGCAAGAGGAAGAACATCAAGTGGCGCCACGTTAGCGACCGTGACTTTCTGTAGCGCCTCATCAACCGCAGCAACACTAAACGCCCAATTACACAAGCGCGCCGAAATGGCACCTTTCTACCGTATTGATGTTAGCAGGGTGTAATCTTGCCAAAATGGGTACTTATGCTCAAAATCAAAATTCGTTTATTCAAACTTGGCTGCAAAACAGCACTTTTCGAACGTCAGAAATTTACTAAAGACAGCCCCAAAACGCCCACCCTTCATACATTTATTCTCATCAAGCAACATCGTTGCAGTCACGCGGATATCAAACTGGACAACAGTATCAAGCAACAACATTGCAGTCACGCGGATATCAAACTGGACAACAGTATCAAGCAACACCATTGCAGTCATGCGGATATCAAACTGCACAACATGCCCAGTCTATACGCAGTCTAATACCGGGTGGCGCAATAGAACGTGCATATTGCGTCATCTTTTTTGGCGGGGTAAGTGGCGCGCGGGCAGGGAGAACCTAGCGTGGTTGGATAGTGACACTCGTGGAGTTTTAGTAGCTATGAATCACTTCGACGCGAAGCATCGAGCTTTTTGTGTTCGCATATATACATCTCTACAAGGTGACTGTATTGTTGAATATGGGTAAAGCGTTTTGAACGTCTAGGACCACAGACAATATTGAGAGGGTGAAGGAGTCTACGAGAAAATCGGCAAGTGTCTACTCGGAAGCGATCGGCGGCTTTACACTTGTCGCGACGAAGTTTACAGCGAATTTTAGAGTTGGATCTTAAACTGCATCCTTATAAGCTCCAGTTTACACAGGAGTTGAAAGAGACCGACTTCAGAGCAAGGTTGGCATTTTATGAAGAAATTCTTAGTCGATTTTCCACTTTTGAAAACATCCTTTTTTCTGACGAGGCCCATTTCCATTTAAATGGTTTTGTTAACCGACAAAATTGTCGTTATTGGAGCGACGAGAATCCTAAATTGAAACATCAAAAACCACTGCACAGTTCGAAAGTAACGGTATGGGCAGCAATCTCAAGCAAAGAAATTGTTGGCCCTTACTTCTTTGAAGATTCACGAGGACGAAACATCACCGTTAAGACCGACCGCTATGTTGCGATGTTAGAGAGATTTTTGACTCCAGAACTTGCGAGATCAAGAATAGCGAATACGAGGACTTGGTTCCAACAAGACGGAGCGACCTATCACACGTCAAATGACTCTATGTCGGTTGTGAGACAAATATTTCCTGAAAAACTAATTTCCAGAAGAGGTGATATCCCTTGGCCCCCACGTAGCTCTGACTTAACGCCCCCTGACTTTTTTTATGGGGATACCTCAAACACAAAATCTACATGAACAATCCGAGGAATATCAATCAGCTAAAGGAAGATATCCGCGGGGAAATGGCAGCAATCACCCCAGACTTATTGACAAGAGTTTTCACAAGTCTGCGTTCTCGTTCAGGGGAGTGTCGTCTTCGAGAGGGCCGTCATTTAGATGATGTTATTTTTTAAAAGTAAACTCCATTTAATTACCTAATCATCCTGTCTTTTATGTCAACTATACCTTCCGTATTAATTATTTTAGCCTATACTTATGTAATAAATGCACGTTCTATTGCGCCACCCTGTAAAGTGTAGATGAATTCGACGCTACCTTCTCAGCCAACACTACACTTAATAATTTTAACTGATGATAGTCAAGAAGAAGAATATAACGTTGCTTTTTTGACTAATAGTAATACTTAAATTGAACTGATTTTAAAGATAATATAATGAATAACTGATGAACATTAATATTATATTTGAAAAAAGAATGACCAAAAAAAAACCAGAGACGATTACATTAATTTATGAACGACTAGCTGTTTTCCCGCGGTTTCACCCGCGTCCCGTAGGAGCTACTGCCCGCACCGGGATAAAATATAGCCTATGTTACTCGCAGATAATATAGCTTTCTAATGGTGACGGAATATTTAAAATCGGTCCAGTAGTTTATGAGTTTATCCATTACAACCAAACAAACAAACAAACAAAGTTTTCCTCTTTATAATATTAGTATAGACAAAATAGACCGTAAGTAAGAGGTTATAAATACGCTAATCGTTTCGCTTAAGACCATAACCAAGCTGGCCAGCAAGCATATAACAATTCTGTGTAGCAAGGCGCGTTGATGATTGGTTGGTTTGTTGTTTTATTACTGTGTATGTTGCTCACTCGTGAAAGAGAATATAGATAAGAAATCACATTTACGAAAAAGAAAGAGAGCACATGTATACGTGCACGTGTATGTGTCCCGTCTACATCACACCACGATGGTAGAGCAGATCGTGGAGCATGTCCGGTCCAAGACCAACTGGACCTTGAGGGTGTAGAAGTTAGAGTGGCGCCACAATACGAACTTCAAGTCGTTTATGGTGCGAGTTCCAACTCATCACAGTTGGAACTCGCACCATGAACGACGATCGAGACCTTCCTCAAGGAAGAGTTTTGGCCGAAGGATGTTGCCTATCGGAAGTTCCGAGAAAGGCTACGCGACACCTCGCAGCGTAACACGACGCCGACACTTCGTGTGCATTAGTTTTAAGTTATTTATATGAAATATGTATTAGTGTATGTTTTAATGTTATAATGTTTATGTATTGTAGTTTCTATGGCTCTTAGATGCCTGATTCAAATAAATAAATAAAATAAGTCTTCGCGCCATTGTTGTTAACCAGGTAGCGAAACCGTGACCAACCCTGCCCCGCGCACAGTCCCTCGTAAGCTATCGTTGCGACTGTGTTATTTTTACTTATCTCATTCCTATTTTTACGACGACCACTTGCATTTCCCTTTAGGCACTGTTTTTTGTGACGAACTTGGCTTTCATATATGGACTCCGATTTGTGCTTTGTGGACTGAATATGGATAAAAACAACCATTGTGTTAGTTGTGACCGTTCTCTTCTCTGGCACGAGGACAGCATCATATTCTCTCGGCTGATTTCCTTGAGATGCATAGAGCGTTCAAGAAATCGCGAAGAAGATCGTAGAAATCTTCACTTAACTTCGAGAATTTGGATGAAATTGATGAAAACACTCTTCATTTTTGGACTGGAGTAAACCATACGCAATTTAACAGTATTCTCAACGAGGTTCCATCTCTTCATGAAATGTCTAAATAACCCAATACCGACCTAGCAGCATATTTAATTAAAATACAGACAGGCGAGCCCGGTGTGCGACTAGCAAGAGTTTTTGGTATGCCAAGACAGAATCTTGAGAGAAAAATACATTTGGCAAGGGAATGCTTGGATCAAGATTTTGTATCTGTTCATTTAGGGTTTGACCATATAACGCAGGAAGAGGTTGTGAGAAGAAACAGACGCATTCCAAACCATATTTTTGGTACGGACCCAAAGACCAAAGCGATAATTGTATCTGATGTCACATATTTATATTTACAGAAGAGTACTAACTTCTTGTTCCAAAGGGAGAGTTACAGTTTGTACAAATACAAAAACTTTCCTTATGGTATGTGCAGATGGCTATATCATTGAATTCTCTGGACCATATGCGGCCACCAAGTCAGACGCTACAATAATGCAGAAAATATTAAATAACCACAATGACCCATTAGAAGAGGCACCTATTGGATGGTTTTTAAACGCAGGCGACGCACTGATTTTAGACAAAGGATTCCGCGACGTAATTCCGGATTTAGAAGAATGTGGGTTTGGACCGCATGTGCCACCATCTAAGAGGCGGCATGAAACACAACTCAACACAGAAGTTGCAAACAAATCCAGACTTATAACAATGGTCCAATGGGTTGCTGAGACAATTAACGGTCGCTTCAAAAGAGACTATAAAATATTCTTATTTTAATAAATCAGCGCCATTTGCCATAACCGATTTCAGAATTGCTGCAGCTCTTATAAATGCATTCCAAGAACCTTATACTGACAGCTAGGCTTGGGCAAAAAATATCGATATATCAAAATATCGATATTTTTTCAGAAAAATATCGATATAAATCAGCGATATTTTTTCCCGCGATATATCAACTTTCGATATTTATTTTTAGGTATCAAAATCGATATATTTTTTAAAGTTCTGCTATCTGCTCATGCGTCACATCATGTCTTTGACCAATCTGATTTCTTAAATTTAATTCAAACGCAAACAAAAATTACACTCTATACCTGCTTGTCTATTTTGTTCATCTATGACAATGACACTGCTTGTTGGTTTGGTTTGGTTGGTATCACTGACTGCGTGTGTTGGAGTGTTGGTATGGTACTTGAGTGTGGCGGCCGACTGGCGAGTAAGCTCAGCTCAGCGTAGCTCATTGTTATTTATGATAAAACGTTATTATGTCTGCTGTGTGGAAGTTCTTTACCAAAAAACGGAACAACGAACCTGTTTCTTGCAACTTGTGCGGTAAAACGTACAAAACTTGTGGAAACACTACAAATTTGGCAACACATTTGAAAACGAAGCACCATTATGCTTATTTGCAAGTGGTAAACATACAAAATTCATCGAAAACCGAAAAGTCTAGCAATGAGACTATAGATGTTGCGTCGGCAAACTTTAATGATGATGACACCAGTGTTGATGTAAGTCTCAAAAGATCCAAACTAAAATTGCAATAATTAGTCAAATTTTTAAATAGGTTATGAAATTATTTTTGTTCTGTTGACTATTGTCAGGTTACTTTACCAAGATCAAGTACTCCAAATACGAAGAATACATCTAATGACGATTCCCAAATACAAGAGATTAGAGAAAATTCTGTACATTCTCCAAAAATCCAATTCTTCAATGAAGCCGCAAAAAAAAGAAAGCAAGAAATGCAACTTAAGCAACCTACATTAGCAAGCTGTTTTGAGAGAAGTTCAAGCTTTGAAGGTAAGTTAGTGCCACGGTTTTTAAAAAAAAAATATTTTTATCTTAATTTTGATAATATTAACATTCATACATTCCGATAAACAAATTAGAGTGATTCAAAATATTTTAGTGATGTTCCTCAATCAATTTGCAAATATATCGATAGTTTAGACGTGACTTTATTTATACATATTTGTGTTTTCAAACTATTTTTTTTTCTAAGTAAATATCAATTATATTACTTAAGATAATTTATATATTTCAGAAGGTGGACAAAAGCATTGTGAAATTACACAGGCATTAAATTACATGATATGCAAGGACAATTTGCCAATGTCGTGTGTAGAAAAAAAGGGACTACAAAAATTTATTCGCACAGTTTGCCCTCTCTATAAACTGCCTTCAAGAAAAAAGGTTGTCTTTAAATTACTTTTGGTCTAATTTATATTTTTAATATTTAATCGCAGTGAAATAACTGATACTTTTTACTTTCAGGTAACTCACTTAGTACAAAACAGATACAATACTACAAAGGAGGTTATAATAAAAACATTGAAAGAGATATATTTTTTATGTTTCACAAGTGACATACTTACAATTACTAATTCTACCAGAAGTTTCTTAGTATTGACGGTTCACTTTATTGACATCGTAAACGGATCGCCTGTCCTTCAGAGTTTGAACCTATGCGCCCAGAAACTTTCTCAGGTATATATTTGATGTACTTTATAATTTTTAACCCCACCTCTAAATGATTTTGATTTGCAATTATTACATTTTATACAGTGTACAAATAAACTTATTTTAGGCTCATACAGGACAGTACATCCAAGAATGTTGGAAAGAAATATGTGAAGAGTTTGAAATTGACAAAAATAAAATTGTATCTATTACCACTGATGGTGGCGCAAATATAGTGTCAGCGGTACGACTGTTTTTAGGTGATAATCATCGGATTCCCTGTATGGCTCACGTCTTAAACCTTGTAGTTGATGGAGTGCTGAAAGAAATTAAAGAATTTTCAGCACTTACCGATCATGTCAAAACCATTGTGACGTTCTTTAAGCAGTCAGTCAACGCTATGGATCAATTACGAGCTGAACAAGAATCATGTGGAAAAAAAGAAGGTGAGGTGTTGACATTGATACAAGCTGTCAGCACTAGATGGAATTCTTGCTTCGACATGCTAGAGAGATTCGTTAAACTGTCTGCACTAGTAGCTAAAATTTTAGCCACAAAAAGCCAAACTAACAAGAATACACCAGATATGGTTCCATCGTCGCAACTTAATGTAATACGGGATTTTATTGCTCTTCTTGGCCCTTTCAAAGAAGCTACTGAGGAAATAAGTGGTGCGAATTATGTAACGTCAAGCTTAGCCATTCCTCTTACAACTTTAGTTACCCAAGTAACAGATCAAGCGACTCCATCGACCTCTTTAGGATTGATTGTAAAAAAGGCTTTACTCAAAAAAGTTGAAGACAAACTGGCTCCTTTAGAACGAAGTCCTTTTCTCTCAGTAGCTACTATTTTGGATCCTCGGTTCAAGCGTATCCACTTTACCTCGCCAATTGTCGTGTCAAATGCTATATCCAAAATTAGTACTGAGATTCAAGCAGAACATCGGCGTAGAGGACAACGTTCTCCGGATAAAAATCCTGATCAAGCAGCATCAGAACAAGCTAGTGGGTCCTCTATCTGGTTCAGACATGAAAAATTATTAAATCTGAACATAGCTACGTCAGAGGTTCCAAGCAGTGGCTGTGTCCCCAATGAACTGAAGCAGTATTTGGACCAACCACTTTTAGAAAGAAAATCTGATCCAATCAAGTTCTGGGTAAATTGCCGACACTTCACGCCGGTTCTCTCGGATATCGCCCTAAAATATTTGATTTGCCAAGCTTCTTCAGTGTCATCTGAAAGAGTAGCTTCAATGGTGAATTTGGCTGTGCCGAATGATAGGAGCAGTTTAACAGGCGAGCACATCAAGCAAAGAGTGCTCTTGATGTCAATATCAGACAAATACTGGTTTGAATAATGTAATTTTTGTTGTGTTGATGATGTTGTTTTTTTCTTGGCTTTATGTACTTATTTTTTAATAATAAAACTGATGTCAAAACAGCCAGATGTGTATTTGCTTTAAAATTTCGAATATTTTGACAATTTTTATAGATAATTGCTTATTGCGCAGAAAATATCGATATATCAACATATCGATATTTTTTTGTCAATTATTATCGATATATTTTAAAAATATCGATACGATATATATCGATATTTTTTCCCCATTTGCCCATCCCTACTGACAGCCAATATTCTGACGCGTTCATCAACATTATTAATACCAACATGCATAAACCGAACCTGCTGGCAGATTATGTAGAACAACAAAATATGAATCGGCAAAGAGTAGCGTTTGAGAGATTACAAGTAAACCCCCAAACCTACATGATTTTCCAAGATTCTCATACCACGAATTGATTCTGTTCGCTGCAGGCACCTACCATTTAAAGATAGCACGGTCGTACTGTTGGGAGCATGTAAGAGAGAACGGTTCTTATGAAATGTTACACATCGTATGAGTGGCACAGTGATTTAATTTATGTCAAAGGGCAAATGATCGTTCCACTTTTTGATACGCCACAAATAATAAAAGGTCTTAGAAATAATTTAATATCAAAAGACCTTTTATACTAGGAAAGGCCCAAAAAGAAAAATATTTAAATGAGATATTACCGTATGGTGTATGTAGCAGATAAATTACATGGAGGGCTGCAGCTGCTACACAAAATAACAGGGGAGCACATTAATCCTGAAAAAAATAATAAATTGCGAGTCAAATCGGCAACACAATTATTTAGCCATGTTGCTGTAGTAACAGATCACTTAATAACAAGAGGGAATGTTCCTAACGAATGTTCTCATTTAGTTGATTTTACTAATTTAATAGATAATATTTTTGATTCCCTCAATGTAAGCAGTCTCTCCATGCCAGATGGATTTTTTTTAAAGGGCCTGTAATAAAGCATTCGCCTCACCACGAATTGTGGCGAAAAGCCAAAAAATTATTAAAAACCGCGTACATGGTGACATTCACACATATTAGTATTTGATTTGTAACATGTTTGGACTTTAAAGGAGACTATGACCCATGAGTTTGTTTCGGCGTTTCTTCTCAGGGATCAGTCAGTTAGGAAATGCCGACCCCAGCGTTCTTAAAATGACGTGTAAAAGTGATGTAATGTCCAACTTGCAAAATAAACGATTTCATTTCATTTCTGGAAAGTGTTGTCTAATAAATATGGTTTAGAAGCAATGTTGACTACAAATTTATGTGAGCGTGAAAACCATCTGCGACGATAAGCTCGCATGGGACCGCCGGAGCCCCGCAGCGCCGGAGCCGTGACAGAAGCCATGCTTGCTGCATGTTGCTTGCTTACATTTTAAACGTACTGAGTTAAAAAATTAGATGCTAAATAAATATATTTTATGATGTCATTTAATAGTATTTTAGAAGGTTACTGTTAGAATGCATGCTACAAATTTAGATGCTAAAAAATAACCATCATGCTGAGTTGTATTTAGAGTGGTTTACTTAGAAGATAACGAGTGGCTAAGATAGTATTATTTAGATGTTCGTTAATTGTGGCTGACTAACGGCCAGTTTCTTCATCAAAAGTTAAAGTTAAAGTAATGTCTAAAGTAAAAGTAACGGTCAAATTCGTTTTTTCAAGGCTAAACTGACAGCAAAATTCATAGAAAAATTTAATTTAACCGTTACTTTTACTTTAGACATTACTTTAGCCATAACTTTAACTTTAACTTTTGATGAAGAAACTGGCCGTTAGTAATTTAGAAGGCAACATACATTTTTGGGGGCGAATAATGATATTAAAAAGAAGCCTGTTTAATTAGCACCCATTTTTAATGGGAATAAATATTTTGACCACCATAAAATGTTTTGATACCCTTAGTTTTGTAACCAAAAATATCTACTTAACACCAGAAAAATAAAGTCTAAAAATATAATACTACCAGCTATTTTAGTCACGACTCCACTTTAAATTGTATTCGACCACCAAATTTAGTAAATGATCACGAAATCTTGACGACCAAAATAATGTATTATTTTTCCTAAATAAATCACTGTGATTGCCATAAAATGTAGGCTTATTATTAAATAAAGTATTATGATGCCATATTAAGCTATGTGTATATAGACTCCACGTAGGTTGTCTTGTTTGCCCTACCCCTAGAGCGCAATTCAAAACCGCGTAGGCGCGGAGGGGCGAGGCGGCCTGCGAGCTGAGGCGCAGGTAGTTTTAAAGCTCGCCGCCGCGGCTGAGGCTGGCCGGCTCCGCTGGCCAGCAAGCCGAAGCTGCGGTGGTGAGCGTGAAAACCATCTGCGACGATAAGCTGACATGGGACCGCCGGAGCCCCGCAGCGCCGGAGCCGTGACAGAAGCCATGATTGCTGCATGTTGCATGTTTGCTTCCATGCTGCATGCCTGCTAACATATACAGTGCCGTTCACTTGGATAGCCTCACCCAAATTATATTAGTGTTTACTGATTACCATAAACAACAATATCATTTTAAACGATATTTGTATTTAAAATTTTATCTGTGATTGAACGGCAGACAAACATGTACAAACTTGTTCATTCAGGTGAGTTTACGTCAGTCAGAGGTCACGCGCACCGTTCACATGAATAGCCTCAGTCTTTTTTCGTCCTTTGGAATAATTGGTCGTGTGCTTGTTTTGGTAGTGTTTGTGATAACAGATCTGATATAATTTAATACAGTTATTACAGTGATTTAAAATTACTTCTATTGTCATGGGTCGTGGTAAAAAGCTTTCCAGTTTAGAAATAGAAAAAATAAATTTTTACGTATCTCAAAAGCTATCTAACCGTAAGATAGCTAAGAAAATTGGTAGAAGTCCTAAAGTTATAAATAACTATCTGAAAAATAAAGAAAATTACGGCCAACTTTATAAGGGCCGAACAAAATTCGCAACAACTCTTCGTGAGCGTCGACTTATATTACGCGCTGCTTCTAACTCTACGAAGACTGCCAGGCAAATAGCAAGTGATATAAATACTACAGCATCTATCGCAACAGTTCGACGAATTATAAGATCTGCTTCGCATCTCAAACGAAAGAAGTTAAAACTTAAAACTCCCCTCCGCGCCAATCACATTACGGCCAGATTATCTTTTGATAAAAAATACATGTCCTGGACAATACAGTGGCAAAATGTTATTTTTACAGATGAAAAAAAGTTTAATCTGGATGGACCTGATGGTTTTAGCTATTACTTTCACGATCTGAGAAAAGAAACCAAACTATTATCACGTCATCATTCAACGGTTGGTTCTGTGATGGTTTGGGGGGCGATTTCCTATCATGGTGCTGTCGATATTGTTATAATGAAGGGAAAACAAAATGCGCAAAAGTATTTAGAATTGATAAAAAATGAAAGAAACAAAATTTGTCAAATTACAGCAGGACGGAAATGGATATTACAACATGACAACGCTCCCATACATACTTCACGTGATGTTATAAGTTGGTTAAATGATAATAATATCGAAGTCTTAGACTGGCCATCTTGTTCTCCAGACTTAAACATTATAGAAAATGTTTGGGGATATCTGACACGCAAGATTTATAGCAATGGACGCCAGTTTAACAGCTCTGAAGAATTGTATCAAGCAATCCTAACTTCATGGAACAATATGTCGACAGAATACATTCGTTCTTTATATGATTCCATTCCCGATCGTATTTGTGAAGTAATACGATGCAATGGCAAATCTACCAAATACTAAAGTTAGTTTTCAGTAGCGTTGGATACTTTTTTAATTAATGAGGCTATTCATGTGAACGTTCTCTATAACAGTTTTTTGCTATCTTTTGTTTGTTTGTTAACTTATAATTAAATATATTACTTTAAAACGTATGGTGTGTTTTATATATTTTATTTATGACAACCCTTTTTATTAATTACCACAATCCTACAAGAAATAATTTATTTGGAGGGTGAGGCTATCCAAGTGAACGGCACTGTATGTATATCAAGTTTGGGATAAAAATGATTTATTTGGACTCATTTTGCTAGAATAGGATAGCAGAATTTAATTTTGGTGATCATTTACTATTTTTGGCTTCCTTATGATTTACTTGGAGTAATTTTACTTAAATAGGATAGCAAAGTGTTGAAACTTTGGTTATAATTTTACTTTAAAATGTTGGTTTAATTTTGGTGATCATTTACTATTTTTGGCTTACTCATGATTTACTTGGAGTAATTTTACTTAAATAGGATAGCAAAGTGTTAAAACTTTGGTTATAATTTTACATTAAAATGCGAGTTTCATTTTGGTGATCATTTACTATTTTTGTCTGCTATTTGTTACTATATCTATTTGGTGGTCAGTTAAACATAAGCCATTTTTAATTGATAATCATTACCTGCCCGCAACAAATATCTTGACTTGGACGTTTCTATTCTGTTTATTAGGTACTGAGATTCCGTTTCTTCCTTTTCAGAGAGCCAGAAAAGGAAGAAACCTGAAAAAAACAGTGGCGAAAGTGATAGTGATTTTAGCGATGGAGAAAAGTTGAGACAAAAGGATTTAGCAGCGGTTTACGATGACGCTAGTACTAGTGCTACTTAACTGTACCTACAACTTCTACGCAAACGTCAGCAATACAACAACTACAGCAAGAGCCATACGCCGAAAACGACGTGGGAAATTTCCTCGGTCGCTCATTTTATATGAATACAGCGCAAAAACTTGAAATCTTAAAAAACTGTTGGGTGACTCCTCTAAGTTAGTTACTTTGGAAAGGATGCAGTACTTCGAAAAAGAAAATTTAAGCATTCCTGGCTCGCGGAATATGCTCCATGGCTGGCAAATTCAGCCAAACTTAAAGGCGCTCTCTGTATACATTGCGTTTTATTCCCTCCAGCGACCAGTAGTAAAATAATGGGTTCAATCTCACTGCGACCATTCGTCAGGTACAAAGATATGCACGAATTCGCCAAAACACATATAGCGTCTCAGTGTCACAAGACCTCAGTCACGTCCGCTAAAAATTTTGTTCAGAATATGCCCGTGGATGTGCAGCTAGTCAGTGCACATGCAAAACTAATACACGAAAATAAATAAAATGTAGCCTCTGTAATTGACACGGTTTTTTTTTTGTGGACGCGTGGTGGGTCAGCGCTGAAAACCAGCGCTGTTGTTGCGTGCGCGAGACACAGCATTTATGCTGAGCGCTGTCCCTTTCACGCACGAGTGACGCAATTGCAGCGTTTTTTTTCTTGTGTTCATTGTTTATGTTTTGTGCTTTCTTTATTTAATTGTTTCTTGCGTCATTCGTGTGTTTGAAATAAATGGATTTTCTTTCTTTCTTTCTTTCTTTCTATCTGCCATTAAGAGGAAAGGAACTTCATGAAGGTCTATTTGAAGACCTAATTAAATTCAAGATTGAGTCTGTTGATAAAATCTTAAAAGAACACGCAGATTCAAAATGAGATTATAAACATTTCTGGGGATATTATCAGAGATGATATCATTGACAGCGTAAAAAAATCAGAGGGATACAGTATTTTGGCTGATGAAAGCTGCGACATAGCAGGCAAAGAGCAATTATCTATTGGCGTCAGATTTATCGACGAAGAAAAAATGAAAGGCCTATTTTTCCACTGCGCCAGCCATAAATTGAATTTAGTGGTTCATGATTTAAATCAAATGGCCTCTATGCGTAATACGATCGGCACAATTAAAGAAATAATAACATTCTTCCGAGAATCGGCTCAACGCCGTAAGCTCGTGCCAAACATACTAATGCTCTGCGAAACGCGCTGGTCGCAAAAATATAAATGCATTGCCATCTTTAAAGAAAATTATATAAAAATGATCACGGCACTTTTGACGCTTTCGCAAGAAAGCAACAGTGCAACAAGGAAGACGGCTTATCAGCTTTACTGCGCTGCTATCAATTCCGAATTTATTGTATCTATTTGCCTCATTGCGAAATATTCTGCGCTGCTTCAACCAATTGTAAATGTCTTACAATCCAAAAGCATTGACTTGCTCCAGTGTGCGAATCATATTAAAAGAATTGTTGATACTTTAAAAAAACACAGAGAAAATATCGACGAACACAGCAGCTATTTAATAGCTGAAGCTCAAGAGATCGCTGATGCTCTAGAGACTGATTGGTCAATGCCGCGTATCACAAAAAGACAGACACATCGTTCAAATCCTCCAGCTCCAGCAGAAAGTCCTACCCAGTATTGGAAACGAGCACTGATTATTCCCTACCTAGACTCAGTGATTACGTCTTTAGAAGATCGTTTCGCGGAGGGTAACATACCCGCATATTCTTTAATAACCTTGCACCCGAATCATATGTTGCAAATGACATGTGACGAGTTTCTGAAAAAATCAGAAGTATTCTGCACATTTTATAAATTCAGTGATACTTTCCCAAGCGAGGCTGAGATGTGGTATAATTTGTGGGAAGAAAAAAATACCCAAATTCGTGGATTGGCAGGGGAGGACCAATTCCCTGGCCTCCGCGATCGCCCGACCTCACTCCGCTCGATTTTCACGTGTGGGGAAGGGCAAAGGAACTAGTTTACACTACAGAAGTAGAAAGTCGAGAAGATTTGATAAATCGAATTAATGCTGCTTTCGAAGTTATGCGACAGGAGATGCTGCTGCGCACAACAACTGTAGAAATCAGACGTAGATGCCGCGCCTGTATTGTTAATGAAGGGCGTCAATTTGAACATTTGTGATTTATAATTTAAATAAATTATTTAAAATTATTTAATTGTTTCATTAACGCACCTAACTGGTACAGCATAATTTCAATCGATCATTTAATTTTTACCAACCTTGCAGTATTAAATTTCGCAAAACATTTCACTTTCCGTAAAGACAGAGTTTCGTCAAAAATGTCCTACTTGATAAAATTATGAAAAAACTCTTAAAGTTTTTTTTTTTTTATAAAAGCAAATTACATACCATTAGAAAACTCACACACTAGGGATGTTTTGCTAGAATCGGAACTCATCAATCATTATTTGTTTTTTTTTTAATGCAAGTTGAAATTAAGATTTAAGTATTTTTTACATTTTTCTGTAAGTTTGAGGACTCATAACTTTTTTTCTAGCTAACATCTGAATAAAGCAATAATTTTATAAGAATCTGCCAACATAAAAGATTAAAAAAAAAACTAAATATTGCCTGTTTTACCCATTTTTAATAAAAATTACACTTTAAGGCGACGAATTGGTAAACAATAATTCCATAACCGGCACGCGCACCTAAGGCGCCAAAAGGGGTCGGAGGGTCTGAGCGGGGCGAGGATAACAATACGCGCGCTAGCTTATAACTAAAAGTCGTAAGCGACAAAATGGTTTTGTAATTTTATTATTTAGAAATGATAATTTGATAAAAATTCCTTCTACAATTTTAAAGATTACGTATATACTCAACTACTAAAAAAGTTAAGAGGCTTAAATCGGTCCCGTTTGCCCATAATATGTGAATCTCTTTTTAAAAACAGGTATGTTTGATATATTTTTCTCTGTTATAAAAGTTACCTAATCATGTTTTGAAGTCTAACAAAATAAGGTTTTTATCATGAACTTTCAGGTAACCAAGTTGTATTTTGATCCGTTTTGTATTTACTGAGAAAAATTGAGATCCTTGGCGCCAAAATTTCCAATTCGTCCTCTTAAAGTTAAGAAAGTGGTGAAACAAGAAGAAAGAAAAAAAAAAATTAAAATTATCCAGTGGGCCAGGGCCATAAATTAGGGCTGAGTAAGTAGCAGATGACCCCACCTATCCACCATTTTCGTATGTTCAACGTTCTGCCAAACACCCTGTAGAAAGATCTATTCAATTCATTTGTTATTGTTTCTAAGATTATTTTGTCTATTATGTAGGTATTGCCCTTTATTGCAAGAAAATAATTAGAAAAATATTTAACAAAGCCTAATTGTTGCAAGTTCTTTGTTCGGGTCCTGCTTAGGTCATTAACAACATTACTAACCACTGTTAGCAAATTTTTTAAACAATTTGTTTTTGCAGTGAATACAAGGTTAGTATACCTAATATTAGTTATAACCTCTATTTCAGATTGTAGATACTGAGTGCAAAATACTGAACATAAATGCCAATTATCCTGACATAGTTCATGAACAATCAATTTTCAATAGTTCTCTCATTAAGAACGAACTGCGCAGGCTATATGACTCTAG
Source organism: Helicoverpa assulta (assembly GCA_963856015.1). NCBI lineage: Eukaryota > Metazoa > Arthropoda > Insecta > Lepidoptera > Noctuidae > Helicoverpa > Helicoverpa assulta. The sequence goes on from CAWLCW010000027.1 coordinate 6,232,689, forward strand.
AATTGGACAGTTTTATCTGCTAGGAAAAAAATGACATTTTAAATAAACAACCATTATGATTTTAATATTCACATTCTTTATTAAATAATATAATTTATAATTTGTGAACTGAAGACCCAGCTGTCATTTAGCATCATTTTTTTGTAATCTGAAACAATAACATCATTATCATTCATTTTCAGGGGATTCTGGTTATGCATTAGGGTCTTGGCTCATGACACCAATAATAATGCTGATATATGTCACTATCAGCATGTTATTCTTTTATTATACTGTAAAATAATTCTTGTACAAACTCTTTACTAAACAGTTATTTCTTTTTGCAGGGTGCCTATGCAACAACTCTTCCCGAAGAAAGACGGAGAGAGAGACACACTAATGACCTTAGTGGTAGCTTACTACAAGCTGCAACTCACAGAAGAGCAACTATTATGAGTATCTTTGTATATCAACAGTTCTCCAAACCATACAGACAGAATTGAGTTGCTGGGGAGTTTGTTCCACCGCTTCTGCTGCTGATTTTCAGCCTATTTTGAATAAGTGACTTTATTTGTAGCCTTAATTTTATGTAAATAAACCTTTACCTCTGTGTAAATGATTGTCTCATTTTATTTTTTTATCTTAAGAGTTATTGCTAATATGACACAACAAATTTTGAGTTTTGCTAGAATGAAGCCAACAAGTCTGGGGAACTATTACTAGTATATGAATATTATTTAAAGACACTTACTAATAGAATATTTCTCGTGTCGGCATCGTATGCCAAGAACTCGTTCTTTTTCCATATTTTTTCAGCAGCTTTTGAATACGGACCCATTCTTCTTCATCGTGGCCTTCTTTTCCCAATGGATCGCGATACTATCTTCTCTGTTTATTGGATGGGACTTCATACGCTGTAAATAAACAGTTTTTGTAACAACGAAAGTAAAAACACTTCGGACAATAATATAGTGAAGCAAGATAACGGTGAGGAACGCATTGAACTGTGCATGGCAAAGTTTTCATCAGACAATAAAATTATTATGTTTATTTAGATAAATTACACACAACTATTGGAATAATCAGTACTTCATTTATTTAATCACAAAATCTACTTACTTTTTCCTTGCCGCCGTAGTCACCAAAATACAGTTATCAGCCATTTCAAATTTGATGGCCAAAAATAAGCAATAACCTACCAAAATAGGACATTTAGGTGGTCCCGGTCATATTAGACTAAATTAAAAACGTGGGGCCCATTAACTATTGCTGTAGTACTTTCTTCTAGAGGTACACCTATTAGGTGTGGATTGCATCGACTTACTATAATCGTAACTGGAGATTTTGACAATCAATAATCAGCCGTAACGGCTTCACCACCGAGCGCCGAGCTCATGATCTACCAAAGTATAAAGATATGCTTTGCCATAGGTAGGATTTCAGAGGGGCCCCACGTTTTTATTTTAGTCTAATATGACCGGGACCACCTACGTAGGTTGACAGGTAAGTAACTATTTTTTTATTTTCTAGTTTTCAGTGCACATAAGATAAAACCGTTTAACTTAAAAGTTTTTTTACCGATTTTTTATTTTCTAGTATTTAGTATTTAATGAAAATGCCTACCGAATATTCCTCATTCTATCTAATTCATTTAGTGTATCATTATTACACTTTCTCTTACCTGATAATTTATTACAAACTAATTAAAAAAAAAAAGTCTATTTTTTTAACGACGCCAAAAATCATCATGTGACCCCTCCCTGGGTCAGCAACGGTAAGGTAGTGCCAGACTCTTACTGACTAAAAGCAGTTATGTTTCGTGGTAGGCCTTTTATGTACCAGGGCCACGGTAACTCTATCGAACAATCCCGCAGCCCAGGCAGGCCTTGGCCCTGTTGGGCCCCGCTGGGGTTGCTGACAGTATTCTACTTGTGTAGCCCTTTCATTTGATACCCATATTGAGGGGGTTGTGGAAAAATATGTAATCTGCCATTTTGTGCCGGCGGCCATACTGGATTTACAATGTTATTGATATTACTGTGGTGGCCAATAGCTGTCATTAATATTTGAATAGCTTATAGTTATTGGCCTCCTAGGCCAGTTACTAACTATGTTAGTTACCAATAACTATGTTTTTTTTTGTTATTTTGAATTAATTATCTATAAATTATTTTCATTTTTATATCAGGTTCATGAGGAAAAAACGATGCCGAAGATACCCCAATATACGAAAGAGGCTCTTGATGAAGCTTTAGAAAAAGTGAACACAAAAACTATGTCTTTGAGAGCAGTAGCTAAAAAATATAATATACGTAGAGGTACCTTACAGTTTAAACTAAAAAATTCTTCTTCAAAATCCCAATTTGGACCAACACCGTATTTAACATATGAAGAAGAAAATACTATCGCAGAGTGGTTGATTAAAATGGCCCGTAAAGGCTTTCCTAGAAGGTCAGATGATGTTCTCGACACAGTTCAAAAATTTTTAACACTTTCCGGGACAAACCGCCTCTGGCCGTTATTTCGATATACCTTTACGTGACAGTACGGCTAAGGGCGGTGAACTTTGTTTCATGTAATTTGGCAAACCGCCGATAGCCGATGCTTGCCCATAACATTATTAGGAGGCACATGATTTAGTGTCATATCACGCGACATTATTCGTTCGTAGCTGTCACAGTAGACTCTTTTCGAGACATTTTTAACGCACACATACGCAGTGTTTATGCACCAAACTAACACGTACGCGCCGCCGACAGGCGTAAACTACGCCACACTAGTACTGTGATGTTGTGTTGACATTTAGTGTCACGGCGTGCGCGCCGTCGGTGTGACGTCGCGTCGCTGGTTGTGGTTTGTGATTTTAGTCAGCAAAAACAAGGTAAATAAAGCTTATTTATACGTATAAACTAATTTAGTTTGATTAATATGAGTGTTATACTATACAATAGTGCCGTTTTTTTACTTGTAGGGATAAAAAAGCATAGAAAAATCAAAAAATTCTACGAATTATTGAAATGTTGCCTTGTTTTTGCTAACTTATTTTACTGTAGGTATTTATTGTATTTATCAATACTGTTTCACAGATGGCTTCTAAACGGAAGAAACTAGCTCCAAGTAACCGTCCAAGTTTGTTTGCTGCTGAAGATGATGCGGATGAGAGCCATCACGACCCTTACAGTGACGTAGATTGTGAGTTTGGCTCAGATACAAATTATGATCCAGATGGCGTTCAAGAAAGCGAAAGCAGTGAGTCTGATTATGAGATTTTTAGTACGCGAAACTTAAGGCGTATGCCTTCCACTAGAATTAGTGAAAGCCCAGTTCAGTCATGGGAGTCGAGTTTAAGTGAGGACGATTCTATACCTGATCAACAGCTGCGTGATAGGTCTTCCAATAGTCCGTCTGTCGTAGACAACAGCGAAGATGGAGTAATAGGCTTTCAGGAATCTGAGTCATTTTGCCAACAAACTAATCAAAATACCACTACACCATCAAACCAAACACTAGAAACTGTGAATGATCCTTTACCAACTACCGCAGCCTCGGATGACCCAGAATGGGTAGATACTGTTGCCGATATTCCTGATTTCAATTTCGATCAAACGTTACCCAGCCTACGAGTGCACATAAATCAAGACGCAAATGAAAAAGATATTTTCGATTTAGTATTTACGCCGAATCTTATGGAGTATTTAGTGACTTGCACAAATGCATACGGCAACTCATTAGTAAACCAAAACCGGCCGCACACTAGACACTCAAGACATAAAGTTTATCATGAGACAAATGTAGAGGAGATGTATAGATTTCTAGGTCTTTCTCTTCTTTCCGGACAAATTCGTATACCTGAAAATCGGAAGCTATTTACTAATGATGTCGGGTCGAAGATACGAACAAATCTTACGATGCTTATGCGCATCTGAACTTAATGCGAAAGGGCCAGATAAAATAAATGGATTCATAGATATATTCACTCGCAATTTCCGTGACGTTTATTATCCTGATAAGGAATTATCGCTAGATGAATCTTTAATGCTATATAGAGGTCGATTAATTTTTCGCACATATATGAAGAACAAGAAGACTAAGTACGGAATTAAGTTTTATGTATTAACTTCTCATGATGGATATGTTTTGAGCCAATATATGTATTCTGGTAAAACAGACATTGATGTTGAATCTCGTACGTGTGGAAAGACCATTGAAAAACTTGTTTTACGTTTAATGAGACCGTATCTGCTTAAAGGCCATGAATTATATATGGATAATTATTATAATTCCGTACCTCTCTCTGAGGAACTTCTTGACCTGAACACTCATACGTGTGGCACCTTGAGAAGTAATCGAAAGGGCAATCCAAAATTTTTAGCAAAAAAGAAGCTGAAAAAAGATGAATATATTTGGCTACGAAAAGGCAAAGTTTACGTGAGTAATTGGAGAGATAAACGGCAAGTTTTGATGTTGACAACTTTAGACCAACCTGAGATGATTAAAGTTACAAACAAACGTGGGCAAGAGGTCAAAAGACCTAAAGAGAGCACAGTACAACAGATTCATGTCAGGTATTGATCGTGCTGATCAAATGATCAGTTACTATTCTTGTCCCCGGAAAACGATAAGATGGTACAAAAAAATTACATTTCACATGTTGGATGTCGCCACCTGGAACGCATTTTTCTTATTCAAAAAGTATGTTATTAAAAACAATGTCAAGAAATACGGATATGTTGAATACCGAGATAAGTTAATAAAATGTTTTACTAAAATTGGTGACGATGTGGTTGGGAAAGACCTTGTCTCAGTTGACGCATGGAAGAGATATCCACCAAAAGCTCCTGAACCAAGCATTTCGGTGCCGCAAGTAAGCGTTGGTCATTGGCCGATTCGCATTGCATCGCATGAGAATTCGAAAAAGAAGTATTCTTATCTAAACTGCAGAGTTTGCCTAAGTCGGGAGCCAAAAATACGTAAGGAGACAAGTTACCGATGCAGCGGGTGCCCCAAATCTCCTCCGCTATGTCCAGAATGCTTTGAAACCTGGCACAGTACGTCTAACACTGATGTACAATAATGATTGAATTTATTATTTCTTTTTATATCAATTACTAGCTTTTGCCCGCGACTTCGTTCGCGTGGAATAGTGGCTTCCGGCAGATTTTTGGTTTGAACAATAGATGGCGCTGTATGTCTGGAATAAATTTTATGTATTATTATTTTTTTTTGTAATAAAAACTGTCCTATGTTCTTTCTCAAGATCCAAACTATGTCTGTGCCAAATTTCACACAAATCGGTTCAGTAGTTTAGGCGTGAAGAAAAGACAGACAGACAGAAAGACAGACAGACAGACAGAGTTACTTTTGCATTTATAATATTAGTTAGGATTTTAGAATAGAAGTAACTGTGATTAATGTACTGTAAGTTTTAAACTTACGAGTACTGCATTTTGTTTTGTATTTTTAATTAAGGATCTCAATTAAAGGAACATTAAGGACTGATTACTATAAAAGACAATTAAAGAATAAGTTTGATTTTAAACTGTATATTATTTTCTTACCCTGTTCCTGAACCTAAGTAGATTGAAAGGCAATAGCGTCCGGGGCCGTAACTGTCATATATCAATTTTCAAAATCACTCTTTAATGACAGACCGCTTCTAGACGGTACGTCTATTTCAGTATTGTCTCTATACATACCAAATTGGTCTACACGGAATGACAAAACGTTTATAGGCGGTCCCGCCATCGAGCTTAGAATTCTAAGGAGACGCCGTGTTGTTATAGACGTATCTATAGTTATATAAATATGAAACAAACTATGCAACATAGTTCTGTCTCACTCTTTCTAAGCAGATAAGTGTATTTGAAAACAGGGACAACAATATTTTTATGATTGCGTAAAATGGTGACATTTACTTTTGAAATCCTCCTGTTTGTAGGTGCGTGCCATATCTGGCCATATGTCATGGTAGTTGTGCTGTCAAATAGGTGCTCTTCGTGACTTATTTTTGCTATTTTATAGAAAACTAGCTTTTGCCCGCGACTTCGTTCGCGTGGAATAGTGACTTCCGGCAGATTTTTGGTTTTACCCACATAGTTCCCGATCTCGCGGGATTTTTGAGACGTTCCCGCTCCCGCAGGATTTTTGGGATAAAAACTATCCTATGTCCTTTCTCGAGTTCCAAACTATGTCTGTACCAAATCGACAAATACAACGGAACCAAATTAGAATTTACGAAACAGGACCAATCCATCCACATAAACGACCATACAACCGACAATACAATTTTTCCACGACGGTACCGAAGCGCTCGGCCGATACCCAACCAAATGCGTGTAACGAAACCATAGCGCGATCTATTTCGATCCCAACGCCATCTATCGAGCATAGTGACAACTCGGATTATTTATCTATACTCCGTTCGGGCATTTTCTTTGTACTAAAAGTAGTATTATATTGTTATTATTTTTTTCATACCTTTTTACTATTTATTTACTTTTTTCCGATGAATTAAAACAACATGAACCGAACTCGTGTAACGATCGACACAATTGCGCGTAGTACTAATAGAATTATCTATACTCCGTTAGAGCATTTTCTTTGTAGTAAAACTTTTATTATATTAATATTAATTTTTTTACACCTTTTTACTGTTTATTTACATTTTTCTGATGGATTTTCCGATGAATTAAAACAATAACATGAACCGAACACGTGTAATGACACCATTGCGCGATTAACGCCATCTATCTACGGAGCATAGGAACAGCATTTCGACATTTGACCAATAGATGGCACTGTATGTCCGTAATAAATTTTATTTTTTATTTTTATTTTTTGTAATAAAAACTATCCTATGTCCTTTCTCAAGTTTCAAACTATGTCTGTACCAAATTTCACACAAATCGGTTCAGTAGTTTAGGCGTGAAGAAAAGACAGACAGACAGACAGAAAGACAGACAGACAGACAGACAGACAGACAGACAGAGTTACTTTCGCATTTATAATATTAGTTTGGATCACTCGTGTTTACTTTTAAGACTTTACTATTTCAATAGTGAAATAATCAACGAATATGCCTATGTGATGTATTGTGAAGTGTGGTGCTAGGAAGCACCAAAATCAAGCTGGATTGTCTTTACACAGGTTAGGAACCTATTTTTGCTAGAAACTACATAAAATAATTCACATTGGATAAAAAATATGTTACGGGAACATGAATTGATGGTGAAAGTACTTATATTTTGGTTTATTTCTGTATAAAAACCTATATTTAGAAATAAATGTTGTTTACAATAACATGTAATATTGGCATAGTGCTGTGCAGTTGTCATAATAGTATCGATATAATATCCACATAATAAGTCTGCTTTTACAAATTTTAACATCAGAACTTACTGTCCCTAAGACACTGAGCCCTCAGAGTTGTGTATTATTTTCAATAAAACATCTTTATTTTGTTCTTTAGTTAAATACTAGCTTTTCCTCGCGGTTTTAGTTGCGTTCCGAATATATGTGTATATTTTTAGGGAATAGTTTATGTTTTTATATATATCCTTCATTTTACAGATAAAAAGTTTTAAAATGCAGTTAAAAACATTTTGAAGAAAAAGGCGTATTATAAAATTCAGGATTTTAAAGACATATTTTATTGAAAATAATATGTTTTGCCTTTTTATCTTCACATGATGTTTCTACGGCGACCACGGGCACGGCAGTGCTTCCGCACAGACGAGCAAATCGGAATGCAAGTTGCAATATTTGCTTCAGAACTTAGTTACCGAATATAGGTTTCGAATTGTATAAATATTTTTTTCTTAGTACTAAAATTGTTTTGTACAATCGATTAATACATAATTAGCTCCATTTGCATTAATAAATAATTACTTTGCCTGTGTTTTTTTTTTAAAGGTATCACCCTACTGAAATGACTCCTCCCATTTGGTTGATGTTGTTGAGGTTATTAGTATCAGTGAAGTTAATGTGATAGTTAGTTCTATGACGAAGAAATTATTTATACTCGGTTATTTTTATGCACCCAGTAAGGCTGCGTTTCCACCAGAGATGTGCGATGGAAATGTGTCGTGCGAGGATGTCTAGCTGTGCTGTGAAAATGTGTGGGTGTTTCCACCAAAGCTGTGCGATGATAATGTGCCTACGAGGATGTGTAGCGGAGCTGTGAAAATGCGCATTAATGTGTGGCGCGAGGATGCGTTGCGAAGCTGTGAAATGTGTCGACGGGGGTGCGGTGTAGTGGGAGCGGAGTAACGCGAACGCCTGCCTGCCGCTCACCGCGCTGCGCTCACGTCTCACTTTGCTGTCGTAAGCGCTTGTAGTCGTACGCATGTCGTACGGTTGCGTGGCATAATGGACGAAAAATTAATTGATGCCGTTCAAAAGTTTCCGTGTTTGTGGAACACTTCTTTGTCATTTTACAAATGTAATGAAACTAAGGACGCTGCGTGGGAGGAAATAGTCAAAGAAATACAATATAAAGATGGTAAGTAATAATCATGTATTAAAATCAGGTATATTAAAATACAAGTTACAATATTTGGGTATTTATTGTGTGCGATGAATTCGTGACGAAATACGAGTATCTTGCCATGACACTTTTCCTTGATTATTGAAATAAGAGCAGTATTTCTCTCTTACATCATAACTATCACTTGACACGACGACGGAAATGCTAGGAACCGATACAAGAGTACTTGTATTTGTGTTATCAATGCAATCCAAATAATTACTTTGTCTTTCAATTAAAAAATTATGCATTACACATGTGGCTTTTACGATTTTGTCAACCGTTTCCACTCTGCATTCAAAGTCTTTACGATACACATACCACTTTCGTGCCAATACACCGAATGTAGCTTCTACAATGCGACGTGCCCTCGAAAGTCTATAGTTAAATATACGTTTCTGTTGGTCTAACTGGTCCCGCGGATATGGGCGCATGAAATTTTCCATCAAAGGAAAAGCCTCATCTCCAATGAATACAAATGGTACTGGTTCACCTCCTTCATATAATGGTTCAGGTTCTGGAAGATTCAATCTTTTTTCTTTCAAATATTTTCCAAAAACACTATCATCAAATATTCCAGCATCACTAAATCTTCCCATGGATCCCACATCAACCATTATAATCTTTCTCCTAGCGTCAGCTAAGCACATAAGCACTATAGAAAATCTTTGTTTGTAATTAAAAAAAGAGGACCCAGTGTTTGCAGGACACATTATATAAACATGTTTACCGTCTAGAGCCCCCAAACAATTTTTAAACTGCCATAGCTCTTGAAAATCCTTTGCTATTCGCTTCCAGTCGTCTTTGGTAGGTTTTGGAATAACAAGAGGTTGTAAAACAAGCCAAAGAGCATTACAAACTTCTGCCACAATTCTCGACACACTTGCTACTCCAATCCTAAAATTTTCTGCCAATCGTGTGAACGACGAGCCCGTGGATAAATACCTGCAAAAAAAGGAATGTTTATAATAATAGTAAGAAAAATAATTAACAAATAAAAAAGTACTCTTTACCTGTTACTGATTTTTTGCGATCTGTAAGACAACATGCTTGGTATAAAAATGTTATATTCCTAATCATAATTTTCTATTATTTCAGTGAAAAGCGCTAAGTATCGTTGGAAACAACTACGGGATAGCCATCGGGACGCGCTAAAGAGGCAGAAATCTAAAAAAAGCGGACAGGCTACAACCAAAACACGTGAATGGAAATACCAAAAATTGATGGAATTTCTTTTACCGTACATGGCCAACAGAGATAGAGAGTCAAGTTATAAAGAGGATATTTCGTCACCAAATAATGAAAATGACTCTTCGCAAAGCACTCAATATTCATTAAACCAAGATGACTCTTCGCAGAGCACTGAACATACACCAAATCAAGCTGACAATCCCAACAATCTTTACGAAATAGCCTCAACTTCAGGCATTTCAACAGATTCGGTCACCCCGTCATCATCAAAGAAGAAAAAAGGCGATGAATTATCAATTTTAATACAAAAACATATGAAAAATCAAGAAGATTTTCGAAAAGAAAGGCAAGAATTAAGAGAACTTTTAAAACCAACGGACTGCGATGATACTGATCATTTTTTTCTTTCAATGGCGAAAACATTTAAAAAATTACCAGATTACATGCAAGTTCCTTTAAAAAGGAAACTTTTTAATATGATTAGCGAAGCCGAAGAATCTTACGTGCTGTCGTGGTATAATCAAAATATTGGTTATTCTTCAAGCTCTGATAGCAGTATAGCAGTAGGTAGTAATATAGCAGGCCAGATGGATTTGCCGCCTCAGCTGGATCCTGAACAACTTGGTTATTCTTCAAGCTCTGGTAGAAATACAAATAAAACAGTGGGCCAGATGGATTCATCTTTCCAACTGGAAGCTGTACAACCAGCATCTCCGGGAACACAACATTCAGACCTACAAACGCCAAATACTTCAAACAAAGTAGGAACAGAGCCTAATTTGCCATGAAAAAGAGGAACTTGTTGTCTACTTATTTTGCAGATTATGATTACTTTTCAATTAATATGTTTAATAAAGACAAAATTGATTCAAACTATTTTACTTACTTTAAACATACCGCCAATTTTTCCTTGGTGCTGATGCATTCTCTGTAGTGAGTGTCTTCTTTCTTGATAATGTTCTCAATCAAATTGTGTAACTCATAAAAGTTACTTCTAGATACTCGATAAGAATTTTCTAATATTTCATCATCAGCCGTATGAAAAAAGGTAAAGAATTCTCCATGTAATCGATGATATTTAATATGGTTACGTATCCAAAACCTGTGTGTTCTTGTATTGCTCAAAATTATAGAACTAATAAACTCCGTATCTTCTGCTTCCATTTCTTCATCACAAATTGTTAAATATAAAAGTATTTTCTTTTTCCAATTATCCATATTATTATCTATTTTGCGCACTTCTACTTCCAACAAACTCCGTCTATGGACTGGCTGGTACAGTATGCGCAAACCTCGCAACACATCTTTCTCAACACACATTCCTCGCACACTTCCCTCGTACACATCCCTCGCACACATCCCGCGCTTGTTTTGTATGCGCAAAAATCTAGCTCCGCTGAGCCGTTTCCACCAGAGCTGTGCTGACCGAGGCAAGGTAAATGAAGCGATCCTATTGGTTCTTTACAAACACATCCCTCGCTATGCATCCTCGCACATCTCTGGTGGAAACGCAGCCTAAGACTCGTACGTACTTCTAACTAGAATACAATATCGATATTTGTTGAATCCGGTAGCGGTACAACCCTAGTAATGGCAGCCATTTTAGTTACTGCAGGTATGCACGGTTTTTTCATAGACATTTCCTGTCCCTATAGTTATATGTCAATGGGTCCCGCCCAGTGCCGTTATTGCCATATAATACATTAAAGATTCCCATATTATGACAGATCGCCCCTAGGCGCTAGCGCCTGAGGGCGGTCTGTCAAAATAAACCTTTTTAAATGTATGTAAAATGGCAGATCGCCTCAAGACGATACCGTCTGTAGCCGTCCATCCAATTTCATTGTTGATTGTTACTCCTGGTATGACGTTCCGCCCATAGGCGTCAACGTCTGTAACCGTATTTGTCGTATCAAAACATTAAAAATATGTGTATTATAGTACTACGGCTTTAGGCGGTATGATGGAATGTATGGGATTTTTAAGTGTCATATTAGGATATTTGCTAAAAGTCAAGTGTCCCGGAACGTGTTAACTATCTGTGACCTGCGCTGTGTGAATCGGATTTTGTGATCGTTGCGGATTGCCTGGATAAGCGAAAGATGGCTGCTGCGAGGAGAGCTTACACCCAACGGGAGTATGCAGAAATGCATTACCTCTATGGTTTTTGCGACGGCAATGGTCGGGCTGCGGCCAGAGAATATCGACAACGCTACTCTAACCGAGACCGTTTTCCGGACTACAGGGTCTTTATGCGCGTGCATAATGCGTACATGGAGGGAACCTTACCCGGGGAGCATGCTGCTAGAAAAGGTAGACCAGTAGTACGATTTGACAATGAAAAGCAAATACTGAGACAGTTAAGATTGAACCCTGGTATTAGCCAACGCCAAATATCAAGAAATCTCGGGATACGATCAACGGTCCAGCTTATCATTAAAAAAAATAATTATCACGCTTACCACGTGCAAAGGGTGCAAGCTTTACTGCCAGCTGACTATGAGCCTAAAGTGAGGTTTTGCAGAGAAATGCTTAGAAGACACAGAGAGGATCCGCAGTTCTTCAACAAAGTTTTATGGACTGATGAGTCAAATTTTAGAAGAATGGGAATTTTTAACATCCACAATTTACACTTCTACTCCAGAGTGAACCCACGTATAATCAGAAATGATAGATTCCAGCACCTGTTTGGTATAAACATGTGGGCTGGAATAATTGACCAGCAGCTTGTACTGCATGAAATGCCACCAAGGCTGAACGGTGCTGAGTATTTGCATTTTTTACAAAATAATTTGAACCAAATTCTGAACGAAGCTGAGATTCCTGAAGATAGAGTGGCAGAATTGTGGTTGCAGCAAGACGGCGCCCCGCCTCATTACGCTAGAGCAGTTCGAGGACATTTGAACGAGCGCTTCCCTATCCGGTGGATTGGTCGAGGCGGACCTATTGCATGGCCACCCCGGTCGCCCGACCTTAACCCCATAGACTTTTTTGTTTGGGGCTATTTTAAAGAAATAGTGTATCAAGGAGAGAATAACACCGAACAAGAACTACGACAAAAACTCGAGTTTGCTAAGTTACAGATTCAAAATAACAGAGGTGCATTCCGCCGCACAGTGGATCCAAATTGAAAACCGGCCAAGTGCGAGTCGGACTCGTGCACGAAGGGTTCCGTAAATTACAGTTAAATCAACCTATCTCAAAAACTATAAGAGATACTTTGATCAAACCAAAAATCGTTGAAAGAGTTAATTAGCATGCATCACCTCTATTTTTTTTAGAATTTTATACCCCGTAGTTATAAAAATAGAGGGGGGGGGACATACTTTTTACGACTTTGAGAGCTGATATCTCAAAAACCGTTCACTTTAAGAAAAATGTTTTTTAGAAAACTTTATATCATTTTAAAAGACCTTTCCATTGATACCCCACACGGGTATGTACGATCATCAGCAGAAGTGCCTGCTCATTTAAAAATTTTTTCGCTTAAATCTTGCGACGGCGCAAAACCACGCCCCCTAAGAGGGTTGCGCCTATTAGGAGAGAGTTAATGTAATTAGTTGCAAACTGCCCTGCGCAGCTTAGTGACGTGTTACTTGATTTATGATTTTTGTGGATATTACGAACGAACTCTTTGAACTTGGCGTGCTTACTGGACCTTTTGAATTTCGACTTTCGCTCTGTTTTCTGGACCCTTGATTGCCTAAACGTTGACCTGTGTGTAAATACTGGATTCTGACTAGTGCTGGAACATTTTTGTGTTAAAATGTCTTCCAGAAATCTCCTACATGAAGAGCGTAACCAGATAATAGTGTTACATGAACAAGGATTTAATATTAGTCAAATTGCTGACCAACTGCACATGAGCGTGAGTACTACATAAATAATTTTGATAATAATTATTGTGATAAACTTTTCTTGTTTCTAAATACGAAACCTTTTATTCATCGTTATAACGAAAGTTGACTTATATTCATATTCATTTATTTGTATTGCATAATGTGTGTAACAGGTGGTAAACAAGGCTTAAAACTACAGTACAATTATAGACCCTGTTAGGGCACAGTAACATATATAGTTTAAAATAACATAGTAATTAAAAAAAAATAAGTACAACAAATTCCATTAACGTGAATCCATCGATATATATAAAGAATAGGTATTAATATTCATACTTAGGCTTCATAACTGTGAGTTTAATATTTCTAATTTTGAATTTATCAATAAAATAATTTTCGCAAGCCACTTTAAATTGCTATTGGTGTTATTGCAGAGTTATAATAATACTAAGATAATGATTACTAAAATGTATTCGAAATGTGTGATATTAAGTGATTTGCTAGCTACATATTTGTATTACTTCCTATAAAACGAATATTTTTTAAACAATTGGAACGAAGTAAACTGATCATAAAATGTAACATTTTCAAATTTTTAAGTAGTCTTCGTCATTGGGGACATGATTTTAGACCTTACGGCGGCGGTTTAACGATTAATTCACAATGCATTTGAACTCACATTTGCAAAGCACGGCTTAGAAACAGGTTCTAAATATACATAATTATATCTATGTTTGTATCTACTTGCTTTGTTGTGATGCTTCAACTCTGTAGGCCTACTTTCTCGCTCACACACGCACTATCTGTTTCATGGTCTCCATTGTTGCGAACGCTAATTTAGACCATATGGCAGCGGTTTAATGATTGATTCGCAATGACTCATTATGCAAAGAACGGCTTAGTCACAAGTTTATTGCTTTATTGTGATGCGCCGACTCGGTTAACTCGGTATGGCTACTTTCTGACTGATATAATATGCGCTGTCTATTTCAATTTGAAGAAGAAAAATATTGTTTAATTTTTTTTATGTTGTCAGAAAAATTTGTTTACCTGACTATCAGATAAGGGTTATGTTTTTCGCGCGTCTTACCTGTATTTCGTAAAGCTATATTTAATCGGGAACGAGGAGTAGGTAGGCAGTTCCCCGGGATGCGGGTGGAACCACGTGAAACAGCCTACTTTGGTATAAAATGAACGGCTTTGAGGAAACGATTTTTACGATGGAAATACTTAACTGAGATTATTACGTTCGAGGCACTTAGAGCAAAGCGCAGCGCAGAGCATTTTTTGTTTGGTTGTATTGTAATAAGACTAGACCGCCCGGCGCCGGCGGCCGGCCAAGCGCACGCGCCGCCCGCCCGTGTTCTCATGTTTTTGGAAATACTAACCTACCTACTTACCTACATATGTAGTTTATTTTAAAGCATATAGGTATACCTATATGATAATGTTAACATCAGGATAGGATCACACGACATCATTCGCACGAATAATATACACCTCAAAGTAATTTTGATTTCTTTGTTTAACTTCGCAAAAAACACTGTTTTGAAGATTTAGGTATCAGGTTTATAAACTAAATAAACAAACAGCAACAAAAAATCAGAACGATATATTTATTCATCATAAAATACCGTATAGGAATATAAAATTCTTTTAGATATGATACAAACACAAATAAAGAACTAAGCAATCATTAAAAACACAATTTCTGAGGAATGCGCAAGCGTTGCCCGCTAAATTCAAATTTTCACTATACCACTTTTGTTCTGGTTACGTAAGAGGTGTGTTCCGAAAATGTGACAATCATGCTGGCCAATGCCCGTGACGTCATGAGTCTGATGCCATATTGTAGTAGTGTGCCACTTAGTGAGAAGTGTCAATTTGACGTGTTAGCAGTATTTCAAACACCAAACCTGATTTAATTAGTAGTATTTTTATAAACAAGGCCGCTAATAATGTGATTATTTTCTGCTTTTAGAGAAATACCGTCCGGCTGTGGATCAGACGCTATGAAGCGGAGGGTTCCTTGGAACATAGACCACGAGTAGGACGAACTCGTGTCCTTACAGAGGATAACGTCCAACGTATGGTAGACATCTACCAAGAAGAAAACGCCTTCACGCCGACGAGAGTGTTCGCTGAAAATATGACGTGTCAACGGACACCATTCGCCGTGCATTACACAGGTCAAAATTCAAATCAAATCAAATATTATATTATTGCATACATTAGTTTTTATTTGTGCCATTTCAAAACATGTATGTGTTTAATATCTTTCACTGCCTTTATATCATTATAATTATGTTGTAATTTTTTTTTGTTGTTGTTTCGTCATGTAGTTAATGGTAATAAAAAAAATATATTATTTTATATTCGTTAATTTCATTTTAGAGAAGATTTTGATTGTTTTTGCCTTTATTTTAGTTTAGATTTTTTTTTGTTTTTAAAGACAGTATAAATCTTGTATATCATTTAAATTATAATTATTGTTAAAAAATATGAATGTTCTTTTACAATCGTTTTATAAATAAAACTATTTCATAAGCGGTAAGTCATGACGAATCAAGATTTATTTGTTAATTAGAACTAAACTAATAATTGTCTGTAAGCATGATAAAAGCCACCAAATATTTTATACCTACTAATATTTATTTGTGCTATGTTAAAAAGCTATTATTGCATTAGGGTAAACCCTGTAATGATAGTTTAAGGTGCTTTAAATAAATTAAAAAAAAGTATCACCTCAGACCGTAATTGGTAAAGAATTGCTTAGACTAAGAACTTACGGTTTTTAAGACAGGACGAGAGGGAATTCTATTAATTGATTTAAACTGGTCAACCAAAAATGCCAATATTACCCGTCAAAATTAGATATTCTATATTATCAAAAAATTTGTCTTGTCGTGACTAGAATAAAAGTGGCATTGTAAAAATTTGAATTTCGCAGGCAACGCTTGCGAATTCCTCAGAAGTTGTGTTTTTACTGATTGCTTGGTTCTTCATTTGTGTTTTTCTCATTTCTACGAGTATTTTTTTATTCCTACATGTTATGATGATATTGTTGTTATTTTCTATTGTTTTTGTTTGTTTATTAAGTTAATAAACATGATAAATCTTTAAAACAGTGTTTTATTTTTTATTTTGTATGAGGGAATGTGTAAACGTGAATGATATCGAGTGATGTTAAACCTTCCGATTTTATCGTAAGCGACATGCGAGTTTCAATCTTAACTAGTAACACTTAAGATTCAAAACGCATTTTTGCTCGCACATCGCTTATGATAAATTGGTGGAATGGGGTTGATATAGACTGCCGGCGGTCGGTAAAAAATAATACATATTTATAAAAATTACTTCCGAAGACAACGGGTGTGTTCCGTAAATGATACCAGTAAGTATGCTGGCCAGTGCTTGTGATACTGGTACCACCTGGTGAGAAGTGTCAAGTTTGACGTACTAGTAGCATTTCAAACACCAAAGTAGCCTAGATCTAGATAGAACACTGACCAGTATATTGAAAACCCGGCCAAGTGCGAGTCGGACTCGCGCACGAAGGGTTCCGTACCATTATTTATAAAACGGACAAAAAAATCACGTTTGTTGTATGGGAGCCCCCAAAATATTTATTTAATTCTAGTTTTCAGTTTATTTGTATTTGTAGTTTATACATATCTGTTTATTTATTTAATTTGTTGTTATAGCGGCAACAAAAATACATCTTCTTTGAAAATTTCAGCTCTCTAACTATCACGGTTCATGAGATATAGCCTGACGACAGACGGACGGACGGACGGACGGACGGAGGAGCGAATACAATAGAACCCTAAAAAGGATTTGCCACTTAGGCGTCGATTTATGACGCTATGAGAACTGATCAGAATACTGGTATCAATTACGGAACACGCAAGATATGGAACGGCGCATGCACAGTTGAAATATAAGTAGACATCTACGAAATTCCCTACAAGCGTTCGAAACCGCACGCACACATAGACATGCTCCGACACGAGCCGCCCTCAGCGAAAATCATAGTGATGTCAATAACTCGAGTCAATATTAAAAACATTAAAAACTGTGGCACGTGCGCTCGGTTGGTCGCCGGGCGCCGCCGGGCGATCTTGTTTTTCATTGGTCTATTCAAGGTCAGGAGGCGGGGCTTGAGAGCTTCTAATTTGTAAGTGCAAGTTAAAATTCACCTTATGGTGGTCAGGCATTTCTGCAGACAATTGTACATCGAAAAAAAAAAATTTCATCCCTCAGTTACATGTATGGGGGGCCCCACCCCCAATTCTTTTTTTTACTATTTAGTGTCATATTTTTGTAGCGGTTCATACAACACATATTCCCATCAAATTTCATCACTGTAGTACTTATAGTTTCCGAGTAAATCGGCTGTGACAGACGGACAGACGGACAGACGGACAGACGGACATGACGAAACTATAAGGGTTCCGTTTTTGCCATTTTGGCTACGGAACCCTAAAAATAGTGGACATAGGCAACAAAGTTCCAATATCGATTCGATATTTTTTTATGTGATTCTTCATGATATTCCAGACAACTTTTACTCTTGTGAAATTTCTTCTAGAGGTAAAGTTGATCGTTTGTCTGAAAAAAAATAAATTAGATTTTTTTGTATGGAGCAAATCACGTTTATTTTTTTTTCTTCAATTGTACGAATATGTTAGGTCTGTGGCGTGAGTATATGATACCTAGGGTCATTCTCTATCCAAGAAAAAATATATCAGCGCCGGCCATCTGCAGCCGCGCGAGTAATCATTCGGTAAAAAAATAATATTTTCTATATCATTTTTTGCCTTTTAAGATCAATTCAAAGTATATTTTCTGTCTCACTTGGCTGTTTTCACCTTATTTTTGGTTAAATATATAGTTTTAATGGCACATAGGTACTCACAACTAGTAATTCTAGCAGAGGTTTTGTTATTATTGCATGTTATCGGTGGCATCTGCATTGTTATTGATGACTCATTTGTTTGTGCGCTCGTCTAAGCGCATAACTAATTAGTCATCAAAAAATGCTCGTCTCTGATTGGCTGTATTTTTTTTACTACCTGCTAGTCATGTTCATATGTTCACTACCTGAGTAATTAACACTGACTATAAATACAAAGACATTTATTATGTCCCTCTAGTTTCGCTCTTGTCGCTTATTTGTGAACACGGTGAAATACTTTTTAAATAATTTACGTTAGAACTATGGCTGGATTTTGTACCAACCTAGATCTTTTTGTGAAATTAAGAAGTGGTGGTGATCTGAAAAATTATATGTTTCTATATGAAAGTATAATTTCTGTTTTGAATACCACAGTTTCTGAAGAAGACAAAAACTTAATCAAGGAGTTCTGTCGGCTTTTTTGTGTAAGTCTAAATAAAAAGTGGATAGAGTCAAGTAGAAGTCAAAAAACTTTTATGAATCGTATAAATAATCGCAATTGGTTGGAAAAAAATATCAACTGGCCTATTTGTGACAGTGTTGACCTGAGAAGTGAGTTGGGCTTTTCGGACACAGACTTATCTGAGCCAGTGGATGTGAATTCCCATGTTCCTAATCTTGCGGTATGTACTACGGAAGCGGGAACATCTACAGAAAAGGAGCACAGAAAACCGTTCGAAGACTTAAGTAATAAGCAAAAAAAAAGACGTTCTACTTCCATAGTAGAAGAAAATTCAGAGGAAGAGTTGCAGCACTGGTACTTAAGAAAATTGAAAGACAACGGCAAAACGAATCTGGCAAAAGTAGTCGAATACCTTTGAAAGGTATTCGACTACTTTTGCCAGATTCGTTATTACAGTCTTTTTCCCCATTTCAGGGTTTTGGAACTACAAATGACGGGAATACTGCGAGGCGCTTTTTCCAAGATTACGAAACATCATCTAGAATAACAGGAATTGACGAAAATCTAATTTTCAGATTTTCCGTTATTTTACAAGCCATATCATCAGGCAAAAACATTGACTGTGAAAAATTTAGAAGATACTGTAGAGAAACAGCTGATGTATACGTGCAACACTATTCGTGGTACTACATGCCAGTTAGTGTACATAAACTTCTAATGCACGGTGCTGACATCTGTAACCAATTTGGTGTTTTGCCAATCGGTAAGTAAAACATAAATAGAGTTTGATCTATAATTTGAATTCGATTGCTTTATGAAATTAAAATTCATGTACTTCATCATCATCATTCGTACTTATTCATGTATTTCTTTTAGGTACCTTATCAGAAGAAGCTTCGGAAGCCCGTAATAAGGACTTCAGAAACGTCAGAGAGAGACAAACTCGGAAAACGGACAGAACAGCAACAAACGAAGACATCCTCCATGGACTTCTAAAAAGCTCCGATCCCCACATATCCTACATAAGGCCTAAAATCACGAAACAGGTTCATGGTGAGTTGTTGCCTGAAACAATTCAGTTGTTACAGACTACCGAGCCTCCCTGTGATAGCGAGATTATCGAGGAAGAAGAATGCCTCATAGTAGAGTCCGAAAATTTGCCGGACCCACTTCTGGAATAAGAAATAAAGTGATCCGGCTCTGGACTGTTCCCACAAAAGCCCATCAGGGCTGATATGACAAACAGCCCTTTTCAGGGCTTCAATAATTTCACAATTTTCTTTCGAGCATACGTACGATAACTTATACTATACTTTACATACGCTTGATTATGTAGATAATGATTATCAACGTCTTGCCCATAAAAAATCAAACTATTTCACCTATGTTGACAAATAATATTTATTTTACAGGTAGCAGGTAGTAAAAAAAATTACAGCCAATCAGAGACGAGCATTTTTCGATGACTAATTAGTTATGTGCTTAGACGAGCGCACAAACAAATGAGTCATCAATAACAATGCAGGTGCCAGTGCCACCGATAACATGCAATAATAACAAAACCTCTGCTAGAATTACTAGTTGTGAGTACCTATGTACCATTAAAACTATATATTTAGCCAAAAATAAGGTGAAAACAGCCAAGTGAGACAGAAAATATACCTTGAATTGATCTTAAAAGGCAAAAAATGATATAGAAAATATTATTTTTTTACCGAATTATTACTCGCGCGGCTGCAGATGGCCGGCGCTGATATATTTTTTCTTGGATAGAGAATGACCCTAGGTATCATATACTCACGCCACAGACCTAACATATTCGTACAATTGAAGAAAAAAAAATAAACGTGATTTGCTCCATACAAAAAAATCTAATTTATTTTTTTTCAGACAAACGATCAACTTTAGAAGAAATTTCACAAGAGTAAAAGTTGTCTGGAATATCATGAAGAATCACATAAAAAAAATATCGAATCGATATTGGAACTTTGTTGCCTATGTCCACTATTTTTCAATTTGGATCCACTGTGCGCCGATTACGCGCGAATTTTATTAGGCGGTGCAGATTGTGTATTATGGTCAGAGGTAGGAACTTTGAACATTTAATGTAAAAAAATGTATTTAATAAAAATTGCTAAGGCATAATTGTTGTTTTTATTTCATGATGGCTTCTGAAATTAATACGTAGAATGTATGAGAAAAAATCTAATATTTCCTTTAAATTTACCATTTTATTAAATTTGCACCTTGATTTGAAAAAAAACGACTATAAAACCAAAACTAAAGATCAAAGAGTAAAGTGTTATACCTCATTTGAATCAGTATTAACCAGCAAGTTTTTTTAATACAGAGTCACTTTTCCGTAATACATTTTTTTTTTCAAATGGTGCTCTTAAAGTGAGAAGTAATTTTTTGAAATGCTTCAAAATTTACGGAAAAACAATCATTCCTCTTTAAGTTTGATACCAAGAGTTGCAAAACAATTTTTGTAGTATTGATACATAATCGAGTCATAATACAACACCTTTTGTTTTATTGTTTTTAATCAATTTAAATTTTTACTGATTTAATTGTAAAAAATCTTGGTAGTTTCATGAAAAAAACAAAAATAATTCATATCTTTTTGTGCAATGAAGTTCTGGCCATGCTAGAGAAAGATTTTTTGTTGAAAATTACCTCCTTTATCTCACTGTTTCGTTTGATCCACGACTTTTTGGCCACCCTGTATATGGAGTGAAATGCTACTTGGGATGGCACTTAAAAGATCCTTCATCGGTTCTTGCATAATGGAAATGAAACCTAAATATAAGTATACTAATGCTGAAAAGCCGAGAGCACCAAATAATGCGTTTTTCTTCACTGTTGACAACAAGAAAATTCGAGTTTGCAAAACGTTTTTTATAAACACTTTAGAGATTACAGAAAGACAGATAAGAACTACAAAAGAAAAAAACCAATGAGAATAGATTCATAGCTGAAGATCAAAGAGGAAAGCACACTAATAGAAAGAGAATTGACTAAACCAATATTAAAGATATTAAAAACCTATAAATTCAATCCCAAGGATAGAATCACACTAAGGGCCTCCACATCTCAAGAGTTCATAGAAGGAGGCAGAACCTTTAGAGATCTTTGGAGAGACTTCTCAGAAGCAAGAGATCCAAGTAAACCCAAAGTAGTCTACTGGCTATGCAATCAAATTTCTAATAATAACTTCAACTTGAGATTCTTTCAGCCAAAAAAAAGATAGAGGTGATCTTGGTTTAGAATACGAAATGGCATCTGTAGAGCACAAAGCAAAGCTGAAGGAAAAATTCGATACTCATTTAAAAGAGAATGACCTTTGTCGCCTTGAAAAAAAAAACGACCGCAGAAACATTGGTGAAGAAAACCTAACAAATCATTCAAAATAATCCACCTGCATCTCCACAACACGCATTTCAAAATATTGCATCTCCAGCATCACCACGAAATGTCGCATCTTCATCCGCTTATCAACATTTTGAAGACTCGACAAGATGAAAATACGTATTTCAACTTGTCACCATATTCGGTCATTTCGGCTTCATCTACCCACATGTGCAATATACAGTGTTACAATAATGAATCACCTTCGTCGAACAATTTGGAGAATTTGTAACAATTAAATTGGAAATAATTGATTATTATGTTTGGTAATTCTTAATTTTGTAACAAAATCTTAAAACATTGTGGAGTCATCTTGTACACTTCTTGAAAACGATCAGGATAATAATGTAGATCCTCCATTATTTTAAAAAATCTATTCTTTCCATTGCTTAGCCATACCGGATGTACCCAGTAACGTCTAACCCTCTGCAGATTAGCGAGATATACCAGTGCCAAAACATTCGCACGCCCTTTCAAACATCAGAAAAATAATTTACTAAATCAGTCGATGCCTACCCCTTACTGTTAAAGAGTTGTACCTTCCATCATTAGCTCAGCTACATGAGATGATGATTGCCATACCTAATTGGAAAAAATAGGAAATTGCCGACAAAAAATTCCACCACTGGAGCGTCCAGAATCCAGAATCATGTACTAGATCCGTGGTTTTTATTTGTGCGTCGATGTCAAAGAAACACTTCATAAATGCTTAACCGTTTTTTTCTTGTTACTTCTTCACGTTTATTTGGTACGGAAATAGTTTTAGACCCGGGGAAGTCCATAGGATTTTATTCTAGAAATCATTACTTAAGGCGACGAATTGGTAAACAATAATTCCATAACCGGCACGCGCACCTAAGGCGCCAAAAGGGGTCGGAGCGTCTGAGCGGGGCGAGGATAACACGCGCGCTAGCTTATAACTAAAAGTCATAAGCGACAAAATGGTTTTGTAATTTTATTATTTAGAAATTATAATTTGATAAAAATTCCTTCTACAATTTTAAAGATTATGTATATACTCAACTACTAAAAAAGTTAAGAGGCTTAAATCGGTCCCGTTTGCCCATAATATGTGAATCTCTTTTTAAAAAGAGGTATGTTTGATATATTTTTCTCTGTTATAAAAGTTACCTAATCATGTTTTGAAGTCTAACAAAATAAGGTTTTTATCATGAACTTCAGGTAACCAAGTTGTATTTTGATCCGTTTTGTATTTACTGAGAAAAATTGAGATCCTTGGCGCCAAAATTTCCAATTCGTCCTCTTAAGGGAAGTTTGTATGAAATTTTGATTCCACGCGGACGCTTGTGATTTATTTTATTTGTTTCTTTTAGGAAAATACCAGTGGCGTTGTGTCAAATGATCAAAATGCCAGTATTGATGCAGTTGAAGTTATAGAAATACCCTACGATCAAGCCACTGAAACCACAGGAGCCCCAGGATTCTGAAAAACTAGACAATATAGCCCAAAAGCTCGACCACTTGATAAGTGTGGCATCAGCAAACGAAATAAATATTCAAGTACTATTTGATAATTAACAAAGTATTCTATAAAATCTTGCTTTATTGGACACTAAATTAGAAGAATTGGTGACCCGTATTTCGGTACCAGTAACAAATTTTAATCGTCAGGATAATAATAAAGACAATTTCAAAATTATAAGCAACCTACAGGAACTCACTAGTTTAGAGGAACGTTTAAATAATCCGCAAGCTAAAGAAAATATTATAAAGCTACTTTTTGTACGAAAGGCAAAGGACGCGCATATAATAACGCTTACGCATTGGTGGATGCCATGTTCACTCGGCGATTTATGACAGACTGTTCTTGGTCTGGAGGTACCAGAGGAGAACCAAAGATATGTTTTCAATCTTATAATAAAACTATAACATTATTTTTTTAAATAATACACCAATCTGACAATAACTTCACAATACCAGACTGCGAATTATTTTAAAAACAACGTTATGAGGCACGCAAAAAATTAAATGCAACTAACATTTTAGTAGTAGTAGTAGTATATTTTATATTTACATATTAAACCAATTTCATCCAACGGTTATTTATTATAAAAAAATTGTTAGGTACGATTTTATTGGGTAGGTATCTAAACATATGTGTGTACATACATATGTACACAGATCCAAACATGTCAATAAAAAATATGTTTTTGATGTGTATCTAGTAGTAGATCCTTATCCTTAGTATCCTTAGGGATATTACATATATTCAGGCCTATCAAATAAAAAAATAATTTCGTGAATACCTGATACACAGCTTGTTTTATTTCATTTCAACTTTACCACGTCCTTATTGAAGAACCCTAGTACATAGATGGCCTTATGACAGCGATGTTTTTTAGGAAATGTTTTAAGTGAAGATTTGTAATTGTAAGGAAACATATTTATTTATTTTATTTTTCAGCAAATGATGGACTTAGCTTTCGATATGATGAGAAACAAGGAGCTCTCGTCTTACAAAGCCGAATCATTGTACGGTATATCTCGACGAACATTGCTGGACGCACTCCATCAAAAACATCAGAAAGCTGTAGGTTGTCCTAAGCGACTCACGTCAGAGGAAGAGGCTATAACAAAAGTTATAATAGCGGCAGGTGACTATGGTTCTCCGTTGAGCCTTTTGGATGTTAGGATAGTCGTCCATAAATATTTAGAAGCCAACGGTAGGCAATATTTATTTAACCACAAGTTGCCTGGAACGAAATGGGCTTATTTATTCATTAACCGCAACAAATCTCGACTCACTTATAGAGCGACTCAAAATATTTCGAAAAAACGAGCCGAAAAAAAAAACCGAAGAAATGACGGATTATTTTAAAAACTTACAGGGATCTTTGTAGGGAATTACTAAAGAAAATATTCTGAACTACGATGAGACAAATTTATCTGATAATCCCGGCATCAAAAAATGTCTGTTCCTACGAGGTGTAAAGTATCCGGAACGCGTTCTTAATAGTACAAAAGAGGCAATATCGATTATGTTTGCAATCACTGCTGGTGGTGAATGTCTTTTTCCTTACACGGTTTATAAGGCGGAGCACCTTTACTCCCAGTGGACAATAAACGGACCTTCGAACGCAAGATATAATCGTTCCAAGTCAGGATGGTTCGACCACACACTGTTTCAAGATTGGTTTGAAACTGTTATTTTGCCTTGGGCAAAAAACGAATCAGGAACTAAAGTACTCATCGGAGACAACTTAGCGTCACACATTAATTACCATATTGTGACACTCTGTGAGGCAAATGACATACGCTTTGTTTTTTTGACTCTAAACTAGTCAAATTTAACGCAACCGCTAGACGTTTATTATTTTGGGCCTTTAAAAAAGATTTGGAGATCAACTTTGTTACAATATAAAATCAAAAATCCAAGAGAGGCAACAATTAATAAATCAAATTTTCCAGAGCTACTTAAAAATTTAATGCACGAACTCAACCACAAATCTGATAATATTTACAGTGCTTTCAAAAGTACAGGTATTGTTCCATTTAACCCCTACGAAGTTATAAAAAGATTACCGGACTCCACATCGACGTCGGAATATGGAATCGATGAAGCACTCTTAGATTACTTGAAAGAATCTCGCGCCCCAAATCCTTTAAGGAAAGTTCGTAACAAGAAGCTGAATATAGAACCAGGTAAATCTGTATCTAGTAGTGACTTGCATGAAAATGTTGCTAGCACGGTAAAGAAATCTAAGTCAAAGAAGAACTCTCCAAAAGTTGCAAAAGACAGTAGAAAAATTGAGAATGCCCTGATTTTAAATGAACAGATTGACAACTTTACTACAGCTGATCTAATTGTAAATGATGATGCAGACGAAAACGAGAGCTACTTGGAAGAAACACTCGATACCTCTGTACGTCAGAATTGTTTCACCCCTGAAAGTCTCAGCAAAATATGTATCAATATGATTAACTCTCATTTAGTGAAACCTGAGCAAAATGCATTACCAATATCATCACATAATTTTTCACTTTTGGAAGCTTCCACAAGTACCAGTAATATATACAAGACACACAACGATTATAGTCACAGATCCTTGAAAACAGGTCACAATAAAATAATTATACTCTCCGATGTGCTCGTAAAACCATCAATGCAAACGTCAGATAATGTTCGTACCCTAAACAAAATTTCAAATAAAAATGAAAATATGCCATTCGCGACCACTCTTAAAAGCAAATTACCCAAATGCCTTCAAGAGAAAGACACTAAAGTACTGAAAAAAGTAAAAACGAAGAATTTAGGAAAAGGGAAGAAAGTTAACAAAAAGAAAATACTAAAATACAATTCGAAGGTGAAACAAAGGAAGATTCAATCACATAGTGAGACAAGTTCGATGTCTACGGATACTGAAGTAGTTACAGTCGACACGGATAATTCAGATTATGAGACAGTGGAGCATTGTTACATAGCCGAATGTTTACAACAAGAAGAAGAAGAAAAAGAGAATTATGAACTAAATGATATCCCATTTGGTGTACATGATATAAAATACTGCACTGAAAATCAGAAACAACGTTCTTCATTTTATTGCAGTTGCATGAAAAATGGGAAACAGCAAGAAGAGAAGCCCAAGAAAACCAGGCGCTAGAAATTATGCAGTCTACTCGGGTGAAATGCTAGACATTGCACCAGATCTCGTACGACATAAAGTAATTTCATCCTATGAAGCTGAAAAGCAGTTTGGGATCCCTCGTCGTACCATTAGCAATAAAGCTAAAAATATTCACATCAAACCAGTTGGCAGACCAACGGAACTATCTACTGAAGAAGGAGCCCATATCGCAAAAGTAGTAAATATATCGGCTGAATTTGGCTGTCCTCTTACCCTTTTAGATTTGCGCATAGGAGTGTACAACTACTTACTAAAATGTGGAAAAACTCACCTTTTTAAGGGGAAAATGCCAGGTGAACGCTGGGCTCGTTCTTTTATAGAACGTCACAATTTTAGTCAAAGGGCAACCCAAAATATAAAAAGAAGCCGTGCTTCGAAAACCATTGATGAGATAAATGAATTTTTCAAGAACCTTGATACTGCACTAAAAGATGTCCCGGCCAGCAATATTCTCAATTTCGATGAAACAAATTTGAGTGATGATCCCGGTTCTAAAAAGTGTATTTTTAAAAGGGGAACCAAACACCCTGAAAGAATGATAAATTCGAGCAAAAGCGCAGTTTCAATCATGTTTTGCGGAACTGCTGACGGGAATTGTCTACCACCCTATGTCGTTTATAAAGCGGAACATTTATGGGCTAGGTGGTGTGAGAATGGGCCAAAAAATGCTCGATACAACCGAACCAAATCTGGATGGTTTGATATGGTGTGTTTTGATGATTGGTTCAAAACCATAGTTTTGCCATGGGCCAACTCTTTAGATGACGTCAAAGTTATAATTGGCGATAACTTGGCATCGCACCTAAGCGTTGAGACCATTCAAATATGTCAGAGTCAAAAAAAATGTTTTACTTGGAAAAAATTACGTTCACACTTAATACTGTGAAAATTTCATATTAACTAGACTACTCGTTATAGAAGTTCAACTTAAGATAGTTTTTAAAAAGCCAGAGAAGGTCGAGGGAGCTCGACAACAAAATATGTACCTCAGAAGTCGGTGTCTAATGGACGTACCTAAGTTTATTTCCCCACCGACTTCTAGGCCGATGCTCCTAAGAACAGTTTTTTTTTTTGCTTTTCAGTGTTTTTGGGAGTCGGTTTTATTTTATTGTAAAAAGTTTTTTTTTTATTTTTGGCTTTTTAGTGACAAGCACAGTTGTCACTATCCGCATAAGTGGAAAGTTCTCATCAATACGAATAATATAAGCACGAGGTAGTTCACATATTCAGTTGTCGAGTTCCCTCGATCGTAACTTAGGGTGAGATGTCCAACAGTGAACCAGTGGTACACACTGAGCCACCCTTCCTACTTTGTAAACGCGACGTTGCCAAACCGTGTCGTGGACACGAAAGTACTCAGTTGTAACCGCGCTGCCCGCTCCCCAGTTTTTTTTAAAGACTCAAAATTAAAATTACGTAAAATGTCGAGCTAGCGCCAAAGACGCCCGTGTGGCAGACCGCATTATACTTTTCGGCGACAAAACAAAATAAAACGTAAGTTCTATCTTTTCTTATTACTTCTGTTATGTATAGTTTTTCTGTGTGACATTTATTATACTTATTATAGTGTTTATTGGGGTATCATATAAAACTGAAATGACTACGGTAACTCTTTTTGTTTGTTTTTGACATAACCTTAAATACTGAATGGTGTGTGTAGTACACAGTGAACCACGAACATAGATTGAACAGTGAACCGGTTCACTGTGTACCACCTTTACCACATTCTAAAAATGGAAGCTAGAAGACGTCTACACCTGGCTGGTCTATTATTTGGAGTTGTAACTACTCAAAAACCGCGGTACCTGTATGAGAAACTGACTTGGAGGCAAGATTCCTCTAAAACCCACATCCGAACTGGAACAAATCCACTCTCCATTCCTCAACACAGAACTGCTGCCTTTAGAGGGAGTTTCAGGTATGCTGCGACTCACTGTTGGAATAACCTGCCACCACCAATGCGAGGCCTGAAAACAAAAAGAAATTTTTCAGTACACATGAAAAAATATCTATTAAATATGCAGAATAATACCACCTAAATATTTCTTACTATGTTGTTATAAGTACAAATTAATAGTTTATAAACCTTTATGGTCGCGGCCTTCAAGCAAGGTTGCAGGCATTCAGCAGATATTGTCCGTCGTGGCATCGTTCCCCTCGTGCTTGGCCATACACATTTATTTATTTATTTATTTATTTATACTTTATGTACAAAATAGGTACATTGGCGGACTTAATGCCTCAAGGCATTCTCTACCAGTCAACCATCGGGTTAAAGGGAGAAAATAAATAAACCATCTTAATATGCTGAAAATAAAATGCACAGTTACCTTCTACACACAACTCTTACTACACTTACAGATCACACACATTATAATTCTCTTAACTCAATTAACATAAACACAAAAGACACACCACAATTAAAGTATTACATAGCCAATAATCAAGATACACTTACAGAGTTTCTGTAATTTTTTTCAGTGAAATGGTGGGACGGACGCCATCATGT
Organism: Helicoverpa assulta; assembly: GCA_963856015.1. Lineage (NCBI taxonomy): Eukaryota > Metazoa > Arthropoda > Insecta > Lepidoptera > Noctuidae > Helicoverpa > Helicoverpa assulta. The sequence continues at coordinate 6,262,145 of CAWLCW010000027.1, forward strand.
CACTAAAGGATGTGCTGAAAATCAGCGCTGTGGCACCAATTTCATGTGGTTGAGGTCGCAGCATATGCTGAGCACGTTCTTTTTTTTGCGCACGCACCATAACATTTGTTTTATATGATAGCAATTTGTGAAATTGTATTAATTATAATTTTTTTTCTTCTTATGCCTTTAGCACACTGACGCCGCGAACCGCGATAGCGAAACTGCGGTAAGTCTGTCCCACACTTCGAAACGTATCGCGTTATGTTACATCTCGCTCTATCGCCTATGACTTCCTATAATTGCATCTTAGTTTGTGTGGTATCGTTGTACCTCGCGATACTTGTTTCACACGGACATTTTAGTTTCGCCGCTGGGAGAGAAACGACGCGATTTGTCTTTTTCGACAGAATATCGCGACGATACAAGATGACGGAGGTAGAAACTGAAAGAATTATTAATGAAATTCGAGGTTATCCCGAATTATACCTTATGGGACATCCTGATTACAAGAATTCGTAAAAAAAAGAAGTGGCGTGGCGAAAAATCGAGGGAAGTACCGGCTTGGATGGTGAGTTGAATTTAACCTAAAGTGCCCGGTAAACGATCAAACGTGTTTGTCAAATTTTACGTGTTTATCAATTTTTTTGAGAGTGTGCGGCTGTGTTTGAAGTGTTTGTCAAACAATCTACGTTGATCTACGTGTTTGAAGCGTTTAATGAAAATCATTTTGTTCCTTGGTTTGATCGTGTACGCGGTTGTTTGAAGAAAACGTAAAGTTTGACAAACAAGTTTGAACGTTTACCTGGCCCTTAACTGCGGTTTAATACAAATTAATGCAAAGTTACGCGTTCAAGAAAGAAAAAAAATTAAATAAATGGTTATTAAGATGTAGGGGCAGATAGGATGTTTTCATCCCTACCGACCCCATACAACTTTCGGTAGGGTGGATGAGCATGAAATTAGGTATTTTGAATTCTGACGGACTCCTCATAAGGACTCCTTACTGGGTCAGAGCCATGGGGTCCGTTTGGAATAATCTTAAAGGATGTTTTAAAAAATGTAGATGTGTACAATGCATTCCATTTAATTACAGAAACTAGCTTTTAAAATAATTCACAAAATTTTGTCTAACATCAAACGCTTCATTATTTGCCCTATGTCTGTTTGGTTGTATGGATACAAATGCTCCCAAAGGATTAGTAGAATTTTGGTTTTCATACACATAGGCACTTTCCATATCTTGTAAATAATTGTGTAGACATGCTGCTGCTTTGACGACTTTTACGGTATTGTTTATATCAGTTTCAAAGGGTCTCAAAAATATACGAAACTTCTGGGCCAATATTCCGAATGCACATTCCACGACAACTCTAGCTCTACTTAATGCACGATTAAATTTTTTTTTATCAGGATCATTTATTATTGATTCTCTAGTAAACGGTCTCATTAGAAAAGTTTCCAATCTAAAACCTCCATCGCCGATGAACACGTGTGGTGTAGGGTTTTCACAACCTGGTAAAGGTTTAGATGCAGGCAATTCCATTTTCCTTCCTTTTACAAGTTTGTAGAGTGTTGAATTTTCAAAAATTGTACTATCTGAATCCTTGCCATATGATCCAACATCTATATAAATGAACTTATAATGTGCATCAACTAGCGCCAGAAGAACGATAGAAAATTTATTTTTGTAGCAATAAAACATCGATCCACTGTTAGGTGGAGACTTGATAGTTATATAGATTGATTGTTGGTTAGATTGTTTATTGTGTAATCTGTGTACAGTAGTAATTGGGTCTCAGGTTCATTTATTGTGTGTTTTCCTATTATTTGCTATTTCCTGTATAACCTGTTATCTGTATCTGTACCTAATAAATAAAAATAAAAATAAAATAAAATAAAATAAAAATATGTTTTCCATCAATACTCCCAAGGCAGTTTGGAAAGCCCCATATTGTATAAAATCCTTCTGATATTTGCTCCCATGTCTGTAGAGTTGGTACTGGAATGTATATTGGCTGCAATACTTTCCAAATAGCTTCACAAACTTCAGAAACTATACTTGAAACGGTGCTTATACCCATTCGGTATGAAGATGAAATAGTAGTAAAAGTATCGCCCGTAGCCAAAAATCTGAAAAATGAAATACAGAATGTATTACGCTGTGTGAGATTTGTTAAATCTGCATAATCTACATGTGTCTCCTAATTTTGTTTCAGTGAAATCACTAAAAGCAAAATGGAAAAATCTGCGTGATACTTACAAGAAGTACAAACAGTCTCAACTAACATTTAGTGGGCAAGCTGCAAAGAAATATGCTAATTGGGTGTGGGCTGAACACATGAGTTATGTGGATTCTACAACAAATTTACGATCTACTGAGAGCACTTTAAATACTAGCCCTCCAAAACTGCAAGCAGCGGAAAATAATAAGATTGAAAATTTACTTCAAAATCCAACGGATATAGAAGAACGAGTAGAACCTATAATCGGAAATGAGACACAACAAGAAGCACAGGATGATGGGTCAGTAAGCAATATTTCAGAGACAGGAAGCGATCTATATCGAAGAAGAAGACGCCGAAACTTAGATCCATCCGATAAAATTATTAATTATTTAGAAAAGAGGAAGATTGCAAAATCATCTACTCCAAATACAGGTCAAAATCTAGTTAATGTATTGTGTGACAGGCTTGATATGACATTTTTAGGTTTTGCTGACAGTGTCAAGAAACTTTCTTTGAACAACCAAGCCATTATTAAATTACAAATCATGAAATTAATAACCGAGTATGAATTAAAAGAAATAACAAGTGACAATAGACCAAACTCTAGCAACAGTACCTATGTTTCGACTCCAGAAAGTATTACTCTCGATGATCTTAGCAATCACAGCAATCGTAACGTCCGTCAACCATCCACATCAGGCGTCAACTATCATAATACACTTTCAAACACGCAAAGCCAAACAGAAAATCGTGACCTCAATCAGCCGTCCACATCAGGTGTCAACACCCATAATAATATACGAACACCTAATATCATCATTTTACAATCATCTGAAATCAGTGATCAACACACATTACAAATCATAACTGATGAAAAAAGTACTCAAAAGTACATCATGATTCAACCATCAGACCAAAGAAATGATAATAAGGAAAATAATTACTTGAGTGCTCAAAGTTGTTTTGCTAATTGGAACGAGTAATGAAACATGTGTGCGAATTATCTACTACATACTAATCTAAATTGTATTTTTTTAATAAATAAATAAACTTACCTTAAACATATTGCCAATCTTTCCTTTGAGGATATACTTTCCCTGAAGTTTGTATTTTTCTTCTGGATATATGGCTGAAGTTGGTTGTGCAAGTAATCAAAAGTTTCAGGCGACATTCTAAAATAAGTGAAAAAACGATCACTATGCTGCTGTAGTTCTTTGCATAATTTATTTTCTCCAAGCTTCTTTCTTTTTTGATTAATTTCATGAACCCATATTCTTCGTCTTTTTCTTAATGTCGATACAAGAAGTAATAGTTCTTCTTCTTCAGATTCAGAAAGAAACCAGTCTGACTCAAACGACATGTTGCACTAAAATGAATAGGAAAATGCGATACTGAAATGCGGTGTGCCGTGTGAAAACGACCGCTTAAATTTCGCTTGTTTACCGCTTTTTCCTGTTCGCTATCGCGGTTTGCGGCGTCAGTGTGCTAACGCCGTTAATGTTTATTGTCATCAATGTGATAGTGACTTTTTTCCAGGTATGGTCCACAGATAATAAAAATCTATGAGATAGTATAGAGAGCGACGCTGTGGACCATAGATTAAAACTGTTTAGTATTAAGTTTTTTTAGTGTTATTTCTGTTTCTGTTTTTGTTATAATAATTGTATACGTGTGCGTCTGCGCAAAAATAAATTATTTTTCTTTCTTTTCTTTCTTTCTTTCTTCACCTCTATGTTGCTACTTTATGTGGGTAGGTTTTGAATTTTATACATAATTTATATTGAGTTGAAACATTACATTGTATTATAATGTTATTGTTTCAGCATGGGGCGAATTAAAACAGCGCAAAGGAAAATTGGAGGTCATACAAAAGAAGAAATGTTGCCGGCTATCATGCTTGTTCAAAATGGACAATCAATTCGTAAAGCAGCAAAAGAATGCGGATTACCCTACCCAACTGTACGGAGATACGTAGAAAAGTTTAAGTCCGATGAAACCAAAAATTTAGTACCCAATTATGAAGTAAATGCTGTTTTTACACGTAACCAGGAAATAGAATTAAAAGAATACCTTATAGATTGTTCGCTAAAATTTTATGGGCTTACTGCTAAAGATACACGAAGACTAACTTACCAAATGGCATTTATTAATAAAATAAAAGTTCCTTCTTCATGGGAAGAAAAACATATTGCTGGAAAGGAGTGGTTAAGGTCATTAAAAAAAAAAACACACGGATTTAAGTCTCAAGAAACCTGAACCGTGCAGCTTGGCACGAGCCTCGGCATTCAACAAATATAATGTCCAAACATTTTTTAAAAACTTAAAAGAAGCCATGCAACGGTCTCCTAATTTCGGTAACGGTACACGTGTCTATAATTTGGATGAAACCTCAACCACGACAGTACAACGCCCACAAAAAGTCCTAGCTCTTAAGGGGAGTAACGTATCCAAAGTTACGAGTGGAGAAAGAGGTGTTTTAGTGACAACTTGCTGCATTGTTTCCGCCACCGGTCATGCTTTGCCCCCAGCAATGGTCTTTCCAAGAAAGAAGTTTCAATATCATATGCTTCATGGCGCTCCGCCTGGGACTCTTGGTTGGCTGCTTCATCTGGATGGATGAATGCAGACATCTTCGTAGATGTTATGAAATACTTCACACAACATACTTCCGCCTCTAAAGAAAATCCAGCTCTTTTGATTCTGGACAACCACGAAAGTCATTTGTCATTAGAAGCATTGAACATTGCTAAAACTGCTGGTGTTACAGTGTTAACACTGCCTCCTCATACTACCGCAAGATTACAACCATTAGATGTGGGGTTAAATGGTCGATTTAAAACTTTTTATAACTCTGCTGTCGATTCTTGGTTACTCCGGAACCCTGGGCAGACTCTCAATATCTACCATGTAGCTCAATGCGTAGGCGAGGCATATTTGAAAGCCATGACTCCGATTAACATCACCAACGCATTTAGGATTATGTGGAATTTATCCATACGACGAATCAGTTTTCACAGAAGAGGATTTTCTACCAAGCACTGTGACGGACAGACCCGATCCAGGAAGAGATGAAACAGATACAGACTTTGAAATAAATGAAAACCGTTCACCTCCTAAGACCCCCTCTCCTTCAATTTTACAAGACTTACCATCACAACAAATATGTAATGATCTGGCATCCAAATGCAATGAAAATGAACAGCAAGCTTCCACTTCGTTTCCACTTAGTTTTGTTTCTCCGAAAATGTTTAGGCCGCCATTGAAAGCCGGCACAAGAAAGACCACCAAAAGAAGCAGACCCTTAAGCCGGAGTATGATAGCCACCGACACGCCTGAGAAAAATATAATAGCATCGCGAAAAAACAAAGTTGAAGTAAAAGCTAAGAAAGTAAAAAGTAAATTATTTAAAGAAAAGAAGACAAAGAAAAAAGAAACTCCAATTATTGACGAAGATTCTAATTCCGAAGGCACTTTCTATGCTAGTGATTCTTCATCTGGTGGAGAACATTTCGTCAGTGATAGTGAAGATGATGAAGTTATTTTATCTGAAGACTTTCCACCACTTCGTAGGAAACCCAAAGCGGATGATTTTGTAATTATTTTGATTGAATCAGAGAAAAAAAAAGATAAAATGCTATTATGTTGCGAAGATTCTTGATGATTCTCCTGAAGCTGAATATGACTACTCCGTTTCGTATTTCAAAGTAAAAAGCAAATTTTATCACACATTTTGTGAGCCTATAGAGCCAGATATTGCAATGGTTACAAAAAATGATATAAAATATATATTACCGAACCCCAAGGTAGACGGCAGCAGTCGCCGAACAGCAACATTCAAATTTCCAATTAACCTATCTCTTTTGAACTTCCCTTTTTGATTTTTAGTTGCTTTTTCTTTTGGATTTTTGTTTTTTGTGTTTTGTATTTAAGTTTTTCTTTCGTAAGAATAACAATAGTAATTATTAAGACTGATTAGTACAAAGTCGACTGAGCAATTGATCTCTGTGAGCCTAAGATATTTGTTAAATTTTTTATAACAATAAATAGTTTAAGCACATTGTTAACAATATTTAAGTTTAATAAAGTTGATTATTTGGTAACATATATACAAGACGTTTTATTGCTTTACCTACCTTTAGTTTTGTAGCATTAATACGATGGTTCACTGTGTACATGTTGGTTCACTGTTGACCTAGCCCCCGGTTCAGAGTGTCCCACGAGGTGGACTCAGTGAGCCATATCCCATCTTTAAAAAAAAAATATATATATCCTATCCTGTTACGTTTGGGTCTAAAATTAATATGCTAAATTGAAGTCGGATTGTCGGAAGTATTTTAGTAAAAAAAAATCTTTATTATGTGTAAAAACACTTCAGTTGTGAATGAGTAACTTTTTCATGGTTCACTGTTGGACACCTCACCCTACATTGATAAAATTTGTAACATTAACGAGTCCACATGTAAATACAGAACTTGGTTAATTTTGATTTTTGATTACTCAACTCATTTTAAAGCTATTAATTTATATTGTTACGAACGTTACAATATAAATTGTTGTCGTTGTCGAACGTCAACAGGCTTCTGTTTGGGTGTTTTGGGTGCATTCAGCCTCTTAATATTGATATTTAATAAGTGTCACATTTTGAATTACTTGAAATGTTAATTACGTTCCTGAGGATAATTCAAAAAATTAAACAATTTTTATTGCCTTTTTTACAAAATTTACCAAAATTCGCCAAAATTTACAACAAAAACAAGTGTGAAACATTTCGTAGGGAAAGTCTTATCAATAAACAATAACATTCCGACTGTAAAATTTGCACGTAAAGTTAAAGACTATGTGTGCTGAGGGGCCAGTGTTCACGTATCTTAATATTAAGGATATTTGCACCGTACGTGACTCCAAAGATATCATGTCAGTTTTACCTGATCCCAAGATTACTCGACGAGGCCGTTTTATTTTCAATCTGGACTTTGACAAACTTAATATACAATAATTATTAAAGATTCTGCGATTATTGTATATTAAACTTGTATTGTTTTTATCTGATTTGTTGATTACCTACTTTATAGTAGATAAATTAAAAGAAGTTATTTTTGTTTTTTGGGTAGCTACGTTTTAAGCTTTTTCAATTTTTTTATCGATGTTTGTTTAATACCAAAAATATGAAGTAATATGTTCCTAAAATTTTAATTATATTGTAATTTTTGCTGTTAGAGACAAGAAGACTGACTGAGAAGATTGACTTATTAGCAATTACATTTTTTTATATAAATATGTATAATTAACCTACAGTCAACGGTATTTTTGTGTAGAGAATTTGTGGTTCCTGCTACAATTTTGCCTACTAGCTGCGAAATTAAATATATACCTACATAACTTCATGGAAATTACATAACTGCCACGGACAATTACACTACTGCAAGCACAGGGGAAAAAACTGTTTAAACCAACATAATATTAATAGTTATTCCTCTAGGCAATGTTGCATCCTTTACACACAACTTTGCCGGCGACTTTGAGTGCTTGAAATTTTAAAATGACGCATTACTCGAAAACGTTTGCATTCTATTTTGCTAGGCATAAGGTCTCTTTTTCAACGTAAACTCATTAAACACCATAACAACAAGAAGGTTCAGAGATATGGGCCAAAAACGTCAAAATCCAGGCAAAGTTGCAGCATTTTACGGTAATCGATCACTTGTGCATCGCGCGTGACTTACGGCCAGTTTCTTCATCAAAAGTTAAACTTAAAGTTATGGCTAAAGTAATGTCTAAAGTAAAAGTAACGGTTAAATTCAATTTTTCTATTAGTTTTGCTGTCACTTTAGCCTTGAAAAAACGAATTTGACCGTTACTTTTACTTTAGACATTACTTTAACTTTAACTTTTGATGAAGAAACTGGCCGTTAGAGTCATGTGGGTCAAGTGTGCGCAGCGTCAAAGTGTGCGCATTCAAAACATAGGAGCTAAGGAACGGCAACCCCCCTCTCCAGTACCCCGCGGGACGTCGTGCAAAGCGCTCGCATCACAGCGGCTTCTCGCGCGCCATTTTGATCCGACAGGTAACGGCCGGTTCACACATGTCTCCGTTTTACTGTTCCGTTTTATCGTGTACGTTTTTTTTTCGTCGATGGCGTATGTAGTTGTATGAGTGACTTCACACATGGCACAGTATTCTGTATACAGTAAAAAATATCGTTCCGTAAAAAAATTACATTCCGTTTTGTCATCGAATACTGGACGACGGAACAGTAAAAATATACGGATACGTAGAATTTTAACGGATAGATACTGTGTGCGTGGCGGGCGGTGTGTGCGGGGTGTAGGAGGGGGAGTAATGCGACACGACAGGTTTTGTTTGACTCACATTTTTTATTGTAGATTCCTAGAGAACGCGCGCGTGCATTGTGTGTAATAATTATTATAATCACTGATCAACCATGTCAACCAAGGAGTGGGAAAAGTTAATAGACAAGGAAATGTTAATTAGTTTGGTGGAAGATAGGCCAGTCCTTTGGGACAAGACGCTGGATAAATACAAAGACAATACTGCAAGTATTGCAGGTTGGCGCGAAATATGCATTATTCTAATGGAGGATTTTGAGGCTATGGAACCAAGACAAAGACAAGAGTTCGGTAAGTGTCTGTTTTATTATGGGAATAAATATTTTGACCACCATAAAATGCTTTGATACCCTTAGTTTTGTAACCAGAAATATCTACTGAACACCAGAAAAATAAAGTCTAAAAATGTAATAGTACCAGCTATTTTAGTCACGACTTCACTTTAAATTGTATTCGACCACCAAATTTAGTAAATGATCACCAACTCTTGACGACCAAATTAATGTATTATTTTTGCCTAAATAAGTCACTGTGATTGCCATAAAATGTAGGCTTATTACCAAATAAAGTATTATGATGCCATATTAAGTTATGTGTATATAGACTCCACGTAGGTAGTCTTGTTTGCCCTACCCCTAGAGTGCAATTCAAAACCGCGTAGGCGCGGAGGGGTGAGGCGGCCTGCGAGCTGAGGCGCAGGTAGTTTTAAGGCTCGCCGCCGCGGCTGAGGCTGGCCGGCGGAGCCGGCCAGCAAGCCGAAGCTGCGGTGGTGAGCGTGAAAACCATCTGCGACGATAAGCTCGCATGGGACCGCCGGAGCCCCGCAGCGCCGGAGCCGTGACAGAAGCCATGCTTGCTGCATGTTGCATGTTTGCTTCCATGCTGCATGCCTGCTAACATCTATGTATATCAAGTTTGGGATAAAAATGATTTATTTGGACTCATTTTGCTAAAATAGGATAGCAGAATTTAATTTTGGTGATCATTTACTATTTTTGGCTTACTTATGATTTACTTGGAGTAATTTTACTTAAATAGGATAGCAAAGTGTTGAAACTTTGGTTATAATTTTACTTTAAAATGGTGGTCTAATGTTGGTGATCATTTACTATTTTTGGCTTACGCATGATTTATTTTGGAGTAATTTCACTTAAATAGGATAGCAAAGTGTTAAAACTTTGGTGATAATTTTACATTAAAATGCGAGTCTCATTTTGGTGATCATTTACTATTTTTGTCCGCTATTTGTTACTATATCTGGTGGTCAGTTAAACATAAGCCTTTTATTATTTGATTACATTCTAAATAGCTTCATCCTGCCATGGAACTGATCCAGCTTCGGACATGAAATAGTTCACGAATTCTGTTCGAACTAAATTAGCAGTATTACCACCTCGTGTTCTTACTTCATGGGGTAGGTTTTCGTTACTAAATTCTTCAGATACGTTATTATCACTGTTTGAACCCTCCTTGTCCCTAATAAAGTTGTGTAGAATAGTACATGCCTTAACAGTCCATACAGCTGTTGTTTTATCGATGTCTAGAGGCCGATGGAATATTCTCCACTTATTAGCTAAGATACCGAAGGCACATTCAACGTATCTCCTAGCTCTAGTCAAACGATAGTTGAATATTCGCTTATTTTTGTCCAGATGCGTCCCGCCAAACGGCCTTGGTAAATTTTCATGTAATCCGAAACCTTCGTCTCCAATGACCACATAAGGAACTCGCGTTTCTGAGTCTTGTTAATGGGCATGGTGCTGGTATTTGTAGACTGCCGTCTAGCATCATTTTCCAAAATGTTGTCTCCTTGAATATTGATGAATCGCATTCTTTTCCATAAGATCCGACACTGACGTATACAAAGCGATAGTCAGAGTCTACGATCGCTAATAATATGATGGAAAAAAAATCCTTGTAATTGATATACATTGAACCGCTAATGAGTGTTTTTTTAAGTCGGATATGTTTTCCGTCGACAGCTCCGAGACAGTGGGGAAAATTAGCTTTTTTGTTAAATCCACTTGCTATCTGTTCCCATTCGTCGACTGATGTAGGAAGTCGCATAAATTTTTCACTTAAATTGTTCCATATGCATCTTGAAACTTCTTTAATAATGTTGCTAACAGTCGATACACCAACGCGATAGGTGTAATGAAGATCTTCAAATGAACACCCGGATGCTGCATACCTGAAAATAAAATTAATTGTCTTATTACTTGTTTTAGGAAAACTTGTTATGAAAAAGTGGAGGCAGATGAGAGATGCCTGGATGAGAACACTAAAAGATAAAAAGAATTGCAAGACGTCTGGTTCCGCTGTCTCAAACACGAAGCCCTACAAATACCATAATCAGATGCTGTTTTTGAAAAAAGTAGTTGCTGCTGGTGAAACGCACGAAAGCGTCTCTGCTAAACAAACTAAAGAACACACCGAAGATGACACCACGACATCGAATAAACCTACAAACGAAGATGACAGCGTGACTACAATGACACAACTTGACAATGACAGTCAAAAGGACAAACAAAATCTACCCCCCCCCCCCGCCAAAACGCAGAGCACCAGCCAAAAGAAATTTTAATGAAATTGATGCCAAAATGATGTCCTACATTGACCATCAGATAAAACCGAAGAAAATTGAGCAGGATGATCGCAATTTATCGTTCTTTAAAGGTATTTTGCCGTCCTTGGCTTTGCTTGATGATGACCAAACTTTGGAATTCCAGTCAGGGGTGTTAAACCTATTACAAAATATTAAACACAGGAGAGTTGGCCAGTCAACTTATGACTGGTCAGCCTGTACCCAAACATCTGGTGCTAGTCACTATCAATCGCAGGGATATTTTAGCAGACCACAGCCTACTGATATTGCACTATCGCCAGTACAACCTGTATACAGTGATTCTAGCAGACCACAGTCTACTGATAGTGCATTATCGCCATTACAATCTGTATACAGTGATGCTACGTTAGATCTGTCTGAGTTTTAAAAATAAAAGTACGTACCTTAAAAATATCGCTAGTTTTTCTTCTGGGCAGATACTTTTCCTCCAACGAGTATCTTAATTTTTTAAATCCTTTTCCAATAGTTTAAGAAGTTCATCAAAAGTAGACATTGACATACGAAAGTAATTGAAAAATTTCGATTCATCACCTCGTAACTGACTCATAAGTAAACTGTAAGCACCCTCTCTAGATCTTTGGGCCATAAGTGGATGCTGCCAATAACGGCCGGTTCACACATGTCTCCGTTTTACTGTTCCGTTTTATCGTGTACGTTTTTTTTTCGTCGATGGCGTATGTAGTTGTATGAGTGACTTCACACATGGCACAGTATTCTGTATACAGTAAAAAATATCGTTCCGTAAAAAAATTACATTCCGTTTTGTCATCGAATACTGGACGACGGAACAGTAAAAATATACGGATACGTAGAATTTTAACGGATAGATACTGTGTGCGTGGCGGGCGGTGTATGCGGGGTGTAGGAGGGGGAGTGATGCGACACGACAGGTTTTGTTTGACTCACATTTTTTATTGTAGATTCCTAGAGAACGCGCGCGTGCATTGTGTGTAATAATTATTATAATCACTGATCACGTAACTGACTCATAAGTAAACTGTAAGCACCCTCTCTAGATCTTTGGGCCATAAGCGGATGCTGCCAATAACGTCGAATGTTCTTTCTCCGACGATAGTACCAATACAACACGACAGCGTCCATCCTTGTAGAATAGCGGCGGTATACCGCGAGTTTTCTGTTCACACATCGCATCCAGTAATGACGGATTCGTTGAACGTTATACGGTGCCTATGTGTGAACAGCGCATAAATTTATGACGTATCCGTTAAAAACGTACCAGTAAAACAGACTCCCATGTGTGAACGGGCCGTAACGTCGAATGTTCTTTCTCCGACGATAGTACCAATACAACACGACAGCGTCCATCCTTGTAGAATAGCGGCGGTATACTGCGAGTTTTCTGTTCACACATCGCATCCAGTTATGACGGATTCGTTGAACGTTATACGGTGCCTATGTGTGAACAGCGCATAAATTTATGACGTATCCGTTAAAAACGTACCAGTAAAACGGACTCCCATGTGTGAACGGGCCGTAACGGCCCTTTCAAACGGCAGTCCAGTTTTGCGGGACCGGCATTTTACTGTATCCTGCAAAAACGGACGCTGTGTTCACACGTAGTTCAGTTTTGCAGGAAGGCCGGTCCCGCAAAACTGGATTGCCGTGTGAAAGGGCTGATCCTGTTTTTGACCATTCCTACGCTAGTGATCAGGCGAAATGGACGTGAATACTTTGCTAGTTTATTGGTATTATCGGCGTCGTTGGCAGCGAAATAGAAAATTCTGGATTCATCCTATCGTGACACAACGCGCGATTTCAGGTATTTTTGTAATTCACTTTCCCGCAAAAAACAATGTCCAGCAAAAACCGCATGCAGGACGCCGTGTGAACACTGCTATAGAAATATATGTGTCATTAAACGGGTTCCCGCTTTTTACTGGACGAACGATCCAGTTTCAAATCGACGGGAACAGCATTTTGCGGGATCCTGCATGCGGTTTGCTCGTGTGAACACTAGCATATAATATCTTTTGCGATCAAACGGGATCCTGCAAAAAACGGTATCCTGCAAAAAACTGGACTGCCGTGTGAAAGGGCCGTAAACGAATACTTTTGCTAAAATATTTACGATATTTTGTCACATTTGATGCGTAATCTTTTGTAGTCATGAAAACATTTTGAAAATGTGCTATTTGCTATCGAGTGCAACATAATATCTAGTTTTTTTATTTGTCAGTGTTTAAGTTGTTGTGATGACGCAATAATCATTGACATTCATTCAATTCTGTTTCAATGGTTTGGGTTAAGTGTGCGCAGAAGCCTGTCGTGTAAGCGTGCGCATGCGCACACTTACCCTTGCATTCTTTGTACATGTGTTGCTATGTTTTGTTTCAGAGTACAATTGTAAATTTAAAATGCCTTGACTGGATTTAAAAGAAAGACTAAAAACTAAAAAAACTACTACAAAATCATCTAAGAATACCAAAAAAAATAATGGTAAAAATAAAAGTCTTAAGAAACCAAAAAATTATGAAAATGAGTATTACTGCCCATTATGTGACGAAAAGTATTCTGATCCACCGACTGAAGACTGGATTGAATGTAGCCTTTGTGGAGCTTGGTGGCACGAACAGTGCACCAGTTTGGAACACGGCACTTTCATTTGTGATACCTGTATGAAGAAGTAGATACCTAATTAATGATTTCTAAGTTCAAATTGATCTCATATTTAGATTTAAGATGATTATTATGCTAATTACTTTAAGTACCTATGATGAAAATTTTAATAATTATATAATACTGTTTACGTTTTTAAAATATGTAGCTCAATATTTATTTTGTTGTTGTTGCGTACACTTACCCACAGTGCTGCGTACACATACCCCTATACCTACTGGGGTAAGTGTGCGCGTATGGAACGGTTTTTGTTTTCTATAGTTTCTTAAAATATAAGCTACTGACAATACTGTTGTTGTGTCTAAGTTGATGACAAATAAACATTCTTACTAATTAACACAGTTTTATTTCATTCTACAATTTTCGAGTTTTTGAAGGTTCAAAGTTTAAATGCGCACACTTGACTTGATTAGCTTAATTACGACGGAACACGACGGTTTTTAGTCAGTAAGAGTCTGACACTCCCTCACCGCCGCTAACCCACAGCGGAAGGGGTCATTTGATGATTTTTGACGTTGTTAAAAAAAGGACAACTGAAAAGGTTTCCTGGTCTTCTGATAGCCTAGATAAAGCTATACAGCTCATTGATGGTGGTTCTTCCATAAGAAATGCTGCTTAAGTAATGGGAATCCCTTTTTCAAGCCTTCAGAAAAGGATAAAAAAAGGTTCTACCTTAAGACCACATCTAGGACGATTCACTGTCTTTAGTCCAGAGGCAGAAGCCGAGTTAGCGGATTTGGTAAACAAAATGGCAAATATTTTCTATGGTTGTACTTCTAATCAAATCAGAAAAGTCGCATTCAAACATGCGGAAAAAATAAATTTGAAGCATAATTTTAATCATGCTTCTAAAATGGCTGGACGTGATTGGTTGCATGCTTTTATGGCAAGAAATAACATTTCTATTAGAAAACCGGAAGCGACCAGCATAAATAGAATGACGGCCTTTAATAAAACAGAGGTTAGTCTGTTCTTTGAGCTACTTGGGCAGCTGATGGAAAAACACAGATTCGTTGCTTTTTTTTAAATTTTAGCTACAAAAGGACAGAAGAGAGTAGGATCGATCACCAGTTGGGAGAGAGGAAAGAACATCACCTTGTTTTGTGCTATGAGCAGTGCTGGGGGGTACATTCCACCTATGTTTATCTTCCCTAGAAAAAGGATGACTCCTCTACTTGAGAAGGATGGTCCATCAGGCGCGCTTTACAAATGTTCAGACAACGGATGGATCAACGAACATCTCTTTCTTGAATGGTTGGCGCATTTTAAACAACACGCTAAACTGTCTACAGATGAACCCATCCTTTTAATACTAAATAGCCATGCTAGTCACATTTCTCTTGCCGTCTACGAATATTGCAAGTCCAATTACATTCATATGTTGTCTATGCACACACGTCTCATAGAATGCAGCCCCCTGACGTTTCTTTTTTTGGCCCACTCAAAATGGCCTACAAAAAAGAATGTGACTTATTTTTAAATTACCATCTAGCAGAAAAGGTAACCCCTTACGACGTAGCATCCTTGGTAAGGAAAGCATTTAATAAAGTTGCTTTTATTGATAAAGGAGAATCGGGATTTTATTCACAGAAGATTTTTTCGCTGCAGAAACTCTCCAATCTGAGACCGTTATAATCCAAGACTGCAATGAATCTCTAGCAACTGTATTAAATGCCTGTTTGATTCCCACCCAACACATCAAAAGAAGACTCACCAGTTCCGAGCACGTCAACACAAATTGTTTCACCAGATCTCGTGATGTCTAATCTAACCTAACCTGGCACGCCTAACCAATATAATGTATTGCTTGAATTAATAAAAATTCAGAAAACATCTGTTATTAAAACAAGACAGGGCCGAAAGAAGCAACACGCTACAATTTTAACTTCAACGCCACTCAAAGAAAATCTGCTAGAAAAGAAAATTAATAAAAAGAAGAATAAAGGAGGTAAAGAAAAAGAAAAGACTTGGAAAGGCAAAGGACAAGGAAAAAATACTAAAATACAGAAGAAGGGTCCTGAAAAGGCAAAGCGCCAAGTATTACAAGAACAGAACGAAATCTGTATCAGATGTTAGCACTGACGACTTATGCCACGGACGATGAGGATGATGACGCAGAAGATGCTGGAAACAGATGCCTAGTATGCGGCGAATTCAGGAGAAACAACGAGATGTGGTACAGGTGTACCTCGGACTATGGGCTCATGCGGAGTGCACTGGGTGGGAGTCATCTAAAGGTTATGTTTGCGATGTAGGTATGCTAGATTTCATTTGACTAACATTGCCCCCAGGGTGATCACCATTACCCCTATGTTGGTGTAATGGGGTCAAATCTGTTTTTTTTTTTAACTTGTATAACTTCCAAAGTTGATTTCCAAAGTGACTGAAATTGATCTCTAGTGATAGTTTAATAAGTAAATTATGTTAAAAAGCGGTTGCAATAAATACTTTCTTTTTAATAATTTATTTTTTTATTTGAGTTCTCGCTTAAGTGACCCCCATTACCCTCTTTTTCCATACGTGGAACTGACCCGCAGTGGCGGCTACCGCCTCCACGCTCCTCGTTACATGAAGACGTCAGGTACCTTATGTTGTACGTGTGTGCTGTGTGATTATTCGTCCTGTTCGACACACCGCACAATGTGTAATTTCCAGAATCTAGAGCAGTGATTCCCAAAGTGGTCCAGGTGGGCCCCCAGGGGTCCGCGGGAGACTTGCTGGGGGTCTACGTAGGCGTGAACAAAAACTGGGGGTCCATAAGATGTTAATGGGGGTCCACGAAAATTTATCTGCTTTTGATAGTAAAGAGCAAAAATGTAAGCATAGTTTTTATAAGGGCCTACCTACATTGTTTTAAGTACCGTAAAATGCTGTAACATTGCCTTTATAACCCAACATTGCCTAAATTCAAAAAAGTTAAATTATTGCCGCTGCGAAATGTTTTTTATTTTCTATGGTATTACTAAAAGCAAGTCGGCAATCTGTATGGCAACATTCGATCATACGTCACTCCAAATTTTAGTTAACAAACTGTCAGTGTCAGTTTCATTGTCAGTGCGAATACTTGCTTTTTACCGACTCCCAGGAAAATTTAATTTTGTGAGTATTTATGCTTTGTTTTCTAGCGTAATATGTTATATAGCAAAGAAAATATGCTCTTTTATGTATTTAAACTGTTTTTTCTGTATTATATCTTATTTAAAACCGTTAAATCATGGTCGGCAAAGTTGTGTCAAATTTTCGCATCTTTTTATTCAACATTATCTAGGGTAAGGGCTGCCACTTTTATTTTTTTCAAAAAACTCTTAATCGACCGTGGTTTTGCTTGTGTAATTGTTTTTTTTTTTGTAATTGATTTTAGATCGTTTTATAGAAGCTAGAACTATTGTTTCTTTATTTATCGTCATCAGAAATTAAGGATGTCGAATGTAATTTTCTTTACGTCATTTATAGTATGTTATCATATTGTTCGACAGATTAACATGAGCAACCCACTCAAGAGTAGAAGAAAATCAGGGGCTAGACAGTACTTGGATTATTCGCAGGAGATGCTGAATGTGGCGGTAGATTTAGTCACATGTAAGAAAATATCTTCATACGAGGCGGAGAAGCAATTCGGTATTCCTAGGCGTACTATTCTTAACATGGGAAAACTCTCAAAACGCAATAGGAGTCTTTTGCGACCTCTCCAAAGCTTTTGATTGCGTTCAACATGACACACTTTTACGCAAGTTACGTTATTACGGCGTTCAAAACGGAGCTTTAAACGTCATAGAATCATATTTAAATAATAGATTGCAATGCGTAGACATCAACGGTGTCAAATCTTCAGGCCTATCAGTTCAATTAGGCGTGCCGCAGGGTTCTATTTTAGGTCCTTTCTTATTCTTAGTATATATATAAATGATTTACCGTTCCATTTAAAAAATATATGTGATATAGTATTATTTGCAGACGATACATCTCTCATTTTCAAAGTTGATAGAAATTTGATGTCGTGAATAGTGCACTCTCCTTAGTTACGAACTGGTTTACAACAAATAATTAACTAGAATCAAGGGCAACTAGAATCAAACTTAGTTATAATTTTGACGTTCATAAGTGCTTGTAAAGGCCTAAATGAAATAAATGATTTGACTTTGACTTTGAATTTAGTTCTTAATGCTAAAAAAACTAAACGTGTTAAGTTCACCTTGCCTAATGTGAAACACTTAGGACCTAATATTATCCTAAATAATGAAGTTCTTGAAACTGTGAAGTCAACAGTGTTTCTGGAAATAACAGTTGATGCAAAGCTACAGTGGGGCTCACATATATCTAGCCTCGCGGGAAGGCTTAGTTCTGCTGCCTACGCCGTCAGAAAAGTAACACAATTCACTGACGTAGACACAGCTCGGATAGTCTATTTTAGTTACTTCCATAGCGTTATGTCCTATGGTATTCTACTGTGGGGCAAAGCTGCAGATATCGAAAACATTTTCGTACTACAGAAACGAGCCGTTCGTGCAATATATCATCAGTTAGGTAGCAAGCATTCCTTAAGGGAGCTTTTCAAAGAAATAGGTATCCTTACTGTGGCATCTCAATTCATCTTTGCTAACATACTATATATTAGGCAGAATATTCATCTCTACACTAAGAAAAGTGATGTCCACAGTATCAACACTAGGAACAAGCATAAACTGTGCGTACCCATTCACAGGCTTCACAAGGTGCATGGAACATTTAAGGGGCTAGGTATACGACTTTATAATAAACTTCCTCAGTCGTTATTAGAATTGCCATTTGATAAATTTAAAGTCCAAGTCAAAACTATTCTGTCGAAGAAGGCCTACTATACTGTTAATGATTACATAAACGATAAGAGTAGTTGGTCCTCATGTTAAACACCGGACAGCTTCAAGAGTTATCATTAATAGTTGATGTGATTTATTTTTATTTATATACGTGACATTTTGTATGTTTACTGACAGATTACCACCATCGTACTGTTTTCACGATGGGTTGTTTCGCAATTTTGTAAATGGTTTACTAGCGATCTCTATTAGTATTAACTGTTTTCTGGTTATGTGGATGCAAGTCGTCATGCTCCCTTAGACGGTATTGCTTGCGGTAGCGTCGGTGGTCGGGTTGCCTCCCTCCCTCAAAAATGTGCGAGGGGGGCGATGGCTGATCCTCGCGTTATGCTCGTGAACGGGTGCTGCTTGTGGTACCAGGTCGTCTTGCTGACTACATATTTCTTAACCCGTAATATAATGTGTATGACTTTTGATTTGAACAGTAGTCCTAGTTCACCGTTTTCACTGTTTATATTGTGTTTTATTTTATTTTTTATATATAAAAACACGTCGTGTTTCACATGTCGGTGGGTACGCCCTAAAACTATACCTATTTTCACTGAATGGAGGCATTATGTTCTCTCTTGTTTTTTTTATTTTACACATTTTTTTATAGCTGCTTGAGTAATAGGTATGGGTAAGGTGTGTACTAGCTAACATGATTATATGTTTACTTGCTTTTTTTTATACAAATTTACATGCATAATTTTGAGTGATTTTTTTTTTTTTTTTGTATACGGTTTTTCAAACCATACAGACAGAATTGTGTTGCTGGGGAGTTTGTTCCACCACTTCTTCTTCCCAGCAAAAACACATAGGAAGTGGTGAAGGGCGGGCGTCTTGGGGGCTGTCTTTTGTAGATTTGACGTTCAAAAAGTGCTGATTTTCAGCCTACTTTGAATAAATGACTTTTGATTTTGACAGATGTAAGAATCTTCATGAAAAATCTGTGGGCCATCCTACAAAATTATCTGCAGAAGAAGAAAAGCATATAGCTGACGTTGTTAATTTATCAGCAGAGTTCGGTTGTCCATTGAGTATGATTGACTTGCGTATTGTTCTGCACAATTATTTAGAAAAAACTGACCGATTGCAAGTTTTTAATGGAAAAATGCCAGGCGAACGATGGGTACGTTCTTTTATGGCGCGTCACAATTTTACTCAGCGTGCTACGCAAAATATTAAAAGATGTCGTGCTGAAAAATCTGTTTCAGAAATGATCGAATTTTACAAAAACCTTGAGACTTCTCTTCTAAACATTCCTCCCCAGAACATACTAAATTTTGATGAAACAAATCTTAGTGATGACCCAGGTACTACGAAAGCCATCTTTAAAAGAGGAACTAAGCATCCGGAGCGCGTAGTAAATTCAACCAAAACTTCAGTGTCAATAATGTTTGCTGGTACAGCAACTGGTCAGTGTTTACCTCCATACGTAGTATATAAATCCGATCATTTATGGGCACGTTGGTGTCGAGATGGGCCCCCAAACGCCCGATACAACAGAACCAAGTCTGGATGGTTTGACATGAATATGTTTGATGATTGGTTTCAATCTATTGTTCTACCCTGGGCCAATGCTTTAAATGGGACAAAACTTCTAATTGGTGATAATTTGTCGTCACATCTCAGTGTTAGTACAATAAAATGATGTCTGGAAAATGATATCAAAGGGAAATGCCCATTCTTGGCCAAGTACTTGCCCATCTATGTGATAAATACAATAAAAATACTAAATAATTAATTTAAATATTGCGAGTATTTATCTGATAAAAAACCCCGGAAAAAAAAAGATGAAATTATTCAGAACTCAGTTGTTAAAATACTTCCGCTTCCGCTGTAACGATCATGACAGTCTTGTCAAAATAGAGAATTAGGGATTGAAACCCATATTGAAAAAGTCGATTTATTAAAAACCGGTTCTTGAAAATCGATTTTCTTTAAATATTTTCTAATAAACTAAAAAAAATATTTGTAAATATATATTCATTGTATTGTTATCATTAAACAAAATGTTTGGTGATTGATGTACCTTTAAACACGATTTTATGCGACTCCTTTCAAGGATTCCGTGTTTTCGGTTTATGACAAATATAGATTTTTCGATAAATTGATCCTACGTCCCATCCCTAATGCTCTTGTTTGTTGACGTTTATCGTTGACGTTTCGTATTTCACAATTTGGTTTGTGCTGTGCTCTTACGACTTGTATCTTTTCTTACTGCGTTTCTGATATTTCGACGAATGTTTACGATTATGGGCCCCGTACCCGCCCCCGATGACGACCTTGGCTTTACATTGGATTCAGTACTGGATATTTTTTAAGTATTGGATTGAATAAAAACTTAAAAAATATATGTATGTATTTTTAGCATTATTTTCTGTTTACAGTTTGTGATGTTCCACCAAGTTCTATGTAAACATTTTTAGTTATTTCGTTATCTACGATGTCAACTCTAATGCCTACAACTTGTTTCTTTCTTGGACATTACTTGGCCAAACCTTCTTTATCAAATGGGCATTTCCCTTTGTGTTTTTACCGAAAAATGCCACACATCTGACACAACCTCTGGATTTGGCTTTTTTTAGACCACTGAAGAGGGAATGGCGGAAAATTTTACTACAATATAAACTTTCAAACCCTAGTGTTTCTTCAATCAACAAAAGCCATTTTCCTCAACTTTTAAAGGAATTATTGGAGAAAATAGAGCTGAATCACAATGAAAACTTGAAAAGTGGATTTCTAGCAGCTGGCATTTATCTGCTTAATCCATCTAAAGTTACCGACAAAATATCAAATACCACGGAGAAGAAAGAAGAAAAATTTGATACAGCTCTTTTAGACTTTTTACAGACCAGTCGACAATCCAAACCGTTAAAAAGTGGTAAAAACCAAAAATATCAAATTACTCCAGGAAAGTCATTATCAACAGAAGATGCCGAAAAAATATCCATCAAAAAGGTGAAACCTGCAAAAGAAAAAGCAAAGAATGTTGCAAATTTGGAAATTAACCACAATAACATAGTAGCAGCACCACCCAGTGAAACTGATTCTAATACACAAATTCCAGACAACAGCTCTAAAATGAAAAAGTCAAAGGTAACTCTTTTGTCCGATATCAAATTTAGTGCACTCAATACTCCATTTAGGTTCTTAGAAAATATACCTTTACAGCTTACTGAAATCGGTAAAAATCCTGACTTGTTTCATACTCCAACCCTAAATCAACCTTCAGACACAAAATCTTTGATAGATGAGAATAGTGAGTGTAACTTACCAAATAAAATTGTTACTCTTGTAAATGTCCATGGTACTTTAAGTAGCACTGATGAAGAACATAGTGATTCTGATTTAATGGATATAGACGTAATACCAATGTCAGAATGCGATGATGACGACGAAACAATATTGAATGAGGTTGAGAAGGAGATTCCTGATAGAGAAGTGCTGCATGATCATGAGGCTTGTAATACAAAACACTCATATAATATAGGAGAAACAGTTTTGGTAAGATACTACAAAGCAAAAGGATGGACGTATTATATCGGCGAGATAGAGAGTATCAGTCCAGATACAAAATTTTATACCATTTCATTTTATAAAACTATTGGCATAAAAACTGGTACTTTAAAATTTATTATGCCTAAACGGAATACAGATAAAGATATTGTTCCAGAAGATAATATCGTGAAAGCAATAGAAATGTTGCAGATTTCTGAAAACCCTAATTATTACGTTTTAATGGAAGACCATGATCAAGTTTATTTTTTTTTAAGTAATTTTTTCCTTATATTGCTTTCGAACTAACTACCTACACTTACTCCTCTCAATTCAGCTTTTTACATAGAAAAAAAAAAAACGTTTTTGTATGGAGATGCAAGTATGCAACAGCAGCGTTAAAATGAACGAATGTGCCGTTCAATTTAACGTTGCTGCATCACCATACAAAACTGTTATTTTTTATGGAATAAGTTGAATTGAGCTGAGTAGGTAAGTGTAGTTAGTCCCTAATATTTTTATCACCTACGTGTGTTAGTAAAACTATTGTAACCCGCGCCTACTTTTCCGTGGTCGCGTCCATTGCCATATAAGGCAATCGCACGATCAACGAGCCGACCAATACGTGGCCGGCCGGCAGAGGGGTGCGGGGAGCGAGGGCCCACTCTCACGAGCGGGGACGCTCGCTAAGTCGCCAGTCCGGCGCACGACGCCATGTATTTCACACGCTGTGATTGCTCTCGCGACCGTGGCTATCTAGTTAAGTACGACGTGTGATTGTGAACTACCTATGTAACTAATTACCATGTCTCTATTCTAATTACAATAAACTTTCTATACCCAACAATGTGTTTGTTGTTATAAGTGGCGCTTCCAACTAGTGGCCGTGAATCCGCTAGCCAGTTTAAACCGGTTCTTTGCCGATCGACTTAGGACATTAGTGTTCGCGTTTATACCTGCGTCGCTGAAAATGCCGCCACGCAAAGTACGTACCGACGCTAATGTGGAGGACGCGCAATCCAGCTCGGATGAAGAAGCACCGAGACCGTCGCCAACGCTCATGTCTGGGGACCAGTTGGCCTCGTTCCTTACCGCCTTCGCGAAATCTCAGGCGGAAGCGAACCGGCAGCTCGTCGAATCCCTCATGGCATCGCACGCGATAGGATCAGCGCGACCCTCACCGACGCCCTCGTCGACATGCAAGACCGGCAACATGTCCAAGTGTACGGCACGCTTCGACGGGCATAGCAAAGATCCAGAAGTCGTAGAAGCGTTTATCGACTCCGTGGAAATCTACAAAGAGTGTGCATCTGTCCCCGATGACCTGGCACTCCGTGGTCTCCCGATGCTTCTACATGGCGAGGCAGCTGTGTGGTTCCGCGGCGTCAAGGCATCGCTTACGTCGTGGGATGACGCCCTTGCCAAGCTGCGGGCGATGTTTGGTGTTCCTCGTCCGCCACATAAGGTATTCCGGGATATGTTCGCCGCGGAACAAAGTGAAGAACGGACGGAGGCGTTCGTCGGTCGTCTCCGCGCACATATGAGCAGGTTACCTTACAGTCTAGACGAACGAATCAAGCTCGACATAGTTTACGGTTTGTTAAACAAACGCATTCGTAAACGCGTAACGCGCGAGTCTATTGAGGACCTCGATCAATTAATCGAAAAGTCGAGAGCCGTCGAAGATTGTGATTTGGTAATATTTAATAAACTCAAAAAGACAGTTTTATATAAAAATAAACATGTATTTGCATGGTGATTTTACGGAGAAATTAACTAAACTAGGACTAACTAAACTTTGTAAGAAGGTTAGAAGACAAATAAAAATTCACATGCATTTTAAATATTTTATTGGTTGATTGTTCACAGGTCAGTATTTACGTATCAAAATGGTTTGGATTTGATGACTTCAACTTCATGCAAGACAAGTGTAGACCAAAAATTACAATAGATACTTTGCAATACAATGGGAATAATGAGTCAAACGATACAACAGGCGATACGCAGGTAAATAATATTACTAATTTTAATATCTATTTTGCCAAGGTATTGCTCCGTTGGTTGCAAAATGTTGAGCGAGATGTAAACTTATTTCCTTTGCGTCATTCCCACTTCTACGTGGCGCATTAGTGAGAGGGAGTAGT
This sequence comes from Helicoverpa assulta, assembly GCA_963856015.1. Classification (NCBI taxonomy): domain Eukaryota; kingdom Metazoa; phylum Arthropoda; class Insecta; order Lepidoptera; family Noctuidae; genus Helicoverpa; species Helicoverpa assulta. The sequence goes on from CAWLCW010000027.1 coordinate 6,286,443, forward strand.
GATGAATGTTCACCCTCATTTCTCCAACTACCTGGTGTGATTCCTGTTTCTGTTTCCATATCTAAAGATCCATGTGGTGTGTATTTCTGGCTAGACCTCTTTCGAAAAAAATTGTGCAACTGTACAACAGCTAAAACTACTTTTGTAGCTTTACTGGGTGATAGTAACATAGGTTTCCTTAAAACCCTGAAAACCGAGCTTGCTATTCCGAAAGCATTTTCCACTACTCTACGTCCTCTTGACAGACGATGGTTGAATATTCTTTCTAGAGACCCCCTCTCTGGCTCCCCTTGGAACGGTTTCATTGTGTATTCGTTTAGTGCAAATGCTTTGTCTGCCAGAATAACGTATGGAACTTTGAGGGTATATGGTATTTGAAGTATCGATGGCTGAGGTATTTTCATGGACTTTTCTTCAAGTCTTTTGTATAATGAAGTGCGTTTAAAGATCCCCCCGTCCGAAAGTTTTCCTTGGGAACCAATGTCAACGTATCTAAAACAGTAGTCCGCATCTACGAGAGCGAACAGTACAATACTAAAAAAGTGTTTGTAGTTATAATATTCCGTGCCGCTGTTACCAGGTGCTTGTATCATTACGTGTTTTCCATCCATGGCAGCTATAGCATGAGGAAAATCCCATTTATCTTGAAATTCTTCAGCAATTTCCAAGCATTCTTTCTCGGATGTGGGGATCTGTAAAATTACAAATAATTATAAAATACAATGTAAAATAAATGCACGTTCATATTGCAGGACTCTACATTGCAAAATGAAGGCGAGTCTTCCCAAAAAACTTCAGAAAAGTGTAATACACAAGAACAATTTAATGATACTGTTAAAAAAGCACCGGAAAAAACTACAAAAAAGACCCCGAAGAAAAGGAAGCTGGAAGATGAGGACGAGAAAATGTTGACAGAAGCGTTTAAAATTTTAACTGAAACGTCTCAAGCTACTGATTCATATTTCAGTTATGGCCAGCACATAGCAAATGAATTAAGAAAATATGACAGCCATACTCTAATATATGTCAAACAGGCAATAAATAATATTATTTTTGAAGCCGATTTAGGCAGATACAGTTATGGGTATAACACATCACAAGAACCTCAAAATCTCTCAAATTCAAACAATGATTCTATGGCCAGTACGCCAACTCAAAATAATTTAATTTAAAAAAGTTAAATAAATATAATACTAATAAATATAATAATAATAATATTGCTTGTTTCACTTACCTTTACCCAATCTTTTAAAACCTCACTGATAGCATTACAAACCTCTGGGACTATCCTAGATATAGTTTGCTTTGAAACTCTAAACAAGTACTGCAAGCTTGTATATGAGTCTCCAGTGGCAAGAAATCTCAAAGTTATAGTCAGCCTTTCAGTCCGGGTGTCAATTTTTTTCACCTTTGGCTCTATCAAGTTTCTCAAGTATTAGAAATCTTCTGTCGACATTCTTGTGAAGTTTTTTATTGTGTCTTCTACCACTTCGAACTGCATATCTCTGATAAGTGTCACTCCATATTGCATTCTTTTTCGGTACAGCTCTTTCATCCACCAACGCACTTTTCGTTTTTCCTTTTTCTTCTTTATAATACTGTGAATAATTACAAAAGCTGCTGCTGCTCGTACACGACTGGCTTCCATGATGAAGGGTCAAACACTGGAACGGTTGCCACGCGCGCCAGGCGCGCTTAGTTGATATACTTCAAAAGTTTGGCACGCGTTCCGCGGAACGCACTCTCGGCACGGTCATTCATGGCGCGCGCGCCAGGAGCGCATAATCGATACGCAGCTTCAGACTAGGGATTTGTATGCAGAGAGAGAATAGTTTGCGAGCCTTGCTTAACAAGTGCTTTGGTTAATTTTATTATCTGCATGCGAGTGATTACCTGATTTAACGATTGAGCTACCGGTCACCTGTGTTCACCTCTCGAACTTGCAAAGGTATAGGATTTTGACAGAGGTTGCCACTTAAGACCACGGTCAGCCCTGTACTGTGTGTGTGTTACAATTCAATTTAATTATTCGTAAACAATCACATTGTATGTGCATATTAAAACATTAATAACTTTTGTCTTCATCAAGATTGTTTTTTACAATACATGGAATTGAAATATAATTGTGTGGTTTTATTGGTTCCCTATACTTACCAATTAATTTTTACTGTAGAACGGTGGGAGTAAAAACCCCGTGCCGGGTTACACATTGGATTACGCGTTCCTAAAAGGTCCATTGCAGTACCAATTATCGACAAAATTATATTTTGTAAGAGCAGTAAAGAGCTTCAATACACTACAGACTATTCGGAACTCGGCCTATTTGCCACTAAGCCACAGGTATTCACAAGAACTCTTTCTAAGCACTGGTTTGATGTTCCTTAAAATGGGGTGAATAGACTTTAAGGGGGGAAAGAAAAAAAAGCGAAACTTTGTAAGTTGCATCAGTTACTGACTCAATGTTGGCTGATTTACATTGAGTCAGTAACTGACGTCAGTCCACTGACAAGTCGGTGCTGACCCGGCACTGCCATCGTGTAAATTGATTTGAAGTCAGTCCGTCTGACCGTCAGCACTGAGTTGTCAGTGGACTGACGTCAGTTACTGACTCAATGTAAATCAGCCATAACAGTGCTCAATGAAATTAGCTACATTTAATTTTTTTATATACGGCAACATCGTCATAATAGTGAAGTTGTTCATAAATTAGAATAATAAAGTGTCAAAGTGATCCGGTAACGGTTGTGAATTTGAGAAGCGTAAAAGTTTTATTTTTGTTCTTTACTACGATTGAATTCAGCCATCAATACGAATTTATGTGAAGTGTTAGTTACTTAACTATTGGGATGAACTGAAACGGCGAGTACGCACGTGATCCTGCCCCTACCACTCTTCAAGACCTCCAAGATGCCGTGGTTGCAGAATGGGACAACATTCCGCAAGAGATTGTTGTCACGTCAATCAGGTCCATGAGAGAACGCATGGAAGCAGTAATCAGGGCCAGGGGGGGTAACACTAGGTTTTAAGTTGTTTTAAAGGACTTTGTTGTAATTTTTAATGATAAAATAAAATTTTCCTTTTTAATCATTTGCATTAGCTTGCTTTTTTTATATCCATGTAAACAAATAACCACATCCATTGATTTATTTTGAAATTTAAATAAATTGCCTTTCCAATGATACCTCATAATCATATGTCTACCATTGATTAATAGGGTTAAAATGACTTTGAAGGGAATTTATAAAGAGGTGCGATTTTTACCTATAAATTCAATAAGTTTGGTTGGTGAATAGAAGACGCCTGAGGGGTGGATAGAATCGAGGTATGGGGTAAATAGAAGCGCATAAAGTTAGAATAGAAGTGCACGAGGGGTGAGTAGCAACACGAATGGGGTGATTAGAATTGCCATTGCTAGGACTGCTACGCAAAATTATACCCGATACTTTTTTGTAGGACCTATGGAACCTATGGAAGATTGTAGGTACTTATGGACTGTAGTTTTACGGAATAGTTTATGTTTATATTTTCATACGTTTAATGTTTATTTTGTTTGTTTAGATTATTTTGGACAATGCCGCGCATTTATAAACCTGAACCTGGAGGCAAGCGCTATAAAAGGTATGACGAAAATGTTCTTAAGCAACCGGTAGAAGATTATTTAATGGGTAATGATTCGATAAAAACAGTAGTTATGAAATACAATATGCACCCGTCAGTGTTGTATCGCCACAGCAAAGGACTAGTAAAGTCGCATGGTGGGCAAAGGGCATTTTCGTTGGAAACTGAAAAATATATAATCCAATACTTAAGATATGTGTCCGTTAGAAAAAAAACTGGTCAACTCCAAAAATTAAGAAGAACTTCTGTAAGCGTCTCCACGATTAGAAGAAGGCTGCAGGAGAAGAAAATTGGAGCTCATAGGGCTGCTACAGGGCCAAAATTGACTGCACAGTGTACAGCATAGGAGAGACCGGTTGCAATTTGCCCGTGACCATGTGGATTGGACAATAGATCAATGGAGGGCTGTGCTCTTCTCGAATGAGACGAGGGTGTGTCTTTTCTGCAACGACAGGCGTCGAAGAGAGTATAGGAGGCACGGGGAACGATTCGCACAAGCCTGTATTCAAGAGACAATGGAATATGGGGGTGGCTCGTGTATGTTCTGGGGCGGCATGTCAATCGACGGCAAAACGAACCTTGTGTGTTTCTCGGACTGGAAGTGCTTTCGGGCAAGGGTCGCTGACTGCTGCTCGGTACATAACAGAGATCTTAGAGGAGCAGGTTGTCTCTTATGTTTTGTTGGCAGTGGGTTCACGTTAATGCACGATAACGCCCGCTGTCACACCGCTTTAATTGTAAGAGACTACCTGCAAGAAGTTGGAATCCCTGTTATGCGCTGGCCGGCGCGAAGTCCAGACCTGAACCCTATTGAGCATCTTTGGGATGAACTGAAACGGCGAGTACGCACGTGATCCTGCCCCTACCACTCTTCAAGACCTCCAAGATGCCGTGGTTGCAGAATGGGACAACATTCCGCAAGAGACTGTTGTCACGTCAATCAGGTCCATGAGAGAACGCATGGAAGCAGTAATCAGGGCCAGGGGGGGTAACACTAGGTTTTAAGTTGTTTTAAAGGACTTTGTTGTAATTTTTACTGATAAAATAAAATTTTCCTTTTTAATCATTTGCATTAGCTTGCTTTTTTTATATCCATGTAAACAAATAACCACATCCATTGATTTATTCTGAAATTTAAATAAATTGCCTTTCCAATGATACCTCATAATCATATGTCTACCAATGAATAATAGGGTTAAAATGACTTTGAAGGGAATTTATAAAGAGGTGCGATTTTTGTGACGCACTCGGCGTCACAAATTACCCAACTCCTAGTAATCGCAAGGAACTAAAGCGATTTCTAGGCACAGCTACTTGGTATCGTAGGTTCGTTCCCAACTTTAGTACAATTGCAGGAGGGCACGCCACCATCGTGGCGGTAAGTCCCCTCTTTGAGGAGTGGCTCGGGAGGAGTCACGGCGCCCTCACGTACCGCATGACGCAGGTCCTCACCGGACACGGTTGTTTCGGGAGGTACCTGCACCGCATCGGTCGTGAGGAGGCGCCCGGGTGTCACCATTGTGCGGACAGCCTCGAGGACACGGTGGACCACACAGTCCAGGTGTGCCCCGCATGGGAGGGGCACCGCCGGGTCCTCGTCGAGGCTTTGGGCGGCGGCGACCTCTCGCGTCCGGCCCTGGTTCAGGCCATGGTCCGGGGCGAGAGGGAATGGGATGCCGTCGCCTCCTTCTGCGAAGCGGTCATGCTCGAGAAGGAGGAGGCGGAACGCCAGAGAGTTCGCACCTCTCATCCCGGCCGCCGCGCTGGACCAGGTAGACACCATGGGCGCCGGGTGTCGCGAGATGACTCCCGGCCACCGTAGGCGTGGGTCTGTGGGCGGTGAGTTCGGGTGGCTCATCGTCCCTCTGTCTACTTAGACGACAGACCCGTGTCGACGGCGCGCGTTGTTCCACGCGCTCCTCAAAGAGATGTCAGCAACCCCAGCGGGGCCCAGCAGGGCCAAGGCCTGCCGGGGCTGCGGGTTGTTCGAAAGAGATACCGCGGCCCTGGTACATAAAAGGCCTATGACGGAACACGACGGTTTTTAGTCAGTAAGTCTGACACTCCCTCACCGCTGCTAACCCACAGCGGGAGGGGTCATTTGATGATTTTTAACGTCGGAAAAAAAAAAAAAAAAAAAAGTACAATTGCAGGGCCACTCAACAAGTTGACTTCCAACAAAAAGAACACTCCACCGTTCAAGTGGACTGATGAGGCAGAAATCGCATTTAAAAAACTAAAAGAATGCTTAGATTCTGCGCCCGTTCTTTCCTGCCCCGATTACAATCTTCCTTTTGAGGTGCATACGGATGCAAGTAACTATGGGATAGGCGGTATGCTCACGCAAACTATGAACGGAAAAGAGCACCCATGGCTTACATGAGCAAATCACTAACGGCGGCAGAAAATAATTACAGCATAACGGAGCGGGAGACGCTGGCAGTTCTCGTGGCATTAGAGCATTGTTGATGTTATTTGGAGAATGGGAAAGTTTTCACTGTGTACACAGACCATAGTGCGTTAAAGTGGTTTCTTTCATTAAATAACCCTACGGGAAGGCTCGCACGTTGGGGTATGCGTTTGTCTTCATTTAATTTTGATATAAAGCACTGTCGAGGTGTCGACAACATCATCCCGGATGCGTTGTCTAGAGCTGTTCCTATTTCTTCTATGATTGATTACTGCTAATTCATTCGCGACTTCTAGTGATATTTGGTATACCAACATTTATAATAACTGTGTCACAAAACCTGAGAATTTTCTCAATTACCAAATTAAGAATGGCACTCTCTTCCGTCTTAGTAAGAATAAGTGCTTGCTTACTAATTAATTTTCTTGGAAGGAAGTCGTTCCATCTGAGCTCAGGGAGAAGGCTATTGCGGATAATCACGACGAGCCAACTGCAGGTCATTTGGGCATTTTTAAAACCTACAGGCGCGTTGCTCTTAGATATTACTGGCCGGGTATGCATCGAGATGTAGCAAAATACGTTGGTTCTTGTAGCACTTGTTTACAATATAAAGCTCAGAACCATGCTACTCTTGGTGAAATGGGACGCCCAAAGCAATATTCTCGCCCTTACCAAATGATTTCGGTTGACTTAATGGGACCTCTTCCTACCACACGGAAACAAAATAGCTACATACTAGTAGTGACTTGTTGCTTTTCCAAATATTGTCACATCTTCCCAATAAAAAAAGCTACTTCTCAGATTATAGTTAAAATTGTGAAAGAACACCACGGTGTTCCTCAAAATATTTTCATGGATAATGGTACCCAATTTATTAACGGTCATACTCAAGATTTGTTTAAGGAATATAAAATACCGAAATTTTTCTTACACCAAAGTATACCCCCCAAGTTAACACCGTTGAGCGGTATAACAAAACAATAATTACTTGCATTTCAACTTTCGTGGATGGTGATCATCGAACATGAGAATTGTTTATTCCAAAAATACAATTTGCAATAAATAATTCGGTCAACGAAGCCACCGGATTTACACCTTCCTTTCTAGTTTTTGGACGAGAAATAGTATTATGTGGTTCACATTATACAGATACTGACTTGGGTGATGAGGTTCTATTTCTTCCTCGTAATGTATATGCGGAGAACCTCGGATGCCTAAGTTCTATCTTTGATCAAGTCCAAAAATCCTTTTATCACGCTCATGTAAAAAATACTTCATATTACAATTTAAGACGTAAATCTTTCGAATTTAATATTGGTGATATAGTGTATAAACGTGCTTACATTCTGAGCGATAAAGATAAGCACTTTAGCAAGAAGTTAGCTCCCAAATACATTAAATGACGGGTCATTCAAAAGGTGTCACCACTTGTGTATGTCTTGGAAGACAAGTCCGGTCTTGGCATATTAAGGACTTAAAATGAACACGATCTTTCTTACGTTTCCCCCTTTCAATATTAAACTCTTTTAAGATCTGTTACCAAAGTTAATGACGACTATTAGTCGCTTGATTTTTTTGGTATGTTAGGACACGACGCATAGTAATAATATTGTGTGATGTCTTATATAACAAGATTTTATCTTCCCGTTTAATATTTTTATATTTCCAAAAAATATTATGTATTGTTGTCATTATTGTATAAAACATTGTTTAAATATAACTTTACTTGTTTTAAACGCAACTTGTCCGTTTAAAAGTTTTATTTTATACAATATTTAATTAATACATTAATTTGAATACCCAGCATTTTTAGCTTCTCAACACTGAAGAGTACTGAACTGTAGCGCGTGGCGCGCTAGGGACCAGGGATCTTCAGGTTATTCAATTAAAACATTAAAAGGAACTTTAACTTTGGTTTATTTTCTGACTGGGGGTCAAGTGACAACTTCATATCAAAACCTATTCTATTTCAAATCGAATATATTTACCTAATTGTCCGGCCAGGTATTAAATATAAAACCTGAACACCAAAGAGTATCTAACTAAGTACTACATCTCTACAGATATGTCATTTTAGTTTGCCTAGCTCGATGACAGATGGCGCTTTTATAAAAAAAAAAAACCAAGCTTGTGTCCAATGTTCTAAGTTGCCATAGCATGGTCTGGCAGAAGGTAGAATTCATGAAACGAAAATTGTCATTGAATTTTATAATGAACTAGCTTTTGCCCGCGACTTCGTTCGCGTGGAATAGTGATTTTTGGTTTGACCAATAGATGGCGCTATATGTCCGAAATAAATTTTATTTTTATTTTTATATTTTTTTGTAATAAAAACTATCCTATGTCCTTTCTCAAGTTCCAAACTATGTCTGTACCAAATTTCACACAAATCGGTTCAGTAGTATAGGCGTGAAGAAAAGACAGACAGACAGACAGAAAGACAGACAGACAGACAGAAAGACAGACAGACAGACAGACAGAGTTACTTTCACATTTATAATATTAGTTATAATATAATTATAATGAATGAATGAATGTTGCATTTTTATCTTGTGACACCCATAAAGAAATTTTAGGACAGTATTTATACAACAAGAGTACAATATTTTTCATAAATAATTGGTGCAAAGAAGTCAATAATGTCCTCACTGGCAAATCACCTTTTTGGGATGTCACAGACGAAATGAAAAATAAAGCTCATAGGCACTACTTGAAAAACAAAGGAAGGCCAAGAAGGGGGCAATGATAACGTGATCAATTTATGGTGAAGTTGATTGTCATGCTATAGTTCGAATATTATATTCGTACCTAATATTTCAAAGAATTATAGATAATTTATTATAAGCAATGTTGTTTTATTATTGTTTTGTGATGTCCCCTTATTACATATCTACAAAACCTACAATTAAAAACGTAGATAATAGTAATTTACACAATACAGCTCTAACCTTAGCTATACAGAGCTATACCTGGCTATAGCTACTTAATCTGAATACATATCTACCTACGTATAGATACAGTGCTACAAGGATCTTTTGGCACGTGGCCGATTTTGGAACTAACGCTGCCATCTTGCAAAGCGTCACTTTTGACAGATAGCTGAAGTTGGTGTTTGTTCGTGCTTTAATTTAGTAAAAACCTTTATAAATTATGCCAAAAGTGATAAGAAGTGGTGTTAGAGAGGTGGTTTTAAAAGTGAAGGACTATTTTATGCAAGAAAAGCAATCTTGTGCCCCGATTATTCCATTTGAAAGGGTAAATGAGCGTGCCGCAGCTGCAACAGGTTAGTGATACCATACACAGTGCCCGATATTACCACGAATACATAACCTAAAATTGTAAGTTTTTTAGATAGATTTTTCCTTCACATCATTTAAATAAAATACGATTTCAGGTATATCTTTACGGACTGTTGCAAGAATTGGAAATGAAGGAAGATTGGCTGAAGCATCATCGAGTAAAATAGTTACTCCCGGAAAAAATAGAAAAACAAGAAAGGATAAAATTTTAATGGACAATTTTGATATTGGTGTTCTTAGACGAAAGATCCATGAATTTTATACTTTCAAAAAAGAAATACCAACAGTGAATAAGTTGCTGCAAGTACTTAGAGAAGAGATTGGATTCACAGGCAGCCGAGAAATTCTCAGACAACATATAAAAATGATTGGTTTTCGATTCAGAAAAACTATAAGCAACAGAAAGGTCCTCATGGAACGTAATGATATAACTGCTTGGCGTGCTCGTTATCTGCAGGTATACATATACTTATAAGTTTGTAGTACATCGTGCAAATTGTCTTTGTGTGAATTTTCCTCCGTTGGTTATGACATTGCAGGCTGAATCACCAGATTGTCAGAAAATTAAGCGATTCCTTGGTTTGGAAGGCATGTTGAGCTGGTGGTCCCGGTTACTATTAGGTACTGCTGATGATTGTAATCGACATTTAAAGGAACCATGACAGTAGCTGAAAGGTGGTTCATGAAACAACATTAACATCAAGATACACTTGGTTGTATTACTAAGTGCCCACACAATATTGCTTATCTAAACCATCAGATACTATTCAAAATTAATGCAATCATTAATAAAACTGTTTAGCAATTTGCAAACTAACCATAAAATTATTTTATTTCAGACTTTAAAACATAATGACGATACAGAAAAACTACCTGTAGTCTACTTAGATGAGACCTATATTCACTCCGGTCATACAGCTGGGAAATGTTGGCAGAATGATGATGAAGGTATTGGCTACTTAATGATCTCCTAATATTATTGAGTAATATATTTTTTACAACTTTTTTTCAGAACTATTACTTATTGAATAATACATCTTTCTATAAGAGTGATTTTTGTTCTGAGTGTTCTGCTTTGTTTCATAGTTATTTTTTAAAATTTTAGATGGAGTATTAGAGCCCATCTCTAAAGGTCAAAGATTTATTATCGTTCATGCCGGAGGTAATCAAGGCTTTGTGGAGAATGCTTGCTTGGTGTTTAAGTCACAAACAAAGAGTGGTGACTACCACGACGACATGAACCATACAAATTTTAAAAAATGGGTTTTAGAAAAGTTGTCCCCCAATTTGAAGGAGCCCAGTCTAATTGTGATGGATAACGCACCATATCACAACACAAGCGTCAACAAACCCCCAAACACAAGCAGTAGGAAAGATGAAATCATCGAGTGGTTAAGAATAAACAACATTGAATATTCAGAAGAATATACAAGACCACAACTCTTAGAACTTGTAAATAGAAACAAACCCGAACCAGTATATGCTGTGGATGCTATTTTAAAAGGACTGGGTCACAAGGTAACTATTACTTAATTCAGCTATACCTACCCTTTTTTCTCAAAATCTTAATACCAACATTACCAACCCAATGTGAAGATGAATAAGATTCTATTTTTTTTTTCAGATATGTCGTTTGCCACCATATCATTGTGATCTAAATCCCATCGAAATGATCTGGGCATCCATGAAACGAAAAGTAGCCGAGATAAATATTGGGAGGCCACCAAACCAAATGCCTGACATGGTACAAAATGCATTCGATACCATTTCTGTCGAGGAATGGCGCAATCATTGTGGCCACGTTAAGAAACTGGAAGAAGAGTACCGAAAAAAAGATGGATATTTGGACGAACCATTTATCATACGGTTATGCTCTGATAGCGAGGAAAGCACTGACGACGATGATTCTCAGGATGAAGATGATGAAGAATTTAATCGCATGCAACCTCTGGACGTAGTTCTTGTAGAACATAATTATAGTAAACGAATTTAATATATGATATTTTTTTTATTTATTTCATTGACATAGGTACCTTTAATTTTATTTTCATGTAATAATAGCCTTGGCCTATATCACACGAACATCTCATAAGTAAAAAAGTCACGGAATGGAAATCAAACAATTCCCTATTATTGGGGAGATTTTATTTGCTGGTAACCCTAATTGTACACTAACGCCCTCCTGTCAATGTCATCCAAGTGCCAAAAGATCCTTGTAGCACTGTATTTTGCTTTCGGATACGAACCACGAGACGAACGGTTGTTCTAAATTTATTTTTTGTATCGTGATGTTTTCAAGTGGAATTATACGTATTGATCATTAAGCTTTGTCGGAGTTTCTTTCCTACATCCTGCATATCTGCGGCTAGACTAAAGATGTTTGCTCCAAAGTTATATATTGTCAAATAAGTTAAAATATTCCTAATGCACACGTTGGCGTAAATTCTTGTGTCGCCATTTTTGAACCGTGAATGTTGTTAAAAAAGTTTTGTTATTAAAAAAATCTAAGAAAATAAATAAATGTAATACTGGATGAAAAGTTAAGAAATAGCTATCATCCTAGATGTGCATGTCAGTTGCATTCCAATGTGAATGAATCACTTATTCAATTTATGCAAATAAATAATATGAATATGCTAAAAGAATTGTTTTCAACAGCTTGACAATATTTGACAGTTTGTGCCTCACAAACTGACTTTTTCCACAAGTCTAATTATCTGTCGCTGCAAGTAAGTCATTAAAATTGTTTGATAAATATGATTGTATTTTTTTTGTTACTGTTATTATAATGTTTCTTGCTTGATGATGATGTCGTAGGTACGAGCACGTATAGTTAAAAAGAACATTATATACAAAATTTAACCGTGGGAAACAAAAGAAATAAGGTTCTACGACAGATCTGTACGAAGAAACGAAGCAGAAAAAAGAAAACAATTGCATCTCAGTAAGTTTAATAATCATTGATTTTTTGAGTTTTATTAATTCAGCTCCATTCAGCTTATGCCCATAGAAAACAATTTTCATTGTTACGACACCAGCTATTTATACTTCGCGGCTTCTTGAACTTAACCTGCCAGGTTTCTTTCATTTGAGAAAACAGCATAAAATTATAATGAATGTAACAAAAAGTTATCACGTGTTTTCCTTTAAATGCTTTTAAAGTTTGTATAAAAAGCTAAGTAATCAATCACCATGATGACAGCTTACGACGAACTGCCCAAGTAAAGAAGGATTTGAAACATCTCCTTTGATATTTTATTGAGCCTTGTGAATATCTAGCCCTTGAGAGTATTCAGATGAAGAGGAGCTCGCCATCACATAGACTAACGACAAATTCTACAAACAGACCCTAATTAATGCAAAATGACATTACAATTATTATGGGAATATATATTACAGAGTAGTTAAATATCTACAACTAGCTTCTGCCAGCGGTTTCACCCGCATCCCGTGGGAACTACTTCCCGTGCCGGGATAAAAAGTAGCCTATAGCCTTCCTCGATAAATGGGCTATCTAACACTGAAAGAAATTTTCAAATCGGACCAGTAGTTCCTGAGATTAGCGCGTTCAAACAAACAAACAAACAAACAAACTCTTCAGCTTTATAATATTAGTATAGATATGTTCTAGAATTTGTCCTTAGTCTATGTGATGGCGAGATCCTGCACTGCATTATTGCACTGTTTCGCACTGCTTAATCCCTTGTTTGCTAACAAGAAATATTCTCTTCAAATAGATACAGCGAACCTCAGGATAACTTAAATAACAATCCTTCGTCCTCCGCAACATCCCTTGCATTACTTACCACAGTAAACCTAAATTTCACGAATACAGACATTGGCCAAATGCAGAATTTTGCGTATGTATAGTATTGTTTTTTTTTTCTTTTAGTTATGAAAAATATTGTCCGGTGATGACTGTCTATTTTTTAGGATTTCTGCCAATGACGAACCAGTGGCATCGCCTGTCGAAAAAGATGCTGCAAAAGATTCTTTTCTCAAAATTCAGGGCCGGAGGATCATAGATATAAACTACTTCATTCAGCAGCTGCAAAAAATATCTAGTCATAAATCTTTATTCAGTTGTAATTTCAAAGATATGTCTCTGATAGGAGAAAACAGAAATGGTCTACTATGTAAATAATTATAAATTTCAATGTCAAATGTGTAAAAAGTTTTTATAATCACAAATGAAGATACGAACAGCGAGCACAAAATGAACGGGTATCGGTTATTCCCAATTTCAGGAAATGTCGGCCTGCATAGATTTGCCAGTGTTTTCACAAAATGTATATTTAAAAAATCAAGACGCTATTTACGAGAATTGGGAGTCTTTCGCCGTTGAAAGCATGCAAAAAGCTGCTTTGCGTGAAAGAGAGGCGGCAATAGCAGAAGGAAAGCTGAGCAGGGATGGCATTTCTATAATAGATGTTTATGCCGATGGTGTGTGGTCTTCAAGATCTTACGGGAAAAAATATAAAGCCTTATCTGGTGCCGCTGCAATAGTAGGTCGGAAATTTAAGTTCTATTTATTGGCATCAAGAACAAATATTGTTTAGTTTGTGCTCGAGCAGAGAAAAAAAGGACAACTACACCAGAGCACAAATGTTTCAAAAATTATACGGGACCCTCTAGCGGTATGGAAGGCGAAATTATCAGCCAAGGTTTTCAAACTTCTGTAGATATGTACAATATTACGAGGGTCATTTGAAAAGTTCCTAGCCTAACGTATTTAATGAAACCACATGATTTTGATTATATTTTTATTTTTCAACATACTCTCCCCCGAGCTCAATACACTTTTTCCATGGACCCGGTAAGGCTTCGATACCCATTTTAAAAAAAACTTCGTCTAACTCCTCAAAATAAGCGTCTACGGCGGCTATGACCTCATCATTTGTAAAAAAATGTTTACCACCTAAAAAATTTTTCAGCTTTGGGAACAGATAGAAGTCTGACGGTGCTAAATCCGGTGAATATGGGGGATGAGGTAACAATTCAAAGCCGCACCGATGGATTTCTGCCATGGATTGCACAGAAGTGTTAACGCGTGCATTGTCCTGATGAAACAAGACCTTCTTCCTCAATAAACCTGGACGTTTTTCTTTGATTTTTTCTCTCAAAAGCCGCAGCAGGTTGTAATAGTAATCAGAATTTATTGTTTCACCCTTTTTAAAATAATCCACCAGAATTATATCCTTTGCATCCCAAAAAACTGATGCCATGACTTTGCCAGCCGATAAAACCACTTTTGCCTTCTTTGGGGTGGGTGATCGTGCCCTTTTCCATTGTTTCGACTGTTCTTTTGTCTCAGGTGTATTGTGGTGAACCCAGGTTTCATCCATGATTATAAATCTTTCAATAAATTCCTGTGGATCAGCTTCATATAACTCTAAACAGTCGCGGGAAGTTGTGAGTCGGTTGCGTTTTTGTTCCACTGAAAGCAGCCGCGGTACCCACCGCGCAGACACCTTAGAGAATCCAAGTTCAGAAGTAATTATATGATGTGTTCACTCAGAAGAGATGCCTACAGTCTTGGCTATTTCCTCGACTGTCAATCTTCGGTCAGATAAAATTAAATCACAGATTTTTTCTTTGTTGTCATCACTGGACGCCGTCAAGGGCCGGCCACTACGGGGCTCGTCTTGAATGGACTCACGACCTCGTTTGAACTCTGCCACCCAATTTTTAACAGTAGCATACGAAGGAGCGGACTCACCTAAAGTGGCAGACATGTCTTCATGTATAGCTTTTGAATTTAAACCTTTCAAATACAAGTCGTTTATTACTGCACGATGTTCAATTTTATCCATTTTCAAAAATTGCTCTGACTTGACTTACGGTATCACGTGTAAACGAACAATTGATTATTGCAAATAAACTAAACTGTGCATACTTGTTGCTAAATAATGTAGCTATAAAATGAGGGTAGTTATAAAATATACGGACGACTCTAACAATGTTAGGCTAAGAACTTTTCAAATGACCCTCGTATTTACGGAAGACTAATTGCTGATGGTGATTCTGCCACTTATTCAAATTTTTTTGCGCGAAATCCGTATTCAAAACACGACGTGACAGTTAAAAAAATAGAGTGTCGAAATCACATACTTCGTAATTTTTGTAACAGACTGAGGGCAATTACTAAAGATACAAAATATCCTTTAGATTTCAGAAAAACTTTGACTGACATCAAAATTATGACCATGAGAAAAGTTTTTACATCTTCCATTAATCATTTCAAACAGGAAAAGGATCAACCACAGACTATTATAAATTTTAGGAACGAAGTTCACAATTCTATAAGCCATGCCTACGGAAACCACGAGAAATGTAAAAATTATTACCGTTCAAAAGAAAAAATACTGCAGAAAAATATAGAACTGGAAAACACAACATTTTGGTTTAAACTCAACAGCATAATTCAGACAGCAGTACTGTCTAAATCCAGCAGTCTGTTAGAGAATGTTGATACCAATCCCGTAGTGTTTCTATAGTGTTGTGGCAAAGATAGTAGGGGGGAAAATAATAAATTTTTCACTTCGTCGCGGATATCATGGTAGATGTCATGCTGCTGTTGTATCATACAACAATCCTTTTCCAAAGTATTCAGTCCATAAAATTTTTTTACGCTACGGCCTAAGGGTCCCACAAGCATGTTAAAAAAATTTGAAGAACGAAAAATGAGGCAGAGGTTGCAAGCAAATCCCCATAAAAAAAAATAGGACTCTCAGAAATCTTACAAAAAATACACATGATTATGGTCCTCAATTCAAATGTCCTGATATGACACCACAAGATTATTTAGCCGCAAAAACCCAATTTTTAGACAATTTAAAAAAATTTACCGCAGATAGAGATAAAATACAGCAATCAACCCGTAACCAAAGAGATAGTAGCGATTGGTTAGACATCCGCAAAAAAATGATAACTGCATCCAATTTCGGGATTGTGTCAAAGAGAAAGGAAACTAGCAGCAAGGCTAAGCTCGTGCAGAACATTTTATACCAGCCTAATCTAGCACAAATAAGACAAAGTTGCACATGGCCTCGAAAATTAAAGATTTGCGCTGCAACAGCTTACCTTGCAGGAAAAGTTACTGTGGAGCCCTGTGGTTTGTTTGTTGACCAAGAATACCCTTTTATTGGAGCTACACCAGATGGTTTGATAGGGAACGACATAATTGTCGAAATTAAATGTCCTCTTGTAGCATATAAAAAAAGTATTGACAGCGCCATAAAGCAAAATAAAATACAGATATGGCGATTTGACAGGAAGACGAATCAAATAGTATTAAATAAAAATAGCAATTGGTTTTATCAAGTCCAAGGGCAACTCCACGTCACAGGAAGAAAAAAGTGCTTGTTTGGTGTGTGGAGTGGTGAAAACCACCCCATAAAAACTGAGTTTATTGACAGGGACGATGGTTTTTGGGAGACTCGTATAAAGACAAAAATTATCAGTTTTTATATGGACTGGTTACTGCCAGAAATCATTGACTCTCGTCAAACTCGAGGTCTGCCGCTAAGAGAGTCGGATTCATCAAAAGATAATGCACAGTGTACAAAAAGATCCAGGTCTCGGACAGAAGATGCGGAGGAGGAGCCCTACAGAAAAATAAAACATATATTGGGCCTCACCACATCTTTTTCAACATCCAGTGAAGATGAAAACCTTCCTTCCTGCAGTAGACAGCTGAAATTTGAAGAAATGTAGCACAGTTTCATTCTTCGCAGTTCATTATCTCCCGAGCCTTTTTCCAATTGTGTTGGGGTCGGCTTCCAGTCTAACTGGATGCGGCTCAGTACCACTGTTTTACAAGGAGCGACTGTCTATCTGACCTCGTCAACCCAGCTACCCGGGCAACCCAATACCCCTTGGTGATGATTTCGATTTCGATGATTCCGTCCGCTAGATCCGGGCCGATTGTCCTCAAATACTCGTTGACTCGGGCGGCGAGGATCCTCTCGAACATGTTGCCGACCTCATCTAGTAAAACGATGGGTCGGTATGCCGATGGGGAGTCCACCGGCCGCCCTTCCTTCCGAAGAAGGCACAATTGGCCCTCCTTCCAGCGTATTTCCCTTTCCGTGTTCAACTGGCGACACCGGTCTCGCGAAATCCACACGCTTTTGTTTTACTACGGAATCCTACGATCCCGTGTTCAATTCGCGTCAACTGAGCACGCTTTTGCGATCAAGCAACGTTAAAAGAAGTTTTACAAAACAGTGTGTAATTGAATTGAACACGGTTTTTTAACCTGTCTATTCGAAATAAATCCGTACTGATTTGGCGCGTTCGTAAATGTTCGGGATAAATCGTGCGGGCCGAAGCAGGCGAGAGCGCCCGAAGTTGGATTCGCGCGCTTCTCATTGCAGTTTGTTATTATTTTGTTTGTTACTGTGCGTTCATGGTTGTACCTATTTTGTTTACATAGTGCATAAGGCCCATAGCACACGGCGTTTTTTAAACGCGCTGATAACGCGCGTTTCAGGAACGCGCTTCTTCGGCGCTGTAAACGCTAATTGTTGCGTTTGCATTGATAATAGAAACGCGCGCATGAAGCGCGTATACGCGCATTTGAAGCGGTACAAACGCGCGTACAAAGGAGCGGAGTAGGGCAGAGGGGGTGGGGGTCCACCACTGCGCCCGCGCCTCAGTTGCAATAATGGTTTATTGTGTGCTGCGCGTGTATCTCGTTTAAAATGGAACCCTTCGACACCGACCGCTTTATAACAGAAATAAACAATCGTCCAGCTACATGGAATTCACTACTGCCCGAATATTCAAACAAAGTGTTAAAAAGAAATGCTTGGGATGAATTGTGCCAAATTTTTTATAACAATTTTAATGAAAAAACCAGTAAGGAAAAAAACCTGGCAGGTAAGATTTCTTATATTTATTTAAAAATAATTTATTATAGTTTATAGTGCGACGGTACATAGAACAGTAAAACAGTAGAACATGTAATTAGGTAGGTACCAGTGGCGTAGCCTCCATACAACACGATTCCCATCGGCTTCCCTTGGCAGATTCTAATAGGTATATGTATTTTTTTTATATTTACAACAATAGCTTCACTGAGCCCTAGTCTTACAAAAATCTATTCGACTAATCTACGTAATTATCGCAAACAATATAATTACATTACACCAGGGTGACCATTTGTGGCAGGTTCCTGCCATTTTGTACAGATTAATTAAGGACAAAAAAACCCTGGCAGTTGGCAGAATTTATTTAATTAATTTACTGAGAGTCTCAGTAAATTAATTATATAAATTATTAATCTATGCCAGGCTTTTTTTGTCCTTAATTAATCTGTCAAAATGGCAGGAACCTGCCACAAACGGTCACCTTGCATTACACGCTTTCACAAAATATTCTTCAATAAGCTGAATACAAAATACGCAATGTATTTGAATCGCGCAAACGCACACGTATATTATTTTACGCGTGCCGATTTTACTCGCTCATATTTATGGGAATTCAAATGTTTGAAATGTATGCGATTCACGCATACATACACATTACTACCACATGCAAACACTGTCGATAATATGAGCCGGGTAAAGCCGATCTGTGATAGCTTACAATCTTTATTATAAGAATATTATTTCGTTTCATTTGTCCGTTGCAATATAATGTTGTAAGTTAAATTTGACCCACTTGTCGGTTTCCAATTAAGCTGAAATTTTGCATAAATGTGTAAATCGCATGACAGTGGAATATTATGATGATGTATGACGTAGAACTGATCTGATGATAGAGGTGGAAGGTGGCCATAGGAACTCAGTAATAAAGCGATGTACTTCCATCGAGTTTGGACTCGTTTCATTTGTCTTGATGAGTATTTTGTATTCAGACAGTTTCCAAGGTCTCATGATGGAGCTGGAGGGTGGCCATGGGATCTCTGTAATAAAGCAACGTAATTCCGTCGAGTTTGGGCTCGTTTCATTTGTCTTGATGAGTACTTTGTCTTCAGACAGTTTCCAGGGTCTGACGATGGAGCTGGAAGTCGGCTATAGGATCTTCGTAATAAAACAAAGTAATTCCATCAAGTTTGGGCTCGTTTGATTCGTCTTGATGAGAACTTTTATGTAAGTAATTTAATGACGTCTTGTTTATTGACGCGGTAAACTTTTTTTTGTGCTGGCTTTACTTTTCTTTTTTTTCACCCTACGCTACTGGTAGGTACCCTAAATTTTAGAATCTTGCCATGGTACTGCACCTTCATCACTAATAAAATAATCAGCGTACATATTTCGTATCATAGTTCCGCTTAATTGTCCCTGTGACCGTCTTGCACCAATCGAAATCAAACTTGCATCTTCAGGAGGATCTTCTAAACCAACTATACTCAAAGAATTATGAAAATTATAACCGTCACGTTCACGTATGAAATTATGCAGTACACAACAGGCTTTCACAATAGCCACACTGAAGTCCACGCTAACGTTCAGTGGCCGATTAAAGATTTTAAATTTGTTGCTTAATATACCAAATGTACATTCAATGTATCGTCTGGCACGTGTCAAGCGGTAATTATATATTCTTTTCTCTCGTGGCAAGATTTTTCCAGCGTAAGGTCTCTGTAAATGTTGAGATAATGCAAAGCCTTCATCTCCAACAAACATAAATGGTATTGGCACTCCATTATTAGATATTGGTCTCGCATTTGGTATATTATAATTTCCTTGCCTTATCTTTTTGGTCCATTCACTACATTCATTTATTGTTGAGTCTGCAGCCTTTCCATAGCATCCGACATCTATATCGATAAATCTGTAATTTGCGTCACATATTGCAAGCAATACGATGGAAAAATATTTTTTATAATTAAAATACTCTGATCCACTATGTTGAGGTTTTATAACTCTGATATGTTTCCCATCGATAGCCCCAAGTAGATTGGGAAAATTTGCGTATTTCATAAATCCTTCAGCAGTTTTTAGATGTGATTCCTCGGTTGGTTCTGGCATACAGATGTTTTTTAATTTATCCCATATTATTTTCACTGTTTCACGGACTATGATGCCTGCCGTCGTTTGTCCACACTTAAAGTCATAGTGAATATCTGAGAAATAGCAACCCGTAGCTAAATACCTGAAAAGAATAACATTTTTAAAGCTTCTCTTGTTATCGTAAATTTTACATATTTAATTAAAATTAACCTACAACTACTTATTTCAAATGAATTAAAATTAACCTAATAAATAACTAAACTATTTACATTATTATTGTTTTCAGTCATTGAACTTCAAAGAAAATGGAAGAGCATTAAGGACGCTTATAAAAGAGACAAGGCGAAGAACAATAACTGTTCCAGTGGATCTGGAGCTAAACCTAGAAGACCCTACATATATTCCAATTTGCTAACTTTTTTAGACCCGCTTTACGAAATAAGATCTCCAAGTCAAAATGATGATGCAGCACTGGGGAATAACCAAGACTGTGATTTTCAAAAACCACATTCACCAAAGAAGTCTAAAAAGACTCCAAAACATGAAGACCCACAAGACAAATTGTATGAAGCACTGACAGCAAATCTCAAACAGTCTAAGGAAGCGAATAATACAATTTTATCTGAAAATCCCGACATACTGTTCTTAATTTCGTTAGCTAAAGATTTTTCTGCTATCAAAGAGGAATTTAAGTTAGAGGCCAAAGCTGATATGATAAATTTAATTCGTAAATATAAAAATATGGGACACTCATCGAGAATATTGAATGAAAATAGATACCAAGGTGCATTTCAATATGAACATCAGTATGGATACCAGTCTGGATATCAGTCTGAATCTGGATATCAGTCTGAATTTCAACCACAATATCCAAGTAATCAATCAGCGCCAAGAAACGAATCTGTCAGTTCACTTCAAAATTTAGATAGCAATGAATCGGTTACAAATGACTCCGATATCATATCTGACATGTATGATGATATTGAATAAATCTTTTTCTCTTATTCATAATCTAAGTGCACTTATAACATTTTACGATTGATTTAAAAATGTAACAGAACAATAAATAAATAAATAAATACTAGTTGTTTTCTTACCTCAATGTGATGAGCAAACGTTCTTCTGCCGATATACATGATCTCATTGCTGTATTTTGACGAGTTAACTCAGGTTTTAGAATCAAAAGAAGTTCTTGGAATGACGAATATGACATTCGATAACAATTATAAAATTTCTTCCATCTTCTATGTATTACCAATTTTTTAAAAGTTGTATGATAATGACCACTCAATCTTTTTTCACTCGTAAATGGATCTATCCAATAAATTCGCTTTTTTTTACGTTTTTTACTTTTTAAAAGAAGTACTAAAGCCAAAGTAAGCAGTGTTGTCTCAACCGACGCCATTGTACAACTGAAGAAGAGGAGTCTCTGATCAAAACGCAAAAGGTACGAGCGACTACAGCGCGTCTTACCGCTGTACCTGCGCGTATACGCGCAGAAGAGGCAGGTTTT
The DNA here is from genome assembly GCA_963856015.1 of Helicoverpa assulta. NCBI lineage: Eukaryota > Metazoa > Arthropoda > Insecta > Lepidoptera > Noctuidae > Helicoverpa > Helicoverpa assulta. The sequence continues at coordinate 6,308,244 of CAWLCW010000027.1, forward strand.
ATAATCGCCCCGTGTGCTTAAGTTACAAGGTTGCGATCCAATCTCGTTTGAATCGTGTATACGCGCGTTCTCTGCGCGTCGTCAGCGCGTTTAAAAAACGCCGTGTGCTATGGGCCTAATGGAAGAGTTTAAAAGGGTTTTCAGTGAAATAAGAAAAGATTTTGAAATACTCAACTATGACTGTTTCATTCATGCATGATAAGGAAATATGACGTTCACGAAAAATAAAGGTCCAACCTACATCTATTTCGAGACGGCATCAAAAACAATTACCCAGCAGTGGTAGAATTCAGTCCGGCAGTCCTGTTAAAAAGAAACGTGCACACAATATTGCTGTGAACATGACCAAAACGTACGTTCCGCAAAATAGTTGTCGATGTTTTTTTTTTGTTATTTTTGTGCTGATAGTAAATGTTTCAGTAATTGTATTGTATGTAATATTTCATTGAAATCATATTGAGTTAATAATACAACCTACTGCCTACTGTAGAATAATACCGTCGCTGATTCAACACGCTTTTGAAGACTCAAACAGTCTAAGAGACGAGTCAAAAAAGCGAGTTCAGTTCAATTGCACACGATTTTGTTAAACCTTACCCAGCGCCACTTGATCGCAAAAGCGTGCTCAGTTGTCGCGAATTAAACACGGGATCGTAGGATTCCGTAGTAAAACAAAAGCGTGTGGATTTCGCGAGACCGGTGTCGCCAGTTGAACACGGAAAGGGAAATACGCCTCCTTCCATGGCTTCGGGAACCTCTCACACGTCAGGCACGCACTTAAGAGGTCCCGAAATCTTTCTCCCATCTGGGAGGTGGCGAAGGCCACCACCTTTGCGGGCACGCCACCCGGACCTGGGGCCGTCTTTTTACCCCTGAGGCAGGAAACTGCCCTTTCCACCTCGTCCTGCGTAACCAGCGGGACCTCCTCGGCTGACGGAGCTGCATCCCGCGGGACGCTCATCTCTGGTGGAGTGAAGTTGTCCCTGCGCGGAAACAGGGACTGGACCACCCCATCCAGCAACGACGGCTCGAGGGTCTCGGCAACTGGAGGACCTTACTGGCGCAGTTTGTTGCATGCCGCCTTGTACAGCCTCCCAAAGGGATCAAAGAAGATCCGAAGATCCCCCAACTCCTCCGACCACCAATAAACGGCACGCCTAGGAGGCGGACGATGAGACCGAGGCATGCTAGAGTTGCACACCTCGGTCAGGGAGACCCTTACTTGGACCGCTGTGGCGTCCACATCACGAACTCCGGCGACAGCCAGTCAGCGGCTTCCCGATCTAGGCGGGAGAACACCCACCATGGGAAGTGCGACCGACCCTCGCGGGCCCCCTGTGAGCCCGGGGTGGAAACATCAAACCGCACGTATCGGTGGTCTGACAGCGTCTGTCCCCCTATTCAGCTGAGACAGACCGGACGACACGGACCAGGTTTCCACCTCTCGTCCTCAGGCATTGTTGGCTGGGTTACCCCATATCACAGATTTTACGTTGAAGTCGCCCATGACCAACACCCGGTGCTGCACTACTCCGCTTGCCTCCCTGGCGAGGACCTCGAGAAAGTTCTCGAAGTTCGTGAGAGGGTTTGGAGAGAAATACACCCCTAAAAGGGCTATGTCCCCCCACGCGGCGGCGACGTATCCCGGTTCTCTCTCTAAGAGCGAGAGGCGCAGTACACTGAGAATTTCTGTATACAACTAATACACATATAAATTATCTTTATAATAAAGAAGAAAGTTTGATTTGGAAGTTGACGTTGTATATTAATATAAAGCCAATGCTGAGTAGTCTGGACATGCCGTCTGTTGGGCATAGAAGGTTTTGTTCAAGTTTTTGTTCACTTGTTATAAAATAAGAATAATTTTATTTCCACTTTTAATATAGATTATTTTTAAATATGTACGCTATATGTTTTTTTTTTTCAATATGTACATACATACTGTAACTAATTAAAATGTTCCTAAGAAAGTTCACATGATTGTTTAATTGTATTCATGCATCTATCTGTAGCTTTTAAATTAATTTGATACACACAAGTTATTTTCAAACAGTGCCTCACTGCCTCGATTTGTTTTGACACAAAATAGCCAGTCAGCTAGGTATTTTTTTTTAGTTACTTATTCCTCCCACCGAACACAGTCAATGACTCGAGTTATGTCAAAAATCAGTTGTCGACTGTTTTCGTATCGGCGAAAACATGAGCGGCGCCCCGCAGTGGGCTCGTACCTCACCCTCTTAGGTTGGCGATTTTGACAAGACAAGGAGACTTAAGGTGACGGTACTGTAGGACTCTCCCCTAGACATAATATCTGACCAGCTATCATCTTTTCACTCTCCTTTACGCAAAAGCTTTACAAAAAAATCGCCGTTGATATTTTATTCCAAGTTGCTGTTATAAATTATAACGAACTGGCACCAGAATTGTCTGTTTTGAGTGTTCAGGAACATTTAATTCGGTACTTTCTCGGGCCAGCAGCGTGGACCACAATACCTCTTTCTTTCTGGTCGTTCCCTCAATGCTGAGGATCGTGACTGTATGTCAATCTTCTCCACTCGGTCCGGTTCTACGCCATATGTACCGCTCCCTGTATCTGGCCTCCAGTCACCTCTTTGAGGTGGTCCACCCATCTAGCTGGTGCTCTTCCTCTAGCGCGCTTCCCCTCCATTTGTCCGAGAATGATGAGTCTCTCCAGGCTATGCAATGGAGATCGCATTATGTGCCCAAAGAAACTCCGGATCCTTTCCTGGCACAATACCTAACGTGCCTCAAATGCCTTCGCTTTCTCTAACTCCCAGATCTTCAGCTACCACTTCTTCAAGAAATTCCGCGAAATACTACGAACAATAAGTTAGGACGGAAGAGATACTGGTACTGGTTGCTATGCAAAATTAAAAATTCAAGGGAAGTTGGCTCGAAAAGCCATGCAAGTGCACACAGAGTGCAAAGCATGTAAAAAAGCATATTGTTTGGATTGCTACAACGATAAACATAAGAAATTTTGTCAATAAACATTTTTATTTCATTGTTATTTCTGTTTTATTTCGTACTAAATACAAGGCCTGATACCATTGATATAAAAAAAAAATAGAAATTTTATTTTGTTTTTGGTTAGGTTTTTAGCTATAACGTTCACGTAATCATAATTATAATATTACTCCACGCTCATATCAAAATCATGTGCCAAATTTGAATAAAGAAATGAGTCATATGTGACTCATTGGACAGTTAAGTTGTTAAGAAGACCGAATTACACGGATGTTGCACACCTCGGTACAACAATACTTTTACGTCAAATTGTGTACCAATTAGCCCCACTTACGGTAAACAAGTGTTGAAACCGCATCATGAGTTCTAGCTATTAAGTTTTCTCACTTACTCTGTTCTCATTTAAAAGTTTCAATATAATTTAAAGTATTTTAAGTAGAAAAATGAATTCAGACACAACCAAAACCAAACAAGACAAGACAGGAAAGCTGCTCTGTGTGTGTGTGTAAATTTTTCACTTGCACTTCAAAGATTGCATTCCGTTTTTTATATTTCATTCATTCATTTTTGGACTTAAGGAAACCATTTACCCAAATTAATTAAATCAATAAAATATTATTTTTTTCGATTTATCGGAAAATACACAATTCGATGCACATATTTGAAAAAAAAAGTAAATAAATAGAAATATATGACCAAAACTTTAAATGGAAGAAAACAAACAACACCTAGCAACCTCGCCAGTAAAAATAACCAATACAATCACTCAATTGAGATATTTAAAATGGCTGGATTCAGATCTGCAAGACATACAAAACTGTATGCAACCAATATACATAATTGTCAACACACATAAACCAACTTTGAAGCAAAGTTTTCTCTCATCATCATCATCCTCCGAGCCTTTTCCCTCTTTTTCTATTTTTCTTTTTCAAAGATTGCATTCCTTCTTTTGTTCATTCTTTCATTTATTCATTTTTTGGAAATAAAGTAACGATTTTGCCCAAATTAAATAAATCAACACAATTCAATGAACATATTTGGAGAAAAAATTAATAAATACAAATGGCTAGTTAAGAACAGAAGTGATCCAAGTAACATTTCTGTCAAAATTTAGCTAAGTCGATTTTTGGGACTTTTGAGTATGAAGTGAGGTTGTGCAAAAGTAATCCAAGTGCTATTCAGTACTTTTTCAAACAAACTCTTTTATGTTACGTTTCTGTATTTCAACAAATATTGCTATTTTCTAGTGTTATATCAATATTTTTATCAAAATTGCATTTACTAAAGAAAACCAGCTATGAAAGTTTGAGTTATGTTTATATCTATCAAATAACAAACATATTTTAAATCATGTGCTCAACATAACTATGATATTCATAAAAACGCATTTCTATGAATATCTCAACTTTTAAAAAATGCTACTTGGATTACTTCTGTTCTTACCTAGCCAAATATACAGGGTGTGTCGTTCACAATCACATTAAATGAAATGCGTTAATATACTGGACACGATATGACTAAAACTTTAAATGAAAGAAAACAACAGCTAGCAACCTCGCCAGTAAAAATGACCAATACAACTCCTAGACAACAATTGAGATATTTAAATGGCTGGATTCAGATCTGTAAGATATACAAAACTGTATGAAACCAATGTACATAATTCTGTCAACACACAAAAACCAACTTTGAAGCATAATAATCCTAATACATAATAGAAGCTTCATGTGCTATAAAAGTATAATAGCTATAAGGAAGAATCAAATTACTAAACAAGGACTCAATAAATAAAACAAGCTTATCAATATCTTCTGAACTGTTTCTTAAACTTCTCATAATGATAATCATCAGTTGCCCTTTCACCTTTAGCTTTCTTAACTATTTTATCTACACTATCATCTATAACACTATTATTAGTTTTAGTCACTTCTGGTTTTTCTTGTTTTCTTTTCTTAGCTACATCACTGTCCATATTAAACCTGTTGTGTTGCACAAAGTTCACTGCCATATTCGTGGGCACAAATTGTGATGGACAATCTTTTTTATTGTGTCTCTCCCACAGTAATTTCATTTTGGCTTCCTCTGTGGCTTCAATATTTTTAATTTTTGCATCAATACCTAAGTCCACTTCAGGTATACCACTGAGCATCTGATTAGACAGCATCTCCTCAGATCTGTGTGCTGATGAAACCCGAAGATGCTCTGGCAATGATAATAGGGCAGCTTCTTCAGGTGACAAATATTTTAAAGTGTCATTATGTTCAGACTCCTTTACATCTTCGTTATGTCCCTCTGTAAAGAGAAAAAGTTCATTTAAAATCACCAATAATTTTACATTGAAGGACTAATTCAATTACATAATATGATTATTTCTAGGAATGTACTGTAATTAATGCAAATGATGGGAAATATCAGCTTCGTCTAGTTTAATCACATTGATAAATTGTTAAATATTGTTTTATGTACAGATATAAATATGATGTGTTGATTACATCTCGGCAAATCCTGTCATCAATAATACAAGGTAATCATTATACAAGGTGTTACAATGGTACCCCTAAAGCCGAAAGAGGGTTAAATTGCCCCTTATAAAGAGTCAATTAACCTTATTATCCACTCAAGCGTCCGGGCGACTATAGTCGCCCAAAAATTTTTGGCGTTAAGCGTCCGGGCGACTATAGCAGCCTCTTTGACTTGTTCACTTTAAACGAATTTTTATCTATGACAAGTTTCAAAAAGCTTTACGAATATTACACTAGATGGATCTGTATTAAATAACGCATCTATGGGTCGGTAAAACAGTATGCCAGGTACAGCAAAAATATAAAAAATAATTGTTTACAAACTGTGTGTCAAGTTTTGTGAAGTGTTTAGGAACTCTGCATTTAAAATTTAAGTATTCATTTATTTATCATCCTACTGTATTAGTGTTATATATTAAAATAATCCTCAAGATTCATTCTTTCAAAATATTCATAAGTGCTATCAATCGAAAATTTGATAGGTTGTCTTTACATTTAAATAAAGTCGACATGCGAAAACTGCCTTTGTGTGCCAGTTTTTCGTTAAGTTTTTGTGTGAAATATTCTATATTTTAATAAAATTCTTCTTGTAATTAAGAGAATAGGTCATAATTAACGTATAAAAAAATTATGCGGAAAAAAGAAACGGAAATAGTTAGGATTTAACGTTTTTATCGTCATTTCGTCATCCGGGGCGATAACAGATTGCTGCGGGAATGCCTTGTTTGTTTTGGTTTAATGTGCTACACTGTTCATTCCAAGTATAATAATATTGGTATCAAAAAAAAGCTTATTTAATCTAGTTTAATAATGAGTATAAATCAATGAAAAAAAGTTAAATAACGTTTAGTTAAAACTTGTTAAAACAAATATTTTACTTGAATTTAGCCCGTTCTGTTAAGTTCAACTTTTTTTTATGCATTTGTGATTGATTTCTGTACTTTAATTAGTACATATTTTGATTCCTTAATAATTCAGCTTTATACTGGTATATTTTACTTTGCTATAGCTGCAATAGTTTGCTAGAAAATACACTTTAAATCGGTAACGGCATGGCGCGCTCGACGCGGTTCAACACAGATCGAGCGCGTGAACGTACAAGGCGTTGACAGGTGTCGCACGCGAACGCTTGAGTGCTTATTCAATTGTAATATCGATTTTTTATTTACTGTTAAATAAAATAAAACTAAGTTTTTCATTGAAGTGCAAGCCCTTGCTCAGTAGGGTCACGGAAAAACTAACCATTGAATACTATTAAGAAAATAATAATTATGCTTCATTTACTAAATCTTCTGTTTATCCAAATGTCTCTTTATATTATCACTTGAAGAATATGTCTATCATCTTATACAACCACTAGCTTCTGCCAGCGGTTTCGGTCAGTGGGTCGTCTTAGGGGCGGAGTTTCACCCGCATCCCGTGGGAACTACTTCCCGTACTGAGATAAAAAGTAGCCTATAGCCTTCAAACAAACAAACAAACTCTTCCGCTTTATAATATTAGTATAGATTAGGTTCTTAAAAATAATATTGCAATAATAAAACCAACCTTTTCTTTTGGCCAATTGTTCTTCAATATACTTCATCATCTCTTCGTCTTCATCGCGTTTGTTTGTCTCGGCGGAAAATTGTGTGCCTATGCCAGTATCATAAGCATCGTCCACTTGTTTTACCTTGCCACTTTTTAACGCCTGCATGTTCACCATGCCACCAGCTTTAACTTTAAAAGGATCTTTACACGTGATTTCTTCTTCTAACGTGGTCTTTTGTCCGGTAGCCAAAGCCACTACACTAACGCCATTGGGTCGTTCTCGAAGTTTCTGTAAAACTTTCGTCTCTTCCAATTTTGCCAAGATGTGTTCCTCTTCAGAATCATCATCGTCATCGACTTTTATTCGCTGGCGAAGATTCTTCCTCTTCTTTGGTTTAAACTTTATTTCTTCATCCTGCGATAAAGGATTTTGCGTAGCTTCTTCCATTTTATTGACAATAATAGTAAGTATTACTCAATGAAAAATTTTATGTAAAATAATTTCTTAAATTTCCACAACCACTTGGCACAACGTCATACCTACGCACTTTTAATCAATTTACTACTTCTTCACTATTAAACTATTGATCAATATCCAAAAAGTACAACGTATCACAAATCACAAGCAGCAAGCAAAGCAGCACAACTCCGCCATATTGGCAATATTGGCATTGGGCCATTAAAACTATGGCTGATAGCCACAGATTATGTACTATTCAGGGACAGAATAATATAAAACGCTCTGCCTCGCCGATCAAAACTGGAAACACACTATCGAAACCCGATGCCACCCTACACCTCGCGACGCGACGCGACGCACGTAAATACTACCTATTCTGTACATTTCCTTAATCCATACGTGTAAACTCGGTTAAGAATCCGACCATAGAACATAAATATTGACATTAATCATTGACTTGACATTGATAGCTTCCACTGACAGTTGCGATGCGGATGACATGCTCTTGTTTATTTCTTACTGATAAGAAGTTGAAAGTATAGTTGATAATGAAAATGATAAGGAAGGAAGGAATGAAACAAGTTCATTGAAGCGACTATCGTGGCGATAGATAGTTCATAACCATTAGTGCGATAACTGCACTATTGATTGGTTGTGTCGGATGCAAGCATTTTTTAAACCAATAGAAATGTCCAAAGTTCTGCTTTTACAATCACCACCGCCAAAATTTGAAGATATACAGAAATCAATTTTCAATGAAGGAGCTGTGGACTTTTTATATCGTTTACACAAAACATTTGAAAAATCTATCGAAAAACTTTATAAAGATAGATTGCGCCGCACGGTGGCAACTCAAACACTTTCGACTTTGGACTTCAAAAGGTCTCCAGAAAGGAGTGATAAGTCATGGACAATAGCTCCGTTACCTCCCCGGTTACTGTAAGTTATTATCAAAGTTCTTATTGATTTAGTTTTGACACCACAGTAAAATAATCATCACAAAATAACAGCTCAATCCATAATAAGATAGTTTTAAAGTTTATCTGCTTCTTAAAATAAGGTGCATATAGTCAGTTAGATAAACTTTTACGCTTTAGCATTAGAAATACCTTTAAGCTGAGAACAATTTAGCCCTGCTGCCAATAGTTATTCTATACTACATTATAAAGATTGAGGTTTGTTTTGTATGCTTGTTTGCATTTAATCGGCGCAACAGTACTGAACCAATGAAAAGATCTTTCACTCCTTGGAAGCTGCACCATCCTTCAGTATCAGACTATACTTTATCTGGGTGAAGAAGTTTCTCCTGGGTTCATGAAGTTCCTTCAGATTTTAATGAAGCAGTGGGGAACAGATACATTTTGGTATGGTTAGCAGTTCTCTAAAACTTATTGTTACTTGTAGGAATCGACATCTAGATCTTGGAGATGTCTCAGCTTCAAACACTGCTCACTTCGTATCCTCTCTCAATGAAGATGTTCAAGGCATACAAGTTGATTTTGATGATGGTCATTGTCCTACGTGGAAGAATCAGCTACAGGCTTACCAAAATATAAAACTGGCTGTGAAAGGAAAACTTCTTGGAGCACCTGTCACTATCACCACCAGTCCCATTCTTATGTTGAGACCCAGAGCTTGGAATATGATTGAACATAATATTTTAGTAAGATAATTTTATCTTTGTTCTAAAATATGTTGGCTAATATGTAATATATTCTAAAAGTTAATAATAATTTGATGACCGTAAAATTATAATTCAATTCTGGGTTAGGCTCGCCGTTGTACATAAACTGTTTTTATTCTTTTTATTATTTATTGTAAAGTGTGCAATAAAGAATAATAATTATTTTTAGATTGATGGCAAAGAGGCTGTTGGACCTTTAGTAGACTTTTCAATATTGATGTACCACAACGCAAAGATTCTTTACGAGGCAAATAGTGGCCCCTTTTTTTATCTGTCAAAATTGGAGGGTGCTTCAGAAGCCCAGCTCTGGAATGATATATTTATTTGGGCACAAAATGAACTTGGTCTACCTCTGGGCACCATAAAAGCTTGTGTGCTGATTGAGAATATAGTCTCTAGTTTTGAACTGGAGGAAATCTTGTTTGCTCTTCGAGAGCACTCCTTGGGCCTCAACTGTGGAATATGGGACTACTGTGCATCTATAATATCCAAGTTTGGTGATTATTACCTTTATTTGTCGGATTGATTAACCTTTTTTCACTTTGTTGGATAGCTTTTCTCTTGTCTTGAATGCAATCGTTTTCCAGGGGATCGTGAAGAATTCTTGTTGCCAGATAGGAACAAGTATGTAAATATGGATCGTCATTTCCTAAGCAGTTATTTGAAACTTGTTGTGAGTACATGCCATGCTAGAGGAGCTCCCGCCACGGGAGGTATGGCTGCAGCCATGCTCAAACCTGGCTCTGACATCAACGATAAAGAGTAAGTATATCGTTGAAAAATTACAAGCCTGCATAATATGCAACAAATTAGCAGCATTTTTGGTGTATATTTTTTGTTCGTTATATTTTTTGGTAGCTTTGAAATGCCAGCTAATTAAGTGATCCATCTATAATCGTGATTACAATAATTGCAAATCGATAATTGATGAATGGATTCCATTTCATGGTTTCACAGATCGCTATAAACTGAGTCATTTCAAGCACGTTTATTTTCGATATGGTGATCTGAGACTGCAAAAAAATCTTGGTAAATGAGTATCTACCCAGCTCAAGGCTTCAATTAGATTCAAATTAATCAAATTCAAACGTGTAGTGCTTCCTGGCTTCACTTCAATAACACGTAAACGATTTCAGATCTAAAGCGATAATAACAAAGATACTGGCTGCAAAACAGAAAGAGATTGAAAATGGTGTCGATGGTTTCATGGTGTATGACGCAAGAGTTGTGCCGCATATCAATGAGGTTTGTTAACTTTTCTACTACTTTACTTATTCCCTACTACGCTACAGAATTGGCGACATTAGAAGTAAAAGAGGCGAGAAAAGAAGAAAAAAGCTTGATATCTGCATAAACTGCCTCGTTTGTCTAGCTGTCGTAATTGCGCTTGCTGTCACGAGGTCTCGGGTTCGATTCCCGGCAGCCCGGAGCCTGGAAGTTGGTGATTATATGATACACCCGTGCATCAGAGAGCACGTAAATGTTGGTCCTGCGCCTGATCTCTCTCCGGTCGTGTCGGATTGCCGTCCCATCGGGCTAGAGTGTGCACTTGTGGCTGTGCCAATGCTTGTGCACTGTGCTCTATAATATGTCGTACGCAGTTGGCTAATCTCCGTATATGAAACCAGCCTTCAGAAACTACCTAGTAAATCCATCGCCGGAACAGTTAGCGGACCTAGCAGTACCTACGTAATTATATTTTTTACAAGATACCATGACAATCGGAAACTTCACGGAAATACAATGTGGATTAAATTGAGTTTTTGTTCAAACGATTGGAAATTTCTCGAGTGTAGAGTTACATTAAGGGATATTACGGAACGTTTCCTAGAGAAACCTGACAATGAATAACTTTGATAGTTTTCTATGATGTTCTGACTTCTGAAGCATTGTGGCATGAATTAATCATGTTTCATTAACGAAGTACCTACAAGTTCCTGAATAGATTCTTAGGTACGCAGGCAATCAGGTAGGTACTGAAGAAACAGGACTTATGGTACCTATGTACTTACAGATGCTGTTGAACATCTTATCGCACATTAAGCTACAGTTTTGGCTCATTTGTAGAAACTTGCAAATCATTATGGGTAGCCATTCATAAGCTATGTGATATCAAACAGTCTTACCAAAATGCAGTTGCTTCATATAAAATAGATACTGGGGCCTAGACTGGAATCTAACCCCTTCGTAGGTGGAGGAAACGTGATAGTTAATATACTTACCCCATACAATGCTATATTCAATATTTAGGTTTATTGCAAGCATCTGCAAGGTGTGTTCTATTTATGTGCGATATTTGTTTATAGCTCTGGAAAAAATCTGGTGCCACTCCAAATCAGATATGCAAGAAATTCGACGTGAACATAACGCCCCAGGATTTGCTTTCCATACCTCGTGACGGTGTAACGTTGCAGGGGATCAGACACAATGTGGCGATCACCATACTATTCATATATTACTGGCTGGCGGGCATCGGACATTTCTTCTACAGCGGAAATGTAGAGGACTCGGCCACTGCTGAAATTTCCAGATTTCAAATCTGGCAATGGATACGATTTGCTGTAAGTTTTGTTTCTAGGGTTTTCACACACATACCTACTTTTTATACTTAGGTATTGAGCATAGGCATCTAAAATAACGCTTGGCGTGATTTTTTGGCGTTTGTCATCTCAGCAGTTAAAGGCATGTTAATTTGTGTAGTAGTAGTAATGGTAGGTAACTATTATAGTAATCTGTGGTAATGGGTAGATACTTTAAGGGTAGATAGTCAAAAGTCACCCACTACCACTTACCAAAATGTATCAGATTGCCATGCCATGGTAACTTAACTGGATTAAGGTCAGAGAGGTAAGAAAAGAAACACTGAAACTCAGAAAAAATATAACACGAAGTAACTACACTTAAATTCAAATCTATCCTCCTCATAGGTAATACAGAGTTTAGTATAAAATAATATTATTTTGTTTCAGCCGCCTCTTGAAGACGACCCCGAAGTGCATGTAACAGCTCGCCTAATCGAGAAGAAAGCAGCGAGTTTCGCCACGCATGCGCACAAGAACCTTTGCCGCTCGAATGCCGAGCGCAAACGTTTGACAGCCGCACGGTACATGAGCATGGAACTGTTTCTATGTAGAAACCCGCCCGAATTCATCACAACCTATCTCAATGACAATCATAAATTCAGAACGTTACACAATAAAGCTCTTCAGAGTAATTTGTAAATATCTAGATATAGGAAATAACGATTGATGTTTAAGATTTAGATCTAACCTATTTATCTGAATTCGTTACATGCTAATGAAGTATATTTTTTATAAATTGAGATTTTAAATTGTACACTGTGATTGTCCTAGAATATAAGTGTTATTTTTACCCGACTGCCAAGGGTTCTGTTTGTTAATAAATATACATAAAGCCGTTTTCATGTTATGTCGTGACAACGGAAAGCGGGTTTCATTTTTATATATATAGATTGACGAAACTAATTTTCCTCATATTTCGCATACCTACTACCTACGAATGCATCGAAAGCTTTTTCCTTATTGACAGCAAATAAAAAATATTAGTCATGTTTTTAAATTATTTATTTTCTTATAGTTTATAAAAATATTTTGATTTACTACAATTGAATATTCGATATTGTAGGTGGCCACTGCAGGGGCCCGATTCTCCTAAGTTAATAATGTCAAAATCGAATAGAAATCGAGTCGCAATATGATCACAATAGCAGTTTTAACCATATCGGGCATTCTGCTACTAATAAAAGACCAATCGTATTCGATTGACATTTGATTGGTGTGCGATTGGTCTGCTATTTCGGTGATTTTGGTCTATACGGTAGTTTGCTGTACAATCATTTTGCAATCGTAAATCATTTGCAGACAAAATGATTCATTATTGAAATCGAGTCGAACGTGAATCGTATGTTGCTTAAGTAAAATTGGGAGAATCGGGCCCCAGAAGTTAATTGCATTCTTCTCATTTCATTGCATTCTAGTGGCAATGTTTACTCCACAGTCTTTGATCAACAGTAATTGAAGGTTATTTGCACGGTTTTGGTACTACTAATGTATTAATCTGTGAGCTTAGATCTATCACACAAGCTGGGCAAATACTGAACACTTGAGCTAAATACGGGAGAAAGCCCTAGCTGACTGACAATACCTATAAATAGCAGATTTTTCACATGTTTCAAAATAAATGTCCGTTTCAAAAAAATCTGATGATGTTCTGCGTTATTAGTTACTAAAACAAATAACTATACTTTCCTCGTGTAAGTTTGCGTCCATTATGATCATCACGACAAATGAATAAGGATTATTAAACTAAACAACTTTAATATAAGTTTGTAAACAAGTATTTATTTTGATGTCTTTTGCTAAGCAAGTTTTAACAAATCACTATTGAAATGTCACTTAATTTTAAGTTCCACCTTTATTCACAGTTAGTACTTGAAAATATGCAAATTATAATAACAAGTACTACTCAAAATTGAGTGATATTAGGTATATTATGTACCTAGTCTTTCAATACAATAATTAAACATTTCATACTTGTTAGATACGTACTTACCTAAATAACAGTTTTACAAACACAGTACATTAATTGAACAACAAAGTCACAAAACAGACATTTATTTATATAAACCAATGACACCTATATTATGACGTCCTCCTAGCCGATTATCGGCTATTATAGTGCACAAGCATTTGCGCAGACACAGGTGCACTCACTATTCCTTCACTCTCACAACCCGATGGGACGGCAATCCGACACGACCGGAAAGAGATCAGGCGCAGGACCGACATTTACGTGCTCTCCGATATTATAACAAGTAGTTATGTATCCCAAAAATATATTCTTCGTATTATACAGTCAATTAAAACACAATTTCTTAACTAGTCTTCAATGATGGTATGAGTAACAAACCATAGCTATTCAATTTGTTACATTGTGATATTACAGATACGCAATTGAAAAACATTCTCCTTAGGGTAAGTCTACACGGTGCATGTAGCTGGAGTGGAGCAAGTGATCCGGGAGCACGCAACAGAGCACACGGGTGGATATCTTGCTTTGGCACATGCGCTAGTTTTTTAAAATGCATGTTACCTGCGCATGTGCCTCAACATACACAAGCTACTTGCACCGTGTAGACGCACCTTAACCAACTTTCCTCCAAATCCTAAACGGAACATTGGCAGTTATTATGTGATTAACTAAATGCTATACACCATATTTTATAAGCTGATACATCTGAAAGTAGATTGTAGTTGTCATTGCAAGAGTCGCTGCGCAAAACTCAATTTTAGGTATGAGAAACTATATTTTGTCACCTAATCCCATGATATACCTACATTCTTCATAAATAAAAAAGGCTTAAGTCTGTTGTTTTGTCCTAATTACATTTTGATGGTACATAGTATGTATTACCGTTGTCACATGTACCTATCTTTATTATCACGACCAATATGATTGTCTCTTTATATCTCAGCCAGTTGTATATACCACAAATAAAAAGAAACTTCTTGGTAAACAAAACGTGAAACAATAAAAAATATATAACTCTTTTAAGACTGGTCATAATTACTAATTTATTGATTTAAGTTACCGTTGTAATCACAAGGATAATAGGTGTTTAAATAAATACTATTCTTTACCGTCAATCCCGAAGAGATATGTAGAATAAGTATACATATACCATTATTTTAATTATTTCCTCTAAAGCAACAGCTAATAAAAACTTTACAAATCGAGCATCATTCTCTATTAGTAAGTATAACTCTTTTCAAATACTTTTCGCCTTTCAACCTCATGTGAGTTAGATTTTGCGTATAACTATTATAAGGACACTTGTCTAATATTGTAATATTCATTTTGATTAGGTTTATATGTTTTAGAACAACAAACTATAGGTACAAGAGGCGTGGAAAATGATGTAAGATAATGAATTCGATGGAATTAACCTTCATGCTTCAGTCTCGTACACTGAGGGTGAGGTGCAACTCACCCATTTCATTTAACTATAAAGATAATCAGCTTCATTAAATTTTATCAAGTCGGCCAACTGAAAATGGCTCGGCCATCCTTATAGTTAAATGGTGCAAATAATATTCATAACGCGTGTTATGTGAACAACAACGTGTCAAATAGGCTCGCCTGAAGCAAATACACAAAGTGTGACGACAAAACGTTGGTACACAAACCAATTAACGAGGGCCCCACTTGCAAGTTTTCTTACAAACTGTTGTTGGCAACTCACGGCCGTTTTTAATATTGTATCTATCTGTTGTTTTGCTTACTAGTGATAGAAATTTGTCATTACTTGTGTCGAGCTATTGTTAAAATTCTGTCTCTAGCAATGTCTAGCTAGATTATGATGAGCAAGCAAATCAACAGATTATACATAGAATATCGGGAACGCCCGTTTGCGGAGCAAGATAGAAGAGTATAATTATGAAAAAAAGTCATCGTTAATTTTAAAGCCTCTAGTTTGTCTAGTGCGTGTTTATTTTAAGTGTTGTTTGTACGTTGCTAAGATACGGAACACCTGGAATTCTGTTCGCCGCCTACTCGCGTCCGCGTTAAGGCGCGAGCAAAGGCGTTGTCTCGGGAATGTAGGCTGCCATTCTCTTCTTGTAAGGAGAGCGCTAAAGCATGTGCTAATGCCTCGTCTTCAGTCTGAAAATACGGTAAAAATTACATCATAAATATATATCTAATATAAAAAACTTTAAAGTTTGGATGTGTGGATTTTGATGCAACTTTACAGCTTATTTGTCGGGGTTAATCAGTGACCCTGTGGAACCGTATACTTAAATACTGGATATTTGTTACCTGGGGATGTTGTAGCATTCAGTATTGGAAAAAATATAACTTGTATACAACATTGTGTGCTATGAGTTAACTCGATTTCTACAACGCCAATAATCAAAAGTTTAAGTTCTTATGATAAATTACTATTTATACATCTTTTATTTTTCAGACTGCTTACTTATGGCTGTAACGTTCAATCGACTAATCGACTTATAGTAGTAATGTCACGTCATCAGTGTTGACAGTTGAACTTGTTTGTCTATGAGCGAGCGGGCGGCCATTCGAATCTCGGCGCCAAGCGTGGCAGTGTGACGTCCGTATTGTGAAAATACAAATTAATAAAAGTTTGTGTTCCACCAACTGCCGTCTTTTGTTGAAGATTCCCCTGAGCTGTGTTTCAGCTCGTCTTTTTAACTTTAACACAGATAAGCTAGAGATACATATAGAAATTAAAGACTTACCATGTTTCCTTGTACTTCTGAGAATGAAGTAACTGATGCAGCTATTGGAGTTCTGTTCACATTTACACGATTCTCCGCTGCTTTCATACGAGCCATTGCCGCTTCACTGTAAAGAAAGCCTTGCATTACTAACATAATTGTAATTTATGACACACCAAATAGCTTGGTTGATTTTTATAACATTTTAAATTCATTAAATTGTGTACTACTAACTAATTCTTGTATTTATTAAAGGTAGCCTATGATCTTTTGCTGGCCCTAGAATATTTGAGTACAATATTGTAATATTAGTTAGGATTGTATATGATACTCACGCAGCTTGTCTTCTCTTGGCAGCCAGTTTGCCTTCACATGCGTGGTCCGTACTGTGTCGATGTCGCAAACAAAAGTTTAATGTACACTCGCTACACACGAGTGGCACCATCTCTTTCGTCTTACAGCCCTTGAATGCACACCGGTTTGTAAATACCTGTGAACAAAGATCATAAGAAGTGTATTTGTATGTGTCTAGAAATTGTCCAAAGTTACCTTAGCGTTAAAGCAAACAAGAGAGCTCATTGAATATGATTAAATGTAAAAGTTCCAAACTACATTCATAAACACAAATTACAGCATCTACTGTGTGTGTATGGCATGAGCACATCTTGCAAAATTTTACTTTGTTTATTAAGTTTAAGGAGCCTATACGCTGTATGGTTATTTCCTTTGTCTCAATCCATCCAAAGGTTGTCTGTAAGAGATTGCTTTTAACTACAAGACCGTCCATTGTGTCACCTAAACTTTTAATATTTTGTTGTGCATTTTATAATCTAAATAGGTGTACATAATAGAGAATATATCTATCTATAAACTCATGTGTACAGACGGATAAATAAATTGACCAAACCGCAGGCTTACTTTTTTCCGCCTCTCCTTAGCTGGGTCTGAGGTACATTGGTTATCAATATGGGCCCCCACAGCCACATCCGGGGGTTCCCCACGTCTGCCCGGTACTGGTTTCCCACAAAGGGGACAGTCAGGAACTTGGACGTCACGAGTGTTGGGCTCAGGACATTCATGCTTTGCATATGCAAAGTGGTCAGAACTGTAACAGACAATAATAAAATATTAGGGAGTTGGAATAATTATGACTAAGAATGGATGACTCATTTCCATCTTTAGCCCAATTAGAAAATATTAATGTAAGGTAAAAATAACTACTTTGTTTACTTATTCATGACCTTGCATTGTACTTTGTTTAAATCAATAACTTAATGTGCTAATGTGAATGTTTATAGTACAATTTTATTCATAATACAAGTTTTAGATGACATTTTACACAAAAATCTGCAGAACAACTTACATTGTTCATTGAGACTCAATATTCCACACATTCCTTAGATACATTCTAAACTGTTGCACTAAAAACTATGACCTTAAAATCACTTACCAGAACACATCTTTACAAGCCCCACATTTGTATGGCAAAAAGTCTGAAAGAGAAAATATGATGATATTATAGTACATATTATATGGGAAGGGCATTCATATGCATAAAGTAGATAATGTTGTGGTAACAGTACTGATTATTTGTATGAATGGCCAATATGTGGGTAGAGATAAGAGGAATTTCCTAAATTGTGTCGAAAATACTAGCTAAACAATATGAACAAAATAAAGATACCCACTGACTTGCAGTATCGAATTGGAGTTGAAAACACTATTTGTGAATTTAAACAATAATTTGACTTACTACTCAAAGGAATATATAAGGATATTTACTATTGAAAGGAAACTTTGTTAGCACTCACCCAATTTGTTGCATGATTTGTATGAACAATTCTTTCCAATATGAGGAAACTCCATTGTTTAATAAGTTGAACTTGGAACTCGCTAAAATTCTTCTACAACCAGAGAAATAACAGTGATGACGACAATGATTTGCTAACAGTTTTATATCACGTTATTGCAAAAGAATTACACTATAACATGTATTTTTGATTCGTCATCGTCTGACTGTCTGTCTGACACTTCTGACAGCCAGAAAGTCAGCGAAACAGAAGAACCAACCGAAAATGCGGAAAGAAACGGTGAAACATTTTTTTAAATTGATGTGCATTTACAAATTCTGTATTTCTTTTGTAAAGTAGTACGAGATACTTTTAGTTTTGAGTTTAATAAAATAAAATTACTTTATGAAATCACATTAGCTTTATAGACCCTACAATTCAATGTGAAGTAAATGCGATGATATCAATTACTTTGAAAGTTATACTTCAAAAAAGCGTATAAAGTTTTAAAGTAGTAAATATAAAACCACATTTGTAAACTCATCTATCAAGAGACGTTCCATTCCACGCACGCAATGTTTGAAAATTCACCTTAGCCACGGTGAACTCCTTTTACTTTATTTAAACAAGTTTATAGAATTCAGTTTAATTAAAATAAGCAAAAAAATATCTCGATATATTATTTGTAACGAACTCTATTATGTTTTCAGTTGATGGCGTCCGGGAATGAGATGAGAATGATGAATAATTTCTGGTGACAATGCCTCTGATCCACGTGAGAAAAATAAAAAAAGCAAATGTCAAATTGCCAATGTCACTAACGTCATCTTCGACCTGTGCGACGTCTGGGACGACCCGTATTTTTTTAATTAATCCTTAAAATAAAAAATATCATAAAGTGATCCTTATTCGGGATCACATGACACACTGGGCCTTTTAGAAGAACTGTCAACAAAAATGAGTAAAATTATTTCTTCCACGGCTAAACTTCTAGCCGGTAATACGGTTACGGTGGGTGCAAGTTCCTCATGATTTTTCAGCAGATCGAGCTTTTCTTTTATAAAAGTGCCGTTTAAAATAGGCGAAGAAAGTATAAGAGTGATTATTCATTACAATTTTTGATTTTAGAAAGTGGGCGCCCCGGTCGCAACTACGACTACAGCTAAATACAGTACGAAGAAAGAAGCCACTTTTGAGATCAAGGTAGCTTCGATTTATTATTTATTCTAATTCTAATTACGTCCAATGTGTGTATACTAGAGTGTATATTCACGTTTGGTAAACGCCGGCTTTTATTTTTGTTGAATTACATTTGTTAGTTTTGAAATTATGTAACCTAACCTTCATTGTGTCAAGTGTAATGGTGTTTTGATGCCAGTCATTTGACAGAATTGTATTCCTGAAACCACCCTGATACTATGATAGCTATGGTATATTGAAGATACTTAAAAAGCACAAAAGAAGGTTTGATTATTGAATTAATCAAGCTATCAATATTTACAGTTCAATGAGTTCATTGATTGCCATGTTTTGTGATAATTTGAAAACAATTCGACACCTTGAAGGTGTTTATACTACAATAGTCTGAGTCATATCATTGTAATATAGATGCATGATTAAAATTATGAACCTTGTATGTAATATATCAGCGTAAGTTCTTACAACTAAAATTCTGTTGCAACAGCCTTTCAAACTCCACAAGTTGGATAAAGGCCCCGCAACGAAAGCAACTCTAACCAGTGAAGATGCTCTCAAACTATATGAAAATTTGGCAATGCTCCGACGTATTGAAACCGCGTCTGGAAACTTGTACAGGGAGAAAATCATCCGTGGTTTCTGTCACTTATACTCAGGTATGTACATTTGGGGAGCAAAACTCTATGTGCAAAAACTGTTTAATTGCCACAATATTTGTAAATTTTAAACCTCTCATGAGGTCTTACCAGTTCATTTTAGTACTGATTTTTTAATATATTACTTAGGAAAGCCTATATTGACTAAGTTCTGTCATATTGACTCAGAATTCCACAAGTGAATATCCCAATAGTGTAAAATATTTTTATTCATTAGAAATTCATATTATTTCATTTACAAAAGGCTAAAAGTAATATTGTGTCATTGTAACTTCAATACTATAAAATTTCTCACTAGTTTTGTCATTAAAAGTGTCACTGTTTTATCGTGGAACATACATTCAACGGAGCCTCATACCAACATTAATAGATTCTACTGTGAATAATTTGACAATGATCAAAACTCAACTCTCTCAACACAAACCTATTGTTTCAACTTCTACAGTTATATCATCATTCGTCTATTGAAGTAGTAATAAAGTAATAATATACACTAGGTCAAGAGGCAGTTGCTGTGGGCATGCGCGCTGCTATGCGTGAGGTTGACTCTGTGATCACTGCGTACCGTTGCCACGGTTGGACACATCTCATGGGTGCCAGCGTGCTTGGAGTACTCTCCGAGCTGACTGGCCGCAGGACTGGTTGCTCCAGGGGAAAAGGAGGTTCCATGCATTTGTATGCAAAGAACTTCTATGGTGGCAACGGAATTGTGGGGGCCCAAGTAAGTTTATTTTGGTGTAATAACATCTTTGTCATGTCATGTAAAGTATTTATAGAAATTGTAATATCAGTGTTATTTATTAAAGTTAAGTAGGTTGTTTGCTTGAATGCGCTAAGCTTTGCAAGAGATTCTTTCAGAGTTAGATAGATTAGTTATCTTATCAATTAACTTGTAGTTAATTGTAACAGTTTTGATCTGAATTTCCAGTAATTGGGTAACAAAATAAATACCATCTCAGAATAAGAGTTGTTTGATTTTGGATTCTACGGTACTAATTGTATGCTCTCTGAGATAAGCATTTGTTTGTAATCAAGTTGGTTTTAATGAGTAATTAATTCTTCAGGTTCCATTAGGCGCTGGAGTTGCATTTGCGCACAAATACAAAGGTGATGGCGGAGTGAACTTTGCCCTATATGGTGATGGAGCAGCCAACCAGGGCCAGCTGTTCGAAGCGTACAACATGGCCAAACTGTGGGACTTGCCCTGTGTCTTCGTCTGTGAAAACAATGGATATGGTAAGAAAAAATCTTATTATTCTATTAATACAGCGGTTTCCATTCTATCCACTATCTCCCGGAAATAAAACTATATTCCGGAAAACCTGCAAGGTGCAAAGTTCCAGTAGAATCAATATTAATACACCAAGTCATTCAATCAATCAATGCAATTTAATTTTAATTACTAGAGGTCGTTAAAAAAATGTACTACAAGATGCATGTGACTGTGACATGTAGTATGTAGTAATACATCCGACCTCTATTTGACCTTCACGGCATACAAATGATGACTGACTGATAACATTCGTTTTGTTTACAATTTAAAATCATAACAGTTATGACTAGTACCTATGTTCGTTCTGAAGACCTTCGTATTTCAGAATTGAGGAACAACCCTGCAGCTTATTAGGTAGCTTAGGTAATTGAAAGAGTAACCCATTTGAATGTTCCAGGCAGACAGTTTTTAGTCAGTAAAAGTCTGACACACCCTCACCACTGCTAACACACAGCGGGAGGGGTCATTTGATGATTTTTGACGTCGTTAAAAACAAAAAAAAAGGCATTATAAAGTTAAGGCACATGATTGAACATGTTCATTTTCCTGGGTTTGGCGATTATCACACTGCCCCGCATGATGCAGCGTAGTGCGTGGATGTGTTTTTTTCCGTTGTATGGAAATATCTCCGTTTGTATGGAAAACACGCATAGTCCAACACATTGAAAATGCATCCACGCGCGTTCATGCGAATCACGCACATACATGCGGAGAAAAACGCACCCCCGCGCGTAGGTGCGGGGCGAGACGCAAGGTATGGCACACTGAATCCCGCAGTGACGCGCGTGTGTATGTTTGAAAATGGAACTCGATGAGAGCCGCCGTGCGTGAATTAACAAAACGCACCTACGCGCGTGAGTGCGTGAAAAACCCGCACGATGATGCAGATCTGCACTCCCGCAGGAACGCGCGTAGGTGCGTCGACACGCAAGATGCAGCGTGATGCGGGGCAGTGTGAAGATCCCCTTTCACCTGTTTCCTGAATTAATGGAAATAACAGTGTGAGCCCCTAAACAAAAAAGAATTAAGTTATTTATAACAAACTTTTCAATAATTTTTAGGATTGAAAAAGCATTAAAGCTATTCCTCATAGTGATCAAAATGCTATGTGAAAGATAATTCTTATTGATATAACTTGTTCAATGGTTAAATTTCAACAATATTTCCGTGTGCCAGTATCATGCTCATATGTTATGATAATATCGTGGTTTTCACACAACAGTCGTCTTGTCTTATTGTCTTTGATTTTATTACTTTATTGTTATCTCCCAAAGTTTGTCTAGACACGTTTATCTCTTTTGAAAGCCAGCACAGTTGTAATAAACGAATTCTAATCGCCATTTTTTATGCGATAATTATTTTTAATAATAGATAATAAAGTTATCTAGTTCAAGTTGGTTATCACTGCTTGCAGACACTTAATCATTCATGTGGATGTTAGTTTGTTTGTCATGCGTGGGCATTGTCATCAAAATACAATGAAATGTTGTATGCATTTCAATCTTAATTGGTATTTATATAAATGTGTATAGTAACTTCCTAGTTGATAAAATAGTCATTATAGCTGAACTGATATCAATGGTGCATCTGCCGGCGATAGTGGCCATTGTGCATGCCCACACCCCTAATTTACCTATTTGTGACGTTACACTTATTTCTTCTTTTTAGGTACCTACTCCCTTATATACTCCCCTATAAACTCCTTTATGTACTGCCATTATATACTCTCTCTTATGTACTCTCTTATCCCTTACGTTTTACCACTATGTACTTGTTCAAGTAGGTACTCCGATATGTACTTTCTCACGTACTATATATATACTATCCCTATGTATCTAAAGCAAACACCAATAAATAAATTTTTAACATCTACATATCTATCGGTCACATAAACAACTTAACTTCATATGTTTGTGTGCATCGACATTTTTTTTTTCTAGGTATGGGAACCAGTATGGACCGTTCATCAGCAAGCACAGACTATTACTCTCGCGGCGACTACATTCCTGGCATCTGGGTCGACGGTATGGACGTGATCGCGACCAGGGAAGCCACGCGATTCTGCATTGAATACTGCACTAGTGGAAAGGGTATGTAAATAAACGTAACCTATATCTATATTAGATAGATATTTTGTATTAGTTTAGCATTTTTGGTTATATAACTCAGCGGTTCCCAAATGGGGTTCCGCGGAACCCTGAGGTTCCGTGACAGGCCCTCAGGGGTTCCGTGGAAAATTCAAGATTTCCATATGGTAAATCGTTTCACTTTTGACAATATTTAATTATTATTCATTTTCAATTAAATTGTTTTAAATATTGCATTCCAAAATTCCATTTAGGCACCATGTAGGTGGGTACCACTCGGGAGTGTAAGTCTCGTACTTTCGCGACAAGTGGCGGGGAAAGGCCACGGCAGCAGATAATTTAATTCCGTTTTTTACAAATTGTAGATTAACTTAATACCTCCAGATCTTCGGCAATCGGCAAAAGTAGGTAGCGAGTCGGCCAAAGATCACCGCATTTTTTGGGCTTATTTCATCGCCAGGATTATACGTTTCCATACATTTGACAGGACGTAAAATGACATGGCATACGAGTATTTCCTGTGGCTATTTTTACCATGAATCAAAGTGTGACATTATTTCCAATTTTTGCACCTCCACGAATCCGAAAATTTCGCGCTCGCTTCGCTCGCGACTCCATGTTACTTGTGTTGCTTTTATGTTCGTTTAATTGCTCAAGTATCCAACACCGAAAAAACTTCGCGCTCTTCCGTCGAGCTTTCCTTTGATGTTTATTTTTTATTCCTCTGGTTCAGAAAAAGCAATAGCGCTTTCTTCGCTAGCTGCTCATTCATTTGCATTTGCTTTTTTTGTGTGGATATTGTACTTTTTGAGACCTTATTAATTTACAATGGTTTTGTTTATTTTGTGTAGGTACTTAAACTGAAAGAAAATCGCACTCGCTTCGCTCGCGATACCGGCTACCACTGATTGTCTTTCAATGCAAGCGGGTGCTTGGAACTTCTTTTAGTTAAAAAAAATCGCGCTCGCTCGCCTCGCACCTGTACAAACCCAATCTATTTATTTTTGCGTTTACTTTGTCAGTTTTCAAACTGAAAACTATTCACATAATACACAAAGTCAAATTGTTTTCTGGCCCGTGTGGCAGATAGCCATGCTACGACTGAGTATATTGAGTATGCCTCTAACCATATAACCATTTGGTGTGCTACCACGCGCCACGAGCCGTACCTAAGTGTATTTACGTCTTTAGTTTACTTCTTACTTAAGCTAAGGTTCCGCCGAAAAATGGTGAAACGAAAAGGGTTCCGAAGCCAAAAGAATTCGGGAACCGCTGATTATAACTAATGAAAGACGGCAACTTCCAATTCACGAAACATTTTTAAAGCCTCTGAAATTATTGAACTGATTCGAAAAATCCTTTCACTGTTGGGAAGCTGTACACTGTCCCCGAGTGACGTAGGCTTTACTTTACCCGGGTACAGAATGTATGTGGCTCCTACGGACGAAACCGCGGGTAACAGCAACACGAAATAATATTACTTCAAATAACTGCCGCTCCTAAGTCAGCCAATTGATAAATTGCTATTGCATTCACTAATAGCCATCTTCGGACAAACGAAAATTGATGAGAACTGTGGAACTCTTCAGATTTGACGATAATATCCTTATTCCTTGTTCCAGGTCCGTTAGTAGTGGAGATGGAGACTTACCGTTACTCTGGCCACTCCATGTCCGACCCTGGTACATCGTACCGCACACGTGACGAGATCCAAGAGGTCCGCCAAACTAGGGATCCCATCACATCTTTCAAGGACAAGATACTCAGCAACGAACTTGCCACCCCAGACCAACTTAAGGTGATTATAATTTTTATTCATACACATTTATATTATTACTAGCTTTCGCCCGCGGTTTCACCCGCGTCCCGTAGTCGGATGGTGACAAAAAATAGATGTTGGCCGATTCTCAGACCTATTCAATACGCTCACAAAATTTCATGAGAATCGGTCAAGCCGTTTCGGAGGAGTATGGGAACGAAAACTGTGACACGAGAATTTTATATATATTATTATATATTTATTTTGTTAAAGTTTTTCATTGATTGGACACCATTAAATAAGTTCATGATGTTTTTACCGAGAACACATCATAAATTACTTTAAATCCTTTTTCCGTTTTTCTGCGAATTCTGATTTGAAATGTATAGTGAGTATCTACTGAGGGATGTCAAAGTATCACGTTCAAATTCCCAGGATATCGACTCGAAGGTGCGTGAAGTAGTCGACGAGGCCACCAAACAGGCGAAGACAGAACCCGAGGTTGGCGTAGAAGAATTGTCGGCCGACATCTACGGCGAGTGCATCGACCCCGTGATCCGCGGCATCCTGCCCAACGCGCCGCTGCAACACATCTCCGTCGCACAACGCAGTTAGACCACTATCGCCAAGGAAATTAGGTCTGTTTTCCAATATAATATGCTCCACTACACCCAGTGAGATTAACTAATTTAAGGATAATAACGTTTCAATTTTTGTATATATATTTTTAATGCAATTTTTATTAGTGTATGTATATGTTTTTTATTCAAATCCTTATTTAATTCTTAGTGTTGTTTATCATACTTCTGTTTTTTTTTTTTTATCTAGTGGAACATATTGTATGGAATTAGGGGTGTTTCATAGTTTGACTGAAAATGAACACTGATACTAGAAACTAAATATTTTTAAAACAATTTCGATTTAAAATCGAAGTGGTCGTTTTTCACATGTAATATCATTAGCTAGTGGTGCTATTATTTTTATATTTTGATTAATACAATAGACCACTGAAATTAATGCTTTAGCGTGTTTCTAGTGTAGTGTTATTGCATTTTCGTCAATTGTTTATGTGAAGGCCTCATTTTAGTGGAAAATGTAATTTTATAAATAAATAAATATAGATTGGTACATATATCGATACAGAAACCATCAAGGGATACATGGTCGCGTACTAATTGAGTTTTGCGCAATTGAAGACGTTATTTTTTATTGTTTAATGTAAGAATATGCGAACGTATTATTTTAAAGTTCATTTTGTTTATTTATTTATAAGGGCCGATGATTTATTAAAAATATAAATGAATTTGTTGTATTTGTTATTGATCTTTGTTATTCCTGCATATAGCTGATTCCGATTTACGTACTTTTAGTCTTCTGACAACATATTAACAGGCGGAACGAATCGCGCAACGTTGTAATTGGTCATTGTTGGTCAAAATGAAACAACACAATCAAGTTCACAGTTTATTTCAATATTTACCTGTACAACTACATAATACATTAATTAGCAAAACACCAATTATTTATAATAAATCGTAATACGGTATAAAAATATCATTTTGATCACAAGTTACACCGTGACACTTGAGCACAATTTATTTGATGATTTGTAACAGTACCTACTCTAGAAATGCTAATTAAAGATGCTTTACAATACTGAAGCAATCATTAGTAATGTTCATTATATTAGTAGCATAAAGATTGATTTAAAAATAATAATTCTTTGACTAAGTTACAGCCAAATGAGACTGCTATTTTGTTGTGAAGGCACCATTAAAGGCAAGCTTGTATA
This sequence comes from Helicoverpa assulta, assembly GCA_963856015.1. Lineage (NCBI taxonomy): Eukaryota > Metazoa > Arthropoda > Insecta > Lepidoptera > Noctuidae > Helicoverpa > Helicoverpa assulta. The sequence goes on from CAWLCW010000027.1 coordinate 6,335,241, forward strand.
ATTCGTATTTACAATAAAACCATACAAAATAAAAGATATAAAATATGAGTATATTGTGGTAAGCGCATAATCTAATTCATACAGCATTCATATTACAAATGTTAACAAAAAGAAAACAATAAAATTCAACAATATGAATATTTTGGAAGGGTTCAATGAGGTTTAAGCGGGTATTCTATTCGAGATGATTATATTGTATCAATTTAGGTAGATATTAAAACTAGAGCATATTTTAAAGTAGGAAACAGAGATTGTCTTTTATTTAGGGAACGTAAAAGGGGACAAGGAATGTCGTCGGGATAATTGGGAGGAATGTTTCTGAACAAAACAAAGGTAGGTGAGGAAGTACCATATTTTTCTCGTAAAGGATTTGGCGATTTCGTACCTAAATTAGGTAAAACTTTCTACTTATTTTTTATTTAGATATATCAACATTATTTATCTGTCCTCGTTAACTTATTGCATTTATCAGACGTTCTAAGATAAAAAAAAATAAGACTTTTGAAGTAAGTGATGTGACGGAATCAAGTACTAGGAAATAAATTAAGCTAACTGGCGCAGCACAGTTAGAAGAACCAACAATTTTAAATTTGTTTGCGTAGAGGACAGCTACAGACGTTTAAAAAGACCTTTGCATTTGATGACCTTAATAAGGAAACTGCAAAAAGCAATCCAATGAACGGTTGGCCTGTGTACATATCTAGTAAGTTAATATGTACTATGTACAGGTACCGTCTATAATATTCTACAACACCTCCGAAGTATTATGCTTCTTGCGCTTCATCTGTCTCTTCAGGGATCCCGCACTGCAGTTCATATAGCCTCGCGTATATGCCTCGTTGAGCAATAAGTTCTCTGTGTGTGCCCATCTCGGCGACCACGCCTTTCGAAATGACTATGATGACATCAGCATTTTGTATTGTTGACAGGCGATGTGCTATGATGAGACTCGTGCGGCCTTCACTGGCTCTGTCCAGAGCTTCTTGTACAACCTGGGAAATTTTTAAACAAATTATTTCTCTTTATATTCCGACTACCAGTCAGTGCGTAGTCAGGAAGATCAGCAGTATTTGAACAATAGTTTTTGTGAGTGTCGCGTCATAAATAGTCTTGTAAACACTTACCATAAATTGCACAAAGCTCCATTAATGTTAAACAAGATAAAAAGTGTCAGCAATAGATTTAATGAAGCTTTAACGTTAATGGAGCTTTGTGCAACTGACGGTAAGACGAAAAACCTCAGGATACGGCACAGCAATAGAGCATTTTACCTTTTCACTATGTGTGTCGAGTGCCGATGTAGCCTCGTCCAATAGTAGCACGCGCGGGTTTCGAACAAGCGCTCGAGCGATAGCAATGCGCTGTTTCTGACCTCCGGACAGCTGCGATGCACGAGCGCCGACACGAGTCTCGTATGCCTGTTGAAGCAGACTTGTGGTAAAATTTACGAAACACTTTAATATGTACATTATTAGGTGAAGCCAAGATGGACAGACGACCTTATAAAGATCGCCGGAAGACCCTGGATGCAGGTCGCTTCCAACCGGTATATGTGGAGATCTAAGGGGGAGGCCTATGTTTAGCAGTGGACGACCTATGGTTGAGATGATGAATTAGTCGGTAAAGCAAACTACTTACTTAGGTACCTGATAATATAAATCTAAGGCCGTATACAGAAAGAAAGCTGGAAGAAAAGCGCCGATAAGCGCTGACCGGCGCCGACAACAGTTGGAAACTTATAAGCGCTTTTATCGGCGCGTGTTCATATATTTTCCTGCGCGGGGTTTACCAGCGCTGTCAAGCGCCGATAAGCGCTTATAAGTTTCCAGCTTCTTATAACTTTCTTTCTGTATACGGCCTTACCCAATTATTGATTTGTAGATAGCTAGTTGATCACTCATTACCTATCTTGAACTGTGGATTACAATAATCAATAACCGATCCATTGGTTGTTCTTCGAGAGATTGAGACACAGGTAATTTTATGTTATGTTTTTATTCAATCTCTTATCTCAAAGCAAAGGATAGATTGGTTTTTGTCATCTGTAGTAAAAGAGCTGCTATAAAAGTTCCTGTGAGATCTAATATCGCTTACTGAGGTTAACTAAGTTCTCTTCTGCCGAAGTAGGTATAATAGAAAATATAAATCGCTTTATGAAGTTAGCATGTTTGTGTCCAACTATGCGCAATACTACTTACGTTAGGCAAAGCTGCAATAAAAGAATGGACGTTAGCTTGTTTTGCCGCGGTGACAATTTCTTCAATAGAGACCACACGTTTGTTGTCGCCATATGCAATGTTCTCGGCTATTGTGCGATCGAACAACACCGGCTCTTGAGACACGAGGCCAATGTTTCGACGCAGAGTATCTAAACGCATGTCCGATACGATGTTATAGTCGTCCATGCTCTGAAAATAATAAATTTGATGTAAAACAGCATAATACATAGGCGTAGGTGTAGAGGTTTTGGCGCCCAACGTGGGACTTTTGAAGGTGCTTTTGTATTTTAAAAAATCATCTTATGCTTGTTAATAAGTACATACTATAACCTAACCCAACAATTTATACCAGAAAGAAAACGCGATGTGATAGGCACTTGGCTGTTTAATTATTTATTGTACTTTAATATTTTCAGATCGCCACGTTGGGTGACAATAACAAATCTACTGAATTATCTTCATTTCCATATAATCCAAAATGAAGACGCAAACACATAAAGATTTAACGTTTTGTATGACTCCGTTAGTTTGAAGTAACAGCTAGAGAGGAATAGTTAATGACTTACCACAGTGCCTTCATCGGGGTCGTATAGTCTTTGAATCAGCTGTATGAGGGTAGATTTCCCGCAGCCGCTAGGCCCCACTAGCGCCACACGCTTGCCGCACGGAATTAACACCGAAAGCCCTCGCAACACCTCCACTTCACGCCGCGTCGGGTACCGGAACTTTATGTTCTTGTACTCAATCTTGCCTTTTGCGACCTGCGTCAACAATTGAAAATTATTGAAATACTTACATATAAAATGTCTTTTTTAGGATTAAAATGAACAGATGGCTTTGACACGTAAATTCTCTGAAACAGCTTTTGTTTCTACACGAACCATGTTTTGCTGTTGATTCGTGTAAAAATCTCTTTTCATTAACATATAGATGATGTTATAGGGATTGTTAAGAAGAAGGTTTATATTTGTCGCGCGTGTCTTGTCAGGGTTCACAATACTAGCTTCGGTCAGCGATCCGCATCCCGTGAGAACTACTCAGCGCATCCTGCTAAAGAGTAGCTAGGGCTAAAAATAGTTACTGTGGTAAGTTTCAAGCAAGCAATCAAACCCTTCAGCTTTATTTAGTACAGAAAAAAGGTGGAATATATCGGCACGTACGTAATCCTTAGGCACGGAAGGAGTAACAGTGTCGGCAACACGTGGCTTGCGGGCCAGCAACGTCATGACACGGCCAGCCGCACTCACTGCTGCGCCGAAGTTGGGAGCGAATGCCAATGCCTGCCCCATCATCCACGCACCGAAGATCAAGGCTTCGGAAACTCTGCACAAGAAAAGTAAGATAATGAAGGAAAAGAAACTAAGCCTTGAGATGCGAAAATGTATAGGCTTGAATATGGTCTGATTTAGTATGGATTTACCTAGGTTGTGTCTCCCACTTAAGTAAATAAAATTATCAGAGTAGGTCATCAAATTATTCGCTTTCCAAATAATACGGACAAGCGCAGTTTACGTCGATCTCCATAAAACCAACAACTGTATGCTACTAATTGTAACTTTCTCAGAAGAACACTCACTTGATGACGTTCTTGTAGGGTATCTCTCCATTAGCGACTAGAACTCCACCGTACCAGAGGGCCAGAGCATATCCGGCGACAGGCGCGGTCTGACCGAATGAAAATACGCAACCGCGCCAACGTAAGCTTTTGCGCGCTGCCAGACGACCTCCCACAAACGCCTCGTGGTAACGCTTCAGTACGCCTTCTTCACCACCTGAACAAAAGAAATTCAAAAGATGAAAGTGTTTTTGAAGATTGAAATCCACAAATATGTCCAAAACGTTACTTATTAATTCAATTTGGTATCACACTTCCTTACACCCCAGAATCATGAAACACTGTTCCTCTAGATTCTATTACTTAAAGGTAGATTTTTATTATTGTCAATTGCACATTGTTTCTAAGAAGCGAAAATTGTGTTAAAACGGGCACAAGCAGTAACATTCTACTAAAAGGAAACTGTCAAACTTACAGAATGCGCAAACAGTTTTGATATTAGTGATAGCTTCGGTAGCTATCGTGGTTGCCTTGTAGGAGGCTTCTCTGACCAGAGCGAGTCCTACCGACAAGACCCGGCCTTCCAGCACCACGGCACCGATGACCATGGGCACAGACACTAGTGACACTAGTGTCATCTTCCAAGTGTAGTACATGGAAAGCATGATGCCGATCACGATGGTCGCTGTTGCCTGCATCAGAGCGCCGATACGAGTGCCTGTTGCCTAATGACAAAAAATAAACTTGAGGTGGACAAATCAGGGACTTTTTCTTGTGTTCCTTAAAATTTTACAAATTTTGTACTCGTTTGTTCCGATAGTTGGCGAAGTGGGAAATCGAAAAGTAAAAGAAGAAAAATACAACGCAATGGTAACTAACCCCTTGTACTGCAGCAGCATCAGAAGCCAGCCTCGCTGACAGAGCACCGACTCCATTGCGTGCGTCGTCAAACCAACCTATTTCTTGTTTCAACATCGATTCAAATGCAGCCACTCTACAATTTTAGCACACAATTAATTTTAGAAAAAAAATAATTGTCTAGGTACATCTTCATACAATTTTGGTTTCGGTAGATAGATTTTTAGGTTTTTATATATTTGAGTTAGTACCTGAGCCTAGCCGTCAGACGAACTCCAGTTAAGTTGAATATAAAAATTTGGAAGAAGATACCAACACCAGTGTAGACTCCCACAAGCAGGAAAAGGACTGCAATGACATTCGTCTGACCTCGCACCCAGTCATTGTCAGGACTTTCCAAGTACTGAAATTATAATGCAGACTTAGTAGGAAAAATTTAACTTAAGACCCCAGTAGGTCTCGTAAAGTTAACACAAATCAGTTCATGGCCCCAGCTTTTCAGTCCATACCAATCGTTTAGAAAGTATGACATACCCCATAGGTCTCTCCGAAGAGAATGGCAAATGTAGGGAAGGAAGAGCCGACGGCTATGGCAGATAACACACCCGCTATCATCAGCCACTTCTCCGGCCCACATAGCTTCAAGATCTGCCAGTTAGTCGGATGAAACTCCTCTTCCTCTTTTATCTCTTCTATAGAGCTAGCCGATGACGCCGAACTAGATGACTCACTTTTGATAGACTCAACAGATTTGATTTTCTTTGGCTTTTGTTTTATTTTTGCACCTGCAATTATAGAAACCATCAAGAATGTCAAAAAAGCCTAGTTTACTGTTGCGTATCTATTGATGAATATGTCTCTTGACCCTTTTAATGCAGGGTCGTCAATAAGTTATTTTTTAACGATGTTGTTATTGTTACTAGTTTAAAAACTGTTCTCACAGAATATAACGAACGAACGCTCAACAAGAAAATACGATTCTTACGTTTCGCTGCGTTCTGGGCAGAAGGAGTGGTGAATTCATCTACTGCTGCCTCGTTCTCCACAGCTAGTTGATAGAACCGTCCTTTTTTAGCCATAAGTTCGGAATGAGTGCCTTCCTCGACGACTTCGCCTTTATCAATAAACACTATGCGATTCGCATTCAGCACTGTTGATAACCTGTTGAATACGTAAAAAGTACTTTTGATACAAACTTTATCAAGTTCTTTACAGCCTTAGTTCTGCTTCTACCGGTAACTATATTTCTTACTAGTTTTTCATAAATGTGAAAAAAATCTATAATGCTACCCAACAAACAGCATGATGCCAAAACATTAATTTATGTATAAGACACTTTGACTTCTTTATGGCCTGTTAGCATCTATAAAAGATGATCAAAGCTGCATCCATGTCAAGTGGTTTGGCTTTGGAACTTGTGCTGATGGTCAACAAGGCCTATACGGGAGCTAAACTTTCATGATTCAATATAAAACCCAATTTGCCTGCTTGCCCTGACACCAGGGCATAATTGGCGGAATAAATTCGCCAAAGCCCATTGTTTGCATATACTTGTACCTGTGGCTCACCATGACAGTAGTCCGACCTGCCGCTGCTGCGTCTAGAGCCCTCTGCACTTTAGCTTCGCTTTGGGAATCGAGGGCTGAAGTGGCCTCATCGAGCAGCAAGATTTTCGGTTTCCTTACCAACGCCCTCGCTATAGCTATGCGCTGCTTTTGGCCTCCAGAAAGTTGAGCACCCCTTTCTCCAATCAAGGTGTTGTAGGCCTGTTAATAGCGCCTGGTATAAGTTTTTGAATTAGGCACATCGAAATAAACTTTATAGATTTTGAGAGACCGTAAATGTCTGTGCAGACAGATTAAAGGTAAATGACTAAAATTGAGCAAAAATTTGGTACGTACTTCGGGAAGTGCCTTGATGAAATCATGGCAATGACCAGCTTTAGCTGCAGCAATTATATCTGCATCAGTGGCTTCGGGGTTGCTCAATCTAGAATGAGAATAAATTGAACACAAATTGTACATAGGTATGTATAGAATGTATCGAATAAAGAGAGAATGACCCTCGATTCCTAAAGGCTCCCATCATTAGATCCTGGACCTGATGACTATGAGACTATTTGGGAATTACCTTCAAAAAATATTTTGTTTATCGAGTCTGGTTCCTTTTCAAACTCCTCCTTTTTGGGAAGTTGGTCAAAAACTAAAAACGATTCCAATTAGAATTCCAGCGAAACTAATGTTACTATTTAGTTGTTGTTTTAAAATAGTCTCTTACCTAATATTCTCCTTAATGGTGCCAGCAAAGAGCACAGGTTCCTGACCCACGACTGCTATATGGTTCCTGTAGTGCCTGACGTTCATGTCTCTCAGGTCGTTCCCAGACGCGATCACCGACCCTCCGTCAGGATCGTACATCCTCTGTATCAATTGCAGCACCGTAGATTTGCCACAACCACTTGACCCCACCAGAGCTATTGTTTCGTTTGCGTTAATTTTCAGATTGAGTCCGTTTAAAACCTAAAATCGTACAATGTGGTTGGAAGATACATTTTATACTTATATATGTACATAAGCAATTTTTTGGAATATTTGATTTATAAAACAACACTGATCATAAATTATTTGGAGTCTGTGGTGATATGATTTTATACGGCTACTTGTTCGTACATTGAATTTAATAAGTTTTTTTGAATCCTAAATTGAAAACAATCGGTGTTAACGTTTAATAAATGATACGTACCTGCACATCACTTCGTGCTGGATATCGAAAGTACACATCTTTGAATTCAATATCTCCAGTGAGCTCCGGTCTGTCACCTTCAGTGGAAAATATGTCAATAAGCGGTTTTCTATCAATAACAGCATAAACGGACGCTGCAGAGGCTCTTGCAGTCGATATGGCTTCCATGTGAGGAGCTGTCAGACCAACGTTTTGAGCTCCTTGTAGTACACTGAAGAATACCTAAAATATGAGGTCTTTAAAAAGCTGTTTTTTATTGTTGCTTTACGAAAAGAAGGCATTGAAACACAACGGTTACTGATTGGTTTAATTCGGTAGCTCTTTACCCGATTTCTGCAAATGGCTGGATTACATGAAATGCCTTTAGATATGAATTAACATAGTTGAAACCTTTTGTTCCTATATTTATTTTCTAGTACTTTGTGAGATAAAAACTCAAAATATTTATGTATTTGCTTGTTAAGGTACTACAACACGTGTTCTGATTAACAATAAGTGCAGCTTAACGATTCAGTACACACGTAGAGGTTTCTTTTGCTGACGGAGATAATGATTATTGGAATGATGGCGAGACAACTACAGAGTAGGTAATCTGGGACAAAGATAAAAAGTCAAACTTACAATCATGAGCACAGCCGCTGTATAGACAGGTTTTTCTTCATTTCTGCTGTCCAGAATGAGGCCGACGCCATACCAGAAGGACAAAGCATATGTAGCGTATATGATAAACCACATTATACCACTTCCTAAGCCAGCAAATATACCTTTCTTCGTCCCCATTTTCTTAGCTGGCTCAAGGCGACGAGCATATCTATAAACATGAATACAGTTTTTCACACATAGACAGCAGATGCTTCTATAGATAGAAGACGATAGATGCACGTAGACAATTCGAAATAGCGGAAGACCATTATTTTAAAGTCATTTTCAGCCTTGCTTCCAAAATATTAATCAACATTTCTATCATCTAGTGTCACCATTAGACTACATACCTGTCTATTTCTTTTGACTGTCCACCAAAAGCGACCACTGTTCTAATCGCTGACAATACTTCTTCTGCCACAACTCCTGCTATACTGTACGCTTTTAGTTCTTGAGATGTCAGTGAAGATTGTACCTAAAGCATATGGTTCTGTATTACACTGCTACTAAATATTGCTAACGTATGGGTTTAGGAAATGAATATTTTTTTAACCTTAGAGGCACGCCATGTAGATAAATATTCAAAACATCATGTGCTAAAAATAGGAGGGACTTAGTGGACACGTTTCATCTCACAGACATCCCTATTAACAATAGATAGAACAGAACATACCTTAGCAACAACAGCAGTAGTGGCAATGATCACTGGTGTGCACGACAATATCACGAGAGTCAGCTCCCAGCCATAAGCAAAGGAGATGAGCACTGAAGTAACAAACGACATCACCAGGTAGATGAAGATAGGCACTTTTTCTGCAATCCCTTCTCGAAATTTCTCGATGTCACTGAAAGAAGAACGAAAGATGGTACAACGAAAGAAAAATGAAGATGAAACATGTGGTTCTAAAGAACTTTATGATTCTCAGTCTGGTACTGATCTAGTTTACTTATTACTTATATGGCATACTCAAGTCTATACAATAATTATATTATAATTAATTATATTATAATAATATATAATAATAATTATATTATAATAATTACCCGCGGTTTCACCTGCGCCCGTGGGTGCTACTGCCCGCACCCGATAAAATATAGCCTATGTTCACCGTGAATAATGTAGCTTTCCAACAATGAAAGAGAAGAAGAACAAAATTTTCAAATCGGTCAAGATGTTTTGGAGCAAACCTTTCCTCTTTATAATATAAGTGTAGATAAGCATTTCCGCTGTTTAAATCACATAGCCAGCAACCCAGAACATACCTACATGTGCCTGGTATAGTATATTATATTCGAAGAAGCAGTATACTTATTGAATTGTTCCAAGATACTTACTCGGAAACCTTGGTTGCAAAGTTCATGGTAGTATTCAAGTCATACCAAGTGATGTCTTGCCGAAGTACTGCTCGCAGAAACATCGCTTTTAACCTGTCAACCTGGAACATGAAAACAATTGTAATAACCAGTACTCTTACGATGATAATAATATGCCTATGCCCGTAACATAACAAGTGCTATATCAGATTAAGATCCTCTTCACATGGACCTTCTTCAGTTTATATCCAGGGGCCTCGGGCGACAGACGTACAGTCATTGCTCTTTTTCATTTTCGTTTTTTGGAATAAAACCCACGGAGAAAGGAAAGATGATTAAGGCAGGTAGGTCAGGTGCCTTCTTCTAGGTCAACCACGTATGTTGGTTATGGTTAAAACGATTAATTACTAGAGAACTACCGAGGTGTTGATAGAGGAATCGATCTGTTCTTTGTTTTCTTGAGACATCACTTGGTCTTGGTTGATCGATTGATGGGTTAAGGTCGCTTTTTTAAGAAGCTACATGCATTCACCTGTTTAAGTGCCATGTAGTTGAAGATATCCACACTGATGACGCCGACGATGAACTGGCCGATGGAAAACACGGTGCACCCGACGCCGAACGCCTGCGAGTCTTGAATTAAAGCTATCCTGTTCTCTGCTCTCGATGCATTTGTACTGTCAATATATTAATTCATGTATTTAATGACTTCTGCAACTGGACATCTATTACATGAAAGCAAGTCGTATTAAATACACTACTTATTACCTACTCAAGAATATCTGAACCGTTTAGGCTGATTTGGGGAAGGTAGCTCAAACCCGGGACAATGATAGTTTTCATCACCAGTCGGCTACGGGAAGCAGTTCTCTAGAGAACCGGGTGAAACCGCGTCCGGAAGCTAGTTTGTAATATCATTTGTTTGGTTTATACAGCAAGAAACTTTGTCCCCACACTAGACTAGGAAAATCGCTATGAAAATATAAGAGAATAAAAAAAGTAATAACTCACAGAACTTTCCCTCCACCGAACCAAGATATGGTCCAGGTTTCAGTCGAGGTTCCGGTCATCACGGTCCTGTCGATGAGGAGTGCCGTGAACTCGCCATATATGATGACGCCCAAAGGCACGAATAGTCCATTGACACAAGCAAAAAATACTCCGACCAACAAAAAAATTATCTCGCACGGCTTCGCGTACCTATACTGTGGAACGAATAAATATATAAATAATTAATATCATGTGCTTGGCGATTTTCAATTTTCTTGATTATTACCTCTATATTCATGTTTCAAACTTCATAATGATGTGGAAAGTGGAAACAGCTAAGTTCCACAAGTTTCAATCGAATCTTGATAATTAAGTGTTAATAAGTTGAGTAATTTGATTTAACTATGATAGTAAAATTATTACTAATTACACCATTGAGTAAGAAGTATGACATCTTGCAATAATACTTACTAAGTGATGGAAAGCTACGGGTTCAGCTTGAGCTCTTGCGTCTTGTTCTCTAGAAAAAGTAATAGCTTGTTTAATTACTATTGTCACGTGACAACAAGATTATAAACGTGTAACGGCGCCTATCTGTTGCTTTGGCTACTTATATTCTGGCAAGTGCCCAACTTTTTTGTTCATTTTATTTTCATAGTTAAAAATTCATTCAGTTTAAATATTTGATAAACATTAATAATTTATGGCTTGTAATATTCGAGCTGTTATTTACCTACTAAAATTATTATGGCGCCGGTTTTTTATAATGTTAGGTTTTTTAACGAGGCAGTAGTTACAAGTATTATTCAATCACTTGAAATAACGACAATACTCACAACTGTTGGTTCAAGAGTTTCTCAGCTAGGTAAGCAGAGTTCTGTGCTAATGAGTTTATGGTCAGGGAGTTGTGTCGCCATCCAGCTATGGCGTACGAACCACTCATCCGCCGCTGTGTCGGATATTTGGAGAAGCTTCTAGTCGAATCATCGCGTTTCATTGTCGGACTTGCTCTGTGAAAATAATCGCAGAATAAATAATATCAGAAAAGACCATCAGAGGATAAATGTTATGAAATAATGTTGCTTGTGAGATGTGGCGGGTTTTCTCTTTCCATACCATACCTACATGGAAGGAGAAAACACGCCAAGTATATCCCAAATAAAAGTGGGATATTGGCTGGAGGATTAATGAAACGCCATCCGAGGGTACATGTAAAATACTAGTATACAAGGTATTCCTTAGACTTTGAACATCCTAAATTGATTAAAAATCAATCTGAAATCTGAATCTACTAAGACAAATCATTTTGTACAAACATTCTATATATACCGGACTGGATTGGATAACTTCAGATATGAGAAATTAATCAAGTAAGTATTCATGAGTCGTGGCACTAGGAGTGAATTTGGTAGCCCAGTGGTTAAAACATCAGCCTGTCAAGTACGAGTGTGGATTTCGAGTCCTGAGGCACGTATCTACCAATGTAACTTACTTTTCTAAGTTATTTGTACTTTCTAAGTGTATTTTGAATAACAACGATTGTGATGAATAATTGTGGATGTCTTTGACCTTTAAAATAATACTTATGTAAATTAATCATTCATAGATGTATCAATCTCTGGAAATACTGTGTGGCTTGTATAGATTTGAATACTATATTCGTTTTACACAATTTCAACTTTCTTGGTTAAATACTTTTGGTATCCTTACCGAAAACATAGAAACTATCACGATTTAACACGAGAAGATTTTTGTCTCGGCAAAATAAAAAAATTGTAACATTAAAACACTTTTGATTTTTTCATTTCTCCTGATGGTATAAGGTGAAAATTTACACGATTTGATTTGGTCTTTCTCATAACATTATAATTCTTTGGATAAACAATGATATTTTGATGTCACTTTGACATGTACAATTTTCTAGAGTTTTGATTTCATTTAGAGAGTTTGAGAAACTGGGAGTTGTCTTTGGGTTATCTGGTTAATCCTTAGGGGTAATTGAAGGTAGGGCACGCCACCATAGTGGCGGTAAGTCCCCTCTTTGAGGAGTGGCTCGGGAGGAGTCACGGCGCCCTCACGTACCGCATGACGCAGGTCCTCACCGGACACGGTTGTTTCGGGAGGTATCTGCATCGAATCGGTCGTGAGGAGGCGCCCGGGTGTCACCACTGTGCGGATAGCCCCGAGGACACGGTGGACCACACAGTCCAGGAGTGCCCTGCGTGGGAAAGGCACCGCCGGGTCCTCGTCGAGGCTTTAGGCGGCGGCGACCTCTCGCGTCCGGCCCTGGTTCAAGCCATGGTCCGGGGCGAGAGGGAATGGGATGCCGTCGCCTCCTTCTGCGAAGCAGTCATGCTCGAGAAGGAGGCGGCGGAACGTCAAAGAGTTCGCACCTCTCATCCCGGCCGCCGCGCTGGAGCAGGTAGACACCACGGGCGCCGGGTGTCGCGAGACGACTCCCGGCCACCGTAGGCGTGGGTCTGTGGGCGGTGAGTTCGGGTGGCTCATCGCTCATGTCTGTTTTTAGACAACAGACCCGTGTCGGCGGCGCGCGTTGTTCCACGCGCTCCTCAAAGAGATGTCAGCAACCCTAGCGGGGCCCAGCAGGGCCGAGGCCTGCCGGGGCTGCGGGTTGTTCGAAAGAGGTACCGCGGCCCTAGCACATAAGAAGGCCTACGACGGAACACGACGGCTTTTAGTCAGTAAGAGTCTGACACTCCCTCACCGCTGCTAACCCACAGCGGGAGGGGTCATTTGATGATTTTTTACGTCGTTAAAAAAAAAAAAAAGGGGTAATTGAAGGTACTCGTATATCTATGGAAATCAAGCCGTGGGTAAGATAATATAATTACAATATGATAGATTATTTCCTGGGTTTATACCTAGTAGCCGCTCCTTGCAAAGCACTGGTACTTACTCAGCTACATCCGGTTAGACTGGAAGCCGACCCCAACATAGTTGGGAAAAAAGCTCGGAAGATGAGGATGGGATGGGTTTATTATACCCAGTAGTACGTAGTGTTACATAAAACTATCTCAAATATACGACACCACTTTCCGGCTTGCTGTTTGCTTGCGTTTGGGTGCTCCGTGCTGCTCTCCTCACCGCTGCCACTGTGGTGAAGCTGTCAGCTGCCACTGTGGTGAAGCTGTCAGCTGCCACTGTGGTTAAGCTGTCAGCAGCCATGGACACCACGGCTTGTCGTGCAGCCGCAGCGCGGGACGCTTTGCACGGCATTCGAATATCAATGACATAATCCGTCGCGCTCTTGTTGCCGTCGGCGTTCCAGCCATATTAGAACCCAGTGGTCTGGCACGCGACGATGGCAAGAGACCAGACGGCATGTCGTTATTCCCGTGGAAGATGGGTAGGTCTTTAGTATGGGACGCGACCTGTGTCGATACTCTTGCACCATCCCATCTTCCTAGCTCGGCGCGATGTGCTGGTTCCGCTGCTGCGGCTGCAGAGAACCTCAAACGGCGCAAATATAGCACCCTGGTTGGTAACTATACCTTTGAGCCGTTTGGGGTTGAAACCCTCGGGCCGTGGGGTCCAAGTGCTCATCTGCTTTTTAAAGATCTGGCAAAGCGACTTGCTGACACTTCAAGTGACCCAAAGGCTGGTTTTTATTTTGGTCAAAAATTAAGCATTGCCATCCAACGTGGCAATGCTGCCAGCCTCTTGGGTACACTCCCGGTGGGCAGCGATGAGGAGTTTTTTGATGCCATTTTATAATTGTTTTTAGTTGTATATATGTATAAATAAGTTTATTTTCACGTCATGTAAATATGTACATAAAAGGAATAAAGAAAATCTCAAATTAATTGAAATCGAGTTAGATTGAACCGCCGAGGGTACAGTACAGCAATATCTATATCTACATCGATTATAAAGTTCAATGTTCCGCATTGCAGAGCACTGAATAAAGCTCATTGTTAGTTTTGACTAAACAAACACAGCAAAAACGTTGTCTAGTACAGTTTTTGCATGAACTTTGGGCATTAAGGTTTAGTTTATAATGGATCACTGGTATTATTTCATTGCAGACACCTTATAACATTTCTGTGTGATTCAAATAATTTGAATTTCATGGTTTCACCTCAATGCATGCACGTTTGGTCAACTAAAGTGAAAGAACAGACTCGAGAGGTATAGAGGTTTAATAGTCCTGTAATATGTTGTTGCCCGGGTAACTGGGTTGAGGGGGTCAGATAGGGCAGTCGCTCCTTGTAAAGCACTGGTACTCAGCTGCATCCGGTTAGACTGGAAGCCGATCCCAACATAGTATGGGAAAAAGGTTCGGAGGATGAATAGTCCTGTAATAGCGTGTGAAAATTAATACATTTCCCTCTAAACTGCAAACTGATCGCAACATACCTAGTTAAGAAAAGGCTAGGCAGATGATTAAGATTATCAGGAAGAATTTATCTTCGTGAAGTTCGAGTATCATCCAGAAATAGCTATTGTACTGATGTGTTAACTGATAAATATTTTGCAGTATCATTAAATAAATCTTGATTCATGGTTAATATTTATCTTAGTGGTACGACGTATTGATTGTGCGTTATCTGTCAAATGGAAGAAGTTACCTGCATTGATGTTGGTAAATAACTTTCTATGAAGCTGTATCTATTTAATGAGACCTAGGTAACGTACGTTTTGATAGAGCCATTCCTTTTTCAAAAACCAAATGTTTTTCAATCTTAGCTTGAATTTACGTTATTAACTATGTTTAAAAAAAACATGTAAGTTCTTAGTAAAACTAAGCTACTGCTGTTTTACGGACCGAAAGTATTTTTTTTTACCAGAAATATTCAGCTTAGTTTTTTTTGCCAAATATCAAATAGTACCTAAGACGTAAGAAGTATCAAGTACTCGATGATCGTAAAAAATATAGAGCTAATCATAAAGTTCGGGTTGAACCTAATTTATTCATTCAGCAAGACGATACCTCTATATTCACCAGACAGTTTTCGAACTAAAAACAGACTAGACATGCGATTAGCTAACTCAAATTAGATCAAGGGCTGCCAGACTATAGTTAAATTAGAATATTGTTAGAAGCCAAGTACACCTGGCAGGAACACTACGCTATTATTATACTTATCAATATTTTTTTGTTATTGAAATATGAACCGTGTTCAGTTGCAATAAGTGCGCGGGACATGGCACATGATTCTCAAATCATTTCATTCAGTCACAGTCTAGAGTTTTAATTGCAACGTGATATTGTTATGAGAATTTTGTTTGACGTAGGTAGGTACTTCTTACGTAAGATATTCGTTGGTTTTCTGACGTCATGGGATGGACTCGTCACACTTACTTAGGCTTTGGAAAGAGTGCATTTCTAGTCAGTTTCATACACTCAAAGTGTGAAGCTTTTACAGAGATTGCGAAGCTACTGGAATTGGTAGTTTTTATAGCAGTCTGAAAGAGATTCAGCTCGAGTACCTATAGTAGAACGGCGATGGTTTAAGTGTTGCCAAGTCACAAGTACGAGTTATGGCTTCGTACCTTGTATAGTTCACGCCTATAGTACAGGTAGGTACCATTTATATATATTTTGCTCTTTATATACCTCTCTCATAAATCAAATCTATTTCAGTGGTCCCAATGATTTTTTGAGTACAACAGACTGGAAGGGGCCATGGTAAAACATTTTCTATAAAAATATAAAAATGCTTTCGGGCGAGTCACTACTGCGTATAAAGTCTTGAGTCCAAATGTCTATCTGTGTAGCGTACTATGTAGTACGCTAGTTGTCGCATATGTGGCTGCTGAGCACGAGGTCTCGGGTTCGATTCCTGAGTCGGGCCGAAATCGCTTTGTGGGTTTTAGAAGACTTTCACAAAGCAGCCCGGAGCCTGGAAGTTGGTGATTGATACACCCGAGCATCGGAGAGCACGTAAATGTCGGTCCTGCGCCTGATCTCTTCTCCGGTCGTGTCGGATTGCCGTCCCATCGGGCTATGAGAGTGAAGGAATAGGGAGTGCACCTGTGTCTGCGCAAATGCTTGTGCACTATAATATGTCCTGCGCAGTTGGCTAATCTCCTTACATGAGAACAGCCGCCGTAGCCGATAATCGGCTAGGAGGACATCATCATCATCATCAGGTACATAATCATTATGTTGCTACATCCCATTCGCAATAGCAATTTAAGTTCGTAAATTCCCAGACGATTCCCAGATGCCTGCGCCATTCATAAATCTACGTCAGTGGTGAGTGTATCACGTGTCACGTTATTTTCTCTGAACTGTGCAGTGTACACGTCACGTAAGGTGCATTGCATCTATTGTATCACGTGCACTCACCGGGTATCGGCCAAAAATGCGTAATCGCACGTGTTTTTATGTCGCTAGCTGTAAAAATTACAAATTAAAAGTAATAAATACGAAACTTTTAGGCTATCTGTGATGATCTTGATAATTTTTGAGATGAAAAGTTACTTATGTTAGTGTTCAAGAAGAGCATAGGTACATTAAAATGAGTTTAAAAATATATGGAAACTTAACTTTACCAATTAATATCCCTAGGATAGTTAGTAAAGTTCATAATGGAGCCGATTCTTTACGTTACAGGTACTTAAACTTTCAACATCTGTTCAGGCAAGTATGTAAATAATTAAAATTCTCTCTTTACTACAGAGCTACGCTACGTTCAGGACTACGTAGTTTACGCTAAGTTTACATATTTGTGCCAATTTCGACGTCACTGAATATTTCGTAGCTCGCGTAGCCGTAGCTAAGATGACTACGCGGACTACGAAAATTTAGATGTGGAATTGGGAAATTCTTCACGACGAGCATTCGCATTGCAAGTTTGTCATATGAGAAACATTTTTTATATAAGTATTATTGATGATATCGCATCGTTAAGAAGTGGTGCACCAATATCATAAGTTTATTTTGCCTATCCTTCGAGCTTCGAGCAATTAAAATAAAATATGTAGGTATAACATAAAAATAGTTACTTAACTTAAACCTAAGTTGAGTTGGTTCATGGTTTAAACCAACATGAATCTACCGTCAGGATAATTGAACTCCTTTGTGATCACGGCTAGCTTTCACGGAGCTTTACACTACCCAGCTTGATTCATCGAAGTTAATAAATAATCAAGTAAGAAGTTTAACGATAAATAAAGGAATCCCATCATTTGTGTGAATCTTGAAATTTACTGCTTGCTAATACTTTTAACTTTATACCCTCAGTATATTCCACTTAATTACGCTTATGTGAAATCGTGGTTTTAAGTAAATTATCTGTATTATTATCTTTTGTTATTAGGCCCAATAAAAATATCTTCTGTTCTATAATATCCGGATCTATGTATGGAGGTTAAGAGGTTAAAGTCCTGCCGCGGGGTTAAAAACTAAAGCGCCAATAGTAGGCGGCGCCGACGGGCGACGTTATGGCGCGACGCATTCTACTGTTTACTATAATTATGGCCTTTGAGAAGGACTCCATTTACGAGCGATGACGCCTTGAATCCATTTAGAAGTAATGGATCTCTTAAGTTGTCATTACGATTCATGTTATTTCATAGAATAATTAAATTAGAGTTAAGTATTTCTAGTAAGGGGTAAAATACCTTTGTAAATAGGTACCTAACCAACTCACACAATATGAACCCATCTACATTTAGAGTATGGTTTTGAGAATTGGAACAAATTAAAATAGAAAAACTTGCTAAGTAACTGCGTGAATGAAATGAAATACAGCCTAGTAATAGACGCAGATAAATACAGCGAAGTCTTAAATTACACTACCCCTACCCTATTACTACTACCCTGTTTGGTGTCCTTTAACCCTGAGTTCGAAACAGAACAAAATCTTGTTAAAATGAGTCCTTCATTAAAAATCTTTAAGACATGAAAAGTAACTGAAAGAGCTTATCGGAGTAGGTACATCCCAGCCACGACTTTCAATCAAATAAAATTAATTGAGCCGCGGTCTAGTGGAAAAGTCACACGTCATAAATAATACAGATTTAACGGCACATGCTCATCTGTCTCTGAAAAGTTATTACACCCTGAAACGCGACCGACATTGGGTGGGCGAAGCTGGCACTTTGCCAATCGCCAAGTCTCCCCTAGACAACATAGCCCAGTGACACTGCAAAGCTGACCTACCTACCTTAAAAGTAAAGTTATCCTATTTTTAGGACTTCCAAATAAGACAACAGGGCAAAAACCACCCCAAAATTAAAATCCCAAATAGACTCAAAAATTGCAAAAAAATACAAAAAATATTACATAATAACTTACTTATATTCTGTAGAAATTATTATCCTTAAAGCACGTTAATGTCGCTATGAAGTCCCAAGGAAAACTCGCGAAATTTTCTTCCTTCATAAGGACACGTGGACTGGGGACGT
The DNA here is from genome assembly GCA_963856015.1 of Helicoverpa assulta. Taxonomy (NCBI): domain Eukaryota; kingdom Metazoa; phylum Arthropoda; class Insecta; order Lepidoptera; family Noctuidae; genus Helicoverpa; species Helicoverpa assulta. The sequence continues at coordinate 6,353,937 of CAWLCW010000027.1, forward strand.
GTTCGCCAAAAGGCGCGGGAAATTTATGAAAAGGAGCGATGAAGTGGTTATGACGCGTCTCGTCAACCCTCCGCGGCGGTTGGCATGGCACTGGGTAGTTTTTGGCACTAAACCGACTTATCAAGCCAGTGGTTTTGCAGTTATAACACAGCTGCATTGTGATCATATTTGTCAATCGAATTTCTATATCGAGAGTGTGTGATACAGAAAATGGGAAAAGTGCCACTGTTGGCCTTTGATACAATGACGTCTTTCTTACGTTACTGCTTAATTACCGACTATTTTTAAGGAGTTAAATCCAACTGTACAATAAAATCTGTAAGAAATAAAATTAAACAGGCACAAATAGTGGAGTCAGCTGCTAATCTTCCCACGCGAATCATAAGGGCCAACTAAAGTGGCCATTGGATATAACACGCTTTTATAAGGTTGGCATGTGCACGTGTCTTCAGATATTATTATCATTGGTCCAAGGAACTCATTCTACTACCATTCATACTTACTGCTAAAGTTTTGAATACTTTATGTCTGTCTAGATGTAGTTTACCTAGGTAGGTAAATAAGGGAATGATAATAGTTTATTCGTAGATTGGCGTAAGCAGACTCAACTCATGATTTCATGAACATTAGGTACCTGACTACGCCTATAAAAAACTGCAATAAGAAATATGTACTTACCTACGTGTTTATGGTGCAACGACCACTTTGTTCCAGGCGCTCCGCAAAGTAATCAGAAGCTCCAGTCTTCAAAAAACGTTGTGGGCATATATCCATCTGACTATCATTAAATTCAGGTACCTACTTACATGAGAAAGTACATAAGAGAGGTTACAAGGGGAGTACATAAGACTGTAAATTAACCTATAGTGGGAGATACATAGGAAGAGTACATAAGGGAGGAGTTCAGAAGAGTACATAAAATAGTACCTACATAGGTGAGTTTTAAAGGCGAGTACCTACATACTAGTAGTGCATACCTAAGGAATTACTTAAATAAGGCTAATACATAAGACAGTATAGGGAAATTACACACGGGAGTATATAGTAAATCTACCAATGTGTTTATCTTTGGGTTTTCGTTAGTAAAAGTTTGATATTAGAGGTCATCTGATGATTTCACACCCCAAAAAAAAGAGTGCAACGGTCTCAGTATGATCTTTACCGTCAGCTAATGGGAGGTAAGCTTTTCTGAACTAAATTTTCCATTTCGCTCTATCCCCGTTCTCCAAAACTACTGATAACCTGGCATTCTAGACCTAGCCTTAGGGTCGGTTCAGACAGACCGGCTCGAAGAGGAGAGCAAATTCTTAACACGTTGAAAATCGACTACTTGTATTTGTAGTAAGGTTTATTTTTGCTTGGGCACTGCTTTTGTCATTAGGAAGGCTCGAAGGCGCTTGGTGTGAAATAATAAGAGGAGCTGATCGGCTCCGATCGCGTACTTTTTCTCGGTCTTGCAGGCGTTTGGCTCCGATTGCATGTTTTTTCAGCCGATTGGAGCCGATTCCGGTCTGTTTGAAAAGAAAAATGCGCGCCGATGCTCTCCGTGCCGGTCTGTTTGAACGGACCCTTAGTCTACGGTCGGGGAAGAAGATGCAGCACCATGTTAAACACGGTGTCTGGTCTTTTTACGTGTCACGTAGATTAAAACACTGTTATATAAATCCACCCATTCAAGAAAGACGTCATTTTCATTTTCTCAGCTATCGGCAAAAATCAGCAAAAAGCATTGCCACAAATTCCTCGACCACTCTGTGTTTGGGTCGTTGGTTTGGATGTCTGTTTTGGTTAGTAAAGTTACTATGGGGGGGAAAGGATAGTACGGCTGAGCCCGCTTTGCTCCCCAGAATTTTGGGAATATTGAGGCAGTAAGTCAAAAATAATTAGGGCAGGCTACAAAAGCGGAGCGGAAAAACTGACTTTCATCACTCAGGGATTGGACTCACTGTAGGCAACATCACCACTTCATCACCTTCACTTAGCATGATAAGAATGAGAAGAAATAAAACATAAACATAATTATAACGTATTTATTTCCACTAGAAACTCTGAACTAGACATTATTGCACTAAAACATTATATTAAAAATAAAGTTATCTAATCACAAAACTCCCATTGACATTTAATTTTTGGTGCGAAATAGAAAAAGTCGCGGCCTTAGTTCATAAATGGTGTGAATCTTACTAAATCAAGATGTTTTTACTTATAAAGTCTAACATTTGCAAGGAAACTCATTCATTCTACATACAGACAGTCATGAAGCACTTGTTATATGATAATATTATCTAGAATATTACAAGAACCATAACTTTTGTGTAATAGTTACCGAATCCCTCTTTTTCAGTAATGGTTAACTTGAAAGCATGTTATTTTTAACACAAAGTCAAGAGATATAAGTTTATTTTAGAAAAATACAACTAAGTAGTACTTTAAGCTTTGATTTATCAGAATTAAGTTGAAATACATTCTTATAATTGAAGAAGGTATTCATTCCTTGATTAAATAGAGTTCGGACTTTTATAGGTTTCATGTATTTTGCGACAAGCCTATAAAGAAAAACTAGATTTGATCACGTCTTACATGATTTTTAAGACTTTTAATTGGATAAACTATTTCATAAAAGAGGTTTCGGTAAAAATGTACACTGCCTATTTTTTATTTATTTTACCTATCGGTACATTTCAGTACTAAAATGTTAGCTTAACAAATCTAGTAAAAATGTGCTGATAGATAAAAATATTATTAAGACATTCCACCAAGATGAATTTAAATACAGACTAGCAGTTTTTAATATCTCGGCCATAAGTTATCATTAAGATATTTTATTATACAATCGCCCGTCGTTGGTGGAAACTTAATACGTGTATTTACAGGTAATTTCTAAAGTTTACTTCTTTAGGTAAATAAAACTGTTTTTCTTTTCTGCTATTTTTTAATGCGATATAATATTCTTTAAATATAAGCAGAAGCCCTACTTATTTGATTTTTACCATTAATTAGTTAATGTCACAATATATCGATGACAGTTAGTTTTTTGATTTTCGTACGCTTCGATTATTGATTTTGAAATCGAAGCGTGCAGAATAAATACATAAAATGCAAGTGTCATGTATTTGAAATAAACATCATAGACCAACGACGGTGCGATATTAGCTTAGAAATATAACAAATATAGATATAACTAACACTTAACTAACGCCATATTACATCCACGGAATGATTCCATTCTACCGAAAAATTATAATTGAGTTTACATTTAACGTTAAACTTAATACCGTAATTGTCCAATTAAATGTCTTAATTTACCCAGTATTAGTGATATTATACAAAATAAGTACCCGATAATTAATTATACCCAATAGTAGAATTTCACGTATCGGTGAGAATAAATCCTATTTTCGATCAAACTGATCAAACTTGCATATATAAAAATATCTGCTCAAATATAAACACTAAAGCTGAGCTACTTACAATAATAAATTAAAGATATATCTAGTATAATATTGGCTTATCATGTCTTTGAAAACACAACTCAGTGATGCGTACAACAATTTGTACAGAATGTCATCGACTCTGTATCATTTAATCATTGCGTATTTGTGTGATAACGAGGATTTAGAACTAAACTATATCGTCTACTGATACCTTAAATATCTACCAAGCATGATCTGAACAATCAAGTTTGTTTGATATTATAGAAATCTTTAAAGGTATAGACACATCTTAATTACAACGACTAACGAAATACTTTGAATATTGAATCTCCATAATGATGCTTGATTTAAGAAGTCGTGAAACTGAGAAAAATATGTCTATCCTTGTCGCACAGCCATACATATGCCAGGTGTGAGTGAAACAGAAAGCGGTGCGTTTAGTAGAAGAAGAGCAGTCGCTCCTGGGCCGTGCCCGAGAGCAGACGCCAGCCGCGCTTGATGTTCAGGTACTGGATTATAGCGCGAACACAGATTAAGATACCTGAAACATTACAATGGAAATATCAATAAAACACTCAATTCATGTGCACTTACATAATACACGTAAAAACTATTGAGAGTCTATGTTATTGCAAAATAGTATAAAATAATTTAATACAGCCAGTTATTGACCCGTGAGATCATAGTCACACATACATGTAAAAAAGTGCCTACAGCTTAAAATGACTCCTACACTATCATCAAATGTTCAGTGGCGTAATAAAATAAAAAACGTGATCATCAATAGTTATTACTCATTGAAATTCGCACGACTCGGCTGGATGACGTACATGCACTTAAAATTATGACGTCATTAAAACGTCGAGAAGACTGAGGGCCATTCCTAATATTCTATCTATCCGTTGTTTTGCTTACTAGAGATAGGAATTTGACATTACTTGTCATCATCATCTCCCGAGCCATTTCCCAACTATGTTAGTGTCGGCTTCCAGTCTAACCGGATGCAGCTGGGTACCAGTGTTTTACAAGGAGCGACTGCCATATCTGACCCCCTCAACCCAGTTACTTGGGCAACCCAATACCCCTCGGCAAGACTGGTTATCAGACTTACTGGCTTCTGACTACCCGTAACGACTTCCGAAGGTGCCATCCGAAACACAGTCATTGGTGTCCAAGATATACTTATAAAGTACAAACTTAGAAAAGTTGCATTGGTACTTGCCTGACCTGGAATTGAACCCACACCCTCATACTCGAGAGGTTGTTTCTTAATCTTTACCCACTAGGCCACCAAGACTTGTATGGTGCAAATTTCAATATTCTATCTCGAGTAAGCAAATCGACAGATAAGATATTGGGACCAGCTGTTTAAATACCAAGGTAGACTGGCCTCTCCATCCGCATGTACGGTGTCCGTGCGTATGTAATATAGCGTTTTCCTTTTTCGATAAAATTTATATGAAACAATGAAGTGCAATGAACCTTTGCGGTGCGCTATCTCAACGAGTTGTAGCCGTGAATGCAAACATTGTGAGAACGACGCATTCATTTGGTCGATGATTTCACGAAAAGCAATGTGATTGCGGTAGTAAATAAAACTGAACTATGTTTGAAACTGCTTTGTCTAATTATATTATACAGGTTGATATCGTATTGAAAAGTGTTTAAGTATTTTTATACAAACTACATGGAAATACGGAACCCTCTGTGCGAAATTCTAATTCGATTATTAAGTGGACATGGCCCAACAAAAAATAGTTTTACAAGTATGATTTTAAAAAGAAGTATCGAATTAAAAGTGAAGGTACGAACCAGTTTGTTAACGTACTGATTATACAAGGATACCCACTAAACAGGACTTGTATGTAATGTTGACAAATTGCGGTGACGACGTAATACTTCGCAATCGACACTAAACTCGTGATAGAGTTTGCAAACAAATCACGCGACCACGCCATGTGATTGGTTGAATAATGGTGGCCGAGAATTTATCCGAGCCGATCATCGCGGTGGACGAAAAGAATTTTAAAATTCTTTAAATCATATCTATATGAAAGATCAAATCGTCCGAATTGGAACCACCCCAAAAATGCTAGACAAATTCGGGTAATGTCTCTTTTTAATTCGATTCGCTTCGGCTCGGAACACTGCTTAACAATATTAATAAATGGCCCATGGAACCGAGTAAAGGAATAGTGAGTGCACCCATGTCTGCACAAAAGCTCGTGCACTATAATATTTCCTACGCAGCTGGCTGATCTCTTTACAGCCGCCTTGACCGAATTCAGCCTTATTAATGGCCTCAATTACATCGGACCTAGCAGAACTATCACACGAACCATGATTTGTTAATTAACATACTATGCTTATTTTATCTAGTGTTTACAGACTTTGTGATATTTTTAACACTCGTGTGTTAAAAATATAAAAGGTTGTAACGTAGCTGTTTCAATTTTCCGAAATTTAAAATGAAATATATTCGCTAGTTCAAACTGTTTTAGGTCGTGGCACACACGAACGGCACGGCGCAGCTGTTGTAAGATACATAAGAACATAGCAAACTCGCTATGTTGTCGCAAATGCTTTATATGAGATACAATTAAAGGTTCAAATTCTAATGACAAGTTAGTCGCTGGGTTGTTGTTGCCGTGCCGATCATGTGTGCTATGACCTTTATTTTCATATTTAATGTAACTCTATGAAACGGAAAGGCACATGCAACCATAGGATATCTGTGCCCTATTTTAAAGGCGTATATCATCTCTTTGGTTAGAATCTTATTGGTTAAGCGGTGAAGTAGCGGACGTTGACATAGATTGTTAATAGTAATAGAGAGCCCTGACTGCATGGAATATGTTTGCTATGATGGTTCATGACCCTTTTATTTATTTATTTGTATTAGAGTTCCGTAGCTGAAGAATACCAACTGTAGATCCTTTACCTATACTCCTGTACTTACATACATATCATACACTAGCTTCTGCCAGCGGTTTCACCCGCATCCCGTGGGAACTACTTCCCGTACCGGGATAAAATGTAGCCTATAGCCTCCCTCGATAAATGGGCTATCTAATACTGAAAGAAATTTTCAAATCGGACCAGTAGTTCCTGAGATTAGCGCGTTCAAACAAACAAACAAACAAACAAACTCTTCAGCTTTATAATATTAGTATAGATTGTAAAAGTTGGTCACAAATTGATATTGAAAATAACAAAGGAATGTTATTTTTGTTTTATCAGAACGTTTATTACATCATCATCATCCTCCGAGCCTTTTTCCCAACTATGTTGGGGTCGGCTTCCAGTCTAACCGGATTCAGCTGAGTACCAGTGCTTTACAAGAACATTTATTTAGAAGAACGTTTATTACATACATAAATATTTTTTATTTATCGTAGTCAAGACTGCAAAGCAGATTACTGATCTCAAAGGCGGTATTCTAACTGTCTATTGTCCATCTGCCAACTTTCCTATGACACATTTAAAACTCTTAAAACTAGCTTCACAAAAAATCAAGAACTTACCAAAAGCCATAATAAGCCACCAGAGCCAAGAGTTCTCATGGGACGCGAGCTCCGTGGAGTGCTTCACAATGAGCGTCCACTTGGCGAGCGATAGGCCAAAGCCGGCGAGAGCACCGTAACGACTGGCAACCGTGTGGCAGAAGCACATCAGCAGTAGGAAACCAATCCAGTTGAATAGGAATGCCACTGGAAATGTTTACACGTTGTTAAGTTAGTAAAAGCCTTATTTGAAGGGTTGTTGCAGATAAGTAACGAAAAGCCTGAAGCATGCCTGAAACTATCTCCTTTGATGAGTTCCCAAGTAGCAGTTTTGTGTTCCCTTGGGAAGAGCGTAAAGTTGTTACTCACCTATGTCTAAACTATACAAAATGCCACTTAAAAAAAAACAAGGAAAGCAGAATAAAAATAACTACATAAAAACTGTGTGTTTCTTCTGCATTTATGTTCTATTCAAACTTTGCCGATGCCGACTTCAACGGTTCTGTCACTGACAGATGATATGAAAAGCAAGTAGGTTTGAAACAATTTGAAATGCAATGAAGAGAGAAAATAGATTTAAGAAACCAATTGATTATTTGAACGTATCAATACGTTCAAATAATCAAATTGTTGATTGTGGTAGAGTAGGTATAGAAGTAATATCTCACCAAAGAACGAAGTTAAGAACATAATATCAGTGCCGAGCAAACTGTTCTCCGGGTCGAGTTGTTCAGCCGTGCCTTCAGTCGGCTCCACTGTTACGAACGCAGCAAATGTTGGGTGGTTCGGAGGCGGACCTTGCATCTGAGTGAACAAACATACTCACATTTATCTATACTAACCTCGGGAACTACTGGTCCGATTTGAAAAATTATTTTAGTGTTAGATAGCCCATTTATCGAGGAAGGATCATTTTCTCAAGGTTACTTTATATCCAGGTAAGGTCGTGCAGGAGATCTTTTTAAAAGAATTGCTCTTGTCGCTCTTACAGAAAAATATGCATAGTTATCGAAATCCGCCTTTGTATACAATTCTTGGGAAATGTAAACACTAAAGAAACTATCGAGGTTGACCAAATTGTTTGAAAAATTATTCAATACACACATCATCACATTATCACCCTCCAGCCCTTATCCTCTATTTTTTAGCATGTAGAAAACATCTTCCATACCCTTCTATCAGCCGTTACAAGTAACATTATTTCTATTCAATATACACATCCCAAAAAGTAAATATATGCAATTCCTAGACTTCACATATTTAAGGTAACACATATAATACTAGTCATCATTGTCTTTTTGCCCTAAAATCTTTAATAGATAAGGCAGCGCGGAATTACTTTTTCTGCGGCATCTATTACAAACGATGATGAAATGTCCTACATCCTGAACACTCTTTTACGTCCCATGACGGAACCGAACTTCTGACAGAACGCAATGTAGCGGTCAATTGTTCAACCATGACGACAATCGAAGTCATTGTTATAATTTTCGGTACATGAATCACACATTAGGTCTTTCTAGAGTTTCGCGTCGCGACTATTAAATAGCGTGATGCACGAACATGTGACTACTTAAGGTTCCATTTAATATGTCACAATCATTTCCTATCTATACATTACTACATGCTATAAAAAAGTCCAACGCCGTGTCTGTCTGTTCGCAAAAAGTCTTGAGCAGGACAGGAGTGTTTCATGACGAAGGATTAGTAGATAAAAAAATACTTGTCATAAGCATATTGACTTCCTATGTGGAAATGTCATAAAGAATTAAGAAGGATAATTTTCAGTCTTTACTCAAACTCATAAGACTATTAGTTACTATTTAAGCTTGATGTTAATTACATATTTGCCAACTTCTACTACTTGAAATGCCTTTAGTTAGAAGGAATTAGACAACATATCTATGTAAGCTATAATAAGTACTTAGCAATAATGTGATGTGATAGATAGCAATCACATATCTATGGTAAATAGGTGTTTTATATGATAAGAGAATGTGATTCACATACAAACAAAAGGGACCATTTAAATAGTCATACTAGCGCAGTCTGTTTACTGTTTTCTTTTTATCAGTAATCAATAATGAATTTATTATTAATACATCCATGGTAGTTTAGTAGTCATGCAATAGATTTATTGTTTTAGCTTGCAATCTGTCCTTGTGATGTCATATGTGAACTGTCTATTGATCATTATCAAAAGGATTTATTGGAATAGGTTCAACTATCTCTAACAAAATATATTGTTATCAACTTCTTAAACAAAATCTTTTATAGTTGACCATGCGCTGTGTTATTTCAATAACAATAAAAAGATAAAGATATATTGAATAATTTCCTTTAAGATTATAAGCTGATAACAAATATATTTTTATGTAAATTTCCTTAACACATATTTTTAATTCTGTATCGTTTTGTAAAATAACAAACAGCACATTGATAAACTTTGTAACATCCTGTAATTTTAGTGTTTATAAAAACCCAATGACTCATTTTGCCATTGGGGTGTCACTAAGTAAGATTGAAATGAACTTAGTGACGGTTTTAAAGGCACAGCCACTATGAATCAGGGCATACCGTTGACCTGGATATATATTTTTTGGGAATAGTAAAACTTTCTTAAAGTTCTTTCTGAGGTTTTCTTTGAGTAGGCATAAATGCCTACTAGAGGTTCGAACAGGCACTTAACAAGAGGTAGTCTTTGTATGAAAGAGTAACAAATAAACATTATTTTGAAGCAGAATCATCACCAAATTGATAATTGTAATAGTGTCATTGCTTTTCTATTGCTGTTTTAATATTAAATCATGTCACTAATCATACCTGAGGTATATCTTCCCCCTCCATCTGTTTTTCTCTCTGCACCTCCTCATAAGTGGGGAGTTTGGAGTTAGCGGCCACATCATAAGGCGGTGGAGCCGAGAAGTCCGCTTGAGGAGGTGGTATGTCATGAAGGTTATCTAAAAAGAAAAATAAAATAACTCCACTCTATACCAAGATTTTAATAAGCTCGATGTAGTAATCAACTTTGGTATTTTAAATTTTCTAATAATTTTCTTGATTTGTTCTAGACAATGTGACATTTATTGCTAAGGTATTTCAATTTGCGCTAACATATTAATTATGGTGCAATGACTCAGTACAGTCATGTGCAAATGCAATATTATCACATATTTTTATAAATATATTTATTTATGTTTTAGTCTCTCCAAATAAGTTGAATATTGTGCCATCATCAGCTTTTTTATAATTCAGGCGTTTTCACATACAGAGAAGGAATAAGCATTAATCATTATGCATACTCAATGCAGATTTGTGATTTCATACTCTTTAGGGTTTAAGTTTCCCCAAGAGGTTTTCCTTTACCTTTAATTAGTTATTCATACCTAACATACACTTAATAAAGAGGATATAATTGAGGAAAGTTAAATATTTTTTTTAACTGGCTTTTCAATTTTTTTTGTACCCAATTTTTTGCTTCGCTAAATAATCCAATATGACAACCATCAATATTACCTGTGTAATGAATGCAATTAAACCATTCAATCAATGTCAATATTTATAAAACATATGAGGTCTGAGTCAACAAAGTACAGGTAAATCTTGTTAGATCCATATTGTTATCGCAAACCGTATGTAAATGTATAGTGCGTGTGTCGCTGCAATTAATTACTCACTTATATCGATAAACGGCGGAGGCATACTATGTTCCACAGATGTCGGCAGCATCACTCTCAACTGCGCCGCCGTGCATATGTTTACATCACTCCGAGGGTGGCTCTGCAACAACAGAACGACTTTCACATATCACATACTCTACGCAAGTAGTTACATAAATAAACAATTGATAAAAAAACATTAATGTCATCAGTCCCTACCATGTCCACTGTTTGCGACCGCAATATTTTATTGATCGATTTAACTAGTCCACTGTTTTTACGAAAACGCGTGTTAGGTACAATACTGAATTTCAAGCACAATTTAATAATGATCTTCGCATCGTTCAAGGTTTTTCCGACGATTTATCAATGCAACAAGAACAGGCGCACCTCTTCATTCACTGGAATGACGTTTATGATTTACGTTCAAAAATCCAATATTTTAAGCATAGGAAAGTCCTTATCGCTATTAAACATTTACTCACTTTGTTGCTCTAAACAAGACATATTAGGAACAGTGTTTTTATAACATTCAATTCTGATTAAAACTGTTACAGCAAGTGAAATTATTCTTTCAAAAAATTACAATTATAAATCTTAATTACCGTACATGTGATTTTTGAGCACACACTTTAAGTTTTTTTTAAATTTATAATTTGACCATAGAAACAAGTCTTTCAGTCAGACACATAAAAATGAGATAGCCCTAGACATAAAAAAATATGTCTTTATGTATGTACAATAAATAACTTTTTCATTTGTCAGCAAAGGTCAAATATTGCTGTCTGGGCGTGTAATTTATTAATCTGAGTGTTATCGGCAAAAAGCTTGACATGACAAGACAACAGTTAGCAGTTAGTGACACTGACAAGTGACACTCGTTTTCAGGATTTCTGTCTGGGATTAGCATTTCTGATTGACGATTTTGTGGATATTGGATTTATTTAATGATAGGATCTTTTGATTCAAAGAAATTAAGATGAAGACGGCTTTGATGGTGGCTGAAAAGCCATCGTTGGCACAAAATGTTGCTAATTTACTCAGCAATGGCAAATGCAGCACCACTAAAGGTTTGTGTTATAACCAATTTCCAAAGTTTATATTGTCAATTACTTTGTTTATTCATTTCAAATAATAAATAATGTCTAAATTATTATATCGCCAGCATCCAACAATGCTTGTAACATCCACGAATGGAATGGAACATTTAAAAACGAGCCTGTTCGTTTCAAAATGACTTCCGTATGTGGTCACGTTATGAGCTTGGATTTTACCGGTAAATACAACAACTGGGACAAAGTGGATCCTGTGGAGTTGTTCAGCTGTCCGACGGAGAAGAAGGAGGCTATGCCCCGGTTGAGGATACCCGCATTGTTGGCACAGGAGTCAAAGTCTTGTGACTACCTCATTTTGTGGCTGGATTGTGATAAAGAGGGAGAGAACATTTGTTTTGAAGTAAGTTTTGGACGACGTATTATTATTATGTTAATATTTCCTTAACATTTTAACTGCAGAAGACACTAAACTGGTCTCAAATGAAGTAGTTACCATATTAATCAATGGAATAATTATTTAAACATGTCTGAAACACCAAACTCTTTATTTCCAGGTAATGAATTGTGTACAACAGTATATGAAAGGTGACATATTTTCACCCCTGGTCACATACCGTGCTAAGTTCTCTGCGATTACAGAGAAAGATATTAAAGCTGCTATGTTGAACCTCGGCCGCCCAAACGAGAATGAGTCTCGGAGTGTTGATGCCAGGCAGGAGCTTGACTTACGTATTGGCTGTGCATTTACACGTTTCCAGACTAAGTACTTTCAAGGTAAGCTGTATGAAAATATAGTTGATAAAGAAATGTTAAAAACCCAATTTTTACATATATATTTTATGTTGAAATGAAAGCTTAGCTTAAGTTATTTAGATTCAACATAACCTTTCATATTTACTTATACTTTCAGGTAGATACGGTGACTTAGATGCCTCACTCATTTCCTATGGGCCATGCCAAACTCCTACTCTAGGATTCTGTGTCCAGCGTCATGACGAAATCCAGACGTTTAAGCCCGAGACGTACTGGGTGTTACGTGTGACCGCCAGTACTTCTGAGGGCAGAGAATTACCACTAGAATGGAAGAGAGTAAGAAGTTTTGAAAAGGACATTGCTAATATGTTTCTGGCTGGAATTAAAGAAATCAAAGAGGCTGTGTAAGTAAATTTTAAAAATCTTGTAATTGTAATAGGAACTTTCTCTTGAGACATTAACTGGTAAATTAGGTGAACAAATACAAATCTAAGATAAAATATTTCAAAGAAATCATGGATTTATACAGCATTGGTGATGTTGCCAATTTTTTTAATGTGATATAGTTACCTCAGAAGACACAATGGCTCACAAATAAATACTTAAACCAACATTTTCATCATATTGTTGCAAAACTAAAAGTGCTCTTACTTTTTTTTTGTCTAACAGAGTAGTCAACATACAAGCTAAAGAAAAGGTGAAGCCGCGTCCCGTCGCTCTGAACACTGTGGAACTGATGAGAGTTGCCAGTGCAGGACTAGGCATGGGACCACACCATGCCATGCAGGTTTGTAATCAAAATGCTACTATACTAACTATACTTCTATTCTAATAAAGAATACACAGTTTTTGTTTACTTGTTTGTAGCCTAAGAGCTCCCAAACTACTTAACCAATTTAAAAAATTCTTACACTGTTGGGAAGCTACTCTGTCCCCAAGTAACATAGGCTGTATTTATCCCGGAATGAGCAGCTTTGACTACTGGACGCGAATAAAACCGCGACAAAACGGTAAGTGTTTTGATAAAAAAAATCTGTGTAAGTTTGTAATTCTGATTTCTTTTGTCAGGTGGCAGAGCGATTGTACACACAGGGTTATATTTCCTATCCGCGTACTGAAACTACCAGCTATCCTGAAAATTACGATTTGATGTAAGTTTAATTTTTGCTTATCATTTATTTATTTTTCAACATATAAATTACATTTTTAAATATTAAATATAAAAATAAAAAACATTTAAGTTGAATTATTATTATTGATTTTATTTATATTCTTATTAAACTGAAGATTAAGCATCAAGCACTTTTTACTCTGGAAATGATCATCACGTTTAATTCTTTATCAGAAGTAAATGAGTAAATTATTCATTAACTTGAGGAGTATTCTGTACTAGCTTGTTATGTTGGTTAAATAAAAGTTAAATATCTTATTTTAGTGTCATATAATGTTGCATGTTTCATCAAAATTCAATCATCATCAAAAAACAACACACCTTCTCCTTTTAAACTGTTTCTTTTATCATGAGTGTTATATACTAGCATATATTCTCCTCATTTTTACACTAAGCACATGTTTCTTCTCAGGGGCACTCTCCGTCAGCAACAGAACTCCAACAAATGGGGCGCCGAGGTTCGTGCGATCATAGCCAATGGCATCAACCGGCCGAAGAAAGGCCACGATGCGGGTGACCATCCTCCCATCACACCTATGCGACCAGCTGGTAAGCAAAAGCATTTATTTTTAAAATCCGTATTTAACAAGCGACTTTGCTTTAAAGCAGTATTCGTATTACGACGAATAATTATGTAAATACCTACAGCGTAAAATAAGTCGAGGATTAGTAAACCTCAGCCCTCAAATGCCAAAACAATTATGAACCGTAAAGCGATAACAATAAAAGTCATAATTCATCCGCAGTGGAGTCAGACTTAGAGGGCGACGCGTGGCGTATCTATGACTACGTGACTCGTCACTTCATAGCGACTCTCTCTCGGGACTGCAAGTACCTGTCTACTGCCATCACCTTCCAAATCGGTTCGGAGACTTTCAAGTATACAGGGAATACTCTGGTCGATGCTGGGTACACGGAGATCATGCATTGGCAGGTAAGATTTTTGGTGATTGAATGTGTGAATGTGTGTGAATTTTGCCTTAAAGTGGGTTCATGACAATATCATTGTTTTTTGGGATATGTGAGCAAGTTTTGAGTTGACCTCACTTTTGATCATGTGTCCATTATCTATTTATTATTAGTCTGTCTTTAATGCTTACCAAAGCTACTACAGTTATCGGCACGGATGTCGAGCCCTCGGCGGAAGAGTGGGGATCGGTTTGCGCACCGTACACTTATGGCAAGAAAAAACACACACCCTTTTATTATTAATTTTTTCCTAAGTTCCCTATGTAATTTCATACTGGCTCAATGATGTGAAGAAAGATTTTTTATTGATTGATTTAATTGAGAAATGGAAATTGGGATGGAATTAGGTAATCAAAAGTGTTTCTAATTTAAAATATAGGTTAAATTTTCTAGTTTGACAAAAAAAAAACTACTACGTACCTTTCTTGTTAACATTTTTGACCTCGAATTTAATTTATTCTTTAATAAAATGAAAAACATTTTTTGTAAAAAAGAAAAATAAAGAAGAATGGCGAAAATGGACCCACATGATTTAAAGATCATTCATTTGCAAATCTATATGAATTTAAATAACAAGTTTGGTAGAGGATTATATAAAAAATTTTGAGTTTTTAGCTCATGGGAATTAAAAGTTAGAAATAAACTAAATCTATTAAAAATTAGATAACATGCAGTTTGCGAACGCATCGTGTGTCACTGATTACGTTCCTATCTTCATAGTTAGTTATTAAGTAGATTCATCGCCGTACACTTGTGGACGTCTATGTTTGGCAGTTATTATTTTCTTGTATTTTTTACTTAAAAAGTAAAATAGAAACAGCAACAATGAATAAGCAAAGTACACATTTAGTAAATAATAATTACAACGCTAGCATGTTGTATTGTTAACCTTTTTTGTGCGAACGCAAATAGGAACGTTTGTGGCTAGAGGCTGCTGTCAGTGCTGGGGCCCGATTCTCCTAAGTTAATAATGTCAAAATCGAATAGAAATCGAATCGCAATATGATTGCAATAGCAGTTTTAACCATATCGGGCAGTCTGCTACTAATATAAGACCAATCGTATTCCAACGACATTCGATTGGTTTGCGATTGGTCTGCTATTTTGGTGATTTTGGTCTATACGGTAGTTTGATCTACATTCATTTTGCAATCGTAAATCATTTGCAGACAAAATGATTCATTATTGAATGACAGAAAAGGATAAAAACGTTTATTTCAAAGAAAAAATAGTGGAATGCCACATACGCTTCAATCGTAATCGAGTCGGGATTGGATCTCAGTCGAATGTGAATCGTAGGTCGCTTAAGTAAAATATGGAGAATCGGGCCCCTGTGTTCTGTCATTCCCATTGACTTCTAAGCTCGATGGTCATTCCATGTTTGGTTTTGTTTTCAACGGCTAACTTGGGATTTGAATGCGATTTTGTGGATTACTTCTTGACGACTTGGCTTTCTATTTGGACTGACTATTCTGCATAACGACTACCGTATTTATCTTTGGATTCCGATTTGCAAGTGATTTGGACTTATTTACCGTGCAAAATGCGTTGTGTCAATTGCCAATTACGCATTGCACGATTACGAAGACATCGTGTATTGGATGAAAATGCTCAGATAATTGAGAAAGTGCATGGTACATGGGTCATGCCAGACACCAGAACTATGTTTCTGCGCCAGCTTCATTCTTGGACAATCTTTTAATTAGGTAAATAATATGTTGAAAGGTTGTCTAAAAATGCAGCTAGTTCAGAAACAGTGATGGTAGGTATGTAAAAAAACATAAAAGTTGTATTAATAAATACATTATCCTCTTCCTTCTATGTTGTGATAAAAAGTAAATAAAAGATGTTTTTTAATAATGAGTATATTGTTTCATTTAGTAAACATGTTTTTATGTAATAGTTTAACACCTATATGTTTTTACCCACACTGCTGCTGAGCTACAACGTGACGCCTGCGCTACGTTGTTGCGGCACGCTGCGTTAACGTAACGTAACGTAATAAAACTGTGCGACTTCTCCACTGCGGCGCAGAAGTCGCACAATTGTATATAACTGCAGTAACGCGGTGCATGCGACGGGCACCTGCAGGACTAATGCTGCGTATACATTAACCTTCAAGAGTCAAGGGTGACAAATCAACATCGAGCTTTGCTAGGCTGTGCACAGCGCTGCACAGCATGGTTTGTTTGTATCCTCATTAAAATATTAGAGACGGCCAAGTTAAAAAAAACAGCACAGTCCAGCACAGCTCGATGTTGATTTGTCACCCTTCACTGATGCCGTGACAACGCGACGCCTGCACAACGTAGGTAGTCGCGGCGTCTGCGCTGCCCACACTTTTATCCGATGCCTACGCTGAACAAACAGTGAAGGCGATCTTTAAGACATCGTTCATCTATAGTTTAAACCAGGTCACCAAGTGCCTAGTTCACAAATATTCTTTTCGTTTTGAGATTTTTAGGTTATAATCTTCTACCTCGCATAACTTTTTTCTTCCAACTTTTGCAACTCATTATCCATTTGCTTTTTTGTTAGTTTTGTATAGATCTACAAGTAGTACTAAGTTTCAATTATGTACGAATCTTATATCAATGGGTCCCAGTTTACATACAAGTTCGCCATTCTTCTTTATAAAAATTGGTCTCAATTAAATTGGCCCGAAGTGTACTCGTCGTCCTGACGTACCTCAACCGCAGCAAAGAACCAATCCCGAGTGACGGCTATGACGCGATGCGCTGCGGGCCAATCACCGCTTTACCGCCGCCCCCGCGCTCACTTCATACCACCAAAGGGACCCAATAAATCACTTCTGCGCAGGTGAAAGTCAGGGCTCGACATCCGTGCCGGTAACTATATGAAGGATAAGAAAATAAGGTCTCTCAGTAACTAAAATTAGCATTTTGTTTTGGGACAACAGCATACCAACGTACCTATAGCTGTCAAATTTCTTCAATAGATTTTCAACCTTATCACAATAGTGAAAGGTCAATGTTCTATTGGTGAAATTTGACACGCTATGAAACCTATTTTTTCCTTTTAACAGGCATTCGGCAAAGATGAGTTTGTGCCGCTGCTGAATGTTGACGATGTACTGCGAGCTCACGACCATAGACTTGTAGAGTGTCAAACGTCACCGCCAGACTATCTCACTGAGTCGGAGGTAAGGAAACTTTTACATGAAGCTTTAGATATAAAATACGTTTATTTCAGTGTCTGTGACATAATACAGAAAATAATAAGACATGTCATGAGAAGGGATGAAATATTTATAGGTACTACAATAACTGACCAAAGAAAAAAATTATACTTTGCTTGAAAGAAGACATGAACATTAGGAAACGGTGACAGGGGGACGTTTATGGTGGTGCTGTCCAATATGATTGACGTAAAAAAGTGCTAATTTAATAAGCTTAATTCCAATAAACTGGGGCCCGATTCTCCTAATTTTACTTAAGCGCCATTCGATTCACGTTCGACTGCGATCCAATCCCGACTCGATAACGATTGAAGCGTATGTGGCATTCCGCTATTTTTTCTTTGAAATAAACATTTTTATCCTTTTCTATCATTCAATAATGAATCATTTTGTCTGCAAATGATTTACGATTGCAAAATGATTGTACAGCAAACTACCGTACAGACCAAAATCACCAAAATAGCAGACCAATCGCACACCAATCAAATGTCAATCGAATACGATTGGTCTTTTATTAGTAGCAGAATACCCGATATGGTTAAAACTGTTATTACGATCATATTGCGATTCGATTTCTATTCGATTATGACATTATTAACTTAGGAGAATCGGGCCCCTGATTTGACAGACGCCACATTTCGCGTCATTCTTCATTCTTCAAGGACACGGCAGAAAGAAGAAGATGGCACATACCCTTCAATACCCTTCTTATTTATTTGATCTAGACACACGGCAGTGTGTCCGCCAAGTTCGAGCAAAAAAAGCGACACACCGGCCGTGGGTTATATTACACGAACCATTTCGGGCCAAATTCGACCCCCCTGTAACTCAAAATCTATTTTATTTACGCATATCAAATTTCTAGTATCTGTTGAGACCCCCTCACTTATCTAAAATACAAAATTTCATTAAAATACCTATTGTAGGTCTTGAGATATTGACGTCAGAAAATCGCTATTTTTACTATACACTGATTCACTGATTCACTGATTCACTGATTCACTGACTCACTCATCAAAAACCTAGACCACTTCCAATGGTCGTATTGACTTGAAATTTGGCATGGAGGTAGGTCTTTATGTCAAGGTAAAGGAAAAAATCTGAAAATGGCCAAGTGTGAGTCGGTTTCAAAATAATGAAGGTGTTTTATACCAGGTGTAAATTTATACCCCTAAGGAACTAAAGCGACCTAAATTTATCTATATTTTTATAATATATCTTCGAATGGTACAAAGGTTTGTATTTAGTCAAAGTAAAGTAAAAATCTGAAAACGGCCAAGTGTGTCACTTTCGAAAATAACGAATGTGTAACTTTGATCCACGAACATAATATACCTCTATGATAACCATTTAGTTAATCTAGTAAAAAAAAAAAAAGTCATGGTGGCCTACTGGGTAAAGGACCAACCTCTCAAGTACAAGGGCGCGGGTTCGATCCCAGGTCAGGCAAGTACTAATGCAACTTTTCTAAGTTTGTATGTACTTTCTAAGTATATCTTAGACACCATTGGCTGTGTTTCGGATGGCACGTTAAACTGTAGGTCCCGGCTGTCATTGAACATCCTTGGCAGTCGTTACGGGTAGTTAGAAGCCAGTAAGTCTGACACCAGTCTAACCAAGGGGTATCGGGTTGCCCGGGTAACTGGGTTGAGGAGGTCAGATAGGCAGTCGCTTCTTGTAAAGCACTGGTACTCAGCTGAATCGGGTTAGACTGGAAGCCGACCCCAACATTGTTGGGAAAAAGGCTCGGAGGATGATTAGTTAATCTAGTTCATTTCTTTGTAAGAAACATAGTGCATATTAAAAAATCTAAAAGATAGTATAAATGAGACATTTCTTTAACTAACTTCATCATAAGAAAAAAATAAAATAAACAACCTTACAAAAATAAATGAAATCCCACCCAAAACAAAAATGTGAAAGACTGCCAAGTTCGATAATATGGGAATGCTTCGCCTATAAAAGAAGTGAGATCTAAATAAGTACCAAGTTCCATACACATACCTCAGTTAAAAATAGTTACTTTTTAATGATGTTACTTGGCAAGTTTTAATAGAAAATTAAATACTTGATTCATTGCGTTTAGTAGGTTTATAACAAGGTGTATGAAAACTTGCCAAGTGACATCATTAAAAAGTAACTATTTTTAACTGAGGTATGTGTATGGAACTTGGTACTTATTTAGATCTCACTTCTTTTATAGGCGAAGCATTCCCATATTATCGAACTTGGCAGTCTTTCACATTTTTGTTTTGGGTGGGATCTACATCTCTGATTGCTTATATATTTTGTATTCAAACGTAACATTGACTTGAAGATTTACCTAAGTTATTTTTTCTTCAATGTCCAGGTTATCACCCTTATGGAGAAACACGGCATTGGTACCGATGCTTCAATCCCAGTTCATATAAACAACATTTGCCAACGTAACTACGTGACCGTCGGCAGCGGCCGGCGACTCGTGCCCACTAACCTCGGCATCGTGTTAGTGCACGGCTATCAGAAGGTAAACACTATGTCATATTAGTCTTTATTGCAGTTTTAATAAGGTTAATTGTCGCTTGACATCTGCCCGGTGTATGACTATCCAAAGGTAACGTCAAAATTATTTACAACTAAGGATCATAGAAATATGACATGAATGCTTAAAACAATAAGGTTCATACAAGCCTAATAAATAATTAAAAGATATACAACAGAGCTGAAACTGTACGACGTAGTTTTATTTTATGAACCCATTTGAGTACATATGTGAAACTGGCTTTTTTATTTTAATTTTTTAGATCGATCCAGAACTAGTGCTACCAACTATGCGGTCAGCTTTGGAGGAGCAGTTGAATCTCATCGCGATCGGTCGCGCCGATTTCCACGCCGTGTTAACTCACACTACCGAGATATTCCGTAGAAAGTTCCAGTACTTTGTCCGGTCTATCGAAGCTATGGACCAATTGTTTGAAGTGAATTTCTCCTCGTTGAAGACTAGTGGTAAGGCGTTATCCAGGTGCGGGAAGTGTAGGCGGTATATGAGATATATTCAGGTGAGAATTTTTTATAATTTAATAAATGATTGTGTCAAATCATAAAAATATATATAGAGTGTATAGAATATACGGTAAAAAAGTAATTTAATAATCAAATTATATTATTTGACCGTATTCAAAGCTCCTTTCTATCGCTCACCTTCATTTTTTACAAGCTTTTATTTAACTTGCAATGTATGTATGTATGTATGTATGTATGTAACTATGTGTGTTCGGGTGAAATTTTACAACTCAATTTTAAGGCACTTGCCCTCAACCGATTGAGCTGAAATTTTGCATACATGTTTAGTTTGGATGACAATGCATGTTAAGCTATGTGACGTCATCCTAAATCCAACATGGCTAAATATACAAGATGGCGGACTAGTTATTTTTAAGGTACCTATACAATATGGGTATCAAATGAAAGGGATTGACAAGTAGAACACATTGCACTTTACGAAATAAAAATCCAAGATGGCCGCCGCTACAAAATGGTGAATAACCTATTTTTTTCAATCCCATCCATATGGGTATCCAATGACAGGGCTTGACAAGTAGAATAAAGTGCACTTTACCAAATCAAAATCTAAGATGACCGCCGCTACAGAATTTAGACTTAGGAACTTACAGGTGAAAACTAAAAAGTATAAAATAAATTGACACAATTTATATATTTTAAAAGCTTGTCGCGATTTTACTAAGAAAGTAAATACGAGAAAGTAAATCCCGCGACAAGCTTTTAAAACGTATAAATTGTGTGAAATATGTTAAATTTGAAATGTCGTTATAAGTTGACAGTAAAGTTACAGTAAAAGTTTATTTTTTTCTTTTTAGCGCATTTAAATAAAAGCTTGTTTTTAAAGATTTTTTTACCTCAATTTATTCATTTAATTGTTATACATTTGAAAAGTAGTTGCTAGGAAACCGTGACGGAAACACACAGTGAGGTTCTAGCATATTTCAGGATAACACATCAAGATATTTATCGCATTATTTCATACATAGTGGTTCTCACCTTATGGTCCGATTCATACGACGCACTTTTTGCACGATCGAGTCTGTTAATACACAAAATGTTTCTACGGCAGACAAAAAGTCCTCCGCAGTTTTTACAGTCGTTTGTATTATTCTCTAATTTCCGACAGTACATCGTCTGTGCCAAAATTTCCTCATAAAAAATACTAATTCTACAGGCGAAACCAGCCCGTCTTCACTGTTCCCACTGCGACGACACATACGGGCTGCCTCAGAACGGCACGGTCCGCATATATCGCGAGCTCAAGTGTCCGCTCGATGACTTCGAGCTGCTCTCCTGGTCGTCCGGCAATAAGGGCAAGAGCTTCCCTCTGTGTCCTTACTGCTACAACCATCCTCCTTTCAGGTAGGTCCTCTTTGATATTCAATGAATGTACTAAAAAAACGGAATCATTGTCTAGAGGTAACGAAGATGTTTATTTGGTCATCGACTTAAGTTTCGTCTCCGAAGCGTTTTAGAAGAAAGTATGTAATAATAATAAAAAATAAACTGCTCTTTTCTATGGTTTAGCAAGTAATTTTTTTATTGTTAATTATTTTTTTATTGCTCTGCTATTATTTAATGGCTCTTATTGAATTTACAGGAGGAATTAAACTAACGGAGCTGACGATAATTTTATTATGTTGCAAATATTTTCTCAACAGAAAATCTGATATCAAATTGTATATAATTATTCTCAGGGACATGAAGAAAGGTTTCGGGTGTAACTCGTGCACTCACCCCACGTGTCCGTACGGGGTCAACTCGACGGGGGTGTCGGGTTGTGTCGAATGCGAGTCCGGAGTCCTAGTACTGGATCCCTCTGCGCCCAAGTGGAAGCTAGCATGCAACCGGTGAGTATGGAATCATGTTAAAGATATACAACTACTTTATTTTGAACATAAAAAAATGTAACGAAGTTAATATTAAGATATGCAATAACATTTCGCTCTTAAAATAAACTTTGATACAGATTGAACGGTTGGATCTTAGATAAGAAATATGAAAATACATATTAAGAGCGCACGGTACATCGTCGCGTCGCTGACCAAATTTGTAGGTCAGTCGCCCGGGATGCGGGCGGTAAGCTGTGTCAGCTGTGTGAGGCCCACCGCCCGCAGCGTCACCCGGCGCTGCTTGCTGGTCACGTCATCGACTCTAGAACATAATATTTAGAGTTGAATGACAAGAAGTTCCAATGATTACCGGACCATTTTTGCGAGCCGTTCTTTAAACATTTCAGGTGTGACGTAATAATAAACGTGTTCGAGGACGCGACGCGTGTGACGGTGTGTGACACAGCTTGCAGTGCCTGCGGAGCCCAGCAGGTCACCGTCGAGTACCGCGCCGAGCGGACCCGCCTGCCCGCCGCCATCACTGAGATGACCGCCTGTCTGTACTGCGAGCCCACCTTCAGCGCACTGGTACGTAGTTCGGCACACAGCAGTGTTTGATATTATGTGTCTAGGCTCCAAGCTTCGACTGATTCCAGTACATCATAGCAAACTGTAAGACAAAAAATTTAAATGGCGACGCGCGTAGCGAAATGCTTCTTACTTTTGCAGCACTGTCCACCACGCCTGTCTATTTCATCGACTTGGTTACGCATATAAATAATAGGCACACTCAGAGAGGCTGTCCCTTTTTCGCAAGGTGACGCAAATGCAGCGTATTTAAATGTTTATCTGTTTGTTTTGTCATTAGTTTTATTGCTTTTGCGTCGTTTGCGATAATAAATGGTTTTTCTTTCTTTCTTTTCTTATTTCTTTCTTCAGAAGCCTATACATATAATATACATGCTTATCCAACCATGTCATCACAGTTTATAAACGTATTTACGTATGAATCACCGTGCAGGTAGAGAAGCACCGCGCGGTGGCAGTGCGCGCGCAGGCGTCGCGCGGCCGCGGCGCCCGCGCGCGCGGCAACAAGCACAAGAACAAGCAGCCCAAGGACAAGATGGCGCAGCTCGCCGCTTACTTCGTCTAACTGTATGTTCTACTTTATTACTTCTATTTATTACCTTGATCAACAGTTTAGGTAAACGGCCAGGACATAACAATTATTATTGTCTTACATTAACGTAATAAGTTTCGTAGTATGTTTAATCACTGAAGAGAAAGAACAGTTGGATGTACCGTTGAGCTGTTGCGCCCGACGAAACTTTCTGCGCCGAATGGCAACACCCACAGCCTTATGTAGTGACCCTGCAAATAACGTACAGAGTACAGATTTATTTTGATAAAGGTTTAATTGGCGTTTACACTAAGATTGATTTAATGTATGATATAAATTTTGAAATGTGTGAATTTGGGCTAATTTCTGTGTAAGGGCATTTCCACTCGTTCTTTCTCTATCGTGGATTAAATTCAGCCTAAATTAAGATTCAGACCGACCGCCTCTTGCCGGATTGGAT
The DNA here is from genome assembly GCA_963856015.1 of Helicoverpa assulta. Lineage (NCBI taxonomy): Eukaryota > Metazoa > Arthropoda > Insecta > Lepidoptera > Noctuidae > Helicoverpa > Helicoverpa assulta. The sequence continues at coordinate 6,378,134 of CAWLCW010000027.1, forward strand.
TTTTAGTACGGTGTTTTAGTGGAAATTGAAATGTACGCCAAATAAAATAAAAATCACATTTAGACGGTCGCCTTATCTAGTATTGTTGATCTAAAAAATAAATTTCAGTTTGAGCTTTTTGTAATTTGTGAAAGACGTGGAAGTCGATTTGACTTGAATGTAGCGTGCACTGTGCAATATCAAGTATATTTGTGGAAGTCGAGAATTTCTCGTCGAATTGTTTAGTTTTACTGTGGCGTGGGAGAAGAGTCTTTGATGTATTTATTAAAACAACAGAATTAACAAGTTCATTGTAACATTTTAAAGTACCTAATTATGGACAATGATTTTAATTTTAACTTAAATTTTTGAAGTAACAAACTTGCCAATTTTGACGAAAAATTGAGTGTCAAAAGAAGTATATAAGTATAGTAAGGCATATATTGGCTAAATCTATACTAATATTATAAAGCTGTAGAGTTTGTTTGTTTGTTTGTTTGAATGCGCTAATCTCAGGAACTACTGGTCGGATTTGAAAATTTCTTTCAGTGTTAGATAGCCTATTTATCGAGGTAGGCTATAGGCTACTTTTTATCCGGGTTCGTGCAGAGGTTCCCACGGGATGCGGGTGAAACCGCTGGCAGAAGCTAGTTATAAGTATAAGCTGAAAATTATATTGATTTGTCATCAGGATATATTTCTAACTCGTAACATATAGTTTTCGTCAAACTTAATGGTAAGTCCGAAGATGGCATGTGTTTGTGGGTCTAGCAGCATACGGTTTCTAGCAGAAACTATTTTTTGGTATCAGGGGGTGCGCGGGGTGTAAACAAGCAAATGAGTTGCAAAACGCCATTAACTTTGGCGAGAACTAAACCTATCTATGGTCATCATCCTCCGAGCCTTTTTCCCAGCTATGTTGGGGTCGACTTCCAGTCTAACCGGATGTAGCTGAGTACCAGTGCAGAACTATACCCATGGTATTATTGTAATATTACGAATTTACGATCTGAATTGCACTTTACTTTATCAAGCAATAATGTGTGAAGGATTTTTTTCCATAAAGAACATCAAAACTTGTTAAACGTAGAATAATACAATTTTGTGTGTAGGTGTAGTAAAAACCTCTCTACTATTTAATACATTTGTATTAAATTAATCTAAGTATTTTATATTAATCTTGTCGTCTCGAAAGAATTTATAAAAACGAGGTATTGTGCTCTGATAGCTAAAAAATGTCTCGTATATGATATATCTTTTGTGTAAAGATTAACTTGGTACGTTGTTATAGAACATGTTTGTATTTATTTCTAACATAAGAATAAATAATTTTTAGTCAACTGTTTTTAAGTTTTATTGTTGCTATCCCTTTATTTCTTAAGTCTATTTTATTTCAGTAGATTTAAGGGCGATTGGATGCCAAATGTCTACACTCACCACCGATCAATCTATTCAGACCAGAGTTCCCAACTTTGATTTGATGTAGCCATTTTAGAACATATACCAAGAAAAGCGGGAGTCGAAATTCATGGGAATGCTTTTCAAATGAATCTCCCAGGGAGAGACGATTAAAGTTTAAGAATAAAACAAAAAGGTTTATTGAAGTCTTCATTTTATTGTGAAGGTTGTCACCTAGTATAATGTATAGATACAGTACGACATAAGCTTACAATGTATTACTGTATTTTTCATTACATTTAATATTACACTGCCCGTTTTCGTAAGAGGGCGAGCAGTATCAATGATTTGTATTAAAAACTGGGACTTAACTGGCTAGGTATTCGTGTAGCTGGAACGACGGAATAGACGTGTATTTTTAAACGAAACATCGGCTTTTTTTGGAGATATTTTGAAATTTTGACGTCCTGTATATAGTTGTACATGTATTGATATTTATTTTTAGGGTTGCAAGGTGTATTTTATATAAAAAGGACACATTTTTGAAGTGCCAATAATATTTTTTTTTAATATCTGTTTTTAACCTTTGATTTAGACACAAGGTAGAGTGCAACCAAAGTGGACATTTAACTGATGTTTTTTACTTTTAAATATGTTTATTCCGTAGCTCCACCTACATTCAGTACATGATTGATATGAAGATATCAGCATGAGCATTATACTATTGTTAATATTTTACGAGTGCAGCGTAGTGTAGCGAGGTTAGGTATGACAAAAAAATCTATTAAATCAACGACATCAACCAACGGTTGTCGAGCTGTTCTACAGAACATTATTAGTATGTTCCTGTTAATGTGATGTTCTTCTGATACTGTATAAAATAGGTATTGGCTGTTGAAAAGGGGAATAGATTGGCCCAATTTCAGAAGTGTGAAAAGGCCTTGCATCAAGTAATTTTCTGATGTGTGACGTCATGACGATTTCTTTTGAAACTGTTTTACTAAAGTCGTGGTATCTCAGTCGAAAAGTTACTAACGATGAAATGTTTGATAAGTTGGATACGATTTTCGACAGTTCATCGGAACACACATCGTTTGAACAGCGCGTCCCATACTTTACAAATTGATATCGTCGTATAAACAATACTGTTCTATGTGCTATCAATATACTTTAAGTAAATATTAACAATATGCGTTGTTTAATTTGTATTATAGATACTTTTTATCTCTTGCCAATGCTAAAAATCAGACAAATATTTCTCTACCAAATATCATGCGGTCATAAAATTAATATCACATATATAAATAACGGTTACATGAAATATAAACAGTTAACAGCAAAATATGTTTCGTTAGTATTAGGTATATGTACTTTTCCTCGTTTTGTAAATAATTTCAAATAATGTGGGTTTGTGCCAATTTCTATTATATATCACAGATTAAGCCAATATGAAATACATTTTATATGAATATGTATGTACACAAGATATTAAAATTCGGAATATAGGGAATGGAAAGGAATAGGTACATACACTTACTATATAGTTACAATAATGCAGATTTATTGTTATTTTTAACTCCATAAAGATAACTGAAGGTTCTGGTAAAACAACAATGTGAATTATATTTGTTCGGTGTCAGTTTGGTCACATGGAGAATAAAGTACCTACATAATAATTCTATTATGTTTGTCTACGTGCAACTGCGTTAAATAATTGATAGAAATCCCAACACTTTATGTGACAGCGACACCCTGCTTTATTTAACAAATAATTGTATCAAGCAATTTAATTTACAAAAATAGGAAAATAATATACATTCCTTAAATACTTAAACAGCACTGATATGCTTCAAAAACTTCACAACTTCGAATAAAATCAATTTAATGTCCATCGGACAGACTTAATGCTCGAAATTATTTTACACAAGTAATATAAAATTGTTTTAATTATATTCGAATATTTTATTTTAATGGAATGTGCTTATTGGCTGTGTTAGGTGACAATTGCATTTTATTAAATTGTTTTCAGACCAACTGATTTAGAAAATATTTACAAGTTAATTTGTTTTACGCTTAATGACTGAATTCAGTCGAATACATTGATTTTTAGATTCAGGATACTCGACAAATTGACAATATAAGATTAATAATTGCAATGAAACAAAAATATTTCATATGTTATATGTAATATATACTGTTTTACTAATCAAAAGTAACATTTTGACTTCCTTCAGTAACCATTTGATAAAAATGCAATTGTTACCCACGTGGTCGACAGATATTGACTTACAATGAAGACTTACATAAAGATATTAAATTAATAGGTACAGTAACGGTTGTGCATTTTATATATATAATATATATGTATATATATATATAGGTATATCGTCTCCTAACCGCTACAGTCCATTATTTACCTAATGCGTACATTCCTAGTAACAATGCGACAGCGGCGTATTTTCTGCACATTTAATATTATCCCCAATTTTTGTTGAGATTCATTTTCATCAAAGATAATATTAAAAGCCCAGTCGCCTGTTCATTGTTATATTTACTATAACTATAATATTAATTTTAATCTCACTGATTTTTGATAACATAATTAATTTCTAATAGCTTTATATACTTATAGCGATTATTTACAGTTCAATACCGAATACTTTTCAACGTTAATGTTACCATGTAAGCAATGTTGCCATATCGTTCGTCGATTTGTAAAAAATAAAAGTTCCAGGTGGATCCTTGGCCATCATTGTTCAATCATTTCTCCTTTGCTCAGTATTGTTAAATTTCTTTTAAAAGTGGCCTAAATATTTTTGAGATAGGTAGATATTTTTTATGGCTTGCCTTCTACTGTTTTTTTTTCTCATTTCTTCTGATAATATAAACAGAAATACATTCGTTTTATGAAAGTTATTACAGTAATTATGATGTCCTGTAGCTGCACGGTGCATATATATTTTATTAACTTATCTATGTAAATACTTATTAACTAATACGTTGATAAAATGAAATTTAAAATTCGTTATTTTCACTTATAATAAATGTTATTATGAATTTATTAAAAGGAAGATAGTCTTTGGAATAGAAAAATAAAAGAGAAATAACGTTTTTATCTAGCTTATGTCAATTAACGATTATGTAGGTACTTAAAGCTGGGACAATAGCATAAATTATATATTTTAAAGTTTGATTTACTTTCATTATTAGTTTAGGTCAATTTGATAGATTTTGTAAACTCAGTGGTTAGAAAAAAATGCGATACACGCTTGATCAAATTTTTATCTCTGAGGTTTACATAATAATAGGATTGAAGAACTAAATTCTGGATCGGGAACGGAAGAGTACAATTCAAGAGTACACTTACTGGTACTGAGCATTGAACAAATAATTTATGCATGTATTTGTACTCTCAAGTATTATACAAGTAGGCGAGGGGGACTCAGGTTGCCACTACCACGACTCCACGACTAAAACCTCTAACTTTAGTAAATGGTCCAAATTTAGTATGAAATGTAAAAACGCGATATAGGTGGCAAGAAAGTACGGTGGACCCATACACGAATTATACAAGTTATATGAGAGACCAGCTCGTTACAATTAATACTGTAAAGAAAAAGTACAATTTTATAACACCAGATTATTTATACGATAATATTTTTAAATAAAAAAAGTATAACCATAATCCAAAACCGAAATATTAGTGGGAAATAAAGTGTGATATGTCGGAAAACTAAATAGAAATTTGTAAGACGCCATTACTACAGTTCCGTTATTGTCATAGAACGATTATAATTAATCTGAATATTTTCATTGTACCTAATTATTTTGGTCTTGGAGTATGGTCTATATTCATTATACCTATAAGTATGGGAGAATAACGTTACAATTTCTGTAGGTATACATGAACGTCAGAGTAAATAAGCTATGAATAGCTTATATAATATTGAGCCACTGAAGTATATAATATATTATATTAAATTTTTCACTATTTAAAGCTCTTAGTTTTCATTCATGCGATTTCTATTATCGCATCGAATACTAATGCCCGTTGTGCTAAACGTAGTTTTAACTTGAAGTTATTTGTGGGAACTGTTTGTATAATATGAACACATTACTGCACGTCAATACAGGCAAACATACAAGTAATGTGCCACCCACACAATCACACACACATAACTCCCGTTAAGCTATGTTCCGCAATGGGCAACAAAATTGTTAAGATTATATTAGAAATAACAGCTAGTAAACTTTTATAGAGTGACTAGAATATATTATTAAAAAACAAAAGCTATGCTTTTGGCATTTTCGCATAGTTAACACTTTTTATAAGAACCGCATTTCACGAGTAAATGTCCTTAACACTCACTTACGAGTTTGTTATGAAGGTCACTTGGATGTAAACACTGCACTTATTAGTGTCCTATGTTCATAATTTTATGGTCACAATCTTCACTATTTCATAAGATTATAATATGAACCAGAATAATAATTATCATCAGCCCCTAAATATACCAGCAACGAAACCTTGTATCAGCCATTAGACAAAGAGTGAGTACACTATAAGTCCATTAAATGGTCCATACTTGAACTTTTTCTGCTATAACACACCAGCTGGCCTGGTCGTAGTACGAGGACACCACATGTAAGCTTTCCACGTACTTCTCGATCAGCTGGTCAAGTTCTCCTCGCTTGAAAACATGATAATACCGATGGTATGTGACAGCACCTCCCTCGGAAGGTAAGCTGTCGGATCCGTCACTCAAGGAAGGTAGCAGCGGCGCATGTGGGAAGGCGCGAGGCGGTGGAATAACCTGAACAGGCGCCGTGTCTTCAGATGAAGAGCGCGTCTCCAAAAGTTTCCGCTCTTTGGAGCATTCGCTGTATGAAGGTAAGGACGCAAGGCTAGCGCAGCCGAGCGATGCCGTGCTTCCAGTCTTATCTCGCCGGCTCCAGTCGCTACCAGCTGATGTATCACTCGACTCGATCGAGAAACCAGACTTCAATGGAGCCGTGCTGGCACTGGAACGTGATGTGACGGATTCAGGACTTATTTCCATTTTGTCCAAATCGCTCGAGTCTGTAGACTGTCCGACTTTTAGAGATGATCTTTTATCTGTGCTAGTGCATAATGAATCTACACTGATTTCGGACTCTAAAGAGTATCCCGTTTCGAGCGATTGACTTGTGTCATATGATGCACCAGAGTCGATTGTAATTTCAGGATTGCCGTTACTTGACGAGATAGCACTGTCGTCATCTGGATTTTTAGTATCGATGTCAGTTATTTTATCGGTTGTAATTGATTTTGCTGTGTATTGGATATTGGCACAATTATTGAGGAATATATCCTCTTCACTGGAAACTTTCATCGATTTCTTTAATTCCCTGTATTTATTTATAATTGGATCGACGTCTTTAGACCGCTTCTTGCTTTTCGTCTTCGACATACATTTCGGAAATAATTTGCTAATATCAGTTTCCTGGACATCGTTTAAAGATGCAATATATTTGTTTCTTTCCTGGATTTCTGCACTCAGTTTATTAAGGCCTTGCATCTCAGTGCTTATTTTATGGATATATGGATCTTCTAGGTGCTGTAAACTATCTGATAACTCATCTAAGATTTTCTGTGTATTTCTATCTTCCTCTTCTCGTTTCAGCCTCAGTGATATACTCTTTTCGCTACTGCTGCTACTTGGTAAGTCGAAATCTTCTTCATTGATTCGCTTTGAGTATTGGTCAATTTCTTGAAGAAGCTTTTCACTGAGCTTCTCTGCAAATTCAGTCAAATGCTGACTTCTATCTTGTTCCGGCCATTCTTCTTCAGTAGCTATCATGTCTGATTTGCACGTAATAAGGGGTTCGTTTTGTATCCTGTTAAAGCTTTCTGATTTAGAAATTGATTTATCCGAATCTGTACTAGAAATTGAAATCGAGTCATACGGTAATCTTGTTGGGCTCCTGTGAGTTTTGCCAATGTTTTCATCTAATGAGCGCCCTTCGGGTCTGTTAGGAGATAGTCTGTTTAAACTCCAAGTAGAGTTACTAGTACTACCCAGCTTTGGAGAACGGTCTTTTGATCTTCTCCCAGGTGAAAGTCGTTCTAGACTTGATGAACTTCCACTGGAGCTGGTATGAGATTGGGATCTTGATTCTAATATCCGTAAATCTCCAGGTGACAGTTTGTTAAGGCTCCAGTTACTACTACTACTGCTACTAGACGTTCCCTGCACGATAGCCATGGCTTCAGCACTTTCGAGCTTTTCTAGTTGTTTTCTTTTGGATCTCGGACTACTTTGAATGACTGTTTCGCAAGTCTCGTCTAACGAATGCGCAACTTCTGCAGCAGCTTCAATTAGAGTTTGTGGACCGAAGGTTGGGAGTGAAGGAGTTTTTTCTGTAGTTGGTTCCTCCTTCTTTGACTCGGACGTTGTTGGATTAATAAGATCTGTAATGAAAAAATCTGATATTAATTTTTGACAGAAAACTTTATTACTTTGATTAGTTTCGTGGATTGTATATATGTAAATGTAATATCGAATGTATATAAGCAAGAGAGTATAAACATGAATCCAAAAGGTGACAAGGTTATTCTCCCGCATTGGCATTTTTTTTTTATCAATGATGTAGTTGTAGTACGAAGAGTGCCATTAAATGTCACATTTACCTTTTTCAATTGCAGTTTTTCGAAGTTCCTCAGGGACGACGCTTATGACGCTGTCCACTGAATCTGGTGATGAAACACCACTTGAGTCGCTGTCCATGTCATCGGTGGCTGGATTAAATAACTCCAGGGACATAAGAGTGGGCCGACTTTTAACGATCGGTTCTGTATTCTTCGATCCTCGAACCAGAGGAAACGGTGGCCTTCTGCTTATACTACCAGACGGAATACCTTTGTTTAACATTTCTTTAATCTGCCGTATTCTTTCTTTTCGCTTCCGATCTGCAGATCTTGAATCTAAAGTGTCAGTTGATGATTTATTTGACTCTTTTGGCTTAAATTGTGGTATTTCAGGCAGTTCTGCTACAGTTTGCAATGTTATTTTTGGATAAGGCTTGACATCTTGAAGTACAACACGCGGTTGATATTTGTTAGTTTCAGCCGTTAGTTTATGTATTTCTTCAATGTCTTTGTTTATTTCCGCAAGTAATTCTTTAGTGACATCGCTTGTTGGAGTTTCTTCTTCTTCTTTTATCGGTGGTATAGGGTCCACTTCTTCGAATACATCAATGGATACATTGTTATTTATGATAGAAAGAGGTTCTGGTTTATTAACGCTTGTGTCATCAGACTCGGATTTAGGCGGAGAGTTAGGCTGACTTTTCGATTGAGGTTTTAATGGAACCGTTGCGACCGAAGTAGTAGTTGAGTAGTTCTTTAGGCTGTATTGAGCTACCAAGATTTTATTCACAGTTGTTGGTGCTTGAACTGAATTTGGTGAGGCTGGTGGCCTTATTAAAGGAAAGGCTTGTTTGATCCTTGGTGATGGCAGGCCTGGAGAACTTTTCATTCTAGGTGACGTGGGAACCGAAGATACCTTTAACCTAGGTGAAGTAGGTCCAGGAGATAGAGGCGTTGGCGAGAGAGGGTCGCTAGATCCGTCAGCTTTTGGAACGTATATCACAGATGCAAAACTGTCTTCGGAGTCCACACTAGTGTCACTTTGTAGGCTACTGTCTTTAGAGGAATCGGATCCGTCTTCCTTAGAATGTCTTCTTTCAGGTTGAGTTTTTTCTGTTCCGGGATTATTGTCGCTCGGCGTAGGAACTTCTGGTGCCGGTCCGTGACTTTTCCAGCCCTGGAGCATTCTCACGAACACGGTTACTTTATCTATATTCGTTGTAGACGTTTTGAACTTACTAGTGAGGCCGTTTTTCAATGATTGGAACTTCTTGCCAGTGGTTGCGGAAGTAGAAAATATTGAGTCGCGGATGGAGTCTAAAACCCCTGGTCTGCGATAAAGGTATTCCTCATTCAATGAAGCTTGTTTTTGTATATTTTTTCTTAATCTTTCCTTTTCTCTTAACCTCTCAACAGACATCAATTCCTCATTAAGCGACGTTTGCTTGAATACGCCTGGCTTTTTACTTGACTGTAACCGTGGGGTGTGTATTTTAAAGTTTGGCATTTCTTCTACCATGCTCTTCATATCTGTCGGTTTATCAAGATCTTCTTCGGCGTCATCTTCGTTGATCGACTTCTTTTGTTTTACAAGTCGAGGTTTCTTTCGAGGCTCATTTATTTCTGGTATTGTAACTTGACTGGGTGGGGGTGGCTCAGGCTCATCGCCACCTAGACTGGGTAGACTTGATCGTGATCGGACTAGCGCTCGCCTTTCCACGTCAGCAATGTCTGTTAGACTTCGTGACTTAATAGTTGATGCGTCAGAAGCCTGTGTTATTAATCTCGGTGGGAGAGCTTCATCTAAGCGTCGTAATTCTATGGGTAGATCAGCGGCGGGTGGTTCAGGTCGTAAACAAGGTCTCTGCGGTACCCGAGCTCCGATACTCCACGAAGGTAGAAAGGACCTCCGTCCCGCTAGCCGCTGGAGTGCTCTTCTCACAAATGAGTAGCAGGTTTCGTTGGGTGATGATAGGGATGACGATCCTGGGGAACCATCCCGGCTTTTCCAAGGTTCAGCATTGCTGCAAAAGACAAAATGTTTTAGAAACCGTAAATGTTGTCACTATAATCAGTTTAAGTTAATCGGACACTTACTGGTCGTGGTCAACTGAAAGGAACCTTGGAGCCGGTGTTGGTGGGCACAGTGTGACTGGTCGATGCCATGGGATCAATACATCCTGAAAATATAATGTAAACATCCATTTATTTTAGAGTAATAGGTCAATAAAAAGCATGATGTACATAGGTTAGACGAACGCCAATTGGTAATTCGCAAAGCTTAACTTATAAGTCATCAGCGCCCATGAATATTACCTGTGAATGAAAGTTCCGTCCCTCATGTTCCATGGCCCAAACAGTGAGGAGTAGCCGGCCACCTATCCTGGTGACTCGGGCCAGTTCTCGGAGAGCCATGGCCCGCCGCTCCACCGTCGCGAAGTGGTGCACGACGGCGATGGATAGCACCGCGTCGAAGGACTCATCGCGGAACGGCAGGCATAGGTTGTCACATGCGACCACCTGAGAAGTTAGGACACCAGGAAGTTAGGTGCAATGCTTCTTGGGAAACTAGTGAAGTAGATGGTTTGAGCGTATTATTAAGCACATTGGGCTCTGTAATTGATCAGATTTTTGGAATATCGTAATATATTTTTGGACTGGAAGACACAAATAAACACCTCAATGGAATATTTAGAGTACTACGTTGATAATTTACGCAATGAAGCAAGTCACGAGCAATTTTGCAAAGATAAGACGGTGATGCAGAGATGTAATGCCCATTGGACACCAACTGACCTCATTATTGTGCTGGCGCGCCTGCGCAGTGAGCCGGGTACAGCGGTCCCCTCCTACGGTGTACACGGACGGATTGACGCTCAGGTATTTGCCATTACCGCAACCTGAAGACGAGAAAAAAAACAATTATTACAAATATACCTTTTACATATTCCTCTTTGACATTGCCAAATGATACTTGGATATAGGTAAACCAGGAGCAATTACCTAATACCTAAGACTGTCATATACAGAGGTACGTCTTACTCAGAAGCTACTGCGAATTCTACAGCTGACGTAAATAATTTAAAGGCTCATGTTGAAAAGAGATTTACCATGACGTGTTTACGTAGGTACCGAACTGCTAAATATATTAACTCAGTTTAAAGTACCTATGCATTCGTTTCTGATAATTTGTAGAGACTAATAAGCTAAATACTAAAACAGCGGGGTGAATTATGTGTCATCTATTACTTTTTAAAATTAATGGATATTTATAATACCACGTACTTACTATTATTGTAATGATGACTGATTTAAAGTAAACAGAAATTCAGGATGGCACTGACATTTCGAAAGACCTTCGTGGGTTTCTGGTTTTAAATTAAATAAATAATTTAAGTACCAATTTTATATGTTTTCTGAGGTTAAAATTACAGTCGTAAAGGTTAAAATAACGCTTGCATAGATTTTATTCCCTCCCACGCATAACTCCTACTTAGTGAAATTAACGTGGGCAAGAATATCTATTACCAACATAACTAGATGATATTGTTATGCTTCAGTTTTATTAGAATTCTCCGTATTATAAATAAACAGCTCATTAATGTATTCCTATTTTGTTATTAGAGTATTATTATGTTCTTTGAATCTAGACAAAACGTGATCATGTAAGTATACGTACATAGAGTAGTTTGTCAGATGTTAATAGGTAATGCTGGATATGGCTAGCATACTTACGAAGCATATGTCTGCCCACTGCTTAATAATCGTGGAAATATAGCTATCTTTCAGATGGAAAATTGGTATTTGTTTGCATTAAGAGCAGGATGACCATGCCATCTGAAATGGGGCTTTAGAATGAGCTGTCTAAAGCCAATAATTTCGTAGCGGTGGTTCTTACTCCATTCTTCTAGTCTGAGGGGGGGTTGGAGCATATCCCACCCCCGGTGCAACACTGTCACTTTTACAAAAATTGCAAAAATTAGTTAAATATCAAAAAAAAAAAAATTCTAACTAAACTTTACTTCGTGCGATAACATAGAACATGCAAAAATTGTCGTTATAATTCATCTCATCTATATATTCTTTACTCATTGTTGTATGAGGTGTCAAAGTTTTAAATGCTTCTCCTGGAAATTAAATTTTTGCTTAAGTGACAATGTCGCACTGGGGGGTGCGAGTGTATAACGACAGGTAAACCATAACGAGTTGACTGATCGGCGGCAAGGTAAGGCTTTCTTCTTCGATTATAGAAAAGAGTTCACACAGCAATACTAACCGACATCACAAACCAGGCTGCCCGGCTCCAGCTCGGACAGAAAGGCTTGCACGCCAGGCGCGGGCGCACGCGAGCTCTCGTCGCCATCGTCTCCCGCTTGTTCGTACACGTCGTGAACATACGCCCGCTCCAGCGCAGCGCCGCGCGCCGCGGACTCGCCCGCCCCCTCCGCGACCGCGCCCGCGCCATCCGCCATCACCGTACCGCCATTGCACCGCGCTGAAATTGATGTTTTGATTATTTAGTATGTTTTTGAATTCACTCCAGTTTTTTTGTTTTTTGTTAGGGTTTCCTAGGTAAGGTTTCTCACTAGTTGGATAACGATTGCTGCTTAAATAGCAGCTGTCATGTCGTCTAGTAACGTGTGCAGCACCACCAACAGACTAATCCCGAGATCTCAGCAAACGCAATAGTGTTCTTAATTCGATTTAAGGACAAATAATATCTTGTAGTTTGAGACAGCTTGTCAGGCTTTCTGGTTTCTGAATACCTGTAACGACTGCCAGATGTATACCAAAGACAGCAGGGGGCCTGATTAAATACTTAACAGTGTTACTTGTCAGGCTTACTGGCATCTGACTACCAATTTTACGTAGCTCCTGGTACACGGCCGAACTTCATTATACATATGTATAGATGGTCACCCATCCACGGACCGACCGCGCAAAGACCGATCGCTTGACTGGGGCGGCTCTTACTTAGCCATGAGCTCCCCAACATCGTGTACTTAAGAACTAAAGTATTTTTGACAAGGACAAAAACAACCGTCGATAAATTGCCGATCGTTTATCAATTTGTTGATCGCAACGACGTCACACGTTTTGACTACGTTGAAGCACTAAATACTTCTAAACTATGACGTTGTTGCTGCATTTTTTATTGGTTACTGGTGACTGAAAGTTTTGTATTGATTCTCTTGTCTAATTTTATACGGCACGGTTAGCGTGGGTGACACCGCTGTCGTCATCTGATCATGATTTTTTAATGGAATCAATATTAGTGTTGCAATGGCTCCAATCGATACTGCTGAGTTGACTTCGCATGCAACTTATAATAGAATTGGTGATATAATTGTCTTAGCAACTGAAAGTAGACGTCATTCTGACGCAGTGCCTATTGCTCTTTCCCATAGTTTTTTTTTACTTTATAGACAGCTGTTGTTAAGGGTTCTTTCGGCGGCCGTGCGGACGACAAATGTACTTTGCAAAACTGCACCGAAATTAAACGTCCAATTTGAAGAACCCTTAGTCCTACCTTTTATGAGCAGCAGATGTTTTTTGATTTGTTCAGTTACAGGCTTCTGCTTAAATTAATTTTGATAGCAAAATATTGAAAATCATGACGGAATTCATAATAAATATGTTGACACTAACTATTAAATATCCCTAATCGTCCTTTACTTATTCGATATTGTATTGAATTCGTTTGCCACCTCCTGACCGCTCCTATAATTGAGCGGATGGAGTTAATAACTCCGCCATTATAAACAAAAGCAATGTGTAATTGTGTTCATCACGTGTAGCGCGACCCGATGACCCGACCTCCCTCCCTTTTATCCCGGGGTAGGGCTGCCTCCCGCGGACATTTTCCCACTCCCCAGATTGGGACTTAACGATTTTCCCCGAAATATTTTTGGCCTATCCACATGTAATGATTGATATTTGCGTATGATTATATTAGCATACACGTGTCTGATATTATAATAATAGGTACTTAAGTGTTATAATTAGGAAAACAATAAGGAGTTGTAATAAATACCTATTCTTAAATGATATTAACCTTTCATAAAAGAGAGTATCATGTAACCTAGGTCTTAGATATGTTGGAAGAAAAGTTACCAAATATACTGAATTCTGAAAAACTTGGGATGGGGCAGGAGGATGGTGTTCTTTTCTATTTATACCTGGGGCCCGATTCTCCTAATTTTACTTAAGCAACATACGATTCACGTTCGACTGCGATCCAATCCCGACTCGATTACGATTGAAGCGTATGTGGCATTCCGCTATTTTTTCTTTGAAATAAACGTTTTTATCCTTTTCTGTCATTCAATAATGAAGCATTTTGTCTGCAAATGATTAACGATTGCAATATGATTGTAGAGCAAACTACCGTATAGACCAAAATCACCTAAATAGCAGACCAATCGCAAACCAATCGAATGTCGTTGGAATACGATTGGTCTTTTATTAGTAGCAGAATGCCCGATATGGTTAAAACTGCTATTGCGATCATATTGCGATTCGATTTCTATTCAATTTTGACATTATTAACTTAGGAGAATCGGGCCTCTGTAGATAGAGTGATAAACGATTTCATTTTTTAAATATACCAGCAATGGGTTGACGAAGCAGCCCTGGGCGTTGTTCCACGTTCCCGCCCCAGCACCTATCGGACTTTTAACCCCATAAATCGCAACAGTTCTCCGTGACTACGGTCCTTCCGTGTTCCCCTAAATTGAACGCCACTTTTTGCCCTCAAGATTCTCAGCGAATTCTCCGAGAGATTTTTCCAATGGCAATTTCGTGAATTCGATATTGCCATTATATAAATTCTCATCACTGGATGCAGACAATAGTTTGTGTTGTTTTTTTAGCGTTTCTTTAAATCTTGGTAGTCTTTTTGTAGAATTTTATTGTGATTTGTTAAATCTGTGTAAATATCAGTACTTACTATATAACTCTATTATATATTTTTCTAGTGCCTTCTTTGTCGGACACTATGAAGACCTTATAAATATACCTTTTTTTTTTTTTTTTTTTTAGCGACGTAAAATCATCAAATGACCCCTCCCGCTGTGGGTTAGCAGCGGTGAGGGAGTGTCAGACTCTTACTGACTAAAATCGTCGTGTTCCGTCATAAGCCTTTTATGTACCAGGGCCGCGGTATCTCTTTCGAACAACCCGCAGCCCCGGCAGGCCTTGGCCCTTCTGGGCCCCGCTGGGGTTGCTGACATCTCTTTGAGGAGCGCGTGGAACAACGCGCGCCGTCGACACGGGTCTGTCGTCTAGAAAGACAGAGGGACGATGAGCCACCCGAACTCACCGCCCACAGACCCACGCCTACGGTGGCCGGGAGTCATCTCGTGACACCCGGCGCCCATGGTGTCTACCTGGTCCAGCGCGGCGGCCGGGATGAGAGGTGCGAACTCTCTGGCGTTCCGCCTCCTCCTTCTCGAGCATGACCGCTTCGCAGAAGGAGGCGACGGCATCCCATTCCCTCTCGCCCCGGACCATGGCCTGAACCAGGGCCGGACGCGAGAGGTCGCCGCCGCCCAAAGCCTCGACGAGGACCCGGCGGTGCCCTTCCCATGCGGGGCACACCTGGACTGTGTGGTCCACCGTGTCCTCGGGGCTGTCCGCACAGTGGTGACACCCGGGCGCCTCCTCACGACCGATGCGGTGCAGGTACCTCCCGAAACAACCGTGTCCGGTGAGGACCTGCGTCATGCGGTACGTGAGGGCGCCGTGACTCCTCCCGAGCCACTCCTCAAAGAGGGGACTTACCGCCACGATGGTGGCGTGCCCTGTTATAAATATACCTACTGTCTATAGTAATTACTACACTCTGCAGATAAATAGTAAAAACAACTTTTCAACACTTAGATAACATCGATCAACTTTAAAGAATGAAGGATATTCCATTGTACCTATTTATAAAACAACCAATACCTTCCTTCACCCAAAGTATCGTCAAACAATATCCAAATACGTATTTTATTGGCTGTAACATCGGCGCTGGTCGTTAGTAAACAAAGAATCAAATAAAATATGTGACGCATGTGTTCCGTGGCCGCTACCGAAGCATTTTATTAACAAAGTTTAGGAATCAGCTGAATGCTACGTTGGAAGCCCTTCTTGTGGCGAGGGGTCCTTTAAAATAAAAGGATAGCACTTATTTGTTGTGTTTTTGTTGTGAATTCTTATGAGACAAATCCATAATTTTAGTCACATTAACAAAACTTGGTTGCTTGCAAAAAAGCTAAAAAATTACCTAGAAAAATATTTAAAATCGGTGCACGCAATGAACTGTGGAACGATGAAATGGCTTTTAAAAAGCTGGGCGTAAAAAATGTTGTTTAAACGTAACGCAAAGATAATAAAATACTAAAAGTCAAGGATGTTTATAAAGTTAAAACCATGAATTGACAAGATCATTTTATAGACACTCTAATCTAATTCATAAGCAACAGCGCAGCCAATCTCTCACATTAAACAAACGATTCTCACAGGACTAATTTAAGATAGTTTTCTATCATAACACGTTTATAAAGTAATCGAATAGCCGGGGAGGGCGCGTGCTGGTTGCTTAGCAACGTATCTGGGACATAAACCGGGTCGGCGGGAAACCTTCAACCCTCCCCGGGTGGCCGCCTGAATGCACCGATCCCGTACGAACGGGTCATGTCGGGAACGTTTTTCTGTTAGGATTTCAAATTTTAAACTTGGAATTCTTTTAGAATTTTGTGCGTTTATTAGCTGTAATTTAGGTCGATTTTGTTCAATTGTTTTTTTTTTGTGTATGCTAGATATATGGATGCAATGTTTACGAGTATTTCTGTTTTATAGAAAAAAATAGCATGTTGAAATACATTTTGAAAATTGTTAACTACTAGTCCCCGCCAGAGGTTTCACCCCCCTTCCTGAAGGGTTACTTTAGCACTCGTATAAAAAATAGTCTATGTATGGTTCTAACTAATGTATTATATTAGGTACCTACTGCCAGGTTTGATGAAAATGATTAAGTAATTTTTGAACAATCATACACACATCATCCATACCAACTTTCACGGTTATAATATTAGTAGGATGAAATGAAATGAAATGAAATGAAATGAAATGGTTAAACTACCGTTTTTATCAAATGAACGTGAACCAAAGCTTTTGATGTTCTTAAAGACATATTTACGCACCAGGCTATTTTTGAAAAAATATTTAGTATAAAATCCCATGTTATACAAAGTATAACATCGGGCTGTACACCCGGGTGGGGTCGCAATGCGGTTGCCTATCGGATAACTATTTGTGGCCTCTCGCCTTTCCATCAACATCATTCGAAACGGATTAGTCTTCAAAAGGCATTTATTGATTTCTCTTGCAGCCCGCGGCGAAGCGCTAATCGATTGACAGCTCGTTTGATCACTGGGATTTTAAAAATGTTTTGTGGACATTTTTGTGAGGTTATTTTTTACCAGACTGCTAAAAAAGGGTTATGTTAAAAAAAACTGGTGGGAGAACTGATTCAGAGAGACATTTGGTCTATTATGGGGTCCTTTTCAAATCAGAAGACAGTAATTTAGCGTAACTAAAAACTTGGTCCGGTGGAGCCACTATTCTACCCCACCTACTCTCGACAACCACTATTAGACTGAAGGCATATGCATGCTTTTAAAAATACAAAAGCTATGGTGTCCACACAAATCACCTTCTCAGTCGATTGCTTTGTTATATCACGGTAATGAATGGTTTAAATCCATAGGAATCGATCGCTATAGCCGAAACTGCTGACAAATTCAGTATAAGGTTACTTTTATAAATATCCATCACGTGAAACATTTTCGAATAAACCAAAATTGCGAAGTTAAATGAAAGATTTTAATTAGAAAGATCTTCTACATCTTCTGTGTAATATGGAATGTATTGTATATGTATAATTCAATGTAGTTATGTGGTATATGTAATAGGGTAGGGTGAGGATTGGAGGAGTACTTAATATCGAGACTAGGCGAGACTCAGTTCTCCGGTTCTCGTTTAGACTCCTGACCGGATAACTCTTTGGTTGCAGCGAGTACCCACAACCTTAGATGGAGCGTCTGCCTATATGTACCTTTACGCGCACGACATAAAAATGGGTATAGAAAAACAGAATCTTACGATAATACTTGGACCAATTTGACCCCAAAACTTTGTAGGGTAGTTTCTTTAAATGCAAGATACTAGGCGCTCAGAAACAGTAGGAGATATAAATATTAAAATGTTAAATTAAAACCTCGTTTGTGCATCGTTCGGTGGAGCGGGTCGTCGGCCGCGCGACCTACTTGCAGCTGAAGCCGCGTGTTGCAGACACCCACCATGAAATATGGACGGAATCTGATACTGTTACAACGTTCCCATTTGAATAATATGGAAATAGTTATCCCATTTTCTTAACGGTCAAGCTATAAACATTTTTGTATACTACTAGCTCTCTACTAAGCGTAATATCTTTAATGATTTGATTTACTGACTTACTGATTTAAAACTTCTAGAAAATTATCATAAAGCCATTACTGGACAAATTAACTTATCCATGTATGCGTTCATGTTTTGCCTGTGATACGAAACTTATTCAGCAAGCATTAGTAAACAACATCTTAAAGGAAAAAAAAACAATTGAATCCCCATTTCTTTCATCAGAAACAAAAGCTCCCCTAAAGCTGTAACCACCACTAACGTTTTGGCACCGTATGCAGAATTTCCTCCCCAGCAAAGTTGTGTGCCGTAAGTTATGGCCGTAAGGATGCAGTTATTGTACACACTTTACATATGTGCAGCGGGTCTGTAAAGTAATTTAAACTGCGCCTAAGTAAGTGTTCCTTCCTAAGCTATGTGATGCCTGAATGCTGTGACCAAGATTGGCTTGTGCCAGCAAACTGATAAAATTTTAGGGGCTTCCTAAAATTATGAGTCTGATTTAAAAAGAACGGTGTCTATATTTTAGTTATCCAGAAATACAGTTGGTTTTTCTTTTGTTTTATCTGATTCTTTTATGCTTTTATGCTTTCCTGTTGTATTCGATGTGATTCAATCTCTGACCTGATCTCCTTTTCAGGTTATAATAGAGCCAAATTATTTGAGAAATGTATGTCAGCTATCTTTGATTTGTATAATTTAAATATATCGTACTATTTAAGTAATCACCATTATTAGACATACCTCCCCACTCAGAGACATTTAATGATTACTTAAGTCACTCCTTAGTGACGGAATGTCATACAAATCCTTCACTAAGGAATGGCTTAAGTAACCATTAAATGGCTCTGAGTGGGGAGGTTAGAGATAGAACGAAAATAGTAGCGTTATAAATTATGGGAGTACCTAACATAAACAATTGTCAGCTGCTTACTTTTACTTTCACTTGCTATTTTCATAAAAAAAATTAAAACATTAATAGGTAACTTCTATTCATTGCTGAGTGCAGACGAAAATAACAGTCCCATTTCAAAGAATACAAACTGTATGACGGCGATATGGTGTTGACACGATACGACTCCATGGTTCGGTGAGTTCTTCGAATTCATAGTACTTAGATACCAATATGTTCGAGTTTTTAGTAAAACCCCACCTTAACTGTATGTACTAAAGCAAGTATAGAGAATTTAAACAAAAATACAACAATGTAATCAAAATAGCTATAATAGTAACATTTTTCTTCCACGCCATAATTTGACTAGGGCCTGTAAATTGTTCCGAGGTGGTAAACGTCGCTATTACGGCTGAAACTTTATAAGTTTACCATCAATCCATCACCGCGTAAGTGCACAGCAATTTTAATAATGTTCTTTTAAAGCCAACGAAATTCTAAACGGTATTTAGGTGAAAATAATACTAATACATAATGGCACCCGACGTGGGCCACCTTCGCATTTGATAAAAATTCGATACTTGAAAAGTAAAAAGATTTATTAAACGTACTAAAATAAAAACAACTATATGTACTGATAAAATATGTTGAAGTTTTTATTTGATTCCAATACTTTCGAGCAACACGGTGTCGTTGCAAAAACTAAACAATAAAATGATTTTTCTTGGCAACTCCTGCAGCGTTTTGCAGATTCAAAGTTGAACGAACTGAGCTTGTCCCGGCCGACCAATGGGGGCGTTCGTACGCGCAATGCGACGACCTCATTGGATGGGGGTGCATTCAAAAGAGCTGCACATGTGACGTTTTTGGAACAGCACCTTATTATTTATTGTCTCACGTGTTTTGAATATCGTACTTTTTTGCTACATTTTTAATAGTTTCAAGACTATTTATGAGTGTCTGAAACTGTGTGGTTATCGCGGTAGCTGCATGTTTAACTATCATGAAGACCGTGCGCGGATATATTTTTAAGATTGTTTTTAGTTTGTTATCCAGTGTTAAACGGGATCTTATTATAAATACTTCACAATCTGTATGTACATCGGTCACCACGCTATCTCATGAATCTTGATAGAGAGACAGTTAAAATTTTCATAAATAATGTGTATCTATTGCCGCTATCACAACCAATAAGTACTGAAAACTGGAATAAAATTAATATTTGACGGCTTCAATCGTACTTGGTCGGTTTTGGTGGTTCAATAAACAAAATGTTTGATTGAACCCAAAATTATGTAGAATTCCGTCTACGTTTTTAAATGAAAAAAAATGGAAGTTTTTTTCGTAGTGTTATTTTTGTATCGTGTCTGTACAGTAGACACAGCAGATTGTCATTAAATAGTCGTTTTGCAGTACATGTAAATCACTCGGCGTCGCCTATTTGGAAGCGGCCCAGAAATCTGAATAGCTTAAGTTTATGCAAGCCATACCTTACTATATTTAGGTCAATTTTACTTTGTTTCATATTATTGTTTATGCGCAAAACGGTCTTGTCTTACGATAAATATTTCGGTACCTACATCATTTGTTTTATGCTCTATTTTTGAATTTTCTTTATGGGCAGAAACTGACCTATTTTACACTTAGAACCTTAAAATAGATAAGGTAGGAGATCGTAGGCGTATGGGTTTTTAAGTCTTTTTTTCTTACGGCTCTTCGGTTTTTTGTAACTCCAAAATTTTAAAACAAGGGACTACTGTAACGGGTCCTGCATTTTGATATGATGATACAATTAATACTATGGTAGCAATCAGCTACAGCCTACAATGTGTATAGAAATGTAACGCAATGAACTCCCCTTTCTGAAGTAAAACATCTAATAGAAGACGCGTATCTTTAATAAATTCGATTTTATGGTGATAAAAGGTCGTTCTTTGACTTGAGTATTAAATTGTAGCTTTCACATACGCGGTTACATCAAGGTTTTTTTCCTTGGTCCTACCTAAGGTAAGGATTGTGCGAAAGGGATTTGAATATTCGTCTACTAGCCATCACATATAATAAACATTAATGAGTTCTAATGACTGGTACCGAGCAGTCAATAGGTATAAGGATATTTTTGTACTCTCGATATCTTTCCATTCAATCTATGTTATCTACGAAAGTTATAACTTTCTTTAAGTGCCCATAAAATCCAAAGGAAACCCTTGAAGTGAGACACACGTGACTTAACACTAATCAGGATACTATTCCTTGAAACCGTTTCATGAAAAGATTTTCTAAGCTTCAAGTGGAGTAAGATCTCTACTCACTTCTAACCAAATAAATGGCCAGCAACATACACACTTGTGACTAGGGCATGCAATACCGGTTTACCGGTTTCGGTTTTACCGGTAAAACCGCCCATTTTCGCGATTTTTAATTTACCGGTAAAAATAATATGTAACCGGTAATTTACCGGTTTTTACGTTTTTGTGATAATATATAGCAATTGTTCATTTAACGTCAAATCTTCATTATGTAGCCTGAACATAGTGTAATATTGCATACATTACATATTGTAAGAGTGTTAAAGTTGCTGTTTTTTAGGAAAGTAAACTTATGTGGCTCCTTAACTATCTCTAGGTTAGATACAAATCTTCATTCTCATCTTAATTTATAATATCTAAACAAATTTTATTCATTCGGTTAATCTGAATTTCCTCATAGCTGTCAGTTCCTATTAGGTAAAAATGTAACTTATGCTTATTTTACTTACTCTATGACCTTATTGAGCAAGGGCTTTTACTTCACCACCATGCGGACATGGTGATGCGGCACTGAGGACACGGTGGAGCACACAGTCTAGGTGTGCACTGCCTGGGAAGGGTACCGCGGTGTCGTCGTCGAGCCAATAGGCAGCGACGACCTCTCGCGTCCGGCCCTGGTTCAAGCCATGTCTCCGAAGCGAGAGGGAATGGGAAGCCGTCGCCTCCTTCTGCGAAACAGTCATTCTCAGTCTCTCCCAGTCAGCTCGAGAAGGAGACGGTGGAGCGCCTGCGAGTTCGCACCTCTCATCCCAACCGCTGTAGTGGACCGAAGACACCACGGGCGCCGAGTGTCGCCGAGTGTCGAGAGACGACTCCCGGCCACCGTAGGCGTCGGTCTGTGGACGGTGAGTTCGGGTGGCTCATCGTTCCTCCGTCTGCATAGACAACAGACCCGTGTCGGCGGCCCGAGTTGTTCCACGCGCAGGGCCAAAACCTGCCGGGGTTGCGGGATTGTTCGAAAGAGTTACCGCGACCCTGGTCCATGAAATGCCCACGAGTTACCGTAAAAAAGTGCTTTCACTTCAATGAAAAAAAATGGTTTTTTTTTCACGGTAATTCTTAGCGTTTATCCCGTCTTGTGACGGGGTCCGCTTTCCGTATCTTCTTCTTCCACTTCGCTCTATCCAGGACATCTCCCTCTTCGAGTTCGTAGATTTCATGTCATTCATTACGACACTCAACCACCACCGTTTCGGAATGCCTCTGCGCCTTTGACCGGGTATATTGAGATTGAGTACACAACATTGGCGATGTATTCAGGTGGTCTCCTTTTTACATGACCGAACCATCGCAGCCGTTTCTCTTGCATTTTGCCGACGACATCGCGTTCGGATGGTACTGACATGTTTTTTGTTACGGCCCACGTCCCAAAAAATGTTTACCACCTTATACCTTGTATTTTTAATTATTTTTTGCTTTTGGACTAACCAATCTTATTGATATAATATCACATTTAAAAAAAATACAAAAATTACCGTTTTACCGGTTTACCGGTAAAAATATTTTAATTACCGAATTTTTACCGGTAATTTTTATTTTACCGGAATTGCATGCCCTACTTGTGACAGAACACAACGATTTGCCTACTAGGGCGAACAAAGTCTCCAAGGACATAATCTCCAAGCATGAATGCAACCGTCAGAAGACGTTCAATCCGTTTAGCGGCTGACAAGATTAGCCTCTCTCACACACCCACAACTCGTCTTATTGAGCTCAGAACTCGGTTATAAGTTTATTCGTTTATTTATGCTGTGTCCCTATGTTGGTAACGACCCGTTTTACTTAGTAGTGGTTAGGATCTTTAACAAGTAGTGTTTGAACGTAATAAGGCTCTATTTATTTAAACATTATTATCATAAAGATGTGATTGACCATCTGTGGCAGTCGTTACGGGTAGTCAGAATCCAGTAATCCTGACAACCAGTCTTCAGGTAACAGGGTAGGTAGCAGGGTACAAGGAGCGACTGCCTATCTGATTTGCTCAAAAATCAGATAGGCAGTCGCTCCTTGCTGGATGCGAGAAGCCGAAAATAGATCTCAGTGGCCTGCACTTGGAGAGGCCTATGTCCAGCAGTGGACTGCGATAGGCTGATGATGTATGATGTAGTCGCTCCTTGTAAAACACTGGTACACAGCTACATCTGGTCAGATTGGTAGCCAACCCCAACATAGTTAGAAAAGTTATATTAGGTATATTATTTGCATCGTAATGAAATAGAAATAAACAAAAAGTTACCCAATCATTCTTAATAACCTAACTCTCCCTTATTCACGTAAGAAAAACATTTTTAGAGTAAAAAAATGAATTTCGTCTGCATCGTTTCCTTCAAAACTCTCCGCAAATGAGACTGTAAATAGTGTTCAGTTTATGTTAACACGAAAACACGAGGGCTTGCATCATAAAATGCAGGGAGCAAGCCTGGCCTGGCGTTATCTTGAAAGTACCGTCAAGATAAAAGGACGTAAAGACTCTTTGTGAAGCACCTCCGCATTTGACATTGAGCTTTTAAAATTTCGCACACTTCAAAGGAAAATTTTAAAAGCTTTCATGTCGGTGCATAGCCTTATTGTTTACAGGTAAAGACTGGAAGGATGTAAAGCCACTATTGTGCTTGTAAAAGGTTATTTATTTTCAGGCTCATTTTTACTGTACATGTTAGCTGTTTAGGTAAAAATGAATACATACAAAGTAGTAATTTTATATATGTGTCAAGGAATGTAATAGCTGTAGTACTTAATACAAATTATTTAGTCACAGAAGTATTTATTCTGGGCGAAATAAAAGTCCCACGCTGGGCGCCAATAGAAACTGTTAAACTGTTTCGTCTCGCATTGTAAGGTATTTATAGCTACAATAAACAAAATGGTCCCCGGAAAGGAGGAAAACAAGCCGGATTCCATAATAAATCCTTGTAGCATAAATATTGATGAGAGAGAGACCAACAACTATTAATTTTATTATTTTGTCCTAAAGCAGATAAATGCTTTGGATAAATTGGTGATCGATTTTATTGTATCTTCACAAAATGTTTTTAAGTGGTCATTCAAGATTTTACTCTATTTGCCTATTTGTCGAAATTAAGAATTGCTGAAATACCACGACAAGGATTAAGATAAGATTTCGATGAAAAAACACAATCCTATGATTTAGGTAACGAGAAACAAGCATATTATCTTAAACAGCAAAATAATGATAATGTGCAAATGAACTGTTACAAGATTATATTTGTGCCAAACGATTGTCGAAAGAAAGATAGCGATAAACCGAATGTATCACAGAGCAATTCAATTTCATCGGTCATTTGCTTGTGGCGGTTATGAGTGGCGATTGTCAAAGTTCCAACTGTGTCCGGAACTGGAACGCATTTGGCAACTAGACCGCGAAACTCGGACACGGAATCGAAATAATACATATCTCGCGTTCGCAGATTATATTTAACTGTACTAAGCTTTCGCTGAAGTTTTACTGTTTCAAAATTAAAAATCTTATTGTGTGTTATACAATATTTTTGCACAATCTTGCTGCTATGAATGTAATTTATAACTGATGTCTGAAATTAATATTCCACCACAGAGCGCTTAATTTGCAATATGTGCATTTTTGAAGTTGTTTTGGCCATGGGACCATAGGAGTTTTTAAGTTGTGTCAAGAATTAGGTTCCAAAAAATAAAACGTCTCCCT
Organism: Helicoverpa assulta; assembly: GCA_963856015.1. Lineage (NCBI taxonomy): Eukaryota > Metazoa > Arthropoda > Insecta > Lepidoptera > Noctuidae > Helicoverpa > Helicoverpa assulta. The sequence goes on from CAWLCW010000027.1 coordinate 6,403,468, forward strand.
CCTACAGCTTTAAATCTTTTAATTCCACCAAACTTTTTGACACAACCTACTATTATATGCACTTGTACAGTGTACACACAACATTTACAATGGGCAAGTTCTTGCCGCATCTGGGCTGGCAGCGTGGTTGGCCGACCGCCCAACGATTGCCGACCCAATTACTATGTCGAGTTACGAGCCCCTACTTAGTCGGCTGCGGTGTACCTGATTATTTACTGCCGTTGAAACTTGTGGCATTGCTGTTTTGTTTACGCACGTTCTATTTGTAGAAGAAAGTATCAAGATTAGGCAGGGAAGGTATAGTTGTGAAGTCTTTTATGGTGTCTTTTTATACTTAATATTAGATTTGCGCATGTGTATATTTGTGTAACTCTTTTTACTGGGTTTGCGCAATATTTTGCCAATTGAACGACTTGAAGAGACTAATCAATTTTCAATCAATTTATTTATTTCTTATCATCAAAATACAAGAATTTGTTGGTTACAAGTTTCTTTAAGCATAGAGACCGGTGTCTGAAGTAGGTTAGTCCTGTATTACAGAACTAACCTCAACAGTCCTTTATTATAGAAAACAGAATCTAAGTTACGCACTCATTTTAAATAATGTTATCAATTGAAGTTTTTATCTAATACTGTTACATTTCATGTTATGAAAATCGCTGAGTCGGTGTTAGACGACGTAACCAGCATAAACGATTTGAAAGCTATCATTTGCTAGTCACCGGTGATGAACGTGGCGTTCATAGACTGAAGTGTTGTAAACACTTTGAATTACAACAAGTTCAAACAATTTATGTTCTGCAAATTACTGCAGACAAAGCGTAAATTTATTCATATCAGGACTAACAAAAACGTCCAATCGAGACATATAAAGTTTTGGAATAACATTTGTTTTGGCATTCGGTCCACAGACGGCATAATTAGCAGTCGATGCTTTCATTGAAGGCTGTCATCATATAGTGACGTCATCCACACTCACCCCGCTCCCCATACATAAAGGTCAAATATCGTAGGTACCTACGTAACAGACGCGTTTGAGCAAAACAAGTAGCTGATGGTACCAGTTTAAATATAACGACATTTAGAGAAGGCTTCGATATAAATATTTAATGTCAGTTAAGAATAAAAAAAAGAGAGCATCAGGAATTATGAAATTCTACTTTTTTTTAAAACTTGAATTAGTCCCACGGTGGGCGCCAATAAAGTTTTTAATTGCTTGTAAATAAAGGCAGCATGAAGTTCGATTTGGTTCAATATATATACAGAATAGGTAAATTGTTGAGACAGAGTCAATGTGGCGAGCCGGCGACATCGCGTATCATACGATGAATAACTGCAGGAATCAACCAAGGTCGGCTAAAATAAGGCTTTATTGCTAAATCTACACAACTATTTTGGGTTCGTATTCAACGGAACATTTGATTATAGCGTTTCTTACATAATTTTACTTCGCTTTTTAGATTGTTACCTTTGACACTACCAATTTGATGACGTGTTTTGAATGTTAATATTGAAATAATTATAACTTCGCTTACTGCCTTGGACATTAAAAACCAAGTACTATCGATTTTTTTTTAAATCAGTTCGAATCCATGGCCACAAAATTGCAGTTCCATTAACACATTGCCATTTTAGCACGCCATCACATTGTGGAGCTAAGTGAAGATAATATATGATGTTGACTCACCTAAATATAATTATCTAGTGGTTGTGCAGTCATTAATCAAACAGAGGCAGTGAAGGGCCCATTCACGAGTGCTCAACTAGAACCCGGGTTGTTGGCACTACTCCCAGACTACATGTCTACCGTCCAACTTTCCTCATTTGCACTACAGATATAGAATGGAATATATCATAGATACTGGGATTTTGGCATGAATTGAGTTGAGGATAGTACGGGGTACTTCGGAGTTTGACGTTGGAAATTATGGTTTTTATACATGTTCAGAAGTTGGATGGCAATGGCACATATTATGGTTACTTTACAATCTAGTTATTTAATCAGGGCATTTTGTACTACAGGATAAAAATATAGTTTACCGTGGTCCATTTGCCTACAACAATATATACCCTGATACATATAATAATAAAGAAGAAATTAAGTAATTTATGAGGGCCAAATAGCGCGACTTGAGAATCGCCAAAGTTAGGAGAAAAGAAGTGTGTTATTTAAATTGCAGTGTCTAGATATCAAATCATGTTTTTAAAACATTTTAATATTATACTTAGTATAGTAAGAAGAGCTTTTCCCATCTGTTCTATTTTATTTTGTTCATAGTAATAACAAAAACATAATTTTACAATAGTTTAGGAGCATCAACATCGTGACAGATGGTTCAGTTAACTCAATTTAATGTAAAAGGCTCATCATCACCTACTTAAACAAATTGTTCGCAATTTGACCACCTCTATTATACACTGACAGTTAACTTTTGACTGCCTCGTTTGTCTAGTGGTCGCAAGCGCGGCTGCTGTGCTCGAGGTCTCGGGTTCGATTCCCGGGTCGGGCCGAAATCGCTTTGTGGGTTTTCTTAAACTTTCACAAAGCAGCCCGTAGTCTGGAAGTTGGTGATTGATCCACCCGTGCATCGGAGAGCACGTAAATGGCGGTCCTGCGCCTTATCTCTTTCCGGTCGTGTCGGATTGCCGTCCCATCGGGTTATGAGAGTGAAGGAATAGGGAGTGCACCTGTGTCTGCGCAAATGCTCGTGCACTATAATATGTCCTGCGCAGCTGGCTGATCTCCTTAAATGAGAACAGCCGCCGTGGCTGAAATCGGCCGTGGACGCCATTATACCTCTACATAGACAGTTCCTGTCAGAGCATTAATAATACAGTGTGTTGAGTACATGTCAAGCGAATTGATGAAGTGTGCAATAAAAACTATGGAACTGATAAAATTGCTCTTTAACCTGTATCTAAGTGGGTCAATAGATATAGGTATGTAGATAGTAACAGAAGGGTCAGTTTTTAAATCATTGTTAGGTAGAAGATGATAAATTATCATGTCAAAAAAATATTCACCGTTTGATATGCAATTTTTTTTTCTCATTCATCATTTAGGTAGGAACTTCTTCGTAAGATTGTTTTATAATATGATAGCATTTTCATGTGGTTTTACTCATGTTCCAATCGCACAACTTCATCACATATCCAAACTTTCCCTTTTATAATAAAAGTATGGTGTGATGTGACTACATAAGTTCAAGTCACCTAAAAAGACACTCTTAAAATAGCTAATGCGCAAGAAATCTATAAAATTCCCAAAGAACGAAGGCAATGTGCTCAAACAAGAACATTTATTTGACCTAAATACATGTGCTACATTGTGTAGTAAAAAGATAAAAGCTATATGGAGATAAAAATAATCGTATAAAAATAGTCTTGTCATTTTCGTATAAGAATAGATTATAGCGTCATCAGATATTTTTAAGCCTTATTTAACAAATTATTTTTATATGTATGAGGAATTTACGTCATCACCTGCTTGCTGCTTAGCTTTTCCTATCAATGTTGGGACCGGCTTCCAGTCTAACTGGATGCCAGTGAGTACCAGAGATACATTGAGTGATCTCCTTAACCGAGTTCTATCATCAGGCTATGATCTGCCAAGTCTACCAAGTTACTAGGGCAACATGATACTCCTTGGTAAAACTGGTTTACTTTAAAAAAAGGCAGAGATCAAGTATACTCTTAGAATCATGTTCCAGGGAGTGTACCTACTGCCGTCAACCAGACACCAAACTTGGAACTTGTAATGCAAAGTCGTTGATAATAACTTTGATCGACCAAAGTTCTATTTAGAGTCTGATAAAGAGGAATATGCATGAAACAGGTCAGCTTTCGGCTGACTCTTTCAATACTATCATCATCTCCCGAGCCTTTTCCCAACTATGTTAGGGTCGGCTTCCAGTCTAACTGGATGCGGCTGAGTACCACAGTGTTTTACAAGGAGCGACTGCCTATCTCACCTCCCCAACCCAGTTACCCGGGCAACCCGATACACCTTGGTTAGACTGGTGTCAGACTTACTGGCTTCTGACAACCTGTAACGACTGCCAAGCTTGTTAAATGACAATTCTTTCAATACATATATATTGTAAACAAATTCACACGTACCTTTATCATATTGTGTAGACAGTTCGCAAGTTGTCCGAGAGTCCAGTCATAGCGGGCGGCGTACGCGTCGATATTGCCCGCTCATTTTGAATGCGGTCCCCTGATTGACTGCTTCAAATATCCCACACTTTACTCCAACCAATCACGAGACTATTTAATTTTCATTGTATTATTAATTTTGAACATGGAACGATTTCGAATGACACTACAGGGTATCCACAAAATGGACGCTATTTGTGATTTTGGGGGACTTTTTCACATTTCTGTTTTCTGCGATGTGTACCTGAAACAAAACACAATAATGCTATTAGTTTTTGTTAAGAACTTACTGTTTCAATTACATATCCGTTACTTAGGTACTAAAGATTAAATTTTGACAATACCCTCATACAAGTAATGTCAAAATTCTATCTCTATTAAGGAAATCAACAGATAGATTAGTTATTGACATCCGCCGTTAATCATTGGATTAATACCTATTCATCTGTTCGGTATTATCCCAAGTATCTTAGGCAATTAACACACGGCACCGTGCACCGCCGCGGTAGGCGGTGAAGCGGATCTCATGTCGCATTGACCTGTATTAAATCCGTTGATGCCTAACACACGTACACCTCCTGACCGCGCGTTCGAGCGGTGCTCTTTTGTTCGAGCGCCACCGCCCTCCGCGGCGGTGCGCGGTGCCGTGTGTTAATCGCCTTAGAGTTGGCTTCTAGCCGCAGGAGTGATAAGTACCTACAGTGAAAAAGACTGCCCGAGTAAATATGACATTTATGAAAATTAAGTGGGTACTGTAGAGCTATTGAAAAAATACTGTTAGCCCTATAGACAAGTTTCACCAAGAGAACTATTTAAGAGGACTAATGGAACCAAACGAGTTAATTGTCTATTTGGCTTTTCTGAAGGTTTTTTAACCGTTATAGCTTATCTAGTTATGAACAGCTGTAAATAGTCATATGTTGTTTATAAACATACCTATATACCATAAATTACGAAGTTTGTATAATACTTCAATTTAATTTTTATATTTAAATTAATTTACTGGAAACTATGAAAATTCGGATCAAGCTGACCATCAAAATAAACAGTAAAATTGTTTGTTTTCTGATTCGACATTTGACCCTCACGATTATATATATGCGACGCCCGTTCTGGGACTTTTTTATTCAAAAGTGAAATAATTTGACTTCTGCATTTTAATACCGATCACGGTTCATGTTTACAAGAAGGTATATAAAGGTATTTAGGAACGCATTTAGGATAATAAATATTCAGTTACTAGAAATCTATGTGAATTTTAGAATTCATATTGATTTTAAATGAATTTACACAAACACATTCAGAAGATTGATAGTTTTATGCAAAATTATTACTAAGAAACAAAAGCGAGGATCTCGGAAAATGATGATGATCTAAGTTGTGCAATTAATAGACACAAAACTAATATACACAATATATGTTTCATGAATATGAATGTTTGGTTGTTCAAGCGCGGCCCTGTAAACAAGACGCTTCAAAATTATCCTTCATTATAAGTCCAACCAACTAAAGGCCAGCAATAAACAATGAAAATTACAGGAGAAACTATAATAACCTTATAACCTAAATGCATTATTCGACATTGCGATACTGTTTCATGTGATTTCGCACAAGGTTGCAATATCGATTGAAGAATGGACTGTTTGTTACTTACAACCCTCAATAACAACCTCCAACGCGACACCTTCAACTATTTACCAAACCAAACAAAAATTGCATCGTATAATCGATGAACCGAATCCAACCCGAAAATAGCTCTCATTCAACAATCGATACCTAAAAATACCCCGAAAATAACGTCACTGTTGTTTCCAAGATGTTAAACAGAGAAGCTATCTCTCATTCTTATCTATCGATAGACACAATAAAGGTTCGAGATAGTCGTCAGTCGATCTAAAAATAATAGTTGACAAGGAGCGGGTCGGTGTTGTTGGCGAGATAGTGGTGTGGAGCGTTATCAAACAGACATTAGGAGCGGAGGTCCCACGTCATCGTCATTCATCCGCTTCGATCGCACGCACACGCGCCCACGCTCACCACACCCGCGGCACCAGGGCCGCGCGCCACCACCGACCCAGACTTCACCAGCAAGCCTAACCACGACGTCGCCCTACACTCTCACACAGCCGTCCACCATCTTAAATTCATTCACAAAAATCGCTATGCCACAGCTCCTATTTGTTTACCGTTTTACGCCTCTCTGAGCACACTCTCGCACTAAAATTGAACATAGCTACCTTCTCCGGGACAGGATGTTTGGTTTCACACTCGTTTTCTTGTTGTGGATTCGTTTTTAGCTCGTTTTTTGTTGGCAATACGGTCGTTTGGTTACGTACGGGGTCATTACGTCGGGACGTCGCGGCGGACAGTATGCAACTGAAGAATGGTGGCAGGACTGCGGACGGCCGCGAGACGCGCATGCGCCCTGCTGCCCGCCAAAATACACCTACGCGCATGTATGCCTTATGTAGGCTGTGGTTCTCTTTCAAAACTTGCACAGATAATATTACATCTTTACTGTCATACGAACAGTTGAATGTTTTATTGCTTTTGTTTATTACTAAAAAAAACAGCCGATTACTTTTATCCAGTTGAATTTTACTAACGCGAGACTGGCTACGTAGCTTCGTAGTCTTTTGGCGCTACGGACGGCTACGGCGTAGCAATGTAGTGAATTATCGTTTTCACTAACATTTTTCTTTAGTAATATCGAGTTAAGAGTTACTTTTGGTACTTCCAATAAATATATTTTGGTATGAGCATCTAAACATTGAAAACATCATGGAATATAACCACCTCAAACAATTGTATATAACAGAATATGTATTATTATATCAATATTTTAATATTCGAGCTACTTATTATTTGACAATATGACAAATACATAAAATTACGAATCCCATGACAATAAAATCATATAATTAGCTCTGTATTAAAACGCTTCAGCTGTTTTGTTCTCAAAACAATGCGATGTTTTCAGTTCTATTTTTAGAACTGTCATAGTTCGTAGGCACTTTCTCTTTTGCAAGCCTCGTTTGTACTAGGTTCATATGGAACTATAATTACGATATCAAAATGTACTATATTAAAGTATACTTAAACGTCTAATTTAGTGTATTAAAGATTTTAATAAGATATAATACGATCAAAATTATTCTATTTTGAGTTTGTTTTCGCATGTGACCAATTCTCAGTTATATATTCTGAATCCATTAGTAAAAATGACGCAGGAGCTAATATATGCTTATTTGCTGATCAAAAAGAAATATACTATGTTTTAGGTTTGATCAGAGGCGCACCAATCTATACTAATATTATAAAGAGGAAAACTTTGTTTGTTTGTTTGGTTGTAATGGATAAACTCAAAAACTACTGAACCGATTTTAAATATTCATTCACCATTAGAAATCTATATTATCTGCGAGTAACTATATTTTATCCCGGTGTGGGCAGTAGCTCCCACGGGACGCGGGTGAAACCGCGGGTAAACGGCTAGTCAATCAATAAAATAGTAGTAGGTATTACAATGATTGAAGACTTTTTTTTAACAAAATTTGAAAACTATGATTTGAACAATTATGTCACCGTTAGAATTCTAAATTGACACAGCATAACATAGTTTATTTTGTACGCTATGTAGAACATCTATGTTTGGCATCAATTTCACGAATAAAATACCTCATTTAAATTTTAGGTCAAACTGAAAATTGTTGTGATAAATAATTGAATTGTCAGTTTTATTTCAGACTCTGTTAATATAACCCTAATGCTGGTTCGCTGTTCCGACCTTTAGAGCAATTGTCAAAAGGTCACCTTTTAGCATATCCCTCCTATTCTATTAGGAGACAATTTTGTGAGTTATTTAAGGCTAACATTTATAATTTGTTGGCTGTTTGCCGCAGTTTCACTATATAAAATGCTATAAGCAACTCAGAGAAAACCCCCATACCTTTTACTTCAGTCAGTACATACAATAGTTTCCCCTGCAAGCGTATGAACAAATTTACATTCACATTTACAATGCTACATAGGATTTCAGCTGAAGTTGAAACCATTCCTTAAGGTACGCGAGGCAGACACAATAGTTAAACAATAGCCATAACACATGATTCACGGGACATTAGATTAATCAGCTGTGAAAGTGAAGAAAAGTCATCACAGAATGAATCATTTTATGTAATTTTCAAGAATTGGTGTAATTACTCGATTTTCTCGAAACTTGTGATGTTGTGGAAAATATATGATCGTTTTATAAGTATTTAATTACATGGTGTTTAGAAAACCTATTATAAAGAATACTACTACTTATACTACTATATTATAATACTTAATACTAAATACATACTATTTACTATAATACTTAATACTTTTATATTAAAAATATTATGAACCTTTAAAACGGTTGTATTGTCAGCAAAAAATATTTGATTCAAGTTGCAATTTTATTCTACCGTCACAAAGAAATCTAATCTCTTGCAAACAAACATGTTTTCTCCTTAAACATATTTCTAGAGAAAAAAAAATATTCTCACAAAATCTATAACGTGCTGGATACGACAATGCGCCTTCAGAATGCAAGGCTCCCACGCTCAGCTTGAATGCAATGACGCTTCTTGCATATTGTCATGTCTGCGTATTGATGCGATGCTCACTTTGAACCGAACGGGTAGAAAAGGGCATTTTTTTCTTAAGGTGAATACTTCTACTGGGAATGAGAAATTCAATTATAAAATGGCTTTTTGTTGTTTTACCTAAGTTAACTTTTCTTGTAATTATTACTAACACTGGTTTATGAACACCGTAAAATAAAATATTAATAATTGTTAGATGTAAACTTGATCTTATCAATCGCGGCAATAATATACTGGAAGTCGGCCCCGAAAAAAGGGAAAGCGGATACTGGGTCTTTACCATTTTTGTACAATCTTGCAAAAATGATTTCATACAAGTAGTGCATTTCATTGACGCACCCGAGTCAGGAGATATGAAACAATACGTAACTGCATTATAATATGTGGCTTGTGACGTCATCGCGACGTGAAGTTCGGTTGCCATTCTATAGGTGCATATGTTCATACATACTACGCACATACACAGGTACATAACGGTCAGATTTCAGCGCCCATTGATAACATTGTGAATTACTTTTTTACCTTAGTGGAGTCATCTCGGTAATAAGCTGACAGATCTGATGCATTCTTTCCTGCTTTTGAGAATTTAAAGTAAAGTTTTCAATACACTTCAGTATCAAAAAAATATATAAATTTTGTTTTCTTTAAGTTTTTGAATTTTACTATTCCCAATTAAATTACCTTACCACTCGTTTTATATGCTACGAGTAAGAGCATAACTCTTTGATTAGGTACATATAAGGCAGGTATACATATTAACTTTATTGCAACAATATTTTTGAAATATACACATTGTTTGAGAACAAAGACAGTTAGTATTCCTTTATACAGACAAATATCCTATGGTGTCCTACGTCTCGATCAATACCATACCCATTCAGCTTCTTACCGCAGTATCCTCAGGCTACGTTACAATGACGCACGAAGATTAGGACGCTCAGATCCAGACACTCCGGCGCCGGTCTGGCTAGACCGAGGTCAGACGAGACACTTCCAGCCAAAAAATAACTCTTACATGTATCTTTCAATAATAAAAGTGTTGTGTAATCTGTATGCCTTGCCAAATGTTTGTTATGTGAAAGTTTTATAGGCATTTAGGTGGATGTATTTATTTTAAGTTATGTAATTGTCTCAAAATCTGTAATTTGTACTTATTATGTTTTTTTTTTAACCCCGAATTGTAGTTAGGTACTCAAGCATCACCATAATGGGCCTGTGTCTAACTTCCTAGAGAATCCGAGAAAGATATACATTTGTGTACATCTATGTGTGGTATATAATGTTGTACCCAGTATTATAATTCATTGCCATTATTTGGGATGTGATTCAGCGATTAGTTGGTGTGGCATCTCATGACAGTATGGACCCTATAAATGTGATTATGGTAACATATTCTATTGGTTTTCCTACGTGTTGATTCATGTCTCAAGCACGACGCAGGAGATTTGATAGAGTTGATCTTCACATCATAATGAATGCCAAAGGTTTTGAAATTCATAAGTTCTTTCATTTCATTAATAAGTAATTCCAGATCAAAATAGTAAATGATCAGTACATATATTTACGTAATATGTAAAACCTTTTTCCATATCATAACACTATTCATAAAATAGCATTTCCATAAAATACAGTGCGACTGCAAAAAGCCAGTAATATTGATATTTCACTAAACTTAATCTATTGTTGCATTACACAAGTTTGTCATGGCACACTGACGTCACCAAGATGTCTCACAATTCCTAGACTTAGCGAAACTCGACATTTGTGTCTATAAATAGCCTTTAGTTCATGAAGCTAACTTACTCATACCATGATAATAAACTAACGTTAAATAGAAAATAAAGTAATATATCCTGTGTGTCATTTTCGTCCAGACAAAGTTATTTACCAACAAAACAAAACTCTAAAATATGTATACCAATATCGTAAATATCGCACTCGCTGGCGGCTGGCTACGCACGATCCGCCTACGGTTTTGAATTTCGAAGCATTCATACATGCGAGAACGAGACAACAAGAAACCAAGTAAAACTGGTAAGTGTGAGTGAGAGTGGGACGGTGAGAGTTATCGATCTGCTTGCGTCAGAGCGAAAGCGTGGGCGCGATGACGTCACGGCGCACCCGCCAATCACCACTTAAGGAAAAGGCGCCACGAATTAGCGAAGTGTGGGAATATATTCAGGAAGAGTTTTTTCTTAGTCTTACATCATTTGCGGGACGTATCAATGAAGTTTTGGCGAGCTATAAAATGGTAAAATAATTGCCTCTACAAATATTTTTTGAGAAAACTAGGATGAAACCTCTCCTTTAATGAATGTTAGTGTTAGAATATTTTCAATTATGCCAGATGATTTTAATAGGTAAGAATTGGAAGTTGTATATAATAACCACCATTCTGTTATGTTATGTTTTGAATCTTAATCTTAAATTACATACATAAGCTAATACCTATTTGTCTGAAATTGGTTTGGTTTCATGTATCTCAAGTCGGTATTATTATATATGTTACAGCCAAAGTGATTAAATATATATTATACATAATGACTGGTCATTGTATATAATACCCAAATTGACTAGACAGTGTGATAGATTAATCACTTTATCTGGATCTAATTCATAATAGCTGGTCAAAGTTAGCCAAAGTAATAAATATGGTAAAATCGTCTGACAACTTACTAATTCTTAGAAACGGTTCAAGTTATTATCGACTCTTTTTATGATAAATCATCAAATGATTCCTCCCACTGTGGGAGAGCAGCGTGAGGGAATCAGAGAGCGTGAGCGTGAGCGTGCAGCGTGAGGTCAGACTGTTAGTGGCTTAAATCATCGCGTTGAACAACGCGCACCGCCGAGACGGGTCCGTGTCTCCCAGGAGACGGAAGGCCGATAAGGCACCCGAACTCATCGCACAGGCTCACGTCTACGGTGGCTGAGAGTCGTCTCTCGACCACACAGTAGGAGACGATGGCATCCTAGTACCTCTCGCCCCGGACCTTGGCTTGAACCAGGGCCGGGTGCGAGAGATCGCCGCTGCCGACTGCCTCGACGAGGACACGGCGGTGCCCTTCCCGGGCAGGGCACACTCCGGGCCGTCGCACAGTGGTCCGGATTTTCAAAAAGGTGGACATAGGATCGAAAATGCATATTTAACTCAACTAAAAATTGTTTCGTATAGGCAATTTAACACTGATTAATACTTATTACTACAACTTTTCAAAAAAACTGCTCCTTCACATAAAAAAAAAATATCGAAAATAAAAATGTATGGGAGAAAATCTATTTTATTTTTTTTCTCCGTTCAGTATCAAAGTATAGCAACCAAATCTTATATTCTGGTAAGTACCTATTGTTCTTAATACGACAACATATAAATTGCTTGCGTATCCCTGCGGCCTTGGCGCCTACGATGCTTCAAAGTTCAAAATTTTAAAGTTGAATTATCTTAACATTATTAATGAGTTTTTCTGAGTTTTTCTATTGGAATTAATACAAAATATCATTTTTAATAAAAAAGCCCCCCGCGCGCACCAACCATGTATTAGGTTCGCCCCCTACTACTTGGGACTTAAATATACTACTGGCGAAATGACAGTATACTTTTGTGTAGAGTGTGTGTAGTTTAAAATATCATTTTTTTTTATTATATAAGAATTAAAACGGTCCGCATTCAAGCATTTGGCAAGTATTTTTTTATTTTATTATATTAAAAAAATAGAAATAAAAGTCTTCAACTTTAGTTATGTAATAAAGACACGTGCTGATTCGTTGCCTATTTGTAACTGACTAAAACGACTCCTGTGATAAAATAGTAATTTACCCCCACCACCGGAGATATCGACGACGCTGATTGGCTTCGGTTCTAATTTTGTCCGTCACTACTTGCGCGCGTGTGTTTGTTATAAATACCTGTGCATGAAACAATTAAAGGTAATTGTTTCTCAACCCTTGAGGAAGCAACATACCTAATTATCCGTGCTGTGTGAGTTGAAGTGAAGTTTAGTGAGTTTCGTTATGGCTGCATTTGTTACAAACTTGGACATTTTTATGTTCCTTCGTGTTGCTGGAGACTTGAAAAATTGGAAACGACTCTATGAAACTATTATTCTACATATCCCAGTTGAAACATGTTCAGAAGATTTAGAAATAATCAAGACTTTTTTGAAGAACTACATCAGCAATATCAATCGCAGATGGGCAAGTGCTTATAGAAATCAGAAGACTTTCATAAATAGACATGCTGCGTGGTTACAATCAAATATTAGTTGGCCAAATTGCACGACTGTTAATTTAACCGAGATTTTTCAAGGCCAAGATGAAGGTATCGAAACCATTTCGTCAGACAACACTTCTTTTGACATCGATACTACAGCAGCTGTGATTCCGTCGACATCTAGTATTACTGTGGGCACATCTACCGAAGTTCAGATTAGGAAGCCTTTTGTTGACCTCAGCAACAAACAGAAGAAAAGACGTTCAGAGTCTCTTTTGGACTATTCGCCGGAAGAACTTACTTTTGCATTAGTCGAAAGACTTAAGATAGACCAGAAGAATGACTTAGCTTGTGTTATTGACCATATAACGAAGAACCCTGATAGTGTTCCTATTGTTCAAGCCACATTGTTTAAGAAAAATAGGAAAAAAACTTTTGACGAAGATCATGCTCTTGGTCTTTATACATCGTTGAACCTGTCAAAATGGAAATACTTGTGTTTAAGGAAAGTGCTGTTAGATTGTGAAGTTCCAGTGTTGCCATCGTATCACAAACTCCTTGAAGCTAAAAAGAAATGCTATCCACATGATTTAGAAATTAGTGAGAGAGGAGCCAGAGTGAAGCTTCAAGCCCTATTGGATCTGACAGTCCAGAAGATACTTCAAATTACCGGTACCCAGATTGATTCGTCAACTGAAGGATTGAAGTTAATCAGCAAATGGGGTTTCGATGGAGCTTCTTCACAAAGCACCTACAAGCAAAGGACTGAAAATGTAGACTTCAGTGATTCATCGGTTTTTATGTCAAGTCTTGTCCCTCTTAAATTAGTTTCTAATAATAGCACCATATGGGAAAACCCAGCACCTTCTTCAACACATTATTGCAGGCCCATTAAGTTCGAGTTTTGTAAAGAGACAGCAGAATACATCAAGCAAGAAGAAGCTGCATTGAAGGAAGAAATAAAAAACATCGATTCTACAAAATGGGCAGGGCTAGAGATTAGTCACGAGCTTCATATGACAATGATCGACGGAAAAGTGGCCACTATTATAACGGATACTTCGTCTGCATCTGCCTGCAATATTTGCCTTGCAAAGCCGACCGAGATGAACAAGCTGTCAGAAGTATTTTCAAGACCTGTTCGAGAAGATGTTTATAAATATGGACTTTCTACTCTTCATATGTGGATTCGTTGTATGGAGTGTATTCTACACATATCTTACAATTATATTATTATTTGTTGTTATACATTTTTGTATCTCGGCAGTTATCTACCGGGTGTTGTAGGTTAGCACGGGCCGAAGCCAAGTGCTAGCCTATGTTTGTTGATTGTGCGATTGTATGTGTGCTGGGTGTGACGCTGCTATTCGTGTATCGCTTGTTTCATTCTGTAGGAATTTCCTGACAATTCTACAAGTGTTCAAGATAGCAGCTTTCTGTAGGGTTTGATAGGTATTCGGTGGTAAATCTAAGGTTTTTAGAGACTGATGTAATTGTTTCGGTATGACGCCTGTTGTTGACAGTACTACAGGTATAACGGTAACATTGCCTAATCTCCACATTCGACTTATTTCGATTTTGAGGTCTGTATACTTTGAAAGTTTTTCTGCTATAGTGTTTTGTAAATTGTGTGTGTTTGGGACTGCAATGTCTATAATTTGTGATGTTTTATTAATTTTATCTATTAAAGTAATATCTGGCCTATTGTAATGAACTGTTTTGTCGGTGAGGATGGCGCGATCAAAGTAAAGCTTATGTGTGGTATTTTCAAGAACTGTTTCGGGGTTATATTTATAGTAAGGTACAGGTGGTGAAAGAATTAATTTATACTTAATGGCAAGTTTTTGGTGGATTACATTAGCTATCTGGTCATGTCTATACTTGTAGTCTGTCTGAACTATGGCTTTGCATGCACCTGTAATGTGCTGGATGGTTTCAGATGCACTGCTACACCTTCTGCAAACGTCCGTCGGAATGGGGGCTCTCATGATGTGCTTTTGATAATTGCGGGTTTCTATCACCTGATCCTGGATTGCCAACATGAACCCTTCGGTCTCAGGGAATAGATCGCCTAGCCTTAGCCAGTCGTTCGACGCTAATTTGTCGACGTTCTCTTGGTCTAGGTCTAGACGATGTCTTCCATGCAGTGACTTCCGAGTCCATTCTATTATCTTAGTCTGCCTATCTGTTTGCCTTTCGTTGTTTTGTGGTGTTTGGTCGTGCATATTTAAAGGGGTAAGTTTGTGGTCATTGAAAACTATAGCTTTATGTAGAGTAGAGTGTGTAGTTTTTGTGTTAAAATATGTTCTTAGTGTAGTTATTTGTTTGTTGTGTAGATTCATAATGTCTATTATACCTCGTCCTCCGTCTTTTCTTGGCAACGTTAGTCTCTGAATGCAGGAGCGAGGATGGTGTTTTCTGTGTCTGGTTAGTGTTGTGTTGATGGTGCGCTGTAAATTTTTAAGTTCGGTCTTGGTCCAACTAATAATGCCGAATGAGTAGGTCAAAACGGGAATAGCATAGGTGTTGATTGCTTTAATAGTATTTCTGGCATGTAGTTGAGTATTTAGTACTGATTTAAGTCTGTGTTTAAATTGTTGTGTTAGTTTATTTTTTACTTCTTTGTGTTTTATTTGTGTAGCCTGAATGTATCCTAAATATTTGTAAGTTTCGTGCTCATTTAAACAATCTATTGTTTCGCCTGTTTGAGTTGTGTAGGTGTGTTCATATGTTTTGCCTCCCATGACAGAGTTGATTTTACACTTGTCGATCCCGAATTCCATTTTAATATCTTGTGAAAAATTGTCTGTGATATCGGCTAGTGTGTGTAAGTCCTCCTGTGAGGAAGCGTATAGTTTGATGTCATCCATGTATAGCAGATGATTTATTTTGTGTGTGTCACGAGTATTATCGCCTAGAATCAGTTCAAATCCTGGTGCACTTATATTTAATGTTTTCGATAGCGGGTTTAACGCTAAGCAGAACCATAAGGGGCTGAATGCGTCTCCCTGAAATATGCCTCGCTGTATCCTAATGGGTTCAGTTTCAGTGCTACCGGCGGGTGTTGTTATATGTAAACGTGTTGTCCATTGAGTTATGATGCTGCTCAAAAATGACACTATTTGTGGGTTTATTTTGTATATTTCTAGGACTTCGAGTAACCACGTATGTGGCACCGAGTCGTATGCTTTTTTGTAATCGATATACATCGTAAACAGATCTTTTTTCTGGCGTTTTACATGTTGGAGTATGACCGAGTCTATTGTCAGTTGCTCCTTGCAACCTTGGCTAAGCTTTCGGCACCCTTTCTGCTCTTCTGATAATATTGAATTTGTTTCAAGGTGCTTATAAACTATATGGGTAATACAAGAGGTAATAATTTTGTATATAGTCTGGAGGCAAGTGATAGGCCTGTATTTGGCTGGGTTACTGCTGTCATTGGTGTCTTTTGGTATCATGTATGTCAGTCCTTCTGCTATGTAGGTAGGTATTGTGTGAGGGTTTTTAATAAAGCTGTTTATGTAGTTGTAAAGATATGGGTGAATGTGTGTAAATTTCTTGTACCAGAAATTGTGTATATAGTCTGAACCTGGTGCTTTCCAATTATGTAATTTGCTAAGGACGTCGTGAAAAGTATCTATTGCAATATGTTCGAACGACATTTCTTCAATGTCTTTATGACTTTCTCTTTCTGATTTAATCCACTCGGCTTGACTGTTATGGCTTATAGGCCTCTCCCATATCCCTGCCCAGAATTGATGAAATTCATCTATCCTAGGCAAAGAGATGTTTGTGTTATTTTCATTGCTCGTTTGATTTGTGGTTGATTGTTTTAATGATCTGTAAAACTGCTTCTCGTTATTTCTGAACTTATTATTTTGAGTTTTGCGCAATGTGCATTTAATATACCTATTTAATCTACTAGTTATAAGTGTAAGCTTCTGTTTGAGTGTATCTAGGAAGTGTACAAGTTCTGTGTTTGGTTCTTCATGGATCGAATGTATTTTATAGTTTTCTAGTATATGATTCACTTTTTCATTAAGTTTCCTACTCCTATGACCCTGCATATATGCTGTTAGCCTACCAATTTTAGCCCTTAGGTCTTTAGCTTTGATTTCTAATCTCCTTTGCCACTTGGGTTTGCGGATTTTGTGTCGTGAGGTACTTGTATCACCAGAAGCGATCAATGAAAGTCTACTGCCATTAGTTTTTGCAGCTGTCCAAGCTGCACTGTAAATGATAGTCTGTAGTTGGTCAAACTCTGTGTCTTTGCTTGTATGTTTAGGTAAAATGTGTTCGTTGATATGATTAACTATTTGGGCTAACTTTCTTGATGATTTTTGTTTGGGTATGTAATCTCTTTTTGTCGGATGAATATTTGTGTAGTGTTGTAGTGCTAAATTAAAGGTTTCTTCTATTTCCCTAATTGCTTCTGTGTCCGTTTCATTGTGTGGAATGTTTTGTATGTTTACTGGGGTATGTGTTAGTGCATCTGAGTCGATACTATTTAAGAAATTGTTGTCTGTTCCTACTTCTGTGTCTTGTGTCCGTGGATTTTGTTCAAATGCATTTGTTGATAGTCTAGGCGTATTTTCAATAACTGTTTCTATAGGAAGATTTTGCGGTTCTCTGTAAGCATCTAATTGGTGAAGGGCATGATTTTTAATTTCTAAAAGGCGTGATTCTTTTATCATTTTATTATTAATTATTACCCTCTTTTGATCTGATATCCGTTGCTCAGATAAGTGTGACAATTCTGGGTACCTTTCTATAAATATATCTCTGAGCTTTTTCCGCCACATGGTCATGTCTGTTTCCATATTTGTGGTAATATAATAACATGTTATTAGAGTCTCGTTGAGCTCATTTGACCATTTCATTCTGCTCTTGGGAAGTGTTTGTGAAGTTGAGTTAATTTGTGTTATATTTGGTTGAACTGCTGTCTGATTTTGTGTGTAACTAGTGTTTGTCTGTAAATCTTTGCTTACTTCGGATCTAATAGTATTAAGTGTTGTGGGCGATAGCAACTTTTTGTTAACTATTGCTCTGCGTTTATTATTATTATATTTTGTATGTCTCTACCAGACCTCGGGACTATAGAGTCCCGGATTTTTGGGAGGCGAACGTGGGGCCGAAGCCAACACGCTGAAGCCCTTTTGAGACAACTTTAATGAAATGGTGACACAAAACCGACGATTATCCCTGTATACACTATAGAAATGTACCCAAGGACAATCCCCGGTTCTGTGCTAAACTATTGCTAACTATGGATGAAAACTACTTGGGCTATTGTGATGGGATGCTAATGGACTAGGAATGGGGAAACTACGGGAACTATGGCACCTGCCGATGACAATGTATTAAATACATGTTAAAATGGCAGGTGGAGACTCGCCAACTCACTTACTGGGCCCCCGGGAATCAGTCACTGTAAAGCAACAAGAGGGCAACAGGGACATGAGCGGCTGAGAAGGGTGAGGATACCTCGGCGGACTTTAAACGCAGATCACGCGCTCCCTGTGGGTCCAGCATCACCGGCCCACTCGCCACTTACCACGAGGCACCTACCCTCCGAGCAGGACTAACCTTGCTCTAGCGACTCCACTCTGACCGGCCGATGAAGGCAAGCCAAGAGGCGGGAGACCTATCCCCCGTCATGCTTCACTCCGGCAAGCCGGAGATGGGGGACAGTATACTCTCCCTGGAGCACTCGGATATATAGCCCCGCGGGGTCGCTACTCCCCGTCATCCGCCTCAGGGTAAACATTTCTGTTTCTTAGCCATTTGGCTAGTTTTGGCTACATTTACGGGCGGGTGCCAAGTAAATGCAGCGTGTAGTGTGTTATTGTGTGTGTTGAGGTGTTATTTCATGTTCGTCCAATTGCATGAACTTTCTCACTATTCGGCACGTATTGAGGATTGCGGCTTTTTGAAGTTGGATATAAGTGGAGTCTTTAAGGTCTATTAACTTGAGGCTATGGTGGAGGTGATTGGGTATAACACCCGTGGTGGAGATAACTAATGGGACTACATAAACTTTGTCTTGTCTCCAGATTCTTGTGACTTCTTCTTTTAATTCCTCATATTTGCTGATCTTTTCGCCTATGGTTTTTTGTAGGTTATGTGTGTTGGGTACTGCTATGTCTATGAGGTAAGTGATTTTGTTAATTTTATCTTGAAGTGTTATGTCTGGTCGGTTGTAGTGTACTGTCCTGTCGGTGAGAATAGCGCGGTCGTAGTATAGTTTGTGTGTGGTGTTTTCTAGGATAGTTTGTGGCGTATATTTGTAGTATGGTGTGTTCGTGTCTTGTATGAGTTTATGTTTGAGTGCTAGTTTTTGGTGAATGATGTTTGCAACCTGGTTGTGTCTGTGAGTGTAGTCTGTCTGTGTGAGTGTTGTGCATGCCCCTGTTATGTGTTGTATGGTTTCTGGTTGTGTGTGGCATTTGCGACATTTGTCGTTGGTGGCTGTGGGGTCTTTGATAATATATTTTCTATAGTTTTTGGTGTTGATAATCTGATCTTGGATTGCTATGATAAACCCTTCGGTTTCTGGGAACAGGTTACCGATTTTGAGCCACTTATTCGAGGCTATCGTGTCTATGTGTGGTTGTTCCAGGTCGTGTGGGTGTCGCCCGTGCAGGACTTTCTTCTTCCAGTCCTCTATTTTTTGTGTTTGTGGGTCAGTAGTGTTGTTGTGTTGTGTGTCTGTTTGTTCGTGTAAGTTGAGTGGAGTGTAGTTGTGATCATTTAGCGTAACCGATTTATGGATGATACTGGTGTGTGATTTTGTGTGGAAGAATCTTTTCAGCCTATGAATTTGTTTCTGCCAGAGATAGTTGATGTCTATTAGGCCTCTTCCTCCGTTTTGGCGTTTGATGGTGAGTCGCTCTATTGCGGATTTCGGGTGTAGATTATTGTGTTTGGTGAGTGTGGTGCGTGTAGTTCGTTCGATTTGTTGTATGTCAGTTTTGGACCATTTTATAATTCCAAACGAGTAGGTCAATATTGGAATTGCATAGGTGTTCAATGCTTTGATGAGATGTTTTCCAGAGAGTTGTTTTTTGCATATTGCGGTCACTCTCCGTTTATACTCTGTAATTAATGTGTTTTTAATAGAAGTATGGTCCAATCCTTTGAGTTGTTTGTAGCCTAGGTATTTGTACAGATCTGTTGGTTCCATAGCTGCAATTGTGTCTGAAGTGTTAACAGTGTAGTCTCCTGGTTTTACTTTGCCCCTAATTATGTGAAGCGTTTTGCATTTGTCTAGTCCAAATTGCATGTTGATATCTGTACTGAATTCTGTGGTGATGTCTATTAATTGTTTCATTTCTCTCTCTGTTTTTGTGTATAGTTTAATGTCATCCATGTAGATGAGGTGTGATATTGTGATTTCGTCTGTTGTGGTGTGTTTAAGAGGATATCCGGCTTGACAGTTGTTAAGTAGGTTGGACAAGGGGTTCAGCGCTAGGCAGAACCATAATGGACTCAGGGAGTCGCCCTGATAAATGCCTTTTCTAATAGATATTTGTCGTGTTGTGATAGTGTCGTTGTTGTAATGTAAGTGTAATGTTGTTTTCCAGCGGGCCATAATGTGATGGAGGAAGTCTATTATTTTATGGTTTATTTTGTAAATGTGTAATATTTGGATTAACCATGTATGTGGGATACTATCAAAAGCCTTTTTGTAGTCTATGTATGTACAGTGCAGATTTCTATTTTTGGTGGTAGCGTGTTTGTGTATTACTGAGTCTATAATTAATTGTTCCTTACATCCCATGTGGCCTCTTCTACACCCTTTCTGTTCCTCTGCTATAATGTTATGGTGTTCAATGTGTTTGTTGATTTTATTTGTGAGTACGGAGGTGAGTATTTTGTAAATTGTGGGAAGACATGTGATTGGTCTGTATTGGGAAGGTTGCGGTGAGTATTGTGCCTTTGGTAGCATGTAAGTTATTCCGGTTGCGATGAAATCAGGTATGTTTTGTTTTCCTAGGACTATATCTGTGAAGTTTTTTGCGATAATTTTGTGTAGTGAGTCAAATTTTTTGTACCAGTAATTGTGTATTTTGTCAATACCAGGTGATTTCCAGTTGTGTAATTTAGCTGTAGTGTAATTAATATCTGATTCTGAAATGTCTGTAAATTCCATTTCTTCTAGTGCATTCCATTTAGTTGTTTCCTCAGTGATCCAACTGGCTTTATCGTTATGTTGAACCTGATCTTCCCAAATACCGGCCCAAAATGATTCTAGTTGTTCTGTTGTTGGCAATTGTGTGTTAGTGTTATTGTCAGTTGTAGTGTGTATTTGTGATTTGTGTAAGTTTCTGTAAAAGTTCTTTTCGTTAGTAGCAAACATGGTGTTATCATGTTTGCGTTCCTGTGCCTTATTGTATCTCCTTAGCCTATGAACTTTTAGCGCGAGCTTCTGTTTTAATGTGTCTAAGAACTCTTCAGGCTTTCTGTTGTCATTCTCGTGTCTAGTGTGTGTTGTCATGTTCTTGAAAATAGCTTCGACTCTTTTAACTACTCTATTAGATCTATTGTTGTTAATATATTGCGTTAGTCTACCGCAGTCGGCTCGTAATTTTTCGATATCTCTTTCGAGTCTTTGTTGCCATGGTGGTTTATTTACTGTTCTTGTTCTTGTGTTGCCAGTGTATTCTGTAATTTTATAATTAAGTTCTTCGGATATGACTAACGCTGTGCAGTATATCAGTGTGTGTAGGTCTATAATTGTCATGTTTTCATCTATGTATTGGTGTAGTATGATAGTGTTAAATATATGTACTAAGTGAGTCAGTTTTGGTGTGTATTTAAGTTTAGGTAGCTTCGGACGAACTGCTGGGTCCATCCCCGAGTACTGTGTTAAGGCAATTTTAAGTTTTTCGTGTATTTCTTGGATGTACGTGTCTGATAACTGATTTTGATGGAAATTTTCTAGTGTGTCGATATCGTTTTCTAGCGTTATGGTAATGTTTTCAGTTTGTGTGGATGTGTGTGTGCCTTGTGAGTATGGTGGTGTGTGAGTGTACGGTTGAGATTGTGTGTTCGTTTGAGATTGAGTAGGTGAGTGTGATTGTACTTGTGTGGTGTTTTGTGTTGCCGTGTGTGTTTCTGTCATAGGGATATAACTTAAAGTCTCTAGCTGTTCCCGCACTTCTTCTTTCAGTTTATCTATTTCTATTTGGGATAGAAGTTTATTCCTAACTATTGTTCTTCTTTGATCTGAAATGCGTTGTTCTGAGACACTAATTTCGGGGTACTGTCGTGTGAAAAGTTCATGCAATTGTTGGCGGTAAGTGGTCATGTCGGTCTCTAATTTGGTGATGTGAAAGTAGGTTCGCATGATAAAGGTATTCACTTCTTTGCTCCATCTCATGCGAACCCTTGGTTTTCCAGCCTTGGTGGACGCAGGCATAAAGGCACTTGCCCCCCGCGCAACATTCAAGGCTGGTAGTGGTGGATAATATCTCATACTAGTATGAGGAGGTGATGAGTGTGTGGGAGGTGACGATGGTATCGATGGTGATGATGCTCTGGAGGGTGTGTAAGAAATGGTACTAGGGCTAAACGGTTCTATTGGAGTGTCTGTACGGTCTGTAGGTCTGTCACCATCGTCACTGTTGTCGGCTGTAGTATCTTTGTCGGTGGGAGCCCGCCTGTTCAACTCCTCACCGCTGACGGTTCGCATGCTGTGACACCCAGCGTCAGCTCCAGGTGTGCCCCGGCGATCGCCCCCGGGCAGCGGCCCTATACGTTTACTTTTAGAACGAGTCTCCATGTTAATGGGTTACCTTTGCCTTGTTAGCCGTATAAGTTTCGATAGTATACGTGTCCGCCCCCCACGTGGTCTGATGTTCGACGCGGACGTAAGGTAGGGATTTAGGGGGCTTATTATTATTATTATTATTTTTTATATGTTATTTAGTTTTCTTCTCTATGAAGAGAGTGTAAAACCTTACATGCGGGCCGGAGCCAAGCGTGTAAGGGGATGATTATATTGAAAAGGTAGATGATAGTGTGGATGATGTCAGGAATTTACGTGTAATGCGGCAAGTGTTGAGTATAGTTGCTTTTTGAAGCATGTGTAGTGTGTGGGTAGGCATGTGTAATGTGTTTAGACTTTGTGAGAGAGATTTGGGTATGATACCGGTGGATGACAGTACAATGGGGACTATGTGGACGGTTTGTGCTTTCCACTGGGTTTTTAGTTCTATTGCAAGATCCTGATATTTACTTAGTTTTTCTGATATGGTTGTTTGGATATTGTGCGAGTTTGGTATTGCAATGTCTATTAAGTAGACTGTTTTGGTAGACTTATTGTGCACCGTAATATCAGGTCTGTTATAGTGTATCGTTTTATCAGTTAATATTGTGCG
Organism: Helicoverpa assulta; assembly: GCA_963856015.1. Classification (NCBI taxonomy): domain Eukaryota; kingdom Metazoa; phylum Arthropoda; class Insecta; order Lepidoptera; family Noctuidae; genus Helicoverpa; species Helicoverpa assulta. The sequence continues at coordinate 6,426,849 of CAWLCW010000027.1, forward strand.
GTCCCAGTAGATTTTATGATTATGATTTTCTAAAATTGTTTCGGGCTTATATTTATAATACGGTGGTGGCAAATGCAGGTTTCACTTCCGGTGCTCAGAGTGCAAGAAGCCTCATAACACTCTGCTTCACTGCAATTTAAGTGAAACCCCACCAGCTGTCACCTTATCAAGTAATGTTGATAACAATGTACTTTTGCCTACAGCTAAAATCAAGGTAGTAGCAAGGGATGGTACTCAATACATTATCAAGGCGTTACTGGACAGCGGATCTCAAGTTTCATTTATAACCACAAAGGTTGTTCAGCTATTAGGATTAACGCCCTTGCAAAGTGATACTTGTATTATTGGAATCACTAATGAAAAGAGTAATATTAAGAACTGCATTCCTATTGAAATTCATTCATTAAATTCACCATTCAAGACAACAGTAACTTGTCATGTACTTAAAGATGTTACATGCAAATTACCGCAAAACAAATTTGATGTCTCTAGGGTCATTATACCACCCAACATTATATTGGCAGATGACCAATTTAATGTTCCTAGTGAAATCAACATGTTATTAGGGGCTGATGTATTTTTCCAGACGCTATTGCCCAACGAGCAGCGCATGACCATCAGCCTGCCCAGCCACAGCAACCAGTCATCATCTGTGCCCCGGAGTGCTGCTCATCCACCACAACAGCCTAGTAGCACACAGCTACGTGTCTTCAACACATACTTCGGGCACATTGTAGGAGGGAATCTGCCACCTAAGATATCTCAACAAACATGTAATAGAGTAGTTTTGAAATGTGAATTAGGTCTCAATGAGACACTTGCCAAGTTTTGGACAAATGAAAAAGTTCCAGAGAGATTTGTTGAACAAACATCTGAGCAAGAACTTTGTGAAAAAATCTTTCAAAGTTCAGTTAAATTAGTTAATAACCAGTTTGAAGTTCCTATACCTTTAAAAATACCTTTGTCAGATGTAAACGATACTCTTGGTGAGTCTTTTCACTTAGCATTAAAAAGGTTTTTAAATTTGGAAAAGAGATTGCATAGTAATCCTGATTTATTCATGCAATATCAAAATTTCATTCATGAATATCTATCTCTTGGTCATGGTCATTATGTTGATATAGAATTGTATGATTTATGTAAGCATGCAATATATTTTTTGCCACACCATGCGGTTATTAATAACAATAGCAAAACTACAAAGCTTCGCACAGTGTTTGATGGTTCAATGAAAACAAACAAAAAAGTTTCTTTGAATGATTTACAACTTAATGGGCCAGTGGTTCAAAAGGAATTATTTGATATCATTTTATTATTTCGTTTAGGTAGATACACATTTACTACAGATATAAGGCGTATGTTTAGAAATATTAAAATAGACCCTCAATACACTTCCCTTCAAAATATTTTGTGGAGGGACAATCCGGATGAGCCAATTAAGTGTATTAGATTAGACACAGTTACATATGGCTTGAAAAGTTCAAGTTACTTAGCAACTCGTTGTATAGATGAGCTAGCAAATAAATATGAAAAGTTATACCCACTAGCTTCATCCATTATCAAAAATAATCAGTATGTTGATGATATTATATATAGTAATAATAATTTAGAAACCACTGTCAGTGCCAGAGACCAACTTCGTGATTTGCTTAAATTAGGTAGTTTTAACACTCATAAATGGTCATCAAATAATGAAAATGTGTTGAATACTATACCATCAAACGAAAGACATTTTGATAGTTTAGAATTGCAAAAAGATAATTATTATATGAAAGCCCTAGGAATTCAAATAAATGTAAAGGATGATCACTTTATAATCTCTACTCCAGAACCATTTGATACAAAAAAGGTTACAAAAAGGAGCATACTTAGTTATATAGGTAGATTCTATGACCCAATGGGATTTGTGAGCCCAATTGTGGTCACAGCAAAGGCCATAATGCAAAAATTATGGTTACTGAACACAGGTTGGAATGACAGTCCGCCTGCAAATGTTCAGCAAGAATGGTTTAATTTTACCAATAATTTAGCTGCAATGCAGCCTATCCTATTAGATAGGAATATTAGTGTTTCAGAAGGAGACTCGGCAGATTTAATCGGCTTTGCTGACGCTTCGAGTAAGACAGCCTACGGATGCTGTGTGTACCTGCGAGTCACAGACCAAACAGGTACAACGAAATTGCATCTACTTTGTTCGAAGTCGCGAATCAACCCTATCCAAAAGAAAGGCATGACTGTGCCAAGGCTTGAATTGAATGCTGCACTATTGCTATCAAAATTGGTTTTGAGGACTCATGATACACTCAGAGTCAAAATTAACATCAGGCATGTTTGTTTATTCAGCGACTCGCAAATCGTTCTTGCATGGCTAAACACTGAGCTAACAAAACTTCAAGCTTACGTATCGAACAGAGTAAGTGTAATTCGTCAAAACACATCTGGATACAGTTGGCATTATGTCAATACGCATGACAATCCTGCTGATCTCATTAGCCGAGGCGTCAACCCGAATGAGCTGAGTAGCTGCGATATTTGGTGGAATGGCCCTAAGTTCCTGCAAAACAGTGAGTACAAGTTTGCTGCTTATAGCTCACCTGCTGAGTCACTCACAGTGGAGCACTGCTTAGCTCCTTCCAGCAACTTGGTGTGCCAAAATCCCAATCCGCTTGACTATGTGTTCAAGCGCTTGCATAATTACTCTAATATAAGTAAAATAGTAAGGCTATTAGCATACATATTGCGATTTTTAAACAATATTAACAAAAATAATTCTAAAATAAATACAAACTATCTGCAAAGTTCTGAGTTGGATAATGCATTAATGTTACTTATTAAATATGAACAAAGTATATATTTTAAATCTGAAATCAAAGCAATAAGCAATAATAAGAGCTTGAAGGGGAATCTAGTTGAGTTGCATCCCTTTCTTGACAATAGGGGTCTATTGCGCGTTGGTGGCAGGCTGCATTATGCTAATATAGCTTATTCACAAAAACATCCTGTCATACTACCTAAGGGCTCTTCAATTACTAGCTTGCTTATAAGGTGTGAACATGAAAGGCTACTGCACGCAGGGCCTAAGCTTTTACTCTCGCATCTTAATCAAAGGTTTTGGATTGTTAATGGCTTATTAGAAGTTAAGAAAGTAACTCACAAATGTATTGTATGTTTCAGACAAAAGGCCTTAGCAGCCAAGCAACTGATGGGCTCCTTGCCGGCTGCACGTGTAACAGCCACCAGCAGGCCATTTGAGAAAGTCGGCGTGGATTTCGCTGGGCCAATTGATGTGAAACTCTCTCGCGTAAGACGATCTTTAATAGGTAAAGGGTATATCTGTGTATTCGTATGTTTCGCGACAAAAGCAGTTCACTTAGAACTTGCATCAGATTTGACCACGGAAACCTTTCTTGCGTGCTTAAGGAGATTTATCTCCAGACGAGGTTTGCCCACCGAAATTCACTGCGACAATGCAAGTACATTTAAAAGTGCAAGGAGTCAATTAGTTGAGCTCTACAAGCTGCAAGCTTCGCAGAGCCACCAAATGCAGGTTCAAAGATTTACCGCCGAGCGTGGGATACAATTTCACTTTATACCATGTTACTCGCCTACATTTGGCGGGCTCTGGGAAGCGGCAGTTAAGAGCACGAAGTTTCACTTAAAAAGAATATTACAAAAAACTGTTCTAACTTATGAACAGCTTAATACTGTATTAACTGAAATCGAAGCAGTGCTTAATTCTAGGCCACTCTTACCTTTATCTTCAAACTCTGATGATTATTGTTATTTAACACCTGGTCACTTTATTATAGGTAGTGTTTTGTCAATGTATCCTGAAATAAATGTATGTAACATTCCACAGAATAGACTTAAGTTTTGGCAACTATGTAATTCTTTAAAACAATCCTTTTGGAAAGTGTGGCACCAATGTTATTTAAATTTATTACAAAACAGGCCTAAGTGGCGTGATACAGTTTGTAATGTTAAGTTAGGCAACTTAGTTATTTTAAAATTAGTTTCAACTTAGTTTTGACGAATGTAGTGTGTGGGTAGGCATGTGTAATGTGTTTAGACTTTGTGAGAGAGATTTGGGTATGATACCGGTGGATGACAGTACAATGGGGACTATGTGGACGGTTTGTGCTTTCCACTGGGTTTTTAGTTCTATTGCAAGATCCTGATATTTACTTAGTTTTTCTGATATGGTTGTTTGGATATTGTGCGAGTTTGGTATTGCAATGTCTATTAAGTAGACTGTTTTGGTAGACTTATTGTGCACCGTAATATCAGGTCTGTTATAGTGTATCGTTTTATCAGTTAATATTGTGCGGTCCCAGTAGATTTTATGATTATGATTTTCTAAAATTGTTTCGGGCTTATATTTATAATACGGTACCATCTTATCTGTGAGTTTGTATTTGTAAGCTAGGTGTTGGTGTATGATTGCTGCAACCTGGTCGTGCCGGTGTTTATAGTCGGTCTGTGCAAGGGATTTACACGCCCCTGTAATGTGTTGTATCGTTTCAGACGCAGTGTTGCAGTGTCTACATAGGTCAGTCGGCTGAGTTTGGTCTTTTATAATATATTTTCTATAGTTCCTAGTAACTATAATCTGGTCTTGTATAGCGAGCATGAACCCTTCGGTCTCCGGAAACAACTCGCCTCTCCTGAGCCATTCGTTCGACTTAAGTTTATCGACGTGTGGCTGGCACAGGAAGGCTCGGTGTCTTCCGTGTAAGGCTTTGGTGGACCATGCTGCTATTTTTTGTTGTGTGTTTGTTATTGTTTCGTTAGTTTGTGTGTTTCGGTCGTGTAGGTTGAGTGGTGTTAGTTGTATGTCGGTGTTCGTGATGTGTCTGTGTAGTGGTGAATGTTCAGATTTGTTGTGGAAATATGTTCTGAGTGTCGATATCTGCTTGTTGTGTAGGTTGTGTATGTCTATCAATCCTCTTCCTCCTTCTTGTCTTGGCAGTGTGAGACGTTGTGTGCATGATTTGGGGTGGTGTTTTCTGTGTTTAGTGAATGAAGTGTTAATAGTGCTTTGTAATTTTTGGATGTCAGTATTAGACCACTGTATGATTCCAAAAGAGTATGTGAGGATGGGTATAGCAAATGTGTTAATAGCTTTGATTGTGTTTCTAGAGTTAAGATTGGTTTTTAAGATAAGATTGATGCGGTGTGTGAATTTTTTGTGTAGTTCTTGTTTTGTGGTCTTTTGCTGTATTTGTCTGGATTGCTTAAAACCTAAGTATTTATAAGTGCTGTGCTGATCTACTGGTTGTATTGATTCTCCTGATTCAAGTGTGTATGAGTTATTATGTATTTTACCTTTAACAATTGATAAGATTTTGCACTTGTCTACACCAAATTGCATACAAATGTCGTTAGAAAATTGTTGGGTGATGTCGGCTAATTTGAATAAGTCGTTTGTGTTAGCTGCATATAACTTAATATCGTCCATATACATGAGGTGTGACAGGGTGTATGATGTGTTGTTGTCTGTGAGTGTGTATCCTATTTCAGATTTGTCGAGCAGGTGAGAGAGTGGGTTTAGTGCCATACAAAACCACAGTGGACTTAGGGCGTCTCCCTGGAAGATTCCACGTTTTATAGAAATTGGCTCAGTAGATATAGATGATGTGCCTTGGTTGATTCTAAGTGTGGTTTGCCAATTTTGCATGGTTGTTTGTAGGAACCGTTTTAGAGTCGGGTGGATTTTATAAATATTTAGGACATGTGACAACCAGCTGTGAGGGACGGAATCAAAGGCCTTTTGATAGTCTATGAACATTGCGTGAATCTCCTTTTTGCCTTTGACTGCGCTATTTGTGGTGATCGCGTCGATTGTAAGTTGCTCTTTGCACCCTTGGCTGTTCTTGCGACATCCCTTCTGTTGTTCAGCTAGTATGTTGTGTTTAACTAAGTGCGTGTATATTACCTCACTTACACAGGCGGTCAGTATTTTGTACAGTGTTTGGAGGCAGGTAATCGGTCTGTATTTGGCTGGATTGACGGTATCGTTCATATCCTTTGGTATCATATAAGTGACTCCGTGTGTGATGTAGGCAGGAAGTAAATGAGGTGATTTGATGAATGTGTTTATGTGGTTATGTATGAGTGGATGTATTCTAGTGAACTTTTTATACCAATAGTTGTGAATCTTGTCTGTGCCTGGTGCTTTCCAGCTGTGTGTGCGTTTGAGTACATCGATAAATGTGTCTATTGGTATAAATTCAAAGTTCATGTCACTGATTTCAGATGAAACTTGGTTTATCCATTCAGCTTGTTTGTCATGCTCTACTGGGTTTTCCCAAATGTTTGCCCAGAATTCTCTCAGAACTTCCGGGGAAGGTGTGTCCAGATGTTGTTCATTTGTGTTGTTGTTCGATATAAGATTTCTATAAAAGAGTCTCTCATTGTTGTAGAATTTTGTGTTCTGTGTTTTACGGTTTGTACATGTGATGTATCTTCTGAGTCTACTGGCAGACGCATTTAGTTTTTGCTTCAGTGTATCTAAAAAGTGTTCCATTTGCGTGTTTGGGTCTTCGTGTTGTGCGTGTGAATGATAAGTGGATTTTATTGCTTCTACTGCTGCTAATATTTTTCGGCTTCTATTGCCTCTAGTAAATTGTGTTAGCCTAGCAATATTTGCCCTTAGGTTATCGATTTTCTTTTCTAATCTAGTTTGCCAGTTTGGCTTTCTTTGTTTATTACGTCGACTTTGATGCTGTACGTGTTGTGATATTTTAGCTCCGTTGCACTTTGCTGCCGTCCAGGCTGCACAGTAAATAATGGACTGCAGAGTGTTGAAGTCAGTGTCTATGTTAACATTATTTGGTAATATTTTAGTGTCTATGTAATTTATTATGGTTGAAAATTTTTTAGATGTCTTCTGTTTGGGAATGTACGGTCTACTGGTAGGATTTGTGTGCATAAAGTATTGTTTTGCTTGTGTGAATGTTTCTTCTATTTCGGGATTGGATTCTGAAGTAGAAAGAAGATTATTTTGGGATGGAACTGTTGACCCAACATCTATATTGTTAATGATATCATCCTGCCCTATATCAAAAGTAATACGGGATTGTCTAGCGGTCGGATGCGTGTCTTCTGGTATGTTAGTGTTCTGTGTATTTGTGTGATCAGTGTAATGTGTGTTGGAGCTTTCATTGTAGTTTTCTGTGTTGATTTGTATTTGTGTGTTGAATGTGTAATCAATTTGTGTATTGCTATGTTGCAGTTGTTCAGATACTTGTCTCTTAATTTCTGCTAATCTTTCGCTGTTTATATACTTATTATTGATAATGACTCTTTGCTGGTCAGATAATCTTTGTTCTGAAATGTGTGAAAGTTGTGGATACTGATTTATGAACTCTTCGTGTAAATATTTTCTATACGATGTTTTATTTGTTTCCAATTCTGTAACTGTGTAGTATATTCTAATGATTGACTCGTTTAACTCGTTGCTCCATTTCATTCGTTGCCCGGGTTTTGTAGGGAGTGGCGCGTTATTTAAATTATTTTGTGTAGAGTGTTGCTGTGTTTGTGTGGGCGTGATTTGTAGTTGATCTCGGACTTCATTATAGATTTGATTTATTGTGTTTTGAGGTAGTAACTTCTTTAATACTATGGCTCTACGTTGGTCTCCTATTCTTTGCCGGCTTACTTGCATGTGTGGGTATTTTGCTAAGAATTGTGTGTGTAACGGTTGAAGGTATGCTTTCGTATCAGCTTCCACATTGGTGAGCTGAAGATAGGTACGTAGGATGAATTCATTCATTTCGATACTCCATTTTCTACGTATTGGCGCAGTGCTGGTGTTGGGTACAGGCTCATTGACAAAGTTTGTCTCCTGTACAACATCCACCGACTGTATACTAGTTGATGATAATGATGGCGATGGTGAGATGCAAAATGATTGTGATGATGATGGGATTGATGAAAAAAGTGAAGAACATGATGACTCATCGTCATCCGGCGCTGCAGCAGTCTGAGACTGGGCAGCTGGGTGCGATACGGTGCCCCCCCCAGAATACGAAGGGCAGCCCAGGCTGGAAGCCGTGGGGCGGGATTCTCCATTGCGGTTAGCTCCGGTACCCGCCTGGGGTAATACTCTATTACGTAGTCGCATTGCATAGGAAGCTAAAGTAATAGGTTTAGTACCCATAAGAAGATATTCAAAGAGACAGGATATATTATAAGAGAGAAATTATGAGAATAGGGTTTTAATCATACTGAAATCTGAGGGTTTAAGACTTCAGTTTCTTGGGAGTTAGAGAGTGTAGATAAAGATAAAGGAAGGGATAGGTTAGGAAGTTGGGACCGTTGGTTGGAAAGGGTGTTGTCAAGGTCTTAAGACAATTTAATTTAGTACCTCCTGATTACCTGATGGCACAGGGTTGTCATGATCGTAGTGACAATTTTACTGTTCATGCCTTCCCACAAGCCCCCCCACCACGTCAAGGTGGCCCCTTGGGGGGGTTATTATTATTATAAATGTATGTCTCTTCCAGACCTCGGGACTATAGAGTCCCGGATTTTTGGGAGGCGAACGTGGGGCCGAAGCCAACACGCTGAAGCCCTTTTAAGACAACTTTAATGAAATGGTGACACAGAACCGACGATTATTCCCGTATACACTATAGAAATGTACCCAAGGACAATCCCCGGTTCTGTGCTAAACTATTGCTAACTATGGATGAAAACTACTTGGGCTATTGTGATGGGATGCTAATGGACTAGGAATGGGGAAACTACGGGAACTATGGCACCTGCCGATGACAATGTATTAAATACATGTTAAAATGGCAGGTGGAGACTTGCCAACTCACTTACTGGGCCCCCGGGAATCAGTCACTGAAAAGTAACAAGAGGGCAACAGGGACATGAGCGGCTGAGAAGGGTGAGGATACCTCGGCGGACTTTAAACGCAGATCACGCGCTCCCTGTGGGTCCAGCATCACCGGCCCACTCGCCACTTACCACGAGGCACCTACCCTCCGAGCAGGACTAACCTTGCTCTAGCGACTCCACTCTGACCGGCCGATGAAGGCAAGCCAAGAGGCGGGAGACCTATCCCCCGTCATGCTTCACTCCAGCAAGCCGGAGATGGGGGACAGTATACTCTCCCTGGAGCACTCGGATATATAGCCCCGCGGGGTCGCTACTCCCCGTCATCCGCCTCAGATGCCCTGCGGGGCTTATTATTATTATTATTATCTTATAAATATACTTTGAGTTGTGGACTGCACGAGGTGCTAACAAGCAACTAAAAGCTGCGAAGAAACATTTGACACAAGAAGAATTCAAACAGCAAATGGGAATACTTGTAGATTTTGTGAAGCAAGGCTTTGGAACCACAAACGACGGAAACACAGCCAGAAGGTTTTTTAGAGATTATGAGAAATCTGCCGAAATAACCAAAATTGACAAAGGCCTACTAAAGCATTTTGCGGTTATTCTTCAAACGATTTCATCAGGATGTGCCATAGATATTGAAAAATTCAGGACTTATTGCAGAGAAACAGCTGAGATCTTTGTGCATTTATACCCATGGTTTTATATGCCCGCAAGTGTACACAAGCTACTCATACACGGTGCAGACATTTGTCATCACTTTGGCCTCCTACCAATTGGCATTCTTTCCGAAGAAGCAGGAGAAGCAAGAAATAAAGAATTTCGAAGAGTTCGTGAATATCATACAAGGAAATTTAACAGGATGAAGACCAACGAGGACTTACTCCATAATTTTTTGATTAGTTCAGACCCATATTTATCCCATATTCGCCCAAAATACAGCAACTCTAAACAATTCGATTTTTTTCCAGATGTTAAAGAGCTTTTGTTGTTGCCTGAGGTAGTAACAGAAGAAACAGAGAATATGGATCTACAGGAGTTGCAGCCTGAACATGATCCATTAATGTAAACGTGTCAGATTTAGTAATTTTGTTATTGTCCGAATTGAGTTTGTTAGTTAGTAAAAAATTATATATTTTTTAATCTGTTTCTTGTTACGTAAAAAATATTAGGGTCGTGGTGGCCTTGTGGGTAGAGAACCAGCCTTTCGAGTATGAGGGTGTTGATTCGATTCCAGGCCAGGCAAGTACCAATGCAACTTTTCTAAGTTTGTATGTACTTTCTAAGTATATCTTAGACACCAATGACTGTGTTTCGGATGGCACGTTAAACTGTAGGTCCCGGCTGTCATTGAACATCTTTGGCAGTCGTTACGGGTAGTCAGAAGCCAGTAATTCTGACACCAGTCTTACCAAGGGGTATTGTGTTGCCCGGGTAACTGGGTTGAGGAGGTCACGCTCCTTGTAAAACAAACACACACTACACTGCTACATCCGGTTAGACTGGAAACCGACCCCAACATAGTTTGGAAAAAGGCTCGAAAGATGGTGATTGTTATATAAAAAATGTAATATATTTCTTGTAATATAACAAATATGCCTATTTTGTCATAACACCACGCTTTATATTCCCCGAAGGGTTCGGCAAAGTTGTATACTACACAAAAGTATACTGTCATTTCGCCAGTAGTATATTTAAGTCTCAAGTAGTAGGGGGCGAACCTAATACATGGTTGGTGCGCGCGGGGGGCTTTTTTTATTAAAAATGATATTTTGTATTAATTCCAATAGAAAAACTCAGAAAAACTCGTTAATAATGTTAAGATAATTCAACTTTAAAATTTTGAACTTTGAAGCATCGTAGGCGCCAAGGCCGCAGGGATACGCAAGCAATTTATATGTTGTCGTATTAAGAACAATAGGTACTTACCAGAATATAAGATTTGGTTGCTATACTTTGATACTGAACGGAGAAAAAAAATAAAATAGATTTTCTCCTATACATTTTTATTTTCGATATTTTTTTTTTATGTGAAGGAGCAGTTTTTTTGAAAAGTTGTAGTAATAAGTATTAATCAGTGTTAAATTGCCTATACGAAACAATTTTTAGTTGAGTTAAATATGCATTTTCGATCCTATGTCCACCTTTTTGAAAATCCGGACCACTGTGCGTCGGTACAGTGGCCCGAGCCACACTTCAAAGAGGGGACTTTTCGCTACTATTATGGGGTGCACTGTGCTAACTAGCCTTTTTCGAATTATATTAAGGTCAGCTACCAGGGGCCCGATTCTCCTTAGTTAATAATGTCAAAATCGAATACAAATTGAATCGCAATATGATCGCAATAGCAGTTTAACCATATCGGGCATTCTGCTACCAATGTAAGACCAATCGTATTCCAACGACATTCGATTGGTCTGCTATTTTGGTGATTTTGGTCTATACGGTAGTTTGCTCTACAATCTTATTGCAATCGTAAATCATTTGCAGACAAAATGATTCATTATTGAATGACAGGAAAGGATAAAAACGTTTATTTCAAAGAAAAAATAGCGGAATGCCACATACGCTTCAATCGTAATCGAGTCGTGATTGGATCGCAGTCGAATATGAATCGTATGTTGCTTAAGTAAAATTAGGAGAATCGGGCCCCAGGCTCTTTAGTTAGTTAACATGAAATAATAATCTTTACCTACTTGTTTTATTACATTATCCAAGTCTATGGAGATATTATATAAAATTGCTAGTTAATGTGATTAATTCTGTGTCAATTATCACTTTATCCAAATTGAGTAGATATTATAAATAATAGCTAGATAATATGTATAATATGCGGACTTATTACTTTGGCTGTAACATATACAAAAAAATCGACTGCCTTAGTGTAAAAAGAATTGGTGTAATTTTTTAAACGATTACGGGCTACGAAGCTTTGCGAATGGAGCTTCGTAGCCATTCGTAGTATTTGCGTAGCAATGTCTTCTCATGCTACGAAATCGCGAGAGCTCCGAATTTTCTGACAGTAGCGACATCTAGTAATAGTTTTAGCTACTCGATTTTCTTGATATATTTGTTAGATTCTAGATGGCGCTACTGTAGACGCGCCGAAGCGACATCTAGTGACATATTTGAGAACTACAAGTGATAGTCGCAATCTCGTCAACTCGTGTGGTAATTAGTATAGAAAGTGTAGTATAGGTGGCAGAGAATATTTCGTTTTTTTTTTTTATAAAATCTACTACTTTCTTTTTTTTAACATTTGGAAACGCATTATATTTCGTTCACTGGGATGCTCTCCGTGAGGGTTTAGCATGTTTTGCAAAAAAGGTTCCGACTTATACATATTTCATCGGTACCTGCGCCGAGAGAAGTTTGAGATAAATGTTCAATGAAAGATGTTTGTGAGTTAAGCGATCAATAGTACCTACCTACCTAAATTATATTGATGACCAATAAAGAGTTCATTGCCCTTGTGATTAGTATTCTTGAGTCAGACACACCTATTTATTAGCAGTTAGAAGATTAGAAATGTCAATATTTCTGGTTCATTGTTTATGTGGACAGGTTATTTGTTTTTTAATATTCACTATATCCTAGTGTTTGTACCAGTCTCTTATTTGAAAATCAAGATAAACACGCTATAGATAGGTACGCTGTGTTTAAGTAACATTTGCAAAATAAACGATTTGATTTGGGATTTTGGTGAAACATTAATGTAAGAACTTAATGCTTAGGTATCTATAAAAAAAATGGACATCGAAATGTTTTTGTTCAACAAATGTTAAATTCAATTCCATATAATAGTCCCGCATATTATCTATGATTACCAAACTGTGATAACGAATAATTTTCAAAATTTATTTCAATAAATAATACTCATCATCAGAAATACATTTAGTTTTTTGTTAGATATTCAAAGCTCTGTTTCTGCTAAAGTTTTTTACCACTAAGAAAACATAAAGCGGCGCCTTTGTTCAATAATTTAACTTGATAAAATAATAAGATACCTTTGCATTTACATGCACAGCATACAGATCAAGAATGCTTTGAATTAAACTATTATAAGCAAGGACTAAAAATGTGCTACAAAAAGTGTGCAATTTCGTAGTTACTTATAAAGTTACTTATAAATACGAACGAGATACTTATAAAGAACATAGAAGCATCTAAAAGCGATTTTAGAACAAAGATCCATAATACTGCAGTCTTACACTCACTAGAAGTGGTAATTAGTGAAATCAAACGCATGAAACACAAGCAAACCGTAAATTATCTACACTGTATGTTCGTAATTCGGTAATGATTACGTCGATACACCTCGATGAATGTTACAGAATGATTCGGCGAATAGAAAATAATCACAATGCTTTGTTAATTCAATTAACGTTGAGTTTGCAGCGATAACTGACAGCTGAGGTATATCTAGTCATGCTATGTCGGTGTACAGATTTGACCGTCTCAAAAATGACTAATCGAGATTTTTGGTTCTTGAGGGAATTTACCAACAAAATTAAATCAATCATACAATTGGCCTGTAAAAGGTTTCTGTAAATACTTAACACCTCAGACATTCGGTACAAGACGTCGGAAGAGAAGTCGGAAACAGACGGAAGAGAAACAGGACTTGTTTACGTTACCTACTGAGAGCCCAAAAATACGTTTCTAAGAATCGCGATAGATTCCACCAACTGTATGACTTCATAAATATATGGCACGTTATATCTAGATGATCATGATAGGTAATTAAAACTCCAAACATATGTATTCGTATACGGTACCTAGACAACATTTCTTAGAAGTGTTTAAAAATGTTTTAATCGCATTAAAAAAATCACATTCTTCAATGTCCTGTAAGTAATTGAAGTCGCCAATAAAATAATGAACGAACGTCTCAATGTCAATATGCGGATGTTTGTGCCAAAAAAGGGCAAATTAGCACAGTCATATTTAATGAAACTTGCCTTTGTAAATCACCTTAAACTTGGCAGTTCCCCTTCATTTGTTCCCTTGAAAAAATTGGACAGAAAAATTCCGCGAGCTAAATGAGATGTGATTAAGTGCATTTTTTTTTTGGAAGAGCGATAATAATGTTGTTTAATTTTTGATATAGGAATAAAACAAAATGCCATAAAAATCCGAAGAAACAATTGACAAACAAAATAGATGAAGTTTCCTCATTCATTCTGGACAATACCAATAAGGGTCCGTTCAGATAGACTGGGTCGGAGAGCATCGGCGCGCATTTTTCTTTTCACACAGACCGGAGCCGATAGGCTGCGCGAGCATTAAAGAGCATGCAAACGGAGCCAAACGTCAAGAAAAAATACACGATCGGAGCCGGTCGGCTCCTCTTATTATTTCACACCGAGCGCATTCGAGCATTCTCAATGACAAAAGCAGTGCGCATGCAAAAATAAACCTTACTTCAAATACTAAGTACTCAATTTTCAACGTGTTAAGAATTTGCTCTGCCCTCCGAGCCGGTCTGTCTGAACGGCCCCTAACTTGGCATATTAATATAATTGTTTTAAAGCTACTATTGTAAAAAGACAAGAGAATCATTATACCAGTATACGATCTGCTTATTAAATCATAATTTCCCCAAATTACTCTAAGTATACTTAATAGATGTCCATATTACAAAAGTTGTATCTGCAACCTTGCAAATATCATGTGGTATCGTGAGGTTTTTTTCAATACAATTTTATTCGAACAATAGGTTGCTAAACTATTTCATTCAATACCTATGGGAAATGTTATTATTCTTTGGGCTATTGTCTTTTCCAATCATTTAATGACTTGGTAAAGATAGACTGTAAGAATAGTGGACCGCCCCGTGATTTGTTTCACGGTTCAAATGATTGTTTTTATCTATGTCATTGGAATTATAGGTTGTAAAGCTGGCTGTATAGTGTTCGATTCAAAGTTCCATAAACTAAAGGTATGCTTTTTAATATCATTGTTGAGGTTTGTGGTTGGTATTAATGGTACGTAATCTCAATTTCGTGGATTGATTTTCAATTTTGAGATTAATGATTGCATCCTAAACTTATAGTCAAGGTGATTGGTAGAAAAGGATTCTACGGTGAAAAAGTATGGAAGTGCAAAAATAATGTTTCTTTCTCTTACTAAGAGGTACATATTACATAGGGCAAAATCGGAACTTGAGAGGACTTTATCACCTTTTAAAGAAAGCAGAAGGTAGAAAAATAGATCTTCATAATTTAATATCCTCAGTTAGAATGAATATCCCTAACAAATTGCAAAATAGCTTCAATCAAGATACCAGGCTCAGCAGGAAGTGAGCGGTATACTTGTATCGATAGCGATAGAAATAATTGGTCTGTCTGTCCCAGTTTCGCGTGCCCTACGAAAAGGTGAAGGCGACGCAAAGGTTACGAGATATAAACAAATAACCTTTGTGCTGCGTATTGGGTTACAAAGAGGTGTGTCCCTTTAGAGATCCTTGGAAATATTGTGGCTCTTACCGGAGATGATGGTGACAAATTGTGAATAAAATCAACGTGATCTGTAGTTTTTATGTATTTAACTGACAGATTTCGAGGCACGGGTGTATGCATCAACTACGTAGTCCGGGTTGCTGTGTGAAGTTTTTTAAAAGCCAGAGAGTGCACGGAAGTGGCGCTATGTGACCATTAGATCAACGAGGCAGGTAAATATAGTAAAGTAGGCAAGTATAGTAGTAGTAGGCCACAGAAAGACGTTTTTAAGAAAATAATTCTAGCTAGAGTTATTAAAACTCCAACATCTTGTGCATTTTATTTCTAATAGCGAAACATGATAAGAACAATTGGGAAGAAAACAGAATTTGTCTCAGCTTCAATAGGACATAAAGCCCTTGTATCACTGTTCTATTCTCTGACATTTTCTTTATTACAGATATTGGTCAATTATTATGTTATTATCATGTTAATGTGGAGCCCTGGAGTGGTCGTGAAATGTCAAAGCGCATTAACTGTAACAACTATGAGTACTGTCGTGTTTTATTGTACGTAATTTGGCGGTTTTATTGTCTTATAGTACTGTTGACGTAGTCAGTTATAAATAATTATAGAGGTATTAAAAAAAAAGGTTCATTATATGTAATTATGCCAGTAAGTCTTTTATAAAAACCAAGCTCTTACAATTTCGAACCTTCTTACAGATACTGCAGAAGATGAGAGAAAGATACCTACTGGCTCAGATCAAAGCCTACTGGCATAAAAATATTCGTCACTACCGCCAACACTAATTAATTACACAAGTTGTTACTAAATACTTAGGTTCATAGTTAAGGAATACTTTTTCTGTTGACTGTACCTGCCGCTCCCTTACTCATAAAATTATACTTTGTAAAAATAATTATAAAGACTTGTAGAAACGAATTCGTGTATTTGCACGATAATAATTTATCGATAAGTCTAACATTGGTTTAACTCATTATAAGCAAGCTTATTAATAGAAACATAATATTTTGTAAAAACAAAAAATAATTATTCAGTGTAAAAAATAATCTAAAACTTTCCTAAAAAAAACTTGTTTACCGAAGAAAATCCTATTGGTTGATTAAGAGCAAAGTTGCATCGTAAACTATACAGCTATGGAGCTATTATATTTATACGTATATATTTGACCTTGACCAATTAATCGGTATTTTCAGCAAGAGGAGCATCCGCCTCCGTGGCGCAATTGGCTAGCGCGTTCGGCTGTTAACCGAAAGGTTGGTGGTTCGAGCCCACCCGGGGGCGTTCTCTTTTTGCATTTTTTTTTTGTTTGAATATCGCTGTTTTTACTTCATAATAATATTTTAGGGCCAGTTTTTGATTCTTTAGTGGTAAAATATGTTACGATCCATTATATAAGTTTTATTGTAAATTCATAATGTGTTTACTGCTAAAACACGCACAATTTATACCTACATAACAATTATGCCTAGAAACACACACTTATTTACAGGGCGATAAAAAATATAACGTTAATGTTTTACCTAACCATTTCATACCCAAGCTTTATTATTACAGAATTATTACGTCACATATTTTTCGAAAAGACAAAATCTAAAATGATTAAGTACTTCAACTGACCCTGTAAAATATTTTTCAGTTAGTGATGTCGTATTTTAGAAACAAAGTTAGTATATTTGCGAGATATTTTGATAAAATATTTTCCGAGTAATTTAAAAAGTAATTAGGGTATTGTTAACAATTGTTTGATCACTTGTTTTTTACTAATAGCAATATGCTAGATAGCTTTATTAATCAAAAGAATTGATATATTCACAAACAACATGGACTTTACAATTTTGACAACTCTCTCAAGCCTTCGATAGCTCAGTTGGTAGAGCGGTGGACTGTAGATGTAAAGCAACTGGTATCCATAGGTCGCTGGTTCAAATCCGGCTCGAAGGAATTCTTTTTGTTTTCCTATTTTTAGTTTAGTATACAAAATTGTTTTGTAGGATTTATATTTCGCGTTATACGATTAATTGACAAATGGTGCATTTGATAAAAATCTTTTTCGATTTTGATTGACTTTTCCGTTTCATAATTACGGATACCGAATAATCCATTTTTGATTGCTTAATGAGTCATCGTCTAATTTTGTCCTTCATATTTCTTCTACAAATAATAAATAAATTCAATAACTCGTTATTTTGGTAGCAAGGTCAATATTTTAAGGCTAGAATTCTTAATTTCCTGCAGATCTAGATTATATATTTTTTTATAGTGGTTATCCTCGACACAGACCGATATCCGCTTATATTTTGCGTGATTTTATATTGTTGAACTTTGTTTTGACTATTGGAACACGTCATTGTTTGATAATACCTAAATAAGCTAGGTACTGTAGGACCGGGAGATCACTCGCTTGCTCAAATGAAAAACTTGATTTTTAATCACGACGTTCATTGTACGAGCTCGGGAGGTGAAGTGACACACGCTATGTTCTCTTAGAACATTGCAGGCTGCTTGAAACTTTTGTACGGAAACTAACGCCATCCATCCTTCATATTGAAAACTATTTACTCGTTATACCCGTTGGGTTACCAATTTATAACAGTGATATGATTTAATCAAAAATAATAATATAATGTAGATAAATATTTATCTTGCTAAATAGTATTTATTTTATTTAGTGCAGTAGATAGAAAAAATAAAACAACGAATTCAATCAACATTGCAAAAAGTGTTTTTTGTCCTAATATGGTCACACCAAGTAGGGAAATGACGTAAGACGTCACCTAAAAAATGCGTAAATTTCAAAAAATTTAAATAATATAGTTAATTTGATTTCGAGTTTCAGGTGAGATTGTTTGTTTGAAACACTTTTTGCCCTGGATTTCGACTTCGAGTTGAGCTGATGCTCCTCCGTTTATGCGTGACGAGTTCACAGTCAAGTGCTCTTGTTTTGTGAGATATTACTCTGTGTGAGAAATTGACTCTTGTTTGGTTTGAGACAGGACTCGTAGTTAGTGATAAGTGTGAGAAATTGACTCTTGTTTGAGATAGGACTCATTGTTAGTGTTGTGAGAAATTGACTCTGGTGTTCAACTTAACACATACAATGTCTTTCATGTCTTGCTGTGTGCCTGGCTGTACGATCACTACAGAAGACGGTTGGTATAAATCATATTACATATATTATTTTGTTGTTTGTTATTTTACATGAATAAAGCTCAGTCAAAACAATATTCCAGGTGTGCTGCATAAATTTCCAAACCCAAATATTGAAAGAGAACGCTTCAAGAAATGGGTTCAAACTGTTGGAGATACCGTCAAAAAGTTTGATGAAATCTTCATTTATAACAACCGAAGAGTATGCCGAAGACATTTTGCACCGGTCTTCCACTACCCTAAGAACAGATTATGTAAATTAGCAATACCCACACTGTTCATTGAAGGTAATTAATACATTTGCTTGCACACTGTGTACAGTGTCAATTTTCCAACTGGACATAGATAGCTATATTTGAAACTATGAAAAATAACAAAAAATACTGATTGGAGTTACTTATTTCATGAAAGTTTAAATCAATATACTGAATAGAGTCTCATTCGAGGCTCATTTTGACAAAAACTATAACTCAGACAATGGTTCAAAATCATTGATCCTGTCCAGGAATCGTACCTGTTTTTATATATTGGATTAAATTTTGGAAAGTAATAATAAACTTAAGATAAATGGAAAATAATTAATTTCATTTTCAGGTGGACCCTTGAATAAAGAAACGCCTGTTTAAATGTTACGAGATGAGCATTCAACAACTTCAGCTCTATTAGACATAACTAACATCAGACTATCAGGTATGTTGAATTTCATTTTGCTTACCTTAACATACCATGTTAAGCAGAAAAGATCCAACCAACACTTTTTCTAAAATCATGAAGTTTCATATATGCACGAAAAATCCAGACATTTTGACCGCGTAGCGCATAGCGTTCGAAATAAAAATGAATTTCAATCAGGGGCCCGATTCTCCTAATTTTACTTAAGCGACATAAGATTGACGTTCGACTCGATTCGACTGAGATTCAATCCCGACTCGATTACGATTGAAGCGTATGTGGCATTCCGCTATTTTTTCTTTGAAATAAACGTTTTTATCCTTTTCTGTCAGTCAATAATGAATCATTTTGTCTGCAAATGATTTACGATTGCAAAATGATTGTACAGCAAACTACCGTATAGACCAAAATCACCAAAATAGCAGACCAATCGCACACCAATCAAATGTCAATCGAATACGATTGGTCTTTTATTAGTAGCAGAATGCCCGATATGGTTAAAACTGCTATTGAGATCATATTGCGATTCGATTTCTATTCGATTTTGACATTATTAACTTAGGAGAATCGGGCCCCAGGAAGAGTAGTACTATATAATGCTTTAGTTAGAAAATACTAGAAAATTCTGCTGTCCCCAAAAAATTTCATCAAATTTCATGAAAAAACGCGTTTTTGGTACTTTAGGAGGGGTATATCTCTAAATCCCTACGTGCTAGTGCAACTTTATGTTCTGGACTTCGATTACGTATCTAATATTCTACAAGAAATTGTATATTTCACCTTTGCACCAAAATAATAATAATAATTTGTTGACCAGTGTAATTAATTGAGCTTATCTATACTAATATTATAAAGAGGAAAACTTTGTTTGTTTGGTTGTAATGGATAAACTCAAAAACTACTGGACCGATTTTAAATATTCTTACACCATTAGAAAGCTATATTATCTGCCAGTAACATAGGCTATATTTTATCCCGGCGCGGGCAGTAGCTCCCACGGGACGCGGGTGAAACCGCGGGAAAACGGTTAGTAATCAATACTTGGATACAGCAAGAGAAACGAGCGCGAACAGAGTGAACGAGAATAGTGTTGCAAGTTAATTTGTAGTAAGAAGGTGGGGAATTTAAATACTTTTGACACACCCACCAAATTAAAGCCTTCTCATTACTAACATACAAATGTAGAAATACAGAAATTATGACAAATCACACAGATGTTTAATAATAGTATGCTGATATGTTATCCAATTATATTGATAAAAAGAAGTATTTATTTAAAGTTATACTAATTTTATCTCTAAGATATTGAAATCTCACACGAGCAAGAGCTTTTGTAAACATGTCAGCACACTGTTCTGTAGTACATAAGTAAAAAAAAGGTTTTTATTGTGGGCTTTTTGTGTTCCCGAATTAAACTAAAAGGCTTTGTTTTGAATGAAGTATTTTGTATTTAATTTCAGAAGAAGGTAAACTGGAACCCACGGCGAAGGAAACTGCGACAATCCTCATGATTTTCGACAGATTGTTTGACTCTGTCAATGGGAGCTTCAGCGAAGTAAGTAACGGGAAGTTATACAGAGCAGCTGTAACGCCAAGATCGCCACATCATAAGTTATGGAATGATAGCCTACCAATTCTTAAATCCATGAGATTTTTCAAAAATGATGGGAAATCGGCAATTGTTCCCTCCCTCTCCAGTTGGATAAAAACAATAGAAGGTTTTCAGAAAATTGTTAAAATAATGAGCTCTAAGGGTGTGAATTCGCTACTATTAAGAAAGGGAAATGCCCATTTGATAAAGAAGGTTTGGCCAAGTAATGCCCAAGAAAGAAACAAGTTGTAGGCATTAGAGTTGACATCGTAGATAACGAAATAACTAAAAATGTTTACATAGAACTTGGTGGAACATCACAAACTGTAAACAGAAAATAATGCTAAAAATACATACATATATTTTTTAAGTTTTTATTCAATCCAATACTTAAAAAATATCCAGTACTGAATCCAATGTAAAGCCAAGGTCGTCATCGGGGGCGGGTACGGGGTCCATAATCGTAAACATTCGTCGAAATATCAGAAACGCAGTAAGAAAAGATACAAGTCGTAAGAGCACAGCACAAACCAAATTGTGAAATACGAAACGTCAACGATAAACGTCAACAAACAAGAGCATTAGGGATGGGACGTAGGATCAATTTATCGAAAAATCTATATTTGTCATAAACCGAAAACACGGAATCCTTGAAAGGAGTCGCATAAAATCGTGTTTAAAGGTACATCAATCACCAAACATTTTGTTTAATGATAACAATACAATGAATATATATTTACAAATATTTTTTTTAGTTTATTAGAAAATATTTAAAGAAAATCGATTTTCAAGAACCGGTTTTTAATAAATCGACTTTTTCAATATGGGTTTCAATCCCTAATTCTCTATTTTGACAAGACTGTCATGATCGTTACAGCGGAAGCGGAAGTATTTTAACAACTGAGTTCTGAATAATTTCATCTTTTTTTTTCCGGGGTTTTTTATCAGATAAATACTCGCAATATTTAAATTAATTATTTAGTATTTTTATTGTATTTATCACATAGATGGGCAAGTACTTGGCCAAGAATGGGCATTTCCCTTTAATCAAGACCCCTTAGAAAACTTTTTTGGGGCCATTCGAGCACATGGCGCTAGCAACATTATGCCAACCGCTGTAGGCTTTCAAGCAGCATATAAAACTCTTATAGTAAATAATCTGACGTCGGCTCACTCGGTTGGTTCCAATTGCGAAAAAGACGAAAATAAATGTCTAAATTCATTAAAAAATTTGTTTAAAAAAAAACACACTGAGGAGCCGCGACATGAAAATATAGAAATTGCTGAGGAGCATTTATTTATGCAAGTGCAGGACATAAGCAAAATAATTGTCAGTAAATCCCCAGTGGATCGGGAGAAATGTGCAGCAATTGGCTATTGTAGCGGCTGGCTGATAAAAATGGCGAAAAAGAATATATACAAATCGTGTGGAAATTGTAAACACAACTTGGAGAGTGACGAAACAGAGGATTTTCACAAATTTATTAAAGCCAAGGAATATGAAAACAAGCGTTGGTTGTGCTATCCCAAACGGGAATTATTTGAAAATTTTGCCCAGATAGAATTAATAACTTATGAAATATTAAAAAACAATAAAAAAAATACAAGAATATTAGAATATATAAAAACAATTGTTAGTATTCATATACAGTGGGACTTTATATCATGCCAAACCCACAAAGAAAAACTTATAGAATATTTATTAAATAAAAATGTTTTATTTTGTATAAATAACTGGTGCAAAGAGGTAAACGAAATATTGTGTGGAAAGGCACCATTATCTGATCCAACAGATCTTATAAAAGTTCAGGCCTGGAACCATCATCAAAAATATAAATTGAGGAAGAGAATGAGGCAAACTGGTATAGAGACAAATGTTTGAAGTGTAAATAATGGTGCCTTTCCGCACAATATTTCGTTTACTTCTTTGCACCAGTTATTTATACAAAATAAAACATTTTTATTTAATAAATATTCTATAAGTTTTTCTTGTTTTCATATTCCTTGGCTTTAATAAATTTGTGAAAATCCTCAGTTTTTGTGTGTTTACAATTTGCACACGATTTATATATATTATTTTTCGCCATTTGTATCAGCCAGCCGCTGCAATAACTAATTGCTGCACATTTTTCCCGGTCCACTGGGGATTAACTGACAATTATTTTGTTGTCCTTCAGTTGCATAAATAAATGCTCCTCAGCAATTTCTATATTTTCAAGTCGCGGTTCCTCAGTGTGTTTTTTTTAAACAAACTGTTGAATGAATTTAGACATTTATTTTCGTATTTTTCGCAATTGGAAACAACCGAGAGAGCCGACGTCAGATTATTTACTATAAGAATTTTATATGCTGCTTTAAGGCCTACAGCGTTTGGCATAATATTGTTAGCGCCATGTGCTCGAATGGCCCCAAAAAAGTTTTCTAAGGGGTTTAGATTAAAATTTCTTAATAGTAGTAAATTCACACCCTTAGAGGTCATTGTTTTAACAGTTTTTTGAAACCTTCTATTGTTTTTACCCAACTGGAGAGGGAGGGAACTATTGCCGATTTTCCATAATTTTTGAAAAATGTAATGGATTTAAGAATTGTTAGGCCATCATTCCATAACTTACTTATGATGTGAATAATATTATATTAGCCAATAGTAATCTTCAATGTAAGCCACTTCAAATATAACTTAGTATGGTGATTATTATTTAGCACCTAAATTTCAGACATACAGTATTATTTATACATGCTAAGTTATAATACTTATAATGTATTTTATGATGTGGTCCACTGAATCAGACAATAATGTACTTTCAACTTGTGAGAATAATAAAAGTTATTTTATGTTTTTATATTTGGCCTGGGCCTGCAAAATTAAGGATATTATTAGGATTAATTGAATACCTAGCTACAACTTATGTATTGAATTAGACAATTCATTGTAAACTTATTTAGACATTTATTTTCGTCTTTTTCGCAATTGGAACCAACCGAATGAGCCGACGTCAGATTATTTACTATAAGAGTTTTATATGCTGCTTGAAAGCCTACAGCGGTTGGCATAATGTTGCTAGCGCCATGTGCTCGAATGGCCCCAAAAAAGTTTTCTAAGGGGTCTTGTTTAAATTTCTTAATAGTAGCCAATTCACACCCTTAGAGCTCATTGTTTTAGGTATGTTTCCGATATTTTGGCCAAACCAAATTTGTAACATACATTTTAGCAAAAAAAATGATTTATATTAACTATTGTCGTCAAAATTACCTGCCCTCAATCCCATCGCAACAGCGACAGTACTGCTAAAAACTTAAGTGCAGTGTTTTACTCTCATCTTGGGGATCATGCTTGGTATCACATGTAGTAGGGTTAATTTGGGAACTGTAGTCACTCCCATGAAGCCTGGAGCACGTTGGTACAAATTTAGTATGTCGTCCCATTTCGCTACACACTGCTTGCCCTCATATGTGTAGTGTAATGTTTTTGTAAGTAAATTATTCCTTATACCTTTCAGCAAATGTGGGGGATCATACAGTGGAATAATGCTTGTGTTATTTATTTCAAAAAACCCCCCTCGCCATTCTTCATTCCTCCTAAGATATTTTTCTTTCGTTTCGCTTAATAAAGCGTTTATTGCAGCCACATTTGTAGCGCCTTGGTCACACACAGTTGCCACACCTTGCAGGGTTGTTTCCTCCACAGCTTGAACCACAGTTTTGATCAATCTTTTTAAATCCGATGTTTTTGTGGACCCGGCACAGAAGCTATAAGCTATTGGCTGTTTATATTTTTTTACCACTCCTCTCACCATAAAAACTAAAACATGGTCTGCAAATTCAGTTGTTTGTTTCTGTCCATCATTCACAAAACCAATAATTTCGTCGTTTTTCACGTCGTATTTTAAGCTAGGAGCAATTGCCATCTCATCAAAAATTATAGTGCAGAATTTGTGTCTTTTTGGCAGCTTTAACACCCTTTTTTTCAATTGCTTCATCATAAGTGGATTTATTCCAGGTTGCAGTGTTAAATTTTGAAGCACACCTTGTATGGTTTTTCTTTTTGGCAAAATGAAGAGCTCACTTAAATATCTATATGCCTTTGGACTGGTTTTAAACAAAGACAGAGCCAAAACTTTTTGATCAAAAGTGAAGCGTCTTCCTTTTAGCTTTTTACCGAGTTGGGTAACCTGCATGTTTAAAAAAGTTTTGGTGGCTTTGGACATATTTCGGGTAAGGACCTCAAATGCCTTTGTATTTACTGTTTTTGTTGCTCTTGACAGCCTCTCTTTGAAGACAAGTTTTTGTACTTTGGCTTTTCTTAAATTTGATTTTAATTGGAGTACAGCTTTTCTTAACTCCATTTCTTTTCTCCCACGTATCTTTAAAGATAACAAATGTTTGAATTCACTACTGCTAAGAAATTTCAAATTAAGCCACTTCAAATATAACTTAGCATGGTGATTATTATTTAGCACCTAAATTTCAGACATATAGTATAGACTTAGCATGTATATTATTTATACATGCTAAGTTATAATACTTATAATGTATTTATGATGTGGTCTACTGAATCAGACGATAATGTACTTTCAACTTGTGAGAATAATAAAAGTTATTTTATGTTTTTGTATTTGGCCCGGGCCTGCAAAATTAAGGATATTATTAGGATTAATTGAATACCTAGCTACAACTTATGTATTGAATTAGACAATTCATTGTAAACTTATTGTTATCTTTAAAAAAAATAAAATAAAGTGTGTAAATAATTTTCGTTTTTTATTACAATACATTTGAATCGTCTTTTTCCAAGTCAAAATCAGCAACCATAGCTATATGTATACGTAGCTAGTTATAGATTTAGTTAAAACCACCGCGGATAGATGGCACTGCTTGTATGATGACGGAATTACGGTCGAGAGTACCGTCTATCTCTAAGTATAATACATTGTAGTTAATACATTGTAGTCTTTGAAGTGACATACTTACTTCAGTATAAAAACTTATTCTATTTCAAATCGAATCTATTTACATCATTGTCCGGCCAGGTATTAAATATAATAAATAAAACCTTACCACCAAAGAGTATCTAAGTACTACATCTCTACAGAACCTATTTTATTTCTTTCTTTTGATGATTAGGTTATTTGACTACATTACAATAATCACTCTTTTAAATAAGTTTTGAGTTAACGTCAAAGATTTATAAATTACCTTGGGTTTTTGGGGCTGTGGGATTGTTCGAAAGAGTTACCGGGGCTCTGGTATATAAAGGGTTATAGAAGAAACATGGTGGGTTTTGGTCAGTCTGACACTCCCTCACATTGCATCAAAAGCGGGAGGGGTAATTCAATGATTTCAAAAAAGGGGCCTTTGTAAGTAGGTATATGTTTAAAGACCTCTTTAATAAGGTTTTTATCTCAAGTTCATCAAAAACCCAAAGCCAGATTAAAATAATCACCAGCACAGCTGGATATTCGTTTTAATTTCGTCACAGCTCAGCTTAGAACCTAACCCCGATCATAGTTTCGGTTAACAAGAACACCTTGAAATCAATCCTATTCCTTTCTAAATATACTTTGCATACACGCGTGAGAAAAATATGCAGTTAACAATCTTACACTGACAATCTATGACGGATGTCCTTTATTGTTTTATGAGATGTGTATCACGGATTTACCCGTATTTAGCTCCACAGTTCTAACTAGCAACGGTCAACCGTATTTTTATGCTTAGCTCCTATGGGGTATGCCACGATGCTACAGCTTGCGTCCAATGAGTGTTTTCTCGTCTAATCATTAAATATAAGCTTAAATTGTTTAAGTTACTATGTAGGTATTAAAAAAGTTAATAAAAAATGAGAGCAACTTGAGGGGAAAAAAAAGCGCCAAAGACCCTGTTTTTACGTTTAGTCCTAGAATCCTGGTTACTTTGAATTATAAGCTATTTAAATACCTAGTTTGTTTTGCTGCTTTAGGCACAATATATGTCGTTAATAAGCCCCTAAAAGATTTATTATAATAAGCCCTCTGATTGTTAAGTTACATAATATATAAAATATAAATAGGTACCCCCATATAATATATTTATCTTTCAGTCCCTGGCGCCTATTACGAACATTCCTGAGTTAAGGGCACTCTGGCCCTGATCTTAGGACACTAGGTATTTAGAAAGCCATAGACGTGACTTTACTGTTAAATGTTCTAAACGGTTGCAAACTGCAAGAGTTCATGCCCTTTGGGACTGCTATTGAATGCGTATGGAAAAACATGAAATCCTGCGACAATGAAAAATAAGTTCTTAATTTTAGTATAAGAAATTATAGAAAAAACGTATATGCCGTCAAGCTGCTCATATGTTTTAAATGGTACCTATGCAAATTGAAATAATGACTTTGAAAAGAAAGTTAAAATTAATTAATATCCATTTGAACCGTCCATTAGCGGCGGTTTCGCAGTCACCAGCTGCTCTCCCATATCATCCCAATTTATCTTCTGTCTACCGTCATCTCACAAGTACTTAAAGTTCTTTCTAGCTATATGGACTTTAACACGATCCATCCATCGTTTCTTTGGTAGTTCTCTTCTACTATACCTATCCATTCACATTCATGCTCATCACCTTCCTCACAACATGGTAACATACAGAGATAACTTCGCATTTTCAATGTAAGTAAGAATTTTTGCTTAATAGTTGCTATGGCATCCGGATTCTTGTTGTTGTTATAAATTGTGTAAATATATTTTAAAATAACACATTAATAAGATAAATAAGATAATGACTCTAGAATATTAATTTGTTAGAACAAGAATACAAAGTTTACAATCATAGGTAGGTAAAGTATTATGACTACGACAGTTAAAAGTAAGTAGGCATAGAAATATTCTCCCACAGAACAACTTGATTTATCATCGTTTACTACAACGAGAAATTGAATCGCTTCCTAGTCATCAATTCTAGCAAATGTTTGCAATTAAGTAGTTAATGAATATTAGGATGATATAGTAATTCCTTGAAGAATATTAATACTTAAATCTATCATCATTAATGACTGATATATTCCTCTCAAAATGTCAAGTGACTGTGAATTTTTGAAATAGATGAGCTGAGATATTTTAAATCGAATTGCGAAGAAGCTATTTAGGTCAATAATTAAGTTAAATGAATTAAATAAATGAAGCGTATTTCAGAATATTTGAAATGAAATAGTTTCATTACTGATTTATTTCTAGACCATCTTACAATTTTGTAATGAAATGTGTCGAAATAGTGCAGTTGCCTCGAGTGGAAACATACGAGGTGGTAATGGTACCAGTTCAACTACATATAAAATGATTTTCGGTCAACATATTTTTGAAAGTTTTAAGTATCTTCATGTAAGCCATTTTTTCATTAATTATTGTTTTCTCCTTCTAGAAAATTTTGACATGAGTTCACAGACTACATATACCTAAATACAAAATCGAAAACCTATTTTGATTCAATTCTAACAAAAAATAAAATCGGCTTGCATAATTAATTTATAAAATTTAGAGCATTAGCCATTATTAATAAAGCGGCTACGCCCATAATACTGGCACGTATCTTTTTAACGAAATTACTAGTTTTAGAAGAAGACATCTTACCGTCGCGTCGTTGAGGTAAAATGATCTATCTATATCAAGGACATATTCGGTACACTCGCGTCCGGCATCTCTCATTTATATTTTATTATCCATTTTAATTAATCGTGTTTGAACTTTAAAAACATTCATTAAAACTCTATTAGATTTATAAACTTTTGTGATTGGCATTTTGCCACTTATGTATATGTATTTAAAAAACTTGTATTTTGGATCATCCGCAGTATTTGAAATTACATATTCATATATTTGTGTGTTATTTATACATATTAATGTTTACATTCACATGCAATATTGATTGACATTTAAAATGTTGGTTGAATCGAATATCTGGTGAATTTTACAATTTATGCAAGAAAAAGCAAAGAAGATGGATCAAAATTGCCCCACGTCCTATAACAATGTGACGTATCTCAAAAAAAAGATAAAAATGTTAGAAAAAATATGGCATACCCTCTAATTTATTTTTTTTACACCTTCATACGAAAAAAATGCTTTAAAAATTGTTCAGACGCTGTTATGAAAACATCGTTCATAGGACTATTTATGGACTATTTTATTAATTATTTTTTTTGTTTGTCGAGTTCCCTCGACCTTTTCTGGTCTCCATCATCGGGTCAGCTTCAAACCTTCACTGTTGCAAAGGTCTATTCAATACAAATAATATAAATCCAAACACGAGGTAGTTTGCATATTCAGTTGTCGAGTTCCCTCGACCTTCTTTCGTCTCCATCATCAGGTCAGCTCCAAATCTTCACTGTTGTATAGTGTTATAAGACATACACCTTATTGTCAAGTTTTTATCCTGCGCATGCCTACAACTTTCAAAAGTTGCCCTGGATTTCTCAGGGTTTCCATCATCAGATCCTGACCTGATGATTATGGGACTACCTGTGAGGTATACCCTATCAAAAAAAAAAAAAAATTATAAAATAGTCCATAAATAGTCCTATGAACGATGTTTTCATAACAGCGCCTGAACAATTTTTAAAGCATTTTTTTCGTATGAAGGTGTAAAAAAAAATAATTAGAGAGTATGCCATCTTTTTTTAAACATTTTTATCTTTTTTTTGAGATACGTCACATTGTTATAGGACGTGGGGCAATTTTGTATGAATTGTGATCCGTCTTCTTTTGAACGAGCTCCATGCACACTGTTTGTATACCTATCGCTTTCCTGGATGGACAATCCAACATTAAAACAATATATTTCAAATCAGACCCGTAGAACCTGAATTTGTTCGTTCAACGAAAATCACTAACTCTTTATCAGCTTTATAAAATTACAACTTATTTTAATTTAGCTTTATAAAATAAGACTATATTATACAAGGTGTTGATTTGCATTTGTGCCATACTTCAGGAGGAGGACATAAAATACGTAAATAATCGATTGGAATTACAGTTGACGGGAAATAGCTAACATGCACTGCTTTTTTTGTCATTGTAATGTCATAGTATTTCAGAAGTAATCCAATTTTATGAATGAAATTTATGAATAATCGTTGCGTATGCTTTGTGTTTGCGTTTGTGTGAGGGCGCAGCACGGTTTTAAGGCCAGTAACACACGCGCCAAATTTAAATACGGCTAGAAGACATTGACGGATTTCCGAAAAAAAATTAAAATCAAAAATGTTTGTACCAATTTTTTTGTTGATTTGGGTTGAGAATCATTAGTATAATTACGTCCTTGACTATGGCACGGATGCAAATCAACAGCTTGTATAATAATACTATAATATCAGATATACTTATCTTTTTCATACATAAAAGAGAGCGTATTTTTATACGTATAAGCTATATCATGCTATTAGAAGATGCAAAAACATGTGTCTTCATTATATACTAGCCCCATCAATCTATTTATGTACGCAGAGATGCAGAGTGGGTGTTATATTTTCGTTACGCAATGTACGCAAATCTCTAATACGTGACCTTGTCTGTCTGTTTATCTATCGTAACGATCGATATATGAATCATGTTATTTCAATACTTTTATATTTTTAGTTGGTTAAATTAAACTAGGTACAGTTCATCTGACTTTTAGATCGGGAAGATAATTATAGCGTTATTTTATATGCAATGAGTTTAGTGTCGATCATTCGAATTTTGAATCTGAAAATTGGAGAAATAATATTTAATTTATTTACATTAAAATCGTTCTTTCACAAGTCGAATGTTAAAATTAATATATTTAGTTTTATCCAATACTGCATAAAGCATTTGCAAACTGAATTACCGAGTTTTATCCTAAGAGTTATCATAGACATAATTGATTAGAGACACCAATTTTAACAGTTTCGATCTACTTTAGTGTAATAGACATTTGAATGTATTGAAAGAGATGGATTAAAAAATGCGAGTTCCATCTAAAATATACCACTGCGTACCCATTTAATGTTTACAGGATAATGTTAGGCTGTTACATCTATACTACCTCATACATATAACCAGAATTCATCTATAAATAAGTAGTAAATAATTAAACCGGATTGAGATCGGATGTAGCGTATTAGGCCATTACAAGTTTCATACATTTTGCGTAACTGTGTGGCAATGTGGCTTCAAATTACTTCTCGTTGGCAACTACCAGTATGTTCGTATGTCCACAAGACCCGTAATATCTAATTCATAAATAATTATCCTCGGTATAGTAATAATTTATATTATTATTTAAAATTGTTGCAGAGAAAATTATTTAGAAATCTTGTTTTGAAATACGATATTGTGTTATGTTTGGTCTCTTTCATATTGCTTTATCTATCAGCACGAAATTGGTGTAATATTGTATCCCTACATACAATACATACATATACTGCCAAGTTTCATCAAAATCCATCAAGCAGTTTTTGTGTAAAGGGGGAACAAATATTCATCTATCCATACGTACACACAAACATTTGTACTGAAAATATTAGTAGGTTTGGTAGGAAAATAAGTATACCTATGAAGGAAGGAAATAATACTGATACATACTTTTCACCTGCCATTCTTTTCCAATACCCTATAGGTGATATGCCGTCTGTTTAAACTTTTAAACCGATCATGATATGACGCAATGAATCGCGGGCGCAAGCGTCCACGAAGCGTGCGCATATACTCACGTCAATCTATTACAAGGGATTACAGCGAGTTACTGAAGTAGTTTAAACTATAATTACAATGTTATAACTGTGCTATGTGACCGATAAACTTGGTTTAGTTTGCTTTTGTTAGTGGGTTTTTGGTCAGCTTTGAATTTAATGTTAACATTGAAATTAATTTTGGGAATTACGGCGGATGTAGATTTTAATCTTCCATAAGACATTTTGTTATTAAACTATATCCTAGCATTGATTCAAGATTAATACTGGACGGTGTTGACTCTTATTTCTTAGATGTCAAATATTTTTATTATAAACCTAAAAAAATAACTAAAAAATACAACAATCTGTTTGCCGTCAAAGCCTGTTTGAAACAATAAATCTGAATACGATTTAGTATAAGATGATTGGTTTATATTCTTAAAAATCGGTCTAGGCGTCTCCGAGTAATCGGTGAACATACATAAAAAATAAAAAAAAGATCCCGACGAATTGAGAACCTCCTCCTTTTTGGGAAGTCGGTTAAAAATACGTACATATAAAAGTAAGTACATAAACTTCTATGTTATTTACTGACGTTATTTACTGAACAAATCACTTTAGAAAATCTACCACAAAAATCCTTAAATTGTGAGTAGTGCCATGCTCATAGGACTGTCTTGTGCCAAAAATCACTGTTTAACACTGAATCCTTTAATTATTTTGGACTTAATTACGTATCAAATTCCTTACATTCGATCAGTAAGTTATAATGTAAAGGTCATTCTAGATGGGTAAGTGACAGCTCGATGCTTAAATGTCAGGAAAACACGTTTCCCTCAGTTGCAGAGCTGGGCGACTTTCTTGTGAGTTACATCGTGAATCGAAGTTACAAGTTTTATTTTGCAATATGAAATCAAACCAGATATAAACTAATGCTCGATTTTCTTTAATTTAAATTGAACTATAAAAATATTTTTAACCGACTTCCCAAAAAGGAGGAGCTTTTCAATGTCAATCAATATCTTATTGCACACGTTATAAAATCCCCAATTTTACCAGAGAATTATTTTGCCATTACCGTATATCTCGTTAATATTGTTTACTTTTCACATCTAAATAATATTCAGAACTACAAACTAAACTATCACACAGTGAAACGACACAATTCGCTGAATAAACAAAAAGCTAAAAAAAAAAAACATGCAAAAAATAACCGTGTGAAACCATTTCTTCACCAACAATTAACAATAAATATAAATTAACATAAAAAAACTCTCATCAACTCTTCAGTGACAACTTACAAGGATCGTTGAGCACACAAAATAAATTAATTTCAGCTGTTTCCTAAAAACCGCTTATATTTATCGTTTATTCACTGTGAACGTATTAGGTACTTGAGAGCTCAGATTCTTAGTTTCACGATCATTGATATAAAACTCAATCTGTACATTATACATTGACGATTATTACTGGCTGATGCAGTAAAAGGTGTTTTTTTCTTTATTAACAGTCAGTGTATGTTGCATATAAGTTTCAGTCGCAAGGAGGTTGCGATGCGATTGCCGACCTGCGTTGACCGAAGCGCGGGGGAACGATCGGGCGACTTCGTTCAGTCTTCGTCTCGAACGGAGCGGAGTCACTCGCCCGTTCCCGCACATTTCAAACTTCGAACCACAATTCGAATAAAGAACGCGTGCGGACTTTTTACTCCGAGAAAGTGACTCGTGATATGTAAATAAAATTGGACCGGTGTTGCACTAATAAAAAATTCGAAAGTTGAAAGGATATTTTTTTGGTCAAAGTTTTGTGATGCGAGTTACGTCGTTTCCCTTACGGTGAGTGCTTTTTGTAATAAAAATATATATTACAATAAAAGTGATTATAAATAAATTAATTGCTTTTTATAACGTGATAGCGTGTTTACAGCGATATAAGAGGAGATTCGTTTTCTTTTGCTTGTGAAGTTACAATGACATTTAAAATTACAAATCTTGAGTGAATAACTGCACTGACGTGAGACTTACGTACACGTATAATTAACTATTATCACGTACATTACGAAAATGCTCTACATAGTATCAGTTCACAAGAAAATCGAATTAAATGAATTCAGTAACATCAGCAAAAAACTTTTGTCGAGAGGACGTTTGACTTTGCGGAAAAGATGTAGGACTTTTATAAATAATTTTGATCCTGTAAATATACATATGTATTTTATATACATATATCCATCGTAAAGAATTTAATTAAATACATTGCTTTGGGATTGGAGAATTATTGCTTCTAAAATTTAAAAAAAAATATTCCTCTCATTCATTTTTATTTTTTTGAGGATTAAAAAATAATTCACTAATAATAAAATATATAATATAAAAAAAAACCTATATATAGGTGCTTCAAGTCGTGGTGGCCTAGTGGGCAAAGAACCAACCTCTCGAGTATGAGGGCACGAGTTCGATTCCAGGTCAGGCAAGTACCAATGCAACTTTTCTAAGTTTGTATGTACTTTCTAAGTATATCTTAGACAATGACTGTGTTTCGGATGGCACGTTAAACTGTAGGTCCCGGCTGTCATTGAACATCCTTGGCAGTCGTTACGGGTAGTCAGAAGCCAGTAAGTCTGACACCAGTCTAACCAAGGGGTATCGGGTTGCCCAGGTAACAGGGTTGAGGAGGTCAGATAGGCAGTCGCTTCTTGTAAAGCACTGGTACTCAGCTGAATCCGGTTAGACTGGAAGCCGACCCCAACATAGTTTGGGAAAAGGCTCGGAGGATGATATAGGTGCTTCAAAATCGAATCACTCGCACTTCGTGAACTATAGAAGCAAAGACATCAACGACCGCCGCTTATATTTGCTTTATTTACATAAGTATAGAAAACTTTATACAAGGGAAACATTACCATTTACCAATAATACTTTTTAACGTAAGTTAGTTAATTGTGTTTATGGACATATCTACAAATTAATATTTCATACATAGGAATTATTCAGTTCCCGACTTCACCAGAAAAGTTTACGAATTATTTTGTGTTCCATTCAATACATTTATTATTTCCTGTAAATAAACCCCCATAAAATTACAATTTAAAAATGGTTTTGACTTGAAAGATGTCTGAAATCTTCTGAAATAAACTGGAGCAGACTAAAATAATTGTGAATAAAAAAAATATAGGTATTGTAAGCAGTGTCGGAATCTTCTGAAATAAACTATGGTAAATATACTATAAATAGAAATAGTTAAAAAATTTGTAAGCAGTGTCGTAGTTTAAACTAGTACCAAATTATTAGGTGCACAATCCACTATCAATTATGCAGTTACGCCTATATAATGTTTTCAAACTGGTCGGTTACTGCTCGATACATATTTCATATTACGTAAACTTAATAGATTGCTGAGCAGTTTACACTGACGGCGTTGAAAGAGAAGTAAACCAACATTCACTTGTTTATACATGATTATGGCGACTCTTTAATTCTGGTAAATTATCAGTATAGACACTGTGGTATTTCCTATGGTATTCCATATGGTATTTGTGGCAAAAGTCGTGGTGGCCTAGTGGGTAAAGCACCAACCTTTCAAGTATGAGTGCGTGGGTTCGATTCTAGGTCAGGCAAGTTTGCACCAATGCAACTTTTCTTGATTTGTATGTACTTTCTAAGTATATCTTAGACACCAATGACTGTGTTTCGGATGGCACGTTAAACTGTAGGTCCCGGCTGTCATTGAACATCCTTGGCAGTCGTTACGGGTAGTCAGAAGCCGGTAAGTCTGACACCAGTCTAACCAAGGGGTTGCCCGAGTAACTGGGTTGAGGAGGTCAGATAGGGCAGTCGGTTCTTGTAAAGCACTGGTACTCAGCTGCATCCGGTTAGACTGGAAGCCAACCCCAACATAGTTCGGAAAAGGCTCGGGAGATGATACAGGAACGATGGTGTATTATTTGAGTTCAATTCACCTAGAAACTGATTCGTTTTGTCACAATAACTGCTTCAAACTTTAAACTTTGTGCAAATATGTGCTTGTTTGTTATACTTTTGTGATAAAACGAATGAAAATAAAAATAAAAGTTTCTTTGGGAGAGTGGTCTGCGATCATGAGTAGAATCACGTGTTCAAATATCGGTCACTAATTACTAGTCAATCTATTATATTGACAAGATTGTGTGCTTGAAACTGGTTTATTGGTTTAAATAGACACACGCATGTCAATAAAATAAAAATATATATTCTGAAATATTTTTGGAGAGACTAGTGCTGTAAGAAAACCATTTTATTATCATCCTTTCTTTTGTAAATAGTTTTTAATGGATTTCTTACCAATAAGTTCTCTTTTGTACCTATTTCCAAATTATTAACATTGATTGATTACCATTGATGTTAGCAGGCAATTATAAAAAAAAAAAAAAACATTGAAATGGTGCTTTTTTTCTGTAAAATTCCGATCAAAATAGCACTTGCAAGTGCAAATGTATCAAAGGTACTGAGTGAATGGCTGCATCGTGACGAAAGTTCTGTTTACCAACTTTAAAGAGCAGAGGTTATTGTAATATAAATGAAAGTCCTTGATCTTGGGTTACTTGAGTTTTATTTCACAACACACATTCACTGTACCACAGTTACATAGTCGACCCATACGAAGGATATGGAAAAAGACAGATGACAGATCATAGCGGAAGTTATTATATTAGTGACGTACTAATTAGTATTACTAATTAGTGATGTTACAACATCCCCCCTGTTAAGTTTAAATTAACCCTTGACAAACAACAGACTTAAGACTATGGACTGACTTGACAAAAATTGACTTTATTATACATAGTTATGATAGACAAAGGTTTTTACTTAATTATGACTTAATTTAGATTACAATTATATACTTAATCTATTTCTTCTATTAGCCTACGAGAAGGCTTTACAAATCGACCTGAACGTGTGACAATTTGACTACTTGAGGATTGAGATGAGAGTTCTTGAGGTCCAGCCTTCTGACTGTCACCATCCTCTCTCCCCTGCGACGATGACGACGACGACGAGTTGGATAGCATAGGAGAGTACTTATGCCTTAAGTGAATTCTATTTCTCCTATACCTAACTCCATTGACATCCTCAATGACATATGACCTATTATTTGCCAGCCTTTGCTTGACAATGGCATGTTCCCAATTATAATTTGGTTTTCTTTTAAAGTAGACATGATCATTAGGATACAACAATGACAAAGGCTTAGAATTTCTATTATAATATTTTGACTTATTGACATTATTCTTGTTTACACATTCTTTGTAATCTTTAAATTTTACAACCATTGGTTTTAATTTTTTATATGACTTTGGAACATTATCTCTTAAATTCCTAGACATTAACAGTTGTGCTGGGGATGGTAACTATAAGCAATGGGTTTATTATTTTGTAAAATGACTGCTCCCAATGCTGACTTAGACGAATCTACTGACAAGACTAATGGAATATTGGGGTTATAGTGAGCTAAAACCGGTGACTTTGTAATTTCATCTATTAAACTCTTAAGACATTTATTATGATTTTCATCCCAAGACCAGACTGCATCTTTTTTCAAAAGATTTCTTAAAATTTGAGTTTTTTCTGACAAATTGCTAATAAAGGGACCTAAATAATTGATCATACCTAATATTCTTTGCAATTCTTTGACATTTTGTGGTGTAGGCATATTGACAATTGCTTTTACTTTTTCTTGGTCAACCCTTGCACCATCTTTACTAAAGACATAACCTAAAAAACAGACTTCAGAAACTAGAAATTTACATTTGGACTTGTTAAATTTTAAATTAACTTGACGAGCTCTTTGCATTACTTTATGTAATCTCTCATTATGTATAGACTCACTTGGACCATAGACTAGAATGTCATCGATGAATATCAAGACTCCTTCTAAATCACCAAACAAATTCATCATAACTCTTTGAAATATTTCTGATGATGCATTTATGCCAAAAGGTAATCTTAAATATTTATATCTGCCAAATGGTGTTTGAAAGGTACATAAATTAGAACTATATTCATCTAATCTTAACATCCAAAAACCTGAAAATGCATCTAAATGAGAAAAACAAACAGCTCCTACTAATTGAGATCTTATCTCATCAATTGACTTTATTGGATAAATTTCCCTTATGATATTCTTATTCAAATTTCTAGGATCCAAACAAATTCGTAACTGACCTGAACTTTTGACCGTAATTACTATGCTATTCACCCATTCTGTAGGCTTAGTGACTTTTTCAATGACTTGCATGCTCTCCATGCGATCCAACTCCTCGCGTAGCTTTCCAAGCATCGCAAATGGAACTCTCCTGGGAGGATCCACGCATGGTACTGCATCAGGTTTGAGTTTCAGGTGACAGACAGGAGGTAGACAACCAAGACCCTGAAAAACATCATTATATTGTGTAAGAATTTGTTGACAAAAATTTTGTTTAGATACTGAAAAAACTCTTTTAATTATTCCTAACCTTTCACAAGTAGGAAGACCTAGGATATTGGGACATACTAAATTTGCGACTATGAACACTATATTTTCAGTGACAGTGTTATTATTTAATATTAAATTGCATTTAATATTGACTTTTCCCATAATGGGTATTGACTTGCCACAAAATCCTGTGACATTTATGTGACATTTGACAAGTGACATTTGACTTTGTTGACGTTTTAAAGAAACAAAAGTTTGTTTTGACATTATGTTAAGATCAGCTCCTGAATCAATGATACAATTAAATTGTGAATGACCTACTTTAACATTTATGTTCCAAGACTGTTTACTATTGTTAATGTTATGTTTATGTTTTGACTCGACTGTATTGACTTGACTAAATGATGATGTGACTTGTTGACTGTGATATGGTGATGTGACTGTTGTGATTGTGTGAGGTGATTCCTCAGACATGTGTCTGTACTCATCATTGAGATACCCACTTTGACTATCACAACTTTTATTTGAATTATGACAATATGACTTGAGAATTGATTTCTCTGACTGGTGACTGCTTTCATCACCGAGGTACTTTTCAGACCTCTCAGACATGACATTATCACCCTTATCATCTTTGAAATATGACTTGAGAATTAATTTCTCAGACTGACAATATGAGTCTCGGTGAGATCTCTCAGGAATGACACCAATGTCATCACCGGAATCATTCCCTGACTGTGACTGACTATGTATGTGTGTAAATTGTGGTGGTGGTGACTGTGTGCTTGCTGACTTGACATGTTTATAGTGACTGTTATATAACTTTAAATGACAATTAGACTTATGACTTTGACTGGAGCTATGACTATTCAAAATTCCAACAAAATAATCTTGATTATTATTATGACTATGACTTGAATTAAACGACTCTAAATGACTGATATTTTTATTTTTGAAGCAATATTTAGCAAAATGACCAAATGATTTACATGACCTGCATTTGACTCCTTGCGCTGGGCACTTGTAGCAGTGAGATTGCCCACAGCGGCTACACGTCCTCGAGCGCCTTTCAGGGTTGGGAGACTTCCCTGCGCCAGAACCCTGCTGACCGACTGGTGAAGCTCGCTGTCGACGATCCCCTCGACTACGGCTCCTCCGACGTAGATGCATGACATTTTCTGACTTTTCAACGTTGGAACTACTGACAATTTTTTCAGCATCCTGCTGTGCGACGATCAGTGTTCTTGCCAGTTCTCGCATCTTCTGATATGTCAGATTAGGTTCCTGGAGTAGTCTCTGACGTACATGTGCTAAATCCATATGCAGATTTGCAATGAAAATATCCCTGATGAGCGATTCCCTAAGTGTTCCAAATTCACAATCTTGGCTTTTGTTCTCCAGATCTGCTAGGAATCCTTCGATCGACTCGGATTTCTGTTGCTTTCTGGTGAAGAACATGTGACGGCACATGGTTATGTTCCTTCTGGGCTCAAAAAAATTTTGAAATTTGGACTTGACTTCGGCAAACGTGGTCTTCTCAATGGTGAGGTTGAAAGTATTGAATATATTTAAGCCCTTTTCACCTATGAGATGCAACAAGATAGCTATCTTACGCTTTTCGGGTGCCTTATCCAAACCCGTGGCCAACAGATACAGCTCCAACTGCTGCCACCAGCGTTTCCACGCCTCCGCATTATTATTTGTGGAATCTGACGAAATTTGCAGTGATTTTATTTTGCTGTTAAGGCCTTGGACGCCATTATGGTCGCCCACGCCGCATGGCTCGGAACTCGACTGGTCCATTTTCGCGACCGACTGTCTTCCAGACTTCGACTTTTTTGACTTGAGTTCTTCTTGACTTCTGACACCATGTAATATAAATGAAAGTCCTTGATCTTGGGTTACTTGAGTTTTATTTCACAACACACATTCACTGTACCACAGTTACATAGTCGACCCATACGAAGGATATGGACACAGAGTACTTTTTATATTATGAAATAGAGGTCCAACTCGACTACCAAACTAAGTAAGACAAGTGGCGCCTTCTGAACGCAGGTTTAAGAAACTATTTGTCAATATATATACATATAGCTACATAAAGCAGTGGTTACTGGGTCTAGGTAGATTTTTGTTTCTTTTTGTTTAATATTTATAAGATGTTTTTCAATAAATAAAACACTGATAACCTTTAATATAATTTATTTTTTTCTTTTAAAACATTTCATGTATAATTTTTTCGCTTTTAGCTTATAGGAATCCGTATCATCATCACACTCTCTCCTATTTATTAATATTTTATTAATATCTTTACAGTAATTGTAAATAAAGAATCTGCAGGATATATTGATTAAAAAGTCTATTAATTTTTCTTTATGAATTTCACATTTTATGAAATCGAATTTCAAATGTATAAATATTAATGTTTTGATGAAATCTTTTAAATATTTTTTTTCCAAACATTTTTTAATTATTGTGTAATTTATATCCTGCAGATTCGAAACACAATTTAAGAGAGAGTCGCTGGGACTGCAAAGCCATTTTTTATTAGCATACTCTCTATATTTTAAATAATCGTGTTCCTGATCGGACATTAAATTTTTTTTACATTCACTACAACCCTTGAAGACTTTCTTCTTAGCGGTTTTAATAAAATAACCGCTAACATATTGTAGCCCCCCAATTATACGGGGGTCGCTTTTGTCTTCAAGGGCTGTAAATTCAATGTCCGGAATCTCAGAGAGCTCACAATTTATTTGTTCTTTGCAGGCCCCGCTTGTGATGAGAACTTCATGCAAAGCGTGGCAATTATCTGCCTCACAATTTGTCCCTGGG
Organism: Helicoverpa assulta; assembly: GCA_963856015.1. Classification (NCBI taxonomy): domain Eukaryota; kingdom Metazoa; phylum Arthropoda; class Insecta; order Lepidoptera; family Noctuidae; genus Helicoverpa; species Helicoverpa assulta. Next base: position 6,467,527 of record CAWLCW010000027.1, read on the forward strand.
GCATGGACACTAGATAGGCTGTTTATTAAAAGGCTGCTAAATGCTGCTTCAAATCCATCTGGAGTAGGGTTTACGTTGCGGCATCCTTGACTCCTTATCGATCCAAAAAAATTTTCTATTGGATCCTGATTCAGATGCCGCAACCAAACCGATGTCACTCCGTACTTCGCAGCAATTTTTTTTAAAAGCAGTTCTATTCCTTCTAGTGTCCATACCCAGTTACTTAAGGTGGGAACATACTCCACATTCGAGGTTTTTACATTCACAAATTTCATATTTTTTAAAAATATTTTTGCCTCCATCCATGTTTTGTGATGTATTGAGTTCGGCGTCGCAGGTCCCAGCAGTGGTTTACTGTGCTTCCTTTTCCCGAAGCTTCCGTTAATGGAGTCAAAAAGTTTGTCAAAAAACAAGATGACGTCCGCTGTATTTTGCGCATCTTGAGAGATTATTCCTTTTTCTGCAAAAAAATAAGAAAAAAAATATTAATAAATATTCCTCACACGTTCTTACAACGCAATCTAGTCCCAAACAAAGCATTGCTTGCTTGTAATTTGGGTACAGCAGACAACCAATAAATGAACTTATATAAATATAAATATTTTATAAATAACATAACATAGTGTACATATGTAGAAACACCCACACACATAAATGTTTGACTTATGCGGGAATCGAACCCGCGACCTCCTGTGGCAGGCAGATACACTGGCTACTATGGCATCTAGTCATCAATAAGAAACTTGTTATTATTAAATCTGAACTGGGAGCAGTTTTTAATTTGTGAAAACTTTTACTATACAATCTTCCGCCCGCGGTTCTACCGCATCCCGTGAAAGCTACTTCGCGCACCCAGATTAAAAGTCACTTTTAGTCTTCCTCAATAAATGAGCTATCTAACGGTGAAAGATTATTTCAAATTAGACCTGATCGACCTTGGTGATTGGATTGGTTCTTCAGATTAGCATGGTTAAGAAAACATACAAACAAAAAAATCTTCAGCTTTATAATATATAAGTATCGATAAAATAATGCAATGTGAAAACATTATGTAATAAAGTTTATTTACCTGCTAGGTAGCCCATATTTGATGCTACAGTTTGGCTGAATAGTTGCGTAGCAAATTTAACTTTCATCCGTGGAATTTTACTGGGAATGCAGTGGGAGTCTGTTAATTTTGGCACCAGTCTTATGCCTTTGTAGCCTGGGTTTTCTTGGTGCAGTGCAGTTATGTGTTCCCACTTTGCCATTAGCATTTTGTTGTCTTTTTTATATAGTAGATTTTTCGTTATTAAATTATTTCTTATACATTTCATTAAGTGAGGTGGGTCATACAAGGGAATGATTTCCTGTTTATTTATTAAAATAATATTTCCCTCAGGTTCTTCTGATTTTCTTAACAGAATACCTCTTGTTTCTTGTAACAAGAATTTAATGCAGTTAACATTATTTGTTCCTTGGTCGCACACTGTTGCTACCACATTAAGACCAGCATTTTGTAGTTCTGTGATGACAGCCTTTAATTGTTTTGCCAGTTCTGGTCCCTTTGTGGCAGACTGAGAAAATGTGTATGCAACGGGTTGCTTATAATTTTTTATAAGTCCTCTTATCATAAATACCTGCGCATGATCTGCATACTCAGGCAGTGTCTCTTGCCCATTGGTTACAAACCCACTCACTCTGTCCTTCCTTTCATTGTATGCCACATTCGGTTTTAGTGACATTTCGTCAAAAAGAACCACACATAATTTGTGCTCTGGTTTCATTTTAAGTGTGGCTTTTTTTATTTGTGCCATCAAATTTTTATTGATACCAGCATTTATATCTGCCATATTAATTAATTTTATTAAAATTTGGCGTGATGGCAGGATAAAGATTTTCCTCAGGAATCTGTATCCTTTTGGGCTTTGCTTGAGGATAGTCAAAGCTACAATTTTTTCCTCTAATGTGAAACGCCGGCCTTTTTTTTCCTTTTTGTGCTCCCTGAACTGCAGCAAAGTTAAAATTTTTGATGTGCTAGACATTTTGTCTAGAGTTTCTAAAAATTGAGGGTTTGTAGTAATATTTTGCAGGGCCTTGATCTTGATTGCCTGCTTTTTAACCTTGCTACGGCATTTGCTGAGTTTCACACCAACTTGCAGCATTTTCTGATACAGAGCACGCTCAGTTTTCGTAACAGCAACCTGTTTTACCGCCTTCTTACTAACACATTTAACTTTGCGATGCACTGAAAAAATAATAAGAATCATATGAATAAAAATTGCAGAATTTAAGAGTACATATGAGTGAGATAGCATCAAAGCTAGTTGTGTGTGAAAGTATCCCATGATTGAAATATGTATTAAATCTATAAATCAGTACCTAGTTAATAAACCATGATAGTGAGTGTAACAAGCAAACTCAGCTTTGAAGTTATTAAGTTTGATTACAATTGTGTTGCTTACCAAGATCTTTCACCACCTCAACATTTTCTTCTTCACTATGAGGCTGTCTATCACTGTGTACAGACTGAGATTCTGAAGTGACAGGATCTGAAAGGTCATTAACATATTTGGTAAGAAATGTGTGCCTATTATATACAAACCAATTAAGCTGATGATCATTACCATCATCATGAATGTAGCAGTTCATATTGAGTAACCATTATTTGAATCATATTGAATTAATTAAAGCCAGCCCACTACTAGACAAAGTTACTTTTTCTTTTATATAGTTTATAATATCAACTAGCGACCCGCCCCGGCTTCGCACGGGATAACAGTATTTCCCCAGTATTTAATGTATGTTATTATACATAAAAACCTTCCTCTTGAATCACTCTACCTATTACAAAAAACCGCATCAAAATCCGTTGCGTAGTTTTAAAGATTTGAGCGTTCATAGGGACATACAACATGACACATGACAGAAAAAGCGACTTTGTTTTATACTATGTAGTGATAAGGATGTTAACATTTTAGGACTTATGCATATGACATATAAATGTAATTTAACAAACTGTATTTCATCAATCACTCTTGTCTTAAGGGATAGGTTTATAGAGAGGCTAGTTTACTTTAATTGTTTGCAAAATTATAACTCAGGAACAACAAAAATAATTCAATTTAAGATGATTTTAAGGTAAATTAGCACATTTATCGAGAGAGGCTACATTTTATCCGGGCGCATGAAGGAGTTCCAGGACAGAATATGTGTAAAATAATTGCTGATTAAATGCTTGTATGTAGGATCACTCACCAAGATTCTCTTTCATTTGTACATCTTCAATTGAACCTTGTGAGTGTATATGTAGATGCGCAGGTTCTGTAAATAATAATATTCAGTGATTAGTATATGTTATTATTACATCATTTATTGCTAGTGTCTATCTATCAATTACACTATATGCTGTCCGCATGGGTGCCGCATATTATGCACAAATATGTTGACATTATTGAAAAGAAACAAGTATTAAACAAAACAAAGTAATACAAAAGTAAATTATTTCAGACATGGTAATGGTTTTTTGTATGCCTAAGTGAGAGTAGTAGAAATCATAATTGACATGTACCTTGAAAACTAGACGTTATGGATACCACATATTATGTTTGGAACATTTGATCTATGATTCATTACCTATTCATTCAGTCAAGAGGGTACCAAAATTGTGTAATGCAGTGCTATTTAAGTATTACAACAAATTAAAAATAGCAAAGGATTTTTGGTAAATGTGACATTCAAGTTACTCAATTTCAGCCTAATTTGTAGGAATAAATGATCTTTGAAATAACTTCACTCAAAAATGGCTGGACCGATTTGGTTGAAATTTGGTATGTAGATAGGTGATACCCTGGATTAAGACATAGGCCACTTTTTATCAATACACCATGCGGACGAAGCCGCAAGTGGAAGCTAGTACATACGTAATGTAAATGTATGTATGTATGTATAAAAATGAATTGCTTGTTTATATGTATATGATAAAATATACCTTTTGATGTAGACGGTCCTGAAATCTGAAGAGGTCTTAGTGCTCTTTTTTCAATGCTGAATTTCGAGCAAGATAATCCTGTAAACAACGATAAAATAATATGAATTATAAATATAGTAAATTTTGAAATGTAATATAGAAACTCTTGTATGACATACTGCGTACATACAGAAATTGTGGCTCCAAAGAAATCTCTATTCAGATGTTTTAGACTTACTGCAGCTTTTCATTTTGTGATTTGGAAAGTTTACTTTAAACTCAAATAACATGACTGTTTATTTCTTTCTAACATCAACTCTAGAAATTTGAGACTTAGGTACTCTTTAAGGTAAACAGGTACCTTAATTTGGGTATTTTACTAAAACTAACCTGGCATGTTTTTTGTAGGTACAGCTCCTTTGGCAAGTCGGTTATTCCGGCACCAATATTTTGGTTCGAAATGATCATTACAGACGCGGCGGTATTTGAAAATATGGTTATTTTCAAGTTGCAAAATGTCACCACCAATATGAAAGACCCATGTATTAAATAGCTGCCTATCCTTATCTGGATTAGGGAATTTATGTAAATACCCCGTAGTGTCTGAAAAAAAGGGTAACAAGTTAGAATTCAGTGGAGTCGTGACAAAATGACGACTATTTGTTTTAAGGATGTTGATAAATGCTTACCTAAGCCATTTGTACATCCGGGAACACAACACTTTCTATTAGACATGATAAATATTAATTATCACAAAACGGGTCAACGAGTCCTATCTCAAGCACAAAATTCACAAGATTTCGATCACCTCAAGCACAAAATCGACACGGCCGAAGGAGCAGAGGCTCAACTTAACGGACTTAGGTGGATAAAGCACTAATAGGGATAAAAATCTGGAAAAACAAACAAGACACCGAAAAGCACTTCAGCGCAAACCGGCAGCCAAATTTGTTTGATTGACAATTTTTGCATAATGTTGCATGTAGAAAATGGATTTAATGTTGCCAGTAGAAAATAAATTCTTGAATTTTATTTTATTTCTGGCTAATTGATAATAAACATTAAATTTTAGTAATTGCTTCAATATGCAACTCAAAATTTTTATTATTTATTTTTTTATTTTAGCTGAAAAAAAAGATAGGGTAAGAGTAGAACCAATAAAAGATGTGATAGCGCCCTCTTACACACCTAAGCATAACTACTACGCAATCGCGCATCATCGTCATTACAAATAACGCCATCTATATTTCAGTTTCTTTAATATCTTACATTATAATACTACCAAATTAAAATGACACTTCCATGTAAGGACCTCAATGTATTTACTGTCTCACTTCATTTTGCAGACCTATAATGATACGTTTTCTCGTTTGCCACTATTAAGATTGTCACCCCTGGATATGGAAAAAGACAGATGACAGATCATAGCGGAAGTTATTATATTAGTGACGTACTAATTAGTATTACTAATTAGTGATGTTACAACAGTTATAAATGTGATTAGTACGGACTAGATTGACCAATGAGGTATTAGTATAGGGCTTTGCTAGGAATAGGAAAGATAAAATGTTACTAGTAATTTCATCCAAAGTTAATACCAAGTTTCAAGTTGTGTTTTTTTCCGCTAAAGATTCTCGGTCTAAGAAAAACTTCGCTCTGTTTTTCATCAAGTAATGACTTTACAGATCTTTTATGTATTAATCTAACTGTCACAGTTTTGTAATTAACTGAACAATGTTTCTAATAAAATGAACATAATACGTACAATACATATTCTGCATAATAATAAAGCACCGCTTGCGTAAGGCAATAAAAGCGTTAACTTAAATAATAATTATAACTGCAATCTAAATATATAAAACTCAAAGGTGACTGACTGACTGACATAGTGATCTATCAACGCACAGCTGAAACCACTGGACGGATCGGGCTGAAATTTGGCATGCAGGTAGATGTTATGACGTAGGCATCCGCTAAGAAAGGATTTTGATCAATTCTACCCCCAAGGGGATAAAATAGGGGATGAAAGTTTGTATGAAACTTTGTCAATTTTAAACCGATCGGACTGAGACTTTCTAAATATATAAAACTCAAAGGTGACTGACTGACTGACATAGTGATCTATCAACGCACAGCTGAAACCACTGGACGGATCGGGCTGAAATTTGGCATGCAGGTAGATGTTATGACGTAGGCATCCGCTAAGAAAGGATTTTGATCAATTCTACCCCCAAGGGGATAAAATAGGGGATGAAAGTTTGTATGAAACTTTGTCAATTTTAAACCGATCGGACTGAGACTTTGCATGCATAAAGCTACTATGGCGTAGGCAACACTTAAGAAAGGATTTTGATAAATTCCATCCCTAAGGGGATAAAATAGGGGATGAAAATTTGTATACATCTTCTTAGATTTTATGAAGAAGTCCTGATGACGAATCAGAATTTTATGATGACGTTCGCTTAAATACGATTTTGATTAATTCAACCCCCATTCAACCCCCACGGGTGATAAAATAAGGGATGATGAAGGATGTAAATGTATTGAAGCCTTAAACAGATCACTAAGGGATATAAGGGATAACACAAAATTAATGGGTGGCGTAACAGTTTTGCTGGCCGGAGACTTTCGGCAGACTCTACCAGTGGTGCCAAAAGGAACCAGAGCTGACGAAGTAAAGTCGTGCATTAAGAAATCTAATTTGTGGCCCCAGGTTAATATTCTTAAGCTCTCTAAAAATATGAGAGCACATTTGGGCGGGGATGAGTCTGCTGGTAGATTTTCAGATCTCCTTCTTAAAATCGGTAATGGTGATTTTCCATCGTTTGATGGCATGTTAACCATCCCGGAAGAATTGTGCACAGTTGTTACTACGGTTCAAGAATTGCTGTCTAAAGTTTATCCAGACATTATTCATATACATGACAAGCCTATTGAATGGTTATTTGAGCGTGCCATACTTACTCCAAAGAACGATCAAGCAGCAGCTATCAACGATATCCTGCTCATGTCGTTTGAGGGCGAAGAAAAGGTCTATACTTCGATTGATACTGTACTTGATACGGATGACGCTACTAATTACCCTGTAGAATTTTTAAATTCATTGAAACCGGCAGGTTTGCCTTATCATAAGCTTATTCTGCGCGTGGGTACTCCAATTATGTTGTTGCGAAATTTAAAACCACCAAAACTTTGTAACGGTACGAGACTGCAAGTGAAAGCGTTACATCGCAATATAGTGGAAGCCACTATATTAACTGGGTGTGCAACAGGGGAAACTGTATTTATACCACGAATCCCATTAATACCTAACGATATCCCGTTCGAATTTAAACGATTACAGTTTCCCCTAAAAGTCTGCTTTGCCATGACAATAAATAAGTCTCAGGGGCAAACTCTCAAATTTGCGGGTATTGACTTGAGAGAACATTGCTTCTCTCATGGACAGTTTTATGTTGCTTGCTCACGAGTAAGTTCACCCAATAACTTAATAGTTTTAGCGCCTAATGACAGATTAGTAAAGAATTTTGTGTACAAAGAAGTTTTGTAGGCCCTAATTTTTTACACACGCTAAACAAAAGTAAAGCCGCAAAAACCATACCTAATTAATAATAATACTTCTTAACGCGAGCGAAGCCGCGGGCAAAAGCTAGTCATACATAAGAATCTGAAATAATAAAATAAATAATTACTAAAGCAAGTAATGAACGAACATGCAAAATCGTATTTTAAGTCCGGTTCAAACAAATAATAATAACGCAAAAATACTCGCAAAAAAAACATTGCTGACCCTAAAAACGTGGTAACCAATTTAACGTGCGTAATTTTATTATCAAAATTGCATCATGGCCCCACAATCATCTGGTTCGTAGGAAAAACTGTTGATTTATAAAAAAAAAAAACAATTGTTACGTACGTACACAATGAATGATCAGTTTCTTTGAAAACAATTATTTTTCTATGACTCGTTAATGGCATCCTGTGTGTAATAAACGCAAAATGATTTATAACAAAAAGATTTGCGTTAGTATTAAAATATGAGACCATAGTATTAGGATATGTATATTGCATTCAATGTAAGAGACACGATATGTATCCAGAGACGTCATATTTTTTACATTAAGGGATATTATTTTTTCTATGATCTATTTTTGTAAGAATATTACAATATAATGCTATTGTATGCGATATATAAAAAAATCTGTTCTTTTCAAGTAGAAAAACCATGAGCGTCGGATTTGAATGGCAGGGTTTTGGGATATGAGATCATATGTAAATTCCAGGAAAAGGATTAACTTTATCTTTTTTATTTTTGCATAGCACCCATAAAATATTTCGTAAGTTTTGTTCCTATCTTGAAAATAAAAGGTTAACCTTTGTTTATTTTATTTTGGTCGTTTGATTTATATCTTTACATACTTGTTAGAATTTGAAATATAAGTATTATAATTTAAAAAATGAGTCATTCATTTGATTCATTGTTATCTGTCAAGCCTTTGTTCTTTTTAGTCACTATTTAAAATTAAAATCTAGATTTTATCTTACCATCATCCTCCGAGCCTTTTTCCCAACTATGTTGGGGTCGGCTTCCAGTCTAACCGGATTCAGCTGAGTACCAGTGCTTTACAAGAAGCGACTGCCTATCTGACCTCCTCAACCCAGTTACCCGGGCAACCCGATACCCCTTGGTTAGACTGGTGTCAGACTTACTGGCTTCTGACTACCCGTAACGACTGCCAAGGATGTTCAATGACAGCCGGGACCTACAGTTTAACGTGCCATCCGAAACACAGTCATTGGTGTCTAAGATATACTTAGAAAGTACATACAAACGTAGAAACGTTGCATTGGTACTTGCCTGACCTGGGATCGAACCCGCGCCCTCATACTTGAGAGGTTGGTCCTTTACCCACTAGGCCACCACGACTTTTTTATTTACCGTAATTTAAGATTTTATCTTACCGTAATGTTTTATAATATTACAAAATAATAATATATTTTAGCTCAGTAATAAAAGCTTAAAATCACGGAAATTAGATTCTAAATAATAATATCGCAATTATATTTGATGTATTTTTTTCTTCAACACAAACCAATGAAATAACTATGTAAGTATGTGAGTAGCTTAACTATATTAACACAAACGAAGATAAATGCATAAAGCTTATTTAACCTTATTGTAAAGCTCAACAATATATTCACGTCCCACGAGCACTACTGTGTTACAAATATGTAGTATGTTTTAAGTATACTACAGAACCTCAACCCAGCAACAATTCACACTTGATACCATTTTAATTGCTTCTATCCGCATAAGGCAATAAATTTTCATAAACAAACCATCGACATTGTTGATTTACAATTTATTAATGCTAAGCACTCATTGAAGTGCAAATGTGGACCAAAGAATTCTTCACGCAACTTGACCATGCAACTTCACTCCTATACACTGACCACGTAATTTTGTATTGTTTGTAAACCAACGGTGAGTCAGCACAGTGACTTTGGAGGGTGTTCTATTATTATGCGTAAATGTACAGCGAATAATATTTTCGAGTGTGGCGGTAAATATTTTATGTGTTAACTTTCTAAAGGAGCGTTCTGTGTTGTTACGGAAGCGGACGCGCGGTATGGACGCTGTTCGTAATGTTTGAATCGAAGTGTGTAGCGAATGTTCATGATAACCGGTATTGGTGCATTAAAATTTCAACGACGAGATTCAAGTTAAAATAAAGTTATACCATTAACTGCCCATTTATTTTAAAGCCTAAAAGAGCAAAGGAAACGGGCCGGAACTTTTTATAGCTACACGTTTATGTCTTCGCAGAAGAGGTCACCTTTTAGCCTTATTATATTATTTGCTAATGAGGATCTAATATTATTATTAAATAGAATATTTTTAAGCTCAAAAGAGGTCGAGAAAAAATGAAAATAATAAAACATGCCTACACAACTCTTCAAAAGTTGAATAAATCGCATCGTAGAATCATATTTTTAAATTGACCTAGATCGTAACCCATAAGATACTAGTGACGAACAGCTTTTAGATAAGATAAGAGCCCTTTATGAGCTTTTCACGCACAAGGTCGTGAGAACTTTGTATTTTTTCTCATACTTGATACGTTTAGTAGGCCACCGTAGTATTTTATTGTAGGTTACCGGGTTCTCATCGTCAACACACCCAAAATAATGCCCAATGAACTTACATGTGCAATCATTAGTATGGTAAATAGTGGATTTTATTACCCAATTCTTTTGAAATGGTTTTTGACCCTTACTGATACATACTCTGATCTGATTACTTATTATAAACATATAATGTGCTAGTAGCTCTTTCTTTGGGACGTTGATTAAACCGTGTGAGTGGCAATCTTTGTACTACTCGTACTGTGCTTAGAAGCATTTATCGTAAGTGTATTTATTTTATACTTTACATCCAATTTGAAATATTAAGACCCTGTTGCACCATTAACTATAACGATAACCAAACCATAACCATCCGTATACTTGCCGCCCATTGGTCAAATCGGCGATTAGACAACTGAAAATAGTTCGGTTATTCATCGTCCCCTCACGAGCCTTTTCCCAACTATGTTGGGGTCGGCTTCCAGTCTAACCGGACGCAGCTGAGTACCAGTGTTTTTCAAGGAGCGACTGGCTATCTGATCTCTTCAACCCAGTTATCCGGACAAAATGGTTTGGTTATTGTTATAGTTAAATGATGCAACTCACAGTTTTAGTCACACCACGTTATCAGTGTCACGAAATCTAGTTATTTTGTGATTAAATTAGGTTCGACAACTGCATACTAGATTGGGCAGCTTAACCTTGACTTTTGCTTACATTATTAACGTGTAATAAGGATGTAGATATTCACAGTGATATAAAGTTTTTAACTGTCTTACAGTGCAGGATTATTGATGTTAATAGCATGTACTTAATCGTTTTTTTTGTAATGTAGAATTTATGACTTTTTTTAGACATGAGTTAGTTTCAAACTATGAAGCATAGGTTGACAGCCGTAATGGGAACATAAATACCTCGGTTACTTACTATACATATCTCGGTAACTTTTATTGATTGCAAAAACCCGGTAACTTACATTAACTTTTTTTATAAATCGTTTAAATTTCATATCATAACTCTAGGAAATAACTAGACCGACCTTCACCTTATCCATTTTTAATGTTCTATTAAAAAGTGGAGATTAAAATAATAGATTTCAGAAAATGCCTAGTAGGCGTGGCCTTGTAACTCACGACATATCCATTTGTCATAATAAAGTACTTCAACTGTTTTTGTAAATAATTGCTTTTGACGTTTTATTGTAAGTACTCGGTTTTTTATTGAACTTTAACTTTGTTACGAAGTAATATTTTTTTTATCACGAATGCATCTAGCATTGAGGAAGTATTTATGACATGATTTAGTAAAGTTATTGTATATTTTTTTTCATTATGTTAAATGGTTTCTTTGATATCTCTGTCACGTAGGTAATATATAAAGTAATCATTGTGAGTAGTAAAGGTTTATATTGTTTTTTTTTAATACTTAAGTATTGTTATTTTCTTGATGTTGTAAACTGTTTTATTTTCAACTTTATCTACGGCTTTAAAACGGTGTCATGCCAAAACAAACAATATAGTGCAGCTCAAAGAAAGTGCATTCCACATTAATTATTCATTTTAACACATGCCAGGTACATTTTCCTGCTTCTACAAATTGTTTATAATGAGGGATTAGTAGTTTCCTCGTTACATAAACTGATCAACGTTCAAATTGTTCAACGTCACCATCTAGTCATCACATCAGGCCCGCCGCTAGCTGTCTGTTCGCCCGCGTGCAAAACTGATTATGCCGCCCTACGACTACATACGTTTTGTCAAAAAATATATAAGGGGGGGGGGATCCAGGGGTCCGCGATTCATATCCATCTTACTTGTCCAACAGAAAAAAATGTGTACATGCACCGCTCTGATTGCAGAAAACCCACCTACTTTTGGATAAATAAATATTGCAATGGTAGGGGGAGTCCGGGAGAGTTTACCCGACTTCGACTAAAATGCTCATAAATCTCTTTATATTCATAAAAAACTATTTTCAAAAAATTGTACCCTAAGCTGCATTATTAAGGTTTATTTTTTCTTAAGAAAGTTTTGTGAATCATTAATACTTTTTGAGTAATTAACGATTTCTACCGAAGTGAGATTTGGCTATTATCTCCCGCCTGGGTGGGAGACTTGACCACCCGACAAGGGAGACTTTACCCTAGGTAAAATAAAAATATCAAATTATAATTAAATAAAGAATTAAAAAAAACATGGCATATAATAATTGTATAACTTCAGTCTGTCTACAGTAAAATATCTGGTACATTTAACAATATCTTAATAAAATTATTTTTGTTTTTTGTCGTGAATCAGAATCTACCGTTGTCCTATCTTCGATCTTGAAACATAGAAGCTAACTCTCTAAAGGTCTACAAGAGCAAAACCGAGTACCTACATTGCGGTTTTGGCGGTATATCAAGACCCATGACCATAACCCTAGCCGGCATGCCCCTACCAGTCTGCTCCGACTTCCGGTACCTTGGTTTACTCGTCCAAAGTGACGGTGAGGTGGACAGGGACGTTGCGCATCGGATCAATTCTGAATGGGTGAATTAGCGACAGGTAACTAGCACTATTTGTGACCCACGGATGCCCCCCAAACTGAAGGGCAAAATTTACAAATCCGTAATAAGACCTGTCGTCCTGTATGGATCAGAGTGTTGGGCATTGAAAAAGAAGGATGAGAAAAGAGTGCATGTAGCAGAGATCAGAATGTTGAGATGGATGTGTGGGGTTACCAGAACAAACAAGGGACAAAGTGAGGAATGAGTATATCAGAGGAAGCCTGAAAGTAGCGCCAGTGACAGAAAAAATGAGAGGTCAGCGTCTGTCGTGGTATGGGCATGAGATGAGACGGGGTGAAACGCATTCTACAAAGAGTGTGCTAAGTATGAATGTGGAAGGATGGAGAGGCAGAGGTAGACCGAGGAAAACGTGGATCGATTGCCTGAAAGAGGACATGAAGCAGAAGGGAGTGAATGTAAGTATGACGTCTAACAGAGAGGAATGGAAGTGACTTGGGAACAGGGCAACAAGAAGACGATGAGAAGCTAACTCTGCTGATTGCCTTATTATTGAAATTGCTGGCTCAGATTCCTCCATCAAAATTGATGGTGAACTCGCTCTAGACTCTGCAGTTTCATTTATTTTTTTCATTTAAAATTATTGCAACAGAAACAGAGGGAGAGATTACCCTGGGTAAAGTCTCCTCCCGTCGCCATGATAATGTCTCCCACCCCACGCCAAGCTATCCGTTATTCAATTTACAAAAGAAACTATAATATCCAAGTAAAATCTGTCTGTCGTAAAGGTTATAAGGATAATTACACTAAGGGTATGTATTCATCACATGCTGGAATCTATAAACAGTAAGTAACAATAGTCAAATATCGAAAATTGAAAAAAAGTACTTGTCGAGCTCAAAAACGTGTATTTACTTGTAACTCTAAAACGAAACTGCCGATCGCAACAACGCCGCGTGAGTAAGGTGGGAGGCACCTATGGGTTGTAAAAAGTGTGGCAACGTCGCAAAATCTAGGTAAACAGAGATTTTATGACCAGTGGCTATTGTCTCCTCCCTGCTAAACTATCCCGGACTCCCCCTACATAACATACATTACACATAACTTTTTATTTACTTGAAATGCTCAGAGTAACCTAAGCAGTCGTGGGTTAGCTCATAATCAAACTAAGCAATTGCTTAGGGCATCAATGCAGTGCAATCATTACCCAAGTGGCACCTATGTATTGAAAGATTGTGATTAACTTAAACTAACGCACTTAAATATATATAACAATGTTTAAAGTCAGTAAAATATGTTATTTGGTGGGTTTCCCGTTGAAAAGTCAACTTATAGGACACATTTCATATGTAAGGAAGCGCGAGCGGAGCGAGCGCGAAAATTTTTTAGTCTAAGGACACAAAACAAATAAAAACCACTGTAAATTAACAAAGCAAAGTCAGAAACTAAGATATGCATAGAAGCGAAGTGCAAAAGCCGCGAGCGAAGCGAGCGCGATTTTTTCCTTAGAGTTTTCATGAAGTAAACATATCATAAAAAGCCATAACATACGTGCGCGAAAAATGTTTTTTCGAAATTGAATGCCTCAACAATTAAACAAAGATAAAATGCGCTATTTGACATGGAGTCGCGAGCGCAGCGAGCGCGAATTTTTTTGGGGATGCAAAGGGTGAAACAGTCAAAAATAATAGGAGACGACCAAAGCTAGGGCGGCTTTTTCTGAAATTTAATTTTGGTTTAATTTTGCCGCCCCCTAAATAGCGATCTTAAATCGTTTTAAAGAATCTTTAATTTTGAAAATGTCCTTTCAACAGATGTACCTAACTGAAACCGGCAGTGTAAGTAATATTCCTAGCGCTATTGCTGTGTTAGGAAATATTGAAATCAAATCATTAGTAAAAAGATATTGTATTTTTTAAATATTATGTGATAACTCGCTAGATTTGCCGCCCCCCAGGACGTGCCGCCCGCGTGCTGTGCACGCGCTGCACGCCCGCTTACGGCGGGCCTGCATCACATGTATACATTCTTTCGTTTTAATACTGTCAGACATTATTTAATGTTACGTAAGAAGACAGATAAGCTTTACTGTAACTTATATATTTAATTATAACTGTAAAAGTGATCCTACCCATATGTCTCTTGCTCTTTCATGTCACAAAACCAAAACTGATTTGACTGAAATATACTTAGTACTCAGATAACCAAGAGCCGGAAAAGGACATCTAGGCTACTTTTTAGGGTTCCGTACCCAAAGGGTAAAACGGGACCCTATTGTTTTCGCTCCTCTGTCCGTCCGTCCGTCCGTCCATCCGTCTGTCACCAGGCTGTATCTCATGAACCGTGATAGTTAGAGAGTTGAAATTTTCACAGATGATGTATTTCTGTTGCCGCTAGAACAACAAATACTGAAAACTGGAATAAAATAAATATTTCGGGAGGCTCCCATACAACTAACGTGATTTTTTTGCTCAGTTTTGCTCGATATCCATAAATGTATATAGAGGTATATATATAGAATATTAGTTTGGATGGTACGGAACCCTACGTGCACGAGTCCGACTCGCACTTGGTCGGTTTTTTTAATGTACTCCCTTGATGTGAGTAAAACCACCAGTAACCTGCGGGGTGTCGTTAAGTTCGTCCATTTTGTATCATAGTCTAAAGTTTTAACCTTATTGCATAAATACAATTCCTATCACAAACTTTCAACGGCTTATTAATTAGCAATACATATCCTATTATGTCAATCATCGGCTATCAGCGCTGGCCTGATAAGATTCTGCTAATTGATACGTTTTGAAAGGCTCTCACTCCGGCCGCTCGCGTCAATCAGTGTCCACTTCTCCTGTATAAACGGGTTGATGTTAGGGTTCACACTTAGCCTTTTATTGCAAAGAAAATTGGCATTAACTCCTTAATTGTTACTTATAATTTGTTAGAAATAACACAAACTCTTATTTTTTAGACTATATTACGCTGGCGGTTTACCCGCTTCTTTGGGTAACCTGGCCTACAAATTATTCTGATGTATCATTTATATTAGTGGCAAGTTCATCAGAACCCGTCCAGTGAAAAAAGTGCAATCCAGTGAAGCGTAAAAGGTCCTTATAATAAGATTTCATCTATTTACAAAATATTTCCTAAAAAATATTGTCTAGAAAAACTTGGGATAAAAGATAAAAGATTCACGTTGGATTTATTATAAAAAGTTGATTGGAACATTGGGAGAACGATAATTATTTTTATTGAGAAAACTACTGGTAAAAAAGTCAGTGCTGTTATGGTAAAAGAAACGATGAGCATTACAAAAAATTAAGGTTAATACAAACATTATAGAATGAAACCGCAGCATCTTATTGTAACCACAAGTCTGCGGTTTTCGTATCTAATTCCGCATTCTTTAGTATTGTTTAGTAACTTAAACTTGTTACCAAGCAACGTGTCACTAGATGGACGGACGATCTAGTCAAGATCACCGGAAGGCAGTAGATGCGGGTTGCTGAAGATCGAGCAAAGGGACGAACCTTGGGGGAGGACTAAGTCCAGCACTGGACAGTGGATGTCTTTCGGCTCAAATGACGAGCAACATAATTTACAAAATGTAGCATGGTGGAGTTTGCAGCCCTAGTGCGCGTGCGTTCTAATTTGCTATGATTATTTGCATAGCAGACTATGGTGGTGATGTTCACTTGTTATATTACTGACCCTGCAAGATTATTAACTTACTTTGGTTGTGGCCTGTGCCCAGCAGTGGGACCGTAAAAAGGCTAAACCGTTGGTTGATCCTTTGTTCATACAAATTACTCTTGATACCGCTTTATTTTATAGATTATTATTTTATCTTTAACTCCACAATTCAAAGGACGACATTGCCTGTGAGATTTAAGAAGATCATAAAAACAATTTGATTACATTTGAGCGTAGACGTGAAAATATTTTTCTTCGCTCATCGTAATTAATAGTTAGTTTGATTGCTTAAAGTCGTAAAAATAGCTGTAGAGTGTAGTGGGTAATTAATAAAGTGGCAACCCTGTGTGTTGCCAATGTCCGTCACACGCATCATTGCCGCGTGTAATGAAAGTCGTTGCGCCGGATTCCGCTCGATACTCTTTTGGACGTAATATCTACCAGTTGGGGCTTTGACTGGCTATAAGGTCTTTTAATTTGCCATTTGGATACAGTTATACTAATAACATGGACAATTGGACATTTTGAAGTGACAACGAGTAACTTCAAATAAGTCGAATGTACGGAAATAACTACTGTTAATGCGCAAGGCGTCCAATGATTTACTTTAGATCGTCTACAGAACTAAAATATATTTTGCTTACATTTTCACATGTGTCAAAGATAGGAATCCATATCAAGTAAGAATGAGGTATGAAATAAAGTATATTTAAATAATCCTACATCAATTCGACCTTAACCACATGATAGGTATTTTTTAAAATACATATTGCGGCATCGCTTTCTTGCCTGCGGTCAAAGGCACCGAATTCTCCGGAAATGTGTGCTATCATTATCGAGATCGGGTTTGTTGATTTACAATGATGAGTTCCGATGCTTTATTTGGCTACATACGACAAATATGGTCACATGGATATTCTTTTCAAGGAAGACATTATTACTTTTAATTACTACTTTTATTTAATAAAGCCTTCACAATTTGACGTGGTCTTTTTTCAAAAAGACGTCGGCACGTCGTTTATATAAAATGAACTGGTTAATATTTTCAGTATATTATCTAGAAGAAGCTTCAATATCCTTACAAACTTTCGCATTTCTAATATTAGTATAATTTCCAAGCATTTTTCTTCCCTTGTAGCTATACTTATTGTCAGCAGGCTTACAGCCCAGCACAGCTTAAGCTCTAGTGTTGCATATTTATCTTTCGTAATACTTATTACTGCTTTATCCATTACATAACTATATATATAACTATATTCCATCATAAACATCAGCTGTGACAGACTAGCATCGACCTTGCAACTAAAACCGTTGTGTAATAAGACCACACATTGTCCGCAATATCTTGTGTTGTAATAGATATAATGTTACAAGCTCTTTGGAGCTAACAAGTGTATTAACAAGTGCTGAAGAAACTGCTTGTGGAATTCTACATTTATGGGTCTAATTTGTAGAATTTTTGATCCGGGGAAGGTTTTTGTAATTTTTGTTGTTTTTCACTTGGTTCTGGCCTTTTTGGATCAAGTATCGAATTATAATAAAGGGAAGACAATGTGTAAGATGAACTTTTGAATTGAAGAACACATGATAAATTGAAACTGCAATAACACATTATGCACCAACACCTATTTCACCTATGGCGAGTTCAAAAGACTACCAGGAAAAACAAGTCTAGAAAGAAGTTAAAATGATAGTAGAAGCTGCGTAATTTCAAAACAACTCCGATGTTATTCAATACAGTGCATGCAAAATAATTGCACCTATCATGGGATCAGGGTTCAGGTCCAAACAGGGTCAATTGAGACCGTCAAGAACAATCAACTGGCCTAGACATTCTGCTAGGTCGAATCAATGATATGAAGGAAAAACAATGCATATTAAATATGCGTCGTTACGTTGGGACTGTTTAATTGGGATTAATGATTCAAGGTCATTTGCAGACGCAGAACTGATCTTAAAGTGTTGACAAATAGTCAGGATCTTCATTTGGTTGGATACAGGAAACGCGGTGTTGTAAGAAACGGTAAGCTTATATTTTACATAGGTATACCAGGTAACTAAACATTTTGAGATTGATAGCATTTCCTTCGTATTTTTGGACTTTAAAGAGGACTTGATGGTGTAAAGTGGCTCTTGATTGAAATGAATCAAGGGCGTACCTACCTTTGCCACAAACATGTTTGTAAGGGCGACCCTTACAAACTTTAGGCGTGGCTCACTAAGCGTGCAGACCAAAGTACAAGCAGCGAACAGATGTCGACCTTTAGGATACTTCTTCTTCTTTCGTGTCGATAACATGTCATATATTTAGGATACTAAAATGCCGAGATGAATCCAGAAATTATTGATGGATGGCCAATAAAATATGGGTCTTCTGATGAAGTGGTAGTCAGCTTAATTTATTGACTAAATTAGTTGTCCTTTTTATATTTTAGCATATAATTCTGGATTCCAATGGTTTAGGATTTGGTCCACATTTCGTCACTTATGATAATTGTCGACTTGCATTATAAGATTTTTCCTCTTGCGACCACCGACGAGGCAAAATTAAAAACATTTGATGCTTATTTAGCATTGCAGAATAATTAATTTGTAACACATTTTCAGGTCGTTTGTAACAATTTCTACGCACTCATCTTTTTCCTAATCTTAATTACAGTCGCCTAGATTCTTTTACTAGATGTTTTTATTGAGCTTCTGCATAATACTAGGGTGTTATCTAACCGAATATAAGTAGACTGAGACTGTGACATCCACAGAACAGGTGTGGGCAAAAAATAATTAGGCTATACTAATTGCTTTAAATCGTTCACGGTTTTTAAGTTTTGTTTATCTATGCCTGTTAATATTATACAGCTAAAAAGTTTGATTAGTTGGTCAGTGGTCCGATTTGGACAATTATTTCAGTGATAGATAGTATTGGCTACTTTTTATTGGGGTGCCTGAAGTAGGTTCCCAGTTCCCAATAACACCCAGTAACATCTAGTTTTATGTAATACTAGTTGTTGAAGAGTTAATGGACTTTTTTGTTGTGATGGTTAGTTCGTAGATATGCTTACCTATTTTGTTATTGTGTCCAATTAGAGGTTCTCAATCAATTTAAGTTATCTAATGATTTCCGAACTTCTCTTAAAATTATGTCGTCGGTTAATCCATACAAAGTAGGGACATAAATTAACATTAATTATTCTATGGACCTTACCTAAATATGTGAAGCCCTTAATTCTGCAACATTTCCTATATTTGAGTGCAATATTGCGACATATTCTCCCGGTACAGTTCTTTATGGACCGAGAGCTGAAACTTTGAGTGCATATAGAGCGACTGGCGACTCATATACTAAGAAATTAGTGCATACGATTATGGTCACTAATCCGTACGCAAAAAGGAATATATTAGCATGACGTATATTATGCTGGTCTCAGATATGTTGCGATTTATATGCCCAAAGTGCGGTAGCTATATAATAAGGCATCGTTGAGTAATTCAATTTAAATAATGACTCTTTATTACAGTCTAAATGCGTAATTTATCGTTATGAAGTAAATTGTGTATGTACTACGATGCTTACTAAGCATTTTTTTCTGTGTGCGTCAATGCAATAAAACAAATATCCGTTAACACAAAGGGTTCCGTAGGCAACATTATCTATAAAGCGTGCAAAAATACGTTTCTTGTATGTCCCCTTAAATACTTATCTTGTTCTAGTTTTCAGTATTTGTTGTTATAGCGGCAACATTAATACATCATGTCGTGTGAAAATTTCAACTGTCTGGCTGTGACAGACGGACGGATGGACGAAAAAGTCTTAGTAATAGGGTTCCGTGATTACGGTACCCTAAAACAACTTGTGTTCGTTTTTAAAAATCCCCTGTTAGATGCTAATTATGGTTTGTTTTTTCTGAGATTAAACTGACAAGTTTCCAAAGATAGCTAATTTATGTTATCAGCCAAGCATTACATGGAATGTGTAGATAAAAATCTTAAGCCTGACGGACACTGTCTGAATAGTAATTTACGACTCCATATTGCGAATGAACGTTTTATGCATTGTAGTTTTTTTATTCAATTTGAATTCAATTATGAGAATCTTAAGAAAGTAAAGTACACAAAGAGCTTTGGTAAATTCAGGCGTTTGAGATTTATCTAGATTGTTATATAAAGAGGAAAAAAATGTATTTGCATCCACACAATCTTTTAACTATTTATGTGATTTTGAAATGTCTAATGACTTGGCAATAAAGTTAAGCTACGCGAATAACACTTTATTTTCAGTTATTGTTAACAAATAATTGTTTATTATTCTTATGAATATATTTGTTATTGATACTTTTTTTTCAAGTTGTGGACTCATGCTGCAACTAATATTACTTATCCAAGTAGGCATAAAAACTCATCATCATTTGTCTAGACTTTTCCCAACTACGTTGGGGTCGGCTTCCAGTCTAACCGGATGCAGCTACTAATGTTTTACAAGGAGTTACTGCCTATCTGACCTCCTCAACCCAGGCAGGTAAAAAAACTCATTAGAAATATGTATCATTATTACGTAGCTATCATGTCTTCTGATCTCTAATCGTTTCAGGAGACAGACGTAATTAACGTACTAAGTATACTAATCTGGCTGATTTGCGTGTATTGCCTTGAAAGCAAAGGAAATCCTCCGTTTTAAGTTTAATTAAGTGGAGCTAAGAATTTATTAGATAAACATTCCTAATTTATTGTGTCTAGCCGTTTATGTTGTTAAATTAAAATGATGGTAATTGAAGCCAAAGATTGGTGTTCACTGTTTGTGCATTTATTTGTTTTTAGTTTAATATCTCTAGTTAAATCGAATCTGAAATCACCGACCCGCATTGAGCAAGCGTGGTGATTAACGCTTAATCCTTCTCCGTGTGAGAGGAGGCCTGTGCCCAGCAGTGGGACGATAAAAAGGCTGTAACAGTAACAGTGACAGTAAATCGAATTATTTCCTATAACAAAAACCTTTGATAGCTTTGGTAATGTAGCATACTAATAAGAATATACAAAACTAGCTTTGTTCCCGCGGTTTCACCCGCGTCCCGTAGGAACTACTGCCCGTACCGGGATAGTATATAGCCTATATTACTCAGGAAGTATGTAGCTTTAAAACAGTAAAATATTTTTTTCAAACCGATGTAGTAGTTTCGGAGCTTTTAGACAAACAAAGAAATGTTTCGTCTGTATTATACTACTTAATATGATGATGATACCTATGTATGACATTTGGGTCTCTGTGCTAATACTTCAGATACTACGATAAATAATACAACTGTAACAGATTCTGCAACCATTGAATAATTTCTTAACATTAAAACAAAGCAAGGTCGGTTACTATAAATTATTAAATTGTATATTTAATGACGCGTAATACAACACAAATGATTGCAATACTTGAGCCTACTTCATTATTAAAAGTCATAGTGTTACGAAATAAAAGGTAAATTGTGTGAGATTTGTCACACATTGATATTACTCACACACTTATACGCATACTTTATACGTATTAAGGTACGTTTTGAATGCCAACTGCCGACCGCACATGTCGCGATTGCATAAAATCGGCCGCAGCTGCACTACTGGTTTGTATGTACTTACATCAAATAATAAAATAGTCATTTTGTCCTCCGTGATTAAACATGAAACCGTTTCCGATCGATGCGGCAGCAGCACGTGCAGTCGCGCTTAGATATCAATTGTGTTCATACTGTCGCGGCATGTGCAGTCGGCAGCTAGCTTTCAAGACGTACCTTTACAAATGGGTTGTACATTAGACGAAATTTTCGTAAGACAGGTGTTAGATAAGTATGTTATAGAGAATATTGAGTAACTTGACGGAGCTAAGATGTTTCATTATCTTCTTATATGGTCGTCATTTATTTATATTTACTCAACAGCTGTACTGGGTATATAATTTGTGATTAACTTTCATGTACTGATGTGCCAATTTGTGAGTATGTGATAGTTTATTTGGTCATTATTTTGATTCACTGGTAAATAAGGACGCGAAGTTTAAATAGCTTACCTATAGAGTAAATTATCTCCAATTTACTCTACACTTTCAATCTTATCATAGAAGAGTACAAGCTTAAGAAAGTGCGTGACAAAATGACGAATTTATTTATATAAACGAAATGTCAAATAGGCTTATTGAACAAAATCAAAAGCTAGCCGAATAGTAGGTATGTTCTTATGTATTGTCACGGAACTAGTTTCATGGATTATTCAGTTTATCTAACTTTCACGAACACGTAAGTACAATAGATACATCTATACCTGGATACATTCGAGTTTTTGATCGCACTTTATGCAATACAAAATGCTGGCCAGCTTTCTTCTGGGTTTCTTTCATATGCAAAAACATTGTATCCGTTTGATGTTATTTATCCTACTAATATTATAAATCTGAAAGTTGTGAGAATGTATGGATGTATGTTTGTTATTCTTTCACGCAAAAACGGCTGGACCGATTTGTTTGAAATTTGGTACGTAGATAGGTGATACCGTGGATTAACACATAGGCTACTTTTTATCAACACACCACGCGGGCGAAGTCGCTGGCGGAAGCTAGTAAGACATAAAAATAAGACGTTGGCATTTTTAAATTTTAGCAAGAGTCATTAGTGTCAGTAATAGTTTATTTTCATTTACTTACCAGTTCACGAATCCTTAATAAGCACTATTTTTTTATATCACCTACCTAGGTACAACTTAAATATAAAGTCTGGAAAGCTGAGTTTTACCTCTTTACACTTTTAGCGGTGGTAATTAATGTCGAAGGCTCTTAATATGACACCTTCAGGATTTTTGTTTTTATCAAACACTACGATACAAACCTCTTCGTTAAGTTATTATCTAATTAGCATACTGATTGACTTAACTATCGTAACACTTGTGAATTGTTAGCCTTTATACCTACCAAGTGTGAAAGTCACATCATTTGCATATAAAACACGTGTTTTTATATCAGAACTTTTGCGTAGGAAATTTTACCTTATCACATTAAATATTGGGGTGACTTTTGAGTGCAAGATCGATTGCAGATGCTTGCTTGTTTCTCTTGTATCTGCAGGTTGACCTTGAGGTTATGGTAAGCCAATAAAGGTCAAAGGTTCAGAACGTTTTAAGTCGCAGTAGATACACTCTAATCTTAGCCCTGTGCACCTTTGTAAACACGATTTCAGTGTAGCAAAAGCTTTTGGATGCGTTCTCAAGAATAGGTTAAGTATCATAGTTTTTTTTTTGTTAAATAAATGTCAAAGAAATTAGCTAAAAGTTATTTTAACTACAAATAATGAGTTTGAAGAAATTAAAAATTTTATGCATTCAGTAATAACATCGTTAATTATATTTACCCTTTGGTTTGGTGGCATATACGCTTACAATTTCTATTACCTACTTTCACTATGACAAAACAAAATAACCTTTTACCAAACACTAAATAAAAGCTTAACATATTTTAATTAGGCACCACCTAGAGAATAAACATATTGTTTGGTTGTAATATCAGAAATATTCATTTCTGAAGATGTTTTCGAAATGGAATTACATAATCGAGCCAAAAATACAATATCGTATTTTTTTTTAATTAAGGAAAACCTGTATTGTATCAATTCACCTATATCAACATTTCTTATCCCAATGTTGGCTGGTATAATCATCGGCAGGGTTATTGAGCCCTGACCTTCACCTGCGCAGAAGCGATTTATTGGTTTATTGCCTTATGTGTACAGTGCGCAAAACGATCCCCACTCTTCCGCCGTCTAATTTCTAATTCCGTTTGGATAAATTACATTTGTACTCTGACTGACTGACACTTCCTTTACCATTGACAGTCTAAACCACGCCTTATTGGCCGTAATGATAAATCGGTAATAATTGCGAAATGATATAATCAAAAATAATTGGGTGTTCATATGTTGGAGATTTTAGTCCAATTTGATACTGTAGTATAGTTTATGTAATTGAACGACAGACAGAGATAACGGTGAACATCCAAGAAGGTAAAAAGTTTTCTTTATTTAGCATGATCTCTGAATAACTATATATATTTTTGCTCTGAATAATATTTATTCATGTTATTAAGATATTCTTTCTGCATTATTTTTAAGGAAAGTGTTACGAGAGAATTGACAAGGAATTATTTAGTCAAACTTCATGTTAAATAACAGAGTCTGGACACTGAGTTTGCACATATTTTTTTGGACTCAAAGTATGTTTACTCGTTTTAATCGTTAATCAAAGTAAGAGCGCTTATCTTAAACTTAATTAAGACAATTAATTTCTCATTATCACACCATCTCAATCAAATCCAGCACAAACACTCATATATCGTGATTAGCATTAATAGATTTTCCTGCACCTCAAACAAACGAAGATCTACAGCAGTCTTTTACGTCGTGTTCGAAATGGCATGAATGATTATCAGTATTATTGCTCGATTCTCATTTCTAACGATAAATAATGCATCTGACGGTACTTGCATATAAGTATGTTCCCACAGACAGAACTCTTTTGTTTGTTTCACGTGAATAAACTAATTGCAGGGTTATTCTGTGATTTAATTTGAGGTAGTTAGTCATCGTTATTATGAAGTAAACTTAATTAAAATAACTTGTTTTAGTTCTGGTTAAAATGTGACTTTTGTGTAGTCGAGCGCGCGGATCTGTCAGTAGGATTCAAATTGTTTCCATTGATATTGCAACCCTTCCAAATTGAGTATGATCGAGGGAGTAAATAGTAGGTAATATTTTACAATGTATCAGATCACCTTAGCGTTACACAAAAGTGATGGACAATCCATCTACAAACATTTCAAATCTAGCCTAATCAAACTTGTTAACTCTCTACCACAATGTATATAACCCCCACTTAGCCCACCAATTATCAACGAGCCAATCTATAACTTTCTCACTTATCACTATAACACTGACCTCTGGCGTATAATTTAGATACACGTTACAGAATAAGCAAGTAGAGTAGAGCGGTTACGTCACTACGGTTTTGTTTTCTCCGCACTTTCGATTTTATCCGCGGCGTGAGCGCACGGCATCGAACCACAGAGCAAGAAAATGCAGAAGACCCATAACTTTGACTTAGTACAAATCCACGCTTGTAACAATATAGCCAGTATCTAAGCTACAATGTATGTCTTGGTATTCTGCCAATGATTGTAATCGGTTAGACTGGCGTGCGTGCGTGAACTTTTTATTGCAATCAGTGAGACTTTTGTTAACCATCTTTTTCGTGGTTGGTAGGCATCTGGTGGAAATAAACGCTCTTACTGAGATAACGTTGTATTAATCGTGTCATTGAACTGATGAACACAATGCAAGTAGGTATTTTAATTGGAAAGCTGTGATTAAGATCCAGACTAAGTATTTAGTGGTAGTTTACTTAGTTTCTCTGAGATTTAGTTAGATAAGTATTTGAGGATCATAAAATGTATGATATGCGTAATATTGTCATACTTAATGCTTAATTGTTTTTCTAAGAAAAGTTAAAACAAGTTTAGTAAGGATTTCATCTATACTAATATTATAAAGCTGAAGAGTTTGTTTGTTTGTTTGAACGCGCTAATCTCAGGAACTACTGGTCCGATTTGAAAATTTCTTTCAGTGTTAGATAGCCCATTTATCGAGGAAGGCTATAGGCTACTTTTTATCTCGGTACGGGAAGTAGTTCCCACGGGATGCGGGTGAAACCGCTGGCAGAAGCTAGTTCAGTGATATACAAGGTGTTGATTTGCATTTGTGCCATACTTCAGGAGGAGGACATAAAATACGTAAATAATCGATTGGAATTACAGTAGACGGGAAATAGTTAATATGCACTGCTTTTTTGTCATTGTAATGTCATAGTATTTCAGAAGTAATCCAATTTTATGAATGAAATTTATGAATAATCATTGCGTATGCTTTGTGTTTGCGTTTGTGTGAGGGCGCAGCACGGTTTTAAGGCCAGTAACACATGCGCCAAGTTTAAATACGGCTAGATGACATTGACGGATTTCCGAAAAAAAAAACAAAAATTTTTGTACCAATTTTCTTATTGATTTGGGTTGAGAATCATTAGTATAATTACGTCCTTGACTATGGCACGGATGCAAATCAACAGCCTGTATACACATTATACGTAAGCCCCAATAATTCTGAAGTTCAACAGTTGTGCTTTTATTTCCTCAGATATGTAAATGTTTGTTGATAAATGTTCCCAAATCTTTTCTCATACTTTCTACTCTTAACCTTCAGTGTATTTTTACTATTATAAATAAAAATCACAATTATTTTTATCATGTACATAAAATAGAAAATAAACAATTGCATTAAATATAAGAACGGCATTACATTACGAAAATTGACTACTTTGAGTACAAATAGCTCATTTCTATGTTAAAACCGACTATTTAACTAACTATGTCGGCCGTTATTTTAATATGCACTTAGTATATAAGGCCAGTGTTTATTGTTTTATTACATACATTTACTTGCAATGATATGCCTATATACATTTGCATACTGTGTCAAGTACAAAAATTGTAACGTATGACTCGTTCCGCGCATAACTTTATTTTGACTTAAATATACATTACAAAGATAGAGTGGACTTTACTTTTAAGGTTTTTAAATACCCGTACAGACCATAGACTATGTACATTGCAGCTTTGCAAGCCGATTTATAAAAGTCAACGACCTTTGCTAATATTTGCAAAGTACCTAACGTCTTGTTAAGGATATAAAGTTTCCTTAAAGATTTACTTGCAAATTTATTTTAATATAATCTATACTAATATTATAAAGAGGAAAACTTTGTTTGTTTGTTTGTTTGTTTGGTTGTAATGGATAAACTCAAAAACTACTGGACCGATTTTAAATATTCTTTCACCATTAGAAAGCTATATTATCTGCGAGTAACATAGGCTATATTTTATCCCGGTGCGGGCAGTAGCTCCCACGGGACGAGGGTGAAACCGCGGGAAAACGGCTAGTGTATAATATAATGTATTTTATGTTACAATCAACTAGACCTTGTTCTGTCAATAATAATTTCAAAACTTTTAATTATAAGACAACTTAATTCTTCCTTAGAACAAAAACGCAACAATAAAACTACAATAATCAAGATAAGATCATACGCAAGAAGTATTGTTAGAAATAATCTGTACAAATACTAAATTACCTTACCTGTCAATAATAATTACGCGATTACCAGATAAGAATCTGCAGCTCGCAGAGACTGCCTCGTTGGTCTAGTGGCCGCAAGCGCGGCTGCTGTACTCGAGGTCTCAGGTTCGAGTCCCGGGTCGGGCCGAAATCGCTGTGGGTTTTCTTAAACTTTCACAAAGCAGCCCTTAGTCTGGAAGTTGGTGATTGATTCACCCGTGCATAGGAGAGCACGTAAATGTTGGTCCTGTGCCTGATCTCTTTCCGGTCGTGTCGGATTGCCGTCCCATCGGGTTATGAGAGTGAAGGAATAGATAGTGCACCTGTGTCTGCGCAAATGCTCGTGCACTATAATATGTCCTGCGCAGCTGGCTGATCACCTTAAATGAGAACAGCCGCCATGGCCGAAATCAGCCGTGGACGCCATTAACCATTATCTGCAGCTGGTTAATGACTATTAGACCTATAAGATCGCGTGTGGAAATCTCATAATAATAAAGTCAGTTCATCTGATATTCTACTTATCTCAGTTTCATGTTAAAGAGTACTTACAGCCTTTTAGATTTAGGATAATGTACTGATTGAGCTCAATGATTGATCATTCGCATTCCGCTTTGGAAATCAACAGTTAGTTAATCTTTCTAACTGTTGATCTTGTCGGTATCATGGTTAAATATTAGTGATTTAAGTGAATTAGAAATGTTTGTTTGATTGATCACGTTTTTTTTTTCAATGTTGTTTGATTTAAGTCCTTCGAAGTAATATAGCATTTGTTTTCAGTTAGCAGTAACGGATATTTACGTAGTAGAAATGCAAGATTTTAAAGAATACATTTACTTATATAAATTTCAAAAGCTACACTTAAGCAGTCTAGCATCATATGATAAACGATATGCTTTTTCAATTTTAAGAGGAGGAGAAAAGGGCCATATTTTTTATTAACGACAGCAATCTTTAAGGACATATATCGAAAGTAGCTGCATTTTTAACAATTTAGGGACCCTGAGCTAGATTTACGATTGCTATAGGTATCCACAACCTTTACGACCTCAAACTCACACACGAACAATTAGTTTAAATACTCGTATCTATTTCATAATCAAAATAACGTTCTAGTGCAGATATTATTATGAACGTTACGATATTGCACAAACCGGTCCAAGTTGACCTATATAACAATATCGAGAAACCAGCTCAAATGTGCACTAGTTTTATTAGTTATAGAACTATGATATTGTACAGTCGTTGAGACAACTACATTAATTACGATTTTTTAAACTAAAAAACGTAAAATAAGCGTAAGAACAGCAAACAACATAAAATATTTTGCAAATTCAATGAAAAGCTCACTAGCTAAATTGATGGTAAAAATATATCCTCTTGCCACTGTTAAAAGTCTAAACCTAAAAAGCTATGGTTCAAATCACGGAGTAGTTCCAATCCAGTAGTCAAGACTGTTATGAATTTGAATGAAATATTTAAACATTGATGAAATATTTTGATTGCTTCATATTGAATTCCATTTTCGTTTTCAATAACTTTTACAACCAACGAATAGCAATACTATAATTACAAATGTAGATATATTCAAGATGTTTCAAGTGTGGAGTTGGCAAATAAAATGTGAGTGGACTTGTGAACGCCGTGCGGAAATCAAGATCCGCGCGGTCGCGTCCGCCTCCGTGGCGTTGCGTTGCGTTGCATACACAGAATGTAATACATATCAATTCATAGAAAGTGGTCTTGCAGGAACTATTGACGCGAAAACCAGACCTGTAATTATTTTGGTTTAGTTTAGAAATGAAACGTGGTCGTAATTAATTGCGAATAAAGGTAAATTTTAAAATTAATAAATATAGACCTTGGATTATATTCGTAGGACATGCTTCGTATAGTGATAAATGAAGTAGAAAGAAATGTATCACATGGATTATTAATATCCAAAGTTTTTTTTTGCAATTGTGCCTAAGCTATTGCGTAAATAGCAAAAAAATTAAGAACACACTTAGATATTAAGAAAAGATAAAGAAGTTTATTTTGCATATTTTCATTATAAAATTGCAAGTTGTGTAAGTGGTATGACCAGTTTTAGTAAAGCAATACTTAATTCTAATACTAAATAACGTGTTGAGTAATAAAATAAAACTAACGGACAGGTGTTAATATGTATATTTACAGCGTGAAAGCTAGAAATGTTTATTCGATAAAAACAACGTAGTAGGTAAATCATTGTGTATTCTGTGTCTAAATTAAATAGATTGTTAAAATTACAATTTTATTACATCATTAAATGGCAGGTTTCTGAACACCCTTGTCAGCGATTACTGAAAAGATAAACCGCCGATAGGCTCGGAAACCGGTTGTAAAACATTAGTTACGTCCTTTTATCTTCCCAGTCTTCCCTAAATATGTTGGGGTCGGATTTCAGTATAACCGAATGCAGCCGAGTACCAGTGTTTTACATGGAGTGACTGCCTCCTGGGCGACTCGGTACCCCTATTGAAGACTGGTGGCTTTTGACTACCGTGGCGTGGTGGCGTTTATCGTGTCTTCAGCAACACGGAAGAACTCTTCATGACAAGATGGTCACCTTAACCGATTGACCAAGCGTTGCTTAACCTTATAATCGATCCGATCCTAATAGATATAAGTCAAAGCCGAGCGCTTTGACTTATACGAGCTCTTCCGAAATATATTGCACAGTCATCTAAAGTTACTTGTTAAAGTTTTCTTAGCGGCTGTACTTAGTAACTTACTAATAAGTTCGTACACGTAACAACACCGGCCATGTTACACTTTGGTCCGGTTTCTTACATAAAAATTACGTAAAGCATGGACACTCGAGTTGGACGCACGTTTTTCATTCATGTACGAAGACACGTGTCTGTCTCGGATAATTCATAAATCATAGTCATACTTTTGGAAGTACCTAATTGAAATGGATTTGTGTTAAAGAGTTTGTATTTTTATTTTTATGTTGGCAATTAGTTTAGATATTTTTATCTAAATAGTTTTTGGTTGAATGTAGTTGGTGTTCACTATTCATATACCTAATTGGTCACTTAAGTTAATACTTTTTCTACTTACTCATCAGATACCTAACTTGTGTCTTAACAAAAAGTAATTCGAAATTACACCACTATCATTTGATTAATTGGAGATGCTTAGGATTGTAACAGTGTATAAAAAATACCTATACTTTTTACACTGAAACGATTATTTTTGTTTTCATGCGACACAGCCTTTAGGAATAGTGTTGGTATTTAAGTATAGGTACGTGGCATTATATTTCTTTATGAACTAGTTAAGCATACCTACTATCAACAAACAAACTTTAACTCGCATAGGTACTTATTTACATATGCCACTTTTATAAGGCATATCCTATCTTCTCTGATGATCTACGATCGCACATTTCTGGGAAACAACATAACCATCACGACGACTACCAAATAGGGTGAGGCCGGTAACGTTGGACATATGCCAATGTTTTGCTAATACAACTCTATTAGTAATTAGAGAGTGCTTAAGAATTTTCCTTTGAGTGTAAGTATTGGAAAATGTTATCCCTTACGACATATCTACTTATAGAAAACTTTTTATTTCATTTTTTGCAAAAAAACTGTTTTTTAATTACAAAGATATGATTGCAGGGATTTTTTTACTTTCTAGTAAGTATCTCAGCGAATAATTATGATTTATGAAACTATGCCGTAC
Source organism: Helicoverpa assulta (assembly GCA_963856015.1). NCBI lineage: Eukaryota > Metazoa > Arthropoda > Insecta > Lepidoptera > Noctuidae > Helicoverpa > Helicoverpa assulta. The sequence goes on from CAWLCW010000027.1 coordinate 6,498,698, forward strand.
ATATCACTTTCCCTCTGTCCCAGTAGGGTAAACATTTCTAATAAAAATGAGTTTCTATAATTTAATAAAAATGTTAATCATCGATATTGATGCTCTTTTAAAAATAGTATATAGAATGAACTTTAAATAGGTAATCACGTCATACGTAATTTTGAAATAACTTCGGCTGCATGTTTCTTTTCGTGCCTTATACTAATTTGTAGGCACTTCGAGGAAACAATTGTAACATTGTAACATTGTAACAATATCACAGGAATGTCAACTAAAAAGTGATAATATTATAAAATACGGTGTCTTGGGTAAAGTTTTTAATAAAGACAAAATAAGCCACATTTAATTTCATAGCATTCATCATTTTATTACAAAAGTTATGAAAATGTAGTAAGTTCCTAAAAGAAATAGCATAACATCTTTGCGTATGTGGGCGATATCTTTTACATTTTGAGGTATTTTTTTAACAGATGCATAGTCAAAATACTGACCCATTATTCGTAATACTACACGAATCACGAAAGGAATTGCTGAATATTACTTAATTGGAGAGCCTACCCAGATACCAAATATGGTTACCTTAACGTAATCTTGATCGAACGACGATGAATGAAACAAAATACTCTGCCTGCGGCCACCTGTGGTCGCATTACTCAATATTTCCACAAAAGAATGTCTATCCCAACCGCAGAAGGTGAGTGTAACAATAATCTAGTGTGACCTAGAATGTCCAGTAATTGTTCGCAATACAGTGCACGGCAATTTGCTTTTGTACCCCAATCAACAGTAATTCACCCGGCATTAGTAAATTTCTGTGCATTTCCCATTATGCACGATTATTATGCATCGTAGATTTTATGGAAATGACCAATTGGTCACATTGCGGCCATTCATGAAATAATTGGTTGTGATTATTTTCAATTTTGCGGTAGTGGTCATTGTGAACTGAATTGAATTGAATTTAGCCCTTGAATCATTTGAAATGGACCAATTTATAGCACTTTTAATAACTAATAGACTGAGAGCAAAAGCTATAAGTGATACACAGATATTAATCCCCCTTCTAAGGAGTTCATAATACCAATAAATGTGTTTATGCAACACGTAATATAATTATTGATTACTAGCTTCTGCCCGCGACTTCGTACGCGCATCCTGTCCCTTATGCCAGCGACTACGGGGTCAGCAAAATCAAAGATCTTAATAGTCTGATATTGAATTTTAAGGGCCCATTGACTTGAAAACAACGGAATACGCATAACCATTAGAAACGTTCCATATATTTAATTTTTGTATTTTAACGGCAAAAGCACAGCAGACTAAACAAAACGCTGAGAACTGAACCGCAATAGACGTGACCATAGGGATAAAGTAGTGATTCTAATTAGTCCGCATTTAAGTTGTGTGTGGCAAAAATATTACACGTAAAAAAATATTAAATAGATGACAATGTCGTGGTGACTTAGTGGAAGTCGTGGTGGTTTAGTGGGTAGAGAACCAATCTCTCAAGTATGAGCGTGCGTCTTTGATTCCAGGTCTGGCAAGTACCTGCCAATGCAACTTTTCTAAGTTCGTATGTACTTTCTACGTATATTTTGGATACCAATGACTGTTATTTGGAGGGGAAGTTAAACTGTAGGTCCCGGCTGACATTGAACATTCTTGGCAGTCGTTATGGGTAGTCAGAAGCCAGTAAGTTTGACCAGTTTTACCAAGGGGTGTTGGGTTGAGCGCGTAACCGGGTTGTGGAAGTCAGATAGGCAGTCGCTTCTTGTACTCACTGGTACTCAGTTGCATCGTGACTGGAAGTCGACCCTAACATAATTGGGACAAAGGCTCTTGAGATAATAACGACAATAATAATGAGTTATAAGCACCGCAGGACATCTGAGGCTGATGACGGAGAGTAGCGACCCCGCGGGGCTATATATACTGAGTTCTCCAGGGATAACAGGGAGTGCGTAATCTGCGTTTAAAGTCCGCCGAGGTATCCTCACCCTTCAGCCGCTCATGTCCCTGTTGCCCTCTTGTTGCTATTCAGTGACTGATTCCCGGGGGCCCAGTAAGTGAGGTGGCGAGTCTCCACCTGCCATTTTTACATGTATCTAATACATTGTCATCCACTAACATCCCATCACAATAGCCCAAGTACTTTTCCTCCATAGTTAGCAATAGCTTAGCACTGAACCGGGGATTGTCTTTTTTTTAACGACGTCCACCGTGTTTTTCCTGGGGTTCATTTCTATAGTGTATAAAGGGATAATCGTCTGTTTTGTGTCACGATTTCATTAAAGTTGTCTCAAAAGGGCTTCAGTGTGTTGGCTTCGGCCCCACGTTTGCCTCCCAAAAATTCGGAACTCTGTAGTCCCAAGGTCTGGAAAGACATACAAAATAATAATGATATATAACGCAACAAAGTCGGAGAGTGGGGGCTCGTGACGCCACGTCTAGGTATGTAAAATTTGTACTAAGCAGTGACTTAAGACAAAATTCAAGCGTGTTGTATCTTCGTTATTATTTGTTTGTGAGAGAGAGAAAAGAAAAATACGTGTCCATTATTTTAGGGTTATCTAAAAGACAGACTAATTACTTTTTTTGATTCACCATACCTATTTCATAACATTCATTTCTATACATTTCAAGTGTAGTATTGCTCTTGAAGTTCTACATCAGGTGTTCCAGATCTTCGATGTTTATACGTCAATAGACAGTGCTTATCAGATTGAACCACTTTTGCTAGAACCTCATATCTTCATATGCTATAGTCTAGCTGGGCTCCTGGAGTTCCAACATCTTCAATTTTTATAAGTCAACAGAGAGTGCTTATCAGATTGAACAACTTTTGCTAAAACGTCATACCTCTATATGCTATAGTCTAGCTGGAGTTCCACATCAGGTGTTTTAGATCTTCAATTTGTATAAGTCAATAGAAAGTGCTTATCAAATTGAACAACTTTTGCTAAAACGTCATACCTGTATATGGTACAGAGAAGCTGGGCTCTTGGGGTTCTACATCAGGTGTTCCAGATCTTAAAATTTATTATCTCAGCTGAAAATGCTCATCACATGAAACAATTTTTGCCATGGCACCATTTTTGTATCTCTTATAGTTTTGTTGGTCTGTTGGAGTTCTGCATCAGGTCTTCAAGTTTCGAAGATAAATCATAGCCTATATGTTGACCAGGCTTAATACTGATACAATAAAGAAAAAATCATTGAAATCCGTTCAGTAGTTCCGAAGATTAGCGTGTACAAACAAACAGACATACAGACATACAGACATACAGACATACAGACAAACAGACAGAATTTTTTTTTTGGATTTGTGCTCCATTACTGTTTCTAAACCCCACCCAATTATTATTTTTTTAATATATTCAATGTACAGACACAGTTTTTTTACAGATTTATTATATGTATAGATAACTACTACGTAAAGATGTGACCTATGACACTAGCGGATGTGAGACTTGGTTATTTCGAAACACGACGGAAGATTAAATAATCCTGAGGTACATGGAAATTAGGACAAGATTTCCTTCTTTATATAAGGATTGAATCAATCGAAAATTCATTTAGATAGGCGCACTAGTATTTTTACTAAACTATGTTGGGGTGGGTCAGTTTCCAGTATGACCAGAAAGCAGCTGAGTACCGGTGTTTCACATGGATCGACTGCCTATCTGAGCTCCTCAACCCTGTTACCCGGGCAACTCTATAGCTGTTGGTGAGACCGGTTGTCTTCTGTCAACCCGTAAAGACTGCAAAAGAGATGTCGACACGACGAAAATCCTCAACTTAAAGTATCTTAGAACTAAAACTGTCTTGAATGCACAAGCTAACAAGAGCTAGGTTTGTATGTAAAAGCAACTATTAGAGTGTTGCAACGCCTCGCCCCTGCAACTGCAATTATTTTACAACTGTTGTAAGTTCGTTGCACACTGCAAAATAGAGCAATTATCTGTCCGATCGAACATTGTGTTGGGAAATCTTATCGGATATGCCTGTTTTTTAGGATTATTTGTACGTATCAAATATTCCCTATTGTTTTACACGAATAGTCCATAAGAACTTAGAATTCGTTTTATTTAAAGAAATACTCGAATCCCTGTAAATTTATAATTGGGAAATACATTTAGGTATGCAACTTGTTCATTTAAAATTTTGAATTTAGGTACTATGTTTTAAAGTTGAAAAGGGTGCTTGGACGCTAAAATGCAGACTTTATTTATAAGCTTTCTCTAGCTATATACTATTATATAATAATTTGAAAAGTCATAACTTTTCACCAAGCTCTAACGCAGTGTAAGCGGCAAAAGTAATTTTCACCGTTTATTACGATCGGTATAAAACGTCCGCTAAAATAACAATGCTTCACAGCTGTTAATAACAAAACAACTTAGGTATAGTCAACAAGACAATACAATTCATAACAATAGCTAAATTACCAGGTATCTAACCTACAATCAAAATAACATAAGCCGGAACAAATTCATAGGAAAACCACATTTCTTTGTGTATACTAACATTATCAAGAGGACATAATTATATCTTAGTTTGTTTGCACCCTTAAAGCTCCGAAACTACTGAACCGATTTGAAAAATTATTTCATTGATGAAAAGCCGCACTCTTTCCGAGTAACATAAGCTATATTTTATTCAGGTACGGGCAATAGTTCCAATGAAGACGTGAAACTGCGGGGAAATGGCTAGTCTCTTATAAATTCCAGATGCCATCAAGCCAATCTCTTGACAGTTTCAACTTTTTATGAACGTGTGAAAAACATATGTAGATGAATGAGATAAAATGGTAATTATGACGTCTAACCTGCGTCATTTTAATGATGTTATGACGTTTACGCAATTATTTTGTCTAATAGTAATCGGTTTAATTTTAAAATAGCTTGTGATAATTCCTTATGCCTATTTTTATGAACCAACTTTTTCTCATTTATTCCGACGAGCATCTATTTATTTTTTTGCAAATGTCAAAGTACCTAATTAACAACTACAAAATATTTTATTTGATATTTTATTTCATTAATTTTGGTTTTGGAATTTGCAAACAAATTGGCTCTGATTAAAATAAAACCAAGAATAATAATTGCAACTGAAATCATTATCAAAAACCTCCCATTTTTTACCACATACCTAATTGCGAGCGAATTTGTTAAAACAAGAAATAAAATAAATCTTGTGTTCATTGTTTTCAAGTCAGTAGAGACATACATTAGTGAAAATAATGTCACTTTTTGTATCATTAAATTATGATTATGTAGATCCAAAGCGACATGTCGTGGGAGAAAATATTCTTACATACATTGATAAATTACGTGCATAATATGAAAGAAGAATTCGTCCCACTATGATGTTCACATGACTTGAAGTACCACCTACATACGTTACTAATTACTACACCAAATATGACGTTACTGTAATAATTTATAGATACGACTTTGTATTGTGGTAATCTACACTTCTATACGAAAATAATTAGGAGATTTTTTTTTGTTTCTTGGTTTGTGCCCTACTTGGTTGGTGTGTGGTTCTTGGAGTCGTGGTGGCCTAGTGGGTAAAGGATCAGCCTCTCAAGTATGAGGGCGCGGGTTCGATCCCAGGTCAGGCAAGTACCAATGCAACTTTTCCAAGTTTGTATGTACTTTCTAAGTATATATTAGACACCATTGACTGTGTTTCGGATGGCACGTTAAACTGTAGGTCCCGGCTGTCATTGAACATCCTTGGCAGTCGTTACGGGTAGTCAGAAACCAGTAAGTCTGACACCAGTCTAACCAAGGGGTATTGGGTTGCCCGGGTAACTGGGTTGAGGAGGTCAGATAGGCAGTCGCTTCTTGTAAAGCACTGGTACTCAGCTGAATCCGGTTAGACTGGAAGCCGACCCCAGCATGGTTGGGAAAAAGGCTCGGAGGATGATGGTTTGTCCTAAAGGCTCCGAAACTACTGGACTGATTTGAAATATTCATTCACTGTTAAGAGGCTTCACTCTTACCAAGAAAAATAAACTATTTTCATCCGCGTACAGGCAGTCCACGGGACGCGGGGGAAATAGCAGGAAAGCAGCTGGTAATTTATAGACACCGCTTAGAATCGTTGCCGTACAGAATATTTGTACATATAATATTACGTACACTCAGTTTTTTGCCTCACTATTTACACTGGTCACTTTTTCTTTATAACAAAAAAAAACTACCACATAGGAATCAATCAAGGTATAAATTAAGATCTACCTCACTCATCCTGATTAATATAGACCTTCACTGTCCGACTCATATATTGTTTGCTATATAATTAAAAAATCAATCAATGATCAATTTCTTCAATGACCATGTCCATGACATAAACTGACAGCTGAGATAAAAAAAAACATAAAAATGAATCATGTCCATTGTACATACGGTTCATCAAAATGATTAGTCCTCTTTAATTGCTATCGCCGGCATTTTATTATCTTGTACCTATAATTAAAACTCTTCTGATACACAAGACATTGAATATCATTGTGACATGGTTGTACAATTTATTATGAGAAGAAGGTTTTAAAGTAAGTAAATAAGGCATGTCGTATTCCGTTCTTATTTTTAAGTAATTTGGATTTTACTTGTTTCTCGAATATTGAGCATAGGTATTTTTTAAAGCAAAAAACTGAGAAATTTGAATGTGCCGATATTTCTTACTCTTTCACTTAAAAAACTGCTGGATTTTAATAAAGCTTCGTAGAAATAAAAACCAACATCAAAATAATATAAGATAGGTACTTTACAACCAAACGCAGAAAGCAGTTCCCCTGGAACGCGCGCATAACGTTGTTCTTGATATTTTCTTGACATCTAAGATTTGTCTGAAAGGTCTCAATCTTAGCCCCATTAGAGGTAGTAATTTTATCACAAAGACTTCTACTTTTCACATTAGCCAGATAATCAAAGAGATGTGTTTATAAAGGATAAATTAAGTCTGTAGCCATTCATCGCGTGTCCAGACACAGATTATAATCACGTTTAATTGGTTCTGGTTATTCTTCCATATTAATTATGCTTTTTTACAGCAGTTTTCCTCTGTTATCTTTTTTCTTTATTTTGTACTGTAAACACAGGATTCTGAGTCACGGGTTAACGTTCACGTGATAATTAAAAAAGGTATTTGTTGTTTTTTCTATAATGGTGCTGATTTCAACCACGTGTGTCAACAACCGTAGGAAAGACGATGTTGATGATTCCTTATTCAGAGGCCTGGTTATAGTAATATTGTTTTCAATCTATTTTATGTTACAGAAATTAGTTTTACGTTCAATAATATGAATTATTAGCAACGTGAATATGGATTGAAGTCGTAGTAGTGTCCCTGTTGATGTTAGAATGTTAGATTTTAACATGTTGAAAAGAAACTACGAAACCTACGAAGAAAATTTGCGGTTGATCAAAATTTAAGGGTGAAATTATTTAGCAAGTCTTACAAAAGATTGTTTATTTATTAACCAGTTGTGTGTTAATAAAAAATTATTCTTTATGTTGTTTGTCAACGTCGGTATGCATAACGGTATACTGTCGATCAAAAAAACGGTAAACCACAGTTCAAAAACCTTAAGTTAATAATTTGTGATGTTACCGGATTACACATAATATTGTAATAAATGGTGTCTAAATTAGTTTGATTATATTATAAACTAGTTTGCTGGTTCAGCGACCTTCTGATCAAGTATTACAAAGATTTGGAAATATTAAAGTCAGTATTTGTCGTGAATTTGATGAGATAACACCTATCGGTATGTGATTTTATTATTTCTAATATCTTTTTTTTAAAAAAGGTTAAATTATATAAAAATAATTAAGCTTGTTTCAATGTAGTACCTATTCCGTTATATTTGTTTGTGTTGTTTTAATTTATCGTAGGCTAGACATTTTATAAAAGTTTTTTTAGTACGACATTTTGGCAGAAATCTAATTAAACTTTAACATCAAAATATCTTCATCTCATTTTTCTCTTTAATTGAGTCAAACGATTTTGACAAAAATATCTTATCCACTATCCTCAATTTTACTTGATTTCCTTGGCCCGATATTTGATTTAATTCTAAATAATTTTCTTTTACATCTCTATTCTCCTGTATATTCAGCACCTATTCACCATGTAATTCTCAATAATGATGGATCAGTGGCGATGCTAGATACGACATAATGATGCTTATGAAGTAACTACCAGTTGTCTGCGAGATGACGAGATAAACATAACCTTCGTAAGCGTGTAATCTCATAACCTTTATCTGGGTCGTGCAGTATCGATAGGTGTTAGATATCTGTAATTTAAATTAAATTATCCGAGTTATATCTTAAAGAGAATTAGAAAAAAAAAATGTTTGAAAAATCTTCTCTTTACAAAAACGTGATGTCATGAGTTCACCGGTAAAGTTTGTTGCCCTACATTTATATCTAAGTAAATATTTAATGTTTTGTTACAATATAAAAATATGGTGTTTTACCAATCTAAAATATGGGCTAATTATAATCACCATTTGAGACTGTCATCACGCCTATTGTTGTGTAAAAAATAGACTCCTTGTGTAGTATGGACGATATTAGACAGTCGTTATGTCCGCATTTCAAATCATTTCAAAAGTTTTTTTCCAAGTTAGTTATTAAATACTCGAGGAAAAAATGATTAAAAGTGCGTTTATTATTGTTACAGATAACTCACGCTGCAAGGACAGGAACGAACCTCCATCGCACCGACCTTCTTGCCGTGATAACCTACACGGATGGAATGTCATTCACCAACTGACGTTTCAACGTAGCACTTGTATTTACGGCATTTTTAGTTCGTACAAAATCGGACAGTGAAAAACTATGCGGATAAGTTCCGAAAGTAGATAGTATTTGTATAAAAAAGGTTTTGTTTTTTGGTGTGATGGCGTTGTGGAAGTCTGTGGGTTTGTGGACAGTGTGTGTGGTGCTTTGCCTGCTGGGCAAGATCTCGGGATTGGACAATGGACTCGCCCTAACGCCGCCGATGGGCTGGCTCGCGTGGGAGCGGTTTAGATGCAACACCGACTGCAAAAATGATCCTGATAATTGTATAAGGTAAGTTTCTAACATTATATTGTAGTGTCGGATTAAGTAAACTTAGAGGTTTCCCAAGTTTTAAAAAGTAGTAAACTTCTTACCAATCTAACGTGACTGAAGATCACAACAGCGAAAATATTTAATCACTTTGGATGACCAGGGATTCTCTCAAGGTCTTAGTGCGGGGCCTTTGCTACACGGTTAAATTCGGAGATGCTTGATATTCCATTTGAATATTTAACATTGTCCGTCTCTAGAAACAAGCTTTTTGACTCGTCAATCTTAGTCAGGAAAAACAATTAATAATATTGTGAAATCTAGTTCCAAATCTAGTCCGACTGTCGAATTATTAAAATATTTAGGAAGTCACACCTGGTCGGTTGAACTTCAAGTTTTTATTGATGCATTATTTATTACTATTTATAGGTAGGTAGGTACCTAATATAGCTTGTAGACATAATAGTTTAGCTCTTTGATGTTTTTGTTGTTATTTAATAAACGTACCTATGATCCAGGAAAAAACCTTGAACCTTTACGGGTGCAAATATGCAATTTCCTGGTCAACAATCTAACATAATTCACGATTAATAATAGTAAACAATATGGTTTATACATAGAAATGTTTATATTAAATGCATCTTGTTTCTCGATGTGGTTTTAAGTGAGGTTTATGTAATTTCCTTTAGTTAGCGGATACAACAATGTATTTGAATTATGTTTTCCGACCATCGCTAGTTAATAAACTTTCCTGTAGTTTAGAGAGTTGTTGATGGTTTGTATGTAATTTATTCTGCGTGTCTTGTTTGGAAATGGTTTTGATGTGTTTCTTGTTATCAACATAATTTCAGTTAATTATAAAGGTATGTTTATATGTATTGTGATAATTTAAGAGTATTTTCGTAATAACGCTCAGTAGGTATATTCTTTACGTAAAATGTTAAAGTATTATACCTAAATGCGAAAGTGCCCGTGTTTCGAGAGTTCAAACCAAAACCTGATGAACTGATGTTAATGATATTTGGTACATAGTCCATACTTAGATAGTATCGAAAAGTTGTCCTCCGATAACATAAGATACGGTGGGAACAGCTACCATGAAAAAAAAATAATAAGCACTATCGTTACGATAAATCCTGAATTTCTTCCTTGATCCACCTTCAAATACCCACAATCCTTGATCCCCCTGTTTAACCCAGTTTCGGAAAATGACTTTCCCAACACCTGGGTGAAATTCGGGAAACAGCTGGTACTAACACTTATCAAGAACAAAATTTGATATAAGTATCTACATTTCATACCAACAATAAACCAATCCACAGTGACCGTCTATTCCGGACAATGACGGACATCCTGGTGTCTGAAGGGTACGCAGCCGCCGGGTACGAGTACATCAACGTGGACGACTGCTGGCCCGAACGGGAACGCAATGCGCGCGGCCAACTCGTGCCTGATCGGGAACGGTTCCCCTATGGTATGAAGAGCTTGGCTGATTATGTGAGTATTTTGCTTGTTTTTTTTTTATTAACTACGGATTTTGAACCGACTTCAAAAAAATTATGTTCCTTGTTTGAACTGTAGGTACCTATGTATGTATCCTTGTGCGCGATTAATTCACTTTTGGGAGAACCGATTTTGATGCGTTTTCAGCATACCTAGTACATATTTGTTAGACGTAGCGTAAGATTGTATTTGATGCCGGAACCTTTGAGGATTATAGAGAAATAGATCTGAATTTGATATAATTAATCAGGTTTTTCTTATACCTATTTATTTATTTTGTTTAGTATACTAACCTTAGTAAGTATAGTAAGTAATGAAAACTAGCCTTGCACGACGATTGTAATGAGTCATTAAATTAGAAATATTACATAAATAGTTGCGGAACTTATGAAATTATCATTTTTAATATTAGTGTTATAAATTATGTAAATTGATAGCAATTGCATGCTTGTGATCAACTGTTTGAGTAATACTATTAACTGACTCATATTTTGATCTTACATTTTTTTCTAATTGTTAAGCGGTCATTGTACCTACACATTAATTAAAATACTCGTAAGATTTTCACCCACCAATCCACTATTTCAAGGGCAATCCTAGTTTTTGAAAGTAGATATTTTATCTGAAACTAGCTTTTGCCCGCGACTTCGTTCGCGTGGAATAATGGCATCCGGCAGATTTTTGGTTTGAACAATAGATGGCGCTGTATGTCCGGAATAAATTGTATTTTTTATTTTTATTTTTTGTAATAAAAACTATCCTATGTCCTTCTCCTGGCTCTAAACTACCTCCCTGCCAGTTTTCAGCTAAATCGGTTCAGCCGTTCTTGAGTTATAAGTGGAGTAACTAACACGACTTTCTTTTATATATGTTACAGCCATAGTGATTAAATATATATTATACATAATCACTGGTCATTATATATATTACTTTATCCAAATTTAGTAGATATTATAAATAATAGCTAGATAATATGTATAATATGCAGACTTATTACTTTGGCTGTAACATATATATAGATTAAGGAAAATCATGCAAAGCTTTTAAAACTTTATTGAATTTATTCATCGAAGTATTTTGTGTCTTTTTAATGGACGATCTTATTACATGTGTGTTTAGGCAGATTTACCGACATGTTTTAGAACAGAGCATTGACTTGTACCTACTAACCTTATATTGCTTTCGTTAAGATGTTAAGAAGAAAATATATGTTATAAGATTTATATAAATCTTAGGATTAGGATCAAATTATTACCAACTGCTATAATTACTTGGCTTGTAAATTCCTAACATTTTCATAACATCCAGTTAGCTTAGTTTTCGTAACTGAATGAGATTGGTTAGCCAACCGTGTGTACTATACATTCATAATCTAACTTCGTAATCAGGCATTTAAATCACTGTTTACCAATGTTATCCAATATTTAGTGTTTTGTGGTTACAATGACGAAACAGTTTGGTTTTGTGAAGAAAGAATTTTGTTGGCGTTTTAATTAATGCCATCAACTGTGGTTTGCTACTTTTGGATACTATAGTATGCCTTCGAAATCGTTCTACGTCAAAACACTTCAAATATGCAAAGAGTACCTATGCACATTGAACCTTCATAACCGTTATGGACACTGCATCTCAAAATCCTTCAGAACTTCCATTAATCTCGAGCGTAGACGCTGATTTATGCATTCCATAACTGTATATAGTATTTTGATCACATTATCACCTAATTATCTTAATCCACTTAAATACCATCTCGATCATAAATCGATACTTAACCGATAATCGCAACACATTACAATAACATCGACAATTTAAAACAGCTATTGATGCTCAATTTTTCCTCGAACACAGAGCATATGCTGCATAGTTTTTGTACATTGGCCTGCACACGCATCATTGCAGTCCAAAGATTCATTGAACCGTTGAGATTACTTAACTTGATGTTATTATGTTCGTTCGTATGATTTACTGCAGTTAGGAATAGATGTAATCACGAATGTTACTTGAGAACCGTTTTAATAGTTGAAAAAAGCAATTCGGTGTTCAGTAAATTAGCTGGAATTTCGTGTTTGCTTTGAGCGTTAGTGATCCAAAATATCAACTAATCGGATAACTCATTAATTTGATAGCGCAACTGACTTCAGTCTGTCTTCAAAGACTTATTAACATGTTATCTTGTCAAAATATTGCACACATATGTGACTGTACGAATGGGCGTCTGTATAGATATACTTATTCATGTTATTTAGTATTATTTACATGCTCCTATGTGTACCTATATAGAATATTTCAGTGGACATTCAGTAGATAAAGGAGAGTGATTTTGTTGCAAAACCATTTCATCTTTCACGACAGTCTTACAAAAACTATGGCTTATTAAAAAAAGTAAGAGAAGTACAAAGTTATATTTAAGTTTATATAAAAGAGTTTGTTTTTCTACCGCTACACCCAAAGCTACTAAACAAAACACGCGTTGAGATTTTCGTCACGAACACAAAAGAGTTAGTGCACAGGCTACACCATTACCTAACAAGTTGAAATAGTACTCGCTCGGTTTTTACACTGGTCTTATAGACAACCTATTGTGTGTCTTGTTATACTGTGTTTGAAAACTTTTCATTCATCGTTTGTTTATTGTTTGGTCACTCTCACGGTGAAACTTTGGGTTCACGATTAAACGTGATGTTGATTTACTTTAAATCAATATTGGTATAGTTATCGCATTTTTAACCAACATCAAAAAAAGAGGAGGTTTTCAATTCGGATGTTTTTTCTGTCTGTCTCTTTGTGGTAAATTGTGAAGTTGTTAATATGAATATAATACGAAATTCTGGTTTTTTTAAGACCTGTTTCCTGTTAAAAATCTAAGTTAAATATATAAGTAATTTTATTTAACGAAACATGCAAAAGGTATTCAAATGAAAAAGTAAATATTATTATTCTACCTGCTGTTTTGTTTAATAACAAAAACCATGAAATTGCTAATTGAAGCTTGAACACAAAAGTTTTCTTCAGTGTCACTGACTCCTTGTAATCTCAATGTCAGTTGTCAGTGTCATCTTTTTATTGGTCATTTGAATGATATCTTTATCGACAAGAAATAATGAATCATCGATCAGTTGGTATAAAAACATCCATATATCACGTAGGAAATATAAGATTAATTACAGATGTAGGCATCTTTGCAAATGCAAATAAGAGAGACGGGGTTTTTTTTTTATTATTTAACGCGAAGTGTCCGAAAGGTTGAAGGTGGAGATAAACCCGAAACCCTAATTATTTTTGTAGGCGATTCGACGTGAGCCAGAACTGTAAGAAAAGTATAAAAGTCATTAGATATTGAATAATTATAGCTTAAATCATCTTTTATAGATGTAAAAGGCCACTGATGATGATGAGTAAACGATAGGATTGGGCAATATCTTAGAGTGATATTAATAATAATTAGGGTGAAGAACAAGACAGTGACTACAATGAAAACCCTTGACCCGTCTTAACACCTACAGCACGTTCCTCCCATAGGTATTAAGTAGAACATGATAAAACAAATAGGTACCAATTAATGTTGTAGTAGTATGTTAGTTATTAGAGCCTTGGGGCAAAGCTATTATTGATACGTGCTATTTAGAGATTCAAGCCTCAAGGGATTCTGTCAAAGCCACGCAAAACGATGTAAGAATGATAAATAGTGAGATGTCTTTGAAAATAGCTGGTAGTCATTACGATGATATTAATAGTTACCGTGATTAATGACAATGTTGAAGTTTAAAGTTCAAGTGTAGGTAAATAATGAAAGATAGAATAAATTGAAGATTATGAGATCAGAGACAAAATTAAAATGTTCCGAATATAATGAAAAATATATGGAGGTGCAGCATTTATAGTTCCATCTGGTTCTCACACTAAAAGAATTATGGTCATTAAACCATCATAATAGGGCCTGATAACTTTTTGTTCTCACAGGTTGATATTGAGCAATATTGTAGTAGCTACTATGTTATAGTTTAGACACAGTCTTTTGTAGATGAAGCTTTATATTCTACAAGACAAATCACCATTGACGAGTCCATAAAAACATTAATCTTAATCTTGTTACAAAACAGCGCTATTGTTAATTTTTCTTATGGTTACCAGTGTAATAGCAGTACGCCTACTATTAATTTTTTAATTGCTGTTTGCTAAAACAATGATAGCTATGCTGCCTACGGCGTTTTCAACCTTGGTATGGATGGTTTGGAAATCATACTTAACGAAAAAATGCTTATTGTAATTCGAGAAGATTTATTATTTTGACGTTTAAAAAGATGGCAATTGAGAAGCAACGATTTTGTTTAAAAGGGAAGGCAATAGGTATCGTTTACTTTAATGAACATACTTAAATCTTATGGACCCCTATCAATCATTATTGCCTTTACCAAATGAATTATATGAGATAAAGATAATTATTGGCCTTTGTACTAAGGTATACCTACCAGTTAAACCAACTAATGCTAAGAACTTAGGACAAACGTAATAACAGAAAATGGGACTGACTGCATTAGCTATGTGCGACGCAATAGCGTCGCACATAGCAATTAAAATCAATATTCATCAAGATGCAGATAACCAAAACAAACTAGCATAGTCGTGCTTACATGTGATTAATATCTCAATATCTCAGATAAATGATGTGGTCTAGTAGGCGTCAAGTAAGGAGTACTACTTTACCTACCTCTATTCTATCGTTGCAATTTAAGCTTGGATTAAATTGCAACGATAGAAATCAGATTCATCATCTCCCGACTTCCCGAGCCTTTTTCGTAACTATGTTAGGGACAGGTCCGTTTCCAGTCTAACCCGATGCAGCCAGTGTTTTACAAGGAGCGACTGCCTATCTGACCTCCTCAACCCAGTTATCCCAGCAACTTACTGGCGTCTGACTACCCGTAACGACAGCCAAGGATGTTAAATGACAGGTTGGACCTACAGTTTAACGTGCCCCCCGAAACATATGTAAATCAGATTGCGAAACTTTATTTCGCAAATATTCTAGGTTATAGTAGATTTGGTAGCAGTAATATTTACTTTTTGAATTAATCATGCGTTGTAACCTTGCTTCTAATCCATTTAACTTAAGTCACTTTCAGATTATAAATGATATGCCACAACTAATGTTGTGCTAAGGTCTTTTTTGCCAATGTCGTGTGTTATTTTGTACTTAATAGCGTACTTACCTACTTAGATCTATGACAATCTAAGTGTTGAAGTGTTATTTCACAGTTCGTGAATTATTAAGTGGGCACTTTGGTTTTTGTCATCACAATGTATCTAGTGGCTTCAATATAAATAGCTACATCATCAACTGAAGATACTTATATCGTTTTAGACATGACTTTAATAATAATAGGTACGGGTTTTAAGTCTTACATTTCCCACATGAAATTTATCAGTCACTTCTACAAACAAGCTGAAGCCAACACGTAAAAAGTCACATCGTTAGTGACCAGACTAAAAATAAGTATCATGTTCAGCAAAATGACCCGCAGTCATGTCACGAGTTACGCAACATACTTACCGTCGAACAGTGTACAACTTTTTACCATCTGTCGTAAAACACTTAACTTTACCGTGTTTGTATAATGAGGATTATTTCCTGTGAATTTCGTAAGAGTTGACTGAGAATACTCTTAGAATTTGTAAATCAGAAACAGTCAAATAGTTGCAAGAAGTATCGCCCTCTAAAAGTGTTGGTCCTAACATCAACCCTTGTGGCATACCACGGTGTTATGGAGAAACGTTTATGCTAATTAATAACTAAGTTGCGAAACGTTTTCTAATAAATTGTAGACACGTAAAACAGTAATTATGGTGAAGTAACAACGATTATCCGTGACAAATCTAATGTCACAATCGCCACCTATCATATCACGCTACCAGGAAATCATGACTCTGAGGGATTATCTCGTCTTCAAGTATTGCCAAAGTGATGTTTTGGTAAATTGATTCTTACCGCAGTATGCCCGCGGTTGGCGCGCGTGCCGGGAAAGTGGTGGTAGATCAATTACATGACATAATAGACATTCGTGAGATTTTTATTGTGTTGTGCTTATGTGTAGATTTTTTTTATGTCTGTATTACGTATTGAATAGAGATAATAGTTGTGTAGAATTTTGTGTGATTGCGCTTTTTGTTAAGTTGAAAGCTTTTTGGAATAACACTGTTAGAAAAATCTTTTTGTAGTTTTTTTGAGGATCTCTATGATCAAGCAATTTTTTTTGCCATATTCGTTTACAGTTTTGCATACATCCTCAATTCCATAATACTAATTTTACACAAATATGCGGGGGAAATGTTGGCCGTTATACATATTTGTACAATAAGATAAGATAGTGCTAATTAGGTGCTACAGCGTTAGAAAGTATATTTGTCTTCATAAAAGCTTATGATGGATTGCTAGCATCAACACCGTTAATTCAAAGAAATCAGCACCTCGTGTGTCTGTGTTCAGTTAATCAAATAACTGTCATAAGTTAAATGCTAAGATTAAAATTTGTTTGCACTTGACTTTAGCACTTGCTGCTAATAAATAGGTGCTACGGTACTACTATTTGTTTGTACTGAGACAATAGATATTGAAATTAACGGAGTCTTTAACAGCTGTAATTTGTTTGCATACGATGTCATTTTTTTTCTTAGTATAGTAGAACTTACTGTAGTAGACTTATTGAATTGTGAGCATACTTAAAGTAAACTTAAAGGGACTTAAAGTAGCCAATGGCTGTGTTTAATTTGCATATCAATTCCTGTCATGTTTTGAAGCATATTGCTTGAGAAGAAACTTCTTATTCACAATAATCATTTTATGAGCACAACGTTAAAAATTTGCACCATCATTTTTTTCTAATATTGCATTCAAACAACTACTTTTTGCACATTTATCTACAGTCACATCATCTTTGTTGTAAACAGCCGCGAAAATGATCAGTTCAACGCACTTTGTCTACTAAATGTTCTTCAAGGCTTTGTTACTTTGTTATAATTCAGTAGGACGTCAAGACTTCATGACATTAACTATCGGCATGAGTGTATTAATCATCTAGTAACACGTCGGGTGGGAGCACGAACCAATGAGTTATGTTTTGATTGACTGTTATATCTTTGACTGTTTATGGATTTATGTATATTGGTTTGGCTATTTCACTTCCATAAGAAGCTGGTTGTTCAGTAGAGTAAGCCTGCTTATATGTGAAATATGATAGATCTAAAAATGGTATCTTTTCATCTTCACTTCTGAGATGATTTCTAAATGTATCGCTGTTATCATTAATGTATGTATTAAAAACAAATCCGCCATGTATCCAATTATTTATTTGTGAAAGTGTATATTAGGTTATGCAACAAAATAAATTATAAGTTTTCTATTTGTTCAATATTGCTTAGATAATATACAATCATTCACTTTATTTTAGTCACATTAACTTTATTTTGCTCTCAAAACTTTCCTGAATTGGTCCATTGTTGTTTTAATCGAATCGTAATCCGGTACATTATCGAATTTGGAGAAAGTTACGCAGTCGTTGGAAAGACCTCAAATAGAATTGACACGACTTACCTTTAAGGTCGCTAGATGTTGTGTTTCATCTGTTTGTAAAATCTGAATGGTAACATTCTGTATGAACCTGTTTATTAATCAATTTCTTCCGTTACTACAACATTTGCGTTGATGATCAATGACAAAAAAGTTATGTATTTGTTGTCTTCTCTTCTTCTTAAATCTTAAAGTATTTTTCACAACTTTCGATTTTTATTCTAATTGATATTAATGTTTATAAATGTCCTTGTTATTGATTGCATCAATCTGTCTCAGCTGGCTCGATTTCCTAATACTACCTATTAGTAATATTGATGAAGCTCGTTGCAGAAATTGTATTAATTTAGATTCGGATGATAAATCTGTTACATTGTATCTGTTAATTGCGTTATGATTTCTCCTAAATGATGCCTTTCAGAGCAATTGGAAGATGAATGTGAGTCTTTGTTTCGTCCATTATAGATGTCAAAGTATGATTATGACCATTGTTAAACTGTTAATGTAACTTGTGTTGCAAATTGAAATCTGGGTTAATATTTCTTAATAAGCTCGATGTTGATGACAGAGATTTTTCATAATTAATGGGAGGTACTTTACGAATTATATATCAACATTGTGCACCTACAGAAATAGTAAAATTGATAGATAAAAATTTATGTTTGTCCCCAACGTGCATAAGTGTTTGAAGAATAAGAGGTTTTTGAAAAAAGCTGTTACTTGGAGTTTAAAGAAACTTTATTACAGTAATTTTTTATGTGATCCATTAGTGCTTTATGATAAATTACAATGAAGGAAAAATAAAATATTGATAAAAAATTAAAACCTGAAGAGGTATTATATGGAAGTGATTCAACCTCAGTTCCTAATGCAAATATTTATCACCTTAAACTTAACCTAAAGACAGTGGTGAATAAACTTGATATTTACAATATGCGTTAGCGAAACCCATTCCGTTGACATAAGTGCTTAGCTTGACATTAAATGTGTATTTACAAAGCAGCGGAGAAAATTGATATCTATCCTAATATAAGGAGGTATCATTGTTTATCTGGTTTTTGTTTATTTATTTATTTATTTATATAAGGCACACCAACAACTTATTCACAATAACTTTCAAAGGTAAGGTTGTACATAAAAAGGGCCTGTGTAAATAAATCAATTAAAGGTATGCACATCAATCACAGTGAGACGTGATTAGACTATTAGCAACCTAAGAAAAAAAAAAATATTGAAAATTACAAATTTCATACAAATGAAATTCATTCAATATCATGGTTAATGAATTACTTAAGCCAATATATTAAATTATAAATTAAAGCTAAATAATTTTAAGTAAAAAAAAAAAAATAAAGATAAAGATTATACAATAAGGATTATTGACAACTATTATTGAAATTTGAAAACAATAAATTAAATAATAACAACGACATTAAGTAGGTAAGTTGAAAAATATATCAACGACTATAATATCAAACAACATAAATTGCGATCGGCCAGGTTAGACTATGAATAAATAATTTTGTTTGTGCCTTAGGGCAGATATTAGAATCTGTGAAACTATTGAACTGATTTGAACTATTCTTTCACTGTTGGGAAGCCGGAAAACTTAGACTAGGTATCTCTAGATTACATATCCGGTAAGTTTGCATGGGACGCTGGTGAGACGTGGGAAAAAGTTAGCTGTAAGGATCGTGATGTCATACAAAATAGAACTACGTAATAAGCATGTTATACTTACTCCAATTTTTATAGCAAAGACACTATGGCTTTTTACCTTGCCACAAACTCATCGCAATTACATGTACTAATTTGTACCGTAACGTAACCATATTAACACTAAGTGCTCTTCGTTTTTCCGAAGCTATTAACGCTTTATCACTTCCAACTAGTTTCCTGATTTCAGTACATTTTCTACGATTTCCTCGTCACAGTCTGACGTTTAGACAATAGCAATTACATCTAAAATATGTGCGAATTCATTGGTTTCTGTTTCTTTGGTTCACATCGTTTGAGGCATACAATTGTTTGGTTCTGTAGTGAACGTTAGCTCTTTGCGAATTATATTGTCGGTTTTGTTAAAAAGTTAATTATGAGGAATGTTGTCTTTAAACTGAGAATGGAACTGAGCCAGCCAAAACACGTCTGTACTATAAGGACTTTCCAGTAATTTATTAACGTATTGGCTTAATACTCTAGTGACATAAAATAATACGATTAATAACATGCGCATAACACAGATATAATAAACAGAGCTCTCTCTTAACCATTTTGCATTTCCCCAACATTAATTTGATAACTTCCTACTGCTCATAATATTCAGTCTATTAACCTCCTTATGTGCATACAATAAGGCATAAAATACAACGCGCCATAAATTTCCAATCATCACGGATTGTGCCCACAAAATGTATGCAGATTGTATACAAGATGTAGGCCTAGTAACCCGCTTTCCTTCAACCAAATCGTCCGTGATGCCACCGAATCATTTCTAGACGAGATAGACAAAGTTACGGATGGCAGACTGCAAATTGCATTGTGGCTGCGACTTTCTTTGCGATTCTACCGAACTAGGTTAGGTCTGGAAATTTAATAGCCTAATTGGCCTGTTGGGTTCCTGAAATAATGGGATTGAACTTCGGTGGAAGCCTTGACAATGTTTTAAGGTTTTGGGTCGAACATCTAGTTCTACTTTATTAACATTAGGTGTGGCAAATTCAGTGAATTCTCTGATGCGTTAATCTTTTACAACTTCATTTTTATCGTCGTGATATCGAATAAAATCTAGTGGGGGGAAGTATCGACATAATACGATCGCTATTGTCCCCTCAGTTTGCGTGTAGTTTAACACTTCTAGCGATATCATAAAAATTCTATCTATTGTTGATCTTCTCATCTATGTATCTTGCAACAGTTTTATTTGAAACACACAATGATTCTGATACTAAGATCGTCGTGCTACGTTGGGTTCTGTTTTATTTTCTATCTCGTTTCCTTTAGCATCAATTTATACATTTCCTTAGCCTCATATAAAATACAATATACCACAGCATATCATACGATTTGTTTCTTAAATAATTCAAACTAAAGCAGGTTTCAATGTAATCACCCTCAAAAGCACACGTGAGGAAAAGTCACCTAAAAGTTGTTGAACATGACGCAACGTACGCAATAATTTACAAACAACTGATGTTCAGCAAAACCACAGGCAATTCTCATTACCTCGCTCCAGTTTATCTGTTAGGCGCCAATAACATTGATCTTGTATAACAAGCAAAAATAGCCTGCCTTGAGACGCCGAAATAGCCTCTGATTGCCCATGAGCTGCCCTAAATAGGCGTTGTAAACGATATCAACAATTACGTTGTTTTAATATTCAGTGGGTGTACATGTATTAAAGAATTGACTTGTGTTTGCAATTTTTTATATGCCACTATAAAGGTAGACAATGTTGTATGGTTTTTGGTTGAGCAATGACGTTAGCAGAACATTCAATTCATGCAAATTTAAAGTACATAATTCACATCATTTGTACAAGAACGCGTTACAGATTCGGTTCAATGTCGTCTCATCGCTCGCCGTGAGAAAAACCGCGGCTACCTGCCCTGAAGGTCGCGGTAAAAGTGTAAAAAACGGCCAACGCCCAACTTGCCGATAACGAGGCCAAGTGTACGCCAATTAAAAGTCGATTGCACGGTGTGCGTAAACACGGAAACAGACTCGCTTTTCAATAGTTTTTTACAATTGAGGAATCTTCACGCTTTCATTGGATAGGAAATTGTTCGATTTGGATGAAAGAAGAACGCGGTTTAATTGAAAATGTTATGTTTTTTTCTTTGACAGCGTTACGCTTTGTCTCTTTTGGACACATTCAAAGGATCACATTCTAACTTCTGCCATATTACAACAACGTAGGTTTTTGATATCTCCTTAAGTGATCTACCTGTGCAGTGGTATGCAAAATTCTTGTCCAATCTATTATGCATGCAGCAAAAAGTCTACTCATGAATAGTTTTGCTATAAAACCACTTCAACACTTTAATTCGATGCCTCTTCAAAATCAATTAATGTCCAAGTGAGTTATGTGGTGTATGTGCGAACAAAGGTTTGTTCTCGTTGAGAACACATTACCCTTTGGGGGAACGAATTCATTTGATACTCTGTCGTTTTGTACGTAATCGTGTCATGGATCACGCGTTGGATACGGCTGTGAGTCTGTGAGATACTTTTGTATTATACATAGATGGTTTCGGTTGTTGCCAGTGTAGAGAGCAGTTTCTAGTGTAGTCTGATAAACTCCTCTATGCCCTATGCCGATTTTTTTTTGCAATGCAGTGAGCAGTTTCTATAGTATTCGGATTAATAAACCATTTTATGCTGTGTAAGCATGTGCCCGGAATTCTCTAGTGGAAAGACCTGAACGAATTAGTTTTTTTTAAGTGTGCTGAAAACATTGTCAAATAATTTCCTATATTTAGTTTTTGGTATTGCGCTTGGCTGCATGTTATTAAAACACATCTTTGACTTACAAACAGCACGTGCGAGGAAATGATGAATAATTTCATATCGAAATAAAAAAGACTACGAGTTCACTTAGCCTATTTATTCGGATTCTAATGGATGAAAACAAAACGCATATTTCCTAACAAGAAAATTATGTTCTTATAAAATTGGAACCTATATCAAAACGTCATAATAACAACTATGATACACAACATTGTAGTGTCGCTCAAACGCCAACGCTTTGCCGTTGATGTGCATGTGACCTTGACACTGCGTCGTGCTGTCTAGACTGACAGCTGTCAAATTGTATGGGAAATAATGTGGCCTCATTGTATTTCCGTTTTCAGGTCGTTTCAGTTAAAAAAATATGTTCCATGTGGGAAAATATTATAGTTGTTGAAGCGGAAATAGGCACTTAATACACTCTTGATTATTTACCTAATGTGTTTTTGCGCTTTTAGTAATGGGAGTTTTAACTTTTAAGATGTCTATCTTGACATATTTATATTATTACTAGCTTTCGCCCGCGGTTTCACCTGCGTCCCGTAGCCGGATGGTGACAAAAACTATCCTAAAACCTTCTCCCGGGTCTAAGTTACCTCCCCTCTAATTTTCAGCCAAATCGGTCAAGCCGTTTTCATGTTATGTCGTGACAACGAAAAGCGGGTTTCATTTTTATGTATATAGATTTAACAATCGGCACATTCGTAACACTCACTGTTTCTGTAAATAAATTGACCAACATAGAATATAAATATACACCATACATATTTAATTATTTTCAAAAATCATTAGACTTTAAGGTAGCTTAGGTAGTAATTAATAGTGATTGCAAAATATCATTAGCAACCCACCACTTATTGTATCTAAGAAGGTGCGTCGTAATAGTTTAACCTTTTCAAACTGAGTCAATTACTTTTTAATTGCAGGTGTAGAAGTCACGGTATATTCATGTCAAAACAATTAATTGTATACATGATATAAGAGCCTTATTCAACTTGACTAAATTCGAAAATCTTAAATAGGATTTAGTCAGTGATGATAATCGACACTTCTTCCGATTTAGAATACAAAACAGAATTTTATGTTCGTGAATTTCACTTGACGTCTGAATTTAGGAATAAGGTTTTAAATGGAAATACAAGCAACATTTTGACTGTTCTGTAGCTTTTTATGAAGGGAAGAAAAAATTACCAATTAGGTGACTTTTTGCACGTATTATGTAGGTACCTACATTTTTCACATTAAACTTGTTGTAGTAAATAAACATACCATATAGATCCATTCATTATTCTCTTAAATTGAGCAATACTTGTGCATAAAGGAATCTACATATAAAGAGATGGAGCGAACATTTATCAGTAACAAGTTATATTGCCCTACATACGTCAGACTTTATTACCTCACACCAAAAATGGCATCCCTTATAAGGTAACACATCTCCGTCACTTTATATTTCGTCAGCAATTTAAAAAAGAGATCAGAGTAAATAAAAGGTCAAGAAACAATAAGACTAAAGTATTTTAAACAGCTTGCAACTTTTTACACGATTCGCAATCGTAACTACAATAGTGTTGTAAGAAAAGCCCTTAGATAGATACATTTATGAGAACTGGCCAACAATACAGACAATGAGTGACATGTAGGTACACATACCTGAATTATCGCGGGACTTATCTTTAGACCTTCGTGGTCGATCAGATGTTTCTCACGCCTTCGCCGCATGTCAGACCAGAAACAAAAGAGTTCGTGAACAACAATGATGTGACCTTTTTAAATTGGATTAAAAGTTTGAGACATATTTAGGAATGGAAGTAGGTATATCTAGGTACCTTTATTAATTACTAGCTTGAAGCTTCCGTCCGCGCGGATGTCGGTCTTCGCGAGGATGGTTTATTTCTCCATTTTGTGTAATTATTATGTACCTATGTTTAGTGGCTGGATGCTGGAAAAGGCTGTTTTTTTTAATGATGTTGATTTTTGATTTTATTATCTCCGTGTTAAAAACCGGATTTTCCTAACTCTTATAAAAGTAAAGTGGTTTACATCGCTAAAATTCGCAAATCATTTTGATTTGTTCGCAACATGAATCACGCATCCTGCAAAATCATCTAAGCTAGTACGCTAGTATGTACAATGATAAAACAAAATAGCTAACAAAAAGTTTTAGAATGTCGTCACATTAAATAGTACATACATAGTTATCAGTTTGGACTTTTTACTGATGCTAAAATTGAAACACACACGCCATTGCAGTAGGTATTTATCAATTTTTTGGTCGTTAAACATTTCCGAATCAGAGTTTCGTAATACATTGAGTCACCAGGCTAGCATAACCCGCAAGAAGTTTGTCAGCAAAGAGATTAGTTTCATGCAAATAAGATCGAACTTTAGCTTCCAAGTAGAACAAGTGTTGCAAATGAAACAGGTTGTTTTCTCAAAGGAAGCAATAAATAATGTTAGCGATTATCGGCCGAGGCCTAACCGCCTAACTAGCCTAGCAACCTGTCCCAATCCCCCACTCGAATTGAGATGTTACTACGAGAACTCGATTGAAATCGAGAAATTGTTAAATAATCGAGTATCGAACATCGGTGTTACGACTCAACGTAAAGCTATAGCTTAAACATAAAATTAAATCCTTAAAAACATACCAATTAATCCGATTTTCTTATCCATTATCTCACATTAGACTACTTGGGTAGTCTAAGCAGCAAACATGGGCTCAGCTATGTAAATGTATCATTTAACGGATCCACGTAATTAAATATTGATTCATGGCGCTACAGCTAAAGGTTTAACCACTTAATGGGTCATAAATAAGCCATTATTATTATAATGTAATGTTATAACGATACATCAATTTTAATAATACGTATAAGGTTTTATAGCTCAATTTTGCTCTTAAGACATGAATTTATTATTTTAATAACTATAGAATAGAATAATTGTCTACATAAACTAACATAATAAAAACGAAACAGTTTTTTTCTTTGTTTGTACACAAAGGCTCCAAAACTACCAATCCGTATAGAAAAATTATTTCACTGTTGGAAAGCAACACTCTTCCCAAGTATAGGATATGTTAACCCGGTACGGGCAGAATTTTCCTCGGGACGCGGGTGAAATCGTAGAAAAACGGCTAGTAAAGTATGAAGTGAGTATCGAGAAATTAAACAATGGTAGCGCATAAAAGTTCAGAAATCTAGGAGAAGATAAAGGAAGCTATTATAGGTTCTTTACAGTGGCACCTCGTATGTTTCGAAACGGAGTCAGCAGAGTCTTTTCCCACGGGTTTGCGCAATAGGCCGGCACGACGCATTCGCCTAACTACCTTACATGTCATCTTTGTAGCTTGTGTGATCTATTGAACCGTGAGCCGAATACTTACTTGTTTGTAGAATAAAGTTCAGTTACTAGAGGGGGAGTAAATTCGTTATTATTTAGGTATCTACTTGTTAAAAAAACGCAAAATTATTATCATCCTCCGAGCCTTTTCCTAATCATGTTGGGGTCGGCTTCCAGTCTAACCGGATTCATCTGAGTACCAGTGCTTTACAAGAAGCGACTGCCTATCTGACATCCTCAACCCAGTAACCCGGGCAACCCGATACCCCTTGGTTAGACTGGTGTCAGACTTACTGGCATCTGACTACCCGCAACGAATGCCAAGGATGTTCAATGATTAGTGTAAAAAATTGCTTTTTGCGCCCAATTATGTCACGAATATTTATTTATTTTATTTTTTTATTTAAAACTTTACATTCAGGCATCAATGGCCCATAGATAAATACCTTAAAAACTAGTATATATACGTTATATACAAAATCTGTTAGTAAATAAAAACTTAAATCTATGTTAGTAACACTTCACTAGCTATGCACTAAGTATGTCACTGTGCAGTTCTGTGGCACTTGTCCGCGGAAGCGACGGAACACCACGTCCTGTGGCCAGAAGTTCTCGTCCAATACGAGGTGCAGGAGACACGTCGGCACTCGCACCACAAACGCCTTAAAGTTGGCGTTATGGCGCGACTCCAGCAGCAGAATATAAATTGAATTATGAATTGAGACGAAAGTTGATTGAAGTCTCGAAAAGAGTATTGTATTCACATCTCTCTTATCTTATATTCTTGAAAAATATGCCCGTTAGTCACAGAACTACCTTTTTCTTGGAAGTCGGTTGAAAAAGGAAAATATATTATCAAGTTGACTGTAGGTATTTAAATTATCCATCAACACACATTATTATTGTCAAATTACCTTATTAATGGCTGTGTTATATGTCTTTTTAATGAGTCAGATATTAAAATTGCTAGTTGTTTATTTATTTCGGTGAGGGAAAACACATCAACGTATAATGTAAACGTATAAGTATGTATATATATGCTTATAAGTTATTAAGGAAAGTGAATTTCGAACAGAATAAGCAGTTTCGCTAGAAAGTTGTTGTGCGTAGATTTTCTTTGATGATATGTTATTGTGATATATTTATGTTTGTAATTGTGTGTTTGTTTGTATTGTTTATTTTCTTTTCATATTGCTTTGTTAGGTTTTGTGAAGTTTTGAATGTTGGGAGAAAAAGTTCCTTTAGCATCGGTTATTTGTGACTGCGGTATTTCCACCAGCGGTTTCAACCTCTGTCTCAGAAAAATACATCTCGCATCGCAGCCGTATTAAAAGTAACCTATATTATGTTACTGCTAAGTTTCATCAAAATCCGTTTAGCTGCTTGCGCGGGAAGGTGTAACAAACATACACACACACTCATAAAGTTTAGTTTACCTTATTATTGTGATCAGCATCCATTTTAGTCTCATTACAAGAGATTAAAACATCCTCTATACGACTGTACCTAATAAAAGTTCAAGGTGCAACCAATTCTAAGACATTACCTTTGTTTCCCACATACAGAGTTAAAATTACCCGTTTAACATAGTAAACACATAAACAGTTGAATGTAAATGCTCGACCCTTGAACTGCAGTTAACAAGCTATCGAAACTAACCGGCTTTGTTTTAAATGATATACTGCTGTTTAATTAGCATCTAGTTAACATATTTGACTTATGGTGTTACGATTTGTACAAGAATATTAATTAATTCTATAATATACTTAAAGTAATTTAGGAATAACTACGTCCCACCATGAACGCATTTTTTTGTAATCTCAAATTCTATCAGTATGGAAGCTTATCATAACATCTTTTTGCTTATCTGCATAAATTAATTATGGTATTTACTTTTTCATATGTAGGTTTTTTCATATATAGCCATTTGTATCGATTTTTTATACAAGTAGACTTTTTCAAATGAATGGATAAATAGTAATAAAAAAATCCAAAAGCTCAATATTTATGTCTCAAAATTCAAGGTTAGATTTCTCAACACAATCACTGCAAAAGAATGTTCATTCAATAAAGCTTTATGTATCAAAATATCTTTGTAACTTCGCCCTTGAACCGCCAAAACGTGTAACAATATCGATCAATCTCTCACAAAAATAATCGGTGACTATTATCTAACGAATAAAATGTTATAGTTTTTCGTAGCCTTGTAGAGGAGTGAATGACTCGTTCAAAATAATGATCCGTGATCTCCCACATAATGAGCATAGTTTTTTCAATAGATTTCGTAACAATAAACCACATTATCTAACGATGCACGAATTAAGGTCCATGAACGCGATAGGTATTGCTCAAGTTTTTTGCTCAAAGTAAAAAATAAGGTGATTGCAAGCATCTTTTTACTGTCAATTGTTTTATTGCGAAGAGTATTCACGCAGAGAAACAAAAGAAAAACCAATGATTTAGGAGGTTGGTAAAAAAGTTTTAGTGCGAGTTCCGTGGTTTTTGAGTCACAAAAAGATCTGAAGAAGGTCATTGACACGGCGATATATGTAAAGTCAATTTTTTTTTTTAGTCTAGCCTCAATCCATCTTAAGTTTGTCTAGAAGGGATCTTAGCTATGAGACTGCCCATTGTGTTACCTGCTTTAATTCGTTTTGAAATGTTATATTGGTGTAGCTAATAAATTAATAAACCATAATTTAATTCCTATGAATAGAAATAGTATGGTTGTAATTGTAACTCATTCTGCTTCATGAACTTCTGATCTTATGAATCGCGGCTTTGCGTTATAGCGCTATAATGCATGTAAGTTCAATTACAAAGACTGGTTCGGCTTTCAGAATAACAGAAAAACTTTTTTTTTTAAACTGTGATGACATTATCCATTGTATTAATGGTGGTCTATTTTTTTGTTAACAGGTACACAGCAAGGGTCTGAAGTTTGGAATCTATGAGGATTATGGAAACTTTACATGCGCAGGATACCCTGGTGTCGTCGGACATCTTGCTGGAGGTAATCACAATTATTTTTAATATAAATCTTACTAAAATGAGTGGGTTTATATCATAAAGCTAACCTAAGTTGTACAGAGTAAGGTGCAAAAGTAACGATATTTTTTCTTATTCCAAGTGTATGCTTGTTGATTGTAACAAGCAAAGGTAATCAATTACATACATCATTACGATGTATGATTTTACACTTTAATCATAAATACTTCTTGTAAATGTCAAGAGAGTGGCTATAATAAATTCTAACCAAATTCGACTCAAAACTTGTCACATTATTATATCATTTGAAATGCAACACCTATTTTTGCGAAGCGAAAATTTCAACTCACAAAGATATCTACGTGAAACAGCATTTGTAATCAGACTACTTAAAAATACATATACGATAATTTACAACACAACAATAGACCTATGTCTCAACTTAGCCTACATATCGAAATTTGCTATTCGATGTACCAACTCGAATGACCTAATAAGTGCTATTCGATACTTTTAGAATCGATATAAATTCATGGGATGTTTGGAATAGTATGATACGCGTATGTCTGCTGAATATAGTCGTATTTATCATAAATTGTGCAATATCTCGTGAATTGCAACAGTTGTCGTGACTTCCTGACCGACTGTGTGCACTGGGGCTTTGTTAGGGTCGCCATTTGTCAAGAATTTTGTGGGAATGTCCTAATGATGTGTGAAGTGTAGAATACATGATAACTTCACATAGCTGTAAATATCAGCCCCCAATTGCACGGGCTTAAATTATATTTTTAAGGCATACATATGTACCCTTAGACCTACCTCATAAATCGCTCCGTCTAATTGAAAACCACTTGCAAATACGTTAGGTACTTTTTGCGTTTCTTGCGAACAGTCAAAGAAATAAGCAGCTATTTTGCTAGACGCGTTACATTTTATTATTTTTTGTTCCTGCTTTTTGTTATGAAATTACCACAATAATTTTGCCAACTCGGACCACCCGTGAAGATCTTTCAAACCACGAATTAAAGGTTAAATTTATTATCTTAGAAATATATCCTGATTGATTCCCACGGCTTGGTTCACCTACTACATACACGTGACTTCCTCTGACGTTACTTGTAAGTATTTAACTTATACTGCACTATTGCACTATAAGTTGTGTTGCGTGCATATTTCGCGTGCCTATTGCTTGGAAGTAATTAGGATAGGAACACAGTTAATAGCTAAATGATGAATAAATATTAGTTTCAGTTTTGTTACCTGTAACACGGTCTATTCGCATAGATGTTTGTTTGGTTTCCTTATGGCTGGAAACACTCGATAAATTCTTCCAAAATCGTTTCATCAGTTACTGTTGTTACTGCGATTTGAACATTGCAGGCTTTCAAAATATTGGGATACCCTTCCGATATAACTAACTTAATATTTCAGTAAGTTAGCTATGATCGGTTTTCACTCTGAAATGAGACAAACCTAATATACAACGATTGGCCAAAGACCCAATTAATAAGTGGTACTTCATGACATAATGTATTAATTGAAAACGGAAAGTTACAGTGAAAATTATATTACCATCGGTCAACTAAAGATTCCTTTGATTAAAATGCTACACGCATGCGATACGCATCAACAATTCTACAATGACGGTTGTATTACGATATTTGATTGTCAGTTGTAATTCTAACTCGTAACTGGCTGGCTGGACATTATTCGAATTTTAAAAGTTGATAGAATGCGTGAGAGTATGCGTTCGTTGCAGTCTTGTAACGCCATCTGTCGGTCAACTTGATAACCATTTATTGATTTTCTTAATGCCATGTTTAAGATTTTTTTATCTTGCGTGTTCTCCCGTGGTTTATACCACAAGTATCGTACGGACTCATTATACAAAAAAATATGTTTATTTGTCTGTTGATCCATACTTTCTGCACGAAAAATTATTAATGGTTTAGTTAAATGTTATACCGATTTGCCTATTGTTTTCCTAGCGCCATCTCTAGAAGGAATTAGGTATATTGTTTTGCAAAAAATATGTATAGTTTCTTAAATTATGGAAAATAATTTTCAAAAATAATTATATAATTTGGAAAAAGTCAAACCAATAAAAAAAATCGTTTTGTGATTAGAAACTCCCAAATGATTTTGCGGTTATTTCGTATTACGCAAATCGATAGAACAATGGAACAGGTTCTCCTTAATACAACAGGATTAAGCATAAGTAAGATTATTATAAATGAACCAAATATCCTTGGAGCGTAGTAATAGTTGCAAAACAACCGTTGGTTAATTAAACTTGTATTCGAAATTAATTTTGTAACCAGCATTAATTTTGACTGCAAATTCTTTGAATAAAGAAAACACAAACAAACATTTAAGCAGCATAACTATCCAGTATCGATAATATAAGAGAAAGCTCTTAAAAAGCACTTAAGTGTTTAATGATTACTCAAAAAATGAATATTATCTGCCGAAAGAACCAACAAGTCCTTTTACGTTTGACCTTTCACTGATTTTATTGTTCAGATTGAGAATATTAAACGAATTAAAAATAAGAAAGTTACATTATTTTGCCGAAATGTGTAAAAGAAGTGAAAGGAGCCTGAAAGCACAGTCCCTTTTTGTTTTCTGTAAGTCCTAAAGAATACGTTATGCATTATCACTTCTTTGACTCCTAAACTAAGCTGCTGTCATTCTTTGGCAACCAGTCAACCTAATACTCCTTGTATTAGGTTGCCCGGATAACTGGGTTGAGGAGGTTAGATAGGGCAGTCGCTCCTTGTAAATCACTGGTATTCAGCAGCATTCGGTTAGACATGAAGACGATCCCAACAAAGTTGGGACTCTGATGTCTCCTATATCAAGGTTTGCAATATAAAACAAGCGATTCCATTATTCAGTAATGGGATGACTTTCTTATTATTAGTTAATCGCAACCCGTGGGTACCTCTGCACGAACCCGGATAAAAAACCTATAGCCTTCGTCGATAAATGGGCTATAGATGTAACTGAAAGAAGTTTTCAAATCGGACCAGTAGTTTCAGAGATTAGCATGTTCACAAAAGCAAAAAAACTCTTCAGCTTTATAATATTGGTATATTACATAGTATAGAAGTATAGATTATTTCATCAACCTCTTCCCAGTAAAGCGCTTTACTTAAACATATTTCTGCATCTCCAGACGCAGCTACCTTCTCTGCATGGGGCGTGGATTACGTGAAGCTGGATGGATGCTACGCCTTACCCGCGGACATGGACTACGGGTACCCTGAGTTCGGCAGACAGCTCAACTTGACCGGCAGACAGATGGTCTACTCCTGCAGTTGGCCCGTCTATCAGATATACGCTGGTATCCAGGTGCGAGTCAATATAATATTTATTTCTGTATATAAGGCCTTGAAATCGTATTCTTAGTTAAACGAAACTTTGTTACATAAGTATACCTGTTAAGTCCGGATTCAAGGGGTCATTTGCAATTTGATGAAAACGTATCACACTGGAATGATTCTGCTATTTATAACGATTCCATCAGCTGTAATAAACATAACCAAAACTATGTCGAATCTCTCGATTTGTGCACTATTATGCCTATGACATGTTAATGTCAATAGCTCCCAAAAAGCAAGGCCATAACTTTTGTCAAATTAGTCTTGGTAAAGTCAAATTACACAATCGCCCAGCTAATGCAAATAGCAATAACATTCAAGACACAAAATTGCTTGCGTTGAATATAAAGGCGTCTTCTGTAGTAAGACTCGTGGCAAATCACTGTTGATACAATGTTAATATACGTGAAGGATGTAACAATGTGCTCATTCTGTCTATTCATGCGATTCAGCTACTGGTAACGAAACGTAATTATGCAAATGATCTAAATATTCTTCTGTCTACATTGTAAGGGTTACACAATCTATGTGAGATGCTTATGCTTACATAAATAGAGATATAAACATTTAATGTTGCGTATCAATTATTTAATTCAATTGCAACCCATAGCATTCATCATTTTACTTCAAACCATGGTTTCCTTTAATATCTAACAGCAATGTTTTTTTTTAGTTCTGAATAATCTGATTCAAACTGAAAACCTTTTTTACATTATTTTATAAAATTATCAATAGTTATTATTGATCGTTTCCAGCCCAACTTCTCGTCGATCATCGAGCACTGTAACTTGTGGCGTAACTTCGACGACATACAAGACTCGTGGGCATCCGTCGAGTCTATCATAGACTACTACGGAAACCATCAGGACGTCATCGTGCCCAACGCTGGCCCTGGACACTGGAATGACCCTGACATGGTGAGGAAACCTTACAAAATAATTATTGATACAAAACCTGGTTCTTCTGAGATTGTCGCAAATTTCATTGCAGGCTTTATGATTACAGTTTTATTAATTGATGCTGCTAAATAAATCGGAAATTCTGGCTCAACACATAAGTAGCGTCTTTCAATCGACAAGTTCATTGATTCTGACTAACATAATTTTTCTACATTTCCAGCTGATTATCGGCAACTTTGGCCTATCATACGAGCAGAGTAAGACGCAGTTCGCGATCTGGGCGATCTTAGCGGCGCCACTACTGATGAGCGTGGACCTGAGGACCATACGGCCCGAATACAAGGCGATCCTGCAGAACAGGAAGATTATCGAAGTCGATCAAGACCCACTTGGAATTCAAGGCAGGAGGATATACAAGGTGAATAATAACGTCGTATAAACTTTAAGCAACTTTATCGTATTACTTATGTGTTTCTGGAAAGTAAATCAGTGCAAGTATCCTAGCTTTTAACATTTTTATCGTAACAATTTGGACTTACTTTATTTTATACAACAATGATGTTATCTATTTCGACTTAATCATCATCGTCATAATTATCTTTTTGTAGTATTTTACTGGTTGTAAGCCTTAAATTTTCTTTATTACAATTTCGTATGTTTAACTGTCTTTTTCTTCTTCTAGCACCGAGGCATCGAGATCTGGTCGCGTCCGATCCTGCCGATCCAGAGCCAGTACTATTCGTACGCGGTGGCGTTTGTCAACAGACGCACTGATGGCACACCCTCAGACGTCGCCGTCACGCTGCGGGAGCTTGGCCTCAACAACCCTGCTGGATACAGGGTTGAGGTATGTACTTGTGACTTATGAAGGGCCTTCTACTTTGGCCTTTGGGATTATGTCTTTGATGACGCAGTATTACATGTCTGAGATAAAGATGTAGAAAAATAATAAAGGTAATAAAAATTGGCATCGTTTTTAACGGTAAAATAGAATTGTCAAATAATCTTGCGACATTTCCTACAAAAGTGATCCCACAAACAGAAAAACAAGAACCCATAAACATCACTCTTACTTTCTTCCGAGTTTATTAACGCCATAAAATGTTCTTTTAACAGGATTTGTACGAAGACGTTGACTACGGCGTCCTGTCGCCGCAGACCAAGATCAAAGTGAAAGTGAACCCCTCAGGTAGAAAGTGTCTCACTTGTTCGCTTTGCAAGGCTTTGGTATCACGCTGTCGCTTCACGCTGCCTCTGGTAAAGTATACATGATGTCCGGCCAAATCCGAAAAATCAAAATTTAGATGTCCAAAAAAAGGAAATAAAATTTTTGGACTTCAACAAGAAAAATATCTTTCATAAAAGCAAAAGGAATTTGGTCAGGTACTTAAAGTTATATAGTATGATGAATATAATGTATATAATGAAAATACACAAATCATGAGGAAGTTAGGAAAAATATAAGCATACAATTCAAAAGTAGTGCGACAATTTAAATTGTAAATACGTAAAACCTACCTAATTCTGTTTTCAATGGACTCGGCCGGACAATAACTAAAAGGAAAATTCTTCTAAACCTTCCTGAGTTTTCTGATTTTAAATTGTAGAATATCACCCTAGTTAGCACTGTTGCTTAGTTCGATTTCCTTAGACAAGATTGTTTTGTAAGTACATATTTATTCTGTAGACATTAGTATTTTCTCAAACACAGTACCTAATTTAACAGCAGTATTTTTTAGTTTTAGCTGGTATGTATGTATTATTACAACAATTACTGTCGTATAAATCCAATTTGTAATTAATTTATTATTGTCTGTCTTAGAATTCGATTAGTGTATCTACTAATCCTCCTTATTTTTGCTTGTAAAAACTTATCTTTCATCATAAGTTATTTGGCGATTACTATCATTAACATCACTAATCGCTTTCCCATTGATTTATAATGTCATCGCTAATTTATCATTATCGGTACATTGTATCTCTTATACGTAACAATAAACTTAACAACATTATATTGTAACATTATCATTGGTGATTAGTTAACCTTTATAATATAATCAGCAAGTAACATAAGTTAATTTCAAGCAATGTTCTTAATTTTTGTTGCTGACACTGGGTTAGGGGACATCCTTTCTTTTCTTTCATTAACATAATGTAATATTTGAATGTTATCCAAAATTTTTGTATGTTTTTCTTCTTTGGTCTTCTTTTATTCTATACCTGAGAGTTCTTACTAAAGCAGTATTTCCTTATACAGGTGTCGTGATACTTAGAGCAGACGCTCAACCATCATTTGCATACAACGCGATACCCACGCGGACACCATACGCCCCCCTCAACGACGTCTTCAGATTGAACAAGAAATAGCGCCATCTACCGAGCGCAACTGAACTTAAGTCAGACTTGACACGATCTACAAGTACAATAAATAAATGATTTGTCTATACTTTTGTAACTCTATGTCGTTTACTCGCTACGGATTTTGAGTTTTGTTCTGTTTGCTTACTTAGAGAAAATTAGGTGAATATAAATAGTAATTTAACACCAGTTTTAGGTGAAGTAATTTAACGTTGTAGAAACGTCGACTACTCTTTGTATGTAATAAAGAATATTTTTAGCTAACAATTTATTCAGAAGTTCAGATTTTTATCTGAATTTCTTAGAAGCAGACCAGAGTCTGTACGTGTGCCAGACTCGATTCCCCTATTTTATGGGACTGAGATATAAATGGTGAAATGTAGGCTCTTGCTTATTTAAGCTTTTGTGAATAACTTGATGTTACGTAATGATAATGATGTGTGATTGTGTTTTGTTTCCGACTTTGTTATATTAGTTTGTTTTAGATTCATGTGATTGGAAGGCTTGTTGGCTGTTTACGATTGTATCTCCGCGAGTACAATTAGAATCGTAGCGTGTAAACGATTTTGTATCCGTATGTGTACATTTACTTTGGTGTGAAAGATAGTTACCAGCCGGTATATCTCTGTCTTGCCTTAGGTTACATTTTATTTATGTCTCGTTTCAGTGTGATCATTGGGATGTTAATGTGTGACAAAAACACGTGGAGAATTGATTATTTGCCATTACGTTGTACCTAGTATAAGGATGTACATTTTAGGTGCCTATAAATGTAAGTTTTTCGTAGTGAACGTCAATAAATAATTATACTTTTTATGTTTTGGTTTCATTTATTATAAAATATACAGTAGTAAGTAGTTCCTAGTCTTAATTTATGTACAATTTATTTTTAAATACAATTAAAATTTCAATTTGCCATCTTAAATGTAGTGCCCTTTTAGTATCGAAGACTTAAATTGAAGTCCATCTCTTCTATGAATGAATATTTTTGAAAACCGAATCATTGAGTCTGGTATCTTTCCATGTGTACTTATATCCAGCTACAGTTGATGCCAGGTTTTCCTCCTCAATTATGTTACTGCCCCTGGAAAAAAGGGTATGGATAAATAACAAAACTAGTCAGATGCTACTTATTTACGAAAGAGAGGTACAGAAGACTAAAACGTTCTTATATTGCTAAGGAAGAGAACATAAAATATGTACAAGAATTGTTTTTATGATTAGTTCTAGGTATTTCGAAATAGAATAGTAGTGTTTTGACATGAAAACCTTAATACGTGACTAATGAACAAAAACATCAATAATATAAAGTTTGAAATATTGTTTTACCTTTTTCTCCTAAAGACCTCTGGTTCATACATTTCAGTGGTAATGAAATCCTCTTCGCTACTTATACTAGCACTGTCTTTTGTTTTCTGCCCTGGATCTACGAAGATGAATTCTACCGTATCTGGGATTTCAGCTTCTGTAGGACTTGTAGGTGCAACAGAAACATCGACAAAGTCGTTAGTTTTATTTTCTTGGTTGACTTCAACTGGCACTTCAGGAGGAAATATAACATCCTTTAAAGTAAGAATATCCTTATTTTCAGAAACATCACCAGTAACTTCCAATTCGTTTTCATCATTCTGAAGAATGGTCTCTTTCATTTCATCAATAACAATTTCTTCACTTTCCTCAGACTTGTCGTCAATGATTTCTATACTAACTTCTTCACTGAACACAACTGATTCCACTTTTGGAGCACCATCTACACTGTTATCGTAAATAACTTTACCGTGAATATTTGGTTGTGTTGGTTCATTTTCATTTGATGCACTGCTTTTTTCTAAGAAATTGAATTTCTTCATCAAAGGTTTCTTAGCCTTATATACGAATGGTTTGTGAGTAGCAATTTTATATATAGGTTCTGACGAAATCACGTATTTCATGTAACTTTTGGGAAATATCGATAGCTTGCGTCTTTCTTCTGGTGATTTGTGTTTTGAAAATTCTTGAGGTTTTGTGTTCTGAGAATGCCAATTCCATTTTGGTTTTGGTATTCTGGTTGATAAGCCCGCTTGAGCTAATGATACGAGGGTCAAACTGAGTAGAATCTGCAAAGAAGAAATGCTTGAGATGAGATAAATAAGAAGACAAGAGAAATGTTGAGAACCATTGAAAGTTATTGGACTCAGTCACACTGTGGAACTTTAGAAGAATGTGCAACAGTCTAAATTTAATCCTAGAACATCCGACTAAAATTGCTTAAGTATATGAAGAAAGTAACTGCAGACTAATCGTAGACCATACTTCTTAACATAATAAGTACATAGTAATAACTAAAATAAATATGTTCAACTTACCGATATGATCTGCATTTTGTTCTAACAACACTATTCACGTTCAAGTAAGACTATCCCTATCGAGGGTCCACAAAGTACTGGTAAGGACCCTTCTAAAATTAAACTTTAAATACGCAAGGAGAAAGCTACACATCACATTAGTACGCAATTAGTTATTATTATGTCGATAATTATGTAAGTACCCTAATAATCGATATTAATTATGCTAAGCATGAGTCAAGATCTTTTGTTTAACGAAAAGCTAAGAATTTCAGGTATCAGGTGGGTTGGTAACCTCCAAAGACACTCTAAAATGTATTTGTCCTTAGATCTACTTTAGCGATTATAGATTTCTGTCTACTTGAAACATTAAATAATGAAGAAAAAAACCGACTCCCAAAAACACTGAAAAGTAAAAAAAAAACTATTCTTAGGTGCATCGGCCTAGAATTCGGTGTCTAGTGGATGATGATATGTTTATTTTGCCACCGACTTCTAGGCCGATGCACCTAAGAATAGTTTTTTTTTTACTTTTCAGTGTTTTTGGGAGTCGGTTTTATTTTTTTGTAAAAAGTTTTTTATTTTTGGCTTTTCAGTGACAAGTATAGTTACCTATCACTATCCGCATTAGTGGAAAGTTCTTATCAATACGAATAATATAAGCCCAAACACAAGGTAGTTTATATATTAAGTTGACGAGTTCCCTCGACCTTCTCTGGTCTCCATCATCAGGTCAGCTCCAAACCTTCACTGTTACAAAGGTCTCATCAATACAAAGAATATAAGCCCAAACACGAGGTAGTTTACATATTCAGTTGTCGAGTTCCCTTGACCTTCTCTCGTCTCCATCATCAGGTCAGCTTCAAACCTTCACTGTTACAAAGGTCTCGTCAATACAAAGAATATAAGCCCAAACACGAGGTAGTTTACATATTCAGTTGCCGAGTTCCCTCGACCTTCTCTCGTCTCCATCATCAGGTCAGCTCCAAATTTTCACTGTTGCATAGTGCTATCAGAGGTACACCTCATTGTCAAGTTTTTAACCTATGCATGCCTACAATTTTCGAAAGTTGCTCCCGATTTCTCAGGGTTTCCATCATCAGATCCTGACCTGATGATTATGGGACCACCTGTGAGGTATACCCTATCAAACAAAAAAAGAATTTTGCAAATCGGTCCAGGCGTCTTCGAGTAATCGGTGAACATACATAAAAAATAAAAAAAAAAAAAAAAAAAGATCCCGACGAATTGAGAACCTCCTCCTTTTTCGGAAGTCGGTTAAAAACGGAATTATCATAATTTTATGAGTAGACTATGATATGTGTAATTCTTATTTAACACTTTCGCATTGTTTGGTAAGATTTTGCAAAAATATGTAATTTTTATCATAATGCATGCACTAAAGTAAAATACATTGTAAACATGAACCAATCCAGAATCACTGATATGAAATCATATACATACTCCATGCATAAGTAGGAATGCATGAACTCCTGAGGTCACCGGCTGCCAGTCCAGGGCAACTGATAACTGGTAACCGTATTCATTTGTTTACATCAGGTCAATAACCCATAACATTGCACCGTAGATATGTACAATATGAATTTAAGATTTCTCCTCATGAAAATTAACTGGTCCTAGGAAATTATTTTCTAGGAAATTAGGTTTAGGACGATTCTTCATACTATAGGAAGTATGTACCTGCATTTTATTATGAGGTACTAATGAGAGAGTTAGAGAATAATTAATGACAATAGTTTGTTTTATCTGTAATTCCGCTATATAAATTAGTATTTACTTGT
This sequence comes from Helicoverpa assulta, assembly GCA_963856015.1. Lineage (NCBI taxonomy): Eukaryota > Metazoa > Arthropoda > Insecta > Lepidoptera > Noctuidae > Helicoverpa > Helicoverpa assulta. Next base: position 6,538,432 of record CAWLCW010000027.1, read on the forward strand.
GTAGATTATTGTTAAATAAAAACATTGCTTAGTCATTGTGGACTTGAAATGTCAGTGAGATCTCAAACAACAACTACTTGGACAAAGAAAATACTTGCTTTCACTTAGTTCAAATTTTTAAAGATATACCTTATTTAAATAACTAACACAGCAGGAACAAACATTTCTATAAATAATTTATTTGGGACTTAAATATATATAAAAAACTAGCATACATTCATTCACGTCAAAAGACAATCAACTTCAAAAGGAGGTAAATGTGGGACAGTCTTTCTGAAGTCTGAAACAGTACAGCAGAAAGTGTACCCTTCATTGTTGTTATCAGGATGCCAGGACAACCAAGGGAATGCACGATCAGCCCTACACAAGTCTTTACAAAAGAACATCTGACGAGCTTCTTCTACCGTATAATAAGGATTATTGATACCAACAAAGGCTATTCCACATTTACGCGTAGGTTCATAAACAACTTTATAGAAAAACAGAGGGACGGGTATCACCGGATTATTGTTCTCATCATTGTATAAATAAAGATCAACTCTTCGTCCCAACTCATTATTAAGCTGCGCCAGACCAAAAGTTCCTGTGTAAATAATAGTATTGTACCCAGCTATGTGGATGTGGTTCCTCAGATCAACTTCTAGAGTATTCCAATTCCCACCATTGAAACCGACCCATTGAGGAGCGCAGTTTACGTAGTGAAACGTTGCACGCTCTCCAAACGCTAGAGGAAAGTCAGTTTTTGCAGCCAAGTGTCCTCTTGAAAGAAACTGTGTCTTAGTGACGTAGTTATCGATAGCAGATCCTACGAGCTGAGCCACAGCCCCTTTCTGACCAGCGGGCGAAAACAAAAAGTCAACAGGAATGTACCCAAAGTTGTTATCCGCGATAAAAAACGGACGAACAATTTTAGTTTGGTACAAAGCGTTGTAAGGTTTCTGAGTGTACTTCGAGTAGATAGCACTAAAACCAGCTTCATTGAAACAGGATTCATAAAGAGGATAAAAGTCGTTCCTGACAGTGTAACCAACTTCTATGATAGGGTAACCATCATAACACAAGCGTTCTGTTCGTTTGCTGACATATCTTGGAGGGTAATTGCATTTGAAAAGAGAGAAATTTGCTGGAGAGTTTAGCCAGACCTCGTTTTTGAACATGGCTCCCCCTTCACAACTGATCGTAGCCACAGGCAGTTCATGCTTTGCGTTAGGGTGGAGTATATTCCCTGTACCCTCACAACTTAATGTCAGAATGTCGCCATAATTCATGTCAATGTTCCCAAATTTATCAGTCGGCTCTAAAAGTTTATTGTCCCTAACTATAACGGGTAAAGGTTCTCCAAAATGCTTTCGAGTGTTGAGTCTGCATTTCTGTCCATGTTGTATATTCAAGGCACATAAAATCAACAAAAAAGCACGTTGTATTATACTCATTTAGAAATATAATTTGTTTCTTGTTGATGTCTTGAACTATTCGGTTTTTGTGTAATCCAGATAAACACCGGGTAATTTTGATTTCAAATTGGCATAGCAATGCCAATCAAATGTCAAAAGAATTAATGCGGGCCAATGCGGGCACAGGTAAGATAAGAAATATTATAAGAAAAGTTTATCAAGCAAGTGGAACCTCCTTTGAAAAAGGTATTGTATAAATATAAGTTGTTTTTCGAAGCTTTGTCCTCAAATAACTTTAACGTTTCTTTCATCTCCCTCTTTTACTGTCATGATTATCTTTGACTCCCCAAATACTCGTAGATAAATCACAAAAAATCGAAATCACTTTGTATAATCAATTAAATTAATGATCAATAAAATGAACGGAGCCATAATATAGTCTTTAAATATTTGTTTAACTCAAGCACGAAAAGTCAACACCCTCTAAAGCATGGTAGTCTCAGTGAATGAACTATAGGGGACTTGTAAAAACTATATCTGTTTAATTCTAATGTATTAGACGTCTCGCAAAAACCTTCCCAAGGTTAATGACCTTTGTGACCCGTTCTCCGGCTAGTGAACATACATCATTTATGTTTGGACGTCTATTATTAGGTATTAATAGGCAAATAAAAATAGATATCTACAAACAGGTATATATGTATATAAGTACCTAAGTTTATAATTCGTGTCCACTTACCGATATTTTTTAGTTACATGCAAGATAAATGAAAAGGAAAAACCGGCCAAGTGCGAATCGGACTCGCCCACAAAGGGTTCTGTACCAATATTTATTAAACATTTGTTGTATGGAAGCCCCAAAAAAAAAAAATCTAGTTTTCAGTATTTGTTGTTATAACGGCAACAAAAATACATCATCTGTGAAAATTTCAGCTCTCTAACTATCACGGTTCATGAGATACAGCCTGGTGACAGACGGACGGACGGACAGCAGAGCGAAAACAATAGGGTCCCGTTTTACCCTTTGGGTAACGGAACCCTAAAAAAAGAGTAGAAGAAAAACAGGCAACTTTGTACTACCTCTAGATTAGCATATCATTCTTAAATTCATGATGAAAAATTATGTACCGTGTGTAAAATCGAGCCTAATTAATGTCACGTTAGAATTTGAACCCGCATCGGAATAATCAAGTCTACCACCGAGCAATGACAAGACAGATTGTTACTAGACGATGCTCTATAATTACGCATACAGGAATGAATTTTAAGCAGTGCACAAAAATAACTGGTGAGAATCATTAACAGAACATATCTGCATCATCAGTAAAATTTTTTTTTTGCTTTTTTTGTCCGCCCTAAAATCAGCAAAATATGGATACTTACCAACTATTCTTACGCGCTTGGAGCAGCGCTCGCGTCAGTAAACCGATTTAGCGTTGCCACCGTGCCTACTATGACGACTGTGACCATACAATCGGTTACAAAATAAACATCTTTCGATATCAATAACTTTTTTTTTGTACTAAAACACAACAAAATAAAAATATACGTATCTATAAAACTTATTTGACTATAAGTTGACAAAGTTTGCGCACTGGATACCAAACAAAACTGACTCTTGCGACGTACAACGGCCGCACGCTACGGCTTGACTCGCATCTGGCGCAACTCGAGGTGGAACTTGGGAAGATTAGGTGGCACATATTAGGGTTATGTGAAGTTCGAAGAGAGGGGGAGGACACCATAACCCTCGAATCAGGTCACCTAATGTACTTCCGAGAGGGAGACCAACAATCCCAAGGTGGCGTTGGGTTTCTGGTTAATAAGTCCCTAGCTGATAACGTTGTGGAGGTGTCTAGTGTGTCGAACAGGGTAGCGTACCTTATCATAAAGCTCACCGACAGGTATAGCCTCAAGGTGGTGCAAGTGTACGCACCGACCTCGACACATTCAGACGATGAAGTGGAGGATATGTTTGATGATATATCAAGGGCCCTCCACTTCACTACAAAGACCCATTACACCGTTGTCATGGGGGACTTTAACGCTAAAGTGGGAGTACAGATTTGCGGCGAATCGGCAGTAGGATCCCATGGATTTGGAAGCAGGAATCATAGGGGGCAAATGCTCGTCAACTTCCTCGAACGCGAGGGGCTCTTTTTGATGAACTCCTTTTTCAAAAAGCAGCCCCAAAGGAAGTGGACGTGGCAAAGCCCCGACACTATGACTAAAAATGAGATTGACTTCATCATGACGAACAAGAAGCACATATTCAGAGACGTCTCCGTGATCAATAGGTTTAATACCGGGAGCGATCACCGACTTGTCCGAGGCTCTCTGAATATCAACTTCAAGGCCGAACGTTTCCGTCTGATGAAGGCCAGGCTCCGACCAACACTGCTCCAAACCATGACAGGATCTGAAACGTTCCAGTCAAATTTGGAGAACCGATTTGCCGCCGTGGAAACCACAACAGACGTTAACCAGAACCACGAATATGTGGTTCGGATCCTCAGGGAGGAAGGTTCGAGATTCTGTAACATGCAGCGTAAGGGCAGGAAATCAAAGCTTTCGGAAGAGACATTAGGGCTTATGAAGAAACGACGTGAAAACCCGCCTGTCACTTCGTCAGCTAAGCGGGCTCTAAACCAAGAGATCAACAAGCACGTACGACGCGACCTCCGGTGCTCCAATACTCTTGCCATTGAAAGAGCAATTGAGCTGAATCGGGGGTCAAAGGTGTTCGTACAATCTCTTGGAAGAAGCCACTTGACGAAGCTGACCACAACAAGTGGAGAAGTCGTTTCTTCGGTGCCGGCAGTCCTTTCGGAAGTGGAAAATTTCTATGGCCGGTTATACGCATCGCATGCATCTCGACCTGATCCCGGAAATGAGGATTCTAGAGCCACATTAACACGCCATTTCACCGAAGACCTGCCAGAAGTCAGCAGTGGCGAAATCGAGATCGCTCTGAGACAGCTCAAAAATGGAAAAGCCCCTGGCGAGGATGGCATTACAACAGAGCTATTAAAAGCAGGAGGTAAGCCCGTACTGGGGGAGCTCCAAAAGCTTTTTAATGCCGTCCTGTTTGAAGGGAGAACTCCAGAGGCGTGGAGTAGGAGTGTTGTCGTCCTGTTCTTCAAAAAGGGAGACAAAACCCAGCTGAAGAACTATCGACCCATTTCCCTCCTAAGCCACGTCTATAAGCTGTTCTCAAGAGTGATCACGAACCGACTTGCGCAAAGACTCGACGAATTCCAACCACCGGAGCAGGCTGGGTTTCGGAGCGGATACGGCACCATAGACCACATCCACACAGTGCGGCAGATTATACAGAAGACCGAAGAGTATAATCAGCCCCTGTGTCTAGCATTTGTGGACTATGAGAAGGCCTTTGACTCGGTTGAAATCTGGTCTGTTCTGGAGTCCCTGCAGCGTTGTCAAGTAGATTGGCGATACATCCAAGTGATGAGATGTCTTTACGAAGCCGCTACAATGTCCGTCCAAGTACATAATCAGCAAACAAGGCCCATACCGTTGCATCGAGGAGTGAGACAAGGGGATGTTATTTCCCCGAAACTGTTCACTAATGTAATGGAGGATATGTTCAAGACGCTGAACTGGAAAGGACGCGGCATCAACATCAATGGCGAACACATCTCTCACTTGCGATTTGCTGACGATATCGTCATCATGGCGGAAACGCTGCAGGACCTACAACAGATGCTGAACGACCTGGCTGAATCTTCTCTACGCATCGGCCTACGGATGAACTTGGACAAAACCAAGGTCATGTTCAATGAACATGTTCTACCGGAACCGATTGCGATACACGGCGCCGTTCTCGAAGTTGTTCGGAAATATGTATACCTCGGGCAAACATTGCAGTTAGGTAGAAACAACTTTGAGGACGAGGTGAATAGGAGAATTCAGTTGGGTTGGGCTGCATTTGGGAAGCTACGTCGAGTCCTAACATCGTCGATCCCACAGTGCCTAAAGACAAAAGTCTTCAATCAGTGCGTCCTACCTGTTATGACTTACGGAGCCGAAACGTGGACACTGACGGTACGGCTGGTCCACAAGTTTAAAGTCGCTCAGCGAGCTATGGAAAGGGCTATGCTCGGCATTTCTCTGAGGGATCGCATCAGAAATGAGGTAATCCGTCAGAGAACCAAGGTCATCGACATAGCCCACCGAATCAGCAAGCTGAAGTGGCAGTGGGCTGGCCATATTAGCCGAAGAACCGATAACCGTTGGGGTAAACGAGTTCTAGAGTGGAGACCACGCCTCGGCAAACGTAGTGTAGGACGTCCTCAGGCACGGTGGAGTGACGACTTGCGCAAGACGGCTGGCAGGAGCTGGATGCGAGAAGCCGAAAATCGATCTCAGTGGCGTGCACTTGGAGAGGCCTATGTCCAGCAGTGGACTGCGATAGGCTGATGATGATGAGATAAAGGGACGATCTGGCCAAGGTCGTCGGGAAGCAGTCTACGGGGATAGCCTATGTTTTGTCCAGCAGTGGTCCTTCGGCTGAAAGAGGGACTTTGAAAATTGAACCTGAAAATTCATAGTAGTCTGACAGCTTTTTGGTGCAGTTGACAGTTTAATTTTTCCTTTACAAAGGAACACCAAAAGCTTCTGAGTACAAATTAACCAAAATAGAAGGTTGTAACGAGTAAAGGGCCTACACGATTCCCAATTACAGGTGCACCAAAAGTTGCTGTCTGGAACTTTCCCTTGAAAACTGACAGCTGTTAACAGCACAAAATATTCGATACCCCTATAAACAGTTGTTTTAAGAAAACTGATACGTTTATGTTGTCGATGTAAATGAGTCTAAACGTTACACAATTATCAATCGGCGTGTTTAGTTTGATGTAAGGGCCGCGCGCGTGCTTCTCGATCTTTGCACGTCGGCTACACGTGACATTTTCCCCTTTGCTTTATACTAGCGTTTACCCACGGTTTCATTCACCTACCTTGTGTAACGTCAATATTTTGGGATAGGTCCTATACCTATCCCTATATCTTAAAATATTTCATTCTGGAGAAGATTCTGGAGTTAGTTCCGTCTTTGTGTGTCAAAGTTTCATCAAAATTTGTTTATTTTAGAAGCAAGAATTTTAAGGCTTCTTTGCAAGTGACTAAAGATGTCAAGCTATGATGGTTCATAAATCAAGCAGTTTTTTGTACACGTTGTCATCCTCAAAATTTTAGCTATCTATAGTATCTCCATCTGTTTAACATTGGCTTCCCCCATTTATTTCCAAAAGGACCGGTTGGCAACTGACTGGGTCCACTGCCTATCTGCTACCTATCCTACGTTGCGTTTGCCAATGTGCAAATTAGCCGTAGCATTTTTTTAAGCCTACGCAATTAGTCCATCCATCCTCCGAGCCTTTTCCCAATCATGTTGGGGTCGGCTTCCAGTCTAACCGGATTCAGCTGAGTACCAGTGCTTTACAAGAAGCGACTGCCTATCTGACCTCCTCAACCCAGTTACCCGAGCAACCCGGTACCCCTTGGTTAGACTGGTGTCAGACTTACTGGCTTCTGACTACCCGTAACGACTGCCAAGGATGTTCAATGACCAGTTTAACGTGCCATCCGAAACACAGTCCATGGTGTCTAAGATATACTTAGAAAGTACATACAAACTTAGAAAAGTTGCATTGATACTTGCCTGACCTGGGATCGAACCCGCGCCCTCATACTTGAGAGGTTGGTCCTTTACCCACTAGGCCACTACGACGAGGCTACGCAATTAGTAGTTTTCAATTTATTTGAGAAAAGTCTCGTGCTGCAAACATTACGAACGATAAGCATCATAATCAACTTGATTAGAATTTCGTTTTTTTCTCACATTAATCATAGAACTCCATATTATCACGTCTCGAATCGGTTTATCTTAGATTGGCAATAGTCTACGTTTCAGTAGTTTAATATGTTATGCCGATTAGTTTAATTAAACAGCACGTTTTTGACGGCCTACAACAGATTTGGCATCTAGAAGTAGGTATATGATTTCTTACCGAACCAAAATACCTAATATCAAAAAAGAAAATTTCCAATTCCAATCATAGGGTTGTAGGGTTATTTATCTCATACTAGCCGTTTTCCCGCGGTTTCACCCGCGTCCCGTGGGAGCTACTGCCCGCACCGGGATCAAATATAGCCTATGTTACTCGCAGATAATATAGCTTTCTAATGGTGAAAGAATATTTAAAATCGCCCCAGTAGTTTTTGAGTTTATTCATTACAACCAAACAAACAAACAAGGTTTTCCTCTTTATAATATTAGATATTAGTATAGAAAAAAATATTTTACAAACAAGAGAAAAACATAACATAATTTTTTCATTGAATTGTGGTTAATTAGTAAGATTTAATTCGATCCATATTTATCACCCCTCATGCCTGAGTAATGTTGTAAATGAACATTTTTAGTTAGATACTTAAAAATAGTGGTTTACATTATTTATGTAGCAATTAACAAAGTTGCATAGAAACATTTAGGGAACTTTTAAAATGGTAAATAACACGGCAGCCATCCTGTTACCTAGGTTTCGAACCACCCACATTAAACGATACCTACACACATCTAAATTAGATCCTTAACAAGCAATTAATTAATATTTCGAGTTTGAGCTCGATCACTGTTACTTAGCGATATGCATTGTTGATATTAAAAATTATTGCTATTTACTAACAAAAATGTAGATAACAAAACACTAAGTCATAAATTAGATGGGTACTCTAATTTATGATTAGTGTACCTACCTATTGTTATTCACACGGCATGAGTATCAAGAGTAAAAAAAAAAAATCTAAAAGAAAAACACGCGAGTTGATGAATCTTCTTCCTCAAATTCAGGGACAATATAAAAAGAAAGACACAGTAATAGAAAAGTCTTCAGTGAATATATCAAAGTACTACTAGTTCATAATGCCTAAACAAAATAACTTAGTACAACCAGAATCTTGAAAAAGTTCAAACTTGATTAAGTAATTATTCATTAAGTACGTTATATAGTAGATTATTTGTAATCAAATACCAGACCTATATAAATATAAGCATAGACAGAGCTATCATATGTTTACAAAACAGTACAAATTAAAGTTCCTCATCTCGTATTTAGGGCAGAGAATCCACAATCCCTCATTGTCGTATCAACCAGCAAACGCGACAGACGTGTGTATACACTGTTAATAATAAACGTTATTATTGTGACGTGAAGATAAACAAAAACAAATGAGTGTGTTGTGGTGAAACTTCAACGATCATTTGGATGCAGTTGCTAAATACACAATGGCTAAAACAACGGTGAGTTTGTTGTCAAATATATTTTGGTGTTTACGTTATTAGATCACTAATTAGACTACATTCAACTGTCTTTCATTCACTTACAGACCTATTTTTAAGACTTCCTAATAAAGAGGACTTCGTCAATTCCGTTGTGTCAAATCTTTTAACATAGCTTAAACCCAAACCGTGGTCCCATATTCTACCCCTAAATTACCCTAAATTATTATCGTCAAGTTACTTTTAACATTCATTGTTAAGAATTCTAAAATTAAACTCTAAATATAACTTAAAGTTAAGCTAATGTCTTTTTTATGTTAAAAAGGAGCAGTACCTACCTTTTTAAGTTATTTTTGGACAGGAATAAACGAAAACGACAAACGATCGAATTAAGGTGAATGGAATATTACAAAAGTTTTTTTTTTATGATAGGTAATAACATTAGATAGACAATATATTATGTTTTTTTATACCATCATATTACTATTATCTTTCTCTATACTTGTTGTAAAAATCGGTATTCCAACTATTTATTTAAAATAACAATCAACTAAGATTCTCATGGACTTCCTATATTGTTATTTATAATATGCCAGAGCTAATAAGCATGCCATGGCTTGTTATGTTTTTTAACAAAATATTATTATAATGGTGGGATAATTTAAGTGAAAATGTCTTATAAAACCTATTGTTTTTGTTATTAAACAAAAAATAATGTAAACTATAAAACATTAAGGTGAGTATGTATGCTCTGCTTACTATTACGCTTCAACGATTTTTTTATCATACTTACCCCTTTTAAAACCCCAAAAAAGTATTCACGTGAGAATGTTTACAGCAACACTATCCAGAAGGAAAATTCTACTTATCCTAAGGAAAAGTTCATAAGAGGAAGGAATGAAAACTATCGACAAATCAAATAAATTTACCAAATAGATAAATTATCTTTTTGTATTTTGAAATATCTGCGGCGCGAGTTCACTGCCAGCGCATACCTATATACGCGTAGCAGGTTGCAAATTTCGCGGATATTTTTGAAATATTTGCACTCAATGGTTCTTTTATCGAAACAACTTGTGTGCGTCACAATACTACGAAGAATCTTGCTGCCGATGAATCTCGGCTTTTACCTACCTACAGTACCTACGCATTACAAACACAGAACTTCACAGATGACGTTTACCCATCTCACAGAGATGACAACTGATTACGAACAAGTTGCTAACACATTCAGCCTTGATAAGGGTTCCTGAAGTCATGGCTGTGTTATTATCATCGCCTTGTGACTTGCGAACAACTTTGACAGTTCTACACAATGATGCATTAATTATCTTGCAAGTATTTAAAGCACTTCCGTATGTTACTAGTTTGCTAGCTTGTTGATTTATTTGACGAACATAGAATGTGTAGGAATGTTTATTACTTATGCACAGGTATATTACCTACCTCAAAATCTATGGAACAAACCGCATCATCGGCCTAGTCTTTTCCTAAATACGTTGGGGTCAGCTTCCAGCGTTACCTGATGCAGCTGAGTATCAGTGTTACATGTAACGACTGCTTATCTGACCTCCTCAACCCGGTTACCCGGAGAACTGTTATCAGACTCACTTGCTTCTATCCGTAAAGACTGCCAAACATGTTCAAGCGACAGCAATTTTTCACTTGACCTCGTTTAGCTAGGGTAAATTGACTTTGTAGCGTAAAACTGAATATTTCATAATGGTAATGCTGGTAAAAAAGGTCATCCACACATCTACCCAAGATAGACACCCATTAAAATAAATAAGGAGTAATTACTCATCATTACCACTTTTTAGGCTGTTTAATTAGTTAATGACGAATAACGTTAATTCTACACTACATATTGATCAATTTGTAGAAATACATACAGATACTGAGTTCTTTAGTCAACTCTAAAATCTGTGTCCTACTCAAACCAAATTACCTTTGTTGATCGATATATCATCCATCACAATATCAATTGTGTACCTGCCTATGTATAAACACAATGCAAATAGTACGTAGGTATGAATACGATGCCTAGCCCCATGGGTATTATAGCAGCCATGACAATTGCTATGGGAATCTCTGGCCTATGGGGGCAGGAATAATAGGAATTCCATTGGCGATCCAATGAATACTGCAAAAATCTAGAGTAAATACTTAGCCTAATTTTAAAAAAACTATTACGTTAATCTGTTTTCCTTTTTCCTTTAATGGGAAATCGTTACTCCACAAAATGTAAATGGCTGGTTTTAAGGTACGTTTTCATGCAATCGGCAGTTGTAGTCGGCAGCTCGGTTTCAAAACGCATCTTTAGACTCCCTACTGACTGAAACCTACGTATTCCAAAGCTCCCTATGTTCCAGGGTCGAAAAAAATCCCGGAAAATGCCTCTTAAATAAAATAAATTAAAGCTCAGAAAAGTAATTTCATCCACTTTTCAAATGAAACAGTTTATTTCACGTGAGGACCATTTTTTTAAGGGCGAGCAAAAGTTACCTGTGTTAACGTTTATACCTACTTAATTAAAATTATATTTTATTCATTTCAGGTACTTATCCTGGTGCTCTGTGCGACCATATTAGTCAATGAAGCCTCTAGTTACATACTACCATCACAAAGTAAAACAATGGAAAACGCACTTACAGCGGGCGTCGAGAAAAACTCGACGAAAAATGAAATGTCAGACGACTATAGAAAATACAGCTATATTATAACCACGTATTTATAGTATTAGTTACTTAGTAGTATGTGTAAGTATTGACTACAAAAATAATGTGAGAAATAATTGTATATGTATATTTTCAAATGATATATTTTTTGACATTTTTTTGGAAATAAGAATGCAGTACAATTCATTGAATTTTGATGGTATGGTGAAAATTGTATGGTTAGGTATTTATAATTTAAAAAAGTGATGATATTTTTTGCTTATGTAAAAGTTATAAACTGTCTAGCAATACCTTACTTCGCTCGGATTTACTTAACTGCGTTAGAAATGTTCTGTTTGCCATTCTTAGAGCCAAACACTTATTATAATATGTATAAATAAATCAATGTTCCTTCATGTAGCATTTATATTTGTATGTAAATATCCTGACTGTGAGTATTAAAAATAGTGATGAGAAAATTATACATTTAAATATGACAGCAACAGAGAATTTATTTTACTGTTTATAAAAACCCAATAATAATTATTTCTCAAGATCAAGAATTGAACTCAGGGCAACAAGCTTATTATTTAGTTATAAGTAATTTATTTAAATATTGCACACACTCGTTGGTAGACACGTACATTTTTTTATACTTACAGCGATAATTTTCACATTAATTACCAAAAGTTAGACTGTTCTTTATTTTTCATCAGATGATTGTGTCATAGTTTATCAAGTGGTGATTTAATCCGGAACTGAGTGTGTCCCGAATGTAGGTAAGTATTAATATTCAGTATCATTGTACAGTCAGCTTCAAAAGTGGCTGAACAAATCTAGATTTTCAATATAAAAACCGTGTCGTCGATAACTTGCCAGAGTATCCGTCTACTTTTTTGAAGTTTAGGATGTTAAATAAATGTTGACATGAGTGTAGTTAAGAAATGAGAACCCTTTACTTTGTTTGGCACTTTTGAAAATTTTAATTTTTTGAGCTACTTGACGATGACCGTACCACTTTTACAAAAATAACAAAAGCTACGTAAAAATATACGCGTTAACTTATATCATTGGCTATATTGCAGCTGACGAGGGAAAATCGCAAATGGCTTACCGTCTAATATGATCTGCAATTTTTTTTTATTTGTTGTCACTCTCAGACAGCGTATTTAATATATGTATGTAACATATACATACTTATTTTCCGATATTAATGGCCTTACTACAAAAACTTAACCACCTGTTTTACATTTGTCTAAAAAAATTGTGGCTGCAAAATGAACCATATGTCAACGTCATAATTTGACATTTTTTTAGACAAGTCTTAAACTGACGTTTAAAAGTTTTTGTGGTAAGACGGGTAATGTTTTACATCGTAAATAATTATCAAAATCGTGACTAATTTTAACTACTTTATAAAATTACTAGCTTCTGCCAGCGGCTTCGCCCGCATGGTGTGTTGATAAAAAGTAGCCTATGTGTTAATCCAGGGTATCACCTATCTACATACCAAATTTTAATCAAATCGGTCCAGCCGTTTTTGCGTGATTGAATAACAAACATACATCCATACATTCTCACAAACTTTCACATTTATAATATAAGTAGGATAAGTAGGATGACAGTGAATAAAGTATCTACACTGTACTTATTTTTATTTGACACGTGTAGTTAGCATAAAACTAGTATAATAGGAAGTGTTTTAATATCATTCATCCTATGAACTTTGCTGTTTTTTTTTCTTATCATCTCTGACCCACCAATGTTTGGGTTTGAGTGTCAGTTAATCGTCAGCAGTGAATCTTATGTAATATAAGTGTTTCTAGTTAATTAAAATTATCAGTTTTTCACCATATGCAACGAAATAAAGTATACGGAGTGTTACAAAAAACCGTACAGCTTCTACGGGACCGTATATCCCTTATCAAGAGTCCGTTTACGTAAAATCACTTTAAAAAATACCCCCAAATTAGGGAAACATCTAACTTTTTGTTTTATTGACCTAAATAGAATTATTAGTAATTAAAACTGTTACTAAAGATAAACAATAATATAAGCTGATCTATGCCAGCCCATAGCTAAACTTCGCTGAAGCCATTCAATTCCTAGCAACAAGCGAGAACAAGGCACCGTTATTTTCACACCAACAATAGCATGCCTATACTTTGTTTCCAATGTAAACAAAAATATTTGCAATACATAGATTCTTTGTTCCCAATGAATGTCTGTGTACTATCGGCCTACTGTGAAACAACTACTATTGAACCGTGGACACCGGGTTATCTGAAAAAACGTTGCTATGCGGGTATTTTGTAGCTAACTATAGGTACCTACATCTTTGTGTCAGAGCAATACTTGACCTACAGTGAGGTCTGTTAGTTGATAAATTGCTCTTCGTTATCATATAGTCATCTATGTGTATCGATGCATCACGTTTGCAATAAGTATCTTTTACTGTTTACTTCTCCAACGTAAAGAGGAATCTGGAAGAACGATTTTCCATTGTTTTACTGATACGTTCTTAATTGATTTTTAATTCAGTTGCTACGGTTACATACAAGCAAGGTGAGAATAAATAAGTCTGTTTTCAGACAGCACCTACTGACCCGAAAAAGTCAGAGATGTTGTCGTCAAATACTTTTGAAAAGATAACCGCACAAATTACATTCTACGTTAAATAAAACACAATCATATCTTCCCTTATTTTAATCTTGATCTGTACATATATAAACTTACGAATACCAAACATATATTCATCATTCCACGAGCATGCCAATCAGATGCAGGTATCGTCTGCCCGTCTTCTTGTCGAAGGCATGGGTTCCTTGTACCTCTGCATGGACCTCCAACAGGCCTTGGCAGAGGCACTGTAGGTGTCCATGTACTCTGTCCTGCCGGGGTACTCTGCGAACCAGGTCTGGATGGCTTGTGGAGCTACGCCCGTGTGAATCGGCCCTGGGAAATGGGAAGTGTCATGTCAGATTCTGATTAAAATTTGTAGTATCATTTTATGTAGGTAGGTAGAGTGTATTGGTTAATCTTAGGATTGAAGTAAAGTTTTGGGAATTAATAATGCTGTAAAGAAACTATCATAATTTTAAACAGGCGTTTCGTTTTTGGGTTTTGGTCCCAGGGTTGTCAAAGAATACTCTGAACTCCTTTTCTCACTAACTCGAAATTAGAATGCATTAATAATTTTTGAGCTACTCAGCTGTGACACTTATGTAAAAAAAAATGATGCCATTTGAATTAAAAACACTAACATGACTGGTCCATTCATTGTCTAATGCATAGCAATGCGTACATACCTGGAGGGTTGATAGTGGGTCGAACTGTAGGCGGCTTGTCGGTGAAGTTGGTGGGGTCCTTGTAACATCGCAGCATGCCAAGACTGTTGGTCTCCATCGGAATAGGAGCATTGGACTGAGAGGCTGCTATGATCGTCCTGTAGTCCGTCATTGGAAATGCTGCAAAGAAACATTTTGAATGAGGTGAGTTTGTTTGCAACGGTTTGTATTATGTTTTTCATGGAGGAAATGTAGGGAAGAATATTGTTTAATAGGTATACTTGTATGAAGTAGAAAAAGTAGAAGTTCCGTCAAGATTACAATACACTATCACACTACAATCACTATTCATTATTACAATAGGAAACCCGTGGATTGACAGGTTTAGAAGAAGATGGGCAGTTCTGGCAGGCCTGGTTTCCTGGCTGGGCTTACACAGAGATTTGTGTATTTTAGGAGAAACCCCAAAGATTGTTATATAATCTAAAATTTCGAAGTGCTTTTAAAAATATCAAGAACGAATGATAGCAAACTGAATAATAGCGATATATGTATTTACTGGCGACCATTAAATCAATAAGCAATCATATTCCACCTTCATGTAAAAATATACCCATGTTAAATGTAATAGCATTCCTAATTACGAGCACTTTAAAAATGAATTCCTGTCTGAGTCAGTAATTGGTGTATTTAACCCAAGCTGACCCGACCATTATGAATCTTCATAATAAACGCATTGTTCCTCTTTTGCTCACAAATTATACAGCTAAATGTGCACTTTCCTTTAACAATGGGGGTTTCTAAATAGTCTGACATTAGGGAATTATATAGACATAATACAATAAATTCATTCAACATGATTAATTATTCTTTACCAGTTATGTTTGGTCGAATTTACATACTACCTATAATCTGCATACCTAGAGAAAAACCATAGTAATAGAAATCGCACTAATACTCTGAATGGCTTGTAAACCGAACCTGTAAAGTATAAAGTGGACTACAGTCACTTTTGTGGACTATGAAATGAGAAGGCATAAATATATGTATTTTTGTACTCACATCTTTTCTTAAAGGTAGCTTGGTACATCGTCATCATTTTGCCATCGAGATCATCACAGGGATGATCAAGGATATCGTTCGTCACATCAACCATCTGTAAAGAAACCACTAGGTATATAATTTAATAAAAGCGATTCTTAAAGATGATGTATAACTCATTTCTAGGAGGGAACGTAAAGCCTTCACCAGTCAATGTTATAGTAACACAATAAGATGTCTTTGATTGTAGGATAACTATAGTAGGAAGTACTTAAGCCACACTACAGGACAGCTGCCAAAGAGCTGATAGGATGATCCGAAGACAAAGACTGCAGGTAGGTGCTGGACGCAGGCTAAGTCTTTTTGGGAGAAAGCAATGGGGATGGCCCATGTTCAGCGATACTTAGATATCCAATGGCTTCGATAAGAGTAATATTATGCTTATAAACGTGCGTACGTTCCTCAAGCCGGCCAAGCCAGAGTCTCCACTTAACCGTTTATAAAAACAAGAGTAATTATACTGTACTCATGTCTTTTCTAGCCAATGAAATATTGTATAGGTGAGGTTTACATTTTATTGATTGTCATTGAGGATAATTTTAAATAAGCTTCTTCCATTAATATAATTATAAGTTACTGAGCCCGGTAGCTGGTCTCATACATTTAACAACCGGTTAGTGCATTATAATAAATACCTACTTCAGCGTGCTATTAGATCATCATCATAAGACAGGAATAGAGACAAGACGTTTAAAAAGTGACTAAAGCAGCAAGGACCAAATTGGCTCAAATTCTTCAAGACAGGCATTGACCTAATTACCAATGGTTCCTAATAATTTTAGCAGAGCAATCAGTAATTCGTCGTTGTCTTCACAGTCGAAAAACGTCAAATGCTGGACAAAGGCCTCCTCTAAGCTGGGGAGATTTGCCCATACTCACCGAGCTGGGCAAACATATTGGTGCAGATTGAGTACTAACTGAAAATTATTTCGGATACAAAGACTCCATACATAGGTAACACGTCATAAAAAAATGCTACTTCTGATTGAAGGATAAATAAATATATCTTTTATTTCTCTCAAATATGTATGTTAAATATAATCTATAATGCATTATTTAGAGACTGGTAAAATTCATTTATACAGCACGTTTTGTAATAAGAGAAAGAAAGAAAAACCTAGACAGGATTGCGGTTCCGAGTATGATTCAGCTTTGTCTCATTACCTGTTTCCTCAACTGCTCATAGTCCTGGCATAGCTTCTGTTCTTTTTCAAGCAGTTGTTTGTACTGCTCCACTCTAGGTGAATAGGAATGTGCATCGCAGTGGCAGTACGGAGCTACGGGGGCTGGACGCACAATCGGCGCTGTATCTGGACTTGGCGGCTCGCATGGTCTGAAATGCAAGAATTTGTGACGTCACCGAAATTATTTGAGAGCTTAGTTCATTTACTTAGCTCTACAGGTACTGGCTTACATCGAGACTTTTTACGTTACCCTGTTCGAACCCCATAGGTATCTATGAGATTCCTACCAATGAATCTACGGCCAATGGGAGACTGGGATGCGAGAAAAAATAATTAAGACGTCCTTCTGAACAAGGATGGCAAATATAGGCAGCAGAAATCAAAAGCCTTAAACTAACTACTAGGTACCACAAAATGAATGATAAAATCGATTACTGCTTCAAGGAAAACTTTGCTAAACGTGACATCCCAAATAAAGTGAACATGAAATGAGGTAAGGTACCTTATGAATACTAAGTAAGTACTTGTGCATTTTTACACCATTTGTAAGTAACAAATCTAGTTAAGTCCGTATCAAAAACCAGTCACGATTTTAAAGATATAAATGCAATACGCAGTGCGGCATTGTCAAGGCTTATTTCGACCCCATAGACACAAGTATGGATTGTAGATATCAATAAAATACGAGCGTGGGAAATAAAGGCTGTTGGCATTTTGCTAATGCTACTTGTAACGGTGATGAATGCATGGCTATGGCTTTGCCTATGGCTTTTAAAGAACGGACAAATGTTAGGCATAAAATACACACACTACCTACATAGGTAGTATAGCTTGGACACCAATGTCTGATTAAAGGTGAAGGAAAACGTCTTGAGAAATCCCGGACTATAAATTCTGAAATCACGAGCCCGCATTGAGCAAGCATGGTGATTAATGATCAATCCTTCTCTGTGTGAGAGGAGGCCTGTGTCCAGCAGTAGGAACGATAAAAACATATAAAAAGGCTGATGATGACGATGATCTGAAACCTCCAGAGGAAACTACAACGACATAAGAATTGGTACTTATAATTTTAACAAGAAGGAGGTCGGTAACACCTACACTTTAACCGAAATTCATACCCACAGAACATAATACGCCAATATAATCTTACTTATTCGCGAACTCAATGTGGTTTGATCCATTGAGAATGTATTGAAGGCCGATGCGGTAGAAACATACAAACAGCCACGAACATAAGCGATTAGATCGAACGCGAGGTCACTTGTGTAGGTAATCTAGACATCCAATGCGTTTGCAACTGCACTTTCCCCGGGGTAACTACAAGTAAATGGTGTAGTTAAGTAGGAAGTACCTATAGTTAATGATAGACAGAAGTAGCTACTGATGATAATTTGTGAACAAAAAGTAAATGATAAGGAATTTATTGCCCTAACAATATTGTCAGGCGTTTACTACTTTTACGTACTTTCCTATTACGGGTTTTGAAAACGGCCATTGAAAGTCGTTAGTTGTTGTTGTCTTGAAGTCCATTTTGTTTAGAGATTTCTGAAAGTAAAGAGATTATTTTATTTTACTTTATTATGCGTCAACAAAGTGACACACGATGCCAATTTTACCTCAATTTATAACGTTAATATTTTTGAGATTTATAATTACTATTTTAGCTAATTGACACCCTACATAATTTAGAATTGCTTTTGATGCCAAAAATTTGATTTGTAGTAGAATTTCTTCAATGAGGGAAGATAAAAACATTTTTGAAGTTTTGCGTTTTTTTTCTACTAGCCTTGCCAAGAGACAGACAGTATTTGATACAATATCTAAGAAGTATTTTTCTTTTGCAATAAGTGATAAGGTAAGTTTTCTTTGCCCTTCACTGGTAACATTAAAAATACGCTGTTCTATCCCAAGAATAAATTAAAAAAAAAATCTGTTCTATCAAAACAGATATTTCTCAGCACTAGCCTAATAAATTAAAAACCGCTTCTATAAAGATCAAATCTATTTTTCCCAATTTTTCCCTGTGAAAAATGAATTATCAATTTTGTATGCGTAGTAAAAAGTTTATAAACTATTTCTACACAGTAACATTTTATTACTTTTTCACGTTTTTACTTTGTGTTAGTAGTTTTTTTTTCTTATGTTCTGGCAGCATTGCAGCTAACTTCAAGTTTTTAAGATGTCAACATCGTTGTTTTCCTGTCATCCGTCATCAAATCAGCTGTGTATCACACACAGAGAACATGTAACATAATAAATGTGCGTATTAAAATTATTGGTGTGAAAATGTCCACTGAGACATCTGATAAAAAATCAACTCAATGTTTATGATAAATTCACGGTGGAAGAGACATGGCGCGCCGGAGGAGCAGCGGCATAACGAGCCTGGGGTTTAACCAGGATCAAGGTTTGTGTTACTTCCTAGTTCGTCAACCTGAGTTCTTTGTTCTCAGGTGCAGTTAGTATTAGTCGCGTTTGGGATGAGGAGTGTGAGCTGGGCCACGGGGCTGGTGACGAGACACGCGTGAAGCGTGCTGCGTCGCAGGCGGAGCGCGAAGCTTCCTCGCCACGCTCTCGCGTAGCTGCGCGCTCCACGTGTTGTTTATATTTTTAGTAGCGCGCCCACGCGCAATTTCCATTCTTCGCGAGTTCGCTCGCTATTGTTTGGGCGTTGGTTTGGTTTGCCCTCGTATTTGCGTATGTACTCGTAACTTAAAACGCAATTTTCATCAGTTTTTCAATGTACGTCATAGTGTTATGATGTAGGATTTTGTATTGTTTTGATAAACAGCTGTTATTTGTTTTGGATATCCACTATCTTGGTACAGTGTTGCTTCTAATAGCATAACTATGTTCCAATACAGTATATAGCTCAGTAACAGTAAATACAACACTTGCCTATGAATAAATTAACATACAAATAAACTGCACAGTACAGTAAAGCTGTTGTTGTAAAAAATAAATCTGTAATGACTTTTAATCACAGCACGATAGCACACTCATTGTAATTAATATTAATCAGAGTGTCTTATTAGATAGATTAGTGCTTTGTTCTGTATTATTTCCTAGATTACTCATACACAGTATGATCTGTATAAATTACTGATTGTTTTACTTTGTAGGCTGCTTCACATGCTGCCTTAAGACCGGCCTGCGCGTCTACAATGTGGAACCTCTTGTCGAGAAAGCACACTACAGTAAGTATCTAGCTTTTTATTCACATAATGTCTTAAACTTAAGAAACAGAGGATATAAATGACATTTACAAAAGTAAAGGTGAGTTGCATTATTTAACTGTACAGATAACCAAACCATAACCTGCCACGAAACTGCCACCCATTGGTCAAATTGGCAATTCGGCAATTGAAAATGGTTTGGTTATAGTTACATGTTACAACTCACCTTTATAAGGATTTTATTATTGTGATATAAATAAATTACACACCTCACTAGCACAGTGTACTACTTGTACAATACTCTGTCTTAAATGCTATACACAAATAGGCATTCATATAATATAGTAACTGTATTTTAGGTCAAATCTATTTTGGGTATACTAAGAAGGCCTTTTATGTCTATAAATAGATCCTACCTTTGTTAGTGGAGTTTATATTATTATTGTAACTGTAACTTGTGCTAGTCTATTTTAAGCTCAAAGTATTCTATAAATAGTATTAAAAAAAAAAAAATTTCATGTTATGTAAGGAGTTTGAGTTCTTGTTCTTAATGTTACTTTACTTCCATAGGTGATGTAAGGACAATATAGTTAGTAACAAGACAAAAAATAAGTCATATCCTGTTGAATTTATTAAATGTAAAGTATGATGTAAGCGTGTTGAGCGGTCAAGTCACTGGGCTTAACAGAATATTGACACTGCTCAGTGGTAATCAGTCTAAGTATAATATACTCGTACAGATCATTTGTACTAAGTAAAATAAGTTTTAATATGGAAACTGGGAAGCGTAAAGCAAGTTTTATTTATTTGTCTCATAGTTATAGTTAGTTACCTTATCTCAGGATTGGTCCTGAGATTTCAGTATTCTTTACTCTTCTCAAGACTGTGTGTGTGACCGGAGTTTGAGTTACAAAAATAAATACCAGCAACAATAAATGAATTGCACAAAATAGCTTACATATGATAATGTGCACAATACAAATTAACATTTTGAATTTGCTATATTGGACAACGCACATGATTTACATCTATTGACATTTATGAACTTTGATGATACGTAGTACCTACCACTTACCTTAATAATGCTAAATATTTATTGCCAACAAAATTACGGTTTGGTTTTACCGTCATCTTAGGGGTCTACTTTACAACACCCGTAATGTTACCATTAAGTTTAGATACGTTCCTATCTCCAATAACATCAAAGTCAGTTCAGTCGTATGCAAATTCCTTCGCATTGGTAATTTACTTAATAAATTAAACCCGATACTGCAACCATGAGTATTGTAATGAATGACATAGGTACATTTTATGTTAATCTGACAAAAATTGCAATGCACACTCAAATGTGTTCTTGTCCAAAATTAATAACTGTCTCACTTCTAGATTTGGTACTTTTAAAATCGCGAAATCAAGCAGGGAGGTTATTTGATATAAGTCAAGGAACAATACTTGACTTACCAACAAAATATCTCTATACTAATGGTCTAATACAGCTACCAGGGTCTGGTAAGATTTAAACTAAAGCATTGTTTATCCAGAACATATGCGAGTCGTCTTGTTAATGACGAGCTGTAAGTATGCAAATTCATTAAAAACAAATTGAACCACCTGCGAAATGAGGTACCTCATTATCAATACGTAATGTTGATGATGTGAAAAACACGCGTACCTACATAGGTAGTAAATCATTAACTGGTCTAATGACTTTCGAATATGTCACAACGGTTGACCATTCGGAATCAAAGTACATAGTAAGAGTGAATGAACCTCTATATTTAGATCGTTCCGGCGATCTTTGATTGAAATTTTATCCTAATCTGAACATCGTCCAAAGCTTTTGACGATGATTTATTCGTAATGACAAACCACTTTCTTATTCCACTCGCTTAGGAGCTATGAATCTTTTAGAAAACTATCTAGGGTGTTTAATAGCTAGAAAGTTCTATTAAAAAGCTCGTCTTCCTAGCATTTATTTTCTAGACTTTTGCCGTACTAATAAAACTTTGCTAGTTAGTCCTTCAAGAAGGTCCTGAAAAGATTAGCAAATTAACTATATGCATAGTAAAATAATCACTTGTCATAGTAAGTAATCTATTTGTAATGAAACTTGATTCCTTATACTTGAACTAAGTCGTAACAAGCAAACAACAAAAACATAAAATAAATGATGAGAATTTAAAGATTGCGTACGTACCTACATAAAACGGGTGTATTGGACGCATGTATGTATGTAATCAATCTCGGGCAACCCATGACTCACCGCTAAGCCAGCAAGTGAGGAAAACCGGTTTGTTTTTGTTATTTGCGTATTGGTTTAAAAATCCTGATCTTCAACTGTAAATCACATATTATCTACAGAAGCAAAAGATTTATCAATCAACTTATCAAGAGTTGCCATTGACTCCACGTTTGACCTCTTGAATGTCGACCGAAAAGTTTGGCCTTTGTTTGTTATGTTGATGATAAGGTTCATAGAAGAACAAGTTCACCGTCAAATAGTTACTGAAGTAATATTGTACATGGATCAAACAAAAAGGATACCGCTCTGTGTCCATCGATCGTACTTACCTCCACAATTTCTAATCCCAGACAGGACAAATCTTAGGACGTTTTACAGCAAAAGGTTGCCATGTTTCCAGCCGTTTGGACGTTGAACTCAACCCAGAGGTTGCGCTCATGCAAAATAAGTGAGCATGCAGCTTATAAATTAAATGTTATTTGAACAAAGAAAACTTCACTTTTTACTTTATTTGTATTTTCAGTATTATTATTTTTAAGTTTTTTTTTTTAATTCTACTTGAAGCACGCGAATTTGCAAACATTACATTTTGCACGTAGGTATTAAATAACTAAGACAATACTGTTACACAGAAACAGCAGGTAAGGTCAACAATGTTCAAACAGAATTTGCAATAAGAACTGGCATTTATTAAAAATAAAATATGCACACTTCAATACCGACCCATCGCGTCATGTGATGCACAAAAATATTAATGAGACCCCTAATTCATACGGTGACTAACAACGTACTGAATTTACAAGTAACTCATTACATATTCTAAGTTCGTACTAAACATTAAACTGTAAGGTCATGGTAAGGAATCGTGTGATAACTACGCCTTTGTTGGCGAAGCTTGTTCCGTATTACTTGGACAAATAGATCACGAATTACGAGACTCGTAAGTGGCTTATCGGAGCGTGAGAATTATTTTTTACGAGTCTATTCTACTGATGTAGCTTAGATACTAGATATTTGATTCAGGCTTAGGTATGTTTGTTTAACACTAGCCGTTTTTCCGTGGTTTCATCCTCGTCCCGTGGGAACTACAGCCCGCACTGGGCTAAAATATAGCCCTTGTCACCGGCCATAAGTTAACTTTGTAAATTCTTTCTTTCCTGTCATCTTTCTTTATTATGTGTGTATAAAAATTTGTAAATAAATAACTTCCCAAGTGGATTTTTTTTCAAATCGGTTTTAAATAGTTTTAGAGCCTAGTCATGTCAAACAATCAAATCTTATTAGTGTAGACAAATAAATGTTGCGTCGCGTATTATAAAAAAAATATATATTAAAATCAATATTCAGTAAAAAGTGAAGTACAAAAGTAAGCACTTAGCAGTCACGAGGTTGTCGACACATGTGATACACACTCATCGGCTATTGTGTTGATTTAGTTGGTTTAGTCTCTTGACCATTCAATTCCATTCCAATCTTCTAATCATCTGTATAGCAACATAGAAAGGAAATCTACGTTTAGTAAAACGTAGTATTATTATATTGTAGCAACAATATACCTACTTATTTGTCTCTAACTCTGGGAAGAATAGCATACTTGGGCTCTGGGATTCCTATTGACCACTCGTCTAGCCTAGCACTAATATTCGTGGGATGCCCTCGATAAATTCCTTGCGCTATCCAGTCTAGTCTAGAGCATATTGTCCAAATGTCCACTGAATATTTAACGGGCTATATGATATTGACGACGTCATTCATATAATGCTAGCTACTGCCAGCCTTCACCTGTTTCCTGAAAGAAATTATACACACGGATAAAAAGTACATATCTAATGTTATTCTCGTGTATCAGCTTTATTACTGCCATTGAATATCCTTGGCAGTCTTACCAAGAGGTATTGGGTTCCCCGGGTAACTAGTTTGAGGAGGTCAGATAGGCAGTCGCTTCTTGTAAAACACTGATACTCAGCTACATCTGGTTAAACTGGAAGCTGACCCCAACATAGTTGGAAAACGCTCGGGAGATGATGGAAGTTTGAAGAGATTGACAAGGATTCATCAAAATCCGTAAAGAAGTAACAATCATACACACAAAGTGGGGTTTTCTAAGTTGGATTTCCTTTATTTCAGGCAAGGAGGAGCTCGGCGATGTGTCGCTTTGCGAGATGGTGTTCCGCACCAACTGGCTGCTGGTGGTGAAAGCGCGGCGCCCTTGCAGCCTCATGTTGCTCGATGACCAACAGCGCGCCTTCAAAGCTGAAGTGCTCTTCAAGTCACCCATCAGAGCGCTTAGAGCGAGGAAGGATAAGTAAGTCGCTTTAAATGCTTTACCAAAAGTTATTTACACTATATACAAACAACTATTTTTCGGGTAGGAGACAGACATCTTTACTTTTCTGTTTTAAAACTCACCTATCAGAGCGCTTAGAGCGAGGAAGGTCTAGTACAGTTATCGGCACGGATATCGAGCCATGACCTTCACCTGCGCAGAAGCGATTTACTGCCTTATTGCCTTATGCGTACGGGTGCGCAAAGCGATCCCCACTCTTCCGCCGAGAGCCCAATATCCGTACCGGTATCTGTAAGTCGCTTGAAATGCTTTTCTGACTGAAGTAATTTACAATAATTATTTTTGGGTGGGCGGAAAAAATTTTTGCTTACCTGATTTTGCCCTGCTAGGATGACTATGATTTTCATAAAAAAAAAACACACAAAATATTGCAGAGTCATCGTGGCAAAAAATCTACCACATACCTACCTATGTTTATTTATTGCATAACACATACCTAATTATTTCAATTTAAAGTAGGTTCAAATTTTTGCTTGTGAATCTAAAGTAATGGTCATAAGATGCGTTTGCGCAGTATGAGTCTGACAGTATATTCGCATACGAGTCAAAAACAAGCTCTTCCGTTCAAAGTGATTTTCATATAAATGACTTAGTTTAAAGTAAGAATATGAAAAGTAGAAACATGCAGGACTGAGTGGCCAGTGCCAGCTATATATGAAGGTAATAATATATCGACTCCAACGATAAGACCAACCTTCACCGAATAACCCAATAAATTGTAAAAGATCGACGCTATTGTTCTATCTTTGTATAATAAATATATCATTAACGCTTATTGGCTTTGATTGATTGATTGATTTTATGTAAATGAAGACAACGACCATTTATATCCGCATTTTATATGAGAATTTAGTAAACTTTTTTTTTTGTTTAAATGTTCACTTTTAAGTCCTCTAGAAAAACCCTTTCTTTATATTGAATGGATGGTCAATGGTCATGTCTATGTAACTCATAGTTCAAATAAGTTTTGCAATAGAATGTTGAGTAATAATTCTGCAGGTTAATACTCACTGTTGCCCTTTCGCTTGATACGCCATAAGCGGCAATAGTCCTTTCCTATGTCTACTATTTCAAACGAAGTTGTATTGTCATGCGATTCGTTTAATAGCTTTAAGGTATTCAATTTAATTACTTTGAATGTACATAGGTACTTAATTTGATTGACTTTTACCGTAATAGGTACACTGAAATGATTCAATTTTATCAGGATCACAACAATGCATGAAATACTTAAGGACCTTGTAGATATAAGTAACACAAGCCTCTTGAATCTTGAAGGATGTTTGGAAATATTGGCTTTACTAGATAGCCATGATCTTCATGGTAATTACTCGCTTATGTAGGTGCCCAGATACCAGATCTCTTAAGGGTCGTCTCTTCATCTTCCAGAACTGATATTTTTTTAATTTATACTTTTTGCACAATGTATGTACAACGAACGGTGGACTTAAACGCCCTAGGCGTTCTCTGCCAGTCTACCGTAGAATGGTGGTGAAATAGAAGTGGTAGGTGCACCACTGAGCATTAGTGCAAGAAAATAAAAATATACATTTATACATATAGAAATATGTACTACTGTAAAGATTCTGCCAATTTACAATGAATGTGATTTCACAGTTTCAGTTTAAAAGTGTGTTGACCATTTACCATCAAATTTTCTGTATACCAATTCTCATTCCCCACTTCCAGGGTAGCAGTAGTGCTTTCGTCCAGCATACAGGTGTTGGCCTTACCATCATTATCGCGGGTAGCTCTGATGCGAACGAGGTTGGGCGCGAGGCCGCTTTGCGCGCTGGCCAGCGAACCGTCCGCACCGCATCTGTTAGCCGCTCCCGCGCATAGGAAAGGATCTCTGCAGTTACTTGTAAGTATTTTGTTTGACTCGACGACTGTGAGAGGAACTGTGTGGTCCGGTAACTCCTCCAAAAACATCTGCAGAAATGTTTTAGAATTGTGGTTCCACTTTGTATTCGTCATGGTTACTTTCTGAATTACCTACATGAGTAAAGTTAAGGGAACGAAGACACCCAGTGAAGTCTTTTTTTAATCGTGGACCATGTTGTCCATTTCTACCAGTCTGGACAACGTTGGGGAACCATCCCGAGCCCCAGTCTTATGGCTAATTCAAAACTCTAATTTCTTAAAATATGCAATGGCTTAAGTATATGGGGTGCTTTACAATAACAAATAAAATTTCCCTTCAAGGATGTAACACGTGCAGTAAAGGGCGCTCACTCATCATCGCCCGCGGTGATGGGTTGCCATCAAACGGAGCTAGTTTGCCTCAGTCTCTCCGCCAACGGCGCCCGTTTAGCCACCGCGTCCGAACGAGGCACCATCATACGCGTGTGGGACACCGCGACCAAACAAATGCTGCATGAATTGAGACGCGGGTCCGATTATGCTGATGTTTATTGGTGAGTGTTTTGTCGATTGCAAGAATGTTTTTCCAGCAATATTTTATATTTATTTCCAATTAATTAATTGCCAACATTTTTCCTAAATTCGCAGTATAAACTTCAACCAATCAGGTTCGCTAGTGTGCTGCGTGTCGGACAAGGGCACGCTGCACGTGTGGGCGGCGCGCGGCGCGTGGCCGCACCTCGCCGCCGCGCGCGCCAGCGTCGACACCAGGGCGCTCTGTGCCTTCACTGATGATAATACTGCTGTTTGTGAGTATACACTTCAACAGTCAGGTTCGCTAGTGTGCTGCGTGTCGGACAAGGGCACGCTGCACGTGTGGGCGGCGCGCGGCGCGTGGCCGCACCTCGCCGCCGCGCGCGCCAGCGTCGACACCAGGGCGCTCTGTGCCTTCACTGATGATAATACTGCTGTTTGTGAGTATACACTTCAACAGTCGGGTTCGCTAGTGTGCTGCGTGTCGGACAAGGGCACGCTGCACGTGTGGGCGACGCCTTAACCAACAACCAATAACCAAACCCAACCTAGGCTTGCCCAGACGCGACGTTAACGTTGAGTTGCCGCTTACTATTGCTAAAAGGAGTTCCTCATACGCTTATTTTGTGTAACAGTGGATATTTACGCACTTTGACGGTGGCGCCATCTTTACTACATTGTGATTGAAAAAAAATATTGATTTGCATCCAAATACTCATAGTTATGCCAAGTCATTCATCATCATCCTCCGAGCCTTTTTCCCAACTATGTTGGGGTCGGGTGGCCAAGTCATTCAATTATGTTACAAAATATACTTGGCGAGTAAATTACCCGTAATTATATGAGTAGGTAATTATGATCACATACCTTAATAAATTATTATAACATGTGACGATCACACATCGTATGACAAGTAAAAGTGAAATAGATGCAGGGGTAATCGCATGACAAGCTGTCTTGTAATTATCTTAATGACACGAGTCGTTTTCATTACTTAGGTATCTATGTATATGTAACTACATAATATGAGTATATAAACATAGGTACCTACTCTAAAGGCACATGTTTTTTAGTCTAGCAGTTCTTATAGCAATATTTTTCAAAATGGCGGCTTCTAAAAATGACATGACATCTCATGTTTTTATTTATAGTAAATGAATGACGTTAAATCATTTTGTATCCAATCCTTTACCACAAAACATTACACTTGAATAACTTAACATTTAAATAAAACAAATTAATTTGTTTTTACTTACAGTGATATGCGAGGACGGCACTTTCCACAAGTTCACGTTTGCAGCCGAAGGCAACTGTCATCGCAGCGACTTTGAATACTTTCTACAGGTAACTAACATATAGTTGAAACAAAAAATAAAAGAACATTAATGAATAGTACATGGCTTGATAACAATAGCATAATGACAATAGGTACCCTAGACATCAATATACCTACCTAAACCTATGTATAACGAATATAACGATATGTAAAATAATTTCATAATAATAAATATGTAACCTTACTTTAAAAAGGTCTTACTTTAAGGCTACATATTTTGTTAACATAATTCGCTGCAAATCAGAAATGACTTGTCTATTATTTATTTATTTTTCAGGTGGGCGACGACGACGAATTTCTGCAATGATGTTTTTTTAATTAATAAATTGACTATGAAGATATATAGTTATGCCTATAATAAGTGATAACACAGTGAAAAGTGATGTTATATATAGTAATATAATTATAAATAACACTCTAATGTTACAACGCTTAGGTACTTTGAAATTCGTGATAATTTCAATAAATAATATATTATAAAGTTTTGAACTGTACGTGTGAAATGCACTCGCGGCTTCTTATAACTAGTAGTTCTTTTTTTATAAATATATTTCCATAAATTTTATGTAAATATTAAATGCTAGTTTCATTACTAAAGATTCTAGTTGCGGAATTCATATCTTTGAAGAATATTTATAAAGAAATATCTATTTTGTTAATAATTTTAAAGTGGTTTATCATATTTGAAAGACTGGCTAAAGTCTTTTGTGTTCAACTGTATATCAAGACTTTTAAGAGTTGAGGGAAAATAAATCCAAATTAGAAAAAGACTAACTAAGTCTAAGTGCAATACGTGTCAGCTAGATTTTTTAGTAATGGCAACAGCTTAGATATAGTATATAATAAATCCTCCTGTAATATTTGTTTTACTAAAGGGAGCGCCACTTGTCTATATCTGGCACAATATATTTAATTTTGTTACTAGGATAATGTTACAAGGTCAACGAAATATATGTTTGAAGTTCGTGAATTGACTTGAAAGTAATACTGGATTAAACTATACAATAACCGTGAAGAGTCAGTACTGGCTGGAAAATACACCAAAGTTGCCATGTTTAAGGATATCATATTTGAAGCCTTGAAATATAAGAAAATATTATCTAATCCTACTTTATTCCTTATGATACAATTCACGAACTTAAAAATTAGAGTTTTAATAATTATTATATAAACATAGTTTACCAGGGGTTTCTTCATTCGATAATATTTTAGGTCATTCGAACCACTATGTTAAAAGACAAAGGGCACTAAATTGCATTTTTATTTTTAGGTTCAAAATGATCGAGTGTTTGATTTTACTAACAGCAATTTACATACAATTTGATATAACGTCTTTAGATTTTCAACTCATTCCAATTTAAACATTCACCAAAAAGGTTACATTTCCGTAGTGATTAAACTTTATGGGCACCTTGTAAAGAAAAGGTTTGCCCGCATAAAATAAAATAATAAAAAAAGCAATTGTTAGAGACAAAATGCAACTTAATTTTTTTATATTTTGATTACCTACCAACGGTTGGGGTGATCTACGAGGCTTGACTAATGATAATATACGTACATTTATTTTAAAGAGATAGAAGCATTTTATGCTTCAAGTTTATTTAGAAAATCATAAAAATATACTTGCTACCGAGAAGGTATGTTGGCCTATCAATGGCTTGGTTGGACTAGATTGACACAAGTGGAGGGAGGGGGGAACGCCATGGTCCTCTAGATATTTTTCTCAAATAGCAACATTGTCAAATCTAGCGCCATCTTTGAGAAGAACTTTAAATGTTTGTGATGTGTTTTATTATTGTAATGCAATAAAAATGTTGTTATTCAATAGCCATAGTAATAATAGTTACATAAAAGCAATAATCAATATTAAATTGTAGCTGCTTTCTGCAAATTAGTTATTTGTATACACAGGGTTTTCCGATGATGGTAAACTGTTTTATTTAGCGTGGCTTCTAATTCCACATTAGCATAATTAATTGTGGTCTGATGATTTGTGTTCACAGTTTTCTAAAGACTCTGTTATATTAGCTGAATAATTTGTAATGAAAGTTTACTTCCATAATATTTTATATGCCTATCATTAATCGTTGTTATATAAAATCACTTTATATCATAATTTTATTTACTCAATTCATATTGTTCCTTTGTGTTTCATTGTTATCGCTCAATTTTAAATTGTACCTTTTGCATTTGCTCATATTGTTAGTGAAGTGCTCTGAAAAATCGTTCTTTCATAGATATAATTACTTATCCAATATTAAATAGCCATAAAAATTTTCATCGTTATTCATAATTTTTAAATACGTCGTATTTGAACTGAGAGAATATTTTAAGAGTTGAAATGTTGATCAGAAGCTTGTAAGTACATAATATATGTGAGCCCTTGTGTAAAATTATAATGTAAAGTTTATTATGTATAATTATGTAAATATTTTAATAGTCACACAATAGTTTTTGTACTTGACATTAGCAAAATAATTGTGTCAGCTTAAAACTTATTTAATCACTTTAGTAATAATTATTTAGGGCAACAAAAACGAGCACATTTGGACACTGTAAATATGGAGTTTCGGAATAATGATTTATTTTTTTATGAAATTGTAAAAACAACAGGGACTCCACTGTTTTGTATAAAAGCTTTAGGGGTATAGATATGTAATATACCCAAATAGGGTTATTTGGAATTTAAACATTAAAATTTTCTTTTATAAAACTTGTTTTTTCATTTCTGACCTATGTACTCAAAACTCCCCTATATTTAGATAAATAAGCTAGAATTGTCAGTTTCAGGAGATAGTATGGGTAGACACCAGTAGGATTTATTTTTGTACCCTACATACTTCGTTAAAATTATTTTGAGGAAACCATGGCATCATCTCCCAAGCCTCTTCCCAGCATGTTGGGGTTGGCTTCCAGTCTAACCGGATGTAGCTGAGTACCAGTGTTTTACAAGGAGGGACTGCCTATATGTTCTTCTCAACCCATTTACCCGGGCAAACATTAAAATATAAATAAAAGTCAAGATAACAATTCATCAAGTTTCTTCTATGTATAATTAATTATTTAAATATACTATAATACATCTAGTTGCGCTTAATCACTCTCTGGCTTCTTACGTCCAAATGGATCTGTCCAGATCTTCATATCTGTAAAGGAAATAATTTATCGGATCACTATAAAAAAAATCTTTGCATGTTTCTATAGCCAGGATATATCTATCACTAGCAATTATAAATTTATTTATGTTCAACTGTGTTTCATGGTTGCATTTCTCAACGAAATGATTGTTAGTAATAGTTTCTATTATGAATATACTCACTGCCAGGTTGAATGTCTTCTTGCCTAATATTTTTTCGTGCCTCCTTTTGAATCTTTCCTAAAAAATAATAATTAAATTCACATCAATATCGTTCAGGCTTAGGCTATTAATTTGTTAGACGACAAAAATTGATTGAAAGTGACAATAGCTAAAAATCGAGTACACCATGGAATTGGCTTATGGCCAGCAGTGGGCTTACACGGCCCGATGATGAGGGTGAAGATTTGTAGGTTAAAGAATTGTGGACCATTTGTTTTGATGATTGAGAGGTAAACTTACTGTATTCCGAAGGGTCAATCATAGGGGCTATCGCAATAGGATAAAGTGCAAGTCCTAGGAAACCTACGAAACCAGAAACAAAGGCAACATAGCGCCACCCTCGGAAAAATGCCATTTTATGTAATAGATTTTCCAATTTCGTGAAATTATTTTATCAACAATCGGTTCATTTTTCGTGACACAATACCAGTTCAGTTTGACTGATATGTGGTGACATTAATTTATATCAATTGTCATTTTTGCCAGTCAATGTCAATTTGACATAATTTTATTTAAAAAAGTTACTTACACTCTAGGCACAAGGCTTTTTACCATTAGTAGCTCATCAGCGTCTCTGGATATCACGAAGCACTGCTGGTGTAATAAACTGGTAATAGAATACCATTACGATTAGTAGTTGAAAGACTTGATGGAACTATCTACAAAACTAACAACATATAGTTATCGGCACGGATATTGAGCCCTGACCTTCACCTGCGCAGAAGCGATTTATTGGTTTATTGCCTTATGTGTACAGTGCGCAAAGCGATCTCCACTCTACCGCCGAGAGCTCAATATCCGTGCCGATAACTATACTGCAATATCTAAAACTTAGGATTAAATACAAAAGTTCAAATAATTAAGGAAACATAAATAAAGGAACAATATAACATTTTTCGCCATTAGGAATTTCAGAAGAAATTAAATTCTGTAGACCAATAAATTTATTTCATTAAATTCTATAGATAAAGGTATAGACCGACCGAGCAAACTGCCTGTTCATCAGATCAAAAGGCGCCGCTATAAAATCTAACTAGAACAGGCCGCAGGGATTTTGTAATGCAGTTTATACTAAAAAATACTTATGTATTTTATTCATGTATCATCCTCTGTACAATTAAGAATCGCAGTCTCCTTGAACATTATTAATTTCGTGCAGGAATACCATTGATCCATTTTTTAACCTAAGTAGGCAGCTTGGTACCTAAATATGAAATAGGTACTGAAAACGAGATTTTACCTTTCATATACTTATCTGAAACTTATCTACAAAAGCCCATATCCTTTTTTGTTTGAGGGCTTGATCCGCCCCTGCGTACAGGGCCGAGCCTCCCCTTTGTGCGAAGCACCAAGGAAGTACAGGCATACCGAAAGTGAGTGGTTTCGCTACAGTAAATGGTAGGAATTACTCACGCTGGCTATAGGACGCTAGCACCCTGCCCTACATACACGCGACTCATTATCATCCTGCCCTTATCTCAATTTGATTTGGGTTCGGCGCAGCATGTTATCTCCTTCCATACTCTTCTACTGCCGTCATCTTACAAGTAATAGGTATTTATGACTTACCTACATACCTACGTCTGTTAAATACCTACTTATTACGTAAGTGTGCAACTGTGGATACGCTTTGTATGTGATTGAATGATTAAGTAAATAGATTCTAAATAATCTACAAATTCTACGTACAACAGCAATTCGATTGACGTATCCCTTAGTTCGATAGGGTCAAGTGCCTTCTAATCAGTGAGTCACGAGTCAGATAGTGTGTACCAAAGTATGGTCATACATGGTTCAATAAGTTTACAATTACACACATTATTGTCATAATTAATTGACTCATTGAAACATTCATTGTTTCTTGTTGATTAATTAACTTTTGTTTTTTATAATAATCATTCTACATCGTAGGTACCTACTTTTGAAATAAGAATATTTACCAACGTCGTACACCAACGTTTTACATATGTAGTAAGTCTTTTAGGTACCGTCAGCAACACTAAAACTATTAAAACAATTTATTTGCTGACCGCGCCATAGTAGTTCTTATTGTTCATTGAAATTAATTAGGTAATGTTATATAACTTTCTTTAACTCCATAATAAAGGATATACCTAAATAGAATCCATTAAGGATATTTTAGAAACATACTGAATACACTTTATTTATTTAAAAACGAGAAATTATTAAGTATTTGCTAAGTACTTACCTACTACCTACCTACATACATTATTTTTAAGACAATTATTTACACCTCGTTAGGTAAGGCACCTTATACTTTTTTCGCTTTATGCTTGGAAAAATCTAGCATACCTACTTTTATCAATAACTTCCTAGATCCTTAGAGGTCACCCAACTACAAGTCATAATAATATAATATGCATTAAGGAAACTAGTTTTTGCTTTTTATATCGTTGCAAAACGAGTTTCTCAAAATCCCTCAAGACTTTATTAAGGAGCATTTCATTTTACTCGAATATTTTTATAAAGTAACGAAATCTCATACCTACCTACCTACATCTTATTATCATTGTAATATGGATGTGCCCACTACCTCTTTTAAGAGCTGGATTTGCCCCTATTTTAGTGGAAAATCATCATATGACCCCTCCTGTTGTGGGTGTGGAGGAAGTGTCGGACTCTTACTTTCTTAAGCACAATATGTTCCTTCATAAAGGACTCCAGGTAGGGCTGCCATCTCGAATTTCGCCAAACCCGGACAAACATTAAAAAAACCCGGACATTTGGCGTAAATCGCATTTTTTCCCCGAACGAGTACCTACGATTTTTTGTAAACAAAATAATACCTAATTTGTAATCCATTTACTATTAACATATACCTAAATTCAATGAGGTGCTTCCTTGCATGAAAAGTGTCCGGGTTTTCCCCGGACATTTCTTGAAACCCCGCCCGGACGGCCCCCGGACGGCCTCCAAACGAGGACAAATCCGGGGAAACCCGGACGGATGGCAGCCCTAACTCCAGGGCATCTCCTTTAAACAAACGCATAGCCCCGGCATATGGATCCGCCTCTAACTTTGGTACCTATACTCTGATACAATTTCCACAGTGTGCCAAGACTGTCGTATAAGGAACACAAACAAACAGACTCTTCACCAGTGTCTGGCAGATGATTCTATCTAAGTAAGTAACCCAATATGTAAAGGTTGTTTGTGTGCACAATAATTATTGTAAACACGACACTCATTGAACATTGACACTTTGTAGGTAGCGCGAAAATATCCTGTTGCGTAAATGTGTGGTTTTGTAATCGTCTTATTGTTCTTTATACCTATAATTAAGTACCTAACTAATAATAATTTCTGTATTTATGTAGGTATAGTTTTTGCCCTTTTGGTGGCTCAGATTTGGTTTAGGATTAGCAAGAGGCCCACAGGCACGTAGGGTAAATATGCCAAATGTTGGCCTCCCCCCAAACTTCGGCCGTCTGTACATTTTCAGCTTGCATTCATTCAAAAGGTAATTAAGTCTCAGTTTTGCTCCTCGAATTGCAACCTTGGTTTATACTCTATACGTACAAATCGTTACTATTCGATTCTGTCACTTACCCTTCTCATACTGAGCGTCAGTAGCGATTGCGCCGTTGAAACATCAAATTTGCATGTAAAGTAGCTTACCCGAAGTGAATACTCACATTTTGGGGATTGATATTAGAACGATAAAACATTTATTTATTTTTGTTTTAAGCTTGATTATCACTAATGGGTTATTTTTACTATATTTTAAGATAGTTTTTTCAGCGTTTTGCGTATATTTTTCAAGGAAAAATAGGAGGCCGCCATTAGGACAACAGTTTTGACTTAAAACCGTATTCTCGGCCGTGGCCGACTTAAAGTAAATGCAGTCTCATTTTATAAATTCCTATTGTACTAATTCCGTTGGCTTAACAAGAGAATTTGCAAAGCTTAT
Source organism: Helicoverpa assulta (assembly GCA_963856015.1). Classification (NCBI taxonomy): domain Eukaryota; kingdom Metazoa; phylum Arthropoda; class Insecta; order Lepidoptera; family Noctuidae; genus Helicoverpa; species Helicoverpa assulta. Next base: position 6,574,148 of record CAWLCW010000027.1, read on the forward strand.
AGGCAAATTGATCTATTTTACGTTTAATAGCCAAATAACGGCCGGGGTGATATTAGTCGAATCTCGAGAAATAAGGTTCAAGAAATAGGGGCCGACATTAGAAACATTAAAGATCGTAAATAATCGTAATGTCGACCAGCCTCGAACTCAAGCGCAACTATACAGGCTGATGAAAAAATACTTTTATATTTTTTCATTTTCTCAAAATGAAATTATTTATTTATTATAATTTATTTTATTATATTGTAAAGAAGTTAAGTTTAAATGTAGGAGTTGACAGTATTGTAGGCATGTTTATGGTAGCTTTATGGTTTGGGATTTGCTATCTATTAAACCGTTCTTATTAGCTTAAAAAATATAAATGGTTGGTCGTGAATACGACTTTTTTTGTTTAGGGGAAACAAAAAAATATTTTACTATTAAACAAATACAATTACTAATGTATAGGTACTTAGTATTATATTAGAATTCTGCCAAAATAAATCATGTTAATAATATTTGTCACTGCCTTAATTTAAAACACCCTATACCCGGCCGACATTTGGAAAAAACGCGACCGACCTTGGGCCGTGAATGGCCGACTTTAGGGTTTTCTGTTCTCGACGCATCTAAGCCTTATTACTTTTTCTTTTCGTAGAAATATCAATCTTATGCCTATAAACATGAAATAGATTAATCAAACTATCCAAAACCGCATCAGAAACTATCTTTCGTTGGAAACTGACGGTGCTATAGCGAACCGCAGTCAGAAAATCGCTAAGGGGGCCGACATTTGGCGTATTTACCCTACCTACGCCTAAAAGAAATCTAGTATTACCAATTTAAGATTTTTATAAGGTTTAGATTTTTTCCTTTCCTTGCGGTCTTCAACTGCGTCACTCAATATTTAGCATACATACTAAGCAAAAAATCGGTAAAAAAAACTTTTAAGTTAAACGGTTTTATGTTATGTGCACTGAAAACTAGAAAATAAAAAAATAGTTACTTACCTGTCAACCTACGTAGGTGGTCCCGGTCATATTAGACTAAAATAAAAACGTGGGGCCCATTAACTATTGCTGTAGTAGGAGGCCTACTTTCTTCTAGAGGTATAATAGGTATGGATTGTCGACTTACTATAATCGTAACTGGAGATTTTGACAATCAATAATCAGCCGTAGCGGCTTCACCAGCGAATGCCGAGCTCATGATCTACCTACCAAAGGATTTCACAGGGGCCCCACGTTTTTATTTTAGTCTAATATGACCGGGACCACCTACGTAGGTTGACAGGTAAGTAACTATTTTTTTATTTTCTAGTTTTCAGTGCACATAACATAAAACCGTTTAACTTAAAAGTTTTTTTTACCGATTTTTTATTTTCTAGTTTTTAGTATTTAATGAAAATGCCTACCGAATATTCCTCATTCTATCTAATTAATTTAGTGCATCATTATTACACGGTCTCTTACCTGACTATTTATTACAATCTAATTCCTCAATACATAGCCCTTCCAGATACTTTTTTTTAACGACCCCAAAAATCATCACGTGACCCCTCCCGCTGTGGGTCAGCAGCGGTGAGGGAGTGCCAGACTCTTGACTAAAAACCGTTGTGTTCCGTCGTAGGCCCTTTATGGTACCAGAGCCGCGGTAACTCTTTCGAACAATCTCGCAGCCCAGGCAGGCCTTGGCCCTGTTGGGCCCCGCTGGGGTTACTGACAGTTTTCTACTTGTGTAGCCCTTTCATTTGATACCCATATTGGTGGGATTGGTAAAAAAATTGTTATCAGCCATTTGGTAGCGGCGGCCATCTTAGATTTCAATTTTGCATAGTAAATTGTATTCTACTTGTTGAGACCTTTCATTTGATACCCATGTTGATGGGATTTATAAAACTTAAGTTATCCGCCATTTTGTAGCGGCCGCCATCTTGGATTTCAATTTTCTATAGTATATTGTATTCTACTGGTTGAGAACTTTCATTTGATACCCATATTGATGGGATTGATAAAACCTACGTTATCCGCCATTTTGTAGCGGCCGCCATCTTGGATTTCAATTTTTTATAGTATATTGTATTCTGCTTGTTGAGCCCTTTCATTTGATACCCATATTGATGGGATTGATAAAACCTACGTTATCCGCCATTTTGTGCCGGCGGCCATATTGGATTTACAATGTTATTGATATTACTATATTGTATTGTCATCGGAATTAAAGGTGTATACAAAATTTCAGATTAATCGGTTGACAGGAAGAGGGTGAAATTTGAATTACTAAATTTGACCCAAGAAAGAATAAATAATAAATAAATAATAAAACAAACGGGGTGAGCTAAATAAAACCGTTTAAAAATAAGTAGGTAAACATAGTTTATCGTCACAATTTTCGTCACCCACATTTCGCTGATAATTTAATAAATGACGTTGTCTTTGTTATTGTTTTGGAATTCGGATAACATAGAAATATCGAGTGGCACAAAGATAAAGGTCATTAGTTAACTTTGTTATCTATGTGAGAAAGTTAATGTGTAAAAGATATTACAAGTAACTACTACCATTCTCAAAGTAACTTGTCAAACTTCGTAGTTATACCTACACCCTATAAGGTACCTAAATGATGATAGATGCACACATACACAGCCCTTATAAAATAACTAAGGTCTGGTAGTCCCTCACTCTTGGGCTAATAGACAATCATGTCGAAAACTTCTCGTAGATGCAGCACCAGTCATGACAAAAACCTACAATGAAATACCTACCGTAAGTACCACCTATTATTTTATCAATACGTATAGGTACCTTCTTCTCTCTCATATGTTTAATGTCTTTGTAAGTGTAATGATACTTACTGTAATAATATCTGACTATGGATAGGTATTATCTAGTTATAGGACTAAAGTGCTAAGATAATTTCTTAAGGTTAACTACGTAGGTACTTGTACCTATCCTTATTTACCATTTCAACCTGAGATTACTTATAGCAAAGTAGATAAACCAACAATAACTAGATATACCAGTATGTGTGATCTCCAGCAAGAGTAAAAAGTGGCCAAATTGCAGTACAGGGGCCCGATTCTCCTAATTTTACTTAAGCGCCATTCGATTCACGTTCGACTGCGATCCAATCCCGACTGGATTACGATTGAAGCGTAAGTGGCATTCCGCTATTTTTTCTTTGAAATAAACGTTTTTATCCTTTCCTATCATTCAATAATGAATCATTTTGTCTGCAAATGATTTACGATTGCAAAATGATTGTACAGCAAACTACCGTATAGACCAAAATCACCAAAATAGCAGACCAATCGCACACCAATCAAATGTCAATCGAATACGATTGGTCTTTTATCAGTAGCAGAATGCCCGATATGGTTAAAACTGCTATTGCGATTCGATTTCTATTCGATTTTGACATTATTATCTTAGGAGAATCGGGCCCCTGGTCCTCTATAAATAGGTAACGACTTTACGAAGGTCGATTGGACGTTTAATAAAAATAAAGACAGGAGCAGACAGAATGTCCTTTAGGACAAAAATAATGTGTAGAAAGAACTGTAAGTATTTGAAACTAGCTGTTTTCCACGGTTTCATAATATGCGTCTCCTGGGAATAGGATCTATTAAAATTTCTAACTAAACGAAACTGCCCTTTTTTTTTTTTTTTTTTTTTTGTTGTCGCTGGGCTAAAAATGCTATTACGCATCCCCTTCCCGTCGGGGGACGAGAGAGGGGTATGTGGGACTCCCCGGTTAAGACGTTCCCGGTATACCCACTAAAAAGGCCCAGCGGCACTCCGACCTCGCCTGAGTGGAGGGGGTCTGGGAATCTAAGGCGTCCAGTCCCCCTCCGGCGATTGCCCGCCTCACGGCAGGCCCCTCATGCCTCCCCCCAGTGAGGAGGGGTCCCTATGATGGCCGGAGCACAAGGGGCGATCCTTGTAATGCAGGCGGTGGCACCCCCGCGCCTGTCGCCCGCTGATCACCCCCCAGGGCGGATGGGGACGGGCGTTGTGTTCGCCGTCTTCCACCCATTCTTCGTCTGCGGTGCGGCGCCGCGAGAGGGTCGCTCTCCCGCACGCGCTCCGCTGACTCCTTCTGTGACATGACGTCCTCACAGAAGGAGGCCGCCGCTTCCCATGCCTCCTCACTTCGCAGCATGGCAGAAATCACGCTGGGAAGTGAGAGGTCGTCCCCGACTACTGCCACCAGGGTGCGGCGGGGTTCAGTCCACGATGGGCACACCTCGAGTGTGTGCTCTGCCGAATCCACCTCGGCTTCGCAGTGATGGCACTGTGGAGTCTCCTCCCTCCCAATCCGGTGCAGGTACGATCCGAAGCAGCCATGCCCGGACAGCACCTGCACCAGACGCATCGAGAGGCACCCATGCCGCCGATCGAGCCAGCCGTTCAGGACAGGCCCGATGGCATCCAACGTCCGGCGACCGAACGTTGCCGAGGCAAGATCCTCGGCCCAGTGGCCAGTTATTAACTCCCTCGCTTCCTCCCGAACTTCTTCCCGTTCTATTGGGTCCGGGTGCCGGTCTAGTGCCCTCTGCGCCGCCTTCCAGTCGTACACTCTGGCGAGCACCCAAGCCTCGAGCTCCCAAGGAGGGGTTCCCGCCAGAACGCACGCCGCCGCAAAGCTCACTGTACGGTACGCCCTCGCCACCCGCTGCGCAATGACCCTTTGTGGCCTTCGGATGGCAGCGGCGTTTCTCCGTCTGCACAGTGAGTCTGCCCAGATTGGGGCCCCGTACAGGGCCATACTCTTGAGTATGCCGGCGTATAGACGACGGCATTGGTCGCCGGGCCTCCCGATGTTCGGGAGGAGCCATGAGAGGGCGCCCGCGGTCTTCATTAAGCGCGTCGACAACCCGCTGAAATGGGCGCTGAAGTGCCACTTGCTGTCGAGGACTATGCCCAGATATTTCATCTGGGGCTGCACCCCAATGCGGACACCCTCCACATGGATATGAGCGTCGGGCGGTTGGTGCTGCCGAGGCCCGTGGAAGAACACGGCTTCGGTCTTTTGCAGCGCCACCGTCAGCCCTAGGCGGGAGATTCTGTCCACCACTAGTGAACCGCCCGCCGAGGCCAAGCTGGCCGCCTCTGCAAAATTTCTCCCCCGGGCAGTCAGAAGGGTGTCGTCTGCATAGCAGATGACAGACGTGCCACGGGGGAGATTTTCCCGCAAGAGCCAGTCGAATCCGATGTTCCACAGGAGTGGCCCCAGAACAGAGCCCTGTGGGACACCGGACTCGACGCTGTAACGTCGGAGCTGGCCCGTCTTATCCACAAGGAGGACAGTGCGGTCCCTCAGGTAGTCCGCCAAAAGTCCCCGCAAATACAGAGGCACCCCATGGAAGCGGAGGGCCTCCAGTATAGTGGAGTGGGGAATAGAGTTGAAGGCGTTGGCTATGTCGAATGACACAGCCAACAGTCCATCCCCCGCATCCATCGCCTCCTTCACCTGATCCTTGAGTCGAGATAGTGCATCAACTGTCGAACGCTCAGCTCGAAAACCGAACTGGGCGTCCGCTAGATCTGGGCCGATTGTACTCAAATGCCTGTTGATTCGGGCGGCGAGGATCCTCTCGAACATTTTACCGACTTCATCCAATAAAACGATGGGTCGGTATGCCGATGGGGAGTCCGCCGGTCGCCCTTCCTTACGAAGAAGGCACAATTGGCCCTCCTTCCATGGCTTCGGGAACCTCTCAGACGTGAGGCACTCACTGAAGAGGTCCCGAAACCTTTCTTCCATCTGGGAGGTGGCGATGGCTATCACCTTTGCGGGGACGCCGTCCGGACCTGGGGCCGTCTTTTTCCCCCTGAGGCAGGAAGCTGCCCTTTCTACCTCGTTCTCCGTAACCAGCGGGACCTCCTCGGCTGACGGAGCTGCAGCCCGCGGGGCGCTCATCACTGGTGGGGTGAAGTTGTCCCTGCGTGGAAACAGGGACTGGACCACCCCATCCAGCAAAGATGGCTCGAGGGTTTCGGCAACGGGGGGACCGTACGGGCGCAGTTTGTTGCATGCGGCCTTGTACGGCCTCCCAAAGGGGTCAATGTCCAAACCTTCAAACATTTCCGCCCTCGCGCGATCCTGGGCTGTGCCCATTCGCGCCGTCAGTGTCGACTTAGCCTCTATGTAGGCTGCATAGAGGCGGTCCTCGTTGTCAAGGTCGCGAAGGCGCCGCCGCCGGCTTCTTGTGTAGTACGGGCCACCTGTGTGGCAGCCAGGCGGGCCTGGCTGCCACACAGGTGGCCCGTAGATCCCCCAATTCCTCCGACCACCAATAAACGGCACGTCTAGGTGGCGGACGATGAGACCGAGGCATGCTAGAGTTGCACACCTCGGTCAGGGATACCCTTAACTGGACCGCTGTGGCGTCCACATCACGGACTCCGACAGAAGGGGACAGCCAGTCCTGGACGAACGCCGCCTCTACGGCGGCCTCCCTATCTAGGCGAGAGAGCGCCCACCGTGGAAAGTGCGACCGACCCTCCTGGGTCCCCTGGGAGCCCGGGGTGGAAACATCAAACCGCACGTATCGGTGGTCGGACAGCGTCTCCACCAGCTCCACCCGCCAGTCCACTATACAGGCTGCCAAAGAAGGGGATGCAAAGGCGAGGTCCACGATGGAGCCCCCCTGCCGCCGCACGCAGGTGTGTACTGTTCCTCTATTCAGGAGGGACAGACCGGATGATACGGACCAGGTTTCAACCTCTCGTCCTCGGGCATTGGTGGTCGGGTTACCCCATATTATCGACTTGGCGTTAAAGTCGCCCAAGACCAACACCCGGTGCTGTACCATTCCGCCTGCCACCCTGGCGAGGACCTCTAGAAAGTTCTCGAAGTCCGTGAGAGGGCGGTTTGGTGAGAAATACACCCCTATAAGGGCTATGTCACCCCACGCAGCGGCTACGTATCCCGGTCCCCTCTCTAAGAGCGAGAGGGGAGGAGAGTCCGTGGAAGATCGCGCCATCAAAGCAACCGAGCCGTTGTCGTCTCCCAGCCAGCTGCCAGGGACAGAGTACGGCTCGGCGATAACGCCACGTCCACCAACCACTCTGCAAAGGTTTGGACCAGCAGACTCTGGGCTGCTCTGCAGTGGTTGATGTTCGCTTGAAGAATGCGTTGTCTTTGTCCAGCCATCAGTCGGTGTTCATAGCACTACCCTCGGTGGCCGGCACTGGAACTGGAGTTTCAGTGGCGGCAGCAGCGGCAGGCCGCATCGGCGCCTGCGGTTTGCCCTTCTTTAGTGGCGGTCGGCATTCCCTGCCCGCCATCACGTGGTTGGCTGGACGACCACTGGCAGCGCATACTGCGCAATGCGTGGTGGCAGCCTCGCAGGTGGCCACCCTGTGCCCCTCTTTCCCGCAGCGGAAGCATAGTTCCCCACGATCGGCAGTGGATGGGCAGAGAGGCCGGGTATGCCCGATGCCGAGGCACTTGAAACAGCGCATCGGCGAACTCTAATTTAAACAAAATAAAAATACGACATGAAAAATAAATCATTTTATTTACTATCTTTGGCAATAACATCTTAATCAGATAATTCTAAAAGATTGGAATCTAGAATGTCGCCGGAATACGGACTACTGACACCTTCTTCTAACAATTGCATTAATTTAGCGTAAACAAGTGTGGGTGCATCCACAGCATACAAAAAGTCTATATGATTAAATTCCTTTAATGGCACTATGTAATGATCTATTGGGTTCACTAACTGCACATATAAGTTCGTCACATCAATGTCACTCGCTAACCAATCGTTTTCAGAACCGAATAACGCTATGGGTAAAGTGATTTTATGCAATGGATACTCAGGAGGAGTTGCGGTCCCGTACCTTTTGAAATTTTCTACAAGTCCATAGTCAAACTGCTGGAATTTGCCAGCCTGCTTAATTTCTTGGGCGTAATGAACCAAGGTCTTTGTAGAAGCGCCGGCTGGCACATGTCCCAATATTAACGGTAACAATGTCTTGTTGAATTGTCTTTCATCGTGTCCACATAAAACAAACATTGAGTTCTCACATATCGCTTCCTCATAATGATTTATCTCGCAAGCATGTTTTGATAACCACCTTAACACCGCATTTTGAGGAAGGAACTCATTAGCCCCGAGTAATTTCATTAAATACTCTATGTTATCGCTGTACTTAGCTAGCAGTCGTATCGGACTTTTAATGTCTGTCATGTAGGCAACAGGAGCAAGAGCGAATCCTGCCCTCAACACTTTGTTATAATGGGTTTTTGTAGATAACAAAGCGAAAAGCACAGTCGTTCCCATCGAATGTCCAATATAGTTAATTTTTACGTCCCATCCTTTGGCTTCCATGATGTAGTCTATGACTGCCGGAAGGTCGTATTGACTCACCTCATGAAACGTGAAGTTCCAAAATTCAAACGTGTCAGGATTTATGGAAACATGAGCTCGAGAGTAAGTATTACCTCGTACGTTGGCCAACCAAACGTCGTAACCAGCATCAGACAAGATATAGCCCAGTCCCTTCTGAGGTCCTGGTATTATCCAATCTGCAGAGCTGCCAAGCAGCCCGTGATGCAGTAGCACTGTTTTTCTAGGGCTTACTTTACTAGAGGAGTTTTTGGAATGTGGAATCCTGTGTACAGTCAATATATAGCCGTCACTCGTCATAATAGTGTGGGACTCTGCCGGGTAGCCGTGAATAGCTATCAGTTGTGGTGTGGTCATATGGATAGTCGGGTCGTCGTCGGAGCACTTGTCCTCCATTCCACCTGGTGCAATAGAATCAAAAATTTTATTCTCAGATGACCGAGCTTCCTCAACAAAATCTCTGAATTTTCTTTTTATTCTGGCTTGTTTCTCATCGTTGCTTTCTCTCTCGGGGTTTGGGTTACTGGTGCTGTTATTTGAGAAGTAATAAGTGATTTTCTTCCGCACATTATCGACGTAAAAGTTTTTCAGTCTGCGTCCTCGTTCGCGCACATAGTTTGTGAATTGGCTTGTTTTGTTGGACAAGCTGTCGAACATGCTCGGGAACCATGAGATCTCTCGGCACTCACTGGGCGGTAATTGTGTTAGTAGTATGAAGGTAAACAACACTAGTAGTGGAAGCTTCATGTTTGCAAGGAGCGGACGCGACGCGACGACCGATCTTCCAGCGACTGAACTCGTTAATGGAGCAGTCGCCACTCGAGCCATTTATTCCCGCGCGAGAGGTCAAGGGGAAACAATGAGTAATCCATAACAGACTGATGCACGTATTCGAATATATAACAAACATAAGACTGCTGATAAACAAAGTTCATTTTGTGAATCATTATATTATTTCCTTCAATTCAAGTTATCTATTGGCTAGTTAGCAATTAAGCAATAATAACATATTTTGTTTACTCATGTAGTTATTTCTGGTGATACCTACCTAATTGCTTACTCATTAAGTTTGTGAATATTTACTTAAATAGTTTTGTTCTAGAAATGGGTCGTGCACAAGGCGCAAAACATGCTTAAAGGGTAATCCTAGCCAATAAGGTAGAATAAACAGCAGTAGACTGGACAGCCAAATTACTATCTAACTTAAATGGGTTTTGCTTACCTACCACAATAAAGTGGCGCAAAAAAGTACCTATTCAGCAAATTGTGAACAGTGTCTGTCCAATTTAAATTAATATTTTACCATCATAGTGGTACTCCTTACCCTAATCGATTTGTTGGCCATCATATCTATCTATGTCACGTCACACATACCATTGCAGAAAAATCTGAAACAAAAGCTATGGCGGTGCCTCCATATTCATACTTTACCTAATTAGGATAATTTGATAGGTGATTGATTTGTGTTACATAATTATGGTACTTACATAGGTAACTAGTTGCTACAATTAGGTACCAGTTCTAAACAGTGCAGGATTTATATTTTTAATGAGTGTAGGCTACTTTATTTCCGCCGCCCCATGTATATAAATCTTATAAATAATAATTTTCCATTTGTAGTAAATTCGGTCAAACTTTTTTTTGTTTTTAGGGCTGAACTATTTAAGGGCTACTATTTTAGGGCTGAACTGAACAAAGTACTTACTTTAAAAAACCTAGATAAAACCAGTGGACTTGTTTGACTTCTGGTTCTAAGTTAAATGTTATGACGAGTACCTAACTCGCAACCTAGGTACCTGCCTCCACCGCGTCAGTCTGTCTGTTCGTGATAAACTCAAAAATAACTGTACGGAATTTTCCTGGGTAGGTAGCCCGAAAATAGCTGGTGAGGTCGCTTTATATAAATCGTTTAATTTAAAACGAATAATCCAATTATTCTCTATCGTATTTACCTACCACCATTTTCCTTATAAACAATACAATTTTATTTATACCGCCGTACCACAGCATAATAATTTAATGGTTTATAATTATTACCTACCAACATAATGATATGCACCAGTGCATTAGTAAATATTATTCTAATTAGCCTCTAGATGTGTACCTAAACATGTCTTGGCTGTATATTAGCCTTAGCTGAATATGAGGGCTCAAACCTGTTGAGTCCCAATGTTTAAAACCTGGGGCCCGATTCTCCTAAGTTAATAATGTCAAAATTGAATAGAAATCGAATCGCAATATGATCGCAATAGCAGTTTTAACCATATCGGGCATTCTGCTACTAATATAAGGCCAATGGTATTCCTACGACATTCGATTGGTTTGCGATTGGTCTGCTATTTTGGTGAATTTGGTCTATACGGTAGTTTGCTCTATAATCATATTGCAATCGTAAATCATTTGCAGACAAAATGATTCATTATTTAATGACAGAAAAGGATAAAAACGTTTATTTCAAAGAAAAATAGCGGAATGCCACATACGCTTCAATCGTAATCGAGTCGGGATTGGATCTCAGTCGAACCGAGTCGAACTTGAATCGTATGTCGCTTAAGTAAAATTAGGAGAATCGGGCCCCAGGTCCAGTCGGTACCTACCTAAATATAAAATGCTGCATTAGGTAACACTTCCTACAAAGACAATATGCTTATCACGCTATCAATCGTAAGTAGATAAGTACTCGAAGAACATCCACTACTATAATATTACAAGTAGGGCATGCAATACCGGTTTACCGGTTTCGGTTTTACCGGTAAAACCGCCCATTTTCGCGATTTTTAATTTACCGGTAAAAATAATATGTAACCGGTAATTTACCGGTTTTTACGTTTTTGTGATAATATATAGCAATTGTTCATTTAACGTCAAATCTTCATTATGTAGCCTGAACATAATGTAATATTGCAGACATTACATATTGTAAGAGTGTTAAAGTTGCTATTTTTTTTGAAAGTAAACTTATGTGGCTCCTTAACTATCTCTAGGTTAGATACAAATCTTCATTCTCATCTTAATTTATAACATCTAAACAAATTTTATTCATTCGGTTAATCTGAATTTCCTCATAGCTGTCAGTTCCTATTAGATAAAAATGTAGCTTATGCTTATTTTACCTACTCTATGACCTTATTGAGCAAGGGCTTTTACTTCACTACCATGCGGACAGCACTGAGGACACGGTGGAGCACACAGTCTAGGTGTGCACTGCCTGGGAAGGGTACCGCCGTGTCGTCGTCGAGCCAATAGGCAGCGACGACCTCTCGCGTCCGGCCCTGGTTCAAGCCATAGTCCGAAGCGAGAGGAATGGGAAGCCGTCGCCTCCTTCTGCGAAACAGTCATTCTCAGTCTCTCCCAGTCAGCTCGAGAAGGAGACGGTGGAGCGCCTGCGAGTTCGCACCTCTCATCCCAACCGCTGTAGTGGACCGAAGACACCACGGGCGCCGAGTGTCGAGAGACGACTCCCGGCCACCGTAGGCGTCGGTCTGTGGACGGTGAGTTCGGGTGGCTCATCGTTCCTCCATCTGCATAGACAACAGACCCGTGTCGGCGGCCCGAGTTGTTCCACGCGCAGGGCCAAAACCATGGTCCATAAAATTCCCACGATTTAAAATAAAAAAGGGCTTTCACTTCAATGAAAAAAAAAGATTTTTTTTTTTCACGGTAATTCTTAGCGTTTATCCCGTCTTGTGACGGGGTCCGCTTTCCGTATCTTCTTCTTCCACTTCACTCTATCCAGGACATCTTCCTCTGCAAGTTCGTAGATTTTCATTTCATTCATTACGACACTCAACCACCACCGTTTCGGCCTGCCTCTGCGCCTTTGACCGGGTATATTGAGATTGAGTACACAACATTGGCGATGTATTCAGGTGGTCTCCTTTTTACATGGCCAAACCATCGCAGCCGTTTCTCTTGCATTTTGTCGACGACATCGCGTTCGGATGGTACTGACATGTTTTTTTTTTACGGCCCACGTCCCAAAAAATGTTTACCACCTTATACCTTGTATTTTTAATTATTTTTTGCTTTTAGACTACCCAATCTTATTGATATAATATCACATTTAAAAAAAATACCGTTTTACCGGTTTACCGGTAAAAATATTTTAGTTACCGAATTTTTACCGGTAATTTTTATTTTACCGGAATTGCATGCCCTAATTACAAGTAGATTCCTTAAAGATGATTTTAAACCTAGTACAAACTGGCACTTTTTTAAGACTAGGTACGACTTATAATAAGGTGGCCACTGTCAAACAAAGAACTTAGGCATCTACCCAATGTACCAAAGTTCTATAATATTCGGTGCACCACCTACGTAGGCTCACCTATACATAGGTTATACATACCTACCTATATGTTAACCGCATAGAAGGTTCCAGATTCACCCGTCCCCTTCTCATGTAGGTAGTACCCTGTAGTACCTATCATTTATTTAGTGTAGTTCAAAGTATTGATCGCTCGGTACTTAGGTACCTACATACATAGGTAAGTACATCTTTGCATCTCACTTCCACCTTGCATTGTGCATCGCAATTGGTTATTGATTGTCGAGGAGAGCTGAAAGCTCTGCCCGGGCTACACAGTTCCTAAGGGAGGTGGTACCTAACTAGTGTGGTGAATAGGTACCTACATCCTGACGCGTTCCTATTTAAATCACTGTTACGTAACGGTAACAGTTTAGTAGTAGCTAGTACCTACCTAATCCGTTCCGTTACGTCATAGGGCTTTCAGGAACAAATATACCTACGTTCCGATCTGGTCATTTAGGTACTTGTAGTGGGTAGGTACTATTGACGTACCTACTCTAAAAGGAAAAGTTTTTGACAAATCTGTGTCTGGGAGATAGTGAATGATCTCACAGCTAAATAGGTATTCACATAAATAATGTTGTGCAGATAACCTTTGGTCTAATACTTTTTGCACTTGCAATGCAGGGACGTGTCATTTATGTGGTCATCCTGATTGTACAATGAAATGGTATAGGTTCACTTAAGTAAACAGATACATAGAACCTAATGACTCTTGTCTTACTACATTTGTTCTCTATGTATCAGGGATATTAGCTATATTTTTTGGAATAGTGATCCAAAAGTGTTACTATGAAAACACATCCCTTAAAGTGCGTCTACCAGACTGCGCTGAAAACTGGGAATGATTTAGTACCCATCCGGAGTTGTAATGAGACGGACGCGTCCGCGGTAATTGACATGTCCTATTGCATAACTAATTATTTCCATTCAAGATGACAGTAAAACAATCGAGAGCCTTTAAGCGTCGCGGCTCCGCAACTCCAATGGACGGGACGAGGTGACTTTAGCGCTTCCAACATGACCTCAAGACCTGAGGGAATGTTGGAAGCAAATCAAGCACTCCAAATATTGAAGCAGGGGGGTAAATTTGGAGTGTTGTGTGAGAGCATAAGGTTTTGTAACTTATGAAATTAACTAAAACTAGGTAGGAAGTGTAGGGCATTGGTAATCTTTCATAGTTTCAAAACCCTTTGTTCTGCGCGCGACACCTGCTCTGCTTCAATATTTTGTTTGCCTTTGTAGGTCAGGTAGGTATCAGGCCGTATATCACATGTCATTGTGATCTACGGTCTCTACATTTGAACGAAAGGAATCATGAAAGACAAATAACAAAAAGCTAGAGGAAGACAAATATAAATTGTGATTGTTCTTTTGAACAAATATTGTAAAGTACAAATGTATTTTAGGTGATATATACTTAGAGTTAAGAACAAATATTGTAAAGTGGATTAGGCCTCAAGGGGATACCACTTAAAAAAAAACGCACCTATTGCTCTACCTCTAGGGTGGTGTGGAAAAGAGCAAAATGTAGTGGCGACCAATAAGGCTACATCATGATTTATGTTTCAAGTACCTACTTCAGTATAGTACGTACCCGTTCTACCCCAGTCGGGTAGCTACGGCACCCTAAAAATGCGCAACAGGAACTTACCTACAAAAAGATTAAGTTTTGTTCACCTTTAGTCTTAGTTAAGTTTATAAATGGTGGGGGGAATGCTGCAAGATTAGTCAGGCAAAACGTGCTGAGCAGTACCAAGCTAATAATGCGATTGTTAATTGCGAATAAAACCTCATTTTTAGACCTTTTAAACATCGACATTTCTTATCATTTACCTACTTACATATGTAGCATTCATTGGCGTGGCCAGCCGTGGGCACATAGTCAGCATTTATGTACCATGAGCGTACAGAACCTACCTAAGTTTTTGTTAGTTTGAAGATTCAAAAAGTAAATTTATGCAGAAAACTTCAAATTAACAAAAAGACGCTAGCGTAGCGAGTGCTAATTTTATTATAGGGAAACTCGGAGGCACTTTTCTTGGTAGTTGGAGGACTAAATATTGTTTTGTTTTTATTTAGCGTCGAAAGTGAAACCCAGCTTGCCCCAGCGTGGCTACGCCCATCGTAGCATTACCTAAGTTAATTTGTTATGGTAATTTTATAAGCCGATAAGTCGAATCAACCGAATATCCAAATATCAGTAATTTAAGCAAGATTTGCGTTCTTGGTACCTAGGTATGCAACATTAAAATTCACTTAATTTTCAAAATTATACTATTTTAATGATTCTATAATTGCGCTAAGGACACTTTTACAGTAAAAGCTTGATATCTTCACATATCTTATTGAAATCTTCTGGAATCCATTTCGCCAGCTCTTTTTCAAGATCCGCCGCTTGAAGATTTTCGAATTGTTCTTCATCTGCGAAACATTTTTTGTTTGTTAATAGTTGATCTCTGACATTTGACCTGCGTCTAGGGCATGCAATTCCGGTAAAATAAAAATTACCGGTAAAAATTCGGTAATTAAAAAATTTTTACCGGTAAACCGGTAAAACGGTAATTTTTGTATTTTTTTAAATGTGATATTATATCAATAAGATTGGATAGTCTAAAAGCACAAGGTATAAGGTGGTAAACATTTTTTGTGACGTGGGCCGTAAAAAAAACCTGTCAGTACCATCCGAACGCGATGTCGTCGACAAAATGCAAGCAAGAGAAACGGCTGCGATGGTTCGGCCATGTAAAAAGGAGACCACCTGAATACATCGCCAATGTTGTGTACTCAATCTCAATATACCCGGTCAAAGGCGCAGAAGCAGGCCGAAACGGTGGTGGTTGAGTGTCGTAATGAATGACATGAAAATCTACGAACTCGAAGAGGAAGATGTCCTGGATAGAGCGAAGTGGAAGAAGAAGATACGGAAAGAGGACCCCGTCACAAGACGGGATAAACGCTAAGAATTACCGTGAAAAAAAAAAACATTTTTTTCATTGAAGTGAAAGCCCTTTTTTATGGTAAATCGTGGGCATTTTATGGACCAGGGTTGCGGTAACTCTTTCGAACAATCCCGCAGCCCCGTCAGGTTTTGTCCCTGCGCGTGGAACAACTCGGGCCGCCGACACGGGTCTGTTGTATATGCAGACGGAGGAAGTCACCCGAACTCACCGTCCACAGACCGACGCCTACGGTGGCCGGGAGTCGTCTCTCGACACTCGGCGCCCGTGGTGTCTTCGGTCCACTACAGCGGTTGGGATAAGAGGTGCGAACTCGCAAGCGCTCCACCGTCTCCTTCTCGAGCTGACTGGGAGACTGAGAATGACTGTTTCGCAGAAGAAGGCGACGGCTTCCCATTCCCTCTCGCTTCGGACCATGGCTTGAACCAGGGCCGGACGCGAGAGGTCGTCGCTGCCTATTGGCTCGACGACGACACCGCGGTACCCTTCCCAGGCAAGACACACCTAGACTGTGTGCTCCACCGTGTCCTCAGAGCTGTCCGCATGGTAGTAAAGTAAAAGCCCTTGCTCAATAAGGTCATAGAGTAGGTAAAATAAGCATAAGCTACATTTTTACCTAATAGGAACTGACAGCTATGAGGAAATTCAGATTAACCGAATGAATAAAATTTGTTTAGATATTATAAATTAAGATGAGTATGAAGATTTGTATCTAACCTAGAGATAGTTAAGGAGCCACATAAGTTTACTTTCCTAAAAAACAGCAACTTTAACACTCTTACAATATGTAATGTATTCAATATTACATTATGTTCAGGCTACATAATGAAGATTTGACGTTAAATGAACAATTGCTATATATTATTACAAATACCTAAAAACCGGTAAATTACCGGTTACATATAATTTTTACCGATAAATTAAAAATCGCGAAAATGGGCGGTTTTACCGGTAAAACCGAAACCGGTAAACCGGTATTGCATGCCCTACCTGCGTCTTACTTCGTCGGAACTAAGTCCCGCATCTGGATAAAAAGAAACCTAAGTTACTCCTGCTACATTATCTATCTGCCAGTGAGTTCCATCAAAATTGCTTTAGGAAAATGCTTCTTTGGTGGCGGGAAATCTACACGAATACCCATTAAAACGAGTTTGTTTGCTTGTAATGCGCAACAATCTTAGATACCTACTCGATTATTTCATCTCCGTACTTTACTAAAGATATCCGAGTACATATAAATAATTAATCTATATTTACTTTTACTAATATTAATAAGCTAAAAGGTTTGTTTATTTAGTCAAAGTAGATGTATAATAAATAAATATCTATTCACCATAAATAGGGAACCATCCACTTAGTTCCAAGACAGCCACATTAAAAGCTGCCAGTTTCTTAGCGCCTGTAGTACTTCTCCGAGGCCAGATAATCACGCACACATCACCGTTTCCATCCAACCTTCTGTTAGTAAAAAGTATATTGTGTGCTATGGATTTGTTCAAGAAGTATTCTAGAACTTTCCACACCTCTTTCAATGTTTGTGCATAAGATTCTTTTTGTAATTCGAAACAGAATGCAGGTACTGGATAGGTTTTATCTAAGCGGTACGTGCTTCCTTTTATATGGTGCCATTTCTGAAAATAAAAGATGAAGTTATACTTTTAAACATTTGACAAGGATGCTGTATATCTTGTTACACTTTGTATAATATACAACTACACAGTGACAATATTTGAACATGCATTCTACCTACCACTTTTTCAACATACAGTGAATTCTTTTCCACAAATATATGATAGTGCAAATGATTGACAGAGGCAAAACCACACATGCTGTTGAATCCAATCCTTATGTCCCTGCAAAAATATAGAGACATTTATTTGTACATAGATTTTCTTTTAATTTTATGATAAGACTACTGCCACAAATAAAAATGTTTAAATTGATAAGTGGTTTAACTTTAAATACAATATCTAATAGTTAACCAACTTCCCAAAATGGGAAGGGATGTGGAACCTAAACCTTTCTTTGTTTTTTTTTTCTTTCGATTTTGTAAGCTTATTTATATAAGCTTATACTTATTTTATGTATTTCCTAACAACGTTATTAATTTATAAAACTGACCAGTTTTTATAACTATGTTTTTACAAAAAAAAATATTCATACCTACTCACCAATCCTCAACAAGGAACATGATTTGAACTACCAACTGCAAGCTTTCTAGTGTTACTACTTGAGGCAGGCATTTGTTCACCGAAGGACATATCAACGAGTGATAGCGGGATATAGGACTCACATTCACTAAAACTGTGTGAGTATCTGTATCTGTGGAAATGACAACCCGATATTATGAAAAAAAAAAAACAGAGAGTATAAAAGATATTAAAGAAGTTTACAGTACTTCATAGATTGAATAATATTATAGTGATCTAAGAAGGTTTGTGTGTATGATGTACCTACTATAGATCCATTTCAAGGACGGGTGGATTACTGGTTTAAAATAACTTATTAGGTATACAGTTATTCAATAGTTATTGACCTCTATTACTCCATTGATATGAGAGACAGAAGTTTATAACTAAAATAACTGCAAAAACATCAACATTACCTTCACCTTCTATGGAAAATAAGACTTCTTCAGGGGATACTCTGTTAAAATTAAACTTGTCTTCATCAAAAGGCTGTTGAATATTATTCATTTCTTCTGGAGTTCTTCTTTTGGTTTGGCGATCTGGATTTAACTAGAAATTTTAACGAATATATAAATTCAAAGGTACTTTGTTGTGAATAAGTATTGACCAAATCTTTTATTGCTATTATAACATTACAAAATTGTAATTGTAAAATCATCTGCACGAATCTTGAGCGCTGACCTTCACCTTCACCTGCGCAGAAGTAATTTATTGGGTTTCTTTTGTGGTATGAAGTGAGGTGCGGGGGCGGGCTAAAGCGGTGATTGGCCCGCAGCGCATAGCGTCATAGCCGTCACTCGTGATTGGTTCTTTGCTAATAAATCACTTCTTGCGCAGATGTAGGTCAGCGCTCAAGATTCGTGCCGATAACTATACAAAACTCGAGAACAGCTGGACCGATTATTATATACCTAATGGGTTTTGGTTTGTTGGATTTCTCTCCTTCCCGAACAGCTATAGGAATGGAAAGAATAACACCCACGATATCCAAGAATACGAAATTCTCGGCAAATGCTAGCAATTAATGTAATAAAACATATCCCGGAACGATGAACTAGATTCTGAGAGCTTAGAGTACATTCGATATTTAGATATAATTACCTGAAGTAAATATTTTCCATCTACAATTCTTTCTTCTAAGTTATCAATTTTATATCGGAATATGTCCGTATTTTTGTGGAGTTCCATCCATTTTGTGGTCAATAAACTTAGGAAACTTGTAGAGTTATCACTAGTCAAATCACTTAATTTATACATATTGGTATTAGCTATGATTTTGCCTTTCAATTAAGTATTTATTTGTTTGTTTTGATGATTTTCTAACCTTATATAGTGATAACGTCAACTGATCTGATAAGGCGCGACGTCAGTGTACTGTCACTGTCATGATATTTTTTTAATTATTGAAAAGCAGTCTTTTGGGTGTTCATTCCTTTACTCAATAATAGGTATTGTAACAAATCCTTTCACTTCGCAACTAGCAATCTGATATATTCATAGAAGTGATACAGGTAGTGATGATCTTACCAGTTATTTTATCGTGTCTGACTTGTGTTACAATTCACTTTTTAACATTTCTTGGTCACTATGACACTAGGAAAAATTATCAAACAAGTAGAAAGTACTGCATCATAGATCTTTTGGAACCCTCATTTTCTTTATTAAATATATTATATTATTTTACATACAACATTCAATCTTTTACTGCAACTCCAGTTTCACATTATTTGGGTTTTGCGGGTTATCTTCATTGTACAGCAATAATATTTCCATTATTTTATTAGACATTTGTGCAGCATCATAGGAACTCATTTGTGACAACTTAGTGGCCACTAGTCTGCCTATTTGTCCGTACTTTGAGTTATCTAAACCGAATGTATCATTTTGTACACCTCGGAATACGTTGAGTATACTATTAGCTATATTGTCACAAGTTGTGTCAGCTTCATTTGATTTGTCTGAATTGTCATCACAGGAGTCTTCTTGTTTCATTGAATCAACCTGGAAGCATAACAAGGAATGTTGTAGTCAGTGGAAAAGTAACTGTGATCTGTACTAATATTATAAAGAGGAAAAAATTGTATTTTTGTTAGTAATGGATAAACTCAAAAACTACTGGATCGATTTATGATGTTTGTTCTTTCACTGTTAGATAGCTACACTTTTCCTGACTAACATGGACTATATTTTATCCCGGTAGAGGCAGTAAAGCCCATGGGATGCGGGTGAAACCATGAGAAAACAGCCAGTATGATTATAAAATTTGTTGGAAATTTTAAATTTTTAACAGCAATATTATTCCCACTATGTACTACTTTGAGCCAAGATGCTTGCCTGTGCAGGTTTATTATGTATTTACTTACTTTAAAGTTTTCGTTATTGAATTCAAAGGAATCTGATTGAACATTTTTGTTCGTCTTTAGTAAAAACTTGCATGCATCCCATAAATGCCATGTAATTTTACATGCCTGAAACAGAAATTTTAAATAAGTTTTTTATAAAATAAAAACAAATTCTCATTAAGTGACTTACAAACAAAATATATTTAGCAATATTTTAGGAGCATATTCGTAGGCCCTTTTTCTTATGAGGGAAAAGAATTGAATCTTAATTTCCAGTAAACAGTTTTTACCCAGGTAGACCAAAGCTTTACATACCTCTCCATTGTTTTTGGCTTGACTTGCTTTAATTTTTCGTAAGTAATTGGCAAAGGTAGACCTTATATTCGTCCAGCGATCTTTAACAGCTTGGCCTGTGAACTCATTACCGTATTGTGAAGCGAATTCTGCGTAAGTTTTGTCCCTATATTTCACCGAAGTGTATTTCGGATGTTTCGGATTCCAAATATTGGGTCTGCTCTCCATAAACTTGACTAGTTTCAAATTCATTTTCCTCGTCCAGAATACTTTTTCTTTCGCGAACTCCGAAATCATTTTGTTATGCTTAGTAAGAAGGGATATTATGAAAAGTTTAATAATAAATACAATAATCAAAGTAAATACAGTTCAACTTTTTTTGTTTTCGTGCCTTTGTCTCTTTGACATTTAAAGCAGTGTGACCATAGTGTTTACTAACAAATCTGCTAAAGACTGCCTCAGGATGCAATAAAATAGCCAAAACATTTAAATATGTAAAATAATTTCGCGAAATTAATAGCTATTTGGCTTTTTTGAAATCACGTTTCGTCGAGGATAACAAAATACGTAGTTAATCCTTTATTTATTAATCAAAATTCGTAAATTATCAAAGTAGACACAATTTTTTCATGCACCATGTTTAGGAGCGAATTCGACCAAAATAGCAAAAATCTGCCATTAATGGTAACACCAATTGCAGTTGACATTGACATTTGATTGCAGTTGACATTGAAGTTACTTTCAAGATTCTAAGCTCGATGCTTTCAAGTTATATGGTTTCAGTAACATTTTAACAGATGGCGTTGTTTCAAATTATTGAATATACTCTTCACTTTCAATCTATCGTCGGGGATAGTGCAAATCCGCGTAACTAGCATTGGATAATATCGCGTATCTGCAATAGATCTCGTTTCACAGGGGATGGTTAAAACTTAATAAATTTCTTATTTCAACAGATAATGGGCTCATTTTTTAATATTAAGTAATTATTTACACACCGTAAATAACTACTTAATATTCAAAAATGTCCAATGAATGACGAATGATGAATGATGATAAGTTTTAACCTTCCCCTGTAAAACGAGATTTATTGGAGATACGCGATATTATCCAATGCTGGTTACGCGGACTTGCACTATCCGCGACGCTATACTAATATTATAATTTATAATTTTATGATTTTATAATCTATACTAATATTATAAAGCTGAAGAGTTTGTTTGTTTGTTTGTTTGAACGCGCTAATCTCAGGAACTACCGGTCCGATTTGAAAATTTCTTTCAGTGTTAGATAGCCCATTTACCGAGGAAGGCTATAGGCTACTTTTTATCCCGGTACGGGAAGTAGTTCCCACGGGATGCGGGTGAAACCGCTGGCAGAAGCTAGTATTTAGTATAAGCAGAAGTTTAGCTACTCTACTAACAATAAATATCGTAGTGCTAGCTCAGTCACCTAATGCAGAGTTGGTATAAAGTTTTTGTAATTTCTAACTGTAAGGAATATCCTCAAATTAAGCGGGGACAATGTTTTATTTTCGAGAACTTAGAATCTAGGGACCAAATAAACAGTAGTGGCTGGTAAGTTCAAATAGTCTCTCGCCAAAGAAATAGTTCCCAGTTCCCAGATAACGTTTAGTCCTTATTTTTTTATTTTGGCTATATTGTTCTACGTACATAGTACATTATGTACGAGCATCAGCAAGCTCTAATTTAAATCCTTAATTAGGTACTTAAGTGCTGGAATTATTCTTTTAATGGATGCCTTAACATTGACGGTTCGCTTCGCGTGATCATGAAATTATAATACTTAGGTACTTGCACAAATGCAGTTATTGATTCATATGAAACACACGATATTGAACTACTTAATATAAGCTTGATTAATAGGTACGAATAATGTGCTATCGTTTTGGTGACTTTACCCTGTACTATGTGCTTATTAGGTATATTTACTCGACTCGAACTGTTAAACGGTTAACTTTGCGACTTCAGGCAGAGACCTGCCTCTGAACAAATTACAGGATAATGAAGTACTTGCACTCAGTCTCTATCACTCAATAATTACCTACTTTTTTACCTACCTAATTCATAAATAAAATAAATTGTCTATAAAACGTTACCTATACACATCTGTATTAAAATAATAAAAAAAACCTTCCACCGGTCTAAAGATTCTTCTACTGATCATGAGTGTGTGTTGAATTAAATTTAATTACTTTAAGTACGATAAATAAAATCTATTTACAAAGAGAATGCACCCAACCCCAGTTACAAAAACATGCATTAATCAACATGCCCTCAGAAAGAGAACGGCTGTTAATTGCCGTCCATGACTGCAATGTCAGAAAATGCGTCGACTCCCGCGCAACGGTACACCCTGGGATCTCGATCGCGCGCGCGCAGTCGTGGTTGCGGCCTTAACCGCCATGGGTCGTTCTCTCCGCACGTTCGCGGCCTACACACAACCGTTCACAGTGAAAAATGCCCGACACGCAACAACTGGGTGTCCGTTCTCAAAACGTCAGCGTTCCCAAATAGCCCCGACTGCGGAGTTGAGTGAGGAAATTTTCTCCAATGCCAAACCTTACTCTGAAGTTCCTGGACCGAAGCCTATTCCTATTCTTGGGAATACGTGGCGTATGGTGCCTATTATTGGGCAGTTCGACATTTCTGAGTTCGCGAAAGTGACCCAACATTTTCTGGATAGGTACGGGAGGATCGTACGATTGGGTGGTTTGATCGGAAGACCGGATTTGTTGTTTGTTTACGATGCGGATGAGATAGAGCGGATGTATAGACGGGAAGGGCCGACACCGTTCCGACCAGCGATGCCCTGTCTCGTCAAATACAAGTCCGAAGTCAGGAAGGATTTCTTCGGAGAATTGCCTGGTGTTGTTGGAGTGTAAGTAAAATTATTTATATCTTAAGCTTTGAGGTTCTTAAAATGTATATTTAAATTAAACTGGGAACTTGACCTACTTTCAGTTTGCCTAATTTTATATCTAATTCTAAAGTAGATTGAGATTAGATGTGCAATAAGATCTATGGGTATATGGTTTTAGTCATAATTATAATAAAACTATAATATGAAAACTTTGAGCTGTAACCTAACCATAAAATTGCGCCAGATGCGGTTGAACTTAAAAGAACCTCCAATTAATGAAACCATAGTCGGAGTTCCGTTAACGACCGGACTGTCGAGAACTTTCACTTTGCAAAAACGAAGCACTATAAAAACCATTAACTATTTTTAAATAAAAACTCATTACAAAAAACAATAGAAGTACCTAATATAAATTAACGCTAATGCTGATTAGTACATTATTTTAATGTGAAGAAAAAAATGTGTTACAAAACTTTAACTAGGTTGGAGTGATCAAAATTCAAGGTATAAATCCGTTTGGCAATCATACCTAATCATCTGTTAAGCTTTTGTAATATTCCACACAAAATACATCATTATAATAATATGTTGTAACTTAATTTGCTGTGGGATAAAAGATCAAGCCTTTGTGACACAAACTATTGTTTGCACCTTTTGATTTACGAAATAGAGTAAAAGGTACGATATTAAAGCTTGGCTTCCTGTAGAGGTAAATATTCATCGTTAACATTATTAGTCTCCTTAAGCTAAATGTCAAGATAATATGTGATGCATTTTTCCTCACAGTTTTCTAGTCTAGCTGTTTGAATATCTAAAAAGTAGGACAGACTCCTTCAGAAGGCGTCTTAACCATCTAAGGTTCTATGATATTCCCATTAGAGTACTCCTATTATGACCCCTTTAATCATACTCTACTCACGATGAAAGATTGAGTGATCCTCAAACAGCTGTATCTATGATAACCAGATATATTTGTTGCATCTCATATCCCAAACTACTAAATACTAACACCCAGACCTTCCCTGCGGTTTATAGAAACAATGACATTAACCTTTTATAGCTTAACCTTAACTGATTCAGAATCTCAACTTTTACACACTTTGCATATATTCTAATGACGTCCATAAAGCTCTGAGACAGTCGTTAACTATTGAAATTAAAATTAGCTACAACCGAAGATGCAGTAATGTATGAACAAGAACATTAAGTACTGAATAAGATTTATCTTGAGTAGCTAAATAATTATGATTAACAATTACCGCGATCCTTGTGCTCGTTTTAACAAAGATTTGAATATCGAACTCACGAGAGGAATGGAATTAAACGGTTATTTAATTGATTAACGTTACGTTACTTTGACTGGCTAAGATTAGGTTTTATACCTATATATTATGAATCTTCAAGCAATCCGCTTTTGCTCGTAAGATTTAAGTTAGTCTTTAGTAGATTATCTACTTACATACTATTCTATTGTTTGCAATTCTCAGAGGATATCCGTTGCTTTTAAACAAATTGGTTTATAGGATAAACTGTGTGAACGTCGGTGTATTGAACGAAATGGATGGATTTACATAACAATCAAAGCAAATCTTACATAACATACAGAATGTTTCTTAGGACTTCTCCCTAGATACAAAAAAGGCAAATAAAATGAATGAAGAAATAAGAAGAAGGTGGAATAGATGTAGTATCGAAAAGACTAAACAAGGGTTTTTGACAAATCTCTAATCAGATTTTAAAACAAATTGAATCAATAAAGTTATCCATCATAACGCCATTTATTCTTCACGAAAAACAAATACTAGACTAAATAATATTGTACAAGACTATTAGCTCTGCGTTAGATTTGTTTAGCATGCGTACGCGCAATGTGCGTGACTCCCTTAGGTATGTTTGTGTTTAAGTGCCAATGTCATTTAAGCCAAGGACTACTTAGATGTCAGTCATCCTTGGATTGCTCTATATGTCACTTGTTATGTTACACATTAGCCTATTATATCTTCCTTGTCACCTATATTGTAAACATTAAACAGGTATTAAGTTATAGTACCTATTATACAGATTTCTGCAAGTGAAAGAATTGGTAGAGATAGTCAATACAATTAAATAGGTACCTAACTTACTTGATCACAATTTCGAAATTAAATGTTTTTGCTAATTACGGTCAGAGGGTCACACTCATTTAAATATTGACCCTAACTTCATAGTGCTGTTACTCAAATTACCAAACTTTTTGGGGGTTACATCATTTTTGTGTACTTGCATCAGTTTTAATAGGAATTTCCAGCACTGTACGGTTTTCTTTCTAATTTATATTGTACATATTATTCATGATAAGGATTTTTTGGGACGAAAATGTCTAGTCATTCGTTTTCTGCAAGTCAAAGTCTAAGGTTAAACTATAGGCCTTCATCATCCTTCACCTCAGTATGATAACAATTGACATATTTAGATGCATGATAATTCGCACCTCTTTATTTTTGGGCAACCACTTTTTGTTCAAAATTAATTTCGATAAAAAATTATCTACGTTTGCTCCAAACTCTGATTTAGTTCTTAACTTAATTAGCTTTTCATAATTTCATTTGTTTTATTTGAATTTTTAATTTGAGTACCTACTCGAGTTTGAGGAGCATTTAAATCAAGTATCCATGTTAATTAGGCCATATCCAGTATTCCATGCAACGCATGGGATGTATCATTCTTTGAGCCCAATAATAAGTATGGTTGCAATAAATAAGAGCTACGGCACCAAGACACCCCCTTACATCTTCAGGAAATCCCGAAAAACAGGTTAATTCCTTAATTTTAATTTTCAATGTCACTCTCATTACTATTTCTCCAAATAGACAATACGTACAATTTACTTATAGTTCACACGTCAAACAGTATTGACAACATTGTTTAGCACAATCGTGAATATTGGTTCAGTTATTAACACTATTCCATGGAGGTCACATGTTAGATAACAATCTTTAAGAATATTATGCTCAGTCATTCTGATATTTTCGAACTTTAAGACCCTGAATGGACCCTCTTCTTTCAAGGTTGTTGTTTTAAATCAAAATGCCACAGTTGCATGCAACCGGTTTTTGAGTGGCTTCGAAAGCTGTTCTATGCTTAAGCCTTCTAGTAAGGTTTTTATACAAGCTACTTTACCGGTACGGTTATATTCTCATCTTG
This sequence comes from Helicoverpa assulta, assembly GCA_963856015.1. Taxonomy (NCBI): domain Eukaryota; kingdom Metazoa; phylum Arthropoda; class Insecta; order Lepidoptera; family Noctuidae; genus Helicoverpa; species Helicoverpa assulta. The sequence goes on from CAWLCW010000027.1 coordinate 6,600,649, forward strand.
AATGAATGCCGTTGGATTTTTTGTGGTGTCTGGTTTTAATGTCCTGTGGCAGGTGAAAGTTTGCTGTCGGCCCGTTAGCTTTTTGTTAGATTAGATACAGTTGTGTTATTATTTTGACTTCTTTCTTTAACATTTGTTATAGGTAACTTTTCTGATATCAATATTAACTATTGGGAAGTTAAGTTATAAATCCATACACGTCAACGATACAGTTACGTTGTGATAAAAACCTTGCTGATTTCGTAGGCTATCCGTCGAGTTCAAAGTACACTTCAAAGGACAAAACTGTCTAGCTTTATGTTTTTTTCATATTTTTTTTATTCACACTCCTAAGAGTACATGATGATGATTGTAGAAGTGGTACACAGTGATACTTGGCCCACTTGGGAAGCAGGGCGAGGCGAAAGCCGCCTGCGCAGCGTGACGTGACGAGCACGGTAATGACACATGCCCAAAACAGACAGAGAAATTATCTCTGAACCTGTGTTAGTTGATGACGAAAGAATAATAGTACTAATAGACCTGCTTCGCAATAATATCCTCAGGGTTACAAGATTTTCTATATTACTAGTAGAACACAATTTAGAAGTGTACCTACGGCCGATGGTCAAGATCGTTCTCACAATACATATTGTTGCAGCCAGTCCTTCATCGGCACCGCTTATTGTATCATCAACCATTACCAAAAAATCCGTAAAACTTAAACAGACTACCTACACAAAAATGTCACAACATCAAAAATACAAAACAAACATGTCATTTACGAAACAAATATGTGTGTGTTGCAATACTCATAACAAAACAAGACATAAATTAATAAAACGTCTTCAGAAGCCACACAGTTTACTAGCTACGTTATAAACTACACAGTTTAATATCCTAGTTGAATGCAACGACACGCCTACGAAATAATTATACGTTTCGACACAACCTTCCATGTTTTGATCGTCAACGAAGATGCATCTCTTAATTGCAGATTCGAGGCTAATCTTAATTTAACGTGGATGCACGAACATGGTTGGGTAACTGGCCTTATCAAAGGCAATTAGATAATGATCACAATTATCGTGGATAGTTATTAAATTAGCTTTCTATAGTCTAGCATTACTTGATCAGGGTTGTAAAATACCTGGAAACGCTGTTTAAGTAGGAATGTCCTACTCAGAATGATAAAGGTGCAACTCTTAGATATGATAAAGCTAATTTTTACTCTGCGGAATTTTGCATTCTACATTAAAAACATTGGATTTTCGACTTCCCAAAAAGGATGATGCTCTCAATTCACCTGTGTTTGCTTGTTTGTGTGTTTGGCATTTTTTTTTATTTCTCGGTTCCGTTTCCATCAGTCAGTACTTGTGGTTTAAAGTTTGAATAGGCTTCTCATCAGCAATGATGGGTTTTTACTTGCTGACTTAATAATTATAAATGATCGTCTAGGTAACCTGAGAGACGTTCTATATTATTTGCAGTTCTGCAGTTTTAGTGGGAAATACAACTTTTTAAAGATGGCCTTGCAAATAATTCCGTTCACATGGAAGTAGTAGTTATAGTGCCAAAAATAAACGAAACTGCAGACTTCATAACAAGAACGAAGGACAACTTCCATTCGTAAAGAATAAAGGAAAGGCAACAGATATTATCAAAAGCTTAAACAAGGAGGTAAAAGGAGGAAGTCGTGGTGGCCTAGTGGGCAAAGAACCAACCTCTCGAGTATGAGGGTGCGGGTTCGATTCCAGGTCAGGCAAGTACCAATGCAACTTTTCTAAGTTTGTATGTACTTTCTAAGTAAATCTTAGACATCAATGACTGTGTTTCGGATGGCACGTTAAACTGTAGGTCCCAGCTGTCACTGAACATCTTTGGCAGTCGTTACGGGTAGTCAGAAGCCAGTAAGTCTGACACCAGTCTAGCCAAGGGGTATCGGGTTGCCCGGGTAACTGGGTTGAGGAGGTCAGATAGGCAGTCGCTTCTTGTAAAGCACTGGTACTCAGCTGAATCCGGTTAGACTGGAAGCCGACCCCAACATAGTTGGGAAAAGGCTCGGAGGATGATGATTAAACAAGGAGGTAAAAATGAATCAGGAAGTTAAAGGACAAGATTACGTATGCTGTACATAGTATAGGCCATTATGTTAGCATCTTGAAACTAACTGCGATTGTTACACATCTGGTTCTGCATATTGATGTAACTATGATCATGATGGTACATCGGTTACTATAGTTAGGTGGGTTCAGTTACGTAGGTAGGTGAGTGGCTTATGCCACCTTTTTGATCCATAACCAGTGCCATAACTTTTTTATCCTAATCATCATTTGTCCGAATGATAACTTAGGTACCCGAGCTTCCCTACATATAAAAAATATGTCCTAAATCCGTTTATCATAAATGTTACACTCAATAATATACAAAAAACATAAAACTGTTTCCAGTTGCTAATTCTGTATTGCTTGCAGCATACAAACAAGCAATCGACTGACGAATTAAGCAAAATAATGTGTAGGTGATCATTCTTGTTTTACTAAATTTTCATCAACGTCTAAAAAACTGACCAGAATCTAACTTAATTTTATAATTATATATATTTATGTTTTGAATAGAAATCAGATGCAACCCAAGCTCCTATTATAGATCTTATTTGCTCTAGATGTTGTGAAACTAAATATCTATCTCGGTTAGTGCTTGAGGCGGACCGGTTTCAACACATAAAGTTGTCAAGAAATACTTAGCTTCAGACTTTAAGTATAAAACGTTTGCGTAAAACGTTTTTGCAGTAAGTACTAAGAGCCATTAAAGATCTGCTTAAGGAGCTGTGATTTCGTAAACTTTAACGTTTTCCATTAAACCTGTTGAGCAAAATGGTTGGATTCAGGTGTACCTTTCATCCTGTTATTTTTTAGGGCTTGACTTTTCAAATCTGGGAGATGAACCTTGAAAGTCGAGAGAAACCACTAGACCAACAACAATTAAGGCCCTCAATTTTTATTGAAATGTTCATATTTTTCTAAAATTTTTTCCATCAAGGACTTCTCCAAAAGTTGACAAAGTCCACTGCCCCCAAATATCGGCCTATTTGATTAATATTTTTAAACTCAAGTCACGAATCACCTATGTTTGCTGTTAAAATACTCGTATTTCGCTAATTAGGCATAAGGAATTTGTGAAGTGAGAATTCCGAAGACAGTCGTAAATCGCAATTTATTTTAGCGGCTCTTGAAGTGTCAATAGCAACTCGAGTTGGACAAACAGACAAACATCCTCTGTATAATGCTGTGGACACACTTCATGACTCAATAATGTAGTGCTTGTTATACACCACTTACGTTATTAATGATTCATTGCAGTCAAATAAAAATAATCGTAAAAAAGATTTATATGTTTACCAGCCATGTGGTGGATTAGGTATTTCATTCTCAGGCTGTATCTGTGTTCCTTATTTAAATCAGTTCAGTAATTAAGTTTAATGATAGATTATTTCGTATAATAAGTATAGCAACGATAAGAGAAGTAAAGAACACAAAATCATAAGCGATAGGTTCTGACAAAAAGTCTTGATTTATTAGATCACCTGCAATTCTCATGTGATGATGATGATGAATTTTTTCGCCTTTCTAGCGTCTGAGAATTAGATTATTATTCACGTTTCTAAATTTTGAAAATTTACAAAGATTGCTAGTTTTTTGATTAAATCATTCATTATAAGTAGTGGAATTAATAATAGAGATTTCTCATTTTCACTGCAGACTGAAGTGTGAATGAACTCATCACGATTACCGAGATGAATGCAGAAGTTGCAATAAAGTACTTCATATCTACACATAGAAAATTACTTGATGCAACGCCTCCTAACGTGTTCCGCAAACTAGAGAAAGTTAAATCTGTTTGGATTTCATAGAGTTTGTTGATTATTTGCTTTGAGGCGCTACTCAAACCAAATAATCAAACTGGTTTCAAACTTGCCCTAATGGGCCCTTAGCTAAACGTTGGCTAAAATGGTCTTGCATGATTTTCATTTTTTTTGGTAATTTGAGAAATCTAAATAAAAATATATATTTTTATAAATCAGACATGACAGCTAAAAGCACCAAAGTTAATACTATATATTTTAGCGTATCCACAAAAGCGGTGATAAACGCATAAATGAATATTATCGATGATAACAAAAAAACAATGGGTACCTAATTAAATTAATTCACTTCATTATCTATTCGCTGAACACAGTTTAACAATTGAAACTTTTACAAGACAGAAAAAAATAAGTCTAAACATGTCCATTACAAAACCACACACGCTACTAAACGTGTTATGAATGAGAATTGAGCAAAGCCCATTGACGCATCTCTAAAAACTAAAATAGGCATTGTGTATGCAAATGGAGCGATGGATGTTAAGCCAATGGTAGCCAAGTTGTACGAAGAGATGGCGTGTCGTGATCACGCGCCGCATATTCTCACGCATTTGCTTCGTATCACATTTTTATTCTTCAGACGATTTCTTCGCAGCAATGCTGTCATTTCCTCCTCATTGTTGGCGTAGTTTGTTAAGAATTCATATTGTAAATGTTTATAGTTTTCCATTAAATTTTATGTACAGGGTAAAGAAATGTTTAACTTTATCGTTAGCATCTTTTGTTAAAGCATTTGCTGTTATGCTTTTCAATCTGACTATTATTGCTTGCAGTTCGTTAATCAATGAAATGTACTGAATATAATTGATAGAAATAAAATTTAAAAAGATTTTTTAATTTTTTTCATTTCCTTTTTTTTTTTTTTTTTTTAATTAGCCTATGCTGTCCCACTGCTGGGCAAAGGCCTCCCCCATAGCCTTCCATTTTCAACTCCTTTACACAGATATTTTTTGGTAAGGACGATGATCTTGCTAAGGCAGTCTTTTTCTCTTGATGATTCAGAATTTACTCAAACCACAAATCTAGATGTACTGTTTTAAGAAGGTTGCACAGATCTGTAAAATAAAGTATTTTAAAATATCAGAAATGGGTTTGAGACCATACCCCAAGAACTGCTCAGTTTAAAAATATGGTTGCATTCAAACTATGTGCTCAGCGTCATCAACATTCAATGGGCACAAAAAATGATACACAAGTTGCAGCAGTGCATAAAGAGTTAGGCTGTTAGTTCATCAAGCATTAACATTTTCCCGGCGATGGACTTGCGACATGGAATGAACGAAACGATATTAGTTGCACTTGCCAAGTTAGCGCCACTTGGCATTGGCTAAGCATTAACTGTTAGTAGACATGATTTGCATGAAACGTAGGTAATCGATCCTTAAGCATTCGAATGATTAGTAAAATTACCCGTTTGGTAGCGGTAAGATGTCTGATAATGTTGCAGATCTGTGCTGCTTTATCGTGATTTCACACTCGATTCAACCAATTGCTCCAACACTATCATAAAAGTTTCTAAAACTTCAGTCCTTACTTTCTTTGATGTTTGACATTTCAATAACTTAAAGTATAAAGGCAAATAGGACATTAAAATTGGTCGCTATTGTTCGTGGTCGCTATAAAGTTTATTCATGTATTGATTTCTTACTATAGCCACTGTCAATAGCTTTATTGGCTTTATTTCTCTCCGTATAGATTCACTGTCTTTGTTATACATAGTTTCTTTTATTTTACTGCCTGTGTTGATTTGTTGTAGATGCAACAATCGACTTTCTTCCAAAGTTAGATATATGTTTGTTTCGCTTCAGCTTTGAATTTGCATCTTTTATTGTCATATTACCGCCATTATCCAAAATTACGCGCTATTTAACTTCCTTCCTTCATATTTATGTCTATATATTAGGCTAAAGAAAAGGAAATTCCTCTTTTATTTATATTTTGATTTAAGAACATGGATCACATCTTTAGATGACAAAAAGTTCAAATTCTCGCTTTAAAATATATATATTTAATTATTCCAGGCACGGTGAGCAATGGCGTCGTTTTCGCTCGAAGGTCCAACGGCCGATCCTTCAGCCTCAGACGGTGAAGAAGTACGTGGCTCCCATAGAGCTGGTGACCGAAGACTTCATCAAGTACATGGAAAATGCTCGCGATGCGAACGGAGACCTGCCTCATGAGTTCGATAATGATATCCATCGGTGGTCGCTTGAATGTGAGTACCTATAGATAGTTATTGATGTATCACTAACTGTTGTTGTAGCCCGCGGTTCAACCTGCGTCCCGAGGGAATTACTTCCCGCACCCGTATAAACAGGAGCCTATGCTCATATCCCTATAATCTATCTGCCTGTGGATGTATATGATCTATATACCTGTAGCTCGAGTAGCATGTATCTTATCGACAGACAACGTTACTGTCGCATTAATGATGTTAGTAATAGTTATGCACATGACTTTCTTTCACCTGTGGCTTTGTCCGTATCCCGAAATTCACGTACATGGATAAAACCTTTATACGACAAATGGGATATTTAGAAACTAAATAAGATCACCTTTAGTATATCATGTTATGCGTGTTTTAGATGCACTTAAATCTTAGCAGACTTCCATTAATCATGCACTAGTAACATATTGCTTAGTCGTGCAAGACACACGAGCTGCTAATCTGACTCATGTAGCTGTTGTTTACGATACTTCGTTGATTTATGACACTACAATAATAAATCATGATGATTTTTCATTGAAAGATCGTCCATTCTCATTCTCTGATCATAGCAAGAAAAGGGACTAACATTAGCCACTTTATAATACAGCGTGTTCTTAAAAACGTACTGGCTTTAAAATAGGCTTAAACCATGAAATTTATAAAAGTACATGGTTGAAACTTAACCACGTTTTACAATAAAGTAGGTATAAAAATCGTTTTTTCCTAAAAATTATCGTTTTTCCCTAACAAAGTAAATGCTTCGCCATCTATTGCAATAATCAAGAACACCAACTAAAAGCGCCATCTGTTATCATTCCTCAGGTATCGGCCGCGTGGCTCTCGACACCAGGCTTGGCTGCCTATCATCAGACCTCACCAGCAACTCGGAACCTCAACGTATAATCGACGCGGCAAAGTTTGCTCTCAGAAACGTCGCAGTTTTGGAACTCAAGGCACCTTATTGGAGATACGTTCCAACCCCGCTGTGGACGAAATACGTTAACAACATGAATTTCTTCGTCGAGTAAGTTGTATCTTTCCTTAAGTAAAAACTTTATTAATTTTAGCAAGGCTTTCAGCATGCCTCTTTAAAAAATATTCTCACAAATGAAAAGGGCAACGAAATGTTGGCTTAAATTCGCCCATTTTTTTATTAAATTTTATTTTATAAGTTGTCTTATATGTTCGTCTTACATTTCCAGGCTTTGCAGCAAATACATAAACGAAGCTCTTGAACGGCTAAAGACCAAAAAAGTGACTTCAGAGAATGACCTCTCTCTTCTCGAGCGAGTCCTCAGGAGTGAAGGGGATCCTAAGATCGCTACTGTTATGGCGCTGGATCTCATCTTAGTTGGTATTGATACGGTAAGAATTTTTCTTAATATTTACACAAAATTGAAGTAAAAGCTCAGGAACATCAGTAATCAACGTTACGTCCAGGGTAACTACCCACTGCACGTACCCAGATAAAATATAACCTATGTTACTAGGAATAGCGTAGCTTTCTAACAAGGAAAGAATTACACTGTGAAATCAAATCGGTTCAGTAGTTTCGGAGCCTTTAGGGTGTACAAATAAACAAACAACAAATGTACCCTCTTTATTATTTAAGTAAAGATAAATCAAACTCTAGTCTTCAAACCATATTGGACACTTAAGATCGGAAGTCTCAATATTTGCAACCAGCTGGTAAACAGAAATATTTTATTTCTCCCCCAGATATCAATGGCAGTATGCTCCATCCTATACCAAGCGGCTACAAGGCTCAAGCAACAAGAGAAGATGGCTGAAGAGATCAGAAGAGTCTTCCCGGATCCAAGCAAACCTATCAATTATGCTGACTTGGACAAACTGCATTATACCAAGGCTTTTGTTAGAGAAGTATTCAGGTAACGTATACTCCTAGATTTTGAAGGATTATAGTAAAAATGTAGTCAAAGGATATTGTATTCTATTTGTGGTACGATAAGTAACATTTCCTTTGTCTTTTTCTAGAATGTATTCTACAGTTATTGGTAACGGTAGAACGCTTCAAGAAGACGATGTTATTTGTGGTTATCACATTCCCAAAGGTGTAAGTACTTTTGTTTTTTCCCTATCTTACAGAACTCTTACCTTCCAGTAAATTATGTATCTAGTTTAATTGATAGGGAAGGGTTTGTGTTTTGGGGGCTGTCTTTGTGTATTTTTTTTAACTTTCAAGAAGTGCTGATTTTCAGCCTATTTTAATTATAAGTTTCGATTGTTTACAATGTCGTTAAGATCAGAAACCTTCACCCGAAATTATTTGAATTTAACTATAATAATTTTTGAAACACATCCATATCGTGTACTCACCCTACCTTCAACATTTTCCTTATTTTTTTTTGTCCTCAGGTTCAAGTGGTATTCCCCACAATCGTGACGGGTAACATGTTGCAATTCGTCTCGGACCCTGAGGAGTTCAAACCGGAGCGATGGCTGGAGAGCGATGGTCGTCTTCACCCCTTCGCTTCTCTTCCGTATGGCTTCGGAGCCAGGATCTGTTTGGGCCGAAGATTTGCTGACTTGGAAATCCAAATTCTTCTAGCTAAGGTACTTGATTTAGCTGCTCGATAGTTTTAAAGTTAGGTACCTATGATGACATTGTGCAATTATACCTATTATTTTTAAAAAGGGTAACCGTGGAGTTACTTTTGGAATGGACAACAAGAGTCAAACCCAAGTGTGTATTTGACGTTCATAAGTGCTTGTAAGGGCCTAAATAAAATGAATAAATTGACTTCGACTTATATACATCGGGGAAGAAATAACTGATATTAGTACGGGTTAGCAAGAACAGACTTTTGGTTGAATTGTCCCGACGATACATAAAACGCCCTAAGTAACACGGGCTACATCAACTTCCTACCATATTCTAGTAGGATTAAAGTCTAATTTTATACAGCAATTCTGTCTTCTTAAATAATAATATTTTCTTGTTTTTTCTCTTTCAGCTAATCCGCCGGTATCGTCTGGAATATCACCACGAGCCACTCGAGTACGCTGTCACCTTCATGTACGCGCCTGACGGACCTTTGCGTCTGCGCATGATTGAACGATAGACCTCAAATAATATAATTAAATAATAAACTGATGATAAATAATTTTATTTAAAATAACTTAGGCCGGCAATACACGGACCGCTTGAAGCAGTCAGGGATGACAGTTTCAAGCTGTCAACCACCCCCGAATCAGTTGCAACTGCTCAAGAGGTTCGTGTGTGTGCGTCCATAGAACTCTGCAGTTCACTGTGCAGTCGACAGCTCGAAGCTGTCGCCCCTGACTGCTTCAAGCGGCCCGTGTATTGTCGGTCTAAGTAGCCTTTTAGGAAAAGGTTGAACAGTTAAAAGTGGTATTTACTTAATTTGATTTATGAGGTCTTTCGGTTAAATGATAGCGATAATTAAATTGTAAATTAGGCTTATTGTTCTGTACCTAAAACATAATAATATTTAAGATGTAAATACATTTTTTAATTATTTTTTGTTTTTGTTTTTACATAATCTTTCCGCAAAAAATCCGAGCAATTATGCTTCAAAATTCCTTCAATATAAATATACTAACTTGGAAATTACCTCTCAACAAAATTCTCTCTTTAGTACCCATACTTTAATCACTAAACTAAAAAGTTTCAATGATTGAATCTTTATACACAAGACTCAATATTCTCATGCTCAATACGAAACAAAAAAGCATTCACACTCATTCTGCTCATACTAGGTCTTCTAAGAACTTCTTATCGATAATCGACAATTGCTAGCGTTACAACACTTTCTAATAAAACAAAGCAATGTTATAGTAAGAGCAGAAAGTTATGCGGTTAAGTTACCACAGTTTAATGTTACTGTGTATAAATAACCTAATGGTTTCAAGTTTGTTACGGTGCAACGCCTACTATTTGCTCTTTGCACTTAACTGAGAAAACAATTGAACGTCGTATGTGATTTTAACACATTCATAGGCGTTACTGAGTTGCTTAAAAGGTACATAACTTGAAAGTATGGTACAAGTCACTTACATTACAAAACAATGGTAGAATGTACTTACTTGTTTTATGTTAAAATGGTTTTCGATTTATGTAAATTGGAAAAAATATGTCTATGCTTGAAAAGTCCAAAAGAAAGTTTATTTCAATGCTGTGTATAAAGAGTATGCTCAAGTGAAAATCTTTGTTAAGTGTGGATTTCCACAAGACTTCTGTTTCTCAACCGAATTTATTAGGCGCTTCAATTCAAGAAATTTTATTTGGTTAAACGAGCAGCTATGCTAGATTTTTATTACAACTTGAGAACGAACTTACCAAAGTTACCTGATATACACGGCCGGCTCACATATTTCATGAGTAGGTAACTTAAGTCATGAGTAGTAACTACATACTTAGCTATATGTCACAAGCGGTACCAGAGTAACTACCATACATTCGTTCTAAAAACTCTTACTTACTTCACGGTCACAACCATCCTCCGAGCCCTTTTCCCAACTATGTTGGGGTCGGCTTCCAGTCTAACCGGATTCAGCTGAGTACCAGTGCTTTACAAGAAGCGACTGCCTATCTGACCTCCTCAACCCAGTTACCCGGGCAACCCGATACCCCTTGGTTAGACTGGGGTCAGACTTACTGGCTTCTGACTACCCGTAACGACTGCCAAGGATGTTCAATGACAGCCGGGACCTACAGTTTAACGTGCCATCCGAAACACAGTCATTGGTATCTAAGATATACTTAGAAAGTACATACAAACTTTAGAAAAGTTGCATTGGTACTTGCCTGACCTGTAATCGAACCCGCACCCTCATACTCGAGAGGTTGGTTCATTGCCCACTAGGCCACCACGACTCCCTGCTGTACCTTTTGTTATGGTATATTTCACAAAAGCTAAATCATAATTAACGTCATCAGCTGCGACCACAAAGTACCATGAAATAAAATTTAATGTAAGTACCATAAAAGTAAATGACACATATGTCTGGCTACCACATGTATTCGGCACATTGATGTGGTCTTGCCTTATATATGAGGTAGGTATGCAGTTACTGCAGAATGTTGTAATAATGGTACGGTAAGAAAAAATAGTTTGGAAAACTAATGCAGATAAACAGTATAGGAAGATACAAAATAACCCACTTAAGACAGAGAAAAATTATAATTAAGTTTACGAAATTTAAAATACTCTTCGATCTACTTATGGTAGAATCGAATAAAGAAAATGTGGTTAGGTAAATCCACAGTCAGTATGGGGCAGTACAGGGTGGTTTTAGTTTACTAAGTGGATTTAAAATCTTTGGTTAACGAGAAGATGAAACTTTTTTTGCCTTCACTGTTTCCATTTCTAAGAAAATCAGAGTTATTTTTAGTCCCTGAGGCACAACACGAAAAAAAGTAAATGGCTTGTTAAAATTTCGAGGTCGTCCTTCTTGTTTGAGATGACCCATAGCCACGTAGCTCTGTTCACCCTTCAATATGTGGTGTCCGGTGCTTGTTTTAGGCATATCTTTGGGACCACGCCCAGCGTGTATACAAATAGGTACAAGTTTTAGGCGTTATGTAACTTATGTTTGATGACTTGCAAATATTTCGCTTTGTTTGAGGATGTGGGTTGTGACAAAGTTTGTTGGTGTGAGTGGTGTTGTAAGTGTTATAGGATTGGTCTTGGCATTGGGAAGGTGCTTGGGTTGGTATTTTGGTGTGAAGTCTTTCAAATTATCTATATCTACTCTACCCAGATGTAAATTTACCTGCATAAATTAGATGTAGTTGGCAACTTATTTTATTTTGATCGCCATGTGAATTGGGACTGAACTCTAATGGAGCTTTCCGATTTTCCGCACTACATGAAAATTTTTGGCCATTTGTAGTTTTCGCCCAAAAACTTTGCTCAGCCCTAAACTACCAGTTGTCTTCTTACCAGCATAGATTATTTTCTTGCTGGATATATGACGCTAAAAAGAGCTTCATGTCAGCATTTTCTCTGATAATGTTGGTAATTGGCCATCAAACAACTCGAATTGCTTCTTTTCATGACTTGCAGTTGTAAGAGCAAGCAAGCAAATTACGCAATTTTGAGAATTAGGTACCCCTGTGAGATAATTTGTAAAGTCGTTTTGTTCTCAAAATTACTTTTGACTGACTGGCCAGAAACTACTAATAGTGTAGCTTTCTAGTCGTCTAGAACTTATTATTACAAAATACTGGGGAAAGTAGCAAAGGATATAAAATTGTATCTTAAGCTACAGTGTGATATAATTCGAAACTAAGTACCTATGTTATATAATTTTTGAAATTATTAGGTACTTTAGGCTCAAGCTGTTTTAAGGTTAGCCAGGTTAAGGTTTCACACGGAAACCACTTTTTTAAAATAAATATTATTTAGTTTAAACCAGGTATAAAACCAACGGGTTTTGATCCTAACAGTAAATCTACTAGGAAATCGATACAGTCAAAAAACGGTTTTGAACTACTAATGAGTCGACTACATTTTTGATTTCTAACATTCGAAACGGATGCTGTTATCACTGGCCTCTTAACCTATAAAAAAACCGGTTATCAGTATGTCGTTTGAGATTTTTATCCGTTTTGATTTTGGATTTATCATGTCAATAAATAACGGTGCTACCGTTAGTCCCACTCCTTAATTTTGGAATGAGAAATCGCGATTGAATAGTTACAATTTTTGTTCTACTTTCGGAGGAAATTTGGATAATTTGGATCCGATTTTTTCTTTCTAAAAACTGTTTTAAACTTAGGTGCCTTTGCTGGCCCAGTGGGGAATTTTTCACCATCATCATCCTCATCCTCCGAGCCTTTTCCCAACTAGGTTGGGGTCGGCTTCCAGTCTAACCGGATTCAGCTGAGTGCCAGTGTTTTACAAGAAGCGACTGCCTATCTGACCTCCTCAACCCAGTTACCCGGGCAACCCGATACCCCTTGGTTAGACTGGTGTCAGACTTACTGGCTTCTGACTACCCGTAACGACTGCCAAGGATGTTCAATGACAGGCGGGACCTACAGTTTTACGTGCCATCCGAAACACAGTCATTGGTGTCTAAGATATACTTAGAAAGTACATACAAACTTAGAAAAGTTGCATTGGTACTAGCCTGACCTGGAATCGAACCCGCGCCCTCATACTCGAGAGGTTGGTTCTTTGCCCACTAGGCCACCACGACTTTTTCACCATGTATAGCGACTAGTATATTATTATATTATATATTTTTAATCCAGAAAATACTTATTGTTTAGTTTTGAAGGGTGCAAATGAAGTCCTGTAAAACATGTTTATTTAACGTAGCTCTAAGTGAGCTGAAAAAAAGACAACAGTTATTTGGATACTTCCGAATATGACAACCACTTTGTAACATAAGCATAATTGTATAAGTAAAGGTTCATTCACACTTTTCCATCCATGAATGCGTACGTTTGCACTTGGCCGTCGTATGGCGAGAAATAGAAAGTGCTCCACGGTACTGTTTGTTCAAATGATAACCGCGATGCTGTCAAGGTGAAATGAGAAACAATAGAATCGTATTTCTCTTAGAACTGGTGTTTTCCGGAATCTATTATAGGCAGTATCTTTTTTGTTATGTTATGATGGAATTCTTTCTTATTGGTTTACGTATCGGTAGGAATGTATCGATTTTCATGAGACTTTTTTCGGGTCGTTTATAAAACTACGTCTTGTACGGTTAAGCAAGCGTGCACCTTCTTCGACCATGTGGACTGTGGTCGTCGTTTACGGTCAGGCAGTGGCCCGATTCTCCTAATTATACTTAAGCGACATACGATTCACATTCGACTGCGATCTAATCACGACTCGATTACGATTGAAGCGTATGTGGCATTCCGCTATTTTTTCTTTGAAATGAACGTTTTTATCCTTTTCTGTCATTCAATAATGAATCATTTTGTCTGCAAATGATTTACGATTGCAATATGATTATAGAGCAAACTACCGTATAAACCAAAATCACCAAAATAGCAGACCAATCGCAAACCAATCGAATGTCGTTGGAATACGATTATATTAGTAGCAGAATGCCCGATATGGTTAAAACTGATATTGCGATCATTTTGCGATTCGATTTCTATTAAATTTTGACATTATTAACTTAGGAGAATCGGGCCCCAGGTGAGACAGTGGTCAAACGTAAGCCTGTTAACGATAAAAAAGTACAATGACTAAATCGGTATTGTTTATTATGTATGTATTCTATTTTCGGTTATTTTGATTAAGACAGTGGTACTTAATGGACTAAGCAGATCCATGGAAGAATTCATGGAAAAATAGCTTTTCGTGTGGACATTTACCATTGATCAGATAGTATCAAAGTTCAGGACCAGGTAGATATTCTTATAAAGTAGAAAAATAACAATGTCATTCTATCGATACACCTGCATATACAGAAAAGGCGATAATTTGAGTTGTTAACACATTCTTTGGAATTCCTTACTCGGAAATGACAAGATATTTTATACGTTATGCTTTACCATATTCGTGAATCATCTTACGTATCCAATTCTTCTATCTTGAAAACAAAAGTCTTTATATTATTTTACCTCATGTTACCAGTTATCTTTTAGAAAAGTTGGAAAATCTTAAGTAAAATGTGTAGTTTTACTGTTTGGGAAAAACCTAAAAAACGAGACATCTTTTGCACAAATACTTAAGTTGGCATTTTCGCTGTTTCCTACTATATTATCTGCATAATATACAACACGTATCTAATTAATAGTAATAACATACAGATGTACAGACTAGACTGTTTATCTAAACAAATGAAATTAATGTTGAAGAATTGTTGCCCCAACAGAGTTGGTATGTACTAATTAATTTTCAAAAATACAATGTATCAAGAATGCAGGTCCACAGTAGTAGGTCAATCGATACTTGCATGCACCTGTTTTATGTCGCAACAAATGACCCCTCGACTCATCTGCCCGCTGTCATACAACTTCACAATTCAGGATACGATGACGGAACAGTGAGACCGTTCCACTAGTTTTTTGTACGTAACTTGCTGTAATGATTGAGTCATGTAAGAGGAGAAATTTTGGACAGTCAAAAGCCAGGTAATATTGTTTTTTCCAAGAGTTGATAACTGTGTATCATGTAATTAAAGGAATAAGGAAAAAGTTAATAGTGGCATCCGTCTTCTTGTTTATATTTCATTTGCAAAAATGCAGTACACATGCCTCAAATTGTAGAAAAAATGTTTTAGGGATCTAGACTCTACTCTGTTTTTCCGCTATTTTAGGGTTTGATTGATTCAAAAACAGGAACATTGATGAACCATATTTTTTAATAAATCATAGAATTATTTAAAACTTAAAAATGGTTAATTGCGGGATATTATGATGATAAAGGTATTCAAAAGCAACATTTAACTGTTACTCCTATTTTTCCTTGTATTACTGCCACTTAAAACATTTAGTCTTATTATAAATCAGCTCCCACGCTTAATATGATATAGTGTGACTGTGACACATACAGAAGAAAAGGTTTGGTTCTGCCTATAGAGGTCAAAAATACACGAATTGTGGGCGCGGCTACTAGACAATGTCGTGACAAAAAAGTCAACCTGTTTTGTGAAACATTACCATATTTGGTTCTACCTTTGTATATGTTTAGAACGATTTATTTGTATACTGGAATTTGAAGTGCTGATTTGATTTTCCTGTACATTTTTTTTTCATAAAACATTTGCAAATTCATGTACTTCACGTTGTTAACTTTATCTAAAATATTTATATCAATGAAAAACGCTTTTGTAACAACATTTTTTTGTGTTATTTATAGAATAGAATAGAATAAATGTTTATTGTCTCCAGTATTACAGCTAAGAGTGGTAATATACACATAACTATTAGTACTGGAAGCAAAAGGTTCAAGCGTCAGATTTAAGCTTAGGTCCCCCAAGATGGTTGCTAAGCGCTGGTTTTCAGCTTGAACCTTTGACTCCCGTTTACATTACGAAATTGAGAATAAAACAAAAAAAAAGATATATGGATGATCACGATCATTATATTCACGATGAAATTAATAATTCTAATAGAAACGAATTAAGTATATTTATTTAACTGTTTAAGTTAATTAATTTCACAATCATACATATTTACTTCAAGTATTTCAATGACCTGGCTGTAAATTAGGTAATAAGGATTAAGTTCTTTGCACAGCAAACATTAAAACTCAGGTACATCCCCAAACCTACAAAATATTACCTAGTACAATATTTACCTACTTAGTAAAAAAAAAACCGGCCAAGTGCGAGTCGGACTCGCGCACGTAGGGTTTCGTACCATCTAAACTAATATTCTATATATATATATATATATTTATGGATATCGAGCAAAACTGAGCAAAAAATCACGTTAGTTGTATGGGAGCCCCCCGAAATATTTATTTTATTCTAGTTTTCAGTTTATTTGTTGTCTAGCGGCAACAGAAATACATCATCTGTGAAAATTTCAACTCTCTAACTATCACGGTTCATGAGATACAGCCTGGTGACAGACGGACGGACGGACGGACGGACAGAGGAGCGAAAACAATAGGGTCCCGTTTTACCCTTTGGGTACGGAACCCTAAAAACGCTGATTAAGTTAGGTGTAGTAATGGTAAGTCCGCTACCTATCCCTGAAAATTAGACGTTAATTCAAATACCGTACGGTCCAATTTACTATGGTAAAAAATCACAGTTAATTTCACATTAGTTCACATATTTCAGTCATTCATTATACGCATCATCTAGTCTAAGCATTGTTCCGATTACGCAATATGCAGTCACGCACACAGTTCCGTTTGCTGATTATCGCAAAAAAACTAACCGAGTTAGAAATGCTTTACTTTCCAATCGATACTCAAACAAAACAAGTTCATATCTGATCACACCCACTTTATATTAAACCAGTAATTAATCAATGAAGTCTATGTTACAATGTCTCGAGATAAAGATAAGAAGAAATCGCTAGTCACTTGTTCTCGATTTAAAATAAAAATCGATTTGAAGTTGAGCATTGTATGTCCTCGTTGTCTAAAAAACAATATAGAGTGAATCAGAAATGGTCTATAGATTACAAAGAGATACTTCATGTTTCGGGAGGTATGTTTAACTGCCCTGTCAGTTTAACATCTTTGACGGTTCCCGGTAGTTAGAAGCCAGAAAGTCAGAAAGTCTGACTAGTCTTTTCAACGCAACTTTCAAGCTATATTAGTGGTTTTTTGGTGTTTTCTGTGTGCCTGCTTAGTTTGAGTGTGTTTATATGTAGATTTGTGTTTCATCATTCATCATTTCACCATTTCATCTGCTCAATTTCTTCCACCAGAAAAGCTGAATTTATTCTTTACTTTAATTTATATAGTTTTTTTGTTTTGTTTTATATATATTTTCCCCATGTGTCGTCACTCTCTCACGCGAGTCTCTGGCAGAAATTGCCGTAAATTGCGGCAGATTGCCATAAAAAAAAAAGTCTGACTACTAGCCTTAAGGCGATTTAAAGGCAACTGCGAAGAAACATGTGTCTATGTTTTTCGATACATTTCGAAGGAATTTAATTCTACATCTACGTAGTCACCTACCTAGAACCTATGGCAGAATGTGTTTTTATTTTCCCACGCTGTGCTTGTTCGCTGTAGGTACCTCTACCTATTATATATATATATATATATTATGTGTTATATCCTAATTAAATAACATTTCAGTAAATTAGTCAGTTAACTTAACAAAACTGGCTCAGTAATTGTAAGGCAACTTTGTTTTACCTAGATTTTCCTTCACCTGTGTTATTTACAATACAATTTTCGCACGGTTTGTGTTTTTCGCACTATTGTTAATGTGCGAAAGCTGATAAAAATATAGCTGTCTTTTTCTTTTGTTCCATTAAGATCAGTCAGCGTCTTAATCCTAGAAACTCAAAGACTTTCGATCTCGTTTCGTATATAGCGTGGAGGCTCCGACGTGTTGCTACCTCCCGCGTGGCGTGTGTCCGTTGTTATACGACTTACCTACAAATAAAAAACAATCGTACCACATGCGACAGATTAAATAATTGTTCAAAATTCTATTTCAATGAAAATTATTTGCATCCAAGATATATATTTCAACGTTTAAATTGATCGACGACCGATTAATTTAAATTGAACTTTAATTTCATTGATTGCATGAAATATTATTTTCTTTTCAATTTATAATGATGATTGATATTGATAGATTATAATGATGTCCAAACGTTATTTTTTTTTAAGAATGACAGAACTGAAACTGAAAACTATGTAAAAGTAATTTTATTTCCATAATCATATTTATTTAGCCCTGCTTGATAGCAGGTTTGATTTTTTTGATTGGTGATCCAATATACCAAAAATCCTCGACATAGAATCAAAACCACCTGTACCACGCATTACAAAGTCACATACAATGGAAACGCACTCAGAAAGCGAGCACCTAACTCATGTATAAGGAAGCTCAGTCGACGCTCGACTTGCTAAGGGTTCACAGGGAATCTACAGAATTTATGCCAGTTTGTGACTATATTATACGTAAACAATAGTGCTGTGTGAAAAACTGTGTGAAAAGAGGAGAAAAGTTCGGAAGTGATTTTTGCCGAGGTATGACATTTTTTGTATTTTTTTTTTGCAAATATTTAGGGATATTTTAGGGGTTGTTTGTGTGTTTGTATTGTAAATAAACAAATGAGCACCTGTATTTTGCATCGATATTGTTTTATAATTGTTTCTCTTCAAGGTCATATTTTACTTCAATGTGTGTGTAGATAGAAAAAAAAAACAGTTTTTTTTTGTAATTAGCGGTATGCCAGTAGACAATGAAGCCGTTAATTTTATCATTTCAAAATGATAAAATGTTCTCTAAATTCGTAGTCATGGTTTTTATAATTTAATAGGTAATTAGTTTAACTAGATTTTGGGCTCACGTTTGACGTAGGTAGGATTATACTGTTAGCACAATTATTTTGGACCGGTTATAAGATTCGTTGATAGATAATAATAGTCAATTAGCAAAGATATGTGGAAATGTCATTCTTACATGAGATAAGGTTGGTATGCTTAAGTTTATGAGATATGTAATTCACTTTTCCAGAAGGTAGGTACCTATGGAAAAAAGTGTGTCACATAAAGAAAATCAAAAGATAGATAAGTACGTCGTTCAAAAGGGAGCTTTTCATGATATATTTTATTTAGAAACCATACCAAGACCTTCAAAATCCAGAGGTATTCTTCATTAATAGTTGAATCTTTTAAAATAGTTTCAAAATTATACATATTCATTGTGATTATCATTTTCATAATCTTAAGAGGACGCATTGGAAATTTTGGCGCCAATGATCTCAATTTTTCTCAGTAAATACAAAACGGATCAAAATACAACTTGGTTACCTGAAAGTTCATGATAAAAACCTTATTTTGTTAGATTTCAAAACATGATTAGGTAACTTTTGTAACAGAGAAAAATATATCAAACATACCTCTTTTTAAAAAGAGATTCACATGTTATGGGCAAACGGGACCGATTTAAGCCTCTTAACTTTTTTCGTAGTTGAGTATATACATACTCTTTAAAATTGTAGAAGGCTCGAAGGAATATTTATCAAATTATTATTTCTAAATAATAAAATTACAAAACCATTTTGTCGCTTACGTCTTTTAGTTATAAGCTAGCGCGCGTACTGTAATCCTCGCCCCGCTCAGACGTTCCGTCCCCTATTGGCCCCTTAGGTGAGCGTGCCGGTTATGGAATTACTAGCTTTTGCCCGCGACTTCGTTCGCGTGGAATAGTGACTTCCTCCAGATTTTTGGTTTGACCAATAGATGGCGCTGTATGTCCAGAATAAATTTTATTTTTTATTTTTATTTTTTGTAATAAAAACTATCCTATGTCCTTTCTCAAGTTTCAAACTATGTCTGTACCAAATTTCACACAAATCGGTTCAGTAGTTTAGGCGTGAAGAAAAGACAGACAGACAGACAGAAAGACAGACAGACAGACAGACAGACAGAGTTACTTTCGCATTTATAATATTAGTTTGGATAGTTTGGATTTTTTTGTAATAAAAACTATCCTATGTCCTTTCTCAAGTTCCAAACTATGTCTGTACCAAATTTCACACAAATCGGTTCAGTAGTATAGGCGTGAAGAAAAGACAGACAGACAGACAGAAAGACAGACAGAAAGACAGACAGACAGACAGACAGAGTTACTTTCACATTTATAATATTAGTTAGGATTGTTTACCAATTCGTCGCCTTAATTAGGTATATCTGCATATAAATGCACTATAAAAGAACCAGCTGTTTTTCCACAGGTCTGAAACTAATCTTTGCTTCAGCGTTACATCTAGAGGGAAAACTATGGGGAGTCTATGACCCATATTAGTTCATTTTTATCGCATCCAATTAATTATGATCTAATAGTATCATCAGTTAGCTATATAGTCTGTCTGAACATTACTTCATTCAAATATATAGAATAATCTACAAAATTCCTGATTTTCCAATTTTCAACCACATTTTTCTTTCACAGTTTCTTTTCTATACTAATATTATAAAGCTGAAGAGTTTGTTTGTTTGTTTGAACGCGCTAATCTCAGGAACTACAGGTCCGATTTGAAAAATTCTTGCAGTGTTAGATAGCCTATTTTTCGAGGAAGGCTATAGGCTACTTTTTATCCGGGTCCGTGCCGAGGTTCCCACGGGATGCGGGTGAAACCGCTGGCAGAAGCTAGTCCTTAATAAAATCACTGAGACATTTTATTTATTCACGAAAACATACAACTATTTTTACAGATGTCACCTATAACAATAGTGTCGTAACTTATTTCTAATAACTTAACTAAATCCTAACATTAAATATTAAGACATTATTAAATAGAATCTTTAACGAACACGATCGTTATTTTTTTATGAAACACATTATTGCATCCATTTCAAGCGATGCACTCACTAATTAATAACATTTCATATTTATTAGATGCAGATGTTGCAAACATTACTAGATCCTTAGTTTTATTTTTCGATTCATTTATATTAAAAGCTTTAGAAAAATAAGGTCAAGCTTACTGTCTGCCAGTCTACTACGTCATTCAAAGGTCAGATTTTGATTTAAAAGTTGCTTGAATTGACGATAATGTTTATAATTTTAATACCAATTAAAACAATCGTACACGATTTTGGTTGTTTAGATTAGGTACTTACATATGATTTTGCTTTTCGGAGAAAAAGTCGTGAACATGTTTCCTCATGATTTTTTCCAAAAATTGTTTTAAGAGAGTATCCACTAGATTCTAGCTAAATCTTCTGTTCAGGACCAACTTTCTGTATACTCATTTTTTTTTCTTAAAAATACCTTTAATTAGTCTATATAATTATCATCCTTATCCTTTTTCCAATTTTACATGAAATGACTGCCCATCTGACCTCCTCACCAACACCTTGGTAAGACTGGTAGTCAGACAAGCAAAGATGTTCAAATAACAGCTACAACTCAGGATCTACCAATATAACATCGACTTATTACAATTTTATTGGTCTACTTAGGTATAAAAACAAAAACCTTTCAATTTCATTTTTAGTCATTGTTAAAATGTTTTCATGGAGAGCTTATTAAATATTTTATTTATCAAGTAAATATGGTTTTGGTTTCCTTTGATGTCGTTTACTTAAAAATAGTTTTGACCTTCGGATTTGCATTCACTTCTGCCCTTACGTCAATTTTCAGTATAACAGTCCTGGGGCCCGATTCTTCTAATTTTACTTAAGCGACATACGATTCACGTTCGACTCGGTTCGACTGAGATCCAATCCCAACTCGATTACGATTGAAGCGTATGTGGCGTTCCGCTATTTTTTCTTTTAAATAAACGTTTTTATCCTTTTCTGTCATTCAATAATGAATCATTTTGTCTGCAAATGATTTACGATTGCAAAATGAATGTAGATCAAACTACCGTATAGACCAAAATCACCAAAATAGCAGACCAATCGCAAACCAATCGAATGTCGTTGGAATACGATTGGTCTTATGTTAGTAGCAGACTGCCCGATATGGTTAAAACTGCTATTGCGATCATATTGCGACTCGATTTCTATTCGATGTTGACATTATTAACATAGGAGAATCGGGCCCTTTTCCTATCCAAAAGGCACATAACAAAGTAAGCAAGAGTAGGTATAAATATTATGCCTGGCCATGCGGGCTATGTAGTAATTTTTGTATCAGGCTATATAATATACTAGCTTCTGCCAGCGGTTTCACCCGCATCCCGTGGGAACTACTTCCCGTACCGGGATAAAAAGTAGCCTATAGCCTTCCTCGATAAATGGGCTATCTAACACTGAAAGAAATTTTCAAATCGGACCAGTAGTTTCTGAGATTAGCGCGTTCAAACAAACAAACAAACAGACTCTTCAGCTTTATAATATTAGTATAGATACTTACCTAGCAGTCTGATAGACAGGTTTTATGCTAAAGTAAAAGTCTGTGAGCTAGACTAATAGCAACATGTTTTATCTAGTTTTTTTAATAACACTAAATGTCAAGCTTAGTTTTATTTTTCAATAATTTATTCAAGTACATCTCAGGTTGGGAAATGTTAAGTTGCAGTTTATATATATATATATAAAAATGAAACCCGCTTTCCGTTGTCACGACATACCATGAAAACGGCTTGACCGATTTTGCTGAAAATTAGAGGGGAGGCAACTTAGACCCTTTTTTTTTTTTTTCCGACGTCAAAAATCATCAAATGACCCCTCCCGCTGTGGGTTAGCAGCGGTGAGGGAGTGTCAGACTCTTACTGACTAAAAACCGTCGTGTTCCGTCATAGGCCTTTTATGTACCAGGGCCGCGGTATCTCTTTCGAACAACCCGCAGCCCCGGCAGGCCTTGACCCTGCTGGGCCCCGCTGGTGTTGCTGACATCTCTTTGAGGAGCGCGTGGAACAACGCGCGCCGTCGACACGGGTCTGTCGTCTAAGTAGACAGAGGGACGATGAGCCACCCGAACTCACCGCCCACAGACCCACGCCTTCGGTGGCCGGGAGTCATCTCGCGACACCCGGCGCCCATGGTGTCTACCTGGTCCAGCGCGGCGGCCGGGATGAGAGGTGCGAACTCTCTGGCGTTCCGCCTCCTCCTTCTCGAGCATGACCGCTTCGCAGAAGGAGGCGACGGCATCCCATTCCCTCTCGCCCCGGACCATGGCCTGAACCAGGGCCGGACGCGAGAGGTCGCCGCCGCCCAAAGCCTCGACGAGGACCCGGCGGTGCCCCTCCCATGCGGGGCACACCTGGACTGTGTGGTCCACCGTGTCCTCGGGGCTGTCCGCACAATGGTGACACCCGGGCGCCTCCTCACGACCGATGCGGTGCAGGTACTATTGTCTGCAGAAATGCCTGACCACCATAAGGTGAATTTTAACTTGCACTTAAAAATTAGAAGCTCTCAAGCCCCGCCTCCTGACCTTGAATAGACCAATGAAAAACAAGATCGCCCGGCGGCGCCCGGCGGCCAACCGAGCGCACGCGCCACAGTTTTTAATATTAACTCGACTTATTGATACACTGTGATTTTCGCTTGGGGCGTCTCGTGTCGGAGCTTGTTTATGTGTGCGTACGATTTCGAACGCTTGTAGGGAATTTCGTAAATGTATACTTATATTTCAACTGTGCACGCGCCGTTCCATATCTTGCGTGTTCCGTAATTGATACCAGTATTCTGATCAGTTCTCATGACGTCATAAATCGACGCCTAATTGGCAAATCCTTTTTAGGGTTCCGTACCCAAAGGGTAAAACGGGACCCTATTGTATTCGCTCCTCCGTCCGTCGATCCGTCCGTCCGTCTATCGCCAGGCTGTATCTCATGAACCGTGATAGTTAGAGAGCTGAAATTTTCACAGAAGATGTATTTTTGTTGCCGCTATAACAACAAATTAAATAAATAAATAGATATGTATAAACTAATAGATACAAACAAACTGAAAACTAGAATTAAATAAATATTTTGGGGGCTCCCATACAACAAACGTGATTTTTTTGTCCGTTTTATAAATAATGGTACGGAACCCTTCGTGCGCGAGTCCGACTCGCATTTGGCCGGGTTTTAAATATACTGGTCAGTGTTCTATCTAGATCTAGGCTACTTTGGTGTTTGAAATACTACTAGTCAAACTTGAAACTTCTCACCAGGTGGCACCAGTATGCTATAGCGTCGGACTCATGACGTCACGAGCACTGGCCAGCATACCTACTGGTATCATTTACGGAACACACCCGTTGTCTTTGGAAGTAATTTTTATGAATATGTATTATTTTTTACCGACCGCCGGCGAGTCTATATCAACCCCATGCCGCCAATTTATCATAAGCGATGTGCGAGCAAAAATGCGTTTTGAATCTTAAGTGTTACTAGTTAAGATTCAAACTCGCATGTCGCTTACGATAAAATGGGAAGGTGTCGATGATTAACATCACTCGATATCATTCACGTTTACACATTCAAAACAAAAAATAAAACACTGTTTTAAAGATTTATCAGGTTTATTAACTTAATAAACAATCAAAAACAATAGAAAATAACAACAATATCATCAAAACATGTAGGAATAAAAAAATACTCGTAGAAATGAGAAAAACACAAATGAAGAACCAAGGAATCAGTAAAAACACAACTTCTGAGGAATGCGCAAGCGTTGCCCGCGAAATTCAAATTTTTACAATGCCACTTTTATTCTAGTTACGACAAGACAATTTAAAAAAAATATATAGAATATCTGATTTTGACGGGTAATGTTGGCATTTTTGGTTCACCAGTTTAAATCAATTAATAGAATTCCCTCTTGTCCTGTCTTAAAAACAGTAAGTTCTTAGTCTAAGCAATTCTTTCCCATTTGCAGTCTGAGGGCGGTGATACGTTTTTTTTTATTTATTTAAAACACCTTAAACTATCATTACAGGATTTACCCTAATGCAACAGCTTTTTAACATGGCACAAATAAATATTAGTATAAAATATTTGGTGGCTTTTATTATGCTGACAATTATTAGTTTAGTTCTAATTAACAAATAAATCTTGATTCATCATGGCTTATGAAATAGTTTTATTTATAAAACGATTTTAAAAGAACATTCATATTTTTTAACAATAATTATAATTTAAATGATATACGAGATTGATACTGTCTATAAAAACAAAAAAAAAACTAAAATAAAGGCAAAAACAATCAAAATCTTCTCTAAAATGAAATTAACGAATATAAAATAATATTTTTTTTATTACACATTAACTACATGACCAAACAACAACAAAAAAAATTGACCAGATTATTATAACTATATAAAGGCAGTGAAAGATATTAAACACATACCTACATGTTTTGAAATGGCACAAATAAAAACTAATGTATGCTGTAATACAATATTTGAAAAAAAAAACAATTAAAAAAAAAACTTTAGATTAAATTATGCTAACAATTGGTAGTTCGTAGTAACAAACAAAATAAATCATGATCCATCTTAACATTATATAAGAAATGGCTTTATTTATAAAAGTAAATCATTTTTAAAATGACCAGAATAGTCATATATTTTATAACAAAAATATGTAAGAAAAATAAACAAAGCTAAAATAAAAGCCACAAATAATCAACATCTCTAAAATTAAATTAACGTATGGTAAATAATATTGTCTTATTACTTATTAATATTAACTAAATATAAACTGCTTAATATATTATATTATAAACAAGATAATTAATGTATATTTAAGCGTATTACGGACAAAAAAAAACATTGATATTTCGTCATTGCGCCTCCTGCGTCAATGACTGCGTCGCATCTCGACCTTATTGATCTTATTAAATTATCGCACAAGTCCGTTCCTCGAATTGACTCCCAAGCTTCTTGGCAGTGGTTTAATAGTGCTTGTTGGGTTTTCTCCCTTCTATTATCCCACCTTTGGACCATTATACCCCACAAATTTTCAATGGGGTTAAGGTCAGGGGATCGAGATGGCCACCGCAGAGTTTTTATTTCTGGTTGGTTCGCCAACCAGTCCTGCACAATGCGTGCCTGGTGTATTGGGCAATTATCTTGAACGAATATGAATTCCGGTAGCTCTGCTCTCGGATACACAGTGCGTACCGTTGGCACCAACGTATCCTCGAGCAAGTCTCTATAATTTATACCATTTGCTCGCCCTGGAAAGTGCACCAGTTCTCCGGGACAATCTGCACTCATCCAGCCCCACATGTTTAGGCAAATTCTGCCCGATTCATTATTTTCCACAACATTTCGCGGTTCATAGCGCGTATTCGTAATGCGCCACAAGTGTTTACGGCCATGCTGACTTGACCGAAAACACTTTTCGTCAGCAAATATAGCATTTGCGAAATTCGCATCTCTGTGCTCTCGTGCAAATCGCACTCGCGCAAGTTTCTGCTCTTCGGTGAGCACGATTTTTCGTGCCGGTTTACGGTGGTGCACTCCCGACCTGTGTAATGCACGGCGAATGGTGTCCGTTGATACGTCATATTCTTCAGCGAACACTCTTGTCGGCGTGAAGGCGTTTCCTTCTTAGTAGACGTCCACCATACGTTGGACGTTATCTTCTGTAAGGACACGAGTTCGTCCTACTCGTGGTCTATGTTCCAAGGAACCCTCCGCTTCATAGCGTCAGATCCACAGCCGGACGGTATTTCTCTAAAAGCAGAAAATAATCACATTAGTAACGGCCCTCCGATGCCAAAAAAAATACTACTAATTAAATCAGGTTTGGTGTTTGAAATACTGCTAATACGTCAAATTGACACTTCTCACTAGGTGGCACACTACCACAATATACCTATATGGCATCGGACTCATGACGTCACGGGCACTGGCCAGCATGATTGTCACATTTTCGGAACACACCCCTTACGTAACCAGAACAAAAGTGGGATAGTGAAAATTTGAATTTCGCGGGCAACGCTTGCATTCCTCAGAAGTTGTGTTTTTAATGATTGCTTAGTTCTTTATTTGTTTTTATCATATCTAAGAGAATTTTCTATTCCTATACGGTATTTTATGATGAATAAATATATCGTTGTAATTTTTTGTTGCTGTTTGTTTATTTAGTTTGTAAACCTGATACCTAAATCTTCAAAACAGTGTTTTTTGCGAAGTTAAACAAAGAAATCAAAATTACTTTGAGGTGTATATTATTCGTGCGAATGATGTCGTGTAATCCTATCCTGATGTTAACATTATCATATTATACCTATATGTTTTAAAATAAACTACATAGGTAACTATTTCCAAACACATGAGAACGGCGGCGGTCGGCGGGCGGCGCGTGCGCTCGGTCAGCCGCCGGCGCCGGGCGGTCTAGTCTTATTACAATACAACCAAACAAAAAATGCTCTGTGCTGCGCTTTGCTCTAAGCGCTTCGTACGTAATAACATTAAAAATCGTTTCCTCAAAGTCGTTCATTTTATTATACCAAAGTAGGAAACTACCTAACTACTCCTCGTTCCCGATTAAATATAGCTTTACGAAATACAGGTAAGTAGGTAATACAAGAAATTTACGAAACAGGATGCGCGAAAAACATAACCCTTATCTGATAGTCAGGTAAACTAATTTTTCTGACAACATAAAAAAAAATTAAAGAATATTTTTTTTCTTAGAAAGTAGCCATACCGAGTTAACCGAGTCGGCGCATCACAATAAAGCAATAAACTTGTGACTAAGCCGTTCTTTGCATAATGAGTCATTGCGAATCAATCATTAAACCGCTGCCATATGGTCTAAATTAGCGTTCGCAACAATGAAAACCATGAAACAGATAGTGCGTGTGTGAGCGAGAAAGTAGGCCTACAGAGTTGGTGCATCACAACAAAGCAAGTAGATACAAACTTAGATATAATTATGTATATTTTGAACCTGTTTCTAAGCTGTGCTTTGCAAATGTAAGTTCAAATGCATTGTGAATTAATCGTTAAACCGCCGCCGTAAGGTCTAAAATCATGTCCCCAATGACGAAGACTACTTAAAAATTTGAAAATGTTACATTTTAAGATCAGTTTACTTCGTTCCAATTGTTTAAAAAATATTAGTTTTATAGGAAGTAATACAAATATGTAGCTAGCAAATCACTTCATATCACATATTTCGGATACATTTTAGTAATCATTATCTTAGTATTATTATAACTCTGCAATAACACCAATAGCAATTTAAAGTGGCTTGCGAAAATTATTTTATTGATAAATTCAAAATTTGAAATATTAAACTCACAAAGTTATGAAGCCTAAGTATGAATATTAATGCCTATTCTTTATATATATCGATGGATTCACGTTAATGGAATTTGTTGTACTTATTTTTTTTTAATTACTATGTTATTTTAAACTATATATGTTGCTGTGCCCTAACAGGGTCCATAATTGTACTGTAGTTTTAAGCCTTGTATACCACCTGTTACACACATTATGCAATACAAATAAATGAATATGAATATAAGTCAACTTTCGTTATAACGATGAATAAAAGGTTTCGTATTTTGAAACAAGAAAAATTTATCACAATAATTATTAGGTATCAAAATTATTTATGTAGTACTTACGCTCATGTGCAGTTGGTCAGCAATTTGACTAATATTGAATCCTTGTCCATGTAACACTATTATCTGGTTACGCTCTTCATGTAGGAGATTTCTGGAAGACATTTTAACACAAAAATGTTCCAGCACTAGTCAGAATCCAGTATTCACGCACAGGTCAACGTTTAGGCAATCAAGGGTCCAGAAAACAGAGCGAAAGTCGAAATTCAAAAGGTCCAGTAAGCACGCCAAGTTCAAAGAGTTCGTCCGTAATATCCACAAAAATCATAAAACAAGTAACACGTCACTAAGCTGCTCAGTGCAGTTTGCAACTAATTACATTAACTCTGTCCTAATAGGCGCAACCCTCTTAGGGGGCGTGGTTTTGCGCCGTCGCAAGATTTAAGCGAAAAAATTTTTAAGTGAGCAGGCACTTCAGCTGATCATAGTACCTCCCGAAACAACCGTGTCCGGTGAGGACCTGCGTCATGCGGTACGTGAGGGCGCCGTGACTCCTCCCGAGCCACTCCTCAAAGAGGGGACTTACCGCCACGATGGTGGCGTACCCTGCACTGGGTTGCGACAGTCGCTCCCTCCAGGCCACCATGAGATCGCGCCGGAGCTCCGCCCGCTGCGCGACAACTTGCCGCGGCAACGGGGTTTCCCCCCGGCGCTAAGCCTCCTCGCGCCAGTCGTACAGGCGCAAGAAGACCCTCGCCTCCAGATCCCACGGTAGCAGTCCAGCAAGTAGGCCAGCTGCTTCGCGGGAGATCGTGCGGTACCCCCGGATTAGCCTAATGGCTATCACCCTTTGGGGCACGTTCAGGTAGTGTACAGCCCGCGGCCGTACCGAACGTGCCCATACCGGGGCCCCGTAAAGGGCCATGGACCGCATGACCCCCGCGTAGAGTTTACGGCAGGGGGCGTTTGGGCCTCCCAGGTTGGGCAGGAGCCGCTTGAATGCAGCACCTGCCTTCTCCAGTTTGGGGCCCAAACGTCGGAAGTGCGGGCAACTTAGACCCGGGAGAAGGTTTTAGGATTTGTCACCATCCGGCTACGGGACGCGGGTGAAACCGCGGGCGAAAGCTAGTGTCTTATAAATAATTAAGGTGTAGGCAAGATATGTACCTGGGTAGTTAAAATTTTCTATAATATATTTCCGTCTTTGAGCAAGCTGTTAATAAAATAATGCGGTGGTAATTATTACTATTAATACCAGTTATGAAATAGCAGTAAAACTTACAGCTTCAAATGTAATTAAAAACGCATTACTGTAACTCTGTAACTATTACCTAACTTCGTTTTCTTTTGAAGAAGATTGCTCTAATGGTTGCTGTCTAAAGAAGGTTGATGAGGTATTGTGACCTTTTTGTTACTAGATCATAGAGAACCTTTCATTTTGTCTGCTTTATGTGAGGTGGTTTTTGTATAGAAGATATACAAACTCATTACGTATTGGTCATTTAAAAATTTTCGGGATTTATATTTAGTTTCGAAGTATTTATTTTTATTTTTCCGCTCCTTCCATTTTTCTTTTGTTTATCCTGCACTTGCGCATTCGATCGTTAATAAGTGTAACATTTTAAAAAGTACATGAATGGTTTAAGAACAGCACTAAAATGAATTTTGTAATTAAAATTATAAGTAATGTAGGTACCTAGTTTCCAGCGCAATTCAAGTAAGTAATTGCTTAAAAGACGTAAAACATAAAATATATTTTACTAATTTTGTAATGTAAAAAGCATTCTAATTCTGATGTTTGAGAAATAAAAACGACAAAAATTATATCCGTTACTTCAACTCTACCTTACCATTTTTTACAGGAATTAACACCAAAAATATGAGGAGTCGAGTGAGCGTAGTGAAATGGCCACTACGGACCATCAGTTCTGGTCGGTTCCTTTCGACCACGGCGCAAAGAAGCCAGGCTTCCGACAGTGGATTAGAAATCGGTGAGTACAAACTACACAGTATTTATGAATTTCCGATACATGATTAATGGCAATCACCTTTTTAATCGAGGTTCAAGCTGTAGTTTCCATATACTAACTGCTTGCAAATGCAAATGGGAATTTGCTTGCCATAGTGAAACGTAGGAAGCAATTCAGATAGTAGTAGTTGTAGTATTAAGACCCCTTCAGAGTATATTTATAGTGTTACGCGGTAAGTAAAGAGGGAGACTGCAGAATTTAGCTAATGAGATTAATACTTTTTGTCTGCATTTAACAACACATTTTGAAGAGGCAGTTCTCACACCATTATTGTCACTGTGTGATTCTCTTTAGGCCCTATATTACCCACGATAGAATAGGGTACGACTGTAATCGGATCGATAACAGTCCGATTAAGGAAAAATAATTATAGATGTTTATCACAACATTCCCGTTTCGTAGTTCAAGTTTCCTTTTAACTGACCAATAAACTAATCAACTGTTGGTGAAATAGTCCCTCAAAGGTCTATTCAAATTTTGATGCGGAAAAGAGTTATAGGTACTTAGTTTTTAGTGCATCAAAAATCAATGTCCCTTTTCCCACACGAGTTTGGACTACTTTCACGTTCTCATAGTAAGGCCCTAGAAACGTGACATAAAATGCACGACTCCTGTCTAGAGACCAGCCTGATAAATGACCTTTCTGTCTTATATTTTTTTCTGATCCCTTTAGTTAGTTTACTTGCTTAATTATTGTATAAACGTACGTAGTTTCGAAGTAAACCAGATTTGCATGACATTTTAAGCGCGATTGTTTTGTTCTTATTAAATATCTACATTTATGCGGAAGCAAAGGTTATTTATAAATGTAAAATCAAGTTTGTTTTTTTCAAGGGACAATCGATTTACATAAGTAAGTACTGATAACTTGAATCTAGGAACAGCTTTTAAAGATGCGCAAAACGTAATGTCTGCTTGAAGAAAACAAATACTGCGAACACAAAGGGCTGTACCTCTAGAATACACAGTTGGGTAACAACATACATAAAATTTGGATGAGAATATGGTTGGAAAGAATGTTACCTGTGAGATGACGGCAGATAGAATAGTATAGATGGAGAAAACATCCATACTATTCTCAAATAAAATTGGGATTAGGACGCTCTATTTATAGTAGAATATTTTTTGGTGATTTACAACCTACTAAAAACGAAGTCTTCAGACTGGTTGAAACTATAGGAAACACTTGATTAGAAGGTAGTGTTCTGTTACATGTGTTCTTGTGTACTATGTACGTTATGCAAGTATTCGCGGTGTTTGAGTTTGAGCACGCAAGCTACAGTTGCATGCAGTAATTTGATACACATCTCGCAGTCTAGAAGTAGAATCGGTTGGGTTAGATTAATTTAAACTATCGACATATTCTAGGAAAGAATGGTTTATTAGTCTTATAGGGTTTTTTTGCAGATTTGTATGAGATACCTATAGACTGCATACAGTAAATATTCTTGTGTAAACAAAATTTTCTATACCCGTCATTGGAGAACGCAACGAATAGGAATTATCGAGTATTAAGCAGTCGTCGTAATCAATAACGGCAGTTAGGCTATACCTAATAGGACATCTAAATAAGTTATAGTTTTTTGAGAAACTTGAAAAAGGTATGTCACCTAGCAGATTTTTTACAAGTTGTGGAACAATTCCTAATGTTTTTTTCCAAAAACGTTCACCTATGCCAACAACTCTTTATTTGTACTTACAAAAAAAACTTGCCAAATTATCGTTTGTTAACAGGTCCAAAACCAGTACAATCGTGTCCGGCAAAGGGTTATCGAGCGCGATCGACTCACGCGGCGATCGATTCGTCTGTGTTCGACATGGCCCCGTCGGTCAAATCATGGGAAGAAGTTCCGGGGCCCAGGCCCCTGCCGTTCTTGGGAAATACTTGGAGATTCACGCCATATATTGGTTAGTATTTTAATTTAGTTTTATGGGAGAAGGCGTTAATTTCAGGAATCAACAGACTCGCAAAAAATATTTTTAGCCTTAAATATCCTATTTATTGAGACAAGCTTTTGTCCCGACGCGCGGAGGTGTTCCCACGGGCCACAGGTGCTGATGAAAGCTTGTTTCATAGGGTGAATTTCATAAAATTTCCACTTCGCTATTTTGTCAAAAAAATACCTACATCAACTTCTTAACAAAATAATGTTGAATGCTGGTAGTCATATATTTCAATTACGCATCCTTTAGTTCTTAACATTAAAATAGCTTATTAATACTACACAAATGGTTAATGATTTGCATACACTAAAGTGTCATTTCACACATCAACCGAATGAGTATATTAAAATAACACAAAGAGCATAATTGCAGTGTAAATTGGTTGCATACAACTCGCGAGAATCAACACATTAGGAGTCTGAGTAAAATGAGACAAATAAAAACGTCTGACTTTCAAGTCCGCGAGAGAGCATTAAAAGATTCATATTATAACTTTTTCTTCGCAAGTCTAGACTAGGATTTTATTTCTAATATTCGTGATTTAGCTCATTATGTATGTCTGTATTGGTCTGCATTCAAATTGCAGTATTAATCTTAATCGCAGCATTATATCTGTAAATATGAGAATTATTTGTAAAACGCTTTCGAAAACTCCTGTGGACCGATTTTGACGAAATTGAATGACTCGGTACTGATAGAATTCTCCGTATTTCCCGTAGGACATAGGTATGTCAAACCGGGAAAATCAATTCGAATTAATATAGCTTGGAGTCTTGTTTGTGTGTGTGATTTACATGCTTATAACTTAATACTTAAAGACGATAAACTCGAGGTCAATGACTCCTAATCAAGGTTTTGCAACTAAATTTCTTTTTATAGACCATGGCCATGCGAATATTATAGAATACCTATAAAATAACTTCCGATAAAGTTACAAATGACGGAGTTTATGACTAAAGCAATGTCATTACAAATGAGATGAATAGGTGTTCAGATTGATGTTTTAAAACTGAGTTGTAATCAAAATAATGCCAATAAAATAGAAGAAAAAAATTATGAAAGTTTTATTTTGGTAAAATGACATTTAAAAAACATACAGATTTTAAGCAGTCCATAACAAAAGTAGAAAACGGTTAACAGAAACAAAATAAAAATTTGTCCATTTACGGCTATAAAAAGTTTTTTTTTTAAGTTCACGCACATGAACGCAGAGTGCATTTACACGCATTTAAAATTCCTTCAATGTACGCTAAAATTTATCTCTGCTGTCGGTAGTTTCGTGTTAAATGTAACATTTACAAACAGATCACATGGAAAACCGTTCCACGAAATAAGTGTTTGGAGGTACCTTAAAGTACCGTTTATCTACGCATTGAAATGATTGTACATTCCTAATATGTATAACTAAAAGTAAGAAAAACATATTGTACAGAAACTACAACAGTGTTTTACAAGAAGCGACTGCCTATCTGACCTCCTCAACCCAGTTACCCGAGCAACCCAATACCCCTAAGTAAGACTGGTTGTCAGACTAATTGGCTTCTGACTACCCGTAATGTCCGCCAACGATGTTCAAATGACAGCCGGGTCTAATTTCAATAGTACACCTAAAACCTTCGACAAATACTATGCATGCTGAAAACCACGTCAAAATCTGTCCAGCCAAACGTAAGATAATCTGGCAGTATTATACATACATACGGGTAAAACCGAAAAACTCCTTTTTTGAAAGTCGGTTAGAAATAATTTATGTTCACCGTGACCTTTCCAATATCAGCCATCATCATCTCTACTTAATTCACGATGAGCTAAGTGGTCCCATAAAACAGTACTAGGGTTAAAAATTGTAGCCTATTACGATATAATGATTATCATATTACGTATCTTGCATACGTTGATACGTGGCATACAGATGACGTATCGAAAACCTTGTCAAGTGTAGACTGGCCTTGAACTGGTAAACTTGAATATATGTGTAACATGCTTAATTATAGTCTAGCTAAGAACTGTTAGGTCGTACTAAATTAAATTATTTATGTTTTCAATGACGATTTATGACAACACAGACTACAGTTTTTCGTCTCACTGTTGGGCACGGCCTCCCTCCTCACATAGAGAAGGATTGAGCAGTAATCCCTACGATTGCTCAGTCGGGGTTTGATATTTCAGACTTTATAGTTAAGATTTCCTCGAGTTTTTCTACACCATTAATCAAACATTTTATTTCATACCTTTTTTAAATATTACTTTTTATTTAGTTTTAGCATGCCAGAGAAAAATTAGAATTGTCAGGAAATCATCATTGCACGAACGTTAGTAATTATAAGCGTGTTAGAGTATTCGTAAAGTTAACGAACCAATTTTATTGCTATTTCAACAACACTACACCAATAGCAACAAAGACTAATAAATCATTTGTAAAACACTAACCACACAAAACAAATACTTGTACCGATCAGCTCTATTTGTCATCCGCCTTAAGATTTGTGAATAAACATCATAAGCCCATCTTTAAGATATTGAGTATATTTGAATAGCAAATAATGTGGGCGAATTATGGTTTTACAATTAGCTCACAAGTATAAAGAACCCGTTTTGTTAGGAAATCTATACCAATATTACCTCTATAAAGCTGAAGAGTTTGTTTGTTTGTTTGTTTGAACGCGCTAATCTCAGGAACTACTGGTCCGATTTGAAAATTTCTTTCAGTGTTAGATAGCCCATTTATCGAGGAAGGCTATAGGCTACTTTTTACCCCTGTACGTGAAGTAGTTCCCACGGGATGCGGGTGAAACCGCTGGCAGAAGCTAGTTATTTATAAGTGTTGAATTCTTTCTCAATTTTTGTCCCATTGCATTCTTGTGTTTATGTCACATAAGTACTTACTTGCCAAAGGTATTCATTTCGTCATTGATTATATTATTATCTTCATTATAAAACACATGTGTTGTCATCTGTTGAGTAATTTTTACATTATTCTTCTTAAAGCCCTAGGCAATGGTAGGTGTGCCTCTTTACGTGTCATTGTCATGATGTATTATTGATGTTAATTCCTCTACTTAAGCATATTTTGAAAGTTTTTCTTTAACGTTGTTGGCAGATTGTAAAGAGACTCTATTTACAAACCTTCTTGGACCTTTAAAATTGATACACATGTTTGTACGTTACACAAAAAGAAAACTCTTTCCACCAAAAATATGAAATTGGCCTCTTCAGAAATTCATGATTTTCGTGTTTTACCCAAAATCCTTCCAGATACTAGGTTTGTGCAGTTTTTAATTGAGTACTGCAGCTTCACTTAATCAGTCACTCCACTGTTATTATCAACAACATTTAATCATTACGATGCTACGATAGGCTGCACGAGGCAATCTTCAATAATTAGGGTGTAATAACCCATCAGACCATTGTTGTCGTATTTCATAACATTGCCGACACAGGAGGCATAGCAATTTTCTTTAATACAGCCACCGTGACGAAATATATGTAGGACAAGGTCGACATTTTGGTTCTTTATGCTCGTTAACAATGTTGTCTAGTCGTAAATTATTGTTTATTTTATGTAGTTTGTGTTTTTTGATGACGCTTTCAACATTATGTTGTGTATGGTTGACATAAAAGTTGTCATTATGGTGGTATTTCAAGCGGTCATTAGTTTTGGTGGTATTATAATTTAACGTTAAACTCATCGTTGTAATATTAATGTTTAATAACTTTTCTGCATTTAATGAAGTGTAATTTGTGGATTTATGAATGTAGAGGTATAAATCAATGATTGCGTGCAAGACCCGAAACATTTGTTTTACCGATACTTATAAAGCAAACAAGTGTTTTACATGCTATGTAGGTGTTACATGCTGTTGTAATAGGGGCAGGTTCAGGAGTCTGAAAGTTAATAACTATCATTCTAACAATATTGTTATTAGTTATTAACTTTCAAATGACAATTTTCAGCCCCTAAAATCTTTGCATCCCTCCCTGCTACCATTTCTGCAAAACTATCGTATC
Source organism: Helicoverpa assulta (assembly GCA_963856015.1). Classification (NCBI taxonomy): domain Eukaryota; kingdom Metazoa; phylum Arthropoda; class Insecta; order Lepidoptera; family Noctuidae; genus Helicoverpa; species Helicoverpa assulta. Next base: position 6,637,315 of record CAWLCW010000027.1, read on the forward strand.
AGTTTGCAAATTATAGTTGTAAATTAAATAACGTTTAGTTACCTAACGCAAGGAAATACATCATTACCAAAATTGTACATAATTCTCTGAGCGTCCGTCAGAAAATATTTGTTCAAAGGTTCTTGACTCGCAACGCTAAAGTGACCATTGTTTTCACAACAACTAGGACATCCGTATTGTGTTATCTTTATAATTATTTATTTGAAAGACGGAAAGACCAAACTACAGTGTTATTAACTTATAACCACTTGTTGTTTTCCCTCGGTTTCACCCGCGACCAGGGGGAACTTTTATTCCGAAACCAGGAATAGTGTAGCTTTCACAGTCAAAGAATTTTCCTAATTGATTCAGTAGTGTCGGAGCCTTTACAAAAAAGGGTTTCCTCTTTATAATATTCGACTATTTATTTGAAAACGTAAAGAACAAACGAGCTAAATGCTACCAACTTATTACCCATTCATAAATTCCAGTTATTTCTTTACCCTTTTCAAATGCATTGTAAACAAACAAAGTACGAACGAAACACATAAAATAAAACACAATAACCATTGTATGACAAGTTTTACGTAAACGCGGTTCGCGGTTCCCTGCCTGTTTAGAAATCTTGAATGCCTAGTCGATCAAGATTTTCTATTCTGAGGTTTATACCCTTAAGTTGCAGGTCAGCTTTCTTATTGCTTTTCTCATACTACCAGTTTTTATTGAAGGTAAAACAGTAGCGATTTGTGGTTGAAGCCTAAGTTTTACGACAGTTAACTGCCTATTAAAATCTACTATTGTGAGTAGATATAAACTACTGCTTTAACGATCCGTCGGTGTAAAACAAAGATTATATGTATTTGTTTTAAATTAATTAAATCACACATATTATGTTTATTGTACTTTTTCTAACTTGTATTTTCCAATTGAAGGTAATTAATAAACACAAGAATACAATTGATCAAACTTAATTTAATTACAGAGCAAAGTGAGGAACATGAACAAAACTCGAGTTTAGAGACATAATAATTAAATACCTTCTCGCAATCCTAAATTGGCAGGTTAACTCATGGTCACCATCATACTTATCGGTTGCACAAAGAAGGAAATTCATTGCATGTTACGCGTGACTCCTGAACCTGCCCCTATTACAACAGCATGTAACACCTACATAGCATGTATAACACTTGTTTGCTTTATAAGTATCGGTAAAACAAATGTTTCGGGTCTTGCATGCAATCATTGATTTATACCTCTACATTTGTACATTAAATTTGTATTAACTTTGTGTTTGTGTTGTATTTGTATAATTACAATATAATTACAATATTGTAATTATATAGCTACAATTTTGAGTTCTTAGTTACTAAGCCGTAAAGTGGTTTTATAATCTGAAGCAATAATTTCTACCTCTCTATTTTGATTCTATCGACAGATAAAATGTATGCAATAACATATTGCTCTTTTATGTTATACTTTGCAAAATATTCTCCAGCACATTTAACGTGAAAGTTAATGGCAAAAATATAGCACTGCACTCGACATGCATAAAAAAATATAATTTATATTTAATGTGCATACAAATGCATGTTTGTGATAGCTCTGTTTGAAATATGGGAAAGTTTTGATTAATAATTCTGTGAACATTATATTTACTTATGTATTTAGGCCGTATAATTTTGGTGACATTATTGCTCCAGTTGATTTTCATTGTTTATACATTCGATTCGCTTCGAGTGAGTCATTTTATTTATTTTTTATTGCACACTTATTTAACTTGGGTTCTCTAACAAACCTTAGAATGACAGAGAGATTCGGTAGGGAAGGGCAAGTTATGAGACAAATGACAAATGTTGTAATACATAACCTTTTTTTGTGACTAATCCTTCTTAGTATTATTTTTTTTTCTTTTATTTTGTAGATAAAACTACTATACTATTTTCTCTCTAGCGAGTATGGCATAATGCTGAACTGGACCTATTTGGTGCGACCTTTTGTTACTTTTATATTTTTATTTCTATGAGTATGTTTGTCTCGTGTTGTGTCAATAAATATTATTTCTTTCTTTCCCAATTTTTTCTTAATATTTATATCTAGAAATGGTTATGTAAAATGGGTAAATAAAATTCTATATATATCATCCTCTGAGCCTTTTTCCCAACTATGTTGGGGTCGGCTTCCAGTCTAACCGGATTCAGCTGAGTACCAGTGCTTTACAAGAAGCGACTGCCTGTCTGACCTCCTCAACCCAGTTACCTGGGCAACTCGATACCCCTTGGTTAGACTGGTGTCAAATTCTATATATAATACTATAGAAATACTATAGTATACATACATATAGAATACTATAGAAATGCTGCTTTCTATTAAATAAATGAAAAATCTACTATGATAAGAAAACTAAAGTTGATCACATTTTGTTTGTGAACTAAGTAGGCTTTTTGCAACTAATGTCGTAAACTTAAACGTTGATCAGTTCTTATAAGAAAAACCAGGTTGACTCGAATGGAAAATCTAGACCAAGTCAATTTAATTGCGTCTTACACACTTATACCGTTCAATTTCAAGTTATTAAGAGATCGAAATTATAGGCAGCAAAGTATAAGATCTACTTTAATCTACCTTTATTTAGTACGTTGAACAAAATCTGATTTAGAAGATACATTACTTTTCGATTATTTCGATTATCAAAGTGTGTGCTAAGTATGAAAGTAGATGGATGGAGAGGAAGACGAAGACCTAAGAAAGGATGGATGGATTTCCTGAAAGATGACATGAATAGGAAGGGAGTGAGTGTCAGTATGACGAGTGACAGGGGAAAATGGAAGAGGATGACATATTGCGCCAACCCCAAATAAAATTGGGAACAGGGCAGGAGGAAGAAGATTACTTTTCGATTATTTCCAAATCTGTCGAAAATATTCTAAAGTACCTAAAAAAATACTTACCCAATAACTGGGTGCCATCTAATTAAAAATGAAACAGATTCCTAACATGTTTCATAGCCACTGAACTAGAATTAGTGTAGCGATTCCAATTATCGATAAACGTGAATCGATGAGGCTAATCGAGTTGGCTCTCGTTTTCTCAGGGAGAGGTGGTGACTTTGACCGCGTGGCGCGAAAGTGAAATGGCAAGGAACTGGAATGCTTTGCGGTGTTTAGTTTCTACTCGGGTCAAATTACACTTCACCTTGATGTATTAGGTTTCTCAAAAAGTGGTATTTATAATACGAATACCACCTTTTAATACTATGTTTAATTTTATATTGTGTTTCGGAAAGCATTTTAAATTGTGGGTTCAGGCAGCCATTTGAAAATCATTGGTAGGTATTTCGGGTAGTCAAAACTCAGAAAGTCTGGCGACCAGATTTAAAGAGGTTGTCACTGGGTTGAAAAGGTCAGATAGGCAGTAGTATATAAAGCACTGGTACTCAGCTGCCTCTAGTCAGACTAGAAGGAAGCCGACCCCTGATAATTTTGAAAATGGCTGGACAGATAATGACTTTTCCGAATGAAATCTGAATCTGAAATCTGGTAATTTTATTATTTCAGGTGGCTATTCCGTGGAGCACATCGACAAAGTATGTCTGTCTCTTCGGGAAGACTTCGGAAACTGCGTGAAGGTTACAGGTCTACTCGGCAGACCGGATATGCTGTTTGTCTTCGATGCCAGTGAAGTTGAACGTGTATTTAGAGGGGAAGACGCTGCACCGCATAGGTGAGAAACTTATTTTATACTTTTTAGTTACGTAGGTATTACCAAAGGAATTGTCTTCGACGGTGTAACGTTTAAAATTGCCATGGGTTGGATGCAATTACACCTAGTAGTTAACGATTACTATCCAGAGTTACTTTTTTTAAAATGAAGATTTAATCTTTTGTACTTTCTTATTTCCAGGCCTTCGATGCCATCTTTGAACTATTATAAGCACACTTTGAGGAAAGATTTCTTCGGAGCTGAGGAGAACTGCGCAGGAGTTATAGCAGTGTAAGTGGTACTTCATTATATTTAGATTAAGATTCTATGGAATGATTGAATTTGGGCCCATCTATACTTATAATATTAAAGAGGAAAACTTTGTTTGTTTGTTTGTTTGGTTGTAATGGATAAACTCAAAAACTACTGGACCAATTTTAAATATTCTTTCACCATTAGAAAGCTATATTATCTGCGAATAACATAGGCTATATTTTATCCCGGTGCGGGCAGTAGCTCCCACGGGACGCGGGTGAAACCGCGGGAAAACGGCAAGTTTTAAATAAGCATACAGCAAAACAGTAGCTATATGTATCTGTTTCGTGTCTCTTATCAAAATTTGTGTTTATGATGTTGTTGTGCCTCAATACTGAATCTATACTAATATTATAAAGCTGAAGAGTTTATTTGTTTGAACGCGCTAATCTCAGGAACTACTGGTCCGATTTGAAAATTTCTTTCAGTGTTAGATAGCCCATTTATCGAGGAAGGCTATAGGCTACTTTTTATCCCGGTACGGGAAGTAGTTCCCACGGGATGCGGGTGAAATTTATACTAATATTATAAAGCTGAAGAGTTTGTTTGTTTGTTTGAACGCGCTAATCTCAGGAACTACTGGTCCGATTTGAAAATTTATTTCAGTGTTAGATAGCCCATTTATCGAGAAAGGCTATAAGCTACTTTTTATCCCGGTACGGGAAGTAGTTCCCACGGGATGCGGGTGAAACCGCTGGCAGAAGCTAGTAAATAAATAAAATGATACAAATAAATAATTCGCTGAATACTATATGTACCTACGTTGTCGAACAAATAAGTTTGGCTGCTAGATACTTCGAGCTAGTAGCAATTTACAAAAAATAATTATTTCATGTAATGTCAACTAAGTTGCTCATAAGGTTTATGTGGTGTTTAAGGCATGGTGAATCCTGGTCAGCCTTCCGGACCAAAGTGTCTCGTGTAGCGTTAAGTGCTGGCGCTGCTGCACAATACACGGTACCAGTAGCTGAAGTGGCTGACGCTTTCATCCAAAGGTTTGTTTTAATATCCTCTCTTTATTCTCTGGGTTATCTGCAAGTATTCCTCATTTTCAAGAAGTAGTTTTAAATGTTTATTGTGTCTTTTCAGAATACGTAAAATAAGGAATGAAAATTCAGAAACTCCGGAAGATTTCCTCAACGAAGTGCACAAATGGTCTTTGGAATGTAAGTAAAAAGTTTCGTTTACATAAAGATAAATAATTTACATTGGCCATAGCGCATAAGATGCTACTCAAAGTGCTGCGGACTTGCTCTGTTTATGCCATACGTCTCATCTTTATACTCATTTATGTCGTCAAAAATTAAAATAGATGAAGATATATTTTTCCATCTTTCATGTCTCAAATATAGCAAAAATAGCTACCAATTAAACTATTTTTCTTATCACAGCCCTCAGCCTCATAGCCCTAGACACTCGCCTGAACTGTTTCGAGGCCTCAGAAGACTCAGAAAGCATGAAGCTCATACACGCAGTCCAGACCTTCTTCCTGAGCGTCGGCGAGTTGGAACTGCGTGCGCCCTGGTGGCGACTCTATCCTACCAAGATGTTCCGACAATATGTTGCTGCTTTAGATACTATCCTTAGGTGAGGAACATAGAAATGGCATTTTGGATTAGTGAATACATTTACTGCACATTTCTATAATCCCATATATCCATTGTTTAGCGATTAGAGATTGGGCATAATTTATATGGAGCTAATGTCGAAATTCAATATCTAATCGCAAATTAAAGGATAGAGAAGTTATAGAAATCCACCGTGATTGTAGATGAGGGAGGTGTGGAAAGGTAACGTTAATACCCTAGTCCTGTAATGATTGCTACAGGCTTAAGGCCGGGTAAACTGTATGATCTATGTATGTTACGGAATTTATCATGAACTAGCTTCTGCCAGCGGTTTCACCCGCATCCCGTGAGAACTACTTCCCGTACCGGGATAAAAAGTAGCCTATAGCCTTCCTCGATAAATGGGCTATCTAACACTGAAAGACAATTTTCAAATCGGACCAGTAGTGCCTGAGATTAGCGCGTTCAAACAAATAAACATACAAACAAACTCTTCAGCTTTATAATATTAGTATAGATATTTACATAATACTACAAGCAAGATTTTTAAAAACATTATCATGAAAAGTTTAGGAATTACACCAAACGCTTATTTAAGTATGTATGATTTTTTTATTGCAACTTAAAATCTAATAGTAAAACATTTCACAGCGTGACTCTCAGACACGTAGAGAAGGCGCTAAAGGAATGCGAAGCAACTGGCAGTAGCAAGTCACTGCTACAAGACCTGGTGGCGGCTGCTGGGCCAAGAGTTGCAGCTGTGGCCGCTTTAGACCTGTTCCTAGTGGGGATTGATACGGTCAGTATTATGTATGGGTCACACTATATATGCATGTGGAATATAACATAGGATAATTTAGAGAAGGTAAGTTAGGTAAGTTTTAGCGCCTTGTAAAAAGCTTATAGCAACATGTTAGAATGAGATTGGTGCATGCATCTTGTAGAATTTAACAGAAACTGTTCGTCTTAAAATACATTTTTCATTCCTCAAATATCAAGAGGCAATCTCTGTCTGCGAGTCACACCACTAGAATGCAGTAACAGTTTGGAAATAACTTATTTTCATCACGCCTGTAAACTGGTACATACTTTTTTGTAAATCGCTCGTTTTATAATTCACCATACTTTTTTGCCCATTTACCTTCCCCAATGCTCTTTCTTTGTGAAACCAATATTTAACCATTTTTACTTCTTTTTCTAGACATCAAACGCGGTAGCTTCAATTTTGTATCAGCTATCATTACGGCCGTCGGTACAGGAGCGCCTGTATGAAGAAATTAGTAAAGTGCTGCAGGACAGGCCGATGAAACCAGGCGATGTCAACCAGATGCCGTATCTGAAGGCCTGCGTTAAGGAAGTATTGAGGTTTGTCCAAATGTCTGAGTGATCTAAGAGGTACACTTTGCCCTGGGGAACACGTACATTTTTTACCCTCTAATGAACACGTAACGTTAAGTTAGTCTAAGTTTAAACGTAAATATAATATTATGGTTATTGCTTTGTTATCCTAGGTGTAACTTTGGTTCGTTTGATAAAGGTTCAGTAACGTGCCAGTAAGGGGGATTGTGGGTAATATGCTTTAACATTTAATTGTTTTTACAGAATGTATCCCGTGGTGATTGGCAACGGTCGACAGTTAACTAAGAGCACAGTTATTTGCGGCTACAATATACCTAAAGGCGTAAGTTACTTAATTTCAATGTATTTGGGTTTAACCAGCTAAAGTTACTACATATTTTATTTTTAAGCCTGTGTGGAAGTGTCCGATGGAGACCCAGAGACAGACCGGCCCCGTTTACACTGTAGTTTCTCCCCCTAGTCTTACCTGCTTAAGTTGTGTTGTTAAAAATGCTTCCTTTAACAGTGGCTACAATAATCTTCATCTCAAACTTCCTAGTTTTGTCTTTAGGTAATGTTTTATTGCTCAAATTACAATATAGAGCTTTTTATTCACTTCTCAAATCAGTATGTTAAAACAAATTTTATTATGCCAACCAACAAAATGCTCTCATTACCAAAATAAATATATTTGATCATATCTTCTGTTTTATTTTGATGTGCAATTAATTAAATCACTATTTTATTTTCTAGACTCAAGTAATATTCCAGCACTACGTAATGGGGAACACTGACGACTACTTCTCAAACGCGTCAGAGTTCCGTCCGGAGCGATGGCTGAACAGATCTCCCGCTCAGAAGCATCATGCCTTCGCTTCCTTGCCTTTTGGTTATGGGAAGAGAATGTGCTTGGGCAGAAGATTTGCTGAACTGGAAATACATACTGTCATTTGCAAGGTGAGGATTTAAGAGGAAATATTATTATATAAAAGCCCATACAATCATCTCTATCACACTTTTTAATATGCAATTTATGAGGTTAATTCCACAAAAAATCTTAAAGATGTCTGGAAAAGATCTTTATTAGTTCTAAGATCTACTGTTACTGTTACAGCTTTTTTATCGTTCCACAATTGGGTGTAAGTCTCCTCTCACACGTAGAAAGATTGAGCATTAATCACCACGCTTGCTCAATGCGGGTTGGTGATTTCAGACTAAATAGTCCAGGTTTCCTCAGAAGTTTTTCCTTTACCTTTTTATCAGCCATTGGTGTCCAAGATATACTTAGAAAGTATATACAAACTTAGAAAAATTGCATTGGTACTTGCCTGAACTGGAAGGTTCTTTATCCACTACGCCATCACGAGTTCTAAGATCAAATATGTAGAATACTGTGTACCTAATAACGTGTCTATCTGTTTTTCAGATGGTGCAAGCCTTCAAAATGGAATACCACCATGAACCCATGGATTATCACATACACCCCATGTACACGCCAAATGGACCAATCAGAATAAAGCTAACAGATCGGTAGATTAACTATTTTGTGATAATATTTGTAGGTGTAAGTTAATAACTACAATAGATGTAATTATGTAATGAACGGTACCACAAGTCCAAAATATTCCTTAAGGCCTTGAATGCCCAAATTGGCTTGTCTCAAACAATTATTTCGCCAAATCTATACAGTTTTTGACGGCGAAAAAAATATATAAGTATTAATTGAACATATTTATGATAACTCTGTTAATTTCAAAACACGTTTTCGACAAGTTTTCTCGATACAAAAAAATTGTAAACTTACCTCTTAAAATGATCTTCTAACAAAAATATCTGTACTACTTATCAACGTTCATTGATAAAATTTGTAAAATTAACGAGTCCATATGTAAATACAGAATATGGTTAATTTTTATTTTTGATTACTCAACTCAATTTAAAGCTCTTAATTTATATGTATGTTACGAACGTTACGAACGTCGCGTCGACAGGCTTCTCTCTCTTTCTTTGTTTATCTCTTTCTCTCCAGTACGTAAATACGTACATTCAGCCTCTTAAATAATCAAAATACTATCATAAACCACGTCAATATTGTAAGAATTAAAAATTGTCATTGAAATCAACGGCTAATGGTCGCCACCATTTATTTTCATGTCTTCAAGCCAGATCATGACAATTTTTGTTTAAAGAATGAAATACCAGAATTTGTATAGAATGCATCTAGTTGTAATGAAAAGTTCTTTATTTAATTTAAGATATTATTCGAGTGATATTCATTAGTTACCAGAATGATTTAGGACATTATATTGTCAAAGTTTTATTTTTGTTGTGAAATATAGCCAGTTATTTTCATATTTTTTTTTGTCTTTTATTCATCGCCTTTCTGCTTACTCTAGTACGTTCATGACCCATCCATAAGACATCAATATAAAAAGAATGCTTTCGACAACTGTTCCTTTCCTACAAGAAAGCTTTGTCATAAATACTTGATATTTTTTTAGTTTAATCAATGATGGGATAGATGCACTTACCTACTTTAATTTCTTGTATTGTAGAGTGGATAAGTAAGTGTAGTCTCAAGCTTCACCTATCCCATTTAGTGGAAACCAAAAAACGGACTCCCCTCACGTACTCCCCTTATGAACATCCTTATATACTCCTATAATGTAATCCCTTATCTTCTCTTTTCTAACTTCCTTATGATCTTCCAAATGTACTCCCCACATACATATACTCCCCTTAATACTTTATTATGTAGGTACTCCCCTTTATGTGCGTGTATCTATACTAATCTATACTAATATTATAAAGCTAAAGAGTTTGTTTGTTTGTTTGTTTGTTTGAACGCGCTAATCTCAGGAACTACTGGTCCGATTTGAATCATTCTTTCAGTGTTAGATAGCCCATTTATCGAGGAAGGCTATAGGCTACTTTTTATCCGGGTCCGTGCCGAGGTTCCCACGGGATGCGGGTGAAACCGCTGGCAGAAGCTAGTCTATACTAATATTATAAAGCTAAAGAGTTTGTTTGTTTGTTTGAACGCGCTAATCTCAGGAACTACTGGTCCGATTTGAAAAATTCTTTCAGTGTTAGATAGCCCATTTATCGAGGAAGGCTATAGGCTACTTTTTATCCGGGTCCGTGCCGAGGTTCCCACGGGATGCGGGTGAAACCGCTGGCAGAAGCTAGTAATATTATAAAGCTGAAGAGTTTGTTTGTTTGTTTGTTTGAACGCGCTAATCTCAGGAACTACTGCTCCGATTTGTAAATTTCTTTCAGTGTTAGATAGCCCATTTATCGAGGAAGGCTATAGGCTACTTTTTATCCCGGTACGGGAAGTAGTTCCCACGGGATGCGGGTGAAACCGCTGGCAGAAGCTAGTGTATTATATTTATGCTACTTGTGGGTTGGGGGTTTACTTTAGTAAATTAAAACAACAGTGTTGACATTCATAGAATGTTTTACTTAGATTGACTCGACAAGCAATCTTAGGTACTAACATTACAAAATCATTGAAAATAAGATTCCATGGCGTTAGGTACTGTCTGCATCAGAACATATAATACATTTCTGAAACTGTCTAATTTATGAAGTGATTCGTTTATCAAGAGAGTACCTAAGGCTAACAATCTTATATAATTAACAAAATACGTACACTATACGTTCAATGGCCACATCAGCGTACTGGCAAATATATTATGTATTTACACAAAAATATCACAAATGAGTATATTCAAACAATGAGTAAATTTTAGATCTTATACATCATGAATTCAGAACATATTATACATAAGTCATACATACATAAACAATATTGACTAGGGATAAAATATACATTTATAAATTGTGAGGATGCATCGAAGAAGACACGATACTATATTACATATTTATATTATGGCACTATTTTATATAGTGATAAAATAGGCAAGCTTATTAAGCGCCTGAAATAATATCTTAAGAGATAAAGCTTAAAAGGCAGTGTAAGTTACTTAGAACATCAATCAATCCATGTCACGCAGCCATTATAAAAATATATCGTAAAAATTGCAATTTCGAATGCGTCAAGTAGTAACATTAAGAATTATAATATCACAATATTTAAGTTTAACACATTAAAGTTATTTACATATTAACAGGGGTTCGTTTTAGTTTGTGATACAGTTTTTGACTTGTGTGTTTTGTTATTTTTGTACAAATAAATGGCAAGTGTCATAGACATTAGCATAACTGTGGCTGAGCCAATGGCAACGTAGACGATGGCATTTCCACTGGTAACGAATGCTATTGTCTCACTAGCACCGCTTACATCACGCACCTTTCTCGACCTGGGTTGGGTTCGAGAGGATTCAAAGGAATCTGAAACAAAAAACAGTTTTAATATAATTTCAGTTACGGCTGCTATCATAACACAGACCTATAACCAAGTGTCAATGTATGAGTCATTACATTTAAATCATACAAAGAAAGTATAGTCTAAGATATTTAAAAATGGATCTACAATCCTTAATCTTAGTTTTGTGTCATAGAACAATGTAAAAAGAAACGCTAGTAAAACTTGTTTTAAAGAAAATATTAAATCAATAATTACCTATTTCTGATTGAGTATCTGCGTAGGACTTGTCATCTTCCAAGTCCTTATCCTTGACTAATCTGCTGACCCTTGGTCCATTGACTTCATTTTGCTCTGGGAATGGGGGCAAATAAGTCGAAGGTGGGTTTGTACTACTGGGAGCAAATGGTTGTGGGCATTTGGGATCCCTAGATCCAGGGTAACAAGAGCTTGGAGTTGGTGGTTGTGTAGGTTTGGGGCACCTAGGGTCATTAGAACCGGGATAGCATCGAGGTTGTTCGGGCGTTGTAGGTTTAGGGCACCTAGGGTCACTGGAACCTGGGTAGCATCTAGGTTGCTCAGGTGTTGTAGGCCTAGGGCATCTAGGGTCATTCGATCCAGGGAAGCACCGAGGTGGTTCGGGAGTCGTGGGCTTAGGGCACCTAGGGTCACTGGAACCTGGATAGCATCTAGGTTGCTCAGGTGTTGTAGGCCTAGGGCATCTAGGGTCATTCGATCCAGGGAAGCACCGAGGTGGTTCGGGAGTCGTGGGCTTAGGGCACCTAGGGTCACTGGAACCTGGGTAGCATCTAGGTTGCTCAGGTGTTGTAGGCTTAGGGCATCTAGGGTCATTCGATCCAGGGAAGCATCGAGGTGGTTCTGGCGTGGTTGGCTTGGGGCACCTTGGATCGTTGGAACCAGGGAAGCACCGAGGTGGTTCGGGAGTCGTAGGTTTGGGGCATCTAGGGTCATTAGAGCCTGGGTAACATTTAAGCGTTTGTGTCGTAGGTGGCAAATATGTGGGAGGATTTAACGTGGTAGGTCGTGGTGGTTGAGGACACTTGGGATCAGGAGAACCGGGGTAGCAAACTGGCTTAGGACTAGTAGGTTTCGGGCATCTAGGATCGTTCGATCCGGGGAAGCACCGAGGTGGTTCGGGAGTCGTAGGCTTGGGACATCTGGGATCGTTGGAACCGGGGAAGCACCGAGGAGGCTCAGGAGTGGTGGGTTTGGGGCACCTAGGGTCGCTGGAGCCTGGGAAGCACCGAGGAGGCTCAGGAGTGGTGGGTTTGGGGCACCTAGGGTCGCTGGAGCCTGGGAAGCACCGAGGAGGCTCAGGAGTGGTGGGTTTGGGGCACCTAGGGTCGCTGGAGCCTGGGAAGCACCGAGGAGGCTCAGGTGTTGTTGGTCTGGGACATCTAGGATCAGTCGATCCAGGGAAGCACCGTGGTGGTTCGGGAGTCGTTGGTTTCGGGCATCTTGAGTCATTAGAACCTGGGTAACATTTAAGAGTTTGAGTTGTCGGTGGCAAATATGTGGGAGGATTTAATGTGGTTGGTCGTGGGGGTTGAGGACACTTAGGATCGGGCGAACCTGGGTAGCAAACTGGTTTAGGAGTCGTTGGCCTGGGGCATCTAGAATCTGTTGATCCAGGGAAACAACGGGGTGGCTCGGGAGTTGTGGGTTTGGGACATCTAGGGTCACTGGAACCCGGGAAGCAACGAGGTAGCTCAGGTGTTGTGGGCTTAGGGCACCTGGGGTCACTGGACCCAGGGAAGCACCGAGGAGGCTCAGGAGTGGTGGGTTTGGGACACCTGGGGTCACTGGAACCTGGGAAGCAACGAGGTGGTTCAGGCGTTGTGGGTTTGGGGCATCTAGGGTCACTGGAACCCGGGAAGCAACGAGGTGGCTCAGGTGTTGTAGGCTTGGGACATCTAGGGTCACTGGAACCCGGGAAGCAACGAGGTGGTTCAGGTGTTGTGGGCTTGGGGCATCTAGGGTCACTGGAACCCGGGAAGCAACGAGGTGGTTCAGGTGTTGTGGGCTTGGGGCATCTAGGGTCATAAGAGCCAGGGAAGCACCGCGGAGGCTCAGGAGTTGTGGGTTTCGGGCATCTAGGGTCTGTGCTTCCTGGGAAACATCTTGGTGGTGCAGGTGTGGTGGGCTTAGGACATCTGGGGTCACTGGAGCCAGGATAACACTTGGGTGCTGGTGATGGTGTCACTGCTGTTGTGGGCTCCGGCGGTAAATAAGTGGGAGGATTTAGTGTTGTAGGGCGTGGAGGCTGTGGGCATTTGGGGTCAGGGGAGCCTGGATAGCAAACAGGTTTTGGAGGTGTTGGTCTTGGACATCTAGGATCATTGTTGCCGGGGTAACAGTTAGGAGGCGCAGGTGTGGTCGGTTTTGGACACCTTGGATCTGTACTTCCTGGGAAGCACCTTGGAGGTGCAGGTGTTGTTGGTTTCGGGCATCTCGGATCATTGGAACCTGGGTAACAGTTTGGTGGAGCAGGTGTGGTTGGCTTTGGACAACGGGGGTCAGTGCTGCCTGGGAAACACCTTGGTGGTTCAGGTGTCGTTGGATTCGGGCATCTAGGATCTGTGCTGCCCGGATAACAGTTTGGTGGAGCAGGTGTCGTTGGTTTCGGGCACCTAGGATCTGTGCTTCCTGGGAAGCACCTTGGTGGTGCAGGTGTGGTCGGCTTCGGACAACGAGGGTCAGTGCTGCCTGGGAAACACCTTGGTGGTTCAGGTGTAGTTGGTCTAGGACAACGTGGGTCTGTGTTACCAGGATAACAGTTTGGTGGGGCAGGTGTCGTTGGCTTCGGGCACCTAGGATCTGTGCTTCCTGGGAAGCACCTTGGTGGTGCAGGTGTGGTCGGTTTCGGACAACGAGGGTCAGTGCTGCCTGGGAAACACCTTGGTGGCTCAGGTGTAGTTGGTTTAGGACAGCGTGGGTCTGAGCTACCAGGATAACAGTTTGGTGGAGCGGGTGTTGTTGGTTTCGGGCATCTCGGATCTGTTGATCCAGGGAAGCATCGAGGAGGCGCTGGGGTTGTTGGTTTTGGACATCTCGGATCATTAGATCCAGGGTAACATTTAGGTGCTGGCAGTGTTGGAACTGTAGTAGGCTCTGGTGGCAAGTAAGTTGGAGGATTCAATGTTGTAGGACGCGGTGGCTGTGGGCATTTTGGATCCGGTGAACCAGGATAGCACACGGGCTTTGTTGGGGTTGGCGTCGTTGGTTTAGGACAACGGGAATCTGTGCTACCTGGGAAGCACCTTGGTGGCACAGGGGTTGTAGGTCTCGGACACCTAGGATCAGTGTTGCCAGGATAGCAGTTGGGTGGCGCTGGTGTCGTTGGTTTGGGACAACGTGGGTCTGTACTACCGGGGTAACAATTAGGGGGAGCTGGTGTGGTTGGTTTAGGACATCTCGGATCAGTCGATCCAGGGAAACACCGAGGAGGCGCAGGTGTTGTTGGCTTTGGACAACGTGGATCGTTGTTACCAGGATAGCAGTTTGGTGGTGCCGGTGTGGTCGGTCTTGGGCACCTAGGATCGGTGTTGCCAGGATAGCAGTTTGGTGGTGCTGGTGTGGTTGGTTTAGGACAACGGGGGTCTGTACTTCCGGGGAAGCAGTTAGGGGGAGCAGGTGTGGTAGGTTTAGGGCATCTCGGATCAGTCGATCCAGGGAAACACCGAGGAGGCGCAGGTGTGGTTGGCTTTGGACAACGAGAGTCTGTGCTACCGGGATAACAGTTGGGAGGGGCAGGTGTCGTTGGTCTCGGACATCTTGGATCCGTGTTACCGGGATAGCAGTTTGGTGTAGCCGGAGTGGTAGGCTTAGGGCATCTTGGATCAGTCGATCCAGGGAAACAACGAGGAGGCGCAGGTGTTGTTGGCTTTGGACATCTAGGGTCATTAGAACCCGGGTAACATTTTGGTGCTGGTGATGTAGTAGGCTCAGGTGGCAAGTATGTAGGAGGATTCAAAGTTGTAGGACGGGGAGGCTGTGGGCATTTAGGGTCAGGAGAGCCTGGATAGCAAACAGGTTTTGAAGTTGTTGGTTTCGGGCATCTTGGATCTGTACTTCCTGGGAAGCACCTTGGTGGCGCAGGTGTTGTTGGTCTCGGACATCTAGGATCATTGTTGCCAGGGTAACAGTTAGGAGGCGCAGGTGTGGTGGGTTTTGGGCACCTAGGATCGGTGTTGCCAGGATAGCAGTTTGGTGGTGCTGGTGTGGTCGGTTTTGGACACCTAGGATCTGTGTTGCCAGGATAGCAGTTTGGTGGTGCCGGTGTGGTTGGCTTAGGGCATCTAGGGTCGGTGCTGCCAGGATAGCAGTTCGGTGGTGCCGGCGTAGTTGGCTTAGGGCAACGAGGATCTGTACTGCCTGGGAAGCACCTTGGAGGTGCGGGTGTTGTTGGTTTAGGGCAACGGGGGTCGTTGCTACCGGGATAACAGTTAGGAGGTGCAGGGGTGGTTGGTTTGGGACACCTTGGATCATTGGAACCAGGGTAACATTTAGGCGTTGGTGGAATTGATGGTGTAGTAGGCACTGGTGGCAAATAAGTAGGAGGACTCAAAGTTGTTGGGCGAGTAGGCTGTGGACACTTAGGATCAGGTGAGCCTGGATAGCAAACGGGTTTGGGAGAGGTTGGTCTCGGGCATCTCGGATCTGTGTTTCCTGGGTAACAGTTTGGTTGTGCTGGCGTGGTTGGCTTAGGACAACGAGGGTCTGTGCTACCTGGGAAGCACCTTGGTGGCGCTGGGGTTGTTGGTCTCGGACACCTAGGATCGGTGTTTCCAGGATAGCAATTTGGTGGTGCCGGTGTGGTCGGTTTTGGACACCTAGGATCGGTGTTGCCAGGATAACAGTTAGGAGGCGCAGGTGTGGTCGGTTTTGGGCACCTAGGATCTTGACTACCGGGATAGCAGTTTGGTTGTGCTGGCGTGGTTGGCTTAGGACAACGAGGGTCTGTGCTACCCGGGAAGCATCTAGGTGGTGCTGGTGTAGTCGGTTGTGGGCATCTTGAATCAGTGGATCCAGGGAAACAGTTGGGAGGCGCAGGTGTTGTTGGTTTTGGACAACGCGGGTCTGTACTGCCTGGGAAGCACCTTGGCGGCGCTGGGGTTGTTGGTCTCGGACATCTAGGATCATTGTTGCCAGGGTAACAGTTAGGAGGCGCAGGTGTGGTGGGTTTTGGGCACCTAGGATCGGTGTTGCCAGGATAGCAGTTTGGTGGTGCCGGTGTGGTTGGCTTAGGGCAACGAGGATCTGTACTGCCTGGGAAACACCTCGGGGGCGCGGGTGTTGTTGGTTGAGGGCATCTAGGGTCATTAGAACCAGGATAGCATTTAGGCGCCGGTGGTGTTGCCGGCGTGGTCGGGCCTGGTGGTAAATATGTTGGAGGATTCAATGTTGTAGGGCGAGGAGGCTGTGGGCATTTAGGATCAGGAGAACCTGGATAACATACTGGTTTAGGTGATGTTGGTTTTGGGCACCTGGGATCTGTGCTGCCTGGAAAGCACCTTGGTGGAGCAGGGGTTGTTGGTTTTGGACAACGCGAGTCTGTGCTTCCAGGATAACAATTTGGTGCTGAAGGCGTGGTCGGTTTTGGGCAACGAGGGTCTGTGCTGCCTGGGAAGCACCTTGGTGGTGCAGGTGTTGTCGGTTTAGGGCAACGAGGGTCTGTGCTACCGGGATAACAATTTGGAGCAGCAGGCGTAGTTGGCTTTGGGCAGCGAGGGTCTTGACTACCAGGATAGCAGTTTGGTGGTGCTGGTATGGTTGGCTTAGGACAACGTGGATCTGTGCTGCCTGGGAAGCATCTAGGTGGTGCAGGTGTTGTTGGTTTAGGGCAACGAGGGTCTGTGCTACCGGGGTAGCAATTAGGAGGAGCTGGAGTAGTTGGTTGTGGGCATCGAGGATCAGTGTTGCCCGGGAAGCACCTTGGCGGTGCGGGTGTAGTTGGTTTAGGACAACGTGGGTCTGTGTTTCCAGGATAACAATTTGGTGCTGCAGGAGTGGTCGGCTTCGGGCAACGAGGGTCTGTACTGCCGGGGAAACATCTAGGAGGGGCAGGTGTTGTGGGTTTAGGACAACGCGGGTCTGTGTTTCCGGGATAACAGTTAGGAGGAGCAGGTGTCGTTGGTTTAGGACATCTAGGATCGTTAGACCCAGGGTAACATTTAGGAGCTGGTGGTGTTGCTGGCGCAGTAGGCGCTGGCGGCAAATATGTGGGTGGATTCAATGTTGTAGGACGCGGTGGCTGTGGGCATTTGGGGTCAGGGGAGCCTGGATAGCAAACAGGTTTTGGAGTTGTTGGTCTCGGGCATCTTGGATCAGTGTTGCCTGTGTAACAGTTAGGAGGTGCAGGCGTTGTTGGTTTAGGACAACGGGGGTCAGTGCTTCCTGGGAAGCAGCGAGGTGGCTCTGGAGTTGTTGGCTTGGGGCACCTAGAGTCGGTAGATCCAGGGAAGCAACGAGGAGCCTCAGGAGTAGTAGGCTTAGGGCACCTAGGGTCAGTTGAGCCGGGATAGCAGCTAGGTGGCTCTGGGGTGGTTGGCTTGGGACATCTAGGGTCATTAGACCCCGGGAAGCAACGAGGTGGTTCAGGAGTCGTGGGTTTGGGGCACCTAGGGTCACTGGAACCTGGGAAGCAACGAGGTGGCTCTGGGGTCGTTGGCTTGGGGCACCTGGGGTCAGTTGAGCCGGGATAGCAACGAGGTGGCTCAGCAGTCGTTGGCTTAGGGCATCTGGGGTCAGTAGATCCAGGGAAGCAACGAGGTGGTTCAGGCGTCGTTGGCTTAGGGCACCTAGGGTCAGTTGATCCAGGGAAGCAACGAGGTGGTTCAGGAGTCGTGGGTTTGGGGCATCTAGGGTCACTGGAACCTGGAAAGCAACGAGGTGGTTCTGGCGTCGTTGGCTTAGGGCATCTAGGATCGTTGGATCCAGGGTAACACCTGGGAGCGGGTGATGTTCCGGGTGTAGTAGGCTGTGGTGGTAAATATGTAGGAGGACTTAATGTCGTAGGACGTGTAGGTTGTGGACACTTGGGGTCAGGCGAGCCTGGATAACAAACTGGTTTCGGAGATGTTGGTTTCGGGCATCTAGGATCGTTCGAACCTGGGAAGCAACGCGGTGGTTCAGGAGTTGTTGGTTTGGGGCACCTGGGGTCAATGGATCCCGGGAAACAACGAGGTGGTTCAGGTGTCGTGGGTTTAGGGCACCTAGGGTCAGTAGATCCAGGGAAGCAACGCTGGGGTTCTGGAGTCGTTGGCTTAGGGCATCTGGGGTCAGTAGATCCAGGGAAGCAACGAGGTGGCTCAGGGGTAGTGGGTTTGGGGCACCTTAGGTCAGTAGATCCCGGGAAACAACGAGGTGGTTCTGGAGTGGTTGGTTTAGGGCACCTGGGGTCAGTAGATCCAGGGAAGCAACGAGGAGGCTCAGGAGTCGTGGGTTTGGGACATCTAGGATCGTTGGATCCAGGGTAACATCTGGGAGCGGGTGATGTTCCCGGTGTAGTAGGCTGTGGTGGTAAATATGTAGGAGGACTTAATGTCGTAGGACGTGTAGGTTGTGGACACTTGGGGTCAGGCGAGCCTGGATAACAAACTGGTTTCGGAGATGTTGGTTTCGGACATCTAGGATCAGTCGAACCTGGGAAGCAACGCGGTGGTTCAGGAGTTGTTGGCTTGGGGCATCTAGGGTCACTGGAACCCGGGAAACAACGAGGAGGCTCAGGTGTTGTAGGCTTGGGGCACCTTGGGTCAGTAGATCCAGGGAAGCAACGAGGAGGCTCAGGAGTTGTAGGCTTGGGGCACCTTGGGTCAGTAGATCCAGGGAAGCATCGAGGAGGCTCAGGAGTTGTAGGCTTGGGGCACCTTGGGTCAGTAGATCCAGGGTAGCATCGAGGAGGCTCAGGAGTTGTAGGCTTGGGGCATCTAGGGTCACTGGAACCCGGGAAACAACGGGGAGGCTCAGGAGTTGTAGGCTTGGGGCACCTGGGGTCAGTTGATCCAGGGAAGCATCGAGGAGGCTCAGGAGTCGTGGGTTTGGGGCACCTTGGGTCAGTTGATCCAGGGAAGCATCGAGGAGGCTCAGGAGTCGTGGGTTTGGGGCACCTTGGGTCAGTTGATCCAGGGAAGCATCGAGGAGGCTCAGGAGTCGTGGGTTTGGGGCACCTTGGGTCAGTTGATCCAGGGAAGCATCGAGGAGGCTCAGGAGTCGTGGGTTTGGGACAATTAGGATCGTTGGATCCAGGGTAACACCTGGGAGTGGGTGACGTACCCGGTGTAGTAGGCTGTGGTGGTAAATACGTCGGAGGACTTAATGTCGTAGGACGTGTTGCCTGTGGGCAATTGGGGTCGGGTGAACCTGGATAACAAACTGGTTTCGGAGATGTTGGTTTAGGGCACCTTGGATCAGTCGAACCTGGGAAGCAACGTGGTGGCTCTGGGGTCGTTGGCTTGGGGCACCTAGGGTCACTGGAACCTGGGAAGCAACGAGGTGGCTCAGGAGTCGTTGGTTTGAGGCAACGGGGGTCAGTTGAACCTGGGAAGCAACGCGGTGGTTCAGGAGTTGTTGGTTTGGGGCACCTGGGGTCAGTAGATCCAGGGAAGCAACGAGGTGGCTCTGGGGTCGTTGGCTTGGGGCACCTGGGGTCAGTTGAGCCGGGATAGCAACGAGGTGGCTCAGGAGTCGTTGGTTTAGGGCACCTAGGGTCAGAAGATCCAGGGAAGCAACGTGGTGGCTCAGGCGTTGTTGGCTTAGGGCATCTAGGGTCGGTGGATCCTGGGAAACAACGTGGTGGCTCAGGAGTTGTTGGTCTGGGACATCTAGGGTCATTTGAACCAGGGAAACATTTTGGCGCAGGTGATGTTGGCGGTAAATATGTAGGTGGGTTCTGTGTAGTTGGTTGTGTTGGTTGTGGACATCTTCGGTCTGGTGAGCCTGGGTAACAGACAGGTGTTACTGTCGTTACTTGTGGGCATCGCGGGTCTGGATTTCCTGGATAGCAGTTTGGTGTAGTCGTTGTAGGCTGTTGTGGACACCGAGGGTCGAGTGAACCGGGGTAGCACTTGATCTGTGGTTCAATGGTGACGCGTTGGCAACCAGGGTCTCGGGAACCCGGGTAACATTGTGATGGTCGTATTGTCGTTGACACTTCTTTAATCACACCATCGCAACTTGAGTCACAGTTGTTTGTACATAGCTGAAATTAGAACAAGCATTTTCATAAATAAATTATTCAGGTAATGGGATAAAAATTATACGTTTCAATAGGTCGAACTAGGAAGACGTTTAAAATTAGCTTGCAACAATAATGTTAATAAATGATAGCTTTTACAATTACTGATAAATAACTTCTCAATGTTTTGAACTATTCTTTAAATAATTACGATTATTATCTACCTCTAAAACAATATCTTAATGATATCATTTAGGAACTACCACTCTTCAAAGAAATGGGAAGTGAGAAAGAACATAATAAGAAAAGCGAAGATATTTACCTCGACGTTACATGTCAGGTAGACTTGGTCGGTCTCTGGGAATCGGAAGGCGCTCACTTTGCTGTAAGCTATCAAAGTTGCTCCACTTTTACCAGTGTTTGTGGTCTTTTGGAACAAGTCGATAAGCTTCTTCTTCCTGTAAGTAAACAAGATATAGTAAGTACCAATTTATAATTTACTCGACTGTCTGAAGCATTTCGAACATCCAATCATTGGATCTTTAATAGAAACAGAATAATGTTGAGATCAACATTGTAACATCGATATTGATAAATCATACATCAGATTTATATTTGTCAGATCTTGACAGTTCTCACCGCATTCAAATAAAAAAAATATTTACTTTCAATTGAGTTTCATGTTTGTCTAGATTTAATCAGTAGTTTAACTTAATAAGCAGGAGGTACAATAAGGATATACGATATGCGTTTGCGTTACTTTACAGAAATCCATAACATAAAATGTTAGGAAAAATATATTGCGTTAATTCCACAAAACATAAGGATGTTTATAAGGATATTTCCTTACTTGGGACAGCCTTCTTTGTCAGTCAGTTGAATCTTGCTGGTCTTAACACCATCGTAGTTTTCGTTGTCATAAGCCCAGCAGTCGTGGATCTTGAGACTGAACTGGTTCCTTACATCCTTCAGGTACACGAGGATTGTCAAGTATTCACCAATCTTGATCGAGTCTTTCAATGGAGTAGTCTAAAAATTATAGAAACGACATGTTAATAAAATAATTTAAAGTCCCACAATATATATGTATGCTCCAAAAATCCTGACTTTTTCCCCTTGAATTTGTCAGTATTCAATTCGGTATTTTATAATACTGTTTTAGTTTCATATCTAGAGTACTTGGAGCAGAGAAACTGGTCTCGTGTTGTCGTCCACACTTACGTTGGGAAAAACTCCTTTCTGAATGTCCATCCAGCATTCAATTCCTCCGGCAGGACCTTCCACAGCTACCACATCCAGCATATCAACCATGAAGGGCTTAAGTTTAAGAGTGTGCTGTTCTTTCGATGCGACCACGCCAGTTGACACTTCTAGAGAAGTGCGCGCACATGATACCTGGAATTAATCAGAAGAGAAATGTAGGTTTTTGAGTTGTTTTATATCGATGGTATGTCTTGGAAGTTAGCAATTTTTGACAAAGATTTTCATCTTGCTTTTTAATGTTTCATGTCAAACAATTGTTACCCTACTAAATACACTTTAAGTACAACACATTACTTGTAGAACTTAACAAGGAGAAAATTCTCTGAGAGATATTTTTTTTTCATATACTAGGGACTATGCTTTCACAAATTCACGTACTTTGCGAGCGAAATCCTGTGGTCCTTGCAGCAGGTCGTCAGCTTGGAAGACGAGCACATTATCGATGGTACCGCAAGCATTGCAGAGGGGACGAGAGCCGCAGCCATTCAGGGGCACTCGGAATGAGTACCGCGACTGACTGCCGCCTAATGATACGTACCTGGAAGATTAACGTGTGGATTAAATACATTGTATGTGTAAATATTTGGGGCAAAATTTAGTATTTTTGATATCAGAGGAATGGAAACGATTATGAGTGGGGTTTGTTATTATGACATCTCATCTCAAAATTATATAAAACCTGTATCTAACTTAATTACATTGGTAGTACATCCGTTCCACGACTTCTTCTTCTTCCACCGAGCCTTTTTCCCAACCATGTTGGGGTCGCCTTCCAGTCTAACCGGATTCAGCTGAGTACCAGTGCTTTACAAGAAGCGACTGCCTATCTGACCTCCTCAACCCAGTTACCCGGGCAACCCGATACCCCTTGGTTAGACTGGCGTCAGACTTACTATCCGTTCCACGACTAATATAAACATATATTATGGCCTATAGGCTATAGGTAGCTACAATCTGTAATCTCTGAATCAATAAAGATTTATTTATTTAAAGTTTAAGTATGAATAAAAATTATACTCACTTGCACTTCGGGTCATTCAGGAACCCCTTACTGTAAATGATACCATCGTAAATGTCTGCGAATTCGACAGTGACGTCGATAAAGTCGCCCGCGCATTGCACATCTATGTCGGGAGAGAGGGGCGAGTCGGCGGCCCTTGACCCCCTAATGAATACGACCCCAGCATCTTCACTGCTTTCGTAGAAAGGTGAGAGCGCATTGTCGCCAGAGAGCTCGCGGTTCAGCTCAACCGCTGTGAGCGTTTGTGGTTCATCTGAAACAGCTGTAGCGAGCGACAGCTACAGCAGAAATATCTTATTAGATTTTATTGAGATAGGTAATCGGATATAAGAGATAATTAATGGGACTAAGGACATTGTATAACACACAAACACATTAACAACTCAAAAGCTAGCAATGCCGAAAGAGGAAGCTTGCTAGTAGACAAAAATATTGTCATTTCAACAGCTCATGTATTTGGAAACTGATAAACATTAACTAGAAGAATACGTTTTAGGACCAAGAAGAGGAACCGTTTAAGAACAGCTTAACTACTGACTAACTAGTAAAATAACTTAATAACAGATGATAACAAAAGAATTAAAAACTTAAAGCATTTAAATAAACACACAATGAATTTAGCTAATATGACAAATAAGAGGCTGTGTAACCGTTCGTCAAATTGCCAAGGATCCGATTGTGAGATGACGGCATTTAAGTTATTATCGTTAAATCAGTAATTTATTGTTCGCGTCGCACAATGGAGTAGACTCTCACGTATTTAATTTGGTGTCACAAAACGCTGCACAATATGAAAACTAAAACACGCTCCAAATTATAGCACGAAATAACTTGAGTTTGTAGTGAGTCCAACTGTCCAATCTTTATATATGATACATTGTTTTTGGCTGCTAATAGATTTGTAGTATTTGTAGTTTTATTGCTTGTAAGTTTTAAATGGAACACTCATATGAGCCTAGACGATATTACTATGAGGTATTTCAAAAAGGAATATTTATAGAATGAGAAAAAAAACTGTTTTGGACCCAACATTTAACTTGCAAATTGTTAGATATTGAAATACATTGGTTCAAATCACAGTGTATCTTTCGTACATCGAGCTGCCTTTTCTCAAACAAGCTTACCGTTAAGCAACAGCGTCCCAGCTTAAAAAACTTAATGATTCTTACACATCCCATGAGGCAACCGGTCGATTATTCACTCGCCCAGTTGACGAAACAATGTCAATAGAGTACATATTTCATCAAACCATGATATCGCACCATGACTTGAGAAACAAAACTTTTTGGGCCAGTGCCCATTGACAGTACGGTACGGCACGGCATTTTTAAGGTGACCAGAAAATACATAATTTATTAGCAGTACGAAATTTATGATAAATTTTCAATCTATACTAATATTATAAAGCTGAGTTTGTTTGTTTGTTTGTTTGTTTGAACGCGCTAATCTCAGGAACTACTGGTTCGATTTGAAAATTTCTTTCAGTGTTAGATAGCCCATTTATCGAGGAAGGCTTCTTCTTTCTCCTGCCCTGTTCCCAAATTTTACTTGGGGTCGGCGCAATATGTCATTTTCTTCCATTCTCCCCTGTCACTCGTCATACTGACACTCACTCCCTTCCTATTCATATAATCTTTCAGGCAATCCAGCCATCTTTTCTTAGGTCTTCCTCTTCCTCTCCATCCATCTACATTCATACTTAGCACACACTTTGTTGCATGCGTATCATCCCTCCTCATTACATGTCCATACCACGACAATCTTCTACTTCTCATCTTTTCTGTAACTGGCGCTACTTTCAGACTTCCTCTAATGTAATCATTCCTCACTTTATCCATTCTTGTAACACCACACATCCATCTCAGCATTCTCATTTCTGTTACATGCACTCTCTTCTCGTCCCTCTTTTTCAATGCCCAACACTCCGATCCATACAGGACGACAGGTCTAATGACGGATTTGTAAATTTTGCCCTTCAGTTTGAGGGGCATCCGCGGGTCACAAATAGCGCTAGTTACCTGTCGCCACTTCATCCATCCCGTATTGATCCGATGCGTAACGTCTCTGTTCACCTCACCGTCACTTTGGACGAGTGAACCAAGGTACCGGAAGTCGGAGCAAACTGGTAGGGGCATGCCGGCTAGGGTTATGGTCATGGGTCCCGAAATACCGCCAAAATCACAATCGAGGAAGGCTATAGGCTACTTTTTACTTACTTTTTATCCCGGTACGGAAAGTAGTTCCCACGGGATGCGGGTGAAACCGCTGGCAGAAGCTAGTATTTAATATATTTGTTCTTTTGCTTACTGATAGGAATTTTTAATTACACGCATGTTGCTGATGTAAAAATTCGAAAATGTCTCTTGTCAGCAAAAGACAAGTAAATAGAATACTGAGAACGGCCGTAAGTTGTCAATGAAACGGTAGCAGATTTTTGACTTTGGACTAACAATCGTTATCATTAAATATTCAACTTTATTACCTCAGCAGTAAGCTATATTTTTAATCGTTGCATATAAATGCTGTATCGTACCGTCGTCGTCAATGGGCACCGAGTCGGCCCTTCAAGTACCTATTTCAAAATTACAAATGCATAAATTAATTGTATTCTCATATTGGTTAATATGACTTCTATTACTTAATATTAGAAGTTTAAGAGATATTGTTTCGTAATTATTTAGATGAGAGAATGCGTGAATCGTTGACCTAACGGCTGGTCATTGTCAGGTCAGCATTTTAATAGTTGTTGAGTTGTTGACAAACTTATCATTAACCTGGATATCATAATGATTGTATGTACCTACGTATGTTGTTTGATTTATTAATTAAAACTTCTTATGTTTACATAAACTTTGAATTACGAATTGGACGTACCTAGTAGGTACCTACAATTTAAAATAGGCACATATTTTTTTACTTTACCTACTAATCCTATCTCTGTTCATAATTTCAAAGTCACAATTAACTGATTTTAATTAATTGACACCTAAGTTAAGTTCGACAAATGTTAAACTAATAATCTATGCGAGAACATTAGAGACAGACAAACTGACTTTCCTTTATATGGCATTGTAAATATATATTTATTTACAATGCCTTTGTCTACCTCCCCAACCCAACAAAAAAATCAATTACATTACACCCTTACGAAACTCCTACAATCAACAAGCCTACACACACAATGTAGGTAATGATATAATAAGGTAACCGTGGATTTATTAAGAGGATCATTAAAATGATCGATGGTGTCATTATGGGGTCGGTGACATACCTGCACGAGTGCAATCAGTGCCGCTATGCGCATGACAGCCGCTTCATGGGGCCCTGGAAGAAAAAAAAAATATTTTAGTAAAATTGATTATATAGTAAAGGACAACAGTCAACATATCAGATTCAGTATCAGATATATCAGATCATATCAGAGTAAGTATTTATAGAAAAGGAGAACAGTCTTTAAAGATAAAAAGTCATTTATTCAAAGTAGGCTGAAAATCAACACATCCTGAAGATCAAAACAAAAGACAGCTTCCAAAATCGCCCGCGAATCGAATTAATGTGAGTTTTCTTAAAACAACAGATTTTATGAACTTTCACGTTCATGTTTCGAAGGAGAAGTTTATCTCGCATATAAATCAAGTACATTGTCATGCATGTGATTAATTAATCATCATTAGTCATCACTTACAAGTCTATAAAATGTCATGTTTATCAAAATTCAATTAACCAGTTAAAAATGTCCCATAATTTATTATCATTCAATTAACGGTTATAGGTACAAAGCGACTGATTATACTAACTTGTTAACGCAATTAGTTTATCTGACAAAAGTAATCATAAAACTGTGATTAATAGACAAAATGATATAACGTCACGAAACCTTTTCGCATAATTAATGTGAATAAAATTAAAAAAATAATTAGCTGTTTCCCGTGTTAATACATTCCATGCCTTGTTAGGGCTGCACAAAACAATAATTCTATAGTGAAATAACACTAATTATATATAACCTAGACCATTTTGGAATGCAATTAAGATTATTCTTCCAGTTAACTAGAAACATGTACTATGTACCTAATAGGAGTCGCTTAGAAAATGATATTTTTTCGCGTCTTAATATTTAAAAAAATGGTCTTTAATTTGAATAGGTCAAATCAAATAAGACAAAAAAAATCAAGGATATTCCGCCGACCCTAAAATAATCAGCCGTAATTTTAACAACTAAACAACCCAAAAAACAATCGGGTTCCTATTAAATGGTAAGTTTACGCATAAATAATCGGCTATTATACGTTCGTTAATAGCTTAAGTGGCAGCTCACGACGGGTTTAATTGTGGAGGCAGCTTCAATTCGTGAGGTCATGGCGTGAACCCTCGCCTGAAGCATCTTCCGCGTCTTGTTTCGTCATAGATTCCTCC
The DNA here is from genome assembly GCA_963856015.1 of Helicoverpa assulta. Lineage (NCBI taxonomy): Eukaryota > Metazoa > Arthropoda > Insecta > Lepidoptera > Noctuidae > Helicoverpa > Helicoverpa assulta. The sequence goes on from CAWLCW010000027.1 coordinate 6,664,440, forward strand.
AATTATACGATCCTTTGTAATTTCGTCATGTCTCTGGTATAATCTAGGAATTTACTGTTCTTTGATGATATTGTTTCCGAGTGTAAGTGTCAATTAATTTTGACATTAATTTACTATGATTTATTGGACTTTTTGATGCCGAAGTAAACATTTTATAGTTATGTCAGCACTGTTATGTTTTCAATTTAAGGAGGCTGAATAATCTAAAACGATTTCCTAAATAAAAATAAATAAATGTCTCCAAGATAAGATGAAGAAGAACAGAAGTATATAATATGTAACTTGGTTATTGTTTCCCGGCTTTTACAAGAAAGTTTGTGATCATTGAGCCTATGAGTAAAAATAATAAGTACCTACATGTCATACAAAAGAATATTTGTGATAACCCAAATTCACCGGTCTCATTATCAGGTGTTGTTTTCTGAACATTTCGACAAGCAAGATTCCTTGTTATCTCGGCTTACAATAACTTGGTCGTGTACGAAATATCTACAGGTTTTATCACAGTAATTAATACTAATCGGCTGAAACAATAGCGGTTCGGTGGTTTCCCAAGTTTTTGTTTGGTCTGCTTGAAGAAACACTAATTTGTATTGTTCCCTCAGCATTGGTGATCGATTACACGACAATCAATTATTGTTTAGTAACCTATCTATTGATTAATGATAACTCGTTAAGAGTGTGAATATAATAGTTTTTTTTTTACTTGTCGTAAATCAGTTTCATTATCTGCAGACTAACAGCCAGTTTCTTCATCAAAAATAAAAGTCAAAGTAATGTCTAAAGTAAAAGTAACGGTCAAATTAATAGCAAAACTAATAGAAAAAAACGAATTTGATCGTTACTTTTACTTTAGACATTACCAACTTTGACTTTTACTTTTGATGAAGAAACTGGCCGTAAACAGTCGCAGTGTTTGGCGTTTTCTGTCAAAAAAATCTTGAATTCAATCAAAGTTTTCAGTCGGTCTGATTCCGGCTTAATACCTTATCTTTATAATCTGCGTAGTTCTAATCATCTTCATACAGATTTATGACCGCAAACAACCTATCGGCCGACTAAAAGTTTGTAGTGTGAGAACGTACCTATTAAACTTCGCAATTTTTTTTATCATCACTCTTTGTGCTTTATGTGATGTGAATGTATTAACCGACTGTCAAAACACGTTATTAATTTACGTCTATTAGGCCTAAAGGTCAAGTGGATGCTTAGCGATAATTTGTACGAAATGAAACATTTTGAATGAATAAAATATTTCGTATGTATGACCTTCAGAGTGAGTGGGAAAGCTTTGGATTACCGGATTTGTTTTGTGAGCAATACTTAATAAGCGTAGTATTTCTTGTATCTTTTATGTTTATGCTTTATTTACTCAAATTAACATAGGTAACGCAGTTTTACAGGGCATTTGACCTAATAGACGAAACGGATCAATTAAATACAACTATTGAAACAAAAGAAAATCATTGTGTCAGTTTTCCAGATAGATAGGTTTAGTAGAGGCTTGCTTATGCCCAAAACGTCCATAACTGTGTTGTCATTTGTTTTTAAAAGGTTCAAAATTTTCCGAACTGCTCAGAAATATGTTTTAGCTGATCAATAAGGAAATTAAATAAACATAAAATTATTAGCAATTATAAACGATGTAATTACTTAATCAAAACAAAATCGTTTAATACGGAATGCGCCTAAATTATACTCAAAAGGAATTCAAACACACACGATTTAATGAAGATAAATTAATCACTCATTTACTTAAACGCTTCGCATTACGAGTACAATCCAAGGTCAAAATCCACCACATACCTACATAAATTCCAGGTAATTCACGCATGAATTCGGTAAAGTTCATCAGGTCATTATCTAACTCAGTGGTTCTTAACCGGTGGTCCGCGGACCACTGGTGGTCCCTGGAGGCATTCTAAGTGGTCCGCGAAGCATTGCTTCGCGACGTTGCTATACGTTGTCTAACTTTATTTTTAACGACTTATCTATGCGAACAGGGGTTTTCGAATGGACGTATAAGTATAAGATATCCATCTTACTTGTCTAACATAAAAAAAATGTTTGGGCTACATTTTAAGTAATTTTGGCTTTGAGTCTTAAAAAATAATTGAAATTTCGCGCTCGCTTCGCTCGCGTATTCAGAAACTGTGTGCCCTTATATTTGCATTTGTCAACAAACAAAAAGTTAAGTACGTTTGGGCCACATTTTACGTAATTTTTGGTTTGAGTCCGAAAAAAATTTCGCGCTCGCTTCGCTCGCGCTTTTGGAAACTAATATAGACAATTGTTTATCACAAAAATCTCATTGCATTAAAATCTGTAAATTTTTGTTTTTAGCTAAATAATAAAGAAATGAGTGCTAATTATAAAGTGTGCTTGTATTCTTTATCAAAGAACCCTCAATTTAGGTAAACCAATGTGGTGGTCCCCGGCAAGACAAACTTTTGGTAAAGTGGTCCCTCATGCCAAAAAGGTTAAGAACCACTGATCTAACTAATCCATGTTTTTGCTATAATTACTTGAGTGATGGTTATTTGTGTTCATGCTTTTGACCTTATAAGCCAAGATGTTTATAATAAGTACATTAGTGTTAGTACGACCCATTCATACATTCTTGACTATGTTTGGTTATTTAATTACTTTATTATTTAAATAAAGATAAACATAGGTACGTTGATGTTAAACGGAAGTCTGCTTTGTAAGGAAGAGGTGATCTTGCCTTATCCTACTACACTTGAAACTAAATATCTACGAGTCAATTGCATAGATTTTTTCTGCTATTATTTATTTAATTATGGATTTTTAATTATTTCTGTCTGACTTATCATATTGATCTAATTATATTAGTAATCTTGAATGCATAGCATATTTTTTTGAGCCTTACACAAGCATGTTTTTGCCCTGCAATTCCCGAAAGCTATTATTTTAGGTAGGTATAGTAAAATGATAAGAGCTTTATTACTCAAACCAAACAAAAGATGCTATTTGACCATTCTGACGTAACGAGCAAGTTTTGTGTGTAGGTAACACACAAATAAAAACATTTAAACGTTCAATTTACGCATGACATGTTAACCAATAAAATTAGATTTTTACGCCTTCAATGGCGGTGTCATCGAATTATTTCGAAGTAAACTGTGTCACGGTCGCCGTGACTTCATCGTATAAACCCTTTGCCCTAGACCGGTTCGACTGGTCGATGCATCGCAATATAATGATATCGATGTATTCGATGTGTTCCCCGAATCGGAATACAATCGAGTTGAACAAGACCCGTCGGCGTTGATTGTTATCGCGATTCGCCTTTTGAGTGAAGTCCGATACTTTCTTGGTGTTGTTACGTGCGTTTCAGATAGATTTTAGGGTCTGATAAAGAGCTTTGTAATCATCGTTTGTATTTTTACCCATCTGGTAACATAGATAAGCCAGTGGTATAGTTTATGTAGAAGATATATAGAAAATGAAAGACCTAATGATTGTGGTTCGTCAGAAAAAAACTCTCATTGGCTAATCTTTTGTAGATAAATAGAGTTAAAGACCAATCTAATTAAGCAAAATCTTCTGAGTTTATATTAGAGCTTCCATTCATACGCATAGGTACCTAGTTGTATCTTATCATTCTCGATAAACATCAGCACCAATCGTATTTATGTCGCGATAAAATATTGGCCATACAGTCGTCAAGGCGGAACGTAAATTTAACTCTTAGGGCCTCCTATCGAGGCTATACGAATACTATTTTAATATAATTATATTTTTAAACGAGACATCCTTACCAATGGGTACTGTAATATGTTAGTGGAAAGATTTAATGGTTTATTTATATGTTTGTTTGCAACGAATAGGTTTCGGATCTATTGAACCGATTTGAATAATATTCTTTTACTCATTGGGCAGCTAGACTCTCTGTGCTGAACATGCGGTATGTTTTATTCAGTTTCCCCGGATCGTAGGTGAAACCAAGTGAAACAGCTAGTACCTATACAAGGTGTTGATTTGCATTTATGCCATACTTCAGGAGGAGGACATAGGTAATATACGTAAATAATCGATTGGAATTACAGTAGACGGGAAATAGCTAATATGCACTGCTTTTTTTGGCATTGTAATGTAGTAAGTAGTATTTCAGAAGTAATCCAATTTTATGAATGAAATTTATGAATAATCGTTGCGTATGCTTTGTGTTTGCGTTTGTGTGAGGGAGCAGCACGGTTTTAAGGCCAGTAGCACACGCGCCAAGTTTAAATACGGCTAGATGACATTGATGGAATTCCGAAAAAAAAAAAATAAAAAAAAATTACGTAACAATTTTTTGTTGATTTGGGTCGAGTGTGATTGGGATGTCATTTGACATGGAGATAATGCATCTTTAAAGAACGATATAGGTTAATTTTTACCCGCTTCAAGAAGGGCCCCAGGTGAAGCCACGTGAATTAGCTAGTTTATCATTAAATGTTTAGTAAAGGATCTGTAGATGTCCCAGGCAGACGAATATTTTCGTATCGTCACGAGGTTTAATGTCAATTTGTGAAGGGCCTGATATTTGGCATTCCTTATACTAATGGTGCCGTTTTATTTCAAGATGTTCAATATTGAAATTGGATATCTGGGAACTAGTTAAGTGAGACGTTAGTTTTAACTAAAGCCTAAGGTCTAAAATTAACATAGGTTCCTCACTTAAGTACCTAATATGTTAATTGGAAAATAATATTAAAAATAATGGTGAATCTCTGCTTACTTTTGAATACGGGGACTACGGATGTCAAAAAACGAAATACTGAGCAAAACACTTCCATCAATGTTTATTTGATTGAAGAAACTTTTCGAAGAGCTTTAATAGGCAAACGAAATCTAGTACAAATCACCCATTTATTTACAAACAAACATTTCTTTCATCACCCACAACTACCTCCAAAATTGTTATTGTTTACGAATTTTGTAACTTCGTTCTACAGACAGTTGCGTAAATCATGTTCACGGCCCAACAATTGCATTATTAATCACTAACAAAGTTCTACATAGTAATTAAACATTTTAAATTAAACGTGGGAATGTAAGTCAGATGTCTTGTGTCCATTATTCTTTAGTTCTCGAGTTCTCAAAACTACATAAGAGTGAGGAAGTTTAACTTTGACATGACCTCTTTAGTCTTATAAATCTGCTTACAGTTGAGAATCTAACAAAGTTTATATCTTAATACGTAGTAAAGGGTATTCGATGATATCTGTGGGCAGTAAATATGTCCCATCTTGTTTATGAGGAAAGAAGCTGTCTCCGTTGGAGAACACGTTTTGAGCACAAAGATTTCGTATTTTAGTAGTATACAAAAGTAAAATGCAAAAACGAATAAAAGGAAAAGTGCTAAAAAAAATTAGGCTTCGTCAACATAATTACTAGGTAAAAATATATCAGTAGGTAGGTGGACACCAATAAAGAACCTAAAACAATGAAAGCAGGAAAATCGTTTGCGGTCCAGTAACTTGAAACCTATTTATTTTTTCAAAAAAAAAAAAACCTTAAAAGAATGTCCGGCATTCAAAGGCTTTCACATATAAATAAATACTTGGCATATTTTACGTAAACGTAAGTAATGTTTCCGCCGTCACTGTGACTGATAAAAAACAATTTGAAATAATGCACAAGTCCGAGAAACAAGAGTTACATCAGTACTAGTATTTACATAGGTATTGGACGTTACGTAAAATGCTTTATCTTGCGTTCTCGGTAAAATAGGTTAAATGGGTTTCCGACGGTTCGTGGTAAAAATAAGCCTCTTGTTTCTGTGGCTAATAGGCTAATATTTCATTGAGTTGAATAATCTTCAGAAGAAAACAAACAATGTAAATACAGAAAAGTTACTTGGAGTAGACTATGTTACTGGTAGGAATTAGACATTTATTGGAATGTTTTCCATGCAATGAAAACCATCCGTTGTATCCGATGACAAACCATAGCCACCCAAAACGTTATTTAATCTTCAATATAATGTCGCATTGCCACTAAAGACTTCTTACGTCACAAAGTCCTATATCAATCGTTTTCAAGGCAAACCTCCGAACATCGAACATTTAAAACATCCACAAGTATCGTGGAACATTTTTCCTTAATAATATCATTTCATAACACTTACACAATGTTCCAAGGCGGTCAAGCGATGAATCTTCAGTGTACCTACCCCCTTAATTATACCTTATGACTGTGAACCTTAATTCGCGGTCGGCAATATGTGTGGGTACCAATATTGCAAAACTTTGCGGGTCATGATTGAGGATCTTATAATTTTATACATTACAGGGAAATCACTTAGCTTCGGTATAAATTATTGTGGGAAGCCGTTAACGAGGATAGTAAATTATTTCATGATGTGTTTTATATGGACGTTTATAGTAAACTGAGGATGGTGTCTAATTGAAATATGCCTAAGATATCACACCCACGTACATCATGTAGATTTACAACGCTTCGACTAAAAATAATGAAGATTCATTTATGAAGTCGTAATCACAGTAATATTTGATAAAACTAATTACGCTGATGTAAATTCTTCAATGAGACTAGCGCATCATAAGCCCAAAGAGATCCTATCCAATTTACAACTACTCACAAACATTTGAGTTGCATATACAATATGCGGTATTGATGTTAACAACTAAACGGTTTTTGTTGCTTCGAAAATTATGTAGCCTGGCAAAACAAATTAACACATAGTAGTTCATGAACTTTTGACCAGTACTTATAATACGATTTAAGCAATATTATTGCGTGTACACAACATAACACACTACACAGATTACTTTTAACTTAATGCTGACGGTTATTAAGTAAATATTTTAAGTGGAATGACTGTTTAAACACTGAAGGCAAAATGACATAATTGTATTCCAATTTTCTTGCTGTTTAACTTGTTAAACATTAATAAACTTCTTACTGCACAAAATACCGTAGTTGATGCAGTAAGTAAGGATGGTGATTTACCTGGAACAATAAAATATGATTTATTAGTACTTATGTTAAAGATGAACAAAGAGATAAACTCTTCAATCAAATCAATATTAAATAAAAATATATAGGCAATAATTGAAACATATTCAAAGGTTATAGAAGGGACAACACAGTCACGTCGGCAGTTATTGAACATCACGATATTCGTAATAATAATATGTCATTGAAAGACAAACTCAATCATTGATGCAATGTTTAATGTGGAATATTTTATGGCTAAAGGAAGGCCCGACCGTACCTATGTCATCATACCATTACGAATACTTTAAATTTGCATTTTATAATACACTTTAATTTGTGTGATGCAGAAATAATCTGAAATCTTGACGTGCATCATACGATTGGTTCTACTCTATGAGAACGTTAAGAACTTTGACCACTTACGACTCCAGCTCTGGGTCAATTGATTATTATGGTTTTCTATTTCAATATATGTATTTATATACGGCTTTTAGAAGATATTGATAGCTGCAATAACGATCTTATTCCATAGATGGTATTTACTAAAGCATAAAGGACAATTTTAATAGAGTTCACATTCAATCTTTGGAAGCAGGCTAAACAAAATTTTGAAATCTTCTTTATGAGCATAATTATAATTAAAACGATAATAATAAATAAGGAAATTTTAAATTCGTTACGGTTGAACTGTGTGAGTGGTTTAGAACGGTCTGTGTAACCTTTACATCGGCGTGTCAGGTCAGACATGACGACGCGAGCGCAGAACCCAACGGTCCTGGTAAAGATCATCCAATAAATAAACGCATCCATTCACTTATGTGAATGTACTCGTGAAATCCATTGAGAACTTGTTAGAAAACTAATTCTACATGATGATATTGTTAAAACAATACACTACACATAAAGTAGATACTGAAAATTAATAATGATCTGATTTTTTTGCAAGAACAGTGGTGATAATTTTATTTGTTATGGGTATTGCCTATTACTGCCAATTACAAAGAGCGTCAGTATTACAAGACTATGTTACAAGCTCATAAATGAAATCCAAGAACCATTGTTGATGTTTTAACTGCTTCTAACAAACTAAGAGAATCGGTACAGCTTTAAAATATTAAGACCTTTTGTCGCAACACGTAAGTTTACGCTGATATTCTAAGCGATGTTCACAAACGATGCTTGCTCAAGTAGGGTACCGTTCTCACGATTACCTTCATTAGTTTTATCTTTTGATGTATTTTTAGCCGTCTCCTATTGGCTGAGACTATTAACGAAATCATGACCTTTAGGTTCTTTAGAATTATTATCAATTTCATCTTTGTTAACTTTAACGTTTCTTCATTCATCATTAATATGCTTCCTTATATGATCATAAACATTCTGACCACGGTACTAGAAACCAAGCATAAAATTATCGTGTAACATAATGTTCGTACCGTGAAAATGTGAAGCAATCTAATTACCTACATCATTACCCTTTGTAAATAAAGATGGTACATAATCCGTGTGAGCAATAAAGCTTTACGTAGGAACTCGTCGATCATGTAAAGGTTAAATTTTGTATGTATTGTAATTATCTGTATGGTTTACACCATCTTTAGTATGTTAAAGGTAATGATGGTGACTCTTTTCAACTTTAATATTACAATGTAGCTTCGTTGCACTTTCATTTTCAGAGAAGAAGGGAAGAAGGGTAGTCTTACAAGTTATGTATATTGTCAACAAATTGACCCATATCGGATATCAAGCCTCCAGATATTTTACATGCGAAAATTGGTCTCGTTTGACATCGGGTTGGTATCAAACCTTTATGCTCACCAATTAACCTGACTTCAAAGAGTCATCTAATATAGATACTATCAAAAATTCCCACACTATTGATGTTCATACGAAAATATCGCTCGATTTTAATTACAATGTTTTTAGATATATTCAAGGGCGTGTCTATTTATTGCCGTGTAAAGTTAAAACAATGGCGGGAGTAGTTGGGCAATATATAGAAGGTGTCATTTAATGGAGCCTTGGACAATAGTAGAAGCTGGTTTCTCACAGACTTGCTAAAAGTAAAAACGCAAATCTATGAGGAAATAGTCAAACGGATGCGGTTTGCATGTCTTGTAATTATTTGTCTTTAGATGGACAGTGGTTATTCGTGGTTATCGTTTCAACACGTTTGGAATCTGTCATTGATCTATTGGTCACACGTGTTCTTTGATCAACATGTGCTTAGTAGGAACTCATTTGTAGTTGTCAACTTGCTTGTGATGTCTTTTTATTATTCTGCTATATTTATTCATAAGTAAAATCTGCCAAAGCCACTGAGAAGAACAATTTTGATGATAATATGCATGAGCCAGAACTGAGATAAAATTATGAACTTCACAAACTTTTTCACACATCATGTATAGCGAGTTTGATAATCGAGAATGAGTAATTCTTAAATCAAAAGAATGAGTTACCATTAGCGCAGTAGAAAAGGTCAAAATATTACCTAACCGTGTCACAAGATGACCATTAAACATTATTTAACCGACTTAAATTATCATTGCGGTTGACTTCTCGAGGACATTTTTATCCTAATTACAGACATTCATTTTTATTAACTTTTAAGGTAAAATAAAATAAAAATTAAAAGAACTATAGATTCTATTCTTATTCTAAACGGAGTATATCCTAGTGATATTTACACGTGACTTGAAATCTGATAATGTCGTTTTGTGCATGTTTAAATAAATTAATACTAATCTTTTCTCGGGAGTCTTTTATTTTAAACAAATGTTACGCATGTCCGTAGTGGTTTTAAGTTTTGCAGTTGCTAAGGCTACTATTGATAGTCGTTCTAAAAGGGAGTAGGTAAGTCGTTTTCTCCGAAGGTCTTTTTCAGCCGTTTTTCTTAAATTACTCTTTTCTTTGAAAATTCTGTCGTTTTAAGAAAATTAATTTATGTTGTTGGTGAACTTGAGCATAAGGTGCCTAAAAAAGACGTCGGAATTGTGATATATCCTTGCCTTTTAAAGTTTTTTAAATACATTATGTTTTGTTTACATTAAAATATTATAATATAAACATTAAGGTTCACCCAAATAAGACGTTTACCTTAATTTAATAGCATTATAATGTATCTTCCTGTTCTGTTCTGCATAGACTAAAGTTCATAGTTCGTGCGCTTTATGGATAGATTGAGATAATCTGTGCCCCTCCTTGATTGAGCCCATAGACTAATGTTAGGTCATAGAGTAACTTCATAAAATGCTTGCATAAAATGTTAGGCATCCGAGAATATTTGCGAAATGTGGGCTTTTCTTCTGAAGAACTTTCCCATGAATTTAAAAGAACGTTATTTCACAACTATAACTGCCTTTAAGCAAATCTTAATTTATCATGAGAGACATTATGACAGGCTCGTTCATCAAAAATAAAACAATAAAATATCAATTACCATATAAACAAAAAACATTATTGTTAAATCCAAGAGTAGATTGATGAGCCTTGACATTTAACTAAAACATCATTTCGAATTGTTAATTTTATTCGAATTTAGAACATTAAAACGATAGGACCGGGTCAAATGTCATGTCATAGACAAAAAATACAATTTATTTCTTTTTCACAATTATTAAAACATGTTGGACAACTTTTTTTCTACGGAACTCGTTTTTATTATTATAGTTTTCATCCTTGACTTTGAATATCAATTTTATGTGTCTGTAGTTTCCATAGGGATTATCTATTAGGTATAATAGAAAAGTTTTTATCGTAATAAAATAAACTTTTGAACATTGTTGTTAGGTGAAGAGAATAAGTTTTAATTTATGTATCAGCTTTTAAGGGTCATAAAAGCAAATCCATATTTGGACTTACGATTACTCATAAGTTTTGATAGGCATTTAACATTAGGACTCATGCATGACACATCTGTACAGCAAAGATCAACATTATCATTACAAGTTAATAATCATAAAATTTAATGTCAAAACCATACAATAGATACAAAATAATATACATACATACGTATAGTTATTAATATTAATATTATAGGTTTCGCAAATTGTGTCATCAAAGTAATAACTTGTCTAAAGAATTATTCTCACACTCATCAATTTAACGGCTAAGCAAAGTTACCACATAGAGAACATTACCAGTCAAATGTTAGGTTATAAGAGTAACCGCAGACTGCAAACTTTTAGTCGGCCGATAGTTTGTTTGCGCTCAAAAATCAGTTTGATTATGAATGGTAGTACGCACATTACAAAGATCATATGTAGCCGGTATGAGAAGGACTGACGAACTTTGATTTGCTTTAAAAAAACAATTGCCTACTATCGGGTCATCTGTCGGTCGATTGTTTAGTCTGTAGTGTGCCAGTACTCTGAAGAAGGTTGCTTGTTCACAATAAAAAAAAAATGGTAAATGCCATATCTGTCAGAGGCAAAGGTCTGTGGATGAGTCACGATGCACAGATGGGTAGTCCGTTCTCACAAACCATTGATGTTATTACAGTTGGTTCACGATTTCATTAGTTAAGTTTTTATTCTGTGGCGTAATCTAACTGACTTTATGTTATTGTTCCGGTGTAATTTTAATGTTTCCGGATTTTAATGTCTATGTTTTGGCTTTTGAGGTCGTTGTTATGCACGATTAGATTGAAGATGGAATCATATTTTTGTCGTTTTAATTTAGATAATATTTTATTCAAATTAAAAATTATGTCACAATATTAAATTAGCAAAATACAGCCATTTATTTTTGCAATTTATATTGTTTAAACTTGTTTAGAAAAGCCTTTAAATATGTAGATTTTTGCTAGTAAATGTTGCAAAACAACTTCAACGTGAGTTTGCGTCATAACGTTAAATATTAGGTAAATTATAAGTTCATTGATATCTGGTTATGTTTGTTAATTTGACCTTTGGGAGCTTTCACCATAATATGTCTTCAAATGATAGATATTCTATGATTATCTAGGCAGTAACTATGTACAATTACTCGTCTTCGTGATTTAGATTTACACAAAATTATCTCCATGCCCGAAGGGTATGGTAGAAAATACAACCGAAAGCTTAAAAGTAAGACTTGAAAGTTCGAATTGTGCATAACACAAATAGTACGTACATTACATATAGATAGGATTTCTTATTTTTAAATGTTTCATGTATTAGAAAAAAAAACCCCAAAAACAATTTAAAAATGGCTTCGCCTTTATATTGTAATCAAATCTATCAACATATATTAACGAGGCGGTTTATATAACTTGCGTAAGTCAAGGAAAATTAATACACAAATATAGCACGAATGACACACTTGTTCGCATTAAAAACAATGGAAGATCGCCACTCCTAAACTTGATCATCGATCGTTTATCAAGCAAACGATCAGATGTGGGATTGTTGCGCATTTGCTCGAAATGTCAAAATGGAAAGCTGTATTCTTATATGGCAAGATTATACTGGGAAAGGTGCAATTATCCCTATTGACAATATCAATCTATCAATCGTGGTCTTGTTATGTAATGATGGTAATATGTCGGTATGTAATTGTGACGATTCGTATGTGTGTGTAAATGATTCTGATATGACACCACTAGTTTTTATGATCAGGGCATTGACCTCATATTCTGCATTGTCATAAATACAGTACAAGAATATTGAAGCTTTTACTTAGAGGCTACTGTCGAAGTTTTTTTTTTTAAATGTTGTTTAAAGTTCCATATAATAATAGGAAGGAGGTAATTATTTTTGCATAGACATAATGATATATCGTTATGTAGAGATGGCCGTATCATAACACCAATTAAATGCTTTGAACCTTATAATTACTAATTACATCACAAACATATTCATAATAGGTACGTACCATACCAAATAAGATAGTAAACAAATAAGCAAATTGAAAGGTATTAATTAAATCGTTATAAAATAATAGTGAGTGTGCCATCCGACGATTATTTTGTAATACCTACAACTTGCGTCATATTGTGAAATGGATACTCCGAACTCCCATAGATTACATTACATAACTCCCTTGTTTAGCCCATACATTTTTATTAAATATACACTTATAAATAATATGCCTATTTCTCTATTAATTTATGTAAAACACTTGTATTTGGAATCCCATAAAATGTCACGAAGTTCAACAAGAAAAATGACAGGCGTAACTTATTCTGATTTTGTGTTTTTGCAACTTTGAATTTGCGACATAGATTCAGTCTATAGTAAAAGAAAAATATTGTGTTTTTGTTAATATTTAAAATAGGTACATTACTTAATATGAGAATGTTTCATTACCCTTCTAAGAGTTTGACTTCATAGAAAAGCGTAGTTTTCATTGCGAAACTGAAATTAGAATAGACGGATATCTGTTTCATCAATTATACATTTGCATTTATATCTATTGATTAAGTTCTCATGATTTAATATTTAAATTGCTGAAAGATTCCGAGTTATTAACATGCCCATTAAGATTATACAAAACAATAAAATTTTATTCTATTTTTTCACTTTTAAGTTGTTACCTACTCATAGTAAAAGGTGAAGCACCAAAAGTGCATTAACCTATTACAAAATGTAACAATTAACATCAGCTGATTTTAGCATGACCAAAGACGTCTCTCAGTCCATCTGTCGAGGTATTCCACGAAGCACACCCAAACGAAGCACACCTAGACGAAGCACACCTAAAGTATTCCACTTAGCACACCCGTAGGTGGGCTTCAAATAAAAAAATAAATTAATTAAATTCCTATTCCACGAAGCACACCTAAGAATATCACTCGCATAGTGCGGGGACTAAGGAATAAAAATGTCGATAGAGGAACATATTTATTATTTAAAAGACTAACTTAAATTTCTAACACCATTCAGTTACATTATAATAATGTAATACAATACTTGTAATTTTCATAATGTTCAAATATAAATCCCATAGATAAGACGTATACATGATGCGCTAATAGTAAACGCGTGCGCTAGCCACTAGATTCGCGAGCCAACCCGAATTTAGCCGAGCATTTTAAATGAAAAACTTCGATGTAGGTAAAGGTTTTAATAGCTCTCATATAAATATAATAAATTAATAAAATTTACATTAAAAAACACAGGTGAAGACAACATGGGCATTTTATAAACCCGAAAATGTGACTCGATACTTTTTGTACCGATTACAAAAGTACCAGGAGCCCATAACTAGCAAAGAGATTGTATACATAAAAATATTCACAAACAAGAAAATAAATATAAAATTTAATTAACAAAAATAATTTGAATATAGTCAGCAGTTGTGTTACACTTCCAGGGCACTCAGCAACCAACTAATAATGCATTTACACCACATGTTTTTTTGCTAATACCGATAATAGTAAATAGTTACACAAAACAATAGAAACCGGACCATACTTCGCCCCTTCTTCTATATTTTGTCTCTTTCTAGAAAACAAAAGGCTTCTGTTTTATTACCTGATTTTATATATAAAATAAGTTATACCGGGATTTTCAAAAAATTGGTTGACATACATAAAATACAATTCATCGACATGGTGTAAATTGGTATGTTTATCTACAATTAGTATATATAAAACATACAATCCTGACACTCTTGACTGCTATACTTCTGTAAGTTATGCGGTCCTAGTACACGGTGGGCAGTTCCATGGACACTCGTTGATTGGTATATTACTCATCTGATTTATGCGGTCCTGGTATTTTGGTTTTGGCCGTGCGTTGTGTGACGCCCCGTTGAAATCGGGATTTTATTAATAGCGTCTTGCCAAATTCGGAAAAAAACATAACCAACATAAATAAAAAAAAAAAACATAATTACAATATTGTAAAACTTTTCTTGTTGACAGTACTTTTTACAAAATAAAGTACGGATGACGAATTGAAACTAAGCAAAATAAAATATTTTATCGAATGACAAACTGAGACACGTTTTTATGTATGCCAAATCACTAATGACGAATTGGGCATAACTCTTCCCAACTATGTTGGGGTTGGCTTCCAATCTAACCGGATTCAGCTAATAATTATGAAACAATCTGTGATTTTAAATAGTAAGATTACAAAAATGACAAATATTGTGTCACATTATTATAATAAAACTAAATGGTGTTAGAAAATGTTAGTCTTTTAAATAATAAATATGTTCTTCTATCGACATTTTTATTCCTTAGTCCCCGCACTATGCGAGTGATATTCTTAGGTGTGCTTCGTGGAATAGGAAATTAATTAATTTTTTTTTTATTTGAAGCCCACCTACGGGTGTGCTAAGTGGAATACTTTAGGTGTGCTTCGTCTGGGTGTGCTTCGTTTGGGTGCGCTTCGTGGAATACCTCATCCAACACACCACTCTCTTTTGTTTCAAGATGGAACACCCAAAAATAGCAATCAATCATAATTACACATCATTTTGCAATCGCATCGATTTCCTAACAGATTTCAGTCGATTATTCTCACGTTAAAAGTAACTGACTATAAATTTTATGCATGCAAATGCATTGCAGTGAAAATGAGACGTTTGTGGGAATACACGTGAACTATGATGTGTGAACTCGATTATGGTGCTAGTTAGTGTATGAGTTAGTGTGTGTTAATGTAGTTAATATGGAAACAGCGATTTTAATGAAGGATGGATTATGCTTTAAGTAATAATTAGACATGATGCGTAATTTATTTAATGCTCCTATTATTAGTTTCTCAAAAATATTCCGATTTTTTGTCTATTACATTAAACAAAGTCAAATACTTTTATTTCCAGTGTACCTTCGAAGGTTCTTATGAAACGTCACACGAGTTGTATGGTTTCAAAAAAAAAATGCTCTCGTAGAGAAGAGCTAGCAAGAAACTTCGGAAATCAGTTAATATTAATAAAACTTTGACATATGCTAACTTGCCTAGAATAGTATAGAAATATAATATTTATGTTAGTCTTTAAGGTCAGGCAGCCTGAAAATAAAGGTATTTGATAGTAAATATTGATCAATTAAAAGAACACATCATTCAGAAACAGCATATCCCAATAAAATAAAACAAAATCTCGAAACAATACAAACCTATAAGCATTTGTCAAGCTCAACAGTCACACAATAGGACATCGTGTCTAGTTCCCAGTACTTTCTCTAGTCGTGATCGACTGGTTCAGAGCATCGTCTCGCGTCTGATCATTACAAGATAATATTTCCGCTAGATTTGCATCCATCCTGGTTATTTTGCTGACCGTTGATTTTAATGTTGATGAGATTTGCAATTCCTGATTTGTAGTCTTAGTAACGTCTTGGTAGCATCCCGAAGGTCAGAATTATATTGCAAAAAAAAGTAAAACGTAAGGGTAATAAAATATGTTTATTAATTTAAGTATTTGTGTTTTTAAGTATACGTAGGCATGTTACATAAAACTGATTTATGCTACCAAAGTTTTTGACTTATATTAAAAACTGTTTTAAAATTAATGATGAATGAAAGTTTCATAATGTTACAATATCATTCAGTAGCCCCACTGAGTGATCAGGTGGGTGTGGCTAGATTATTAAAAACACATTATAAAATTCATATTTACATAATGATTATGTAAATTTAGATGTCAAGTTCTAAAAAGTTGTAGCATCTGAATCAATAGGTTGAAGTTGAATGAACAATAATACATTAAGGGCCAAAAAACACGGGCCAGTTCTTTCAAACTAAAATATTATTCGAATCACAGAAGATAGAAACAAGGTAAGAAAACAGCAAAGAATTATAATCAACGCTGTCATTTAAGCTCCTATAAAAAAATATCTTCTTTATTATGCTATCGTACCATGTTGAAAAGAAAACGATCACTTAACAAAAAAGGTGTGAGTCCAATTTATTGTCCCCAAGTGTAAAATATTTATTGGACAGTCGTAAACTAGTAACCTCGCGTTATGCGAAAAACCTACCTTTATTCGGAATCCATCACCATTAATGTCAAACTTGATCATAATAAGATATTTCGCATAAACAATAAATTATCACAGTTTGATGTTTTTATTACTAAACTTGGAAGTAACTTTAATAAAATATAGGTATGTCAAGGCTACACGTAAAGTAGTGTTACGTAGTGAGTAAAGAACCAACCTCTCAAGAATGAGGGTGTGTTCGATTCCAGATCAGGCAAGTACCAATGCAAGTGCAAATAAGTTTGTATGTACTTCCTAAGTATGTCTTGGACACCAATGACCGTGTTTCGGAGGCACGATAACCTCTAGGTGCCGCCAGTCGTTACGGGTCAGAAGTCAGAAGTCACTAAGTCTGACAATCAATCTTACCTAGGGGTATGGGGTTGCCCGGGTAACTGAGTTGAGGAGGACAGCTAGTTAGTCGCTCCTTGTAAAACACTGGTACTTAGCTGCATCAGGTTAGACTGGAAGCCGGCCCTAACATAATTGGAAAAAAAGTTTTTGTGGTAAGACGGATAGTATCTTAATGCACCTGTTTCACTACCAACTGTCTTTAATCAAAATTAAAGTCAATGGTCAATTTATGGTTAACTGTCCATGACCATCAATAATTTCTTTGGTAAAACTGTCAATATATTATAGAGTACAACTATAAAATCCTAACTAATATTATAAATGTGAAAGTAACTCTGTCTGTCTGTCTTTCTGTCTGTCTGTCTGTCTGTCTGTCTTTTCTTCACGCCTAAACTACTGAACCGATTTGTGTGAAATTTGGTACAGACATAGTTTGGGACTTGAGAAAGGACATAGGATAGTTTTTATTACAAAGAAATAAAAAATAAAATTTATTCCGGACATATAGCGCCATCTATTGGTCAAACCAAAAATCTGCTGGAAGTCACTATTCCACGCGAACGAAGTCGCGGGCAAAAGCTAGTATTTTTATAAGTTAATCAGCGTGAGGCAGAAATACCTAATGTCTGTAATCAGAAAAAGCTATGTTTTCATAACTTCATTACCTTGGAATTCAATACCTAATTAGTTATAAAAAACTTTTTTACAAAAAAATATAACCGACTTCCCAAAACACTAAAAAGCAAAAAAAAACTAATTTTAGGTGCATCGGCCTAGAAGTCGGTGTCTAATGGATGTACTAAAATTAGTTTTTTTTTTCTTTTTAGTGTTTTGGGAAGTCGGTTATATTTTTTTGTAAAAAAGTTTTTTATTTTCAGTTTTTCAGTGAAACGAATAGGTCACTATCCACATAACTAGAAAGTTCTCATTGATACGAAGAATACAAGCCCAAACACGAGGTAGTTTTCATTTTCAGTTGTCGAGCTCCCTCGACCTTCTCTGGTCTCCATCATCAGGTCAGCTCCAAACCTTCACTGTTGCAAAGGTCTCGTCAATACGAATAATATAAGCCCAAACACGAGGTAGTTTACAGACTCAGTTGTCGAGTTCCCTCGACCTTCTTTGGTCTCCATCATCAGGTCAGCTCCAAACCTTTACTGTTGAATAGTGCTATCAGACATACATATGAGTGTCAAGGTTTAACCCTATGTATGCTTACAACTTTCGAAAGTTGCCCTCGATTTCTCAGGGTTTCCACCATCAGATCCCTGACCTGATGACTATGGGACCAATTGGCAGCTATTCCGCGTCGAACAAAAAAAGAATCACGTAAATCGGTCTATAAACCTCGGCGTAATCGATGTACATACATAGAAAAAAAAAAAAACATACCGGCCGAATTGAGAACCTCCTCCTTTTTGGGAAGTCGGTTAAAAAGTCTACACAGATGATGAGATACATGTCAAGGCTATTGAAGTTTATTTATTTATTTTTTTAAGTAATGTCGTTTACAAAAACCATATTTACCAAATTGTGATTTCATCAAAATATTATTAGGTATTATCGATTTTAAAGAGGCTTTGATTGGACGTAATCAATTTGCGCTTGCGTTAATCTAATCATCACTTATTTTATTAGTTGTTGAGTTTTACCTGTCAACACTGAATATAAATTAATTGCATTAACTTTGTGTATGTGTCAGTTAAAAGCTTTTTTCTTTAAAGTGTTGCAATATAAAGTTAAAATATTATGTGTAGGTAGATAAATTATCTACTTGAATGTCAATCAGGCTATGAGATGAGTCAAAGTTCACATTATGACATTTTGACTAATTATACAATACTATGAGGCGACAAAACGACGGACATAAATAAAAACTATGTATGTATCTGTCGTAGATCTAAGAGCTCCACACACTGCAAACCTTTAGTCGGCCGATGGTTTGTTTGGGCTCATAAATCAGTATAAGTAAGTTCAACTCAGTCGTGCGCGCGGCCTTATGTGTGGGTAACCCTTGTACATATACAGTGACTTTGTGTGCGTGACAAGAGGTACAGTCGGGTACACTACAGTTATTTAGGGGTTGTATACGGGTGTTTAAAGAAATACTGTTATTACGTAATTTAATGTTTATTTATTTATAATGATTCTGAATCGCTACTTGAAAAATCAAATGATGAATTTTCGGATTCGCTACTCTCCTAGGTGAATAAAATATATTCTGACTATAAATTCTGACTCCATGTCAAAATGTCTATAGTATTCTTCTTTTTTCTTTTGTACATGTCAACAAGTATTACCCCACATCCCTTCATCAATTTGACTCAAACGTTCATTTATGAGTTTCATTATTTCCGTCTTATTTTGGTCGACATTATGCGAAGCAATTACATTTTTTAAAATCCCCCACACATTTTGTTTACATTATTATACTAGATTATACCTCTTTTTACATTCTTAGTCCACACTTTTATTTATTGTCTGCGTACCCCGAGCTAGAAAATATGTAAGGAGTATTTAATTCATCTTAGATATTTCACCTTATTTATTTCTTAGATACTGTCAATGTCAATTTGAAAAGACGTATGAGAAAATAATGAAAAAATATATTTAACTAGCTTTCGCCCGCGGTTTCACCCGCATCCCGTAGCCGGATGGTGACAAAAACTCCTAAAACCTTCTCCCGGGTCTAAGTTACCTCCCCTCTAATTTTCAGCCAAATCGGTCAAGCCGTTTTCAAGTTATGTCGTGACAACGGAAAGCGGGTTTCATTCTAATATACAACATGTAACGTAATTAACGCACACCCTCAAACACCCTAATTAGAATATTATGTTATAATCACAATACATACACTGAATTTTTAATTTAACATGCATGTGCATTGTTATTTACTAAATTAGTTATACCAATTCTTGGAGAAGTTTTTGGTCATACTACCTACTACGCACGCAACGCACTCGACTCGACACAACGTAACGAAACTACGGAAAAAGCCTATTAAAAAAGGTCTATTTGAATTTGTTTTGACTGTACAGGGTTAATATGACAATAAATTCCGTAGTTTTAATTATTTTTGGGATAAAAAATTACCTATATTAAAAATGATATAAATCGATTCAGTAAACGATTCTGAACAAACTAATTTCAAGATGTGCGTTAATTAAGTTACAGGTTGTATATAGATAATAAAAAGCTTTGAATGTTGTTTCATTTTTTGAAACGCTTTACCTGACTCCTTAATAATGTCTCCGTGAATAACTAGTATTTTCGTAAACGACTGTACCCATAAGAAAAAGCGATAAGAACACGTCATGCTCGGACGACGTCACTGTCACACGAATGAAAGTTGTATATTTACAAGCCGACGCACACATAGGGCCGCGCGCAAATCTGAGTTGAACTATCTTATATGAATATGAATTGAATAGCAGTACGCACATTACAAACATCGGTATAAAGCCGGTATCAGACCGACTGGAAACTTTGATTGGAATCAAGATTTTCATTGAGAAAAAATTGCTAACCATCGTGTCAACTTTAGTGTGTGTTGTTATGTTTGAATATTCATTCGTTCTATCTTGGGAGATTCTACATGTGTATTTGGTAATTTCATAATATCTGTCGGAACATATTAAGTAGGTACCTAATGCATTTGTATACCTAAGCTTTAAAGTTCAGAACATGGCCTTCTGTTTAAAAATAAGTTCGAATATGCATTTAGACTGACGTGCTTTTGTTTTTTTTGTAATTTTAATTTGTAGATGTGGATTTATTTATGGTTTTTATCTTATGTAAAAATCTTTAATTGGCAGTTTTTATGCACGACCTGACATAACAAGATTTTAGTAGGTACGGTTCTTAGATTTTCGGCAGGCAATATGGCATAGTCTCCTCCTGTCCTTATCTTATTTCTTTGGAGTCGGTTGAGGTTGTCATTTTCTTTACTTGTCAAGGTTTAGTTTAAATGTCCTCAACGACAACAACCCATTGACATATAAATATAGGGACAGGAAATGTCACGAAAAAAACGTGCACACCTACTGTCAGTCTGCAGTAGTAACTAAAATGGCTACCATTACTAGGGTTGTACCACTACCGGATTCAACAAATATCGATATTGTATTCTAGTTAGAAGTACGTACGAGTCTTACTGTGTGCATAAAAATAACCGAGTATAAATAATTTCTTCGTCATAGAACTAACTATCACATTAACTTCACAGATACTAATAACCTCAACAACATCAACCAAATGGGAGGAGTCATTTCAGTAGGGTGATACCTTTGAAAAAAAAAACACAGGCAAAGTAATTATTAATTATTTATTATTTCAAATAGCCCTATGAAAGTTCTTTCACGTCAGACTAGTTGCAGGGTGCCAAAGATTCGGTCTTATGAAAAAGAATCCGCAAGAAACGCCATAAGTAGATACTCTCTTAAAAAAAATACAATAATTTACAATCGTTTTCAAGCTATTCATGAGAAAGTTTTATAATGCAAATGGAGCTAATTATGTATTAATCGATTGTACAAAACAATTTTGTGCCGGCGGCCATATTGGATTTACAATGTTATTGATATTACTATATTGTATTGTCATCGGAATTAAAGGTGTATACAAAATTTCAGATTAATCGGTTGACAGGAAGAGGGTGAATTTTGAATCTTAAGATATCCAGTGTTCTATTAAAACAACTATCTTCAAAGTGAAGCGAACAGACATACCAATATTTATGTCTGGGATTAATATTTTCCTCACCAATAGCTTCTAACCATTTTGTCCTTAAATCATTTCGTATAGGAAACCTGCAAAAAATGTTTTTTAATTAAAGAACATCAAAACTTGAACTTATCTATAGATACTTTGATTATTTGTTTGGATTGAATAGGCTCCGAAACAAGTTGACCGATTTGAAAGCTACACTTTACCCGGTGGGCATAGGCTATTACTGTTTGGGTACGGGAATTAGATCCGTCGGAACGCGAGTAATACCGCGATGAAAAGATAGTACTTAAGTAAATAACAAAATAGAGATGTTCTATTCAACATAATACACAACTCTGAGGGCTCAGTGTCTTAGGAACAGTAACTTCTGTTGTTAAAATTAGTAAAAGCTGAATTATAAAAGTGGATATTATATCGATACAGTTATGACAACTGTACAGCACTATGCCAATATTATGACATGTTATTGTAAACAACATTTATTTCTAAATATAGCTTTTTATACAGAAATAAACTTAAATATAAGTACTTTCACCATCAATTCATGTTTCCGTAACATATTTTTTATCCAATGTGAATTAGTTTATGTAGAATCTAGCAAAAACTGGTTACTAACCTGTGTAAAGACAATCCTGCTTGATTTTTGTGCTTACTTGCACCACACTTCACGATACAACACGTAGGCATACTCGTTGATAAATTCACTCTTGAAATAGTAAAGTCTTAATAGTAAACACGTAAAATACACACATAAAATAGCAAAAATAAGTCACGAAGAGCACCTATTTGACAGCACAACTACCATGACATATGTACCAGATATGGCACGCACCTACAAACAGGAGGATATCAAAAGTAAATGTCACCATTTTACGCAACCACAAAAATATTGTTGTCCCTGTTTTAGAAAGAGTGCTGAGAAAGAGTGCTGCTTAGAAAGAGTGAGACAGAACTATGTTGCATAATTTGTTTCATATTTCGCCCATATTTATATAACTATAGATACGTCAATAACAACACGGCGTCTCCTTTTATTTCTAAGCTCGATGCAACAACCAAAACCAAATGGAAACAAAACACTGCTTTAGTAACATCAGCAGACAGAGCACATAAATTAGCCCGAGACCTGTTGACCTTGAGGTCACAAAGACATATTACTATATAATTTAAGTACACCCATATATCTGACAGATTCATTAATTTCTTATGTCAATGTTCTATGTAATCCTTAAACAGTTGTCCTCGGTAGCCGATTGCTTGGAGTCTCTAGTGTTTACTTGTGTTATTTGCTATTGCTCAGAAGCAATACAGAATGAATTTTGTAAGTGTCCAGTACTTACTCTTGCGAGATGACCCAGTGTGATGTTAGACAAATTATTTTATGTAAACATTGTGTAAATGTTTGTGGGTAAGTATCATTGTATGTACGTGGAAATTATGATAATAGGCTTGTATGTGTAAGATTTTTTTTATACATTAATGATACGAGCGATTTCAATGTGGCGTGCAAATTACTTGTAGGCTTGTTAACCCTCCGAGAACCTAAGTTAAACATAATTTTTACAATGGATTAATGAGTGTTTGTTGGGCACTGATGTCCCGATTTTAAATTAAGACCAAATTGTTTAAAACATTTTTAGTAAAATATGCCTAAAGGAGAAATAAACTTAAACATCCTCGCTACATAAAAAAAAACTTTGATGGAATATTACCTTTGTTTTCAGCAATAGAGTTACAACATATTCCTTTCAGTAATTTCAGCTTCAAATGCCTTCCATTTTACCTTTCACCTCTTCATACAATTTCGGTGTAACCTATTGCATTATATTAGAAATATTTACAGTTAAGAAAGCATCACTTATCGGCACTTCGACAAATAGTTTAGCTTATGTCCACATATCATGTTAAATCTATGATGTATCCTCACTTTGCAATTGGTTGCTTCATCATTTCACTAGGCATTATTGCTTTGTAATCAATTTGAAAAGGTTTATGTCTAACGTACTAAAATATAGTGAAAAGGTGGCATATTATTATTTAAATAGAGAAATAAGGTATAAAATAAATAAAAGATATAATATTTCGTACCTATATATCCATGGAAAATTCTGTCTAGGTTAAGAGCTTATTACACTTTACTAAACTTAGAAGCCTAGTTAGGTAGTGAAACCTACCCTCCTAAATGCTATTACATTTGACTGAATTTAGTAACTGCATTATTTAGACGACTGAATTTAGTCAAGTGTAATAAGCCCTTTAGGCAAACTGACTTTTGGCCGATAATGAATGATATCACTTTTACAGTTTTACTTGAGTTGGGTAATATACTAATTACAGATTCCATTTTCACTGGCTACTAGGATCCGGAAATTAAAAAAAAATATGTGCAACCCAGCAATATGAAGAACCATGGTCTCCTATTTAAATAACTAAAAATCAGTATTTTTCCTCAACACAAATGTTTTAACTAAACTTATTGACAAATAGTGACACAGACTCACAAATAAACATGAAGTACCACTGTTACAGGTACTTCCAAAACAAAACACTGTTGCGCTATTTGTTCCAAAGCTCTTTCACAATGAAATATCATTTTGTAAGTCCATTCAAACGTTTTACGAGAAGCCTCCGCGTCTGAGGTTACTATTTGTATTGCAAATGCTTCTAATATATAATTTAGCATTATTCTGTCATTCAGTGGGTGCGGTTTGTGGCTTTAGACTTATCAGAGCCTACACAGAATACTAATTAGGCCTTTTTTGTTATAAATTGTCTGCTTAACTAAATTATGCTTACAATGTCGTCTTTTCGGTTAGGACTCGTTTAATGAATAACCATTTGCATTGGATTTTGGTGTTTGGCGTGCAGCGGTGACTGTGAGATGAATGGTACTCGTGCCGATTTAAGATGCGTAAAATGGAAAAACATTGCGACATAGGCTGTTGCTTTTGCCTAAAGAACTATTGTTGCATCACGAGTGTTTTAAGGAATAGGCAGACATGTTTCCGTACATCGAATTGATTATACGTATTTATAAGCCCTTGTAAGGGTGTGACTATGTTGCCATCAAATGGATATAAATAAGGGAGATCTTTGGCAAGAATTTTTAACAAATGTTTCGTTGTGAACAATTCTACAAAATTAAGGTTGCAACACACGAATATTCGTTGGATTCTATAAATAAATGTACAAAATGTCAGTCAAATATATCGTGAAGGTTCAACAGAAACTTAGCGATTCGTTCCGAACATTACATCTTAGATATTACGAAGTTCGTGCAAACCCGAAAACCTACATACAGCTACTGTTTAAACGATCATCATTAAATAAACAAGTAGTTAAAGGTATTGTTTAATACTCACTGCATTGATTCGTGATAACTCTTCCGTCACGATTTTTATTTAAAGACGCTTACATATATTATTTTTTCAAAGTCTTTTTAATTTATAGGTACAACTTCCTTTTATTAAAATACTAGTTGTTTTTCCGCGGTTTCACCGGAGTTTTAACGTCCTGTAGGAACTACGGCCCGGACTCGGATAAAAATATAGCCTGGAATAGGTTACCTTCCCAACAGTGAAATAATTTTTCACCCGTTCGGTACTTTTGGAGCCTTTAGGAGGGTACAACCAAAAACATGATTCATCTTTATAATCCTACTTATATCCTACTTATATTATAAATGTGAAAGTTTGTGAGAATGTATGGATGTATGTTTGTTATTCAATCACGCAAAAACGGCTGGACCGATTTGATTGAAATTTGGTATGTAGATAGAGATATACCTCTAGATACCCTGGATTAACACATAAGTAGGCTACTTTTTATCAACACACCACGCGGGCGAAGCCGCTGGCGGAAGCTAGTATTTGTATAGATGAGTAAATATTTGCTGAACCATTCAAATCACAGAGCCAATTACAACTTGTCAAACAATTAACATCAGTGTGAGCCCTAAACTGACTTTAAAGGTTAATAAGTGGTCGCACCCAACGTCGATCAGCCATTAATTAGCATTAACTGGACAGCACACATCCGATCCGCTGATACCGGCATTATTGAGTACTAATTGTATTATTACAGACAAAATGTCAGTTAAATATCTGATAGACGTTTAGTAAACACAGCTGATTCCTTCAGCTAATAGTTGAATATATCTTTTGCCTCGTTGCCTCGTTGGTCTAGTGGTCGCTACTGCGGCTGCTGTGCCCGAAGTCTCGGGTTCGATTCCCGGGTCGGGTCGAAATCGCTTTGTGGGTTTTCTAAAACTTTTACTAAGCAGCCTGTAGTCTGGAAGTTGGTGATTGATTTTCCCCCTCTTTCCGGTCGTGTCGGATTGCCATCCCATCGGGCTATGAGAGTGAAGGAATAGGGAGTGCACCTGTCTGCGCAAATACTCGTATACTATAATATAAGTACCCTGCGCAGCTGGCTGATCTCCTTATATGAGAACAGCCGCCGTGGCTGAAATCGGCCGTGGAAGCAATTATATCCTCTTAAAATTAATAATATTTTGCCACATTAATATCTCATAAAGAATGCCTTAATTGAGCTGTTGGATATTAGCAGATTTTTTAATGGTTATGAACTTCGTTACCATAATAAATTACATAGATGATGTGTTGATCGAAAATTAATTAATCGATTTATATAATTTTGCAATTTGTTATTACGTGACCTTTGAAAGTATGCGAAAATCTCGTCGGGGTACAAATATTCTTCCAATTTTGTTATGCATTAATATAAATTGGTATGAGAGTGAGAATGCTCCTGTGTCCCACTTTTAAAACGTTTCTCGTTTTTCTTACGTACCTAGCTGATTAGCCATCGTCCATGTTGATACCTCATAAATTGAACATGCAAGCATCTTGAAATAGCAGACATCTCACCTACAAAATACTTAAACCTAATCTTAATCCTAAATCCTAGGCACGTACTTACATTGCGTAAGTTAGCTATGTTCGTCAAGTTATTGTTAATAACAATGCGCATTGTGGCTACATGCCGCAGCAATGAAATTTGCAACGTTTGAAACAACAGTTTTTAGTAAAACCACTACAATATAACGAGTAATATTGTGTGTAGTTTATGTTTAGGCTTAATATTGAATGTCTTATCAATCGTGTTTTGTTTTTTTTTTTGTTTTTTTTTTTTTTTTGTTACCGCCTTTTTATCGTCCCACTGCTGGGCACAGGCCTCCTCTCACACGGAGAAGGATTAAGCGTTAATCACCACGCTTGCTCAATGCGGGTTGGTGATTTCAGACTATATAGTCCAGGTTTCCTCAAGATGTTTCACCTTTTTATCAGCCATTGGTGTCTAAGATTTACCTAGAAAGTACATACAAACTTAGAAAAGTTTTTGTTTATGTTAAGTGTTTTGTTTATTTATCATGAATTATGTTTGATACATCCTTGGGTTTGTTCTTTTAAGTTTCTTGAGTATGTCATAGGAGGTGGTTTGAGCATTTGAGTAGGAATAGATGCCGAGGGATTCTTCCTACTTGACAATAAAAAAATGACTTTAACATTGTGACGATTGAGTTTAGGAGCAATTTTGTGTACATTATTACATGGAAGTACTAATAATGTAATTTTTTACTCTATTGTACTAAATTGGCACAGGGTGCATGTAAGTAGCATCGTAGAAATAAAAAATATGACATTTCAAAATTTAGTCATGTTTTTTTATAAGATTTTGCTAAAAGAAAATTCTCATACAACAAAAGCGAACACTGGTTAAATGTAACAATCAGATAAAAAAAAAATCGTTAATAAAGGCAACATTTTTTGTGTGAAAATTTTAGTTTTATTCACATCGGAATAATCTTAAAGAGGGTCAAGTGCGAATCATATAATAGAAACAGCTATTGTTTTAAAATTTGTAATATTACAGATACAAATGTAACTGGAAAATATGGAAT
The DNA here is from genome assembly GCA_963856015.1 of Helicoverpa assulta. NCBI lineage: Eukaryota > Metazoa > Arthropoda > Insecta > Lepidoptera > Noctuidae > Helicoverpa > Helicoverpa assulta. Next base: position 6,692,327 of record CAWLCW010000027.1, read on the forward strand.
AAAATTACACTATTTTCGATCCATTTTGACAAAGAATGGTTTTTCATTGACTGTCCAACGTTTTATCAATGGAAATGAATGGGTATACCTATTTATTTAATCCTTATAAATAAATGAAGAATTTTTTGACACCTTTTATATTATTGTTAAGTTTTGTATAGATTAAATTTAAGTTATAAATTAATTATAATTTGTAAATTAAAGCATAAATACCAAAGAACAACTATATTATTTTAAAAATAGGAACTTTGTTATGTACGACAGTAGATCTAGATCAAGTTGTGTGAGAGTCTAATTGTAATGTGAGGATTGTTCACATTCATAATTAAATGATAATTATAGCAGTTACAACATTATTGTTTATTTCCTAACACGAAAAAAATAATTCCAAAAGTTTTTTTTTCATAATCCAGGATTATAAAATTACAGAAGTTAGATCTTACTTCCAGAGTTCAAAATACTCTAAGCCTCGTACCTATAATACCTACTAATAGGAATTCTACTAATTTAGTGTTATATAGTATTTATTTTATACATGCATATGTAGTATGTTTAAGATGTCATGTATCTATTTTTGAATTTTGTGTAATTCAAGTATTTTATAAGCTTAAAAAATACCTGATTTAATTCTCCAATTTTTATGGAACCCCAAAAAAATAAACACCTTTAATACTATGTGCCAAATCACGACACCGTAACTCTAGTAAACTCGCGCTCATAATATAACACTTTCGCTTTCCGCGTGTGACGAATCCGTTGACAGATGCTATTTGCTTTGACAGCGCGTGCGCACCGTAAGGGCCGTTTCACACGAGAGATTTGAATCTGGGCATATAGGGCCAGTAGTAGTTGTAAAACTTTTTGTGTGGTAGGTACTTTATGTTAGTATTCAAGGTGATTTCAGTCATCCGACTTCTTATTTAAGTCTATACTTTATCATCATAATGAAAGCTGAACTGTTTGCTTGAACGAGCTAATCTTCGGACCCTCAGGTCCGGTTTAAAATATTCTTTCTCTGTTAGATACCCCATTTATTTAAAAAAAGCTACTCATTATCTGGGAGCACGAAGCAGTCCCCACGGGATGAGGGGGAAATCTCTGTATAAAACTTGTAGTTATATTCCAATTTCGGACGTAAGTAGGTGCTGACTGACTTATACTCTTGTACATATTCGGGATCAGATTTCGTGAGTCATCTGCACATAAAAAATGCGTCTTGTGCTCACAGCCTTAAGTTTGCGTTTCGCTTGCGTACATACCTACTGCAAACATAATTGTACTTTCGTTGACCTGACGATGTAAATATTATTCAATTGTTCCGTTTTATTCGTACGTGAAAAGATTTATGAGTTCTGTGACCTTGAAAGTGAAAGATCAGCTTTGGATTGATGGTTTAGTTTGCATTTTTATCAATGCTTCTGTGATGTGTGACATGTGTTGCTGGGGAGTTTGTTGCGCCACTTCTTCTTCCCAGCAATAACACATAGGAAGTGGTGAAGGGCGGGCGTTTTGGGGGCTGTCTTTTGTTTTTGACGTTCGAAAAGTGCTGATTTATCAGCCTAATTTGAATAAACGATTTTGAGTTTGAGTTTGATGGTTGTACTTTATAAAGTTACTTTTAAGTGTTCCCTAGATTTATTGAATTACTTAAACTTTTTTCAATTAGGTATGTTATATTTTTAGCTAAAGATGTACATGAACAAAACAAACAAAAGTCTAGAGTAAATTAATACATCTCAAATTCGACACAAAAGTCCAACCTTTATTTCTACGAAAATACCCTTATAATATTCATAACTACAAACAACATCTTGAACTATATTCATGTCCACATCCATACCCATTATCCATATATCGATTGGCATTTGTTCATCATTTTGCTATAGGTAGGCTATATAATTAAACGCAGATGTAACTTCAACTAATAATATGCATAGGTACATTATCTTATGAATAACGATCGTAAAATGTTATAGGATGCTTCACAGATGTATTAAATACGTGTCTATAAATTGTGCAAATGTATATAAATGGTGCTTAACCTCAAACTAATCGATAATGGTGAGTCATAAACGGAACTAAAACTTGCATGAAAATCTAATCACAAGCTGTATTCATTTGTATTCTAACAAATATTTAATTTATATCTGGTAGTATCAATGTGTTACTGGGGAGTTTGTTGCGCCACTTCTTCTTCCTAGCAACAACAACATAGGAAGTGGTGATAGCTGGGCGTTTTAGGGGCTGTCTTATGAAAGCAACGTGCTATTTTGCAGCCAATTTTGAATAAATTATTTTGAGTTTGAGTTATCACAGCCCTAGTGCATAGAGTGCTCTAGAAGGAACAGAGGAGGTTCAGCCAGTAAAAATGCAGACTACAAATAAAACAGATTATCGCAATAGGAATGGTCGTTAAAAAGGCTTAAGAATTATGCCAAGCTTTGCAGTAAAACTACTATTACACAAGTTATTTTCCTATTACGAAACAAGACTTTTGAAGAGTTCACTGGACAAGACAGTGTTATAACATTGAACAAACACTCACTTTGAACCGTTCTAACGACTCATCAGTCACTCACATTCGTAACTCATCTTTTATAACTATCCATATTCATACGTAAGTTTATTGTAGTATTGTGAAGTTGTAAAATTGTAGGCAATTTGTTCATATTGCTTGCATTTTATCTGATACTAGTAAAGTTGTTAAAGTTGTCTTGTATGATTTTCAATCTAGGTGGAAATATCGATGTTAGTTGAGTAATGGCCAAGTTAATTACTGTGGATATTAATGGTAGAGATATTGAACACGTTTTGTATGGCATATATTTTGTTCTGTAGAAAATTCCGTGAAGTTCTTCAACGGCAAAAGAGCACGTATTTTTTCAAAATTTGTTATCGTCGACGCTGTACGAGAATGACACATTTATGTCGATAACGTTCAAGACAATTACATAAGTACAAATACTCTCTTCCAATCACAAGTTTCGTACAAAGTGATCAATTAAAAACCAATTGCGTTAATGACAGGAGCTAAATGATCAATCGATAATGCGAAACCTTCTTACGAATCATCAAGAGGCCTCAGGTCAAATTCTCGCAACCGAAACATCGATATGATTTAGTAACACATTCAAAAACGGTCGATTAACTAATTATAGGGTCCATAATGTTTCGATATTTTGTACAATATTTGTTAATTTAGTAGTTAATGTTAATCTAACATCAAAAGTTAACCAATGCATTGCCTTCACATTTTGTAATTATGTATGTTTTGTTGCTTATTTCGATTCGATTTGTGCTTACATTCCTCGAAAATCTATCAAATTAATGTTATTTGGGAAGGTCTAATGTATTATTTCATTTGTCTACCAATGAGGTAATATATACAAGATTTACATAGGTGTAGCTTTAGCTTTGGATGAAAATAAATAGTATGATAGAATAGTCGAAATATAAAAATATAATAATTTTAAGAGAATTAGCTGTTAGAGAGATCATGTATGTAGAATTATTAGTTTCCGCTACCAAAAAAACCTATTGCCTCTTTTGATAAATTGGGCTATGTATACTGAACTCGGTTCTTTGAATTGGTCCTGGTAACTTCTGCGATTGCCGCGTTCAAACAAACAAACCCTTCTGCCTTATGATATTTAATCAGTTTAAATGTAGGTACAAATAATACAAGTATAGTGATGATGTATTAATTATACATACAGAACCTTAACTTCTAATTATTTAATATCTATATGCTTTCTAAATATGAATGAGCGTAGTAATGTGAATCATTTCTTTCTCTTAATTTGAATGTTTTATGTATGAGCTAGGTAAAAGCGCATTAAATATTATGTATCAAGATCAAGACTACCATGCATTTTAATTATTTTCATAAATTATATTGCATGGTATTTTTTGACAGTTTATTGTAAAAAGGGTATTTGGTTTATTCATTATAAAGGTAAGAAATTATATAAATAATTCATTAAAAAATTTCGTTTATCCAGTATTTTTTTGTGAATGCTTTTATTTCAAGCTTTAAATTTTATGAAACAGTTGTCTTTTGCAAAATAAGTTAACAACGAGTGTTGACATCACATGCAAGGATGATGAATAATCATCATAACTGTCATAAAACAATTAAATGATGAAGTAATTTGAATATAGCTACTATCCAATTAGCTATTTAACAAAATAAATAGACTATGCAAATAAATAAACAAATATACCAATTTGCATTAAAAGTTCGAATTATTGTTGCCTCTAATTTAATCGATATTAAAATAAGGATGGGTAGTCTGTTGTCGATAGTTTTATCAAGGTTGTCTAAAACTGATTTTAGATATTATAATAATTGATTTATAGATGTTAATTTGATAAGCTTTGATTCTATTTCCAGTTTTGCCAAATTATTGATCTCCCATTAATCGATTTAAATATTGATGAAGATAAAATTAGACTTTTATTGTGATTGATTTGCATTGTTATATTAAATAGAACTTGTATTCCGTGTCCGTTCCGTGTTGACCCTTAATTTATGAGACAAATATTAGTTATGTGTCATTTAAATAAAAATCTTAAAAATTATAATATTATTAATAGTACACAGTATTTTAACATTCCTAATGTGATTATTAGTTGTGGTTACTCTACTAAGAACTTAGTTCAAAAGGTGGTTTAACGTGTCTTATTTTTAGACATTTTATGAATTTTCAAAGGCATATTATTATTTTACGATCGACTTGATAATCATTTTATAGATAATTATAACATTATTGTGTGTTGTTCTCTAAGGGTATAAAGAGAATTATATTTATGATTCATTCTGGTTATTACTTTTGTTAAGTACATATACGTTTACGACGATTCTTGGATGTTTATAATAAAAACTTTGTGTTATTGGCAATAAAATTATTATATTTCTATATCGATACATATTATTTACATATTTTACGCGTAAACAATCTGATGCAACTAATTAAGATTCATTGTAATAATTTTGAATTGACCTCTGACGTTGTTATTGTTATCAATTTCCGGACCTATTCTCTAAAAATTCTAGTATTTTAATAAATATTAATTTTGTTAGCTAACCTTGACTGATTGCATATTGATAGATTTTTATGATACTTACCCTTTTTTGCCTCAGTCTCAGCAAAATACGGTTTCTACAATTTTTGTGAGAATCAGGTTCAATCCTACTAATATTATAAACGCGAAAGTTTGTATGTATGGATGTATGGATGTTTGTTACTCTTTCACGCAAAAACTACTGAATGGATTTTAATGAAACTTTACAATAATATAGCTTATACATCAGAATAACACATAGGCTACAATTTGTAAACATATTGTTCGAAATACTAAACCTGCGCAGACGAAGTCGCGGGCACCAGCTAGTCTATTATAAACTTACGTTCCCAATTTCCTTCCTATAGGGTGCGCCTATCTTCGTGGTGACCGTTAAAGTATAGCATGAAAAAAATATTTGTTTAACCTTTCCTCTTACTAAATTATTTTCACTTCAATATTGTTTAAAAAACAGTTTACCATAAATGACCACACAATTTCCATGAACCGATGAAGTAACTCATTACAGAATAAGGCGGTTTCTCACAAGCCTCTTGTGGTCATCAGTCATTACAAACTACAATCTTCCTTATAGGTGTTAAACTTCTGAATAGCTTTGAATTTCTATTTAATTACCGATCAAAGCAATTATGTACATATTCATCGATGGATTATGTTGAATACGTCATGTCTATAGGCCATCAGAATACGGATGTGTGGAAAATTATTGCTTTCAATATGAATAGAATGAATGTGACAATGTAAAGGGAATGAATAGGTGTTGCTTATTGCGAAGATCATTTATGGAATTGAGTAAATTTTTATAATTATTTGTCAAGAAACGAAAAAATATATATATTTTTTTTAACTGCGGTTAAGCAACCAAGTACTTTATATAAATAGCCAACTCTCTTAAGATTGCAATTTGAGTAGGTGTTATTGCATTTTTGAACGATTCTTAATACATTTCTTTTAAATGTATATACACGGTTCTTATGTTTTATTCAAAATAAACCCCCCACAAACAACTGATTTAGTTAAGGTACTGTTTGTCGGTCGAATTTTATCTATCATTGTTACACGACTTTTCTCACGGAAGATGCGTTGTTCTCCCGACACACTTACCCACATTGTGTAGTTACGTAGGAAATGTAGTTAAATTTTAGTGTACTTTGATTGTGTTATTTGTAGAATTTACAGCTTTAAATAAAACATTTTAACTATAAAAAGATAATAAATTGCAAGTCGATAAGTTTATTAAGGTATCGATAACTTTCCTCAAGTCGATGTCACATCCCTAGCTGACTAATCGTTATAAATGTTATATGAAGTTATGACAAGCTTGAGATTGAATAATGTATGGTTAGTGACGTTATCAATGACATAACTTTATTAGGTATTTACTGGAACTTACACATACTACACCTTCTACGGAGTCGGCAATATATTTACACTGTACAGAAGATCGATTATATTTAGAAAATTGCAGGATATTTAAACGAACGCAGTAATTAAACAATTAAGACACCTTAATACTAATGAATGTGATTAAATCACAAGCATGTATTGTAGAGACATACTACCCATTACGTATAAGGTAATTAAGCGCCAATCAAGCATTCTATTCACCAAACAAATGCAATTATGTTGTCATTGTTTGACTTTTGCATGGGGTCAATGAACGATACTTCATTAAGGTAAGCTATTACCGCACTTGGTATATGGATAGGTGGCTGTAATATTTCTGTCTGCTTTATTACATAATTATATGTAGTATTAAAAACAAATTAACCGCGAAGAGCCGGTGCTATACTATTAACTTAATTTATACTAATCTATATAGTATGACAACATAGGCTCTTAAATGAATTTTTCAGGTACTAAAGTTAAAGTGTTCGAGTACCCGATTGGACTACAAAGTCTAAGTTGTCTGCGATAGACTGAGTCATAACTACTATATTCTGCTCTAAGACACAATCGCGATGACAGTGTATACCGACATTCATACATATTATCATCACCCACTGCGAGTATCCCTACAATTATTTTACAAACGGCCCTATCTAAACATTGACAACAACACAAAAAGATTAGCACGTTACCCAGTAACCTGTCTAACTTAGTAATCAAAGTAGGCATGTCAGCGTGCGATAATATTGCGTAACCGATACGTAACATCTTCGCTTTCACAGCCCGACCTCTGACATTCTGTACTGAGCGGACTTAGCCTACGTGCAAACTGCAAACTAAATAGTCGGCCGACTGTTGGCCCGGCATTAGGAAATCGAAGAGCACGTAAATGTCGGCCCTGCGCCTAATCTCCCTCCGGTCGTCTCGGATTGCCATCCCATCGGGCTGCGAGTGAAGGATTAGCAGTGCACTTGTGTCTGCGCATGTCCTGCTCAGCTAGCTGATCTCCTTATATGGACGCCATTATTACGGTTTTTTTTTAATATCTTGAATTCAATCAAAGTTTTTAGTCGGTCTGATACTGGACCAATACCTGATCGTTGTTACGTGTGTACTTCCAATCTTCTTCATACTGATTTACGAGCCCAAACCAACTATCGGCCGACTAAAAGTTTGTTGTGTGCGCGGACTTAGGAAATTCTTGTCGTGGTGATTTATGGCGTGACAGACGGAATTGGGACGGTAGAATTGAAAGATATAGATTGTGTGTCATGACAATGGTTTATCGTTATGTGTTTTTTGGCTTCAAGCCTTTTTAAATTAATGATCGCGAAGTCTCGTCTAAGATCCCAAATAATAACTAATAGTTGATTTGCTATTTAATTAGGTCATACAATTACCGACGGAAACAAATAGCCTAGTGCAATATCTTCATTATGAAAAACCAAATAAAATTAAAAACATAATTGTCAGCAATTTTTGCACTGATAATTTTAGTTATTTTCATAAAAACAGTGAACATCACAAGTTAGTAGGCAAAATCCAATAGCACATTCCACCTAAATACCAAAAGCTTGACGCTTCTACATTTTTCAAGTTTCTAAACAATACAAATATGAACACAGAATCTTATAGCTCCTATGTTATTTTTACAAGGCTGCCTTGAGAGCACTTATCTGATATGAAACTTTAGGAATCTGTGTCCATCCGAATAGGAAGTTAGGATATAATGAATAAACTACAATACAAAGTAAATATTAATATTTAATGAGGCTCGTTTTAAATATCATAGGAAGTAATTAATTTTGAAGTTATGTTGACGTTGAGAGTCTATGTTTTGGTTCGAAATAACATAAGTTACGTTTCTGTTGTAAATAGTAGGTTTAATGATATCATATCGCTGACATAGTTTTTTTTACAAGATAAATCAGTTTCAAATATTACACTGAAAAAAAAAAATTTTTACAGTAATTTTTACAGTAGTTGATTTTCTATAAGCAATAGATTAAAACCTAGGACTATCTAGGAATTCATTAAATGGGTAAATTACTTCTCAAGGTACTAATAAAACCGGGCTAAATATATTCATTTTATAACATAAAATTAACCTGTATTACAAAACTAATAAACGTTTAAGGAACAAAAACTTAAATGAAGTAATAAGAATAACATAAAACCCGCAAGTGGAAAAACGGGTTTCATTCTTAAAAATACTTACATGTCTTTAAATGGAAGATGTAACATATAAAACTCGAGTACAAAAAATACTTCAAATATGTGTCTTTATTTGTACAAGTTTAAATGTCAAAGCTTTTTTATTTATTTCTTTTAAATGCACAACTTAGTGCATCTCGATTTCATGACAAATATAACAAATTATTTTGTGATTAAGTATAGACGAAGTTATTTACATAAATGATAAATAGTTTGCATTTGCTAGGTCAAGTGTGAAATATACTTTGAATGCAATATTAATATTAACTAGTATGTTTTTGTGTAATTAACATAAGATAATTCTAAGATCACAATAAGAAACTTTGGTAGATTATAATTTTATTTTATTTGAGGTTCTAAGTACACTTGAGAACATTGAATCCGGGTTATTTCTATCGTAAAACGATACTGCAATAACAGCTTTAGACAACTTATAGATACTTTAGTATGTTTAAGTCTTTATGGGCATCTGCTTACAAATAACATTAATAGGCATGTGTGCGAAACGGTCAGTTGGACGATTTTCTTTACATAATAACAATGAATATTTATAAAAGTTATGATTAAGTTTCACATGACCCAGTAGGCTAGAAATTCGCAAACGACCACATATCATTCTATATTTATCGGCTAATAAAATTATAGCTTTGAAATTTTTTGTAAGATGAAAGAGTCAGAAAAATTGACAATTTATCGTTTAGCCAAGGCAATATTTTTTAGTAACCGACTTCTCAAAAAGGAAAAGGTTCTTAATTCGGTTTTTTTTTAAATAAATAAAATAAATATTTTTAACGAGTCCAAAAGCCCACAATAGAAGCTATATGTGCTTAGGTATATTTTTAGAATAAAGGTTTAAGAATGCTTTACACACTCGTGTCGATATAAATCAGAAGAGTACATGGAGTCTACTCGTATGCGATATTTATCATTGCATTGTATTCCTAAATTATGAGCACTGAGATTTGTTAAAAGCTAGAAACCTATATTCGTAATATTACTTAACATTTTACGACCCACATAATGTTAAAGGTACTTAAATTAATCCATAAAAAGGTGATCTCTATTAACTTTAAGAATAACAATTTTTATTGTCAACTTAGGAATTATCGGATTAAAAATATTGAACTCATCAAACAACAGGCTTCTTCTATTTATTATATATCGATGATATCATAATCTATTTGTTTTAATAAGATTTAGCGAACAAAAAAGACCTTTAAAAATTAATAATGTCGAACAAAAAACATGCGTAGGCGTACTCCGGGTCTAATCTATTAAGTCTAGAAGAGCATAAGTTCACAGTTTTTCGTGTATTATGCAACAAAGTCTAGAGGTCGTGTCGGACCACATTTCAGACGAGTCTGGGTCGTGTGAAATAGTTTTATCTATCAAGATAAGTAGTGCTGTACTTTGAAAGCAACAGTTACTGTGTTTACTTAGGCAACCTGTATTTGTAAAGAATAACTTATATACTTAGTTAAATCTTCATGAATGGCCATAATACTATACTTTTCCTTGAATTGTCATTAAAGGGTCTTCGATGTATCGTCTCATCTCAAGTACTTTCTAACCTTAATAATATTGTCATGCCTTAAACCTTTTCCAATGTCTGCTAAATACTATGCCGGAAACCGTATCAAAATCGGTTCAGCCAAACGTGAGATAATCGTGCACAAACATACATATACACCTATGCAGGTCAAACTGAGAACCTTCTGTTTTTTAGGTCGGTCAAAAAATCTTTCAATATTCATGTAATGACATAATGATAAACATTATTCTTAAACTGCCCTTTTCATACTATGAGCCAATAAATAATTTATTAAAAATGCATAAAGTAACATCTTCTTGATTGACACGCATCAATATTAAATAACAATGTAAATATTTTACGACTTTCTGTTGATTTTTATTCATGATGATCTTACGTCATTCAAAATTGAGTGGGTCAATTTTATTATCACACCTTACAGCATTTTGTAGGTCTTACTCATGTTATAAAATGTCAAAGTTGAAATGAAGATGGACATGTACGTTTGTAGTCGTGGTGGCCTAGTGGGTAAAGAACCAACCTCTAGAGCAGTGGTTCTTAACCTTTTTGTCATGAGGGACCACTTTACCAAAATTTGTCTTGCCGGGGACCACCCCACTGGTTTGCCTAAATTAAGATTTTAATTTAATGAGATTTTTGTGACTGTATTCTCTTTACTAACTTCTGAATTCTTGGTTCTGTACTACTCAAAGCTAAACGCATGTCGTCAGTGGCGTGCAACAGATTTCTATGCTTGTTTTTAACAATCAGAAGCGTTGAAAACCTACGGACGAATTTATAGCTTTGACAAGGGTAAACAAAAACAGTTTTAGCTCCGACTAAATCTTTCACTTACAAACGCAATGTCCAGCGTTTACAAAACGCAAGTACTCTATTCTTTTGTAGGTAAGTAAATGTAAAGAAAGACATACACATGCCTATTTACTTAGTTCCAAATGCGCGAGCGAAGCGTTAATTTACGAAAAATTTAGCCTTATACCAAAATTACGTACAATTTAGCCCAAACGTACTTTTACTTTTTGTTTGTTGACAAATGTAAAAACGAGGGCATATAGTTTCTGAATACGCGAGCGAAGCGAGCGGGAAATTTTAATGTTTTTTAAGACTCAGAACCAAAATTACGTAAAAGGGCTACATTTCAAACCTTAATTTTTTTCTGTTGGACAAGTAAGATGGATAGCAACGTCGCGAAGCAAAGCTTCACGGACCACTTGGAATGCCTCCAGGGACCACCAGTGGTCCGCGGACCACCGGTTAAGAACCACTGCTCTAGAGTATGAGGGTGTGGGTTCGATTCCAGGTCAGGCAAGTACCAATGCAACTTTTCTAAGTTTATATGTACTTTCTAAGTAATCTTAGACACCAATGGCTGATAAAAAAGGTGAAGGAAAACATCTTGAGGAAACCTGGACTATAAGTCTGAAATCACCAACCCGCATTGAGCAAGCGTGGTGATTAATGCTCAATCCTTCTCCGTGTGAGAGGAGGCCTGTGCCCTGCAGTGGGACGTTAAAAAGGCTGTAACAGACAGAACAGATGTACGTTTCTTACATTCAAACAAAAATTACTGAACATATTTGGGTCAAACTTCGCACGCAGAGAGACCAAATTCTAGGTCACCACCTAACATCTTTTTCATCACAATCAAACAAACATTGACTATGCTAGAGACGAGTAAACCACACGGAAATGAATAGTTAATAAATTAAAAATGAATTAAGTTACTATAAAAAGAAACCGCAAGTGGTTTGAAAAGCGAAAGTACATCAGAAATAGCTCTATTACACCCACTTATGTGCTGAATAAAAATACTATAATTACAATACTAATTGTCTTAAGTTAAGTGCTTTGTTATTTACCCTCGTATTGTAGAGGTATTCCACGAAGCGCACCCAAACGAAGCACACCCAGACGAAGCACACCTAAAGTATTCCACTTAGCACACCCGTAGGTGGGCTTCAAATAAAAAAAATAATTAATTAATTTCCTATTCCACGAAGCACACCTAAGAATATCACTCGCATAGTGCGGGGACTAAGGAATAAAAATGTCGATAGAAGAAAATATTTATTATTTCAAAAAATCAGTGATTACGTTTTAGAATAGAACCCGATTTCAAGCAAAAAGTACAGTCAAAAAATGAATGTATTCATTTTCTGTGTCACAAACATCATCGGCCACTGAGCTTAGTAAACGCTTGAAACGCGTCTCCCAAACTACTTACTAGAAGTACTAGGAAGTCATAAGTGCATTGAAGCCAGATGCATTACCAACTTGTAATAATTTTCTACACTAAAATAATGGTATTGAAATCGAATCATTTTTTGTCACAAGTACTAGGGTGACATAACTTAACAGAAGATATTCGCTATCGGATTACTAAGTAATGCACTTTTTCTTCAACTTCTGTCGATAAATTGTAGAAAAACAGATATGTGCATTACTAAGCGCTCTAACGCACTAGCGGTTAACCGCGGGGGCGGCTAACCGCGCGGCTAGCCGCTTTTCCAGTTCATAAGCGGTTGCATATAAAACTGGAAAAGCGGCTAGCCGCGCGGTTAGCCGCCCCCGCGGTTAACCGCTAGTGCGTTAGAGCGCTAAACCGCCATAAAATTTCAACCGCGGCGGTTGAATGGAGGGCCACGGCCCGCTTCGCGGCTAGCCGCCATCTTGTGTATACGCACTGGCGGTTAGTTTGCGGCGAGCCGCCGGTGAAGTATGCACGTATTTTGCTTATGGGCCACGCGCCTTCGTGCGGTCCAACCGCTGAACGCGGTTTCATAGCGGCTGACCGCTATGGCGGCTAACCGCGAAGAAAAACGCGAAGAAACCGCATTAAGCGGTTGGACCGATCAAACAAACCGCCTGGTGGCCAACCGCTAGTGCGTAAGGACCCTTAGCAATCCGATTAATATTGAAGATAGAATATCTTCTGTACAGTTCTGTTACCCTAGTACTTGCGACAAACAATGATTCGATTTCAATACCATTATTAGAACATTATAAGTTGCTAATGCATCTGGCTTCAATAAATAGTTTCTTCTATCGACATTGTTATTCCTTAGTCCCCGCACTATGCGAGTGATATTCTTAGGTGTGCTTCGTGGAATAGGAAATTAATTAATTATTTTTTTTATTTGAAGCCCACCTACGGGTGTGCTAAGTGGAATACTTTAGGTGTGCTTCGTCTGGGTGTGCTTCGTTTGGGTGCGCTTCGTGGAATACCTCGTATTGTATGGTTTCACGCGAACTTAAACATATTTCCTGTAAGTTCATAGATTATGCAACTGTGTATGTTGGTAGATCCGGACTTTTTTGTTAGGGATTAATACCTATGTAAGTTTGGTAAAGAATGGATGCATGTGCGTGTCCAACTTTCATTTGATCGATCACAAAAAAAAAACTATGATAATTATTTTTAAGGAAATCTTGCTTTTAGTGCCCCATTTTTTTCTACTGGTCTACTCTTTTCCACTAAGATCAAAGTTGTATCCAAAATCTGACTCTTTGAACTTAACATATTACAACTCAAAGATAAACATTACAACATTTACATACCAACACGAAGACACTAAGAATAAAAATGAGAATTTAACAAGTCTGTTTCGCAAACAGATCCCATTATAATAAGATAATTTTATTCAGTGGCAATATTGTGGAGGCAACAAATCACGTCGAAATACCCTTTGGGCGACAATAATGAGGCTTCTGTGATGTCATGATTATGTCAGACGCTTGGTAAACTATCAGATGTAAGTCAGAAAGGTATGATCTATTGTAATATTATACAAAGTAGATAAGATACAATAGTTATCAATGGTAAAAGCTACGATTAAGGTTGATATATCAAGCCCAACCTCTGTAGTAGCTGGCTGGTGATAATTAAGCATTCGAATTAATTTAAAATTCTAATTTAGAAGCATTTAAAAATAACATGAGCTGCGGTTTCCTTTTTCAAATTAATTACGAATTCTGTTATGATTAGGTTGAAGCAATTTGTAAAATCATTTCGTAGTTCGTAGATGAAGTCCTATGCGAACATGATACGGTATTTTTTACAACTACAGATTCTTTAATTCATTCAGTCATTTTAGTAAGTACTAAAAAGATACTGTAGCACATCCACATAAAACCTCTCGGCAATAAAACACATGATATACTGGCCAACTACCGGACGGTAGCTGACGGCCCATGGAGAACAAAATAGCTAGCGGAGGTGCCACAACGGAAAATTGTCTAGGAAAGTAGTACGCACAAAATTCGTGTGACTGGAGGACGAGGAACGTTACTGTTTTCACCATTATACGCCTTATTGGACCAAAAATCTTTGACAGATCTCTCAAACTCACTAGTTCACTAGTAACTGATCGTATTGGTCATTGCCCACCGTACGAATTTGACCTACAAGAAGGCGCCTGACCTACCTGCATTTAGGCATCTCCACTCATCTTTCCTTACTCCGTGCGTAACGAGTAGCAACTCATTGTTGCATCTATCTAGCATCTTCAACGTTTAATGAACTCCGGTACGAAGTCTTAGGAATAGCTAACAAGTTGGATTCAGGCCACTAGTGCCATCAGATTAGGTGTTCTGACTGTTTGTAATGCGATCTTGGCCTCCTTGGAGTAGTGCCTAAAATACTTTTTTGGTAAAACCTTTTTGGTCGTACTCAAAAAGTATTAAACGGATTTTTGTATTATTGACTGCGTGGAATATATGTTCATAATTTGAATTTTGACACTAACGACGTTTTTAGTGCTTTCATCCGTATCTTGTGGGAGCTATGTACTTCTTATAGGTGCTTACCCGGTTCAGGACTTTCTAATAATCTCTAAAAATCTCAATCTCCATCACTTTACTAAACTATATTTAAATCTGTTCAGCTGTATTTAATTATTGCTCTTAGTGACACTTTGCGATTCATTTTTATTTGTTTAGATAATATTGTTTTACTATGTCGTCATGGTGATCCATAGGTTAACGAGCCCAAACAAGAGGTGTCGCAATTTAAGTTTTGTAAGTCTATATCTAAAAATAATGACCTTGGCCAAAAAATGAATCTAGTGTTAAAATCTTGTACGATAGAAAATCCCACGTAATTCGATATATAGAAACTTTACCTTATTTTGTTCGTTTAAATCAAGGTAATTTTATGTTAATGATCTTAGGTAACGTTATTGATTGTAAATCTTGCATAAATTAACTCATTTTAAAGGCTCTATCAACAAGTTATAAATAGGTGTTAATTATTTATTTGTCTCAACGAATAGGTAAACTTAATCTTGAAAATTATTGGACTTGTTCTACGAAGTAGGTAATAAAACGAAACACTCTTTGACGATATAGGTAGGTTCAATTTTAATGTGACTTATTTATTGAGCTAGTTATAGGGTGGTGGTATGGAAAGGGCTATGCTCGGCATTTCTCTGAGGGATCGCATCAGAAATGAGGTAATCCATCAGAGAACCAAGGTCATCGACATAGCCTACCGAATCAGCAAGCTGAAGTGGCAGTGGGCTGGCCATATTAGCCGAAGAACCGATAACCGTTGGGGTGAACGAGTTCTAGAGTGGAGACCACGCCTCGGCAAACGTAGTGTAGGACGTCCTCAGGCACGGTGGAGTGATGACTTGCGCAAGACGGCTGACAGGAGCTGGATGCGAGAAGCCGAAAATCGATCTCAGTGGCGTGCACTTGGAGAGGCCTATGTCCAGCAGTGGACTGCGATAGGCTGATGATGATAGGGTGGTAAATTCTTAAGTAAACCAAAAAAAAAAAACTAAGACCCATTTGCACCGCTCAACTATAACGATAACCAAACCATAACCTTCTGTTTTTAGCCTCCCATTAGTTGGTTCGGTTAATGTTATAATGAAACGGTGTATCTCACCGTAAGATTGAAAATATTACATAAAAGTACCTAGTTATTATCTTAGTACTTCTAGTGACACATACTATGGTAACCAGACAGAATTCTGGTATCAGAAAGTGGAATGTCTGCCAGTTGGCGCATCTCAAACAGGCTCCTTACTAGCCAGGGGTCGATCAAGTGCAACTGACCTTCGCACTTTCTTTTACTATGTAAAACTTACTATGTAGGATCAAAGATAAAGTACATAAATAAAGAATAAATATAAAACTAACAATATTTTAACTTAGTAGAGTGGTTGCTTTTGTACTTTTTACAACAGTATGTATAGTTTATTTTTGGTCAATGTACCTAACATTGACCAAAAATAAACTTTTTTTCCGATAATAACCTGTTTGGCTATAAATGCATCCTCTCTTAGGGTGCGTTTCAATGAGCGTTGCTTATTCTATCCCCATCTTATTTAAGATGGAATAACGAAAGAATGCTCTAATTCTGTTGTTAAACCGCTTAAATGCTGCTAAATAATTCTCGTGTAGCTTTCGTTTCTTATCTGTTCCATCTAAATGCAACCATATAGAAAAGAATGAAAAAAATATATATATCGATCCCATGCCGATTCCATTACATTTTCCTTCACTGATTAGAGATTAAATTAAAATTAGTATTGACCATGCTTACCACACAAGCTTGTGCATCAAAACCTGGCAACTGACCCGCGGGTCTCCACACAAAATTACCAATAAACCTAATATTATTAATTAAACTTTGTTAGTGTGCGTATAACATGCAAAACGTGTGTAAGTTTTTGCACTAATACAGCTGCATGATATACTAAGTATGTCAGATAGTTCCCACGAAAATCTGGATGACTCAATAGCTGATTTTGATAAACTAGTTGGCCAAAGATACGTTTTAATCCCACGAGAAGAACACTAATTAAATCTTAATGTTGTTTTGTTTTTTCAAAATCTAAGCGACGTATACTTATGGACCTTGGACTAGCTGACAAGAGATCATGAATTTGGAAACCGTTTTTACCCGACTGTCAAGAATTTTAACTCGTTCCAAATCTTGTATTCAATCAGCCGAAAAAACGTAGTAGTTAAGCACAAAAAATATTCGCCACATTTGATACAAATTATCGTTTACGTATCTGTTAAAAATAACTTAAATAACAGTCGTTTTATTCGAGACCACAGAGCGTTAAACAAATAGAACGATCACTATCAGTTTCAATTATTCAAATGCCACCAATAAGGTCGATTTTCCAACGTTTGACATTTAACATGTTCTACTACTAACATATGGTACATAACCACGGAGGAAGGAAAGATAGCGGAGATGTCATAAGAAAGGTAGGTCTGGCGCCTTCGTGTAGGTCAAGCAATGGTAGGCTTGATCAGTTACTAGTAGAAACACTATCAATCAAAGATAGGTTGATTGATTGCTGATTTCATTTTGAAAATTATCCGCTTAGCTAGTAACGTTCCTCGTCCACCGAACACCTGCATTTTGGCACAATACTTTCTTAAGACATTTTGCATTATGCCATCTCCGCTAGTCATTTTATTCTCCACGTACATAACCCCTTATGTACAATGACCCTTTTAAGTTTTACAACGAATTGAAATACTCGCGATGTGTCGTACTTGTTATAAATTACATAGTAATGACATACAAACACTAACATATGTATAAAATCAAATAAGCCTAATGCAGTTTTGATGAGCAAACAGTTTACGAGTAAATATTTAATAGTGATTTCGCAATACGCTTTTAGACTGTATCCAATTCGTTTTAATATTCATCACGGTGCATCTCAGATGGGTAACTAAAGGTCGGATGCGCAAGCGCAAGGAACAATAGTGACTGCATATATTCACGTGCACGAAGTGTTTAAAGCTTTTGATAGTTAATGGGCTAATTGGTCGTGTAGCTTTTATTTGGATATTTTGAAATTTTTAACATGCATAGTTTGAAAAGGTTAGGCTTATCTTAGTTTTGACGATGTCGAAATGTCTTGTGAACTTAACAAAAAATAAGAAACTGTCGATCTTTTATCGAAAACTAAAACTATAATATTTATCACGTTCATGAGTAACGAGTATAGAAAATATAGTCCAAATATGTTTAGTTTAAATAATCCATTCGTTCGTTCCTACTTATTTTTAATTAATGAAGTGAAACCAATAATTTTAACTTTTCATGCTAATTAGAGGTATAAACAATGCAAAATTTTCTTCAAGCAAATTATATGGTTAAGTTCATTTAACCTAGTTACCCACGGGTCACCTTCGATCATAGACTTGATAAAGGGCTTCAAATGTCGAGATAAACTATAGTACTTAAACAATGCTCCATAAATGGCTCACTTAACTTACCATGAAATATAACTATAATTAACTAATATAAAATTATCAACAACTTGCGAGTAGGTCAATAGAAATATAATAAAATCTTGATAAACAATTTTCTCACATTTACACACAAATGTAGGTCAATTTTAATGCTACCTATTATTAAAAAAAATACAGACTTATCAACGAACAGAGATAGCATTTGACTATTTTTTGCAAATATACATTTTCTAAGTCACATAATGGTTATGTAAGTGCAATAAGTCATAGGTAGACATGTTTAGTATGTGCCATAAAAGCCTGCAATATAAGTTTAACGATATAAGCACTAGGAGTGTCTATTCTTCCTCTAAGTCTGTTCCGGTTGCTATTATGAAACGTTCAATTCTATGTCAATGCAACGATTGTGCGTTGATGTCTTTTTGATGCGCGACCGTGCATCGAGAATTTGTTTGCGAATTGTAGGATATTGTGATGTTTTCTATGTATTTTCTTACTTAACATAGGTATTATGTTTGTTTTGTAGGAAGGTGTCAAGTATATAAAATAACAAAAAATATAATTAAAAAAATGTGATAATAATTTTTTCGATACTGTAACTGTAAGTACTTAATTACAAAAATGATTCAACGATGTATTAATTAAACGATTACGATTTATTCAATTAACAAATTATATAATTCACAGTATTGAAGGTTCTAATATTTTTTAAATTCATTATTTTGACCAAAATAATTAATTTAAAATTATTGATGAGTATAAGAAAAACGCGATTTTTACATTGATGAATTAAAAAAAAAAAATAAGCTTCCTATTATTTTCAATAAATAACGAAACCTAATAACCTAAATAAGTATCCCACAATCATCCCAAAAATAATATCTGTAACACAAAAAATAAAAAAAAGAACTCACCTTGCACAACAAAAAAAAAATACACGACACTACGTCACTCACACTCGAAATTCAAAATTCAAATAAAGTCCGTTACCGCGCTCGCCGGGGTCAGAGTGCGCATGCGTGGTACCGCGGTGTCATCCCGCGACTCACGCGCTCGCGCAGAGAAAGTGCTTATATAGCTTTTAGTTGCAAACTGAATGACGTCACGAAATGCAATGGATTTACGGCCGGCCGAAACAATGAGATGAACTTTGGGAGCTTCGAACATATAGGTATATTTTTTAATTACTCATTTTTGAGAAGTTCAAAACGGCAATGACATAGTTCTGTTGAGTTCGGGTGGTTTATTTTTAAGCTTTTGGAGTCTGGTTACTTTAAACAAAATGTTTATTTTTAGCACGTATTTTATGCTGAATGAGTGGTTGAAATAATTTATACTTTTATATGTGCAAGTTTTTGGACTGATAATGATTACTGTAACAATTTTCAAAAAAAAAACCAAACTTCCATGGCATTTGAGGGTACTGAAATCATCCTTATAAAGGATGATTAGTTTTAATGCTTAGAAAAGTAACAGCTTTTTGATGTCAATCGAAATTGCTGCCTAAGCGTTCTGAGAGCCTACAGGGCCTGATGAGTGATAACAACATGCTATCATCATCATCACCACTGAAAAAAGAAGAAATAAACAGACTTACTGAAGACGGAAGGTCATGGTTTAATTTGCCTGTTTAAAATCGTAGCATATTAAGGCCCAAGTTTACGGACAACTTAAACGTCGTAGAACAACTGTTTATTTTCAAAACGTGAAAAATGTAAAACCTTTGTATTAAGAAAACTGTAATTTATGTTGTCTTTGAACTTGAAATTAAAAACAAAAAAATCTAATTAGGTACATCTAGTGACAATTAAAAAATCGGAAGTATTTCATTGCAATCGATTAAGAGAGCGTTCAAATATTTTGATTAATGACTCCATTGAAACCGTTAACCCGGAAAATTGACCAAGAAATCGGATGCTCAATATCCACCGTAACCCTACAATGCTCACGTGAAGATGAAGCTTGATAGCGTCAAAAATCATTCGAAATATTTCATAACATCGTATTAAGGTGGTATTACACTTGTCTAATATTATTTGGTAATGTTAACTTTCATAAGCTTTTATTTAAAACTAGCTTCCGCCAGAGGCTTCACCCAAGTCCCGAGATAACTGCTTCCCGTAGCCGGGTGGCGACAAAAATACTATTCTGTGTCTTTCTCCCGGGTCTAAGCTACTTTTCCTTTTAATTTTCAGCTTAATCCTTCCAGCTGTTTACGCGAATCCATTTTTATATATTTTAATTTTGTATTTTTTTTTGCAGAAATTTTGATTACGTTGTTATTCATCTATACTTGTAACGCAAAGTTTATTTGTTTGCTTGAATACGCCAATAATTTAATTTGTTGCCAGAAAATACTTGGTCCAAATTTATAGGCTACTTTGATATCTTCCAGACTGGGCTAGTGTTCTCTTGTACATGGGATAATGGCGAAACTTGCTTGGAAGCTGGCATTTGAGAAAATCCAGGTGTTTTCATTACATCTGATGAATTAAAACCATCACATTGGACCAAGATATTCCAAGTGTAGCCCCACCCTAACAGTCAGCAATGATTAATAGCCGTATTGTACTACCTGACACACTAACTATTGTATAACATAAGTACATCAGAACATGTAATAACTTGGTACACAATAGTTGAAAGTGCGAAGTGCGTGATCATCGCCCAAATTACTTGGTCACTTGATAAGGTCAGATATTAATGACTAGCTTCTGCCAGCGGTTTGACCCGCATCCCGTGGGAACTACTTCCCGTACCGGGATAAAAAGTAGCCTATAGCCTTCCTCGATAAATGGGCTATCTAACACTGAAAGCAATTTCCAAATCGGACCAGTAGTTCCTGAGATTAGCGCGTTCAAACAAACAAACTCTTTAGCTTTATAATATTATTATAGATTATAGATTTGACCCCAACAAAAGGGACGAATGATGGAACTTTTTGAGCGGTTTATGTAATATTTGTTTTTGTTGTGAATCTAGTCTTATAAGTAATGTTTAGAGGGCATTAAACTATATAAGTATACTACTTAAATACTTCATAAATAAGTATAAAATAAAATTAGTACTTCAAACCAGTTGTTGTCACGAGGATAATGGAATAGATGACAGTATGACACCAATAGGACTAAATCTGAGTGTAATTCAATAAGCTAGGTAAATAAGGTATTTTTATATTTATATTCACGTTGATTTTTTTACTTATTTTTCATTCTAAAGACACCAACATTGATGTCACTAGTTTGCTTGTTTTTATTGATTACTTCAAACTGCAGTCTGCTAAGATATTTTCACTCGCTTATACAAGCTGACTAATAGGAATGGCTCTGATCGAACTAGTTAAGGTGCAATCATATTTATTAGTTAAGTCATTTGGTCGTGTTCCGATTGCATGAACTTTTCTTCACGAACGCTTCACGATTTTACTCAGACCGGAAAAATAAAACTAAACGTTTTAAATCATTTAAATAATGTCTACAGTTAAGTTTAACGATGTTCTTAATTTTTCATGGCGCTTAACCTTATGTGGGCATCCAAAATTGCGGTTAAATGATTTTATATCACCACATCTCATTGACCATGAGAATAAAGACATAGTAAAATTTTACTACAAAATATTATTGGGGCAGTTTTACAGGAAAATAATGTATAACACATTTTGCATAAATATAATAGGAGTCACGGTGGCCTAGTGGTCAAAGAACTAACTTTTCAAGTATGAGTGAGGGTTCGATTCCAGGTCAGGCAAGTATCAATGCAATTTTTCTAAGTTCATATTTGCTTTCTTAGTATATCTTGGACACCAATGACTGTGTTTCGGAGGGCACGTCAAACTGTAGGTTCCAGCTGTCATTTGAACATCTTTGGCAGTTGTTGCGGGTAGTCAGAAGCTAGTAAGCCTGACAACCAGTCTTACCCAGGGCTGTTGGGTTGCCTGGGTAACTGGGTTGGGTAAGTCAGATAGGCAGTCGCTCCTTGTAAAACTCCGGTAATTAGCTGTATTCGGTTGGACTGTAAGCCGACCCCAACAAAGTCAGGAAAAGTGTCGGCAGATGAGTCAACATTAACAGGAAATTAGTCTTGAAGATGATAGTTTTGACATTTATATAATAATTAATAACATAATTAACCTTCGTTTATGTTTCATAAAGTTAATTACTACTACTGTGTAGGATAGGCAGAAAGGTTGAACTTACTGTTTTTTTACTTCATCATCTAATAGAAGATGTGTTTAAATACGCAATCGTCAATTAACCCTATTTCTGATACAAAATATAGAAATAATTATTTGTGTTATGACAAGAATATTTGAAATGTTAGGCTGTGTTCATATCAAGCGCTTTGCCGACTGCTGACCGTGAGAAA
This sequence comes from Helicoverpa assulta, assembly GCA_963856015.1. Taxonomy (NCBI): domain Eukaryota; kingdom Metazoa; phylum Arthropoda; class Insecta; order Lepidoptera; family Noctuidae; genus Helicoverpa; species Helicoverpa assulta. The sequence continues at coordinate 6,715,161 of CAWLCW010000027.1, forward strand.
ACTTAGTGGATGACTTCAATATGAATTTAATACATATTTTATTGGTCATTTCCACTTATATAAAAAAACTTCATCTGAGTATACTAATAATGTAATAATTGGTGAATGTAATAAAGTATATCCATATATCTCTCTATCTATAACGTATTTCTCTCACCAGTTGACAAAAAGATTAATAAAAATGTATTGAGCCTCACATTTTATATCTATACTAATATTATAAAGCTAAAGAGTTTGTTTGTTTGTTTGCTTGAACGCGCTAATCTCAGGAACTACTGGTCCGATTTGAAAAATTCTTTCAGTGTTAGATAGCCCATTCATCGAGGAAGGCCATAAGCTACTTTTTATCCCGGTACGGGAAGTAGTTCCCACGGGATGCGGGTGAAACCGCTGGCAGAAGCTAGTTATTTATAACGGTGTGTGGCTTTATTTGATACAAGCAACAAGTTTTTAAAAACTATTTACGAGGTAGCTAACAAAGTATGTTACGTTAAGTGTAAACCCAGCCTTAACGGTAAGCAGAAACACGCAATACCCATAAAATACTTATCTCACTATTTTGGTAATCTTTCTTTACTAAATAATAGGCACGCCATTAGCTACACGATTTCGTCCAATACACACGAAATGTTATTTAAATATCGATACTCGTGTTGTTTGTAATATCGAAACGATTCACTTTTATTATCTTATCGATATCGTCATTTGTCTCGATTCGTTAAACAATCGAATGTTTTGCCAAATGGAGGAGGACCCGACATGTTGTGTTGTAATCAGTTTTTAAAATGGGACCTTTAGGCAAATGCCAGACTTTATAAGAAGATCAAGAGATTTTTATTAAATATTTTTAAGTTCTGTCCAATATAATTATTTTCAGTTGTTGTATTTTCAATTTTATCAAACACGACTTTCTAAGCTATAAAAAACTTGTTTACATAAAAAACCTTCTTCAATCATATGCATGACTCTTTTTCTTACATATAACTAATACTATCCTGACAACCGCATAAAAATAGGTTCAGCCAAATGTGAGATAAGATGACACAAACATACATACGGGTCAAACTGAGAACCTCCTTTTTTAAGTAATTTAATAAAAAAAGCAAATTGTCTCCTAAACCCAACATTTGAGAAACATCTTATTGTCCCCTCATTTTTAAATTAACTAAAAGCTTATCATGCTTTTAATCCTAAGTCACCTGCACTTAGAAACGTTAACAAGCGCCACTTTATCTCCACTAGGTTATCAGCGAGCCCAAGTATGGCAACATTTAGGTTACAAAAGATCAGATGTCAGTCTAAAGGATCTAAGGTCCGCCGCATCTGATTAGTCCAACAACTGACCCCAACATACTTCGGAAAAGGATCGCATTACTTAATTACTTCGCCACGCCACGCGTAGGCGCATACGATCATCAAGATAATAGCCAAACAAAAGATTCGAATACAATATTATTTTATTGACACAGAAACTTTATAATAAATAATGTTAATGATGATAGTGTTAATGCTAGCGATGCGTTTGTCAGATTGCAACCTTTTTACGACTGGTGATGAAATGTTCTTACAAAGTATGAAGTGGGAAATGACATGGGGCAATAATATTTCATATCAAAATCTAAATTATCTATTTACAGTGTGTGCTGCAATATAATATTGTGTATAGTAAATAAGTTTTATATTGCTATTTATAAGTGTCTCTTTGCAGTGGTATTAAAATTGATAAAGTCCCGTGGTAACTGCTTCACCTAACTGGATAAAAATTTGCTCAGTAAATGAGCTATATTGCACTAAAAAAATATACAGGGTGTTAGTGTGAACACCGTTATCCTTGAAACCATAGGTAGTTGACTTGATTATAATTTTATTTATCCGAATTTGAAAATAAATGAACGTTTCTTTCATTTAAATTTTTTAATAAGTTTCTTTCCGACACTGTCCGTAAATATATGGATACTATGCGCGCGAGTTAAAGGGTGGTGACCGGCAGCACTGGCCGTCCGTATACCTCTAAAACACATAGGTACAAATAACCTGTGATGTAATGTCACTTCCCTTCATACTTTTCCTGGCTTAGGACAGGCAAAAATACCTACTACTGTAGCTTGACGAGTGAAAATTTAAGTTATTTTTTTTTGCTGAATTTACGTTCTATAAGTGAAACCAAACCTCTGGTTTCAAGGATAACGGTGTTAACACTAACACCCTGTATAGTCGTACCAGTGTTCCTGAGATTATCACGCTGAAGCACACCAGCTCTTCAGCCTTATAGATAATATTAAGGCGGCCGTATATCAAAGTTGACCCACTGAAAAAAGTTATTCTCGAACTATATTTAAAGAGTCATTGTCCAACTTTTATTCACTAGTTGATTTATTATTACCGAATATTTATGAATGACTGTGACATTTAAACATAAACATAATAACACAACATGGGTGGAGTTCTGAGTCGAGATTCAACGCGTTTTACAATACTCACGCATGATGATGAAACTCAATGTATCTTCACTACTAAGTATTGGCAATATATTGAGGTTGCAAGTTCTTTAAAGTTTAAACCTTTTATTCATGAATATGAATGAACTTTGTTAACTTGGGGGCAATGAATTATAACATATCTGGCGACAAAATCTTTATGTCATCAAAACTTTGCATTCATTATGTAATGGTAAGCCTATGGCAATGATAAGTTGGACAGATTTATACTAGACGGTATAGTTACAAAACCACGAATGTTTAGTATGCTTAGGACTGATCCTTAATTAACTTTATTAACTTGTGCCTTAATTAGGAAGTTAAACAATTCGCTACCTATCAATTTGAAACTGGCTTCTGGCATATCTCCACGTTTCGTGGGAATACGTGACTTCACTCTAATATAAAGAAGTTCTTCTAAACTTTTTTTTTCATTGGATTAGTCGTTTCTGGGACTAAAGCGTTCAAGCAAACATACACACTCTTCAGCTTTATAATATTATATCAGGTTTTTATAAGAAAAAAAGAAACATTCTTATACAAAGATGCGCGTGGTCGCTTCATCGTATTACCAGCTTAATCATATAATATCGATTAAATTAGCCAAACAACTACCTATTATCTAAATTCCAAATTCCATCATCAGTTTTTGAGACAACAGCGAATAGTACAGGTATTAAACCATACAAAACAAGTCGTATTTCTGGTCTAACCAGCTTTATTTAAATTAGATACAAGTATAGATTTATAAACTTGAGACATCTCTGCCTACAGCTGTTGAAGATCAAGTATATTTAGCTGTACGACATATACCCAACATTGAGTCATATACATTATCAACTGGCTGTTCCCCATGGTTTCAACCGCGTCCCGATTGAACTACTATTCGCACCCGGATAAAAACTAGCCTGTGTACTGTCTCAGGTTCTAGACTATCTGTATAATATGTTCGGATGTGAAACGGGATTAAATAATATTAATATAGCCACGATAAAATCTGTAAAAGTAGTTTTATTTAAATCTATACTAATATTATAAAGAGGAAAACTTTGTTTGTTTGGTTGTAATGGATAAACTCAAAAACTACTGGACCGATTTTAAATATTCTTTCACCATTAGAAAGCTATATTATCTGCGAGTAACATAGGCTATATTTTATTCCGGTGCGGGCAGTAGCTTTCACGGGATGCGGGTGAAACCGCGGGAAAACAGCTAGTGTCTAATATTCGCGAATGTTTCAGATATCAATGTGTACTATATTTCAATTAATTCGATTGAGTAGTTTTGCCGAACAAGCCACAAACAGACAGACAAAGTAAAATATTAATAAGGATTTATTTATTTATTGGATACTAATTTATGGTATAACAAATGACAAATGAATAAAATTCTCAGTACGAGTTATTGTGATATTAAGCATATCTGTTACAGTCATTGTGATGTATTAAAACATCATTTTGTTTGAAGGCAAAACCTGATCTATGTTAAATTGGAATTCATTAAGTATGCGTTAAACAACTGGCGTTTTATTCTATTTTGCAAGAATACAGGCTTTGTCTAGTTTGATTTTAATAAAAAAAGCTTATGTATGTAATCATCTGCATAATTTAAATAAAACTACTTTTACGGATTTTATCGCGGTTATATTAATATAAACCAGCCACAGTTGAGCGTCTACCTGCTGTTCTTCCATACATAAGAGGAGTCACAGACAAGATTGGCTACATCTTGAAGCGAGCTTCAATCAAAACCTACTTCAAGCCGCTGAAGAAGATCAGTCAATTCTTACCACCTGTCAAGTGTCACATACCTCTACAAGATGCGGGTGTATACAAGCTTGAATGTGATTGTGGTCTCTCTTACATAGGCCAAACTAAAAGAAGCATAGGGACCCGCGTAAAAGAACACATCGCCGATGTCAAACACCGCCGTTCCAGACAGTCAGCAGTTTGTGAACACACACTAGACAAGGCCCAGCATTACATCAGATTTGATAAACCACAAGTCCTTGCAAAAGAAAACCGATTCCTACCTAGGATGATTCGCGAGGCTATTGAAATTAAAAAACATCCAAATTTCAATAGAGAAGATGGCTGGTGCATACCACCTGCTTGGAATCCCATCATAGAAACTATTAAATCAAAATCCAAGCCTACAACTGCTCGACCTAAGGATACAGTGAGCTCGTTTTGCGTGAATCGGATTGTCAATAATAATCAACAAAATGTAGGGTAGCTGTTTGTAACTAATATATCAAGACGACCAACACCTTAGTCTGCCCGTGACCATGGATGCTGTAAAGGATCCGAAACGTCGGGATTAAATAATATTAATATAACCGCGATAAAATCCGTAAAAGTAGTTTTATTTAAATGTCTAATATTCGCGTAAGTGTCAGAAATCAATATCATCTGCATAACTTTTTCCCTATATCTATACGGTAGTTTGCTCTACAATCATATTGCAATCTTAAGTAAAATTAGGAGAATCGGGCCCCTGACTCAACCCCGTTCCCCGTTAGCTGGTTTTCAGATGTCCTAGTGGTCAGATAAACTGTAGTACCTACCTTTATATCAAACTAGCCGTTTTCCCGCGGTTTCACCCGCGTCCCGTGGGAGCTACTGCCCGCACCGGGATAAAATATAGCCTATGTTACTCGCAGATAATATAGCTTTCTAATGGTGAAAGAATATTTAAAATCGGTCCAGTAGTTTTTGAGTTTATTCATTACAACCAAACAAACAAAGTTTTCCTCTTTATAATATTAGTATAGATGTTTTTTTTTTTCATCGAATGTTTCATATTAAAATTCTAAAATCAAATATGACATTCAATTCATATGAAATCCAAAACCCATAGGGTGTGAATCGAGTAACATTATACTCGTACGCTTTATAATCGTATGAAAACGACCTTGTGTTTTACGAGCTTACGATTTTAATGCGTAGGATCATCATACACGCGAAAAATGGCAGACAATTACAGTCTTAGGCGTATCTCACACTACTGAGATTAATGCTGAGTGGAGGTTGTCTTTTAGGACTAAAATCACTGACTATGTTGAAAAATTTTCAGTTTGTGCCTTTGTAAATATTGTTAGGTATCTACTTATACTGCTGTTTATGGTCCCTAAAAGGAATAAGATAAATAAGTACGGCTTTTTATGAGCAATAACACTTCTTTAGATAACTACTGACTTACAGTTAGGTACAGCAACTGTTTTCAAATGAGATTAGCCAAGTGCAAGATACTTTTATAGTGCACTAGCTTCTGCCAGCGGTTTTACCCGCATCCATGATTTATTATTATCATATGATATAATATCATATTCTTTGTCTATCGTGATTCTCTCATGATCTTCGCATGTTATTATAGTATGTATCAATACATACAAACTGTAATACTTATTATTTTTAAAAGAGTAACCATGGAGTTTCTTGCCCGTTCTTCTCCATAGGAAGCTACTTTTGGAATGGGCAACTAGAATCAACTTTATTTATATTTTTGACGTTCATAAGTGCTTGTGAAAGCCTAAATGAAATAAATGATTTGACTTTGACTTTGACTTTCCCGTGGGAACTACTTCCCGTACCGGGATAAAAAGTAGCCTATAGCCTTCCTCGATAAATGGGCTATCTAACACTGAAAGAATTTTTCAAATCGGACCAGTAGTTCCTGAGATTAGCGCGTTCAAACAAACAAACAAACAAACTCTTCAGCTTTATAATATTAGTATAGATAAGTACTAGTAGCACAAACACCAGAACACTATTCCTATACTAACTTTCACGGACAATTTTACCCGCGTCCCGTGGCCACCACTTTCCGCACAATAAAAAAGTCGAATTCCCAAGATCCGTCCGTGTGTGATCCGCCTAAGCTCTTTACCAATAACTTGGAAGAAATGTGTAGTAAACATCACTTTGTACTCTGCACTATGACTTTTGCAAAACGCCTCGTTAACTATTGTAGCTTGAACCAATAATGAGTATGATTGCGTAGACGTTACCGATTTCAGCTCAATCACAAATATCGATTTGGAAAATAAACACTGATGTGTCTTGTAGCAATCGAATAGCTAAATAATGATTTAATTTATGAAGTTGAATAGTTTGTTTGTTTGCTTGAACGAGCTGATGAAATACTGGTCAGATATAGGTGTCTAGGAAGGCTACGGGCTATTTTTTACCCGGAGGCGTGAAGTTCTTCCTACGCGGGTGAAACCGGTGGCAGAAGCTCTTTATTCTGATCATTGGCAAAACATATAATAATAATTAATGGCGTCCACGGCCGATTTCGGCCACGGCGGAAGTTCTCATTTAAGGAGATCAGCCAGCTGCGCAGGACATATTATAGTGCACGAGCATTTGCGTAGACACAGGTGCACTCCCTTTTCCTTCACTCTCATAACCCGATGGGACGGCAATCCGACACGACCGGAAAGAGATCAGGCGCAGGACCGACATTTACGTGCTCTCCGATGCACGGGTGAATCAATCACCAAATTCCAAACTACGGGCTGCTTTGTGAAAGTTTAAGAAAACCCACAAAGCGATTTCGGCCCGACCCGGGAATCGAACCCGAGACCTCGAGCATAGCAGCCGCGCTTGCGACCACTAGACCAACGAGGCAGTATATATTAATAGATCCCCTAGTTCCAGGGACTCAGAAGCCAGACAGCCAGTCTCACCAAGATTTATTCAAACTGTATCGTGTGGTAAAGTTTAGAGACTGAGTAGTTAAAGTCAAACAGACAGTAGCTTCGTATAAAATACGGATGATAAAGTTAAATAGGATATTTCAAAGAGATGGATGTGAGAAAATCTTCATAAAAGTAAAGGGCAAAGTGATTAGTGTATTGTTACGAAGCTTATATATTATAGCGCAGTTAAACTTTTCAAATCGGAGTTTGTATGTACGTGCAAAATATCTTAAAATTAAATACTCTGTCCTATGTATTTCCACTGACTTCTACCAGCAGTTTTTCCTGAATCACTTCACGCACCCAAATAAGAAGTAAACTATAGCCTTGTTCCATAAATGAGTTATCTAACACTGCACGAGTTTTCAAAATTGGGCCAGTAGTTCCTGAGATTAAAACGTTCAAGCAAACAAACAAATCTCTCCAATTTTAGCGTAAGTAGATACCGAAAATCCTTTACAACGTTACAGATATGCTCCACAAAATATAGAATTTCTCATTAAATCAATAAAGCCACCATGATAAAATGATTTCACAAGCTACACAATAGTTGCCTGGCTTCTTAAGAAGCAAGCATAGCAATCAATCAAATCTCGCCGCGGTTCATGCGCCTCGCCTAACATTATCACAGCCATCACTCACGCATCAGGAACTAAGCCCTAGGTCGTATTTTATATAATAAAGTACAATTTTAATTACCTGTATATTTTTTTCTAATCTATATTAATTAAAAAACAGAGGCTTAAATTAACCCATCTCAATTTGTACACTTTATTCCCGTTTTCGGTAATTTATCTATCATGCAGGAAAATGGACCTTCCTAATTTATTTGTAGGTACCTACCAAGTTTCCAGTAAAATATCGAAAAACTTATAGGAATAAATTATGGGTATAGCAGAATATTAAAGGTGCCATGTTCGACGAACGGATATTTTTTTCAAAACGAATTTTTAGCTTGGAGCTTGCAAATCTGTTCATTTATGGGTGAATTATTGCGGAACAGAATTTATACATTTCTGGCAATGATACTGACAGATTTTACTACATGTAAGTGCTTCACTATTCTAACCTTTAGAAAAAACGTGCCTGACTTTATACTCGATGTTTGTCTGTCAGTATTTTGCACAGTTCCTCATAATTTCAATGAATGTTTTAGGAGAAATTCATTGTTGAATCTCGATAAGTGTTTCTTCGTGACTGTACCAGCTTAGACTTTCCAACTTGGTCTTTTAAATTGACAACAGCACATCAATTCATGGGATTTGAGGTTTAAGATGACACGAGTTTTCTTTCCTTTTACATATTAATTTGGTACAAATTTTTACATTATGTTATATGATATCCTTGTCAATTTTCATACTACGCAGTTTCATCATTTATTTTAAGAAAAACCCACCGATTTGGTTGGGTTGTAGCTAAGGAGGAAGGTAATGAGATTTTTTTCAATGTACTCCTTGTTCTTCTTCTTTCATGTTGTTGGCATGTCATATATTGAGACTACACTACATATGTCAGCCCAATATGCCGCCAAAACGAAAGCACGGCTGGATGCGCTCAAGTCCTGCCGCGAGCAAGTTTCAGGGCACAGTGGACATGCGATTAGGTGGGACATGTTCTACACGGCAGGCTCGCACTCGCACCCAAGGTCCGCCCCACCCGCGAAACCCCACCTGGATCGATTGTCCTTGCTCCTGCCGACCTGTGTTCGGAGTCTGTTTAAAGACTGCCAGACTCTTGTCGGGAAATCGTGTCCAGGAGGGAGACTTTCCAAGAGCGGGACAAACGGGGAGAGCAATGAACTCCTCGATCGCCGAAGATACCGTCTGGCTAGAGAGGTCTCACCATCGACAGGAGCAATGGTTTTGTAAAAACCCCTGCGGCTTTTAAGCCGTTGTGGCACAGGGGTGTAATAGTGCATGGGGTATCGTTGGTCTGTTTCGAGTTTGGCTCTCTCGATGCCAGAAGCTACGCTTCTTCGAACATCTGGTGGGACAATGCCGGCCAGTGGGTGCAGCATTTGTAACGGGGTCGGCTTGAGGCAGCCAGTTACAATGCGGCACGTTTCGTTCAGACGTAGTTGGAAAAGGCTCGTGGAATGATGCTGCAGATGACGGAAAATACTGGCCCCAAAAAAACATATTTAGTATGGTTTTCAAAGTTCGTATTAAGAAACAATTAATATGAGATACAATCTAAATCTGCTTATTCCTTCGAAAACAGGTTTAATGATATTTTATAAACAGCACACTCCACTATTATTATCCCAGAAGGCTGAATATAATTAGCCTACGTGTAAAAAGTGAGGTTTTGTTTTTTCTAAGCTCTTGACATTTCAAGTTACTCGCTTATATGGAATACCTTGCTATTTAATTCCTGCTCTAGGCATCTAACGTTTTGTTTTTGCCTTGTTTCTTAGGAAGCACGCGACTAGCGCCTTATAATATAATAATAGTTACATTTAATATCATCACGCTATTTATTACAAAGTTTCATATGTACTAATATGTAAATAGGAATGATTTTTTTGTTTGTTCGAATGTTTGTTTGTTTGCATCGAATAGGCTCCGTAACTACTGAATCGATTTCAATAATTCTTTCACTATTCGGAAGCTACACTCTTTTCGCTAAGCATGGGCTATATTTTACCCGGTTGCAGGAAGAAGTTCCCCCAGGGACGCAGGTGAAACCGCGGGAAAACAGCTAGTTTTATATAAAGTTTCATAAGACACAAATAAAATGTAAGTAATGATATAATTTTGTAATTATTGTCGTATTTGTATGTAGCGTACATTCTTCGCGGCGTGTAATGGTGATTATATGATAATGGTTATAATTAATGCTTAACAAATGTAGAAGAAATAAGTAAACGCTAAAGGATACAGCTGTAGGCACTACACATACCTAAACATTGAAGAAGAAATTATTTATTAACTAGCTTCTGCCAGCGACTTCGTCCGCGTTAGATTCGGACTTTGTGCAAAGAGAAGAAGTAATAATAATCACCAGCCTACCCAATTATCTACATCTATGAGTACCTAGCCTGTTACTACTTAGCTTTAACCACTAAGGCTGCAAACGTGACGAAAGCTTAAAAATGGAGTAACTTCTCCCGTTTTCCCAACATTTCCCATCATTGCTTTGCTCCTATTGATCGTAGCGTGATGAAAAGTATCCTATAACCTGCCCAGGAGTATGAAGAATATTTGTGCTAAGTTTCATTAAAATCCGTCGAGTAGTTTTTGTTTCCATAACGAACATACAGACAGACAGACAGACAGACAGAAAGACAGACAGACAAAAATTTTACTGCTTGCATTTTTGGCATCAGTATCGATCACTAATCACCCCCTGATAGATATTTTGGAAATATATTTAATGTACAGAATTGACCTCTCTACAGATTTATTATAAGTATAGATTGAAATTAGGATGAAGTTTCCTAGGTATTTACCTAAAGTTGGACCCAAGTTTCATAGGTACCTATATATGCAGATTGGCGGTATTGATTTCAATAAATACATGGCGATTAAGTCTCGATCGTATAAAAGTATGGGCCCTTGACAATTCCAAAAGATACAAGAACCAAAATCGTTGTTATCTCCCCCTTATAATCTGTCGGAGAATGTTGCTGTAGAGAACTAAAAATAATCTTGTTGCTAACGACTCTGTGCTATGATAAACAAACAAGAAATGTTAAGAGCACTCAATACACTGCAAACTTTTAGTCGGCCGATAGTTTGTTCGGGCTCATAAATAAATACGGAGATGAATGGCAGTACGCATATTACAACGATCGGAGTGCCTAGTGCGAGTTTTGCAAGTTAATTTTTTCGATGCGAAGATTATCATACCGTTGAATCACGTAGCACTTATCTTAGAATTGTGTATTCAATAAAGTCTGTCATCGGTACTTGGTCGTATAACACTCCAGCTCACTTTTACGAGTGTAAGCATTATTAACCGGCAAAATAAATGAACATGTAATATCTAAATCATGTGACGTAGCATACGACTCTTTATTTCAATAGACTTATAATTACGTATCGAGTTGCGAACGCACACAAAACTCGGAACCAGCACTCAGGTATTTAGCCGGTCTTACCAAGGGGCACCGAGTTGGCCGGGTAACTGGGTTTAGGAGTTCAGATAGGCAGTCGCTCCTTGTAAAACACTGGTTCTCCAACATAGTTGGAAAAAGGCACGGGAGATGAGGTATTTAGCCAGTATCAGACCTACAAACACTTAAACAATTGACATCCATCGGACCGACTGTCGACCGACTGTTTAGTCATCGCTCTACGGGAGTATAAAAAAGTTACGACCTTCAGCCAGGACTAATTGATGGTGATGATAAGTCATTAACGGCTGATGAAGATGCGTTTGTTATAAATATTCAAACGTAGGCATCGCATTATGTATACAGGATGTAACTTGAACTTTCCGACCAAGGAGATGGACAAGAATCAATGAATATAAATAAATAACAAAAGACATTTAAAATATATAGTCCTTTTTAATGTCACCAGATAAACATATCCTATTGGCTATAAAAATGTATATAAAATTGCGAAACATTTGGCGAATCGTAAAATATTATATAACTTCTTTAAATCGAATGGTTAAGCGAACCCTATTTACCTACTAACAAGAAAACCATTAATGAAAGAAACAGGTTTGTTATTTCTTTGATCAGAATCCGCAAAATTTTATAATTTGTTGTCTATGAATATCAATTAACGTACGTATATGGTGTTTGACGTAACATCTCTTGCGCAAGTTCGCGGACGAAAATCAGCAACAATATGTTTCTGGGTAGATAGCCTATTGTTAGGAATTTATGAGAAATTTATACTTTTTAGACATGTCAGCTACACGTAGGCACAGTAGACAAGTAAAAACCACCTAGTTATAAAACTGGCATTAAAAAGAACTGGGTAGATTAATGTTTAATTGTAGATACCTACCTACTAATATGAACTGCTGAACAGTTTGTTTGAACGTGCTAATGTCAGGGACTATTGCACCGCAAAGCTGTAAGCTATTTATCTAGGTCCCAGGAGTAGTTCTTAGGGACGCGAGTGAAACCGCTGGTTGAAGCTAGTATAAAAATATTTTGCCAAACAGTGTGTTTATGGAGTATTATGGCCCTTGCGAGTATTACACTTGACTGCACATAAAACTACCCAATAATCTAACATTATAAAGCCATTCAAGTTTCCAAAAGTAGTTTAAACAATAAAATTACAGTCAGATAAGGTGAGTAGAGTAATCCGAAAATTGTGTAACATTGCCCACACTTAGATAAAATCGTCGAGTCAATGCGTTTTCAATTATCGCCATCTCGCTAACATTTGTGCTTGATTTCTAAACAATATAGCGAACGGACTTGACGCTTTCGACATTACTTTAACTTTGACAAACATTTCGATTTACATTGAAATAATATTTTTCGAAAGGTGTTTTTTGCATTCCTTTTTTATCAATTTCATATTACTGAACATAGGTAATTTGGATAAATAATTTTTTTCATGGTGTCTGATAGTAAGCAGCTTATAATTTAAAAAGCCTTGTCTAGTGTCTTTTGCACTTTGGACATATCTATCTCATTTTAGCTCGGCCCTGGCGCTTCTACAAAGTTACCAAATGCTTGTGAGTTTCCTATCACATATGTAGGTATATCATCCTTGCCTTTTGGTAAGTTTTAAGTTACCTGTTACCAACCTAAACTCAAATAAGTCATTCAAGGTAAAACAATATATAGTTATCTATAAGAACCAGTTTACCAACATATTTTTAGTCAATACTTATAATTCAAATTAACCTTTCTTGACATTAGGCAACTGTGAATCTTGCGACTTTATTTTCGACAAATTGTTTTACACGCATTTATAGGTAGGTATACTTCACGCAAACTGATAAAAATAAAAATAAAATAATGTACGGAATACTCAATACTACTACAATCTTTATTAACATTCCATATTATGTTGGACAGGTGGTACATTTTAAAAGGTGGATACAATATGGACGCGGCAGAGCACAACTTTAAAGATGATGGAGAGTTATGCAGTAGCATATTTTATCATTTAGAGCTACATAGTATAAAACAAAGTCACTTTTTCTGTCCCTATATCTACAGGGTTACTTGTAAGTAGACAGCATCCTTTCATGAGGTGATAGTATAGGTCAATACGGATAAATTTGACCATGGGATACACTGGGGAAAAGTTAACCCGTTTCAAGATAATCGAATTTCAAGATCTTTTCTTAAAAAGTCGTCTAGGTACACGTATAATTTTTTATTATTAGTCAAAAGTCTCGTTTTTGTGTGTTTTTGGATAGAAGATGAATCACTTCATAATAACAAACCATAAAACTGTACAAATTACAGAGGAAATTATAGCGAACAGCAATTACTTTTTTAGTAGCTATTTTCTCAAAAATAGTACTCTTCATTTTTTTGTGCAGAATACTTAAAAAACATCTACATTTATCTAGCTATCCAAAAAGGCACAAAACACACAAAAATCCGCAAAAACGAGACTTTTAACTAATAACAAAAATTTATAAATGTACCTAGACGACTTGTTAAGAAAAGATCTTGAAATTCGATTATCTTGAAACGGGTTAACTTTTGCCCAGTGTATCCCAGGGTCAAATTTGTCCGTATTGACCTATAGGTACTATCACCTCATGAAAGGATGCGGTCTACTTACAAGTAACCCTGTATAATTATGTCCCTTTGCACGCTTAAATCTTCAAAACTACGCAACAGATTTTCATGCGTTTTTTTTATCAGATAGAGTGTTTCAAGAGGAAGCTTTATATGTAGGTATAATAACATTCATTACATAGTGGGGAAATACTGTTATCCCGTGCGAAGTCGGGGCGGGTCGCTAAAACATACAAAATTCTCTACTACATAATATTAGTCCTATTATAATTCCTGTCATATACATTCTGTATTAGTGAGGATTTGTCTTTAACATTAATTTTGTAGATTTATGCAAAAAAAAAGGATGGTCACGCTCCGATTCATTACAAAACCGGTCCGACTTAGAAAAATGGGATTCCTACTGTCGATACAATCTAATTGTGCTTTTGTGAGCTAAACAAAGGTGGATTCCGCTACGTACAATATGGAGTAGCTATAAGTAATTGCACAAAACGTATGGACTACAAATATTTTTGAAAACAAGATATTCATTCCAGATACTAATACAATTTTTTCAGCGGCTTTTAATCACTTAAGCTTTACTTTTAATCACTTAAGCTTTACTTTTAATCACTTAAGCTTTACTTTTAATCACTTAAGCTTTACTTTTAATCACTTAAGCTTTACTTTTAATCACTTAAGCTTTACTTTTAATCACTTAAGCTTTACTCTCTTTGCGTCTGATGAAGAATTTTTGTACGAGGGACAGCCTAAACCATGGTCCAATAATTTATTTGTGCCAAACACAAATCGATTTTAATCGACTTCAAAGTAAGTATATGTGTTATCTCCCGATCCCGATCTCTGAATTTTCAAGTTTTAGAATATTTTGCAGCTTTATCAGATAATGCATATTTGCTTATAAAATTGGTATTATGTAGACTAGCGGTTCCCAAATGGGGTTCCGCGGAACCCTGAGGTTCCGTGACAGGCCCTCAGGGGTTCCGTGGAAAATTCAAGATTTCCATATGGTAAATCGTTTCACTTTTGACAATATTAAATTGTTATTCATTTTCAATTACATTGTTTTAAATATTGCATTCCAAAATCCCATTTAGGCACTATGTAGGTGGGTACCACTCGGGAGTGTAAGTACGAGTTCGCGACAAGTGGCGGGGGAAGGCCACGGCAGCAGATAATTTAATTCCGTTTTTTACAAATTGTAGATTAACTTAATACCTCCAGGACTTCGGCAATCGGCAAAAGTAGGTAGTAAGTCGGCCAAAAATCACCGCATGTTTTGGGCTTATTTCATCACCAGGACTATACGTTTTCATACATTTGATAGGACGTGAAATGACACGGCATACGAGTATTTCCAGTGGCTATTCTTACCATGAATTAAAGTGTGACATTATTTTTGCACCTCCGCGAATACGAAAATTTCGCGCTCGCTTCGCTCGCGACTCCTTATTACGTGTGATGCTTTTATCTTCGTTTAATTGCTTAGGTATCCAACACCGAAAAAATTTCGCGCTCTTCCGTGAAGGTTTCCTTTGATGTTTATTTTTTATCCCTCTGGTTCAGAAGAAGCAATAGCGCTTTCTTTGCTAGCTGCTTCTTATTCATTTGCATTTGCTTTTTTGTGTGGATATTGTACTTTTTGAGACCTTATTAATTTACAGTAGTTTTGCATATTTTGTGTAGGTACTTAAACTAAAAAAAATTCGCGCTCGCTTCGCTCGCGATACCGGCTACCACTGACTGTCTTTTAATGCTAGCGGGTGCTTGGAACTTCTTCTTTTAGTAAAAAAAAATCGAACTCACTCGCCTCGCACCTGTACAAACCCAATTTATTTCTTTTTGCGTTTACTTTGTCAGTCTTCAAACTGAAAATATTCACATAATACACAAAGTCAAGGGCGGCTAAATTGTTTTCTGGCCCATGTGGCAGATAGCCATGCTACGCCTGAGTATACTGAGTATGACTCTAACCATATAACCATTTGATGCGCTACCACATTCTACGAGCCGTACCTAAGTGTATTTACGTCTTTAGTTTACTGCTAAGGTTCCGCCGAAAAATGGTGAAACGAAAAGGGTTCCGAAGCCAAAAGAATTCGGGAACCGCTGATGTAGACGGTCGCAGTGTTTTTGTTAGTCTTTATTATTCGTACAGTGTCTCCTTCTTTATGTGTAAATCAATATATATTATACATCTAAAAAAACAATGAAGTATCCTCCTTGATATTTGAGAAGTAAGTAAATTCATAACTACATAATTTCCTTATATACAGCAATTTCTACCATCCACCTGAACTTGGACTCATAGGAAAAAAAAATATTAGTCGTGAAACAAAACAAATAATTATCTCCATTATCGATCAATATCATAAAGTTCAATGATTTACAAGAACCTTGACCCTAATTTATGAGTTCCGACTTCGAACTGACGTACCTAATTGCATTCAAAGAAAAAAGTATCTTCCTAGCTAATTGTAATGTATCAATATAATTATGTATTACAAATGTTTACAAAAGTACTTTTTTGTAGGTGATGATCTAACTAGATTACGGATATCATGTATTTAACATGATGCAAAACCACAAACAGCTATTGAAGGAATATCGATAAGAAAAGTGTTTTGTGAAATTGATTTACCAATTATAATGAAATTCAGGAACGATTATATACTTAAAATAAGTAACGCCTAGCATCAGTAGTTACTTTAAATAAGTATTTTCAATTTATAGCAATCTGTCTTGAAATGGGTTTGTCAGTTAATCATGAATATCATCATCTACCTAGCCTTTTTTCCAACTATATTGGGGTCGGCGTCCAGTCTTACTGGATGAAGTTGAGTGCATGGTTTCCAGGGAGCAACTGCCTATTTGACCTCCTCAACCCAGTTACCCGGGCAACCCAGTACATCTAGATAAGACTGGTATCGACTGCCAAAGACATTCAGTGACATTTGTATGGGACCTAAGTACAGCTTATTGTCCATCCCTCCGTCTTAATACATCTTAATATTAATATCTGTTACAAAAAAAAAATACGTGTGGCACTCGGGGACTGCCGCGGTAAAGCTATTGCATAGCGTACAATACGTCTAACGCACGACACACAGCGCCGCGTCGAAGACTGCCGAACTGACACGACGTTAGACGATGCACGGCCTTCAAGCCACACCTCCGTGCCCGTCGGAGTGGGGAGCGTGAGGTTTTTTCGTTACGGAATTTCTGGATTTGGTCCCCGCGCTCAAGGCCTGCGATAGAAGCTATGCAATAGCTTAAAAACTTATAGTATTTTCTAAATTAATATGTAAAAATATGTTCTTCACAGATAAACTAGCTTCCATCTAATTTTATCTATTTCTTGCAACAGATGACTTTTGAACATTCTATCTACGCATTGTGACTGGCGGGATAAATACTGTTGCAAATCGTATTGCGCATGAATTCAATTTGAAACATTGCCAATGGGTGAATGACTACGTACAATTTATTAAGAATACTATCATGTACAAAGTATATTGAAAATGACTGATTGAATGATTGACATTAAACGGAAATCAAAATGAATAAAGATGTTTCAATTGACATTTCACTTTTGTCTCTGACTGTACTTATCAATTGTTTTTGTTCGTGATTGATACTGTGTATTTTTAAAAACGTGATTGTTTATTTTTTTTTTCAATTTACATTAAAGCTGTCTTATTAGAATCGAATACTTAATTAAATTAAACCCTCATTTTTAAAGAACATAAGTAAGAAACTAAACACGGTACTTATTTACAACTAGCTTCCACCCGCGGTTTTATCCGAGTGGATAAAAATTAGTAAAACTACATTTATAAGCTATGTATGACTACCAAGTATCATTACAATAAAAGTATTAGTTTTTTCGTGAAATAGGAACAAACATCTACAGGTGCACAAAAACTTTCGCGTTTATAAATATTATTAGAATTCCTTTTATTTACCTTTTTTAACTACAGGTATAATCAAAATCATACAGTTGAACTTAAATGTACAATAAAAGTACCTAAATTGAACATTGAAAATGATTATCAGCCGATATTACGAAGATGAGAAAAACTTGATATTTTATAACTTAAAATTAATCAACTGGTATTCATTCAAAATCATGTTTCGTGACCCAAATTTAAAATCAGACATTTCCTGAACTATAAAGTTGTGTTCTATTCATAAATATTATAGTAAACCTACGTGCCAAATTATACAAAAATCCTAATACTTATGAGTCATTATGGTTACCTACCTCGTTGGTCTAGTGGTCGCAACCGCGACTGCTGTGCTCGAGGTCTCGGGTTCGATTCCCGGGTCGGGCCGAAATCGCTTTGTGGGTTTTCTTAAACTTTCACAAAGCAGCCCGTAGTCTGGAAGTTGGTGATTGATTCACCCGTGCATCGGAGAGCACGTAAATGTCGGTCCTACGCCTGATCTCTTTCCGGTCGTGTCGGATTGCCGTCCCATCGGGTTATGAGAGTGAAGGAATAGGGAGTGCAGATGTGTCTGCGGAAATGCTTGTGCACTATAATATGTCCTGCGCAGCTGGCTAATCTTCTTAAATGAGAATTGCCGCCGTGGCCGAAATCGGCCGTGGACGCCATTATTACCTACCTTTACCTATAATCAAAATTATAGGTAAAGGTAGGTAACCTAACCTGCAGATTGCAAATAATGCTTTGACGTAAATGGACGGATAAATAACTTAATTATGAGCTAAAGTTTACTTGTAAGATAAGTTTTTCGACTTCCTAGCTAACCTTTGTTGATTTACTACGTTTCTAGATAGGTATAGTTATCGGCACGAATCTTAAGCTCTGACCTACATCTGCGCAGAAGTGATTTATTAGCAAAGAACCAATCCCGAGTGACGGCTATGACGCGATGTACTGCGGGCCAATCACCGCTTTAGCCCGCCTCCGCGCCTCACTTCATACCACAAAAATTACCAATAAATTACTTCTGCGCAGGTGAAGGTCAGAGCTCAAGATTCGTGCCGGTAACTATACTATGCTTAGGTCCTTGTTCTTCGCTAGGAACAGAAGTAGCCAGGCAAGGTTGGAAAATTGTTTCATGAAAACCGCCATGACTTTTCTTCGACAGTATATACCTTAACTGCCTAGCCTTTTCCCTACTATGTTGGGGTCGGCTTCTTGTGTAACTGGATGCAGCTGAGTACCAGTGTTTTACAAGGAGCGACTGCCTATCTGACCTCCTCAATCCAACCGGGCAACCCCTAGGTAAGACTGGTAATCAGACTTAGGTACTGGCTTCTGACTACGATTGCCAAAGATGTTCAAACAACAACCTGATGTAGTAATTTATTTCAAAGGTTAGATTACCAAGGACTTTTTACACTAGCCTAATTTAATTATGACTAAAATTATCCTAACTAATCCTAACTAATATTATAAATGTGAAAGTAACTCTGTCTGTCTGTCTGTCTGTCTGTCTGTCTCTTCTTCACGCCTAAACTACTGAACCGATTTGTGTGAAATTTGGTACAGACATAGTTTGGAACTTGAGAAAGGACATAGGATAGTTTTTATTAAAAAAAAAAATATTCCGGACATCTAGCGCCATCTATTGATCAAACCAAAAATCTGCCGGAAGTCACTATTCCACGCGAACGAAGTCGCGGGCAAAAGCTAGTTATGAATAAATAAAGGATCAAAGTTGTGAATATCGTCACTAACACTGCACTGATTTTCAATATAATATACTAGCTTCTGCCAGCGGTTTCACCCGCATCCCGTGGGAACTACTTCCCGTACCGGGATAAAAAGTAGCCTATAGCCTTCCTCGATAAATGGGCTATCTAATACTGAAAGAAATTTTCAAATCGGACCAGTAGTTCCTGAGATTAGCGCTTTCAAACAAACAAACAAACAAACTCTTCAACTTTATAATATTAGTATAGATTTAAAGTAAGCTGTTTGTTATACTACTTACATAATTTGTCAAACTTAACTCGAATGACCTATGACATTGGTCATGTTTGAAGTCACTCCAAATTAAGCGACCGACGGGCGTGACCAGCGCAGAAATAGATTTTTAAATCTTATTATTACGTTAATTGAATATCATTAACATTATACATAAAAATAACTAAGAACACAATAACTCATTTTAGTGAAGTCGGCAACATTTTCATTTCAAATGGATCCATAGCAATGCCAACTGGTCTGTTTTCTTAATTTATTAAAGTTCACATAAATCAGAAAATTATAATAATTTTGCTAATAAAGTTTATTTAATTTAAATGTATGCATTTGATGTTATTTGGCAGCGTGAAGAAGGTTAAAGAATAAAAAAAAAAAATTAGATATACCGCACCCTTTTTTTCTTGATCTGGTTGATTTATTTATTAATTCAATATTTGTGCTTTCATGTTTGCCAAAAACCTCAGCAAAAAATGATAATTTTACTATTTTTGTATGTATTTTAAAATAACCCAAGTGCTATAGGTAAGTATTATTTAAGTGCTAACATACTTTTTAGCCGATAATTTTCTCTCTTTTAACTTCAAAGATTATGTAGTATAATACTAAGAAAATAGCGCACTTCGAGTCACAGAATACAAGCAGAGCTTAGTTTGTGGCTCGACGTCAACTACCACAATGTAAAGTTACTTTTTTGTCAATAAACATTATTTTATTATTTATTAATTTATTCAAGGACATAAAGTGCGTTCAATAAATTTTTCTTGAGAATTGTATCTAATAAAAAAATAAAAAAAAACCTAAAAAAATATCATTTTTATAATAGGTATTTTTAACAAAAACACAGTACAACTTACTACTCTTACTAATTTACCCAGCAGTCTACTAAACTCATACCGTCTATACTTAAACGTTAGACCCACTTGTCCATGGTACGGTATTACCGAAGCCTCTGACGTGCTCGCTCAGTTGAAAGGGCACGACTGGTGAAGGTCGGACCTGACCGCATCCGCTTCAAACAGATGTGCTAATGTTTTAAATGCGCTGATAAATAGCTGAGGTTTGTAATTTAAATCGTAAAGTTTAAAAAAAGGTTAAGTGTGTGTTGGACTCGTGCATGGAGGGTTCGTTACAAAATATCAAGTTTTTTGTATGAGAGCGCCAGAAATACTTATAAAAAAAAATTTGGTGTTTGTTGTTACAGGGGAAACAGAAATCACTACATAGTATAAAACAAAGGCGCTTTTTCTGTCCCTATGTCCCTATATTCCTGTGTCCCTTTGTACGCTTACATCTTCAAAACTACGCAACCGATTTTCATGCTGAAATACTGTTGTCCCTAGTATATCATATGTGAAAATTTCAGCTCTCTAGCTAACGTGTTACATGAGGTACAAGCCGGTTACGGACGGACAGTGAAGTTACTATTACCGTGATGAAGTTTTAGTAGGTAATAGGGTCCCGTTTAACCCCTTACGTAGGTACGTAACCCTAAAATATTGGATAACTTTTCGGAAAAAATAAATGACGAACGTATATTTTTTGTGATGTTCTTAAATAATGGTTTCTTTTCCTTGTGTTGGTTTGGTTTTTGGTTGACAACAGGAACTTGTTTCTTGAATATTTAATTAATTGAAAGAAGAAACGTGCCTTATGTGGGCGTGTTATTTATTTATTTTATAGCTAATAAACGTGTAATTTTACTCTTAATTAAATCAAACGAGTTTTGAAGACAAAAACTGAGTAGTTTTAGAGAATGTCCATACCTCTATTTATGTTATCTACTTGTTAATGTAGGTACCTAAAATACGCGTTTCTATTTATTATTGTCTAGAATACTTAGGTATTAAAATATTTCATTAGAAGTAGGTACAAATTGATAAACACCACAAATAGTAGTAGTAAGCTATGGATTCATCATCATCATCATCATCTCAGCCATAGGACGTCCACTGCTGAACATAGGCCTCCTCCTTTGATCTCCACAGATACCTGTTGGAGGCGACCTGCATCCAGCGTCTTCCAGCGACCTTTATAAGGTCGTCTGTCCAAGCTATAGATGCAACACTATTAAATAAATATGTTTCTTTTTTTTTCAAATCGAATGGCTTCATTCCCTATTTGGGTCTTATTCATGTTTCATATGTTTTAGCATTACTTTAGATGCAGGAATTTGGTCACAGGCCATATTGTAGTTTTGAGACTTCATATCTCATTGATGCCCTTACCGGTTAATCTTTATGTGAACACTATGCTTAGCTACTAATACAAAGGTATACAATACAATACAACACACAAGATATTCAATCCATAATAAACTCGATCCATAATGTCACGATATCAATCATCGATTCCGCTCGAGATCGCATATAAATTATAGATTTTATAATAATCTACTCATCGGTACATTGTGTAGATACCTTTGTAATAATGTAAGAAGAATGTCCGTTTGTACATCAGTAGAATATAATAAATTTCAATTAGTTGTTGTTTACATTGTAAGGGTGAAATGTCAGAGGTCAGGTATTGTGTGTCAGGTGTAAAAATGTATGGTGAGCCTTTTGTGATGACAAATATGATGTAACGGTAATAATATACCTAAGTTTTATTAACTACTTGACCAATAGGGTGAGTTGCACCATTTAACTACAACTATAACCATCCGTTAACTTGGCGTTGATTGGTCAAATCGTCTACGTAATATTTGACAGCTGAAAATGGTTTGGTTATCGTTATAGTCGCACAGTGCAACTGTCCATAAATGTGTCAGATGGTATAACAGCTCAAATGATATTGACCACAAACGTAGCCAGCTGTCGTGGTCACTTTTGTTAAAATAAAAACACTAGAATAGTAACAAAACCCTTAGGGGCCTCCTTCTTTTTGGGAAGTCGGTTAAAACAGAGGTCAAATGAATAGAACACACTGTTGCCATGTGATACTCTTACATCAAGTTACGTATAACTAATTGTAAATAACTCTATAATGTTTATCATCACCGAAGAAGCATCATGACCTTAGCACAAATAAGGAAATCCTACTAATTTTGGGAGGTCGATCGTAACTCAACCACAAAAAGCGGTCAAGTGTATTCTATGGTAGGTATGTAAGTTTTTCATATAAACTGTTGTATCAATGATGTAATTGGGTATTACCTTAAAAGAAATACAAACATTGAAATACACAGCATCGAAATGGACTCAGTCATACTATACATAGGTACAAGATACAAGTAATAAACCGCATCGAAATGGACTCAGCTATTTCCATAGCCATACTATACACACATACATACAAGTCAAATGAAAACCTCCTTTGTATATCGGTTAAAAAAGCAAAATCTTTGATAACAAATCTTTTGATTGTCCTATGTAATACCTTTTATTGAAGTCCTAGCTTCAGACCCGTCTTGTCTCTACTTCAAGCACCGCAAAAAAAGTAGCTTAAGGCCTGTCTCGATAAATGAGCTCTCTAAAATTGAAATCGTCCTTACTCCTGAGATAAACGCGTTTAAACAGGCTATCCGTTAAAGCCGTTTTTTAGGGTTCCATAACCAAAGGGTAAACCGGGACCCTATTGTTTTCGCTCCTCTGTCCGTCCGTCCGTCCGTCCATCCATCTGTCTGTCACCAGGCTGTATCTCATGAACCGTGATAGTTAAAGAGTTGAAATTTTCACAGATGATGTATTTCAGTCGTTGTTGAACAACAAATACTGAAAACTAGAATAAAATAAATATTTTGGGTGGCTTTATAAATAATAGTAGATACGGAACCCTTCTTGAGCGAGTCCGACTCGCACTTGACCGTTATTTTAAACGCTTTTTATGATATTTATGGTTGTTTCAGCCTGAAATAGTTTAAATAGTATTGAATCTATACTAATATTATAAAGCTGAAGAGTTTGTTTGTTTGTTTGTTTGAACACACTGATCTCAGGAACTACTGGTCCGATTTGAAAATTTCTTTCAGTGTTAGATAGCCCATTTATCGAGGAAGGCTATAGGCTACTTTTTATCCCGGTACGGGAAGTAGTTCCCACGGGATGCGGGTGAAACCGCTGGCAGAAGCTAGTTATGAATAAAGGCGTGTGAAATAATATGCTATAAAATAGAAGCGTCAGCGATTGCATCAAAGTAACTTTTCAAAAGCAATCGGTATTTCTTTAGCAACAATTATTTTATCACATTACAACGTGCCAAATAATAACTAACAGTTTTAGGTCACAGATAATAAAGATCTGCGAATTATTAAAGCGTTTAGTAATATTGAATTTTGTAGTACATTGTCCTTTGAAGATGACCGAATGTTGCATCTATTTTTACTGTACAGTAGACTGCACATTAGTGGTAACTCTCATGCACCTTAACTCAATAGTAATAAATACGATTTTCCTATAAAACTGTTACCACTGACTTGAAGTTGACTGTACGTGTGTGTGAGTGTTTCATCTATTGATTATTATAAGTTACATTGACGGGTCAAAAGGTCAGTAATTGACTGCGTACGAGGTCTGAGAGTAATGTGTCGTGATTCTTATATTTTGTTCATCACGAACTATTGTGATAGCATTTGTTTTGTGTGTGTCTAGTGCCTTAATTTTTAGTTTCAAAGAGTAAGCGTGTGACCTTATATCTCATCTGTTAGTTATTGTTTGTTTTGTTTTATTTAAAGAAGATTTTAAAATAATAATATATCTGCATATCATTTATTTCTTTAATGGGACTTTATCAAATGACCCCTCTCGTTGTGGGTGCACTGGTCCCTTACATTGCACCAGGCTCTTACTGACTAAAACGCATCGTGTTACTTCTTAAGCCCTTTATGTACCAGGGCCGCGGTAGCTCTTTCGAATAATACCGCAGCCATATCACAAAGTCCATGTCAATGAACAAATGCAGGCAATTGATTTGACATACTTTTTATTTAAAAGTAATAGACGTGCTCTCTAGGCTACACTTTAACCATTTTATTTTCAGTATATGAAGAAGTTCCCACCGCAGACAGAATCAAGCCTTATCTGTAAAATGAATAAGACAAGAATAATGATTTTATAGTCGACATTAACTTAAGTACTTTCAACGTTATCGTACAAAACAACTGAAGGTTAGTGTTAGACAGTTTCACAAGCTCACATTCCTTTAGTACTCCAAGCTACAACCTTTGACATGAGCTAGCGATACGCCTAGCACACGATAGTAATATTCTTGGTAGATGTAGATAATTGTCATTTAATTAATGTCTTCAATAAGCCTTTCATTGTGGAGAAATAGATGATATCTGTCGTGTTTTAGATTGAAATGTTTCAGGTGTTATTAGTGTCAGTCTTTTACATCGTTCGATTTAAATATATATCTTAGGTTAAGAGATAAAGCGGTTTAAAAATAACAACACAACGTATTGATCGAGTACTACGCTTACGATGTGCACAGCCTAGGACTACGGAATCGATTTGGAAAGTTCTCTCACTGTTCGGAAGCTACACTATCCTCGTGTAACATCGGCTATATTTTACCGGGCACGAGAAGTCGCTTCCTCGGGACGCGAGTAAAACCGGGTAAAAGCGAAATACTACGCACTGATTAGTTACGAAATCTGAAAAACTATAAACTCCAACAAACTTGAAGGGAGGTAGGTTCTTTATAGAGGGATCTTACCAAAATCTATTCCATAAGGGGTTAAACGGGTGTTGATAGTTCGCATGGAAGTCCTGTTTTAGAAGTGAGGGTCTGAAAATTTGTAGTTAGCCCGCTTACGATAAAAAGAAATTGTACGCGGACGAAGTCGTGGGCGACCGCTAGTCCCATATTTCTTGGACCAAGGATATGAGAAAATCTGGTATATCAATCTCCCGCTACTCATGATGTTAAAAAATGTCGTTTCGTTGGTCTAGCTTCCTCCTCTAGCAGTGAAGCTACGGTCTAATGGGTCATGTCGTAAAAAATATATGGAAACCGACGATGCGACAACGCAACGCACTAATGGGGCCTGGCTCTTACTTGTGTACAGCTCAATTCATCCTCCGAGCCTTTTCCCAACTACGTTGGGGTCGGCTTCCAGTCTAACCGGATGCGGCTGAGTACCAGTGCTTTACAAGAAGCGACTGCCTATCTGACCTCCTCAAATCATTTACCCGATCAACCCGATACCCCTTGGTTAGACTGGTGTCAGACTTACTGGCTTCTGACTACCCATAACGACTGGCAAGGATGTTCAATGACAGCCGGGACCTACGGTTTAGCATGCCATCCGAAACACAGTCATTAGTGTCTAAGATATACTTAGAAAGTACATACAAACTTAGAAAAGTTGCATTGGTACTTGCCTGACCTGGAATCGAACCCGCGCCCTCATACTCGAGAGGTTGGTTCTTTGCCCACTAGCTAGGCCACCACGACTTGTACAGCTCAATTATTGTGTAAGTATTACGATTTCCACCATGGAATAGAAACATCTTTCAGCTATGGTCAGATTTAGATATCCTTTCAGACTACTAAAATCCAACACGGCTCTTTCAATAGCTCTTTGTGTTCAAGGATCCTTTTACTTATCCAAATCATGCTGCAGGTTTGCCAAAACGATTCTACGTTCCTATAACAATTGGTCAAACAGCTAAGAATGACTACTAGGCACCCATCCAACATACATACGGACCACCACAAATCCATGGCTCAATAGCATAATAGCATATTCCAAAAAAGCATAATTATTATTTATCATGATCGTGAGAATGCCTCAATTAGAAGAATCACATCGATGGACCTTGGCAATACAATATTATTTGACAGGTAGCTTAAATATTCTAAAACGTCAAACCGACATTTAGTCCAAATAGCAAAGTGATCAAATTAGCATTCATAGAGTTATTAACGATTACTTCATCATGATGAATTTATTAAACAAATTAAATAATTTTAAACCTTGACCTAAAGTTAAGGAGTTCGAAAAATTATGACTGACGTTGATTACAATTGGCATTTTGAACTAACTTTTGTTATGTTCCATTATTTTGACGAAGTACGAATGTAACATAAATCAGTACCTAAGTACGAGCATTAATGAAATTTAATATTATTTCATTGTGTTTTGACAGCATACGTGTTGAATAATAATGTTTTGTGTTTGATTGTAGTAGGAGTAACCTTTGACTTGCTTGTGAAGGTGTGAACAAATTGATATGAATTATTAAAACGTATTGAGTTAGGTATTTATGGTTGAATGGGAATAATAAGATTGGGAATGAATGGAAGGATGAAAACAAAAGATATAAGACCCCCTTTAAGTCAAGTGATGAGTGGGAACTTCTTTCTACCCATTTTCTTAAAGCATAGGTATGTAAGTACATTATATCTCTACAGGTAAGTATATTCAAAGGAAGAGCTCAGAGCCGCGCAGATCAATCGATCACAAGGATGTTTTTAAAAACAAATGAGTTTGAGTCAGAGGCAGAAACAATATAAAATCAAAGGATATAAAATTCCACTTAATTCCTTTACTATTACAGCCTTTTTATCGTCCCACTGCTGGGCACAGGCCTCCTCTCCACGGAGAAGGATTGAGCATTAATCACCACGCTTGCTCAATGCGGGTTGGTGATTGCAGACTTTATAGTCCAGGTTTCCTCAATGTTTTCCTTCACCTTTTTACCAGCCATTGGTGTCCAAGATATACTTAGAAAGTACATACAAACTTAGAAAAGTTGCATTGGTACTTGCCTGACCTGGAATCGAACCCGCGCCCTCATACTCGAGAGGATGGTTCTTTACCTACTAGGCCACCACGATTAGCTAATTAATTCCTTTATGATGACGATTTTAAGATTTTATGGCAAATTACGAGTAGGAGGCGTAATAAACTATAGTGACGATAGAATTTAGGTAAATACACTCGTAGGCCGGATTTTGAATTGATTTTGAATATTATGGCAATAAAAAACGGTTGCTAGTTCTTTATTTACATTTATAGCACACTAGTGACACGCTCTGGTTTCGCACGTGTATCGTGTATCCATGTTATAAATTTTAAAATGGTTTGGATGTTTGTGCCTCAATCACGCTAGACGGATTTTGATGCAACTTGACAATAATAGTATAGTTTTTACACCAGAAAAACTATGGGCTACGTTTAAAGTTTCTTCTAAATTAACCAACAAATAAATATATTTTTACATTACATACCTAATTTTATCAAGTCATGATACGATTTGTAAAAATAAACATTTGGCAACAACTTTGACGATATATTTTACGATGATTCTCTATTGGGGTCATTGTTATTTGTCATTACTTTGGAACTGCATTGCATTAGAATGCCTCTGAATGTGTTAAAAGTTTCTGAAGTATAGTATTTAGCTGCTTGTGAATTTTACATATTTTTGCACGTAGTACACGTTTTTGTTGACCTTATTTTCAAACTTATTTTGTCGAAAATACTGACAAATTACAAGTCTGACTCCGTTTTTAATATCGAGCAAAATACATATTGTATTCTATATTTAGTATTTCTTGTTAAAGTAACAACAGTAAAAGCAAGCACGTACCCAGAATTTTTTGTCGGGGGGGGGTCCAGGTCCAGGCAAATGATTAAGGTATCGCGTAAATGGATACTTAAAATTAAAAGAAAATTGTTTTCACAAATTATTTAATGCATATCTCGGTAATATAAGACAGTATTATAACGTTAAATTTAAACGTCTTGGTCTTAAGGACATTTGGTGTAAAACGTCGTCTACTGACCCGCCCGCCCCGCAGATCAAAACTGAGAGTCATATTTGGCACTGTACTTACTACTGAGGGATTTATTTTATGGGTTGCATCTATTTTCGCGAGGGGTCCGGACCCCTTGGACCCCCCCCCCTGGGTACGTCCTTGAGTAAAAGGTACATCATCCGTTAAAATGTCAACTAAGTATACAGTTACTAGAATAGAAGAAAACTTTAATGAGATTCAGCCCGGAGACAGATAGACGAACGGCGGAACTTTAGTAAGGTCCCGCTTTTACCCTTTATGTACAGCACACAAAAAAATCACCCATGTTGATTCATATAGATTGCATATAATTATTATTGTTGCATTGGTGATACAGCAGATTATTATCAGATAACACGTTTTTTCAATCAATAATTGTGAACAAAAATAATTGTTTATAATAATCGTTGTCTTAGTATAATGTCAGTTAGGATGTTAATGTCAGTGCCGCAGCCTTCAAGTCTTGCTTTGAAAGTCGATAGTTGAACAGAACACTGATTCATGTCTTTCTAGACCATCATTTGTACAGTAAACTGCACATTAGTGGTAACTGTCATGCAACAGCCTCGACGAGGACCCGGCGGTGCCCTTCCCACGCAGGGCACTCCTGGACTGTGTGGTCCACCGTGTCCTCGGGGCTGTCCGCACAGTGGTGACACCCGGGCGCCTCCTCACGACCGATTCGATGCAGGTACCTCCCGAAACAACCGTGTCCGGTGAGGACCTGCATCATGCGGTACGTGAGTCCGCCGTGACTCCTCCCGAGCCACTTCTCAAAGAGGGGAAAACTATTACCACTGACCTGTGAAGTTGACTGTACATCTATCATAGATTTAGGATCCCACCTACGTTTTATAGATTGGTAATGCCTGACAGATAGCTATATACTTACCTATCTAAATTAGTAAGCTGTTAGCAGCCACCCCTTGACCGTGGTATATAGATGGATTGGGTTATATTTTACAATTTTAATACTTCTTTTTCTTCAATGATTAGCGGCAGGAATGATCGAAAAATAAATAAGATGACTTAAGTACTTTATCATTAATTTATTACATTATACATTACGTAGTGAAGAAGTAATTGTATAAAAAAGCTTCTCCACAAAAGTCACTTAACCATCTCACAATAATAACACATCATGTAAAATAAATAATAGAAATAGAATATTCTTAAATAAAATAGTTTTAGGTGTTTATTTACGTAAACATCTGTATATTTGTTAATTATTAAATATATTTACATTCTTAAATTAGAAATAATACTATTTTTTTGTCAAATAAGATTCAGGTATAAGACTAGTGCTGAAAAGCACGCGGTTCATGTCAGGGCTAAATAAGTCGGTAAAGCGGAAAGCCTTTTCAAATTCAGTAATGGCACAGCAGTAGGTGAATCCATCTTCGACATTCTGCCAATTGGATCCCCTCAACCAATCAATATTCTCACAAATATCAGGACATAGAATATGCCTTGAAGCGTCTTCTCTATCCAACAAGGGGAAATTGACCTGAATTATCGCTAGAGATTCCCCAGTTGCGGGATCTTGCACCACCTGGGGATTCAAAGTTTTATGATTAATTTTATGTGTAGTTAAAAATCTAATGAAGAGAAAAAATATGGATTTGATGGATAAAAAATATATCAGACTATAATCTTTTGTTGAGTCCATGATTACTTTAGTCTCTGAGTGGTAGATAGGCTACATTTTATTTAGGTACGCTTTAAAATTTGCGCTACTCTAATTTACTAGTCCTTATTATTGATTGATTGAAAGCAGTAAGTGTAGTAGTGAATCTCGTACCATGTGAAACCACTGACTGCTTTAAAAAAATCATTAAAAAGTGATTAAGAGCAAAGGTTTTTACTATCATAATTTACCTCATTAATAGAAGTCCATTGATTACATTCGTTTTTACTTAATCCTAGTCATCCAAAATCTTGAAACACAGCTTAAATTGAAAAGCCGTCTACCCATAATAAGGGTCTTACCTTCCATAAAAAGGGTGCTACAGCCTGAGACACTCCATAGCCGTCTTTAAGAATAGGAAACACATACGGAGATGCATCAGGGTACGGGTTGGCAATACCCGTGCTAATACTAAGATCTCTTCCAGCTGTTTTCACCAAATTTCTCACTCTGTCTTCCAAATCATCCCAATTCTGAAAGCATACAATTGCTTAAATCATATTTTTGGAACTATGCTGACACTTTCATTTGGGTGGGTCTTGAAAACCCTGTTTTAGTCAAGACTAAAAAACTTTACTTTATAAACTGTATGAAAAAGCATTCCTGTTTAGTGTTATTTGAAAAACAACAAAAAGTGTTACCAAGTTATTAAAACAAATGTTCTCCAACATTGGAAAAAAACATACACACCTTTGAATTACAAGTACTCCATTGAGGGACAACATTCAAATAATTAAATGACGCTGAAGCTGGCACTCCTGGCTGCAAATTCTTAGAGTTCACCAGCTGTCTTTTGCCATAGCAGCAAGATCCATCTGAACGAACACCCGGCAGAGCTAAAGAGATATCATACGCTTGTCTTGCACAGTCGTACATGGAGTCGAAATCATGTGGCAGGATATCGTTGAACCATTCCGACTCAATAGAAGAATCCGTGTGGTCAGGAGACAGTTTGTGTTTCGCAAACAACGGCTCTTTCTTATCGTTGTCGTAACAGACTTCGTACACCTTTAGGAACTCGTTATGTACTCTGAACCCAATCTGAATGTATTGCGTATTACCAGGTAAGCATTCGAAGCCAGTTTCCATAATTTCAGGCTTCACTTCTTCATTACATTTTAGGTCTTTAAAATTATAGTTATTGCCTCGGATTTTGATTTGATTGTCTCTCTCACAGAATGCCATAACGTGAGCCCCTGATGGGAAGTTTGCGAATTTTTCAGGACAGTTGAAGTAGAAATATTCTGCTTTTGGTATGATCATGAATCCTTCGGTCACTTGGAAGGCTGGCCAAGATAGTGACGATGAGTACATTAAGGGATGTTTTTCTGGAAAATCTTTCTTGAGGTCCAATATGCAATCTGTAAATATTTTTATAGTAATTCGAAATGTTCATGTTCAGTGAATGAAAAAATACAAATGGACTTTTCTTGCAAAGATTAGTAAAAAAACTTAAATCCTTATCTTTATATGAAAACAAGTTTAAGTTTACCTCTAGATGTGACTTTGAATGTGCGACGGATAGTCCCAAAATCGTTGCTAACTTCACATTCGTATATTCCCGTGGCTCCGAATACCATTCCCAGAGGATATGACATGTCAGTCACGTTGGTCACTTTGCCATCGTGTTTCCAAATGGTGTCCTTCAGAAACAAAAAAAATATTTCAACACCATTATGATGAAACTTTTTAAAAATGAACTGTGAAGGTGTGCCATTTTAGAGTTTCACAAAAATGTACTTCTCAATAACAATGTACCTCACTATCTGTTCTCGGCGGTTCCAACCGCGTCCCGAGGGAACAATTTCTCGCACCTGGATTAAAAGTAGCCTAACCCAATCTCAATCTAGAGACTATTTGTGTATCAAACTTCATTTAAATCTGTTCAGTACTTTTGGCGTGGAAGCTCGACAAATAGAGTTTTAGCATTTTATGTTTATTTTATTTATTCCTTTATTTTTTTTTTCACTATACCTTAGGTCGCGGTTCTCCATAAGCTTGACACGAAAGGAACTCAGGATCAGCATTGAGAATAAACTGGACTTCTTCTTTTTCTTCGGTAGCAAATTTTGGCTTGAATCCCACCACCACTTTGGTGGTGAATGATCGGGATTTCACAAAGTCACTCACTCGGCAAGTATAGAGTCCATCGTCACTTCGTGTAATGTTCACTATGTGTAGTTCCTCACTTTCTATAGGTCTGCCGTTCTGTAAAAAATAATAGACTTTGAGTAAAACGTAAAGAAAAAAAAAACATGTACAACTTAAACAAGTAAGTAGGTATGTATTCTATCAATTTCTATGTATTGTTACAAACTACAATACACTTATTTCTTATATATGTCAAAATTATGTTAGAAAGTGTTGATTTTATCGCAAATACAATAAAATGATGAGAGAAAGTACCTTAAAATTATGATTTTTAATATACTCAGTGATGATGTATTAAGTACCTTAAACCAACTTATTTTGTCCGTAGCCGTATGCGGTAGGTCGCACGTGATGTCAGCAGGCTTGCCTTCCTCTATTAACATCGTTTTTGTTGGTATCTCTAATACTGAAGGATCTGAAACAATTTTTAAATTCGCAAAAGGGAAGATTTCTTTTCGTAAGGTTTTCTATGCGCCTATTTTTATTATTGCTGCAATTGACGATCAGTATGAAACAGGTTTAACAACAGTGTAGGGGTAATATTTGCCCGTGCCACACAGATATTTACAGTTTTAGGCAATACCTAATGATAAAAATATATATTTGCATTGTTTAAAACGGACTTCTAAATATACTGTAATACTTAGCTGCTAGTCTATATCATTATCGGCTAATAAAATTTTAATACTATTCTGTGTTCTTCGTAATCGGGGTAATGTTCGATTAAATAATTTTATGTATGTAAGCTGTGAAGTTATCGCTCAAATACTCCAACATACCTTTTACTTTAACTTCATAGAATTCTGTGTCGTTTCCAATTTTGTTTTCTGCTACGCACACATATGTTCCTTCAGCACTACGGTCGATATTCTTAATGATTAAAGTTCCATCTTCTTCCATTTCATACCACTCCGTACCTGCAAAAATATAGCAGGTAAGTACTTTATTATGAACTAGCTTTTGCCCGCGACTTCGTTCGCGTGGAATAGTGGCATCCGGCAGATTTTTGGTTTGAACAATAGATGGCGCTGTATGTCCGGAATAAATTGTATCTATTATTTTTATTTTTTTGTAATAAAAACTATCTTATGTCCTTCTCCTGGCTCTAAGCTACCCCCTGCCAGTTTTCAGCTAAATCGGTTCAGCCGTTCTTGAGTTATAAGTGAAGTAACTAACACGACTTTCTTTTATATATATCTATAGAATAGATTGTTCTTTCTCGTGCATTTGTGTTAAAATTACGGCAGGCGCTTATACGTGCGTAGCATGTTCTTTTAAGTACTTGAGGTATAAAAGTAACTTCATTTTGATTTATTTTTAAAATGAATGTATGAGTTTTACAGTTGCTCGTACGGTAACTTTTAGCCGACAGACAGTTTTTTTAGGCTCAACCCACTAAAAACTTTGATTGAATGCATGACTAAAAAACAATTGTTCCAACCATCGAGCGAATATCGAGTCTGCAGTGTCCTGGTACTCCAATCCAGCTATCTATGTCTTCAAGTTAAATAACAGCTAGTAATTTAACTTACCAAAAGCTAAGTTGAGCCCATTCTTCGTCCAAACTATTGTAGGCTTCGGACTCCCCGTTGCTCTGCACGCAATCCTGAGCGTCAAGTCACCTTCCATGGCTTCGAATGTCTTAGTTGGATACTCGTTTTCAATTATAGGTGGAGCTAAAAACAGTATAGTTTATGAATGTGTGATCAGCTCTCTCATGTCTTCCCTAATATGATAATTTTGAAGAGAGAGGTGGGCAAGCTCTTTGAGCGAGTTGTCGCACACCGCCTCGTCGCGCACCTTGGGGGGATAGGGCCGGGCCTTGCGGACCACCAGTTCGGATTCCGCAAGGGGCGCTCAACGGTGGACGCCATCATGCGCGTGAGAGCTCTCACGACGGGGGATGCTGTGTCCCGGGGGGGGGGGGTCGTCTCGGCGGTGTCTCTTGACATCGCCAACGCCTTCAACACCCTTCCCTGGAGTTGCATCAGGGAGGCACTCCGGTATCACCGGGTGCCGACCTACCTTCGTCGCGTGGTCGAGGCCTATCTGTCGGATAGGTCCATCATTTACCCTGGTCACAACGGGGAATGGAACCGGCGAGAGATGTCGTGCGGTGTTCCGCAGGGGTCGGTTCTGGGGCCGCTCTTGTGGAACATCGGCTACGACTGGGTGCTGCGCGCCGACCTCCCTAGCGACGTCAGCGTGGTCTGCTACGCTGACGACACGCTGGTTCTGGCACAAGGGAGGTCGCTCCAGGAGGCGGCCGACATAATGACGCGCGGGGTTGCGATAGTCATCGAGAGGATCCAGCTGCTGGGACTTGAGGTGGCCTTGCACAAATCCGAGGCCATGTGCTTTCATGGGCTTCGGATCGCGCCACCTTCAGGCTCCCAAGTCACGGTGGGGGGAGTTACCATCGGCGTCGAGAGGGCGATGAAGTACCTAGGACTCGTCCTCGACGGCCGGTGGAACTTCGTCGAGCACTTCCGACGTTTGGGCCCCAAACTGGAGAAGGCAGGTGCTGCACTCAAGCGGCTCCTGCCCAACCTGGGAGGCCCAAACGCCCCCTGCCGTAAACTCTACGCGGGGGTCATGCGGTCCATGGCCCTTTACGGGGCCCCGGTATGGGCACGTTCGGTACGGCCGCGGGCTGTACACTACCTGAACGTGCCCCAAAGGGTGATAGCCATTAGGCTAATCCGGGGGTACCGCACGATCTCCCGCGAAGCAGCTGGCCTACTTGCTGGACTGCCACCGTGGGATCTGGAGGCGAGGGTCTTCTTGCGCCTGTACGACTGGCGCGAGGAGCCTCAGCGCCGGGGGGAAACTCCGCTACCGCGGCAAGTTGTCGCGCAGCGGGCGGAGCTCCGGCGCGATCTCATGGTGGCCTGGAGGGAGCGACTATCGCAACCCAGTGCAGGGCACGCCACCATCGTGGCGGTAGGTCCCCTCTTTGGGGAGTGGCTCGGGAGGAGTCATGGCGCCCTCACGTACCGCATGACGCAGGTCCTCACCGGACACGGTTGTTTCGGGAGGTACCTGCACCGAATCGGTCGTGAGGAGGCGCCCGGGTGTCACCATTGTGCGGACAGCCCCGAGGACACGGTGGACCACACAGTCCAGGTGTGCCCCGCATGGGAGGGGCACCGCCGTGTCCTCGTCGAGGCTTTGGGCGGCGGCGACCTCTCGCGTCCGGCCCTGGTTCAGGCCATGGTCCGGGGCGAGAGGGAATGGGATGCCGTCGCCTCCTTCTGCGAAGCGGTCATGCTCGAGAAGGAGGAGGCGGAACGCCAGAGAGTTCGCACCTCTCATCCCGGCCGCCGCGCTGGACCAGGTAGACACCATGGGCGCCGGGTGTCGCGAGATGACTCCCGGCCACCGTAGGCGTAAGTCTGTGGGCGGTGAGTTCGGGTGGCTCATCGTCCCTCTGTCTGCTTAGACGACAGACCCGTGTCGACGGCGCGCGTTGTTCCACGCGCTCCTCAAAGAGATGTCAGCAACCCCAGCGGGGCCCAGCAGGGCCAAGGCCTGCCGGGGCTGCGGGTTGTTCGAAAGAGATACCGCGGCCCTGGTACATAAAAGGCCTATGACGCCTATGGCCTAACCTAACCTAACCCACAGCGGGAGGGGTCATTTGATGATTTTTAAAGTCGGAAAAAAAAAAAAAAAGGTGGAGCTAAAAAAGTAGGGACAGTTTATTAATGTGTTGTCAGTTCTCTCATTACAGTTATCTTTACTAATATAATACTTGTTCGGAAAACCTCTAGAACATAGGAACGACGTCGATGGAGGCGCCACCGGCGATGGCATCGGAGGGGGGACAGCGCGGCGCGGGGGGCAGCCACGTACGAGGATCGCGGGCCGCTCACACACCTTACCGATCAGCTGTGAAAATTGTACGCGTCGCGCGCCGTTTAATTATATAATTTGTTACAAATCATCCGTTGGAATAAACCAGTACCTATATTTCGGAAACAGCCTCAGTCATTTCTACAGCCCAAGAATTCTCCCTAACAAAGTGGTCCTTCGCAAGAAAGAAAAAACAACGGAGGCAGGCGTGCAGTGACGCGTGCGTGGCGATTTTGCAGCGCAGGAAAAAACCAACGTGGCGCACACGTCTCCAAGAAATATATCGACGAGAACGGATAACTGTGGCTACGGATCGGTAAATAGTGTGTCGTTCCAATTAATCATTGCCCTTTATCACTTCTTAAATTCTTCCCGCTTTGTTGGCCATTTAAATCTGTTCCATTTTTTTTCCCCATATTTATTAGTCATCGCATTCATTTCGTTGCACATATTTCAAGCCTGGTTATCGCTCAAGCCTATTATTGTAGGTGCATCGCTGCATAATTAGTAGCAGGCAAAAATAAGAAACCTGTTTACACGGATACGTGTTAGCTTGACCGCTAATTCACTCAAGGTCAACATCTGTCGCCTTGCAATTTATTCAACGCAGTGCTTGCTCATTAGTTACGAATTAACGTAATTATTATTTATTTGAATAATGGACTCTAAACTTAAAGAATTAGTTAAGAAACGTGCAAGCTGTAAAGCTAAACTTACGCTTTTCAGCAATTATTTAAATGTAGTCCTTTCTTGTTCACGATTAAGTGATTTACAAGTAACAGAACTGGAAACCCGACTTGATAAAATGGATTTATTATACAATGACTATGATAAAATACAGGGGGATATCGAGCTGCTGATGGAGGACTCCGCCGAGGCATTGGCTGATCGCGAAGCCTTTCAAAACCAATACTTCTCCTTGGTGTCATCGGCGCGCGAGGTGCGACGTCAGCATAGCGAGCGAAGAGCCAGCGTGTTGGTGAGTTCCGTACAAGCTTCAGATAATAATGACGCCACACAGTCGAAACATAGTGTTGTGAAATTACCACAGATTAGTTTACCACATTTTGATGGAAGCTATCAGCATTGGCTCGAGTTTAGAGACACGTTTGATTCTCTTATACACAAGAACACATTGTTGGATGACATAAGTAAATTTCATTATCTGAGGTCCTCGTTAAAGGGTGCTGCTGCCTTAATTATTAGAAGCTTGGATTTTAATTCTGGTAACTACAGCATCGCCTGGGATTTATTGACGAAACGTTACAATAATAATCGTCTTTTGGTAAATAATCATGTTCAATCGTTATTTAATGTCGATCAAATAGAAAAGGAGTCCAGTAAAGCAGTACGTCATTTAGTCGATAGTACCACAAAAAATCTCAGAGCTTTAACAATTTTAGGACAACCGACGCAGCACTGGGACACCTTAATTATTTATATAATGGCTCACAAATTAGATACTAAAACTTACGTTCATTGGGAAGAATTTAGAAATACGTTATCCGAGGCACCTACATTGTCTAAATTTTTAACTTTTTTAAATAACAGGGCAGACTTGTTGGAATCAGTTGAGGACTCTGAAGCTATTAAAAACAAGACCTCAAACAATAAATCAAATAAGCAAAAAAGTTTTGCCATAACATCAACTGATAATAATAATATTTCAAATAAGGTTTCGAGCTCAAATTGTCCAATGTGCAAACAAAGTCATGTTTTATTTAAGTGTGATAGTTTTCGAAAACTGACGTCAGATGTTCGTAATCAGAAGGCTAAAGAATACAAGGTTTGTCTTAACTGTTTAAACCCGGGCCATTCCGAACAAAAATGCAAATTGTGGGCTCGGTGCAAGTATTGTAAGGCAAAACATAATACACTGTTACACGTAGACAAAGACAGCGAGCCGACTACCAGTAGTCAAATAACAGATAATGTTACTTTAACTGCCAAAGCTATACAGAATACTACTTCGTCCACCGTATTGCTTTCCACAGCGAGGGTGAAGGTGCGCGACAGCAGCGGCCGCAGCCACGTAGCGAGGGTGCTGCTGGACAACGGCAGTACCGCAAACTTTATAACTGAGGAGCTGTGTGGTAAGCTGGGTTCACTTAAACGTAACGTAAACTCCAGAATAACGGGTATTAACCAGCAAACTTGTAAAAGCACACAGTCTTGTTCCTTAACCTTAGAATCTTACTCGGGTAAATTTAAAACAACAATTGATTGTTTAGTATTACCAGAGATAACCAAATCATTACCATCGACATTAATTGATATAAGTACTATTCCACTTCCATCAGGCATCTGTCTAGCTGACCCTCACTATTATAAACCGTCAAGCGTAGACATTTTACTAGGTGCTGAACAGTTCTGGAATATTTTAGGTACTAACACAATAAATCTAGGCAAATGTCAACCTAGGTTATACGAATCTAAATTAGGATGGCTTATTTCTGGGTTTATTGCGCAACCTAGTCCATCCCGTGACCAACCAGTGTGTAATTTTGTGCAGGAAATAAAACCTGAACTCACTCGGTTTTGGGAACTAGATTCAATATCAGAAAAACATTCGTTGTCAGCCGAGGAACGTGCATGTGAGGAACATTTTTTACGCACTACTACTCGTGGCGAAGACGGGCGTTTTATTGTTAAAATGCCATTTAAACAGTCACCAGATGTTTTAGGTGACTCATACCAAATGGCGAAAGTTCGATTTCTTTCGCTCGAACGTAGGTTTGAACGTGATCCCTTATTCAAAGGTAGGTATATCGATTTTATGCACGAGTACTTGCAATTAGGGCATATGTCTGAAGTTAGTAACTCAAATGATAACATAAGTTACTATTTACCACATCACGGTGTTACGCGCGAGCAAAGTACTACAACTAAATTAAGAGTTGTCTTTGACGCGTCAGCTGTGACGACTTCAGGTATTTCTTTAAATCACCTACAAATGATCGGTCCGACTGTACAGGACGATCTTTATTCTATTTTACTTCGTTTTCGAAAACATAGATACGTTGTATCAGGAGATGTAGAGAAAATGTATAGAGCTATAGATTTAAATAAATCTCAACGCTCTTTACAAAAAATCCTATTTAGATTTAATCAACATGAACCGCTTAAAACCTTTGTTCTTAATACAGTTACTTATGGCACCGCTTCGGCACCATACTTAGCGACAAAGGCACTCGTAAGTCTCGCTTCACAGGCGTCTAATGATGACGTAAAGCAAGCTATACAACGGGACATGTACGTTGATGATTATTTGGGAGGCAGTGACACTGAGTCAGCAACCATACTGTTATGCAAGGAGGTGAGTTCGATTTTAGCATCAGCTCAATTCAAATTAAGAAAATGGCAATCTAATAGCCCACAAGTGATGAAGGCTATGTTGTCATCCCTTGATCAGAATGATAATAACATTCTGGATTTAAATCGTAATCAATCTCATAACACTGCTAAAGTATTGGGCTTAAACTGGGTTCGCGATTTAGATCAGTTAACTTTTTCTATAAATCTACCTCCAACTAATAAAATAACTAAACGTTACATTTTATCTTGCATTAGTCAAATCTTTGACCCATTAGGGCTAGTAGGGCCGTGTGTCGTATTGGCAAAGATAACAATGCAAAAATTATGGTTAGAAAAATGTTCGTGGGACGAACCGGTTTCTCGTGACACTCAAGAATGTTGGTCGTCATTCGTCACTACGTTATCGTGTTTGAATAATTTAAACATACCACGGCATGCATTTAGTGTTAATCATAAAATAATTGAGTTGCACATTTTTACAGATGCATCCGAGTGTGCCTATGGGGCATGTGTGTACGTTCGTTGCCTAAATAATGATGATACTATAACCGTTCACTTTTTAACTTCGAAAAATAAGGTAGCTCCCATTAAACATACAACCATACCCCGTCTTGAACTGTGCGGGGCCTTGTTGGGAGCAAGACTGAGTGCAAAGGTAGTAGACTCACTAACTATTAAAATAAATAAGTGTTATTATTGGTGTGATTCGACGATAGTTCTCTGTTGGTTATCTGCATCGCCGAATAAATTAAAGCCTTTTGTTCGTAACCGTGTCAGTGAGATACAAGAAAGTACCGGGGAAAATTCTTGGAGATACGTGTCGTCGAAAGAGAACCCGGCCGACTTCATATCTCGCGGGCTGAGGGCCGATCAAATCGGCACCTGTAAATTGTGGTGGTCGGGCCCAGAGTTTTTAAAATTAGGCGAAGATCGTTGGCCTAAAATGCCAAATACGGGTTCTAATTCCGACATACCTGAATTTAAAGTTCATTTAGTAGATAACTGTCAATCAACTCAATCAGTTATCAGTCGTTTGATTAGTAATAAATCTAACATAAACAAATTAAAACGTATTTTCGCTTATGTACTTAGGTTCATTTTTAATTTAAAAAATCCTAACAGCAGGTTGTGTGGTCATTTATCCTGTGATGAATTAAATGAAGCATTTACTGTTATGTTACGTTTTAGTCAAATGGAAATGTTTTCTGACGAATACAAAACACTTAGTTTAAAAAGGCCACTATCCAGCAAAAATAGGCTTGCTTCACTGTCTCCATTTATGGATGATCGAGGTGTAATTCGCGTAGGTGGCAGGTTAGATAACGCTAACTACAGTTACGACACAAAACATCCAATATTGCTAGATAGTAAACATCACATTACGAAAATATTATTTCGTTGTGAACATCTTAAGCTTATGCATGCAGGGCCACAACTTCTTTTATCACACATTCGTCAAACTTACTGGCCTTTAGGAGGTAGAAATTTATCTAAAGGTACATTCAGAGAATGTGTCAAATGTTTCAGATTTAGGTGTCAAGCGGTGCAACCAATCATGGGTCAGCTACCACGCACGAGGACACAGCTTGAATTTCCGTTTTATAATTGTAGTGTCGACTACGCCGGACCAATGCTGATAGCTGACCGTAAAGGCAGAGGTG
This sequence comes from Helicoverpa assulta, assembly GCA_963856015.1. Taxonomy (NCBI): domain Eukaryota; kingdom Metazoa; phylum Arthropoda; class Insecta; order Lepidoptera; family Noctuidae; genus Helicoverpa; species Helicoverpa assulta. The sequence continues at coordinate 6,756,381 of CAWLCW010000027.1, forward strand.
CCAGACTCATTAAATCCTATATCTGTGTGTTCGTCTGTTTGGCAGTAAAGGCTGTTCATCTGGAGCTTGTGACGGATCTCACCAAAGACGCCTATCTTGCCGCGTTAAAGAGATTCGTTGCTCGTCGGGGTAAACCACACAGTATCCTCTCTGATAACGGCACAGCTTTTGTGGGCGTATTTAATGAGCTTGCACAATTCTTGGCTAATTCAAATTTAGAAACCTATTTTGCACAAGAAGCGATAAAGTTTAGCTTTACTCCTCCTTATAGTCCACATTTTAATGGTATAACAGAGGCCGCCGTTAAGTCTACAAAAAGACACTTAAAAACCATTGTTCATTCTTCTCATCTAACATATGAGGAGATGAACACATACCTAGTCCAAATTGAGGCTATATTAAATTCCCGTCCCCTTGTTGCTCTTTCTTCGTCTCCTGACGACCTTACCGCTCTCACTCCTTCGCACTTTTTAATTGGACGACCGCTAATATCCGTTTCTCAGCCGCAGGTACACTCCGTCAACATCACTCGATTGGACCGCTACAAAAGAATTGAGCATCTACGGCAACACTTTTGGAACCGATTCAGTCATGAATATGTTGTCATGTTGCAGCAGAGAACCAGATGGCATGCGTCCACAGGCGAAATTAAGCTGAATCAGTTAGTTCTGATCAGAGAGAAAACGCAACCACCACTACATTGGCTATTAGGCCGTATCGTCAAGGTGTTTCCTGGTGCTGACGGCATCACGAGGGTGGCGGAAATCAAAACCAAGAAGGGCAACATCACAAGGGCCTTCAACAACATATGTCCTTTACCTATTGAAGACGATGTTTCAACCCGGGCAGGATGTTCGGAAAACCTCTAGAACATAGGAACGACGTCGATGGAGGCGCCACCGGCGATGGCATCGGAGGGGGGACAGCGCGGCGCGGGGGGCAGCCACGTACGAGGATCGCGGGCCGCTCACACACCTTACCGATCAGCTGTGAAAATTGTACGCGTCGCGCGCCGTTTAATTATATAATTTGTTACAAATCATCCGTTGGAATAAACCAGTACCTATATTTCGGAAACAGCCTCAGTCATTTCTACAGCCCAAGAATTCTCCCTAACATACCCGGCTCGAAGGACCACTTTGTTAGGGAGAATTCTTGGGCTGTAGAAATGACTGAGGCTGTTTCCGAAATATAGGTACTGGTTTATTCCAACGGATGATTTGTAACAAATTATATAATTAAACGGCGCGCGACGCGTACAATTTTCACAGCTGATCGGTAAGGTGTGTGAGCGGCCCGCGATCCTCGTACGTGGCTGCCCCCCGCGCCGCGCTGTCCCCCCTCCGATGCCATCGCCGGTGGCGCCTCCATCGACGTCGTTCCTATGTTCTAGAGGTTTTCCGAACATCCTGCCCGGGTTGAAACATCGTCTTCAATAGGTAAAGGACATATGTTGTTGAAGGCCCTTGTGATGTTGCCCTTCTTGGTTTTGATTTCCGCCACCCTCGTGATGCCGTCAGCACCAGGAAACACCTTGACGATACGGCCTAATAGCCAATGTAGTGGTGGTTGCGTTTTCTCTCTGATCAGAACTAACTGATTCAGCTTAATTTCGCCTGTGGACGCATGCCATCTGGTTCTCTGCTGCAACATGACAACATATTCATGACTGAATCGGTTCCAAAAGTGTTGCCGTAGATGCTCAATTCTTTTGTAGCGGTCCAATCGAGTGATGTTGACGGAGTGTACCTGCGGCTGAGAAACGGATATTAGCGGTCGTCCAATTAAAAAGTGCGAAGGAGTGAGAGCGGTAAGGTCGTCAGGAGACGAAGAAAGAGCAACAAGGGGACGGGAATTTAATATAGCCTCAATTTGGACTAGGTATGTGTTCATCTCCTCATATGTTAGATGAGAAGAATGAACAATGGTTTTTAAGTGTCTTTTTGTAGACTTAACGGCGGCCTCTGTTATACCATTAAAATGTGGACTATAAGGAGGAGTAAAGCTAAACTTTATCGCTTCTTGTGCAAAATAGGTTTCTAAATTTGAATTAGCCAAGAATTGTGCAAGCTCATTAAATACGCCCACAAAAGCTGTGCCGTTATCAGAGAGGATACTGTGTGGTTTACCCCGACGAGCAACGAATCTCTTTAACGCGGCAAGATAGGCGTCTTTGGTGAGATCCGTCACAAGCTCCAGATGAACAGCCTTTACTGCCAAACAGACGAACACACAGATATAGGATTTAATGAGTCTGGCACCTCTGCCTTTACGGTCAGCTATCAGCATTGGTCCGGCGTAGTCGACACTACAATTATAAAACGGAAATTCAAGCTGTGTCCTCGTGCGTGGTAGCTGACCCATGATTGGTTGCACCGCTTGACACCTAAATCTGAAACATTTGACACATTCTCTGAATGTACCTTTAGATAAATTTCTACCTCCTAAAGGCCAGTAAGTTTGACGAATGTGTGATAAAAGAAGTTGTGGCCCTGCATGCATAAGCTTAAGATGTTCACAACGAAATAATATTTTCGTAATGTGATGTTTACTATCTAGCAATATTGGATGTTTTGTGTCGTAACTGTAGTTAGCGTTATCTAACCTGCCACCTACGCGAATTACACCTCGATCATCCATAAATGGAGACAGTGAAGCAAGCCTATTTTTGCTGGATAGTGGCCTTTTTAAACTAAGTGTTTTGTATTCGTCAGAAAACATTTCCATTTGACTAAAACGTAACATAACAGTAAATGCTTCATTTAATTCATCACAGGATAAATGACCACACAACCTGCTGTTAGGATTTTTTAAATTAAAAATGAACCTAAGTACATAAGCGAAAATACGTTTTAATTTGTTTATGTTAGATTTATTACTAATCAAACGACTGATAACTGATTGAGTTGATTGACAGTTATCTACTAAATGAACTTTAAATTCAGGTATGTCGGAATTAGAACCCGTATTTGGCATTTTAGGCCAACGATCTTCGCCTAATTTTAAAAACTCTGGGCCCGACCACCACAATTTACAGGTGCCGATTTGATCGGCCCTCAGCCCGCGAGATATGAAGTCGGCCGGGTTCTCTTTCGACGACACGTATCTCCAAGAATTTTCCCCGGTACTTTCTTGTATCTCACTGACACGGTTACGAACAAAAGGCTTTAATTTATTCGGCGATGCAGATAACCAACAGAGAACTATCGTCGAATCACACCAATAATAACACTTATTTATTTTAATAGTTAGTGAGTCTACTACCTTTGCACTCAGTCTTGCTCCCAACAAGGCCCCGCACAGTTCAAGACGGGGTATGGTTGTATGTTTAATGGGAGCTACCTTATTTTTCGAAGTTAAAAAGTGAACGGTTATAGTATCATCATTATTTAGGCAACGAACGTACACACATGCCCCATAGGCACACTCGGATGCATCTGTAAAAATGTGCAACTCAATTATTTTATGATTAACACTAAATGCATGCCGTGGTATGTTTAAATTATTCAAACACGATAACGTAGTGACGAATGACGACCAACATTCTTGAGTGTCACGAGAAACCGGTTCGTCCCACGAACATTTTTCTAACCATAATTTTTGCATTGTTATCTTTGCCAATACGACACACGGCCCTACTAGCCCTAATGGGTCAAAGATTTGACTAATGCAAGATAAAATGTAACGTTTAGTTATTTTATTAGTTGGAGGTAGATTTATAGAAAAAGTTAACTGATCTAAATCGCGAACCCAGTTTAAGCCCAATACTTTAGCAGTGTTATGAGATTGATTACGATTTAAATCCAGAATGTTATTATCATTCTGATCAAGGGATGACAACATAGCCTTCATCACTTGTGGGCTATTAGATTGCCATTTTCTTAATTTGAATTGAGCTGATGCTAAAATCGAACTCACCTCCTTGCATAACAGTATGGTTGCTGACTCAGTGTCACTGCCTCCCAAATAATCATCAACGTACATGTCCCGTTGTATAGCTTGCTTTACGTCATCATTAGACGCCTGTGAAGCGAGACTTACGAGTGCCTTTGTCGCTAAGTATGGTGCCGAAGCGGTGCCATAAGTAACTGTATTAAGAACAAAGGTTTTAAGCGGTTCATGTTGATTAAATCTAAATAGGATTTTTTGTAAAGAGCGTTGAGATTTATTTAAATCTATAGCTCTATACATTTTCTCTACATCTCCTGATACAACGTATCTATGTTTTCGAAAACGAAGTAAAATAGAATAAAGATCGTCCTGTACAGTCGGACCGATCATTTGTAGGTGATTTAAAGAAATACCTGAAGTCGTCACAGCTGACGCGTCAAAGACAACTCTTAATTTAGTTGTAGTACTTTGCTCGCGCGTAACACCGTGATGTGGTAAATAGTAACTTATGTTATCATTTGAGTTACTAACTTCAGACATATGCCCTAATTGCAAGTACTCGTGCATAAAATCGATATACCTACCTTTGAATAAGGGATCACGTTCAAACCTACGTTCGAGCGAAAGAAATCGAACTTTCGCCATTTGGTATGAGTCACCTAAAACATCTGGTGACTGTTTAAATGGCATTTTAACAATAAAACGCCCGTCTTCGCCACGAGTAGTAGTGCGTAAAAAATGTTCCTCACATGCACGTTCCTCGGCTGACAACGAATGTTTTTCTGATATTGAATCTAGTTCCCAAAACCGAGTGAGTTCAGGTTTTATTTCCTGCACAAAATTACACACTGGTTGGTCACGGGATGGACTAGGTTGCGCAATAAACCCAGAAATAAGCCATCCTAATTTAGATTCGTATAACCTAGGTTGACATTTGCCTAGATTTATTGTGTTAGTACCTAAAATATTCCAGAACTGTTCAGCACCTAGTAAAATGTCTACGCTTGACGGTTTATAATAGTGAGGGTCAGCTAGACAGATGCCTGATGGAAGTGGAATAGTACTTATATCAATTAATGTCGATGGTAATGATTTGGTTATCTCTGGTAATACTAAACAATCAATTGTTGTTTTAAATTTACCCGAGTAAGATTCTAAGGTTAAGGAACAAGACTGTGTGCTTTTACAAGTTTGCTGGTTAATACCCGTTATTCTGGAGTTTACGTTACGTTTAAGTGAACCCAGCTTACCACACAGCTCCTCAGTTATAAAGTTTGCGGTACTGCCGTTGTCCAGCAGCACCCTCGCTACGTGGCTGCGGCCGCTGCTGTCGCGCACCTTCACCCTCGCTGTGGAAAGCAATACGGTGGACGAAGTAGTATTCTGTATAGCTTTGGCAGTTAAAGTAACATTATCTGTTATTTGACTACTGGTAGTCGGCTCGCTGTCTTTGTCTACGTGTAACAGTGTATTATGTTTTGCCTTACAATACTTGCACCGAGCCCACAATTTGCATTTTTGTTCGGAATGGCCCGGGTTTAAACAGTTAAGACAAACCTTGTATTCTTTAGCCTTCTGATTACGAACATCTGACGTCAGTTTTCGAAAACTATCACACTTAAATAAAACATGACTTTGTTTGCACATTGGACAATTTGAGCTCGAAACCTTATTTGAAATATTATTATTATCAGTTGATGTTATGGCAAAACTTTTTTGCTTATTTGATTTATTGTTTGAGGTCTTGTTTTTAATAGCTTCAGAGTCCTCAACTGATTCCAACAAGTCTGCCCTGTTATTTAAAAAAGTTAAAAATTTAGACAATGTAGGTGCCTCGGATAACGTATTTCTAAATTCTTCCCAATGAACGTAAGTTTTAGTATCTAATTTGTGAGCCATTATATAAATAATTAAGGTGTCCCAGTGCTGCGTCGGTTGTCCTAAATTGTTAAAGCTCTGAGATTTTTTGTGGTACTATCGACTAAATGACGTACTGCTTTACTGGACTCCTTTTCTATTTGATCGACATTAAATAACGATTGAACATGATTATTTACCAAAAGACGATTATTATTGTAACGTTTCGTCAATAAATCCCAGGCGATGCTGTAGTTACCAGAATTAAAATCCAAGCTTCTAATAATTAAGGCAGCAGCACCCTTTAACGAGGACCTCAGATAATGAAATTTACTTATGTCATCCAACAATGTGTTCTTGTGTATAAGAGAATCAAACGTGTCTCTAAACTCGAGCCAATGCTGATAGCTTCCATCAAAATGTGGTAAACTAATCTGTGGTAATTTCACAACACTATGTTTCGACTGTGTGGCGTCATTATTATCTGAAGCTTGTACGGAACTCACCAACACGCTGGCTCTTCGCTCGCTATGCTGACGTCGCACCTCGCGCGCCGATGACACCAAGGAGAAGTATTGGTTTTGAAAGGCTTCGCGATCAGCCAATGCCTCGGCGGAGTCCTCCATCAGCAGCTCGATATCCCCCTGTATTTTATCATAGTCATTGTATAATAAATCCATTTTATCAAGTCGGGTTTCCAGTTCTGTTACTTGTAAATCACTTAATCGTGAACAAGAAAGGACTACATTTAAATAATTGCTGAAAAGCGTAAGTTTAGCTTTACAGCTTGCACGTTTCTTAACTAATTCTTTAAGTTTAGAGTCCATTATTCAAATAAATAATAATTACGTTAATTCGTAACTAATGAGCAAGCACTGCGTTGAATAAATTGCAAGGCGACAGATGTTGACCTTGAGTGAATTAGCGGTCAAGCTAACACGTATCCGTGTAAACAGGTTTCTTATTTTTGCCTGCTACTAATTATGCAGCGATGCACCTACAATAATAGGCTTGAGCGATAACCAGGCTTGAAATATGTGCAACGAAATGAATGCGATGACTAATAAATATGGGGAAAAAAAATGGAACAGATTTAAATGGCCAACAAAGCGGGAAGAATTTAAGAAGTGATAAAGGGCAATGATTAATTGGAACGACACACTATTTACCGATCCGTAGCCACAGTTATCCGTTCTCGTCGATATATTTCTTGGAGACGTGTGCGCCACGTTGGTTTTTTCCTGCGCTGCAAAATCGCCACGCACGCGTCACTGCACGCCTGCCTCCGTTGTTTTTTCTTTCTTGCGAAGGACCACTTTGTTAGGGAGAATTCTTGGGCTGTAGAAATGACTGAGGCTGTTTCCGAAATATAGGTACTGGTTTATTCCAACGGATGATTTGTAACAAATTATATAATTAAACGGCGCGCGCAGAAGCTAGTTTTTCTCACAAAATAAAGGGTATGTATAAAACCATATTAAACATAATTCAATAACAACTTTTTTTTAACAGTATAATGTAAGAAAGAAAGAAAAGAAAGAAAAAACATTTTATTCACGAGAGTGACACAAGGAAATATACAAAAAAACAAAAAAAATTAGACATAAAAAAATGAGAATTACAACACAAGAGTACCTTATAATATACGGAAATTACAATAACAGACACGACACGAGAAGAAGGTACATAACGGGAAATATGTGTCACACCCGCGTGAAACGGAACGGTAAGCGCAATGTAAAGTTATTTTTAGTGAATAGGTAACCGTTTTTAAAGTCGTGGTGGCCTAGTAAGCCGTGGTGGCCTAGTGGGAAAGTCGTGGTGGCCTAGTGGGAAAAAAACCAACCTCTCAAGTATGAGGGCGCGGGTTCGATTCCAGGTCAGGCAAGTACCAATGCAACTTTTCTAAGTTAGTCTAACTTTCTAAGTATATCTTAGACACCAATGACTGTGTTTCGGATGGCACGTTAAACTGTAGGTCCCGGCTGTCATTGAACATCCTTGACAGTCGTTACGGGTAGTCAGAAGCCAGTAAGTCTGACACCAGTCTAACCAAGGGGTATTGGGTTGCCTGGGTAACTGGGTTGAGGAGGTCAGATAGGCAGTCGCTTATTGTAAAGCACTGGTACTCAACTGAATCCGGTTAGACTGGAAGCCGACCCCAACATAGTAGGGGAAAAGGCTCAGAGGATGGATGAGGTAACCGTTTTTATTTTTCTTTTAACTGCAACCATTTCGATGCCCTTTGTTGACAACAGAAACCAGAGTAAAATATTAAATAACCACTACGTACCAAATACTTTAACTTCGTAAGTAAGATTCGCAGATCCCCCTATGTTCTCCGCTACGCATGTGTAAGAACCTTGTTGGTCCAACTGAGCATTCTTCAGGGGCAAAGAAGGTACCACATCAGAAACTCTGAAATAATTTTTAAAAAGTAAATAAGTATTAAGGTTCTGAATCTGGTAAAATCTCTATGTGAATAACGTAAAAATGTGCTAATTGCTATACTTAATTCGGTGCTAAGTTGCCTTTTAATGTACTGTAATTTAATGGCGTCCACGGCCGATTCGGCCACGGCAGCTGTTCTCATTTAAGGAGATCAGCCAGCTGCGCAGGACATATTATAGTGCACAAGCATTTGCGCAGACACAGGTGCACTCCCTATTCCTTCATTCTCATAACCCGATGGGACGGCAATTCGACACGACCGGAAAGAGATCAGGCGCAGGACCGACATTTACGTGCTCTCCGATGCACGGGTGAATCAATCACCAACTACCAAACTACGGGCTGCTTTGTAAAAGTTTAAGAAAACCCACAAAGCGATTTCGGCCCGACCCGGGAATCGAACCCGAGACCTCGAGCACAGCAGCCGCGCTTGCGACCACTAGACTAATTTACTCATAATATAAAACATAGTACAAAAAAAATATTAATAAATTGTTATTAAGGGTTCCGATAATCTAGGAACAACTTCCAATTGTTTCCAATTTTAGCTGCGAACAATTAATGCTTCTTACCTAATTAAAAATATCTAGGTACTTAATTGTTTTCCACACCCAACCCATTACATATTTTCTTAAAATGTTTAAATTGAGATGATTTACAGAAACGGTAGGTACTTACGTTACATGTTTCTCTGGTGTTTTGCTATCAGAACTGTTGAAATACCATTTTATTGTTGGTTTAGGGTAGCCATCAGCCAAGCATTGTAACATGGCACTCTTTCCAACCATCATTTCAATTTTCTTCTCTTTCGGATCATGAATCGTTACTGGAACTGTAAAGGAATATATTTTTAGAACCATTGTGCCTAAAATGTTTTTTCTTCTTTGTAATGCCCTGCTCTCATTATTTCATCATCATCATCATCATCTCAGCCATAGGACGTCCACTGCTGAACATGACCTGCATCCAGCGTCTTCCGGCGACCTTTATAAGGTCGTCTGTCCACCTTGTTGGTGGACGTCCTACGCTGCGCTTGCTAGTCCTTGGTCTCCACTCCAGCACTTTTATTTACTTAATTAAATTATTTACACCTATGATATAAAAAAAGCGTTTTTTTATGTTGATATTGTTCTTATTTTTTAAAATAATTATTTATATTTGTAAATATGGTTAATAAATGATTAGTGTTAATACTTACTAAATACTTGGACTGAAACGTGTTTTTTTGCTTGTCCAAGTTTGTTTTCTGCCTCGCACGTGTAACTTCCAGAGTCGTCCAAAGTCGCTTTGAGTCTGGAAGCATAATTTTAGTTACGTTACTAAAACTAACTTCTAAACTTGACTATCCGATTGGCGTCCACGGCCGATTTCGACCACGGCGGCTGTTCTCATGAGATATCAGATCAGATGGAGATCAGCCAGCTGCGCAGGACATATTATAGTGCACGAGCATTTGCGCAGACACAGGTGCACTCCCTATTCCTTCACTCTCATAGCCCGATGGGACGGCAATCCGACACGACCGGAAAGAGATCAGGCGCAGGACCGACATTTACGTGCTCTCCGATGCACGGGTGAATCAATCACCAACTTCCAGACTACGGGCTGCTTTATGAAAGTTTTAAGAAAACCCACAAAGCGATTTCGGCCCGACCCGGGAATCGAACCCGAGACCTCGAGCACAGCAGCCACGCTTGCGACCACTAGACGGCTCCGTCGCAAAATGTCTCTTTCGCAGAATGTCCACTTCGCAAAATGTCTACTTCGCAAAATGTCCACTTCGCAAAAAGTCCCTTTCGCATATTGTCCCCTTTTTATTTCTGATTTACTTTAATCATAATTCATTTCAGCAATTAGCTTTCACACATATTATGTTTGACGTGTGTTTATTTGTATCGATATAGTAGAATAGGATACATACACAAATGAACGATAATTTCTCATAACCCCTTCTACTTGATATGACACAACTTAAATTATTTTGTAAGTACCCTCATTATACTTTATTGAAATATTCCGTTTTACGTTTAGAAAAACATTGTGTTATAATAGTTTTTAAAATTTTATTAATAATATATGTTTATTTTTATTGAAAATTGTTAATTATTCATTGTATAATATGTAACAAATAAAATAGTACAAGGACATCATGCAGCGCCATCTAGTACACTAGCTAGAAATTAAATGTGGAGTCTTACGAGAACATGATGTGTGAAAGCTAATTGCTAAAATTAATTATGATTAAAGTAAATCAAAAATAAAAAGGGGACAATATGCGAAAGGGACTTTTTGCGAAGTGGACATTTTGCGAAGTGGACATTCTGCGAAAGAGACATTTTGCGAAGTGGACATTTTGCGAAAGAGACATTCTGAGAAAACGACACTTTGCGACCAGTGGACATTTTGAGAAGTGGACATTTTGCGACGGAGCCAAAGCTAATTGCTAAAATTAATTATGATTAAAGTAAATCAAAAATAAAAAGGGGACAATATGCGAAAGGGACTTTTTGCGAAGTGGACATTTTGCGAAGTGGACATTCTGCGAAAGAGACATTTTGCGAAGTGGACATTTTGCGAAAGAGACATTCTGAGAAAACGACACTTTGCGACCAGTGGACATTTTGAGAAGTGGACATTTTGCGACGGAGCCCACTAGACCAACGAGGCAGTCAACATTACTACCATTTTATTATTACTAGTCCATAACATCCGTTTCAAAGTAGAAAATTGATCGTACTTTTATAGCAACCAGTCATTTTAAGAAAACTGACGTTTATATTTTCTTTGAACTTGGGCCGAAATTTCTTATTTTTCAAGCTCAAAAATATAATAAAAACAATTCTTAAAGTTTGTCGGATTTTGAACCCACATTCTGCTGTAAGTGTGAGCTTTTTAACAAAAAGTAACATGAAGATAAAAAGTTCCTACTATCTGTCGTATCGATTACATTTATTTATTTAATACTTTAAATGCACATTTTGTACAATGACGGTCTGCTAGTCTACCTTCGGGTGGAAGAAATAGAGAGAGTGGAGAAATAGCAGTGGTTGGTATATAGTGAAAAAAATATACATAAGTATGTATATCTATACATATAATAAATCTGTAAAAAAACTGTGTCTGTACATTGAATATATTAAAAAAATAATAATTGGGTGGGGTTTAGAAACAGTAATGGAGCACATCTATATCTATCTATACATATAATAAATCTGTAAAAAAACTGTGTCTGTACATTGAATATATTAAAAAAATAATAATTGGGTGGGGTTTAGAAACAGTAATGGAGCACAAATCCAAAAAAAAGTTCTGTCTGTATGTCTGTATGTCTGTATGTCTGTATGTCTGTATGTCTGTTTGTTTGTACACGCTAATCTTCGGAACTACTGAACGGATTTCAATGATTTTTTCTTTATTGTATCAGTATTAAGCCTGGTCAACATATAGGCTATGATTTATCTTCGAAACTTGAAGACCTGATGCAGAACTCCAACAGACCAACAAAACTATAAGAGATACAAAAATGGTGCCATGGCAAAAATTGTTTCATGTGATGAGCATTTTCAGCTGAGATAATAAATTTTAAGATCTGGAACACCTGATGTGGAACCCCAAGAGCCCAGCTTCTCTGTACCATATACAGGTATGACGTTTTAGCAAAAGTTGTTCAATTTGATAAGCACTTTCTATTGACTTATACAAATTGAAGATCTAAACCACCTGATGTGGAACTCCAGGGGCCCAGCTAGACTATAGCATATAGTAGATGTATGACGTTTTAGCAAAAGTTGTTCAATCTGATAAGCACTCTCTGTTGACTTATAAAAATTGAAGATGTAAAACACCTCATGTGGAACTCCAGGACGCGCTCCTCAAAGAGATGTCAGCAACCCCAGCGGGGCCCAGCAGGGCCAAGGCCTGCCGGGGCTGCGGGTTGTTCGAAAGAGATACCGCGGCCCTGGTACATAAAAGGCCTATGACGGAACACGACGATTTTAGTCAGTAAGAGTCTGACACTCCCTCACCGCTGCTAACCCACAGCGGGAGGGGTCATTTGATGATTTTACGTCGATAAAAAAAAAAAAAAAAAAAAAAAAAAAGCCCAGCTAAACTATAGCATATGAAGATATGACGTTTTAGCAAAAGTGGTTCAATCTGATAAGCACTCTCTATTGACGTATAAACATCGAAGATCTGGAACACCTGATGTGGAACTTCAAGAGCAATACTACACTTGAAATGTATAGAAATGAATGTTATGAAATAGGTATGGTGAATCAAAAAAAGTAATTAGTCTGTCTTTTAGATAACCCTAAAATAATGGACACGTATTTTTCTTTTCTCTCTCACACAAACAAATAATAACGAAGATACAACACGCTTGAATTTTGTCTTAAGTCACTGCTTAGTACAAATTTTACATACCTAGACGTGGCGTCACGAGCCCCCACTCTCCGACTTTGTTGCGTTATATATCATTATTATTTTGTATGTCTTTCCAGACCTTGGGACTACAGAGTTCCGAATTTTTGGGAGGCAAACGTGGGGCCGAAGCACTGAAGCCCTTTTGAGACAACTTTAATGAAATCGTGACAAACAGACGATTATCCCTTTATACACTATAGAAATGAACCCAAGGACAATCCCCGGTGGACGTCGTTAAAAAAAAGACAATCCCCGGTTCTGTGCTAACTATGGAGGAAAACTACTTGGGCTATTGTGATGGGATGTTAGTGGATGACAATGTATTAGATACATGTAAAAATGGCAGGTGGAGACTCGCCACCTCACTTACTGGGCCCCCGGGAATCAGTCACTGAATAGCAACAAGAGGGCAACAGGGACATGAGCGGCTGAAGGGTGAGGATACCTCAGCGGACTTTAAACGCAGATTACGCGCTCCCTGTATAGGTCACTCACCATGAGGCACCTACCCTCCGAGCAGGGCTACTAACCCTGCTCTAGCGACTCCACTCTGGACGGCCAAGCCATACCAGAGGCGTGAGACCTACCCAAAAGATGTCATGGTTCACTTCGACCGGCCGGAGATGGGGGACAGTATACTCCCTGTTCTCCCTGGAGAACTCAGTATATATAGCCCCGCGGGGTCGCTACACCCCGTCATCAGCCTCAGATGTCCTGCGGTGCTTATAACTCATTATTATTGTCGTTATTATCTCAAGAGCCTTTGTCCCAATTATGTTAGGGTCGACTTCCAGTCACGATGCAACTGAGTACCAGTGAGTACAAGGAGCGACTGCCTATCTGACCTCCACAACCCGGTTACCCGCTCAACCCAACACCCCTTGGTAAAACTGGTCAAACTTACTGGCTTCTGACTACCCATAACGACTGCCAAGAATGTTCAATGTCAGCCGGAACCTACAGTTTAACTTCCCCTCCAAATAACGGTCATTGGTATCCAAAATATACGGAGAAAGTACATACGAACTTAGAAAAGTTGCATTGGCAGGTACTTGCCAGACCTGGAATCAAAGACGCACGCTCATACTTGAGAGATTGGTTCTCTACCCACTAAACCACCACGACTTCCACTAAGTCACCACGACATTGTCATCTATTTAATGTTTTTTTACGTAATAATACGTGTAATATTTTTGCCACACACAACTTAAATGCGGACTAATTAGAATCACTACTTTTATCCCTATGGTCACGTCTATTGCGGTTCAGTTCTCAGCGTTTTGTTTAGTCTGCTGTGCTTTTGCCGTTAAAGTACAAAAATTAAATATATGGAACGTTTCTAATGGTTATGCGTATTCCGTTGTTTTCAAGTCAACGGGCCCTTAAAATTCAATATCAGACTATTCAGATCTTTGATTTTGCTGACCCCGTAGTCGCTGGCATAAGGGACAGGATCCGCGTACGAAGTCGCGGGCAGAAGCTAGTATACAATATATGGATAATATTACATCAACATTTATTGAATACTAAGTCATTTTAAGTCGTATCGGATACTCACTTGAGACTGTAGTCACCAGTAAGAGTCGCATTTTCAATTCTAGTACCATTGAAGTACCATTTGACCGTAGGATAAGGTTCCCCAGAAACTTTACAAGGTAATGTTAAGTCTTCACCCTCTTTGATTAAAATATTTTTCTCATCTTCTTCTATTTTTGGTTTATCTGAAAATTCATTATCAGAGATCAGAGAGTAGCTCTCTATAAAACACTGGTAATCAGCTATGTTTGGTCGGACGGAAAGCTGAACCAATCATAGTTTGAGAAGTTAGAGAGGCAGATACTAAACGATAAAAATCAATTGATATAATCGCGATAAATGTGAGATAATCGCGCATAAATATATATACATACAGGGCAAATCGAGAACCACATTTTTATGTCGTCAGTTAAAATCGTTGCCATATTTGGGGGAATTACATAAAAAAATAATCTTTAAGTTCCATATCAATTTTGACCTTTATGTTTAAGATTACTAAGTATACATCTTGTTCCCTAGGAATAGTTGATGTTAAAACACGTGACAATAAATACTTACATTCCACAACAAACTCCACAGAAACTCGATCCAATCCCATTATGTTTTTAGCAACACATTTGTAAGTTCCACTCTGATGTTTTCCCACATTTTTCAGGACTAATGTTTCAGTAGTGTCTTTCAATCGAATAATCCTGTCAGTGCTCGATTGTCGAAATACCCAACGAACAGTCGGTTTTGGGATACCTTTGAGAATTCTAAAAAAAACACAATTTGTTAAAAGTAGCATAAATGAAAATAATTTTCCTTAGACTGGATTGAACTCATTAGCTATTTTTGTAACATGCATACTGAGGGAAGTACTTCTCGCATCTGGATAAAAACCCGGCCAAGTGCGAGTCGGACTCGCTCACGAAGGGTTCCGTACCATAAGTTATAAAATGAGCAAAAAAAATCACGTTTGTTGTATGGGAGCCCCCCAAAATATTTATTTTATTGTAATAGTTGTTGTTATAGCGGCAACAGAAATACATCATCTGTGAAAACTTCAACTCTCTTATTATCACGGTTCATGAGATACAGCCTGGTGACAGACGGACGGACGGACGGACGGACAGAGGAGCGAAAACAATAGGGTCCTGTTTTACCCTATGGATACGGAACCCTAAAAATACTCTCTCTATAAGATTTTATCTCAACTGTTTTATCTTTAAAGCGTCACCAAATAAACAAAGAAACTCAAAAACATATTTTTGCATTCATAAGTATTATTTTGTATTTCAAGACGTTTATCACAACTTATTACATCACCTTTGATCTATCTTAGTCATATTCATCTCTCTGAGTTTTAAAAATAATCTTGTGAAACTTTTATCTAATGATAATTTAGGTATCATTATGAAAATAAGGTTCAATGCCAAATCATTAGTCATATTGATTAATGAGTTAATGACTCACCTACAAGATAGCATTGCATCTGTTTTCTCTGCAGTACGAACTTCTGTGTGCGATTTATCAATAACGGGCGATTCTGGAATATTCAACAACTGTTTTAGTCCAAGTATAAAAAACAGTAAAACGCACAATCGAGTGCAAAGTACACTGATAATATATTCTCAACAATATCTGGAATTACACCGACATACATGTCTAGTGACACTACTAATTATAAATATATATCTACTAAGATGTATAAATCTGCAAAAATAGCCAACCAATAATAATTGTATCTATTATCTATACTAATATTATAAAGCTGAAGAGTTTGTTTGTTTGTTTGAACGCGCTAATCTCAGGAACTACTGGTTCGATTTGAAAAATTATTTCAGTGTTAGATAGCCCATTTATCGAGGAAGGCTATAGGCTTTTTATCCGGGTCCGTGCCGAGGTTCCCACGGGATGCGGGTGAAACCGCTGGCAGAAGCTAGTTTTACATAATCTGAGTTATCTTGACTTGATCTTCTATCAATCGTGCAGAACACTTGCCCTTGTGACTATAAAATTGTGTCTTTTCTATTGTTATTTTGACTATCTCTTAATGGAATCGTGCAGTACACTTACCAACTCCAGAAATAGTGACTTCTGAATAGAATACCTTCCGATCAACGTCATTGACAGCTTCGCACATATATGTTCCTTCTAAATTAGGTTGCATGTCCTTAATAGTAAGAATAGACTTGTCACTGGAAACCTGAATATGCGGATTGCCAGAAACATCCTTTCCATCTTTGTACCAAGATATTGATGCTGGTGGGTAAGCATCTACCTTGCAAGTTATTTGACCATCCTTTTTGTAATCGATAGGAATATCTAGAAGAAACCAAAAGGACTTCTGATCAAGTATGTTAATCTAAGGGTGTATCTACACGGTGCATGTAGCTGGAGCAAGTTAACATGCGTAAGTGACAAATGACAGTTGACAAGAGCACGCGGGTGGGTATTTCGCTTTGGTACGGTAGACTGCACATCAGTGGTAACTGTCATGCACCTTAACTCAATAGTAATAAGTACGATTTTCCTATAAAAGTGTTACCACTGACCTGAAGTTGACTGTACATGCGCGAGTCGCTGCACGCGCACGGTTTTCAAATGCATGTAACCTGCGCATGTGCCTCAACATACGCAAGCTATTTGAACCGTGTAGATGCACCCTAAAGTTAATTTAGTATTGTTTTGGTAAATTAACAGATATTAGTAGATATAAATTCATTTTGTGTGCATGTGTGTATTCTTTTCAGTGTATTTGACATAAAAGGGTAAGTACTTAATAAACATACAATTAAATAGAATATAAATTTATTAGCTTGAAATTAGTTACAATAGTTATCATGCAAGTACAGAAAGTTAGCATGCAAATGTTGTTTGTTAACAGTTATGAATATTAGTATACAATTTTTTTTTATAGATTTTTTTTTATATACAAGTAATGTTATTAATAAGTTATTATAATTTTTCATGGATAAGTCAATAACTAATAAAACTATAAGGATTCGACTAATTCCACTATCTGAAATTTCCTCTGTTATTTCCTATTTAATTTGAAAAACTATTAGATGCCCAAGGTGCTGATGAGTAAGAATTTTTGACACATTTCTATCCGTATTTAAAAAGTAAACAGTATCTGAGTGACCAGTATGTGACTAACTTTCTTACTTAATCTTATGTTCTCATGTTGAATGCCTTACACAATCCTGTATTCACCTTAACAATGCAAAATAAAAACAATTGGAAAACAACAATTATTATCAATAACACATGACCAAATATAAACGAAGCACTCTAGATAAAACTTCTTTCGAGAAAGGAATGGCGCAGGTACAAAGTTTTACATACGATTTCAAAGTTTTAGTGACCTATTTAACTATGTATAAGAATAAAATACATTATAAAATACAAAAAAGTCGTAATTACCTGGATAAGAATATACTGACAAAGCTTGTGATCTTATTATTTATAAAATAATGCTTTTGTATGGGTTATTTTTAGCATTTATATGTGCTTTAAGCTTTAAAATTACCTTTCGGAGCCTCAAGAACATCTAAATGTATTTTCCTTTTAGTTTGAACTCCTACAAATTTAATGTTCACTCCAATGGAATTGCTTGCTCTGCATTGGTAAGTGATATTTTTGTTCGACTTCTCCACATCCAAAATGATGACATAGTCATATGGTACTTCAACTAGTTGCACCTGTAAAACGATTTTATTTATGAAGATTTTCTTGCGTATTTCGATAGGTGTGGCGAGTAGACTCGACTGTTCATCTGTGAATGGGTGCCGGAAGCTGTTCACATCTATGATGGCTATGTGGCAGTATTTCATAATAGGTAAGCACACTCTTAGAATAGGAATGCTAACATAGGCTAAGGGATATTATTACTAACACTTTAAGCCATGTTTCTTGAAATAAAGAGATTAATTATTATCACTTAGTAAGTTTCTATGTACTTTCTAAGTATATATTGGACACCAATGCCTGTGCTTTGGATGGCACGTTAAACTGTAGGTCCCGGCTATCATATAACATCCTTGGCAGTTGTTACGGGTAGTCAGAAGCCAGTAAGTCTGACACCAGTCTAACCAAGGGGTATCGGGTTGCCCGGGTTACTGAGTTGAGGAGGTTTGATAGGCAGTCTCTCCTTGTAAAACACTGGTACTCAGTTGAATCCGGTTAGACTGGAAGCCGACACCAAGAAAAAGGCTTGGGAAATGATGAGAATTATTATCACTTAGAAATACTACTCAAGATTAAGTGTCTTCAGTACTAAAAGTTTACAATACCGTTGAAGGGATTTTCGTTCCACTATCTTTCTCCTCCCAAATGATATCAGGTTTTGGATACGCGTGTACTCTGCATTTCAATTGTAGAGGTTCATCATATTCCGTAGTTATTAATGGAGAACCATCGATTGTGATTTGTGGTGCTGTATTTTCTGCCTTTTCTGTTTAAAAAAAATATTTGAATCATTATGTTTATGTAAATGTTCTGTTTCTTTTACAATTACAATTAAAGCAGTCGTGATTTATGTACGTAGTAATAGTATTCTTGGTTTACCTGTTCTTGGATTCTGTCGTTCTATCGGGGTAGGGCCCGTTATTGAAATCGGCAATTTACTTTCAACGTCAAATCCCTCTGCCTAGAAATAGACGACATGAAACACATATTTAATCTTAACAGAAACATATAAAATGAATTCTTATGACTAAGAAGTGTTGTTTCTATGAGCTTATGTACACTGCTATTATACTCATATTACAACAATCGGGGATCAGAACAGAACAACTAAAAAGTATGATTGACTGATTCTCGATAACTTTAAAAAATATTGTCAATCAACAGTTTATCTACGGTTTAGCCATTGCAAACTGAGGGGCTATTAACAATGTTGAGATTGTAATAATACATTCAATACCTGCTATCATAAAAACAACATATACAGTGACTAGAAAGATACTTACAGACACACGGAATATGGTGTTCGGTGGAGAAAAAGATGGAGTGACATAAAATTTAGATGTTTCATCGACAAGCTCTAGAGGCAATTCCGTGATGACGTTGTCACTCATATCCAGGATTTTAGCTTTTGTTAGTGTGACTCCGTCCCCTTGGAGTTTGACACCTAAGAAGCCATTACCTTCTGAAAAAACAATATTAATTGATAAATTAGAATGTTGTCTACATGAATCGCATCATGCACTGTACGAAACCAGGTGACCCGAGAACATTAAAAATCCTACTAATATTATAAATGTGAAAGTTTGTGAGAATGTATGGATGTATGTTTGTTATTCTTTCACGCAAAAACGGCTAGACCGATTTGGTTGAAATATGATTTACAGATAGTTGATACCCTGGATTAACACATAGGTTACTTTTTTACAACACACCACGCGGGCGAAGCCGCTGGCGGAAGCTGGTAGCTTATATTGTTCGAATCACATCTATGAAAAACCTGGTCTATTTATAGTTATTTTATGCTGAAATATGTAGGTAGCTACATAATATTATCCACGCATTCGCACATTGCGATTATATACCTAGTTACAGTTTACTTCTAGCTTTATGATTCAATTTATTCTTTATTCGAACAAGTTAGTACCTTCTAAATGTTGAAAAACATGATAATAACATATTCTTAATAGAACCAATTAATTGACATCTAGCTCATTCTTTTTAGGTATCTCATAATACTGTGGATTGTTTCTTATCCTCTCTGTTGTTTACAAACCGCTGACAATTGAGCTCAATCAAGTAGGTAATAATAAATTACAATTTATTACTGCAGCTAACTAAAAATAATCTGTGTGGTTGCTTGGTTTAAATAACAACAGAAATGTATGTGTCACGCATGATCAGTATTTTTTACTATGAACCCTAAAATGACTCAATTTATATCGATGACATTTTGGATGGACATAGTTTTTTTACTTATTATTTACAGCAAAATTATACATAGAACTATTTGCAAGTTTTAACAAAAAATACATATAATAGAAGTGTTTACACTAGAACTAAAAAGCTTCAATAACTTGTCATCACTGTCGAGCGGGAGCGTGCCCAAAAGGCTGTCAGCTCTGCCATACTGGATGGCAATGCTTATCCTTTGGCCTAGGTAGTAGCCAGCCTTTTGGTCATGCGAAGCGTCAACCCGCCGTTTGAAGAGAGATTGGAAAAAAATAAGCAATTATTTACTAATAACGCAGTTTCTAATAAAAAAATAGATACGCCAAGTATGTGTCCAACTTACCTGGAGCAGGCTTGGTGACCGTATCTTTCATAGAAGTGGGCCTTAGCACAGAAAACCCAAGCTGAACATTGAAACTGGTCTTGGCTGTAATGACAGCGTGGGCACCAGATTTGCTGCCAACTTCCACTTCGTGGTCACCAGCTTCTGGAGCAATGACCTTCACTGACTGGAAACATAACCATTATTCGATGTAAAGATAATAATTAAGTACTGTAAAATTGATTTTATGATTAAGTCAAGAAGACATAAACTGGAACTTCATGGTGGAACATCGTATTAAAGCTGTGTTTTGATAAACTTTGACCACGCCGAATGGTTTTTCTTATTTGACGTGCATTTATAAAAGCGTTATTTTCTAGCGATTTTGAACACTTAATTTATTCATTTTTCTTCCTTACTTTTATGTCATAAATAGTATAGAATAGGTGTTGTTACTTACCGCCATTTCTTCTTTGCCTGAAATCACGGGTTCGGTTTTTGGCTTGCTTCCACCAGGACCTGTGACTTCTCCTATCTTAGCTTCAGAACCAGTCACAGTGATGAGAACATCTCCGGAACGGGGAGGTACAGGATACTGAAAATAAAAAGTAATATAAGGAAATTAAGAAAAAAAGTTTAGATTTACTATATGACATGTCTTCGACACGAAAGAAGAAGAAGAAGTAAACTATTTAATACGAAACTTTTACTATGAATAATAGTAAATCCTTACTTTAATTTTCTCACTGCCAGGAGGTATTTTTTTGTTGACAAGCGTGATACTTCTTCCAGTGATGGTCTCCTCTATATATTTTAATACCTGAGAAAAAAAGTATTCGTAATTGTATAGTTATGTCTATAAATTATAATGAAGGAAGTGTTATTACGTTTTGGTTATATACTTACGACTTTGACATCGTCTTTCTCCATATGAAAAACTTGACCAGAAGTAGCTTCAGCTATTTTATTGTAAACTAGGTAATCGGTATCATCCGTGGAACCGCATTCTCCAGTGAGTAAAAACACTATCTGAAAGAAAGAAAGAATCACTGTATCTTCACCCAAAAATATAACCATAAAACATTATTGATCCTACTTTTTATCTGTTTTGTCCACATTTTGTCTTACTTCCAGATCGCAACTATGACGCATATTTACTATGACTTAAATATTTTGAGCTATCTACACATCAATTGTACAATATTATTATACATTTAGATCTATCTCTGCTTCTAGTATAAAAAACCGGCCAAGTGCGAGTCGGACTCGTGCACGAAGGGTTCCGTAAATTACAGTTAAATCAACCTATCTCAAAAACTATAAGAGATACTTTGATCAAACCAAAAATCGTTGAAAGAGTTAATTAGCATGCATCACCTCTATTTTTTTTAGAATTTTATACCCCGTAGTTATAAAAATAGAGGGGGGGGGGCATACTTTTTACGACTTTGAGAGCTGATATCTCAAAAACCGTTCACTTTAAGAAAAATGTTTTTTAGAAAACTTTATATCATTTTAAAAGACCTTTCCATTGATACCCCACACGGGTATGTACATCGAAAAAAAAAATTTCATCCCTCAGTTACATGTATGGGGGGCCCCACCCCCAATTCTTTTTTTTACTATTTAGTGTCATATTTTTGTAGCGGTTCATACAACACATATTCCCATCAAATTTCATCACTGTAGTACTTATAGTTTCCGAGTAAATCGGCTGTGACAGACGGACAGACGGACAGACGGACAGACGGACATGACGAAACTATAAGGGTTCCGTTTTTGCCATTTTGGCTACGGAACCCTAAAAATGCAAATATAAAATATTTACCTACCTGACTTTGTTTTTTCTGCGCCAGACTCTTGATTTCTTCAAATCTTGTGTGGTCTCTAGCAGACGCGTCAGTGAACACATAGATATATGATTGTGGTAGACTTTGCTTGAGACCTATTTCAATGCCTTTCATGGCATATTCCGGACAATCCCCGCCACCGTGCACATCTATGCTGGCCAAAGCTCTTTTGAATTCATTCCGATCTTTGGTGATTGTTAAAAGCGCCGCATCTGTTGAAAAAAATCTCTCGTTTACACCTGTTAAGCTTCATGAACCATCCTATCTACTATATTGTTTACCTATATTGTGTATGTCCAGTACTTGTAAAAAACTCAGTTATTTACCGATGCTTCAGAATATCAAAACAATTGCTGCTAGAAAATTAAAAAATAGCTGTTTTAACTATGAACTCTGCCCAGATTTAAGCCAAAGTCTGTTGAGGCCTAGGCACATCAAAATTAACAATATAATAGGCGATAAGCATTATATACAGGAATGAATTTTAAGCAGAGGTATATAGGCAAACAGTCACTAGAATGAATGTACAAATGAGATAGGATAAAACCCAAAAATAGTTTTACAAATCTTCGATCAATAATACTGAACAGAGATAGAATAATACTAGAGGTAAAAAATATTAAAATTTGCGAACATATTTCGGGATTGTTTGATTTCCTCATAACTCAATTTCATTAAAGACTAAATCCATATTAAAAATTACGTTATCAAAAATATTGCAAAAATATTTAGGCACTTACTCGTAACTTGCATTTTGCTATATAAGCATTGCAGAGTCAAATCAAAGTTGATAACTATCCAAAATATTAAAGTTAAGGAAACACCACTTACCTGGATCATTGAATGTGACTAGAACAAAATTTTCAATTTGCGATGCACTAGACGATAAAACTTTTTCAAAAATAATATTCACTTCATCTTTGACTTGAGCTATTTCACCATACATGGACGCCGTATCATCGATCACGAATGTTAAACTGCTTTTCGTAATTTCTTCTTGTCCAAAAACTACACATGTCTGCGTAGCTAGGACAACAAATAAAAAACACACTCTATATGAAGTCATATTAGACACTGATGGTTGCAAACACAACGGCTGATATTATATAGGGTACTTGGTGTAATTCGAAACTTTACTAAATAGATATGTTTCATTGATACGGACTGACCCCTTGATATAAGAGTTCAGATTCTTTGTGAGCAACAGAAAATACGCAGACCGGGAATCCCTGATACCTGCATCAATTGATAAGACTGTATTGAAGAATATTTTTCCTAGAATGTCTTGTGTTGAAACGAAGAGTATGTTATAACGTTGCTGCACTATGGCGGTTATTTCGTTCTCATTTGCTATTGGGGAGTTTATGCTGATGCAGGATTCCAAGTAGCTAGTAATATCTTTCTGTTTAATGTATCGCGTTACAGTTTGGATCAGCATAGGTAGATACTTTTGTCGGTTGTCTACGCAATAATTGTCACTAAAAATATACCTACCTACCTAAACAGATTACCTACCGACCGCAAATAAAAATTGGAATAAAGGTAGGAAGATGATGATGATGATAGGCAAATTATTAAAATCTTACCCACATCACTTCTAGGACTTTGACATCATTAATTCAGTTAATACAGAGTTTTAATTTGTCCTCTTTTTTATTATTTTTGTAAATATGTAGATTTAATTTGTATTAGATTTAATAATTTGCTCTGCAAGTTGTGCAGAGCAGGGAAGCCACGAATATCGCAAAACTCATACATTCCCTTCGTACTTTCTAGATTAGCAAATAGCTTTGGCTCGTACTAGAAATCCAGCAAAGAAGTCGAAAAATAAATATGTGTAACGAAAGCAATCATTGCTTTATTTTTGCACAGTGCAGGTATAACAATTATGATTTTAGTTCAGAAAATACTTTCTGGCTACATATTGCTGACAAAGATATACATGACGACCATTGAAACTATTTTAGTTGGATCTAATGTGATTTATACACACATTACACATGTATGAATTTGATATAGCACAGTCTCACTACACTGTCAACCAGCTTTATGCGTTACCATCTGAAGTGCGTGGAAACCACTTCCCGTACCCGGACAAAATGTAGTCAGCGTCCCTCAGGGATAGTGTAGCTCCCCAACAGTGAAAGAATTTTTAAAATCTGCTTAGTAGTTTCGGAACCTTTAAAAATAAACTTTGTATAGAGATTTTATATTTTAAGCCCGTCATGGTAAGGGCATGTGATGCGAATTGACGAGGATCATGTTGTGAGAAAAGTGATGAGCATGAATGTGGATGGCTATACTGCAAGGTGACGATCAAAGACACGATGGATGGATTTTGAGAAAGCCGACATGGCTAAAAATAATATTTTTATTTATTTATTCGTTATTACTTTAATAACAATTGTACACATTGGTATGAACATA
Source organism: Helicoverpa assulta (assembly GCA_963856015.1). Classification (NCBI taxonomy): domain Eukaryota; kingdom Metazoa; phylum Arthropoda; class Insecta; order Lepidoptera; family Noctuidae; genus Helicoverpa; species Helicoverpa assulta. The sequence goes on from CAWLCW010000027.1 coordinate 6,781,041, forward strand.
AAGAGCAAGCAAAATAGATAAATAATAGTGTACAATATTTTACAGATAGACTCAGCATTCAAACGAAAGTTGTAAGTACGTAAAACAGGAAAAAAAATGACGGCAGATGTGAGGTGACGGCAGACAGAAGAGTATAGAAGAAGACAACATGCTGTGCTGATCTCAAACAAAATTGGGATAAGCTCAAGAAAATGATGTTGGTGATGTTCATATTTTAGTTAAGAGTCAGAATGCTGACCTCAATTTCTTGCTCTGAAAATCCATTAATTGTGAACTTTATATTTTCTTAATTTCTCCTGATCTGGAATTGAAACGGAAGAGGGCTGATTTATAAACGTGCCAGCTTCTAAGGAGAATGCCCTACTAATATGCTGAGGTCAAAAGTTATCTTAAGATATATTGCAAATACTTTGTTGCATCGTTAAGGGTAGGCGAACACAAAACTTCCTATTCCTAATCTGATTGAATTCTGTTAAGAAATCTGATGGAAGAAGATTATATTCTAATACGGAAAATAAAACCATATAAACTCTTGTAACTCGGCTCTCAGATTGTCAGAATCTAAAACTGACAGTAATGGTTTGATGATATTGTAGTCATCACTGCTGCCAATTTCACCTTTTTATGAAGCACAGGCATAAAAATACATGTATGAAAACATGTTCGTCTTCTTTGTGGATTATATATATACGATACGACGATAGCACATCCAGCTACTCCAATCTAATTTACTCAATACATTTTGAACTTTATCTGTAAGGTGTAAGGTTCAATGTGTATTTGAAAAAGTATGATCTTGGCGTGCGTATTTCAGAGATGTTTATTCTTCTCACAAGTGTTTGGAAAATGCAATTTTAACGTTAGTAATCTCAGCAAGATTCTAATAGAGAGCTGGATATTAATTATTCATTTCACAATTTGAGTATTTACATGAATCAAGTGTAAGCTTCTCTTTAACAGCACTGTCTCATAAACTGACATGTTCGTAGCATGAGGCATCAGTTCGTCGTCTCCCAATATCTTTGCAAGATGTGGTTCAAAATTCTTCTAATATACGTCTGGTTATTCAGATGTATATCTTGTGAAAAAAGCCTTGCAATAGTGCTGGATACAACGGGATCTATGCAAGAGGAGTTAGAAAATATAAAAGTGGGTATTATTTCTGCATTCAGTCCAACTCCTAATGCGGCGATTACTGATTATATTTTAGTGCCGCTTAATGATTCTGGTAAGTGATTGTTCTCTTGTAAAAATGTTATTTGACAGCATTAAAAAGTGGTTAGTGCATTTTGTATTTCTGGTTCTGTGAGAGTTAAACCCTGTAAGGTAGTTGTCAAACAATGTAGGACCTACATTGTAGGTAATGTAGTGTATGACAGAGTGATCTAGGCAGGTGGAACTAAATGGAAAACTTTCTGGAACTTATTCATAGGTATTTATTCTCTTAGGGCATTTGTTAGACTGGCAGTGAAAATAATTAAAAAAAACTAACCAAACATCTAACTGTCCCTGCAAAGAGGTTTTTGGAAATTCCTAAAAGCGCAGGTAAAGCTGTTCGATCATATATCAGACTAGCTTCTGCCAGCGGTTTCACCCGCATCCCGTGGGAACTACTTCCCGTACCGGGATAAAAAGTAGCCTATAGCCTTCCTCGATAAATGGGCTATCTAACACTAAAAGGAATTTTCAAATCGGACCAGTAGTTCCTGAGATTAGCGCGTTCAAACAAACAAACAAACTCTTCAGCTTTATAATATTAGTATAGATTTTATTCTATAAAATAACTAGCGATCCGCCCCGGCTTCGCACGGGATAACAGCATTTCCCCACTATTTAATGTATATTATTATACATAGATATAAAGCTTCTTCTTGAAACACTCTATCTGATAAAAGAAACTGCATGAAAATCCGTTGCGTAGTTTTGAAGATTTAAGCGTACAAAGGGACATAGGGACAGAATTAAAAAGCGACTTTGTTTTAAACTATGTAGTGATGACTCGAGTACGTGAAGGTATAGCCATAGCAGTGATGTTATGATATAAAATAAAATAAATACATTAACTATTAAAGATGTAACACTAGTCGGTAATCTTGATACTTTGCACGGACATGATCAATTTATCTTGTGACGTACACGGGCACAGAATGTGCTTGCGTAAACTTTACACGTGTATCTAGTTTACTTACAAAGTATTTCCTATGTAGCTGAAACTGATAGAATCACAAACCTTTGAGGTATACAATACAAAAAAGATTTTGTGGTAATGAGGTCAAAAATGATATCCCTACTAATATTATAAATGCGAAAGTAACTCTGTCTGTCTGTCTGTTACGCTTTCACGTCTAAACCACTAAATTGATTTTGATAAAATTTGGTACAGAGATAGAGTTGACCTTGAGAAAAAACATAGGATAGTTTTTATCCCGGACTTTGAAGAATTCTCTTGGAAACGCGATATAACCAAACTCTATGCAGGCGAAGCCGCGGGCGGAAGCTATTCTATGTATAAATATTATTAGCTTCCGCCCGCGGCTTCGCCCGTGTCTGTTTCGGTTATATCGCGTTTCCAAGAGAACTTCTCAAAAGCTCGGTATAAGTTCTATCCTACGTTCTGTCTCGAGGTCAACTCTATCTCTGTACCAAATTTTATTAAAATCAGTTCAGTTATTCAGTACTTTCGCATTTATAACATTATATAGTAGGGATTTTTTTACTACTTCATGTTCTGGCAACCATTTTGCGTTTTTCTTGGGAATTCCCTAAACCGTTAAACGTATGGCGCAATATCACGATAATGTGCAAAATTCACGTAAGTTAATAGGCGTTGAATATTGCCCAATGATTTTGTAACTATTTATTTTATGTACTGTTGCATAATATTCTTTTAGTCCAAGGGGCCACTTTTTTATGAGAAATCATCAAATGACCCTTTCCACTGTGGGTGACTAAAACCCATCATGTTCCTTCTTAAGCCCATTATGTACCAGAGCCGCGGTAACTCTTTCGAATAATCCCTCTGCCCCAGTAGGCCTTGGCCCTGGTGGGCCCCGCTGAGGCTCAAGGGGCCACCTTACACAATTAAAATAATGATTTCCACAGATGTAGGAACGCCTACAATAGTGCACAAGCCAGGAGAACTGATTTCTTCAGTGCGTTCTGTAACTGCTGGAGGAGGGATTATATGCCCAGAAAATACATTATCAGCCATTGAAAAAGCCCTTTTAATAAGTAAACCAAAATCAAACATTTTTGTTTTCACCGATGCGTACGCGAGAGATGCCCACAAATTTGGTTCCATTGAAAACTTATGCAGGTCTACTGGCAGTCAGGTAATAATACTTTTTGTTATTATTTATGACGATGTTGAAGAATATTTTTTGACAGTATCTGGGCAATAGTAAAAGAGAACATGTAAATAAGTAAAGGTTGTAAAAAGTTTCCATTGATGACTATTTTAGTGGCCTTGAAAGGACGATGGGCGTTTTGGTACCCTGTCCAACAGTGTTGATTCTAGTACCATTGTGTAGATCTTGGCAAGGCAAAAAAAAAATACTATTACGACTAGTCCCAAATCCTTGTCCATTTCGCTTGACATCGACTAATAGAATGTGTAATGTTCATAAATCATCAACGTAGATGTAGTTCTTAAATCCAACTGTATTGAATAAAAACTGATAAAGTAACAAAAAAACAGGAATTTGGCCTTCTTAAAATGTTTGCCTGCCGACTGCTTTAAAAAAAGACTGTGCAATCCTTTGCAGTTCACGCAGAACTAGCTTATGTATTTGATGAAAGTCTTTCAGTATTTACAATCAATTAAGGTTGAAAAGTCAGGAGACGATGTTAACATAGTACATATTACGACTTAATCTTGCTCCTCAAGAGGTGCTGAGATAATGATGAATTTCTTAAAAAAAAAGATGAATAGAAATGTTTTGAACTTTTGTCAAATCAGATGACGATTGTGTTTCCGTAGTATGACTCCATAGATAGACGATTACAACTTTTAGATTATAATAGAGTGTATCTCGAACAATGTAAAATGTCTATTAACTGAGTTTAAAATTATTACACTGACGACATATGCCTCTTAATGAATTTGCATATATGGATGACATACTTGTTTCTTTGTCGATTCAATTTTTATCGTTACTCGGATCGGACAGCTAATTGAGACAAGCCCCATAGTTTTTATTATTCTTCACGTAAATACCTTTCTAATGATATATCATACGTTACTGTTGGAGCGGGTACCAAATCCCATACAAAGTGCCCATTGTCCTAAATCTTTCATTTGTTTTGTATTTATTCTTTGGTACTATTTATTACTTTCTAAGTACTTTATTTAGAGATAATTTCGATGATATCTGTTACAGGTTGTCATAGTTTTGAGTGGATTTTGCTCTTCGAAGTTATCGCCTAACGCGACTGTACAAGCGTATTATGATGTAGCTAGAGTTTGCTCAGGCGCTTTACTCCTTTTCGATGCGGCCGCTTTAAGAAATGTGAGAAACTTTATTTATTATTTTTTTATTAGGCAAAATTCTTGCAAAACTCAATGTCAATCCGTTACTTAATTGGGAGCACTTCCTCATTCCCGCCACTAGCTGATATCTAGATTTGGTTTAGGACGTTTTAATGGAAAACCCAAAATACACATTTAAAATGTTCAAGCATAATAGCAGAATGTGGCGTACCATTTGTATTGTTTGGATTATGATAACACACACACATTTATGTTTCATCTCTTTTATTTCTATTTCCCTTTCGCAAATAAGTCAAAGTCAAAAATGTTTACTGAAACTAGACTAGCTTTTAGCACTTTTTCACGTCAAATTTACAAAAGGCCAAAACCCCCAAAACCCCTTTCACCACTTCCTAGTGTTATGGCTGAAAAGAAGAAGTGGTGAAGAACAAACTTCCCAGCAACACAGCTGTCTATTACAATTTAATTATTTTATAATTATATGAGCTGAAAGAGAAAGTTTAAATTTAAAAAGAAGTACCTTTCCTTCCTTTTGTGTTCATCAATCGTGTGTGTTCATGAATTATACATTAATACATGATATTAATGGATTATTTCTCTTTCAGTCTTTCATATACATAAAGGGGGTAATCGACGAAGAATGGACAGATATTACCGCTTATGATACATTCACGTCATACAAACAATTGTCTGTAAGTAGATTATATACCTTTATGTAAGTAATTAGAGGCCACAAGAGTGTGTTGAGTTGGATGGAAAGGAAGAGGAAGACCTAAGAAAAGATGGATGGATTGCCTAAAAGATGACATGAATAGGAGGGGAGTAGGTGTCAATATGACAAGTGACAGGGGAAAATGGAAGAGGATGACATATTGCGCCAACCCCAAATAAAATTGGGAACAGGGCAGGAGGAAGAAGAAGAGTGTGTAGAGTTGTACATTCATGTGAATCCCACTACCGTCTGACTGATTTGTCATGCGTGACAGATAACTATGTATATGTGGTGTAAGACCAACCGGATAGTTTAGTTAGAGTCCTGTAGAGGCCTCGTAGGTAGCAACCAACAATTTTATCAACCAAACCAAAAAAAAAATAAGCACCTAGCAAATATCGATTTTATAACAGTACATATTTATTTAATCATACAATGAATTGCCTGAAAGAAGACGTGAGTAAGAGGCGGTAAATGTCAGTCGGATAGGAATGAAGCGTAGGTAAAGTAATTTGGCCCGACCCTATAAAATTGGGAACAAGGCAAGAAGATGATATTAGTTTTCTGTAATAGGTATACATCTAAAAGTGCCAATATTTTGAGCTCTTATCAGTAGACTCAAATGTTTATAATTACGTTATATATGAATGGCAATCTCCCGTTAGAATACAGTTATCTATCGGGAATTTTATTACACATGCGAATTTAATTAATTTTGTTTGAAACGTTTTGTTGATTTATTCTTATGCGTCATTAAAAATAATCAAGCATGTTTTTTTAATCGTTATAGGGCAGTCCTAGCAATTGTCCTCATATTTTGCAAGGGAGGAACTTTAAATATGACACACTAGCGACCCGCCCCGGCTTCCCCCGGAATAACAGTATTTCTCCACTATTTAATGAATGTTATTATACATATAAACCTTCCTCTTGAAACAATGTATCTGATAAAAGAAACCGCATGAAAATTGGTTGTGTAGTTTCGAAGATTTAAGCGTACAAAGAGACTTAGGGACAGAAAAAGTGACTTTGTTTTATACTATGTAGTGATAGTGCCTTAACCAATAATTTTGATAAGCAACTGGTCTAGACTAATTTATAATCAATCTATCTATATCTATATACAACGTTATTTTTAGTATATGCGAAACCTGAATATAGTTTGTTCAGAATCAGTAACTGAATCGATTCCAATAGTTTTTACACCAAGTTATATTTTTTTCAAAAACTATTTAAAAAAGTTTAAAGTTGGACAACGCCGCAATTAAGTACAACACAGGTCACGGCAGGTCATATCGAGTATTAGGAAACAGTAAACAACTAGTAGCAAGTGCAAAAAACTCCTCAGCCCCCTGGAAGACCCGGTGACCTTGAATTTTTGCTGACTTTACAAGCTTATAACTTTATGTTTTTTTATGATACAGTCGTGAAATTTTGTAAATAGATTCTTTACACAAAAATACTAGACAGGTGTATCAAGTTTCGCATTAACAAAAAATAAGGTTGTATATAAAAATGAAACCCGCTTTCCGTTGTCACGACATAACATGAAAACGGCTTGACCGATTTGGCTGAAAATTAGAGGGGAGATAACTTAGACCCGGGAGAAGGTTTTAGGATGGTTTTTGTCACCATCCGGCTACGGGTCGCGGGTGAAACCGAAAAGTAGTATATAAAAACTTACACGCTTACGCACTTTTCGTTGTAATTTCATAACTCAAGATCGGTTTCACCTATCCAAACCAAATGTTTAGGCTTTGTGAGGACTATTTAGTACTTAGATTAGATGGTTTATGTGAAATTCGCACACAAATCGGTCGATAGTGAATTATGTCTTAATTCTTCTATACTAGTTTAAAATTAAATTATTAGTTTTCAGTCGACACATATACAACGAGTTTATTGATAGTGGTTTCTGGTGATTATCCTAAGCTGGAATTATTGACACCCGATTCCTCAAATCACACTGTCGAGAATGTAGTGGACACAAGACATACGAAGGTATTTTAATATTTTTTTTACCTGTAGAGTAAATAGTGTAAGTTCGATTCCAGAAGTACCTATGCAACTTTCCTAAGTTTGGATGTACTTTTTAAGTATATCTTGGACACCAATGACTGGTGAAGGTAAGCATCTCGAGGAAGCCTGGACCCGCATTGAGCACGCTTGGTGATTAACGCTCAATCCTTCTCTATGTGAGAGGAAGCCAGTGCCCAGCAGTGGGACAAAGTTAGAACGCGCTAATCTAAGGAACAATTTTATTTTAAACATTCTTGCAGTACTGCACATTTATCGTTAAAGGCTACAGACTACTTCTTATCCAGGTGCGCTAAGTAGCTCCCCTCTTGAAGCAAATGTGCAAAAAGCAATCCCATTGATTTTATTTCATTGTAATAACTAACCATCATTTTACTTACATTCATAATATGATGATAGGGTAGACGACTGTGAATCATTCAACCATTTTTACCAACTATATTCATCATTATATCATTGGTCTAATTGCTTGTTTTTTTTTTTTAATTTTATATGTTCAGGTATTACGTTTGAAAAATCCAACGTTCGGTAACTACACGGTGAAAATCAGTTGTCGGGATCAAACTTCCCTTTTGATATACAAAAAGTATGAATTACCGGTCACCTTCGGATTTTCAACAATGGTGCCTAGAAAAATGATTGAAGCTAGTAAAAGACCTATGCCAGGTAAAAATAAATCCTACTAATAATATAAACGCCAAAATATGGATATTTATTTATTTATTTATTTAGTACACTACACTATGGAGAACTTACAGCTAAACAAAAACAAAACAAAAAAAAGGAAGTCATAGTCGACAGAGAGCCAATTAAAAGTCCTCGCTTATAATAACAGCCTAGCAATAACGTGATCACACATCAGTGCAACGTTTTTTGAGATAATAATATAGAAAAAACAATAGCATTTTTAAACACAAAGAGAAAAAATGAAAGGTAGAACTAAATTTCAAAATAATAAACTAAATCTGGGATACTAAACTACTTGAAGAACTTAAGGCTCAACGACCTTCTGGCTGCCGCCACACTTGTTGAGAAAGGATCCAAATCATGCTGCTTGCAAATCATATTGAAGTGCCTGCCCGCACGCACAACATAACTGTTTTGCCTATAATTCGTGTATGAGTGGGGTACATATATGGGAGGATTAAAACGTAATACTCTACCTACTCGGCACGTTGAATTTAAACTTAGATAACAACTCCGGGCTGTCAATATCATTATGCAATATCTTTAACAGAAACAGACAATCGGCAATATCACGTCGGTCTTTGAGTGGTAATAGATGGTGTTTCTTACAGAGTTGGAGATAATCGACTGAATGATATGTAAGGTTTTGATATATTATGTTCCTCTTTCAGGTATATCAATATAGCTTAATGTTAGAATAACACATAGGCTTCTTTTAACCCATATGCGGGAAATTCCTCCCTCGGAACGCGGGTGAAACTGCGTAACTGTGTCTGACATAATGTAGAACTGGACCATTTGGAAATGTGTGTGTTTGTCTTGTGTAATGACAATAAAAAAAACTTCAGTGATAAATATACCTAATATTTTCAGGCCGAGAGAATTATATCCTCGTCGATGCATCGCAAGGTAAAATGAAACTTGAAGGAATAGAAATACAAGTGGCGAATGAAAAGAAAAAATCATTGGAGATACAAGAAACTCCTACCAAAGACATCTACCTGACCAACACATTTATTGAACCTGATAAATCTTTTCGTATTTGGGTAAATAATATTGACTAAATTAATCTTCATTTACCTGCATAGATATTAACATGATAAACATATTTACAAATATTAACTTGTCTCATCTATACTAATATTATAAAGCTGAAGAGTTTGTTTGTTTGTTTGAACGCGCTAATCTCAGGAACTACTGGTCCGATTTGAAAATTTCTTTCAGTGTTAGATAGCCCATTTATCGAGGAACTTACTTTTTATCCCGGTACGGGAAGTAGTTCCCACGGGATGCGGGTGAAACCGCTGGCAGAAGCTAGTATTTAAATAAAACTACTTTTGCGGATTTTATCGCGGTTATATTTGATTTAATCCCGACTTTTCAGATCCTTTACAGCATCCATGGTTACGGGCAGACTAAGGTGTTGGTCGTCTTGATATTTTAGTTACAGCAGCTACCCTACATTTTGTTGATTATATTGTTGTATCATATTCATGTTATATAGAGGTACTTGTCATAGAATTAAGATTACTATGATCAAGTACAATACAAAATTGTCACAAAAATATGACTTTGCACAATCGCTGCTTCTATGACTCTTGTTTAATTTAAGAGCCTAGCTCTCGTCGATTCATCTCCTTCCACTTTCGCCTAAAGATACCAATTTTCCCTTTACTTTCAGATAAAGGGGTCTGATACAACTACATTTCAGGAAATTAAGACTTCATCAGAAAATATTTTTCCTCAAAAAGGTATCGATATATCCTAAACCTTTTAATTATCCTAAGAATTTAAGTTAGGAAAGTTAAAGTATAAACGTTATACAATTTTGAGTCCTTGGACTATATAAAATTGATCTATCCTTTTGATATAATGCTAAAAAGTTGATTGTAACATTATAGGCACTGCAACAGATCCAACGTGGACTAAACCTCATTCGATACTATTGGAAACTGACCCAGTGACCGTAGATTTCGGAACAAATGCCACTTTTGCATGTAAAGTTACTGGTTACCCAAAACCAAACATCGTGTGGGAGGACAGCGATGGAAATATATTGCCTTCAGAGGTAAGACAGCAGTCCTTGACAGTTGTTACGGATACCAGCAGCCTCTAGAAGCCTCTAGAAGTTGGTGATTAAAACACCTGTGCGGATACGTCGGAGATCGTGTTAAAGTTGATCCTGCGCCTGATCTCTCTCCCGCCGTGCACATGCACTATAATATATCGTCCACAGCCAGCTGATTTGCTTATATGAACCGACTAGAACGCCACACTTTAATCAGCTGGGAAATTCCACCTCATTTGAGCTTGCCATGGCGCCGTTATCTAGAACAACAACACAATAAACACAAACTAATAATATTATTATGTTTCAGAATGAGCTACTGGAAATACCATCATTATACATAAGTTACGTCAGCTTAGAAAATGCAACGGTCAATACCACGATATACTGTAAAGCTAAGAATTCAAAAGGTGAACATAGTCAAAGTATTAACGTATATGTGCATAGGCCATTCACATTTGAGGTTATTCAGACTCCAGAAGGTAATTATTATAAACTGATATACTAATAATAACTTGGATTATTTTTTCCTTTTTACAATTTTCAATAGAAAGAAAGCTTACATTTTCTATTTTTTTTACCAGAGTAGGAGTAGGGTCTGTTAAGATCGTTCCTTATATAAGGAACGATCCTACCCCTACTCCCCCCTCCCTACCCTCTCGACCCTACTCCTACTCTGGTGATTTGCTAAATAGGGATGGATTTTTTACATTAGCCCCATCATCTATAAACATAAAAATAGCATTTGGTTATTATTTTCTCCGTCTTTGTCCTCGTCACGGAGTAAGGAAAGATGAGCGTTGATGCTCGTTCCCTCGAACAACACGTCAGCCGTATGAATCCAGAAAGATGGGTCACTATTGTCACCCAGTGGATACCTCAGGATGGACCCCGCAGGCGGGGTAGACCCCGGAAGAGATGGCGTGACGATCTAGACGCCTGTCGTCGAGACTGGTGAACTCGGTCGAGAAATCGAGAAGTTCCACACTTCTTCAGCAAGATGGGGAGGCTTTTGGCCAGTAGTGGGGCATTATAGGATAAAAATAAATATATAAATATAATAACTGAAATTAATATAATTGTAACTAAAATAACTAAGTCACAAGACCAAAGCCTTCATTACAAACAGGTCTGACCTATTTTTCTTGCGAAATATTATTTGTTTTGGCCTACCTATCAATGTAAAATTTGAAAACAAGTTTATCTTACTAAACTTGAGAAAAGGCCGAACCCTAATTATAAACCAGCAAAGACACATAGATTTTTTTCAATTTGGTGCGTGAATAAGTTTTGTAGAAACCATACATACGGCATAAATATAGAATATTTTCATGAATCCATAGTTTCTCTTCTAATTATTTTATTTTTGTAGACCAAACTATCGAATACGGCAGTGAAGGAAAATTATACTGTGAAGTATCAGCGTATCCACCTGCCGAGTTTAAGTGGTCCTACAATAACAGCGCCATATTGCCGTTTGATGATGTGCAAGTAGACCCCGAAACGAACGCACTGTGGATCAAAAATATGAGTACTAAAAATGTCGGTGAATATAAATGTGAAGTCACCAACGAAGTCAATAAAAGAACTTTTACCGCTACCGTTTCAATTTCGGGCATAGGTAAGCTCACTCTTGTGTGTTAATGAAACATTGTACTTTTGCAAGATTAAGACTAAACAAACAGTCGGCCTACCAGTACATCTTCATACTGATTTATGAGCCCAAACAAACTATCGGCTGACTTAAAGTTTGCAGTAAACGTTTAAATCCCACCCAAAACAAAAATGTGAAAGGCAGCCAAGTTCGATAATATGGATATATTCTTTTATATGCTTCGCCTATAAAAGAAGTGAGATCTGAATAAGTACCAAGTTCCATACACATACCTCAGTTAAAAATAGTTACTGATGAATGATGTTACTTAGCAAGTTTTCACACACCTTGTTATAAACCTACTAAATGCAATGAATCAAGTATATGATTTTCTATTAAAACTTGCCAAGTAACATCATTAAAAAGTAACTATTTTTAACTGAGGTATGTGTATGGTACTTGGTACTTATTCAGATCTCACTTCTTTTAAAGGCGAAGCATTCCCATATTATCGAATTGGCTGCCTTTCACATTTTTGTTTTGGGTGGGATTTCATTTATTTTTGTATGATAAAATTAGTTAAGGAAATGTCTCATTTATACTATCTTTCAGATTGTTGAATATGCACTATGCTTCTTACAAAGAAATGAACTAGATTAACTAAATGGACTAGATTTACCAACTGACTGACATGACATGTTATCAAAATCAAAATCAAAATCAAAAGTCATTTATTCAAACTTGGCTGCAAAACAGCACTTTTCGAACGTCAAAAAATAAATTTACAAAAGACAGCCCCCAAAACGCCCACCCTTCACCACTTCCTATGTGTTTTTGCTGGGAAGAAGAAGTGGCGCAACAAACTCCCCAGCAACACATGTCTGTCTGTTAGGTTAGAAGAACCTTAAACATTGTTTGATATGTACATTTGTATACAATTTAATTTGTATATTTCAATAGAGGACAATACAGTAAAAATAATTTATACACCACATGCTAGCTAGCACTCACCCTACATACCTTAACTAACTCAAGCATTGAATATGTTTGATGAACAGAAAATTATAGCCTCCAATTATTTACACTTAATAGAATATCAGGGAGTGCCCACCTACATGTGCTATTCTTTTGTAAACTAGTAAATTAATAAATTAGACCGCTCAGCCAGAACATATGTAAAATAAAAAGAGTTTACAAATAAAAACAAAAAAAAAACTAATATATAGTCAGTAAGACGACCTGGCACCACAAGCAGCACCCGTTCACGAGCATAACGCGAGGATCAGCCATCGCCCCCCTCGCACATTTTTGAGGGAGGGAGGCAACCCGACCGCCGACGCTACCGCAAGCAGTGCCGTCTAAGGGAGCATGACGTACTCACTGCTACACGACTCAATATCAATATTAAATTATCAGTTCCCGCTTAGTAGTATCATATATTATGTTCGTGGATCAAAGTTACACATTCGTTATTTTCGAAAGTGACTCATACTTGGCCGTTTTCAGATTTTTACTTTACTTTCACTAAATACAAACCTTTGTAACGAATTTCAGATCGGTACGACCATTCGAAGATATATTATATAAATATAGATAAATTTAGTTCGTTTTCGTTCCTTAGGGGTATAAATTTACACCGGGTATAAATTTATACCTTCATTATTTTGAAACTGACTCACTCTTGGCCATTTTCAGATTTTTCCCTTTACCTTGACATAAAGACCTACCTCCATGCCAAATTTCAAGTCAATACGACCATTGGAAGTGGTCTAGGTTTTTGATGAGTGAGTCAGTGAGTCAGTCAGTCAGTGAGTGTATAGTAAAAATAGCGATTTTCTGACGTCAATATCTCAAGACCTACAATAGGTATATCAATGTTTGTATTTTAGATAAGTGAGGGGGTCTCAACAGATACTAGAAATTTGATATGCGTAAATAAAATAGATTTTGAGTTATAGGGGGGTCGAATTTGGCCCGAAATGGTTCGTGAAATATAACCCACGGCCGGTGTATCGCTTTTTTTTGCTCGAACTTGGCGGACACACTGCCGTGTGTCTAGATAATCTAATGACATTTTTGATATTGCAGAAGCCCCTGAAGTCGTTGTTGATAGAGAAAACGTTACCCTCAGGCTAGGAGAAACGAGTTATCTTGAATGCAGGTAAACATGCCAATGCAAATGATATCTTTCAATTTCCGATTGTGGCCCTTAGCCACGTTGTCCGATCTCCAAAAAGTGTTAATCGTACCTATTCAGTAACAGACAGGCTATAAAAAATAACTAGTTATACGAATGTATCAACACTTCTTGATGCAGACGATCATAATGATTGAACGGTTTACTTTCAGAATTATTAAAGGAAAGCCAATACCTACCATAACATGGCAATACCTACCCTATCATGGATATGACTACTGGAATGTGCCAGAAGGCACAGAGGTTACTGATGACGGCAAGCTAAAGATAATATCAGCAGCGAATGCACACTTCGGCAAATACAAGTGTGCAGCCAACAATATACTAGGAACTAGTGTCTCAGTAATCCTCGTCCAAATACAATGTGAGATAACTTATTTATCATCATCAGCGTTTTTATCCTCCCACTGCGAGTACTTTCCGCTTCTCACACAGAAAAGGATTGAGCGTTAACCACCAGGCTTGCTCAGTGCGGGTTGGAGATTTCAGATTTTTCAGTCAATGCTTCCTCGAGATGTTACCCTTCTCCTTTACGTAAGAAAGTAGCATCGATCTTCAAACGCATAAGAGAGAGTAGCAATGGCATTCTGAAGATGATTGCTTCAAGGTTCGATTGCCCCATTCAGAACAGATGGATGAAGACAATGTTAGGAATAATGTCCTAATATTGTTAAGAATTTTAGATTTAAATTGACTTTTGTACACCTATATATATATATCTATTTAATTTTTTCCTTAATTTGTATATGAATTTTATTGATTTATTGATGTTGACTCTGTATTATTAATTTTTGTGTGTATGTTTTTGTGAAATCTCGTGACAATTTTATATTTTAATCAAATTTATTGTAATAAGTATGGACTGTGTCTGAAATAAATGATTTATTATTATTTAATCAGTCATCAGTGTCCAAGATGTACTTAGAAAGTACATACAAACTTAGAAAAGTTGCTTTGGTACATGTCTGATCTAGAAACGAACCCACATACTCATACTTAAGAGATTCGTTCTTTGCCCACTAAGCAGCCACGATTTATCGATTTTTTTTATTCACCGTAAAATAATAATACTAATAGGGGCATTGCTAAAAGCATCTGTGAGGGGCGATCAGACGCAGGATTCACAGTCTTCTTAATTTGATTTGATCATCCAAATGTTTTCTTGTAGATCCGCCGTCGATATCGGATCCTGAAACCACTACACTGACAGTTAAAGAAGAAGATGACGTAGTGTTACCGTGCAAGGTTAAAGCTTCACCAGAAGCTGCCGTGCATTGGGAGATCCCGCACGAAGTTATATTGGACAGCAGACATTATACCGACCAACATCATAATCACCGGTAATGCTTGGGATGTTAGATTTGGTCTTGTGCTTACAACATTGATTACGAAAAAAAAACCCCCGACCCAAAAAAAGTACGCAATAATTATGACAAAAGGTTAAAAACGCTAAACCCTATAAAAAGCAAAAAATAACTTTTAACACTACGTAAACTAAATTTTGTCGTGTCGGGGGACCGCTCTAATTCATTACTTTAGATACGTGTTTTTTTTTAAACGAATGTTTTAATTAGGTAGGTATCATTTGATTTATGTAAGTATTTATGAAGGTAAAAAGCGGTCCCCCGACACGTCAAAATTTAGTTTACGTAGTGTTAAAAGTTATTTTTTGCTTTTTATAGGGTTTAGCGTTTTTAACCTTTTGTCATAATTATTGCGTACTTTTTTTGGGTCGGGGGTTTTTTTAAATTTATAATTTAATTTTATTTCATGCTTTTTAAAGGAGCTCCTTAATTTTTCCTTCTTTCATTTAATTTATTTTATCTTAAGATGGGGTCGCTATATGCGATCTTGGCCAAAGGAAGCTGTTTAACAATCCTCATGACAAACTGGCTCTGGGAGAATTGCACAGATTGAGAAACAATAAAGATTAACCTTTGGACATTCTAGATTTTCAGCAAAAATATAAATCGGTTTATCCATTTCATTCCGGCATTCCAGGGTTTCATCCGCCACATCCCATTTCCAGCATCAGGTTCTCGTCAATCAGAAACATGAAGAGAACTCGTCAAGACAAATTCAACGAGCCCAAACTCGATGGGTTTACTAAGAGGCAGTTCAGGGTTACGTCTCCTACCTTCGTGCCCTAACAGCAGACCAGCTCAGTGGTTCCAAAAGACATTAGTGTTTCAAATTTCAGATTCCACATATACTTGCAAGTAAACTGAGCGTGTAACATTCCTATCACATCTAGCAAACGAGCTGATGACCTTGAAGACCTGAACCGATTTCCACCAAACATAGCTAAGAACACTCCCGACTGACATACCTTTTAAACAAAAAAAACCGCATTACAATCGGATCATCCGTTTGGGAGCTACGATGCCACATACACACACACATACACACACACACATACACACACACACACAGACACGTCAAACTTATAACACCCCGTCGTTTTTGCGTCGGGGGTTAAAAATTGTGTTGTAGCAAAATTCAACATACATGTTTGAAGATAATAGTCTGTTATCTTTGAACCCTGAGTAAATTAACTTTTTTCTGACAATGCTGTTTGCCAACTTCAAATTGTGCTTATCTTATAATTTTTGTTCATGAATTTTGTCATGATAAACAGGATAAATTGTAGTTTTATTCCACATTTATGAAACATGACAAGACAGGATTTTCATAATTATTGAGATTTATGGTAGGTATGGATCAACGAACCAAAAAGTAGGTGTTATTGATGGCTGATAGAGTTATTTATCTTCAGATTTAGAGCTTTGTGGAAAGATTCTGGGGATTATGAGTGCATCGCTGAAAATGATGTAGGTGTGGCAAGGAAAACTATAACAGTGGATGTCCTTGGTAAGTTGAGTTCCTGCAAATCAAGTAACTAATCTCTGAGCCGTTGTTGCGGTGCAAACAATGGTTTGTGATTATTATTAACCGGCACTGCTACTGAACATTTAGCAGTTTTCCTTCCTTCATACTCTTTTTTAGAAGAACAAAGTTACTACTGTCTCTAAAAACATGATATTCCAAACATTTGTTATGTCGAAAATACCTTCTAGAGACAATTCAAAATTCTAATTTTGAATTTAATATTAATTTCTTTCTTCCTTCTTATAGCCATACTCTTCTATATGCCGTCATCTCACAAGTAACAATCTTTCTACCCATGTCGACTTTCACACCATCCATCGTGTGTCTTTGGTCGTCCCCTTCTACTGTATCCATCCTCATTCATACTCATCACCTTCCTTACAACGTGATCCTCATTCCTCCGCATCACATGCCCTTACCATGAAAGTCAGTTTGTTCTAATGATAATTGTTTTGCAGTTGCACCATATATTGAAGGTCCAAGTCACAAGACTGTGGTTGCAAGAAATGGCGACAATCTCGTGTTGAACTGTAACGTGCAGTATGGCAACCCTGTGCCATCTACCAAATGGCAGTTTATAGCGCCGGATTCTACCATAAAAGTTTTGTCAAGGTATTAGTATTTCAATACTATTGTTTCTTCAGATAAGAAGAATTGGGTACTAAGTTTATCATTCTCGCACTTCTTTGTAATTCTTGTTCCTTGGAACCCTTCAAATGGGACTTTATAAAAATGTATTCTTATGTATTTATTATTGTTTTACTAAAACGTTATTTATTAAATCCACATCTTTTATATTATTCTCCGAATATATTGACGTGACAACGTCTTATAAATTGGTTTGCCGGGTGACACTTCAAGAAACTGCGTTACGCTCCGCTCACGTTATGCGCTCACAATGAGAGCGAGTGAGAGGCACGCGTCCCTTCCACTCGGGCATGGTTAGCCCGCCTAAGAGCGAGAGAGACAGACATAAAAAGTGAAAGGCACGCGTCCCTTCCACTCGAGCACAGTTAGCCCGCCTAAGAGCGAGAGAGACAGAGCGAGATAGACTCAAAGTCGTCGTCACGTAAAACTTTCGCCCGTATACCGACTTTACAGGCAACCAATTTTTTTTTTTCTAGGAACCGCTCGTCGAGTCCACTGCATTTAAACAATGTGAAATACACCAATGAGGGATCATATCTGTGCATAGCAGACAATAGTATTGGCACCGACAGCATAACTATTTATGTTAAAGTACTATAAACCATTAGTTATTTATAGATAAGATTTTAAATGTATCGGTTTAATTATTACAATAAATAACTTCTATAAAAACCATGAGTATTTATTTCGACTTGCCTTTCACGAGCACAAAAACATTGTACATTAAGTCTTATGTTATTACCTATTATAATTTTAGTTTTCTTCGTGCATCAGAGCACCGCAACAGCATTTTTTTATGTATGGTAAAATACTCTAGATACTAATACTTTTTTAGATAAAGTCGAACTAAGCAATATCAGAGGTACAATTACTTACGATAGAAATGGCTTCAATGGTAACCATCATCCTCCGAGCCTGTGCCCAACAATGTAGGGGTCGGTTTTAATGGTAACCAAAATCTATATTTCTTTAATGCCAATTTTAACAGTACAATTTTAAAAAAATACACGATCGCTCCTTAACTCAGAATAACCAATACATAAGCTTATCTGGAGGACAGAAAAGCAACATAAATATAAAAACCCCCAAGTCCTTCATAAATATCGCATTTTGAACAATAACTCTGAACAACATGTGGCTGACTTTATTAAAAATGTGGAAATACGTGTTAATACTGATTTTGGCTAATTTATTGGAGGCATCGAGCTCCTTTTCGAAGATCGAGAATTTACTGCTAGACACAAGCGGAGATACGGGTACGTATATTTGTAAATCAGATAACTCAGTGTAAAAGATTGTAAAAGATATGAGATAATGGAGAAAGAAAGGCAAGAATGGAAAGACAGGCAATAGAATAAAAATAGATTAAATATGCAATAAAATAAAATTGTGACCTCAGAACTAATAATAAATAAGTAAAGCATACTTAAAGTAACTGATCTGATAGATAATAATATAATTTCTTCCCCAAAAGGTACAACGAACGTGCTATATGGTTCCGAACGAATCATAAAATGTGAAATTCATTCAGGTGTACCAATACAAATTCATTGGTACCATACCAATGAGAAATCAGGCAGGATGAATCAAATAGTAGCTTCGGAAAAGTATTCGATATCAGAGAATGGAAATGAGCTAAGAATCATGAAAATGGATTTTGATATAGTGGGTCGTTACATTTGTGTAACAAGCCATAGTAAGAAGGTTGGGATAATATTGAGTAAGTTTATAAAAAATGTTGTTTGCTTTATTAAAGGTGTCGGTAACTAGTGCCTGAACACTATTTCAAAATTGCCTCTTATTATACGTTAGTATAGCGCGATTGCTTTGCATAGTCTCTCGGGTTCGATTCCCGGGTTAACTTTCACAAAACACCCCGGAGTACCCCTGGAACCGTATGATTGATACACCCGTGCATTCGGAGAGCACGTACATGTCGGTCCTGCGCCTGATCTCTCTCCAGTCGTATCGAATTGCCGTCTCATCGGGCTATGACAGTGAAAGAATAGGGAGTGCACCCACATGTGTCTGCTCCCTGTGATATGCCCTCTGTAGCTCTCTGATCTCCTTAAACAGGTATCATAATTAACCTGTTAATAAGTATATTTAAGTATATTATGTCCTTAGCGCTGATTATTATATGTTTTTCCTCTTATTGTAAGTTGGTCATGTTTGCGATTGGTTGGAACATAACATGTTAATTACAACAAGGAAAGGAGTTAATATTAGTATTTATTTTTAGAGCCTCCTAAGATAACTGGTACAAATGCAATCAGGGTTATTCGAGGTACGAACGCTGTCATAGAATGCAAGTAAGTTTCCTACCAAAACTTGAAATATCAAGTATCTAATAAATATATCGAATATCATCCGAAAAATCTGATAAATCTTTCAATGGAACTGTATAACTTTCCAGAATCATTGACGGCTTACCAAGACCGAAAATAACTTGGGAATATAAAAATAAGTATGAAAAAAACTTTAAACCTATACCTGGGTCAGGAGATAAGTTAAGTCTATTGAGTGTGACCGACCAAAAAGGAGTAAGTTACAAATGTGTGGCAACGAACGTCGCAGGAGAAGATGAACATATCACGAACCTTGTTATTGATTGTAAATATTTTATCATTAGTTTTCATTCCCTTTTAACTCTTGCGTTTAAATGTTCATTTATTTTTTTATTTTTTTTTTATTTATTTGCATCAGGCAACTAGGACCCATGGAAAATACAATACTTACATAATTTTATATTACAATACTTATAAACTAATACATATAAAATAATTTAGGATCGTCTTGCTTTGTTATCACTTGAATCATGACCTATTAATTGGAAGCGTGATTATTTTCTTGCAAAAAGTAAACCGCAATTAATTTTAACTTACTTTTCTTCACTCTCTCAATATGAGGTTCATTCAAATTGGACGATCGTTGGTGCGCCGAATGACTAATGCACCGTTGCCGCACCGGTGTCGCACCATAACGTCTAACTTTAAAGAACCGAAAAAAGAAAAATCTAATAATAATTTGTCAACAGTCCCACCAACAATTTCACAATCTAAGGAGATGTACGAAACTTTTGAAGGAAAATCATTGACTATACCTTGCAAAGCTGTAGGTAACCCAAAAGCAGTTATCGATTGGAAAATAAATGGAACTGCAATATCATCCAGTAAGTAAATCATTTTTATTTAAAGGTATTATAATAATACACTGATAGCGTGGTTTTGAATAGAAGATAAAAGGGACAAGGGTCAGAAAAATCTTGAGAACCTATAACAGCTAATATCAAGGTAATAAAAGTGAGAAATAAAAGGAAAAAAAACAACATAAATAAGGCAGAAGAAAGCGTTATTATAGCATAGGGATAAAAACGCATTTTTCAAAAATCTGCACCCACTAATGAACTGTTTCAGGTGAAAAGTATTCCATAGAAGATGGTACTTTAGTTATAAAGAATCTGAATGAAAATGACTCCACATCATACACTTGTGAAGCTAAAAACTATGTCGGTTCAGCAAATGCGGCATTTATTGTGAGAGTTCATTGTAAGTGCTCAGAGATTTCAAACAGCTATCATATAGTTTCCGCCTTTTCCGTTTTTTGTTTCCTACATTGTTTTTCATGTTTGTAAAATGTGTGCAAAAATTTTTAGTCATATTTACTTCATCTTTATCTTCACTTAAAGTCTCTATAAACTATATCATATCCTTTCTACGTCCATTTTTGATTTTGTCTTTGTCTTTGCATTTAAAAATATCCAACAATTAAACACTACTGCTTGCTTTCTTTTTATGGTTAAAAATATTATTTTAGCGGCTCCAAAAATATCGGGATTGGCTGAAGTTAAAGTCATTAGAGGTTCTAATGCGGTCATAGAATGCAAGTAAGTAGTAGATTCAACCTATTGATGAACAAATAAGATATTGGTCGACGTGAGGGCGAGAACTAAATCAGTATCATTATTTACAATTTTTTTTCAGCATCATTAAAGGCACTCCAGCGCCTAATATAACTTGGTTATATTGGGATAAAGTTTTATATAAGAATTTGGAAAAATCATTCGGATCTAAAAGGTTACTCCTGTCAAATGTAGAAGAAAAGAATGCTGGAAGTTATAAGTGTGTGGCAGTAAACGTCGCAGGCACAGACGAACATATTACTACACTTATTGTTGAATGTAAGTTGTTAAATATTTACTAATATTATAATGCTGAAGAGTTTTCTTGTTTGTTTGCTTGAACGTGCTAATCTCAGGAACTACTTGTCCGATTTGAAAAAATATTTTAGTGTTAGATAGCCTATATTTATCGAGGAAGGTTATACACTACATATAATTTTAATCTGGGTTAATGTAAAGGGTTTAACGGGATGCGGGTGAAACCGCTGGTAGAAGCCAGTCTTAAATAAGAACTATAAAACTAAATCCACCCAAACGTATTACGTCGACCACAAATAAAATTGGAAAACACTACAAGAAGAATAAGAAGAAAAAGTACTAAATCCATAAGAAAAAATCACTGTGATAATGTACTGATAACATACTTCTGTCGACAGCACCACCAACTATAGTTTCAGAATCATCCATTGAGTATGAAGGAGTTGAAGGAGATATAGCGTTTAGAATTCCATGTGACGTCATCGGTAATCCACGACCACTGATCACATGGAAATTAAATGGCAGAATTATAAATCCCGGTAAATTACAAAATTAAACAATGGATGGATCTATATGTAAGTATGCTTGCAATCATACTAATACTGGAATGTCTGTTTTAGATAGTAAATACGGAGTAGATGATGGCGCTCTTGTTATTAAGAATCCAGTTGAAATGAACACTACTTTATATACATGTGAAGCTAAAAATTATATAGGTTCAGCTACAAAGACATTTAAAGCAAGAGTTGATAGTAAGCATTTCATTTTATTATCATTAGAAATCAGACATTAGATTATCTGCAGCCTAGAAATAAAAATTACTTTATTCTCTTCAGAATTTGTTAGCCGATCAAAAAGAAGCAAGTACGTTTACATACTATGGGGTGAAACTACAAAACTGGATTGTGAAGGGTATAATTCTTCATCTCAATCAGTTCGATGGTTCATTGTGAGTACTTACCTATTCACTTCATCATTTTTTTTATGTGATTGCGCCTTATTACATGGATAAATATATGTTCCACAACAGTTACCACGACCCAGGATGCTTTTCAGACATTATTTCACTGCTGGACAAAGGCTTCCTCTCGCACAGAGAAGGATGGAGCACAAATCACCATGCTTGCTCAATGCGAGTTTGTGATCTCAGACTTTATAGTCACGGTTTCCAAGACATGTTTTCCTTCACCTTTAATTAGTAATGCGGGTCCAAGATATTAAGATAACAATGTTCAAAAGTACATACAAACATAGAAAAGGTTCAATGTTACTTGGCTGACCTGGAATCGAACACACTCATAGTTAATAGGTTCGTGGTAAGTTTAGGAATTGGTGCTAAAGAGTAAGTCCAATCATTTGTGTGATGTTTACAGGAATCAGAAGAAGTTCCTACAAAGAACCCTTACATTGAAATAGTGAAACCTACACTTTCCAATGACGGCAACTACACATGTCGTATGAGTGATGCTCACGGATACACACGCACACATACATACGTGGTCGATGTTGGATACCCACCGAAGGTTCCAGATAACTTCCAAATAGACGACTGGCGAGGTGGTGTAGAAGATATTTTATCTCACTGTGAAGGTGACTCGAAACCGGAGGCACAAGTTAGTTAAGTTCAAAATGTAACTTATATAGGTACCTATATGGACCTATGCAACTATGCATTATTTCCAATACATTGTTCACTCACTTCACTCTCATCTTGAAGGTATTCCAAGTATTTGATACCCAATCTGTCCATATTTATGATCCTTTTACTTTTAATTTTTTAAGTTATTGAAGAAAAAAAAATCCTTATTGAGTAAAGAATTTGAAATCAAGGTTTATCTTAGCTTCTGTCTTAGTGAAATGAACTTTCAGGCAGTAATATGTAATTTTATATATTAAAGTAGTGATTGACATTGTACTGAGTACGAATATTTTCAGGTGCAATGGGAATTCAATAGCAAAGTGTTAACCAATGAAGATTTAACAAAAATAGGTGATCAATTTAAATGGGGAAACTACAGATGTACCATAAGTAATGTGCACGGGTCAGTTACTAGGAACTTCCATGTAAAGTCTTCAGGCAAGTTATTTTCTCCTCTAAACGTATAGACGATACAAACAGTAAAAGTTTTTTTTGTAAGTGGAAAACATACTAACAGTAATTTACATCGACTTTTAAAAAATCATCGAAATGTTTTTTTTTCTTTGTCAAATCGATATCTACATTTCTTTTTCACCAACAATTCTCTTTTTTTTAGTCCGCTTATTAGATATGCGCTAATCATCATCATCATCCTCCGAGCCTTTTTCCCAAACTATGTTGGGGTCGGCTTCCAGTCTAGCCGGATTCAGCTGAGTACCAGTGCTTTACAAGGAGTGACTGCCCTATCTGACCCCCTCAACCCAGTTACCCGGGCAACCCAATACCCCTTTGTTAGACTGGTGACAGACTTACTGGCTTCTGACCACCCGTAACGACTGCCAAGGATGTTCAATGACAGCCGGGACCTACAGTTTAACGTGCCATCCGAAACACAGTCATTGGTGTCTAAGATATACTTAGAAAGTACATACAAACTTAGAAAAGTTGCATTGGTACTTGCCTGACCTGGAATCGAACCCGCGCCCTCATACTCGAGAGGTTGGTTCTTTGCCCACTAGGCCACCACGACTAGATGATATGCGCTAATCTTGTTAAAATATTTCCAGCATGTTTCGTGAGCAGAAAACTTGAAGAAATCAAGAATATGCCCCTCATGCTTTCTGAAGAACTTACATGGCCACGATGGGACTACACGAATTATGATTCAATAGTAGAACAAGGAGATAGTATCACATTATCTTGCCCCTACGACAGCAAAGGCACACTTAATACTTTTATAAACTTTCCTCAGCTAACTGAATTGATGGCATTTTGCCATAAAGAAGACACATTTGAAGTAAACGAAAAATTTTACAATCTTACAGATTTTCTTTGCAATAACAATATTCAAACTTCAGTAGTCATAGATCACAAAAAATGTTTGACTGATTCTTCAGAACTGATGAGAGTCGGGTATCGAGCATCGGAATTTGTAGAAACTTACAAAGTCTGTTTTGATCATGCAAAGAACATGCCTCTTTATACTCGAACATCACTGACGAAGACAGACGGTGAGATAAACACTGTTCACGATTGGTTTACTTACCCAGAAATTGGAAACTCAAGATTTAAAAGTACATTTACTTGTCAAGCTTGCTGTTATAACAAAACTCATCTTGTTAACCCCAGAGATTTTAATTTCGACGCTGCTAAGAAAACTACGTTTATAAATTATTTGAATGAAGTCCCATATTGGCGTGCCTGTGAAAATACTGCAATGGTAAGAAAGTACACATTTGATTTATTTTGTATTTTCACTGACCATGATAGCTGGTTAACGGTTTGCGACTTATGGTGACGAAACAAGAGGAACAAATTAAACCAAAGACATAATATCCCCATCCATCCTCCGAGCCTTTTTTCCAAACTATGTTGGGGTCGATTTCCACTCTGACCGGATGTAGTACCAGTGCTTTACAAGGAGCGACTGCCCTATCTGACCCCCTAACCCAGTTACCCGGGCAACCCAATACCCCTTGGTTAGACTGTAGTCAGACTTACTGCATGGCTTCTGACTACCCGTAACGACTGCCAAGGATGTTCAATGACAGCCGGGACCTATAGTTTAACGTTTAAAGACATAATATCCCCGATGTTGATAAAATTATTTTACAAAATCAGCTTCTGACAGCGGTACCGCATCCGTTATACTTTTCGTACTTCAATAAAGCTTAGAGGCTTCCTCAATAAATGAGCTGTATAACATTGAAAGACCTTTCTAAATAGAATCAGTAGTTGGCGTGTTGTGGTAGTTGAGTATTAAGCGCGTCCAAGAAAACAAATGAACCAAGAATAAGTCTCTTCTTTAAATGATCCTCTTTGATACAAAGATGAAAGGTAACCATACTCTTTATATCCATTGTTACAGCAAACAACGTGGGAAGACATAGAACATATGGTGAGGGATCAGTTAATCAACTATGATAACATTATAACCTGGTCTGGCACACACACATTTCAACAGAAATATGGACTGCTCATACCACGCTATTTGTGGAAGGTATATTTTAAATCAAATCAACTATTAATTTAAGGAAAACATAGATTTATTTCGACGTTCGACGTAAATAAGTTTACATCAGATTATTGTTATAATAGATTAAATAGAAATAGAACTTGACTCGCGCACATTTCATTGTATGATTTCGCAATGAGACTATGTTGCTTGTATGTATATCGGTCGTACCTTCTCACATTAAATTAAATACGTTAATGTACCGCGTAATCTATGTCATTAGCACACAGAAAAAAATTAAATACGTAAAAACAAATTGTATGAATTTTTCCAACAAAGTAAATAGAATAAAAATGAAACAACTGAAATTCTCCCTTGAAAACTGACAGCTGTCAACTGGTCAAAACATTCAACACTTAGGGGTGTTGAATGTTTTACTTACTCTGAATGTTATACTTTATCTCTGCTTTACACATAATGTTGTAAATTATGAAAACGAAAAATGACTCCTTTGGCTAAACCACTGAATGGATTAGGTTATTTTTTACAATTTGCCATAGAATATCATAAAGTATATGGGTCCATTCAGATAGACCGGGTCGGAGAGCATCGGCGCGCATTTTTCTTTTCACACAGACCGGAGCCGATCGGCTGCGCGAGCATCAAAGAGCATGCAAACGGAGCCAAACGTCAAGAAAAAATACATGTTCGGAGACGGTCGGCTCCTCTCACCGAGCGCATTCGAGCATTCTCAATGACAAAAGCAGTGCGCATGCAAAAATAAACCTTACTTCAAATACTAAGTACTCAATTTTCAACGTGTTAAGAATTTGCTCTGCTCTCCGACCCGGTCTATCTGAACGGACCCTTAACGTACGACACACCCGATATGATGAAAATGATTTTTAAATACACATATAACTTTAAAAGCACACTGCAGACTATACAGTCGGTCGGCAGTTGACCACATGGTTGTCATTTGTTAAGAAAATGTTGTTTCCAATCAAAGTTTTATGGTCTCTGCACACAGCGGGCGCGGCGCGACGGGACGGGACGGCGACGCGACGCTGAGCAGTTGTAATGTACTAGATATTACGGACGACATCACACAGAGCCGTCCCGCTCGGCGCGACGCGACGCGACGATCTAGTACATTGCGTCGCGTCGCCGTCCCGTCCCGCCGCGCCGCGCCCGCTGTGTGCAGAGACCATTAGTCTGTCTGATACCGGCTAAATACACCTTCATACCTTCCTACTGTAGGACCGGGAGACTACTCGCTTGCTCAAATGAAAAACTTATTCAATATCACGACGTTTATTGTACTGGCTCGGGAGACGAAGTGACATACTTCAGTATAAAAATCCTAATCTATTCTTTTTCATAGAACGAATTTAAAATGATTGTCCGGGCAGTACCAAATATAATAAATAAAACCTTACAATGAAAAAGTTTCTAACTAAATACATTACTACAATACTGATTTATGAGCCCAAACAAACTATCGGCCGACTAAAAGTTTGCAGTCTGCTGGTAATCCAATAATTTCTTTTAGGTGGTGAAATTCGACGAAGATATTATTGCCTTAATTCACGTAAATGACCCAGCACCGATAGACACGGATATAAAATGCAATGATATAAGTCAAACAAATGACATATTATACTGGTTTTCAGCCAGTAATGAATATACTTATTGCTGCACTTTGAGTGAATTCGTAGATGCATTTGGTTTGCATGGGATCGACTTTACAGGTACTTAGGCTTTCTGTGGCCCTGCTTCACCTAGAAATTGAAGGGAACTTTGAATTTTTGAGCCATTGCAAGCTATATAAGAGTTCATAGGTATGATATTGATCAGAAGAAAAGTTAATGTTTAATGTTTTCAGAATAATGTTGGGGTTCACAATCAAAACAAGATATTTTCCTGCTCTTTATAATATATTACTGAAATATAAAGGTTTAAACACGTATATGTGGGATTTGTAACAACAACAAGATTCAGGAAAATACGTTAAAATAACTATGATGTATAAATAGATTATTAACCATAATGTAAATTCAATGTAAATGATATAAAATTCAATAATTTTAAATAACAGTAGGCAAGTGATCTAACCTTATTAATAAATAACTGTCATCAGAAACAAAGCTGTTTTTTTTTCAAATTCCTATTTTTTAAGTCGCTGATATCAAGTAGGAGGAGGATGAAGAACTTTGACTGTTTCTGTTCTGTGGTTAGTAGAGATACAAGAAATGTATGCAATAAGGAGCTCGTGGCTAAGTCAAAGCCACGCAAGATTTTAAGCAACGCTTACGGGTCTTAGATATATGACCATCTTGTCATGACAAGTTCTTCTATGTTACAGAAGGCACGTTAAATCGGTGGGCCCCAGCTGTCCTTTGAAAATTTTTGACAGTCGTTACTTCAGTAGTCAGACGCCAGAAAATCTGACAACCATTCTTACCTATAGGGGTATCAGGTTGCAAGGAAAAAAACATTGACATCAGCTGCATTCGGTGAGACTGGAAACCGAAACCAACATAGTTTTGAACAGGCAATGGTAATGGTTGGTACAGATAAAAATGTACATCAAATAAGTAGACGTGTGAATCTTCAGTTATATGACCCATTTGGCCAGTTGTTTTTATTTTATCAAAGTTATTGGTAAGTGTATCCCTTACGGACAAGCGCTTGAGGTAATCTTGAACTCAAATCTTTTTATGAATCTTGACACATCAGAAAAACATATAAGCAGGCCACTTTTTTATTACAGTGTTGGAAGTTTTCTTAAGAAGAGGGTAAAACCGCTGGCAAGTCTAATTAATAATCCGCAAAAATTCTTTATTATGAAATAAGAATTAATAAAATGCAAAATATAGGTAAGCACACATGCCTGTGTTTTTGGGACTTATGATTACTGCATTTTGAGGTCAGAATTTACATACATACAATATTTTACTTGGAAATACAGTGACAGTAAAATGAATAAATTCTGTCATTACAAAACCTCGTAGAAACCTTTCATCGTCATCGTCATTTGTCACCTCATGATTACTGCACAAATACTTAGTATTCCTAATACGTCATCAGTGCCTGCATAGTACTTATTAACTGTATAAGTATTTGGAGGAAATAGGCAAAATAACCGCAAAATCACATAATTCAAATACTCTGAGTGTCGCTTGACTTAAAAACATGAGCAGCAACTGCTCATTCTTCATCAATTAATTTTATTGACACATATTGTTTCGGAAGGCACGATAAACGTATGGATCGTCATATATGAACATCGTTGGCAGTATTCACGGGTTGTCAGAAGACAGAAAGTTCGACATCCAGTCTTAGCAAGAGGTGTAGGGTTGTCCAGGCAAGTGGGGTGTTGAGGTCAGATAGCCAGTCGCTCCATTAAAAACTCTGGTTCTCAGCTGCATCCGGTTAGACTAGAACATAGTCGTGAAAAGCTAGGCAGATGATGACAAGGATCCAATAGAACAAGAGTTTTGACAGTGTATAATTTACCAACTTCAGAATGTAGCTTTAGAAGATAGGAACTTTCGTGAAAAAACAATCTATTAATTTTATCATCCTGAATTAAGTTCATCCTTAATTAGAGAATCTAATAATAAATAAATAACCATTAAATAAAAGAGAATGAAGAACCCTGTTTAGATGTTATTTCCGAAATACCAAATTGAGGATACTGAAGAGTTAAATTAGTACGTAAATTCCTCAATACCAATAATGGGCCAAATGGCAAACAAAATCACAATATCAATTGTTATGATGTAGGTGAATT
Source organism: Helicoverpa assulta (assembly GCA_963856015.1). NCBI lineage: Eukaryota > Metazoa > Arthropoda > Insecta > Lepidoptera > Noctuidae > Helicoverpa > Helicoverpa assulta. Next base: position 6,810,411 of record CAWLCW010000027.1, read on the forward strand.
TGTACCTACTATTGTATGCATACTGCTAGGAAAACAATGTCTGATTCACATATTACCCGATCTATTTACATACAAGCTCTTTCCTGTACTGCTCAAAGGATTAAACTCACTCAAGCATTAAACCAAATTCAGTAAGCAAAATTTATTTGAGACACAATACAATTACTATAAACTACTTGAATCGAAAAGACACTTTAACGGCAATTGTCTTTAAATCCATACTAAAAAATTACAGCCTCACTTATAAAAATCTCTAATCACCTTCTAAGCAACATTTTAACTAATTACTACTTAAAGTCTTAAGTAGTGGTTAAATGTTAGTTAAGACATGCTTAAACAACGTTTATAAGTAAGTTTTTTCTTAAACAGCCCTTAAGTAATACTTATAATTTAATTCACGTTTATAAGTAATGCTGCTAATGTGAAAGTTACACTAAAACAGCTGTGCCGATTGAGACTATGAAGGTAGATGTTACTCTAATGATAGAATGGAGATCTGTTAGAAATTGCTGGCGAAATCCCGCGTAATAATGATTCCAAGAAAAATGTATTTAGATATTGTAAAGTTGGGATAGGTGGTTTGTAGAGCAGAAGTAACCTATTGAAATCAATGTCTTGACTTGTCACAATACAATTTTACTTATTGCAAAATATGCATAATAATTTTGCGTGTTACCCAATGCTGCTAGGTGCATCTTTGTGGACGTTTATACGTTTTGCAGTCACTTAGTACCTGCACGATACAACTTTTAATAAGTATCTTTAATTAATATAAGTAATAAAAATTAACTTAAACTTTTTTTATCATTCTAGCTATATAGTTTGTACAAAACATCACATTTCATGCCAAAATCAATATTGCCTACGAAATAGGTAAACTTAAATCATCAAAATACAAACGGTCAATGACAATAGCCTCAGTGCGAAATGTTACAATTTATCTATATAAGGAAAATACACGGCACGAAAATAAATCTATAGAATAACTCATTAGTATAAATTGGAGATATTTATTTAATTGTTTTAGTCTTCGTTTTGCAATTCTGAGGGACAGTTCATTTCAAACAACTTCGAAATATATTTTCATCCGAAATGGGGGGGCGGATATTTCCGCTAGTATTTTTGGTCGTCGTGTCTAGTATATCTAAAGTACTGTGTAATGGAAATGGTAGTTTAACCTTCGTCATAGATGACACGGGATCCATGTATGACGATATAGATCAAGTGCGAGCAAGCGTAAACCAGATCATGGACACTGTGTTCTACGAGAAGTCAAGCTTAATTGACAATATGGTTCTGGTCACATTTAACGATCCAGGTAATGTAGATTTCCAAATTTTTTTTATAAGTCCCGAAGCTTTCCTTTCTTCCTATAAGTATGACCTAATACCGTCCAACACGATATGCTGTGATAAGACTGCAGCTGTTGATAAAATTTATTTTAACCAATCCTAGATGCTGAAGTAAGAGTTAATACAAGAAATCGCTACCAATATAAGAGGATACTGGACAAAGTGGAGGCTCACAACATTGTGAACCCGGACTGTTGGGAGCCAGCGATGAATGGAGTACTCCTTGGATTGAATGAAAGTAATCGCGATTCCTACATGTATGTGTTCACCGATGCACCCGCCAGAGACTATAAAGATGCACCCCGTGTCATAGAACTCTGCCAGAGAAAACAGATTCAGGTAATGATTAGCTAAATCTGACTATTTTTAACCGACTTCCCAAAAAGGAGGAGGTTCTCAATTCGGCCGGTATGTTTTTTTTTTTTTTTTTTTTTCTATGTATGCACATCGATTACGCCGAGGTTTATAGACCGATTTACGTGATTTTTTTGTTCGACGCGGAATAGTTGCCAGTTGGTCCCATATTCATCAGGATCAGATGATGGAAACCCTGAGAAATCGAGGGCAACTTTCGAAAGTTGTAGGCATACATAGGGTTAAACCTTGACACTCATATGTATGCCTGATAGCACTATTCAACAGTGAAGGTTTAGAGCTGACCTGATGATGGAGACCAAAGAAGGTCGAGGGAACTCGACAGCTGAATATGTAAACTTCCTCGTGTTTGGGTTTATATTATTCGTATTGACGAGACCTTTGCAAGAGTGAAGGTTTGGAGCTGACCTGATGATGGAGACCAGAGAAGGTTGAGGGAGCTCTACAACTGATAAAAACTAAAACTGAAAAAATAATATTTTTGCAATATTTCTTGTGTGTGACCTCAAAATTCCTTAGTAACCATGACGAATACCCCAATCAGAATCAAGAAATATTTAACACGCAATTGAACTAAACAATAAGGAGAGTGAGAAATAATTATCTATTATTCTTTACTTCACAGATATTTTTCGTGCTTACTGGAAACTGTCGTAGACGCTACGAAGTTGAAGCTTCAGATGTATTCTTTGCAATAGCGAAGGCATGTTCGGGACTCGCGTTCGAGATTGATAAAAGCCAAGTTTCTCAGGTAAAGCGCGCACTTTCTATTATTTACTTTTAAACCTTGACCCATATTCTTAAAGAATTTTTCATTTTTTTATTTTCGAACTAATATTCTAATCGCTACGAACGGTCTCTTCTAGACAACATAAGATGGACAGTGACGAGAAGTAAAACATAATAAATGATTGGCAGTTAGGCAAGGTGTACACTTGCTCCTGCAATTCGAGTTACTTTTAATAGTGTAGCTTTCACGTACCTACACTAAAATACATTATTCCCATTTTTCAGGTGCTTGGACCTACTAACGAACTTATAAAAGGCAATAAAAGTATTTTTGTATCGACGACCATAGAAGCCAATGTTTATAAAAATATCCCAGTAAGTTTTTACCACATTTTTGCTTTATTTCTTACATATTTTGTTAAGATAACCATTTATAGGTGGCGACGACACTTGAGTATTAAGCTCATGAACCTATCTAAGTTATGATAAGTAAGTTGGTTTTCACTAATCACCCACGTCCCGTGGACACTTCTTCCCGTACCTGGATAGCCCATGTTCAGCGCAGAGAGTGTAGTTTCCTAACAGTTGAGTTAATGTATGTAAGTCATACAGTCCTGATACTTGGTGAGCAGTTCCGTTGGGTGATTGGTGGAAGACTTTGATAAGTTATGCTGTCCTGGAAACGTAGCCGGATGGGGACAAAAACTATCTTTGTCTTTCTCCCGGGGTATTTTTGACGCAAATGCTCATAAAGTACCAGGCCAGCACAACTTACATGAGCATACCATTACTCAAGTGTTGACGACATTGCTCACCATGTACCAGCACAGCAGCATGAAACACGTGAAGTAAATCCCTCGGGGCGCGGGTGGAAACCCCGTGGAACACACAGCTAGTCCTTAATAAGATACTTCTGTGAAAAATTGAAATGTACTTTTTGTTGATAATGTGCAATAACTCTTGAATGTTATTTTACGCAGTTCAGAATAGATGCCCACACTGACTACGCCATCATTTCTGTATCTGGTAAAGAACCATATCTGGAAGTAAATGGACCTGCGGTTCAATTAGAAGACCTGATGCGAAATGATAATGGAATTGTGAGTAGCGTACATAGTAGGTCAAGTATACTTCCAAATTCAATTGGAGCCAACCAAATTGATTTCCTGTTTTTTTAATTACGCAAAGAACCATGGAGAGATCAAAATGAAGAGAAGGTGCCAGAAGGTGTCATAACTGTGCGTGTAAATTGTACCGTTTTAATTTCAATGATGGTCAGGGGATATCTGAAAATCAGGGCTGTGCCCAGCACAGCTTATACTGAGATATACCCCTTGCCACACTGTTTCTTTATTTTTCTTGTATACTATGTGTTCCTTTTCAATGACTGTATGTGTGGCTAAATAAATGGTTTAAACTGAAAATAGTAGCGCCCAAAAATGCGTGACCTGACCATTCATTGTAATACCAAAAATCGTTGATAGATGTCTCACCAACCCGAACGCCTCGTTAGTTCACTCGTAACTGATCATTTTGGTCATGCCCACCGAACCACTTTGACCAAGAAGAAGGCATCTCACCTACCTGCATTATGTTTGGCATCTCCGCTCATTTGTCTTTACTCCGTGGAAAAATTTTCACACTTAAGAGTCAACCAAATATCAATAACTTTTTACGCTTCTTTTAGGTGGTTAAACTAAACAACATCAGGCCTGGCGAATACGTGGCTACTGTGGGTAGTAAGTCGAGAACATCTATCATCATTGTGGGCAGAACCGATTTCTTTTTCACTCCTGGCTTTTCTGAGTCAATGCCCAAGTCAGCAAAGGACGTAACGCCTCAGCCCATTGCTGGTGAGTTATCCCGTGCTCCTAGTAACTAGACAAGTCGATTTAAAAAAGACTTGTTATGTAGTTAGGCTAGTGGAACATAGAAGACGTTTTGGCCTGTTTAAAAAGTACCACTATCATTGTTTATCCTAGAATCTTCAGACACACTGATCAAAGATCTCGCCGTCGAGTGTCCTGAATTACCTTTGCCTTACATGAAAAACGCATTTTACAAAATACCTTCAATAGTCCTAAAAACATAAGTTCTTTTTGTTTTTCAGATACGAAAGTTCACCTATCTGCATCCGTCATCGATGAACATAATTCTGTGCAAATAGTAACAGCGGAGATTGTACAAATGAACGACAAAGTCATCCAAACGCTTCCTTTAATCAAGGTTTCGAAAGATTTTTACGTGACACAGCCATTTGTGGCTCCATCGCAAATGTTCAAAGTAGTTGTAAGTATTAACCTTTTTCTTAAAAATACTGATTATAATTTACAAATTTCTTTATTAATCATTAAGTTATAATTAGTTTAGTATTAAATACAATACATAAATGAATAGGTACTACTGAAGTTCATTTTCTGAAGGCTTTTTTGTAACGCACAAGTCATAGAGGACATTGTTATTTATAAGGGAGATTTTTTCTACATCCCAAAACAAAAAGGTGTATTTTATAAACTACTAGCTTCTACCAGCGGTTTCACCCGCATCCCGTGGGAACTACTTCCCGTACCGGGATAAAAAGTAGCCTATAGCCTTCCTCGATAAATGGGCTATCTAACACTGAAAGAAATTTTCAAATCGGACCAGTAGTTCCTGAGATTAGCGCGTTCGAACAAACAAACAAACTCTTCAGCGTTATAATATTAGTAGAGATATACTATGATATGCTGTGAATTTCATTTTATTCCTCCACAATTCTGTATGTCGACATATCATAACTTGTTTCATATTATTTTTGCACAATTTTGATAGAACCTACCATGGACATTTCTGGATGTTAGAATGTACAATTATTTTTGATATTACCCTAGTATGTAATTAAAACTATTCTCTCTACGTTTTAGGTGAACGGCATAGTGAAAGCAACGGGATTGCCCATAAAAAGGTTCGCCAAACTCCCAGTTACTTCGATACCACAACCAAAAAGTAAGTTCCGTTTGATTGTGACAATAGAATATTCCGACGAATATTTCTAGTGTTTTAACTTTCCTATGGCACCTAAGAAATACACGCTCAATTTTCCACTGCACCAAACTACTTACGATATGATGAACGATATATGAAAAAAAGCTTTTTCTCACACAAATACTTACGTAATGGAAAGCATGAAAACAATATTGTAATATTTGCAGGGCGACCTACTGCGGTTATAGCACAAGGCACATCACTACAATACGACTATAACGACGAAGTGAAGTTAACTTGTAAAGTTGAGGCGCACCCAGAACCCAAAATCACATGGGTTAACAGCAAAGGAACTAGAATCCAATCGACGGTATGTGCTCATTAACTATAATATCAATCTTTGATTTGCTCACTAGCGACAGGACATGAGCCCCATACAAATACAATCAAATTCCTACCTCTAGTAACCAAAACAATAGATAGATAGAATGTTAGGAACGGCATCACCTATCGTCTATTTTGAAACCAACTGAACAAAAGAACCTGCTTCCCAAAAGCAATTTCTTCTACATATACATTTCATAAAGTGTGGTTACGCAGCCAAGTTTGAATAAACGATTTTTAATTTTGATTGCATCGAACCTAGAGGTATTTACTTTTTCTTTCAGACATCACGTACAGACGTACCCTATGAATACATTAGTGATATAAAAACACAGGTCTCTAAAAGTGATAAATACATTTGTTATGCCGAGAACATCGAAGGAAAATCGTCAGCCTCTGCAACGGTCACAGTTAGAGATCCATTTGTTGTGAAACAAGTTCCATCAGGTCAGTAAAGTCTAAGCAACGGTTGTATAAACTTACCATCTATAAACTATAAATTGGATTAGATTTGTATCATCATCCTCCGAGCCTTTTTCCCAACTATGTTGGGGTCGGCTTCCAGTCTGACCGGATTCAGCTGAGTACCAGTGCTTTAAAAGAAGCGACTGCCTATCTGACCTCCTCAACCCAGTTACCCGGGCAACCCGATACCCCTTGGTTAGACTGGTGTCAGACTTACTGGCTTCTGACTACCCGTAACGACTGCCAAGGATGTTCAATGACAGCCGGGACCTAAAGTTTAACGTGCCTTCCGAAACACAGCCATTGGTGTCTAAGATATACTTAGAAAGTACATACAAACTTAGAAAAGTTGCATTGGTACTTGCCTGACCTGGAATCGAACCCGCGCCCTCATACTTGAGAGGTTGGTTCTTTGCCCACTAGGCCACCATGACTCCTTGACGGATTAGATTTGTATCAAGCATTAATATTGTTTTGTTTTTTTTATAGGAGTAGCAAAACTAACATACGGGGCAGAAGGCATTATAACATGCGACGTCACTTCGAAGTTTCCAATGGAGATTCAGTGGTACCACAGAAACGATGTCACAGGAATGTCCAACAAGATACAAACGTCTGACAAGTTCTGGGTATCAGCAAGTCAAACGCAAATAAAAATTAGAAAAATGGATATGGACTTAGCTGGACAATACATCTGCAAGGCATTCTTGAAAAACCAGAAGGACATGGAAAAAGAATTTAGAATGCGTGTTTTTGTTGATGGTTTAGGTAAATTTTACACTTTTTTATCCACACGTTTTGGAAATCGTTTTGGAGGTTATATTTTTTATCTAAGTACTAAACAATTATTTATTGCAGTTCGTCCGAAATTGTCGCCAATACCCGCCACAAAAATTACCAAAGGCAAAAATGGAGTCTTGGAATGCAAGTAAGTACTATGTAGTATACACATTTTAAACTGTAGCTGATTGATAGCTTTATTATTTTTATAATATTTTCGACGAATTCAATCAATCAACGACTATATGACGAAATAAATGCCGCAAACCAACACGGCTAGAGAGACCAACGGGTACCTATACTTTTCGATGGCCTCTCAATAAAATATTTAAAACATAGTAATACGAATTATTCAAATTATGTTATCAGGGCTTTGAGTGGCGTACCCGCACCAAAGATAGCATGGTACTCAGGAGGTCAAGCTGGTACTAAGTTCACACTCATACCGGGTTCTAGCAATGTTCTAAGGATTACAAACGCGGAAGAGAAACATGGAGGGAAATACAAATGTGTGGCAGTAAATGATGTAGGCAAGGATGAGCGTATCACCACAGTGATCATTCAAGGTAATCCTAAGATTAAAAAAAAAAACATTTATCACAAAAAAACATTATCTTTGCTCCTGTATTCGGTCAATCTGCCGTTGAAAGGATAATGATTAGTTATCTAGTCTGCTCGCATGAAAATTCTGAGCTTAAAATAAAACAAGGCATTATAACAGTCGGTACTAACATCGTCAACTAGGCTATCCTCAGATATATTGGTTCTGAATAATAGCTTGAAGTTACTGTCTGTTTGACTTCTAAAAAAAGCTTACCTGGTGTATCACATGAGTCTCTGTTTAGGCTGCTTGTTGTCAATACAACAAACGAAACAATAAACAACTGGAAGGTCTCTGCCTGTAGGTTAAGCCTGACCTGTAATATTTACATATGTACATTCTTGTTATTTACAGATCTACCTAAAATTATTAGGCCTAATAGGTCTACAGTCTACATGGGTACTGAAGGGGACGCAACTTTAAGTATACCTTGCGTGGCGAGTGGTCTTCCGAAACCTACTATTACTTGGAAGATAAACAATAAACCTCTTAACCTAGGTAATATCAGAATTGGTCATGATTTATAAAGTTTATGCTATTATATATTATAAGCTTGTGATTTTCCAGGATGTTTTTCTCTCTACTTTATTTCACACGTCTTCTGTTTTAGGGACGAAATATGCCATTAACGATGGAACTCTAGTTATAAGAGATCCTATCATTGAAGACTCTAATTCATACACTTGTGTAGCAAAGAACGACGTCGGTTCAGTCAGCGAGATATTCAAAATCTTCGTCCGACGTAAGTAGAAATAAAACATTTTAACTTGCGTTTTCAAAACTTGGAACAGAATTATTTTCGACGATTTATGATAAAAATAATTAATTAGGTATATTTGAATTCAGACACATCATCCTAATATCACATATCATTTGTAACTGATACGATTTTCATGTTTTAATTTGTTACAGAAATTCCTGAAGTAAGGGGAGTTGCTTCCATGAGAGGGATTGTGGGGAAAGCCGTTAACATAGAGTGCAGGTAAGCGAGAAGAATCTCTGATTAACTTTTGAAACCTAATAGAATAAATTCAATCTTCACAAAGGAAAGATTACTTACTATATACCGTTAAAAACCAAATCAATACAACTTCAACACAGCCAGTTTCTTCATCAAAAGTAAAAGCCAAAGTAATGTCATAAAGTAAAAGTAACGGCCAAATTCGTTTTTTCTATTAGTTTTGCTGTTACTTTAGCCTTGAAAAAACGAATTTGACCGTTACTTTTACTTTATGACATTACTTTGGCTTTTACTTTTGATGAAGAAACTGGCTGTGAATCCTTTATGGGCGATGTAGAAAAATCAGTATCCAGTTGAAATATAATATAATATAATATATAATATAATAATATAATATAATGTCGGGACACCTTTTCACACACGGTTGGTTAGCCCCATGGTAATAAATCTAATACAAGATGTTCTCTGTCGGCTTTTTTCCTATGAGTGTTCTTAATTTCAGGCTTCACAAGGGAGTGCCGAGACCTAAAATTACTTGGAAATACGCGGATGATGGCAAAAATTTTATTTCAATACCTGGCTCCGAACAAGTCCTATCCATATCAAAGGTGGAGATGAAACACGCGGGGCGTTACAAGTGTGTCGCCCAGAATGACGTCGGAACAGCGGAACACATCACCACACTTGTGGTACAAGGTATGAAGATGAAAGAAATAAAAACATGCAATAACTTGGAACAAATAGCAAAAAGAGAGAATAATTGTTGCAGAACCTAGTGTCAATTACTGCAGGCAAAAACAACATATTAAATGTTAGGAAATACATATATCCAGTGTTAATTAAGCAAGATAATAAATCCATAAAATAATCCCACCATCCTATCCTCATAAATATGCAGAAAAGGATATATTTAGATCACCTTATCTATTTACAGAGGTTCCAAAAATATTATCAAGTACTTCTACCGTCTATCAAGCCATTGAAGGGGACGAGCTGTTGAGGATTCCTTGTGTCTCAACTGGTCTTCCCAAGCCGAGCATCACTTGGACGCTAAACGGACGCTACATCACTTCAAGTAAGTTACTGAGTTTTAAAAATCTGCAAGTTTACCTCTTTCGCAGAGTTTTTAAAATATTAGTATTGAAAACAATAATAGTCAAGATTTTAGCAAAATAACTCACAAAACCAAAAATTCGACTAAAAAAAAAAGCCTTCACACAGTGTTTTTGTTTTTCAGACGCTAAATATTCCTTGGAAGATGGTGCATTGGTAATAAGACGCCCGACCTTGAGTGACACTAACCGGTACACTTGCGAAGCGACCAATGATGCTGGTCCAGCCAGTGCGACGTTCAAAACATACATTCGCCGTGAGTACCATTATATTCGGATGTATCATCATCATTATATCAGCCAATTGCCGTCCACTATTGAACGGAGGCCTGCCCCAAGGAACGCCAACCATCTCGGGATGGTTCAGTTGTATATTAGCAATTAATTTAATTCATTTGACCTCCGTGCAGCATGTTTCATTCCTTGTCATTCCTTCTTCTAGTTATTTTTTTTTCAAAGTCCACTCTCAGGAACTTGAAAAGTGCCTTATTTACCTACGTGAGATATTTTTCATGTTTTCAGAGAAGCCTCAATTATCTGGAGTTGCTACTGAGGCCGTTAGAGTAGGCCATTCTGCGGTAATAGAGTGCAAGTAGGTATTCTGAAACTTTGTTGATTGTTTTATAACTTTTTTGTAGTTGGGATATCAAGACCCACCTGGAACCATATCAGCAGCCACCCATAATATCTGCAGTAGTTTCCTTGTTCAAGATTTACTAGTCTTTCATTCTGCCTATCATTCGATGGATATCTAGCTTCCCGATTTTTAAATGTCTCTTGCTCTTCTTAAAATTAGATTGATTTTAAAGTTTGATGATGTGCGGTACATGAATTTACTAATCCCAAAGATTTCTCCTTCTTATTCTGTCATAAAACTGCAGGTTTACTAACTATAAGACAGACTTTATCGTACTTTTACATGTATCGCGTTTAAGTCCCGATTACTTATAAATATATTTATATGTACAAATTGCGAAAATTTCAAAACCTTCATACGACAGACGTCTAGCAAGTCTCTAGAGTTTTATCAAATCTGTCCGATTTATAAAGAGGATTTTTTTATTCTTAAATAAACAACACGTGTATTGCCTTTTCAGGATCACAAAAGGTGAACCAAAACCAAAAATATCTTGGTATATAGCGCACGGTGCTTCTGAGTTTGAGAAAGCCGAAGCTCATCACGAGAGGTTGCAAATCATTAGTGCAGAGGACCGACACGCGGGCCGGTACAAATGTGTTGCAGAAAACGATGTTGGCAGCGCTGAACACGTCACCACACTAGTGGTTGAGTGTAAGTCATCTTGTGGTATATTTCGACAATCGTCAATAGATACTTCCTTATATCCGTCGTCGGCGAGTTTGCACTCAAAAGACGGGCCTCGTCCATATCTAAGTGTAAATTAAGCGGCGATGGATCAATAGTCTATATTTCAATATCAATTCATTATTTACTGATTTCAGATTAGGCATCTCCTCATGCTTAAACTATCATAATTAAGTTTTGTTTTTCTTCTTTCATTTTCTAACCTTGCTTTATTTTTCCCGCAGCTGTGCCAAAAATTACTTCAAAATCTAAAATAGTGACTGCTATTGAAGGAGATATTGCCTTAAGGATCCCGTGTGACGTCGCCGGCGTTCCTCGTCCAGTTATAACGTGGCTTCACAAGGGCGTTCAAATTACACCTAGTAAGTAATGGAATATTCTTAAGTCATTTGTCGAAAACCTCATCGTCTCCCGAGCCTTTTCCCAACTATGTAGGGGTCGGCTTCTAGTCTAACCTAATGCAGCTGAGTACCAGTGTTTTTCAAGAAGCGACTGCCTATCTGACCTCCTCAACCCAGTTATCCGGACAACCCAATTATACTCTTTGGTTAAACTGGTAAAACCTCCTTTTCGAAAATTATAATTTTCACAAATCATGAACTTTTAGTCATAGCTGAGTTTTACGGAGGTTGTCATGAAGTTATACTTTCAGATTCAAAGTACGCCTTTGAGGATGGAAATCTTGTCATCAAGAATCCTACTAAAAAGGACAAAGGAAGCTACACGTGTGAAGCCAAAAACTATATTGGGTCAGTTAGTGCCACATTTCAGGTCAACGTTGATGGTAGGTACAAAATTAAACGTTGCTTTATATGTATACGAACAATAATGCGTGCGAAAAGTTCAAGGCAACATTTCTGTATTGTATACCTACTATGCAGTTGCTCTGAACATTACTAATTTATGCATTGGAATAAGTACTTAATTTAAAATGTTGTGTTATTACTTTTCAGAGGGACTCACTGATTTTGGCACGAAGCATAACGTATATTTGCTTTTGGGTGAAACAAAAAAATTGGAATGTGGTGCTTATAAATCGAAATCCCAGTCGATAAAATGGTTTAAAGTAAGTATAATTAATTAAGACTATGCTATTACCCAACGGAATAGGTTTGAAGACTCTGTTACGGGTCGGAAAACTTGAATCCGGGTTGCTACGTAGGTAATTCATATAGCAGCTAGCCCAAGTGTATATTAATTTATTTCAAGTAAAAAATTTCACCTTATGTTCATTAGTTACATTCGGAATTCAAATGTTTTAGTATTTGGCTGGCTGATATATTAATAATGTTTGTCTAATTTACAGGAATATGATGAACTGAAAGAACCATTTGTTCAGATAAACAAAGCTACATATGCCAACGACGGTAACTATACATGCCATGTGAGCGATGAGCATGGACACGTAGAAACACACACATATATTGTGGACGTCGGCTCTATTCCTAAACTTTATACGCCAAACAATCTAGATGACTGGCGTGGTGATGTGAGAGATATTTTGTCAAACTGTGAAGTTAGTGAGGCAAAACCAGAAGCAAAAGTAAGTTTGTATTAAAAAACTCAGGACACCATGACAGGCGCAGACTTAGGTACTCCTTATTTGGTGGCCCGGTTCGATTTTATTAAATTAAGTCCTAATTTTGATGTCAGAATAATAATTAAGTCCGCCGATATATCACTTTTTGTGGATGAAGTTCAAATCTATACTTATAATAAATCTGTAGAGAGGTCAATTCTGTACATTAAATAGATTTCCAAAATATCTATCAGGGGGTGATTAGTGATCGATACTGATGCCAAAAATGCAATCAGTAAATTTTTTGTCTGTCTGTCTGTCTGTCTGTCTGTCTGTCTGTCTGTCTTTCTGTCTGTCTGTCTGTCTGTCTGTATGTTCGTTATGGAAACAAAAACTACTTGACGGATTTTAATGAAACTTGGCACAAATATTCTTCATACTCCTGGGCAGGTTATAGGATACTTTTCATCGCGCTACGATCAATAGGAGCAGAGCAGTGATGGGAAATGTTGGGAAATCGGGAGAAGTTACTCTATTTTTTAAGCTTCCGTCGCGTGTGCAGCTTTAGTGGTTAAAGCTAAGTAGTGATAGGCTAGGTACGCATAGATTTAGATAATTGGATAGGCTGGTGATTATTATTTCTTCCTCTCTTTGCACAAAGTCCGAATCAACGCGGACGAAGTCGCTGGCAGAAGCTAGTCAGTAATATTAATATTGGTATTCAACTTTCGAGTAATCAATTCACTAATTTTGCATTCTAGATAAATTGGTATTTCAATGACAAAGAGTTAACCGATAAGGAGGTACCAGAAATAGGAATTCGATATAATTGGGGTCGCTACACATGCACGGCAACTAATGTACACGGATCAGTTAAGAAAAGCTTTGATGTGAAGTCTTCAGGTAAGCTACATAAAATAAAATGCGTACAGTTCATTTTGGTGTGATATACATAAGTTAATTTATGAAGAACTGTACCTACAAACGGTTTGATTAACAAGGTGACTTATACAATAATAACAAACTAAACAATTGTTTTTTACAGTATGTTTGATACCTCGAAATTTGAGAGACGCCACTAATATGCCACTTGTACTAACGAACGAAGGAACTTGGCCTAAATGGGAGTTCACGGATAAATATACAATACTGGAACAAAATGAAAAAATTACTCTGTCCTGTCCAAAAGAAAAAGGAACGTCAAATACATTCAGAAACTTTGCGGGGCAAAGTGAATTAAAAGCAGTTTGCCTTAACCAGGATACATTCCTGTTAAATGAAAAAAAATATAAGCTTTCGGATCTACAATGCAAAAACAGCATTCAGTTGTCTGTTCTTAGAGAGCCAGTTAAATGCTCTAAACTAGCAGAGAAACCTGAATTGATACGGGTTGGCTACAATGTGACTGATTTCTTAGAAACATACGACGTTTGTTACGATCATGCCAAAAATATGCCTCTTTACGCTCGTGCATCGATGACCAAGACTGATGACAGTGTAGGCACCAACAACAACTGGTTTAGATATCCAGGAATTGGGGATACGAAAATTGCGAGGGGATTTACTTGTAAAGACTCAATGACATCTTGTTGTTATGGAAAATCCCAGCTATTGAATGCAAAGGACTTCAATTATGAAACTGCAAAGAAAAGCACCTTCATTGATTATCTAAATGGAATCCCAATCTGGCGTCCTTGTGGTTCACAGGTAAAAATCATAATATGTATAATAATGCATGTACCTGCATGAATTTCAATTAATATATTTGTGACGTAATTCATTATTTCAGACCAGCTGGGAAAAAGTCGATGAAATGATTAGAAAACCATTGGAGGGCGAAGATGAAATGATCACCTGGTCTGGTACACACACGTTTGAAAAGAAAAATGGAGCTATCATTCCACGATACTTATGGAAGGTAAATAAAAAATACGATTCGTTTCGCTAGATTCCCTGATTTTAATTAGAAAACTCAAAAAGGGTTAGTGAATTTGATATGTTTGTTCCGAGGCCCGGGTCTTGGATTGTCTTTCTTCGAACGTGGGCCTCCTCCAAATCTCTGCCTACTTCTTGGTACTTTCCAAAATCCTTTTAGGGTTAGCACAGAAATAAAGGTTCATCAGGTAAAATTAATTCTCATTGGGAATTTCAGGTCATAGCATATGAGAGTGAGGATCCGCTGGCCATAGTCCATGTTAACAGTGGTGAGCCAACAGAGAAGGACATCAAATGTAAGAACATCTGCAACGATGACGATCAACCGTGGTTTTCAGTCAAAGACGATTACACTTACTGCTGCTCTCTCATGGACTTCTTAGATGCATTTGATATGCATGGCATGAAGATTGGCGGTAAGGATTTTTTTAACATCAGTTCTTAGAGTATATGAATCTGGCTCACAGTTAACCATTGACCATTCCTTTAATTAATACATTCAGACCAGATATTATGTTGGAATCTCCAAATAAAGCTAAAACGATAAAATTAATCGAAAACATAGCACTTACCAAGGCCACACCTAAGTTTAGCCACGGCCACCACGGGTGTGCGACTGCATCTAGGTGTGGCCGCTGAGATGCAGGGCACACCTTGTTCTAACCGAAGATCAGATGATACAGCTAAGTTATGCCACATATGTCTATATAGCTGTAGCCGGTTAAACCTAGGTGTAAGCGAACTTCGGCCTTCATCATAATGTAATGAACTGACATTCAATGCCAATTTTTATTATTTTTCAGAATCATCTGCATAATAAGTTTATGTAGGTAACTAAAGAAACAAATTATCATAACAATTTTGGAAACCTTTAGGAAACCTACAGATTTTTGAAACCTTCATCGTCCTTGCATTCAACGAAATGTTAAGATCTCTACCTAAGTACGAAATGTATGGAAAACATAATATGTAATTAAGCCTTAATAATATATATTTTGTATTTAATTTTTAATAAACCGAAAATGTATGTAACTATTTTAAAATTACCTCAATAGAAAAACATTTTGCAAAAGTAATAACTTTTTGCAAAAGTAAAACTTAGTACACCTTCCTAGATTGTGAATGGTACGAAAGTATTTGTAATAAATAAAATCCACAACAATGTTGTTTCATTTTATTGTACTCATTTAAGACCTCTGTCTACTACACCCTATACCGTAGACACGAAAGACAACACGATATGCACGCACCTTTACCTGGAAAGCAAGAAACACCGAAACACCATCAATTCGTTATACAAGAACATGATCCTAATCCTAACTAATATTATAAATGTGAAAGTAACTCTGTCTGTCTGTCTGTCTGTCTTTCTGTCTGTCTGTCTGTCTTTCTGTCTGTCTGTCTGTCTTTTCTTCACGCCTATACTACTGAACCGATTTGTGTGAAATTTGGTACAGACATAGTTTGGAACTTGAGAAAGGACATAGGATAGTTTTTATTACAAAAAAATATAAAAATAAAAATAAAATTTATTTCGGACATATAGCGCCATCTATTGGTCAAACCAAAAATCACTATTCCACGCGAACGAAGTCGCGGGCAAAAGCTAGTAATAAATATGATAGATTCAAAATTAGAACAAATCACATACTAGTTTTTTTTACTGAATCATATACATCAATATAATTTATACTGATGATTACAAGACAATCTTCAGACATTGGTTGGCGGTTTTTGGTTGTAACAAATTTTTAGGGCTATTGTATTCAGATAGGTAGTCGTTCTTTGTAAAACACTGGTACTCAGCTGCTCCGGTTAGACTGGAAGCCGACCTCAACATATCTGAGAAAAGGCTTGGGAGAAAAAATAAATAAAAAAAAAACATCAGGATTTTGAAGGCTTGCAACATTGTGCAGCTCAGTCTTTGACAGACGTCAGACTGATTTTTTGAGTTTGAGTTTGACTTTGACATTTGTTTATATTGCTTCAAACAGGGCGAGAGGTGATTTGATTAGGTGAAACTTTAAATAAAAATTAAAACATGATTATTTAAACATGTCTCATTCAAATCTGTCACCTTATTTACTGCAAGAGCTTCCAGATATTACGGAGAGTATAAATTATCCGATACGAAATGTTCAGCGTATTAAGGTTAGTTGAAATATTTCCTTTCTTTGGCCTTTGTTCAAATATAATTTGGCTTTTTATCAGTAATATGTTTCGATTCATAACTAAATTATTGGGTAAGACATAAACGCTTTACTTTCAACACATTAGAATCGCATTAGATTATCTAAAGAACAAATTATTCACTGGAATGCTCTCGTTTTTAAATTACTCACCATTTAGAAGTCTTGTTGCTGTTCTGTTTGAGTCTCAAAACAGAAATAGTAGTTATTTCTATGGAAACTTAAATTATTAGAAATGTTAGAAATCCATCATCTAGTAGTCATGTTTCATTTTCTGTTATTATCACATATACATATACAAAGGCATTTGGAACTGGCATGCAAATTATGTTGCCTGTATAACTTTGACCCAAATACTTTGAAAAGAAATGGCTAGATTTTGAACTACTCCTATTTATTAAGTTATTTTTGTGTTAAATACCTCACAGTATGAATGCATATATCTTATGAGCTGGTTCCCACCTTCTTACCGTTCCCAGACAACTTATAGCCACATTCCGCTTGGGGATAGTGTAGCTTACGATTCCAAGATTGTCTTACATAGCTAGCTAGTTACAAGTGAAGCTAATATAAGTGTGTTAAAAATGATTCGATTATAAATAAACTAGCTTCTGCCAGCGGTTTCACCCGCATCCCGTGGGAACTACTTCCCGTACCGGGATAAAAAGTAGCCTATAGCCTTCCTCGATAAATGGGCTATCTAACACTGAAAGAAATTTTCAAATTGGACCAGTAGTTCCTGAGATTAGCGCATTCAAACAAACAAACTCTTCAGCTTTATAATATTAGTATAGATTAGAATGATAACTGGTGTTTCCTCTTTCCAGTGTCTCTATACGCTGTGATCTCATTACCAACAGCAAAATAACTTTTCAAATTTGCTCAGAAGCTGTGGAGCCTTTTGGGCACTGATAAATAATGATTCCTCTTTATTGTCTTACAACATACTTAAGCAACACTATTCAAATTATCAAATGACTCAGAGACTTTTATTCAAATTAAACATAAGTAAACATATTTTTATTACCCAAAGTAAGCCTACATTTACATCTATATATATAAAAATGAAACCCGCTTTCCGTTGTCACAACATAACATGAAAATGGCTTGACCAATTTGGCTGAAAATTAGAGGGGAGGTATCTTAGACCCGGGAGAAGGTTTTAGGATAGTTTTTGTCACCATCCGGCTACGGGACGCGGGTGAAACCGCGGGCAAAAGCTAGTTAAACTATAAAACCATACTCAGAGGCCTTCTTGGATTGTCAAAGTTTGATTATTGAGAAAAAAATTATAATTTATAATCACCTTACTGAATATTTTTTTCAGTAGTAAGTGCCCTGATCTTTTACCTAATATTCTGATATCAGATCTTAAGCTTGATCCCCTAAAAACTTGAGATATATTTTTTTTAATTTCAGTACACCTGTTTTGACATATCAAAATCTCTAATTGCATTTGGTGCTACGAGTGGAGGAATTTATGTATTTAATCGGACCCCCTGTGAGTTTGTACAACTGATACCCAATAAGGTATGTGACATACATTAATCTCAAGTTTTTTTTTTGTTTTGTAAAGCTATTACACTAACATAGTCCATAATGTTAAATGTAAAAAAGAAATAGTTTAAACAACAAGCTTTTTGTTATGTTTCTTGGCTAGTCATGTATTCTCATCAGAACACAGAGTGTGTGCAAAATTTCATCCTAATCGAAGACCATGAAGTGGGTCAAATTAAGATTCCAAGATTGTCTTACATACATAGCTAGTTACAAGTGAAGCTAATATAAGCGTGTTAAAAATGATTTGATTACAAATAAATGAAATTCGTAATACACATCTCTTACTGACATAAATTTCTGCTCTTTTGGGATACAACAAAATACATTTTAGATAACATGGATTTTGGGTGTATAGTTATATTAGACTGATAACTGGTGTTTCCTCTTTCCTCTATACGCTGTGATCTCATTGTTTATTTATTAGCGTTTTTCCAAGTTAAATCATGTTTATAAAGAATTATAAAAATGTTTTCAGGATGGTGCCATAACCCGCCTGGCCATATCAACAGATGAAAAGCACATTGGTTTTGCAAATGGCCGAGGGTTGGCCACCATTGCTGGCTGCAACCAATCCCTTAGCGGGAGTCACTCTGTTTCCAAAGAACATCAAGGCAATGAGATTACGGCCATGATCTGGAGTACAAATCATATGCTGTTCATGGGAGACGATGTGGGGAAAATTTCTGTGTTGCAGCCACAGAATTTTATTGTAAGTACTTTTTGAATATATCAAATTAATAGCGGATAGATGACGTCTCGAGGTTACTATATTCCAGACCTAGATATAAAGTAGTCTCAATCTCTGCCTACGTTAATGCCTAATTTCATCTCAATCGGTTCAGCCATTTTAAGAGTCAAAATGTAACATACGTCTAAATAAAGGTATTTTCACATTTATCATTATGATTATGAACTGCGTTTTAAATATTGTGGTATTTGTCATACTTTGTTGATGATACCAAATGCCTGTGAAATAAAAGTGTTGTTATCTGAAATGCGTAGTTTGCATCTGTATTACTTACATACATTATTTCAATTACAACTGGTAATTTTGCCGGTTCAATGGTAGTAGATGGTTATATAGGTTTATTCAATAATATTGATGTTTGCATTATCTGCCTAGCCATTTCACAAAGAAATATAAGGCTTGATCTATGAAAAAAAAAGTCGTGGTG
Source organism: Helicoverpa assulta (assembly GCA_963856015.1). Taxonomy (NCBI): domain Eukaryota; kingdom Metazoa; phylum Arthropoda; class Insecta; order Lepidoptera; family Noctuidae; genus Helicoverpa; species Helicoverpa assulta. The sequence continues at coordinate 6,829,836 of CAWLCW010000027.1, forward strand.
GCCTAGTGGGTAAAGGACCAACCTCTCAAGTATGAGGGCGCGGGTTCGATCCCAGGTCAGGCAAGTGCCAATGCAACTTTTCTAAGTTTGTATGTACTTTCTAAGTATATCTTAGACACCATTGACTGTGTTTCGGATGGCACGTTAAACTGTAGGTCCCGGCTGTCATTGAACATCCTTGGCAGTCGTTACGGGTAGTCAGAAGCCAGTAAGTCTGACACCAGTCTAACCAAGGGGTATCGGGTTGCCCGGGTAACTGGGTTGAGGAGGTCAGATAGGCAGTCGCTTCTTGTAAAGCACTGGTACTCAGCTGAATCCGGTTAGACTGGAAGCCGACCCCAACATAGTTGGGAAAAAAGGCTCGGAGGATGATGATCTATGAGCATCAGTGTTTTACATGGAGCGCCTACTTAGCTGACCTCCTCAACCCAATTACAAGGGCAATTTAACACTCTTGTCTGTAAGTCTTCCTGGTTTCTCAAGAAATTGTAGCCGGAACCCACAATTTATTGCGCCTTCCTAAACACAACTTGTTATGACATAGATGTTTCCATGGGTGATACGAAATTATTTTAGTCTTTTTATACCTTTAGCTGATAACATACATGGTACACATACCTACTGATAGTTATTGCTGCAAATAATTGCATACAGGCATTTCCTAGTTGTTATGTAAAACATTGATTGTTCTGCCATATGTGTTGAAGTGAATGCTGTTTATTCTCATCTTACAAAAGACTTATTCTTTGATACAAAGTATTATATGTAGGTAGAGGTATCAAAAGTATAGACGCTGTATTTTAACACATTAAAGTCTAGTGTGAAAAAGATAAACCTATCATCATCATCATCATCTCAGCCATATGACGTCCACTGCTGAACATAGGCCTCCCCCTTAGATCTCCACAGATACCTGTTGGAGGCGACCTGCATCCAGCGTCTTCCGGCGACCTTTATAAGGTCGTCTGTCCACCTATACAGGTTTCAAAAGATAATACCTAGTTAGCATACTCGTTCATGTAGTTTTGTTCCAAAATGAGAATAGACGATAACAACGATAGTTAACCCTTAAATTGGCAGTGTACTCCACCAAAGACATTAACTTTTTTTAAATCGATTGTAGTACTAATCTTAAAAAAAATACAATTATAACATACCAAGTAAACAACTCAATACAATGACGCATCACCGCCAGCTCACGCACACATACAAAGAACGTGTCACCGAGTCTTCGACAGCAACGACAACAACGGCCGCGGCGACTATATAAAGGCCAGCGGAGGCCTACCAGATTCATTCGCTAACTAGACGGATCCGAGTGCGATAGCCCCGCAGTCCACTCGTATTCAGTAAGCACCCTCTTATTCGATAGCCTAGCAGTCTTTAAGAGTGTGTCTAGGGAGATTAAGTTGCGATACCACGTGTCCTTCTTAATTCTCACTGTAGGATTGTAGTTACATTATTAAAGTGCAAAGTATAACTTTTGTAAACACTGTGAAGATACAATAAATCCACATAACTACAAAGGTGCCTTTAATTCTACAACCACAACTCCTATATTGGCGCCCAACTTTATAAAATAGCCCACAGGATAAAATATATGTTGACCTACATTAGCGCCAAACGTTATCTTATCGACTACAACACCTGTATTGGCGCACAACTACATATTTTTCAATATACCCACAAGAAGGTTGAGGAATTAATTTGAAGTATACTAACATATTATTGGAACTACCCACATATATGTGCACGGATTACCCACATATATCCATATAATTTTATAAACGAAAATAATAAGTGAGGTGTCTACCTACACACAAATAATATAAAATGTCAAAATCAGAACCGATTACGTTAGAACAGATGCGAGTCAATATGCTGTAGGAGCAGCTTTGGTGCAGGGGGAGAGTGACAATGAATATATAAGTCGGTTGCTTACTCCTGCTGAATGCAACTATACAGTGACTGAGAAGGAATTACACCAATTATGAGAAGGCTTGCTCAAGATTTAGAGTTTGCAAAAGAGAATATTGAGAATAATCTAGAAGCAAATCGACTTAAGGCTAATAGCAAACGAAGACAAGATCCAGGATATAGTATCGGTGACCTAGTACTGGTAGAGACTCATCCTATCAGTAATATTGAAAATCAGTATTCAGCAAAGTTGGCTCCACGTCGGGATGGTCCTTATGTTATATTGAAGAAATATGGTACCTCTACATATGAATTAGCGCATCCTGATACACCTACAAAACCTATTGGGAAGTACCATATCTCAGCATTAACAAAATTCAATTTGAGAGACGACAACATGCCTAAACCTATCAAACCAATTCGTAAACGAGGCAGACCACGTAAAGATCCTGGTACTCCTGTCGGGACGACTTCAGAGTACCAGAGGGGGAGAATATAACATACCAAGTAAACAACTCAATACAATGACGCATCACCGCCAGCTCACGCACACATACAAAGAACGTGTCACCGAGTCTTCGACAGCAACGACAACAACGGCCGCGGCGACTATATAAAGGCCAGCGGAGGCCTACCAGATTCATTCGCTAACTAGACGGATCCGAGTGCGATAGCCCCGCAGTCCACTCGTATTCAGTAAGCACCCTCTTATTCGATAGCCTAGCAGTCTTTAAGAGTGTGTCTAGGGAGATTAAGTTGCGATACCACGTGTCCTTCTTAATTCTCACTGTAGGATTGTAGTTACATTATTAAAGTGCAAAGTATAACTTTTGTAAACACTGTGAAGATACAATAAATCCACATAACTACAAAGGTGCCTTTAATTCTACAACCACAACTCCTATACAATTTATTATTTTTTTTAGCTTGCAATAATTGTATATTTTGGTAGAAAAAATATTTGAATGTGATTCCATTGAAAAATAGCTGTCAAATTCAAAATGTCTTCAGAGCGGTCTGGAGTATCTGGATCACGGGTAAGTTTTTTGTGTTTTTCTACATTTTTTCGGATGGGACTTGTGGTTATTTGGCTTTAAATGGCATAGGAACATTATAAATGATATCAATCATTCGTAATTTTGTGTGTAAATAATGTAATCGCAATTTTATAAGTTCATAACTCTGTATGTACTCCCTGAATACCGTTGCTAAGTACGTAGTGAAGTTCACAACATAAACTTTGGTATACACGGAGTACATTGCTCGTTACTTAGAAATGCAAACTAGCCTTTTTTTGTTGGTTTTTATGTAAAATGACTTCAGTTGTGTCGTGAATTGTATGTCATACAGAATGTTCTTTTTCTTTTCTGCAGTCTTGAACCTGACACGACCTGATTTAGCAGATATCCTTATATCTTTGTACCGGACCCCTCTTTCAAGAAATCGGCTCTTGAAAGGTGTCCGGTACATGGTGGTATTTGGGTAGGTGAAGGAGAAAATAATTCAGAGACCTATAGCTGAACGGCCGGTGGACAATGTCAGATAATGCTGTCGGATATTTTCCAGAAATAGCAAATAAGCAATCACGCTGTAGGTTTTGCAAAGATGGAAGAACTAAAGTTTTTTGCGTGAAATGCAATGTGCTTCTGTATTTTATGGTAGGAGAAAGTAATAAAAGAAATTGCTTCCGCTAATTTCACCCGCAATAAATGCATATTATGCAGTTTGATAAGAATTATGATAAATAAAGTGAAGATTTAACTAAAATGTGTTTTATTCATATTCTGGCAACGTACTCCACGTAGTACGAACAGAAGAACTACTGGAGTTGGCAACGTACTCCCCAGAGTACATAGATTTTCGCGAAAACTGTAATAGGTAGATTTTTTTCACAATTTTTTACAGTCATCTGGCATCGTAATAAACCAGGAAATAACAAAAAATAATTAAATTTTTGTAGTAAATTGATTTGCCAATTTAAGGGTTAAACGGCGGATGTGGAAATAATCACCATAATATTGCGGCGTAAACGTGAATTTACATGATTATTTTTCCGACCCAAATATCGACCAATAGAATTGCACCATTCGACGTCACGTGGTACAACCTACATGGTATTATACTGAAAATTTTTTGAATATTTTCTCTGGTCGTTGCTACGTCAAACTGACAGGTTGTGGCCGACATTTGGGACGGAAAAATAATCTCCCGAATACCACACGAGCTTCATAATTATCTGGCATTTCCCTCAAGGTTCCCTGCAAACAAATAAAGTCGTCAAGTTTTTCAGGAAAAATCACTCGCGCTTCGCGCTCGTTATTTTTTAACCTGAAAAACTTGACTCCTTCATTTGTTTGCAACGAACCTATCGGAAAATACCCGATAATTTTGAAGCTCTTGTGGTATTATAAGTGATAATTGTTTTTCAGCTGTATGTACAGCCAATAAAATTTTCTTGAATTAAATGACATTCGATTTTAATATGTAGATAGCCTTGTCGAATTTTTTTTTTGTGTATTCAGATGCTAAGAAAGATATTTTCATATTGATTTTTGTTTAAATAAATAGTTTCTTGCGAGTTGTGATGATTATACTTTTTTGCGTCGGGTTTCCATGTTCTTTAAAAAAACCAACTTACAACCAGTTATGATTTGTATTCAAATTGAAGCTTTCTTCTTATTAATACTTGAGAATCATTTTACATTATAACCATGTTACAAGACTGACACATTCCTTTTTATGAGGTAGTCTTAATGCTAGTCTTAATGCTTTCAGGCCAAAACGATGTTCCAGAGCTCATCTCTAACCATAATGAGTTTGGACTCCCGTATTTGTCAACTGGATATGAAGTCATGTATGCTGCTCGTGTCTACTCTAACACGATGCTATGTTTGTGACACATCTCGAGAACAATACAGACAAATAGGCCAAAAGCTAAGGGACGGAGAATTCGGAGCTTGCTTCGTTAACAAAGAAACAAAAACCGAGCAACAAACAACTAACAACACACAGGACTTTACCGAAGTAAGAAAATATAATATAGTTAGTGACGACTCAGGATTTGCTATAGGCAAAGACCTCGAGAATACAATGATATTCTGTGCCAGACCATCTTCTAGAGTATGGGAAGCCACTATAGATGGCACCGTGATAAGAACACATCAGTTCAAACAAGTACTTGCTAAAACACCCATGAAACTTGTGTCTAATGAATCGTACCAAAATCAAAACGTTTCCATTGATGAGCCTGCAAGTGACGGCGAAGGGCAATCGGTGAACTTTCCCAAAATATTTGCAACAAATAGTGCCATATTTTCATTTAGAAAGAATGCTTTGTATTTCTTAAATATTTATGATGTGGATCACACAATTTGGTTTGACAATTACAAAGATATTGTTGATTGTAAAGTGTATCATGACATGCTGTATGTATGGCTGTCGAACGGCTCTCTAGTTAACTTGAAATACGTGAAAGTAGACAAGTTTTTAGTCAAATGTTTTGTAGACGAGAAGTATGTGCTTTGTGCAAAATTGTGTGCCTTGTTTAGCGATTATTTGATGGCGAATAATTTGTCACCGAAATTGCATATTCTGGTGAGCTTGAAAGATAAAGTGGATGATGAAGAGTTACTCGGCAGCATCAAAGAGGTACTCGATAAGTTCGAAGGTTTGAAGTCTAATGACGCTACTCAAATGAAATCTGGAATTTATATAGTTGACAACACTTACCATGCCCAGTCATCGTTACTAGAGAGCGACACAAAATTAAACGATGAATTCAAATTCAGTTCACTACCACCGGAAGCAATGCAAACGCTAAAAGATCTGAGTTTAAGCGTGTCTGATAAATTAAATAACAGTAAAAAGAAATTAAAGGAGAAATGGGAAGACTTTGAAGGTAAAATGAAACACCTCAGTGTTGATAAACACCAAGAAGTAAAAGACATACCTATAATAGAAAGAGAAGAGACACAAGATTTCATAAAAAATATTGTGGCAGAAGACACCATTGAACACACACCAGTTGTATTTGATAATGATATCATTTACAAAGAATCTAGTCAAAAGGCCATAGAAGTAGACAATAATAGTTTAGAAAAAGATAAAGTGAACAAAAGTTTGTATCAATATTATAAATTAAGCGTAGTTGATAAGGAAACAGATCGATCGAATTTAGTTTCTACTATCGAAAGTTATGCCTGTGATATTAGTCAGATCTATACCATTATGTTACAATTAGAAAGTTATTGTATTAATATAGGAGCGTTCGACGAATCTAAGTTTGTACCTAATCACATTTTCCTCAGTTATCTCAACGAGTCAAAGAATAAAGATGACTTACTCGATTCTATTATCAAAGACGAGACATTGTACAAGTACTTTGTAGATTCATGCATATCTGTGAACATGAAAAGTCAGAAGCTATCGAATATCGGCTGCGACTGCGGCTTCCCACTACCTTACTCACGAACTCATCAAACACCAACCTTCTCTGAGCTTATAGACGAATTTATAGAAAAACAATGGTCGAACCAAACGCGGAACCAATGTTACGATATTTGTAAACGTATGCCTTATTTGTGGAGGAAGATTCTGTACTTGAGGAGGAACGAGGATTTGTTGAACATATTGAGGATATTACTGCAAATGTTGGATGAAAGTTTGCTGCACTCGTTTTTGCCACAATTCACATTGGACACTTGGGAGCGGACGGTGCAGTTGTACGCGACCTTACACGCTAATATGTGCTTGAATTGTTCGAAAAAGTTCGATCATATTTCTGTGAAGGACACTTTGAGTTGGGACGATCTTGGGGCCTTGATGATCAAGTCCATTGGAGGTAGGAATGCTATCAAAGTCATGGAAAAATACGCGAGTCTCATCGATGAAGGAGCTATCACTGTGAAGTTTTATCACACTTGTCTTATGGTAACAATGTATGAGAGATATGATGCAACTATCACTGGACAATTGACGGACACCTTGTATAGTTGTTATAACTTTGAAGATTCGAGGATAGAGGTATGTATTCCTCTCATTTCATTTTAATTAATATTGCAGAGTTATCTGCCCTAGTGTTAGATAAGTCTTACAATAGGGTAACAATCTTTTTTTTTAAGTAAATAAAGTGTAAATAATAATATGTAAAATCATGCTTCCAGGTGTGCAGACTACTACGAAGTACAATAAATGGCAAACCGAAGAATACCGCCTTGCCATTAATTGCCGCGGCAAAGTCAAAAGACTGGGGTCTCAAACCTCTTACCGCGACGAAATCTACGGGAGACGACGATTCTACTGAGGAATATATAAACGATGTATCTTTAAATAGTATACTGGACAATTTATCCCATATCAATAACGGAGTGACAAATTGTGTACTGTGTGGTTTGCCATTACAAAATACTGTTCTAATCAAAGATGGCGGACTCTGGGTTTTTAAGTGTGGCCACACTTTTCATGGAGCGTGTTTAGATTTGAATAAAGTAAAGCTTTGTCCTTCGTGTTCGCCCGTCAAATGAGTTTTTGTACGCACGGTTAGCAGAGCACAATTATTATTATTTTGGATTTGATGATTTGATTTTACTGTAGATCTTGTTATGATTTTATTAGTATAGAATATTTTGAAATGTTTGTTTTGGTGGAAAATACTTGTTTGCTTGATATTATGGATTTTTAATTATTTTGGCAATCTCGAACAGCCCATGTAGAGCCATTAAATTACAGTACATACTTTACTATTATATTGAAGTACGTAAACCAATGCAATTTTGTATTCACGTAGTTACAATGGTTAGTACTAAATTATGATTTATATTTAAATTGTGTATTCTTGAAAGCACTTATGATCGATGTAGGTACACTTAAATTAATTTTACTAATTTGTTATGATATTACTAAAATATTGATTGCAAAGAATTTATTTCTGTAAAGTTACCCAAAATAATGTATGTACTGCAGCTTGCGTATACTTTGGTTGAGTTAATTTATTTAAGACCTTATTATCAAGGAATGGAATGTCGAATTTTGCTTAGCAGTAAAAGCTAAGGTACCAGAACCATTTAACTTTCCTAACCTTTATTTGCTGTATTGATCAGGCAATTAATAAGGTTTTATACTACGCCATTTTATTTTAACAAATTCTGCTTGTGACATATTAACATAAATATCCTTTAAAAATAATAAATTTTGGGCTTCGATATAATAAAAAAAACATCTCGACCGAATCAGTGTCAAAATGAATATAGATTTTTTTGAAATTTCTCGCAATATTTTGATAAGATATTTTAATAATCTCACGTCTAATATTAAGGTACATTAGAGTTGTTTACCAAATATATATATTCAATTGTAATTATGTACTTAAACAGTTTTGTATTAGGTGTTGTTTAAGTGGCCTTTACATTGTGTTAAATTCAATGGTTTTCTTCATAAAAAATATTGTTAAATTTGTTTTTTTTTTTGCAGATTTTAACAGTTTCTTTGAACAGCTTTCTTCATATGAAACATGCATATGTTGTCTGAATATTGTATTGTAATCATTACAATCGGTTTATCATTGGGAAAAACATTATGACAATTGCCAATTTTACAAATATGCTCTTATGCTCGGCTCCCTTTAATGCTGTGACTGTTGCTAGTCTACAAGTAAAACTTTCAGCAATTAACATTGAAAATTCAACTTTATGTCTATGGTGTTCTGCTATATTTTTATTCGACTCTTCTTCAAAACATTGCCGTGCCGTTTTTGGGGGCCGAGTCTTAAGGTACGTTTTGTATTCTAGCTGCCGAATGCGACTGCTGACCGCACATGCCACGACTGCATTAAGCCGGTCGCAGCTGCACTACTGGCTTGTATGTAATTATATGAAACCGCCGGCTGCAAGAATTCAAAACGTACCTTTACTTTTATGATTTGATACAAACGATACTTTCATTCAGCCATGATCTGAAAAATAGCAATAAAACACCACAGTTTATTTTATTTAAAATTGCAAGATTAACTTATGATATTTTGATAATATTATTGTTTGATGATTCGTTCTAAATAACGTTGTTTGCCATTTTAGACGTTTGTGTGTTTTTGCATCAAACTTATGTTTATTGCTAATTAGGTGTTTTTGTGCCTATAATATTTTTTGTTGAATAAAAATGTATTATGAAGTAAATAAGTACCTTTGTTTTGTATGGTATGCCGAACACATTGAGTAAACTGACCGTGCGTGCCGGACTTGTGCTGTAAGGTACGGACGGACGTGCTCATTACTAGCACGAAAGCATGCTTTTATTGAGCAAGTGCTCATTAGTAGCACGTGTGTACACTAGTTGCTAGTAATAAGCATGCTTTTTAAGAGCGTGCTAAAAAATCAACCGACGTTTGATTTTTGAGCAATTTGAGCGATTTTTGAAAAAGCACGTCTATCCGCACGTTCGCTTTGAGTGCATGCTGAAAATAAGCATGCTGAAAATAAGCATGCTTATTGCTAGCAAATCTGAACAGTTGCAAAGCATGCTTTTTTTTTAGCACGTCTGTCCGTACCTTAACTAGCGCTCGGTGTTGCGTCAGGTGATCTTCACACTGCCCCGCATCATGCTGCATCTTGCGTGTCGACGCACCTGCGCGCGTTCCTGCGGGAGTGCAGATCTGCATCATCGTGCGGGATTTTTACGCACTCACGCGCGTAGGTGCGTTTTGTTAATTCATGCACGGCGGCTCTCATCGAGTTCCATTTTCAAACATACACGTCACGCCCATTCAAAATCACGCGCGTCACTGCGGGATTCGGTGTGCCATACCATGCGTCTCGCCCCGCACCTACGCGCAGGGGTGCGTGTTTCTCCGCGTGTATGTGCGTGATCCACATGAACGCGCGTGGATGCATTTTCAGTGTGTTGGACTATGCGTGTTTTCCATACAAACGGAGATATTTACAAGCAACGGAAAAAAACGCATCCACGCGCTACGCTGCATCATGCGGGGCAGTGTGATAATCGCCTCAGAGTGCTCGGAACAGGCACTCTTAGCTACTAGCGCCATCTACTCAACACTACTAAAACTAAGACGAACATGACGTCACACTAGACTAGTAGCGCCATCTATTGTCTCTAAGCTTAACCACGGCAGCGCCGTCAAGTACCTACATAATATATTAAAAATCTTTAGGAAGTTGTTTGTAACTCTGAATACATTCATGTTGTAAAGTATCACCTCACCAAGTCACCCTACGTAGGTGTTTCAAGCCAGTTCCAGTTTTTTTGATACCTGAGAGCTTTGTTATCAAATCTGGAAAAAGTAGGTATTTCTCTTCCTCATTAGTCACTCATTACCACGATTGGTGGTCGTTGCTATCATTGGTCGCAAAACTTTTCCTTCATCGGGGTAAATAAAATAAAACAAATTTATATATTTTTATTATTTATTTTTTAATATACTTTTGGGTTTTGGCACAATTTTAAACAATGTGTCCTGGTTTACACTAGGTAATAAAACCTAAACTCTATCTACTTACACATTTGAAACATTTTCGAATGCTAAGTAAAACGGCATGCTAAATGGAAATATCAACAAATTGTGAAAATAGGTACCTATTTAAAAAAAAAACTATTAAAAATAACAACATTTGCTTTTTTAAGTACGTAAAATATCAATTGTGATGTTTAGTATTAAAAGTACTTCTGTACTTACATAGGTACTCTATATGGCAAGATATGTGGGTACTACCAAATAAATTGTTTTGTTACACCTGTTTCAATAAATAAAATAAACTCGTTCGAGATCCTAACTCATACAATGGAGACACCAAAATTAAGTATCGTTCATTAAATAACCACAATTGCTAACGTTTACATCAAAATATACGCGTATTTACATGAGTTCAACATAAAAAATAAATAATTTAACGGCACTGTTCTAAACCCTTACACATTTACTATGAATACACACTACTTATAAACATTAAGTTTCACATACACTGTAAGTTTATTCTAACGCTACGTCACGTCATTACTGGCATACAGCTTTTAAGAAAAAAAGACGAAAATAAAACAAAACAAGTTTTATATAATTAGAAAAATAAATAACAAAATTCAAAAATGGCAATTAACGTCATATTGAACAATTTTTTTAATGTATTTTTTTTTCGAAATAGGTATCTATACAAGTTTACTAGAGCTATATAAAAATGTAGATAATATTATGCATTACTACAGCTTAGTTACTATTATCTACTTATATAAATTGCACGATTCGATAAAGCGAATATTTGTTTATATTAATAATAGTTATGGGCGTTACATCACTCTTTATTTAAAAAGTTATTAAATCATTTAAGTTTTCACTAATTAACCGTGTAATAATTTCTAGTCGAAAACCTCATTTTGGAAATAGTTTTTTTTCGTATAATCAAATAGGTACCATTCAGGTCTTATAAGAGAGTTATTATTTTCGTACATATCGGTACCTTTTTTTTTGGTACCCAATAAAGTACTCATAATGTTCAGTAGATAGGTGATGTAGGCCCCAAATTATCCCACATTTGTCGGTGGGGTACAACAAATCGATAAAAGGAAATGTCTTTATGTTGTAACAAATTGACAATTTCACAATTGACCAATCAATTTAAACAATACTGCCAGTAAACAAAAGATTTTAAATTTGACAGTTTTACAAAAACATTTTTTTTTTTGTTTTTCAACGTGGTGTTGATATAATTCTCCTTAGTTTTTTATTAATTTATAAATACATTTTAGTAATTTGCTATGTCGATTAATCTTTTAATAAAACATTAGGTATGTTCATGATGAAACTGCTTACAATAAGAGGGTCTATTACCAATCTCAATTAATTAAGTCTATGAGTATTTTTATCATAACCATTATGCATATCTCACTGATTTTAAAATAAAAACAGTTCCCGTGTTCACAACACTTAAATTTTCAAGCAATCCGCTTCAAATTTTTGGTTTGATACATTTTAATTGCTTATGTCTAAAGCAGATACAATAGAACTTCGCACTAAGTTTATACATGGCCACGCGATAGTCAAGATTCAAAGTACTTATTAGGACTTACACTAAAATCTAACCTCTGAATCTTACACTAAACCTATTAGCCGAACATTCGAGTAGAACTTACTGTAATCTATCTACAAAGGGAATTTTACTTATGTACAAAAAAAAAAACACTTGAACCGCGTCATTCCGGTTCCATCCAGATAGAACCGGATTTCAAAATGATTCACTTACGGGTAGATATTTACATTTCTTGATCTAATTATCTATGTGTTGGTTTAATACAACATTTGGCACAATTTCTTTTGTAAAAGGGATTATCTATTTGTGCCAAAAATCTACGATTCTAGTCCAAACATTGATAGATTATAAGTAGGTAGGTCGAACCTAAAAGGGCTATATTTACATAACAGGAGAACTAAACACCCGCATAATACTTATCAATTAAGAGTAATTTAAAACATTTTCACTAATTATATTTAATCAATTTCTTAGTACAGCATAGACCATATGGATCATTAATTAAAAAGTCTTATGCAATCGAACCTTATACATTGCTGTACTAAGATTTTGTTCAATTTAACTCGCCATTAATTTGTCAGAACAAATTCACTGGAAAAACCACTGCGTCAACACACATCAAATATACGGGCGAAAGTGTCCAAAAGTTAGAAGTTTCTTAATTCACTAATGGAATAATCTCATTATTAATAATCAGTATTTTGTAAACGAGAGATCCAATTTGAGACACTGGCAAAAACTCACAAAATAATAGCTACCGTCTATACGTGAGCCTCCCTTTGTGACGTCACACGAGGGGGGATTAGGGCAACACTAGAGATTCCTGCTCCAAGTCTTTCCAGAATGTTCTAGTAGTCTAGAACTGCCTGCATTTATTACCAGGGATGGTGAGAGGGGGGTAAGGAAAGGGGCGCGGCGTGCGGGTACGGCCAGCCGCGCGCCGTTCCTCAATCGTCCTCCCGGGGTGACAGCGGGGGCGAGAACCCAGGGTTCATGTAGTTGCCTCCGTTGGGTGGAGGTGAGGAGTTGGAAGGTCCTGGGGAGGACAGTGACGGCGGTAGGAAGCCCAACTCACTGCCGCCGTCGCGACACCACAGTTGCCGCATCTCCTGTCGGCGTGTACGCATCAGGTTCTTGTACTCAGATATCCGCATCTTCTTGCCGTCGACTATGCATGTCCTTTTTGGTCTGGGTCGGTACCTGGAATGCAAAAAAGAATTTATTTAAGTCATTTTTCTGAGTAATTATTTTCAACTTTACGAGTGAGACTGGGTACAAAAGTAACAGTTGGTTGAAAGTATCACGCTTTTATTAGCCTCAGGAGTAAATTAATGTGTTTACTAATGTGTAGTCTACATAAATAATTAGGTACCTATAGTCAGGGTGCTTCTCCATATGCAGTTTGGACAATCTCGACTGCTCTTCATAGTAGGGTTGTTTCTCAGCGTTTGACATCGCCTTCCACCTGGCTCCCAGGATCTTGGATATGTTGGAGTTGTGCATATCAGGACATGCCTTGAGGATCTTCCTGCGTTCGTCTTTGGCCCAAACCATGAAGGCGTTCATTGGTCGTTTGATATGGGGCTTGCCGGTTTCGTCGCGCCGTGGTTGGCGTACTAATTTCGCTTTCTCCGCATCCTCGGATGGTGATTGGCTCCAGGATGGCGCTGAAACGTTTGAATTGTTCGTTAGTGTGTGTTAAAAATTGAAAGGACCTATTCCTGAACTGGATTTCAATAAAAATTGGATGTAAATAGTTTGTTAGCAAAAGGAATTTTCAACTACCTGTGTGCCTATATACCTACATTGCTATATTAGTTACCGACACTAAGAAGTTGCTTATGTTTCAACAACTTAACATAATACCGGCCAAAAATTTATGATGGGTACCTGAGTCCAAGAGCCGAATGCATAAAAGCAATCAATGAAATCTAATCTCCCTGAGCGACGCCTACCCTTAAGCTATAACACTTAAACCGACGCTGAATAAAGTTATCAACATATAACAAAGATATGAAATTGTATATGCTTTACGTTGCTTAAGAATACAATCGGAAGCTCCGCTTAGCTTGGCTATAAATTATCGCGAGCGATGGATGTCGGCCGTAAAACAATCGTTAAACAGGGATTGTGTGACTATTTCAAACGTTTCCATTTATATTTGGATGCTTACAATTCTGTTATGCATTTTATATCCGTAATAGGACTTATAGGTATGTTATACGAATTTATAGACATTTTTAGAAACTTTCTTAATTTTGTATGTAGATGTGCCCAAGTGCGATTAATGTTTGTGAAATCTGATTATGCATAGGTCTGCCTATAAACCAGAAGAAATCTTCCTAGTCTTTAAGTTTCTAGTTGAATAAATTATAAAATATAGCCATTGATTGCATATTTTATGGTGTAGTGACCCGTGGTAGTGGCAGTACAACTACTAACTTAAATGCTTGGTAGAATGGCTACAATTAAGTAAGGGAAGTTAATTTAAATGTTGAGAAGGAACCTACCAATGAAAGTTAGATGCTTCGAACTAAATTCAAGTAAGTATCAGAATTTATCAATACTATTATCATAGAAAATCAAAGCAAACTAATATTGGTGTCGTGCGTGCGTTGCGGCCGATGCGGACCAATCAGACACCAGAGTGAATCACGTCACGGGTGTCGCGACCATTAAATTTCGCACTAATCAAATTCCCAAACGATTATTGCGACCGCACCCCTCCCCCTCCCCCCGCGGCCAGCTATGTGGGTCAGGCGGGAAAATGTCCGGCTAACATTTGAGCTGACGGATTCGCTACCAAGTGTCCACTCGATTAATAAGCCACCGCGGAAACATACCGCACTCAAAGCGCGGGACATTCCTCGAATTAATTTGAAGCGCTGTTAGATAATTTATAACATCCTACCGCGCTTGATACCCGCGCGATACACTTCTAATATGAACACCGATGTTGCCACTTTCGCGCACAAAACTGTTACGCCCTTATTTTTTTGGGCATCACAGTTTTACATCGCGTGTCGTCTTATGACGTCAATAGCATTTTATTTTTGTCTTGGTTACGCGGCTGTCACGCTAACAACTAGTATTAATGACGTGCGCCTGGAATGACGGCAATAATTAGCTCTCCCTGACAGGTCAAGTACAGCACAGTTGGTGATTCAGATACAGTTACAGGCCATTTCGTTTTATAGCGTAAGTCATTATGTGTTTTATCTAGGAATTTGCCTGACGTTATGACTCAAAAATATTGTGTTACAGCTGTCATATTTATTGCAACATGAAAGTATGTGGATATTATTTATATTCTTATGAAAACATTAAGAAAATCCGGAAAATGTTAACTGCCTTCATCGGCTTAGCGGTAGCGTAATATCTAATGGCTTGGGAGATCAAAATCTGGGGACAAGGCGATGTGTTATGAATTCTTTAATTATGAAATCCTATAAAGATTCGTAGATAGAAGGCAGAGAGATGTTCTATTTGAAGTTTTACAAGCGAATACAAGTTATATGTTCCCTGAATAAAATTGTTAAGTAATGTATAGTGTGCGCGAGTGTACCGCAGGCGGGACGATGGGCCGAGCGGAAGTTTGCGTCTCCAGCGCCATCTATTTCACGTTTCATGCGATTCTCTTGTTTTAAAGGAAACGAAACGACACTCGCGATTTTGTAACCAATTCGGTTTGGGTTCGCGCCAACTATTTAAAGTAGATATTTGTTTTATTGTACACCATCTTACACAATTATTTATATGTATGAATTATTAAAGTTTATTTAATATTCAAAATTAATGTTCTGTATTTGCGAATTTGTGTTTAAAAATAAAGAGTGATAGACGAACTCTTTTGTATATTTGCATCTATTGTGTGACCGTGTACAATAAAAAAAAACATTAGGTATACATTTTTGTCCTCAACTTTAAAAAAATAATTGGAATGCTCTTCCCATTATCCTCGATGTGGAATGTCATCAAATCGCCGAGAGATGCAATAAAAACGTAACTTTATAAACTTTGTAACATAAAACCTGGTGCCATAAGATTTACAGATGACTTTCAAGATTACATTATAATTAATATTTGTGAAGTAATTTGTGTGTCTCTCAATTTTGTGGGACGTGCGTCCTACGAGATGTGTCGGATGGTCGCGGTGACAAACTTAGACAGGTTACAAGTTAATAGCGTTGTGTAATCAATACAACTTCGAAGTTAAACATAAACGAAGAAGGACTTGATACCATGTGGTCATCATCCTCCGAGCCTTTTTCCCAACTATGTTGGGGTCGGCACAAAAAAATACTACCTACACTGGTTTATTGGTAATTTGCAGTTAGGGGATTAAAAGGGATTACAAATAATTGAACCTTATTTTTTTTTATTTCAATAAATGATTTTCACTTTGACTTTGATAACCACTAAGTAGGCGGTATGTCTCTTCGTAAAACATTCCGTCGTGCCATTTGTTGTTCAATTGCATTGTCGAGTTCAATTCTCGCCCGCAAAGATTTTTTCAAAGCATATGTTTATTATGACTGTATCACGGAATATCGAAGTTCAAAATGCCGATGTACTGTACCCATAAAGTACACAAGATCGATGCACGTGACTTAGAATGTACGCTACATCGAAGTACTCTATTGCGAATGTTCATGATACCGATGTACGGAATATCGAAAGTTTGTTATGCCGAAGTACGTGATTGCGATTGTTCTGAATCCCGATGTACGGAATATCGAAAGTTTGTGATGCCGAAGTACCTAATATCGAAGGGTTTAAAATCACGGCTGCGGGTGGTTGTTTGGAAAGGCTAAGCAGATGATGATTTTTTTACTGGAAATTGATCACAATACGGTATTCAAAGCATTCCCTGATGATATTTCTAATTAACGCAGAAACCGTGATTTTACAAGGCTTCAATAATCACAACTTTCGCAATAAATTCGAGTAGGGAAACGCAATGAATCGTATGGCCTACATTTCACTCGATATTTACCGGACTAACTGTTACTCGGTGTAAGACATATTAATTATATTTAGCAATTAAATGTGAAACATCAAAATGTTTGGCGGCGACACGGGACATTTCTTCATTTTAACATTTACCCACTATTTATCTAAGTATATTCCTTGTTTATTTTGGTTGGTAGCATTACGTAAGTCACATTTGATATTAAAACTGATTCGGGTGATATCCTGTAATGTTCTATTTGGGATTTACGTCAGTCCGTTGTAATTTGAAAAGGAGATGAAAAGGAATTTATAGAGATATCGATGAGCGTGTAAATAATATGACAATAATTCTCACTATAACATGCTATTTTATACTTCGTCTTGACAATACAATTGTCATGTATTTTTCCTTACGATATTTATTCATACTTTATTTACATAGATATTTACAACACAAAAATAATCCTTTGAGAAACTTTATCACTTAAATTTTAATCTATTTGAGATCTGATTTGATCGGAAACCTACACATGTAAAAGATGACCCACGAAAATGTAGGTATTGTTCTAGTAAATCGTAACGGGTACCACATAGTATTTTATTACAATTTTAATTTATAATGAATTGGTACAATATGAGATGCCTTCTTCATCAATATAATTAGGTATCTTCTTATAATGCTTGTTTACTAACTGGTTATGTAAATATAAAGCCTACTAGCGTACATCAGTTGTTTGGATATTATTTAAAGCAGGTTTAGTTTAGTTAATTTGGTTAATATATTGGTTCAGATGTAGGTGTTAATACAAAAGATCATTTTATAGCCAGATTTATGGCGATAAGAAAAAATATATTTTAATGGGAATCTATGGAAACTTACTGAATTTGTTATTTATATGCATAATGTTTCGAAAAACTGTTAACCAATATAAGTTAACAATTAATTGAGCGCAAGCAGTAGTTTCTGCTTTCTTTCGTCACCAAAAGAAAATGTTATACTTTTTCAACCACATTTTGTATTGAGGCAGAACCGACATACTTCCAGTTCACGCAATAATCCGCGTCTATTTAACAAGTGAATCAGATAATATGATGACGTGGTCACTGCGTCACTGAGTGCGTACCGTTTCCAAAAATATTAGCACACGGCTGTCTAATCAAATCATTCGGGAATCTTAAAATGTATATTAGGGCTTTGGAGAATTGTCAACATGGTTACATCCACTATCGTTGAATGAGAAGTAGAATTTCTACCTAAATGAAATAGTTTACTCCTAACTATAGTTATTATCTGCATTCCTATAAATCTACATTACAATTAAAACCTAGCTATCAAACCAAAGTGTAAAAGATACTCACTATTGCCAGCAGCGTTATAATCCTCTTCCTTGGGCATGCTATACTGGGACTCTTCCATAGGAGGGTACACGAAGCCGCCGCTTCTTGCCATCATCATCATCGGCTGCGCAGGTGATGGGGACCGCTGCTTGCTCAAGTTCAGCGGCGTGTCCGGGTCTTGGGGCGGAGGGGAGCGAGCGCTGGCTGTGAGTTGAGCGAGTTGAGCTGTCGCTGGCCATTGGTTTGTTTGCATCGCCTGGAAATTTAATGGAAAGTGAGGTTAGATTAAACTTACGGGATAAATGATTGGTGGCGTTCTAGATAGCTTTTTATTATTTATCTTGATAGAAGACTATGAGAAATAGTAAAAAAATTGCTACAATTAAGTATCTATGATTTTTGCTTCGTAAAAATTTGTCCTAAATTCATTTATTTTTTACTTTTCAAGTCAAAAAGTTAGCTATTGATCCCGTCATTACCCCTGTTCCGTTAGATCTCCGAGGGGTACCCTATATACTTAGGACATTAGGATAGCTGATTGGGAAAGTCAAAACATACAGAACATGCAAAAAATTACTTTAAAACAATCGCTAATCATACCCATGTTGCGTGAAACAACTCGTGAATGTGTGTTGCCATACAAAACTGGCCATCCGACAACAGGATTTGAACGCATCTAATTATAATTTACATAACAAACATCAGTTGTAGCAGGTAATTAGTTTGAGAACAACTTTCGTTTTATCTCGCATCTTCGTCTTAAGTTTATAGTGGTCATATTTGGTTACACAATTCAGGGTTTCACTGAAGTAATATCAGTGAGATGAAGATACAAAATAATGGGGAAATCAAGGATTTAAATTCAGTTAATTGCAATTAACACAAAACAAAGCAAAGAAGCCGAAAATCGATCTCAGTGGCGTGCACTTGGAGAGGCCTATGTCCAGCAGTGGACTGCGATAGGCTGATGATGATGATGGTGATGAAAGCAAAGTGTTTTAAAATAGTTTAAGAATAGAAGAAAATATAACATACAAAGAATAGAATAGGACTGACCTTAATTGGCACACAAAAAGAGGTGTAGGTAAGAATGAAAAAAAAAACATATTGCAATATTCCTAATCGGCAATAACTGAAGAACTTAGATAACTCTTGTTGAACTATAAACAGTGTCAATTATAGGTGTTATAGAAACACAGGAAATTAGCCAATATTTAGCTGTAATATCGTGATGGTCGCTTGCCAAACCAATCTGTTTATTAGGTACATTCTCATCTTTGCGCGCACGCACTCTCACGATTATAATTTGGTTGCGTTTTATAATTCAGTTTGCTAATATTCTATTACTTAATTAATGATTATTACTACATGACTATATTCTTTATCAATTTTTTCAATAGACAGATATTTGTTGTAACTTGTTAAAATAACTATTGCCAAAGACCTAGCCTTTTCACTGAAAAACGCCATTTTATGTGTAGTTTGGTTGAACAGCTATTTAAGGCTGCGACATAGACATCGATGTCACTTTTAAACATAGCTTATCATCAGTATGACGATACAATTTATCATATTTACTTCATCTATATCTACACCATTACTTATGTTCCTAATAAAAGGTCTCCTTCCTAAATCTTTATATTCAGTAAATACTCACATTAGACTGTGGCGGTTGCGGCCGCATCTGCTCCAACAATGGCAGTAAGCTCAGCGGTGGTCCAGGGTACAGGCCATGGCCACGCCTCACCATCTCCTGGCGACGAAGCTGTTCCTGCTGTAACCGCTGCAACTCCAACTCTGCGGTCACATTCCCTATATTCTGCAACAAGAAAAAATATACATTAAGGTTGGTGTCTTTAGGGAGCAAGTTAACATGCGCAAGTGACAAGAGCACGCGGGAGGGTATTTTGCTTTGGTACATGCGCGAGTCGCTGGACCCGCACGTTTTTTTAAATGCATGTAACCTGCGAATATGCCTCAACATGCGCAAGCTACTTCCACCGTGTAAATGTACCCTTAATAAAAGTACGAAAAAGTTTTAATTTTCACAAAAATGTTCCCAGAACGATCTTCAAAGCGACCTAAAATACAATCAATGAAATGTTTGTTTCAATGAAATAAAATAAAATTCACTTTAAAACCGCTCTTCTGACAAAGTTTTTCGTGTCCTTTTAAAGCTTTTACTACGATCCACTTTATTCCCAGATTAATTACTTTCGCGAATTTTGTTTCCAATACCTGAAAAGTTACAAGAATATTGGCGATGCGTGTGAAGTGATTTAATTATTCCGTGTATTGTAACCGTTTAAAGACTACTGAAATCTGTATGGACACTCATCGAAGTTTTATGCCAGCTGTTTGTGAATAAAAATAAACTGTATGCAATAGTTGTCATTCCGATGATAATAAAAGAGCCGCAATTTCGTTTGCGTCATGCAAAATTTTGAGTGTCGCGTCATTAATAAAATAACTTTATATGCAGCAACAAAAGGCACCGCGCGACGGCGGCACCATACAAGCCACGCTTTAAGCATTGCAACTTTCTGCTATCAGTCTTAACAGTCTCTCGACGCGATATTTGTTCCACACAATATATTGCACACTTAAGCACTTCCCAACACAAAGAATAAGCTAAAATGTGTGCACAAATCAAGCGGCGGGACGGTCACTAAATCACGGCGACCATAAAGCGAATTCCCAAAAAAAAGTACACCAATTAATTGCCTGGGAGTCGTGACGAATAACACAATATACATTTTATCGGCTCTTCATTAAGACAGTATTGAATTGTTAATGGTTGTACAGAGTAAGACGTTATAAGGTGATGAAATCAAAACAACTCGACGATGTAAGTTTCCGGACGAACGAAGACACAAAATATGAAAAGGATTTGCAATTTTAAAAGTTTCCTGCAAACGTATAAATGCGCTCCTGACAGTGGGAATACATTTAAGTGAATCACTGTCGGCGGAGATAAAAAAGAAAAAGCGCTAATGGAAGACAAAAGCGAATGCATAAATAAACGTGACATAATCGTGCGAATAAAAAGAGCGGCAGAGTGTAATAGGCGTCCCTTCGGCGATACCGCGATACATCGAGCGCCACCGGTAATCGACCAAGTTTTTCCATCGGCCTGACAAATTGCCGTCATAACCGAACGGATTAAACTTTTTATTAAAAACAACAAACTGAGCATAATGTATGGGCGTAATCGGCAAGGGACAGATGTTCCCGAATAACGTATGCGATTTATCTAATGTAAAAAGACTTTTATTTAATAGCTCTGCGGAGATGTCCTAGCAATTGGCGCTTATATTTTACAGCGAACCCGTCGTTTTGGCATTTTGCACGCGTTTTGATAGCATTATTAATGTTAGAGATGATATAAAAACGCGATTTTTGATAGAGGTGACCAGCTGTGGCGTCACGATTTATTGTTGCGACACAGGTGGGTCGCGTCGCCATGAATACGATATGGATGCAGAACAGCAAAGATGGAGTGGCGTCATTATACTGATTGAAACAATGGAACCGGTGCCAATAGAAATAAGTGGGTGTGATTTGGCGACGACCACCGTCCGATGTTCTGTCAATACTGATGACGATGGATATAAATGGAAGCGAAAACATAATTCTGTTATTATGTCCTTGTCGCTCATATGTAAAGAACGATTTCCTATATTTCTTCGCTAAACGAATTGTTGACACATAATCATATAAATGTTGTAAGTGATGTCTCCTTATAAGTCGCCCTTCGAGTTAATTGCGTAAACATAGAAACTATATAATACCTACAATTAATAACAAATATATGAGATAGTATCCTGTTAGTGATTCTTATGATTCATGAGGAATATGACGTTGATAAATCTTAAATTTATCATAAACATAATGTTCTATCAGATGACACAATTCAGAAACTAAAAGATTTATCGAATTCGTGGATAAAGCTACAAATCCCCATAAAGCTATTGTCAATGTAACAGACGCACAAAACCCTAATGATTTATACGAAACCGCGGATTAGCATGAAAGCGTACATCAAAAACAATATAATTGAAGAATATATAGTGGACAAAGAGATCACAGATGAACACCGGACATACCTTGACATAATTTATAATGTGGGCGCCGATATCAAAATAGTAATCCCAGTTTTTTATATCCTGATTAACGATTTTGACCCTTAGGTGGTCGGGTTAAGAGTCGATGATGTAAACTGAAAAGATTAGGTGAGAATACACGGAAAGCTGTATAATGAAACAGACGTCACATTGACGTAAGAGATGCAGATCTTTGGGTGAAATCATAATATTTACTGTCACAGGCCGACGTGTTCTCATTTCTAGATAGATTATTCGACTAATAGATTTAGGTTTTCAGTAGTTTTCCTGGTGACTGAGATTTATTTCATAAAACTTAGAGCAAGTGAGTATTTTGGTGTAAGCCTTATCAAGGAGGTCAAATCTTATGATTTATGGATGGACGTCATAGGCATAGTTGGGAATGAGTTTGTGTCAAAACATCAAAAATACATTTTTAGGAAACACGTGAACTTTTTATCTGATGCTTCTGAGTGCTGCAAAAACTGAACAATTGAAGTTACAAAAACTAAGTATACTATTGTTTGTTATAATTATTTTAATGGTTAATCTATATTGCGTAATCCATAGGAATTGAAAATATTGCTTTTTTTTGCAACCCATCTTTTAAGTGCCTGTTCTTACTGCTTGAAGAACCACAACGAACTAATAATTTATTTATTCCGTGACCCCAAAGTGTCGATAATTTGCATAACGCAATATAAAAAGGGCATGACGAGATTTGAGGGGCGCTAGAGAATAAGGGCGTTAGTGGCAATGCAAGGCAATGAAATATCAAAATGAATCACTAATGCATTGATGGGAAGAAAAAATGTGCAGAAGAGTTGCCAGCCTATATTGTTTATTTTTTTTTAACATGGCCGATAAAAAAGAAATGGGAAAGGAGGTTACGTTTTATCATGTTCCTAACTGTCCTTAATTATTTAGATATGAAAGTGGAAATTTTCTAATACTTAAGCAGCTACAGTTCTTGGAATCGGATGTAGGTAATTTGACAAATCAGTCGGTAACTTTGAACCAAACAACTGTTGGTAAGTAGTTAAAAACGACGTTATTTTACTCGATGACAAATAAGTATAGACAAGAAAGATTTTACTATTGTCAATACAAAATCATGAATACTACAAGAAAACACTACATCGTGCTCACACATACTCATTAACTTAGAACATAGAACGGTTATTTTATAGTAATTAGTAAACTTAGTAACAAAGAAATTCCGGAAATAAATGCACCCGAGAGCCGCTTTGGGTAAACTAGGACAATTACGTAATAGTGCGAAAATACATATTACTAGCTTCTGCCGGCGGTTTCACCCGCATCCCGTGGGAACTACTTCCCGTACCGGGATAAAAAAAATAGCCTTCCTCGATAAATGGGCTATCTAACACTGAAAGAAATTTTCAAATCAGACCAGTAGTTCCTGAGATTAGCGCGTTCAAACAAACAAACAAACTCTTCAGCTTTATAATATTATAGTATAGATTATATTTTTATATTAGGTAGGTATCTTTATTGGTAAGTATCTTGTCTGTGTACAAAATACAAAGTAACATTTATAAATTCAAAGTCAATATTTGTTACTGTCCCAGATTCATTGCTCTCATGTATGACATTAACAAGTAACAAATGAGCAAAACATTATGAAGTCCCCCAATTAAGCTGCCAGAGGGTTTAAACGTTACCCCGCAGGAGTCCGCTTATCAAAGTTTTATTCTTATGCGCATGAGTCGCCGTTTCGAGCGCCGATCTTATCTAATGTCCGCAGTGATTATGCATTTTGCATAATGGAATCGATGCGTGCTTTGTCTTGTTCGGACCCTGTTTTATATTTACAACCTTAATATATGATTATGTTTATTAAACAGAAATAAGTTAACGAGAGGTTGTTGCCACCGAGAAAAAGTTTTACGATAATAGCCGCTTATCATTTTGGCGTTAAATTAATTTGGGTCTTTCTTGCTTTCGATGAGGTATTTGGGCTTAATAAAAGAACTTGAATTTCAAATGACCCTCCATTCTTGTTCTTAATAAGAATAGAAGTCAAAATATTAGGGGTGCGCCCACTTGTGTGTGCGAATTGTTATTGAATCACACAATACTTGACGTTTCGTTGATGGTGGCAGCCCTGGGTGGAGTGGCAACCCTGTGGTTTCTACAAATTAGCGCTCTGATTGGTATCGGACGACGTTCGGACGCGTGGCGTCCGGAATTAGGCGGGAAGGTAGTTAGAACTGTTTTCATTTTACTTTGATAGTGAACACTTGTAGGTACTTACGTGTATTGTTTTTGGTTTGTATTGTACATTTGTCGTTAGATTGATGTTTTTTATTTGATTATTATTTATAGGATGTCAGTTTTCATACTTTAAGATGGTATTGTTTCAATGTATTTACTATAAGCAATTCTGCTTTTTACACTCTTTCTTAGCCTGTCAGTATACCTATATTTACATCTCCATGTTGGTTGCCAACTAAAGACTTAACGAGCGAAGCATCTTTACAAAAGAAGCCATATTAACCAACAATAGTGCAACCTGTATATAACAAAGAAACTCATTATGATATTAAAACAAAACCTTTTTTGAAGTCACCTCGTACAGTTTGTAAACACCTCTAACATTATACCTTCTATTATTTTACTGCTTCCTTCGACGTAGGACATATCAAACAAGTTTCGGCAGTAAATCATGAAATTAAGCTATTATGCCACATCAGAAGTCGGCGCCCCTTTTGACTTCGACTTTTTATAATACAGAACAATTTTTAGACTTCCGGACGACACGAAAGTAACGACTTTGTAATTAAAAACACGTTTTTGTTATCGATTTTGTTAGAGCTATTTTTATTCTAAAAAGTTATGGAATAATGGAAAGAATTATGGGTAAAGATTTAATATCTCCCAATTTGTCTGGAAAAAATTGCATTTACATTTACCAAAAATAATTGACATAACCTAGATTATACACCAAAAAAGATCGTTGTCTTAAATAACAAAACAAAACAACAAACCCCTTAAAACAAAATAAAATAAAACATCAAACAACAAAAAAATATACCCAAAAAATTACCACTTCAAGTAACATTATGTGGGTTCAAATACGTATAAACAAAAGCCGGGTCGACCAGCCAACCGAGTCCCATGAGGCTTACAGACAAACATAGCTGCCCCCCGAGCCACCCTGACCCCCCCCCAACCCCTGTCTTGCCTCTTGTTAGCCCCCGGATGCTCGTCCCACTTGAGCTTTTCTTTTATTCCTTGCCTACTCTTATGTTTATTTTTGTTTTCCGTTAGCCGGCGGAAATAATGGCGTTGGTTTTGTGTGGATGTGCTGTGTTTAAAATATATTTGATACTTAGCTGAAATGTGTACTAATTTTGTATGAATTGAAAAAAAAAATATTATGGATTGACAAGTCAGCAAAAGCTCCGGTAAGCATAGCTAATGCATATAATAGACATACTACAATGCTTGTCCTCTTGACAACAGATGTTTTTGTCTGCTCAGTTACCTAGATAGGTAAAGGATCTTAGATTGAACACGAAACTCTATATTGCAGTATTAAAATACACTTATTAAGTAACTTACAACACAGGACTTGAAATAAAATACAGTGGAAAATATTCCATACACAAAAAAACTCGTAAAATAAAATGCGAATTCCACATGAAAGTCCACGATATTCTTTCGTATTCCCAAGATGACCTTTTGTAGGCGATAGAGTTGTGGAGTGCCTTCATTATTCTGTTCTCATTCAATTCTATATTTTACCACAGTTTATACATAAAACAAATGAGCATCGTGCATTGAGAACAAACCAGCCTCGCAGAATGCACATTAATTAAGCACTTTACTGTTTTCAATTACGAAATCCTTTTTTATTTGTTATAATTATATTACGCTTGTGATTATGTTCGTGCATTGAGGTTAAATACGTGGTTTGGGTGCGTGAGGAATACTTGGATCTTGTTAGGTATAATCATAATTATCTAACCATTCTATCATTGAAAAAATTAATAAGTACAGTTCATTTATTTCGGAACACTTATCAACCACATATATATAATATATATATAGAAATAAAATTCTACAAAGGGCTCATCGCCATAACACACGACCACACGTTAGTGCAAATTGAAAATCATTGTCTACACAGTCTTTAACGGCTTAACAATTAGACCATCCACACTCACTATACTCACTCTTCAGCTTTGTGCACATCAATGGCTGATGCCACAAAAGTGCGAAACCTCACCGCACTCGAGAGAAAAGATTAATAAAGCTTAGAACACACTCAACACCTGTCCTTTGTCGCTAATGGACGGCCTCTAATCTTCAGAGAAATAGTGCGGTCAGGAAATGGCGAAAATCTTTCTTTTAATATTATTTTGGAGGTCTTGTGTGTACTTATTGTTGTGTTAAGAAGATTTGTATCGTAAGCACTTTCATTGTATGCGAAAATTATTTAAGATATCGTAAAATAAATAGTTTTTAAATGGTAATGTTAAGTCCTTAAAAATATTCCCCAAATTAATAAATCCTATTACCATCATACTAATAAGAAAGATATGAGTTTTCCGACCCAACTTCTCGGAAAAACGTTATCAAAAATATCTAGTCAAACTTTATTAGCCACAAACTCTAGGTCCTCGAGTTGCCAGCCCTCTCCAGACTAACCGAACAAGAAGCGACCAAAAATTAAAAGTTACATTCCAGTTCCAACCGGTTTGAGCTGGAAATAATTGGAGGAGACTCGAGCTAACCACCCGGATGGGGGTAACAAGCGAGTTATCCGGGTAAAAAGGCAAGACCGGGTAACAAGCCGGGCGAAATGCAGTAACGAGGATGCAACGGAGCTTCTTTCAAGATGTATGCCTTTGTGGCGCCAAATATTGGCGTGAATGTTGGGCCAAGTGGGTGCCTTTCAAAGGTTAAGTCAGATATTTCTCTTTTACAAAGACATCAAGAGATTGGAGATCTTTGATGCTTTTTGAGAGGTACCTACACAAAGGCTGGTAGATTACTTTGGCCATCGTACACAGGCATAGAAGAAAGTAACCAGTATTGGTTGCAAAGATGAACACAAATATTCTTATTGAAGCAGAGAAAAAGAAACTTTCTTGTTTATTACATAAGATCTTTAATTCCATTCGCGTACTCCATATAACATTGTACTTAATTATTTACCATCAGCAACTACTAAGTTTATAAAAATAACAAAATCTCCGTCCTACATACAGAATTCTTAGAACATGTTGAGTACGTCAAAAAATACTTCATCTCTGTATACATACAATTAATCATGAACATTTCAGTAAAAAAATAATATTATTACCAACATAATTATAATACTTGTTTGAAGGAACGAGCCGGAACTATTTCTTAGAATTTATCTTTTACAAAGAGATACATTTTTATGAAATGGATGTTTCTTTTAATATAAACTAATACCGAGAGATTGCTGAAGAAATTATATTCAATGGAATATGCAGATTTATGGCGGTTTACTTTTCTGCTATGTAGGTACTTACTGCATTAGTTTCCCCCACATAATGTTTAATTAATCAATTACTAATTGATCTATGTGTACTACCCGTGGCGTGGGGTACTTTATTCCGTTCCAAAAAACGCTTCAATAGTGAGAAGAACTAAAGCTTAATAATTCTACCTCTATTGTTGAGACAGTTTTTTTATGATTGTCTTAGGGTTAAGCCACAATTAGTATCAAATTTGTATTGTATTGCGCAGTGCCAATGCAGCCATATAACGTTAATATTATTATAGGAATAACTACAGAGTCGTGGTGGCCTAGTGGATAAAGAACCAACCTCTCGAGTATGAGGGTGTGGGTTCGATTCCAGTTCAGGCAAGTACCAATGCAACTTTTCTAAGTTTGTATGTAGGTACTTTCTAAGTATATCTTGGACACCAATGACTGATGAAAAGGTGAAGGAAAACATCTTGAGGAAACCTGGACTATTTAGTCTGAAATCACCAACCCGCATTGAGCAAGCGTGGTGATTAACGCTTAATCCTTCTCCGTGTGAGAGGAGGCCTGTGCCCAGCAGTGGGACGATAAAAAGGCTGTAACAGTAACAGTAACAACTCGAATAACTACATATTGCATGTAGATATAGGTATGCCTACATCCTATATCAACTTATATAAACAAACACCAAAACGTAAATGCAGTTATTAACGCCGGCCATTTTATCCGTACCCCGTTGATTGACATTTACACAATGATTCGTCAAGCCGTCAATCTGACGGGATCGTTCGATGGCTGCGCGTGCGTCAGTCTTTTATTTATTGTTTATCAAAACGATTATAATGGAGCTGATGATTGCGATGCCTCCTGGACTATCAATAGGCCACTTTGTAGTTTTAGAAGAATGTAATTTAGTTGCTAATTTGATGGATGGCTGATGGATTGGTGAGGGTACGGATACAATGAGATTTTTGGTTACAATGATGAAACAGTCGAAATTGCGTAAGAAAAATATGCTGTGTCATGTTATGGGTATACGGGAAGATTTCCGATATTGATCACATACCTATATATGAACTTCCTCAAACTAAACAGAATCGACTGCAGTGCCAGTTTTGAGCCAAAACTAAAAACTCTAATAATAAAATTATTATAATTCAATCTTCACTATCGATCGGCACGTGCCTCTATTTATAAAGATATTAACCTTTTCCCGTCAACAATATGCGGTGAAAAGTAAATATTTATTTTTATACAATCCCACCGTTTGGTGCTCCGGCCACGCAACGAACAGTTTAAGAATAGTTCACGAATAAAATTTGGGAAACGTACACGGTAAGCCGCCACTTGCCTTTAGAATAAACATAGTGGTCTTTGTGATGTACTGACGGGCATTACAATAAATGTACCGAGGAACGAACACTTAATAAAATAACAAACATCGAACGCTGTTCAGTGTTAACTATCAAACGGATCTAAATACTTCTTTTCTATCTAAACACTGAGCTTTTGTCTATCCAACAGTGCGAGGCGATAAAACACAATGATGTATCTGTGGAATGATTTCATACCTGAGAGAGTGCAGACTTTAATGAAACATTGTTGGAACTGTACAGATCGAACGTTTGTCAAAACAAACTGAAAAACCACCTGTGTTTCAACCAGCATTCGCTGAATGGAGGATAACGCGGAATGTATGATCTGCTTATTTTCTCTAACCAGTTGTAAAATTCATTGAGCAAAAAACAGCTCTTGAGCCATATATTTCTAGGCTACGAGGTAGCAGGCTCCTATTGTATAGTGCGGTACATAAACAACGACTCACCGTCTATAAACTCGATGGTTTTATTGTATGAGCTTTCAAGAAGGTTGAGAAGTTAGCGGCATACCTTATTGGACAAAATGTGCTGTGTAAAATATTTCATAATATCATAATTTATACGTAAGTGGCAAGTTCAATTATGTACAAATTAAAAAGACTGTGACGAAGAAAGGAATTCTTTTTATATTATTGCCTTCACTTGAGTGCGTCAGAAACAATTGTCGCGGACCGTGAAAAAATAATCATTATTTGACCACTCCGATGGCTCCAAATTTAAATCTCAATAAACTTCGAGATTTGTCGGCCATCTCTATATGCGCGATATCGCGACAAAACGTCTGGTGTCATTTTAAAGCCCCCTTTCTTCCGTCCGCAACGATTTTAATAACAACATCTCCGTTTTCTTTATTCGTTCTTTTGAAATCTCTTTTAAGCTGAAGTAAGTTTATTACTAGTCAGATCAGGAATTTCAATCTCACATCCTGAGTGAGACGTCTTTGATGTAACCGGTGAGAATTGATGGGGAGATAACAATCTTAATTGTTAGAGCAATAGGGTTGAATATTCCGTAGCTTTGGCAATTCATTGATGGTTCTTCTAAAACTAAATCTGCACTCATTAATACTATGAATCTCATTCATTGTGATAGTGTTTTCGCAGAAGAGGTGTTGACGTCTTATATATTGTGATTACGTACGAACATGAATGTTCTATATTGAACTGGTATTCTTGTCATTTAGATCAAATAACAGTGGATACAATATAATTTATTACGTAGAGTATGGTCTCTGTGTGTGTGTGCTTTGAATAGATAGGTTAGTCATTGTGAATTGGGGATGTGACACATTGTAAAGGACTAGCGGACTGTGTTTGGCCATCAGGCCGGTATCATTTTCAATTTTGGGGACAAATAGCCGTAGTCAGGGTGAAATGGTTACATATGAGTATACGTAGGTCAGATAAGAAACATATACGTATCTATACTAATATTATAAAGCTGAAGAGTTTGTTTGTTTGTTTGTTTGTTTGTTTGAACGCGCTTATCTCAGGAACTACTGGTCCGATTTGAAAATTTCTTTCAGTGTTAAATAGCCCATTTATCGAGAAAGGCTATAGGCTACTTTTTATCCCGGTACGGGAAGTAGTTCCCACGGGATGCGGGTGAAACCGCTGGCAGAAGCTAGTAGTGAAATAAGCTGTTACTGGAAACGCATTAAAAATAATTTTTATATTCGAATGAATTTTCTAGGCTTTTGAAGTTTCATAATTTAGTTGATCTATAATTTCTAACACATTTTCTGCATTGCTAACAACATCAACTTCAAAATTTAACAAAGATGATTTACAACAATAAAACTCTCAACCAACGAAGTGCCGATTAAGAATACTAACAAAAGCCTAATTTAATTAGGAAATAGAATATAAAATATAATATATCACCGGCCGTGTACAATATCAAAGACGTATAATGTCATTATTTCAAAACGTTGTAGATCAAAAGGAACAGTGTAATACGGAATGAGCGATCTTCATAATAACAGTTATAATGGGGGATCTTGTAAAAAAATCTTAACTAATTTCCCCGATTCGTTTCTTGGTACAAAAGGGGCTATCTCTTTGATAGACTTTCTTGTACAGTCGCTCACGGTATGCAAATGACACGAGGTTTTTTTTTAGTGTTGAAATGGAGGGACGAATTTTGTTAGTTCGTTTTTTTGATTGGTCAATGATTTTCTTCAGTTTTGCTTTGAAAAAAAAAATGCAATGAAACAGTACCTATGTGTTGTTTTGGGAGAAGATTATTTTTTATTATTTGACCTAAAAATTTCAACTCTCTCGTGTTTTCGTAATTAAACCCAGTAATGTTGCTCTCGATAATAATTTAATTGATATCTTCTCACCTACATAAATACAAACGCATTTACTTTCTACCTATTTTGCGTATATTTAAGCAGAAAAATTATTTCTTTATTTATCCTACTTATCCTACTTATATCTATACATATAATAAATCTGTAAAAAAACTGTGTCTGTACATTGAATATATTAAAAAAATAATAATTGGGTGGGGTTTAGAAACAGTAATGGAGCACAAATCCAAAAAAAAAAATCTGTCTGTTTGTCTGTATGTCTGTATGTCTGTATGTCTGTATGTCTGTTTGTTTGTACACGCTAATCTTCCGAACTACTGAACGGATTTCAATGATTTTTTCTTTGTTGTATCAGAATTAAGCCTGGTCAACATATAGGCTATAATTTATCTTCGAAACTTGAAGACCTGATGCAGAACACCAACAAACCAACAAAACTATAAGAGATACAAAAATGGTACCATGGCAAAAATTGTTTCATGTGATGAGCATTTTCAGCTGAGATAATAAATTTTAAGATCTGGAACACCTGATGTGGAACCCCAAGAGCCCAGCTTCTCTGTACCATATACAGGTATGACGTTTTAGCAAAAGTTGTTCAATTTGATTAGCACTTTCTATTGACTTATACAAATTGAAGATCTAAAACACCTGATGTGGAACTCCAGGGGCCCAGCTAGACTATAGCATATAGAGGTGTGACGTTTTAGCAAAAGTGGTTCAATCTGATAAGCACTCTCTATTGACGTATATACATCGAAGATCTGGAACACCTGATGTGGAACTTCAAGAGCAATACTACACTTGAAATGTATAGAAATGAATGTTATGAAATAATAATAATAATAATAATTTCATTTATTTGCATAAAATGTGGTACAGGAGTTGGTACAAAATTGTTGGTATGGTGAATCAAAAAAAGTAATTAGTCCGTCTTTTAGATAACCCTAAAATAATGGACACGTATTTTTTCTTTTCTCCTTCTCACAAACAAATAATAACGAAGATATAACACGCTTGAATTTTGTGTTAAGTCACTGCTTAGTACAAATTTTACATACCTAGACGTGGCGGCACTCTTCGAATTTGTTGCGTTATATCTCATTACTAGCTTTTGCCCGCGACTTCGTTCGCGTGGAATAGTTTCATCCGGCAGATTTTTGGTTTGAACAATAGATGGCGCTGTATGTCCGGAATAAATTGTATCTATTATTTTTATTTTTTTGTATTAAAAACTATCCTATGTCCTTCTCCTGGCTCTAAGCTACCTCCCTGCCAGTTTTCAGCTAAATCGGTTCAGCCGTTCTTGAGTTATAAGTGAAGTAACTAACACGACTTTCTTTTATATATATAGATTTAGTACTCTTAACCAACAACATATTTATTTGAATAAAGATTAATATTATTATGTTGATACAACTTAAACAAATTATTTCGACCAAATTAGGTACCATAAAAACGGTTTTTGTGAGTTAATCTAAGATAGACATACACTGTCGCGGACTGTTTTTTAGATCATTAAAAGAGCTATTATTCTTTAATACATATTTTTTGTGTATCTTGAACCGTTTTCACGGCGCACGCAACGGAAGGCTTCAAAGATGAAATAATTTCTCCCGTTTTTTACACATTTACCACTATATCTTTGCTCCTATTGGTCGTAGCGTGATGTTATATAGCCTATAGCCTTCCTCGATAACTGGACTATCCAACACAATAAGAATTATTCAATTCGAACCAGTAGTTTCGGAGATTATCGCGTTCAAACAAACAAACAAACAAACTCTTCCGCTTTATAATATTAGTATACTTTACAACTTTAATGAAATGGTGACACAAAACCGACGATTATCCCTTTATACACTATAGAAATGAACCCAAGGACAATCCCCGGTGGACGTCGTTAAAAAAGTGTTTTACAAGGAGCGACTGCCTATCTGACCTCCACAACCCGGTTACCCGCTCAACCCAACACCCCTTGGTAAAACTGGTCAGACTTACTGGCATCTGACTGCCAAGAATGTTCAATGACAGCCGGAACCTACAGTTTAACATCCCCTCCAAATAACGGTCATTGGTATCCAAAATATACGTAGAAAGTACATACGAACTTAGAAAAGTTGCATTGGCAGGACGTACGCTCATACTTGAGAGATTGGTTCTCTACCCACTAAACCACCACGACTTCCACTAAGTCATCACGACTTTGTCATCTCAGTAACATTTAATGTTTTTTAACGTAATAATACGTGTAATATTTTTGCCACACACAACTTTGACAACTTAAAGGCGGACTAATTAGAATCACTACTTTTATCCCTATGGTCACGTCTGTTGCGGTTCAGTTCTCAGCGTTTTGTTTAGTCTGCTGTGCTTTTGCCGTTGAAGTACAAAAATTAAATTATGGAACGTTTCTAATGGCTATGCGTATTCCGTTGTTTTCAAGTCAACATATCAGACGATTCAGATCTTTGATTTTGCTGACCCCGTAGTCGCTGGCATAAGGGACAGGATCCGCGTACGAAGTCGCGGGCAGAAGCTAGTTATAAATATGAAAGTTTGTGAGAATGTATGGATGTATGTTTGATACTCAATCACGCAAAAACGGCTGTACCGATTTGGTTGAAATTTGCTATGTAGATAGGTGATACCCTGGATTAACACATAGGCTACTTTTTGTCAACACACCACGCGGGCGAAGCCGCGAGCGGACACTAGTAGATTATATAATCAAGTTAGGTAAGTACATCAAAATAGGAATAACCTAACGGTGCCGACTGTACTTAATAATTTATGCAAGTGGTCAGCGATTGCTGAATAGGGGCCTTTTAATCATAAAATGATTTTCTCCATACAAATAGATCCTCGATGAATGGCCGGGGTCTCTTAAGAAAATGTTAAGTGCATTAGAATCTGTTTAGAATAAAATCAATTATCTTTACGACGGGGTTTTTCAAGCAGAAATCAAAAGGAATTATGCTTGAAGAGTTTTTGGAAGATAATAGACTTTTTGGGAATTACATGGAATGTTATGTTAGCGAAATTATTTACGGAATTACTTTTTATTTAGTATTTTTTGATCATTTTGATACAGTAGGTCCACTTTAACATTTGTAAAATAAATCAAATTAAGGTAGGTATGTAGAGAATCTTCTTCATTAGTATAAAAGGACAGCAATAAGAGGATTTTATGTATACGGTATCGTAATATATAACTCAATTTATACATATAGCTATGTAGAATTAATAACAAAACACAAACATCCCTAATTTGCTAAAGCTCTTACAAATACACAATCATGAGAATTTGAAATTCGAACGCCTTTGATTTCAGAACGATTATGTACCGAACGCTAATAAAGCCACCATTTTATTTTGATCCCTTCCCTCCCCCTCCCGCGCTCATTTCTAAGGCGCCAGAGGGGGGAACGAATGAAAATCGACGGCCTAACTTAAATAAGCATCTCATTCAATACAGAGAAATGTAAACAGACAATCAGTTATTTTAAAGATAGAATTGCGAAGGGAAGGAGGGCGATACGTAATTTGACAAACGCCTTGAAACGATTTCCATAGGCTAAAGACTCCGTGTTTGAGTTTAGAATATTAATTTTACTTGTGCTTAAAGCAAATTGTATGATTTGACTTTACGTGTTTCTAACTAGGAGTAGGTTTATTGTGAAATTAGGTAACTAGAATAATATCGAAGATACATTTGCAAACACGGGATGTCTCTAAAACGATTAGTATGCTAATTAATTTAAGTAATTCATGGTATTGAAGAATGGGTGCTAAAATGTTGATAGGTTACACACTAATTAGAAT
This sequence comes from Helicoverpa assulta, assembly GCA_963856015.1. NCBI lineage: Eukaryota > Metazoa > Arthropoda > Insecta > Lepidoptera > Noctuidae > Helicoverpa > Helicoverpa assulta. The sequence continues at coordinate 6,865,184 of CAWLCW010000027.1, forward strand.
CATAATTAAATATTTTACTAGTCATAATAAAATTAAAAATAAGCATAGAATGCGAAACAGGCAACATCTGTGACTCAACAAATCTATGGTTTTTATTTTATCTGTGATATTAATCTTCCCGCCAATTCAAACGAGGCACAGAATAAAAATGTACAGTTGTGAAAGTACCTACTAATGTTTATAAAAATGACACTACACACGCATGTGCATCGACGAGCTTTTACCGGCGCTACCGGTGCTATCAGTACTGAGTGTCGTGCATCGAGCACGTGCGTGTATGAGTGATATCGTTACGAATGTTACTACGTAGCTTCACAACTGTTTACAAAAGAACAAATTTAAACTGTGCTATAGGGTACGTTTTCCAGTCCCGCGATTTTGTAAATGGAAAGAATTGTCAGTTAGCAAACAACATGGGCGTTCTCTTTGAAACTGTCGAATGTACCTAATCTGTTTTGTTAATTTTCAAAGTCTGTCGGCGTTTTTCATCTAAGCCCCGGCAAAAGGAAAGGTTGGATTCTATTTGCTTAACCCGGGAATGATTATGGAGCGTTTGTTTCGTCACCACAAACAAATGGGAACATTTATTTTGTATTTTTTGATCTGCGTATAAAAGTTGAACAGATTTTTTTACACTTGCAACGTTTTTTTTATTATATTTGAAATTGGAATGCTTTTATTTTGGTTGTGTTTTGTTTATTTCAGGAATGGTGAAGAATTTTCCTGATAAAAGCTTTTCAGACTTACTTTTTACTGTCTAACGCTTATCACCTAATACTTACAGCATATTTTTTTTAAATTATCTTACATGTACCTAACTCTTTTCTTTCATTTGGTTTTAAACGTCATGTAGGTATTAATAATACAACATGTTTAAAATGTTACATAAAATGTTACAAGAAAACCAATTCACGTACCTATATTCTCGGTGTTCATTACTCAAACAAACTCACACACAGACACCCAATTAAAACATACTTACCTACACACACAAGCGCAAGACAGAATATTAAGCCATTATGTATCAAGGGACCTGATTTGAATAAGCACAAATTGTCAAAGAGATTTTATCTGGTTAAACAAAGATGTTCCTTCTGTTAGCTTTTGCTCCTGTTTTGGGGGTGCCTCTTTAATGCGATCGGGTAATACGGTTGATGATACCTACGATTCTGTTAACCCCCTAGTTAATAGGGTATTTTGTCTCACTTGTTCCCTAATGAGAGATAAGGGTAGGAGATATGATTATGAAAATGCGGTCGAATGATATTGTAAGCTGCTTATTTTGTTTTTATTGTTGTTGTTTCGGTAAAGAGTGGTTTAAGTCTTAATTGAGTTCAGATTTATGCGGCTGTTAATATTACATGCGAGGGTTTTGATCAGTTTCGATGTTGTTGGATATTTTTGTTGTTTTTCTCATTCATCGGTTTTACGGTTTACACTGTTTTCTATGAAATACCAATATTTTATTCATCGGAACTGGAAAAATTTGGATATATTCTGCTGCTTTATTGCATACATACTATGTCAGTATAATGTTTTCCTGGCACGATATATTTATTAGTATAGGTACCAAATCATAACAGCACGAGCCTACTACCATTATAAACAAACCAAATAAAAATAACTACAAATTAAAAGTAACAAATAACAGCTAACGAAAAAACGTCTGTAATTTAAAACTACACGTGTTCAATCTAAAAACGCTAACATCTAAAAATAAGCGAACTATCAACACTAATCACTCTCAAAATACCAGTGCGTTGAAACCGCAAACAAAAATAGTTTCCCCAAAACACATCGGAATCACGATCATCAATCCCAATTACGAGTATCCCCCTACGTGAGAAAAATCTTTGAAAACACCCAATCAGTGCGACCACAAAGGTCTGTTAGTACCCACCCTCTTTTTTAAAATCATCTGTCGTCACCGTCATCGTGACGAAAGATAGCGTAGTGACGTCACTCGTCATTAGCGACTGCTTCGTCACTCCGACACGATTTGTCGACGTTTATCGCGCGATTTTTTGCCGCAACGCGTCCTATCGCGTACACGTACAATATGCGTAAATTTTTCGCTAGCTAATGTGTTGGAAGTAACTTTCGCGAGATAAGCTATGAAAGCAAACGCTGAACGCTACGTTTTTTGTTCGCTAATTTTCTGTAGGAAAACGTTTATGACGCGTTAATTTGTAAAGGAAAATGTTTCACGATTAATGGAAATGTGTAAAAAGAAATGTTGGTGGAACTAGTTTAGATTTAAGGATAAATAAAGTATCTTATTATAGCAAAGTTCTGCAAAGCTCTTAAACATAATTAAATGCCCATCCAACTGTTTAAAAAATTACAACGCAACGCTACAAAAAAAAAATGGTAAACCGCAAAACTCGTTACGATTTTTTTGTACCAAAATAGTGAACCCTTGCCGGTATAATGTGAAAATAAAAACATGACTTTAAAAACCATTATTTTGCGGCACAAAGTTGGGATTGGAGCATGAGGGGTAAACGCGGGTACTAAAAAGCACAAGAGTGCTCCAAATGGCACGCGTCACGGACCACAACAAACGAACGCGGCGGATAGAAACGACAATCGGTATAATTTTAATTAGAGAAAAATTGCCGCGGCGAAATGCGCAAGTAGCGTGTGTACCGTCAGATACTGTACGATGAGGAAAAATGATACTACTGGGTATTAGGTAGGTACTTGAGACCTATAGAGACAACATAACCACATTTTGACACACACGGAGACTGTATGCCAAAATAAGAGCTACAGAGCTATCAGAAATAATGGTTCCCTTGAAGTATTCTATTGCTCAGCTACACCTTCTGACTTTTCTACATGAATGAAATCTAAAGCTTAACTTTCATTGAATTTTAATGTAAATCACGATATCGATCTATGCCCATTTCAGAGAAATTGCTGTCGTTACTATGTTCAGCACAAAATTTTTATAAAATTATCATGCTGACGGTAAAAACTCATTGGAACAATACTCGAGGAACCCTTTCTGCAAACAATTAGCGCACAAGTGCACTCAGAACAACGGCAATAGAGCGTCCCTCTAGCTAGAGTGGTGCAAAGCTTCCAACTGGCTGCAAGCCATCATGCCTTTGCCTTTGCATCCTCGGTCGCCGCCCGTGGCTCAACAGCCCGTGCACATTGCCAGCCGCTTTTGTTTTTAATCTGTAGGAATAAACTGAATTTGAATTTTCAAAAAACGAAGCTTCTTTTTTGTTACCAGCCAGTTTTAAAAAGTTTGTTTATCGAAAGAGGTGACAATGTTAAAAAAGGTTTGTATCCAGATTAAATACTTTTTTATAGAAAATACAGCATAAGTTAATAATTCTATTAGAAATAAATTCAGTAGTGGGCGACAATTGTAATGTATTGACAGGTCGTTACTTCATTGTCAGCCGATATCGCGAACTGTTATCGACTCTCATTCTATTTTCACGACACGAAAAGATAAGAAATAGGCACCAGATAATACTGCGAGTACTTTGTTTTTAGATCTGTATCATTAACTGAGAAATGGGTTTAGCTATCTGTCTTCAAATAAAATGAACACAATATTTATAGTTTGGTCTTACTGTATTAACTAAGAAATTCTATGCGTTACCTAAATATTAAGTAGAATAGGTAGATATTTTATTAAAGGAAAACACGTGTCAATTAGTATTAATTACTTATGTTAGGCACTATAATGCTGACACTTATGTCATTGTTACCGTATTTTCGGGAGTCCCCGAATAGGTGAATGAGGCAATACTAGTTGCGTAATATTAAAGTATTATAATGTTCTTCAATAAGAAACTTGAGCACACTTCCTTATTCTAGAAACGCAATACCCACCATTGTATAAAAGTAATTTATTTGACAGCAATAAAGCCTTAACTGAGACGAGCTTCTGTAATGTCTCTTAGCTGATTGTAATCATAACTCCAATCTTTTCCTTTCTCATATATTTTACAAGTAAATGGACATTTTCCGATGCATATCTTAAGTTTAGAATAAAGCTATAAAAATAACAGATCTCATAACCCGACTATAGACGAGCAACTTAAAAATCCTTTAACCGACATTCAAAATATCTGATAAGAAAAGTTTCAAACAAAACATATACAGGAATCTACCAATTTTACTCGTATATTAACGACAATGATATGTATGTACCTACTAATTAACATCAGGTTTCTTGCCTTTAAACCAGTGGCTTATTCTCCGAATTGTTATCTCACTAACGTTAATGTACACTAAATGTTAGGCAATAATTCGTTAAATTATGAGAATAAACCGCTCAAAGAACACAAGATTTAAAAATTAAAAAACAGGTTCTGATTGGTCAGTATTGTTTAGAACGTTGTAAGTTTAAATAAAGAATACGCAGTGGCCAAGATAGCATCTGTATTTATAATTTTTGGTCTTGTCTAATGAGTTTGTATGTAATTTGATATTTTTTTAAATATTTATGATTTTGTAGCCTTTTAAATCATCTTTTGCATTATGCGTGCTCATTTAGGTTAAATGTAACCTTAAACTATGTATGTTATTAAAGTTATTTATAATCCTATTTTCTAAATTATTGCTTGTTATTAAAAGAACATTAGAAATGCAAATATAGAAGTTTTGCCTACTAATTAAAACAAATATGGCATATTATAATGATTACATATTTGCTTTCTGTTACGTGTAGGATGTCTAAATAGACAAGCATATGGGCTTAAATCAAAATGTAATAGGATGTAAGCTTACGAAGAACAAACAATACTTTGAAAAAAAAAAGTATAGGGAGCTAGGCACTAATAACCTACTCACGTAACAAAGACATTATTATTATACTAAGTAGTTGTGTACCTATAATTAATTCCCACAATACCTCTAAAGCCTCTCTGAACGTCTGAATCCTCAGTACATTGTAATTATTGGATGAAAGTAACCTGCCTGTATGATAAATGAGGCAAAGACGACCCGTCATTGTTCAACCAATGAAAGAGCTTTTGTCTATGGGCCGAGACAAAACCCTCGCTCGTTGTCTATGCCCCGCTCGGCTCACTCCTTTGTCGACCGTCGCGGTGTATTGTCGTGCGATGCGTCGGCGGAATCATTAAATGTGTTTAAAAGAACAAAGAAAGGCTTTGCAAATATTTGCGAAATTCTCACGCCATGAAATACGGTGCTTACATAATTAAAGTGAGTCGGTATCTTCTACATATAAATATTATATTTGACCAACTTTGCATAAACGTGGTTTTTATTGACGAAGAAAACGACAGGAAACATATTTTATAGCAATTTTATACTAATGCAAAACATAAAAAATGTTTCCGATCAGATTATTATAGCTGCATCATTTTATTGGTGTGAATTCGTTTCACATTTCTTAGCTTTACACTAAAACTGATTGATTCCTAGTCACTCAAAAGTTTATTGATTCAACAAAGCATGATCAGTAACACACTAGAATACTAAGAAACACGAAAACAATAGCAAAGCGAGGCCATATTGTGAGGAGCGCGTACGCAAGCACAAAACGCCATTGTGCGCCCATATGGGAATATATTGCTTGTTTTGTCATCGTCATTGTTGTTGACAGACGGACGGACAACTGAAAAGACAGTCTTTGAATAGTTATGTAAGCAGGAAGGCACTTTGTGAATACTCTTAGTTAAGAGGCTCGGTATTCTATGCGCGTTTGTTTAATGCCTCCGTTGTTTTTTTAACAGGACATAGTATATGTTGGGAAAATTATATTTTCAGTTCACGAGTTAGCCTGAATTATTAGATTAACTTTATTCTGTAGTGGTATGTAGAATAGTTCGTTCAAGTCCATTTCGAATGTTAACACCACCATCAAAAACAAACAAGGAAAAATATCAACAGAAGCTATCTAACACAAACACCAACCATCTCCAAAGATGATTATCTTCAAACTTTATTAACTTAAAGAGGCTTTATTCCACCGCATGCCTGACGATGTGAAGTAATTAATTTAGAAAAAAAACCTCTAGTTTCGGCCAGTACGATCCCATCGCTTGCTAATAGTCCAATTTATCACTAGCTTGGTCATTCAACACTAGTCTTAAGGGGCTGAATGTACCCAAAACACTATGCGCGAGACGCGAGAGAAAGAGAGAGAAGCAAGTTGTCGCGACTTTTATAACGTTCTTAACATACATATAAATTAATAGCTGTAAAATGAGTTGAGTAATCAAAAATAAAAATTAACCAAGTTCTGTATTTACACATGGACTCGTTAATGTTACAAATTTTATCAATGTACGTTGATAAATAATATATTTTTGGTGGAAGATCATTTTAGAGGTAAATTAAAAAAATATATATCGAGAAAACTTTTCGAAAATGTGTTTTGAAATTAACAGGGTTCTCAGAAATATGTTCAAGATTAATATATATTTTTTTCGTCAAAAACTGTATAGCTCTGGCCAAAAAATTGTTTGAGACGAGCCAATTTCGGCATTCAGCCCCTTAACACGGAAATATTTTTCCTACGCCTATTAACCGCGTCTACTAAGAGACATCATTCATTTTGTTTGGAATCTAGTTAGTGGTCATCATTAACGCACGGTATTGTGAATAAATCATATTATTTATTAATATAATACGCTATGGTCTGGTTGTGGTGTTTGGTTGCTGCGATCCGGATCTGAATTAGTAGTCTGATTAATTGCACTTTCACGCGGTTTGGTGAAGTTATGGATGGGTAGCATTTTGGTGATTTTGGAATGGCCTCTTGTCTTGACCTGGGAGTTTTTGTTTGGTTTTCCGTGTTTTTTAGAGATCACAAAATATATTTAAGAGAGCTGCAACTTCATACTTGACAGCAGGAAAATGTGAATCTACAACATTATTTTACTGTTTTTGCATTTATGGAAACTTCAAATATTTGAAGTTTCTTCATTTCGTATACTGTTCCAAAATGGTACGCAACAAACTAGCAATAAATTAAAAGAACTTAGTATAAAGATAAGGATAGACAGTTAAAAAGCGTATGTCAAGTTTTCAACATTATCATACCTAATAAAGAATTTTATTTTGATTGGCGCTTTGTTGCTTAGCCGCTGATGACGGTATGCTCCCAGCCTTATCTCGTTACATCATTTGTCAAGTGGGTTGTGAACACTGACGGTTTTGTCCAATCTGTCGAAGCGTGGGACTGGACATCACTATGGTGTGAACTAGCTATCACCATCATTTATATTTTTATTTGAATTTTTATCGAACACTTAAAACAAACGTCGAATTAAATCCAACCTTGTGGGGTCATGAATAAAGTTTAATTTTGGTAACTTATCGACGAAAAGCATTATCGAAGTTAATCTTTTACGACGGCTTTGTTACACCAGTAGGTCCGTCTTTATTGCAAGATAAATTCGAAAATCTATTTCGGAAGGTAAGCTTTTGACATATATATGATAATGTGTTTGTTGAAACTAAAGCTGTGAAATTAAAAACCATTGCTTTGAGACAATATTGTGTTGTATTAATTCACGGTTTTTTAAATGACGTTCCGTTTTGAATATTTTGGGCATTCGTTTTATTGCCACAGTCAAATAAACACCATATTCGAGAGTGTATCAAAATGGTATATGTTCCGTAACTGGTTACAGATTAGTATTATTCAAATAAATGCTATAAATATCGACAAAAAACTATAAAAGAGAATGCGTTTAATAGTCTTATTTATGTATGAGCTAGGTTTAATGTTAGAAAGGTTTTTACTTGCTCAAGAATAATATTAAGTATATGGACGATAACTTGAATCAGTGACAATTATTTTCTAATGGCCCTTCCACACTTTCACGATATAAGGCATACTCCAGCTTCACATAGCGTCAGTTACTCAAACATTATATTGTTGATTTTAGTTGACTAATTAACAAATAGAACTTTACACTTGTAGCAATAAAGAGGTTGTTACCACCAAACAAAAATCGCCACCATTTAAATAACCCTTTTTCTACCACACTACACAAAGACTAAACATTGTACCGACGTCCGTCGCAAAGCTGTTAATTAATACATGTTTAACAACGATGCACATTACCATATTACTTAGAAGACTTACTTAAATGTTACACATAAAACAAGCAATGGATTGTCAAGTATGGCCTGTCTTAGGTCAACGTTGACGACTTTACAAATTAACTTCGTGTTGTCATGTTTAATGGCCGCCAGAGCAATTAAAGACTGAGATTAAAAGTAAAACGTTGGATCTCGAGTTTCTTGGTACATTTGTGGGAAAGTATCATTGTTAATTACTTTAGAAGCTGTGTTATATTGCTTTATCTGATGTTGCTTGTGGATTGTTTAGAAGAATTTCGTAGTTGATAGTAGCTCTTGTTTTCATCAAGATAAGTTTAGAAGGTCGAACGAATATTTTCTTTTAATGAGCTTGATGTATTAGGTATTCCTAGTACGTGACATTTAAAGGCAAACTGACGAAATAACTTCCCTGTCACATGAGTCATACGTGACACACACCTATTGTTTAACTTTTGTGTCTGCTTGTGGACAGGGAAGTGGTTAAAATGATGACGAGTGCTTTATAAAATGTGTTTCTTACCCATACGAAGCGGCTTTGATTCCCCATTGTCTCTTACCTGTAAACAAACAAATTATACTTATTAATAGATTATTCATTAAACGTAGTATGTATTAGATAGGTATATGGCTGTGTTTTTCAGGACACAGAAGGATCTCTTGGATAGGATAATTTTACGATTTTAAAGATATCATTCAAATAAGCATTTTCAGTATAAAATCTCTCTTCCTACTGCCCTGTTCCCAATTTCATTTGGGGTCGGCGCAATATGTCTTCCGCTTCCATTCTTTCCTCTTTTTTTTGTATAAAATATTATTTAAAAAACTACTTATATAATTGTTATTAAAATTTTCGTATCAATAAAGGGTCTGAAATTCAGTAGAAATAGCCGCCCACTAATGAGCATAATATTCAGAATATTGTGGCGGCTCAAAGAGTCTTGTTAGGTGCACATATGGCCGTCGAGAAGGTGAGACTCTATTAAATTCTAACGCCCTGGTGCACTTAAGAGGCGGTAGCGGGAGCGGTTTCATAAGCGACAGCGATTATTCCTTTATAGTTCTTTTTTAAAAGATGGAGGCTTTTTAACTAAAATATTTGTATTTTTCATGTTCTGGAACTATTTATATCTGTAAATTAATAAATATTTAATAGATCAAAGAATTGCAACAGGTTTTCGACATGGTAATTACCTATGTTCAATAGGTATGTTAGTCTTCTGAGTGCATTGCCGGGTGAGGACAATACATTTATTTAGATTGATTTATTTTTATTTTTGTTATGTAATTTCAGTTAGCCTAAACCTCTTCAGTACGGTACAAAAAGTGCTTTTTTGCTTACGAGGACCTCCTTTGACCCATGGAATGAATTCAAACGATTTGTTCCTATATAAAACGCTGTTCTCTCACCCCTTGGGCTACACACATCAGTGTTCGCGCATTAACTCGCAAAGCCTCCACACACGCTCCTGAATGCACAAAGACATATAATAACATAAGGCCGGTCGCAATTAAAAAATTTAAGGCACTTTGTCAACCCGGCCTTTAACTTTCTTTCCCCAATGTAAACCCAACGGTGGGTAGTTTCATAAAGATTTTGTAGTTAGCGCAGTTGCAGTTAGTACCTACATTTTGTCTTTTAACATATGAAACGGTTTTAATGATGATGTCATTAATTTAGTTTTTATTTATGTCGTTTAAACGTCAGTGATGATTACTGTGAGGCATGAAGTGCTGTGACTAGCCTTACTAACGTAAGTCGTTCGGGGTGTTGTTGTTTTTGTTTCTATTTTGTGCGTCTGTAGTGACTTATTCATGTAAATAAATGACTAAAGGAATAACAAGTCATTCGTTTCAAAACATAATTGTTTTGGTGGTGTTTTGGCCTACCTTCAGATGACTAATAAAATGAAACAATTTAACGTGTAGAACAAAAAATAAACTCTAATTTATTGCCTATTTCCCTTATTAAAATGTGTGGATCAACATTTATTTGTGTTCTTCAATGTTGATTAATGTCAATAATTTAGTGGACGTTCGGGACACATTAATGTTGGCCCTTGGTTAATTTCCCTCAGTTTATCGTGGCCCTGCTGACATCCGAAATGGCGATGACAACCCGTTATACGATGCTTCGAGGACAGATTTGTGCGCAAACCTATTTAGGGTGACATCAAAATCTATGTTCCGGACACTTTTTTTTATTTTACAACAAAAAGGTGTGACACTTCGTGAAATATTCTCCGACTAGTGGATTTATATGACAAGCGTTCTAACAGATATTGTGCTGAAATTAGTTCGTTATGATTTTCCGAACTAATTTTAATCATAGAGCATTTTTACGTGTTGGTCTAGTTCTTCTGCTGTCATAACTACTTTGGAACGATGTTTGGGCGTGTCACTCAGTCACAATAAAAAATGGGTTAAGCTGGTAGCAGAACATAATGAGCCATAAAATATATTGTCGCATTTTTTCGTGAATTTTAAAGGATTTCATGTGGGCGGGGCAGGTATTCTTAAATCTAAATTATGTGTGGCAATAAAAACCAGCACTAAATTACCGTCGAACTGTCTAGTTAGCACAACTATCCATATTGTCACATCATTAAAATCACGCACCTTGAAGCTCAAATCAAAGATTAAATTTCATAGTCCTCCATAAAAGTCATGTCAATCGAGACATTGCCGTCAAATATTTAAATGAAAAGAAAAAAAAAACTCTTCGAATCCAAACATTCTATCAAAGAATGAAAACTGGCTCAGATAAACACAGATTAATAAACAACAACAGAAGTGTCAGTTCGCGGAATCGCTGATGAGAATAAAGCGATAGCATTTCGCAATGGATAGAGCGTTACTCGGAAACACGTTACGATCCTCACAGCTAGACGGATGCGATGCCTCTCTCTTTATTATTCCAATAACAATCCGTAATGAGTGCTCTGGTCAAACGTAAATAGCAACTTCATACATTTGAATGATGCCAATGTAAACTCTGTTCTATGGACTACTCTGTGCCGTTTAGGGTTATCGCTCCGTTTTATTATTCGTAACGTCTTGAATTGCATAGTTAGCAAATGAAAAACCAGATGCGATTTAGCACAAATAAAATTTAAAAATGAGTACACTTTCGATTTCATACTTACTTAAATTATACTTATACTCGAATATTTCTTAATTTTTAACGAATAAAACGCTCACTGTTATTTACACACAACATTCATTGATCTTCAAACTTACTACACCCATGATATTTGCAATTGCAAAAACGTCTTTCTGAACAAAAATAGACTGACAATTATTTCTACATTACCCCCAAGTCATTGTTATACATTCGTTTAACCGTGCAACCCTACGTCCACGGTCGGCACATCAAAGGCGCACCTCACACTGACTAGTTTACATTGTAACCTCTACAGGAATGTTTACACTGACATTAGACTACTGACCTCTTATGACACTCGTAGTGTCGACACAGGAAATTGATTGTGTGACACTAGTTTCAAGACAGTTCGCGTGTTTGTGTGAACTTTACGTGTAGGGTGACTAGGTGCAAAAAATTTGACAGATAATCGTAGATAGGTATGCGTTTTTTTGTCATTTGTTTACAGAATTAGATAATTAAAATATCGACATGTAAAATGTATCTTTAATAGCTTCAACAATCGTGTAAAAACTAAATGAATTTCTCGACTACCGATTTTTTCTAATTTTTGACAATTATGCTGTAAAAGAAATCAGTTGTGCAATAAAACAACTTTGATTCCACAAAAATAGCTACGTTTGCAAAACTAGAACAAACGAAAGAAAACAAGCGGATGCTTTTAATTAAGAACTCTTAGTTTCTAGGTTAGAATGAAGTAGGCGTGTGAGCACATACAATATTCATAATAATAAGATGCTTTGATCTGTAATATCGTCAACCGAAACCAAATTATGACAGGGTTCAGCCCCGACAATGTTGACGTTCCGATCTGTCATAGATATTCTTAAAAAAAAATAACGCTTAATAAATGAGAGCTTGTGATTTATTTGCGATCGATATATTATTTTCAATGCGCTGTCTACAAATGTATTTCGCTACTGTTGTGCCATTAGCCGGCCAAGAGTGAGCAATTTTAATTTTTTTCTACCATTACTAATTGTAGAACATAACTCTCGTTTTAAAAACGACCTGTCATAACTCAGCTGTACAGTTTTTTGTTACCATTTTTTGATTCGTAATAAAAAGTCCCGCTAATTCCAATAAATTAATCTAAATGCTTAAAGAGGAAATTTGTTTACCACAGAAAGTTAAAAGAAACGAAAATTAAGAAATCCTAATATAAAACCAGATTTCAATCAGCATTATTGGTGTAATCAAAGTGAAAAAAAAAAACATTTAAAGGCCAGCCAATAAAAACGTTACTACAAAATAGTAACCGTACCGTGTTAAGATTGAGATAACAGTAATACAAGTAGGTAACTAAATACATTTCTTTAATGCTCTGTTCTTACTTTACACGAGCGTCTAATGAATTTTGTCCCGAGAATGGAAAACGTGTGGTTACATAAATAATGAAAAACTTACGTGTTGATTACTGACTAGTAAAAAGTGTTGTAGACTTAAAATAATTGTCATTTTTTAAGCCTTTGAAGGTTAGCAATGATGTGGTTGGTTTTTGTGAAGCATTTTAAAAGTTGTAGCTTTTCATTTCAGTATTTATTTTAATGAGTCATACCATAATGCAGAGAAAAAAGTGTCTTCCTACATTTACGAGTTTTTTTATTAATTCTATTTACTTAAGTAAATAAACTTTAAAATCATAAATATATCCATGGTATCAGCCTATTTAACAGGCATCACTAACCGTAAAAATCATCTAAAAGTCAAAGACTGTCAGTAAGACAGAAATTTATAAAACATAAAAAAAGGAATGTGCCGATATCAATGTGAGTAATTTACCACGTGTGTTGACTCACAGGTTAGACCTACGTATTTTTAAAAAGCTATATTTTAAATAAAAACAAATAGAAAACTGGATAATAATATAATGTTTAGTCACAATAGAGGGAGCGCTCGTAAATCCGTCTAGCGGGCACGAATTAAAATCTATTCGAGTGTGGAAAATAGGAGTAAATGACGCGTAGACGGACAAATGTCGTATTATTTTGACGGGAGCGAACACGCTGCATTATAAAAAAATATTTTGAGGTAAACTGGAATATCGCTCTATTTTGTAGAACAATCGTAAATCTAATAAGCTGGGGTTCAATTTAGCAACAGCAAATCAATTAGACTTCTGCCCACAAGGTCGTTTTGGCGGCCACAATTTATATTTTATTTATAAAAATCTATACAAATGAGAACCTGTTTATTTGTCGATTGAAAATATAATAATAGTTATTTTTTAAATAAAATACTAGGTATTGTTGTGTCTTTATCTATTACTGTCTTTAAGATAAAATTCACATCAAATTGATATGTAAACTGATTTTTAAGAAAATAGAGAAAAATATTACAGGAAATGGCCAACCATTATACTAAACAACATTGTGAAATATTTATTTTTATTGTAGTTCTACAAATTAATGCATCCATGCTATATATTTCTAGCTGGCAATCTAAATATCATCCACATGGAAAGAACTAAGGCATAATACCGCAGTGACCTTTACTTGATGTCATAAAAATATATTGTTACACGTTTTTGCTTTCTCCGAGATTTTTAATCTGTAAGATTAAGTAACTATCGTTAAAATATCTGTTCGGAATCCGAGATGTGCAATAAAAAAGATTTATTTACATTCCTTCTATAAACAATGCCAGAGATTTAGGTCGCGTTTTTTTATCCTCGTAAAACTGAACGACGTCACATTACTGCAAAATTATAATATTTTAGCCATAATTTTGTGGGCTTTATTTCAACGCATTTAGTGTCGACGATAGGTTAACGACTTCACAGGTCGACCACTCTGAAGATTGATACCCTAATTTATTGCACATTAAATTCTAGCACTCAACACCGCAAGTATGCGAAAGGTTTTTCTTTCCATAAAAAATAAAATTTATTATGTCAGCTCTCTGTAATAATAATTACGGGACTTCAAGATCTATTTCTGGGTGGATAAAGGATAATCCGAAACACGACGAAGTTAACAGAACGTTGCATTCCCATACGCCATCGACCACCAACAATGGAGGGCAATTAATAAAAACAGCTTTTTAAAAAAGGAATCGGGACGAAACGCGCGACTCCCGCGCACCTTACGTTAGTCTAGGGTTACCAGACATTATGCCATTCGAATATCGAACGCTCCTTAACGAAAGCAGTTAGGTAATTGATAATATTACGGGTAGTTAAGTTCAATAATAATTTATTTTTCTAACAAAATTTACTGTCGTATATATTTTTTTCTAATAAATATAGTTTTTGTATGTTTTTATTTTCGAGCTTACCAGCCCTAAAAGTAACGCATCACGAAATATACGTTCATCCGCGCACTTCGCACGAGATCACGTTCCGCGCATTATTTTGATGAATTCCAATTTCGAACGCACCTTCGCCATTTTGTTTTCTTTTCTTTACGCTCTTTTGTTGTAGGGAAATCGTTAAAAGGGCATTATATTTAGTAGTATAATATATTGATTTTAGAAATGTTGTAATAATCACTATTTCGAAAATATTATTGGTTTTTGTTACTTTATTCATCATTGGGTTAGTTTAGGCTGAAGGTGAGACGGGGAATTACATTTTCTTTAAAGCGCTAAAGGTATAAAATAGGAAAATATTCCCGAGAACTATACCATAGTACCTATTAATAGTAGCATGTATTAAAAAACAAAAGTTTTTCGTAAACGAAAACATGACTCACTCAACGCAAAAAATCCACATTTCATGACATTATCCTTTACTAAAAACTTAACAGCCATCAACATACTACTTAGATAAGTGGAAACAATAAAACGAAAACAAAGCAATTTAAAATTCATCAAGTACACAATTGAGAGAGACATTAATGTAATAAACAACAGTTTATTACTACTATTAATCACACAGTTAAAATCTCGCGTCAGTTTTGTAGGTGCCCATTGTGCGGTGAGCCTTTCAAGCAGTGTGACAACCCGTAATAAATCGCGAGTGTTGCCATCAGTATAAATGTTACAAGAATTACAAGCCCGTCTTTTCAACTTTCAACCAATTATTAACAACTTACCTGGTTTTTGTTCTTAAATGGCGCGGGTTATAGGTACTTTTGATGTGGTGTACAATTTTCGTTTATGTGTCAAAAGTTTTAATTTTTGTGTAAGATTTTTCAGAATTGCTTATAATTTTGTGTATAACTATTTTAATTACTCGATTTTCTTTCGAACTAAAGGAACCGACCTCCATTTTACAGGGAAAACTATAAAATTCGATCGATTCTATGAACTTTTGTTCATTATCAGTATACTAAGAAAAAGCTTCTTAACAATTTCCATAAAACCCTCACCTAATTAGCACGATACGGCCAACTGTCACAAAATAGAAAATATAAAAAATAAAATGTAAAGCTTCTGTTTCCTTTCAAAAACAAAATGCTGAAGATTTTTTTTGTGTTGAAAGAGAAAAAAAAAATAAGAAAGAAAAATGGAAAGTCCGATTCATCCAGGCGCTCGTTGCTCGGCGGTGCTCTATTCAGAAACAACTTATTAAATAAATTAACCGCAAGTTGGTGGAAAAGGAAAACTAAGGCGGCGCACGTAGTTCTAGACGGAGCGGTAGCGTTTATGTAAATGTATCAATAGTACCTTTAGGTAGCTTTTCTTTTAAAGAACTTTCAAGGTGTATAAAAACTTGATACCTACTTTATTTAATTTACAACACTATTTTTAAGATATTTAAATGATAAAAAACTCTATAAAATAGCTATGAGCCCTTTTTAAAATACAACTTATGATAACGATTTCAAAATCTACTTTGACGGACTCCGCACATATCGATACTCTTACCAAAAATATATTTACTACTAGCTACCGCCCGCGGCTTCGCCCGATTGGTGTGTTGATAAAAAGTAGCCTATGTGTTAATCCAGGCTATCACATCAAATCGGTCCAGCCGTTTTTGCGTGAAAGTATAACAAACATACATCCATACATTCTCACAAACTTTCACATTTATGATATTATTATAGTAGGAAGTAGGATTCCTATAATTCGCTACCGCTAATCAATGAGAACAGAGGTTTAATACTAGCTCCCTCGTCAGAACAAAGCTGTTAATTCCTTAAAACCAGCGTCATTCTGTTTCGCATTCAATGCGGGCTGTAGTCTGTGAAGAAAAGCCGCAAAAATAATTGAAAACCGACTGAAATGACTACGGTCTAGTGAAGCAGAATGATCGATGTTGTACTTATTATCGAGGTATAAAAGGTAACAGTAGTATTTTTTCGGTAATTCGATTTATGTTTCTACGTCAAACGTAATCGTTACATGTAGGAGTATAAAATAGTATTGTTTTATTCTTTTACAAAAGTTCCTATAAATGCATTCAAAACAAGACAGTCACTGAACCCGATTCTATAGAATAGAACGACCAGCATAATACTAAATCCAACCCGCTTTTCTTTACATGCACACAATTTTCTTTTGAACACATTTATCGATAAAGTACACAAGGATGTTCGCATCCCTACGTCGCCCCGGGAACGCGGCCCAGATTCCCAACTTTTCATCACTCTCCTTGCCTTCCCGGCACATTGTGTCCGTGGGAACTTTATTGCCCCCATAGAAAACCGTGAATACCGACCAAGAAAAGCATTTGTGTACTGAATACATACAAAGAAGCATGTTTCAGTTGATTCCGTACCTGTTTCAGACGTCTTTTCATTTCGGTATTTTCCGATTGGGGCAGCTCTATTGGCTGCGTCTTGTTTTGTATCGGTAAATGAGTTTCGGAGCAGAAAGGTTAATTTACTTTTCAGTACGTTTTTGTTTGAGAACGTAGGAGGTCCTATTTTGTGAGGTCTTGAATATTGTATGGGGTCTGATTGTGGATTTTGTGTACGTATTTTTGTTTGAAAGCTTTTACTTTTCATGGCGTAAAATGAACTTAATTACGATCAATACTCATTATTGAACTAACAATTACTTAAGGAAGAATTTGGGAAATAAATCCCACATAAATGAAGAACAAAAAAACGCACTTCAATGAAATTACAATTCCAGATTCAAAAACAAAAAACCTTTCACACGAACAATGGAAAAGAAAAAAGAGAAACGAAAAAATGGAATTCATAATAGCACTTATTTGAAAACGACATCCAGTTTTCTTCACAAACTTTACCTTCTTCGAGTAACTAAGCGTGTACTACTTAATTACGAAACAACCCCTTTGAAAGCCGTACATTTTCTCCAACTTTGCAAAAAGGATAGATAATTTTCTTTGCTTTTTTGGCACAATGAAGGATCCTGAATTCGAGAACTTTTGATGATAGAAGCAAGAAGATGAATGGTTTGAATTAAAATTCTATAATATGGATTTCTGAATGGGTTATGTAGGTGGTGATTTTTTACATTAGAAACAGATATTAATAGATATATCGCGCTTGCGACCACTAGACCAACGAACTACAAAAGTAGATACTGCAACTAAGTAGCCAGATAATTTCTATATCTCTTCATAAGTACTCAAGTTGCAGATAAAACCTACCATCCACTGCGAACGAGTACTAAAAATCAACAATACAGCTTTTTCTTATCAAGAACCAAAGATGCAAAGTTATTAAAATGTATGTAAAGGAAATGTACCGCATTGATGAGCAGACAGATTAATATTACGGCCCTTCCAGTTATTCGTACAAAGGTGAAATCGTGCTACTGTGAATGTACCTACACTATCTAGTTATAAATATCATTGTAAATTATGTTATAGCATTTAATATGTATGCAAATGTAATCGGTACTTGTTATATTGTCTTAGAAAGCTAAATACAGTACTACTGATGAGATTTTAATGAGGCAGCCGATAATGTGTATTCGTGGTACTCTGAATTTCCTAGTTGTGTTTGAATATAGGTACGTTTGAGTATTTACCGCTTATTTCAACGTTAATGTTGCGTATATGGTAATTTTTGCGTCTGTTTCGTTCATTACATTCCTAGAATAATATCAAAATCTCAATTTGTTACTACTGCTTTTCTTGATATGAAAGTATCATTGAAAATGCCTAATTGGCTCAACAAAACGTTGCGTTGGTCGAACCAAATTGCAATCTGGATGGAAAGAATAAATACCCAGTTCTTTTTCGTAAGTTTCGCAACATTTTTAAACCTCTAAAGATTATATAAATTATAGCTAAACCAACACTATGTACAACAAACAATGTAATAATGGTTTCCCCCAGATTTTTACTGCTAACACTGTCCGATATAAAACGGCTTATGAAAAACCAAACATCGTAAATGACTGGGCTGAAACGACGCCAGTAAATTTCTTGCAAACCATAAACTTCTATTTATACCTACGTTCATCCATTGTTTTCTCAATGACGACTAGCGAATCAAATTATTGGCTAACACATACCAAGCGAAAACCAACCTTAATGTACGGTTTTAAAGCACAAAATCGTGTGGAAATGTTTACACAGCTGCGCAGAAGTGGGGATAACAATTGTCTATTGTGTTGGCTATCTCTTTTGCGCATCGCGGCGGCGACTTTGTGAGAGAAGGACAGGTGTATAGTTCTGTTGCTTTCTCCCACAATGCTCTGTGGAAATGGGCACGCCTTTGTCTGAAGGATTTTCTTCTATTCGTCGGTTTACACGAGTTTAGTGATGTGTTGTGAAATGTTGTGCGCATGCCTATTTGGTTATGATATCATTGCGGATTAGGTGTTCCGGTGAGTGATTGTGGGTGGGTTATAATAGTATATAGGAATGTATAGATTAGTAGGCAAATATTGCAGCATTGTGTTTTAGGTAAGTAGCAGGAGCGTCCTGCGAAGTTACTGAAAAAAATATGATATAAGGCGTGAAAATACAGGTGCCTTCATAACTTAGTGAAGTTGTTGTTTAACGTGTCTTGAAATAAAGGTCCAACATTACAATTATTAAGGAAATTAATAAACCAGATTTATACGTTTCATTCCAATAAATCTGCACACGTTACTTTCATAAATACTTACTATGAGGAAAATATTTTAAATAAAACCACGAATGGAACCTATTCAGTTCGAAAATAGACACTACGTTTTATTTTACGATTACTTACTTATTTATCTTTAAACAGTAATCGTAAAACGTTGCCATTTTCATATCGGTTATTAAAATTTTCCGTAACCGGATTGGATCGGCCCGATCCAATATATTCCTTCATTTACAAATTGTAACTGTTGCCTCCCAGAGGATTATGGGTACAGATACGATTTGGCTTTTCTGCGTTACTTATTCTATGACAATGTTTGGTGGAGATTTTATTTTATTGAAAAATAAGAAGCATTTTTTTACAAATTATTTACCATGTACAGATTACAAGAATACCTATAAGTAATCGTGGTATTTTAACGGATATGAAAAACAGAAAATTGTCTCTCTTAGCGTTCGAACTATGATACGCATTGTAAGATAAAAACTATGCCCATGAGAAATTCTTGATAACGATACTGCAAAAACTATTATAAGTAGAATAAAGATCGTCAAAAATGCACTTGTTTTTATATTATTGACAAACTGCCGCAATAAATCGATTAAAACCACAAAGTACATTCAGTAATTTTAGCCTAGCGTTAAGCAAGCTCTAAGCTATTAAAATTCTACTTAAGATAACTTAAGTCGTGTTTCTAATTTGTGTGGAACATGTAAGCGGTTAAAATACTTAAATACTGTAAGTAAGTGATGTATGGTGCAGTTCATAGGAACAAATAGGGGTGATGGCGGATGCCAATCATAAATCGTTTCTCTATGACTAATCGTTCTGTCAGTAAACTAATCGATAAACTGTAAATCGAGTTTCTAGATGACGTTCGATGTTACGAAATTTAAATACTGGCTGGTGAAGAGCAGCTCAAAATAAGTAAGACTATTTATAAAAAAATACGGCCAGATTTCGAAAATGGAACAAATATTTATTCTGTCCATAACGCTGATAGGATTACCTATAATTGTGACTTTTATTTAGATATATTTTTAACTTTTGAACGCCATCAATATTATATCAAAAGGAATTTAATCTAGCTTTCGTCAATTTAAAATATTTCCGTGAAAACAAACCAGTTTACCATGTTCACAGATGAAATAAACGAGCATTTCGCCTCGCCTGTCGGGTTGGTTAAAGGCTCACCACTAACCACGCTAAAGAGCGAGTTACCACCAACTTTTAATATTATCTTTTTCAAGTTTTTAATCAAAAACGTTGTCAACACATGTCTGTCCGTCACTCCTGTAGTTTTCTTTCAAAAACTAATTGGTCTGACACGGTTAACCCCTCGAATGTCAGAGGATATATATATATTTTTTAATTTGAAATATTTTTTTAAAGAGTAACTTGTTGACTCGCTTTACGGGGTCGCAGTTGACGGTTAATGGAAAATGACACCTTTTAAAAATGTTTCTGTTTTAGTTTTTGATATGCATATTTGAAATATTTTGAAATTGAAGCGTTTGATTCAATATAGCGACCGCTGCGGTGTTAGACATTATAGTGATGAAGTATATGTATTAGTAAAAATATAGTATGTTTTGGGTTTTCTTTGTTGCTTTTGGTTCATGCTACGATTGAAGGAACCAATATTATTATCTCCGCAATATCTGCATTTTTGAAGGAATTATGTATATCTATTACCTACCTATACATTTACAGAATAGGTAAGGAATATTTAATTTTTATACATTATGGTACTTACAGATAAAGTACTTAGCTTTCTCGCATACTTATGGATAGATAGCAACAGCCTTTTATCATCCCATCCCCCAACCCTCGCAACACAAGCAGCGGACACACAAAGATGGCCACCCTACTAATTTATTTGTTTTTAATTTTTAAAAACAGAACGAGGAAGCGGACCAATGAGACGCGTCCTCTGACTGATTGTCAATTAGCAACATGAAACGGGCTTTTTGCGAATTAAGCGGTCGTTTGTGTTCATTTTTTGTCCGGCAGTCGGCGCGAGCTAGCGTTTGATGCGTTTTTCCGTTTATACGTTTCATTTTCATATTTCCGTTTGTCTGGCCCTTTGGGAGGGCACAATATAGGGTGTCTGTACACATATACCGATGCATTTCATTTATTTCGGTGATATTTTAATTCGGGTGAGTGCTTGCAGACTTTTTAATGTAAAGGTTGTTTAGGGTTTTGTGTCGCTAGTTTAGGTTTTGCTTTATTGTTTTATTTAAATAATTTCCAATAATTTCAGAAAAGACACTCATTTAGCCAATAGGTATTATCATATATTGTAATTGGTTGTCACGACTATACAAAATTACATGACGATACAAAAATAAATTTTGATACCTAAGGGCAGGATTATGTCACCGTTGAACCATTTATAGAAGATTTTTTTTTAATATTACAAAATTAGTTACCTACACAGCTTGATTTTGAAAATATTTCCTTTTTAAATAAAATCAAGAAAAATACTTACGTAGATACTTGAGATGGACAAAATCCGCCGTGAGCCGGCAAAATCCAACACTTTTTTTGTGGCAACTGGCATACACTGACTTGGCGAGATATCTATTCTTGTGCATAGATATTTGCCTACATAACTATAACACTAAGTAATGAGGAAAACATAATGTTTATTCAAGTTATTTCAATTGTAAAATTAACCACGAATAAAATGACTTAGCATAAGTGCTCGCACCTTAAGGTACTATTGCAGACTGAACTCATTTAATTAATAATTACATAAAAGGAAATGAATGAATATCCTTACTTACCCAATTGCATGTATGAATCGACGACGATGATACTTACTTAACTAGGTACATAATGTGCGTAAGCCAATTTGATAAATTAAGCGGAATTCGTGTAAAACCACACGTATTACATTTCTTACTTAGCTAACAAGAATTTCAACTCGAAGAAATTTTTACCACAAAACATATTTTATTTGCCATATTTTTTGTATTGACGTAATACTTTCAGGGTTAACTTAGCGTTTTAGTGGGATCCATTCGTCAAAATTAACATCAATGGAGTATCAAACAAAACAGTCTGGTTCTAAAGACAAAAAGTAAAAAAAAGTCTATGAATCGAACGCGCCGTATCGAACGCTATACCGAATGCACCGAGCACAGTCAACAAAGGGACGTTCTGAAAAAAACGCGCGAATACGAACGCGGCCCGCCATTAGCCGCTCCCATTTGCACTGCTATAGACGGGCCTCTTCAATCTATACCGTCAACAATGTAGGGCTGCTACAAATGTCAGGCAACCTATGTGTCTGTCTACCTATTTGTCCTAGAAGAATCAAACATCTGCGTAATCTGCCACAGAGAATCGGCTTCGTTAGATGAACGTTGTAGTGGCATTTTAGTGTCAAAAGATTTCCCAAAACAACCTCCATATTGTTTTTAAAAGGAAACAAAAAATATTACATTTACTGACAACGAAAGCGAGAAAAATAATCTTCCATTAGCAACATCACAAAACAATTTACCCTCCCATTTCTACCAAAAAACATTCATTCATCTGGCAACCCTACACAGGGCATGTGATCGAGTGTTGTTCGAGTTTTTATCGCTGATTCATTAGTATGAGAGTGTCTTTGTTGCGGAGTGCACGGCCAGCCCGGCACAATATGCATTCAACATGAAAATTGATTCGAAATGAAAGGATACACGCTATTGTATACATTGCTAATTGAAAATGAATGTAGCCCTGTAATTAGGGTATGTAATGATGAAATGTAATCTATGTATTGTTGTTGTTTTATGAGTTTTATGAACCTGCTTGATGTATTTGCTGAAATTAATGCTGAACAAAACGCTCGGGTATTTCGAATTTAAATGCAGAAACAATATGTGGACCATGGTTATGTAATGGTATTAATAAATGGTTATAAATCCGTGGGTATAAAGAAACTTACAACAATTTCCAAAAGAAAAATAAACCCGACAATGCTTCCTGACAGCCTCTTCTAAATAACAAAGTATTTTACAAAGTCACGGACCCGGAACAAACCTAATTTGTAAAAAGGGTAAACAAAAAAGTTGGACGTTGAGGGAGGAATTACAATGCAAAAGAAGTCCCTGCATCGGCTCTTTTTAGATCAATAAGAACAACTTTTTGAGTTTTGATTTTAAAGTCTTTTTGACTCGTGTTACATTCTTCTTATTATTTTCTCTAAAACTATCCTACTATATTGCATTATCAACCTTTTCAATGACAAGACACTGGGTCATTGACACTAGATTTTCCGCTATCTTCCCATTAAACAGAAAAGGTCCAAAATGCAACATTCCACCATCTACATAAACTTTACTACGCAGAGACAAAACTCCATCATTTTACACAAATTCCGCAATTCCTTAACAATTATCAATAGCATTGTACAAAACTTATTTTATGACGAACAGTTGGATTCCTTTAAGTAAAATGGTCATTTAAACGACACCGTCGAGCTGTCAGCTCCATAAACGTGCATGAAATGGAACAATAACAACCATTTTACGAACTAAACGTAAAGTTCCAAAACGGGAATAAACCTTCATTCCTAAGCCCTTTTGAATTCGTGACCTAGCATGCAAAACAGATGTCTGGACTCAGATAAACCGTTCGAAAACAAAGTATTACCATTCGTTTGTAAGTGGGGTGGTGAGGTCAAACAGACGTGTCCCTCTATTTTAGTATTCTTGCTATTCTAATTAGTAAAGTGTTATTAGTTTAACTCTGCCGTACATTATTCCGTAGATAGCTTGTGAGTAATCTTATTGGCTGTTCAAGTTATTTCGTTTCAGTTCCCGTTAAATTGACCAAATGATTTATAGAGCGCATTGGAAATTAATTTTGCAAAAATACACCGCATTTTTTACTTGAAGAAATACCAATTAAATTTTAACTAGTAGTCGCGTATTAAGCTTAATAGCAAACCAATTATTATGTTTGATTACATACTTTTTAGACGTTTGATAAATTAGTACTAGTTTGTAGATACAACTATTGCAAAAACCAGGTATGACTTAAATCACAATTACTCGCCACGGACTTTTTTCGTAACACTTAAGTCGGATTAGTCTAAGTGATCAAATGAACAAAAAATCCATTACCTAAGATTATGTAGGATAACCTTCACTAGACTAGATATGACACCAAGAGTGAATGGTATTATGATCCAAGAATTTCAAATTAAAAATCCCTTCTTGAAGGAAACAGAAGTAATCGTAATAACCCTGAACCCATTTGTAATCCGCGATGTTAATCCAATAAACTTCATAACAACAAACAAGCAGCTGCAAACGAGGTCATCTATGTAGAATTTACACTATTTTTAATATGAAACCAAATAGTATTGAAGACACGACAAAATATTGGTATCATCATTTTTTCCACTAAGTAGATCAAACGCGTCAACTCTAAGATCAATTTTTAATTCGTAAGCTGAAACTAATTTGATATGTCTGTGATTGTTATTAATAAGCTTCACAATTATTGGGTCATCTAAAATCATAAGTGTGTTGAAATATAGCGAATTCTTTGAGTCTGATTCATTCTTCCACAAGATTATTATTTAATGTTTCGTAGTATCGCCTTCTTATCATCTTTGCCTAGCCCTTTCACAACTATGTTAGGGTCGGCTTCCAGTCTAGCCAGATGCAGCTGAGTACCAGTGTTTTACAAGTAGCGACTGACTATTTCCTCAACCCAGTTACCCGGGCATCCTACGGTAAGACTGGTTGTCAGACTTTCAAACAGATTTTCGAGATCTAATTCCTTACCTTAGCGTGTTCCTGCTGCGCTAGGAGCTGTTCTCTCACCATCTGCAGCTGAAGAATCATCTCGGACAGCTGTCGTTCTTTCTCCAGGACGCTCTCACCAGCTAATGCCTGCAAAGCTGCTGCGTCTAGGACTGCTCGTCGCTCGCTGTTAACAAAGAGAGGAATATTAATTAGTTTATGCTACTTTTGAAGTAAAATTTTGGATCAACAAGAAACATTGGTATCAAGTGTTGGACCAATAACTCTTTCACTGAAGATATCAGCAATTTTTTGTTTAATCTCAAACTATCCATAATTCGAATGTTCAAATTCTAGTAATTCAGATAGTTCCTAGGTATTCTCCGGAAAAGAACTCTAGTGAGAATTTTGCACATCTCTCAAATTAGAATGCTAACAAAAATTCGACTAGCATAAACAAGCGTTTGATGATCCTTGCACATAAAGTTTAACACAATTTCGCGAACTAACATTCCGTGTTAATATGATGGTTTGGAATACAAAATGTATAACATTATGTAACTTTGTATCAGGCAGGCGAATTCGCGTGAATAATTCATGGCAGTGTTAGGATGCTAGTGCTGTATGATATTATCAACAACAAAGATTGTATGATGGCACGTTCGCTGTTACTCTTTGAACTCGAACTTATTATATAGACTGTTTAAAAGTGATATTCGGAATAGTGTGGAACCCCTTAGCTAATACAGTTTTATTTTCATCTAAGTTGTGTATTTGTGTTCCTTACATCAAATCCTATTGCTAGATAAAAAAATATTATTAGGCTAAGTATGACTTTGGTAACCGAACTGCAATTCGGTATTCTTCTGTCACTGTAACCATTTTAGACACAAAAACAGCATTGCATTAATGCAAATTTCTTTGAAGTTCCAATGCTTTTCTCTCGAACCAATACATTTCGAAGTTTCAAGTCCTCTTTCCGACTTCCATTTGAGTTCCGTAGTAGAGGCACGTTACTTCGGGCACCGCAAACAAATGCATCAGAGGACGGTTCTGAATTATTAATGCTGTGGTCTGAACCTCCTCTTTCAAGAGGTTATGACGAAACCTCTTAGTCTTACGCTGCGAATTCTATTGGCATACATTTTTAGTAAGTAGTTACATAAAAGTGCTGTTGTATAAAATGTAGTTATAGGTACTATCTATATCTGGTGGAATTATAAAATCAAGTAACATAATAAGTATCTATGTATTTTTGGATAAGTCGATGGTTTCTTTTTGTGTTCAACACAGGCAATAAAGTTTCTGTTTACTTATGATATAAGGATAATAAATTCAAATTGATTCATGATAAAGCAAATAACACAAAGAAGCGTGGTTTTAAATGCCTGATTCAGCAGTTTTAAGAAATGATCAGTGAGCTTATTAATTGCAAAAACTTGAAGGTACACAATTGTTTCTCGCTTGTCAGAATATTTCGCAACCTTTATTTTGCTCGATACAAAAGATTGGACCACTTTCTCAAAGAAAGGGCTCATTGTGAAACCTGTTCGGTGAAATAATAAATTAACGGTACCTAATTAAGGATCTCATTTTTTACTATGAACCAATTTATAATTCTTGAGAATTTCAAGTTTTTAGAGGGCGTACTGAAAATGTGAAACGATTTATGTAATGAAGTAATTATTGGTGTATTCATTTGAATTTCATTATTGATTATACATTTTATACATTTCAACTTTACAAAACACGAAGGTATTATTGTCAAAATGGAAATAATATAAATAATTATGGAAAGTAGTAGTGCCATTTATGAAAGCTCCAATCTTTGATGATATTGAAAGAGGGACTAATTTGACGGAAGTTAGCGTGTGGTGGTGATTCATCCAATGGTAAGTCATATTGTCATTGCTTAAGAGGCCCTTTTCTCTTTCCACAACAAAAACAGTTTCACCTGAATTCATAAACGAACCACCAGAAATAGCATTACGTGAACGACCAAAAACGGCAAAAGTTGAAAAAATAAGAGCAATTTTTGATCACACGATTCAATTCGTGTCAGTCAATTCAGAGAAATGCGTTTTATTTTCCTGTTCAGTGGTATGCCACTTATAATTTATTGTATTTTTGTTGTGTACTTGTAACCCCATGGGAATACGAGATATGGTGTGGGAGAAACATGGCCTTGTAATTGTGTTAGTAGTGTTAACATGATGGAGAAAATAGAGCAATTATTGCTTATTTGTGTTAAGTTTTCATAATACTGCATAACATAACTGCATAGCATTCCTAACAAACATACTAAAATATAAAACTATATCCTCCTTTCAGGGGAGTCAAAAATGGTTTTTGAATTTTCAAAGTCTCCTTACATCTCAGATTTTGGAACCTAAGTATCAATTATAATTTTGCTGGTAATTTTGATATCTTATCTATTCGGAGGCGTAGGTATATACTTTTATAGACAGTTCGTATTTTACCTATAAAAATCTAGATTGAGGCACTCTAAAAACCAAAAACAATACACTTAGCAGTAACTACATTAGAGAGGGGACCCGTAACTAAACTAGGGTGAACTAATAGACCAATTCACTACCACTCGATGTTTCGTTTCGATAGAATCGATTCGATTATTCCGATTCGTGGCGCACTGCCTGCGTTAATTTACTGTTTATCGATGTTTGTTTGTTTTTTGTTGAAAGCTCTATTTTTTATGGGTAGTTTTTTTTAGTTCCATACTCATGACATTTATAGAGCCTGATAATTGATTTTAGAGATGCATATGATTTAATCCATCCACTTATTGAAATTGTAACAATTGTTATTATAAGTCCTCATCTTTTCAACCCCTGAAAAAGGCCTTTAAGTAAGCTGTACTTTTCATAAAGATTTTTGAGATTGCCCATAACCTACGACAAAATATAGCAAACACCGTGGTCCATTACAGCTTTGTTTAGTAACCACAATAGCTTTGTTTGTTACTAAACAAAAGGTAAAGAGGTGTCTCGAAAATCTCAAGGGTTGTGCCGAGAACAGAGGGTTAGAGTGACGTCATTAAAATGGATGCTGCGCGAGTCACGCGATGAATTTTGACACAAAATATACAGTAGGCTACGATTTTTTAAGGAACTTTTTTGTAAAAAAATATAAAAAAATCAAGAAGCATTTATTTTTTAAAAACGTGTCGATAATAAATGCGGGATAAATTGGCTATTATTTCAAATGTTAATTTTCACTCGTTCAATAATAATGTTATTTATGCCTTTTTTAGGATGTATTTCCGTTGTGGATTTTTTCCGATATTATTTTACATTCTAAAGAGATATTCAAAATTGTTATATTCATGTACAAATATCTGCACCTGTATGAAAAGTAGGCAAAATTATTAATAAATAATTTACGCAATTTAAGTATAAACAATGACTATAAAACTTAGTACCCATAGTAATTTAAAATACCTATCATTTGAACGACAAATTAAAACCATACATTTCACCTATTTCCCCAACTCCACGAAAATAACAAAATCTTATTAAAATAGAGCACAAAATAACGTGTCGATCAGTTGTGACCTTTAAGAAACTTCGCCAATTACAAGCAAAGGAAATCGGAGCACTCTGTATAATCGAAGTCGGACTTTTAAAAGAAAGTCGTTAAAAAGCCGATCCAATATTAAGGCTTGTCAGTACCACCTGTCGATGGCGTGATTGTAAAAATATCGTTGCCGTACACAAGAATAATGGCGTAAGTGATATTTTTGAATATTCTTGAGCTTTGTATTGAGATGGTGCTAGTGTCCAGGTTTTTAAAATTGCACGCATTTATGTCATATATGGTACACATAAATAGGTATCGTACCTTTATACCTATATAGGATCGCGTTTAAATCCCGATTATTTATAAATATGGTGATATCATGTATTTAAAGTTTGTAATGAATGGGTTCACTTCTGGGGAAATAATAACATTTTAATGTTACCTATATTCATATTTCAGACCAAAAATAACAAAATCAATTTCAAATTGACGTTAAAATCCACGAACTATCGTCAAATGAAATGCAGGTAATTTCTCTATTCTTACATGAATTTTAGTCATAACAATTTACTTACGTCATTTCATCCCTAAACACGAACGAAAAAAAATTATAATAAGTAACGTATTTTTCTAAAATTTTCTTTGATTTCATCCCTACTTGGGATTTCGATCAAAATCTCAGCTTCAAAGCCGAAGAAAGAAAGGAAGGCAAATGAGATAATAATTGCTTTCCGTATTATTTGCAGATCTTTCCTTTGAGGGGCATTACCTATGGACTTAAAACCGTATCTGTGTTATAATTGTATATTAATTAGCTATCGATTTCAAAGTATTACCGCATCTTTTAAAGATTTTTAAAGACCCTCGGCTCGTTCTAATTAATTCAGGAGTCACCCTGTATTTTAATGGCTTATGGAGAATATAAAGCTATATAATGAGGTTTCATATCATTGTTGGTCTCTTTTGAAATTGATTATAATGTACCCAGTAATTATTATTTTGTTAATGAAAATGTTTGGACACCTTAAATTGTGAAATGAATCGGGAACAAACATTTATTTATGATACAATAGTGATCATTAATTTTAATATAAATAATAATTAATATGTATAATTCATTCATTTTCATTATGCATATTTTCCTCAGCGTAGGACGCCCACCAACAAGGTGTACAGACGACCTTATAAAGGTCGCCGGAAGATGCTGGATGCAAGTCACCTCCAACAGGTATCTGTGGAGATCTAAGGGGGAGGCCTATGTTCAGCAGTGGACGTCCTATGGCTGAGATGATGATGATATTTTCCTCTATTAAAACAAATGACATGAAGCATTTTCAGTTTCAGAATGTTTGCCTTAAATTCATTCCTAAAAAGGTAGATGAGACAGTCTATGTCCGGTAAGAATAGAATAACCCAAAAAGAAAATATGGACATGACTTTCAACTGTTTAACAATTCCTCACCAAAACAACGTAGTTTCTAGTTTGATCTCGCAATAAAGAAGCAGTCATTTGTTTTTCACCGCCAGTCGACACGACATAAAGTATGCAACGTTAGGGTTGACGGCTACAGTTTGAGGCAACAATAAAAAATCCCTTAACGCGAGACAACGGTGGTTGTAGGGTTATCCGTCTTGTTTGCCCCTCGCGACAGACACGGTAGACTAGTATGGACGTGTCTGTATTTTTTTTATATGAGTAAAGAATTTTTTTTTTGGTTTAAGCAGAAGGAGTACCTATATTTTCTCGAAGAGACTCATGATTGTAGGTAATGGTGAGAATCAGTCGTGTTTCTTGCGTTTGTATATGATGGTCAAGACGGCAGATAGAAGAGTATGGAAGGAGAAAACATGCTGTGCCGACCCCAAATAAAATTGGAGTAAGTAAGGGCAGGAGGATGATGATGATGATGTATATGACGGTCAAGCAGTTTTCATGAAACTAAATTTGGATACTCGCTATCTCAATTTTTTTTATGTTTTAGCTAGTGAAGTAAAAGTGTGAACGCATAGCAATGGTTTCGTATAGAATGGGTAGGTTGTTAAGTAATTTCCAGAGCAACTATTTTATCTAGCACGAAAACGCATCCATCTTAACCTTACCACCAACAATACACTCATTACGAATTTAACAACTTGCTACCGACATACTCAGTCATGTACAGTACCTTTTTATTGAGTTCGTCATTGCTCGGCTATGCTCGGCAAAGCTCGGGTTTTCCCGACGTTACCGACAAGGGGGACTGATAGCATTTTAAATCAGGTTAAGGTCAACAACAGCCGTTTGGAAACGCTGTACACTTGATGCAAAAAAAATGGTAAAAACGGGAACTTTTAGATCTTGTTTAGATCAAAGTTTGGGCGAGGTATTGAGTTCTTGAGTATGCATGGGTAGTTGTTTGGCTAGTTCGGTTTTCATAGTAACTAGTTTTGGGTATGGGAGAGACCGACCATGGAAACGGTAAGATGCCAAAAATGTTCTTGGATGAGTTAGAAGCATGTGAGGGATATAAATGCATACCTCTAGAATACGTGTATGAAGGATAAAATATAAGGGGTTCACAAAGAACAGTCATAATTAGAGCGTTTCAGAACAATATAAACGACAATTCCTTGATAGATCATCAAAACAACTCCAGTTTGCAAATGGAACTGTTTCCTCTTCGATAAATTCTCTTAAACAAGTATATGTAGATTGTAGAGTAAAAAGCGTGTTGCACTAATTAATGACTATAATTAGACAATTTAAATGAAATTGCAGATATTCCTGTTATTTGTTCAGTTAAGAAGTAAATGGCTTTTAGTTATGTACGGTGTGGTCGTTAATGGTCCAGTTCCTTTAACTAAATGATATTGCAACGAGATTAAGACTATCTTAGTATTGAATATTAGAAATCAATTCAGTTTTATAGATTAACTTTCAATAGGAAGATGTGGCCGGAAATGTATTTATAGGTTTTGCAGGTAACTTTTTATCTAATCTATTTTCATGTTATAATTATGGTCGTTACTTAAATCGGAGATAGAAATCTAAACGCTAAGAAGAAGAAGAAGGAGAAATCTAAAGTAAAACACGACAGTCTATGATCTTCTATAATCGCCTATTTCCCACCATTTATCTGTTTTTATTCACAACCTTTTGATTCATAGCTTTCCTGTTTCGATCATTGCTTTCACCAATTTACGATAATACGTCCGTTTCAACAAAACGATCGGCTATTTTTCTATCCCCCTATACAAACCGGTTTTATTTATTCGAAATAGTTTCGCAAAAATCACTGCATAAACCACCGCTCAATAAATAAAATGGACCGAACCTGTCCGATTCAGCGTCAATAAAAACACATCCCAAATGTAAACGAGAACGATGCATGAATTCTTCATTTCAAATTGTATGGCCATGTTAGGGCATTATCATTTTTAGTGCTTGCCACACTGGTATATTCAGATGGAATTTTTGATGCACTGGCGACACAGCCGCGCTGCGATTGGCCGCCCTGAATATTGTATGAACCAATCACCGAGCTGCGCTTAACGTTGCATTCCAATTTGAAATCGTGAAGGCGGGAAACAGCGACAAAGTTGTGTGTTTTGCAATGGCTTGCAATAGGCATAATTTGTTGTTACACAATCAAATTGGTTTTCCGAACAGGTATGTGGTGGCATAGCGCGGGACATAATTGGAGGGCCGATTATTGGGACGCGGTAAGAGCATTTCCTGCGTTTTATTAGTATTGTGAGTACTTCATATATTTCAACTAGACGACTTTGAATTTTCCGCACGTCTCAGATCAATACAGATTCTATGTACATTACGAGCGTGGTTGCCTCAGTTTTCATGCATCGGTTGGAAAATAAGGTTTTCTTCTGAGAAAGTTTTCAAAATCGATCTCGGTAAAGTTATCGTTCTCTTAATGGAAGCATTACTGAATTCAAGGCCACAAAAACAAATACCGTCTGAATTCAAATCGATATGCAAGATAACATAATGAAATCTCCATTTTTAGGGTTCCGTACCTCAAAAGGAAAAAACGGAACCCTTATAGGATCACTTTGTTGTCCGTCTGTCTGTCTGTCTGTCTGTCTGTCAAGACCCTTTATCTCAAGAACGCGTGGACGTTTCAAGCTGAAATTCACAAGAAATACTCAAGTCTATTGTCCCTTTATGCTGTGAAAATATCAAACTTCTAAGCCAAGCCAATCAAAAGATACAGCCGATTATGTCGATATTTTCAACAAATTTTCGACACTCGCAAAGGAATCAAAACCTACAGGATACTTCCCGTAAACTCAGAATCTTGAAATTTGGCATGAAGCATTGTCATATAATGCAAATATAGGAAAAATTGCGAAAATCATTTTTTTTTTAGTTATATAATATAATAAAAATATTTTATTAAAATGAAACTTCCTACCTTATTTCTCACGAACGAATAAAGGTATCAAATTGAAATTTATACCAAATACCTAGGTCTATTGTCCCTTTAAGCAGTGAAAAAATCAAACTTCTAAGTTAACGCGATCAAAAGATACAGCAGTTTATAGCGACACCTAGACGAATTTCCGTCACACGCTAGGGAATCAAAACCTACAAGGTACTTCCCGTGAACTCAGAATCTTAAAATTCGGCACGAAGCAACGTTATATACTACAGATAAAGGAAAAATTGCGAAAATGATAAATTTGAAGTTACATAAAAAATTAAAATATTA
This sequence comes from Helicoverpa assulta, assembly GCA_963856015.1. Classification (NCBI taxonomy): domain Eukaryota; kingdom Metazoa; phylum Arthropoda; class Insecta; order Lepidoptera; family Noctuidae; genus Helicoverpa; species Helicoverpa assulta. The sequence goes on from CAWLCW010000027.1 coordinate 6,898,347, forward strand.
TTTTTGCTTACATGACATAAAATATTTTTTTAATAATTATAAACTTACTACCTACTCTTTTTCACATGAACGCGTAGAGATATTAAAGTTGAAATTCATATCAAACACTTCTTAAATCTAATTGCCTCTCAACTGTGAAAAATTTTAAATCATTTAAAGGTTATTGGGCACCTTAGTATGGAAACCATACCCACGGCGGACACGAACGAAATATAGCATAGTATAATGATATAAGGCTCTGATTTACTATGGCGTTAGTCGCATCAACGTGATGGGAATCTAGAGAAAATCAGGTTTAAACATCAAAAATTTTCCCCACTTCAATGGTGAATTTAAACGACCAATTGGGATTGATTCGAGTAATTATTTCTTTATAGTAAAAGAGTATACTCGCCGTTTATGCCCATTGTAATCAGGTCAGGATCTGATGATGGACACCTTGAGAAATCGAGGGCAACTTTCTGAAATTGTAGGCACGCATAGGGTTAAAACTTGATTCTCAGATTTATGTCTGATTACACTGTCAAACAGTGATGGTTTAGAGCTGACCTGCTGGTGGAGACGAGATAAAGTCGAGGGAACTCCTCAACGGTATGTTTTAGCGACGTCGTGTTTGGACTTATATTATTCGTACTGACAAGTAATTTTCACTGGAAAGTTAAAAATTAAGACTTTTTACAACAAAAAAAAACTACTTCCCAAACCTCAATTCTCTCTAATCCTCAATACGACTGCTACTGCGGGTGTAACTGTGGTGTTATTTTTATGTATACTGGGTGTGGATGGACCCAAACACTGAAATAAAAAAATACTATTTACAAAAAAAACCGACTTCATGAAACAGTGAAAGGGACAAAATACAACTTTTGGCAAGGCTCTAAGAACGTAAAGCCAGCGTCCCCGAATCCTTCTTCGTAGCAGACGTTGTTACAAGTCAATGTAAGTGGCTGTCAGGTGGATTTGGCGAGTGGAAAAAAACTTGAAATTAGGGCTTGTGAGATGATTAAACCACTCAATAAGAAAAGATCTCATTCCCGCAATGGCTGCTATAACCTAAGTTAGAAGGGAATTCGCATCACCTCAACCTATAAAATAAGCTCTAACACAAGGTAATTGATATAAATAGTAAAGGAGTTCCCTGAACTATATCTTATCTTTATGATAGATCCCGCAATGCCAATCAAACCTATCCATGTAGAAAGTCCTCGTCAATACGAATAAAATAAGCCCAAACACGTGGTAGTTGCAGCATACTGTTCAGGAGTTCCCTCGATTCTCTTTGGTCTCCATAATCAAATCAGCTCCAAAACTTCACTGTTTCGCAATTCCCTCAAAAATACACCCGCATCTCTGGTTTTGACTTGATGCGTTCCTACAATATTCGAGAGTTGCCCTCGATTTCTCGAGGTTTCCAGATCCTCATGAGGTCCTGGTCATCCGAATTGAGATATTACTTCTTTTTGAAAAGTATTTTAACAATAAAAACTGTCATTGTGACCTGTACAATCCAAAAACCGCTTGTTTTTTTATGTTCTTCAAACGATCCTGTACATTCTTCTCCATGGAATTTTAATAAAATATTTATATTGAATGAAACGTCATACTATTCCCTATAATTTAAAACTACTTTCATTCGTGTCCGCCACTTTTTGCAAAGCGGGTCAGATATGCCCAATGACCTTTAAGACATACCCAATTAGTTATTTTCAATCAGATTTCTGAATGATGACTATAAAATGTTGTAAATAAATAACTTTAATAAAAGAAGTTTTACAAGGTACTAGCCTACTATTTTAGTTATATTATAAAATAAAAAATATTAACTATTTTGACTCTCACGAAATTACCATAACTATGATTGTTCGAAACTGAACGGTTTGCGCGAGAGTCACTTTTTATCTATACAGGATTTGTACGGAACCCTCGGTGCGCGAGCCCAACTCGCACTTGGCCGGTTTTTTTTTCCAGTAAATATGTTATTGTTATAATTAATAATATCGCAAGAACAGTGCACTAATTGTTGTGTTATTTATTAGCGGGCCAGCTAGCGAGATAACCTCTGCCACAACCGAAATTATTGTTCCTATATTTTGTCAATCCTTATCTCCTATATTGTTATTGTCTCTGGTCTTAATTAGGGCGTGTGCCGGTGGGAAGTTAGTAAAAATTGCAGTCCTTCTTAACTTCAGATTATAGTTCAACGGTCACATGATAGGCTGATCACAGTTATGATCATTTAACCTAAAAAAAGATAATGCTCATTGATTTTGATGCAACTTTGATCCTTAATACGGCCAGACAGATGATAAGTTTTTCTGTAAATGATACTTTGTTTGTGACGCGTGATTGAAACGTGACGATTTTTTTTGAATAGTCCGCTACTTGAAATAACTGAGAACAAATAAGGCGTAACAGATTTTTTCTATCAAGAAATACGCAAATAGAAAAGACACAAACAGACGGTTGGACTGATAATATTATGTCTGGTAACATCATATTACATTGTTCGTGTTTTTCTTATTTTCGGAACAACAATCATTGACATAGTGAACCGCGTATCGAAATACATAAAAGTGTGACCTGGGAACATTCCAAACTCCAACTGAGGATAGTTATTTTTTTAGAGAGCTGATCACTTTATTGTTTAAAATGTTCTAGAAGAAGATTCTTATGCAATATCATGACTTAAAACGACAGATGAGACGAACTTACTCAATAAACTTGACTTTAGAATTGTATATACTCAAAGACACACACATTTAACGCGTGCTATTTTAAATATAGTCATGACATTCCTTTGAAATGGTCACACAAAACATTACGATTACTAACATTCCAACAATGAGAACAATTTCAATTTGCACAATTGTGGTGTTCATGTAACAAACGAACAATTCACTGAACAACGTGAGTTCTGTTCGTAACTTCGCGTGTGTGGGGCAAATCTTTGCAGAAGGCGACTTTGTGACTACTATAGAGAGTTATTGTGGTACACAAAGGGGTATTGTGCTAGCCTTGTCAATTGTCTTTGGACTCGTGACAGAGACATGTTAGGTGCAGTTTACCTTGAAATGTGTTTTGTTCAAGTATTGATTTGTATGAAGAATATCTATCAGTGCTCGCACACAAGTCGTAACATATAAATATGAATGGCATTGATGTAATTGATTTTATGGTAGCTTACAGGGACATGCTACATTCGTATGCAAAGATTACAACTGCAGTAAGTATCTAAAATACTGTTAAAAATATTTTAGCTTCTTCTCTTCTAGTTGTGGTTATTGAGATATTAGAAATATTTTTTCTAGCTCCAAATAAAATTAAAACACCATAAAACACATAAATTATTTTGTCATTCCCATCATTATTCGTGTGTTAAAACATTTCTCATGGTGGATCAACAAAAACGGTTGGAACGCCCCCAGGCCTCCATCACCGGGTTCATAAATAAGATCTTCGTATTAACTAATGTTACTCTTCTGTAATCTGTAACATTATATTGTGCTTTCTGGATATATATCACTGTACAAATTATGAGTTTGTCTATTGTTATCGTTTTGTTCACTCCTGTGGGTTAAGTGTTAGGCTTTTAGCAGATATAAATAAAAATTCGAATCTATATAGTTCTTAACGTCCGATGAATTTAAACTAACAAAACCAACTTTAGTACCTACTTCTTTAACGATTAGCAAAATATTTTACAGCTTTAAAGAGTATGTCATCGTTGTGAGTGTTAAGATTTCGTAATGTTTATATGGACAATGTTTCAGGCCCTCAATCTGCTAGTGTTCAGTATAAATGGTTTTACTTAAATGTTTAGTTCTTATTACCTATTTGTTAGAAATAACTTCGTAAGTAACACTGTACTGGCTGTTTCAAATCCGCTTCTCTCTTATGTCTTACCCCACAACTCAAGCCCAAAGCCAGCATAACGGAGATGGATTGTAGCACATTACAGGCTCACGTCTTAATCTCCGCGGCGGCTATTACGGCCCGTTTAATTAGTGCAGACAATAGACCGCGCCGAGCTTAATAATACGCCAAAAGTATCCTTATTGTCTTTGCTATGACTTATTTATGAGATTAGAAACGCAATTGTTTAACCTGCTCTGTAATTGCCGGTGAAATAATAATTATTGATGTTGAAATGATTTATAGTGATTGATTTGATTCTAGCGTTTTGAGCAACGTCGTCTTGTCTGTCTGACTCACCTTTATTAGTTCGAGATGATTTAATTTCATCTATTATCTTAATAAGGTCAGTATTAGACCTGTTTACTGTATCAAATGCTATCGCAGCAACATTTTTGTCGTTATTAATTGAAGAATTACTTCATTCAACTGTTTTCTCATCCTTTATCGCGATTGTTTACTTTTCAATTGAAAACAGATTCACGACAATGTTTCTCCTGGTAACCAATAACAACATATCCGCGAATACAATCATAGTTATCAACAAAAGCTATTAGTTTGTGATAACACCACTGATAAGGTTGGCATGTAAATATTGACATAGATCACGCTTGACACCGCCTTAACCTTTGTTATAATTATCTTCTATTATTGAACGTAATCTGTGACTATTAAAATCTGTTAGCAATTTGTGCATAGTTCTATCATAGCATTATCGGTCTTATTGTTAGTATCCTAAGTGGGGCTTGGTGATTGAATGAATATGGGAGAAACTTTATAGTTGTGACTAAACTTCAACTTTTTTGATAATGTTGTTTTATTACAAATTCTGGTATTGGTAAGTTTGGAATACTATTAACGCACAATATTTTGAGTACCTCCAGTAACCATCCGTTTTGAACCGTTTTGCCCTAAAAATGCTATAGACGATAAATCAAAGGATACAACTATTTAATTCGGTCTAGACTAGAATAATTGATTGATATGCGGTCAATTATTTGTATCCGACTTTGCCTCTAAGGACCTCAAGTTACATACCTATAGACGATTTACATTTAATTGCTCAGATTGCAAAAAAAGATGCGGGTAAATCTAGTCTGTGTCCGATTTCACTACGGAACATACCTAGAACCCTATTAGTTCTGCAATTACCTTCCATAATAGGTCTATTTATATTGGCAACGCTAATGTCTCTGGACTGTTGATTAATCTACGGACTTTGATATCATGTTGAATTCCGGGCTGGTTTATCAAAGAACTAATTGCACAGAGTAATAATAGCAGATAGAAAGGCCAATAAAAAACTTGTTTCCGATCGTTATCCAGACATTTTATCTCAATTATACTTCAGTTTATAAAGCTCTGATAATAAAATCATATTTTAGTGACTAGACTGTCTGTGTTAGTCAATAAAGTTGGAATACAACATGGCCGCTGAAATGGCGCAGTATTCTGCAACATTCATAATTTACTTGTCAATAATGAATTTGATAAAATCATTATTAATATTGGTGATGACAAGAATGATAAAAGACTGTTTGGTAAAACCGTTAGTTGTTTGAGTGTACTAATTATGAATACTAATAACAAAAAATATATAGCAACCATAACATAATGAGACAAGAATATTTTAATATTAAAAATCAATTTGATGAGCAAATCTGACCTTGCTGAACTTCTACAAACGGTGTTTAGCATAATAAACACGAAGTAAAATGCGTAGTGAAATTCTGCTTTCCTAGTAGGTTACGACAAAATATGAGACAATAATATTGGATCGTGCACTTCTAAACCTATTCCATGATAATGGTACATAAAACCTCGCCGTAGATGGCTTTGAATAGCATTATTATGAAAATAATATTTTGACATGTACTACCCTGGATGATGAAGCAGTAAAATAAATTAAAGTTAGAAACAAATTTGAGAAGAAGATATTAAATGAACATGTAGTGTAACAGCAACAGAAGATTTTGAACAAAACAATGACAAGCAAATTCTCAAAACAATACCTAATAAAAATAAAACAAAGTAAAACGAGCATTTAAACTGCAAACGAGGAACATTAGTTCGGTGATAATCTCACGCTTTGCCGTTGTCTTAACGCATTAGCATCACGGCGACTATAAACGAGACAATTCTCGGTTAACACATCTGTTTAACGCTAAATATCTGCTCATACTCATTTACATTGCTCATACTACAGTTTGGATGTAATTAAATTATGTATCACATCATTATTATCTCCTTACATTTCTCGTGGTACGATTTGTTTAACTGTTTCTTGCTGCCTATTTGTTTTCTCAAGGATTTATATTTCAGGACTAATCAAGGCCATGCCATCATCAGTAAGCACATTACTGCTTAGGTAATGTAAATTTTAAGTTATGTTTATTTCATTTTAAAGCAGGCAACATCTCCTTAATCACCTTTTCTTAGGATTCTGACCCTCCTATTCTTAGTGTTTCATCCGTGGTTTATAGCATTGAAAGTAGAAATAATTTCCTTATTTTATTTATTCATATTCACACTAAAGCCGTTGAATTCCAAATTACCATAAATATTGTCTGCACCTAATGAAGAGGTTAACTCAACGATTAATATTCATATTTAAAGTCAACCGTACCAAATATTTTGGTTCCACCACCTTTCCCAACCATAGTCACTCCGTAACAACAAAATTTAAATTCAAGCATATTGGTTTAATTACTACTTAAGCCATTCTCCATTAAAGTTATAGGCTGTAAATAATTCAGTGTCCACTTAAACTCGCGTAAAATTATAATAGTATTAGCTATGAAACTGGTAAGCCAACGTGCTGTAGTTTTATAAATAACATGTTTGAGATGACCTTTTAATGGTGGCTGTTGAACTATGTCATGTTCATCGCTAAAAGGTTAGCCGTTGTTTACATGAAAATTGGTTTTTGACGCCCTGTTAGAATTATAATCAGGTTTTTTATTGTATTCTGATAAATTATTAGAAAAGACTTGTAGAATAGCATTTTAATTACATCAATAAATTATAGGTACAGTTTTCGTATCATCATAGATTTGAATCGGCTACAAGTTAGCTAATTTTATTTGCATCTCCAAAAACATCATATTCTTCTTTCTTATCATCTTTGTTTTTTTATGACTTTTCAATATCTTGTTCGTCGATTAAAATAAAAACTTCTTCAACTGAACCCTCTTTACGCAACATACTAACTCCTTTACGATTTCCGTCACCCGAACTCAGTGGACATACTTTAACGTCGGAATATCTATAAAAGCCTAGTAAAACAAGCGTTTAACGCTTTTATAGTAAACTTGCGGTGGTCCTAACATTGTTTTTAATGTGCAGTAATATGGCTAATTAAATTCTGGAAAACGACTAACTTGAAATGTCTTAGTGTCTTGGTTTTATTTTAGTAGTTAGAGACCGACAGTGGTCGCAATTAAAACGGTAGTGGGTTGCGTAATTGTGGATGCAACAAAAGGGAATTCTACATCTATCTTTTTATCTATGTATGTTTTATTCGGGTTGTATGTTAAAATATTTAATTTAGAACTTGTTACAGATTCTGTGTCTTTTATATTTACTACATTGCTTACATTATATGTAATATAATTTATTATGATTGTAGGATGCCTTGTGACCTTTCTCTAAAGAGCATAATTATAAACACTGTTTAGTGCTTAAAACTAATTTAATTGAAATTAATTATTTAGTTGATTTAAGTTTACGTATCTCTCAAACATTTGAACGAAATTGACGTACGTGCCATATAATTCGATCAAGAAAGAATTAATCATGAAGGTAAATACGTTACATAACTGAATGCATACCGGACGTAGGTGACAAAGCCTAAATTCGCATAAATAAACACCTTATCACTAACGGGATTAATAATAAATTATCATCTAATAATAATAAATTATCGTCTAATAATGATTTCCGTATCTCTTTGTAAACAGACTGAAACAAAACATTTGATAAATGTGGATGTAGGAAACTGCCAATAAAGGGAAGGTGACCAGATCAATTAGATGATAATAATGTAATGTCTGTCGAGCTAATGAGTGGGGAATGAACAATGATAGACAGAGGACAAGCAATTGTTACGTATGTGTCTATAAATGTAATTGATAGCCACTGATGCGACTAATTTATTGTTGTCTAATTACAGCCGGAGAGAGCTAATCATTTTCTCAAGTAATTAAATGTTGCAGTGAAAATACTAAGAGATTATTTCTACAGAGTCCGTTTGTACTTATCGTTCCGAATGAAAACATTGCTAACGATGGCCGTGATTGAATACGTAAATAGATAAAAATATGATCAGATGATCCTTAATACCTACATAATTTAGATTCTTGGATTCTGGTGTATTGTCATTTCATAAGATTGATCATCCGTAATTAGGTAAAAGAAATTAACTTACTTGTTCTTATTCACTGGCGTCGTAGACGGGGTAGGCCTCTTCTCTTCCTTAATCGTACTATTGTTCATTTTCGACGTTAACCTCTTCAAAACGTCATCCATAGAACGCTTATGGGGCGCAGTCAACGATAAAGCGCTGTTGTGATTCAGTAATGAATTGTTATTGTTGCACAGTCCCAAAACCTTAGCCTCAGCTCCAGGACTACTGCATTCTGAGGAGCCACGCCTTCGAGTCTGGAGATCATTCACTTGATGCAGACTTAGAAAAGACGTTGGGACTAGAAGATTATTTGTCATGTCTAAAGTTTGCTCAAATCGTTGCTTTTTTGACGGTCGTTCGTCTTCGTAATTCGTATCCTCTTCACTAATAGAACTCCTAGTTGAAGAACTGGGCGAGAACTTATAGTAGCTATGCTGTTCGTTGTCATCTGACTCCTGATGGTCAGGGAAGTCGAGGTTGGCAGGGCCGGCTTCAGGCTTCTCTGTGTCGGCGGCACCTTCTTGCAATTTCGACGGTGGTGACTTTCGTTTAGATGACATGTTTCTGGAAAGAAAGAACTAATTAGTACTTCATTCATATTAAGTAGCAATCATAGGCATATGACGTAATAATATTAAATCTTCTATGAGCCATACTAAGTGCTGTCAAAGTATGAAGTGCTGACAAGTTAATAGCGCCAGTGACGTCACGGCCGGAGATGTCCTAATTATCCAGCTCAGACTGTTCGTTAGCATCACTGTAGTACTTGAAGTACAAATACTTGTTTAATGCTAAGTACAAACACGGTTTACAAACAGTATCACTGTTTGATCGAGATCTCGGGTCAGACGTCAAACGTAGTATTTGTCACCAAACTCCCCCGACTAGTTACGAAACTCGCTTCGTTAAAGCACCTAATTGGGCTCTACTAATTGTACTAATTGCAGTTACTGCCTCCTTTGGACTTAAGGTGTCCGCCGGTCTATGTAATACCAACCATCGGAGGTAGACCCCTAAATACGAATTCAGTAGCGTTGGAAACACCTATTTTGTTAAGAAATTAGAAGGGCGGGGAAGGCCTAGTAATGTTTGCAGATTTTATGTATGTGTGGGTGTTAGTAACAGCGGATTGGCCGATAACGTGTGTGGTACTCTAAATATTGCGCGTGTGTGTACGATTATAGACTAACATGTGTACTTTGATGCTGATTTGAGTTGGGAATGTCTTCATTGATTGTGTTAACAAACAGTTTCGCTGCGCATAGTGTCTGGCGCGGCTGCTTTGATGTTTGTCTACGTATCTGTTGTAAGTATTGATGTGATTATTTTGAAACGTTTACGCAGTGTCATCCTTTTGCCGGAATGTTTCATCCTTTGAACTTCAGTGACAAATGAGGTAAACAGATTTAAAGCATATCTATTTAGCTGTGAACGTGTTTACTTTGATTTGGCGTGGTCGCAATTGCTTTGTTAATACTGTGTTGTGCAAGACTGACTCTTACTATTCATTAATCATTTACTTTATATACAGTGCAGATTGTCATTTTCAACAATAATGCTTCTATTGATTCATTCTATAGATACAGTTGCCAAAATCTTATCATATTTCTCAAATCAGACCCAATAGTAGATAGAACATTCATTTAGAAGTCCCAGTTATCGCTCTTATGACCTAAAGTCCTTTAACACTTAATCCTAAGAAACTAGACTAAATCCATTAACAATTATTTACATACAGAACATTGTTTATGTTTAGAAGTTTACTCAAAGTCTGCAAAGTTGGGACAGGCCTGACAACTAAATGAAAAATAAACATTTAATTTTAAGGCCTTATTTGCAACGTTTATTTAATACCAGTTTATAATTAAAATAGTTTTGATTGAATAAATCATGTCACTGAAATATTAATATTCTCTTAAAAAAATATATTTGTTTATTCGATGTCTGAAGATTTCACAAATAACACAGAAAAATCGAAGTCAAATGTGACATATTAACCAAAATATGCATACTACTCATTTAAATAACGTTGTCCTATATGAAAATTATCACGTACCTACTATAATCATCGGCAGGGATATTGAGCCCGAACCTTCACCTGCGCAGAAGCGATTTATTGGTTTATTGCCTTATGTGTACAGTGCGCAAAGCGATCCCCACTCTTCCGCCGAGAGCTCAATATCCGTGCCGATAACTATACCGGATCGGTACGTGCTTCGCTATGTATAAATTTAAATTAAAAAATTACATAAATGAAGAACCACTCGACCGATTTTGTGCAAACTTCACATAAACCATCTACCGTCCAATCAAAGTCTGAACATTTGGTTTGGATAGGTGAGCCTGTAACTAAATCATAATATTATAACGAAAATTGGCATTCATTTTAATATACCGGGGTACATATCTTCTATATATATAAAAGAAAGTCGTGTTAGTTACTCCACTTATAACTCAAGAACGGCTGAACCGGTTTAGCTGAAAATTGGCAGGGAGGTAGTTTAGAGCCAGGAGAAGGACATAGGATAGTTTTTTTTACAAAAAATAAAAATAAAAAATACAATTTATTCCGGACATACAGCGCCATCTCTTGTTCAAACCAAAAATCTGCCGGATGCCACTATCCCACGCGAACGAAGTCGCGGGCAAAAGCTAGTTATAAATAGAAGATAGATATAGATGACACCGTAGCAATCGATGTATCGATTATTGCTAGAAACAAAAGGTGTCAAATCGATATTCGCGTTAAAAGGCCTGTTAGCACACTGCCACAACAAATCGTGTTAGTGCCCTTGAGACAAAGAGGGGTGATCAAGATCGAGGGGTATCAAGGAGTACTGCCTTCTGAATCAGTCCCTTGATCCAGCCGCCCAACGAGAGCCTCCTGAGGTGTTCGTCGAGGCTCTTGGCTATTAAACCATTGGCCGTAACGACAATCGGCACAATAACAGCCGTGTCGACACTCCACATGGCGACAACCTCGTGCGCTAAGTCGAGATACTTTATTTGTTTCTCTTTCTCAGCTTTCACAAGGTTCTCGTCATGCGGAACGGCGACATCGACTATCATCGCGCGGCGCGCTAATCGATCTATCACCACAATATCAGGCTTATTGGCTGAAATAGTCCTGTCAGTGATGATAGATCGATCCCAGTACAACGTGATATGGTCCTTTTCGAGAACTGGGTCGGGCGCATACTTGTAGTACGGTACCTCAAGGTCTACAAGGTTGTATTGCAGAGCAAGCTGCTGGTGGATGATCTTGGCCACTTGGTTGTCTGTGCAAATATTCACCATTAGCCAAACGAGAACAACCAGATTATAACTATTTATTATTATGACATAATTTATTTCATTTGACCTGAGAACAATTTTCTATACTCGATGGTAATAATTCAGTTCCTTAGGGTTGCGCTTCGACTTGTGATAAAATGCAACAATCAACTTACGTAGAACGGTAGGGCAATACCGTAACAATAACCTTATTGTCTGTTGTTGCCTCCGTAAAATGGAAAGCAATAGAGGTCCTGTTTTAGTTTATTTTTAATAAACAACTAAAACTAACTACAATGCTTAGAAAACATTTCAATTTGTCAAATGAAAATCTTCAGCCTCTTGACAATATGCCACTATTTCTGCATCAAACTCCTTGCAAACTTATTTACCCTCAGGACAATGAAATACAGTTCTTATTCATATGCAGCTAAGGTCCATTGCAAAAGAAATACATAAACATGTCAATTGTAACTACTAATTTCCTTTTCATTGCTGTCACAATGGCGTCATGCAGTGGCGCGAACAATATGGCGTATTGGCGGGAAATTTGACAGGTCAATATTACGTTCGGAAATGTTTATTTCTCGTCAGTTCATTTTGCGTTTATGATAATGTTAGTCATAAGTTTTGGTGATTGACATTAACAAATATCTGTATTATAGTTGTTGTAATAGGAAATTCATGTCAGATTAAATGCATATTATTTTTTTAAATAATGTCAATGCTCATAACGTTGATCATGCTTTAATAATATGACGACTGAAATATATTATTTATAAAATATACAAAAGCATTTATTTCTTGTTTTTGTGGCATATTTTAAGCTGATTTCGAGCCCGTAATAACTTTATTATTATTCATATAAAATAATTTATGAAATATTTTAAATTTAATCTTTTCTGAAATAGCAAATAGGTTGTGTATTGATGAAACAAAGTAAATCACAAACAATATTGAGTAGTTTGAATGGTGCAACTCAATTTCAATTTGCAGTGGGGTGACATCACAATGACATCAGTGAATTGGTAGCAAATTGTTTTTGTAAACGCCTCCCCTTGTTAAATAGTTTGCTGCTGGTGATAAAAGGGGTTACCTTCCTATTGTAAGGGTATTTTTCTGAAATATTTTTTAACTATTTAGCTAATAATGAACAACTGTTAATAACATTTAAATTATGTATGTTTTATTAAGTCATCTCTCAAATATAAAAACACTTCGCTGCTGTTTGATAATGTAATGGAACTTTGGGCTGAGCTCTTGGTCCTTCTGAGAAGAACTTGGAAATGTTTTTCATCGAAAAGGAATTAGGGCTTTCACGAACCTTTATTCTAAGTAAACTTAATATTACGACATAAACTTTAACACCGCAAAAAATGCGGTACCAAACCAACCTATAACCTATTAAAGATACGATTCCGTAATTGATTTTACTTAGATATTTCCGTTCAGAAGCCATAAGCCACGGAATCCGAAAGCATCCTCCGATACCCTATCAAAACTGTCCTTCCACGATTCTACCACATTCCTCTAACTCCGTCATAGGCCATATCTTACCAAAACCAGTCACATCACCTAGTACGACTTCTAATTTATACGAGATATTAACATGTGCATCCGTTTAGAAATTAATCAGTGGACGACGGACCGACGGACGGACGGACTGACTAAGTAAACGTAACGAGTGTCTAGGCTCCAATCTATTTGACATAGGAAATTGCGAACTGCCGTCTTAGATAAACGGCTAAGGTTTCCTACCCGATCAGTGTATTAAAGTGTCATCTGGTGTAACTAAGTTGTTTGAGAGTCGCTCTTAAATCTTGTAGATTCGTTGATTGATTGATTGATGGAATTGCTTTTGCTTACATGGAAAGGTTAAGTGTGTTTGCGAAGATTGAAGGCGTGGATAACTTATTGTTTAAAGGCCGTTCCCAATATTCCATCTGTCTGTGATTTTGCTTACCAGAGATAGGCATTTGATATTACTAGTTAATAATGAAGAGGGAACTCGAGTGTACATCTAGAAAAGTCGATACGTAGGCCGTAAAAAAACGCTTCCAAAAGAGACATAATAAAAACAGCTCAAATCAAATAAGCAAATAAAAGTCCCAGAGAGTCGCCGAGTACAATGAAAATAAAAATTAAATAGAAAAATATTGTGAAGCGTCTGTAATTCAATGAGGAACGAGAAACATTTTCTTGCCTTTGGTGAGAGAAAAAAAAATGGCCGGCAGAATTTCTTGTAACAGAATTATTCCTATTCTATAATAAGTTTATTCACAATAAGAAGGAATAAAATTTTGTTGCGTTCCTTCAAATTAGGTTTCGATGCCTATTTTCTTGTTTGTTAGCTTTCCAATTTATTCGCTTAATTTGTTTCGCGAGTTTCATTATTTTTAGTTGATTTTGTTTATTCGGAAATATGGAAATAATTTTAGTGTGAATTCGTTCACGATTCGACGCTTTTATATATTTTATTATGAATGAATTGTAGGCATAACATTCCCACTTTTTACCTACACGTGCATAACATACATTTGTGTAAACATTTTCTAAGGAAAATCAAACCTAATTTTATACGTTTTCAATAGCAATCACGATGAATGCTAATCATTTGCCAGAAAAAAAAAACTTATTTCAAAGAAAATACAAAATGACATGTCAAAACAAGCGCTGCATCACACAATTGGCTTCTATTGAGTGAAACGAAGGGAGGTAGAATTATCGACGGCAAATTACAAGAAAACTCCCCCGAACAAAATGTAGTTACAAGTGTAACATCTAACATATGGTAAAAATACTAGATGTGGCACCGAAATACGAAAAAAACATAAGTATTTCAAATTTTTTTTTTACAAAATCATGGTTTTGAATCAGTTAATTTGTTCTATTTTTAAATTAATGCGACTGCCATCAGAAAAGCGAAAGAAAAAGAAAAAAAAATGTGTATTCTTTTTATTATATAAGTACTTCGTTCAGACGATCAATAATAATTGAATATTGTTTAGTTTCCCTAGCCGCAAATAAAGAATAAAAACCATAAGCAAAGCCAAAAGTCGTTAAACCTTAGTTTATAGCGTGTTTGAAAAGGTTCCAAAAAGCATCAATAAATAATATAATTAAAAAAATATAAGTGTACATAGTGGATAAACATGTGGTCGAAGTCAAAACATCCATTCCATTCTGAAATGCTTTTGTAATTTGTCATGTCTAATATCTAGAAACCAAAACTATGTCTATAATATTTTTGTCCCACACCACTCACCGAGCCTTTTGATCTACAATACACTAAATTCGCTTTCGAAATCGAAATATCATTATGTACTAAATTGTTTCTATAAAACGATTACTGCGAGGAAAAATTGCTCGAAATAAAATATCTGCGCAACTAATTTACTTTCCCTTGGTAAAAGAATTTAATATTTTTCTTCAAGAAAAATGCAACATATCAGTTTTATTGATACTTTTCTTTACACCTACATACTTCTTTTATTTAATACTTTCTTTGTTGCCAATGTGAACAGGTGGTTTATATGAAATATCACATACTTACATACTTTGGCATTTTTTACAAAAACATTTTATTAATTTTTTATTAATATTTTTTTTTGCTTTGTGCGATATATTTTTGGGTCAATAGGTTGTCGCTTCTAGTAACGTGTGTTGTTGGGAACATTTTCTTGGTTCTGACAATGGGGGAAATTACCCATCGGGTGCGCGACAACGCGAGTCGAGT
The DNA here is from genome assembly GCA_963856015.1 of Helicoverpa assulta. Taxonomy (NCBI): domain Eukaryota; kingdom Metazoa; phylum Arthropoda; class Insecta; order Lepidoptera; family Noctuidae; genus Helicoverpa; species Helicoverpa assulta. The sequence continues at coordinate 6,913,673 of CAWLCW010000027.1, forward strand.
GGGTGAACCGGTTCTATAGTATGGAGTCGTTCATTTATTTTTATTCGAGTAGTATATTTTTAATACAATGTCGGTAATTACTATATAATAAGTTCTGTTAAAATAGCCATAAGTTCTGTTAAAATAGCCATAAGTTCTGTTAAAATAGCCATAAGTGTATTACATATGTTTTATTGAGGTGAAGAGTGGCTTCTAAATTCTGCCGTCCAAAAAGTGCAGGTTTAAAAAAAATATGTTGAGTGTGAATTTTTATACAATTTTGTAATCATCACTATTGCCTTCATTTTACTCAAAAATCACCATAATATTTCAAAGAAAGAAAAAAATAAAAGAAAAGTCTAATGCCTTTACAGGGTACAAATAAAATGTTTGAACAGAATCCGTCTCCACGCCGCCTCCCGACCCCGAATGAGCCGCTTTATGATTACTGGGTGACAAACAATGCAGTTAATACGGCACAATGCCCAATCACCGGCAACCATTGTTCTGCACGTTGCTACTTTACGTCTTTGATGACGGCTTAAGTATTTATTACATCTTCGGCAGTCGTTACGTAGTCAGAGTCCAGAAAATCTGACAATCAGTCTTAGCTACGGTATTGGATTGCTCGAGTAACTGGAATAGTCGGGAAAAGACTACGCAGTCGCTACATATAAAATAGTGGTACTTAAGTGTATCGGGTTAGACTGGAAGCCGACCCCAACATAGTTGGGAAAAGGCTCGGAGGATGATGATGGAGTATTTTTCAGTTATCTCGTGGTAAGATAAATGTTTTTGGAAATGTTGTAAGTAAAAGTGAGTCAACATCTAAAAAGTGGTTTCTTTAGTTGTCAGTTAATTTCAAATCGCCTTAATTGGTCTATATCTGACCAATTTTGTAACAAAACGTACAAAGAACAATTTAGTTTTGTCCTACACAACTACAATAACATCGACCTATCACACTATCTTCGTACATCATCAATATAAATATAATATCAACAATTAAGGCGTATACAGACTGAACGTCACGGCTCGACGATTTTCCTAAACAAGAGAAGTCTGATGAGAGCCTATTGTGTTCCTTAGGTCACTGCGAAATGAAACGCTAGCAAAACGAACCAAATGAAAATGTAGTACAGCTAAACGCCATTCACTGCTCGCTTGTTAGTTTTTTTGTGATATTTCATAGTTTTTTAAACCAAAAAGTCTTTCTATAGTTTTTAATTTGTAGATAATAAAGTAGTTCTATTTACAAGTACCTACAATGCTTCAAATGACGCCATCATAAAAACTCGATTCAATCAAAATCAGATTCAATCAAAATTACGTGAAACTAACTTATCAGACCAATCAACAAATTAAAAACACCATAAAAATCAATAGGAAAAAAGTACAGTTTTTCCACAAACTTGAACCCAAGCAAAAACAGGCAGAAGGGAACAGTGGATACAAATGGTGAAAGGTAGAAAAAAATAGTTGAACATTAACGAGTGGGGCTTTTGACTCAAGATCTACTCTAGAGTTTCGCAAAGGAAAGCTCGCCGAGGAATTCGGTTTGCGAGAACTACTCCAGTTTTCCCGATCCTTTGTACAGATGAATAAGTATGATTGTTTGCCAATGTGGGTAAAGTTGCGGAATTGAGAGCTTTGTGACTGTGTTTTGGTTGGATTAATCACGTTATTGATAGAATGTGTCGTGTTTCTGCTGTTTCGGAGTGTGCTGTAGGCTTTGGCAGCGATGGTTGAAAAGATTTGGATAAAATGATGAGATAATGTGTATAGTATGTGCAGATATCTATTCGTCATCTGCAAAGTATTCATCATCCTCCGAGCCTTTTTCCCAACTATTTTGGGGTCGGCTTCCAAAGCAAAGCTTCCACCTATTATTATGTGGAAAAAACAATAACTGGTTACCAGGAATACCAGCTATACAAGGTGTTGATTTGCATTTGTGCCATACTTCAGGAGGAGGACATAAAATACGTAAATAATCGATTGGAATTACAGTAGACGGGAAATAGCTAATATGCACTGCTTTTTTGTCATTGTAATGTCATAGTATTTCAGAAGAAATCCAATTTTATGAATGAAATTTATGAATAATCGTTGCGTATGCTTTGTGTTTGCGTTTGTGTGAGGGCGCAGCACGGTTTTAAGGCCAGTAACACACGCGCCAAGTTTAAATACGGCAAGATGACATTGACGGATTTCCGAAAAAAAATTAAAATCAAAATTTTTTGTACCATTTTTTTTGTTGATTTGGGTTGAGAATCATTAGTATAATTACGTCCTCGACTATGGCACGGATGCAAATCAATAGCTTGTATTGTGTTCAATATGAACTATGAAACCAATGAGCCAGATATTTTAAAAATAGCAATGCGATGTCATAAAAAAAGTAATGAAGCGCAAGTCAACGATTGTCATTCAGCTACTTAAACATGACAATGTTTACACAAGTCGTCTCCCTCCTCTCAGCTTAAAGTAAACAAGTGCACATCCTTTGACAGTACAACACAAACAATTGTCCAAATCATAAACAATGGTTCACATTGCAAATATAACCCGAGCCCGCACAAAGTATCCCTATGTATAATGAACCATTCATACTGCCAAACAAACTCCAACCAACCATATGCAATAATTCCATACAGGACGACTCAATACGACAAAGCTGTAACCCCCCATCACGTTACAAAGGATTCTAAATCGAAAATAGACGGCAGTAAAACCGAGAATTAAATGACTAACGTAATAGATGTAAATCCTTGGTTCGCTGACAAAGAACAGAAGCGATTTCACGACATCAAAGTGGAACACGACATATTACGCTACAAAATAAACACTAGAATAAATACATCGAAATGTTTGTTCGGAAATATTCGGCGATGGGGTGATCATATTCTAAATTATCTGTTAACAGAGGGTAGTTTGCAAACCCTTTTGCTGGCAGGATTAATTTGCTGTTTGTGTTCGTACGGTTGTCTCTGTGAACGGATTTGCAATTAATAAGACTACCTATGAGTACCTACATATGGTGTGTTCATTCGTATAAACGTCTACATTGTGGAACGTACATTTCGGTCCGCAAACACAAGCATACAATAATGGCTGTATTAAAAACTTTTCTAACGAACCCAGTTGTTCGCGGGGCGTCTGCGTTGAAATCCGAGTAAGCTCAAAAATGGCAAGCTATAATTTGCACATAAAACGTATCCGAATGGCAACGTACGTGATCACTTATTCGTCGGACTCACAAAGCGGGGCATCTTCATCTGAAAGCAGACTCTGATTTAAATACATTATTCTTGTAATAACAGCGGCGCACCGGACGGAGGGCGCTCTATTGAAGTCGTAGAATACATTATTTTAATTCGAACCACCTCTTTGTGACCCCATCAGGGAATTAATGGATTCAAAGCCTTCTCTTCCGTTCGACAAAGAATAATTTACTAAGTAAATGAACGGACAGACAATCGCGTTACGAGCCCGAGTTTTGTTTCGGTTATAGATTAAAGAGTGGCAGAATCGTTGAAAGGGGCACCTTTCAATCCGAGCCTTTGTGCGCGTTATCTCTGTTAATTTTGGAAGGTCAATGAATAAAATACACAGTAGGATTTCATTATTCATCTTCGGGCTTTGATTAAGTTTAACATTCAGTAAATAAAGGTTATTTTTAATTTGGCATGTGAGCGTTTCAATAAATGCTGATTGAAGTTTGTGTGGGGGTTCTATTAAGATATTGCATCGTGAACAGCGAAGCAATAATCTAAATTGAAATAGGTTGTGTCTAAGATGTACGGAGTTGGTCTCAATTCAGTATTCATTGGGAGCGGTAGAATAGAGGAGCTATCGAGAATTATTGTCAAATCTCAGGGGCAATGCGACCGTCGGTGAGTTTGTGGAAAGGGGCCGGAGTAGCTGAATTGTGGAAATAGTTCAAGAGCAATAGTGTAGCCCGTTCAATATATGTATCAAGATAGCGAATTTTACTTTGACTACTAAATAAAAAATAATAGGTTATTAAATTACTTTTTCCAAAAATGAATAGAACAAGCTACAAAAACCCGAGGTAAAAAAAAGGAAAATAGCCTAGCGCATCAGAGCAAATTATTTCCTAATTCGCTTAAATGCAAAATATTAAAAATTCTCACTACTACAGAACAGTTCCCATTTTCACTTCAAATATGAAATGATCAAGAACGCGCGACTCCATAGCTTTCTCAGTTACAACCGCGAGACGGCGGCTAAGGGGTAGCTCAGTCGATCGCATTAACCCCCAGGGTCACTTATTGTGTCATCATACTACCACATCTTGCCTTACTAGCACTTAAACAGAATAATCCATTACGTCACCAAAAACAATAATTTCAGTAAAATTATCTTCAGTTCAAAATACACAAGGAAAATGTTTGGTAATTAACTTTATAAATATTAAACCTGGAAATGCCTACTAGGTACATAAGTCATGTGCATTAAATATTAGGTATTAAGTTGTGAGGAAATTGACATTCTTAATTGATTGATATTTCTTTATTTCCCGAATTTGTCACTTGCAATACCATGAATGAATAAAAGAGGATTTTCCACAAAACCCACAATTTTGTTCATCACGAAAACATATAGGGAAATTGGGAAAGTTTACATCAAATAATATCGAATGATTTATATATTATTCATCGTGCAGGTTCGGGGAAGCCACTACACCTTTGTGAATAATTTAGACCGCAGACACATATTATTTTTGCAGGGGCCGGTCGGTTGGCGTTTGTCCTATAAAATATTATTTGAGGACAACTGGGGGATGAATCCTTGAGGTTAATCTATGAAGGACAAGACGTGGGGTTACTGTGGCTTTTTAAATGTAACTTTTTATATCGAATTGCATTATCATTTTCTTTTTGAAACTCAAAAGGCTTGAATTTTGCTTTTATAAGTTGACTATTTGTCATCTTATAGGTACACTTTGTTGATGACAATATCGTTAATAACATGGACTAATTCTAAATCAATTAAGACAGTAACTGAAGACAATATTAATACCTGAACCAATTGTAGCTTCTATTCAACAGCGGTGCACTCTACAAGTAATTAATAACAAAACAATAGGGCAAACTACCCGTTTGTTTCGCCTCAGACGTAAACTAGAAGCACACGTTCAAATGACATGGAATCAATCTACGTAAACAATAGCTCAATCTGAGACGCCTCTAACCGAATTACTTCAGAAACCTACGACGAAAACCATTATTAACCGCTTTTCAAGTCACAATCGCAATTTGTGGTTATTTGTCAACCTGTTAATGTAAAGTAAACGGATTTGTTTAATATTTCGGCTTTATTTTGTAATGTTAAGCGTTTAGATGCGGTCGGTGATTGCTTGGGAACGCTTGTTTGTGGTTCCAGTATTGTGATTGAGGTTTTATGTGATGGTAATGTTAGTAAGTGTGAAATGAGCGGTCGTTTTGAAGTTGTTGTCTGAATAAGCTTTAATTTGATGTTAGGATAAACGCAGTAGAGAAAGGATCAACAAATGATGTGAGAATGTTTTCAGGTATCGAACAAAATATCTTAGCATTAAAATAACATATTCCAAGATCATTCTGCCACAATAGTCGAGCGTGTACAAAGTCACATTCAAATGAATTTGTCCCTAAACACGTCACCGACTGTCACTGACATTAACAATTGTATGGAACAATACGCTTTCGCTGAACTTAGAACAATAACACTACATTATTGAAATGAATAGAGGCACACAATGTGTCGAAATGCGGCGAAACCACACGAACTGAGGAATTCGAGAGAAGTCAGCCCAGAAATAGTGAGGTTATATTCAATATGCGAGATGGAATATGGATGCTTAGCGCTTGCTTCTGAGGAGTATTGTTTATGAAGGTGGTTGTTGTAATATTTATAACGTGAAAAGCTGAAATGATACTCAAGTTTTACTACAGTAAATTGTTGAGATAACTATGTTTAGTGGGTACAAAAAAAGACGCAAAAAATCTTATGATGTTAATATGAATAACAAGGATGAATTTGTACATGGACAGTGCTCAGCTTGATAAATATGGAAAAATGGCCTCTTGCTTGCTTGCTTCAATAATATCTTTACTTATGACATTTAACATTATTGTATAAGGTTAGGGTAACAACCCCTAACTAGAAGACAAATAAAATAATTACATAATTATCATCAATAATCATGTGACCGATGCCTACGCAATAGACTTGTTTGAACCCAATAAGTGTGAGATGAAGTGGAATAATCGATCCGACAAACAAGAGGGCTCCGCGGTGCCTCGATACATCGGTATACGATTCGATACAGACGTTCGAATTAGAATCGATTTCCGTGATGTGTTCACTGCTGGCTTGTTAGAAATGCGATGTCTTTGTTACTTTTTTCTTTTTTTTTGTCGAAGACTGGGTTTGAAAGTTTATAATAATAGGGGATTGTCCTTGGGTACATTTCTATAGTGTATACAGGGATAATCGTCGGTTTTGTGTCACCATTTCATTAAAGTTGTCTCAAAAGGGCTTCAGCGTGTTGGCTTCGGCCCCACGTTCGCCTCCCAAAAATCCGGGACTCTATAGTCCCGAGGTCTGGAAGAGACATACATTTATAATAATAATAATAATAAATTCGTTTATTTCATCTCCACAAATTACAATATTAAGGTACTTATTTGGTAAGTACATTTCTTAGTACAGTTTAGTTTGACAGGGATTGATTTGTAATTTGTGGGAGATCTGGAGTCCAAACTAAGCCTAAGCCTGTATCTTGGCACTCCAGGCCCCCCAAAATTCTAGTGTCACAATTGCCAATCAACTTATCAGTCTACTTAATATAAAGTGTGTTGTGGGTGTGCGTTGTGTATTTGTGTTGTGTGTGTCTGTTGTGTGTGCCTGTTTGTGTGGTGTGTGTTAGTTTCAGTGGGTGAGCTTAAACCACGTTGAGTATCATTCTCTTAAATTAGGTGTTCAATTATTCTTTCAGTTTCCATATAATTCAGTTTTAGTAACCATTCCTTGAGTTTCCTCTTACACTCATTTTTTTGAGAATTGACTAGGGTGAGTATTTTATTTATCTTATTATAGATCATATTTCCTCTATAAGCGAAGAATCTTTGAGCAAGAGCAGTGTTCACGGCAGTTGCCTCACAAACTGCATAATTTCTTCTGGTAAGGGCTATGCGTTTTATTCTGTCTAAGGAAATGCTTTTATGTTTAAGAAGTAGGGTCATCATGATGTACAGTTGTCGCACAGTTAACACTCCAGTCTCTTCATAAAGTTTTGTAGTGGGGTATAATCGAGACTTTGATAGAATCACCTTTAGTATCAACCTCTGAGCTCTTTCAATGGTTATCAGTTTAGATTTACAAGCACCACCCCATGTGGTGATGCAATAGGATATAATGGACTGGACTAAGGCCTCGTAGACCATCATCACAGTCTGCCTCTCAGCCACGTCACGAAGGTCTTTAAAAATGTAAGTTAGTTTCCGTATTCTTTGGGATAGAGATGTTATATGATTTTCAAAAGTCAGGCAGGCATCAATTTCGATTCCTAAATATTTGATGCATTTAGTGGGGTTAATTTTGAGACAGTTACAGATAGGCATAGGAGGAAAATTACATCTATGGGCAATGAGATTGTGTGATGAATCAAATAGTTGGGGTCGATTTAGCATGGAATAAAGTAAGTAATTAGTTTTTGTTTCATTTAAGGTGAGGAGATTTGAAGAAAGCCAGTGACATACTGTGCTAAATCCATTTTGGGCACTATTGAAAAGTTGATCAGTAGAGTCTGCAAAAAAGGTTAAGGCAGTGTCATCTGCATAAGCAAAGATGCGACAGTTTTTAATGTTGAGGTTACAAAGATCGTTTATGTAACAGAGAAAAAGACTGGGACCCAAAATACTGCCCTGCGGCACACCGAAAACAACCGGCAGTTCGTTACTTATGTAGTCACCAATCTTTACCGATTGTGTTCTATTATTTAAATAGTCTTTTAATAATGCTAGTGGAATATCTCTGATGCCCAGGTCTTCGAGTTTTTGCACAAGGCGAGGAACAGAAACAGCGTCAAAGGCCTTGGCGAGGTCTAAAAATATTGTTAGACACTTCTTTTTATTGTCCAGATTATCCACTACAAAGGTGACTAGATCAAGTACGGCATTGTTGGTTGAGCATCCTGCTCTGAAACCATATTGTGCATTTGATAGTAAGTGGTATTCTTCAAGGTATTTGGTTAGCCTCTTGTTAATAAGGCGTTCAAATATCTTGGATAATGTTGTCAGTATGGCAATGGGCCTGTAATTACTGACGCTGTCTCTGTCTCCCGCCTTATGAATCGGCAGAACTAAAGCTTTTTTTAGTGCTGTAGGAAATATTCCAGATAAGAAACAACGGTTAATTAAATCAGTTAACACTGGGGTTATTGTTGCAGAGAGCACTTTCAATACCTCAGCACTGATCTCATCCCACCCAGGGGCACAGTCATTTTTTAGTTTAAGAATAGCTCTTTCAACTTCATCATGATCAGTAGGTAAAAGAACAAATGAATTGACTGGGGGTATAGCAGTCTTCTTAAAGTTAGGAATGTGAGAAGGAATCATATCCGATAATTGTTTACCAATGTTTGAGAAGTATTCATTACATTTGTTGATCGATTCTATGGGATTTTCTTCTGAACTCAGTAGTTGAAGAGGTAATGACTTTTTATTATTATTATTGGTGATTGTTTTAATAGTTGACCATAACTTTTTTGAATTGTTCTTTGACATAACTAGCTGATCTCTTTCGTACTGTTTTTTAAGTCTTTTTAATAAGTTATTACAAAAGTTTCGATATCGTATGTATGATATTTTTAGGATAACATCATTTGTATTCAATTTTAACTTTTTGTGCATTCTGTCTCTAGTACGAATACAACGCAACATGCCTGTAGTGATCCATGGTTTGATTATGAATTTAGTTCTGGGAATTAGTCGTTTTATTGAATTGTTTAAGATTAGCTGTTTTATAATACGAATAAAATTGTTCATAGCGTTATTTAGATTTGTTTCCTGGTATACCTCATCAAAGTTTTGTTTACTGCCCTCATATTTCAATTTCTTCATATCAATTTTATGTTGTATTTTTAGTTTTGTAGATTTATTAGTTATTTTAGATTGTAAACAGAATAAAACAGATTCATGATCAGTAAGACTGGTTCCTAAAGAAAAAGTGAATGCATTTGATTTGGTTTTTAATAATACATGATCGAGGCAGGTTTTGCCTCTGGTAGCGGTGTTGATGGCAGGAAGAAGTCCGTGGTAAACTAGAGTATCTAGGTATGCTGTAGTTTCAGGGCCGTTTCCTATAAGGTTTATATTAATGTCACCCACAATGATGATATTTTTGAATGATGTTAAACCTTCTAGTAGTGTGTGTAAAGAGGATAAAAAAGTATCAAGAGATTTAAAGCTAGGTGGTCTGTAAATCGCTATAATTACAGTATGATTTTTTATTTTAATTGTCAGACAATTTGCTTCCAGGAGATTAGGTTCATCTACAGTACATTCTAAATTACTGTTTGTGTAAACGACAACACCATCATTTTGGTTGTAGCAGTCAGTTGTTTTATAGGAGTTGTAGCCATGTATAATTGGTAAGTTAACAACCCGCGACAGCCAGCATTCTGATAGGACAATAATGTCACAGGACAATTCCAACCTCCCAAGCAGAATCAACAATTCATTGAAATTACAATTTAAGCTGCGGATATTCTGTTGGAGTATTTTTATAAATGTTTTGGGGTCTTTGAGATATCTGCAGCAGTCTTCGGGGTCGCAGGTTATTTGGGTACTGATATTAAATTGATCAATATTCTTTATAAGATTGTTAGTGTCGTCGAATGTTAAGCATAGTTGTTACATACTTGTGGAAATAATTTAAGGGACAATATGATTTTTGTTGTATTACTGCAATGATTTTTAACCAGTGCCTCCTGCAAGATTTTGGTGAGCATTGGATTGATTATGTAACTTATCAAAATAAATGATTTTGAATTGAGATTATTTTGTGTGTGCATAGGTACAGAGTATTTAAGAATGTAATCATTACATACTGTAGTGTAACAGGATTCTTGTATACAACTATAATCTATTATTGTCAACAAAGGAATACTTATGAAGATATAAAGGTATATAATACTTTTAAGTGGTATTGTATATATAGCAAGTAAATGTGTTAGTTTGGTGAGTAAATGTGTTAGTTTGGTGAGTAACTGTGTATGTTTGGTGAGTAAATTTTTGTGTGATATATTATAATTGATGTACAGGGATAAAATGAACAGGTTATCACAACTTTGCACATATTTTTTATAAATGTCGAAGACATACAAATAACAGGTTTTATGGCAGGATGTACAGTGAGATACCCTAACAACATTCAACATATATAAAGAAATTATTAGTCATTGTGGTTTAAGCTTTGCTATATCTTCCTCTCGTGAGATTAACTTTGCTGGCTCACCTTCTTTTAGGCGGATGTAAACTTTTCCATATGAAGTCCAACAAGCCGCATATCCATATTGTTTCACAGCTTCACGGGACATATAATATAAGCGTCTAGCCTGTAGGGTTAAGGACTCAGCAATGAAAATCGGTTTTGGTTCACCTCCTATCTTCAAGTGTGCAGTGTTCAGTTTTACTTGATTGGTTTTGTCTTTATTAAACATTTTTGAGGCTTTTATTATGGTTTCTTTCAGAGTGGTTGATGAGAATTCCACTGTAATAGGATTGGTCTTGCCTGTAGATTTTTTAGTCCTGTATATGTTCCTAACGTCAGTATCCAGTACATTGATACTCAGCGCTTCTGCAGCATTCCGAATCATGTTTGTTAAGGTTACTTTGTTTTCTGACGGTGTTTCTGGCACATTTCTCAATTCAATAGAAGATGCCTTTGAGTTACGTTCGAGTAATTCAATTTTCTGTTCCAACACTTTCACGTTATTTTTTAAAACAATGTTTTCAGACTTTGTTTGGTGAAGTTGAGATAGTATTTCGTCATATTTGTCCGACAGATGCTGAATACAATGTAAGATTTCGTTGTTTTGCTGCGACATACTTCTTAATTCCTGTTCAAATCTCAATCCTTGATTAGTTTGTTGAGTCTTCAGTTCGGTTATCAAATCTTTTATTTCACATATTGCGGTGTCATCATGTTTACGCTTGTAATTGCGACGAGTAACGTGAGATTGATCTCCGTGATCACAGTCAGATGTCACGCAGTCTGACCCTGTATCGGGCTCCTGCGGCATATTCAACGCTGGTAATTGTTGAGCTGGTGTTTTAGGTGGAGTACGTTGGGTCGCCATAGATATAAAATCCACAATCTAGGCAAGTTTATCACGGAATTCCAATTGACGGAAGGAATCTAACAATAATAGTTAATAGTGGGTAATCTCGCAATATGTTGTCACTGTCAAACCTCGCCGAACTGTTGTTTACATTGCTTCGTGCCACATTCGGTAAACTTCGGAGATCCGGGCGTGTCCGAGCGCCGCCGATGTTACCCGAGCCGTAGCCGAGGGACGACGAAGTTACACGACGAGAAGTTGACGCGCTGAGTCATGCGCAAAGAGGCTAATGGCTGCGTTAAAACTTCAAAAACGTTGTTAAGAAATCCTGAGATAGTGGGATAAGTTCCAATCGGATTTCAAAAATGATTCACACACTATTATGCCGGCTCACTAAGCAACTGATTATTGTGTAGTTCAATTGTATACTGTCACTTTTACACTAGTTTATGATTATTTTAACAGGAGCTACGTAAAACACGTCTCGTTCCACGTAGGTCGCGCGGGGGGGGGGAGTTTGAATATAGAACGGTTTGATTGTGAAACTATTGTGTCATCACTATAATATATTCATATCTCTATTTTAAGTGAATAAATATTATTATTTTTACCCTAACTATATCTAAACTGTCATGTAAAAATGTTTGTAAATGTCATCTAAAAGAAAAACACGCAATCAAATTCCAGATATTATTCCCTACATTTCAAAGTGTGCACTATAGAACTGTTATTATCTGAACAGTTATTATCGTGTTCCTATGTCCGCAATAAAATCCAACATTGATTGTCGAATTTTACAATTTTGACACAAATATCCAGCGCAGACAGCATACAAGTTTATTTTTCTAATACATTTTAATAAAAATCTCGGCCATCAACAGGCGATGTCTGGGAAACATTACGACTTCCATCAGTTCTAAGATCAAAAAGAATGTTTCTATCGACAACCATTGATTAGTCCCTCTTGTCACATCAAAGACCCTTCGGCCTATTGTATGACCTCCAATAATATTCCAACAATTTTTCTCAAAGAATTTCTATAGTGCATGTTATACGATAATAGGATCAAAAACGAAGGCCCTCTGATTGTAATTGAAGGCAAACGTAATGGTATTGACATGAGTGATGACAAGTTTAATGATCACTTTGATGATGATGATGAATGATGAATTTTCTCGGACACAAACTAAGTGTTATCGCCTTTAAAATTACATTATAACATACAAAGTAATGTTCGCGAAAACCGGACACATAAGTAACGCTGACGAATTTTAAAAAAGGTCAAGATTGACATAATAAACGTTAAATCTCTGCTAATGGCGCATTAACGTATTATGTATTGTCATTTATATTCTTTAAGAAGTGAATAATACTACTGAAAATTGTTTGAGTCCGTTTGAAGTCGAGATGTTGAACAGATTGGCAGTTTATTGCACGTATGTACTCGTACCATCGTTTTATGCACTTTGTATCTTGTAGATTATTTGCTTTATATTACAATGTTTCATAATTTCGTTATTAAGACAAATACGTAACCATTGTGTGAAGTATCAGTTCTATTTGTTCCGAGCGCTATTGTTTTTGGCACTGCCTCCATGTCATCGCCGGTCACTTGTCCCACTAATAAATATCCTTCACTCCTAAATGGCTTCGGAGAAAATAATAAATAAGTATCATTGACTTGAGCAGTTTTTTACAAATTTAATGTTTTAGACTTCAAAGGAGGTGAGTGGTGTGTGCAATAATTGGTCAATGTTAGGAGGCAACGACGCATGGCCTGCGCTCTGCCAAATGCAAAATGGTGAAAAAAAAACATTGTTTATGTGACGCCTTATTAACCAGAGATTTATTGTTGACGTTCCTCTTAAAAGTTTTCTGTTGTTTTTTTTTTTTGGCGTTTTAATTGTGAACCAGATGGTATCTCTGAGCTTCCAGTTGGTTCACAAAAATATTATTTTCATAAATATTAAATTAAAAAATATTATGTAATTTCTAAAACATGAGCAAAGTCTCCGCCTGAAGTGAATACAATCATTCAATGTTTCTACTTACATTATTTTTATTATTTTGACTAATTAAAATTACCAAAACACCGTCGCATTCGACTATGACAAATGACACATGACCCATGCAACCAGTTCGCTGTCAACCTCCAATATTAATTGCCATCTAAAACACAGGATGTCTATATTAACTGGAGAATTTGACAGCAATAGAATTACTAGCAAAACAGCCATTTTTATTTCATTCAGTCGATATATCACGGAAGATATTCACGAACAAATAGAATGTGATGTTGGCACAAACTACACACAACAAAGAGAGTGATAAATAAAATAATAGTACGGACACAGGGATGTCACTAACAGGAAATATACTAAATATTACAATATATTTCAACTTTAATGTCATCAATTTAATTCGTCAATTCGTTTTCCTGGACCAGAAAACAATTAATTAGAATATAACAATTAAATTACAAGTAATAATTTTACATTATCAGTGGCTAGTGACACAAAACAAAATTCATTAAAATATAACAATGCAATAAGTTACCTTTCATGACGGTATAAATACATATTTAGGTATCTATTAAAGTATGTGATAAACGGGTAGCAACATTAATTAAATTGTAATACCAATGTAAGTTAAAATTATTTACGACAAAAATATGTTTGTTCATTGTTTTGATATATATTAAGCTTACTTTCTTCTCGTTTTGTCAGCCCTATTGCGAACAACTGACATTTTCTCAAACATTGTATGAATATTGGTAGCATCTGCCTTGGTACAATATCCGCCAATATTATTAGTCCTTTCAGTATGGGTGATAATTAACATATTACTATTATCCCCGGCTTCTAAAATAAACTTTATTTGCTCAGTAATAATGCTGCCAGAGTATGAAGATTTCATAGAATAATTTGCAAGAATTAGATCACCCGGATCCATCATTTCATTATTGTTTCTTGGAGACCATTAGATTTTCAATATAATTTGCATGCCGATAAAATTGATCGTCACTAGAATCAATAATCAGAAGTAGTAGAACAAAACACAGACTGTCTTTTTTACCGCTTTTCATATGAAGCGTTTAGTCAAAATTGCTTCGTGAAAGAAAAACTAGAATAGTTTTTGCCCATAATGATCGGTGAATCAAAGCCAATTAACCCACGTTTACAATAATGTTAAAACATTTTATTCAATTTAACCAAAACCTCGTTACTCGTGTATTAATAAAAAACTGCAGACAAGATTCTGTTATTAAGAATAACAAAAAAAAACACATAGGAAACGGATGTTGTTACATACGACTTTGTGTCTACATATCTGTTTAGTTTTCAATAAAAAATCACCAGACGTACGAACATTAGTTTTCAAAAATAATATTCCTCTGTTCGAATAAATATAATCGTAAAACTGTTAGTTCAAGGATTTTATTAATATCTGTTGATTTTAAAATTAGATGTTCGTATCATTGGTTGTACTGAATCGGCTTCAGTTACAGCGATCTTACAAAACTAAATGAAAAGTAATTTATCATACATCTAAGCTTGGAACAGGATTTGGTTTGTGGAATGTGTAAATATTTAAATTGTTAAAAGAGCAATGACTAAGTAAGTATATTAGTATATACATATATTCCCAATCCAAACCAAACTTTGATCAATTATACTTACGTTAGCTACAAACAACAACTGTCCAAAAACAAATACAATTTGACCAGTATAACTACTTAACTAAAATACATATTAAATACTGTATGCATCTATGAACATTACAAAAATAAAAAGTAAACAATTATATCATAATCTTGTAGCCTATTGACCCCAGTTTAAGATGGCTCGGTTCTATTTAAAAGGTGAATACATAACATTAAAATTTCTTTACCAACAACTTAATAATAGCTAGCACTGATATCGGTTAACCTAAATTGCCAAGCACAGTTTAATTGATAAACGAGACGAAATGGGAAACAATAAAATATTTAAATTACAAAAAAATATATAATTATCTTTGGGTCACCGATCGACCGACCCATATTCAGAACGATTGGTAGACACCTATAGTTTAGATATCTATATAAATTCATATCATCTCTCTTCCATAATAGTTTTTTGTTTTCATTTAAAATTGAAAAAATAAAAGTTCAGTCTCGCTCATTTGAAATTAGTGATAATTTAGCATGACACAGATGAGAATTTTTAATTAATTCAAGGTCGTACGTAAGCTTAGCTAAGGATATTTGAATAATGCAAATGAGTAAATTAATATGACCTTGAAAACGTGACATAAAGATACCTACGATTCTGTTTAGAACCAGATCTTTTATCTTCGTATTGTCGGGGCTTCCCATGTGCATAAAAGAACATCTAAGATTACTCATTCAGTTGATTCAGACAAGCGTACAACGAAAAATTCCAACAAGACAGTTCATGTAGAAGAATTTAACAAAACCAAATCGGTCAACTTGAACTTGCCCAACAGTGGACCAACAAAGCATTGTGACGAAGATGTAGCATTAGCTTTTGTTCACACCCCAGCACGTGTGAGCCGACTACCGTCACAGAACGTCATTATTTGCATACCAACTGGTTCCGTCTATACGATATTAATCAAAGGTTTTATTAGTGAACATCAAAGAATAAGCACAATGCTAAGATCTCTTATAAGGTTCCCTCAATACTATTGTTACTTTTGTCTGAGGTTGATTTACGAGCGGCCACTGTTGTTGGCCCAACGTATTGTAATGTCAGTTTTTGTTCGGCCGCCGACATTGTACTACCCCTTCGTCGGTCCAGCGCGGATGCCTTTATTCAGGTTGATCTCACTTTGATGCTTCTAACTCGGTACAATGCCCCGTGTGAGTCACAACAGATTTTATATGTATGGGATTTGCATATTTCAAGTCGTCCGCGGTTTCCTCCGTAGTAACAATTTTTATGGATTTATTCTGCTTTTGAGGTAGAATTTTCTTAAATTGTATAAGAAGTTTCAATAATGTTTAAAAAGTTTTCGTGGACCGATATGGAAACACCTTCAATAAATGAACTAATTTGTTAATTAACGAAAGCCCAAAACGAGTATGATATTTTTTTATCAATTTCAAATTCTCATCAAAAATTCACGAGGACCACCGATTTCAATATTACCTTCCCATCTTATAACCCTTTGTCCTTCATCAAGTCCTTGACCGTCCATTGTGAGCTTTGCCACACAAAAGCGCGGCTGCGATTGAGCCCCGCATGTAATTTTCATGGTTCGCTCCTCACATTCACGCTTACATCCACTCGCTTCCAAATCATTACGTTCTTTACCTTTGTGTCTGCCTTCCCCGTCTTTATTACGCGGTAATACTTCATTGTACACATCTTATTCTTTATTAGACAAACCATTGTGAGCACTACTCTCTTGATTGGCTCTCAGAATTTTTTCAACGCTGTTTTGAGTAACATTTGCGTCATCAATACTAATGATTGCAACCGGTAGCACAATACTTATTGTTGTGTTCGTTTTTATTTTGTCTGTACAAGTTTTTTCTTCGTCTTCAGAATTTACATCGTCATTACATTTAGTTGGATTTTTATTACTATAGTTTAATAACAATAAAATATTGTTGGGATCAAACAAGAGTGTGCGGGTAGCGGGCTTGCCGTCCGATCAATAAATATGTCAAACTGATAAACAGTTTGCATAGATTATGATATCCTAATTATACGACGTGATTTATTTGTAAGTATTGACTTCATTATATAATCTCTATTCTAATTTCGGTGATAGCTTGTGAATACGTGACTACTATTAATAGGAGTTGTATCAATATAACATAATTGCTGTTTGTTAAGGAATTACCGTCAATTTGTCACTACGGATATCTTATTCCGCAGTTTCCAACTGTATGTATACCTACGCAACTAAATCGTAGATACTATCGTACATTTATACAAAATAAACCATCAAAACAATAGATAAAATTTTACGGCACAAACTACATAAAATACATATACAACATATAAGAGATCTTTGTCCGTCCAAAGTTTTGTTCAAAACGAAAATTGAAGTCATAAAAGTTTCATTATAATCTCAAAGATAGCACCGCAGTCGTATGATTGAACACCACGCACGAAGTGCGCACGACCATCGCTGAACATTAGGGGCCTACCACACTCGCAACCATTCGCAACGACACAACAGCTGTTTGGAACTGGACAAATATAAATGTCCTTGGTACATGAAATTTTGTAGACCAGATGTTTGTCATATCATCTGATTTATAAATAGAAATTATAATTAGGATATCATATCATATCATATCATATCATATCATTTATTGCATTCCATAATGTACATTTGGTGGAAAATATAAAATAATAGAGGTAGTCACAATTATGGACCCTGATGGGCACAGCAAATAGTTAGAAGAGAGGAAGGCGTTTAATGTAATATAGTAGGTAGTATGTAGTATATTATTTAAGTATTTATTTATATTATAATATTGCGTATATTTTTGTATAGCATAACTTCGTTTTATAGTTATTTTTCTTTATATGTTGCTTTTATTTAATTTTAAGTTATTTCTTTATCGGTAATATACTCGTTGATTGTATAGTATGCTTTTTTTATTAAAATTTGTTTTAGGATGTTCAGGAACTTTGTGTCACTTGTTTCGTCCTTGATTTTGTTGGGCAATTTATTGTATATTTTGATGCACATCACGTAGGGGCTGTTGGAGTGTAGTGTCATGTTGGAGGTAGGTAGCATCAGCATATTTTTGTGTCTCAGTGATCTATTGGTGTGTTTGTCTCCGCGTTTGGTAAAGAAGTTTGAGTATCTCCTAACGAATTTACATATTTCTAATATGTAGATGCATGGTAATGTGAGTATTTTGTGTTTTTGGAAATAGGGTTTGCAGCTGTCTGATCTTAGCTGTTGGATCTTTATCATAAGAAAATTTTTTATTGCGAGCTGTTTTTAGATCTTTTATATTCCATTTTACGGACACGATTTGACAAGTCGGTAATGAGACAGAAGTTTTATGTTATCTTTATAATAACTGAAAATATTACCTTATTCTGGACTTTTTATTACAAATTCTCAGTAAATAAAGCTTTAAGTTAAATAGACGAGTCCTTTTAAATTACCAAACCATGCGTAATTTATGTAATACCTATGTACATTTGTATTAAGAATTTTACAGTCTGATATCTTTATTGGTTTTAATAATATAATATCATGAAGAATATGATGTACCTAGATCTGATTAAATTTACGAGAAAACGCGCTGTTGAAACTGTTGTGTGAAGAGTGCTTAATAATCTAAATCTGTACACAATCCAGTCATAAAATATGGATCCAACAATAAAACAGAAGTGGTCCGTTCTACTTCAGCACTGGCGAAAGTGTTCTATCTACACCTATATTCTTAGAAGGATGAACTTTTTATTGCCGTGCACTGTTTAATTTCTTCTAATCCAACAGATTATGGTGTATTTTTGTTCGAAGTATATTTAAGAGATAATAGACAAACAATGTTTTGGTTTTGAAGTTTATTCGTGCAATATTTTGTATCGTAATCTCTGAGATCTTTGTGATGGTGGAGGAATTAGATCGGAATGTTTTTTTTCTGATCGGTGATATTCAGATGTTTTTTCTATGATGAGGTTGAACTTTTGAACTTATACTGTAAACTTTTTTGTCCAATCGATTACAGGATTCTTTTGGAAACCAAATTATAATCTAAGCTTAACTCATATTACACATACATTTTTTCAACAATAGCTACTGAAAAAAACACACCTGTGTTTTTACACGAAGCTAATTCTGACAACAAAGCGTATTTATATATATAACCACAGTCTATTTAACTAAGAACAAAGTGCTACGTCGCACCACCAGCCACTAAATAAATCAAACGCGAACAATATTACCCCTTTATTATTGTTTTTTATGAATTATCGACTACATCTGATCTCTTTTTATTTTCTTTTGTGTAGCCACCGGTAACATTCATCATGTTAACATGTTATTGTTACAATCTTTGTAGTGTTGTCTCTGGATCATCATCAGCCTATCGCAGTCCACTGCTGGACATAGGCCTCTCCAAGTGCACGCCACTGAGATCGATTTTCGGCTTCTCGCATCCAGCTCCTGCCAGCCGTCTTGCGCAAGTCATCACTCCACCGTGCCTGAGGACGTCCTACACTACGTTTACCGAGGCGTGGTCTCCACTCTAGAACTCGTTTACCCCAACGGTTATCGGTTCTTCGGCTAATATGGCCAGCCCACTGCCACTTCAGCTTGCTGATTCGGTGGGCTATGTCGATGACCTTGGTTCTCTGACGGATTACCTCATTTCTGATGCGATCCCTCAGAGAAATGCCGAGCATAGCCCTTTCCATAGCCCGCTGAGCGACTTTAAACTTGTGAACCAGCCGTACCGACAGTGTCCACGTTTCGGCTCCGTAAGTCATGACAGGTAGGACGCACTGATTGAAGACTTTTGTCTTTAGGCACTGTGGGATCGACGATGTTAGGACTCGACGTAGCTTCCCAAATGCAGCCCAACCCAACTGAATTCTCCTATTCACCTCGTCCTCAAAGTTGTTTCTACCTAACTGCAATGTCTGCCCGAGGTAGGTTGTCTCTGGATGTGACTCGATTTATTTTCGGTTTTTTGGTATCGATAGTTTTAGTTTCAGTATCGATATGATTATGTAGCAGCTTAGGTAAAACGATTGTGTTTTTTGCTTAATGGAAATATATGAATTTTTAAATAATTTCATATTTATTGACAGGTCTCACGTTATAAGTCATCATTTAACCAGTAGCAATTAAACCCGTAAACCACAAATATTTTTCTAGCACATTTTAGGAGTGTTTACAATTTCACCTCAGATGATGAGACATGACGATGTCGACTCATATGAGTCAAACAACGTTCGATATGAGGTCAGAATATCGACTGTTCCCATCACTATACTCGACATTAGTCATAAGAATTCGTTTTGTTCCGTGGGCACGGGTCGTTTGTGCGGATTAAGACGCCCTTGATGATCCAAGATGGATTCTGGATTCCAACACATTCTT
This sequence comes from Helicoverpa assulta, assembly GCA_963856015.1. Classification (NCBI taxonomy): domain Eukaryota; kingdom Metazoa; phylum Arthropoda; class Insecta; order Lepidoptera; family Noctuidae; genus Helicoverpa; species Helicoverpa assulta. The sequence goes on from CAWLCW010000027.1 coordinate 6,934,092, forward strand.
TCCATATCCCTGAGATTTGTTTCAATCTTACAGTATTAGAATACAAATATATCTTGTAAAGTATAGCAATGCTTATTAATGTCAACAATTATTATAGTAAATGTCTGTCATTTGTAACCTGCTTTTTGTTTGTTTTTATTAGAAGTGTACAAGCAGTTTGTCGCTTCACAGTTGGATATTATACGACATTATTTGTGGTGCTACTGTGTTATTCTGCTATCAATATTTGACCGTAGTTATATCTCATTATTTCTCGCCTTACACTCAATCTTTAGTTTTATCATAAAATTATTTTTTGCTAAATGTTTCCTAAGCAAAATTCTCACCAATCCTCGAACTTCGACCCGAACATCCAGCAATTATAATCACAATAATTACAAACCATTAATATGACGAAATAAATTTCTCCAACACACAAAATAATAACTTTACACATCCCATAGTAAAGAAGAGCAACCCGTTCGTTTATTACGAAACAGTTTCATAAAGTGTTAATAGCAACAAACTGGTAGTTATAGCCAAAGTAATTAACGCTAACCTTACATTATCTGCTATTAACAATAAACGTGGACATGCTGTTAACACACATTTGTGTTGCGGCGTTATAGATTTTCTAATAGCATCTGAGAACGTATGAATCCAATTATAATTTAAAATCCGATTTCCTGTTGGAACTTTATCAAAGGAAAAGAAAGTAGACAAAGATGATGGTGATGCTACTAATACAAAAATTCCAATAACAGTAATTACGAAGAAAATAGCTTCTGAAGCAGCAAAGGAAGTTTCTGAGGCAAAAGCAGGTATTCTTTGTTTTCTAAACCATCATAATAACCGTTGACAACACAGAAATCCCCACAGTCATGAATGAACGTTTATAATATGTTATATTCGCGTTCACAAACTGAAATAAACGAGCGAACGGAAACGGCCGTAATATTATTAGATACGACAATTCTATTATTTTTATTCGTAACATATCTCGGTAGATTTATACTTGAATCTGGCTCGGTATGGTAATGATTCCCAGAAGCTATGGCGTTTTACACCTAATTGAAATTCTTTAATGAGATCATTCATGGAATTTGTTTTGTGTGTTCATTTTTGCGGTCTAGCTATGAATTTTAAAAGAATCTAGTTTTAGGTATTGGAATTTCACGCGAGCAAATTTTTATTGCAGGTGCTCAAATTCTTGTTTAACCTGAAGCTCATCTTTGTGCAGATTTTTAAATACGAATTTTGAGCAGGTTTCTACATCATTGCCTTCAATTACAAGTGTGCGCAGTTTTTTCATTCCTCAGCTCGCATGTAAACTTTTTTTATAAATAGAACGCAAATATAAAAAACTCTTGCAATTATAGATGCCATTAACTCTAAAAATAAATATCGCGTTCAAGGTCTTCCAGTTTCAAATATTTTGGCGCCGAAAAAAGTGACATGGCGCATGCCGTTACAATTTATTGAAAAGAAGTCTTGTATTGGTTTGAACTATATGTAAATCATAATAAAAACCTATGGATCCCTGAATATCATCAACATCAACATGTAAAAGAAATAATTTATTGTTGATAGGAACATTTTTGTTCTTATTTTTGGTCGGCCAATGTCGCATGTATGACTGGGAGCATCTTTCATGTGGATCGCCACGCATTATTTATAAGAAACACTGTTCTGTTCATTGTTTCATAATAAAACATTAATTTTGTCAACGGCTACGGCTGGACGCTCCGCGACAATATTAGAACTTCCGTTCGCTTGAAAAAATGTTCGAGATTCGATAAAATGTAGGCGAATGCGACCGCTGAAGTATTTTATTATCATACCGAATTGTTCTATCATACTGAAATATGTGATTATGTCCGTAAGGTTAAATGATGTTTATTTCCAAGCTCACATCGAGGAATATAAACTTTCGAATTATCTCCACAGAAGAAAGACGTTTCCGTCACGATTTTTATTTTTTATTTAACTTTTGCAAGAATAGGTTCTCGAAGATATATAAACGCAGCGGTTTTCAACAAAAAAGTTTTCAATGGCACTTGAGAATCAGACGGATAATATGGAATCACTTGAAAATGATGGGAACCGACCCAAAAATCGCTTTCGAATCAAGAAGTCGCCCAAACTGTTTCGCACACATGCAAATCTTGTACAACGACCAACAAAAACAAAAAGCTCTTCAGACGGCTCCGACAAAAACAAAACTACACGTGCAACTTAAATGGAAGCAAAAAAGGTCAACAATATGCCTAATCTACAATCCGTGTCACAGGCTAAAGGTTACGGAAGGTTGCACAAAAAACCATACAAAACGAACCATGTCCCGATGAAATCGACCCTAAGACAGTCATCAGCGATTCGATTTTATGTTCTATTTCATTTGTTTTAGGGTTTAAATTGATTATGAATTCAGAGACAGGATCTGAATGGCATTGTTCGTACCTTAGGGAGTAGTGACAACAGATTTTTGTCTTTTTTTCAGTCATTTCACATGTGGCATCGCAATCCTGGACGATATGTGACACATGTGGCGGTTTAAAGTTACTTCTCGATAATGACTGGCTCTTCAGTTTCTCATGCCTTGGAGCGTCCATTACGAGATTTTTGGTTGAGTCTAATTCCAAATTGGTGTCAATGCACCTTTCTTTTTGATGTTCACCTTTTACAGTTTTTAGTGGAATATGATATGTCTGGTCAGCAGTCAACAGGTGATGTTGATTTGCTTGACAATTTGTATTCTTTCCAAAACTCACTAATATCACACCTACTTACTATATGTTGATGTTAATTTTCTCAGTAGGTATATTCTGTTTCACAATTTTATAGAATCTGAAGGAATTAAGATCGTAAAAGAAATTGAGATGGTAGTCGAAATAGCCGGCTCTAAGCTACACCATCCAATATTTTAACGACACAAAACAAAACATATAAATAACCATTGCACAGTAGTAACAACGTTATGTATCTGGACAATAAATTCAGATGCAGCCATAAATAGACCTATAAAAATTATTTTACGATACACGAGTGAGTTACATTAAGACAATGTTGAGGGTACATTACACAATGAAAACATTATAGTTTAATTGATTTGGCCACAATGCTCTTTATGTGAACGCTGGAAGTAACAAAGATGTTATTGTCTATCAAGCAGACGTCTGGAAATACTTGACCGAAGACAAAATGGCTTTGTACCGATGGCAGGCGCCAACGGTAATTTAATATGGATTCTAATTAATCAGGTTTGATTCTGGTCTTGCGTTTGGTAGCGTGGGATACGGGAGGGTTTATTTTTTGATTGGTCATTTGATAACAATTTGATCTGCCTTTTTTCTTTAAGCGTTTTTAAGAAACATGTGTTTTTTTTTTAATAAACTTTATATGTATTTAAGAAATGAAAGTAAGAATCTTATCGATTACATTTTAAGTCAGGAAAAATAAAATTATACATATTTTAAGAACGGGTACCGTAATATTTTTTCAATTTCAAGTGTAGGTAGTTAGCTAGATTTTTCAATACAACAGGAAATTAATATTAATTCTTCATTCTTGTTGGAGATCCAAAAATAACACATTAATCAGTACTATGCGCTCCAAAATTACAATAGGTATAGATTTTTCGTCACTTATTTGTGGTCAAAAGAGGAAAATTTCACTTACCGTCCTGATAAGCTTTTATGCGAATTAAAGATGATAATTATTTACCTGTAAACAAAAATGAATAATGTTAGAAAAGTCTTAAAACCCTATAAGGAAATGCGATATGATTAACTCAAGCACTAGCGTCAGAATGAATCACTTTATTTTCTAATTGGAATTTGTATTAGTTAAATTATATTAAGTAATTCTTCCTTAAAAGTCGTCAGGCTGCTGATAAGCAGGAATTATGATGAATTATTCTATTGTGGACTTTGCACATATGTTCTTACTTCAAAACTAGCTTTAATTGTTTGGTTGGTCCTAATGTAGTACCTTGTGGAATTCCATATTTGACATACAAGAACAACAACTGTGAGTGATTAATTTGGTCAAACACACATTTGCTTGAAAAAATCAATACATTAACTGAATAAAATCCCTAATAAATTAACAAAGCACCCACATGGGTGATATAAAAAATGGCAAGCTCAGGATTCGAATAGAAATTCGATATTATTTTTTCCCAATACCCGATGCGTCCAGATGTGTTAATGCAGTACATATGTTCAGTTTATCTCGAGCACAATACCATGCCTGCTCATGGCTTGTCTTGCACGAATTATTTATAGATACCATTCCTCTTTTGTTTAATTATAATATGATTCAATTTTTCATTGGAAGCGTAGGTGGGTTCTATTTTGTGGGAGCCATTGGCGTATGTAATGTGCAATGATTCAGTGATTTATTTTTGTTGAACTATTAACTCTCGTTTAACTCCTGTAAATTTATCTATTGATATTGTAGCAAAAATACTAGTTCTAGCTATTACTAGAACAATTGTGTGAGCATGATTCAGGATAATGTCTGTCTCAAAAGTTACATAGTGTTCAACTTCCAATACTACATTTGAATCATATATGAATCTATTACTTCCCGAATATCGTCCCTTAATAGTCCCAATACAAACGTCATTAGTCAGCCCTCTTACTACATCCCCGTCTTAAATCACCAGATGTCAATGATCAACATCGTTAAGGAGACTCAAAGAGACATTCAAAACAATAGTTTTAGTGAGTGTAAAATGAACCGATACTTGATAGTTTCTGTAAAGGCCATAAAATCTGTCATTAATACCGTAAAAGGGATGAAACCGTGGAGGGAGTTATGTGCAGGAAATTAAGGAAAAGGCCCCTTTATGAAGTTAGCTGATGGTTTAGTAATGTTGGAATTGCAGTGCCTTACTGTTACTGTTACTGTTACAGCCTTTGTATCGTCCCACTGCTGGGCACAGGCCTCCTCTCACGTGGAGAAGGATGCCTTGCCCAGTCAATATCACGAACTTCGTGTCGATTGGCTAAGAAAGTACCGATGAGGGATTTTAAAGAAAATATGTATTGTTGATTCTGTTTGACTTTCAGATGTGTGGTGTTGTATGGGGTACCTACATTGAATTTGCACTAAACCAAGAATATTTACACGAAAAAAAAAAAAAACAGTTTCACGCAATTCCGTGAACGGAAGTCCCGTAGCAAATGCCTTGAATTATTATGATAACATTTTTGACCATAAAATTGGAACTATTACGTACATAGACGCATAATAAAGAGTTTTACGAGCGTCCATCGAACGCAAGCTTATATCTACAGGATGCAGGATTATCAAACAATGTACTATAGCTTTAAGATCTGAAGCCGTTAAAATATTATAGCGTTTTTATTATGATAGATTTTGGGTGGAATTGATATCGGGCCCTGAATTTACATAGGTTAATGGTGGTGTACAGATGGTTTCAGTAAATAGACTTCAGTTCGTACATAGGTGCCCAAAATATAACTTTGTAAATCAGGCGTAAGAAAGTTGCCGTGAATGGTGTCTGACAAAAGGATAATTTGGCTGTGGAATATGATAAAGTAAATTATATTGTTTTTTGAAATTCCTTATCTAGATTTTCCATTGTAGGTACCATGATAAACTGTCTACATATTATGGTATTTCCAAAGCCATATTTAACACTGATATGGGAAGTTAAGCCAAAACTGTAAAAACGAATACCTATCAAAATTGATTAAAAATAATAAAGCCATAACATTTCCGTCAATCCAGCACAATATTTTCATTAAAAGCCAAATTGAATTAACCTTTTTACTAAACAAACACCAGAAGGCGAATTTTCCTAACGTTTTTATATCGACGATATAATTATACGCATCTAAATCAATCTCCATACAATACAGAAGCAATATGTCAATCGATTTTTGTTTCGACAGCCATTTTTCCCTCCTACAAACAAACAGACGTCTGTTCAATAGTAACATGTTTACTTTTAGACGTCACTTCAGCTATAAATTATAGGAAATCACATTAATCTTTGTTTGACTCAATTTTGGAGCGATTCCGACTATCGTGGAGTTTAAACAGGAATTTTGGGAATGACAATACTAAAATGTTATGAGAATTTTCTGAGAATACGTTCAGATAGAATTGTAGATCTTGAGGCTTCACAGTAGTAGATTACAATAAAATTAATCTGTCTTAGAATTTACTTTCGTGTAAGTACCAAACATATTTTGACGTTATCGAAATCGGCAAACAGAAACAAGTGAACTAAAAACTTCTCTGTCAAAAACACTTGTAAGTAGTACAACCAAATGAAAATCTTCACCGATCCATGACACATCGAAAAAAATCGGCAGCAACAGCTTTCGAATTCTCTCAAATCACACAAATATTAGGACAAATCCTCAATAATAAGATCAAACTTGACTCCAAAAGACCCCATTTCACACGTGTTCCATACAGGTATTTCTTTAGAACAGGGTCGTATGTCCCCGACAATTGTACAGGAAACTCTTTATTTTCTATATCCAGACGAGAGGAGAGTCGGCACGTAGGCGACTGGTATTGTAAGCTCAATGTGGAAGATGAACAATGGAAATTATATGCTTCGTGATAAGGCGAAGTAATACAAATATTAATACGGTTGAGTATGATCTTGAATTTTAGTATTTAACTTACCTATGACTTACCTAATTCATTGCTATATCCTACTTCCTACTTCCTACTTATATTATAAACGTGAAAGTTTGTGAGAATGTATGGATGTATGTTTGTTATTCAATCACGCAAAAACGGCTGGACCGATTTAGTTGAAATTTGGTATGTAGATAGGTGATACCCTGGATTAACACATAGGCTACTTTTTATCAACACACCACGCGGGCGAAGCCGCTGGCGGAAGCTAGTAAATCATAAATTCGTAGGTTCCGTTTGGCAGACCTACTGAAGAGTTTGAACTCAGAAACCGAGTACAGTAAAGTGGATAGGTTATCTTGTTTTAGTTAGGTACCTATATTTGACATTGATCTGTCTTTGGTATCCGTCTTAAAAATATTTCCTAGGTCCCCAATGTACCTCCCTATCTATATCTATTAATATTGTTTACTTCAACGCGCTGATCTCAGGAACTACTGAAACATACTTCGGTGTTTTTCTCGAGGAAGGCTATAACTATAAGTATCCGGGTGTACGAACTAGTTGCGAGGTGAAGACGCTGGCGGAAGCTAGTATTTTCATATAAAATCTCCATACTATTCACAATTTGGATCGAATCATACATTTTGTTTGCAGTATATAATTCCTGTAAAGGAACATTTTTCCTAGTTGGCAGGCGCCCGACAGTGCTATTTGAATCTGGGTATTATTTGTACGCGTGCGAAACGTTGACAAGCAGATGCGATAGATGGATATACGCGGAAATCGTAATTAGTTGGAGTTCATTCAACTTTCCGAAATATAAGCTTTCGTTTATTTATCAATTACTAGCTTTCGCCCGCGGTTTCACCCGCGTCCCGTAGCCGGATGGTGACAAAATCCTAAAACCTTCTCCCGGGTCTAAGTTACCTCCCCTCTAATTTTCAGCCAAATCGGTCAAGACTTTTTCATGTTATGTCGTGACAACGGAAAGCGGGTTCCATTTTTATATATATAGATGAAGCAATCTTGTCGTCATCTAATGTAAAAAGTCTAAAATCTATATCTATACTCGTAGGTACATAATTTATAAAGCTGAAGAGTTTTTTGTTTGTTTACATGAACGCGGTAATCTCAGGAACTACTTACTTAAAGGATCGATTTGAAATTCTGCGTAAGATTGCTCGTTTATCAAGGAAGGATTACCCATAGTCTACTTTTTATCTAGATTTATAGATTAGTTCCCACGAGACACGGATGATACCTGGCGGAAGCTAGTAAGACAAACGAATAAGCGAGAAGTTACTCCAGATTACCGATTTACCTTCCACAATAAACATATTCCACTTGGCTCCAATTCTTTCCCTAACAATGGCACTTCCTCAGCATTCTGTAGTCGCCCTTCAATAATTGCACAATAACTACACAATAAAACACGTGCTAGCAAACAGAAGGGTTCCCTACAAATAGGGACACCTAAAAAGTACACCTATTGGGGATTCTTTCGTTTGGTTGTGTGTGGCTCAAGTTAGGACATTAAGCGAGATTAGAAAAGAGTAGTACCCAACTACCAAAGATTTATTCACTGAAATTCTAACACTGAAAGATTTCTTCAACTCAGTCCAGCAGTTGATGAGAAACACGTTGAAATAATCAAACTCTTCAACTTTTTGTATAAATAAACAGCCACGGTTTACTGGATATATCATACTAGCTTCTGCCAGCGGTTTCACTCGCATCCCGTGGGAACCTCGGCACGGACCCGGATAAAAAGTAGGCCTTCCGGTATAGCCTTCCGCGATAAATGGGCTATCTAACACTGAAAGAATTTTTCAAATCGGACCAGTAGTTCCTGAGATTAGCGCGTTCAACAAACAAACTCTTTAGCTTTATAATATTAGTATAGATAGGAATGGAAATATCATCTGCTAAAATGCATGAAAGTTTTTTTCCTCTTTGGAAAGCCCGTGATCAGGAACAGGACAAGATCTTTAACCAGCCTATTGGACTATAATGGTGGGAGAATAGATCTACTGCTTTTGTTTTAGGCTTTCTTTCTGGGATTTAACATAAGGGAACATAACATCAAGCTACTTCAATCTATAAAATTTTCCCAATCAGCATTGAATCTTACACTTCAAGGATAAGTTCTTCAAATATCTCAATAGGGTATTTTAGTCTAGATGAGAAAAAAATTAAAAGTGTATAACAATGATTGTTTAGAGGAAAAGCAATCGGGAAATGTTAGTTTCACTTCGTAAGGTACATAAATATATTTTTTATTGCAGTTTAAAGTTTTTAGGTTTTTTTATCTGTCTTTGAACACTACGAAATGTCGCCGCCATGCTAATGACGTCATTACGGTAGTAAACAAAAGTGTCATATATCAGTGTCAGTATTTATATCCACTGGTACTTGAATCCATAATTTGTCTGGTGTTTTTACACTAGTGTTCTCACATTCAGAAACAACACACCAACGATACGGAGCATAATTACTCATTATTAAAATTTTCAATACATATCAAAATATGTATTACTGACAGCTGTAGTTTGTTTACTAACGTAATGACGTCATGACCAAAAAACAATCATGGCGTCCGTTGTGTGCCGCGTTTTCGCGAAATACGCGCGAAATTTGAAATTATGATAAAACAATTAATTTATATTCGTACATAACGTGAGAAAAAAAAATATTTTAAACTTTTTAGAGATATATTAAGACTAAAGAATTTATTCAAGATATATTTCAAAAATGCATGTAATACCCTATTATCTTGCGTTACATAGGTATTAAACACTGACGATACGTTACCCCAGTGTCAAATCCCGCGGATCGCTTAAAACTTCCAACGGTCCCCTTTTGTTCTTTTCTAAGACTCAATGAAAGAAACGGAAGGCGTTGTCTACGGGAATCGTCGAATTGGGGGTTAAGGCGAAAGGGCGCAATCCATTGTGGGCCCATCAATGAAGTTTATTTAGCATAAAATTCCCTTCAAATAAATTTTAAAGAGGTGTTAATGCGTTTGTGAAGTACTCTCGTGTGATGTAATGTTTGTTTTTGAAATTGCGAATGTATGGGTAATTTTGAAATATGGCGGATTGTTCAAATATCGATTGTGTCTGAATAGGAGTTGAGTTCAAATTCAACAGTTGATTATGGGAATTACTTATTTGTGTGATTTTAAGGTATATTTTCACTAATCGAATATTGCCGCATTTTTTTAAACTTTGAGGAAGAATTACAATTTTGGTTAGTCACTACACGAGCCCGAGTTTCGAAAAATTATCTATACTAATATTATAAGTAAAGCTGAAGAGTTTGTTTGTTTGTTTGAACGCGCTAATCTCAGGAACTACTGGTCCGATTTGAAAAATTCTTTCAGTGTTAGATAGCCCATTTATCGAGGAAGGCTATAGGCTACTTTTTATCCGGGTCCGTGCCGAGGTTCCCACGGGATGCGGCTGAAACCACTGGCAGAAGCTAGTCCTACATAATTAGCCTTACCTTTTACTTGTTAAAATGGTGACGTAACGTAGTATTTTCTTTTAAATTAGGAAAGTACAACAGGCTTCAAATTTACGTCAAATCAGCCACAAAAACACACTAAACCTAAGAGCATTACTCACTGCACAGTGAACCAATTCGATAAAGTTATGGACAAAATACGAAAATGCCATTCAATAAGCATACTGCGTATTTCTATTACATGTGTATTCACAATGGGACGAACAAAGACGATACGTGGCGGGAATTAATAAAAAAAATCGAGGGCAAAGGCAGGGTGGGTTAATGCTGCCAGTTTGAATCAAAGAAATGTCACAATGGTGATGGGAGACGTGACCTACCTATGTGATTTGGTCGGGTAGTCGCCAGTATTTGTCTTGTAAATCTGATGGGTGTGTCGGATAAGAATCCTAATAATAGGGCTTTGGTGTCGTCTTTTTCTTTTTCGTTATTTTCAGGTGGGAAAGTTTTTGAATTGAGATGTTATTTATTTTGTTCCTTTGGATTCTTAAAATAGATCATTTAGTTTCTTTAGTGTTGTCTAACAAAAATCTTAAGTCTTGTTTTGAAGGAGGGCTAAACAGTCACTATAGTTGATAATGACATACTAAGGAAATTCTCAGTTCGTCATATGTAGTACCCAAATGCGAAATATGAAGTACGAATCCTTTGGATAACCGAAAAAAAATCAGCTTCGATAATTAATCACTAAACATTTTTTCACTTCAATTACATGATTACAAATAACTAGATGAATAGCCACAGTCAACACACGATGTGGCTTATAATATGGTCATTAGTAGCCATTAGCCAACTTGACGCAATGTAACAGATTTGTTTGAATTAAATATGATTGCTTGCGATTACAACACTGCTTCTTAGAAATTATAAACCTACTAACCTAAAGAGAAGTTTTATCTAAATGCATATAGAAAAGAACTTGATTAATTGTTGTGGATTATTATGTAGTGAGAGCATGGCTAATTTAGGAATTAATTTCAAGTTCGTTTCTATCAACTACAATTTACTACCAATGTTAGCCTAAGCGGAGAAAAGCACTAGCTAAAAAGTATCAGGTCTTAACAATAATAAGGAAAATTACTAAAAAGTTAAAAGAAAATTATTTTTTACTAAGTAGGTGCTCCCTAAGTCTAAACGGAATAGTTCGCCCACATCAAACAAAAATGACCGAGTTCCTAGATCATGCGATGGAATAAAACGTGATTTCAAACAGCTTAACGGTCAAAAACTGTTTATTATAATACTTACATGTAAATAAAAAACTACACTCAAAAACGTTACAGCTATCACACGTTAACTTTGAAAAGTTCATAAACATTAGAAGTCTTCGTGACCACAGTGTTTAATTTACAACATCAACTGGACAAAAAACCACATCCTATATATTTTATTAAAAACTAATAAATCGGTTATTAAAATCGACCGCATCTTCGGTTTTATGAACTTTTGACGTTGCCTATTTAGTGCACATGGTTAAATAGTTACTTTTTTTAATATACCTCGCATCCGCTGCAAGCAAAGGTTTATATTTGATTGAATTTACGACTGTTTTCATTGCGCGGTGTTTTAATATAAATATGTTCGCCGTTTCCTGTTGGTTAATAACAAAAATAATATTTATTAAAAACAATTGGTGTAGTTATCCTATTTTCTGGAACTGGTATGTATTTATTATTGTAATGTTTTAGGTTTGTTCAGTCTTCTGGGTTTGTTTTGTCGGCTGTGAAGATTAATGAGCAACAATGTAAATATGGATGGATAATGAGAAAGTTCCTTGTATTTTAACTCCCTCTAACTAGGGTACATGGTTTCTGTTTTTTCTATTTTTTTTTCAGTTACAATGCAACATGCCTATATGATTTTTTTCCAAAACAGTCTTTGATAAAATTATATTATTTCAAAATGACAAGTAAAATGACCAATTACTGGTCAAAGGTAGGTACTAAATAGAACAGCAAAATTTTCCGCGGAATCAATATAAAAGCTGGAAACCAGACGCTTCCCCTGATTTAAATTTTCTTTTATCTTTTTTCATTTTTAATAAGTGTTGATAGTTGCCATCACATTTTAATGTTTTACCTACATTCATTGAAGTGTAACTGATCCATAAAATTTTACAGTCATTTCCGAAACTACAGCAAAAAATATAGGATATAAAAAAAATTATTCGATGAAAGCAGTACGGAATGTAAATGAATAGTACAAATGTGTGTTAGTTTGTCTGTGTGCATGTAAATCGTAAAACCGAGGCGTTAATTGATGAGTGTCGTGGAAAGCGGTGATACGCCCTGCGTTTGACAGCCCGACAACTAAACGAATTTCCTATACTAATGCTGGCCGCAGAAATAGCTTAGAACATTCCTAGCACTCATTACCGTCAAAAATATTACAACACGTACAATATTCGGTATGTATGTGAGTATGATTTTTTTGCTGCTTTTTGCACGTTGGTATTTTTTTATAAACTTTTAAGAAAAAAATAACAATCTTTTATATACTAGCTAGTACTTACAATACCTATACAATTATAAAATGATGTGCTACATTCAAGTAAATAAAGTAAAATTATAATTTATATTACTTACTAGACAGAATATTGAAAATCAAAAATATTGTATCAGTCATCGCTGAAGAGTAGGTATTCTTACGCAACTAAATATTAATGTAACAAAACTCGTTTAAGCATGACACAAGCGCATAAAAAGTTCTTTAAAATAATTTCTCAAAACATTCCCTCATTAAGAAGACAAAACCTCCCAATTAAATAGTCCCGAATGCGTTCATACTTTATTTCGTCCATCCAATCGTATTTCTCCAAACCTGACTGTCGTTAACAAATTGACACGTTTTTATTACTAAAAAAACTGGGGATCATTAAATGAAATTTAAGAACGGAATAAACAGTGTTCCGAAGCCAAACGATTTCGACAAACAACAGATCAATTCCCGTTAATTTACCGCCTACTTAATTTTTAAATTTAATTGCGGTAATTTCGAAGTCAATTTACTTCACCAACAATGCTGTGGCAGTAAAATTTTACCATTGTGACGGTCATTGTAAAGTTTTACCGTTTGTTACACGTTTTTTACTTAAAGAGATACCAATTACGGTTTGCCACTTGAAATTAGTCGTAAATGAGTACGTACGGGTGAATAATTGGAGCCTTATTTATTTTTGGAAAAGTAAGCGGCTAAAGATTTAGGTAGTTTACGTAACAGGTCTTAATATTTTGCGCTGGTAATGCATAATTATATTCTTATTTAAGGAGTAAAATAGTTTTGATGACACGTAATTAATTGCAGGGATAATGAAAATGAATTAAGTGTCTATATAATTGTAATGAATAATTAAATGTAATAATCCTTTAAAATAAGTGTGTTGATTAAGTACCTTTTTAGGGTTCCGTAGCCAAAATGGCAAAAACGGAACCCTTATAGTTTCGTCATGTCCGTCTGTCCGTCTGTCCGTCTGTCACAGCCGATTTACTCGGAAACTATAAGTACTACAGTGATGAAATTTGATGGGAATATGTGTTGTATGAACCGCTACAAAAATGTGACACTAAATAGTAAAAAAAAGAATTGGGGGTGGGGCCCCCCATACATGTAACTGAGGGATGAAATTTTTTTTTTCGATGTACATACCCGTGTGGGGTATCAATGGAAAGGTCTTTTAAAATGATATAAAGTTTTCTAAAAAACATTTTTCTTAAAGTGAACGGTTTTTGAGATATCAGCTCTCAAAGTCGTAAAAAGTATGTCCCCCCCCCTCTATTTTTATAACTACGGGGTATAAAATTCTAAAAAAAATAGAGGTGATGCATGCTAATTAACTCTTTCAACGATTTTTGGTTTGATCAAAGTATCTCTTATAGTTTTTGAGATAGGTTGATTTAACTGTAATTTTTTATATTACGCAAGTTCCAGTACTTAGTCAAGTAGCTCGCATCGTAAATTCCTACCCTATATTTTTTTAAATCAGTAAATGATAGTCATTATTGTGGATATTAGTTCAATCTTAAAACATATTTAATATTCAAGTGACGTTTTACTACTATAGATTACTTATATAAAAAGAAAATCTTCACAAATCAACTTAAAATCGACGTATTAAACAAATTATTAAATACAAGATTTACCTATTGACCGCAAACGCCTAATTACGACCGATAAATTCGCACAAAAACATCTTTTTAATCCAACCAACACATTGTACCTTCAAATTAAAACATCAAATGTCGCAAATGACATGTCCAAAGTCCAGTAATTCAAACAGGTTTCTATATTCTATACAAATCTCTTACAATAAGTATTGCATAGTAGTTATTTTATAAAAAATGTCGTTTCATACGCGAATAAAATGTGATACAAGTAAATACTTAGTACTAAAGCTACAAATAATAAACAAGTTATTTACCTTCAGGTGCATTACCATCATTCCTTCTGCTTTTCGAGACATCAGAAAAAAACAAAGTGCGACGAAAACTTATAAAAAATTAAAATAAATCGTAACAAAAACGAATACAACACGTTAAATCGTCCGATCACACCGTTTCTTTGGCATTATTTTCACAATCATATATCTAGTTCAAAACGTTATAGTCACAAAATAATAAATAACACACAAGCAAAAATATAACACAAAATAAAAACAATAGTCCAACACAAATATTTCGCAGTAACGTTCGAGAGTTCGTGCGAGCGGTCCGCGATCGAACGCGTTCGGAGATTTGAAATAAGAACGTGATACACGTCTTGTGAACGCGCGGCGCCGATACACAATGCTGCCAGATCGAAGCGGGTCGACAATACGCGCGCGCTACAATACCGCCCCCCGCCCCCCGCCCCGCTCCCACGTGCGACAAGGACGCACCGACCTAATGTCACTGCCCTATGAACAATGCCGTCCTTCGGAGCCCAGTGCTCTCCGAAAATGAATCGAACATCATATTTTGACCACAGAACCTTCATAAGCACATCTGAATCTATGAGACCAGCCAAAAATTCAGTGCACTTCTATTCATGACAACGCTTACAATCAATTGTCTATGCGGAATAACAGCTTTCATCCCGCGGAATCTATACAAAGCCGTTCAGCCCATCCTTTTCTAGCGGGCAATGTGTGCGTGTCGGACGAGCGCGCTCTCTCCCGCTCGAGCGCGGCCGCGGCCGGCTAGGCGAGGTTTCATCTCGCTCTAAGCTCCGCCCTGCGAACGTCTTTGAGTGTGGCGATCCCCGCACAGTGTGCGTACCGCGGTGAATAGCCGGGCATTGTGAAACCATTTTCGCACACCACAATGAAACTCAGGTGGGTGTGCGCTCTATGAGGGCGTTTAAAAAGTCAATACAATCTCCGTTACGTTTGTATTTGTGGAGAAAATTTTCTTTATTCACGAATGTTGGAGGATCTAACTGGGCGTGTTATTGTACCATTGTGTCGTGAGGCGTGGCCACAGGAAAACGTTCTATTGTGTGCTGGTTGGATTGTGCGATTGGCGAGTTTCTATTGTTGTGCGGGACAACGATTTCCCACCAAACCTGTAATGTGACGCCGAAATGGACCGAATATTTTATGTCACCGACTCTTTTGATATTTGCATACGTAGCAATTAATCAACAAAGAATTCATTCAGTCAGTATTGAATTACAAAGAGATAATGTAAAGCATAAAATATATGAAAAGTTAAAATGTAAATTTGTTGTGAATGTCAATGTCGCAACTTCTATTTATACGGCGTACGATTTTAGACTAACTGTAACTGGGACGTAGTTCAACGTAATCCCTAAAGATCTCGTCCAATTTCACGTTTTCTAAACAATTTGGAGTAAGCAGCAAATATTTGTTGATTCGGGCAGATTTTACGAGCTAAATCAAGGAAATCAAGACATTTTGTAACTACTGTGTCAGAATCGTGACCATGAACGGTTTAAAAACGTTCAACTATCGAAATTATTGTTTTCTAATCATGAAATGGGAATCTTCGTCGATTATAAATCTGATCTGATATGATCTGAGTGATTACCTACATACATGTCAATAAGACGGTTGCTCTCAATAGCTCAAAATCATGAATATTCAAGTAACGAAGTTGATAGCATAATTTTGTGCGACCGTGGCGTCTCCACGTACAACTTTTGAAACGTTATCTCTTTAATTATCGTATTTTATAGTTGATTGACTCTTTACTACTAGTTCAAACACAGTACCTAGTAGTTCACTTTACGACACATATTTTTTTTATTATACAATTTAAATGTAATAAAAATAAAGATTAGCATGATAAAATGTAAGCAAGCCATCAAGAAGCAAGTTATTTGTGTAAATAATGTAAATATGTAATATTAATGAGTCGGTGCGTATGTTTAGCTAATTAGTGTTTTAATAGACGCTTTCCCATGTAATCAAAAATTCCCATTAATAAAAAATAAAATCTTTATTGGGTAATTTGTTTTTTGGCGTCTTCGTACCATTTTTGGACCACTGCGCTTATTTTGTTTTGCTTTTACACTTAAAAAATAACGGTTTGAGGTATTAAATTGATTTATAGTAACTTTAGATCGGGTTATAGTTACTTAGTTAATTTCCTATGATATTCCCACGGTAAAATAAACAAGATGATCATTTCAATTTCCTGTAGAACAGTAGCGCGACGGGCTTTAGTGTTAAATTCACTTTCTAAGATAAAAAGCCACTTAAAGTTATTACCTATTTTACATGTCTTGTTTAGGTATTACTAGATTTTTTCTTGCGAACCGAGTTGTATCCAATACTTTAGTACCCACATTTCATTCAATAAGCGACGTCTAGGAAGAAACACCCTATATAGTTCCCGGCACGTAACTTGGCAAGAATCGTGAGATGAAAACAGGTCCTATTTTTTTCAAGCAGAGATAATCGCCAATAAATGATGTCAATAACCATAGAATAATTAAGTAGCACAAGCAATAACAGGGACCACTTTTTTGTATAATTTAGTGCACTATGAGCGAGCTCACACTTATTAAAGGTCCCAAATCCTTGCCAAGTTATATGCCGGCTACTATACCTGACTATTTATCTTGTTACGTATATCTATGAATTAAGGTATTTCTAATACATGTGGGAATGAATGTCGAGTGGAATGGAACGTGACAGAATATGAGGGAGGCGTGAGCGAGTGAGCGAAGGAGTGAGAGAGAGGGACTGAATGAACGGGGTTAGAGGCAACCACGCGGTACTGAGTGTAACGAACGAGCCAAAGTAGTTGAAATAAAAGTTGTAATAAGTGTTTAAAACGGGATTTTATTTCAAAGTCATCGATCCCAGCACGAAGAGAGCTACAGATTTTGGGGGCTCGTCCGGGATCGATCAACGACGAATTTCCACGAAGTTTTCTACGACGCACCGGCCGGCGCGACGCGGCGGCCATTAAATTTGAATTACGAAGTTACGGAGCACGATGGAATCGAAATCAACGACGATTACGACTGCAGCGGCGCCGGTGGCGTTCGGGCTCACAGAGGGGCTCATCGAGAAGTTCAGCGGAGACGACAAATCTTACTCGTCGAGTAAGTGGGCTCAAGACATCGAGGATAACACTGAGATATTTCAGTGGACGCCGCAACAAACTTTGATCGTAGCTCGCCGGTCACTCACCGGGACGGCTGAGCTATGGTTAAAATCCGAGAAGGCATTCAAAACCTACGGCGATCTCAAGGCTGCGCTTGTGAAGGAATTTCCAGACACCGCGAACGTCAAGGAAATGCACGAGCTAATGGCGGCACGCAAGAAATTAAAAGGCGAGACGTATTATCAGTACATGTTGCATATGAAAGAGCTAGCGCGGCGTGCGAAATTTCCCGACTACATCGCGATACAGTACATCGTGGATGGCATCGACGATTACGAGAGCAATAAGGTGATTCTGTACGGCGTGACCACGTTTCCAGCATTGAAGGAAAAGCTGGCTTTCTATGAGAAAATGAAGTCCAAAACCAGGGAGCGAGAAAAGAGAACCGAGAGGTTAAAAGGTCATGCGAGGTCGGCGGAGGCGTCCTCGGCAGCATCGGGATCGGCGAGGCGGTGCTATAGCTGTGGTGACATGGGACATGAAGCGGGTGTGTGTAAAAACGGATTGAAGTGTTTTGGGTGTAATCAGTTCGGTCACATTCGTAACCAGTGTCCCGTAAATCCGATGAGATCTACGGCTACAGCATCGGCATCGGGTCATTCAGGCGCCAAGATGGCGGGCGCAGGCGGCAGCGGCGCTCACGGCGGCCGAGGAGGCGGGGCTTCCGGTTCCGGGGAGGCCGGAAAGTTGGGACCCAAGCGACCCGCGGCTATGTTCGGAACGGTGAACGAAGTAAGCGGAAACGAGACTGTCCGCGCGGTCATAGACAATGAAACGTCACTGACATTGACAGATGTCAACACTGTAAATGTGACAGCTACGAGTTACGAAGATCGAAACGTTAACATCACGCATGTAAACAAATGTGTTCGGAAGCCGGTAAAAGACATTAAAATTAATAATACAGTTTTAAATGCTCTCGTAGATTCAGGTAGTGATGTGAACCTATTATCTTTGTTGTATTTACCTATGTTGAACGCCGAAGTGGCGAGTGAAACGTTAACGATGTCTGGATTAGGCCGTAGTGAAATACAATCAAGGGGCAGCGTCTCTGTTGGACTTGAGATTGATAATCAGTGTTTTAATGGTGTAGTTTTTCATTTAGTTCCACCAGAGGTGATGCCCTACGACGTAATAATAGGTCAAGAGTTCCTGGGTCGTGTTACTGTGGTAATGAATGAAGGGGGTATTAGGTTTTTTCCCATTGGTTGTTGTGAATGGGTTGGTCAAATTGATTGTTTTCCAGGATGTGTAGCAGTCAATGTCGATCACATTCAAGATCCAGCAGTAAGGAGTGAGGTTATGCAATGTGTTGAGGAGTATAAGCCATTGTATAAGGAAGAGGCCCCGATCCAACTTCAAATTGTATTGAAGGATGACATCCCAGTGCGACAGCGACCCAGACGACTGTCACTTATGGAGCAACAGGTAGTGGAAGATCAAATCGAGGAATGGCTTGATAAAGGCATCGTGAGGGTGAGTTTCTCAGATTACTCCAGTCCTTTAGTGCTAGTAAAGAAGAAAGATGGTTCGACTAGGGTCTGTGTGGACTATAGGCAGGTCAACAAGAAAATAGTTAAGGATGAATTTCCACTTCCCGTAATCCATGATCTGATTGACAAATTGCAGGAAGCTAAGGTATTCAGTGTACTTGATTTGAAAAGTGGGTTCTTTCATTTGAAGGTCAGCGAGGAGTCTATTAAGTACACATCATTTGTCACTCACCACGGGCAGTTTGAATTTCTCCGTGCCCCGTTTGGTTTGTCCACCTGTCCCAAGACTTTTATGAGATTTGTGAGTATAATCTTTAGAAATTTGATTTCCCAAGGAGTGTTAATCATATTTATCGATGACATTATAATTCCAGCCTTGGATGAAGTTCAGGCTGTATCGAGGTTGAAGCAAGTGCTAGAAGTCGCAGCACATTATGGCTTGGAGATTAATTGGAAAAAGGCGAACCTACTGCAGCGTGAAGTTGAGTACTTGGGCCACAGGGTGAAGGATGGAGAAGTACGGCCGAGTACAGATAAGGTGGATGCAGTCATAAGGTACCCTGAGCCAAGAACCCTCAAGCACTTGCACAGTTTTGTTGGATTGACAAGCTATTTCAGGAAGTACATTGAAAATTATGCTTCTGTGGCGAAGCCATTGACTGATTTATTAAAGAAGAATACAGAGTTCATATTTGAGGATAAGGAGAGAAAAGCTTTTGAGACACTGAAGAATAAATTAGCTAGCGGACCTGTTCTGAAGATTTTCAATCCGAAGTTGAAGACTGAATTGCACACCGATGCCTCAGGTGTAGCATTGGCTGCAATACTCATGCAACACCATCCAGGGTCAGGCTTACACCCAGTACATTACATGAGTAAGAAGACAACTGACATTCAGAGCCGGTACTCAAGCTACGAATTGGAAGCACTAGCCATCATAGAAGGTATCAGGAAGTTCAGGCACTACCTTTATGGTATTCCATTTAAAATAGTCACAGACTGTAAGGCTTTTGAATTAACACTTAAGAAGAAAGACTTGTCAGCCAAGGTAGCCAGGTGGGTCCTCATGCTCAGTGAATATGATTTCGAAGTGGAGCACAGAGCGGGCTCCAGGATGCAGCATGCAGATGCTTTGAGCCGCATACCAACAGTGGCAGTGGTTACTACTCTGCAGGAGAGTTTACGCCAAGCACAAGATCAAGAGGATGGCATAAAAGCCATAAAGGAAATTTTGAGAGGAGGAAGTCCATACGACGATTATTGGTTAGAAAATGGTGTGTTGTATAAGACTGAGCAGAAGCTGTTTGTAGTGCCAAGAAGTTTGGAGAAAGAAATTATTAACAGAGTACACAGCAAAGGTCACTTTGGAAAGTCTAAGATGAAAGAGTTACTGAATAAGGAATATTACATTAGAGATGTGGACAAGAAGATGCAGGATTTTTTATTGAGTTGCATTCCTTGCCTACTAGCAACAAGGAAGGAAGGAAAACAGGAAGGATTCTTGAATCCGATAGAGAAAGAAGGTGTTCCATTTGATACCCTGCATTTAGACCATATTGGTCCACTTACAGAGACAAGAAAGCAATACAACTACATACTCACGGTGATAGATGGGTTTACGAAGTTCGTATGGCTGTTTCCCACGAAAACTACTTCATCATCAGAGACATTAAGGAAAATTCAGATTCATCAGCAAATATTTGGGAACCCCCGGCGGTTCATAACAGACCGGGGAACGGCATTTACAAGTAATGAGTTTAAGAGTTATTGTGAAGAAGAAAAGATATCTCATGTAAAGATTACTACTGGTGTGCCACGTGGTAATGGCCAAGTGGAGAGAGTACATCGAATACTTATTCCAGTTTTAACAAAACTATGTTTGGAGAATCCTGCAGTATGGTACAAGCATGTAAGCAAAGTGCAGAGGGCACTCAACTCTACTTTCCAGAGAAGCATAAACACAACACCATTTGAACTACTGATGGGAGTAAAAATGAAGGGTAAGGAAGATTTGGAAATTCTACAACTATTACAGGAAGAAAATACACTACAATATGATGAAAATAGAGAGAAGATAAGGCAGCAGGCCAAAGAACAGATTCTAAAGATACAAGAGGAAAATAAAAAACAATATGATAGAAAGAGGAAGGAAAGTTCAAAGTATAAGGAAGGTGATTTAGTGGCGATTAAAAGAACACAGTTCGGTCCAGGGTTGAAGCTGAAACCTAAATACCTAGGCCCTTATAGAGTGGTGAAATGCAAGCGTAAGGATCGCTATGACGTAGAGAAACTTGATAGTTCTGTAGAGGGTCCCCAGCGTTCATCCAGTTCAGCTGACCAAATGAAGAGATGGCCTCAACACGGTGACGCCGAGATGCTGGAGGAGTAGCAGTCACCTTACTCCGCAGGTTATTATTGCAGTTCTTATTTCAGGAGGGGTTAACTTTCGTTCATTATCACAGTGCCATGGCGTAGGGCTATCTGTACCAGAGTATTTACTATGTTATTTTTCTATGTAAAACTAAACATTTTGTTTTCTAAACCTATAAATTGTATTAAGTTCGAAGTAACATTTAAATGTTTTTGCCAATGTAGAGTTGTATGTTTTAAATTCAGAAACAAGATTGTCTTGTAGGAAGTAGTTATGTGTATTAGGTTGTTGTAGAGTATGGTTCCAGTTTATTTTATTTAACTCAATTATGTAGTGGTTATTATGATGTTTTAGTCTAGTTAGTACATAAGATTTGGTGTATGTCTGAGGACAGACATGAGTGCAGGACGGCCGAATGTGGGAATGAATGTCGAGTGGAATGGAACGTGACAGAATATGAGGGAGGCGTGAGCGAGTGAGCGAAGGAGTGAGAGAGAGGGACTGAATGAACGGGGGTTAGAGGCAACCACGCGGTACTGAGTGTAACGAACGAGCCAAAGTAGTTGAAATAAAAGTTGTAATAAGTGTTTAAAACGGGATTTTATTTCAAAGTCATCGATCCCAGCACGAAGAGAGCTACATACATAAGATAAGATAGTATTCAACCTTTTCCACCTACATAAATTATGTCCTTTGTAAAGGACAAGGAACCTTCCTTAAAGGACAATGTGACCCACATAGACGCGCACGCGTGTAAGAATGTGTGTCTCGGGGGTGTCCCCCACCGCTAGGGGGGTATTATCTCCCGGGGTATGGGGACTCCCCCCTGGCTGTGTTCCAAGCTTTTATTAGCCCCGTACGGGGGAAAATTGCTTTTTGTTTGATGATTTGTAATGAGTATTTGTGTGTTGTATTTAGGTTTTACTTTATGGATGAATTTGTTTGTTTTTGTGCTGTTAAATAGAACGGGAATTATGTGGCAGTGCAAGTTTTGTTAAAACCAATGTGTCTGAAATTTAAAATCTTGGTTTGTAAGCTTCTTTAAAATTGGTACATACGTACACCACTCAAGTATTTATAGTTCTTATGTATTGAACCTAACCTTCTTGATTCCAATAGGTAGGTACCTACAATTAAATTCCACAAGAAGCACAAAGATGTACCATTCAATCTGGTTTTCACAACAAACAAATACTTAGGTACCTATACTGTACCTACATATCTAGTACCTAATAGAAGTAGCGGCCCATTGAAGATAATTACCAAGTTTCAGGTAAAATTCCCCCGTTGTACCCCTCCCCTTTGGCCCAGTAATGAAGATTATCGACTAAGGAAGCGACCGAAACCGGGGCGAGGCAATTACTTGATTGGTTTTCGGTGTTTTGTTTATACTGTACTGAAGGAGTGTGGGGTTGTTTGTATGGAACCCTACGCCTTTAAGTTCACCAGTTTCAAAGATTATTTGCCCGTAAAGAGATTTCTGAATTTTGATAATGTTTTCTTGTTTGGTTTTGGTTACCACGTTTTGATTATGGGCAGCCGTAATTATTTGTGATGTTTTGTAGTACCTACCTAAAATACACAGATAAAAATTTGGAATTGTGAAACCAGATTATTTTTATATTAACTATAAATAAAGATTAAATAATCCGTCGTAGTTTTATTGATCGTAAATTAATTTTAACACAAAATAAAAATCTCTAATCTTGAGTGAAATCAAGATTTTAATCTGACTTATCGATTTTATTACTTCACTCAAACCTTTAGTAATCAAAATAAAAATAAAAGACGACTGATGAAAATCAAAACACGGTAAGTGACAATAAATAACATTAAAAATGATTAAGAAATTCGAATGTCGAATGTTAAGCACGAGCGAATCCGAAGTTAGCCGAACGCCAAAATTTAAAACTGGAAGCTTCACCTTAACCGATGTCAAGAGAGGGCGCGCTGGCTAATTGGCGTCACTTAGCGCGTCCGCGGCCTATCTATTTAAAGATCTTTGCCTCGCTTTGAATCTAATCCGCGCGAGTCCATGTCTCATTGTGGCATTTCCGCCTCTGTTGCGCTCAATGGTAGATGTTTTTTTGTTTAATTAGTAAGTTACTCGAGACCGGTAGCTGATTTAAAGGTATTGTCCGTACTTTCAAGAGAATAAATACTCTGTCTTTTAGAACTTTAATCCGTAGGCTTAAAACGGGTAATGTCTCGACTTTACTAGATTTTTATGTCAGTGACTGTTCTATCATGTGTGTTTGTGTTTCTGAGTGGTAATTTGTAAGTAAATGCGGTGTCATTTCTAAAACTACACCTCATAACACATACGAGTTACAGGTCCCTACAATTTAGTACTCATGTTGAAGTATAACATGTAATATAATTACGTTGTACGGTAGTATCTAATCTTAGAAAGTTAAGTCATGTAAGTAATTTAACTAGTCGTAGTTATAAACAGGTACCAGTTAAGTATTTGCCGTATCTATAATTAGCAGACTTATGTGTTAGGTGTCTTAAAGATAAGTTAATTTTATTAATTAAAACGGTAACTCTTCGATTATAAATGAGAAATACTTATCAGTGGACAGTAAAATACTTTTCACGGGTGATCTTATCTGTGTACCTACTTAGTAATATTTCTTGTTCTGTCTTTAGACCTGGCTTCTGTTGGTTTGTATATGTTTCCTTTATTAAGGTTTAATTCGACCCCTTGTTGTAAATTATACACAACACATCAGTTGATATGAAGCCCCTTCATATTTTCCACATAACGGGTTCATTTTCACCCTTCCGTTTGGGTCCCCATAACATAAAGTTAGTTTGATGGGAAACTTACTCTCTGAAGGGGTTTTCCATGCGGTTTACTTTTATGGTGGTATTATGTTAAGGAATTAGTTGAATTGTGTTGGGGCACAGCGCCCTTTTGATCTTCGGGGTAATAGGTATTTGATACAGAGACTGAGGTTTAATTTTGGACTTATTTTAAACTGTTGTTATAGCTTTATAACTTCGATTAAGACTCTTCTTAGACCTTAGCGTTTTATAAACAGTGTACATTGACTGTCCATTTAATGAAAGAAGACTACAAGATTATTATTATTAGTTTTTTTCGAATTTCTACTTAAAAATGTTTAAAGCCAATAATATAATGAAATAGCCCATATTAATTTTGCAAAAAGGTTTTCTATGCCCTAATTTTATATAATGTACCTTCTTTTCACAATGTGTCTGTACGGATCTGTCAACGACTCTAATAAGAGGTGGTGAATCATGTGCCTATATCTTATAAACATAATTTCGTGTAACACACATAGGTAGATGGCATACATACAAATGAGAATACACACATACAAAGCATAATACCTATATGATACGATATATGAAGAACCTTTTATGAAACTTAAGGCTTTGATGTTCCACTGCCGCCTTTATAATTAGCTCGTTATTAAATTCCTTGAAAGATTGTGTATCTTACATTTGATACTTAGATAATAAGTGATGTTGTGTTGCTAGGTATGTATTTTAGTAATTAGAGGACAAGTAAGTAGTGGGTTCTTCATGTGACGCTAAAATAGAGAAGGAAAATAAATATTTATGATTCATGTAAATAGAGAAACACCGGTATTGGTAAAAATGTCTGGAGAAGAAGCAATGATCTATAAAGTCTTCTTATATTTTGTGTTCATCGCTTTGATTATTCTCTTTTAGCCATCTACTTACCACCCACTACCGTTCCTTCCAACTCATTTAATATCGTATGACAAGCCATCCATCGACCTTTCGTCTCCCATACCTAATAGGAATATCATTTGATAATTATGGCTGTTTTACCACCTACTTACCTAAATAAAAGTGTTTCCACACATTTAAATCAGATCCATGATTACACAATCAGCTTCACAAACCAATATTAGCTCACCATCTGCAACTATTTAACACCAAGCAACTGGTTAATTAGGTAGTGCGTGTCCACTTTATTAATTATCTTATCTATCATCAACTCCCAGCCAGTTAGCGTTGACCTCTGCTGTCCATACATTACTTCAGCCACAGGGACCTACGCCACTGGTTCCCATGACCCTGTATTGACCTTACAAAACGGTTAGTTAATTTATTGAAAAATTAATACTGCTTGTTGTAAAATGAAAGTGGATGTTTATTTTATTGTTTGCAGTGAAAGTTGTTGCTCTAAGCCAGATTTTATCATTTTAATGGAAAATCTATGTTCTTTTGATTCTCCTTGCTTAAGTAGACGCTAAAGGTGAACACTCCATACAATTTCCTACACATAGGAATCTAATGGGACGAGTTTTACTTACTTCACAGATTTTATTAACTTTCAAATCCTATCTTACTTAGGAAGAATTTTATCTAATTGCATTGGCTCCTTAACTTTCATTAAAAAGAAATAACCACAACTTACTTTTTAAAAGATTTCTAACCAAGGGTGACAATAATAAATGATTACACAAACTTAACTTAAAACCAAGGAAACAAAATAAATCTATTGAAAG
The DNA here is from genome assembly GCA_963856015.1 of Helicoverpa assulta. Taxonomy (NCBI): domain Eukaryota; kingdom Metazoa; phylum Arthropoda; class Insecta; order Lepidoptera; family Noctuidae; genus Helicoverpa; species Helicoverpa assulta. Next base: position 6,960,211 of record CAWLCW010000027.1, read on the forward strand.
CGCACATCAATTCCTGAAGCATTTAACTAAGGTATACTTTGACATAAAAATGTTTGTAGTAACACATCCAAATGGTCCATTAGCCGTACTAATCTCTATTTGTGGGCCCTCTGCAACATTACCGCTGTTTCGGACAACATTTTGCCTACGTCTTGGGTACCGTGGGATATTTTTCTTAATATTTTCAAGGTTAACCAATGGTCCTATATGATAGTATGACAGCTAAATAGTGTAGGTTTTGTTAAAGCTTAAAATAATGGGATGGGAACTGTATTGCCCTTGCTGGTATTTTTGTGGCTAAAAAGAGAAGAATGGGTGTCGAATGTTTTTCTTTCTTAAGTGAGCCTCAAGGTAAGAATGAAAGGGGTTGGCTCAATAATAAGATTGTTGTTTCTGTATGTGAAGCCGGTTTCTGTATACGGAACCGCAACCCTCATACCGAGACACATCTGACCAAATTTTAAACGATGCTTTTACGGAAAAAATAAGTAAGTAGCTGCCATTTCCATTTGGGGCGCTTAAGTGGGCGCGATCTTTTTTTTTAATTTATTACCAGTTTACTTTCTGTTTTAATGTGTTTTTGGCTTTTAAAAATCGTCTCTTTCCCGATTTGATTTTGTTATATGTTTACTATTAAAATTGTATTTTCCGACGGACATATCTCTCTTTGAGTTTAAATGTTAACGTACGTTTTTGTAAATTAACTACAAAATATATTTAGAAAGCTTTTAGATAAATGTCGCTTACGTGCTCCGTTATCGATTAAAACGTTTAATTACCAATAAGTAGTTAGTAAAATCAGCTTGAAGTTTAATACAATATGAATTCAACATCGTTTTTCCTGTGACCAAAACGACAAGAAAACTCCAAATAAAATCTAATGTTCTATAAAAAAATATAACAACTGTTGGGCGGCGCGCGTCGCCACGACAATAGGGCATTGTGTGGTGGGCGTGGCCCATTGTGCCAGCCAGCCAATCAGGGCGTTGTATTCAACAATAGCGCACCGAATTGGAATGCTGCGTCACTTCTATTGTCGGATTGGCGATGTGCGCGTATTGTTCCGCGTTTAAATTTTTTGATTTGACATTTACTTACCACGTTCTGTTTGTGAGCAGTCGTACTTTTGAATAGAGAATTATTTGACGTGACTTTTGTGATGTCCAATGAAAATTCATAAATTAAATTTTAGGTAGGTATTGTTCAACTCTGTAGGTAAGATTAGGTAATAGGTACCTACCTACCTATTATGAAAAAAACTGTATTAGACATACTAATTACATAGGTAGGTACTATATGATATTCTAATAGGTACTTACACAGATAAATGGGCAGGTACCGAAAACATATTAATAAGAACGAAACTACCTAATTACTTAGGTACCTACCTATAGGTAGGTACTTGCACTACCTAACCTATCTACTCACTGTCATAAAATTCTTTAGAGCAAACATTGCATACCTTGATCTGCATAACCAGCATAAAAAATACACATACATGCACTCGCATACAAGTCAAACCAGACTAAAATTCCTAAGATAGACAAACAAACTAAAAATATTCATTGATAAAATCAACATTGCCTACAAAAAGTACTAATAGGTAATAGTGCCTGCATACATTCTGAGTTAACGCCTGTCCTTTTAAATAGACCTTCTATTTATAGAAGCTAACATAGAAACACGCCTAATGTCCTCCGCTTAAGACAATAACCCGAGCTTAACTTATGCGTTTAAGTTACGTCATCATACAGTTTTTTGTACTAAGTAAACGCAAACGTCTTTATAGTACCAATTTAAATAAAGACTCAACTCTTAGGTACTTACGTGTGAAGGCGTGATAGATTTTTTTTTGCGCCAAAAAAAAAGACGAAACCCATTCAAGCTACAGACACGTAAAAGACACGTTTAAGTTACGCATCCCAATAAAATTGTTCTAAAACAAAACGCGAACGCAAACTGCAAATAGAATTGCGACTCAGACTTGAAATCTGAACACGGTTCAACGCGTTTACGTTCGGTCATCGAACGATTTTCCTCCTAGAGTGAACGTAAACGCGTGAGTTGAAGCATATTGGCGTCTGGAGTAAGGATGGCACTCATTAAGAAGTGCAATAGGCATAGTATCTGTGACCGGATGCTCGGAACAGGTGTCGCTGACTGCCCGACCCTGTACTAAGAGACGAGGCGATCGATGGAGTAAGTACTTACCTAAGTATTTGTTTTTTTTTTTGGTTTCGTGGTAAAGAGGTTTTATTAAGTTGTTTGTGCACGTAACATTTAGAACTCAAAAGGTAGTTACTTACATTAGTTAATACAGTATTGATCTTTTAACAATAAGGTAAGTAAATCGACTTATTTTTTTTGTAGATATTCTGAAGTTCCATATTCACTTTGTGCCTTGGGTAAGAATTTCTGGGTTTTTGCACATTGGGTTTGCCTTAGGTACGATGGAGCATCATCTTCCGAGCCTTTTTCCCAATTATGTTGAGGTCGGCTTCCAGTCTTACCGGATTCAGCTGAGTACCAGTGCTTTACAAGGAGCAACTGCCTATCTGACCTCCTCAACCCAGTTACCCGGGCAACCCGATACCCCTTGGTTAGACTGGTGTCAGACTTACTGGCTTCTAACTACCCGTAACGACTGCCAAGGATGTTCAATGACAGCCGGGACCTACAGTTTAACGTGCCATCCGAAACATAGTCATTGATGTCTAAGATTTACTTAGAAAGTACATACAAACTTAGAAAAGTTGCATTGGTACTTGCCTGACCTGGAATCGAACCCGCGCCCTCATACTCGAGAGGTTGGTTCTTTGCCCACTACGCCACCACGACTTACTTTAGGTACAATGGAGTCTTGATTAGAATAAATTGACTGCAGTCATTGCCAGTGGCGGATTTACAAATTTGCCGCTAGTAGGCCATTCAATTTTTGCCGCCCCTACTGGCTTTTGAAATTCAGTACGTTAGTTAAATCCCGTTACCAATACCACTACAACCAATGAACTCAACAGATTTTGATTTTGATTTTAGTGCGCCTGGTGCGATGCAAGAAGAGATAAGCAATCGTAAAAAAGCGCGAGCGAAACGAGCGCGAAATTTTTATAGTCTGAAAAAGTAATTGGAGGTAATTAAAAAAGCGCGAGGGGAGGCAAAAGCGTCTCTAGCTAATGTCCGTAAATGAGCTTATGAAGCGACCTTGTGCAATCATTACCAAAGTGGCCCCTATGTATTGAAAGATTGTGATTAAGATGTACCAACATATGTATATCATAGTGCTTAGAACAGTTTATGGGTACCTAAACCAAACTAACGAACTTAAATATCAGTAAAAGATGTTGATAGCGTCAACGTTTTTGTGGGTTTCACGTCGAAAAAGTCAACGTACAAGATGGCGGATAAGGAAGCGCGAGCGAAGCGAGCGCGAATTTTTTTTTTGTTCAAACTCAAAAAAAAGATTTGCACAGAAATGATGTGCAAATATATAAGAAGCCGCGAGTGAAGCGAGCGCGATTTTTTCCTTAGAGTTTTCATAAATTTAACATTTGAAAAAACATAGCATAAAAAGCAAAAGTGAAGAAAAAGCCATGACAGACCTGGGCGAAAAATGTTTTTTTCGGAATTGAATGTCTCAACAATAAAACAAAGATAAATTGTTACATCTGACATGGAGCCGCGAGCGCAGCCAGCGCGAATTTTTTTGGGGCTGCAAAGGGTGAACCCGTCAAAATTGACAGGACTCGACCAAAGCGAGGGCGGCTTTTTCAGAAAAAAAAATCTGTAAAAAAAAAATCTAAATTTGCCGCCCCTCTAAATCTGCCGCCCTAGGCACCGGCCTACTTGGCCTATTGGTAAATCCGCCACTGGTCATTGCATTGGAACTGTTTTCAAAATCTTATACTTATTAGTCACGTTTTACATTGGTCACCGATGTACATAGAAGGATACATTTTATACTTACCAGAAGCAAGTCCTTAGCCTAAATATACGTACCTAGAGCTTATGACACAAAAACATCTTTACGGTATTCAGGTCTAGGTATGTAGGTAATTACACAATTATCATAGGTAGGTATCCTACCTACTATTCAACAATTTGGCGTGATACAGTAAAATGTGGTCACACAAATACAATTTCCAACTAACTTCTACGTTCCCCAGAATTCCCTAGTTTCTAGAACACCGAGAATACCGCATACAAAGAAGAATACATTCCTCCTGTATTCCGCAGCTTTGCTTCATTTCAAATAAACGAGTTCACACACACAGGCAGCGCTTAAAAACCTTATTAACCACTTACATTTGACCTCCCACGTTCCCTCGAATCGCACACAAAGTTGGAGAAAGCGGGGTAAAGTAATGCATTTTCACGGGTCTTCCTTAAATGGACATTGTGTTGGGAAATGCCAACTTAAGACTTCAGCTCATGTCAACCGTATGTCACAGGCCTAAGGTTGATTTTTGCATGTGCTGTTGTGAAGTGATCTTTGTTTCTCGTTTCCTAGTACACGAGCCAGGAGTATGGGGCTGGTCTCCCACCACCCCCAGGCAACGTCTTGGAAATGTTTAGTCTTGCCTCCATACGTGTTTTGTTTGCCTTTTATTCTCCGTCTCTTTTATGTGGAAACAGATAGATAGCTACGGTTTTGTGTAGCTGTGTCAACTTTCTGAAGGTTTTGTTCGGGAAACATTCTGGCTGCCTTTTGAGAGGTTCTTGTTTGGTGGAAAGGTCAAGTTATAATGGTGATTGAAAAGGCACATTTGTAATACATTGGCGATATATTTAGATGATATACTTACGAGTACATTATCCATTTGGAAATATATGTATTTCAAGAGTTCTTTAGATTAAAGGTATGAAAACTGTCTATTACAAAGCATTTTTCAGGTAGGTTCAGGTTATTTAAGGTTTAGATAGGGCATTTGTCTCATTTAAAGCGTACTCATGTCAACTAATCAGTGAGAAGGAATAGTAAAAAGCTAAGACTTGCTCATATCTACGATTCTAGCATGCTTTTTAAGACACCCGTAGTTTAATCCGTACTCCATTGCTGAAATGTTTCTGGTGCGATTTTATTCATGTCCAGTTAATTCTTTATTTAGATGAGGACCAAATCACAACAACTAGGTACAGCCATTTTTTATTTATTTTTTTACTTCAAAACAAACCCTAAAATACTAATTAAAATCGCAGGCCTTACTCTGGAAAATTGCTTTTAGCATAACACAAAAATAGAAACAAAAGTGAGTAAGTAGGGGTAAAAAGAGGATCAGAATTCCATCGCATGGTTGGACAGAGGACAGAGGACATAGGGAGGGAAGAGGGACCAAAAAGTAAAAAGTGGAAGAAGTAAAAAAGAGCAGCCGCGCCTTTGTGTAGCACCCTCCCTATGTACGGTCGGTAAAGAAAGTTTAACATAAATATTTGGGTGGGTATTGAAATTGATGATGTAATTATTAAGTAAGTGAAGTATTTTGGGAAAGGCATGTGTATTAATGTGAATGAATATAAGTAGTGGAAGGGAATGACGAAGAAAATGGATTATATTTGTTGCGAAATGACGCCACATAGAGAGGTAAGGAATAAGGAATCAATGAAAATTGTTTGAAACTTCTGAAAACAGACATATCTTTAAAATTGTGATTTTTGTGTTTTAGAATAGGTACCAGTACCTAGCATGCAATTTGTTTCTATTAAGGAAAATACGTTACGGCACATATTTCCAATTAAAAAAGAAAGTCACTTCGCAGTAGTTAGAAACTCATGAAGTTTGATTCATATTCATAGTTTTATAACATGCATGTAACAACTTACTATGGTACAGCACCAAGATGCCATGAGGTGAGACAAGGTGAAGATCAAATAATGTAAATTTCACCTCAAACCATAAAAAATGGCCATTAAAAAGTCAAAGATCGTTCCACAAAATGTCTTATATTTCACTTTTACATTAATTACCGTACAAGTTAACAAGATTTTATAATCATTCCATTAGCAATTAAGTAAAATTCTTCTCCGTTATATCAATTTTCCCGTTGTAAAATAAGGAATACAAAGTATCAACGAAAATAAATTGGATAAACTACCTACGTGTTTTTATTAAATCGAAACACGTCGAAACGTGTTTTTTCCCACTTATGTCAATACTACAATTATTTGAAAATTATGTAAAATAAATTGTTTTTAATTGAGAAAAGTGATTAATAATTGTGCTAAATGCCTCAATCGTTGCCGCGTTAATTATTTTATGGGGAAACAAAATTGCTTAATGCAAGAAATGGCGGGTTTTTATTGAATATAAAGAGTTATTTACATTCGTTTTCACGCTGGGAAAGTACTGATCATTTGCACTCAATATTTTATTTATGCTTGCTTTTCGAAATGTTTGTTCACTGAATTTATTTGCAGAGCAAATGGGGATCATCTTTTGTTTTTTTTTTTGTATACCTACATTTTAGAGACGAGGTAAATCTTAGATAACCTTTTTGTACAAATTGTACATTTTAATTTGTAAGCATGTAAATTTGAAAATTATACAGTAGGTAATAAAATTAAGCAAGTTTCTCACTTAGAAAATTAATTCTTCGACAAAATTAATTTTATCATTTTACACTTTTTTGCAGTCTGTATAGAAAAGATAGAACTTTGTAAAGCCCGACTGTGGGGGAGGCGAAATTAAGAGACACTTTGTGTAGATTCATAAAGGAATGTTTACATGCATACCTACATACAAACATAATTAACTTTCTAATTATACTTATGTAGCTATGGCCTACAGTTTCAAGTAGCAAGCTTTCTTCGAAATGGTGATGAGATTTCAGAAGTTCTTAATAAGCTCGCTGAAAAGGTGAACTAAAGGCATAGATTTTGTGTTCCACGAATTTTTGTTCAAAGAACACAATCTTTTCAGTCTTGTTTTTGAGTATAAGAAGTTGTTGCAAACAAATGACAGTAGCTATATATCGACGTAGACGTAGCTATATATTGTACCTACCTAGGTACTTATCTTAATTTGTATTATCTCTTCTGTGATAGTATTAAAATCATTAAAAGAAAACAATTGCATTTATATAAAACATACCAGAATCTGCCGCTACAAACTTTTCTTATGATCAAAGTGGTAATAAAAAGATGGTCGAAGAAAACAGATCCTAAAAAAAGACTATCGATTTATTATTATTGTCGAGCACCAGCCAAACTTATCAACAATATACTTCTTAACTCATTAGAAGTCAACGCAAACCGGCCTGCAAATTACCAACTACCACCGTTCATCAGCCAAAAGGAACTGTGGAGGTATGAGAGCAGAGAGTAAAGCTCATCATACCTCGCACTAAAGGGAGGATCCTCCCTTTAGTGCGAGGTATGATGAGCTTTACTCTCTGCTCTCATACCTCCACAGTGGTGACCCCGACGTGATATGAACACGCAACTTTCGAGCTACGTGACGTCATCAGCAAGACCTTCCTCAAGCTTTCGAGTGACGAGTTCTTCAGCCAGCCAGCTTCAAATGGGTATCCCTGGCCACCAGCATGTTGCGGACGCACATACCTGGTCAGCACCCTCAGCCACATCCAGCGACCTAGGCTCCAGCTCACTGCACTTCGGCCGGTCGAGTAACTCCCTCGCCGAAGCAGTCGCTAGCCACTAGCGCGGCGCTGTGCAACTCTCGCAGCGCCGGTCCCGACTCACTGGGATTCGCAGCACCGCCGTAGCAGCCAGTTCCGACCCACCGAGAACCTCGCGGCAACGCATTGGCAACAAGACTAGCTAGCACTTCAAGAACTTGTACCATCGACCTCCGGTCTCCGGAGGGGAGTGATGTAGCGGTACTACAACTCACAACACCGCCATCTACACATTCGGAGACGCAACTATCCTGCATCGCACATGCAGTGTTCGCGCGCACAGTGAATACAGATAGATCACCCCGACAACAACTGTCGGGCAGTAGCCCACCGGACAAAACCACCTGTCCGGTCGGAGGATCCTCCCTTTAGTGCGAGGTATGATGAGCTTTACTCTCTGCTCTCATACCTCCACAGAACCAAAGACTTTGGCCAAAGAAAATAAAGGAAGGATGATATACGAGGGACGGCAAAGTGACGCGATTTGACTCTACATCATAATATCATTGGCAGCCGTGTTTAATGTGCACCTAATCTATTGTTATTTATAGGAACGTGGGTACAGTATATGGGCAATATTTAGATGTTGCCAAGGAAGGTGGAAATATACGGGAGTGTCAAACGAGCTAAATTATTTGCTAAATCATTAAATCAGCTGTCTTGTTCATGCTCATAAATGAATGCTTAGATACTAAAATTCATGAAGTGGATTTGTTATAATCATACCTACCTATTATTATTTAGTAGGTACCGTAGTAGTAATACCGCATTCATATTTTACTATATTCTGCCTATCCAATATTGTCCTTCTTTGTAGAGGTAGAGCTATTACTGTTTCAAATATTAGTGGTGTTGTGTTGTTAAAACAGGTACTGTTTATGGCACTAATTGGATAAATGACACTTTACACAACACATTCTTACTTTGAACTTTCTTAGGCCCAATTTCAGTGTCAGTTTTCTTAAAACAAATGTTTATTATGGATTTTGTCATGCAATTATAAAGTAAACAGTTGTTCTGAAAAAACGGTCATTTTCGTCGGACAACTTGGGCCTTAGAAAATGTTTAAAATTATCTGAGAACCTTCCATATACTATACGTCACGTTAGAAGACAAAACGTGGTCACTTATGAATGAAACAAAAGTGTTCCGGTCCATTGCAAATGTCAAGCCAGCGGGTTTCAGATATATATTATTATATGAACTGTAATACTTAATGAGAGCTGTGGGTATTATTGTTAGTTTCAGGACCATTTGTTTGTATTGTTTCACCTATTAGACTTTCGGTAGTGTAATTGGCATGCGAATAGATTTATTGTTTTGTATAATTACTGCAATGAAATGAGATGGAAGCATGGAATTGATGGCCTTTTAAATTAGCTTTGTCTAGTATAAACAGACTCCGCAGATTTAGATTCATATTCCATCGATTTTGGTGGTACCATATAAGCAATATTATAATTAATTATTTAGGAATAGCAGCCTATAACCCTGATTAAGATACCAGTAAACCTATAAAAAACAAATGACATGCATCTCAATTTTAACACTATTAAAAGTCACACCAAAATTACATAACACTGTTTATTACAAAAACAATAATTAACAAAATTAATAATGGCGTTTAAAAATTCCAAGTTTACGATAAAACATAAATGTGTAATTATGGAAAAAATATGTTTCTTTAATAAATCTTAAGTACAATAATAATAATAAATATACGGTGGCCAAAATATACGTGGCATTAACATTTGACACCGCAGTTTAAGTGCGTTCTCGACGGCTAATTGGTGATAAATTATGATAATTTGCTGTATGCCCACCCTGCGTTAGACGCCGTGAATATGATTATTAGAACGGGCTAGCGAAAAAAATATATTTATGATTTATTGACGCTAGAGGAGTATAAAAGTGTATTTTATTTTTTTAATGTAGCTATTTCCTGGATACAAAAAAAAATAGATTGGTAAACACAACTTTCACAACTTTGAGTTATTATATTGAAGTGCCATTGATCAATATACCTACATAGATCTGAATCTCATTAGTCAAGTTTAGCCTTATGAAAACCTGCCTAATGAACCTAAAAGTCAAAACAAAAGAAAGACAAGACCATTCACCTATAAACAACAGCCGTCACAAAATGAAATATACTTCTATCATCTGTCCGCGAACTCATAACTATTAGGTCTCAGAATAGAAGCTTCTAACGCATCGTAATAGAAGACAATGCAAATATCAAACACGTGAGTGCAATAATTAATAACAATATTAATACCTGCTCTAGAAACGTACAGTCTAATAATACAGCTAATGTTATTTCGATAAATACGAGAGAGGCCAACAATGAGAGGTGCTTTTGACAGCGGCGTCCGTTTCATGTGTGACTTACGGTCGCCAAGTCAATTGTCTGTGCTAAATGTGGCCGCAAATAAAACTATATGGTTTGGGCTTGTGTTGGAGTGAAAGCGAGGCGATATGATTTTTTAGTTTAGTTTGATGGTGGTTAGGTATTTGGTCATCCTTTGCATTTTTTTATCCATGTAGATTACTAATACAATTAGGTTAGATGATTGCTACTGAAAATGAAACATATGAAAGAACGTGATGTGATCTAATTCTCAAACAAGATGAGCAATTTTTATTATGACAGCTCGATATTGCGTGTTGCATCACAGAAATAATCCACAATCTTGGTACAAGAGAGTTTGACTTAAAAAAAACTTATGTAACTAATATTATAGTTATTTCTGTATGTACTTATCCAGATATTAGTGACATTATGTCCAAAACTCTTTGTTATTCTTCATCGTCATTATCGTCTGTAATATCACCAACCTTTCTTCACACAAGTTTGCCATTGATCATTCTTATTACTACATCAGAATTGTATATTGTTTCTGTATACTTACTATCTTTATCTGGATCACCAACCTTACCTAAACCCAAGAGCTTAGTTCAAGGTAGTACACTTGTTTTATTCATTACCCGAGTCAAACATTGTCGTTTTGGGTTGACACCAGCTGACAGGCCAGTAGGGGGTTTATGCGTTTTAGTAGAACGCCATTGTAAACATACAGTAACAGTAAATTCATTCGACCAAGTCATAAGTACGGATCTTCTTATTGTAGGAGTTGTTTAGTCAAGTGAATTTATTTTTGTGGGTTATGATGAAGATGAGGGGTATTTCTTTGGTGATTCTTTGAACATTAATAAAGAATCCGATAAGATTGAAATACCAACCTTATAAGAAAGATCTATCATCAAATTAGAGAATCTAATCAGAACGGTCATATAAGAAATGTTGTTATTAGAAAGAAAAGCCGGTGCACGCAAGTACTTTTGCAAGATAAAAAGAAATAAGAAAACACTGTAACAATGCACTTATAACGGATTACAGAATTATTGCGGAGATCAATTAAAGGCTAGACAATGTATCTATAAATGTCTCCAACAAAACCGTACATGGCCCACAAGAGTTACTGCTATTAAACACGAAAAAAAACAAAAGACGAGTGCACTAAAAATAGTCATAACAAGCATTGTAAGTCGGCACAGCATTGACATCCGCGTCTATTACGGACCATCATTCCTAGAACACGTCGTACGACAACAATGGCTGCCTGTTTGACGACTTGTCGCGTCGTTTTATTGGACTCCGCACTGTTTGAACTTTCCTCCAGTTACGTTGTTACTACCATGTCTTATGTCTCCCTGATGTCTTCATTTGCAGTCTTTTTGGATTTCTCGGGATTACAGTTAATACGTTTTAGTCTTATAACATAACAATGCTCTATTATGTCTCCTCGCTGTTCATTAATATGAATGTCGCAAATATGGATAGACCGGCTGATTCACTTTGTCACTGAATTCTCTTCGGTATTGTTAGGTTTAAATATAAAATAACAGTTATAGTTTTATAGCTGTTCTTATTGCAGTCCTTGTTACTTTTGAGATCCAACATTAAAATTGCAAAAATCAAAACGACAGAAAACGGACCAGTGAGATCCATCATACTTCCTTGTTGTGTTAAGATGGAATCTTTGGCATTTGTTCTCAGTATATTTTCAAGAAGTTTGATTTTGCTATATTTAGGTTATCTACCTTAATTTTTGGCTCAGATAGTCACTGAACTACCAATTTCTTCTATATTTCAGTAGTTTTATTACCAGCAAACATTATTTAAAAAAGCTGTAAGTACCTAATGATATAATCCTATCTTCATAAAATATTATCCTCTTTTTTGTTACGATCATCCTCTACAGTCAGACCACCAGCATCTTTATCAGCTGTTAAAGATTAGAACAAATATTTCACCCACAATACATTCATCGTTGTCACAGTCCATATATAGTCTAGTTAGTGGAGCATGCGCTTGAGTCTCCTGCGCTCGCATCGTTTCCGCTTATTATTGCACCGTTGCACTCTGCTTTGTTTGAATATCATAGTGATGCTGCTGTGGATTGGCTAGTTGGGTTTAATGTATTGGTTCTATTGGTTTTATTTGGTGTATGGCCGTGTGAAACTAAAACATTTTTTTATATCAGGAGATTGGTTTTAATGTCTGCAAATGGCTTCTTATTTCAAGGTGGTCCGGCTATCAGTCCAAAAAGAATCTTCTACGTCTTTTTTCTGCATGTTTTCAAGGTAAGTGGCTGAACCTATTCTGATAGCTTTTCCGATGGAGATAAATTCAAAGTGTAAACTTTTCGCAAAACTAATGAAGTACCCATCTGGAGGCAAGAACTTTGGTGTCTATTGATAAAATAGGGTTTTCTATTTGACTATATTTTTTGGTCAAAATCATACATTTGTCTCGTATCAGAAAATCACCAGCCCTATTCATCTAATAAGATTCTAACGTTGTCATACCAATAAGACCGATCAATGCTACAGTATTATCACCGCTTGCGCATAACATTTATGAATTATTGTGCTCTATTTCTGGGCTGTGCGCGCTTAAGAATGGACGGTGCGCCCGCGCCGATCGTCCCTTGTTTTAACTAAGTGTATTGACACTGCGGTTTAATTCAATTGTTTTTATTACTTTGTGCATATATTAGGAGTTTATTTATATTTTTTTTGGGGTACTTATGATTTTTTTATAAGATTTTGCCTCCGTTTGTCATTGGAAAGATCTGGCAAAAGGGAATAAATGTTGAAGTTACAGGTCTAAGAAGATTTATGTTGGTAATTAGCTGAAACTAGTTATAATGAGGAAATTAAATGAGAATGACAAACTAAATAACCATTAAATACCTAAAATTCATCATGAAACGTACAAACATAATACAAAATAACTCTTCAACTTGTTGGTACTTACTCAAACCAACTGAATGGACATTTCATTTTAATATCAATCAGCGGGTCGTCTTCCTTCCATATTTCAACCGCTGCATGCAATATTTTTTCAGCAGTAATGGCGGATGTTTTGGCGCGAACCGTCCGAGCTTCCGCTGCGTCGCAACTCGCGCGCACAATCACAGCATCCTGGGGCCCGATTCTGCTAAGTTAATAATGTCAAAATTTAATCGCTATAACACTTTTAACCTTAGCGGACATTCTGCTACTAATATAAGACCAATCGTATTCCAATGACATTTCATTGCTTTGCGATTGGTCCGCCATTTGGTCTATACGGTAGTTTGCTCTGCAATCGTATTTCAATCGTAAATCATTTGCAGATATTATTGAATCACAAAAACGGATAAAAACGTTTATTTAAAAGAAAAAAATATATGGAATGTCACATTCGCGTCAATCGTAATTGAGTCGTGATTGGATTTCAGTCGGATGTGAATTGTATGTCGCTTAAGTATGTAAAATTAGCAGAATCGAGCCCCTATTCTCTTGCGCAGGTCACGTCGCTTCTGTTAACAGCCCATTTAATCTTCATTTGTTTCTGCGGTGAGGTGAAATCAGTCATTTGTTTTGCGATGATTTTGATGCGGATTGGAAAGGGTTAATTATTTTATGTCTTGAGAATGGATAGAGGTTGATAGTTGTTTTTTTTTTTTTTTGGGAAATATGCTTGTGTAATAATTTTATTTTTTCAAAACGTACGGTCATCAAACTCATTATATTTTCGGATCCTTTACAGCATTCAAGGTTAAGGGTAGACTAAGGTGTTGGTCGTCTTGATATTTTAGTTACAAACAGCTACAATACATTATGTTGATTATTGAAATCAACTAAAAGATGAAAAACCTTACAAAAATGTCCTAAAGTATGAAATCGAAGTGAATTGAAAACACCGTGGAATTACCATAATCCCCTCAGTTTAGAGACCTGTTGAACACCATGTATCCACCGCCGATCAACAAGACAAATGTTTGTTCGTTCCAACCCCTATTATTTAGGGGTGCATTGTTTGTAGGGTTGGTAGAAGTTTCGCTTTTGTTTTTTTTAAACAATTCAAATATATTTAGTACGTTATATTCGCAGTTGTTTGTGATTATATAAATTTATCGTAACAATTTGAGAAAGCTTTATGCAAGATGGTAGGATGTACATAACAGGATCAAAAAAATATTTTTCATTTTGAGTACCTACCTACTTTTGGAATTATCTCTTTTCTTCTACCCTTATCATCTTCTTCCTCCAACTTATCATTCTTGTTACCTATGAAAGCTGATCTAAAAGATATCAAAGTTTGGGATTACTTATAAATAATCCCAGGTTTTTCAAACTCATCATCATCATCCCAAAATTTGGCACAATATGTCTTATTCCATACTCCTCTATCTGACGTCATATCCCAATTTATAATTCTTACTACATATAACTAGAACAACATAAAAATACTTTTACTTTCCATTACCAAGTGGCAGCCCTAGCAACAAGCGATGACTTCCACTTGTTGCTCCCCCAACAATAAGTTAGGTCAGTTTAATGGCACTCAGGGCTGTCGCACGTTATGCGTTGCTGTCACGCGATACGTACCTGTAATAAGGCAATTGTTTTCATTAAATGTTGTAGATAAGGCTTGATAGTTATCTTTGGGGATTTCGACGTGATGTTAATTCAGTTTTGAGACTTTTGAGAGTAAAGTATTTATTGGTGGTGGTATATTGTAAACTGCCGAAAGACAGTAATATAAGCTATAGAATAATAGACATAAGTTCATCGATAACATACATGACCGTTTTTTTGGTGTATAGTAAACTGCAGAAAGTTAAAGCATATGAGTTATAGAATAATAGGTTCATCAATAACATAAATGTCAATTTTTCTCGTAACAACAGAGGAAACAGAAAACATAGTACGCCAACTTCAAATAAAATTGGGATAAGGGCAGGAGGATGATGATTGATGATGAGGATGATGAACAGTTAAAGAAAGTTGAAAGACGAAATTTGTAGTAAACAATTGTTTTAATGAAACTGATATTTGTGTTGCCGATTAACTCCGAACTTTACATTGTGTATATCTAGACGTAATACCACACAACACCAAAGATAATTTTACAAACTCCACCTCGCAGCTTACATATGCATTGGCGACTAAGAACCAAGAACATAGGAGTCTTCAAACAATTTCTCACGCGAAGATTTTAACTTTAGCTTCACTAACTTTATCGCCATGTTCAATAGGTAATGTTGTGAACATATTTGGGAATGCACTCTAGTTTACGATTACATTGGGTACAACAAGCTGGGACAAGCGATTGAGTTGTTCCGCCCACGGATCGTATTGTATGCTAGTTCCAACATGTTCCGAATAATGTTCGCGTGTATGCGAAAAATTATTCGAAGCGTATTTTATGAGGGGGTTTAGAATGTTTAGTTTGTTTGTTACGTTTGTGGTGTGCTTTGTTTCCGATTTTAGTCCCTGAATTGTTTCATTTGTAAAACTACAAGGAGTTTAAAACCTTAGCTTAGGTTTTTACATATATTTTATAATCTGGTTCATTGTTCTTATCTGAAAAAATATTCCAAGGTACTTTCGAAAAAATCAGCACAGACCTATTCAATATTTTGACTAGATATTATGAAGGAGTTTTGAGCAAGATTCTGAGAAAGGTACTAAAAACAAATTTCGCAAAAATCTGTTAAAATCTCCAAAGCCTTAAAATAAGAAGGTCCCGCACCACAGGGCGGTCTCCTAAGATTTAATAGTTGTAACACTCGGCAATTGTCGTGTCAACTTCGGGCGAGATCGGCTTTACCAGATTTTATGGTTGTCGTGCGCGCACGCCGCTGTTACTAACTCGAGGATAATATAATTGTCTCTGTCCATAGATATTTATTAGATTGGCGTGCTTTGAATGGGCTGTTTATGTACCGATTAGTGAAAACGATGTAATTAGACAGGCACGTTTATTTATTTTGTTTATACCTCTAGAGTGCGAGATTTGCAATGTGGTTTTTAACGGGGTTTTTATTGGTTTGCACTTTACTTACTTAACATGTATTGGTTTGAGCTTAAAAATTATTGTTCGATTTGTGCAAAACATGAATAAAATTTTGCTTTGAAATCTGAAATGCTTTATCAATAAGAGCAACATAAGGATAGCTATAAGATGGGTTAAGTGGAAAAAACACAATCAGTGACCACTAAATACTCTGTCAAAAACACCAGAATATCTTCAAATATTATAGCTACTTTAATTTGTAGAGTATTTTGCGATCATAATGTAAAAATGCATAAGAGAACAACAAGACTTTACAGAAACTCAAGAATACCTAGAACAAAACATTTGCACTCAACAATCTGTAAAACTGATCCATATTTCAAGCTTTAAACATAACGTACGTAAAAACAGCCATAACGCCTTATGAGGCCCTAGTATTACATGCTACATTTAACACAATAGTTTCCCTTCACACTGCACTTAATGGCTCTATAAACTAAAATACACATAAAACCTTGTATGGAGAATCTGTTCGCTAATCGGTACTGTTTATCTGTATGTTTGTGTACAGTCACGGACATTGATGATTGAGTCGCGTGCTACAGTTCGTATTGTACCCAGGTTTTGTAATAGGTCGAAAGGTTATCCTAAAAAATCTATACTAATAGATACAATAAAGAGGAAACGTTTTTTTGTTTGTTTGTAAAGGATCCGAAACTATTGAACCAATTTGAAAAAAAAAATCCTATTTGACTATCCCTAAATAACATTGCCTATATATTGTCCGGGTAGTGGAAGAAGTTCCCCCAGTACTCAGGTGAAGAGCCGAGGGAAACAGCTAGTATTGAATAAACCTGTGGATTTATCAGTTATCAGTTTAATCACGTAATTTTTTGAAACTACAAAATTGCAAAGCTTTAAAAGTGGTCAAACAATAATGTCCGTGACTGTACAAGCCTACATAACAATAAAAGTTTTTCAAGTAATGTTTGTGTACTTAAGTTCTGAGGTTTTTAATCCTTGAATTGCTTCATTGATAGGAAAGGAGTGGACTGACTTTACGAGGTAATTTTGGAAGATCTCGTATGTCGAAGTACCTATTGTTTTGAAAATGGGAGAAGCAGTATATTTTTGAAGTCTTCATCATAATTTTCTTTCATTTTTATGCTAAGCTGGAGGAGTTGTTAGTTAATACACTTTGTACTTTATGTTTTAAAATTTAGAGGTACTTATCTAGTTATGTGATCATCGTATTTTGGAAATGTTTTTTTTTTAGTTAAGCTGTCCACCTATTCCGATAATAATCGGTGACTTTTTGGAAATGAAAAGTAGAACACACTAATAGCTTTAGTTCAACGGACACGTTGACATGAAAAGTCGGTGATAAAATCCTATTGAGACCGAGTTATAAAATAAATCGGACCGATTATTATCTGTTCTACAAAGGCCTTACTCTGATCTTACTATATACCTTCAAGTAGCAATAGAGTAAGCAGGCACTACCAAATTGATTAGTCACTTGCCATTAACTGCCCACAAAGGCATTACATTTATACAAAACATTAAACAATAACCCAAAGTACTTGCGAACACGTATAAAATCACGGCGGTAAACGAGATAAGGTCGGCAGGATGACTGGACTAAAGTAACGTGGATATCTGAATGAATCGCACTTTCATTGATGGAGAGCCAGAAATATACTGCGCGTGAGTCGGTGCCCGCTACTGGCTGTAGACTTAGGAAAGTGATAGAGAGTTTAATGTTTAATAATACAAACAATTAATTAATTAAGACATACAAAAATACTTTCTGAGTGCCTTTCTTACGATGATTCTGACAAACTTTTCTAATGAGCAAAGTTTGGCGCTGCTGCTTTTAAATCCATTTTTTTTGTAGCGCGGTATCTTTTACTTTTACAATAGAAATAAAGCCACGCATTAAGATATTTTAAAAATAAATTGTTGATGTAAAACGATAAGTAAAAATAAATTATTATTAAACCACTCAGAAAATACCTTTATTTTCTTATAGATACTGTAGAGACTTAGTATTGAATTAGAAACTCTTTTGTTATAAGGTTTTATTCGTTGGATATTTTTGGTACTGCCCGGACAATCATTTTAAATGTATTCAATTTGTTCCATAGAATAAGTTTTTTATATTGAAGTGTGTCACTTCACCTCTCGAGCCCAAACAATAAACGTCGTGATATCGAATCAGTTTTTCATTTTGAGCAAGATAACTTTTTCCCGGTACTACAATACAATATTAATCCGAAATTTTCAGGTTTCTCTAATCATTCTTAAGTCTATTCTATCAGGAGATGAAGTGCAATGATTATCTGAGGGTATTTCCTACCGAAGTCTTATTGTTCCTGTATCAACAATGCAATGAACTTACAATGCATATTGTTTTTACTGCAGCATCCGTACAAAGTCTTTGTAGAATTAATTTTAAGTGTTCATAAGTAAACTTGGTAATTAACGAAATTAAATACATACCTATGTTTATTTTTTGGTCTCTTGTGTATCGAACGTTGGGCTTGAAATGATTAATTATTTTTATTTCGAAATTAATTATTGACTCAAAAATAATTGTCAATGGCTTTGCAATGTCATTAGGAAGGACATTATGATATTGCGAATAACATTCATGAAAATTCCATAACAATTTTTATACGTTTGATTAACCATTCTATCCATTATGGTTTTACGAATATCAGTAAGTAACTTGGCACATGAAATGGAACTGCAAATGGAAACTCCTAACAGAAATGACAATAACAGATATTGTTTTATCTAATGTTCCGAGCTACTAAACATTAATATTCGTAACGTTCACGCATAAAATCTACAGTTTATTACAAGAAAATTGTTTAATGCAGTTCATAACACTGCATTCGAAGAGGAAGACATCTTTCATCATACAAATGACACACGAAATGATTTGATGAAAATTTTCAGTCACGCGTGTCTGCTATATCAAGCTTGATGTCCCAAATAAAATATAGTATCACCCAAAACAATAAAACATAGTAAATGACACAAAAAGATTATCAAGAATGATGACGGCAGCTGACTGTCACACCTGGTACAAGATATTTATGTAAATAGTTCACCCCTGATTGATAGCAAAGAAAATGGGCCAAAATGTGACTGGCTCCTACTAAGTAACTTCCTCTGATATTAACAGTCCTCATTACCACATATTTGAGGACTGACAAAATTATATTCACTCACTAGTTGGCTCAAGATACAACGGTATTGCAAAACGATGAAAAGGACCTTTCATTCAGGGAATTCTGTTGGGGAGACAGAGATGGTGAGTTGGGTAATTGTAATGTGAAAATGGGAGGGGTGATGTCCTTAACTCGATTCTTGGCAATTGTCCACCGGAAGGCAGCTTTTAGCAATAAGACAGCTTTGAATATGAAGCTGAAATACAAAGCCGGTCCATTCAGTGGGTTGACGAGCTGTGTATGTAATTGGTTCGGAAAGGTCAATCCATTGCGCTCAATGCAAGGGTTGATGTTTCTATTTGGAATTGTCCTGTAGTTGATACATAGATCCTCGCTAGTTCTATTCACATTTGACTGTCCCTTAAACTCTGCAATGGAACAAAAGCTTACCTAAGTATGAGTATATGATAAAAATAAATGCCTGATTTCGATCTTAAAACTTTCACCAAAACTAAAGCTCTTTAAGCTGTTACACAGGACGGTGTTACAGTTGAGTAACGAAAAATTCAACATAAATATTTTTGCATTTGTCATAACAGAATATGCTACCAATTTTATTTATCTCTCAAAGATGTTTTCACATCAAACTCTTATTTAGATGTTTATAACATTGCGTGCTACTACCAAATACATTTTAAGTCGCCATCAATCAGGCTTTGTCTGACTTGTCTATGGAATTTTAAATTGGATTCCTGTTAACAATACAAGGATTAGTGAGTGCGTACTTTTGTCCGCCATTGTACGTCTAAAAGCGTTACCCATGCGTGTTACGACAACATCGATTAGTTGCACAACCAACGCTGGCTTTGTAGGACCAATCATTTTATAATGTCAAAGCGAATAGGCAATGTAAGTACGGTTTATGGGAGTTAACGTTTTATACATGGTGTTGTAATACCAGAAACAGTATTTTACAGTGTCGATCGCTAGCTTCAATGGTGTTTAGGATTATATGTTATTTATGGGGATTCTGGATTCTGGAGTGGGTAAAGTTTTGTAGTTTAAACCAGTTCTTAGGGGGACAGATAAAGTCAGAACTATTTCGTTGACAGATTGACAATATAAATTGAATTTTAAAAGATTTGTAAGTGTCCTCACTTAAATAGATGCACTGAATCAAATCTGAGATTTATGAGGAATTTTGGAACATTTTATTTAATCATTCACAACAGCTGGGTTTGTTAGGAAGCTTTTAAAAGTGGAAAGTAATTCAATTTATAATAAAGACAAATTGTATTTTTGTGGAGACACAGCATAATATTAAATGAGTTTAAAATGCTTCTTAATTTTGATATTTTTTTGTCATACGGCCCTGAAGTAAACTTTATATTACAAGAGTAAACTTTATTATATTACCACCAGTACCTACATTTCAGGAACATGCAAAACTATCCCTTTACCTGTCACCGTAGACTTTATTGAATAAAAAAAAACCTTCGGCTACCATCAAAAACCAATATACGCAGCTACCTCTCAAATTCAGTTTTCTAGTCATCGACATCTATATAAAACGGTACGAAAAGTAAGCAATAACTAAAAAAGTAGCACCAGAGCGATCCTGCAAAAGCTTTTACCAAAGAAGTCGTAGTAAAATATTATGATGCACATAAAGAGTCCACAATAAGTTACGGCACTTGCCCGATTATCTCTTATTTGTTTGTGTTTTATAGCGGTACTCCTCTCAGTTTTATAGCTTTTCGATATTATTTCGCGTATTTTTTTTCCTTGCGTTCGGCTACCGCGAGTCGGGTACTCTATATGGACAGAATATCGTGGATGGGACGGTTGAACTAAACTATAAAATGGACAATTGGTCGTAATAACTATTATGGGTCTGTTATGGGTGGTTTGTAGGTTATGCCTTAAAAGGCTTGTGTTTATAGGCGTAAGTACGCAGCGGTGTAAAGTTGACATTATCAAATGGTGTACCTCTATTTGTTTATTGTACTCATTTTGTAGTGTCACATTGTATTGCTTATGACCGAAGGAGCTTTCAATGTATAACTGCGTTACTTCATCTTTCAGAAGACAAAGTTTTATGAATCTTCAAAGCAAGTCAATCATAGGCAAAACAGCGTTAGTATTGTAAGTACAAATCCGTCATCATATTCAAAGAAAATTCCCATTAATATTGGGGCCGGCTCCCAATCTAATCGGATGCAACTGAGTAGGCAATTATCATTATTTATCTACCATAGAAGGATTACCTAGTTTTCTTAGTAGTCTGTGCTACAATTTTAAAGCCTTCCGAGACGTATGAAAATGATCTTCAATTATTATAGTTTATTTTAATTATAAAAGTTCTCTTAAAAGCAAGTCGTATCCCCAACATCCAAACGCAGCACGCACTGTCCTCCACAATACCACTTGAGCCTATCGGGTATTTGAAAAAAAAAATGTAAAATCACCCCTCGACCACAGAGTGCCATAAACTAGTCGGCTGGCGCACCAATTAAATATGAATGTGGTAGCCACTCTCATTACCACGTGAAATTTTTAGTCGAATCTACCCTCTTTTTTGATATTGTGTTATACGATATTGGATAGGTCAGTTGTGTGAATTATTGAGTATTGCTTACGATGTAATGTGAGAAGAATGTTATTGAAGCAATTTTTTTTTGCTATTATTGCCGTTCTTTGAATGGAATTCCATTTTGGTGGACATTGAGTGCTGATGTCACTTTTGGAAATGGAATTGAGAAACAGAAGAAATAATTGTGGAGTATAACAGTAATTCTTATTTACGATACTAAATAAGGGGACAAATTGTTACTTTAATTATCTTAAAGTATAGACACTTTTATAATAGATTTTTACTCAAAAACACCTCGTCTACATAACAAGTGTTCTTAATACTTATACTCGACAAAGTTATTATAACAAACACTCAAAGAAATATCGACCTTATTGCTTACAAGAAGGACTTATTTACAAGTGTCAAGAACTGTAAAAGTAAAGTATGTCGAGATATACAGGGGGTGTGATAATTGCGAAGTGAGACAAAGTCGCTTCAAAGGCATTGTGGATGTTGTATAGACTTTACAGGCCCTTAAACATTTGAGTTGATGTCAACCACACTTTGTCGTGTCGTAATTATGATGCGACTCTCAATGGGACACCCTGTGTAGGCACAATGCGTCTTACAAAACGACAAATTAATGAGGATATATTTTTTTTTTTCGCGACAGTTGTTTTAATTTTAAACAATATTGGTAGTACTTTAAATAATATATGTATTTAGTACTTCATTATTACAGTTTCGGTATTCAGAGTTTTCTTAATGAGTGATTGTTCTCGCGTTAATTACGGTTTTTTCGACCTTCATTTCCATGGTGATGTTTTGTCGCGATATTCTTAATAGACCGTCATGGTGACATTAATTTTATGGGAGATTTTTTTTTGCATTGTATTGTAATGGTGTATTATTTGTAGTTGTGGTTGTTAAAGAAGTCTATAGTGCTTAAAAGCCGTTATTGAGACATAATAAGGCCTTATTACACTTATACTTACCCCATTATTGAGTTAATTTTAGATTTAAAGGACACCTAAAAATATTTAAAGTTCTTCAGTATGAATATCCGTTTCGTTGTTTTTACGTAGGGATTACCATTTTTCCCCATGAACGAGGAATTCAAACCATATTTTCTGCCGATCTTTCTTCTTATAAAATAGCGTAATAATAAACAGAAACTAATGACTAATCAATACGAAATAGCGTTAGATTGTATCGTCATAATCTCCACGGCTCGGTAACTGTCAAGTTTTCAACAAAACCAAAGTCAGAGTTGTATAAAAGTGAATGATTAATGGGTTCTCACATTAGGATGTGATCCACCCTCTCTGAGGGTATGGGTTATATGGGGGTACGTGTGGAGCTATGGAAACAGCGTTTTCGTAAATACATACGAATATCAGAATTGAGGAGCTGCTCGTTTGTGGGAAGTCGGTACATCACATCAATCTTTCTCATCATCATCCTTCTGCCCTTGTCCCAATTTTATATGGGTTCGGCATGTTTTCCTACGTCATCAAATCTTCCCACTGGCATTTAACAGCTTGAGACTGGCTCATTGTACCTAGTGCAAATTATGTGATATTTAAGAAGGTTTTGGTATGTGAATTAAATTATATTATCGAAATCTCAAAAAGTGTATTATATTAGCGCATCAAAAAAACTTAATCTGGAACGCCATCTTGGTTTTGATTATGTATTTTTGCGACGACTCGTTGACAATTTATCACCCTTATTACACACAATGTAGAGCGATGTAGTATTACCACTGTGTATCTATCAGTACTTATGTGGCACTGTAACTCTTAAACAGATTCGGGAGTGTTTTTTTCGCAAATCGCTTATTCAATGGCCCACTTTCTTAAACACGTCAATCGATTTGAGAGTGTAAACAGGAGTCGCCCTTTGTGCCTCTTCTCCTCCCCTCCCGAGTGAAACAACTCGTATGAGGTGTATCAAGAAGGTTTGCCTACTGTTTGTTAAGCCGGCTATACATATCTATGTAATTAGCTGATTTCCTCTACTTCATCGTCTGAGAGAATTTTGAAAATAATATATTTAGGTATCTACATATGTCTGGTACCTGGCATGATTTGAATCGGGTACGAGATATATCTTACTGGTACAGTCCTTCGCTGTGAAAGTATAGCAAATACGCTTTAAGAAAAATTTAGGAAAATGGAAGTTGTTCATCCCTGATGAGAATAGCAAGTGCAGTTGAAAGATTGTATAGGTAACAAAACCATCTTAGGTATCTAGATATTAAAGTAACTAAGCCTATGCTTTTGAATTTGTTACACTTCTATCTTCTTATCCTTCTGGGCTAAGGAATCGGTTTTTTACTTAGAATAATAAAGTTATCAGAAACCAAGACAAAGTATGGGAAAGGAACAGTCTAACATGAGCTGCATCTGTTTTTAAAGTCAAGGACATATAAATCCCTACTAATATTATAAATGCGAAAGTAACTCTGTCTGTCTGTCCTTCTACCTGTCTGTTACGCTTTCACGTCTAAACCACTGAACTGATTTTAATAAAATTTGGTACAGAGATAGAGTTGACCTTGAGAAAGAACAAAGGGTAGTTTTTATCCCGGACTTTTGAAGAATTCTCTTGGAAACGCGATATAAGCGAACTCTAAGCGGGCGAAGCCGCGGGCGGAAGCTAGTATTATATAACTTAGACCAGAAATACATACAAATGTTGCAGACAGTTTGTCATACAATGTCATAATGGATTTAAATATAATCGGTTTGTTTGATTTATTTGTTTTCTGCGTGACTTTTTGTTAATGTCTGTTCTTTCTTATTTAATGCATTATGATATATTCAATATTGTATTGGTATATATATTCTTGGTTTCCGAGGTCGTTTAATCAACAAATTAATAATTTTCATAGTGTATTACATTTTAAATGATTTATGATGGCTACTTTTAATTCTTTGGTGATTAATAGAAACTAATAAAGTGTAGTGTTTGTGGTATTCGAAATATTTTTTGTGATATTGTGTCATTAATAATGCTGAAATTAATGTAGGATCGACATTGGTATGCGGGTATTTTGAGACGCGATCTCATCGTTTTACGATATTTACTATGTACGAGTTTGTATAGAAATTAAAACGTTCGTATTGCTATACATTTTTGAGAACCAGATTAACAATGTGGAATTTATAAATGTTATTGTAGTGACAATATATTGTGGATTGACCAATAGATTCACTAAAAGTATTTTTTTAGTTAATTGTGCTGCACTGCATCCGTATTTCTAAATCATTCTCTTCCTTTAACCCTATAAATGCAGATTTTATATATCTTAGGTACTTTGTTTCGTGTATAAATGATTAAAAAGGAACCCTAATTATTGTTGTTGTATTTTGCTTATGTTTAGAATAGGTGTAATGATTGGTATAAACTTCAAAATCTTGACAAAAAAGTCACAAACAATCTTCAGTCACTATTACGCGAACACGCAAAACTGCTCACGCAAACCCAGGTAGGTAACTCTAGGTCAGAAGCTGCGCAGTAAATTCAGGAACTTAATCATTGACAGACGATAATATCGATCGTCATAAAATACTGAGCTAGCTAATTAAGTGTCATGGCGGATAGATTTATCAATAAATTTATTTGTGGTTATGTTTAAAGGTATTGAAAGTTTCAGGACTGTCGTTTACTGTTTGTTTAAGCTTATACACACTTGAGACTTAACAGTCGCCCGACTGTTGCCCGGTGGTTGCAATAATTTTTTTATTAGAAAATCGTGAATTCAATCAAAGTTTGTCGTCGGTCTGATACCGAACAGATACCTGAGCGTTGTTTCGTGTGTACTTCCATTCATCTTCATATTGATTTACGAGCCCAAACCAACTAATCGGCCGACTTAAAGTTTGTAGTGAGCGCAAAGTTTACGAAGATGAGTGTACTATTTTTTAAATTGTTGTTATAGCAAGTATAGTTATCGGCACGGATATTGAGCTCTCGGTGGAAGAGTGGGGATCGCTTTGCGCACTGTATACATAAGGCAATAAACCAATAAATCGCTTCTGCGCAGGTGAAGGTCAGGGCTCAATATCCGTGCCGATAACTATAACACAAATAAATTGAAAGTTTTGTGTGATTTTGTGGTCGAACACCACTCAGTATAGTCAGACTTACTTATTGACAGCTTCTTAAAAAGTTCCCCGTAGCATTTCGAGGACTATCTATTTTAGTTTGTGTTAGTAAAATTATTTAATTTGGAGTCAATGTTTTATGAGGTTTATCATGAGTCAGTGAAACACAGGAGTTTCCCTGTTTTTTTTCACAAATTCATCCTAGATTTTACGAAGTACAAAATCTGGTAGGAAACACATTTATATTATTTACACTAATATATCGATATAAGATCTGATGGCTAACCCGCTGCGCGGTCACGACGGTCGTTGCGACCCGGTGTTACAATTACAATAAATTAATTCGAGACGTTTTGTTAACAACCATTTTACGGCCGATCTCAGAGTCGTTCAAGCACTAGTGACATACAGGACCGCACATCTAACACTAGATTTATGCCAGCATTTGTAGGGTTAAGAATGTTTTATAAGAATAATTAGAAGTGAAGGGGTCTTTATTTAATGCAAGAGTTTTTTTGGGAGTATATTTCTGAATTTATTTCTGGTTTTATGTTAAAAATATCATGCTTATTCTGTACGTAATACTTACTGATCTATTTTTACCTATTTATCCGAGAAAAAAATTAAGATACATTGCAAACTGTACAGCCTGAGTAAATCTGAAATTAAGGCAAAGTTTTTGTACCATCTTCATTAGCCTAAGTATATTGCTGTGTACAAAAGATCTGATAAACAAGCACATTTTACTTCCAACAACTATTTTAATTCCCACACGGAACCACAATGTTTAAACAAATATTTGGGCCGCACAACGTCAAGTCGCAATCAATTGTGTTCGCGACGACTGCATAAATTTTGCGGCACAAGCTCACTTCTAATTAACCCTAAACAGACGCCGCGAATGGGACGTAAATCACCCGAGCACAGAATGCCTCGTTGTCTTTAATTGAGCACAGAACTTTATTTAAGTACTTTTGTGTACACACCCGGTTTTTCTACAGTTCAAAGAATAAAGCCAGCTTTTCACTATGGGATACATAAAATGTATAACATCCTGAGATATAATATTTTATCGCTCGTCATACATTTTGAAAAAATATTTATAGTTTGGGATGTAATATATATTATAGCACAGGGTAAAATGTATGACGAGTGATACAATATTATATCTCAGGATGTAATATATGTTATATTTATATCCCATAGTGAAAAGTTAAAAATGTCCAACTTAACTATTAAACTTTAACATGTTATATTAATATGAAAGTAGCAGTTCAGTTAGCTATGAATAATTATTACATGACATCCGATAAATTATTTATGAATTTATTAATTTACACGACTGTAATATAGAATATTAATTTATTGAATTATTTTAATTTCTTGTTTGACAGTTTACCTATATGGGTATTTTTCTTGAATAGGTATGTGGGGATCACAGAGCAGTAATGGGTGTTGCCCTTTATTTTTTTATTAATGAAGTATCTGATATTAAATTAATAGCAATCGTCGTTAATAATTCGAATATTTAAATTGTAGGTTATGAGCGATCATAGCGAATAAAATGAGTAACAACAATTTTTTGGGAAAAACATCCATCGTTTTAATTGGGACTAAAATTTGCTCAGCGGCACTTTTTAAACAAGAAAACCAACAATTGGTCCAATAAACCACTCACGCAAAAATAACCCGCTAACAAGGAGCGACATAATGAAACGCGAACGCTAGTAAATTTACTTACTTCACTGAGAAAAAATCCCAAAGCAAAAGTTCACAAGCAGATTTTGTTGTGAGCGGGCAAATTTGTGGCTTAAAAACGTCCGCGGTACTTTATTGTTATAATAAAATTTCGCAAAATTATTTGGCACTTGTTCGAGGCCTGATTTACGCGTGCCTCGGCCGGGAGAGGCGCCTCGTTATACTCTGCATTTAAGGGTTATTTAGCTCGAACAACATAATGTAACCAGGTGCCTTTGTTTTTTTTTTCATTTGCAATTGTTGTTGCTTACACATGTTTGTGGTCATCAAACATATTAATTACTGTACTTTCATTTTATAGGATGTGCTAGTCATTAACGTTTTGATAATTTTATCGATTTTGTGTTAATTCTATATTGCGACGTGAAAGGTGAAATTCTTCGTTGAAAGGTTAGGCCTTTTATTGTTTTATCAGTTTTGGTAAAAATTATGGTGTTGTTATTTTGTCACGGTTCACATTTTTGTTAAAAAAAAATTTTTCTGAAGTAATACTTTTTGATTAGGTCATTTTTATCAAATAACGGCTATTTTCCATTCTAGAGTGTGAAATAAAGCATTATATAGCCATAAAATGGATCAGAAAAAAAGTGACAAACTACAAACTGCTTTGTCAAAGTCAAACACTTATTGAAAGTTTGTTTACGTGAGAATGCAAAGGGTTAAGTGTCGAAAGTAACGTTAAAACTAATTCTGTGCAAGTTTTCGGCAAGTCACTCATTCCGCACAATTGCTTTTGAGATGTATTTTCTTTGACTACTATTTACGGTTTTCACGTTGAACCTTGAGCTGAGAAATTGTGGAGAAGGCATTTTATTACCACATTTTAATTTTCTAGCATTTTATATTGTAATAAAAAATACAAACATCAGAATTGAGAGCCACTTCTTTTTTACTTTCCATCTTTTTGGGAAGTCGGTAAAAAAATGTAGATAATGTAAAATAACCAAAAAAGCGAGCATTAGCTAGGTACATCACACAATTATGTTTTTACATACCTACATCACATACAGAATCAAGACAACAACTGTATTCGATTATTCGATAACGCTTCAGAAAATACCCAGTTAACACAAAAAGCTAGTATAGTTTTTACAACACCGAGCGTTGTATTATTCTAAGTAACTTTCAAACTTAACCTATTAACCATGTTTTTAGAAGGCTTGACTCCACCGGCTATGATTTTGCAAATCATTGCTTCTAATTAAACGTTGTACTGCATTCTGTCTACCTTTGAATAAATAAGTAATGATTTAAAATACACTTTGAACGAACAAAGCTATGCCAATTTTAGAATCAATACTTTTGGTGCTAGGTTTATTTTTCTACCAATTTTTGTCGTTCAACAAAGCACTCGTCAATCGCTATTGAATCAAGTTCTTTTTATTGCTGATTTATAAATTAATTACAAGCAATAAAAACAAGCTTATTTCAATAGATCCTAACTAATATTATAAATGTGAAAGTAATTCTGTCTGTCTGTCTTTCTGTCCGTCCGTCTGTGTCTGTCTGTCTTTTCTTCACGCCTAAACTACTGAACCGATTTGTGTGAAATTTGGTACAGACATAGTATGGAATTTGAGAAAGGATATAGGATAGTTTTTATTACAAAAAATATAAAAATAATAAAATTTAATCCGGACATATAGCGCCATCTATCGGTCAAACCAAAAATCTGCCGGAAGTCACTATTCCATGCGAACGAAGTCGCGGGCAAAAGCTAGTTTTCAATAAACGTTAGTGACGAAAACTGTATTTAACTAAGTACATGTTAAATGTATCTGTCTCATGTTACGATTAGAAGATACAGAAAACAATTTCCACTCATTCGTTGTAATGTCTTATACTTAAAAATTAACATGGAAACGGGTGTCACGCCCAAAATGCGTGGGAAATATTAATTCCTCGATAAGAGAAACGGAACAATATATATACCTAGGTAAAGATACCATTAAGAAAAGCAAAGCTAATCTTTATTCACGTTAATGTTTTCTCTTCGTAATTAAATAAATTGAAGTGTATCTATAAAGTTAGATATCAGGTAGCTATAGCCATAAAAATACTAAAGAAACCACTTAATTTTACAACTGTGACAATATGAAGCGGTATGGGTGGGCCGATTGTCTATTTTGAGAGGACACACGAAACCAACATGGCGACATAAATAACACGTTTTTGGACAATTAATATCGGATGGTCGCTTGATCTATCGTTAGATTGGGTTTATATTTAGGTTTAGTGCACTTACAGCTGAATTTAGCTTCTGTTGAATGTTTATTTGTAGTTTATGCTGGCTTTAAGCTTTATTTAGAGACTAATAGAAAGATGATCATCATTTCATTGCCCTATTCCCCTACAATGTTACTAATAGCTTTTAGCAGCTTCGGGTCTTAGGAAAGCTGAGGACTACCTCATTTCAAGAAACGGTAGTCTGCCTGACCGGGGCTAAAGATTTAGATACTTACTATTTATGAAATAGAAATCGACATTAACAATTCATTTTATTAAACCAGGCGTATTAATTTCAACAAAAAGTAAATTCAGTTGTAAAGTTGAAAGTGCTCATTTCATCACTTGAGATACAAAATTTAAATACGAAATTCATTTTAATACGGCTTAAATAACAGATTACTTTAAAATGATTATGTAAACGCATTAAAAAGTAAGAGCAAGCTTAAAATTAATATTTTCACATAGATATTCTGATGCAATTAATTTCCTTCATAAATAATAAAAGTCCAAAACGAATGCGCTTAAATCTGTTTGTGGGTGTGGTGAGATCTGTGACGTTGGTAATATGGTCGATTTTCGGTTGCCTCACAGCAAGTCGTCCGTGAAGAAAAGTTGGACATTTTCCGTGACAGAATAAGGCAAATTGTTATTATATTATTGATAGGCTTCCGTCCACTAAAGTCAACTAGAAATTTATTATAAAACAGGAAATGCTTATAATTTAACGTCGTGTGCATGAAAAATTATAACTTTTGTCACGTAACAAATACGTTGTGTTAATGACTTGAAAATTCGTGTCAAAACTAATTTTTAATTTCTATCCTTGTTTTTGGGTGGCCAGCTATGTAATATGAAGAATATTAATAAGTGCAGTTGTTTCAAATTAAATTAAGCATTAGAAGAACTAAGCTGGTGTTGGATCTTCATTATTTTAACGGATAAGTATCTTATTCTCGTGTCAGCTGTTATTTGCATCACACTAGGTACAGCTCTCTCAGTACTTTAGAACACTATCTTCAAGATGAAGAATTACATGTCAAACAAATAAGAAGCGATGCATTATTCCTGTGAAGAAGATCTTCCCACAAACAGCAGTTATGAAAATCTTAATAGGTACATAATGACCTTTACGAAATATCACACTCAGATCACCAGAACACAGATGAAAATACATAATATCATCCACACAACATTATTGGTATGTAAAGTGATAAATCCAATAAATACAAGATATTTCCGTTTAGACTGTTATTGCTTGCAATATTAGATTTAAAATATATGGGTTTATTCATGTGATATTTATAATAGCTTCATAACGACTAATGCAAACGATAATTTTGTCGAAAGTTGAACATTTACCCAGTTTTGCTTGATATATTGGTGGAATAAGATTGAAATTATCTTGCGTTTCAGCTCCATTCATTTCATGTTTTGCGAATATATTTTCATTGTCACTTGGATGATCGTGATGATTGCGATGATGATGTTTTTGTTTTTTTTTTTCGTGTTACAAAAATGCATGCTTAATACTTTTGCATTTTATTCTAACTGCCATGTTCTAGAAATATGATAAAGATTTATAACAAACATGTCATGTTAACATGACATTCAAAGTCAATTTACCTGTCATAAAATTCGTGTTTTAATATAAAAAAATCGGCCAAGTGCGAGTCGGACTCGCGCACGTAGGGTTCCGTACCATCCAAACTAATATTCGATATATATTTATGGATATCGAGCAAAACTGAGCAAAAAAATCACGTTAGTTGTATGGGAGCCCCCGAAATATTTATTTTATGTTAGTTTTCAGTATTTGTTGTTCTAGCTAATAGAAATACATCATCTGTGAAAATTTCAACTCTCTAACTATCACGGTTCATGAGATACAGCCTGGTGACAGACGGACGGACGGACGGACAGAGGAGCGAAAACAATAGGGTCCCGTTTTACCCTTTGGGTACGGAACCCTAAAAATAGACATAAAAAATCTATAGCAAAAACTGGACCTTTAAGAAGCTTTCGACACCCTGAGCTAAACAATCTCTATTAGTTCGAACTATACGATTTTGTTCCTCAAAACAAATGACGGATATAAGGTAAAAAAAAAAAAACAACAGACAAACAGTAGAAGTATTGTGTGTCCAATTAGTATCATGGAGGAGCAAAAGCGGTAGTCTAAAAATATGTATAAAAACACTCTGTTACCATTTGTCACGGCACGCCTTATATTTATCAAGATTGCGTTCCGCGTTCGTTGTATAGGGTGTTCTGAAGATCAGCGATGTGAATGTGGTACAGAAATAGTAGATAATGGGGAATTTGATGTCAAGGGTGACGGTAGAGATTATGGGAAGGTTTTTGATGATGAAGGAGTAGAGATGTGTCAAGAATGGGACGCTTTGATATAACTTACAGTCAGTACACAAACAGTTGTAGACTCAACAGGGCTTAAACGTGCGGGATAAGCTGGATAAGCAAATTAGAAGAACACCCAAATAGGTTATGCTTAAAAAGTTATAGAATGAAAACATTAGAAGAGTTCTTGTGAATCTATAAAGTTGACATACTCGAAGTGCGAGGTCCCGTCAATACTACATTATAGTTATCGGCACGGATATTGAGCTCTCGGCGGAAGAGTGGGGATATTTTTGCGCACTGTACACTTAAGGCAATAAACCAATAAATCGCTTCTGCGCAGGTGAAAGTCAGGGCTCAATATCCCTGCCGATGATTATATCTTTCTACAATATCCACATCAATACCAAAATTGAGAGGAATTTTCTTACAAAAAAATACTGCTACCTCCCTGTATCCATAGAAGTCATAGGAATAAACACGGTTAACATTCTTATAAACAAGCCTGTTGCTCTCCACTGATTGATGAATGCGCGCGCGCACTCACTATTAGTGACGGTTTATGGGAGAAAAAGTTCGAAGAAAGAATCTAAAGAAGCGAATTTATGTGCGTGAACATTGTGTTTTTAAGTTTTGTGGTTTCATTCATGGTTGGAATGAAAATTCAGTGATTGGTTTGGTAAAATTGACGATCATGACTTTGCTGGATTTCATGCCGATTTGAAAAATTCTTTCACTGTTGGAAAGCTTCATTCATCCCAAACAACATCTATATATATAAAAGAAAGTCGTGTTAGTTACTCCACTTATAACTCAAGAACGGCTGAACCGATTTAGCTGAAAATTGGCAGTGAGGTAGTTTAGAGCCAGGAGAAGGATATAGGATAGTTTTTATTACAAAAAATAAAAATAAAAAATACAATTTATTCCGGACCTACAGCGCCATCTTTTGTTCAAACCAAAAATCTGCCAGATGCCACTATTCCACGCGAACGAAGTCGCGGGCAAAAGATAGTAGGCTATAAATATTGTATTCCGGTACAGGCAATAATCGTATCGGATAGTATACGATAAATAAAATTTACACGTGTCATGCTAAACACCTAAATGGCAGCCACCAAAATCGAAAAAAAAAACATAATATAATATTTTTATATAAAAAAATAGCAGAACTACATATTTAAAACGACATTATCTAATATCTTTATTTGAATGGCACGCATCGTGCATCTAATATATCAACATGTGAATCCCACAAATGTACCGCGGAAGCACACGAGCGGCTTATGATAATTTGTATTTTGGGAAGCTCGTAATGTTCGGGATAATGTCTTTTTTTTCTATTAGAACATGGTTTGAATTTTGGTTCGATTTTTGAAGGGTGATTTGTAAGAATGGTCTTAAAAATTAAATCTATTTTATGGTCAAACTAAGATATCGGATGGATTTTAAAAATTGCGGAATAAGAAAATGATTGGACACTCTGAAAACACAGAACATTTCATTCATGCATATTTCATTTATTTTTAAATTATCCAAACTTCAATGTCTGTCGTCATTGACAATGTTTCTCTACTAAACCTAAATTGAGCCTATACAAGTCAAAGGTGTTGGAGACGACGAAGACTTCAAACTTCACACACCTATTTAAATCTAGATCTTGAACTAAAAAAAAAAAAGAAATTCATGAAACCAATAGCACTCTCTAATCAAAATCAAACAAAATACAAATTGCAATTAACAGTTGCGAATATTGCGTCACAAATCGTGACAACGGGACACAAATAGTCGCCCGTAGGCGGCCACGCTCGACCGACGGTGGTGACATCTAGTAAATATTAATACGTTATAATTGTGCATTAATTAAATACGTCATCTGAGCTGGGAAATTTTGTTTTTGATAGAAGATGGCCGAGACATTGGTGTGGTTGATAAGGAGTATACATTCTTCATGGTTACGTCACAGTTAGGTTTATAAGTCATCTTTTGGCGTCCACTGTTCACCTTTCGAATCTCGAGAGAATCATGAAATCAAAGTAACCAATATAGGCAGTAATAGGCACCTACATTTGCGTGTGATTTTTTTGTTCCTATAAAGTCTCTTTAAGGACCATAATATATTGATTTAAAAAAGAAATGTAATAGAAAATCAATGAATAAATAGCAGCGGAGTGTATATATTACTAGCCAGCGGTTTCACCCGCATCCCGTGGGAACTACTTCCCGTACCGGGATAAAAAGTAGCCTATAGCCTTCCTCGATAAATGGGCTATCTAACACTAAAAGAAATTTTCAAATCGGACCAGTAAGTAGTTCCTGAGATTAGCGCGTTCAAACAAACAAACAAACAAACTCTTCAGCTTTATAATATTAGTATAGATTTCATAGTTGAATGGACAGACAAAAACCACAAGATAATTCAGAACTCTCAATTTTAACATTTTTTAACAGGATTTTTTACTAAATCTAATATATATAGCGGCTGATATATCTATGGGAAATAGCTACTAAATACCGCAGTCAACCAGCTGTTTTGACGCGAATGCTGTTAAAGTCAGTTTAGAGAAATGAATGACTAAGTTTCAGCGTGTAAACCAGCGCAGTGACGGCTATCCGTCATGCGCACGTTAATTTGTGAATTTCTTCATCAAAACATTTTGTTTTCTATCTTGCTATGCGGAATCTTGGCCTGCTTTTATTCACTGTTGTTCCCTTTTCATTATTTCATTCTTATTTTAAAGTTATTTAATAAAAAAACAAATGAAGATGTTAAAGGAACGGCGTCATCGGCATCAAATCTACCTAGTCTAGTAAGATTCTATTAGTAAGATGAAAGTGTTTGCGAACAATTATCAAAGCAGTGATAGCAACTATAGAATAGTTTCTTTTCAGCCAGTAACAAAGGCATATTCTACTATTCAAAAAATGTTCAAGCAAATATTGTAATAAGGTACCAACGACTAAAACTTCGCAGAGCTCACACTGCTACTAGCGTACACACACTTCGATTTACGCTACATAGATTGTATTGAAAAAAATCTAGTATTTAGTGAAGAAATGAAGCAATACATTTGATGGCACCATACTGGCCCACATATCGAGTGTTTGTCGACGCTTCTTATTATTCTCATACATGCTTGACGTATATTTTTCAACGCTCTTCAATATTTTTGAACGGCTATTTTTGTTGCAAGACCGCCTCCTTCGTTTGTGCAAAGATTAGAACAGTGTTGCGCAGATGCGACAGCGGCTGAGTTTAATACCTACGACTTTCTTAGTGTGTGTTTGTTTTTTTAGCCATGTTACCTTTAGGTCGCGAGGGATTGATTGACATCTACAATAAGATACCTGTTTCTTTCATAAAATTATTTCTGACATGAAAATGTCTTTAAAGAGACACTAAACGAAACTTACTTTCGCATTTTTTAAAAAGGGTAATTAGCTGAATGTCTTAATATTTTTTTTCTGTTTAAGGTTTGCAGCGGCAGTATTTGCAAGATTATTAACACTTTTCACTTGTTGATACGAAAATTAATTATGTTTTCTTTAATCTACTAGAATTCTACCCACGTGAACATCTGTAAACTGTAACACTATCTACATTTTCACACGTCAGTCAGTGTGTCGTTCTGTGGGCTATTCTACAGCTCTTTATCGTCGCTCCACCATTGTTTATTTAAACAATAACTGGACATTTTATTGCGTCGACGGTTTTAACGATTATAAACTATGCCTACAACGCTTGTCATCTAGTTTTTTTCTCCTATATATTTCAGTTTTATTGTCCCAAAACCAAGTGAAACGTGACCACATGATGCAATAAATTCACTTTTTTAGTGATGTAAATCGTAAATAACACTGAAATTATGGCTGTGTTTAGTAATAATGAAGAAAAAAGTTCACGGAATGCGGTATTTGATTTAGTGACGAGTTCCCCTCGTATTTTTGTTAATGTGTGCTTTATTATTAGCACATTGTTAACAATTAATGGTGCAGCGTGAAACGATAAAAAAATCGCCGGTTAAAGAATGACTTCCGTTATACATAATATAAAAAAAATAAATAAAAAAAATATTAACAAAAGAGAAAAAATAGTAATTAATAACATCGCTTACCCTACTTCCTAAATTAAATTCGCGTAAATTAATGGAAGGAATTCGAATAAAAGACATGCAACTATTTGTAAGATTATTGGCGACTCGCGAGAGAGAATAACAAAAGCCATTTCTTCTATTTAACCCAGTTGTTTTGACGTTCCGCTCTATTCTGGTATTCGGGGAATCACTAACAAATCAGCACCTGTCACTTTAGTTAACATATCCACGAATATCCGAGCCATTGTTTTAAAAGTAGAAAACAATTCAATCTTCACTTTGAAAAAATCTTCTGTTATTTTTTTTAGTATCTTTAATGGCGCTGCGGAATTTGTTTTAGAATAACTCCTCGACTCGACACACTGATTTTGAACTCTAATATGAATCCAATGAGATTCAATTTTGTTTTTATTCTGATTGTGTCTTATGATCTTTTGTATTTGAATCGTGTCGGAAACATTGTTGTATTTTCTACAATAGGCGTCCACGCGTTGACAGCTGATTATTGAAGACAGGCTTAACGAAGACAATGGAATTTTCAGTATTGTTTCAAATGAGTGACAAATTGCCGCTTTGTGAATATTTTTTTCGTCATATCTCTTGGCACATTGTACCTTTTCTTTATGAATAATAAAAGTAAACACCTTTTTTTATTTCATTCTCTTTATTCCTTATTTACGGCCGGTGTTAATGTTAATATGAGTTATGGGATTATTACTTTAGAATAATTTGTACGCCTCGGTGGACTAAAGTGACTTTTAATTTTATTATTTACTGCTTTTGTCTCGTGTGTGAGCTTAACCGTTGTTTTCTCGGTTTTAAGTTGAAAGTTTCACTTGAGGCAATATTTTATCTTGTAATCACAATATTTTTGGCAGTTCATTTTTGAGAATTATTTCATTTTATAAAAGATGAAAAGGTTCGCATTACAAAAAGACTGATGTTTTTGATTTTGTGTAGCTAATTCTCTCTTGTGAGGTAAATTGAAATGTATTTCGAAGAAAGGACTTTGTAAATCGAAAACCAGATTTTCATCAAATTGCTTAACCTGGCTTAATTCTTGGAGTTAAAATTATTTAAGGCCAGTATTTTTCCAGATTTTCTTAATTATTATTTTTTTTGCTTAGTAAATCATAGAAAAAATATTCGCAGACTGAACACATCCAAATTATTTCTGCTCCCATAGGCTGTCATACAACCAAATCCAAGAACATTGAAAAATCTATCCACTCGATCATTCCATGAAACATCTGATGTTGAGCACATTGTTTTCTTATTCGGACAATGACTTATTCGCCGCTTACAAGAAACGTCTATCGTTTTAGTGCGTTAATCTCCGAGATTACTGCGTCAAAGCGGATGTCACCTAAAGTACACTTTGACACGTCTCGAAATACGTGCCCATTTTGTTTACACTAGAACATCACTAGCAGAGAAAAATTATGACACTGGTTTAAGCAATTTTAGACTTTATTGTTGTTAAAATAAGGTTTGGAATCACTTGTGCAGTGTTTTGTTTATCTTTACACCAACTGATTGGATTGTCATAATGTTCGAATTTTGAAATGAGTAATAGTTTTTGTTCTTTTTGTAGGCGATTATATAAAATATATGACGTAACAACGTGGAAACACCTATCCCACCAAAAACATTAAATGTAAAAAAAAGCCAATCCTCTACGCAATTCCTCCACCGTAAAAAGTTTTGAGATCGCATAGAAGCCAAGTCCTGTTCAACTTTATTTGTAATAATAAATCAATATTTTGTGACTATATCAATAGTTTTATTCACATTACAATAATATTGACTTGGCCATGAGCACAATAAACTACAAATATAATACAGCATATCTTGGAGAGGTGAAAGTCAAACATGAAGTTTAATATCACAGAACTAATTACTTTTAGTTTATTCAATTGTTACTAAATGACCGACAGTCAGTATCATCCAACATCAATGAACTGCACATGTACTATGGCGCATGTTTAGTCCATGGTGATCTCAAATTCCAATCAGTCCAATCGTAAAATCATGTCCATATAGAATTTATCAATTCAATGGTATTTACCTATTTACACATTATTTCAAGGAGCGACTTTTAACTTGTGCTCATGGCCAAGACAATATTATTGTAATGTGAATAAAACTATTGATATAGTCACAAAATATTGATTTATTATTACAAATAAAGTTGAACAGGACTTGGCTTCTATGCGATCTCAAAACTTTTTACGGTGGAGGAATTGCGTAGAGGATTGGCTTTTTTTTACATTTAATGTTTTTGGTGGGATCTCATTTATTTTTTGTAGGTCTCTTTCTTCTCTAAGTATATAACAAATTAAATTAACTTACATGCGACTACCTAAATACTTATATAACAAACTAAATATGAACACCTAAAGTAGCACGTAAACAACTTTTTTTAAAATAAACTAAAAAAAATCGAAATTGTCGAATTTTTGAATCGAATATCTTTTAGAATAAAAGAGATTTATTTCAGAGGTAGATGGCGCTATCACATGAAATTATAGGATTTTTTTAAAGTACTACTTATACTAAGCTATGTAACGAAACCATGGCGCGATTTAGACCAGGACAACGCCATCTATCGAGCGAGCATGCAGTATTTATCGCACTGCATTAATATGAAAGATTTTATCATTATTCATTTCATTTTAACCTAGCTTTTTTATTCATATGTATGTATATTTAATACATAATAACAATATACCACACTACGTAACAACAAAACAAATAGTCACATTTTGTACATAAATAAATAACAAAGTTATCAATGCAGCCAAATTCATACACAATGTTCTAGAAAAACCGCAAATATAAATTTGTTTCCTATTTTTTTATTAAGTTTTAAGGTTTTTATAATTTTCCCTTTATATGTAGCTGATAACCTGTCTTGGTGCCAAATTTGAAGGTTCTCAGTTTGCTAGAAGTACCTTAGACTTTTGATGATCGGTCAGTGAGTCAGTGACAAAATGGTGTAACTTTGATCGCTCATAACTCGTAAACTATTTATTCAAATGTCTTGTAATTTTGAGACTGAGCTTGTTTTAATACTTACTCTTGGTCATCGAACTCATCTAAACTCCTAGCTTTGTTCACATGGAAGATACAGGGGGCTGAAATAGCCGCGAAACGCTTCGAGAAAAGATGGTACGGCCGTGCCCGCTTTGCTCGAGTCTTGGCTGGGGCACTGCCGTGCCCTCAGATATCACTTTGTGTAGCGAACAGAAAGTACCTACCACATTTGAAACAAGTTTAAGATGAAACAAAAAAATCATTAAAAGTTTCTTATTATTTTTAATATACCTGTAGGTATATCGAGTTACTATTAAAGTAAAATGTTAGTTACTAAATAATCTTGCCTGTTGTACCTATCGCTAAAATATTTTACTTGACTTAGTCATAAATATTTCAATATATAGGTAGTGAATCACTCAAAAACTGTAATCTATTTAATTTACCTAAAACCACAAAATAAACACAAAACCCTGAAAAAATATAACATCTAAAACATTTTACAACAAAAATATAGGGCGAACGTACATAGGTAAAATTTGACGTAACAGATAAAATAAAATGTAATAGAGATGTGAAACAGGCAATCAATCGTTGTGTAGGAGCAATTAATATATTGGTCTGTGCCATACATTTTAACTCTGCGCTGACGTCAGACAAATGTTTGAGGATTTTCAGGGTTCCATACCCACAGGGTAAAACGGGACCCTACTGTTTTCGCTCCTCTGTCCGTCCGTCCGTCTGTCACCATAATGTCTGTGATAGTTAGAGAGCTGAAATTTTCACAGATGATGCATTTTTGTTGCCGCTATAACAACAAATACTGAAAACTAGAATACAAAAATATTTTGGGGGGCTCTC
The DNA here is from genome assembly GCA_963856015.1 of Helicoverpa assulta. NCBI lineage: Eukaryota > Metazoa > Arthropoda > Insecta > Lepidoptera > Noctuidae > Helicoverpa > Helicoverpa assulta. The sequence continues at coordinate 7,000,394 of CAWLCW010000027.1, forward strand.
GTACAACAAACGTGATTTTTTTGTCCGTTTCATAAATATTGAACGGAACCTTTCGTGCGCGAGTGCGACTCGCACTTGGCTGGTTTTTTTTTAGTAACTAGTATTTAGCTTCATAATTCTTGTCTAATGTGACACCTTGATTTGTGTTAAAGTGAAGTTTTGTGTGCTCTGATAGTTACAATTTTGGCAAAATGTTTGAGGTTACTGCTGTTAGTACCTACTTAGCTGTTGATCTTGGTCACGTAAGGTATTAATAAGTAAATGGTTTTTTTTTTTATGATACGAGGCCACGTATTTTTAACGAATATTATAGAAATATAGAAATATGAAAAAAAATATTATTATTCTTAGAAATACTACCTGCCTACCCAAAAAAAAAATCTGATACGTATTGAGAAATGAAATGGGCATGGCATAAGTAAGTTCTCAAAAATATTTTTGTTACAAACCAAATACTTATAGACGGTATGTTTTTAAACAAAACAAAAAATAATAAAACATTGCATCCTGAATACTGAATATTTACTTAACACATTTTTCTACTAAAATCTGTGGAATCCATTCCACAAGAAACACATTAAGTAATCTTAAACACACAATGTTTAAAATATTGTCACATTTATTATTGTAATTTATTTTTAAACAGTAGCTATTATAGTTTTACAATAATAACACTATATTATTAAACTATTTTTAATAATATGTTTATTTCACTAAATAGCATTTAATAGGTAATTTGTCTACGAACTATAAACTCTGACACAAATAAAATAGTTTTAAATGATACATGAGAACAATTAATGTGAGTTGTTATTGTGAATAATTGTCACTTTAAAATTGAAATAGTACTTACTTTTTAAAACGAATTACGGTCTTATTTATTTTTTGAAAATAAAAATTACTTCGAAAATCATAGGCTATCACTGTTTTGTCCCAGATACCTATGAATAAAATCTGTTGAGTGCAGTTACACACAATATTGTAGGCAATCCAGCAAAAAAAAAAAGATTTATTTAATAGGTGGCAGAAACATCCAGTTTTGAACCACAAAACAAACCCTTCTCAGTTTATTCTTAGATCTATCAATAAAATTGCTTCGAAATGTCTATTTGACTCATTAGGTAAGTACTAAAACAATTAATAATATAAATGTATTTAAATAAAAAAAAGGAGTCGAATCATCTGCTTCAGTGGGGAGGAGGGTTAACAACCCTCCAACACAGTGTTGGTCTTGCGACCACCCTCAGGTTGAATTCCACCGATAACCGTTAAGCCACCAATTAACGGTCGGATCGGCTTCATCCGTTTTGCTCTTTCGAGCCCTCCACATGCAGACTTGCCTTTGACGGGCCAAGTCCGCGAACGCGTTGTGACACAAGAGTCCCGGAGGCCAACAGGTCTCTCGAATGTCCGCGTTGATTGAGGTAGAATTATACCAGCTCTACCCCAAACCACTGACTTCCTGAGCAGATACGGACTCCTGAAAAGTTATATCGCATTATTGTACCGGTTTTAAGTGACGTGCAAACTTCGCTTGCGCGATTTAGGACACGTTCGATTTGTTGGCCCTATTGTCAAGATATTTTATAAGGGTAAAGGACTGTCTGTTCAGTCAATCTTCCGTGATATTATTATTTAAAAGTTGTTGACAATGTTTTGTGTCGATGACAATAGGTTAAAATGATGAAAAGAATCCACACCGTTCAAATTATTATTATATTTTGTACTTGCGGACCAGAAGGTCCCATTATGACCCAATATCGAAGGAACGCGAGTTCGAATCTTACAATATGACATGTCTTTTTTGGTGATAAATCGTTGTTTATATTCATTTTGAGATTTTTCATAATTTTATTTAGATTTTTTTTGGGTTTTTCTTTTTTTTAATAATTAATTACGGGCTAAAATCATATTTTTGGCATTTGGTATGAGAAGTTGTATATGAAAATGTTTTATTACTGCATGTAGGTAGGTAGGTAATCCTTTTCATTTACCATCTACCTACATACTTGCATGGCTGAACTGATTGTGATGATTTTTTTTGGTGTTTTTTTCCTTTGTTTGTAACATTAGACCATCATCATCAGCCTATCGCAGTCCACTGCTGGACATAGGCCTCTCCAAGTGCACGCCACTGAGATCGTATTTCGCATTCAGCTCCTGCCAGCCGTCTTACGCAAGTCATCACTCCACCGTGCCTGAGGACGTCCTACACTACGTTTGCCGAGAAACATTAGACCACATAATAAATAATAAAATACCTATTGTTGGTTACATAGAATACTGTTGGCCGATTTCATCGGTTATTTATCAAGTCTCTGATAGCCTACCAAGAACATATCTGACAGATAAACTAAAACTTTAGGATCCACAGGACATTTTAAGCAGCCTTTGCCTGAGTATAGTTATCGGCACGGATATTGAGCCCTGACCTTCACCTGCGCAGAAGCGATTTATTGGTTTATTACCTTATGTGTACAGTGCGCAAAGCGATCCCCACTCTTCCGCCGAGAGCTCAATATCCGTGCCGATAACTATACCAGTGTCGTACATGGAGTGACTGCCTATCTGACCTCGCAATATCGATACCTATCCCTTAATGTAGGGATTATCGACTTTTTGTGAATACCCGTAATGTTGTGAATACTCTTACTACTGAATACATGAACGACTGCCAAAGATGTTCAAATGAGAGCCAGGACCTACAGTTTATCGTGCTTTCCGAAACATATGACGCATGGTGTTAACTGGGTGCTAATTTTACTCCCTCAAATTGGATATTCACTTACGATGTATGGGCAATTTTATGTTACGCACGGAAATTTCGATTAAGTCGCGTCACTTTAACGTTTTATTAAATGTAGTTTATGAAGCCGACTGTAATTTTGAGTGCGAAGAATTTCGCTTTCGGTTAGCGTAAGTTTATGAATTTTTGTGTGGGTCTTTTTATGAGATGTTGCAATTTAATATTAAGGATTAGTGTTAGGATTTTTTTATTAATTCTGTTTACTGATTTTATGTAGGTACTAGGACAATGTTCCTCATTTACTTGTTCTTTTCAATCTAGTGGATTTTCCGAGCGGGTTTTTACGGGCGTTTACGCGCGGCTTTTTTAACGTCATTTTATACCGATAGCTGTGATATTTCTTTGATATCATGCGACCTAGGTATGTTTAGACGCGTTTCTTTAAAAGACTTCACAAAGAAGTCTAGGCTATACACGATGTATTGAACTCAAAAGCGTGCGAAAAAAATAAACAATACATACGTAACCCGCCTTCCCGGGATCCCATCAATAACGGGTCTCTTATACCCTCGCCCCCACTTCCGACAAATTAACCCCCTCGCCGCCAAACGCGTCAAGCATCACGCAATTATTGGCCCGATCCATCATCGGAGACGTGTGACACAACTAAATAATTTTCGGGTTAAACATTTAATTCTGTGGGGTAAAACAACGTCGCATTCATAGGGTTGATGTATGGGTGTTAATCGCGGCTTTAAGCTGTGTTTATACTTGGTTCTCTGCGGTATGGAGTTGGTTACTCTTAAATAAGGATTCTTAGGAATTTGGAAGGAACCCGGTATTTAAGCAGTGACGGCTGTGTTATGTATGAGTGATTTTCACTGGAAGTTCTATTTATTACACCACTGGTGGCCAATATGAAAAGTAATGTAGAATGAAAACTATCGTTCCCTTTTTCAGTATATCAATAGTTTGTACCAACATAACACCCAAAACAAAACGCTTATCCATCCTTACCACAAAACCTCGAAAAACAAATTATCGCAGGCGTCCCATACAATGGGCTTTTCTAATATCGCGGCGAACAAAGCGCCCTTTGGGTTCGCCCCATTCAGTTGGTGGCAATCCGTCAAGAGATGGCGCCACAATAGGGGATTAGCTGTCGTTATTACGTCACCTTTGTGGCACTCCGTGTTATGATCGAGAGCTGAATATTAGGGATTATCACGGCTTCCCCATTTCTGTGAGTGGGTGTGGGTTTAAAGTTCTGTTTGAGGGCTTTTTTTGATTATTTTGGTATCGATTTTTAGGGGTAAGTACCTAGTTTGGGATTTTAATTTTGGTCAGCACTGTTGTGCACTGGCATATTGTGACACCGAGGTGTACAACAAAACCGATTCAAGATTCAAGGTCTACAACGCAAATACACATATAATATATATAATATACCTATGTTTAATTTATTCGTATAACTTGCACTAAAACCTAAAATATTAATTCGAGGATACTGATACAATATACAGTGCACAATATTAGCTTTAGGGGTTGTAATAATGGCCGGATTACATCGGCATTATTACTATGCGAGATGGCTAATATTTGTATGGATTAGGCTTGGTACATAATGGACCGGGAGCAATGGACAAGGACAAAGGGTGGTTAGATAAACAATAATTCTGAAAAAATACTATTTTTAACAAGAGCATATACTCTGCGGGCTTATAGGTGTAAAAGTTTTGTGAGTAAAAAGGGGACCGGGATCTTCGATTCTACTTTAATGAAGAACCATATAAACTTGTACCTATATTTTTTGGACTAGTCAGCAGAATTGACATCTACTTATGTAAAAAAACGTACCTAACTATCTTAATTTAAAAGAAACTAATTAATAGTTAAATATCTGTTCGCATTTTAACACCAGCATAAATTTTTATTAATAACAAATCATATTGTTACGAGGAAAATGAACGCAAATACGTAAAAATTCTACATTTTCTTTGCAGAATCACCCAGACTAAGCCCAGCATTAAAGCAATCAGTCTTAACGCCACAATACATACTCCTTTCCCCCGACACCCGCGTTTGATTACCGCAGTTATGTCAAGCTTCCGTCGCACCGTGCATGGCGAGCCTTACGCCCTGCTGTGTAACCAGCCATTTTGTCCTGCGGTGAGAAATGTATTGGGGAAAGCATATTTAGCACGTAGGCAAATGTCGTTCCTGCGCCTGAACTCTCTCCGGTCGTATCGGATTGCCGTCCCATCGGGCTATGAGAGTGAACGAAAAGTGAGTGCACCTGTGTCTGCGCAAATGCTTGTGCACTATAATACGTCCTGCGCAGTTGACAACACACCAGTCTTTTATTAAAATCCGTATTGTTAGAAAAATAAATAAATACGCCCTTTCTATATTTACTTTACAGAATCACCAGACTTAGCAGAGCATTAAAGCAATCAGTCTTAATGCCACAATACATAGTCCGTCCCCCCGACAGCCCCGCGTTTGATTACCGCAGTTATGTCAGGCTTCCGTCGCACCGTGCATGGCGAGCCTTACGCCCTGCTGTGTAACCAGCCATTTTGTCCTGCGGTGAGAAATGTATTGGGAAAAGACAAACAGGAATATATAATAAGGTTACAATTGAAGTTGTTTAATGAATTATTGTTTTGTGTTTTGCTACTTTTATTTGTGGAATTATTTTTTTATAGAGGTATTATAGACACAGTATAAGTTTTTGAAAGTGGGTATTGTGTGGATGCTGTGTAAATAAAAAGTTTTATATAAACTGCTCTTTCATCTACCCACATTAAGACCACCTCAAAAATGTCTCAAGTCATAACTCCCGGTTCGCCCAGCTTGGATTACTGCCCCTCGCAAATATCAAAACTGATCCAAAATTATAAGACAAAAACGTCAAAAAATCCATTAAATCATAACGAAAAACTGACTAAGCTTCAATGTTATGTAAACACTCATGTTTCTGTCTTTTCCATACGACAAAACCGTATAATTTACGACTGATCATATACAGAAAATTTTGTTTATAATATTGTCACGAAGTGAAAATTATAAAAGTATAATTTATAGTCTTGGTAAACATAACAATCGTATATAAACTAATAAAACGTGTCAGCGGCAAAATAATTGGGCCAGAAAATTATTATAATATTATAAATAGTTTAGTCTGGGCTGTAATATTGTATGTGTCGTGTGAGAACAGACCGCGCTCGTAACTCATAATTCCGTTTATAGCGTCGTCGGTGCAACCTTGATACTTGCAAGCGTTTTGTTTTTACGTTTTGAATGAACACAACTTAGATACTTACGATTAATTAGGTACCTATATTTGCACTGAAATGGTTGTAATTTGTAAAATTTTTGATGCTTCACAATTATCACAAACCCTATTACTTTTGTGCAAGCTAGGTAGGTATCTAACAGTTGAAAACTTATGTACAGTGTATAGTTACCTAGCCATTTTTAAATGTTAATTGCCTAGTGTACACATTAAGACTCCTACAATTGATTATACTCTTAGCACGCAAGTTTTTACTAAGCAGACATACATCACATGGGCATTAATAACAAAAAAACATTCGGTTATCTTCCAGATAAGTGCTACTAATGAACATTTGTCGATGCCCACTGTGCCTACGCTGAGATGCTATCAGGCCTGTCAATTTTTGAGATGCATATCGAATTCTTGATTGCCACTGAAAGGCTTATTAAGTGAAAATGTTTAAATGCATAGTGAGATAAGAGCAAATATTTATGACAAAGATGCTGATTATAATGAAATGCCAATATTTCTAAGTACAGTTACGGATGGTGTCGGAATCTTGGAGTGTAATTAATTGATGAACTGAATCGTTAATGCTTACGAGACTTTAGACTTCAGTGTACAGTTGTATTAAATGCCCAACTTTCTTTAGCTACAATACGACAATGATCGAGTTCATCAATTAAGCAACTAAGTTTTTTCGTATTTTTTTTAAGTTTTAGTATTTTCTTACAACTATCAAGATCACTCGATCCAATCATACATGGACAAAGATTTTATTGTACTTGATAATAAAATAATTCATATAAATAAAAAGTTCTTGTTTATTTCGACATAACCAAAATTTGATGACACGACGTGCAATAATTTCATAGTTTTATTGGTTATCGCTGAAAAAATATCGCGGAAAGACGCTTCGTTTACGATTTATTGTTTATTTTATATTTTGTTTCCTGTTTAAATAAATAACTTATTTTTTTAACATGTCATTAGCAAGAACTCTTTCGACTTCCTTTGATCTTTACTTGGTTAAATTGGTGCGTTAATTTCTAGTGTTTTTTTTTTATTAAAATGTTTTTAGTGTTAATGTTAAATAATGCCCAATTACTGTCAACAGTAAAGTGTTGGAGGTCGCAAGTGTCACAGACTATACAAAGCAGGATACATAGATAATAAATATAATCATAGATAAATGTAAAAGTAAATTATGAACAGTTACTGCGAAGGAAATACGCTTCGGTTGCACAGACATAATAAAAACACGGTCTAATAATGTGTTCAGTTATACGCTTTTTATAAATATCAATGATGTAGGTTGATTAATTAAAAATAGATTATTGGTTAGTGTCGTGTTGATCATAAAAAGTATAATGTCGCCGAATGTGAAATTGTATCCAAATGCGTTTTTTTGGCTCGCATTAACGAGCATGTAACTTCGAGTTTTTATATTGTAACGTTCGTATTGTCTGTTTTCAATTACCTATACCTTTTCTTGCTTAACTTTTTATATGTCTCAGTTCTGTGATAAAGAATAGATAAGGCTTCTTCTCGAAGTTACCGTTAGTCACTGCTAGTTGTAAAAAAGGAAAAAAAACTGTTGCGCATTTGACATTTTTGTTATGCATTCAACTTGCTTTGTGAATTAATCTATTAATTATTACTTCAATATTATTTACTTTAAATTCACTTATTACCTACGTAAATATACATGTTTATGCAAATAAAATCTTGCATTACAATAATTATCCCATTAGTCCCACCAAATAGTCTTCTATGGACTCCATGGATTTCATGGAGTGTGTCTATACTTACCTAGTCTAAGCACCACGAAAATTGCAGCTTCACCTTTAACACTATACCATATTTAAATACGTAATTAGTACAACACAACCCTCTATTACTCGAGTGCTGGTTAATAACAAAATATAGCTATCCAATCAGCAAGTTCCATTCAAGTTAATAAGTTTTGTCTCCGAGCTAATCTTTCGGTCAGCTAGAGCTTGTCTCTGGGATTATGTTCGCCAATCTAATCAAACTTGTACTGTAGTTATGAGCTAAGGATTAAGGATGTGGTTATTGTGAAATGTTCTGCGTGGTAACTGTTGTTGTTTAGTTTGCTTCGGAGTTAAAGCAGTACTATAATCTAGCTAACATCTTCTTCTCCATATGTATGGTATGAATATGGAAAAAAACGGGTTTCTTACCATTCCAGTTATTTTATGCCAATACGCTGATTCCATTCAGGGTTTTCGGGGTTTTTGTGGTCCCTCTCAAATAAGAATGTTTGCTGTCAATTGAAGAATGTCATAATATGTATAAAAAACTACATTGAGATGGTCCCCACATGTTTGTAAATGTACGAAAGTATTTCAAAACAAAACTATAATTAACACCAAAAAAACATCCGTGCACTTTGATGACGTCTCGCGGGATTCTAACCCCCTTCTGCAAACGTAAAAATAAAGATCATAAAAACATACGAATTACCGCCAACCCTTGGTCTTCAGAGGCCATTTGAATTCATAAATAATCCCTTCAAAAATAAACGGGACAAAAAACACCCCAACAATTAACAAATTGCTGGCAGTTTAGGGTTAATTTTAACCGCTTCCTACTGTTGTAATTTGAGTGTTCCTATTTTAAAATTTACTGCAGTAATTTGAATCTTGAAACAATAAATAGTGACAATTATAGTCAAGATAAAGATGGCTTACATTTAGATGCTATTCCGTGGACCAATTTTAAATAATACTAAACCAGACGTCACTAGTGTATTTAATTTTAATTTGTTACTTAATTTACTAATAAAACTGTCCAATAAATTAGCATAACTATAACTTGTAAGCGTAAAATTTCTCTGACGTCATAGATAAGTATCGAGATAGTCGAAAACAAACAATCTTGACATTTCAAAAGTCAAAATTAGAACGCTTAGATTAAGCAATGATTAGAAGTGTTATTAAAATTGACATGAATAATTCTATTGCGAAAATGTCAACACGTATGTCATATCCTGCGTTGCTAAATCTAAGTATTTGTCGTTGACAAAGGTGATAATTTTGCAATAAATACTATTGGAACATAATTCTTACGTGTGTACATATTATCTTCGGGCTATGTAACGCAACACTCATGGTCACAATAGCTGTCTTTTTTATAATTAAACATGAGTACGTACATCATTTTGGAGTAGATAAACTTGTCAAATACAAATAAACTTATTGTATTGTCAAAATTAATGATTGTTAATATTTTGCAATTAGCGGACAGGTTGATTGCAAATCATAACTCACTTCTTAGTCGATTTGTTTTGACTTGTAAACTTTTGGGGATAGATCAAAACCAATATAATTGACAAGTTCAAACTTGTTTATCATCCTGAAATACGAGTAAAACCGCATGCAATACTAACTACCCTACTTCCTTCTTTCTCTCAAAACCCTTTCCCGATTATTTTTTACAATCCAAACATCTGTTTGTTATTCAAATCTATTTCGGTCTTCCCCTGTCATTGTCCTTCAATTAAGGCACGTTTTCATTTTTAACTGCCGACTATATCCTAACTAATATTATAAATGTGAAAGTAACTCTGTCTGTCTGTCTGTCTGTCTGTCTATTCTTCACGCCTAAACTACTGAACCGATTTATGTGAAATTTGGTACAGACATAGTTTGGAACTTGAGAAAGGACATAGGATAGTTTTTATTACAAAAAATATAAAAACAAAAAATTATTCCGGACATATAGCGCCATCTATTGGTCAAACCAAAAATCTGCTGAAGTCCCTATTCCACGCGAACGAAGTCGCGGGCAAAAGCTAGTACTATATATATTTCTATGTATGTACTGAACATTTTTATGCGATGTTTTTTGCCGTAATTAGGCGTTTAATTGAGTAATTTATTGGTGTGTAGCAAGCTTTATAGCTTGTTATGGGCATGCGTGGACCGCACGCGAGAATAAAATTTTATTTAGAACTTCTTGTGTGTGTGTGTGTGTGTGTTAGATGGTTGTTAGTGAATGGTTTTTGAGTTTGTGTGATTTGGTGGTTGATGACAGTGAATAGGGTAGGTGATGACCTGATGGCTTAGTAGTAGTATCTGCCTTTCGCGCTAGAGGTCGCGGGTTCGATTTCATTGTGCGTGAGGTTTAGCCTGTTTAATTCTCAAGTACTTAATATTTTAGGAAAGTTTAGTTACTCATTCAGACATATATTAGTACTTTCACAAATCTCACTTAGAATGATACCTACATTTTTTAACCCCCGACGCAAAAACGACGGGGTGTTATAAGTTTGACGTGTCTGTGTGTGTGTGTGTGTGTGTATGTGGCATCGTAGCTCCCAAACGGATGATCCGATTGTAATGCGGTTTTTTTTGTTTAAAAGGTATGTCAGTCGGGAGTGTTCTTAGCTATGTTTGGTGGAAATCGGTTCAGGTCTTCAAGGTCATCAGCTCGTTTGCTAGATGTGATAGGAATGTTACACGCTCAGTTTACTTGCAAGAATATGTGGGATCTGAAATTTGAAACACTAATGTCTTTTGGAACCACTGAGCTGGTCTGCTGTTAGGGCACGAAGGTAGGAGACGTAACCCTGAACTGCCTTTTAGTAAACCCATCGAGTTTGGGCTCGTTGAATTTGTCTTGACGAGTTCTCTTCATGTTTCTGATTGACGAGAACCTGATGCTGAAATGGGATGTGGCGGATGAAACCCTGGAATGCCGGAATGAAATGGATAAACCGATTTATATTTTTGCTGAAAATCTAGAATGTCCAAAGGTTAATCTTTATTGTTTCTCAATCTGTGCAATTCTCCCAGAGCCAGTTTGTCATGAGGATTGTTAAACAGCTTCCTTTGGCCGAGATCGCATATATCGACCCCATCTTAAAATAAAATAAATTAAATGAAAGAAGGAAAAATTAACCCAGATAAGCCTAATGTCCTAAAGCTAAAGCTCCTTTAAAAAGCATGAAATAAAATTAAATTATAAATTTAAAAAAACCCCCGACCCAAAAAAAGTACGCAATAATTATGACAAAAGGTTAAAAACGCTAAACCCTATAAAAAGCAAAAAATAACTTTTAACACTACGTAAACTAAATTTTGACGTGTCGGGGGACCGCTTTTTACCTTCATAAATACTTACATAAATCAAATGATACCTACCTAATTACAACATTCGTTTAAAAAAAACACGTATCTAAAGTAATGAATTAGAGCGGTCCCCCGACACGACAAAATTTAGTTTACGTAGTGTTAAAAGTTATTTTTTGCTTTTTATAGGGTTTAGCGTTTTTAACCTTTTGTCATAATTATTCGAGAAAAGATGGTACGGCCGTGCCCGTTTTGCTCGAGACTTGGCTGGGGCACTGCCGTGCCCCCAGATTGCGTACTTTTTTTGGGTCGGGGGTTTTTTTAAATTTATAATTATGCAATACGTGTAACAGGACATCAATAGGAATCTTAATAGGTATCAATAAGTGTAAATAGGATGGTAATCCATGTACCTACAAACTAAAATTCCTTCCCTACATCAATAGACTTTTCCACTCCATCTAAGCGTTTCCAAACTTTTAATACTGGTATAATGTAAGAGATTCCAATACTTTAATATTTGCAGTCTGACCTACATTGAGAATAAGCGCCGCTCGTGTGCACCAGGGTTTAAGACGACTAACATTGCATCTCTAAGTGTTCCCCCTTTTGAATTTACGTTAGTGTACTCTAGGCTTTATGGTAATATATGGGCTAGTTTATTATAGTATCTTTGAACAATTTTTGTGGGTATAATGGTTAAAGAAATAAGTGATTGTTTCTTTAGAATTTTCACGTTTGTGATACAACTATTTAACTCTGTATTTAATATTTATATCTTGGGTTACTTGGACTGAAATCATGATTAAATTCCTGAATAAAAAAATGTTTCGCCTTTCTGGAAGAAAGTTATAAACTAAATAAAAATAAGAAACAGTTATTTCAGCCACTTTGTCTTCAAATTACTATAAGGGGTAAAGTAATTCCTTTTGTCAGACTCAAAGCATATAGACATAGATTATAGCTGTTTCCTGTGAAAATTACTTACGCACCATACTTACGTAATAATTTTCCAAATTGGCTGACTAGATCGAGAGATATTCACAACGTCACAAACTTTACTTCTTTTGTTTAGATAAATGGTCACATCCACAACACAACCTTGATCAATGAATCTATGCGACTGCTAAGTGCTAATCCTAATTATACTGTCACGTGAAAGAATGCACCTACGGGATAAGTAGTATTTTGACTATTCTATATTGCCCACGCAGACGAAGTTGCGGGCAACAGCTAGTTCCTAATATAATACCTGTAGGTAAGTACCTAAATTACATCCTTAATCTCACCAAAAAAGATACACTCACCACCTCAATCAAAACACTTTTGTCCAACACTCAAAACAACCACAACCCAACCCGGTCACTAAAACGTCTACCAAAAATAGTTAAAACAATAAATATATTTCACGTCACTCACTTGTCATAAATATAACACACGACGAAATGAGGCGAAATATATGTTCATTGTCATAATAATATGACATACTAACTGTATCCCGTGGTTTCACTCGTCTTCATATGGAAATACTTCCTGAATACAGAAACCTATAGAGTTGAACTAAACCATCTTTATGATAATAATAATAGCGTCCACGGCCGATTTCGGCCACGGCAGCTGTTCTCATTCAAGGAGATCAGCCAGCTGCGCAGGACATATTATAGTGCACAACCATTTGCGCAGACACAGGTGCACTCCCTATTCCTTCACTCTTATAACCCGATGGGACGGCAATCCGACACGACCGGAGAGAGATCAGGCGTAGGACCGACATTAACGTGCTCTCCGATGCACGGGTGAATCAATCACCAACTTCCAGACCACGGGCTGCTTTGTGAAAGTTTAAGAAAACCCACAAAGCGATTTCGGCTGCGCTTGCGACCACTAGACCAACGAGGCAGTCAACGTAACAGTCGTTACAAGGAGCCAGTAAGTTTCACCACCAGTTTCACCTAGGGGTGCCTGGGTAACTGGGTTGAGGAGTTCAGATAGGCAGTTGCTCCTTGTAAAGCACTGGTACTCAGCTGCATCTGGTTAGACTGGAAGCCGATCCCAACATAGTTGGGAAAAATACTAAGCAGGAGATACTACCTGTCTTTATAGGTAACTAGCTTCTGCCAGCGGTTTCACCCGCATCCCGTGGGAACTACTTCCCGTACCGGGATAAAAAGTAGCCTATAGCCTTCCTCGATAAATGGGCTATCTAACACTGAAAGAAATTTTCAAATCGGACCAGTATTTCCTGAGATTAGCGCGTTCAAACAAACAAACTCTTCAGCTTTATAATATTAGTATAGATTTCATCTGCATCAGCTATTGTACAGTTAAAAACGAACAAACAAATTCCTTCAGTGTCTATATTATTAGTGAAGATGACAGTCAAAAACAGTCTTAATACAGTCCTGAAATAAATCTGAAAGCTTCACTGAATTGGATATGTTGGGTGTCCGGTTGCTTAAGCAAATAAATTTTAGTTACATTATTATGATTTTAAACAAAGGGAAAGTGTTTCTTTATGATGAGCTGTTTTCAGACACTAATGCTGAAGTAACAGATTTAAAATTAAACAAAAGGAATGTTAGTTAATGAATTCCTAAGGGTTAATTAAAAAAATAGGAAATTATATACACTTATTATCTAACTTATTACCTATTATGTACATAATAATAATATTTTAATAATATTTTTTTATATTTTTAAATGTTTTTTATTTTTATATTTAATATTTAAAAATGTAATAAATATGTGCAAGAGTAAATAAATATTTTAAAAATTGCATCAAAAACTCCTCCTCATCGCTGCCCACCGGGAGTGTACCCAAGAGGCTGGCAGCATTGCCACGTTGGATGGCAATGCTTACTTTTTGACCAAAATAAAAACCAGACTGATTAATATTTGTGGTAAAAGTTGTATTTTAATCTAAAGATACTCCTGCTTACGTTACGGTAATAAGGAGACATTATTACACTTCTATAACTTAAAATACTTTTTTATAAACCTGTATAAGTACATCGACTCTGTACATCCCACTATATACAAAAATATAAAGCAACACTGTACTACCATTGAGCACTTAATTGGTGTGTACATATGCAAATGCCACCGTAATGAAGCTCGATGTCAAATCAACGTCTTTTTCTTCTAAACTTAAAGCTTCATGTGAATTTAGATATCCTTGGTAAAGGCTGGTACTCAATAGGTACCCAGGTAGGTGCCTAGGTACGTACCTATAGGGGTATGGTGTGCGCTCGCGCAGTCTAGACCCCCGTGGCGCGCGCATCTTGATGCGGCTAACGAGCGCCCGAACAATGTCTCTATTAGCTTATTCTGGAGTTTTAGATCAGGACAGGAGAAACTGTGGAGTTGCTTGTTCTTCTTTTGGGAACAAATTTTTGAGTGTGACTTATGTTGTTGAATAATGTTTATTTTTTGTTGAGTTGTAACTAATTGAAAACTTATTGACGGATAACTTGTACAGTATTTTTTTTATTCTTGAACTATGCAGATCTTTCTTAAAAAGAATACTAATTAATCTATACATATAATAAATCTGTAAAAAAACTGTGTCTGTACATTGAATATATAAAAAAAATAATAATTGGGTGGGGTTTAGAAACAGTAATGGAGCACAAATCAAAAAAAAAAATTCTGTCTGTATGTCTGTATGTCTGTATGTCTGTTTGTTTGTACACGCTAATCTTCGGAACTACTGGGCGGATTTCAATGATTTTTTCTTTGTTGTATCAGTATTAGGCCTGGTCAACATATAGGCTATAATTTATCTTCGAAACTTGAAGACCTGATGCAGAACACCAACAGACCAACAAAACTATAAGAGATACAAAAATGGTGCCATGGCAAAAATTGTTTCATGTGATGAGCATTTTCAGCTGAGATAATAAATTTTAAGATCTGGAACACCTGATGTGGAACCCCAAGAGCCCAACTTCTCTGTACCATATACAGGTATGACGTTTTAGCAAAAGTTGTTCAACTTGATAAGAACTTTCTATTGACTTATACAAATTGAAGATCTAAAACACCTGATGTGGAACTCCAGGGGCCCAGCTAGACTATAGCATATAGAGGTGTGACGTTTTAGCAAAAGTTGTTCAATCTGATAAGCACTCTCTGTTGACTTATAAAAATTGAAGATGTAAAACACCTGATGTGGAACCCCAGGAGCCCAGCTAGACTATAGCATATAAAGAAATGACGTTTTTGCAAAAGTGGTTCAATCTAATAAGCACTCTCTATTGACGTACATACATCGAAGATCTGGAACACCTGATGTGGAACTTCAAGAGCAATACTACACTTGAAATGTATAAAAACGAATGTTATGAAATAGGTATGGTGACACAAAACCGACGATTATCCCTTTATACACTATAGAAATATGAACTCAAGGACAATCCCCGGTGGAATCCCCGGTTCTGTGCTATACCATTGCTAACTGTGGATGAAAACTACTTGGGCTATTGTGATGGGATGCTAATGGACTAGGAATGGGGAAACTACGGGAACTATGGCACCTGCCGATGACAATGTATTAGATACATGTAAAAATTGCAAGTGGATACTTCGCCAGCTCACTTACTGGGCCCCCGGGAATCAGTCACTGAATAGCAACAAGAGGGCAACAGGAACATGAGCGGCTGAAGTGTGAGAATACCTCGGCGGATTTTAAACGCAGATTACGCGCTCCCTGTGGGTCACTTACCACGAGGCATCCTCCGAGCAGGGCTACTAACCCTGCTCTAGCGACTCCACTCTGGACGGCCAAGCCAAGCCAGAGGCTTGAGACCTACCCCCGTCATGGTTCACTCCGACCGGCCGGAGATGGGGGCAGTATACTCTCCCTGGAGAACTCAGTATATATAGCCCCGCGGGGTAGCTACTCCCCGTCATCAGCCTCAGATGTCCTGCGGTGCTTATATCTCATTATTATTGTCGTTATTATCTCAAGAGCCTTTGTCCCAATTATGTTAGAGTCGACTTCCAGTCACGACGCAACTGAGTACCAGTGTTTTACAAGGAGCGAACTGGTCAGACTTACTGGTCTGACTACCCATAACGACTGCCAAGAATGTTCAATGACAGCCGGAACCTACAGTTTAACATGTCTTCCAAATAACGGTCATTGGTATCCAAAATATACGTAGAAAGTACCTACATACGAACTTAGAATAGTTGCATTGGCAGGTACTTGCCAGACCTGGAATCAAAGACGCACGCTCATACTTGAGAGATTGGTTCTCTACCCACTAAACCACCACGATTTCCACTAAGTCACCACGACTTTGTCATCTATTTAATGTTTTTTACGTAATAATACGTGTAATATTTTTGCCACACACAACTTAAATGCGGACTAATTAGAATCACTACTTTTATCCCTATAGTTGCGTCTATTGCGGTTCAGTTCTCAGCGTTTTGTTTAGTCTGCTGTGCTTTTGCCGTTGAAGTACAAACATTAAATATATGGAACGTTTCTAATGCGTATTCCGTTGTTTTCAAGTCAACGGGCTCTTAAAATTCAATATCAGACGATTAAGATCTTTGATTATGCTGACCCCGTAGTCGCTGGCATAAGGGACAGGATCCGCGTACGAAGTCGCGGGCAGAAGCTAGTTATACATATTTTTAAAACATTCCAATACCTGTTATATATTTTTTATTAATATCTCTAATTACAATACAAAAGAATATGGCAGATTAAATACCTCACCTTGCTCAATAGTTATGGTTATTATAAAGGAAAAATACTTATGAATAAAAAAAAACAATACTAATCGTGCTCCTAAGAAGTTATAAAAACAGGTAGATATTTATTTATGAGTCACTGCATATGTTATCACACATTTAAACTTAATACTATGAAGTCATCAACATTGTTTACTGTTCACAATGGTTGTTAATAAGAAACGGATGATTCGCATCTGCATCACGCATTTATTCTTAAGAAACTGGAATTTTAATAGGATTTTCCTTCACCATTATATTCTATCATATTAACACTACCTAGTATTTTAATGCGTAGTATTTTTAATGAGTAGCTTTATGTTATTGATAATCTTGATAATAAATTATTTAAATGCTTGTTATTTCTGCCATCTTATGTTTCTTATTGCCCAGTAGTTAACACAGTAGTACATAGATAATTGCCTTATGTAAAGTAAGGTTTTTCATGTAATTGACTATTCAATTTTGATTTCGAAACTACAATAAAATAATCGTTCGAAAAATAAAAAGTTCGACTCCACAGATTTTTCTATCCGACGAAACAAGACTCGATCCCCTTACTCCACTATGCAAATAAAGTTAGTAGCAAAAACAAAGCGAAACACGGTAATTACACTTGGTGGAAAATTAACTGACATCGATACCGCGTACATGCTCTGGCCTGCACGGTATGGACGTAATGAGTCTAGATATCGGGCCTTAGTGCACGCCACGGGCCAGTGTATTTAGAGAAACCCTTTTTTTTTGCACTGAAGTACATTTTAATGAGAACAATTAAACGATTTTAGTTGCGAACAGTGTTAGGGGTTCTTGTAATACATTTTAGATACTATGTTTCCATTTATTGATAATATTAAAGCCCTTTTCTGCTAAGCATAATTTTATTTATGATAAAAGAAACTCTTAAATAAACCTCAAGGGAGCAAGTCACAAAAAATGCAGTCTATTTTCGGAGGCCATTTATAAAATAAAGAAACGCGATCTTTTCTGCATTTGAGGGTTAAGTTAACCCTGCGATCGCCACATAAATCTGCTGCAAAAGGGTTGTAAATCCAACCAACCCCTTCCAAGAGTAGTGATGGACGACCACCAGTGTATTTTGACCTCCCACCCCTCTCTTACGCCCACAGAATATGAAGTCAAAAGGGAAAATTTCATGCAGTGTAAGGGGTCTAAGATTTCTGGTCGATATGTATAAATACGAATAAAAATTTCAAGGCGAACCGAAGATATGTTTCGTTTCACCCTTTCTAGTCTATTTTGTAAATTGATATTGGTTTTTGGAAACGTTTATCTTGCGGGGTGTAAAATTTTAATTTGGTTTCTGAATAATTACCTTTATAGGACTTTTTAAATACTTGCCAGTCAAATAGACTTTACATAGGTAGATATATAAACTGACCCTCATTTGCTTAAATGGATATACATATTTAGGTATTTCTCACTTGGGTACCTATTTTGTCTGTATTTTTCCTGTTAACCTATTATATATATAAAAAAATATATAATAAACAAAACAACAATCCAAAAAGTTGACACAAAAAAAAAATCTAATATCACACAAAAAATATTTTTTAATCACAGCAACACAAACACAAAATTCGGAACTAGCAACACAAAAAAATACGAACAAATATTTCAATCCAATCGGTTAATATTCCCTTGCCCGAGGGCTATTTTTTACTATTTTTTAGAGTTCCGCAGGTGGAAACACGGCTCGCCATTAAGGTATTGACGCGGGTAGCCCGTTCCTTTACGGAACCCGCAATAATTCACAAAGAAAGCCTACCGACTGTATGGGAGCTGTATTTACATAGAGTAACTGAAACACAGAGAAGACATCTGAAAATTTTTAGTACCTAAATATTACCTACCTATTGTACAGCCATATTAAAATCTATTTAGGAGTGGTTTTTGTGTTCTCAGGTACGCGATGAAAGAGATAGGTAATAAAATTCTAAGAAAATATTTTACATTTTTTGTTCAGCCCAACAACAGTGCAGTTTTTAGAAAAACTTTAGTAAATAAAATCATAAATTTTACTTATCAGGAATGCGATATCTTAGTTCTTTTATTTATTTTTATACCTAATTTATAACAAAAGTCTACGATAAGCTTTTATTATTTCCATTTAACTTGATTTTCGATATAAAACAAGACAAATATTTAACTAAGTTATGATCGACATAAGGAAATAAATTGCCATGATTTATAATTTTGTTAAATCTGATTTTGTAAAGTATTTGAATGGAGCTGGAATAAATTAGAATACAATTTTATATTACCAGTAGAATTTACTTTTATTATAAAAGCACCCTAACCAGTATCCTTTATAGACTAATTGAAAAACATAAAATATACTGCATGATAAGAACCGTTTCACGTATTTTCCACAATACCTAACAGAAAATATTACATTTTATAACTTTCGAGCACTGCACTCTCTATCTTCTACCTACTCTGTGGGCATCAAAGACGCCGGCAGTTGGCATAATTCAGCGCATATAGTATGCACTGATCGGCATTTTATCGGCGACGTCGGGGTTCGACGCTAGTTTATGTAACCGATATTCTCTATTGAGACGTTTTGCAATATGTTGCTTTGTTAGTACCACTGGGTATTGCTTTATTTTGTAATTATTGAAGATCGTTTTTTGTTTTTTAGTTGAAAGCTCGCTATTGTTTTGTTGGAGAGTTATGAGTGTGTGTAGGTATTAAGTAAGAGTTCTTTCCCACGAAGACGGTAGCTGGCATGGGTTTGATTGTATTTTGTTTTAGTCTCTGCACATAATGATTTGACCAGATATTAAGCCAGAGTCTGTGGTACAAAAATATTTCGTACTAATCCAAAGTGTTTTGGGAAACAATAAAAAATCTTTAAAAATATTATAATTCCATTTATAAAACGACCGGTTCATTTATTACTTAAATTATAATGATAATAATATATTTTCCTTTTCTTTCGTAAATATTTTAATTTGACAAGCATGAAAAACAAATAGTTTTATTTTGTCATACCGCCTAGGACCACAAAATATGTTTGACGTCAAAGTTATAATAATAGGAAAATTTACTACATTAAAAAGCAGTAAAATATGTCTCGTACACAAATATAAAAACGTAGGCAGGTATCATAAAAATATTATATTAAGTGTTCGAAATCTAATACTTTTTGAAATGGGCCTATTATGTTTGCTAATTATTAATATTTATGATGATAGTAAATTACGTAGTATGTAGACAAGATTTTTATGAAGCGTTTACTTTATGTTAATTTTGTATTATTTTATAACGTCTAGTGCACATTTAGTAGACTCATAATATCGGAATATATTTTGGTAAAATAATGGTTTATCACATTTTTATAGAATTCACGGCATCATACGGCAGACAACCAAATACAAAATTAGCAAACAAAGAGACAAAATGTATTATCTACATTTTTTAAAAAGCTTAAAATCCAAAATGTATCGTCAAATGAATTCACATCATAATAATTTGGTCATTCAATCAGGCATTAAATATACCGTAACATCAAACTGTCAATGAAATACAAAATAAATTATATCCATACAAAAAAAATACATTCCAACCCATTGTTTGAATGGTTTCTAAACAATTCTCCGTTAGACTGATCTAAATGATCAATTAACATATTTATAGGTTTCATATTGTTCTAGAATCTTTCCATTTTCAGCTCAAAATTGTGTTAATATTTTGTATTTCTTTAATTTCTTAGGATAGCATTATCTGTGGCGTTGCAGAAATCTAAAAGAGGTCATGACCTTCTAAACGGCCTTCAAAATATAATGCAGTGCATAATACATTGACTCCTAAATCAGTGAAATAGCGACATGCATACATCTTTATAAAAGATGGCATAACATGATATTTTTGACCTACAAAACATAATCTTCCGTGGGAAAAATTACAAGTTAATAAACAAACTACACACTAAGTTTGTGTCATCCGGAAACTTAGAACATTAACAGCATTAAAAACCTGTCATTGTATATCATTGGAACTACAATATTTATTTGGATTCTAACTTTAATAAATATATTGTAAATGCGGCTACCATTATATTCCTAACTTTCTTTTTACAATATTTTAAGAAAAAAGCCTAATTTTCGATTGTTTAAAAAATTATACGACTACACAGAACATGACCATATTTTACACTATAATCGAATTGAAAAAATCATTACGCAATCAATTTATCACTCTACCACGCGAATAACATTTAACCCTTTTACCGCGACAACAAAACAAAAGTGGCTATAAATTAAAAAAAAGAACAACCAGCTACTTAACCCTACGATTCGGAAAGCCGATGTAAAAGCCGCTTGGACACCACTCGTAAATTTATGAAGTCGAAACACGATTATGTTAATACAACTTGTACGTTCGACATATTTGTGATTTTCTCACGAATACGGCGACATTTGGTCTGCCTATAATGTCGATGAACTCGGTGAAATTTGTCGTTTGGCTTTTCGAATAGACACCTTGTTTTTAAAGATTTTGTAGTTGTCTTTTGTTTCGTGTTTACAAGTATGTTGACAGTTGCAAAATGTAGATGATAAGTGTAATTTACATATATTGCTCGTTTTATAGTTTACTGTTGATTGATTAATGACACTCCGATGCTGATATTTAAATGTTCTTTCAAAATCTTCCATACCTAACTGTAACTTAAGTTGAGCGATAATTAAACTAAAATCGATATTCTTGTTGCCATTCTAAAAATATCGATACCAAAACAATACTTTTTAAATTATTTTTCCAACCATTCCAATACCTTACATACGTGAACCCAACTTTTTCTCGAAACTTCAGCTTTTTCTCATTGGAGGAAAACCGACACTTTTTTGTAAGTCTGCCATTAGATAGAAAAGCCACAAAGGCGCGTGCGGTATAGTAATTAGCAAATGGCCAAAGATCGGGAACCGATACCGATACTTTTTTTATTTTTCTCTTTCCCCTCACTATTCGGTTAGATCCTTTGGTTTCGGGAAAATGTGTAAATGTGAACGGCGTGTGGATACGATTACAGTTTCAGACTTTTACTGAATAAAGTTGTTGTTTTTCTGTTTGTTTTTGTTTACAGTATTGATTTACTTGATTTTTTACCTATCAATCTGAAAAAAAAACACCTTTTATGTATAAATAGGCCGCTGATGATGATAATAACACTAGTGTCTAGTTTTACCGCTTATTGATAAAGTCTCTGATAGTCTGTCAGGAACTATCAGTTTTATTTTACAGATCTCGAACAGCAATATAACTATGGCAGAAATTATGAACAGCCTTTACATAGCAGATAGCATTAACTATCAGATAACTGCCACTGTATCGGTAACCAGCGAAGCTGGCTTTAAAAAAAAATGTCATAACATTCTTTTCACACAAAAATTACGCTTCAACGCTAAACTCTAGTGTTGTCCAGTTATATCGATAATTTGTACACAAAGTTCATAACTGTTCAAGTTAGTAACATAGTATAATTCTAAGTACTTCGAACACTTAGTGGGCCGGTTCAGAACTGCTCCATAAACTAGGAGCTAGGCGGTTCAAAGGGCACAGTTATGCCTAAGTACTGATAGGTTCTTAGCCCATGAACTCTTTAGTCGGCCATTTTCTTTACTAGTGATGTCGTAAATGGTGGTTTAAGAATACTGAGGTTAAGATTATGCGAGATTACAGTAAGTGTGATTATCAAAATACATAGTATAGAAGGTAGTAAAACCTATTTTATATGTGCTTGTACTTATAATAGTAACAGTTTATGGAGTAATTCCATGTTAAAAATACAAGGATTCCTAGATCAAGGATTGGTCTCTCACTGGTGGTATCTCGAGCTACTGTTTTTTTATCCTTTGTCATGGAAACTGACATGAAACTGACATCAAAATAAGAATATTGGTACAATCAGAGACTTTAGCAATCTATTGACAAAAAATTGACCCTGAACTTTTTTGAACCTCGATTGATATGACCAATTAACAGAGAAAGAGTTTTTAATGTAAGTAAGTCAGTCGTGCAGAATTAATTCAACGTGAAACTATAAAATATAACAGTCTTAATTTGTATCGTTTTTATAACAATTAAACGATATTTAATTACAGCTAGAGCTACATGCATACCTTAAATAATATACGGTTGACCTCACGATATTGCAATTTTTAAGAAAAGTTCGTGTCTGTTGTAAGAAAGTTGATTGAATAATAAAGGTAAAGTTTCAATTTTACTTTTTAGTTCAAATATCATGAAATACTCATATTTAACTAATAAAATCAAACAGTTCCAAATCGCAGTTTATTTATTTAAGAACATATTTTTAAAATAATTATCGATATACAGACTTCACATCACTAAGTATCGTAAAAATTTTATTAAGGCGTAACATCACTACTTTAAAAGGTTTGTGGTCTGTGCCATTTTAATTTGAGCCCCCATTTCTAAATTTTCCTAAGGTCCTAGAGTTCGATAAAGAAAAAAAATGGGAAGATTGCAATCAATTTTATTGTTAGATCCGTGGTCAAGCACGAATACTAGATGAAATAAAATAAATGATTATTTTATTATAATTTTAACCCAGATATAAGAATTTGCGATAAAATATTAGAAAATAAACAACAAATAATTAAATTTAAATACTACGGTATTTAAATTTAATTATTATATAATATATAAATTTGTCATTAGTAAAGCCTAGCTTTATCTAAAATGTTTATTTTTTATTTATTTATTGAGTCGGATTTTTTAAGCATGAGTCACAGATGATTTTATATAGTAATTTATTTAAAAAAAATCAGGTCCTTTCTCCAAAACAATATGATTTTAAAATGCAAATATGAATGGAATTTAGCTTAGATAAGGAAACTAGTTTTCTAGATTCGAATTCCATTCTTAGCCTTTAGATTTACAAAATCTAACGGTAGCGTGTATCATTGACAATTCGTAGGTATCTAACTGTTGCTTTTTTGCATAATTTTACTTCAAATAGACATACTGTCTATGAATGGCTATGAGATCAAAAGAGGAGCTTAGGTAGGTGCCTATGTGATTTTGTAAAATTTCAGATAAGTATTTTTAAACAGGAATAATAATTTTGAATATTAAAAGAGAACAAGAACAAGAACTAAGTATTTACAACCAACACATCATTAAAAGTATTTTTTAGATTAAAACAAATGAAAGTAAGTACATACCTAATGCCTAAGGTCCAAAACTATGTTTTTGTGCCTAAGTATATACTAATTTAAGACCAAAGCCATGAAGAAACCTAAAAATGCAATGCAATGTCAGTTATGCAGATAAAACTTCTATTCTTAGTGTACGGACCTCTAAAGTTAACGGTAGGGATACAATCAGAACTATTTATTTTATTCAATGAACGGGTTTTATGTTTTTATAGTCCATTAACGAAGTGATTGTTAGATTTATATTTGGTTGCTGTGTGGAGCAACAATTCATTAATTTATAGGCGGCAATCAACGAACAAATGGTAGGATTCGAGTAATTTTCTTAATTTTTTGAGTAAATTGGCAGGCGCCATAAACGCGAGGTAAATTCCATATCACGAGTGAGAAAGTCATTTTATATTTTGAAACACACTTTTGAATAAACATATCCAGCTTCTTTCGAAAAAGCCGAGAATATAGATAGTGTGTAATGTACCTAGTGTTATCAAGTTAAGTCTATTTGTTTTAGAAATAAAAACTTACCTTTTTCTAACTCATCCCGAAGATCTTGAAATGATTTTCACTTCGCGATTTTAAGAATCTGAAATGAAAAAAAAAAAAAAATTAATAACTGAATCGAATTGTATACAATTTTAGTTAAAATAGACTGAAGAAGGCCGCAATATAGTTTTTTTCCTATAGATTTTCTGAATAACAAAATCAGTAGGTACCTATCTACCACCGTATCTAATAACAAAATAGTCTGACCATAAAATACATTAGTTACACAAGTTTTCAATGAAATCATTGTTTTTATAAACAATCTTTATAATTGGTACATCCAATATTTAACTGACCAATCACTGAAGTTTGGCGACTAAACCGTGAAAATTGTGATGTCACGCATACCGTCGTAAATTCTTTTACAACGTACGCTGTAAACTCGTGGAAAAAGTCGTGGTGGCCTAGTGGGTAAAGAACCAACCTCTCGAGTAGGAGGGTGTGGGTTCGATTCCAGTTCAGGCAAGTACCAATGCAACTTTTCCAAGTTTGTATGTACTTTCTAAGTATATCTTGGACACAAATGGCTGATAAAAAGGTGAAGGAAAACATCTTGAGGAAACTTGGACTACCTATATAGTCTGAAATCACCAACCCGCATTGAGCAAGCGTGGTGATTATTGCTCAATCCTTCTCCGTGTGAGAGGAGGCCTAAGCCCAGCAGTGGGACGATAAAAAGGCTGTAGCAGCAGCAGCTGTAAACTAATAGGAAATTGCATTGGTTTCGTAATGTACAAATTCTGGTATTCCTTGGAAAATGCATCCAAGTAAGTCTATGCTCTAGAAGAGAAGACGTACCTGGCTATGTATCACCTCTATAGTATCTTATATTTAGTTTTTTTTCCAACATAAAAATCATTACTTAAAAAAAAAAAAACTATTTGAAAAGGCGTTTTTATTGTAAGTCATGAGGCGTCTTATCTGTTTACCTATTACCTGGTAGATACAACAGCCTCATACTTACATCACTAAATATCATCCCGATGAAGGGTGAAAAGTGAAAAGCATCTCCAAACATTATACCTGCTGCTCAACACTCCAAACAATCTGAGTGCGTAACAAGCTCAAAGTACACAGCAATCTTCTATCATCGAATCACAAAAAGCAACATTTAAATCGCGGACCAATCACTCAAGCTATCCTTTGAGATGCACCGTGTGAATTCTGATCGAGCCGCAGTTGGCGCAATCGATTCGTACGACGATAATTTTAAAAAGTGATTTTGAAAAAATGTAAGAACAAAAGTGCCGCTCCTCTTTCGAAATTCGCAGATTACCGCGGCATCTGATAAACCAATAGTCATGTAGTCATGCAGGTGTAGATTGGCCGTTGATTAGTTTATTTTTTTATTTATAATTGGTTGTTTATACTGGTTTTGCTGTTGAAACCGTCTTGTCTACATTTTGGGTGGTAGTGATAATATCGGTGTTGGATTTCGGGTGATGTGTTGCAATTCGTTTCTTAACTGCTTTGGCTAAAGGTTTTTAAAAAATTGTCTCAAAAAGCTGTAATATACTCAAGACAGCAATCTTTAAATACAAACCAATATAATATATCACCCGAGCTACATTTCTAATTAAAACAAAACCAACTATTCCACCAAAAAACACATTTAGCGATGCCGATCTCAGTTAACCGCGCACTTTTTGCGCAGAATTAATCACCAAGCATGTTTACAAATTCCGTCATTCACTCAAACGTTATCAGGCCCAAAAAAGGCCCTCCAGCGACACAACGAAAACATTTAAATAATTACGAATATCTCGGGGCCAATTAAAGGCGTCCTGCGCCAATGCGTTTCGAGCTGACTACAGGAGACAAAGTGTCGAGATGAAAGGCACCGCGGCCGATTGTCGCGGCATTGTATCCTCAGTCGTTAGTCCGGCATTATCGTATCAAGATTTATTTTAACGATTAAGTTTGTGGTGCAAGTTTGAGGTGCAACGCGGGTAGATAAGGTCTTATATTTGAATGTAGGATAAAATTAGAATACGTCAAAATTCGGATAACGTCAACATTCAATTCAAAAGTGATATGTGCCTTTTAAATTACATAAATATTAGTTGTTTCTCACTGCTTTCCCGTCCCAAGGGACCGACGCCCAGTACTCGGACAGTAAGATTCATCCAAGACTCTTTCTTAGTTACTTATCGTGTGAAACGATAACCAACATTCAAACTTTTAACACCAATATTACACCTCACTAGGTGTGATGATAAGTTTGTAATTTCTGAAAATCAATCTTGATATATACTTCCCTGCCGATTTCGGCTATGGTGACTGCTTTCAGTTATCATTGAGAGAAGAACTAGGATGATCAGCTCTTCTATGCGCCCTTTGATGGCTGCAGTACCCTATTTTATGTGTAAACGTGCGCGAGCATTGGCTGCACGTTAGGATACCGTCCACGTAGTTATAATGAATGGCTACTGGTGTTTTAGCCTTAAGAGCATCACGCTTCGCATCCAGTGCGGATTTCCTTTGCTCTTCGAAATCTTTGATCGCATTTTTAAGTAGGCCTCTCCATTCAGGGCGGCAAATGGCTTTTGTCTCCCAGTTCTGAGGATCAATGTTGCACCTTTTCATGTGTCTTTTCTGAACATCCTTGAAGCGTAAGAACTGGCCACCTTGTTTCCGTCTGCCGTTCTGGAGTTCAGAAAAGAAGATGCGTTTGGCCACCCTATCATCATCCATGCGTAAAACATGACCGCACCATCTGAGCTGTCGCCGCATCAGGTACGCTTCTATGCCGCAGACATTCGCGCGTCGTAGCACTTCGGTATTTCTAATCCGATCCGACCATTTGACTTTCAGAACGTCTCTTATGCACTTTAGATGAAATCGGTCCAGCGCCCGTATATGTTTCCGATAGAGGACCCATGTTTCAGCAGAGTATAAAAGATTTGGGAGGACTATGGCCTTGTAAACGGAGATTTTGTCGAAAGCTTCAAATCATGTGTGTGTAAGACCTTGGCTCGTAATTTACCGAAAACAGCTGATGCAGCGCCAATGCGATGGTTTATTTCGGTATCAAGGTCACACTTGGATGTAATTGTGCTGCCCAGATATTTGAAGGTTCAGCTCAGTATCGCCAATGTTTACCTTGATAGGTTCTGTAGCTCCTTGAGAGTCGCTTGCCATTACCTCAGTTTTCTTAACACTGATTTTTAGACCGAAACGACAACAGACTTCCTGAAGGTTAGTCATCAGGTTCTGGAGCTCTTGTGCAGAGTTGGTAACAAAACACAGATCATCAGCGTACATGATCTCCGTTATAAGAGCATGAGATACTTTAGTATATGCTTTTAATCTGGCCAGGTTGAAAAGTCCCCCATCAGTCCTGAAACGTATTTTGATTCCAACAGAAGTTTGTTTGAGTGCTTCACTGACAACGACAGAAAAGTAGAGAGCAAACAGTGTTGGCGCAAGCACACAACCTTGTTTGACCCCACAGGTGACAGGAAAGAACTCTGACTGGTCACCATTATAGGTAACACAGCAGGTCATCTCGTCGTGCAGAAGGCGAATCATTCTCACAAACTTCTCAGGACAACCTAATTTTGCCAGTAAAGTCCAGAGGGCTTCCCTCGGCACGCAGTCAAAAGCTTTTTCTAAGTCCACGAAGCACATACACAAAGGTTGGCCTTGTTCTCGGCTTTTTTCCTGGAGTTGCCTGATGGAAAAAATGGCTTCGCCGGTGCCCCTGTTAGGTCGAAACCCAAACTGAGTTTCTGGCAATATGGCTTCGGAGACTGGTAAAAGCCGGTTGAGAAGAACTCTGGCAAATATCTTCCCAGGGACAGAGAGGAGCGATATACCCCGGTAGGAGTTGCAGTCGGAACGGTCTCCTTTGTTTTTATACAGTGTCTTGATAGTACATAAATAACTATTTTAATCAATTTTTTTAATCATCACTAGAAAAATTACACCAAAATGAAAACCAACAGTGTTCATGTACCTTAGCCGTAACTTCTTATATGTATAGTTTCGAAAACCTAAACAAAAGTCAACCCGCTCTCGCTTATGCCTTGGTACGGCCACAAAATCAACGATTAACGCTTATAGCCTCAGTCATTAAGCCACAATTGGGCTGTGTGCACCTTCACAATTATAGAACGACCGGCCATTGTCTTACATGAAACAATATGCCTATTTTGTACCAGTTGGCTATTTCAATGGAAATAATTCCGATTGGAATCAAGGATCACCAGATTTATGCTGAAATTATAATTGTTAGCGGATTAATCGTCTTGGATTAATTAAAATTTTTGTCGTAAATAATTTGAAGAGCTATTGTGGCCATGTGTATGAAAAATTAAAAAAATATTGTACATTTGTCGTGTCGGCTGAAAAACGTCGACTGATGGACAAAGGTTCACTAAGGTTCACTAGTTTGCTCGATCTTCAGCAACCCGCATCCACTGCTTTTCATTCTACAGTCAAATTAAACGAACACTAGATCATGTGACAGACACTTTTACTGTTGTCAAACTGATATTGTAGTATACCTCTGTTAACAACCTAACGTGACCTGACGATTCGACTTCATTGATCAATATAGGCTGATTTTACTTTGTCCATCACAGTGTTTTATTATGACTAAGACTAAGACTTTAAGTAAGTTTTAATTGAATGCTAATGTGATTCGAAAAGGAAGTGGTCAAGTTAACAATATCGTAAAATATTGATAAGTATCCGCGTGTCACCAATCCGAACAATGTACAATGTAACTCCCAAAATACAAACTACCCCATAATATTCCATCAAAAACCGATACAGTACATTTTATTACCCATGGCTTTCTTTAAAATTGAACCATTACTTCGTCATTCGTTCTGTCACTGACTTATAGCACCATTGTCTCTTATAAGGAACGATATTTCACGATACAACATATAGCAAATTGCTTCATTTATAACGGAAAGGTACCAAAAAAGTACCACGGTACCTTTTGATGGTACACCAAGTATTTGGGTTAAAAGGTATTGTAAAATTTTATTTGTGTGCCATGATTTTTAATTAACATTTTTCAAGGTCTTCGTTGTTGCTTATGAGTGTTTCAAGTATTTATTATGTTTTTTATTTTAAACTTTTATTTTTCTGTATTTTGTACATATACCTAGTACAGAACCATCGGTTCACAAGATCTGCTTGCACTTGACCGACTTTTTTCTCGTTAAATTTATTACATTGCAGAAAATACTTACACCATTGTATATCTATTTTATTCCTCTCCTCTCCTGACTCCAAAAACAACCCAAATTAAATTCTTCTAACTACCACGTTCCACGAATTGTCGATACATCAAACACACCTACAAAATAAATAAAAAAAACAACTAACTACGAACAGGTTCCCCGAAACATGGTAGCAAAATCTGATTTTTCCATTGATGGGAACTTTCAAAAATCTATTTCCCGTCTGGACAGTTTTCCGGTTCGCACACCCTCTTATTATCCTGAAAGCTATTATGTAGCTAAACGGAGGGTGAAAACTGGATTGTTTTTGGCGAATTTTACACGTACGTATTGCTTAGACAGACTTTATATTTTAGAAATTACAATACAGTTTTTATTGAGTAGTTATCGATATAATTAACCAGCTTCTGCCAGCGGTTTCAACTGCATATTCTGAGAATTCTGAAATAAAGAGGGCTTTCTCGATAATTGGGTTATCTAAAACTGAATATTTTTTTCAAATCGGATCAGTAGTTACTGAGCTTAGCGCATTCAAGCAACCAAACAAACAAACTCTTCGGTTTTATAATATTGGTATAGATATGAGTTTATATCTTCTAATATGAAATCTATATCTTATTATAAAGAAACAAAATCAAAGTACAACATAGATAATATAATTGTTCTCATTATACCAATAAAGACGACTTTAAAGAACTTTTATGTCCTAATAAAAGCATATACAACCTTATTCTAAAGATACCCCGCTAAGTAACATGTACGTGTATTTTCTAACGTACATTTAAAGCAACTTAATAAGCTCGTTAAAACAAAACTTTACATAATAGAACTTAAACTATTCTCTTAAAATTTTCATTATAATCGGGTAACAAGCTATTACTTGGACATATATTTGTTTCGAACATTCGAACACCGCATATAGATTTTTTCTGTTGCCACCCGTTGACACAACAGTATAAGTGAGAAAGACGACAAATAATAGGTCATTATGCCATATGACGAACCTTTTTAACGCCCAATATAAATGTATCTTCGATCATCCCATTACTAAACAAGAATATACCGAGAATTTTTGATTCCGATGGGTCATTTTAAACTGGTCACAAAATGACATTAAACAAATGAATAATAAATACTATCTATAGGGGGCTTAATTAAATAATTTCTTTAGTTTACATACGCAATCAGATGAGTAGTTTAACATACAAATTGTTCTAACTAATGGTTACTCATAGGTTTGAGGTATGGTAGCCGGTGTTATATGAAATCCGATAGCGACATTAACGAGTTATAAGTATTTTTAAGTTATAAAATTGAATTTTGAATGAGATACTTAAAAATGGTTATGGTAATTATAGCTTTGGTTCTTCATATTTTAACGAATAACAGAGTTAAGATGATGAATTATGTTAATCATTACTGTTTATTAAATATTTTCACGGAATTAAGGTTAACAATATAGACAGCTTACCTAGGTATAGATAAAAACAGAAAATCAGCAGCATAAAAATATTAGATTTTTGGAAAGCACAAATCGTAATAGTTTTTTTCATAGTTCATTCAAGTTCATCCAGTATCATTCTGTTATCTGTTACAGCCTTTTTATCGTCCCACTGCTGGGCACAGGCCTCCTCTCACACAGAGAAGGATTGAGCATTAATCACCACGCTTGCTCAATGCGGGTTGGTGATTTCAGACTTTATAGTCCAGGTTTCCAATACCAATGGTTTCCAATACAATATAAGTTGATCCCTAATTTTATGAAGAAACGAAATTCGTTGAACTTTAAATCCTCTAGGTACCTATTAATCTTTAACCCCAATCACAAAGACCATTATGTTCTCAATATTCTCTCCTCGTAACAATAAATGCAGTAAGTATGTTTTATGTTCTACTGATGAAAGCGACACTCTATCACAAATGTGTTTAATCCTATGTAAATTAGGTGTAAACTTTAAATAAACTATTGTCAGTGAATAATAATTTATAACAGCCTTATGATTTTATTGTTTGATTTTAAATTGTGTTCTTAAAATATGGACTGTTAGAAATCATTTGTTTTGGAACTGGTTTAGAGTAGAGCGTGTTCCTATAGTAAAATAAAATTTATTTTAAAGTTACACTTTTTTTTTTGTAAAAATACAAATTATTGTGAATATGGTAGTAACGAAAATTATTAGCTGTATTTAACTAAAATAGGTCTGTCTTCAAGATATTCTCGTAAAGGAATAAAAACGTGTCATATTAACATTAATAAAGAAGAACGAATGACACAAATTAATATTTTTATATACTTATTATGATACTCGTAAAACATTATAACATAAACCAAATGCATAATTATGCATCATCTTACCAACACTGTTGTAAATTAACTTGAAGTTTATCAAGCGGTTAAAATTAAACTATACATGGTTATACAACCATGCTTAGTTACTTTGGTTTAACCATTATTAATTTTAATTAATTTATTAAAACCATAAACGCAGGTATGATTTTGATGATCATAATTTTATAGTAAAAATATGATGTGGCTACTTAAATGTCGGTGGGTTAGTGGCTAATATATTGCTAAGTGATGGTACATTAAAGTTTGTGATGCTGTGAGGCACCCACTGTTTTATGACAACAAACGGCGTATTGACCGCTTTCTGGAAATGGTAGCAGAATTATAATTTGGTAGTAAATAGGCAGTTCTGTGGAGATTGGTAGGCGTGATTGTAATAATTCATCACGATTTATGAGATGGGATTTCTCACCTAGATGCGCGAAAGTCGAGATTAATCGAGTAAAAGTACTGCTACTTTTTATTTTATTTTTTTGAAATATTGCTCCATACACACTCTTACCTATAGCAAAAAGATGTCTTTTGATTTTGAAAAAAAAAAATAAACTTTAACAGTGCTTTGTAACAATAATTATATGTATTTCAAAAATTCATTCGCCTTAACAACAAAAAGATTTTAAATTAATTTCTATCAATTCAAAATAGTCTTTAATCTCAAATTGGACTTTGATAACCCAATACAGGTTTTCTCAAAGCCTACATTAACAAGCTCGCATGACAACAAGTCTATGTAGATCTAATTCCCAACACAGCAAAATTCAATGATGACTCACACCTTTCTAATCAACATCACCACACAAATATGCAACAAAAAACACAAAAAAACCGGCCAAGTGCGAGTCGGACTCGCGCACGAAGGGTTCCGTACCATTATTTATAAAACGGACAAAAAAATCACGTTTGTTGTATGGGAGCCCCCCAAAATATGTATTTAATTCTAGTTATCAGTATTTGTTGTTATGGCGGCATCAGAAAATTTCAGCTCTCTAACTATTATAAACGGTTCATGATATACAGCCTGGTGATAGACGGACGGACGGTCGGACGGACGGACAGAGGAGCGAAAACAATAGGGTCCCGTTTTACCCTTTGGGTACGGAACCCAAAAAACTTAAAACATCAACAATATAAATAGCTCAACACTAACTTTTTAAATGACAAATTAATACTTATCGGAACCGAAACGGCCGAAAATCAATTATTTGTGGGTCACTGATCTACGGCTATCTGAGGTCATAGAGCTATGCATATATACATTTTTAAGTAGCAAACACTCGAAAAGTTTTCTCGAGACAAACAAGTTTAATTCTAAACTTGGTATGACTCTTATTGTCTTCACAATAGGGGTTATTTTTCAGTGTTTTGCGGTGATTGTAGTGTGGTCGTAACATGGTTATAGGTAGACAGACGGGCGCGGAATGAGTTTGTGAATATTTCAAATGCAATCTTAAGTCGTTGCCCACTATAGGTTCTATTGTTCTCGCAGGTTGTTTTGTGGGTAAGGTGCTCTACTTAGATTAGCTGAATATTTTTTTAATACATAATAGGCACATGTCGAAAGCATAGAATAACTTAAAAAATATTATGTACTTGGATTATTGTATTTATCTAAGTACCTAACAGAACAGAGGTGATAGTGATAACTTTGATAAATTCATATTTAAGTATTTATAATGGAATAATTGGCATGAATGATTTACTTATTTTCAGAAACCTGTTTAAATATCTTCTGAATTTTTTACCTACAGGTACAGTTGGGAGCTTAGATCTTTGAATTTCACGTGACCTTAGGTATATGATTAATAAATAATATACATTTTATATAAACGTTACATAAACATAATGATGTAGTAACGTTTTAAATGTCTTATAGCATAAGGATTATATTTATGCAAATCGACTTCATTAATTATTTAGTATTAAGTATGTAAAAGTGTAATTACATAAGTCAAAATAATGTTATCTCAGAAAATGTATTATGCAATAAAACACAAAAATTACCTTATAGAAAATGATAGACAAAATATCATCAAAATCAAGCAACCAACATTGCATCTCACCACCGAATAATTTCCTTTACAACCAACATTAGAACTAACCCAAGACTTCCTACAACAACAAATAAATATCTCACGACAATACCTATGGGGATAAAATACATCAACAGCACAAAGGCACGATTTATAAGTCAATGTGTAACCTGCCACGCAATGAACCAGTTGCAATACAATACTTCGAGAGCCATACATAAGCCTGTCAAACATTATCCATGTTTATTTTAACATGATTTGCTTGATCTAGAAGTCTATCTGCATCTAATCAGCCGTTTAACTCGCATTTAATTCTGTTTAAATTTTAATCGACGGTTAAACTCTTAGTCCTTATTCCGTAGGCGTAAGGTTGAGAATTGAATGGCAAAGTTGAGGTTGAATATTAAATTTATCAACGGTGATGGTGTTAATTTTGTATCGATAAAACCTACAGATGTAAGTTATGGGGTTTAATAGTAATTCTGTTTTTGTAACGAATTGTTTGGTTACAGTCAAGATTACGAAATTGTAAATTATTGTTTACTGTTGCTAGTTAATATTGTGTATTTATTAAATTGATAATACCTACTAAAATACTTATTTTATTACGCATTAGCTGATTTCCCGCGGTTTCACCCCCGTTCCATGGGAACTACTGCCTATATCGAGATAAAATATAGCCCATGTTAACCTGGATGAGTGTAGCTTTCCAACAGTGGAAGAATTTTTCAAATCTTTATGGTGCAAAAAAACAAACAATATTTATTTATTTATAACATCAGTATACACTATTATCTAGTTACAATTTTTCATACTAAAACACATATTTAATTATGCATTAAGTACAGTTTAATAACCACCACTTCGACTAAGAAATGTTTAAGTACAATGTAAAATTAAAGTAGAGCTACTTGCCCACCGTGACAGCCTCCCAAGTCAACAACTTGTCACCGCATTGCGTTGTGGTTTGCGAAAAACAAACAACAATAGAGAGGCTCTCTCCATACAATATCCTTTGTCAACCTTTTTATCAGGCCGACAGAATAGAGATAGGAATGGAGTGATCATTAATCATATATTTTTTTATTCACAAGTAACTTTATGAAGTCTCATCTATTCTTTTTAACATAAGAGGTTGTGTTAAATGAACAATTGTGTGCAAATTAACATTTATGTATATTTTTATGTATTTTGATAAAAAACAGTGGTACAGAACTGCATTGAGTTAACTGCAAGCCGACTATAGGTAATATAGTTGGGAAAAAGCTAGGCAAATTATGATGAACTTTTATTTTTTTTGTAATATTTTTGTAGGCTTAAAGTGTCGGCCAATTTTCAAACTACGCTTTTCTACATGGTCCAGCGATGGATAAGATATTACGATTTTGCCAAGCAATGAATACCCAGTCTAAATACCCGTCACAGTTAAAACAAAAGCCTCGATAAACTTGCCAAAATAATAACGCATTTCACATCTTGATTATAAAACGTTTCAAACAAAGACTCAGCTGGTTCCACAAGGTTGTCAGTTCAAATCAGTGCTCAAATATACCTTTCACGTACAAAAGAGTTTCTAAGAGGACCCACAGAGTGCAGACTAAACAGTCGGCCGACAGTTGGCCCGATGGTAGAATTAAAAACAAATGAAAATCCTGATTTTAATACAAGTTCTTAGTCAGTCTGATACCGTTGAAATACCTGATCGTGTCGTGTCGATAAAGATAAAAGTAATTTATTCAAAGCAGGCTAAAAATCAGCACTTTTTGAAGGTCGAATTAAGCCAGCCCCAAAACGCCCTTCACCACTTCCTACGTGTTTTTTACGGGGAGAAGAAGTGGTGGATGAGCATACTACTATACATCTCCGTACTTATCAAGCGATCGAACAGACGGTCGGCCAACTAAAGTCTCCAGTGTACGGATACCTACTCTAAGAGCAAGCGAGTCGATTCATCAATCAACAAACAAATGAATAAAGCATTTAACTTATTTTCCTTGTTCGGATAAAGACAACGAATATGATAATAATATCTAAAGAGATATGTGATGAGTTTGAAAGAGTGATGTCATAAATAATTTTAACTTATTTTTTCTGGGAAAACATCTACAAAATGGCATAAAAATTAGGTATTATTCACGGAAATAGTGTTACTCATATCTTTTGTAAATTTGTTCCTTAGATATTAAGGAATTTACTTAAACAGGGGCAGAAAAAAACTAGATTTTATGACAAAACATGTTTTTTTGAAAATCTCATACACAAAAATTGTGCTCAAACGAGTCCAACTTGAAATCCTAAACTTAGATTCACGTAAAATTATAGTTTATATTTAAACAATTACACAGTAACTAACTAATACTATACTTATAAAACAAAACTAACATTACACACTACATTAAATACATGTCAAGGTTTTTAACATATATTACGTCTATACAGTCTGATGATTTGCATAATCTTTATTTAATTGTTATTCACTGTACTTGTATGAGTACAGTGTACTTCTATGTATGAGTCTAGTACTGTACTTAAATGAGTACGGTATCAATCGAGGTTGATTTCTTATGTGATAGGTAGCCCGTTTATGTTAGTAGTGTAAATTAAGTGCGGTATAATTCTATATGTTATCTGATCTGTTTTATGGATTAAGTAGCACTTAATAAATGCTGGTTTAGAACTCGTAATGTGTATTAGCTTATACTTACTAGTTATTTTATTTATAACTGTTCAGACATGCATTTTATTATTTTTAGTTTTTTAGGGTTCCGTACCCAAAGGGTAAAACGGGACCCTATTGTTTTCGCTCCTGTGTCCGTCCATCCGTCCGTCCGTCCGTCCGTCTGTCACCAGGCTGTATCTCATGAACCGTGATAGTTAGAGAGCTGAAACTTTTACAGATGATGTATTTTTCTTGCCGCTATAACAACAAATACTGAAAACTAGAATTAAATAAATATTTTGGGGGTTTTATAAATAATGGTACGGAACCCTCCGTGCGCGAGTCCGACGCGCACTTGGCCGGTTTTTTTTTACCATTCATGATATTATTTGAACAATCCTTTCTAGCCATGCATATTCATTCCATCGTTTTCTTAATATTTCTAAAAATAACTTTAAGTGCTAAAATAAATGATAAACCAATGTCATGTCATTGCTTTTAGTCCACTTCGCTTCAAATCTGGCGCAAGCATTCAAGCTTCGCGAGTGGACGCAAGTGCACATTGTTACCTTTTATTACTTCAAATAACATCGTATAAACGTCTTACATCACACTGAAGTTCCGACTCTGTGCTCCTAATAATAAGGGCAAGTTTTGAATGACAGGAGTAAGGCACTTACGCTACATTGTACAAATCAATAAAATTCTATCAGCTAATCTTACTGCAATCGATTTGATGCCTTAAACCCTGACTTTAAAGATGACTTTTGAACTATCCTGAGATGCACACTAACACTCCCTTTAGAAATAAATCGTATTCCATTGTTGCGAAAAATTGATTTACGTACAACATCTGTTAAAGCGTAGCTGTAATGTTATATTATATTGTTGTTAGACTTATGTTAGTATGTAGGTCGTACACAGGTGCTTAAGTTAAAGTTTTGTAAGTACTGTAATGTTAACTATTGTTTATTGCTTAGATAATTCACTGGGAAACACTGTGAATGGTACAACACTGTTTTGAAATAAGATTAAAATCTTTAAGCTCATTTGTGGGTAGGAACTTAATTTTAAGTGGCCATAAGTTTGTCGCGGCCACAATAATAGAAATGAGGGGCTTAAATAATAATGTTGTAATCAAATTGTTTGGTGATTGTTATGTTAATTTTGTGATAAAATTTAATATTATTGTTGGGGAAACCATGGAGTTTCTTGCCCGTTCTTCTCCATAGGAAGCTACTTTTGGAATGGGCAACTAGAATCAACCTTATTTATAATTTTTGACGTTCATAAGTGCTTGTAAAGGCCTAAATGAAATAAATGATTTGATTTGATTTGATTTGATTTGGGGAGTGCAAGAGTTACATTCTATCGTATTTATAGTTCTATGCTGCAGAGGGGTTTTCTATTTTCTGCATGCTATAGCTGCCTACCAGTAACATTGGTAACAGATTTATTTGGACAACATTATGAGCCATATAACATTGAAATTGTAGGTAATCCTCTGCCAACACTATAAATGTGAAGAAGATGATAAAAAACAAACTTATTAGTTTTTTGAGCTTTGAATACAAAAAATCTTGGGGAAAACAATAAAAATTACTTCTCGATACGTTAAAAAATGTTGTTCAATAAAAGATTGTATTACAAAACCAGTTTTAAAGAAATCAACGTTCATTCCACAACAGTAATATACAGAAAACAGCCTCCTTAGCATAATTACATTTTCTTAAGCCCTTATTCATGTCATGCTGTATAATCAGAGATACAGAAAATAACATTAGATTAGACCCAGCCTAGATTATGGGCTAACTTGACTTTAGGTTAAGTTTAGATTTTGCCGGGTTAAGTTATTTTTATTGATAGTTTACAATTGATTTTATGGGTGATGTTACTTATTCAAAAGTTAATGGTAATGCTTAAAGAAACTTTATCATTTAGCAACATAAATGTAAAAAATATCATTCCTAAATTAAACATCAGCTTACTGTCTCTTCTGTATTCCTCTTTCGTAGAGAAGCTATAGGTTTCTATGTAACATTA
Organism: Helicoverpa assulta; assembly: GCA_963856015.1. Lineage (NCBI taxonomy): Eukaryota > Metazoa > Arthropoda > Insecta > Lepidoptera > Noctuidae > Helicoverpa > Helicoverpa assulta. The sequence continues at coordinate 7,039,286 of CAWLCW010000027.1, forward strand.
CTTTCCTACCAATTAACTATCAAAGAAGAAATCTTTACAACAATATATCACCCGTATAACTAACTAGCATTCACCTCGCCATTTATCAACAACAATAACTATACTCTCTCATTTAATAACAAATAACAATATAACAATAGGTAAGTACAGACTTTTCCTCTCAAATGTCAAAAGCATTGACCAATATGATGAATACTTACATCTAAAAATCTACGAAACAAATGAACAAACAATTACAATACAACGAGCGATTGTACTATGTATCGATTAACTGGCTTGTTCCCATTATACTCCAACCCCATTGTTTTCGGTTAACAAATTTTTCATACATTTCTTCCACTTGGGTCCAAAATTTTGTAGAACAAAATAAATAAATTAAAAACATAATAAATCCCTTCCACATGGCTCAAAAATTGTGTATCGTCAGCAAAATTTCAAAATTACGTCTCTGTACTTAAAATCTTTTAGAGCTCGAGCTTTAAATAATTGTTTTTTTTCGCTTCAGACCGTTGGAACGGATATTGTGGAGCATATGGGAACAAACCGATCATACTACGTATCGATTAATTTATCGATTCCCCGTCGTATCGTAGAGGCGACAAGTAATCGATCATGATCGAGAGAGGCGGCGAACTGATCGATTGTTTTATAAGCTGTGAATAAATTAAAAATCGGATTGTTATCATGGATAATGATGTATAAGGTTGTTTGATGGGGATTTCATGGAATTATTGTATAAAGGAGAAAGAGAGGTCTAATTTATTTATTTGTATTAGACTTTATAGAGCATACTCATTTTTTATTCTTGATGGCTTCATGCATAATGATGCTTTCTTTTAATCGGAATCGCACCGTGTAACGAAGTAGGTTGTAACGACTTTTATTACACTAGTCAGTCTTACAACTTGATATAGTAATCTATTATCCCTTCTAAAATAGAAATTAATTCGAGCTTTGCCAAATTGCTCGCAAATTCGAGCCGGTTCAAATCTCACACAGTTTTGTCCTTCATAAAAACCGTTTGACGTCATGTCGACCCGATTTAAGACATAAAATAGCTTACTAGAAGCTAGTTGAAAGTTAATACACACACATACGTAATCAAACTATATCCAAGTAAGTTGCATAACCTTTTTATAAATAACAAGAAATCTTCTTTGCAATTTCGCAAGTCAACTACTTAAATCGTTCTCACCGTTTCACAAGATTCAATATAAACTTTTAATTAGACAACTGTTAAGCTCAGTAAATCAAATGTATCGTAAACTATTTCGTCTATTATAAAATCTTGCTGTATGTTATATTATGCTCGTATAATTACCATATGTATTAACTAATTATTGCGTAGTCAAAGTAAATAAAGTTGAGAAGTGCTAGTCATCTCGCGAACTATTTCGTTTAAGTGATTGACGGATAATTTGAACTGTTAGAGCCGGTCCAGACGGCACGTTGCGTCGTCGCAACGCAAATATTTTGACGCATAGCCGGCCACACACGAGCCGCTTCATCGCAGCGTTTCTAAATCTTAACGTTCCGTCGGCGCAGCGACAACGCACAGTTGCGGCAAGCATTTTCAATACATCGCAGTCAATCTATCAACGTACAAAGAATTGAGCACTGCCGCTCCGAAGTTGCAACTGCAACTACACACCCAACCCGCTTCATTTTGGGGGCTGCTGTCCGTCACGTGTGCGTTGCGTTGACGCAACGTGCCGTGTGAACATTTTGGTCATCATTACAAAGTATAAAACAAAGTCGCTTTTTCTGTCCCTAATCCCTGTGTCCCTTTGTACGCTAAAATCTTCAAAACTACGCAACCGATTTTCATGCGGTTTATTTTTTTAGATAGTGTTTCAAGAGGAAGGTTTATATGTATAATAACATCCATTAAATAGCGGAGAAATACTTGTATGCCGTGCGAAGTCATGAGGGTCGCTTGTTTGTATTTAAAACAACGCAGCAAAACCGCTGCGTCGATGCAACGTGCCGTGTGGACCGGCTCTTATAGTTACGTAGGTATAGTGGGTGTGTTTCTCTTATTCCGAGTGACGTTGATAAGTTCGTGAACAGGTGCACATTTTGTAGGATTATTATTACTATCGACTGCTTGTGTAATCTTCGTCGTCGTAAAACTATCACTGACGTAAAGTCAAAAGTCACATGTATTGATTACTAAAAGGTAGAATTGAATGTCGTTTTAATACCATTTTAGGAAGGGCAGAAGACTCAAGATAAGCCAAGACAATAAGGACGACGGGGGTGAGACACCATTGTCACGACCCTCAGTCAAAAGGAATCCAGAAAGAAGAAGAATAGAATAACTAGAATACCTATAGGATACCTCGAGTTAAGTGGAGGAAGTCGGATTTCCCATCAATTTCTGAATATCTGGGGAAATCCTTAAATAAAGTACATAGATACCTAATATTCTACCAAAGTAGGTCATTCTAATTTTACAACTATCAAAATCAAGTTATTATTAGTTACAAACACATTGGAAATGGCATGAATTAAATCATACTAAAAACCCAAATTCTGAGGGAAAACATCGTGGGAAAATCCACGAAATAATAATAAATTAGTAATAATGTGATAGGTTACGCCATCTGTCGCGATCGCGGGAACTACTGATGTGACGTTAATCTATTTAAAACCTTATGCTAATGATTAATGAGTCTTAATTGGCGTGTGATCTTAGTTAAGAATAGTACCTTTGGTTGCTACCAGTAAATGAATGTGAGTGATAGGTGTTATGATTTGTATTATTTGTGGAAAATAAATACTGAGTGAAATTACACATTTTTTTGCAAGTGATGGCATTTCATATCGATGTTACTAAAAGGTTGAATCAATCTTTCGATTGTTTTTCTTTTGAAAAAAATATTCAAAAGACCTATTTGCTTTGAAATACACACATATTTTATGCATGTGCAGTTTTAAAAGGTACATATAATCGGAGGTGACAATACTAATTACACATCTTAATTCTCTTTCGAAGATTCATGACGTAATGTACTATGTTATTAAAACAAAATAACCAGTAATATTACTCGTAGTAAAGAAACGAGTTTCGATACCTACTATTTCCTAATTTATTACCTAACTTCGCAAGGTTTATTTTTATTAGAATAGCTTCGATTTAGTAAGTACCTGTTAAGTGAAGTTATGGCGTAGAAATCCGGCCAAAGCCGCGGGGCACGGCTAATATTTATATTATAATTGTGTTACTCAATGATCAGTTTCACGGGCTACCACCGTTGAATTCTCACAATAAATTATATTACCGGCGAAGTAGAGCAACTTGTCTTGCGATAATACAAGATTTCGTACCTACAGTATGCTCCAATTATGAAGACAATATAATTATATTTATTCTAAAATTCAATTTGTGTGATAAAGATCTTTTAATAAGTGCATAGTGTTATGAAATTAGTTGTCATAGGCCAAAACCGTTTGACATTCTAAACAGATAATTGTAAACTGTTGGCCTTTTTGTCTGCGCTTGTCAAAATTTTCGACACCAAAGTTGCTCTATTTGTCATCATATATTTTTTTTATTCAATGACGTTTCTTGTAATTATACCAAATGCATAACCTACCTTTATTTTTTCTAGATGGTTAGGCTAATAAATAATGGTTATTATAATTTTGTCTACATTATAATTAGTATGCTTATATGTAGGTATGTCTGATGCCCATGGCCAGATTTTAAGTACTCATAACATACAGGAAAATACGAATGCGGTTTTAGATTTCGCCAAATCACTTTCTAGTTTAATTTATAGCCTTGTTTGTCACATTATCTAGTACGCCAATATGCAATTAAATTAACTAATGCTTACGTTTTTAAACTCTAATATTAATAGCGGTATATTTTTTAATAGTAGCCTTATAATAATTTGATAACCAATAAATTTTGTGTGACCAAACTTCTTAGATTTATTTCTAAATCTTACTAAGTTCTATAAGTCTTTGGCCTATTCGTTATTTTAGTGTCTACTGTAAATGGGCATAGGCCTATTTTCATAAAATGAAGATATCATTGATCACCACGCTTCTTTAATAGGAATGGGCGATTTTAGACTCTTTTTTAATAGTTCACGTTAATTTTTTATATCAGTGATGACCACCCAAAAACTCAACATAGCCATTATTACAATAACTTAAGCCTAATCGTGTCCTAAAAAGGCTTCATCAAACATAAAAGTTGCCCATATGTAGACCACACATTTTCTCACACGCTATATACATATAAACACATACTCACACACACACACACACGCGCGTGATCCCGCGTCAGAAAGTGGACGCTCCTCGTTGCGCAAACGCAAAACAATCGAAAGTTGCGAACATATTAGATAACTGGTTTTTTGTTTGATATAGAGTTAGAAATGTTTAGACATGGCAAGTCTACAAAAAAATTAAAATTAATTATTAAGCTTATTTTAAACTTAAACCAATTGTTTTTCAAACTTAAACTTAAACCTTTGTTGGCCATATAATGATGAAAGACAAAATTCTCTAAATGTTGGTAACCTATGCAAGTTACAACTTAGTGACATTTATACAAAACAAAAGAACATTACAGCACAATATTTTGTGCCGCATGCTTTGTTTCAGTAAAACAATATGCAGTCAATATACGTTTTACTTTAACTGTGTGAAAGTAAAAGTCAATGCTCATTGCCGCCTCCGTACTTACACATTATTGCGGCCTAGCCTTTTCTGAAATAGCTTGCGGCTTCCAGTCTTACTGGATATGACTGAATACTAATTTCACTATCCATAAAGTCGGCCGAAGAAGCTACCTGCCTTCAGTTTAGGGTTAAACTATTGTTTGTTCCTGACTCTGTTTACAGATCTTCGAAATTTACTACCAGAACAGGAATAATTTTCAAGTATTCTAGCTGTCATGCCCATTGGATTGTTTTTATTTTCCGGGAATTTAGATTTTAGCAAGCTGTTCTTACGAAAAATAAACAAAAACATGTAATTAATTAGGACATCAGTTGTTTCCCACGCTATTAAATTCATTTAAATAAATTCAGGCCTATTGTAGTGATTCTTAACTCTACATTCCCAAACAGAAAGTGTACCAATTCAATCTATCGCAATCTACCTAATTGATTGTTATGATTAGTTATATTTATTGGTCTAGCATTATATGTAGTTATAATATACGTGTCGATAGTCGTAGTAACATTACTAACACTTTGATTCTACCATACATTATGGCCTGCACTTAAAAAGATTGATATTTAAAAGTCATTCGGTATCGCAATATTGGATCAATCTATCGATATTTATGACTTCATTTGTAATCGATTTCATTACATTATTTGAAAATGGTCTTATCCTTTATATTAAAACAACTATGGCATTATATAGGATCCAAGAAACTAATTAATGGTTTTTGGATAAAGTTTTCTTTGCTAGATGGTTCTGGTCATTAAGAAGGCTACATTGAATGGAAAGATTCATGAGATTTATATTCCCAAGATTAAAAACACTTTGAATACTCAACGAAGTAGAACCTTAAAAATAACAATTCTATGTACATAGTTTCTATATAATGACTTCAAAGATGCCTCATAAAATTAAGTGCATTTGATCTTAATAAAGCCGTGAACACAATGCAGTAAAACACGGCAAACATTATTACACATTCGTGAGTACTCTTCGTGACTATATTATAACTAATAAAAATGTTTAACAATAACACATACCTACTTACGGTTATATTTACCTGTTTGACTATAACTATTTAGCTGCCAATGTCAAATAACAATTGTACAACCTATGATCCAGGATCTGAGTTGGATTTCCATCTAAATTCTGTTTGGGTAACGCAAAAAGTTTAATTGTGTAGGGTGGCTAAAATGCTGCTGATGCAGTTTTTCGGAACTGCGCAAGATTTTAGTTGATGAGTTGGTGTGATGAAAAATTTATAAAAAAAAAACTAACTTAAAATCATTTCTATAGTGTTTACTGCTTAATTTCACAAATATCACCTAAGCAAATTTTCTCATGCCCACATATATTATGTACATCGGTAATTTTAGCCGTTTGGCCTCTAGCATTAATACTTTGTGTGCTAAGCAGCATTTTAGCGCCCCACAAAGTAACAATAGTTTCAAATACGATTACGATGCGGGTCTGTTAATTAATTACAATTTAACGCATCAGCTAATTTAACAATACTTGTCAAAACTTCTAACGTTGAGCTACAAGTAGGAATTAATGAAGAAACAAAAAAGCGATGCACGATTGTTTTAGGAGGAAAAAACAGTAAGCATTTGTAGGTAAACATTAAATTGTTTAAAGGTTATATTTACCAGCTTAAATATAAATAGAAAGACTTGAGTATATATTTCTTGAAGTAACATTAATTTGACAGTTTTTATCTAGAATTTTGATAGACTCTGATTACCTATGCAGAATAAAGTCTGACTGTCTGATTCTTTATGTTATTCAAAATTGATAAATATGAATCTTGAGATATTACTGTTTAGGCGGCATACTGTCTACAGTTTCTGTCTCCCACAGTAATTTTTTTTTTTACATAATCAAGTCGTGTCAGCATTTTTTACTCATCTAAAAGTATTGAGTATCAGGTTGCAGAGATTTTGTGAGAATATCAACGAATTATGTTTACTATCTTTTAAGAGCAAAAATAAAGCAATTGTTACAATATATTGCTGAAGACACATGCTTATTTTCGGAGTCCGATTTAAAGGTGTTCCATTATTGAATAGTCCATTTATCGAAAAAGACTATAGGCTACTTTTAACCCATTTGCGGGAAGTGGTTTTCCATAATAAAAAGGACCAATACACGGAAAATAGCAAATATCATACAATATTTGTATGTTAGGGAAGAGAAAGCAATAATTTATGGCATTTTAGATTATTTACTAGGCACCATATTGATTTTGCTTACGGTACGAACCTAACCCTACAAATGGCAGCAATCAGACGCGCATGTAGCAATGTGTGGAGGGTTAAAGATCAGAACAACGGGTAGATGATGAGGTGAGCCTTCTAACACAATGTATGGGAAAACTGTTTTGTTTTACTGACAATGTTTCTTATAACCTTGTTATTGACTGTCTAACTCCCAAATACTGAAACGTCACTGAATTTTGAGGGTTCAAATATCATTTTATTATCGTCACACTTCTGTAATTGAAAACTGCAGTTAAGGATTTCAGTACTTCGGTACAAAATGACTACATAAAAGTACGTCTAGATGTCCATACAAAATATAAATAATAGTCCTTCTACATCATCTTCTATTCCTGCTTTTAAAACTACCTTCACTTTCTCCTATAACGAAGTGACCATAGTTCAACAAATTATTTTTATATCATTCAAGAAAAACGTGAGAAACTAACTCAAAGGATGTTCTCCCACGACTTCTATCTCATTACCAGACAGGTGTATAACAAGGAAATTACAATGTAAAATTAGCGCCAAAACATTATACCTGGCCATACTATAAGCTATCAAGTATGTACAGTCAGCTACACAACTCTATTAACACAATGTAAACTCTATTAACAAAATACAGGGACATTAAAACCTTAGTGCCCAGAGACTATTGTTATTCTTTATCGTCCAGGTTATCTTCTTCTATAAATCTGCTGTCATTTGAACATCTTTTTGAGTCCTTAAGGGTCATCACACGCCAGGAAGTCTTGCAACCAGTCTTACTTAGGTATTGGGTTGCCCGGGTAACTGGGTTGCGGTGGTCAGATGAGCAGTCATTCCATGTAAAATACTGGTATGTAACTACCAATTTAGTTCGGAAAATGATGATATTATACTTATGGGAGATCCCTGTATTCTTCGTTACTTTGTAATGTTGATCCCATTGATGGAGTTTTGTAGCCGACTGTACTATCAATTCTTCATCCATGATTGACGGCTGATGTGTCTATACCCTGCTATGTCAGCGTATAAATATTAATCGTTCATCGATATTGTACGGAGCACGAATATTATTTCCATCTACAACTAATAAATTAGACTTGCCGCTTTTTTAGAACTCAAATTGAGACGTTACATTGTAATAAATCAAGTTTTTAGTTCGAAAGGAGGTGGTGTAGTTGGGTCTTTTAGTCTGTTATGTAAAGCTGTAGGATGCTTTTTATGCTTAATGTTTTCTATTTAAATGATTGTGATAAAATTATACGTCGGCCGGAAAGTAATAGGTATCTAATTAAATTGTTTATTTTTAAAAACATTTTACATCCACAGTTATAAATAATTAAACTCTTTTTCTTTTCTACTGTGTAGGTATGCCAAATGGTGGTCAATTTTCCTAATATTCTACATCTTCTCAACATCGTAACAACTATTCAGAATATCACCACTAATAAGACTTTCAAAAATAATTTAATATCTTTTTTAGAACCACAACTTTTTAACTCCGCTAACATCGATGCTCACCCAATACTTCACGCTCTCATAACACAAAAGACTTGAAAAAACAGTAAAGCAAACATTTGAAAAGCCACGGAATATTAACAAGAGTGGGTCCACTTGACCTCTGCGAAATATTTCGTATTGTAATCATTGTGCACCTGATTCGAGAGACACTTGTCATAAATTACGGGCCCCTTGAATTGTCAATGACAATTTTTGAAGCAGTTCATTAGAATGGTAGCGTTGTGTAATCGGGACAAAGGAAAAAGTTTGATAAATAACCAGTAGTTGATTTAGAGGGAAAGTAAAGGCGAAATACTTTCATTCCTAACAAGTAGCCAAAAATCGGCAATGCCAAAGCAAACTTATTGTAGCCGTAAAGTAATACAGTTTTAGCTTAAAGTTCGAGGAGTTCTTAAAAATATTGTTCGCTCATTGTTAACAGATATTTCAATTTAATAAACTACATATTTTCTAATCGTACGGAAATCAACAAGTCAAAGTAGGTACCAACAACTACAAGAAATCTGACAAATGTATGACTCTAACCTACCTATAACCTAATGATTTACCAAACATCTCAATTACCATTTGCTTGTAGATAAGTACATAGAATTCGAAAAAAGTGTACATACTGTAAAATTTTTAAGTAAAGTTCGTACTTGACAATGCGCACGAGTGCTCTTGACAATCGGTCCGAATTACGACACGAACGTCTCGGACAAACAGAATTTTAGGACCGCTTGGAACTAAAAAGTACCGTTCAACAAATATTGGCTCAAACATCTGTCGTTTGAATGAAATTAGAAATTGGCCACGAACAATTGTTCTGTTGACTGATGACCATTCGAGGTAAGCTAATAAGTTGGTTTGAAGATGCAAATTAATGTTAAGTGCTTACCATAACAATGCTTAAGGGATTCCACTTCTGTCTTCATAGAATTTTATCTCATTTGAACATGTTAATTGAATATAAGTAAGTAGGTAAGGTAGACGAATCATGACTAAGAAGTTTGCGAAACGATAAAGTGATTGTATTGTGTTTGAAAGGAAAGAACGTTTATTTTCTAGAACGTCACTTCCTCTTTCTTCAACATAACAAACGTCAAAAACGAACAAGTAGCCAAATACGAGATCTATGACACTCCAAAATACGTAATGAATATGCGTCGTAGGGTAAACACACCAACTACGGACGCTAATCAAACAAGACAACTTGTGTGTCCGAACTATCGTTACGGTGGTCCGACAATTGTGTAGACCACCTCAGTTGTCGCGTATTGTGCGCAAGAGTTTGTTTTCTCGTCTTTTGTTTAAGCAACTTTCACAATTAACCTGTACATGCGAAAGGTATGTCACAAAAGGCCTACTTTACCAAACAAAACTGTTTGTAGGATTCCATTTGTCAAAACCTTTTAAGACATATTTCAAATCTCTGATTCTATAAACGCTCGATTAATTTCAAGTGAAAACGTGAAAGTGGTTAAGGGACCCGTATTATTGTTGCAATGTGAAGGAAAGGAAAACCTGTTGAATTTATTCATTCAAATTAAAACTGTCTAAGAAACTTGATACTAACGATGTCTCCTTTATAAAGTGGTAATAATACATGTGGAGATGAAAGTGTTGGTCGGTTTGTGAAGTAAATAATTTATATGTAGTTCTACGATGGGTTTATTGTCTGTTGTTTCATATTGGAACCGGGAAGTCAAACTGTCATGTACGAAATATCTAATCCACTGGCTCGTTTAATTGGATTTTGGTCTTAGAAATCGATTCGATTTTCCATAGAACTAAGTGTGAATATAGTAAGAATCAGCTGTGGAGTCATTATTTTTGAACTTAACTTATTATTATTAAACTTCAAGATACGTGGATTTTCTTCTATTTTTTTTCTTAAGTCTTTAGAAAAATTCTCACAGTTCAAATCATATGTCTGTTCATAGTTCCAAGCAAAAATGGCCACTTTCACTGTGACTTAAAAAAATAACAATGCAATTTGAAACCATACGAACCTATACTGCATTGCACAAATAAAAACAATAATAATAATCTTTAATCCTTTTGCAGACGATTGTACCACGATAGCAGACAACATGTCGATTCTTCTCGCGTTAGACAATGACGGAAATCATCCATAAACGCAACCGGAATGTGAACCTAGACCTCTGACCGAGAAAGCCGGACTACTGATGGGGCCAAAGAGTCGTATTACTTAACAATAGAATTAAGTGTGGGGAATAACGTCTTATTGGAGACTGCTTATTGTTTAGATAGGTTTTCTTGGCGGTTTCGCCCGATTGCATTGATACTTGCAGAAGAAAATATTGCGGTGGTTATGGACGTCTTCAGTGAAATGACATGAGGATCATGATGTTAGAAAGATGTTGAGCATGAACTTGGATGGATAAAGAGGAAGACGATGACCTGAAAAATGATGGATGGATTGTGTGAAAAACGATATGGTTGGAAACTATGTTACTTTTCGGACACAGAAGTATAAAGGAGTAAACATGCTCCAAATAAAATTAATATAAGGGAAGGAGGATGAGTCTTCTTCACCAAATCTCTTTTGCCTGACTGTTTTTGGCTGTTTCTGGTCTAGACGTTATGTGCCGAAAACGTCCACAGAATATCATACAGAATACCATTCGAAATTCATCAAAATTATTTTATTTTTTTTTATAATGAACGAATGACAAACAAACAGACTTTCATGTTTATATTATAAGTAAAGATTTACGTCATACAGGTTAAGCAACGGCTTGCGGTTAGGAAGATGATTGGAGGCTGTTGTGGTTGATTCAAGGACGCATACATATTGATTGTATCGTAATATCTAATGAACTGGTGAAAGGATTTCATAGAACAATGCTTTGCTATTGTTAGACACCTAGGTCTTAGGTTTAGACTGGTCATAATCTTCTAAGCTTAATATTTTAAAGACGTGAATGTGCGTTTTTTTATAAATTGCACATTTACAACATTATATGATGACATCTTTGAGTATTTTGTACAAATGCTATTAGATAAGATATCACTTTCACTCTATTGTCATGAAGTATTTCTTTAAAATGATTGTCTTCGCTTAAGTAAGAATAATGCATTAAGTATCTTACGCAATCCAAATAAAGTTTATTTCATATTGATCAGCCACAAATGGTTAAAAATATCTCCTATCAGTGTCTAGCTTTCCTATTTTTTTTACAATACGATTAGTTGAAATAGTGAGTGATTAATTACGATACTATGATTGCATTTTACTGTCTAAGCAAATCCATAAAAAAATATGAGATCATCCATCCCAAAGTCATAATGTAGTGTTGCTCATTAAACAAATTAATCGATGTATCGATAAAATCTTTACATATCGATAACTGTGTTAACGTAAAGATATAAATCGAAATAAGAGTTTCGATGATTGTAAATTTATAGCAAAACAGATTATTGATATTATCTATAAATTATGCCTATTTAACGACTTGTATTTAAATCAAGATGAATTGATACAAGTTCGACATTATTAATGTAATGCAATAAAATACAATTAGGATTCTTAGCGACAGGATCTAAAACTGTGAAATAAATTTGTGTAAGTAATGTTAATCGATGTTTTATCGATAGTTAGGCATATTTTACCTACTTACTTTCAAATACCATCTATGAATGATTATCCATAGCATTGGTTTTATATAAGTATAGGATCTTGTTCGAGGACAGTTTCATTCAACAGGAAAATACAACCGAAAAATTGTGTATTTACCTACCTATAAAAATATCGTTTCTTAACATTACAGTAATTATATCTACATAAATAATTATCGATATAAAATCATCGATATCGTCCAACACTAGCGACGCACCACTTCAGAAAAATAAACAACAATATTTCAAACGCACTCAGCATGTGGAGGTCACACGCTATTGTCTGATAGGTGAAAAAAAATCAAGTGAGTTCTAACCTTCTAACCAGTGTAGTCAGACACATCGTTACGTCGTCTTTCAAACGCGGATTTAAACCTTTTTGTTATTATTAGAGATTTTTTTTGGAATTATTTTCTAAAGAGCAATTTTGGTTACATAGAAACTTATATTGTTGTTTTTTTTTGTTTAATAATTATGGATAAACTTTCTCTTGCATTTCACGTTTCAAATGGTTATCAACAATACTTTTTTAACAGCTCGGAGTTGTGATTTAGGAGAAAATAGGTTATTGTTGTCCTTGGATTAAAATTGATTGATACTGACAGTTTGTCAAAAGCTCAAATTAATAGATAATCTGTCAAATTAGGCTCAGACATGTTTGTGTTGAGTTGACCTTTAGATTGTCGCGCATAAAAGTATTGTCTTGAGATTTGTATCTACGTATCTTCAAACCAAATTACATCGACATTAGTTGATTTGTGAAATTGCTACAGGAAAGAAAACAGAGAAAGGTACATTTGCATACATCGTCAACAAAAAGGGCCGATTATCCAAAATCTACCAACCTAATAAACCAAACCACATTGTTCTACCAACACCAAAAAAAAAACAAAGGTCCCTGTTATATCAGAGAAGAACTTTAAAACGCGTGTCAGAGGTCAACCATTATTTTATGTTAATGTATAATGTATAGTCTGGTACGGCGTAAATCAATTATGGCCCGTGACCCGTAGAGGTCGCCGGTTCGATTCCCGGCTAGTTGCTTTTACACCTATTAGTGTTGTGTAAGATTAGAATGCGAAATTATTTTCGCTTTGCAAGGGTAATGACCGTAATGAGTTTATGCTTTCATTATCGGCTTTGAGAAAGGTCAATTTGTTGGTTAGTTTATGTGTGGTGTTTTGTTGAGATATTGTTTTAATTTTTGAGTTGAGGAAAATTAGCAATTGTACCTATTAATTATGGATTGGGATTTTTAGTTTAGATGAACATCTAAGGAAAGGCTTCTGTGATAATATTAAGAGAAATATAAATATGTTGTAATACCCCTTATTCTTGTACCGTAAAAAACGATATTATAGATAGACCAATAAAAAATACCAGCACTATGGTATGGACGACCTCGATGGCGCAATGGTCACCATGCCGGACTGCCGGACCTGAGGTTCCGGGTTCGATTCTTGGTTCGGTCGACATTTGTGTGATGAGCATGCTTGTTGGCCGTGGTCTGGGTGTTACAATATGTATTTATAAATATGTATATATGTAGCTATATGTAGTTTATCAGTTGTGTTAGCACCCATAACACAAGTTAATTAATAACTTACCATGGGGCTAACCGACCGTGTGTGAAAAGGTGTCCCGACATTATTTATTTTATTTATTTTATTTGTCCCGACTATAATATCAACTAAAAGGAGAAAACCTAAGATTCTCATTCATGTCGCGACGTAGCACATTGCAAAATTCAATATTGATTTATCCTCATTGCAAAACAATGGGTACGTAAAAGCCAATAGTCAGTACAGACGATCGAAAAAAATCTTTTGTCATGTTCCGATAAATGCCAAGTCATTCTAATGACCACATCATCACTAATTTCTAAACATGTTTTACTTACACACGCACACATCCATACCTACATATTATGTACATTACAAGGTAAGATATGAAAAGCTAAATTCTCATAATTACGTATAACCCACAATAAATTAATACACGAACAAAGAGAGCACGCTTTATTCCAATGACTATGGTGTTTCGTAAGCCTACTGTACGGTCAACAAAACAGTGAGGCTACCGGCTCACAATAGGAATTTTTATTGCTGTACCGTGAGCAACAACAATAGGCCAGTTGATGACTGAGCGGTTTCTGGTTGATAATCTAATTGTCAGATTGTATTCTGATTTGTTGATTGTATCGACACTAGTTTTGATTGTAGCGTTAGAAAAATAGTAAATATTTTGTATAAATATAATATTTTTTATCAAGTATAGCGCACTGCGAGTTACAAATACATATATTAAAAGAAACATTTTGTAATGCACTGCAAATCGAAATCTTGGTTTAAAATGACCATGTATCAATTGTTATTTATTTACGGTCTATTTTAATATTTGAACAAAAATATTACTACGATAAAGTCATTAAAATTACCATAATATTATTATTTTCTAAAAGGCATTGCTAATATAGCCTCAGGTAATTTAAAACAAAAATGGATACTACCTAATTAAACCTTCTTTTAATGGAACAATAACCAAAAAGTTCGGAAGTATATATTTTTAATATTTTTATCAGGCATGCCTTAGTAGGTGTTGCTAATGAAGAATAATAATAGCCTTTAGTTTTTTTCAAGCTTTTGTGTTACGCAGAAAGAGTTACGTGGGATGTTAAGTATAGCTTAACAAATCGGTCGGCAGATCTATATTCAATACCTACTTTTATAACAAAATGAATATTGCAACAGACAGTCATCATCCTCCGAGCCTTTTTCCCAACTATGTTGGAGTCGGCTTCCAGTCTAACCGGATTCAGCTGCGTACCAGTGCTTTACAAGAAGCGACTGCCTATCTGACCTCCTCAACCCAGTTACCCGGGCAACCCAATACCCCTTGGTTAGACTGGTGTCAGACTTACTGGCTTCTGACTACCCGTAACGACTGCCAAGGATGTTCAATGACAGCCGGGACCTACAGTTTAACGTGCCATCCGAAACACTGTCATTGGTGTCTAAGATATACTTAGAAAGTACATACAAACTTAGAAAAGTTACATTGGTACTTGCCTGACCTGGAATCGAACCCGCGCCCTCATACTTGAGAGGTTGGTTCTTTACCCCCTAGGCCACCACGACTCCATTGCGATTGCAACAGACAGTGTTATTGTAATAATTTTTTTGTACATAAAAATATTTTTTTTTAAAGACAGAAAAAAAAACTGGTGTACCTAGGTGATATATAGATACGTGCCTGTCTGGAGGTTCAAAACATGTTAAACTAAATTTTTTTTTCGTCACTATCAGTAATTTTAATAGAAAAATTTTATCTTTCCAAAATCTTTTCTGCGCACTCTACAACACGAACCGTGAATGATTACTTAGTTCTAAGACATCAGCGCTTCAAATGTTTAACAAAACAAGAATAAGTTATCGGTAATAACGTATTATTTGCTAGCAAACACATCGACCTTATAATAATATTGTCATTAGCGCTAACAAAGTGGAAACCCGAGTTTTTTATACCACACCTTCGTACAATACGTTGGTTGTAACGTTTTTTTTTTACTGACAAAATCATTAACGTACATTTAATACTGAGAGGTCATTGGACTTTTGACAATGTCGTGTTACGTTGCATAGTAACGATATTTTGATGATTAAGTTGTTGTTATCATTGCTGCGGGATTGTTCGAAAGAATTACCGCGGGCCTGGTACATAAAAGGCCTACGACGGAACACGACGGTTTTTTAGTCAGTAAAAGTCTGACACTCCCTCACCGCTGCTAACCCACAGCGGGATCACACAGTCATAGTCACAGGCAGGTCTTGGCCCTGCTGGGCCCCGCTGGGGTACGCAGGTATGCTTGGCCAGAAGCAAGAAAGTCTAACAACTGACTAAAAGTCTATCCCCACATAGTTAGAAAAAGACTAAGCCGATTTTACAGAGGTTAATTTGCTGTTAAATATAGCGACTTTTAGCCGGTTAATCGACTAATTTAGTAGGTAATGTATTAACTGCCGTAACTTGGCATTGTGAATGTAGATAAAAATATTACAATAGATAACAGTTCGCCAAAAATGACTCGAATGACGTCAAGATGTATTTATGTTATCTGGATTATGCATCGAGAATTTGCAAAATTAGACGATTTGCGCATATGTAGTGATTGTTATGCATAAAGAATGAGTAAGTTACAATAAAATTCGCGTGATTTTCCATTGCATTTTGCATCGCAATAATATTTTAAAATGGAATCAGGTTGACTAGAAATTAAAAAAAAGTTTTTTGAATAACAACTAATACTAATAGAATCTACTAAGAAAAAATCATCCGCATTAAATACAACTCTCTTAAATAGACTCACATGACGACTGTTTTTGTGCATTTTTTGTTTAAATATGAGCATTTTGGCAATACCCGTTTGTTATATTCCAATATTTTATGTTATTGTTATATGTTGAATATTAAACTTTATACGCATTTTCAATTTGTTGACTCGCCTATGTTTGATTTCACACTGTTGCCGCATCGGTTACGGTTGTGGTACATAATTTAAAGAAAAAGCGATTTTAAATCTTAACTTAGTACAGGATTTACTACTGACTAGATCTATCAGCTTCTAAGATCACTGCTATTAATAATGATTTGAGAAAGTTTTTCTGCCAAACCTTTGCAAGATTTCCGAAATTTATTTCATACTGTTATTTACTAATAATTATGATTCTCTAATTACCTATAACATATCTTAGCACGTCCACACATTTATCTTCAAATTCAAAACTACAAGTATATCCAATACTAGCGGTTTTCCCGCAGTTTCACCCGCGTTCCGAGGGAATTACTACCCGCAGATGATGTAGCTTCCTAATGGTGAAAAAAAATTTAAAATCGGTCCTGTTGTTTTTGAGTTTATCCATTACAAACAAACGAGAGTTTTCCTCTTTATAATATGTATTAGTATAGAAAAAAACGCTCTGTTCTCTCACCTTGCGGCATCGTCAGTCTGACAGGTGCTCAGTGGGTCTGTACATCAATCACGGATGAAACAATCGTGCGAGGTCAGCAGTTATATCGATGACAGATTGTCAGTAACCGCATCCGATGTAATGCTTGGTAATTCCACATGTCATGCTCTCCGGTTTTTAGATCCGATATTTAAAGCGGGTTACCATGTTTTTACGTTGTTACTATGACCTCTGTTTGTTGTCGGTGGGAGAATGAAGATGAGTTTGAAATGTTCGCTGTTGTATTTTTTTGGTATTGTTAGGATATATATTTGTTTTAGAAACTTGCTGCTGCCTGTGATGTCGTTCGCATGAGCGATAGAGATTAGCAAAAATTCAGATTTTGCATAACCGGCCATGTATTGTTTAATAGAACTCACATAAATGAAAACGAGATATAACGATGACGATGTGTTTATAATGCTAATGTAATTAACAACAAAATTATTCAAAAAAACAACAGTCAAAAATTACACTCGTAAAAATATCATTGTTTATCTGGTAATACCTGTTTTACGAACACCTAGTAAAAATCAAAAACTCCGTTACATAAGGTACAACTATGATTATCTAAGTTTTTGCAACCGCATCGATATTAAAAGATCTTTGATTACGGTTCGCAATATAATTGTAACGTCGAACATGATTAATAGTTTGTTGGAACAAACAATGGATTGCTGACCAGGGCACCTTGAAGTGCACACAATAATGAATGTAGGTATTTTGCATATAAAAGGTTATTGTAGACTTATTATATTAAATTGGATTTGTACAGACGAACACGTTTTGTTGTTAAAGAGCTACATTTAATGCTAATGTTGATCCTAACTTGTATGAATGTGGCTTTCATGGTCAAACAGCTGATCTGATTTAGATGAAATTTATTATACAAATAAAAGACAACATGGCGAAGCTGTTTCAGACAATTTAAAAAGAATAATTGAACACTTGGGTTTGTAGTCAAAAGAAAGAAAGGAAGCTCTACAAAACTTTACATAACCATTCTAAGATTACTATGCAGAACGTCACAAAACGATATCAAGTATACATTTAATTAATTGATTAGGTAATATTATTACATTTTAGACATGTACGTTAAATCTAATCCACAGCAACTATTAACTAAGTTAAATGATAGATGACCTTTCACGTTTCTGGCGAGTCATCATCCCGTGATAGGTAGGTGAGAGTGATAGGTGATTGAAATAATCAATCACGCCTAACCTATCATATCAACAACATGTCTTAATAAAATCGTTACAAAACCAAGTCTACATGTTTTTATCAATCATTTTTTGAACGTTCAACACAATATTTATGTTTCTATCCAACTCGATTTATAAATTTATTGATTGGCATAAAATAGAACATGGTAACCAAATAAACTTGTTCAATTTAAATTTTTAGAGCGTTAAGATTTTTAGTATTGTAGTCAAGATTGTATTTTTCCATCTTCATTTTATTGGAGCATTATACTTTTAACATGTCAATAAATTGTTTAAACGATTCTCGTTTCGCACCTACCGTTTCGCTAAGTTCAGACCTTTTTTAGAATTTTAGCACAAATTGTTTAGATATCCAAACAGATTTAGCATAATATTATAATTCCCACAAATATTTCTCATACTTAAATACTTTGCTGCAAGAAACCATAAAACTTAATTAGTAGGTATATAAAATATCGAATGACAATTTACAACTTTCTCGATCATCGAAATATATTCTGAAGGTGAGGTCAAGGCCGAAAAGAGGTTTTTAGATAATTTTAAATTCTTGAAATGGCGACCCAGCATTTGTGTAACGGTTACTGTGAGTTATTATTATGAGAAGCCGAAATCTTTTATGTATTTTATATGATCATCTAGAAAATAAAAATAAATATTGTACAGGTGTTGGTGAGAGAAATATGGCTGATGCATATTTTATGTTTCGTTTTTTTTTTATTACGGTAAATAGATTTGTGAAAGTTTAATGCGACGTTTTTAAGTGTGCGGGTTAATTTACATTACTGGCACAAACCAATGAGACAGTGCATTCAGAAAATAATAATTCACTGGATTTTTGAAAGTTTCATATTATGGTTACTTACCAGGTTTTGATGATCAGATATCGCTTCAACTAATTCGTGCTTTATTTTGTTAAGGACATACTAGTGTGGAGAAAAACAAACGAAAACCAAATAAATATTTGGTTTTCGTTCGTTTTTCACCACCTATATACATATTTATATGCATATTGGCTTTTCAGGACAGAATTGCTATTTTGGCGGTTAACTATTGAACATGGGTAATTTGAAACTGTCAAAGTATCTTATAAGCTGAGTAATTTAATAAACAGTCAATTTGAACTTCGTCACTTAAACCTTTTTTGCTACTAACGATGACCGGTAAAGGGCGATCGGTTTAACCTACGACCATTCGTTTTATAATCATGTGTCATCTCTATAAATTATACTTATTATGAACACAGAAGTTACCTATTATGAACATCGTTTATGTTAAAGAGCTTGACCCAAAGATATTTATTTATAGATACGCCTTAAATATTTTTTTTATATAATTTAATTTCTGCGAATATAATGATTGGATAGTCCGAAAATATAATTAATTTGTTTGTTATGTTTTTACTGTTAAAGTTTAGGTGATATATCACATTCTAGTGAAGGTCATTGGGCGTCTTACTTATGGTAAAATTGAGTGCAATTTGAATTTTCACGCATATTATATCGTGTCAATATTTATTTATTTATTTGCACCACTAATCTACCTAAACCTACCATTACATCTTTTTATCTTACCCTAATGCGATAGATAGAACACAACAATACATTAAAATTAAATAAAAAAATCTAAATTTATTTAGTTATCTTATTACTCAAAGTGACAGAATCGATTAACATGAAAATTTGTCCGGTGATGGAAATAGCTGCCCTCAGAATGCGGGTAAAACCGCTTTCAGAGGTTAGTTTAAACTCCAAGTTTTAGTATGAAACACCGTAGGAGTAATAATGACAATATTGGTACTGCAACATTGTTTACTAAGGTGAAGCAGTCACATCCTTAATCTTCGTATATCTGTTTACAGGTAACTGTAAAAGGAGATAACTAACATGTGTGGTTAACTTACTAAGTCGTGGCTAGATGTGGCTTGAGTTTAAATTAAAAATGCATGAGCGTGGCTTGGCAAAAAATTTCGTTACGTTTCATTTCTTATTTCGTCAGATTTTAAAACGAATAATTTTCTGACTATGATACTAAAGAAGGCCTAAAAATACCTCTTCAAGCGAGTTACCTGGGAACACAATATTTGTTTTTTGGATTTATGGAAAAACAAATTATCATATTCATATATTCATAGGTATTAGCTACTTCTGTACCTAAGTAAATGAATCTAAACAATAATCTATACTAATATTATAAAGCTGAAGAGTTTGTTTGTTTGAACGCGCTAATCTCAGGAACTACTGGTCCGATTTGAAAAATTCTTTCAGTGTTAGATAGCCCATTTATCGAGGAAGGCTATAGGCTACTTTTTATCCGGGTCCGTGCCGAGGTTCCCACGGGATGCGGGTGAAACCGCTGGCAGAAGCTAGATTAAGATAATTTTCTATTGTATTCTCACAACAAGCTTAATTATATTCAATCACAAGTCCCAAAGAAAATCCTTAGTTTTCCCACAAAATTATCATTAACTAGCATATCTAGCAGCCTAGTAGAGCCGTGGCTCGTTCACACACCACCTAATCAACGGACCCGGTTCACTAGTGTGCGTTGTCATTCTACTTTCTACATAATTTTTTACACTGCCTGGTTCATAGTGCAGCTTCTAATATTAATTTTAAATGGTGACTGATATTGTGTGCGAGGGTAAGTTTGTTTGTTTGTGAAAGGCTAATCACTATATGGGTGGATTTTGCGATGGATGTAGTTTGAAACGGAGAGCAGTTGTCAGTAGTTTTATCTGGGGTCGACATGTAGTTTCTTTTAGAAACGCGAAAAAAGCTCGTGGGAAATAGATTTCCATTGCACCTTTATTGAAATTATTATTTTATTACTAAAACCCAAGTTTACCGACACTATAAACGTCATTTTTCTTAAAACAACTGTTTACTGAGAATTTGTACGTTCAATTTACAATGAAAGACAGTTGTTTAAAGAAAAGCGGTCCTTTAGTTCGTCGGCGTACTAGGGCCTTAGTATACGACATATAGGTAGGTACCTCTACTTCACTACAGTATATTTTTATTTTCAATAATACCAAAAACAAAAAATACCCTTCCATAATACATATAATTCATTATAATTTCATAGACAGGGCTATGAATAAATGTCACATACACAGGTCTGGTCATCCGCACCATGTTTGCTTTGTGGTCCAAACGAGATAGAATCTCAAGATACGTCTCGAGATAAATCTATTGTAATCGCTTATTAACCTGTAACATTTAGTATGGTAACATAATTAGTTCTAAGTAGCTGTGCTGGTATTTTGATAAAGTGATAAGCATGTACAATGTACAGTAAACTGCACATTAGTGGTAACTATCATGCACCTTGACTCAATAGTAATAAGTACGATTTTCCTATAAAACTATTACCACTGACCTGACGTTGACTGTACCGTTGAGATCGAAATATTGTTGACATTGTGTAGTTATTAAATGTTCTGTAATTAATAGGTATGAGGCTTGAAGGATAAAATATTATTTTTTATTAAAAAAATAGACCATATTGGTTACTGGGTTGAATATAAAATAGGTAAAAAGTAGGTATGATCCAGAATTATTGAAATATACTTTCGGATAAATTGCAGAGTGTGCTTATTAAAGAATTAATTTAAAACGAGAGTGATTTACGGTTAGAAAAGAAATAAAAGCAGATGCGGCATTCTTTGATACAAGAAAGTATACTTACAAATATGGCATTTAGAGACTTTTCATAAAAAATCTTTAAATAAACCTATTATTACATTTTATGACGTCGATGGAAGCGTGAGAGAAATTTTCTATCTCTAAATTAAAATCAAGAGAAATTCACAGATGAAGATTAGATTAATTTAATATTATAAATTAAATAATTAATTAATCCAAGATGAAACTCGGCGGTATATGATGATGACATAAAGATCACTATCATTGTTTCACTTACCTCAAAACACTTTTACAAAATGTGCTTAAAATACTAAAATTCGCCGTTTTTAAGCACCAATATAATTTTATTGCCGGTCATAATATTCAAAGGGCCCGAAGCACAGATGCAAACGACAATTAATTAGTTCGTAAATTAATATGCAAATAAAAACATTAAAAATATCGACGCCGAGATAGGGAAGGGAAAGACATCGAAACTAATTCGAATAGTTACGTGCCTACTTTAAACAAGTGGTACGATAAATATCGATGGTCAATAACTCATTTTAATTGAATCATTCCGGCTAATAGTGCTTTCTAGACGTTTGACAGCAACGTCATTAGAGACATGATAGAGACAGACGACTGGATGTCGATTAATAAGTACGTCGTTTTATTTTTATATCGATATACGTTTTATTGAAATCCTTATCTTTTTAATGATACTAAGATTTTTATTGTCAAGATAGACGATTCTTAATGAAGCTGTAATCTCTAATGTCAAACACATTATTCGAGTAAAAGCTGTTATCCGTCAGAAACTTTCTACGTTCACATTTGTTAAATTACATAGAGCGGTTTAGCAATTCTAATCCTGATTTTGTTATAACAAAAACAGAACGCAACAAAAACTATTTGGCTGTTAATTTACTTTCGAAAAACAAAAAAAATAGCAACAAGTTTTCGCTTCGCCATAGTTGAGTAAAACGAAAACGTAGAATTGAAATACGGCCTGGTTTTAATTTCTGGTCAGTTCGCGGCGAGCGACAAATAAAGTGGCGATCCCGAGATGGTTATCTGCGGACAAATCGTCGTGTGTGTTGCGTACGCGCAGCGGTGAGAACCTAACGCACCTGTACCGGTCGGCGGGCCGCTAGGGATGCCCCAGTGTCGATAGATTATATAAATATTTTTTTTTCGTTAAAGTTTTCAGTGTTATTAAAATTACATGGTGGATGAACTTATTGATAGTTAATGGAAGGAGCTGCACCGATAAGAGCTGGGCTCTTAAATTAATGACGATGATGAACTTATGGCCGATGAATAAAAGTATGCAAGTGAAGGGTTTTTCATTTATTTGATAACTTATCTACAGCATACGTTATTTAGTAAACCTAAACATTTATTGAATTTGAAAACACTTACTTATTTTACAAAAAATCCAATACCAACTTTTCTAAAAACAACATTTCAAGCTAAACTAAAAGACACAAAACCGTCTTATCAACATCTAATCTCACTTATCGACGTACAATCCGCTACTAGCTTTATCGATAACCGATCTATCGACATCTATCGGCATTACTAGATCTCACGCAGCGCCGCCCCGGTCCATCGGGCCGTTTCGAGTCACATCATAAATCACGCACTAATAGCCAGTAAACTCATTCGCTAATCCGAATCGAACAACTGCGGGACGACCGAGCGTTGCGTCTGCGCATCTTCGGGTTTTTTCGTTTTGTAACTTTCGTATGATTATTTTTATGGTATAACTAGCTTTTGCCCGCGACTTCGTTCGCGTGGAATAGTGACTTCCAGCAGATTTTTGGTTTGACCAATAGATGGCGCTTTATGTCCGGAATATTTTTTTTTTCTTTGTAATAAAAACTATCCTATGTCCTTTCTCAAGTCCCAAACTATGTCTGTACCAAATTTCACACAAATCGGTTCAGTAGTTTAGGCGTGAAGAAAAGACAGACAGACAGACAGACAGAGTTACTTTCACATTTGTAATATTAGTTAGGATTAGTATTTGTTAAATCTATGCGGTCCCATCGGGCTATGAGAGTTAAGGAATAGTGAGTGCGCCTGTGTCTGCGCAAATGCTTGTGCACTATAATGTCCTGCGCAGTGGCTAATCTCCTTACATCAGAACAGCGCCGCAGCCGATAATCGGCTAGGAGAACAGCAGTAAATCTAAAGAGATAGATATTTTCAAAAAATATAATACTTCTATTTATACAGCTTCAAACTTCTTCACCCGGTAAAAAAAGCGAAAACTGAACTCCTTTATTCACAACGCCAAATAAATGTGTCTTCCTTTTCTTGTTGACGCGTGTATCTTAACAAGAAAGATGCTAGAGGTCAGACAGTAGTGGTTCCGTGTAAAATACTGATACTGCATCTGGTTAGACTGGATGCCGTCCCTAACTTACCTAGTTGGGAAAATGCTAAGATGTATCCCTCGATGGTCATCACTATACGTAAGTTTTTATACGATTATTATGTGTTTATACCATTAGAACCGGTAAGTGCTGGCCTAAAGGCAGCTTTTTATAGAAAGTAACAGTTTGCGGATCGAGTTGAACCTCCTCAATAAATAGCAGTTGCACAAGCTAAGATATTCCATTGAGATCTTTGTTTATGTCAAATTATGGTAATTGATTTAATTAATTGGAAGCTGTACTTAGTAGTTGCATTCCTAATTTTGTAATCTGATTTAATTGTGTAAATTGAAACCGAGTTTAATGTTGTAGAAGGAATTTGTTTTATGTGCCTTTCTTGAGTCTTCCTGGGAATACAAATTGAATATTTACAACTTTTGTGTATGAAGCTCCTACCGACTTATTTTTGAGTTGAGAGATACTTTCTGAAATCATCAGGCCCTAAGTCCATGGGTTCTTTTGTAAACTCGGCGTCCATACAGCCAATATGTATTTGAAAAATATATAAATGAATTTAGGCCCTCTCTCTTCTTTCTCTCGTTCATATATGGACCTACAATTTTTTTTTCAAAGAAATGTCGGCACTAAATCTTTGTTTCACAAACACAAAATAAGTAATACTTTGTTCTGTTGCGTAAAGTTATATTAAGTGTCAAAGCTCTACTTACTGGAGTACCCGTGTTGAACACAGGCGTGTGGGTGGCAGGTTGATAAACTGTTCGTGTAATGACAGGGTATTATCGCCTATCTCTGGACCAACCAATAGAGAATCACATCTATCTGTGTTATCAAGGTTTGTGGTTGGTTTATCTATTTTTGGATTTTATTGATAAAGTTTAGGTTTTCAGTCTAAAGTTGCTTTCATAGGAAAAATTATAATCGTCAAAGCAAATCGGTATCTTAACAAACTTACTTTAGATTTTCATTTTTATTAAGAACTAGCTTTCGCCCGCGACTTCGTTCGCGTGGAATAGTGGCATCCGGCAGATTTTTGGTTTGAACAATAGATGGCGCTGTATGTCCGGAATAAATTGTATTTTTTATTTTTATTTTTTGTAATAAAAACCTATGCCCTTCTCCTGGCTCTAAACTACCTCCCTGCCAGTTTTCAGCTAAATCGGTTCAGCCGTTCTTGAGTTATAAGTGGAGTAACTAACACGACTTTCTTTTATATATATAGATAATGTAGGAAGCTACATTTTCATATAAAAATGATTTTTTGTTCTATTTCTGGAAGATATTTTATTATTCTCCTTAATGAATCATAAGAGCCTAGGGAATAAATCAATGACTGCACTCAAGCATCCTTCTGAATTCATAACCCTCTTTAGCCAAAACATAATCAAAATAAAACTTTCTCAGACGAGCTTCCTCCGTCATATCTCTTGTTTTTCTCTTGCGGTATATTAGTCTTGTTTCTACACAGTTAATGGTTTCTCAATGGCAGCTTCAATTGATACTAAAACAACTCGATGCGGTATAAACCACGTACCTGAAACAATTAAATATGGACGTTAGAAAACGGACGATCTCTTGAGAAACCTGATTTCTTCGACTGAGTTAGGACCAGCCGTCGATTGAGCAAAGCAACATCGCGTCAATGGCGCAATGGTTATTAAAGGCGGAATTACAGATAAATTGATTCTGTCGTATGTTTGTACTGTCAGTCTAAAGGGACTTATTTAACTGGATTTTAATGGATTTGGTCTAATTCTTTAATAAGCTGTAGTTGAGATGGTATATAAATAAATATTCGATGGTCAAAACGCTGAAAGAGAATGCATAGATAGAAGCTGTCAAATGACTACACTAGAGAAACTTTACCTTAACGAAGACCACACAGGCATCCATCTAACATAAAATAAATTGCCTTTAATTATTTGATGCAATAAAAACAGTGACAAATTGCGAACCAACGATTTAGAGGAGGATAGTAATCCGTTTTCCCCGACTTTAACGACAATCCCTTTTTTCCTTTCCTTGACAAGGGAGATAAATTTAAAAGCGTGTCCTTTAAATTATCGTATTGCCAGTCTCTTTTTGAAATCTAAATTCACTTGTGCAACGACAATTCTAGTTTTCAAGTCAGTCTTAGATAAGGCTTCCTACGCTGTTGGATGGACGGAGACCGGTCTGTATTGTGAAGTATAATGAAAAATACCGCTTGGTTTGCGCCAATCGGTCAGACATCGGTAACTGGTATGTTCTCTTGGAGATCAGAATTATAAGTCATTAATGGGAGTTTTTATTTCGTTGATCTTCTTACTTAATATTCTGATTTCGAAGTTTTTAAAATATTGTATGGTATGGAAATCTAATCTTTATCTAATGATTTTACCTAATAACCTTTAACACTACTTAAACTAATTAGTCTAAAATTACAAGTGATGGATTTAATGCATTTCTGTCATTATAAATAACATTATCTTCAGGTTGTCAATTATTTGTATGATCCTCAAACTAATTGACTTGACATTTGAATTTTATATGCTAAGATTCAGGAATCGTAACGCACTAATTAGCACGTTCACTTTCAGTACTAAACGTTGAACTATTTCGCAATTTGCAAACTCATACAATCTATCAAAGAGTACCTTCTTTTGCCGTATCGTTTATAAAACCTGTTGTTTTTGGTTCCAGAAAAAAACAAAAAAGATTCTGATTTCAAATCGTCGTGACGTAGTAAAACGGACACGTTCAAATCGGGCATGAAAATAATAACCCTCGAATCGCTCCTGATTATAATTGGAGGGTGCGCGCGCGCCGATCCGCACGCGTACAGTTACCGCTATAAACTATCATTAGTGCGATGCGCACTCTGTGGGAAATTACCGCGGTTTTATTTGTAGGTTTGTGAAATTGCCGTTGTAGGGTTGGCTGTAGTTTTTTTTTCATAGCTTTTCTTCAGATGGTGTATTGTATGGTATTACGAAGTTTATAGAGTCTAATTTTGTATCAAGTGTTAGGTGTTAAGTATTGCTGGTGAGTAACTGTTCTAAAATAGTATTTTTTTATTTGAATACATAATGGCGCTTAAATAATTCTCCATGTTTTCTTGGCTTATTTTTTATTGCTCAATTTAATTAGCATGTAAGTGTTCAAAAACATTTTTTACTGGTATTGACTATTTATGTAGGTAAATATATAACATAAAATGATGTTTTATTTAATCCCATTATTTTACAAAACTCCGCCTAGCTGTTTCTCGTTCATTCAACTACTAGCTACTGTAATTTAATTAATTTAAATGTTACGTTTTCCTTTTTTAAAAAAAGCCATAACTCACTGAAAACAATACTGGCAACCCTGTGACATCAGTTCATACATTTTTATGGATGTAGTTTGCGATTTTCCATAGTCAATAAACAGATTAAGTTGATTGTTTGATTTTAACCGATCGATCAAGATGAATAACTAATTTGTTGTTGATTGTACAGTCAACTTCAGGTCAGTGGTAACAGTTTTATAGGAAAACCATACTTATTACTACTGAGTTAAGGTGCATGACAGTTACCACTGACGTGCAGTCTAGAGTACCTCTATTGTGATTCGAAGCAGGCTACGGAATTGAAAAGATTTTAATTGCTATTATTCGAATATTGGCTAACGTTGAAATTACCAGCCTTTAGGACGAATCGTTGATTGAGCAGTCGAATTTTGAAATGGGCAATTTGAGCGGTTTGATTTTAAGGACTGGTCCTTATGGATTTCTTTTGAAGAATTGCGAAGTTTGACAAATTGCTTTGGTTGGTTTTATAGAAGAGGTTTTTCTACGTAAATTTTCCTCAAGTTTTTCAAAATGTAAGTTATAATTAATAACTTTAGGTACTATTCTTTGAGTACCTATGTACCTATATATGTTTTTAATATAATATTTATGTAGGTAACTTTCCTTATTCAAGAAATGCACAAGTAAATCAATTATGATGAGGCTACACAAAGTACTAGGCTCGCATAAATCCACTGGGCTACACAACGGGCTGGCAAGCATTGTGAGGTGACGGAATGGGCCGCACGCTAACATTGGTTTTATGACACGTGTGCACTTCACCTGTGTGGCATTGAGGATCTAGAGATATTGGAAGTGGCTAGGGAAAAGTATAAAAGTACATATATACCTACTATATATTATCAATGTTATGTGTAGATGATCAGAAGGTGTTTTTAACTTAATGACTCCTGGTTACGTAATGTAAGCAAAAAAAAAACATGGCTACGTCGCTGTATATCCCCATAGTGTAATCTTTAACATCATGCCTAATATCTCCTTTACCTATGTAAGTATGAGAGTGGTAAATATATTATTGCGTCAGGGAAATAAACAAGCCTAAAAATGTAGAGATTATACCTAAGTAAAACAACTTGGCATCCTGTAAGAAAATTCTTTTATAAACAAACCGATGAAAAATTTTCCATAGTGACTCATTCCCATGGCACTTCCATCACACATATGTCTATACAATTCTGTTACTGCACGCGGTACCTTCTATGACATCATGCCATTGTCCAGCGGCAATGGGCAGACAAAAGCTCACGAGTATGTGCGAGCGCAGCCTACGGTGGGAAAGACGCTGCGGCAAATAGGGTTGCCAACTTTTTGTATAAGAAACTAGCGACTCGCCCCGGCTTTGCACGGGATAACAATGTTTCCCCACTATTTAATGGATGCTATTATACAAAACCATCCTCTTGAAACACTCTATCTGATAAAAAAACCGCATGAAAATCAGTTGCGTAGTTTTGAAGATTTGAGCGCACAAAGGGGCCATAGGGACAGTAAAAGCGACTTTGTTTTATAATATGTAGTGATAAAGTTTAAATTCAGGTCTACGAAGAATATTTTTATCGTATTTGCATTTTAATACTAAAAGCAGTATTTTGTATAGGTACTTTATTTTTGTTCAACAGTTAAAAGTATAATGTAGTAAAAAAAGTATAATACTTTTTAAAACAGTTTAATTGACAGCCCTTGTGGCAAATAGCATTCTACAGAACTAAGTATTATTGTTAGATATTGAATTTTGAGTACTTAGTTGATTGGCGCATATTTCCTAGTACTCTCTTTGTAGCGGCTTTTCTTGAGGAATGTTCTGTGTTGCTACAAGAATTTATTGTCTACAGTTAGGTTACAGGATTTTTGTTTTGGGCTTCTTAATAACAAGTTTCGTGAATACCTGTAGTTCAATAGTAGGAATTCTGAAGGTGAAGTGATACTTTTTTTGACAATTTAACCTGTGTTTTCATCCTGTGTTACGATCCTGCGATCCTGTGATATGTGATGTATATTTAAGCCGAATTAAGCCTAGATATTGAAAACGCTTTTTCTTCATCAATTTCTAAAATCCAATAGCTCAGATGCCTGAAAGCGATGTTATTTTTTGATGGGACAAAGAATTCCCTATTCCTGATTGCCTGTGATTAAGATTGTTATGAACTGCCATTTGGCCTAATAACAATGAAAACATTTACAAACACACATGTATTTATTAAAGTTTACATGTATTTTTTTTTAATTCATACTTCCTTGTTATTTTAACTTCGCCTATTCAGTTAACTTGTAAAACACAGAGGCGTATAACCTCTGTTAACTGCTCATCCCACGATATTTGCCTAAACACAAACAATGGCGGCTACAGACTAGTGTTTGTTGAAGCTGTTTGTTGAGGCTTAGCGTTGCGACAGGTAGGCGATTGCGCAACTACAGAGGTATGGTCGCGACGTTATTGATTTAGGCTGGGCAGATCAATTTGATCTTACGAATTGTCTATGAGATAAAAGTGAAATTTTTGCAAGTGTCACTGATATTTAAGTAATTTCTTTAATTATACGTTATTTTTCAAGTCTAGTGGTAATAATACATTCTTGGTTTTGTGAAGTTATTATTGAATATCCTTAAAGACACACGTCTTAGACAAACGGTCATTATGTAAAGACATTGCGGTTTTTAAAGTTGTAATTGAAAATAAATAAATCTTCCATAACCAATATTGCAAAAGACAAATTCATAATGTTAGGATATTGCGGTTTTTAAAAATGTACCTAGTTGCAAAATAAATAAATGTACAATAACCGCTATTACAAAAACTTACATATTAAAACCTTATTTACACAACCACATGAATGAGTAATCCTTCTATTGACTTATCATTAAACCTAAATCTTTGTTTCTAGAACAAACATCGAACAATAAACTACACTAATTGAAGGTCAAGTTTGAGCACTCAATACTCAAACGTAGTGTACTTAACATACTCATACGAGTAACAGAAATCACACCATAAAAGTTTATTATTACATATCTACATTGTTAGGCGTGTCTTGTTAGCTTGACTTACATGTAATTACGACATTTTGTACAAATGTACATATTTGTATAAAAATATCTTCAAATGTAAGTTCCATTAGTTTAGTTTTTGAATTTTGATTTACTTTTGGAGGCCTTCGCAAAGAGCTTTCTCTGCTTTTCCAGTTCCCTGTAAGCGTTTTCTTTTTTAAGCAACCCTATGTAGTATCAGCATAGAGAAATCTGAAATACTAAGCAACCATTGAATCCTACAATAAGCCTACAATACCCAACAAACATTTAAAAACAAAACCACTAACTAATCGAAAATCGAAACCATCCCACAGATTCTATCGATACAAAATTTATCTCTAAAAACTACTATTACAGCCCTAAAGCATCATAAACAAAAAATATACGAATACAAACAATTAATAGTAACCCGATCCCAGAGATTTCATTAGGTAATAACTATTGAAGAATTCAAGATAACAATGGAACGCTATACCACAGAATAAAGAGGTACAGTAGTGAAGCTACGTACTATTGTTCGTAAAAATGTCACTCACACATGCATGTGCATCGACGAGCTTTTACCAGCGCTATCGGTGCTGTTAGTACTGAGTGTCGTGCATCGAGCACATGTGTGCGTGAGGGACATTTTTACCAACGAAAGTACGTAGCTTCACAACTGTTTCATCTTCCGAGCTTTTTCCCAACTATATTGGGGTCGGTTTCCAGTCTAACCGGATGCAGCTGAGTACCAGTGCTTCACAAAAAGCTACTGCCTGTCTGACCTCCTTAACCCAGTTACCTGGGCAACCCAATACCCCTAGGTTAGACTGGTTGTCACACTTACTGGCTTTTGACTACCTGTAACGACTGCTAAGAATCAAACCCACACTTGAAAGGTTGGTTCTTTACCCACTAAGCCACTATGACTATTCGACTTTTCTTATCGAGCACATGCGTGAGTGAATGACATTGTTACGAACATTAGTACGTAGCTTCACAACTGTTTACAAGAGAATATATTTAAACTGTGGCTATGGCCAGTGGTCGTCAACATTCCTATGGAGAATAGGGCATTAATAAATTGAGAGCCCCATTAACATCTGAAGTTAGATGTTGATCAAGATTTATGATAAAGCCTGCGACAAGATTGAGACACGCTTGTGTTATTATGTAAGCTTAGATATTGTTTTATGTTATAGGTACTCGTATGTGTTTGCGCATGTCCTGTGTTATGCAGTTTTGTTTGTGGAGTAAGATTGTATGGGACGTTATATGTGTATGTGTACCTATGTCTTTATCTTTTACCGAATAGTCTAAATTAAATTGTCAATCTTTGAGAAGCATTTCTCTTAACTATCAATTTTTAATTAATATTGACATTCATGATCAGATTATAGCAATGACATGGATTACGGCGTATTTTAGAAGAATATCGATGATATTGTTGAAAATTACTGATGAAGTTATACGAACATTTCGAACTTTTTTATTCCAGGATTACTCTAGACAACATTTACCAGACAATAAAATTTAAATAGTAAAAGATTACATTTTAATTCTACAGACATTAATATATACTAGTCAAAACAAAATAAGGGCCACCATGTTTTTTTAGTATTCTTATTAAGTTATTAAGTTTGGGGGTGGGAAAATTATTGAATTTAATTAATTGATTAATTTTTAATGTAATTAACTTAAAATTAATGTTTGGAATAAAAAACAAACGTCAATGTTAATTTTTTTAATAAAATAATCATTTTTTCTTAAAATTATGCATGACAAAAAAGGGTTTTCTTAAAAAAGTAAGTTTTTTTTTTAGTTTTTTTTTTACTTTTATCAATACCGTGTATAGCCTCCCCTCTTCTGAACACATTCTTGAAGTCTGGATGGCATACTCTCAACCAGGTGTCGCACCGTTTCTTCTGGAATTTGTTCCCAGCTGGTTTTGAGCACATTAATGAGTTGTGCTTCGTTGTGCACAGGCTGATTTGTGTTCCGAACGCTTCTTTTCAACAAGTCGCACATGTGCTCAATTGGGTTAAGGTCCGGACTGTTGGCGGGCCACGGTAACACCTGTATACCAGCTTCGTCTAGAGCTTCCCTGGTGGCTCTAGCTGTATGAGCGCGGGCATTATCGTGCATTAATTTGAATTCCGCACCAATTCTTTGTGCGAATGGCACCACATAGGGTCTTATGACCTGCTCAATGTATCGCTGAGCCGTTACTGTGCCTTCATTGAGAATTACAAGCTCTGTTCTACCAGAAAGTGAAATTCCCCCCCACACCATTACATTAGGACCCCCAAATCTGTCACTTTCATGGATGCAAGCATCTGAAAATCGCTCACCTTCTCGTCTCCAAACCCTAATACGACGATCATCACTGAAAAATTTCACTTTGGACTCGTCTGTGAATAATACCGTGCTCCAATCACTCATGTCCCATTGCTGGTACTGCCTTGCGAATGATAATCGGTTTGCACGATGCGCACTTGTCAATGGAATGCGTACTACGCGCCTCCTAGAGAATTGTTGATCTTCATGCAACCGATTTCTGATCGTTTGGTCACTAACGCGGGTACCCGTCGCCTGCCGCAAGCGGTTTTGTAAGGAGCGAGCGGTAACGAATCGCTCTCTGCGGGCAGTCAGGCGTATATAACGATCTTCCTGTGATGTGGTTGCTCGAATCCTGCCTGATCCTCGTCTCCTGGTGACACTCCCAGTCTCTTGAAATCGATTCCAAGCATTCTGGATCGCACGTCGTGAAAAACCTAGCTGCAGAGCTACAGAACGCTGAGAATGGCCCTCCTGAATCAATGTGATGGCTCTAGTTGTGGTCTGCAGGTCCATATGTCTTCGAATCCTCGGCATTGTTCTCTCAAAATGTTAATTCACGCTTAAACTTAGCAAAGTTTGTCTAATCACGAAGCAATCCAAAGTTGAACTGACTCAAAAGTTAAAAAATAAAGTCTTAAAATAGGGTAAATTCAAGTGGTTAAACAAAACTAACACATTCTACTCACTTAAAGAAAAGATGCAAGTGGTATTGTCGCATTAGTGTTTGTTAACACTTTAGTGAACACCACAAAAAAGAATTAGCCACTTAGGATCGCTTTAAAATTATAAAATTGAGTGAGACTTCAAAATAATCAAGTGGCCCTTATTTTGTTTTGACTAGTATATTTCAGAAGGTTAGTAGCTGGCAACATTGAATATTGTTTTAATTGTTCTTAATGCCACATCCGGCGGTAAACTGTAAATCAAAAGTGAAGGTATATTAACACTGGCCACCTGTATAATGAATTTGAAAAAAAAATTGTTATAATAAGTGTTGTAACATCGTGTTGTTTTTTTAAGTGTCGTAATTTTACATGCAAACTTTTTTGAATAGTATTTGCAAATTGCACTTTTAAGATAGCTTTTGATTACTGTAATTTGCAAAGCTGTGCATCTTACTTTATTCATTTTTTTTTTCATTTCATATCAATTGCCACACGAGGCAAAACTAAACTTATACTTCATATCAATTGCTAGACTTGAAGACAACATTTTTGGAAGAAGATGAAGACCAAAAAGTACTTAGAATTACACTCTAAAGCGAAGTGGAGGTGTCTATAGGCAGCCGATGTTTGAAAAACACAACGCAGCTTCATTCTTTTAGACCAAAAACGAACCAAATATAAGTAAAAAAAAAAATAACAGAATGTTAGTTACATAACTAAACTCATTACACCACTATTATAAACTATCGTAAGAATCTAACAATTCCCATAAAATCATCAAACCTCGCTTGCTCAATACTCGTTCAATTAAATCAGATCGTATCTAATTTCATCATTCTATGATTTATAGGGCAAACAAAGTGTCTTTAATTGACTGTCACATAAACCTGTTATGGCCTACACTTACCTTTCAAATAAAATAACCTTGAAGATGGAATTACGAGAACAAAGATTAACATTGCCTTGGTTACCTTTTTGGGGTGATCAGAAACGTAGGTACATGTATAATTTGATCCGTGGGAACTCAATATATTGTGCGTAGCTTCGGTAGCCGAAACGCATCAGATTTATAATATACGACGATACTTTTTTGACTATAATTGGCTAGCTAATCAGTTAATCAGGTCAGCCCATTATGGTTTGAATAGAATATGTGTTTGTGATAATGAAGAATTAAGTGTTAAGTGTGGAAATGGCTGTGAAAATCGACCGGATTATGGCAATGCAACTTTTGTATTATAAGAACCTCATAAAAATTGCATTGAAACGAGGATAGAACTTTGCAGTGGGAAAATGTAGGTACCATGTAGTGATAATGCTCATTGCGTATAAGGCTTATTTATTTTTTTACTATTGTAAGGAAGTAAGCGAGGTATATGTAGAACTAGGCACATACATACGTGTGTCGGGTATCAACGCCACCCATGTTCACCGACAATATAATCGTCAGTTTTCTGAAAACACCAATTTTAAAAGTAAACAGTTGTTTTAAGAAAGACGTTTTGCTGTCGGTGAACTTGTGCCGTAGTGTGCTTTCAAACGAACCACGTATAGAGAACAGGTGCGCTCATTGTTAATGATCTTAGATCCGATACGATTTGGACGACATTTGTTAGAAATAGAGTCACCAGGTATGCTGTCTTTTTGGGATATTCCGTTTGAGTTTAGATATTCGAAATAACTTTTGACAGGGCCTTGTTATAAATGATAATGTTGATTTCTTTTTCAGATGCTTTTTTTTATAGGCTAACATTCAGATTTTGCCGCATGGTTAGCAATAATAGAGGAGCCATAATTATTTTATAAGTGCGTACACAGCTGTGCTATACATACCTGCATATTAGATTAAATAAACTCTAAAACAGCCATTGTTATCCAATTAACATATGACATTTACGAACACCACAAAGACTTTCAAGACTGTCCTACTTAGTACTTTATCTTGGTCACTACACATGGACCTGCTTAAAGTAAGATTTATATCGTGTCATAAAACAATGCTAAGCGCATAGTTATATCGTCGTATTGTCTGAGTCTAACTTATGTTTTAATAAGCTGCGTGCTTGCTTACGATGTAAATTGCCCTTAATATATTAGTGGTGAATAGTAGCCGGTTAATACTAGTGGGTTTTGGATTTGTTCCTATGTAATAGATGGAGAAATCAATATCCATATAGCTTTAAAATTATTTTGTATCTACCTTCTTCTTCTTCTTTCTCTATCTTCAATATTTGAAGTCGGACTAATATGTTTTAAACGTCAATTCCTCTTTGTCAATCGGATTTACTTCTTTTATTTATATCATCTTTCATTCTCTGCTTTTCTTCTTCTTTGGTCTTCCTCTCCCTCTCCATTCATCGACATTCAGCACTTCGACAATCATTCTCATTAGAGGCCTGTAAAAATATAAAAATCTACTCGAGCAAAAATCCTAGTGTAGGTACTAAAGAGGTCGAATAAAATACTAGGTGATCTAGATTTTGCCCCACAAGATCCTATTTCGCTGATAAGCATCAGTGAATTGATCGAATATAAACAGAACCATATTCAGAACAATCGATCAGTTACAATAACCGGTAACAATATTATTGTAAGTTCTAAGAAACCAAACTATAAGTAGGCACCTCTAATGAGTCTTATTCGATTCTCGTCAAATCGATTCAGCATCGAATTAGTAACAACACCTATTTAATATTAGTTTATTGATGGCTATTTGGCCTCTACTTATATTGCTAAACTAGAAGTTTTCCCGCGGTTTCACTCATATCCCGAACTGCTGCCCGTACCGAGATAAAAGATAGCGTAGGTATGATTCTCGGGAAGTTTGGAGCCTTACAACTGTGAAATAATTTTTCAAATTTTTCAAATTAGTTCAGTAGTTTCGTAACCTTAATAATAAATAAAAAAAAACTTCTTCAGTAATATATAAGTACCTATACTTTATCTAGGTATCATAGGTTTATCATAGGTAGGTATTTAGGTAGAAGATAATTTTGTATTAATTCTCATCGACCGAAGTGTAAGTCAAAATATCGAGTCCGACAAAAGCTTACGCAAGAACAATCCAATTCCAAACTTGGAATCGTCATAATTGAAATTGGAATACCACTACCGAATTTAAAAATTTCACGACTTCTGTAACGCAAATCGATTTTGAACGCACTAAATACGAATCGAGTGGGGCATCGAATTGTAATCGAGAATCGGAAAGAGCTTCCAATGTGTAATGTATACCTATTAATCGTGGAGAACAAAATTACTAGCGGAGGTGCCATAGCGGAAAATCGCCTAAGAAAGTAGCGCGTCGAAATGCGAGTGAGCGGGGGACCAGGAACGTTACTGTTTTCGCCCTTATACGCCTTCTTTGGACCCGGTCATTTTTAGTAATGCCAAAAATAGTTGACACATGTCTCAAAGAACCCGAACGCTTCGTTAGTTCATTCGTAACCCACCGTACGAGTTTGACCTAAAAGACGCCTGACCTACCTGCATTATGGCATCTCCGCTCATCTTTCTTCTCTGTGGTAATGTATATTAATCAAGGCACAATGTTGCTTTCTAGCGTTGTGGACAAAAGTAATTTCACTCGGATTGGGTTATTTATACGTATAGGCCGGTTGAACAGGTGTTCCGTGCCGTATACAGGTTGTTGTTTGCGAGAAATATTTTTTATGCATGCTATAGATTATATTTTTAAATGGCGGTGATTCCTATGTATGATATTGAATTCGTTAGGAGGTAATGTGTACATGACTATGGACAAGAAAAATAAAATTTTAAATCATGCTTTAATTTCTAAAAATTCTATCAATTAAACTGTTATGTACTTTTTTAATATCATTGGAAATGAAACATTTAACTTTTATTTTTTATTAGTTACAAGTTTTAAGAATTTTTTTAAGTAATTGGAAATGAAGGCATTAACTCGTATTAACTTGTACAAATATAAAAATGCTACAAGAAATCACATACAATTTTAAAAAAATCTAATGAACCAATTCAGAAATCAGCCTGTGTGAGAAGACGCGCCGGTGCCCAGAGGATCGTTATTAATTCGGAATTTGTTACAGCCTATACTTAAGCCACTAGATACCGCGGTTAAGCGCCCGCGCATATATATGAATACATCACACAATCGCCGAACGCATTAACGTTATACATACCAAATATATATGTAACATACATGTATTTTGGCTGTATTTTAGTTTAATTATTCTTTTATTTGCTCTAAATATGTATTTTTTGGGATCTATAAGTTTAAATCAGAATCTATCTAGAAAGATATGAACATGAATTCCTATATCCCTTGGCTGAGAAGTCATCACGCGTGAATGGCTGGACCGATTAAGCTAAAAATTTGAGGGGAGGTAGCTTCGACCCGCTTTGGGATAAGGATATAGGGTAGTTTTCATCACTATCCGGTTACGGAAAGCACGGGGCGTAGATGAAACCATGGCTGGAAGCTAGTATAATATAATTGTGCATTTCTGTGAAAATTCTTAGCTGTATTTTAAGGCTGGAAAATAAAAAAATCTAATTAATTAGCAACCAATAATAACAACGACAAAAGTATTCCCAAAACAAAAGAGTGACACAAAAAGAATTTTAATTGCACCACAAAAGATTTGGCATATAAAATATTAGCTTGATAGTTGTAACCACTTAATCCTTTATGGTTTTCGAGAAATCCCACCCAATTTTGAAGGACCTATGACTTAGAGTAAAGTCCTCTAGATCAGGGATAAAGTTACAATGGTTGTTTTAAAAAGCCGGTTTACTCGACTTATTTTTTTTTCGGTCTCAAACAATAGGTTTTTGTTTTACGAGGTCGATAGTCAGGTTTCTAGAAGGAAAACGATAGTAAAATATTACAACGATTACTGAGAAGCAAGTGTGAGTAACTGACTAACTAGACCCAGTCATTGTTGCGGTATTTTTAATGGACGAAATATATAAGAATTTTTACGTCCTCATCGCAAAAATGGCTTGGAATTTTTCGTGTGTTGACCGAAAGATCCTTCTTGATTGTGTTTTGCTGTTTTAAATAGTAATGGATTTTATTTTTATTTTATTTAATTGGTTCACCAACAATTGAGTACACTCAACAATTATGGATTACATTAAATAAATTAGGTTCTAGTGTATCAATCTCTTACAGGTAAGCACATCATGCACTACTTAAGATTAAATGTATAAAGACTAGAAATTAATGTAGGTACACACAATCAGGCTCCTAGGGACAAATTAAAACTAAAAATTGGACTAAAACTATGAGATCACATGCAAAAACAAAATGTGGAAGAAATAACATTAAAAAAGAAAAACCTTATTGAATTAAAATCATAATAAAGTTGAAGTTAAATAAAATTAAAACTAGTAATTCTAATTAATAAATTGAACAAAAAATCAAAATTAACATTAATAAATAATTTGAGATTAGGATTGAGGGGATTAGGATTGAGGGGATTGGGTAGTTGACGTTTTTGCCACAGATCAAGTTGCCACTGCTGCGATAACAGAATTATACCTGAATACTGTTCTGTTAAAAGGCCTCATACCTCGATTTGTTTGCGCAACAGTTAGTCCTGTAGGTCAATCTTGAACTCAAGTTATGAAGATCCAAATACTTTATTCAAAATCCAAGAAGTCCGTGTGTTAAAATAGCTATGCTTTGTGTATGAATAAACTTGCCACCATGCAATGTTTATAGTGAAGGCACCATCTAGTCATCATCCTCCGAGCCTTTCTCCCAATCATGTTGGGGTCGGCTTCAAGTCTAACCGGATTCAGCTGAGTACCAGTGCTTTACAAGAAGCGACTGCCTATCTGACCTCCTCAACCCAGTTACCCGGGCAACCCGATACCCCTTGGTTAGACTGGTGTCAGACTTACTGGCTTCTGACTACCCGTAACGACTGCCAAGGATGTTCAATGACAGCCGGGACCTACAGTTTAACGTGCCATCCGAAACACAGCCAATGGTGTCTAAGATATACTTAGAAAGTACATACAAACTTAGAAAAGTTGCATTGGTACTTGCCTGACCTGGGATCGAACCCGCGCCCTCATACTTGAGAGGTTGGTCCTTTACCCACTGGGCCACCACCATCTAGTGTTTTGACTTAAGGCATTCTATAAAATATCCTGCCAGCCGGCCGTAAGACGAACCTCAATTAGAGAACAGTTAGAAGACTGATTATGATTAAATATCTCAAACGTGTAAGTAAAAGGTATTACTTGGTAATCCAAACTTCACGCTTGTTCCGTTAAATGTATGAAGCATACCTACTAATTACCAGGCGTTCGAGAAATAACAGCCTGTCTCGTATCAGACACCATAACCAAGTTTGCATTTTTAAACGTGTCTTATTAACTTTGTGAATCTACATAAAGGTCAGATTTTATGTTAAAACTACATATATGTTCAGAAAAATACAATTAAGTTTGTATTAGTTATTAAAAACTGTAGTCTATAAAATCAGGAAAAATGATGCATGTACAATAAATCTAGGATTTCGTGCTTAGTAATACTGGTTTGAACCACAAACCACAAGTGAAATGAAGTTTAATTATCAAGGAAAACTTCACGTAATGAGTAAAGAACAGCAATTTTAAATCAAGGAAAATTCCTTTTTAATTTTAAACGTCACAAATTACTTTCCGCCCATTATGACCAATTGCTCTATTTATAGAAAAAAATGAACAGGATACGTCACATAGTTAACAATTACAATGATTACGGCGAACAAAAAACCTAACTAATTTTCCTTTTACAACACTTTCCCTAACGTAATGCCCCATGAATCATAACAGTAATTAACTGGCTACCTGTCTTAGAAAATCCACAAAGATTCCAGTTGCCGTACTGGTTTGGTTGAGAAAAATCTTGCTGGCTGTGTCGTAATCACAAAGGAAATGGTATAAGCTTGACTTGCGCAAACGCGTAACTCGGATGTTGACGATTACTGCCCAGCCGCGGGTGTCGGGCTAGTTACTGGCGCGAGCGTTCGAACGAAGCATTGTCGGACTGATTTACGAGCTCCGCAAATATTTGTGGAATTATGTTAGGAAAAATGGAGGCATGTCGTATAGGTTTGATTACTGTAATTTAGTTTTTTTGGTTAACATGTTTGACATTTTAATCTAGTAGATATAAAATTAAAAGATCTTAGCTATGATCCAGATAGCTTATTTAGACACATAGTCTAGCAATATCAATTTTAACTGTGATCTGCTAAGTCAACCACTATCACGACATAGGTAATAAGAAATGAACCAGGTAAGTCATTAAATCGACTGGGTTATTAACCACCAATCACCAATGTACATAAACCAATTCAGACACCAAT
The DNA here is from genome assembly GCA_963856015.1 of Helicoverpa assulta. Classification (NCBI taxonomy): domain Eukaryota; kingdom Metazoa; phylum Arthropoda; class Insecta; order Lepidoptera; family Noctuidae; genus Helicoverpa; species Helicoverpa assulta. Next base: position 7,080,305 of record CAWLCW010000027.1, read on the forward strand.
AATGACGTCAATGAAATAGTAAAAAGATTAAGAAATTAAAGATAATCGCTCCACCGAATAATAAATGAGAGAATATACCTTGTTACGTAACCTAGCAACCAGACACAACTTTGTATAATTATTGCAAGAGCTATTTTAAGCTCTACATATCATTGGTGTTGCAAATAATCCTACCTCGTAAAGGTAAACGAGCCTCAACTTAAGCTGTTGACTAGGAATTACGAAAACCTATAGAGCCGGCTTTAAAACTCAATCTAAGCAAGGCACCGTTAAATTTAGATTAAACCATTAACTTCTTCACAGTTTGTAATATGCGATACAAGTAGACACGCCTAATGTCAAACTGGGAACATTGTCATTCAAACTAACTCTAATAAAATTCTAATTAATTCATTATGCCGTCTTTAAATACGAGTCACTGATAATGACGTGTTTCAATCTGAACCACTACAATGTAAGTGCCGGTCGAGGCGAGTGGTCAAGCAAGTTAACTGGAACGGTGTGAACGAGGCTCTGTGAAAGTGGACAGGGGAGTAGAACGGATAATTTCTATGAAAATGTGTTCTTAGGCCGCACAATTGATAGGAAATTACCGGTAAGAGTGGCCACTGTGCGCCAAGTGGTTCTGTTGCTGGTTCTTACCTGAAACAAAAAAGAAAAACTGACATTAGTGCTAAAATCACTATTCAGTATTAGAAAATATAGGACAGTAAAATAATTGATCATCACAAAAGGATTTGATTCTTGAAAATATTTTTTTTTTACATTTCCTCTAGTGTTGTTAATTTTTCCTGATTGTTTGGAAATTTTTTTGTAATTCGATACACCTAAGTAGTTGATCACAACTATTAATAGCCACAGCTAATTCTGGTTTTTATACAATCTTTGTCACCAAATAGATTAATTTCATAACAGTTTAGAAGCGTCCATTTGAAACTAACTTTAACTTCTTATTTCTAATGACGCGGTCTTAAGTAGGTGACTAAAGTATTACAATAAAAAACCTTCGAACGATTTCACATGCCGATATCATTTCTTGTCTATCGTTAATTCATTACACATGACAATAAAAAGACAAAAAGCGGGCCAAGTCCCGGCCATTCATATGTCGTAAAAAAACATTATAAAGTATTATCTATATAAAAAAGTTAGCGGTAGATTGACATCTGTCCGTCCCGACTGCTTCATACGCTCGGTTGGACAAAATCGAGTATTACAATTAAATTAAAAATCACTCACGTGTAGGTACCAATGATAAGTTTTGTAGCGACCGCAAAAAAAATGTCAACCAGCCAGTTCTTTAATGTTTGTTTTTTCAAGTCTGTCTGCGGAGACTTGACAATAGAATTATGAGTGTCACTCAATTTTTTTTAAGACACTACAACTACATTAATATAAAAAAGGATTTTTCTGAATATTCTATGTTTACTTTTCTTATGTTTTTTTATACGTTTCTGTGAAATAATTAACACACAAAACTAGCAACTCCCACATGGCTCGGTCCACTTATTACAATGTTTGCACGACAATTTTACGCATTCCGTCATCGACCTGTCAAATTGTTTGTCGGCCATTTTTATTTTAAACTTTATTACCTTTTGGCACTTAAATGCAGACATAAATCAAATGTGATTTTATGATGATTAATGTTGTTCTAAAGTTTTTTGGCCTATTTTATTTAACAGCTGTTCGGTAGCTTCTGTGACATTATTATAAATAATAGGATTAAATACTGTTTCGATTAGGAATTTGAGACTGAGATTTTACGCATTTGTCCATCTTTTAATTTGTTTATTGTTACTTAAAAGGAGCATATCGTTAAGTTTTACTGTTTTATTGTATGGTTTTTCATAAGCTGCTTTTGGTTATACAAATAAAGAATCTATGGAAACTTCTATTATTTAAATAAGGCTCTGCTCCTCCCACAAAAAGAATAAATTAACTTCTAGCTAATTCTTACATTGTAAACTTGTTTTACACTGTGATTTTCCCATCTGTATTTCACCCATTATTTTGTAAGTGTGAACTTATTAATAAAAAAATTGGACTGACACGTATTTCCGTTGTCAACGGTACTCGAAGCTACATAATTAATGGTAGAATGATTCAATTGAATCCGCGGTATGCGTTAGTTTCCACTCATTGTGGCTTAGCTTTCTACACACCTAGCAAGGTGTCACATTGCCCAACGTTTGTCCAACGTTGGTCCTAATACAAACTGACAGACCAACGTGTTCGCCCAAGGCTATATTCTTTTAATTTATATTTTTATAGTTCTTAATTAGATTTCGGAAGATGGATGTACCTTTTTTAATAGGATTAATCTTTTATTACAATTAATGTCGTATATTAAACAAAGACTATTATTTTTCTAGATTGTAATCTATTGATTGGTAAATAATTTCAAGGCTTGTGGCCTGGTTGAAGTCAATTTGTAATTCATAGGCATGAACTGTTCTTTTTGTTCACATATATTATATTCGAAGGTAGGTATTTAAAATAATCTCTAAAGATGGATAAAGCCTTTGTATTATAAACTCGGTTTTCCTGACATTTTAGTGTCCAACATTAAATTAAAAAAGAAAACTGATAATTTAGTAAATCTAAACAAAGTCCCTTACAAAAGCTCGTACTATATAAAAAAGAAACTTTACCATAAACACAAGTTAGATCAACTAATAAACCATAGACGAGCATGCTACACAGTAATTATCCATCATTATACTTTTACTAGTAGCCATAATACCACTTGAAAACGGTAAGGAAAGCACTTTATACGTTATTATAGTGGGTTCCACTTTTCTTGGGTAGTTCGGAAAAGTTGTTCAGCCTGTACGCCTGTAGGCTGATTTGCAAGTTGGTAGTATTTTTCTTTGCAACATAATAGTTAATTGATACTTTAGCAAAGAGTTAGTTTACGATGTAATGTTTTACAGAACGAATGCATATTAGGACATATTATAGTGCACAATCATTTGCGCAGACACAAGTGCACTCACTATGCCTTCACTCTCATACCCCGATGGGATGGCAATCCGACACGACCGGAGATAGATCAGGTCCAGACCAAGAATTTAATATGTTCTCCGAGGTACGGCACCAAATAGTGTAGTGGCACTGTTTATGTTTAGAGTGTCTGTCTTTACTACCTAGAGGTACAAAGTAAAATATAGTTTTTTTTTTCTTTATGACAAAACTGATGTATGATGATAGTATCGCAGGTGCCTTTACAGTAGGTAATGCATCGTTATTATGTCTCGATTGTGTAAAATATGATTTGCACATTATCACACAATTGATTTACTATAATACAAAATACACTGTCTCCTTTTCTGACTAACAGTATTATAATATATAATAGTAAAAGTTATCTAAGCTTATCGCGAAAGCCACTTCCGTACATCTGCCGGCATTTACTGAGGCAATGACGTAAGCATATAAAGAACTGGATATTTTTTAATGAATCACTCTCAAATCAAGGTCTAATGCAACACCTGTTAATAAATGACTAATTTTTCATCACAATCAACGAATTTATTGCCCGAAGCCGGTAGCTAACATTCTTTCTCACGCAAATTATGTAAAATATACCCAATAAATGTTTCGTAAAATCATCTTTATTAACGTGTATGAACTTCCAATCAACAGAATTCACTTTATTAGTGTAGGAGAAAAGTAACGCTGTAAACATTGTTCACTTTTTAATTTTATTACTATGGGCTCTGTCAATCATGTGTGCTATTAAATCGATATACTATGTAATCTTAGTTATTTAAATACTTTGGACAAAATCATTCCCAAAGGCGAAACTGTTGTTTAGTGTTGTAGAGGTGAGTTTTTAGTCGATTACTTTTGTTAGATACTCGATTTCGACATTTCGGAATATAGTCAGTATACGGGACAGGCAGTAATCAGGTGGTAAGTATACGGGAACTTAGAGCTTTTATAGGTCTACTAGCTTCTGCCAGCGGTTTCAGCCGCATCTCGTGGGAACTACTTCCCGTACCGGGATAAAAAGTAGCCTATAGCCTTCCTCGATAAATGGGCTATCTGACACTGAAAGAAATTTTCAAATCGGACCAGTAGTTCCTGAGATTAGCGTGTTCAAACAAACAAACAAACAAACTCTTCAGCTTTATAATATTAGTATAGATTTTAATTATCTATTTCTGACTTTCTGACACCAGATTTGTAATTTTTATTAGAGAAAGAAAGGTTTGGTGTTTAATGATTTATCAAAACATACCTACCTATTCAAAATTTTAATCTTCATCAATCACCGCTTAACAAAACAAAATTAATCTCAAACAGAATCTCCCTGGTTCGTCTCACTAAAACATAATCGAAAGCTACCAAAAAACCCATCGATAAAACAGATCCTTAATCGATACTATCAAACAAAAGCCGACTATCGAGAAGTAGGCGGCACAGCACTAATGAACGCCGTTATATCTAATCACTAACGTTGTAAAAGCTATAATTTTGCAAATTACCGCCACACATTGACGAAATAACTTTATAGGTAGCGGACATTATGAAAGTAATTACACTTACATACACGTTTCATACACACTAAATACTAACCTTCAGTACAGTTATTATCTGCGCAATTAAACATTTCTAAGACAACCTTTCTATATTAGAATCTTGTATACAAATAACAGAGAATTTGATAATGACTGGAGTACACTGGCTGCGGGATTGTTCGAAAAAGTTACCGCGGCCCAGGGATTAAGAAGGAACATGATGGGTTTTAGTCAGTAAGAGTCTGACAGTAGATCACGCTGCTAGCCCACAGCGGGAAAGGTTTTTGATGATATCTCAGCAGAAAAAAACTATGTTTTCAGTCAGTCTGTTACTGGCTAAATACTTGATCTTTGTAATGTATGTACTATAGTTATCGGCACGGATATTGAGCTCTCGGCGGAAGAGTGGGGATCGCTTTGCGCACTGTACACATAAGGCAATAAACCAATAAATCGCTTCTGCGCAGGTGAAGGTCAGGGCTCAATATCCGTGCCGATAACTATACATAAATTTTCATACTGATATATGAGCCCAAATAAACTATTGGCCGACTAAAAGTGTACAGTGTGCGTATAAGTACTCTTATTCGCCTTTCAAGAAATTCGAGCTTGAAATTCTCAATAACTCTTTGTTCAATTTGTAACTTTAACCGATTAAGTATTTGACGAGGCAGTCAACAAAACGATACATGTTGCAGTATTAATTACTTATAAGTAAAAACAATGTGAATGCTTATTAGAATATCAATTTCGGTAGTTCAAAGCTACTTCGACAGCCTACTATACGATATTGGATTTCATTTTCCGTTCACATATTATTAAAGAAATTGATTCGATTGATTGTGTAAACTGTATTATGTCTTTGCTAATTTTACTTGAGATTGATGGTATGTGGCTATCCCTTTTATATAGGATGACTGCCTCGTTGGTCTAGTAGTCGCAAGCGCGGCTGCTGAGCTCGAGGTCTCGAGTTCGATTCCCGGGTCGGGCCGAAATCGTTTTGTGGGTTTTATTTAACTTTCACAAAGCAGCCCGTAGTCTGGAAGGTGGTGTTTGATTCACCCGTGCATCGGAGAGCACGTAAATGTCGGTCCTGCGCCTGATCTCTCTCCGGTCGTGTCGTTATGAGAGTGAAGGAATAGGGAGTGCACCTGTGTTTGCGCAAATGCTCGTGCACTATAATTTGTCCTGCGCAGCTGGCTGATCTCTTTAATGAGAACAGCCGCCGTGGCCGAAATCGGCCGTGGACGCCATAATAGGGTAACAACTAGATTACTGGAAAAAAAGCATGGCTGGGTTTTAGTCAGGAAAAGTCTGACACAAAATAGGTACCACTCCACTGATAGCGGGTTTCATTGCAAAACAAGACTTCATTTGTGCTATTGCGTTTCCGTTGATAAACTATTATATTTTCTATGAGCGATTTATTACCAGCTCTTTCCTATAATAGCCATTTGAGAAGAATTTAACTCCGAAATAAACTGGCCACTTGTCTTAAACTCGATCCACCAAACGCAGGTTCGCATTTACATTATTATTAGAAGATGCTCGAGGTCACAGCGAAAGTACCAGAAAGTTATCAACAGCTAAAATTCAAATCGAAAACTAAAATAATGGTTCACGTTACACCGTTAGGGCGGGCCGAATACCCATGCTTTGCTCCGGGCCCCATGCTTATTGATATTTTCATATAAATTACTTATACAATAGAAAGTTATCCTAAATCATTATTGCGATATAGTAATTTGGGCGTCTCAAGAATACATTTAATTCTCAATTTCTAATTGAAACAATACGAATGGTAGTAATAAATTTGAAAAACTGTCTGATGGTTTAATTGACCTGCCTAGGCCAGCGTTGGTGGTCAAAATGATAGATGTTTTTGTTTGATACGATTATACTAAACAGTTATAATTTCTATTATAAGTGTATCAATTGTTTTGGATGATATATTGGGTATATCTGATGGGGAAGACTTTCACCTCAGTTCTTATTTAGGAGTACTAGAACATACTTAAAAAAATTGAATAAAATGCACTTTAAATGAAGCGATCTTGCAATGTAAGAAATAAGACAGCTGCCATCTATTTTTTTAATAACGACACAAATTTTATGAGTAAGACCTTTTAACAAACAACAGAACACTCGATATCTCCAAGTCGAGACACTAACAAAGTTAATCTCAAAAAAAAATGTCTAATGAATCTAGCACAACACATATTAGCCAATACTTAATAAGAAAAAAACTGTCTGAGCAACTTCCGCACAAACTTTTGTCTCCCACACTTTCGTAAAAACTCATCAATCATACACACACGCACACACACGTATACCTACTCACACAATTAACTATTTCCAAATGTCAATAACTGTTGCTGGTTACAATTGTTGCCTATCAAAGTTGGCTTTAATCCCCTTCTGGTAGCTGCAACCATCGATTTACAAATTGGTACTATGATTGATACTAATCCCCTTAATCCTTATGTCTGTATGTCGAAAAAACTTACTGTTGGAACCGACTACGAGTTTGACTGGACTGTTATTTGATAATTCAAGATATGTTTGATTTAAGCAGATGTCTGTATTGTTGGGCTTCTAAATTAATGATGGGTCAGCGGTATTGAATTGGTAAATAGGTTTTTGGTAAGTATTTTTAATTGCAACTTACGTGTCTATGATGTTGGTCATGACATTTAAAATCTAAGAAATCTTTCTAATCTAAGAATTTTACTACTGATCTCGTTTTCCCGTTGATTAATTATATACAACGTTATTTTTAGTATATGCGAAACCTGAATATAGTTTGTTCAGAATCAGTAACTGAATCGATTCCAATGGTTTTTACACCTAGTTATATTTTTTTCAAAAACTATTTAAAAAAGTTTAAAGTTGGACATCGCCACCATTAAGTAAAACACAGGTCATGGCAGGTCATATCGAGTATTAGGAAACAGTAAACAACTAGTAGCAAGTGCAAAAAATACCCTCAGTCCCCTTGAAGACCCGGTGACCTTGAATTTTTGCTGACTTTACAAGCTTATAACTTTGTGTTTTTTTATGATACAGTCGTGAAATTTTGTAAATAGATTCTTTACACAAAAATACTAGACAGGTGTATCAAGTTTCGCATTAACAAAAAATAAGGTTGTATAGACTCCAACGGTTCTAATTGTCACTTTAAAAATTACGTATGTATAACTTTGTTTTACAAATTTTAAGTTAGAGAGTTTTGACGTCAACAATGATTCTTAGTTATTTAAATAACAGTTTATGTACACAGTTGATGATATGAGGAAAAAATAGAATAATATAGTAAAAAAAGCACTGCTTATTTCTAGAGAAATCTATGTAATATTATATCTGAAGAAAATAACACGCTATTAAAAGAATAACAACTATGATCGTTTGTACGAGGGCTATTAATAATAATTATTAACAGAAAATTATTATTATTAAACGCTGTTAAAGTTGAACTGAATTTTATTGCTCTCAGTAATTGCTGCAAATAAAATTTTAAATTACAGTAGCGACATTTTTGTTGATAACCTTTATGACAGAAATTGAAATATTTTGAGTAATAAAACTTGGTGATAAAAGCTAATTAGTAATCAGTCTAGTAAACAAGTATCAAAATTATTTAGCAATAAACGATACTTTTTTCATCTTTGTATGGCAGTGTGCGAATATTTGCTTAAAAATATACTCATATAAAAATTGACAGTAAGCATACCTACCACCAAGAACCTACATAATACAGTATACCTAAAGCTCGCTAATTATCATTATGATAATTTCATTCTTTCAACAAAACATTAAAACCTAAACTATGATAATTTGATTAAAAAACTCAATTTCTTGTCGTATTAAAACTCCATTTGACCGATCAATAAACCAATGACCAAGAAAGTTAATTTAATATCAATTCACATGTAAACTTACACCGCAATGTAAACAAAACCCCCAACATCATACTTTAAAATACTCGAATAATTTAATCGTTCGCTTGTCAATTAAAAAGCCTTAAGCATCGATCTTTGAATCGATACACGTAGGAACCGATGTATCGATGCGAAGGGCCCATGCATCTTTCTAAAGTGTCATTCGATTTTTATCGCTAAAGATAAGGTTGATGACATTATTTTTTTTGAAGGCAACATTGACTTTTGACCTGAGCACCGTGTGATTTTACGATATGTATGGTGTCGCTTTTCACTTGTTTTTTGTTTTCTTTGTTTTGTTGTAAAATTGTTTATCTTTTGTTCGAATTTGGGTTCGTTAAGATTAGGGTGATTATAAAGCACGTATAATCTAATCTAGGGGTATTGGGTTGCCTGAGTAACTGGGTTGAGGAGGTCAGACAGTTGCTCCTTATAAAACACTGGTACTCAGCTGCATCCACTGAATGTTACAGTGGAAGCTGACCCCTACATAGTTGGGAGCAGGGTAGGCAGATGACTATATTGAGTACGTATAGTGTGATGTGCACTACTTTTTATTTATGACTATTGACAATATAACAAGAGGGAAATTATTATAAATTCACTTTCATTTTTGTTCACATAATTGTCAGACAATTGCGTCATTATTTATCTCAGACTTTTAAATAAAGTTAAAATTGTTGTCGTTTGTAAATCAATTAAGCAGGATGTTACACAAATAATAAATTTAAATGTGTATTTAATTAATGTAATCGAGTTTGTCTTTGTAAGATGTTGATATTTCCCGGATGAATTGCGTAATTTTTGCAGACATATAAATATTGTGATGAAAATATAGTTTTTTTTTATTTTTATTAGGTATTGGTGAAATAATGGACTATCAAAATATGTAATACGATAGTTTTATGATCAGTGCATAAATTAAATAATTTTAGGTGTATCGAGCACTGTAAATATTTTTGGTAAATGTTTTTGAAAATATAATATTTAAAGGAGAAAGAAAAGAGTACTGAACCTTAGGTACATACAAAAAATCGTAATAGAAAAACATACTAAAACGAAAGCAATCAACATTCAAACGTATTACCATAATCACGCTAAACCTATAACACAAAATGTTACAAAAAAAAAACAAGCTTCACACAAAATTTTATTCAATTTCCCCAAAACTTCATACAAATGGTTATAAATATTTAAAATATGGCCGATTACGTACAGTCGACGGTTTTCAACAATGCCCAACGACTCGATAGAGTCATCTCGACAATTCGTTCGTGAATTTTGAATAAATTAACTTGAATCTAAAAAAATATTTTCCCACAAAACTTTGGAATGTCCGTAAGTAATACTTATTGTTCTGAATCTAGAGTTACGTATAAAATTCGAGCTGTTTGTCAAGATAATTTGTTAGAGAAAGTCTGATATCCGGGATAGTAAAAGTTAAAATATCTGTATTTGTTGTTAAGTTAGACGTTCATATGTTATAAGTTATAATGTTACATAAGCCTATTGTTAAAGTTAAGTCGTGTAATGCTGCGATTGTAGTTATTTTCGTTTATATAATTTCATGTCTTAGAGCTGATTATGATGTTATTTCTGAGTCGGTTTTTTATGTAGAAATAAAGCTGGTTACATTACTAATATGACACTTTATGGACTTTTTCTGGTAATACCAATGATAAACCACCGCTTAGGACGTCTATTTTCTAAATACAATGTAAATATAGTTAGGTAGGATAAAATATATTTTTTAATGTATATGAATAATTTGGGGTTTCTCAAAGTCATCATTACACATAATTTGCGTAGTAACTATAACATCGACTATTTGTACAACATGAATGGTAACGTTAGTTTCAGCCTTGAATGACATGAAATTAAAACAAAACTCGATCAAGGTTACATAATAGGAGGTTGCTCATTGTCAACCACTTCAAATAATGGGTGGGTGATGCAACCCTCCTTTATTTTACTCTGTGGTTCATTACAAAAACGTGAGTAGTATAATTTTAAGCACTCAAATCAACGCCGCTTTGATTTACAGTCAATTTTCCACAGGCACTTATAACTCTGTTATTAAAAGTTAACAAGAGAAACTCGTATAGCCCATACAGTTACAATACAACCTTTTACCAGACCAATGTTACTTGGCCGGCATTATAAAGAATGTCGAAGGACTACGCAGGTCAAAAGTGCGTGGTCATAATTCTTTGGCCACCAGCGTAAGTTGATCCCTGGCATAAATATCATTGTATACGGTAAGGAGGTCTTGGTTAAATTGTAGGTGTACCGCAAGGAGTAATGTTATGCGGTAACGTTAAATCTAAGTTTATAACTGAATCTTCATTTACAGTGAGGTCCGGATGATATAAAACTACTTTGCACTATGGAGATGGCATTATTTTATAGTCCTTAATTAATATAGGTAATAATATCCGACTAAGCTATAATTTTATTACTAACTGAGGGAATTTCATTAAGGTCTTTTAATGATTGCACATTTCTATTTATTTTTTACTAGCTTCCGCCCGCGGCTTCGCCCGCGTAGAGTTCGGTTATATCGCGTTTTCCTGAATTTTCTTTGCTATAAACCTCACGGACCTCGAGACCTTTTCAACGAATGCAAAACCGTGGAAATCGGTCCGTGTGTTCTGGAGTTATAGCGTCAGGAAGGAAAACCCGACTTGTTCCCCGCGGTTTTACCCGCGTCCCGATGTATTTTTTGTCGCCCTGGTACATGGTGAGCAGTAGCGTCTACACTCGGTATTGGCATACTTATATAAGTTATGCTGCCCTGGTACATGGTGAGCAGTAGCGTCTACACTCGGTATTGGCATACTTATATAAGTTATGCTGCCCTGGTACATGGTGAGCAGTAGCGTCTACACTCGGTATTGGCATACTTATATAAGTTATGCTGCCCTGGTACATGGTGAGCAGTAGCGTCTACACTCGGTATTGGCATACTTATATAAGTTATGCTGCCCTGGTACATGGTGAGCAGTAGCGTCTACACTCGGTACTGGCATACTATTGTATTGGCATACACAGCGCCATCTACAATCCATCCATCAAGCAAACAATATTTTTGTTTTCCCTCGGGAATATCTGTTTTTTTTCGGGATAAAAAGTACCCTATTATTTAATCCGGACTTCTAACTTTACGTCTGCAAAATTTCAAAGCAATCGGTTCAGTAGTTACGACGTGAAAGCGGAACAAACAAACAAACAAACAAACAAACAAACTCACTTTCCGATTTATAATATTAGTAAGGATAAGGATAAAATTGCTTTTCACCTGACATGATTAAATTAAATAAAGTAAGTGAAAATAACATTATGACTGCGGGTGGTAGACTCATTGATAATAATAATTAGCAAAATGTACACAGCGATGATGATAAATTTAGAAAAGGTTGTAAAAGTAATGCTAAATTTACGGCTCTTGCAAAAAAAAAATACAAAACACTAAAAATAAACGAGACAACTATGCTCTATATACTAAAGCACATCCATAACAAAGAAGATCTTAGAAAGCCCATAAAAATAATAAAACAACAAAAACACCTATCACTTTAAATCCCAATGGCAATTCAACTCCTAAAGTCGAGGAATCTGATGAAACCCACACGCCACATCCATCATAATCAAATCAAGTTATCAAGCAACTAGAGAAACAATTTGTGAGCAGAATGTTCCAAATTGGCTCGTTGGACCGACAGGTGGTTGCCGTGGTCCATTACCATTGTAAATGTTACTTACTGCAATTTTCTTGCTTCCTTGTCCATCAGAAAGCTTATTACGGCTGTGATTCTCTGCTTTGAACATGTTAGTACTGTACTTTCTTGTTAGTTTATAATTTTGTGTGATTCTTGTAGTAGCAGTGTTATGAGGCTTGTTAAAATTTCCAGTGTGTTCAATGATGTTACTATATCTATATTGACGTTCACTTGCCGACTGTACAAGACTTATTATTATGTTTAAATGTACACACCAATTTACTTCGAGGTCTAGTCATTTCATTGATAGTTTTGGATCAGTTATCTCTGTTTGTCACCTGTTAATTATGAACATGTTTTCATATAAAATCTCCTTCAAATATGTCTTCTGTGTTTCATAGTAGAATCTTGCAAAATTATTGTTATATTCTGTTATATAATCTGTTGTATAATTCTCCCTCTTTCGCTTACAGTCTAACCGTCGCCTTACAGTGTGCTTAGTTCGAATCGTAATCAATATTTCTATTACCTGTATCCGCTTGTTAGGCTCCTCTTCATTTAGCTTGCATCCGGCGCTTATTTTATATCTTCGCTATTGTTAGTATATCATAACATTTGTTTGTAATGGCCGCTAAAGTGGCCTGGGAAGATCATTTGCGGTTTTTAATTACTTTTTGTTTGGTTCACTGGTGTTCATTGCACACTGTATTTGGTTTTGCACAGTCATCATTATAAGCGTCTATACTATTTTTTGCAGCTTAAAATTACTGGTTTTAGATACCTAGTTTCATTCAGATTATTGTTTAATAAATAAGTTCATATGTAAGAATGGCCTGTGTATGAGTGTCATACTCATGACTTTTTTTAAATAATCGCCTATCTACCTATTCTACTGGTATTAAATGCTTATCAATTTAACAAAATATCACGCACTGCAAGCGTGTATGTTATTCAAACTCAAATCGTTTTCTATTAATACACCTACCATTATCATCATCACCTACTTAACAACTACTGACTCTAAGCCCCTTACTATCCGACTCCAATCAGTCACAAAGCATTAAAAAAAAACGAACAAACATCCAAAAAAACAAAAGCCGATCCTCCAAATTGACATGTCACACGATGACGTCAGAGATCCCGAACAAAATATCAAAAAGTATTATTACACTGTCATGGGCTAAGTGGCGTAAAAAAACGAATGGGACTCTTTAACAAACGAGTGTCAAGCTAGATGCGTAGGAGTTTGTGAGAGACCGCGCCGGGGCTTTTTAAATTATTTGTCAATGTTGTCCATCTGAGTGGCGGTGTTGTGAAAGGTGACTTTTATTTAGTGGAGATTTTAGTACTTGGCATCCTCATTTCTTCTGGGGAAATGTAGTTTTTATTTCTCTGTTTTCTTCGAACTAGTAAATGTGGGGATCGTGTTAGGTCTTGCTTTATTCGCAGGTTAGACAACTTTACCTAACACCTTTTCAAGAACCATCAACCAATCGAGCACATGAAGTTTGTTTCCTACTCCATATGACGTAATCATTATATCCCATAACTACGCAGGTATGCGTTGAAGAGTTTGATTGAACGCGCTTTTCTCAGGAGCCACTACTTTGTCTGACTTCAGTCTTTAACAGCCCTGTATTGAGAAAGGTGCTCTATTAGACTAATTTTTACGCGTATGCACGGGAAAATCTTACAGCTAGTTTTAAATAAAAAAAAATAACATACTATAATATAATTATGAGAGAGTAAATTCAAATCCAAAATTGTTTCTCTTTATAAAATAAAATTCGATGATTTGATATAAACAAAAATGACCCTTCATCACCATATCGAATCACCACTTTGGTTAGTTCTCAGTTACAATAAATAACCATATCTTTTACTGATTAGTTATTGGTGAACTGTGATTGGTTCAAACTGTATTCTTAATTTAAATGGTAATGTAACGATGTACTGACAACGTCCACTTTGTTAATGATATTAGTTTTCACTAAGTATTATGGAAAATGCTTTAAGTTAATTATGATCGTGGGAATTCGCTTTTTTGAGAAGTGATAGGTGGGTTATGTAGGTACAGTTAGCAATAAAACAGTATTACTGACCAAATAATTTAATAACGTCACCTTGAGAACAGGGCAGTCGTTACGGGTAGTCAGAAGCCAGTAAGTCTGACACCAGTCTAACCAAAGGGTATCGGGTTGCCCGGGTAACTGGGTTGAGGGGGTCAGACAGGGCAGTCGCTCCTTGTAAAGCACTGGTACCTACTCAGCTACATTTGGTTAGACTGGAAGCCGACCCCAACATAGTTTAGGGAAAAAGTTTTTTTTAGGGAAAAAGGCTCGGAGGATGGATGGACCTTGGGAACAGGGCATGAAGAAGAAACCTACTTTTATATGTAGTTTCCCGAACCTAAATCTAGAGGTATTATATAAATGTTATAGTTAAGTTAGTAGTAAACTTTATGGTTCGGTAATTTTGTTACCATTAAATTGGTGTTATCGTATATAAATCATCAATATATCGTGTATAAATTAAGTGATCGAAGTTTTATTTAGAAAATACCAAATAAACAAAACAGTTGTGTTCTGCATAATTATTACTTATCTTTCCATTTTTCCTGATTTAGTTTGATTCACATTGATTTCGCCTTAAAAACATGATGTTTTTATAAAACGATACCAACCAATAAATTATTTGTACATGATGCGTTTATTACTTTCACGTTTATAGATAAACTTTTGACTTTTGACCAAACTCAACACGTATATTAAAAATATTTATTTATTACTGCCAAAATATTGTTTTGTACGTTTGTCAGGAGTATATTAGAGTATGGTTCCCAAATTTGGAACCCCAGATATGATAAATACATATTTCGATTAGAAGGTATACAAAAAAGGTTTATTCGATATTTATGCTACCGTACCAGGACTGAATACAGATCCAGTGACTATTTTAAATTGTGCGCTAAGTTTCATCTCCTGCCATTAGTAAATAGAAGAGAAATCTCTGATATTATTTTTATATTAAAGATACTAGCTAATAATATTGACAGCCCTGAACTTCTTTCAAAAATGTGTATTAATGTTCCAGCGATAGTGACACGACATTATAAACCGATCCATCTACCAATAGCATCATCAAATTATAGACAGAATAGCTTTGTGTGGCGAGCAGGAAAGTCACTTAACATATCATGTAAGTCACATGACATTGATATCTTTAATGCTAACCATGCGACAGTGAGAAGGATGCTGAGCCGTGATTTCTTTAAAAAATATACAACTTGATTGTATTGGATGATTGAACTTTGTAGTTGTGTATTATTGTGTAATTCAATACTTTCATGTCTGTACACAATATAAGTATCATGTATACAATAGTTTAAAAGTGGGGACCTATAATTGGCTGCATGTTACATAAATTGTCTCATAATTATTAAATGTTACTGCTGTTGGTTCTCCTAAAATTAAATAAATAAACAAAGTTCAAAAAGAGTTAAATCTATTACAATGCCATATATTTTTGGTCATTTAGAAACAACATATCATTCACAATAAACTGTAATAACCAATAAAATGTAGATTTATATTTTCTAACTAATTCAATGGTGCTATCTAAAACAATTTATGAACAATTTATGCATATAAATAATTGGTGATAGTTTACGCAACGCTACAAAAGGGCTTCTTAGAAATTGATACATTTGTTCAATGGAAAGCGAACCAACATCCAAATGTTTGTTTTTATAGAGCATTTTCTAAATAATAAGTCGCTGTGGCTAAGTGGTGTCGTCATAACTAGTAGATTAAAGAGTAAGTATGAGTGTGCGTATGCGATACCAGATCAAGCAGGTACCAATGTAACTATTCTAAGTGATATGTTCTTTTTAAATAAATCTTGGATGTTAATGACTAAGTGAAGGTGACGAAATATTATTAGTTATATATATGTAATCGCCAATCCGCCTGAAACAAGCGTGGCGTTATATCTTCGTTCCTTCTCTGTATGATTGAGAAGAGGCCTGTGCCAAGTACTGCTGGAACAATAGAATAGAATAGAATAGGTTGATGATGAATAAAAGCTTGAGGTCTCGCGATTCTGAGATACAAAGGTGTCTAGAAGAAACTCCTGGGTTTTTACTCAAATTTCAATATTCAATTGATAATATCTACACCTCCCTGAACCAAAAAATAAAAGACTCAATAGAAACACCAATACTTATTAAAAATTTTATTGCTGTATCAATTTCTACTGTTTTAGATTACATGAAACCATCGTTTTAAGTACCGCTGTACGCCATCCAGGCTTTTACGATCCGCTAGAAGATAAACAACTAATAATTTTAACTTTTATTCCCAATTCTGTATGTAAATTTTAAAATTTATAGCCTTTAAGAGAATCTCAGATGGATTTTTAAAGTTAAAAATCAACAGTTTGCAATTTAAAGTAAATAAAGTTGTAAAGAAAAAAATATAAATTGAATTGGCCATTTAGGCCATCGTGGTTTTTGTCCATCGGATATGTTTACCTCGGTACACTCAAACTTTACTTAACTTTATGTTCTATTTAAAAGTACCTATTTATGTAGCAGAAAGTGGGTTTGATTCCAGGTCAGGCAAGTACCAATGCAACTTTTCTATGTTTGTATGTACTTTCTAAGTATATTTTATACACCACTGACTGTGTTTCGGATGGCACGTCAAACTGTTGGTCCCGGCTGTCATTGAATATCCTTGGTCTAGGTCCAAAGGGATTTGGATTGCCCGGATAACTGGGTTGAGGAGGTCAGATAGGCAGTCGCTCCTTGTAAGCCGACCCCAACATGGTTGGGAAAAAGGCTCGGAGAATGATGTAGCAGAAAGTGTGATAGGAAAAGAATGATCCTCGTACAGATCCTAGTGACAGACCTTAAAATTGATTGGCGTTTCAGTATACTGTCTTTATAATATTAAATGCAAGTACAGATTTCGCCCACACTAGTTATAACCCGTTGATCAGAACAATGGTTTTTGAGTGTTGTTACGACAAGGTGACATGGTTCCAAGTAAGACATTCAACCTACACAGTCATTTCGTATCATATATACAAGTTATCGAACAGTATTTGTATGACTTTTTAAAGCCAGAAAAATACTGAACTGTTATGTTGATTGTGTAAGTAAGTAACTTCAGTTTGTTTAGAGATGTACCTGTTTAAAACTAGCTTCCGTCTGCAGCTTTCCTTGCGAAGGATCTACGGCCATCACTCGAATAAAAAGTTGACATCCTATCCTCAGGATCTACGCTATTCCAGATTCTTTACCTTTCAAGTAACTTGGTTCATTATTTAGGTGATTGTTTAACACATGGGCAAATCATACTCATGCATTTATTATACTAAGTGGTTCTCGTGGTTTCACAATCGTCTTGGAAGAACGTCCTCCCGATAAAACATAGCACCGCATAGTCACCCGGGGATAGTGTACGTTCAAACATTTTTTCCGTAAAGGTAGATAATAGGTTTGTGATCAAAATATGCTACCTTTACTAATATGACTAATCCTTTGTTGTAGATATTACGCATGCGTAGTTTATTGGTCATTGTTTCTTTAAGGCTCCAGCAGACCGGATGCGTATGCGTAGACGTAAGCGTAGACGTGCACGTAGACGTGCACGTAGACGTGCACGTACCATGAGTTGTAATGTATGGAAATGTATGAGACAGGCCACAGCGCTTGCGTAACGTAGACGTGCGCGTCGTTACGCAAGCGGTGTGGCCTGTCTCATACATTTTTCTATTTAAAAGTACCTATTTATGTAGCAGAAAGTGGGTTTGATTCCAGGTCAGGCAAGTACCAATGCAACTTTTCTATGTTTGTATGTACTTTCTAAGTATATTTTATACACCACTGACTGTGTTTCGGATGGCACGTCAAACTGTTGGTCCCGGCTGTCATTGAATATCCTTGGTCTAGGTCCAAAGGGATTTGGATTGCCCGGATAACTGGGTTGAGGAGGTCAGATAGGCAGTCGCTCCTTGTAAGCCGACCCCAACATGGTTGGGAAAAAGGCTCGGAGAATGATGTAGCAGAAAGTGTGATAGGAAAAGAATGATCCTCGTACAGATCCTAGTGACAGACCTTAAAATTGATTGGCGTTTCAGTATACTGTCTTTATAATATTAAATGCAAGTACAGATTTCGCCCACACTAGTTATAACCCGTTGATCAGAACAATGGTTTTTGAGTGTTGTTACGACAAGGTGACATGGTTCCAAGTAAGACATTCAACCTACACAGTCATTTCGTATCATATATACAAGTTATCGAACAGTATTTGTATGACTTTTTAAAGCCAGAAAAATACTGAACTGTTATGTTGATTGTGTAAGTAAGTAACTTCAGTTTGTTTAGAGATGTACCTGTTTAAAACTAGCTTCCGTCTGCAGCTTTCCTTGCGAAGGATCTACGGCCATCACTCGAATAAAAAGTTGACATCCTATCCTCAGGATCTACGCTATTCCAGATTCTTTACCTTTCAAGTAACTTGGTTCATTATTTAGGTGATTGTTTAACACATGGGCAAATCATACTCATGCATTTATTATACTAAGTGGTTCTCGTGGTTTCACAATCGTCTTGGAAGAACGTCCTCCCGATAAAACATAGCACCGCATAGTCACCCGGCGATAGTGTACGTTCAAACATTTTTTCCGTAAAGGTAGATAATAGGTTTGTGATCAAAATATGCTACCTTTACTAATATAACTAATCCTTTGTTGTAGATATTACGCATGCGTAGTTTATTGGTCATTATTTCTTTAAGGCTCCAGCAGACCGGATGCGTATGCGTAGACGTAAGCGTAGACGTGCACGTAGACGTGCACGTACCATGAGTTGTAATGTATGGAAATGTATGAGACAGGCCACACCGCTTGCGTAACGACGCGCACGTCTACGTTACGCAAGCGGTGTGGCCTGTCTCATACATTTCCATACATTACAACTCATGGTTACGCCGTAACTACGCGCGTGACTACGACGTGGTTACGCATACGCATCCGGTCTGCTCGAGCCTTTAGTGTTATCTAAATAGTAAGAACTTAAGTGTAGTACGATTATTGTTTTCTTCCCACACTCGGTCCAATAGTGGCAAATGGTGAACTCAAATTTGGTTAGAAGATTATCTACATTTAATATTGTAACGCTAAAGAGTTTGTTTCTTTGTTGCTTGAATGTGGTAATCCTGCTAGTCATCATCATCATCATCATCATCATCTCAGCCATAGGACGTCCACTGCTGAACATAGGCCTCCCCCTTAGATCTCCACAGATACCTGTTGGAAGCGACCTGCATCCAGCGTCTTCCGGCGACCTTTATAAGGTCGTCTGTCCACCTTGTTGGTGGACGTCCTACGCTGCGCTTGCTAGTCCGTGGTCTCCGCTCCAGCACTTTTCGACCCCAGTAGTAAGATTTAGAAAAAAACCTTTGGGTTTAGATAAGTAGCTCTTTTATCAAAGAAGACTATGGACTACAATTAAACAGTAAACCGCAATATACATACCTTGTAGTTAACATACTTCAATTAATTAAAAACTTACAAACTATAGCAGTTCTCAAACGAAAACGCTCTATTCTTAAAGACACACACATACCTACATACAATAAGCACGACGCACATATTCACACAGAATGACACACAAACACGTACACCTCGTTAAGATAATTTCCGATTCACAGACACCAAACCTCAATCCTGTCAAATCTTCACTTTCGGACTAATTGATCACAAAGTAATTAATTTTCAAAAATCTCCGATCCCATTGTTTAAATAGAACCGTATGCCATATATCATAATGTTGATTTTCACACAACATATTTACAACCCAATTAATCATACAATTAAAATGATTTGACATGTAATTCGTCACTCGTAGGCGCTCACAGAAATTTCTCTAATAAAAAGTTATAAAACTTTGATTGGAAGTAGACGGACAACATTTTTGTGTTCGTTTCATTAGAATCTTAAGAGTCTTTAATGTTTGCAACTATTTTTGGGTAAAACTATACTATGAATAATGTTCATAATATGAAGAAGTTGTTAAAATATATTTAACAGTTCGACAAGCGATGCTATTCAGACACTCAAATGCAAAGAGGGAATTTAAGGGTTCCTTATATTTTTACAGAACTTATCATAATAGGGATATTATGAAGTATTATAATTACAATAGTATTAAATTATGAATATATAACAGTGGCAACTTTTAGTTGCGTTACTGTGGCGTTACCTACTATAGCTCGTCTGCGTATCAACTAAACTTGATTATGCAGTTCGACAATAAAATAAGTCGGTCAATTCCGCCCACGTTTTCTCTTATTGGAAGACATTGTATCGGAGTTTCTGCTTGAAATGCGTAAATAATGTTATAAAATATAGAAATTAATGTGTTTCTTATGTATCACCTGCCGATCTCACGCTCGAGAACAAGATGACTCGAGTGACAAAAACCGTTTGACAGATTTAGTTTATGTCCCCGTTTTGTTAGGCATTTAGATTAACTTAATGGATAGGTTTATTTGACAATTTCTTTATTTATTATTCCATTTGTTTATATTATTGTTTTGTTGACAATCCTAGCCAGAAAAGGTTGTCATAATTCACTTAAAATGCGGTTTTAACTATTCAATTTACAGCGGTCAGTTTCAATATTTTAATCAAGAGTGACAGAGTAAATAAAGTTATTAGTTTATTTGTTGTTATTTAGGTTATGATATCAATATGGATTATTCGTTTCTGACCATAAGTCTCGTCTCCCACGGTATTGTTAGTCACATTGTCACGAACTTGTATGAATTGAGACTGCATGTTTGCTTATTGGCTATCGTAGTTATCTGATCTAATGATGTTTTGCACATAATAATAGTTATTACCTATGACCTGTGTTTATTTTTTATGATAGGTTCTTAGAATGGCCTGAACGGGTTGGCTTCTGTATGTTGTGTATTTTATGCCTGTGTCTAATGCAGCATTTCATATCTTAAGTAATAGTACTTATACCTAATGAAGATTAGTAAGTTTGATCCCAGTACCTGCAAAATTAAATGTCCCTTAACCCATATATGCTCAGAAGTTTTTTCATCGCCAATTTTTTTATTTTTACGTATCTATACTAATATTATAAAGCTGAAGAGTTTGTTTGTTTGTTTGTTTGAACGCGCTAATCTCAGGAATTACTGGTCCGATTTGAAAATTTCTTTCAGTGTTAGATAGCCCATTTATCGAGGAAGGCTATAGGCTACTTTTTATCCCGGTACGGGAAGTAGTTCCCACGGGATGCGGGTGAAACCGCTGGCAGAAGCTAGTGTTAAGTATAAATGATCGCCGTGCATTTAGGGTATCGGCATAATTTGGGTTGTTATCGACCCTATGGGCATATATGGATTAAGATGACTTTTCTATTGGGTTGCGAAAGTAAGCAAGCATTAGACAATTCATCTGG
Organism: Helicoverpa assulta; assembly: GCA_963856015.1. NCBI lineage: Eukaryota > Metazoa > Arthropoda > Insecta > Lepidoptera > Noctuidae > Helicoverpa > Helicoverpa assulta. Next base: position 7,101,972 of record CAWLCW010000027.1, read on the forward strand.
GTTTGTATTTGAACTTATAGGTTTTAATTTCGTCCACGAGAGGTATTCTAGCTGTTACCTACATTTTGATTCATTCAAATCATTTAAAATATTGAATTTTATTTTTAAAAAATAATAAAACTTGTAATTTATTAAAAAGATTCGTTAGCATTCGTTTTGAATGATAATCACTAGTCAATTTTGAAAATCCCCGAACAGTGAACTTTCAGATTCCGTTACATCGTTCTTGAATTCTACTTACTAAGTATAAACCTGAAAGTTTGAACGGATATTTGTTCCTCATCCACGCAAGAACTACGGAATGGATTTTGGTGAAACTTGTCAGTAATATATTTACAAATCAGAATAATAGGTAGGTATAACCGTATGCGGGAGGAGTTCCTTCAGGAAGTGGGTGAAACCTCTGAAGAAGCCAGTTTTCTATACATTGTTAGTTAACATTGTGAAATAGTTTATTTGGTCTAGTATTATGACACGCGACAACAGGTGGACTAGTCTAAAATATAACCAGTTATGGAAAATATCCAAATACCTATCTATACATACATTCTAGGTATTTGATAAGCTTAGATCTTTGTAAAATAATGTCCAGCTCAAAATTCAAAATGTGGTCGATTTTTTTTCTCTCTATGATTCTTTCGATATTATACCGGTTTTTCTCTGCAAAATTAATTTGTTCAATAATGTGAATACTGAATATTAATATTAAAGATTTGAAATGGCCTTCGAAGGTCATGATGGAGGATGCAAGGAACAAAGCAGTGGCACACGCTATTTTATATTTTACGTTCTTTTTATGAGAGATATTTTTTTCGAAATGTGTAAATAATATATTTTTTATAATTTTAAATCGTAATGTCCTATTATTCTTAACATTTTATTAGAACTAAAATAATAAAATTATCAAAATTTGTTTACTGTATCAAATATCCTAGTTCTAAACAAAAAAAAAAAACAACTGATTCTATCTAATGTGATGAGCATTGTCTTAACCTCTCAGATAAGTGTTGAGATGCCGTAACAGTAACTAATATTATGACGGACGGACGGACAGACGGTATTACTGTAGTAACTCGATAGTAACTCACCTCATTTAAGAAATATTCTCAAAAGTATTATAGACGACTCAAAGAGTGTTTAAAATTTCCAAACTTGAAAATTCTACGAAACCTTAAAGAAGGCATATTTCTAAAATGGTAATAAAACTATTTTTTTTTTTTCTTTAAATACAACACACACATTTTCAAAAAAAATATCTGTTTAAATAAATGAAAAGAAACCTACTTTTCGGGAAGTGGTCAAGACAGTCTTTATAATTTCATACATACAAATAGTTTCTTATTTTAAACAATTACCTAATGGCTACTTATCATGAACATTAATAAACATAAATGATGTTTAGACAAAATACTTTCACATTTCGATTTAATTCCAAGATTGGAAAGTAACTGTCTTAATTTCACCGAACACTGTTATTCATTTAAACTGTATAATTTATTTAGTTTATTAGGCGTAGAAAATGTGGTTGATACTAATAAGTTAGTTTCATTTTCTACAAAGTTAATCTTTATAACGCCAAACGCTAAAAACATGATTAAAAGTGCAGATAACATAACTTATATCAGACAGTTCCATATTTTTTCAATCAACGCTATTTTTCCGTTTACATTTATGAAGCCAAATTAATAATCTCCCATCATTGTAAACTTTACATTAGGTAGGTACAATAAAATCACAATAATTGGCATTATCACAACACTTATTTTCCATATCAAATCAATTCATCAATAAAACACAGCAATAAAAAAACAAAACCGAACTCGAAAATCCATTTCTAAATTCAAACTCTCAAATCTCGCTTTTAACCCAACTTAACCCTTCGCCCGCTTAGTACTGGCCATTACCACGACACTACGGGTTAGACAGGTGCACGCACGTAACAATGATTGAGCTATTGTTTCCCACGACTATGATTACAGCGCCGGCCAAAGAATGTTTTGTGCCAGTTATATATTTAATTTTAGAATTACATTTAAATGAAGTGAGCATTTCGGTAATGGTAATGGTAATATGTTTTGTTGATTTAATTTTTGTTAAGTGGGTGGTGTAGGGTTAACTGTTTTGTTGTTTTTTTTTTTGTGATTCTCATTTGTTTTATTTGTACTTATGTGTGTGTGTGTTTTTGTTCAAATAAAGGGATTTTGCGATTGACATAAAAATTTTTGATGAGTATATTTTTTTGTTAGTCCTTTAAGTTGTGTAAGGTGTTTATTATACCTAACTTAAGTTTAAAATGGACCGTCGATTTTTTGCCAACATCAAAATAAGAATTAGATGTACCAGTTGTAGTAATAAAGTGAAGAAAAAACATTTATTTTATTTATTTATTTATTTAACAATTTATGTACACAGTGAACATATAAAAGAAACTGACATGGCATAGAAATAGTACAAAGGTACTGCTTATTTCTAAATCGAAATCTCTTCCAGCAGACCCGTAGTAGGAGAGTTAGAATGAAGAGAAGTAGGTAGATAGACTGTGTAAAAGGACATAGTAAAGATATATAAATTACACACATATATACATATATAAAGCAAAAGATAATACATACATACAAAAATACATATTTTATAAAATGACTCTATGAAGAAGAGGAGGACAAATAGTAACTTTTGAGTTTCTGTTTAAAAGTAGCAACAGTTTGACAGTTCCTTAATTCAGGCGGCAGCGAATTCCACAACCGTACTGCGTTTACTGTGTAGGAGAAGGAATAAAAGTCAGTGGAATGGGAGGGGATTTTAAGGAGAGATTTGAGATGCGTTCTACAGAGCGCATCAGGCGAGCGAACAAATGAAAAGCGTTCTCGCAGATAGGAAGGAGTTTTGGGATTAAAAAGGATATTAAAAAGGAGACACAAAATGCGCGTGTTCCTGCGAAGACGAATAGGGAGCCACTTGAGTTCTTCAGATTAAACCCGACATAACTCTATAATTAAAATACATACTTGACAAACAATGTGATACTGCGCAGTACAATATCAGTCACACTCGATTCAACAAAACACATAACCTTTTACGTAATAAACACTAAGATTATTGATACGCCATAGATAATCACAATGTTTCTTCATACAAACAATGGACCATTATGAGAGATCGCAAATGTAATACTTAGAATACCCTCACACTGCAAACTTTTAGTCGGCCGATAGTTTGTTTGAGCTCATAAACCTGTATGAAGATTTATTTATTTATTTATTTACCTATTTATTTCTCGAACTTATCACTAACATTACAGATAGGTTCAATCTAATGCGTTAGTGAGGCACTTATTTAACTATTTACAAAAATAAAATAAAAACATAACCCTTTTTGGCATTCGGGTAGTTAAAAACACAAAATATTTACACAAAATAAATTAAAAAAATAAAATAAAAAATAAAACAATAAGTACAATAAAATAATAAAATTAAACAATAAAAAACAAAAGTATGTACTATAGTCCTAATCTAGTTTATAACATAATATTTTATGAACAAAATCATCTTTGCAGTTCACTGAACTGACATGAGAAAATGTCTATATTGTTCTGGATTTCGTTAATAGTACGGATAGCTCGCGTGAGAGGTGTTTTGGCCAGTAGGTTGGTCCTGGCGGTCGGCACTGAATAGTAGTACACACATTACAACGATCAGGTACATTTAGCCGGTATCAGACAGACTGAAAACTTTGATTGGAAACCAGATTTTCTTTAAAAAGAAAATTGCTAAGCTTCGGGTCACTGTCGCCGACTTTTTAGTCTGCAGTGTGCAGGTCATTTTATACCAATAGGTATGCGGTAAATAAATACACATTTACAATAGATTTAGTCACGAGTTACAATAAGTTATTTAATGTTATTTCTAATAAATTTTACTTGCATTGTTGTTGATAGAAATTATTATGAAACTACTTGAATTGATATGGCACTGAAGGCAACATTTCTGCAGTTTTCTTGTTAATATCGTTTTCCATTTTAAATATTGACTGTCACTTGCCAGACTTTGCATACAAAAACTCATCTATAGATTATTTTGATAGATATTATTTTAATTTTACATAAAAAAAAATTGTGAGAGGAAACTATAAAATAAATAACTACCTACATAAAAATTACATCTTTTATTTTTCTATGCAATTCTTATTTTTTATTCGTTCACCTACTTAAATTTGAGTAAAATGCTACTCAGATTTACGACTGTTTAATACAACAATTCAAACCAAAAAAATCCGTTTCTTTAAAATCTATAGAATCAAATACCGATTTTTATTTCTTCTTATATTTTTATAGGTAATAGACTACATATTACATGGCGCCACAGTGTCGTGCACAGTGTCGAGCACGGCGGCGAGCGCCGTCAGTAGCGCGGCGGTCACCGCCGGCGCCGGACGTGTGCGCCAGCAGGCTCTCCACAGTACCTGGCGTGTCCGCTGGAGGGCGCCACAGTGTCGTGCACAGTGTCGAGCACGGCGGCGAGCGCCGTCAGTAGCGCGGCGGTCACCGCCGGCGCCGGACGTGTGCGCCAGCAGGCTCTCCACAGTACCTGGCGTGTCCGCTGGAGGGCGCCACAGTGTCGTGCACAGTGTCGAGCACGGCGGCGAGCGCCGTCAGTAGCGCGGCGGTCACCGCCGGCGCCGGACGTGTGCGCCAGCAGGCTCTCCACAGTACCTGGCGTGTCCGCTGGAGGGCGCCACAGTGTCGTGCACAGTGTCGAGCACGGCGGCGAGCGCCGTCAGTAGCGCGGCGGTCACCGCCGGCGCCGGACGTGTGCGCCAGCAGGCTCTCCACAGTACCTGGCGTGTCCGCTGGAGGGCGCCACAGTGTCGTGCACAGTGTCGAGCACGGCGGCGAGCGCCGTCAGTAGCGCGGCGGTCACCGCCGGCGCCGGACGTGTGCGCCAGCAGGCTCTCCACAGTACCTGGCGTGTCCGCTGGACGGCGCCACAGTGTCGTGCACAGTGTCGAGCACGGCGGCGAGCGCCGTCAGTAGCGCGGCGGTCACCGCCGGCGCCGGACGTGTGCGCCAGCAGGCTCTCCACAGTACCTGGCGTGTCCGCTGGAGGGCGCCACAGTGTCGAGCACGGCGGCGAGCGCCGTCGGTAGCGCGGTGGTCGGTAGTAGTAGTGCTGCGGATACCTCCCGCTTTATACGTAGAATCTGCCCCGGCGAAGATGGCACACCAACGCTGATAGGCAACCGGTAGTGGCGGATTCGGCGGGGCAGTGAAGTCTTGTGATAGGCTTAGGGCGACGACAGAGGTCAAAAGTGCTCGTCGGCCATTCACTGCATCCGAAACCTTCTCCAGTCGTGGCGGCTCTCCGTTCCACTGGGAATAGAGGGTGGAGGACGAGAGAGTGCGTCTGTGTCTGCGCAAACACTTACGCACTTAAATATTTCACGCGCAACTGACTGCTTCTGGTTAATGGATCCTGATAAAAGACCTGCGGCGATGGGCTGAAGTAGAGAGGTTGGGTGGTGGTGCACACCCGGCTTTGTCTGAAGCCTGCACGTATGGCAGCCTAAGGAGAGTGGTCGTTTCTGCACTGCACTTGGGACAACAGTGTGGATTGGGCAGCACCTTAGGTGATGAAGCAGCCCTATTTAGGGAGGCACTGCTTCCCCCGCTCAGCCGGGGAGGGGGCTAGAAAAGGTGTCCTAAAAAAATGCTTGTCCCGTCAAATTGGGGGAGTAGCAACCGCGGCTGCTTAGGCACCCCATTACTCGCGGTCGACGTAACAAGAAAAATAAGATAAAAACATCATTTATGACATTTGGCGCATGGAACGTGCGTACATTAATCGATAATGACGGAAACCTTTGCCCGGAGCGTAAAACTGCTGTCGTAGCACGTGAACTTGCTCGATACAATGTAGACGTGGCAGCTTTAAGCGAAACACGCTTAGCTGACCAAGGCGAACTTGAGGAAATCGGCGGTGGTTATACATTCTTCTGGAAAGGAAGACCCCAAAGTGAACGAAGGTTAGCTGGCGTAGGGTTTGCCATCAAATCCACCATCGTAAAAAAGCTGCCAGAATGTCCACAATACATCTCGGACCGCATTATCACATTACGCCTTCACCTACCAAACGACAACTACCTGAATGTGATAAGCGTATACGCACCAACAATGAGTAACGAGGACAGTGTCAAAGATCAGTTTTATGAAGAACTTTGCCAATGCCTTACCAGCATACGTTCAAGCGAACAAATACTGCTGCTAGGCGATTTCAACGCGAGGGTTGGCAGAGATTCTGAGTCGTGGCCGGGCGTGATTGGAAATAATGGTGTGGGCAATATGAATAGTAATGGACAATTACTACTCACACTCTGTGCCCAATTCGACCTCACCATCACAAACACTCTGTTTAGGCTTCGCGACAAATTCAAAACCACCTGGATGCACCCGCGTTCTAAACACTGGCACCTCCTCGATTACGCAATAACGCGACGAAGGGACATCTCCCAGGTGCATATCACACGCGTTATGCGCGGCGCGCACTGCTGGACAGACCACAGGCTTTTGGTAACTAAGTTGAGACTCCGCCTTCGTGAACCACGAAGACCCTGCAGGGCTAAACCAATATCTCTCAACTTAGATCGACTGGATTGTAAAGATCTTCAAGAAAAATACCAGAAAGGCCTAACAGATGCGCTAGATGTGTTTGATGCCCAGCAAGGTGACTTAATATCAAAATGGAAACAGATCTCATCCACCGTACTGACTGTGGCTACGGAAACCATAGGATACAAAAAACGAAACAACGAGGACTGGTTTGACCAGAATGATAGGGCCCTAACTGAAGCATTCAAACAGCATCGTGTACTCATAAAGCGTAATGAAGGAAATCATAAATCCAGTCAAGAAGTCCGAAGTAGTGGTGATTCCTTAAGGAAATTAACGAGGACGATGAAAGATAGATGGTGGCTTGAAAAGGCAAAAAAGATACAGTGGCTTGCAGATACCCACCAACTAGGCGCTTTCTATGAAGAAATGCGTAAGTTGATTGGCGTTTCCATAAAAAACTGCACTCCGTTAAGATCCCTAGATGGTTCCCAAAAGCTCACTGCTAAGCAGGATATACTTGATCGTTGGGCAGAGCACTTTAACCACCTGCTCAATGTAGATCGATCAGCAGATCTTGAGCATATAAGGCGTATCCATCCTCTGCCGCCGAATGAGTCGCTTGCTGAACCACTAACTTTTGCTGAAGTTGTTCAAGCCATCAAAGAGCAGAAAAATAAAAAAGCAGTTGGCGTTGACAACATCGCCGGAGAACTGCTGAAATACGGAGGGGAGCAACTTCATACATACATCTGGCAAATTTTTGATCGCATTTGGAACGAGGAAACAATACCACCTGAATTTAAAATATCCCGTATACAGACACTGTATAAAAACAAAGGAGACCGTTCCGACTGCAACTCCTACCGGGGTATATCGCTCCTCTCTGTCCCTGGGAAGATATTTGCCAGAGTTCTTCTCAACCGGCTTTTACCAGTCTCCGAAGCCATATTGCCAGAAACTCAGTTTGGGTTTCGACCTAACAGGGGCACCGGCGAAGCCATCTTTTCCATCAGGCAACTCCAGGAAAAAAGCCGAGAACAAGGCCAACCTTTGTGTATGTGCTTCGTGGACTTAGAAAAAGCTTTTGACTGCGTGCCGAGGGAAGCCCTCTGGACTTTACTGGCAAAATTAGGTTGTCCTGAGAAGTTTGTGAGAATGATTCGCCTTCTGCACGACGAGATGACTTGCTGTGTTACCTATAATGGTGACCAGTCAGAGTTCTTTCCTGTCACCTGTGGGGTCAAACAAGGTTGTGTGCTTGCGCCAACACTGTTTGCTCTCTACTTTTCTGTCGTTGTCAGTGAAGCACTCAAACAAACTTCTGCTGGAATCAAAATACGTTTCAGGACTGATGGGGGACTTTTCAACCTGGCCAGATTAAAAGCATATACTAAAGTATCTCATGCTCTTATAACGGAGATCATGTACGCTGATGATCTGTGTTTTGTTACCAACTCTGCACAAGAGCTCCAGAACCTGATGACTAACCTTCAGGAAGTCTGTTGTCGTTTCGGTCTAAAAATCAGTGTTAAGAAAACTGAGGTAATGGCAAGCGACTCTCAAGGAGCTACAGAACCTATCAAGGTAAACATTGGCGATACTGAGCTGAAGCAAGTGAATACCTTCAAATATCTGGGCAGCACAATTACATCCAAGTGTGACCTTGATACCGAAATAAACCATCGCATTGGCGCTGCATCAGCTGCTTTCGGTAAATTACGAGCCAAGGTCTTACACACACATGATTTGAAGCTTTCGACAAAAATCTCCGTTTACAAGGCCATAGTCCTCCCAAATCTTTTATACTCGGCTGAAACATGGGTCCTCTATCGGAAACATATACGGGCGCTGGACCGATTTCATCTAAAGTGCATAAGAGACATTCTGAAAATCAAATGGTCGGATCGGATTAGAAATACCGAAGTGCTACGACGCGCGAATGTCTGCGGCATAGAAGCGTTCCTGATGCGGCGACAGCTCAGATGGTGCGGTCATGTTTTACGCATGGATGATAATAGGGTGGCCAAACGCATCTTCTTTTCTGAACTCCAGAACGGCAGACGGAAACAAGGTGGCCAGTTCTTACGCTTCAAGGATGTTCAGAAAAGACACATGAAAAGGTGCAACATTGATCCTCAGAACTGGGAGACAAAAGCCATTTGCCGCCCTGAATGGAGAGGCCTACTTAAAAATGCGATCAAAGATTTCGAAGAGCAAAGGAAATCCGCACTGGATGCGAAGCGTGATGCTCTTAAGGCTAAAACACCAGTAGCCATTCATTATAACTACGTGGACGGTATCCTAACGTGCAGCCAATGCTCGCGCACGTTTACACATAAAATAGGGTACTGCAGCCATCAAAGGGCGCATAGAAGAGCTGATCATCCTAGTTCTTCTCTCAATGGTAACTGAAAGCAGTCACCATAGCCGAAATCGGCAGGGAAGTATATATATATATATATTACATTAAACGCCTTCCTCTCTTTTATTTTGCTGTGCCCATCAGGGTCCATAATTGTGACTATATCTACTATATACTCTATAATTTTATAGGTATATTTTTTTCTTTGAATTTAATTTTAATTCTTTAAAAAATCTTCACTTCCTACTCACTTTTTCAAATCCCCAGTACTTTATATCGGGTGTGTCGTACCTAATCACATTAAATCCTATCACATATACCTACTTTATGATATTCTAAGGCGAATTTTAGTATCGAATGTTTTGACCAGTTGACAACTGTCAGTTTTCAAGGGAGAATTTCCGTTGTTTGCAATGACTGACTCTTATAGGGTGTTCTAATTCTCGCACATTTTTATTCTATTTACTTTGTTTGAAAAAATCATTTATTTTTATTTTTTCTTTGTGCTAATCAATATATTAACCAGTATATTAACGTATTTAATTAAATGTGATTAGGTACGACACACTCTTATACAGAGTGTGTAACCATAAACAAAACGCTCTTACTTTTAACATGTTGCGTTCCGTCGTACGCAGTAACATTGTCGCAGTAGAAACTTTATGTTTGCCGCTGACCTAACCTCTGGATAACAAGTCTTTTGTCGTATCTTAACTGTTACGTATCTTACTTTATGATTTTTCTATGCTAATCGTAAAAGGTACCTATTGTTAGTTGGGGATTTTTTTGAAACGCCGATAAAGTTTATGTGAATCTTTATCTAAGTGATATCTATCTACAGTCTTAAATGTAATTCTTATACTTACTTGTAGATACGTACTACTATCTATTTACAATTGCTGGTTGTACTCTGACTCTTGCAAGAGTAAAACTACACTTATGCTTTAATCATTTTGGAGGAATTATATAAGTTAATATAATTTTAGCTGATCAAGTCCGGGTTTTTTCTTACTTTTCCCTATCGCTCTATAATTTATAATAATTTGTAAAAGATAATTTTAATGTAAAAAAATCAATACAGGAATCCGTATTTCACTATATTATCTATAAACCATAAATTTGTCTACAAAAAATAAAATCTATTAATGTTAATAATATTCTAGAATCGTCTCTAAAGCCGCCAATTAAAATACATAAGAAGTAAAAAACAATAAGTTTTACTGTAAAATTATAGGCAATAAAATACTAAAACACGCATGATCTAGACTAATTAATGCTTTATTTCAACAAATTTCTATGAATCACGGCTATTAACTGGTGGTAAATTTTTCAGTCAGGACATTGACCCGCACTCACACAAGCAAAGATCATATAGCTCCATATAATTTACATTCTGTAAACTTCTTTGCGTCATATATTTCCAGACATAATTTATTATAATTGAAAAGTAAATAAAACTTAATTTAGAAATGTTCAAAACATGCGTTTTTTATTTGCATAAAGTGGGTGATAAAATAAATAATATAAACTAAAATAGATCGTGGCTCGTGCCGTTTTTTAGATTCTAGAAAATGGTGGCTTTTTTGTCTGAATTTTAAAATTTAAATTCTTATTTATTTCCAAGTGGATTAGAAGTTAAACATAAATTCATTAATAAAATGTTTTAGTGCCTCATTTGTTAAGTGGTCACCACAACGACTACTGAAGTTCCGGGTTCAATCCCGTCTTAGTCAGACTTTTATTGGAATTTTGGTGTCTTAATAGTAAACATTATTGAGTTATGATTAGGATATTATATTGTTCAAATGCAAAAAGTGGCTATTTCATATAAATAATACACCTTTCCAAGTTTTTTACAAATAAAGCCGTGAAGTCATTTAATGGAATAGTTTTAGAACTATATACCTATTTAATAGTGTGATGAATTTTTATACGTGACATCCGGCATGTAGAGAAACATATTAACAACAGTTTGCAGACCAACTAGAAAACTAAACTAACCACCAAAACTACCAAAAACACACCTCAAAAAAACATCTACCTACAAAAATAAGTCATACACATTCAATAAGCGTACTATCCAGCCATATCGTAAGTTACTTACAGCCTCGTCACCCGACAATCAGGTAGGTTTAGCAAGAAATCCTCAAGTGGACTCGCTGCCTTATACGGGCACATAGGCGATCTAAAAAGTGGAACGCAGCCTGTCTTAGAACGGACTATTGTGCGAATATTTATTGTCAAGATGATAATTGTTTTTAGCTTCGAAAGTTGAGGTAACTGGATAAATGCGGATAAATGTGAGCTTCGGTTCTTGGTCGATGTAATGTTTTTCTAATAATGGTTTTCTCTTTGAAGCGTGTACGTACCATTTTTTTTGGATGAGTACGTTTTTTCGTACATTTTAGAGTAAAATCTATACTTAAATTATAAGACTGAAGCGTAACAGTCGCTAATCGCAAGAGTAGTTCCTGGAGTGTTTCGATTCGAAAAAAATTCGAGGAAGACTGTTTCCAATGCTTTATATCCAGGTGCGTGAAACACTTCCTACAAGACGCGGGTCAAACCATTAGCAGAAGCTAGTAATGTAATAAAATAAAGAGGCTCTTATTCACTGTAATGTCATCATCATCTTAGCCATAGGACGTCCACTGCTGAACATAGGCCTCCCCCTTAGATCTCCACAGATACCTGTTGGAGGCGACCTGCATCCAGCGTCTTCCGGCGACCTTTATAAGGTCGTCTGTCCACCTTGTTGGTGGACGTCCTACGCTGCGCTTGCTAGTCCGTGGTCTCCACTCCAGCACTTTTCGGCCCCATCGGCCATCCGCTGTAATGGATCAGTGTTAAATAGGCTTACAGAATTTCTGCACGGATTTTATAGAAATGTTTAATTAAGTGGTAGAAACACCTTTGCAAACTTCATTGAACTATTTCGTGACAAGCAGAAGTGCAGATGTTTTATTATAACCTTAAAACTTTTTCCGACTAGCTTTAGTCAATTTAAAATGAAAACGAAATGAGAGATACACAACAAATTACAACAATAATAATAGATTCGAAATACCAACATTAAAAGCTATTCCTACAAATGACTTCACGTCTTGAAATTCACATCTCGTTCGTAATTCACAATAATACATTTGCTGTAGTTAAAAAAACGTCATTATGAAGCATCAATGAGCCGAGTAAAACAGTAGAATAGACTTACATTGCAATAATAACTGACACAGTAATCCAGGACAAAAAGTTAATGAGTTGGGATCATTCATCACACTGAGCGAGGCGATAGCGAAGCGAAGATATCTTGAGCTACTTGAGCTGTTCATCACAGTTTCGTTTGCGTTTCGGAAAACTTTTCCGTATTCGGAAAATATTTGTCTAAGTCATCCGGGGATAGTGTAGCTTCCTAACAGTGAAATAATTATTGAATTCAGTTTAAAGTACCTATGAGAACTAGGCAAACAGACAGACAACAAACAAGCAATAAACTTAATGAATCCTTCATTCCCCCTTGCTATCTATAATTATTATACAATGAAAATAACGACACTCACTAAACCTTACACACAATCCAAATCCATTCAAAACTACCGATTACAAAATAAAACGACTCCCAGCTATAAAATATAGCTTCTACAGTGTACACCAACCTTAGGTCGCAGATGACATACACATTAAAGACTTGATCGAGGAAAATGAGAAACAACGCGTTAGGTGAAAGGTCTGCCTAGGAAACAATATTGCGAATACAATTTATTGTAATAGGGTTTATAATATCGATTTGTGATTTTGTAAACCGGGTTTTAGTATACGTGAGAATTTGGTTGTGAAAGGATGTGTGGTAGAAATAGGCCGCGACGTGTCTGTAACTTAGATTAGTTCAAAATTTATTTAAAATGATATAGTGATAATACCTTTATACACATTTTAAAAACTTATGGCCTTGCTACAAAAACTTAAACATCTGTTTTACACTTGTCTAAAAAAATTGTGGCTGCAAAATGAACCATATGTCAACGTCATAATCTGACATTTTTTTAGACAAGTCTTAAACTGACGTTCAAAAGTTTTTGTGGTAAGACGGATTATTTTTATTTTTAGCACTAATAATAAAAACGTTATAATTGTTAACCAAGAATCTTGATTATTAATTTGAAATTAACAAAACATTTTAAACACAACATTATTTCACGCAAATAAAAGCCCAACATTACAAACAAACAAAACAAAGCAAAAAAAAACTAATAAACAAAAGAAAATAATAAAGTAAAAACAAAACAAAATAGAGTAAAAAACAAGTGCAACACAGGAGCGGTGTTGCGTGCGTGGCGCGTTCCGTTTCGCACGAGAAGCCCTCAACTTTTTGCACCATCCCATAATCGAACCCGTAAATTGAAACCTCCATTCGATAATACACAGATTACAGTGTATTATTTGTAATCTATATTTATACAACGTATAATTTTACAGTTTTATTTATATGTACTTTTATTTTTGCTCCTGCTTTTTGTGTTAGTTTAGGCAAAGGACTGTATTCTGGATTTTAGGTACTCCTTTTATTAATTTAACATTTTTAACCGACTTAAAAATTAAAGTAGTTCTTAATTGTAAATTAAAGCTCTCATCACAATATAATATGTATGTACTTTATCATGTATCAATATACATTGGACTGTAGCCTTGTACACTTCTGATTCTCAAATAGTATCTATACATAAAAAAATATATGTCCCTTTCTGTTGTAATTTGATAACTCAAAAATGTTCAGTAGATGGTTTATGTGAAGTTTGCATAAAATTCATAAATACGTTGCAAAGCAAGTACCGTGGGCCACTAGTTTCTTCTAAATAGAAGAAAAGAAAATCCATTACCGCTACATTAAAAAGAAGATGCCGACGAGTTATTTACTTTATTTTTATAAAACAAACGAACAGGCTATCTACCTTCGCGCTAAGTATAAATTATTCACCTGTCAACTCAGTGCTGTTAGCTTTCCCTATGGCGAAGGGATAAAAATATTTTTCGTAATAAATCCTGATGGGGTAGTTAAATCATACTATCTGCTAGAGTTAATTTAATTTTTATCTTAACTTTCAATGAGACTAACAAGTGTAGTTTAGATTTAAAATTGTAACAATAACTTTTTTTGTCGTTGATGGGAAGTCACCATTTGACCCCTCGCGCTGTGGGTGCAGCTTGAGGGAGTGTCAGACTCTTACTGACTAAAACCCATCATGTTCCTTCTTAAATCCTTTACCGTGGTAACTCTTTCTAATATATTCTCTCTTTAAAATAGTACTATCTCTTTATAGTATAGTAATCCCGCCGATTGTAACAATAAATTAAAAATACACAAGGAAATAAAATAGTCCGTTATTGAAATTCTACTTTGACCACAGTTTAAATATATGTAGAGCAGTTCGGAAACTACGAACAAACGTTCGAAACGGCTCACTCACACAAACATGGCACACCGACGAGGCTCCGGGGGGATCTCGCGGTGCTCTCAGTAACGCGTGTCAAGACGAGTGGTCGCGTTTAATTTTTTTTTTCCGATAATGCCGCGAGCGAACGATTTATTTATTGTTATTGTTATACTGCTGCGGGTTGTTCGAAATAATTATATTATATTTTAACTGTGATGCGGCGGTTATGAGGATATTTAAAGCCGATAGTGTTATAGTTGTAGAAAATGTAAATCAAAGATGGTGGCCGAAATACGTATAATTTTTTTCGTCATAGGACACCCATCACCCATTTTCAAGATATTCGAGGGTGCTAAAAACGATAGTGCAGTCAAAACGTAAATCCAAGATGGCGGCTGTAACAGGTATCATTTTTTTCGTCATGGGTGTCATTTCCATGGTATTTGAGGGTGCTAAAAACGATACTGCAGTCAAAACGTGAATCCAAGATGGCGGCTGCAACAGGCATCATTTTTTTCGTCATGGGTGTCATATTCATGGTATTTGAGGGTGCTAAAAACGATACTGCAGTCAAAACGTGAATCCAAGATGGCGGCTGCATCAGGTATCATTTTTTTCGTCATGGGTGTCATTTTCATGGTATTTGAGGGTGCTAAAAACGATACTGCAGTCAAAACGTGAATCCAAGATGGCGGCTGCAACAGGCATCATTTTTTTCGTCATGGGTGTCATATTCATGGTATTTGAGGGTGCTAAAAACGATAC
This sequence comes from Helicoverpa assulta, assembly GCA_963856015.1. Lineage (NCBI taxonomy): Eukaryota > Metazoa > Arthropoda > Insecta > Lepidoptera > Noctuidae > Helicoverpa > Helicoverpa assulta. The sequence continues at coordinate 7,117,132 of CAWLCW010000027.1, forward strand.
TGCAGTCAAAACCTGAATCCAAGATGGCGGCTGCAACAGGTATCATTTTTTTCGTCATGGGTGTCATTTTCATGGTATTTGAGGGTGCTAAACACGATACTGCAGTCAAAATGTGAATCCAACATGGCGGCTGCAACAGGTATCATTTTTTTCGTCAGGGGTGTCATATTCATGGTATTTGAGGGTGCTTAAAACGATAGTGCAGTCAAAACGTAAAACCAAAATGGCGGCTGTAACAGATATAATTTTTTCGTCATGGGTGTCATTTTCATGGTATTTGAGGGTTCTAAAAACGATAGTGCAATCAAAACATGAATCCAAGATGGCGGCTGCAACAGTTATAATTTTTTTCGTCATGGGTATTATTTTCCTGGTTTTTGAGGGTGCTTAAAACGAAAGTGCAGTCAAAATTTAATAATAAATAAACAATGAATTTCGAACGTGCCGTAGCAGACGAAAATATTTTTCTGTTAATATGTTGTAGATATAAATGAACAATAGGTATTTTTTATGTAATGGGTTTTTAATTATTATACCTACTCCAGCTTTTTAGGTAGTTATCTAAAGACTTATAATTTAAAAAAACTCAGTTTATGAATAAAGAACAGCTAAAAATAAGTGTAAATACAATAACAACAATTACTTAATCAATTGGAAGATTATTTTAAGCAGTAGTTTATTTGTTTGATAATTATGTATTTGTGTAAAAAGTCCTTGAGCCTTGTCTGCGCGCCATCGCGCGCGAGATGGTGCGGCGACAACCGCGCGCCCGCTCCAACTAACGCCCGAAACATTTTCGTCCAAACTCGGCTCGCTTACTCCCGCCAAAACTTGCAAAGGTTACGCCACCGTAATTATAAAAGTTACAGATCTAATATAAAGCTATAATTTAGTAATAACAAGTTGTTGTGTAAATATTATATGTTTTTCGTGTTCAAACTATCGTTTTTTGTTGAGATTAACCAAAGCCATGAAATTACCTAAGTATTTAAATTGTATTGTAAGCTAGTTAGGTAGTTAATTAAATTCGATGATTGATCACTACAGAACAAAAAAGTAAAAAAAAAACATCACCAATACCATTAAAAGTGACAACCCTATTGCTTCAACGGAGCGTAGGTAGTTATATCCGCAAACAGGCTTAGTTTCCATACTGTCCATATCTTTACCGTGCTTTGACTCTGTTTTGGTCATACGGATGTATACGGAGACCTAGACTTTAATAATTGAATGTTATATTCCATAAATAATATCGATGAAATGAACAAAATTTTACGACTGTCATTTAGTACGTTACACATTTAACTTTATGTGTATTTGATACCTATTTAGGCGTTGTTGTACAATAATTTAGTAATATTATTGTCTGTTGTACTATAAAAAGGAAAGGAAAACATTAAACTAGTCGGTTGGTCAATATCCTGTGCATTTGTAGAACGACCGAAGAGATATTGTGCATTATCTGAGACAAGTTAAAATGGCGTAAGATTGTTACATTAAGTATTAGCTATCCCCTGTGTCTCGATCAACCTCTCGAGTATGAGGGTGTGGGTTCGATTCCAGTCAGGTAAGTACCAATGCAACTTTTCTAAGTTTGTATGTAAGTAATCTTCGATACCAATGGCTGATAAAAAGGTGGAGGAAAACATCTTGAGGAAACCTGGACTATATAGTCTGAAATCACCAACCCGCATTGAGCAAGCGTGGTGATTAATGCTCAATCCTTCTCCGTGTGAGAAGAGGCCTGTGCCCAGCAGTGGGACGATAAAAAAGGCTGCAGCTTAACTTATCTCCCGGGTATTGAAAGAACTACTTCCCGGAGCTCGATCAAAAGTACCTTATGTACAGACTCTAGACTACATATGTACCAGACATAATGTAAATCGGTTCAGCAGGTTTGGACGTGAAAGCGTAACACACAGACAAAATAAACGGACCTAGTTGACTGTATTGTTGGCAATTAGCAAGTTCAATCAACTTTAACACAGAAGGTAGAAAAAAATATATTCTACTTAATTGAAAAATAATATATGCTCCATTCCACTTTGGAATACTCAATTTAATAGGTATATTATTAAAAAAAAAACAGGTGAATATTAAAAATAATAATGACGTGATCAGCACACGCTGGAATTTCTTTATGATCAGGATTAATAATCGGAATCAGTTCATTTTAGCATTAAATTAAAATTAAGGAGATACACAAACGTCTTCTCAATAATAGCCAAGGTTTGAGAAAAAAACTTTTATCTAAACAGCGTCATAAATATAGCATTAAATTAGTCTAAACATAATTAGTTGTTTCTAGGCATTTTTTTACTAATTCTGACGCAGGTGACATGCCTATTCAAATGTATTGATTTTTTTCCCCTATAAGTAGTACCTATAAAATATTTTTTTATCAATTCAAACTGGCTCCAGAAATAATATTATTTTCTTACAGCTTTCAGAACTAATCATCTTAAGCAGATGATGATTAGTACTTTTCCCCAACAATTGTGGTTTTCACCGATTACCACAATAGCCACACAGCTCCATACGTTATGGAGCTGAGTACCAGTGTTTTGCAAGGAGCGACTGCCTATCTGATCTTCTCAACCTATGCCCGGGTGACTCCTGGGCAACTCCTAGGTAAGACTGTTGTCAGACATACTGGCTTCTGAATACTCGTTACGACTGCCAAAGATGTTACAAATGACGGCTTCCAAAACTATTCTCATTAAATAACTATTTGAACCATTAAACACAAATAACGTATTAAATAAAACATAACAATTATTGACAATTGGAAATACATTTGCTGCGTGTGAAATTGGCATGCTGCGTCCATTACGGTGAAGTTAAAATAAATAAACTGAAACATTAAGTTACACCTGTTCATTGCGTTCCGAGCTACTAAACCGAGATCTGGAAATATACGGTTACTTTACTGGTAAAGAAATTATTTAATACAGGGTGTGTCGTTCACAATCACATTAAATCCTATTGCATATACTTTAAGATATTCTATGGCGAATTGTAAAAAAAATACCCTTATCCATTCCGTTTTTTAACCACAGGAGTCATTTTTCGTTTTTATAATTTACAACATCACGTGTAAAGCAGAGATAAAGTTAGGAGTATCGAATGTTTTGATCAGTTGACAGCTGTCAGTTTTCAAGGGAGAATTTCAGTTGTTTGTAATGATTGAGATTGTGTTCTAATTTTCGCACATTTTTATTCTATTTACTTTGTTTGAAAAATTCATTTTTTTATTTTTACGTACCTATTTTTCTTTTTTGTTTGTGTTAATCGACATATATTTACCAGTATATTAACGCATTTCATTTAATGTGATTATGAACGACACACCCGATATATGTAGTAAATAGGCGCTTTTAAGTTTTAGGCTTTTACTGGGATAGTTTTAATTTATATTGTAAACTGTTTCACTCGCGTTCCGAGATAACTACTTCTCGTAGTCGGATGGTGACAAAAGGTTCTATCCTATGTCCTTCTCCCGGGCTTAATCTGCCTCCCCTCAAAATTTCAGCTTAATCGGTCTTGCCGTTCACGGATATAAGGATTTAATTTTATATGTAAAGATATTTGTTATTATGTGAATATCTGCTGTTACTAAAAATTCACAATAAAATATTGAAAATACGATAAATAGTGTTTTTATAATGTAGGAGTAGGCATGTTTTTATACATTTTAATAAAATAATGATTTCAATTAATTAATAGTCGTGATATGAGATCAAGGACCTGTGTAATTGATTTTTAGCTCTTATTTGTCACGTTTTAGGCCTAAGAGATAGAAATGATATTTTTGAGCCAAAATAAAACTATGATAAAAAAATATTTATTTCTGAAATACAATAAAAAGTATAGAGTTACAATATTTACCTAAGAAAATAAGAACAGTAAAATTAATCAGCCATTTTATTTATTCTGTTTATTAATTTATGAATATGCTTATTCATATTTTTCTTTATCTGGTTATATTTTAATAATTTATACAGGAAAATGCCTACAAATGTCTGCGATTTACACTTCTTATTAAATATGATTTATTTTCCATAACCGACTACCTGCTACTTACAACATTTCGTTTGTTTTTTTCTGGTCTTGTAGTCAATTAATTAAAATTCATTTCTCCGTAAGTGTGCCTATTTATTAAAAGATTTAATCCCAATGTTGAAACTATAAAGTCTGATTCTGAAATAAAAAAATACCTACATATTTTAACTTATGCGAACATTCCAGGTTTCATATCAATCGGTTTACACGTTTTTGCTAAAACTTGAAAAACTCAACTTGAAACGTATCTATTGAAATATAAAAATATAATAAATGAATCTATAAATCCATTTTCTACCATTTAAAAACCATATTTTGTGCAAAACGATAAAAACTAACTCGGAAAACTTTTATCGATCGTAATCGATACAGTCGAACAAATATATCGATTTGCATTATTTGCAGAAAGTAATAACGTTATCAATATTTACCGCTTATGTATTATGTATTGAACTGATACATAGTTTGCTGTATATAAATGTAGGGGGTACAAAAAAATTGTTATTTCGTTGGTAGATTGAGTTGCGCAAGAGTCGACGGACAGCTTAATCAGAGCTCTTAGGAAAGACTTCAACGAGATGCTTCGACCAATTTAATATATTTTTAATGTGAGAAATACGTGTTCATGACATATAAAACCTCATTCGCAGGATGTATGGTATTTTATTTTTAATTTTTCTAAACGGCCAAGAACAAACAAAAGAATGTCACTCTCGATATATTTTTTTCCTCTGAGCATTGATTTCACATTCTTCTAAAATAAAAGTAATTTTTACCTGTTCTACTACAGGAAAGCTTTTTTTTTATGTTCCCAATTAACCACAACCAGCGTGCTACCGAAGAAGTCATTATTTAATTTTGTGGGGAACAATACGTTTTAAATATTTGTGATATTTAAACTTTTAGAATAATTACATATGAAACAAATACCTTATTTTTATTTGTTCTAACAAATAAAAATTCCTCCTTATGTGTCAAAAACAAGTTTTTATTTGTTTCTTTGTGCCCTTGTATTGTACAAATTCCTAAAATTATACCAAACGTAAAACCCAGTGACACAAAATGTTCTTTTGTACATTTATTATTTTTAAAATAAACTATTGTCTTAAATTAATATACCTGATTAACATATACAACATGTTTTTGAATCATAAATCGATATATTAATTTCATGTTTTGTTTTTATTAATTGTATTGATTTGAAATAAATCCTATCTTCTTTAAATGCAAATAAATACATAATTAATTGAGTACCTGTTGTCGATCCTATTATAAACTAGCTTCTGCCAGCGGTTTCACCCGCATCCCGTGGGAACTACTTCCCGTACCGGGATAAAAAGTAGCCTATAGCCTTCCTCGATAAATGGGCTATCGAACACTGAAAGAAATTTTCAAATCGGACCAGTAGTTCCTGAGATTAGCGCGTTCAAACAAACAAACAAACAAACTCTTCAGCTTTATAATATTAGTATAGATTGGAAAATATGTACCGTTATTTGTGTCTGAATTTGTGGAATTACTAAGTGCATTTTTTGCATATCGCTTGTAAATTGTTATTTATTTTACGGAATTTTACATCAAATACGCTACATTATTTTCTGATAGTTTTTACACTGAAATTAAGAGCATGGGACATCATGTCATCTCAATTTTATATTCAAATATTTCTCCGTTCCTACTCCATTTTATAAATAAGTTACACTCGTCCCTCTAAAGTCAGCTGTTTAATTTCTTGCAAATGCTAAGTAATGTTTTTGACTATCAAGTAGCTAATTTGAAGTGGCAAAATTATATAACGAGAACTGTACAGCACAGTCTCTTCTATTTTATTTTCATTTCTAAGAATACAGCATTTTTTCTTGCCCAAATACAGTGATTTTTCTTCAAATAATAAATCTAAACACTTATTACACGAACAAGCATGCCATCAACAAAATCCCGTCAGGTTACCAGCTACCTGATGTTAGCTTTCATCTGACACCTTGTGTATCGGTTGCCATGGTTACGGAACAGTCTCGCTCGACTGCCATCCAACAGGTTGTAACAAAAGAGCGGTTTTATCTGTTTGTCTGTACGTGTGTGAAGGAAAAGTGATATCGTTCCTTGTTCAGATTTGTGGGGATTTCTGTGTTATAAGAAAGGGGTTAGACTGTTTTTATACAGCCCAGGATATTAATTTGGTACTGAAAACTAAATATAGTCTAACAATATAGAGATTTTGTACTTGCCATAAGATCCATGGAGTTTCTTGCCAGCTCTTCTTATGAGACTAACTCTTTGGAACCGTGTTACTAGTCTGACATTTCATAAGAGCCTGCAAAAGCCTATTTGAAAAAAAAATAATAATTTAACATGTAACCGTCTATGTCAATTTGTATTGCTGTAGACGCTTACATGTCAAAATCTTCAGGCACTGATTAGCGCAGCAAAGGTCTAAGTTTGTAAGTGATTAAGAAAATTACATGAAACTTATACTAGGGGACATACATACATGTCATATATATATAGGAAGCTTAAAAGTTTAAGGTATTTTAAAATAGGTAGATAATCTAAAAAAAAAGATATTTTTTGATGATCCCAAATAATTCAAAACACGACTATCAGAATATTAACAGTGAATAACGTTAAAGGTTATTTATTAGGCAGTTCTAATCACCTCTAATGGTTTCGCGGCAGACTTAGAAATTTTTAAATTAGTCTTCAACATCTGCCAATATTAACGATCGATAATCTTATCGAAAAACATGTCAGTGAAATACTAATAAAGCTATCTAATTTGACTTGGATGACCTTAGTTCATGATTTTGTGAAGAACTTTAAAGTCTTATAATAATTTACATCACACTGCATCGGTAATAAAATCACAGAAAAATTGTATTATTTATCATGTGCAACACTTTCAAATTAGTGTATTTTACACTAATGTAAAACAGTGTATTTTACACTAATGTAAAATAGTGTATTTTACACTAATTTGAAAGTGTTGTACATGGTACACCGCGCGGTTTTATCTCACGTGGCAACAAACAATTGACGACTACCGATTTAAGAGAGGCCTGGAACCACGTCTTTTCGGCGCTAGAATTACATCGCGCTTCAAAAAGCTGTGCTTATACGTGCGACAAATCCCGCTAGTGTAAACGGGTCAATTTCAGCTGTATCTGTCTAGCACGTTTTAATGCTAATACTACTGAAGCAAATGATAAGAACATATCTATCTAGTCTAAAACTTGAGAAAGAACACAGGCTATTTTGACCGGGTAAGTTTCAGAAAGTGGTTCTCACGTGACGGGTGAACCCCGCAGAACAGTTAGTATTACAAAAAAATACAAATTGAAAATAGTATCCAATTCTGAGTCACAATTTACTGTTATGTATTTAAAATAATATACAGTTAATATTACCAGTTGTCTATAGACGAGATTGAGCTACGGAAAATTTCAGGCCACATAGAAGCCTTAATTCATCACTTGGATGCGATTTAGTTTCAAGTGACAAAATAAGCGTGTAAATAATACATTTCATCCTCATCGAAGACCGGGAAGTGGGTAAAATTAAGATTCCAAGATTTTCTTACATACATAGTACATAGTTACAAATGAAGCTAATATAAGCGTGTTAAAAAAGCGAGCAGGGAGAATACATTATTGCATCGGGCAACCCACAAGCAAGAAAATTTCTTTTTACTCATGGAGGGTAGTTTTTTGACAAGCAAAAATGAGCAGAGTTACTATCCGTAAGCGGGTAGTTTTTTTTACAAGAACCGGGCGTAATAGTTTAGTGCCGTCCTTTTTGCCACCGGATCGTGAATCACTAAAAAGATTCATATTAGTTCTACAGAGTGATATAGACTACCTAATTCCTAGAATTTTGAAGAATATTTTGTGTTTGAATGTGTGTATAAGTACTATGTAGAAACACCCCACAGCGCACCCTGGACGGTGAGTAAGAAATCCTGTTACCACCTAGTTGACGGGCTAATATTTTTACTTATAGTTGTTTAATTTTTTGATGGCAATTTGAATGAAAACGAGATAAAACGTAGGCTATTGGCAAAATAAGAGTATATTTTCTTCTTAGGAGCCAAAAGTTCTCAATTTAATTTACGCATCGATTACAATGTACCCACAATAATGTGGGTACATGAGTATTGTGTAAATTTTTGCTGTGTAGTTCATCGCCTTGCTACAGGTGAAATGCAATTTGAATAGAGTATCTGTATTCATTAGTGATTTCTTTCTTCGTCTATTTTAGAACAACATTTAAGACCAAGTACATAGCATTATGTGATATGCCTATAACGTTGTTATACTACTATTTAAACCTTCATATAAAGAGTTCCCGTGACTCACCACGCGGGCCTCATGCGGGGTTGTGGACATGTCAGTTCTTTGCTTTATCTTTTTTTTTATTCTAGAACTTAACGGCCTCCTCAAGACCTTGTTTTCTATTTTGAAATAACAGTGACAAATTGAAGAATGTGTGAAACGGTGAAATTAAAACTGGATCAAAAATTAGCGGAACTTTTCTGATGTTGCAAATTTGAAAATTAAAACATTCGATCCCTTATTTTTGTTATCTATATCAATATGGGTCTCATGCAGTATTTTTTGCATTGATTTTTATTCGTATAAATTTACCTTACTTTTAAGTTAACAATAAATTACTTTTCCAGATAGAAATATAAGTAAGTTAAGTGACTGTGTAAGTGTTTTTTAACTAAAATCAAGAATTGAATGAATTTGCCTGTCCGTTCATTCTGTAAAGCTCGCTAGGTTAATAGAGTTTATATCTTAAAGCTTAGTCGAGCTTTTTATATCGTAAACATAATAAACACAGTTCTAATAAGAATTACAACAACACCTGGAGCGAACAACACTAAATAGAACTCAAATATTCCAATTATTTCAAATCCTTCAATAAATAAAGCCTCCGACTATTATCAAAGGTAACTAAAACTAGTGTTTATGTTACTGACAAAAGGTGCACATACCTTATAGTCCTCAGTTATTAAAAATCTAATTGCACTACACTTTAGAAGTTATTTCACAAGTCACATCAGGTTACATACACTCGGACACTCACACAGATCAATTACTTTATGTCAACAAAGTCCACTTTACCTAAACAATACAAAATCATGTCTTTCATGTTTATCAATTTTCTCTTCACAAGTCTGTATGCAAGTTAGGGGGTGTAACGTTAACGCACGCGTTACAGCCATACATTACCTAAGCATCCTAAAAAAATGTTTTTCGAAACGTAACATTCCGCGTTTCATTTTCCGATCGCGTCGCCGTATATGGGCGCGTCAAAACGCGGTTGTGTGCGTAACAACCTGACTATAAGCTTGCGTAGACGCAACTGAAATCACCTTGCAAGGCCCACTATATGGCTCTCGCTCTAAACATGTTGGTGTCCCTCTCTAGCGGGCATTGTGCTTGGACTGGCGAGTGGTACGCAGCTTGACAATAAATTACCTATAGGAATCTAATCAGTTTAATAGATGTGTGATTTTTTTTTATATTTTCTGAACGCTCCTAATGGTGCGACAGTGATGCTTGGAGAACGTTGGAAACGGTGAACCATGTTATTTACTCATATCATCCACATACGAGGCCTTATTGATAATAAGAAGTTTGAGACCTTTCATTCTTACATATTTTTCTGATGCTCAATCCAGTCGCTCATAATTTTCTTGTTGATTGTAGAGATATTAGGTCCGACCTCATTAGCTAAATAGATGCTATCATCAATTCAAACTGACATATATTTCCTAATCAATCCTTCACCAAATAAGACCTATAGATACTTAAAACATAGAACTTCGATTTTCGTAAAATTCAGCCATTAATCTCCCTGCAAACAAATTAAAGGAGAATGCAACCGAGTCTTTGGTTTCCCACAATGCAAACGCTTAAGATTAGCCATTAAGTTGCAGAATAGAAAGGATTACGACTACGCATTCTTATATTACATTTACTTGTAATGGAACAAATCCTGGCTATTGCAAGATTATCATCTGTTTGAACAGATCGACTTACATAGTGGTGGACTTAGTTTTATTGTGAATGCTAACTGGTTGTTCACGTATGTGTTTGTGGTGTAAGGATACTCTAAGAAGCAGTTTTCCGTATGAAAGTAAGACTGACTGTTATGCTTTGATTGAGAGCAGAACTGCTGGACAGATTTCGATTATATTTGGCATGGAGATATACTTATCATTTTCTTGTTTACCGTTCAATCAAAGAATATCCTTTATTGGTGTGATAATTTTTCTTTCTTCAGGTATAAGATATCTATACTAATATTATAAAGCTGAAGAGTTTGTTTGTTTGTTTGTTTGAACGCGCTAATCTCAGGAACTACTGGTCCGATTTGAAAATTTCTTTCAGTGTTAGATAGCCCATTTATCGAGGAAGGCTATAGGCTACTTTTTATCCCGGTACGGGAAGTAGTTCCCACGGGATGCGGGTGAAACCGCTGGCAGAAGCTAGTTTATGATAAGCCCTAGAGTCCATTCAATTTCAGCAATTCCTTACAGATATATATTTTTGTGCCTATGGTTTTATTTCCCTATACCTTAGTAGGTACCTATTGAGTTGTCCGGGTAACTGGGTTGAGGAGGTCAGAGGGGCAGTCGCTCCTTGTAAAACACTGGTAGTAGCTGCATTCGATAAGATTGGAAGCCGACCCCAACATAGTTTTAAATAGGCTAGGCAGATATTGAAGAATATTATTTCCCAATTAAACCTATCATAAAGATAATGATGAAGTAACTAATCACATAAATATAAAACAATAAACATTTCTAATGAAGTACTTACGTTTACATTAAGTTACAAACCTAGTAATTGGTGTTAAGCAACCAATCGCATGGGTTCGATTCCCGGGTCAAGTGGTCGGTGATTTCACGATATATGTGCTGATTATGAATTCAATTGGTGGTTTTTTGTTTAACCTTTGTTATTACAAGATAATGATAAACTATTAAATTGAAAGTGTTAATTATACCTCTAAAGTTATTATTAATTATGAAACAAATAGTGACCACAATTACAGTGTCAATATTTCTATTTAAAACAGAATTGCAGTCGTCATCGTTTCAGCCGAAAGACGTCCACCGCTGGATAAAGGCCTCCCTAAGGTACGTCGCTTTTTTCTCAACTTGTTTTCGAAAATTATAGTAAGTAAGTAAAATACTGCACAACTAAGGCCGGCAATACACGGACCGATTGAAGCAGTCAGGGACGACAGCTTCAAGCTGTCGACTGCACAGTGAACTGCAGAGTTCTATGGACGCACATACACGGACCGCTCGAGCAGTTGCAACTGATTCGGGCGGTCGACAGCTTTAAGCTGTGTGTTGCCGGCCTTATTCTAATATTATACACGATAATAGTATATAGGTATATAAAAACAAAGAAGCGATCATCGTTGCGGTTATGCGACACCGCGTTGTGGTAAACGTTGGGAAAATTACAATAATAATGCACAATTCAATATCATTGTTGATATCTGGGGTGTTTCTTTACACTTGAACGATTTACATATTTTTTGATGTTTATAGTAAATTGCTAACTACGTGTCTTAACTGCATTTTGGATAATAGGTTTTTAGAGATATGTTTTATTGTTTCCTAAAAACCGATGTTTACAGCGATCGGTGTAGTCAAAGGAGTTCCTATTTTATTTCAAAAACCCATATACCTATCTTAATGATAAAACTTATTATAAAAACGACTCAATTAATAAATCTTCATAAAATGATACCCCCAAATCTCCACTACGAATTTACTGTTCACAGGGCCCAAGAGCATATTAGGGTGCCTCGTGAGGTTTTGTGGTGGGCCCTTGAGGAGAAAGGTATACCAGGGAAGTATGTGCAGTTGATCCGAGCGATGTACGGCAGATGCAGTACAGAAGTCCGGTCCGCAGCGGGCACTACCGCCAGCTTCAGTGTAGGTGTTGGCTTACATCAGGGGTCGGCCCTCAGCCCGTATCTCTTCCTGCTTGTAATGGACGCGCTTACGGCAGATATACAGGAGGAGGCACCCTGGTGTATGCTTTTCGCCGATGACATTGTTCTGGTGGGGGAGAGTGGGCCAGAGGTCCAGAGTAGATTGGAGGCATGGCGGCTGAGACTGGAGACAGTGGGTTTAAAGGTGAGCAGGAGTAAAACCGAATACCTTCATTGTGATTTTGGCGGTATTTCGGGACCCATGACCATAACCCTAGCCGGCATGCCCCTACCAGTCTGCTCCGACTTCCGGTACCTTGGTTCACTCGTCCAAAGTGACGGTGAGGTGAACAGGGACGTTACGCATCGGATCAATACTGGATGGATGAAGTGGCGACAGGTAACTAGCGCTATTTGTGACCCGCGGATGCCCCTCAAACTGAAGGGCAAAATTTACAAATCCGTCATTAGACCTGTCGTCCTGTATGGATCGGAGTGTTGGGCATTGAAAAAGAGGGACGAGAAGAGAGTGCATGTAACAGAAATGAGAATGCTGAGATGGATGTGTGGTGTTACAAGAATGGATAAAGTGAGGAATAATTACATTAGAGGAAGTCTGAAAGTAGCGCCAGTTACAGAAAAGATGAGAAGTAGAAGATTGTCGTGGTATGGACATGTAATGAGGAGGGATGATACGCATGCAACAAAGTGTGTGCTAAGTATGAATGTAGATGGATGGAGAGGAAGAGGAAGACCTAAGAAAAGATGGATGGATTGCCTGAAAGATGATATGAATAGGAAGGGAGTGAGTGTCAGTATGACGAGTGACAGGGGAGAATGGAAGAAAATGACATATTGCGCCGACCCCAAATAAAATTTGGGAACAGGGCAGGAGAAAGAAGAGGGCCCAAGAGCATAAAGCTTTTATTACCCACAACGTATGCGTAACACAAAAACACATAATATCATTAGTGACAGTAAATACGTAATTACCCCACCTTTAAACAAACAAGCCTTACAGGGGGAATATTACAATTTGTAATACAATGCGCCTGCGCACCGGGGCGGCACAAAAAGTGGATGCTCCCCAAACAGTCGGCAGTCAGTCCAGTGCAGTGCTCGCCTTACACGTCCTCGATGTCGTTACTAGTGTTTTATAGCCAAAGAACAAGGATATACAGAAAGGATAATTTTGTAACTTGCATTTTTTGGAATACTTACATTCTCAGCCTACGTTTTGTGAGAAGTTGCAATGTGGAAGTTCTGGAAGAAAATTGACGATAAACTGTAATTTTCTCAAAGCTTCCCGTAATCATAATAAGAAAGTCACCAGATTTTACACATAAAACATTTCTTCTCAACATATTTACATCATTTTTTCTAGATCCTATGTGAACTTGTCTTCATTTTCATGTCCATTGGTAGGAGACAAAACTTAAACATAACTTAAACTTATCCAATAAAATAAACAGTTTCCGTCTTACCACAAAAACTTTTAAACGTCAGTTTAAGACTTGTCTAAAAAAATGTAAAATTATGACGTTGACATATGGTTAATTTTACAGCCACAATTTTTTTAGACAAGTGTAAAACAGATGTTTAGGTTTTTGTAGTAAGGCCATTTATGTTTTACTTATCACTATGTAAGTATATTTTTGAAAACGTACGTGGCAAGGATACCCACTGACTGTTGTATGGTATGGTGACCAATTGAGGTGACGGCTCTAGACTTTTACCTAATCTTTGCAGAGTTAGTATAACAGGAGATTTTTTGTTTAACACTTATGGCAAATACGGAACATTTGCAAGGGAGGCGCGGCCATATTCTACATTATTACAGCGAGCGGTACTAATGGTTTTCGTTTTGTGCCGATGCTGATTTTTGTACTAAAGGAAAAAGCATGTGGTAGGAGCAAGAATGTGCTGGTGACTTTCTTTTGTTTTGATGTATTGTTACCTATATATCGTGTACTTCGATCAAGGTTAAACGACACTTTTTGCGATCGGTATGTGGTATTGTCGTACCTCTGTGTTTTGGTGCGTTACTTGCTAGGTCCACACTGTCATTTGAACTTCTTTGGCAATGTTAACTAGTCTAGGGAAACAGTCCCACAAGGGGCTTAAACATTTTTAAACTTTCGTGATTTACAGGCAATTTATACACTACCGAGACTTACAAAAATGAGTCTAGTTTTCTTTTCTCATAATCACAGATGTGAGTTTTATTTAAAGCTGGGGTACAATAACCATGAATACACACATACATAGTTAAACAAGAAAAATAATAGAATTTTATACTCCAGACTCCAGACTTTAAAGTAAACATTTTGAACAAAAACAAGCACTGCACAGCACGTATGGGTGTTAATGAAGAGAAAGAAAATACTCGTAACTCACTTTTAATGGTACCTTTATTTCCATATTTAAACAGGTATATTTAGGTAAATTACCTTCTTTAATTTTCCTAACTTATGTTAATTTCCAAAGCTTGACTAATATTTAATATTCCAATATATTGTGCTTACTAACTAAATTATTCGCCTATTAGTTAACTATTTTATATCAATGATTAGGCCGGACGTTTTTTTTTTTCATTTTTAAGTAGATTATTAGAAAATGACTTGTTTTTGTGGTCTATGCCGAATGTATGATTAATTAGACGTTTTTATATAAAAAGCACCGTAGCTCAATACAGTTATAATATTTATCTCATTTCATTATAAAATTTGATTGACTTTTAGTATACTTAATTGGTAAAGTAATGTCATAACTTTTTTCTGACGTTTATACGTAAGTTATAAATATTTTTTTGCGTTAAAATACCTATAAAACTTTAATATTCACGTAGAAATTAATATGAATCTTTTTGTGTAGGAATGCTCAGGTGAAAATATGTAACATAATGCCGAAATGGTGTGACATTTATGGATTCAATTTGGTGATAAAATATCATATTATAGTAAGTTTACTACAACTGCTTAAAAGTCATAGTACCTGCCACTGTTCTATAATTAGTTTGTCAAAATTAGATACTATTTATAACTCAAGGACGGCGGATACGATTTTGGCTGAAAATGGATAGTTTAGAATGGACAAAGGGTGGAAATTATAAGTGAAAAACTATATAGATATGTATGAAAAATTGATGCAGCTAAGAGGTTTTATTCAAGAGTAATTTTCTTACATGTAGGTAATTTATAGGAGCTGCGAATTTCCTATTTAACATATTAATAGTCTTGATATTATTTATCTATAAAATATATTAATAAAAAGTCACCCACGATGACCACAAGCCATCCCGTTAACTGTTACAGAAACAATAAAATTGCCACGCCCCGCCCACCGGTGCACGCGCATAAATCAATACAAAACACAATTATAAGAAATTACACCAGCTGTTATAATTAAAAATGGTTGTATTTCATTAATGTGTCAATTATTAACAAATATAGAGGACCACCAAGATTGTGTGTAGGTTTTTAATAAATGCATTTGCCTACTTATTTTTTTTTCAGGGAAGCCATATTGTCACCATTTTTATCAGTTCTAATATCTATAATAAATGCACTATTAATAGGTATGGACAATATTGGTAGATATTTAATGATCATAAAATATCTTGTATTCATCTGAAGGTATAATATTCCTGAAGCTGAACCCAGGAGGTGTTCTTGAAACTGACTTCTCGCTTCCAGTTTCTTCATACTTCTACTGCTCTATTCTGCAACAAAGAAAATTGGAATAGATTAGATAAAACGACTTTTTGACTTTTGAATTTCATGAACGCGTCATTGAGTGTAAGAAAATTCGCTTTAAAAGGTAACAAAAACCAATGTCATGCGTCATTTTAGACTGAAGAAGATTTTATTCTAATTGAACTTTTAAAATCAAGTTCAATAATTGGTTCCAACATTGTTGTACCAGTATCTAAATAACGAACTCGCAATAAATTCAAAATGATCAATGATAAAATTATGATGATTAATTGATCAAAAATCAGAAGCGTTTTTAAGCAAAAATATAATTACTGGCCATCAAAATGAAAAGTTCATATCGTTAATAATTCTTTCTCCATACGTAAGTAGGTATAATATTATGTGTTTCCGTTACAATAACATCTTTAATACTTATTTAGCCGATAGGTAATTATTTTATCTGACCTCTGATGAATTGACAAGTGATTAAATGTATCTATTTATTTTATTCAAATTGTTCTGCTGATGAAGAAGTTTCATATTAATAACTTAATTGAAAAAAAAGTAAAATTAACAGTTATGTGTAACTGTTATTTGGAACTACATGAAAAAAAACGTATCTATTTTGTGAGGGAATTTTATTGAAAATACGTAATTGAAAATAATATTGTATCATTCACCAACTTTTATTTTCGCCAAGTGTAACATGAAACTGCTTTATAACGAGTGATGATGATTATCTACAAGGAAAATCCAAAATGTTTTCTTCCAAGTTACACCAAAATCTGAATTCTCATTTTAGATCACGTGTTTATTATACTTAACGTAAATAAAGTTGTCTCCCAATAACGGGGAGCAATATCAAAGTTTTATGATGTTTTTATTGGTAAATTTTACTGTGTCGATAAAAGAAATCGGCCGGCCGCTTTGACATCAGGTAAAACACAGTTTTTACTGTTCGACTTACATAATATACGTTTACAACTTAAGAAGTAAATACAAGAACATTTATTAATCTAAACTCGAAGGTTCTAGTTGCTTGCTAGTCGGTAGATTGATCCAAAGTGGCTTAACAGTAAACACTCGAGATTTAAAAAAAACGCCGCGGCGTCCGAAACTCAATTATCTATACGACCAATTGTCCGAAGCTCGGACCAATAAAATTAATCTGAACACAACCAACGCCATTACATACGGGACCGTATTAATCTCAAAGCGTTGATTAGTAAAACTATAAAAGCGGAAGTATCACAAGAATGCGGTTAATGAGTTACTGAAACCCGATTTTATGGCTGATCGTTAAAATGGCCGACAATTGTCTAATTGTTGCCTACTAAACAACTAACATCGTGGGAAGACGCAGCCTCACTGACGGTGAAAGTCTAAATCTTGACGGTTTTATAGCGTCAACCAAATTCGAATTTCGAATTGTAATCGAAACAACGAATCGCTTTTAAGTTCTTATTTTCAAAAACAATTTGTTTTTTTTTTTTTATTTTATTTAAAAAGTTTTTATTGCTTCTTAGTTTGATTAGAAATGTTTCAAAACAGTGGCTTTTAAGTATTAATGCTTGTGTCATTTATTCATTTATTATTTTTAAGTGATGAAATCACAACCTTGTATAAATCCGTCATTAGGTCATTGTTATTATAAAAAGAAGGCACGTACTGGCCGTAAATAACAGAAAGGGCAGGTAATGTATTGATTAATCATTCTTATAATAAATTGAATGATAAATCGCCATCATTACTATTGTGGGAAAATAACCGATCGATTTAATTGAACCAAAACATCCACTATACTTATTCTGTAAAATTATTTATAAATTCTCAAATAAACATACGGACAAACAGTAGCTCATTAGACGCAACTATCAAATGTAAGCTATTCAATAACCATTCAATTTCGAAAACCGATGCTCAATCTAAGTACACTGTATTGCATAAAAACGGCACCACTAAAGACAGGCTCTATTCAAACAGGCCGACATTTTTCCGTCGCGTTTTTCCACGACAAGTCGCAACATTCAATGCGACAATACGTCGCCGACGCGTTGTTGACAAGTCGCGTTGTCGGACGCCACTTTATAGTTAATTGGATGTGTTTCGATTTGTTGGTAGTTAGTGTAGTGGTCAGTTTAGTTTGAAACTGAGTGTAGGAAAATAAAAAAATGTATGAAATGGATGCTTGGACAGAATTTTGTTATTGCATTTTGCAGTGGCAAAATATTTGAATTGTTAAGTGTTAAAAAATTAAATGACTCTTGTTATGTTAATTAAAAACTCAGCTGCATCCAGTTAGACTGGAGGCAGACTACAACATAATTGGGAAAAGGCTTGGGGGATGATGATGATCACAATAATTACAAAATCCATTCATACTTAAAGTCACTGAAATAGAACCGCTATAGTATGAATAATTGCGAAAAAACTAAATAAACCTTGCAATCAAATTACGACTATTGACTGAGCGATCCTTCAAGTATTGATATAAAACTCATTAAAACATACACGCATAATAAATTATAACCATAGATTCTAACAATGATAACCCGTCATCAATCACAAATAAACGCAATTTTATGCACATAACTTACTTCAACTTGACTGTAAATAACAATAATTGTGTTAACACAAGAATAATATAATATACTCTAACCTTAACACAAAAAAACTGGCAGAACGAATTATATGACTATACTATTACTGTTTACACAAACTATTGACACGTTAATATTAATTACTAGTCGTTTCCCGCGATTTCACCCGCGTTTCGTAAGGAACTGTCCGTACCGGGATAAAGTCTAGCCATATGATGCTCAGAAAGAGAGTAGCTTTCCAACAGTGTAATGATTTTTAAAATCGGTCCAGTAGTTTTTGAGTTTCTCCATCATAAACAAACAAACAAAAAATTAAATGGTGATTGTAAAGTAACATGTATTAGTTAAGATTTACACTAACCTTAACACAAAAAACAAGCAGAACTAATAATTATGTGAGTACACAAACGTGTCGTCGATTAAACAACATTAATATAAATTACGTGAAAAGTAAAAACTATGGAAGCGTGACAAGACAATGGCTATATAATCGTGCAAACACACCCAGTTTTTGTTCAGCCAATCAACAATAATCATCATACTATTACATGCCCTGTTAACCCTGTAATTGTCGACATAAAAAAATACTAAGCGCGTGTTCTACGTGCAATCTCGCACTACACAATTCCTTAATTATATTTGCAGCTAGAAAACTATAAATCACACGATTATGCACCTTATTTCGTTAGGTATAGGGGTGTTGTGTGTGGTGGGTAGCGGTAAAAACAAGTGTGCATCGAAGCGTCAAGCCTCTGATTTTGGTATGGTATGTCTAAGGGCGTCGGTTTAATTGATTTTTTTTTTCTACAATTTACACCTAATTTTCTTTTGTTTTATTGCATTTTCGAATGTGTGTCGCTTATTTTGTTTGAAGGTTTTTTGCAATGATGTGTGTTGTTGTTGTTCTTCTTTTGTCAGATTATATTTTTGCGGTGACTTGCAAAATTGTCTACCTCTACAATAACATTACTATAATTAATTGTACTTTTTATTTTTAATTCTAAGAGGCATGATTATTCATTTAGAAATCACCATCGAAACAGGGGATATAAATAGCAATATTTATATTATATTTAAATACACACTGGACAAACACTGCTTTGTCAACTTATCTTAAACTTAATTGTCACAATTTTGTGTTCCTTATGAATAGGTATGGGCTATAAGAAAATTGAAGATTTTATTTTTTAAATAACAACTCTCAGACCACCAGGTAACACCAATAAACTACATTTCGAGCAAAACAATAAAAATTCCGACTGCCAAACCAATATCGTAAAAAATCTTTTAAATATTAATGTTTACCATTAAGCTGGGTCTATTGTGCCGAATATACATTACAATTATAAATAATTGATAAGTGCTATGTTATTACTAGCTGTAAAAATAATAGCCAGCACGCGTTTGAGGGTTATACTGTGTAATTACGAATGATATTGGACTATCATGGATAGTGAAGATAGGTGTTTGATTTCATATTAGTTTGCTGCCTCAGGCTTTGAACAGATATTTTAGGGTTAAGTTTGGAGAGAAGAAAGCGGTACTGTGAGTTATATACGTAAATGGAAAATCATCATGTTAAGAAAAATCAGCAAGTAATATGATTAGAACGACTATCTGCTTATTGTACCTACTTCTATGTAGTCTTATTACAAAGCTAGTCCAAAATAAAATAAACATTTTGCTATGAATAAGGTACGGAACTTTCGGCACGCAAAACCCATTCTCTCCTGACCAAATATACTTAAAGCGTATCTATTGCCCAACTATCAGCGTCTGCAACTATTTAAATGATACTATTTCTGATTTTATGGTCTATTTTATTTATAGCCTTTTTCACGTTACGTAGAAACGAAAAAAAACGTTATTGTTTTATTAGTAACTATGTTTTACTACAAAAAGTTTTTAGCCAGACGGATTTTTTGCCTTGCAAATTCAAATGATGACGTACTTTTGTATGCAAAACAAAGAGTTATTATGACCAGTTTTTGTTATCACAAATAATTTGGAATTATTAAATTAGGATTTTCGACATACGTATTATTTGCTAGTATTATTGATTTTGTTCTTACTCGAATTTATTTCTTTTAAAAAGAATACACTGCGTTGATATTGGATCTTGTGTTCCAAACTTTTTGCTTCACAATTTCTTGCTAGAAAAAGCAGTATCTACCACCAATTAGCAAGTAAGTATCGTATACATGACAGTAGAACTACCTTAGAATCGAATTCCGATGTCCGGCGGCTATTTGTACATTTTCACGGCTCAGCTAGTTAGGGGCACCATTGATCCGTCCATCTGTGCTCGTACAATGGGCACCTTGGCGCCTGCAAGCATTTAGCAGTCATGTACCAACTGGGTGATAGATGATTTTTGTAATAGTATTTACTTACATTATTATTTTGTATTGCAACACTTGTTTCAAAGGCTGTTTTGTTGGTTACGGTAGGGTATTTGTGAAGTTAGAGGTATTTCTGGGTTGTTGTTATTGTTTCGTAATACCTCTAGATGCTTGATTAACCCGTTGTATGATAGAGTTCAGATTTGGCGAGACAAAATAGATTTTCAGTTGTTTCGTTATTAGGAGCTTTGTTCTGAAATGGAATTTAGTACCTAACTAGCTGTTGCCCGCAACTTCGTCTGCGTGGGCAATATAGAATAGTCAATTATTACGTATGGTGCGTAAGTAATTTTCACAGGAAATAGCTATAATCTATGTCTATATGCTTTGAGTCTGACAAAGCTGTCATTTGTACATTTTCTGCAGCTGCTGCGACTAAGCAGAAGCCAGAAAGTCTGTCAGTCTTACCATGGATATCGTCTTGTGTAGTTGACTGGATTGAAGATAGATAGATAGGTAGTCGCTCCAAGAAAAATATTGGTACTCAAACAGATTCGGTGACTGGAAGCCCAACACCAACATAGGGAATAGTTGGATGGATGATAAAATGAGTCATCATCATCAGCAGGCGCATAGGGTAGGATAGTTTCACTACTGGGGAGAAACACTTGTATGACTTGTATGAATGGGGGATTTTCTGTGCACTTACTTACTATGGTAAGGCTGACCCCACATTAGGCGTGCGCGATCCTCGGGCGTGTGAGTAGCGCGGGCGTCGCGAGCGCGCTGCGTGAAAGTCGCGTTTTGCTGCCCTGCGGCATGTGTGAAGAGTGCAAGCGACGCGCTCGCGGCGAGCACGCAGCGCTCGAGTTGCGTTCTTACCCCTACGCCCGCTATCCCCGCCGCCCGCTAAACGCCTTACCAGTTAAACGTCAAGTCGAGCGCGCTGCAAATGCCGCAGGGCAGCAAAACGCGACGCTCACGCAACGTGCTCGCGACGCACGCGCTACTCACACGCCCGAGGATCGCGCACGCCTAATGTGGGGTTAGGTCTAAACCGGGAGGGACTCCACCGAAATGTTTGCATTAGTTCACGAATAGGCAAAATGTACGTATCTGTGAGAGTCCACTTCATGTGTTCGTACTTGAAACCTGCAGTTTTGCCAAGATTTTCAAAATGTACGCTCGCAATTTGTCATTTCTTGGTGGAGCCAGCAAATCAAAAGAAACAGAAGTGTTGTATACTGTGCGTCACTACCGCTCACCGGGAAAATTTCGCTCTTGCGGAGGACGTACCATATTTTGTGTCACACGTAAACAGGACGACAGTAAGTATCCACCGAAACACTTTCAAAGATCTGATGAACGAACAAATCAGACCTGAGTTGGTCACCTGGGGCCAATCAGAGCTCTATGAAGCGATCATACGCTTTGGCTCCTACTGTTATTGTGGTTTCTGAAAATGTATTCACCTCATTCAACGATGAATGTCATTCTGATGGTACTATTAAGAACACTTGCTTAGCGCATAACGTTGGCAGGCCGACTCTTTTGACTTCTCGAATAGGATACCATTGGTTTTTGTGCAATGCACACCTGCAATGCATGCTGGATTAGGATAGGATATAGGTGGATAGGATTTGCAGCAGAGAACAATTCTGTCTTTGTAATTGAATGACATCAAACGTAGTTTTATATTATAAAAGGTGTTTTTTTAGACTTGGCTCGGGTCTTACTGAGACTGTTCGTAATCGTGAACAGTGTATTTGCGATCAGAAGTTGAAAGTAAGCATGTCTCTGGTATGCGACGCGTAATTTGTACGTTTCCAGACGCATAAAGCATTTTACGTGTGTATGGTATTAAATCGAGAAAGCTCCCATTTCTTATCTGCACTTTGTATCTGGGCTTGTTTTTAAAGCTACAGAAGCCTACATTACCTACCTCACGCTTAGCAGCGCACTGAATCCCGCAGTGACGCGCGTGATTTTGAATGGGCGTGACGTGTATGTTTGAAAATGGAACTCGATGAGAGCCGCCGTGCGTGAATTAACAAAACGCACCTACGCGCGTGAGTGCGTGAAAAACCCGCACGATGATGCAGATCTGCACTCCCGCAGGAACGCGCGTAGGTACGTCGACACGCAAGATGCAGCGTGATGCGGGGCAGTGTGAAGATCCCCATACCTTGCGTCTCGCCCCGCACCTACGCGCGGGGGTGCGTTTTTCTCCGCATGTATGTGCGTGATCCGCATGAACGCGCGTGGATGCATTTTCAGTGTGTTGGACTATGCGTGTTTTCCATACAAACGGAGATATTTCCATACAACGGAAAAAAACGCATCCACGCACTACGCTGCATCATGCGGGGCAGTGTGATAATCGCCTAATATTGTCATTTACCACCTCGCTCTTTTGACAAATTTGATGTATTTTTACCACAGATGGAGCTACTTTAACCTTGGCTAAACAAAATTTTCATATTTTTTTTTCTTCCGAAGTTACTTATAAAGGTGTGATTTTCTGTGTAAAGATTAATAATAGGCCGAACAACTAATATAAGTACAACATTCAAATGTACAGTTTTGACAAACAGATTGCGTGTCGTAATATTTTACATCTTGAATTCACAAAATTAATCATATCTTTTGATAGAGTGAATCGATTTCGATGAAACAAAAACTAAGTAATACCCCAAGTTACGTAGAATTTGTGTTTATAAGCATTGTCTGCATTGAATTCGTAGATTTTACGTGAATCCCGAACAAACAAACAGATAAACAGACAAACAGACAAACAGACAAACAGACAAACAGACAAACAGACAAACAGACAAACAGACAAACAGACAAAAATGATGGAAATGGGTTCTGTTAGTTATCCTTTAACATGCCGGCTATTTTTTTTGTCAATTTCTTCAATGTACAAAAATTACTTTTCTACAGATTTATTATATGTATAGATTAGATATTCAATTGTATGTAATTAAGTGCTTTATTGTCATCTTTCTTCTATTTATCGTCGTCGCCACAGCCTAAATAGTCCACTGCTGAACAAAGGCCTTCTCCATGCTCAATATGTGCACTTGCATTTTTTGTTCATGCAAAATATTGTAAACATATAACTATGCTATATCATGTACCGCACATACTGAATGTTTCATTTACACAACTCTCAAAGAAACTGCATAAAACCCTATAAAAGTTGTAAATGTTTTCTCATCCATTAAATATATATTTAGTCTGAGAGTCTATCCGTACATATGTGTTATAATATATGTGTGTACGTACGTTAATGTGTTTCTTTTTGTTTATCAATTTGTATTTGTCCCCATATTATCGGCAACACGTCGGTCGGCTTACTTCAGAAGGTTTTTAGTTTATATAGAGCAGTGCACTTTGGTGTGACAAGTTGATTGAGTGTGATTGATTGATTTCTTGTTGACAGTGAAATCTATGTTTTAAAATAAGTGTTTTTAGGTTAAGTTTCTGCTGATGAGGAAGCTTCTTGCGTTTTGTATTTTGGAATTTTAACTGTTCTGAAAATAATTCATTCTACTCCCAATATTTATTTGCCGGCAAAAATACAGAAAATCACAAAAATTAAAGTACAAAATGCCTCACTTGATGAGTGGTGTTTAAGGAGATCATTACTGTCTTCGTTTTATTTTACTACTTAAAAGGTGAAGCGCTTTCAACTCTATTAACGCGGTTTGGTCAGTCAATGACCAGATTTATAGAGTTGCAATCATTAACACATATCTAAAACTAATCTTATACAAGGTGTTGATTTGCATTTGTGCCATATTTCAGGAGGAGGACATAAAATACGTAAATAATCGATTGGAATTACAGTAGAAAAATTACGTACCAATTTTTTTTTGTTGATTTGGGTCGAGAATCATTAGCATAATTACGTCCTTGAATATGGCACGGATGCAAATCAACAGCTTGTATATTCAGCTTAAAACAAACAAAATCACATCAAAATATTATGTGGTGGTTTCATCTCCTCTATAGACTCCCACGAACGCGTCGACATTTCTCATACACGTTACTACCGAGTCGGTTCATCGTTCGGTTTATTGGTCGACGTTTGTTACCCAGCTGATAAACCTTTGTATTAGCTTTTATAATACTATCTTTGGACTATATATTGTGGCCGGTAACCACTTTAATGATTAAAACACCAATTTATTTACGATGCTGTAAAATTGTGCTTGATTTTTTATTAGCGTTATTATTAATAATGAAATACATTTATGAGAACGTCAATTGCAGTTTAGATGGAGTTTTGAAATCATTTTTAGTCCTCGCTTTTACAATAGGACTAATAAAAAGTTGAAGAAAGTTAAAAAAATATATTTTTCTTCTTGCTATGCTTCAGATGTATTTAAGCCAATCATTAAGGATAGACTATACTACAAGTACCCAAGGATTACATAGCTCCCATCTATCATTGGACTGACATAAGCTGATGATATTGACAATAAGATATTATATATTCATTAATACATTTATATAGAGTGAGCTTCTCTACCAACCAATTTTCAAGGTCCTCACACCTCTCTAGTCTTTCCTTTAATGGAGTGTACAAGAGCATCAGAAACTAATTATTTTCCTTATACTACGTGATCTGATCATATCTATGCCATGTTGAAGCAAAAGATGGAACAATTTACTCCACTTCTTCTCACCCATCATCTACCTACCCATAGAGTGTAGGCCCATTACCAAACCAGCATTAAAGAACCAGCAAAAACATCTGCCTATCTTCAAAACAATTGTCTTTTGTTAAAGTTACGTCACAAACGTCACAAACGACGATAAGACATTATTACTGCGACTGTTTGTTCGTTTTGCAATGTATTAAGTTACATACGAAGATAGAAGGCAATCGAGGACGTAGTATATGTTATTGCTGAAGATATTTGCATACAAGTAATAATATTGTTTTAGTCTTGTGTTGTGTAGGTTTGTAGAGGGATCAATTGAAGCAAGGTATGTGGATGGAATCGTAGAGAGATACAGATATGAACATTTTTGTAATGAGTCGCCATGTATTGTATGGAAAGGTTAAAAATTGTAAAATATGAGATGTGTATATTTTTTTTAGTTAAATGGCAATATAGTTATCATTACGAAACATGAATCGTCTCAATTAGCATGTCCAACCAATTTGAAAATGCCTTTAATTGCTGGATGCGTTCTATAGATCTGGAAGCAGTTGGGATCTTTTTTTGGGGGCTTTCCATATCGTTCCCATCACAACTTCTTTCTGTCATAACCCATGCTTATGTCCTCATACAATGGAGACACTCAAAACAAAAGCAAATCAAACTACATATGAAACATCTCCGCCATTTCGCTACTCTAGCCCCACGAACAATCAACTATGAATGAATGGAATATCCATCTAAGTCCACACAATAAAAATACTCAATGAACATTGACATACAAAAACGTCGCCCGTTTAATGAGTTGCGAGAGATAAAAAACACCGCGGCGGCACCACAAAGGGAGGCAGAGCAAATAAAAGATCACAGTCAATGTAAAAGGTTCGCGTATTGTTTTATATTAAAGTGAAATAACAATAGGTAGCCCTTTCAATGGATAATGCCGCCACAATGAGCGGGGTTAAGCTTGGGTTGTATGGTGGTGAGAATGTATGCATACGGTGGTTCATTTGGCTATGAAAAGTTTAGTTGCGGTTACTATGAAGCTGTAATGCAGAATCATCATATCAGATCATCAATACAGAATCATCTGTCTTTTTTTCATGCATCAACCTTTATATCATCATTTCATTTTTACCCAGACCATATTGACAACAACCAACTAGGATGTCATTATTGATTCTAAATTGAGCCTTAAAGCCATCTAAACCCACAATTTTTTTTAAGACTACTCCCGCTTTACTTTGAAAACTTGTTTCCAAATACCAAAGAAGAAGCTCTTCTTCTGCTACCTATTAATTACTAATAAGACTACTTCTTAAATTCTCCAATACTCATCAACTCAAGCATTAGACGTCCCTCATTGACAATGAAATCAATGATCAAATCGGTTGGAAGTACCTGCAACCTTTGTCCAACCACCTCCAATATTATATCATTAAAATCCCTAACAAATCCTCCTCCATATAACCTCATCCCAACCCGATTCGAACATAAGTGGACAACGTAGGTCTTGTGAACATAATGTAGTAGTGAAATACAACATCACATTGTACCGTCACCTGCACACGTCAGTGTATGCGCTCGCGCTTCTTATTATCTTGTGCATCACGCTTTTGTTTTTGTAGGTACTTCACAGTGGGTTTTTGAAGTGGAGAGATTAAAGGGTGTTGTTTGGGCTAGATTCAGCTGTTGCTTACAAAGTAGTTGTTTACAATTTGGTGACTGTCTGATTAATTGGTGTGAAAAAGGCTCGCCCAGTTTGAGGTCAGTTGAATCTTCTTATACTTAACTCATTTTGATTTGATTGCGATACTTTGCCCAATATTTTCGTGCGAAAAACCACAAATAACAGTTTGAAATCATTTAATACTTTCACTGTTATTGAACTAGTATTCAACTTTTCTATTGTTTATACCATTTTGTGTGCAGCTCTATGTAAATTCGGCGCTGGGTTGTGTTTATTTCTCTTTCAGCTCTTCATAGCTTTCGACATTCGTCGTCGTTACTGACCTATGAATTTGCAACCATAATATTGAATAGTCATGTTTTATTGTTTTGAACCAGTCTATCGACACTGGAGGATTGAATTGACACTTGACATAAATATTATCTTAAATTAAACATTAAACCAAAAAATTACAATTACACCTGCTCACTGATGGCTTTGGACGCACTCCCGCGCATTGTCTTTTATTGAATGATTTAGTACATTTGTATGACAAGCACTCATGCTCAGCAATGTATGAAGATGCATGGCATATGCATGATGTATTGCATACGTTGCCAATATGACGTCGTCTTAACGTCTTTATCAATGTCATTCATGCTTTTTTTGAGTCTTTTTTGTATGTTGTTGCAAAGTGGTAATTTTTGTCGTGTTGGTTACATTGTTAAATGGTAAACTGTTGATGTAGTATGGGAGTAGGTATGTTAACACTATTCAAATGTGTGATGTCTTCATGCTTTTTTGATCACCAAAATAGGCTTTCTGTCAGATACCCTATAAGTTTTTCAAGATAGACTATGAGTTCCTTCTTTGGGGAGCAAATAATGCATTAGTGACGATTTATGTCATATTTTTTTAACAAGAGCATCTAAAATAGCAGCCATCAAATTATACAGGAGCCGAAGCCCGACTTGCAAGATCGTTTGATTAAAAGAATTATCACGGCCCTGGTACGCGAAGGTTTGAAGGAACAAAAATGGGATTTAGTCAGTAAAAATATGTCATTCCTGCTGCACATCTAGGTGCCATTTATTGTTTTCCAACCTCAAAAAATTATGTATTATGTCCATCTAAATCGTAACTGTATCAAAACGGTCCCTAACCGCGCCATCTCCTAACTTAACCCACACTGGGCGTTCATTTTATAGCGTCGATAAGTGAGCAAGGGCAGTAATTACCGCTAATGGTTTCGATTGCTTGTGACAAATGGACAAACAGATTCGCCCGCGGACCGCATGTAACGCATATATTATGGACCTGTTAGGATGATGGCTTTTGGTAAGTTTTGGCTTGATCGATTGTTACGGACATTCTGTTGAAATTAAAATATCTTATTTAGAAAAAATATAGCAAACATTAACCAATTAAAATTTATTATTAATACTATGGGGTAATTACTTTTCTATTCTCGTTAAGTATTAATTAACCGATCTTTGAATGATCTCGAATTATCTTGTTATGTCTTATCCTTGCAATAAAATTCTTAATATGTTAAAGTTCTGAAAGACCACCATGAATACTTCTAAAGGACAAAATAACAAATAAATACATACCAATTATTAAAAATACTTTTAATACACTGGTCAACAGCATTTTTGGTGCATAATTGTTGACCAGTGATAGGTCTGTATCAATGAAAACTATTTCATATACCTACCTACACAACGACAAATTAGTTAAAAAACTATAAAATAATATTAAACAAATCACTTATCAACAAAGAACTTCTAACAAGCCATCACAATATTATTCTAGACAGGTATATTAACAATTTGTAATATTTTATATACAATGCATTCATTAGTACATTCATTTACATACAAATTGTGATGAAGCTATTAATTGATAGCTTCTTGTATTCATTAGAATATTGTTTCTGAATATTCTATCAAGCATCTGTTTATAAATTATTGAATGGGTACTATCTCTCATCATCATCTTCTTCCTGCCCTGTTCCCAAGTCATTTGGGGTCGGCGCAACATGTCTTTTTCTTCCATTCCTCTCTGTCAGACGGCATACTTACATCCACTCCCTTCTGCTTCATGTCCACTTTCAGGCAATCAATCGATCCACCTTTTCCTCGGTCTACCTCTATGGTATGAGTACTATCTGTTCCCCACTATTTTGTAAAAGAAAGCCTATGTCCACCAAATTTTATTTTAATTCGTTCAGTTGTTTAGGCTTAAAACCGCGACAGACGTTTATCGAATAGTAAGATTTTTTAATCCAAAAATTATTAATGCATATTTATAAAATCTATCCCAGTTTCCTTAATTTATCCGATAACATCTTCATACAAACAAAATCTAGGCTCACTTAAATCTCTTCAAGCACCCATTCTTTGCAAACAACAAACAAACACACCTTGCACACTGGTATTTTAACAAAACCACAACACAGTGGAGAATAAAATTTTAATATAAAATGCCTCAAAACGCCGCCGCGGCCTCGAATCCCGGAATCCGGGAATATTAAGTGTTGTTCTTTTTTGAGGCGATGTGGTTGTTTGAACTCAATATGTGGTTGCTCATTTAGTGACCGGGATTAACAATAAAAACGAAATTTGATCATTGCGGCCGACGCTACGGTGATCCGTTAAGGGGAAGCTGGGATGCATTTTGTCCAGCTTTTAATTAAATTCTTGTTAATATTTTTGAAATTGTGGTTTTATTCAAGAATGGAATTTTTGTTAAGTATGTAGGATAGAGAGAGATATTGTTTTAACTTTCAATCGAATCCATTAAATTCGGTTATTTTATATTTTGTCAGGCATTTTCAAAATTTGTAATGGTTTTATTTCTTTTTGAATATCTATTTTTTTATTCAATATATTTTTCAAAATATTTTCTATTCTCCTTAATTAAATAAATACGAATATATAACATAAAAATAATTATTTTCATTTAATACGAATAATTTGAAAAGCGTCAAAAATTTTAATATCCCAAACCAACAGCAACTTCACCTTAACCTCACATTTGCCGCGTTATCAGATCATCGTCCAGCCTGTCCAACGTAAATAAATCCAATAGTTTACTGCCCAGCCATTGTTATTCTCATTAACCCTTTGTCTCATTAGACCCCAACTTCATATTCTACCTTATTTTTATTCCCGATGACAGCTGAGATTAGATTTTTCTTCCTTTTTTATTTTTTCAAAAAACTTTTGTCCACCATCTTTGTTTTTCTTTTTTTTCGTTTTTTTTTCGACGTATAAAATTTCAACCAGCCTTATAATGTTTAGTGTTTATTGCTTGATATGTTTTTTTTTCGTTCACATATGAATTTTTCGAATACATTGTTGTCAGTGTAAAGACTGAATTTTATTGTTGAATTGTCGTGTATCTTCGACGATTATGATTGTAATTAAGTTTTAATTGAGTACATAATGGTTTAATGAAAATTAAAAATGTCTTTATTTAAAGATGTTTAATTTCTTTGTCTCAAAATTGGAATTAATTGATACAAATGAGGTGAACTTTTGAAATCAATTAGTTGGTCATTAAGAGTTGATAAGGAATGCTTCCTACATGGGCATTATATATTAAAGTGAAAAAACTAAGCGTGTTTGGTTGTCCACATACCTTCATGCCAACCTTTTTATGTCGTTGTCAGATGCAACCGCTATTCAGCTTTCTTACAAATTGCTTTTTGAAACGAATTTTTGAAATCGAAATACAAAAATCCATTATCCATGGAGCAGGTTGTACGCAAATTGGGGGCTTGTCCAGAAATCGGTGATAGTGGAAGGTAAAAAACAACCTTCGTATATTAATAGAATATGTAGTTATAGTTGCTATTTCATTTATCTAACTATTGCCAGTGCTAGTAAACAAAATAAACGAACTGTTCCCACAAAAAAAGCAAGCTCCATATATTTTTACCAAAAGACAAAGGTGATTATTTGCTAAGTTACGCAATACTTAATATCCAAAAGCACGGAGTCTTTTATAGCGTCAAAAACCCTCCTTAAAACATTGCGAAAGTAAATAATATAGTATCTTAGTACTTCAGTTAATTTCCGATATCGAAGTTACTTGAATCTCGGCTCAAATTATTCTAAAGCCGGGTTGCAGCGAATTAGTTAACACGTTTGACTAGCAATTTAGACGCCTAGTGCATTATCTGCCTTACTTCGATCTTCGTAAGAGGTGGGTAATTTCTCATCGTCTTAAAGTTGCTCCGTTGGTAGTCTTTAGTCGGACTAACATTGATGCAGTATTTTTTTTTTCTTTCTGGAAATACGAAATGAAAATCTATTATTGTGTTAGTAAATCTCATCATCCTCCGAGCCTTTTTCCCAACTATGTTGGGGTCGGCTTCCAGTCTAACCGGATGTAGCTGAGTACCAGTGCTTTACAAGGAGGATATGTTAGACCTGAATCCGTCCAAGTGCTCTGTTGTCACTTTCACCAGGAAGAATAACATTATTTCATCTCACTACACCTTAAAGGGTCAGAAAATTAACAAATGCGATAAAATTCGTGATCTTGGCGTGATATTCGATACTAGGTTGTTATTTGATGAACATGTAGATAATATTGCGAAAAAAGCTTCTCGAGCTCTTGGGTTTGTGATGCGAATGTCGTCCTGTTTCAAGGAAGCTAAAACATTTAAAATATTGTTTTGTACGTTTGTCAGGAGTATATTAGAGTATGGTTCCCAAATTTGGAACCCCAGATATGATAAATACATATTTCGATTAGAAGGTATACAAAAAAGGTTTATTCGATATTTATGCTACCGTACCAGGACTGAATACAGATCCAGTGACTATTTTAAATTGTGCGCTAAGTTTCATCTCCTGCCATTAGTAAATAGAAGAGAAATCTCTGATATTATTTTTATATTAAAGATACTAGCTAATAATATTGACAGCCCTGAACTTCTTTCAAAAATGTGTATTAATGTTCCAGCGATAGTGACCCGACATTATAAACCGATCCATCTACCAATAGCATCATCAAATTATAGACAGAATAGCTTTGTGTGGCGAGCAGGAAAGTCACTTAACATATCATGTAAGTCACATGACATTGATATCTTTAATGCTAACCATGCGACAGTGAGAAGGATGCTGAGCCGTGATTTCTTTAAAAAATATACAACTTGATTGTATTGGATGATTGAACTTTGTAGTTGTGTATTATTGTGTAATTCAATACTTTGATGTCTGTACACAATATAAGTATCATGTATACAATAGTTTAAAAGTGGGGACCTATAATTGGCTGCATGTTACATAAATTGTCTTATAATTATTAAATGTTACTGCTGTTGGTTCTCCTAAAATTAAATAAATAAATAAATAAATAAATAAATAAATAGACTGCCCTATCTGACCGCCTCAACGCAGTTACCCGGGCAACCCAATACCCCTTGGTTAGACTGGTGTCAGACTTACTGGCTTCTGACTACCCGTAACGACTGCCAAGGATGTTCAATGACAGCCGGGACCTACAGTTTAACGTGCCATCCGGTACACAGTCATTGGTGTTTAAGATATACTTAGAAAGTACATACAAACTTAGAAAAGTACTTATTAAGTAAGTTAAAGTAGTAGTTATTGTATTAGTAAATCTACTGAAAAGCAAAGTATTTAAAAATATCCATTT
Source organism: Helicoverpa assulta (assembly GCA_963856015.1). NCBI lineage: Eukaryota > Metazoa > Arthropoda > Insecta > Lepidoptera > Noctuidae > Helicoverpa > Helicoverpa assulta. Next base: position 7,149,808 of record CAWLCW010000027.1, read on the forward strand.
ACATGACTAGAAGTGAGTCGTAGTGAAGGCTATTTTCGTACTTTTTTGGGTTGCGACAATCCGTGTAAGAACTAAGTATATTTTGGAACACTTAAAGTAAACCAAAAGATACCTACCATCAAATCTCAATAATAATTAATATCAAAGGTCCAAACCCCAATACTTTATTAAAACGTAACAAAAGATTAGATAGGGCTCACGTAAAGGTCGTTCACACTATCCTTTGTCGCTGCGACCGGCGATCCGTCAGCGTACAGATATGGATGTCATGTGTTTTATACAGGGTTGCCGCTACGCTTTAATTGATTAAAAGCTCTGAGGGAAAACTGTGGAGTGGTCTGATATATAATATATTTTATATAAAAAGTTATTTTATTCGATATTGTTTTTCTGTTGCAACATAAATATTATCATGATGGTTTTAAAATCAATTAGGTTTGTATTTGCAAGAGCTGAACGAAGGCTTGCGATGAACATTAGAAACTGGTTGAAATATCAAGAGGTCACAATTTTTGTTTTACATGATTAAAGCTTCAAAATAAATTAACAGTGTCATTAATTTTACTGTCGGCCCGGGTCCGTAGATTATATCATTACACATGAACCAGTGAATCATTTATAATTTTTACAAAACCTCAATTATTAAAATATAAAAAATACATTCACAATAATATATTATGCGTCAACTCCACCGCACTTTTGTTAGTGACAAAGTTTGACAATGGTCGCGGCAAGCTTAAAGGGCTGACGAACAGGTGTAGCGGCGACCAACGCTCTCTCGCGTCCTCCTCCGACCATGCAAGAGATAAGAGGATGCTGATTACTTACTACTAAGTTATTTTTACACTTATCCTAGGTTTATCCTAGATAGGAAATCGGATTACTGCCGACCGTTGATAGAGTTGTGATTTTAGATAATGGGAAAATTATTATGTGTTTGTGTTAATCTTTTTTTTTCAGTTTGGAATTGTTGAATGACTTATGTATGTTATGGACCAAGTGATAAATTGGGCATTATACATAATGCCCGGTCATTATGAAAAATGCCCAATATGAGAGTGCAATTTGATAATAATTATTCAAATAATCAAATTGACCGGGCACTATACATATTGCCCGTGACCTTTTTGGCAAAGTAATATAAACATATTTAATTTCATTTTTTTTATTGTTATTGACATTTAACTTAAACTAAATATTAATAGCATGCAACATGCAGCAAGCATGGCTTCTGTCACGGCTCCGGCGCTGCGGGGCTCCGGCGGTACCATGCGAGCTTATCGTCGCAGATGGTTTTCACGCCCGCCGCCGCGGCTGAGGCTGGCCGGCGGGGCCGGCCAGCAAGCCGAAAAAAACCTACCTGCGCCTCAGCACGCAGGCCGCCTTGACCCTCCGCGCCTACGCGGTTTTGAATTGCACTCTAGGGGTAGGGCAGACAAGACTACGTGGAGTCGGGTTTGCAGCGATTCGTTTTCGTCACTGACTTCAATTTTTAATACAATGTTTTGAATCCAAATTAAAAACGATGCCGAGTAAGTAAATTAGATGACAATTGTCCAATAAATAATTTTGTGGTTAGACTTAAAATTTCCCATTAAAAAAGAACATATAATTTTCGAAACAATAATCATAAAATATGTAGCAAGTAACAGAATTTATTTATTAGAACAACCGCCACCCTCGCATCGCATAAAATATAGCTTTATTATCAAATTGCCCAACTGTCATGTAGCAATATAATAATGCCCGTGCAATGTGATAAATAATGAAGTTAAGATAGTTATTAATCACTTGGCCCGATAAAGCTAGACATTATTCATAATGCTCGGGCATTATAAATAATGCCCGAATTAATCACATGGTCCATAACATGTATATCTTATTGAGGTTTAAATAATGTATAAGGAGTTCTTTGTATTGTACAAGAGTAAATAGGTACATTAAGTACGTATTTTATGTTTGTAGCTACATCAAAACTAATCTACATAGTTATCTTGTAGGTGTACAGTTAAATTGTAAAGTTTAAGGTGTATTTTTGTCTTTTACATGCAAGTTTACACTTTAAGAAAAAGTTTAGACTGACAATCTCCTATACTGGAATATATCATATCATATCACCCTTTAATGGACTTCAAAATAAACAAGACCAACTTTATCATATATAAAATAACAGATAACTCATACAACATAGTATGTGTTTTCTATACATTAAGTTGTAAAGTATAAGTCTTTTTTTCAGAAGTCCTTTGCGGTGGTAATCGGTTGGCTTTTAGTGTTTTACCGAACAATTGAAAGGTTCGATAAGCTAAGTAAGAGCGGCTAAGGGCAGCCCTTAATGGGAGTAGGCTCAGGACATTCTAGGAGGTCTATACTTAGAACTAAGGGACGTAATCAAGACTAGTTTGGTAATAAAGCCTATCAGAATTCAGAAAGTAGCTAGGACTTAGTCAAATTATTATTTGAAATGGTTCTAATTTCAAAATTGAAATGATTATTTTCGTGACGATGGCTTTTCTTAGCTGCCAGTATTACGACATCAGTTTTAAATACCTCCATAATTATTTGTTATAGGTACATACCTACCTAGGTATATTTTGGTTTTCTTAACAGATATTTTCATAGCTCTGTAAAACCTATAAAAATGTCACTAACGAAATGTATAATCACAGTAAAATAAAAAACAAGTGCACGATATCCTCAAAATTGGGGAAATCAAGAAGACAACTTTAAAATCGCTGGCTCTCACAAATTAGGGCAAGCCCTTATCGATGCGGCTTTTCAGTTAAATGCTTACACGGGGCAATAGTGCCAATTTGTTGCATATTATCTACTACGAGGGGACAGATAAACTGACAGATTGGCATGTACTTAGTCCGTGGTGGGCGTCTGGGAAAAATACTCCTTATTTGCAAAAGGATAATTGCTCACTATTCATGCAGGTACCATCTCGTTGATATGTTGACTCAAAAGTGACGGACATTAGCCAATTATGTTGGTTCAATTGTAGGTTTGTTTTATTTTAAATGGGGTAAATCTATTGAAGTTTCAAATAGTTCAAAAAATGTAACCTTACTCGTAAGATTGTAATGAACGTTTCTTCTTTGAATCTAAGCCATACTAATATTAACACGAAATGATCTCACCAAAATAAAGAAAGATTCATACCCTCTTGCAAATGGCACAGTAGTTTTTTTTGTACTTAATATTTTTCAGCCCTCCTTTTAAAATGATATATCTTTTTTTTGTAATTTTTGCCACTGTGCCTGCTGCTAAGTACAATAAGTTTAAAATACAGCCTATGGATTATTCCTCATCTGTACCGTTCTTAAATTAAGACTTATTTTAAAAACAAGACTATCGACATTCATCAAATTGCTGATCGGATGCGCGGGCGTAATGCAGCTACAAATTACCATGAATATAGTTAAATTCATTACTTTATTACTTGACATGGTTGTAAACTACAATTATGTTTAAAACGTTTTCATTTTAATCTTTTAAAGCATAAATTCATAAATTCAATGAAGGTCAAGATATGGCTCAAATTAAAGCGTTTACATACATTATACGGGTTCACTTTTCTTCTTAAATTTTTTTTTTATCATAATCGCTTTTTCACAAAAACAAAGCTTTTTTTTATTTTTTTCAACAAAGGATTTTAAAAGCTTCAAGCCTATTTTTTGTTATTAAGTTCATTTCATTGTGCAAGATTGTGCAGATTCACCAATCTCAAGCTTAATTTATTGTTGTGTCCGAAGACCGAATCAAAGCTAAGTCGCATCTATACTTATGGTGCAATTTATTATACCTACACAATTTTGTCAATTCCCAAAATGGTATGTTCCATTAACGAAAATCATTCTAAAAATGCATCCCCCAAAAACCTATGTCCAACGGGCCACTTTGAAAGTCCCGATCGATACTGTCTAGTTCACGAGGTCGTAATTGTGATATGGGCCGTGAGAATATTCAATTAAGCGGGCGAACTTAATTGCAACTTGATAAAGTTAAGTTGGCTCTAAGTGAACTATCTTCCGAACTAAGTTAACTGACCATTATCTTTGCCTTTGTGCTCGGTAGCTCCGTGCTCACCTAATTGGGGGTAGTACGGGGGTTGAAACTTGTGGATGTGGTCCGTTTATGAAATTCTGTTCTAGGAAGTGTGAGTGGAATTCATTTGCAAAGCACTTGCATTACTATAGAGGTACATAACTTATTACACATAGCAACATTTTCTAAAGCCTCTATTAAAGGATATATTGTGAGATTTAATTAAACCTGGTTTGTTCCTCTGGAATGTAATCACAATTTCACTCGATGGATATTTTGTGTCGATAATATTCTTCACATGTCATTCCTTCAAGTAATGTTGTCATTTTATTCTGCACTCTCAAAACCATTACATAGTCAAAGTTATGTATTTAGTTTTTGTCTTGGATTTTTATATTTTTATGATGATGGTGTCACCTAACAGCAACCTACAGTTTTTGATATGAATACACTTGAGGACGAAATGCAATCTCGATCTTTCAATATCTTCTTACCTCTAATTTTCAAAGGTTTTTGGTTCCTAGAATATCCACACTAGTTCGGTCGGTACTACGTCCGGTGCCGTCCGACTCTAATCGAGTTATTGTGAGCGGCACAATGCCGCAATCAGCTGCACCCGCAGTCTCTGCAGGTGCCGTATTGTCGCATATACCGGGAAGGGGTTCCGTTTTTCCTTCTAGAATATTCTAGGAGCCTTCTAGAGGCTCTGGAAAATATTCGATGACCCTAAATTATCGATGAAAAATATTTACTTACTTTTTCACACTTTTGCAATAAAACTGATGAGCCGATTGAGTTCCAAATCTCTGCATTGACTCAAAATAAGCTGGAAATATAATTAAAATTCGTAAAAGTATTAACCGTTTGAAATGGAGTTTCGTAGTACCTACCAATAGAACGGTATTCTCCGGTAGGTATTTATCTTGTAAAGAATTTATATACTACATATTTTTACAAATAAATCCTTTTAAAATAAATTTTCATATTAGATATGCAAAACTCTTTTTGAATCGAAACTGCTTTTTCCAGAAAAGGTTTTGTGCTCCTTATGACTTCACATTTTATTATTTTCTGCTTATAAAACTTTAGGTAACTACTGTAATTTTAAGTGTTTCGAGGATTTTAATTTACAATGTCGTAAACCCTTCATTGTCTAAATAAACAGCAGGCGTTGCAACAAAATCAATTTTAGGAATTTTAAATATTGAAACCTTTCACGACAAAATTAATACGGTAACAAAACTCCCTTTATTTTATTACCCGCATTAAATTTCAAGTTGATTCATGAGCTCTTCGGAAATAATAAAGAAACGTAACGACTTTATATTATTGGCAGTACAAAAAATCAATTTGAGACAAAATTCATAACATGCAACATTGTTTTAATTGCAAAAAAGATTTTCTTATAATATTTTATAGGACGGCCGGTGGCCACCGCGAGGTACAATAAAGGACAATGAAGAAAACAAAAAACCGGTTGCAAAACAATGCTGGCCGCGCGGCGTTGCTTGACGTTTTTATCATTTCGTGCGGAGAACAAAAGCTGAAGGCTTCCTGTTGAAGCTGCATCACCATTCTTGTGAGGCCACGGACACACGGGTCAAAAGGATGGCCAATATTATTTGAAAAGTCAGGCTTTCATCTAAAATGACGGAGATGAAAATTACATTCGAAAAAGTAGTTTTCTAAACTATCCTGTGAAGACAAATTATTAGGTACATTGATATTCTCAACAGAAAAAATCTAATGAAAATCGAAAAAAAAAAAACTCTATCACACCCTTTTATTTGTCCAAAATAAGACAACTTCACTGAAAATTGGAAAAAATACAGCTTTAGCTTTGGCAATTATCCCTGAACTGTAATTACTGCAGAGATTTATACTGTTACTGTTACAGCCTTTTTATCGTCCCATTGCTGGGCTCAGGCATTGAGCATTAATCACCACGCTTGCTCAATGCGGGTTGGTGATTTCAGACTATATAGTCCAGGTTTCCTCAAGATGTTTTCCTTCACCTTTTTATCAGCCATTGGTGTCCAAGATACACTTAAAAAGTACATACAAACTTAGAAAAGTTGCATTGGTACTTGTCTGAACTGGAATCGAACCCAAACCCTCCTACTCGAGAGGTTGGTTCTTTATTCTCCAACCATTTCCCCCGTATGTCCCCCAAACTGTTGTCCCGATACATTAACGTACAATAGAGGTGGACGATCTATTCATTGGCGCCACAATGCGATCAGATCGTCCGATCGCATCGCATCGCACGTGATCGCACTTGCAACGCACTGATAATAACATCACTGTACCATGTAATTTGAATCCTGATCGGACGATCAGAAGATCGGACGATCAGTCCAATCGGAAAGTCGGAAGATTCCGAACGAATAGTTTATAGGACGCGTAGACAATAAGTTATATGTGTAATGTGGGTAATATTATATGGTAGCTTTTGTTTCTTTGATATTTACGCTAAAATATTGGATCAGATAAGGATACATGACTATAGAGATTTCTCTGCCGGCTTGGAGCTATTCTACAGAGGCGAGTCATGTTTCATTTTCACATTCCTGTTGCAATTTTTAATCTAATTAATTCATTAATAATTGAAAATCCTCATCTCTCTCAACTGTGCCTGTCACTGTGCCAGTCATAATCTCAATCCAAATGATGACTTCATCCAAAATACTCAGCATAGTCACAAAATCATTGACTGACATTACCCATATCTAAGATTCACAGTAAAACAAAATTAAAAGTCATTACAACCTCTAACGGAACATGAACACGAATGAAATCCAATCACAGCTCAAAGAAATAAAATGGCCAACAATAGTGGCAGAAAACAAAGAGTGAAAAGACAAATAATCGTCAGGTATCGGGTCTCGTATTAACAAGGAGTGTTCGAGGCATTTGTCAAAAGAATAACACAATAACTGTTATGGATAACCGATAGTTTGTTGCCTAGTTAAGTCTAACGAGGACGTGGTGCAACCTGCCTAACGGATGGGGACACATTGGGAGTAAATAGAATTTATTTAAAACTTTATTTAGGGAATGCATTAAAACGTAATAAAAATAGGGCGTAGATGACATTTTAAATAAGTAGGTCATAAAAGAGATATTAACAAAAAACACTTTGATGGAAATTCGATAGAACTTTCAAAATCTTAACTTTAGAAAAAACCTTATGAACGATTCGCCAATTTAGGAAATGTCCCTTGAAGACTCACTCTCTTATGTGTAAGTCATTCAATGGAACTTCACTTACTGCGGATTTCAATAACCTAACTATACCCATATCTATCTATCTGTTGATTTAGTTACTTATTAAAAATAGATTATGATATTACATGAGCCATACCACATTCCTATATCTAAATCAGACACACGATAACAGGTCATCGAAACCCACCGTTAATGAGACGACTAAAATTCCAACAAAAACAAAAGCCAAACACAAACAATCCCATCCCAGTATGCCACAAGAACATCTCGATACAAATGCGAGGCGACGGGGGGCCGCGACCGAAACGCGCGCATTGTTGCTCGTTACCCGCGACTCGCGACAAATCGCAGTCGCGACCCCGGTGTGTCCCGGCCACTAGTCAGCTAATTGTGTGCTATGAGAAACAATGCAATTATTTAACGTACGAGACGATTATTTGCACGTCGGGATAGATTATAATTTTGCTGCTGTTTTTTTTGTTGTTGAGGAGAATTGAAAAGGAAGTTGAATGCGCTTTTAGAACTAGTTAGCATCTGCTGTGTGTAGCAGTGAATTCGTGATTAAGGAGATAGGTATGCCAAAATAAAATAAACAACAACAAAAAAATGGAAACAACTCGCAAAAATTAAAATTCAGTACGCTAATAAAGCTCTAATTATGTCATTTGAATTCGACCCGAAAATATCTCGAACGGATTCGGCGAAATAAAAAAAGGCAAGTAAAGAAAAAAGGACGATAACTTTTTAAAATCGCATTCCAGAAAACAATGTTCAGTGGACTGACGGGCCTCAAGGCGAATGCATTAACGAAGTACACCTTCTTTGATATTAAGTGTATTATTTTTTACTTGGTTTTTATAGGGATCCTCTGAATGAGAGCAGAAGTTGATTCATTTCGGTATTTTTTTTTATTTTTTCTGCTGCAACTTTGTGATTATTTTGATCGTGGCTTTGATCATGTTGGAGTATTTAAAAGTATTTTATTAGAACGTTCAAAAGTTCGACCACCGAGTAAACTTTTGCATTGGCTGAGTGTTTTAAACATACCTACTTATATATTTAGGTGATATCCAAAAAAACACACTCAATTTGCATTAGCAGCTTCCTACTTTGACATACCTACACTAAGTATTCCATTAAGACAAAGAGCAGTAGACAACCACAGAGGAAACAACCTTAAGAATCAACTGTGATTCCATTCAAATTACACACGGAACCCACCATTCTACCAACCAAGCGACTTAACTCATACTTTTTGTTCGTATCTCTTTGTAACACACTGGTAGCTCTCTCAGTCGCCCGAAGCAAATCGCTGCTTATACCACACCGCCCGGTAATTTATTATTGCATTTTTTGCATTATCAATAGCCTATACTCTTCGACTTTTTTCCTATATTAAAATGGCTATTGTTTATGAAAAATCGTTCGCGATTCTTATCGAGGGACGTCGATGGTTGTGCGTCTTCTGAAATTAGCTCCTGTTGTAATATTGTGGTTTGTTTGTAAACGCTTTCTTTTTATGGGTTTTGAGGAGTGTGGTCTTTAGGGTTGGATAGACATAAGCATATTGAGGAATATGAGGTCTAGTGTTAAAGTTACGCATCGATACTTAGCAGTTCTTGTCGTTCAAAAAAGTAGGCTACTCATATTCGTTCATACTTATTTAAATTACCTCTTACACGTACTACCTACAAGAGCAGTTGAATATCCTGCACCAATGAGTTAAACACAACAGTAAATAACAATAACTGGAATACCATTAAGTACTCCAAATTAGTTACCTAATTAGTTGCCAACATAAATAAATAAGTCAAGTTTCTTACGGAAGCACGCAACCGAACAATGCCACTTTAAAAAATTTGCCATCTTTTCGTCGCCGCAATTTTCTCAATTTGCCAAAGATGTAAATAAGAAAAAATCAAATAAATTGGAAGAGAACCACGACGAATTGTTTCCATGCACCTTATTTGGTAACCGCAAAGTTCGACAAAAGAGGCCTTACAGACTACTGGTCTTCGCTTAAGTGACTTTTTTCCAAAGCTTTGTATTGGGACCATAGGCCATCACAAGTATTGCAAAAGTTGCCAGGTGGGAGATGTGATTTTTACGTATTTGTAAGGTAAAATTGACGGCAAAAATAAGGATAGCAGGACCTCCAGTTTTGAGTTGACTTGGATTGTTACGTGTGCCATTTTCAAAGTTGTAAAAAAAAAGAAACAGCATTTCACTATAAAATAGTTTTAGAGGAAGTCACTGAGATCTCGAGATAGCTACACTAATCGATCGAATAAAAAAAGAGTCCAATTAAATATTATGTACGTATATTTGAACTAGCAACACCTGGCACATCGGTAAGCTGTAGCAATATAAGCAAAAAAAAAACAATTGCCCGCGAAAAACCGTGCATTGTCCGTTCCAAATTCAAAACGAGGAAGGAACGGGAATAATGGCGCTGGTTCTCGAAACAGGAACGTCCAGTTTTTTTAAAAGGGAATCGTTTAAACGGAGGCCGTTCGCAGGTAATCACAGGCGACGCGCACCGAGAGTAAGGGCGAGTGTATATGTGAGGTTATATTGGCTGCAGTATTTTCATCAATTTTTCGTATTCGTAAACCTCCATGGAAATATCAAAGTAGGAAATAGGTTTTGGTGGGCCAACATGAATTATTTAAAGTAGGTAAAGTACACAAAATTAATAATGTGGTTTACATTATTAATTCTGTATAGTTAAATATTTCCTCTTCACGGCTCCTTGATGTTTTTGTAGTGAAAGCGGCAAGCAAAAACGCAGAAACGCAGGTAAACTGCAAAATGAAGTATGTGACTCCACGTAAGAAAACTTCATCTTTTACAGAAACGAGGCACTATTTCCCATCAGTTTCCTAATAATGAAAACCAATTCATGTTTATATTATACTATGCCAGATTGTTATCCCAAAAAAAATATTCTGTCAATTTTCCAGGAAAAAAATCTTAACTTAAAAAAAAATCAAGGCACTCATTGTGCACACCGGCGCACATCGCGTGCACTTGGGATACAGGTGCGCGCGCAGCCCGGAGCGACGCCCGCGCAAACTTCATTCATTGTTACTTAGGCCGGCAATACACGGACCGCTTCATGTGATGTCCTCCTAGCCGATTATCGGCTATGGTGGCTGTTCTCATGTAAGGAGATTAGCCAACTACGCAGGACATATTAAAGTGCACAAGCATTTGCGCAGACACAGGTGCACTCACTATTCCTTCACTCTCATAGCCCGATGGGACGGCAATCCGACACGACCGGAGAGGGATTAGGCGCAGGACCGACATTTACGTGCTCTCCGATGCACGGGTGTATCAATCACCAACCTTCAGTATCCGAGCTGCTTCTGGGAATCGAACCCGAGACCTCGTGCTAACCAGCCGTGCTTGCGACAGCTAGACCAACGAGGCAGTTAAAATGGACCTCTTGAAGCAGTCAGTAAGCTGTCGAAAGCCCGAATTAGTTGACTTTGACTTGACTGCTTCAAGCGGTCCGTGTATTGCCGGCCTTATGTACTGCCGATTATGTTCCTTACAATACAATTTCAGGCTCAACATTGTACCTAACGGTAGGTGACAGAGTGACATAGGGTCCGTGTTGTAGTTAAATGTTTTTGACACTGTTGATTTTGTTTTTTCGTAAAAATCATGAGATCTTTGACTGCCGTGTTAAGGTATGAATCGGCGACCTTTTCATATCTACACAGGTGAATCGATAATATAGACAATCCGTAAAGACCTAGGATATGGTTGACAAAAGCCTGAACTTCTTAGAATCGAAATTACTTTATCACATACGTATATCTATGGCATGTGTAAAATAAAGATGTTACTTGACAGTTAGGAACGAGATTATCCGTTACGTAGTGTTTATAAAAAAATCTACATTAGAATTTTTTTTTCGCTCAACAAAAAATCCCACGCATATTTCTAATACACATATCTCAAACACTCGAACTTCCTTAACGATTAGACCATTAACCAAACTACAGCATAATAAAGTCTAATAAATACACCATCCAATGTCACGCTCATAAAGGAAACTATTTGTAACATAAATAAAATAATTACACCGTCTAGACCGACCGTCGGATGCGCAAACGCATCGGTGATCAGTCACTGCGCCGGTGATTAGCTCGCAAGAACACGTTACTTCGAGACGGAATAGTGATGAATGTCCTTATCACCATTAAGCCATTTAGCAGCCTTTAGTTTTAAAATACATCTTTATGAATATATTAATAAAAGTTTTATAAATTGGGTGGCGATTAATCGAAGCAATCAGAGAGGTATTTTGAAAAATTGGTTACGGAAATTGTAGTGTGATAGTTTCTGTTTTGGATTAGATAAGCCGCTAATAGACTTGTTTTCTTGTGAATGGAACATAATTGACTGATTTAAAAATGTTTCAACATTAAAATGTTGATACATTTTTCGTGAAAAAGGGAATACCAGACTATACCTTTACATTTTTTATCTGCTGTTAGGGGTTTCTCACCGTGCAGAACTGTCTACATCGGATCCGGATAAATATATACTTCTCTTAATCTTCTCCTTTTGTCATTTATATCCACACTAAATGTCACTTATACTGGTCTGGGCGCTCTAACGAGAAAACAAACAAAGTTAGGCACATACGTTCTTTCATAAATAAGCGTATTTTTTCTTACCCATCCTTTTACATCTAAATTCCATCGTATCCAGATTCCTGGACATCTTGTTAGCTGCTCCAAGTAGGTGATATCTTAGAGCAAAGCTTAGTATTCAAGACGTACCAATGATGTTAGTTAGGGTAGCTGAATGGTGCATAGCTTTCTCTCACGTACGCACGGCTAATCGACACGGTTAGGTTCAGAGCTTGATGGATGCGCTTCCAGATAGATATGTATTGTTGTTTCTTTTGTTGCAAAAATATTAGCGGTAATTCCTAGAAGTAAATACATGGTGAGTTTCTTTTGTTTTATTTTGTCACGAATGTTATGCCAAAAAGGGCTTTGAGATGATGATTTTGTAACATTATTTTGGGACACTTTTACGCAACACTTAAGTTGAAGTCAATCAACAATATCAGTCTTTGTATTCGGTATTACGCACATTTTCATGATAGGTATCCATTAGAATACATAGATTTTACAACCAATTTAAAGTCAAACACAAATCTTAATAAACCATCTAATATAACCAGCGTAAAATCAACAACATTACAACAAAGCAATTACAATTTACCTCCAAACAAAACAGTGCTAAATTAATTTCAACACAGCACACAATTTGTCCATTCTATTAATTACCGTTTGAAATTAAACCCCCGGGCGAGTGGATCAGATAATGTTCGAAATTGAATTGTCAATAATTACAAGATTGTGTAAGGTCATGTTGGCTAGCCTCGTGGTGAACACACCTACAATACCTAGATCTAAGATTGTACCTAACATGCTAATTATTACTTGGGTATGTTACGTGAAACTCACTTTCTTCCGTGGTTAAACAGAAATCAATTATAAATGTACTGTTAGAGGTGATGTATGGTTGCAACGGGATGTGTGGAGAAGGTTCATGTTTTCATGTGTTTAACAAATTGTTGGGTTTAGGGAGTATAATAAAATCATTTTCTTATGTGCTATAAACAAAAGATTCTGAACATTTTTATTTCATCTTCTTTGGATATACATAATTAGTGCTATGGGATTTTTCCTTTACGGAATCCTCTGTGGCAGTCGGGATGTATTAAAATTGGTCTTAGCGATAAGACATTTATTTTTCTTTAGATATCTATTATGATTTTTTTGGTAGACTGCAAAAAACGTAATCTTAAAACCATTTTCCTGTTCTTAATTGCTTGCAAGTGTTCCCGTTTATTTTATAGGTGCAATTGTACAGCAAAAATTCGTACCTATTACCTATAATTTTTAAACTAAGTAAATTTTGCCATTTAATCGTTCCCGCTACTGTCCCCCCACAGGCCGAACCCAGCGCCGTTCAATCACAATCACGCGCATCATACGCGTATAATTTCTCACGCATGTTCCCACGTGCGCGGGCGCATGGATATTAAATAAAAGATGGCCGCTTCGAGACCGCGCGCAGTGTAGGGTTGGCTACTATGCTGTGTTGCTGTTTGATGTAGAAGCTAGACGTATGCTGGATAGTGCGGAAATTATTTGTGGAAGATTATTCAAAAAAGGTCCTAGGTTTTTTAAAAGTCTTAAAGACAGACAGTGTTCTGTTATGAAAAATTTAGGTAATTATACAAAAAGCTTTTTAGATTTTTTAGCGTTAAGTATAGGTACCTACATAGTTTTTTTTTGGTTGATTGCAATATGCAAGTAGGTACCTACCTACAGTGCTTATTGTAACAAGCTCGTTTTAGGCATTGAATATGTTTTAAGTAATATTTTAACAAAGCTACAGCAGTCTTTTCCAAAACATCTAATAAACGAATTGTAAAGTATGTGCCTAATCCTAAATTATGCTTAAAGCGGTAAATATTTTCAAATTATGTTGGTGTTGTACCTACCTACATAAAGTTTTTGTAAAGTAGCAAGCATATATTCTTGATTCTGCAAAAGATTATAAAAAATATTTTTCCCACCGTTTAGTTATCGACTCCAAAATAAGGACGCCCCAACCAACAACCACCTGACCTTCGTACAGGTCAGCTGCCAGCCCTACCGAATGCTAATGCCTAGCGGTCACATGATATATTGACAGCTACGGACGGACAAACACGAAGCCTACTCGGCTGTATGTATGTCTGTCTGTGAGTTACTACTTAACAGCCGTGTTATTATTTTGTAGTTTGATACGCTACGTTTCAGCAGTCGTTTGATATATGGCGGGTTTTTAAATAAGTTCGCGAAGCTTAATGGGAGACGTTTAAAGGTAGGTACAGTTATAGATGATGTGGCTTTTTTTTTAATTCTGTGTGCGATTTTGTTGTGTCTTTATTCAATAAGTAAAAATGTAGGAAACTGTAGGTCCCTTGGCAGTCGTTACGGGTAGTCAGAAGCCAGTAAGTCTGTCGCCAGTCTAACCAGGGAGTAATGGGTTGCCCGGGTAACTGGGTTGAGGAGGTCAGATAGACAGTCGCTTCTTGTAAAGCAATGGTACTCAGCTACATCCGGTTAGACTGGAAGCCGACCCCAACATAGTTGGAAAAGGCTCGGGAGATGATGATGGGAAGGCTACCGATTCTAAAATCAATGGTTTAGCGGTCACATGATATATTGACAGCTACGGACGGACAAACACGAAGCCTACTCGGCTGTATGTACGTCTGCCTGTGAGTTACTACTTAACAGCCGTGTTATTATTTTGTAGTTTGATACGCTACGTTTCACCAGTCGTTTGATATATGGCGGGGTTTTTAAAGTGAGTTCGCGAAGCTTAATGTGAGACGTTTAAAAACTAGTGAAGTAAGTAGGTAGGTGCAGTTAGTTATAGATGATGTGTGTGTGTTTTTTTTTATTCTGTATGCGTCTTTGCTGTGACGTTACTAAACTTTGTAATGAATAAGTAAGGATGAGTAGCTACCGATAGGAAAAAAAATGACCAGGTCTACTTATCAATATTTGCATAATTAATCGATGTTCCTATCTAATAATGTGATGAAGTACCTAAGTATCTGAAACGAATTTGATATTGTTCATAAAACGCCTTTGAAATTTTTTGGTGGTATTGTGATTCGTGGTGGCCTAGTGGGTAAAGAACCAACCTCTCGAGTATGAAGGTGTGGGTTCGATTCCAGGTCAGGCAAGTACCAATGCAACTTTTCTAAGTTTGTATGTACTTTCTAAGTATATCTTAGACACCAATGGCTGATAAAAAGGTGAAGAAAAACATCTTGAGGAAACCTGGACTATAAAGTCCGAAATCACCAACCCGCATTGAGCAAGCGTGGTGATTAATGCTCAATCCTTCTCCGTGTGAGAGGAGGCCTGTGCCCAGCAGTAGGACGATAAAAAGGCTGTAACAGAACAGAACAGATTGTGATTTCTATTCCTATTAAGTACGAGTTTATAATTTTTGAAATGGATAACTTACTTTGATAGCTGTTCATTCTTTTGGGTATTGAATTAATTGTCATTAACGTCAATTAAAGCCGTATATACTTACCTAAATCATGGTTAATACCCCAAAAGGCAGAATTGTTGAAACTTAGTAATTAAAGTTAAAAGGATATTAATTAAATCACTTCCCAATTAGGTAAAACAGCAGTCAATTAAACCTTTTGGCTTAGTTTTATATGTAGACTAGCTTTTGCCCGCGACTTCGTTCGCGTGGAATAGTGATTTTTGGTTTGACCAATAGATGGCGCTATATGTCCGAAATAAATTTTATTTTTATATTTTTTTTGTAATAAAAACTATCCTATGTCCTTTCTCAAGTTCCAAACTATGTCTGTACCAAATTTCACACAAATCGGTTCAGTAGTATAGGCGTGAAGAAAAGACAGACAGACAGACAGACAGACAGAAAGACAGACAGACAGACAGACAGAGTTACTTTCACATTTATAATATTAGTTAGGATACCTGTCACAGTTTTTATGGAGTTTTAGAAAGGCAACTTAAACTACATCCTCAACATTATTAAGTAGGTATTCTGTGATTAAATACAAAGAAATCGACCACTTAATTCAAACAGGAAAAGTTTAATCAAAGCGACTAATAAAAGATGAGCAAGTTATCAAATTGAATTTAGGCAATAGCAAGTTCACACATTAATCACTCACATCTACGTACACACAAACAAACAAAATGACTAACAGTAAAGTTAACCACACCATTAATATAACTGGAACACAACAATTAAAATAACTGGTTACGATAAAACTATTGCTAACATTAATTTATTCAACAATACGTCTTGTCACCAATCGGGCAGCCATCATTATTTCGCATTCATTTCGTCTCAGCCAATGAAGTGTCAGAACGCGCCTCCCATACTTCTCTTGGCCAATCAGCGAACGCCATTTGAAAAACAATAGAACATAAAAAATTCCGTCACGCTCTTCTGCGCACGAGTCGACGTTCTAATTCGTGGTAATTCAACTCGTAGACGTTCGGCATTCGTCGGTTTTTATCGTTGAAATCATTTTTCTATTTGGCAATTACGTCTTATTCGTTAATTTGTAATATTTCATTGACCATTTAAAATAATTAGCATTTTATGCTAATAAGCGTGACGTAATTAATTCTGCATCTTCGCTGTGAATAACCACTTCGGTATGTGTTAGGTTTAAAGTAGGTATTCAGTGGTCATGATATTTATAAAACCAAATACCTAATAATTTCCAAAACAACCGTATCTTACAACTAATTGTCCTTAAAGCACTTAGGGATATTTAATAGACTACTTTCCCTATCACTAAGCATTAAGTCTAACTACCACTTCAGTTTGTCTTTCCCTTTTCATGAAGAAACTACTGGACACCCAATTTCTCAATAAATTAGGTATTTTATGGCCAACCGTAATCAGTCCTAAAACGATCTCAACATAGGTACTTCTGAACACTGCGTCAATCCTAAAACAGAGAAATTGGAAGACTATTTTGCAAGAAATAGAATGAAGAGCTTATAATATTTATAATACTTAGGTACATTTGTCCTACGATATTCACATTCAACATAAAGCTCATCTCAGATAGACACACCGATAAAGACAAAAGACGAACCAGTAGTTAAGACCTACGCAATATAATAACTAAGTACATCCACTTAACTCAAGTTTTTATCAGATCTTGCAACGGAACATGTTTACAATCCGCTTCCATGTTGCTTCTCCTAATATGTAAAACTGTTGATAATAAGCATGGAGAACAAATGACTTGCGGAGATGTCAAAACGCAAAATCTCCTGAGAAAGTAGCGCGTCAAAATACGGGTGTTCGGGAGACGAGGAACGATACTAGCTCCGCTCTTACGCGCTTTCTATGGAACACATCCAAAATTTTCAAAATAAAATCACCAATCTTCGACAGTTTTATTTTCATTTGACAACGAACCCGAAAGTCTCGTTAATTCTAGTAACTGATCACGCCTACCAAACGTTGCTTGACCTACAAGAAGGTGCCTGACCTAACTTCCTTATGGCATCTCCGCTATCTTTCCTTCCTCCGTGATAATAACTAAGATCATTTACATAGAGCACGAACCCATATTTATAGGCTTGAAGCTTCTTACATGAACATGTTATCTAGGAAAGGTTGATTGTTCACAACCTTTTATGTTCCTGATATTTATATTTGCGATTATAATATTGCTTGGTTAATGCCACCCAGAATCTTGATATTATGCACATTAGACTTATTTATTAATTATGTGAAGAGAAAAAGAACGTTTGCCTTATGTGTATGATGCTCGTTGTGCCCATTAGGGTCCGTAATTGTGACAAGTATTTATATTTTCACCTCATACATTATGTAAGCAATAAACAATATGAATATGAAAATGTATACGATTCATACCATATGAATGCTATCTTGCATTTTCACAGCCTGTATTTGCCAAACAAATATTGAAGACTTATTTTCTGAAGGTATGGTAAATAAAATACTATCTCAGATTTAACCAAAAAATCCACAAGCAAAAGGAGCACCGATAAACCAAGGAATTAACTTCCACGATTTTACAGTTCTACCAAAATAACAAATTCACGAACGAACACATTACAATCACTGCGTGCAAGCGCGCTTATTCCCAGCGATCTCCTAATTGCGAACAAGCTTACGATTTGACCCACGTACGCGTACTGACCCTGGGCCAACAAATGGCACTTCCAGCATTTAATTCAACAAAAGCATCTGCAACTCGTTCCAGAATAGAATGGGAACACAGATTCCAACACCTAAGTACGCCTAATTAGGGGACAACACCAGGACTCAACTTCTAACGCCTAGGCGTTAAGGTTTTAGGGTTGATACTTGGGATCTGAATTGTTAAGTGATTTTAGATGACTAAAAGAAAATAAAAGGTATGCCTAATTAGCTACATCAAGATATAATTAGATATGGCAAATATGTTAGCTAATGTGTAAAAAGAAAATTTACAAGAAGAGGCTTCAAGGCCTGGTTTTACGTGAAAAGTTATAGTGAACAGTTATTTTTATAAAAATTACGTCTAACTATGGTATCGGTGAACTTGGGCCTCAAAAAGCTTACATAATGCCAGCAAGAGTAATCCTAACTAATATTATAAATGTGAAAGTAACTCTGTCTGTCTGTCTGTCTGTCTTTCTGTCTGTCTGTCTGTCTTTCTGTCTGTCTGTCTGTCTTTTCTTCACGCCTATACTACTGAACCGATTTGTGTGAAATTTGGTACAGACATAGTTTGGAACTTGAGAAAGGACATAGGATAGTTTTTATTACAAAAACATATAAAAATAAAATTTATTTCGGACATATAGCGCCATCTATTGGTCAAACCAAAAATCACTATTCCACGCGAACGAAGTCGCGAGCAAAAGCTAGTCTTATTATAAAATGTGACCAAAAGTCAAACCATTTTCATATGGAAAACGAAAATGCATATATTATGTCCCGCAAGTGCCATCAAAAAACCCCAAATATTATAATTTACTGCTCAGTACATTTCCATGGGAATCAGTCCACCCAAGGTCACCACAGTTATTAATTCCGCCACAAGCATCAGCGATCCGGTTTTGAACTTAAATGTTCCGACGTTACCCGTGAGACTTTCCAATTGATTTCTAAGCCTAGTAACGTTGGTAATCAGTATTCACCAGGGCTTACCATGGTAAAATAAAGAAGTGGATAAACAAAGAGTTGGTACAAAATCGTTTCACTCTCTAAGGATTCCGCTTGCTAAGGAAATTGGTCCTTTATACGGACGAAAGGATCAAGTTTGAATTGATTTACTTTAGAACAGTCTTTTGTTTTTTAGCCAAGTTTATAAGTACAGCAGACCTTTCTTCAGAAACAGTAGTTATCACCACATTACATTGCAAACGACAGAACGAATTTTAATAAAACTTATCAGCAATATAGCTTAAACATCAGAGTAACGTAACATCAGAGTAAGTTCTTTTGCATGCCGTAAGGTAGAATGTGTTGGAACTATGTATAAATCTAACATCTTATTTTGTACCCATATTCTCTGCAAAATAAACGATTTGATTTCATTTGATTTGATTTGATTTAACAAATAGGCTACTTTTTTCCTATATATACTCATGTACCTTTTGGTGAAGGAAATGGTTTCTTAAAAATGCGGGTATAACCGCCGGCGGCAGCTAGTTACTAATAAACTTAAGATCCATTAGATTCACACACACTCATTAGCCACCATTATCTCCCAGTGTCAATTTATTAGCCTAACCTATGTCCTACTTATCTCCCATAGAGTGTAGTAGCTAATTTGCATATAACATTTATGAGTCCCTACTTATCAGAACGTAGTGTGAGAAAACAAGAAAATTAACACCTCTAATATTTATTGGATTCGGTCCTCTTAACCGTTATTTGGTTCTTGTTATTTCCTTCTTAAATCTTGTAAGTGAAATTTAATATCACAAATCGTACGCTTATTTATAAGTAGCTTAGAGAACTTCTTCCCATAGACGAATAAAAGCACGTATATGTTATTCTGATGTAGGTATACCTAAACTATATTACTGGCCAGTTTTATCAAAATCCCTTTGGTAGTTTCTGTGTGAAAGAGTAACAAAGAACAAAAATCAAAATCAGAAATTGTGCTTTATTTTCTGCATTTTTTTTACAAATGATTCTTGCATAGATCAATATGAGGTCTACCTCTTAAATGCGACGGCAAAATTAGTACCGTATTAAACCAATATAACACGATATACCCATTAAAGTTTTAAATATCACACACGCAATTTATCAACTCAACTTACGTTGTTTGTACTCAAGCAATAAACTACAGGATCAAAGTTCGTAATGCTAAATCTAAATCTAGCAAGATCTGGCAGCCCTAAACGATAGAAGGCGTTGCGTGTAATTAGAGATTGTATACATTAAGCGAATACAAATAAAGCACAATGCGACGAGCAGGGCCGGGCGCAAACATTAGTCTTGCTAGAGGTCGGGAGTTTTAGCCTCGGTGTTCTCTGACCGATTGCACTGATGTGTGTTTGGTTAATTAGTGGTTAAGGTAACCGAGGATCTATTGTGCTTTGTTACAATTACTTAATTTTTTGTTTTATTCTGGCCTTATTATGTTTTTTTTTTAATTCAAATTACAGGCGATACGATTGCGCCTCAACGAGAAAGAGCCTTTTCATTTATATTTTGTTCTGATCAACAAAATAAGGTTAGAGCGATGAACTTAGCAATATGTATACTATATTAATCTACCTACTTGTATATTTTTGCTTTGATAAATATGTGAGAAAAAACATAGGGATTTTCAATTAATATAAAGTTTAGTTTAAGTATTAAGAAATAAAATGTAAATGTTATATCTTCTTTATGTAGAAGGTGATAAGGTCGAAAATTTATCGAAAACTTATGCATTTACGATCGTGTGAATTTTCAAATTTCTTCTTTTAAGAGTTTATGTAGACACTATCGTAAAATCTATCTTAAAATTTAATTACTACCGAACATTGGCTTTGTAGTCATTAGTATGCTAATGAGACTAATTAATGTGTTAAATATAGTATTGATATAGGAGGGAATATGTTCGGTAGATTTATGATATCCAAACACGAATAAAATTCTTAGTTCAGCGTTGTAAATCATCATCGGAACGAGATTCTTAAGTAAATGTTTATGTTTGTATATATTTACATCATATCATACTTATTCAATGAACTTAGATACACAATTGCAGTTAACTACTGATGAAAAGATTACTCAACGGCGCCAGAAGAAGGGTTTTTCACGAATAAAAATGAACATCATTTTATTTTCAGAAGGTACCTGTACATATAATTTTCATAACATAATATATTAGAAACTGCAATCAAAATAGGTACAATAATTACCTCAAAATTAGTCGAGTCAACATTAATTTGAACCGTTAAAACACATGCAATTAGTGAATGAATTAGTAAAACATTAACCCGATTAGATTTAGTCTTAACTACAGCTACTTACTCAGTACAATTAAACAATTAATTTAACTACGTTAATCGGGCGGTATCATTCGCCGTTTCTCGCTACAGTGGCATCGGCTACTCTAATTAACATAAACACCAAGTCTTAGTTATTTATAACCGTTGCCAATATATTTATTTATATAAGTCGCTCTCTCATGTGGTCCCTGTTGTATGAAATACGGGACTATGAAAACTTCTTGTTGGGTGGAACTTAAAAGACCTAGGGACCACCTGAATAATTTTCTAAGAACTATTAATAATTTTTATCCTACTGACATGATGCAGACTTATTATTCTGACTTAGGAAAAACAGTCTATGCTCAATTGATATGATACCTATGAGTGTACTGACTACCATAGGTAATATTGATGTCCAAAACATATAACTTCGTAAAGATACCAAATAAAGTCATACAGCCAGTTTCTCCATCAATAGTTAAAGCCAAAGTAAAAGTCAAAGTAATGTCTAAAGTAAAAGTAACGGTCAAATTCAATTTTTCTATTAGTTTTTCTGTCACTTTAGCCTTGAAAAAACGTATTTGACCGTTACTTTTACTTTAGACATTACTTTAACTTTAACTTTTGATGAAGAAACTGGCCGATAAAGAGGTTTCAATGCTGCAAATAGTCTAAAGTTAAATATTGCAAATCATTTGGGAGTTCCAATCCAGATTTCAATTTTGTGATCCAATTGAAACCTCTGTTGTGAAAATATGGATCAATTTTGCTAGTAAATCCATAGATATACAAAGACCTAACAACTTTATTTATTTGCATAGAAAAATATAGGTGTATTTCTTAACCCAGTACTACAGTAAATTATAATTACTATCGAACAGTCCAGGATAAAGAACAACGGACCGCGCGAAGTAATTATTCACAAAGAGAATTGTTAGTAGATCTATCTAGATTTTATCTAGACATCGACATAGTGTTAGTAAGTGCTTTTCAAGTATACTTGGTATCTAAGTATAGATAAGACATTGGTAATGAAACATTTTGTGCTACGGATTTGGGGCTCAACTTTGATTACAATATTTCTAACACATTGATTAGGCATATTATATTTCTAATATTTCTAGGCCTTCTAACATAGACTTTACGCCAAAATATATTATGAAAGAGATAGGTACTTTCAGAAACAAAAGGAATAGATTGGTTTAATTTTTTTGAGCATTAAAAAAAAAAAAAACATACCGGCCGAATTGAGAACCTCCTCCTTTTTGGGAAGTCGATTAATTAATTAGGTAGTCAGTCTCAAAAACTATACCTATCTAAAGTAGCAGGCTATGTGCCTGCTTTTAGGTAATCCAATAAAAAATAACAAAAAAAAATATAAAACCAAATTAGGACCAATAAGGACCAAAAGACTAGAATCAAACTTCGATAACCCCACCATCAACTAATAGTCGTCTCATTTTACTCTTCAAAACAAAAACAAGAGACAAAACAAGACAGTAAGAGATTTAAAACAAAAACAAACAAGATAGTGAGATGTATTAACTTTAGCGTCTTTACGGTAGCTGTTTGAAATCACGCGACGATAAAATCCTGCTAGTACACTGTTCCTTGCATGTATGCAAATATACCTCTACCATTAGAATGAAATATATACGTGGAATTGACTCGACCAGTTGCCGATACAATTAATGTTTTCATGAATGTTTATATGTACAAAGATGATGAAAATGGCAACCATATTTTTTCCGTAATCAAAGTAATTGAAAATGCAATGTGTCTCTTTTTACTTGATATTGAAAATTACGGAGGTTGAAATAACTTGACAGTCAAGTTGAATGAAATTGGTAGGCAAGTTTGTAAGGTATCTGTAGACCAAATTGCATTAATTGTTCAAATATTAACGGGATTATAAAACACCTTCTTAAAACATTATTCAGATTTTCATGTTTATAAATTAATCAGGTACCTCAAACAAACAAATGTTTAACATAATATGCTATAGACTGTTATCCTCAAAATTGACTGTATTTTATGATTAATTCTAAGAAGACAAAGCCTACAATTCAACGAACAACAAATAAAATAAACGCGAAGGAACGCGCGACTGTTTATGAAAACAAAACAAGTGTACACGCAAACACATCTACTATATAAATGGGTACATTTTTTATAAATAAATTTAAATATCTTGTGCTGTGGGTGTAAATCTCAGCGGGCGTACAGTAGCGATGGGAACACGCGAACTAATTAATATGGAGTAACTGTCGATTTATAGGTGTTTGGTAGGGAGTTACGCGTTGTTCTAGCTGATGGTTTACGGGAGAACGTTTTGGCGAGCTTGTTAGAAGTGACGGAAGTTAAAAATAATGTGATAGAGGAAAAACATCGAAAGACCAAGTCCAAGATGATAGAAGGACCAAATTATAATTTAAAATAACTTCTGAATCAGTAATTAAAAAATAAATACCTACTAACTTAGTATTGCGGAATGAGAACAGTCAACGAGAAATGAAGTCAATGAGATGTCAAATATGCATCCGTGTAAGCAAAAGTAAGGAATATTATTTCACTAAATGTGACGATACCTCTCAAGTAATGGTATTATGTTACTGATACAACAAAAACATGACTAGATAAAAGCACTCACACAATTTTATACACCGTGTAGGTATCACACATACTTTCAATGGCATTCCTCATCCAACATGCTCGTCGCAAAATCCTCCCGTATATTCCAATAATAAAGTACGAACCTTCTCACATTACAATGTTGTCCACACAAAACCATACACTAAGGCTTGTATTCACATAGATTTTGTAGATTACCATCGCGCGGTAGTTCTTGTAAGTAACCAAATACTTTTTGACGATGCCACTATGTAGATAGTTACCATATTTAGTGGTACTTTAGTGACAGCCCTTCAAATTGTTGGAGTTATGTGGCTGAAGATGTTGGTGATCCAATGTTTATTTGTATTTTTTGTTTTGGTAGATGTAAGTAAAGATCGGTGTTTGAATTTAGTAGTCGAAAACTAGGAATGTTTCTACAAGCAGCTCTTGCATATTGAAATAATTAATATATGATTACAAGAATCCACAGTAGGTATAACTCATTGTTAAGTAAAGAAGGTGTACTTATACAACATCGTTAAAGTCGAATCTATGTAGGTATCTGCGTTTGTAAACACACAATGTAAAAAATCTCTTAAAGATGCACTGAAAATTAAATTCATTTTAAAAACGATCATTCTCAGAAAAAAAATCTTAACTTCAACAAACCGATAACACCAATCACTACCTACATAAAAAATCTCGTACTTTAATTAAATTATCTTCTTCCTAATAATATCTTGGAGGGGAAAAAAATATTCGCTAGAGAGTATCATGTTAAATTGGACGTCCCACGCTCCGGTGTACATTTCTCAATTTATCGGTCTCTAGGCACTAAATGCGATCTCTAGGATTGCTTGTTAGATTTTTATTTAGATATCACTTCGACGAAAATGTTCTTGAATTTTGTAGAAGTGCTTTCAGTCAATTAGACTTTAGTAGCTTCGTGTAGTTTTAAATTCTTGTTAGTTAGGGATGTGACCTTTTGATGATAATTAATCAGAGTTTTTGTATCCTACTGTATTTTTTTTTTCTTAATTTCTTGTCATTAATTACATAATTAGTTGTAGGTTGTATATTAATACATATTTAAGTTAATGATTTATGTACAATACACGCTGATAAAGTGCATGAAGGAAATAAGGACATAACAGTAAATGGGACGTAAACATAAACTGGTCCATAGAGCCAACAATTTTTCATCTCATATTTGATACATTTTAACAGTGCCAACAATAATAGAAAAAAAAAAAACAAAATGTAATGCTAGAAAAGTACTAAATAGGTAAGTTAATCTCAATATAAATCAATAAGTAATACAGCATAAGTCATCTTCGCGATTGGCTCAAAGTCACAGGCCGGCTTGCTATCAAAGAGCCAAAATAGAGTACCTGCTTCGGATATTAATAAAAATAAGAGTATACTAATAGATGAACTTATACAGAGACTCCCAGTCAGCTGCATTTTCTTAAAGGAACCAAGAAAATGATGTCCGATCACACGATAGACTAGGAAGGATATGCCTAAAAACTGTTTTAAGTCCAATTCATTGTAATAGAACTCTAAATTACCCATTGATTTTACTTGATCATTGATTAAGACTAAAGAGTCCTGAACATACGTTTGAACTAAGATTAATGTAATTCACTTAGGTATTAATTTCAAATACGAATATCTACAAATACAAAATGTTCATTAATTTAATCTTAATTTATGTAATTGTATTGATTAATCTATTTTGAATTACTGTTCAATGCAGTGAAAATAATGCAGCATCCGAAGTAAACGATATAAATAGAAAGCATTAACATTAAGAAAGATTAGATGACATCTCATCAGTAATTTAATTATCAAAACTGCTGCAACAAAGCTTCTGAATTTCCACAGGAACTTACATTTAGCAGTTCTGACTACTACATCTACAAAATGCATTCCATCTTCAACTCTTTATTCTCAAAAAGCATCATCAGGTCCACTTTAAGCCTTTCTAGCCAAGTTCATAACGGCACCGCCGGATAAAATTGCACGTAGCATAAAGGAAAGCTGGCGGATATAGAAAATCTCTCAATACCACCCGGTGGATTCAGCTCAAAGCTGCCGTGTCCATGTAATAACTACGGATAGCGGATAGTTTTTGCTGTTTCTACGACGTTTTACATTGATGAGTAAAGTTTTGATAGTGATTTTTTTGGTACTGTTTTTGTGGCCTTTGTCAGATTTGGCAAGACGCGTGAAGAGTATGAGAAAAAGTGCTAGAGTGGGATTTTTTCTTAGATACTTCGATACAGTTTTTATTTCTAAAGTAGGTTATACTTGCTAACTAAGTCTACCAAAATAAATAAAGAGCGATCGGCGTGAAAATGTAACAACAAAAGGAAAGAGAAATAATACCAACTTAATATAAATTATTCCACGTAAACTCCTCATAACTAACAACAATAAAAAATCCTTCCATAAAGAAACGAGCACAAATAAAACACAGAATTATACCAAAACAATCAATTACAAAGGGAAAACTGTCAAAGCGAGAACTCCCACAGAAAGCAGGTAAAACACAAAATATAAAAGTTCGCGAAACTCCCGCCAAACGGGAACAAAACATTGATTAATGACGAAATGCACTCGAAAACAAACTGTCGAACTTCTTCAAATTCGCAATACAAATGCCTTTGGTATAACCCCTGGAAAATAATGGTTTCCTTTATAGGGGCACTTATCGTAACCGACAATCACCTCGCACAGAAAACCCAACCCTATTCTTAAAGTACAAGATTGAAATTCGCGTGTGAAGGAAATGTAGGGTAAAACACCTAAAAGTATCAAGATTTTCTTTCCGTACCGGGTTTTGTTACTTTTTTTGTTGTCGAAGGCAAACGGAAGTGGCGTGTAGGGACGTGTGTTTCCTCCTTTTTTGTTGAGAAATTGTTTCGGTGCCATTAAGCCGTTGACAGATCGCCTACATTGAATAATGCTTTGGATTGTTCGAGGTTAGGGGACCGACATTTGTGTGACAATGCGATGTTCACATGTGCATTTAGCGTGTTTAAGATGGAATGGATGGGATCGGTGAATTGGTGGTAATTTAGATTATTGGGGGCTCGTGTGGGCATTTTCCGGGCAATATCCACTTGAATAGTAATGTTTGACTTCCAATTTCTTTCGAACTGTCTTGGATTTTCTGATTTTCTTTTCTAAGTGTTGATAACTGTCTTAGATTTTCTGCTTTTGTTTTCTACATTTAGGGACATCACAAAATAGGTAGGTATTTTCGCACATTATTCGTAGTTAATTCCTCACATTCTAAGAACACATGTAAAAACCCAGCTTTCTGCGAAGAGTTTAATTGCTTCCTAAAATTTACTAGTGTTAGGATAGAGAACATTCCTCTGAACCGTTGCAACATCTTTTGTTTACACATCCAGTTCACTGAAAAGGGATTGCAAGCAATATTGCAAAAATTCCCACATAAACATGAAATCAAATCTAATTTATATTAGCAAGTATAAATACATTTAATTCAATAAATACTTATATAGTTAAAGCGCAAAATTAACTAGATCCTGTTTGTAACAGATACCTTCCAGGGCTGCCAATAATTACTGACTGTTTCGCTACGTCAACCACTTTATACATGCGTCGTTTGAGGGCCAAATGGTCTTTATTGCAAGGGTTTACAGTCAAAAGTTGATTTGTTGGGGTGTATTCTTTATGTTTGTTTCTCTGTAATGAGGAGCGGTCGTCTCATCCATCAGTCTAGGCCAATTACAAGCGATCACGCGTCCTTCTTGGCAACCCTATTTCGCGTCAACATTTTTTGTGGGCAACGTATCGACCGAGTTATTATCTAGACGAATTCGTGAGTAGAAATATAAGTTAATGAGGTGTTGTGCACGACAGTTAGCTGGTTCCTTGTGTAATCATTGTTTTTTAGAAGAGAGAAAGTTTCTCAGTACAAGCTGGTTTAGCGTAAAATTATCCAATAATGATGACTGTGTCTCCAAATCTTTTGTATTTTTTTAATGATAAGTTTTCATTATTAGGTGAACCGATTTTTTTTTGTAGCAGTTTATTTGTTTAGGAGCTTGATCTATATGTTTCGGTTAATTCTTGTTCCTATCATCACCTGCATTATCTCATTCCATTAAGTTCAGCAGCAGGCTTAACAACAACTGTTTCGTTTTATTCTACCACTGCACCTTTTTGTAAAGAAAGCTTAAGGTCATATAATGTAACTTAAAAACTAAAGACACCTATTATTTTACAAAACAGACAGTAATCTTCGTTTATCTCACATAAATATAAAGCTACAGTGTCGTGAGACAAGTTACAACAAACGCTACTCGTTGGAACACGACTATACGTAATACAGACATAGATTATAAGCTTACTGCTTGACAGTTTCCGATTCACACGGTTTATTAGGCAAATTAACAAAATCTTTCTCTATATCAAATTGTGTATTTATTTTTAGATGGATATAGAGAAAGAGGAAGGATGGAAAATTGTGTGAACTTCGATATGGCGTGTAAGAATGTTACATGTGTGATGACGGCAGATAGAAGAGTATGGAAGTAGAAATTATGCTGCACCAACCTATAATTATTTTTGGAGTAAACATTTTCTTTTACATACTTAATAAAAAAAAACAGTCATCTGGGATACTATTACGCAACTATGGTCTTGTTCCAAAATATGTATGCTGAAACTACTTACTATCAGCCAGACAATCAGGTAGTGTGAATGACTGCACATATCAAAGTTTGCGTCATACTTACCTACATCCCATACATTTAATGATAGATAATTAAAACTTTTACTAAAAAACTTTAGGAAAATAACCAATATATGATTATTTTCACCTCTCAAAAAACTTAAATTCACATAATTAATACTTAAATTCACATAATTAAGCTTTAAAAATGTATAATTGAGGAAGTACAACATTAGCAGTAAGAATTTCCGAGTAAATTAAATGCTGATGCTCAAAAGTACGCGTAGGCTGGTAAGCAAAGATACTGAGAAAATAGTTAATATTCTTCCCATCATAGCTGAACTCTTTGCTTGTATTTAAATCAATTAATGTTTCTTAGAAAGTCTCATTTTATATCAGGTCGTCACCCACTGTGTGTCAGTTTATAGAAGAGTTTAATATGTTTGCAATTTCAATATTTTACTTTAATAGCTCTTTTATGAGGTTTCAAGCGTAAAGCAGGGAACCAGAAAAAAGCCTTTTGCCATTTACGCTCAGTCACTCTTCAACAGACAGAATTACAATCATCCGAATAGTGCAGAGGAAGTCTACTTTTTATCTGGGTGCGGCAAGTAGGTACCTCGGGGCACATCTCAAACCAATAGTGGAAGGACAACAGCTAATATGTACTAGCTTGTTCTCAATATTACAAAACTAGCTTCTGCCAGCGGTTTCACCCGCATCCCGTGGGAACTACTTCCCGTACCGGGATAAAAAGTAGCCTATAGCCTTCCTCGATAAATGGGCTATCTAACACTGAAAGAAATTTTCAAATCGGACCAGTAGTTCCTGAGATTAGCGCGTTCAAACAAACAAACAAACAAACTCTTCAGCTTTATAATATTAGTATAGATAATAATTTTCACACATTTTTTGTAACCTACATTGATGAAAAGTACAGTTAACAAAATGTACATAATCTGTGCTTTTCACATTAATTATACAATACTCCACTTCCTCCACCGAACTCACGAAAGATGAAATTACACCAATGATTTCCCACTCCAATAATTATTGCCTACCAACACGTACGAAGTTCAATATTGATTAATTTTACAGCTTTATTGAATGAATTCAATGAATTCCCTACAATATTG
Source organism: Helicoverpa assulta (assembly GCA_963856015.1). Taxonomy (NCBI): domain Eukaryota; kingdom Metazoa; phylum Arthropoda; class Insecta; order Lepidoptera; family Noctuidae; genus Helicoverpa; species Helicoverpa assulta. The sequence continues at coordinate 7,179,609 of CAWLCW010000027.1, forward strand.
CGTGGCATCGAAGCACTAAATCATAGGTAATGCATCAAAATTGATACGGATAACGCAATAAATTTATTGAGGCATTCAAACAACCATTAAATGTGATAAGAATTTTGATAAAATTCGTGCTGTGACGTATATCTGATGACTTTTGACATAAAGGTGATGTAACAGAGTAGCGGAGTGGGAAGGAAAACTTTATGTACTTACGTTCTAGTCTATCCTCTTTTAATATTGCTATATCTATGACTACATATTAATTTGTATATTCTTGTGTTACTAGCTTCTGCCAGCGGTTTCACCCGCATCCCGTGGGAACTACTTCCCGTACCGGGATAAAAAGTAGCCTATAGCCTTCCTCGATAAATGGGCTATCTAACACTGAAAGAAATTTTCAAATCGGACCTGTAGTTCCTGAGATTAGCGCGTTCAAACAAACAAACTCTTCAGCTTTATAATATTAGTATAGATAATTAATGGTTTATTTTTAATACTAATAAATGTTGAATACATTTCTTGATTGCAATTATAACCATATCCACGCATTACAGTTTCACTTAAATGTCTGGTTTCGGAAGGTTTCGTACTTGTACTAATTTATTTCTAACTATAAGAAATCACTTGAATTGCCCAAAAACATAATAGGTATTAACAGCATCACACAAGCTTACCAAGACTGTACATACTTACCAATCAGATATCATAAGCGTAAGCGTTTAACAAAATCGCTCCCGCGTCACTAACATAGTCTCACCCTACCGTCAAAACTTGAACACCAGAAAAGTTACGAGGATCGAAGGTCGCTGCGTGCACCCAACAGCTGATGTATGTCGTTTCTGATTTCATTATCACCATAGGAATTGATTCCGAACGAAATTTATTATAATACCAACCGTACAAGAGGTGTCGGTAAAATACCTCTATAGTCGAGTCTAACGTGAGAAAACGTATTTTAAATGATGTTACGAATCTAACATGTTTTATGTGTGAAAATCTTTTGATTTGTTGGTTTGTTTGTACGTGACATTTCTTGGTATTCGATTCTAGTACTGTTATTTTAAAGTTTATTAGGTTTGCGAACCAAACTGTAGTAATATGTTTACCAGTTACCATCTATCATGACGAGTTCCTTGTATTGAAGTCACTTTAAATTGGTCACAGTTGTCATTTAAACATCTTTGGTAGTCAATCTATACTAATTTTATAAAGCTGAAGAGTTTGTTTGTTTGTTTGTTTGAACGCGCTAATCTCAGGAACTACTGGTCCGATTTGAAAATTTCTTTCAGTGTTAGATAGCCCATTTATCGAGGAAGGCTATAGGCTACTTTTTATCCCGGTACGGGAAGTAGTTCCCACGGGATGCGGGTGAAACCGCTGGCAGAAGCTAGTTGTTAATATAAATTATTTATTACAACGAATACTACTACTGGCATTGTTCCTCGTGATTATTGATAAAGAATGTTCCAGAACCAAAACTGCATAAAAGGAAATTAAATTATGTATCTCAACAGTAGTTACTTAATATTTATATTGTCACCTACATACCAGCTTAAAATAAGACGTACTAAATATTAAAAACTTCTTAAACTAGGTAAGCATTGAAATAGTTGCCAAATTGATCGACATTTACACATTGTTATAGGCAATTTTATTCAAAAAACTTACTTGTAGTCTTATTTAGCGTTTACGAAGGCAGCTTAGCCCAGTTATATACATATTAACATTTGTATTAGGCAGTGTCGTTCTTGTTAGGAATAAAGTACGGGTGTGGTGTGTAAAGGGAGGTTTAGATAGTAGGTTTCAATTGTTTTTTCAAACAGATTTTTGAATTGGAATAGGTCTGTATTATTTGGTAGTGCAGACTTTCAGGTTTTCTGTGTATATATATTGAGGTATCTACTCAATTGTGGGTGAATGTTTCTTGAAAATTGTGCTAGCAGTTGTAATTTATATGATAGATAGAATTTCATGTAGGAATTTCATGTTGTGTTCTTGCTCTTAAGTATAAAAATATTGGTATTGGCGTCAATTTCTATGGATGATTAAGGTAAACGTATCAATACTCGTCGGATTTCGGAAATCACTGACTTTGAAGCGCTACTGTGTGTTAAATATTCAATAGAAAATGTCAATTTTTGCATGACGTGATAGAGTATTTATTCGTTATTCTAAGTAACTAATGTTTTTTAAATCATTTTGATGGGTTTATGTACTTATTAAGTATTAAATTACATTCAAACCTTTCAGTAATTCTAACATAAAAATCGCCTCGCTCTTGATTACTTTAATGGCACGCCAATAAAGAAATTTTCCCACACATGTCTTTAAAACCTGCGCAAGAGTACATACACGGCGTTCTGCACTCAGCCTTAAAGAATTCACTTTCTTAGGCAGGAAATTAATTAGCCATTGCTGTATGTAGTTTGTGTATATACTGCCTTATTATGTATTTAGTGTTAAAATATTTTAGTAATGAATATGTCTTGTGTTTGAAAGTTAATGTAATTAGAGTGTGTGTTGTAATTTTGGGATATTGAAATATCCTGTGATTTTGCTGCTTTGTGATTAAAAGATCCTTTTGGATAAGAGTCTTTGACGGGAATTAGAGCAATTATTTGATACGTAACCTATGTATGAGAGTAAAGATTATGTTGTAGGCACTATGTGAAATGAAGCAGTAAAACTATTTTGTAATTAATTCACAAGTTGCTATGGCTACACTATACCCAGTTATGGTAAGTATTTAAGTTCCAATCAAAAGTAAATAAATAAAAACTAATTTGCAATACACCTATTTCTAAAACAATGGTACTTTTACCACGTCTTCCCTCAGTAAAGTCTATCAACTTTGTGCATCAAAAGGTCCGAGCACCGCGATTCGAATTCCAAACAATGATTTAAATTCAGTGCGCCGATTGGTCGGCGGCGAGTGACGCGGGACAAAATGCGCTGTAATTGGTGATTGACATGTGAGCGTTTCCTGATTGGTTACGTATAGCGAATGCCGTTGTATTTGAAATTCGATAGAATTGGTGAATTTATAAAAGTATTATATTGGTGCGTTTGAGCAAATTGATATTTTTAAAAGAATATGTAGTTACTTTAACGTTACGGTATAAGTTTTATTCGATATTAATTTAAATAGTTCTGATTACCTACGTAAAGTAACTTAGGTCTATTTATTATATTATTATCTATTTATAAGATTTATGCTAAGCATTAATTTGGCAACCGACCCAATCATAGCTTTTAGCGTGCTCATAAAACAGACATTAATCTGATTTTATAATCAGTCTAGATTAATTGAATTAGCGTTTTTTCTTGACTTTATTATTACTTAATTAAAATAGTCCTAGGTATATAATTTTAACCTCATGCGTATTTATTTTAATTTAAACTGAATTACTACCCTATCAAACTTTATTTTAGACTTTTTGTCACTTCTACCCAGTTGTAGTTCTATGGCCACTAAAGCGACCGTATCATTATATTCAACCAGTGAAGGCACCCAGGCTATGTAAGGTGAAATAATAGTGAGCCGTACTCTACCAAAACAGTACGAACTAATCAGAACTAACCAGTGATGGATGACTGTTTCAACGTGTAGATTTAAGAGTTTAGACATATTTTAGTGGTAGTTTATCTAGGACTTGGATGTATTTGGTGGTGTGAGGTAATGGTTAAGTCTGTTCGTTAAGGTGTTAAATGTATATGAATATTGGAAGGTGAACTCGTTCGTTCGTTTGTATCCTAAAGGTCCCGAAAATACTCAACCGATTTGAAAAATGTTTTACTGGTTGAAAGTTACACTATTCTCGCGTAATATCTATACCTAGAGTTTATTTTATAGAAAATTAATTTCCACGAGTGAAACAGTGAGAAACAGACAAAGACAAAATATAATGAAGAAATGTTGTAATGAAAACTTACACTTTTACTCTAATTTTAAGCCTTCCAAACTTACATGTCGAACTTTTTCGTCGACTTTGGTTAAACAAAATCAATTTACATCAGTAACATAAACTGTCGACATCAATTAGAAAAACCACAACACTAAACAAATAAAGAATCCACCAGCTAAAGGTCACCAATAAATAACAGTAAAACAATAAAACAACAAAACAAACATACCTACATTGTATAGTAACTAATAAATAAATCAGTCACGCCATTTGTCAGGGCAGACATGACATATTTATAAATTACACTGTGAGCAGCTAAGATTTCAAACATTTACAATCAAATTAAATCGACGTGGCACATGGCAAAAGACGAGCCATCTATCATGGGATTTTAATCACAAACAACAATGGAAAATCAACCATAAGAAAGAAGTTATAAGGTGGAGAATGCTTGAGCAATTTGTCCACCCTTCGGTAATGAAATGCATTATTAAACAGCGATTCTATGACCCCATTCGAAATACATTAGATAGCATTATGTGTAATTTGCTTGTTTTAATTCAGTTTTCATTATAACAAAGTGTACTGTTTAATTATTCTGTAAAGACTTGTTTAAAGGGAAGAGCTCGTAGCAAAGTCGAAGGATCGATCGATAATAAGGTTAAGCAACGGTTGGTGCGGTCGGCGCGTGGATGGGTAACCGTATTATCATTATGAGTTCTTCCGTATTTCGGAAGGCACGATAAGATGTAGGTCTCAGTTGTCATTTGAACATCTTTAGCAATCGTTACGGGCGGTCAGAAGCCAAAAAGTCTGACAATCAGTCTTACTAACAGCCAGTTTCTTCATCAAAAGTAAAAGTCAAAGTAATGTCTAAAGTAAAAGTAACGGTCAAATTCGTTTTTTCAAGGCTAAAGTAACAGCAAAACTAATAGAAAAAAACGAATTTGACCGTTACTTTTACTTTAGACATTACTTTGACTTTTACTTTTGATGAAGAAACTGGCCGTAAGAGATATCGGGTTGCCCGTGGAAGTGTGTTGAGGAGGTCAGATAGGTAACCTCTCCTTGTAAAACACTGGTACTCAGCTGCATCTGGTTAGACTGAAAGCCCAACATAATCGGGAAAAGACTAGGCAAATGATGAAATACTTATTTCAATAAATCTATTCTATTTTAAGGGACCTATTAAAGAGGCTAATTTAAAGAGTCTGGAAATAATGGAGTAAGGAAGAAGGCTTCCTCATTAAGATGTAAAACTAGTGATGTAATCCAGAAAGACAAGTTACTTCGATTAACTATGAAATTGGAAATGGCGGGAGATAGAGCCTTGGTAGGCGTCTAGAAATCTATGCTATAAATCTTATGGGAAAGTATGTTGGAACATAAAAGTTTTAAATAGAGACTGATTTTTATTAGCCTCAAAAATTAAGCCTCACTAGGCTCAATTTTGGAATCGACTCATCAATAGCTATTTGTGTCAAAACCTTGCAAAATGTAATAGAAGGAGTCGACGATACAAAAATTGTTCTTAATCCGTGGTCTTCATGTGAAAGAGTCTATAAGTATATTCTTATTCGTAGCACGGCGCTTCGGCGTAAATAAAAACTACTGTAACATCACTATGATTACCAAAATATTTATATTGTTACTAGCTTCTGCCAGCGGTTTCACCCGCATCCCGTGGGAACTACTTCCCGTACCGGGATAAAAAGTAGCCTTTAGCCTTCCTCGATAAATGGGCTATCTAACACTGAAAGAAATTTTCAAATCGGACCAGTAGTTCCTGAGATTAGCGCGTTCAAACAAACAAACAAACAAACTCTTCAGCTTTATAATATTAGTATAGATTTATTAAAAGATGACACAAGTATTATGTAAAATAATAATATTCATATAGGTATATACGATTGTCCATAGATACTAACTAACTTAATATTTTCTTCTGTAGTAAAGTGACATGCAATTATATTCTAACCTTACCAACCTTCACTACAAAAATATTTCACCTAGCCACTGCGACGGTAGCTAGACATAAAATAAAACAAACCAGTAGCTGTCTCGTTGTGGTTATTAGTGAAACGACTGGTGATTAGCGTAATCACCGCCCACAGTATAACGATGGACACATCAGTTACACCGAATAGGTACAGAGGGACATTTGTATACATATTTATAGAGAGTACTTTTTACTATAGTTTACATGTATGTATGAGTAGAAAAATGCTGGTTATTGTTAGAGTAGAATGTGATATAGTGAGAATCCTTTCAATCTATTGTCTTCTGTTACTTTATAAGCTTCTTGATTCTTTAAGGAATATTCGCAGATTAAATCTAAGTATAGTAAATATCGTGCGGTGCATATCAGCTATTTAAGACTTAATTTAATTATTCAACTTATCTGATATGTTACAGATTGATGACCATATCGTATTGCTTAAATCTAGGTTGCCTAAAAGAAGTCAGACAGACAGTTGCTCCATGTAAAACACTAGTTTTCATCTACATACTTTAAAATTAGATAATGACAATTTGTAGATTTTGCAAAAGTTTCTCATTAAGTGCAAGCCTAATCATCTCCAAGAAAATAAGCCAAAATCATAATTATTAATTAAACTTACATGAAAATAAAAACAATGTAACACAATACTAACAATTAGTACTAAATACCATCATATCAATCCATTACCTAACCCTCAAATACATCGTCATGTATTTGTCAAAACAAACGCCATTCCAGCGGGAGGGTTTAACCCTTCGCTGCTATATCAATTAATCGGCTCAATTTATGAATTATTGCGTCGAAACGACCCCGGTTTGATATACGGAATATTAAATGAGATGGGTGCATAATGTATTTTGAACTGTTCAATGGAATTTTTCATTGATTTGATTTTTTGTGCACTTTATTACAACGCTTTTGTTGAGTGCTTTAGCGCTCATTGGGGATTAAAAACACCAGTTGATTATGAATGACACCCGGTGTTGAACAATTGTGTTATATCTGATATGGTGGGGTATGTCACTTTCATCGAACCTAACCTTAAAATTATATTGGCTTAGATACCTACAATGCGAAAATAATTTTGTGTTTAAACCGCTCCAACAATATTGTTTTCCCGGTGACACGATGTTCATTCATCTTCTTTTATGTGTGCAATGAAAGTGATTTATTATTTCATTGAGCTACATCTACTTTCTTTTCTCTTATTATAACTATTCAGTTAAAGATTTATGTACATTAAATGGTAAAATATGGAATGAAACAAAAATACGACTGTAGAATATTTCAAGATTATTATCTTTCATTATACACAAAAAATAATTTCAATAAAATAAAAGCCCATTAAAATAACAGCATACCCCGTTACCTCTCAATAATAAGTCATTAAAACATTTAAATAAAATAATTATTAAAAACTAAAAATTCCACTCACTCACAGACCGATGTACAAGAAAAATATTTTATGGCTAAAAAAGGACGAATCTATGAAGACTTAAACACGGGAGCTATAAAGATTTGCATACAAATAGTTGATGGGAATAAATCATGTGGGACAGTAATCTGCGGCCATTTTGATGTACACCAGCGCCATCTGTGTCAACTGAATGAGTTATTATACTGCTATTTTAGGGTTGACTCGTGTTTTTTGTTTTTGTGAGGCAGCGGGCATTGTCGGGTTAATTGTTTTAGAGGAATCGTGGTGGTTTGAATTCAAAGAAAAGTTAGACTTGAATTCGATATGGACAGTAATATCTTTCAGAATCCTTTACCTACAGATGAATGGAAACTATTAGTCACTTGTTATCATATTTCATATTAAACTAAGGTTTTGGTCGGTTTATTTATTTTTTTTACTTTTGACCATACAAATTTTTAAAATGCACATCAAATTATTAAAATAAATAAATTATTTAAAAAAAAAAATTAAATGCTGAACCTGACTGAAAAGCACAATATCTTGTTTTCAACATCACTCTTTACCACACTTTTACCAAAAATGCTACCTCAATTATTTCTCCTATCCAACCAACTGGCAACCCTACTAACTCAAAACGTAACATGATTTATAGGGCAACCCCTTAGAAAATTAACCCTTTATCCAGGGTCAAACGACAGGAGCACGCGAGGTCGAATAGGCCTCGTGATTTTGTTATTTATTGTGTTTCGTCCCGGTCTACGCGATATTTCATTCTTTGGCAGTATGTTGTCTTGACTAATTGGTTGGTTATGCTTGAGATTTATTAATTAGGAAGGGATTATGGTGTAATGTTGACCTAAAAATAATATTCAGATTACATATTGCATTCTTTTGCTTGGAATTTATATGAATAAGGCAACGTTCTACGTATGTAAATGTATGCAAAAAATACCTATCTCTTAAACTATAGAATCTACTAATCGCTCCAATTGTTTTAGTAAGAATTTTTTTACGAAAATAAAACTGTAAAAGTAAAGTAAATCTATATTTACATTTAAAAAATAAAGAAAACTTAAAACTAATAAAGGGCGTCGAAAAATTGATCCTCATCGCTTTCACCTGGCAGTGTACCCAAAAGGCTGGCTGCATTGCCACGTTGAACGGCAATGCTTAAACGTTGGGAGAAATAAAAGCCAGCCCTTGGGTCACAAGAAGTGTCAAACTGTAAAAGTATCTACGCAATCAGCAGATCAAACCTAAGAACCAACTTTACCATAATCAAACCATCTTAGCAGGCAACAAACTATACAACTATGCGTAATGATGATTGTTAGTAGGTGGTATTAAAAAGATTATATTTTAATAATGTTTAATTTAATATTTGTGTTAATTGTAATTAAATAGATTGTAATTGTATTCTCTCGATTGTTGTAATTTTGTTTAATTGTTTGAAGTAACACTTTTGTATGTGTATGATACTGTAAAATTAAAATCAAAAAATTTTGTACCAATTTTTTTGTTGATTTGGGTTGAGAATCATTTACGTCCTTGACTATGGCGCGGATGCAAATCAACACCTTGTATTTGCTTTTTATGTATGTCAATATAGTATGTACCAGTGTCTGCTCGAAATTTGCATACCGATTGAGCGGTGAGATATGCATGTACGTTATGTAATTTACCAAAACACCTGTACCTAATACCGAGTCTCTGCAAATAAAGATTCTTATTCTTATTCTTAACTAAGACCCATTATAATTAGGTCATAAATACCTCACACTGCCAACCAGTCTAGATAATTTTTAAGGCTTACATCACATTCTCTTACGCAATATATGATTAGAAAAACACCACATAATGAGGAGTTTCATGAGGTTTAGTAAAACAAAACGATAGCACATCCTCTGCCGATGCCTCAGGGATAAGGCTTGAAGGTGTACTCTTTTAATAACCGTTTCCACTCGCCAGCCAACACAAATAGCTAAAAAGATTAGACGCTTTGTATGGTGAGCAGAATAATGTTGCGAATATTTTTTTTAATGGAGAAAACGGATTTAAAGAATATTTTTATAATTCTTACTAATACTTATATTACAAATGGGAAGCTAACTTTGTCTATCTACCGCGTTTAGACGCCAAAACTACGGAATCGAATTAAATACAGTACCTACACATATAATCTAAGATTTAGAGCCTGAGAAAGGACATAGATAGGCTATACTTACTTATTACTCGATTGCGGGAAGTGGTTCTCCAGGGATGTGGGAGAAACCGCTCAGAAATGCTTCGGTTAAATATGTTTGTAAGTAATGCAATTGTTAAATATAGAAGATAAAATTGTTTTAAAATTCAGTCGATAAATGAAACTTCGGTCGCAAAATGTTAACATTAAAATTTTATTATTTCAAGTCAAAGGGTTCTTAAAGATTATTATAATAATGAGCTGTTCGTGTACTTAGCAGTAAATTTTAGCCACAGAGGGAATATTTTACGGGAACTAATTGTAGCAATAACCAAAGTTTGTGTTTAAAAGGGGTCGGTTGAAACAATTTGCGAAGTGTTCAGTTATTCTTGGGAAAATTTTCGAGCTTCTTGTAAATTTTAAGTACGGTTTTTGACAAGCTTATGATAAAGAACTATAATTTTGGATGTGACACTAACAATGAAATTATATGTTTTCAATTGCTATTAGAAGAAGTATTTTCTATGATTCAAAAAATTACCTCTTTGAGTGTTATACATCTCATTAAAAAATACAATTCTCCTTACTCTTTATGGAATAGATATCTTCTCTAAATTCATAAATTATAAAATACCTACATAGTTACATAAATACTTGCAAAACCAAAACTGATTCATTCAGAACATCAGGGCTACTTAAGTGCAGGATAAGGCTGCGTTCAAACCAAGCTGACTGTCAGCCGCCGAATGTCAGTCATGCGTATTACGCATAACGTATCGTCGATTAGTAAACGAAAAGGTGAATACGTGTGGAGATACAATAAACTGCGTAACATTTGCTCACATTCGGCGACTGACAGTCAGTTTGGTTTGAACACAGCCTAAAAGTCATTGTGACGATATTTTTTCTGCATACGCTACGTCATAATGTTGCTATACGGTTGCACGGCGCATCTCAGGTAGCCTGATTTACTGCTGTCTTAATGAAACCTGTTATATAACTGGAATTATTTATTATTTTGTCCTAGGAACGAGTCTAGGCTGCAGCTTCTGTCTTAGATAATAATTAACTTTCTATGACTGTAGTTAGCTCGGTACGCTCAGTAGAATCTTAATGATCCAATAATACTTGTTTATTATGATTATTTTTTAATAATAGCTTATGTTTTATTATTTACGATAGGGGTTATTTGAGCTCGTGTTGATAGCTTTTGAGTTTGCAACACGAAATAATTTTCAATTTTCTGTTTAATTTATGGTATTATTATTTCTCACTGGGATGCATTTATATACCCATATAGTTTAACGGAAATTTTGTACTACACATGTTAGTCTCATAATATTTTAAGTTTATTTTAACACCGCATTGAAAACACTATTCAAACTCATGTAAACAGTTTCAAAAACTTACAAAAACACATCATTCGTTAAGTTTATCTATATGTCCAAAAATTCTTAATTTGAAATGCATTTTCGAAACATTCAAAAACAAAAGAACTAACACCTCTTTGCTTAACTAGAATTACAAAAATCGGGGTTCAATCTAAACTGGCTATACAGAAACTTTAATTATGTTATTAAAAGGAAAAAAATGTGTTTCCTATGGGCATTTCGTCGACTTTGCCGCTTATAGATGCCATTAAGAACACGTATCTAAATATCTTAAGAAATCTATCGTATGGCCGGTAAAGACCGTAATTAATATCTTTGGAAATATTCCAGGTAAAAATTCAAAGCATTCGCAAGTACTGGTGGTTTGGTTGAACGGGATTTTGTAGAGTTGTTACTAGTGTGTTTGTAGAAGGTTTTAGTGTGACATCGTTGTACGAAATAAGCAAATATTTTATGGGGTTATTTATACGTTTATAAACAGTTTTATGACCAATTAAGTGTACAATTTTATATTCCAACTAGCTTTTGCTCGCGACTTCGTTCGCGTGGAATAGTGGCATCCGGCAGATTTTTGGTTTGAACAATAGATGGCGCTGTATGTCCGGAATAAATTGTATTTTTTATTTTTATTTTTTGTAATAAAAACTATCCTATGTTCTTCTCCTGGCTCTAAACTACCTCCCTGCCAGTTTTCAGCTAAATCGGTTCAGCCGTTCTTGAGTTATAAGTGGAGTAACTAACACGACTTTCTTTTATATATATAGATTAATATTCATAACGCGAAAACGCAGATAGTTTACTAAAGCAAAGATTTTGTTTTGCCATGAAGTTTCATAGATTTATTTTTATTAGTCAAAGACAATTAAATTCCTTGCAATTAGAATTTATTCCATACAAAAAATTCATTTGTAGTATTGGAAATTGTATACCATTTACCAAGCTATGTATCACCACCGAGATTTTTAAACTCCCATCCAATCGTTCTTCAGTGCGGTATTCACATCTCCAAAAAATCCACCAAAACATTGTTCTCCGTTGTACGCAGTCCAAATGTCGAGTAGGTAATGATCATTTTTTTCAAAAGATCGCATCTACAGCGGTGTTTATTTATTGAACGTTTCCACATAACTCCTTTACCTTTATTAAAGAAGCAATTTATTAATGAAACAATTATTCAAGTGTTATCGCAAGATCTTTGAGACGCCGAAAGTCCTGTGTTTGGGCGTGCTTTTGTAAGTAGCTGGTAGGCTTTGGTCTTTTTTTTAGGAAGGTTGGTATTTAGGTTTAATAGGAATTTTCTTACTGCTTCGCTAATTGTTCTGAAAATACGCAGGTAATTATCTGAATTAAAAAAAAGTTTCTACAATTTTTTTCTGCATTAAATATCTTCATCTTATTTTAAGTCATCTAATTTAATACCAATAATAACTTATCTTACTTTATATTTAAGCAAAGTTTTTCAAACTTCAAATTAAATAATACTCACAGTCATTACCCAAAATAACTCCTTATAAACTTGCACCGCGACATAAAAGAGATGCATAAGTCTTATTCAATGTTGTCAAAACGTGCCTCCCAAAATGTTCACGGTGCGTGTTATGACACTCCCGTTGATCAAAAGTGTCAATCTCCCGTACAGAATATATGCAGTTCGCATTTTATAAGAATGCCGAAACGAGTTATTGTGACAGCTACATCTGATGTTACTTGCTTTAAAATTATTTGTGGAAGTTAGGCAGTTGCACAAAATTAAATTATGATGTACATTGTGCAACATGTTTCGTATAATAAGGGCAGTTAGTTAGCAATTGCATAGAAACCTGCAAAAAATAAGACACCGAATTTGATACTAATATAAAAAGCTAGAGTTTCACTTTTCAGTGTTAGTCACAGTCTGTTTATATTATAGAGGTAGGCTACTTTTTATACGTGTATGTGTGTGTATATCGTGTGCGTGAGTAGTACCTGGTGGACCAATTAGCGTAAGCTTGTACTACTTAATACCTTAATTCAATAAAAAATAAATCGAACTTATAAGATCCAGTTTAAAAACAAACAAAATTTCCATTTCAGGAAACCAACATCTTCATTATGACAAGGTACGAAACTTTCATCTATCCAACTAAACTAGAAACAAAGACAAAACCAAATTAAGGTGGTTAGAACAAAAACTGTGTGTCGCCGGCCACCGGCGTGCTGTATTCAAAACAGTTGAGAAGATCTCTCTCAGGACATTCCCACATCTAGACTACTTTGGTGACGTTGTCCAATGTTGTCGACACGGGCGGTTAAACTCCTGGTCGTGAGTTGACGTTCCGCTTGAATTAAAATGCTACTAAAAAATACACTTAATAATTTAATGAATGAGCTGTACACTAGCGTTTGCATTTTAGACGTTAATTTTTTTTTGTGATCATCCAATTAACCTAACCTAAGCATTTAAATTCGGATATTCTACTGCAGTACCCTATAATGCATATTTTTAAAAAACTTGGTTAATAGTATAAGGAAATCTACCAAATACATTTTCTCTGACATCGGCAACGACAAAGATTTTCACAATCGAAAATAGAATGACTATTGTAACCAATGAAAACCGTGTCGTAACTCTCATGACGCAAATCCGACATCAATGGAAAACGCAATGTCGTGCCCCTTTCCCAGTATCGGGCATCGTCGGAGATCGATGTATGTAGATCCGCCTCTATTTACATATGCCACGTCTATTATTTCACGAATTTACCATGCAACGGTGATGCCAGCTCCTGACATGTGATGCTGGCATATCATTTAAAACTCCTGTATTAAATCTCTGGCTTGTATGCTGAACTTTCTAATAGTTTGAAATCCGAATATGGGTATTTTGATGTCTACGTTGATGTTTTTAGCACCTATAAAATATATTACGGATACGTTTAAAGGTTATGAGAATTTATCGTTAATTTATTTATGAAGGTGAAGTTGTAAATTAGATGAAGAGTTCTGCTGAAGTGTATTTGATTTGTAGATGTCTAGTGAGTCTTAAATCAGGAGTAATTATGATCACAACTTAGGATTATGAAACTTACAACTAGTGATTATGAAATAGACGATTATCGAATTAGGTACAATATTCTTAATTAAATACCAATCAAACAATAATACAAGCATATTATAATTTTGCTCTATCTCCGTCTCCAGATACCATCTGTTCTAGCGCCTTGATTCGTCTAAATTCATTAAATTTTCGTCATTTTAGCGTAAAAGAGTAACAAACAATATTAGCAAGGATTTGAAGTGCCGAACTGTATCTCAAATACAACCCACCTACAAGAAGGCTACCTCACCAATCTACAGTCTACACTTTCATCCTCAATTTGACATACGATACCGCCAACTCAAACCGCTGACATACACCAGCTTCCACTAGAAACAGGACAGACTTGCCCTCACATAAAGCACGAACGTACTAAATCGCTGTTCACCGTTCTAGAAAGTTCCAATGACTAATGTAGGAACATTGTGCGTAAAGCACATACGAGCGCGTATCATAAACTATATGATACATACTAGTGTGTGTAGTTGATTTGATTGTGTGTTTGTTTGTGGTAAGTTCTGCTGTGCATTTAGTAGCTTAATTTGTCTCCTTTTTTGTGGTGGTATATCATCAAATGAACTCTCCCGCTGAGGGTGTAACTTGTAGGAGTGTCAGACTCTTACTGACTTAAACCCACCATGTTCCTTCCGGAGCTTTTGTGTCTCCGGGTCACGGTAACTTTTACGGATAATCCTGCAGCCCACCTAATTAGCTAACAAGCAAATGCTTAGGAACTTAGGAAGCTAAATAAATTGTTTAATTACAATTGCAAATGAGCCAGTTATGCCTTAGAAAAATATATTTTGTTTAATAGCCTAATTGGCATGAAAGTTACAATTCTATTCTAGAATACCGAAAAAAGCCTAGGTCAATTATGCGATGCTCTAATTCGGACAATTTCAGGTGGACAAATCCGCACGCTGTACCTAGTTCATATTATGAAAGTTGTATCTCAATAGCTCGTCAGCAAAGGCGTGGAGTAAGGAAGTCATATCCAATGTTATCACGATATCATTCATCGGTGACGGTATTTTCCGCTGCGTCTGCGCATGTTATGGATGTGGTGCAAATGTAAATGATTGTGGGAAATTGAGGGCTTGTTTCTGATTAGATTCTGATCGCTTTATAGGCTAAGATTTATTGGTTGCGTTTTAATTACCGGTTGGAGTGTATTTAGAGCTATTTATTAGGTAAATTGACTCACATATTACCTACGTCTTTAGTATTAGGTAAGTTTGTACCTGATTCATATATAATAAGAACTGTCTGTGAACTTATTGAAATACATATAGAGAGTTGCTACCTAATTGCTACCAACTACCATTAATACATATTAATAATACTTACCTAATCGTGAAAATTAGGTACATTGCCATTTTTACTTAAACGTATAGCCAGTATACCTATAGCTAGTATGCGAGCTATTTAAGACAGATACTACATACATAAGAAGGAACATAGTAGCTGAAAATCAAACATGATCTAAGTAGAACCACATTAAACAACATGTTCAATTTTAAAGTCTAGACTTAATGTTTGGCAAGGATTACTCACTACTAGCTCTATTTCATTTCGTCATAATCTAATAGAAACGTTCCATAAGGAGCCATGTATCCGCTGTCCAAACGTAGGTGATGCATTTAAACTGCATTCTTTATTGCCATAATACTTCATCCTAAACATTCGGTAGACGGGTTGGAGACCACGAACCTCATTAGTGGGTATATAAATTATTTATTATAAGTGGAGCTTCGCATGTTACTACATCGATGATCAGTCATTTGGAATGAAACCTAAGGCACCTTATCTTCTTTAAAAGGTGGGACTAGGATTCATCTTTTAAGGACTTGCACACGAAAAAATGACCCATTTCAATGTTTTTTTTCTCAGAGAACTCTTTTCTTATTTCTTTTTTCTTGGTAAAACATAGACATATAATATATTTTAAAAGCATAACACATAACACAACACAGAGCTAACACAATCTTCTGATCTCAACACAGCGATGTCGATTGATAGATTTTCCCCACTTCAATGTTCCCCTTACAATAAACCCTGTAGCTACCATTTTTATAAACCCAATTAAGACACACCGACCAATCTTCTAGCTACTGCAAAATCTTGTTATAATCACCTCACATGTAACGAAAAGCGGTCTTAGCAGGAAAAGCAAACATCTAAATAATTTCTCCGGCACACCTCGAGATACTATCGTTAAGTATTACAGGCGTTTAAAAGGATATATCGTTCATATGAGTCGCAATTTCTGTGCCGAGTTATTAGTAGGTGTAGCTGTTAACTGGTAGGGGGTGTAGGTATTTCGGTTATTGGGGAATGTCCTGATTTAATTAAGAGTATTTTGGTTTTTGTTTTTCTAATATTTTAGGCTTTTTTCCCACTCATCTGTGTGTTCTCTAGATAATACTATCGGCCTATAAAATATACAGACATTATGGTAAAACCAATTTGTTACAGCTGATTAAGAACTAATTTTGGATGGCGGGGGTCATTTGTCTATTTTGAAATTATTGTTTATTAGTTGTCTTTAAACATTCTAGTTAGAGGATTGTACAAATGAAAAGGCTTATAATGGCTTCATCTTTATTAAACCATAGTTTTACAGTAAAAAAAAACAAACATTTTGTGTCTATAGGGACCTAGATTGTATATGAAATGTGCTCATCATTTTCACACAACTGAAACAAACACCATTACACTACAAGTAGCAAAGCATAAAAAGTCCACATTAATTGAATTAACACAGACCTAGAATGCGCATCGTATTCCCACAAGTTCCGATGATACTACAAGTCCTAAAAATAACTTCAAAGGTGGAAACTCTAGCGTTCAACGTGTCATACAATCTAGTTTTCTATTTAAATGATACACTTTCGAATTGCCTCATTTGTCTAGTAGCCCCGTGGCTTTACCATTCGATTTCCAATTGTAACCGTGCGAAAGAAGTGTGGGAACACAGAGAGTTACATCTGTAGAAGTCACTATGCCTTATTTGGTACCTTATCTGATTGTAGTAGGCTCCATATGCATGGATAAGTTTAAGCTAGCCTATATAATGTACGGACAATTATTCAATTCAGTTGTATGTTTGCTTGGTGTTGGGCTATTCAAGTATTCTTCACTGTTTTGTAAATGGAAGGATGTTGTCCGAAAGAATGCTTAAAGGGTGTGTATTCTGTTTCTGTGTATGTGTATAGACAAAGCACTTATATGGGATCAATACTTTGTATTGAATGAACAAGATAGCCTATAAATAGACTATGCAGATAGAGATGGCCTTTATTATACATGATTAATATTTTTTGATTATTTCTAAAGTGCCATTTATGTATTTTGATTAATGAAATAGAAAAATAGAAGATATAATGCACAGGTAATGAATACAACCAAATTAAATATATATAATTCTAACGACATGACAATTATACAGGATAATGTTAAAACCAATTATTAAAAATGTGTAAAAAGTTCAAACCCAGTTACCCGGGCAACCCAATACCCCTTGGTTAGACTCTAGTCAGACTTACTGGCTTCTGAATACCCGTTACGAAAAATGTGTAAAAAGGGTCTTAGAAAGCAAACAATCAACAGACCCAGCCGAATCCCAAAACCAAATGCATTCAACACCTAATCCTTCAATTACCTTACCTAAATGAATCGCACTCCACACACGAATAAACACTATTTAACCAGCATACGTTTAACAACATGATAAATTCGATTGACAATCGTGCGGCAACAAGGCTTGCTGTGTTCACAATTGCTCGTACTAATTTAAGAAGCGGTGCCTTATACAGCGGTAGGAGTGTTAAGAATGTACACTTGATCGGCGTTTGTATAACTGCAAGGGAAGTACTTTGACGGGCGCGAGTAAAGCCTTATAGGGTTGTCGGTGTAGTGAAAAATTTGCTCTTCAACCCCCCTTAATTGGGTGTCGCGTTGTTTTACATGGTGCGGACATACGTGCTTGAGTGTTGGAGAGTAATTTGTAAATTAATTTTGGGAAATGATGGTGAGATTTTTGAATTTAAATTATGAAGTATTGTGTGCTTTATGAGCGAGTGCCAAATTGATAGTTTCGCCTTTTATGTATCTAAATACCAAAATTGCATGTTCACACCTATCCCATCTCAACTACTTATATTTTTTTCATTTCTATAATTGCGGGCACATGAAATAAATAATTATTACAAAACAATCCGGACGCCAGTGTAATAATGTAATAGTTAAAGACGTTTTAACAAATAAAGCTAGAAATATACTTACTATATCCGCTGTTGGATCTATTTTATAATATGATGCGCATCCTTCAGGAACCTGATTCAATTACTAGATAAAAAGGCCGACGCACTGGTACAGCTTATGTATTAATAATAATAATATGATGCATCTCTGTGCCTTTTAGAATGGATTAAGTCATTTCAACGGCATTAAGTAGCATACATGTATGGTCTGTTGACAATTATTTTGTGTTTGTAATGGAATAATTTAGAATTTTTCTTTTGTAAAATAGACAATTAGATAAATAAATTTTACTGTCTGAGCTGTCTATAGTCTGAATAGAAGTCTGTATAGACTGAAGTCTTTTACATTGATGACGTGGCGTCAATACTAATTTAAAAAAAAAAATAACCCGAATCTATACTAATATTATAAAGTTGAAGAGTACGTTTGTTTGAACGCGCTAATCTCAGGAACTACTGGTCCGATTTGAAAATTTCTTTCAGTGTTAGATAGCCCATTTATCGAGGAAGGCTGTAGGCTACTTTTTATCCCGGTACGGGAAGTAGTTCCCACGGGATGCGGGTGAAACCGCTGGCAGAAGCTAGTTATTAGATATAGATGTGGCTTACTTTCTTAAGTCACATGAAGTTTTCAATTTATTTTCAGATAAAACGAATACATATCAAAATTTTGCCAACCAGACAATCGCCACTTGTAAGAAATCTGTAAAATAAATCGGCTCTAATAAAATAGTAACAAAAAATGTAAAAAGTTGAATTATCAGATAGATTCCGTAAAGTTTCTAAGGCATACAGTTTTTTCTCAAATAAGTAATGGCCATTTTTCTAGCAAAAATGCTTTTAATAATTGTAATTTTTTCTCAAAAAAACTTTTCAGCCGCGAAAAATTCTTCTTAAAAGCCGCCCAAACTAGCATCCCGTATGTCTCACAAACTAACACAGGGTTGTCAGTGATTTGTTGCGGAGACGTTTCTTTTAGCGCTGATGTGGCGTTGATTGGGACGTATGAGGTGTTTGTGAAAGCATTTTTGTATTCTCTTTGCAGCTAATGAACTCTCGTTAGCTGTCGAAGAATTTCCATGACTGTGCGCCGGTTTGTGACGTGTGTACCTTTTGTGCTCTCTGTTTTGCTTTTTAATGAGATTTTTTTGGTTTCAGTTGTTTGTTAATTTTGTTGTTTCATTAATAAACAATCTTAAATAAATTATGAGGTCCTAGCCCCTATTAACAATATTAAAATGTACATATCATCATCCTCACCCTCCGAGCCTTTTCCAAGCTATGTTGGGTTCGGTTTTTTTTATTAAAATGTACGTTATGTATGTATGTATATCAGAAATAAATAATTAGAATACGCAATCTATTTGTTAAGAAAGCGTTAATTATACCGATCGTACTCAAGATGAATCAAGTGAAAATAATGTAGTGACAGAATAACGTACCAATCAAATAATCACAAACCATAAGCTACACAACTACTTTAAGACTTGCACGACAATAATTTCAAATCAAATAAAATACCGACCACACCACTTATACTTATAAAGATAATTAATATCTAGGGAATGGCTAATCCTAGCCGTAACGAATTGACGACACAACGCAATACCTAGGAGTAAGAACTGGATCTGAAGCAATCCAGGATTATAGTGACGAGGCACAAGCAGTGGACAGTCTCAAACTATAGTCGCCTACTACTTAATATTATAAATGCGAAAGTCCGTTTGTTTGCTACGCTCAAACACAAAAACTACTATACCGATCATCATGAAACTTTGTACACATATTATCGGTGGTACTAGAATGAATAGAGGGTACTTTTTATCAACACGCCACGCGGGGGAAGCCGCGGGCGGAAGCTAGTGTTATATAGAGGTAAAATTTGTATTTCTGTTTGTTTTTTTGTAGTGGATAAACTCAAAAACTACTCAACCGGTTTAAAAAATTATTTTACCAATAGAAAGCTACATTATCTGCAAGTAACATAGGTTATATTTTATCCCCGGGCAGTAGTAAACACGTAGTAATGGATAAACTCAAAAACTACTGGACCGATTTGAAAAATTATTTCACCATTACAAAGCTACATCATCTGCGATTAAAATAAGCTATATTTTATTCCTGTACGGGCAGTAGGTGCTGCAGGACGCGGGTGAAACCGCGGGAAAACGGCTAGTGGTTTATAATGTAGGAGGCGCTGTTATGAAACGCATTAAGTGTTGTACTTGATCACTGGTTTGGTTTAGATACGGTATTATTTTGATTTGTGTTGGGAATTATGTGAGCAACTAATCTTTAATGAATTGCTTAGACAACCATGAATTCCTAGGTATAGTGGGTTTTCATTCTTTACTTCAGTTTGGATAAACTTGAAAAGTGTTTCGTAATTGCCGAACAGAAAACTCCACCAAAAGCGCTGTTAAGATGCCCACTATGCATACTTGTTGTTGTTGACGATTGAATTGCTAAAACAAACCAAAAAAAAAATCATTGTTACGTATAAAATATAGCACATGAAAAAATCACTAAAACTATCAAAATCCTTAATTCAATAATCTTTATTTCATATGATACCTACAAAATAGCGATTTATAAGAACAATTAGCAAAGAAACTTGTCATCTAATTGGATCTTTACTTCTAACTCATGTTTTCATTCATATTACAAGTGTACCCAGTTAGCTAACACGTCATATCAAGTGCAACAAATAGATCTATGAAGCCAATCTATACTAATATTATAAAGCTGAAGAGTTTGTTTGTTTGTTTGTTTGTTTGTTTGTTTGAACGCGCTAATCTCAGGAACTACTGGTCCGATTTGAAAATTTCTTTCAGTGTTAGATAGCCCATTTATCGAGGAAGGCTATAGGCTACTTTTTATCCCGGTACGGGAAGTAGTTCCCACGGGATGCGGGTGAAACCGCTGGCAGAAGCTAGTAAAAAAATAAAGCGCGTATCACACGGCACAAATGCGCGGCTAAATAGAGGCGCGTTGACGCGAACAAATTGACGAGTTGTGTCGCACCTATGTAGTGAGGCTGGTAGGTCTTGATACTTGAGAAAAAAAATACGCATGACAGCAAAAAATATACATTTAGGTGCATACACGTTACACTGCGTTAGATGAGTTATTTGATAAAGAAGAAAACCATCTTCATAATTAGCCAATTGCCGTCCATCAGCTGGGGTTTTCGTATGACCGCCAACCATTCCAAACTTGGACAGCTCGCCTCTATCTGCTGCCAGTACCTTCTTCATATCCTCCATTTACCATGTAAACGCTTTATTTCTTTCCATTCCTAACTATAAGGAAAAAAACAACTGATGATTGCACTAAAGAATTTAAAATATTCATAACAAAATTCGACTATTGTATTCAACGTGTTAGTAAAACTTCATTTATTTAGATAGCCTGCTGACACTATTAATATAACCATTGAAACATCCAATAAATACAAACATCCCACGTTTTGATAAACAGCACTTCACATGGCTTCAACCATTCTAATTCTAACAAAGAGTTACCCAACAACGTGATTACATAACCGCGTACTAAAGACAGATTTAACAACAAACTCAGTGTTTACATAACCAAAATGTTATTGTATGGAATATAAGATAAATAATAAAAGGTGTCAAGGAAGAGAACATAATTGATGATCACTCGTCGCTCCGGTATTTTCAATATTGTTCCATGAGAATTTCCGCATAGAAAGTCCGGTTTTATGAGAGGTTAACAATTTATAGTGTTGCTATTAACTGAGTAATTTATGTCTTAATATTATAATATGGTAAACAACGTAATTAAGTGCTGGCGTGTATCTAAATCTGTTTTGTAATTACTGATAGGATGAACACTATAGCCGGTGAAAGTTAGACTTGCCTGTTGTGTTCTGTAGTGCTATAAACTATTGAATAAGTAATGAAGATATACTTAACACCACTAAACATCGTTAAAATTATCTTTAGTTAAGTTAAGGATTTCATGGTATTAATGGAAAGTGAAATATGATATTAGGTAGGTATCTATGTTAGTGTGAAATGGGAATGTACTGTCTGCTAATATTATTGTTATTAAATTTTACGCATTTTCTTAAAGGTAATGATCATTGTTGAAGCAGAAACTAGTTCCAGAAATTCACCAGTACAGTACAAGGTCTTAAAAGTACCCACTGAAGGGGTTTCAGATATGACAGTTTTGTAATTGGCAATGTAACTAAGGCATAGTACCTTAACTGGAACTTCTGTGATGTGAATTCAAGACATAGTGATTGAGGGCTTAAGGTATGTACATAGATATATATGCGTCTCTTTTGGAATAAGTGCAGTCAACTTTAATTAATTTACCACGTAGTACAAAAATTTTACAAAATAAAAACCTACTCTAATTTTCAAGTATCAAAACTGCACAATCCTCATACCGTATCAAGTGCGGAAACAATAGAGGGGATCAAGTTTACAAGCAGCTCAATTGGCCGGTTGTAATTTCGTCCCATTGTCTTTATGTCCCCTGTTCCCATCAGTCCCCTGGCTTCATCCGTCCCCTAGAGAACAAAATTACTAGCGGAGATGTCACAACGCAAATCTCATAAGAAAGTATAGTCCGCCAAAATGTGGGGGACGAGTGTCGTTAGTAGCTTCGCCCTTACACTTCTTTTATGGAACCCGCCCATTATTTTCAAAATAAAATTATCAATCAATCAAGACCAATCTTTGACAGATTTGTTTTAGATTTGACAAGGTTGCCGAACGTCTCACTAGTTCTAGTAACTGATCACGCCTACCTACACCTTGCTTGAGCTACAAACAGGCGCCTGACCTACCTTCCTTATGGCATCTCCGCTATCTTTCCATGCTCCTTGATCCGTTCCCTGGCCCGAGTTCCCCAGTTCCTCCCAGGGGACGTAGTTACGTCCTTTGTATTACCATATTTACGACGAAACGAAATGGCGATTATTGTTGCTTAATTTATAGGAGGGTAAGATGTCTTAGGTGGTATTCGGTTCGAGTTTATTTTTACATCGTTTGGAATTTTTTGTAAGTGAAGGATTTTTTTTTTGCCACTGATTGGCTGTTTTGATTTCAGGTAAAGTTGCCTCATTGTTATGTAAATCTCGATCTATTGACTAATATCAAATAGCGTCGTTTAAGATAAATTATAGATGTAATTAGAAGACAGTATATTGAGACTAAAACATCACGGTTATAAACTAAATTCGTTCAACTTGCCACAAACTATTAAATTAATTAACATCTATAAAAAATGGCTCACTATTCAATGAATTCACAAAGCGTTAAAGGCTAACAGTTAAAGGCTGCGTTCACATATAAATAAATAAATATAAAATAATTCACACATACTTAACTCTGACAATAACAAATACATACATGCGACAGCTTTTAGCAACAATGAAAAAAGTCGCCTTCTAAATACCAGTCGTAGTGATGGGATCAGATACTGGTTTTAAACCGTTCAGTTGATTTAAATATCGACTCAACTCGATTAAACTTGAGTTGTCGATAGTTAAGCATTTCGAGTTTTAGTAAATATTATGCTTTTTTTTTAATACCAAAAGCTTTGAACGCTAGCCTTGCTGCTGCTATGTAATTCTATTTTTTTTAGGATTTTGAAGCTACCAAAATGATGCCATATTTTGTGCAAACAAATAAATAAATGAAAATGAAACTACTTAGCTCCTAAAATTAGGCGGAGTGAATTAATTGGCCTCATAACCCAATTATCAAGAACACATCATGAACTTAATGCCAATAGTGGCAAAGTTTGAACTAAAGTATTAAAATTACTCAGAAACAATCGACAGCTACTGTCCCACCACTACATAAGAGACAAAGGGTTACTCCTCGCCTCAAGTCAGTTACTAATGGCGACGGCGACCAGAGATCACGCAAACAGATCCCGCTTGAAAGCAATTAAACCACACCAGATTCCTAAGAGGACAGCCACTGGTGCAATCAAAATAATCACTGCGATTTAACACTCTCTTACCTTGAGATAAGTGATAAAGTAAGTCGTGTTGCCGTCGGATATCGACTGACGTATTTATTTTGATAGTGCTAATGAAGCGGATAGATTAGAATTGTTGGGTTTTCAATGGACATTGTTAGGTTAGAAGTAGGACTGGTCAGGTTGTGTTTTTGTTTGAAGGTTTTATTAGCGGAGTGTGATAAGTGTGTCCAACCTTGTGGAGGCTGTCTACAACTACTGAAGTTATTATTAGTACTAAGAGAAAGTATGAGTGCTAAAAGATGGCGATTAAAGTCGCGAAATCTGATATGATAGGCACTAGCTTCTGCCTGTAGTTTCTACTGCCTGCTGTGGAAACTACTCCGGAAGAAAAGTCCCTTATAGCCTATGTCGATAAATGAGCGATCTAACATAGAAATATTTTTAAACCAGTCCAGTGTTTTCTGAGATTTCTGCGTACAAATAAAAACAAACTTCAACTTAAACTTAAACTTTAACTACAAACTATATAATAATGTTAGGTACCTATACACATTCGGATATGTTAAAAACCAAATTCCAAAAATCTTTCAGTATTCACAAACAATTTTGCCACCAAAGTCCACCTGCAGTGATATCTCTATACAGTCGAAACCCAGTTTCCCTAAAAGTAGTTTCTTGAGTTAGATAAACACCATATAGGAGTCAGACTTCGGATAAAGGAAACAGTCGTGCACTTGCTAATGAGCATATCAGACCATAACAAACCCATGGGAAAATGTACGGGGGAACGAAAAAACAAAGCTGAAAATACTTTGTAGGGAAAGTATGTAAATACATTGTTTTTAATGGACAGTGTTACAAGAATTTGGTGTGCGAATGACTGGAAAAGTAAGGAAAGACACAAATACGTCATTCTTTCTTGATAAGGCATATCATATAGGTATTGTAATTCCAAAAATGCTAATTAACACAATATACAACATGTAACTTAATTAACGCACATCCTGAAATTAGTTAGTTCAGAATCGTTTACTGAATCGATTTATATCATTTTTAATATAGGTAATTTTTTATCCCAAAAATAATTAAAACTACTGAAATTATTGTCATATTAACCTGTACAGTCAAAACAAATTCAAATAGACCGTAACTCAAAGTAATAAGACTTCGTGTATTGTCGGCTTTTTCCGTAGTTTCGATATGTTCTGTCGAGTCGAGCGGCGCGTGGCGCGATATTTGCGTGCGTAGTAGGTAGTATGACCAAAAAGTTCTCCAAGAATTGGTATAACTAATTTAGTAAATAACAATGCATATACATGTTAAATTAAAAATTCAGTGTATGTATTATGATTATAATATAATATTCTATTTAGGGTGTTTGAGGGTGTGCGTTAATTACGTTACATGTTGTATATAGCTTTATTTCTCTTTCAAACCCAAGGTCTATTTTTTTGGGTCCATGGTTATGAGTTTATAGTCCAGGGTACCATTTGAACGATTTTAATATTATTCATGTTATAAGTCACTTTTTAACACGCTTATTAGAGAAATATAAAACAGTTAATAATAATTCTAAAACAGTTACTATTTTCTTACAACGTGAGCATCGATACATTCTTGTCGTACCTCTATATCGACATGGAACATCAATGGTAACTAAAATCGTAACCGCATCTATAGTGGCTACTATGCAAATACTCTGGTTATCTCTTCTGATATGCTGTAAACATGTCTAGAAAACCACCAGAGAAGAATAAACCTTATGCTACATAATCATAAGGTGCGTTTTAGCAAGCAGAAAATGTTAGACAATAAAATAATGCAAAACACCTGATGGTTAAGCTTGTATACTCGATTTCAACTGGTTTTGCAACATCTATTAGCAAACGGAATCATTTTTCAAAATATTAATGTTTTGTGGTTCAGGACATTTGATACTTATCATCATCACTATTTATAAATATCTTAATATTGAATCATCTTTGCAAGTGATTGCCAAAATCGCTAATTTTGCAATGGACCACAATTTCACGCTTATTAAGTTATAGTTAAATAATACACATCACTTTTATTTTTACAACAGATAAAAAAACGGAAGAAACACTGAAAAAAAAAACTTCAATCAATTAAATAAGCACCATCTATCGGACACATAATGCACTACATACAAAAAAGCATCACAAATCAGCCCTCCAAGGAAGATATCAACCATAGCCCTACTAAGCTATTCACTACGCTACAATGAAACCCGAGACAACATAATCAAGAAAGCAACAATGTAACTAGGTCCTTATTCCAAGATGTCAAAACGTATAAAGTTTTAGTACAGGTAGTTTATTTGTAGGTAGGTACAGTTATTACAACATGGTAAGGTTGAACTACTGATGTAAGTGTGTATTCACAGTATCCTGGATGTATTTTTTTACAATGTAGATTGATATTTTACGGCTATTGATTTTTTATTTTCTGTGATCTTCTGTCATAATCTTTTTCTGAAAAGTTTGTTTGAAAGTGCTGATCTCAAGAACTGCACAAAGATTAAAAATAAAATATTGGTGGATAGCGTATTTTCCGGAGAAGGCGAAGGTTTTTAAAATAGCAATTTTTTACCAAAGGAATAACATTTTTTGACTAGGTACTAGTTTATTTGTGAAAACATGACTCAAGGTAGGATTCAGTTTATAAAACAAACGAATGTTGTAATTCGTGTAATCTGCTAACCCAAGTGGTGCACCAAACCTCTTTCTTTCGTTCTTTAATTCTCCGTTAAAGTGTTGTAATCGAAAAAATAATAACACATTTTAAAAGGTCTGTAATAAATGGCTGCAGTGAACACGCCCTACCCCGCGGTAGCCGAAAATGCAAATCCGATCCAACGCGTCTCTTACGCAACTTTATTATTCTTATTTTACGTGTCTTTATTTTTAAGACTCACTTTTTATCCTTTTATATTATGTTGCCTTTTATTTATCTTTTATCTTTTAGCCCATCCCCGTGTCGTGAGCGTTGATTGCATTCGTGAGTTGCAACCAGATATAGCAAGTTTTTAAAGGAAGCCGCTTGATCGAAACCTTTTAAATAAAGTGCATTGTCCAAATGTATTGTTTTGGGTATCAAATGTTTTGGACTCTTTTGAAATTGCGGTAATTGTACGGTGCACGCAGTAGGACTGTAACGTGTTTTTGTTATAACTTTGCATCTGATTTTAGTCTCGGTAAAATTTTAGAACTTTGAATTTTTAAAAAGACTGTCGACGGCTAGTAAACACAAAACCACCCCGAATAAAACTGTAGATAACAGTTAATAGTCTTCGTCTACCAACCGTTCCAAATACTAATCTGCGTAATATTTTCTCCGTTTCCATTCCTCTCTGTCATCCGTCATACTAACATTCACTTCCTTCTTATTCAGGCAGTTTATCCATCCTTCGTTTTACCTCTACCTGTCAATCTAACTGCAGTTAAAAGACCAAAAATTTTGAGCTTGACAAACGCCAGTCCAGTTACTAGGTCTTCACCAATTAGATCCGGAGGCTAGCCTAGTGTTATGTCACGGATCTATCGGCAATTATGACCTATTAATTATATAATGACCTATTAATTCTTCTATTTCTTTTTAGGGTCTATAAAGTAGTTTTCCGCTTCCATTTTTCTGTGCTAGCACTTGTTTTTATTTAAGTCTATTCATCTCTTATTTTGCCTTCCTCTCTTCTCCATCGATCTAAAATTCTAAGTTTGTCAAATTTCGCAAGACCAGTCCAGTTACTAGGTCTTCACCAATTAGATTCGGAGGCTAGGCTGGTGAAATGTCGCGGATTTCCAAACGCGTGCGTCGGAGCAACGACCCGCATACCGGCAACCTGCTCCATGTGATGACAGAGTACTTGTTAGTTGTTTCGCTGTGTGGTACAAGGTGTGAGAGAATTGGTTTCTGGGGAGGAGTTAAATGTGGCTAAGAATTTGCTTTCACGGCATATGTGTATTTGAAAATTTATTTTTATAAAGCTGAAAAGTCTGTGTTTTTTGCCTTGCACGTGTTAATCTCAGAAACTACTAGTGAAAACTTAGTTCTATCTATATTGGTATTTTACTGTACTTACTATAAAACATTTTTGCTGGCAGTGATCAACCGAAACTATGAATTTTAATATTGGTAATATGACCGATTCTTGAATGTTAGAAACACGGAAGACAAAAATAGCATTTTTTTAGCAGAAAGACTTCCAAATTGGCACATCGAAGTATCTAATTTCAACAGAAAATAAAAATGAAAATAACATTAATAAAAACCTCACCAAGCCACAGCCTAACAACTACACCACACAAAAACCAGTAGCTAGTACAGCAACTAACACTGGCGCACAAAAATAGTTTCAATCACACGCCATTGATGCACTGACTCCGCTACTCTGTGTCCTGTTGAAGTCAAAGCAAATTGTTTGTGGTACTGATTGATGCTTCAAGCGTAATATTATTTTTAGCATATTTTTTTCTAAATTAGGTATACTCATTTTGAGACATGAATTGACATGATCTATCATATGAGGCGCATTCTATGACAGTAGTTTCAATTCTGTTGTAGGATGGGGACCTTTTTAGGCACCGTTCTTTAGCACATCGAAATATAACAAAGAGGGAATAAAATAGAATGAATAAATATCCCAAAAAGCCACAGGCCACAAAAAACTACAGTGGCGCACAAAAATAGTTTCAATCACACGCCATTGATGCATTGACTCCGCTGCTCTGTGTCCTGTTGCAGTACCTAAAGCAAATTGTTTGAGCACCTGATTGATGCGTCAAACGTAATGGTAGAACAATGGTGATGTAGTTCGGTTAGTGCATGGGTTGAATTTGAGCATAGTACAGGTTTTTTTACTTGACATTAAGGATTTTTTTACTTAGTTAGCGGTTTCGCACACTCTTAGAAAAAAGTGTATATTGTCATAATAGGATAGATCCATCTGTATACATGTTTTTTTTACTCAATCAAGTAAAAAAAAACATGTATACGAGTGTGCGAAACCGCTAACTAAGTAAAAAAATCCTTAATGTCAAGTAAAATATAATACAAAGCAAAAATAAAACTATTTTATTTTCAATTAAAAAATTAGGCACTTTACCCGCCCGTCTATATACAACCGGACATATTTTAAAGGTTTGCTGAATTTAATCAGAACACATTTCAATAAATTAATAAAATTGTTTAATTTATTGTAAGTCTTATCAAACATTCAAAATACAAATAACAATAAAAATGAGACAAAATGTCTTAAAAATAAAACACTTTATTTTTTGTTAGGTACACCTATTAAAATAATAGTCTGATATATTTTTGTCATTTTTTAAAATAACATTAAGCAAGACGACCTTTCTTGACGTATTGTTTTAAATTCGTGTTTTAATTTTATAGTTTTTTTTTTATATTTAGCCAGATGTTGAAATAAAATCTAATAAAAAAAAACTAAAATGATACCAATCATAACTATCCACTTTATGATAATTGTAAAACTATATAAAGTTCAACGACTTATTGTTTAACTACCTAATAAAAATGGTACGACGTATTTTGATACAGATGAAAAAATTCATTAGAATTTGTCGAAAAAAGTCCTATTTTGTTTTACAAATATAAAATTAAAAAAGAAAATAAATTATGCAAAATAGATAAAGATATGCTAAATTTAAATAATCAAGTGATTGGCACGAGTGGAGTGTCATTTTGAGATTTGCATCTCGACCTTGTATCATAAAATGCGTTATTTAGAAGATTATTAATACAAATGTTGCTAAACTGGTTAAAAGATTAAACTTTTTTTGGTAAAAGGCTTCACGGCTTCGCTCGCTTTGTAAATTTTTTTTCATCCAATTTATATAAGACAAACTAATTTGCACATACAGTTTTTGTAAAATACATAAGAAAAAAAACTTACTACTTTTGTGTATATGTACTTTATTTGTATGTACGTTTTTATAAATAAAAGTATGATGAACAGATAAAACTATAAATAATTATGTAGGTAGAATGTTTCCAAAAAGTTTTGTAGTTTTTTTCCAACAGGTAAATGTCCTGTAAAATGTTTAAAATTTTATGTGAAATAAGAACCGCTATTTCCAGACAATCTGTCTCGCATTATATGTATTTATGTGTATAATAATGTGCTTTAGAAACACACTAAGTATTAAATTGCAGCCTTTGCAGTAGGTATATGAATTTCTCTGAAGTTATTTTTACAGAAATAACTACTTAAATTGATAGTCCCGAAAATTAATATTATATATTCTATATTTAAGATTTAAGATTATATATTTATAGAAGTCGTGGTGGCCTAGTGGGTAAAGGACCAACCTCTCAAGTACGAGGGCGCGGGTTCGATCCCAGGTCAGGCAAGTACCAATGCAACTTTTCTAAGTTTGTATGTACTTTCTATGTATATCTTAGACACCATTGACTGTGTTTCGGATGGCACGTTAAACTGTAGGTCCCGGCTGTCATTGAACATCCTTGGCAGTCGTTACGGGTAGTCAGAAGCCAGTCAGTCTGACACCAGTCTAACCAAGGGGTATCGGGTTGCCCGGGTAACTGGGTTGAGGAGGTCAGATAGGCAGTCGCTTCTTGTAAAGCACTGGTACTCAGCTGAATCCGGTTAGACTGGAAGCCGACCCCAACATAGTTGGGAAAAAGGCTCGGAGGATGATGATTTAAGATTATATATTCTGTTTTCCTTTACGAAGGATTCTATTTTTTTTTTTTACTATATAAATTAAAAATACAACATTTCCTTGAGATCAAACTAGTCCCGCCAATAATCAGAGAACACAGGAATGTGGACAGCAACTAGAACCTTGTAAGCGAACAGCACGCACAATAAACAAGGACTAAAATATGTACAAAGAAAACAAGTCCTCAAACGAACGTCACAATCACAATAAATCGTCTATTTCTGTAACAACTCTATCCATAGTAAAACAACATTTTTTTAAACATAGACCCAACCATTAAGAACTACCTACATACTTATGACATAATCTGTCAACTATTGATGTACGACTTATTTGAGCCGCATAATATCGAAGCAGTAATTAGCGTCAACAAAACGTACACGGTCAGATCTCAGGTAATATTTACATGGAACATAACAATAAATCACTCGATTCACTTTCCTAAATTGATATTGTAATCCGTTCGCTTCGTTTTGTTTTTGTTTCTTATTGAATAAATGAAGACGTTGCTGTGATGCCGGTTCGTTAAATTGCTATCTCCTGACTCTGTGCTGTGGTGGAGTAGGGTTTGGTAAACATTTATTTGAACTAACAATAACGGTTTGTTTTGTATTGTGTTATATTGTTATTCGATGTTACAATTTAAATAATGAAATATATGCTTGTAAAACGTTACATTAGGCCAGTTATATATCAGTACGTTGTAGTAAGCATGTGTTTAGCCACATAATGGTTTACATAGTGGTAGAATAGATATATGTAAATCCAATACGAAAGTATTTACAGTTTTTTTTTTTATTTCACTCTATTGGAAATCCATATTTTCAGTGTTGAACCTACTTATATTAGACCTATCTTTAACATGTTATTGGGTTCAATTTCGACTTCAAAATATAACAAAACGTCGACTCCATACCCATTTTAGTCCCACTTATCGCACACTCCGATACAAAATGGAGAATCACGATGTACAGAAGCTCTTGAGTTATGTCCCCATCCTACCGTGATATGTTCATTTCAACAATAAATATTGGTGGCCAATTAAACGCGAGGGAGCTACCGTCCGCAAGGCGTCGCGACGTGATCTGTTGATCTTATCGCCCGATAGATGGCGTTCATCATAATAATGGAAGATGGCGGTTAGTGCGTAATGGCGTTTGGAAATCGGTTTGTAAATTGAAAATTCGATTAAATTAATCGTGGGTATATTTTTGGTTGATGATTATTTTAACATAGATTAATATATAAATGAGTCAGACAATTTTTAAGAAAAGTCTATAGGTAATTGATTAATTAATTGTACATACAGTGTAAGTAACTTTAAGTTTTTGTGATTCCCATATTTTTTAAAGTTATTTTTTAAGAAAATATAACTACGTAAGATCATTTACAATCGAGAGGTGCATTAACTTCTTGTACACGCAACTAAGTAACTACACACATCTAAAACACAGACAAGCACAAATGTGAGAAACTCATCTGCATCTGCAACTCGCATGTCGCTCGATTAAATTGTTTTACTGAATCGATTAAGCTCTCGATCTCATATCGATTCTAGATCGATTATTTTTTGTTTCGTTCACCGTTTCATGTACGCCGCCGTCTGATGTCTTTATTAAATGGTCTGACGTATTATAAATGGTTGCTACAATACTTATATATCATGTATTGCTACTGTTTCGAGTTACAAATGTATGTACCAATGGATGCTCTGATGGTAATGAGGTGTTTTATCGATATTAATGTATAGTTTGCTTCTGAGCAATCGGTTAATGAAGCTCTCGATAGTTTTTTTATTGATTAATAAATAGTTAGGGCTGGTACCGCGGTAGGAGTGACAATTATAAGGTGGGCTGTTATTTCGTTCTACACTAGTGTTATTGAGAGTAGTGAGTGTAAGTTTGTATGTCATAATTATTTATTGATTGCTCTTTCAACTACTGGTTAGACTCCAGAAATCATTTCTTGATTTGAAGCTTTCTATAGATATGCAACTTAGTAATTATATCTACCTTTACTCTGCAATTGGATAAACAAAGAACAAAATACATACATTGTGTTTAACACTTTAAACATAGGATAAAAACATACCTAACAGCATATTTAAATAATAGCATTTTAAACTTGAATAATATGAGTGACTTTTATACTAACGGAAAAATCAATGCCTATTTATTTTAGTATTAGTATTATTTAGCAGATGACATCACGAGAATAAAGAATTAATAGAGTAATTTATTCTTACGGATGAATGGAAAATTATATACCCAAACAAAAGTTTTTGCATAAATAAATGAAATAATAATGTAATAATGAATATCAACGAGGTCCTATAAATAAACCTTCCAAAAGCCACTTAGCCTTTAACCGTAGAACCATAGTACAGGCGCCATATTGGTTGCTGAATAACTATCGGCCTTAGGCGCTTTGTCGACCAGCAGTTTAGCGCTGTCAATAGTAGGTACTACTGCTATTTAGATGCACTGCAGTGTACGCTACTGTTGTAATGGAGAGATTTATTGCGTTGTTTTTGTTTCATACAGTAGGTATTGTGATTTTATAATTATAATTGTTGTCAAAGGATTGCATCAGCACTACTACGATAGTAGATTATAAAGGTTTCATAACTCTCCTGAATTACCTTGTCATTGGTAGTTAGTGTAAGTACTAAAAGTCTCCTTTACTATGACTTAATTTGACTGTTTTCGATTGCACTAAAGGAAAACAAAACATAATAGGCATAGGTTTAAACATAAAATAATTATTTATATTAACACATTTTTCCCTTATCTATATCATCGTTGTATCTATACTAATATTATAAAGCTGAAGAGTTTGTTTGTTTGTTTCTTTGAACTACTGGTCCGATTTGAAAATTTATTTCAGTGTTAGATAGCCCATTTATCGAGGAAGGCTATTAGGCTACTTTTTATCCCGGTACGGGAAGTAGTTCCCACGGGATGCGGGTGAAACCGCTGGCGTTGTAAATATTTAATTAGTTAATAATTAGAAGATTATCAAAACAAAAATGACGCCGCAACATCCCGGATCCAAACGGAATCACAATTTAAAAGAACAATGACTAATCTTACAAAACATTCGGTTAGTCAGTTCATTTCAAAGAAATCTTGTTTAAAAACATGATTCACAAAATTGTAACAAATCTACGGCATAACTTATTTGTATCAAAATAAGGTATTTCCCTAATATTGTATAATTTACTATAAAGGTGTTGTAATGTGATGTCAAAACGTCTAAGGTTCCGTATATAAGTAGATATAAAAATAATTGTAGGTACGTTTGTATCGGATTGACAAATTGATTGTTGTTCCGTGAATCTTTTGTTGGTACCAATGTTGGGACAATGTTGGCTGTAATGCGGATAACGAGTTTAAAATGTAGATGCGTCACATTTAAATAGGAATATGTTTAGAGAGCATTAATAAGATTACTATGGAAAACATATAATGTACTTTTAACAAAATTATTAGACACACATTAACATCAATTTTAAATGTGGCCTTGGACGACCGAGCCTGGATTCAGGCTACTCTCCCCGTTCGCATGGGAGGGCTTGGCGTCCGCCAAATTTCAAGTATAAGCCTACCGGCCTTTATATCCTCCGTCTATGGTACTGAGAAATTGACCAGGAAAATTCTTCCTATCACACTGGCCAATTGCGAGGTACCATGTCTGACTGAGGCCGTAGAGGCTTGGAAAATCACTTGCCCGAATACTGATCCACCCGTCAACCCGTCCTCCCAGAGACAGTGGGATGAGCCGCTCTGCAGAGTTATACGGAATAATCTGATAAATACGTCAATTTCTTCTGCAGAGCGAGCGCGCCTTCTGGCTGTGGGCGAATGGGAGTCGGGTCTATGGCTTCTGGCACTTCCGTCGTCAAACATAGGCACCTTGTTTGACGACACCACTTTCCGGCTTGCTGTTTGCTTGCGTTTGGGTGCTCCGTGCTGCTCTCCTCACCGCTGCCACTGTGGTGAAGCTGTCAGCAGCCTTGGACACCACGGCTTGTCGTGCAGCCGTAGCGCGGGACGCTTTGCACGGCATGCGAATATTAACGACATAATCCGTCGCGCTCTTGTTGCAGTCGGCGTTCCAGCCATATTAGAACCCAGTGGTCTGGCACGCGACGATGGCAAGAGACCAGACGGTATGTCGTTATTCCCTTGGAAGATGGGTAGGTCTTTAGTATGGGACGCGACCTGTGTCGATACTCTTGCACCATCCCATCTTCCTTGCTCGGCGCGATGTGCTGGTTCCGCTGCTGCGGCTGCAGAGAACCTCAAACGGCGCAAATATAGCACCCTGGTTGGTAACTATACCTTTGAGCCGTTTGGGGTTGAAACCCTCGGGCCGTGGGGTCCAAGTGCTCATCTCCTTTTTAAAGATCTGGCAAAGCGACTTGCTGACACTTCAAGTGACCCAAAGGCTGGTTTTTATTTTGGTCAAAAATTAAGCATTGCCATCCAACGTGGCAATGCTGCCAGCCTCTTGGGTACACTCCCGGTGGGCAGCGATGAGGAGTTTTTTGATGCCATTTTGTAATTGTTTTTAGCTGTTGTATATATGTATAAATAAGTTTATTTTTATGTAAATATGTATATATCCTTTTGACTTTTAACAATAGTTTTATTTTTTTTTCGAATGTATGCATTGATTTTTATTTTTGAATTTTGATGAAATACTACTACTACCACTACTTTATCTAAAATTCTTTTCTCAATTATGAAGAACCTAAGCCTCTCTTCAGAGCAGTCGAATAAAAACAATGCAGTACAAATCCTCAAACATGCCCAAATACAAAAGAATCTGCACCAATAAATAAACACAACCAAACCAACATTGGCTCCAACATTCACCACACAAGCCAACATGCCACAGCAAGCAGATAAACAAATTATAAAATGTTAATAGTATCGAACCTTTGACTCCTGCGCACAATACATCATTGTCAGTTGCGCCGAGATTAAAGCTCAGCTGACAGTGGGAAAGTTCGACCGACTGCTGTAAGATGTGTGTGGATTGCGTGATTGCGAATGTTAAACGCAGGTTAAAGTTGAAATCTTTGAGTTGGTATTTACAAATAAAATTTTGCATTTTTGAAAAAAAAAAATGTACTTCTAGACTATTATAATAAAGTTGTTTTTTGGTTGTTAAGCGGCCCAGCAGTGGGAAGCTAAAAAGGCTGTAACTAACTAAACTTACGTTGAGGGATTAAAAAAAAAATCATGGTTGAGAAGCTAGACTGTTCCAGGATAGCTTCCTGACACTGGAAGAATTTCTCTAGGTAATCAGTTCAGAGGTTTCTCGGAGCCTTCAACCCTAACAAAGGAAATAATATGAGTTGTTTATTGTATTAGTACCGATATAGTTTTCAAAGAACCTAATCTACAGCGTTCCTTGATAAAAGGGGTTTAGCAGATCCCGAGATAAGCGCATTCAAGCAAGCAAACTAACATACAAACAAACTTGTCAAACATAAATTTTCTATTACCGCGGTTTGTAGTTCCCACATTACAGTGAGATGTTACTTACCCGACGGTTAACCGTTTCCTAAACCATACGACTTACGCTCGCGTCGACAGGCGTAATCTCGCGTTCATCTTTACTTAATTTTTATCTTTTACCTTTTGGACGAATATGAGTGATATTATTGTGGTTTTGACATTACACATTGGGACAAATATGAATTAAAGTTGATGATTTTACACCACATAAATGTCTTTTCGAGATTCTGTATCGGTGTTTCTAAGTTTCTCTCATACCTGTAAAGTTAGAGGCAAAATTAGGGTCGATTGAACAAAACCCTAATATATATTGTTTTATTTAGTTTTGATTTCCTTTTTTTTCAGGTTTTTTTTTTTATTTTACACGCAACTTGGTGACTTACATTCACATTTATAATACCTGCCTTTTTATCAAAATCTAAAGTCCTGTAATCCTTTTAGAACTTGGGACCTTACACAGGTAATTAACTGAAAAGCCACGTCCAACCTTACCTCGGTCACAATATTAACAGTTACAATAGCGAAGCATAATAGCGGTTCTACATGAGCTATCAAACTGCTTATTAATGCAGCTCCCGAACGTTCCCATGCTGGTTATATCTCAGCGGTAAAATTATAAAATTTATTGCACAGCTATGGGAAATTGTTGGCTAGTGATGGGAATGCGAATCGAGTGATGATTGGTGATTGGGGGTTTTAAGTCATCGATAAGTTGTGTCAGAGCTGAAATCTATTTGATACTAGCTTCTACTCGCAGTTTCACCAGCGTCCCGAGATAACTGCTTTCCGTAGCCGGATGGTGACCAAAACTCCCAATCCCAAGATCCTTTTCCCAGATCTAAGCTACATCTCCTCTCATGTTCAGCTGAATCGGTCCAGCCAAGTCCACCAGCAAGAGATATATGGATTCATTTTTTTTATAAGAGGACGATAAAAAACATTGTTTATCTCACACTGTGAATTCAGGCCAACAGGTACACGTTAAAATTTTTCATTTTACTACACATTAAAAATTATTACTATCTATCCACTTACCAGCTTCTATAAATCTACCCATATTAATAAGATAGACTGCTTTCTCGAATCTGCCTATAGTTACCGTTACCGATTCATTCGATTAAATCGATTCCAGTTCCGTGTCCCAACACTATTAGAAATGGTGGCATACAGTTCGTGATTAATGCTGTAATTAGTCTGTTTGTATGCTACCTATTGATAATTTAATACGTACTGTTCCGATTAGTTACGGTGCATACCAAATTTCACAATTAAGAATCATTTGTGGTCGGTATTAATGACAGCTAGTTTTTTTATATAGGTATATATAGCGCGATTGAATATCGGTATGTTTAATCGCTTCACATATATTTAGAGAAGTTGGGAGATAGGCAGGTGTAAGCAAGGGCGAGGGAAATACATAGTTTAATTGATGGTAAATGTGATTTCTTTTCTAATTAGGTGTTGATTCATTTTTACTTACATTGCTTATGTTCGCGGATAAGATCTACAGGCTGACCCTAAACGAGATGAGTACTGAGTAGTAGTGAAGGATATCAAGCCGTACCAGGTGTCCGAAAGCGAAGTGTAGAAGAAAAATCAGGAAAGCCGACCCCACCAAACGGAAAAAGAGAGAGGTGTTGGTGTTGACACTTATAGCTAATCATAACAGCCTCAGGTATAGGGTTGATCCAAACATAGAGAGGCAAATTCGATTGTTGTTTGGGATTCCATAAAACCCTCACCATTTACTTTAACATTCTTTTATAAGACAAAAGAAGCTTTAAGAGAAATATCCCTCCATAATAAAGATACACATGCATGTAAAGCCTTTACCAAAACATAAAAACCCCACAATACAGTGTACGACATGGGGCAGATAATACATTTATAACACGTGGCCAGTGTTGCGATTATTATATAGGACAACAGAAGACTTTCTTTAAGAGAAAACACGCAGAGCTACCTTCATAATAAAGATACACATGTAAAACATAAAAATCGCCTTACAATACAGTGTATGGTGCAGATAATACATTTATAATACGTGGCCTGTGTTCCGATTATTCGCGCCTCCGACCACCGGACCGCCGCGGGGTAACGCCACTCTTTATAATTTGATCACATTTGTAGAACGGACAATGCAAGCCCAAAGCGAGGAGACGACAGATGGACAGAGGTGTGGTGGAGTCGATATTTCGTTTATATATTTTGACCTGTGTAAGCAAAGTCTAAAGGTGTACTTAATACAAAGCCAACTTAAAGATCTTTAACTCAAATACTGCAGTTTAAACAGTCGGTCGACAGTTTGTTAAGTATTTTTCTTTCAAGAAAAACGTGAATCCAATCAAAGCTCTTAGCCAATTTTAATCGTTGTAATTTGCGCACTTCCACTCATCTTTATACCGATTTATGAGCTCGAACAATACTTAAGTTTAATACTTAAGCTTAATACTCTTGCAGTGTGGAGGGACTCCAAGTCAATTTACAACTTCCGCTGTTTTACCTAATTAACCTTTCAATAAAATATAAAAAAGACTCAAGCAAGAGCTTCGGAAAAAAGCTATAGCAAACTCCAGTTCCAAAATGTATACCTATGAAAAAATAACTTTAGACATGTCGTCTCCACGCATCACCCAGCTCCTCTCACCATTTCACGGAGGCAACTCCTTCAGTGGAGTTAGCCCGAGGCTTGTACAATGGCCACTACTTTTTCCCGACCATAATCAACATTTGTATTCAAGTCATACTTGCTGACCGTACCTTCTATAAGATATTGCCATACACATTAAACAGATTATCTTTGGAAATTTTCGGGCTCGTGAACGAAAATGTTGACTTCAATTTGGTATTTAATGGTCGATAATTTGTTCTGGTGTGATGGATTTGAAGGGAGATAAGAAACGTCTTATATGTACGTACTTTTTTGTCGGTAATGTGTGGAACTCTATTGATATATTTAAGTACTTATTCTAGATGCAGATTACCTATCAGGTTTTTTAATTGAAGTTTCAAATTAGATAGGAAGTGAGTGATGAGTCAAAATATACTACCTTGACCTAAACTTTATGATGCTACCGCTTATTCTTTGAAAGGCTATCAACATTCCCTAACAGAATTTTATAAATCACATAATTCACAATAAATACCTACATTATTCAAACAATTTCCTCAATATAGGTACATAAAATTACAACACGATATTCTTATCAATAATAAACGCTATCATCAAATTAATTCTCATTATGATAATATCATTATTTAATGTAACATTATAGTAAATATGTCTCTCAAAGTTTTAGAGAATCGGTGATAAATATCCCCATATGGGCGTTTACCCATAACTTTAACCCATAGACCGACCTATAAAAGATATAATATTATGTTTCATTATAAGAGTCCTCATAATATTAATACTCTATAAGGCAAGCCATGTTGTAAGCACTAACTAAAATTAGGTCTTTTATAAAATATCTGATGTCAAAATTAGAATTGGTACGAGTTGCACGCTGCAGATTTTCAGTCGACTGATAGTTTGTTTGGGGTCATAAATCAATATGAAGATGAATGGTAGTACGCACACAACAACGATTAAGAATTTGGCCGGTATCACATCGACTAAAAACTTTGATTGAATTCACGAATTTCTTAAAATATTTTTTTCCAACCACGGGGCCAACTGTCGGCCGACTATTTAGTTTACAGTGTGCGGGTACTCTAAATATTCAGTAGATCTTCGTTTGTTAGTTTCGTGACAATTAACAAATGTTAGAGTACACGATGTGCAATGCATTGTCCAATTAGTAGGAATATTCGTGAAATATATTAGACTAGCTACGTTCTAAATTCTCATACAATTGTTGATTGGTACTGTGTTGAAATTCGCATATATCACGCAACGAAGCGAGAGTTCATTTGCTCACCGTTACCTTTGGATAGGTATTTTAAGTGGTCAGGAATATACAAAACAAATGTAGGAACATATTTTAGCCATAATGGGTAATACGTAATGACTCATTTGTAATTTTTATAGTCATTTTCATATTATTTTTTTTTTGCCTACGGTGATTTCTTAGGATTTTTTGGTAAATATTGAACTTTTTCGATAACCCTATTTTCATAACTTTACTGCTACATCAAACAAAACTTTACGATATTGTTTTATAATTGCAATTTACAATATAAAATACTTTATGAACTGGATATTGCCTAAATATTATCTTAATTATAACCTGTCTTGTTTTCCTTATTACCTAATCATCAATTAAAACAAATTATTTAAATCATTGATTGTTTTTTTTAGTTTCTAGTATGTGGATTAGATAGAATATATAATTTAGAACGTTTTAATTACCGATATGTGAAATACCTATGTTTCTAGCTTTATTTTATGACGAAGTTTCCAGTTTATAGCAACCTAAATAGATTATTCAAATGGATATCATGTGTTTAGTAAGTAATAATTGTTATTGAGCACTAAGAAAGAACTACTTCCACACTTAAGAATAATTCAATTTTGGGATCATATTTCTAATCCAATTCACTAATAATGAAAAGTTTGCTTAAGGAGCTTTAAATATGGCGTGTGACTATGCTCTTAATTATTATGATAAATGCTCAATCCGTCTCCGTGTGAGAGAAGGCGTGGGCCCAGCAGTGGGACGATAAAAAGGCTGTAACAGTTACAGTAACTATGCCCTTATATCTACAGCGTTGCTAAAGTTAAAGTAAACATACCTAATCACACTCAAATCACAGCTTCACTAATTCACACAACTTACCCCAAATCATAAACTCGATTAAATCACGAAAAAAAAAAAAACAAAGCACCTATCATATATTTTCACGGTGGACATTACAAAAGTTATGGTGTTTCAAATTCGGCCGCGCAACCGCTCATTATTGTGAAACAAAGGGCGATCACTGAATACATTTGCTAAATAATTGTTATTTCGTATCTGAACCTCGGGCGATTTGGCCAAATTGTTGCAATCACGGAGGAAGGAAGGATAGCGGAGATGCCATAGACATAGGTCAGGCCCCTTGTAGGTCAAATTATCGTACATGATCGTTATAGAAGTAACGTTCGGGTTCCTTGTCAAATCAAAATCAATCGATCATATCTGTTAAAGACTGTTCTTGATTGATTGGTGATTTTATTTAAAAAAATATAGGCGTGTTCTATAGAAGTCGTGTAAGGGTGGAGCTGGTAATAATGCTCCTCGTCCCCCGAACATCTACATTTTGGCGCGCTACTTTTTTAGGAGATTTTGCATTGACATCTCTGCTAATGATTTGGTTCTCCATGGTTGGAAAGTATTAAGTATTACTACAGGTTTTAGAATAAGTTTGGAACGAGCGGGTTTTAGTTTATGTGATTGATTAGAAGATAGATTGATCGATGATAAATGTTTTTTATTTTATTGTATCTGTTTTCGTAAAGCAGGTCCTTTTGACAACTCGTGTAGGATCAAAACATAAAGGGATGGGTATTTTGGAGTACAAACTTCGAAAATTC
The DNA here is from genome assembly GCA_963856015.1 of Helicoverpa assulta. NCBI lineage: Eukaryota > Metazoa > Arthropoda > Insecta > Lepidoptera > Noctuidae > Helicoverpa > Helicoverpa assulta. Next base: position 7,221,567 of record CAWLCW010000027.1, read on the forward strand.
AATTTCTTAACTTTCATAATCCAATGGTATATAAAGATCTAGAATAAGTGAGTCTTGGATCTAAGTCAGGCTTTGTTTAATATTTTACTAGAAATTATTTTATCGATATTCAAATTGGTGTTATAAAACAAGTTAGTTAATTTTTGCTATAGTTAAATTAACATACAGCAATAAAATGTTACAAATTAGAGCAAGTTTCGAGAACACATAGTAACACGTTATAAATTACCTATTCTCAAGTAATGGGCTCGCTCATATTTGCGAGATTTAAAAACCGGCTAAACGCAAGTCAAACGCGGTTGACGGGTTCCGTATGTAGGTATAAAACGGGAAATAATACAACTTTTGGGAGTAGGTACCATAAAATATTAATTTTATTTTGAGTTTTCAGTGTTTGTTGTTATTGACAGATGGCAATGGAAAATAAATCATCAGACATCACAGATCATCATCATCATCAGCCTATCGAAGTCCACTGCTGGACATAGGCCTCTCCAAGTGCACGCCACTGAGATCGATTTTCGGCTTCTCGCATCCAGCTCCTGCCAGCCGTCTTACGCAAGTCATTACTCCACCATGCCTGAGGACGTCCTACACTACGTTTGCTGATCATCATCACACATCAACTGTATCTAACTATTACGGTCCATGAGAGCCTAGTGACGGACGATAATGAAGTCTTACTAATGGGGTTCCGTAATTCCGTTGTACTCTTTTGGTACGATCTACGGAACCTTAAAAATACAGGTGCTGCCGCTTACAGCGACGGGCTCGCCAAATAATTACGAATAATATCCAATGATGTTTTTAAGTGTTTAAATTGTTCGCAATTTTCGACAAAATACTTTCGACTTTGTTTTCTTTTTTAATTTTTACCTTCACTTTGAACAAACAGTTATTTTGACATTATCAAGATTTTGGGTCGTTATTGAATTATGTCTCAGAGTTTTCAATTGAGAACTCAATAAATGCAATATTCAACTGCCTATAGCTTTCTTAATAAAAATACATTCAAGCCTCTTTTATGTTACGGAGATATAACTAAACTTAAACACAGCATTACTTAGAGTGAATAGGTACCACCCTATGTTTGCGAACTTCTTCTTAACACTACGTAACTGTTTCACTTTTACTACCCGTACCTACCCTTTAAAATATAGTCTATGTCACACAAGGATGAATTAGCTTTCACCGCTTGTACGCGCTTTCGTGAACAAATAAAAATGCGTAGCACCAGTACAACTAGGGTTTATATTATCAAACTTTACAATTATTAAATTAACACGAGATTTTTAACATGTGAGATTGCAGAGATGCGATGGACCCGTTACGTTCCAATATGTATAGTTGTTGATCTCGACGGCCCGTGAAGGCAAGGCCGTAACACAACAGTAAAAGAATAAGTGGTAGAACATTAAGTAACCAGCCTGGGCTTGGAACAAATAATTTCCACTAGCTTAACATTTCTATTCTGAGAAGCATAGCCCAAAAATATCATAAGGTCTCAACAAGAAGGGCCTGCGATGTTACGAACGCTAACCTTTCCTAAATTTATCGTGCCACCTTTGACCCGTCATAATTATGTCAACCGCAATCCTTACCTTTAGTATTAATTGTAATAACTGCTTGTTACGACGTAATTATAGTGTACCTAATAGTACTCAATAATAATTAACTTATAGGTAGGCAAGACGAGTAGGGCTATAGTCTATAGTAGGTAGGACGAGGTAGGATCCTTCATTAAAGGTAGAAGAAGATTCAATTGGATCTGTTAAATATTTTCGTTAGTTAAAAGGCATTAAATAGAGTTCACGATAATTTAAATGGAATTTTTAAATAAGAATATAAACTCAAGTATAGCAATTGTTTTATTTTGACTGTAAACCTTACCTTTACATACAACAAAGTTATTAAATAAACACAAAGTACATAGAACTAGGCAAACACAAGCTTGTATGAATATAATATTTATCCCGTAGCATAATAATCTTAATTAACACACATATCAAATATTTATCGAATAACATAACATGGATATCAACATAGAAATTACCGAATTTCATTTATTAACTTCATTAGAATCTATTTACAGCGAAACTCGTGTAATGACAAACGAGAATTAGAACCGAAATGGTAATTTTAGTCTATTTGATGTTTATTTATAGTCTGACAATATTAATACTGAATAAACGACAAGTTGTTCCAAAACGGGAACATTTTATAACCACTGTATAAATTCATCGATAACATAGTAATAAAATATTTACATGCGTAATGGCGACTCATTCCGTAATCAACCACTCCCGATCATAATTTATATTAAAATATTTATGTGAAAGTCACAACAAAGCACAACGTTTTGAGTGTAAAACTAATGCCACATAAATTTGCAGACCCTACTCTCATACTAAACGATGCCTCGAGCAACTAACACTACAACCAGTTTCATCTACTTGTCTTCTTATTACATTTTCAGCTACTGTAAATTCAACCTTATCTTGATCAGATTTGAGCTTACACTTGTCGGAATCCGACCCTTCATTTTGATGTTTATCATTTTGCACAGTTAGTGTTCTATTTCTATCGTCCTTAGCAATTTCTTCTCATAAAGCTCAAAATTCATCCTTCGATCGTTCTTCTGCACCTTTTGTTTTTGCTGCTACTGCGGTTGTACAGTGAGTTATTCGAGAATTTATTTCTACAATAGAATCAACACGAAATGGTTTCTTAGCCGCAAGGAGAATAGCGACTGAGTTATTGCCTGGTAGCATTACTTGCTCAGAATCATTCACTATCTTTCCATCTGGTCCATTCTGACATACTTTACAACCAGGGCTTGGCTTCTGATTTTCTTTAATGACGCAAGATATATGAGGTCTTATGAAGAATTTGTTTCTTTATGTATCGTATCTTGATGAGTGTGATATTTTATATTAGCCTCGTCCGGTTTTGAAGAACCGACATGTTGAGATTTAATTGCGTATTTTTTATTGATGTGCTTCAAATCATCTACTTGGTCGCTATCGAGTCATCAATATCTGTTATTTATTGGCGTGCGTGTAACAGTTCTATTAGTACAACAATTGAAGTTCTCATTCCTGTTTTGATTGATGTATCCAGAAGCTTTGGTTCTACAATTATTGCGTAGCTGTTAAAAATCTTCCCACCATTAGAGACAGGTTATTGACACCAAGGTTTATAATATCAATGAAAAATTCAACAATAAACGACTTATAATTATCATTATCTCTAAAGATTTATAATCTGAGAGATTGAGTTTTATATTGTTTGTAAGCATCCACGCGGCTGGCCTATCCATTATTATATTTTGCACCTGTTCAGCCTCAAGCCTTTTTATAATAAAACCAATGATCTCACTAGTCTACTTAAGTTTCATAATTCCAATCGATTAACTAGAAACATCCGCCATTTTTCCGGTCTTAATTAAAGCTGGCAGCCCTACAGTTTCCTGTATTGTCTATAAACTGACAAAGGCGTGCGTTTGCGCAACCGATTGATTTGCATAGCAGAGCGTTTATTAGATTTTGTTGCGAGTTAGGAACGTTTAGCTACGTTGCGACCACTTGCGACATTTCTCCCGGCTATTGTAGGAGATTGATAAAATGTATATTGAGCCACTTGTGATTATTATGTTGTTTCTAACGTCCGTGTTCGTGTTTTCCAGTAGTTGCGTTTAATGTTATCTTTATACGCCTTAAGCGACTTTGATAGTGACAGACTTTGTAAACAGGGTAGGAGTTTATGAAGTTGGGTTTTGTCAGTATTGTCGAGACGTCTGCATCAGGACTGCCGTCACAAATCTCCGATCCTCTCGAAATACATACAGAGAGTTGCTACCTAATTGCTACCAGCTACCATTAGTTGTTACCAATTGCTACCCTCGTGGTTTTGAAGATATTCAGCATCCTAAGGTGACAGCCATTCTGATATCAGGATGGCTGTCACTTTTCCCAGTGTGAAGAAACGGTGCAAAAGTATTGAGTTTTTTTTTCACCCAGAGTTGCTACCTAATTGCTACCCTCCAGAATTAAATTTTAGTCCACATCGATTCCGTGGATAAAAAGATATTAAAAAAAATGAGTTTTTGCGCCTAACAAAAATAGATTAGCAAGTTGACGGTTCAATACAAAACAGTACTTTTGAGTTAGGCGCTATCTATAGTCTACCTGTCATATTAACTTATGTATGCTAACTTGCTAATCTATTTTTGTTTGGCGCAAAAACTCATTTTTTTAATATCTTTTTATCCACGGAATCGATGTGGACTAAAATTTAATTCTGGAGGGTAGCAATTAGGTAGCAACTCTGGGTGAAAAAAAAACTCAATACTTTTGCGCCGTTTCTTCACACTGGGAAAAGTGACAGCCATCCTGATATCAGAATGGCTGTCACCTTAGGATGCTGAATATCTTCAAAACCACGAGGGTAGCAATTGGTAGCAACTAATGGTAGCTGGTAGCAATTAGGTAGCAACTCTCCATATGTATTTCGAGAGGATCGGAGATTTGTGACAGCGGTCCTGATGTAGACTGTCGAGACTAAGGTTACCTATAAAATTTCGATATTGCTGCCGCACTTCCATTATATCCATGATCTTTCTGCAAATTGTTTTACTTTATTTTTTGGCCCTTTTCACTTCATCTATATAAACGTCTCCAATTTCATTCAAGTCTTCTATCATTTTTTTTCCGTCATTAATCGGTCTATCTAAAGAACTAATACTCGCTTTATGGAAAGTTACTTTACAATTGTAAATATCTATTATCTATTCTACACTAGACTTTACTACTACTTCTATAATATCGTTATTAAAACTGATATTTACGTTAATTACCGCAGCTATCATCACTAGGACTCAAGTTACCTTACCAATTATAAAATCATAATGACCATCTATTTTTGTACCTGAAACGGGTTTCTTTTTACTGTGGTGTTAATATCCGATTCTACTGATAGATATAGCGTGTGCAATGTTGTTTTTTTCTAGTACATTAGCGAAGAGTCTGTGGGATGCACTAATGTGGTCTTGTAAGCCAAATGTTTAAGGACCTGGTTTTTATGAGGACTTAAGGGTTACAGCAGGCGTATTTTTCACTGTTTACGAGTTGAATATATACCTATGTGTTTAAATATGTTGTCTTGAGAATTGAATGTGATCATCGCAAAGCCAAAATTGTAAAAGTTTCCTTTTATACTACCGATTACCTATGTATAAACTGATGGTGAAACTGGCAAGTGAATCCACTAAAATGATTGTGTCTGATGACGAAAAAGTACAAACGGAGGCTGCAGACCTTTACTGTGAGACAACCAAGACAATCACAACAGTTATTTACACACAGATAATCTAAAACAATCGCCTAAAGGTATGGAGCAATTGGTCCACAAGTGGAACCATATCGTGATTTAACGATTAATAAATTTAATATATCGGATCTTATATCATTTCCTCTTGATAACATAGTGAAAGAGAAACAGAACAGTTTATGCAAAAACTATGTCGAAGTAGTTCAACATTAGTTAGATCAAATAGATTTTGTTAAAGCCAATAGGTTTGTCTTATCTGTTTTAGACAACACAACCTTTTGACTTCGCTAGGTCTATCAGAGATCTATCTCTGCTTGAAAAACCAATGGCACACCTTCGCCATCTAAGGATGTTTATTTTTGAATTCATAATTTTGGAGCATGCTCTTTTAGAGCAAATGGATAGATATTTAAGACTAAATATTTTTTTGTTGTGTAGTTACTTTTATCGTACTAATGTCCAAAAAGACCGATCTCGCATTTTCCCCATCTCCTTTATTTTAATCTCTTCTTTTCATTCTTCTTCTTCCTGTCCCGTTTTCAATTTATTTGGAGTCATTGCTCTAAGTTTTTCGCTTTCTTCTCTGTCAGCCGTCTTACTTACATTAACAACCGTCTAAGTAGCATCACATTTCAAGCAATCTTTTCCTCTGACAACCTCTTTCCGTAAAAATCATCTCTCTCCATTGATCTCAATACAAAGTGAAGGTTCTTCGCAACCATTCCATCATCCCCGACAGTTGCAGATTGCAGTTCTATCACAGGTTTCTCTGCACGTAAATCACATGCACTATTACTTAGCCAGGAGCTGGCGGCTGTTTTAACGCCTCAATATATTTACAGGGCATTAACATGCCTCTTATTTATGATACCGGTTATCACTTAGCTAATGCGGTCTGTTAGAGGTGCAGTTGCAGTTGTGCTTCGTTTTAGACGATTACAAAACCTCCGGAGACTGCAAAATTTTTGTTGTACGATAGTTTGATCGGGTACATAAATCAGTATGGGGACGAATGATAGTGTTAGTTTTCCCGCGGTTCCATCCGCATCCCGTAGGAATTAGTTTTTGCACCCAAATAAAGAGCAGCATAATGTCGATTGTCAGGCTCTGGACTACCCTGGATTATATTTACTCAGTAGTTTAAGTATAGATAAAGCTAGAAAGGCAGGCTCGGTTACACACTCGGCTTGTAAGCCAATTGTTTCATTCAACATTTTCATAACAATCTAGCATGGCGTATATGTAATTAGAAGTAGATAAATTCTATAGTTTCCTATTAACTTAAGGCAAGCGTGAAAGCTTTATAATCTGATCTTCAATCTCTCCCAAATTAAGATCTAACCGGCAATTAAGTTAGCCGTTACTGTTAAAAAGTTAAACTGCCTGAATTCATTTGTATGCAAATTGCTTTCAATAGAAAATCACCTACGGATAACCAACTATGAGGATGTAGACATAACTTCTCTTGGATAATTAGATATGGATAAGTATAAGAAAAAAAAAATCGTGTTCCGTAACATCATATTTAATGTCATATTCAATAAAATGTATTCTATTAATAATCATGCATACATTCCATTAAATTGTTAATAATCCTCAGTTTTTTGTTTAATTCACGTTTATAATAATTGTTAGGATCGTACAGGTTTTACTGCTAGAAATAAAACTATTAGATATTAAAATTAGTATTTAATGGATGCACAATTTTATTCAGATAAGTAGGTACCTAATCAACATCCAAAAGTTTATTCCTTTTATGTACATATTTACATGACGTAAAAATAAACTTATTTATACATATATACAACTAAAAACAACGTGGCAATGCTGCCAGCCTCTTGGGTACACTCCTGGTGGGCAGCGATAAGGAGTTTTTTGATGCCATTTTACATCCAAAAGAAATTTAATTTAAACATATCGCACACGTCAATATTAAAAAAGTATGTAAATAACCTTTCTAGGATGAAAATACATTGCCTAGCTTTATCGCCATAAATTATTCTAAAAAAAATATTCTACATTAAGATTTTTTTCCCTGATAACGATGCCCATATCCTGCATTAATCTAATCTAAGCTGATAATAGAATACTATTATATTAATGGTGTTCTACGTCGAAGCCAGGTGATTATACGTCGGGCTCGAATTATGTGTAACTACCCGCATTGAGAACAGATTGCTTTAATTCAGACGACAGCTACGCGTAATAATGTAAACATACATTATGGAACGTCAGGCTTTGTTCGAGATTGTTTTGTTTTTAATTTTATTGAGAAGCTGTATTTTTTAAGTGTGAAATTGTACAGCCACATATTACTGGCAAAATACTATGTTATACTATTTATTTTTGATTTACAGATACAATCTGATAGCAATAACTTTCAGTACCAATATGAACCTTTCATAGTATATTTTAGCTTATGCAATCCGTGCTTTTAACATTTTAATTTAATAACTTTAGGTGATAAAATTATCTTCATCTAGATACACTTATTAATTTTACCTGCCTAAGTTTTTGCTTAATAGTTATTTTACAGTTTCACTTACGAACCAATTAACTTCCCATGTAACCAAGAACCATAAAAACTACACTTTCCAAAACAAGCATTTAAGGCATAATTGGAGGTTTACATTAAAATGAATACCGATACCTGTACCTCTACCATAAGTCTAAAGCAATAGAATTTGGCGATAGTCGACATCGACTACGTAAATTATATTATTAGTATAGCACAGTGCTTTTTTTTTTACGACGTCAAAAATCATCAAAGTGTTCGACTCTTACTGACTAAGAACCGTCGTGTTCCGTCATAGGCCTTTTATGTACCAGGGCCGCGGTATCTCTTTCGAACAACCCGCAGCCCCGGCAGATAGCACAGTGCCTAAGTGGTCACTTAAGGACCAAAATTTACCATACAAAAAAAAAATACAAAGTCGGCATGACCTACCTACATGCGGGATTGTTCGATAGAGTTACCGCGACACTGATATACAAGTGTATTTTAGTCAGTAAGTGTCTGACTGGCTGCACCCACAGCATGAGGGGACATTTGGTGATTTCTCATTAAAAAAAATTGAGCATCGACAAACATGCTTTAAACTGATGGTAGAGGTCCAGTCTATACAAAAACTATGAGCCAGTACATAACTAGTCACTTATGTGCTAATCTGAAGCTATGCCGTAACTTAATACATACATAATAAGTGTGATTACGTAAGACGGGCGCTCGCTGCAACGGGAGCCGAGATGTGCCAATCTTTTCCTTATTGCGTGCGGTTTATATGGAGATGGTGTGTCAGGTTTTGTTGAGCTTCTGCTTCAACGTTTTTCACTTCTCGTCTTTGCCATCTATATGGGTAGTGATGTATTTGGGAGGCATGCCAACTGCCCTTTACCTGTGAAAATATTTTAATTTTATTTTAAGATGGTCAATAGATTAGCTCGGGAATTAGTAACGGTAAAAGAAAGCAAGAAAACTTTTAATTCGTCATCTTTTGCAATGGTTGTCTATTGTTTGCACGTCCACATGCAGCAAGGTCCAAACCGAACGATGTCGCGCAGGAAAATCTAGCGGTTTTTTTTTTGTGCGAAGGAGGCGATACCATCAAAAATTACCTTCCTTAAGCAAATCGAAACACTCCTTACTGGAAATTGAACTAACTAAATCGCACTTACATAAAAAGCAGGTTAAAATTTTCCGCGGCCACCACCAAGATATCAATTTCAACCGAATCAAATGCCGTTCATACCCGATTTTCAATTAAAGCATTTTCCTAGAAAGCTACATGTAAGCCAACACAGCGTCATACGCAATATACTATTAAATGGAGTCAACGCACCTCAGTATATGTAACCACGGAGTAAGGAAAGATGAACGGAGATGCCATACTTAATGCAGGTAGGTCAAGCGCCTTCGTCTAGGTCAAATACGTACCCGGGACATAACCCAAACGATCAATAACGAGTTAACTAACGAGGCCTTCTGGTTCTTTGAGACATCTGTCAACGATTTTTGGTATTACAAAAAATTATCGGGTCTAAAGAAGGCGTGTAAGAGTAAGAACATTAACGTTCCTCGTCTCCCATACACCCGTATTTAAGCGCGCTACTTTCTTCGCTAGATAGGCGTCAATGGAAGGAGCTGCACCGACAAGAGCTAGGCTTTCTTAGCAAATTTTCCGTAATGGCACCTTTTTTTTAACTACCTCAAAAACCATCAAATGACCCCTCCCGCTGTGGGTTAGCAGCGGTGAGGGAGTGTCAGACTCTTACTGTTTAAAAACCGTCGTGTTCCGTCGTAGGCCTTTTAGGTAGGTACTGGCCGCGGTAACTCTTTCGAACAATCCCGCAGCCCCCGTTATGGCACCTCCGCTAGTGATTTAGTTCTCCGTGATGTGGACGGTAATAACAACGGACTACTGTTGGCCTTACAACCGGCTAACCGCGCGACAACTTGCTGGAAGCCCACCGAGATGATAATACCATTTAATAACTCTTCTGGGTATTGTATAGAGATGATAATACCTACCTTCGAAATGTAATTAGAGGTGAGTGTACACTTGTTTGTTATCGAACATAGAGATGAACACATTGGATAATAATATTGTTATTTCTCGAACGACATTAAGTTCAATAGAGGATACGATTTAGAAGCTGGATACTACAAACTTAATAAGGTAACTAAATAAGGGAAAAACTTACAAACTTAGTAAGGAAAATAAATGATAGTAAATCCAAGTATTATTTTATTTATTTAATCTGTGAAGGGTCCTTTTTGGTGCAAGCTCTCATATATTCCCCAACTACTTCTTGGGGTACAATTTGGCTATATTACATTCCAGTCTTAAAAATAACTCATCAACACAACGAAACCGAAGGAACATACACGTACATAATGAAGGACTTTCTTCCAACCACCTATAAACAGATTTGGCATCTGAGACTGCTAAACCCTTTATTCTAAATCCTTAACTAAAGCTCACACGTTACAAGTAATAGGTGATTGTCTAAACAACGTGATAATCTACTCGAAGAGGCGCCAGTCTTCCTGCTGGTTCGGAGTTATTGCAAGCGACCACATACGAGGAAATATATAGAGATGATAGTACTAGAACAATTTGGTCGTTAATATATTGGTAGATTAAAATATATATTTGTTGGATAATAGGTAGTTATGTTTATTTTATATTATATTGTAAGTACCATATTATTTTCCTTTTTATCATTTAGGCCTTAAAAACATTTCCTCAATGAAGTCGCAAATAAATAAACCCTAATCACAATCAAATCTATTTGTAGTGTAAAATGTTTTCCGATAGTGTAGATTTATAAAGTGTAGAATGTATAAATAACTTAACTAAACAAACACTAAAGATATAAGAAATCTGATTCTGATGTATAGAGAAAGGCTTACATATGTATTATAATGAAATGAAAACAACAACTTCTAACACAACAAACTAAAACCAAAATGAATTCAGCACCGTATAAAAAAATGCAGCCAAACAACGACATCCTTTAACAAAATGCTCTGACTCTGTGATTTTCTTGAGGCACCGCGATTGTATGGAAAATAATAAATTGCGTAACAACAGGATCCTGTATTTGTCAGACGCGACCGGTCGCACAATAATCGCTGCTTGCGTGTACATTGTAAATTATTTTGTATTGCTATAGAGCTGTTTATACTACAACGTGGTGGATTTATTTCTCAAATGAAAATATTTGTCATTTGATTTATTGCTTCCAAATAAAAAAAAAGTTTAAAATATTTCATTTAAATAATAGGAACAACAATGTGTCTTTGTATCACACTGTAATTTGTATTCGTTTCAGTTGTTTATTAAATAAAATAATAAAAGAATTACTTGTCAATTAGACCGACAAGCTTCGACAAACTGTCTTTTATTTGATACAAAAGTGTGTAGTAAAAAATAATTAACACATTACCCCTTACAAGGCGCATTTGAATAAAAAGACTGAAACACCAAAAAAACTCAAAAACAATTGTCACACCAAAAGAACCCCAACACACCAACACCAACAACTCTATACAAATATCAGTTTGCAATTAGATTGTCAATAGACAAGTGTCTCTAGTACTCGTTTCATTCCGATGGCGCGGTTAAGAAACGCCAGCAACCAGTACCAGGGCATAGACAACATCTACCCGACACAAGTGTGGCTAGCAATTATCAACAAGTTTTCTTGTACACTTTCTTTAATACAATTTCATAGTTGAAGCCTAGTTGATGGTAATTGATTCGGGATTGTGTAACTGTGGATGTTGGTCTTTATTTATTTGCGTCGTTAGTTTCCCGCGGTCCTTTGATACGAAATGGTGTGGATGTGGTCCTAAATGGCGAATTTTAACTAAGCGAGCATTTTAAGATTGATCGCGTAAATAAATTATTGTAGGTTTAACCAATTTAAAAAAAAGGTTAAGATTTGTAGCTGCAACTTTTATATTCAATCTTGTAACAAGATAATCTTTTGATATATTATACCAAAATGAACTTAATTATTGCTAATGATTTCAGTTCAGTTTTTTTTCGTCCTTTAAAATGTAGGTGCACATTTAGTGAGACCAAAAATATTTGGTAAATAAAAGCTTAGCTACTTAAAGCTGTAACATTTACTAATTATAAACATACTTATGTGTAGTAAATTTTTTGGACGTACTGAAAAATAAGAGGGGATATAATAGGGATGTAGGTAACATCCCCGATGAATATTTAAAATTATATTTCCACAGCAACCTGTCAAAATCTAGCACAATAAACAAACAGAACCGGCTCACCGGCTATAATCTCGGTAATACGGCAAAATTGCCGGACGCGCGTGACGCGCCTGACCATTGTCTACGCACACCACCTGTCTATGATTGCATGTTTGTACGCTCTAACTTTGTACGCGACTGAATTACGCGCCAATCGATGGCCGACGAAAGATTTGAGTGGATTTTATTTATGTATATGTCGGAGGGAACATCAGGATGGCACTATCGTCCGACATCAGTTAGGGTAATCAACCAAAGAGATAACTCAAACAAACTATAAAGTCAAACAAACTCAAAACTCAAACGTTTATTCAAATTAGTCAGAACAAAAGACATCCCCCAAAACGCCCGCCCTTCGCCACTTCCTATGTGTTTTGGCTTGGGGAGAAGAAGTGGCGGAACAAACTCCCCAGCAACACATGTCTGTCTGTTAGGTTAGAAGAACCTTTACACTTCAATTTCAAAAGACTTTACAATATGGATCTACAACGGTACTACAACACTAGGCAATAACACTAGGTACACTAGACGTGACGTAGGGCAGTAACGCGACAACACGAAGACTCGACGAAGCCTCGACCAAGACTCGATCAAGATTGAGCTCCGCGGACGCCACGCTGACCACCACGACTCTGCCAAGCGCGCCAAAATGTTGTTTCACCGGAAACGCCACCAGAGGGCGCGCTTGCGTGACGTTTAGTGTCCGTACTATTGACCGTCTCCGACACGGCCATCCTGCGTAGACCCACGTCCTCGTGGGTTTAATCTGCAACAACACAAACACAGCACAGTATGCACAGTACAGCCTCGGCCTCTCCTGACCACAACAGTAACTCTCGATCTTTGTTTTACGCTCACTTCTCTCAAGGAAATTAAACAAACTTCAAATGGCCTCAATTAGGTCTTTAACAAACAATCTAGGTGACAACTAGTTCTTAAAAGCTATACCCAGAGCAACAGAGTACTAAACTCTCACAAGCAACAAAACAAACTCTACATTTTATTGGAAAATGGTCAATGAAAAGAAAGAAAATAATCGTTTCATTACAATAATTCAGAATGAAAATTAGGAAACTCAAAGTAAAACTGATCACTGCCTCTTACAAGAGACAATAAACTCTAAACTGATAAATTTAAAACAAAACATTTAAGCTCTACATGTGACCATGGCTACACTTCGTTTATTTCATGAACCTTACAATAATCTAAGTCATCACACTCGGACCACATGTCCTTTGTCATCATACTCCGGACCACATGTCACCCCATCGTCAAACTCTGTCCACGCCGCCACGCGGCCAAGTCACAATGCCAACTCTCATGGCCACACACGCCGCCTCGCGGCCAAGTCAAATAGTCAAGTCCCACTGGACTGTGCTAAGCGACATAGTTAGAGTCACCAGAACCTACAACCAAGATAGGCCAGCTCTTAACATGACTCCATGCCGTGCTACAGCGTCCCAGCGAGCACACACGAAAGTCAGTCACAGTCAACACACGTCGTGGAACATCGACCCAGAGGGCCGGTTCCTGTCATTCATTCAGTCAATCATCAGTCACACTAGTCACATTGGCCCTGCGAGCCAGTCCCCAAGATCTGTCACATGTCATGGAATATCGGTCCGATCATCATGCAAACTTAAACACTCAATATCATAACTACTTCGTTCTATCTCAATTTCATCAGTGATACTTTGATGTTCCGGCATTTTTTGCAACCTATCATGTGCGCACACATGTACAAGTACGCACTTGAACGTTTTATTGACGTTAATGACCTTTAAATTGATTTTTTAATAAAATCAAATTTTATTTTGTGTACAATAAAGAATAAGAAGGCATTGAAAATAATCTAAAACAGTTAAAGTGACATAATACAAGTCACAAATTATTTCTCAAAATCAGTCACGACTATGGACCACCTCAATAATTCAAAGTTCGAATTAAAATAATTTCTACTTAGTTATCGTCAAGTTTGTCTGATCAATCTCAACAGTTACAATGCAACGTTTGTTAGGTAAGGCAAGATATATCAGGTCTAATAATAGATGGCTTTCACCTTATGCGATGACACGCGATGTCCTGGCCTGCCGCAACTCACACGGCCTCCACGACAAATCCGGGGAAGGACGACGCTGCAAACGGGAAATGCAGCATATCTCGGTCGCCGCTTGCCTAGTAGATCTCGTTCTGTTCTCCAGGCTCGGTTCACCTATGATGATATCTGTTAAGCCACAAATAGAAAGTGCTTAGGCAACCGATCAAATATTGACAACATATGGGTCAGCAACTGACCTTCTCGTTACGTAAGATAGTAAGACCTACACACGATACAGATTTAAAGAATAGCAATCACTACTCAAATGAAGAAACTAGATACATTAAATCGTAAGCACGAAATCAAAGAAAGATCGAATTGCTAGTCAGACTGAACTTGTAAATTACTAAATCATTACAGCTACGGTTGTCATTCACATCAACGCCTTCTACTCGATAGACTTCACATGACCGTTGTGTCCCTTAGCCGAGCTCTCAGCCCATCCTGGCCTCCTAGGGACCACAACCACAACTACAGTGACATGACACCAACTGTACCACAGATGTATACGGGTCTCTTTCTGGTCACCCCGATGCCGTCACACAGGCCAACGAGTCTCTTCCAGGTCACCCCGGTATCCATCATTGGTACAACTTAACGCAACGAAATTACCGAGTAGGTGAACGTAACACCTTACCAAAAATCTATAGTCTGATGCACAATTCAATCAAATGACGCAAAACTGAAATATTCTAATTTGAGGTTTTAATTGCTAAACAGAAACCAGGTAATCCCTGTGACCAAACATAAGATACACACTTCAGCCATCCCTGTGACAAGTGTTCAACGGCAGTCATCTCTGCGACTTCCAACTTAACAGTCAATCAACCCTGTGATTGAAGCGCAACACACAAGCATACACACATGTCAACCCTGTGAACCTAGCTTTCATCATCTACGATTTCATTAATTAAAACCTACTACCCTCATTAATCACAGATCAACATCCTAACACATATCGTGATTCTACACAGTGCCTCCATCAAGCACTGTATGGTTTGAGACCAAATATAACCAAACGATCAGCCGAAACCACCTAATACCCTCAGCTATATCTATGCTGGCTAAATTGTTTGAAGAGGTTGAGACCGGGCTCTCTGCGGCTCTGAAGGAACGAGACTGCTGCTACAAGGAAAACACCCTAATACCCAATCCTGCCAAAACTCACGTCTTGTGCCTCCCAACTACGCAACCACATGGCTAACCACGAGATAGATGTCGCATGGAGAGGCGTACGTATCGCGCACATGAACTGCCCAAGGTCCCTGGGCGTAAACCTGGATAGGGCACTGACGTACAACACCAACTGCGAGAATGTCAAGAAAAAGGTGAACTCGAGTAACAACGAGTAGTCGCGTTACACGGTGGAAAGAACTTGATCCACCCGATTTCATACCACCCGTAGATCGACTCCCGTCAGTTATCAATTAGCGTGGCCTATATGGAAGTCCCTAACAGACTAAGTACACCAGTCGGCAGATGCAAGAGGCTATGCTGACGACAGCAGATGGGGGTGTAGTGCCGCACCACAAACGATGCTGCCTAATGTGCCCCAACACCTGCACATTAAAAGTGCTTCTTGCCGCCACTGACACTGCGTTAACGTCAGAACCGACATTTACGTGCTCTCCAATGCACGAGTGAATTGATCACCAACTTCCAGACTAAGGGCTGCTTTGTGAAAGTTTCTCAAACCCACAAAGCGATTTCGTCGCGACCCGGGAATCGAACCCAAGACTTCGTATATAGCAGTCACGCTTGCGACCACTAGGCCAACAAGTTAGTCAAACAGCACAATGTACAATGACAAGCTACAATAAAATTGGATTGATCTCACCAGGTTTATCATTCAGGCGTCTCTTAACATCTCTGTGCATAGCGCCTCGTGTATGTTCATGCTAAAATCCGGTCGCGCAGTAGAAGCCAGGCGTCGCGCTTCGCGGACACCACAGCATCGAAGCAGGAGAGGCTCACGGGATTATCACATGCAAAAGAAATCGGAAATTGGTTAATTTTATCACAACATTTTCATAACAATGATGACAATATTGCCATCATGGTAAAAATCTAATTTCACTGACGATTTTCCCAACCATGCAATTCATGAAGGTCACGTCAACATTATGTCAGCTCCTGGACACATTCGAATCAAAACAAACCTAACAGCAGCTTTATAAGGAAGCTTGTGGCAATGAATGCTCCTTGAACCCAGGCAGTTCATAACCAACACTAATTAGCGAGACCGAGACTGCCTCTCAAGTTAATAAATGTCATATGACAAATAACCACAAAAATAAACCAAAAATGGATCGGTCTCACCGGGTTTCCACTCAACGTGCGTGACGATGCGCACATCGCTATAGCGCTCAGTACAGCGAGGCTTTTGCGGACGTGAAGCCACGTAGATGCACAAGCACCAACACTCGGACCTCACGATGACACGTTGGGCTCCTGGCAGGCAGCTGGAATGCTCCGCAGTAATTTTGTCGCCATATTGCACAATAACCACCGTCATCGTTGAAACATGAAAAAAAGAAAAATTCGGTTAATTTTCTAGCATACCCTCAATAACTAGCTTGACATGTAACAATGGAAAACGATACCATTACCATAACCGTGGTTACCATACTTGTACCTTCGCTGAAATTCTTAATAAATCTTCTACTACAAACTCACATTTGAAATTATCGACGTTCTATTTTTTTTTTTTTTTTTTTTTTTTTTTTTTTCAGTGGGTAGAAATTTATCTTCACGTGGCAAATCCCTAACACATGTGGGCATTCGGATTACATCCCACTTCTGATGTCGGAGGGAACATCAGGATGGCACTATCGTCCGACATCAGTTAGGGTAATCAACCAAAGAGATAACTCAAACAAACTATAAAGTCAAACAAACTCAAAACTCAAACGTTTATTCAAATTAGTCAGAACAAAAGACATCCCCCAAAACGCCCGCCCTTCGCCACTTCCTATGTGTTTTGGCTTGGGGAGAAGAAGTGGCGGAACAAACTCCCCAGCAACACATGTCTGTCTGTTAGGTTAGAAGAACCTTTACACTTCAATTTCAAAAGACTTTACAATATGGATCTACAACGGTACTACAACACTAGGCAATAACACTAGGTACACTAGACGTGACGTAGGGCAGTAACGCGACAACACGAAGACTCGACGAAGCCTCGACCAAGACTCGATCAAGATTGAGCTCCGCGGACGCCACGCTGACCACCACGACTCTGCCAAGCGCGCCAAAATGTTGTTTCACCGGAAACGCCACCAGAGGGCGCGCTTGCGTGACGTTTAGTGTCCGTACTATTGACCGTCTCCGACATATATATAGGTATGCATAAAAGGAAATAATCTTCACACAGTCAAAATCTTCTACATAATAAATAAACAAAACTGACTGGCCAGCTATAATCTCGGTAATACGGTGAAATTGCCGGATGACTATAATCTTAGATTCTTAGAGAGCGATAAGTAAGTGCCAGATACTTAGTGCTTTTGTAAACAGAAGTTTCCAGTCGGGATATTGTTTGAGCAATGGATCGTTTGTAAGTGTCCTAAGTTTATAGTTTGCCACTCCACGCTTCCTTTAACTATTTGTCGATAAATATATTTTAAAAGTTATATTTTAATAGTTTTTGTAAACACTATTAGATGCCTATTAGTCTTGTTGTATTCTTTATTCAGTTACCAAATGCATCCGATTTTCCCATAGTGTTCATCATGTAGAAAACATTCACAAAGATTTGATCTATCAGCACTATCCCAGCTCTCTTCTATGTGTCAAGAGTTATAAAATAAAATAACTGGCTTATCCCCACAAATCGTACATGTTAGAAAGCGATCATTAGTTCATCATAGGTCCGCCAGGGGCGCTTCAATATTATGGTGCATTCAAACCTATCGTTTGAACAATGAATTGTAGATCTGTTATTTGGCTCCTATTTCTCATGTTATGTCTATAATGCTTTCGTTTTATTTGCAAGCTGAAACGTTGGGATTTTACTGTTCATAATACATATTATGCCTTTTTCCTTTGATGAAAGTTTTCTTATTGTTATAATAATTGATATTTTTTTATATTGCAGTTTGTTTGGCAATACAAAGCATGTTATAATTTTATGAGTTTGTCTTGTCTGATAATCATGCCAATATATAAATCGAATAGCCGCAGAGATTTCGAACTCCTAGATACAGTTTTCGTTTTCCATCTTACTCGACGAATTTTAAAATCAAACCTATGATTTACATCAAACTCAATTTGAATAAAAAAATCTTCTTCTAAACATATTCCTGTATGATTCAATAGACCCCAGAAGCCTCACTTTAAAAAGCTATTTCTACACAAAAGTAAAATACACCAACTTTTATAAAAGAAGTCCCATCGCCATCTCTATACATATGCAAATGACCGTCATTGCTCACTAAATCGATTTCATTCGGTCATCCATTCGTTCTTTCGGTCATCAATCACTGAAGAAGATTGAACGGGTATCTTCAGAAGGATAGTACCTACTTAAAATATTTTCTCTAAGCGTTTATAAGTTATTTATGTGTGAGATGAAAATGTCAGATTACCTAATACTGGCACCTTACATTCTTTAAATAGGCAGTATTCCATTGAATATCAATACGGGACCATATATAGGACTGTGTTTCGGATGGCACGTTAAACTGTAGGTCCCGGCTGTCATTGAACATCCTTGGCAGTCGTTACGGGTAGTCAGAAGCCAGTAAGTCTGACACCAGTCTAACCAAGGGGTATCGGGTTGCCCGGGTAACTGGGTTGAGGAGGTCAGATAGGCAGTCGCTTCTTGTAAAGCACTGGTACTCAGCTGAATCCGGTTAGACTGGAAGCCGACCCCAACATAGTTGGGAAAAGGCTCGGAGGATGATGATGATATTTGCCTTATAAATGGCGAATGAATTTGCCTTTCGTGAATTTTCATGGTAATATAGATGGGGAACAGAAAACCTCAATCAAAAACAAAAGTTTCAGGAAATCAAAACCTGATTAGAAGAACATCATTATTTCCTAAAGCATTTCGTAGCTGATCTTGCGACTACCAAATATATGACTAACAGTTTGATGTGATATAAAATAAAACGTTATTTTTCTCAGATCTAAGATAAGACATTTTCGCTTTATCAGATTTACAATAATACAAAAATTTTCAATAAAAAAACCTTTACAGGTTATTTAAATTAGATGTTTTGCTCTATGAAGCGTCTAAGAAATAATAGAATCACATAAATGAGGGACAATAAATGGTAATTTTATTACGTTTTTTTTTATTATTTCTGTGTATTTAAAATTGGGTTTATTGGGGTAATTCTCTAATCTTATTTTGGTAGCCATCTTGAATTTATGGTTTAAGTTTATTGAGCAAGTCGTCAACTTGTAGGAACTCGTCATTACAAGATGGTCACTTGATTTGACGACTTCGATGGCGCAATGATCACCATGCCGGACTGCCGAACCTGAGGTTCCGGGTTCGATTCCCGGTTCGGCCACCATTTGTATGATGAGCATGCTTGTTGGCCGTGGTCTGGGTGTTATAATATGTATTTATAAATATGTGTATTTGCAGCTATACCTATGTATAACTGTCGGAGAGACATAAGAATTAGAATTGACGGACCGGCCACGCATTTGCTTAACTTTATGGTGGATCGATCCAATTGGTTGTTTTATAGACATGAGTTCTTAATGAATGACCAATCACAGCTGTGTAAAGGTGCGTACGGATTGCGCGTACCCTGGTACGCGTACTCAGTTTACGCGTATCCGGAACGCCTAATCCATACCTGCAGCTACGCGTTCACTCTTGGGGTACGCGTACCGCGCGAGCCAACTCGCAGCGCGAGCCACCGTCAGTCGGTTTTTGGTCGCGCGTCAAAGAGGACGCACGCGGCCGGCTACGCTATATTTGGACGGCAAAATGAATAAACACGCGTGTTCTTCGAGTTTCAATAATGAAAATATTATTAATTAATATTATTTTTTATTTCAGGTTCAACCTTTTCAAGAATTATTTCAAAATCTTGCAAACTCATTCTCACAAAATTTTTGTCCCCACTTTCTTCATAATTTATATCTTCCATTAGCCTATTTCCACACTGTAATCTTTCCCGAAACAATTTTTTCATCCACCATCTAGGTTTCCGTTTGTTTCTCTTTTTTTTATTTAAAATGTGTTGAATAATGACTAACGCCGCAGCAGTGGTGGTGCACGCAACCGCTAAGTTTGTCGGAGTCATGGCGAATGACTGGGGCTCGCGGAGCGCTCTGGATCGATTGACCTCGCGTACAGGTTCGCGGCGGTCCGTACAGGAGCTGTACGCGTATCCAATGTACGCGTGGACAGTGTTTCCCAACTACGCGTAACACAGGAACGCGCTATCCGTACGCACCTTGACAATTTAGCTTTCCTAGGAGGAAGGAGTTTTCTTCTATCAACAATCGATGTCGCAGTCAATTGGTTTAACTACCCGTTAAATCAAAATAACATTGAAGAAGACGTGTGATTTAATGGCGTTATGCAGTCTAAAAGCTGTTTGATTGAATTACAATTTTAATCGGTTAGCTTCGACAGTTAAATTAGTGAAGCATCGATAGACCAACGAAAACATCTCTATCATGAAGACATGGCCGATTCAAAGGGCTAGATTGCGAGGCTCGATTTTGGGGGGCTTCCTTAAAATAAACGTGATTTTTTATCCGTTTTATACATAATGGTACGGAACCCTTCGTGCGCGAGTCCGACTCACACTTGGCCGGTTTTTTTTCTCAGTTATGACACTCAAATTACTTATATAATTTAAACGTGGATGAAGAACTATACCAGTCTGCTCTCTCACTCCTGGGAGCCAAGGAGACGTGTGCCGCCACGTCCGAATGGGAGCTGGTGGCCTGGGAGCTGTCCTGTCACCCTGTACACCAGGGCCGTGCTCATGCAGGATAAACCTGAGATATACAACGTGAGTACATCAGAGTGAACATAAGGTGAGTACATAAGAGAGTTCATAAGAGAGAGAGTTCTTATGTAATGTACTCTTCTTATGGACTCTCTTATGTACTTCTCTTATGTTCTCTCTTATGAACTCTATGATAAACCTAATCTTTGTAATGTGCGTACTATACGTTGGGCTTAGAAATCAGTACTTATACATGTTCATACTAATTTCAGAGCCCAAACAATCGCCAACTAAAAGTTTGTTGTGTGTGTCTTCTTTTAGTATCATCTTATTAGGCATTTACCTCGTTAACAGTCTTTCACGAAGCCACGTAAGAGCCAAATAAAAATGATGGCCCAACATGAGATATCAAAGTATTTTAATATATGCTAATACGATGCAACAGCTGCATGCGCTATGTTAAATTTTCCCACGTGTAAATCACACAATATTCGGTCATAATTAACGTTAATACTATAAACGTTTCAAATATTATTTGGGCATGTTTTTAAAATAAGTGTACCTACCTATGTTGAAAAATGCAGTCACATTTCTAAAAAAAGATAATAATGCCTTATATGTACTAAATCAATGTGGGTTTATTTGCAACAATCTATACTTATAATAAATCTGTAGAGAGGTCAATTCTGTACATTGAATATATTTCCAAAAAAACTATCAGGGGGTGATTAGTGATCGATACTGATTCCAAAAATGCAATCAGTAAAATTTTTGTCTGTCTGTCTGTCTGTCTGTCTGTCTGTCTGTATGTTCGTTATGGAAACAAAAACTACTTGACGGATTTTAATGAAACTTGGTACAATTATTCTTCATACTCCTGGGCAGGTTATAGGATACTTTTCATTACGCTGCGACCAATAGGAGCAGAGCAGTGAAGGGAAATGTTTAGAAAAAGGGCGAAGTTACTCCATTTTTTAAGCTTCCGTCGCGTGTGCAGCCTTAATGGTAAAAGCTACACAGAAACCATGTATGACGGAAATGTTCTCCATAAAATTATGTAAAAAACATCCCATGACAGCACATGTCTACCTTTTATGGTTGTCTCACAATAACACGTGTAACTCTCGATAGCTTAGTAGTTCGGAGGTTTCTGATTAGAGGTATATTTTGTCTACTATTACGTTTCTAACACTCTCACTCATATTAAATAATAAAAGTTAACATTATTACCTATTCAATAAAAAAAGAATCATATAAATCGGTAGAAAAAAAACAAAGTTATACATGAAATACGGTATTAAGCCACCGCGCTCGACGCGGCTCGCGGCGTGGTGTGGTGGCTGCGCGGGCTTCATACAATATTTGGCTGTTGATGCGATTGGTGCGAATAGACGTTCAGAGTGTTCAACCTTATTGACCGACAATAATTGATATTAACAAATCTTGCTTATCAGCCATTATCAGCGCGACTTTTAGGTTTTAATTAATTATTTTTTTACTTTCTTTTGTTGTTATTTTATAAACTAGGTAGGTTTATTTCCTTTTTAGGTGAAATAGTCCTACTACTACGCATACATTTAGATAATTGGATAGGCTGGTGCTTAGTATTTCTTCCTCGCTTTGCACAAGGTACGAATCTAAGGCGGACGAAGTCGCTGGCAGAAGCTAGTTTTGTAATAAAATATCTCATCAGATTTTTATATTAGTAGTATTATATTTTAAAGGTATATAAATATGAAACCCTATATCCCTCGGTCACTCCATCACACCGAACCGATTAAGCTGAAAATTAGAGGAGAGGTAGTTTAGACCCAGGAGAAGTACCTACATAGAAACCACTTGTCTAGGGGCGCAGGTAAAACCGAAGGGGAAGCTAGTATTAGTATAGAAATAAGAGAAAACAGTACAATTAGGGATCCTAGTAGATCAATAACGATGTGCCGAAGTAATATCTTTAACACTGTCAACAACTACTTATATATGTATAGTTTTTCATATTTAAATCTTAACTGTCACATTATTCGGCATTATTTTTAGGCAGAAGCAAGTTTTGTAGTCACGACACAAAGACCATAGGTAGGTACCTACATAATTTATTGCTTGATAATCTCCAGACTAGCGTGACTTTATCATAGAAAAGGCGATACTTACACAAACACGACAATTTTCACTAGAAAAGCATGTTATAAACCCATTAATTATTTTCATTAAGGTATTGATTATTTTAAGTATGCGTGTAAGTTATCTAATCTAATAAGCTTTAGCGTAAAATGAAAGGAAACCGAGTTGTTATTGATCATGTAGTTTTGTAATCTTTGAATAGTTTTACAATATATTTGATAATTTAATTTCAAATGCTTGAATTATGTTTATTGAAAGCGTAAGGCAAGAAATTACCGTGTGAATATCAAAAGATTATAAAGGTTGTATGTAAATGTAAGAATTTTTAATTAAGATTCACACATACTTGTACTTACGTGGTTATTGACAAAACATTCTATTATTTCAGATACTTTCATTATTTGCATATAGAGTTATAGAAAATTTTTGCATAAGTTTCTTATTATTTCTTTACCTTCAGAAAATATGATACCAACGTAGGTAAAACTGAAACTTTCAAACTATTGTTATGTTACTCTTTTCTATAAATTACAAACTGTACCTACTTTTTCTTTGACGTAAGATGCCTCTATTTTTATAAAGTCTGCCTTTTTCCCTAAAGGCATTATTGAGATGATTTAAAATCTGTCTCTTCACGCCTTACAAATTGCATAACTATAATTCTACACCTACAAAGACTTAACACTAACAAGCCGTAACACTTGAAACTTATCCATGTTGCGTAAAGGTGACAATAGGTTAAACATTCATAAATAAACTAAGCCCAGCGGTGTCCTATCAACTATCTAAACCTTCTTTTATTTCAAATATCTAATATCACAAATTTGCATCGGAATTGTTTCCAATTTAACCAAATACTTCCATACACACACCTTCCAAATTGCATTTATAATTAATCTTACAACAAACTTAATCTAATCTATTGATATAAGAATGCCGTGCCATAAATACTTTAAGATTTTGTATAAGTTAAACGAATTTCTTAAAGTTCTCTTGACAATATTTTTCAAATTCTGTTCTGCTTTCACCGTAATTATCATTTAAATTAAGAGTATTATTTGGACTTAATCTTACATACTTATTAGTTTTATGTCCATTGCTGGTTCTATAAGCAAGACTTAAGGGTTTCTTGTTAAGCAGCAAGCAATGAAAAACTTGTTGATGCTTTATATAGATAGGAAGGTGTCTCAAAAGCATTCCGATTTAAATAAAGATAAAGATTAAAGATGGAATCTGTTTCGTAATGTTGATAAAAGATTAGATTTCATAGTAGCCAGGTGTTGATGTAATAATGAATTTTATTCACAATGACCTTTCTTTAAACATCGACTTTTTATAGCGTAATTCTGTAAAGAAGTTTATTTACCTTTCACCTGTTAACGAAATAAAATCGATGCACTGATCTTGATTCTGAAATTCGATATTAATGATTTCTAAGTTTTAGTAGCATTAC
Organism: Helicoverpa assulta; assembly: GCA_963856015.1. NCBI lineage: Eukaryota > Metazoa > Arthropoda > Insecta > Lepidoptera > Noctuidae > Helicoverpa > Helicoverpa assulta. Next base: position 7,246,271 of record CAWLCW010000027.1, read on the forward strand.
GCTTTTGAGGTTAAAATTGTGTAATCCTGGTTCAAATCAGTGTATTTGATCATTTAGTTAAGGTGGACTGACAGACATCAATGTTTGAACTTTAGTGTTAATTTGCTTCTGCTTATCTATTTAATTTTTATTTGACTCTTTCTGAAAAAAAAATGTCCCACTTAAAACCTTATCGTAATTTGGAAACTGGTCACTATCAAATGTAACTACTATAGAAAAGACAAATGGTAAAATGTTTAACATATCTTTCTAACATAATTGTTTGGAATCGACTTCGTTATACTTACGTTGGCTAAATCACTTCTTTTTTTTTAACAATGTCTTTAAATGAGAATCAGTCTATAACACTATCATCATCATCATCAGCCTATCGCAGTCCACTGCTGGACATAGGCCTCTCCAAGTGCACGCCACTGAGATCGATTTTCGGCTTCTCGCATCCAGCTCCTGCCAGCCGTCTTGCGCAAGTCATCACTCCACCGTGCCTGAGGACGTCCTACACTACGCTTGCCGAGGCGCGGTCTCCACTCTAGAACTCGTTTACCCCAACGGTTATCGGTTCTTCGGCTAATATGGCCAGCCCACTGCCACTTCAGCTTGCTGATTCGGTGGGCTATGTCGATGACCTTGGTTCTCTGACGGATTACCTCATTTCTGATGCGATCCCTCAGAGAAATGCCGAGCATAGCCCTTTCCATAGCCCGCTGAGCGACTTTAAACTTGTGAACCAGCCGTACCGACAGTGTCCACGTTTCGGCTCCGTAAGTCATGACAGGTAGGACGCACTGATTGAAGACTTTTGTCTTTAGGCACTGTGGGATCGACGATGTTAGGACTCGACGTAGCTTCCCAAATGCAGCCCAACCCAACTGAATTCTCCTATTCACCTCGTCCTCAAAGTTGTTTCTACCTAACTGCAATGTCTGCCCGAGGTATACATATTTCCGAACAACAACGGCGCCGTGTATCGCAATCGGTTCCGGTAGAACATGTTCATTGAACATGACCTTGGTTTTGTCCAAGTTCATCCGTAGGCCGATGCGTAGAGAAGATTCAGCCAGGTCGTTCAGCATCTGTTGTAGGTCCTGCAGCGTTTCCGCGAGAGATGTGTTCGCCATTGATGTTGATGCCTCGCCCTTTCCAGTTCAGCGTCTTGAACATATCCTCCATTGCATTAGTGAACAGTTTCGGGGAAATAACATCCCCTTGTCTCACTCCTCGATGCAACGGTATGGGCCTTGTTTGCTGATTCTGTACTTGGACGGACATTGTAGCGGCTTCGTAGAGACATCTCATCACTTGGATGTATCGCCAATCTACTTGACAACGCTGCAGGGACTCCAGAACAGACCAGATTTCAACCGAGTCAAAGGCCTTCTCATAGTCCACAAATGCTAGACACAGGGGCTGATTATACTCTTCGGTCTTCTGTATAATCTGCCGCACTGTGTGGATGTGGTATAACACTATACAATTTCCCAACCAAGGTTCGAAAATAAGGAAGTCTAACAATAAATACCGTCCACTGAGAGCTGAGCTCGTTAGCACCAGGTCAGCGAACAATAAGCCAATTGTTATACCAAAGTTTATTGCAAATAAGGATATATTCAGACTAAGCCACAATAAATTCTCGTCCACGACAATCAATCTACGAGCCTCCCAGATAATGTACCAGGAAAACGCCGTCCAACTAACAATGGACATTTGCAATTATAATATAAACGTTATTGTACTACATAGAAGTACTTGATGCATCGCATTATAGCCCATCTAACGGAGATGCTTTGACATAGCGCTTTATGGAAACATCGCAATAAACTTAAAACCAACTTAACATTTGCATCTGCAAAAACCCTTTAAATACGCCCAACTTCCTTAACGACAACCCCACAGGGCACAAATTGAATAGATAAATTATTACAAAAATGCAAATGTAAGTTTGTCGGCAAATCCGAACAGTGCCACCCGTAGACACCCTTTGTCCATTCCTTGATTGAATATCGAATGCATAATCGTAAACTTGAATCGATTCTTACGAATACGAAGAATCGATATTGAAATCGGCAAGCACTGAGGCTTTGTATGAATAAACGCACTTAGTGTGTGGAATAGGAAATCATAAAAGAGCATAGTGCTGTTCTACATACAATATTAAATCGAATTGGAGTTTATGCACCGATTATGCTTTATGCAAGTTTACTTCTTTTATATTTTTCCCTTTTAATGGCGACGTTATTCATCTGTGCGGTTATTTGGTATTAGATTTAGCTTCAATAGAAGAAGATGATTTTCTTCTCAGGTTTTATAGCCGCGGTAGCTATTGCCTCTTGTATTCACAACGTTTAAATTACAAAATGCGTTTACTTCACATCATTTTTAAAATATAATAGTGTTATATGCTGTAACTCGATCTATAGAACAGTAGTATTCCGTTAGTGTTTTTTACGCGAGAGTTAATGGTGGCGCCATCTATTAATTTCATCGTGAACTACAGGAAGGTCGTACTAACGAAAAGGGTGTTACTACCCCTACTATATTTTCTGTTTCTATTTGTAATGAAATAAAAGAGGTGGTTTAAACTTGAATGGCAAATACTATTTTAAGGTAATTAAATATTCCGTATAAAAGTAGTCGCAAATATCTGGAAGGCCGACTTAATCCACAAAATTAATGAATATTAATTAAAATAACCTCGATGCGGAACATGCATATAGTATTCGTAGCGACTCCAAATAAAAAAAAAACGTATCCATAATAAAAAATATCATTGAATTCAAAAAGCAAGTCTTTGTATTTCTCAAGGATCTAAATCGGCCAGGTTACCATATCACACGGCTTGCATTTCCAAGGAATATTGGTACAAATTATGCGACTGAGGATTCTTTCACTCGAGATAATATATTCGATTCCGGACCGAGTCGATGGCATCGTTCACGCGAGCTTCGAATGTTAGGCGACGTTTTATCCGATACTTAGGGAACTCGATTAAATATCGAATGGTACTCGATTTGTAGGCACGTGTGCGTGTATTGTTTTTCAGTTTGATTTGAATTTGGAATCTTATATTAGGATTGACAGAAAGTAGAGTTTATGAGGTAAACGTTATTCTTTTGCTTACAAATTGTGTGCGAAACCTATTAAGTGCCTCTTTTTTACCCGAATGCGCAATACAAAGGAGGGTAATATGTTTATCAGCCCGTGTAAATATGTAGGTTTGTAACTTTTAGAAACTATTTCAGACCAAAGAAGACGAAATTACAGGTGTATTGAATAGTATTTATTTATTACCTAAAAAGGGAGATATACTAAATTTTGAGGTACGTTGAACTTGTCTAGTTCATGGTTCAAAAAACACTAGACTTTTTTTAATCATTCATTCTCACTGCAGAATACTCTCAACAATTTTGTAAAAATTAAGTAAATCCTAACTTCCTAACTAATATTATAAATGTGAAAGTAACTCTGTCTGTCTGTCTGTCTGTCTTTCTGTCTGTCTTTCTGTCTGTCTGTCTGTCTTTTCTTCACGCCTATACTACTGAACCGATTTGTGTGAAATTTGGTACAGACATAGTTTGGAACTTGAGAAAGGACATAGGATAGTTTTTATTACAAAAAAATATAAAAATAAAAATAAAATGTATTTCGGACATATAGCGCCATCTATTGGTCAAACCAAAAATCACTATTCCACGCGAACGAAGTCGCGGGCAAAAGCTAGTATAGTCATATTTTATTCCCTCTCGAGAACCAACAGTACCTCCATAGATGTTCGCTCGATATTCGGTGCATTTGCGCGATCATATCGATACACGACGGCGAATATTTTGCAAGTTGGACGAACACTGTCACCCGAGGACAACTTTACGATAAAATACCGATTTTTGTGCCAAAACACCGGTTTTTGGAAATTGTAGCACTGATTAAATTATTGAATTTTGGTATTTTTTGGGTTTTATTCGTTTTTGGGTCAGTAAGTACAGACAAGTGGATTATAATACAACATAGGTACCTATTATAATACAACGTACATGCCATACGTGCTAACTCTACACCATTTTTCTTTCGTTCAGTTTAGTAGCTTTCTATAAAAACCTCACGACACAGGCTGACTTTCAGATTGATTCCAAATCCCTTTAATTTTTCCATATGTATCTACTCACCTAAAGCATTTTCACGAAAAGAAAGGTTGGATGACATTGTATTGAACATTGTATAATGCATCATTTACTATAATCATCGGCAGGGAAATATCCCTGCTCAATAGAGCCCTGACCTTCACCTGCGCAGAAGCGATTTATTGGTTTATTGCCTTATGTGTACAGTGCGCATAGCGATCCCCACTCTTCCGCCGAGAGCTCAATATCCGTGCCGATAACTATAACATTGGTTATGAATGGTGGTCTACAATATGTGTTACGAAATATTATAATAACCTTATAGAGAGGTCAATTCTATGCTTTTCTTTGTACGGAAGTTGATCTCGAGTATTGGTCACAATAATTGTTTACAGAAGGGTGGTGAAACGAGAACAATTAGCCTGCCGCCGTAGCCAGTACTCGGTGACAGTGGCTAATGACTTGTTAGTACCTACTGCCGCCGAATACACACATGCCGTGTCTAGTGATGGGACACAATGGTAGACTGTTATCGATAGTATTTTGTCGACTTTACTGCATTTTGACAAGGTAGAAAGATTGGTTAAAATATATTCAAAATTGAGTGCTTAGGTTATAGTGCATAAATAAATGATTGCGATTGTAGAAATTTTATAATAACCTTATGGAAAGGACAAATATAAAAATTGGTTTAGGATGTTGCAGGAAAACTTAATAGATTATCATTTTTTTTCTAATTATGATAGGTATGAAAATGATGTGTTTTACACATTGACTCAGACTCCTTGAGCGTTATTGTTACGTGTAGAGTAAGTTATATAATACAATAACTACATAAGGTTCATTTTGAATAAATTAAAACGTATCGATAAACATCCACATTATTAGCACAACACTAGCAACTGAGCGACGACCGCGGTCGCCACTACACCGCCATCTATAATTGGTTTGCTCCGCAGCTGATTTTTATCTCCAATTATTGAGTTTTCACGCCAATTAAATATTATCTAGCTTCCGGTGGAAGCCGCGATGTCGATATAATCATACCGTTTCTAGAAATGGCACAACCCTTAAGAGTACCTTAGATACGTTTGTTGAATAAATGATTTAATTATAAACTCTCTATTGGTATTTTAAAGTAGATTATAATTGTTATAAGAGCGCGTTTCCGCTGTGGAATTATTATTATGTTCTATTTATTATTAATTATATTTATGTAGTTTGTGTTCACTACTAGTTTAAGTAGGGACTTTATCAAGGTTTGCTACCTTGTACATATAGGTACCTATACATCTATACTAATATTATAAAGCTGAAGAGTTTGTTTGTTTGTTTGTTTGAACGCGCTAATCTCAGGAACTACTGGTCCGATTTGAAAAATTCTTTCAGTGTTAGATAGCCCATTTATCGATGAAGGCTATAGGCTACTTTTTATCCCGGTACGGGAAGTAGTTCCCACGGGATGCGGGTGAATACATATATATCTACTGATATCGCTAAACAAATGCAAGTTAGATTCAATAAATAATTTCGTCCGATTTCCTTAAAACAACAGTTTATATAGACAATTCATAGTATATGTTGTTTTAATAAAAATGACGTTTATTTTATCAGTGAACTAGGCTAAAACTTAACGAAACAAAGTGAACATTTATTGGCGATACAATCTGAGTGCTCTTGCGCACCCATCCGGGGACCAGCACAAATAACTAGTAAAAGGTCAACTTTCTCACTATTAACTTGTTAAAGCTTCGTGACGGTCGTATAAATTGTAGTATATAGTAGTATGTCCTGCCTTTGGTAGGAATGGAAGGAAATTAATTAGTGGTTCATCAATACAAAAATAGGGTTGCCTATTAAGTAAACTAGGCCTATTAAGCTAGGTTGTAACTTAACTGCATTATAATATAAAGGTTTTGTCAATAGAATCTGATGACACGGTAAAAGGAACCTACATATACAAGCTCCGTAAAGTAAAGAGGATGTCCAAAAAGTACCTACCAGGTGTGCTCAACTACAGCATCCTTACTTTAGAATCCTCCGAGCCTTTTTCCCAACTATGTTGGGGTCGGCTTCCAGTCTAACCGGATTCAGCTGAGTACCAGTGCTTTACAAGAAGCGACTGCCTATCTGACCTCCTTAACCCAGTTACCCGGGCAACCCGATACCCCTTGGTAAGACTGGTGTCAGACTTACTGGCTTCTGACTACCCGTAACGACTGCCAAGGATGTTCAATGACAGCCGGGACCTACACTTTAACGTGCCATCCGAAACACAGTCAATGGTGTCTAAGATATACTTAGAAAGTACATACAAACTTAGAAAAGTTGCATTGGTACTTGCCTGACCTGGGATCGAACCCGCACCCTCATGCTTGAGAGGTTGGTCCTTTACCCACTAGGCCACCACGACTTTTTAAAACCTTTTTTTCCTTACTTTAGAAATTGGAGCTAAACAGACAACTAAAGTCAAATTATCCCTACCTCAAAAAGTTTCGGCTTCAAAAATTCTTCACAAGATTCTCAAAAACAGTCTTATCAGAATATCTTTTTTAGGGTTGCGTACCCAAAGGGTAAAACGGGACCCTATTGTTTTCCGTCCGTCCGTCCGTCCATCCGTCCGTCCGTCTGTCACCAGGCTGTATCTTATGAACCGTGATAGTTAGAGAGTTGAAATTTTCACAGATAATGTATTTCTGTTGCCGCTAGAACAACAAATACTGAAAACTAGAATAAAATAAATATTTCGGGGGGCTCCCATACAACTAACGTGATTTTTTTGCTCAGTTTTGCTCGATATCCATAAATATATATATATATAGAATATTAGTTTGGATGGTACGGAACCCTACGAGCGCGAGTCCGACTCGCACTTGGCCGGTTTTTTTAGTTAAAGTAGGTATGTACCTATAGTTTGAAAATACGCAGCTCAGGCACAAAGTTCCAACTCTTGCAATTATAGTGGCCGGACATAGAACATCTATTTTGCTACGGTAAGTTTATTAGCACTTTCTAAACGCTTAATTGAGTTTGTTCACTACCGGTACTTATAGTGCCACAATGTATTTATGTACAATGCCTATGTTATGTAGTAGCTTGAAATATAATATGTACTAAGTACTGTAGAGATGTAGTACTTAGTTAGACACTCTGTGGTGTTAAGGTTTTATTTATTATATTTAATACCCGGCGCCTCCGCCAAAATGTAGGACCGGGAGATCACTAGCTTGCTCAAATGAAAAACTTGATTTGAGATCACGACGTTTATTGTACGAGCTCGGGTGGTGAAGTGACAACTTCAATATAAAAACCTATTCTATTCAAATCGAATATATTTACATCATTGTCCGGCCAGGTATTAAATATAATAAATAAAACCTTAACACCACAGAGTATCTAACTAAGTACTACATCTCTACAGTACTTAGTACATAGTTGTTCATTATCATCGTTTCACCCGCGACCCGAGCAAATTTTTCTCGCATCCGTTTAAAAACTAGCCTATGACCTTTACAACATTGCATCGATTACGATACCAATACAATTACCACTACGATATTATTAAAACACATTTTGACTGCCTCGTTGGTCTAGTGGTCGCAAGCGCGGCTGCTGTGCTCGAGGTCTCGGATTCGATTCCCGGGTCGGGCCGAAATCGCTTTGTGGGTTTTCTTAAACTTTCACAAAGCAGCCCGTGGTCTGGAAGTTGGTGATTGATTCACCCGTGCATCGGAGAGCACGTTAATGTCGGTCCTGCGCCTGATCTCTCTCCGGTCGTGTCGGATTGCCGTCCCATCGGGTTATGAGAGTGAAGGAATAGGGAGTGCACCTGTGTCTGCGCAAATGCTTGCGCACTATGCTTGCGCACTATAATATGTCCTGCGCAGTTGGCTAATCTCCTTATATGAGAACAGCCGCCGTAGTCGATAATCGGCTAGGAGGACATCATTATTAAAAGTGTAAGTCTGGATGGATGTTGATTAAACTTTATAACATTATCACAGTTTATATGTACACTCCTAGCTGTAATACTGGAGACAATAAACCTTTATTCTATTCTATTCTATATGTACATCAGAATAGCATTATAGGCTGCTATTTAATTAAACCAGGTGCGAGAATTAAGTTCTTATTTTTTATTTTTTATATTATTGTTCTGATTTATTATGTCAACCTGAGATCTTTAAAGCTCCGTTTTCAAAACAGCTGGTTTTCAGAATTTTTAATTGCATAATAAAAATGATTGTAAAGTTTGGGTGTGAATGTGAACATAACAATAAAACTTTACTTTCGCGTTATAAAAAAATTCTTGAAAAGAAAGTGCCGCGATGATGTAACAATTCAAGGAAGATATGATTTTTTTGAAAATTGTATGAAATTTTTGATGTCATAATTGTTACTTGGTAATACCATAGTCAGAAGATTCTGTGAAAAATAAAGGGAAAATTCTTGTACCTACTTGATGAAACAGTTTATGAATTACATACCTTGCTTGTTATGCCATAACTGAAATCATCTGAAAATTCTACATAAAAATATAAACAAATACAGAATATAGTGTAGTGAATTCTTCGTAACAGTTGAAATATTTTCTTCGCTACATAAAAAAAATTGCTATACACTGGAAGACTTTTCGAATTCTTTTCTGATTTTTTTTTTAATCATTTTACTCATAACTTCAAAATTCTCCTTACTGCCAGTCCTTTGCAAGCCTTACAATAGATTATACTATTTTATACTAGCTTCCGCCAATGGCTTCGCCCGCTTGGTGTATTGATAAAAAGTGGCCTATGTGTCAATCCAGGGTACCACCTATCTACATACCTAATCGGTAAAGCTGTTTTTGCGTGAAAGAATAACACAGATTCTCACAAACTTAATTTAAGTATAATATTAGTAGGATCTTCTCACTACAAGTTAACTGTCAGCATCTATACTCCCTCGTCACATCGAAGCACGTTGTACCGACCAGTACATGACGCGTCCGATTGTTCTCAAGTTGTTCGTTATAAATAAAGTATTATCTGCAATAATAACTTGCTGGATTGAACTGAACAATACGCTGAACGGACGTGTGGGCGGCGGATACTATCGACCTATTGAACGGAGTTGTATAGAGCTGAGAGAAAGAATTGGAGCTTCATTTATTATTTTTTCGTCGACTTATTCAGTAAAATACCTCCATATTTTCCTATATTTTTACCACCATAACGAATTTTAACTATATTTGCAATCGTTGATAATCTTTGTTATTTACTTTTACTTTGCTCGGTCGTCGGCGGCCTTTTCAGCTGAAACGATGACGACTGTTATTTAAGTCAACATGTTATTGTTACAGTGTTCTTGCCAGTATTGACATAAAGTAAACTGGACTGATACAGCTTGATTACAAATTAACAGTCAAGGTACCCAAGAATACCCAGTAATTTTATGATACCAAAAACTAATTACAATAAATAAGGTACTAACATCTCTATAAATATCCCATCAAGAAGTCTTTGTTGAGGTCCAGTCTGATTTAATTGCGTGCAGCGTTAATTGGCCATTGTCTGGCAATATTGTGCCCTTGCCCTCGGTTAACTATAGCCGATTGTTTTTGTGCCCCGTTGTGCCTAGTGCCCCGAGTGCCCCGTCGGTAATGTGCAGTCGTGATGTTTGCTTACCGTTTAGATATCGATTGAGATGTTCGGGGGTGGAGTTTTATTGGTATCGATTATTTGAATCGATTTGGATTTTATTGCTGCAATGAGAATGTTCTAGCGCTAAATGTTTTGTTGGAACATTTTAGTGCTAGAAATAATAGGATAGGTTTTACATATGAACTTACTACTTAGGTACTTTGTAGAATAACATTTCTTTTAAAGGAAATTATCTTTATGGTCAATACCCACATAAACCGAATCAGTTTAAATGAAAATGCAAACTTAAATAAATAACACATTGAATTACTAAAACTAGAAAATAATGTTAACATAACTCTCTTTCAACAACCTGAAATAAGATCTCCGCATATTTCTCTCAATCTCAAGATGAAGATCACAAACTATTAACAACAAGGAAGGAGTAACCAACACAAAGTTATAGCTTCCAACGATTACAGGACAAAGGCGTTTAAATAAAACCTGCCTGTTGTTCTTTGAATCATATACATAATCATAATAATTAACTGTCGCAATGAGGAGTCGCGTTATCAGCCGGACGCTGAATGATGCTACTGACCATCCAACGTCATTCTTTACACCATACACAACAACCAAAACAAAATATCTTACATACATTGCGCATTTAGCTTAAGTAACAGCAAAACGAACCGTAACGAGAGCCGCAATGGATGACGCATGAGTTAAAGTGACGTTAAAGAAGAGGTGCCACAGTACAGGAAAGTGTCAGACTAAGAACCAGTTAGGCAAATTATCTGCGAAGAATCAGTGAGTCCACCTGCCGACCATGGCTACATTTATTTATTTATGTACGTATACACTGTGTTGCAAAAGTTCGCGTGATGAAATGCAATGTATTGTTGTAAATGGCTCGCATGGCCGGTTTTATTTTTACTTGTTTGGAACCCCTATTGAATAAACTTTGGAATGTATTAGAAACAGACGTGGATTATTATGTATGGTCAATAGTGTAATTATTTATTGGTTTTTGTATTCAGATGTGTTTATTTTCTTCAAGTTTTAGTAAATTAAGTTTGTGGATTGCTTAATATTCTTACAGTTAACTGATTATTTTTTCTTTGACATGTGGTTAAGTTTATTAACTCCTTTTCTTGCTTCAGTTATTATTTACTTTAAACACACAAATGTAATCAAAACCAACATTTTATAAGATTTTAATGTACACCATAATTATAACCCAAGAATAACCACATATTCTATTACAATTTTATTCCACATCATAAACAAAAAAACGCATTACCATCAGACAACTTATTTACCCAAATCACATTTAAACAAACACAATATACATACAATTAAAGCTAAGACAATAATAAATAGTTTAAAATAACCAGACAAAACCAATATATAAACTTGATACAACTTTGAAGATTTTTCAATCACCTACACAGCTGGGTGTCTAATTAAAAGTATAATGATCCGTCCTATAATAATACTTGTATAGAAAAACTAATGTTCTCATAACCAACATTATAATAATGAATAATAATTTCGTAATTAGTAATTGTGTAACAAAAACTGTTTAGTCCAAAAAAATAACTGATTTGTTTTAGGAGCATCTTCGTGACTAACCGTTATAAGATTTTTGTTTTAATCATTATTGTATTTCTTTATAAATAACTGATGGTAGGTAATATGCATATTCATATGTTGCTTTAATTTTGAATGCTAAACGTTTATCAACTGAAATATTTAAAACCTGTTTGAATGATAGGTAGGTACTTGATAAGGTTGTAAGAATGGTGAATCAGAAATGTATTAGTATAAATGCGAAACACGCTTAAAAGACTGAACGGATTGAGCTGATATTCGGCACGGGTATGGGTGACAAAATCGGGTGGTGGAATTAACAAATAGACAGACTCGTTAGAGGACTTTGTCTAGCAATATAAAGACCTAATTTTAGAATTCACAATTATGACCTTTCAACCATTAATCAGATCTGACCACAGTTTGAGTAGGCAAAAGCAGTAGGTAGCTTCACGCCTACAAACTTTTCCCTCACGATTTATTCTAGAGAACAGCTTAATTATTAATTACAATAGCTAATCAGCATACATTTATGGATTTTCAATATCTACATTAATTTCCTTTGCTAAGTTATCAATTAACGGCGTTTGAATTGATTATGTAAAATGATTAATGCGCATTAACGGTTAATGTTTGAAATATGTAGTGGTAAATAAGATGTAGATTCATTTATAAATAGCCCCGGCACACTGCAATCTTTTATTCGGCTCGTAGTTTGATAAATCGCTGTAGTAATGAACGGAAGTGCACACATTATAACGATCTGGTAACTGACCGATTAAAAGATTGGATTGGGTATACGATTACCTTCTAAATAATTGTCAGCCGACCAACCATGCATTGGGTCAACTAGCTATTTGTTTGCAGTCTGCGGGGGCGGGCTCTTATTTAATTAGCTGCACATTATATATATTTCAATGGATATGTGAAAATATGAATGTGATACGAATGGCGAATGAAACTAGATTTTTTCTTATATAAAAGTCTTTAATTTCTCTTTATATTTATACTTGCCTAGACTTCTACCAATAATGTTCTTGATCAAAACGTAGATACATTAAAAGCCTACCCACTATACCCACCGCCCAGCTATCAACAAACAAAATTGATAATCATTACAAGAAACATTCTAAAAAACACATAAAAATTGTTATTAAAGTAAAAATAACCCGGCAGGTTTGTATTGGTATGCATTGCTAAAACAAATACAAAGGACGCAGGCGCATTTGAAATGATAATAAAACGGACAAATGAAATCGCACACTTAACCGTATCTTTGTGATGCGCTCGGACAAAGTGGAGGATTAAAGCCGGGAACAGGACTGGGATCCCGGGACTGGGAAAAGTACGGGAGGCTACATTTTTCATGTATCAAGTAAAAAATTTACTGTGAATTAAGTTATGGCCAAAAAATCTGTCAAGTTAAACTGGAATGTTACGATTTATAGGCTACAGTAATAGTATTTGACATGTGGATCATTGACTCAGTATAGATAATTCCTATCATACACAAGATCACGTCTAAACAGATATCTAAAACTAACCTGATACGTAATAAAACTCAATAATTTAGTTCGTAATTACATTACTTAATATGATTTATTTACAAAAAAAAATTCAAAACTGTAGTTCATTCATCAACCAATAACTTTCAATAGCATAAAGATTCCCGGAAAAAATTACGGGACTACTCAATGTGCACAGTCCTAAAGCGTATGAAAACTAAGAACACGACTAGTATAGTAATATTTGCGAATAATCCGCAAACTGGTAATACTATACGGACGCTGCGAACTGAGGAGTCTCAGATAAAGAAAATATCAAGACTATTATAGCCCGTCGCACGGACGTCGCTCTGACCAACGATTTGTATGGATAAGACGATGGAGAAACGACGATGAAGTTTCCGTCGCATAAAATTAAATAGTGTGTCAGTTGCTTGGGCACCTAGGACCCTCTAACATATATTTTTGTACCTACTTTATTAATAATTTCTCCGATTCCCCTGTTAACCCTTTCGTATTTAGCTAATCAAAACCGTGACAAATAAGTTTACATTGCAACAATTACTTACACGTAGGTTTTTGAACATATATTTGGTCTGAATATTTCTGTTGCGATAATTATGTTTCAGATAAATTGCTACAAGACAGGAATAAAAACCATTTAACATGTGAAACCAAGAAGCAACATATCTAACTTAAAAAATGTTAATCTTAATCAAAAACGAATAAAAAAGAACTAAGTATCCACACAAATCCAACACGTCATCCGAGTATATCTTTTGTAGTTTGCCATGCAGCGCTGTCATACGGCGGGGCTTAGCGAATTAACACCGGAGTTAAGTTGCATTATGTGCAGAGCCTTTTGCAACGCCGCACCTCTTCATGCCAGTTGCCATGGTAACGGGGAAAGAGAAGATGTGGTTGTCACAACTGTTGCCATGGTAACAGGGAAACAGGAGGTGCAGTTGTCACTACAGAACGTCGATTCTATAAAATTCGAACAACAACTAGCATTTCACTTCGCTATTCACTCTCACTTCGCATTCAATTCAGAACGACCTTGATTTTGCATTCTGTAAACATCACCTAATCACTTGCGAAGTGAAGTGAGCTCGACATCGACCAATGCTGTGCTAGTGACTTCCCCACTCGACAAAATGTCAACCGAGATTAATCAGTTTTTAATTTTATCAGTTTTTGACACAGAATTTTAGCTAAATATGATGTTTTAATTATAATTTGTTATTGTAAGGAATTTGAGGCAGCTTTTAAGTATAAAATAAACAGAAATCTCTAAATTCGTGCTGTGAATATAATCTATGCTTACCCTACGAAAAAAAATACTGACAGCGCCAATACCATTATTAATCTGTGGACAATATTTACTTCTCTTCTGTCATCGTATTCTGTATCGTATCGTCTAGCCATCGTTAAAGGTAGGCACATAATCACTTTAAAACACTTAGAACTTTATTTAAACACTATTTTAACTATAATTTCTTCTATTTTCACTCGTAAAATAGATGTTTATAATTTGACACTTTGAATCGGGTTCGAGTGCGAAGTGAGCGTCGAAATCACGGAGGAATTACCTTATAGAATGCCACTTTAAAGTCATCTCATACTTTATCTGTCAAAATCTCGAGTTCAATTTAGTTCAACTCGCAGACACGCTCGCAAGAGTAGCGCTAGTGTAGATTCGAATTATCAACCGAGTTTTAGAATGCCAATCACGAAACTCACGGTGGATTCAGATTCAAAGTTTAGAGTGAAGTCTTATAGAATCGCACTACAGTTGGTTGGTTGGGGGGACATAGTAAGGTTGTGGCTGAAGGTTTTGTGAAGCAAAATTAAGTTGTCCCACTCAAAAAATAAATCTCAATGTCTTGTCCATAGGAATCCAACACGTCATTCAAGTATATCTTTTGTAGTTTGCCATGCAGCGCTGTCATACGGCGGGGCTTAGCGAATTAACACCGGAGTTAAGTTGCATTATGTGCAGAGCCTTTTGCAACGCCGCACCTCTTGATGCCGGTTGCCATGGTAACGGGGAAACAGAAGGTGTGGTTGTTACTACAATTGGTTGGTGAACCTGCCTTCGGTTAACCTTCTGCCAAAACTTTATATATTGACAAAAGAAGTTGATAGTAGTATTGGGTATTTCAAATTAAGCATTATGGTCTCTGCACACAGCGGGCGCGGCGCGGCGGGACGGGACGGCGACGCGATGCTGAGCAGTTGTAATGTACTAGATATTACGGACGACATCACACAGAGCCGTTCCGCTCGGCGCGACGCGACGCGACGATCTAGTACATTGCGTCGCGTCGCCGTCCCGTCCTGCCGCGCCGCGCCCGCTGTGTGCAGAGACCATAAAAACAAGATTTGTTTTCATTTTCGTTATTTGATGAAAATAATTACTATTGGCCAGAAAAAGATTATTATAAAAAATCAAAGATATTCAAATATATATACGAGAAATATCAATGCAATTTTCACTTAAAATCTAACTGGGTTTCTCACGTTATCACTCACATCCTGTGTCACGTTAACCCACATGGAGAATCATTTCCCGCAATCAGATAAAAAGTACCCTCTTATATTCATTCTCAATCTCTAGACTATCTCTGCCCCAAAGTTAAATTAAAGCAGTCTAGTAGTTTTGATGCGTGAGCTCGAAATAAAACTACTGACATTACTTTCCACTATGACATCAAAATCCTGCAGTGTTGTTATCGTTACATTCTATTTCTATGTTGAACAACATGTTAAAAGTTAATTATATACACACTGATTTGTTATTCGCCTAGCTCTTAATATTATGTCCTAAGTTTAATTTCCTAGGTTTTACATAATGCGGTAGGCAGTTGTGTAATCGGATGATGGTTGTTCGCAACCATTGTTGGTTGTTTTATGATAATGGTTTAGACCTGCGTAGACGATGGAGTAAGCTGATTTATTCCTTGAAGCCTAATTATGCCATTCTACGCAACTACGAGTAAGTATATATTTTTTATTACGTAATAGTAGAGGTTTACGTAATGAATGCCATACATGTTCAAATGATAGTTAGAACCTACTAATTTCGTGTATCTGCCGAAACACGGATGTTTTCATGTCAATAGTTACCCATCCACTTTTCACCACCTTTTCTTATACGGAGAAAAAAATGTTTCTATCATCACACTTGATCAAAGTAGACGACTGGCAATACTTGACAGCTAGTAAAATGTATTAATTAAGTTAATTCGCGAAATTACGCACTAATTAAAAACGACATCAATGGAAGTAAAGAAAGACCACTTACAAGCATTAAACTATTATAAATTACATTTTGACAAAACCACCTTTTAACGTATTATTTCACCTTTCTTCCAAATTGTCGTGAGAAATCGACAGAACAAAGGTCATCAGATCTCTTCGTGTAATTAAAAATAATTAAAACCCCACACACACAGTCCAATTTAATTTAATTTCCTATTTAAATTTCGTAATCACGAACTAGCTCTTTAATTAAAAAGCACATAATCAATTTTAAACAAACCAATATTTATAACCAGGTTCTAAGCTTATTAAGTTGGCTGTACAATTAATTGAAAGCGGGGCTTTCAATTTAAATAAAGGGAATCATTAAGGACAGATACAATTCTTCAATCGGATCATTAATTAGTCAATTAAAGGGCAGTGTCTTCCTTATTTTACGCAGTTGAGTATTCCACGCAAATGAGTATCATAAATAAGAGAACAATCGCATTTGACTTAAAGACTTAAGCACTCACCGGCAAAATGGATTAAGGCTGTGTTTATATTGCTAGCGATTGACATTTTGCAATTAATTAATTAATCAGTTTTTCTTCGTCATTATTTTTAATCATAATGGTATATAATTAAAGTTTATATTTCTTGTGTAGGTGGAAAATCATATAAACGACTTTTCCTGTAAAGGAATCAGAAGGGAATGTCAAAACCTTATCTACCGACTAAAATCCATCAATTTTCCTTCTAGAGCCTTTCGTGTTTTAGAGCCGCAATACTCTCCCGAAAAGTTTGCTGCCTTAGCTTCATTGTAGCTCCAGTTTAAACTACCAGCTATAAAATTCATATACATCTACAAATTAACGAAAAAGTCCAATTAATGGCTCGAAAACCACTTCTTAACTTAGCTTCCCAACTGACCGACTTACGAAAAATTTTCTCACACTATCCCCCGCTAGCAGTCTTACCAAAACTTTACAGCCATTGCGTGTCGAACCAAAACGTAGAACTGGAAGCTATTAATACGAACGCATCTGAATGTCCTACATTGTTAATACGTACATTGTACCCTAATGTATCTTATAGCTTCTAATAAACGCTTCTTGCGAATTAAATGCCTTTGGATAGAGAGCGTAATACAAAGATGAAGGGATAAGAGTAGTTGTTACAGAGACTTGAGAATGCTTCACTTAACTCGTAAAATTGGGAAAGAAGACACAGAACTATTTCTTCATCACACACTTCATCAGTCTTATCAACCTATTTTAATGCTACGCCATCGAATTGACCAATTAAACATTTCGGCGTGGCAGCAAAATCTGCATAAAACCAAATTAAAACAATTGAATGAACTGTATTCTCTGTGCACTATCTACTCCTTAGTGAGTCTATGCATTATCATGTTAATATGCATCGGCAGTTGTTATCGGACCTAGTTCTGCAACCACAAACGTTGTAATATTGTGCATATTTGAGAGGCAAGCACGGTTTTTGAATCGTTTTGCAGAAATAGATTTGTCCGATTTGTTTTTTTGATGACTACAAAATGCTTTGAAGTCTCTGATATTTTGTTACATTTTTTAACATCTGCTGTTACTATTTATAAAGGTTATTGTTAGGCATTATCGTAAGATATGATTTTTATGAAAAGAACTCTCGATTTGTCTGCGAACCACCTGTATTTTCTATGTTTGTTAGATCTAATTAAATAAACCTTGCAAGTCTTTTTTTATCATAATAAGTAGGTATAATACATGAAAATCTTTCGTCATCGGAAGAATTTTGGGGCCTTCTGAATCTTTTGAAAACATTAATGAACTAAACTCATCATGAAAACCATGAACATTTTATTAAAGTCTTTTTATTAAACAACGTTGGGGAGTTTATTTTTGCGATTTCAGTGTTGATGTAAATATGTATCTTAGGTAATGGTTTACTTTCGGGGTACTATTATTTAGAACGTAACCCTTAATTTCTTCTTAAACCTCCCTTACATCCTCAAAACCAACCAAGCCAACCTAATGAATAAAAGCACCCATCCATTCCCAGTAAAGCTGACACGGAACTCACCACTACAGTTAGCCGGTCGACAAAGGAATCTAGCTTCGTATAAAAATATCAAGAGGCTTCACCAGGCCTTATACGCTGCACAATAGTAGACAAGCCTTGCGGGACACTACCAATACTACGTAAACTGCCACGCTTAGCGTTGTTGTTTTTATTGGAATTTCTTAGGGAAACTGGTCGGTTAATTACTGAAATGGTGGGTTGGTGAGCTGTAATTAACATAACAAAGCTAGTGTTGATGGTGTCACCTTATCTTGCAGCTAATTAAATGATGGTATCCGAGTATGTGCAGATAAAGGTACATTGTTTTGCTCCTGCTAAAGAAATGGGATTGCCAAAAGTTGATCATCAATTGTGAAAAATATTGCATTACCTCGTCATAGCTAGATATAAAAAAGCTGACGTTCCATTTGAGAGCAGTAAGTACCTCATCGATAATATGAAAGATGAATGTACCATATGCTTTCAACTGTAACACTAAATTCTTATTATCAAAATGTTTACTATACCACTGCGGACAAAGGCCTCTTCTCATGCAGAGATGCAATGATCGTTCATCACTGCAATTGCTCAAAGTGCTTTGGTGGTTTTAGCACGAAGTATTCCTTGACTGGCTTTTCTTCTATTGCGATTCAAACTTCCTGACTGTCATTTCATATATGAATGACAGTCGGGAAGTTTAAAACCTACAAATAAAAAATATGAAAAATAACAATTTACGTCCCAAACCTGTGCGTGTCTTCAGTAGAAATGCGAAAATCACTATTTATTGTCTAAGTGACGAGTCATAAATTGTGAAGACGACTACCAAGCTACCATTGTAGTGCGCAGGAGTTTATTGTGGGCCTTATTGAATACGCCTCACGATTGTAAAGGAAATATTTCTTTATTATATTGTGTTACTTTGTTGGTACGTTTTGTTTTGTTCTGTGTTTTGTTTTTTGTTAGTGTTTTGTTTTGTTGTGACTGCAGTTTTGTAGGTCTGCCTGTTGCGGTACATTGGCTTTTGGGTGTTAGAACTACTGTTGATGATGCTTTTTTATTCGGTACTATCAACCTAGTCCAGCCTTTCTCAGGCATCGCTCTTTCGGAAAATCCGTGTGCAAATCTGTTCAGTAGTTTTTGAGTTCTTCGCAGACATATTGCAGGAGACAGATGATTTCGTTTCTTTCAAAGTAGTGATCTCCTAATAATTATAAAATATGAGAACGGCATTATTGAAATCTAATTAAAATTATAAGTAAGCTTGAACTAAACATTTTTTTAATTTACGAAAAAGCTTAAAAAACTCGTATTCCTTAGTGTAAGTGAAAAACGCCCACGAAAAACAAGTAATAAATAAAGAAGAATTAGTTTTTATAGCTCAAGGAACAAAGGTTACTCGTTGTTCATTGTCCATTAAACCTGAAACAAGAAAAAGACACTTTTTTCTCACTTAAAAAGAGTTCTTCGAAGCAACGACTAAAAAATCTCAAGCTTCGCTCTAGAGTTAGATTTCTCATTAACTTTTACTGTATTTTTAAAAGCACATTGCAAACAGTCGGCCGATAGTTGACTAGATGATTGGCGCAATTATTTTTTTGAAGAAAATCTTGATTTTAATCAAAGTTTTCAGTCGATCTGATACCGGCTAAGCACCTGTTTCTTTGTAACAAATATGTACTACCATTCAACATCATACTGATTTATGATCCGAAACAAGCTCTCGGCCGACTAAAAATTTGCAGTGTGCGAGTACGCTAAAAGTCATCAGCTATATTATTTTAAATAAAATAATAAAGTAAAAAGCCAATAAAACGGCTTTAACAACTAACACGACATTGGTTATTATAATTCTGAACAAATTCTTGTACAATCGTAAAGTTTATTCTTACTCGAGTTTATAAAAGGGTCTCGTGTCACTTTTATGCTATGAATAAGAAAATTTTATCGATAATTAGTAAGCACTATAAGTTTAACAATGCATTTAGTGTAGGCCGGGAGCTGAATCATAAAATATATGCCATACACAAGAAAACATCCTAAAATAATTGCGACTGTTATGGTAGGTATTCTTAATTTAATTCATAAAAAGTATACATATTTATTTTACGTACTACATAATTTATAGGCGTTCAGGTAAATAAGTAAGTAATCAAGTGTATTTTTTAACAATTAAAGTTAATTGTTATAAGGAAAATACCGTTTCATATATATATTATCTATTGCAAACCTTATATTAGAACATACACAACATTAAAACACTGTCCACAAAAATTTTACTCCAAAGTTCACACAAAAATGCCCCCAACTCCTGGCTTCGAAATGCACCATAAAACTAAAAATAGTGCTTCGAGGCGGTACCTTAAAGTGCATCTCAGGCTTAATCGTCTACTATGAAAACGGTATAACTGTCGCCGAGACAAATAAAATGAGTTTTTTACAACACCCTGTGTCGGCGAACCTAGGACAATTTTCATTTTATTTCAATTGTAATTTTATAGTGCATTTTCTATTATGGCAGAGTTTTTATTTTTATTGGTACCTTTATGAGGCATTTTTATGTTAGATCGCTATCTTTTTGACTGTTTTTGCGTACCTGTTATGTGCTACTGGTGTTGTGGAAATAATTGTAATATGTACGTAATTATGAAGGTTTTTCATAATCACATTTCAGCGGGATTTTATGCTTAAATATTATTTTATGACTTCATTCACACAAAATATTTTGACCTGGTTCCTGTGAACTACTCAGCCCACCTTTTTTTTTTTTTTTTTTTTTTTTTTTTTTTTTTTTTTTTTTTTTTTTTCCGACGTCAAAAATCATCAAATGACCCCTCCCGCTGTGGGTTAGCAGCGGTGAGGGAGTGTCAGACTCTTACTGACTAAAAACCGTCGTGTTCCGTCGTAGGCCTTTTTATGTGCTAGGGCCGCGGTATCTCTTTCGAACAACCCGCAGCCCCGGATAATAAATATTCAATCGCCTGCCTTGATCCATGAGACGCGGATGAAACTGCTGGCGGAAATTAGTGCATAATAACTAGACAGCGCAACAGGAGTCATATATTTATATTTACCGTTAATACAATAATCATCACCCGAAGCCAGCCATGGTAAATTCTATAACACTTACACTCGAAGCACCCATTTCTCAAAACGGAAATTAACACCTAGTTACTCTAAATGAAAACAAACAGTAGCAATGAATTAAAAATCCCTCTCACTTTATAAAATTTACAATAACTTTAAGATAATTACTATAGCTTTAATATCTCGGGAACAATTAACGTCGATCATGTGGTCTGCCTCGGGCATCTTCGGGCGCGGTCGGCTGCGCTCGTAATTGCCTTGCGCGGACGCAGCCTCAAGCGACTGCAGCAGCTACCGTCTCTGAACTAGAGAAAACAATTTGTTTTAGTAAATAGAAAAATGATTTGTAATGTTGTCTCATTATCCTATTAGTTAATTTGTTTTTGAGTGATAGTAATTAGCGTGGGTACCTGATTGATTGATTGATACGTAGAGGACTAATAGACTTATAGCCAGCTGAATAAATTGGCTAATTTCCTGTTTGGTTACATTGACATAATGGTCATTGGTAAAAGAGTTGTTAATGGTGTCTTTAATCTATGTTTACTAAGAGTAATGATCATTAGAAGCACGCTCTCAAATACTTTGGGTGAGTAAAGTCGCGTGGCACATCTAGCATGTACCTTGTATTTTGTTGTAAGAAACCAGTGTCAGCTTGTAATAGCTTCAGACTTTAGAACTTCCTTTGGAGATCACGGCCAAAGATAGCAATACTAATTCTTACTCATCCATCATCATCTAATTTGCTTTTTCCAGTCCTTACTATCTTTACTTACATATATGTATTACCTACACTTGAGTTTGTCTGTTACACTTTCATGCTAAAACAGCTTAAACAAATGAAATATTTGGTGTGGTATCATAAAGGCAAAGATTTTTCTGTGTGCGGGGTGTAGTTCCCCCAAAACGCGGACGAAGTCGCGAGTGAAACCTAGTATAAAATAATATAAGCCATGGGGAAACACTAGCCGCACACAACTAACCCATGAAAAATCCCAACAACCCACAGATTTATTAGCAAAGATAGGTAATTTCCACACAGATGCCAACTAATTTATTCATAGAGTTTCTCAGTGTCCCGGTTCGTGGCACGGAGGCCCCGGGCGCCCGTCCTGCCCCCAATTACGTCACAACTTGTCCACTGTCCAGATATATGATTTGTCGGGAAATTTTAATGAAGTCTTATGGAACTTACGAACCAGTTTCTGTATCAATTTTATAATGAGCCGATTGTAAACGAGTCTTATAACTTAGTCGTGCAATTATTCTGCCTTGATTTCGGCAGTATTGATATGGTTCTTGATTATTACTTTGGGTGGTCCAAATACTTGGTGATGCGGAAGGAAACTGAAAAGGGCAATTTTAAAGACAAATGTTTAAAAATTATACGGTATTTTTACTCTTATGATAGATAGAAATGAAATGTAAGTCTTTATCGGTATTCCAATTAAGATGTATCATCCCCTATCATTCTTGTAAAACACTGGTACTCACCTGCATCCGGTTAGACTGGAAGCTGACCCAACAAAGGCTAGGCGGATGATAATCCTTCTATTATTCTTCTTTTATTATTTACATTTTTCAATCCAGCTATTACGGTTGTTTAAAAAACCTCACCAAATTCAAAAACATCGACAGTTAAAATTGTTACTGCATTTCAACGCCTTAACCCTTGAAATTTCCCTCAGCGAGGTTAAGAGTTGAAAACAGGTCTAAAACGCCCATTACCTCGCCATAAGTACCGTTGAACTTTCAAAAAGTACGTAAAGTATATCATTATGCACCAGCGAAAATTCCCATGAGCGAAACAAAATTTTAATTAAACACAAAAGCTTGTTGCGGCTTTATCTCTCAAAAGAACAATGAGTGCAACAATTACAACAAGGCCCACTGCTCTTACGGGACTTCAGAGAGAAAAAAAAACATCGAAAACGTGACCCAAATTGCTCTTTTTTGCCGTACAGCACCGATAATGGTCGAAATTTGCCGAAAGCGAACTGACTTCGGGGTCAATTTGATTTATTTACGGTTTGATACAGTTCCGCGTCGGCTGCCTTTTTTTCGGACAATGTGACTTGAATTGATGAGGCAGAAAGATTGTCGTGGTGTTAATGCAGCAATGTTGAGTAATTTTGTTAATTTCGATTTGGTGATTTTTCATTTTTCTTCTTTACTCTTCCTTACATACTTATATTACTCCTCACTGCAGCTAAGAACTTTGAAAATTTGGAAATAAACAATTCGACCTCAAAGACAGTTCAATTAGCATACCTGTCTTCTACATAGTTAACTACACTAACAACAATATCTCCATAAGTTTCGAGATATTCACAGGTGTATTGCAAATCGCCTTAGGACGTACCTACGTACTTCCATTTGGAATCTTGCGCAGCAATGGCACCTCCCACTGTCATCAACGATGTGTCCCATGGCGATAATGGGGATAGCATTGTTGTGCTAATGTTTATTTATGGTTTGTTGTTTTGCTTTAAGTGTTGTATGAAGGTCTTTGATAGGTTAGGATTCAATAGGATAATTTAGTGGTCAGTATCTTTATCTTTATTGGACCCTCATTGTATTTTTATGTGTTTTGAAATAGCTTTAATATTGTGTAGAAATAATTTAAAATTTAAAGATAGAAAGGATATTACTTCCGGCTCGGTTGATCGCTTGTGTGAGGTAGCTTGTGCAGAAATTGGAAGCCATATAATTTTATGTGTTTACAGACCTCCAACATCAAATTTTTCATCATTTTTAGATTGTATGGAGTACATATTGAGTAAAGTTTGTAAAAGTAACAAGTTGGTCTTTGTCTCAGGGGACTTTAACATAAATATTCTTACTGAGTCACCCGAGAAATGTAAACTATTAGATTTATTTAAATCTTTCAATTTAAAACATATTTTTAATGAACCAACTAGAATAACAGCAACTTCAAGCTCTTGCATAGATAATATCTTTACCAACTCTGAATTTCAGAGTTCTTCACTAATATCTGGAGTAAGGTCAGACCATTTAGGACAGCTTATTAATTATAAAACAAATGAAAAACCTGTATTAAATAAAATAATTACTTGTAGACCATTGACAAAATCAACTTTGAATAAATTCAAAAATAATGTGGAAAATAAATTGCCTAATATTAGTTTGAATTCCTCCAACCCAAATACAAATTTTAATAACTTGTTCCATAAATTATGTGAAGAATTCAATAAATCATGTCCTAAAAAAAAAGTTACAATTTCACAGAAACTTAAATTTTGCGATTGGTCTACCAAAGGAATAAGAATAAGTAGAGATGTCCTATACAACTTATACCACGAAAAATCAATGTCTTCTGATCCTTCATTCCATAACTATGTAAGGAACTACTCAAAGATATTCAAAAAAGTATGTACCCTTGCTAAATCTAAATCACTTAGTAGAAAAATTGCGAAATCTGATAATAAAATAAAAACTGTCTGGAGTATTATAAACTCTGAAACAGGTAAAACTAAATCACGTGACAATGATCCCCGATTAATTATTAATAATGTTATCGTCTCCGATAAAGCAGAAGTTGCCAACGCGTTTGATTCGTATTTCTCAAACATCCCGGTAGAGGTAACAAAATCACTTAACTCGTCCTCTCACACGGCTGAATCAATGCTAAAAACAAATTTTCCTAAACATCTACCCGACTTTAAATTTAATCGTATTACGGCGCACACTATTTTAAGAACATTTAAGAGCTTAAACTCAAAAAGTACCGAAGATCTATGGGGAATTTCTGTGAAAGCCCTTAATTCCGTTATAGTCTGCATCGCCCCCATATTGAGTGACATTTTTAACCTTTGCATTGACAGTGGCATCTTCCCTGACCTCATGAAGCACAGTAAAATTATTCCAATCTTCAAGTCAGGTTGCAAGAAAAACCCTTCTAATTATAGACCGATCTCTGTTCTTCCCGCACTAAGTAAAATTTTTGAACGGATCATGCTAGATCAGATGTCCAGACATTTCAACCTCAATCATATATACCATGACCACCAGTTTGGTTTCTCGAAGGGTAGATGTACTACAGACGCAGGTGTCAGGCTAGTGACTCAAATCCTGGAAGCCTGGGAGAACTCACAGAACGCTTTAGGTGTATTCTGTGATCTTTCCAAGGCGTTTGATTGCGTGGATCACAACACTCTTATTTGTAAACTAAACCATTACGGAATTCGTGGTAAAGCTCTCAAACTTGTCTTATCCTATTTGTCAGACAGACAGCAAAAAGTAGACATAAACGGATCAACATCTTCAGGATCATTAGTTAAAATGGGCGTGCCTCAAGGTTCAATACTGGGCCCCTTTCTATTTCTCGCATATATTAATGATCTCCCGTACATGATGTCTGACATGGCAGATGTAATTCTATTTGCAGATGACACTTCCCTTATTTTTAAAATTAATAGAAAAGAATCTAGCCATGTGCATGTAGATGATTGCCTGGCTACTCTTTCAAAATGGTTTGCTGCCAATAATCTATTACTAAACAGCACAAAAACAAAATGTTTAAAATTCGCGTTACCCAATGTAGCCCAAGCTGATCTCAACATCACGCTTGAGGGCAATAAACTAGATTTAATTAAAGAAACCACTTTCTTGGGCATAACCTTAGATTCAACATTACAATGGGGTGCCCACATTAAAGCCTTGTCGGCTAAACTTAGTTCTGCTGCTTTTGCAGTAAGAAAAATAAGGCAACTTACGGATGTAGCAACGGCTAGGCTAGTATATTTCGCCTATTTTCACAGTCTAATGTCTTATGGCACTTTGCTGTGGGGTGCAGCGGCTGACGTAGAATCTGTTTTTATACTTCAGAAACGGGCCATTCGAGCTATATATAATATGGGACCTCGCGAATCACTGAGAGAGTTTTTTAAAGAAATCAATATTCTCACGTTGCCTTCTCTCTATATTCTTGAAAACATCATGTTTGTACGAAAAAATTTGCACCGGTACGAGGTAAAAAGTGACATTCACAATATTAATACTAGAAATAAGCACAAAATAGTCGTCCCAAAATTTAGATTAAGCAAAACAAACAAATCATTTTTAGGGAATAGTGTTCGCTTTTACAATAAGCTACCTAAATGTGTAACAGACCTTACAGATAAAAAATTCAAGAATGTCGTCAAGTCTACTCTCATTAAGAGAGCATACTATAAAATCAAAGACTATATTGACGATAAGGATGTATGGCGTTAGTCCTACTTTGCACGAGTGGCCTCCCTGGCGACTGGCAGGTTGTCTGGGAATATCTTTGTACTCATTCATGTTTTCGTTCTTATCAAGTCTTTATATTTTTTTTTATTTTTTTTGCTTTATATAACTTGGTTTGTTCAATTCATTAACTTCTTAAAATTAGTTTGTATAATAATTTTCTCATATAATTAAAATTAATCAATTAATTCCTAGTCCAACTTGCATTGTATAACTTTCTCAGAGTCAACCCTTAAAATATTGTAAGCACTACATACCAAATGTAATACCCATTATGTTCTAAAAAGAGTAACCATGGAGTTTCTTGCCCGTTCTTCTCCATAGGAAGCTACTTTTGGAATGGGCAACTAGAATCAACCTTATTTATAATTTTTGACGTTCATAAGTGCTTGTAAAGGCCTAAATGAAATAAATGATTTGATTTGATTTGATTTGCTTTGTCCGTTAGTTTTCACTATATTATGGTTCAAATTGAATACCTGAAAAAATAAGAGATTTAATTATTTACGTCACATCTTGACCTTCCAAAAAAGCTGGTAGTTTACCTACATCATGATCATCTGTCTAGGATTTATCCAACTGCTTGCCGGAACTATGGGATGTACAAGAATCATAGCGGCTTGGTGCACTTAAGGAACTCTCCTCTGGGCTCCAGAAGGAACAAAGATGAGATTAGTTAGTACAAGTCTGAGGCTCACTCCCGTAACATCCACAGCGGGACTTTCTGATTATTTCCCATACAACGGCGATCCGATACCCCTTTGTAAACCTACTTCTCAATACAACAGTAGCAAATAAATACTAGAGTAAATGATTGACACTTGTAGCGTCATAAGTCATAAGCTGCTATGAGACAGTTATAATCAGTATTTTTCTTTACGTCATACTCATTTAGAATATTCCAAAGTGTGCGTCAAAGTGATAATTTATAGCATATCGGATATTAAAATAATCATAAAGTATTTGGCATTTTTATTATTGGTTAACCACATTAAGTTGTTATTGAAATTAATGTATGCAGATAGAAGTTGGTGCCCCGTTTCAAAAACGCAATCTGTTTGCCATTAACGCACTATGTCTCATCTTTGACGCAAACTTAATTTAATCTGTTTTCTATACAGTGTTTTGCTTGTTTAAATTCATAATATATATCACATACGTCAAAACCATTGGAAATATGAATAAATACGCAGAATCCAATATATTTTTTGTGTCGTCATTTATAAATTAAATTATCTTTTTGCTACACTTTGTAATACTGACGTATTTTCAATGATAGGACATCCTTACGTCATAGTACTGACGCATTTTCAATAACAGGAATATACCTGCGTAGAGTGTGCTTGGTATTTTTTGAAATGCCAAGGGCGTTATGTTTATTTGTCACAAACCGTAACGTAACAATGATTGTGTCTTTCAACAACACGCTTTTCAAATTGTGTACTGAAATTCTATTGACGTGCCAAATCTGATTTCTCTAGATTTAGAACTCATACTCACTGCAAACTTTTTGTAGGTCAATAGTTTTTAAACAGGCTCACAAATCAATAGGCATATACTATGAATGATTCGAAAATTCGATGATGAAGGAAAAGACTCAAAAGTGTGATTAGATTCACCATTACTTTCAAAATATCAGTCAGCCAACTATGTGTAAGACCAACTATCGCCCGATTATCAGCCAGTCTGCAATTAATGTACCAGCTTCCACAGGTGACACAGTTTTTTCTAACTTATTCCTCTGTTATAAGTTGATTGCCATCGCGTGAGGGTTCATGCAAATTGACATTATTTATTTCGATAACAACACTTAATGTGAAACTTCAGTGTGATGAACGGTGCAGAGGTACTGTGGTATAATGTATTATGTTGTTTTCATCTTTTGTTTTATTGCTTTTTAATTCAGTTTTGAACTTGTTTTGCTTGGAGCTTGCATAGGAATCAGAACTGTGGCAAAATTCAAATTCAAATTCATTTATTTAGCAAGATATCAAAGATCCACTGTGTTAGTAATAAAACAAATAGACTTAAAACCTATGTTAGTACCATTGAAAAATTAAAATTAATACTTAATAACTAATAACGACCTGGTTCGGTCGACCAGCGCACGTATGATCGGGCTATCTACGCGGGCCGCAATTGAGTGCAGAATACTGTTTCGACTGCCACGCAACCTCCGCACCATTGAGGCCATTGATTGAAAATATATTCCAATGTATTTTAAATTCATTCTCATAGGCTTTGTTTTGATATAGGCTTTGTCAAATGACGACAGAATGATGATGGTTGTAGATAGACTTCTTCAATGTTGAAAGTCTAGAATATACCATTTACAGAATGATATTAAACTTCTAGACAAGACTTAAAGAATGCTACTTATATGTCGTGCATTCAACAGTTTGATAAACAACCTCTAGAAACAATAATAATTATAACAGACTACATAGAAACCTATATCTTATAACTAATAACTGATGATTCGATAGCCCCACAAATCACTGACATGAAATGATGAACCGTCTTATTAAAGTGATGCCAACGTCAAACAAACCTGACTTGAATTTTCACAACATTTTTCTTTCAATAGAAACTTTAGCAGATTACAAAATAGTATTGCCTAAGCGACTGGTCAATCTATAAAACAGTATTTAACAAGTCATTTCCTTCAATCAAAAGTGACTCACGCGCAGGTACCTACCTACCTACTAGTGAACACCCGCTAGATAATAGTTTAGTTAACTGCGTATCGGCAGGTTTATTTCTAGTAGTAAAACTATACTTAGTAGCTGCAATACATTGTATGGAATGTTACTATCTTGAAGTAGTTGCGTCTCTTAGACTGACTGCGAATGTGAATGATGCATTTGATGTCATTGAAGAAATACGAATTGTCTTCTCTACATTTTTTTAACTGTCGGATTAACCATAGATCAATTGCTTCTCGTATCTCAAGTGTCCCTTGTTCTAAAGTATTCTAAAAAGTCCCATGTTATCGAAATTATTATTTAAGAAGTTACTTAACTATACGAGTATATTTGAGACCAAAGGTACCTGGCGCTATTTTTTTAATTGGCAATTGGTAGCTTAATTTGGCATTTTGTCTAATTTTTATGTTAGTACGTCTACATTTTTTGTGTAGGAGATAGAATGAGTAAGATATTTAGATAGCATATTTCTTTTGTACTGCCTACTTTCCTTATTGTTTTTGGAACTTAAAAGAACGTTGTAGGAAAACCCCGTAGTGACTCAAGCAGAGCCTGACATTTGAAGTAATTCTGCTTTATACAGTTAAAATGAGTCATAGGACATCTAGTAAGTTTGTACACAGCAGTCCACAGCCTAGTCATCATTCTTTCACAAGAAGATAATGCGACAACGGTGAATGGCCGCAGGTAGCATAACATTCCCATATCATTTATAGCTGCCACCATGGTATCAAAGTTTCATATGAAATCAACTTTTTAATTCCCTTAGAGCGATTTACATTTCGCTAAACCTGTTTATCATTACTCTTCAACCTGCCACTGTATTGTCACTCTTATGTGACTTGGTAATAAGGGTGATTTTGTTAGATAATGCGTGTAAATTGTGTAAGTAGAGAGTACCAGGTCTGAACCACTGGCAGTTTAGATTTAAGTATTCTTATTTATTGCAATTTGTCAGAGAAACGAGATTTTAAACTTGTTTTAATTGCTGGCCGCTTAGATGGTAGGGTTGAACAAACGTCTTGGTGGATCATTAGATCTATCATTAGGCTTGATCACTGTGCTTTTGGAACGCAGAGCAAAAATTTTGTGAGAAAAATATCTCAAAGTATCCTCCTATATTGTGCTTTTTTGAGAAGACCTAGCCTTTTTAATTGTACATGTATAAAAAAAAAACTGATGCACTTAACATCAAAGAAAATTGATCGACTGACTTTGGTTTTATTTTGTCAGCATAACACATGTTGTCTTGCTTGTATGTTTCCTCAACGAGCATAAATATACAATTAACAAATTCTCATATAAATCTTAAGTATCTCCGCTTCATGAATTATGTAAAGAGGACTCAGATCATTAACAACAGTAATTTCCTTATCGGAGATTCCACGTTTAATTAAATTACGACCGCGATTAATAATTATAATTAATTATTTTTATACTGGCAACCCTGCTTCTCTAGTTGTCGCCGGTAAGCCGGCAGCCATTTTGTTTTGTTTCCCGCGCTCGCAATATTTATGAATGTGAGTGCAACACTAGCACCATTGATAAATAATCGACCACGGAGACTTGGAACAGGTGTTCACATAGGTACAATGATCGGACGCGAGAAAATTACAGAAAATAATGCCAATTATATAGCTAAACGGCGGTTTTTGCCTGTCATCGATAATTAGATTGACAGGCCCGACGCCAATGGTGCTTGTTCTGAACATAACAATACTAGTTTGTTCGGATATCATCCAGTTTTTATGCGAATATTACGCGTTATTGTTTTAGCGTAAAATGACGATAATTTATAATTTAATTATTTTAATTATAGCGCCTACCGCGGGTGGTGTTGTTGGCAGGTGATAAACGCATTCTTGTATAAAATGGTTTATAATGTGACGTAATTATTTATTTATGCTGTGTTGCTAACTTTAAAATTATAGGTTGGTACTTATGCTTAGTGAAATTAGTTACAAAAGTTATTATCATACATTACCTACCTATCTTAAACAGTTAGTTATATAAGCTTGTTCAATGATCAACTTATCT
Organism: Helicoverpa assulta; assembly: GCA_963856015.1. Lineage (NCBI taxonomy): Eukaryota > Metazoa > Arthropoda > Insecta > Lepidoptera > Noctuidae > Helicoverpa > Helicoverpa assulta. Next base: position 7,277,485 of record CAWLCW010000027.1, read on the forward strand.
ATTTAGGATCTACCTATATCAAGTTAGAAATTGAGTTACAAATAGCGGAAAAAAAAGTAAGAACATAAAAAATATAGGTAGTGATGTAATTACAAAGCTCTCGAGCAGATTCCAATAAACCCAACAATCGAGTCAATCGATTTATTTAGTCAATCACGGAGGAACACAAAATATTGTCAATCAATCGGCTTGTCAATCAAAATACAAAATATTGTCAATTTCCCTTCCCCGCCCTGTTTCGGCAATTTTATAGCGGATATGAGGGGACTCGATTGTTGACAAAAAGTATTATTGATACATATTGCATGCTTTTACATGGCATTTTTTGCCTTGTTTTTATTGAAGCAAACTTATTCAGACTTGGTAAATATAGTACCTACTTTACTTGAATTTGTCAAAATAATGCAGTTTGTTTAGATGTCTAGAGAACTTCTTCATAATTATGTATCAAGAGCGTGGTACGAAATGCGGTCAGAAGTATCTTCCTTTATGCCCGACTGCCTATTTAAAAGCCTACTTAATTGTTTGTAATACGATCATTACCCATGTCAATAACTTGAAATAGGTCAACTTCGTTAAAGGTTCGATAAAATTAAAAATAACTCATCATCATCCTCCGAGCCTTTTTCCCAACCATGTTGGGGTCGGCTTCCAGTCTAACCGGATTCAGCTGAGTACCAGTGCTTTACAAGAAGCGACTGCCTATCTGACCTCCTCAACCCAGTTACCCGGGCAACCCGATACCCCTTGGTTAGACTGGTGTCAGACTTACTGGCTTCTGACTACCCGTAACGACTGCCAAGGATGTTCAATGACAGCCGGGACCTACAGTTTAACGTGCCATCCGAAACACAGTCAATGGTGTCTAAGATATACTAAGAAAGTACATACAAACTTAGAAAAGTTGCATTGGTACTTGCCTGACCTGGGATCGAACCCGCGCCCTCATACTTGAGAGGCTGGTCCTTTACCCACTAGGCCACCACGACCAAAATTAAAAATAACTATAATTGAAAATTGTAATGGTTGAGATCACAAAGACAATAAAATTCATAATCAAATAGGCTAGCTGCCTACATTGTATTACTACTAAACTTATCTTCATAATCCCTACTCTCATAACAATAAGTAAAGTTGCAAATATCGTCAAAATATTATACAATGTTGTCAAAACACACATTTAAGTTGGCAACTTATCGATAAATCCGACAATACTTAAGCGGCTTTGCTAACTTAAGCCAGGACACATGTGCTGGGCATTAGCTTAACAATAACTTAAGCTTACCTCATCATCGAGCGGGTTACTTAAGCGAGTGCTGCGTTTGAATCGCTGTCAACTTGATTGAGAATACGCCAGTGGGAAAGTAGAGCTTTGTCTTATTTTATTATGTAAGCAGAATTTACATAAACTATTGCAATAAAATACATGTCCACTATTATTGGTGAAGTACCTACTAAGGCCGATTACCATAATCTCCTGAACAAGCTCTAACCAACGTTCACACATAAATCAAGATTAAAATATTCTTTCAAAAGATAATTCACAAATTATTTATTTAACTACAAGAAACTTTCCTAATCATCTACAATTAAATTGATAATTGCATACTTACATTTTGATTGCATCTAATTGGTTTATCTTATTACAATCAAGACAGTGATTACTAGAACGTAATCAGCTTGATTAGTCAAGTGGGCTCGGCGATGTGAACGCAGCACGGCGGAGCTCCGTTATTTCATTGGCAAGTGGACTCTCCTGATTTATCCTCGCTGGCAACACTAATGTGTATTGTAAAACGTTATTGTGGTTATTATTTCTACATTTAATATAAACTGCTTGAATGAAATAATGGTGCGAGTACGATAGATATTAATAACGCTAATGCGTACAATGGTTTAAGTAGTTTGGATAACGGTGAAGGATTAAATTAGCTGTCAAGGCATTTTCTTGAGATAGTTTTTCACTATATTAATTTCTGACTACCGATGAATACGGTTTAGTAAAATATAAAGAAGAAACATTTATATTTTTATAATAGGGCTATAAATTAATTAGAAGTTACTGTTAGATAGCGTAAGACCTGAAGTAAAGGACAGTTAACTTTTTTGATTTTAACTGCTGCTAGCTGCTAGCTGGCGGCAGAACATTTTGCCAAAAATAAAATGTCATTCCCAAAGAAAATCGTAATAAAAAATACTTATCGTAATAATCATCTTATGCAATAGCAGCCCTACAAAACAAACAAATAATTCCTGACGTCATGATGACGTTGTTTTCTGCTACTAATACCAGGTTTAATATCTGCCAGATCGCAGTAATGATAAGGGCAGAATCACATGTTTCAAACGTCAGAATTAACGGTGCATTTGATTAGTAATACAGGTACTTACGCCGAAGTTCACCGACAAAATAAACGTCCGTTTTCTTAAACAAGTGTTAAACTTTGTTTTGCTTTTTCAATTTTTACTAAACTTCAAATATTTACCGTTTAAAAAATCTTGTGACTGATGACTTAGTTACCGGCAAGGACACTATATTTTCGAACGGTTTCGGCTTGGAACCTTCGAGTCGTGGGGTCCAAATGCTCACATTCTATTTAAAGATCTATCTAGGCATCTAGTTGACGCGTCTCGTGACCAAAAGGCTGGCTATTACCTCGGACAAAGGATCAGCATGGCCATCCAACGAGGTAATGCTGCCAGCCTCTTGGACACGCTCCCAGTCGATAGCGATTTGGACAATTTTTTATGCTTATTAGTTTTAGATTTTACTAATATAGTTAAATAGTTTTTAGTGTCAAACTATTATGGCCTTACTACAAAAACTTAACCACCTGTTTTACACTTGTCTAAAAAAATTGTGGCTGCAAAATGAACCATAATATGTCAACGTCATAATTTGTCATTTTTTTAGACAAGGCATAAACTGACGTTTAAAAGTTTTTGTGGTAAGACGGTTAATGTTTACGTTAATTTTCAAAGTAAACAGTTGTTTTACAAACATCTTATTTTGTCGGTGTAATCGAGCCTTACTGTAAGTGTAATTACAGCCTAACGTATGGTGGTTATGAATTATATGATAATTTTGTAACACGGGTAGTATTTTAGTTTGTTTGTATTGAAATTACTGGCATTGTCTTTTTGAGAAGCATGTGGTAGTTTGTAGGTATGTTATTGAGTGAAGGAAGACGATAAGATTGATTGGATCAGGTCTACATGCGGAATTCTTATTGAATAAGCTAGTCTTTTTGAAAAAGACTGTTGTATGATTATACCTAGGTTTTTGTTATAGTTATAAGACAAATAAACGATGGTGAATAAAATACAAAACTTGAAATTAAGTTATCAATGAATATCTAATAAACGGTATAAAAAGAGTGCTGCATTAATAGGGACTGAAAACTCTGAATAGAAGAATACGAGTAGGTACCAATAAAACATAACTATTAAAGTTTTACATTAAATATAGGCTTTGTTAAGTTTGGTCCTTAAATTAAACATTACGTACTCACACTTTTAACCGACTCCGCCTAGAAATATTCTGTAGGTACTCATATTTTTAACCGACTCCGCTAGATAAAGGGTTATTACTTTATATTCAATCCAACAAACGTACAAGGATTTGGTTAACTTCAATATTTTACTAACATTACAATCAAGAATTACTTCAAAACAGACAGTTACCCATAACAAACCAAAGTACTAACTTTATTACAATCGGTCTAGTCTTACTTATACCTAGCTTCATTGCTAGATCGCATTATTACGAATATTGTATGCAAATGACTATCCGTTTAGTAATATACTAGCTTTTAGCAATAAGTAGGTCCTGTTGTGTTTATTTAATGCTGTTATTTACGAGATTCCACAGTAGTGTTTCAAGGCGGTTTTGATTCCGGGTTCAGTAGAACAAGAGCCTACAATTAGGTCAACGAAAAACGATGACAGAAAAAAAAAATCATTTATTGAAGAAGTTTTGTATGTATTCTACATAGCTATATTCAATTGTATTAAAGATTGAGTAGATTTAAATATTGGATTACTAATTGCTCACCCTGCTATTCAGGAAAACTGATAATTTAGTTAGTATTTATTTATTTAACCATTTATGTACCTACACAGTAAATACATGAAAGAAGTAGAGGTAACATAAAATAGTACAAAGGTACTGCTTATTTCTAATGAAATCTTTTCCAGCAGACCCGTAAATAAAAGTACGAAAATCATAAGCAATAGAATAACCAACCTTTTTACAGCACTAGAATAAAATCAGACCAATTTCCCAACAACCATTCTAAAATTCCAAAATCGAATTTAAAAAATTACCCATTCGAATTTCAAAATAGCAATGCAGTGACATTGTGACAGGGGTAGGTCCTGATTCGTACATTTCCACCACAATCAGAGTTCTATCAAGGCATTTCCGCAGTCTCGATCTTGAGGGTAGATTGACAGTGCACGTGGAAATAAGCTGTTACTCCAATAAGGAGACGTTATTGTTTTGAAGGGGTATAATAGAAGGAAAGCTAGGGATACATTACTTATGCAAATTATTAGCTTTCTAGGTATTGATGCGAAAATTATTGCAGTTTATGAAGATATTGAAGAGTTCTATAATTTAATTTACATCCCACCATCTCGAATGCAAAAGCCGTTTTTATCCTCTAGAACGGCAAAGTGATTTGAATTTAGAGCATCGTGTGCAATACTCCATTTGTGACAATCTTGATAAGATTTTTCAAACAAATACATATTAAACAAATATAATACTGCTTAAAATAATTATTCAATTAATTAAGTATTTTTTATTATTGTTTTTACATGGATTTTTAACCTCGTTTCATTTTTAAACTGAGTTTTCAAATAAATGAACTTTATTAGGTACTTCTTTTTAATTTGATACTCATATGTGCGCGCCATTTTGTTTTTTTTTTTTGCATTTAGTAATTTCCTCGATGAAGTGGGATGAAATTATTGTTTTGAGGTCGATTTTAAGCCTCATTACATTTTTAAACTGAGTTTTTGCATAAATAAATTTTAATAGGTACATTTTTTTGATTTGCCATGTGTGAAATGCGTGCCAGTTTCTTTTTTTAACCCCCGACGCAAAAACGACGGGGTGTTATAAGTTTGACGTGTCTGTGTGTGTGTGTGTATGTGTGTGTGTGTGTGTATGTGGCATCGTAGCTCCCAAACGGATGATCCGATTGTAATGCGGTTTTTTTTTGTTTAAAAGGTATGTCAGTCGGGAGTGTTCTTAGCTATGTTTGGTGGAAATCGGTTCAGGTCTTCAAGGTCATCAGCTCGTTTGCTAGATGTGATAGGAATGTTACACGCTCAGTTTACTTGCAAGTATATGTAGGATCTGAAATTTGAAACACTAATGTCTTTTGGAACCACTGAGCTGGTCTGCTGTTAGGGCACGAAGGTAGGAGACGTAACCCTGAACTGCCTTTTAGTAAACCCATCGAGTTTGGGCTCGTTGAATTTGTCTTGACGAGTTCTCTTCATGTTTCTGATTGACGAGAACCTGATGCTGGAAATGGGATGTGACGGATGAAACCCTGGAATGCCGGAATGAAATGGATAAACCGATTTATATTTTTTCTGAAAATCTAGAATGTCCAAAGGTTAATCTTTATTGTTTCTCAATCTGTGCAATTCTCCCAGAGCCAGTTTGTCATGAGGATTGTTAAACAGCTTCCTTTGGCCGAGATCGCATATAGCGACCCCATTTTAAGATAAAATAAATTAAATGAAAGAAGGAAAAATTAAGGAGCTCCTTTAAAAAGCATGAAATAAAATTAAATTATAAATTTAAAAAAACCCCCGACCCAAAAAATGTACGCAATAATTATGACAAAAGGTTAAAAACGCTAAACCCTATAAAAAGCAAAAAATAACTTTTAACACTACGTAAACTAAATTTTGACGTGTCGGGGGACCGCTTTTTACCTTCATAAATACTTACATAAATCAAATGATACCTGCCTAATTTCAACATTCGTTTAAAAAAAAAACACGTATCTAAAGTAATGAATTAGAGCGGTCCCCCGACACGACAAAATTTAGTTTACGTAGTGTTAAAAGTTATTTTTTGCTTTTTATAGGGTTTAGCGTTTTTAACCTTTTGTCATAATTATTGCGTACATTTTTTGGGTCGGGGGTTTTTTTTTGAGTTTAGAAATTTCCTCGATGAGGTGGAATGAAAAGTTACGTGTTGCACTCGAGTGCAAAGATTTTTTACCTTGTGCTCTTTTGATTCCCTCGTTATCGCTCAGGATTCTAATATTGAATCACTCGCTACGCTCGTGTTTCAATTTTAGAATCCTTCGCTTGCTCGGTCATCAAAATTGAGCCCGCGGTTAAAAAGCAACTTTGCACTCTTGTATAACAAATAACTATTAAATGCCAGGACATCTCTGCCTTCTTGCTTTTTTCTCTGGTAATACTTTTCTATCTTTTTAAGTCTTAGTCTATTTATAATGAGATGCTATTTACACCATTATTAGTTTCCAACCTTTCAATATCAATTCATTTTCTATTTTTAAATTACCATACCAATGCATATGCAATTCTTGAAATTATTTATAAACTCTAAGTCCAAATGCAAAAACTTGACGACAAATAAGCATCAACATGTCTTATTAATTAATATTAATTTAAAATTGAAGCTCATCTATGCGCCAAACAACACCTGCCTTTGCTTGACCAAAAACAAAAAACTCCATCTAATACTGACTGGCCAGTGTCATAAAGCATTCATGTCTTATGTGTTGGAGTACTAATATTTTTTATATAGCCTTCCAATCAATAAGGGTGAGCAGACAGACAGAGGTATTTGTGAGCCATCCATGTGTCGTAAGTTCTCTTTCACCACTCTAATTTGCATACAACGCCTTCATCTATAGAGTGAGGTAAAAATAGAGGGGGATTTTGCAAAAAAACCTTGAGAAAAAAGTATTTAAAAAAGAAATGTCAATATGGTGGTACATTTATGGAGTGTGTTAGTGAAATTTAACTATGTATAAGTACTCTTAGAAAATGCTTTGTTATTGTGACGGCAGACATGACCTTGAAATAGAAATTGAAAGCATGAAAAGATGATAAAGAAATGTAGGTAGAAAAAACGACAGATATGAGAGACATAGAATACATAAATTACAAGTACGTATATCACATTACAGTTTAGCATACCCTTACTCATAGTATTAATGTTCACACGACCCCACACTGCACAAAGCCGTACAAATCGGCACAACATAATACAAAACAATAATTGTTAACTACAACTAAATGAAAAGCTTAACTGTACAACGCATTTAAGAAACAATTTCACAGCCAAGTCTCGACTTAAACAATTTATTAGCGTCATTTAAATGACATCTCACGATCTAAGGCTCTAGACAGACGGACTGCACTTCGACTGCAATCCAACTGCAATTTTCAAGGGCAGTTTGAATGCAGTTGACACGACTGCAAATCAACTTCAGAACACGACTGCACGCCGACTGCATCCCAACTGCAATCGGGCTGCACGTTTGATTTGTATCCTGCAGTCGAAATGCAGTCCGTCTGTCTAGAGCCTAAGACTTTGTCATAATATACTTGAGTATTGTTCGTTTTTGCACAACAATGTAGGATATTAAGTTATGCTAGGAGTAACGACAGCAACAAAGTCGGGTACAGTTAGGTACGGGTATGTAGGGAATGCTTTTCAAAGGTATGGGATGAAAATTCAATTACTTGACCATGTTGGGCTGTAATGTAGCGGTGTGATGGAGCGGGGTGGTACGTAATTGGGTCGGTTGATAGACTTGATTTTTAGTTTGTAACTGTTTTTGTTTGTTGGTTTATTAAAAATAAATATTTTTTAGCAATAATTGCATGAACATAAATGTACTTTTGTGCACGTAACTGCATAATGACAACGTTTTTCAGAAAACTATTATTTCTTTATAATTATTTAATGTTAGGTATGACACTGATCACGAAAATTCGTCTATTTTTTTTTACTCAATGAAAAGTAACATTTCTTAATATCTGGCCTGCCTAGCCTTTTCTTAATTAAGTTGGAATAGACTTCCAGTCCCACCGTTTACGGCTGAGTACCAGAGTTTTAAATGGAGTGACTGTCTATCTTACCATCATCATTACTAAGGCTCGGGTTTTCCGCTACCATTGTTTCTTATTAGTATACAAGCTGTTGATTTGCATCCGTGCCATAGTTAAGGACGTAATTATACTAATGATTCTCAACCCAAATCAACAAAAAAATTGGTACAAAATTTTTTGATTTTAATTTTTTTTCGGAAATCCGTCAATGTCATCTAGCCGTATTAAAACTTGGCGCGTGTGTTACTGGCCTTAAAACCGTGCTGCGCCCTCACACAAACGCAAACACAAAGCATACGCAACGATTATTCATAAATTTCATTCATAAAATTGGATTACTTCTGAAATACTATGACATTACAATGACAGAAAAAGCAGTGCATATTAGCTATTTCCCGTCAACTGTAATTCCAATCGATTATTTACCTTTTTTTATGTCCTCCTCCTGAAGTATGGCACAAATGCAAATCAACACCTTGTATAGCTATATTACCATGCTACCAGCTAACCGACCGTTTGTGGAAAGGTCTCCCTACTCTTTGTATTATTCATTTGTTTTTATATGAAAATATTGCAAAATTATTTCAGGTCAGGAAACGGTACAAACTAGTATTGTTTAACGTGTCAATCATTAGCGAGTGCTCGAGTTTCAGTGTCACGTTGCGCCGCCAGCTGTAGTTCAAGATGGTGTAATTCCTGAGTCGAGTAAAACAAAGCGATTATATTGCAGGAATTATGTCAATTTTGATGTTGAACTCTGATAATTATGGAATATTGGATTTTTGAGGAGTTTTACTTTTATGCAATTGAGGAGGGCGGTGTTGTGATACTTTTACTATAAATAGTGAATTCATGTTAAGACATCTGTTATACATAGGTAAATGAAAGATTATTTGATGGACTCATGAAAGATTCGATCAACGATGAAGGATGGAATAACACAAATAGTTCACATTCTGGGGTTCGTTGACTGCTTGGGCCCACCAAAAACATTTCTTTGGTGGTCTGAAAATTGCCCAATATCTTTATTATTCAGACATATTGTTACTGTAATTTAACAATGACTAACGTTATTGACGATAAATTAATCAATATTTTCAATTATCTACTAAATGTTCCAACCGTGAACCTATGGTGTTTTCCATTACAGCAAAAGTTTTAAAGAATGTGTTTGCGTTTCACAAACAAAACTTGCACATTTTCAAACTGTCCTATCTAAATCTTTATAAGTCTGAATTTCGTTTGATTTAGGGTGTGAGCACACACAGTTGTGTCGTAATTTTGAGTTGTTATCGACATCGTTACGTTTATTTATCGACTTTAAAACAAATATTCCGGTTGGAGGCGATTTTAATGTAGCATCATCTTTACGATCGCTCGCAGCATTTTGTTCGGCTAAATTGTTGCTTGTTTATATGGGGTTTTGTAACCTAGGTAAATAATCTTATGGGGAAATATTTGGCTAAATATGTTCTCAGGACTTTTAAAAACCAACTCAGCATTTTCAATCTTATTGAAATATAGTCTTACTGTAGCCAGTTTTTCACGATATTTGATTCAGACTGTACATGCCCATAGTATGCGCAGATATTTAGATTTAGTTGTTACAGAACCATAAAAAATGACTGCAGACAGACATAGATTTCACAGCAGGTAAAGTATGATACAAATGATACAGTTTTATTAATCTTATAGTCCAAATAAATATCAAAATTAACATATCACCACCTATTAAAATAGTTAACCGCTACAAAATAACGAACACATTTAGTTGAAACTCTGCAAACTTGATCAATTAGTTTCTCTTAGCGATATAATTTATATCGACAACGGACAGCTCTATGTGTCGATACTGACACTTGCCCAAACAGTTAACTGGAACAACTGTATTGGAAAACGTGATCCTTATTGATTTGTATGTTTACTGACTTTTTTGAAGGTAAAGGGGACGATATAAGGTGGTAACGAATAAAGTATATAGAGAAAATAGTATAAACAAATATACATAGTACAGATTTTTTTTTAAATATTTTTTATTCGCTTAAAAGCTTGAAAATTCCGTTACTAAATCTTAAGTAGAATATTAAGACACATAAATTTACGGAGACAAAATCTGGACAAGTGTACATATATTTTTTGTGGAGAAAGGAAGAACTTTTCATATTATAAGTAATGAAGTCATGACAAGAAAAAAAAACCCACTATTGTGTTATTGCATAATTTATTTTTATGTACACAAAGCTAACAACTAGTGCATTCACCACAAAAGCTCACAGTTCATTCAATAACATTTGTCTGAACTCAGACCAACGCAAAAGGCGTTACTTAAGCACCATTAAATTTACTCTAATTATTTGCAAGTGCCTATAAGTCTTGTAAACGTGAAATGTTCAAACAAGACTTATTTATTTGCTGCGAAAATCGTGAGGTAGGTGTGTGGTTGAACATTGAAGGGTTCATATTTTTGGTTCAATTTAATTAAGCTGTGGGTGTTAATTAATTGAGATAGAACATGTTTTAAAGGTTACTAGGGTGGTTTAGATTTAAGCTTTGAGCCAGTAATGCTGTAATCTAGAAAGATTTTTCCCTAACTTTTTATTTATTTCCTATACTGACTAATATATGTATAAAAGCCTTGATTGTTACTTGATAGACTTGATTGTTTTTTTTGCTTGAATCGAATTATTTCAGTTTCGGTTAAGTTTTATACGGGATACGGGAAGAAGTTTCCCCGGGTCGCAGATAAAACCACGTGGATCAACTCTAGTGTTTATTATAAAATAACTTTATTTGGTGACCCATTCATCGACAGTGCAGACTGTTGTAAAATCCATGTAATCATTTTTAATCACATTAAGCAGATCTCCGTAAAAAAGCAGTGCGAAAATAATTTTAGGCCATAAAAAATGTTGCCATAATTTCTGAAGCATAAATTGCCATAACTAGAGACGATTGGCAATACCGTTAGCCGTAAGTGTTGTCGTCAGTATTGCCAGGTATAATATGAAGTGATTATTTATAATGCACATACATTGTGCGCCTTAAATTAACGACACCTGCTTGACTTCTTTAAGCACGTAGTGTAGTAAAAGATATGCTGCGAAGATATAAATTATATTTTCGATGAAATCGGGTGCAGGGCGCATTTTTCAGTTTTTTTAAGCTGACCGTATTCCTGAAATTCCTTCTTTTCTGTTCTTCTCTGATCAGACCATTTTTATCTCGAGAGAGATTTGTCTGGACTATTCTGAATTATCCTGTTTTATATTCCTTCATTTTATTTACTTAGAACTTGAAATTAGCATCATCCTTTTTATCTAAACACAGAACACACTTCTAAACACAGAAAAGGATTGAGCGTTAATCTTGTAGGAACTTAAAATATCATAACAAAAAAATAATTCAATTTTATAACAGCGACTAAGCTTTACAAATGTAACGTCTTAAAAGACATTTTATATATTATAGCAGAGCATCGCTTATACCTATCGCTGGAACACAACCCTGCCAGGCCACCCGATTGTGTTTCTTCATAAATACTTCTCGTAAGATGATTTATATGTCAGGTTGGTCTAATTATTTAGGTCAAGCTTTAACAAGATCAACTCGAAACAAGTTTTCTTATTGTTTGTTACTTTTATATAAACTTTGACTTTCATTTTTGAGAAATGGTCTTATTGAGAAGTTTTTTTCCAGGAAATTCGATTACGGTAATAACTTGGTTGTTTCTTTTTAATTATTTTGGTATAGTTATCGTGATTTATGAGTGCATGTACCTAAGTATTGTGCAGGTACTGTCCATAATTTTGTATGTAGAACATGATACAAATATTACTTCGGAGTTTGTTCAGCACCTCTTCGCACGTCATCAGTAGAAATCGGTGAAGGGTTAAATTTTTGTAGGTGCTGTTCACATAGTTCTTTTTTTAGTTATTTATTTATACCTACCAAACCTATTAAAATCATGAAATAAATGTTTCTAGGCAATGTGTAAGACTGATTTGTGTTGAAATCTTCTTTTTTTATGATATACTTACCCAAAATAGTACTGTACGTATTCGTCTTTGGGCGGAGTACCAAGCGTTTCTATCTTTCTTAAATAACATCATCAAGGCATTTGTCATTTGTTGCTATTCGTCTATTGCTTTTTTTAAATAAAATCTTATTAAAATCTACAAAGGACGTTTGACTTATGACATAAAGATATTACTTTCAGCTAACTTAATATCTTATTATATCCTCAGTCTGGGAACCATAGACCAACCAACGCATAGAGAAGGCACTGACCATTGTCACGACCAGGCATGATGTACAAGCCAAAGCTATTATATTATGGTTCACATCTCAATCTAAAGGTTAACCGTGTGTCTGTTACTGTCAGAGATCGCGCCCCGCTGAGTTGCGTATGCGCACCGTGGTAAGTGTGTGGTGGTAGGCGTGAGAGGTAGCGGGGTTGATGTGGGAATAAACGCTCTAGATCGCTTTTTTTAACTAGGTAATTAATCTGGTGTTTGGCAATCGGCATTTGGGTACTAAAATACTAAAATACTAGCCTCCGTGCGCGGCTTCGACCGCATGGTGTGTTGATAAAAAATAACTTTTCTGTTAATCCAGAGTATCACCTATCTACACAACAAATTTCAACAAAATCGGTCCAGCCGTTTTTGCGTGAAAGAATAACAAACATACATCTATACATTCTCATAAGCTTTCACATTTAAAATATTAGTAGAAAGTAGGATTAAACCTATAAGTATACCTTATCACAGTTTTAAAACTTGACCAACCACAACCACTGAACCTTTGTTTCACGAATAAATCTCTTTTGAAAAAGAATATTTTTTTGAAACAGAAAAGTGCAGCATCCAAATGGACTCGAAAACTGGACTGCAAAATAAATATTTTTTTTGTCACTATTATCAACCCTATATTTATTTATTTATTTACAAGGCACACCAACAACTTATTTACAAATACTTTCGCATATATAAATTTACAATTATGGTTAGACCTGCGTAAATAAGTTAATTACAGATGCGCACAACGCTCAAATTAAAAATAACTCAAATTAAACCAAACTAAACTATACATAACAAAAATAATATAGTTTTACCTACAGATTCTCAACGACAAATAATACTTAGTTTCTTCTGCAAAAGTATCAATGACAAAAATCGCTATACGCTGCTAACTCACACCGCCTCTTATAATTTGTTCTACTAAATTGTCTGTAAAACTCGCGCTTAGAATAATGTTTAATAACCCTCTGCGCAGTCGGATCATATGTAATCGTATGCCTGTTACAAACGGCTACAACAAATAAAATTAATAATTCACTAACGTTTTAGTTAATTTTTAGGGTTCCGAAACTTACCTAAGAAGGAGACCATATCACTAAGACTACTCTCTATCTTTCACCAGGCTGTCTCTCATGAACCGTGATAGTTAAACAGTTGAAATTTTCACAGATGACACATATTATTGTTGCCGCTATAAAATTGCCCATTTCATAGATAATCTTACGGAACCGTTCGTGCACAAATCCAACTCGCACTTGGCCGTTTTTTTTTTAATTTTAACGTTCCGTGATCTTAAGAGAAAGTATTTGTTTTAATCACGAAAAGTTTTCAATGATCGTTCCGTCTGTAATTTGATAGTGAACCCAATAGGATGGATTGTTAATTATTTGTGTGTACAAGCTTATGCTAATGTTATTAGAGATTGGAGTTTTTTTGTAGGTTGTTCGAAAAGAAATTGGTGTGCTATAGCCATAAATTGGAATGTGTGTGTGGTCGCGTTGTGAACAATCAAATGCTTGTAAACATATATGTACAGCATAGCAATAAATTGACTAAGTAGGTAAACAGTTCATAGTTATTGAATAGTGATGTTTGTTAAAACTTATTTTGATAGCAATCAAAACGCAATTTAGGTTTTGATGGGAGTGAACTAAATACAAATATGTAAATACTAGCTTCCGCCAGCGGCTTCGCCCGCGTGGTGTGTTGATAAAAAGTAGCCTATGTGTTAATCCAGGGTATCACCTATCTACATACCAAATTTCAATCAAATCGGTCCAGCCGTTTTTGCGTGATTGAATAACAAACATACATCCATACATTCTCACAAACTTTCACATTTATAATATAAGTAGGATTAAATCTGTGAATTTTAAAAAAAAATGATGAATTTAAAAACCCATCTAATATAGACAAAGAGTTTATTTGGCTAATCTCCCTAACTGGTCAAATGTTAGTTTTACGAGGCCTAGGTCTTTCTAGTTTAAAGTCTATGAAAGGGCTAAATATTTTTTATCTAGCTTCACGAAGCAGGTATAGTTCCCTCGTTATACAACCAACACTGCGAAAAATACTTAGGTATATCACATACAATAACACTCCCAACTATGCCCCATTACGAAATACTTCTAAACAATTTGAAACAACATGGCGGCACGTATTCGCAAAGATTGTGGCGGTTACGTGTTGACGTGACACTATTGTGGCACCGTAATCGTAGTAATCGTAATCGTCTGGTAATCGTGTTGGAAACGTATCACTAGAATTTTCCTAACTAGATTGGTTTGCGTGGTGAGGTTATGTGGGATGGTGACAAGCTTTTGTTTTAATTGGTTGGTAGGAGTTTTAGCATTTTAGGATTGGATTTTTCTTGTATCTCCTTCAATAAACATTTAATAGAGAGGGTAAAAATTTTTGCTTAAGTACTTACTTGCTTCCAATGCCTACAAGGATCTAGCTTCTGCCAGCGGCCTCACATGAAAAATAATAGGTACGAGTAAATGAGCTATGTAACAGTGTACCTACCTGGCATAGATCACGTTACTCATGCAATCGAAAGAAATCGGTGGGAATCGAACCTACGCTTTTCACGACTTATTTTGATGAATGTAGTGACATATTAACAAACCCATCTTTCTATCAAGCAATTCAATTTTGCCTAAGATCAAAGAATATGCCAAAATCTTCATGATATACCATGGCATGGCATAAAGCCATCCCCTGACAAGCGGAGACAAATCCAGAAAATGTGTTGTCGACGACACGGAATTATTGTCAGCCGCGCATAATGGATGTGACGCTTTCTCATAGCCGTACAATATCATCCCTACACTCACTTGCAGAATATTGTAGCAACACACAGTATTTTTTTATTAATAAATAAGTTATTGATTCATCCGTTGTTTTTAGATTAGAGATTAAATTTTGATATTTATTTATTTAAAACGCTTTAAACTATCTTTACGGGACTTATCCTAATAAGACAGCCAAGAACTTAACACTATTCAAAAACTACATTATTTACATGTTTGTAAATAAATAAGTATTTAAATAAAGGCAAAATTATATTTTATTCTGCTTGCAACATAATATATAAGAAGCTGATGTCAAAAACCACGGTTATTGTACTGATCAGTAAATAAAGCACTAGTTTATTAGGTACAAAAGATTAATTTTTAGCATTTTTAAATTGATCGAAAAGATTGCAATAATACGGTTACCCATCGACATGGTTAGGTTAAACTGAAAACCGTGAGAACGATTTGATTCCCCTCACACTAACATATGAAATCAGTTAGTTAACAAATATTATAAATTGAGATAACTAACCGCTATCTGGGAATAATCTAAAACGTGTCAGAGTCTATCTTCTCGCGAAGCTCGTAAATCTATTTAAGGATTTAATTAAGTCTATTACAAATAGTGAGTGTAACTGACATAATTTACTGCGTTCATTCAATACAATCTGGCAATTATTCAATTCTGTTACACGGTTTTCGTGACAATCTGTCATCGTGGGCTGTTTGTCGTCACCAATTGCGAGGTTTGTTGATCTAATACCTACATAATTATTATGAATTATTGGGTATTTAGTTTGATTAATTATAAATTAATTTGACTAAACGTTAAATACAAAATTTTTACAACGAATTGAGAACCTCCCTATTTAGATTCGGTAAAAATTAAGCCATCTTAAAAACTAATCCTCTCCTAAATCTGACAAACAATGTGCTGAAAACGGCATCGAAATAGATTCAGCTAAACATACATACGGGCAATCTGAGAACCACCTTTTTATGTCAGCTAAAACAGTAAAAACTCTCTTACTTACATTTTTTTCCTTATACATAGCTAGTATAAATACGCCCATTTTCTATGCAATACAGTGTACTAACGTAACCGACCGTCACGTGCGAACCAATCACAGGCATTATTGATCCGTGACGTCATCAACAAGCATTTTGTTCAATACAGCTCTGATTTGTCAAACGATTGAAACTTAGCTATGGGAAAGATATTCTGAAACTATCGAGGTATTATGGAAAGTACGAAAAGATTGTCTTTTCGACTTGTGATTGAAGTAATGGTCACACTTTGAAGATCGGATAGGATTGCTAAAGTTGGGAACTAAAGTGAAGTGGGTTCGTTCGATCAATCTACTCAACCTCTGATAATCTGCAGCTATTTGTGAGAATGATAAGTATAGGTAGTTGGCAAAACCGTTTTCCTTTATTTTCCCATAGTTCTGGTTAGCAGTAGAACTGATAATAAATAGAGTAGTTGAAATATTAAAAGTATAATATGACTTTACTTTTAGATTCATCACAGTATTGACCAGCTCCACCAGGCTCCAGGTTACTTATAAAGTCTCTGATAGCCTATCAGGAATTTATCAACCAGATGAACTATAATTTCTATTTGGCAGAAATGATAAGTCCTTTATGTGGCAGATAGCATTAACTGTCGGATAACTAACTGACACTTCATTGGTAACCTGTGAAACCAGCCCATCTATCACAAATTAGATAACAGACAACTAACTTTTCACCCGCCAGCGGTTTCACCCGCATCCCGTGGGAACTACTTCCCCTACCGGGATAAAAAGTAGCCTATAGCCTTCCTCGATAAATGGGCTATCTAACACTGAAAGAAATTTTCAAATCGGACCAGTAGTTCCTGAGATTAGCGCGTTCAAACAAACAAACAAACAAACAAACTCTTCAGCTTTATAATATTAGTATAGATTAGCAATTAAATACCAACGACAAAAATACGTCTTACACGATATTTATAAAGTAAAATCCATTGTAAATAAAAGCATTCAAGCATAAATACAGTACAAGAATGATTGTGCATATTACTATCTATGTTAGGCATCAGAGAACGGGTATTGGCAAGGCGTTCTGTCAAATAGAGTAAGATTGAGTGGCTCCTTCGATGTTTTAATAAGAATGATGTGAGCATGTGACTAAATGAGATACATAGTTGGTTATGTTAAACTAAGTACTTGCCTTTTTATGGCATTTTGTACCCTAATCACTTACGGTTCGCGCCATTTAACTGTGCATTTCTAATAGCTATTGGACTCCTTGCGCATTTGTTTTTACAATCTTGTCGAGAAGCTTAGGTGATCTTCACACTGCCCCGCAAATGACCTAGGAAACTTAGTTAAGGAGATCAAATGGGCAGTCGCTTTGTGTAAAACAGTGGTAGGTGCTTACCAACTTAGCGACATCCAGCCAGCCAGCTTAGACAGGTGATGAGATCTAGTCGTCCAAATGTACGGAAGCACGAAAATTTTTTTTTTGATGCGACAGCAATAAAAATGAAAGTCGGAATTGTTACACTGAAAACATTACAACGAATTTGCTGGTAATTTAATATTTTTTTTTGTTTTACCTCGTGCTCCCTGGATGGAAACCAATGTGATCTAGTGCGTTAAATAAAAAAAAAACTCATTTATCATCATCAAAATGAGTTTTTTTTTTCGTAAAGTTAAAAGAGCTACAAAAAGTACCTACCTAACTTTTATTGATGTATATTAAATAAATAAATAATAAGTCGTGGTGGCCTAGTGGGCAAAGAACTAGCCTCTCGAGTATGAGGGCGGCGGGTTCGATTCCAGGTCAGGCAAGTACTAATGCAACTTTTCTAAAGTTTGTATGTACTTTCTCCCTCTTATTATAAAACGCGGTATCAAATAAGTATCGGCTTTTGTACTACCTTTAATCCAGCTTTAAGTACGACCTTGAAAAAACTTTATTACAAAACGCAGTTTATCGCAAGTCCTATTACTATCTGTAGTACAAAAGATAAACCATCGAGCCCCCTAGTTTAACTGCAGTACTTAGTCGACAAACGTCAAATTCCGACATTATTTACTTTTGAGGTTATTTGTTTTGTGATGAAAAAAACGAAAGTGGATATAAATATGTGTAATTTGGAATACTTGGATGTGTTAGAATACTATTGAGAGTGTCGGGGGACCCAACAGAGTGCGTCATCGAGAAAATCTCTTCAAATTACCTGACGACAATTTTCGATATAAATATCGATTTACGTTTTTCGAAATAATACGAACAAGATTCGGAACAAGATTGTGTGATTGTGTTTCCAACATGTATCAGTGCGTTTGACTGTATAAATAGACATCGGAATAAAAGATAGTTTTCTACTTTTATGTTGTTTCCTTTTTTTTGGTAATTTAATGCACACGATATACTGTGTACCTATAAGTTATTGTGCATTTAATTTTGAAGAGGTTCTAATTAGATGCACAACGTCTTATTTAATCATTTAAATCGGGATGAAAATAATCCAAGTTATTCCTAACCTAAAAACAAAACATAACTCGGATACGCGCGCTGACGTTCCGTTATACGCGCAAACTCGATAGTTGTTTAAAAGAGAATAATTGGATCGTGTATATCGTTAAAAGATACTAGTAATATAAAATTACCTGTAAATAATAAAACGTAATATTTTCAACCGCATAGATATTTGTTTTATTATCATAGTTATTTATTTTTCATCAAAATGCACTTAATAAAATAATGTAAAAAGGAACGGCGCATAGAATTCGGAACGATTGAACGAATGATTTAAATATTTGTTGCTTATAATCTGTGGATATTATTTGAACCACAGACAAATCGAAGTACCAAACAGTCTTCTCTTAGTCTACGTTTTGTAATAAGGATGTAAAGACTATCGTAAGTACCGTAACAAACCAAGACGTCTTCAGTCTGGTTTAAACCACTAATTGCGGCAGTTTTTATAATAAGAGGGTCTTCTAAGTCTATCTTAGACACTAATGACTGTGTTTCGGATGGCACGTTAAACTGTAGGTCCCGGTTGTCATTGAACATCCTTGGCAGTCGTTGCGGGTAGTCAGAAGCCAGTAAGTCTGACACCAGTCTAACCAAGGGGTATTGGGTCGCCCGGGTAACTGGGTTGAGGAGGTCAGGCAGGGTAGTCGCTTCTTGTAAAGCACTGGTACTCAGCTACATCCGGTTAGACTGGAAGCCGACCCCAACATAGTTGGGAAAAAGGCTCGGAGGATGATGATTAATTTAATTAGTAATTTGGAATACAATCTTGATACAATACCATACCTACTATAGGTAAATTACTTAAATAATATAATAAAACTAATGCGTATAAACTAAGACTACCTAGGTTCCAAAATAAAAAAATATATATTTAAATAATGTTTTATTTGTGTTGAAAGACAATTTCAATCCAGGAAATAATAATCCAAATAAATTCCATAGCCAAAATTGAAAATTATTTCAGCGCTCTCTAGCGGAATATGTGAAAACTATTCTAAGTTAGCACCATCATTCAGCAGATAGACATAGATGGCGCTAACATTCTCTTCCCGCAAGGAACGACAGGAGGAGACCTACCCTTTCAAAAGTTTGCATCAAGGCAAATCACGTAGTTCTAAAATAAAGGTATAGATGGCGCTAATATAAGTCGCCTTCCAGGGAACAAGTCAAATCATAAATTTCTTGAAAGGACACATAGATGGCGCTTTATCTAAATTTGTGCGTATTTGCGATACGCAAATAACAGATGGCACTATCGGCACGAAATAGAAAAAAGTTTTTTTGTAATGTGAACTCCTTTTGCTCTTGATTTATAATTATCAATAGCAAAAATAAACTGTAGTTTTTTTTGTAAATTATATAATATCCTGAAAAGAGTTTAAGATAAGTAGTTAAAGCGAGTTTTTTTTGTTTTATAAGCATACTAGCTTTCGCCCGCGATTTCACCCACGTCCCGTAGCCGGATGCTGACAAAAACTATCCTAAAACCTTCTCCCGGGTCTAAGTTACCTCCTCTCTAATTTTCAGCCAAATCAGTCAAGCCGTTTTCATGTTAGGTATGTCGTGACAACGGAAAGCGGGTTTCATTTTTTTTATAAGTATAGGTACTAGCTTTTGCCCGCGGCTTCGCTCCCGTCAACTGACTTCTCTACTTTACCCTATTTTTTTTTTCATAGGAACCTTCTCCTGACAATAACAAACACAACAAAAAAAGAATTAGCCAAATTGGTCCAGGCGTTGTTGAGTTATGCGCTTACCAACACATTTTGCGATTCATTTTTATATTATAGATATAGATTTTTTAATCTAAGTAGGTAGGTATTGCTTCTTTTTTTTGCTTAGTGAAATTAAATATCTATTGAGTACCATTTATCTCCCAATATAAATTAAGAAAGTTAACACGTAAGTGGCTAAGTAGACAGTCAAACACGTGGAACTCGGGAGGTATTTCAATCAAATCACATGGAGCCTCAATCAAAGACATTCCTGCGACTGTCGGTTTCATTTCCAACGGGCTGTGAACGTCTTAACGTTTATATAAATCAATCACATACCTACTTACTTATGTGTTTGATTACATGTGTGTAGGTACTGTAGCGCGTGGCGCGCTAGGAACCGGGGATCTCAGGATATTTAATTAAAAGATTGCAAAATAACTTCAGCTTTGCGTTTATTGTTTGGCTCGGGGGTGAAGTCACACACTTCAATATAAAAACTTATTTCTAAGGAACAAATCGAATACATTTAAAATGATTGCCCGGTCAGTATTAATTTGTGACGAATAAAACCTTACAAATGAAAGAGTTTCTAACTACGTTACACGAGCTACGCCCTTAGGATAAAGTTGAAACTTTATCACAAAAGCACAGCTCTAGGCCGGCAATCATATTAAAATGTCCCTACCTAACTCTAACTGACAATTACCTATGCGTGGAAATTAAAAACACGTCCCTCACAACGGGATAGCTTACAATAACCTGTGTATGGGTTATTTAATCTGTGCCATATTGCACTTTGAAACACAAGTTATCGTGAACTTTTTCGTGGCAAAACCACGCAAAAAGCCCCGAAACGTGCTTCTAATAGCAAAGGATATTCAAAGTGAACACCCGTCCTGAAGGGATTACCTTTCAAACGAAGACAAACTCTGTGTTGCCAACTTACAACTTCGCCGGACGCTAACGTGTCAGATGAAGGGATAAGTCACCGTTATCAAAGTTTCTCACCTATCATAACATCATTGTACATTATTGAATATTAATAAATCAAATATTGGGATCATAAATCTTCGGCAGAAACCATTGTGTCAAGCAAACACTCTTCGCGAGGCTATGCCCCTTATTGCGAAGTTGATCTCAACCTCAATTCACTATCCAAACATTCTTTCTACATTAAAAGATATGAAATTTATGGATTTTATTCACAGAGCAATAGTAACAAAACATATAAAATATAATATAAGCTTGATCACATTGGTTATCTTCATCTTCATTCGCACTGAAGATGAAGTAGCTCTACCATCTTATCCCTTCACCGGCAATGCTCGTACAACTCGTTCCAGGTACCATGAAATTACAAAACACATATTAAAAACATATAAATCAATCACAATTTTTCCTATATTTATATTTATTTACATTCTGCCTATTTAAAAATTGTAAATTATTGTTAATATTACGCAGCTGTATTCGTTTTTTATACTGCGTGTCTATCCTCCCCTCTGTAGGATAAAAATAATTATATTCATTATTTTTCCAATAACAATAACAAGATCCTATAAATTTCTTACTATTTATCATCACCTTTGATGATGTGGAAGTCTTTCGAGACTTCGAAACAATACGTTTCTTTCGTTTTCGCGAAACATTATTCCGAAAATCATTTCCTTTTACTTTTCTTTGAAAATAAATGTTATTAATTTTATTTATATTATTTACAATGTCACCTCTTGATAAGACATTATTTCCGTCACTTACTGTCAGTACCTTTGACACTGACCTATCAATTTCTAAAGTGCCAGTATCAATAAACTTGGTAATAAACCTCGTTTTCAAAATTAAATTATTATTGGAAAAATCTATCAAACAATTATTTTTACAAAGAAAATCTCTACCTAAAATTAAATTTTGATTAATATTTTTAATAATTAGAAATTTGTGACTGAAAAAACACGAATTTATCAAAAGGTGAATACAGGTTTCGCCCAGTACATTTAATCGTGCACCAGAGACTGACGAAGCCGTATAACTCGAGTTTTCATACTTTATTTTCAGTCGCAATGCCAATCTCTCGGACATGCAGGACACCGATGCTCCTGTATCAACTAACGCCCTGAACTCCTGTTGAGCAATCAACACATTAATATTTGGACCGGTCTCACCAGACTTATATTCTACTTCCGATCCAATCGCAAGCAGTTCCACAGGCTGCTCCGCATGCTGCTCCTCATCATGCTGTTCCATCTCCACATCTTTGCTGGGCGGTGTTTCTTTCTCCACACTAAAAGCATTATGTGTATTAACATGTGAACAAGGGGCATTTCTTTCATGTTCTTTGTCATAGAATTTCTTGTCATCATTCCTCGGTGGAATGACAGGCAAATTGATAATTTGATTTTGTTCTTTTCCGAACAAATATCTCATTTGCATCAGCGTTTCACGTAGCTCAGACTTGGTTGCATAAATCTGTGAGCTTAACATGGTCTTATACTTAAAAATAAGGCCTTTTAAATAAGTTTTTACAAAAATATCATCGTCCGTAACATTTGCTTTCATCTGTAAGCCACACAGACGATAATAAAATGACAACGGTTCTTCTTTTTGCTCCTGTCGAGCGTTGTAGAATTTTTCTACATAATTTACATTACAAGGGAATTCTGCTCTTAATTTGTCGCATATGGCCTTATATTCGATCCCATCGACGTAATTATATTTGTAAAATGCAAGAGCGGGACCTTGCAAATATGCACCTAGTAGTAGTGCAAAATCGTTTTCTTTCCATTTATTTATCGCCGCAATCGTGCGAAATTCGAAAAGAAAGTCATCGACTGATATGTCATCGACTCCGGAGAAAAATTTTATCTCTTCGGACATTTTTCTACATTGAATAAATAAAATTCCACTTAGCTCTTTTTATGATCCTTGTTCCGATATTCTACCAGAACTCCGGCCCAGGTTTATTCTTCCAGGCTCTTCTCTCTCCCGTTTTCGACGTCGTGTCACCACGCGACTTTTTCGCGGTAATGACCTGAAAATTATACTGGGGCTTTGGCGTCGGCGCCTCCACCAAATTGTAGCGCGTGGCGCGCTAGGAACCGGGGATCTCAGGATATTTAATTAAAAGATTGCAAAATAACTTCAGCTTTGCGTTTATTGTTTGGCTCGGGGGTGAAGTCACACACTTCAATATAAAAACTTATTTCTAAGGAACAAATCGAATACATTTAAAATGATTGCCCGGTCAGTATTAATTTGTGACGAATAAAACCTTACAAATGAAAGAGTTTCTAACTACGTTACAGTACCTATGTCTGTGTGGGTAAGATTCGTATACTTACCTACGTGAAACTTAACCTGTGTATTAACTTTCTTACTTAACTTTTAATTTAAACCGACTTCAAAAAAAGGAGGAGGGTACAGAGTTCAGTAAGACTAGTTAAACAACAAGATAGGCAGGTATACTTACCTACATAAGTTAGAAATCGTAGTTTTAATTCAATCGCATAAGTAAGTAACTTAGCAGAAAATGCAGTCAATATTTTCGCCCTCTTGAGTCAGACAAAATTATTCTTTATTCATAATATATTTTTTCTTCTCGTGAACATTAAGTTGGTTTTCAAGTATTCTTGAATCATTCGAGTGGGCTCGCAGCGAAATGAGCAGACCACTTAGACGTTGTAACAAACCACTTGAAAATACACTGAATAATTTTATTTACTTACATTTTCGTGAATAAGTCTCTTTCTGAATGGCGAATGGAAAACGCAGGACAATAGCTAAGATATGTTGCCTGGTTTATCTTTCGAGTTTCATTCCTTATTCATTTAATTTTGTTTCATTTTTTATTACAAGCCGTCTTAACATTTTGTGGATACATTTAAAATACTTATATGTACTTATAATTTTTTTATACTCGTACTTACCGATTTATTCAAATTGCGCGAGCAAATCCGCAGGAAAACAGCATAACCGTCTCGATTTCATTGGACGACAACCTTAAAAAGTTCAAAAGAGGTCACATTGCAACTGACAGCTCAAACTATTTTAATTGCAACTCGCCGCTTATAAAAAAAAAATAACAAAAAAACAAAACTTTCAAATGAAGAACACGAATCGTCCTAGAAACAAAAATCTCGTGGAGAAAAAACAGACTGTTTGACGTTGACGTCGTGTTGTTTTTTGTCTTAAAAATAATTGAATATTGCAAAAATAAATGATGTTTTCGGATGAAGAAATAAAAGAAGAAATGCCGGAGAGTGGTTTCATGCGTCCGGGTGATGAGATAATAAGGTGCGATCTTCGATTTTTTTTCGACAAATAGTTGAAACGCGGCCATGCTGAATTGTTTTAAGTTTGTTTTATTTTTGTTTCACGTTTATATGATTGTTGCAGCATACGTGAAGTGTGTTTAAGTGACAAGTTTGATAAGAAGGAATTGGGATTCAATGGCGAGCCGCTACTATCAAATTCTGGGAGAAATGATGTACGTAAAAACCTATATTTATTTATTTTTGTGATCATTTTAACAGACTGACGTGAGGGAGGCCACGTCTGTCTCATTTCTTTGCAAGACAGCTTGTGAATGACGTTTCAATTCCTGTCAATAAAAGTGGCAGATTAGCTGTCTGGCAAATTAGCCATCAATGTCGTATTGACATTACCATAATTGAAATGACAATTATTTGTTTATTTTCATCACCAACCTTGAAATATATTTAGTATCTCGCATAGAAATCTAAAATAAATTCCAACATTCTCGCTAAATTACTTAAATGCATATTTTTTCTCGCTGTTCATAATGCCTACATGTTTTTCCCGCCACTTCCATCATTTCTTTGTAGTGGTAACATCGACATCTATCAGAAATAGCTCACCTATGTAGGCAATGCAGGAATAATGAAATCGTTGCCTACCTTCCATATCAGCTCAGCATTTTATAAGACGTGAAAGCGCGACAGGCAGACGGTTACTTTCGCATTTATTATTAGGGTTCCGTAGCCAAAATGGCAAAAACGGAACCCTTATAGTTTCGTCATGTCCGTCTGTCCGTCTGTCCGTCTGTCACAGCCGATTTACTCGGAAACTATAAGTACTACAGTGATGAAATTTGATGGGAATATGTGTTGTATGAACCGCTACAAAAATATGACACTAAATAGTAAAAAAAAGAATTGGGGGTGGGGCCCCCCATACATGTAACTGAGGGATGAAATTTTTTTTTTCGATGTACATACCCGTGTGGGGTATCAATGGAAAGGTCTTTTAAAATGATATAAAGTTTTCTAAAAAACATTTTTCTTAAAGTGAACGGTTTTTGAGATATCAGCTCTCAAAGTCGTAAAAAGTATGTCCCCCCCCCCTCTATTTTTATAACTACGGGGTATAAAATTCTAAAAAAAATAGAGGTGATGCATGCTAATTAACTCTTTCAACGATTTTTGGTTTGATCAAAGTATCTCTTATAGTTTTTGAGATAGGTTGATTTAACTGTAATTTACGGAACCCTTCGTGCACGAGTCCGACTCGCACTTGGCCGGTTTTATTTGTAGTAAGTAAGGATTACTTTACTCATACATACAGTACACACACGCACAGTTTACAGTTAACTCAATGTATTTGAAAAGTCCTCACAAAAACTTTCTACCCTAACCTAGCTGGACGTTCCTCGCTGTCTATTCCGGGATGGTTTCTTCTCGGACGGCCTAGAACCTCAACAGGCCAGGTTCGCATGGACGGAGGAGGATGGCAACATTGCGTCTCTGGTCTCCGAACCGGGGTTCGGCACCACTGGCCAAACTACTTTTGGCAAGGATTTGGATGCCGCGCTTAAGAGTGAAATGAAGGTAGATCGTTATTTTTTTTTCGTTTTTCGATAAGCACAATTTCCTTTGAATAGCTCGTGGTCTGTAGGTAGAATTTTCGTTAGATAACTTTTGGCTACTGGAGTCTTATTGGGAGTCTCCAAAATCGTAAACAAAAGGATAGACTAGTTTGTTATCATTTTATAGGAAGCTGATACGTCAAGCGCGGTTCTTCAGCCTACCAATAGAAACGGACTGACTTTTAGTAAAAAAATCTTCGGCGAACCTCATCTAGTGTCTTCTACATCTACGGCAGCTGCTGGACCAGGTAAAATTATGTTTAAACTAGTTGTTGTTAACCGCGGTTATGTTTGCATCTTGAGGGAGTTTTTTCCCGCACCTGGATAAGTTACCCATTCTTTTGATACGTTACAGGTATGCCAAAGCTTCATCAAAATTCATTTAATATTTTTTGTGTGTATGAGTAATAAACATTCTTGTATTCTCACAAGTGACCCACGACCCGAGGGAAATACTTTCTGCACCTAGATAAAAACTAGTCTATGCCTTTCTTTAGGCTCTAGATTCTCGGTGTATCTGTAAATAAAACTGCTAGTTCCATACCGATATACTTACTTTCTATAAAATATATTATAGGTGCAGATAGAAGCAAGGGCCCTGGCACGTGCAAGGTGGATAAGGCAGACCCTCGCTCCCGTTTCCACTATGTGAAATACGTTAAGAGGCATGGACGAACTGTCAAGTTGTGGGAATGTGGCATCTGTAAGTATACCTCCCTAAATATTTTTGGTTTTATAGTCTTAACTCGTAGACTGACATCATCTAGGCTAGTTTAATCAGCATCTTCATCTTTGTCACTTTTTATTAGCTGTCTAGAAATTGAGGGTCGCAGGTCAATCATATCGTAGCTGTCATGTTTTGATTCATTCATAATCTATCTTTTCGTCTGAAACCCATTCAGAGTTTTTATCAGATTATTTTCCCAGTCACATCACTCAAATTTAGTGTTACCTACATACATACCTGCTACCTTTATAGTACCTACATAAATAAATAAATTCATTTCCCATCTTCTATATTTACCTACACCTTTTCCTTCTCCCAGGCAGTCGCGAGTTCCAACACCAGTACACCCTGATGCGCCACTTGCCCACACACACGGATGAGAGGAACTTCCACTGTGTAGCTTGTGGGAAGAGCTTCAGACAGCTGTCTACCCTCAGCCAGCACCGAGCTATACATTCTGCTGAGAGACCTTATGCTTGTGAGGTATGGTTGTATTTTGTTGGTGTAGGAAAGAGAAATATGTAATTATAGTTGGTATTAAAATTTTACCACATAAAGTGGTGATATGTGTGAAACCTAATTTAAAAAATAGTGTCTACTATTCCTACTATCATTATTATTTATATTATGTACCTATTTATGTCTGTCTTCATCCCCGATTTAGGTTTAGGTATCCTTAGAATCAAGCCACATTGCGTATATGTATTCATTAGCTTCTGCCAGCGGTTTCACCCGCATCCCGTGGGAACTACTTCCCGTACCGGGATAAAAAGTAGCCTACAGCCTTCCTCGATAAATGGGCTATCTAACACTGAAAGAAATTTTCAAATCGGACCAGTAGTTCCTGAGATTAGCACGTTCAAACAAACAAACAAACTCTTCAGCTTTATAATATTAGTATAGATTACATACCTCACATCCGTTAGAGTCCTATCATCCCTGATTAATGTAACGTCCCTGATGCCTGGAGAAATTGAGTACTCAAAGTAACCCATTCTTAGCCAATTAAAACTTATTTTTCTTACCCCCACTCCTTACCCAGGTCTGCAACAAAACTTTTAACCGCGTGTCCACCCTGATCTCCCACCGCAAGACCCACTCCGACGAAAAGCCTTACAAGTGCCACATCTGTCCCAAAGGATTCCATCAAAAAGGTTACCTTAACATCCTTCCTTTCCTTTCTTCCTATATATTCTCGTACTTAATTTTCATGTTCTTACGTAGGAAATTCTAATTTTATCTTACAATCTTTATTCGTAGAAGCATGTTAATATATAAGATGGTGAACAGAGTTTTAAGTCGCTTAAAATATTTCGCCTTCGATAGGCATGCGAAAACTTACAGTATAACTTAAACATACATTAACCCTATATATCTAAAAACATTATTTTAGGGTGTAAAAGCACTTTTCAATGAGCCATGTTTTAGTTTTTTCTTCTTAGCATTATAACACAGAAACTTAGTATTACTACTTACTTAGTATAACGGTTTTATTTATGTTCGTCTTATTTGATTTTTTTTGCATAAATTTATGTACTCAATTTTCAACACATGCATAAGATAATATTTCTTCTTGTAGGCAACCTCCGCAACCATCTATTCACACACACCAACGAGCGTCCTTACCGTTGCAATATCTGCTTGAAAGGATTTAACCAACAGTCCAACCTGGTCTGCCATAAAAACAAGGCACATCCTGATGATAACAACTGTCCTCCGGTCAATGTTAGGGGCAGATCCACTACTCCACGGATCACTCGTACAGCTACAGAAACTCAACCAGATTCTACCAGGTAAGGGCTCTTTTTTGTTCTTTTAGGACTGATTCATCAATCGCCAGATAACCTTTCTGAATGGTATGTTTGACGTTTTGACAGCTTTTGTAAAGGAACTATCTCAAACCGCTTTATTTATTCCAATTCTTAACCTGATGATTGAAAAATTGCCCCTTAAATAATAAAATTATATAACGTTTGCTCTCTTTGCTAACTGTCTAATTGGTTCTAAAAACTGAAACTAAGAGGTCAACAAGTCTATCATTCGAAGTACCCGCTCTTTGCGATATCAAGGAAATGTAAAGTTTTAATGAGTTGCTTCCTATTACTAACGCTGCATTTATTCAGTTAAAAAACTGCAAGTTAAATCTTGTATCTTAAAAAATTATGCCCTTTGGATGTATCTTACCTAACATACCTATGTAAAATTACACTACGTACAAGTTAAAGGCAATTCAGTCTTAAGCATTCATTTTGTTTGCAGACCTCAAGTAGAACACTGCGAAGTAACATCCTCAGTAGGACCATACCTACCATCCGTCGAAGGTCCTTCATCTTCAACTTGGAACCCAAAGCCAGACCTGTGGGAAATTCCCAAACCTTACCTGGAAACTGGAGATATCTGGAACGATGGCCCATGGGGGTCTATGAGCAGTGGGGTTATCGTGGACCCCATAAAGACCTATCATATGGGGGTGGCGTTGGCTACAAGACAAACCCCATTTGCGTTACTGAAACCTGATAATGGTATTCCTGTATTGGTGAAGGTTATTGATACGAAGCTTCCTGGTGGAAAACAAGTAAGATTTAATTGATATTTAGAAATAGTTTTTTTTTTTTTCAATTTATCTATCTAGTCTCCAACACCGCACAAACTTCTATCTAGAATCCCGTAGCCGTTATTTGAAAAGTAAAAGTTTATTCTGACCAGGATTTTGAACATCAAGTTTTTAAAATTAAGCTTTTTTAGTGGGTAAATACGTCTAATAAGTATTGGTATTTGAAATACATAACAAATACATTTCTTCCAGATGCTTGTGCCAGCAACAGCAGAAGATTTGAGAGTTGGCGGCAAAATTGTTCTCAAGAATGATGCTGAAGGTGGTATTGCACAGGTTAGTAAAATGCATTTTTAATTTTCATCCAACAAACACATTTAAAAAATATTATTACTAGCGTATGCCAGTGGTTTCTTCAGCATCCTATGGAAACTCCTTCACGCAACCTGATAAAAAAAATTAGCCATAGCCTCTCTTGATAGCGATGTCTAACACTTGTTTTTTCAAAGGACATCATTCATTTCGTACCCAAAACTGAAAGTGCCGGCCAGAGTAAAAAAATAGTAGATTCTTGTAGAGAATAATGCTCTGAAAATTTTTTACTATTACAAGAATCGTCTACAGTTAACCCCCAAGCTGCTATTTGACTTTGAAAATACAAAAAAAAATCCAATAATGTTTGGAGCATTACATTACGTCCCCAAACTGGAGAAGGCAGGCGCTGCCTTCAAACGACTCCTGCCTAACTTGGGAAGTCATCAAATGACCCCATCCTCCTCCTCTCGCTGTGGGTTAGCAGCCGTGAGGGAAAGTCAAACTCTTACTGACTAGACCCATAATGGGCCTTCTTAAGGCCTTTATGTACCAGGGCCGCGGTAACTAGCGTCAACAATCCCGCAGCCCCGGCAAGCCTTGGCCCTGGTGGGCCCCACTGGGGCCCACTGGGGGTTGCTGACGCCAGGGTAAAAATATCCTAGATTCTCGTCGAGGATAATGCTCTGATGATATTTTACTATTATATAAAACGTCTTCGGTTAACCCCCAGACTGCTATTTGAGTTTAAAGTGTGAGAACCGTGAATAAAAAATCTATACTTGAATGTTACGGGAAATAACGTCCACGTACACCTCTCCCCCCACTGCTACACCGAGGAGACTTACTGATTTATACCCAGCATGTTCCTTCTGACCATGTACCAGGGCCGCGGTAACTCTTTCAGGCAATCCCCCGCAGGTTTTGGCCCTGGATCCACCAGGGCCAAAACCCACTGTTCGCTGGCTCTCTGTGGAGGGCTTGGAACAACGCTCGCCGCCGACACGGGCCTGTTGTCTCCAAGGAATCGGAGGGACGACGACACAGACCCACGTCTACGGTGGCCAGGAGTCGTCTCGATACCCGACACGAGTGGTGTCTTCCACAGAGAGTCAGCAATCCCCAGTGGGGCCCACCAGGGCCAAAACCTGCCGGGGCTGCGGGATTGTTCGAAAGAGTTACCGCGGCCCTGGCAAATGGTCAGAAGGAACATGATGGGTTTAAATCAGTTAGAGGCTCCTCGGTGTAGTAAGAGGGGTATCGTAGACGTTCGGTCAGTTAAAAAATACTGTGGACGTTATTTCCCGTAACATTCAAGTATAGATTTTTTATTCACGGTACTCACACTTTAAACTCAAATATGAGTCGGGGGATAACCGAAGACGTTCCTTATAATAGTAAAAAAACATTAGGGCATTATCCTCGACGAGAATCTAAGATATTTTTAATCTGGCGTCAGCAACCCCCAGTGGGGGCCCACCAGGGTCAAGGCTTGCCGGGGCTGCGGGATTGTTCGCGCGAGTTACCGCGGCCCTGGTACATAAAGGGCTTAAGAAGGCACATGATGGGTTTTAATCAGTAAGAGTTTGACTTTCCCTCACCCTGCTAACCCACAGGAGGGGGGGGGTGTCATTTGATGACTCCCCAGGTTAGGCAGGAGTCGTTTGAAGGCAGCGCCTACCTTCTCCAGTTTGGGGACGTAATGTAATGCTCCAAACATTGTTGGATTTTTTGTATTTTCAAAATAGCAGCCTGGGGGTTAACTGTAGACGATTCTTGTAATAGTAAAAAATCTTCAGGGCATTATTCTCTACAAGAATCTATTATTTTTTTACTCTGGCCGGCACTTTCATTTTTGGGTACAAAATGTTCGAGACTTGAATGATGTCCTTTACAAACAGTTCATATGATTAGCGCGTTAAAGAAAACAATCAAAACCTTCAGCTATATAAACTTAGTTTGGTTTTAGAAGCATCTTTGCTTAAACTTCTCAATTTTTCTCAGCATGGAGACATAGAACCTCGCTTGGAACCAAACGGCGCAGTTCAGATCCGTGTGCCGGTGGTAGCGACAGTGGTCCCTCGCATCAAGCCTGGCGGGAGACTGACCCTCAGCGTGGAGGAACCGCACCATGCTTACCATACTGCTTTGTCTGCTGACGGTAGGTGGTTTAGTATCTTTAACATCTTGATGATTTTAAGTAATTAGGCTACCTGATCAAAGGTTGTAGCCTGGATATTTTATATTGCTGCTTGGATTGCTTTATGTAAGGCACTTCCAAGACAAACTGCTACAAGTGCCACTTTTTTGTGATATAGAGGTATATCATAGCTTTACACCTAATTTACAAACCTTGCTTGATACTTGCCTACTAAAACATTTTCACCATCATTATGAAATCATTTATTCACTCGTTCAGCAGTAGAAAGCAATTGGCTAGTACGATAATGATGATGTCATATCGGTGTCAATAAAAAATAGTTTTATTTGAATTTGTAACTACAATTTTATATCCCTTTGACCTCTATATTATCAAAAGAATGCCATCAGATGAATACCGAACTCCTAACATTTCAGTAGGTGAAGTAAACGTAGAACCCTGCACCACTCGTGACGACCCTCGCGCCGGTCCCTCCAGCGCAATCACCCGCGTGGAGCCGCGCCGACTCGACTCCTGCAGCGGTTTCGAAGATGGACTGAGGACTGGTGAGTTGGAAGTTGAAGCTACAACTTTAAATATTTCTTCTAGGTTGTAGTAGGATATTCGTATTTTGGGTCTATTTGTATAAAAATGTGACTATCTATGCATTGAATAACTTGTCCCTTGTGATTATATTTATATTTTTAACTTAATTTTAAGTAAGATTTTAACAATGTTCCTCATTTTAAACGTTTATTTTTGAAAAAATTAAGCGCATGGTCTTTGATGACTGGCCCTTAATTTCCAAATAAAATCAAATACATATAATTTTCATACCATCACAAATAGTTTTTCTAAGAAAATGACGTGTTCTCTTCTTCAAGGTACTCGAATATCGTCGACGTGTGCGTTGCCGCCTCCGGCACCTTCTCCGCCGCTCGACCTCATCGCCATGGACCTGTTCGAACCGATGGAATGCATACCATTAGGTAATTCCTTCTCTATACTTACACAGTAACAAATTATTCAGTAGTCCTACATTTTGCTTCGTATCAAAGCTAGCTGCCGATCGCGGTTTCACTCGCATCCCGAATCCCGAGGGAACTAATTTCCGTATCTTTATAGTTATAAAAAGTATCCTGTATGTTCTTGTCCTGGTACTCAGCTACCTTCCCACATTTTTTGCCACACCAGTTCTGCCTTTAATGCTAATGCAACTAACATGACCTTTCTTTATATATACAGGGTGTTAATGTGAACACCGTTATCCTTGAAACCATAGAGTTGACTTGTATATAATTTTATTTATCTGAATTTAAAAATAAATGAACGTTTCTTTCATTTAAAATTTTTAATAGTCCGTAAAATTTATGGATACTATGCGCGCGAGTTAAAGGGCGGTGACCTGCAGCACTCCATTTAAAACACATACAAATAACCTGTGATGTAACTTCCCTTCATACTTTTTCTGGCTTAGGACATACAAAAATACCTACTACTGTAGCTTGACGAGTGAAAATTTAAGTTTTTTTTTTATTGCCTTAATTTAAGTTAATTTACGTTCTATAAGTGAAACCAAACGTCTGGTTTCAAGGATAACGGTGTTCACACTAACACCCTGTATTAAGTAGGATTGCTGTAGACTTAAAAAACTATAAAACTTTAAATATGATTGTGGTGTCTGTTTCCGCAGGTCCTCAAATCACGGCAGTAGACAACATCGACCAGGCTCCACCTTCTGATGACTCCGACATTTTTATTGGGGAGTTTGAGGTAAACTCTACTTACATAATGAAATACGCCACTGTATCATACGCTATTTTATACAGTAAACCTAATATCATTATTTTTTGTTTCAAAGCATTTAATTGATTTATTGTCTTTCCACCACCAGAGTCACACTGACATAACGCCGGCCCTATAACATCCAACGCATTTGGGACAACAGTGGATGTTGCAAGCTAGGCCAGTCTAGACCAGGATACAGGTAAAAACTAAGAATTTTTACCATTGATAGGTGCATTATGTAGCTGTTCCTTGCAGTTTCACGAAAGTTCCAGAAGGACTAATTACCGCAATCGAGTGAAAAGTAGCCAACGTACTTTTTGGGACTCTTATGATGATGTAGTAAATGTCATTTAAATAATTTTACTAGTTTTGACATGAAAGCATTCGGAGCTTGTAGCATTTTAATATGTAATGATCGGCATAAGTATCACAAAACTATCAGAAATAGCTAGAATTGTAAAATTAAAACTTGTTTTTTTATCAGGTATGCCACTGGAAGTCCTAGAACAAACGGATTCAGTATGAACATAGTTTATTTTCTTTATTTTTTATTTTACTTTTATTTGTGCATGTGAAAAGAATGAGGTTTTGATTTAGTTTTAAGCGAAAATGTAAATACAAT
This sequence comes from Helicoverpa assulta, assembly GCA_963856015.1. NCBI lineage: Eukaryota > Metazoa > Arthropoda > Insecta > Lepidoptera > Noctuidae > Helicoverpa > Helicoverpa assulta. The sequence goes on from CAWLCW010000027.1 coordinate 7,311,972, forward strand.
TTACTGAGCAACTAACGAATTGGTTTTTTCTTGTAGTTTATTTTATCAAATATTTAGGATTTCATTTCTATTTTATACGGAAATTTAACTTTTACTTCAAAATTCTTACAGCCAGTTTCTTCATCAAAAGTAAAAGTCAAAGTAATGTCTAAAGTAAAAGTAACGGTCAAATTTGTTTTTTCAAGGCTAAAGTGACAGCAAAACTAATAGAAAAATCGAATTTGACCGTTACTTTTACTCGACATTACTTTGACTTTTACTTTGGCTTTTACTTTTGAAGTTTTGATGAAAAAATTGGCCGTTACATCACAGATTTATATTTCTAATCTCAACGACAAAATCTGAAACTGCTAACATCAATTTCGCGACTCAATCCAACAATAAAAAAAGTCTACACAATTCACTACTATAAGGGCCGAAAAAAGGCAATTTCCTGTCGTCAATGTAAATAATCCGGGATATTATTATGACGTAACGATGATGTGTATTATATCGAATAATATCATCTTCGGATCGCATTGTTGGAGCCACGTGGACGGAAATAGGCCCTTTAGTTACCCCATGGTTACCCCCTATGATAGTTGCTGCTTGTTAATCATAGATGGCGTTGGGTGTCGCGAATTTTGGGTGTTGCGAAGTGTTTCTTGTGAAAAAGTTTGCATGATCTCAGATGGTATTTTATAGCGAGAAGCTGAAAAAATATTCACTAGTTCCACAAAAACAATGCATTTGTGTGGGGTTAAAATCTTGTTGCTTATAAGAATCTGATCCACCAGAGTCCCGAGGGAACGACTTTCCGCGCCTGGATGAAAAGTGGCTTTTGGCCTTCCTCAAGCAGCACTAGCAAGACTACTTATCTATTTTATTAAAATCAGATCAGCTTGAAAGCGCTAAACACATAAAATATTGCAAGTATCTAAAATCAAGATTTTCTTTTCCAATAGAATAAAGACTACATGTCATATACATTCTAGGATTACTGAAAGTTGTTAAGGATAACGTAATAAGTTTTCAACTTCTTTTTTAAGTTTTTCAGTTGCAATTACTTAAAGAAGGTACCTACCTAATAACAGTATCGTTCTGCTAACTTACGTACAATGCTGAAGAGGCTGAAAGTATATTTCTAGGGAACTTCTTTGTCGGACACATAGGATAGATGGCGCTACTTACATCAAGCTTACATCTACCAGCTATATGCAATATAGTTTTGTAGGACCTAATTACGGATAAGAACACATATTCTTAAATTCCTGAATATTTTTAGTTTTGTATTAAGCTTCGTTGGTTGTTTATTGAACAAATAGCATAAAAGTGATGGAAGTTGTGCCTATGGCATAATATACGATGACTAGAAGAGTTGTTGCTGAAAATAAAATACCAATTTACTGTTGAACGTTTCAGTACTTCACTGGGTATCCATAAAAAGAAGGATTTAATATCTCTCATAAGCCGATTTCAAAGAAACCCTGTTAAAATCGAACTCATTACAACCCATTCACTCTTTATTGCGAATCAGTCAATTTGCGACTAATGACATCAGCGACCAACGTCCGACCGCAAAAAAATCGCACAATACGACAAAAAAATCGCCATAACATTTAACAAGAAGAATGCGACAATAAAACGCGAATTACGATCGTCCAGTTTTTTACCAAAGCGCAACGCGTGGCTTGCACGCGACCTAAAATATTAAAACTGGTGTTAGATCTGACACGCGGCCTTTCCCACCAATGAATAGAGAAATCTTCTGACAACCCTGTAATGAAAACTTATATTTCACCACCACCCAATTTCCAACCATATCAGCAAAAACATAAAGTCGAATTCCCTTCACCAATCTTCACATATACTTACCAAACCACGACATTCAAAACTCAACCTTACCGTCTTTACTACAGAGTCCAATTTCAAAAAATCTTACATCAACTAAAATTAGGGTTGCCCCCAATTCATATAACCGCCCCCAACGGTTATCGTATAATGCTTTGGCACGTGGCGCTGTTCGTTTTTTATCGGGTATTTTCGTGCGAACCCAGTGGTCTGGTGGCGACTGGCTTCACAATGGGTGACGATGGGTCCTTCGTAATGTGTGAGACATTTCACTGGGAAATTTTTGAAGGATTGTCTGATACTGACAGCGGTTTTAAGATACGTTTTCAGAGAATTGGTATGGTTCAGTGGGAAGTTGAGATTTCTATTATTTTATTTTTTATCTGATGTAATCTCTAAGTAATACTCTTGAAACTCATGAAGCATCAGCACATATGAAGTAACCCATTCCATTTAACAATTCCTTATTGACATTAAAATTCGACTTAACATTTACCATGTAATACCAAAAGCACACACTAAACTATCAATTTAATAAAATATCATTAAAAACAAACAAACACTAGGGCTACTAATCCCTCTCGAGGGTCCAATCGCCCCACGAAATATCATTTCATATTTTGATTATGATATCAATGTCACCCAGTCGCATGCGCAGGGTTTTTTATGTTCTTTGTCCGTTAATACACATATTAACCCATTAAAAGTCGCGTGCCGACATTATTTGATATTTCACACGAATAATAAAATCATTGTTGTTATTAATGTTTGTATTTTTTTATGAGAAAATAGGGATATTTAATTTTATTATGGAAAGATTGATCTTTTTGTGTTTGATGCATTTGGAAGGCAAAGAAATTGACTCTTTTTATCGCAATATCTAAACCTATACCTACATACAACCCGATTTCGATAAATTTACATGATGGGTCATATTTACAATAGAATTCTTCTGAAAAACAAACAAAATCTGACTGAGCAAGTTTTTTTACAAACTCTTGCGTCTATTTTAAATTGATGAATGCATGTTTAACCGACTGGCCCTAGGGGTTTTTAATGTTACATTGAAATATCAAACAATATTTTTGAAGCTGCCTAGATATCGTTTCAAAACATTTACTGCAAACAGAAAATTTTGATAGATATAAACAGGACAATATCTACATCAGGTTCAGTATAACATTCAGCTAGCTGTGGATTCCAAACTAGATAACTCGAATCAATGTATATGACAGATACACCATCACACTTACCATTAACCAAACAACGATAAATCCTCCCATAATTTACAAAACGCGACCAATTACACGACAATTTTTCGTACAACTAGGAAAGTGCGTCTCATCTTATTCGCCATAATTAACGGCGTTCCTGCATCGGACGCGCTGGCGAGCACGCGACGAGCATGCGGCATGCACGCGGCCCGGATCAGGCGCGATTCGTCACATTGTATGACGAGTTTATTGAGATTTGTAGGCAGTAATGAGGAACTGTTTAAGCTGTTGGTTTATTGTTTGAGGATTGGGTGAACTGTTAGCGTCTGCATTGATAGAGAATTCTTGAAAATCTGTCGAAAAAGTAGTTGAGATTTCTCCGCGTCCTTATTTGAACTAAGATACATTCTATGTTTTAACGGCTATGAACTAAGTAGGTTCTTGATCAATCTGCCGGACATTTGGTTATTACAATAGTTCCACGAAGAAGTATTTTAATGATGACCCTTGTTCATCAACTGCCTATCTTTTTCCTAAACTATACAGGGGTTGGCTTTCAGTCTCTGAGTACCTATCAGTGTTTTATTGATAACCCTAATTCTCGATTTACATTTGTTTAGCTAGATATATTATTTATATCAATCAACCTACCAAATATTGCTACAATATCCATTAACTTTAACAATCCTACACAAAAAATAAAAACTACCAAATAACTACCCAAACATAGCAGCAACAATAGTACTTCGGCTTTTAAAAACAATACATGTATGCAGATGGCTCGCTCAGATTACGCGGCATATTCCACGCTCCGGCGGAGACGCAAATTGTTCGCTAAACTGATTACTACTAGTTCCACATTGTCTTCTCCCTACCACCCACTGGGCCATCTGTGGTGCAATGCTGGAAGGAATTGCTTTGTCAATTCTTGGTTGTATTTTTGTGAAGATAGAGTAAAATATGTTTTGGACTGTGGAATGCGATTTTAGGTGCATATCTTTAAGATGCAGTTCAATCAATCAGCGTTTCAGTTTCATAATAAACAATTGTCGCGGTGTAATATAGTTATAAGTGTTTATAATGATGTTAAATAAGTTTTGAATATAATCCATTAGACATGACACGATGCCTCTAACCGCTTTGTAAATACCGAAAAATGTAGGACAGTAGCGTTTCACTTAGAAAAAAACTGGACCACCAAAAGACTTCTCAATATTTCTGAAAAATAAAACAACTTCTCTATCGCAACAAAACTTTGAAAAAATATAATACTTATCTCTCTTCCAGTTATAATATTCCTCGGTAGAGTACGATATAAACCATCAAATTTGTGTATAAATTCATTATATTTGAATGGGGCCGCAATGCGTTTTTGGTAATACGATTTGTGTGCGGTCTGCCACTATGAAGTTCATTTCGTTTTTTGATAGTGAACCTTGGGGAAGTTTGTATCACTGATTTATTTACTTTCAGTAGGTATTATTGTAACAATGTTGTAAGCTGTTTGGAGATATTTTTCAAGCAATTGTAGGAAAGTAAAAAGTAAAGAAGCAGTCTTCTCTAATTGTAAAAATCTATTTTTTATAAGGTTACAATTATTGTTTAGCATAAGATTAGTGGGAGGGGGAGGCCTATGTTCAGCAGTGGACGTCCTATGGCTGAGATGATGATGATAAGATTAGTAGTTTATTTATTAACGCTAGAGGGCAGCACCAGTAAGGGAGGTGTATTGGAAAAATTACAACTTGAAAGATACAATCATATGAACTGGTCCTAAAGGTTCAAATATAAATCAGTAGATCATCAAGCTAACAAAATCTTAATTTACAATATTATATTGGATGTGAAAATTCAACACACTCTCATAACATAGCAGTCTTTCTTGCATCTTTTACACATACCTACCGTAACAGTTTTATTCCTAGAAAAATTGTTCAAAGGTTCAAATAACTACACTAAAAAAAAAAACAAGCAACAAACTCAAATAAGTTCACAGCAAATAGAGATATAGAGGCGATTATAATTAGCAGTGGGTCCCTCGCTAACGCAATAAGGGCTCGCTGGGGTCCCTTTATGCAATAACTGTACCTCTTAATTTGATTTTTATTTAGATCTCGTTTGGCGATGGTTTGATTGTCCCTTGCCTTAGGATATTTTATTATGTGTTGTGTAGATAGTTACTTGCGTAGGTATTTTTGGATGTAGTTGTTTGTAAGTATTATTGGGTTATAGGTATTTAGTTTATTAGGTTAATATTAAAAATAAAAATTTTAAACATTTTAAAGCACAGTTGAACTTTTTTACATAGGTAAAGATAGCGTTATATGTACAACTAGCTTCTGCCAGCGGTTTCACCCGCATCCCGTCGGAACTACTTCCCGTACCGGGATAAAAAGTAGCCTATAGCCTTCCTCGATAAATGGGCTATCTAACACTGAAAGAAATTTTCAAATCCGATTTATAATATTAGTATAGATGTGTTGCTAAGCCAGTCCCAGTTTATATACCTACACCATTTCTGAAACTCGTTGTTACTTAAATCTGAAAAATCGTAATTCATCCACATGGTCAAAACATCTTGTTTCATTTGGAATTACCGTAACATAGTCCACGATGATATGAAAGCTTTAATTTATTTTCTAAAAACAGTACAAACTACACAACAAATACTATCATAATCAACGTGACGTGATATGTGTGAACGATATACCTACATTTCATTCAATTGTAGATAGATGTTCTTTACTCTTCGTCACTAAAAATAAAATCTCAATTAAACCTGACATCACTCCAGCCCATCCAAATTAATGATACACGAACAAAGGACGAAACAAAACATGAAAAAACATTGAAAAATTAAAATCCAACAAGCAAGTCACATACGTTACAAACATACTGACATTTCTTTGTTATTTTAAAACAACAAGCTTTGATATGAGATACTCAGTAACTCAAACGACTCCAACAAACCCTTTAACTTTAACACGGAATATTCAACTCTATTTTCTAAGAGATAAGAGTGAAATTTCAGCGGGTTTTGTATGGTGAATTTGTATACGCGTATGAAAAATACACAAATTAATTTTGCCTTACGTGACATGAAAGAGCATTGATGTGTTATTTTATTTTTTTGCACTGAAATTCATTAAAGGTACAAGGGTACTGTTTTAAGGATGATGAATGATTTTAAGTACAAAAAAAAATTAAAACTGCGGTAGAACTTTTAATTATATTACGAAAGATTTGCACAGTTTGACAAACTGTAAACATGAGAACATTACATTTCTAACAAAATTACAATTAATTTTCTTAAGATATTAATATCATTATGATACAATCAACTAAACAGATATATAAATAAAATTCTGATTTAAAAGACTGCATATTTTTGGGCTAACGACAACGAGGTAACTGAAATATTCCTACAGTAGAAACTCAAGGTACAGAATCCAATTAAAGTATCCGACAACGTTGACAAGATTACTTCTCGGAAGACGAGGAAATCTCCTGAATTTATGATGACAAAACAAAACAGTAGCAACAAACTATTGGTAGAAGCACTCGTCAAAAGCAAATCGAATTCAGGAATCAATTTGTGTAGCGCCACACAGAACAAATATTCAGGTAAAATGGTGGATTACAAAGAATAATATTTGTATGATAGTTTAGATAGGTATTTGCCAAATTTTTTTCTTGTTTGCTTGATAACGAATTGTCATTCATCGCTACTATTACACATCTAAATATACAATATAATGTAAGTATATAATAATTATATACTTCAAAGGACCAAAAATAGCAATCACCAGATTGATACTGAACGTTTTTTCAAGAAACTAACAACATATACTAAAATAACGGTTAATATCGTTATGTAACACCTAGACCCCTTTTTTTCTTTTTTTTTTGTTTCTGCTGAGGAAAATGCCTGACGCATACACACACCGCCGCGGGAAGACGGTGAGGTTATGTGGGGCTTGCACCCACTAAAAACAGCGTTTTGCCGTCTTCTGCCTTTTAGAGAGGGGCCACGAGGGCCAAAGACGACTTTCGTGACCTCTCGGCAGTGGCTGGTCGCCTCCATCTACTGGCAATCCATCTCAGCAGCAGCTCGTGCAATGCAGGTAGCAGGAGTTAACACCTAGACCCCTGCCCCGGAAATCTTGAATTTTATTTTTAAAGTCGTTTATTACATTCTTCAATTTCAGATTTATTCTAAAATCCAGTCTGCAATGTCTTAGTCTTTGGCACAGCGCGCCGTCTGGGCCCAGCGTAGAATCAGTTCAAGCCTAGATTTAGTAAATTTACGAGATTTAAAGTCTGCCGGTTCCTTGGGGCGCGCTATGTAAATTTGACTTATTTACGCACTGGGGGAAGAAAACGACGCTTCTGCTGTATTTTTGTACGATAACTCGTATTGCTTTTAATACGTCTTGATCATCGTTTGTAGCGAAAGTAAGTAAGGATAGATGATTTTTTAGAAAGCAATTGCTGAAACCAAACTAATTGCTAAGCTAAGTTTACTATGATATTTCACACAAGTATTCAGTTAAAATATTTTGAATTACACCCGTAACCTAACACGGCCCCACTCAGTTTATCGATTCTTTAGACGTCAATGCGTGATACATAGTGACGTATGTATGAATTTAATAGGTCCTCCTACTTATTTTTGAGTTTCTAATGAAAATCACCGTAATCTTTCTTATCATCATCTGGTAACAATCCCTTTCTCAAGAAACTAGATACTATCGTTAAATAACCGAACCGTTTCCATCACCCAGTGCGTATTTCGTGCGCGTATACCAACCGAATTTTCAATGAGGATGTCACAGCCTTTCACCCGGTGACATTTGCTCTGCCACCGACTTGTTTGGACAAAAGGGGTTTTTGCCCCAGCGACGGAAAATTCAACAGATTTTCTTACTGCGAAATTCACGATTTTACTGATTAGATTACCTACTTGAATTTGAATTTTGAGGGGATTGTCAAATTAATAAGGTTTATAGGAACGGGTTGTAAAGTTGTTTGCTAAACAGTGAAAAGTTTTGAGTGTTTTCGTAATCCGTTTATTTTGTTATGATTGAATCCTTTCTAGTGTTATATTTAGCTGAATTCCTACCTAATGTAATTTCACTGAATTATTTGCATTGCAAGCACCTACCATATACTTAGGCATTTGTCGAATCTTGAGTGAGCCACCGATGGTACTTAATTTCATACTCACTCAGAAATGCAACGCCCACTGCAGTTAAATTTTTTAATAAACTATTCATATGCAAAATTAATAGTAATCCGACAACTTACAATGACGCTAATCTATTATTTAAAATTACACTTCCACATTAAACTACAGAACAATTCATTCAACCAACTACAAAACGCGAACACGAACATAATTGACCCATCGGCAACCACATTCAAAACAACTGAAGCTCGAAAATATAAAAAGTAAAAAAAAAATGAAATCCGACCACATTCGCATCCGAAAACCAAACGCATCGGCGTATGTAATCGGAATCCATTATTTAGCTGCACAACAATAGGTACATTTGTGGGACCTATTCTGGAAAATTAAAAACGAAATTCGAATCGAAATCGTCGCGGGTTCCGCACGAGTTGTTCGCGAAAATGGAAACTTAACAAGTGTGGTAAATAACCACAAATCACTGCTTCCTAACGCCCGGGGCGAGATTTAAATTCACGCCAGTGTAGCCATTTGGTTGGGGTCCCTGTTTTCGTTGTGTCACAATGGGTTAGGAATTGCCTTGATTAAATAGCTTAATTTTCAGCTGAGAACCTAAGATTTTGAATCAAATTTATCTATGTGTTATTTTAATCTTTTTATGCCTGTTACCAGTTGTAACAATATTGCAAGATGAATTCACAAAGGAGAAGTGCTGACTCAAATTCAGTAAAGGGGATAAAGTGACAATTTATCTGAACATATTTTGAGTAAATTATTGTGTCCAAAACCTCTGATGTTGTCTGTATAAATATTTAGATATAGCTAGGTTTGTATTTTTCTCGTATCGTCACAAACAATGGCAACCAAATGTATCTAACCATCAAAATCAACATATAACCGTAACGTACGCAACGATAGAACCAAAAAAATTAGGGACTGCTGACGTATTATTACTTTTAAATTCATACATACTCCAAAATATAGCATTTTATTCATCAATTTTATTTTCAACCTTATGTTTACGATCTTAGGAGTGATTATTATTAAATAGTTTTTTTCAATGACGTCATTATTGCACTTGTCCTGGGTTCCAAAGCGGTCGGTGCGTGTCAAATTCACGGTTTTTACAATTTCATTGAATGAGTCGAATTTTTCGTTAACTGTGACTAAAGTTAAGATCCTATTGTTAACTTGAAGAATAGAATAGAATACGGAGATGAATGTGATGTGGTAATTTTTAGGTAAGTGTGGGCATCAATTTTGTTAATGATGTTTCAATATGACAGGCCTTTTGACAATCATGTTTGATTGTAAAGCTTAAATATGTTCGTAATGCGGAAAGAATCTATGTCAAATCAGTTGAATTACGTATACTAACTAGGTACATTATGACATTAATTTAATATTCTAAACTGTCCATTAAGGTTGAACCCACATAACCATAGCAAAAAGAATCGAAAGAAAAGGAAAGAAAAAATATGTACCTAAGCTTGTATTTTTTATAGGTATATGTAATCGGTCTAGTAATTTAAATTCCGACTTTAACCTAAACCTAACCCAGTTACCGCCAATATATTACTACCTTGCAGTTATGCAGTACGGAAGTAACGTCAGATCACAATAGATGGGGCCAGCATCCGGCGCGCGCGCACCGTTTCCTGGCGGCCTAATGTCGCGGACATAACCGAACGTCTCGCGGATATATCCGAATGCAATTTAGCGGCTTTACCGAAAATATTGCGGTTAATGACAGCGGTGAGTTTCGGTAATGTTATGGGTTATCCGCACGATATTTTGGAACAGGAAATCAGGCTATAAACAGTAGTAATAAAATGCTGCTTAGAGCTATTTAATTGTCCCCACAAGTATTTAATGGTGTTTTGTGATGCGTTTGTATAGGTTGAGCATAGAATATAATCTATAGTGGGTACACGTCGTGAACTGAACTCCACCTCCATACACCATTGTTATGAAATTCGAATAAATACAAGTAAAAGTGAAATAAAACGCGGTGCTTATTCCTAGCAGCCCTATAAAAGTTAACTCGGATATTTCTTATAGATTTAAAGAAACACTAGGTAGAACGGGTTCTGTTTTTCATGAACGATATCGAACAGGCCATCGACGTCCAAGGAACAAGGCAGGTGAAAGATAGTCGGTATACTATTTAAGATAGTAAATGTAGACGGAAAGAAGAGTAGGCAGGCTCCGTGAGTATCTGAAAACGAGAAACATTTAGTTAATGCATAATTTGAATTTGACTGTAATAATTTAGCAATTAAATAACCCGGCAACTAAAATCGCACTTACAAGCTTTTTACTCATTTAAAGTTTAAAACAGGCAAACATACTTAATTTAATAAAGACGTGAACTAAAACATCACTCTAAACATATTCGTTTAAAATAAACATGAACTCCAGTCATCAATTGATTATTTAAACCGATTACCACATCGCTAACAAGTATTTACACTAAACACAATACAAGACCAGCATTACAGACATATAGACAGACAGACAAACAGACGAACATGTTGCACAACAGGCTTATAGGGGCAGTTCATTAAACATCAGTTTAAGATGTTAAATAAACATACGAAATATTATTGGATAACTGGATGGTGTTATGTGAGAGTTGTTAATGAAAATGGAAGAAATTAGCTACCTATAATACTTTTTATACTAGTTTATGGATAGATCCTAAATAATAATCTGGTTGTGTAATTCGATTTATGGATATGTTGAATTGAATATTTAGGGTCATTTTTAAATGGCTTTAAATCGAAAATTCTTTACAGACGGTACAGTGCAATTTGTGCCATGAACATTGTTATGTAGGAATGTTAACATTAGCGGGTCATCGATTTGACTAGTTTTCATTTCAACATTTTATTGCTAATTACAACTTCATCACTAAAAAACGTCCTTTTCCACACATGTACCAACAGTACAAAAATAACTTGCATCACTTTTGAATGTGAACATCCAAAATCCCCTATAGATTAAGGACACTAATCAACGAGGGTGCAAACTACCCCAAGTTGCACCCCACTCCGGCGGGGGCGAAGTGTTAAAAACACAATAACATATAATACACATCAAACCTACCTCTTTTTGCTATTGAAAAACAATTTTTTTAACGAAAATCAACCTTGAGTATATCATATTAAGAGTTAAGATAGTATTTGGCGATTTAAATTTTAAGTTGTAGGTGTAAATATAATAAATTCGTAACGCCTTCAATGTGTCATATCATTCATAGTGATACAAAATACATATTTTGAATTGCGCCCTTAAGTTTAGTGAAGGGGTGCATTTTGTACATTTTATTGTATTTTAAAGGGCTATAAATATTAATATGGTGATAAAAAATAATGCCGTATCGCTTACGATTATAAAATGTTGTAAAGTGGTTTTTGAAATTATTGTTTTGAATATTTTATCAATAACATGAAACATTTTTATAACTTTACTAGCTTTTGCCCGCGACTTCGTTCGCGTGGAATAGTGACTTCAGGCAGATTTTTAGTTTGACCAATAGATGGCGCTATATGTCCGGAATATTTTTTTTTATATTTTTATATTTTTTGTAGTATAAACTATCCTATGTCCTTTCTCAAGTTCCAAACTATGTCTGTACCAAATTTCAAACAAATCGGTTCAGTAGTTTAGGCGTGAAGAAAAGACAGACAGACAGACAGACAGACAGACAGACAGACAGACAGAAAGACAGACAGACAGACAGACAGAGTTACTTTCACATTTATAATATTAGTAGGGAATTAGTAGGGAATAGTAGGGAATAGTAGGGATTAGACTGATTCTTTGCCTCATTAATGACAAGCAGTGGTGGCTATTACATAAAAGTTAAAGAAAGCTTAAATAAAATTCGCATACATTTTCTTAAACACCTGACATACGTCTGTTTAACTTTTTAGTCATAACACCATAACTATTTATAAGTCAATATAATTTTCTAGTACGTCGTTAGCTAAAATCAACAACGTTGTATTTCGTAAAATCATTGCCGGCATGAAATTAACCCGGACATAAATAAAATTAAATATGAAAAACATGCATTATTAAGTTACCATTAAGTTACCAGACCATGTATGCGTATATAAAATTAAAAGTACATAAAAACAAGACACAAGGAAAACCCCTTAAAATACCTACAATAACACATAATATTCAGTGTGATAATTATTTAAATTTTCCGTAGCAAAGTGTCGGGATGTGCGGCCCCGATTTAAATGACAATAGGCCAGCCGATTCGGATGTGGGCGAGGGGTCCAAAGTACCCTACTTCGTCGATTTATTTTCAACTTTAAAATTTTTATGTGCTCAACTTTTTTTGAAGATGTGTTTTCGGTAATTTTAAACTTTGACGATCGTTGTCAATGTTTCAGCCATAGGCACGCTGGATGTAGATCTATTGAACATGTTGGAGACGGCCTGCGTAGTCGCTATAAACTTAACTTATTATATGAATGTATTAAACATAAGCAAAAAAAGGGTTTAAGCATTAGATATTTTAGCCAGAAACAAATATCCCTTTCTGAAATAAAATCAAACTGATCTTTTTCTTAAATCTCTTAAAGAAACGAAATGTTGCCGCAAACTTATGAACACTGCAGCTTACCTATGAAAAAAACGATTTCCCATAATTGATATAAGTTAGGTAGGTCTAAAGAGAGAATAAAACTAAAAATACCTAGCTAATACTTTCTAATACTTTAATAGACTCAATAATTTAGCAAATACAATCTAACATAATCATTAAATCCCCTCTAACTTCAGATTGTAAAGTAGGATACGTGCGTGTAACATATGACATCCGTCCGTCCGTCAGTTAGTACGGGCCGTTTCCGACGCGCCACGTGGCCAGTTTAAACTATTTTACATTGGCAGTTTTGCATAATGTTCTTCACTGATGTTAAGTAACTGTAATGCGAATTTGGAATGATCGATACGGAATAACTAGAACGAAAGCAGACATACGAGTATACCTCTATTTTACTTGAGGCATTTTAGGAGGATTTTTTATTAGAGTGAAGTATTTCTTGACACTCAGCTGGTACTCAGCTACATCCGGTTAGACTGGAAGCCGACCCCAACATAGTTGGGAAAAAGGCTCGGAGGAGGATGATGGATGAAGTATTTCTTGACAGTAGTTGCTATCTTAATAACGTCGACGATAATCATCGAATCATCCTGAAAATATTTTTCCTTCAAGTTTTTAGTATTTAAATCATGTATCACTAAGCTTATTACTAAGTTATCTACATTTTTTTTATAAGTTGGGAGAAGAACAAGACTGTTCAATAAAATTGATGATGAGTCGCTTTCTGTATCATGGTATATTGAATCAATACAAATGTAAACATGTGTATGTGACAGTACATATTAGACTATTGTTTTTTCTCGTCACAATGTACAAGATTGATTTCTCCTTAGCTAATTTAAACTTGAACGATTGAAACTCATAAAAGCAATTGCAATACAGATACCCAATACCTACTTCAAATTGACATTCGATCTTACTTTAACGAGAAACCAATTCTAACTAGACATTACTAAAAGCTCTCAAGACCTATAATAACCTACTTTCTTAGTCTCGCCAACAAGAAAAAAGGTATTAAAAAGGTATAAAAGGAAAACCACGATTCGGAGGACCAAGAACTAATCTTAAGCAAGAAAAAAAATCTTTTCATTTCCTAGCGTTGAAAAGTGAATAGAATGGGGGTAAAATGTGCTGTACCGGGATTGAAAATCATCGGAGCGAGCGAACCCGGGCGGCGAGCATTGTGCTATAGATCGGTATTGTTATTAAAATTGTGGTCTTATACGACATATGCGGTTTGATTCGTCTGATTAAGTCCGTAACCGGCGATGCTTTGTTGTTTTTTGGAGTAAAAATTTGAAGTTTGTTCAGCTGTTTTTAATCCTGCATGTGTTAAAAAGTGGACTTATTTTAAAACTAGTTGTTACCCGAGATTTCGTCCACGTCTCGAAATTTTAATTAAAACCTACTCCATAAGAAACAGGGACAACCTGAAACAGAAAATATTTGGAAAATAGTTTTATATGCCAGTATGACTCCTTCACCAACTCTTCAACAATTAGATCGATGTCATTACCAAGTCATTACCGTTTACTTTGTTAAGAGCGCAATGTGTTATGTTTAATTGTATGATGATGACTTGCATACTTACTCTTGTCGTCATTATCCCCTTTACCTTTCCCAAGTACTTAAGCGACGGCGTTCAGTCTAATTACGTGAGATAAATAAATTGCATTATTTCACAGGAAGCAACTAGATATATTACTGGGTTAAGTAAGGCAATTTAACCCAGTCAGTTTCAGCCAGACTTTCTGAATACCAGCAAAAGGTATCCACATGGTTGACTGGTGTCAACTTTTCATATCTATTGCTTCACGCAGAAATTGGCAGTAATAGGTATAGCTTTGTTAGGCATAGGCTACTTTTTACATATGTTCCTTCGGGACGTGCTTAAAACCGCGAGCAGACACTAGTGTAAAACAATATCTTCATCATTAATATACAACATTACAATAACGCATACAGTGGGCAGTTAAGTTCATAAGCCGGTGAACACATGTGCACCACAGCACGACGAGCTGATGCGATTTGAGTGCACACTTCGTTACACACGCCAGTAAGCCCCTTATTGAAGTAGCCAACTTATGTATGTAGCAATGCATTGTTTTCATTAATAATTTTGCAGTTGCGAAACTGTTGGCCATTTTCTGAAACGTTTTGGGGGTTAAATTCTTGGAAAGAGCTTTGTTCAGCTGTCCCGAATTATAAGTCTACGGAATATATAATTCAGAAATTATGATATACTAGCTTCTGCCAGCGGTTTCACCCGCATCCCGTGGGAACTACTTCCCATGCCGGGATAAAAAGAAGCCTATGGCCTTCCTCGATAAATGGGCTATCTAACACTGAAAGAAATTTTCAAATCGGACCAGTAGTTCCTGAGATTAGCGCGTTCAAACAAACAAACAAACAAACAAACTCTTCAGCTTTATAATATTAGTATAGATTTAGGGCTTTATTAATAAACACGGATTAAAGTACCACCAGGAATAACCATACATTCTTATGGGTCCAAACTTGGAATAACTTTACTTTATACAACGGGATAGTACCCAAAATCGAATTTGTAGATAATATTGGCTGCATTTAAGTATCTTAAATTCCAATATTCTGCACAAATTAGTGAGTTTTAGCAGTAATTCGATATGACAAAATACGAACGTTAAGACAGTAGGCCAATCATGATATTGGATAACGTTATTTGCAGATTGGCTATTTACACCTCTAAAGTCATAAAATATGAAAAAAGTTTTACTATAATGCTTTCTCTATAGTCAACTAAATAAAACTGTTTCGAACTATCAACAATAGTCAATCAGTATAGAAAATAAGTGATAGTAACAGGTAAGCAAGTTATTTGACCCTATTGGTAAATCTGACCGTAATCTCTCAACTGAAAAACTCTCGGGTTATTCGGGCTGTCGGTAAAGATGGGGTCCGTAAACCGGGGAGGTCAAGGTTGGGGAGTTATTTTTTTTAATGGTATGCTTACGTCGAATTTATGAACGTAATTAGCAGGCAAGAACCAAAAATATATGTATAAATATATACATATATATATTTATAACATCACGTTTGCTTAAATTGAATAAGAAACGTATGTTAAAATGAAACTAATTTCTTTAAAAATAAAGAATGTTTTCATACACATTACAAGGTCTGTTAATTTTTCATGATTTTAAAAATTGTAAACGTATGGTATAGGAGACGTAAAGATGCTACTTATTTACTGTATCTTCTTGCCAAAAACTTCAGAAATCAAGACTCAAAATTGGAGCAAGTTCTTACAACACGTTCGTGTTTTCAAAAAACTGCTAGAAGCATGGCCCTTTTTCTAGCCTTACACAGCGATCTAGACTCTGCCAGCCATACCATTAGCCTAAAAACTAGCACGTACGAATTCTGAATCCGAAACGCGAAACTTTCCGTATCCGCCATTCTTACGATATACCATCTGCATAGCAATCTTGGAAATGCATTTTCTATGTAGGCGTGGTCTGAATCAGCCAATGTGCACTCAGGCGATATATAGTACATCCAGATTAAGTTGACCTGCCTCGCTTCCCGGCTTGTACGCAAAACTGGTGCAAGAGGAGAAACATTGTATATTACAAAGGTCTTTTTAAAATGGTTGCGTTCCAAACTCCGCCCATCGGCGCGCTCCGCTGATTTTCCCTATGTGCAAGAAGAGTTCAGGTATATAAATTAGAGAAGGACAACGGCGACTTTTCTTAAAGATAGTTGGCTTATATAATACGACATTGTTGTACATAGAGTCAGGTCTAACAAAGTGTTCTTATGTAAATGAGAAGGTTATTTATGATTGGATGTAGACTCACAAATTGATGTCACCCTGTGAATATATGTGGAAACTTATACGGTTTCCATTTTCTATTGAAAATAACTTTCATGTTGTGTTTACCTTGATTTTACGCGTGTGTACCTTATTGATTTACATACTGTTTTTGGAGCTACAAATAAAATTATATGCTCATATTATTTGCAAAACGGGGTTCAGTCTGCTATAATTAAGCATTTTTATACGTAAGGTCATTTAATACGATTAGCAAAAGAAATGCACCTTTTATTCATGCATCACAAAATTGAATGCAATAAACTTTTAATTAATTATTACACTGAAATTAGTGTTCACTCTATCTAAATTCTGAATTTGCAATTAAATGTGCATATTCTTTCTGGGGTTACAATCGCATTAGAAAAAAACCGTTGCAGGTCGTATTTTGTACGCACCTAGTTTTACAGAAATCATCATCATCCTCCGAGCCTTTTTCCCAACTATGTTGGGGTCGGCTTCCAGTCTAACCGGATCCAGCTGAGTACCAGTGCTTTACAAGAAGCGACTGCCTATCTGACCTCCTCAACCCAGTTACCCGGGCAACCCAATACCCCTTGGTTAGACTGGTGTCAGACTTACTGGCTTCTGACTACCCGTAACGACTGCCAAGGATGTTCAATGACAGCCGGGACCTACAGTTTAACGTGCCATCCGAAACACAGTCATTGGTGTCTAAGATATACTTAGAAAGTACAGGTAATATTTCTGTAAATACTTAGTTTTACAGAAATATAAACTTATTATTTAGCGACGATTTAACTACCTGCGAAAGTAAAGGCAATTATTCTAAAAGTTTTTTTTTTAGTTTGTACCTTGAAATATTTGATCTTTAAGTGATTTTTTTATTGAAGTTATAATTAAAAAGAACGCAATATTAAAAAAAAAACTACTAGAAAACAATAATTTGTAAACATTGATCAATGATGACGTAAACAAGAATAATAACCACGACTTTCTAAACATTACCAAATAGGGCATGCAATTCCGGTAAAATAAAAATTACCGGTAAAAATTCGGTAATTAAAATATTTTTACCGGTAAACCGGTAAAACGGTAATTTTTGTATTTTTTTTAATGTGATATTATATCAATAAGATTGGGTAGTCTAAAAGCAAAAAATAATTTAAAATACAAGGTATAAGGTGGTAAACATTTTTTGTGACGTGGGCCGTAAAAAAAAGACATGTCAGTACCATCCGTACGCAATGTCGTCGACAAAATGCAAGAGAAACGGCTGCGATGGTTCGGCCATGTAAAAAGGAGACCACCTGAATACATCGCCAATGTTGTGTACTCAATCTCAATATACCCGGTCAAAGGCGCAGAGGCAGGCCGAAACGGTGGTGGTTGAGTGTCGTAATGAATGACATGAAAATCTACGAACTCGAAGAGGAAGATTTCCTGGATAGAGCGAAGTGGAAGAAGAAGATACGGAAAGCGGACCCCGTCACAAGACGGGATAAACGCTAAGAATTACCGTGAAAAAAAAAACATTTTTTTCATTGAAGTGAAAGCCCTTTTTTATGGTAAATCGTGGGCATTTTATGGACCAGGGTCGCGGTAATTCTTTCGAACAATCCCGCAGCCCCGGCAGGTTTTGGCCCTGCGCGTGGAATATCTCGGGCCGCCGACACGGGTCTGTTGTCTATGCAGACGGAGGAACGATGAGCCACCCGAACTCACCGTCCACAGACCGTCGCCTACGGTGGCCGGGAGTCGTCTCTCGACACTCGGCGCCCGTGGTGTCTTCGGTCCACTACAGCGGTTGGAATGAGAGGTACGAACTCGCAGGCGCTCCACCGTCTCCTTCTCGAGCTGACTGGGAGAGACTGAGAATGACTGTTTCGCAGAAGGAGGCGACGGCTTCCCATTCCTTCTCGCTTCGGACCATGGCTTGAACCAGGGCCGGACGCGAGAGGTCGTCGCTGCCTATTGGCTCGACGACAACACCGCGGTACCCTTCCCAGGCAGTGCACACCTAGACTGTGTGCTCCACCGTGTCCTCAGAGCTGTCCGCATGGTGGTGAAGTAAAAGCCTTTGCTCAATAAGGTCATAGAGTAGGTAAAATAAGCATAAGCTACATTTTTACCTAATAGGAACTGACAGCTATGAGGAAATTCAGATTAACCGAATGAATAATTTTTTTTTTTTTTTTTTTTTTAAGGAACAGCAAACAGTTACATTATATAAACTTGCAAATAATATAACAATGACTTGTTGAGGTCATAATGTAACCCACAACGCTATCCACAGGTAAACATAAAAATTTAGAGCAGAAATTGTAATCGCTAGGAACATTAATAGCAGTACGCGTAAAATTTGTTTAGATATTATAAATTAAGTTGATAATGAAGATTTGTATCTAACCTAGAGATAGTTAAGGAGCCACATAAGTTTACTTTCCTAAAAAACAGCAAATTTAACACTCTTACAATATGTAATGTATGCAATATTACATTATGTTCAGGCTACATAATGAAGATTTGACGTTAAATGAACAATTGCTATATATTATCACAAAAACGTAAAAACCGGTAAATTACCGGTTACATATTATTTTTACCGGTAAATTAAAAATCGCGAAAATGGGCGGTTTTACCGGTAAAACCGAAACCGGTAAACCGGTATTGCATGCCCTATTACCAAATATCCCTTACATTTTAAAACCACGCAATTCTGGAGAAGAATAAAAAGCACATAATTCATGAAGTCTCCTTAGGAATTCGTCTTACATTCTTTATAACGATCGTAAAAGGGGCGAGTAGGGAGATTTGCATGCGTGGGGTTGGGTGGGGATTAAGTGAAAATTCTCAACTATTTGGACAAGGTGGCTTTTGAGACGGAGCATCGATACAAATTGAATTGCGTTCTTATTTTGTAACGTTGTTACTTTGTAGTGTTTTTGAATGATTTATATGGTGGTTTGTTTAAGTATTTTTATTGAAGTTAACATATTAGTCATAGTAGTCTATGATATGTACCTACTGCTAGTACATATCACAAAAAACACGGCTGATGATATTAGAAAAAAAAAATCTTACATAGGTATAGGAAGAATTTGCGTACTTGGTTAAAATCTGTATATTATAACTACGAGATATGCATATGTTCACATTCAGCCGATACATGTTAGTAGTTTAAAAGCCACAGTGGAGTACTTATTTTTGTTTTCAGCCTACGAGAGTCGAATCATTAAAAACGTCTGCATAAAAATTCCTTCTTCTATAAACAAAAAAAAAAGTTTTCAAACCGCTTCCACATTTAGGTAGGTATCTCCACGAATCTTATTATAATACTTTTGCGGCAAAATGTTTCTTAGTTTTTATGATGCGAGTGAAATACGGTTATGGGTACAGTTACCCAACTCTCCCCGTCGAGTTAGGAGGGTTCAACCCATATGGAGATTTGGTCCCTCTTAAATCCGTTTCTATTGTATGAAGTCGGTTATTTTATATCGTAGTTAAGTTTTGAGGATAAATAGGTTTTGTTTTCCTTATGTTTAAGAGGAAAATATATTAAAAATGGTTGATGGTGGATGGTTTTATTTGCGTAATGTATGCAGATGAAAAGTATTTTGTCCTTTCTTTGATTGCAATTTGTAACTAGCAGTTAGCAGTTTTATTTGAAATCTCAATTCTTTATTATCGATTAGCAGTCAGTCGGTAAACTGCGGATTTCAATTACCAATTCACCCGTTATTTTTGACAGGAGATTAGATATCTATATATATATAAAAATGAAACCCGCTTTCCGTTGTCACAACATAACATGAAAACGGCTTGACCGATTTGGCTGAAAATTAGAGGGGAGGTAACTTAGACCTAGACTTAGTTTTTGTCACCATCCGGCTACGGGACATGGGTAAAACCGTGGGCGATAGCTAGTAACTTATATATATGAAGCAAAGGTCAAAATTAAATCTCCAATTGTAAAGCAACGAATGGATCGTTTATTGTTAATCCTCAGATAGTTAAATGGATAGTGGGTCCGAATAAACACACCAAACCAACAAAAACCAAAGCTTAAACTCAAAATCAATCACTCAATAGGTACCAATAAATGCACCCATACTTACACTAACACAAACAGACAAACAAACACAAGAAAATCATCACATTACATGAAACCTGCGTACCTGCATACAGAAAGCAATTTCAGTAATTGTGCGAACTGCGGTTACATTGTGCTGGATTCAATACGGACTCATTACAGGTAATGGTAATGTAATGGCTACTGTGGGGATGTAATTTTCATTTTATATAGGTACCTAGAACTGTATTTTGTGTATAGATTTTATGATTTCGTGTGCTAGATTGTGGTTTTGTTTTGTTATGTTATAAAAAATGAAATGAAAAATATTTATTAGTCATATGAAAATGCGGTAATAATTAAAAACAATATTGGTGAATTATTTTACATGTGTAAAAAAATATATTTAAGATACTCAGCCGAGTATGATTATGTTCTTGCTTTAATCACTATAAATAGCCTGAAACAAAAGAAGTTAACATCGATTGCTCCCAAAAACATATTATTATTACTATCGCCCTGAAATATTTCAGTAACAAACAATAAAAAGTATTTCAAAGTTAGCTTTTACCATTATTTCTAGTGTTGTATCAAAAATCCATCATATTATTATTGCATACAAACCAACAATTAGTGTTATGATGCTACTAAATATTGTAGTAAAGCAAATATTTGTATAGTGCACGTTAATTCCCATAAGTAATTACTTACCTGATGTGATTAGAAATTGATTTCATGGTAGTCGCATTAAAACTATCCTAACTAATATTATAAATGTGAAAGTAACTCTGTCTGTCTGTCTGTCTGTCTTTCTGTCTGTCTGTCTGTCTTTCTGTCTGTCTGTCTGTCTTTTCTTCACGCCTATACTACTGAACCGATTTGTGTGAAATTTGGTACAGACATAGTTTGGAACTTGAGAAAGGACATAGGATAGTTTTTATTACAAAAAAATATAAAAATAAAAATAAAATTTATTTCGGACATATAGCGCCATCTATTGGTCAAACCAAAAATCACTATTCCACGCGAACGAAGTCGCGGGCAAAAGCTAGTAAGCCAATAAATTAATTAAAAATATATTTTAAATATGTTTTTGTGTAATTTTAATGGACCACATTATTGCAAAGGATGTAAAATAAAACCTATCTCTACTAACGCATCTTTTGGTCGGTCACTTGACATGTCGCGAGATCATTTTTTCCCCTTCACAAAAAGCGCACAGCGCCGCTTAAGAAGTTACTTAGATACACCAGCTTCAAGAATTCCCCCAAAATAGCTAGAAGGTACTTACAGAAGTATATTTACCAAATCTGGAGTACTCCTCAATCTCACAATAGTATATACCGCGGATATGTAAGCGCAGTACATACGGATGACCGCACTAAACTCCTTGCACCTAGTTCAAGAAAATCCCTCAGACATTATGAAGTAGGTAATACTAGTATAGTACATTACATTTGGCAAATCTGGAGTACTCCTCAATCTCACAATGGTATATACCCCGGATATGTAAAGCGCAGTACATACGGATAACCGCACTAAACCTGCCGGGAGTGGATCAGCCATTACTGCTAATGACTTCGCCACGCTACCTGCCTCTGTTGTAGGGCTGGCTGGTAGCATTTTCATTTGAATTTGGAACAGAAGATTATGGGTTATTATTTTTCATATTTCTTTTGTCAAACTAGTCGTGTGGTTTGAAGAATTAAGGACTCTTTTCGGCGAAAAAGGAGACTGTAAAAGGGAGTTCAAGTTCGATTAAAGTTCGAAGGAATATACCTACCGTGGTTCTATCTAATACCATCAGGTAAATTAAGATAATTCTGCACTAGGGTAAGTAAAAAAGATGGATCCCAACAGTTCAGAACAAGACTTATAAAAATATATACTTATATAAATATCTATACTAATATTATAAAGAGGAAAACTTTGTTTGTTTGTTTGTTTGGTTGTAATGGATAAACTCAAAAACTACTGGACCGATTTTAAATATTCTTTCACCATTAGAAAGCTATATAATCTGCGAGTAACACAGGCTATATTTTATCCCGGTGCGGGCAGTAGCTCCCACGGGACGCGGGTGAAACCGCGGGAAAACGGCTAGTTTATTCAATCTGAACCTCAAGGAACAAAAGCCATAGCCTCAAGTAAAGACCCAACTAAGATTCGAAATTCAAAAATCCCAGCCTTATACTCGATCCTACGCGAGTCAACCCTACAAACGCCACGCATTGCACCGTTGCACCCGGCACGCTCACAAACACAGCACGGCATAAACATCGCCGCCGGTCTCTTCGACCCGCTGATTGGATTTATGTATGCGCGCTGACGGGTTGATACCGCTGTTAGTACATGTTGAATATTCAGTATTGAAAACGCGATATCTCTGTGTTAATTCTGTTATGGGAAGATTTTCGTGAGTTTCGATGTGTGTTGGTGAGTGTTTGAAGTTGATGTTCATTTTGTTCTGCCTACTTATGGTAGACTATAAACGGTGTCTACAGGATGTGGTACAATATATAAATCAAAGGAAAAGTATGTTTGTATCGACTGATAGAAATCTAAATCTCAAGAACGACACGCTCGGATTTTGAAAATGAACAAAATAATAGCGAAATCATCGCTGTAATTTCAGTGATTATTTCTGAAATTACTAATAAATAAAGTAAGCGAGAAGGTTTTTCAAAATGACAAAAACTGTACATTTTCATCACCACCTGACCAGGATATTTCAGAACCTTCCCTTTCAAACCGCTTCCATCCTCATTTTACACGGGGTATCTAAAAAAAGCCTAACAAAGTCAACGGCCGTACAAAGCCCGTGTAATAGGCCTAATAAGCGTAAACGCAAATCGTCTAGCTCACTGGTCACGCCTTATCGCCTAGGCAGCGTGGTCAGCCGATAGGAAAATGATCACCAGGAAACTGTGTGCTTTTAAAATTAGAATTGATTGGGGTTCGGGTGTTCTAGAACGGTTTTTGAACGTGGATTTTGCTGTGGTAGTAGATTTAGAGGTATTTCATTGGCTGAATTGGGTAAGAGAGACACATTTAAATTTTGTTCTAGAATATAGGTAAATATAAGTTTTCTAGTAATAAAATCTGTGAGGATGATGGCATAAGATATTGTGCAAAAGTAACCTCAGATTTCACTAGTTTTGATGTCTATGTAATATTGTAGAATCGGTAGTAATATAGGCGACTCATTTGTAAATTTTGTGATCGATGAATTGAAAGCATGAGTGAAAAATTGTTCCTTATGTAGTCCGGAAACGCCAATAGAAATCGAGACTTTATTCTAACTTCTGGTAGTAATAAAACCAATCGATCTAAACCTCAATATTGACTTAACACATCATCCATTTTCCCACTACATCACAGGGCGTGAACGATCCACACAGCCGGAAAACGTGCTGTTATTAATAAAGCCAACTACGGTTGCTTCCAATCTTTGTCATAGCTGCCTCTAACCATCGGCGCGTACAACTTGCCAGCTCGATGCATGTGCAAAAGCGACCAGTGTGGAAACACTATAAATGTCAAACAAAACACAACTGAAACAGAACCTTATGTTACAAGATATAGAGTTCTGATTTGAGTGTTGGCGTTTTAGATATAAGGTACGGCCTGCATAGTACGGTTAGCTCCTGTGCTTGACAATAATGCATGGCTGGACTAATGTTTGCTTTGTATCAAGCTACACTAGTTATGTCCACCGCGGTCCGCTTGGGGCGTGAATGTATAATTTGACTCGTGCCGTACTGAGAATAGCCAATTAAAGAGGTTCATGCATTTTGTATGTGTCATCATTTTGAGGTTATGATGGCAACGCATATTCAATTACACGGTATATTAATAATCAAATAACTTCACATTCTAAGAGAAATATACATGATAGTATTCTATTGAGGAAGTCGTGGAAGGACTCTGACGTAGTTGGGAAAACACCAGGCAGCAAGAAGTTGATAGTTTATAGTAAATTAGCCGTTTTCCCGTAGTTCCATCCGCTTCCCATGGGAACTACTACTCGTATTGGGATAAAATATACCCTATATTAATCGGGAAGAATAAAGCTTTAAAACGGTGAAATATTTTTTTCAAATATCCGGAGCTTTTAGAGCACAAACAAACGAAAATTTTCCTCTTTTTTATATTAGAACTATAGATTCCACTATTCGCTGAAATTACTCATCATAAACAATAATCTTCCTCAAATTCAATCTATATATATAAAAGAAAGTCGTGTTAGTTACTTCACTTATAACTCAAGAACGGCTGAACCGATTTAGCTGAAAACTGGCAGGGAGGTAGCTTAGAACCAGGAGAAGGACATAGGATAGTTTTTATTACAAAAAAATAAAAATAATAGATACAATTTATTCCGGACATACAGCGCCATCTATTGTTCAAACCAAAAATCTGCCGGATGCCACTATTCCACGCGAACGAAGTCGCGGGCAAAAGCTAGTAATCGATAAATGAAGCAAGCAAACCAACGGTAATCTTTATTTGTTTGAAAATGGAATGGCTTAATATAATCTCGTACTGCCTTTAACGGGTTAAAATGGCTGCCAAATAGTGCGCGATAGTACACAAATAGTGTTCTATTGTAGCACTATGTTCGTTCCTATGGTTTGTCTGACAAAAGCTTATGCTAGGACAATGGAAGCCTCTTGTAACTACTAAATACTGTGACGTGGCCTGCGGTCAACTTTATTCTGGGGCTAGGTTCGTGTTCCAATTGACGACCAAATTTTGAAAAATAAACGTTGGGATAAAATGTTTTGGTTATTGAAAACGTATACATATAAAATAGTGATCGTTTTAAAAAGGATTGATGGTACATTTTTTTCTTGACCCTTGAGGGACAAAGATAGACTTATGTGGTCGTCACGATCGATGTCGTGATCGCGTCATTATCAAGTATGATCGGTGATCGATACTTGATAATGTCGATTTTGCATGTCGGACACGTAAATAATTTTTTATTTATTTATTTAACATAATACATACGTCATATATTTTGCAAAGATTTTTCAAGACTGGCCTACAAACAACATAAAATACCTAACCCATGACTAAGCCCTGCTTACCCCTGGTTTATAAAAGCCAGTCTGTACTGTACACAGTACAAAGGGTAGGCTCTTGTGAACGCAGGACACCACGAAACACGTGTCGTGGTCAACGGATTGCTTGTAGATACGCAAATTGTATAGAAGTGCCTGATTTTAGTGAGAGGAAATTACATTTCGGAAAATTAGGTATCGGGAAAAATTACACATAGTCCGGGTATAGTTACAATTACCTTATGTGTGCTGAAAATATAGCATAAGTCTTAATTTTTTGAATAATTTACCTTTTGTTATAATGTATAAGTTTGCACGTTTACAACGGTTTAAGGTTGCGGAGATGTATTTTATTTATGTGCATCATATTACAATAATATATTTATACGCGGTATACGTCGGTTATAGTTTAAACTGTATTAAAGTATATTAAATAAAATAAATTTCAAAATTATTGTTTTCATTTCACATACTACATTTTGTATCACATTTTCATTTTGTATTACAATTTTCATAGATCTAGTCATTAAATTCTAATCCAAAACAATTAAGAACATCTCTTTTACCATTCAATTATAAATGACACAAACATTTTAAAATCTACTCCAATCCTCACACTAAAAACAAATGCAACCTTCAACCTTCTAAAAATACAACCTTTTTGCTCAACAATGAAATAATATTAACCCTTCTCTCGCCGTTCTCTCGTCTACGCCACAGATGCAGGCAGCGATTCATTCGGCAGCCGATGCACGTTCGCTATACAATGCGCCCGACGCCGCCCGTCGCTCTCTATGGAAATGCTGAGAAATGCCTATTTATAAGGGAATTGCTTGGAATTGATTTTGCTGTGGTGAGTGGAGGGTTATCCGGTTTTGTAGAATTAGTGTAAGTAGGTATTTAGGGATTGATCTTTATGAAAGTTGTGTTTGATCTTCTAATTAATGTGAATGCTAATAAACAGTTTCATTAAGAATTTTCGCCGGATTCGTGAAGCTTAAATAGCTTTTACGAGGAGTATTGTCCTCTATTTTATTGAAAATGAGAATGTGAAAGGCTAATTTCATTGTCTCATAAAACCATATTTTAGAGACAACTTTTCTCACCCTTATTCAACAAAACGGATACACGAAAAATCTAAAAACACCTCACACATTACCCTCTGGAACCCTTTAAAAATAACCCTTATATTACCTACCCGTCGGTACAACATACCCACCAGCCCATGATTTTTCCGCCCCGTGATTTCACCGGCTACGAATTTTATATTTGAAAAATGTATTTTTTTCTAACATGGAAAAATATTTTTAAAACAGTTCAGGATTATTGCAATGTGACGTCCGGCCTTTTAGTTGATTTGAGTTTTGAGTTTTTGTGATGTGTAGGCATGATGTTGAATTGTTGGTGCGGACCGTTGTGTAAATATTAATGTTCAAATAAACTAAATTAGAATGGTTTTTGTATGTTTTTTGTTAGTGGAATACTTTTAGTGTATTTAAAAGAAGTCGCTTAAAATAAATCTCTCGCTGATTGAACTCACTATTCGTATGCTTAGTTAGCTTTGTGTGAAAAGTGACGTTAACTAGTATATTACTAGTTAACTTTACTGTCATTACTCCTTGCTTTTAACCACGTCCCAGAGTATTTCTTTTCGCACCCGGTAAAGAAAAGCATAGGCCTTTATCAAAAATCATTTCATCGGTTTGGCGTGCGAATTATTGTCGCATTTATAATATTACTAGAGATATTAATACCTATATATAGACGAATTTAATACTACAGTACGATATAATAGTTATCAGAAAGCGGGTGAACAGTCGGGCGTGGCAAGCCGTGATTGGGAACGTTTGGGATCGCGCCAACTAGTCTACGTGCCGTAATGCCTTCAAATCTTATATGTATGTTTGGCGTGAAATACCATAGTTTGTGAGAGGAATATTGTGGGAACATATGCTTTAGTATTTTGAGATTTGGTGAGCCCAAAATATAAGTTCACTGGTTTTAATTTTAGTAATGCACCGATAAAGATAAGCTTTTCTATAAGTTTTCCTTTCTTCATTGCTCCCCCCATTGCTCTATTTTTGCGGTATGAAAGAATTTGAAGGTTTCAGAAGTAGGGAATAGAGCCAAATTCATTTAGAGTTACATAATTTATATGTCAGTCGAGTTTACTTAGTTCATCAATAACAATACTTTCTAGAATAGATAGGTATATTTCAATAACTCATGGAATTCATTTAATTTTGGCTTTTCCGCGTCTTTCCAAAGTTTATATCTAAACATACTACCAAATATTATATAAATACTGTATGTATTTGCTTTTATCAAAGTCTTAAGCACAAACTAATAACGCAAAATGTGGAAACTTTGTACCCGCAACTAAAATCAGAAACTGTAAGTTCAGCTGTAACTGAAAATTAATATTTTAACATCAAACGAGATGTTGGCATGTTGTGCTACTTACGTATGCTTCAGTGAGCTATATTAAAGTGTAAGTTTGCATTAATATCTATATGGTTCCACCACATCACGTGCGGGGAAGGTTTTCCGACGGGTGGCACAATTTTGTAAACGACAAGCTTTTGATTAGACAAATAACTGTTAGTTAGACGGGAGTAGTTTAAGCAAGTAATTAGATATTTCAATTTTGGATTTGTGAAAACTAATGAAAATATTGGGAATTGGAATTGATCGATCGTTGGAATTGACTTGGAAGATTTACAACAAAATTATGTCATTTACAACTTTATATGAAAAAAAGTTATAGAAGAGGTAACTATTTACACTAAAACTAAAATACGTCAAGATCATAAAGCAGAAACGTAGTAACCTTAAAGATATTTATTCGTAGATTAGTTTTATGAATTGAAGTATTGGTTCTTACAGTTTCTGAGGGTGAAGTGTCTTGTCTAACTCCATGTTTAATCTTGAATAGACAACTCTGGAAGAAAAAGTCTGTTACTAAGACAGTTTACGCGACGGCACCCAATAAACCATCGATTATGATTACCTCCTCAAATTACAGTGCAATCAAACCATTTCTATACCAAATATCGTCAGTCTTACAGCAAATTGTGACACGGCGCCATCTTTGACCACGTTCGCGAGTCAAATTGGCGGTTTGCGGCGCCGCGTCACTTCGCACATGGTTGGACCTGAAGACGTGGTGGAACTATGTTATATGTGTACCTGGGTTTATTACATATAGAAATATCTATAGGTATGTATAGATAGAGTGTCTGGAAATGGGTGTACGACTTGTAAGGTTTGAAATAATATTTGCTATTGATTTTGGGTATAAATTCTGAACATACTTCGTTATTCAACTGATTTTTTGTTAATCCCTAAAACGATTATTTTAAGAACTTTTTCTTTGGGAACCGTAGGTATGTTATCAAACAAACTTAAAAAGCTAGCTATGTATCACTATGTCGCATTTTTCCTCAGATAATTTTCAGCTTTTTATACCTACATCTCACTCATCAAGTACCGAAAACTTATCATTAACAAATCCTTTTTAGAATTTAGAAAAAAAGACAATCCAGACAAGAATGCAACTAAAATCTTCACCAACAAACTAACTAGCTACATATATAAGGGCCCCCTCACACGTGCTCTCAGGCGCGACGCGTCCGTTGCGTTTGACGCGGATGCGTGCGTGTCGCCGACGCGTTTCCGCGTCAACGGCGCCGCATTCCGGCTAAATGAAATTTTAGTTAAATATTTAGATGTGTACTGTTTTGATTTTGGCTAGCTTGATGGTTGTGTGTGAAACGCTTGATTTATGGTTTGTTGGTTTGAAAATGGGATTTGAAATAATTTCAGCAATTGTACTGACTGTTTTTAGAAACTTTTGGGTGAGTATTTGAGGGAACAGTACGTAGTATCGTGAATGGATGGAATAAAAGGACGAATCATTATAATAACAATTATAACAACAATTCAATTATAACTTCAAATCGCAAACACACTTAAAAATTCGTTTTCTTTTATATGCAACAAAAGTTTGTTCAGCTTTTTCTTCCGATACGCCAATCTACTTTTCATTGGTATTATAAAGATCTTGTCCTAAACAATACCCTTGAAACTTCATAAATCTAAGCTCACCTACTTTCGGAAGAATTGCCAACTAACCCCAGTATCCGTCGGTTTCAATCAATATGCGATTAATCAGTCGCAGCGCACAGCGTACGCGCATTGGCGCGGAAAATCTTACAAAAAATCGCGGGTGAGCGCGGGGGGCTTTACGCACTGACGGACATTGCGATTTAGACGGGAAACTGATTTTGTGGAGTCGATAGTTTGGAGTTGGGCTTTAGATCTTATGTTGTGTCATGGGATTTTAAGGAGTATTTTATAAAATGTGTTTATGATAGAAGAAATCAAGATTAGCTTTTGTAGTTATATCAAAAGAGGTTGCATATACTTAAATAGTCCCATGACAGTTCTTACTGACATGGAGACCTTTTCGGAGACCTTTTTTAACTAAATATTTACCTATTTCCCGGACCTGGTTTATTTGTTTGTTTGTTTGAACGCGCTAATCTCAGGAACTACTGGTCCGATTTTAACATTTCTTTCAGTGTATATAGCCCATTTATCGAGGAAGGCTATAAGCTACTTTTTATCCCGGTACGGGAAGTAGTTCCCATGGGATGCGGGTGAAACCGCTAGCAGAAGCTAGTAATATATATAGAGACTATAATGTGTAACAAATGCAATTTAAATCGGTTTCGGAGTTTTGGCATGAAAGCGCGCTTTATAGGCAGACAATGACAATAGGTACCTAAGTAATGTCGCGTTAACAACCATTAATTTAACGTGTCATCACCAATAACGGATAACAGCAAAAATTCTCCAAACATATTACAAGAATCGCGATAAAACTGACAAAATACTCCCAATAAATAATCGAACCTAACCGCAAGTTATTTTCCACATGACACTATTCCATCGACTCCATTTTAAGAGAAGGGTAGGCTGTGCGTGTCGATAACAGGCTACTATAAATCATTGCGTACAAATGTCTTGTCGTTGACTGCAGCCGTCGATTTGCGTTCCCCGCCTATGTGTCGAGAACATTGGAAAACGCTCTTTATTACTCAAGTTATTGTTGTAATATGTTCGCGATTGGTACAGAGTACAATGATTGATTGAGTGGTAGGTATTGGTTGTCTGTTGGTGAAATCGTGGATGAGGGTCTGAATGTTGATCGGTAATTTGGTAATGGTGTAGGATGTTAGTGGTCAATTTTATAGCCGTGGGAGTCGGTAATGAATACAAATTATAATGACTTCTCCTATAGAGGTACAACAAGCAGCTGTTATCTATCTCATTACTGCCTACTTTCATTATTGGAGCATTTGACATTAACTATGTTTTTAAAGCTAAGCTCTTTTGTACGTATGGTTTTATGCTAAGTATGTGCGAGATTCATGTTTTCTTTCAATTTCATGATTTTAAGCACGATCTCATCTCATCGATACTCAAATAAAGCTTCTTCCAACTTACTAAAACTAATATTTGTACCAAAACACGAATACCCATCTAACATGAAACCTCCACACAAAGTACATATCTAAATAACGTAATGTATGTTCATGTGACGTCACGCATACAGGTATGTCAGACGAACGTTCTGACTCGCCCGTAAATCAGTACGCCCTGTTACACGATTTAATTAATTCTCAAACATCCCTGTTTCCTGACCTGTGTAATAATCATTATTTTCCAACAAAATGTACATCTAATTTGTGTGTTATTGGTTGTTATTTGTGTAATAAAATAACACAGTTTATTGTGTCATTATTAGATTACGAACCAATGGACGGTACGGGCGATTTCATTGGCTCGCCTGATGACCGTGCTTTGATTGGAATTGCAGCAATAAAATCGTTTTAGCAAATTAATTAAGGGTTGTTTGTAATTAGCTCTTTAGAATTAAATCATTTGTTGTTTTGATTTTGTAGCAACTAATTAGTGGGTAATATTTTATACATTAAATTCAGCGGGTAGTGTTTTGTTGTTGTATGAATTAATTGCGAAGACATGTGACAGCCATCAACATAGGTACATCTCAAAATGTTTTCTTATTTAAGTACTTCTGATAAACTACTAAACTATAACAAAAACAAGATATTTTTTTAGGAATAAAAAAAAACAGAGTCAAATTTTTCACTGTAAATTTCCAGTTAATTTCCTATTTTATGTCCAAATGTTGCACATTTACTGAATCTATTTTACTCTATTGGTATAAATACTATCTACTTACCTCACATAACATAAATTCTAATATACTGATATATTTTCACACATCCCTCAACCTCATATAGATCCCTATTCCTATATATTTATATTAAACGAAGGGATGTCACCCTCTGCCCTCCAATTTACAAGATATTTAGTTAAAAGGGAACAGCAATTCACGTCGAATGAAGGATTCCAATTGTCTTACATTGAGGACCGTTCACTTCAATTATGTATTTGTTCCTCGATATTGCTTTAGTTGTCTGTTATTTTGTACGTTTTAGCTAAATGTTTTGGGAATAATAGATCTGTTGATAAAGTCGTGGTGGCCTAGTGGGTAAAGAGCCAACCTCTCAAGTATGAGGGTGTGGGTTCGATTCCAGGTCAGGCAAGTACCAATGCAACTTTTCTAAGTTTGTATGTACTTTCTAAGTATATCTTGGACACCAATGGCTGATTAAAAGGTGAAGGAAAACATCTTGAGGAAACCTGGACTATATAGTCTGAAATCACCAACCCGCATTGAGCAAGCGTGGTGATTAATGCTCAATCCTTCTCCACGTGAGAGGAGGCCTGTGCCCAGCAGTGGGACGATACAAAGGCTGTAACAGTAACAGTAACAGATCTGTTGATTGGACGAAATAGTTAAAGACAAATATCATAAGACGCTTTGGTTGGTACCAACTTAGGTGTACCGGAATGTCTACATGTTACATACACTTTTGAGGTGCGAAATCATCATATGACTCGATGCAGCGGGAAGGAGTGACAGAATTTTACTGACTAATACCATCTTTGTTCCTTTTGAATCTTTTTGTGTGCCAGAACCGTACACAAAAGGTTTCCGTCGCTCTCCAACAATAATATAGACCTAGCCTTATTTTAGAACATAGTCATTGATCATGTAAAAAATCAAATGTTGTTTTAAATAAGTAACAAGTCACGGCTTTTGTACTTCTATGATTTAGGTAGATATTCTTCACTTTCAAATAAGTACTTATATAATAAACTAGCCGTTTTCCCGCGGTTTCACTCGCGTCCCGTGTGAGCTACTGCCCGTACCGGGATAAAATATAGCCTATGTTACTCGCAGATAATATAGCTTTCTAATGGTGAAATAATATTTAAAATCGGTCCAGTAGTTTTTGAGTTTATCCATTACAACCAAACAAACAAAAAAACAAAGTTTTCCTCTTTATAATATTAATATAGAAGATTTCTAAAAAAAAGGACACATTAAGTAATATCTCCTGAACAATGCACAGGTATCATAAATCCTCAGTTTTGTAGGGCACAGTAATACAGGTATCGTTTCGACCAAGAATATCTTTCCTTTAGTTTTTTTACACTCATTACTAGAGCGGTTTCCTGCTTTTTTGCCCTTTTTCCGCTGAAAGAGATAAAAAATGAAGATGAACTGGCGAGGTGCGGAGTAAATACGGGGAGCTAGGGATGTGACATTGTTATTGAAAATATTTGTCGATAGATTGTTTAATCTCACAATATCGATAATTTTGCAGAAGAAACCTGATGATAAATTCCGTTTCTCATGAGATACCTCTGTATCGGGCTATATAATGAAAATTAACAGGCAAGTTCATTGCAGTTTTTTTTAGTTTTTAGGTTTGATTTGGTTAAATTATAACAAAAGCAAAGAATATCTCTAGTTAAAATATTTCCGTGATCACGATCACCTTATCCGCTATTATACTCGTAACAGTTACGTTATAAATATCAAAACTATAAGACTTTCCAAATAAGAAGTAATAATCGCTCGTTGACTCTTAACTAAAACACTATAAAAAAGCCGCCATTATGTAACACCATCGATACTACAACATCGACAGCACCCCATCCTTACCGACCGCAGACCGCACGGGCCGGTAGGCACGAAAAGTCGTTCCCAGTTCAAATATATTAGAATATACATTACCCTACGTGACTCCCGCAATGAATGGACGTCTGCCCCGTTGGAGAGAACCCGGAGTATAACGTGGTATAGGTAGGTTGCGTAAATGATGAAATAAAATGAGTTTTATGATTATGTAATGAGAAGGAAGATGTTTTAAGTAAAGGTTGCTTCGTTGGTTCGTTCAATGCATTTTGTTGGTTATGTTCAATGCATGTTAGATGTTGTTTTGAAGTTTTTGAGATAGTTATGAGTTATACATAATATGTATGTAGTAGATGTTCTTACCGAATTCATTTACCGTTTATGTTGTACTCAAGTGTCAGCTGCTAGCGTAGTTTGGTTTGTACACCATCGCACGGTTAGGTATCTATTAAACTTAGGTACACATAACCAAATATAATAAGCTTTTATGAACATCGTAATATACACACGTTCGTATAACTGTATCATGATACATTGCATTTACCATAGTGATATTTTCACCACCAAAAAAACTTTCACACTAAAACCAGAAAACCCCACATTCTCACACACTTTTTCACTGAAATCAAACACCAAACATGATGGTAACTTACGGACTGAATTCAGAATTCCTTCCCTCGTCCCTTATATACGAACCTTATTCGTTCGACCTGAAACTTGCAGTCGACCTGAAAACCTCGGGGTTTCTATTAAATGCGCATGAGTTCAGTACGAGGCTCTTGAAGAAGGGCCGCATTTGTTTCAGGCTTGTTAACTGTCTAATCGGCTAAGGAAGTTTGGGAGATATTAGGCCTATTTGCTGGGTTTGATCAGGATTGATGTAGGATAGAGCTTGATTTTGTTCATTACGAGACACTATTTATAAGTGTTTTATACAACCAAAGTGTAGGAAACCTAATGAAGATAGACGAAAATGACAAAACAGTCCTTATGTCACGTATCAGTTAGATCATACATTTTATTTTGCATTGATGTATTTACTGATTTATCAGCAAGAACGAGCACTATAATAAATTCATCGTCATTCTTGCATTTCTATAATATCTAATGTCTCCATTTTTGATACCCCAAGGATTTGTTAATACGGCCCAGTAAACTATTAAATGAGCCTTTATCTATCCTTCATAATGTATGTAAATTGAAACCGAAACAGAGTGGTATCGGTGAAGTCGCCTTGCTTTTTACAAAACATTTTTATATTTTCAAAAAAGCAACAACGAAAGCAAAAAATTCCAATCTTCAAAAACCAAAGCAACAGCAGACTTTACCAACTTCTATACCAAGTTCCAAGCATAGTGCAGAATTGGAAGCGAAGTCATCAAAGAGCAGTTAGCGAATACTTCAGCAGTTAGGGCACATTACGCAGTACTGGGCGGGACGCAAGTTTCACTCTTCACTGTTTAGTACCCTATTCTGATAGTGGAGCGACAAAATATATCACTTACATATGATATAACCACATATTCATTGCCATAAATTAACATTTCATGTTCGTCGATGGATTTAGAAGGTAATAGTGTAGGCAACTAGGCAATATATTGCAAAAGTTGACACAACGAATTGAAATTTTTAAAGACTTTACAGTCCTATTGGCTGATGTTGATTTAAGTGTCACAGTTAAGTTGTGAAAAAGATTTGAACTTTAGAATAACATCAGAATTGCTATATCTAGCCCTTAACTAAACGTCTAAGTATGTTGTTATTGTATTCACGTCCGAATAACAATCAAGTTTAATTACGAAATGAAGGGTTTTCTACGTCAAGTCATTTTAAAAATACACAAATAAAAAAAACAAAAACCACTCGATAAATTAATCGAGAAACATCTCGATTACTTTCAAGAATCGAGTCGGAATACTCGTCGCCAGCCTGCCGCCGGGGGGGTACACAACAATGACGCGTGCGCTCAAAATAGTCTGCAAATTGAACTATAACTTAGTTTCTTGTGTCTTGCCACTTGAACCGAGCTTGACACGCTCTCTAATTGAAATGGTACTGATTTTCAGTGGTACTTATGTATGTGCATACATTTTGTACAGAAATAGAGATGAATTTATGTTTGCAAAAAGCAAATAGTTTTTTGCTACCTATTCATTTTAGCAAACTTCCGATTTTATGTTTTCTCATATTTTTACTGATCAATTTTATATTTATCATTATTATACTTACGTTATACTCGTGGAAATATTTCAATACATTATTCATACGATTATATTAACAAGCCAATACGCAAATTCGGAAAAATCTGATTCCTATCCGCGAAATGCGTACAAAATCCGCAAAGAATATCCGAAAAATCTTTTTTTCGGTCGTCACTTATCATCATAGATTAAATTTTCACCTTCAGCTAACTGAAAAAATCCATTACTTCCGCCAGATGTCACCGAAATCAAATGTCGCTTGCACAGAAGTGGCGTGGAGACGCTCAAAACATTGTTTTTTCACAAAAAAACTAAATCGAGTTTAATGGTTGGTCAAATTATATTGCAATAGTTACTGCCTCGTTGGTCTAGTGGTCGCAAGCGCGGCTGCTGTTCTCGAGGTCTCGGGTTCGGTTCCCGGGTCGGGCCGAAATCGCTTTGTGGGTTTTCTTGAACTTTCACAAAGCAGCCCGTAGTCTGGAAGTTGGTGATTGATTCCCCCGTGCATGGGAGAGCACGTAAATGTCGGTCCTGCGCCTGATCTCTTTCCGGTCGTGTCGGATTGCCGTCCCATCGGGTTATGAGAGTGAAGGAATAGGGAGTGCACCTGTGTCTGCGCAAATGCTCGTGCACTATAATATGTCCTGCGCAGCTGGCTGATCTCCTTAAATGAGAACAGCCGCCGTGGCCGGAATCGGCCGTGGACGACGCCATTATTGCAATAGGCTATCATAGGATCATATACAAGTTTGTATAAAACGAGAATAGATTATAGTGACTTCATACAAATGTATATTGCGAAACGATCGAATTAATTAACTCAAAGGCTTGTTTACTTAGATGTATATGTACATATGTGATGATTTAATATTTAAATACTGTGATCTTATTTTTAAAACACAACATTTTCCAAAAAACAATGCTATATCTAACGACACACTTGTAACAATCTTACCTGTTTATTGAGGTCTTAAGTAAATTATTTATAGTTATTTACATATTTAGAATAGATATAAAAAACTATCCTAGTAAAACAAAAAAAAACAACTATAACTCAACTATCTTACCCATTTTTTTTTATATATGTCGGAGACAGTCAATAGTACGGACACTAAACGAGACGCAAGCGCGCCATCTGGTGGCATTTCCGGTGAAACAACATTTTGGCGCGCTTGGCAGAGTCGTGGTGGTCAGCGTGGCGTCGGCGGAGCTCAGTCTTGGTCGAGTCGTCGTGCTGCGCACATCTCGAAACTGCCTTTCGTTACGTGTAGTGTACCTAGTGTTATTGTAAAGAGTCTTGTGATTTTTGAATTGTAATGGTTCTTCTAACCTAACAGACAGACATGTGTTGCTGGGGAGTTTGTTCCGCCACTTCTTCTCCCCAAGCCAAAACACATAGGAAGTGGCGAAGGGCGGGCGTTTTGGGGGCTGTCTTTTGTTCCGAATAATTTGAATAAACGTTTTTGAGTTTAGAGTTCTTTTGAGTTATCTCTTTTTACGATTACCCTAGCTGATGTCGGACGATAGTGCCATCCTGATGTTCGCCCATCCGACATCAGAAGTGGGATGCAATCCGAATGCCCACATGTGTTAAGGATTGCCATGCCCACGTGTTCAAAAAGTGAAAAAGTGATGTGCTCGTTTGGAGTGATGTGTGGCGGCCGCTGGTTGATTAGTTTCGAGAGAATTCGCCACGTGAAGACAAACTTTCTGGATTTCTGAGTGCACGTTAGGCACATGCTGCATACCTACCTACAAGTAGAAAATTGATTAAGAACTTCAGCGAAGGTACAAGTATGGTAACCACGGTTATGGTAATGGTATCGATTTCCATTGTGATATGTCAAACTAGCTATTGAAGGTACGCTAGAAAATTAACCGATTTATCTTCTCATTTTCATGTTTCAACAATGACGGTGATTATTGTGCAATATGGCGACAAAATGGAGCATCCCAGCTGGAATTGGAGCCTGACGTGCGATCGTGAGGTCGGAGTGTTGGTGCATCTCCGTGGTGTCTGTGAACGTGAAGCCTTGCTGAACTGCGCGCCATAGCGATGTGCGCAACTTCATGCGCGTTGAGGCGTTGAATGGAAACCCGGTGAGACCGATCCATTTTTGCTTTATGTTGAGGTTATTTGTCTTACGACATTTATAAACTTGAGAGGCAGTTTCAGTCTCGTTGATTGCGCTCCCACTGCGCTTATTAATTGGTGGAATCGTAAATAATCAGAATCAGAAACCGTGAACCTAGGTTTTATCCCAGAGTTGAAAATTATTAGTTACCTGATCTTATCAATATCCTAAAGTTAGAATAATTCAGTTTCTGCTTCATTGATTGATTTAATTGTGCGTCAGACTAAATAAGATCTTAAGTTTAAAGGTACGTTTAAGATTATTGATGTGTTAGACGGGGATAGATGCCTACCAAAGGCACTTGACTCTAAACAAACATGAAAAACACCCCCATGATTGTGTAGGAAAGATAACCGATCACCAAGTACCCCGAGAATTAGAGGTCATAGTTGATAACGGTGGTAGTAAAACCAATTCCGATTAAGAATGGCATGTGTACTCATACTCGAACCTCGGGACCGCATCTCATGAGTAACATGGGACGATGGGTCAGAACTAGAGACCGCACCTCATGAGTAACATGTGGCGATGGGTCTGAGAAATCGTTGGTGCGATTTCTGTCTGTGTTGGTGCACAGGTTGGATGAGTTGAGTATGCATTGCCCTTGAAATCCAGCTCAGATTTGTGATGATGATTTTGCTTTGTTTAACTTGTTGATCGGGCCTCTTTCTAATGTTGTACCGTGTAAATAATGGTCATGTTTACCAGTTGAAAGTCTGACTAGCAATTAGATCTTTCTTTGATTTCGCGCTCGATTTAGTTAAAGTTAAAATCGATTAAAAGTCATTAACCGGATAAGAAGATGCCAGAGGGCCAAGTACCATTCAAAGTCAATGAAAATTCAGAAGAGTAAAGACTTAGGTTCTCAGTTCGTGTGGTCGGTTAGAAGTCGGAATCTCTCGGTGGAAGAGTAGACCGTGGATGCGCGGTGTGCGCTTAACCCTGGCGGAGGTCGGGTTTTGTAGAGACCACAGAGAGTCAAGTGGTTGACTGGCGCTCCTGGCGATCCTGGGACGCGTGAGTGTGTGTGTGTGGGCTAGTAGTAGCCATAGGCCACGAATGAGAGACCTAGAGTTTTGGTTATTGATTTTATGAAATGTAGAGTTAGAGTTGTTACCTGTGAAAGTTTGGTACTCGGTTGCTCCAGGTATAGCTTTTGAGAACTTGATGTCTCCTAGATTGTTTGTTAAAGACCTAATTGAGGCCATTTAAAGTTTATTTTAAATTCCTTAAGGGAAGTCCCTGGTTAAGGGAAGTCCCTGGTTAAGGGAAGTCCCTGGTTAAGGGAAGTCCCTGGTTAAGGGAAGTCCCTGGTTAAGGGAAGTCCCTGGTTAAGGGAAGCCCCTGGTTTAAGGGAAGCCCCTGTTTAGGGAAGCCTCTGGTAAAGAGAAGTCCCTACCCTAGTTAAGGGAACCTGGTTGAGGGAAACCCCTATTTATGAAAAGTCCCTGGTTAAGGGAGCATCCTAGTCTTAACAAATGTTTTAACAAAGCTTCACAATAGCTGAGCTTGATGATATGGTCAGGAGTGGCCGAGGCAAAAGTACTGCGCTGTGTTTGTGTTGTTGCAGATTAAACCCACGAGGACGTGGGTCTACGCAGGATGGCCGTGTCGGAGACAGTCAATAGTACGGACACTAAACGAGACGCAAGCGCGCCATCTGGTGGCATTTCCGGTGAAACAACATTTTGGCGCGCTTGGCAGAGTCGTGGTGGTCAGCGTGGCGTCGGCGGAGCTCAGTCTTGGTCGAGTCGTCGTGCTGCGCACATCTCGAAACTGCCTTTCGTTACGTGTAGTGTACCTAGTGTTATTGTAAAGAGTCTTGTGATTTTTGAATTGTAATGGTTCTTCTAACCTAACAGACAGACATGTGTTGCTGGGGAGTTTGTTCCGCCACTTCTTCTCCCCAAGCCAAAACACATAGGAAGTGGCGAAGGGCGGGCGTTTTGGGGGCTGTCTTTTGTTCCGAATAATTTGAATAAACGTTTTTGAGTTTAGAGTTCTTTTGAGTTATCTCTTTTTACGATTACCCTAGCTGATGTCGGACGATAGTGCCATCCTGATGTTCGCCCATCCGACATATAAAACAACCGTTTATTTCGCACACGGAAACAAACCAGCTCCATTCCTTTCCCACAGGCTGTGCCACTGAAACACAAAGTTTTTTTTAATCGTCAGACAGTCGGACAGACATTAATCAACGTCGATCAATCGCAGGCACTACTTCACCAACAAATTGGGAAAGCTATGGAGTTTTTTATGGGAATCCGGCCTTTTGTCTTGTGTCAGTAGGTTCTGGTATTTTAGTTGATTAGGATACGAGTGGCTTTAGGTGATTGAAAATATTGTTATGGAATCCCGGTCAGATATGTGATTTACAAATTGAAATAGATAGATTTCAATACAATAATCAATAGCCTAATAATTATCTTTATAAATGTACACACTATATATATATACAAACTTAAACTACTTATCTTTCTAAAGAACTAAAAATAAAATACTATATACAAAATATATATAAACATAAAACATAATATAAAAGGGCATCGATCAGGCGTCGAAGTATTCCTCCACATCACTGTCCTCCGGAAACGTGCCCAGAAGACTGGCTGCATTGCCACGTTGAATGGCAATGCTAATTCTTTGTCCAAAGAATAAGCCAGCCCTCTGGTCACGCGAAGCGTCGACAAGCCTTTTCGCGATGTCCTTGTAAAGTAACCGCGAACTCGGGCCCCACGGTCCGAGCGTTTCGACCCCAAACGGCTCAAAACTATAATTTCCAATAAGGGTATTATATTTGCGCCGCTTGGTGGTCTCTGCAGAAGCTGCAGCCGCCCCAGCACAGCATGCCGTGCTAGGAAGATGTGATGGCGCCAGGGTGTCGACGCATGTTGCGTCCCACACCAAGGGCCTACCCATCTTCCATGGCAACAACGTCATACCATCTGGCCTCTTTCCATCGTCACGCACCAGTCCATTAGGCTCTAACACGGCTGGTACGCCGGCGGTGGAAAGAGCACGACGGATAATGTCGTTAATGCTGGCATGCCGTGCAATACGACCAGCACTTCTGCAGCACGACAGACCATGGTGCCCGAGGCTGTCGACAGCTTCACCGCAATGGCAGCGATGCGGAGCAACACAGGGAGCGCCTAATCGAATAATTGAAATATTGAAATCGAATCATTGAAATATTTTTTTTTAAATCGCGTTTTGGTCACGTGGACGAAATTGACGTGGAGTTGATGAATGAGTCATTGCAAAAATTGTTGATGATCCAAGAGAGACAAAAAAACTAATTACTATAATAATTAAATTAATTACTAATCCTAAAATTATACAAGAAAATTGCTATTTATAATTAGATATTTTTATATTTTAACCATTCATGTCGTCATTATTTTTGAAAGGTTTTATATACTCATATACTTTTTTCTTAGATTGACAAAACGAAACAATTAAACTAATAATAACTATGACTAAAGCTTTTAGAATTCCTAATTAAATTAAAATATTACATAGCAAATTCATAAAATCAACATTCATTATTTATATTAATAACAAAATCCAAAATTTCATTAACACACAGCGAATATGGAAGAGTCCAATCTGACTTTATAATTCTATGGTATAAGTCGAATTGTCTGAAGACAACTAACTTTGCATATTTCTGTATTAATAATTACGAACTCTGTATAGCGCATTAAATGCGATTTATTCCGATTTGCAGATTTTATTATGGTTGAGGTGCAGTGGTTGGTGGTATGGTAAGGTCGGGGTTTGATTACGTTTTTAAGTTTCATGTACGAGAGAAAATGGGTGACTGAATTTCATCTTCTTCAAAATAAAGTGGAAGTCAAAACTTATTTTGTAAAAGTAGAAGTAATCTGTTTCCTGAAATCATCATCCATGGTGTTGTAATGTATGTTTGGTCTTTGAATGGGCCATGATCTTTGAGTTGTTTTCGGTGTTTTTTCTCAAGGTAGTCAGATATCGAACACCAACTGTATCTTGTTTTTAAACGAAATATGTGTAAAAGTGTTGATTTTAACCTAATTGCAAAACAAATAGCATTTATCATTATCATTTAAATATGTGTTAAGTATGATTTTTCCACTCAACATGTTTGTTTTTATAAACTTAGAAAAACTCTTCCCTCACTGAAAATACATTTTTAAGAAAACATAAAAATATCGTAGAGTGAAGCTACGCGCTACGCGGCTACGGCGTGCTACGAGCTACGCCCCCCAACTTACGTATTCGGTATTTCTCGGTCGACGTCACCGTCTTCGCGAGTCGTCGACTCTTCACGGCCCAATGCGCGCGCGCACTCCCGCTACCATAGATCGTATTATGAGATTTGTTAAAGGATTGCGTGGATTTTCTTCACAATGAAATCTTTTGGGTAAAAGGATATAATTTTGTTGAAATAATGATGTAAAGAGTTAATATTGGCAGTGGTTTGTTAGATAACATAAATGTGTCTTTCTAAGTCACAAAATTACCTACCCTCCATTCTTGGCCTCTGGCTAAATTGCCTCTTTTACACAATTTTGTTTGTAGAAGTTGTAAGACGGATTAATACTTATTTGATTCCACGGCATGC
Source organism: Helicoverpa assulta (assembly GCA_963856015.1). Classification (NCBI taxonomy): domain Eukaryota; kingdom Metazoa; phylum Arthropoda; class Insecta; order Lepidoptera; family Noctuidae; genus Helicoverpa; species Helicoverpa assulta. The sequence continues at coordinate 7,354,805 of CAWLCW010000027.1, forward strand.
CATAGTTCTAAATATAGTGATGGTACGTGAATCTCGAGAAGACGTACGCAGCGTATCTCGCGGCGTGTTAAGTAGCTCAGCTGATCCGCACTGACACGAGACTGAGACCAACACTATCTACTGACTGCTGTGGAATTTAGAGAGATGTTAACACCTAAAATAAAACAAAAGTGTAATCATTTACTCCATGTTATATCCACAATTTTAACCAAGGAATCAACACAAGACTGAAAAATGGCTTTAACATATAATTTAAATAAAAAATCGGTAAAAAAACTTTTAAGTTAAACGGTTTTATCTTATGTGCACTGAAAACTAGAAAATAAAAAAATAGTTACTTACCTGTCAACCTACGTAGGTGGGGCCCATTAACTATTGCTGTAGTACTTTCTTCTAGAGGTATAATAGGTGTGGATTGCATCGACTTACTATAATCGTAACTGGAGATTTTGACAATCAATAATCAGCCGTAGCGGTTTCACCAGCGAACGATCTACCAAAGTATAAAGATATGCTTTGCTATAGGTAGGATTTCACAGGGGCCCCACGTTTTTATTTTAGTCTAATATGACCGGGACCACCTACGTAGGTTGACAGGTAAGTAACTATTTTTTTATTTTCTAGTTTTCAGTGCACATAAGATAAAACCGTTTAACTTCAAAGTTTTTTTACCGATTTTTTATTTTCTAGTTCTTAGTATTTAATGAAAATGCCTACCGAATATTCCTCATTCTATCTAATTCATTTAGTGCATCATTATTACACGGTCTCTTACCTGACAATTTATTACAATCTAATTCCTCAATACATAGCCCTTCCCGATACCTTTTTTTTTAACGACCCCAAAAATCATCACATGACCTCTCCTGCTGTGGGTCAGCAGCGGTGAGGGAGTGCCAGACTCTTGACTAAAAACCGTTTTGTTCCGTCGTAGGCCTTTTATGTACCAGGGCCGCAGTAACTCTTTCGAACAATCTCGCAGCCCAGGCAGGCCTTGGCCCTGTTGGGCCCCGCTGGAGTTACTGACAGTTTTCTACTTGTGAAGCCCTTTCATTTGATACCCATATTGGTGGGATTGATAAAAAATTGTTATCAGCCATTTGGTAGCGGCGGCCATCTTAGATTTCAATTTTGCATAGTAAATTGTACCTCTATTCTATTTGTTGAGACCTTTCATTTGATACTCATGTTGATGGGATTTATAAAACCTAAGTTATCCGCCATTTTGTAGAGGCCGCCATCTTGGATTTTAATTTTATATAGTACATTGTATTCTACTGGTTGAGAACTTTCATTTGATACCCATATTGATGGGATTGATAAAACCTACGTTATCCGCCATTTTGTAGCGGCCGCCATCTTGGATTTCAATTTTTTATAGTAAATTGTATTCTACTTGTTGAGACCTTTCATTTGATACCCATGTTGATGGGATTTATAAAACCTAAGTTATCCGCCATTTTGTAGAGGCCGCCATCTTGGATTTTAATTTTATATAGTACATTGTATTCTACTGGTTGAGAACTTTCATTTGATACCCATATTGATGGGATTGATAAAACCTACGTTATCCGCCATTTTGTAGCGGCCGCCATCTTGGATTTCAATTTTTTATAGTATATTGTATTCTGCTTGTTGAGCCCTTTCATTTGATACCCATATTGATGGGATTGATAAAATCTACGTTATCCGCCATTTTGTGCCGGCGGCCATATTGGATTTACAATGTTATTGATATTACTATATTGTATTGTCATCGGAATTGTAGGTGTATACAAAATTTCAGATTAATCGGTTGACAGGAAGAGGGTGAAATTTGAATTACTAAATTTGACCCAAGAATGAATAAATAATAAATAAAAAAAAACAAACGGGGTGAGCTAAATAAAACCGTTTAAAAAATATCTTTTTTTCTCTCTGTGCCTACTTCAGGGGTACTTATCTCCCATTGCATTTTGGTAATATTTTAATGGTCTATTTTACAATTTAACACGTATATAATATACCTATTGACCTAAAGATATGCCTTAGGAAATAAAAGTCAAATTTTCGTATGACGTCATCATCTCCCGAGCCTTTTCCCAACCTTGTTGGGGTCGGCTTTCAATCTAGTACCATAGCCGGATGCAACTGAGTACCTACCAGTGTTTTTTTTAGGTTTTCATACGACGTAACGGTTGTATGATTTGTAAGTAAGTCAACATAAACGCCTATCCACAAAAAACTTAAAATAAATCATATCAAATCTATCAGCTCTATATCAGTCAAATGAAATCGCGGGTGTTCGTCGTGGCGTGTAACGGGTGTGGAGGTGGCGTGGCGGCTGCGTGACGGAGCCGAGACGCGCCGATATCGTACGTTTGCCATTTCACTTAACTTTATATTTACTAGCAACCTTTGTAGGTTTGTGCCTTGTACGTTATAGAGCAGATGTCAAAAGATCTACTGCATATTGAAAGGATGTGAACTTAAAAGGTTTTAACATAATTTGACATTGATAAATAATTTTTCATAAAAAATACACCGGGTATATAATAAGATATATAGATAAGTTGACGTATTATATAAGATAAACAGGCGTTTTCAAGGAATTGGCTCTTCTAAATAAACAAACGTAGATTGGCTACAATTATAAACAGTAAAAGTAAATCCATGTTTGTTATAGTTGTAATGCTATAACTATTAAATGAACATGTCAGTCAATTCTCACAATATATGTTTTCCTTAAATACTAACAGATATCTGTTAGTATTGTGTGCATTTCAAATAGAACATCAACTTATGTATCAGCACAGAGAGTTACATAATATACTCGTACGTGACAATTCACAAAAAGGAACGTCGAAGAATTTCGCAGTAGCCATTTGATGCATTTTATACGAGAAAACTTTAACGTAAAAGCCTTGCAGAATATTTACGTAGAAGTCGTGGTATTTTATAATGTCCCTAGAATTGAATTCCTGAGTCTTTACGTGTTTTCGATAAGAGTCCGCTAAGTAAATTATTACATATTTGTTTATATATTTGGTAAAAGCAATACATAACAAAAATACAATAAAAAAAATCTATTAAGCTCAAACCGAGTCCATTTAAAACACTGTTTAGAGCTAACAAAACCATTTAAGTAATTTATAGAAAATACATTTCAATAAAAAAATAACTTCTAATGCTTTAAAAACTGCTTTCATTTAAAACGAGCTCAGTAATTCAACAATACCTATTCTTCATAATACGCAGATAGATACATATTTATCTTTTTCAGGGCACGTACAAGAAATACTGTGCAGTGTAGTGTGAAGCGATTGTGAACAAATCAAGCGTCCACCTAATCAGAACCTCATTTCTCCTTAAACAGCCCTTCCTTAGTGTAACGTATACTATGGACTTGTTGAAATATGGGAAATGTTTTGAAATAGGTACTTATCTTTTTTGATAGAGGATTATCTCACGTTGAACCATGATTTAAAATATGTGTTGACTTAACTGAATTACTGGTAGGTAACTAATTAAATTAAATTCAAGATAGTTTTTTATCTATAGGTTTATATTTTAGGTAAATAGTTTTATTGAATTAAGTACTAATATGCAATCTGCATTATGGCAAGAGGTTGGATGACGTAGGCGATCATTTTATTTTCACTGTTAAGTGAATAAGGTTATTTTATTTATAGGTAAAACGTGATTGGTTATAAAAAGGATCAAGAGGTGTGGATAGCGGTGGGATACTTCAGGTTAGGAATGACATAACAATAAAACGACGTCCTTGCTTATTTAATTTGGACCGAAATAATTTATTCAAATGCAGAACTAATAAAAACTACATGTAATTAATATAATTAAAACACGTTATTATTTTTATATAAACTAAGATTTATTAATGCTCAATCCTTTTCCGTGTGAGAGGAGGCCTGTGCCCAGCAGTGGGATGATAAAAAAAATGCTGTAACAGTAACAGTAAGATTTATCCAAACTTCAGAGTTTCTATAGTCACATAAACAATTTCCTCGAGGACAATATCTTGGTATATTCGCTTAGAAATATAATTTAATCCGCGCGCGTGGTCACATTGTGTGGCCGTGAAGATCCCTCTTTTTTACGTACATAAAGACTATGTATGAAGGTTCGGTATACATATGTAGTACCGGGTACTATCATAATCTGTGGTATTTCAGTATATGTCGTACTGCTTACTATCATAATATATAGTACTAGCCGTTTTCCCGCGGTTTTACCCGCGTCCCGTGGTAACTACTGCCCGTACCGGGATAGAATATAGCCTATGTTACTCGTGGATAGTGTAGCTTTCGAATGGTGAAAGAATTTTTGAAAACGGCCCAGTAGTTTTTGAGCCCATTCATTACAACCAAACAAACAAACAAAGTTTTCCTCTTTATAATATTAGTATAGATAGTATAGATGTAGGTATATATTTTGTAGGTATTTTTTAGTTCAAATAAAGTTAACATAAGGTATACCATGCACAACGTGCTATTTGTGGTGCTGAAGAATCCGGATCTCGAAACTTACTTTCTATAGGGTCTTATTAACTGATCACAAGTCGAAGTCTAACTGTAATGTTTCTGTAAGACGTTTAATAAGGCTAGGTAACCTCGAATACCAAATACATAGTCTACGCCTGATTCGATAACAAACAGTACAAAATCGCTTGACTTGTCCCAGACAATCAAAAGGCCATATGTTAATGATCAATTCGCAAGCAAATCACAGTAATTAGGCACACGAGTATTGTTGCTAAACTCATCCATTATAGAACAATATGGCGTTGTTACTGTTTCACAGGTGATCGAGTCTGCCTGTGTTCAGTTATGCGTTAGCGCGGGTTTGTGTCCTAATTGGAAGCTTGGTGTTCAAAATGATGAAATTGTTATTGTATTTCTGTGTGGATTTTGAATTAAGAGAAATTTCAGTGATGGAATAATTTAAAAAAGAGACATATTACCTAGTGTCTGAAACTAATAGGTGCATTTATTTCCACATCTTAAAAATGATTCTATAAGATGATCATTCGTTAAAAAACTAGTGCATTAACCTCCCCACTCAGAGACATTTAATGGTTACTTAAGCCATTCCTTAGTGAAGGATTTGTATGACATTCCGTCACTAAGGAGTGACTTAAGTAAATGTCTCTGGGTGGAGAGGTAAGACATATACCATCAAATGTTACACTTGTGGGTTCAGCGAAAAGCAGTGTCAGACTTTAACTGACCAAAACTTAACTACCTCTGTTCCTTCTTGAGCCTTTTGTGAACTTGGGTTGCAGTAGCTCTTTCGAGGAATCCGAATAGCCATTATAATGTCGTATAAACCTGCCTAGGATTAAAAAAAACCTTCTTACTTACAAATAGGTACATTTCAAGTAAGTAGACAAATGGTCGGGAGTTTTAACTGTCTGTGTAGTAAACATACCTACGTTTACATACATACTTTTAACTGTCTAGTATTAAACCTACGTTAACATACATACTGAAACCTGTAAGAATTCAGGCGACGGCTCGCGGCTGATCCCTGGAATAAGATTTGAGATCAGCACAGTTTGTATTCAGCGGGTTCGGGAGACCTCACTGAGTTTAAGATAAATAGCCTGAGGATAAGGAATTACTTTCGTGAGACAAATGTTTATGTTAGTAGTTTTAATGAACATAGTGATGCTTCCAACTAATTAAACCTTTTAAGATAAAAAAATAATCAGTAAATTGCTACAATATACAGTGTAATAAATTATATTGCAATTAGTTTAAAATTAGTAAGTGCTTAGTCTTAATAGCCGAAAATCGATTTCAGTGGCGTGCACTTGGAGAGGCCTATGTTCAGCAGTGGACTGCGATAGGCTGATGATGATGATGAAGTGCTTAGCCTGTACGATTGAATTCTATGAAATAAAACATAAAAAATACTAGTAAATTATTATTAGTGTTCGAAACTAGCCAGTAAAAAAAAAACATAAGCCTTTATGGTTTAGATATTTTATTTAATCAGCTACCCACATTGAGCTGGCGTGGTGATCCTTCTCTGTCTGAGAGGAGGCCTGTGCCTGAAATGATAAAGCATTTATTGCAGTAAAAATATCTTTAAATAAGTACTATAATTTTCCTTCTTATCCAACAGCTAAAAATCTTAGCAAAAACGAATGAAGATCGGGACGTGCCTCACGCAGTATTGGACACGAATGGTTCACAGTAACGCCGACTACATAATATATTGTCTATGAAATACATAGACTATGTACTCTATTGTTAGAGTTATTCTCTATTGTCCACTCACAATATGGTTTACAATAACTTATCTAGGTATAATAGGTATTGTGACTGATTCTGTTAGCTATTAATTTGGTTATGGATTTGATTGGAAATTGATTTCAGATGACATTGGTGGTATTGGAACGTATTCATATTATATAGGTAAGGACAATGCAACATGCATTATGACCTATTAATGGCAAAAAATATCACTGATTTTTGTCTCCAAAACCCAAGTTCACCGACTACCTATACTAAGTCTTTCTGAACTGCCTCGTTGGTCTAGTGGTCGCAAGCGTGGCTGCTGTGCTCGAGGTCTCGGGTTCGATTCCCGGGTCGGGCCGAAATCGCTTTGTGGGTTTTCTTAAAACTTTCACAAAGCAGCCCGTAGTCTGGAAGTTGGTGATTGATTCACCCGTGCATCGGAGAGCACGTAAATGTCGGTCCTGCGCCTGATCTCTTTCCGGTCGTGTCGGATTGCCGTCCCATCGGGCTGAGAGTGAAGGAATAGGGAGTGCACCTGTGTCTGCGCAAATGCTCGTGCACTATAATATGTCCTGCGCAGCTGGCTGATCTCCTTAAATGAGAACAGCCGCCGTGGTTGAAATCGGCCGTGGACGCCATTACACTAAGTCTTTCTGAAAACGACCGTTTACTTTAAAAATTGGTAAAAATTCAAAATATCAGTTGATTATGAAAACTGATGCATTTGCTGTCGGGAATTTGGGCGTAAATGAATTATAGTTTAATTATTTACTTTCATACTTTGAACAAAACAATATCAAAAAGTTAACGTCAGTTTCCCACGAGATTTAAAATGCTTTTATCCTCATAAAACTCAACAAGAAACATTTATTTCAACCCCACGAAAAACCATACGTTAAACAGATCCGGGCACACATAAATATAATTTGTGAGACCCTAAATAGATAATACAATTTCCAAGATATAAAGTCAAAGAGCTTTCTCCCCCTTTCACCCTGCTTCACCCCCTCTCACCCTCTCGGTGTCGCAATAAACTTAATTACGTTAATACGACCTCAATACGTGACGCTTAGGGGTGTACATCAATTTGAGAATATTATAATTAACATGTTATATATTATAATTATAAGGAGCTGCTTTTGGGTGGGGAATTAGAAGCCAGGTGGTACAGTGAAGGTAGTTTGTGAAGATGTTACAAGGATTTATAATTTAATGTCTAATTAAAATACTGATATAGTTTTTTGACATAATCAAAAGGCGTTAAGTCAAACTTATAATAATATCATTCATATTTAGCAAGTTCCTTCAAAATATATTTGTGGAATCATAACACTGATAGATGCATTAGTCACGTCAGTGTTTTTCATCATTCATTACACACATATGTATTTACCGTATTTACTCCCATTATATCTTGCTTCATTTAAACTAGAACTTAGTAAGTCCAAATAGCACCCACCAGATACCAGTCCCAACCGTTACTAAAACCAGCACCAACCATATAAAAACCCTTGGAAAAATTCCAGAATTTTCCAGTTTTACAGCCGTACGTGTCAATCGTCTAACCCGTACAGTCACAGTCGCAGTCATTACCAGCTAATTACGTGACGCAGCGAGCGTGGGCAATTAGCGAGACGTGCGAGCGACGCGCGTCGTACGAATCAAATCTTTGTCTGTAGATGCTTTTAGTTTTTATACCTCTAATGTTGTGATGATATTTGTGGCAGTGTTAAAATAAGGGCTTTGTTTTCTTAGTGGTTTTAAAGGGGTTAAAATGTGTATATGTGAATTGGAAGAGTGTTAAAGATGATGGGTTTGTGAATTGTTTGTTCCGGCTCTTCATACACTTGGCTAGCGTATCGTATCAGTGATATGCTAAGAAGTAGCTGAAGGCCCTGATAAAAATTTCGGACGAGTTAAGCGTGACGTTAGAATACATACCATTTTTGAATTAGGTGATAAGCAAGCCAAGGAAACCAAAGTAGATACCTACCACACAAAAAACAGTAAACAACAAAACATTAAATTCCCTCATAACCCATTTTCTACCGATACAAGTTATTTGATAGAACCAATCAAAATCTCATCTCTCAACTATTACGTAACATTTGCAAGGTGCACTAAAACGCCTTTAGATTGCATCGCCTATCTGCTGTGCAATTACGTTCGCCGCCATGTTGAAGTCGGCCGATCAGTTGATCAGCTGATCATGCGGTAACTGATCGAGTGATCATGCGACAGCCGATCGTGGCTGATGAGAAATTTACCGCCCGGCCGGCTGCCAGGTTAGTCGGTTTAAAATTGATGTTAAATTTTCCAAGATTAAGGTCGGGTTTAGTGGAAGGTTTTTCGATCGGAAGTTTTATGTTCGGATTGGTTTAGGTAAGCGCAGCTTTAAAACACTTTGAGGTTATCACTAACTAATATCTATTACGGCATGATTTTCCTAATAATAAAATGGTTGTAATTGGCGTTAGGGTGTGAAGCGAGAATATAAGCTTGTGCAAGCTAATGCCAAAATAATGTTCAATTATCTAAAGGTATGATGTATTAGGTACGAATAATTTTAATAACCACAGGTCTACTGAGTACAAAAAAATTGTACATCTGATTCAAATAAGTAGTGAATGAAGATTATTCAGCTTAGATCGTTCCTCAATGTAAGTAGGTAGCTAACCTAACTATGTAAATATAAACAGATGCAACTAATAAAACTTCAACATTTGTACATATACTTGAACTGTAGCTACAATATTTAGTAACAAATGTTCCACTTATCTCAAGGACGTCTCAATTTCACCCCCGGGATGGGGACCAAACTATTGTTATCAAAATGATGATGTTAAGTGATTCGTTATTATTAAATTGTAGTTAGATTACAAATTATACGGATGAATGTCAGTAAAAGCGTTTTGGGAAACTATTAAACACTTTATGTAAGTAAACAACTGTTTCCCGCAGTTCCACCCGCATTTTGAGATAGCTTCTTCTCTTACCCGGATAGAAAGTATCGAGACTATCTGTATAACTCAACGAATTTCATTTAAATGGGTTCAGTTGTTTTGACGAAAAATGCGACAAGTAGACAGTCAGGTTTAGTGATTGCGTATTTGTAAGGATAAAATTAGTACCTTATTACTTACGAGGTTAAAATATACATAACCCATATAAAAACACGAATCTTTAAGTAAAAATGTGTAACAAACAGGAATCCTTTAATAATCCCCAAATTAACTAGCCGGGGGTGAGATTGTGAACATCGATGTTACGCCTCATTAGCTCATGTACTAATCATTGTAAAGGCTTGTGCTCAAGGGAAATATTACTGAGAAAATGTTCTGAAAAAATCTGAAAAGGACAATAAACTGGAAAAGTACACACATCTAAGTCATGCGGTAGTTTTTTGGAGGTCCTATAGAAGTCCTAACTATGTACTATTTCAAAAACTCATGAAAATTGAGAACGCAGGTACATTTTCTTAATATTTAGCGCAGACTTAGAAACTTTTTAACTAAGTTCAATATTTTCCTGGTCTATTATTAGGAACCCTGTACAAGCGATTCTGAACACAGAGCTTCTGATGTTAACTACCTATTTATAAAACAGAAATCCTCGCAATGGTAACGCAGAATCTCGAAGTATTGGGCAATGGCACCCAGCACCTTTTTCTACCATTAATACTGTCCTATTTGTAAATATCTATACTAATATTATAAAGCTGAAGAGTTTGTTTGTTTGTTTGTTTGAACGCGCTAATCTCAGGAACTACTGGTCCGATTTGAAAATTTCTTTCAGTGTAAGATAGCCCATTTATCGAGAAAGGCTATAGGCTACTTTTTATCCCGGTACGGGAGGTAGTTCCCACGGGATGCGGGTGAAACCGCTGGCAGAAGCTAGTGTAGGTATAAAAATCGTACATTAAATTAAGCCCTTACACGGTGACGAAGCACTAACGAATACAACCTAGCTATTTATCTTCGATCTAAAGTGTCCGGCCGTAGCCCAGCCCAGTACCGGACCGATCCATCCCTCAGGACTAATCGACCGTACCCGAACCGTGCCAAACCAAGATTAATAAATGACGCTTAAAATTCAACCTTTTTTCGGCTAAGCTAATGGCGCAAAAATAATTAGCCGTTTTTTATAGCCGTTTCTAACGGGAGAGAATTTATTATTGGATTTACTCGTTGTTTTTGCTTTTACTGTGCGAATGAGTTATGATTTTGTTTTTTTTTTATGTTTATTATTTTTTTGGGAGTTGTTTTGTTTTAAATGTGTTACGTTTTAGGTAGGTCAATGTGTAACAAAGGTGAAATACCTAAGCATGGGTTTCGTTGAGCATTGTGTACCTATTTAAGTTTGACTATATTAGGTTTCTGAGTTACGATTTCTACAAAAATTTATCGTGGTCTTATATTAGTCTTAAGAGATATTCCCATTTAGAAAATTGCCAGCAACTTTGCAATTATCGCCATTGCTGTCTCCAGTCTATTAAAAACAAAATGTAATGATGAAATTATACTTAATTCTCTTTTTTGTTTCATTAAACCATTGGTATACCCTAAAAAAGATAAGCAACGGTCCTTCATTACTGGAAATTGCTAGGTATCAATTTTAGAGAAACGCGATTAATATTTCACGTAGCCACTTCAGTATTAAATGCTATGGTAATCATAAGTGCCTATAACACTTCAATACCTAGCATTTCCAATTTTGATATAGCTAAAGCTAAATACACATAGGTACAAATCAATCAGTCGAAGTGCTAATCCATCAGTGTGTATTGGAATTACCTCGAGGCGAGGCTCTGCTATACATTAGCATGTTTCACTGGATTTGATACTAGTTTACATGTGTGCTGACATATTCTAGTATTTGTGGTTATAAGGTATTATGGTGAGACCGCTATATTTGATGTAGTTCCAAAAAGTTGGTGAATTCTTTTGCAACCTTATAAAAATCGTAACCCATTGTTTTCTAAAACTTTGTAATTCTTTTCTTTTGTTTTTGTATATCTTGTAAGTATATAGATGCATTTTTTTGTCTAGACTGATTAAACCATTCGAGGATTAAACATAGTGCACTATTGACAGTGACGTCCGCAACACGAATGACTGAATCTACTGCTGGGTTTTTCATGCATACCTAATTGTATTTATTTATATGGCTTTTCTGAAAATGATGTGTTCTGTTATGTAACTATTCGCTCTGATGTTTTAAGTAGGTAGTTCTTATTTAAATTTAAACAATTTTATGATTGAAGAAATAAGTCTGTCCATTTATTTCATTACTTTAGTTATTAATGGTTTAGAAACAGTACGTAGATACCGATTTAAATGTAATTTGACATAAAATTGTATAAGCTCTAAGCTTCTTTGGGTAAAAATTTAAAAAAATATTATCAAAAGCATAAAGCAAATAAATAAATGTTAGGTTAACAATTAAATAACAAGCCAAATATATTTCACTGTTTATTGAATTTTGAATATAATATCGTTATAGATAGGTATTTACAATAGTATTCGAATGTTCTGAACTACAATATACTTTCGTAATACTACATTTCAAATAAATAATAGTACACAACCAATAACCTTCTACCATACATAGATATAGTTTGGTATTTGAGGAAGCGTCTGAGTTCATTTAAAAAGCTTCAGAATTGAAAGAACTTTCTCTGAAATTAAATGTACTGTCTCTGAATTTAAATGAACTTTAATGAACCGATTCGTATGTACATTGAAGAACATATAAATTTACAAAAGTAGAAGCTCTACGTTACTCTGAAATCTTCGTTTTTGCGGCAGTGATGATTTTATATATTCTCAATCTGCTTTAACGATACAGGTACTTATAATAACATATGTTTTTAAATTACTGAGTTGTGATCTATTTCACTAGTAAGTAGGTATATATAACTCTTTGGTATACATCCAGTGATATATTTAAACTATGGCTAGCTAAAACTTGTTGCGTGGTTCATTTTAAAATGTTGTGATTAAAATTAAATTAAATTATTTCGGCATTATTCGTCTTGCTCACATTTAGGTAATTCTATGAATGTTGGTAACAATCATTTTTACTTATTACTTCTAAAATATTACGTCAAAATTTTAAAAATATTTCAATATACTCAAAAATGTGTATAAATCAAATGAAAAAATGTATGTAAAAAAACTACTTGTAACTTTTTACTAATAATTTTCAATAAAAGGGACGGTAATGCTATAATAAATGTAATAAAAATGTAAAATAAAATATTCTGATACAAAATTGGTGTTTCTAATGAGCGATTTAGACTTTACGGGAAAATATCATGGGGTTTGTATATTGGCGTCATTACCTGTAATATTGCATTTTGGCACATTTCATATCGCTATATTATATGCTATTATATATTATACTATATCATTATATAAATATTGATATAATCTACATTATTAAACCGAACATCGATAGATATATCTAGCTATATGACAATATAACTTCAACGTTAACATTTATAAAGCCGTGTCACATATACATACAAATTATTTAAAAGCATAAGGTAATAAATGAAAGAAAACCAAAATTATTTGTATATTTTTTACTTTTTTATCACATGGATTACACAAATCTCAAATCAATTAATCAGACTTTTTAGGGTTAATAATTTGAAGTCATCTTGTATAATTTAACATCACATTTAAAGTCAGAATATACATTATGACGTCAAATGATCAACGAATACAACGTCATAGAAAACAACAAAAGGGAGTACAATTTCAATATTTTAAAATTAGCGAAATTTTTTAAACAATTGCAAAACGCCACTGGCTTGAGCAAACAGTTGCTTTAATTGAAGAAAACATCAAAACATTTATTTCAAAATTACATTTTTTTTTCGTCATTTTTAGACACGTTTATTGTATGTACTTTTTAACTCGATAAAACTACTTGCAAAATTAACATCGGAAGCTCAATTTTTAAATTTCAAACTGCCGACCATTTTAAATAGGCCTCTACATGCAAGCGAATCACAAAACTTTGCTTCGTAAATCAATATAGAGTAGAGATCTAGCTAAACTGGCTTTTAAATAACATGTAACATCGGTTTGATATGTTTTATGTACTATATGTTATTTTAGGCGTATTCGCTTTATTCTCGTCATAAGATTGTGTTTATATTAACAACCCATCTTCATAATATATGGAAACCCTTAAGTTACAACTATTTACAATTACAATAACATACGACACCGAAAATGGTAACGTAACTATGCTAAACGAGATTATATAGTTAGGCCTACCCAAATATCCAAATATGATTTTTCCAAAAACGCGTAAAATTAAACAAAAGCTAACGACAATTTCATCAAGTAACATAAAACTTTATTTCAACGCATCATTGGAGAAAACATTTACACAGCTGCACTTACTTCACATTCGCATAATACTAACAGAAACAAAAATATACAATCAATAAAAACCTACTATGTATAAATATAACAGCCCCTAGAATTTTACTATTCAATAGTAAAATTGTTCAATTAACTATTTTATACAATAGTTCATATAAATAAGGTTATGGTACGTAAAAGCAGTGTCGAAATTGAAATACAAATAGTCCTTTATAATAGTCTTGAACCAGCGAATTCTGGTAATTTCGAAGCTGGTCCAATAAAGGCTGCCACACATTATATCGCTATTAGCACAATAATAGTAAATACGCAATGTATAAAAAACTAGCAAATATTATTTTTCTTAAAGAATAAACGAACGCGCTTGTAGCAATTCCAAATGAACACATAATAATACTTAAAACAATATTTTGATTGCTATGTTTTTATTAGTACCTTACAACGTTACACCTAACAAATAATGTGTGCCAACCTTAAATTAACACTAATTTCCAAATCTAGTTTAAAATATCGATTCAAAATTCGAGTAATATCATTAAAAACATTGCAAAAGTTTAATTTCAACTAGATTTTTCAGCTTCCTTTATTTTATGTATCAACTGCGTTTCCAAAGAAAATGTTAGTAAAAAACATGCTATAGACACTTACAATAGTTTTTGGTTTTTACACAAATCCAAAATGTCTGACTCGATTTCGAAAACGATCAATAGCAGACGAGACATTTCGATTTATTTTATATTTTCGTTATTACATTTAATATTTCCATTACAATAGGAAGCTTATCTTCCGGGAAGACAATTCCATGAACATTTTAGCCAAATTAATCAACATCAAAAACTTCAAAATTTACTTCAACTATTACTATATCAATTTCATTTGTTCGATAATCTCGAAAATTATCTTAAACAGTATAGTTAACAATACCTTTGCTTTCACAATTCTTCGGTAGACGCTATAGGAGCTTTGAGGAGTGGGGTTCTAGGACTTTTAGAGCCATCAGAGTTCCTTGTAGCTGCTTGAAAATCTTCATTAGACAGCGAAGCAGGGAGTGGCGCGATCTTCAACTGATGTCCGTTCAACTTAATCTCGGTTATGGAATGTGATCTGCCGTGATTGACGTTAGGTTTCTCCTTGTTAGATGTGGTCATCGGGTCGTGAGTTGGAGTCTTTGCCAAAGATTGAGTCACTCTGGTTCTGTTTGATTGCTCCCTTAGTGCCATTTGGTAAGCTACTTCGAAAGCCTCTCCTAGAGTCAGGATTACTTCTGTCGCTTGATCCTGGAAAAGAAACAGTTAAACGTTTACAATCGACACACACCTTTGGACAAAACAAAAATTCGAATTTTGATTTTGATTTTACATGGAAATAATTTTTGAAATACATCAATAAACCTAGTTCAAGTCTTGAAGCTAAAACCAATGATAATAATTATAAGATGCGATGCAGACGACGCACTTTTAGTGCGACAGAGAGTGCTGAGGCACTCAAAATGTTCCATATGTAGAACTTAGCCTATGTAGACTTTTTGGCCTGTTAAAATAGAATTTTCACAGGATAAAAAGTCACGGATTGTACATCGTCGTCTGCAACACCTACAATGAAAATATTAAAGAATCAACTCACCATGGTAGCGACTCTGAACACGTGGCAGTAATGGCTCCGGCTGGTGTGGTCCTTAGTGATGTACGCGAAGTGCGTCAGATCATCTGCGTCCTGGCATGCGCAGTGGATGTTACGGATCTCGTGCTCGCATACTAACTCCTGCGTAGGGGAAAGGGGAAAATATGAATAAATTAGAAAAACAACATTTAAACAATATAGAACATTTTTCAGCTTGCTTTAATGCAAAGTTTTAAAAGTGGGTTTTGGTTTCACTTTTCTACTTTAACTGTTCTGTTACGTATAAAATTCAGTGTTTCTGCAATAACATCGAACCGAGGGCTGATAAAAGAAATGTGACTAATTAAAAACGTCACTTGTTTCAAAAAAATATTCAGTAACTATCAATGGCAGCCGAAAATGTTTTATAGGAACATTTTAATAAAAAGCTGGACTATTTTTAAAATTCTGTCCGAACAATATTTCACTCATTTTTTAATATAAAAAAACAAGTCCAAATTAAATTACAGCCGTGCTTCGCAAGCATAACAGTGAAAAAAACACTAATTATCCCACTTAACTAACCGTGAAGGGTTCTAACATAAAAAAAATCATTGTACAAAAAGGGGAACAGAGAAAAAACAATCCTTTTTTTAAGAAACACAAAGAAGAGATTGGTCATCGGTCCGATCAAGTGTGAGGAATGAAGCGTAATTAAAAATCAGACAAGAGTTAGGGAGGCCACGGAGTCGTGGGCCCTTTGTCAGGGACCCCGGGATGTTTGCCGTCTTACACTCGGATGATCCTCAAAGACCTTTAACAGTCGCAAAAGTTTGCCGCCAAGGACCTACAAACTTGGGAGCATCGTAGTTGAGAAAAATGACGGCGGGATACAGTTTTATTTTTTAACTTTTTCGTATCGGTGGATGTCAAAAGAATGAATGGTAAAATAAATAAAGGTCAATTTTCCTTTCGCAGAAATGGAACTGGCTTTTATGAGCATACTTATATTTTTTTAATTGGTACTATTTTTTTTAGTTTCTAAAGTGCATTTCATACTTATAACGATACCTTATTACCGGGTTATCACTTCTAATTTCAGATCTTTTGGACTACACTATTTCTCTGCGCATCTTCGTCTAACTCCCCCTAAATCTTAAAAGTTATGCTCCTATTTCAAGTACACCATTGCTAGGAAACTGCTAACACCTAAAGTGAAGACAACTTTACTCACCCGGGTAATAGTGTTTAGGAACTTGACGCCTCTATAGCTGATAGAGAGGATGATGTCCGGGGAATCTCTCGGTTCTTTGGTAGACTTCTTCAGCTTCTGTATCGATTTCTTCGTAGACTCCGTGCCTCGAAGCTCTTTCACTACGGTTGATCCTAGGTACTGTATCAAACAAAAATATGAGGATTACAAACTGTGTCTGTCTCTCCAAGCTATGGCCGGCTTTTCGCAGTCCCTGAGTATAATATTATACATGATACTAAGAATGAATGAAGATTGATTAATGATTGCTCAAAGTAAATAAGTGATTTCAGCTATATATGACGAAATATACTACAATTTGACCACTCTTTCATTGTAGGTAACGCAAGTTAATCCTCAAGATAATCTTAATTATGTATGTATAGTAGATGCCAAAAAGGCGAGCTCCTACAATACTTACATTAGCTACATAAGTCACAGCCCCTGTGACTAGCACAAATGGCTGATGCTTCCACTGAGTCTTCAGCGCTCCTGGCACTCCAACCAGCAGTTCCGAAGGTGCTCTGATCTCCAAGTCCGAAGGTCTTGGCGGTTGAGGAGCAGGCCTGTTTTTTTTGCTACGTTTTAAGGTTTCGCCACCAGGGGGCGCCAAGGTTGGCACCACGGGAGGTGGTACGGGTTTTAAGTTTTCTGAAGGTGGTAACTTCTCTTTGATTTCTTCTTTCAGCTGCTGTATGTTGCTCTTCTAGAAGAAAAAAGTATGATTTATGGTCGATATATTTTGTACAGCGTTAATTTGCACAGCCATTTTTTTCTGTACAAAAACGACGTCGCACTCGAAACAGCACCCTTCAAGAGCCCTAATTAAATAAAAAATACAACAACAAAGAACAATACGCAACAAAACGTAAAGTGACACTCATCCACAGATTCACACTTCAGAGGTGCAAAACAAAACGCGACGGGGAAAAATTAAAAAAACATCGTCAGTACGCGTAAAATTTTAATTAGGGCAATGAAAAGTACACAAGTAAATAATTGAATCATCTGATTTGATGGTGTCATTCGGTGAAAAACTACGGACGGGTTTGAAAGGGCCTGTATTCCGTCTGAGTGAACTCGAATAGAATGGCAAAATATAGAGCTGCGGTAACCCTACTATGAGTTTTCGAAGTGACAACGAACCGGTTTAGGAATACTTAATAAAGTTTATGCTAATGTTATGATCTGGTTTGTACAGTAGTAAAATAATGTTACTGCTTTATTAGTGCAAGTCTAAGTTGTGTGTCATTAGCATCAACACGATGGTATAAGGGAAAGTTATAGGTAGTAAAATTTAGCGCGCAAAATGGAATTGAAATGAACAGAATTGTTTGGCTTGTTACCTATCTATGTATACTATTAAAAAAAAATACAAAATTATGTTTTTGTCATATTAGGTCAATTTAGTGGTCTTATCATAAATCAATATCGTACGGTACCTAATTATTAATTAATAAACTCACTTACGTCACACCATTCATACAAAAATATGACTTCAACTATTGTCATTTGGGTATCATATCGAATTATACTATTATCTATCATTAAAACACCAAGCGGTCCGTATCTGATTGCATTTGTTATAAAACAATATTAAATATAGATAGATATTGATAGTTTTTTGCATACAGGCTACTGTTTTTCTTTTGACCTTCATAAGTTAGAGGTTTTCAAGTTAATTGACCGGAAAGAAAATAAGTGGGCAAATAGTCTGGAGGTCATTTAGGTGGCGAATATAAATGCCGATGTGAACTTAGATACGACGTAAACAATGTAGGTACCTGCAAATGGTGACCAGCGGGAAGTGAGACCTAAGTAAATGATAAAAATGACTGACTTGGAAAATCTTTTATTCAAACAAAACTTATCTTAAGTTGTGATAGAACAAAATAAATTGCAACTTGCTACAAATCTAGAATAAAAATTCCTGCGATGAAATAGCATAGAAAAAAAAACATAAAAAATGTATTTTTCAATCAAATAATACAATAATAACAGCACACCTCCAAACCAACTCAAAACCAAGTTATATAAAAAATCTAATAAAAATATTTCTCAAAAACACCCGTGGTTGGGGCAAGCTCACATTTCCCGTATATTTCCCTGCGAGTAGGGCACTCACCGACAGACTTGAATAGACGACGAATTGAACACTAATTACCTATACAGGGTTGGCCAAGTGTGAAATTAAAAAAAAAATGCACAGCAAATATGTGAACTGAAATAGTAGGCTCATAGTAGGCTGAATTGCTGGATTAACGTCGCTTGACGATGAATAGGATGTTGTAGGCATGTGAACAGGTATGTGGTGAATGGGAGGTTTTATAAGTTCTGTGGTTGAGGGAATATTTCGATGGATTTATGGCAATGTGGTTAATAAAAAGTTGGAATTAAAATATGATTATATCAATCGATCCTTTTGGAAAAAAACGAATGAATATAAGACCAAAACAGAAAACTAAACTGTATATTAATCTTGAAGAACCTCATCATAGGAAATGAAGTAATTAGGTTCAGATAAGAAGGGTCTTAGCAACATCTCATCTCCCAGGCCTTTTCCCAACTATATTGGGGTCGGCTTTTTGCAATATCTGAATCGCAAAAATAATATTTGAACTGCCCTGACTGCCTTAAAAAAAATATTACTACCTCCGACCTCTGAGCTCCGTAAACCAAAAATTAAGGCTAAAGAGCCTTTCCCACATTTCACACTGTTCTAACTGGTCTAAATACCTAAAAACAAATTCAAATTCTAGCCTTAGGCTCGCAAATCGTAAACTGGACGAGATGCTAATATTATTCGAGTTAGTAACCATGTGCTGAATACCTATGCTAAGTAGACCAGCACTAGCCTCTAGTGTAAGATTAGATGGTACTTAGCGGCTCTTTAGTATACATATGTGTATTGTAATAAATATTATTTATTGACTTTTATTGACAAGGTTATGCTATAAAAAGACAGAAAGCATGTTTTCTTGTGTATTCTTAAGTTTAGTTTTTGTATTAAAACATGTTGTTAGATGAGTGTGCTTATGCTGCTTGCTTAATTCCGCAGACTGATAGTCTGCAGATAATTAAATAATTGTGCCCGTTTATGCACATTTCATAGCGCACTAGTCTATATAAGAAATACGAATGTATTTCGATTAAAGGTTTTACATGGAAAATTTTACTTACAAATTTATTAAAGACAGATTACTACTAAATTCATAATCGTCCACATTTCGCTAGTTATGTCAATCTGCATTAAGCAGCAAGTTTCGAAGCAAAAATCACGCGTCTACTCAAAAAGACCAACCAAGATTTAAGTACCTACTTTTCGACACCATATTTAAAACCCAATCTCCCCACCTCTTAAACCTTGTTTATATGTGACGAGATTAACTTAGCTAATCTCAGTTAAATTGCTCATCTGCCGGTTAATTATGATCACGCACGTGCATTGGGGGGTAGCTAGGTAACACCCTTTTAGGTGCGAAGAGTCCTGGATGAAGGTGGATTTTATTGTATTGGTGGATATTTGATTGTAATGACTAGTGCGGCTTAAGTTTTTTGTATTTGTATTGTCTTGTCTATTATAATATAAAATGTTTAATTTTTAGATACTGATACTGTTCTCAGTTTCAAGTAAATCAATTTACCTTCCCAATTCATAAAACACAGGACACTCAAATCAAACAGTCTGGTAGAATGACTGTCTAAGTACCTAAGTCATGATCAGCGTTTGTTTCTCAAAAAAGCTGTAAATTCTCCAAAGGTAAAAGCCATGTCACTGCAGATAATTAATATTAAGTGACATCATTAATGAACTAAAGTGGGTAAAGGACCAAGCTCTCAAGTATGAGGGCGCGGGTTCGATCCCAGGTCAGGCAAGTACCAATGCAACTTTTCTAAGTTTGTATGTACTTTCTAAGTATATCTTAGACACCAATGACTGTGTTTCGGATGGCACGTTAAACTGTAGGTCCCGGCTGTCATTGAACATCCTAGGCAGTCGTTACGGGTAGTCAGAAGCCAGTAAGTCTGACACCAGTCTAACCAAAGAGTATCGGGTTGCCCGGGTAACTGGGTTGAGGAGGTCAGATAGGCAGTCGCTTCTTGTAAAGCACTGGTACTCAGCTGAATCCGGTTAGACTGGAAGCCGACCTCAACATGGTTGGGAGAAAGGCTCGGAGGATGGATGGACATCATTAATGAACTAAATGACTATCAATAATATCACACTCAAATAAATCTTATGGCAATTAAATTCATATAAAAATTCTGCATAAAAAAAAACAAGAACACACGCTCGAAAGCTATAAAGCTCAGTGCAGCAGGTGTGCACCTAATATAATATGAAACCGCTTAAGGCTAAGGAAATCCTCGCGAAATAAATTGCCAATCGCCCTACAATTATGTGCACCTGCTTACGTTGTGTATTAAGCCTTATACGATAACAATTTTCTGGTAAATTTTTAATTCATTTTATTTTTATTGAGCATTTTTAATTGAGTGCTAATTATTTGCATGGAAAACATTTAATTTCTGATGTTTAATGTCTTTTTGTATTTTAACTAGGATGGCGAGACATAAAATACAGCACATTAGTTCTACCTATCATCCTTAATGAAAGGACAAACTATCCATCGCTTTGCTAAATTTCTCAACTATCCAACTTTTCAGTATATATTTTTTGGAAGTTAATAACCCCTTTTGACAACATCCATATTAAGATCCATATCAATGAACATACTCATACCTCTGCCCCTTTCGCCCGCCATCAATCGCTCCACCGATTTCATTCAGTTCAACATAGCAACGCCCTCTGCCGTCAACAATCGTCACTTTATTGCAAGGATATCCTCTTTACAAGCTTTTTGATTGAGCGAATTGCTCACTTCATTGCTCAGATTGAGCCATCCTGGTATCGTTGGAGTTTGATTTGTTTGTAACTTGGTTTATGTGTCTTGGGTATGATATGAAAGGGTTTTACTGGTGACTCCTATCGGTCTTTCAGAAGTTTTGTTAAGAATTGCGATTAATTTCACAATGTTTACTAATATTTTTAATTACCGAACCGATTTGATAGACAGATAGTCTTATAGTCTAAAGCCTGAAAAACAAATTAGGCTACTTTTTATCCAGGTGCCAGAAGTAACCCCTTCGAGACGTGAGTAGAACCGCAGGAAAGAGCTAAGAAGCAATAATTAACATAAAACGTAAAATCTGTTCTAGAACTTCCAATTTCACTTTCATTGCATCTCCTTTAACAAAATCAGCACACTTTCTCACCACACAATTAAAATATATCACGGTAAAACTATTGCCCCCGATTCGTCTTCCATGCCAAACCATCAATCTACTTAGAATTCTTCGTCAAGTCTCCAAAAATCCGTTACGTGATATTTACAACATGCTTATCAAAACTTTACTATAGCGAGTGTTGTAATCGCTTTCTCTAACTATTGATCAACCATGGCCTATGGGAAACCTTGCATTAGTATGCATGATGTTGACACCCATGCACGTGACTCCCATGAGCACTTATTAAGTACGCATTATCATTTAATTTACATCGTTTTATATGGATTATTTATTATAGATGCAGATAAAATTATAAAAGAAAGAATAGGATGGTCAAATACAAAACCAACTAAGTACCTCTTGTCGATCTGCGTTGAGTGTACAAGAGTTCTATTGAGAAGATGAACACTGAATTTGAATGAATAAGTTATTGTCAAAAACATTTTAACAACAACTCCCACAGTCGAAAGGTAATCATAAAAGATTATAAACTATGCAAAGCCATTAAGAAAAGCCTGTTATTGAAATCTATTACAACAAAAACTTTCGTGAAATTATTAAAGCGGATTTGACGACCTTAATGATAGCTTAATCGTGTTAATTACAACGGTTTTGGATAAATAGATTACTCGATATTTGTATGCACTTCGTGTGCTATCGAGGCGTCGTCGATGCCACCGACGCGGGCGCGACTATTGGTTTCCGCTAGGAAATTGACACTGGTCACGACGTGATTCGTATTACAAATCGAATTTAAATCCAACCAAAAATTACCTTAGAAGCGAAAATACTTGATTCTGTTGTTAACAATAATAATGATGAAGACAGTAATAAAGCAACAATTATCAATGAAGAAGATACGTTCTAAGATATTATTATTCATAAACTTTTATGGCAAAGGGCTGATTTCCGCGAAATCAATGATTAATCGCCTTATTAGCATGAAATAAAATCGTAATGATCCGCTAAGTAGTGATTATGATAATGTCAAGCTATTGTTTATTGTACCTGTCGATGTAAAGGATATTTTAGCGAGGGACATAAACGTCGATATAAATATTGCTAGCAGTGTCTTTGATACGACGGAAATCACTATTGAAGTGCCCATTTCATTTGCGTAGGAAGGTGGTTATAGATGTAACTAGACTTATGAAGGTGCCATTTCTTTAGTAGGAAATTGCAATAGATAGAATAAATGAACATGACTTACCAAAGTATTGAGATCAGCATTGATATCTTCCATATGATTCGCAGGTCCATTGTGCTGTCCAGAAACTGATGCCAGAATCCTTTTCCTATGTCCAGCCTTCTGTATTTCAAGTACAGCAGTCAGTTCTACTTCCCAAATTCTTTTCACTCTATCCATATCTACATACAAATGTTTTCTAAAAGTATCACTATATTGCTCTAAGTTAATATTTCTTAGCCATTCTTCTACAGATTCGTTTTGGCTTTTACTTATATTGTTATTGTTATGATTATTGCTTATTTCAGTTATTTTAAGAGGTAATTGTTTAGCTGATTCTAGTATTTTTTGTCTATCGTGTTCTTCTATACCCATTTCTCGGAGGTCGTTTTCGTCTAGGATACCGTTCTGGAACAAATGTTTATTTTAAGTAGTTGAACCTTTAAAATCACAAATTTCACTCTCTTCTTTCTCAACTTTTAATTAATGTATAAACTTGAAAAAAGATCTTACCACAAAATCGATATCGTCATAGCCACTTTCTAAGAACAACGTCTCATAATCATGCAATCCCATGCCAGACAACCAAAGTCCAAGATTTGAGGCCACAGATGGACTGAGACTGGACTCGGAGCAACTCAGACCAAGTCTTGAAGTGAACTCCTGTTCAAGTTCTGACACAAATACAGATTCCCTCACGAGCTTGCTGCCAAACGATGCCATTATTTCTGAGATCTTTGCCCATTCCTCCTGTGGACAAAGAGAGAATTTAAAAATTAGTAAAAAGGAAACATTAATTAAGAAAGAGAGAGAAAAGCAGATCATTTTTTATTTATTCGTACTTGGAAAGACTAAAAATAGAAGTGACCTTACTGGTAAAACTGTTTGTTGACAACAATTAAGATTATAATGAGTATTAATTAGATACGAAAGAGATTAATGACTTTAGTATAGATATACTGGTAGTTGCTAAGATGGAGTCACGAGTAGGTAACATTATTAAAGTACATGAAATTGTATACTCCATCATTCCACTAAAATATAATAAAGAAGATGCTAGTGTCGATGTCTCATTATTAATGTTTAATACCGTTTGATTAGAATCTAAACACGTGTAGTCATACAACTAGCTACATCATCAGTTGATACAATCTATGTTTTTCTCTTTAATTCCCAAGTCTTTATGGAAAAAATCATATTATTTTTAATGTCTGGCGTGAGAATTGGCGTACAATGGTTGCCTATCAATCTCCATTATACTGTCAACATTAATCCGGTTTCTACAGGTGTTAGTCGTAGGTTTATTTAGTAGCGGCCTTTTGAAAAAATGTGTAATATCATTAATCGAATATTCACAACTTTTGCTAAGAAAATTACCAATCAATTTCGAACATTTTTAAGGGAACTATATTTTTTGTCACCAAAATTTATATTTGGTGACAAAAAGTTATTTAAATAAATTTGTCATCAAGTTGTATCACCTAATAAATAAATCTATCGCCACGAAATATTTTCGTTCTCAGATAAACAAAGAGTGTTCCCAGGTATGAATTACCAAATTATTGTTAATATAATGTGTAAAATATGAGATGGATTACCAATAAAATTGTAGTGCATTACACGAATATAAACTTCGTTGTTATAATAATAGTTTTATTACTTAAATAATAGCTTGGTGCTCAAAATGGTAGATCTGTCACCAAATAAATCGATTAATCGATCCCTGACTGCGACTCCTTTTTATTTGTTATTTTGTCACCAATACAGTAGTTACATTTTATTTCGTTCAGTTATTAAAATCATGTATTCGTTACCAATTTTATACATCAGTTTATAATTTTAATGAAAATATGTTCAAAGGGAAGAGGAAGGGAAAGGAGACAAATTGGCGCGCTTTCGGGCCTCAACGAATGGGTTGTAGGTTGGTTGTAGGTACGATGCGCGGCGCGAGCAACGAGATGCAAGTTTACTTCATTCGCGACGATTACGTTCATTGTTGTGAGTGCATTTTATTTACCCCCCCACCAGAAGCAAAAAATTTACTTATTGACCAGAAAAGAAAAAGGGGGCGCCCTTCAAAATCCAAACCAGCGCTGATTATTCAGTGATTGTTATTTTTAACAATATATTGATTATTCAACTTTAATTAAGTGTTTTATTTACTATTCAGCTAGAAATTTAATTTAAATATATTTATACTACCTGTGGAAATTAAGACCCTTGGGGGAGGCACATGGCCAGTTAAGTAGTAGACTCTTTTGGTTGAAAGGATGATGACGACTACCCTACATTTTTAGACCTTCATGAAATTTTCTAGTGATATAATATATGATTTATTGGTGATCTCTTTAAATTAGTTTGCTTAAATACTATTAGGACAAACCTATTATAATACATACAAAACCATTTATTTGGTACTTGACCCCATATCTCCATGATTTTCGGTAATTTATTGTGGAATTGATTTTATATTGTTTGGTGACTACATTTTGGTGACAAATCTACTATTTTGAGGGCAAACCCCATTATTTAAGAAACACAAAATGAATTAAATTGGTGACAGCTTAAATCATACCCCATTTTTAATAGTAAACTTGTGCTGAAAAGACAGTAACGCTAGGCGATTATCCGAAAGACACAAATGTGTTCATCACCTTTCTATTAATTAGGTACGAATGTATCACTAAAATGCAGCAGCATCAAAATCGACATAACATACGGTCATATTAATACCAAACATCTAAATGATATCAAAACACCTTGAAATGAAACGACCGTTTAAACACGCATAAACTAAAGTAAACTGCCATATAAAACTGAAATGGCACTTCAATATTATCAACAAACACAATCATATGAGCTTGGAAGCTTTCTCGTGCAACATCTGCCTCGGGTAACACCTGCCTGTCCATACAAACCAAGAGTAGATAATTTCTACAGAGAGGTCACTTTATATTTCGTTTTTCAACGATATTGTAAAGTATGTTTGTGTCAAAATGCTCTATCTATTATATTGTTATAGACATCATCATTTATTATTTGAGGTTGGCGCAACGTTTCTTCCTATTCCTTAGTCCCACAATACAAATTAAATTCTTTCCAGCCCTATCGTCAGCAAGAATAACCATAGCCAGACAAGGACTTTATTGTTACAGACATTGATACACAATCACAAAAAATGCATGTTAGAAAACCATTAATCTATTAATAAATGGTTGAAGAGGAGTGGTTTATTGAGATTAGGTTGGCAGAAAGTCACATTGACATTATAGGGTCACGCCTTGTATCTTGAAATGAATCTAATGACTATGGGTGATAAGTGGCTTAAAGGTCAGACGTGTTATGCAGTCAGGTCATTTGCATGATCTCGTTTCTCGTTGTTATGTCTGTCTAGTGCTATCAGAGATATGTCTGGGTTGACTTTCAGTCTAGCAGTACAAAGCTGAGTACCAATTTATAACCTGGCCTATTTTACCTCAAGCAACGAGTTATGTAAACTCAAGATTAGCTATGGCAACTTTGATTATCAGTCTTTCTGGTGTCTCAATTATTATTATCAAAGAAAAACCAGAAAATGGCATCTACAAATTAAATTCGCGATCAATGCATAGTCCAGTAATATCAATAGCAGTTTAGCCTTCATCTGTTCATGTTCACAAAGTTCAAGTTTATTTTCTTTCATAGTCAAGTTTTTATAACTATCTAAATCATATCACACCTCTGTGGGATATCTTCTCTTCCCACACGTTATATTATCAAGATGAGCACGTAACGTGACCACGTCTCTAGATGTGGGTACTGAATATCGCCCGCATTATTGTCACTGTTTTTGTGACCAGTTTTTGCTCAAACGTTTTTTTTTGTGGGAGCAAGATTAATTGGGTGATTTTAGTATATCATATGTGATACGAGTAGATATATTGTCATCGAATCTGCTATGGTAATTAAGGATCATGACGTATTTAAAGCTTCGCAGGTGTCTACGCCACAGGACAATGACCCAAAAAAAATTTATAAGATTTGTCAATCATGTTCTTATGAGAAATAAAGTTCTTTAAACCGAAAACAATATTTATTGCCGAACACATGTTTAATTAGGTAGGAAGATAGAGAAAAAAAAATGAAGTGATATTAAGTAGGCTTAAAGAGTTTAGAAGCAGAAAACTAGATCGAATCCAATTAATATACCTCCACTTCATCAAATAAGTACAAGAAGACCTATTACCGACCGAAAAAACTGCAAAATACTCCTAAGAATTACAACAATTAACAGAACTACCACTTTAACCAAGAACTTGACCACATCAAAACAACAGATGCTACCACCATATTCTCGAACAAATAACCGTCAATTTGCATTTAATCCACTCAATACCTCCATACAGCTGATCACGAGTCGCTATAACAACCATAACGTATCATATTCAAGAGGATCACCTGTCTTACCACCTGGCTAGTCTTGTCATTAAATGGCGTATTGTCAATTGACACTTATTACCGGCTTGAACGGCTGATGCGGTTTTGTTTGATCGGCAGCAGTTGGCTCGCACGTACGCTTGCATACCGTATTCGTTGTTCGTAATTGGTTATTTGGTACTGAGGTATTTAAATAATGGAATTATAGTTAAAGGTCTTGTTCATGTGAAACTGTTGATGTTTTATCGAAAGACAGCCCGCATATGAATGCATAGCATAGTTCGGAAAACGCTAGGCAGTTGTCATCCTATGTTGCCATCTTGCCATCTACCTATGTTGGGGTCGGCACTAATTTTTATCACACCTGCCTGCATTTTTAACTAATATTGAATGCAACAATGACGCAGGTACTTAATTCATTAAAACTTATGAAAAGGTTAATTTAAGGTTTAATTATTGTTAGCTGCATAAAAAGTTATAGTTCTATTTTTCTTCTTGTCTGTATTCTGTGTGAGTCTTGTGTTAACACAAGAACGACCTTACGTTTAATTTATTCACTGATAAGAAAACACATTAACACAGGAACTGATGTTGAACAAAACGCAGTTTTTCCATTGCTTATCTACATACAACTTGTGGAAATAAATAACGAGAAACATCCAGAGATACACACATTAGTGCACACTTAAAATGCAAAATGTATATTTAAGTGTATTTTACAAAACGTTATCACTAGAATTTGCATTTCAAATTATTTTTACGACTATGCTACGTCTAAGTTATCGTCTTTTCATTGAGCTAATAGGTATAAGTGGCCTTGAACAAAAATGGGTTTTAATTAATAAAATAGCACTTAATTCATCTTATCTTTTTAATGTCAATGCTTCGTTTGTAAAATGTCAATGATCTAACATTTTTGGCCTTTGAGAAAAAATTCAATGTTACTATCAGCTGCTGTGCATTTATTTATTAGGGTCAAACTTAGGAAAGATATATGCAGGCATTGAATATTCAATATTAATTGACACAGCGTCACATTCTATCCTAAAATTATAAAGCTGAAGACTTTCTTTGTATGATTGCTTGAACGCGCTAATCTCAAGAACCATCGCTGGCAGAAACCAATATGTTAATGAAATAAGAAATAAACTTTCGTTTGGTTTACTTCACATACTTAGTAACTATACCAATGGAGATCTAAAATTTTGCTGGTAAGTATATTCCGTCAACCACTATGACAATGAAAGACCCGAGGGCGCAACAATGAACTCCTAGACATAAACAACACTCTGTACTTACTTAAACAAACTAAAACGGTTATGAATACATATATAAAATAAGTGAAACATCTGCAGTTACCAACCGCCAAAACCCATGAACCGTGACAGACAACCATACAATTTGGCATAACAATACGTTTTTTGAAATACACTGACGCACCTAACAAAGGCAGGAAATAAGGAAATTATATCTTTGACTAAACACCTGTAGTTCAACGTACCCAATATTGTTTAGCATTTTACAGTGACTGTTCAAGTGCAATTTTAAAATTCTTTTTGCAGTCTTGGTTAGTGCACAGGATAAAGACTCCAACTTTTCCATTGTGGTCTTAACCGCACTGTTGAGCATAAAAAAAGAGACTCCATATACTAACCGACTTCAAAAAATAAGGTTTGTAGTTTGACCTATTTGTATGAATGTATGTTTGTGCGCGATTATCTCATGTTTGGCTTAACCGATTTTGATGCCGTTTTCAGCATAGTATTTGTCAGACTTTTGGTGAAGGTTTTAGGTTTTAACATATTTTATAAGCCTTTAAGAGCATCCAAGGAGTTACTGTTACTGTTACAGCCTTTTTATCGTCCCACTGCTGGGCTCAGGCCTCCTCTCACACGGAGAAGGATTGAGCATCCAAGGAGTTAATTTAAATAAATTGATTCAACATTACAAAATCCAGTCTTAAACAGGTGATAAAAGATAAATCCTTCTCCGTATGAGAGAAGGCCTGTGCCCAGCAGTGGGACGATAAAAAGGCTGTAACAGTAACAGTATTAAAAGAGTAAGTTTTCAAAATTAAAAATACATCTCTTTTACATATAAATGTTAACACGCGTGATTTCATAATGATGTAATTTAATTTGACCCGCAGAGATCTGACCTCAAAGTTAATTAATTCTATTTAAGTTAATGTTACTACTTACATAGGAAATACTCAATAACTATGCGCAATAACCAAACCAATATGCAGTCACGGTAGAAACATAATTTCTAGAAATGTTGTAATTTCTAAGCGTAAAGTTATTAAAGACCGATGAGTATTGAATACAAATGATTTTAATTAAAATTAAGTACCTTTGGGGTACCGTTTTAGCAATTATTTGTATACAGTTATTTAATCAACTTATTGTAAGAATACCACGAACGATTAACGTATGTAATTCTCTGTGTTCATAAGTCCGATTATGTTAATAAGTTACAAGCGGTTTTTACAACATCATCAACCACAATATAATCATGATTACTGATCACCAATCTTCATACTTATGTTAGCAGAACTTAGTAATATAATAAATATTATCGATCACAACGACCGGTTCTTTTTTATCTCCGTATAAATCAGTATGGATATCCTCATACGATTATCATGAAGACTAGTACCTAATGGTAAAATTATTGTGTCTTGTCACGCATACAAATCTATTGCTATATATTAAAAGAACGTAGCATATTGGAGATTCAATTGTTTCGTCTGCTAATTGGGATTTTCGATCTATAATTAATTCGTGGAACCGTAGTACGACCCAAACTGCCCGTTTTTCACTGTGTTCTACAGATAAACTCCATCCAAAGGTTGTCTGGAAGAAATCGCTATTTAGCGATAAGACCGCCGATTGTACTGTTTTTTGTATGTTGTGATGTCCTGTGTTGTTAATTTTCTTGGTGTACAATAAAGAATAATCTATCTATCTATCTATCTATCTACGACATCAATGTAAGTTAGGACAAAAATATTCTTAAAAAAGCTGAAAGCTGAAGTAGAAAATTAGGTCAGTTGTAAGTTACCTGCGAAGATATACCTACATACATATGCGTAACTATGAAGAAAAATATCAATTAGGTGTCTTACCTGCTCATCAAACGGACTAAGTATAGAGAGCGACTTGTCCCCACTCTGCGTTGAGCTGGTAGTATTACTACGTCTCCTAACTTCGTCTTCCACTCCATTGACGTTCCTCTCCGGAGCCTGTCCATTGCTGCTTAAGTTCGTAGGAGGTGGTGGCGGTGGCTCAGTCGGGGACGCGTCGTATACTGACTTCAGCTTTCTCAACGTCTTGGGCCGTTCTGCTGGCATCGGCCGCAGTCCGATCCCGTCTAGCGTTGTTGTTGAGCCTTTGAAGAGGCCTGTGGGCAACGAAAGAGGTTCTGTTAGTTTGCTGAACTAAGATACTGAAATTCTTGAACGGAGATTCTTGTTATGGTAAAGTAGTTTTCATAAAAAAAAATATTGATGTGAATGCAAAGAATGGCACAGCATAAGATTAGGGATACGATGACTATAAATATATTTTCCCAAATTATGTTGGGTTCGGCTCCCAATCTTTACAGAATTTAGCTCAGTGCAAGTGTTTTGCATAGAATTTTAAAATATGTATAATTTTATATAGGTACTTAAATGGCTCCTTATTGATAACTTTATACCAAAAATATGCAACTAAGTAAATAAGCCCAATAGAATCTAGTAGCACACATTTCCTTGTGACCCACAACACAAAGATTTATGCGATCGAAGAGCAACACATTTGTGTGTCTGTATGCTTGTGAGTCTGTGTGTATGTGTGCTTGCTAGTGATGTAACAGTTATCAGCATCACTGTCCCGGGTTACGGAGAGACAGTTATTTGTAATGTATTGATAATAACCTGTCAGGAGACAAAAGCGTTTGCGCAGTTTGCGACACTGGAGTGAAATTGCGAAGACATATTGGTACTTAAGTACCTAAATGTGCGTAATAGATAAAAGTTATGTAGGTGGTATATTGACAAGCGATTTCAGCTCTCCATAAAAAGCCTTCAAAACTCTTCTAATACAAAAAGCTAGGACAGCGTGTATTCCAATAAAACCATAGATTTCAAACAATACCTACCAAGGTAAATCTATTGATATCGGCTGAAAATATCCTTATCTATCTATAGATTTTCTTTCTTTCACGCAAACATAATTATGATGATGATACAGGCGAGTTACCTACAAATGATTTCTATCATCCATATTTCATCCAATACCCGAATCCCCTATATTTCCAAGCCTTTCATACCCAATTTCTATTAAAAGATACACCACAAGGCGATGTATAACACGAATACTCATACCAAGTGTAGTCTATCAATTGCCGGCCTCTCGATAGACCGGTTGTTTTGATAACTAGCTAAGCCTTGGCACCGATATACGGCCGTGTTTTCACTTTTTATTTATACACTTTTTTGTTTGTCTTAGCACCTATCCTCTATCAATGGTATGTTATAGAAATAATGGTACTTTTGGGTGTTACATTTAAAGGAAGGTATTTTTAAATGGAGTTACATTTAATTGAAGGTATGCTTTATTTAAATGAAGGTTTGGTTTTGTAGTGCTTACTTTGTTATTGGTAGATAGGTATAGTGGCCTCTATTTATAAGTGGATTGATAAGTTTGAGTTGATTGATTGATAACTACACAAGTTGCTGTCATGTTCAGGGTCTGACACCAATGTTTTGATTTAGCGTTGCATTATTTTAATGAAGTATCTTGACGTGTATAACTGATTGGATCAGCAAAATAAAATTATTATAAATTCTTTAAAATCTTAAATTATAAAATTCTTAATGGGTATTTTAAAACTATTTGCACCTGAAATACTACTCTTTTCTTCTTCCTCCCCTGTACCCTACAGGTAAATTATTCGTATGTCACAAATTCAATCATAAATAACACACTACAGGTACTAAGCTATTTCAGTCCGTATCATCATCCTCCGAGCCTTTTTCCCAACTATGTTGGGGTCTAACCGGATTCAGCTGAGTACCAGTGCTTTACAAGAAGCGACTGCCTATCTGACCTCCTCAACCCAGTATTTCAGTCCGTATCTAGACTGAAAACAAAGCCCAGTATTTACACTTAATAGAACAATGTAAAATAATCCAGACACTCGATGTTTACCTACGGCCGGCGTTTGCGCATGCCATGCAATTCAGGCCAATTTATTCTGAGTGCGGACGCGTGAAAACGATTTTAAGCTTATTATTATAGAGCTTGGTTGCTATGATTTGTTTTAGTTTTACTGCATCATTAGAGTAAAGTATTTTGTTATGTTGTGAAAACAATTTTCCAATCTAATCTTTCTACTTAGGAAGAGAAAATGTATCAAAGTTTTTTACCAGAATTACTTAAAAAAGTAAAGACTCTAACAGCCAAAACAGTAACGTTTCTAATAAAGGAGTTTGTACTACTTAGTCTAATGAACTATGGTTTTTGCTTGATTACCGACACATACAGCGGATTATAATAATCTTTCTACGCTATCACTAAAAAAATAATAAATCACATCTTCTGAAAATTAATTTTCAAATGATCATCACCATTTACCACCTACGATACGTGTTTTGTGTGGTCCTTGTAAAGGCAGGACCACACAATAGGCACCAATCATATCTGCCATTAGTTCAAGCTTTACTTACACGTAGACATGTCTGGCCAACTAAAAGGTAGCAAATGAAAGTGACAAGCTCCAGACAATGGGTTTGAAAACAATGCCTATTGTGACCCTTTGAGGCGTCAGTGTTAAACACGGAGAAGGAAGAAATGGAGGGTTAATGAGCTATCAAAAGTATATGGTTAATGTTTAAAGTAATGTTCAAAGATAGGGATAAATGGTTCGGACCACTTTTTTGATTGCAGAGTGACAAATAATATCTCCTTTATGGGTTCGCTAATTTGCTCGATATTATGGCACCCACATCCACTGCTTCCTGTTCCTGTATCTTAGCTATTTTGTCAAAAATGTCAGTCCCTTCCCAAAAAGATAAAGTATAGTTTTTAGTTTGTGTCACAGGCATATTAGTTAGGACTTTTAGGTACCGTTACGGCTCTGAACTAAATTTTCGTCTTTTGGAAATTGACTTTTGTACATGGTTTCATCAGTCATCATCTACTTAGTCTTTCCCAGATGCTGACTCATAGTTTCTCCAGTATTGACAGTTAAAGATTACTCAGTGATAATTTCCCAAATATCTCATAGTTCATAGATTCAAGATGCACACTCCATTTATAAATATTCCATGTCGTGATCTATGCTTAGTTTGATGAACAGAAAGATTACACGGCCGTTATGTGATTGTAATGTTTTTACATTTTCATGGGAAGCAACGAATGTAAAGTATAAACCGATCATTATCCCACGCATGTAGTGAACCACTAGTTTATTGTAATGTGAATGGCGCTTCGATATGACGGCATAATTTATTATTTTCTTTTTATTGGAATACTTTTAAGAATAATATTTATCTTGGTGACCATCGTTTTCAGGTATATTGAAAAACCTATCTAAAATAGGTATAAAAGTAGAACAATTTCTGAGTGCTTGGGTGCTATATTTTTTAACCGACTTCCTAAAAAGGAGAAGGTTTTCAACTCGGATATTTGTGTTTTTTGTAAACAAAAAAGATAGCAGCATATACCTTTAACTTATGTACGAAATATACATGAAATTGCACAAAACCAAAGAATACCGAAACACTTGTACAAATAACAGACCAAATATATACTTCAACAATACATTTTACTTTAAGACTGAACTAATTACTTATGAAGAATTCAATGAATGAAAATTGAGTAGGTACGGCAAAGTCGGTCAATGCAGTTGTTATTAACAAGAGGTACTTAAATATTCATTTGTTTGAAAAACCTCTGTGTGACACATTTTGAATAAAGCATGTTTTATGTTATGAAAAGAAAAAATATAAAATGTAAGATAAACAAAAGGAATCCATGGAGAATGACATCACTGTGACTTTGGTTATTAACTTATTTCTAAACGCCCGAATTCTTTTAAAATGACACATGATCAATTCGTAATTATAATTATTTAAATTACTTACAATTATATAGCTATAAATTAAAATAGTGTATGAAAATGTCATCCAATTGGGGTCAACTTTTGGTATTATATGAACTTAACTTTATAAACTTACCTATTAAATATGTAACTAAGAATATGCAAATATTTAAGATAATTCGAGTTAACCTTTAGTGCTGATAACCAGAATATAAAACTGTGTAAATAAACGAAAAAATATTTAAGCTCTAGCTAGGTAATAACGTGATATCGTTTACGAAATCGCAGTGACTCAAGGAAAACTCTACTGCATACAATTCTTTAATATCCTGGTTGCCAATGACTAATGCATTGCACTTCATAAGAAACGTATAAAAACTTCGAAATTATTAAGCATTTTTAGAAATAATTGAAAAAAATCTCAATCAACTCACAATTTCCCATGAGTATGGCAATCATTTAACATTCCATTCGACTGCACCGTCGTCATCTCTTCATTAGTCAGATTTATTTTAAGATACACCTCTAACTTCCAACTTCTTTCTAAATACACTATTTATTACACTGTCAACACTAAAAACCACTTCACTGTTGGTATTAATTCACTATTTTGAAGTTACGAGGAGTTAAAAGAAATTCGCGATGTATCTGATGATGGAAATGGTCACGATCGTACTGTTAGCCGGTGCTCGAGCAACTGTCGAAGCGACCAAGTGAAACAATATTGATAACACACGACGTCACTTATCGTCCGCACTTTATTAATCTGAATCAATTTGCTCGGAGACAATTGGAGGACAATTCCGTAGGATATGGGGGACCTAACTGAGGAATGACTTGAATAACATTATAGTGTCTATAATACACTATTGATGATTTATTTCGTTGTAGGTATGACTAATACCGACACTGTTGACTTTGTGACGTATGGTTTTGTATTGCAAGTATAGGTAAACTTTATGTAGCGTGGGACGCCTTCAGGTAATGCGAAGGCAAATATTTACAAAGGTAATGCATACATCGATGACGAATTAGATTGACTAGCGGTAGTGCAACCATTTGTTGATGATAAGTGTGGGGATGTTAATATTCAATTATTTATTGGCTTTGAGCAACGTTCAAGATAAAAGACTTAGAGAAAAGACTTCTGACAAATCTCGCTGTGCCAAGCAGTTCTCTGTTCATGAGACCTAGAGAGATAAATTGGCCCCTGATAGTAGAACATTTAATGCCGTTATTAAACTTTTTGAATACTGTAGGTAGGTATATTTCATTTAAATAATGAACCATGATTTAATCTCAGGAAATGTTTTGTTTCAGAGGTCCACTACTTCCTCTATCACTCTTACTTCTTCCACTCACTATAACACACATCACAAAATTACCATGGTTTGTGAAAAATATTTTAGTAATGAACCAAACCATATTTGTCAAGTTATGCAAGTCCCGATAACATTCGGGCTATTTGGAATTTGTAGGAAAAATGCGCTGTTTGAGTGAGGGAAGGGAAAGATCCTTATCTCAGGTATGTTAGTGCGAATTCCGGCTCAACCATGTTTCGATAAGGAGTGCCGTCTGAAGATTACGATGACAAATCGGGATGACATGATTTCAGTCAGTCGTTTTAAAAATCAGTTCAATTTATCGCTGCATAGTGCTTTAAGGGAACAATATTTTGTACGTAACTGTGAGGACTTTTTGGATACTGGTTGGATGTTATATGGCTACGATGACGATGATGATTTATAAAATGAATTAAAAATACATTACAGCGCGTGTCATGAATGTAGCAGTGATAGATAAAGAAATAAAATAAAACACATTCGCAATTAAGAAATAGCTAGAGATAACACAAAAATAATTAATTTCAACGTTGTTTTATGTGTTAGATCAACGTGAGAAATAAGTTAGTTGTTTGTATCGTAATCAAATATCTTCAAATATCACCAGATATCATAAATTATAATTATTACTATCACGCGATACCATTAGTTTTAGATGTTATCTTAATTGGAGTAGAAAGTTGTTGCGTTAAGATATTAGTATGGTCAGTGAATTCAAAGGAGATTTTTATTTTGCAATTCCTTGAGGCTATTGCAATGAATGATTAATTACTGTCGGATAATCGGCTTGATTTGATTGAACAATTAAGAAGAGCTACAAAAAGCTTTCAAGGTCTATAAAAGTCTAGTTTATTATCTGTTTCCATTAGAGTTATACCTATTTGATTAATTCAGATAATTTTTAATTGCATTCCTTCAGCTGTCTCGATTCTATAGTTTCTCTAATTCAGGAAAAAAGTGGGTGCATAATATCTATCACACCCTCTTTTCCTTTGCATTATTTGAGGCAAAAGAAAACTTGCTTGCCATTCATTAAAACAGTAATTCCTAGAAGTAGAAGCCATGGGCCAAACAAAGCGATTGCTTTAAAATTACTTGAAAATACAATATTTTTCAGTTACATTAACTACATCTCCCACCGTATTACAAAAAAAGCCTAGCCTATCAGTGAAATTATGGGACTAGAATTTAATGAGATAAACTACCTATCGAGCAAACAAGCTCTTCAACTTCATAATATTAGTACAGCTTACACCAAAATCTTTATCGATACATACCCCAAAACGCCCATATTATTTTCAAATCTACTGTTCATCTATCACCGAGCCCCGAAATACCCCAAAATACAACCGACAAAGTCGAGCATATGTTGTAGATTAAACTCGAGTTACTGAAACCCGCCATGTGCCCAATGCCAAGGTTACATAAATTTTGTGTAGGGTTGCCAGGAGACAGTCCTGTTGACAGTTAGACAAAGCTGTTTAAAGTTTTAGTGGTAAATATTTACTTTATTAAACATGATTTTTACTGCATCTGTTTCTTGTAAAACTATTGTGGACGTGAAAAATTTGCAGATTGATCAATTGGTTTCAAAGCACTCTATTGTCAAAGTTTGTGGCTATTTTTGGTGGCATTGAATTGCTTTTTTATATACAGGTTCAATACTTTTAATTCACCATTTTAAAAAGATGTTACTTTTATCTCAGACATAATAAATAATAAAGTATTTATATAAAGTTATCTGAATCGTTAGTAAAAAAGTGATAAACAAACGAAACATGCGTTGAAAGGAAACACCAACATTTTTTAAACAAAAAAGGTTTGAGATATCGTTCCTAAAACAAGGGGTTACTTTATCCGTGCGTCTTACAAAACTGAGCTTTTTTTATGAACAAATTATTCTTTACTGCTTCACATAAATGCATCTTATCACTATAAGAATAAAGTTCAATTTAACTTGTCGTGCGCCAGAAAATTAAGCTATCATTTTGGATACTGAAACTTGATAGTTCTTGTCAGTTAACTTTTTGATTTTGAAAAAGTCGACACGTGTTTTCATTTTGTGATTTACTTTTGGGGTT
Source organism: Helicoverpa assulta (assembly GCA_963856015.1). NCBI lineage: Eukaryota > Metazoa > Arthropoda > Insecta > Lepidoptera > Noctuidae > Helicoverpa > Helicoverpa assulta. Next base: position 7,392,702 of record CAWLCW010000027.1, read on the forward strand.
ACAATGTTAGCTACATGGAATATAATTACTTTTGAAATAAAAGACCAGCGTAAATACCAGCACGATCGAACTTAATTAAGACGTATCAATAATACACTTGAAGCCAACCTACTTACTGCGTATTGCAGGAACGTTTTCAATTATATTAAGAAGATATCAGAAAAGTTTTCTTAGTGGACGATTACAAAAAAAACAGTATAAAATCTATCCAACTATATTTCTCAGAACGTTAAACTAAGTAAAGTTTTTATGATTCAAAATGATTAAATTGCAAACACATTAAATTGCGCAGTTATATCTAAGTAGATACCATGTACACCTACCTTTGTAGGTACATTAATTTAAAACGATGACATAAACACATATTTACAAACACAATTATGTATGATCAGTAAATATGTACAAAACGATGTTAACTAATGGATTTAGAAACTAAATGGAATGCCTAGACTAAATAAAACAAACAAAGACTAGACACAACTCCCACGCACTGTTTACATTTGTCATATGTTTGTCTTAAATTTGACATTGACATTGACTGTTATAAAATAAGCAAACAAAAGTCAAGAAATATAGTTCTTTGAATAAAACTGACGAGGGTAATTTTACTTACTGAGAGGCATTACTGGTACAAGTTCGTTAAAATATCCCCCATTCTTTGAATTGTGTCTGTTACCTTGCTAAATAAAATTAGCAGCTCAAAAGCTACACTTATCATATTGTGTTCAAAACGTACAAATGTTGCAAAAGGCTCCATTTCTTATTGCTAACTTTCGGACTAATAATTGACTCCCATTAAGGAAAAAGAAATACAACATGATACATTCATGCATACACCCAAAAAAGGGAAAATGCAATTCTCAAAATATTGCTATGACCCATTATAATTTTCGTAAAATTGTCAACGTATGACGCGAGGTTGCAATGATGTCACACGATAAGCGGAACGATAGAGGCATATTGCAATCCTTATCAATAGCTTCTGTTAATATTTACGAATGATGTAAATCAATAAATTAGTTACAACAATGTCTGATTGTGGTGCTTAAATCTAGAATTCCAAGAAATTCATGTATGTTTGTTTAGGCTAATGAGGTGTAAATATATTAAAGGAAAAGTGTCGACGACAATCGGTTCTGATAGAGGACAGGAAGATGATGACATGATTACAAAATTGAAATTTATGACACCTAGATGTTTTTGCTTTGTTATTGATCATAGTTTCGTAATTTTTATTTGTATCTGTACTGTCATTTGATTTCACGATAAGTTCATAACGATCGTACTTGCAGCTCTATTGACTAACTCTTCTGTGTAAGAGAAGTGACTACTTATTTCTTTCTTTCTTTCTTTTGTGAACGCGAAGGTTGCGTTTCGAAAAGCTAGTGATTACTGTAGCAATTTTCTAATCTTAGTATAGGTTTCAAAATAGCAGTTGTACTGTAGGTGTAGTAGTTATTTCGGCGTAACAGGGAGATTTTCACCAAACCGTTTCCCGACTACATTATTATAGGAAATATCTCTGACAAGTACAACAAACAAACATATCTACTTAACTATCCCGTCTACTCATATAAGTACGTTCACGTGCCAGTAATGAGATGCAGCTGCCTCTCAAAACGAGCCATTTCCTCTGACGTCATCGAGGAAAACAGTCAGTGCAGAAAATACAACTAGAATCATAGGAAATCATCGGCGTGTATCAACCAGAATAACTTGAAACTTCAAAGTCCTCTCAACTGTTTTCCTAAACACAGATTGGACATCAATAAATTAATATTGTAGTAACTAGTAACGGTTAAATCAGAAATTAGTTTTAATCAACAGACACAATAGACATACAGAATACCGGTGTGGCCGATAGTTGTTTTTGAAACAAATCAAACATCTTAACGTTACCTAAATAATTTGCGAGTTCTGGCTGAGGTTTATCTATACTTAATACCTCTATTATAAAGCTGAAGAGTTTGTTTGTTTGTTTGTTTGAACGCGCTAATCTCAGGACCTACTGGTCCGATTTGAAAAATTCTTTCAGCGTTAGATAGCCCATTTATCGAGGAAGGCTATAGGCTACTTTTTATCCGGGTTCGTGCAGAGGTTCCCACGGGATGCGGGTGAAACCGCTGGCAGAAGATAGTGGAATATATTATATCATCGACGTAACCTTGACTATTTGAAGTACCTTAGAGATAATTCTTATCTTAGATGCCCAAATCAAAGACCGTCTTTGTTTGACGCAATATTACAATTAGATATTAATATCATTGACTAGTATTTATACATGTATGCAAAAAATGTCTATTAAGTAGTAATTCGTCAAGTTTCAAGTAACACTGGTAGCTATAGTGAATCACTGGGCGATCCTCATGACTCAGTGATCTTACTCACTGACGGTAACCCTGTATGTTTGATAACCGCTCTCGTTTCAACGAATAGCCTTTGTCATGACGAGTGTTGGCATGTGATAATTTGATAGTAGGTATGTAATGCGTTGGATTTTTGTATGTTTATGAAATATATTTAATATTTATATTGAAATATTAATATATGTAATGTAGAGATTAGAATTGGTCATATTTTTTGTATAATTTCTGTGACATTTGACATTTGTGTCAACAAACAATTGTTGTCTTTTGCTTAATCTTTCACAACTTGTTTGTATTCAGCTCCCAAAAAATGTATGGTTTCTTCTGGTATATAAAGTTACAAGCTGATCTTTATACTTCTGGACTCGTCTTTTTTTACTAAATCCTATCCATGATCCTTCTGGAGCCTTTAAAGACGCGGTAGTTAATTTAAATGATCACACACACGCAATATGTAGGTCCTAATAAAACCATTAAAGAAAACTGAGACAGACGACGAAACATCAAATATACAGTCACCAGAAAAGCGAAGGCTAAGACCACAGTGCTTAATAAATAAACAATAATATTTTGAATAGCCACAAAGAGTTAGTTAGATTTCGGGAGCGAGAAATTATCTTTTTTTAAAATAGAAATAAAACTTAATATTTAGAGTAACGCAATAAGATTTTATTATCACGACTCGAGCTCACAGAGTTTGATGTAAGACTAAAGAATTGGGACATGTTTACTAATTAATTATAACAAAAATGAAACTTAAAACTAACTTAGGACTACGGTTACAATAACAAGCCGCCCGAGAGGGCCGACTGATAAGGAAAGTGCTGCGTAAGTGCCTACCGCAGCGTGGGAATGGGTTAGGAATGTAACTCCTCCCCCCTTGGACCGAAGTTATCGGAAAAACAGTGTTTTTTTCGAGAACTTCGTAATACTGAATATATGATTATAATAAACTGAGAATGAATGAAAACTGAGAGTAATGGAGTTTTACAGAAGAATACTTATACAGAATTACGACTATAATAATACTATAATACTACTAATACTATACTAACTATAATGACAATAAAATGACGATCGCGTACAACGAGTAAATGGCGACACTATTTGTTTCACTTGTTTCACTTTTTACACTGGTTACACTTTTCTTCGTTTGTAGAGAGTAAGAACGCCGCCTTTGGATTTGGATAGTGTCTATGGCGTTATGGTGATACTTTATGAGTTGTTCGATACAGGTTTCCTCCGCATATTGAACCAGTTTATCTTCAGAGCAAAGGTATTCTTTAGCTGTAATCTCTTGGCACGGTTGCTCGATCGAGCGGTATCGAACACCTTCTACTAATAGGTAAGGAAATTCAGGAATAACAATAAAGGTATGGTTACTGGAATTGTTGGACATAGGAAGGGAGTACAATTTGTAATAATTATAAGTAACATTATCAATAAGCGGAACTTCTATAATAAACGTTATTTCGTTATGCTTAAGATAAGATTTTACAGACAATGATTCCTCTATATTAATTAAATTTTGTTCATTTACAGAATACATTAAATTATCATATCTGCCAATATGTTTCAACAAATCTAATAATTCGGCAGAAGTGATAAAAGACTTATGTAAAACGGACACTTTACTAAATGCTAAGGCTATTTCTAATTCACTTAGTCCTAAAGTTTATTATAAATTGATTAAGTAATCCAAATACAATGGTCATATAGATGGAATGATTTTCCTTCGCAGTAAGGTCTTTTACAAGTTTTTTAAATAGTTTTAAGCGTGCATAAATTTTCTTAGTGTTTTCGTCGGTTGTTTCGGTAGAGTTCAGAAAGTGATTCAACATTTCAGATATTACAGTATTGGAAATTGCTTGTTCTCTTGTTGAGGACGACGTTTTACCACTTGTGGAGGACGTTTTACATTTTTAATTGGAACTTTCGTATCCCTTTCTTTAAGTTTTATTGGAACAATATTGCGTTCTATCTGTCCAGTTACGACAGCTTTTTGGAACCTAGGCTTGTCTTTGGCTTGTCTTTTATTAACAGCTTTAGCAAAAATTGTTTGTCCTGATTCTAAGGCTGGTACTGATTCGCCACCTTGCTTATTTTTAATGTTTTCTTTTTGGGTCCTAAACTTTTCTGAAAGATATTTATAAAGTGATTGGGTTCTTTTCTTATGGTCTTTGATTAATTGTTGTTTGTAAGCTTTGTCAAATTCAGAGTCAAATGTGGAATTTAATTCAGTGTGACCAAATACAACTTCGAATGGTGTTAAATCTGTAGTGCTGTGTATAGTATTATTGTAAGCCATAACGGAATATGTCATTACAGATGCTGCATCCGTAAATTTTCTTTCATATTTAGCCAATCGGTACAATTCTATTATTGTGGAGTGAAAACGTTCTATCAATCCCATAGAATTTGGGTTATTGGGTGTACCTATGTGTAATTTAATTTTATATAAATCTGTCAGTTCTTTTAGCAATGCGTTGTTGAACTCAGTTCCAGGATCTGAATTTATTTTCTGAGGAATACCGTAAAAGGAAAAGTATTTCATAAGTGCTCTAACCACTTCTGGTGTTGACCGTGAGGGTATTTCTATGGCTTGTCCCAATTTACTGAAGGCGTCAATTAAGGTCAAATAGTATTTGGATTCTATCGTAAACAAATCGATAAAGATTTCTTGAAATGGTGCATTTTGCGTCTGTGTTAGTTGGAGAAACGGTTTGATAGGTCTTCTATCGTATTTAGAAGTTTTACATCGTTCGCAGGAGTTTATGATGGCGGAAACGGTTTCGTTCATATTTTGCCAATGATAAGTACGTCGGATTCGTTTGATAGTTTCTGTAATACCACGATGGCAAGTCTTGCCTTCATGTAGCTTAACCACAATGGCTCTTTGTTCCTGTTCATCCTCAACATAAACCACACGCTCAGTACATTCATAGAAGTTAACCGTATCCTTTTTAAATAACGAAACAATAATATTACTGAAATCTTTTCTGTGTTCAGGATTCTCAAAGTAAATGAAGTATTTAGTTTTCGGCTTTATGTAATTCTTTAAAAATTCTTTAATAAGTTCAAGGTTGTGTAGGGGCAGAAATACTTCCAATACTTTTTGTTTGTCTCTAGATATATCTTTCACCTGGGTCTCATTACGGAACCAGCTAAAAATAAGTATCTGGTTTGGCTTTGTATCTATTGCTTCGTTTAAAATAGGTATCCCGTGAGATTCAAGATCTTTAGCCGAATGAATTGTTTGAGTAGAAGTAGATTCAGATGGTATGGGATAATTCGATGGTTGTTCAACCGTGTCTATGTCTGACATCGTTACAGGACTAGCTGTGGCCGTTCTTTCGGAGTCAGATATTGAAATAGTCTTAGAGTCATCAGTACTTGAAATGTCAGTAATTTGTTTAGTCACGTCTTCCAAATAGCTTTGGAGTCTTTTTTCGTTCTCGTCTACGTTAACAACCATTGAGCTATCGTCGGGTTCATCGGCTCCTAGTGCGTTAAGTTTAATACGAGATAACGCATCTGCGTTCACGTTCTGTTTCCCATTTTTATATATGACACTAAAGTCATACTCCTGCAAGCGCAAACGCCAACGTGTTAACTTGCTATTAGGTTCTTTAAGTTGGTATAGCCAAACTAACGGTCTGTGGTCAGTGTAAATGTCGAATTTGTGTCCATATAAATATGGTCGGAAATGTTTCGTGGCCCATATGATTGCTAACAGCTCGCGTTCTATAGTACTATATCTTTTTTCGGTATCCGTCAAGGTCCTGCTGGCATAGGCTATCGGTTTGTCACCACCTATAGGGCCTTGTGATAATACAGCGCCAATTGCTACTTCGGACGCGTCGGTTGTTAATACAAACGGTTTAGTCATGTCAGGGTATTGTAAGATTGGAGCATTAATAAGAAGTTCTTTACATTTTTCGAAAGATTCAGTGTACTTTTGATCGATAACTACTTTCTTACCCTTTTTAAGACATGATGTTAGTGGCTGCGTAATTTTAGAGAAGTCTTTGATAAATCGTCTATAATAGCCCACGAAGCCTAAGAATCGTTTTATTTCTGTCTGTGTCTGTGGCATGGGGTACTTCAGAACTGCTTGTATTTTGTCATTGTTAGGTCGAAGTCCGTCTTTAGTCAGTGTATGTCCTAAGTACTGCACTTCTCTGCGTAAAAACTCGGACTTATCCAACTGGACCTTCAGATTCGTTTCACGAAGTCTGTCGAACACAGCACGTAATTTTTTAATATGCTCTAGTAATCCGTTTGAATATATAAGTATATCGTCTAAATATACTAAGCAATGTATACCTTGCAACCCTCTTAGCACGCTATCCATCGTGCGTTGGAAAGTCGCCGGTGCTGTTTTCAGGCCAAATGGCATGCGGCGAAATTCATAATGACCGTTTTGAGTCGAGAAAGCTGTTTTCTCAGTGTCGAAAATTTCTATTTGGTGGAAACCGGAAGCTAAATCTAACGTTGTAAAATAATTACTTTTACCAAGTTTGTCAAATAAATCGCATATGTTGGGAAGTGGGTACTTATCGTCGATCGTTATGTCATTGAGTCGGCGATAGTCTACAACCATTCTATATTTCACCTTACCGGAAGCATCTGCCTTTTTGGGAACTAAATGTACAGGGGCACTCCATGGCGAATGTGATTCCTGAATCACATTGTCCTTGAGAAGCTTTTCAACCTGACGATTGATTTCCTCAGCTTGTGCTGGTGCTTGTCTGTATGGTTTAATATAAATTGGGTCTTCATTTGTGGTCCTAATGTGATGTTTTACCTGATTTGTAAAGGTCAAAGGCAACTCTTCACAGTAAAATATATCCTTATATTCTTTGCATAATTTATTTATCGCGTCACGTTCCTCGTAGTTTAAGTGGTCTAGTCGTAATTTCGATAAATTGTCGGTCAATAGTGAGTCAATCTCAACGTCTGTCAAGTCAGTTATGGTATTTAATATACACTCATCATTATAGAATTTGGTAACCTCGAAAGGAGCTGTGATAGTTAATTTCATTCCAAGGTCAGTTGTGTTCTGTATGACAGTGGAGGCAAAATAGTTTTCACATTTAACTATTGCAGCTGGCATTCGAACACCATCCTGAAACTGTTTGTAATCTAAAACTGCAAGGCCATCTTTCTGATTTACAGGAAGTCTCACTCGATGTTCCGTGCGCGGATCTAACTGAAATTCAAGGTCAACGTTATATACTATGGGGATGTTAACGCCGTTTGTTTTTAGTATCTTGTCCTTGAAACATATGTCAGCGTTAAGTCGAGATATAAGGTCCATTCCAATCAGTCCGTCATATCTACTGTCAACATTGTATATATAAAACTTATGGTAGCCACTATCGTTAAAAATCGAGAAAAGAGGAACGTTAGCCACTTCATAATGAATACTAGAAGCATGTGTACTTGTGACTGTAAATGGTTCATATTGTTTTGATTCAGCGAAATATTCTTCAGCTTTTTCGGGGCTTATGAAGGACCTCGTGCTTCCTGTATCCAACATAAATTTACTATCTATATCGGGGATATATATGTAAGGATGTCTTAAGCTAGCGTCATAATGAAGCTCTATCATCTCTGGTCTAATTGGATCGAATTTATTCGAAAATTTTGCACATCATACGAATCTTTGTTACTTTCAGTAGATTGCGGAATATCTACGTCTTCAGCGTATTCCGCGTCGGGGTACTGATTTGCACAACCATCGCTAGAATACATGTTTGTATAATCGTAGTCATTGTCAGTCGTCATATTATAATAAGTGTATTCATTTAAATTATAATATTGTTGCTCGTCACCAGAATAGAGCTCATTTACAGGGAAACCTTGTTGTGGCTTCGCCGGTGCTGGGGCTGTTCTCATGGTCACGTCACGATCGTTCAAGAGAGCCTTGGGTGACTGGTAGCCTGAAGGTTGAGGGTGTCTGTAACCAAACTGTCCTATCTGGGGTCTATAGCCAAATTGTTGAGGTTGTTTGGGGCCAAAGACAGGTGGTCTATACCCAAATTGAACCGAAGGCCTGTATCCAAACTGATTCAATGGAGGTCGGAAACCATTCTGCTGATTTGGCATATTTGGGCGCACATAATTTTGATTAGGTATGCCGAATTTAAATTGAGGTTGATTTGCGAGAGGCCTGAAATTATTATTGTATTGTAATGGAGGCTGTGTTAAAATAGGTTTCGGATTTGTTGAATTAAAAACAAAGCCTTTATCGCGTGATGGTAATAACGAACTTTGCGGACGGTGTTGCAACATCTTACTGCGCAAATTATATTGTTCCTGAAAGTTAACCTCTTCAAGAACATGTTTTAATGCCTCTTCCAATGAATCCGGGTTTTTAATTCGAACAATCCGTACCATATGTTCTGGTAAATTATACAAGAAGACATTAAGTGAAGTATTATTATAAATCACACGCTTAGCTTCCCTTAATGATAAAGAGCTATTTTGATTAACTTTCGACATTAATATCGCACGAATATCCTGTATACGACTGCAAAATTCTAAATATGACTCATTATGTTTAATTTTTAGAGTTTCCAGCTCTATCGCTACGCACTCCTCACTCCTGGGATCGCCAAAATGTTGAACCAATAGAGATTTAAATTCATTATAAGTATCAAAGTCACCCCTTTCACTGATAAGGGCTGCCGCCTTTCCTTTTAATTTACTGGTAATTATTTGCATTAGAAATTCATTCCGCTCTACGGTTCCTTGATACCTTTCGATAACATATTTGCACTTTCTTAAAAATAAACTAAGTAAGTTAGTTTCGCCACTATATTCGGGAATTAATCTTAACACATCTCGGGGTATCGTTGTTTCCGATAGAGATATTAGCGAGGGGGAGCTAGCAGACGCAGCTGCCGCCGCCTCTGGCATAGAATGGGGAATTTCACCTTGATTCATTTTTTTTTTGTAATAAATGTTAAAGTAAAATATAAAAGTACACGTTAAAGTTAATTAGAAAGAAATCAATGTAAAAAAAAATTAAAAGCAATTTGAGTTTAAAATTGCAAGGTTAAATTCTTAATCATATGAAAAACTTATAAAAGAAAATGTAGAATGTTACTACTTTAATATAGTAAAGATATTTTTCACTATAATCTTACTTGCTAATTATTTAAATCTATATTTTCACTATTAGATTTTATAATATATGAAAATTTTTCATATGATTTTTGAGGTTCTATCAAAAATCACACTAGAAAAAGACAATGTTAAAATTTTATCAACACAAGAATACACGTAACTTAATATTCTATTAACAAAAATGTGCTGGGAAATTGGGAAGGAAGTAGAAGGGTACTCACTGTCCAACCGCCTTATAAACTAGCACCATCTCTGCTCACCTGCGATTTTTTTACGCGATAGGTATCTAACTTATTTATTTGGTTCGAGGATTGCCTTGATAGAGCGCCGCACTGATGTTAAGTAAGAACAACTCTATGTATAGTCACCACTCGCGAAACACTTTTCTACGTGAGTTTTTCACTTTTCACAGCTTTACACACGCGAAACTTTCGCGAAGGCAACAACCAGCAATCCTACCGGCTGCGCCAGTTAGATTTCGGGAGCGAGAAATTATCTTTTTTTAAAATAGAAATAAAACTTAATATTTAGAGTAACGCAATAAGATTTTATTATCACGACTCGAGCTCACAGAGTTTGATGTAAGACTAAAGAATTGGGACATGTTTACTAATTAATTATAACAAAAATGAAACTTAAAACTAACTTAGGACTACGGTTACAATAACAAGCCGCCCGAGAGGGCCGACTGATAAGGAAAGTGCTGCGTAAGTGCCTACCGCAGCGTGGGAATGGGTTAGGAATGTAACTAGTTATTAATAGGTGATACAAAGGACCCTTGCAATAAATATTATGGTGGCCATAAAGGGTGGACAAAGGGAGTTCGATGACTTGATCTGTGTTTGTTTCCATAGGAGTCTTATAGCAAAGTTTGTTTATTTGTACAGGCAGGTACAACATTTCTGAAGGGCCCTTGAAGATTAGGTACCTATATTGTTGGAATATTTAAATAGTTTCGGTGTCTTTTGCGATTTAGATTTGAGGGCTAGAAGTTGGGCTAAAACAATGATGTTAATCGTGGGTGGTTAAACTTAGTCTAATGTAGGGCTGCCATCTCGAATTTCGCATAACCCGGACAAAAATTCAAAAAACCCGGACATTTGGCGTAAACCGCATATTTTCCCGGACGAAGCCGAAAAAAAATTAAATAAAACAAGACCTAATTTTTGATCCATTAACTATTCCCATATACTTAAATTCCTTACATTAAAAGTGTCCGGGTTTTCCCCGGACACTTTTTGAAACCCTGCCCGGACGGCCCCCGGACGGGCTCCAAACGAGGACAAATCCGGGGAAACCCGGACAGATGGCAGCCCTAGTCTAATGTAATGTAATAACTGTTGAAATAAAATGTCTCACTAAACCTCAGATTTATAAAAACAAAACTGCAACCACAAACCTTAGTCACGTAGGGCTCTACATAAAACCAAAACGTGCAGAGTAAAAAAATACCGAGTAAAATTCATTGTTTGCACGACTACACAAATAGGTTGGGGTCGGCTTAAAGGTGATTGATTTTTCTTTATTTTTAATTTTATGGGCGACAGTCACCTGACCGCAACTTGACTTGATATTACCAATAATAAATAATATTCCTCAGTTGTTAGATCATCGTCAAAAGTGGATATTTTAGTAGTCCCGGTATGTGTCACCCATTCATGTAAAGACAGCGTTGGGGTAGGTCAACCAATTTCGTTGTTAGGATTTTAAAAGTTCCATATCATACGCCACTTCTGGGGTTAAGGGCTTAAGGGACTAGTTTAAAGATTGGTACAACGCGCCCCACCTGACATGCTTCCATGGCACCGCTCTAAAGCTTTGGTTTCCTAGGAAAGCGGTGCCGTCATGTAGCGGCCGTAATACAGCGGTGAATGACGTCACTAGAACATTGTCTATGTAAACAAAATGGGGAGGTTTCCTAGAGAGCGGTAACTGACGCCGTAACTTCAAAATGCGGTGCCGCCATTTGCATGACGGCCGTCTTGACGGTGTCAGATAGTTTGGTGAACGTTTTATTGAAAGCGGTGAAGCTTTTTTAATACGTATTTGTGTTTTTTTTTTCGGAACAACTTCAAATATGAGTTCCAACTCTTGGAGCAGCGAAGACGACGAAATTTTAATAGATTTCGTTCGTAACCACGAAGCAATAAATAATATAAAAAGTAAAGATTATAGAAAAAGTCAACTAAAACAGAATTTGTGTCGTGAAATTTGAGAAATATTAAATAAAACAGGTTAGTAAGTATAACACAACTAACAAAAAGTTTATGACGGTGTGTTAAAACGGCCGTGGAACTTTCCACATGTCATCACCGTAAAGACGACCGTCTATTTGCGTCTGTAATATTACGGCCGCTATATGACGGCACCGCTTTCCTAGGAAACCCAAGCTTAACGGCCAGTTTCTTCATCAAAAGTTAAAGTTAAAGTAATGTCTAAAGTTAAAGTAACGGTCAACTTCGTTTTTTCAAGGCTAAAGTGACAGCAAAATTCATAGAAAATTTGAATTTAACCGTTACTTTTACTTTAGACATTACTTTGACTTTTACTTTGGCCTTAACTTTTGATGAAGAAACTGGCTGTAAGACTTGTTACATCAAGAATTTTATATCAAATATTTATAAGAAACAAATGACAGTAGAAGATCTCGTGCCGTACGTGACAGTGGTACAGCGCGCCCCATTCGATGCACTGACCCCTGCGGCACCTGCTGACCTTGCAGCTAACTCCAACATTTGTTACACAACTGCATGTTTATATTTATTGGAGGCTTTGGAGTATGTTATTATTATAGTTGTGGTTTGTAGGTCTTTGACTAGCCATAGCACACATACATATTAATTTTATGAATGCCTCTTTAGTCTAGTGGTCGCCAAGCAAGACCACAAAGCACGGGGCCTCGGGTTCTGTTCCCGTGTAGGCCGGTAATTATTTAAAGAATTTTCAAAAAGCAGTCCGAAATTGGTGGTGATACACCTTCACAGGGTATGTAAATGTTGATCTTCAGCAGAATCTCTCGCGGGTCGTGTCGGATCTCCTGAGGGGAACACCCGCCAAGGCCGACAATCAGTCTAGACGTCATCATTTTAAAATAACATAGTAACCTCAATAATTGATTCAATGTTGTGTTTGATTATAATCTTGTTATTTTAATTTACCTATGAACGCATGCGACAGGTACAAACGATAGATATGACGTCACATGTCACGGTCACACTTGTCGTTATTTTCTTAGAAGTTGAGTCATACTTATTATAATAATATCTACAAACGTATTCGATCTAAGAGATCAGGTGAATTAAATAGTGTATAGACACAACAATTGACAATGTTCAAAAATATTCTTTTACATAATTTTGAGGTAAATTGGTTTAGAAAAAAAATATACATATTTAAGGATGTCTATGACTAATATTATAAAGTAGCAATGTAAACTTATATTCAAATGCTCAGCATGTTCGTTTGCGTGAAGGTGCTATACTTAAATTGTAATCAGAAATTATCTTACAATGTTAGCCGATTTATTGAGGAAAGAAGGCTTCTTTTATTCAGGGTGCTCTAAGTAACTTCCTTAAAATGCGGGCAAAACCTACTGATGTGGCCTACTGATTATTTTATATTATTGTTAAATAGTGTATAGTATAGATTGTAACTCGTATACTCTAAAATTATAAAATAAATGTTATGTACGACAACCTACATAACACAATGCCGTTAACAAAGCCATAAAGTAATGTCTTTTGTACTTAACGAACAGTTAAACTTATCTGATCTTACAAAATAAACGCTTTTGTTCTCGCATTATTATTTTTAAAAGGGATTATGTATTGTGACAGAATAAGGCACTTTAAAAAAACTTGAACCTACTTATTTACACTCAACTGCACTTAAACTTTAAATAAGTAAAAGCTGCAGTTTTCGGCGGTAAACTTTTCAAGAAAATAAAATGGCAGCGGGCTTATGTGCTTTTGGAATGCGTGAAGTTTTTTTTTTATATATTTTATATATTTTAAAGGCGAGTTTCTATCGGCACTGTGACGCAGAAAAATGTTTCTTCTAGTCTAATTGCTCTATCAACCAGTAATCGATTGCGTGTGAAAATTTCAAAAATGTCTGCGAAACTGCAAAATTGCAGTGGACGTGCGCCGACGCGTACAAATTATTTGTTACGGAACAATTTTAGAGGAATGTTACCATAAGGCAGGGTGAGCACCCTTTAATAGGTAGGGTGTTCACCCATTTTAATATATATTTTCCTATAATGTCTATTGAATAGTGAAAGTACCTACAGTGTTATACAATCCTACAATCAACAATACCAACAAAGATTGATCAATCTCCACATTTCTCAACAAACGCATTCACAAACACTTGCTTTATGTAAATAAGACAATTTCCGTCCGTCCCACATAGCCAGCGATCATCTGTTCATGATCTGCGTGTGCGCATGTTGGTGAACGTTTAGCGACGCACGTTTACTTGAGTCAATAGCTAAAGTATTGAAGTACTTTACTTCTTTAGCTGTTGGGATATTATACGCACTTATAAGTAGTGATTTTACTACATAATGTATTGATAGGTTTGAACGGGAACTCTCTTGGGTGGCATTAAATTCGTGTACGAAAATATTTTTTCCTTACGTAGCAGAAGCATTAGCATAAGAATAACCACCAGTCTATATACAGATAGGTTAAGAAAAAAAACCATACCACAGTTTCTAAAGCATCAATTATTATTTTGGGATCTATTTGTTACTGTTACAGCCTTTTTTTTATCGTCCCACTGCTGGACACAGGCCTCCTCTCACACGGAGAAGGATTAAGCGTTAATCACCACGCTTGCTCAATGCGGGTTGGTGATTTCAGACTTCATAGTCCAGGTTTCCTCAAGATGTTTTCCTTCACCTTTTTATCAGCCATTGGTGTCTAAGATTTACCTAGAAAGTACATACAAACTTAGAAAAGTTGCATTGGTACTTGCCTGACCTGGAATCGAACCCACACCCTCATACTCGGGAGGTTGGTTCTTTAATTTGGGATCAATTTGGGAGCTTAAAATTATGCACCTACCATAGTTCGAATTTATAGAAAGGACGTCATTATTTGTTGTTCATTGAATCCTATTATCGTTGCAATAAAGTGTTAGTACGCATAAGTACCTACATTTCCAAATCTAGTAAGTACATCTTCAACATTACAGCACATACCTAACGTAAGTTATTGTTTGTGTAACGTTTAGCGGTGCACGCGCATAGCCGCACAGAACACCATGGTTAGCACGTTATGCGTGTTTGTGGGACATCGTAATGTGTCCACAAGGGTATATTTATTAAGGTTTGTTTGTGTGCGGGTATTGAAGGTTTTGTTAATTATGTTATGTTTTTATGTTATCGGCTCAATATACCATACAGGTCAGAGAATTACATAAATCAATGCAAAAAATTCCACCTTCAGCCACTTGTAAACCGACGCCGTTTAGCCGACTGTTCCTTTTTACTCAAACTGCTGTCAAATGAAATTGACTGCCCTAATTTATTGCAAAAACTTAATTTCTCTGTTCCTCAAAAATCTGTTCGGTTTAACCCACCTATATCAGTCCCATTGTCATCTTCGAACTATAGGCAGAATACATATATGTTGCGAGCGAGCAAGGATTTTAACAAATTGTGTAAAGAGTACTCTTTTGACCCATTCAATACCAAGAGTGCTGTGGTTCGTAGGCAGCTAAATCGCGATTTTTTCAAAATTTAACTTTGTAATATGTAACTATGTATAATTTAAATTTCTCATAGATCAGTTGATAACCTAGCTATAAGCGTGTTATTCCACTACTATCCGTGAAAACCTATAATTGGCTTTCTGTTTCTTTATATATGTCTACAACATTGTTTTGTGTAGCCGTTGGTTTTTCAATAAGTAAATAAATAAATAAATAAATAAATAAATTATTAATAGATGTTGCCTAGGGTTTCAGCTGTGTACCAAGGGACCTTCTTTCCGCACCTGGATAAAAACACTTTCTGCCCATCTATCACGCTTTCAAAAAAGCATTACCAATTTTGACCATCTACTCATCGTTTGCCTATAACTTGGAACTTGGTGATCAGTGCTTTCGGACCTCAAACCTTTATGTAGAGGTTAGGCGATATACTAATATTTCTATAAGTAAAACAATAATTTTATAATTAAACAATAGTTTGACACCACATTAGCCACAAGGTCAACGCCCTAAACACCCAAATTAACCATGTAAATATCGGTAATAAAAACGCCAATAAAACCGAAGGGCCACAATAGCCCTTTCATAGGGCTAACAGAACTCCATTCAGGGACCGGAAGGGCCGGAAGTCACAGGTACGTACCCACTGCTTCCGGTTCCGACACATTCAAATCTCGAATACGGTTGATTGTTAAGAGCCATTTTAATTTATTGGTTTATTTGTGTGGTTGCACCTACTAACGTAGGTTTGAGTCATACACAATTGAAAATGTATTCGATACACTAATGCACCTTTTCAAGGCTATATTGACAATTGCACTGGTAATGCAGGAAGTTGCATAAAAAAACGATTGCAAATAAGTTCACAATTGCATTCGAATTATAATGGACACTGTACGTGACCCAGTCAATATTTATTCAACTGCGGTAAGTAAAGCCTATGGAACTAAATTAAATATTTATTTAGTCATCTCATCCTCCGAGCCTTTTTCCCAGCTATGTTGGGGTCGGCTTCCAGTCTAACCGGATTCAGCTGAGTACCAGTGCTTTACAAGAAGCGACTGCCCTGCCTGACCTCCTCAACCCAGTTACCCGGGCGACCCAATACCCCTTGGTTAGACTGGTGTCAGACTTACTGGCTTCTGACTGCCCGTAACGACTGCCAAGGATGTTCAATGACAGCCGTGACCTACAGTTTAACGTGCCATCCGAAACACAGTCATTAGAGTCTAAGATAGACTTAGAAAGTACATACAAACTTTAGAAAAGTTGCGTTGGTACTTGCCTGACCTGGAATCGAACCCGCGCCCTCATACTCTAAAGGCTAGTTCTTTGCCCACTAGGCCACCACGACTTTAATTTAGTGCACCACATAAAAAAAATATCCGAATGCTCTTGCCATAGACCAATATACCAACCCCTATTGGTTGGTACTAAAATATTTTTAATTATCAATGTAATTAGGTACCCCATTAAATTTTTTTGTATACTGGTAGGCAAAAAGATCAAATGAAATGATCTCAAATCAAAATCAGAGGCGGAAACTCCCATTGTCCAACCTTGAGAACTTAACAACGAAACTTAATAATCATGACTAATTTCATTATCAACTCATTTGCGAAGATGTAGTAATTATAATACCCGTAATGAGCTTTAGCATTTATTAAAACTTATTGTGTAACAAATTGTTACTGCCGTAAAGTTCGAAATGTAATGCTGAAAACTTATAGGTACTTATACATAGGTGGCGATGGATATTGGTCGATACATCAATTATTTAACTACATTTATGGAAATTCAAATCAAGCGATAGAATCATTATGAAACTTAGTTTTCATTCACAAAAATTCGCTGCTGTAAAGTTCTTGAACCAGATTGATAAATAAAGTCATAGAAAATTATAACAACATTTATTAGGAGCACCATAAAACGCTATTTTGATGGCTTATAAAAACCATGCCCGCATTATCAGGTTGATTAAAATCTTATTGTTCTATAACGCCGTGAAGCCATAAGAACACCTTTCCTTAAGCGATTTATGGGGAAAAGTAAACATTCACCTCACGTTCTAAGATCACAATGGAAGATATGGGCTTCTGTTAAAAAATAAACACACAAATAAATATAAATCTTACAACTTTACATTACGGTTTTAAATTGAATGGGCCCATTTTTATGGATTTATTTTGTCTCTACTCCATCCTTACAAAAATATGTCCCAAAGTACACTACATATGACATAATTTCGAAGGACAATTTTTCCATATGATTATGAACAGGAAAAATCTTTTGTCAATGTAAAAAGGACTTAAATGTATGAGGAATAACGTTCATACTTAATTGTATGAAATTTTGGCGACACGAACAATAGCCATACAATTTTACACCTTTGGACACGATGTAGCTTGACACAAATGGCCTTTATAATTCTGAAATGCTCTCGATTTTGTATGGGTATTTAATTCATAATGGTCCAAGACCTTATCTTGAAAAAATATAATGGGACCTATTGTGTCCGTTTGATAGGAATATGTTGAGCCCTGAAGAAGAAATTAAGGATGTTCCAAAAAAAAACACCAAAAGAGAATTTAATTTTGTTCACAATAGGGATCATCAATATTTTTAGTTACACTATCCTTTCATTAAAGAATGATAAACGTCGAACTTTACATTCAAAACATCCGAATTGACAACCTCTTCCTTTTTGGGAAGTCGGTTAAAAACTACCAAGACGTTGATGCTGGTGAAAATTTTTTTTTAAATATATTTGTCTTATATAATTTTAAATAATAAAAACATACCCATTTGCCCCTCAGTCGGCACGTAGTCCGGAATGTTTGGTTCTCTGACACACAACTTCTCACAAAGTAAAACTAACATAAGTAACACAAGATCACTCACTAGTCAGATTTCATTCGCACTCATTTTTGTCACTCGGTGAATCAACCTTGAAATAAAAAAAAGGTAAAATTAAAATAAAAGAAAATAAGAAAAATATAAAACAAATCACAACGGTAGTGGCTTGATTCACTTATTACGTATTTCACAAATAAAAAGTACATACCTATATTCTTAAACCTCAATTCAATGCTTTAATGTCAATCCTCCTTTAGCCGTTAAAAATAAAATTGAATTATTGCAATGTATATACCTAGGCAATTTTCGTTATCAAAACAAAAATATTTCCTTTAATGTTCCGTTAAATATTTTAACAACACGTTAATAGGTTTATACCTAATAGGGACCTATTTAACATTTGACCGACTATAACAGCGGTGTCACAACAAAAGTACGAGTGTGTTATCATAACTAACCATAACGTATTTTGTTATGGTGTAACAAACTACTGCCTGTTTTCTTTAACACTTCCAATCAACTTTTGAAGGAACGGTATTCCTTTCATTATCTTATTGTTCCTATTACGGAATATTTCATATGACTTTGAAAAAATAATAATTCATAGAGTACCTAGTATAAATTGTATGTATATTCGATTTTCTTGCACAAATGTAAGTAAACACTATCTTCGAGAAAGTGAATTTGTAATAAAATTAAATTCAGAGCTTGTAAGCATTATACTGTATCCCCAATTATTCGAGTACTACAGCACTTAACATCTATTAAATATAAATAGCCTATAGAATAGCTATAATTTTGAACTTAGACTAAATATTTCAATAAACATACACATTGAAGTATTTATTGAGTGTAAGTTGCTGTAAATCTGTGTCCCAAACAGTCATAATTTAGTTCAAGTAAACGTATTAACAACTTAGTGAGAATCGTAAATATCCTAAAGGTTAGGCTGAGTTTACACTATTGGCGAAATTATATCAAAGTTAATGAGAGAAGGAATTTTATTATTTTTAAGCCAAGTCATAAATGTAACCATGTTACTAATGACATCGCAAAGTACCTATTTAAAACTAAAAATAGAAGTTTCTAATAGATTTTGTAAAATATGAAGGATGTGCCCTTACAACATAAACTCAACAAATATTAATAAGCTGGTCTTACTAAAGAAACAAAATCTTAGAAAACATACTCCGAGTTCATAACAAAAACCCCGAGAGTAAAGTGAAATGCATTCTGTACAAGCACCTAACGTACTCCGAAGTACATTTTAACAATCCATTGTTCTTCAGACAATACAAGAAACAATAGCATCTTTCCCCTAAAGTTTTTCAAGCTTAGGACCGTAATTATTGCATATATCTGAGCAGCCCCTAAGCAAGCAAAAACAATAAGAAGCCATCGGCCGAGAGTTCACTGTTCGAGAATAGAACACGTTCTAAATATAAACCGGCCGTTAGTGAAGCGCCGCGGGAACACAAGTTCTAAATTTAAATTGGATTTTAAATTTTAAATCCTGTCATTCCCTCACGTTCAAGGTCAATTCTTAAAAAAAAGTTTTACATCATCTGTGATTTTAAGCAAAAAGTTTTTAATAGGCCATTGAATCCAATATGGCTGCCATTGAATGATAATGTAAACAAACTGGAATCGGTCTTCAATTACTTAGATTTATGGACGCGTATTGTCTTAGCCTTGCTAGACAATCAAGGATCATGGTGGGTGGCTTTTATTAAATGGATTCCATACGTATTACTGTTTTATTCAGACACCGATCCAATCAAGTCCTTCTGTTTATTTACTTACAATCAAAAAAAGGACAATATAGTCTCCTATATTTATTACCTATGTAGGAACTTATTTCT
Source organism: Helicoverpa assulta (assembly GCA_963856015.1). NCBI lineage: Eukaryota > Metazoa > Arthropoda > Insecta > Lepidoptera > Noctuidae > Helicoverpa > Helicoverpa assulta. Next base: position 7,412,638 of record CAWLCW010000027.1, read on the forward strand.
TCTTTTACTAGTTAATACCTGGACTTATTTATTTGTATGTAAGTCATAACTAAACACAAAAAGTTTGCAAGTGAAATGAAACAAAAGGAAATGCAATACTGCAGACATTGCACACTGCTTTATCTTGTAAATAAGAACACAGCAATAAAATATTAAACGTAATATTTTTCTCGAGTCTCGAGTCAAAAATATGTCTTTCTCGCGTGAAACATCCGTCTCGTTTAAAAATTGTACATTCTTCTCACTAGGAAATAAATTAGTTTTTGACCGAACACTAAAGTTCTATTTCCAAATATCAATCGATTTTTCTGTCACGATAAATACGTTTCAAATATAGAAAGAACTAAAGAAACTTGCGCGTGAGCAAACGCTAAATATCCCTACTGTTGACAGACAGACAAATTGGTTTTCTAAATCCTACCACTGTTTTAGAAAACCAGTATATATTGACCTTCACGTTCAAGTAAATAGTTAGAAGATAAGAGTTCTAAGTAAAGTGGTTATGTATATCTAAATTTGGTTAGAAATGATCCCCTTATGGTTTGTGAAATTGTCGGGTGTCTATTACATGTAAATTTAGACTGGAAGTGGGTATTTTTTGTAGTTTCCTTTACAATACTAAGTACAGTACGTTAGTTGGCTGTTGAGATATATTTATTTTGTCTGGCGACAGCAAACGGTACTGTTTGTGGATGGTTTACGCAATCGTCTGGCTTCTTGTGTTGGTAAGTTTCGGTTTAAGTAGCGTGAAATCGGAGTATATTTGAAGACGTATCCGAAATATACGAAAATGTGTTTTTTTTTTCTTCAGGAAATAGGTATTATACTGTTCACGGTTTTCCAAATAGGTACATGATTTAAAAACAGAAGAACCCATTCAAAAATATTAATGGCATTTTAATAAACTCGAAAATGTTAACCATCTTTGAAAGCAAATGCTCCCAAAATCGTAAAATGGACAAAAAACAAACGGCAGTAGTGTACCGTATTTTTTGTGAAACATTCTTTTGTGTAAACAAAACATGGGATATGGGACATTAAGCTGGGAGATGGGACACATGATGGGGGCAATATCTGGTCACAAAAACTAACGAAACTTATGTTTACTGATATAACTCAATTTTATGGCTTAATTTGAGGAAACCCTAACCCTTTTTAGATAATAAATTGACAAAACTAAAAGTATAAAGGGTAACAATATTATGCGTCGTTTTCAAATAATGATTGTCCCTATAAAAAAAAAACTCATTATATTCATTACTCATTAAAAAAGAAAATGTGTGTATCACTCTTGCCTTAGAATTATGTTATGTTATATATTATGTTTATTTAGAAAAATTTTCAGTGAATACTGAAAAGTTTAAAATAAGTCAAACATTAAGACGATGTTGTAAAAAATAAAAATGTAATATACCTAAGACTAAACAGGATTTTTCGGAAAAAGCAACTTCAAATATCAAATAAATATTCTAAGCTCACAAAAAAAAACACAACACCAATAAAAATGTCTACAGACTCTTATCAGTGACAATAAACTTTACAAAATAACGTACTCAATTCAACATTAGTGGGCGAGCTTACAATATCCAATCATTGTTCAGAGGTTCATAAAAATCGTGCTTACATCGAAATCGCCTTAAACTACGCGTTTAATAAATAATGGTATTAGGAACACTTTACATGGCACGTGGTGGGTGTCACCACTTATGTCAGAAACGGTGCTTAGATTCCACTTAAGAGTGACAGGTACAAATATTTTTCAAAGCAAATGCATGCAGGTGGTCCATATTGTGTACCAGCTGTATTATTCTCTATGATAGTTTATTTATGAAATTCTAATATGACATTTATGGCTAGATATTCAATACGACAAATCTACCATTTATCTATCTATACTATACTTCCCAAAGTAAAACATGATATTTTTGAAATCCCATCTCTTCAGAAACGAGTTCATTGACACAATTGTTACTGGCCATCAACTCAAAAGCATGACCTTCTTGCATCAATAAAATAAATGAGAAGCCCAGCTGTTTGGGCCAGCAAAAATTAAAAAGAAGTAAATTGCGTGGCAACATGCAAACGAAATTAACACCACATGTAAATTCACTTAAAAAGTGAAATAAAACTACTGAAGACAACGGTCCTTTCGATGTAAAACTGTGTTCACATTGCACTCAAGTATGTGGAATTATTTTGACTGTAATATTGTACAGTTAACTCCTCGTTTTACTGGGAATAACCTCTTGAGTTGAGAAGCTTACTACAGAGTAGTTTAAATCCAGTTAAACCATACCAAGTATTGTGTTTTTTTTTCTGCTGAGTCTTTACTTTTCCTGTCTAATCACTTCTGAACGACATATTCTTTCTAATCACTCAAAATGAACAGCTTAAGCAGCTGAGAGCATTGTCGCCTTGAAAACTCGTCTTAATCCTTTTAATTGTACAGGATCTCTAACGGGACTTGACCCCTAAATGTCCAATCGTCTGTTTTAATTTTATTGGAACTGGTTTGGAGAAATGTCCGTATCACGGTCATGGAAACGAAGTCGCGTGTTAACGATCACTGTAAGTTTTATTCCCTTCTCGTGTTCCAAATTGAATTTATCTTTAACGGTCGTGTTTCTTTTTTGGAATTGGTTTATGGCTGCTAAATGTTGTAGTACTTGATTTGGGGCAAATTAGATCTTGATAATCACATTATATCGATTATGGTATTTTTGAAATATTTTGCACCTATAACTGCGCAATTATTTAACTTGTGAACCAGCATATCGAAAACAGTTTTTTAGACTAATTATTAAAATCAGCACATTTAAAATCCAGACAGGATACACCGTCTGGCAGATTTCCTGATTTAGGCCACAAAGCACCATTACAGAACAAAGCCTATGGCATAAAAAAGGTTTTAATGCCCACCACGTAAGGACGCAAGGTCATACCAAAAATATTAGCAGACAGTTTGATAAGATCTGCTCCATCAATTTGAAATGATGACGTCACAGTTTCGTTGGCATCGACCACGTGCGCAATTAGAAGTAGGCAATACAATAGGTAATTGATGTTTAATTAAATAATAGTAACTAACAAGCTTTTGAACCTTGTAGGGCATCCTCAAGGGTATTGAAGTTGTTTTCGTTTACGGCAGTTAATCAATGACAAGTTAATTGTGCGATATAATTAGAACTAAACTATTACCTCCGTAGAAGGTAACTAAAGCTACACCTATTTAATCATTAATTACAAAAATTGACAGATGCGTTATTTTTCTTTACTTGTTAAGTGTCGAATTACATCATACAATTTGTTTCTAAAATACTGCGTTTATTAAAGTAGCCTCTGTATTGTGTAGCTACCGGTATAGCTAATTGATAAATAGTTGATGATTAGCGCACTTCCCTAGCATTGCGCTTACGCACGTTCCGCGCACGCCGTCACGTCCATCGTTGCGTCAATATGACTACACGTATTCACTATTTGCATAATAACCGATTCAACATTCTTTACGATTTTTCTTTTATCCAATTTGATACCAAAGTATATACTTTTTGTTTTTTGAGATACTCCATCACTTTGAGAAACTAGTCTTTACTCCCGACCTCCCCTTTGCAATTATTCCAGTTATTTCCAGATCGATAATTTGAAAGTCTCTTCTGTTCAACGTGTCCAGAATTATAAATAATATATGTACGTACATTTTTCCAGTAAATATTCGTATTTATATTACAGCCCTAATTGTTTTCGAGAATACAGACATATTCCTTTAAGTAGATCGTTTTATTTGAGATGAAGCTGCAGAATTCCAAGTGCCAGGAACAAACACGTTAGCCACCGTTTGATGTTACGTACGATTATGACGTGTCGAGTTTAAAGATCGCATCAATTTATAAATAGTGTCAGTTTCCTGGCGAATCTTTATGTACATCGTTAGTACTGGTATTAGAAGACGTTTTATTTGGTAATATTATGCAGATGCGAAATGCTTTAGTAATATGATCGTCTGAAGTAGGAATGTTTTCTTGGACCTAATATTTTGTTTATTCAATCGTAAACCTAAAACCATATCATTCTTTCATCTGATCCAAAGACATAAAATTAAAGACGTCAAAAAAATAAATAAACCTAATATTAAATCTCGTAATTACATCCTGTATTTTCATACAGATATACTCATTAAATCAAATAGTTTAGCAACAGCTTGTCGTCCTAAATTTAGAGCGAATGCAATACGCAAATGAGTTAACGTTGGAACGAAAGTTGATGTCGAATCGTTTCGTACGCTTCCTGTCAATTCGCAGAAACACACGCATTTTAACGCAACTGAATTCATATTAGATATCGGAATACAAGGAAAGTTGGTGAGAAATAGGCCTCGTATGTTTTGACCCAAATGCAATTCGTTGCAACACGTAAAAGCCACTTTTGGCGTGGAAATACTTTGTTGAAACATTGTTGCTCAAGATTTACAATATGTTAACTCCAACAAATGCATCTTAGCTCGTATACTTGCATAATATCTTGACATACAAATAGCAATATACTACAAAATATGAGCTTAGCAAAAGCGTGGATAATATAAACACAGAAACCAGATGATAACAATTTTTGATATGTCGAAACGGGAAGTTAAAATTCCGTTTCAATTGCGATTAATTGTAGTAATCAAGCAATTGTCAAGAGGATTACATTGCTGAAATTAACAATCATAATAGAAATTGACAAAGTGCAAAGGAAAAACGACCCTTCAGTCCTCGCGATAGGGTCTAAAACTTCATTGATAAAGAAATGTGGTAAGTAAAGGATACTGAAGTAAATACTCGACTAGTTAACGAAGGGAGACAAATGATGGTCATTTAAAATTTAATGGCGCTTATAAAGCAATTTATGTGGATAAAAACTTTATAGCATCGCACATTACAAGGAGATAAATTGCTCAAGTTTTTACATTGAAACGTAGGTATTAGAAAAGTGATACTAGATTACAAAGCATCTGTTAAATTGTGAGAACCTGGTAAGTGTACTATAGTGGTGAAAGTTATTGCAGAACATAATTGTCAAGGAGAATTATAGCATGACATAAAATATTAAAAATAAGTAAGCCAAAGGCAAGAAATTGCTCAACAATAACAATTCTGAGAACAATAAAAAATACTTGCACATTAAAATAGTTATGATTCGTAACGGTATAAAATAAAGTGACAATGGGTGCTAAAACTTACTCAGAATTTAGTCTGGCATTAATATTGCAATAGTTGTGGGCACTGGCAACATTTATAGCATACAAAGTAGCCAAAGTAGCTAACAAACCATAGTAATCCAACCAAGGTCAAAATCAAATGTAATCATCCCACATAAGCAACCTTATCAAATTAAATTCGCCATAGCTTTGACTCTCATGACAGATTCAGATTAAAATGAAGGTTACGACCTGCATAGATGATATCATTGATGCGACGCACAGGCTGTCGGAGGTTAACCAACCAAAATAAAGAGACCCATGCTGGTTTTAGCAATTGCATCCTTTAATTCAGATGATAATGTAAAAGGGGGGAAAGCAGATCTGTCAATCCTGGCACAAAAAGATGGCAGCTGAATCATCGATAACAATAAAATCAAGAGTAATGTGTACGTATGAAGTTGATTGTTGTACAGCGTGTTCTACGAATCGTGACCCATGGCGGTGTAAATTGGATCAAGGACAGTTTTGCACAGTTTTTGGTAATGACATGACGAAATGTACAGGGAAAATGATGACTTTATTTGTGCATGATGACCTTGTGACCTTGTTTGATCATCATGAAGTGTTTGAATAAAATACGTCATTTCTGTAAGTGGACACGAAAGGTGAATATTTAAGTGGCTTAATGACGCAGACAATTTATGTACACTTGATGAAGTTATGACATAATGTTTTATCATACAAAAAAGTCCACAGCAAATTGTATCACTTTTTCAACAATTGAAGCGCACATCCCGCCCCGTTACCTGGCTTGCATCCGCTGGCGAAACTGATAAAGCCTGCAACGTATTGCCTCATTCTATACACGTAGGTACAATAAAGCGTGGTGCAATGGAGAACCGTTGTGAAAGACATGCAGTAAAGGATGCTAATGATACTTATTGAAAAGATAAGTTTGAGTATGTGGGAACTGATTTTGGGATTACTCATGCTGCTGCTTAATTAATAACTACGGACTATCTAGAACCCAAGGAAAACCAAAATCTTTACACTCGGAGCTCCGTCACAACACTTTCTCTTTTCCCTAACACCAAATTGCGTCAACAATCATACAAACTGCGAAACTCATCAGGATTTTTGAATGATCAACATCATTTATGGAATTCCCACCAACCTGAGTTAATACCATGACTTTGTTAAAAACGAAAAGTATGCAATTACGTAGGTAGCACTTGATTATTTCCTCCACTTATGGCCACCATAATAATAGTTGAAGATGCGTAGTTCCAGCTTACGTCATCAACTAGTAGTAGCTTATCAGTGTGTTAGGAAATATAGATATTTCGAAGCTGTGTAGCTACTTATCTTGCACGGAGATAATATTTAGATAAGTATGGTATGTTAGACATGACGGTTCGCTACTTGGTTCAAAATGAATGTGCGTAACATAGGGGGGTTTAAATGTAGGCAGGCAACGCGTAGTTTACTTGGATAAAGTTATTTGTATCTTAATATTCAATACCTAATAAGTTTTCTACTTCATATTCAAGCTCTTCAATCATATTTCTAGTTTCCGAGTAGTTCTTTATGACTACTGCATTCGTGTTCCTCGTTCTTAATCGTAATCAGGTCGATAATAGTTCAAAATACTATTTCAGTCTCAGATGCCCCAGAATCTACTACCTGAACCCAGTTTATCGACTAACAAAAATCTAGGTTGATATTAAGATGTTCAGAAATATTTACCCAATTTCCGATTCCAAAGCCGTTGGCTGTTTGTTTTAGTTATAATATTTGGAGAATTCACAAAATCTTGGAAGTGTAAAAGTTTCGGGTTTGATATTTATAATTTTATTGTATCCTCCTTTGATGTAGAAGACTATGAAATTGCTTAGTATCTACTATTAGTCATTTTAACTAAACAAACGTCTATTTTTCAAGTCCATTTGCGCAAATAAAATTAGAAATTAGTAGATGATAACTTTTTGAGGTCTTAAAATCTTCATGCACAGTGTTAAAAATAAAGCAAAATTCCTCAGAAGCCAATTAACTGTAACATATTAAAAACAACAATCTTAAACCCAGACGATGGCTATTAATAAAGCAATTTGTGGTCGTTGGCCACACCCACACCATCACACGTGGTCATTTATCTACTCCTTATCTGCTCGACAAGCTGGGGTCATTAACTATCGCTTTGACGAAAGTTCACTGCAACTTCAATTACGTCAACAGCAACAAGATCATTGGAATCGAAACGATTGTAAAGACATTCTAATGTAAAGGTAAATATTCGAAAAGAGAGAAATGTCAGAAGAATGCAATAATACGAATTGTCGTTAGCAATCATATTCACATAGAAGTATTTTCTTAGACGATTTAGAAATCGACATAGCATCGTGAGAAAGGAATTATATGACAGGAACATTTCGAAACATAAAAATACATAATTGAGACGTGAGATTAGAATACGTGCTGTAGAAAGTCGATCAAGATTGAAAAAATACTCAGATGAATCTAAAATTATTAATTCTTGATGAAAAGATTGATGTGGCTAAAGAATTTTGCGCAAAAGACATTGATTTACAACTGAACATCCATCATTGAATAAATCAGATTTTTCCAGCGTCATTACTTTCAAGTATCACATGTTGCAATAACAACATAAATCATTAATTAGATTTACGGCAATTATATGAAATGACAACACATATTTATTAAATTACGACGTTATATGTACGTGAGCTATAAACTTGCTTATATTTTGAATTGTTCTAAGGTTGCTATAATTTATTTATTGTCTCTGGCAGATAAAAGCCGGTGTTGACGAGTATAATTATCATCTAACCTATCGTAAGTGGTAATAGTGTAGTAGTAGTGTCTGATATTATTTTCCAAGTCGATATATTCGCGCTTAAATATATGTACTATTTTTATAATGGCTATTTTAGAAACGCACTTTCAGAAGTCAAACATACGTTTAAGTACTTCTTACTAGTCATAGTTATATTAGTTGTTTGCTGCCTCGTTGGTCAGTTTACGATTATTTGCTTATGAACAAACATCATAGATTGCGAGTTCATTAATAACTTTATTCATTTCATCACAAAACAGAAGAGCATTCATAATTCAACCATCATTCATGTCGTGATACTTTTGGTAATTAACATACATGAGCATACAATAATAAAATAAATCTTTATTTGCTGTGAAGATACTCCCAAGAAATATTTAACAATGGGTAATTAGTAATTTCTTCCACTACCTCTTTATTTATTTCTTAATTAAAGACAATTTGGGTCACAATAATTAAGATCAAACATAAAGAATTATTTACATTATTTCTTCTTGAAGACTGTTAATTAATACCCAATTAATAACCTGTTCAATAAATAAAGTGTATGTGACTTAACGAATCATAAAATGTCAGGAAATTCATGTCTCTTCTCATAAATGTTTGAAATTCAAGTAGCCAGTTCAGCTTTTACCAACAAAAAAACTACAGATTTATTAGCTACGCAGTATTATTTTTCCATGTTCACAAAAGTATTGGGTTTCACATTTGAAAATAAACAAAGTACCTAATCCTGATATCTGCCAGTCAAACCTTCGGGTGATAGCTGATACGATACACCTGACTTCAGAGTTTCGTGCCGTGTTACCTGCTCTACAATTGTTAACCACTAACTGTAAGTACCGTGAAAAAATAAGGTACACAGTTACGCCCCCAACAGAGTACACATTTGTTCTCACTTTTAAAATACTAATTTTACTTTTTGTTCTATTTTTTCTCTTGCCACCCTATCTCCTTCCTATCATAAATCAAATATTACTTGTATCTTTCTATATTTTTTTGCTATGCGGAACCTGCCCTCTTGAATGATATCGTTGCCATCCGGGCTAAGGTCTCAAGTGCCGGAAACAGTTATAAATCTATAAAAACAGCTAACAAGGGATCGTTCATGGGGGATAGAAAGATTGTGAGCAACGCCAGATGGCTAGCTTTGACATTAAACTATCGGCATTCAAGATAAGATGCAGGAAGACGTTCGAAATGTTGACTTGTATCGACGGGTGATAAATTAAAATTAATCTTGAAGATGTAGATTTAAAACATTCATATGAAACTGACGTTTTGCATGTATTTTCAGTTAAATATTAAACAGTAGCTCCTACTCTGGATACTGTAGGAGGCAAAGAGGTTATACAACAAGAACCAGAAGCGGTTCATATCATGATTGAAGGAACTGGTCGGTGGCTTGCTAACGAGATCATGATTACTTCATCATTTATTTTAAATCGAACCCTAGTTGTAATTACAGTTTATGATACGATATAGGAAATTACTTATGATGTGGACAAAAAAGAAACAAGGCTAATCGAAGAATTGATTGCTAGTATTCAATTTACTTATTCTATTTTCTTTTGTAAAATTAAGAATTTTCTACTGTTGCTGAAGATCATTAAAAATAATTAATTAGGAATACCTGCTGGATTGGATACCCATAAAATGGAGTGTTTATAATCCACAATCCTATATCCAGTTCATTCTATGGCAGTTATGACCTTTTGCAGTCAGTTTTACTTTTTCCCTAGACTTCATCTATTTCTCTGGCAGCTTATCTCTGTTCATCTTACATTCCCATAATTCTAACATGAGCACAGGCACCTTATTTATCTAGCTTTCCTACACTATTTTGCATTCTGTTTCCTCAACTAGAGCGGAGTTAAAGCAGCTGATACGGTCTGGTTTACTTTACTCGCGAGGTATATTTTATTTATTTTTATTTTTTGTGTGCACGCCCTGCAATCTTTGGTGCAAACGTGTTTTAAGGTGCGTTGACATCAAGTGCTGTGGTTCTTGCTAGGAATACGAGCAGTGTGTTAAACATTTTATGGATAGTTTTACTTAAGGATGAAAAGAAAATTACTGTTGGTTAAATAAAACTTAATATGTTTGGTGGTCTATTGTTTAAGCAGATTTTAGAAGTAGTAAAACTTCAAGTTACAAACAGTTTACAACAAGCCTCAAAATTAAAACGCACAATGCAAACAATACAATGTTTGCAAAACTTGGCCAAGTTTCATAAATGCAACCGTCTAAAACAATTCCCTGTAATAGTAAAAGTCGCCTTTAAAGCGTGCCTAATGGTTTCGAGAACTATTAACGCGAGCGTCAAGACAGATCAATAGACATTTCTTTTTATACGCACAATGAAAATACACAAGACGTTATACTTTTTACTACTTTCGTCTTTGCTTCCAAAACTTTACAGCCTACGTAATGACCGGCGCTGGCCACAGTTTAACGTGCACTTAAGGGTCTATTACTAAACGAATGGATTCAAACATTTGTAAACGGTCAAGTTACAAAGAACAGCCGAACAATGGCAGCCTAGGGTGTAGAAATTGTGGCACGATTTCGCCCAGCTTACAGATAAGATGTTGCTCAGATCGCGTCTCCTCAAGGCTTTTCTAAACAAGCGGTAAGTTAGCGCTAGGTATGGGTCTAATAAATGGCGCTATAATAGCCTCCTATCAGATTGGGAACAAATGCCGTCATCAGCGCGATGTGGGTGGGTACTGTACCTACATGTGCAGGTTACAAGATGGCAAACGATAGTTAAACTAGATCACTATTATTAGTTTAATAGATATAAAGATGAATATTTCGACTTGGACGAAAACATTCCGAATAATATTTATAATAAAAATGGTAATAATCAAGACACACAAGTAAATTTATACGTGGATGATTTGATTACCATCAAACACTCTACATGACCTGCTGTTAGAACCCATGTGCCTATCTCAGGTTAAACAAACATTTGTACAGTGTTTGTGCTTAACAAAACATCGAGTAAAACCAATAGTTACTCACTAGTCACTAACTGTTGGTATAGCTACCTCACCGTCGGGTGTTGCATAAGTTTTGGTAAAAATGTGATCTGCATCTAAATGTTTCATTATTTCTGTTTTGAATTTACTTTTGACAACGGTCTTTTTAAAATAAAGCGTAATTCTTTTATCCTTTCAAAAAAATTGCGTGAGGACCTTGTTGATTGTTATAATGTTTGTCTTCTATCTTCAAAATCTCTTTTGATATTACTGTGTTCTTGTACCAGAGTAAGTAGGAAGCTTATTTCTGTTCCATTAAATGGGACATGGTCATTGTCAAGCATCACCTGCTTGAATTAAACGATGGAATTTCTCCTTAACTCTTCAAGATGCGCGGTCATGATTGATTTTATTTCCATCTCCTCAGCATACGCTTTCGCGGGATCTTAGGATGGTACTCTGAGGCGCATCGAACTTAGATGTTTTAGCTTTAGTGTTGTTTTTTTTTTAGTATTTACTGAGGTTTTGTCAGAAAGAGAGAACCGTTTTCTATCTTGTTATTATTATAACAAGATTATCGTCGTTTTACGAGATCAAACGTTCCTTAGACTACATTCCTATTGTTTTCTATTTACACATAACTGAAGTTATTAATAGTTTTGAAATATCTTTAATAACAACAAACATGTAAAGTATGCAAGATTTAAACGTTATTAAAAACCAAAGAAGGACAGTAAAAATATAAATGAAGATCATAAATGTGAATTTCATAAGTTGCGGGCATCATAATTTAGGTAAACGGCATAATATCTGCATATAGAGGAATGTAAGTAGATGATTTATTCAAATAAGTCAAAGTTGAAGGTTGTTCGTGTCATTTAGTTTATTTTGATACAATATTTCTTCTACGAATAAGTTTGTCGCTTAAACGAGCCTGGGAGTAATGATAATGCTAATTGATATACAGTTGGTAATTAATTACATCAAGAACACGTTTTTAATAACTACATTATTAATGACTGTCTCTGAGACGAATTTTTAATAGTTGTCATTAGTATGACGACAGCTAATTTTACTTCCTTAATTAACTGCTCTTGTTACAAATGACTCTAGAAATTATCCGTTTGTCTTCGTGACTACTTTCTTGAAACAAGATTTTTCGGTTTATTATTACTTTCTATTTAAAAACTATTTCGAATATTATAGCTAAGTTTTGTGTTAATAGTTTTAAAGGAATTGTACATAATAAAGATATTGATAAACAAGTAAACAAAAGACCTCTTGTTAAATTGACCTCAGATAGCAAGTTCATTAATGTCATTATCAAATAGCGAGCATTAAATCCAATGTAAATTAAAGATACATTGGTACATAATGCAAGAGATAACAATGTTTACAATAATATCAGTATGTAATACAAAGTACACTGTACGATCATTTGAGAATTCATTCATATTGTGATGACTCAATTTCTGTTTATTTTTGTTTCTATTCAGGCAAATGAATCACAGGTTTCAAACATAAGTAACACAGAACCAAGGATTCGATAAATATTACAAAAACTTAAACGAATTAATAAGTGAACCAAACCACTATCACATTTATCTATGAAGATAATGCCTTTATAATGTTAAACTAGATAATGTAATAAAAAATACAAACCTTTATTAAAATAAACGATGATCACTCAAACAAACTGCACTCAATAACAAATTCACTTTAAAATCTAGATCTGGTTACACTAAATCACAAAAAGGATCTATCTGAACGATCAATAATCGAAGAAAATGTGCGTGTAGCGGCGTCGATCGATGCGCAAGAGCAACTGACAAGAGGAATCGCCGACCCATGCGCCAGCGCATGATAACCCGACTAAGTTTAAAAGACCTACATTTAACTTAAGCTGAAGGTGGCATCGGGACAGTTTATTTAGCTAGGTTCCACTGTGTTTATTCACCGTGAAACTAATGTATTTTTAGTAAATACGTAGGGCAGGTAACGACTACTGTAGGGCCAAGGGCTTCGATTGTAAAAGTCTGCTGTTTTTATACCACGATGCTTAGAACTTTAAGACCGTCGTTTGAGTTTCAAATTGTTACAAAATAATGACTTCTTGCTGGATTTCTGATTAAGTCCTTGGGTAACTATGAGACGATTAACTAGGTATTATAGTTTTTATGCTAAATTCATTAATGATCCACTTTTTATCTTTATATTAAAATTAAATTAAAAAGCAAATATACCACAAGGAAGGAAACCTTAGGAACGTGAGTATACAATTACAGTATTACGTAAAAAACCTGACAACTTGTTAGTTATAAACAAAAACTGGTTTCACTATTAAGATGTCGATTAGATATTAATATTATCCGTAACGAAATTATCGAACTGTTGAAAATGAAAACGTATAAAATTATATCAATTTGGGTTATAGATTTTATTGCCAAGAGAATTAGCTGATCGGTGAAGTTTGTTAGTACCTGGATTAGCGAATTATATTCTTACAGCAGCCCTTTTCAATAGTATCTTATCGACATGTCGATGTCGCAACATCTCAACATCTAAGGTCACACAACACCTAATAAGTTATAATCGAGCCACATCGCCTTGTTTTGGTATTTGTGTTCTTAATCTATATTCTGTATTAAGCAAATCTACTACTCGTTCTACCTATATACGGATGTTATCTCCCACATAAATTTTAAATCGATCATAAAGAATCGAAAATAGAATTTCGATTCATCACAATTCTTTCCAGTGTTCTATATTCGTCAGTTTCGTGGATCGGGTCGGATCGATTTGGATCAATAACACGGAACAGTGGCGGTGTCAACGCACTGCGCGCGCGCACGCTAAGGACGAAGCGACAAATTACGAATCCGTCAAGTGGACTGACATTTATTAGGCTGCTGATATAATTATAGTATTTTTTACTACCATTCTTGGATATTTTTAAAACCTTTAATTATGGGTATATTTCGTAGGTGTCAACTCCATTTAGGGTTTGACTGTATCGTACAATTGACTATTTTGAGTTGAACCGAAATCAAAAATCCGATTTGTATTTCTCCGTAATGGAATCTGGTTTCTTATCAATTGGACTTTGATGAATGCGACATTTAAACGCATCCTCCTACGCAAGCCGTTAAAGTAAGTCATTAAGAGAGATGGTTCACTCAAGCTACCGTAGGCACTAAGTTGGCTATCTATCATACTTATACACGACAAAGTTGCATCTCAACACGGTAATAACTAACTAACATTACACTGTCAACAGATTTTATAGAAGTAGGTGCAGAATGCGATAGGTAAGTATAGATAGTCTTCATCATGTGGATCTAAAGCATAGGTTGCATTAGCTGCAATAGATTAAGGTTAACTAAATTAATGAATAGAAGGAAAAAACAAAAACACCTTTAGATTACGTACAAGTTCGCTAGATATAAAATATAATACCATTAGAAACTGAATTCCTGAGGAGGCGCCAGCTAAAATGACTATAGAACGTAACAAGGAAATATCTTATGGAAGTACAGCATTAACTACAGCCTCAGGCAACATAAATGATAATTTAATATCAGTATTCAGTGGTATTAAGAGAAAATCTTCGTTGGAAAGCGCTAACATATTTATATCGACGTATTGCTTAACAGTATCAATATCCAATAGAAACTGGTTAGATTCACGATGCATAAATATGCTTAGGACTTGGACGTGAGTAATGAAATAGAACCCGCTGGGGGCGTTAATGCGTATTTTGTAGTTTAGCTAATAAATAATAAAGCAGTAAATCCTTTATTTGAAGAGGATTTATGAGAACAAGTATAAAATTAATACCTATGTTTCAAATGGTACATGAAGACAAATCAAAAACTGCTGAAACCAAGAATTTACAATATCTTCTCTGCTTTAATTAATGATACTAAAAATGAAACCAAGATTGGACCATATAAAGCATTGATCAAATTAGAAGTAAAAAAATCACACACTACACCTATTCTTGAACACAATGGGATAGTAAAACCGGTGGTAATTGAAGCCAATGACTCATTAACGGGGCAAGGGGCAAATCTCCAAGTATTGTCGGAAGCGGCCTACTAACGGCCGACGTGACGTCGACGAGACGACGCCGACGCTGCGTCATACTACAGACAAATGTAGCTGCGTTTGTTATGGCTAAAGTTTTAGAAGCGCTTAGTGCAAAGTGACTGAGTATGGGTTTTTTTAGTGTTAGGGAAAATTCATCAATGACGGGAATTTATTTACGTTGTTGTTCTCTTGAAGGTTAGACGTACTCATCATCGTCATCTTGACCTACTTAACCTGGTCCAAAGGTTTAATTGCTATTTTTATTATAAACTTGATTGTTTTTATTGCATCTTACAAAATCTTCATTCAGAGATTTGACATTGCATAGAACATAACAAACGTAAATATTTATGCTGTCTGCCAGTGTTAGGCCAACGCTGTTTCCTACAAGTTCGGCTTATGTGCTAACGTTCTACCATTGTTAAAACGTTCATTCAAAGAATTATGATCTTTGTGCCTTCAGAAACAAAGTCTATTTCTGTAGTGGTGTCACTACTGCCAAAATTTTCTTTGTTTAGGTTTAAATCAGGGCTGGCAATCTGGCATCTGTATCATATGATAATATATCATTATTTTTTAATTCGTACACTTGAATTCAAACAAACTGCCTCATAATTTGAAGATGATTGCCAAAAGATTTGTGGTGCTAACGTTCTACCATTGTTAAAACGTTCATTCAAAGAATTATGATCTTTGTGCCTTCAGAAACAAAGTCTATTTCTGTAGTGGTGTCACTACTGCCAAAATTTTCTTTGTTTAGGTTTAAATCAGGGCTGGCAATCTGGCATCTGTATCATATGATAATATATCATTATTTTTTAATTCGTACACTTGAATTCAAACAAACTGCCTCATAATTTGAAGATGATTGCCAAAAGATTTAAAAACACCACTTGTTTCATTTGTCAAAATATGTACGCTGAAAAATTAAACAATTTGTACAAAATTAACGTTGAGATACAAAATTATGAGCAAGGCATTCAATGTGTTGATTAGGAACGTTATAATATACTTTTTCTTCATTAGAGAATCCAGATTTCTTTCTTCTGTTATTAAGCCACTAACTGTATAGTAATATTTATTTTCAATTAATTGATAAACATTAGTCATTTCATTGCAACTTTGTTTTCGGTCAGTCTCTGCCCTACAACCGTCTCGCCGTGGCGACAACGGTGACTCGTTGCGCTAGGTCGCGACGACAGTTTATTTTTAACCGTTTTGACATTTTGACATCAAAACCGTTTACTGTGGAACAAAATATGTCGGCTTTGTCGATGAGCTGTTAATTATTTTTTATTATGTTTATGATAGGTTTGATGGTATCATTACTTACCTACATAAGTATTGGACAAAAGCTAGCAGATTATTGTTCTAAAGTTTGTCAATATTAACAATTATGAATATTATCCTGGTCAAAGGTTTTGAAATGAATATGTTATTTAAAGTGTCTTACTGTGTATGTTTCATATTGATATTATTACGTATATCTTATCTAAATCGTGTGATAATATGGCGCCAGCGCATTGTACATGTATGTCATCAATTTCACGTTATCAATGAAGATTTATGAGCTGTGTGCTTAATTCATGACCTAAATAATATTTAAGGCTTAACAATTTTCTCACTATAGGATATGGAATCCGTCTTCTCATTCAGTGAATTTATTAATGAGATAGCTTCATATTGTAGAGATACCATACCAAATGTTGATATTGTCCTTTTAACTGAAATTCAGACTTACATACATAAAAAGGGAAATCCATTTCTTTGCCATCATCTGTTACAATTGAGGAAGATAAATTTCTACTTTTTAAGAATTGTAAAGACTTGGGACTGAATTGAACGTAATAAAAAAAATCTGCAATTTAGACCACCTACTTCTTCTCAGAATAAACGCATAATTAAAAAAATATGACGTGATCGATTAAGAATCAAGGCATGTCTAGTTTTTTTCACTTAATTCTATTTCCAGTCAGCCGTATTGTTGCAGGTTATTAACAATTTATCGAGAACCTTATCGAATTGTATAATTGTATGACTTTGACCTTATTTTTATTCTAGTAACAATTTTATTTTTATAAACTTAAATGTCAGCTATACTACTCTGTCTAGACGGTTCAATTAGATTTATTTTTTTTAATTATTTAAATCTAAAATGCATCAACGCAATGGTACTCTTAATCAGCTAAAATGCTACTATTCTCGATGCACCTAAATTCAATTCATATTGTTATTTACTCAGAGCTATTCAGCATAATTTAGATTTTAATGAACAAGTCGATAATCCTTACCAATATTAAAAATAGTAGTAACTATGTCTCCCTGTCTGTCTGTATCGTTTTCATACCAGAACTACCTCTATACTGGACTGATTTAAGTGACTTTTGATGCACAGATAATCTAGACCCTAAGAAAGTACATGGGCTACGTTTAACCCAGATGCGGGAAGGAACAGCTAGTAAAAAAGGAATAGACTGGAGAGACTTTAATGCATCAAAATCAACTTTCCAATTATGTAAAAGTTTAGTATCATGATTGCTCTATAACACGCAAGCACAGCTTATAATTCCTACAAAGACCGGTTCATTTCGAATTAACCTGTGACCTGCATAATTCTTTTCAAAACGACTTTTATTGTCTTTTTTCTCACGACTCCAAACCTTAACCTTTATGAGTTTTTTTTATAACTTTTTTACTATCGGGTGCCTATTATATCATCGGTTTACTGTATGGTGGTAAAAATGCAAAAATAAATACAAATTTAATATGTCCTAAACATTGATCGACCTAAAACTATTGTTAAGAATGGTGTATCTTACACATTAGAAAATTATTTTTTTAGAATATAAGTGTCAGTAGGTACTAATTTCAAGCTTATTTATATAATTCATAAAATATAATGTATCACATAGGGAAGATAATTGCTTCAGGTACAGTAAGTGCAGTTGCAGCAAAACTCGAAAAAAGGTCATGCACGTGATAGTTCACTGTAAAACCAGAATTCACGTATTTCTTGTCTTTTGCCTGTTTACGATATAATAAGCATCATCATGTGCTTATTATTCTGCCTAACACGCAATAGTTAAGCGTAAATTGCTTATTACAATTATAGGTGATGGAGTAACCCTATTATTATTGGATACAGAATTGGAGTTGTGCCTTTAATTTGTGATTTGTTTGACTCGATTCTTGATTTTGCGAGGACTTGCAAAACTGCAATTAATGCTATTAAGTATCTTTTATTCAGTCAAATTTTTTAGGACCCTCTAAATGGCTGTCCATGCATAAGTTCGATTTCTTTAAAAGGACTGTTCCTTATATTTAATTGAGAATTGTTTGAGTAAAGGCTATATTCTCCTAGGTAATATAACTGATTTACCTAAGAGTGATACCATACGAAAGTTAAGTACCTACGTATATTGATGATAGTAGTAACACTTTTTTTCTGGAACTTTTTATAGCTCCTACTAAATCCGAAGCAGCCATGTATTATTTCATGTTCTCCAAGTCCATGACAAAACATCTTAGAAAGCATGTCACCACAAAGCAAATCTAGTAGAGGCATTCTACAAAACGACTCATATATTCCAGCACCTGATAACTTCAATTTTACGAGCTCCTCAACAAAAGGTACTTCTCCAACCTCATCAGCAGCTGACCACGTGATGTTTTGACAAACAAACCGCAGCGTACGCGCAGCTTATGTGTCGACAATAGAAAGGGCTCGGTCACGCCTCTTGCTAAGTAACTGTCGTAACCGCTAGCGAAGAGAAACTGTGTTTTGATGATCAAGTTGCTTAGTGAAGTATTTTGAGGTGACAAAGTTTCTTGTGTTTCATTTCTTTTCTATATCTTGTTAACGGAATATTGTGTTGATTTTAACTAAGAAGCGCAAAGGGCTTCCTGCAAACACTATAATGAAAGAAATTATTTCAATTTCTAGTGTTAGAAGATGTTTCTCATCCTCTTTATTGAAGAGGCCTCCACTCACTGCATTGAGCTTATCTTAGTAGTTATCATGGCCTTTACCAGACTATCAAAAAGTGTGCCTTAAAGAAATCGTGTCATTGAAAATTTCCTTATTAAATTCTTCTCCACCATTTTCAGCATAATGACGAAATTAATTGCAAAAAGTCAAGTGCATGACTCCTTAGATTCAACCTAAATTCGTGGTAACAGACATCTACCAATTTACACTGAGTGCGAAATGTATTGATGAATTTTGAATTTCTAAAGTTCCATATTTTTTTCTCTTCAGTTTAATGTCAGTGACCCATTTATTGCTTTCAGCAGTAGCCGCTGTGTAGCACGTGGGGTCACACACATCTGATAACGACCACGTTTTTCTTTCGCACGAGATGTCTCAACGTCACATGGTCGAATTTGAATAATTAATGTAGGAGCCAGTGATCGCTAATCTCACAGCTGTTTGCAGATGTCCAAACAGTCTTTCGGATGATTGATGGCTTAAAGAATTTTAATCAAGCAAATATGGACCAAGTATAAAGGACTGAAAGTCGGTTATTTTTTCTCAGAATGTTTAAAACAAATTGTTTTGTTTAATAAAACAATTAAATTAAAACAAAACCTAAAACAAATAACGATAAATAAAACAACTTAATAGCCCATATAGAACAATTCACCCACTTTCAACTGAAATAAATTAACCTCTGTATAAACCAACCTTCAGTTACATTTAACGTTTAAAAAAGAGACATAACAATATATTCTTTTGCACATAAACGTTGGACGAGACGAATGAAAAGGGGGGAAATAAAAAAGGATAACAGATGGCGCCTGTGTCCCGGCGGCGCCTGCGCATGGTCGCTTTTTATCACAAAACAAATATGAGTCAGAAGGTCAAGCATACGGTTTACAGACTTTTGTGTAAACAACGCAATCCATCAATTGTACGGTTTCAGATAGTTGTACTGGTTTTGAGTGGAGCACTCTTAGAAACGTTTTTGAAATTATCAGTTTATCTGTCTCTTATAGATTGTCAGTTTATAGATCTCTTCATGAGTACCCAAAAAAGGGTGAGCAAAATTTTGTTTTAAAGCTTCGTCCCCATTTCATAGATAGAAGCTACTATACGTGTGTAGTTATGTTCATCGAAATACATGTCTAACAACTTTTCAAAACGTCTGATTTTGGTGCAGCATAATATAATCATATTACCTTATTTTTGGAAGTGGGAAATCATCCAAAGACCCCTCCCGCTGAGTAGGTGCCAGGATCGTGCACATTTTTTTAAGAATTCCACAGTCCCGGCAGGTTTTCGTCCTAATGAGCCTTCTGCCATTTGACTATTTCGTCCTATTAGCGCCGACGTTGCAAGGATATTGCGTGTTTGCACTGCACACGTTAAGGCCGACTTTCGTGAGTTAATGCAACTACCTGTTTGATAACCGTGATAATAACATTCATTTGCATATAACTGCAATAACTGTATTATAATTTCCTCAAAAACGTGACTTAATTAGGATTAAAATGTATTGTGGTGTAACTGTGCAGTATTTTGGAAGTTATTGTTAATTTATTATTGTGCTAATTAGGGTGAATATATCAACAGTCATATTTTCAATAGGTCAACAACTGGATATTAGACAGATGTTAACATAATTACATGTAAGCAGCTTAATTATGTCTTTATACATTGAGACATTGCCCTTCTTATTTATTGATGTAGATAGGTGGCATGTTTTTTGGTAAATTCACGTCCAAAGTAAAGACGTTTGCGTAGTGACGCATGCATTTCAAAAAAACTTTGCAACAACAAATGAAAAATGGCTTTGAAAAGAATAAGAGTACTTTCTAAAATGTGCTTAAGGTTCAAATAATAGTCCTTTCAAACTAGAGTAATTCTGTGACAAGATTTCGATGCGGTGTCGAAAATTTACAAGATTAGTTTCGTTTTACAATCGAAGAAAATGATAGCCTTGCGGGTTGAAGCATAACAATCACAATGACCATCAGAAACCTTGTGGAAAAAGATAAACACGCAGATTGAAGTGTTATCACTTCATATCATCTACATACAAATAAGAACAAAATGACTAGCAGAGATGTTAAAATGCAAAATCTCCTAAGAACCTAACGCGCCAAACTGCGGGTGTTCGCGGGACGAGGATCGTCACTAGCTCTGTCTTTACACGTCTTCTACGGAACCTGCACATTATTTAAAAAAAATATCACCAATCTTTGACAGTCTGGTTTTGATTTGACAAGGAACCCGAATGTCTCGTTAATTCTAGTAACTAATCACGCCTGCCGTACGTTGCTTGACCTACAAGGCGCCTGACCTACCTTCCCTATGGCATCTCCGCTATCTTTCCTTCCTCCGTGTCTATATACTTGAAATATCAAGGTTTCTACCATATCATGTAACAGCAGCCACAAGTTATTTGCGGTTGTAAGCCGATGTTCAGCTAATCAGGTTTTATTAACAGCACGAGGAAGTTGGATTGCGGTGTTACGGCTTAGGTACTGTTATGCAAACTTTGTGCATGATAGTTTGTGGATTATTGAGTTATTACTTTGAGTAGCTAGAATAGTAATTTTAAAAGCATTTCATGATTTAAGGAAGATTCCACTTCAGTAGGGACTATATGTGACCCAAAAGTCAAGTCTTATTAAGATCTGTTTAGTTTCAGTTTGAAAACTATTAGGTCTCCTATCAGTAAGAGGTTTGTCAGGATAAACAAGGATAATAAGTGATTGTTTTACGCCAAACAGACATGGCTAACGGAACCTCTTAGAAGAGTTAATTCGAAGTCAAACTTATTGCCACTGATCTCCATTTCATTAAAAAATACCAGCTTGAAGCTAAATTCTAAACACCAATCCACCATTCCCACATTTCAACAGCTCCATACATTGTAAGTCTCACGATAACTGTAATAATCTCCAACAGCGCAAGAACTGCGTCTCGTAATATTACCCGCGCACGCGCAGCCAAATGAATGACGCCTGTCTAATGGTGGCACGAGAGATGGTAATAAAGTTACCACTTACCACCGTGTGGCAAAGCATGGTAAAATGACGCTACGATTAGTTAGAAATGCCATTAGTGATTAAGATAGAAAGTTACATTTGTAATTATGTTTCGTTATTTCTATGTTGGTTTTCGGTAGCAGAAAGATTCAAAAGAGACTTTTCTTGCATTTTATAGTCTTTGATCTTGCACGTTGGGTTCCAAGGAAACTACTTCAAGCGCAAAGTTAAAAAGTAGCCCAGTAACACATTTTTTCAGAAACTTCGCACCGATCTTTCAAATTGGAGGTCCTGAGATTATCAATCATAGAGACAATCTCTTCGGCTTTATAATATTGAGCAGGAAAAGGTTTTTCTGCTGAACTTGCTAACAGGAACACGCCTATCTCATTATTTCGAAGCGTAAATAATTGGGCACTATAACAGCACAATTTAAAAACTCGTTAAACAGAAAGTACGTAGATAAGTACTTTTTAAAATTAATTGAAGAAACGTTGCAAGTATGATAAAAAACATAGTAGTTTGTAGTTTGAGTATGAACGCTTGCAATCATGGTTACCTAACTGCAAAACACGTGAAGGAATGTATAAGTATCTAAGTCTTGTTTAACGAACGAACTACATATTTTAATGGGAAACCACATCAATGGTCACAATTGCTTATCACGTCATAACATTCCTGCCATTACTATGGTACCATTTGAATAAGGTAGCCCGCATAGAGACACTGAAATAGTTAGGGTTTTTTGGGGAAATCTATATAAATTTAAAGATGACAATATACAGATATGATTATGTCAAAAAAGGGACAGTTACATTTTATTACTTGCAATACTTTAACATCACTATAATGTCTCTAAAGGCGAACGCTGAGGCTCAGTCAAACTTCCATTAAGTTTTCACAAGCAAACTTGCCTCGTATCTAGATTTAAGACACGTTGAAAGCCATTTGGGTATCTAAACCAGATCTATTGCTGTGCACTAACTTTCATGACTAGATCTTACAATCTTAACATACTTCGACCACTACATTGTACCTTGTAAGCTAAAATTGCTCCTTTCAACATTAAAAGACCAATTACGATCTCGCGTGTTCAAACTAACACAGAACGGGGTATCGGCGCAAATTATATCAATTACCTTTCATATAACACCTATATTGAAAGTTATTATAATATAAAGGTCAGATATAATCATAATAAGTGGCCCAGAGCCCTATGATTACGAGTAACTGAAGAAACATGATTTTTGTTAGGTGAGGACCGTGTTTTTTTGTCGTGTACAAGATTTTGGATAATCACTATAATTGGTAAAAAAATGTTCATCACATTGAACATTATTATAAGACTTGTCCACCGTACAAGTTTGCAAACTAGCCTTTACGTTTTATGAGTGCCTGTAATTCCATGTAAAATAAAAACCTCGGCATTTTTCCTATCGAGGAGTGCCACCAATACACTACTGAAACCAACACCATACAACCAAATTACCTGAACTAAAACCACTATTTTCAACACCATGGTACTAGTTCCAAGCTCCAAGCAACTATCCGGTTGCCCAACCACGGCTCGTATTACGCACATTTATTGCCATTAGCGGCTCGTCTTGATAGAGATTGATTGGTTAGTAAAAAACTAATTGACTGCGTGGCGTAGAAGCCGATTTATAAATGCATACCAATGGGAATGAGGCGATGGTAATCAGTCAACGGATACTGGTATGGGTTTCGAAACCTTTGACAGTTTGTATGGAATTCGGTTGTTTTTGAAGGTTAGGTTCGATGTTGAGTAATAGATTGGTTTGGAATTGTGAAAGAGTAGCTGTTTGTACCTAATAGCTTTATCATCTTACAATTTTCCCAAAATGGTATTCATCAACATATAACAGAACTTTTAATGTTTGAAACAACCGTTGTTATGAAGACGAAGCTACAAATAATGTAAGCGGATGAATATTAAAATTTACTAAGATCCTACTACACTGAGAAAAGCTCAATAAATATGATGGATTTTATAAGTACTCCTAAGAAACATCTACATAGTAATATCCAAGTTGAGCCATTACAGTAATTCCATATTAATTCACGTATACCAAGTACCGTTACAGCGAATGCAACAGTCCCAGCTAGAGACGTACTCACATAATAACCATGGGAACAAAAAGCCGCAGGGTCACCTCTATGCCATAATACCGTTTAGTGCATAATCAATTTCGTGAAAGCCGACCACGATTTTCTCTCAGAAGTGTGACAAAGTTGTATAAACTTACAATGATGGCCCTTTATTAGCCAATTATCGTCTGCGTGTGTTGACTGGATGAGGTGATAATTTATTTCCGATGCCCATGGTAAATGAACTATTCAAGAGTATTTATAGGTGACATGCTTTCAGAGATGTGTCGGAAGACTTTTTAGAACACACCATGGACTTAGCATAAAAAGCGTCTTTTCGATTTCAGAATTTTTACTCACAAAACTTAGGTAAATACATATTGTCAAGCGAGGCAAGTCACCTTTCCAACGTGAAGTAAAAGATTTATACACTTGGCTGATTCTAAAAAACTTTCGCACCCAAAAATATTCAAATAAATCATATATTCTAACGCCAAAATTCAGCTGTCAAAAACTTCCCACAAAAGTTTATAGTGAAAAATGACAAAAAAAGGAGTTGCATGTGCAAACAAGTGCGTTGGTGCAATGTTTGAGTGTACGGTACTGTGGTGAACAATGCGTCTGTTTACTGTCTGCCAGCCTGGTGGTGCGTGCCACTGCTGTTTGCACTGTAAACAACGAAAAATAGGGAAAAACGCGAAAAACTCCACTTCACTGTATCGAAATTCAAGTTATTGGTAGTCGGGTTTTTTGTGGATACAGTCTTGTTTGGGTTTCGATGGAGTGTATTAATTTGACAGCGTCAAAATTGATCAACTGCCTCCTCAATTGACTCCGAAATTCAAGTGATTTGAGTTCAAATGGAACATTGTGGTGGCACAGAATTTGTGAAAATTGTCGACGTAATTTTCGCAATGTTCGCTATTTCTGGTAACGATCAACAATGGTCAGAACACGCCATAAAGCCGTGTTGTGTACAGTTATTGTAGCGGACGCTTCCGGATTATTTCCAGAGCCAAATGTTGAACAAAACGAACACACATATCGCGCATGACTCAATAAAAGATCACACGCGTGCCATTTCATAGCACAATAAAACAGGTATTTGAAGTTGAAAAGATGTGATGAAAGCAATTTAGGTTCCGGCTTCGGGCATCTCGCCAGCGTTCATCGTTAGATACCTAGAACCGTGATGACTGATGGCTAATACTATTTCAAAGGTCTAAATGAGTAAAATTGAATTATACCAATTAAAGCTTATGGTACCTAGGTCATACTTATAAACAGCAGACCGCAAAGTTAACGCGACCTGCTTAAAAATCGCATGAAGTTTCTTCTTTTCGGTGCCTCCCTTCGGTATCTCGATCACTTTTTTAATTTGTTTTTGATGTCCATGGCTAAAGATTGAAAAGTTTGTCACATAGACCATATTGGCAAATGCCATCTAAATGAAAGACACATCAAAACATGAAAGACACTCGCGAACAGCTAAACGAACTCTATGAACCAGATAAATAAAATCCAGGATCGGCCTAAAGATATTAAAAAGACCACTTACCAGCAAAAGGCACATCACACACGTACTCTTCGACGCAGTTGTCAGTATTGCCGCTCCTGTCAGTAGCTCCACTCGCTACTGACGCCGCTGATGCTGCTCTCAGCAAGTTCACCTCAGTCTCCGTCTGACTGTCTCGAAGGACTGATCTTCTCTTGTATTCCTGGTGGGAGAAATGGGGAATGAGAATCCGTTCTGACTTCGAAGGGTCTTTTTAGGTTATGATTGAACTTCTGGTCGGTTATTTAAGATTTTTCTTGGGATTCCTTTAATACTTACGTAAAGATTTGGTTGTCATAATATCGCCTAGTCAAAAACAGCTTTATCTCTATCACCTGGTTTGCTTAATATATCGCCTTATTGGAAGAGCTTTATCCCTATCACTTGTCAGATGTTTATTATATTATTTGCTAGTTGGGTCTTTCAGTAGAACCTTATAGGATCGCTTTCATGTACATTTGGGTCCACATTACGAGTAGCTACGTCACGTTAGAGTTTACGTTTTCGAATTATGACATGTAACATAATAGGTACCTAACTATTAGTTTTTTATTAGCAAGTTAAAATTTCATAAAAATGTGGTTTTGTAGTTCTAATTCCAGAGAATTGCCTTCAGGTAATTCGATTACGTTTTTAATCGGCGATAGAACGTTCTAATTAAAGAGGAAAAGGTTATGAAAGTGGTGTACTGGCTTTAGGTACTAATAAGGCGATATTAAATCACTAATCAATAACCTTATTTAATGTATGCTATCACTGGGTGCGGTTTTCAAAGTAGCATTTTGGCGATAGCGTCCATAAATATTATAAGAAGATACAGTGCTTGAAAGGAGTGATAATGTGCATTTTATTGCAAACATTCTCCAAGATTTATCGACTAGATAACTAGGGATCGTTATCTATAAAAATACTAATCAAATAAAATCATATCATGCAGTTTATACTTACCTCAAAACTGCAGTTTTTATCGGAGTGGATCACGTATCAAACCATCCACCATATTTTTTTATCTTTTGAAGCTCTGGTTTACTCAATTATTATTTCAGAATTTATTTCAGCAAATGGACACGGCAACGTTATACTATGTTGATAGCATGATATATTTTCTTGTGTCGTCAACTAGATCTGTAGGTGCTTCGTACTAATATAGTCGTGGTAGTCTTTAAGCGGTTAGTTTAAATGAATAGGCACCTACTCATATACATATTTGCTGCATAAAATTCGATAACTCCTAACACGTCCCTTATTCATAGATTGCGGATCAAGAACTCCCGCTAGCAAGTCTAGAATCGAGTCTCTACGTAATTTTGTTTCCTGCAATTTGCATACAGTTCAGAAGTGTGGCCTCAATATGCTTGTCAACGCGACGGAGGCACAATTAGCTTGACAACTTTAATAAGCTGTAGGTATAATATAATGTTGTAAATATGAACTTTAAAGACTTAAAACTGAAGATTATTTTGTTACAAATAGTAGGTATTTTGTTAAAATTACCTACACCAAAAACTATAGGTAAATTTTTCAGCTAATTTAATTGATAGATATAGTAAAAAGAGTTTTTAATATCTGCAAGACATAATGACAGGGAAATAACCGGACAGGATAATGAAGCTTCAACTTTACCTTAGAGAATCGAAATAGGGTATTTCAAAAATTTACAGTAGGTAACCTTCCCTCAATTATCTATGTACCCAATACCTTTTTACAATTAACAACATTACAATACCGCATTAAAAGCCTTACAGTAGCCGGCATATAACTTGGCAAGAATTTGGGACATTTAATAAGTGTGAGCTCGCTCATAGTGCACTAAATTATACAAAAAAGTGGTCCCTGTTATTGCTTGTGCATTATTCTATGATTATTGACATCATTTAATCGCGATTATGTCTGCTTGAAAAAAATTGGACCTGTTTTCATCTCATGAGTCTTGCCAAGTTACGTGCCGGGAACTATACCTATATCACGCATGAATTTTTGACGACCTCGATGGCGCAATGGTCACCATGCCGGACTGCCGGACCTGAGGTCCCGGGTTCGATTCCCGGTTCGGTCGACATTTGTGTGATGAGCATGCTTGTTGGCCGTGGTCTGGGTGTTACAATATGTATTTATAAATATGTATATATGTAGCTATATGTAGTTTATCAGTTGTGTTAGCACCCATAACACAAGTTAATTAATAACTTACCATGGGGCTAACCAACCGTGTGTGAAAAGGTGTCCCGACATTATATATTATATTATATGAATTGTAACGCCAAAAATTGTAGCAACATAAATTCCCTGTAACAATTCCAAATTCATAACATTGCCTTCATTTTGAGCCGCTTTAAATATTAAGTTACGGCCTCGCTACACTTCAATGCAACCTGTTGGCTTAGGTTATTGCTCTTAGAATCTTTGCAGGCGACTAACTCCAACCTTACTTATTTATTCGTTTTTTTTCCATTTTTAAGATTGAGTCTGTTTTTATATTTTTTGTTTTTTGTATATTTTAAGTTTGATTCTGTTATATTTATAGTTTGTTTCACTCAATTTAAGTAGATTATCTGGTTTAAGTTACCACATATGTACGTGAATGTTGGTTCACCTGTAATTGGCGACTGTGTAAGCCTTTTACTCCTTAAAACCTCGCTTTGTTAATTTGTACACAGAAGCTGTTGGTGTCCCTTTAAATAAATAAATAAATAAATACTTGCCCGTATTATAACTTCATACAGTATTATGTAATATCGGGAATAAATAAACACTAATTTCAGTAACTAGAAATGTTTAAAACATTATTAAAAGTATGTTTCATGAATGATTGTAGCGTTTTGGACGTCGTTTGTCGATTCATTTCAATAACAAGTGAAGAGCAGCTTCTAAGATATCTACGTGTTGCGTACAACATTCGTTCAGGCGCTTTCAAGAAGTCAAACTAAGAAATTACATTACGGTGTAAAAACATCAAATAGTGCAATTTTAAATACTGTGATAATACAAACGTGGTATTCGGCATCAGGCACTAAAGACATAAAACAAAAAGTTACATAAAAAATAAAGTAAAGTAAAAAGAGGCCAAAAAAAACAAAAATATCCAAATAAAATAAAATTTTATTGCGAAACTAAATAAAAATCTAAACGAATACACAAAGCCTTAATTAAATAAATTCCCTTAAACTAAAAATAATTTCACATTATCGTCCGATACATTTTGGATAATAATATCAGTCTGATTGTCTTTCCGATTCCATAATACTCAAATTCCAATTAATAAAATTAAAAAATAAGCGTTACAACAACTACGTACGGAATATACTGTCATGTCGGTAAAATATAACACTTACTTGTATCGTAGGTACAAGAAAATATAAAATCGTTTTGTGAAAATATATTGCGAAGTAAATGCTTCATGAATTCGGTTGATATGTAAAATAATTTTCAAATTCATTAATGTACTATAATATATTATGTAAAGATAATCAATGTACTCTTATGAAAGTTATGAGCGACAAATATTTTATACTACAATTAATTTTAAGGCACTTTAAATTGGTACATAGATTCGATCTTACGTACTTTTGATCTTGGTTGTGGTCGAAACATAAAAATAATATACTCAAAATAAGCTTTAAATGCATGTTATGTAAATGCTCATCTTTAAATTGCAACAGTTACTACAACATAATAAATATCTACTCTTTAAATACATTAATTGGGTATAAAACGTTCAAAAATATTTCATAACTGAAAATTCCACAAAACGATTTCAAGTATTAGCTTATATCTAAAAAATAGCACCTTACGGAATACTTAAGAAAATAAAATATTCTATTTACAGAAAACACTAATATACTTTTTAAAAATAACTTTTGGAGCACCATAAGTAAAAAGTAGACCCAATCCAACTAGACTAATCGCGCTCTCTTGTTTGCAAATATCATTTTCAATACAATAAAATGAGATGACTGTAGATATGCGCGTTTTTCTTATAGTAAGTTTATAAGGGTCAAAGACTAGGGTGCTAAACAAGAACTTTTTTCTGACAATTTTATCATCAGCTATTCACAATATCACCCTGCGACTTTTTTCTAATTCTTATCTCTTCTACAACCTCCATAATAAGCTGAAATGTTTCAAAATAAATTTCAATGACTATTTTTTAAATAAATAAAAGTTCTATTACCATGCTCATGCAATGCCAGTGTTTTGTGCTGTGTTAAATAATAAGGGTGCTGATGCGTACATGGTAGTTGAAAATAATTAGACGTTACAGTTTAAAACGATTAATTAAGGTCATAGAAATGATAATTTAAGTACTCTTAACAGTTCTCTTGGTTACATAAACGAAGTGTTAGTCACAGGAATGAAACATTTTATTTCTGTTTGCAATGATAAGTATTTTGTTTCAGTAAAAAGATGTTATTTCTTAAAAAAATCAAATGACTAAATTATTTACAAACTTGCCAACTACATATATCTTTCTACTAAAACAAAATACTACGAAATGACTTTTCGGAACCGATATGAGTACTATTAATCTGATAAACTAGATTGATAAATACAAATCAGTATCATTTCTACAAGCCGTAATCTAGAACAAGGAGTACTACAAACAGTAGCGGTACTATTGCGGACTAACCTGGCTCAAAGGCCGAATCCTTTCATGTATGCAGTTCTCAGCCTGTTTGGCCGAAGGTGGCGGATGGTCAGGGGTCGGTGGCTGTTCGTAATGCGTCGGCGACAACGGAATAGAGGCCCTCTTCCCCTCATAATACCGCTCACAATCGCTCGGACTGTTCATCGACTGATCGTCTAACAAACTTTCTAAGGAAGACTTCTCTTGGTTTGAGTACTTTCTGACTCTGTTGTCGTTCATTCTCTGTTCATAGTTGTCTTGTGAGGGTACGAAGTTGTTCCTTCTGAGTTTTCTTCTTGGATTTTGTTCTTTTATGGCGACGTTTTCGTACATAGCCGTGATGGCGACTGGTTGTGAGCGGTGTTTGAGGCTCGGCCGAGGGTTAGGAACTGGGACTACTCTAGGAGAGTTGTGATTCTCCTCGTATTCTGAGTAGGAAAGCTTGCCGTCGACGTATTGGTCCACCGACCGACCGTGTTTGAGGTAGTGTTTAGCACCCTGCAACAAAGAATTAATTTGCTTAATATATTTTCAGGACAACTTTTGGCTGTTTTATCTACGCGTACCCATGAATATTTTATATTTCTTCTACTCGACGACGAGGGTCA
Source organism: Helicoverpa assulta (assembly GCA_963856015.1). Taxonomy (NCBI): domain Eukaryota; kingdom Metazoa; phylum Arthropoda; class Insecta; order Lepidoptera; family Noctuidae; genus Helicoverpa; species Helicoverpa assulta. Next base: position 7,443,633 of record CAWLCW010000027.1, read on the forward strand.
AGCTAATTAGGGCTAAGACAGTAAATATTCTAGCGTATTAGACTAATGGCTACTATTCTTAATGGATGCTTAATTTTATTAACTTCCAAATAATTCAACAAAAGCTACTGCGATACATGCCTCTATTCTGTCTACTTTTTGGATCTAATTAGGTACCTTAAACTTTTTTTTTATTTATGTGGGATTCCAAAGTTTCTCTGGATGAAGTAAGAATACATTTTTTTCTGACTTAAGGTCATTCCCATAAGCACACGTGTTGATACATATAACATAACTATTTATATGAAAACGTGACTGTATATCATTGTTTAAATCTGATTAACACTGACCGTTCCACATTAAAATTCTTGTGCACTGCGCATGACTTCATTATTTAGTCGTAGTCCGTACAATGGAATTGTTCAAATCTTTGGTTCGGTTATAAGGGGGATATTTTTATGCAATCTGAGCATATATTGCAGTTAAAAAAGGCTCATCAAAAAGGCAATGGTTTGTCGTATTATATACTTTAAATGTCTAACTTTGTGGTCAATTGCTTCTATCAACCATTAAGAAGTGCAATGCGATCCGGATTTCCTGGACATAAAATTCCAAAACTGTTTTTCTATACGCTACATTACCAACGTAATTAGTAAGCACAGGACATTTCAATACTTTATTACTACCTACAAGCTTATTGCTATCGAATTATTCTTTATACCAAGGCTCTTCAACTACTAACTTACCAGTCTCCTTAGCCAGCTTATAAATGACTACCACCCAAGTTCACCAATTTTCTTAAGGGCTGATTTTTCAATCGCCAGATAACTTTTATCTGAGGAATATGTTTGACGTTTTGACAGGTTTTGTATGGAAAATATGTCAAACCGCCATATTTATTCCTCAGATAGAAGTTAACTGATGATTGAAAAATCAGCCCTAAATCAACTGTTTACTGTGAAAATTGACCTCAAAAATTCATAGTAAACTGTTGTTTTACGAAAACTGACATTGATGTTGTTGGGAAAATTGGGTCCATCTATAGGTACCACTTGTTCGCAAAATTACCTGTATGTCGTCCAAATCGTCCTGACTCCTTGCGTGAGGCCTCAGCTCATAGCTGTACCCCGACGAGGGGGAGTTGGCGTGGGTGGGGGACACTGACAGGTTCCTCCGTGGAGGTTTCTTGGGAGGGGTGGGCTGTAATACACACGATTCTGTTATGGTCAGGTGCTGTTTTGGTTGGTGGGGGTCATGGTTGTGCGTTTGGGTAAAGGATGTGTGTGGACTAGGAGGGATTGTTTTTTAATTGTAATTTTTGTGTTACAAGTTTGCGTTTGATTGGTTCTTGTTTTGGATTTGAAACTTGGTTATAATTTGAAACTGTACAGGTAAATACCAGAATTGAGGTCGTCATAATTTATTATTTTGTATTTTCCTATAGATTATATAAATTTGGATTTTGATATATGTATCTAAAAATACGATGATCTTCCCTACTTTCGAAAACCCAACAGGGGAAACCCAATAATCTAAAATATACCCAAACTTTTCCTCTTACGCTTACGCATTTCGGATTCGAAAACAGCAAATCATTGCCGAAGAAAAACATAAACAGCGGTAAAATTAGCCAGTTGTAATTTTAGTAGTTTAATAAATGAAAAACATATTGTCTAAACTGTTCTCGTATTTATAACCAGTACAAACAATACGCATAGACAACTAATAACGGTCGAATTCCTAGATCTAAACAGGCGATACAAATGAACGTTAATGAGCAATTTAGAAGGCTGTCTATCTCCGAGAATAGCAATCAAATAGGCGTCTATTTCTGTTACATCTCGTTGTCATCGGAGGAGCGAGATAAGTGCCCGCAATTGAGTAATAGGGAATTTGAATGGCGATGAGGATAACATCGTATGATGGCGCAAGTAGTGGGAGGGCGCTACCGCTTAAAAACATGATCAGCCTGTAACATCAACGGCGAATTTTAGAAAAGAGGTTTATAAGGCCCGAAAAGCATTGAAATGTTCTCTCGTTTCAGGGCCTGTGTTTTTTGCTAAAATATACCACATTTTTGGTGGATAACTCATTTATTTATTTTGGACAGACCTAGGTCCTACTAGGTCCTAGACCTAGTACATACATCACGCTTTTATCAGATTTTTAAAGTTATTTCACAATAAAAATGTTCCCTTTAAACAGATCTCACAGAAAATCCTCTATCTCTTGACACTTAGACGGCATTGCATGGCCCAAGTGGCCCAAGTAATTCAATCCTGGGCCGCGGATGAGGGGTAAATTGGTTGCAGCCGGTCACTGAATGGACAATTTTCTACATAAAAGCCTATTAGCCTACAGATGTAGGCTAGAGGTGATTACAAAGAATGTTGAATGATCAATGATATTTTGTGATTATCACGCCTATTAGCTCGCATAATACCCTAATAGTAAAGTAAATTAAACATAACAGTTTTTTATTACTATAGAATTTTTCCTACGAGTAAAAAGCAATTAGGAAAACTATTAAAAATGTTTATAAACCGGTAAAACATGACAAAGAAACATACATATTTCAACACAGTTTGAATAAAGAATTTAACGTCGAAATCCTACACGAATCCGCACAAATCCCCAAGCATTGCGTACACCAAAAACACGACGGAATTAACTACAGCTTACTCTAACAATACAAACGCGACAATGCATTTAATCCGTCATTAAATTACTGGTGAAACCAACGTTTTAACTGCCCTATAACCCGTTTCGGTTTACAAATTCACTAATTGCAATAGTAAACGACTGGCCAACAGTAAACAGTGTTTAAAGCGCTTTATGTTTACGTATAAATGGTAAATGTCTGTTCTTTGGCGGGCCACGGCCTATTTACGATTTTGGATTCTGTAGAAAGTGGTGCAATGGTTTTATGGACTGCTGAAATGGTCCGTGAGAACATTCTAGAACGACTTAAAGACATTACTTGACATTATATCAGCTTCACTTTGACGGAGGTAAATAACGTAGGTGACGAAATGAAGGTAAAAGAAATAAGAAAGCCTAAGATCTGGAGAGTCCCTGAATTGCTGAATGAAGAATTTGAGTCTATTTTTCTGCTTCTTGAAGCGGTCGGTATTTTATTCAGCAAGTTTAACAAAAAACCCTTTACAATAGCACACCTAGTTATAATTAACTTTGCATGTTTAAATATTACGTAACAATTTCAGGAACTACTTTCCATGCAGCTTTTAATTAATCAGCGTGACCCAACCTAATTTCTGTGAAAATGCTTGTTCATAGTTTCCTATGCTAAAGCCTTTAGGGAGTGATATTCGAAGTATTTTGTGGGCACTACCATGTATTGTAACTGTTGACGCCAATTAATTTCATATAAATTACGCGGAACAAGAGAATTCGACCGAGGAAATTTCGTGGACGTAATTTTATGTTGCTCTGAAAGCTTTGTCGGACGTACGTCGCGATCAATTATGTTAATTACGTAAGCAATAAAAAATATTGATGGAGATTTATTGGGCACATCACATCGTCTCTTCAGTTTTGGTTCAAAGGAGTTGTGTTTGGATGGACCCATATGCAACATAAACCAATAACGGTATGTCCAACCAACTCAAAATTGTAGATCCGTGAAAAAAAAAAACTTACTACTAACTGACCACTTCAAAATGACAAAGTCCACCTGCACCAAAATCAACAAAATCCCATAACAATACAAACAATATAATTTCAAAGCTTATTTCTCGGAATACTGCCGTTTCGAGTGCAGCACACTTCAAAGGGCTGGTAGATATAAATTGCCGGCGCTTGCGCACCGTTGAGACGCGCGACAACGATTAATATGGCGCCCGAACACACCATTGATTTGTACGCGGCATATTGACCGTGACCGATGGGGCTTGTTGCCCATGACGAATGAAGATAGTGTAACTGACTTCTTAAGGATCATGAAACTATGATCTGCATCGTATTCTTGATGAAAAGTCTATCAAAGAAACCTGATGATTTCAAAAATAGGACACTGTAGAATTTTATTGCGATACTGCAATCCGAAACGGTCTAAACGCAGCATGCAAATCTTTGATAAGAGGACGTTGACAGAAAAACTCATTACGACGATAAAACAGAAAGCAGAAGTAAAGCAGGTCAACGTTAAGTTTTATCTAAAGATCCGCCGGTGTTTAAAAACCAATAACTCCTAATAACAGCCAAGGCCGTACAACGAAAATACATCAATTTGCAGATCTTGATAGCCTCATCAGGATGTACGAGTATGTATTCTTAATTGACATAACTCGTGTTGCCCGGTCAAAGAACGAGAACTAAATGGACGGCATATTTATTTCAAACCTGTGGAATATGTACAAAAGTATCATATCTGTCGGAGGGCACATGAAGTGTCCATATGGACCCTATCGATATAACATCAACATTTTAACCAAAGCTCATTCTTCAGCTTTCTTCACGTCATACTCGAAAATATATTAGCGTTGTTTATGCAACGGATTTTAGGAACCTAAAGTAAGATGCTGATGCACATATTATTTATTATTTTTAGTAAAAGCTGTAACGAGTTCGCGTAACCCACATAGATGAAATCATCCGTTCGTATCTGTTTACATGTATAATAATGTACGGAGCTTTAGATGCGTCTGTTTGAACACATGTGGATGCTGCAATCATTAACTGGCGACTATAATATGATAGATAGAAATAGTTTTATTAATTGACCGTTCATTGTTGATTGGAATCTTAAATTGAGTTGGTTCTTAGAAATCTGCACTGATGGAATGTCAAGGAAAAATGAATTACTTATTACGAGAAATAATTTCAGTATTGCTTTAGGAGATGATCAGCATTCTGGGACACTAATTAGCAACATATTGACCTCTTTCCCAAATAATAATTCCAACTGTTTATCCTAACAATGAGTCAGATCTGAAAACTCTCACAAGATAAGCAAAGATATTCACAATATATGACGCATATGCAATACCATACTAAATGTAGCATTTGAAAGGGGACAAGGTCTCTAGATCAAACATTTAGTACCAGTAACCTATTTATCTTCAGTGAGAATACGCTATCTTTCGTAAACAATTCCGAATTGATAGACTTACTGACCAAGTTTTGGTTCTATTTTAGTTCTGGGATAACTATCAGAGGTATATAACAAAATAGTGCTAGTAACAGTATTGCTGCAGATAATTCTTGATTCAATAGAAACCATTAGAACCATTACAACTATTTATCATTGGGATAGTACAGATTATAACCAATATCTTTAACATTATTTCAAGAAGCTGAACTTGTATTCGATGAGACAGATTTTTATAGTATGGCATATTTCGCGTCATTGTCAATAAGGAACAATGACCATTTTTGCGACGGAGACAACAACAAAACTGATTTACAATCGAATTCGCAAGTAACAAATCGTTTAAATCCAAACAACGAAATACTATAACAACATTTAATTTTCAATAAACACCTGCAGGTATTTCCCGAGGCGAAACTGTCAATGCGTTTTCCGCGTAAACTAGAATTCCACTGGCCGCTGGCCAAACGGGAGATATTTCCGTGCCCGCAAAACAGCATCAATGATCACAAAAACATGTAGCAATTACATCACTGACTTGTATTTTGGGACTGCTAATGATTATGTTAATGAAGTCACGACGTTTGGTCGCGGTAACAGGTAGGTAACATCCGCCTAGCCTTTTCCTAGGGCAAGCTTCTGGTTCATCAAGATGCAACTTGAGTATGAATATTCAATATGGTGACCGGTGAACTTACTTCCACAACAGTACTGTAACATAATTCGTGGAATATGGGTTCTGGCTCGGATTTTGTACTAAATAAAGAAGAAATCACTACGTGATTGAAACAACGTAAATGACTTGCAAAAGCTTAGATAGGTAACATTCATTCCAAAATAAATATTTCTCAGATTCGATTAAATAACAAAAAAAAAGCATTCAATGAATGAAGATACTATGAAAGCTAAGACTGATTGGTATTATTGAAATACAAATATCTCACGATACGGGTAAAAACCACAAGAAAGATCACAATAAGAACCGAAAACCAAAGGTATTATTAGATAAAGTAGTCGTTTCTAATCAAGAAACAATTTCTTCAACAAAAACACGAATAAAACAGTTAAATATCTGTTTTATAGTCTGCGATGTGTTATTTTTGTCCACGAATGTGAAATTACAAAACATCGGAATTGGGTTATTGGGCCCTTGACACAAGTTTTATGGTGTTATTACAGTATAGTATCTATTAGATACCTCTGTTCTGTGTTTACAACGAATATTTATATTATGTTTTGTTTTATTTGCCTGTATATTTATATTTACGTTGTCACTATTATTTACTTATTGAATGAACATGCCTGCTGCATCACCGTGGCACAACTCATTGGTACAATAGATTTGCACAATCCCAATAGCGGTCATAGCATGGTACTGTTTTATCAACACGTTTCCTTGGTCCTATAGTATAGACTATGAGCTAAATATTCCAACTTACATTGAATTCACAAGCACTGCGCTCTCCAGATCACACACACACACACTAACACACACTGAAACACCACATCCACTATGCACCTAGACCACAACAATCAATTTTCCACGATCATCGATGCCTAATCGATAGCGCGAATATCTCGATTCGATTGTAATCGAGTGCGTTGGAGCAAACGCAGGCGGCGTTGTGATACGCGACGGCGAGACTGACCGCCCAATTTCTTTGCGTCAACTCATCGCGTGGTCGTGCCATGTGGCCGACAGGAGATGTACCAGTTATGAACAATGCAGCATATGTGGAACTAAATATAGATAAGTGGCTGTTTAGACGGAATGCTGTAGACAAGATAAATTACGATAATGATAGGATGATACGACATGATAAGGAACTGTTAAAGGCTGATTACTTAATACACAAAGAAGACAATAGTTCCAACATCTAGCAGGTCTTTGTTAAACCTTGTGAGTTTATTTTTGAGTATTATTTTAATATTTATAAAAATATTCGATGTGACCTATTTACAAAATTTATTGAAAAGAAATGCTGTTTAAGAAGCATCTAAAACAATAATATATTCTGGTAAAATAATTAATTATACCAGTCTGGGTGCACAGACATCCGATGGATAAACACATGGCACAGTTACGTTAATCGCTTTTCTCACGAGCTTTTTATTTGTTTTTATTTAATACTTAGACGTCATTACGATTTGTAATCGTAGTTTATTTTCGTCATGTGGGTTAATGGTGACGTTCTTCTATTTCCTGCAGTAGTTGATCGTATCCTACTTAACTGGAACAGGCCTACACGATTCATTTCTTTGGAGTAAGAAAATTGGAGATTGGAAATAAGAAGATGGTTTTTATATCTCGGTTTATCGGTATTCAGTATCTATACTAATATTATAAAGCTGAAGAGTTTGTTTGTTTGTTTGAACGCGCTAATCTCAGGAACTACTGGTCCGATTTGAAAATTTCTTTCAGTGTTAGATAGCCCATTTATCTATAGGCCCTATCTGAAGGCTATAGGCTACTTTTTATCCCGGTATGGGAAGTAGATCCCACGGGATGCGGGTGAAACCGCTGGCAGAAGCTAGTCAGTAATAATTTGATGTTATCCCTATTCGACTCTCAACAGCTGCCTTAGTACTCATTCTGTTTAAACTCCTACAAACGTAACAAACTTGCCTATTGTCTTTGAAGCGAAAGGAAAATTCACCCGGCATTCAGTCGTCTGGCTGAAAAGTTACACACATACAATTCCAAACCTAAAAATCGAGTTCTTTCTTTAGCAAAACTAGTCTATAAGAGCAATGAAGAAGTAATCACCATCTATGTTCATATTATATTGTGACAGCATACCGTGGCCGCCATTGTTAATTTTATAATTTCTCGCCATCGCGTGACACCAACCATCGCATCGTGCAACAGGTCATTGGACAAAACATTAATTAATTATAAACCTGTTGTTTTTTGTAATTACTACGAACAACACTGAAATGCATGTTTCGGATTCATTATTCAAATTGATTTCACTAATCAGTTTAATTACGTGATTATTTTATGTGAATTTTATTTGGTGTTTAATGGACCTTAAGAGTTCGTCGCACAAACCAATAGGAGGAACTGGCTTTGATTGATTTATATTTAAGAAGACTGACCAAACAACGAATTAAATATAGTCCTCATAATAAAGACAAGATAAAGACGGAAAAAGTATCCAGTTCCTTATTACAAAATATAAAGATGCGTTATAATATCGCGTTGCACATACGTTCACAACTGAATTAATCCCTTGATTGTGTTTAATTACAAGTATTTTTCCCACAGCCAATTAGAGGTTCATCCATATGACAGCGAAGCGATAAATATATCAATTAGTCCCTGTCTTTACTAACGAACGGCCATTGTTATGCCCGAGTTGCTTTAAAGTTTTCGTCCTTATCGAGTTCAGTGCATTTAACGATTTATTAATGATCGATATAAAACTCGATTTCTGCAAAGCATTACACATTAATTTTGTCCGAACAATCAATAATAATCTCTTCGTAGTGATTGTAAAAATTATTCAATGTCGTTTTACAATTACGCTGATTGACCTAATTGATAAAATTGAAAGGATTGGGAATAAAGAGGATTGGCACATAAAGAGTTCAGAGTAGAATAAATGGAAATATAAAAAGAATTGGTAACATTAACGTTTCTGATCTAACAAATAATTGACAGTACAAGATTTGATGAGCTTTACCAATAAGTCACAAAATAAAAAGTTTTTAAGTTTATAAGGGGAACAAAGTAAAAGGTGAAGAAGTAAATAGAAGCGAATTTACAGAAAAAGGAGAGTTTGAATTTAATTATAAATAATGTAATGTTCCTTACCGAAACTTTGCTGTATTCGTGATGATGGTGCGCCAAAAGTAGAGGCGCACAGCTAGAGGCAGCACTTGACACGCTCAGCGCATCGCCTTCGCTCGTCCCCTCCGTCTCGTCCCAACGCCGTCGCCCCGACCCGCTGCGAACACCCCCGACCAATCCCGATTCCCGCTCAAGCGAAGCACAATCAAGCGACACATCTGCATCGGCCCTCGGAATACCACTATCATCCTCGCACTCAGACGACGAATTTTCAGATCCTTCTAAGCAGATACCGCTCTCATATTTCGAAGAAGAAACCGATTTATCCTCATAAGTATTTTCCTCTACGATAACATCGATTTCAGGTTTAGAATTACTTCCAAATCTGAAAGAGTCACTGTGAACCCAAGGCCTTTTTGCTGTGCTTACTTCTGATTTCACAGTTTCTGCATCAGAAACTTCCTCGTCCGAATGCAAGGTACCATCATCCGAATCATCTGATGAGTCTTCCATACACGACTTGAATGACGCATCAGATTTGATAGTGACGTTAGAACTACAAGTGTGAAGTGACCATTGACCGGAATATTCCGAGGAGCTCGATTTCCTTACAGGCAAGTGCAAACCAGAAGCGTGAGATAGAGTAGAGGCGGTCGATGTTGAATGATCGTTTAATGATATCGCTTCTGCAATATCCTTTATTGAATAAGGACGTGCAGACGAAGACGATGAAAGAGTAGAGGGGTGAGACATTGTAGCGTAAACCGGGCTTTCTAACTCATTTTTCTTGTCACTTTGATTTGAATTTCTCGCGATAATATCGTCAAGACTAACTACAGCATATGGTTCTTCTAAGTTGCTAGGCACCGATTTATTTTTCGGCAAGTATGGTTTGGATGCTGTCGAATAAGGAGATGAATCTAACGTTATATCTGGCGTTGAAATACTCTTTTTAATAGCAGAGAATTTAACGACTAAGTCAATAGGTGAATCACGCCTGTTTGAATGTAACGTGCAGGCTCCTGAATCACAGTAACACTTAAATGACGAAGAGACCATTTCACTTCTGTTTCTTAGTGCTTCAATATCAATGCTTACTTTCCCATCTTCAGCTTGATTAGTTTTATCTAAAAGATCTTCAGCACTACTGTGAAATTTACGGGGTCTGGGCCTACAAAAGCAAATAGCTGTTTCAAAATAGCTGTCTCGTTTGTCGTTTGGAACTTTAGTAAACGGTGGCACATCGCTATAAAGAGTGTCTCTGTTGAAAATGTAAATAAACTCTTGGACTGTAGGTGCATTATAGATGCAGTGACCAGTACCTCTTATATGATAATGAGCTAAAGTTTCCTTCAAAAACGTATTGTTCCACTGGGGTAAGTTTCGAACTTTCACCGAATTTCTATCTACTTCGATGTTGGTAAACGTTTTATGTCTAAACAGAACTTTCTTACTACCAACTCTATCTGTTTTCTTATTTGGCAGAGTCCCAGTCATGGACAAGTACAAAGGCGTTTCTTCTGCATCACCGCTACAATCCACATTTTCTAATGCACTGGCCTCAGTCAAATCTGAAGAATCTGACGCATTTGACTGAGCTCTGGAGAGTTGAGATTTCGATGTGGAATACGAAGAAGCTTTACGAGGCCGAAAAGACTTTGATTTTTCAGATAGTAAAATATCCTCTAGATTAGTTTCATCGATCATCGAATCCGACGATAAGCTGGAAGATCTACTATGAATAGAAGATTTTTCATCAAAACTCTCACAACTGAGTTTTTTCGAAATAAAAGTTCGTTTGACGGGCTCTGGTTTTTTTTCCTGAATGACCGATATATTTTCATACAAAACTTTCTTTTCAACTTCATCGAGCGGTTTTATTGGAATGTGAATTCGTGCAGCTGGTTTCGGTATAGTTTTAATCTCCATAACGACGTTTTCATAAATATTTTCAGTACTATTTGTTCCAGCCCTTACTGTTGGTCTCGGAGGAGGCTTTGGAAGGGATAATTTCTTGATACTACCACCAGTATTCGCTTTGGAAAACTCATATGGCTCGTAGCATTCGTTTACTAAATTAGTAGATTCTGCAGACACGACAGATGTTACTGATCGTCTGTTATTTGTTTCCCTGGGTTCAAATATATTTAGTTTCATTGTACTATTAACAGCTTCATTAACGTTCAATTCTTTGTTACTTTTGTGACAGTCTAATTCTGTTATTATCACAGAGTCGGGAATGGAACTTTCCGAATCGCTGAGTTCATTATTCTCTGATATATTAGGCAAAGATGTTTTAAATCCAGGACAACTCCTATTACTTCTGTTTACCGCAGAATCTCTGTTGAGTGTACCTAAACGATCAAGTGATATAGTGTCAAATTCATCATTACATACTATTTCACCAGATTCCTCCTTTTTCGACAACATTTTAAAGAATTTACTATTCCCAATAAGCAAGGTGTTTGAATTGCTTTTGTTATCCGTTTGTTTAGATTTATTAACATCGACTTCCGCTGAATTGTTAGAGATGTTAGGAGCTGAATTAAACTTGGCTTTCAGGCCCAAGCATTTTGAAGCAAGCTTTTTAACAAAACTTTGAGGGTGACTTTTGGTTAGAGACGATGATGATGGAGATAAAAAGCTTTCGTTATTGTTAGTATTTTTCTGGGTCTCTGTCGTTGTCCTGTAAAACACATAAAGCGACATAAAATAAAATAAATCATAAAACTAAGTGTAACTTAATTTAACATGATGTTATGATTTTTTGTTAAAACACCATTTACCACCACCAAAAGCACGAAAACATAAAATTAAGAAATGAAAGAAAATATAAAATAATAAGTAAATAACATACATATAAAACAGGTTAATGTTTAAACGTATTCTATCGTGTTAACTCTACCAATCGGCAAGAAGTTGTTTTACTTGAGTTAGCTTTTTCTTTAAGAGACAGCTCATTTTAGAGTCCATTGTCGCCGCTTTGTCATGATCATTTGGTACATTAAAGTCTCCGTCTTCGAACTTGTGTAAGACCCTTCCTTCGTAGTCCGCGCTGTTGTCAACTACTTCATCCATTTGTTTATTACCGTATATGGACAAGTCATTTAAAGAAGTATAAATATCGTCCTTATTTTTCATGGAAACATAAATATCCTCACAGCTGTAATAAACTAGTTGACTACCACCTAGCTGACCATTTAGCTTTCTTTGAACTTTGGCTTCCCTTTCAGGATCTTCGTGGCAATAACATGGCATTGGTTTTGCTTTTTGTTTTGTCTTAATAAAAGGATGGTAATTTCCACGGTACGTTCGTGGGTTTAGTTCATAAATATATGAATAATCTAGAGGCTCATATAGGCACCCTAAATCACCTCTTGTATGAACGAGATCAGTTTTAATAGCTTCGACAGACAAAGATTTACCGTTCCCACCAATAGAATTCATAGTGACGTAGTCCTCTGGCAAAACTGTCGTACCTTGACGATTGATTTCAGTATTTGATAGTGGTTTAACATGTACTTCGGGTTTAGGTTTGATAAAAGCACCGATTGTTGCACTTCTGTGAAACGCTGAGGCACTGCCTTTCACTGCCGGCCGTGTAGCGACGGCTTAAGAATACATGTGTCGCTACCCCTTCTTCCAGTGGGTGTCGTAGAAGTCGACTAATGGAAAAAAATGCACCGAACACCAGTGCGAGAGAAGGAAAACTCGAAAAAAAACCCTCTATCAACCCGTCTGGCCAGCGTGATAGCAGTAGGCTAAATACCTTCATGAGCAGCACAAAAAAGCCACGGCCCCTAGTTCCCGGCAGTCCCGCTATTCCCGGTCACGGTGGCGACCGTGGTTACGGCGGGACAGGGGGTGCGAAGAATCTCCGGGTTACGGGAGGCCACCAAACTAAACTGACTCTTGCGACGTACAACGGCCGCACGCTACGGCTTGACTCGCATCTGGCGCAACTCGAGGTGGAACTTGGGAAGATTAGGTGGCACATATTAGGGTTATGTGAAGTTCGAAGAGAGGGGGAGGACACCATAACCCTCGAATCAGGTCACCTAATGTACTTCCGAGAGGGAGACCAACAATCCCAAGGTGGCGTTGGGTTTCTGGTTAATAAGTCCCTAGCTGATAACGTTGTGGAGGTGTCTAGTGTGTCGAACAGGGTAGCGTACCTTATCTTAAAGCTCACCGACAGGTATAGCCTCAAGGTAGTGCAAGTGTACGCACCGACCTCGACACATTCAGACGATGAAGTGGAGGATATGTTTGATGATATATCAAGGGCCCTCCACTTCACTACAAAGACCCATTACACCGTTGTCATGGGGGACTTTAACGCTAAAGTGGGAGTACAGATTTGCGGCGAATCGGCAGTAGGATTCCATGGATTTGGAAGCAGGAATCATAGGGGGCAAATGCTCGTCAACTTCCTCGAACGCGAGGGGCTCTTTTTGATGAACTCTTTTTTCAAAAAGCAGCCCCAAAGGAAGTGGACTTGGCAAAGCCCCGACACTATGACTAAAAATGAGATTGACTTCATCATGACGAACAAGAAGCACATATTCAGAGACGTCTCCGTGATCAATAGGTTTAATACCGGTAGCGATCACCGACTTGTCCGAGGCTCTCTGAATATCAACTTCAAGGCCGAACGTTTCCGTCTGATGAAGGCCAGGCTCCGACCAACACTGCTCCAAACCATGACAGGATCTGAAACGTTCCAATCAAATTTGGAGAACCGATTTGCCGCCGTGGAAACCACAACAGACGTTAACCAGAACCACGAATATGTGGTTCGGATCCTCAGGGAGGAAGGTTCGAGATTCTGTAACATGCAGCGTAAGGGCAGGAAATCAAAGCTTTCGGAAGAGACATTAGGGCTTATGAAGAAACGACGTGAAAACCCGCCTGTCACTTCGTCAGCTAAGCGGGCTCTAAACCAAGAGATCAACAAGCACGTACGACGCGACCTCCGGTGCTCCAATACTCTTGACATTGAAAGAGCAATTGAGCTGAATCGGGGGTCAAAGGTGTTCGTACAATCTCTTGGAAGAAGCCACTTGACGAAGTTGACCACAACAAGTGGAGAAGTCGTTTCTTCGGTGCCGGCAGTCCTTTCGGAAGTGGAAAATTTCTATGGCCGGCTATACGCATCGCATGCATCTCGACCTGATCCCGGAAATGAGGATTCTAGAGCCACATTAACACGCCATTTCACCGAAGACCTGCCAGAAGTCAGCAGTGGCGAAATCGAGATCGCTCTGAGACAGCTCAAAAATGGAAAAGCCCCTGGCGAGGATGGCATTACAACAGAGCTTTTAAAAGCAGGAGGAAAGCCGGTACTGGGGGAGCTCCAGAGGCTTTTTAATGCCGTCCTGTTTGAAGGGAGAACTCCAGAGGCGTGGAGTAGGAGTGTTGTCGTCCTGTTCTTCAAGAAGGGAGACAAAACCCAGCTGAAGAACTATCGACCCATTTCCCTCCTAAGCCACGTCTATAAGCTGTTCTCAAGAGTGATCACGAACCGACTTGCGCGAAGACTCGACGAATTCCAACCACCGGAGCAGGCCGGGTTTCGGAGCGGATACGGCACCATAGACCACATCCACACAGTGCGGCAGATTATACAGAAGACCGAAGAGTATAATCAGCCCCTGTGTCTAGCATTTGTGGACTATGAGAAGGCCTTTGACTCGGTTGAAATCTGGTCTGTTCTGGAGTCCCTGCAGCGTTGTCAAGTAGATTGGCGATACATCCAAGTGATGAGATGTCTCTACGAAGCCGCTACAATGTCCGTCCAAGTACAGAATCAGCAAACAAGGCCCATACCGTTGCATCGAGGAGTGAGACAAGGGGATGTTATTTCCCCGAAACTGTTCACTAATGCAATGGAGGATATGTTCAAGACGCTGAACTGGAAAGGGCGAGGCATCAACATCAATGGCGAACACATCTCTCACTTGCGATTTGCTGACGATATCGTCATCATGGCGGAAACGCTGCAGGACCTACAACAGATGCTGAACGACCTGGCTGAATCTTCTCTACGCATCGGCCTACGGATGAACTTGGACAAAACCAAGGTCATGTTCAATGAACATGTTCTACCGGAACCGATTGCGATACACGGCGCCGTTCTCGAAGTTGTTCGGAAATATGTATACCTCGGGCAGACATTGCAGTTAGGTAGAAACAACTTTGAGGACGAGGTGAATAGGAGAATTCAGTTGGGTTGGGCTGCATTTGGGAAGCTACGTCGAGTCCTAACATCGTCGATCCCACAGTGCCTAAAGACAAAAGTCTTCAATCAGTGCGTCCTACCTGTCATGACTTACGGAGCCGAAACGTGGACACTGTCGGTACGGCTGGTTCACAAGTTTAAAGTCGCTCAGCGGGCTATGGAAAGGGCTATGCTCGGCATTTCTCTGAGGGATCGCATCAGAAATGAGGTAATCCGTCAGAGAACCAAGGTCATCGACATAGCCCACCGAATCAGCAAGCTGAAGTGGCAGTGGGCTGGCCATATTAGCCGAAGAACCGATAACCGTTGGGGTAAACGAGTTCTAGAGTGGAGACCGCGCCTCGGCAAGCGTAGTGTAGGACGTCCTCAGGCACGGTGGAGTGATGACTTGCGCAAGACGGCTGGCAGGAGCTGGATGCGAGAAGCCGAAAATCGATCTCAGTGGCGTGCACTTGGAGAGGCCTATGTCCAGCAGTGGACTGCGATAGGCTGATGATGATGATGTCTGCCTTTCATAACCACGTAGTCGGATTTAACTTGATTGCAGTCAGTATCCACTTCTTCGTCATATGACAATTTCCTATTAACATTTTCGTATATATTATCTTCAACGCAATTATTTGCATCTTTAACGCAATTATTTACATATATGGAGTCTGGTTCGTCGTCAACAGGCTCCGATACAAACTTTGAAACATAAGCTATAGGTCGTGGCGAAGGTTGTGGTTTCTTTTTTAAAGTATTGGAATTAGATTCACTCTCATCTGGTGACCCTACAGCCGAGGTCTTCTGAGGGTGATCCATAGTGTAACGCCTTATTTTTTCACCAAATGCTCCGTGATCGTTTTGTGCCAAGTGTACAGTAGCGTTCATTTCTTTTCTTTGCGGATCAGGGCTGGACTTCGCTATGTTTCGCTTCAACATGAATTCGGAAATAAGTTGATTTTGATTTTCTAACAACTCTGTAGTACACGCGGTTTCAGATTTGATGGCGGTGCCTAAAATCTTAAGTTGTTTATTGCTTCTAGCTTTAAGGACGAAGCTTTCACTCCTTTCCCTTACATCTCCGTTATTGTGAGTGCTATTGACCAATCGCTTGGCATGTAATCCTTTTAAACGTTGCTCTGGTGGTGGTGTTTTATTATAAGCGGGATTAATCACATAATGATTTTGATTTTTTTCATCATTGTTATTATTTGGGGAAGCATTTAGTTTAGGGCTAAGCATTTTAACAGTCGGTATATTGGTTCTAGAAGGAGACCTGTAAATTAAAATAGTTATTTCTGATACGTGTTTGAGTTTATATTGAATCACTTTGTAAATGTAAAAAAAACTACAGAAACTATTTGAAAGATTTTTCTGTAGAGATTTCATTAGGTTTAAATTTCATCCCTTTAGTAGTGGCGTCCACGATTTTCCTAAAGCTGAAAGCGCTTATCCTTAAGTATTTAGCTCGCCATCAAAGGACGTCGGGGAGATATTTTTCTCGTGTCACACAAACATCTCACCTAGCTGTTTGCAGACAAAATCAAAGACACGGAAGATTTTAATGAAGCAACCGGCATTCAAAGTATTTGTTTACAGTCCATTCTTTTGTAAAACATGTGATTATTTTTATTACGACGCGAGTATTTTACTTTGTAAATAAAATATGGTTTTGTTTGGGTTTTTATATTTACAGCTATCAATTGTCTAGTTTTTCTAATGGGACTTAGATTTTATTTAAAATACGCACCATTTACAAGTACAGTGATATTGCAAGCTAACATAGAACCCGATTAAATCGATTAGTCAATAGCTCGAACATTATCCTCCATAATACGTATTTACACCAATCATTTTAATTACCATAATTCAAAAAAACTGTACTCGAAACAAGGTACTAAGATAGCAATCTTAGATCAAAGGAGACACGTCGTATGTCGTAATTGAGACGAGCCACTCCAATTAAAACTGGATGTTTTGAGGGAGTGTTCTTTGAGTAATTGCTATACCTTTTGCGACCCCGCTTGCTAACCTCGGATCTGCGTTTACGAATCAACGAACAGATTTAAATAAAAAGAAATCGTGCGTGTTATATATATAAGAGAAGAAAGATACCCCTCACCGTGTTAATGGTTTTTGCGTAATGAGTTTAGATGTTATATGAATTGTGTACGTGTGTAGTTTTGTACAGTCATAAGCAGAAATGACATAAACCTTCATTTTGGAACAGAATTCTGCATGCATCTTGTTTTTAACTTTTGGCATAAAATGTTTTTGCTTACGACTGTACGCAAAATGCATTTGGGTTGTTTAACATCAATTTGATTTAGGCAATAATTTGTTTTATCACTGCAATCAAATTGACGTTTACAACAACAATATTACTCTCTTATTTTGTGCATCAAAACTGCAATTAGTAAACGAATGGTATCTCTTTAATTATTATTTAGATTCTCATGTTTTAATTAAAATGTACATTAAATCTATTTTTACTCTAACCTATACTTAGAAGATTATTTGATCCGTAACAGTCCTATTTCAGTTGACTGCCCTTTCAATACATTCGCATACCATTTGTTTACTTCTATTTGTTACTAAGAAACAAATCATCACTTCAATGATATTTAAATTTCAACTCTAACAGTATAGGAATAAAACTCACATTACGGCGTCGGGACTGTAGTCTTGAACGGGGAACGGTGGTAATTCTTTGTCGCTGTCAAAATTGCCCATGAGGTTCTCATATTCTGTCAAAATTTAACGTTATGTAATTGACATTGCTACGTCATTAAAGGAGAAATTTCATTAAAAAAAAAAACAAAAAGTTGTATATAGTTCTTAACAATTCCACTACTACCCATTTTCTTTTAGCTGTTAGAAGAAGTTATGTAGAACAATTAGTAATATATATTAAGATTAAATTTAAATGTTTATAACCTGCGATTCGAACGCTGGATCTTATAAATTTGCAAAATCAATTTAAATACTTTACTTGTTAATTAGAAGTGCTAATAGTGTCATAAGACAGCTAATTAATATTATTTTTCATTAGAATGAGGGCTAAGAACTAAAATAATAAAGTAATAATTAGCAATACAAAGCCCGATGTTAATAAATTAATCACAAAACCTCATACATAGTCATCAGTTTGATTAATTTCAGTGTTGGACTAAAACAATGCATTTTCCTGTGAGCTAATTTTAGTCATTAAAAGGCTATTGCAATTACATTATAGGACTATCCTCTAACAGACT
Source organism: Helicoverpa assulta (assembly GCA_963856015.1). NCBI lineage: Eukaryota > Metazoa > Arthropoda > Insecta > Lepidoptera > Noctuidae > Helicoverpa > Helicoverpa assulta. Next base: position 7,461,995 of record CAWLCW010000027.1, read on the forward strand.
ACCAGGGTTTAGTAGAAACTATATTTAGAAAAGCAAGAAAACAATCTACTTGAATAAGAACTTCTGCTTTGATTTAGAAAACAAATGCGTTACTTATTTCATGTATTGTAAAATAGTATTATTTATTTATTAAATAGCAAAGGTCTCGTGTCACTGAGAAAAAAGTTTATTATTTTTAGAAATCATCTCATTATGAAATTGTCGAATTAATTTTCTCAGAACATGGTTAAGACCATAGCTATTTGTCGTTAATTGATTTCTATCAAGATTCAAATTAGTATTTTGTATTAAATATTATGTTACGTAAGTAACAGTAAATCTCTACGAGCATAATCACACAAATGCAATGCAATTTCAACTCTAAACCGACGCAACAAATGCGATTTTGCGCTTAATCTGTCAACACCAGGCGAATCGGGCGACAACATACCTGCTTCAAACATACCTCGTATGACTTTCCTGACTTTCACTGTCGCTTCTTCAGGGTACTCAGCGAGGAGGTCATATACTGTTTTACGGTTCGAGTCCTGAGCATGAAGGTCTGCGCCTTTGTTTAGGAGTATGCGGACCACTGAGGGTTTTCCGAAACGAGCGGCTTCGTGTAGGGGAGTTCCACTGTGTGTTCGGACGTTGGGATCCATTCCGGCGTCTATGAGGGCTGTTACCACGTCCCTGGTGGGAGAAATAATACTTTAGTATCATGGTTTTAAAGATTATTATTGTTTGACTAGGATTAGGGTCATGAAGGGAAGTGTTTTTACCTGTTTAGCTTACTGAAAAGATCATACCAGAAAACGGCCAGTGTGATGCCCAAAATTTCTATTTGTTTAATTATTATTTTAATGCTGTTGACTAATGGAATTACGTACAGTTAATACTTGCACGTACAGATAATTAAGATCAAACAAGACTGCCATAAAACTTTCAATACTCATTTCTAAATTGATATGTTAAAATAATTAAAATTACATAGGAATTTTACTACGACTACAAAATAGGACAAAAACCATTCGATATTCCGATTCGTGCATATTATAAATTGTAATTGAATACGAGTAGAACACGTAAACTCCATGTCGTACACATCGACATTCGTAAACCAATCATTCATATTCATATGGCTAACGAAGCCAGGACTGGACGCATAGAATTTCCAACAAAAGCGGCTGATTTTTTATTTATGTATAAATGAATTGAACGATTGCACGCAATTTTTATTTGCGCGAACAAAAAGCATGAATAATTTGTGTTTGAAATTAATTTTAAAGGGTTGAATGGGCAATCCAGAACAGGTATGGAAGTCAAAACCATGAATTGTGTAACTTACTTTATCACTACATAGTATAAAACAAAGTCGCTTTTTCTGTCCCTACTTATGTCCCTTTGTAGGCTTAAATCTTCAAAACTACGCAACCGATTTTCATGCGGTTTTTTTAAATAGATAGAGTGGTTGAAGAGGAAGATTTAAATGTATGATAAATTAATAACATTCATTAAATAGTGGGGAAATACTGTTATCCCGTGCGAAGCTTGGGCGGGTCGCTAGTAATTCATATGCCCAAAATATTAGACAGAAGAGTGAAACTTTTGTATCATAACTACTTGTCAATAATTTACATATATGGTAAATGAATAAAATATGAACGTTATGTTAGCACGGAGTAACTCTTTTATAACGATTTTAATACAGCATAATTTCACTAAATATATTTAGAAGTCTAAAAGACGTCGTCTGAGTGTCGTATGTCATAAACGGAAGCGAGTTCCTAAGCCAAATATTAGCTAAGACTAGTTTATTAAACTGATAGAAAACCGAAAAGAAAAAATGAGTTAAAGTAACTATATTAAGTAGGTATAAGAATTATAAACAGTACCTAAATTCTAGCCGTCTTACCACAAAAACTTTTAAACGTCAGTTTAAGACTTGTCTAAAAAAATGTCAAATTATGACGTTGACATATGGTTCATTCTGCAGCCACAATTTTTTTAGACAAGTGTAAAACAGGTGGTTAAGTTTTTGTAGTAAGGCCATAGAAGTTTTCATGGAACATTATCTGTGTTTTTCCTTATTAGAAGAAGACACATACTGAAGGGGAAACTACATAGCCATAGGACAAAACTTCAACATACTCGAATACTTCAAAATACATCATAATTGATAACCTTCTCCTTTTTGAGAAGTCGGGTAAAAACCTAACTGACCATTAAACCTTCTGTCATAATTAATACTCATCATCATAATTTCATATTAGTCCAGTATATAGTTCCCGGCTCGTAACTTGGCAAGAATCGAGAGATGAAAACAGGTCCTATTTTTTCCAAGCAGACATAATTGCCAATAAATGATGTCTATAACCATAGAATAATGTGCAAGCTCACACTTATTAAAGGATCCAAATCCTTGCCAAGTTATATGCCGGCTACTATACCATCATAATTTCGTATAATATGTACTTCAAATGAGCGAGCGAACAATATCAGTTTGCCTTACTGTGCGACATAACCACAAATAGACGTAAGTAGGTACCTACAACGTACATATGTACTATCGGGAACACTCCCGCCTGACCACCAGTTGGTTACTTTACGCTTATTCATTGGAAAAAAAAAACACTTTCTTGCTTTGCCCGATTAACTATTTATATAGTTTATTACACTTAGATACATTTTTCACACATATTTTAGAAAGTTCGTGTACTAAGGCGAGCTTAACCAAGATTATTAGACCTTAGAGTGATAGAGATTTGATAGCGAAGGCAAACAAAATAGCGCAACATATACTACACAGAAGGTAACTTAAGACATAAAATATAAGGTACGTGTATAATAAATACATACATAAATGTAATCATCATCTATCAAATGACCTTAAACCAAAGATATTATGCTTTCCTAAGGGTTCTCTTTGAATAGCGCCGTAGGTTTTTTAACCGACTTCCCAAAAGGAGGAGGTTCTCAATTCGGCCCGTATGTTTTTTTTATTTTTTTCATCGCAAAATTTCAACAGTGGTCAAGTGGTAGAGACCACGATAGTACATATTATGTATGTACATTGGGACGACAGCTATTGTGTTATTGTTTTGCATAGCTTCCATTCGCAAAACAACGGTGTCAATTGTGTAAGGATTCGCACGTAGGCGAAGTTCCATGTTGATTTGACCGTTAAGTTGGAGTTTACAGACGTCAGATAGATGGCACGCTTGGATCTTTGAGAAAAACATTAATTTATGACGCAGTTTCTATGACTTTTCAAGTATTTAGTAAGTGTACATTGAATTTCATTTGCCTCAGATCTTGGTAAGATATTTTTGCCATGAAGTTTTGGATATCTTACTTATGTTCGAACTTTATCTCATCATCTTCGCCGATTTGTTAAAATTACCCTAATTTCAGCAATCATTCTTTGTCATCAGTTCTCAAAGATTAGTAGTAGGTACCATTAGATTTTTCTTTAACAACAAATCGCTATTTCTCATAGCATAGAACCTTCAAATCAGTCACAAGGTGGGGACCACATGCCGCGTGTTGCCAATTTAACCCTTCGACAGGGCGCGCAAAATTGACACACTGGGTTACATGAACACTGATCTACCAGTAGGGCGATACGGCATATTGAATTGCGTGACATAGGCCCGGTTGTTCGAAGCTCATTTACGTCAAGGTTAGGGTTGAATTCTAGTTACAGTAAAATTAACAGGGCTTAAATTCAAAAAGCGTTGTTGAAGTACCAGTTAGTTTAACGAATGTTAAAATTTCATAATAAAAATGTCAAATTAACCGTGGTCAAAATTGTCAACGGTCAAATTTTAACTTTACCGTAACGTACGAACAACCGGGCCTTATTTGAGAATACTTAGGTCAAATATAGGCTGTTTTCGACATGAGAATTGCTAAACTACGACGTTGATCTAAGCATCTGGAAATTAGAATACTTAACTATGATGCTTTACTAGCAGAATATGTATGGTCTCTATCAAAGAAAGGTGACCGGCGTCTAGCTGTCTGAGCTTACAACAATGGCAGGTGAATAAGGAAAAACAATTGTATTCATTATGACTCAAACACATAATGAAATGAGTGTGTTGGAATTGTAACACGAATTTTAACTCGTTCGTGGTGCATGTTCCGACAGGTCCTCAAGGAAGATTTCTGGCCGAAAGGTATTGTATACCGCTGGTTTCGTGGCCGGCTACGTGACACAAATCAGCGTAACACGACGCCGACACATCGTATGCATTAGTTTTAAGAATATTTGTTATGTATTTATAGTATGTTTAAGTTTCTATATATGTATACTATTGTATTTGTGAACCCTTCTTATATTCATAAACCAAAGAAAGTAGGTAAATGAGCAGACTGTGCACAAATATACCACATCCACTTATTTAGCAGCGGGAGCGTAAACAAGCTCGAAAGCTATCGATGCGTTATAACGAACGAATGAATATGAATATGAAGTAATTGCCGCACGCCTTCGTATTAACATAATATTCATAAATAATACTACCTCCTATGTAACAGCTGAGACGATTACTTTAAATACTTTCTTATGTAAACAAGTGACGACACAATTTGGATTTATTCGAAAGGTAAGTAAGAAGACATAGTATTTGTGCATTCATATCGTCATGAAGAACACTTGTAGAATAAATTCAAACTGCAAACGTAGATATCTTCTTTTACGCAACAGATCTTGATAAATGCAATTATCAGAATTCAGACTTACTTTCATAAACTAAAGTTCATAATAACATGTACTAAGAAGTAATTAACAGCTGAGACGATTATTTTTAATACTTTCTTATGTAATAAATTGAAAACAAGTGGCAACACTATTCGAAAGTTAGGTAAGTAAGAAAACATCGTATTGAATTCAATCTTGATACTAGCATTCACAAAGTTCAGACTTGCTCCCATAAACTTAAGGTTCATAATGACATGTTTTATTTAAGAGGTGATTTACTTGTATGATATGTACTTACTTTCTCCCAGTTTTGCTGGCTCTGTGCAATGGTGTTGTTGTGAAGACCACATCCCGGCAGTTGGCGTGTCTGTACTGGTCAACTAAATGCGGACGCACTTTCAATAGGTGCTGTACCACCGCCAACCTAGGAGGAAAGTTTAAGGGTCAATACATAAGATATTTTTGGTATATCTTAGTATACTTTAGACACCAATGACTGTGTTTCGGATGGCACGTTAAACTGTAGGTCCTGGCTGTCATTGAACATCCTTGGCAGTCGTTACGGGTAGTCAGAAGCCAGTAAGTCTGACACCAGTCTAATCAAGGGGTATCGGGTTGCCCGGGTAACTGGGTTGAGGAGGTCAGATAGGCAGTCGCTTCTTGTAAAGCACTGGTACTCAGCTGAATCCGGTAAGACTGGAAGCCGACCCCAACTTAGTTGGGAAAAAGGCTCGGAGGATGATGATGACATAAGATATTTTTGGGTACAAGACGTTTTGTCAAGTTCTTGAGGTTGTTTGACGAAAATCTTTCATGTATCCAATACGTTACTTCACGTAATTGTGATGTCAATGTAAAAGTAATTTTTAGTCCTCCTTATGGACCAGACTTTTGGGAACTATTTGTTTATTTACTTCTTGTTTCTGGGATAAAGTTTGAATCAAGCGTCAACCAAGTGAGAAATTCGCCAAAGTCTGACGGACTTATCACACTAGCGGATTGCGGGCGGCTGTAAAGCAGAACGGATGCTGTGCAAATATGTTAAGGCCCTTACATTGTGCAGACTTTTTCATTGGTTATTGGTTACAATTAGAAAGCACACATGCAATCTATGTAGGTATAATTATATTGTACTTCTTACCTGCCATACTGAGCAGCAAGATCCAAAGGGCTTTCATCGTTATTGTTCTTGATGGTCACATCAGCGCCTAGAGACACCAGTTGAGCCACCACATTCACGAAGCCGAACTGGGCTGCTATCAGTAGTGCTGTTTCGTGGGCTGATGTCTGTCAGGGAAAAGGATTTAGATTAGTTATTTTTAAGTGTTATGAATTTTCTTAGTGCTACTAAATAAGAAGAAATAACACGATAAGACAAAAGATAAAAAGTGATTTATTTAAAGTTGGTTGAAAATTCTTTATTTAAGAATTTTCAAAAGATTAATCAAAATGCAGAAATGGTGGAACAAACACCCCAGCACATATTGCTTTCCAGTAATCAATAGATGTGTGATTTATAACAATCAAGCTATGGATGACTGTGCTCGAAAAATCTAGAAATATATACCTTGAATACTAAATTAGTCCCTACCCACAGCGACATAGAAATATAGTAGTGTTTGACAGGATATTATGACCCATTGGTAAAATCTATCTTTTATATTAGTGTCGAGATTTTGAATCCTAGCCGATATGAATTTCTAAACTAAATTGAACATATTAGTGTATATGCCAAGATCTACAAATTCATTTCAAGAATGCGAAAACTATTGCGAATCGTGTCCAACACGGCCTTTTACTTGGCTATATCTTATCCGTATTCAAATGTCGACGCCCCAGCACTGACCGGTTCTCGGTAAGTCACCGTTCCCAGGCTAGTCCTATTTAAACTATTAGCCATTGTACTTGAAGCATTGTTGTACAAGCAATTAAATTTTGAATTATTGTAACTGCTTTTAAAGTTTTCTCTGTAACGTTTTATTGAAGTATTTCAGCTCCTGAGATTTCCAAAAATATTAGAGTTAAATAAGATTCAGATATGATGTTGCATATCTCTACATCTCCAAATAAGATCGTTACATATTTTATGTAACTAATCACGATATAGTTAATTTATATTCATAAGGCAGAAACTTTTATCAATATATATCTCTTAATATTAAAGGAAAGTTACGTTTATCAACAATTCATTTTACCAAAAGAATGGCCATACATACTATAAAGTTTGTTCAAGGAGGAATATCCACAATTTATATAGGAACAATTATATTCTCTGTATTATATTCCCTGCCTATACTTTCGTAGGTTTTCCCCAAGTCCATAATTCAAGGTTGCCAACAGATAACACAGGTTGGATCAGGTATGTTTCAAAGCAGGTATGCGTAGGGTGTTTTACACTGCATACATATTTACGTAGGTAAAGGACTAAACTCTGACGTAATCAACATTCCTGGAATGTTCTGGAACTTAGTAAAGCAAGGTCGAGCGGGTGAAATAGGAGATGGTTGTAGTATAGTCCTCAGATATTTTAAATTGGTTTGGACAGATTCATATTGAATTTCGACTCTGATCTCTCTTTTGATTAAGTATAGATGTTTTAACTCATGAAAGCTGGTGGGCTATACTTGTGTGCGTAATTGTACATACACATTGCCATCCATCTGCATGTGCATAATACCTGTGATAAGACATACGTTTGAGACACCCACGTTCGAGAAAATAAACATTCATATTTATTTTCAGGATCATATTAAAACTTCAAGCATAAACTGCACCTATTACATTCCGCTGTCCAATTTGATACTCCTTTTACCTCAACAGGGGATTCAGAATGTTCTAGAAGCTATAGCAACGACTTACCAGCTGATCAATGTTGACGGAAGGGTTCTTGTGAGTAAGGACCATCCAGCAGACTTCTGTGTCACCGTTGAATGCGGCCAGGTGAAGAGGCGTGGCGCCTTTCTTGTCCACCATGCATGGTGACGCCCCTGCTGCCAATAGGACGCGGACTATGTCTCTATAAACAATGGAATAGGGTTAATATAATGGTGTGGTGCAACTAATATAGGCATGCGTAAGCGTGACCTCAAGGATCCAACTTGAATGAGATAGCATCTATATTTTTGGCGCCTAAAGTAAATCTTGAGCAATATTCGTGAAAACGACTTTTAAGACGGATTTATTGGCACATTTTGCGATATATAGGATACTGTCCTTACACTTTCGAAGTAAGTAATAGGGCATGTAGTGTGTAAAACGCAAGTCGTCTAATTTCCTCGCCATATTTTCCTTGATCGTATATTTTTAAATGCACAACCTTTTGGTATAGTAAATTAATTATGTTAAATTACAAAAGGTAAAATAGTGCAAGACACAGTGCCTACTTTCAGTTCATTTTTATTTATAACCAAAAAACGTCATTTTTGTTGACAATATTACATGGATTTATTTATTACACATTTCCAAATCAGTGTCACATTTAAAATTTTAATTATTGTATCCTGTTTACGAGTAAAACCATTTGAACCAGTAAGTGATTCATATTATATTGACTAGTTTTCCTGTTGGGGCATTTCGTTAGTGTATCCAATTTACGTCACAAATCATAAGCATAGCCATTAAATATTTAATACATTTATATCACACAGCACAATATTAAGAGGAAAAGAACGACAGAACTCTTCTATTGATTGGTAACTTAAAAGAAATCTATTTATTGCTATTATTCCTGACCATTGATATCGACTGCTAATAAAATAAGTTACCTGAGAAAATAGGTCTAATGATAAAAGAATGTGTTCATAAAATTATAGAGCAGAGCAGAGGATTCTGTCATAAAAATGTAACAAATGAAACAGTTTTACCAGTTTGCCACATTAAAGAACTAGCTTCTGCCAGCGGTTTCACCCGCATCCCGTGGGAACTACTGCCCGTACCGGGATAAAAAGTAGCCTATAGCCTTCAGATAGAGCCTATAGATAAATGGGCTATCTAACTCTGAAAGAAATTTTCAAATCTGACCAGTAGTTCCTGAGATTATCGCGTTCAAACAAACAAACTCTTCAGCTTTATAATATTAGTATAGATAAATAAATTGGATTAACAGTTTTTGTGGGTTGACAATCCAATAATCATATTACGCCAAGTATTAGAGACTTTTCGGTACAATTTTCCTGTTTCAGCAGGGATATTTAACAGTAAAATTCTTTATTCAGTGTTGAAACATTTACATACTTTCATCATAAAGCTAGCTTATTTTAGGATATTAGGATATTTCAGGATATAGCATGTCAACATTGAAAAAAAATATGGGCACAAAAAAAGTGTAAGAAACTTACCTGTGACCATTCAAACATGCTTGATGAAGTGGTGTATAACCATTATCATCTTGCACATTAACACCAGCCCCTCTTCGTAAACTGCAACAAACAAAAAGCAAATAAATACAAAAACAAAAATTTTCGCAGTCGGTAGGATTCGAACCTACGCTCCCAGAGGGAATCTGATTTCTAGTCAGACGCCTTAACCGCTCGGCCACGACTGCCGCGAGAGTCATGTCGAAATTAGTGAATGTATTACAGCTGTGATAGCGTTGTTACAAGGTTAGCACAAAAATACAATCTTAACAATCCAGCTGTTCTATTTAATTATGTGTTGATTAATAATTATTGAAGCAACACTAATTAATAATGAATTATAATACGCTTTACGTCACACAAGTATCAAATAACCCTATGTTCCGTAATCGGGTTTTTTGCATCATGACATCATAAATGTGACGTCAGGTAATTTCCGTGTGAAATATAGTGGGCGCTTCTTCTTCCTAGTGGAAACCAGGTCAGTTAAAACTGTGTTAATTAACCCGCCCACTATATAAAAGATCATGTTTTTATTAAAAACAAATCGATAAGATAATTTTATCGATACTTCAGCAAGAAGAACTGAATGATAATTCGTTTCTATCTTTAGCGAACATTGATTACCTATACGAGGGTTTGCGAACAAGACCAATAAAATCTCATTTCTCCGTCCTTGACCATACCAGGTGCGGTCGTTGAACGATGCACCTACAGTTCACACCAAGAATACAAACAAAAACCAACTGTAATCACTAATATCAAAGAACCATTTTACCGTAGCACTAGTTCTGAATAGCGTCGGATGTGTCAACAATGTAATTTGCCATTTTACCAAACAGGCCATAATGTTGTGGTTTCTTTTCTTTGAATGCTTAACGTTTTTGGGTTAAGATTTAGGTAAGGGAAAAACCCGGCAGTGGTTTTGGTTGCATGAACTTATTAAGTGGATAGCAACGGAAACAAATACTACGATAACTAAATCCCACCAAAAACATTAAATGTAAAAAAAAAGCCAATCCTCTACGCAATTCCTCCACTGTAAAAAGTTTTGAGATCGCATAGAAGCCAAGTCCTGTTCAACTTTATGCCACCAAAAACATTAAATGTAAAAAAAGCCAATCCTCTTCGCAATTCCTCCACCGTAAAAAGTTTTGAGATCGCATAGAAGCCAAGTCCTGTTCAACTTTATTTGTAATAATAAATCAATATTTTGTGACTATATCAATAGTTTTGTTCACATTACAATAATATTGACTTGGCCATGAGCACAATAAACTACAAATATAATACAGCATATCTTGGAGAGGTGAAAGTCAATCATGAAGTTCAATATCACAGAATTAAATACTTTTAGTTTATTCAATTGTTACTAAATGACCGACAGTCAGTATCATCCAACATCAATGAACTGCACATGTACTATGGCGCATGTTTAGTCCATGGAGATCTAAATTCCAATCAGTCCATAAAATCAGTCCAATCGTAAAATCATGTCCATATAGAATTTATCAATTCAATGGTATTTGCACATTATTTCAAGGAGCGACTATTAACTTGTGCTCATGGCCAAGACAATATTATTGTAATGTGAACAAAACTATTGATATAGTCACAAAATATTGATTTATTATTACAAATAAAGTTGAACAGGACTTGGCTTCTATGCGATCTCAAAACTTTTTACGGTGGAGGAATTGCGAAGAGGATTGGCTTTTTTTACATTTAATGTTTTTGGTGGCATCTAATTTATTTTTTGTAGGTCTCTTTCTTCTCTAAGTATATAACAAATTAAATTAACTTACATGCAACTAACTAAATATATAACAAACTAAATATGTAGACCTAAAGTAGCACGTAAACAACATTTTTTTTTAAATAAACTAAACAATTTCGAAATTGTCGAATTTTTGAATCGAATATCTTTTAGAATAAAAGTAGAAGGCGCTATCACATGAAATTATTTGATTTTTTTTAAGTACCTACTACTTATACTAAGCTCTGTAACGAAACCATAGCGCGATTTAGACCAGGACAACGCCATCTATCGAGCGAGCATGCAGTATTTATCGCACTGCATTAATATGAAAGATTTTATCATTATTCATTTCATTTTAACCTAGCTTTTTTATTCATATGTATGCATATTTAATACATAATAACAATATACCACACTACGTAACAATAAAACAATCATCATCCTCCGAGCCTTTTCCCAACTATGTTGGGATCGGCTTCCAGTCTAACCGGATTCAGCTGAGTACCAGTGCTTTACAAGAAGCGACTGCCTATCTGATCTCCTCAACCCAGTTACTCGGGCAACCCGATACCCCTATAACATGTAACAATAAAACAAATAGTAACATTTTGTACATAAATAAATAACAAAGTTATCAATGCAGTCAAAATTCATACACAATGTTCTTGAAAAACCGCAAATATAAATTTGTTTCCTATTTTTTTATTAAGTTTTAAGGTTTTTATAATTTTCCCTTTATATGTAGCTAATAACCTATCTCGGTGCCAAATTTGAAGGTTCTAAGTTTGCTAGAAGTATCTTAGACTTTTGATGATCGGTCAGTGAGTGAGTCAGTGACAAAATGGTGTAACTTTGATCGCTCATAACTCGTAAACTATTTATTCAAATGTCTTGTAATTTTAAGACTGAGCTTGTTCTAATACTTACTCTTGGTCATCGAAAACCTAAACTCCTAGCTTTGTTCACATGGAAGATACAGGGGGCTGAAATAGCCGCGAAACGCTTCGAGAAAAGATGGTACGGCCGTGCCCGCTTTGCTCGAGTCTTGGCTGGGGCACTGCCGTGCCCTCAGATTTGTAATAATAAATCAATATTTTGTGACTATATCAATAGTTTCGTTCACTTTACAATAATATTGACTTGGCCATGAGCACAATAAACTACAAATATAATACAGCATATCTTGGAGAGGTGAAAGTCAAACATGAAGTTTAATATCACATAATGTTTATTCAATTGTTACTAAATGACCGACAGTCAGTATCATCCAACATCAATGAACTGCACATGTACTATGGCGCATGTTTAGTCCATGGTGATCTCAAATTCCAATCAGTCCATAATCAGTCCAATCGTAAAATCATGTCCATATAGAATTTATCAATTCAATGGTATTTACACATTATTTCAAGGAGCGACTTTTAATTTTAACTTGTGCTCATGGCCAAGACAATATTATTGTAATGTGAACAAAACTATTGATATACTTAGTCACAAAATATTGATTTATTATTACAAATAAAGTTGAACAGGACTTGGCTTCTATGCGATCTCAAAACTTTTTACAGTGGAGGAATTGCGTAGAGGATTGGCTTTTTTTTTACATTTAATGTTTTTGGTGGGATCTAATTTATTTTTTGTAGGTCTCTTTCTTCTCTAAGTATATAACAAATTAAATTAACTTACATGCAACTAACTAAATATATAACAAACTAAATAATGTTGAAAAGCACGTAAACAACATTTTTTTAAAATAAACTAAAGAAATTGTCGAATTTTTGAATCGAATATCTTTTAGAATAAAAGAGATTTATATCAGAGGTAGATGGCGCTATCACATGAAATTATTTGATTTTTTTTTGTTATGGCATCTCGCAGTTCAGCCTAGGAGGCCGTGTACTGCTTAACCGGACTTTTCCCTGTGGATGCCTAGAATTTAAGGCCTCCAGCCAGGGGCAATTTTTTTTTAATTACTACTTATACTAAGCTATGTAACGAAACCATAGCGCGATTTAGACCAGGACAACGCCATCTATCGAGCGAGCATGCAGTATTTATCGCACTGCATTAATATGAAAGATTTTATCAGTATTCATTTCATTTTAACCTAACTTTTTTATTCATATGTATGTATATTTAATACATAATAACAATATACCACACTACGTAACAATAAAACAAATAGTCACATTTTGTACATAAATAAATAACAAAGTTATCAATGCAGTCAAAATTCATACACAATGTTCTTGAAAAACCGCAAATATAAATTTGTTTCCTATTTTTTTATTAAGTTTTAAGGTTTTTATAATTTTCCCTTTATATGTAGCTAATAACCTATCTTGGTGCCAAATTTGAAGATTCTAAGTTTGCTAGAAGTACCTTAGACTTTTGATGATCGGTCAGTGAGTGAGTCAGTGACAAAATGGTGTAACTTTGATCGCTCATAACACGTAAACTATTTATTCAAATGTCTTGTAATTTTGAGACTGAGCTTGTTCTAATACTTACTCTCGGTCATCGAAAACCTAAACTCCTAGCTTTGTTCACGTGGAAGATACAGGGGGCAGAAATAGCCGCGAAACGCTTCGAGAAAAGATGGTACGGCCGTGCCCGCTTTGCTCGAGTCTTGGCTGGGGCACTGCCGTGCCCTCAGATATAGATATGATAGATAAATAGACTGAATCACAAAATTATAAGATTTCTCAAATATATTGCTGCTTATCCTCCAGAAACTGAAACTGAACTGAAAAGAAAGAAAAATGTGATCTCCAGACTAATGAAGCCTCCATTAAGTTTAATATAAGAGGACAAAACCCAAACATCACATTATGTAGTAAGTACATAACACGTAGGTACTAATATAACATTGCGGGTCAACCGTTAGAGTGCCAAATAAACAATTATGAGAATAAACCAAACGGTACAATTTTGCGTAATAGCTGTGCAAACATTTTGTTATGTTTTTGTGTCATGTGAACTAGAAAAACTCTGGTCATTACATGAGGCTATTACTTATAAGTAACGTAATGACGATTTTTTTGTACGGATTGACCCAGACAGCAAATATTGAAGAAATGATCTCGTGTGGTCACTGCATGAAACTTCCTAAAGCATTTAAAATTTTCATAATAAGCTTATAAACCATCATTTTTGAAACAACGTAATTAATTAAGCATTTAATTTAACTAAACCATGTAAAACCCACACCCAACCATTGCCAATTAAAAAACGATGTCAAGGACAGCGTAACAACCCATTTCCATGCGAAAAAAAAATACAGATACCGTTCAAGCAATAACAGACCGTATAACCACATATTGAAGGTTCACATTCTAGAAACTATGGAGATAATATGTAAACTAATATATTGATATTCCGAGAACCGGAAGTTACGTGTCAAGGAGTTGCCGCCAAAGGCTCGTGTGTGGGGCCTTTCCGAGAACCAAAGCCTTTTTGAATCATCTGACAGTTGAAACAAGTTTTCAAATCGATTCGACCACTAATAATGGCGGGATCGGAATTGCTTTTCTGAGTTGAGCATATTATTATCGCGTTAGATGAGATTCTCCGCATTTTATTTATATGAGGAATAACTTGAATCTCTAAAAATGGATGGATTTTTCTCGCTAAATTTACAAATAGGAGTAAGTAGGTAATTTGCTTGAAAATCAATTTCAAGAACCACCTTTACCATAAAGAGTATTACAGAGCTCATAAATAGGGAGCACGAACAATAGATTTCGATAGACCCACTCAGCGCTTTGAGAAATCGCGCAAAATCGAAAACGTCGATGAATGACGTAGAACCGATGATGTCTATCAATGAAAATACCCAATTAACACAAACTTGCAGAGATACTCGAAAGCACTATAAATAACGGATAACTAATTAACCGATAACAAATGACTAAGGATTACTTACGTAAGTAATGCTTTCACTAATTATCTCTTCTAAGAAGTAGTTTGCCACGGTATCTACATCGATACTCAGAAGTCAATAAGGACATGTGTGTCTATAATACACAACATTAAGTGGTAGTACTCAGGTAGTAGATAGTAAAACTATAGTACGATTCCTAAAGAAGACTAATATTTTTTTCACGAAAAGTCTAACAACAAATCTGACCATTGTTTGTTTTGCTTCCTGAAACAACTGCCAATCAAATCAGTTGACATGACATTAAACAAACTGAAGATTATTTATAGGCGTACACAGTCATTAAGCGTAGTTGATGCTCTTTGAAGTTATGTAATAGAAAAATTTAAAAAAGTACTATCAAGAAGTATTGTAAAGCCCAAAAGATAAAATAACATGTTACTAAGTACGCAGAATTAAAAATCCGATAGATACCATATAGGAATTATACCTACATTTACATAGTTGGTTTCTGCGAAAAACAAGCAATACAAGCCAACCGCAATTCAGGCCTTAGTCAAACATAATAATACAAGTTTTATTTTACGTCGTTCTTTTACTGACTACGGAGAATCCAGTTAGCCGATAGTTGCTGCTTCTGACTGCTAGACTTTTCACAGAATTTTATTTCCGTGTGGCGCTTAAACATTACAAGAACATAAGCCATCTAAAAACTATAAACTAAACTTTTATGAGGAATTATCTCTATGACAACACTTCTCTTTTTTGTTTACTGGTGAATCTATTCGGAACCGCATCATCAGCTACTTTGGCAATAGTAGGTATCGAGTTAGAGATAAAATGAAGCCCAATTTAAGCCGGCCTCTTTCTCCAAATGATACTGATACTTAATTTTTTCTACGCCAAGAAAGTCTTTGTTAGTGATGGCCTCTAAAATTTTAGGCCAGTAAAATTAATCTTAAACAAAACCAAAAGTGAATGTGCTCATCGGGATTTTATACGATAGTTGTAGAAAAAAAACAACTTTCTCTTGACAATCAACCGCATTGTAACTTGATGACCTATCAAAAAATGTTCTCAATATATTCCGTTATGATCATACGAGTAGAGCCTTTATGAATCATATAATCGTAAGTGGTAATATAAACAACAACATACTAAGTGGCACATTCAACTACGTCACAAACCCTACACAATTATTGATAGATTTTGCCCCATTATGTTTAACTTGGAATAGAGAAAAGCTATAATGATACCAACATAAATATATATCAGAAGTTTTCCAGCAAAGAAACCACAATCTTGACTAATCCATCTTTAGGTAAACTTTTTACGTTCTAAATCTAAGTTCACTCACCTATTAGCCCCTAAGACTTTGCTACTAAACTTCTTTGTTTTAATCCAACTCCTTTGGAAACTGTAGCGAACATCGCTTATATTTAAATCAAAACCGTTTTTATAATTGCAGCACTGCACTGTTTTTTCACTATCACTAGTAGTACCGGCCATGTTAAACACAATAATGAAATGACGCTCGTTGTTAATGTAACTTAAAATGTGGAATACCTCGTCGTGAGTCACGAAAATGTACACAAGACACTCTTTGGAGGAAAGGATAACATGTTTAACACATATTCAGAAACGAAGAGGTGCGTGTGGACTAACTTCAATGGAGTTTGTGTGAAATTGCTACAACAACAAAGTACGATAAGATAAAACATGATTAGATATGTGAATTGGACCAAGGAAATGCAAAATGAGGGGAATGAATGATAAAATCGTCTTGTCTAGTACTAGATGGATGCGAAACTGGGACGTATTGTTCTAATAACTTCCTTCGTCTATGCATGACCACATTTCTTGCAGTTATTGAATGACCATATTTGTTAAACAGCATCATCCACCAGTCTTGCAAACGAGGTTGATATTACTAAAAGTTAATCATCAACCACCATAATGAAACTGCTTAACTGGACAATAAATTGTATAGCACAGGATACAACAAAAGGTTTGGGACTTTGACCGGACTACATAGAAATGATAAATCCCATACTAATAATGGGGAAAATGGTAAACCTGATATGAAATATGATAATAATCAATTATGTACTCCACACAAAACTAAGTGTCCAAATAAAACTAGGACTACTGTACACTTCACTACACAACTTTTTTAATAAACAAAATAAATTAAGACGCGCTTAAAGTATGACAGACGCATCTAAACAATAAACAGGTAATGAATAAAATGTAGCATATTCAGCATTGAATATAAAGTAGGTAACACTCTAAGCCGTAATTACTAACATACCGACTAATGATTTAATGTGAATACTCTACCAATAGAGGAACTATTTTAATAGACACCTTGAAGGAAAACTAAGAATGTTCCGGTGTCCTCAGTAACTTAAAATGTTCTATTCAATTAATCATTTAGCAAATTATCCACTTAGTGGACTTCTTTTTTGCTTTTGGGATTTTTGTTAAAATTATCAGCAAGTAATATTTTTCTATTAATTTCGTCCATCACAAGATGACTAGTCGTAAAGGCACCCTGATCATGTTTAGGACCGCTTTTTTTAATGCATCATCAAGAACCAATAACATATTAGCATCTTTTATTCCTGATTTAGCGTTGTATTCAATTGCGGCATAAAAATAAAAATAACATAATTTCTGTGTGCTTCTTCAGCGACCTGGTCGATTCAAATGGTATGTATCATGAGACGTAACCAACCGTACAAAACAATGACACCTACTATGTTCGACAATAGACCAGAACCATAATAGGTTTTGTGCAATTATCATACCAGGTCAATGGGCTATATTATTACCCGGACGAACCATATTTGCTCCCTGTGTAGAATCCATATTGGAATCGGATTTTCCTCGTCATGAAATAGGGAGACAGAACCATTATTTTAACTTGTAGCTTTAACCGCATTGGCGAAATGCGTTATACAGTTATTTAAAATAATGTTTGCATCACTGGATTCTCCAGAGTGTAATTCATTATCATTGGACGTAGTTTTTAGAAGAATATTACAACTTTTAGTTTAAGTAACTTTAGTAATTGGCACCTAATTATAAATACCAATATCTCCTAATGATATTACTTATACCATAGTTATTTCTACAGACAAAATGAGTTCATTGATCATTTTAATCATAGAAAAATATACCAAAGATGCAAACAATAATTGTGAAACACGGGCAATATGTGACAGATTACAAAAATATTAAATCTGTAAAATAACACATGGTCTGATTGATTAAGGCACCTTCTAACCTCTGGGAAACCCCAGAACATAATATTAAAACTTAAATTTAACAATACTAACTTGAGTCTCTTCAAAACACCCCTAATAAACACATTTGGGTCGGAACTGTACCGACGCAAAAGGTTAAATTTCATAGTTTCCGCCACCAAACCCATCACTGCTCACTGAAGTCACTGTTTGTCACCAAAAACTTATCACTCCGCTCTCATGGTCAATATTGATTTAAAAATATTTACAAGAAAGCTAAGCGAGCGTTGAAACCGCGACCGAAAAGTGACTAACCAAAGACCGGTGAATGAATCATAGGACCAACGAACAGGTCGCTTCACTAAGAACTTTTTTTATTGCGGTATTTTTTTGAATAAACTGTTACTCGCCGTTGGAGCCACCGCTCTAATTAAAGGAGGATCTTGCTAACTATGTGACGGTTTTGTAAAACTGTTTCAATTTCATACAATTTATCCGCAATTTAAATGATGTTTTAGGTACTGACCACATAATAAAAGTTTCTGTTGTAGATAATATTTGAATATGCTTTATGAGGATATCGCACTAATGACCACCACCACCAGCACCAGATACATGCGGATTGGTTGAATAAAAAATTTAGGTATTTAGTACCGCACCACGTGTTTGGTGACACGTACTTGTACTGCACCGTACAGAGCTTATATTTTATATGACCACTTACTTAAATGACCACTTACATTTTACTACTTACATGGTAAAATCTCATTGTCTTATTACTTTTTAAAATCAAATTATCGCCAAGGTCAGTGATCATACCGCGGCCCTGGTACAAGAGATACCGCGGCCCTGGTACATAAAAGGCCTATGACGGAACACGACGGTTTTTAGTCAGTAAGAGTCTGACACTCCCTCACCGCTGCTAACCCACAGCGGGAGGGGTCATTTGATGATTTTTGACGTCGGAAAAAAAAAAAGGTCAGTGATCTTATGTATTATTGTACATCGGTAAGTGCAACGTTAAGAAAAACTTATAGGCACATACGACTTTTTTATTTTGGTCTATAAACCTTGCTGTCACTGAACATTAAAACAACAATACGGCGAAGGCCTTCAAAAAATACACCGCAGTACCTTACGTTAATTACATAATAAATTATAACAGTCAAAATATTTCCTTGAAACAAAACATCTTATACATTTCCTCGAAGATATAAACCGTATCCGTTGATTCAGTATGAATATTCATTAGTCCAAAACCAAAAGATTTTAGCTGTTTCTATAATTCTGCACAAAAGAGGTAACAACCAAACCCATTTATACTTACAAGAATGAAATCATCCACATAAAAATCAAGTGAAAAAATACATCACGTCTTGGTCGTGTCGTTGGACGAAGTTCCCATTTAAATGTTAAAATTTACTTAAAAACTGTAAACGTGGTCATATTTAATACATGAAGCTTGGGCCATGAGCTTAGATACGTGACTTCGATAAGACAATACAAGTTTATTTTAAAACCGACAGGAGAAAACCTTACTTCGGGGAATATAACATTGATCATGGTTTTAAATAATATTCATTACACATCGTATGTACGTACACACACAATATCAATTTCGGAAAATAAAGTAATGGGCCTTTCCAGGTATGAGTCATTAAAATCATATTAAACAAATTCAGATCACGTGAAAAATTATAAAGCGTAACGAGCATTGTACGAACTCCATGGGAAATGTCTCAAAGATGTATGAAGTAACATTACTGACGAATCTATTATACCAAATGTAATAACACAATATAAAAAGTTTCGTAAACTTTACATTATAATTTTAGCTAGCATGGACTGAAAACATTATCCCTTAAGAAAACGATCGAGATTTTTATGACATACTTGGCTATTCAAACCAGCTGATTCCAAATCCCACTTCTAACGATAATAACCATCTTAAACAATATAAAACTGAACAAGTTTCCTGCTAATTTGTTTACGAAAAATAAGACTTTATACACAGCATTTAAGGTTGAAAATTGTTTGGCAACAATGAGGATAATGGATAATGTTGAGTTACGAGCTTCAAAAGGCATTTACTGCAATTTATAACCTACGAAGATTTATAGTAACTAAAGAAATTGGGTCGAAGTGATAAGTCCATTATCTGATTAAAAGGTGCCTTGAATCTTTATTGATGCGTAATTCAAATTGAGGCTAGGCAGGTATCTAAATTGCCAGTTGCACGCACAAGTTCGTCATCCTAACGATTGTCGTTTACGCCTACTGAAAAATCTTTTTCTTTGTTACGATTGACTATCTTTAAGTTAAGGACTCGTCTGGGTCCAAATAAACAAGTTCATACCTAGTGGAATAAACGAGAATTGTTTGTTAGCACATTTAAAACATATAAATTGTAAGCAGCAGCAGCAGGCGTTTATATTAATTGCGAGCTCAAAAATTTCTGGGTAAAAATTAGTAAAAGTAGCATCAAAAGCCAAATGTTTCGGAATCGGCAGATGATGAATGTTGAATGGTTAAAAGCATTTCTTGTGTTTTTAATTTTCACGAAGCTTGGGGTTTGCCACAAATAACCCCATACATAGCTTTGGACATCCATTAATGTCCATATTTGTCAAAGCTTTGACACTATTTTGTATTTTTTACACACCCATTCGGTTCCTCAGAGTTTTCTGACTGTAAAACTGCACTCTTGGCTGCTATTGCTATGTCTGATCCCCAGGTTTTCCCAACTTGAAGAATATTTCTCAAACTGTAAGTGAAAGTAAAAGATTCAATCATAAATAACATGTCATGGTTGTTGATTAATCCTCCTCTTGTCTTAAAAAATCCTCGATTTGTTCAGTTATGTAGTCAGGTAATGTACCCTGAACCATAGGCCGAGCCAGTCATTTAAAAGAAGTTTATAAACAAGTACCATTTATACTATTAACTATTGTGAGTTAAAATACTAGGTACGATAATAGTAAGTGACAGGTCGCCAGTTCATCGCCTACGTACTAAAGATTGTGACCCCAATTCCCTTAGTTGGTTCTAACAGATTGACTGCGAAGGTTAGGAGTAAACTCGAGACACGCTTTTCAAATTCCAAGATCAGTACGGAGTCTTTCATGTGAATATCCATTCAATAGTCATAGACGATCATGGTGTAATACAAGATAGAGATAACGTTATGGGATGAGAACAAACAGACCTAATGTAGCTTTAAGAAATATAGGTTGATTAATTCAACAAGTATAAGCAAGTTTGCTGGCTTCTCCAACTTGAAGAATTATAAAGAGAAAAAGTTTAGCCAAAATCCTATACAGACAACATTACGTTGTAAAAGATATAAACTCCCGAGCTTTATCGAGTCGAGACGTATCGACTATCTTTCAACAGGGTTGTCCCAGTTCTGTACAAGTAAGGGACGCTGGGAAGTACACAATGGATCGACACCAATATAATTATAATCATAGTACATTAATAGAATAAGTGGTTCAATGTGCAATTGAAATGAAGGAAGGTATTTAATGATACTATTTTAATTCATCAAGCGAATTGAAGTTTTTTTCTACTGTTTCGAGGTCGCACAACGGTGATTGTCAATTTTGGTCTAACTATAGGAAGCTCTTACTAGGAATTGCAAAACATGAACGTAATACATCTGTTTGATAATTCGCACATGTTCTAAGTGCAGTTTCGAGCGCATTTTTATTGCTTGCCAAAATTGCAGTGTCCGGTTTGAGTGTTTTGCATACAAAGAATTTGAGTGTAGGGGTGTACCGTGTTTTATTGCAGTAAAAAAAAAACAATTGTTGAGTTGAAAGGTTTTAAGAGGTACATAAGTTAAGTTATGATTAAATAATTGATCAAAATGAGCGCTCTATTTTTGACGATGTAAAAAATATGTCCCTGTTTTCGTCTCCCTAGTTTCACAAATTTCTTGTTATGTTTACTGTGTTAACCCTAACTCCAGCGTTAGATATAGGCAGACAGTAAGACAAAAGTTCAATGTACGTTTCTCAAACATCGATTGGCGTCTGGCCAACCGCCAAACACTTCACTTTAATGGCTTGACTTATCCTACTTCCTTAAATAGATAACTGAGCGAAGATGATTTTCGATTATTTATTCTTGCACATTTATCATTTTGGAACTTAAAGTCAAACAGCTGGATGTGGTTCCTGTAAGACATTAAGAATTAACGATCGTAACAATTGCCGTAAATTCAACTTTCGTTGCTAGTACCTATAGCAATAGCAAAAGAAGTCACGCCTTTTAGTTCAGTGACCTCTGTCATCAAACCCCTTCCTCTTAGAAACTGCGTTGATAAAATAATACTGAAATCTTGACTCGTCTTCCTCGTCAACATGGGAATCTATATAGGTATATAATAGGTACCCAGTTATTGTTTAAAACTTGCAACTTTGGTAGCTTATACATAGAGCAACTCTAATCCGTAAAATTTTCCCATTCGATATTAAACCTTAAAATTTTGAGAAACAGTTAAAAATCTATTAGTGACATTTTACGGGATCTGATAGCTTGATGTGCTGGCGTCTGTACATAGGCGCCTGTACGATAAACATTATCAGCTCTGGAGCTATCACATTACGAAAAGTAAACATCTGTTTTTAATATTATTAGGGTATTTTGCGAGTATAGATACCGACTCTTATCTAGAAGTGTAGCTTTTTCTCTTATCATTCAATGTAAATATTTTATCGTTTAACTTGGCATTCATGTGTTTGCATAGCATTTGGTATTTTGGGTGACTGTGACTTCTGGCTAGATTTTACCTGTTACTACTACCTGTTATTTATTTCCTATAAGTCCGACTTACTGGAAATACTTGGTTGCTTATTTTATTTGTATTGGCTACTTATAGCTGGTAGTACCAACAAATAGGGAAGGAATTTTAAAATGAAAACTGTATTTACTTTTCTCTAAATAAAAAAAAAAAACAAACAAGGCAACAGATCTCCTTCATTGTGTCTAAACAAAAGTTTGAAATATTTTCTAGACAATATACAGTACATTCAAAACAGTAACAAACTTACATGCATGCTTGTAACTGATAATTTGTACACACAACTTGCAACCCAGTAATGGCCCACAGCAAAACTGCTAGTGTCTGGTATGACCCTGAACTGCAGGTTAAAAGAACTATGCACTAATTTAAAGACTCAAATAATATTGGGGAAAAAACTCCAAGAAACAACCGCAATATTGTCTTTTTGAACATTATTTGTATACTTGCATTTGTATTCTTGAGGGGGTCAGATAGGGCAGTCGCTCCTTGTAAAGCACTGGTACTCAGCTACATCCGGTTAGACTAGAAGTACAACCCCAACATAGTTGGGAAGAAGGTTCCAAGATGATGATTTATATACTTGCATCATGTTCAATGAGTCATTAAATTAAGACATAGAAATAATAAAACTAACTACCTTATGTAAACTGTTGATAATAATGTTATGACTGTTCATAATAACCAGTTTTACATGGACATGTTATATAAATAGAATGGTTTTATATCTACATGAACAGCTAGAGAGCAAAGTCCTATTAATAATGTTGAAAATTATTGATTTAACTAAAAAGATTAGTAGAATTAATTTAATACATACTTTATATACTTTCTTCAGCATATTATAGTTATCGGCACGGATATTGAGCTCTCGGCGGAAGAGTGGGGATCGCTTTGCCCACTGTACACATAAGGCAATAAACCAATAAATGGCTTCTGCGCAGGTGAAGGTCAGGGCTCAATATCCCTGCCGATGATTACACTTATGTAATATTTTATCATAGCTCATATCTCAGATTTACTTTTTGAATTACATTCATGTGTTTAAAGATAAGACGGAAACATCATCATCTTCTGAGCCTTTTTCCCAACTATGTTGGGGTTGGCTTCCAGTCTAACCGGATTCAGCAGAGTACCAGTGCTTTACAAGAAGCGACTGCCTATCTGACCTCCTCAACCCAGTTACCCGGGCAACCCAATACCCTTGGTTAGACTGGTGTCAAACTTACTGGCTTCTGACTACCCGTAACGACTGCCAAGGATGTACAATGACAGCCGGGACCTACAGTTTAACGTGCCATCCGAAACACAGTCATTGGTGTCTAAGATATACTTAGATATAAGATAAGACGGAAACATTCGCAGATAATGCATAACGTTTACATGGAAACTGCCTTATAATAGGGATAGCTGTTTCTCCTACAGTCTCACCAGCTTCCAAGGGGAACTTCTTTTCCGTACCAGGATAAACGTAGCCTATATTACTTAGGAACCATGTAGCCATGACTTCCAATAATGGCTACAGATATTGTACAGGGTTTTTGTCAGTTCCTGAATTATTAAAAATAATACATATTTATCTTGAATGAGAGTTTATACCAAAAAGTAAGTATATCGATAGAACCAGTCAAGTCACAGTAAGCACTGAGTATTATACAAAATCAAATTCTTGATTTCTACAAAATGAATATTAATCATTGGTACACATTCTATCTTTTTACCAAACATGTTATACCAGTAAATAATGTATTTTTTTTTCTTTTATGCAAGATAATTTTCTAGATTCAAATAATAAAATAATACTCATGATGTTGTAGCTTCACATAAGGCTACAAGGAAAATCGGTATACTTAATGTTTTATATATCAAAACAAACCTATGTATGTTATAATACCTATTAGTAAAACATGATTAAATACCCCAGTTTTAGATTTTTAGAAAAAACAAAATTATTGATTTTGATGCCTTAATTTTTTCTGGAATATATTTGGGTAAGTGTATTGTTTTTTTTTTTTTTTGTTTTCAAGAACATATCATTTAATTGATTGTATTAGATAGATTAGTAGCCAGTTATCTGAAAACCCTTATCAGCAGTTTGTTCATTCATTTTTAGTATGACAAAATATACAAAAATAGTTTATTACTCACTGTTAAAATTCAATATTTTTACAAAGTTAGGGCATAGTATTTAGTTTCTTAGTAATGCCATAAAATATCATGATATCTTAAGAGATTAAACATTGTTATCAAAGATAATTCTTTTAAATCCCAACCCATGCTATCACCCATGACTGACATGCAATTATCAACCTTATTGAGATGCAATAAATATTAAGATTAAAAACCTATGCATTGTGGTATCTCTTTCCCATTTACTTGGGCAATTAAAAAGTAATATCTGAGTTACAGATGACTGATGACCTGCAGCAGTGCCTCAATGGACGTTAAACATGCCATAATGATTATAAATAGCGAGTAAAAAATCATGGCATGTTATGGAATGACGATAAGCACGTAAACATTATAAAAAAAACTAGGTACATGATAACAAAACACCATTGTTGATACAACTAAAGATAACAATTTGCAAATCATTTTTGAACCTACTTACACGCAGGTACGAGCCCTGTTACAGCCTAGTACGTCTATATTACGTAAAACAGTATTAGTCTACTAGCTAAACAATAAAACATGAATCAGGACCCACCTTGTAAATGGTCCACTTATATTAGTTATTTGACCGAGTATTTTTTCCACTGTCCGCTTGTCGCCTTCGCGGGCGGCGTTTAATAACTCTTGGCCTCTTCCCATGGCCCATTAATGTTAACAGCCACACACAAAAACAACACCAAAATCAATCATTTCAATTTTTACACTAGACTTCACTCACTACACATTACAACTTCATTGATCGCGCCGCCATATTTGAGAATTTTGACGTGAGTGCGCTCTAGCGGCCTGCGAAGGAATCGATATCGAGAACGAAACCACCTTACGGGCGTTTACGACTTTTTCAAACTCAGATCGTAAGTTTTGTTACACTTTTTCGCGAACGTAATAGGTGTTAGTTTTCACAAAATATACAATTTTAATAAACTTTGTGAGTAATCATGGATGTAGAATAAAAGGATACAAATAGCCGTAAAAGAAATGCATGTATGATATTTTAACTGCCTTAAATTATAATTTTATAGGTAGGTCTGCATCCTAAAATAATAAAGTACTTTTAATATTATCATTCTAATAGTAATCTACTTTTCCTTTTACCCAGGACAGCGATATGTTTTTGATTGGGTGTAAAAACTTTATTGTATGTTTTGTAGAAATCTCTCATAATTTACTTTATTTCAAAGCTATTTTACTGTTATATTTATGTAAAATTTGGTTTGAAATTACAAGATAATATTTTTCAACCATTGCAAGCAAAGACTTTCGAAGAAAAGTGATTTCTTGTCTACTCATTTCAAAAAACGCGGTGTTAGAGAATTTACATTATTTATCTGTGCCACTTCTATCTAGATTCGGTCGGCAAATATAGGTCAGTCGTATTATCGTTCAAACATTCATTCGTCGGTCGTTTCCTGCTGTTGTTTTCTGTCATTGTCAACTGGCCGTCATTGGATTTGTGAAGTTGTTTTTGTTTTTCCCATCGTTATTCCTCGCCGGAATTTCGATTGTGATAGCATAGGACAAAATGTGAATTTATATTATTGTGTCATATATTATCATAGCGGTTCATTGTCCTTATAAACATCTTAACCATTACCAATTCGTGTTAATACGTTGATTGAACAGAACGTGACAGTGACAAGATGATCAGCTGTTCCACATAATTATTTGTATTTCAAAAACTTTTTCGAGTTATTGTAATCTAAATCGTTGATAATATTTTTATTAAAACGTTATT
This sequence comes from Helicoverpa assulta, assembly GCA_963856015.1. Lineage (NCBI taxonomy): Eukaryota > Metazoa > Arthropoda > Insecta > Lepidoptera > Noctuidae > Helicoverpa > Helicoverpa assulta. The sequence continues at coordinate 7,488,632 of CAWLCW010000027.1, forward strand.
AAGCTAGATAAGTGATAATGTGGTCTAATTTAGGTCATAAGTTTAATTTTGTTGCATTTTTTCTGCTTTATTTTGCGGCTTCTGTTGCTACACAAGGTAAATACTTTTTATTGATATCATATTCTACTTGTAAAATACCAATTATGAGCCGTAACCTTCACAAGGGAAAAATATGTAGGTTAGTGATTCTAAAAGTACCTACCCACCTACTTAAAAGGTACCTACTAAGGTATTGATTTGCATTTTTTTTTTTTCATTTTTGATTCTTCTGGTACTTTTAGCAAACAGTTAACACTTGCTACTACAAGGTTCTATGTTCTGAAAGATATATACTGCAAAGTTTCATCTAAATTCAGCCCTTTGTTATGAAGTAACAAACATACACACAAACTTTTATATTTATGATATTGGTGTGACAAAATGTACCTTCTTACTGTCTGAATATTAGTACCTATCACTGTTTTGATTGTTTCAGATGCAAACATAACAATACCATTGAATGCTACACTTACATATGACAACAAGGAACTTTATGGAGCCTTCATAACACTAAACGGAGAGTCGCACGTACAAGTCAACTTCAGCAACATTAACAAAAGTTTGAACTTCATCGTCTTCCAGGCCCACAGCCATTTGTTAAATATTTCTTTGTACACAAATGACACGAGCGGTGAACAGGGAGTATTTGGAACGAATCTGGGATTGGTCAGCTTCGTCAAATCTGTGAAAACATTTCACATAGTTAATCCTAATAAGAATTTGACTGCCCGAGTGTTTATTTCCGTTCATGGATATGAGGAATTCGGTATGATGCTCCTTTGTTTAGTAATAGGTATAAAATTATTGTCAGTTAATGGTTCTCCTAACATTTTGTGAGGAAACAAGTGATAGATAGAATAAGAGAAGAAAAAAAAAACAAGATTCCCAGTCATTGACTTCCTACAATGAGTTCTATACTTATTTAATTTAGTTTAAATATTAATAGATATAATAACTCCTCATGTTACACATACTTAGAGGGCCGCATAAGTAGCCAAAGGAAGATATAAAATAAACATTTGTTTTCACACACAACCAACATTGTTTTTAAAACAATTGAGGTCATCGTCAATGAACTGAAATGATTCATCAAATGTTTATTTAAAGTTGCTGCACCCTAACAACTTGTAACTAATGATTTTATTACTTTCAAACATTCATAAAGGTCTACGATCTTGTAGAATATTTAATTTGTTTTCTCCGAGTGTACCATTAATACCCATCAAGTTTACGAAAAACAATAGTTTTTCCTATGTGTAGCCTGGACTAACTTATCAACTTGCAACTCTTAAATCTTGAAAAAAAATCAGCCTTAAACACCTTTGAATCCCAATAACCGAAACACCATATAATTTCTCACCCAATTTCCAGATCCGATACCAGGAGGTTGTAACATGGAGTTTCCAGTTCCGATATCCCCGTTCATTCGAACATTCACCTACCCCGACTACATCTTCATTGATGCAGCACCACCAGCCATGGATGAAGATTGTATTGTTCCTCTAATAAATAGTATGGAGTTTTATATGATGTACTTGCCTGACTTGAATTTCTATGCCGACACTTATTTTGATGGCATCAGGAAAATGATGACTCTCAAGTATATTCGGAAGTATGGGAAACTGGTAAGTTTATACTTACCTATACTTTTAACAGATTTCTCAAAGAGTTTTAAATACTTTTGTTTTTGTGCATCCAGATGAGCTCCTGTCCAAAAACTCGGCCTATGTTGTGCTTGTAACTCTTTATCTCAAACACATCTTTTTATATAAGACATTTTTTTTTTATGGGAAATCATCAAATGACTCCTGTCGCTGTGGGTTAGCAACGTGAGGGAGTGTCAGACTCTTACTGACTAAAACCTATCATGTTCGTTCATAGGCCTTTTATGTACCAGGGCCGCGGTAACTCTTTCGAACAACCCAGCAGCTCCGGCATTCCTTGACCCTAGTAGGCCGTGCTGGGGTTTGCTGAAATCTCTTTGGGAAGTGTGTGGAATAACGACTTTGGTCTATAGTTAGACTCTTATAAAAGTCGTGGTAGCTAGGGAAACCTCTTGAGAAAACAGGACTATAAAGTCTGAAATCACCAACCAACATTGGCAAGTGTGGTGATTAACACTCAATCCCTCTCCGTGTGAGAGGGGGCCTGTGTCCAGCAGTAGCACTATAAAGGCTGATGATGATGATAATCTTTACAAATTCTTCTTCTCAAAGCTCCCGAAGAGCTCTTGGCCGGAAACTCGGCGTATGTTGAGCACATACCCCGGCACGGGCGCAGTTTACGCTGTGGTTGCTACGCGGGTTCTTAAGAATGAGACACGGTACTCCGTCTACGTACCGAACCATAGTTACGGATGCGCCGATGTCATTGAAGACGGGTGCGAGATGATTGGTGAGTTTTGTGTTTCTGACAACATTTCCCAAAGTAAAAATAACCTCCATTTATTCAAACATTATCGATTCTTTGCGAATAAACATGTTCAACTAGTAGTAACCTATCTAGTGTGCTGGTCCCTGGTTTTCTGGCATGCCATTTGATATTTACTGGGATGTGTGTCTATTCGGGGCTCTATTTAGTTGGCGGTTCAGACACTGAGTTTCTGCTTCTCTATAATTTCTATGACAAAAGCTGATCCCCTATTAAAATAAGAATGAAACGTGTACATGTAGTACCCTATTGATTATTTCTCTTTAAGTAGGTAACACGAGTATGTGATCATATATCTAGCATCATTTAAGCTAGCATATTTTTTCAGATGACTGGCTATCACAAATAATGTGTGCAACACTGTTATTTGTTGGTTTGTTCGTGTGTTTCTTTGGACATCGATTCTTTAAGACTGAAATGTTCCTAGCCGGATTCTTCAGTGGTGTCATTATAACTTATATACTGATAGCTTTGATAGCTGCTATTGATAAACCTGGTAAGTAACCTTTGTGCTGGTGTCCTTTTTAAAGACCTTTCCACGAAGTGCTTCTCTTGTGTATGTCCAGTTCCTATTATCTACCTAACGATTCGTTTTGCTTACGGATCAAAAAAAATCTGTCACTTTCATGAGAATTAGTATTATAATAAAGTATTCTTTTTATTCTTTCCGTCTCTGACTTCGAAGTCCCTAAAAAGTTATAAGTAAACCAAAAGTGTTGTTTTAGCTCTGCTGGGAGCGGCAGCGTTATCAGGAGTATTCTTCGGAGCAATATGGTGGTTATTCTGGTGGCTGTACGGCATACCTGTGCTTGCAGTACTTCTGCCTTCCTTGAACTTGGGCTTTTTGTTAGCGGCGATATTTTACTACAGGTTACCAGGTGAGTGTCAAAAGCTTTAGGACAAATCAAGGTAAAATAGCATTAAGATCTTAATTCGGAGTAACTTTACATACATGAAAAAAAGGAATTTGTAGTATCTACTAACCACTGTCTATCATCAAAGGTATTCGCTCCCCATTAAACCATAAAGGCACCCATAACCTCGTCCAGTGCCCACAAACAAAAACCAACCAACTCATAAGGTTCTAAATCCAAGAATTCTATTTTAGGTCACCAAATCTACCTAGAAATGGACTTCAATTTCTGGAGCATCTTCGTACTAGTAGTAATGCTGACAGCATTAGCCGTAGTCTCAGTAAGCTACGCAGCTAATATTCTATGCTGTGCTGTCCTCGGCGCGTACGCAGCCGTGCTATCGATCGACTACTACTTGGGATCACATATGAAGTTTATACTGATCAATGTGTTCAGAAGAGCTGTTGTGCCAAATTTTAATAAGGCCATTTTGGCTGCACCGTCGCCTTTTGAATGGAGAGGTAAGTTTGTGTTGTTTTCTGTTTTCTTTCTAGATGTACTTTTGATGGTTTATGTGACTGCTTCACGCAAAACGAGTTAAACAGTCACCAATTCAATGTTATCAATAATTTGCATTGATGTTTGATATAACAAGTTTACATGAGAAGGTACCTATATGTACTTTCTCAATAATTCGCTGTTTCATACTTTACCATAACATAACCATTTTGATATTTTTGTAATTCGCGATACTATAAAGGTCCCTCGAGGTTTGATTAACCAGCGTCGACTGTGCCAGTACTTATGGTATAATTGCTACGTGGACCACTGGTTAAGGAGAGGGATTACCAATTGATTAACTATTGGTAATTCTAAGTAATTTCCAACTTTATCATACTCGACTTTCCTTGACAGTAAAATATTACTAACATACACAAAAGTAATTTAGCAGTCTACTCTATGTTATAGTACCTACCTATTGAATCATGCGCTAACGCATAACTAAATAATCCTAGGTCAGTTAACTGTTTCGCAATAACAGATTAGCACGCAAACGATAAATAGGTGAATTACTTATTTATGATCATTTAGTGTTATCATAATAAAACAGTCACATTGAGAGTCGGTGTTATATATGATAATGTCTTTCTTACTTCTTTTACTCGATGTCACTATTTCACGGGAAAACTTATTGAGATATAGATTGGGTATAAGAATAGATATCCTAGAAATGGGTATGGGCTATAACTTATTAACCGACTTTCGAAAAAGAGGTTCTCAATTTGACCGTTTAAAATATTTTTTCGTGAAAGTACATGAGAAGTACTTCCATCGGGATGCGTACAGGGCCGGCCCGCCCATATAGGCAAACTAGGCAACTGCCTAGGGCGCTCGTATTTGGGGGGCGGCATAGCAATGCGAGCGGCATCACCAGTCACCACTGAGCACGCGGATCGATCAAAAATGGTTCAATCAATCGTACGTACGCGCGACAGACGTGCGGATCGCGCCGCCGCCGTCCCGTTCCCCGCCGCCCGCCACGCATGCCATCGCCGCCGCGCCGCCCGCGCACTCTTAACTATCTCATGTGTTCTCCGTCAACTCTATGCGCTAAGTCGATCTTCACACTGCCCCGCATCACGCTGCATGTTGCGTGTCGACGTACCTATGCGCGTTCCTGCGGGAATGCAGATCTGCATCATCGTGCGGGTTTTTTGCGCAGTCACGCGCGTACGTGCGATTTGTAGATTCACGCACGGCGGCCCTCATCGAGATCCATTTTCAAACACATACGTCACGCCCATTCAAAATCACGCGCGGCACGGCGGGATTCGGTGTGCCATACCTTGCGTCTCGCCCCGCACCTACGCGCGGGGGTGCATGTTTCTCCGTGTGTATGCGCGTGATCCGCATTAACGCGCGTGGATGCATTTTCAGTGTGTTGGACTGTGCGTGTTTTCCATACAAACGGAGATACTTACAAACAACGGAAGAACACGCATCCACGCGCTACGCTGCATCATGCGGGGCAGTGTGAGAATCACCTAAGTGAATTCCACGGACTCTCGTTGTCAGGGCTGCCATCCGTCCGGGTTTCCCCGGATTTGTCCTCGTTTGGAGGCCGTCCGGGGGCCGTCCGGGGGCCGTCCGGGCGGGGTTTCAAGAAGTGTCCGGAGAAAACCCGGACATTTTTCACAGGGCCGTCTTAACCTATGGTGCAGGGTATGCGAATAACCCGGGCGCCGCGGGCTCAGAGGCACCGCAGAGCGCCCACGCCACCGCCATGCAGGCCTAGGGCCAGCAGATTTCAGAGAACGATCACTCGATTTGAGAGGATAAGAAGTCAAACAGGTTTTTCAATAAGAATCAATAAATCCACCAACCAAGCCAATTCCTAGCCTGCCTCGCCTTCATCAACTACGAGTTGAAAACATAATATACATGAGATTGCTTGCCTTGTATGGAAGTTGAACCTTTTAAAATTACAAATAGACAAGCATTTGCTGCCGACGTCGAAGTGTCCCAAAACTCAAAAATTTTCGCTTCGCTCGCGGCTACTTCACTTTACGGATTTTTTTATTATACAAGTTTAGGTGCTTTAGTGACCCAAAACTCAAAATTTTCGCGCTCGCTACGCTCGCGGCAACTTCGCTTTACAGTTTTTTGTATTTTTCAACATTTTTTTATCTAACCTATCAAAAAGGTAGCGCCGTTTTAAAGTCCTATTACAAACAAGAAGATAACTCCTAGTTTCCATATGAGCTTTCTTATTTATGACATTTGAAATACATTAAGTCACAATCTTTCAATACTTCTACTACATGAGCTAGAGACGGCCCTGACTTTTCATGTAAGGAAGCACCTCATTGAATTTAAGTATATGGAATATTAAAAATTAGATCTTGTTTTGTTTTTTAAAAAAAATTGGACTCGTCCGGGGAAAAAATGCTATTTACTCCAAATGTCCGGGTTTTTTTAATGTTTGTCCGGGTTTGGCGAAATTCGAAATGGCAGCCCTACTCAGTGTGAACAATAATAATTGCAATCACCTACTGTACCTAGTATTTTTTTTTGTTGTGTTTTTTATGGGCGTCGTTCCAATGTTTTGCCTAGGGCGCCAAGTTTCGTTGAGCCGGCGCTGGATGCGTATAAAACCGCCTGGTTTTCAGTGGAAAAGTAATAGTAAAATTAGGTATACAAGTAAATGACTGTTTATTTCTCTGTTACTCTTCAAAAGGATAAACTATAAATATAACAATTGAAGCTGGTACTAAAATTACATAAGTTTCAACCTACGAATGTTAAAAATATTTCAGGATAAATCTTGTTATTTCCTCTACCGATTTTAGTTGGTATTATATGTGTTTAGCAGTCATTAGTCATGGCACAGATTTCGTGTCAAATTCCCGAAAAGGCCAATTCTCAACATATAAAAGCTATTCAGATCTTACATATTAGACCTATCTTCACCAACAACATGAACGTCCATTTTTTCTTAAAACAACTGTTTACTTTAAAAATTAAGCGTAAAAAAATCATATTGCACAATTGTTTTAATAAAACTGACGTTAATTTAGTAATTTTGTCTGTTGAACTTCGGCGTCAATCTAACCAAAGACAAAACTTAATCTAAACCTTCTTTTTTTTGCAGACTTCACGGTAACACTAATATGGGTGATACTGGCAACACTGGGGTTCACTTTTCAGCACTGGTATAACAGAGGCAGACCTCCTTTCCCTCCACCTCCTAGGATTGTCCGTCCTAGCATGGAACCTACTATGTATGGGGCAGTTGAATACTTCATGAGACGGTAAGGATCTTTTAACTATTGAGATAACCTAAAGTGCATCCCTATATCCCTTGGTCACGCCATCACGCGTGAATGGCCGGACTGATTTAGCTGAAAAGATACTAATTTAGCGGGCGGAAGCTAGTAAGGTTATAAATAGAGTAGGTACCTATTTACCAACTCGAGGTGCCGAGATAGTAACACCATTAGAACAGTCGCCGTGACCGACTGTCGTCACGCCATTATTATTTTGTATGTCTCTACCAGACCTCGGGACTATAGAGTCCCGGATTTTTGGGAGGCGAACGTGGGGCCGAAGCCAACACGCTGAAGCCCTTTTGAGACAACTTTAATGAAATGGTGACACAAAACCGACGATTATTCCTGTATACACTATAGAAATGTACCCAAGGACAATCCCCGGTTCTGTGCTAAACTATTGCTAACTATGGATGAAAACTACTTGGGCTATTGTGATGGGATGCTAATGGACTAGGAATGGGGAAACTACGGGAACTATGGCACCTGCCGATAACAATGTAATAAATACACGTAAAAATACGCCATTATTATTATTACATTAAGTTTAGATGCCTCAAAAATAAACCTTTATAAGAATTACTTAGTTGTTAGCCATGTTATCTAATTTTCATCAAAATTCGTCATTAGTTGTAAACAAGACTTTAATGACTTGACTAATAATAACATTATTTGTGACTCATTTTCTCGATTGTCCAGGTAATAGGCGTAAGCACACTTGATCTTAACAAGTATTACAATCTAAACACTAATTCGAAGAGTTCCTGAATGATCTTTTATAGTTACCTAAAATAAAATATAGATAAAAATATTGTTATTGACCCCACAGTCAAACCATGCAACGGTTCTGTGGGGCTTAGTATATATTTTTTCTTCTTTATATTAAATAAATAAATAATAATTCATTGTTATTTCTGTATATTTCAGTGAACGAGCAACACCCACAACACCTGCTAGAAGAGTACAGAACGAACGCACTGCACTACTGGCTTAGGTACTAACTGGTTAGGTTAAAATAACATTAAAACGGTTTTCATACTAAACGGGTGACATAAATATAATTCTGGCGACCTGATGACTCACTCTGGCGACAACTATTTAGTTCGGCGACTAATAAACTCAGTCTGGCGACGTGACGATTCTGTCTGGCGACCTGACGATTCTGTCTGGCGACCTAACGATTCAGTCTGGCAATCGGACGATTTAGTCTGGCGAATTAACAAGTCAGTCAGGCGACTTAACAATTCAGTTTGACCTGATGTTTCAGTATACGACTTGACTAAACAGCCGTTCGACCCGGTGCCAACCTTGCATCGGTAGTTCTATCCGATATGGTTTTTGATCCGAAGTCGCCTAAATGCGTTGGTGGGTCGCCGATTTAATGTCTAGAGTGAGTTAGGACTACCAGACAAGACCAGTCTTATTTAACTGTTCTTTTTGCTCATAAAAATAGTTTTTGAACTTATATATAATGCAAAAAAAAAGATCTCATAGATAAAACCGCTTCCCACAGAATATAGCCAAGAAGGTTGTTTTGACACTAATCTTCTAATCGTATCTACTGACCATATTTCCAAAGATATTAAATAAATATTTAATCAACTAACTACATTGTTATTATATTTTATATGTCTAGGTTTACGCTGTTCGGCCATTTTTGCGTATTTTTAAGCGTTTTTTATTTACACATAATCAGTCTTAAAAACACTACTGATTTGTATGTGGCATAGAGACTGAATTTTCCAATTAATGGTTATTGAATATTTTTACGACTGGGTAAGTGAAAATGAAAACTACTTTCTAAGAATAATTAGTCATTAGAGAATACACCAAAATATGCTAATATATTTACTTTTTTATAATAATGCCTTGCAATGCTCGCTTGAACGTCCATTTTTTCAATTAAAAATTTAAAGGCATAAAAATCAAAACTATGATATTAAAATATGGAAAAAAATACTCTTCCATTTATACTCTGTATTCTAGTGTAATTTAAGTATGTTAAAAAATATTAATTCGACGATCAAAAGGGCTTAATATTGTATCAAATTGAACAGTTAATCGCCTTCTCATTAATATGATGTAAGCTAAAATTTCTTCTTCCAATTCCATAATTTATTACTGTAGCAAACATAAGCTTGTATTTTAAACATATCATGATATAACTAGACATATTGTAAGACTGTATATCTTGTGATTTTATGTGTAAGTGTGGACTAGAAGTGTAAACATTCCCATTTAACGCTAATACATTTTTGTTTAATTTTTTATTTGTCTCGTTTCATTCCCATAACGGACTTTCTAACGTTAGATCACAGTTATATATATTGCCCTATGTTTCATGACTGTACCAAAATGACCAGAGATAAAATAACGCTGCTATATAAAAAAAAATGCATACACAAACTGCATATGTATGTGTCAAATAAATCTGTCACAATTAATTGAAACAGCAAATACCTAATAATAATTGAATTGATGGTTCCAAAAGCCCAGATGACAGAATACCGCCAGTGCCCACAAGATTAGCCATTCAAATCAAACGCATTCACCATCAATATAATAGATAGGGGACGGACAGACAGACAAACGAAATGTAAACCAATTATAAGCGTTGATAATCTCCAGTTGCGTCGACAGAGGGCGTTGTCATCGTGTTTTTGATGGAAAACCATTGTATTGCATGCAGGGGATGATTTTATCGGATTGGCGTATGCTGTACTAAGAATAGTAAGTGAATGTGTATTGTATTATTCTTTAGGTAATTGAGAAAGTTGTGTATAGCTTGAAATTGTTGTAATGATAAGGCGAGCTTGTGCGTGTGTGAGGGAATGTGTAAGAAGTATGTTCCTACTGCTTAGATCTGTAACAAAAAGTTAGATTATTATTATATAAAATGTTATAGTAAAACCAAAATTTTCATTGAAACTGTATAGATCAAGGACAGGAAAATATTATTTTTTGTCAGCAATCAAGGGGACATCGTAAACATTATTTAAAAATGTTTGTCAACAATTCTACAATTAAAAATAATTTCGCCTCGCACTGTATTAGGATCCCTCAGCGTTTAGATCACTATAATACCTCAAATACAACACGTTTAATCCCATCCTATTGTCACGGTCCCCCATCCAATGTGTGGGGTGCAGCTATACAAAGTTAACCGACACAAAATTAATATATACCGCCCAAATATACTTAACGGAATAATTTCCCTCACACTATTTTTAGGGTGGCAACACTGGCAAGTTTCGCGCATGAAATAAGGTTGCATCTCCCGCCATTTGCGCAACGGTTATTAATAATATTGTATGCGTCTTTATTAGCCTATTGTTGCGATATTAGACACACTCAAGTACCTATCGCATTCGTCATTCTAAACGACGTTAGGGAGTCAAAGAAAAAAATGCTAATGGTTAATGCAATATTTATTAATAAATTTCACTGTAATCTCCTCAATCTATATGCACTTATATCAAGTAATAATTTATTTTACACTTAATCAAACTAAATTACATTACATACAACGTTACTGTAACGCCTCTACCACGTCCATATTGCATTTTTTAATGAAAATATATATTATAATAAATGTACATATTTATCAAGTGGTAATTAAATGATAGTTTGTGCTGTTCACCAGCACCATGTGAAAGAAATGTGAGAATAATACAATGCTATGTAGACCTATTCATTTTCTGTGTACCGGTTTGTACAGTAAGTAAGTAATTTCAGCGCTGTTAATTTTAACGATTCGTCCAAAATTTTGGTGGCAAAGGAATCTTATAAATCTATATTTTAATCACAGCAATATTGACCTTAAATTTTACCAATAAATAATAAATTAATTCGTTTCAAGGTTTGCTAATGAACTTGAGTTGACACATTACGTACAACATCTATTTAGTAACAATATTATACAAGAATCATCACAATAGTAACAAACATGATTAGTTTGTATGACAAGTTGGTGAAGGCAGGGGTGTGAAACAAACGCTATAACGAAGCTCATTGCCACGTTTTTTCTCTATGGCATTAACATTTCGCACCCCTATTGCATACATCAAAGAAATAGAAAGGGTTGTGCACGCAAAGGGCGCATAACACTCGATTATTACAAACGTTGGCACAAACAATTTACATTTTATTTCCTGCCGAGCACATCTCAGCTGCCATTATAGAAACTTTCTCTACTCGACAATAGATGGCGCTGTTCTATATTTACAATTGCACGCTATTGTTTTATACTAGCTTACTATTTATTGACCGTACGCAATGAAACATGCCTAGTTTAATATTTCGTATTTATTTATACATAGTGTTATGTTTAAGCAAATAATAAATTAAATAATAGAATTCGTTCGGCAGTGCACAGCACAATGTCATCGTGTACGGTCTTACGGCTTACGACTAAGTTTGAACATCATCAGTTGCCTCTTAATATTAAGGTGTAGGTAATCCGAAACTATTGTACAAACAAGAAAACAACTTGCACCATTTGAAATGAAATCTCACTACAATGAAAATAAATCGGTTTGTGAAACGAACGGTGTACATTAACAGTCTCTTGTAAACACTTACGATACTGAATTGTTTTGTTCTTGCAAATCTGCCGCCAAAACGTTGGCATCATGTCCGGCCGTCATGTTGATAGCTGCGTTCATAGACAAGTGCGCGTCGGCGTAGTTGTGCGCGATTTCGCCGCTAGATGGGGACTCAGGTATGTTGGTCGGGTTCTCAGGCATCGACAGAAGCCGATGCGGGAACCCGAATAGCTGAGATCACTGAAGCCGTCCCCAGTAGTTTGACGCGAGGTCTGGCCCTTGCGATGGTATTTGCACAGGCACGCTCACCCCCGCTGATATCACACCTATAGAATAAAAATAAGAAGGTTAAAAAAAAGACTGCTTTAGACGAGATTATGTTGATGGTCCTCTTATGCACAAAGTGATCAATGGAATTTTCTAATTCCATTAGGGCCGTGTTCTCATAACAGACAGCATATAAACTGTATTCTAATCAGTGATAGGTAAAAAATACTACAAGACATTTCTGGAAAGTTCCAATTCTTATTGGCATCTGCTTAACTAATCTTATGCGGCCCTTAATCATCATACACAACCCATAAATATAGGTCTATCCTATCTCCATATAATCGTAATCGAAAATTCCTATTTCACGAGACAATTCGCAACCAATCAAGTTGTCCGTATCGACGGCACATGTTAACACAATCAAACGTGAAACCTATTAACGTCATGTATCAGTATCGGTCGGGCCATATGTCTAATAGGATTCCGATTGCATTCCGTTTATTACACACAATCGCGTTATCTGTGCACGGTAGGTCTGGCTCGATTATGTGACGTCGCGTCCGTCATGAAGCTATCCGAATCACTACTCTGACGTAGCTGATGTGTTTGTAGCTGTTTATTTAGATGAGTGTTTGGTAATAGTTTGGGACTACTTATGGTGTATTTACGACCTATCAGATTGGAATTTCAAAACACGACACAAAAAGAACGAGTTCTCCAATGAGTAACGAATGTCCAAATAGTAAAACAAATTAGTCTTCAATTTCTGCACTCAGACGTTAACCCACCACATCAGAACAACACTTTTTTTTTCACTAAGTCCCTATGATCCCTCTAAAAAAAATCCCCAATTACATAATAACAGCACATAACAATGATTGTAAATGACATCACGAATATGTTGCGCGTCTAGATTTATGAAGCCCTTATTTCGATCGACAGCGCCCCCGCGCGTGTGGCTGCCCGATAACAGTTTTCCGTTCCGCCGGCGTTGGTAAAGGGGTACCACCGTTTACATTCATTACACGTTATTATCGCCTCTAAACAGCTCCTGTGAGACTCGTTTAGTTCACTCAATGGTTTGTATCCCTGCCCTCTAGTTTATGATGCTCAGCTTGCCATTTTATACACGCTTTGTATGATAATACAGTACTAAAATGTAAACCGTGAAAAGCTTCCCCATTCATCATTCAGGTTTTCTATAAAGTGTCTTTGTTTTACCAAAAAATATTTCATGCAACGCATTTTCATGAAAAAATCTCGTACCTACTCGGATCTAGATGAAAAATACCTCATACCCACTGAATTCGTAAAAGAACCGGAGCCAAAAAGCGAAAAGTAGAACAAATCCGCATTATTTAATACCGCACGAAGCTGGAAATGCACCCGTCGAAAGAGCGCAAAAGAGTAAATGAAACGAGAGCGTGCATTTTGAATTGTGAAAAACTCTTTTGTTCGCGGTTGGTGCTGGAAACTCGGCAGACGAACAATGCCGCGAAACGCCCCAAACAACAATAATTCATACCGCTTTCCGCCACCTACGGCTAAAAATGTCCGCCGCGTGATATATAATATCAAATGGAAAAGTTACGGCTTTTTAAAACAATAGCATTGCCAGCCCCTCACGGCTTAGTCTTTTTTCTGAATAATACATTTTTGCTCTTGTTGTTTAGATACGTTTAGGTTGGTTGTTTAATTTAGAAACCTGTATTCAATGTCTTTTATATTCTCGCTTTTCCACTATCTATTAACAAAATCAATTTAAAAGCTATTTGTAAGGAACAGACAACGGCAAATCCAATCGGAGCATGAATACCTATTTTTTCCTTTTTCTCGTTTTTTGTTTCCCCCGTCATGTCGCGGTCTTGTGGGCCAGACGCCCCTTGCTCTTGACTCAGCAGGTTTTTTTCTACATTTTATTACGAAGTTAGTAAATATTTTGCAAAGCTTCTCGTGCCGATTGCGTGGATTTTGTAACGTTTTCGTTACTGACAGGAATTATGAGTTATGATGGTTAAACATGGTAGGTGTATTTAATACATTTTGTTACAGAAATCATAACGTTACCTAAATTAGAATCCATGTACATGCTTATCTATGAACTTGTCGTTTGAGATGAGGATTTTAAGTTCCCACTTGTCTTCACGTTAACGTCTTATCACAAAACAGAATATCAAAGTAAGTCAAACTCACCAGTGCCAGCGGTTCCTTGAGGCTGTGAATACGCAGCATGCTGCTGGTGAGCCGCCGGCGCTCTCGAGTAGCCTCCACTACCCAGCACGTCGCCGAACATGTACGGATAACCAGCATCTCTCTGCTGCAGGCACGACGAAGTCAGCCCACCCGACATCGCGCTGTCGGAACCAAGCGCACTGTCAATGTCGTACACAGTGAAAAATATTGAAACGGCAAAATAAAGAGGAAATAAAAATAAATGTAACGGTGCTGTACTCTATTGATATGTTGTGATTTTGATAATTTTCATCATTTGACATTTGTGGATGAATGATAAGACTGATAAGTACGTTCCACAAGAAAAAAATAAACGATATTGTTTATGACCATAATTTAAGTATTCTTCTGATACAATACTAAAGAACTAAATAAAATGCCTCTCATTTCACTAGGTAAGTTAATTTGCTCGCGGACGAAAGCTGAAACTCGTAGTTCACTATTAAAAATCAATCGGTGGAAAGTCGGACGACCTTCGTAGCGTCTCGGTGCATTGGCGGGAAACGCAAGGAGGCGCGACCTTTGCCGCTCGATTTCGCGCGCAATTTAATTAGTGTCGCTGCTCGATGATAGATGGCGATACTGTACGTTTAAAGGTTTTACTCATGTGAACAGATTTTATTTTAGATAGTTTTATTAGACGGGTCTTTCGTTTTACCCGTATTTTAGTACGCCCATTAAATGTAATAAATGGTTGATGTTTTACGACGATCAAATATTATTATTTTTATTAAGTGTCTAAGGATGGCACCACCCATTCACATAGACGGCTCCCAACCGGGAAAATCCCCAGAGATTTTTAAATATCTCTATGTATATCTATCTAGCACAGCTACATAACAAAAAAACCCACACACTGATTAAGACACACCCGGTACTAAAAAGTACCACCAGCTTTAAAAGCTACAATTTTCAGTGCCTTACCTATAAGACTCGCCCATGGTAGCAATGGGTTGCGGGATAGGGCTGTACATGGAGTTAAAGCCTCCATTGAGGGGCAGCCGCGGCGTGGGGGGCGCAGGGGGCGAAGCCGCAGGAGCATCGCGTCTTTGACTACGAAGCTTCTCTTCGCGACGCCACTTCGCTCGCCGATTGGAAAACCAGACCTGTTGGAGAAAGATTGGTTAGTAAGTTCTAGTATGAATTATTTTGTGATTGGAATAGGATTCTGATTCGTGTAAGATTCACGTTGTTTAGTTTTCAAGTTGGATTTTTTTCGGATTTTTTTTTCTACTAAGACTTTTTCGTCCTATGTACAATCTTTTAATGTCATGTGGAGAGTCTCGCTTACAATTGTCTGCATTGCAATATCTATACCTAAAGATGTGTTATATCATGCGAAAGTAGATAGCAAAGGATCGCATACAATAAATCGCTTAACTAACGAAAATGTAAAACAAGAATCAACAATAAACTCCGCACAACAAGACTTCAAAACAAATTCAAGTGTAACTGAACATCTAAACAATTAAAACAAACGGAGCGTGGACACTATATTGTGACATTGAACTGCGTGAAACGGAACGCGACCCCGGAAGTAGCCCTCACGTGCGCGCCACTTCCGCCGGGAGCTATGGCGACGACAATATGGCGCCGAAGCCTTCCCGCGCTTTGTGAAGGCGGGCAGAGTTGCCACTATTGTGCACAGTGTAACACCTATGTAATTCTCATGTATCTACATAATGTAGGTTTGTTGCTAGAATTACGGTAAGGGTTCTTGCATATGGCTAAAATAATTTTGAACTTAGAATTATTGTTAACATGTTGGACAATCGTAGATAATAAGATGAAAAAAAATCTTTACCGTGGAAATACGTGCAGGTTTTCACTTTCTCCGTAAAATAATAGTAACGTAAATAAGCGGGTTTCACAGAAAAAAGGCCGTTCAAAGTATGTGGAGGCAATACGTCATAATATTATTGCTCCGGTCTCCGACAGGATCGGCAGAATGTTGCCGACAATATTTTATTGGGGCCCTCGCGGACCAAGCAGGCTGGGGTCGGAAAAGGCCGGGTGTACACTGTTGATTGTTACGCAAAAACCCCTATGTTGTTAAGACTGTAGATGGCTTAAAATGTTGGAATATATAATCATTAATATTTTTAGTATTTATTTACAAAAAAGAAAATGTAACAGGTATTACTGATGTAAATAATTAACTTTGAGTACCAGAATTTACAATTTAAATATTTTACCAAATTATCTGATAATGTAAAGCTGTATTTCGTGTTCATGTACATATGAGTTTTTTTACAACTCAATGAGTGTAATCGACACGAAGTTAAACAATGATACCAAATAATTATTAATGTAGCATAAACACACATTTTCCCATACATGACCACGGTAAATTAATTTAATTTAAAGTGGAAAGATTCAATTACACAAGTTCATGAACTAAGTAAAAAAACCTTAGTTTTCTATTTAGACTTTTTTGGCAAAAAGAAAAGCAAAATGCAAAAACTTTTTTCAAACACAAAATAACACTAAGAATTTTTTTACACCCTAACAACTGGCATTCACGACTTGTGTCCCTTGCCTAACGTCACGCTAAAATATAGTGACGTGCCTCATTTTTTCCCGCCATCTATAGATATGCCGCCATGACAGCGATGACAGGCCTTTTTCCCGCCTCTCAGCTATTTCCCGTGGCCTTTTACAAATTGTTCTCCTACCCTCATAGTTGGGATGAAATAAAGTTACCGAGGGTTCCTTACCAAATGGGATTTCCCATAATTTGGTTACATAACCAACGAGTTACGGGCCGTAATTGTTTTTGCTTTTGAATTGCGCCATTATTAATAGAGTAGGTATGGTTTATTTTAATTTATTAGTTCTCGTGTTGTTACTGTTTTAATTGCAGTTAGTTTTTAGTGAAGTTAGCTAATTAGTAGCAGTGGCCTGTTTTGTGGAAGCTTTAATGTAGGATTTGTTATTAAAATGTCATGATTACGTGTTGTTTTAATTTTTCACTGTAACTGTTATTTTGGTCGGGCGTAATGTGATTTTGTGGTGCTAATTAATTATTTTAACACGTGTTATCAAAACGCTAACCGACATTTCATTTACATAGAAGTTAGGGGCCATATATGTAAGTGTTTCTTTTACAGTTTATATGCTAACCGTATTTAGGTACATTTTAAAGAACTCAGTACATAACCCACTAAACGGGCATTAGTCAAACAGCACAAAAACGTAGAAACAAGATAAATCAGAACACATTTCTAACACCACGAAATCTCTACCTACATTTACTCAAGATTTCCCAACCGCTCCTAATTCCGCCTTAATGCTCACGAAATAGAATTGAATTTGGCTTGTTTTAATAGTAAAAATGTTTGTGCGGCAATGGGTGCCAATTTTTCAAAACACCGCCCCCTCCCCCCGCGGCCGGAAACGCACCCCCCGCATCCTGTAAGCCTTGGGATCGATACACACCCCAGCTATTGTAACTGTGGCCACGTGGAAAATATTCGGGATAATTCTCATCTTTATATTTTATTGTTGATGGATATTAAAATTTGTTGTTTTAATGTTTGTAGGATGTTGAGTGGTAAACTATTTCTCGTCGAAAGGTTAAATCATGTCAGTAGCATTGCTTTACAAAGACGGTTTCTTAAATATCTGCAGGGAATTGGCTACCTAGTCTTATTTTTTTTAAGGGCTCGTACATTAAGGAAGTGTCTTTTTAATCAAGTTGAAGCAGAACAACATAGTTATATTCTCTCATCATCAAGAAATATCTCATCCTTCTATCAAAATAATCATGGGCACACTGTAAACTGTACAGTTTGACATAGCCTTGAACCCGCAACACGTGGGTCTCGCCGAATTCCAAATTGTGTTCACGCTACTCCTTAAAAGCCTAGCTCTTTGACTGTACATACAAAATAGGACTTTATCCCACACAGTTAGAGTTCAATCAAGCTTGCAGTGAGCATTCGTAGAGCAGGGCTGTGTTCCGCGTCTGATATTGCCTTCGACGCGTATTTATTTTGATGTTGGAAATATGGAATTTTCTGAGTATCTGTATTGTACGTTTGGAAAACTACTAGTATATTTTGGAGTAAGATTACTCATCATTTTATTCTGAAATAACCTTTTCAATCTTAATGTTATATTCAGGGTCGATCTTTGGTAAAAACAAACTAGCCATTACCAAACAATATGAAGGGATAACAATAACAGTCAATTCATAAATCTGTATCCCCAAAGAAACCTTCATTCATTCTTTTTAAAATATCGTTTATACCTTCATCCAAACTTGCACCTTAAAAAACTCTCCCTGTACCTCTATAAAAAATGGGTACCTACGGCATACAAGAGTGGCAAGTACTTGTTGACCCTACGAGCTATGTGATAGCCCCCCACGAATGTTAACTAAGGCCGAGACGAGAGGTTAATGTAACAGCTTAGCCCCGACTCCCGCTGAAAACAATGTCGACCGCCATCTTGCTTTTTTTACTTTTTTTCGCACAGAGAACAAGAAAACTCCGGCGTTGGAACTTTCCTACTTTTCATGTTTCACTCAAGTTTTAGTTTTTTGTGTCTGCTTCCGAATTAATATTCTTTTACTTTCGCACTTCTGTTTATTTTTAGGTGCTTTGAATTTTTATTTTTTTTAATGTTTCGACTGTTTCGACGCATCAAGTTCAAATTGTAATATCAAAAATGTCTGCACCGGAAAAGATTTAGGGATCGTCTTCAAATAATTAAAACAAATGACCTAAAATCCGAATTAATATCACCATGACACGCTACAAAAATAACACTTTATCCTAATTCGATTTATGACATTACAGCAAAGAGGTTGAAAACTTAAAAGGTTTGCAGTCTAAATCACATTAGAGCATTTTAAAACTTGCGCCAACTTCTACACTTTGATAAATGACTTTTTAAACTGTTGGCAGCACTAAGTGCGTCGCGTTAAGTGGAATAGAACATTGTTTACCCTATATTGTTTCAAAAGGGTAGGGGATCTAAAATCATTTTAGGACTGAACTATTTTTTAAATCACTTCAAAAAAAGAAAATGTAGTCGTCTGTTCTCTGACGAAATAATGCTACAACACCTAGCTTTAGGTAGCTTCTACATTACATTCGCTCAACTTATAAAACATCCGTCCAAATAATTGAAATATCACATTAACACATAATTAATTTATTCATCACTTCATTCCCGAAAAATATTGCACGAATTACCATTGAACGCCAATTCATTCACCAAAAAATATTTACCTTCCCCAAAATGGAATACATTACCTACCAAAAAATCACACTAACTAACGTAATATTTATTACTCTTATTAATTGCTCCGCATTAATGATAAACAAACATTCCGGGCAAGAACAAACATGGTTCGTTGAAAAATTCAGACAATAAAAACAATGTTGGGCATATTACCGCGTAGTTTTCCCAAAATATTTACTTTTGCTATGTAATAAGTACATGCTCTGCTATAATGTTAGCCACCCTTGTTTTTTTAACATGTTTACTGAAGACGCATCTACATACTGGGTAGCTACGCAAACAGACAGTGTAAACAGGCCCTTATGAACGCATCCCCAATAAAGCTCTTGTCCGATTTTATTTATAAATCCTTTTGAACGATGTACGTAGGTACACGAAATTATTATATTGGATTTTTATTGAACAAGCTACGTCCTACGTAAAAATAAAAAAACTGTTCCAAAACTGCGATATATTAAAATCCATTCGTGATATTCACAAAAAAAGTTTTTCGTGTTTTTTTTTTTTACTTAAGCACACACAAAAATTTTGGTCAAACAAGAAGATCGAATCCTGTAAAATTGCGACTAAAGTCTTAAATTCTTAACTAATGTTAGTTAAAGACTTTAAAATACGTGTTAACGATGACATATCGATACAGCCACCTTACCGCGGTGTAAACTGGATTTTATTTTACCTGGATACGTGCCTCAGGCAATCCGATCTTTTCAGCCAATCTTTCCCGCGCGAACACGTCCGGGTAGTGCGTCCGCTCGAATTCTGTACAACAAGGAGGATGATTAGTAACATCTTAAATAGGTCGTATATTAGTTTACATAAGAAACGGGGTACATGGGGCTAAAAGAAACATGACTGAGATACCAGATATAAGTAAAAGTATGGTAATATGTCACAATATTTACGGCAAATTAGGCGTTTTACCATGACAAAATATCCCAGAAAAAAACAATAAAGTTATAAAAGACAGCTTTTACATTACAAATGAAAAACGTCACTCTTCATCTTGCAATTGCAAATCCTGACTTAACAGCAGTCAAAAAATCTAAAGCCCAACTCCAACAATAACCTCTCAATCACTAAGGCAATAAACCAACACGATACGAGAACAAGCAAACAACCAAACAAACATAGAATAAGTAAGATTAATACAGGGTGACATCAATAATTGGGCCCACTGCCACCGTCCGAGAGCAGGGCAAACATCGGGGGACCATATTTATTTACTTACTAATAACCGTGTTATAGCAAACAATAAATAAGATGAAAAGGACATTGGGAAATAGGTTTATGAAGACTCCAGGGACTTATTGACTAGTGGAGGGAACGATTTTGTGAATGTGACTGTAACGCTTGTAAGGGGAATTTTTGTTGCTGGTGTGATTTGACAAACTAAAGATTATGGAATCTTAGAGAAGTAAAATGATAATATCATGAAATGGTCAGACACTTAACTAAGGTAAGAACTATCTAGTTTGGAAAATGTACAGAATTTGAAAATAAGCTGGTTGAAAGGAGGCCGCTATAACCCATGACGGGTAAATGACGGAGAATGAGCTTCGGTATACTATGTCGACAGGGTTCAATGATCATTTGTGACTATAGCTAAGCCAAAAGTTGAAAATGAACTACAGTTTAATCTATTTTTTTCAATATTTATGAGTAACTCCTTCAATATTTAAACTCTCATCTTACCTTTCTCAAGGCTATCTATCTGGTCGTTGGTGAAGGATGTCCGGTTCCTCTGCAGCTTTCTCTTGAGTCGTAACCTCATCTGCGAGTCTTCGTCGCCTGATGACGCGTGTTCACTATTGCCGTCTGACCCAGCCTCCGATTGTAAGGGATCTGCTGGAGAATTAATATTGGTTAATACAAGAATACAATACCTAACTGTGTTCCTCAGAATTCTCTTATTTAGCAACTGTTCTGAATAAAAAATATAATGAAGAGAATCCGAGATGGCGAATCAATGTCTTGGTCTATAAGGTAAAAGAGGACCTAATTAGGTATGTAGCGCAAACGTAGATGTGAGGAAAATAGTCAGAAAATGAAAATGTTTTGCGCTGATGTCATTCACTAATATTAAAGCAGACTGCATCAGGGCTATTCATCATCATCATCATCATCAGCCTATCGCAGTCCACTGCTGGACATAGGCCTCTCCAAGTGCACGCCACTGAGATCGATTAGGGCTATTACCACAGATTATATAATAGTTACTACGTAACAGATAAATCACTCCATACAAAAAAGTCCATACCTACTGTTATAAGCACCTACAAGTTCCCCAACTACCTACAAATTCCTAGCTGCGTTATAAAATGAACCTTAAAAGCTCGAGCGCTTGATTGTTATTCCAATGCGATAGCGCACAGTTCAGTGACCGCAACCGTGCCGTGGCCGTGCTTAGGGTTGCTTCTTACAATTTATTAATATTTAAGTAGGAAAACAAAGTTACGCTTATTTTAAGATAGCCTTTTTTAAAACTGAGTTTTTAAATAAAAAGTAATATCAAGAATATTTTTCTTTAGTTAACTATTGTATTGCCTACTAAAATGGAGTATGGGTACATATTACTAAATATTACCTAATACGTAAGCATAGGTATGTACTTAAGTAAAGCTTTCGTCAAAATCAAAGGCGGTTTCCAACTATTTTTCGAGCACAAGTGCCATACCCCATATGGTACAACTCCGTCGAGTGTTGATACATACCTAAAATTGGTTTCTGCGTAGCGACACGCGTAATGTTCCGAGTCGTCATTAAGTTGGACCAGAACTATACCTACTTACACTCGAGATGTGTTTTGAGCTACAAAACTCACAATACAGTTCATATAACTAAGTAGGTATCTAAAGTAAAATAAGTACCTAATGATCTCTGTTGTTAAAATCATAAAGTAGATAAGTATTAATTTATTTAAAAAAAAAATTGAATTACTAGATAAGTTCATATATTGATTGAATATTGTTCGATTGTCGGTGAGCCAAATAAATAAAAATAAAAATAAAATATAGGTATATAGAATGTTTCTAAATCTTACAATAGTCGCATATAGACCAACACAACTCAAAATAATCCATCAGTTTGTGAGGTAGCTTAAAAAACCTAATAAAAACCAACAGCATAACATGCCACGAAATAAAAATAATAATATTGGAGCGCGCGCGGCGCGTTTGACTGTTGAAAGCCCTGAGCCGCGTGGGGCTACCGGTAACCCAGCGAGCGGTAGGCATTTATCGTGCGCAAGTACGTCGAGTGACAGAGGCCTGCTATTACTGACTCTAAACTGAATAACGCAGGAGTCATCGACAAAATGTTTGACATACAAAGCGAAGCCGGCTCTTCATCATAAACTATTAACAAAGCGCTCGTACAAAACGTCGCACTCGACGACTATCAAGCAAATGCGTCAGCAGTATTGCACAAAATTACCCCTCAGAAAAATTACATTTAAACCAGTCATCCTGACCCTTTACTGCTAACAATTTGTCCCCATAAAGGGACCAAGTTACACTGGTTGTTTACTACCCTCAAAGTAAGGGTGATAGCGAAATTAAACGTTACTCGTAATGTTGTCGACATGCCTCCAGCTAATTGATTAATTTGCTTTATGGTCGGAGCACTTGAGTCCGGGGCTCGATTCCCGGATCGGTAATGTGCGCACGGGTTACTGATTCCGTTCAATGGATGCACTGTTACGCAATCTGTCACATTTTTCTGATGATACGCCGATGTTGTTTGGGCGTGTAGCTAATATAAGTAATGGAAGTTAACATTGCATGACTTTCAGTTAAGATATGGCGGGTTAAATTATTATTAATCCTACTTCCAAAGATTAACTAAACCAGTTAGAAACGCCATCATGTATTAATAA
The DNA here is from genome assembly GCA_963856015.1 of Helicoverpa assulta. NCBI lineage: Eukaryota > Metazoa > Arthropoda > Insecta > Lepidoptera > Noctuidae > Helicoverpa > Helicoverpa assulta. The sequence goes on from CAWLCW010000027.1 coordinate 7,511,955, forward strand.
CAGGCACACACACATACATACTTTAGTAAATAAATAAAGAATATGTAAAGAAGAGAGCAGCGTCAAAATACGACACATTTTTGCTTTCTGACGGCTTCGACATTCAATACAGAATTTAAGCTAAAACTAAACAAAAGCCCGAGCCCGAATGTTATACAAAAACGACAAAATTGTAACACACTCGGTGTAAACGCCACACTTGAAACATGATTGATGTGCGACATTCGCTAGCAAAACGTGGCGGGCTTTCCAATCGGTTGACAATTTTGATTGATCGCGCATCGCAGTCGCTTGTGTGCGCCCGCCCTTAGGACAACGACACCTCTAATGAGATTGTGTTTACAAACGAGCGATTTGTTTTATTTTGAAGCGATTTTAGTTTGTACGTTAATGGGGGTTTGGTGGATGTAAGAAGAATTTTAAGGCTATAACGTGTTGCTAAGGTTATTAATACTACTCGTGTAGTGTCCGGAATAGTATTTAAGGAGAGAAAACGCTCTCAAATACACGATAATTTGCCAATGATAAATGAAAACATTCCTTTGTCACACACAGATATTACCACGAAGCCAACAATCAACATTTTCATTATTTATTACCGTTTCCCGGAGAACATAAAGGGGAGGGTATTCATTAAAAAAATCAATTCTGTCGACGGCGGTACTTAACCACAATTCCGCCAATAACGACCTACAAATGATCGAAGAAAAAACTTCCTCTATCCAAGAGAAAGGCCTCGAAGGGCGGGATGAAACACGAAAAATACATAAGAGAAAATAATAGTAGTAAGAAAATAAGAAAAGGAACGAAATAAAAGTGGGGGTGGAAAAAAATTGGAGAAAATAAGCACAAAGGGGAGTGAAGAAAGTCGGCAGTCGGGGAGATAAAGCGAATTGGAGTTATCGGGGCGAAACACGACGGCCGTAGGTGGGGGCCGATTGCCGGCGCGCGATTATGTGAGATCGATACTGTCACTCAACCGCGCGGGCCCGGCGACAAGCGACCACCGGCACTATACAAGCTGTTTAGGAAATTATTGGACAACAAACTTGATTTAAAAAAAATCTCAGATCGATAGTCGAGATTCGAATACCTAATCCTAACTAATATTATAAATGTGAAAGTAACTCTGTCTGTCTGTCTTTCTGTCCGTCCGTCTGTCTGTCTGTCTGTCTTTTCTTCACGCCTAAACTACTGAACCGATTTGTGTAAAATTTGGTACAGACATAGTATGGAACTTGAGAAAGGATATAGGATAGTTTTTATTACAAAAAATATAAAAATAATAAAATTTAATCCGGACATATAGCGCCATCTATTGGTCAAACCAAAAATCTGCCGGAAGTCACTATTCCACGCGAACGAAGTCGCGGGCAAAAGCTAGTAAAAAATATTTTTTGGACTTCGTCTAGACACCAATTGGTCTAGTTCGTGTTGTTATATAGTTATTGCGTGGGATCAAAACGCAAGTTCAAATCGAAAACTAATTCAGTGTTATTTTCTTCATTATTCAAATCGCTTCTTCCTTCATCTGCATTCTCATCCTATTTTAAAGCGTATTTATTTGTAAGTAGAATAATGAATCAACATATTGTTTTATTATTTAGTTGACTAAACAAAGTAATTTATCGCTTCCGCTTATAATTTGCGCCGTATCCCGGAGAACAAGCTCTTGCGGCTGGACAAGGCGCGATCCGCCTAATTCGCTACGCTTTCGCAAATAAATATCCTTCAGGATACATTTCTTTACTTTGCCACGTGGAAATATACATAATGACTTGTTTCAAGGTTCCTTGGTGAGGTAAAAAGCGATTTCAAGAACTTCAAGAGCAAATTATTATTTTCACCATGTTACCCAGCTACGAATCTTCAATTTGGGGAAATAATGATCAATTTCAATTTGTATCGAGTAATTGAAAGCTGAAATAAAAATACGCCCTAAATAAAATAATACAGTTATCTAAATAAATCGCCAAATTAATGCTCAATACTTTAACATACACGCCCTAGTGAAGACATGATCATAACCAATTAAGTATGACCCCATATGGGGACAATTGTACCGTTTATCTGATACAATGTACGAGCGTCTGGGGAGAGCTGGGGTCAAGATAGATTTGCTTGTTTTGTAATCAACCGGTCACTAAATGTCCTCGACGTGGCCATCTGAATTACTTAGCGTGGGGCTGATAACGTCTAGTTTTTATTATTGTTGGTACAAGTGGGGGCAATTTGGGCAATTTTCTTAAGGGTTGAGGGGCAATAGATTAAGTAAAGTGCGCTGTACTTTTATTAGTCTAAAAACATCTAGGGGCTTTAATTAAAGGTCTCAGTTTGATTTTACAATACATTATGTTAAAACGGTGTTGTCAATAATAGCCCAGTGTTTAAAACAAACCCCAAATCGGTCCAAAATATCCCCTCATAATTTCACAAAATGATTAATTGCAACGAATCGCTACTGAATGGGCGATTCACGATACTAAACGCATAATTGCGATGTAATACAATCTGTAACACGTGTTCCGAGTAACGAGCACACTTTACATGTTAAAGTCAATTACGTAACTACACTTGATGTGAACCCACTTTGGGAACTGAATAAAAAAGCCATTGTTTTACACTAACGACCTCAAGAGTACTCAACTTTGAGCGACTCGTTTGAAATTGATAGTTTTTGTTTTATTGAGTTCGAGGTGACACCTGGGACTTTTTCTCTTTTAAAGGTTATTTAATTTTATGTATTAGCCCCCTGCGAACTTTTAGTCGATAGTTTGGTAGAGCTCATAAATCAGTATGGAAACGAATGGCGCACATTACAACAATGACTAAAAATTTTGATTGAAGGCTTAGTTTCACAATGAAATTTCAACGGATCATCGGATCAACTATTTACTGATTCAGTAGTAGGTAAACTAAAAATTTATGTAGGATCCGGAGAAGTCGAGAGAAATCGTTTAATTCTAACTCTTTGAATTAAACTTTCCAAGCTAACAGTCACCACTGCGTACATTGCAAGGCCATCATAGTTTTTACCCAACGAATTTAGAATGCGATCGAAACAAATTGAATGGAGTAAAACTGCGTGTATAACTAGTATAAACACGAATGATTTGCCAACAGCCGCACCGCGTCACTGGTTCGCCACTGGCAAATATTTGTTCCCGAACATACCTAACTGGATCTGCTGTGTACGTTTAGAAATTGTTCAAATTTTATCGCGACTGATATTTCGCGGACAGTTTTGATATTGACGAAGCTGTGTGAAACAACGTTCGACCGTTTTGTGCATAGTTTAATGTTCGTTGCGAACAGAGGTGTCGATTTTTTGTGTTGTATTCTTGTGTCAGATTTAATATTGAACCAATCTACAGCAAACTTTCTGTAGTCAAAAGTTCAGCAATATTTTTATTAATATTGATAATACTGAGTCCTTACGCCCACAAAATGTCCACATTTACAAAGATGCTTATCTTTCTCCTATGTAATACTGTTGAATCTTGATATAACTACATGAAATCACATTCGATGTATTACGTAATTACTATAACAATATTAATATGAAGATCCCAAATCAATTATAATTTGAAGACTGTCAAGTAGGTATATTAGCGATTGATTAGCGCCAACCATTGTGGCCAGCGTGTTTGTCTCCGCACCACTGTGCTAATTCTATTGTGTACTCGTATATCAGAGAGCGACACACAAACAATTTGCCCAATTATTTGTGCCATGTTCCACTGGGCAAATATTGGTCAATTTTGTGTGGTTCGTTGGATTAGACACACACGACTGTTGTTTACTTTGTTACAGTTTTTTAGAACTTAATTGATGGTTTTGGTCTTTTTTTTTGTATAATTTTATTTATACATAAATATTGTAAATATATGTATTTATAGCAGTGTAGATATGGACAGTAAGGTTTTGATAGATGATTTCATAAGTTTTTGGTATTGCAAAAACATATCGGCATCAAAGCAATTGTAACTTTTACAGAACAAAAAGAATTCCAATTTCGTAGAACTGTATAGAATAGTATCGAACACACTATTTGACTCCCAAATCAACGAGAAAAAGTGTAACAGCCGAGCCAGTGCCTACAAAATTGGAAAAAACGCGTAACACATCAAAACACGTCGCATTTCCAACACGTAGATATGTAGTCTGTTACAACGAGCGTCAATCACACTCGCGAGAGAGCTTTTTGTGCGAAAATACATCGGCCGTTTTTATATTTTTTTCCATTTTGTATACTTCCGAAACATTGGGCGAAGCTACCGAACCGTGAGGAAAACAGTGCGTCGAATATTAAAAATGTGTTGTGGGGCGATATGTACCAGTCGCAGTGGGCATGTGGTACCATTCATATTGTCGAGTTGAATCGTCTAGTTCGTCTCGAATCGGCAAATCTCTTTACTGAAACACTTCTTAGCATGAATTTAAGACATATTTCGTAAGCAATCCACAAGAAAATTCGCGCGACTTTCAGCCGTGAAAAACCAAATCTTCATTCGTAGTAGGTATGTAAATATGTGTGCGAGGGAAAGAGAACCTTCAAGCCCACAAACTAATATATAACAATAATTCTGTACCATATGGGGATTCGTAATTTCGGTAAAAACATATTTGTGCCGTGGTCGACAGGCCGTGGGCAATAAAATGCCCCTTCGTATATATTCGGACTGGCATTGGTTGGGCCGTACTTTACATACGCCGGTAAAATATATTCCGGTATATCTGCTATGTAGATAGATGTTTTTATGTCCGACCTTTTTCGGTTCTCCCTTCCTCTATGAAAATTATTACTATCAAATGTGATATTGCGATATTAAAATGTAGTGGATCTTGCGACGCAAATGTGTCTTTGTCTTTTGTTCTTAGCAAAAATTAGGTTGTAGTTGTGAAGTTTTTCTTCAGAATAGCCTACACATATAATCCCTTTCAAATTCCCACTCCTCTAGTATTCACTACAAAAACGTCAAATGAAATCAAGCGTTGAAAATCCCGCTTCTTCCTACAGATACTCGTATAACTTCAGCTCAGCAAAGCACCTTTCAAAATCGAATTTATAAAACTGAATGCCGTTGCTGGAGTTAATTAAGCCAGTGCCCACCCTCCACAAATATACACAACACAGTAATATTTGAAGTGTAAAAAGCATTCGCCATTTTATAGTGTTGCCAGCAATGTCTGGCCTTTGTATGTGTTATTTTATGGCCGTCATTAAAATTTTGTGATTTCGCTTTGTTTGATTGTGTTAATTACTTGATTGAGTTTGATAAGGATGTGCAGTCTGGAGATATTTTTATTGTAAATGTATTTCTTTGTCTTTTGAACTTTGACTTTATGAATGATTGCAATTGCGCTGGTCAATTTGTTCTACTACTCAACATGCGTGCGACAGAAGATAAGATTCTTCAAAACAAGGGATACAATACCTGTATGCTCAAATAGTACTCAAAAAAACTTTCAAAAACTCACACAACCATACCCTTTATCAATCATCCCATTCTCAAAGTCCACGAAAACTTCTGCCGATTTGGACCAACTTCTATCCAATGGTGAGAGGACAAAACAAAAGTGTATCCTGACGTACTTAAGAGTTCTTTGCTGGCTCGTCGGTGCAAACTGGGATACTATTCGGGTCACGTACTGTGGGCTAAACAACGCGCACACGTGAAAAGTATGAAGAAAAGTTCGTTGGCAATGTGTAGGAGAATGCAGAAGTGTAGTTGGGAAATGTGGTCTTTTCTTGCGCTTCTTAAAGATGTTATTAGGTAACCATGTACTAAAACAATCACAATTGAATTTAAAGCAATAATAAAGAAGATGCGTTTACAAAAGATTGGAAATTCTGTCCTAAAATTCTTAAAAATGCGTCCTAAAGACATAGCTTTATCGTGATAAAGATTTCTAAGTGAACTGCACTTAAGAAACAATAAAACAGTCAACCCCTTCAACTATATTCAATAACAATGAAACTATCCGAACTAATACTTCTGATTTTCCTCTTCAACGCCAGGGTTCAGAGAACGGAGGTTCACTTTGAAGGAGTGTGGAGTCAAGGGGTTAATCCGCACAGCTGACCTGTGATCTTGAGGTCATTTTTGAAAGGAGACCTCTCACTTGAGTGGGTTTATTAGCATCCGACGCACGACGTGACTGAACACAGTTTGTGGGTAGTTTAAGTTTTATACGAGGATTTCGGAAAACTGGGAGATTTTAAGTTTGTGAGGGCAGAAACTTGACTGTGGCTTTTTTACTGACTTTTTCTTATATCTTTTAAAGATTTTTGACAGTCACAAACCATGCTTTTGAAAGCATATTTTTACAAAAACATCTTCAACAAATACAAATTTTTCCACCCACGAAATCTGTCTCCCCAACAAACACCCAAAACAACTGCACAGCTCAACCACAAACAAGATTACACTAATACATTCACACTTACACAACTATGTACTTTTATACATACACAAATACATAATACATAAGTACAAATAAAACACAAAAGAGGCATATAATCTGGCGGGCCGCAACAACCCAGTGGTAAGGTGTTGAGGAAGAAACTCGGTAACAACGTACCGCCCCCACCCGGGTAAGAAAGGGGGTTATAGGGCTGCTCCGACGGTTATTAAATAAGATGAAAAAAAATATGCAACACAGCAACACTTGTTTTATGGCGTCAGTGACTTTGAAAAGAGAGTTTTGTGAGATTCCAAGTATTCATTTGATAATATTTAGTTATTAAATCTTTGTTGAACTAAGACTGACATTTAAGTTGGGTTTGATTTTAAAGTCGATGAATGTTGAAGTCTTTAGCTATGAACCTTGTCGATAGACATGAGTACGTCTCTACAGTATAGAATTTAAGAATGACTGTCGATAATTTTTAATGCATTATCGAGGTGTAATATTAAAAATTCACACACCTTGCATTAAAGGATAATCTTTGTGTTTGTGACTGTAGATTCGAAATTAGCTTCAGACATAATGTGATAAAAAGTGTCCAATTTAAAACGAAGCCGATGTTTTAATTATGATAATTTGCATTATATTTGATAGCATAATTGGATTACTGTTGAGCTTATTCGATAAGTCGTCAAAGAAAATATCATGCTAAATTAGTTTTTTTTGTGTTTAAAGTTTCGGAAGAAGTGGGTATAAGTAGAGAACAGTAAAATTGAAAATTCATTGAATACTATTTCTAGGTCAATTATTGATTTACAGGCTTATGTAAGAACTAATCGACCTTTATCCCGCGTTGAGTGTCAGCCCTATCCATTCGTGTTGTCCCCAAAGGCATGAGTCGCGACACGGCGTCAAAGCGAAATAGGAAAAGAACATCTACCAGTGTCGTGGAACGTCACGCCATATCGATATATCGATATAGAGGTGCCGGTCGATACATATCACGCTCCACTAGAGGGGCACTATGTACAAACGTTTGGAACTAAAAGCGGTATTCATATTTTTAGTCCGCGTGACGCTTTAGTATTTTGAAACTTCTAGATATATTTTTTCAATAGTTTTTCACTATCGATTGAATGGCTAGTGTAGTTTTTAATCCGATCGAGTCGACAAAAGCTGAAGTTTTTTTAATGCGATTTGCTAATGGAAAAATGTTTGTTTGGAAACGTTTTCAACATATTTTACGCTGTGGGATTACAGCGTATGTTAGGGGCAAAGAGGATACCAGTTTTCAGTCTGTGGTTTAAAAAAAAATCTTACATATCGATGGGCAATCGCTAAGCACTTCAAACTCTTCTTCACAATTATAGGCCATCCATTTGTTAATCACTGATTGCCACGAAATTAACTTGCTTTAAAACATCCTCTCTTTTTTCCAAAGTTCAACAACCTGCACACAATTTTCAACCTTACAACCAAACACATGAAGACTAACCTCGTTTATGCTCCTCAGCAGTCGTCCTATTCAGCTGAGGAGGTAAGGGGGCAGGTATCGCAGGGGCTGCTGGTGCTGCCGGGAGTCCAGGGTACCACCACCCAGTGGCTGCTTGGCCGTTGAACATCCTTAACTTCTCGTACACGCTGTCGTTTTGGGCTGATGCCGCTTGTTCCTTTTGAGAAGCGAGGTTTCGGAGGACGCGGTTGATTGAAGACACCTGTGGGAAGGATCTGGTTAGTACTGGGTTGATTGTACATTTAGAATGGCACGTCTTTAACTTATATTAAAAATATATCGAGAAAGTTAAGTTACTTGAGTTGATATAATCTCAGCAAGGTTTTTCATTGAGAAAATATTTTGTAGCATAGAGTACATTACGCATGCTACACGAAAATAAGAACTCATATCTAGTACTTATTTACATTTTTAAAATATAACTACTTAAATGTTTAACTCTCTATTACGTTGAAGATATAGTTACTGGGTCAATTAAACAACACTCGAAGGTTACGAATATTTTATTGGTCAATTTTATTTCAGTCCAAAATCATGTTTTACTGAGAAGGAAATAACAATAACTCCCTATTGAAACCCTTGTCATAGCATTAGACAGAATCCATATCAATGAAACTACGGCGCTCATACATAACGCGATACATCACTTCTCTATCCCAAACAACTATCTAATAGGAAATAAATTGCACCTCCAACCCCACCCTTTTAACTTGCTAACACGTGTAATTTAAAATCTAATATGATTACTAAATTCCAATCGGGAGCCTCAAAGGGACACAGATTAGGGCTCCCTCCCCCTGACCGCCGCACCTCCGGGGGCCTAAAAACCCCAATATCTATCTACTTTCACCGAAAACTACGCATGCGTAAAAACCTAACTCACACAAGCATAAAACTCTATGTATGCCCATTTTAGCAGTGGTAGTTATATCGGTGGGGCGTCCCCAAGTATAATATCTGTTTTCTTGTTGCCATTGGCAACGGGGAAATGTATTTTTCCCTACGGTCGGGAAATCGGTCGGGGCGATTACAATGTACGGCTGTTCTTTGCAGCTAGGTATTTTGTTCGTAATCGAAATTTGGAATGGAAAGATGAATGGCTTTGTGCGAGTAGACGTGGAAATGTTGAGCACTTTGGAGGGCGTTTTGATTATACGGAAGAGGATGGGTTTAATTATGAATTAAATGAAAACGGTTTATACGCGTTACAAGGAATTTAAAATATTAAGAAAATACAAAGAGTAATATTATTTTTTCTATTAGATAAATAAATTTCGTACAGTCTTTTACTGACTCCTGAGACACTTAAGAAACGTAATGAAAATATAAAAGCCAATGAGGACTACCACCAGGTAAAATTCAATCCGTAAACTTCAAAACTATCTATAATTATTAAAACAAACTCCAACAACAAAACTATTACAAAATATAAGTACCATAGTAAATTGGAAGCTACACGTCTGATTTAATCCCTTGTACCACTAATGGAAGATAATGCTCTACCCAGCGCGGTAGATAACTATACACATATTGTATGTTATATTATATGTATTGACGGTATGCTATGCCGCGGTATGGCCATATTGGAAATGGTTGTAAGTTTGGAAATGGACGTGGAATGAACAATGGAGAGATAAACTGTGGAAAAGGACTCAAAAGTCGGCCATATAAATGTTTATTATATTTTTTTATGGTGTTTCCTATGGTTGATGCTAGATTTTCTTAAATAAAGTAAATAATTGTAAAAAGAAGCCTTGACTCTTTTCTCTACAAATGCAGATTCCACAGTCTGAGTTTATCTGGGAATATTTAATGATATATTTTGGCTGTAGGTATGTAGCTTAAAATTGAGTTGCCACATTTAAATGGAATGGGCTGTATACATTATGTATTAGGAGTAGCATAACTAATAAGAATTATTCCAACAAAACCACTCCAAAAACTTTAAAGGTCAAAATAGAAATTGTTCTCACACTCATCCACTAAGACTGATAGACTGATTGAAAACCAATTACCAAATTCAAATGTACCAATAGGCTAGCACAAAAAGTGGCTCTATTATATCGAAAACATTTTGAATTTCGAGCACCGACCTAACCAATAGGAGCGGTGCATTTAAACGCGAATTCTGTTCGTGACAGCCGTGCGGCCAATCAGATGGGTACACGGTAAGATTAAAGAGCGTACGTTCCTATTAGAATTTTAAAGGATTTTTTTTTTCTATTTTGCCTTCCACGTGGATATTTTGTTTGAAGTGGCTAGGAACTGACAGTTCTAAATATAAATTGAATGGGTTGGATTTTAGCGAAATTTATGCTTAGTTACTGAATAAATTAATCGATATTTAATATTAAAACGACATAATATTTTTGAAACATATTATATTATTATCTGCTTGGATTGTTAACGTGGCGAAGAGTATTGTTTCGATGAAATTATTTTTTTAAATTTAAGTTTCAAATTAGATATTGTTAACTTAATTCAGTTTAGTTTTTTATGTAGCCTTTTTATTGATTTTTACATTAAATTGTTATACAATGATGACACACATTCTGAATCAACATCTCTTAAAGTCGGCTTTTTACAACAAATACGCAGTTAATAAATAAAAAACCGGCACGTGTCTCAACAAAACTAACCTATTTTTGTTTTTTTTTTTCATAGAATATTTGTTCAGTTGTCATTATTTGAAGAATTGCCCGCCTAATCGTTTTTTCCCCATATTATTGAATTTATACGCTACGCTGAATGCAGCTGCTGTGTTTTTTAAGCTATCTATTATAGAATTTGTTTCGCTAATTGGCTGTTTTGATAGCCGATGTAAGGGGTAATTAATTTGTTAGACATATAAATATGTCAAGAATTTAATAGTGAGCGTTATAATTTTCGGAGAAAAGTCGAAGTATGGAGAACAGAGTGTAGTTTTCAGAACTTATAGAAACTTGGTGTAGGTACGTCAGAAAAGTTATTTTAAAAGATTTCTAAGTATCTTTTTTCATGTAATTATCACAAAAATGTACTTTGTTTAAATTCATTAAATAAATAAAAAAATACCGTGGGCCTTACCAAATCATAATTAATTAAAATAAATTATTAATTAAATATTACAAAACCAAACAACAACAACTGAATATGTAAAATACCTCGTATTTGGGCTTATATTCTTTGTATTGATGAGAACTTTCCACTTATATGGATAGTGACAACTATTCGTATCACTGAAAAGCAGTAAATAAAAAACTTTTTTACAAAAAAATTAAACCGACTTCAAAAAACACTAAAAAGCAAAAAAAAAACTAATTTTAGGTGCATCGGCCTACAAGTCGGTGGCAAAATTAACTTAGTAACATCCATTAGACACCGACTTCTAGGCCGATGCACCTAAAATTAGTTTTTTTTTTGCTTTTTAGAGTTTTTGGAAGTCGGTTTAATTTTTTTGTAAAAAAGTTTTTTATTTACTGCTTTTCAGTGATACGAATAGTTGTCACTATCCATATAAGTGGAAAGTTCTCATCAATACAAAGAATATAAGCCCAAATACGAGGTATTTTACATATTCAGTTGTCGAGTCCCCTCGACCTTCTCTGGTCTCCATCATCAGGTCAGCTCTAAACCTTCACTGTTGCAAAGGTCTCGTCAATACAAATAATATAAGCCCCCAAACACGAGGTAGTTTACATATTCAGTTGTCGAGTTCCCTCGACCCTCTCTGGTCTCCATCATCAGGTCAGCTCCAAACCTTCACTGTTGAATAGTACTTTCAGGCATACACCTGAGTGTCAAGTTTTTACACTATGTATGCCTAGAAGTTTCGAAGGTTGCCCTCGATTTCTCAGGGTTTCCATCATCAGATCCTGACCTGATGACTATGGGACCATTTGGCAGCTATTTCGCGTCGAACAAAAAAAGAATCACGCAAATCGGTCTATAAACCTTGGAGTAATCGATGTACATACATAGAAAAAAAAAAAAAAAAAAAAAAAAAAAAAAAACATACCGGCCGAATTGAGAACCTCCTCCTTTTTGGGAAGTCGGTTAAAAAAATACAATAAACCTTTTCTCATAATCACTCCTATATAATTTTATTTTTACACGTTTCTAACTTACGCCGTTTTCGAGTCGAGCGCACCGAATTAGTGTCCAGCGATGTGTGTAAAGGGTCCAAAACTTTCGGCAGTTTTAGACAACCGGCAATGTGCTCCGCCCGTGTGTACAGGGGTTAAAACGAGTTTTTTTTTTTCAAATATGCACAGCTTTTAAAGTGTAATGATAAAATGTTTTTTGGTTACAGATAGGCACTTAATATTTTAAGACTTAAGTTAATTAGGTTCTGCCTCTGGTGATCGCGGCAAAGATTTGTATTTGAGGAATGGTTGAGTAAAAAAATGTATCATCAAAAGTCTATTAATAACATTATAGGTCCTGCAGATATTATGTATTTACATAAATAAATACGTCCTTAATGCAACTATCTGCGAACTAAATCACACAACTAAAAAAAAAACTCTTTAAAATAAATTAAAATTAATTTCCGACACGTTGAAATAGTTGGCGGGCCCATAAGCTCGCCACTACCGTACATGGTCTGAAACCCGATCCGTCTGACACCGCTCAACTTCGTGACAGGCGGCTCTGCGCGTGCGCACTGCGTCAAACCCGGCGCAAACGCATTGTTGTGTTGAAATATCGGTTTGATATATTTGTTATATAAAATTTTGAGGTGAATGGAACAGTTTTTTGTGAATTCCGTAAGAGGGATATATAGATTACAGTTCAAGGTGTTCTCGAACAGTAAATCACTTGAATTACCAAGCAGAATAATCTAGATTTAAAAGGCCATTACTTACTTGTAAAAACAAACAACATTACTAACATGTCCGGCCATAATTACTAAGATAAACATCTAACTCGTAACGTCTAATTAAAAGCGAGCATATTATATCAAGTTTCGCGACGAGCGATAGTGTCTAGCGATCGTTTCTGAACGCGGGCGATCTCCCGTCACTATGACAGTTGACAGGTGTCACGGGCAGGGCCGCCAACATTAAAATGTGGTATTATTTTATTTCACGTGAGAATCGTTCATCATTTGTAGTGTCATGTTGGTTTATGAGAGTGGACGTGGATGCAAGGATGGTGGTTCATGTCTTTTCTTAGCAATTACTTTGTTGCATAAAGTTTTTGTAATATAAGAACAATTACAAAATGAAACAATTAAGAAGTTGATTTCATACCATCATTTCTGACCGCTTTAACATACAACGGAAGCTTAAAGGACACGACAACACTAGAGACTACAACCAACATTTTTTCACATACCTTATATCAACTATCAAATTAAATCAATTACTCGTCTAATTAGACAAAAACCTCGTAGGCAGCCCTCAGTTATGCTGGCTCACTGCACCTCATTACCCTGACCACGAACAAGGCAATAGATCATCCAGAGAACGATAGTGCTAAGATCCTCCGGCGTTGGTGGTCCGTGACACAAAAAAATATGTTAGAAAATCGACATTTACGCGGTTAATCGAATTTGTTGGGCGTTACGATCGATCAACCATATATCGATGGTTTTGTGTTTGATCTAATTTCGTGATTTGTTTGTGATTTTTGTAGATGGATGTTGATGAATTCGTAATAAAAGGTGACGTAAGTTTTTTTTTTTTAGATTGCGTTTACGAGTAATACTAAAATAGTACGTCAGTCAGGGCACACCCGAGGCTGTCAGCCGTGTTAACCTGGTGATTGTTTAATCTTTTAACCGAAGCGTAATACTTTTCATTTAGTTCACAGTCACGCGAAAGTATAAATGAAAAATATAATTTACGAAATACCAATCCGAAACTACGACCCACATGTAATACTTAATCACCTAAACGATTTCTCCCCAAAAAGACGTACAAAAGAAACATCCTCATTGAATGGAAATCCCTGTACCATTAATCTATCCACTTTTCCATGACCATTCACTATCAATCCGATACCAAAGGTATCTTCACAAAAACCATTACTATGAATACAAATACCCATACAGGAAGGGGCCTTCATCCCCTAGAATTACTATTAGTATTATCTATAAACATTTTAACGTATACAGTTAACCCACGGAGACCCGAGTTCGATTCCCCGGTGAAAAGCGATTGTAGGGTGCGGTTGTAGGGGTGTTTTTTGCAATTCTCTTAGGGAGCACAGATTGGGGCGGTCTGTCTCAGTTCATTATAGATGTTAAGTTGTTGTCGGTGATTTGGATTGAAGTGGGCTTTTTGTTGTTAAAACTATTGATAGTTTTTGCAATGTGTGCTTCAATTTTTGGATGTTATAAGGATCGATAATGTTTGGAAATATAAGATGCTCTAGTATATAGGTACATACTCATAGCTTCGCGAATCTTAAAGCAATAGAAAAAAAAAGCTTGAAAGTAATAAATATTATTTTACCTTGACTTATATTTACATGTTCAATAATAACGTATCAAAAAGATACAAAACTATTTCGATACTCATCAAAGGGCCAAATATAGTCCCCTGAGGGACGCGCGCTAAAGTACCAAATATGTCACATAGCGTGATGTAAGCGAGAGCAACAGTCTGTGACAGAGGGCTGTGGGGAGCTTTGTCCCTGCTTTAAACACCGTATTGTAATCGCCGATAATTATAGTTTCCATTTCTAAAAATATATTTTGTGTTACATCGTGTCATTTGCTGTAGTTAAGTTGTTTCTTATCAAGTCCGCCACGAATATCGTACTGCGTCTAACCCTGTGTTCGGGATTATCTGGTTGGCTGGATTTTCCCACAGCTTAGACTCTGCCACTTAAGCGGTTTCTTGGATAACTCTTTGGCTGTTGAACTTAGTTGAGAAACAGGCGCTATAATTGAGGTTAAAACAAGATTTTTGTTAATGTAATATGTGAATTATCTCTTAATTAGAGTTGTTAATGCTCTTAAAAAAGGTAAACACGTCGACACTTTAACCAAAACTAAACTAAAAGGTGTCTCCAATTACAAGAGTATTGCGTGTAAACGAAAACGAGAACGTTCATACGCCACATAATACGTACGAAGCCTCCGAAATGCCTCACAGTAGCGTTTCGGCGGTGTCAAGTTTCAGGACTAATTCTGACAGCTACAACTTTGGTAGTTTATAAATAAATTTTCCATGCTGACGCGAGCTACATTGTGTTTTATTTTGGAGATGTATGTACCTATTTATAAACTTAGGCTTTAGATGATGTTTTTTTTAATATAGATATTAAAAATCATTACAGATTTTTCTCGGACTTATCAAGACAACAAATTCTATATTATTTCAGTACTCAGTACTGTCTAAAACTAAAACATTTTTTTGGCAAGATTTCTTTCACCATTTTTTCCTCTGAAAAATTCGTCTCTAGCCTCGCAACATTCTTGTTTCAACGCTTCGACAGAATCAGCCTCCTCGGGGCGCCTCGCTCGATCGAGCTCATGAATTCTAAATTTAAATTAGGTGTCTCCAAATCGTATTTAACGGTCCTTGGGCGCAACTGTTGATTGGTTATGTTTGCCGCTTTCGTGTTCTGCGGTTCTTCCAAATCGATCTTTGTAGATCTTGAAATTTAGTTTTCTTTTTGTTTGTGCATTGAATATTAGGTATATATCTACGCTGAGTACTAGATTCTGTGTAACACATGCATTCATCTCATTGTTTCGTCTTGAATCAAGTCACAAATTATTTCTACGGTAGTAAAAAAAATCATGTTTAATTTTAAGGATTAATTTAAATTATTACTATTTCTAGGTACTCAACTTAATTCCCTTACCCTAGTATAAAATTCCCTCACATTACCATAAATATCAGTGGACTTAAAACCGTCAATTCCTATGCCATCATAAGCAGTTGACGTTAATCCGCGAGACAAGGGCAGCGATACACCTCGCTGCAGATCCTTATAGCATAACCACAAGTGTGAAAGAGATATCGAATATTCTGTGCATTCACGCGTAAACGTGGAATTATTGTATAGCGCTCTAGGAGAAAAACGGCGTATGTGACGCTCTTTTGAGAATTTGTTTTCAGCAATTGAATGATTTCTATAAGTAACGAAAATGTGTGTAGCTTTGAGTTGTTTTATTTGATGTTTGAAGTAAGACTTAAGTGTTTAGAAGCTTTAATAGAAATAAGTGTTGTATTTAGATATCTTTTTTGGGTTTGTTTATTCTGAAAAAATATTCAAATATTCTCAATTTCCAAGATTTTCTATAAATAGATAAAAATGTAGGTATGTTTATGAAAACTATGACTCATTTACCAACAAATACCTACTATCACCGTACTATGTATATTGTGTAATACATTAGCATATCCTTCATATTCAAGTAAGAACGCGGTAAGCGGTGGCGACATCACATAAGCCTCTCTGACAGTTTTACACTTACACCGTTCTGCCGGCGCGCCTTAATCGATTGTTCCACGTATTTTTGTCCGCTTTTAGTTGGTAAGAAACATCACGCCCATTCGACCGTTATGACTAGGCAGCGGAACGCACGGCATATATTCGTCCCCTTCTAACACGTGTGTGGACTATAGGCTGGTCCCTTTCACCTATTTGCCCAGTGGGCCGAGTGCGTAGGTACGACAGTCATAAAAATAGCCCCTTTGGCGCCGAATCTTCTAGGGGTTTTCGGTATTTCGATTTTGTGTCCTCTTGTTACGTAGGGTGGATAATGTAGGTATTTTTATGATTAGTTATAGGTAGAGTTTTATGTAGCGGACTGGCTTTATGTACTTAGAATTCGAAGCCTTATTTCTAGAGTTTATATGAAGACAATAAGTCGGACCTAAAGTTATGGGTTTGTATTCAGCTGTAGTATAATTTAAATCTGTATTATTTTAATCACTCTGGTCCTCAGCTACATTCAGTCAGACTAGAAGCCGACCTCAACATAGTTGGGAAAGGGCTAGGCAGATGATGATAATTTAAATCTGTACCTACTGAGTATGTCACATCAATAACAAATCTGCTGACAATAACTGTAACATGACAACAACAGGGCAACAAAACATTTTTTTGTATGCTATTGTGTCACCGAGTGTTTACTTTGCCACGCATCGTATTCACTAAACATTATAGAACTTTGACATTATTAACTGAAAAATTGGTTTGGAGTGCTTGAAAAAATTGTATGAATTTTTGGGTGTATCTTATGGGTTGCTTAGCTATTACTATTGCCTAATATTGTCTTATAAGTGCAAAGTTTGTTTCTTATTTATCTAAGAGAATTTAGTTTTTTTTTTGTTTCCTTGTTTTACTGAATGATTTACACCACAAGTTTACAAAATGATTTAATTTTTAAATAGAGCTTACTAGATACATATTGAAAGCTGACCTTAAATCGCTTTTCTACATACAAAAACTCATAAACAAATGAGATTACCTATTTTAATTAAACCTCACTTTCACTTTCCACGCTTTCCTCTTGAATAGAAGAAGCTTCACCAGCGATCCCTAAAAATTACAAAATTGTTCGCTTTGTTATTTTTTGCCATGATTGGCCGGGCAGACGTTGGAGCCGTCAGGTTCGATTACCGGCCGTGTCACATCACCAATGGCTTTATTTTATATCTTGTACGTGATATTTTTCGCAGAGAACCGTGGTTTTTATAATTTTTTTACTCCTCTCATTAATTGTGGGGTAGAATGCTGGCGGGCCTCGTTACTTTACATGGATTTTATGATGTTGTTGTAATTGCAACTTGTGGAGTTTTAATTTTTTTGCATTGCCATGGCCTAGATTTAAAGCTTCATAGTCTAAGGCTATGTGAAATAAAACATCTGTTTTGGTTATGCATGTGTCTGGCTGAATAAAACGCTATGTGAACTAAAATTGATTTTCAGATATACAAGATTGAGTGTGTTTTATATGTAGTAAATGACGATAGGTATCATAAACTTTAACCTGCGGACTTCTACAAAATACAGCAGATACCGATAAAAATAATGCACATTCGAGGACTACACTCAGTATTCACCAATATTGCCGCGCTGGGATTAATAGTTCATCATTTAAAAGGTTTTCTTTACATTTCTTTGAGCACTCAATATTACCCGAACACAATTCAACATTCAATTTGTTATTGACATAAAAGTTGACAGGACTAATAGTAGAAACGAATAGAAAAATTTATGAACTCCGTATAATGGGACAGTATTTGTATGGGTCCATACAAAAACCTAATAAAACGGCATCAAACATACCGAAGTAAAATTTTATAAGCCATCATCAATAACAGAAGGACCGTTTGTGAGCACAGTGGTCCATCTTGAAAAGATTTCGGACAATGGTCCCGGGTCCGTCCGAAACATATGCTCCTAAAATGTAAAATTGCGAAATTGGATTAAAAGAGAATTATTGTCACCGAACTTTGTCCAGATTATTTTGATGGGCGGCACAATGGGTGCTTGAGCATATGTTTTGTGAATTTAATTAGATATATCGTATTTCTGATAATATTTTGACGTTTACGTTATTGGCTTTTGTAGTTACTTGTGTAGGATCCTCATAGTTTGATTGACGTGTCAAGGCATATGTTTTGAATATTCTCTATGGAGACGATCTATTATGTCCATGTATCAACTTATCAACACAGACAGAGACTAACATGTTGGTATTGACCTGTTGTACTAGTAAGTTTGCTCCAGACAGTTAGGTTAACTTTAGCAATAGTTTCGGTATCTGATCTTGAATTACAATGATAGCTTGTTGAATATACAGAACTTAAATTGGAAATGAAAAGGCATGGCATAAAACATTACAGTGTCAAAACTTAAGAAATAGTCACTTTACAAATACTTTGAACCTTACTAATAAGGTCTGATGCACACTAAGGTTTTTAATCGCAGTTTTTCAGTAAAGCAACAAAATGCTCAAACTCATGAGCACCTAAAGTGATTATTGCAATGTCGCTCAAAAAAATACCTAGGTACTTTATGTACCTGGCCTTAAAATAAAAGAAGAATCAATACTCACACTAGGTATATTGTCGTTATTGCACACGTTTTCACTCAGCAGACGATCCCTGATCTCCCAAGCGAAGATCGAAGGGCACTCCCTCTTGTAGTCAGCAATCTTCTGGACAACTGGGGTCGTAGCCACCCTGGGCTTAGAGCCGCCAATCGCCCGGGGCTTAATGGACCCCGTTTCGTAATATCTGTGTGCAAAGCTGAATTTAGTTTGGAAGATGAAGAGGACGAATGAGCCAGTTCTTTTTTGCTCAAAGGTAGGTTGGGTCATTTTGTGGTAGCCTTGGGTTAGTGGTGTTGTATGGTATTGAGTACCTATGGGTTAGCTTTAAAAAAAGTTTGCGTGTTTTTGAAAACGTAGAGCCTAAGCTAGTTATGGTTCGAGATCTAAAATCTAAATCTAAAAAAAATATCAAATCTATAATTTTGTAACACTTTCCATTCCAAAGACACAAATAGAAGTCAGAATCCATAAATTATCCGTAACACTCTACCAAAAAGCATCACAACTTAACAACCAAACTAACAATTTTCTACAAATTATCAGAACATCCCCCATTCAAGTGAAATACTATTAAAACACAATTACAAACATAATCTCCTACATCCCCTTAACTTCAAGTACCTATACAGAACGTTGCCAAATTCCGTTTGATTGTCCTCTGAGATCATTAGAGGAAATAGTACCTTATTTTAATGCGGGTAAGGTTTTAAATGGTTTGTGATGTGCGGGATAGATATCGGATGTGTCTGATGCAGCATTGTTGTGAGATAGACATGTGTCGATATTTCGGATCTTGATTCGAATGTGTTGTTGCTATCGATGTATCGAGATGTCAGATGTTCAGTAGCAGTTTGGAACCTTTGTTGTAATCATGCTGGTTCTAAATAATTAGGTGATCAAATGTTGGCACCTATGTACTTTTTTTACCCAAGTTAACCTTGACTTTTAACTGGGTAGCTATGAGAATTAGTGGTAGCATTTAAAGAAGATTTATGTATTAAAAATGTACATGTAATTTACACGGTCGTTAACATTAAAGTTGACACAGATGAAGCTATAGAAATTGTCAAAAACATGCCAAATATTTAAGCCGAAACAAATAGCAGAGAAAGAAATAACACACGCATGCTCAAAAACCGTTACAAATAGACAATAGAGTAGAGTAACAAATAACAAACATAGTATTATCGAAATTGTCATCGATAAAGTTTATTTAGGCATTGTCAATAAACATTTACGGGGTTATTAGGCCCCGCAGATTGTAATCGCTCTCGCCTTGGGCGGATTTTGGTAAAGGGCGCTTAAGAAGGGCCGTGACTGCTTTTTAATTGAGAACCTCAAGTTGAACGAACTTTGATTATGTGTTGTGCTTTTAGTAAATATTAGAGGGCATGTTAGTAAATTGAATTTTGGGGGGATTTGGGGAGTACTTACATTTTTTTGGTACATTATCCAGTTTACACGATTTTTGGTAAATATGAGACGAAAATTAAAAATGTTATACAAACTAAATGTAGACACTCATTACTGGAAGAAGCAGAAGCTCTCTCTATACTCAGCAGAACAACTCAATATGTATTGTAACATAAATCAAAAGCAAATGAATAAATAACAATCTCACCGCCCCATTACATATTCGACAACTCATTACAAAATAATAAAACGCTACCCAAAACCAAACTTTGATCAAGTAACTAAATTGCCGGCCACAAACGAACAGAAATCGCAAACAAATTGTCGCCAAACCGAGCAATTATTGCATCAAACAATAATAAATTGATCGAAATCAGTATCGCTTGGGCCACAATACCGCCGCCACTAGACCGATGTTAATTCATTGTTTCAATTCCATTGCTCGTTCTTAGTACAATTCAATTTGCAACAGCTGTTGTCACCATTCGATGGACACTCAAGTGCGAGCAAAACTGTGCCTCATAACATCAGGGGTCGAAGATTAGATGTAGATAGGCTCCGGGCAACGAATGGCCACTTATCAGAGATTGTTTTTGAAGTGGTTATTTAAAAGTAACTGAGTTACGTACGCCCTATTGAAAATATGCCACGGGGAGGTCTGTAAACGTTATTTTGATTTGTTGCAAAAAAAAAACGAATACTGAATTAACATTTTGAATCTCTGCAGGATCCAAACAATTATTGAAATTATTATAAAAGTCCTTATCATGAAATATGGATTTTTAATACGACATCCCATGACGCATATATCAGGAATCTAAAAGTTTCCCCAAACACTGGGAATTGCGATCAAAAATGGGAATAAACAGCAGGAATTCTCATTAATTAGGAGTCCTGCTACGCTTGCCTTTCTGTATGAACTCTAAGGAACACTTTTCAACCCCTTTTCTATAGTAATTGGCAGGATAAGAATATCCAGGGGCGTGTGAGAACGATATAGGCACTTGCAGCCGTTGTGACGCTGAACGAGGAAATAGGTTCCATATAGAATGATCGTCTTTGGTTATTTTGGCTAGTATTGACAGGATGACGTTGATCAGACAGCCTTTGCTTGGGATAATAAGTGAGGGAGACATGATGAGATCAGGAAGCGTAAGGAATAAAACACTGTGGAAATAGGAATAGCTATCAATGAAAGCGTGGATCAAAAATATAAAAAAGGAATTTCGCTACCAAGAAAAACTCCAATATCATTCAAACAATACGAAATATTTCCCACAAAAAACAACTTGTTTCGCCAATATCTTAACAAGCAAAACATTACAAAATAATAGCATGTGCCCACAGGGCGATATTATAGGGTTCGCTGGGCCAAATTTATTTTTCCTATAAGATCTCTTGAAGTGGCGTCAAGCCGTCTCCCACAGTAGGGGTGCCAATTACTGCAAAATAATGTTTTTATTTTGATTTTTATTTAGGGGCGGTCGTGGGACAGCCCTGAAAGGCACACCCTATATTAAAATGAGTCTAGTTCTTTGATTGACGTCTTTACATTTTTTTATTGTTCGATTGACTTTTGACTTTTGGTTCCCATTGAATTGAGTATGTGTATTTGAAATGCTTTGGTTTTGTGTGACACTGGCTGAAAGATAAGTATAGCAATGAAAATCGTTAAACGTTGTGATTTCCATGAACTAGAATGCGTAAAACAAACAGTGAGTATTCCAACAACTGTTATAGCTTTAAAGGGATTTACCAAATCAGTAATTTAAAACCATTACGAAAACAATTCCATTACGATTAACACGAATACTCCACTGCTGGCATTTCAATAAGCACTCGATCGGAGGGCTGGAATCCTCCATGATCTCCAGATAAAATCGCAATCAAACAATAAAATTGCCGTCGAAATTAGAGCCGGCACCCCAACGCAGGCACCCGATGTCGATTCCCAGCTAGCATCCCCGCGGCGCACACGTCAACCATTCAACAAAAACAATACACTATGGGAATGCAAACTCAAACTATTGTATTGATTAAGTCATTGAAATATTCCTTAATTTTGTCCACGACAGTTTTGTCGGGAGCATTGTGCGGTTCCTTGGGCGGTATTATGGGAATTCCATCAATTTGCTAACGCGTGGCGTAAGAATTTGACCCCATCGCACTTAGACATAATCGATCCTTTGACTTTTGTTGGCTCACAATAGGTTTTGTGTGAAATAATTCGTTTATTCGTGTAATAGTATTCGTTTTAATTGTTATGGGTGCTTGTTCCTTAGTAACACGGTGGATAAATGAATTTGCAAAGAATTAGGTCTTTCTTTTCGATTTGATGGCCTTGCAATAATAAGTAAAGAATTTCAAGCAATATGTTCTTATCAAAGACTTTTCTAAATGAAAAGTGTCATTCGGTGGGTTGTAAGTAATTCAGTAGTGTCAGACTTTATGATAGATGATGCTCTTTGTATAGAAGCAATTTTCGATCTCGGGATAATTCTGGAGGCCTTGAAATTTATATAAAGGACCTATTATAACGAGTTGCCGAAGAGCGATTATGTAGATTTAAGATTTGGAGGAGTAAAAGTATTTTTAGATTTTTCTTGTGAAACTGATAAAGTGAATTGAGTACAAGATGATTAGAGTAAAGTAATATTGGTAAGCTTAAAAAAAAATTAGAATCAACGAAATCAACATAGCATTATTAGATAGCTCGTTAAACACACATGCTACTAACATTACCACAACTACAGACAACTCCATGAAATGCAAACTTAAAACCAACAGACCTGCCGAGGATCTTGGAGACGCAGCCGTTGGAGACCTGGAGGATGCGGCTGATGTCGCAGGGCCGCGCCCCCGAGTGCGCCAGCTCCACGATCTTTTGCCGCGTGGAGTCTGGCAGCGGCCTGCCGTTGACATAGACTCCACCAAGCTGGTTGATGCCGCTGTGACCGGCTGAGGAGCACCCGAATAGGGCTCCGCCCCCCATCGCCGCGCTGTGCATCAGCTCATCTGTAATGTTTGGTGGTGTTAATGGCATGTTCGTGGAAAGTTTGTTTTTGCAAAGTTATCGTCAGCTGTGAAATGTGAGGTAACCTCAAATATTAACCAAAATACATTTAAGATCTTCATTTTACCTAGCAATTAGATTCTTTACCTGGTGGACTTAACACACTTTGGAATAGATTTTGATAGATAGATATTGCAAATAAAGTTCAATCGAATTCCCTTTGTGGCCATACGAAAAAGATCTTTGGATCTCAACAATAAAACTTCACATCTGCACCACTTCTGACGCTTCCTCAATTTTATTTAAGTGGTATCCTCATGTATAGAATCATCCTTTGATATTATCTCTTAGACAATAATCTGCTCCAACTATAGACCGCGGCCATCTTTCTCTAAAAAGGGTGTAAAAAACTTAACCCGTTTAAAAAAATAATCCGCTTTGCGAAAAGTATCTTCAATAAAAAAGGGGTTTCGCGGTGCACGATAGAAAACCACAATTTTTATCTAATCTTTAAAGATACGAAGATATTTTGAAGTTCATTGTTTGGAGGAACCGTTAATACGGTTTTTTATTCGGCTTCGACATTTTTGGGTTTCGATATTGTGGACGGCAAAGTTTTTTTAATTGCAATCTGTTTTGCAAGATCATCTCAGACAGATCTTTAGATAATTAATTTTGTGTCATTGATATGTCGAAACATACACTTTTAAACCTACCCTCACATATCCATCTAACAAAATTACTCCAAATTATGAATACATGGATCCTTTAATCGTGCGCCAAATTAGACGGTTGGTCCGTCCACAATTATAACCACGCGAACTGTTTACAAGCCAATAGTCTTCAATAGGAGTGCATTAGGTCGGATGAGCTCAACCGTTGGTCTGACAATTCTTTTTTATCCACCCCTCACAAACACGCAGTAAAAAGTGAACAATTGGATGCAATTTGTGGGCGAATTTGGGCCAGGCCCTTGATTAAGGCCCTAAAGGGTGGGGCCTCTAAGTTCATTGTTTTGGCCCGTCAATTTTTTGCGGTCGCCTCGTGTATAATTTTCGCAGTTCGTGCATCGAATCCGGAGCGAGTGTCTTTTGTTTTTTCTATTCTTTTTTTCTTTCTGGGGATTTTCTTATTGGTGGATAAACGATTTAGGGAAATATCACACGCACGTCAGAAAAAGTTCAATGAACTTTTGGTTGAAATTTTTCCTCAGTTTATGGCATGACATTTGGGAGGCTTCTGGTGTCAAAGACAAGAAACAGTTATGTCAACAATTTTGACTGTCTACTCGAACAGTATGAAAACTAGTTTTTCGTCCAAGTTTTGTACCTACAGCTACACCAAAAAATAAAAACAATTTCCACCAGAACCTAAACCCACTTCCAGCCGCGGACAAATTAATAAGCAAGTCGTTCGCCAATTAAGTGTGCGTTTCGAGTGGCGAGTTGGCGCGTAGTCGTTGTTAATCGCGCTGGCGTACACCTTGCCGCCGCTCTAACAAGCGCGCGTTAAAAGAACAATGGACAATCGTAGGCCCACCCTGCGGAGTGAGGAGGTTATGGCAGAAGCGGGAGCGATAGCGGTTTTGTGTGTTTGAGGCGAATTTGGTAAGTTTTTTGGTGTTGGTTGTTGCAATGTGTTAGTGTTTTCGTTGTAAGGGAAGTTTGGAGGTGAGTTTGTTAGAATTGAGCAGTTTAATATGAGAGCAACGTGGTAAACAGACTATTGGACCGTCTAAGTATTGTTGTCATCAGTGACATGAAGAATTCTCAGAATTCAGTGACCAAGCGTGTGTTTTATTTACCTATAGGTACATTTTCTTTCACTCACGATGACAACAATAACTGTGTTTTCAGTAAATAAGTCATGGTCAAGTTAAATGAGTAATGTAGCTCTCTACAAAATAAATAAAATTTCTACATTGAAAAAATACTGCTATGTATAATTAATTAAACCTATTATATACTATATTTCTTTCACAGATTCTAATGTATGACAAAATCGCTCCCGCTCTCGCTCCCATTGCGTCCTGTTGTCACACCCACTGTCGGCGCAAGTACGCATGTCGTGTGAGGGAGTGTTTTAATTTCAGAGGTGCAATTTATTCGAGCGATTTATTTTTAATCCCCGTTTTTATGGGTGCGACGCTATAAATTTCATTTATAGTTGTTGTTATTTATTTTTTTAGTTTTTTGTATGTGTCAAGGTACGTATATGTACCTATATATGTGCTTGTGTGCGTGGTTTTATTGCGAATAATTTCTGGATGTGACATTTATGTACTGGATGCGTGGTTCGGGTGTAACAGGAAGATTTGTTAGTGGTAAGTTTTTGTGAATGGGAAGCAAATTGTGACTCTATGAGCGTTGTGTAAGTTCTTTTATAAGTGGTTATGCGTTTTGTTCAGTGATAATTAGGATGAATGTTTAGAGTTCTAAAATGAGTCGGTGGTTTTTCCTATCGTTTCTAACAAGAAAAATAACTCCGCATTAAGCATCCAACTTATTTATAGAAAAATCTTTTTCTAATAATTTATTATCTATGGCACAAAAACAGATAAAAGCAAACAGATAAAATGACTGAAAACATCCCCTTAACATTTACTTAACGTAGCACAAGAACTGTCGCTAAATACTTAGATAAAAATATCGAAATTAAACATTAATCAAGCTTTACATAAATACAGACAGTACATAGGGGTTGCAACCCTGTCTGCGGCACACCTGGTCGCATCCCCCACTTAAATACCCTTCTTATTATTATTTTGTATCTGTTTTTGAATTGCTTAAATCTATAGGGGAGGTTTAATTGTACGCTAAACGTATAGTCGCCATGTTGGATGCGCTGAAGCTTGTCAAACGATTTGAATTTGGAACGGATCGCATTAATTTCTGTTACCATAGAGTATTTACTTAAAGTTAAACCTGTTTGGTGCAGAGATTGGTGCTAGAGGATTAAAAAGGACAGTGGGTTGTTAAATCATTTTTGTGAAGCTTTCTATGTGAAAGTGTGCACCTATGATAGACGTTTAATTTCAGTATAATAAGGACTCTGTGTATTTACAAAACATTCTAAATACCTAATGTATCTTAAATACATTGGATGATAACTCTCGCATAAGCATTGTAAGTGTCTATTAGCTGAATTGTCGTTTACTAAACCAATCATATTTTTCGTTTTGGCTTTAACACACTTATTTTCAGTACCTTCCTGTACTAAAAATAAACAACAATTTCCATCATATTTTTTTCAACTTTTTATCGCAAAAAAACGTTGCCAAATCTATTTCTATACACATACTATGCAGCTTTGTTTCCTCATGACATAATTTATAGTGAATATCGTGGACCACGCCCCGTTTTGTGAATGCGTGACAAAAAACCGTCATTGACTATCGTTGTCTATAAGCTATCCCTTGATAGTCTAGTTGATAGGCTAAAAGAAACCCTATGTCTGCGCAATAAGGGTGGATTTTGTCTGGTGTTATGTGAAAATCTTTGGAGTAGAGTTAAGTGTGTAGGCAGTTTTTAAGATGGAGTGCTTTTATTACATATCAAAATGCAATAATCTTAGAAATTAGTACTCTATGCTAAAAAGGCATACCTAAATGTATTTTAAAGTAGGATACTTATTATAAGTAAGAAGCTCCCTTTCATATTTATCATCATCATCATCAGCCTATCGCAGTCCACTGCTAGACATAGGCCTCTCCAAGTGCACGCCACTTTCATATTTATGATCAACATAAATTTTATATGTTTCTATTACCTAAGTATAAAAATATATCATGTTTTGCTACCTTAAACATAACGGTATTTTGTATCCAAATCAAAACCGATCAAATCCGTCAAAAAACTAAACAAAAACAGATTTAACCTAAAACGCAAGCTTATTGTCAAAAACATAACAATTAGTCAAATACTTAAAGAATTCATAATCCAAACTGATTAACAATAGTTTTGATATCTTCGGACAAAAGACTGAAACATTGTTCTTTGCAAATTGTCATCGAGAGAACAGTTAAGGACTATTTTAAGTTGGTACTAAGTACTGTCTTAACTTTAAGGTAAACGTCCCAGTAACCGTTAAGTTTTGAACTTCACCAACTTTGCTGGTATGCTATGCTAACACTAGAAGTCTTACAAAAAAAATAATTACATGACTAGAGAGACAATTTAAGCTAGTTTTATTGTAATATACTTTTTTAATTTTATATTGAATTTTCTTTAACAAAGATAGAAAAATAATAAAAAAAGGGCTAGTTGTACCAGTACCCGGTAGATTTGTACTAGTAAACGTTAAATTGTCCCAGAATCCGGTAATTTTCAACGCAAATTTGAACTCTACTGGCTTACGATAAGGTTCACAGAAATACGATTTTTGCGTTTCTGTGTAAAATATATAAAGAGGGGCAAAGAAAAAAACTTCTTTCTTTTTTTATGTAATTAGATAAATAAAATTATAAGTAATAGTTGACATCACGAATTTGTTTCTATTTGAAGAAAACAATAATTTTGGTTTCACCTTTAGATGTAACCGTTACAATGGAGCAGTCTATAGAATAGCGGCCGCGTAATTTATCATCTAACGACGACCGTGGGATACCGTACTGCCTGATTGTCGCTGAAATGGAGGCACTGCCTCCGTGGTAAAGGCCACGAAGATATGGTCTTCTGCCTATCAGTTATGGCTGTCTGAAAAAAAAAACTTCTAAATTCATATCAATAGGAAATCCCACTGTGGATTAGCAGCGGCGAGGGAGTGTCTGACTTTTCCTTCGCAGGCCTTTTATGTACCAGGGCCGCGGTAACTCTTTCGAACAATCAGCCCCGGCAGGCCTTGGACCTGCTGGGCCCCGCTTGGGGTTTGCTGACGTCAGGTACTTCATCACTCGCTGAACGCCGATGGGAACCCCTTCCACCGTGACGACAGTGAAGGGGAAGGTGGCCCATCCCGAGACCCATGAAAGCATATGGCCTCGGACTTGTGCAAGGTCACCTCCAGTCCCAGCAGCTGGATCCTTTCGATGGCTGTCGCAAGCCCGCGCATCATTTTGTCGACCGCCTCCTGGTGCGACCTTTTTTGTGCCAGTACCAACGTGTCGTCACCGTCAGGATACTACACTGACGCTGCTTGGGAGGTCGGCGCGCAGCACCCAGTCGTAGCCGATGTTCCACAAGAGCGGCCCCAGAACCGATCCCTGGATCCCGCCAAGACGACCATCCCCCCCCCCCTCCCGGGAAACAGCGTCCCCCGTCGTAAGAGCGCTCACGTGCATGATGGCGTCCATCGTTGACAGCCCCTTGCGAAAACCATGTTGGTGGACCACTAACATGGTTGGTGGACACCAGCAAGGTTCGGCCCTGTCCCCCCAAGAAGTTTTACGAGGCGAATTGCAACGTCTCTGTCAAATAGCTTGCCCATCTCGTCGAGCAGCACAATGGGCCGGTATGCGGACGGAGAGTCCGCAGGGCGCCCCGGCTTCCGAATGAAGACCAATTTCCCTGTCTTCCAACTAAGTGGGAACTGGCCCCTCTCCAAACATGCGCTGACCAGGCAAGCCATCAGGCCTTGGGGCGATATTTTTGATTTTCAGCCTGGCTACCGCCACTCTCAGGTCCACCCCAGTCACCTCGGGGATATCGTCGTCTTCGGGTGTGTGGTCCAGTGTTCCCCGCACGATGGGAACAGAGCGCTAACCTCCTGCTCCACCATCTAAGGCCGAAGACTAAGTCGGCGGGGGGCCCATGGGTGGAGCTTGCCCCGCACCATTTTGTATGGGCGCCCCCACGGATCTCTGTCCAGAATACCCAGCAACTCCGCATTGGCCAACTCCTTAGCCTGGATGATGGCCAGTTGGAGGGCGGTGTTCGCAGCTCTACATCCCTCGTACAGCTCTATATCCCTCGTACAGCTCTACTTCCCTGGCCTCCGCATCCGGAGGGCGGTTGCGAACGTCGAACGCCTCTCGAAGAGACGCCAGCTCGCTAGACCACCAGTGCATCTGGCGTCGGGCGCGTCCTGGCAGGACTCGGGGCATGGCCATGTCGCAGATCGGCCATCGGCCATCCGCTGTGCGAGCAATATGGCCTGCCCATTGCCACTTCAACTTGCTAATCCGGTGGGCTATATCGGTGACTTTCGTTCGTCTACTGATCTCCTCATTTCGGATTCGATCACGTAGAGAAACCCCGAGCATAGCCCTCTCCATAGCTCGTTGAGCGACTTTGAGCTTTGAGATGAGACCGATAGTGAGAGACCACGTTTCGGTGCCGTAAGTCATCACTGGTAACACACACTGATTGAAGACTTTCGTCTTGAGGCACTGAGGTATGTCGGACGAAAAGATATTGCGTAGTTTCCGAACGCTGCCCAGCCAAGTTAGATTCGGCGGTTGACCTCTTTCTCGAAGTTGGACCTACCTAATTGGACTACTTGTCCTAAATAGATATATGAGTCAACAACTTCAAGTACCGAACTTCCAACAGAGACTGGGGTGGGCTCATCATGGACATTTGACAATTTTCGTCTTGTCCATGTTCATTTTCAGGCCCACCCGTTGTGAAACTCGGTCGAGGCCATCGAGCATCATACTGAGTTCCTCCATCGACTTTGCCATGACTACGATGTCATCGGCAAACCGAAGGCTTTCCATTCCAGGAGCTTGAAGGCGTCTTCCATTGCGGCGGTAAACAGTTTCGGGGAGATAACGTCCCCCTGTCGTACGCCTCTTCTCAATGGAATCGGCTTCGTGCTATGCTCCTGTACTCGGACCGACATGGTGGCGTTATTATACAAACACTTCAACACCTCGATGTACCGATAGTCAATATGGCATCGTTGGAGTGACTCAAGTACCGCCCATGTTTCCACCGAATCGAAGGCTTTCTCATAGTCCACAAACGCTAAGCATAATGACAAGTTATACTCCTCGGTCTTCTGTATAACTTGCCGCAGCGTATGGATGTGGTCTATGGTACTATAGCCTCTTCGGAAACCGCTTTGTTTGGGAGGCTGGAAGTCATCAAGCCTGTGTTCGAGACGGTTCGTGATAACCCTTGAAAACAGCTTATAAACATGGCTTAGAAGTGTGATGGGTCTGTAGTTCTTCAATAGGCTGTCATATAAATACTTACTTTAAAAATATTTCTTGTGACTGCAACCGGTGAAATATGTAATTAATAAATAAAATATAATACTTAAATTTGTATACATATATGTATAATATTTACACAATACACAAGATACTTACTATAGAATTACAAGTGTGAAAGAAACTGACAACTTTCGATTTCAATGTTTTGTCGCCTGAAACCTGAAGAAACGTGAGGTATGCCATGGCGCGATCTCATGGTGGCCTGGCGGGAGCGACTGTCGCAACCCAGTGCAGGGCACGCCACCATCGTGGCGGTAAGTCCCCTCTTTGAGGAGTGGCTCGGGAGGAGTCACGGCGCCCTCACGTACCGCATGACGCAGGTCCTCACCGGACACGGTTGTTTCGGGAGGTACCTGCACCGCATCGGTCGTGAGGAGGCGCCCGGGTGTCACCATTGTGCGGACAGCCCCGAGGACACGGTGGACCACACAGTCCAGGTGTGCCCCGCATGGGAAGGGCACCGCCGGGTCCTCGTCGAGGCTTTGGGCGGCGGCGACCTTTCGCGTCCGGCCCTGGTTCAGGCCATGGTCCGGGGCGAGAGGGAATGGGATGCCGTCGCCTCCTTCTGCGAAGCGGTCATGCTCGAGAAGGAGGAGGCGGAACGCCAGAGAGTTCGCACCTCTCATCCCGGCCGCCGCGCTGGACCAGGTAGACACCATGGGCGCCGGGTGTCGCGAGATGACTCCCGGCCACCGTAGGCGTGGGTCTGTGGGCGGTGAGTTCGGGTGGCTCATCGTCCCTCTGTCTGCTTAGACGACAGACCCGTGTCGACGGCGCGCGTTGTTCCACGCGCTCCTCAAAGAGATGTCAGCAACCCCAGCGGGGCCCAGCAGGGCCAAGGCCTGCCGGGGCTGCGGGTTGTTTGAAAGAGATACCGCGGCCCTGGTACATAAAAGGCCTATGACGGAACACGACGGTTTTTAGTCAGTAAGAGTCTGACACTCCCTCACCGCTGCTAACCCACAGCGGGAGGGGTCATTTGATGATTTTTAACGTCGGAAAAAAAAAAAAAAAAAAAAAAGGTATGCCATGGATTTCTGACTCTGAGGGTCCGTTAGGGCAGTATAATTAAAAATAATGCCTCAAATGTCGGAACCACGGTGATAAATTACTAAATCAAGAGTTTATATGATAGAAATTACACATACAAACAAAATTGTAGTGAATCGAAGGAAAAGAGAACTTAACAAAAGGCAATAAGGACGATATCGGGTTTTGCATGCAACTTATAATGCAAGTCCCAATATCCGGAATTATATTCGACGGTTCCAAAGGAAAATGAGACTTATTTCAAGGTATTAAGTACACAATAACGGGTTTCGGTACAACGTCTGCTACCGGGTTCATCGTGTACCAATAACCGGTAAAAAAACTACAATTTTAACGGGTATTGGGTCAAGTAGGGGTTTGTTGGTACCAATAGATGTGAACGGCAAAAAAAAATATTTCTCAGTCAGATTCAGCACAATTTAAAGGTTACATCGAAAAATAATATATTCAAATATTTGCAAAAATTAACACTCTTACTTTAAAGTTATCCGTCTCAGAATGGCTAGCTCATCAATGCGACGTGGTAGCTTCGGAGTTCACTGTCTGAACTTTAGTTTTTCACATAACAAACTTTTGTCACCGTATATTTTCGAAGATATTAAACTTATTGGACAATATTGCCTTTATAATAGTACAAAATATTACTGAAAAGGTAGTGCCATACGCAAACTTTACTTAATTGTTGCTAGAAAAATGCAATAAGCAAAAAACTGACTTTTAACGGGTACTGGTACCTTAACGGAAATAGGTGCTTTTCCCTTAGTTTCAAGGATTATGTAACCCGACTGTATTTAAATAAAAATGTTGTTTTAAATATAGCTAATAGTGTTATTTTACTAAGGTTTATTTATTTTTTGGTTAAATTAGTAGTTTAGTTAAGTGCATTTCAGTAAACAAGATTTCAATATTCAATTTAATGATACACACTGTAGACTTTTAGTCGGCCGATAGTTGGTTCGGGCTCATAAATCAGTATGGAAGATGAATGGTAGTACGCACATAACAACGATCAAGTATTGAGTCGGTATCAGACCATTGAAATACTTTGATTAAAAATCCTACAAATCGGGTCCACTGTCGGCCCACTAAAAGTTTGTAGTGTAAAACTGATTGATTCGAAATCCAAACAACATTAATTCAATTGTTTTCATTAAACATTCATCAAAACACCAATAAATTTTGATTTAAACGTAATAATTTAGGACCAACCAACACAAGCCATAATACGACCAGGAAATATCCTAGCTATTCTAAATTCAAAATTTGAATATTCAAAGCGTTCTATCGGACACAGTCAGCCCGAAGCGGAGTACTCAATCATTAAAATTCCCACAGTGCAGCAACAAAGAAAAGTCTATTTATCCCTCTCCAACAACTGTTTTTCCGGTCTATTTGTCTTTATCTGGCGTTTAATGTGACACAATTGTCGCATGCTCCGTTTGCTTGGCTTGGCTATGGTGAAACATAATTATATTTCTGTTATGCTTTAGCCAAGTCACCGGTTTTAATGGATTGAGGTATATTGTGAGGTTCTGTTTGCGATTTTAGTTTCCGAATTCTGTTTAGGGACTTGTTTTGATAGTTGAAGTTTCGCTTCTCGAATCGGCAAATCTATTTCAGGTTGAATAGGTACTTATCATTCAGACAAGTTTGATGTTTGTAAATTTTCTTAAAGGTACGTAAAAGTTAAGTTTTTTGTACAAAGATTATAAGAATTTCACCATTCATTAATATAAAAATGAAATTGTGTGTATACATAATATAATTTAGCAAGGATAACTTCTTCCAGACAGTATTGCACTTTAAGATACTGTCCAGAAACTCATAGACAAGCGTAATTGCGACTCAAAAGACGTTGCAACCAACAAAACATATACATTAAACCGACAAAGCGGCTTCAGTAAACTGTAAACTCGTATTTACCAAAAGGTCAGTTAACTTTAACGACTTGCAAACTTGCTAAGTTACTCTAGCTACCTTTAGTAGGCTATGTAAATGAAGATTAAGTAGATCTTTGAGATGCAGAGACAAGACGTGTTTGTGGTACCTATACTTGCAGAATCTATACTAATATTATAAAGCTAAATAGTTTGTTTGTTTGTTTGCTAATCTCAGGAACTACTGGTCCGATTTGAAAAATTCTTTCAGTGTTAGATAGCCCATTTATCGAGGAAGGCTATACTTAGGCTACTTTTTATTCGGGTTCGTGCAGAGGTTCCCACGGGATACGGGCGAAACCGCTGGCAGAAGCTAGTCAATAAATATACGTATACTGCGTTACTTTCGTCATCAACTTCATTGTCAAACAACCTTGTCTCCAAGATGCATGATGGAATCTGACATGAATTCAATAGTAGACTAGAGGAACAAATAAAGAAAAACCATTTATTGTTGCGAAAAAGGTGGATTTCTAGAGTTATAATCATCTATCTACACATATTTAGTTATTAGTGTTATAGTAATCCGCACTTAGTCTTCAGCTTCTTCATGTACCAGCCTTTTTTAATTGAGTTCATATTTTCAGAGAACATCCAACAAGATGTTCAGAGATAATTTTAGATCGTTAATAGCAAGGGAGAAATCACAAAGGATCATAATCTGTTCGATAAGATAATATTAGAAATTATAGGCAAAGCTGTTGCAATTTCACTTGCATTCTAGAGGAACTACTTTCTATTCAGTTCCAGGTAAGGTTAGATCTCGTGCTTTTAATAATGGCGTCCACGGCCGATTTCGGCCATGGCGGCTGTTCTCATTTAAGAAGATCAGCCAGCTGCGCAGGACACATTATAGTGCACAAGCATTTGCGCAGACACAGGTGTACTCCCTATTCCTTCACTCTCATAACCCGATGGGACGGCAATCCGACACGACCGAAAAGAGATCAGGCGCAGGACCAACATTTACGTGCTCTCCGATGCACGGGTGAATCAATACCAACTTCCAGACTACGGGCTGCTTTGTGAAAGTTTAAGAAAACCCACAAAGCGATTTCGGCCCGACCCGGGAATCGAACCCGAGACCTCGAGCACAGCATCCGCGCTTGCGACCACTAGACCAACGAGGTAGTCGTCGTCTCGTGCTTTTAGTTTTGAAATGTCAACAGTGGACCCATATTAAATAAGTACAATAATATTTGTTGACTAAAATTAACTTTACATTATGCTTACGTTGACGTATACATACATGATATAACGGTGTATGTACTTTTCATGATATAGGTAATCCTACTGTTTTGTATTGAATGCTAAAATATGAAACTTTTTTTTTCATAGTTTGCATTTTACTGTACCTAATATTGAAACAGTGGATGTGTTTGATGCCATTTTTGCAGTTTTGTTTGGTATATTTTGAGTAGAGAACGTTCGTAAATAGTAGACTAGTATGTAAGTGTTAAACGTAATTATGGGTCCTTTGGTGTGATTCTGTAAGACTTCATTCTTAACTTCGCATCTGAATCCGCCGTGAGTTTCGTGATTGGCATTCTCAAACTACACTAGCGCTACTCTTGCGAGCGTGTTTGTGAGTTGATTTGACAGATAAAGTATGAGATGACTTTTAGAACGTTTTGAACCGAATGCGAAGTGAGAGTGGATAACGAAGTGAAATGCGAGTTGTTGTCTGAATTTTATAGAATCGACGTACTTAGCTACTTGGAATAAATAAATTTTAATTTTGATTAATTGGAACAATGTTGTTGACTATGCCTACTTACTATAAGAGTAGTATGACTATATGAGTGTATCTACAGGATTTGTGGTTGTAGTAAAAATTAGGTTCTGTTTGCCATCAATTTGTTAAGTATGTAACTGTTTTAGATTTTAAATTAATACATACGTAGATGGACAGTCTCAATGATTCCCTGCTGATCTGAGAACGAAGAAAAAATATTGGTGAAGTATCGTCTATGGTTTACAAACTACTTAAACGGAATTTTACGAAACTATAGTTAAAAAAGTTACTGCGATTTTGATTTATATGGTGTGTTTTTTAAAAGGCAGTAGAAGTGTAAATTCAGTAAATATACATAGGTATGTAAGTATATACTCAAAGTTTTTTTCCAAAACATATAAAAAACAAGAAGGAATCTACTCTTTGGTCAAAAAGTGTTGTCAGCAATTCAGAAAAATCTTATCGAAAACTTATCGATACTTTTCAATCTTTCTTCGTCCAACTTTGTTACTTCAAGACTTCTAGTTGTAATTTACAGTGGTGTTTACCTCGGAACTGAAACTTGATGATACACAAAGGCAAGTAACCGATGCACGAGCGTATTTGCCACGAAAGGTTAATTAACTTTAACGGCTTGCAAAGTTAGTCT
Source organism: Helicoverpa assulta (assembly GCA_963856015.1). NCBI lineage: Eukaryota > Metazoa > Arthropoda > Insecta > Lepidoptera > Noctuidae > Helicoverpa > Helicoverpa assulta. Next base: position 7,547,837 of record CAWLCW010000027.1, read on the forward strand.
GACAAGTCGGATCGACTGAGCTGGCGGTAAAACACTTGAAGATAGGGATGTACCTAGACGGTGGTGGATCAATTTTTGTACTCGATAGTTAGTTTTGCGTGTTTATGCATTATTGCAAGTAAAGTAAGGGCGACCTGACTGAAAATAAAAATTGATGAAAATGAATATATTGTAGGTTTTAAAAGGTCATAAGTATTATGTCATTCGTTTGTTTGAAAATGACAGAAACAGAATGAACGTGGCTGTATGGATGAAGTTATGCCGTTTTATATGAAAAGAACGTAGCGCAAAATTAACTTGCTTTTGTGGTCTATGTAATTACTTACGACCTATGTAAGTAGTTTTTTAAATAATTAAATATAGCTTATTTCTCCAAAAGGTATTATAAGAAAGAAATAGGCTTTCTTGATTGACTGCAAAGTTGAAATAATTGTCTTAGATATTACAAAAAAATTTGATAGTTTTCGCTTCGGAAAAAATAAGTTTTGAATATTTTAAAAACCTTCGCTACAAGCATAGACAAACTACCAGTATCTATCAAAACTGTTTTCATTTAGCAATAAAACCTCATTATATTATAGAGAATTTTTTTCCCTGAACTACCGCATCGTATATTCTTAGGTCAGCTAAGTTTAACTTGCAAATTGGTAACTTGGGACGGCGCTAACTTAGCACTGCAAAACGCTTGTTTACAACTGAGCAGCTTCTCGTATATTTAAGTAGTTTTAATGCCTTTTTTATTATTTAGGATAGGTACTAATATTGTTTACTAAGTCGATAAATTAAATATAAAAAAAATATAATATGGATAAATCTTTTTCAAGATCTTTTTATGTAAGTATTCGAATGATAATAAAAATGAACTTATATAAGATCCTGATGTGGGCTTTTCTTTGAAGGGATGTGTAGTATATTTTGTCTGAATTATTAATATAAAATTGATAGTGAAGTGATCCTATGATGTTATACATAATTTACATAAAAGAAACAATATCTGCAGTATTCCCATAAATCTTCCATCTCGGCTCTAAAGAGATTTAGCAATTTCCAAAAACAAAAGAGTAACAAACTCACGTTTGAATTTAAAATATTAACTCTTCAATCCAAATTATCTAAGTGCACCTTCAGACAATACAAATCAAATAAAGCAGGACCACTCAACCCTCTTAATAAGCTTTGAACCAAAACCGTCTGTGCAGGCACTAACTTGTAATAGGTACCTACCTACTAGGTGCATTTGATTAAGTCTACATGCGGATAAGTCCGGCTGGTCGGCGTGAGGTCTGCTTACACTGGTCTTGTGGCTTGTTCCCACCTATTCCACAAATTCTTTCCGAACGGGTCCAAAGCGAAAAAAACAATTCTTTAAAAATAATAAAATCCTTCCCCCGGGCTCCAAAAGATTTTAAGTAAATTATATGTAAGTACGTAATTTTGATATTTTGCTGACGATACACAATATTTTTTGGAGCCTGTGGAAGGAATTTGAAGGTATATTTTAATTTATTTATTTTGTTCTACAACATTTTGGACCCAAGAGGAATAAATGAGTGAAAACTTTTCTATCGGAAAACAATGGGTTTGGATGGGTTTGGAAACAATGTTTTGGAGTAAATGGGAACAAGCCGTTTTTCAGCTGCCAGGGTAAGAGCGCGGGCACACTACTAAGTTTTAGTCGGCCGATAGTTGATTTGGGCTCATAAATCGACTGTATAGTTTGCAGTGTGCGCGCAGGCTAATGGTAGAAAGTAACGAGATGTAGAGAGAAAAGTGCCCTTATTGAAGATCAGATGGTCAGTGGTAAAATATTATTGAAATGGTCTGAAATCACTATTGATTTGCTGTTTCCTTTGATTAACCTATGAGGATAAGCTACTGAAAAAAACTGTTTTGTTACTGATTGGCTATTTCCCTAATAATAAAACTGAACTACTGTATGTATCAACTTTATTTCATTTGTGTGTGAACACCATTAATATTATTGTTTGTAGTTTGTATGAGCATTTCGCGAGATTTATCCTACCAAAGAAAAAGATAGAAAATATTTGCACCACATTTTCAGAAATCTCCATTTAAAAAAGTATGAAAGAAAACTTCGAACAAACATCTGACACAAACTTCCATTCAAAACGAGATTCAATCGAGAACCACTAGTTGTACCAACAAAACCAAATCCAAAGTCTCTTAGTTAGGAAGCTAAGTTAGCTCTTACGTAGTAACTTGTATAGTTGTAACTTAACTGTAGTAAACAAGTAGTAACAAGCACCTAGTTAACACTTATTGATACTTAGCGTTGACTTGAAATCTTCGTCACTCTTTGTTATCACGGCTAAGTTTCCCAGTTTGCATTTCTCACAAAAGATATGGACTTCCATATCGCTATGATATTCCAGTTTGTTATAAAGTTTATTTTGTAAAGACTGTCTTGGTTTTTGTGTTACGTAAGTAATTTTGTTCAGACTTTGTTAGGTCTTGCTTGGTAAAGTATTAATCTTAAACAAGGTGAGGTTATTTATATCGCTGAATTACTGAATGGAATCTGTTATGAGGTTTGGAGAAAATATCTACAAAGGTAAATTTTCTGTGTGTTTTTAGATGCTGAAACTAACTGGCTTTTTAGAATGAATGAAAGACAGTGTGAACGTACCCTTATGCGGCATCTTCCAGAAAGCCTCTGCCGCCGTGGTTGGTTCCCGCGGCGGCGCGACCAGCCCGCCGACCAGCGTGGTGGCGGCGTGCGCGGGCGCCGGCGCCGGCCGCCCCCAGCCCCCGTGCAGCGCCACCCCGCAGACTTCGCCCCACACCACCCGCTACCCCCCAAAACACCCCCTAACGCCCCCACCACAATCTAACCCACAAATGTCCACAATGCGCACGCGCACCCAACTTTAAAACTTATGCGGCATTGCTTCGTGACCTGCGAACAAAGAAATTCACGTTTAAAGAAATTTATTGACCCCAATCCAACATTAGACAATCGCATCATCAATTACAATCAAGGCTCGTCATTACGCTCCTTTGAAGCCTTCGTTCCCCGTCTCGTTTTCACTTGCAGTTTTTTGTGGTCGAGTGAGGGAGGCCAGAGATACTAATTGGTAGATGATGCTGCTGAATTGTGTGTTAGTTGGAAAGCGCCATCTATTGTTGCATAGTACAAATAGTCGGTCAGTTCGTGAGTGCCGATAATGATCGATGTTAGATGGTAGTAATGAAGTTAGATGCGGCGATATTGTGTGCGTGCCACCCATCGAGTTCCGAACGGTAGTCGGTCCCGTACGTTTTTGTTTCATTTTATTGTTTGACTGAGATGTCGGCGATTAGACCATGTGAGATTCCTTACATAATGTGTAACGTGATTTTATTCAGAGAATTGCGATGCGATTTGTTCGAACATGTTACGCTGATCGATTGATCGATTGATAAAAGTTTGACGTAGTAATTTATGATTTATTGCTAAAACATTTCACAACACTTCTTTATTAGACCTGAGTAGAACTGTTATTAATATCTACGACGTTTATTATAGAAGTATGTGTAAAAAATAACCGTCTTTGCATGAATCTGAATATAGGTACAGTTTTTCAGTCAACAACATTTTTCATGTGCGTACCAGAGAGCAGTATCTTTGATCCACGAATTACATTCAATTTTATTAAGTAACATTTATTCGGATGAACGAAAAATTGATCTTGATTTAAGTAGGCCTACATCATAAAGAAAATAAAAATCTTAGTAAGAAGGTAAGACATGACATGAAAATTCGATAAAAATATATCTCAAGAGAATACTCGAACTCTTTATAGGCAAATCCACTATTGGTATTACATGAGTCACATCGTCACAGGTAAAGTATTGGGAGTTGGCATTTGATCTTTTCAAGCTGCCGATCGAATGAATTTACTTTGATATTTTCCCCTTCAGAGGTACAATGGCCAAAAGGAGGTTGGGGTCGCCTAAATTGAACTCTTACTTTGAGCCTAGTCAAAGCAAGGGTCTAAAGTGGCACGACTAATATAAAGTCACCGAGTATTGGCGTGTGTTTGGACACTAATAGAAAGACCTCCTCTTTGATATTGGGTAGGAATAGGTGTGCCTCATAAGTTGTGTGAAGTTTCATATTTTGATTGGATTGAAATAAAACAAACACCCTTACTTCCCTGCAAAAAAAATGTAAATCTAAATACATTTTCATGAACATATTTTGGATCATAATTCTCTTTTTCAAGAAAAAAAAAGGCGAATTGAGAACCTCCTTCTTTTTTTAAGTCGGTTAAAAATACATCAAAACTCCCATACCGGGTATGAACAACAAATATGATACACGTCGACCGATCGAAGGCGTTATCTCTCGCTAAGATCGGCGGTGCCTTTATACTCAATCTTTTATCTTAGCGGTGTCCAGTTACTGGTAACTCGGAAACTGTTTTAATTAGCCTAATTAGACGGCTGTGGTGTGCTAAAGAGTTTGTGATTGCTTGACTTTTGAAGGGGGAGTTATGAAAGAAGTGGGGAAAGTTTGCCGGTTTTATTTAGTGGTAAATAGTGATTTTTGTTGGCGTATACGTCGGTTTTTCTAAGCTTTTTCCAGTGGAAAGTTGTCTTTGGTCTGCGAAGACAAAACTACCATTTTAAACTTTAGAATTATTGTAACATAAGTGGATTTAAATCAGATTTAGACATTATAATAAAGTTTTTTTTGCATTCAAACAAAAACAAGTCATCGCCGAACTTTCCAAAAAAAGTTTTCATATCAAAAATAAACTCCGAGTCCGAATATTTACTTTTAAACTTTCTATCACTATTGAAACAGAATTCAGCTTAACAATAATATCTGCATAGAATCTCATTCGTAACTTTTCAGACGTACAGTCTAAAAAAATTCAGTTGGAAAAAAAAGTATATAAACGTCGGGGAATGTTAAAAAAACACAGTTTTTTCGTTGTAAGTGGCCGTCTGGTAACGTCAAAGGAGAGGGTAGACTGCATGCAAAGCACTCTAAACGTGGATAAAGTCGTCGGCAACGATTTTATATTCTAGCTTAGCCTGCCGCAGATAATGTCGGCATGTCGATAAGTTCTATGTTATTCTGTGGTTGCACGAATTTGATTTTACGGTAATTGTGACTGTGACAATGGAATTGTGTTCTTAGTTGTGGATGATTGTAGAACACACTGCTGTCTCTACCTATATTTTTTTTTTGTTTTCGAAATTCAAAATGAAGATGGTCTTTTTCGGTTTCACACTGTTTTTACTATCACGGGTCACGGCTTTAGGCTTTGCTTTTACATTTGATAAATAATTTACTTTTGCATGAAAGTCAGATTACGACTTCAAACGTCACCCGTGTACGTATCACACATTATTTAAATAAACGGTTTATAATGTAAAACTAAAATGTATTTATTTATCAACCTTATCACTAACATTACAGATACAATCTAAATAAAGTGATCTCTTTACTAACTAAAAAGTCTTCCTATTTACACTTACAAACACCCATAAAATCCTACATTTCCAGGAAAAAAAATCCATTTAAGATCAGCTCAGTTGCTAGGTTACTTTAAAGATCCGATGTCTAGTCACACCTCATTAGGTTTAGCTTTGATTCAGTCGCGATGGCCCAGGTGAGACTAATGCCTTACAATTTACTCAAACGAACACATGTCTAATCGCATTTTACTTTATGTACTTTTTTCTGGGATTACAATTTGTAAATTCGAAAGCAAATGTGAGGGAAAATAGATTAGTTCGTGGTTTGGAAAATGTTTCAGAAAATTCTTAACTTCATTTAAGTAAAAAAAAAAGTTACGTGTGTAAAAGTTGAGTACAACCTCTTTTACATTCTGTCAAAGATGGCATGAGATGTCAAATAAAAAAAAAAATGCCTGTCAAAAAAATTGACGTATTCATCACAAGTTTGACAAATGACATTTTCTTTCCCAAAAGCTATTGAAGTATAGAAAAAAATACAACTAGTGACGTATCAAAGCGGCGACCACTCAGCCACGCACGTGCGTTGAGCCTTACAAAATTCGCGTACAAAACATATACCATTTCGTGGAGTGCTCTTACTGACTTAACTTGCAACGTCAAAGCAAGCCTCTTCCTTTTCACTACATTTTAAAAATAAAGCAGCCTTTCTGTATACGTACATAATTAACATTGATGTGGTTCTGCAAAGTTTTTACTTTAAAACGCAATGCCTAATGCGTTCTTTGAGTTTTCGAGTGTCATCGTACTCGCATCGCGTTTTTTTTTTCTATTTTTTGTTTTTGTTGTTTTTTTTTTCAAATAACGAAGCTAAGGCTTGTAATTAAAGTCTGTATGTTGTAGATCTCTTGAATTCTTATATGTTGTTATAATTTTGGGATTACATGTTTTCGTCGGCTGCACAGTGGGGCAATTTGTGCAAATGTGTAGTCATAATTTGGTTGAAAAATTAAAGTACATAATATTTGTTTTAAATTTCCTTAATTGTCGATAGTTAGTTTGGATATTGAATAATGTTGTTTTCAATAACCAGGCCTTTGTACTGCAGGCTACCGAATGCCGGCAAAGGTGCCGTGGTGTCTATAGGGCTCTCAGAATAGAAATAAATTACAATCTCTCGGTGCATTGCGCCGTATGGACGGTCGGCAACGTACTCCCGCCGATTTGTTACATTGATTTCTTACTGACAGGCACAGACAGCATATAAAGTAAGTTATTCGGAAAACAAACGTTTAATAGAATTACTTACCGTATGTTTATAACTCAGTAGTTTGTCTAGAATCTAGATAGTTATGTGAATTGACTATAGATTTTTAAGCGGGTGTCTCTGTCTTACTGTAGCTTAAAGACTTGAAATATTGATTGTGCTTTTTACGCTAAATCCAGTGCTGTGGCATACATTTTGTGTGCTTTTGTGAGCATCTTCTTTCATAAAGATGTAGTTAGAATTACCAAGATTTGTTTTCTACATCGCGTGTTCATTTAGTACTGACTGTTTTAACTCAAATGACGTGATCATTAAAAAAATTATACATAATCTTATTTAATTAAAAAATAATTTGCTATCCTTACCGCTTGATTCGACAACCACACAACGGTAGGTTACCACGTAACGTCGGCACGATAAATCAATCGTACCATTGTGACGAACAGAATAAGGTATTCTCACCTACACAGTGGGTCAAAAAAACTGACTCACCGACAAAAATAATAGAAATAAAAACATAAGGTGTAAAGATATCTTGAAAGTGATTTGTGAGCTAATTTTTATTTTATAATATACTCTTGATGAGTGTAAGTTACGTTTGATGGAAGTTTTGGAGTTAGTATCCAGCGTTATTAAAAAATAGTTAGCTAGATCATATTTTGGTATAAGTAATCTGATAGAATGATTTGTTTAAAGCGTTGCTTAATTTTAAAGAAGCTTAGATAACTAGTGTAACGCAAAGATCTTCTTTAAAAAAAATAATAATTTTAAATTTTTTCTTGTGAATTTATAGCTAAACTTTTATGTTTCATATTTATGCACTTTTAAATTGCAACAAAGTTTCTTAAAAATATAACCCTCATAAACAAGATCTGACTATCACATTAAAACCAGACACATTAAAAATTACGAAGGCAATATACCAGCATATTTAGCACAGGTGGACGCATATTTAATAATCATTTTATTAACGAATCTCTCTTTAAAATGTCATCGATGAATTCAAACGGACATTATGTCAATCTTGAAACAAATAAAAGAGTTATAAGGGAGATACATCAAAAGCTTTTTACTGTAAAAAAGGCTTTATCTTAATCCTTATTAAGCCTCATCATGAAAGGGTGATGCTATTGAGACGAAGAAGGTGTTATTTTGAGCCTCTCAAGATTATTTTTTTTATATTTATTTTTTTGCCTAATAAGAATTAGAAATCGTAACACTGGGAGTCGGCTGTATTAAGGAGATTATTAAACATTTCAGCTTAGGTTTATTAATATTGTTTAGGCATTTTATTTTACTTTTTAAGTTAGTTAGTGTCTTTGTTTCACGAAATTACTTTTTAAGGCTTTTTTTTGTTCGAAAATTTAATAATAAAATACAACTAACTGAGATATCATTTCATGTGTTGTCGAAAAAAGGCACTCAAATCGATTACTGAACTTAAGATGTCAAAGGTACATTAACAAACTCGAAAATTGCATTTAGCACCGTGTAATGACAGCATGTGAGAATTCTTTGCGAAACTATCAATGGTTATGTCTCTCTTTGTTAAAAATATGTCATTAATACATGGAAAAAAATTGTCAAAGTACAGCGCGACACCCTATGGAGTTGTTATATAATAGGGATGTCAACACTCGAAACGATGGCTTTTCAAGTATAAATAATAGTAGCAGTAACATTTGAATAGCTACTCTTGCAATACTCACTTTGTCGGCACGCTTGAATTGATTTACAAGTTGCGATTTATTGATTTTTCTGTTACCAATATCGTCAAGCACACAGCAGTTGTATACAAAGATTTTTTTGGAGGAACGTTAAAGATTTTTATGACTTTGGTAAAATAGGTACCTACAAGTTTTTTTTTTTGTTTGTGATATGTAACGCCCATGTTTCTTAAATTAAAAAACTGTACCTAAATATTTTTTAAATCTTACAATAACGCAAAAAAACTAACTTGAAGAATTAAAGATTCAGTTTACATTTTTATATAACATTTAAATATCTTCCCAAATAAAATACTTCTAAATACATTTTCCAAAACTTTAAACTTAGTTCACACCCAACGTCTAGCCAACTTTAAAAATATTTCAACCAAAAGAAGGAACATCTTTATCAAAACTAGCCGGTCCCACGTCACTGTCACCCATTGTAACCCAAGTATCGGTTACCGCAGAAATTATTCGGTCTCACAATGCCCCATCTCTATTTAACGAAATTATCAATTCGGACTCACTACTTACGTAGTACTATTTACACAATAGAAGAGTACGAGTATTTTAGTAACACGGCAACTTCAAACATGTTACTGGCACTTTTAGATTTTACTTTTGAATTTGGAATCTGTTTGCTTTTTCTTTCCATTTTTTTTCTTTAATGACTTTGTATTTTTGTGTCAAGTGTATGTGAATTAAAAATATCTAAAGTTAAATAAATAAATTCATGAAATAAACAGTAAGCTCAGGCAGCTGAAGCTGTTACAATTCTCGATGTTCATAAATATTTATTACATTTTCGAAGGAGAATTTTCTCTATCAAGTTTTTCGGAGTTTTTCGTCGGCCGTAGTTGGCAACTATTAATTTAATTTTATTGTTATATATTTTGCACACTTGCAAATAATTAATCTTTTAAATAGTAGGCCAAAACTATCATGTTTCAATAAAAACTAACAATAGGGCCAAATGTTTACTATTACAAATTATCCCTACAATGAAGTTTGGATTCAAATGATTCTATTACATTAGAAAAAGTCGGTGAGATAGGCCAAACAAAAATATCATATTACATGGGGAAGCTTGGCATTTATGAGATACAGGTAGATTAATTCATTTTTAAATAAAAAAAGCAAAGATAAAATTTCTATTTGAGGTTTGCACTTTTTTTAACTTTTGTAAATGAAAAATTTTGTCTTATGACGTCTTTTAAATTATAGTTAAAAAGACAGTTTAAAAAATAAGTCATATTTTAACCATGTCATTGTATAAGCTTGTTCTGTGAATAATATTTTTTTCTCCGTTTAATAATTTAGATACTAACGCAGCAGAAGATGGCAAGGTCCTTCAACATTATTTTATCATGTCTGTTATATTATTTTTAAATCAAACAATTAATATTCCTGATCCAAAGATACTTCAACTTGAGACGGTTTTATTAGACATTTGTTATATTCCGCTAAACTGAAAATATAGTCACAGAAAGTGGGCCTACTTGTAGTTAATATGGAGCAAATATTTGCAACAAAGATCTAGATGATAAATTATGAATGTTGAACACAATTATTTAATTTATTTCCTATATGCTTGGATTAAATGCAGAGTATGTTGACTTTAAATGATAAATCTTGAGCATTATTCAGTTGTCCAAAAGAGTTTTCCGGACGGAAAAGCCTCCGTGGAAAATAACAAGTCAGTGACTGGTCACCGGCAGAGATAAACTTTCAGAAGGGGTTGTAATACAGAGATTACGGATGTACCAACAATTGGCCTAGGCTTATAATTACATGATCACCTACCTAAATCAGGAATCAGCGTCACAGTAGCATCAATGAACTCACTCAAAAGTCCGCAACACAAAATTCACTGAAAACTAAAAAAAACTACACAGTCCTTGATACGGATGCGGCGACGCGTGATCTTATAACCGGAATTCTTTAATTTGACAAGTTTCTAAACGCACCCGATGGCCAGTGTAGCGCGTAATCATCGAATACCCTAAGTATTGAGTGAGAGCACGCTCGGAGGCTGCGAACCGTTCACGATGTCACGGCTCGCTTGCGACTGGCCAAGCCATCTGATTCCAAGTCAGCCGTGTGAGCATCGCAAGGGGCGGGGCCTACAGGGGACGAGTTGTGCCGACTTGTTCGCGCTCACCCTAGGGTGGGTGACGCACACTAGCGCGGGCGCACACATGCATACCCTCGTGTCTACCAACGCCCACATCCACGGCCGCGGCAGTCGCTCCGAGCTTGCTGTATAACACCGTCCTTAGCTTTTCCCGCTTATTGTTCTTCTATATAGTTGTAATATAATTGTGGTTCAGCAAGTGATCACGTGCTAGTATGCCAAAATTCATTTTGGAGTCAAATGGATGCAGTTTTGTTTTCTAGTGATTTTCAGTTATGTTGTTGAAGAAGAAAGTTTCAGGAAAAGTTTGTTCTGGGTGTTTGATGCCGTTGCCTCTAACATAAATAATAAAGGCTTTGGTATTTTTCTCGAAGAATCAGTCCCGAAACTTTTTGACAATCAAACCTGCTAACCATTCGTCGCACCCATTGTAACTGAGACGTTACGATCGTAAAGTGCGATAAAATATTTTACTACCCTCCTGCCATCACCCACAACTTTATGTTCACGACCTACTATAATGGAGGGTGTAAAAAGTCCGCTGGCTAAGCTCAAAGGGGTACTAAAATAGAACCTAGTTCCTAAAAGAGGTTGTAGTTAAACGTTATGCCATATTTCATTGTTTGTGTACGAAAGTATTTATAGCCAAAATCTGAATGTTCAATTTTGAGTAATGTTCTGTTACTAAGTCAGATAACATCTCCATAGTAAAAAGATAAGGCTTTAGTCAAATGTGCTAGAATAATTATAGGTGCCTTGGGTCCCCAATCTTCACACTATAATTGCTATAAAGACAACACAACACAACACACAAAATTGAAAAAATCCAATGCCGAAACAACTGAAAAGCTATCATGCACTTTTATTTTACGAAATAGGTACAGGTAGGTACACTACAATAACTAAATCCAGGTACAGGCAATACTTAGGCTCATCAACTACCTCTACAGTCACAAAACTTTAAAAATAGTTTGCAATCAAGGAGTTATGATGAAGCCAGATCTCATTCAACCCTACGAAAATTTAAAAATAGTTCCCATTACAACCAAATTGCCACCAAAACAAACGACGCAAGTAGTCTCACGCAATTAATTGACAAGGCGACTGTCATAACGCAAAACGTGGTAACTTGCAAAATCAACAAAACGGTTTCACACGCCGCCGCCGACTCACAATGGACACGCGGCAATCGTCACGCCATCAGCACAAGAATGACTTAGCCCTAATTTATATCAGCCTAATTTCACGCCTGCTCATACTTATTGTGAGATTTTGCGATACCATGTCACGGTATTCGACACGGCTGGTTACTGATTGAGCCGTCACTTTTTTTTTCACTTACCACTTTTTTAAGGTCAACCATCGCGTTTTTGTATCCAACTGTACCTTTTTGACAGTATGTTTGCCAAATCTTCAACGAATGCTCCAGTTGGGTCCAAATTAAAAATTTTGTTCCACTCATATTAATTCAAGCATTAAAATCGTTGTGTTCGACAATAGAAGTCGCGGCCGATTTACTAAAAAATAAATAATGGTACTTTTTCTCTTATAAAGAAAGTGTTTGTCTAAGAACAATGTGGGGTACCACAGCGGGACATCTAGATACGCGGGGCTAAACATTTTCTTTACATTTTTTTTTATTTGCACTCATACCTTGCGTGAATAGAGTCGGATCCTTAATTTACGCATCGATAGACTTATTTTGTAGTTTCGCATTTGTAAGGGATTGTTCTTAGGGCGCGTTTTGTAACATTGCGTTTGTTAGGCCGGCGATAGAACCTTTGTGCGCATTAACGACCACGGGTGACGTATAAACGAGTTCAAGGACTTTAATGTCATGTTACTCATAATATAAACAACGGATTCGATTGAATGTCAATTAATTATCAAGTGCCTACATATATCAGTTCATTACTTAATGAATTGTTGAAAATCTTGTCCTACAATAAATCTCTGACGACTCGCTAGCTACTTTCCTAAATAAACCAAAAAAACTGCTACGCCCACTATCTTTATTTACCCAAACAGGCCCCTAAAACTAATATCTCGTTCGCAAATGATGTATATTGGCAAAAACTCATAAATCAGCCGCCTAGGCCGATCGTCGGCAGCTGCAGCACCTTACACGCATCGGTGGCGACTCACAACATCCCGTGCTCGGCTTAAGTAACGAATGCTTTGTGCATGCCGATAGATTCGGTGGAGGTATCAAAACAGGAGATGTGGCGGGTTGAATAATTATTGGTGGGTGTTGGTATTGTTGGTAATATGGTGGGACTGGTAGGAGGTAGGTATTTTGGTCTAGTTTAAACTACTGTTTGACGTGACTTTTATACAGACATAGGTGATGGATTAATTCGGGTATTTCTTCATAAGGCAAATACTGATTGACCCATGATAAGGCGAGATTATCGTTTCAAATGATTGTGACAGGACGATGTTTACATCAAATTTAAAGTATCCGCACATATTGTAGACTTTTAGTCGGCGAATAGTTTGTTTGGGCTCGTAGATAAGTATGAAGATGAATGGTAGTAGGTACGCACATTACAAAATAACAATTATTCGGTAGTGGCCCTTCTTAGATGTCAAAGGGGGTTTTAGGTGTGTTACAACTAATTAGCCCCATGCAGGGTATATAAAACAGATTTTCACTCAATTTCAATCCCATAAAATACAATTAGATTTTTTACTTTTTCTCTTATAACTTGTACCAAAAGAGAATGTTAAAAAAGGACGAGAATCCTTTTCACCGATAGGTTACAGATTAGACGGGGGATGCAGTCAATTTGACGCGCGGTGTCTTCCGCAAACCGCGCGGTTTTTTGCGGTTCTTTACTTATGTCGCTTTTTGACGCGATCTAAAGGGTGATTAGGTTTTAATGTCTATTGGTAGAGTTCTGTATGTTTGTGTCAGAATAATTGATTTTTTAATCTACCTTTATGTAGTGAGCAATCAAGGAAACGTAAAATCGAAAGTTTAGGATTTCGCGAGGAAGAAGATAAAGGAAAGAAGAAGATATTTCAGCTTATTTTATCTAGTAAAAGAACTGATTTTTAAGTGCATTAGCTTACTGTCTAAACTTCAACTACTGAGAAATCAGAAACATTGGGTACCTACAGCATAACATGTCCTTTAAATCTGCATTGCCATCCAGCGTGGCAATGCAGCCAGCCTTTTGGGCACGATCCCCGCTGACAGCGATGCGGATGAATATTTTGATACTTAGTTTTAATATTTCCCTATGTTTCTCTCATAAAATAGATAAATAAATAAAATCTACAGGTACCTACTGATATTTTAGAGATAAAGTTCGTGTGTTTGTGACATTGTAAGAAATAATCTCAGGATCTACTGAACCAATTTTTGAAATTCTTATCATAAGAAAGCTATATTATTTGTGCATTTGATAGACCTTAGTACAGTACGTATGTTCTTACAGACAAGAGAATCAAGGAAATAAAACATAGCCTTGTAGTAAATCCATCCATTATAAATAAATGCTCCGTTGCAAAAAGGAAAAGTGGAGCAAACTGATTACAGCTTGGTACCCAAGGGACGGCTCTAGAACCCGAGGTCGCAAAGCCAGAAGATGGGAGGATGACCTAAAATTGACCATAGGCCCCCTTTGGCTAAGAATAGCAGAAGACAGAAAGCAGTGGAAAGAGTTGGAGGAGGCCTTTGCCGTAAGGCACACCGAAATAAGGGACATTTTGTAACATTTGTAAACTCAGTATAGCATATAACTATAAATATTTAACTTTAAGTTCACATGTTGTTTATTCGGAAATAAAAGGCTTAATTATTATTATAATTATTATAGTAAATCAAGCTTCGAAACCAACTCCAAACCTTATTCCACGTTCAAAAACATAACTAAGACGAACCCTAATGTACCAGGGTTACCTACATAACCAAAAAACAATGGTATTTGCTAATGATATGGACCCTTCAAGAAGTAAATGAGGCTCTGGATTCATAGCCACGTTGTATCCGTGATAATTACTAGGGGAATATCATTTAAATTGACTCAACCATTTTTATGAATATATTAATAAACGGTTTTTTGTTGTTTATGTTTTTTGGTGAGAAGTCACACGGTTTGGGTTATCTTCTTAGGATAGCGTGTTAACTACTTAGTTAAAGTTTTAAGTACAATCATGTAAGAAACCATTTCCACTTTCTAAAGAAATTATTTTTTCAAGAATATGTTGTTTTTTTTTTTGAGATTGTCTTATTTATTCATAAGAATAACTCTAAAATAAAAAAGTCTGTCATAAGTTAGTCTACAGATATCTTATTTCATTTCTAAATGGCACCATAAAAACTTTTAATAAAATACATCAAAGATAAAAAGAGCCATGCACTTCGCAGATATTTTTTGAAAATAAAAAATACCATCATACACATTGTAAAAGTTAAAAGGGCATTCCATTTTCAAAATGCGGAGTTATAAATGTGCGTATGGCGAGCTTTCCCCTTCTGTGAAAACGCACACAGATATAGGTAGGTACAAATTTTCTAACGCACACTAACACACCTTGAGTCAGTACTCTCATTCCTCAGTAGGTATTTGCAAAGTTATTGTAAGCCATTATCGTGCCTTCTATTCATAACATTTCAAACGTTTTTCTTATTCCATTCCATATTCAAAACTTTATACTTTTACAACTTCGAATAAAGAACTGCAACCGGCGAATTTAAAATTATAGCTTATGTTGTCCATAAGTTGATTCATGTTAACCGTCGAATACATAATTTCAAGTTAATCCACTCCTTACCTCTTGCAAAAAACGAAATACATAAATAAATCGAACAGTAACCGATACTAAAACAACACGATGCATCATATTTCCCCCGCCGCGGTATAAACACACGCACGTGTTTTGTCCTTGTCTCTCTCGTAGTTTTTCCGTATACGTTCGTTTCGTTCGGCGGGGGGCGGGCTCAAGTCTGCGATTGGTGGAGGGGAGAGATAGTCGCCGGCCGTCGGCAACCTCCCGTCGGCGTTTTCCCGACGCAACGCGTTCGAAAATCGAATTTTGCGGCCGTGTACAGGAATTTTTCTTTTAAATGTGGATGATTCCAGATTGTTTTATAGTGCCAGTGTTAAAAGTATGATTAATTTTATTTATTTGCACTTGGCAATGATGTGTGTTTTTGTGTTAAAATAAAGTTAAATAATTAATAAATTATGTTTTTATAAAAATTCAATTGAGTGTATTGTGATAAATAAATTACAGTATTTTATATTTTAGTATAATAACAAAAATTAATATGGACAAAAACACGCAATAAAATAGTTTAACACACAATTGAATCAATTGAACAAAAACTTTATCGTATTTTTAGATAGGTAACCTATTCTTGTTAATTTCATCAGTCCTAGGAACATTGTACGGAGTTCCTTGAATTACAGTACTATGTACTACACTACAGTATAAATTGTAACTTATCAGTTTTTGAACACAATAAGTTAGAATATTATTGGGCAATTCCTTCTCAATGTTTTTGTTATGGAAAATACACTGACCTAAGTAAAGTTCTCAATGTATTTATCGAAGTGTGTATTTACATTTTCAAGATGAAACTTTAATATAGAACGGATAATATTTGTGATAGAGCAATTGTATCTGATGTCATATAAGCATTCATTTTGTCAGTCACAAGATAAACCTAGAAAAATATAAAGCCAGTATTTTACATGGATGGCCTATATGACCTCTTCTATCTACCCAGTTAACCCGGATAACCTAATGTCTTCTTAGTAAGATTGTCAGACTTTCTGACTTCTGAATAACAGTAACGACTACCAATGATATAAAAATCATAGCGACACATGTCACAGATATTAGTAATTTAAGCTGGTTTAAGGCAAGTTTTTAAACTTCAATATCGGCTATCCTTGTCTGATAATAAAGATTAAAACTGAATAGGTAAAAAAATGTTTGCAAATGTAAAATAGAAAGTCATTTACAAGATCCACAAATTGATGCATATATTCCAACACTATGAGTACTAAACAACATGTAACCCCTAACTAACAAATGCCATCGAGCTAAGGGTGAGTGCACACAATTACCGCGTCATACGGATCGCGGCGCGCCGTGCGTGTGCGCAGACTATAGACGCGCCTTTATGTTTCGAACTAGTTTCAATTACTCTTGTTAGAATGTTGGGAAAGAAAAAATGGATCTTTTATCTTTCCATCACAACTTTTTTTTGCATTCACTAGGATGATATTCCTTAATTCAGGATTGCTTCTTCTTCTTCTACATTAGATAGTCAATAGTGTTCAGGAAACTTAGGTATGTTACCTAACTAACACAATCAACCATCGAGAGTTGCAAATCAATCATATAGGTACCACAGCCAAGTATGTTTATTAATGCTAATTGTATCTTCTTAGTATCTGAAGAGGTGCTCAGCAGTGCTCATCGCAGCATCGCAGTGGAAGCAGCAGTATGGAGTGGCAGACTTTTACTGGCCAAAATCCACCTAGGTTTCTTCTGGATAACTTTGTAAATCAGGGCCTCGGTAACTTATACGAATAAATCCGTATTAACATTGTATTAGTTACTTACCTACTCAGAGTAAAATAGATTTGATTCTGAATCAAACACCTAACTAAGAACCTATGTATCAGTACTTTAGAATCTATAGGCGGGTCTACGCTAAACGAACCGAGCACGAGCGGAGCACGAGCCGAACACAATTCGTCTAGTGTGGACCAACTTACAAGCCTCTAACGAGCGCGTTGCGAGCATTTCGTTCGTGCTCGGCTGCGTTCCGCCTGTTGTCGATTTTTGACGAACACAAAGGAATTTGCGTCGCGACCACCGCTATAATAATCGCTGCAACAGCAGCGGCTACTGCAATATTATTAATATTGTCCATATTCACCAAGAGCCGCGAACTCACTGCGGAAAACTATGTTCGAGAATAGTGATCGTTATAAGGTTCGTTGTACGTTCACACTTGACGCCACGAACGACGAGCCGAGAACGGCTCCGCTTGTGCTTCGCTCGTGCTCGGTTCGTCTAGCGTAGACCCGCCTTATCAATCTCAAAACCATCAAACAACGCTGTCTTGTCCATAAGGTCAGATGAAATTAGGAATAAAACATAAACACCTATCTACTTACCTGTTATAGGTGCTACCTAGGTACATTATCAGACAGTACGCAAGCAATTAGAATGTCATACAGATTGCATCGCGTCTCGCGTGCAGTCCCTTGACCAACTGCTATTTGAGAGGAACTGACATGTGCGAAGGTAGTTGCAGATTCTGCGAGTTTATTCAAGTGTTATTTGACCACAATTTGACATCACGCATCAGACTACAACATACCCTTTGCATATACATAACCTTTTGAATATACGCGAGACACAACTGATTCTCTATTATTCTATTAAATTAATTATTTCTTTCACAGGTAAGTATAAGCATGTTCCTTTAAGTATGTTTTTGACAACCTAGTTAGGCCAAAACTGTATGTTTAGATCTTGCAAACAGTTAACTATACATTATACAATTTGGTACTAGAAAAGTGTTACCTACTGTTTTTCACTAGCTAAGATAAATACTTATCATGAAAGAAGACATGAAACAAACATTAAAATTGCAGAAATTACCAAGAAAACTAAAGATTACCAATTCCACACGTAACTCTAATAATTAAAACCTAATATCACTAGTAATCAATACAATGTGTACTAATTATGTTGTCAGAAATAAGGGTCGGTTCACACCGCTTAATTAGCTTGAAGCGCGACAATAATGTAAACCGTCGCGTATCAGTGCACTGCACGCATTGACGACGTTTAATAGTAAAATACTACATCATAATCATCATTATGGTAGTATTTAGCAAAGGAAGGGATGGAATTAGGTGTAGTTGTTTCCTGCCTGGAATGTCCCAGATTTTGTAGTCTTACCTACATTACACTAGTCATAAATAAAAAACAAAAACTTTATTTGAACAATTCGTTTGGCACTAGATAGAATTAGTGGAGAAAAACCAGAAGAAAAAGAAGAAAAAAAATACACTTCAGATTTCTGGATATTTCTTAATGTCTAAAATATGTCCTACACAGGAAGGAAGAGAACAGCCGCCATGGTCGACAATAGGCATGAAAGTCATCACTAGTAAGTCTGATGAATCTGAGCTTTCAGTAAGTACGGCATATCAACACAACAGAATTAGGTATACTTGCATATAACTTATACATATATAAAACACTAGCTTCTGCCAGCGGTTTCACCCGCATCCCGTGGGAACCTCGGCACAGACCCGGATAAAAAGTAGCCTATAGCCTTCCTCGATAAATGGGCTATCTAACACTAAAAGAAATTTTCAAATCGGACTAGTAGTTCCTGAGATTAGCGCGTTCAAACAAACAAACAAACAAACTCTTCAGCTTTATAATATTAAGTATAGATGTAGCTAGCAGATAAGTTGCGTGGGACGTCAACCAGCTGAAGTTGTTTTGTTTTCCAACCTCCAGTTGTGGAAATCAGTCTCTAAAAAATCAGTAGTAACAAAAACTGCATTTTGCTAAGTCAGTCGTAATCATTGAGCATGACACCTAATTAAAAATAACTTGATCTGTTAAGTACCTTTATAATGTAAGACCTGAATAAATCTAACTTACAATTACAAAAACACCATGAATAGGTACTTCCTCTTTCTAATTTAACTAAGTACTTAAAATAACTGTCGAAGCCCTAAAACTTACTCAACAATACATTGAAAACAATTTCTAAATCCATTACCAACTAAATGAAAACGGAATTTCAATGCGATCGCAACAAAAATCACACCTTCCTAAGAGCATTATAGCGAACGTTTATAATCGGCTAAATATCGAATTGTTCCATCTATTGTTTGAAGGCTTTAAACCCTCCAGAATTGGTTTCGAGAGTTTTAAGCCTACCGCCTTCGGAAAAACCTCCACAACACAGCAAAAACCACCCTTATTTCCCTTTGCATAAAGTCCAAAACTAATCGTCCGACGTCTAAAATAATTCCTGAAAAGTGAAAGCTTTCCTACGCAAGGTATTTAGGTTTAAACTCCTATTGAAAGAGGTGAAAGTTTAGGGGGTGATTTTGTTGCTGAAAATTATACTTTATTAATACAGTTTAAGGTATATTTTGGAGTGTTGGGACAAGAGAATAGTAGAGGAGTGTTGAGAAGATTGTGCAGTAACGAGTCTACACACAGAATGTAATTGTATCGGGGATCAGAATCGACCCTCGCGCAAACAGTGATGGGACACAGTCGATAATGGTTCAAGGTAATACAAGGCAAAATGGACCTTATTGCCTTGATTGCACCGTACACTCTAAATAATTATTTGCAAAATTAAAAATATGTTCTCTTAATACTTTACAAATGCGATTGCTATGATCATCGCACTTGGTAAATATTTTTGAAAATTATACTTTAAAACTTTAAAGTCGCGTTCTTTGCGCGTGCATATTTTGGATATCATTAGATTGAATTTGAAAAGATCCAATTAATTAAGCCACCTTAGCTCACTTTATACCAAAATACCAAAATTTTGGAGAATTTTCTTTCCAGCATATTTGCTTGCAGTGTCCCCAGTCTTGGACTGTGTATTTTAAGTACTTAGCTGTAACTAGCATGAATGAAGTCCCCAAAATTCCAATAATTTAATATATTTCTGTCAATTTTAGTACAATTGATTTTGGTTAATATATAGGAATACCTAATATAACAAATCTTAGAATATTATGGAATTCGTATGCGCTTTTTACTGCAACATAAATATAACTACATAAACATGAGCAATTAAATTAATTAAGTATTTTATTTTGGTGCTATTCTTTTACCTAATAAAGTTTACACTCTAAAACTATCGCGCATTTTTAAACTACAGTCCAAACTATTTATGGCAACATCATTAAGAAGAACATACCGGTCAAAATTGACCAAAATCAAAGGTCCTGATTGAATACTATATGCTATTATACCTGTCACTGGTTTTTACAACTAAATATAAGTGGTCCTTCGATGTGGTTATAGCAGATTTTGACTGTATAGGTACGATGGTTAAAAATCTGTTAATCCAGTTTTTCATAATCAACTTATCTTTTCTATTTTAGCTCTTAAAAAAAAATAAAAAATAAAATTAATAGATAATTCCTTTAAGACCACAATCGCATCTCACAAAACTTTATCGACATTCAAACGTTGCGTTCTTCTCACTTTCCCATCACTACCTCTCCGTGGGGTTCGCCCCGCGGTAAGCCAAGCAAGGGGGGTGGCTATTTATCGGTGTGTGTCGACTTATTTTTATTTCTGTCCCTTTGTTATAATTGCTGTTTAATGATCGGATCTCTGTTTTATTGGAGCATGTCACTATCTTAAGACTAGTTTTTAGTTGTAGTTTCGTTCGAATAAATGATAAACAGGAAGGCGTCAAAAGTTTGGTAGATATACTTAAATCACCTGCCAGGCTGACTATTTTTTTATGATACAATGCTTCACTTTTTATTTAAATAAAAAAGCTACTACAAATTACCTTCAATAGTTTTACATTTTAATAAATGTGGTAATAGACAGTAAGTCTGCAGTTCTTCCACATAAGTACTAGTCTTCTTACAATGAATAAAAATAAATACTTCTTGCAAAGAATAAAAATATATAAAATACATACCTCTGTATACCTACCCATTAGAGAGAAAGATACGTTGGTAATAATTGCTTATGTATGGACGTGCCATTCACAAACTCCAACCTTTTTTACATTCACAAATGTGACTGTCAGCGACATCTGGAGTATTTTCTAGTATTGCACTCCTCAGATGAATGTCCTCTTTGCAAAATAGCAGAGGGTTGAATACAATAGGAGGGCGGAGGACCTTGCATCCCTCTTGATTTTGCTACCGCCCCAGAGATGGCGCTTAACAGATATCTTTTTTTAGAATAACTTACTGACCCTAAGGTGGAAAGTTAGTTCTAGGCATCAAAAAAATGATTTTAAAATATGTGAAAAACGTGATGTTGTTTAAAATGTGATGAAATGTAAATGGAATTAAAATTCGTGTTAAAATATCGTAGTTTCAAGTCACATATCGTATGAATTAAATTTTGATGTTAGGTTTTTATTACATTCTTCTTTCGTGTCTTACTTATAATAAATCATTTATTCAGATAGCCAAGATCCTAAGCTACTTATAGGTATTACTGTAAAGTTTCATTTATAGCCATAGTAACAACACACGTACTTCAAAACTTTCATGCACATAATAATGATGTGATATGATGTTCCTGTCTATCTATTTAAGCAGGCTACTTACTTTACTTTATCTATACTAATATTATAAAGAGGAAAACTTTGTTTGTTTGTTTGTTTGGTTGTAATGAATAGGCTCAAAAACTACTGGACCGTTTTTGAAAATTCTTTCACCATTCGAAAGCTACATTATCCACGAGTAACATAGGCTATATTTTATCCCGGTACGGGCAGTAGTTTCCACGGGACGCGGGTAAAACCGCGGGAAAACGGCTTGTTTACCAATATAACACAGTCGGCAAAAAGCCACAGCCTTTGCTATCACTATCAATAGGCAACAATATAGTTAAAAGATACGTCGGCATGTCTTTGTGTCGGCGCGTCTGTGGCGATTACATGCGTTTGCGCAACAAAACCGAACGATTTCGTTAATCTCGCCGCCATTGTTGGACAAACTAGTGTTTGGTTTGTAAACAACGTTATTCTGTGCCGTACGAGTAAAAAACTTTGTATTTCTTTATGTGGCTTTAGCTACGGAATTAATGGGTGACTGGTTTCGATATTTTTCTTGTGTAACTCATGGTATCATTTTATCAAAAATATAAATCGAAGTACATAAGATTCATCGTTAATAGGATTAATATCAATCTATCTAAGCTGAAATGTAGACTGAAATTTTTAGGGAACATAGGTGACAAAAACTGACTGAAATTAGGAAAACTTATGTTACAAAACCATACGCAGACACACCTACTAGGATCTGGACCAAAACGGTAAATAAATGAGTACCTATATTTTCATTATTTTCAGACATTTGGATGTTGGTAAGTACAAAGATTTTTATGATTTACTTGGTCTATACAGGTGCAACCATTTTAAAACTACGCTGACAAAATCACGGACAGAGCCTTTGAGGATAGTGAAGCATAAAAGCAGGTCAAAAATACTAGTAGCAGATACAATCAAAAATATAATTATAAACCTTGTCTGTTATATCAATTGTTGATAATCTTCTAATCCCCACCATCTGGGGCTGCGGAGGAGTGGGAGGGGGGGGGGTGAGGTAAAGAAATCCTATTTTCATAGTTCACTTAACCAACCGCCGTAATTTTGTTATCACGCATCAACGGATTGGGCTCCTGTTGAAATGTGGTAGCGAATGATCTTGATACTTGGTAAGAAATAATATCAATATTTTTAAGCCATTCTTGTAATTTTAATATCTTTCACCCGTGGTTTTACCCGATTCTTGGGAACTACTTCGTGTACCCGGATAAAAAGTAGCCTTCCTTTACTATGTGACTTTTCTAACACGCTTTTTTTTTAAACTAGACTAGTAACATATGTACAAAGCGGGTTCAAACAAACATACGAACTCTTCAGCTTTCCTTGTACGCAACTATAGGTCATCAATCCTCATTAACTAGGGACAACTAAAAGCTACTGTCTTTTTTGGTTACGCGAATTGGAAATAGTGAGGAAGCAGCTATATTTTAAGACCCAGTAAATTAACTCTTTGATGAGCCTAATGATCATAAAATCCCTAAAAAAATAAAGAAAGTATCAAAACTCATTGGTCAGCATACAAAAACCTCTAAGATGTTTACAAAGTTATACCATATTTTCTATTTAAACAGTCGGTGTGGGAAGACGGACTGTTTCAGTCTCACAACAAAACTTCCAAGTCGCTAGGTTATATTGTGTTTTATATACAACCTCTTTGTTGTACTCCAATCAACCCTTTTTGGTATCAAGGAGACGTTTTGGTAAAAAAAGGAGTAAATAGTGACAGATGTTTGCGTTTGAGCGGGAATTTTTCATTTGTTTCTAGAACTGGTTCTTAATTTTGAAATGTTTTATTAGTGCCTAGCTGAAAACTTTAATTTACAGTTCCAGCCAAACCTTAACTAATTTGAAGTACTAATGCCATATACCAAACCACCTCGAGCTTGGCCTAATTGGAATTCCGCCAAACCTGAAATCGATTGCAGATTGAAATCTGAACTCGTTTAGCCATCTATTCATAGAATATCTATAGATCATTTTACAAGTTCTATAGATACTTCAATATTGTCTGCACTATTAAACAGGAACCTCAAATAAATATTCCTAACAGATGCCTTCAAAATCATGGCGACATACGGTAAATTCCTTAGGCCAACAATCGAGTTGTTATACGAACGATTATTATCGATTAAGAATCGGTTGGACGCTCGATTAGACGAGGACACGAGACAGGCATCGCAGGGACAACGCGCCAAATGGCGGAAAACACGAATTATGTTATCAAAATAATTATTTACGGACTAATGGGCTTTTGACGAGTATTATGAGAAAATCATGGTGGTATAGATGTCTTATTGACAGCCTTCGATTTTGTGTACCACCTAAGGGTATTTGGGTAAGTATGTGGTGTTTACGGGATTATGGTTAATGTGGGAAAGATTTTTTGAGAGATTTCTAAGAGGTTGATAAACTGTAATGTTTTAAACATGAAGTAAAAATAGTCTTTCGTTTTAAAATAAAGACTCCTTCGTATTTGAAATCAGTCATAATCAGCAATTACGAGTTTGCGTGAGATATTTGCAGATATGAACAGAGTTCTCTAAAGTGTTTTATTTTTCAAATGTGTTACCAGCAAACGAATAATATTTTAATCAAATGTGTGTAGACAGCAAACCCAAATACTGGGAAATGCGTGTAATTGTCTTTAATTGGCCGCATAAAAACATTTGATTCGCCAAAGAAGTGCTGATGATACTTCCAAGAACCCGGGAGCAACGCACTGCATCACCGGAGAACCTCACTGACGCTCGCCCGCGCGGAAACTGTCACAATTTGACGTTACTGACGTGACGTTCCATATTCAAACAGCCCGACTTTTTTTTCTGTTAGTTTATCTCCATCTCAATCTAACAGCCAGTAATGTTACATTTTAATTTTTAATATCAAAGCGCAAAGGTCGCATATCGTGTATGTACCGTTGAAGAATATTGGATATAATTTTTAATCGTCTGTTATCTCGATAACCTGTTGTGGGGCATTTCATTTCGTGCATCGGACGCGATGAATGCATAATTAAGTGGAAGCATTTTATGTTTTTTGTTAATACTGCGGTATAAGTTGTTTTAAGCCAGAAAGAAAAAGTTTTCCTGAAAGTTTGGCAAACTAAAAGTCCGCGTGATTTATGAGAGGTTTTAAAGACTTAGTTTGGTCGCTTTTAAAGAGCCTTTTATTTATTCATATATGAAGCATTTATATAATGACTCCTGCATTATTTATTATGGAGTACTTAACTTAAACCAAAACGGAGAGATAACGTCAGTCTTCTTTATATTCACTATCTGTTGCATAATACTTAGTAACCAACCCAATTAACGAAATAAAAACGCTACAGAAATCCTCATAAATTATGTATCAAAATACGTAACACGAATAATATTAACTAAAAAAAAAATAACTAAACTTATAGATGAAAGTAAAAACGTCCGACCTCTCTCGTCGGCCGCTGACGTTACACGTCATGTTTGAATTTCGAACACACGAACCTTAAAAAATGAGTTTACTTTTTAATCTTTTTTTATAGCGTTCAGGAACGCAACCCGATCTCCAAAATTCACTTGCTACCAAGTTTATTATTTGATACTTGGGGCGGATTATTTTTTTACACCGGCCTTACGCGGCGGCGTCTTTGCTCCTTTGTTAGATCGAGTTTTTATTATGTAGGAGTTATTTGTACTGAAATTATTTAGGTATTTAAGTTCATTGATCGGTTGGCTACAATATTACGTTATTGTATGGTCGGTTTCTGTTATGATACCGACGTATTGTATCATCTTCCGTCAAATGTAAACTTCTTATTATTTTTATTGCAAGGCGGAACCTTTACAAATAAATTATAAGCGATTTTCACCTGTGGGAACTATTGCGGAAGACAATTTAAAATAATTTATGAAATATTTAATTAAACAGTAGCCTATGAATTTAATAATTTTCCTGAAAAGAAACAGAAAGAAATACCTAATGTTTATGTTTTATGACAAACTGGGGACTTACTCAACAGCGAGTGAGCAAATAAATACCTCAAACCAAAACAAAGACATTCCATAGCCGTTTCGTCCTTAATTTTCTCACAAACCGTCTATCGATCATTCAAAATATTTCTTACTAATTGTAAATTAAACTATCAGTATCTTGTTACCCATCGTTTTGGCGCGCGACTCCGCCCGGTGGTCTTCACAACAGCTGACACTTTCTTAGGGCATCGAATTGTCAAAATGTCGACCGATCAACGTTTTGGACCGATCTTTGATTTTCACCCGAAACCAGAAACTGACAAAAGAATATCGACTCTATTTCTATTTCTGTAAAGTTCATTTTCAGATACAGGGGAATTTTAGGAACGGTGAAATTGAAACATGGAATTATAGACTTTATTTCGAAAGTCATAAGGTTCTATTTGGGTTGTGAATAACTTTGGGGTTGTCTTAAGTTTTGTACACGCAATGACAAAAAGTAGATGATATAGATAAGACATGGGACGCCAAATATCGTCACTTTATCTTTTTCTTGGTGATATTTTTGATTATATTCGTTTACAGTAAAAATATATTTATTTCTATTAAAGAATGATGAAGGGAGATCTTACTTACCTTATGACTGAAAATTACTGAAACATTATATTGTTTAGGTTGATATTTTCCAGCTGATTGAAGGTAGCTCATTATTTACTCAAATCTAAGTATCATAATATGTACCATCAACATACTCAGCCTTTTTATCGTCCCACTGCTGGGCACAGACCTCTCACACGGAGAAGGATTGATTGCGCTAATCACCACGCTTGCTCAATGCGGGTTGGTTATTTCAGACTCCAAGTTCCCTTGACATATTTTTCCCTTACCTTTAATCAGTCATTGGTGTCCAAGATATACTTAGAGAGTATGAGGTAGAACCTATGCATACATGATACGAATATTAATATAGATATATTTAATAGATTTTCCTTGATCTCTAAGATTTACAATTTATTGCAAAAAATGAAGTCGGTATATCTCAATTAAACTTTTCTTAGAAATAATCTTTGCCGAGCTAACACGTGGTTAGCGTGTAGGTGCGTGCATGTGTGTGTGAGGCCTAATTATTCGGAATAATCGTCGTGTATCGATAATTAGTGACGACGACTCTGTCGCGAGACCGCCCGCTAACACAGTGGCTCTTAAACTTTTACTCATTAAACTCGTTCAAATTGCAATTAAATAATGTATTTCCTTTTTTTAGGAATAAAATGTTTGCTTGTTTTCTCGTCTTTCTCGATCTCATATTAACGGGGGCAATTTATTTAAAAGGACAATTACATATTTTGGATGTCTACTTCAGGTAGGTACAACTCAGCGTTAACATGTGAAAAGTTCATGAAAATAACGTAATTAAAGATGCACATATTTCTCATAACTGCAACAAATCTTGGTAATCTTTAATATCAATTTGGTAGGTACATATACGAGTAATTTGTACCATGTTTTACAAAATAAAGTTTCTTTATCTTTAATCATAGAGTTACCTTTAACTTATTTATTAATTTAGCAGTTTTACTAGGTACTAGGTCTAGTTCATTAAACATTAAAAATTACCATGATCAATCCCAAAATCAAATCACCTCACCAAAAAGTTTGAGCAACAATTATAAAATGATGGATCGGCCGATGAGGCAAGGTGTCAGAGCGGCGGGTCCTCTGAAATTCTATATTAATCGTTATCGCACTATCGATAAACCCAAATGTTTCGGCGGTTCGTGGCACGTCACTATGAAAGAAAAAAATATTTGTTTAATTATATTAAGGACTTTTTTTTATTCATTTAAGCTATGTAACATTGGATCCTCGAGACTGGAGTGTTGCTATTTATTTTTTTGGTAACATACACTAACGTGAAATTGTGGTTATTATTGTTTCATCGGCCATCACAATTGTAAGTATACAGTTTAGCTAAGGTAATTTCATACATAAAGATCTAATGATACCCTTAAAATCAAGAAACATGTAAGTGTAAATATGTATAAAGATTTAAGTTCAAAAATAAGAAAAAGTCATATCCAGTGAATTGGACATATTCCTGTGCCAATATAATCTGCTGTAGATACACTGCCTCCGATGTATCTTGGCCTCTGAAAGAAAAAATATGTTCTGTATATATTTTTTATTAATTATAATAAATATTTGAAAATCCTCAGCAAATAGAGACGTAACTTATGAGGGCGGCTTGCGCGGGCGCCGCGACGCCGAAGTTACCCGACCGTAGCCGACCCACTTGACCAATCGCTCGGCTGACAGCGGTTAAATAGTCACATTAAACTGCAGAATGACGTCATGAGCGTGATTGTTGACGGGAAGTTGATATTTCATGGTGATCTGAAAAATAGAGAAAAATATATTTTATTAAAACTGGCATTATCTTTAACAGCTGTTTATGCTGTGAACGTGAGATAAAAGTGTAAGCGCCTAGTAGATATGGACAGTATATATTATAAGATCCTAAATATGTACGTTAACATAGTGCATTATGGTATCTACTCTTTATTTTAGGAATGAAAATCTAATAGGTAGTTCCTATTTGAAAACTAATCAAAATTAAAAGCACTGTTTAAAGTCACAAATAAGTATAAAGGAGTAGACTCACGAATCTAATCATGTTTATTTCGATTTGTTCTTGACAGCATAAACTTAACTATTTTGTACACTCTTATCAAATAAACTCTCCCTTTCGAGAATTGTCAACATTTTTGTGATTTTACTTGGATGATATCGCCCACACATTCCTGCTTGTCTAACCAAAGTTTTTGCATAATTTTTATTTTACTCTATTGTCAAATCACTTGACAGGAGCGTATCCCAATTTCTAACCATTGTCAATATGAGATCATAACATTTTTTGTGATCGACCGCCCAGTAGCTTACAAAACATGCTATATTAACTTGCCTTTGTCAAAATTTATTGGCCAAAAGTTAATTTTTGCATCCACCTCTTTTGAAAAACTCTCCCTTTTCAACCACACATAATAATCATGCACATCAACCAACCTTTACTATAAGGGTGTAAGGTTTAATTTGGCTTGTTTCAAATCCTTCATAACTTTGTTAAAACATAGTAACAAAGAAATGTCATTATGATAATCCGTTTTCGGGTCTATTAGTTGTTTGTTGTTTATAAATCGCTAAGTTGTTTGAAAATTATAGAAGTTTGCTTCTGAGAATAGTTTGAATTTAATTCTAAAACTCCTTGCTTAAGTTATTTGTAAGTTTTTAAGTCAGCATTTGTAAGATGTGGCTGCTTTTTAAGGCTTTTGCGGTAAAAAATGAGCCTTTACCTCTTGAGATTGAAGATGTTAATCTTTGGGCACTGTTTGTAATCATAATCCTAATCTTGATAACGGGACTTCGATATTCTCTTTGTGTTCAGGTAATTTCGTTCTGAATATGGCGTTTCTTTGCTGCTGCATCATTAATCGAGAAGGTGGTTTTTACCTAATAAGGAAAACCACAGTTTTGATCTTTATATGAATTCTGGAGAAATTAGAATTTAAAGGAATAAGAACTTTAGAAATGTTGTTTTAGTACCCCGCACACTGCCTTCAAAATTACTGTCAACCAGGCCATTTTTCGGCCGATATTTTAGTCTGTAGTACCAATCCGTTGGCTCACAGAAGACACAGCTCAGAAAAAAACCATCAACTCTTTCTCAATTGGCAACCAGTAGCACCTATAACAGTAAACTTAATAATACAGTGATAGTTTATATTATACCACATACCTACGACTCATCATTTGACCACACGTTTTCATATCGGGCCCCCGCTGTTAGGAGCAGAGATCAAATTGTGATTCAATTAATTTTACATACACCTTACACCCTTTTTTGGTAGCCAATTAAATTGGAATACTATTGCGCAGTTTGGAAGTGAAAATCAAAATTGTTTTTTTGTTTGAGCGCTATCGTTAGCTAAAAGTTTTTTTCCTATTCGAGATTATGTTACTTTTAGGCCCTTTCGCACACCCGCATTGATACCCGAAGATTTTTATTTTATTTATTTATTTAACCATTTGTGTACATACACATGACGGAAGAAGTAATAAAATAATAAAAAGGTACTGCTTATTTCTTCAGAAATCTCTTCCAACAGGCCTATCGCCATTATCAAAAGATCAACAGAATCTATTTGTGGGCAAATTATCGGCAGGCATAGAGTACAAAACTATGAATTAGTTGCAAGGTATTAGTGAAGTTGCTTAAATCAAAATTCGGGTTCCGAAGACATCCGTAACCTGGTGTAACAACGGCCAAAGTATTCTTGACAGAATTCTTCAAAACTGAATTAATTTAATTGCTTTCAGTTGTAGAAATAGACAAAATGATAATAAAATGTAACAAAAAGTTGGTTAATAATTTTTTTTGCTGTGATCAATAGCAAGATCAGTGCGGTCTAGAAGCATTAGATGATTTGCAATATTTTTTACAGTTATTTAAGAATTAGTACTTCTGGGTGGTCTCTATATAGTCTAGATGATGTTGAATTCAATCTTTCGAGAAAGATCGCTGAACAAAAACGTATCTTTTATACATATACCTACTACGTTTAAAAGTAAAGAGTAGGTAAGTTTTCCCACAGTTTGACGAAAAAACACAATAATTATTTTTCTAGAGAGTTTTGCAAGAATTTTGCTTCCAGGTAACTAAATATAACACATTACATCAACTTTTTCAAACTCATTCTCATATTCGACTTATAATAACACGGCTATCCATGGGTTATGATTGATGACACCCATACTTTATTACACACTGGAAATTAACTTCTTCAACCACGGGTCAAGTGACGAATATACATTTATATTAATCAAAACATTTACATTATTGCGTGTAGAGAATTAGTGTAATTTTTGGGCCAAAATGTCAAGCTTACCTATATTCACTTAGAGAGCAAAGAATTAGGTGGGAGGAAGACGCAGATCATAAAACAAGTTTTCCACATTAACCTAACTAATTAAAAAAAAAAACTCACCAGTTAATAGATAGTACTGGTAATGAGTTAATCTATACTAATATTATAAAGCTGAAGAGTTTGTTTGTTTGTTTGAACGCGCTAATCACAGGAACTACTGGTCCGATTTGAAAATTTCTTTCAGTGTTAGATAGCCCATTTATCGACGAAGGCTATAGGCTACTTTTTATCCCGGTACGGGAAGTAGTTCCCACGGGATGCGGGTGAAACCGCTGGCAGAAGCTAGTTAGTAATAACGTTGTTGACAATATTAGGTATGATGAGTACTGTGAAAGGATACAAGGAAAGCGTAGGTCCTAGTGTAGCCAAGACTGCAAATCCATCCCTGATAACAGCATAAGATACAACACACAGAGAACAGCATGAGAGAAGAACTCGCACTGGGCACACAACTCTATTTACGGCAGTACCCACCTCTAATTAAAATACCGTATCCAATCAAGCATTACGTAATACTTAAATCAAAGCAAACGGTAGCAAAACATTCAGTTATCAAAATGCTAAAGTTAACTAGCAGCATTGACCCCTGTTACACCACTTTACTTTTTCAGTTACCTCCATCACTTGCCATGGGATTTTCAACCTTAAAGCTAGACGCATAAGTAAGGGCAACCAAGATTGATGATTTGTTGGAGAGTAAGTATATGTTTGTGGTTTTGTTAGAACTGAGAGCTGTCAGGAACCGTTGGGCCGTGTAATGGAAGCTCCCATGATACGTCCGAACGTAAAATACATAAAGATTATCATGTTTTTATTTTTGATTTATGTATCGATAGCATCATTGAGAGTAGGTATGAGTTGGCTGTATGAATGTATTTCGATTTGCATGTTAAACGTTGGTGCTTTTAATTTGTATGGAGTTGAAACATTTGCAATGATTATCCTATTAAGAGAAATGATTGAAGTGGTGGCTGGATTAAGAGTAGTCTGATCAATCATTTTTTTCCTTGTGAGATCAGGAAATTGAACAGATTCAGTGTTAAGTAATCGATTAAATACCAAAATACCTCACGGCATAATTGAATCCTGCTAAATATCAAATCATAAAAGCCGCACATTCAAGTACAGATTACAAAAATCCTATCTCGGACGAACGACCATCCATCGGCGGTCACTTTTACTTACAAAAAGTACTTGAACAATGTTTTTGAGGTGTCGGCTTCACAAACAAACACCAATATACAAAACCATTTATGCTCTAGTGCATATCCATTACATGCAACAATTGTATTTAAATCCTCTAAGAGCTTACTAGGCTGTCGATATGAAACTACCTTTGCTTCGCCGCAAATTAAAAAAAAAACGGCGCCGCATTCTAAGTGACCATTGGTGCGTTTGAATATGGAAGGCGTATTAGGCTCATTGTGTAGCCGTAGACAAATAATGCGTAGGAGTGATTGAATTTTAAAAAATAATGTTATTCAGTTTCTTTTGCAGTATCAGAGATACTCAAGTCAAAAAAGTCGGAAAAAAATATTCAGAACATTCGTTCTTCTACCAATATTTATATATAAGAGAAAATAAATCTTCACCTAGATATAGTTGAAGCTCGTTACATCCAGTTATTACAGTAAACTAGCTCTGACCAGATCTCAAGGAACGCATAAAACAGTATCCTGGCCTTTTTACAACCTTATTCCGACTGAATCAGTTCACTCTTGCAACTACTACCACTCTTCCATTTTCAATTACATGTAAAACCCATGTCTTATAAAATCCATTCTAAAACATCGAACCTCACGCTTCGATTGACCTCTTCATTCCATAATCGATGGTGTTAAACCAAATTCCGAGTAACGGCCACGATCACTGGTTCTCAATCGATTTGCTCACGAGGGTGTTATCAATGTCCAGCTGTATGCATACAATGGTCGCTGTAAGTGCTGTATATTGTCACTTACCATTTGGAGATGTCCAAGGCATCTTACATGGATAAAGTTATTTTTATTATTAACACTAGTAACACCTTACTTATGAGCCTTGGTGCTTTATATTTGTTAAGACTTGGATGAATTGGTTCTTCCCTTAAATTATCCAGATACTTGCTAACGTTTCATTTGATGCTTCCATTGTTCAAATCAGGTCCTCCTTGGGAGGCTACATTACTTTTACAGGTTCTAAGGCTGTATTTGTAACCTGAAATAGCGCTTAATTTATATAACTTATATAACAGAGTCCTGTCTTTAATTCTAAAACTTCATTTCATCTAAATCGGACCACTCTTCTCATTACCATTTTCCTTTTCCCGTTATACTCAAAGTTACTATCTAACCCATGCCTCTTGAAATGCTAGAAAAT
Source organism: Helicoverpa assulta (assembly GCA_963856015.1). Classification (NCBI taxonomy): domain Eukaryota; kingdom Metazoa; phylum Arthropoda; class Insecta; order Lepidoptera; family Noctuidae; genus Helicoverpa; species Helicoverpa assulta. Next base: position 7,580,996 of record CAWLCW010000027.1, read on the forward strand.
CTTGTCTTTTAAAATCTATTCTAAAACATCGAACCTCACGCTTCGATTGACCTCTTCATTCCATAAATCGATGGTGTTAAACCGAATTCCCAGTAATGGTCACGATCACTGGTTCTCAATCGATTTGCTCACGAGGGCGTTATCAATGTCCAGCTGTATGCACACAATGGTTGTGGAGATTTTCTGGAGTGATGCCTCTTAGTGGACACAATGTGGATTTTACTTCGAGTTTGTATGTGTATGTAAGTGCTTGTATATTGTAACTTGTGATTTGGAGATGTCCAAGGATACTTAGGTAGGTTGAATTATTTTTATTGCTACCACCAGTGACAGCATACTTATGAGCCTTGGCTCTACCATTTTGTAAGTCAAAGAACTAGGATGAATTGTTTAGGACACCTTAAATTACCAAGATACTAATTTGACTGATATTCAATTTGAGCTTTGATGCTTTCATTGTTAAAATCAGACCCTCAATGAGTGGCTGCAGTACTTTTACATGTTCTAAGGCTGATGAACTGGTTACGTGAAATTGACTGGTTGCTTAATTAATGGGTTCAAGGATAAATAAGACATTCTTGTTTTATGTACAAGAATCCGGATAAGGAATATACCTAATCAGCTCAAAAGGATTATTACAAGTTCTTATGGTAAGTGATAAGTAAAGTGCATGGCTCCAAAGAGTTGGTCTCGTGGAAGAAAACTAACCAGAAACTAGATTATTTCTGTTCCACAGATTTGAATCCTGACGAAGAAAATACCGAGACAGTTGCTAAAATGATGATAGCTTCAACAGACATTATTGGTCAAAGATTTCGTACCTTGAAGTACAAATTACCTGCTAACAAAAATCCGAAAACCAGTGTAACACGCGTCCTGGGAGGTTTCGGTGCTTTGTGGGATTATCCTTGTGTATCTGCAATCCGTATTCTGGATTGTAGACGGGCCGCTAACGATTGTCGGTCTCTACACTTGGCTAATAGAATGGATTTAGATTGGCCCTTGGGGAGTGATACTGCCGACAGGTATTGAGCCTGTATGGTGTTTTGCCGACTTGCTGGTGATGTTGTATCGAGAAACAGTTCCAGTGATCATTCTGGTGGCCTGACAAGCCTGGAGCTTAGAAAGCTTGGAGTGCCTAAGGGACTCTGAAAATCATCTCGAATGTTGAATCTGTCAGTCAATTCTGTCATATAATATGAAACATTGATAAAGCACAGTTTTACAGAGTCCATAAAATCACCTAAAAGACAACTTTAATGGAATGACAGACAGTAATATAGTTGGTTTTTATAAATAGGATACAGTGCTAATAGATTAGGAAACACGCATCAAGGCGACTGCAACAGTTACAATAACTAAGCTCGGTTTAGCAACTTATACCTCAATTTCAATGCCTAATTCATTTCCAAATGCCACATTAGTAGACCCACAATTACTATCAACATAATACCAGCGTACAACTTGATATAAAAACTCGCTAATATTAATATTAACACCGCGATACAAAGGCCGAAATCAATGTCTGCCAACAAAGGAGTTTCATCAAGATTTTTTACGGAGTAAAGAATTTCTTTGATGCTCAGGCACAAGTAGAAAGTATCAATGTAACATAAGCTTAATTATCAATTGAAAATCTTTTAATGAATGCTTGTATAGCTTCTGAATTTATAGGGTTGGCTCTCAGCAGTCATTTGGTTGATAGGATTCGTTCATATAAGCAATAATTTCCTAGGTTTAGATAGGTTTAGATAGGCTGCGTGGTAAAATAATATGACTGTCTTAAGTTTATTTAAGCATCTATAACCACGCATCGAAGCCTCCCCAGGATTTTATAAAGACAATTCATTAGGATGCAGTATGCAGTCAAACTTATATACTAACTGTTCCCTGTAGTATATTTCCGACTATAAGTTCATCTTAATTTCACCAGGAATTACAATTTTCCAAAGATCTTTGAATATTAACCGTGGAAATACTTTGTTTATTACACATTCGGTTCGTGGTGTTACACCAAGCTCCAAAAACATACACTAACGAACCAGCATCAGCCCTATTCGTGCATCTCATTCGGTAGCGCACAAAGGCAAGGCGGCGAATCAAAGATGGCGGCACGTCTGATGCGCGCGCGCACCGATGCCGCTCTCTTTTCAATATCGCCTTTTGATTTGCCGTTTCCCAGTTTTGTAGAGGCGAAATAAATGAAGTACTTGTTGTTAACAAGTAATCGATACTTTACTGTACTTGGTTCCAGATGTTATTCCTTGTTGCAACTGTTAAGAGTTTTCGAAGAGATTTGTCCTTAAGTACTTCTTTTTGAAGAATACAGAGAGACAAGTGTTTGTAGTTGAATCAAGTGTCTGATACACTTGCAAACAAAATATTATCTATACTAATATTATAAAGAGGAAAACTTTGTTTGTTTGGTTGTAATGAATAGGCTCAAAAACTACTGGACCGTTTTTTTAAATTCTTTCACCATTCGAAAGCTACATTATCCACGAGTAACATAGGCTACATTTTATCCCGGTACGGGCAGTAGTTCCCACGGGACGCGAGTGAAACCGCGGGAAAACGGCTAGTGTAGGTAAAAGGTGTTAATGTATGGCAGGTAATTCTAACTTCTGAAAGCTTATGGCAAATGTTATTTAGATTAGAATTGCCGTACCTTGTTAAGTTGTAGTTATTTTTGAAAATTGTGAATTTGAGAGCTTGGTTTACGTCTAAGCGAATAATATGATACCCAGTTAATTAAATTCTTTCTACGATAATAATTGCTAGGATTATGACGAAGAAAACGCGAAGAGACAAAAATTTACAATTCAAACAGTTGAGTAAATGTTAACTAACTACATATCCCACACAAATAACTCTCACACTTAACTTTTAGTTTCAAAACTAAAACCAGGCATCAGTACAGCAAGTACCATCCACTGGCCTACCGACGCCGTCGGACTGACACGGCGCATTGTGCGGTAGACAGTAGATTATCTCCACAAACAGAGATTGGCCCCTTGCTGCGCTCGTCAGGCTCCCGTGCTCTTGCGTGCGCGCAGGTAACGTTAGCAAACTAATTGTTGTAGTGTAGGTTTAATTTTGTTGAGGGAAAGTATTGGTTAAGTGGGATACTTAGGAATATTCATAGATTTTTGGAATTTTCGAAATAGTGGGAATGTTAAAATTAAAAAAAAATCTGAATCGTGTTTTTATCTGACTGTGCTAGAAAGAGGGTTCAGGTTCAGGAATACATCAGCATCTATTTTGCAGATGCAAACGTTAAAAAATACCTAATAGCTATATGAAAAAGTCATTTAATTAAATTGATTTGGTATGTAAAAATAAAAACAAATAATTTAAAATGTATTTCTTCTTAAGCTCATGTGAAAGCTGAAAATAAGCTTAATACCATACCCCGATAAATATTGCTCAATCTGCTCAGGCGTGTGTAGGTATATCACGACAGTAAAAATATAAACACATGTTTTTTTTACCTAACACAATTTTGATCCCCTTGCAACAACCAATAAAATCATTTATTTAGTTAATATTTTTAATTTTTTTTAATCGCGTACTTACATACTTACCTACTTTTTTTGCTACCACTCACCGACATGCGCAGTGACAGTGGTGAGGTCTTCAAGCTGTCAGGAGCACACCAGCTCATCTGTACTCCGCGAGCCTCACTGGAATGTGGACACGTGAGTACTTATTCATTATGAAGGTGCAATCAAGAGCCTGTTTCTTTTATACCTAGGCTATGTGCCCTGTGTGATAGGATCTTTTACCTAGTGGATCAAAATCCATTTGGAAGCTAGAAGGCTCACTAATGATCATTGATTAGGTACATACGAGTACTGATCAGGCTTGATGATACGAATTCAAGTATCACTTCATCACCACAGTATAAAACGAAGTCGCTTATTGTCCCTATAACTATCCCTATTCCCTACGTCCCTTTGTACGCTTCAACACCTTCAAAACTGTGCAACGGATTTTGATACGTCTTTTTGTAATAGATACGAGTAATTAAAGAAGAAGGTTTATATGTATAATTATAACATCCATTAAATAGTGAGGAAATACTGTTATCCCGTGCGAAGCCGGGTCGCTAGTAAATGAATAAAACAACAGTTGCAATTTTATAGAAATTTATACCGCCTTTAAATGGCTGCAAGAAAAATGATGTAAAAAGGTAAAAACATTTATAAAAACCAATTAAATTCAGGGTCGAGATGCTGCACTTAAGTAGTTTCTTTTTCACAATGTCTGTTTTGTAGGTATTTAAATTTTAATAACTAAAACTTGATTTGTTGTGAAAAAGAACTACTCTAAATGATTTTCATATAATTTGGTTTAGTTGGTTCTGTATCTTGAGGGTTCACCTTGGAGATTATTCTGAAATCATTCTAATGAGTTTATCAGTGTGTTACAACGACCACATCAACATCTGACGACATCAATCTTCCCGCAGCATCTTTTACCGAACGCATCCCAGAGTTTCTCTCGTCAGCATACCAGCGGGAACCCCCTACGAACGGCCGCCAGGGTGACACACATGTGCTGGGATGTTCCGGACTCTTCGTTAGTGGCAAAGCATGAAGTCTCGTCCTGCTAAAGTCTGTACACGCCGGGTGATGCATCGAAGGTTCTGGATTGAACCGAACAGGGACCAAGGAGTTCTTAATAAAAGCTGTCGATCGACACATTATTCTGCAATAGTGAGGCTTGCCAAACCGGGTGACACGAGCACATAAGTCTTCCTCTTCCGGAATAAGCGGCCTGAACCGTCGGATCTCACCCGGACAGTCTTTCAAAGAAGTATGGTTAAGGTATCGGAAGTAGGTCTTCGGGTAAAGTATATTTCTAAGTATTGCTGTTGAAAACACCATCTTGGTTTGCTGGTAACAAGAATTTTACTATCTAAATTATTATGTTTTTTTTTTAGATTTTTATCCCCCACGCTAGAAGAGGGGTTTTTAACTTTCTCTTGACAAATGAAACTGTGACATGTTTTACTGATTTTGTTTTTGTGTGAATTTAATGATTGTTTATGGAATACTTTCTGGTAGTCAAAGAGTTATGTTGTATCAGAATACTCACAGAAGGTTTATATCGTCGGCATCTGCCTCGCCTTTTCCCATGCCCATATCCAACCATATTGGGGTCGGCTTCCAGTCTAGCCGGATACAGATTTCCAGATACCCGAGTGATCCTTAACAAGTTTGTTGTCAGACCTTCTGGCTCTCCTCACACTGACTTTCTGACTCAGTTACGTCCCACTAAGACTGGAAGCCAACACCAACATTGTTTGTAAAGGCTGGCTATTTTTTAGAACGTATTAAACCTCATCTATTCTCTTCTACCGCTTATACCATCAACTTAGAAAACACACATCACACTATGAGAAACTAAGAAATTGCTATTATTTTAAAAATGAATTTTAATATATCTCCTAAGCGTAAGGAAAAAAACATTGTATTTGTAGGTAGAACTTTTAATTTGTGGTCGGGTGATGTAGGAAAATTATTCAAAATTGCCTTTTCATTCTCTGCCTTCAGGATTGCGCAAAGTTGGCTTATCCTTCTTCTTTTTATGTTCCTCAATCTGCTGTCTTACTTTCTGTGTGAGGAGTCCCTCTTCTGTCATAGACTCAGGGTGTACGAAGCCAGGCATTGCCACCTGTGTATTTTCTTCTCTTGTTCCTCTGTCAGGATTATCACCGTCAGATTTATGTGCGTAATTTCTTTTATATGTCACGTAAGGCACTAACCTCCCTCTGACGAAGGTCAAGCACTCTGGATGCATCATTATGTTTGAGCCGTTAGGTAGAATTTTAGGATACATCTGTGTAAAGAATCTCATCATCCTGTTGGTCTATGAGGTATGGGAGAGTTACATGTGTTTTGGAATTCGGTTGGAGTTTACGGACACTGAAAATACATTGTGCATTTTGCACAATTTATAGAACCAAACACAAACCAAAACTATTTTAAGTTCTAACCATTTTTGCCATGTTTTGGCACACAAAACGTGACAGATTTCTTTAAGTTCACAGAGTACATAGGAACTTTTATCTGTCTGTGGTATACCTATCCTACGAAAAGTTTCTGTACTGTCTTATGTGATTGTGGTTTTGGACTAGTTTTGGAGTCTCATGTCATTTACTGAGCGCCTATCAAGCGCAGGCAGTTTTTTACTCCCGGCAATAACGACATTATGCAAAGTTTCTAACGATCTACTTATGTCTTCTGAACCGTTTAAGTTTTCTTCTTGAAGTTAGAGCTACCAAGCTATCTAGTAGAAGCATGGGCAAACTCTACCTGTGGTAATATTATCAATATTAAATAAACAATAAGTTTAGGGTCGATTTATACTAGCGCAGAGTCGAAGCGCATCGAAGAGTCAAATTTTTTACAACTAAAGCGAAGCCGCACTCTCACGTGTAGTAATGGGCATCAACAGCAGAGCTATTGAATCAGCGACTGATGACGCGTTGGTTCCGCTAGGGAGCGCGTGGATACACGAGAATGCGCGCGCACAAATCAGCGTTGATCGCGCGCAGATGCGCGAATTCCGACGAATGCGCGCGACCTTTTAAAATCTCCTAAGTAATGTGTGCGTTACGCTGTGGAATTTGTTATGTTCAGAGGCTTATTTTGATGGGCTGCAAGCGCAAAGCTGTGTTCAAAAGCAGCGCTGCGACACTACCTGGTTATGGTTATGTAAGAACAGAACTTAGCGAAAAACTCAAGTTTGGTATAACTGACTTTAATTAAATAAAACTGAACTGATAAAATAACACCTGATTAGAATGCAAAACAATTTAAATCAATAATGTAATAATAATTCACATAATTTGTAACTTGTAGTAAATAGGCTGTAAAAACTATTCCTCCTTCGGTTTCTGCGAGAAGCCGATCTCCTCACCTCGTCTCAACTTGTCCTTGAGTTTCTCGATTTGTTCCCTCTGTTGTTGGTGAAAGTATCCTTCTTCCTGGGCTGCACCATACCTGCCCAGTCCTCCGCCTGACTCTCTGACGGCCCCACCAGCACCGCCTCCCTTGCCTACCCCTGAGCCGGGAATACCAGCAGGGATCGTGTAATCGGTGGGACCTTCCGCATAGTGTTGGGTGTCCGCATACCTGGACCCGTACCTAGGGGACAGTTTCCTCATCAGCAGCATAGACTGCTTTCGGCACGCTCCGTTCAGCATCAACATTGTTGGATGGCAATGTTCTGGTGTCTTGATTTTTTTGTAAAACTTTACTGTTTATATTGTGGCTGTGCAGCCACAATTAGCCAATTTCACGTGCTCAGATAGACCATCCAACTGAAGGTTTATACAGGGGCAGGAATTTTGGCCGTCGAACTAGAAGAATTTTGTTTCAGCTGATTTTTGACGTATGACAATCTGCAATTGACTTTTTTTGTATATCATTCATTGTGTTCGCTGTTTAGTGCCAGTTATTATTTTATTCGAATTATATGATAAAGAGGTGAGATTCTTCGTTGCAAGATCCAAGATTTCTTGTTTGATATCACGTCCAAGAGAGTATACTATTTTTTTATCTCGGAAGTCACAGACTCACAAGATACATCCACGTAGATATTATGTATTTTTTCACAGTATTCATCAAAATGTATGTACAAAATATTGTTTTACAAATGAAACATGCGCGTAGTGGGAAAAGGGGTAGGTTTATAGATGACGAAACATACACTTAATAGGTATAATTTTTTCAACAATTAAACCAAGTTAATGAATTTCATAATTACAGCAATCAATTTTCTAATTACGTAAATCAATTAAATACTGAATATAAACACACTGAAACGATAAAATAATTAGTTGCACTAAATTGGAGAAATGTATTAAATTAACACAATTTTTTGTGCTAATTATTTTTCCTCATATAAAAGCGTGTGATAATTAGGCACATTCAGTACTTACTGTGTGTATGGTGGCGTTGGGAAGATAAAATGTAACTAATTCTTGGAACGGAAATGCATTTACTCCTCACAATGAATTACATCAAGGTAAAAAACTTAGTTAATTTATTTTTAAGTTTTGATACAACGACTTATTTGGCTAATCTGTAAAGAAGTAGTCTATGGGTAGTTATCACAAGTTCAAGTCAAGCTAACTACACTGAAGTTTAGTTTAATTGAATCCACCCATTTGCCTTAAAAGTGTAATAACGTTACTTCTGCATTGAATGTTTTGTTCTAATTAGAAAATTGTTTTATTTCAGATACTCCTATTTCTTTTTTCTGCCGGCTTACACCAACATCTGAGGTAATTATATAAAATCGCATTACAATAGTATACTTACTTCCTCATAAAAAAATAATCTTCTTACCCCTTGTATTTCCAGCAACGCCCAAAAACCTAATAAGCCATGGCAACCCACCACGAGAAGGATGAACAGCTCACCAGATGACCAAAATTGCATCTGCTTCCCAGACGGTGATATACCGATAGTCCAACAATTGCTGGATCCCAACGACAATGGTCTGCAACGTATAGTCATATACCTATACATAAATGACCAGACCAACGAAATCAAAATGTACACACCAAGTGCTGAAAAACAAATGCTTATACCAGATTTGATTTACGAACCCACTGATGGATTAGTCAATATAACACCAGATAATATTTACTCATTAATAAACGGTAGTCCTTCTAAGATAAAAGTGTATAACAATCGTTATGAAGCTCTGGATCCTCAGTTATCTCATTCTTTACCTATTGGACTAAATGTGGGAGCTATAGAACATGTATTACCGCCAATCACTGATAATATCTATTTAAATCCACTGAACAACAATAATGGGAATGAATACGCACTTGATGGTAGTGTCCTCATATCTAGTGCACAACTGACAGCACATCCTAATTACCCACAAGATGGTGCAAATGTGTACCCTGAAAACACGAACATATACTTCCCAACGGAAGACAATACTTACAGTCCAGAATCCACGCAACACTGGATATCCGATAGTACGAACTATCCAAATGGACAAGGTCAGGCTTTACCAGAACAATCATCATCAGGCTATGCGCAGGCTGTTCTAAGCCCGTCTCAGGCTACCACTGCTCAAAACTACCCTTCTCCAGGATATCCACAGGCTTACCCAACAAATTCTCAGGGTTTGGCCGAAAATACTCAGTTGATAACAGGTTACGCCCAGGCTTACCTAACAAATTCTGAAAATATCCCGGAAAATGTTCAGATTTCAATAAATAACCCTGTGGCTTATCCTACAAATTCTCAGGGTTACCCTGAAGGCGCTCAGTCCTTGATTGGTTATGCTCAGGCCTATCTGACAAATCCTGAGAATACTCCGGATAATATTCAGTCTTCGATTATCAACCTGCAGGCTCATCCAATCATTTCCCAGGATACTCCGGGCGATGTTCAGTATTCAACAGGTTACCTTCACGCTTCTCCAGGAATTTCTCAAGGTATACCTGAAAATATTCAGTCATTACCAGGTTCTCTCCATGCCTATCCTAGTAATTCTCAGGATATCCTGGAAAGCATTCAATCCTCCACTGGTCAACTTCAGGCTGTTCCAGGCATTTTAGAGAAACCAGGACAATGGGATTTACAACCTCTTTCAGAAACACTTGAGGCTAAGCCTCTTAATGGAGAGCTAGATCAGCATGTTGTGTACACACTCCAGAAAAGTCGAGATCAGAAATCACCTCACAGTCTAAAGGAATTAAAAAAACCTAATTATTACGTGACCTTCGAGGTATGGTTTAATCAACAAATGAAGAGATTTCATAACATAAATTTACCAAACGATATACAATCTGTCGACGGTAAATTTCTCAGACAGTTGGTACTGAAAACATTCTCAGATAACAAGATTTTTATCAATGAAGACGGCATTATAACAGACTCTAAAGGAACACTCATAGACGCGAGTAATTTGGAGCTCCGGCCGTTGTTGATAGGAGAAAAAATTGATCAACGAATATTAGAAAAGTATCAAAAACCTATTATTCTTCCGAAAGATTTGCCTTATTTAGAGGGTATACTAGTCGCGTTTATATATCCGCCACGAATTTTAGGCATAATCCCTTTAGGAAAAACTTATTTACTTGAAAAGTCTGACCATTTGCCACTAATGTCTGGACTGAGCGTAAACAGCTATGGAAATAAAAACCCAATCTCTAATTTGGCTTCTTCAAAACCTTATTCTTTAATTGTTAAAGCATCATACACAGTACCAATGAGAACGGATACAAATTCAGTGGAGTACAATACATATGTTGTTGGAAAAGATCAACCAATTCCTCTTCACTTACGTTCGGTAGTTTCCAGCAAGGCTTTGGCAACTGCGCAACCAACTATCCTCATCGAAGGCCCAGGAGTCCAAACACCACCGTCAATACGCAGAACACATGAAGTTACAAAAGTAGAACATCATGTTGAACCGCTAACGAAAACTAGAAATAAAAATACAGGTCTTATTAAGACACATACGGAGTTAAAGAACGATCTGGACATAAATATACCTGAGTCATTAGCAAACGTAAATGCAACAGAGTCGGGAAGAAGGTTTCCATCGCTTTCACTACAGGATGTTATGAAGTCATTACTGAATCTCATAGACATTCTACCCAGTAGGAGGGATTTGAATGATTCTTCAGAAGAAACTGAAAGTGTAGAAGATACTGAAAGTGGAGATGAAAGAGAAGGTCCGAAATTCAGAATTATTGGAGGTAGTGCAGCTACAGGCAGCGGATCTCCGGTCAGTAATAAAGGAAGAAGTGGTTATACGGAAAGTATTTAAACGTGTGATTAAGTATTTACATACATGCACAAAATAATTTAATGTAGGCTAAGAGCACAAGGTTTCTTGATGATATTTAAGTTTATTATTCATAACTCTATTGACGCTATCAAAATGAACTGGCTTGTTTAAAGGACATTGATTATAAATAGTATTTAAATATATGGGTTTGGGTGGCATTACAACCTTGATTTTTATTTTTTGCCTAATGCTTTTGAAACCGACTTTCCAAAAAAGAGGATGGTCTTAATTCGACTGTTTAAATATATTTAATCGAAACTTGAATGAGGCGACATCTAGCAATGTTTGTTGATATCATAATACAGACTACAAAACTCACTACAGTTTGTTAAATTAATTATGTGTGGAATTTGTATAACAGCGCCATCTACCTCGTTTATCAAAGACTCAGCAACGTTTAAAATTACATGTTACTAAGTAACACGTTACTAAGCCAGCAGATGGCGCTGTTCATTTAGTTCACATTTATAACACTAGAGGACTTTGAAGAAACTGTATAAGAATATTAAAATAAGATGGTATTTCCAGTCTAATTAGTTAAATAGATACCCATTTTCATTTGAAAAAATAGTTGTGTCTCCATTTAAGGATTTAACAGGATACTTTTAACCTCTTGCGATTTGTTTACACTCCCCGCGAGAACGCAACCAGTTCATCAAGTCGAGGTAGTTGCAAGCTTCACCCGCCAGTAGTCACTGACTCGCCATTGAATAACACGCATAGCCGAGTGCACTCTAAAAATAACGCCGCGAACCCGGCATGTTAAAACGAGCAAAATAAACCAGAGTTTTCAATGACAATAAGTATGAAAATCCAAAAGTGATTGTAACTAAATAATTTAAAATTACCAAGTCAGTTAGTTCTAGATATTCTTTTTTGATTTTCAAGTTAGTATTATAGTGAATTCGCGGTATTCTTGCTGTGTCCTATTGTTTTGTGAATGAACCAATGTTGTACCTATGAAAGGATGTTATCATTACTACACATGGTACTAGGAAATTGTATTTTCTAAATTTCATGGGATTTAAGAGCTGGTAAGTTTTTTTATTTTTGTTTTTTATTTTTTTATTATTTTGTTTGTGTTCAGCTTCAAGTTGGAGTTAAGTTAACGTCAGTTATTCGAGTCCGGTTATAGTGCATGTGTCTTACGGTTTTTAAGGTTTTTTCGTTTGTGAATAATTTTCAAATAGTTTTTCTTATTATAATCCAATGAGTTTACCTAATCATAAATAATTATGGGCAATAGTAAAAAAATCTAGTTAGACTTCGTAATTGGACTTTGCAAGGTCAGTTAAATTGATAGTTATTTTTAGTCACATAAATACCCTCATATTTATTTCTCAGAGGTGTGAATGAGACTTTTTATGACGATAACTCACAAAGGTGGGGAAATCCGCTAAATACTCGTAAAAAGTCAGGTTAAACAGTTTACTATAGGGAATTTGAAATACATCAACAATTACGAAGTAGCTAGAGCAGAAGAAATAAAGGATAAGAAAAAACAGTAATGGTAAGTGACGATTATTTAGTTTTTAATAATGTATTAACAATATTTCAAGATCCTGATTACATCATCAATCAAATTCAATTACCAACGGTATTTCAAATAACTAAACTTGAACTTAATTCCGTCCAAACAACATTACTTACAAAGGCCTTAAAATTGCCAAAAACAACCATGAAATTAATAATCAATAAAATTTGCAATCGAGGCGACAACGGCAGACGTTGATTGCACAATTTTTATTTTAAAAAGCAGTACAGCATTGGTCGTCATCCATTGACTTCGGGCCTTGTCCGCTGTGCAAGTCACCCTTGCAAAACTGTCATTGTACCACTAAGTAAGGTTTTGCAACTTTTTCTCGTCTTGCAACCATTCCGGTCAATGTAACCATGATATTAAATTAAGAGCTCCATAGATCATTATCGATCGGCTGTGAAGTCGCTTTTTTATCTTATTGACTCCCGTGCTTATGAAGGTTATTCATTCATTACTTCTGATCTTCTACAACTTGTTTCTTTTCATTTTTTACTTCAGTTTTGTACGTTATAGGTACCTCAAGTCAGTACATACCTAAAACGTTCTTAAATCAACTAAGTAGTTTACTAGAATTGTAACCTTTGCCAATTCTCTTTGCCTATTTACCTTAAGTCAGTAATGTCGTAATGCGTCATACACAGGATCTAGTTATTTTCTGGATTCATCTCGCCAAAACTTCCTGTTCCATATTACGCCGTACCTATTTGAACTTGATTGCCCATTGACAAACTTCCACAATGCTCTATAAAGCCACTAAATTATCCAATGAGTCCCTCACAATGATGAATGAGTACCTACATAATTTTCTGGGAACTACCGAATCATTGAAGGATTCTAGTTGATCTCATAGGCTTTTTGTACAAAAAATTGATTGCAGCGTTGGAAAAAAACAAGAATTCTGTAAGAACAGGCAAGAAACTTTATAATATTTTTTCCATTCGAAACTTGAACGTATATTTGTGAACAGGTAACTATAATGAAGGTCATATAACCTTGGTGTGGTCAGTGCCAATGATTCGGTTAAATAAATAAAAGAATTATTATCGAGTTCTTGTGAAATCTTTATTGGATTTCGTAAAAATAATTTTGTGGTAAACGACTAAATTACCATATTGAAGAGAATAATACGTGCCTAATAAGAATAAATATAAACTTGAAGTAACTCTTGCCAGGCTGGTTCCTTAAACCAGAAATTGATGCCCTTAAAGCGATTCTAAATAAGCAGGTATATACTGACAACAAAAAAGACTGTTACTTAATTTTACGTACGTTGACATTTACATGTAATTAGCAAAACAAACGTAATGCAATTATTCAAATTAAATCAAACATTAATGATACTGTAGATAATACAAATTAGAGGGTTACGGGACTTACATAGGCACTCATTTAAATTAATTAACATTTAATTGATAGAGCTGAGAATGACAAACTTAAAATAGCGGTTATAAAAAATAATATATTTTATAACAATTCAGTGACACAGAAAAGTGACATAAATAGAATTATAGGAACAGACATAATTTTGAACTAACACGAACATGTAAAAATCACATGCGATGATAAAAAGTAGTGCATCGAATGATTGTATGTCAATTGAAATGTTATGTAAAACAGTGTTAACCCAGTTAGCGATCAATGTATGGAAAATAACAAACCTAGATTTGGAACTTTATAAAAAGTATCACGACAAACTTTTTACGTAGAAACTCATAGCACATTTGGGAAGGCATCCAAACTTTTTGTCGGTAACCTTGCAGATAGGTACTTAAAAGTCGAACATCCAAGTGAGTTCAAGTTGCCGAAGTCCACACAAGATAGAAAAACAGCACTTAACATTTAAAATACCTAGTACAAAAAGTTTACGCTTCCGTGACTTTGCTTTTGAAGTTGAGGGTAATTAATGTTTTTTGTAATAAGTTTCAAAGAAGCTAATGGCTCATCAGATAGTCAAAGTTATACATAGATAAAGTCATCCGAGATGGAGAAAAAACTAAAAAAAATCTCAGCTATTATAGTATTAGATATTAATACTAATACTATTAGGCTAATAATAATATTAATAGCTTTAGGGGTTTTTTTAACGCGCTAATATTCTTTCAGTGTGAGATAGTCTAATTATCTAGGAGAGCTACTTTTTATCCACGTGCATGAACGAGCTCCCACGGAACACGAGTGAAACCGCTATCTAAAGAAAACTAGTGTACTATATTTATCTATATTTACACTTAAAACAAAGCCACTAACAATGATTTCAGAAAACTTTCAAAATCTCGATGTGATAATCAGGATCTCAGTTCATATACCTATTAAAAGAAATAAATCTTTAAATATTCGAGGCACAATACCTACACTTCGGCACTAGCAATTACATTTGCTTTGATGTCAATGATATTACTTAATTTTGTCGGCTGTGTAATATTACAACATTCTCGCAGATGTTTGACAACCGTAATACTTACTTTTATTTGCTTGATTCTTTATATGAACTGCACTTACTATTATCTGATCTGCAATGACTTTGAATTTTGCAACAATAACTCAACTCTTGAAAAAATGTCAAATTATGACGTTGACATATGGTTCATTTTGCAGCCACAATTTTTTTAGACAAGTGTAAAACAGGTGGTTAAGTTTTTGTAGTAAGGCCATATCTCTCTCAAATATATGTAGGTGTTATTTGAAGTCGCTTATCGTCTATCATTTTAATTGTCATTACTTATGTCCCTGTGTGATTTTTGGTGCTTTCATAACTTTACATCCTCAGAATTTTTTACTTGATTGACATCACCTTTCGTGACGTTTTTATCTTCATTCGCAATCTACATAATATATTTTAGTATCCGATGACTATATTACCTCTATATGTATTAAATTACATAGTTCATGTGTGCTCCGTTTACACTTATTGAATTACATAGAAGAACATGACTATCTATGAATTGTTGAAATTCTTGTACATATTACTTAATAGGTAATGTGCTTAGATTGTGAGAATCTCAAATTCAATGATTATCAATGTTAAATTCCTTAAGAAGTTTTTCCTTAAAATACTGGTCAAAAATAATGCAGCTTATTATAAATACTTACGTAAGCCGATATTCTGAATTAGAGATCAAAGTAGCGAATATCAACTTGAAGGTTAAATCTAATATCTTATTTTATTTAAGTAATAAAATATCATCATTAGGTAGTTATGAAAACTAATGATGCAAATGATACATAATTTTTTTGTGAGGATTAAATCTGGCGGACACTGACAACCGTTCTTTTATCGACCTCTAGAGTTCTTAAAGGCTTTTTTATAGTCTGAAATAAGATCCTTAGATTATCAAACTCTTAAACGGTGTGGTAGGTACTGTATTAAATGCAAGTTACTCAGCTTCAACAGAAGAACCTTAAGGAAAGATTGAAAACAAATAAACGTCTTCCTTTACCTTTTCCTCATTTTAAAGCCTTTTGGAGAAATTACCAGTGTGTGTTCTCCAGCGTCACCGTGACCGTATTATGTTTTCTTTCTAATAAACCAAGTACTAAGAAAGATACACGTGCAGCTCTGGGAATTAATATTATTATCAAACTTAATTATATCTGTCATACTGTCTTTAACGATGATAAGGTTTAATTGCGAGAATTTACGGTGCATAACTGCATCGGTGCATATCTACTGACCCAGCCTAACATAGTAAACAACTATAGAAAATGAACCCAAATATTAACGTATTAAGGTTTGAAATTGACCGATATGAACACTTGAATGGACTAGATTTGACGATAATTGCGAACATCGCACTATAGGTCATGAGATGACGTCGTAGTACTTAGATAATAATACTAAATTGTTTATATTTGTAAATGTTCAAATGTGAAGGAATTTTCGTGTATCTTAAGCTTTAGAGGATCTACTAAAAAATATAATGCTTCATGCTAATTGTGAATCAGACGCAGAAATATTTGATGGTGCACATGTGTCATTGATACATTGTATTTCGGGAATCCCACAGGAAAGTTTGTTTAATTCAATAACATTTTTGATGACACTAAGGAAAGCCCCTACGGCAATTATGATTTTGTAGTAAAATTACATAAAGAAATAACTTTACTTATTTTGAAACTACTGTTCCTAGTAAGATGGATAGAGAAGACAAAAAAATATTTTAAATGATATAAAAGGGGGAACCCATCTATTGTTCTTATCACAACAATACCAAGATCTATAACCCAATTGAAAGGAATCCAAGTAAAATTGAAAGGTATCGTGTCCCCGACCCACGACATTTCTTGACAAACGCCGTCACGAACAAAATAATCGTGAATTATTTCCCAAATAAGCCATGGTTTGTGAAACATCCACTTATCTAAGCTACGGATCTTATTTTTCTTTGTCTACTCATTGATTTGTCAATTGTGAAAGATGATCGTTTTCTTTTTATTTCAGCTGTTATTAATCGTGAAATTAGCATGCAGTTTACGTAAATTCTTTTGTCATTATTTTATGAAAATTCTATTGAAATTGTTTCATTGGTATTTTTGTTCTTATAACTTTACGATCACGAATAATTTGATCTTCTTTTAAGTAAGTGTTTCATATTTTGCAAGCCAAACACCCTTTTACATAAAGAAGAAGGTCAAAATTCTAAGTTCATAATTCCGGTCACTGCCTCGGCACTACTAAGCAACCATGTTTGTCTACTGACTCCATATCTAAGTCCAGTCCACAACTGATGTTATGATAAGAAATAAGGCCTAATGTAACCTAACCACGTGTTATCTCCCTCAAAAGTGGGCCAAGTAACGCAATTTCTTGGACAATAGTCTAGTTACTAGCACTATTGAAATACTTTTATCTAGGCTAGTCTAACTCGGGCCTAGTTCACTTGGTGGGGATATACGGTAACATTTACTTCGATAGAATGGTTAATTAAGTACCAAGTTACATGTTTGAATTGGTTTGAAGAATTAAGTAAATTGTATGGGGTACCACAGGGTTCTATTCTAGGTCCTTTGTAGATTTTGTTTGGTTGTCTTTTTTATTGAGGCTCCTAAGATGTTATCCTGTAATTGACAAAGTTATGTACAATTGAAATTAATTTAATAAAGTAGACTATATTATTTTCAAAACTTGCTAACCAAACAAGGTAACAGACAACAACAATATAGGCAAAGACAAACATCAATAAAAAACAAATACCCGCATCAAATTCCACACTTCCAGCTTTCCACCGCAGATCATATCAGGCCCCTTAACACTCTTGTCACGTACAACCGATCCTTACATCCGACGATAAAAATTTACGAACAATATGGGTTAAAAGATCAACAACCAATGGCTTTGTACTTACAGACAGACGGAAGTACCAATTTAGAAGAGGAGGACCATTTTAGGTCAATTGGTCTGCCGTTGCTCCATAAAATCAGTGATGATTGATTGTTCGTTTGACAAGCTTATTATTGAGTAAGTGCAGTTAAGAAAAGGGACTGTGTTGTAAATGTAGCTGTAGATTTTCTTTTTGTTGGTTTGTTGTTTTAAGTTGCGATGATTTTGCAAAGGGCTCGATAGGCAACTTTTGATCGATGTTTTTAACCTAAAGTAACTTTGTTGTTAAGTTTTGGTGTTACGTCCTCTAAAATCTGTCTAACAGTTTATTTTTTCTAACTCTAGTTGTGTCATTTTATCCGTGTAATTATCACAATATTCCTATAAATATTTCTATTTTCTGGTCTTTCAAGACACGATGCAATCTCAAACTTGAGTCATTTATTTATTGATTTCAATTTACTAGAATACTAAGTTAATTTTAAAACGTTTAAACTCGTTTCTCATATTAGTAAACGTCGTTGTCCTAATTTTAAGTTAATTAAACTAAACTTAGCCGAGATAACATTTTGATATGAGAAGTCATTTGTGTTTCATAGTACTACATACGTACCTAGCACAGTCACGTTTTTCCACATGCATACTTTTCTCAAGTTAATTCCAAAATTTCGGATACGAAAGAATAACTGAAACTGAGCATAGAAGAACACGGATGGGATTTAATCAGCATAAGTCTATCATGCCTTTCACTGCACCTACAACAGGCTTTGATGATTTCCCATCTCTAAAAAACCTTTTATAAAACAATCTAGAGTTCAAAGTCTAGGTATAATTTGAAGAACTTTTGGCCGTGAATGTAGACGAACCATCTTGTAATTATTAACGAATATTAAAGCTTAAAGGTCACAAGTTTCGCAATTTTCGTGGGATATCAACAAAAACACGCATTAGTCTCACATTTGATATAACTGTTGGACATTATTCGATCGACTATAACCGCAAACGTTCTTGAGAATTTGATGGGTACATCGAAAGGGATGGCAAAAACTGAACATTATTTGGGATAAAGTTCATAACGTGGTATTGGTATTTAAATTCGTTTTGAATGTTTAGAAGGGCTATACAGAAAAGACAAGAAGCTCTAAACTGAAATCCCAAAGAGTTTTTGGTATTTCGATTTCTACCTAATATCGGATATGTAGTACCTAATTATTGGCGTAAAAAATTATAATATTCCATGGCGAATTGTAAAAAAATAACCTGATCCATTCAGTGGTTTAGCCACAGGAGTCATTTTTTCATTTTTAATATTTTTTTTCTTTGTGCTAATCGACATAATATTAACCAGTATATTTAACGTGTTTGATTTAATGTGATTAGGTACGAAACACCCGATATATTAACGCCTCAAAAATATATCGCTACCCATTCAACAACAATATGAATAGCTTCAAAGAAATGTCATTTTAAACTGATTGAAAAAAATGTTCACGAACTTTCAAGCTGCAACACAGTCCGTCCCCTTTCTATAAACATAAGAATAATTTTATGACCATAACATACTTCTAAACACGCATAAAGCACGCTTAAATCTTCCATGGACTATTGACAAGAAACATCAATGGCTGAGAAACAAACGTTTTAGAAACGTATAGACCTCTTTACTTAATGTTTTGGGGTCTGTAACGCACTTAGAATAACCATTTGAAAATGACTTTCTCAATTGACAGATCAATAAAATACATTGCTTTATTTTTTTGGAAAGTCCACCTTAAGCGACGAAGTCAAAATTGAAATAAGATTGCAAACCGTTTTGGAAATTCTGTGAAAAATAGACAGAAGAAAAGAAATAACAGACTTTACTCCTCAGTTTCAGCGATTACTTGGAAGGCCAACAGACCAAAGGACTAATAAAAATAAAAACAATGACACGCTGCATTTACCAACAGCAAAGGCTACGAATTTGATTGCAGTTGCGTAAATATTGCGATTTCTCAGTAGTCTGAATATTAATAGGCATTTTATTAGGCGTTTTACAAGCAGAAGACATGCTGTGTCAAACTGGCTTACAAGAATACAAATCACACATTTAAATTTATAAAAAAGTTTGACTGTTTCTCACCCTCTTTTGTTTTTGGCGCCTAAAAGAATTCGGTTTTTGAAATTCAAATTTGTAGTTTGACAGTGACGTTATGTTTTGTTTTTTTCTTCATATACTACGGAAACCTTCTTAATGCAGACAACCTTCTTCCTTGAACATTTATAATTCTGATACTTCGTTACTTAGAATATTATAAATGACCCAAACCTTTTTTAAATAAGACCTCATTTGTATTGAGCATAATATTTGTATCCTAGGTCACTAACGTAACAGAGAATTAAGTATGGATGTTAAATAGACATTTTGTGGTCAAGGTTTCAAAGCCACCTATTTCTCTTGTCACCTTATAAATAACAGTTCATATAATCATATGTAATCTAGTAGTACATTATATAATTCAAAGGTAACGAAACTTGTTTTAGCTGTTTGACATTCACAAGTGCCTTGGTCATTAATATGTTTGGATAAAAGTGGTTTTAATTTATAGAAGGTACAGTTTGATTGTAGAACCAGTCTCACTTTTAATTGGTTGGATTTAGTATGTCCTTTTAAAAGGATTGCAATCAAAATCAAAATGTCTGACAAAAGTCAGTTAGTAACGTGTTAAATAATAAGAATAAATTACATTGTTCTTTTTCTTCTTGATACTGTTTTGTGAGGGTTTTCCCCTGAATTTTGATCTGTAGTTTTGAACATTTCTTCCGTCTGCGACTTATCTACAGGTCAAATATTAAGATAAGGAGGTAAAGTTATAAACGAGTTTCATAAACTATTCTGGTGATGCCATACCCATTGCGCCTAACACTAGGTTTTTCCCAGCTGTAGTCAAACAACTGTCATTATGTCTCAGATTTTCACAAATAAAAAATATCAAGTCGTGAAGAATATACGTAGGTATAATACCGTAGTTGAAATTTTTTACTAAAACTTTAAAGTTCAAAGTTTCAACGCGCTAATCTATGTACTACGGCTGGACGGATTTGAAAAAATATTTCAGTGTCAGATAGCCCATTTATCTAGAAAGGCTATTTTTAATTCGCTACATGATCTGGGAGGAGTAATTCCTACTGGACGCGGATGTTCCATATATTTATAAATCAAAAGCAACTTTCCAACGATCGTGAACATTAAACTCTCAAAATCAAATAAACTAGAAGAGTACACTCAATCACTTTGCTAATTTACCTCTACTCATATAAGTAGAATCAGTGCAACAATCTAGAACATAGACAAATTAAGTTAGAAAATGTTCGTCAATCAAGTCGAGCATAATCTCAAGGTGACTCTTCGACGTGTAACAAGATGAACCAATATCATTTACTAATGACTTGTCAGCAATCTGAAGATCCATCTAATGGTATCACGGTGTCGGATACCCATTCTTATCTCGTTAAATTGGAAACTGACTCCAGCTAAGTTACTTGGAAAGACGATACGGATGATGTTTCAAGTCACGATCGTTCTTTGCTACAGCTTCGTGCTGTATATATCATTACCTATGGGGGCTTTTGGAAGACCCAAGAAGCCAACAGTTTTCAAAAATACTGAAGACAAAGGAAAAAAAAAAAGAAAAAATGATGTCACCATTTCTTTAAAGTTGTCTCAAAAGAATTTCAGCGTATCTTTAAAAAACTCCGGGACTCTACAGTCCTGTGGCCCGGTAGATATATATGTCACCGTAAGATTACAAACATCGTTAGATTACAATCTATCTCGAGAGATTGTAAACTGTCGAATTATTGTGAACCGTAACATCTGATTGCAATTTAATGCATTATTTTTCGCTATATTATAATCTATCGATGAGAAATTGTCAAATTGTCAACTGTCCGAAAGCTCTCCCTGATTGGTCAGTCTTTTTGTAAGATCGACCAATCACGACCAGCCGTTCTGTTTCCATGGAGTTCCCGTAGAGTTAGGAATGAAATAGAGGTGTCAGTTAAATAAAATAAATGCTCTTCAAAAATTCTTCAAGTATTTATTATTTAGTACGAGTATGTAATTAATATTCCTGACATATGGAGGGACCAAATTGTAACGAAATATTTATTCTTCAAACACAAATTGAAATTGGAAAATTATAAGAAACTTTTATAAAAAAAAAAAACAAAACAATTAGGTAGTTTGTCTTCAAACACAAACAAATATTAAAAAAAAAATAAAAGCCTCTTATATAAAAAAGGGAACTTAATTTTGTCCTCAAACAATTTAAATTGGACAATTATAAAAAAAAAAACTTTAAAATAATAAACAATCATTTTATCCTGCAATTCAAATGAAAATGAAACATATAAAAACGGTTACTTTGTCCTCTAATACAAATTAAAATAACGTTACAAATTTCAGTCTTAGAAAAAACATTTGACATAAATTTATATAAAAATCACTCTTATAAAAATACAGTTAGGTATTTTGTCTTCAAATACAAACTAATATTTAAAAATAAAATAAAAGCCTAGCTAAAAAAGGTAATTTTGGCCTCAAACAATTTTAATTGGACAATTATAAAAAAAAAGTTAAAAAAAAACAATTACTTTGTCTTGTAACACAAATTAAAATTAAAAACATAAAAACCTCAAACGCAAATTAAAATAATGTTACAAATTTGAGTCTTAAAAATTAAGTACAATTTTTTTTATAAAAAATTAAACCGTCACTTATTTTTGCACGTCAAAGAGCTGTGGCACCGGGAGTTGCAAAGAATTACGTTCTACCAATCAGCGCGCAAGATGCATTTCGTTCTACGCCAGTTGACAATTTGACCGCTTTACATTGATAGATTATAATATAGCGAAAAATTATACGTTAAATTGCAATCAGATGTTACGGTTCACAATAATTCGACAGTTTACAATCTCTCGAGATAGATTGTAATCTAACGATGTTTGTAATCTTACGGTGACATATACAAAAGAAAATTTTCACTACATTACAAGAAATCACCCCAATTTTGTCATTCAAGAATTGATACACTACCTCGCTTCCTCAAATGACGATCAGTGATTCGGAACTTAATAATAGCACTCATTATAGAATACCTACCTGACAGTCTACTGAGGCAATACTCTAACAATTTGCAATACGTTACTAGTACTATTCGCAATAATAAACCAGAAACTATTGTTTGATATGACTCAACTGCCACGCGTTGAAACACTGACTCTATTTCTATACTAGAATGTAGATTAAAAAATAAACATTTCCAGCGTAAACCACGTAGGTGGTAATTATGAAGTAATTGGTAGCTACTGGGAAATTATGAGCGTAATTCTATGTAGTTTGGTTGGTCTGTGGTAATTTGTAATTTTTAAATCACGTGTACATGCACTTGACCTTTTTGATGAGGCAAACCTTCATGGAATCCTCTGAACATACCTACGTATATTTTCGTTACATCGCCGACCTATCAAACTTTTCCCGCATAGGTCGTTGTTGTCCCTTTTGCAACTTATTTACCATACTTCGTCGACCGATCTTATATGTATGCAAGTTCATTTTGTACCTTGTCCATTAAGTCCTTGTACCATATTGCCCCGCCTCTTCACGCTCTGGAATCTTAACGGCTTAAACACAGGTTTTAAACATGACCATATTAAAGAACATCGGTAGTGGGACCACTTTACTACGAGGTTTTTTTAGTTCTTTTTTCTGCTGTTACCGTTCCACTGTGCAAGTAAGAGAACTTTACGTTAAGTATCCTGGCATCCTCTTTTTTGTAACAGGAGTTATGTTTTGGTAGCTTATGTGGTGAGGTCTATAGCTGACTGACTTGTTATATGTACATTTTCTTCATAAGCAAACTGGTCATCATCATCATCAGCTTTATTTTATTTTGCCTAATCAATATTTATCTCCCGTTGCCAGTTCCATATCGAGCTGGAACCTTCCACAGATTATCACCACTCCATATTAGAGCATACATTCGTCACCAGTCAAGAACCGTTTCACCTATTTTTCTTCACGATCTTCGATATTCAATGTTGATTGACCTTAAACCGTTAAATCTAGCTCCAATAACTTGAAAGTTTGCTTCGGAAACATTAAGCGACAAGTTGCACCTACACTTGTCTGAATCAGGCACCGAATTGGCACCTGTCGCGACCTTGCCATGGAATTGGTTCGTTTGACTACCCATCCGCTGACAGTGAAAGGTATTGTCCTTGATGGTAATACGATTAGGTGTTACGTGTTAATCTTATGTCAAGTTTAGTGGTATTTGGTGCGCAGGAGTTTAATTGTCGTACTTAAGAAAAAAAAAGTATTTTTGTCCAGATGTGTCCGGATATTGGATCACTGTGCTTTAATGGTTGGCCTCTTGTCTTACTAGACCAAAAGTCAAGTTGAGAGGCTTTTCAATTGATAAACATTTACGACTTATTTAATTCTCAGACTGTCATCCTGTGTTTCTTTTAAGATTTCATTAAGATAATAAATATTAAACATTTTCTAGATAATTACAGCAACAACACTTTAAAAATAAAGACATTAATAACTTTAGAGTATAAATAAAGAAAAACAACAATAAACATCACCTTCAAAGACACTTAAACAACAATAACACGTTCTGTCGAACTGCCTCAATTTACTAGAGAAAGGAGTTTATATCAATATTGATAAACAATAACAAGGAAAGTATCTAGCAAGCCCAAGGATAACTGGTTACTTACTGACCTTTCATTATAAATTATAGAACTATGGCCTTTAATCCAAAGCGTGTCTACGGACCAAACCGCAGAATTGTTCGAAGGAGTTACCGCGGACCTGGTACATAAAGGGCTTAAGAAGGAACATGGTGGCTTTTAGTCAGTAAGAGTCTGACACTTCCTCACGCTGCAAATATAGGTACCCTGATTTGAAACGAAAGAAGGAGTATCCAGAAATTAATTATAGTCAAAAAGTGCTAAGCATATACCTACTTATACTAATCTATATATAAAAATGAAACCCGCTTACCGTTGTCACGACATAACATGAAAACGGCTGGACAGATTTGGCTGAGAATTAGAGGGGAGGTAATTTAGACCCGGGAGAAGGTTTTTGTTACCATCCGGCCACGGGACGCGGGTGAAACCGCGGGCGAAAGCTAGTTGATTATAATATTGAAGAGTTTGTTTCTTTGAATGCATTAATTTTAGACAATGCAGGACCGATTTGAAAAATTCTTTCAGTGTTAGTCCATTTATCGAGAAATTAAGAAGAAGTGCATGGAGTAGTTCCCATGGGATGCAGGTAAACCGCTGCTATAAGCAAGTTAATTGCTGAAAACACAAATAAGTAATAACTTTATAAAATAAAATATGTTTTTCCAACGATGTATCACGTATTTTTTGTCTAGTGGTTCCGATTAAGATCCACTGTGCGGTAAGGTCACGTTTCTAAGTATTTTTTGTTTGCGTTTGTATTTATTTTGACTTATGTCAGCACTTTTTCTGGTTTTTGATTACAGTGCTACTTCATAATTATTATTTTTTGTTGATGATGTGATTCTATCGAAAATAATTCATTATTTTTATTTCTTTAATTCAGTGGTGTTTTTTCTAACAATTAATTTTAATTATTTATGTGTGTAGGTATAATTATTAACATTGAGCGAACACTGTAATCCAAATCAGAATTATTAAAACGTATAATATTAATGACTAGCTTCTGCCAGCGGTTTCACCCGCATCCCGTGGGAACCTTGGCACGGACCCGGATAAAAAGTAGCCTTCCTCAATAAATGGGCTATCTAACAGTGAAAGAATTTTTCAAATCGGACCAGTAGTTCCTGAGATTAGCGCGTTCAAACAAACAAACAAACAAACTCTTCAGCTTTATAATATTAGTATAGATTTATCATTAGGCAGCAAATTAAGAAATAAGTACCCCATCTTTAAAGTCCTCCATACAGAGGGGTGCTGTCAAGGGCAGATAAAAATAACTCTCGTACCAAAATTAACTTACAAACAAGTTACAAATAGGAAACACCCCTAACATATGAGGACTAGTTGCATTTGACAACCGTGTTACAAACGCAATTGATAGTCAAACTAATACCAGCTAAAATCCATCTATATTATATTCCTTCTGTAGCTTTTTGTATTCCAGAGCAGAGAACAATCCCATAGCCCATAAGTTTAGGTAACACAATGGCATTTCAAATGATGCATGAACTCTCGTCCTACTAGTTCGTTCGATGTCATATTATTATCAATAGGTGCCTAGATTGTTTTCAAATATGCCTAGGCTCACCATACGACAGCGTAGGTTGACAAGGGCTAAATATCAATTGTTATTATTGCTGGGCACTTGTGTTCACTGTCAATTTACTAGAAGTGCTAATAGAATAACCTTTAGAAATTCAAAATCTCGCTAAAGATTATCTAAAACAGTGTATTTCTTAGCACTTCCTATCAAAAAGTGACCTAGTAAATCGAACCACTGTTTTATGTGACAATCTCCAAAACTATTTCGAAATTGTGTACCTAAAACGCCTATAAAAAACTGAAATAGCATTTTATTGGTACCGATTGCGCTGATGCGAAAACTTTTAATTAGTTAAAAGGCGTTTAGTCGACTTTTTATTTTTATTTTAGTAGATTACTGAAAATAGTGTTGCACCACTGTCACTCGATATGAACGAATCGTAAGATCTTAAGTCTTTTTATAACCGAAATAAAATTAGACTTAAAAGTCGGAAATCTTTTGATCAACGTCTAATTGACTTGTTTTTGACCATCTACAGAGTTTTTTGAGAGGACTGTTATTTTGATTTTTAGAAGTATTAGATTAACGTAACAAAATATGATTTTATTGTTGCGTTATTTTTGCAATGTTTAATAACCCTAACAATTTACATTAAAAATATACAATTTAAATCATTATTGAAGACTAGATTCCGCCAGCGGCTTCACCCGCGTGGTGTGTTGACAAAAAGTAGCCTATGTGTTAATCCAGGATATCACCCATCTACATACCAAATTTTAATAAAA
The DNA here is from genome assembly GCA_963856015.1 of Helicoverpa assulta. NCBI lineage: Eukaryota > Metazoa > Arthropoda > Insecta > Lepidoptera > Noctuidae > Helicoverpa > Helicoverpa assulta. The sequence continues at coordinate 7,607,758 of CAWLCW010000027.1, forward strand.
TCGGTTCAGCCGTTTTTGCATGATTGAATAACAAACATACATCCATACATTCTCACAAACTTTCACATTTATAATATAAGTAGGAAGTAGGATTTTCCAGCTAGAAAAAGTATACTTTTAATCGATTTCCCTAAAAAGAGTTTGCTCTTACTTCGGTTGCTTTTTTATTTCAAAGTACATAATGTCTGTTTCTGTCTCCTAGTACAGAATGTTTCCCATAACAAATCTTATCCAAGACTATAGAAAGGAAATAGGTAGTGGAAGTAAAGTACTAGTATCTGGTTGTTTCCACATCAGTAATCAGGCAACCACAGTGTAATGTTCATACACTTTGATGCGCAGGCGCTTGGCATTACCTACGGAGTCGTGACATTTAGTTCGTGCGTTCATGTAAGAATAAATTAGCTTGGTCTACAGATAATAACATTTTTTGGTACTTCAATATTGTACATTGGTGGTTTCAAAACTTTTTTCAATGAAGGCTAGGAGTGGTTAAGATGTAGGTAGGTATGGGAATGGTTGGGGTACGTAACTTATATGAACCTAATCATGGTGACATAGCTTAGCCAAAAGTATGAAGGGAAGACGAAGCTTCATCTCTATATCATAATTTATCTTTTTGGCATCCCTCATTTTGATATCGAGCTAAAATTAAGACCCCACATAGAACTTATACTAGCGTGCGAGAAGTGACCGAGGACACCCGTGCGAATTTCCACAGAAAATATAACAGAAAGTATAAGTCCTAAACAGACAGTTATTTTTGAAGGAATTGTTTAGTAGTTATCTTTAAAATTCTTTAATTTTATAATTACTACGTGATTAGACTTCATCAAAGAATACCATTTCATCACGTTTAGCAGACCTGTTCAACAATAGACGCAGAACAGATGTTTGCGTAATTAAATTGCCGGCAAACAACTTATTGCAAGGAAAATTGCTTATAATTAACATCTAATAATAGTAGTGTGAAAAAACTTAAGATTTATTCATATTATTATTCTACTGACATCTTTTATTTATCCGTGCACTAGTTTCAGCCAGTGGTTTCACCTGTCTCCTTTGGAAACTACTTCACGGTCCCGAATAAATGGTAGCCTAAAGCCTCCTTTGATAAATGGGCTATCTAACAGTTAAATCATTTTCCAAATCGGACGAGAAGTTCCTGAGTTCCCGTTAGTAAGTATTGTTCAAAATCTATGCCAAATAAATTATTTTTAAATACTTCGTCTGTCTGACATAATATTCACTGAATAACTTATTTTAGTATCTTGGTATTCTCAGAGAAACTGAGGAGTGCATTATGAAATACCAGGCCAGTGGTCACCATTCCAAGACCAAACTGCAGCTCGTGTAGCTTAACCTTGATCAATCGACCCGGCTGTTACTTAGCACGAGGTTCTAATGCTAAGTTCAAACAAGGTCACATTAACATTTTTATATAGGTAAAATAATCCAATGTCAGTATAAATGGCAGGTAGATCTGATGTGATACATAAATCGTTCTCTTTAAAGGCTAGGCCAAGACTGACGTAAATGTGTTTGTATGATAGGCTCTCGTAGATAATCATCGATATGTATATACATAAGGACAGATACATTGGATCTAAAGCATCGGAAAAATATGGTAAATTCATGCCCATGGTCACCATGCCAACAATAAGTATTGCCTTTTTTATGGGAAGTCATCAAATGACCCCTCGCGCTGTGGGTGCAGCGTGAGGGAGTGACAGACTCTTACTGACTTAAACCCACCGTGTTCCTTCTTAAGCCCTTTTTGTACCAGGGCTGCGATAGCTCTTTCGAACAATCCCGCAGCAAATAAGTATTGCCTATCAACCATTTCAGGCAGATCAGTATGTATATTTACGGCTTTAGCTAAAGTTGAACCTAATATATACCTTACCTACATATTATGCTTTTATTCTATGGCTTATGTAGGAATGAAACTGTGCAAATCGTTTAGTGCTCATAAAATACTATCCATAAAAGCCATTTCCATCAATATAATAATCTTTCCTGTTAAATTACCTTGGTATAGACCTTCTAGCTCTCATCGTAATGTAGCATCAAAGGCTATTTATTAGTGATTTCCTTATAAAATAAAACGAACTAAATTAAAAATTACACAATTGCCTACAAGGTTGACTTCGGCGTCAGAAAAAGTTGGTCCAATCATCTATTCAATTACTTGTGGTACTTTTTTTGGTAATTCAGATGAAGTTTTGATGAGCAACCTTCTCAACTAGAAACTTCCTCATGAATCCAACGATTTTTTTTGTGAACAACACATGAAAATCCTTACGGACTTTTGACTGTTTGACTTTCCTGCGAACATAAAGAAGAAGAATTTGTTTGTGTAGTCTTCTTCTTATCAAGTGCGTTGCAGGTTTAATCACCAAACAAGTCCTCGTGTCAGGGTTTTCTCAAATCCGCCTGACGGCCTCAGACGTGGAATTGTAACAACGACTGCTACTGGATAGTATTCGGAGACGCCGCGCCGGCGTCACATGCCCTCCCAGGCACGGGGGTGGAACACCGCCAACTTCCAGACACCGGGATGCTTTATGAAAGTTTCTAAAACACACAAAGAGTCAATCTATGTAGTGACTGATGATGATAATGCGTATCCGAATTTTAATAGGCCTTATCATACACGCCTTTATTTATAGTAATTTTTACAATTAAGCATGATACCACAGCGAATAGTTGATTTAATACAACTCTCAAAACTATCACGTTTTACGTTAATTACATCACGATTTATGCTAATCATGATTTGAAAAAAATATAATATTTTATATGAATGCTATAAAAAAAGGATTGATTTTTAAATGACTGTTGAACGTGTTTTTATTATCATCAATGATGTGACAGTGATGTCATGTTTAACATAAAAATATTAAACAAGGAATAGAAAACTACATAAAGTTAGTACATACAACTTGGAAACACCTTCTTGGAGTGTAATACCTACTACAAGAGTAGTGTTAGGTGATGTGATGTCATACTAAAACCATAAACATATTATTAACTAAAACAGGTATATTTATGAAACAAATCAATTAAATACCTATGGCCTTACTACAATAACTTAACCACCTGTTTTACATTTGTCTAAAAAAATTGTGGCTGCAAAATGAACCATATGTCAACGTCATCATTTGACATTTTTTTAGACAAGTCTTAAACTGACGTTTAAAAGTTTTTGTGGTAAGACGTCTAAGATTTGCGAATGAAGATACACTAAGTGTTCCCCGCGGTTCCACGTGCATTCCATGAGAACCACTTCCCGCAACCTTTATTAAATCAAAACCTTTGACTTGTCTTGAAGCGGGTGAAAAGAGCTTATGTCTCCTCTCCAGGCTCTGGACTATCTGCTCACAGCTCAGCAGACAGGTAGATACTTTCGCATATATAATAAATACTAGTAATGTTGTCGTGGGAGCTGTTTTCTTTCTAGTATCTCTATTTTGAACAGAAAATTCAAATGCTTTAATAAAACCTTAGAACCCGTTATCACGTGTTCAAAACATCGTGCTTATTCAAATGAAGTAGGTTTCAAGTTAATAAGCACTCTGACCTTAAGAAAGACATCTTGTTTATCCTACCTAACTAGTAATTATGTAAAATTATCATATTCGTGGAAGATCTTTACAAGATGATCATGTTTTAATTATTGCTGTCTATCTTCAACTTGCTTCATTAAACTTTTTAGGGTTCCGTACCTAAAGGGTAAAACGGGACCCTATTGTATTCGCTCCTCTGTCCGTCCGTCCGTCTGTCGCCAGGCTGTGTCTCATGAACCGTGATAGTTAGAGAGTTGAAATTTTCACAGATGATGTATTTCTGTTGCCGCTATAGTAACAAATACTGAAAACTGCTTTGCTCGATATCGATAACGGCAACAGGTAGATGCGGTTTTATAAATAATGGTACGGAACCCTTCGTGCGCGAGTCCGACTCGCACTTGTTTTTCTTCTCCGAAGTAAATACTCATACTTTGATATAATTTTAACTTAGGTACTTCATCGTCGAACATAGCAGCTAAAAATTGATGAGTTTTTCAAAAGACGATGAAGTCACAGTCACTGCATTTGCAGACAAAAATCAAACAATCAATACAATTCATCATCTGCCGTGCCTTTTTTCCCAACTATGTTAGGGTCGGCTTCCAGTCTAGCCGGATACAGCTGAGTACCTTCATACCAGTATTTTATAAGGAGCAATTGCCTATTTCACCTCCTCAATCCAGCAGCTGTTTGAGCCGCTTTTCCAATAAAACAACCAATATTGTTCAATCTCAAGTCTGTAACATAATAAGAAAAAAACTGCAAGTATTAGTATGTCCCACACAACACAATGTCCTCCATCGATGTTTCTCAGCCGCAAAATCCCATTGTGTTCAAGCAATGTCAGGTCAAAAAACTAGAGCAGTATTTTCATCATTAATGTGTATCTGACTTCTGTTTACCCACGATTTAGAAGTTATTGCATTGAGCATTGCTCCATATAATGTAAGGTGTAAATTACAAGAGATTTGTTTCTGTAAATATAGTGGTAGATTTTGGTTACGGTGATCCATTCACGACTAAGCTACGAATCTCTCGTTGTTCCCATTATCATCACTTCCCTGCTTATTGTCCCAATGTAAGGCGTAGGCAGCATACTATGTACTATATTTATTGGTGATGACATATTTCTTTTAATGGTAATGTAGTCTAGTTTACACATTTACATTTACCAATTTGATAAATATTTCTTAATCGTCCAGTTGTTAAATGTTAAGGAATTCATCATCTGTCTATTATTTACTAGCTGTTGCCCGCGTTTTCGTACTTAATCATATTACTTACAATTAATTTTATTTTCGGTAATTAATTCTGCTTTTACACTATTATGGCCACTGCTGCTCTGACTTCTTTTAGAACCATTCAGGTCTTCACTAGTCAAAAATATGTTAATTTATAATATAACAAAATCATCAAACGAACAATACCTATCATATAAATCAAAAATAATTTCAGACTCCAATCAACTAGCCTACTATTTACCTTTTTTAACTTCCCAAGTCGTGACGTCACCAATTGATTGAATATTACAAAATCTGAACCAGTTGTTCCGCTTATGTCCGTACTTTAGGCCAGACACAAACAAGATCGATTTCGTTCGGTCCTTTCACTATCACGCAGTGACTGTTGCTTAATATTTTAGCGCCAAACTTAATGTTCGTACAATCGTAAGTTTTTATTTGGTTGTTGTTATATAAATAGGTTTAGTGACATTGCTACTGTTTTTTTTTCTGATCAGTTTGGTAGAGGTGTTCCTACAAATGTAACACATCCTATATTTGCAAGCATTCGTTCCAACCGTCGACCTCAAAATTCTGGTTGGCTATGAAAATAGCAGAATTATAGGATTAGAGAATCACATCCTCTATTCAATACCAATGGACCAATAAGGTGCCCTCTTATAGTAATATTGATAGATCCTGAGATAGTTCATCATCAAGCCACATTATGTTCTTGATTTTGGAAGATAGGCCTCTTTTCATACTCTTGTATGTTCCTCAGATGTACATTTGGTAAAAATTGGCACACCTCACATATCCTCAGTTTTTGGTTCTAGGACAAGCCGGTTTCCTCACGATGTTTTCCTTCACCGTTTAAAAGCAGTTTTGAAATGAGTTGCTCAAAAAGTGAGCCTGTCTGGCTTTGATCTCGTTTTGAATCTACGATTTATTATTCTGAGCTTTTGCCATTGGAGAAACCCATATATGGAATTTTATAAATACTTTTCTGTATATCTTTTCATTTCTACTAGCCATGTATTGAGAAGAATTCAAATTATCACCGCTCAATATAACATCTATAATGCTTATTTTACTATCTGTGATGAAGTAAATAGATTTAGTTAGTAGAAGTAAATAGATTTCTTAATCATCTCAGTGGGGATCTAATCCTTGCATACTGAACATGTTGCAAACCTTTAGTCGGTAAAATACACGTGAGTCAAGGAATTAGTGTTTATGTTTATATGTCTGCTTACTTGATTGTTCAATCGAGTCTCCGCTTTATGTTTTACAGTAAACAGATCAATTTCTTCCTGCTTCTGTTTTGTCTTGTATTCTTTGTAGTTTTCCATAAGTCGAACAAAAGGAATACTTGTTAAAATCCTTGTTTGATTTAAATCAAGTATAATATTCTCAATAACCGACTTATTTGTGCACTCCAATCATTTAAGTTTTAAAATTGTTTCCCAGTAAGTGAATTGTGTAAAATTCTTTATGAGAAATAAAGTTGTTCTTAAACCTAAACCTCAAAACTTATTTTCTACGTTAACGCCATATTCTGTAGCTTTTTCACATGAACCTTTTTGAATTCTGAATACTAGCATTTTAGCATTCAGAAAATTTTAATCACAGTGCCAGACTACAACTCTAGCCGTAAGGTAAACAAAGACGCATTCCTTAATGTGACTTTAATCATGCTTTAATAGTTTCTCAGACATTAATGAAATGTCAGTCACCGTATAAAACGCTTGTATAAATTCACGATACAATACTTGTAATTATTGTGGAAATAACGCGTGCCATATAATTATCGTCTTACATTTTGTACGGCTACGTGATTTTATTACTAAGTACTTCAGTACCATTGTTCTTCGCCATTGCATTACTTTATTGGACGTTATTTTTGAAAATTGTTTCACTATTATTGTGGATCTGATATTATTGCGACAATTTCCCTATGGTCATTCATGTAACTGTGACTTGGCCATTGAAATGTTTTTTATTTTACTACGAATGGTAACGGTCCCAAAGGTTCTTCTATCATGATGTCCACTGAATTTATTTTCCAGGCTATATAAAATCTTCACAACGATAGTAGCACTTAATAATCTGATATCATCAAAGTCAAAGTCAAATCATTTATTTCATTTAGGCCTTTACAAGCACTTATGAACGTCAAAATTATAACTAAGTTTGATTCTAGTTGCCCATTCCAAAAGTAGCTTCCTATGGAGAAGAACGGGCAAGAAACTCCATGGTTACTCTTTTTAAAAATAATATAGTATTACAGTTTGTATGTATTGATACATACAGTAAAAGCATGCGAAGATCATGTAGAATCGCAAAGACAAATGAGGATAAAGTGACAATTAAAATGCTACATGGTGTTCACATTTACAAATTGGTTTATATTTTGGTAAAAAGTTACAAACAAATAATCAAGAGATGAATACAATTTTATTTGCTGGTGTAGTTTTAATTTGTTAATTAATTAGATATTGTCAGTATGTCCTATGGAGCAGGACCAGCATGTTTCCAAGCATTTTTATCTTGAATGTAATCTTCTAATTTATAATATGCTTGCTTACAAAGTGTGGCTTTTATATGAGTTTTAAACCGCAAGTCATTCAATTCCAGAATGTTGTCTGGTATTTTATTATAACATTTGACACAATATCCCATGAAAGATGTATGTACTTTAGATAATCTAAACTGCGGGATAGCTAACTTATTTTTATTTCTAGTGTTATAATTATGTCTATCACATATTTTATCAAACAAATGTAAGTTTTTCCTAACATACATGATATTTTCATAAATAAATTGGCAAGGTACGGTCATGATATTAATTTTTTTAAACAGTTCCCTAAGAGATTCACGACCACGTAAGTTGTACATAGCTCTGACCGCTCGCTTTTGTAAGATAAATATGCATTCAATGTCAGCAGCTCGTCCCCACAGCAGAATGCCGTACGACATGATGCTGTGGAAGTAACTAAAATATACCAGTCTAGCTGTTTCTACGTCCGCTAGCTGCCTCATCTTTCTAATAGCATAGGCGGCCGAGCTAAGACGACCCGCAAGAGATGTTATGTGGGGTCCCCATTGTAGTTTTTTGTCAAGAGTGATTCCCAGGAAAACTGTCTGATTTATAAATTCTAGTTTTTGACTATTGAGTATTATGTCACATTCACTACTTTTTACATTTGGCAATGAAAATCGAATGCATTTTGTTTTTTTTTCATTAAGAGCCAAGTTATTTGCGTTGAACCAATTTAGCCACCAAGTTTGAGCAACCAAAAAACCAAGTTGATTACATCAAAGAGTTCACAGAGATTCGAGACCCGATTAATGAAACGATTAACTCAGTTGCCAGATGTTCAGTGACACGATCCTATCAAATGCAGCTTTATCGAAAATCTTTTGTGTGAAGTCGAAATCTCAAAAAAATTACGAACTCGAGCCTATTTGGGGGATTCCAGAGCAGTGCTTATCAAGTCATTTTAGTTTCAAAAAAGTCCTCATGAAGAAGCTAGGTGCACTATTCCAAAAGGGTCTTCTCATTCGGAACTAACGTCTACCTAATAAATTTCGGGATCCTAAAGGAAATTAAAGCTAAAATTACCATTTATCAGATACTTCACCCTGGAGCAGGTGAAACAGCCAGTACAACGGATTATAAGAATTGCGCACACGGCGCTCTAAAACAATCGTGAGAATTACGTGTAAGCTATTGTGTTATGCACTAGTTTTTATCGGCTTGCATATGTGTGACCTTTTTTTTCTTTGAGTACATAAGCTCGCTTAATGGGTCATTTATTATGATTGTAATAACATAGATGACTGCCTCGTGGTAACAGTATTTCCAGTTAAATGACTTTAACTGTTATGTTTTCACGATCAAGTTCAACATCCATTACCCACTATTTCTGGCTTCGCCTTGCCATACAAATAACACGCTTAATAGATTCTCGATATAGAGGTAATAAAGTTTGCTTTAGTACACTAAATACTTGGACGGCAGTTATTTATATAAATATAGGTCCGTTTCTCTTAAGCACCCATATTATCATATGCTTACCCTTTTCCTAACTACGTTTGGATCGGCTTCCAGTCTAACCAGAAACAGCTGAGCACCAGTATCTTACATGGAGCCGCTGATTAACTAACCTCCACAGCACCTATATAATATTTGAAATCATCATCCTCCGAGCCTTTTTCCCAACTATGTTGGGGTCGGCTTCCAGTCTAACCGGATGTAGCTGAGTACCAGTGCTTTACAAGAAGCGACTGCCCTGCCTGACCTCCTCAACCCAGTTACCCGGGCAACCCAATACCCTTTGGTTAGACTGGTGTCAGACTTACTGGCTTCTGACTACCCGTAACGACTGCCAAGGATGTTCAATGACAGCCGGGACCTACAGTTTAACGTGCCATCCGAAACACAGTCATTAGTGTCTAAGATAGACTTAGAAAGTACATACAAACTTTTAGAAAAGTTGCATTGGTACTTGCCTGACCTGGAATCGAACCCGCGCCCTCATACTCGAGAGGCTGTTCTTTGCCCACTAGGCCACCACGACTTTTCATCCATAATATTTGAAAATTAGCAATTATTCTTCTAAGCACCTATTAACAACCGTATTATAGCAACGATCTGTAACGCAATCTTTGTTTCTCACTTCACGTTTGCTGGAGCAAGGTTAAATAAACTTATTAAAGCTTTAATTGCAATTTTGTTTGCAACAGCCGTATCATGTGAAATTTTGTTACCATTCACAATGTTGGTAGATGTTGCTAGTTCTCCTGTTTTAGTCGTATCAATTCCATGATCTATTTTGTTAATATTTTTATCTACTTGTTACTTAACTTCTTCTATATGACAGCTGTCTGCCACCACTTTATTTTAACTTAGGAAATTTCCATTCACTACGCTCATTGTCAAATTAAGTACAGTGATTTTCCCAATCAGTTTTAATCCTTCATAGTAATTAAAGGCCGGATATTTTTGCTTAATAGCCTCGATCTAGTCACAGTCGTGATATTATTGATATATTTACATAATCTAAACGTGAATTGACGAAGAAACGTGACGAATACTCAATGCTTCCTTCTAAAGTATTTGCTGAACGTATTTGTACTAATTTCAAGGTGATTACTAATTACATAGCAAAATATACGTAAATGACGGATTGTGACGCAAAAAGCGGAAAATTGAGAAATCTCGATGTGAAGGTCAATTTTACTAATAATATAAGAAACTTATTTTCGTGTTTGTGGGAAGATAATTATTAATGTGAATGTAAATGCCTGACCTGATGTTATATATGATATTTTAAACATATATTAATATGTTAAATTAACGATTTAAGAAATGTAGGAAGTTTGTACTAATTAATGTATTATTAATCCTGAAATAAAGAGCAACCTTCATCAGCTCCGGCTCAGCACTTAATTGATTTCGTTTTCTCTTTACAACTGACATTATTTATTTGTCACTGTTTAAATTGACAAAACAATGAAGTAAAAAGTGTAGACATAAATCGTTGTAAATATGAAACATTATGTAGATACTCTACCATATAGTCAAAGTCAAAATCGTTTATTAAAGTAAAAGATATATATAGGCACGGTACATCTTTCAAAGCTAGGTACTAGCTTATTAGCAGATTACATAACATAATAACATCCTTATCCAATTCCATTTACAACCAAAACAAAAGCAAAACAAAACAACAATTCTAAAATCTAACATAACCCGCAAATGCCATGCTTACATCGTCACAAATGTCAAGAGCACACTGCGTTCGCGCAGGTACAGTCAACTTCAGGTCAGTGGTAACAGTTTTATAGGAAAATCACATCTATTACTATTGGGTTAAGGTGCATGACAGTTACCACTAATGTGCAGTTGACTGTACAGTCGCACAAAAAGGTCACCTTTGTTTTATATTTTAGCTCTAGTATAGAAAGGTCGAATTTGGATGGGTTGCAAATGAAAGTGGAGTAGAGCAATGATTAGCTGCAAGGTTGCATTCTTGCGGTTTGAAATTGGTTTAAGGCTAAGTTGTGATTTTTTTGCTTGATGATACATAATCATTATCTAATAGAAGTCTTTTTGCAGTTCATACTTTGTCAACTAAAAAGTAGGACTTTAGTTATAGTGACTTTAGTTAGTTAAAGTGTACCAATTTCACTTTGAATAACGCAATGACTTCCAGACCGATTGTCGGCCATCGGTATAGGCGGTTGTTCTCTCTAAGGAGATCATCCAACTGCGTTTGGAAAGCATTTACATACCTGAGTTCATAACGTCGGTCGACATTAAGTTTGGTTCCACCCAAATGACGTTGTTACAACACAACACTAGGTAACGCATTAATAAGGCATGTTATTGAATTTCCACATGATGACTGTCAAATATCGTTTGAGTAGTCAGCATTTTCGACTACTGTAAACAAAAACAATATCTTAAATGAAGTTGTCTGACACTGCAAGACCGAATAATAAAAACAATGAATATAATGATGCGAGTTCTAAGCTTAATACGAGATACTTTAGTAGCGTTCTATAGAACCTTTAATAGTCTCAATAAGCCTTTTTTTTTTTTTTTTGTTGTCGCTGGGTAAAAAATGCTATTACGCATGCCCTTCCCGTCGGGGGACGGGAGAGGGGTATGTGGGACTCCCCGGTAACGACAATAAGCCTGAGAAAACAAACGAAACTTATGCCACCATTGCCACCGTGCGAAATTGACGCTTTCCTGCTGTCAACAGACCATACGACCTTAAACTAAATTAAGAGAAAAGACAATACAAATATAATTGGAACAGAAATAAAACAACCTTTGTTTTGTGTCCTAATTGGATAGTTTGTCAAAGCAAGTAGCAAAAGAGACTATAGCAAGTCAAGCGTGCTGTTGGACGGCTGATCAACGATGAATAAAAACATGACTAGAAAACACTTATTCACAAAAACCAAGAACTGATGGGAAAGCTGGTAGATCAACACTCACGCCCAGTTTCAGAACAGGGTTCTGCAAAAACTATTTTCAAATCCTACTTGTAGCTCCAAAGATCTTGTAAATTGAAGTAAATTGAAACAAATATCCTCATCTATTAGACACCTCTTGTATTGATTTCAAAGATGCATTTGATCATACAATAATACCACATAAGGAATATAAAAATGCAAAATGAACTTCACCAGTAAATCACAGACCGTGAATTCAATGCCACAACCTTGAATATTAGGGAAAAGTTCTCCCAAAATCTTGACATGGGTAATCAACCATCGACCTTCGGACATTTCACATAAAGTGTATATTGCATCGCGTCTTCATGAGTCATGGATCACAATTGCTTGGTGGAACTAATACGGTAATATAGTAGGGTAATAATATGATCGTGTGTGTACCTACAATTATAAACAGTGATACAGGTATTGTTATAAAAGTCTGGCTTCTTCGGTAGATATAGTGGGCTCCACTGCTGAGAATGAAGATTTTAGATGAAATAAAAATATAAAACAATTGAGTTTGGGAATGATTGATAACAGTGGGCAAGCATTTAAAGATATTGGAAATTAAAGTATATAAATATATAGATGGATGTCGAGGTATTCAAGCAACATCTAAGAAGAAACAGGCTTTTAATCATTTAAGTTTCAAAACACAAAGGATAGTAAAGTCAGTAATAGATAATAAGTGATGAACATAATCTGCATAATACACACATTTGCACTAGAGCAAAGTAGTAAGATAGACAATACAGGTAAAGGATTGTTGAAACAAATGACGAAAGTTCTATAAATAAATCGTGAGTACTTGTAATAATGTATGAACGACTTTCACACTCATTGTAATACAAGTTAAGCCATATTCGATACTACATCAAACTTATGTTATAACACTCATAAATAAATATGAAAAATGATTCGTTGCAAGATGAATGTTAATCGTTACAAGTTTAAAAATAATCATGTGACCAGTCGTTGATTGGAACTCGGACAGGTCTCGTTATGAATGATTACATTTTCAGTCAGACCATAATAAACCAAGAATAATTTTAATATGATGATAAACTAAGTGTTGCATCCATCCAGAACACAGTTTTGGCATAGATTTCACGACACTTATTTCCAATAAAATCTGAGCTCAAATGTGCTATTTTTATATTATCTTCTTTTTCAAACAATATTTTACAATCGTTTTGCTAAGGAGTGATTCTTTGTTCAGCTTTGACCCAAATCCAACTAAACACAACTATTGCAAAACTGTCAAACAAATCATAGAGACTTGTCCCTCTCTTAAGCCAACTAACCTGGTTACAATAGCGACCTTGTCAGTGCATATGAGACAAAGTGCGCATCTTTATGCATGCTTGCAACATCACACGGCCCAGAGAAAATATTCTGGGGTCAGATTTAAAAAGGTCAGTGAATTGAATACGGATTTGTGGAGAATATTATTGTAGAGATAAAAGTGGTCGTTGTAAAGGATAATGGCGATGTAGAACAAATATACTTAATGAATATGAAACATGAAAGAAATAAGAAGCATGAAATCTTAAAACCAGATATTAATAAAACTTATCCAAAACTGGAACTGCACCAATTAAGCCTCTAAAATGCAGAAAATTCCTCGATCTACCGAGATTCCAAACCTCATGCATTGCTTGTATTACAGACAACAACAGAGATTCAAAATTCCAAACACCAATGTCATCGAAAATTCTATGCCCACAGACAGTAAATCATAGACAACAAAGTGAGTCTAGGAGGATACTAGCTGACATGCCCGGAATCACAAATGCACTACAAAAAAGACAAAAACACGTCCTTCAAAAAGGACATTTGATAAAAAAAACAAATGGCTATCTGTTACATCATCGCATAGAATTATTCAAGCCTCGAGTCAGCCGTTGCGTCAAACGTGGAACTTTGAAGGGACGGTCGGGGAATTATAATGTAAAAGTACAGGATATCGGCGATCAGGCTCATTGTTAAGGCCAATGACCTCGGGACCGCGACTAGCTTTGTGTTGCGTAGTTGAAGTTGAAGATTTTTAATACTAGATGTTTGTGTTATTATAGTGAAAAATTAAAGGAAATCTTGACAATGACTATGTGACAATAAGTAGGCAGAATGACAATGATTTTGGAAGAAGTGTGGTCATAGAAGTCTCTAAACCGTCAAGTTGAGATTAATTATAATTATGAACAGTTATCAGGGTTATCAGGGTTTTCTTTAATAATATTATTTTTAAATTACTTCACATTATTTTTACTAGCTTTACATTAACGAGCTTTTAAGAAGTAATTTTCTTCCCATGTTTCCCCAAATACGGATTTACTTCGTAACATACCTACGTGTAAAATAAGTTAAGGCGTTAATAAAGGAGGCTTTGGTGACAAGAATAAGTACAAACTAACCTTGAGACGTTATGTAAGAACAACCTACTTTAGAAGACAGATTGTTAAAAATACCTATTACATAAGTCAATGTACTGAAGCAGAATCGTTCGTTGCATTCTTGGCGGATCAATGATAGGAAAAACTATTGACGTACAGTCATGATGTTACAATGTCGCATTTTCTAAAATATCTTATATCTATTAACTAAAAATTATGTGTGTGTTTTGTAGGTTCCTAACAAAAACGGATAAAAGTCACCAGGGGTACTAACTAAGGGGGTCTACTAATATTTCGCTGTCCGAATGCCCGTCTGAGACCAAACATTGTGGCGCGCGTTGTTCCACGCGCTCCTCAAAGAGATGTCAGCAACCCCAGCGGGGCCCAGCAGGGCCAAGGCCTGCCGGGGCTGCGGGTTGTTCGAAAGAGATACCGCGGCCCTGGTACATAAAAGGCCTGTGACGGAACACGACGGTTTTTAGTCAGTAAGAGTCTGACACTCCCTCTCCGCTGCTAACCCTGATGATTTTTGACGTCGTTAAAAAAAAAAAAAAAAAAAAAAAAGACCAAACATTGTATCTCATGTACCGAGATACTTACTTAATTGGATAGTTGCAATAGTCGAAGTCGTGGTGGCCTAGTGGGTAAAGAACCAACCTCTCGAGTATGAGGGTGTGGGTTCGATTCCAGGTCAGGCAAGTACCAATGCAACTTTTCTAAGTTTGTATGTACTTTCTAAATAATCTAAGACACCAATGGCTGATAAAAAGGTGAAGGAAAACATCTTGAGGAAACCTGGACTATATATATAGTCTGAAATCACCAACCCGCATTGAGCAAGCGTGGTGATTAATGCTCAATCCTTCTCCGTGTGAGAGGAGGCCTGTGCCCTGCAGTGGGACGATAAAAAAGGCTGTAACAGTAACAGTAATTGTCGAATTATATGTATTATTGTTGCCGCTGTAACAACAAATACTTAATCATCATCTGTGAAAATTACAGCCCGGTGATATACGGACAGCGAAGTCTCTTAGTCCGCCAATAGTTGGTTTGGGCTCATAGATGGGTATGAAGATGAATGGAAGTAAACACGTAACAACGATAAGGTATCAGATCAACCAAACACTTTGATTGAATTCACGCAACAGTCGGCCGACTGTTTAGTCTGCACTTGATAGGGTCCCGTTTTACCTTTTAGGTACGGAACTCTGGAAATTAACCTATTTCTAACAAAATTATAAAATATAGAACTTAACATTGTCATTAGTTTACACTACAAGTTTACATTGTACGTTCACATAGCGAAATTCTTCAACGGTTGTATGTTTGTAAAGTATCATTAAACTTGATGGTCGAATGACGAATCTAGCCAAAACATTGATTCTCATGTAGCTAGTTATGTTTTCATAGCATTCCTTATCTTGGTAGGTTAACATTGGGTAACGTGATCTCTTCCCATGGGAATTGGGGTGATAAGGATACGGGGAATCGCTGTTTCAATATTACGAGATGTCTTTCTCCGAAAGATTAAAGGTAGTTGTAGATAGAGGAGAAAAATATTGATAGATATGATCAAGTCCCGTAAAATAGAGTACATTGGTTAGACAAAAACAACTCAGTTATAAAACCTTATGTAAATGTTCTTGTTGTAAAAATATGAAAAAACAGTATACCTATGCTACGATAGAACTGTCTTTTCTGTGCAGGGAAGTTGATTCTCTTTGCCAAAAACGTGATACACAATATTTTGCAAGAAACGGTTTAGTCTTTCAAAATACAAAGGTCGATTTCGATACTTTGGAACTACATTCATCTTTAATTCTCTGTGTACGAAGTAGTATTCTCATTGTTATCCTTCAACTTTGAATGAATGGTTCAATATCTATTTATTTAAAAATTAGAGTGTTTGCTAATCTGACCTATTGATTTTTAAGACGAAATAAAGCACTTTAGAGTATGTGGCATAATTAGGTACATAAAATATATTTTAAATAATTTGTAAGTAATATACATTTCTGTAACTGACTGTACAAACCGAACGAAATAAAAACCTTTACTATTTTCGGATACTGAACATTTGAAAATAGTAACACATTTTAACATTAATTCTGTACTAAAATTGCACAATGAAGGAAGACTTACTTTGCCACAATGATAATTATGTGCAGATATGCAACGTAAACTCGGTTAGGCAATTTCGGTTAGTTAATTCAAGACACCGTCAAGCCACTGTTTATTTATGAGATTGAGGGAAAGTTACGCGTAAAGGGAGACTGACAAACAAACTAATTCGCAGGCTGTTGTAATTACAGTGTCTATTACAAAAAATAATTAGTTACGTCACTTCAGTTAAAAAGCCGATGTCATCATCTAGGTAATTACTTACCTAATTTTTCTAGCCATTTGAGGTTCGACTTACCTATAGAGTTACCTAGAGAGCCTTTCCCAGTAGTTGACCTATGTAAGTACCTACCCCTGCAATGCTGCTGGTGCTTACCGTCTCTTCTTCTTCTTCCTGCCCTGTTCACAATTTTATTTGGGGTCGACTCAATATGTCTCGTCATACTGACACTCACTCCCTTCTTCATTATTTCATCTTTCAGGCAATCCATCCATCTTTTCTTAGATCTCTCTCTCCTTCTCCATCCATCTACATCCATCCTTAGCCCACACTTTGTTGCACTCATTACATGCCTCTCATCACAACCTCTTGCCTCTCATCTTTATCGTTTACCGACTAAAGGTAGTTTGTAATAGGAATTCATGTAAAAATACTATCTCTTGTACCTAAGTAAATTAACAGATAGAATATTAGGAAAGGCCGTAACTGATTGTAGCTGTTACTAAGTATTTTAATATCATGACTGTAAACAAAATTCCAATCTGAAAATTAAAACAAACTCTCAAAAAATATAAACAAAAACTCATTAATCAGCCGCTCATCTTGAATGTAGGCATCAATTTATAAATAAACTACTCTCAAGTACAATCTTACATAGTAAATATTTTGATTAATCTCGTATTTCTCCTTAAGTATTCAAAACACGAATTATAAATTAAACCATGGTGAATTTAACCATTCATCCGCGACATTTACCGTCTTACTACAAAAACTTAAACATTTATTGAACACTTGTCTAAAAGTGTAGCTCCAAAACGGACCTTATTTCAACGTTATAGTTTGTCATTTCTTAGACAAGTGTTTAACAGATGTTTAAGTTTTTGTAGTAAGCCTGTTACAGCCTCTCAAAGAGCTTTGCACTATAAATTTAGTATCGTGAATCAAACAATACTGACTGCATAAACTGCGGGTATAATAAGATTATAAGATGTCCATTACTTGAGCAGGAACGCACCAATGACCGGCCGTGGATAAACAAAGAGGATTGAGCAAATGGAGTCATCATTCGTTACTTTATTTGCGCTCATTAACAGTCTTTTGATTCATCTTCGTCCTATTCAAATTAAAGGTCTATTAATATAATTTAACCGCTAAAATAAAATAAATAAAAATAAAAAACATTAATTCAAAGTTGTCTGAAAAACCGCACTTTTGAACGACAAAAGACACGTGAGGCAGCCTACAAAACTCCCGCTCTTCGCTACCCCTGAATGTTTGCTGGGAAGAAGTTTCGCAACAAACACCAAAACAACACTTACCTATCTGGTTAGGCTTGAAGAATCTTAATACTGGAATAATTCTAGACATCTGCCTTCTCCATTACTTAATTTCTCTGTGGTTGAACAGGAAACTGTATGACTCACGCGTCGGGACTCCAAATTGTTCAATCCTTATAAACTCGGAATTGTAATCGCTGGAATAGGCTTTATATGGGAAATTGTTTGCATACGAAATTACCTCTTTACTAAACGGTCAGCCATTGTGCCGTAAATCGTGCAAATTGTCGGTGATTTAAATAGTTTCTACGCTAAGTAAGGTATTATGATTAAGTCAAAATATTTGAAATTATTATGTAAATTAATTTTCGTAAATTATTATTATGTCCATTCCATTCAGCTATGTTTCTACAATAAGTACGCTGTTAGGTTGCTTGTGAAATCATTGTGAGTTTATTATTTTACTATAGATTAAGATTACATACAAATACATCACTAAGACAAAATTGCTGTCTGTCCCTACGTATGCTTCAATCTTTAAAACAGTACAACGATGTTTGTCGCAGTCTAAAATAAAAAAAAAGGAATATGCCCGTAGGCAGCCAGGATGGGTCGCTAGTTTGCAATAATAATTTACTCTTACAAAATATCTTTAACAAAGAAACCTCCATTCACTTACTCTTAAACAAACAAACCATACAATTATATTGTTATCACAATTAAACTATAATCTTTTAACAAATGTCAAGGAAGCCATTATTTATCCATTACTTAGTGTACATTCAATTTTATACGCTTCCATCTTCATTGAATCTAAGTACATATTTATTTATTCACGGTTGTACTTTCAGAAACGAGTTTATAAATATTTTCTTAAGATTCGCTATATACTTAATCAATTTATTTATTTTCTGCACTGCTTTGCACCGCTTTGGTAGTTGTTGGTAAGAGCAAAGCCATTTGGTTGTAAATTTTATGCAATATGACTATTTATAGATGAAAAATTATGATGTGAATAACCATTACATTGAATGAGGATAAAACATCCTTTAACCGTTTGTTTGTGAGTTTGTTTGTTGTACACATACATACAAGTATTGTACACATTATTGTTTTGGTATAAGAACATCTATGAGTTTAAAAAAGTCATAGTTCTTACTTAATTATATTTTATCGAGGCTCATTTTTGTGCCTTAAGTATTGTTCCCTTTACATATTTTTGTAACTAATCAATCACTCTACAAAAATATGGGAGTAGATAAAACCTTTGTTTGATTATCAAGTGAACACAGTTAACAAGTCATGGAACATACCAATACCGATCAATTAAAGTTTTTCTTATTATGACTAATTAAGAACACCTTTTTTTTTTTTTTTTTTTTTTTTTTTAGCGACGTAAAATCATCAAATGACCCCTCCCGCTGTGGGTTAGCAGCGGTGAGGGAGTGTCAGACTCTTACTGACTAAAATCGTCGTGTTCCGTCATAGGCCTTTTATGTACCAGGGCCGCGGTATCTCTTTCGAACAACCCGCAGCCCTGGCAGGCCTTGGCCCTGCTGGGCCCCGCTGGGGTTGCTGACATCTCTTTGAGGAGCGCGTGGAACAACGCGCGCCGTCGACACGGGTCTGTCGTCTAGAAAGACAGAGGGACGATGAGCCACCCGAACTCACCGCCCACAGACCCACGCCTACGGTGGCCGGGAGTCATCTCGCGACACCCGGCGCCCATGGTGTCTACCTGGTCCAGCGCGGCGGCCGGGATGAGAGGTGCGAACTCTCTGGCGTTCCGCCTCCTCCTTCTCGAGCATGACCGCTTCGCAGAAGGAGGCGACGGCATCCCATTCCCTCTCGCCCCGGACCATGGCCTGAACCAGGGCCGGACGCGAGAGGTCGCCGCCGCCCAAAGCCTCGACGAGGACCCGGCGGTGCCCTTCCCATGCGGGGCACACCTGGACTGTGTGGTCCACCGTGTCCTCGGGGCTGTCCGCACAATGGTGACACCCGGGCGCCTCCTCACGACCGATGCGGTGCAGGTACCTCCCGAAACAACCGTGTCCGGTGAGGACCTGCGTCATGCGGTACGTGAGGGCGCCGTGACTCCTCCCGAGCCACTCCTCAAAGAGGGGACTTACCGCCACGATGGTGGCGTGCCCTGCACTGGGTTGCGATAGTCGCTCCCTCCAGGCCACCATGAGATCGCGCCGGAGCTCCGCCCGCTGCGCGACAACTTGCCGCGGCAACGGGGTTTCTCCCCGGCGCTGAGCCTCCTCGCGCCAGTCGTACAGGCGCAAGAAGACCCTCGCCTCCAGATCCCACGGTGGCAGTCCAGCAAGTAGGCCAGCTGCTTCGCGGGAGATCGTGCGGTACCCCCGGATTAGCCTAATGGCTATCACCCTTTGGGGCACGTTCAGGTAGTGTACAGCCCGCGGCCGTACCGAACGTGCCCATACCGGGGCCCCGTAAAGGGCCATGGACCGCATGACCCCCGCGTAGAGTCTGCGGCAGGGGGCGTTTGGGCCGCCCAGGTTGGGCAGGAGCCGCTTGAATGCAGCACCTGCCTTCTCCAGTTTGGGGCCCAAACGTCGGAAATGCTCGACGAAGTTCCACCGGCCGTCGAGGACGAGTCCCAGGTACTTCATCGCCCTCTCGACGCCGATGGTAACCCCCCCCACCGTGACTTGGGAGCCTGAAGGTGGCGCGTTCCGAAGCCCATGAAAGCACATGGCCTCGGATTTGTGCAAGGCCACCTCCAGGCCCAGCAGCTGGATCCTCTCGATGACTATCGCAACCCCGCGCGTCATTAAGTCGGCCGCCTCCTGGTGCGACCTCCCTTGTGCCAGAACCAGCGTGTCGTCAGCGTAGCAGACCACGCTGACGCCGCTAGGGAGGTCGGCGCGCAGCACCCAGTCGTAGCCGATGTTCCACAAGAGCGGCCCCAGTACCGACCCCTGCGGAACACCGCACGACATCTCTCGCCGGTTCCATTCCCCGTTGTGACCAGGGTAAATGATGGACCTATCCGACAGATAGGCCTCGACCACGCGACGAAGGTAGGTCGGCACCCGGTGATACCGGAGTGCCTCCCTGATGCAACTCCAGGGAAGGGTGTTGAAGGCATTGGCGATGTCAAGGAACACCTGCGGTCACGATAAGCTTAATAAATCTAATTACCGATCCCATGGAATCTGATGACTGGTCACCATATTAGGAAATATACTAGTTATAATATGTCATGTTTACCATAGAAATCTATCTATACTATATACTATAATATTATAAAGCTAAAAAGTTTGTTTGTTTGTTTGTTTGTTTGAACGCGCTAATCTCAGGAACTACTGGTCCGATTTGAAAATTTATTTCAGTGTTAGATAGCCCATTTATCGAGGAAGGCTATAGGCTACTTTTTATCCCGGTACGGGAAGTAGTTCCCACGGGATGCAGGTGAAACCGCTGGCAGAAGCTAGTCTGGAGATAAAATGGTTTCATGATGTCAGTTGCACTAAAGTTAAAGAATAGTTTTTGATTTTCCCTCGAACGTTCCTATGGATATTTTCTGCTCATTGTGTTCTTAAGCAAGGAGGCCAGAGACACAAAACACTGATACTTAGCTGCATGTGGTTAGACTACAAGCTAACTGAAAGGGTAGGCAGATGGTGGTAGGATTTTAAGCAGCGAATCTATACTAATATTATAAAGCTGAAGAGTTTGTTTGTTTGTTTGTTTGAACGCGCTAATCTCAGGAACTACTGGTCCGATTTGAAAATTTCTTTCAGTGTTAGATAGTCCATTTATCGAGGAAGGCTATAGGCTACTTTTTATCCCGGTACAGGAAGTAGTTCCCACGGGATGCGGGTGAAACCGCTGGCAGAAGCTAGTACAAAAATATGCAGAGGCAAGCTACAAAACAAAATTTTATAGACTGAACGTAGCTTTTGTACAAAACATCGCCCGTTGCAACTTATCCACTAAGTATTTATCTAATGCAGAACAATGTTTACAAAGTCGTCCCATGTGTGATGTTTACGTTAAGATGGCGTGTTTACATAGGATTCAATTAGGATTGAACTGCTAACGCGTTAAATCCGGCTGTGCTTGGTAAAGTCAGCAAAATAACTAAAACTTATGAGTATTGTAGAAAAAAAAATTGACTAGCTTCTGCTAGCGGTTTCACCCGCAACCCGTTAGAAATTCTGCACGAACCCGTATAAAAGTACCCGTAGTCATTCCTCGATAAATGGACTATCTAATGCTGAAAAAAAAAACAATTTAAGTAGACAGGTTGGTGGTAGAATAATTGGTTGCTGAAAAGAAGTTACTTTAGCTTTGAGATTTTACAAGCGATTTAAATCTAATATCTGAATCCGTAATGTATTTAACGCGCAAAAGTCGAGGCCAGAAAGTCTGTTTACAAAACGGTCCTTTACTATATTGTTTAGCACTATTATTACAATTACTCAACACTTAATTACAGTACTGATAGACCTATTAATAAATTGTTAGAAAGTGTTGGCGATATGTATTATGATAGTGGACCAGTATAGTTGGGCAATACTGACTGAACTAGTACCTAGATTGCTTTTACTGGAACACTTCCTGTATTATATGTTCTGCTTATGTACTTAATTTAAGACCCTTTGGAGTTATTTACTTTCGTATTTGCATTACTTACTGTTACAGCCTTCCCACAGGCCTCCTCTCACACGGAGAAGGATTGAGCGTTAATCACCACGCTTGCTCAATGCGGGTTGATGATTTCAGACTTCATAGTCCAGGTTTCCTCAAGATGTTTTCCTTCACATTTTTATCAGCTCTTGATGTCCAATATATACTTAGAAAGTACATATAAACTTATAAAAGTTGCATTGGTACTCGACTGACCTGGAATCGAACCCACACCCTCATACTCGAGAGGTGGTTCTTTACCCAATAGAAAACCACGACATAGGTACATTACTTGTATGGGGCTAATGTCAAAATTATATCTCTAGAAAGCGTATCAACAGATACATAGATAGAATATAGGGAACAGCCGAAAGTAGGTTCTCTTGTTACGCATATACTTTATGGTGTTAATACAAAACTTGTAATAGGTAACCTTTTTATATTTTACTCTTTATTTTTAACTGACATCCCATCATACTCAATACTCAATAACTTTATTGCATACCATAATGTGTACAGGCTGGTGGGTAAAATTAAAAGAAACAATTATGGACCCTGTCGGGCACAGCAATCATCTGTACTTAGAGTGTTGGAAATAACGTTTTTTTGCAATAAATTGTAAAAATGTTTTTCTTGTCCTACCAACCTACCAACCAACATAAGTTTTCAAAAAAAAATACATGAAGACAAGTTAAAATTATTAAATATCTGATAAAACTGTATCAAAATAAAGCTGAACAAATATCAATTCTTTACAATACAATTTTCTATGAATCACCCTACTACGAACTCGAGAGCGCATGCAATTGTTTTACACTCAGTACTGAGATGCGCAAGAGTTGCGTTTGTTGTCGTACCCGGCTATAAATACGCTCTGCAGGAATGCTAAGTTTACCCGAGCTTGTACAAGTACGGAATTGTACTATACATTGTGTAGTAGTTTCTAGATTGTACTATACCTGCTTATGTTAGGTCTATAGTAAGTGCATCGTATTGCAATACCGCCAAGTATGACTAAACCAGTTATGATTCGTAAGCAAAGAACTTAGAATAGAATCCTTTGAGAAATCCTTAAATTAAACTAAATAATGAAATGTATTACGCCTTAATAATCGGGCTGTTACAGCGCTTTCACAATAGTGGATTTTCCACGCGGCTATGCTCCGAACATCCCGTATGTTCAGAGCATAGCCGCTAGCTATTGTGAAAGTTGACAACAACAAAAACTACATCTGGAATTACGCGTCAAATGTAGTTCCGCTCAGAATGTGTCGCGCGTAGCAAAACCAAGCGTAGGTAATCGCATGACAAAATCTACTAGTGTGGAAGAGCTTCTACCGGGGATGTCGATAACCTATCTCATTGATTTGCTTGCTAGTGATTGAATTTGAGATTAATTCGATTCTGGTAAGTAATTTCAGAGTATGCTATTTAAAAATCTGGTTTTGCCCCCCTTCTCAAAACTGACAAATACGCAGTTATTAGAAAGACACTTGTCATTGCACCAACAAGGAAAGGAAACATGATTCTCTTATTATATCCATTAACATTCATATAGATTTAATTCTAAATTCGTCCATCTTGTATGAATTGCAACATTACGGACTCAAGTGCAATTCGGTATCAAGTGCACTCGAGTTTGGTAAATAGGTTAATTAGTACATCGAGATTCGATTGGCTTTTAATATTGATAGGCAAGTTTGTGTTTTTATAGTCCTTCATGGAAAATACTCATTTACTTAGTTATTTAGAGTTTGTTGAAAGGATGTACTTAAGCTCGTCCTACATTTTATAGGGGTGTATGTTGCGGATCACACTATTGTAATATGGCCAGATAAATTATGGCCTATGTTACTCGGGGACGGGGATAATCTAGTTTACCAAAAGTGAAAAAAAAATCGGTTCAGTACGTAGTCTCGTAGCCTTTAGGGTTGGAAGAAACAATCACAATTTTTCCTCTTTATAATATTAACATAGATATTTTAATGTTCGTTGAAATGATTGTACTCAGGTACTTGAATAACTATGTAGAATTGTGAATAGAACTTATTTATATTTTACATAAATAATGTGCATGTTTTAACAATAACTTTAATGTATATATATATATATATATATTGTAGTTAAGAACAAATATCCATAAAAGCTAATAGAATAAGTAGATAATAGTTACCTATTGAACAAATGTTTATTTTGCAACGGAAGCTTTGTAATGACAAATACATAGATAAACAGGTAATTCTAGTGTTTAACAATGAACTAAGACCTAGCACTCCTAAGATTTTATTGCATTACTAAGTATGTACAGTTTTATGTCGAAATTGTTATTAATTAAACACACCTACACAACTACCTTCTGGATTTAATTTCTGCAGAAACTTAGGAATAGACATGTGTTGTTTATTATTTTATTTTATTTAAAACTTTATTTTCAGGCATCAATGGCCCATTGACAAGTACCTACCTTAAAAACTTGCATATATGTATATGTTATATACAAAATCTGTTAGTAAATAAAAAATTTAATCTATGTTAGTAACACTTCACTAGGTATGCCCTATGTCACTGTGTATGTATTAAAAGGCTATAAAAAAATACTCGACATAAATTGTATAAGTACTTAGGTATATTTCAGGATGTCTTCTAGTTAGTCCATATAATTTAGTCTAAACCTTGATGGAACAAATTGAATAATTTTGCTATTCTTCTATCCCCTTCTACAGTTTACAAATTAATGAAATAAAAAATAGCGCTGCAATATTCAGGGTTTCTCAGACACCCCAAAGCTCAGAATTACACATGCAAAATATCTATAAGTATCCTTAATCCGACAAACACAATTGCATATCTCATAAACCACTCAAACGTTTGATGCAACTTCACCGCAAATGTTATCTCCTTATAAAATCTAGGCGCATACATCTTGATCGTACATTTAATTCAATAAATTTACATTGACACTAATTCAGTAGGCCAGCCGTGGGGCAAGGCCGTATCTAATGGTCGCTTGCCTCTGCGATTCACTTCGATAAAAAACTTGATTTCATTATAGTTTGGAGTTATTTGACGATTATAACATCTTCTGAATTAAGTGTTTAAGTTATGATTGGTCATTTAAAGATTTAAATCTAATATTACATACAGTTACATGGTAATTTCAGGAACTATTGGTTCAATTGATAGAAATATTTTAGTGTTAAATATTTTATTTATAGGGAAAGTTATGATAGGTATATCCTGCTTCTCAAAAGAGGTATATCCCTCGGGGTTCTCGTGGAACCGTTGATGGAAGCTTGATACATTTAGACAAAACTACTTAAAGGTGCCTAAACAATGGAGTAAGCCTATATAATCTGTAAAATAAATCAAATTAAAAGCAGATAATTATCAAATACCAGCAGCAGTGAATTCATCACTTAATTACAAAATCCATATAAATATTAATATAAAACTAGCATGCCACTATTGACACATTTTGTCTGCAGTGTCGTGATTCAGTACCATCACGAACAACTGCACCGTTAGGGTGCATCTACACGGTGCATCTAGCTGGAGCAAGTTAACATGCGCAAGTGACAAGAGCACACGGGTGGGTATTTTGCTTTGGTACGAGTCGTGGTGGCCTAGTGGGTAAAGGACCAACCTCTCAAGTATGAGGGTGCGGGTTCGATCTCAGGTCAGGCAACTTTTCTAAGTTTGTAAGTACTTTCTAAGTACATCTTAGACACCATTGACTACGTTTCGGATGGCACGTTAAACTGTAGGTCCCGGCTGTCATTAAACATCCTTGGCAGTCGTTACGGGTAGTCAGAAGCCAGTAAGTCTGACGCCAGTCTAACCAAGGGGCATCGGGTGCCTCAACATGTGCAAGCTACTTGCACCGTGTAGACGCACCGTTATTGATGCTACACAAGTATAATTTAGCTGTTCCCGTCATCCGTGTCAAGGGCTAGTAACCGTATAGTGGTCTGTCCTATTAGGATAACAGGTTCTAGGTACTTAAGTACTGTTGGGCTATCTTTATTGAAAACTAGTTTCGTCTATCTAAAATATTTCTACAGTTTTGAGATTATTTCTGGACCTATTTTACGCGTTTAAAAAATCCCTCAAAAAGTATCGAATGCAATAAAATATGACAAGCATGACTTTGCTACAATTCTGTCCCGGTAATTTGAAATTACTTTCAGAAACAAGCTAATGTCGCAGTACTCCTTAAAACATATTGTTTTCAGGAAAAGCATTACAACACTCCTTAAAAAAAGTGACAAACTGTACTGAGACGTCTGACACCTTAAAGCGTATGACTCACAATGCTGAACCAAGGCTAAAATTACAATAAATCGAAAATAAGTCTTCAAGATTAAATACAGCACTTAGATTAGGTATCGCTGTTTTGAAGGCTACTAATCTTATAATGGCAGCAAGGTTTTAATGTCAATGCACCACTCTCACCTGGTAGGTAGGTACCTACACAGATTTTAATTTATGCCGAAGCTAATCTATTTAGTTCCCATTTGGTAAACCGTGCTCGGGTTTAGAAACTGCCGTTTTAGAATTGTACAATATGCTTTATATTCTATACTGTATTCATATTTTTATTTTTATTTAAATAGTGGTAAGAATACGGAGGAAAAAAAGGGTCGATAAGAAGAGTAATTCCTGAACCGTTAAAGGCCTGGCCCTATAAAAAAAGACATTAAAGCAATAATTTTAGTAAATAAATGATCTTTGTATTTGTCTTTAGCTAACTTCGACTCTTAGTTTGTTGGAACCAACCTGGTTGAAATTATTAATTTCATAATATAATGTCCTAATCTGACTACAGTAAAATCAAAAATTGAATAAAATATAATTATCTACTTGTTTCTCTTCTATTCCTCATTAGTTGGTTCATCAAAACTGAAATATGTACCTACAATTAAGTAGATATCCAATTATACTTGACACATTTTTCAAAGTCCATTTCCTACAATAATTCGTCTAATAATTATCTACTTATAAAGAACGCAAATAAACTAGTTGCATTATAAATTACGTTTGACCCAGTTGTTTAAAAAAATGCGGAATATTAACCTTCCTCGTACCGCATACAATTGTTTGTCAATAATAAAAGTAACAATGAACAGCTGATGTGTCAATGACAGCGAAATTTTTATTTGTTGTACAGTTTTCCGCAAATAAGTTTGCACGTCTGAAATCCGCGCCATATGACATCTAGCGCATGTGTATTTTGAGTGTGTTATGTGAAGTAACCAACTTCGTAGCAGTAGTTTTTGACGAATACTACCAAACTAGCTGTTTTCCAGGGTTTTCCCTGCGTCTTAAGTATTTGTTTTCCAAAAGAAAGGCAAGAAAGTGAAATGGCGTTTTTCTAGTCCAGACGTTTTGCCAGTATTAAAGATTCTTTTTTAATTGCTGAAAAATAAGCAACTCAAAAGTCTATCTAACTATTTACCTAATTTTTATAAAACAAATAAATTATTTATCAAAGCAAGACGCTGGTAATCGTAATCAGTAATCAACAATGGGTATCTATTATGTAATCGTTGTCAGGTAACTGATATAGGTAACAATGTCACGGTTGAACGCATTCACAGGAAGTAATGAGCGTCCAAGTTCTCTTTTATTATTAAGTTATATAGTGGGTATTTTCCGAACATTTATTACCGTACATAAAGTCAAAAATTCTAGATATACTTAAGTTCAGAAAAAAATTGATTTCGGATTTCCCAACTATTACGAGACCTTTTTTGCTAGAACCACTACGAAAACAGATATGTTATTATGAATACGACACGTACAAAATTATGTTTCAGCTAAACAAAATATTGTTGACAAACAAAATTAATTGTGAATCAACAAAAAATATTCTGAAACATCAGTGACTAACATGTAAGCATAAGTCAACTCAGCGCCATCTAGTTTCCACACGTGAAACTTACCATTCGTGAACGCGAACGCTAATTTCGACACAGCATGCATATGTCAGGATGGCCGAGCGGTCTAAGGCGCCAGACTCAAGGTTTCCTTGCCTGTCAAACAGGTTCGAGTTGTTCTGGTCCTCTCTGAGGGCGTGGGTTCGAATCCCACTTCTGACAAATCCTTTTTGTTTTTATTTTTTGTTTTCTAGATGATTATTTTGGTATATAACTTTTTACTGTTGGTTAACAATGTAAAATTAATTCCAGCGGTGAATTATTTTGCTAAATTCCTACAAAAAATATGTAATTAATGTTTTTAAAAAACGTTATGTTATTTATTTTACGACTTAATTTAAGATTAATAAGAGATTACTTAATTCATGAATGAATTTCAACACAAACCATAAACAGGTCACATATCAGAGAGTTTATTGGCCAATAAATAAATTCAGTCGTGACTTCGTGGCCTTAACCTCCTCAGTACATAAATACGACAAAACTACACGTGCTTGTGTATATGTGTATGTGCCAATATTCTAACATTGTGTGCATTGTTACGCTAGACAATGTTTATAAGTGGAAATAACTAGCATAGAATGGAACTAACAAACATAGGCAGGTACAGTTAAAAACAAATGCCTATCTCTGTCGGGATCAGTCGTTTGACGCTACGAGTGTACCATTTTGACTGTCATGAAGTCATTATAGTAGCTAACTTTAGAGTGGAAAAGTAATTTGCGAGAGCTTTATATTATTTTAGAAACTGATGTTTGTATTGTGGGAACTGTTTTCGTCCTTTGTAGTCAAATGTTACATAAAGAAGTCCGTCATAATTATTCCGGGTTCTAGCATAATTTAGAGAACTAGTTACAAAGACCAACTTGGAACTTTGCCAAGGAAATTCATCATTGTGGACATGCATGATACACACACATTAGATTAAACCGATTAAACGCCTCACTTCTTTGTAAAAGATGATACATCATTTTAATTAACAATTAGGTACACTAGTCGCTCCACGGCAGTTCCGACAAATTTTGGTAAACAGTATCTCAGTATATTAGGTAGATACCTACATATACCTACAGCTGTTATATTTCCATATATTTATCAGATGATTCTAAAAATGCACATTCCTATTAAGGGAACATTCAATTTTTTCCCTAGCGAGGCATTGAACGCAATACGAAAAGAGTCTCACTTCGGATAGCATTTTTTCGTATTTCCTTTCCAACGTGGTGAAGACTGTGCTGCTACTTCAAGACTTCGGGACAGCTTTCAATGTGTTCGTCTGGTTGTTCCAGGTGTTCAGTTCGTGTGTGATGGTGCGCATGCTCTCAGTGCTGCTGCTGGCGGTAGCACTGTGCGGCGCCGCCACCACACTCGACTCCGAGCTCGGGCTTGGCAAGGCGATCAATATATTTATGAGGTAAGGCTAAAGATTGCTATTAAAGTCTATGTAAGGTTGATTGTTTGGGATAGTAGTTCTCGGCTTTGGAATTAAAGCTAGTTTAGCAAGCTAAATATTGAGGTATGTCTAAGTCTTTCATAACGACTTATACCTAACGAGTGAAGCTACACATCTAATACACTTTGGCAGATTTCATTGGGCTTTGAACATTCGTTTATAGGTAGGTACTAATATACACATGTATTGCAGCTACAGGGGTCATTATAAATTCTAAGAAAATAATAGATACCTAATTGCCAAGTTGTTTTGTCTATGAGGGCAATGATCTGAGAAATACACCTACCTACGACGTATGCCACCGTGTATAATTCCTTTAATTGAGGGCTAAAACATCTCCGGATTTCACATAAAGAAATGACGATGACACTAAACCAACCCCCCCTCACTTCCAGGTATGGCTACCTCAGCATCTGCATGCGGGTGGTGCCCCGGAACGACACAGAAGGCTGGGTGTTCCGAGAGCCCACAGTCTCCGTCTTCCGCGAGGTGGAACAGTTCTCCATCGCCCCAACACCCCGGCACGCGAAGACACTGTTCGACGGAGACTTCCATATGGAGTTCTGCGATAACCTGAAGCAACTGCTCCAGGCTTACTTTAGGGATTTTACTTTTGAAAGGTATGGGACTCGGATGCCATGATAAAGTTTATGAAGTCAGTGTTTACGTAGGTACCAGCGATGTTAGTGAGCAGAGTTGAAGGGATCAATGCATGTTGTGTCAACGGACGTGAATCGTGGTTTTCTATCAAATAAACTTAATCTATAGCTAGCAATTTCTTGGTTCTAATGAAAAATGTATAAGCTTAGTGACTTTTTAAAGCCTAATTGACATTTTTAAACAGCTGCAAAGGCATCCTACCTATGAATGTAGGTAGACCAAATTAAAACGGGATGAAGCGTAAAATCATTGTCCTCCACAGTCCCTTTTTTGTCATTACTAATTTGGTCGAAACAAATTTTTTCCAATTGTCGTACCTTCTTTTCTTCTGAATTTAAAGGAGGTAAGTAGCAACAGCAATACTTCTTTTCAAGAATCTTCTTACACCTAACTATACCTTTTTTACCTCATCAATTTTTAACTAGATCCAGAGATATCCGCAACATCACAAACTTTACTTCTTTTGTTTAGATAAATGGTCACATCCACAACACAACCTTGATCAATGAATCTATGCGACTGCTAAGCGGTAATCCTAATTATACTGTCACGTGAAAGAATGCACCTACGGGATAAGTAGTATTTTGACGATTCTATTATATTGCCCACGCAGACGAAGTTGCGGGCAACAGCTAGTTTTTAATAAAATAATATATCACCTCTAACTAACCCATTTAACCTTGATTGATTGATTGATTAACATTGATTGCCTGAAAGATGACACGAATGAGACTTGCTGTTAGTACTATTAACGGCTAACAGAGAGGAATGGAAGCGGAAAACATATTGCTAACTCTAAATAATTTGGGAACAGGGCAAACAGCAGATTTCATCTAAGATTCTAAGTATACATATAAAACTAATATGACCTTACAATCTTGCAGGCTGGAGCGACCCTGGCGTGCGTTCACCGCCGGCTGGCCGACGGACATCATGGCGCGGAACCTCGGCATCAACTCCTCCTTCATCAATGGAGACCACTGCTACGTGCTCGTCAGGGTTTCCAGGTAATATACCTACCTACTAAAAGTTATGTACCAGTGACAGTCTGGTTGTGGCATCCGGTAGCAATGGGTCCAAGTACCAACTTAACTTTCCTACAAATATTGAGATATCGAAGCTTTCTATGTCTTTACGTAGCATGAATAAATTTTATTAATAGCTGGCAAATGAACCTTAAAGAATGTATCAATCCTGTAGTTTCTGGATTGATGATAATAACTTGCCTGTCCCATGAGTCATATGTGAGACACACCTTTTGTTTAACTATTATTTCTGCATTTTGGACAGTGAAGTGGTTAAGTTCAAACCCATTTTATATTTTAGGTCTACGATACGTATCCTCTACTAAATTCCGATGTTATCAAATATAATATTCTCAAACCCAAACTCTCGTATTCCAGATTCCGCGAGACAGCGAAACTGAGCGATCTTCCCGGGAACATAGCGGTTGAGGACGTAGTATACGATGCGATCCAGGAGGCGGCGATAGGCGACACAGCGTCCATAGCCGACTTCATCAGAAAGTATGGCTCCCACTACATCGCGTCCTATATCACTGGAAACTCGCTGTATCAGGTGAGGGTCTCGGTTATGAGAAGTTTCATGTGATTATGTTCTTATGTAAGAATGGATTGAGTTTGTTGTTCTTTAAGTGAAATTATGTAGGCTTTGGTAAAACAATACTTGGATTGAAACATTCTTACTTAAATCTTGTTTGATCCTATCATGACATTACTTTCCTTCTTTAAACTAACAGAGAGGTCTAAAAAGGTTATCAAGTCATCTACCTATATCGGGTGTGTCGTTCATAATCACATTAAATTCTATCACATGTAGTTCATGATATTCTATAGCGAATTATAAAAAAAATAACATAATCCATTCAGTGGTTTAGCCACAGGACTCATTTTTCGTTTTCATAATTTACAACATCATGTGTAAAGCAGAGATAAAGTTAGGAGTATCGAATGTTTTGATCAGTTGACAGCTGTCAGTTTTCAAGGGAGAATTTCAGCTGTTTGTAATGACTGACTTCTATATGGTGTTCTAATTTTCGCACATTTTTATTCTATTTACTTTGTTTGAAAAATGCATTTTTTATTTTTACGTATTTTTCTTTTTTCTTTGTGTTAATCGACATATATCAACCAGTATATTGACGCATTTCATTTAATGTGATTATGAACGACACACCCGATATAAGTAGTAAACAATATAATTTTTGAGCCTTATGAGATTTCTTTCTGTATAGAAAACCAGAGTCTTTTAGAGGCTTCTTTCTTCCCACCATAAAAATAATATACAATAAGGAAACTCAACTAAAACTATTTGCTACTAAATAGTTCTATACACTGACTTACACCATTTAACTATACCTGTAACCAAGCCATTTACAGTTCTCAAATCACCTTTTTCACTAATGGAAATCGCTGCCAATTTCACAGTTAGTTATCATTATAGTTAAATAGTGCAACTCACCCTAAATCTTTTCAAGTATTGCCAGCGAGCAAAAAATCATGCGTAAAATTAACTTATAAAACCTGCTAATATTTGCATCCACCACCAGGTATTTGTGTTCTCTCGCGGCGTGTACTCCCGTATCAAGGACCGCGTGAAGTCTCGTGGCATCTCTGACATACCTGTGGCAGAGATGAACAACTTCTTCTCGCCGCTCTTCGCTGAACACGTGGGCGCTGTCAAGGTTTGGACTGTGTGTCATGAAAACCTGGTTCTATGGGGTGAAAACATGATAACTTGATACTGAATTTACTGCTTTATGTTCACAAATAAATTAATGGTTAATTTTATTGATGTATGCAAGGCATGTCTCAATAAGGAATTCAGTATTTCTAAATTAAAAATACCTACCCTGTGTAATAATAAGAATAAGAATATGAGATATGAGAGAATGAGAATAATGCAATTTTTGACCACCGCCTTCAAAAAAGAAGGATCGCATGTTTTTATCGAATTGATTGTCATGTCATTGTCAAGTTTTCACTCTCTATAGAATCAGGTAAAATAATGCATGAACCATCCATACGCCATCATACAATCACATGGATGTCATTATGCATTAATTAACAACTTCTTTTCATTCATATATCATTGCCAATCATCGTCATGCGCATGAGCAAACAAACTCATCACTTCTGCATTCTCTCTCTTTCTCTATTCCTGATCATCATTTTTCATTATCATATTTCACAAGCACTTGCTGAGAAATAGTACGCAAATCATTCAACATATCAAAACAAAAAAATATACTTACAAATAGGTAAATAAAAATTATGATATAAATACAATTAAAAATTATATTCATAATTAGTAAGTAATAATATCAAAAAAATATATATCAAAATATACCAATCATGCATTGTAAATTATTTACTTTGAGAAATAATTTAATACGAAAGAGAGAGAATACCCAAAAAAATAAAAATAAATTCAAATGAAAAGAAGTTGAGAACACCAGTCTATCCTTGACAAACCCTGGAGTACACGCCGCACATAATAAAATTCGAACAAAAACATGAATCTTGTCTATGCTCTCACTCCAGGTGTTTGTGTTCTCTAGAACGGCATACTCTATGATCAAAGAGAGGTTAAAGAGTAAAGGAGTAGCTGATATAACTGCTAAGGAGCTGGAAGGCTACTTCTCGCCGTGGCATGCAAAACATATTGGCCAGATCAAGGTAATTTATTAATGAACATGTAACATAACTCAGAAAGTCTGCCAACCAGTTATACCAAGGAGTATTAAGGTGCCTGAGTAACTAGGCAGGACACTGGATGCCGACCCCAACCTTGAGAAAAGGCTAGGTTTCTTAATTCACATACATTATTTACCCACCTGAAAAAGTATTTTCCATCTATAACTAAGTTTTCCCCTAAATTCATTTTCACAGTATCTCCCTTTCATTATTACACTTCAGTCACAGACACAGCATATCAAAATTCATGATCAATCAGGGTTTGTTCTTCTTTACAACATGTTCTATAGTATTTTTTTTTTAATTTTCAGGTGGCCAGTGGCAACAAAACAGTGGAAAACTGGGCGACCAAACGCCTAAGGGTCCATTACTACATTTTCTCCTACCCAAGTTTACTAAAGCTACACGGAGAACCGTCGCTCCTAAGAAGTCTAGACACGCTACTAGGAAATGAAGCCTTATTGCAATTAGAATTAAAAACATTATCCCCTGCCTTCAAAGACGTCAAGAAAAAGAAATGGTTCGAAGAAGTCATAGACAATTATTTAAAACTTTGGGAGAGTAACATGTGACGTAGTTTAGTTAATTGTTTAGTCTAATAGTTATTTTTGTGACGTAACTTAAAACAAGATCTATTAAGTTGCAGAATACTAACATTAGCCGGTCTTTGTTCACAATTGAGATACGGCCTAAGTTAGAATTATCACACTGAAACAATGCATAAAAGTGGCTTGTAGCAACTTTTTGAATACAACGAACATATTTATTTTATTGTGGATTTTGAATAAAAAATATAGTTAGTAAGTACAATAAAATGGAAATGAATCTATGACAGAGTGACTAATTAATGTTTTAAATATAAATTGTAGTGGAAATAACAAAATAATGATTAATGAGTGAAATGAATCTAGATACGAATGATTTTGCATCGGTAGTTATATTTTTGTACATACATAAATAGTTCATTTTTTAATTACAAAGTGCCTTATATTCTTCAAAAAATTAATTGTTATTTATCATGGCAATTTTCATATAATACTTTTTAATATTCCAATTGCGCCAGAAGTCAAAAAACTTATCCTTATTATATCACATTTTCAGACAAATAGTGTGTGCATTTATTAAGTCGCTAGTACACAAAACGACCGACAGAGGCGCTACTGTCGAATCTACTTTACAACATTTTATGCTCCTATTGAAATCATCAGAAAAGACTTGAATTGAATTCTGTCCATTATGATATTAAGCTTAATTTTAAATGACAATAAAATATAGTTGTAATGTGCAATACTGGGTGTCGCCAAAAGCGGGATCGAACACTATATGCATTTAGTTTCGAATAAGTAGTTAATTTATAAGTTAAGAACATTAAGGTGGTGTAAATATTCTTATTTTGATAAAAATAAAGTTATTTTGTGACTGAAGTTGCAGTTTCAATCAAATATTCATGGTTACGATAGCACATAAGGAATTAATATACCTACCCATAATTTCCTAGTAATTGATGCACAATATAAAGTATATCTCAAAACTCAAGTCACAATCTCATATTAAGACAATGAGTCCCAAATTGCGTTATCTTAGCAAAATGAGGCCATAGTGAACAAACCTCCTTTTTAAAGTCAGGTTATTTCGGATCTGGCAACTTTTCGTTACTCGGTACTTACCTACGTAGTTAGAGGGCAAGGAACCAACTTTATAAATGATAACAATTCCTAGTAAGAATGAGCTGTACACAAATTGTGGAAATTGCAAAACAATAATACTTATACAAGGGAATTTAGAAAGATAAATTGGTATTTCACGCTTGGTTATCTCAAAAGGTTAAGCATGGTCGTAGGATGTAGGTAAATGACTTCTGAATAGACTGCTAGTCTATCATTACCGTCTACTACACATAAATCGAGACTCAGACCTTTAATAAAGAACACTGCTCCCTGATCCGAGATTCGAAGCCATACCTTAGAATTCAGAAGATATTATTTGGTTCCAGCTGTGTTTATTTCACAACTATCAGCTGCATCCAGTTAGACTAGAAGCCGTCCCCAACATAGTTTGGAAAAGGCTCGGCAGGTGATGACGTGTTTATTTCACCACCAGTGATGTAGTTAAAATTATGGAGTTAATTTTGTTTTGCTATCAAAATCGGCTTATTAGGTAGATATATTTTAAATCACAAGGTTATAAGCATTGCACCAATTGAATCTTCTACGCATTGACACAAAGAATATCTTAAAATTAAACTTGTTTTAAGATAAATGCAAAAACGTCTTGAATAAATGCTATTATTAAGACAGACAGCCGAATTCACAAGTGTTCAGCCAGATAAGGGTTAATTCACACTAAAGGTGAAGTGAGGTTATCGCGCCGCGTGAATGGATCGGTCTGGACCAACCTTGATTTTTAGTAGCTATTGACCAATTTTATTCACAAGATGAAGATTATGGAGTTGTGTTTTTTAAGGCTCAGATTGTTATAACAAATTATATGCTTATGTTACAATCTCAGAAAAAAAATTAGATATTTCTGATATATCTATTGGAGTTTCCAATGACCTTTCCTTCTAATGAAGTTAGGAGTAACTTAAATGATTAAATATGTATACATGTAAATTATTTGCATAATAAAATAAGCACCTACATACCATACTTATTTCCTATCAGGTATACATTCGTGACTGACCTATTTGCTAAGAATTAGAGGTACCGTAGTATCTAATTCGTTATTTGAACTTGCCGACTAATTAATTCAAATAATATTTTTAGAGCCACTTTCCATCAAATACTACTTCGTTAGTGTATTTGTGAAAGACAATATTTAATGGAGACTCTCGTACAGATAAAATATTGATCAATTACAAGAAATTCTAATAAATAAATCGATTTATTCGTGTGACATAGTAACGATAATTTAATTGTTTCCAATTAGAACTATTATCAAGTTATCCATGACCCATTAGACTAATTTTTTCTTTCATCAATATGGAGATGACGATGAAGATGGCAGAAGTAGAGAAATCATATTATTTTTATTAATTTGTGTTGATATATTTCCTTCAAAATATATAGTTTTGTAAGACGTTTAACGGCTTGTATGTCGTCAGTTGTAAAAACAATTGAAAATCAATTGAGTCTCGCGTGGATCTGCGCTCGGTACAACGGTTTAATACGGTGGTTCAAATAGTTTTGACACTTAGCAATCTCCGTTTTTTTTTTATCCCGGACTGTCGCACTGCTGAGCAAAGGCCACTTTGTCTCCACACCTGTCCATCTTTTGATAGCTCCCACCAATTAGGGTTGTAGGCGTCTAGGTCATCGCGCCATCTTTTCCGGGGTATACCTCGTCTGCGGTCTATCTCCTTATATGTTTTCCAAAATTGAGTTCAACATGTCGACAAAAAAGACGAAGAGTTATTTTTATCCTTACCAAGAATTTGCCTTACACAAATTACATTTTCCATTGTTCGTCATGATTACTGGGAAATACACTTGTACAAAGTGTAAATGAGTCAGGCATTATTTATCTAAACTCCTGTAGTAGGAAGACACCGTTACTCACTATAAAGTGGTATAAAGCTTTGCAAACAGGAAATGCGTGCCAATCTGTTGCAGCAACCGCAGCCGCGAGCTGTCGTACGCATCAGAGGTATAGCACTTTTGGTTAGAACGAGTAATGAGCACCTACTTAAAAGTACGTATACTACTTGAACAAAAAATGCCTTATTTTTTAGGATGCGAGAATAAAGGAGAATCTCTTATAAGATCTCTTCGTTTATCTGGCACAAAGGTTAAATTATAATTTCAGGAAATGTTGCAAACAAATCTATTTCGGCAGCCTATACTTGTTTTTGCCTACAGATTATTATTTCAAGAACTTACAAATAAAATATCAAGCCTATTTGACAGGCAATTTTTTTTTACCTTTAACTTATATTTCGAATGATTCTTCAATAGGAAAATAGAAAACGAACTCGAACGATTTTCTCGTGAAAACTTTGGTGCGTGCTGCCTGGCCCGAAAGCCCAAAAAATTAGCGAGCACGAAACAGTGCTACAATTATATTTTTACAGCGTTGTAATTAAATTATACACGCATAACAATATCTTAACAAAAAACAATCAACCTACATTCGCTGATGAAGTCGCACGCGCAACAAGGTTGGTCACCCCTGTTCACTGATAAAACCCAACCAACTAATCTGATAGGTCAAGTTCATACGATGTTTACTTTGTGGCGTTATTAGCAAAATGTGAAAAAAAATCAGTTTAATAGCCGCGGTGAAGCGGTTTATAACATTATTATGAATTTTAATATGTTTCTTTGTACTGTATTTCTTTTATTTAGTAGTGTACTGTGCTACAGTGAAGAAGATCTAGGATACAGTTTGAATATTGGAAATGCTATCGATGTGTTTGCGAAGTAAGTGTCGTGTATTTTACTCTGTGTTTATCAAGTGTCACGTTATGCTGGTAAATAAATGTAATTCAAGTCGCATTGTTGTAAATATAGCGCATAGCGTATTGACTGAGATGAAATGATACAAAAATATTTGTATTTTTGTTTATAATACAAGTGTTTTTGAATGTTGGTGACAACAGTGTTAAAAATATTGAATTAATATCGAATGTTTAAAAGCAGCTAGTTTGTATCACGTTACTTTATTCAAAATAGCAGTGATGAGTAAAACAGATAAGACATTTTAATACGTCTAAACACTGAGAAGGGAGATAAATATTAAATTAAGGTTAGTCATAACTCGTTTCAGTTAAATAATTTTGCTTATTTACTTGAGCAGCAATGAAGAGGGAAACTTGTTTCTTTGTGTGTATAAAAGCTCCGAAATTATTCAAAAATTCTTTAACTATTGGGAGACTTAGACTATACCCAAGTAACATATGCTTTATTTTATGCGGGTACGGGCAGTAGTTCCCTTAAAAGCGCGTTAAAACCGAGAGATAATTTAATAATAAATACATTATCCCTTCCCAGCTATGGTGATCTATCCCAAGTCACGCAAGTTATATCAGCTGACTACGAGGGAGAATATGGGTCGGACCCCATAGTTCCGTTCAGCGAGAAAAACATCAAAGTATTCAAAAATGTTACCAGCACAGAAATTAAAGGTGACGCAGATGGCATCACTAACATAGAACTGTTAATATGTGAAACATTTGAAGATCTCCTCGATTCTTACTTCAAGCATTTCAAAATTGAAGGGTGAGTGTTTGACAAATATTCGTATACGATATTCAAACATTAGGTAAGGAATAATTAGAAATAGTAAGGGTATCGTCACTCCAGTAATCGTTACCCCAGTTTATGGTACTAGCGTCGCTGAACTGATCCTATTGACAAAATGATGCCTACTGTTTGAACAAGCTACAGCAGCTAAAAATAACTAATAACTAGAAATCTCTTATTCCCAAAACTAAGCCTATTTAAAACTACTGCAAAAATAAATAATTATTCAACATTTACAGAACAGACAAACCCTGGAAAGCATTCATGGGAGACTGGATTCACGATGAAATAATGCGAACATTTGGTATAGAATATGATCCCCAACCGGACTGCTGTTTCGTACTAATAAAACTGACTAAAGTACATAAAACGGTTAGACTGGGTAATTTAGAAGGAGTTGCAGTTAAGGATTACGTTATGAGAGCTATAGAAGAACTTAATATGACAGATACGGCTGAAGTAAGGAGGTTTATGAAGAGTTATGGAACGCATTATATAGATTCCTATGTAACTGGGAATGTTATTTACCAGGTGTGTATAAAAAATATCTATACTAATATTATAAAGCTGAAGAGTTTGTTTGTTTGTTTGTTTGTTTGTTTGTTTGTTTGTTTGAACGCGCTAATCTCAGAAACTACTGGTCCGATTTGAAAAATTCTTTCAGTGTTAGATAGCCCATTTATCGAGGAAGGCTATAGGCTACCTTTTATCCGGGTCCGTGCCGAGGTTCCCACGGGATGCGGGTGAAACCGCTGGCAGAAGCTAGTTTATGTATAAAAAAGACCATAAAAATCGGATTTTCTTTTATAAATATTATAATTTATTTTCAGGTTTTCAAATACAAGAGGCGTGGTTTCGATATGTTGCGTTCATACATAGCAATGCGGAATGCGGGAAGGGCGAATAATGCCAATCTGCGTTTTTACTTCTCTTCGTATTTCCTCAAGCAAGTTGGAGATATAAGGGTAAGTTAATAGATGTTATTGCCCAGTCATATGTATAAATTTAAGATTTCGACGTTAATTTTCCAATAGCCCTGAACTTGGCAAAGCCTTTAACTAACTTTAACACTCCAGACTAATAGGAAAATCTATGATTTAAAAGAGAAATTATGGCTTACATTCGTCCTAGATACTGTATTTTACTACATGATTTACTGAAATTAAATACACAGCTCACAAATAGTTGGGAGTCTAGATGTCCCAGTCATAAAAATGGAGTTTCCCAGGGAACTATATTAGGCCACACCTAAACTCAAACTAACAATTAACTTGTCTGACTTGTCTTATATTGTACTTAAAATATGTTTTTGATGCCCAGGTAGCCAGCGGCAACAAGACAATAGAAACTTGGGCCAGAATGAATCTTCGGGACGTTCAGTACCTATACTCCAGACCAAGTCTTTTACGACTGAACTACAATTCAGTTTTAGTCAACAAATTAAATAACCTCATGGACCAAGGGGCCTTGATAGGCCTTAATCTTAAGACCTTAAGGCCTCTCTTCAAGGATAGACGCAAAGCAGACAGTTACGCTGAAGTAGTAGAAAATGATCTGCAACTATGGGAAGTAAATGCTTAGTTTAATTTGTATGTTTTTTAGTCAATTTAATATTAAATTTTGTGGCATTTATGTTGTTTATGTTAATGTGCCTGATTGTTTAATAGCCACTATTATTTTCATTGGCCTGTTCATTACTTTAAGTTTTCTACTTTTTTGTGACTTAAATATAAAACAAAATAATGCGTTCCTTCTTTTAATACTACTTAAATAAATACTACATTATAAAGATCTACCTGAACACTGTAAATACCAGTATTTCATTACAATAAAACAATATAATTACGGAATTCGTTTTATTTAAGTTCACATTTAGTGTACAACAAATTGTCATATGGAAAAGCCTGATTTAAATCCTAGTTAGCTTGCATTAAACTTAAAATTGACCGTTGAACAAATAAACTATACATACCATAAATAGTTGCATGCTTATAATAAATAAAAGTTATTATATTAAGAGATCTTAAAAGGTCATTTCAACATTAAATCAAATTGTGAGATTTCACATTCCTTTATACAGAATTTCACAGTTCTCACCAGCAACTGTTTTCACTATAAAATGCTTGCATTGTTTTGACTACGGTAAAAAAAAATACTGTACTACTTTTGAGTTTTTTACCACCCTGTTAAAATGAATCATAATAAATATTATGCCTTTGAATACACTGCAATTTTGTGACAAAGCAGTCCTACAGTTCTTAGAAAAAAAAAACAAGAAAATTCACTTTTATTATAGAAATGCTTCTACGCATAACTCCTGGTTT
Organism: Helicoverpa assulta; assembly: GCA_963856015.1. NCBI lineage: Eukaryota > Metazoa > Arthropoda > Insecta > Lepidoptera > Noctuidae > Helicoverpa > Helicoverpa assulta. The sequence goes on from CAWLCW010000027.1 coordinate 7,649,569, forward strand.
TAATTATTATTTAGTACTGTAAAAATTCTATAGGTACCTAAACGTGATTTTCATAATAATCCCTACATTCGATTACATCGACTGAATACTTAGTAAAACAGTTTTTTTCCTCAAACATTAACATAACAAGCTAGTACATTTTATTTGCAAATTATATCATACATTCTAATCATCAGTCATATTAATATTTTTGTATAAAATACTCTTCTCTTTTGAAGCTCGATAAGATTAATTTTACATTACTTATGACGTCTAAACCCTTAGGAGAAATAAATAGAAGTTACATGTCACCTTTATATTACCAAAAATAGAGAGTGGATAAAATATACTCATATTGTAGCCTAATAACATGTAACCCCTATTTACATCAGCCTCTTTTACACCGCGTATTATCACATGATCAATATAAAACTGCCTTTTACAAAATCCCTTCTTTCGTAATCGTAATCAAATTGGAGACTTACCTCTATTAAGGTAATCATTTGGCACTGGGTCCCAAACAAAGCAGTTATTTTTGATCCAAACTCCTTCTTCATACCTTCTCCTCATTTCTTCTTATTCTACCTTTTATCTCTTCCCTCTATCTCTATTTCTCCTTATAATCTCAATGTATTTCATAAGTGCTAGTTACCCGGGTGCAAGCGAATTGGTTGCGGGCAACCCGTTTGCCGTTGACTAGTAGAAGTAGTGGATTGTTCACGCGGATCGATTTGAAGTCGTATGTCTGAAATTTAAGGTTGGTTTTTGGTAAGCGTTTTGTATTAAAAGGCAGACATGAGTTGCACGGTTTAACGAACGATATAATCAAACCATAACAAGCCGTGAAATTGCCCTTTGATCAAATCAGCGATTTCAGAACTAAAAAGGTTTTTTTTTTTATAGTTACAGTTAAATGGTGCCACTCACGTTAAAAGAATAGCTGAACTAAAAAATGGTTAAATATTCTCGAGTTAGGTATACACATAATTTCTAAAGTTAAAAGAAGTGTTTATTTACTCATTTGCATGCTGGCATTTGATGTCGAAATTCTGACTCTATTTCCCATCCCAAACTTTGATGAAATTAAATAAAAAAAAAGGAAACCTTCTGTTACAAATAATGTTTCTTGTCTATTTTCCTTTTCAATGACATGCCAGCTCACATGGCTTAGCTTTGATAATTTATTGATTTTTTTCTTCTTACTTCATTATAAACACCCCATATAAAAAATAAATAAACATACCATAGCCTCCGACTCATGTTTATGCGTCCTCATCAGCGGTTCAGGTATGGCAACACAATCCCCTATGATGGCGCCGCGACCATCAGCCCAATTGTACACAGTGACCAACACGCACTCCATACTCGCGTCTACTAGCGCGAATGTGCTGAAATATATCGTAATAAATGGGTTATTTATAATAATATAATAAAGAAGAAAGATTTGTATGTTTGTATCGTAAAGCCCCCGGAAGTATTGGACCGATTTGAAAAAAATATTGCAATGGGTATATACAATATTTCCCGATTACATAGGCTATACGTCTTTATCCAGGTATGGGGAGTAATTTACAAAAATATAATACAACTGAAGAGTTTGTTTAAACGCCCAAATCTCGAATAATCGAGGAACTATTGGACTAACATTTGATTTGATTATTTCAATTTCCGGCCCTTTTCCCGTTTGCGCCGAGTAGTTCCCACGAGAGACGTACTAGACTACTAGGTAGACACTAGACTAGAGGATTATTACAGGGAATGAATTAATGAAAGGAAGGCAGGGAGAAGCTTTACATGTCACTATCGTCTATGGATATTTAAATAGAATCCTATCATTGGCTTTTTAACTGACCAAGGAAGCCTCTTCCCTTACAGGGACTTAGATCCCATCACCACCCTTGGTAAAGGAGAACTATCCGGTACAATCCAGGTTTTACCACATTTTTTTATTGGGCCGGGCTTAATTAGAAATAAATATGATACTGGAAAGTTGTGAAGTTTAGATCACTTGAAGTACAGCCGCCAGATTTTATTTTTTGGTCTGACCATTTTTTGGTGCAGTTGAAAATTCTATCAATCTGTACAAAAAAGCCCCCCTGAAAATTTACAGCTGACAACTGTACAAAACATTCTGTGCCCCTATAATTAAGTCTACTTATATATTTTTTTAATGTAAACATAAGGAACCTACCACACTACCCGTCGTATCGCGCCTTCGTTCGCGCAGTAGTTCTCAGTGACCGGGCGAGCCGTGCTCCAAGCGGTTAGACTTAACGTCCATATCGATGTGGCAAGCATTCCAACAAGAAAACGTGCTTTTTATTATTAACAGAAAGTAACAAAGAACGAATTTGTTCTTATATTTAATAAGGTTGAAATCTCTGGAGCACGGTAGCCAGTATAGTTAAGAACTTTAGATACATTTTTGGCTGGTCAAATGTGTTTTTTTACCTCACATTTTATTTTCCACTTTATAACTTTCTGTTCTGGAACTAGCATACCTAATTACCTACAAACTAGGATGATTGTACTAAATGTAATATTTTTCAATGGAATAAGTCATGAGATGGCAGAAGGGAAGAAATAATTGAAAATTAATCTAGCATAAAACACATTCTTCGCTATTTTAATATTTTTCATACTGACTATAAGATATTTTTGGAAATATTAAAGAATAAAAAAAAAAGAGAAAATATAAACAGATAATAAATAGGTATAGCAGGCAAGCTATCATGAATTGTTAGTAATTTACAAAAATAAAAGTTATATTTACAGAATAACAAGAAGGGTACAAAATATATTCCATACGACCCACACTACTTTACTATACCTACATCACCTATATAGTTATGATATGGAAAAAAGCTGAAATAATGAGTTGATTTGCAGCCTTAAATCGGAATGAATTTTATTCAGTGCGCAAACTTTGTCAACTTATAGTTTAAAAAAAACTTAAACTAGTAAAAATATACGTATAACAGATACGTATATTTTTATTTTGCTATGTTTTAGTACAAAAAAAATAGTTATTGATAGCGAAAGATGTTTATTTGTGTAATGTACAATTGTATGGTCACAGTCGTCATAGTAGGCACGGCGGCAACGCGAAACCGATTTGCTGACGCGAGCGCTGCTCCAAGCGCGTAAGAATAATTAGTGTCCATATTTTGCTGAAGTTAGGGTGGGCAAAAAATATGAAAAAAGAAGTACTATTGCTGCAGATATGTTGTTATTGAACCACCAGTTTTTTTTTTTGCGCACTGCTTAATATTCAATCCTGTATACGGGTGCGTGGGCCTTAAAAAGTAGTTAAACCGCTCGCAGAAGCTAGTGTTACTATAAATCCTTATATTTTTTAAATACACTTACAAAGGAACAGCATTATCATTGTGTATTGAGCCGACGACCTTGCCCAAAATGACCTTGGCTTCATTGGGACCTTCTTGCAAGGCATCCAGACGTGTCAACTCTAGCGCCACCTCGCGACGCCCGGCGAAAGCGTGGAGCCCTTCGCCGTATGCGCCGAGCATTTTCCTGTCTAGACTCTGGAAAAAATGTTGTACTTTTAAAGTATTTTTATATATCTTCAAATGATAATAAGAGAGACAATTTGATAATAATTAAAATTATAAAGCTGACCAACTCATACTATACCTCATTTACTGAAATCACCAATTGTACCGTCGTCGTACAATTTGAAATGCAAAATAATTGCAAAATGCAATCTAGATGGCCAAGTATTGATCAATTTGTTTTTTTTTTTTCTGTATAACTGTATACCTCGTGTGTTCATAAGTTTTGAGACAAAATAAAAGTTGCATATCTTTTTAAATAATTAACTTATATTTATAAAAACAATAGTAAACATTAAGTAAATAGTAAGTAAAAATTAAATATAATTATTATTCAAAATGACCACCCCTGTTTTTAATACATGCCCTTAGACGATTTGGCCAGTCATCAATGGCGGCACGAATCTTTTCCAGAGGAATTCGCTTCGCTTCTCGGACAAGAGCTCGCTTAAGTGACTCCAAGTTTGGGTGGGACTTTCGGCAGGCTCTGAGCTCTAATTCGGTCCATAGAGAATAATCTAGCGGGTTGAGGTCGGGGCTGGAGGAGGGCCATTCATTCGCCGCAATGAAGGCCGGCACATTTTCCTTCAGCCAAGCTTGAGTGGTTTTAGCCTTATGGGATGGCGCCGAGTCTTGCTGGAAAACCCAATACTTGTTATGGAATAGGGTATTAGACAGGGGTTTCACAACAGTCTCTAGAATGTCACTTTGATAATTTTTGGCTTTCACCTTGACGCCTTGTTGGCAGAAATGAAGCTGAGTCACACCTTCGTACGAAACTCCCCACCATACCATGACACTAGCCGGATGATGAGTACGCGAGACATTCCGTGCTGAAGCTGGGACATCCTTGCTACTTTTGGCATACACTTTATTGTTTTGTCGGTTGAACTTTTCTTCGACAGTAAAGATTTTCTCGTCGGTGAAGAGTATCTTCCTCGCATCGTGTCTCCTAAGCAGTATTGGACAACGTTCGCGTCGCAATTGACGAAGGCGATCGTTTAAAAAGTGTACTTTCCTACGGCTATACGCCTTAACCTTGAGATCATATTTCAGTATTCTGTTGACTGAAACGCGCGAAATATTGGTCTGCAGAGCGAGTTTCTTCTGAGTGCGACATGGATTTCGGCGAAGTCGCTCTCGGATGATTTTAATGTTCGCAGGCGTCCTCACAGAGCGTGGACGACCAATTCTTTGCCGATCTTGTAAAGAACTTGTCTCCTTGTATCGTTTAATAGTGTAATACACGAAGTTACGGCTCACACCAAAACTTTTCAGTTCTCGGAAAATGTCCATAAGTTTTCTTCCCACCTTAAATAGTGAAATGACGGTCGCACGTAGGGCATGCAATTTCGGTAAAATAAAAATTACCGGTAAAAAAACGGTAATTAAAATATTTTTACCGGTAAACCGGTAAAACGGTAATTTTTGTATTTTTTTTAAATGTGATATTATATCAATAAGATTGGGTAGTCTAAAAGCAAAAAATAATTAAAAATACAAGGTATAAGGTGGTAAACATTTTTTGTGACGTGGGCCGTAACAAAAAGACATGTCAGTACCATCCGTACGCAATGTCGTCGGCAAAATGCAAGAGAAACGGCTGCGATGGTTCGGCCATGTGAAAAGGAGACCACCTGAATACATCGCCAATGTTGTGTACTCAATCTCAATACCGGTCAAAGGCGCAGAGGCAGACCGAAACGGTGGTGGTGGAGTGTCGTAATGAATGACTTGAAAATCTACGAACTCGAAGAGGAAGATGTCCTGGATAGATTGAAGTGGAAGAAGAAGATACGGAAAGCGGACTCCGTCACAAGACGGTATAAACGCATAGAATTACCGTGAAGTAAAAGCCCTTTGTTATGGTAAATCGTAGGCATTTTATGGACCAGGGTCGCGGTAACTCTTTCGAAAAATCCCGCAGCCCCGGCAGGCCTTGGCCCTGCGCGTGGAACAACTCGGGCCGCCGTCACGGGTCTGTTGTCTATGCAGACGGAGGGACGACGAGCCACCCGAACTCACCGTCCACAGACCGACGCCTGCGGTGGCCGGGAGTCGTCTCTGGACACTCGGCGCCCGTGGTGTCTTCCTGGTCCACTACAGCGGCTGGGATGAGAGGTGCGAACTCGCAGGCGCTCCACCGTCTCCTTCTCGAGCATGACTGCTTTGCAGAAGGAGGCGACGGCTTCCCATTCCCTCTCGCTCCGGACCATGGCTTGAACCAGGGCCGGACGCGAGAGGTCGCCGCTGCCTATTGGCTCGACGATGACACGGCGGTACCCTTCCCAGGCAGTGCACACCTAGACTGTGTGCTCCACCGTGTCCTCAGTGCTGTCCGCATGGTAGTGAAGTAAAAGCCCTTGCTCAATAAGGTTACATTTTTACCTAATAGGAACTGACAGCTTTGAGGAAATTTAGAATAACCGGATGAATAAAATTTGTTTAGATATTATAAATAAAGATGAGAATGAAGATTTGTATCTAACCTATAGTTAAGGAGCCACATAAGTTTACTTTCCTAAAAAACAGCAACTTTAACACTCTTACAATATGTAATGTATTCAATATTACATTATGTTCAGGCTACATAATGAAGATTTAACGTTAAATGAACAATTGCTATACATTATCACAAAAACGTAAAAACCGGTAATTTACCGGTTACATATTATTTTTACCGGTAAATTAAAGATCGCGAAAATGGGCGGTTTTACCGGTAAAACCGAAACCGGTAAACCGGTATTGCATGCCCTAGTCGCACGTAATTCTTTTGTTCCCTCCATTACGAGAAAATTTAAATAAAATAATCCGAAATCATAGATATTAAAAGTTAACATTCCAAATTCAAAATTAGAAAAAAGAAATATACAGCAGCCAGTAATTTTTATTTAATTTTTATAAGTAAAAAGTTTGTCTCAAAACTTATGAACACACGAGGTACATATTTGATTTTGCTCACAGAGAAAAGTACTAATGATTTTTTTATCGCCTTTTACGAAACTTTCAAAATGAGGACAACCCATCCTTCCAATGATTTATTCAAGAAAGAAATCCTTAAACCAATACCTGCACCATCCCCGCCAACTTCTTAGTCTTCAACTTGCCCCTACTCTTGACGAGTGCATGAGCTGAGTGTACGAACGTCACCAGTCTCGCTCGCTCCTGCTGTGGTGGCTGCCACGGCGGGTCTAGGCGGCTCGCGTACTCGAAGTTCTGTAGCGCCTCGTCGTATACTTCTGAGTATTTTAGCGCCTGGAAATTTTTGATATAGCTGGTTAAAATAAAGAAAAATGAAAGGCAATACGGCTAAATTAGAAATCGATAGTAACTGTGTGATTATTTCAGTAAATAGGTGAAAGAAAACGCAGTTTTAAATAGCTACTGGACTATGTATGTGAAACTGTTAAAGATAAGGCATTGTTGATCACCAACCCGCATTAAGAAAGCTTAGTGATTAACGCTCAATATTTCTCTATGTAAGAGGAGGCCTCTGCCTGCACATAGGAATGGGACAATAAAAAATTATTACTGTTGTTGTCAACTCAAAGGTTAACACAAATCATACATAAATGCAGGTTGGCTCACATTTTATACCAATTACAACCTTAGACAAACTTAGTACTAAATAACATATGTCATTCTGCATACTCTTTTCAATGTCATTCTAGTTCATAAAAATAAATGCACATATACTTACAATACCCTTATTGTAGTACAAATCAGGTTGCCCTTTAGCAATGGGGTCCAATGATGCCTGTTTATAAGCACTCATACACAGCTTCAAAGTAGATGGGTCTTGGGCCACCATAAAAAACTGGCATAAATAAGCATTTCCCAGCACAGACCATGACACTCCATCCTTTATGTCTTGGGCTACAGCCTCTTTAGCTAGTTCTACACTTTTCAAGATGGCAGGATGAGCCTCCGTGCGTTTTTTGTCACCACTTTCTTGGCGTAGAATGATTGAGAGGCAACGCAAGGATAGGCGGTTGCGTTCCTGGAATAAATGAATTTCACATTCAGCAGCTTGTTTTGAAAATATTTTTAAATGTGTACTTCAAACTGAAAACTGGGTTGCCTTCGAGAAGGCCAACATTGGATTAATGTAAGGCTCTAGACAGACGGACTGCATTTCAACTGCAAATCAACTTCAGAACACAACTGCACGCCGATGGCAATTCAACTGCAGTCGTACTGCACATTTGATTTGCAGTTCTATTGCAGTTGTGTCAACTGCATTGAAACTGCCCTTGAACTGTAATTTGCAGTTGAAATGCAGTCCGTCTGTCTAAGAGTCTAGAGCCTAGAGATGATCTTACAGGACTTAGCCAAAGACATTAGAAGTAAGCTGCATTCTTAAGGGAATTACAAATAAATATTATGTTTATAGTGTTCTCATTAGTATTTAAAGATAGTCTCGAGTTTATTTAGTGTGTAGATTCATTATGAAGTTCTTTAATATGTTGATATAAAGCTCTTTACCTACTTCTTAAATGTGTCAGGTACATAAAAAATAGTTAAAAATGTACACTTACATGTTTTAATGCACCCTCAAAGCTGGCTTTAGCCTCCTTAACATTCATATTCTTCCAATAGCACTCGCCGAGTTCATTCCATGCATCTATGAGGTGAGGATTTAATTTTACGGCTTTGCTTAGACACTGGGTGGCTCTAGCATCATAAGTAGGACTGATGTTGTAACATCTGCCTTTCATGTACAGGAACTGGGCTCGGTGAGAAAAAGGGATCTGAGTTTCTACTGAAAATGTTCAATGTTTCGGTAAGAACAGAATGTTTTATTTATTAATTGTTAAGAACAACAAATTAGGTATGTTCTGAATTTTGAAACCATTACTTTCATATTCATTTTACTGTTATGGGTACATATTTAAATGTAAGTTACTTAACTAGTAACTAACTAGTAACAAGTATATTCTTAGACTAAATTCCTATAACAATATCTGAATATTTTTTCACCTTGGTTTCTTTAATGTAATTACTTGGCAGACAAAACAAGGTTTCTTACCATCAATTGATTCAAATTTTTCAATCAGTACGTCTTTCTTTTCTTCTACTCGTTTATTCTTCTCCGTCGCCATCTCGATAGGATGGTTTTCGAAGTATAAATCCCTAAATGAGTACAAATCTTGTAGTTCCTTCTGTGAAAATAAATTGTTCGTTTGTGTTATAGAAGACATCAAAATACAATTATGTTGTATTATTTGCTGTAGATAACTAAAAAATAACTTATAATTATTTATTAACCGCTGTATATCTAAATATTTGTAAAAAAAGATGCTAAAGTATCGTAAAATTAACATGTTTCTGTACTCACTAATAAGCCATCCATTAGTTCGGCCACATCCTCTACAATATCTGCTTCGGTATCCGAATCTTGTGACATCTTTAATTTTCTTTACTAACACTTAAATTATAGTACAAATTTCGGAAATAATTCAATTTGCCGAAATAAATAAATAAAATCTCCAGCACTCATAGACAAGGTTTGACAAGATAATTTTTTTAAAAACTTCATTCACTTATACAGATTATATATACCATCGATCATACAGACTAAGATACAGACAGACTATTTAGTAGGTATTTGTGCATATAAATAGGAAAATACATGCTATGTATAGTTATCGGCACGGATATTGAGCCCTGACCTTCACCTGCGCAGAAGCGATTTATTGGTTTATTGCCTTATGTGTACAGTGCGCAAAGCGATCCCCACTCTTCCGCCGAGAGCCCAATATCCGTGCCGATAACTATAGTAAATTATTTTTTTTTAGTATTTTAATTACATTTTATGTGGACAAATGTATAAGTCAGCTGGTGAACATAGTCTGGACGGAGTTAATTTATTTTAATACCAGCGCTAGTTTAGTTTTATTTTTATAGTCTAATATCAATCAGAATTATTAATATGCAAACAGTGAAATAGATCAATATCAATGCGTTCTAAAATCTTATGCTCCTTGAAGAGCTGTCCACACTGAGATAAGATACCTACCTTATTATAGTACTCTGTGATAAGAACTTCAGTCATACTTCAGTCAGTCGAGTCGAGTTAATCATTCATTCTCAAAGTCTTCAATTTGTCGTTTCTCTCTCTTTCTGACTTCCTTACTATTCCTTAGTAATTGTTTACCTATTTATTTATATTGTGTTGAGACTTAATTAGGAAAATAATGAAAGCTTAATCTAATTGCGTTTACGTAGTGAACATCATAATAAGCTTTTGGGACTGCTGTGAAACATTATACAATGGCATACTATGCAGATATCGTTGTCGACCAAAATGGTAAAACTAAATGCGGACTGTGTAAAATATTTATACGTGATAGTGATATTTACATTGAAGAGCATTTAGGCGACAAAGAGCACACTAAAATGTTCATGAAAAGACTGATGGTACAAAACAACATAACTGTGAATAGCGCCAAAATGAAATGCAGTTTGTGCAATCATGGTGGAGATGCATCTGATTTCATACGCCACATAGACAGCTTTCAACACAAAGATGCACTGAGCTCTGTGAAAAAGCTGATTGAAAAGGATGGAGGGTTGCTCCTGCTACCGGAGACCATTTCCAACATCGGGTCTTCAGTCAACTGCTTAGCTTGTGACCGCTGTCTGGACTTTACCTACGAGTCAGTCAAATCCCACATTGAATCCGCAAGACATAGGAGAGCAAGAGCTATAGCGGTTCAACCATCAAATGCAATATTCTCAGTTGAAGACAGCCCCGAAGATCTGTGGTGCAAAATCTGTCAAGTTTACTTTGAGAACTACATAGAAGTCATATTTGAGCATGTTGATGAAGATCCAGTGCACATCAAAAACCTTGCCAAAATTCACCTGTTGATTAGGAACCAAAATATAAGTATAGAAAAATTCTTGTATGACCCTAAAGAGGATAAGGCGTTATGCAAACAGTGTAAGATTGAAGTTCCATGTAATATTGATAACTTGGCAAGTCACATCAAAGGCAAACAGCACAAAAAAGTGCATGTAATTAATAAAAAATATTGATTAAAAACAAGTATACAGAGATCCTACATTTATTTACGTACATAATGTAGTTATTTTTGTACTGTAAGAATCATGAAATTAAAATCATTATTATTTATAAAACTGATGTTTATTTTACTACACTTTCCTTTTAGCTAGATTATAATTTCCTCTGTACAATTATCTGTATGTAGTATAGATAATTTTAATGGGAATTGCTGTGACTACTGTGAGTCATTACATAAAGGGACTGTCCCAAAAAAAACTTTAGGTAAGACTTCGCGTTGGGAAAGGTTATCATCACAACTTTATATTGGTTCAGGAATAAAGAGTTTATTTAACTGGTAAATGGTAAAGATGTACAAAAAAGAACAAAATAAACCAACAGTGACCTATGATCTAAAATCTAAATGAATGGTCACTTAAATCCATTATCCAAAGGCAAAATTATTCTATAAAAAATGAGATTTTCTTTAAGATAAATGTAAAGATAAATATAGTACTTTATTATCTCGTGCCTATCTAGTTGGGGATTCCCTAGACACTGGTAGAAATGTTGCAATTTTTGTGGAAATGTATAAAGTAAGAATATTGTAAGTACTTTACTCAGGTTCAATTTAAATTTAAAAACAGTATAAAAGGATTTTATTAATATTGTATTTGAATCGTTTTAATTCTGTTTTCCTCAACAAAACCATTAAGTGCTCGTAGATAATGTTGCCCTATCACAATATTTTGTTTTGCTCATTCTTTCCTCTTCATTCATTATAGATTTCCTGTCAAACTCAAACGAAAAAACTTAAAAATAACACCTGTCAAACTGTCACCTCAATCCCCAAAAAATTTCGCGAAATTTCAAGTTACCCATTTTAAAACCGTAATCCGCTGCTAAAAGTTTCGCTAATATTATAATCAACATACCTAATAATTGTAATAAGTTAAAATGAAAACAGGTTTGTTGTATGGGATCGTCGCTAGCTCGAAGACGCGGGTACGTTGCGTATTTTGCGGTGTGTATATCCCAAAAGCGAGTAAATGTATTGAGCAGCACACGAATGGTGCGAAACACAAAGAGAATATCGAGCTGATGAACGAGAACGGCATATGTTTACTCGAAGACATTCTCCACTGCAAGCCTTGTAAGCAAGACCTGTCGGAAGACGAATCTGTTACGAAGCACATTGAAAGCGAAGATCATGCGAACTGGATGGCAGCGATGGACGACCTCGTGGACGGTGAGTTTATCACGTTAGACGCCTATCTGTCTTGCGAGAAAGACGACGTATTCTGCGAGGTGTGCAATAGCAGCGTCAACTGCTCCCTGTTGAGCATCGAGGAGCATGTCAACCACATCAATCACCGGGCTAACATTACCGAGCGCTTAAAACCCCTCAATGGCATATTCCCAGTAGATAATGATGATGAGGTTTGGTGCAAAGTGTGCGATGCATACATTGATAATACAGTTCAGAGCATTCTCAGTCACATAGATGATGATGAGCAGCATATGGAGTGGTTTTCAGAGATAGAAGATCTGATAGAGAATCAGGATGTCTCAATTGAGTCTTTCTTGACAATTGAGCATGAGAATTTTGCGTATTGCAACAAATGCCATGTGGAGGTAATTTGCAACTCATTGACCATTGAGAGCCACGTGAACAGTGATGCACACTTGAACCAGTTTGGATTATAGGACAGCGCCCCCTTTGTTACCGTTGTGGCTAGTGGGTTCAATGAGTATTATTATTTTTCAGTTCTGTCCATTTCCTGTTAATTTTTAATTTTTATTATTTAGCTGATTTGAAACAGAGCATGTTTTATTATAATTAAGATTTGTTACAATTCACTGAAATATATCAATACATAATATTTGAACCAATTTGCTTTATTAATTTTATTGATTGGTAAGAGTTATAAGTAATATATTAAAACAAAGGGATGTTACTGCTTTCTCTTAGCCTATCAGATTGAAACTCGTTTACGTACAGAGCCACATGTTCTTCAATTATCTGAAAAACCTGCATACGGAAACATAACATGGAATTTCAGTCTTGTTTTTATGCAAACTAAAGTTCTCACTTTCCAAATGCTGTGCAGCTGTATATTGCTTCACTAAACATGTTATTACTGTCTAATTAATATTAAAAGATTAATACCCCCCTGTACATATTATCACATTTCTTATTTATTCAAAGAGTTGAACTTCCTTCCTGTAACCTTGAAAATGTAGCCTTGAGAGAAACTATTTTTAGACTTAATAATATAAAGTTCCATGCGTTTTTGCATACATAAGGGATATTTAATCTCAATAATCCATTCTAAAGAGTTCTTAAAATTGTAAAGGCATTTGCTTTGGTACCAAAATACAGAAAGAAAAATTGCAAAGCTTCTCTATTTTGATGTTACTCCAAAAATATGTAATCCTACAAACAAAATATATAAATAAGTCATATTACTGGAAATGTTACTAGACATTGTTGGCAAACACTTGCTCATTTATAAAAGAAGGAAGGATTTTTCTCATTTTCAACCTTTTCTAGTCTCCTACTCAAATATTTTTTGGCATTTTTACACAAGGGTTTAAAATAATGAAAATGAGAAAAGTCTACATCTTTTATGAATAATTAGGGATGATTCATTATAATAAGATACAAGTATTTAATATGTAACCAACAAGTTTCCCTTTTTTTTGTGAATTTAAACATTTCATTGTATATTTAAAGTTTAATTATTTTGGCATTCCCAATATTTTGCACCACCCTGTGTTCACTTATAATGATTTCAATTTATTTCTTTGCACCTGACACTGCTTTGCCATAAAAAAAACAGTAGAAAATAATTCAATAAAACAAATAATATCTCTGTAATATTTATTCATAAATAATAATCCAATTACAAATATGGAAATAGATCTGTGCTATAAAAACATTACTAAATATTTATTCAATTCATTGTTATATTAAAATAGGTAAATAATCTAAAATATTTTAATTTATTATGATTCTAAGAAATATCTATTCTATTTTGTTAGTTAATACAAAATATGGAGTCCTGAATCTTATTTTTTTTAGATATCAACATAAAAACACTATAATATTGTTTTTGGTTATTTTCATTTTTTTCATTGGGACAATTACTTTTTATTTGTGATATTGTTAAATTAGTTATTAGATTTTTTTCAAAATAAATATGATTAAAAGAACCATTGTATTTTTTTATCAAAAAAAGAGACATCCTTACATTTAATTTACAGGGACAATGTTTTTATTTCATACCAATCAAATGAATACTGAAACAATTTTTCTAGCGTTATATTCGAATAGTTGGCAACCCAGTAAGTGTCATTAGTAAGTAGGTAATTAGGTATGATCGAAAACGCGAAATTTTTAATCTAATCTACGACAGATAAAATTAAATTGATGCTCAATTATCGCTTTTGTAGAAAGCATTGGAATTAATTTACGTAACTCATTTTTTCGAACTGTGTTTTGATTTAGAATTAAAAGGACTACCACATAAACTTGCTTTTTAATAAATTAATCTTCAAAAGGGTAGTCTTCATCGTAGTCTTCGTCTTCTTCTTGAATGCACTGCAAAGATGCTTCGAGGAGAGCTTTCGTTGATGAGTCATTGTACACATCTGTCTCTGGGCATGAGTCGTCATAGTCAGGATCGCATCCGCATTCTAGAGGCAGGTTTTCTCCACTGTCACTGGCCGGTGTCACGGTCATAGTCATGGTGGGAGTGACTGGAGGTGGTGGTGGCAATTCCGCAGGGTCCTCTCCAAGCCTTTGAGCGACCCTATCGTTGTCTAAACGAAGGACACGCAAGATGTCTTCGGCACAGCAGTCGATTCGTGTCATACAGTCCGTTAAGTGGTGTTGCAGATTACTGAACAGAAATTATTTTTGCCTTACCCTACGAGGTTCAAGATAGATCTTCAACTATGAATTAATACTCTAAAATTGACGATTGAATTTATGAAATGAAACGTGATTGCAAAATCTGTTGTATGGTCATGATTAACTGATATTATCTACTTACATGATCCTATCATGGTTGTTTTTCAACTGTTTGGTGAAGTTCCTCAATCTTCCCAGCTCATCCCTTAGCTTCCTATCCACCTCGTCCCTGGTGAATTCTCCAGGGGGCCGTTTAGAGCGGTCAGCTATTCTTGCCTCAACTACACGCTCTTGTTCCATCGTTTCCAGAAGATTCTGCTCTGTTGTTGTCAATTCTTCTTCTAGAGCTTTGTAGTCTCGCATCGCCTGGGAGGTATAATAATAAGTTACAATTGTCGGACGATTTTGGCTGTAATAGGTTCTTAGTTTGATCCTCAATTACACACATTGGGGATTGTGTTTTTTTTTATTTGCGTGACATCATTAAATCGATGGTAAAAAGTTAGTAGATATAGTTGTTGAAATTTTTGCACGTTAACAATGAATGCAATATGAGCTCATTAAAAATTTAACAATATGGAATTGACGATTAACGATCGATGTGGTAGAAGGAGCCTTGTATTTTCTTCACTGGCTTCTATAAATTATGCATGAAGGTCACGAGAGCCTTCGATCTTGTTAATATTGGTAAGTAGCACATAAGTACCTAGGTACAGGTCGAAAATAATAGTTAAACGGTAACATGGTAGATGAAGTATAGATGGTAGAACTTACCTCTTCTTTCTGCCAGTAGATATCTTGCAACTTCACCTTATTTGAGTTCAAACGTCTTCGGAGCGCTGCATCCACTCTTGCGCCGTATGCTTGCGCGGTTATGGAGAGGTGAACCCTCGCTCCACGCACCTGGTCAATAAGGAGGTTTGTTAAACCATTTCGGTCTTATTGAGGATCCTGTGGCTAAGTAAAAGGCGCAGGATCAAAAGGTTAAGGCCCTTTCTATTTTTCATGTATGTTTTTGGTGGGTCCCGCTATCGTTTGAACATCTTTGGCAGGCTTCAAGGGTATTATTCAGATACCAGAAAATCGTACAACCAGACTTACCATCGGTAAATCGGATCAGAAATCAGGACACCGGGTAACTGAGGAGTTCAAATAGGCAGTCGCACCATATAAAATGCTTATTAGGTACTACGGTTAGACTGAAGGACTAGGTAGATTAGGTTCCATTTAAATATTTTCAGGACAAACATAGGTAAGTAGGTACTAACAATATTTTGAATTAACCCGCAAATCGTATTGGTAGCTTTCAAAGCCTTAGAGATTGCAGTGTGATAAGAGAACAGAATTACCTGTTGCCTAGCAATAATGGCGTTACTGAGGGCTCGCAGACCAGCCGTCTTCAACATGACACAGCGCCTCTCCCAGCGGGTAACTGGTGATGCCCTACAAAAATGTTTAGTTGGTTCGATTTTATAATATAATCTACAATGAACATACTAATTATTTATGAGGTAGGTACTGCGTTAATAGAATTATATATGTAAGTCAATAACATGTATATCTTTGACCAGGTTCGTTTACGTACTTTCTCTTTTTTTTACTTCGCTTTGGTACACATTCGCATTTACTTGGCATCGCACAAGTGATCTTCCCACAACCTTCCTCCACGGACAGCGCCTGATCTTTTTGCAGGATATCTGCGGCTATCCTCTTCTTGGTCTTATCAATAGCAGCAATCTGCACCTCTACAACTTTTGTCATCTTCTCGAAACTTTTCTTTTGCTCGCGGAGGAATTCAAATTCCTGCAATATTTTATTTGTTTAGATTGAATCGGAGCTCTTCGAAAAAGGTTTAAAAAATGGCGTGTAGCGGTGCGGAGCAGGTAGGTCCTCTGAAACAGAAGTCTACAAAACTTCCAGAAGAACTTATATAACGAAGACTCCAAATTCCTAAAGTGTTCCTATAAACAGGTACCTACTGGTGTCATGACGGCACCACATCCGTGTCTACCTAGTCTACCGTCATTGCTTTCTAAGAGAATTAAGAGTATTAAGTTTAACCTGCAAGATAGCATCTTCGACGCTGTCGGACAGCGGACTCAGGACTCCAGGTCTACTCCTGTCTTGCGAATGTACTTCTATTTCATTCTTCAGCCTGGTGACGACCACGTGTAGAGCATTCAGTTCATACTCGAGAGTAGCCGATGCTTCTGTCAGCCGCTTCGTCAGGTCTTCCAGCACCCAGCGCCAGGACGCGATGTCTGATATCCTGGATAATGATGACGGCAGGATTGTAAAATATGGAGTACTTTTTTATGGGAAATCATCAAATGACTCCTCCCGCTGTGTTAGCAGCGTGAGACTCTTACTGACTAGGTAAAACCCATCATGTTTCATAGGCCGTAATGTACCAGTGCCACGGTAACTCTTTCGAACCATGCCGCAGCCCTGGCAGGCCTTGGCCCTGCCGGGCACCGCTTGGAAATATGGTGTACCTTGCACTTTTAAAAATCTACACGCACAAATCTAAACCAAAGCTACCTGACCTATTTCTTCCTTTAAACGATTGGGCATGAAACAAACTGGATATAATGCTACAAGTAGGCAATATAAAAGCACCTTCAGCCAAACTAAAGGTACTATTTGGTCAGTATTGGGTACCAACCTCTCTTGCAAGCACTTCTTGAACTGAAACTCGTTGCTCTCGTGCGCGAAGTTATTGAGCATCACCAGCTCCTGTGTATCGTTCACTCGCTCAACTACCTCGGCATTCAGTTTGTCATTTAGGAGCCTTAGGTCTTCCAGTCCAAAGGACCCAAGGTAGCTGGGCTCAGCGAACATGCTGATTTTTTATGAACTCTTATATGGTCAGATGTAGATGTTTCCTTAGGTTATGTTTTGAATCAATTGATGTCAGATCGTGACATTAAGTTGGATGTTATTTTTATGTTTTTTTTTTCGGAATGTCAGTAAATAGCGGATTGTACTTAAATAGTTTGGTTGGAATTCATCCTCTCTATGTAAGTGTGGGCTAAAATGCATATTATAAGTTGTGTTATCCCGAAAGAAGACAATATCCAAGCCATCCGGCTTGGATATTATAAATGCGAAAGTAATTCTGTCTGTCTGTCTGTCTGTTACGCTTTCACGTCTAAACCACTGAACTGATTTTAATATTTGGTACGGAGATAGAGTTGACCTTGAGAAAGAACATAGGATAGTTTTTATCCCGGACTTTTGAATAATTCTCTTGGAAACGAGATATAATCGAACTCTACGCCGATAAAATATGTCTGAGATTTCAGTGAGTTTACCTATATAATTACCTATGATATGATAAAATATGGACATCGGTTCATGACTTTAAAAAGTATGTAGAAGGAAATGATGAATTTACAACAATTACTGAAAGAGTGCCTAAAGTGAATTGTACGCGTACCCGAGAGGTATGCGAATGTAATCTCTGCCCCTAATTGCTGATGCAGGAAGAGCTAGTCAAGTTTATTTATACTATTTCTCCATTTTCGTTGTTCATTATTCACTGTCCTATATGCTCGTATGAAGTATAATGTCTATGAGTATGAACTTAGACGAGAGTGTATATGGACGCATGGAAGAGCTATTGTCAGGGTATAAGAGACATTAAAGATTGCTTCGAAGATTATAATACAAAAACAGTAAAATCAAAATTAAAAAGATATCACCACCATTCATGAACCAAACTTTATTTGTGAACAGACCAAAACAAAGGATACACGTGCTAATTTTGATTGAACCCCCTAAAAATAACGTAAACAGGTTTGAGCAATACAAAGTAGATGAGTTCTGCCACACTGATGATGCTGAAGCCCAGGAACAAGCTTAGAAGACCACCGATTGCACCTGCATGAGGAAATAAGAATTAAATAAACGTCACTATAGCTCATAGGCACATCAGAAAAATCAAAAAATAACATGTAGGTTGCTACTTTTTATCCATGTAGTTCCCTTAGGATGCAGGTGAAACCACGGATGGAAGCTGGTACGTGACTATATATGCCTATCTAACGCAGGAGGTTAATAATCACCTCATCACTCAAAATGGACAGATGATTTCAGAGTTGGAATATTGGATCAACTTGGTGTTAATAAATTACATGACACTTGTAAAGTTGCATTGTTACTTGACCTGGAGTCGACCTTGACCCATCTCATTTGAGAGGCAGTTGTCAACCACAAGGCCTCTACTACAGTATACTCACCAATGAAATAATAATCATCATATTGCGCATGACGATGCTGACCGAGGAACATATCGTCGTAAAAGTGGACGTTGATCTGCGTCACTTCTCCACTGTGTAAAATAAAATTATTAAAATTATTATTTTTTCCTCAGTTTTCTCAATTGCGTTAGGACTACTAATTCCTCCATCGTTTTCAAAAAAGTCCTCTTGCAAGTAGCCTACGCACAATGAACATTATTTTAAATTAGTTAATTTGTCCTGGTTTAAATTGACCTTAGTCGATACTTCTTTCGTGTCGATGACATATATCTTATAGTGAGACTACACTTTGTCAGCCCAATATGCCACAGCGAGAGCACGGCCGGATATAGTCTATACTAATAGTATTACACGCGAAAGCTAAAATCTTCTTTCAAGCAAAAACTACCGAATGAACTTTGATGAAAGGTAAGTTAGCTTAAGAATAAACATAGGCCACTTTTAATACACGAACAGGGAGGAGCTTCCTATGTTCGTGAGTATAATCACAAGCAGAAGACGGTATCATCACACTTACAGCCTCAACTGACTCCACTTATGTGAGCTGGTCTCCATGTCCTTGGTCAGATCGGAGTAGAACACCTGGCTGGCGTAGATGACGTCATTGCACGATGGGTGACAGGACTTCGACTCTTGCTGAGTACCGCGCTCGTCTTCGCTCTCTGCGTAGTACGCGTAGATTAGCTGTTCTTCTACTTTTGCTGGAAATGGGGTTTATCATCAGCCTTTTTATCATCCCAACCCATGCTGTGCACAAGCCTCCTCTCATACAAAGACGTAATGAGCGTTACTCACCACACTTGCCTAATGGGGATTATTAGAAGGAAACGAGGTTGAACCTCGGTCTTGTTATGATTTACCAGACTGCTAATATGTAAGTGACGTATTGGTACGTTGTCGCTGAAAAAGATCTACACTAAGAGTAAGTCTGACTAAAAAACCTCCGTTTTATACATTTTTTGAGATGTAAGTAATATTATAAGAAGCACGAGTGACTACTTATTTTATTTTAAATTACCTACACCCTAAATTATTTATAAGTTACATTCTCATTAAATTCGTGCATTCAGAGATGACTCTAATGTCTTTTAAATAAACAAGTGAAACCTTTGGGTATTTAATAATTTCTGAACAAACCTTCAACGCTGCTAATGCAATTGTAGTCATCCTTCGTAGTACAGACAGGCTCCCAGATGAATTTCCCTGAAATATTAATATTTTTCATTTGCAGAGATTGAGTTCACTTTTTTCTGTTTTAACAGGACTTTGAACTCAATATTTTATTATGGTTTTCTGAATTGGTATTGTGAGCCATAACTTAGTTAGCCGTTTTTATCAACCTAATTATCATGTACCTGCATAAAACAGGTATAAAATCATGCATACCAGTCGATATGACACAGAAATTCTTAAATCTTTTGCTCATAATACAAAACACTCAGTTCTAGAACATATGGAAATATAGGTAAGTACCTATGTTTTGTTTGTAATGGCCGTTTCCACCTAGGACGAGCGCAATCAAATAAGACAAAATGGTACGCTAGTCCACTTACTAGGCCAGTTAAAAAGCACACAGTCACACTTTTTCCTCGCCTCCTGCACCAACAGATCATGTTTGCAGTTACTATCCGTATAGAACTCGTAATACTGCAAGCTCTTCTCGCTCTGGAAGAAGCATTGCCTTCTGTAAGGGGCGAGGGAACGGAGAGAGAAGTCGGTCTTGTACGTTAAGGGGGTGACTTCTATGGTGGTCATTCTGTCCATCGGGAGACGAAGGACGGTGCTCGTGTACACGTGGTCGGTTGGAGAACTGATCAGGATCTGGAAAAATGGAAGCAGTTTCTAACCTTGCGAATAAAAGAAATTCTGCCTAAACAAATTGAAGTGAAGCAAATCTAAAATTGGGCTCTTCGTCATTCCTTATTAATATTCGAGGTAGAAATGCGAAAGAAACTGCTGGGCCAATTTAAATTATGCTTTGGCACAGAGATAATTTGGCCTGGGAAAAGGCATAGACAACTTTTTATCTGGATGCAAGCAGTAGGTATACTTTCTTCGAGACATGCCTAATCTATTGTTCGTGTAGTGCTATATCTATAAACTCACGGTAAATCCCAAGCTTTTCCCTTCACAAGCGTACTGATGTTCAGAATTATTGAGAAACAGCTCAACTCCCAAGCCGTTAGCTTCTCCAGACGCCATGACCCTCAGCGGCTTCATCTTCAGGTCTGGAGGGAACACCTTCGGGTAGCCGATGTCCAGACCCCATTGCAACTCCGCTGCCGTTGCGTTCTCGTCAAAGGTTTTATGCCAAGCCAAAGTGTCGTTGTTCCTGCAAAGATTCAAAATTCTTAACAACACAATCACTGGCCACTCCACAAACCTTATTATTTTCTAATAGCATCTTAAACAAATTATGGCAATTTTTGCCGGACTCACGTAGAGAGATAACACATGGGGAGATCAAAAATCACAAATATAGCTCAAAAGTTCGTACATACTTTAATTATTATTTTTTGGGTTTCCTAAATCTTTATGTTTGTTTTTATGAGTAGTATAAAAAAATAATGGCTGCCTAATTATAACCAAAACCAAAGGAGAAACCCCTTACATAGCATTGAGAGGTAGGCTGTTAAACGCAAAGCAAAGACCGTAGTTGGTGTAGATCGGCTGGAACAGCTCGCAGCACTTGTCCATCTCCCATTTGGTGTCATGCAGTGCTGGCCAGTTGCAGGCCTTCACCACTTCGGGGCATGTCGGAGCTCCCTGAAAACCACGAGTAGGTACACGTGAAGATGTAAATCTTATTTCACAAAAATACCACAAAAACAGCGCCAATACAATAAGAACAATACAATACATATCTTCTTCACTATAAGTTGAGTTAAAGTACCTAAATAGGTATTCCACATAAAAAATGAATGTCTACGAGATGCCCCCAAGGTCTTAGATAGCTGATGTTGAGTGGCATAATAATGTTTACTGATATTGGATTTTCCATTAACCACTTAATAGAGGTTACTATAAGATTATGGATGGAAAATCCAATAGTATAATTTCGTTCGATGAACACGAAATAACTGAATTTAAATAAACGATACCTTTACGACAAATTCGGTAAGCATATGAAACTGGGAGTCATCTAAACGGGTCTCCCGATACTTTATCTCGTTCGTCATCCTTGGACAAACCAACGCAGCGAAGAATTCCTGCAATCTAAACAAGAAACCATATTACAGTCGCTTGCTCTAAAAATAGCATTTTGATCCTAGGAAAATTCTAATGCAATCTGCAACGTTCTAGCCTTTTGCAATTTCTTTTGATTAATGGTAGATAGCAGAAATAGGTTGTAATTGAAATTGTTTTCTTTTATATATAATCTACTTAGAACGATTAATCTTTCGGTTATGAAAGGAACTGATTTGAGACAGTTGATAAGGTCTCTTGGTTGTTTTTTTAAGTCGATTCACGTGTAAGGCATTTGATTATTGCAAATTATAGAGGTCGCTTATTACAATTAGAAAAAAATAATGGTTACCAACCAATATAGGTTCGTGGATAGCTTTTAGACAAAACTGGGGCCCGATTCTCCTAATTTAACTTAATCGACATACGATTCACATTCGACTGCGATCCAATCACGACTCGATTACGATTGAAGCATATGTGGCATTCCGCTATTTTTTCTTTGAAATAAACGTTTTTTCCTTTTCTGTCATTCAATAATGAACGTGCCGAGGAACGTCGGCTTAGAATAGCGCTCCCCCCATATCATCCCGTGGGTGTCGTAAGAGGCGACTAAGGGACAAACCGGAGGTCGGGCAGCAGCGTCCTCCGCGTACTGCACACCCTCACTGCGATCGCCAACCCGCCTGCCAAGCGTGGCGATTAAAGGCAATTACCCCCTAATGAGAAGCACAGAAACCAGGCCCCCAGTCCCCGGCAGCTCCGCTATCCCTGGCGCGGGTAGCGGTCAAGGTAACGGCGGAGCAGGGGGTGCTAAGAATCTCCGGAAGAGATCCGGCTACCCACCCCCACGACGACTGGCCCTGGTAACAAACAACATTCGCACATTGAGGACTGACGAAAAGATCTGCGAGCTAGAAGAGGAGTTGAGCAAGTTACATTGGGACATTATGGGGTTATGCGAAGTCCGTAGAGAGGGAGAGGACACCGTAACCCTGAAGTCTGGTAACTTGCTCTACTACCGGGAGGGCGACCAAAAGTCCCAAGGTGGTGTCGGGTTTCTCGTTCACAAGTCCCTCGTAAACAACATAACAACCATCGACAGTGTGTCGAACAGGATGATATACCTAATACTCAGAATATCCGAAAGATATTCGCTGAAGGTCATTCAGGTATACGCACCGACCTCGTCACACTCTGATGATGAGGTGGAGACTATGTATGAGGACGTAAGTAGGGCCATACATAGTTCCAAAACCCACTTCACTGTTGTTATGGGGGATTTTAACGCTAGGTTGGGCAAGAAAAGCGGTGATGAGTTGAGAGTGGGGCAATTTGGATATGGGCAACGGAACCCTAGGGGACAGAGGCTGGCCGACTTTCTGGAGAAAGAGGAACACTTCATGATGAACTCTTTCTTCCAGAAGCCGCCTCACAGGAAATGGACCTGGTTGAGTCCCGATGGTTTCACGAGAAACGAGATAGACTTCTTCATGACCGACAAGAGACGGATATTCAGTGATGTCTCTGTGATCAACAGGGTAAAAACCGGTAGCGATCACCGAATCGTAAGAGCCTCACTGAATATTAATGTTAAACTTGAAAGGTCCAGTCTGATGAAGTCTACGCTCCGACCTACTCGGTCCCATATTCAAAACCCGGAAAGCTTTCAACTCGAGCTCTCTAATCGCTTTGCTTGCCTCGAGAACTTAGTGTCAGTGGACGAGATCAACGACGGACTAGTGGAAACTGTCCGCACGGTAGGGTCTAAGTTTTTTAGACCCTGCCGTAAAGATAGACCTCAAAAACTAACCGATCAAACCTTAAACCTCATGGCTGAACGACGCTTGCTACAGTTGCAGTCTTCCCATGATGCGAAGTCATATAGGCAGCTCAATAGACGAATATCCAAGTCCTTGCGACACGATCTGCGTCTCTTTAATACGAATCGTATTAAAGAGACCATACAGCGAAACCAAGGCTCCAAAGTGTTCGCAAAGGACAAGTCTATTGGGCAAAGTCAGATGACTAAGCTGAAACGGGAGGATGGCAGCATAGCGTCGACCAAGGCAGAGGTTTTAGGCGAGATCGAGAGGTTCTATGGACAGTTATACACTTCGGTCGCAAAGTTCGTTGACAGCTTGGCAGGAGATCCAAGATCCAAGCTGTCCCGACATTATACCGAAGATATCCCGGACATCAGTCTGTACGAGATTAGGATGGCCCTGAAGCAGCTTAAGAACAACAAGGCGCCGGGTGAGGACGGAATCACTTCAGAGCTTCTGAGAGCGGGTGGAACACCGGTACTTAAAGTCCTCCAGAAGCTCTTTAACTCCGTCCTGTCCGAGGGCAAAACGCCTGAAGCATGGAGCAGGGGTGGGGTGGTGTTGTTCTTCAAAAAAGGTGACAACAGCCTATTGAAGAACCACAGACCCATCACACTTCTAAGCCATGTTTATAAGCTGTTTTCAAGGGTTATCACGAACCGTCTCGAGCACAGGCTTGATGACTTCCAGCCTCCCGAACAAGCCGGTTTCCGAAGAGGCTTTAGTACCATAGACCACATCCATACGCTGCGGCAAGTTATACAGAAGACCGAGGAGTATAACTTGCCATTATGCTTAGCGTTTGTGGACTATGAGAAAGCCTTCGATTCGGTGGAAACATGGGCGGTACTTGAGTCACTCCAACGATGCCATATTGACTATCGGTACATCGAGGTGTTGAAGTGTTTGTATAATAACGCCACCATGTCGGTCCGAGTACAGGAGCATAGCACGAAGCCGATTCCATTGAGAAGAGGCGTAAGACAGGGACAGGGACAGGGACAGGGATGTAATCTCCCCGAAACTGTTTACCGCCGCAATGGAAGACGCCTTCAAGCTCCTGGAATGGCAAGGACTTGGCATCAACATCAACGGCGAATACATCACTCACCTTCGGTTTGCCGACGACATCGTAGTCATGGCAAAGTCGGTGGAGGAACTCAGTATTATGCTCGAGGGCCTCGACCGAGTTTCACAACGGGTGGGCCTGAAAATGAACATGGACAAGACGAAAATTATGTCAAATGTCCATGTTCAGCCCACCCCAGTCTCTGTTGGAAGCTCGGTACTCGAAGTTGTTGACTCATATATCTACCTAGGACAAGTAATCCAATTAGGTAGGTCCAACTTCGAGAAAGAGGTCAACCGCCGAATCCAACTCGGCTGGGCAGCGTTCGGGAAACTACGCAATGTCTTTTCGTCCGACATACCTCAGTGCCTCAAGACGAAAGTCTTCAACCAATGTGTGTTACCAGTGATGACTTACGGCACCGAAACGTGGTCTCTCACTATCGGCCTCATCTCAAAGCTCAAAGTCGCTCAACGAGCTATGGAGAGGGCTATGCTTGGTGTTTCTCTACGTGATCGAATCCGAAACGAGGAGATCCGTAGACGAACCAAAGTCACCGATATAGCCCACCGGATTAGCAAGTTGAAGTGGCAATGGGCAGGCCATATTGCTCGCAGAGCAGATGGCAGATGGGGCCGAAAAGTGCTGGAGTGGAGACCACGGACTAGCAAGCGCAGCGTAGGACGTCCACCAACGAGGTGGACAGACGACCTTATAAAAGTCGCCGGAAGACGCTGGATGCAGGTCGCTTCCAACAGGTATCTGTGGAGATCAAAGGGGGAGGCCTATGTTCGGCAGTGGACGTCCTATGGCTGAGATGATGATGATGATGATGATGAATAATGAATCATTTTGTCTGCAAATGATTTACGATTGCAATATGATTGTAGAGCAAACTACCGTACAGACCAAAATCACCAAAATAGCAGACCAATCGCAAACCAATCAAATATCGTTGGAATACGATTGGTAGCAGAATGCCCGATATGGTTAAAACTGCTATTGCGATTCAATTTCTATTCGATTTTGACATTATTAACTTAGGAGAATCGGGCCCCTGGTATCATTAATCTTAAAAAATAAATAAAACGAATTAAGTTACCCTTCAAGCTCCGTAACATTAGCATAAGACATTTTCACATGAAGATGAGGGCAGATTACCACAGTTGGAAAGGGAACAGCCCATATAGGAGTGGGCATGGAGTCTATAACATTGACGAAAGGTGTGGAGGTCCACTTGCAGAACAGTTGAATGATGACCACGGCACAGATGAAGATGCTCATGAACATTATGACGACCCATGTGGCTTTCTCTTTGCTGCCGAATGTAGGCTCGAAGATGTATCTGGTGGAAGGGAATTCTTATTCTATACCTCTATATTTGAAGCTATCTAAGAAGACAGCTTCATATAGTAATATCAGATATTATGTATATTCAGATAATCAGGAATATAGAGGAATTCTTGATTGATCGATGTCTGAATATGGACGAACTTTTTAGTCTAGCCACTTTAGTGAATGTTCTTTAGTGAGTGTTTAGTGCAAGATGTGAAAGTTCTTGGTGAAATACATAAAATTATAGTAACTGGTAGGATTGCCATAGGTCTCCTACAAAATGATAAGATTTATGAGGGAGGTAAGTTCTAAATGAATTACTAAGAGCACAGGATACATCGTGTTTTTCTTGTAACATTGAGGAAATGAAACTCACTTGACTCCATGAAGAGATCCTTGATAGAAGAACTGCTTTAGACCCTTCATAACTTCGCTGATCCACTTCTCAGGCATAGACTTACTTCCTAGCTCCTCATTAATAACAGTCTTCTCCACATCCTTATTAATTACTTTATTCTTATTCAAATTAACCACATCAGGACTTATGTACTTGAAATCTTTTAAATAATAATCACGAAAATAGAGGTTTTCTTCGACAGATAAATTATTGGGAATACTGTTTATTTCGTTGATTTTGTTTTTATGGTAGTCGAACATATTTATTTGATTGGTACGGAAGGTGGTGAAATTGACCCAGTTCTTCTGTGCAAATGTAAGCAAGAAATGGAGGGTTGTTGAAAGACTCCAGTAATGGTATTATGGTACTTGTATTAATTGGTACAAATGCTATTAGTGCATACGGAGAAATTGCACTGTTCGTCCGAATGTTTGTGTGTACAACTTTGTGTTGGTGAATTTGTCCATCTCTTTAAAAATAATATTAAAAAAAAAACCTTCTTTTAAATTATTGTTTTTGCCATGTTTTGTTTTGTGTTTGGTACTTGTCAAAAATAATAATAAAAAAAGGTAGTGCCCGGTTTTTGGCATAGACTATGGTGATAAAGAGATTGGACAAATTCACCAACACAAAGTTTTCAAAATCAATCAACTGGAAATATTTAAGCAAATTATTAAATAAAAATACCTACTGATTAATCCTAGAGATTATCACCCACGGTTTTAAAAGCTAGAGTGCATGAAAATCTGGGAATAATAAAACTATAGTAGGTAAACTACTTTCGATAATTATTGAACAACCTGTCTGTATTAAAAATGTTCAACCTGAAAGTTATACTTCCACAAGCAAACTCCCCGCAAAAGCCAGTTCATGCGGTGACAAGCCATCAATATTTCGCCGCATTACCATGCAGTATGCACTTAACAGTATTGCCAACATTTAACGGTACACCCCTTGATTGGTGTTGCCAATTAACGCCACACTTTGTGGTCTTTACCTAGATAATATTAATGGCTCAATTTATATGCATGTTACAGTTTGTAAGATAGGATTATTAGGCTAACTAACGTTTAAAGTATAGAAGTACTGGTTGGGATGTCTAAGGTTAAAATAATTGAATATAATCTCACAGTACATAAGATTATATTGTATACCGGTACGGGTATAAAATAGAAACAGTCAAGAACTTTTCAAAATTCGAATCATCTATAAAAAAACAAAATATGTCCCCACTTTATTAAATGTATTAGTATAGTATAGAAGTATAGATTAACTACTATACTATACTATATGTCTACCGTTATTTGCCTGATTCGAATCGAACCCGGACACTCGTACTTAAGATTCAGGAGTTTTAAACACTACCCCACCGACTTTCAGCATCACTACTCCTGTAAAAATGTAGTAAAGAATAAGTATAGCAAGGTTCTCCCACTTTTAAATGGTATAAGCAATTGTAGAACCTATTTAATTTATAAATGGGCGAGTTATTAAATGTTGATAATATAACTATGTGGGTGTTTGTTACATTCCTGCCTACGCTTTCACGTGATTCTATGTTATGATAATATGTTATTGTTTTGTAAAATCGATAGCTCTAAATATAGTTTAAGATCTTTGTCTTAATACTGCCGTGTCGTGTAATGTAAAGGTGTAATCTGCACTATGTCCTCAGTAAGCAATATGTTTTACCAAATCGGGTCGGTGACCAATTTAATTGAAAAGGTTTAGATAGTTCAGTTTACATTGTTGTTAATTCTTAGAAAAACATTTAAATAATAAAAAAGGATACAAAAATATTTTTAAAAGGGTTAGGTCCCCATCTAAACTTTTTTAAACCATTTTTGTCATTTCGTAAGTGAATGGCGGGTACTTTGACCTAATAAGTATTATACCCAAAAACATTTCACACAAGCAACATTTTTCGTTTTCTTTTTCCAAAACCCGCTGGATTAACCATGTTTTAATTAAGAAATAACCCATTAGACCTTTATATTTTGACAATTAGGCTTACGATTTTGAAAAAATATACACAAGCCAAGCCTATTTTCTTTTTTTTTTTCAAATTCATTTTGACCTACATGGTTGAATTTTGTTTTTGAATATCGTAAAAGTGTACATTTGACATTCCATGGTAATCTGAAAAAAGTTTTTCAAATAATAACAGATTCACTGTTTTCTTTAGTCGTTAAAAAACTTCGAATGGAAATATTTCTGAAAAGCCTTAGGCGAATTGAAGAGTTACATGTCTTCGTGTTTTTGTTTCCATGTTTCGACAAGCACTTACTGGTTTATTTATAGGTATTTTTTATTGCCAATCAATACGATATTTTCACGGCATGCATATGAAATGGTGGGAAACAACCAGAATTTTTCAATATCAATGTCGAGGTATGGTAAAAGTTTTTCGATCTCAATT
Source organism: Helicoverpa assulta (assembly GCA_963856015.1). Lineage (NCBI taxonomy): Eukaryota > Metazoa > Arthropoda > Insecta > Lepidoptera > Noctuidae > Helicoverpa > Helicoverpa assulta. Next base: position 7,678,536 of record CAWLCW010000027.1, read on the forward strand.
CATCGTGGGCATAGAAAAGTTTCTCATGTATTTAAGACTTCATTACCATTTATACTAATATTATAAAGCTGAAGAGTTTGTTTGTCGCTAATCTCAGGAACTACTGGTCCGATTTGAAAATTTCTTTCAGTGTTAGATAGCCCATTTATCGAGGAAGGCTATAGGCTACTTTTTATCCCGGTACGGGAAGTAGTTCCCACGGGATGCGGGTTCAACATAAAATAAAGTCATGATAACTTATGTCCACCAGGATTGAGAAGCCACTTTTTGTATCTTAATGAAATTTTGTACATATTTAGTAGTAAGTTAAAAAGTATTGTAGGCTCAATCTTGGAATTTGTAGTATAATAGTTCAAAAGTTATATGAACACAAAGGTGGCTCCTCAATCTAAATATTTGGACTGAGGAGCCACGTTGGAACACAGAAAGTATACGATGTACATTCTTGAAAACTTTATATGATTTAGTAGTAATTGAGCGCAATGCGTACTAAAAATTTAATTCCAGCACCTTTAATATTTAAGAAGATACAATACTTTTAATGTGGCACCTTAACCCATACAATGAAAGTGTGAATTCCCATGAATCGTAAGTGGCAAATTCAAATTACACCCCATAAGCATTTAGTAGTAAGTGTGTCTAAATTTGTAGTACATAAACAAAGTAGTAAAACTGAGTGAATTTTGTATAAAAACGTATTTTAAGTGGCTCCTCAATCCTGATGTTTCTGAAATGAGAAAATGCTTGAATTACCTGAAATCGGAATGGAATAAAAAAAATAAAGACACTAACATTTAGTAGAAATTTCTACTAAATATACATGCACAAATGAAAATTGTATGTATTCAATATCTGATAAAAAATCATCTTTTCCATATTCCTTAGGACGTCGCCATTAAGGGTGACCATGTAATATGAATAAAAATCAGGATAAATAGGTAGTTCTCGGCTTTGCCGCCAATTTTTTATTTAACCTCTGTAGGCAAACGCATTTATGGCTATTCCACCTCGTGAATGACAAAATATTATTAAATACGTAATATTATTAAGTATTTAATAAACTTGCTTTGTCATTCAACATAGCTGGAGCGGTGTAAGGTTCCAAATTCAAAAAACGCGCCTGGTTTTTTTTGCCCTTAGGGCAGGCTAAAGTGTTACGACCATACTGCCTAGTATTTCATAGTGGCAATGGATTTGATTTTCATTGGCCGTAAATTCGATACTTCGCATTTTTTTTTTAAATAATGACAGCATTACATATTTTATTTATATTGGTAAAGACTTTCCACAACTGCCACTGAGGGTATTTAAAATACACTCTTTTGCAAAAAAAGCGGGCACCTATGTTAAATCTTGGTTTTAAGGACTTTATGTGTGTTTCAAAAGGTTTTAATGATTGGAATATATTACTAGCATTAAAAGGGTTTGCCAAACATGGATAGGTATCTATTCTTAATTTTAATTTTGGAGAATTGCTAAGAAAGTTGTTAAAACCTCGTTCTGGACTAATTCCTAGTAGAAACTTTGTCGGTGTTTTAAATAGCAAGTTTTCCAAGTGATGTTCAGGAAACTGATAGGTACTGCAATTTTAATTTAATAACTGATTGATGAACATTTTTGCTACATCAAAACATTTTAGAAAAATCATGCACATTTAGTAAAATTGTCAGCTGTACTAAATGAGAATAAGATCATACAGAGGAACTCAGCACGACGATTGACGACAAATTATTAGAGATAAAAAATAATAAAGAATAAAAAAAAATTGGCGGCAAAGCTGAGAACTACCTATTTATCCTGATTTTTATTCATATTACATGGTCACCCTTAATGGCGACGTCCTAAGGAATATGGAAAAGATGATTTTTTATCAGATATTGAATACATACAATTTTCATTTGTGCATGTATATTTAGTAGAAATTTCTACTAAATGTTAGTGTCTTTATTTTTTTTATTCCATTCCGATTTCAGGTAATTCAAGCATTTTCTCATTTCAGAAACATCAGGATTGAGGAGCCACTTAAAATACGTTTTTATACAAAATTCACTCAGTTTTACTACTTTGTTTATGTACTACAAATTTAGACACACTTACTACTAAATGTTTATGGGGTGTAATTTGAATTTGCCACTTACGATTCATGGGAATTCACACTTTCATTGTATGGGTTAAGGTGCCACATTAAAAGTATTGTATCTTCTTAAATATTAAAGATACTGGAATTAAATTTTTAGTACGCATTGCGCTCAATTACTACTAAATCATACAAAATTTTCAAGAATGTACATCGTATACTTTCTGTGTTCCAACAGTCCAAATATTTAGATTGAGGAGCCACCTTTGTGTTCATATAACTTTTGAACTATTATACTACAAATTCCAAGATTGAGCCTACAATACTTTTTAACTTCCTACTAAATAAGTACAAAAATTCATTAAGATACAAAAAGTGGCTCCTCAATCCTGATGGACATGATAACTTACCATAAAGTTAGAAGGTCTGGATTTCTTCCTGGAACACCCTATTAACAACTAGACAGGTAATTGAATATTCAACGTCATTAACAGCTAAACCATTAATTAAACAGATCATTAATTTTATCCAAAAATAAAAATATCCAGATCAAAAGGCGAAAAAATTCAATCCCCAAAAATATCCGGGAAAGAGTTGAAAAAAAAGGGCAACGTTTAACCAGGCATTTAAAGTAATCTGTTGATGTCGTAAATATTGACTTCAAAGTCCCGTTGATTGAATATCCAAGTTTATCTAATTATTGTGTTTGATGTTACCGACAGTAAGGTCATTCAGTAGCTAGGTAAGTATCGGTGATGATTTAGAAATAGCAATGTCACTTCGTAAAAAATAAAGGTTAAAAAACAGACAAGATTCCTAAATTGCTTCTAATACAATTTCTGCAATAATACTGCTTGAACTTACATTAAAATACCCACTTTTACGACATGCTGATTAGCATGTGACGTCATCAAGAAAAAAATGGATCAACAACCATCATAGAAAAGAAAAACCGTAATCTTACACCTTTTATTTTTAATTTCCTTCTGAGCTTTAAAAAAACTGCTTATTTAATACCCAATTAAGTGAGCAGTTTTTCACCATTAACAACCCTATAAAAAAAGTAATTTCGGTACATCAATAGCTATTTTCAAGATTAATACAAATTACACAAATAGGAAATAAACTATTAAAAAATTCTACAAAAGTTGTAAAATGTTTCATCAAGTATCAAGACCAGCGCAATGGGAAATGAAAAGTCCTGAAACCCTGCAAAGTCAAGGATCGTGTTTCAAGACTAAAGGATTGTTACTATAGTCAATTCCCTTACTGCATTGTACTTAAACTTACATAACTAGGTACTAGATACGTTTACAACACTAGATATATTGTTAGTATTTTAAATGAGAGAAATAACAAGTACAATTTTATACACGTCTTTGAAATTCATTTCTCTCATCTCCCGATCCTTTTCCCATCTATGTCGGGATCGGCTTCCAATCTAACCGGATGCAGCTGAGTACCAGTGCTTTACAAGGAGCGACTGCCTATCTGACCTCCTCAACCCAGTTACCCGGGCAACTCAATATCCCTTGGTTAGACTGGTGTCAGACTTACTGGCTTCTGACTGCCCGTAACGATTGCCAAGGACGTTCAAATGACAGCCGCCTAGCTAATGCCTAATAGCATCCACAGATGTAAACAGTGATAAAGGGGTGTAACCGCATCATTGAGGTAGTATCTATAAATCTGCGGTTAAGCGCTAATGAATACCATTAGTTATTATGTTAGCAGCTTCATGAACAAAATTTACTTAAAACTGTGTCCCGTGCTAATGTTTATATTGTAAACATCATTTAGCCTTTCTCAATAAACGGGCTATCCAACACTGAAAGAATTTTCAAGCAAAGAAATTCTTCAGCGTTATCTACACTAGTTTTAAATATTTGTTTGTTTCTTTGTGCCCGAAAGGCTCCGAAACTACTGAACCAATTTGATAAATTCCTTCACCGTTGGAAAGCTACACTATTTAAGAGTAACATCGGCTAAAGTTTATCCCGGTACGGGCAGTAGTTCACACGGGACGTGGATGAAACCGCGGGAAAACGGCTAGTAATATTACAAGTAGGTATACCTACATAAGTTTATGTTCATTCAGTATTTCAGTCAGTGATTGAGCCAACTTTTTGGCCATAAAGCTAAATGTTCACTGCAAAGCAACGTTCACACTATACGAGCAAACAAAACGTCATTACAGTGAACTTGTTTGCACTATTCTCGGTTAAGTTAATGTTGCTACAACACTGTTTGCATACGGACTATGTAAACGCGCTTTAAGAAATGGGAAGTTCAGGGTACCTAGTCATTTTAGAGAATAGTTTAGGTCTTGCCCCTAGATTAACTGTGGAAATTAGGCTGTAGTGTGAAATAAACCCTCAGATAGTTTTTTTTTCATGATAAATGTCATTGCCGCGAAAAATGGTAGGTATCATAACTTCCATACGAGTTCATGGCATATACGTCCATACTTTACAAATTTTGACACCACAAGTCGAAATATGTAGTATTAATTATAGACACATTATATTTTTATTTTTTATTCGATTTAGTTACATAGATATTTACATATTTACAATACCTTCATATAAAAAGAAGAAGAAAATCCTAAAATGTGAAATGAGTTCACATTTTAGGATTTTCTTTCAGAAATAATAAAGTACATACATAATTTGTTAAAAATCAATGCTATCTTATTTAATTTATTATAATATAATATACCAAAAACGTCTGCAGCTATACGTAAGTAAATATATGTACCTACAATATAAGTAAATTCACTTATACTCTGATACCACAAGTCAGGGGTCAGCGAACCGCAGATAAGTTCATTCAACAGACTCACGAATTTGACAAACAAATGTTCTAATAGCTCGCAATAGGACTTAATCGTTACATTATTTTTATATTCTTATTTCCTCAATACATAATATCCTTGCGCGATCTATGAATTGAAAAAATACCTGATCTCTGTAATGTGTGTATAATGATTTATGAGCCCTATCAAACTATCGGCTGACTAAAAGTTTGCATTGTGCGGGTTTTAAGCAAAAAGTCCGACAGTCAGACTTTCCAAAGGGCAAATATGTTGCCTACTTAACTAGATTGATGAGCTGAAATAGGCAGTCGCTCCATGTAAAACACTGGTACTCAGCGGCTGGCGGCATATAGTTAGACTGAAAGCCAATCTATACTAATATTATAAAGCTGAAGAGTTTGTTTGTTTGTTTGTTTGAACGCGCTAATCTCAGGAACTACTGGTCCGATTTGAAAATTTCTTTCAGTGTTAGATAGCCCATTTATCGAGGAAGGCTATGGACTACTTTTTATCCCTGTGCGGGAAGTATTTCCCACGGGATGTGGGTGAAACCGCTGGCAGAAGCTAGTGTTAACATAATTGTGAAAACACTAGGCAAATAATATTGGGGCTGTCAAGATTCCATGTCTAAGTAAGAGATACGGAGTTTCTTTCCGGTTCTTCTTCATGAAACCCACTCTTTGGAACCGTGCAAGTAGCTTAAAAACACGAATGAGATGTTATAAGCCTATTTGAAATAGTTTTTTGACTTTTACTTTGTGTACAAGGTTTCTTAAATTTTGGTGGGTAAGAAATTATTAACCTAGGACTGGTCACTTTCAAATAAAACGATAGTTAATTTTATCTTTAAAAATAACAACATTTAGAGAAAAATGCTTTCCTAGGACCAAGATTATTAGATCGCAGTACACAAACAATGAGACATCCACACATATAATTATGTAATATAAAGTATCGGAGCTAGCTCAGTTATTATCGGGTTCCAGTGAAGTATCGTGTCGTATTGTGGTGACCCCGATATTTTTTTTAATTAAAATAACTTAAACACAAGATTTTGATTAAATTGTGAGTATGTTTTTGGGTTTTAATTTTTTATTTAATGTGATTTTTTATATCAAAGTCTTAGTGGCCTAGTGGGTAAAAAACCAACCTCTCAAGTATGAGGGCGCGGGTTCGATTCCACGTCAGGCAAGTACCAATGCAACTTTTCTAAGTTTGTATGTACTTTCTAAATACCTATATCTTAGACACCATTGACTGTGTTTCGGATGGCACGTTAAACTGTGGGTCCCGGCTGTCATTGAACATCCTTGACAGTCGTTACGGGTAGTCAGAAGCCAGTAAGTCTGACACCAGTCTAACCAAGGGGTATTGGGTTGCCCGGGTAACTGGGTTGAGGAGGTCAGATAGGCAGTCGCTTCTTGTAAAGCACTGGTACTCAGCTGAATCCGGTTAGACTGGAAGCCGACCCCAATATAGTTGGGAAAAGGCTCGGAGGATGATGATGTGATTTTTTATATCATTGTGATGTAATAAATATGAATGCTTGAGTAAGTTTGTGTGTAACAATTTAATGGCCAAAAATCTGAACAGATTTTGAAACGATTCTTTTGTATAATAGCAGGTTGGGCTTAGTATTAAAGAAATATTATGAAACGAGTAACACTACAGTCTATAACCATTAAATTCCCCCTTCATGTCAAGTTTAATTCTTACAAAAATTAAATTATTTGATACAACTTAAGTCCATTATAGAGTATCATAATGGCTTCCGGCTTTACAATGAAAATAAGGCTAAAAGGGTGGATGAGTCTTATTATTTATGCTTTATGTTTATTTTTGTGTAAAAAGAAAGCAATTAGGTGTGGCCATGTTTTTTCTAAGCTGTCTTACAGCCCGGGGTGTTGTGAGAATAGTTCTTACGCCTCTTCTGATTAGACGCAGATTTTGTTATGAAATTAATGTAAATGCTATTAATAGCCGCTCTAGATTCTATGTTATTTTTACACATATCTAATTAAAAAATGCTCTATAGGTGGGTCGTCCCTATACGGGCAAAATCTATTCTAATACATATGTAGGTACATCTTTAAATATTTTCCAATTTTTATGTCTAGCAATTTTCATTTTCAAGTCATGCAGACACGATGATTTTGCTTACTATATCGTGGCGTCCAACTTAAACTTAGAAAATATTCGTACATATAAATATAGTAAAATAACACTACTTTGATACATTGTGTATTTTTGTTTCAGATACCACCATGTCTCCAAACACGGTGTTGTTATCAATAACGATATTGTTATCTGTGGTATACAAATGTAAGTTGATATATAAATATGATAAATCATTAATTTGTGACGTACTTTAAGGGCTTACAGAAGCTGACTAATATTTAAATATCAAATCTTAACGTATGATAATTCCCAAATGACTTCGAAATTATTATTTTTTTGAATCGCACTCTGTACTTGGACCATATTTTTTGAAGTCTGGAAACTTCATGATTCAACCAAAACTTTACAACGTAAAATTTTCCGAGCCTTTTACCAACTAAGTTGGGGTGGGCTATTTTTAATATATTTTTCCTATATTTTTCAGCCACAGCAATCTATTGCTTCTACTGCAACAGCGCGAACAACTCAGCGTGCATTGACCCCACGCAGTTCGACGACGAGATGCGCGGACGCATCATACCTATCATCAACTGCGATACAGCTGTACCTAGGGTCAATGAGTACGCGTTCTTCTGCAGGAAGATTGTGCAAACCAGTTAGTATTTATTTATTTTGAATGAACCAAGTAATAAATAAAATATAATAATTATAGTAATAGTAAATACCGATTTGAAATTAGTAAAGTATATGAAAAATTCTTCCCCCAAGATCACTATTATTCTCAGTTATTAGGGACTCGAAAAGTGAATTAGTATACATACTGTACTATATTATTTGAAATGTATGATATTATCATACATTTCAAATAAAAAAATGTGGTGTCATTTGGTTAATCAAAGTGTCGCCTCTTTGACACCCTCGGCTGTTAGTCTTGCTGGCTCCTGACTACACGTAACATCATCATCCTCCGAGCCTTTTCCCAACTATGTTGGGGTCGGCTTCCAGTCTTACCGGATGTATCTGAATACTAGCTTTTAGCGAGTAGCAGGACCAATACTCAATAGGTATATATAAGCTGTTGATTTGCATCCGTGCCATATTCAAGGACGTAATTATGCTAATGATTCTCGACCCAAATCAACAAAAAAATTGGTACGTCATTTTTTTTTTTAATTTCTTTCGAAATTCCTTCAATGTCATTTAGCCGTATTTAAAATTGGCGCGTGTGTTACTGGCCTTAAAACCTCACACAAATGCAAACACAAAGCATACACACGTAACGATTATTCATAAACATTTATAAAATTGGATTACTTCTGAAATACTACGACATTACAATGACAAAAAAAGCATTGCATAGTAGCTATTTCCCGTCTACTGTAATTCCAAGCTATTATTTACGTATTTTATGTCCTCCTCCTGAAGTATGGCACAAATGCAAATCAACACCTTGTATACAGCCTTTACCTACTTTTTGCTAACTTTCTTTCCCCAGTCTACCATCCCCACAAGGACTCAGAGCTTCGAGTGACCCGCGGCTGCGGCTGGGTGCGCCACGAGAAAGATTGTTACCGCGCCGACAACCGAGACCACCTCGAGACTGTCTGTCAATGCTTTACTGATCACTGCAACAGTGCTGACTCTTTGAATTCCACTACAGCATCAGCCTTCTTTGTGGCTTTGGCTGTGTGTTTGTATTTTTACCGTTGATAGATAAAGAAATGTTCTTAGAATTAGTGTAGGCTAGAGTTAGGTAATTTTAGGTATACATAGGTATCTTTGAATGTAATTGTTAGATGACATTTTGTTGATGGAAAGAGGGGTTCTACCCCACAAAGACGAGAAGGTTTGATACACGAAGTTTAGAAAAACACTAAGGAAATGGTTACCTCCATTTTAGAAAATAAACATGTATTTTAAAGATGAACTTTTGAAGAGCACTGCCATAGTTTTAATCAGTCATATAGGTCAGTGTTACCGTAAACACAATAATTTAAGTTATAAAGTAATTTTTAAACCTTAAATAAAATATTTGAAAAGAAATGTGTTTTGAACAATGTTGAACAACGTTAATATATTTTGATTTCTGACACTTACGCGAATATTAGACATTTAAATAAAACTACTTTTACGGCTTTTATCGCGGTTCTATTAATATTATTTTGGATATGTTCTTTTTGTTTCTTCTCTCGGGAGAGAGAGTTTAAGATCCTTGCACACGGGCCGGGGCCAAGTGGGCAAGGGTGACATTTGGGAGACATTATTAATATAACGTTAATAATGTTAATAATCTTGTTTTGTTATTCCACACCAAACCTATTTCTGCTTTAGTTAAGTAATTCGTAGACTACTATATACTTTAAAAACCAGTCGTCACCCAAAAACTATAGTTTACCATACAACCACAGCACAGGATGGGGCGCGACCACACGACTATAATGACTATGTATGGAACAGTGAAAGGCAAAAGTCAGTTTGTTTATTTACTATGCTTTCACGATGAAACGGCCTGACCGATGATACAAGGAATATGGAGATAGTTGAAGAAAGTGGCCAGCAGTGGCTGCCCTACCGAGATGGTGGTAGCTCATTGGGAGAGACCTACGTTCAGCAGTGTACTACAATGGCTGATATGATAATGACGATACCTGGTTCCCTAGAAACAGAGGTAGACTACCTTTGATCCGATGTAAAACAGTTCAGACAAAATTGCAGGTAATACCAAGTTCTCCACAAAATCAGTTGATGATACAACCACAGCACTGAATGGGGGCGCGACCACGCGACCACGCGACCACGGGCTGGTCCCGTAATCCGGGCAGGTCGCGAAAGCCCTCGTATTGCACCGCGCACACGGCTCTATGTTTGACTGTTACTTATTTAGTAAAACTTGGTGTGGGGAGCCAGTGGGAGAGGGTTCGATGACGTCATCTGGTGTGGGTGACGTCAGAGAGTGAATTATGTAAGATTAAGTTGTATTTTTGGCTTCAAAGTCTTCATTTGAGGGCATTTCGCGTTGTTTGTCCTAATTACGAAAGCAACAGGATAAAACCTATCCTCTGTCCTAAGTAAGTAAGTTTCAGCCCAATAGAATAGAAATACATTCCTTCAAGCTATTTGCTAATAAAAGAGGTGGTTTACCTCTACATACTTGTTTTCTAATTAAACTAAAATTAAAGTCTTGCATTAACGTGGCACATGGCAAAAGAAATTAAACCAGCTGCAATGCCTTGCAGTTATAATTCTGTAGTGATAACATCTTAAGACGGTACCCTGAGCAAATGACCTTGAGCCTCTGCGCCATACAAATTCGGCGCAAGAAATACGTAGCGAGAACGCTCATATTTTGGATTAAAATGTTTATAAAATAAAATGTTCGTGTTTTGAAAAAAATAAAACTACCATAATGTTCGTTATTAAATTACCTATCTATTAGTTTAAGTAGGAAATAAAAATAATAGTTACTTTACGAAGAGATGCATCTTATTAGTAATTATTTCTCATTTCTGTGGTTTTGTTGTGACCCTATAATTAGACATTATTCTGCTTAAAACTAAAAAAAAACTACCATTCAAGAGTCAAGAATGTCTTCAAATTTTATGTATTTTTTATAAGTTGGTTTTATAAGTTTTAGACAAAGAGAAGTTGACTTCAAAAAACAGTACAATAAACGGCTTCCGCTGCGTTTTGCTCGGGGGACGCGCCTTAATGTCTAGAAATATTTTTTATATTCTCTTTTATTATTGCCTATTCTCAATTTATTCAAGCATTTCTCAATTTCCCATAATCATTTCAAAATCGCTGACAGTGGAGCTCCACAACCATTGTCAACGGATGATCCGTTATGCACAGAACAAATACAGTATTGTGGGTACCTCGATGTGCATTAAATACAATACACTATATAATAGCTGTTTGTTTGTATGTATATGTGCAGTATTCACACGTTTATATCTGCGGTCATTGTTCCCTGAATACCGACTCAAATAACTTTTTATTGATCAAAATTGGTATTTAAATAAGCGTATGTGTTATTTTTACATTGATGTACCTATTTTTGTATCGGTTATTGCTATTTATATACGCTACAGATATAAAACATTTTATATTACCATCAATAATTTATGTGTTTTTAGGTCTGTCAAGAAAAGTTATTTTCTCTAGTGTGTGATAAACGTACACCTTAGAACTATAGTTTCAGTCTGTCACAGATATATTTTTTATAGTTTTATTTCTACTTGCTTCCACCTGTAGTTTCACCCGCTCCTTTTGGGAACTTCGTTATGTATCGGTCCTCCATATATAGGCTATAATATTACACTGAAATATTTTTTCAGTAGTTCCTAAAAATTGCGTTCAAGCAAAAAACGAACTTTTCAGCTTTATAATAGTAGTAAAAATAGATTAAACATATCAACAGATATACAAAGCTACCTATATCTACAAAGGATTATGTATAATGTATGCGTAGCAAGGTAAACATCTGTTGTCGTAGCATTTTGCATAATCGTAGCACGTAGCTCGTAGCGACGTAGCAGCTACGAATGTTTAAGCCATTAAAGTATTGCAGTCAACCTGACTATTATGGCTTTAACTAGGTATCATAATGTTTAGGAAATACAGCTCAGACAAATGTAATGGGATATCAATAGATAATTTGTGGAAGCACATAGTACAAACTTTGTTTAGGTTTCGTTTATTTTTCTACTACGACCAACAAAAATCATAAAGAGTTGTTCACCCAAAAAAAACAAAAAAAAAATTTTTTGTTTTAAAAACTAACACCATACAATAGTATTATCAAGCTACATAAACTATTTTTTTCCTAACTTAAAGTTCTCATCAGAAACGACGAACTACTTTACGCTTTTTATAATTTTTATTAATATGTACCATGAAAACTACAAAGCATTTCTACAACACGTGTAGCACAATACTAGACCATTAAAAAAAAAAACAACAAAAAAAAATACAACCAGCGCGTTTCCATAATCCCTATTTCCTCTAAACAATCTCGCTGTCCATATTTATAGAACATTTTTCATATTAAAAAATTCACTCAAATGACCATTTTTTTTTAATTCGAGAAAGGAGGTTTTATTTAATTTGCCGTCCGCACCTTGCGGCGGGCTTATCCCTCGAGAGTTTATTATGATCTATTATTAATACAATATTATTAAATTATTGAAATGAAACGTATTTTAAGAAAGCTCTGAATTGCGTGTCGTTTAAAATAGATGTTGATATTTTTGTTGGGGATGATTAATTCAGGGGAAACTGGTTTTTTTGTAAATTATGTTGTTCTTTTTAGTTTGTTTTTGTCTTTAAGTATGGGTTGCGTATGAATATATTTCACCTAATTGTTATATTTAAAGGGAGAATAAGTTGCACGTAGGCATATTGAATCAAGTATTTATGTATGAATGAAACAAAATAAAATATTGGACTGATCTTTATTTCAATAAATTAGAACTTTATAAACAATTTTCATATAATTTATAATAAATTGCCAAAATTATTTCACGGATTTATGTATTTAACGGAATAATAAAACCCGCCCAGCCTAAGAAATAAGTTTGGCAATGGCTACTTAATTAATAAACAATTTATTTATTCTACTAGATACATTCATACTTACATATATTTCTTACAATAACGTTGACGGTCGATTTACAAGTAAATACAATTAACAGTAATAATTGATGCCATAATAAAACAATTTTATTTTGTTGGCGATTCGGCGGTATCCAACGTGTGTCGTATCTACTCGTAACATTAAATTAATCTATGGTTAAGAGTCAGCGCATACTGCAATACTATTTCTCTCACAGTTTTTTACCATTTTACAATCAACGCAAAAACAAATGAAGGAGCCCTTTCTGTTGTAAATAAATCGTGATGTGTATCCGACTATTAGTCGCAGTTTATGCGCTGAGCCTTAGCGTTCAATCGTCAGTGTGCAAGCGGTTTAGTTAAGGGTCTGTCTCTTCCTCCTGTCTTCGTGAACGGGTTCCGTTTGTTCGGGCTCGCTGTGGTCAGTGTTCTCGTTTTGAATGATGATTTCTGTGGACAATAATAAGGTTATTTAGCATTATAAATACATTTCGACACACAGCATTCGCTGGTTTGGGCTCATTAGGTCATTAGGTTCTCTCAACAATTAGGAGTACCTACTGCATATTCATATACTTCCTTAAGGCATCTGACAGGGGACAAACGAGCAGTCAGATTTAGACGCATCGCCTGATGATTAACATTATTACCTGTCATGACATCCACAATGCTAGCGAAGTCACAAGAAAGAGAGTACCAAAGCGTAAGACGTTCCATCTAAAACACAGGTAATCAGCTTCATTCGGGTAGATTGGATGCTGACCCCAATATATTCGGTAGATGATCATGGAGTCGAATGAGAAGTTCTAACGGTGAAGGGAGGTTTTAAAATAGGTCCTTACCATCATCATCACTCTTGAAGGACCTGCCGAGCCTGGGTCCGAACCACATGCCGGGACTCTCAGTGCGCCTCACTGCCATTGGTTGGAACTCGTGCGAGTCGGGGCGCGACAGTGACAGGTCGCTGCGTCCGACCCGCGGGAACGCGTACAGTTGGCGCTTCTCGGCTGATGGCTCGTATTCTAGAGGACAAGGTGGAGTTACACAAATAAAATTTATAGTGGTATTTTTGAGGAATTCAAAATAGTGGTCTGTACGAAGAAAGTAAAGTGTACGTTCAAGGTAGTCTTGGCGGTTAATGAGCACCTGTATAAATTTGCAATACCTAACTATGGAGAAGAGCAAAGTGAGAAAAACTTATGAACTATTAATAAAGAAATAAAGGTGTTCAGAATTGGATGTGTGTGCTGCCTTCAGGGACATATTTGTCAAATCTAAAATGTTAGGAAAGGCTAGGTTTTTAATTTGGAAGCAAATGGCAGTTGTTGCTGCCGACGTGATTTGTCAAGGAGAAACAACAAGTGAATATTTTAGTCACTGACGTATCAGCTTCTATTCTAATAAAATCGAGATTTTTTTTAACGAGCACTTACCAAGATATAAGTCATTGAGTGGCAATTGCCATGTGTTGCGCGACGCTCGGCCGACTCTTGGGAAAGGGTATAAGTTTAGTACCCCGTCTCGCCGCAGCTTGGCGCTACTGTCTGTGGGCAAGCACAGAGAGGTGTAAGGATGTAGTTATGCGAACATTTTGAGTTACAGTTTGAAAGTTATTGAGTTTAGAGTAGTGTGTGGTTTGGTGGTTTATAGATTGGAGTTTGTAGGCATAGATTTGTTCTCGAGGGTATTGATCTTGGAACCATGTATCTGTATGCTTCAGTAGCAGGGGAATGTATGGATGCAATTGATGTTGACAACGGAATTGTGCCAGATGACGATAAAATGCAAAGCTCGTAATAGGAATGCCGAATTAAAATAATTTAGAAACACAAGTATAAAACACATGAATCTATACTGAAACTGTTACAGCCTTTTTATCGTCCCACTGCTGGGCTGCGGCCTCCTCTCACACGGAGAAGGATTGAGCATTAATCACCACGCTTGCTTAATGCGGGTTGGTGATTTCAGACTATAAAGTCCAGGTTTCCTCCTCAAGATGTTTTCCTTCACCTTTATATCAGCCATTGGTGTCTAAGATATACTTAGAAAGTACATACAAACTAAGAAAAGTTGCATTGGTACTTGCCTGACCTGGAATCGAACCCACGCCCTCATTCCCCATGAATCTATAATTGTATTAAAATATCTTCGCTGTGTTATAAAACAAAAATCTTTCATACTGTTGATCAAAGATCAGAGCCGAATATTAATGAAAATACATTAAACTAAACATCTTTGTACCAATACTTTCAAAGCCTACAAAAGAAGGTTACATTAGTTCAAAAAACGCCCCAGCATTCTATTTTCACGCGCAGTAAGTGCTTCTACCAAATTGACTGATGGATCGCTTGCACTCCAAGAATCCACAAATAGCTACACAAATCCCCAACACAGATCTCTATCAGTTTTTAGACAGCCGCGATCGATATGAACTCAGCCAATGAATACAGCCTATATTTGTTTGAATGCAGTGATGGTGAATAAATTCTATCCAGCCAGTTTGAAAAGCCGCTTTGAGTGGAGAAAAAGTTTTCATATTGACAGCTGTCAGTTTTCATAGATAATGAATGGTTTAATCTAGATTAGTTTTGCTCGCGACTTTGTCTGTGTAGGTACCTAGTAGTTCTACTTTGGGCAGAATTATACTTACTTTTTTTACACAATAGTCTATTATATACTTATCCGCACACAGATCTATCAGTTTTTAGACAAGCGCGATAGATATAACACAGCCTAACATTTGTTTAGCTGAAGCCATAGTGAATTCTATCCAGCCAGTTTGAAAAGCCGCTTTGAATGAAGAAAAAGTTTTTGTATTGACAGATGTTGGTTTTAATAGATAATGATTGTTGCAGACGAGGTCTGTTTGCGACTTCGTCCGTGTTGTAGTTATTTTAGGCAGCATTTAGCAAGAAATTTAATAGGTATTAGTATGGATTGAAAATAAATCTATTTTACTATCTCTGTGACGAAAGTTAATAATATATTTGATCCATTATTATAGCTTATTAGATAGATGTGTATATTTTAACAAAGTTGTAAACAAGTTTAATATAATCCAAGTTCAAATTCTGACGATAGTTTATTAACCATAATATAGTTTAGTATTATAACTTAATATGCGGTAATTCTGTTCATGTCAATATATCGCTCACCTAGCAGTATAATGGCACATTTACAAAAAAAGCGAAATTGAGTTTTTACAGCCTAAGTGTTTAAAAATGTATAATTTATAAAGTGGTAAAACGGCACGTCGTTAGTTGTTAAAACCATAAAATCTAAGATAAAATATAAATGAAGTCATAACCTCGTTTCAAACGTTTGCAAAATCTTTGACCCTCATTTCTGTAAAATAAGAAAAAAGTAGATGTGTCATTATACTGCTAGGTGAGCGATATGTACTTATTTTGTTGTTATATTGAAATATATTTGTTGTGATTTATCCTATTCTTAGAATTATACATATTCTGCAGTCTATACTCATATTATTAAACTGAAGACATTGATTGAAGGCGCTTGAAGAAAATTAAGGAAGATTTGATAGTGTTCGATAGCCCATTTTTCTAGTAAGTCTAATTATATTATATTTTTTTATATGAACGGAGTGGTACCCACGGTATGCGGCTGAAAATGCTAGTAGATCCTAATAAGTATATAAGATAAATAGAGGTTCAACGTAAAATCTGATAAGTACATTTCACAACTTTATAATTTGTTTAACTACTTTATAGAACTTAAAACAATAACCCAACGGCCCAGTAAACTTACAAAAAATAAGAAACTCCCATACCAACCTCCCATATAAAAGTTTACATTTAGGTAAGGCCGCTCCCAGCTCTCATCTTTTATTTAGCTAACTAAAGATAGGAATTCGACATAAGCCCGCCGTATGTCAAAATTCTATCGATAGTAAGCAAATTAACTCATAGATAGATTATTGGGAACGGCAATATAATACCCCCATCAGCTGTTCATTTGGTATGCACAGCGGTACAATATTAACGTGTACGTCGATAATTCCTGAAACATCTCGAGTAAACCTTTGCTCTGGTATAAGCTGAACGGTTTCACCCACGTCGAGTCGTTGCAAGTGAAGATAAAGGGGAATTTATTTGTTTTGCACGTGTTATTAACATGGTATATTATTGGTCATGAAGGGCTTATTAGGGTACATCAAATGGGCATGGTGACGATACACGATACAAAAAATATTTTGAAATTATAAATTTTGCACTGTGTTGCACTTGCACAAACTTGACACTATGGCCACAGATATTTTTGATGGAGAATACGAACAGAATCCAAAACACAACGCAAGATCTCAAGTTCGCATTACAGCTTTTGCATGAAGTCTAGCTGAAGCTAGCAAATATATTTTAAGTACTAAAAGTCAATAATAGTGTTTTAAAGGCAATATCAAGAAGCCTACATTACGCCTCTCAGCTTCAAAATAAGCCATTTCCTCAGTAAATTGATATTAATGGAGAATGGAAGCTGAAATTAGCTGATAAAACTTCCATTCATATTCTTACATAAGTAGTTTTATATATAGTGCCAATATTGTATTCACACGGCCTGGTTATTACCAATCGTTGGTCTAGTAGTCGTATAGTGCAACAGTTGTGCACGGGGTCTCAGGTTCGAGCACTGGGTCCAGCCAAAATCGGTCAGCCCGGAGTCTCTAAGTTGCTGATTGATACACCCTTGCACGTTAATGTCGGTCCTGCGCCTGATCTCTCTCCGGTCGTGTCGGATCGCCGTCCCATCGGGCTATGAGAGTGAAGGAATAGTGAGGGCACCTGTGTCGGCGCAAATGCTTATGCAAAAGTGTGTATAAATACCCAAAGATGGAACAGCTGCTGTGGCAAGTTTTTCATTTTTATTTCTTTGTGAATTTTAAGGAACAATATTACAGTTCACTGACTAGGGTCGGTGAGAAAACTTGAATAGATTAACCCTTTTGATTTTGGCTAATTTGTGGAAATAAGGCTCGTGTTACATTAGTTTAGAAATGTTACGACATGAAATATTTAAATATGTAATTTAATTTGGCTAGTTGGAATTAACTGTTCGCCAAAAAAAGGTTTTCAAATATTAATAAGGAAATGTCACTTTATGTATGAAATATTTAAAAACGTAATGAATAACTCCAGATTTTTTTTAACACATCGAAACTGAAGCGTTTTCCTCTTTCAATGTAGTCCTACCCTAACGAAGGGTGTTCCCACCGTTTGAACCCCACACGACGTAAAACTTTTGAAGTGATTTCTGAACCATCACAGTTCGGAAAGTATTTTCATGGTTTCTACCAATCTTTTCAATCAGTCGGTTTCAAAGTACGGATCTTTTGTTGGTATTTATTTTAATGTCATGTTTGTGACGTTATTTATGAAATGATCTTGTAATATTCATGACTTTCTAATGACCCATTATTACTTTCAAACATTTATTATATTATCATCTATACATCTTGTGATGATGATGATTGTGTTGTTGGCTATTGTCTTGGATAAAGGATAAGTATTGCCATCCAGCGTGGCAATGCTATCAGCCTGTTAGGCAGGATCCGACAGGCTTCTTGGACACGCTCTCAGTCGACAGCAGTGAGAAGGATTTTATTTAAGCGTTTTTTTTTTTTAAATATAACAAAACTTTGTTATATTTTTTTTTACTATATTGTTGATAATAACCGGTGTAAGAAAAAAAAATACATAAGAAACATAAAGCTACTTACGATAGGCGCTGGCGAGGGCGGAGGCCAGCAGAGCCATGGAGACGATGATCCTCATTGAAGGCTGCATTGTTAGTATTTGCTAAAACAAAACAGACTTTAATTAAAAAGAAGTAGTAGCAATCAAAGATTCCATGAGCACAATGACCATTTAATGTGGCCAACGTTATTTTTCGGTTTTATAAACGATTAATTGATCTTTAAAATAGTTACAAAAGTTTTTACACAATTTTATCATTCACCTATCTGCCTTGCATACTGGGAAACGAACCCAGTACTGCAGGCTATCCTTACAACCAATCTGGTATACTACATTACCAGTTCCCTATTCCATATCATTTAACTATTCCCATTAAAACACTCACTAATAATTTCCTTCTAGTACAAACTTTCCCATTTCCTCCAACCTAAAAGCAGCTACCAAATATTCAGTAATCCAACACGAAATACCTAGAACAATCGTTAAAACAGTCGAAATTCCCGCAGCATCCCACACGGAGTTAAATACACGTAGCTAATCTCCATTTGATCTTAATCACATGTTTAAAGTTTCAACAGGTTATAATGTACCGTTGGGGTAACCTTTAATCTTCATCTTAACTTACTGTGTTGAACGGATAGGGAAAATCTAAGTTATGAAGGTTTACATAATAATGAGGTGCTCTTCTTGTGATTTTATTTCGAAGTGCGAAGTTGCTTTGGCACTTATGAAGAAACCGCAGCGTTTTTGAGCAGTTTGAAGCACTAATTAAATGTCTTATTAAGAGACAAAAACGTAAATTCAGGACTTTTCCTCTTTCTAGTAAACAGCATGCAATAAACATATGACTTCTCTTTATTAAAGTGGTAGGTAGATGTGACTACAGCCATACTAATATTTAGATATGTAGATGTGTGATTGTCTCTTCATATTGTCTTTGATTCGTCACTTGACATGACATTTATGAATGCGTGAAAATCAGGGGCTCGATTCTCCTAAGTTAATAATGTCAAAATCGAATAGAAATTGAATCGCAATATGATCGCAATAGCAGTTTTAACTATATCGGGCATTCTGCTACTAATATAAGACCAATCGTATTTCAACGACATTCGATTGGTTTGCGATTGGTCTGCTATTTTGGTGAATTTGGTCTATACGGTAGTTTGCTCTACAATCATATTGCAATCGTAAATCATTTGCAGACAAAATGATTCATTATAAAATGACAGGATAAAACGTTTATTTCAAAGAAAAAATAGCGGAATGCCACATTCGCTTCAATCGTAATTGAGCCGGGATTGAATCTCAGTCGAATGTGAATCGTGTGTCGCTAAGTAAAACTAGAAGAATCGGGCCCCAGGTCGGTATTCTTTGTTTCGTAGTTTGTGGTACAAAACGAAGTATGATTTCAGCTTGGTGGTAGGAAGCAAACACTGAATGGAATATAGAGAATTCTTACTAAATCCTTAGTTAAAGATATATGAAGGATTTCTTTGCAAGCTAGGATCCTATTTTAGGGACCATTATCAACCAGGTAATCGGTTAGGTATAAGTGTAATTTATTTTGATATTTATATAATTTTACTGGATTTAAAATTGCAATATATGTAACAGCTAGTTAGTTATGTACCTACAAGGATGACTGTTGTCTTCTCAGCCAGAGATGTAACACAAATGACGTCACAAAAGTAGATCTACTAAGTGACATCACACCTTATTCCAAGCTCTACAGAATTGGGCCAAGTACCAGGTCATGTAAAGAAATCAATAGAGAATTTTAATTTCTTTGAAAATAGAAATGTGTTTAATTGTAGATAATATGTACGTTATTTAAGAGCCTGATTCTGAACATCTTATACAGGAAAGAACTTAAAACATTCCTTTCAGGTTCATCAAAATATGAAAAAGAAGGATTTGAATAACATGAAGTTGAAAGTTGAAGTTTTCAGTTGCATGAATAGTTTAACGTCTGGTTTTCTATGAATGAGGTTTGAAATAAAATGAATATGATTAAAATATTGAAATTCAACTTTTTAATTACAGCGCAGCTTTGCCTGTTATTTGGAATATGTTTATAAAAGCAATTATCTGCATTTTTTTTCATTTTACAGACGTAACTTGACTATGTAATTTTTGGACATGTTACAAATTGATAAAAAATATATGTGTGTATGCTGGCATTTACTGTTGTAGGTTTTTTTTTTATTTTAAGTGAGGATAGGTTTTTTTTTTATTTTCAGCTGATAACATTTTGGATAAACTTGCCAAACTTGTTAAATCTGCTAACTAACTAGAACGAAATACCATCTAATGCGATACCCCATGTAAGATTTTCCTGTATTATCATGTAATTCAAGCACAGAACAAAGTCATACTCCCAACTCCCAGACGACAGGGATGATGGACATAAGACATAGACAGGGTGGAATTTTTGACGCTTTTAGTATGTGTTTATAAATATGTATACAGGGTTAACTGTTGCCCAGTGTATGCCATGGTCAAATTTGTCCGTATTGACCTATACTATCACCTCATGAAATGATGCGGTCTACTTACAAATAAGCCTGTATATGTAGCTATATGTAGTTTATCAGTTGTGATAGCACCCATAACACAAGTTAATTAATAACTTACCATAGGGCTAACCGACCGTGTGTGAAAAGGTGTTCCGACACTACATTATAATTACATTTTACTAGGTACGTGAAAAGGTAAAATATAAACATTTCATGTAAATAATTATTTTATGTTTTTAAACAAGTCCATATAATCTTTTAAATACGTAGATTACAAAGCATTGTGAACAAGTCGACCTCTGAGTAACATGTAACATAGCTTGAGTGATTCACGTCACTGTCCCGGACAACTACTTGGTTAATTAGTTCGTAACTGACTAGCCCTTTACTAGAAGTTATGTTGTGTACCTGTTTCAGGTGGTTAAGGCAAGTACTAGATATGGGTGTTCCTTTCAATGCGTGTAATCGGTAAAGTATTTTTTTTGTAGTATATTCTTCCTGTTAATAGGTAATATTACCTTACAAGCCTAAGTGTCAGTTTTTTTCTGAAATTGGTACAAACATACTGTACTTTTTATGATGTGAGACAAAAATAGAAATGATCACTGGGCTATGTTTATCAAAAGGTAAAGAAGGCTAATCCCAAAAAATATTCCTCCATGAATTATCTACAACAAAGAAAATATCTTCATTTTATGCTGTTGATATGCTTATATACAAAAAAAAAAACATTAAAAAATCTCGCACTCCTAGTTTCTAAGCATTTAATTTAAGAATATGGAGAGATCAAGAATTTTTGACTGATAAAGTAAACCACGTATAGACTGGCGTCTTACATTATTGCGTTGATCAGTAGAAACAGTCTGGGTTAAAAAAAATAACTGCAAGAATATTGAAACTAACTCTTTCTGAACTGGCTTCAGTTGTGAACACTATTTAAGTTAGTATTAACTTAAACGTCTCATATAATGAGGTCGGTCGATGGTTTACTAATAGGTTGGCACAGATAATAAAATAAGAATATTATTTCTTGCTTTGCTCTTTCTTTTAATAAAAGGAATTTAGTAGATATCAGCACGTGCAAATTAAAATGCTTTTATTTTATGTAACATTTTTATAGGTACTTATTTGTTTAATATGTTAATTTAGATATGAAAGAATAATACAGGTGCCATGGTGTCTGAAACTATCGAATTTGTATTAAGTTGATATTTTAAAAGATATAGTTTCATATATACCAAGACTTTTCCTGAGAAACCAATTGTAATTTACATATTCTATGTTAAGTTACAAATCCTTTTTTTTTACTAAAGGAATGAGTTTTTTTTATCACTAAAGTAATATTTTCTAAATTTTAAACCCACAAAAATAAATGATAAAAACAAAGAACTCACTGAAATAATTTCAATAGGTACAAAAAATATTTATATATTATATTCTGTTACACAAAAAAATGACTAAACACATGTAGACTTACCTCATTCACCTGTTGCACGTTGAATGCTGTGCTCTGATCCGTATCCACAGTTTATATAGGCCCCGACACCGAAGCGGCTAGGATGCTCAAACTTTGTTCCCGTGTTACAATGTTAAAAGGTAAATTCTGTGACGTCAGAATTGGGATCACGTAAAAGTAGGGGGACTTTTTTATAAAAAAAAATATTTTGTGAAGCAAAATTAATTAGAACAAAGATTCACGATGATGAAAACACAATGTTTAAAGCTAGAAAATAGTTTTTTTTTTTTGTATAAAAATGATTTAAATATTATAATATATGTATATATAATTTTATAAGGTAATATTATCCTAACACTTTACTTTTTACTAACATATGGATTTATAATATTAATTATTTGGAATTAATACACTGATGATACTAGAGGTACACGTCTGAATCGATATCGATCTAATTAATAAATGATGCAACATGTAAAAATATTGTAGAACAATATTTTGCTGAGCCAGCGCAATTATTTTTATTATTGCAAGCATTTGCAACCTTGATGCATACCAAAGTATTTGTTAGCTATAAATTAAATTGAAACGTATGCATGCTTAGTTTAACATTTAGATAAAATATTAGAAAAAAATATATATTTTGAGAAATTGATATGTAAAGGGACTGTGTATTATTTATATATTTTACGAGAACCATTCATTCCGAAAAATACATTTTCTAATTACTTAAGCTAATTTGTGACCAAAAAAACTCTAAAGCCACATAGAGATGAAGGGATATTCGGTTCGCGTATTAGGTTACCAAAAAAAATGTCAGTCTGCGTTAATTAATATTATTGGTCCCGAAAAACGACACATAAACAAACTGTCCATATGAAATCGTTGAACATGTCCAAAAAACAACTTTAATATAACAAAAACCAGAGTCTTCCTCTATTAAAAATTACAGCAATTCAAGTTACCAACTTTGAGCACCATAGCGAGTGATGGTAGCGGAATCACGTCCGCAGTGTTTAAAGATAATTCATTTACGTTTCGCCCCGTCTTGGTCGCCCTCGCCTTACAACAATCCTTGTTCACAGCTTTACTTTATCTCTATGAATATGTATCGTAAAGGGTCAACATTTGAAGCTTTTATGAAAGAAAAATAATTTGTGGGAGTCTTTTTTAACAATTGGCTTGGAAGTTTTTGAGTCAATCTGATCAATAAATTAAACGAATATGCAGCAAAACAAACTATTTTGTTTTTACTTGCCGGCTAGAGTACTGGATTCACGTCCAGATGTGGTCCACACATGCTGCTAGCTTTTTTGACGCCTTCTATTTGTATGTTTTTAGTTTTAATGTAAATGAATCATCACCATCTTCCGAGCTTTTTTTCCCAACTATGTTGGGGTCGGCTTCTAACCGGATTCAACTGAGTACCAGCGCTTTAACTTTAGCGCTGTTAATGTAAATGAGTACCCCTTTTATATATATTCTTAAATAATCTGGTTTATATGTGTTATTTAATTTATTATCACAGGTTTGAGTAGTGCGCCCATTACAACGATCAGGGGCCCGATTCTCCTAATTTTACTTAAGCAAAATACGATTCACATTGGACTGCGATCCAATCACGACTCGTTTACGATTGAAGCGTATGTGGCATTCCGCATTTTTTCTTTGAAATAAACGATTTTATCCTTTTCTGTCATTCAATAATGAATCATTTTGTCTGCAAATGAGATACGATTGCAATATGATTGTAGAGCAAACTACCGTATAGACCAAAATAGCAGACCAATCGCAAACCAATCGAATGTCGTTGGAATACGATTGGTCTTACATTAGTAGCAGAATGCCCGATATGGTTAAAACTGCTATTGCGATCATATTTCGATTCGATTTCTATTCAATTTTGACATTATTAACTTAGGAGAATCGGACCCCAGGTATCCGGCCGACTAAAAAGTTTGATTGTCGATTACCTTCAAAATAAAATTTTAAGCAACCATTGGGCTAACTATCGGCTGACAGTTTACCTAGCAATATGTGGCTCTAAAGGTTCCTACAAAAAATCGGGATTGCAATGCACGTATTAATCAATAATCACTCTTGTATTTACGTACATTTCATACTTACGTTTCTTTAATACATTAAATCCTATGGCTCAACCATACATATTTGATGTTAACATAACATAACATCTTTGTAAAATATTCCGGAAGGATGTTCCCTGTAAAACTCGGGGGTTTAATTTTCATAAGTGAGTGGGTCTTGTTTCTAAAGAGATTTTTTCATTGTTTTATTGTCTTAACCATACGTTCCTTCCCGTTTTTAGAAAAATTTCATACTGAAGATTTTTACCCGGATATAAAAAATAGCCCCCGTCCTTTTTGAGGTTACAGCTAAGCTATATGGGTATTATTTTTTATTTAATTGTAAACAACAACATTTGCTATTTCTGACCTGGTTGCCACTAAGAACATCGATTTTAGGCTTTAATATTACCACGAGGTAAATAATTATTACTATAATAAGGCTTAAATCATGCATTGTTTCGATATGTAAACCGTCTTGTTTCAGTACACGGGTTGAAACCGGTTTACAAAATTCAATAGGGCTGCTTCGTGAATGGGAATAAAATTACTACGCGTTTGCTACAGCGTAGCAAGGTTTGACTACGCTGGCGTAGCAGATAACCTGAGAATTGACTTTGTTTTTTTTAGTTTAGAAGATTTTATAATAGGAAATTAAAATGTATTCAGCATTTTCTATAATATTGTTAAGTACTGTAATACAGTACCTAGAAAATCAATCATATAATATAAGTGTAAGATATAAGGTGAAGTCTCTGCGCGACATAAAGTAATTTTGTGAAACCTGCTTTCCTTGCAAATATAAACATTCATCTATATTCCAAACAAAAAAAAAACAAGACGGATATAAACTATTGATACTAGTTTACTTTTATAATTTACTAATTCTGCCCACGATTTCAAGCGCGTCCCGGATGGGGACAAAAACTATCCTATCCTACACGAAAACTATCGTATATCCTTCATCCGTGTCTAAGCTACCTCCCCTCTGATTTTAAGCTTAAACGGTTCAGAAATTCTTGAGTTATAAAATGTGTAACTAACACGACTTTCTTTTATATACATACATACATAGAAGATTACTATTTAAACTAGTCTCCTTAGCTTATTCATTACTCTTTGTTTTTATTGTTCCGCCATACAAAATTTCATTCACTCTGATATTATAACTTTGTGAACCACGACTGCCAACCCTGTAATAGGGTGTATGATTTAATTATACTCCAACTAATAGATACATTCATGCATCGCCGAACTACTGTGAAGGGCCTGGGTTTCGTATCAAAACTATTTTGGAATATGTTGTATTTTGAAAAAGAATGTGTATTATCTCTATAAATATAATCATCTGCCAAGTTTTTTCCCAACTATGTGACGTTCAGCTTTCAGTCCAAAATTGTATGCCACAAGGGTACTAGTATTTTTGTGAAGCCAGACCTTCCCAACCCATTTAACTTGGTAAGATGGTTGTCACACTTCCTTACTTCTGAAAACATTCCGTAACGTTAAGTAAGAAAACATATGTCATGGCAATGTGGTCACCCCCATCCACGAATCTACCGCACCAAGCATTGCCTAACCTGATTATTGAACAACCTGTGAGGCTGTTACTAAGCCACGAAAGCATACAAACCATAGAACAAATCTCCGCTTAATATGTAAATCCTAAATCCAAATGTAAGATTGCAAAAAAAAGGGCAAGTACTTAACATTCAAGTGGTAGATACGCCTTTACCGAGCTTAGTGTATGTGTCAGCAACATATATAACAATTCGCACTAAGTAATGGCCTACTCTAGTCCAACTTACACCACGCACTCATCATGAATCTTGATTTTTTATTCAAAACTCCGATAAACAAAATGTCTGTCGAATGTTTGTGTAGGGGGATGCTGCGGTTTTGATACTTGAGCAATTTTATAATAAAATATTATATTTTAGATGCATTTCACTCGCATTCGGGACAATAAAGTATTCTAGAGGTGAAAAAAAAATCATTTTGGAACTCCTTGTGTTTATACGTTACCTATACAGATAATAATATAAATGAAGCACTGATACTCAGCTGAATCCGGTTAGACTGGAAGCCGACCCCAACATAGTTGGGAAAAGGCTCGGAGGATGATGATACAGATACATGAAGATTTTGGAAATACTTTTCTGAAGCTTAACTTCAATTATATCCGCC
This sequence comes from Helicoverpa assulta, assembly GCA_963856015.1. Lineage (NCBI taxonomy): Eukaryota > Metazoa > Arthropoda > Insecta > Lepidoptera > Noctuidae > Helicoverpa > Helicoverpa assulta. Next base: position 7,705,116 of record CAWLCW010000027.1, read on the forward strand.
ACGAAGACTATAGTTATTAATTGAATACTTAATGCTTTACACCTACCAACTTAGGTAGGTACATTAAGTTACTTAAAAAATTCATACTTTTAGATAAGTCGATACTTGCTGAATGAATTATTGTTTAACCTAAATTAATTTTCAGTTTCAAAAAATAGTCGTGCATTGTAGCACAATAGTCATCAAAATTAAATTTAAAAAAATCAGGATTTAAATAAAAGATTACCAATTTTCTTGAACTATAATTTTCATAGACCCAATGAAGTTTTCTTCTTCGTCTTAAATTGCAGTAATTGTTGTGAAACCGTGGTACTTACATTAAAAATAAATAAATCAATTAATTCACTTTTTTTTTCAAGTATCAAAAATATTTCGTCTTGCATCGAAAGTTAATATGATCACGTATAACATCCGGCACTCAGTTTCAATTTAGTCGGCGCGTGCTAAGCGCAAGTGTAAATAATTCATGCTTTGTGAATTATTATGACTTCTGTGGTGATCCTTTTTTTTAAACTTCAGTTCTTATTTTGGTCTACTGAAAAGTTCACGCAATGGATCTGTAATTAGGTTGCATTTTAATTTTTTTACAACGTACTTAGATATAATCGAACATACATTGAAAACATTTCATTTCTAGTACCTGTAATAGATCTACATATATGAAATGAAGACCTTTCACTTTAAATTATATTTTAAGCCCTTTGTGTAACTTGCCCACATTTCATCTTCCTGCGTACTAAATTTTATCAAACTTATTCCAGCCGTTTACGGATGCACTAGTAGTATTTTATGCCAGTAACTTAATATTTGTTTTTTCACCAAAATTCAAAATTATCTGCAGCCCCAATTTAGATTTTAACTTCTTCCCCTTTATTAATAAGTATCACTTAACAGATTTATTTATACGCAGTTTAACGAAACCTCAAGGAAAACGAGCTTCACTTATTGAATTACTTCATCAAAATTCATGAAACGTAAAGAAAACTAATTGTCGTAATTAAATATTGTTACTTAATATTCCGTCCGATTGCGTATCCACCTTTAAAAACTTCAATGGTCGTGATCCGAATTAAATAATAACTTTCACAGATTTAACGAAAAAGTATATTTAAAAGTCTGTCTTCTTTCATGTAAAATCAACTTTTGAAAAGTAAACATAAGAAAAACTTTTTATTTTAATCTCTTGAAATTATAGCATTAGAAAAACTTAACCATTTCGACTCCTATTTATGAATGAAACTAAAAATCTCATTTAGATCTATAGGTTCATAGTCAGCCTCTTTAGCAACCACTAAATATAATAAAAAAAAAATAATGGCGTCCACGGCCGATTTCGGCCACGGCGGCTGTTCTCATTTAAGGAGATCTGCCAGCTGCGCAGGACATATTATAGTGCACAAGCATTTGTGCAGACACAGGTGCACTCCCTATTCCTTCACTCTCGTAACCCGATGGGACGGCAATCCAACACGACCGGAAAGAGATCAGGCGCAGGACCGACATTTACGTGCTCTCCGATGCACGGGTGAATCGATCACCAACTTCCAGACTACGGGCTGCTTTGTGAAAGTTCAAGAAAACCCATAAAGCGATTTCGGCCCGACCCGGGAATCGAACCCAAGACCTCAAGAACAGCAGCCGCGCTTGCGACCACTAAACCAACGAGGCAGCAAATATACTACTTACGCATAGCTCAATAAACTCTCAATAGAAGTTAAAATAAGTTATAGTTTTTATAAGTCTCAAAGAATAACCGTCAAATGTTTTCTTGTTTATAAGAACCGGGCATTCATCAATAAATCCAAAACTTCGATACAACTCAACGCTTCAACAACTTACACACGTAACATACACAAGTAAACAACTTAAAGTCGAGTATACAACACGGATAGTACACAACACAGTATAGAGAGCACGTTAAAAGCGAGCGGAAATTACTATTAATTCAGTTTTGCCGTTGATCCTAAATGCGTTTATTTTGAAAGTGCACCCCTTTACCACGGAAATATGTTTCTAGGTAAGTTGCGTCAGCTTTATAAGAGATGAGGGGTAAGCAGTGATGATGTAAAAGCAAAACAAATTTTGATTGCGTACTTAGGTACCTGAAAACTGGTATTAAAAAAAACTTTTTCCAAGAATATGTCTAAAACCCTCTGCTAATTCCGACGTATGCTGTACTGGAAACCGCATGACAACTCACGCACATGCATACATACAAACAAACCGGGTCAAACAAAGACCCACCTTTTTTGAAGTCAGTTAAAACAGCGCCGAATAGTTCAGCAGTTTTCAGATTTTAAAGAGTGAAATAATGTATTTTTAGCCTAGTAAATGGCCTTTTTATATTATTTGGACTTACTTGTATACTTTAAGGGTTGAACGTGGGTGTCCTACAATACTTAACATTTAGGTTCTTGGTATTAATAAATACACAATTTTTGTACACCGTTACGTAATAACTGTTTTATTAGCATTGTTAAGTAAGTGATTTAGTACGCATTAAATCCAAGATGTTTTTTCGAACATCACCTCTATATTTTTAAGCTGGGTACTTAGATATTGCTTGCGGCTTTGCTTAACCTCTGTCCTATCCTGAGGAAACTTATTCTAACACCCGGATTATAAGTCTATAGTTATCGGCACGGATATTGAGCTCTCGGCGGAAGAGTGGGGATCGCTTTGCGCACTGTACACATAAGGCAATAAACCAATAAATCGCTTCTGCGCAGGTGCAGGTCAGGGCTCAATATCCGTGCCGATAACTATACAATAAAAGGTACTTACAAGCTATATTACCTATTCTGAAGTTATATCAATATGCATTAAGTATTTTTTGTAAAATAGTAATTAACATCTGTCTAGATTTATTGAAAGTTCCACGTTTACCATTAGTATATAAAAAAAGTTTATATTAAAATGCATGTCCTATTTAAAATCCATACGTCCTTAATTAATAGCTGTAATTAGCTCGCGCCCTGCTGGCAGACTAGCTTATATTAGTTTTCTATCCTCACGTATTCTCTAATCTTTATCATCCTATTATGTTCTGGAAACAATGGCTTTTAATTTTTCAATATTGTTCTTAAATTTAAAAACACGCTTTAAAAATGTATAAAAGTATATTTATTTCTTTAGTAATTCAATATGGTGGTTTTTATATTCTAATTCCTAATTTTTGATCTTCTAAAAACCAATTAAAGACTGAAAACTAATACACCTACTCATTAATACTACTACCTACTCATTAATGCTTAACTGTAATGCACGGAAATTAACTAAAAACTTAAAACCAATGAATTTAATTATTTATCGAAATCCATTGCATATTTGATTACAGCGCCATCTCTTGAGGGGTATTGCAACTACCATGACCGCTACACCACAAGTCTTCAACACAAAGTAACGGCATTTGGCAACAGAAGCTTGTTTAGTCGTTTTGATATTAGTAACGCCATCTATCGAGGGGTAGCTGACACGTAGTTTTATAGTTAAGAACATAGATGGCATTACAATCGTTTGAGAGAACGGAAAAGCATGGGAAAAGTAGAAGCGTGGACTTTAAACTCGCTTTGCTTAATGCAGTAGGTAGCGCTACTCCCGTTTCATATTTCAATATTCTAATGATCAGCTTTTTTTATACTCAGATACCTACTATCTTTTTCACAAACTAGGTATGTTTTGGGTGAAGGCATAATGCGAATTTGTTATACTACACAAACTAAGCCACTACACGAAATAGTAGATACTATATCATATACCTCTATCGTTCCTTACCTCTATCCTTCTCCATAGGTACTCCCTTAACATACATACCTAGGTACGTTTTCCAGTCAACGCTGGTATGACGTACTGCAATTAACGTAATTAGTTGCATATCTACACAGCGATGAACAGATAGCTGCCTGTTTCTAGTTACACTGCATTGCCAAAGAGATGGGGTCACGTTGATGCTGGCTGACTCGATTTTTTTTTGCTTATCTTGTTTTTCGCATGCATTTTATGTTTTGTGATAGATGTCGTGAGACTGTGCACTTAGTTGCATTAGAAGACCAAGGAAAACCTCATAGGTTGGTAAGATGCGGAATTTAGTGTCGATTATTTTGCCTACGTACCTAATGTATGTTCAACTTAAGTATACTACACTATAGGTATATATTGTAACAAGGTATACTTAACGGATGGCGGAAGATACCAGGCAAAGGAAAATGGTGACGTTAATACTTTCAATTTCATACCCTACACTGCATCAAAGTAAATAGAGACATACAAAAAAAGTGTAATGGAATTCCAACATGCAATACAGCTTTGATTAAACCATCAAAATATGTCTTAAAAGTGTGTCATCTATGTGGATAAAACACCGCCTCAACCCTCTAGCATTTGACATTTAGCCGGAGAGCTGGTAAACTTTTTAACTAGTTATATGGGAAAGTTGAAAACTTACTACTGATAATACCCTAACCCAGAACTTCAGACCCAGCTGACAAATAACTTGAAATCTTTAATAATATCAAAATGAACTGCTTGTATGTCACTAATTATAAAGCAATAGAAAATCAATTGTGTCTCGCGTATATCTGCGCTCCAACATACAACATGTTAAGTTCTACCACTCGCCTGCCTGTTAGTGTATTGTAGAAAGAATCCAACCTCCGAGCCTTTTTCCCAACTATGTTGGGGTCGGCTTTCAGTCTAACCGGATTCAGCTGAGTACCATTGCCTTACAAGAAGCGACTGCCTATCTGACCTCCTCAACCCAGTTACCCGGGCAACCCAATACCCCTTGGTTAGACTGGCGTCAGACTTACTGGCTTCTGAATACCCGTAACGACTGTTAAGGATGTTCAATGACAGCCGGGACCTACAGTTTAACGTGCCATCCGAAACACAGTCATTGGTGTCTATATACTTAGAAAGTACATACCAACTTAGAAAAGTTGCATTGGTACTTGCCTGACCTGGAATCGAACCCGCGCCCTCATACTTGAGAGGTTGATTCTTTACCCACTAGGCCACCACGACTTGTTTGTAGAAAGAATGTAGAACATTTTTTCAGCCCAAAAAGTCTACCAGCTCTTTTCCTATTTTAAAATTCTTCATTTTTATCCAATCCCTCAAAAGTTCACAAAACGCAATTAACATTGCTACCCGATAGTTTAGCGTGGCGTCGGCATTTGCATAATAATTGCATGTTCCGTGTACAGGAAGTGCACTAGATGCGTTTGTATGCAGCCATTGTTTTAATGCGTAGGTACGTGAATTGTTGGGTTAGGTGATGGTAATTTAGTAATTATTATTTGAAAATGAGGTAATTAAGAACGCAAAAAAAAAACATACCGGCCGAATTGAGAACCTCCTCCTTTTTGGGAGGTCGGTTAAATACAGTGTTAGATATAAAGTGCAAAAGCATTGTGTTTATTAATTGATTTCCAAGAAATATTATTATTAACTTTATTGGCAGGTAGGGAGATTATGAAATGACTTATAGGTATAATTATCGGCACGGATATTGAGCCCTGACCTTCACCTGCGCAGAAGCGATTTATTGGTTTTGCCTTATGTGTACAGTGCGCAAAGCGATCCCCACTCTTCCGCCGAGAGCTCAATATCCGTGCCGATAACTATGACTACTGCTGTAGGTGGAGAGGAGAAGAGAGTGTCTCACTCTTACTGACTACATAAAAGTACAAGAACCCATTCATTTAGTACCTACCATTTTCGCCCTTCGTTTTCAAACAATCCCGCATTAATGAAAGATTCATATGATGATTATTCAATAACAGTCCACGCTAAATATGTGTTTTTCGTCCGCTGTTTTCTCTTGTGCCCCTTGTGAATTACATCCAGCACATGGATAGAAAGTAGCCTATAGCCTTCCTTGATAAATCGGGTTATTTAACACAGAAACAAAAGTTCCAGAGATTATCGCGTTCAATCAAATACACAAACAAATTCTTCAGTTCTACGTACCAACTTATAATACTAGTTTAATAGGTATAGATGAGTCTACTACTACCTACTTTCGTTTCTAATCGACTGGGGCCCGATTCTCCTAATTTTACTTAAGCGATTCACATTCGACTGAGATCCAATCCCGACTCAATTACGATTGAAGCGTATGTGGCATTCCGCTATTTTTTCTTTGAAATAAACGTTTTTATCCTTTTCTGTCATTCAATAAGTAATGAATCATTTTGTCTGCAAATCACCAAAGTAGCAGACCAATCGCAAACCAATCGAATGTCGTTGGAATACGATTGGTCTTATATTAGTAGCAGAATGCCCGATATGGTTAAAACTGCTATTGTGATCATATTGCGATTCAATTTCTATTCGATTTTGACATTATTAACTTAGGAGAATCGGGCCCCTGATTGCTACTGGATAACTTTGACGGAGGATCTGGTTACATATGGCGTGTTTTTAGAGAGGTATGTGAACGAGTATTAAATAAAGGTGTTGATGATAATTCGGATGGAAATACCTTGCTCTACAAGTATGCATTGCATAATAAAATGGTATTTGTATTGGCATTTCTTCAGACATATTTTAAGTTATTAACAGGGGCCCGATTCTCCTAATTTTACTTAAGCGTCATACAATTCACATTCGACTGAGATCCAATCTCGACTCAATTACGATTGAAGAGTATGTGGCATTCCGCTATTTTTTATTTGAAATAAACGTTTTTAACCTTTTCTGTCATTCAATAATGAATCATTTTGTCTGCAAATGATTTACGATTGCAATATGATTGTAGAGCAAACTACCGTATAGACCAAAATCACCAAAATAGCAGACCAATCGCAAACCAATCGAATGTCGTTGGAATACGATTGGTCTTTTGTTAGTAGCAGAATGCCCGACATGGTTAAAACTGCTATTGCGATCATATTGCGATTCAATTTCTATTCGATTTTGACATTATCAACTTAGGAGAATCGGGCCCCAGGAAAGTGTAACAAACGAGAATCGATCTCATAAGCTCTCAAGTCCATACGACGCCAACGGCACATCGCTCACCTATGAAAATCGTCATGCAATAATAGTGAACCAAAGTGATGTTAAAAAACATTGCTTTTGGTCTTGCCATTGTATCGACTATATTCAACGTAACCACTTGGAGCGTTACAGTGAGTAAATGTTTGTTGTTATACATTCTCTGCCATTTCGTAAGTACCGTTAGTTACCGTTAAAGTACCGTTAAGAAACCTAGATATCTCGAAATTGATCACGTCATAAGGCCACGCTAAGGAAGCGCATTTTTTAATTCGCTCACACACTTCCATCCAAATTATGTCGATGTTATTTCTTCTCCATACTTGAGCAAATACGACACTTAAAATCTCCGACTTGTCATAATCAAATCATTCAAAAAGTCAGCGTAAGTCAGCGTAACATAAAGTTACTTCTCCAAGGCAAGACCACCAACCATGTATTATAGCACACAGCGTACCAACTGGTCGGAAGTCGCGTACAGTCGCAGTGGTAACCGCGACGCCTCGCCCGACATAGCTGGGCAATTGCGTACACGCTGCGTTTAACCCAGCATAGCGAGGAGAAGGAATTTACGAGGCTGAATCTACTAGATTGATAGTTATTTTAGGACAATTTCACTTGTAATTAAAAGCATTATTTAATTTGTGTACACACTCTACAAAATTGTTTTCGATGTTAATAAGTTGTGGTAACATAAAGTTACTTCTCCAAGGCAAGACCACCAACCGTGTATAGCACACAGCGTAACAACTGGTCGGAAGTCGCGTACAGTCGCAGTGGTAACCGCGGCGCCTCGCCCGACATAGCTGGGCAATTGCGTACACGCTGCGTTTAACCCAGTATAACGCGGAGAAGGAATTTTATTAGGCTAATATTTGTAACATGTTAAATTTTCTGAAAGATTATTTTAAAAACATACCACTGAAGGATATAGGACATACCAAAGTGTTCTATAATTAACTAGAAACAGTATCGAGTTATTTTTCTTTAGTATTTAAAAATAACCGAAATTCAAAGCCCTCTGGAAAATTTGTGCTAAGACGCAAATAAAACATATTTTATGAATGCCTAATCTATTCACAAAATATACTCATAACCTTTAAAATTTAAAGATATACCTACTACCTACACTCTTCATTTACAAGATTTCTTTACCAAAGGGTCCTCACAAAGATCGTTTTCCACACTAAGTGAGCGCGAACTCGCCTTATTGTAGGTACCACGGCAAATTGAGCAGTAAAGAGGACGTGAGCAACCACTTGCATGAAAACAATCTTAGCTCGGACGGGACTGGGCCGACCTTGATCAGTTACCAATCGATTATTTTAGGCTTATTTGTTTAATTAGAAAGAACTTTTAATACGGATGAATTTTATTAGGAAAAGCGCTTGTGATAGTGCATAGGCTGAAACGTGTTTTTTGTTGTAAAAAGTTAATATTTTAACCCAGTAAAGCATGGATAAGGAATTTTGAACCGACTTCAAAAAGAAGGTTCTCTGTTTATCCTGTATGTATTTATGCATGTATGTTTGTGCACTGCATGTTTAGCTGATCTGCTTTTTATGTTTTACGGCCAGTTTCTTCATCAAAAGTAAAAGTTAAAGTAATGTCTAAAGTAAAAGTAACGGTCAAATTCGTTTTTTCAAGGCTAAATTGACAGCAAAACTAATAGAAAAATTTAATTTAACCGTTACTTTTACTTTAGACATTACTTTGACTTTGACTTTGGCTTTAACTTTTGATGAAGAAACTGGCTGTTAGAGGGATAAAGTAGCTTTTAAAAGCCGCTTTAAACTTTACATGAAATTAACAACGCCTAAATAATAAATATAAAAATTATTATTCTATCGACATAAATGTTAAAACCTCTTTCAAATAAACAAAGGAATTAAATATCGATACTTATAAAAACAAAACACAACCCCACAAAAAGGTACCGTTTCAATTTCAAAAATGGAACAAAACAAATTTCAAATTGGGAAGCGCGCGAAAACGAAAATTTTAAGCGCATCGATTGGCTGAAAATGGCCCGTGGTTACGTGCCATTGGTCAAAGATAATGTTTGTGTGACTAACAATTTTGTGCGGGGGAGATAACCGAAACCCGACCGCAAATGTTGACAGAAGCTTACAACACGTTATACAAACGAAAATCAACTCTATTCGACGAACTTAAAGTGCATTTTCATTTGCCAAGTCTCCTACAGTTAAACCAGAAATGACGACTGCACGATGAAAAGAGATGGAAAATTGGACGCGAAAGCCTTTTTGTCGGTTGCAGGAGGGAGATCGGTTATTTATTAAAGGGTTCCATTACATGTTCTTAAAATAAAAGACTAAAAAGATTATGAAAAAAATGTGTCTGGACTTCATACTATTTGGTTTATGTCCGTTGTAAGATAAAGGTCACCGACTCACCGTGCAAGCATATCGATAAAATCATTCATAATTTTCAGGAGTATGGACATCCCTAGTACAAAAAAAAAACGTTTTATAGGTAGCTAAATGCCAATTTATCTATAAGTAACTGTAACTTCAAATATGTGTAACGAAAAACTAGACAGGATGAAATAAGAGTCCTCTTGAAATACTCTATTTTAATGAATTTTATTTTCTTTATAATTAATTAAATTTTAAATTAAGTTCTATTAAATACCAACAAAATTCATCTTAATTGAAAGAATGCGTAGCTACACAAACTTATCTGAACCAAATTATCTGTCGAATATGCCACTCATAACTGCCAAAGCAGTCAAAGTTAAGATATCGACATAAATTAAACACATCATTAACATAACCAACCCCTTATTTCGCGAAATAATTTTATTATAATAGATAATTTAAAACTGCCCAAGTTCACCCCACCACTGGTGGGGGTTAAATGACGAATGGGCGGAGCGTGAATTAAAGCTACACAATATAAATCTGTGCGTCTCTTTCGCACAAATGAGCAATCCTAATAGCAGTAAGCGGCTTACAATGGGTGTTGACACTCTCCCGTATCGCCGTCTCTGTTTGCCCCGGGCTTACGGCAATAGAGCCGTTTCAATGGCCCTTCATAGTTATAAAGGTATAGACAAGCATTGGAGGTCCACGTGAGATTTTGTAATCAGTGAATTGGCGCCTTTCACAAGTAGAGGCGCAATGTCCGCGCGTTTGACAGTTTGACGTCTCGTTTGGCGGGAAATATTATTGTGTGTTGACAGACACGCGAAGGTGCAAAGGCATTACGTGTATTCTGCCAGCGTGAAGCCTTAATGCTGTGAACTTTTTGAAAATTCTTTAGTGATGTTAGAAGCGACCAGTTGAAGATAGTTTCAGTTATTGCTCGTGCAATAACTTGGATTATTTGTAGGAAGTAATTTAAGGTAAGATATTACACTATTTATTGAACTTAATTAACTTTCAAATAATTTCTCTAAAGCATCTTCCACATGGAAAATGTATAATAGTTTCGTACCCTTTTCTATGTAATTGATTTATTTAAAGTTTCAGTAAAGTTAAATCAATAATTATTAGAATCCTGTAGGAATTGATTACATCGTCAAAATTGATTACATCGTAAATAATTTATTCTAAAGAAGAACCTTATCCTTGTATATTGGAGCTTGTAAATTAAAATAATAAAACTTTTAGCTGCCTCCCATGAACACGTATGGTCTCTGAAAAAAAAAATATTGATAATAGCTGCAAAAACTATGAACCAATAACTACTGAATACTATCGTAAACAATGCGACGAAACCATTAATAAAGTGACTTTTGTTTTTTTTTAAAAAAAACGTCTTTCAGATCCAAATTATTCAGTTCTTAGAAATTATTATGCTGTACCTACACTTTCTCCCTTATGAAGAACATTGCACGATAAAATAACTCAATCTTATCACCTGCCTAGTCTTATCCCGACTAACTTGGAACAGACTTTCAATTTACCTGCAACTGAATACCAAGCTTTCGACAGAGATGAATTGCCTATATCAATTCCTGAGTGACTCTCCTTGATAAAGCTCGCCAAACTTACCTACAGACTCGAGACTACTGTAACCATTGTCAAAGATACAAAAGATTGACTGCCCTTATAGTTTGATAGTCAGGCTATTAGACCAAAAGGTCAGTCAATCTTTCTGCTGATTGCAGTTTTAAAAACCTTTCACATGGCAACCTGGAGTCTAGAATTTAGTGATCGCTTTCTGTTCGTTTCGGAGTTTCGTCCAATTGGACTATGAGAGAGAGGGAATAGAGAATGCACTGTGTCCACCAAGTATATAAATCTCATAATGTTTAATTCCCCCACAAAACTAATACATAGGTCTATGTCCATCTGGCTAATTTCCTTAAAAAGAACAGCCGCCGAAGCCGACAATCGCTCTCAGCGCTATTATTATTATTGTCAAAGATCGGCAAGAGACCAACAGCTAAACGGGCTTTCCAAAGTACGAAGACTTGCTATGATCCATGGCCCTCATCACTTGGAAAACGCACGATTAGTTATACCGCATACCTAGTTGAAATGAAGCTAGAAGCTCCTGACTTATGACTCGAAAACCTACAAAACTAGCAGTTTTCTGCCGTTTTACCCGTGCTTCGGAGTAGTATCTGAAACACCTTTTCAAAGCTTTTCTGGAGATGTTAACAGCCTTCACCATTAAGAAGTTGACACAACATTACTTACTGCTTGTCTAGTTCTTTTAGTCTTCGCTGTTGTCGTCTCAGTTGTACTCGGTTCGGTAACAGTTGTTATTATATCAGTAACAATCGGTGTTTCAGTAACAATCGTTGGTTCTTCAGTAACATTTGTCGGTATTTCAGTAACATTTGTTGGTATTTCAGTAACATTTGTTGGTATTTCAGTAACAGATGCTGTATCTAACTTTGCGTCAGTAAAATTTTGTTCCAACGTCGTTTCGGTTGCCAATATTTCATTAGTTACATTTACATGATTATTTTGAACAGTAGCTTTTGTAACTAAGCTAGCTGTTTTGTTTTGTACTTGAGATATAGTCGTTAATCCTTGTGTAGGTTTTCCAATTGTAGACATAGGAATATTAATCACTTGTTTTACTTTGTTGACGGCTTTCTGGATCTTCTTAATAGTAGTCGGTTTTCTAGTAGTCAGTTTTCTAGCAGTCAGTTTTCTAGTAGTCAGTTTTCTAGTAGTCAGTTTTCGAGTCGTCAGTTTTCTAGCAGTCAGTTTTCTAGTAGTCAGTTTTCTAGCAGTAAATTTTCTAGTAGTCAATTTTCTAGCAGTCAATTTTTTTGTTATTGGTTTAGTAGCATTTTTCCTGTTAGCGCTCTTTTTTAGTTGATTGCGAACAAATTTCGTAGTACCCTTGTAGTGGGCTTTTGTTGTAGATTTGGCTCCGTGTTTAACTTTTTTAACTTCTTTTTTAGGTTTCTCAGTTTTTTGGTTCTTGTGGATGAATTCATTATTAAATTCTTTTTTCTTATCTTCAGCTTTATGGATCATAGCATTTTTGAATTGGTCTATGGTTAGATAGGCGTTAGGCACGGCAGACTCAACCGGATTATTTATGTAGACAATTGGATTACTGCGCAAACCCATTCCTTCTACTTTTAGATTGTGTCTTTTCAATCCATTGACTTCTTTAAGTTTCTTTACGTGCAACGCATAAGTTTTATCGTTTATTAACATTCTTCGCGTCTGGTATATTTTGCCTGTAACAATAGTACATATTACATAATTAGAATACAGGTAACATGGCCAATACAATATTATGTGGCCTATAGATTTTAATTTTAATAAGACCAACTGACTTAAGACCTAAACCAAATTTTTAAAAATCTTATTAAATTATCCTCATCCTTCTGCGCTTATAGGTACCTATTTTATGTGGAATCGACGCAGCGTCTTTTCTTCTTCCATACACTTCTGTCTGCCGTCATCGAACAAGTAACACTTTTTCTAGCCATGTCTACTTTCATATTTATAATCCATCCATCGTTTCTTTGGTCGTCTCCTTCCACTACACCCATCAACATTCATACTCATCATGCCTTGCTTTTAAAGAATCTTAAAAAGTAACCATTTTGAAATGAATCCTTATACAATGAATATAATCCGTCCACCAATACATTAAAATCATTGTTCTGGTCGTCTACATTTTGGGCATACACTTCACAATAATTAGTATTAATAACACAGACTATTAATATTGTATTTAAAAACAATTGTAAAGGTGTACACATCGTTTCTCAGGTACGGTAACGAGGTAATTAAATATTTAATTGTGTAATGCAATTAGCATGCACGATTCAACGAAAATTAATTACTGATAAATACGTTTTATAGTTGAACTACGTGGCCGCGGTTCTGCCTCTGAAAAATACTATACTATTCGAGATACTTTGTTCTCCCTACTACAAAAAAGGAATACGTTGGCATTTAAAGAAAAAAAACTATCCAAATACCCAGTTATTGAACAAGAATACCTCTCTATAACATGAATTACACATACGTAACTAATATATACAGTTGACTGTTCAATACCGATAACTTAATTTACACGAAAAAGTGTCACCAAAAAGAGAATTGAGATACTTATGATACGATAGCATGAGTTAAAAATATTCGACAATCATACGCGCATTCATTAATTATATTTCAGTTTTACTTACTTTTAAATGATGTACGTATATTCTCTTTTCAGTACGTAAACATGAAACGATATTTCATACCCTCTCATAAATTCTGCAATATTCAATGCTTATCGAGTGCGACTATAGGCCTTAACCATGGCGAAACCATGGGACGATTATGATTTATTTGAATTATTGTCAAATAGACATTATTTTGTAATAATTGCCATAACGTAGACAACATTTACTGTTGTCTAAAATAACCCAAAACTCTATTTATCTTACCACGGAATCGAACCGTTAGTGCAGAATAATCGGTTACTCTGACAAAGTACTTTTTAATATACTGAGAGTTACTTTCCTCGACAGCAAAATAAATTCTGCATGGATTGGATCACCAGACAGATTTGTTGATTGTATTTTTTTTTCTATCAACATTAATTTCTATAGTTTAGTTGGCATAAGCCACATAAATGGTTTATAATCAGCTGTTAACCAAGTATAGCAATACTTTGTTTTTGTTCTTGCTTTATTACAACGTGCATTGCTGTTGGTGCGCCTTAATTAAATAAATAAACAAATCTACTATACCTGTAACCAATTGCAGAAATGAAAAATACCCGAATATTTTCACAAAATTCACGTTACACAATGCTAGCAGACCCCTCTATATCAACTTAATCTTCACGCTTGGCAGAAGAATGGTGACGGCGTATACCGTCGTAGGATGTTCCATGCCCACAACCCACCCCTAATAATCTTATAATCACCTCTTACCCACGGGACTTGGGGGGTGTTCTGATTCTGTGGTGGGAAAGAGCCTAAATATTTACTACGACTGCTAAGGTTCAGTTACATCGGTAACATACGGTTTCGTAAAATAACTGTTTAGGTGCTTTGAAAATTGAATGTGAAAATTCATCGTAAATACTTAGTTGTTTTCTCACGTTTATTCTGTCATGAATTTGAGCCTAAATGTTTGCTTTCAGTTGTTTTTCTATGTGAGCTATAGTAAGCTTTCCTTTGTGGTATTCAAATCGAATTATTATACAGTCTTTTCCTCAGTCAAACACGGTGAATTTTCCTTCAGAAAACTTAAAAGGAGCCATTGTTATTTTCACTACAGTTCAGGTCTTTATGGTTGGTTTGGTTTAGGGTATGTGTTGTAGTAGAATTATTAAATCACTCGGTTGTATAGTAGAAGTAATGGTAGGGTAAGACATTTAAGCACTTATTTATTTACTTATTTATATAGTATATTAACCATCAAATGAGCCGTCGCATGGCCTGGTTTTGCAAATCTAGCATTTAAGCTAAGAGGCTCCAGAATAAATCTTTGGTTAAAAAGAAAAACCTAAACAAGTACATTCGCGTGTACACTTCATTGTTTTGCTTACTGGTTTCACCACTATTTATGTAGGTACATCTTTTAGGTATCTTGTGATATTTGACAAGATTCTGAGATCTGTCTCACCTTTTCAAAAACACACGTTTAACCTCACATTTCGTAAGTGTTACAACAATAGATCAACACCAACCTACGAACCCCAAAAAAATTAGGTAAAATACTTCACCACGAACGCCACCTTAACCTATCACCCATTACTCCTTCTACTCCCAGGTCGTCACCATAGAAGAGTACGGGGTGTACACGATGCTGCCGGCGCAGCAGCTGCCAGCCATCAGTCCCTGGCCCCCCGACGGCAACCTGCTGGACCGCATGGACGACCTGGCGCACAAAGGTAAAGGTAATGGTGACTGCCATGGCTTCTTCTTTGTAGGTTAAGTTTTTTATGTGCTGAGCAGTAGAGAGTAATTTTTCTAAAACGCGTACGTTCGTGATAATTGTCAATATCTTTCTGCAATGAAATGTGAATCAATACGACTATGTCATACAAACACTGTATTTTAGTGCTTCAAATTCAGTTGACTTGGTTCTGGTGTAAACCAGTTGCTTGTAACACTGCTCCTACTGCGAAGTACATTGATAGTTTCAGTAAGTAATTTAAAGTTTTGCATAAATTTTGAAATATCTACAATCCTATCTCTTGTAATATTTCTATAATATCGATGAATAATATCGAAAGACCGTAAAAAACAATTATGTATATTGTGCCTATGTGAGAAACACCTGATTGCACTTTATATTTTTTGAACTGTCTTTAAGCGCAATCTCACACTTGAGAGCCTTGATTTGTTGTAGTGCCATCATACATAAATGCTCTTCCCTAATCTAGGGAAGTTCCCAAAACCTAAAAGCTGGTAACATCGTAGTGAAACATCCAAGTAGAACATAGAACAGTAACTGTTAAAAAAAAAATTTGCAAGGCCAAGAGGCCATCACGTGGTCAAAACGCGTGATTAATTGGAGTAAGAAGTGGTCTGGTGCGGCAGGTCACAGCGGTGTTAACCAGCTCGGCGGGGTGTTTGTAGGAGGGAGGCCGCTGCCAGACTCCACGCGGCAGAAGATCGTGGAGCTGGCGCACTCGGGGGCGCGGCCCTGCGACATCAGCCGCATCCTCCAGGTCTCCAACGGCTGCGTCTCCAAGATCCTCGGCAGGTCTGTATGAAGATATGTAGTGTGTTAGAAACGATGTAGTGGTTGCCAATCTACGGTCATGGGTGGCCATTTACAGTATAATTTCAAATTAAGAAGATAGAGTAAAGTCCAATTTTTATTAGTCTGTGAGAAGTAGTTACAACTGGGCTGGAACGCCAAAAACCTTTAGATAGATAGATAGAATATTCTTTATTGTACACCAAACATGGACAAGGACATTACAAACAAATATGTGTAAGTACTTTAAGGGCGGTCTTAGCGCTCAAAAGCAATGTCATAGACTAATATACTAATTAGTCTATGGCAATGTCTTACAGATAACCTTTGGATGGAGTCGATTTGTAAATAGATAGATAGAGGTTTGTTATTTAGCTAGGATGCTATTTTTGGCCTAATAATATAAGGATACCCACTAGTCAATGACAAGACATAAGTCTGAAAGAACCGCTATTTGTCTCATAAATCCTGTTTCGGCACCCTCGAGTGCTGGGAAAATTAACTCCAATACCAGCTTGTTTTGCTTTAAACCCATACAAAAAAAACATCTTAATATAAACAAATCCGATATTCAATGCAACTGGTAATATAAATAATTATTTTTAATTAAATACGGACATGTAACCGCAAAGTCATAGACCAAAAAAATGCTTGACGTTAGCTAGATAATAGTTCTCAAGTTACCCGCCCGTCACCTCGTCAACCAGTCATGGTTGATCCATGGGGCCGGTTGCAACAGTCTATAGATATTTTGCGTAAACAACTGAATAGGAATACAGGATAAAAAAACAAACGAAAGTTTGTAATTTTTGTGATGATTCCGTTTTGTATAAGTGCTTTTCTAAACCAATATTATAAAGAGGAAAAATTTGCATTTATGTTTACCTATTTGTTTGTAATGGTTAAACTGAAAAACTACTGATCTTAAAAATTCTTTCACTGCTGGAAAGCTACGCTCTTCCCGAGTAACATAGGCTATATTTTATCCCAGTACGGATAGCAGTTCGAACGGGATGCGGGTGAAACCTCGGGAAAACGGCTAGTCTATACTAATATTATAAAGCTGAAGAGTTTGTTTGTTTGTTTGAACGCGCTAATCTCAGGAACTACTGGTCCGATTTGAAAATTTCTTTCAGTGTTAGATAGCCCATTTATCGAGGAAGGCTATAGGCTACTTTTTATCCCAGTACGGATAGTAGTTCGAACGGGATGCGGGTGAAACCGCGGGAAAACGGCTAGTATTGAATAAACTAGCTCCGTTTTACCCGCAATCCGTGGTCATAAATTAGCTTATAGCCTTCTTCGACAAATGGGTTATCTAACACTGAAAGAATTTTATAATTCCTTTATTAAATCAACCTCTTACGTTACATGTTTTCCACTCTGTCACTTTAACCTATGAAACTCCTAGCCACAACCGCGCTATTAACTCCTTCCGGGTCGTCCGTTGTGGTAAGACGTTATGAGGCGCATAGGGATATTCATAACTGAATTTGTCATGTTTAATGTGTTAGACAATCGGTGAGCTAGATTGCTTTCAAACAATGACTCGGTTTTTGTATGCGAAATATATAAATACTAACTTTCGCCAGTGTTTTCAGCTGTAACTATACCTATAGATATATCCTGCACCAGTATCAAAGCATAAGCTTCTTGTAGCCTTCTAACGCTGATTTTTTTTAATCCGCTCAGTAATTCCCGAGATAGGTGCGTTCAAGCAAACGGACAAACTCTTCAGCTCTATAATAGTGCCTATATTATTTTGACCAATTCCAACAAGAGAACGTGATTTCTCATTTATCTACAACCGTTTTGCCAAAAAGAATAAGGTTCTAAATTCAAATGTTTGTTTCTTTTTCTCTATACTCTAAGGAGTTGCATATTCAAACCTCCTTCAATATTTACAAGCTAAACCTCTTTACATACCTACTATATAATCATAGAGAACAGTTCTTTCCTAGATTGTGGTTGATCTCCGAGGCTTGCGGTCACGACCAGTTGCCGAAGGTGTTCCTTACAGCATACCACGCATACTTGTTATAGTTTATAGTTCGTTCAGTATTTATATGTAGATACGGTTGTGGTTGAGCGTTTAGATTTTGTGGATTTAGGTTGAAGGTGGAAAAGGAAATAGAGGAATGTTTAGTAGGGTTTTTACATATTTCCTTTTAAATATACCTACTCGATAATAAATATCTAGTACATGTTAATTTACAACTCTTTATTATGTCCCTTTAATTAACTATCCGTGTGTGCCCGACCAATCTATAGATACTACTATTTATTCATTTCAGTAAATAAATTACTTGAAGTTTAATCTCATAACCTACTGGACGAATTAGAAAAAACCTACTTATGTAAGATAGCCCATTTATCGAAGTTTATATTCACCTCTTTATCAGAGTCCGCGGAGTAGTCTCCACCACAATCCTAGAGGAAGCTGATCATAATTAATGATGTCAAATACCTATTCGTTTTAAGTTGTCATAATGTGACTGATAAAAACCTTGCAACGAACTAACTAAATACTGGCTGGTAGCATAAACGATTGACGTCATACTTACCAAAACAAGCCTATTATTCCGGACATCAATATCAATAAAGTAGAAAAAAAAACATGATGAATAACACTTCCACTACCAAAAAGCAGAATTAAAAGTCTTCACTACCGCAATATAAAACGCGCGACAGCTGTCGTGCAAAGCGAATAAAAAGTGCACTTACCTGGCATCGAACCTGACACCGGGCACTCGCAACCTGATACCTCAGTCTGGCCACCCCCTAGTGAAGGGTACTAGGACTGATGATACTAACTTTTACTCGCGGTTTCACCTGTTTTCTGAGAGCTTAACTTGTGCCAAAAATGTCGATATGGCTAGAATATGTATGGCTCTCTTCTAACTATTTTGCTGTGCCCATTGGGGTCCATAATTGTGACAATCATTTTATAGTTTCCACCTAATGTACATTATGAAATGCAATAAACGATATATGATAGGATATGACTACTACATATGAGATGACGTCAGATAGAAGAGTCATCATCTCCCGAGCCTTTTCCCAACTATGTTGGGGTCGGCTTCCAGTCTAACCGGATTCAGCTGAGTACCAGTACTTTACAAGGAGCGACTGCCTATCTGACCTCCTCAACCCAGTTACCCGGGCAACGCAATACCCCTTGGTTATACGTCAGATAGAAGAGTAAGAAAAAGATAACATGCTGTACCGACCCAAAATATAATTGGAAGGCATGTTCGTTTAATTACATTGCGTTTAGGCCACCAGTCGGTACAGAAAGCATGTTAGGTTATTCCTGTCTCTAAACCTACAAACATATGTAGTTATTCCATACCCACAACAATATGTTGTGGGTACAACAACAATATGTCTACAGAAAATGTGCAGTTGACTGTACACCTTGCAAACTCAAAATTACACGCTTTTTAATATGATCCCAAAACATCCATGTGAAAATCCTTAAACTCCTTTAAAAAGAAATATACGAAAACTACCACGTTATCAAAGTATATAATAATGTCGATGCGACGAGCTAGTAAAACATTTATGAGCTGTTTTGTAGTTTCATACATTCTATAGAGTACTTCATTTATGTATCCATGCAAAACATATTAGAACATAGAAAATTCAAACAGACATACCCATTTAGTGTCATGAGTATATCAGGAGATTTGAATTGATAAATCCCATTATTTTGTAAGTGGGTGGGGGCGTCTACTTTTCGACAAATCATGACGTTCTGAAATTAAAAAATTACACACACTGTTATTTCGAAATATATTAACCCTGCAAACCATTCCTTTTTTACTTCTTCACTCTTTCTTCTTCACACCTTTTTTAAACCGACTACCAAGAAGGTAATATATATTTTGCATATAAACTAACCTTTTTCCTCATTACAGGTACTACGAGACGGGGTCTATTCGACCCCGCGCGATCGGGGGCTCGAAGCCTCGCGTGGCCACTGCCGAGGTGGTCAGCAAGATAGCCCAGTACAAGAGGGAGTGTCCTTCCATCTTCGCGTGGGAGATCAGAGACCGTTTGCTCAGTGAAGGAGTCTGCACGTCTGATAATATTCCTAGTGTAAGTGATTTTTTATTATCCTACTTATATTATACTTATATTATAAATGTGAAAGTTTGTGAGAATGTATGGATGTATGTTTGTTATTCAATCACGCAAAAACGGCTGGACCGATTTGATTCAAATTTGGTATGTAGATAGGTGATACCCTGGATTAACACATAGGCTACTTTTTATCAACACACCACGTGGGCGAAGCCGCTGGCGGAAGCTAGTAATTAAATAAACCTGTTGTACACTGCTCAACGTAGGCCTCTCCAATGAGCGCCAACATTCCCGGCCTTGTGCAGCTCGCGTTCATCCACTGTCTGCCACCTTCTATAAATTATTTTTTTATGTGTATACTGTGCATCTGCATTTACATGTACCTAGTAAGGTTTTAATAGAAATAAATAGGAATCATGTATCTCAACTATTCGTAATAATTTTCTATAAGTAGTATGTTACAACTTTGATACAAAATAAGAAAAAGGCTCGAGTTAAACAGGGCGCCGTTAGGTATAGGCACCTACTGTATAAAATTTCATTTATAAATGAAAAGTTACATACACATAACACAAAATCTATCGGCAAAGGTAAGTAACCTTCTACAGTAAAAAAGTGCACACCTTAAATTTTTTTATAAACACCTCCACGCAACCGTACCAAAAATATCGAGATCAGACAGACGAACAGTTACACTTTACCGAAACGCCTTTCAAAAAGTATGAAAAATACGAAAGGGCGCCTCGTAAAATACAATGGGGTACTGCACC
Source organism: Helicoverpa assulta (assembly GCA_963856015.1). Lineage (NCBI taxonomy): Eukaryota > Metazoa > Arthropoda > Insecta > Lepidoptera > Noctuidae > Helicoverpa > Helicoverpa assulta. Next base: position 7,726,123 of record CAWLCW010000027.1, read on the forward strand.
ACCCCAGCTTGGCTGCTATATACAGGGTGCTATAACGCCTTATCTTTCCCCGGCACTATACAGGACTCCCCTTTCCCCCCCAAGTCCCCACCACTTGGCGGCAAAACAATATGACGTTATAACTTTTTTTTCTTCATTTTTTTTCCCTTTTTTGAATACAGGGACGCTCCCTACTGGGACATCCTTTAGACGTCGATACGTCTTCCGTTATAGAGGCTGTTCTTTACTGGAAAATTATTTTATTTTTAGTTATTTTGTTATAAAAACTACACAGCTTAACTATGTTTTTTTTACCGTAATCATATAACCTGGCTTATTTTAATGAAAACACAAGCATACCCGTATACTATACATCTTAATTGTGGACCATTCTTCAATTCGACTTCGAAGCTAAAAAAAATTTTTACTGTAGGTACATCATTTTATGTGACTTTCAGTCATTAAATATTTTGCTTTATCAAGTGAATGTTAAGAGCGAAATACTGTCATGAATGCTAACCAGCCATTTACCTAACTCTTTCATAGTTATAAAAAAGCTACAAAAACATAAAGACGCTATAAAAGTTAACGTAGCGCAAAAGATACAGTAATAACCGAGAAACTCGCAAAAATTACTCTGTTATTTTACGACCAGGACCAAGACTACTTACACAACACCCTTTAGCTACAAATGTCGCCCTCTCGAATACTTAACATAAATTAATTAAGATATTCGCACAATCATCCTGTTGGTGACGGTTTTAAGAAAAAATGAAAGCACATTAAGTACTCTCACCGAAGGAATATCGAGAAAAACATAATAACCGAAACAGAGGAAAAATCCTGAGACGGAAATACATATTTTTAATGAGAGCGAAAGAGTTGGCAAGCTATCTCTTTTTTCTACCATCTATAAAAGGGGGAAGACGGGGCGATTTTGACACGACATGAATAAAGAAAATATGAAGGCTTTTGTTGCCGTAAAAATTCCAGTACAGGGGATAAAGTCTTTAAGTTATCAGAGGGTACCGTTAAGGATCGTGAATATAAATATACAGCCAGGTAGGCATAATACGGCGTACGAGGGCGTCTGATGTCTTCGTATTTATCGAATATCGGGTTATATTGTGTTTACGTGGACTGCTTAAGAGGTGCTTACCCGCTGAATATATTAACGTCAAGAGATCGATTCGGTGGCGAACCGTCGCGTTTTATTAACCCGACGAAGGTGAACACTGCTTTAAATTATTAATATTCTAGTTCGTTAAAACTTTGCGTTGTTAAGTGCGATCGATATGGAAAAATATGTTCGTATTATAAAGAGCTTAAGCAAACAAAAGCTCTGTAACTATCGCTAAGTCTTTGCAGTAACGACCCTCGACAAAAAATGTTGCGTTACTAAACCTTGTTAACATTCATGCTGCTATTAATTCAGTGTTGCACTTTAAAACTGCATCTTATACATGAGCTACTAAAGTCTATTTTTATTTGTTGTTGTAGAATAATGTGGTGAGAGGGTCAATTGTCGTCACAGGGTCATATCGCGTCGAGCATGCGTTCCCGTAGCAAATCACTTCCGGGCCACTAAATCCAGGCCAAATTAATGCATTTAGCACGCTCCCGGGCCCTTTAACTGGGGATGACAACTTTATTTCATTGTATCGCGATATTTTCTTGTCACTTTAACATCAGTGACATGGACATCGTGATTTTTTGCTGTTAATGTCGACTTTTGGTTTAATGATTCATATTTCAAATAAATGGTTGGCTGTTGAAATAAAGTTTAATCATCGTATTTAATGTGATGCTTTTATTTTCGATGGTCTGCAATTTCATAAATAGTTTATATGTTAAATGTACAGTTTACCAATTTGTTATTAAATTCTGTCATAGTCAAAAATATTTGGCTACAAACTTTTTTATCACAACGCTTTAAAAAAAACTAAAACACAACCTATCCATTAAAACCCAAATATAAGTTCCAATTTCCACGCCATAACAAACTCAATAAATAGCTCGTTCAGAACACTGATTTAAAATATCATTACGGCTCATATCTGGAGATTCGGATCTCAGGGGGCCGGGAATATATCGGCGCGGCAACAAATTGTAACAAAAGCAGTCCGGCAAAGGAGATTATCTGAGATGACGCGTGCCGTGCACGTGACATGCATGTGGCCGATGATAGTCACATCCACCCTATACTTTACGAACCAAGCGAATATACAGCTTAAGGCGTTGAGTTAAGGTTTATTTTTGTTTGATGGGTGATGAACAGTAAAGCCACAGAGAATGACAGGCGAAAAGAGTTTTTATTCAAGCATGTTAAGGTAGTGTTTTGTGTTTACATTTTTTATATAAAAGTTACTTAAAACTAAGAAGTGTTGGAGGGAAATTAATACCACAATTCAAAGGATTTAAGGCTTATATTGATGTTGAGTGTGTAATCGGAAGAGCAAATAAATAGAAATGTCGGTTGTCTGACTGTTCTATGCTGCTAATATTGTTGTCACTTGCAGAATACCTTTGGGGTATCGTGGTACCCCAGACTAAACATATTAGTATTGTAAATCGCATTTGCAAGTATAAGTTACAATATTTAATGTTTTGTTATGTATGTTGGAAGACTTGTTCTCCTCGTTATGTATGTACCTACCTAAGTGACATTGTCTATCAGTAAAACTTTTTAAGGTAACTTAGAAATGGCATACCTAAGAAAATGAGGTATTCTTTACAGATGTAAGGCTTGTAAGTAAACCTTTTTACGTATACGCATAGGTAATTATAAACTACATAGATATAGATAGATAGATTTTTTAAGATTTTGGTTAAGTTTGGAAAATGAGAAAAACGGAATTACTATATCGATTTTTTAGTCAAAATATGAGCTTTCTTTTATTTTTTCTCTATAAAGAAATGATCAAATTTTATTACACCTTCCGCCCTAGGACTTACAAATCATTTCTACCAAATTCACCACAGACTTAGAACATTTCTACCACAACCTACCACCCACCACGTACCTTTCTCACAAAGATCCACGCCGACATATTAGTACCCCTTCAACGAGTTAATTACCAGGTTTGTACTCAATATAATGTAATAGCTACCCCCCCCCCCTCATCGCAGCCCCCGCGCACCCCCGCCGCGCAACACGTGTGATACCAATATGAGGTATTAAGTGCCTATTTATTACAAATCTCTCATTTCAATATGTGGGTGTAATAAAGTGGGTAATTTTTAGGAAATTTTTTCGTTTTTAGGGTTCCGTACCCAAAGGGTAAAACGGGACCCTATTGTTTTCGCTCCTCTGTCCGTCCGTCCGTCCGTCCGTCCGTCTGACACCAGGCTATATCTTATGAACCATGATAGTCAGAGAGCTGAAATTTTCACGGATGATGTATTTCTGTTGCCGCTATAACAACAAATACTGAAAACTAGAATAAAATAAATATTTTGGGGAACTTCCATACAACAAACGTGATTTTTTGCTCATTTTTGCTCTGGTACGGAACCCTTCGTGCGCGAGTCCGACTCGCACTTGGCCGGTTTTTTACTTTGGTTTCTTTATTATTTTCGCGATAAGTATGTAGAGTGATAGTCAATTTATTGACGGTAAATACCGTCATCATTGTAGAGTACATATGACATCACTCTACATATCCACAATGTTTCAAATACCTAAGTTTTACCCTGATATAAAAACTGCTTGGCGAACAGAATTATTTTTACATTTACAAAGCTTATAACGATAATATGATAGTTAACTTATTTCTGGAAGATTATTACACCAAAACCTCGATTCCAAAACGGTCAAAATCAAAACAAAACATTTTAACAGTTAAACATTTAAATTAATATTTTTTTATTTAGATATTTAGAATTTTCAAAGCAATCTAACTGTATTCTATTTACCCAAAATTCCTCAAATTGACTCCTAAACTAACATTCCCAACACAGTTACTATCAAACTAATTGGGTCAATATAAATCCAAAAAAAAAAAACTAAAAAAATTCTCTCAAAAGTACAGTGGGCCGAAAAATATTGACGTTGTTAGCTCGCCGACTTCGCTCGCCGGCTTCGCTCGTATAGGGTGAGTATCGGAGCGAGATAAGTATCGCTTGGAATCGAGTCGCCACGTGCGAGCAAAGCCGGGATATGCAATTTTTATATTATCCTCCTCTTATTATTATTGCTTCACAATTTTAGTGTTGTAAAGTGTTTTATTGTGTGTAATTTTCGGAGGGTTTTGGTATGGGAAATGATTTTTACTTATATTAAAAATATTAATATAAATAAAAGGATATACATATTGTCACCTCACCAACGGCAACAACGGTAAGAAATATAATTCTCTGCGTTAATCGCCAATTTCGCCAGCCAGTCAGCCTCCTCGTTGCCTCTTAAACCTCTAAGTAGGTATGTGCTGGAACCCATTGTTATAAGAGTGTAGCTTTCCAACAGTGAAAGATGTTTTCAAATCTGTTCAGAAGTTTCTTTCCAAATAAACAAACAAAAAAATGTTTCCCTTTTATTATATTAATACCTAATAAATTTAGCCCTCTAGATTCCTTAAAATTCTCTTGTACAACTATAAATCTACTATTAAAATACAACAGTAAATCAAACACATACATATATCATCTATTATACATGTGTACGTAGGTTTGTGTTCCTACATTAGCACAAAATCCCATCGCTGGCGGTCCGGTTCGGTGGAGTGATGCTGATCCCAAGCATAGATACCGCAGTACAGTTAGCATTACCACTCATTACATAAGTAAATAGATATTTATTTAATAAGCAAAGAAAAAAAATAATTAAACACGATTGATTAGTTACTTTTTTAATGTAATATTTTACAAATAAAACTTACTAGAATAATATGAAATCAGATGCAAAAACTTAGAATCGTTCAAAGTGTAAACAACCAATTGGCAAAAAGTTGGCCTACTGTCAGCCGATTGTTAAGTCTGCAGTGTGTGCTCTCTTATCTCCTTATTAAATACTAGCCGTTTTCCCGCGGTTTCGCCCGCGTCCCGTGGTAACTACTGCCCGTACTGGGATAAAATGTAGCCTATGTTACTCGTGGATAATGTAGTTTTCGAATGGTGAAATAATTTTTAAAAACGGTCCAGTAGTTTTTGAGCCTATTCATTACAACCAAACAAACAAAGTTTTCCTCTTTATAATATTAAGTATAGAAGAATAAAATGGTTTTCAAAAGTAAATGACAAACTGTGGCATAGCTTATTCTGCAATCCGTACCCAAAATCCCATGATCAGTAGCAATATTAAATAGCGATAACATCACAGATACTAGATAAGATACAACTTGTTCCGACATATTGCCCTGTTCCAGAGTATTAAGCGATTACTGCACGGGAGACTAATATACGGTGTTCCGAGTATTTAATGAATATTAAGTACCGTTCCGACATTTTGGAACAGGTATTTTATGGTGTAAGCTATTTGTTTTATTGATTTTGTGAGCCATCTGGAACAATTTTAATGGTTATCATGTATTTTAATAAAGTACTTATAAGTTGAAATTTCACAATGTTCAAACATTGTAAGATATTACGTTCTGACCACAGTTTCAGCCGCGTTCTGAGATGACCTATTTTACCGGTCAGTTTCAGTAGAATCCATTTCATAATTTGGTCTGAAAGTGTCACAAACATACATACATCCATACATTCTTAGAAACTTTAGCGTTCAGAACATTAGTAGGATCATCAGTTACAGTAACATGTTTTAACCAAAGCTTTAAAATATAATAACTAACTCTGTAGTGCCGTTCAGAGTACAATCTCACTAAAAAGTTTTTATTCTTTCGCTTTAAAAAAATAAAACAATTGACCTTTCAATTTCACTACTCAACTAGCCAGCAAGAAGCCATCACATCAGCTACACAAACAAAGCCTATATAAATCTACATAAATCCAAATTGTAAGTTTAAGCCAGTGAGAGTTCTCCACAAGGCATTCTTAGAGCGCTCTCGGGTGGCTGCACATCAAACGAGATACTCATAATCAGATGTTTAGGTTTTCTTTGATAACCGACATTAGCGTCTTCACGGAATTTAATTTGTTTTCACTTGTCGCACAAGATGCTTCTGATGTTGAGATGAGATGATGAAGGTTGAATAATTACCTCTAGAGTTGTTGGTGAAGGTCTTGGGAGGCCTAAAAATGTCGCAACTGGATCATCTGGTGTCACCTATAAGCCTTTAGACTGAGTAAGAATAATCAAATAGAGGCTATCTATGGTGTAGTAATAAATCGTTAAAATATTTTTGGTGGCATCAGAATTTATTTTTATAAACCTACGTCACATGTTTGGCATTTTGACATTTTGTCCCGATTGTTTATAAGTTTGTGTACAAATCGCAAAAGTTTAAAAAACATTTACCGTAGACAAGACTTTATTCACAGTTTTTTTTCCATTTACACTTTTAATGAAAAAAAAAGCATTTACGCTTTATTTACAAACTTAAACTACTTTACTAAATAAAAATACTATAAACAAAACATAAAAACAGAACATTGATTAGGCGTCGAAGTATTCCTCCGCATCACTGTCCTCCGGAAACGTGCCCAGAAGACTGGCTGCATTTAATTTTAATGATGTAAATGCAGCCATAAATCAAGGTTTTATATAGAAAAAATAACTTTATTAAGTATATATTATTATCAGCCAACACTGAAAGCAGCTGCCTACAGATTTCAGCTGACTTAATACAAATGTAAATGAAATTACAGTTGAAAACCAAATCCACGCAAAATCCCTGCAATCGGATGCGCCAATCAGTACAGTACAAATGTACATTATCAAATCAATGGAAACACGATTTGTTTATGAAATGGCTAAACAGTTTGGCTCAACAACTAACGGGCTAAACAAGTGTAGTCGTTTAGTTAAAATCTTATTTCTTCACGGTGGGGTGAGCCCCGGCTGTCGGACTCACACATATGCTCTGAGTTTTACGCAGTTTTAATTTTAATCCTGCAGTGGATGTTGGGGGTATGAATATTAAGTGGTTGTTATTAATGATGTTTTTTATACGTTTTTGGAGAACTAAATAGAGATGTAACTAATTCTACATACTTCTAACCGTTTAAAGTTTCAATATTAACTTAGGTATTTGTATAAGTAGAAAATCGTTTTAAAAGGTTGACATTTTAATTACATATTTAAGATAGCAGTAAGCGTTATTACAAGCTACTCAAATGACGAGAAATATTGCTAGGCTACTACTTATATTCAAGAAAATACAAAGTAACTTACATACATATCAGTGTTTGGACAGAATTGCAAATATTTATGTGAGTAGATATAAATAATATCTTTATCCTTATAACTAATCCTTTCAGATACAAACATATGTATCTAAAACACCTACATTAATAGCAACCGCAACACTAATCACGAACCAACAACTCTAATTTCCCCACCAATTACAATCTTTAGGCAAACATCGTATGACCACTGCGAGCTGATTTAGTTGGCCGCAAAGCGTTCAATATCGGCCGTACGGCTGACTATCGGCCACTGGGCGGCGCGTTATTGCGGCCGGCCGCTATTGGAAGCCGCGGGATCGGCCATTCATTAGACAATCTATATTAGCATTCCAAACGGGTATTGTGTTTAGGTGTAGCCGGAATTACGATTGTTTCAAAAGGTGCGTCAACCGCAGATTATTGTGGTTTTGGTTATAATTTTAAATGGACATAAACGAAACTATGTGGCAGTGTACTTAACAGTCAGGTGTATACTGTCCTAGATTTCTTTATGTTAGTATAACATTGCTTCTAAATGATTGCATATACAGGGATACATTAAGTTTATGACACAGTAAAGTGACGTCATGTCAAAATACGTCTTGACGATATGTCTATAACAACACTTACATAAAATCGCAACATAAATGTCCTTGTGAAACTAATTAAGAAAATGAGGGTGCTTCAAGAAAACTAACGCAAAACGGACTTCAACAAACAACACCCAAATAAACCAACACTCAAAACAAAAATTTTAAACATTTACCAACAATTTCACAGATGTCAACGCGACCCCTTACCGTAGAAAAACTGTTGACAACGCGAAATCGTCACTCAAGCGACAATAATACGTTCCGATGTAAATCAAAATTCATAGTGATTGCCACCCCAGCGAATGTGAGTTATGACTTATTACCCCAGACACTAAAAGACCCACTTCTAATAGCCCCTGTATGTCCAAATGACATGATGTGTTGTCACCTTTGTTTGCTAGTGTTACTGGATTGTGGTGTCTTTATTTATGAAGTGAGTGGAACAGTTTTCATTTATTTGAGAACTTTTTACCTGAGTTCGACCAATAGATAGGTATAGGATTGTCTTTACAATTTAAGACCCACTTCTAATAGCCCCAGTATGTCTAAACGACATGATGTGTTGTCACCTTTGTTTGCGAGTGAAACTGGATTGTGGTGTCTTTAATTACGTTTTCAAAAGGACAGGTCTTTTTTTGTTTTTATCTGGGTAATTTTGAGTTTCATCAATGGACAGTCTTTGGATTGTCTTTGCAATTTATCATTTCATCATCATCTACCTAGCCTTTTCCCTACTATTTTGAAGTCAGCTTTCAGTCTAACTAGATGCGGCTTATAATATGCAATTAGCAATTTATCGTATACAGTACTCTTAACATCGTATAAAAAGCTCTGATATTTTTGGCGTAGTAGCGTAAAGATATTTTACAAATTCAAAAGTTACTGTCCCGAATTTCACAATTTTAATCAAACCAATAATCCTCAATTACAACCACCAACACCAACATCAAAACGGGACAAATCCCATCAAATCCTTACCTTATGGCATCTCTACAGCTGCAGTCCAGCAGTGTCCCGTTCCATCCCCAATGATATTTATTATAATTTTATGCGCCGTCCCTTTGTGCGCTAAACGATGTCCTTGTCGCGTTTAGTTGTTCCGAGGGGTATTAAATGTAATAACTGAACTATCGATATATTATATCTCGTGAATAGTAATCAGATTTTTTTTAGTGACTGTACAATTAGTATCAAAAATGGCTGAACAAATATAAATTTTCAAAGGTGACAACTTAGGCTCGAGGCTCACGAATAACTTAAACTTTAGTTTTTCTTAAAAGAACTGTTTAATGTGAAATTACACGTTAAAATTTATATAAACTGTTGTTTTAAGTAAATTGAGGTTTTATTGTCGGTGAGCTTAGCCATGAAGGAACATATATTCTTAATAATACAAACGTCATTTACTCGTCATCCTTAACTTCAAAAAAAAATTGATATGTACTCTGGTAGTTATCGGCGACATGGTGTTTGGCTGTTTTGAAAATTTAGATTTTTAACCGTCTTCCTAAAAAGGAGGGTTTTCAATTCGTAAGGATCTTTGTTTATTTTTTTTATAAATTTTTATGTATGTTCACCGATTACTCATAGAAGCTTGGACCGATTCGAAAAATTATTTTTCAACTACTTTTTGTGCTGACTGTACAATTTTGATGTTATAGTGTCAGTTGTATGTAATTACTGTTTGTTTAATGCGGTCTTCGTGTGGGGTTTACGGTGTTCGAAATTATTGGTTTTATTATATTAGGGGTTAAAGTATGAAATTGCCGTTTTATTCTAGTAGGTTTTTGAATTGCCATAGAGTCTTCATGGTTTGAGGTTTTCGAATGAAACTTTTTTCACGTGGTTTCTGTGATGTTCTTCTTTTAAAAAATGTGAAACATTTGATTATCGATGTTCAATTGTTTTTGTTATTCAACTTAAACAAGAAAGATGGACACTGCGAAAATTTGAGTAATTTTTGAATATGAATTCCGACGCGGAAGTAAACGGCAGAAACAGCCCGCAATATCAATGCTGCATTTGAAGAGGTGTCTGCTAATGAACGCACCGTGCGATTTTGGATTAAACGCTTTCGTGGTGGAAACTTCGACTTGAAGAACGAGCCATGAAAAAGACCGCCTGACAGGTGATTAACGAGAAATTAAGAGAGACGGTGAACGCCGATCCTAGTCAAACTACCCAGATACCCAGCCGAAGACGAATAATGTTGAAAAAATTAGCAGTAAAACAGCCACGACTCATGAATCGACCTTCACCGTTATTGCTCCATGACAACGCGAGGCCTCATACAGCAAAAGAAACCGTTTTAACTCTTCAGGAACTGCAGTTGGAAACTATTCGTCTTCCTCCATATTCGCCAGACCTTGCTCTAACGGACGACCATTTTTTTTTGTGATTTGGACAATTATCTGCGTCACAAGAAGTTTCTTTCCAGGAGGCAGATCAAAATTCTTTCACACAGTTTGTGCAGTCTAGATCCTCAGAGTTCTATCGTAACGGCATAAATGACCTTCTTATTAGATGGCCGCAATGTATAGATAATAATGGCAACTATTTTGATTAAATAAGTTTGTTAAAAATTAAAAAAAATTACAATTTAGATTTTCAGTACAAATCGGCAATTTCATACTTTAACCCCTATTATTAATGTTAAGTTGTTTCGTTGTTGGATTGGAGTTGCGCTTTTGATTCTGGTTTCGCGTAATTGGCATACTGAATTCCTTTGTTTTTAACCGACTTCCCAAAAAGGAGAAGGTTCCCAATTCGTCTTGACCCTTTCTTTTATCTATGTTAATGTTATCATATAACAAAGGTGCCTATTCGCAAACCTATAAATCCCTGAGACAAGACAAAAACACATTTCGAAACGAAAGTCCGTAATCTTTCACTATATCCTTTTCAATACAAAGTTTCAGACTCGGACTTTCATTTTTAGTGATAAAAGTTAATCTAGTTACGGCTGACTTCAGGCTCTAAGTAACAAAAAAACTACAACATTTCCTACCTATGTATGTTACAATTCAATAACACAAAACGAAAAAATATAAACTGTAACTTAAAAGAAAAAAAACCGTTGCAAAGTTGTCATTCTGATTCACTCGAGCGTTCATCCCCGTGCCGTTTTTAATAATACACTATTATATTATTTTAATAATAATAATTCTGACTATTATTGTCATTAAAATCATTATTATCGACAAGAAGCCGGTTCGCCAAGTAAACACAATTGACTTTTGCCATTTGGTTGGGTCACAAAGATTTCAGTTTTTAATTATATTGACCCCAGTATGTTTTCTCTTCATTATTTTGCCATATTTCACACTTAATAGTATTCTTTAGTTTGTAATGGGAAGTGTTTTAAGCCAATTATTTATTTTAATATTGTTCTTTATCTGAAACACCGTTTGTTAAAGATGCACAAGAAAAAAATATTTTACTTACTTAATTAAAGTAATTATAAATTTAGATTACATCTATACATACCTACTACATTTACGTAACATATCTACATAATTGGTATGTACCTACGCTACGTATTATTGGAAAATAACCACGGTAGATGTTCGAAAAAGGAAAATTGAACGGTCAGCTTAAAGAAAATATCTGATTTATATTCAAATACGTACCCTTACTAGTTAATTGTTATCGTATCACCGTATCGTGTATTTTTATCACCGAAGAAATTATTTCGTCACACGCCATTCCCTATTATTTCATGGCGACCAAAACCGACAAGGCGACACCCGTATCTTCACAAAAATATAATATACACATAAATCAATAATCAATTTTACGCCAACGAGAACGGTCCGAAGTATTTTTGTAGGGATTTTATTATTCTGGCGACATATCTAGTGGAAAATCGCGTCCTGCCGCCATGACGAGAAAACGCGGGGAAATCACACTTATTTACGAATGTAGGCTGTAACAAGGAGTTTGTATGCTTCGACTGATGCTTGCGTACCGTGAATACGTTGTTTGGTCACTTGATTTACCTGTTGTCCGATGTTGATTTAACTTTGTTTATGGAGCATTGAACTTTATTGTATTTATTGAACATTGTTAACTATTGTAAGGAGGAACAATGTACTTAATCATCAATACCGCCTTGCTAACGTCTCTAATCAAGTGTCAGATTGCTAAAGCTATTCATCGTAATCAATGAAGTTGGAAATCTCCCAAAATATTTAGACGTATCTAACACCGTAAAGGTCAATACGAATTTCAATTTAATGGCAAACAATACATCTTAAAGGCATTTACACGATCACCCCACCTATGAGAACTAATAATAAATCTCTGCATATCATTTCACCCTCAAACGATTCAGAATACACTATTGTAGGTCGATCACATCGCCTTAAGTTAATACGAAGCATTATTGAGTGCCAACAGCCGCCCCCCACCGCGCCACAAAGCGCAGACGTATTGACAAACTGCCTATAATTCCTATAAGTCTCAATCAAACAATGCCATTTATGAACTCCTTACGTTATTGACCTATTTCTTTGGCACAATAGTACGACAATTTAATTTAAATTTCGAATCGTGGGAATCTCTCGAATTAACTGCAGTTTTGACTTGAGCTGTCATCTCGTATGGGCGGGAAAGTTTTTTTTTTTTCTAAGCATTGGGAGGCGGTGTCGTGGTTTCCACGGGGCGGTGTGCGTTCGCTTTCTTGTCCTGCAAATCTTTTGTTGATTGATGAATTTAATTGTAGTTTCGCACATTCTTGTTTAATTTATTAATGGGTCACTTTTATTTGCAATTATTTGAGTTGCAGAGCGACAAAAGATTTTGTGAATTCAGTTGACTTTAGTAGAGCGTAGCAAGTATTGTGTATTTATCTTTAGTTTCTATTAAAACTTTTGCGAACACTCCGGACGTCATTACCCATTATTGCAATATCAAAATGGCTGCTGAATATCTTATGTAAAGAAAACGTTTTCTATCCTACAATGATTATTGTCGTATATTCTTGAATGCAAGTAAAAGTATAAACAGCGAGTAAAAAATCAATTTCTAATCCATATTTCCTACACAAAATAGAGCAGCACGATACACAAAAACAAAAAAAAATATGCACTCCAATTTCAAAAATATCGATTACCACGCATAAAAAGTGCAAAAGACAAAAGGGCATAATCAATGCCGCGAATAGAGGAATAGAGGTGCGCATTTGTTCGCTTAGTCCGCGAAACGAAACACGATGTCAAGGAGCCTTTCTCTGGAGTGGAGTCAGTGACTCACCCAAAATATTGACTCGCAAAGTGCCGCCTTTGGCTCACAATAGACACAGCAGGTTGTCCTTTGTAGACGACCCTTCTGTACCCAACAATACCGGAGTAATGCACCGCTTTTTATTTTTTGCACATTAAAATTGTGAGTGGAGTAAACGAGCTTCGAATGGTGGAGAAACTCTTTGGATTTTCTTTTTTTTTTATTTTTGTGATGTAATTAGTGTGGGGCTGAAGTCGTAACATTGATTTCCAAAAATGTATTTACTCTTGAGTGTTGTGTATGTTCCTTTTAAAGAAAAAAAAAATATGATAAAAAATCATTTTAATACTAAATGGAAACTTAAAAAATAATAGTCCTATACTAAAGTAGGAGTAATTTCTATGTTTCATAATTGATAGTCGCTGATACTAGATTTAACTAATGCCTAAACTAAAAACAGTCTCTATAGTCTAACAAGAAGCAAGATGGAATAGTACAAAAAATAAACAAATAAAAAAAACTTTAAACAAGAAATCATATTACCGTTAATAAAAAACTTATGCAGCAATCAGAGAAATCGAATCGATCAACAGGGAACCCTCTATTTGCGCGTTCCGTTTTACACAACGCTCCGCGCTTTACAAGATGGGTCTCGCTAAATAAAAAAAACGCTCTCTAAGCTTATTGAAAAGTATTCTCGCCCTACGTTCACGGCGTCTGAGCAAATATAAGATAATTTTCGCGCTTCACCTCACCCGGTATTTAGGGGGCACCTTTCATACTTTTTACTGTGCCGTTTGATAGGTACCAACGCGACACGGAACGTTCTAATGTAATTTATTTTGTATTCAGAATGCGACGCGTTGTATCGCCGCGAAACGCTCTGATTGGCGGTTTGATTTTCTTCTTTTTATATTTTGTGGAAATATAAAACTTCCAAAAAATACTGACTAAAAAAAATAAATTTAGGTATATACGTTAAATTCAGTAAGTATATTCTATTAGTTCAGTCATAAGAATAATCTAAAGCTATGAGGTACTCTACAAGGTGAATAAATTGCAGGGAATATACATTCATATACCTATAGTAGTGATCTTTTTGATGGCAGTCAAATTATATGTGTAACAATTTGAAAGACCAACGCACAGGTATCATGTAAAACATCGTACCTAAATAACGTGGGACAATTTAACCTTTACTAGCATTAGAAAAGATTAAACACATAAGCGGACATTAATCCCAAAACTCAAAAACCGAACTCAATAAAACTAATTTACCATAAACAAGATTCCTAACCATAAAAACTGCATTTAGAACTACTCGAATGAAATGAGCACGTATTGTCGATGGTACATTGTCTAAGTGAAGTCTAAAGAAAATTAATTCGTGGCCACATATAATAAACATATTTACTAAAAGGGTTATTTACTAATTGGTGTATTAGTCGAGCACAATCGTCGAAACAAGTCAATCGGTGTGTATGATTCGCATTAAGGGACTGTTTACACGTTTGTACTTTGCGCAGTTTGTTTTTTTTTTTATAAACGGACAGCGCAGACGGTTTTCACACATGGCCACACTTTCCCAACGGGTCACTTATTATATAGGTATGTGTATGCGTAATGAAATCCTGTTATGGGTATTGTTTTTGGATCGAAAATATTGAAGTACAGCGGTTATCGCTGTTTATTTGTAAAAATTGTTATATAAAAATATTTTGTGGGGGTAATTATTATGCGTTAGCGTGATGTAGCAAATTTTCAATAAGCATAATTTTCCTTTTTCACATCGAGTACATCGTAAGCAGTCCTTTTTAAGTTGTTGAATCTTCTTTTGTTATTCCTTCGAATCATTTATTAATTATTTTTCTCTATTTTATAATAAACGAAGCAAAATTGCTCTGTTGCCAATTAATAAGCAGAATAACAAACAAATAAGTATCTAATTGGCTCGAATCATTGATTCTTTCAAAGCGTGCTTTCTTCGCAAACGTCTTGTTAAAAATTTCCATTTCATTTGTAAGAAAACTTCAACCCTTTCTAGTTATTTTTATTTTCTTATTATTTAATTTCGTAGACGTCAGCCGTTTGACTTTTAATTATGCGTCTCGTTATACTTTTCTGATCGAATAAATCTTTCTAAAAGTTTTAATACATCTTTATGATAAATAGAATAATTGTTACTTTTTTAGGTTAAACTTTGAATAGACGAGACACAGAGATTATGTTTCGTTTCAAATGATATTTTTTGAATACTATAGGTCACTTTTCTTTTGATAGAGCCATAGTTTTTTACTGAATTGATACCAACCTCATCTAAATACACGCTACAACAATTCAACATTCGAACTGTCAACAACACTAATCATAGACGCGAATAAAAAATAATAAAAACAAAAACAGCGTTCGTTTTTCAAACGTGGCGCGCTTTCTCGGTCCATCGGGCATTCCGTCATATGCCAGTCACGGCGGTGCTCGGACCACCGCGGGTCGTGTCTCAGGTTACCGTCTATCGTCTTACCTTGCCTTCCTGCCCTACGTCTAAGTTACTACGTGGCGTCATATGCCGCGGTGACAGTTGGCGAGGTGATATTCGGTTTTGTTACATATTTTTGGGAATTTGGGTGGGCTGGAAAAAGAAAGCATGAGTTTGGCAGGTCGAGTTAATTTTGGATGCTATATGAAAGCTAATGAAAGCTTCTTCAACGCAATACCAATACGACTCTTCTAATACGACAATTAGTCTATGTAATTGTAACTTACTGTCCTTATGTACAATTTTCCTGGCGCATTATTCTATGTAAGTACATACTTATTTTCTAAGAGCAACCCTAACTATGCCATGGCTAGGCAAAATTAGAATACCTTGCAAACCTCTTTCGCCGTTGTTTTATTTTTCCAATTCGGTCTAAGGGCATCCAGGTCATCGCGCCAGCTTTTTTAGAGCGGTCACACGCATTTTAGGCACGATGTCTAATCCTTCATAATTTGAGTTTTTAGAGGAAAAAAGTTAAAAACTACACAAATAGTTTCATCAGACTAGCCTAGATCTTCTAGTATCGAAGGTCCCACCTGATTGATTGGTCCTATTAAAGAAAGATGGAAAGGAGTTAAGACTATTTACCTACTCACGCGAAATGACACTATGTACATTTAAGTAAGTGCTGTGCAATTTCTTTGATTTCACAAAACCTTTACATTTAAACCTGTTTTATATTCCAAACACCAACAAACGGTATAATTCTTTATAATCAATTTTAGATCACGCCCTTCCGATCGCGTGTCATCACTGACTTTTATTATAAACACGGGTATCATGGCACAGGCGCTCGCATACTGCCAATAGGTTTTATCCTTATTTTGTGATCAAACCTCAACCTTTCTCATTAATCCAAGTGATTTCTGGGAATTTGATCGATGTTCGAAAATGGGTCATTTTTTCTTCTGGGAAGTTTGGCCTGATCAAGTTACGTCAAAGAAATGTTTAACGAACATTTTATAAAATCACATATCACATACACATAACTTGGATTTCAAACTTTCATTTTTAACAAGAATCTAGGTAGCAGCAATACTATTTCAAGATGAACATCGTTGAATTTAATCTTAGATAGCCATTCCCCATTTACATAACAAAAAAGACCACTTCAATACTGTAGCTATGGCTTGGCATAATCGACGATTATACTAAGCCTCAGTTTTCCATTAACCAAATAGTAACTTCTAACTTAACATATAGGTAAATTAAATTTTTGCCTATTTTTTCTAAATTTATTGTACAAAATTAGCGCTCTTCCTTTACCAAAACCAGAAAACAGATCACCTAACAACCTTCATATCACAGGTCTCCTCCATCAACCGAGTGCTCCGCAACCTAGCAGCCCAAAAGGAGAAAGCGAACAACCAGCAACCGTCTCCCGACTGCTCAACTCCTGTGTACGAGCGGCTCCGACTCCTGGGGGCTCCAGGCGCGACCCCAGCGTGGCCGAGAGCCCCTTGGCCAGCGCAGATCGACGCTAGGACTCCGCCCTACCAGCTGCATAGCCTCAGTCCAGGACCTCAGGCTATCAGCTGCAACGGAGGGGATATGACGGCGATGAAGAAAAGTAAGTGGATTTTCTTTCCTGTTCGGTCGAAATAGTTTTATATGTTGTCTATGGTGTATCCGAAACGGGTATTGTGAGGAGACTCGGTTTCCAAAAACTGAAACTGTCGCGTTAAGATAAATGTTATTTTTGTTTTCGTGTATTGGTATTGATGAACCTACAGTTTCTCTAAGTTTAGATGCCCTTTGTAATATGATGATAATATGATCTGACATATGATATGATAATATGAATAACATTTGCCGAGATATACCTACAGAAGTTCATGACTTCTAAAGTCAAAGTAATGACTTTAGATCTGTTAATCATAAGTCTTCTTTGACACTGAAGTCTATCTCAACATACGTGTTTTAAACCAAAAACTACGTAAACACACATCAGCCGTTATGCATAAATCGCAACGTTACCAAAACCAAACATACGAGTACACATAAAGCGCATAATATATGCACACCTCGGCTACCAACAGCAAATTAACAGAAAAAATAAAATCGCGCCATAGGGAAGCGTGCGGCGGCCGGTCACACAGAGAACAACGCAACAAAACTTTTTCACCAGCATTTTGATAGTCGATTTGCGGCTCCCCTAGTGTGAGGGCGAGGGGGTGGCGCGCGGGGAACGGGGACCAGCCCGCCTACGGCACCGTCAAAAACATTACTCTGCCCATCCGCCTGGAAGATTTAATTTTCATTTTTATCTGAAACATCCCCCTTTGTAGTGGTCTGTACTCTGTATCCAATTAGGTAGCTTTGAGAATTTTTCTGGTATACCCACATAGCTGCAGCTTTTAGAGATATGGAATTTTTAATTTCGATTCTCGACAACCAATTAGATATAAAGCGATTTGTGTGATGTCTTAAACAAAAGAACGATGATGTTATTTTGTAGCGAAAGCCGACGCTTTGTGTAAAGAATTTTCATAAAAATATATTGCCATATTTGGCTATAAGTTGAAATCATTTTACAGCAATGTAACTTAGCATATATTTACCAACTCATCTATTTGCGTACCAATCCCACAAGATCATATGAAAAGTACAATAGGAAAGTGGCACTGTCACCAATCATCGGTACTCACACAGCGTGAAAGTGGCGGCAAAGTAAGCTGATAGCTTATAGCCGATAACCAGCCCACCGGCCATGTCACGGCCGATCGGCCGATACCCTGACACCTTCACGGAAGGCATCATCAGAATTATAATAACAATTTAGTTATTTGTTTCTGGTATATTGAATTACTAAAGCAAAAGTTGCGGTAAGAGTTTTTTTTATGTCAATGTAGTTTGAATAAGATTGATAGGTGTGATATTCTAGTAAAGTTCTAGAATGATGCAGTTGGCAACGTGACAAGGTTTCTAAATGGTTTCTTTCGGAGGTGTCGATTTAAAGTACTCCAGATAATATGTTAGTGGTAGGTCTAGTATTGATTTACAACAAAATTTTATTCGTTTTAAAAAATGGGTACGCTCCCAGTTGACAGCGATGGGGATGAATTTTTTGACGCTTTTTAGATATAGTGTTTTTTTTTTTTATTGTTTTACTAGGATAGTTTTTTTTTTTGTTGTAAATATCCATGTATATAACTATGTAAATAAAATGACATTTTAAAAAAAGTTTACACCTATTTTGATTCTTCAGAAAAACATACTCGATTATTATAATTTTCAAATGTGTTACTTTTATAAGCATTACGTATTTAACCGACTAACTAGGTACCCAAAAACGAGGAGGTTCTCAATTCAGGTTTATATTTTTTGTTTGTTTGAGACCTATTAAATTGAGTACACCGGCGCATTGTTACTATGATCCCTTTGTAAAACCATTTACCAACAGTTCGTAGGTATGCCACTGGCAAATAATTGGCAAAGTGATGCCCACGGCAATACTTGGGCAAAGACTTTATGCTACAGAATAACAAAGCTTTGCCTAATCCCACTCACCCTTGACACCTTTGTAACTGTTCACTAAATTGTCTATTGTTTTAGGCTAATCGTTTTGATACTATCTCGATTGTAAATGGAGTTCTAAGATGAGATTCAATTGGTTTTTTGTATGTAACGCCATTTTCACTGATTTATTCTGCAACTCTTATAGGTCAATCTTATTAGAACTTGTATAGAACATAGAACACTATTCAGAACTTCCTAGAACATTATTCTAACTAGAACATTATTCTAATATCCTAACTAATATTATAAATGTGAAAGTAACTCTGTCTGTCTGTCTGTCTGTCTTTCTGTCTGTCTTTTCTTCACGCCTAAACTACTGAACCGATTTGTGTGAAATTTGGTACAGACATAGTTTAGAACTTGAGAAAGGACATAGGATAGTTTTTATTACAAAGAAATATAAAAATAAAATTTATTCCGGACATATAGCGCCATCTATTGGTCAAACCAAAAATCTGCCGGATGCCACTTTGCCACGCGAACGAAGTCGCGGGCAGAAGCTAGTTTTATTATAATACACATACCGGTGAAAGGACAATGGAAATGCGAAATGTTTGGATGTTGGTCTACTCCCCCTCTAGTAACGAGTCATACATCATTTGAAAGGTCTTTTCAAGAGTTACATTTTGTATTATTAACATACTACTTACCAATTCTTAGTACTTTAGATGTTAGGACATGTTTAAGGGTTTATCGATAGTTAGTTTCAAGTTCTTAGATTTCTTCTCTAGTAATGAATTATATATCACTGGAAAGGCCCTTTTAAATAGAACATTTCGTACTAAAATACCTCTAGCAAATTGTCAGTACTTTAGAAGCTACAGCAGATTTTAGATATAGTTATTATTTCACTAAACACGTTCTAACTCCCTAAATACTAACAAATGACAATCGCCGCCATACAAGAAAATACTCTACATAACACAAGCTTTCTATTGATATATCACTTAATGCTAGAGGAGAGGTAGACCAAAACGCTCATTGTCCTTTCCATTTGTCTCTATTATTTTCATAACTGCGGTAACTATGTCACTCATCTACATAAAAAGTAACCTAAACCGTTCCTCAGTCATTATCTGACACTAAAAGATTTTTTCAAAACGGACTCGATAGCTGATCCAATATTTTGTCCTCCGTGGACACAGACTCTTCAGCTTTATAACATTAGTATATTTATAACTACTTCAGTCCCCAACTGCATAATAATTAAGTGGTAGTTGAAAACAATCATGTCATATTAAGTATCATAGTAAAATCTCTTCGGTGATAAGCAGTGTAACAAATGTTATTTGCGACCCCTCGCTAGACCCCCTAATTTATGAAGTGTGGTGCAATGATGACCCCATGAAGCCGTAATGGTGTATGTTTAAGCCATTTCGTGGACACTTTCGTTTGTTTATTGAATAAGTTATGTGTTTTGTAGTACAAGTCATTATTTATTGCAAAATGTATTGATTGTTAGATAAATTGTTTTAGGTTCTTAAACTAGAATAATAAATGCAACTTATTTACTGTCTCTCTGCCGTGCTTTCACGCCAAAACTACTAAACCTATTTAAATAGTACACAGTTTTGTGTCTGAGTACAAAGATATAGCCTACGTTTCATACGGCTGCAGGAGGTAGTTTCCACGTAAGCCGCGGTGAAAATCAGAGAATATCGAACTGGAGTGTTTTTCATACACGTTTTCAAACTCTATAGGAGGTAACACACTTAACATAGTCTACGTAACGACACTCTTACAAACCATCCCGTTTGGGCAGACTATGCTAACCACTACATAGCTTTATCTCCAAACTTCGAGCCAAAGACTCTTCTAAGCAAACATTTATAAAGACATTGACACTTCTTAGACGAAAAGACCAATATATATCACCTACTTTCTAACAAATAAGATTTTCACAAACAAGCAAGGTCAAAGGACTTGCCGCTGAATAAATCCATTAAGGGGCGAAAACTAAATAAAACGTACTGAATAAAAGGGGGGTGAAAAGGTCCGTGATAAAATGAGGAAAGGGGATAGATGTATACGACTCAAGGTGTGGATGAAAAGGATAGCGGCCAGTCTGGACTCTTAAGATAAGGGAAGAAAAATGTCGCAAGATATTTATTCGCGGGGTCCCGTGAATAAATGGTTATTATGGGGCTCTGTAGTAGTAAATTAGTGAGATGTATGGCCTTGGTGTTGAATATTTATTTATTGGACACGTAAGTTATTGTCCTTAACGTTTTTGTGGTTGCGGGGGATTGTCGGTTATTTACGGTTGTCATTTGTTGGATTGGGAACTGTCGTCTGTGGTGCTGCCAACTTTCGCCAACCTTACCTTCTTATTTTTGTGAACATAGCATTTTATATTTTAGTACGTGTCATATTCTACCTACGGAACCTTAATGCTTTTTTTCGATAAATATATTTATGAAGGTGGGTCGTAAAGGTCATCATACTTATACATACAAGTGCATAGTTAGATACAATAGTTCGTAGTGTTCGTCGGATTATGATTGTGAGTCAATGCCCCAGCCACCAAAGCTATTATTTGAGACGGACGGACAGATATCTGAAGAATCTTCTTCGAAAGATCCATTTATAAACTCTTTTAGTGTATAGTTTTCTTTGAAATTCAGGGAAAACCCCCATCTATATTATTAATTTTATGGAATTTAAGATTTTCCTTTAAAATAAATTAATAATCGTGTCTTATATGTTTTAGGATCCTGAAGGAAATTCGTAAGCCTGAATGTAGCTTACAGCATTATAACACTATACCTATATAATTCAGTTCAGTTGATTATTTTGTTCGTAATAGTTTAGCCTGCCATTCGAATCCAATATTTTAGTAGTAGGCAAGTTTCGAAAAGTGAAACGTTACCGAGTAATAAACCTTATAACATTTTATCACCAAAGAAATAATAAACAGTTGGCCCATCAAAGTATAGTCTCCATGGAAAAAAAATTTTGCTACCGACGTTACTCCACACTATCCGTCAGTTGCACAAAGCTCCATTAAAGTTAAAGCTTCATTAAATCTATTGCTGACACTTTTTATATTGTTGACAAAGAAAGAGTCAGCGATAGATTTAAAGAAGCTTTAACTTTAATGGAGCTTTGTGCTACTGACGGTATATCACAAAACATTGATTTCATAATCCGATCGAACAAACATTATACACACACAATTCACAATCAACATTAATAACCCTAAATGGTATCAAACCAGACGCTTATGTACTACATAGCCTCATATGCTTGCCGCGGTATGTCGGCGAGTTCAAAGCGAAGCGCGCCCAACCCTTTGATCTGCCGCATATAAGCTTACATGCAAACCTAGTACATATAGCCCTTCTATTTCGGTTCGTCTTAGGGTTAAAATATCTTTTGAGATATATATGAGGGTCTGTTTCGGGTGTCTAGTGAATTCATTTGCTTGTGAGCATTAGATATGAAGACGTTTTGCTGTATTTCGAGATGAAAGTGAAGATGAAATGTAGGTATACTTAGCTAGTGAATTAAATTAAGATGTTCTAGGATTGAATAGTACTTGGAAAGGGGCTTAGATA
Source organism: Helicoverpa assulta (assembly GCA_963856015.1). NCBI lineage: Eukaryota > Metazoa > Arthropoda > Insecta > Lepidoptera > Noctuidae > Helicoverpa > Helicoverpa assulta. The sequence goes on from CAWLCW010000027.1 coordinate 7,748,814, forward strand.
GCGAGAACGTAGTCTAGTTTCTTCATCTAGGTAGGATTCGGCATTACTATACCAATCTTATGTTTTTTGGACTAATCATAATGTAAAAATTACCTACTAGAAATTATAATGTAAGTACCATTGCAAGGATAATTTCAAGTTAGTCATTTGAGTATATTAATGTATGTTGAAAAGTTTCTACATGTCAAATAGGTATACAAAAAAATCATGCCATTGAAAGTATGTTCTGTATCCAAAAGACAAACAAAAAAATGTATGTTAATAAGGTACTTAGTATGTATTCAACGTTACGATGTTAACTCTGCCTGCCAAACTCTTACATACGTATAACAATATTGTCCTACGAAAATGTTATGGGAGGAAAGTAAGTACCTACCCACTAAATTTTAATTAAAGATTTTGTTTTCCTAATATCCTACGGGTAAGGGATACTAAAAATATATATGGTTTACTTATTGCTCGGTAACGTTTCAATTTTCAAAACTTGTCTACTAATAGAAATATTGGATTCGAATGGTAGGTTAAGCTAAGCTACTTATTATGAACACAAAAATTAACTGAACTGATCTACATAGATGTAGTGTCGTAATGCTGAAAGCTATATTCAGGCTTACGTTTTACGAATTTACTCTAAGATCCTAATAAACACGCAAGACAGAATTATCAATTAGGCAAAATTACATAATAGGTACTTGCTTCAATTGATAAAATTTTGACTGTAATTTACAACATATAGAATTAAGTACTTAACACACTCAATTCAAGCTCTAATCCCAAACCAAAAACAACCACAAAGTTTTACACTCAACATATCATTTATCCATAGACAACCCACAAAGCCACCGTACATGAGAGACAAACCAAAAACAGATCCGCAACAGATTAGCGCACATGAGACGACCACGGCCGGATAGATCCGACGATCCGTCCCTACTTGGGACCGTCCCGACAAAATAGCAATTAAATTCGCCTTCATTTAACAACCCCTTCTGTAACTCGTGTGTTGGATAAGGGTGCGATGTTTATGAGATGCTTAATAATATTGTTAAAATTGTATCATCATTTCGTTATTGGTAATCACAATATATTCGTTTTTTTTTACGAATTTGCGAGCCTCGTACTTACCCACATACTTGCAAACAAGGTTTTTACGTTTAATTAATCAGCAAGACTAATTATGTCGATTAAATATGAAAAAAAGGTAAAAATAAGCAACTGCATCGTATCCCTGAAAAGAAAATATTTATACGTTTGGAATTATTACGTTACGGTTGGACAGGCAGTAGGTACGTGGCAGGCGGGACGTGGTTTCGAAAGATATGAAGGAGTGCCAGGTGTCCGAGAACGATGTCGTAGATAGAGCGAAGTGGAGAAGAAAAATTAGGTAAGCTGACCCCACCACCATGTGGGATAAATAGCTGGAAAGAGAGAGGTTGGACAGGCAGTCCTGCCAGAGAGTGCCTACTAACATAGACAATATAACTACCTACTAGGTACTCTAGTCATCTCCAAAACCCAAAAATACTCATTACCCACACAAAAAGCACTACATACAGCCTGTACAAATCCCCTCTAATTACATAAGCACGCACCATAGGTTCGCGAGCGTCCCACACAAAGGGCTCAAACCGACGCCAATAACGCATGAAACAGGATTAAAACATGTAAACGGTAAAGGGTTCCATACCACCGTACCATGGAGTAAGGAAATGTGAACAGAGATGTCATGTAGGTAGGTCACGCGCCCGCTTCTAGGTCAAATTCGGCACAGAACTTGGCAAAGATTTTCGTTATTTAAACAATAAGTGTGGGATAGCACAGTGCACTAAAAATACAAAAAAGTGGTTCCTTGTGCATTATTCTACGGTTATCGCCATCATTTATTCTTAATTATGTCTGCTTGGAAAGAATAGGACCTGTTTTCATGTAACGATCCTTGCCAAATTACGTGAACTGTACGTACAGTGGGCATGACCAAAACGATCACTTTCGAGTGAACTAACAAGACCTTCGGGTTCTTTGAGACATTTGTCAACGATTTTCGGTATTACAAAAAATGCTCGAGTCTAAAGAAGGCGTATAACGCCGGCGTAGACGCGCTACTTTCTTAAGTAATTATCCATTATGGACCATTTTTTTTCTGATGAGAAACTATCAAATGACGCCTCTCGCTGTTGGTTAGAAGTGTGAAGGTTTGTCAGACTCTTACTGACTAAAACCCATCATGTTTCTTCTGAAGCCCTTTCTGTACCAGGGCCGCAGTAACTCTTTTGAACAATCCCGCAGCTCGTTATGGCACCTCCGCTAGTCATTTCGTTCTCCATGGTTCCGTGCCCATTTCTGTGTAATTATACATGTTAATTTACAGTTACGTACTTTGAGGGGATGTATGTTACTATGTGTATGTATGTATGTGTAGTGTACAACGTTTTTAGGCTCTCGCGCTTGGGTAAGCGTGAGCTGATCGTGGTTTGTTTGGTCGCAGTTGAAACGTAAACGATTTGAAGAATGGTTACCGAATTATGGTTTGGCTTGGTTGTGATGTCCTTTTTAACTAGGGATTTAAAGATTTTACTTTCAATGATTTGGTTTCTAATGGTTGTTCTAGAAATTTCTTTTAAAGATTTGATCGAATTGCAATGCTCGAAGTAATTTGTAGATAAAGACTGGTTTGAAAGCTAACACATTGCAGTTGTAAAGGCCTAAAAGCTTTGTCTTTGGAATACTATAGATAGCTAGCTACTAGGTACTAGATATCTTGTGAGGTAGGTCAAATAGATATTTATACTACGGTGGTCAGTCAGGAGATCGATCGGCCTTTGAAGGTGATATGTGTAGGTTGGTATAGAATCGAATTCGATTTGACCAAAACGTTTGTTAACAGTAACAAAGTCTGTGAAGGTATTGGGACTTAATAAAAAAAATACATATGTCAAATATCTTACGTAAAAGTCAAGTTAAAGGTACAAAGAAAAAGTAGAATTTAGTAATGAAAGACAAAATAACTAGAATTTAGTCTATTTCTTCTTTTCCATATGATGCTTGAGACAATCGTTAATTCGTGTGATGATTTTCCTAGTAATTATGATGTAAATCTTTTTCTTAGTAATTTCGTGTGTAAATGAAGTATTTGCAAATACTAAACGATTGTGAAATGGATAAATCATGTTAAGTCATGGACCTTCCGATGTTGCTAGATCAATGAAGTAGCAAAGTCACTTTACCTAATTCATTTTAGCAGTGAAAATAGTTTCGCATTAATATATCTACCGCGAACAAAAATAAAGTAAAACAATAAAAAGCATTTAGGTATTAACATTTCCATATTTCAACGCTAACGAGCGGCCCACCATTTGCAAACCAAAGACACCTGTCTTTCCAGCCAGATAGCTTCACACAAAAATAAAACCTCCGCCACAATACCCAGACCTCATTACTGTGAAAACAATGGAGAGAAAAAAAAAAGATATAATAAATAAAAAGTAGAGGGCGGGGGATGTACCGCGCCGCCCATCGCCCCACCCACACAAACACAACATATAATTATTGCTGTGTGAACGATGCGGTTACATACATACACTCAGATGACATATACGTGCTTACTAATATGTGTGGTTATGATATGTTGCCGCGGATTTTGAGGGATACCGGGATTAAGCGGGTCTGAAAGGTTTTAGGCGATTTTGCGGGTGTTTGACGATGTTTGAGCTAAAACAAAGAAGTGATTATTCAATACCAACTACTTACATGTTTTTTTGAGAAAATTGGAATTGAAAAGAAGTATTTAACATAATAGGTAAACCTTTTATCGGCTCTGTCTGATATAGGTATCTTCATTAAAAAATAAACATTAAAACATTCTTCAAGCCTCTAAGATTTCGGCCGGCCCGTTCATCCCTTTTTCACCACTTCAAGTCTCGTAAGAAAGTACAAACGCCTTATCACGGCAATTATTAGTTGACTCTTTAGACTCCATTAGAACTCACTACTAAAATATACAAGCTGTTGATTTGCATCTGTGCCACATATTTTAGGAGGTTGACATAAAATACGTAAATATAGTAAGTTCAACTCAGTCGTGCGCGCGGCCTTATGTGTGGGTAACCCTTGTACATATACAGTGACTTTGTTTGCGTGACAAGAGGTACAGTCGGGTACAATACAGTTATTTAGGGGTTGTATACGGGGGTTAAAGAAAAACAGTAATTACGTAATTTAATGTTTATTTATTTATAATGATTATGAATCGCTGTTTGAATAATCAAATGATGAATTTTCGGATTCGCTACTCTCCAAGGTGAATCATAAATTCTGACTCCATGTCAAAATGTCTATAGTATTCTTCTTTTTTCTTTTGTACATGTCGACAAGTATTACGCCACATCCCTTCATCAATTTGTCTTACACGTTCATTTATGACTTTCATTATTTTGGTCGACATTATGCGAAGCAATATAATTTTTTAAAATTCCCCACACATTTTGTTTACATTATTATACTAGACTAGCTTCTGCCAGCGGTTTCACCCGCATCCCGTGGGAACTACTTCCCGTACCGGGATAAAAAGCCTAGCCTAGCCTATAGCCTTCCTCGATAAATGGGCTATCTAACACTGAAAGATTTTTTCAAATCGGACCAGTAGTTCCTGAGATTAGCGCGTTCAAACAAACAAACAAACAAACAAACAAACTCTTCAGCTTTATAATATTAGTATAGATTGTAACTCTTTTTACATTCTTAGTCCACACTTTTATTTATTGTCCGCGTACCCCGAGCTAGAAAATATGTACTTAAGGAGTATTTAATTCTTAGATACTATCAATGTCAATTTGAAAAGACGTATGAGAAAATAATGAAAAACTATAATATTTAATAATAAAAAGCTTTGAATGTTGTTTTATTTTTGAAATGCTTTATCTGACTCCTTAATAATTTCTCCGTGAATAACTAGTATTTTCGTAAACGACTGTACCCATAACAAAAAGTGATAAGAACACGTCATGCTCGGACGACGTCACTGTCACACGAATGAAAGTTGTATATTTACAAGCCGACGCACACATAGGGCCGCGTGCAAATCTGAGTTGAACTATCTATAATCGATTGGAATTACAGTAAACGGGAAATAGTTAATATGCGCTGCTTTTTTTTGTCATTGTAATGTCGTAGTATTTCAGAAATAACCCAGTTTGAAAACGGGTAGGTGACGTTGACGAATTTCCGAAAAAAAAATAAAATCAAAAATTTTCGTACCAATTTTTTTGTTGATTTGGGTTGAGAATCATTAGTATAATTACGTCCCTGACTATGGCACGGATGCAAATCAACAGCTTGTATAGCCCGCAGCCCAAGGAAACAAATTCCTGAACTGAAGCATTTACGAGTAGGTACTTAATTTATTATTTTGTATAAGCTATATTATTACAAACCCATTCTCGACAAAATCGGTTTATGAGAAAGAGTACAAACATTCAACACATATCTACATGCACATTATCTATCCAAGCTTTCAGAATTGTATTAGCGTGATTTTCTATAGGTGTATTAAACAGAGATTTAAAAGTAGTTACTACTCAAAGCCAGTCCCTAAAATTCGGCGGACCTTAGGCTAAAAGCTCACCTACTTCAGTTACGAAAAGAACTGGTAGATACAAAACAAAACTCCCAAAGTTTTTAAAATAAAATTTTTAAAAACATACTTAAACTCCTGATGATACAATAATTTAAATAAATAAATACTTAATAGAATATACCGTCGTATCACATCGACGGCGGTCCCACCTGTGCGCAGTGAAGCGTCGCGAGCCCTTTTCCCGCCGTTTTCCGACAAAATGGCCGCCACGTGACTAGACTGGCGATACGTCCTTATTCATTCATAGCTGAGCACCGGAAATATTATGTGCTTTCAAATTTAATTGTGGGGTATTTAACTTTCAAATGTTCAGTTATACAACCAGCAATTTACATTTCAATTCAAAGAGCGTCCATTTGAACGTTTCACGTTGAATTTGATACATTACCAATTGTGTAGGAATTTTAGTATCTTGACCCTTTACGCGTGTAAAGTCTAGTTATTTAATAGTACATATATCGTTGTAGATACTCGTAAATATACAACAGGATCCTGCACCTAAACCTAATTTTTTTTCTAGCCTATGTCGTAAAACCCTGATCGAAACTCCCTTTAGTTTTAAAGTACCTTTAAGTAGTGTTTCTCAAATAAAGTGTAATGTGTAGTTGAATGACAAATAAAACTAGAAATTTGCAATCATAGATGTATATTGGAGCTCTAGAAGCTTTGCTACAAAGTCAGACCAAAAAGACTAACCAATTCGTTAACAACATTAAAACAAATCAAACGCCCAAAACCGAGGTCTAATCAAGTAAATGAACAACTACAATAGTATCTATCTATCTATACATCGCAGCTCCCGTACCTCGAGGGAGTCGCGACTCAAATACACGTCATAGACAACATTTTTGCGATAAGGCAACACCGCGACCGTTTTGTTTATGGCTAGGCCCGCCATCTTGCCCGTCACGGCGGGAAATAGGGTAGCCATGTATTGTTCGCTTTATTTTTCCATGGAAATATTTTCTTGTTATATCTAAGGGGGATGGTAAGACGAGCACCATACTATATTTAAATCAAAAACTTCGCCTTTTCTCTATTTGTAAAATATGTTTTATTTAAGGATATATACATATTTACATAAAAATAAACTTATTTATACATATATACAACAGCTAAAAACAATTACAAAATGGCATCAAAAAACTCCTCATCGCTGCCCACCGGGAGTGTACCCAAGAGGCTGGCAGCATTGCCACGTTGGATGGCAATGCTTAATTTTTGACCAAAATAAAAACCAGCCTTTGGGTCACTTGAAGTGTCAGCAAGTCGCTTTGCCAGATCTTTAAAAAGGAGATGAGCACTTGGACCCCACGGCCCGAGGGTTTCAACCCCAAACGGCTCAAAGGTATAGTTACCAACCAGGGTGCTATATTTGCGCCGTTTGAGGTTCTCTGCAGTTCTCTTTTCTCTATAGATACCTGATATGTACATTTTCAGAGTATGTTATTGAAATGAAAACCCCTTTTAAAATTCTGAGGACCACACATTTTAAGAAATATTACACATTTCAGTTTAAACTCTTTCGATTTGTCAATTTTATTCGCGTCTTAAAACCTAAACTGTGGATATAAATTGGTAACCGACCTAATGTTTGTAACTCTAAAAAGATTTGATGATTCTAGCAACACCGTTCCCATTCCTATGATACTACAACAATATTCAAACCACACGAACCAAAATCAACCAACAGCAACCCTAAAGCTAATTCAACATCAGAAAAACATTCCCATCTCGCATTAATTCGCAACATTTCGTTCCGAACCGACATTGAGTGACAGTAAATAGAGACACAGCCGTGTCTATTATCTGATACCGATCTACACATACAGACTTCATGAAACATTAATGTCCTTGTCCTGACAGATGGGCTCCTGATACATTTTACCCCAGAACACTTTTTATACGCGAATTTCGACTTTATAGCCGTGTAATAAGGGTTGGGAAAGTCGGATCGAAGCAACGTTGTCATCGTATTTCGAAGTGTCATGTTCGCTGCGGTCGAGAAATGAGCAGTGTGATGTTGTGATTAAAATAGTAAATCATTTTATTTTTTAAATTAAGTTAGGAATAAATAGGAGCTAGAAATATGTAAGTAGATACGTTTTGCCTTGAAATGTGTCGTGGGACATCCCTAAACAAGCTTAAAGCTAGAAAATGATTTATTCAAAACAATTTTATGTAAATGTTGTGAGTTTTCCTCATTCGCTACAGAGGTAACGTCAACGCTTTTGAAATATTCATTAATTCATTATTTCGCAGTAGGTTCTTTTAGAAAGAATCCTACCTAGGCATAACGAACGTATTTTTACGTATTTTTTCAAAACCTTTCTGTTTTCTGAAATTTCCATCTATAATTTTCCGTTTCGTTCAGAAAATCGGAATTTTCAGGTGCATATCTCCACAATGTTACATTTGTAACTGCGATATATATATCAACGAAAACATTAGGCTGGATTTCAGATCAAGATGCAGAGATTAAACGTGTGATTCCAACCAGAATTCAGATTTAGGTACTACTTTAATATCAATATGCCAATAATCTACCTAAAAGCATCACCAACGACACAATTTATTGTATTTCCCAAAAAATACCCCGAGGGTGTCATGAGTAAGATATCTTACTAACATTAGTCTTGACGTTTAGTTTATTTAGAACACCTTTTTTATTTAATTAACATCATTATGTACATTTAATAGAACACATCATCGTCCGAGCCTTTTTCCCAACTATGTTGGGGTCGGCTTCCAGTCTAACCGGATTCAGCTGAGTACCAGTGCTTTACAAGAAGCGACTGCCTATCTGACCTCCTCAACCCAGTTACCCGGGCAACCGAATATCCCTTGGTTAGACTGGTGTCAGACTTACTGGCTTCTGACTACCCGTAACGACTGCCAAGGATGTTCAATGACAGCCGAGACCTACAGTTTAACGTGCCATCCGAAACACAGTCATCGGGTGTCTAAGACATACTTAGATAGTACATACAAACTTAGAAAAGTTGCATTGGTACTTGTCTGACCTGGAATCGAAACCGCGCCCTCATACTTGAGAGGTTGGTTCTTTGTCCACTAGGCCACCACGACTTTTTTAATATTTTATAAACCTACATCATATAAAAACCTTGTTAATAAAAAGCACTAACGAGCACGTTTTCTCGTAAAAGCCGAGCATTTTGTCGTGGGTCGTCATAACATGCACAGATTCGAGCACACATACTGTTATCTGTAAAACTAGAATCCCTCAAGTTATTTCAAATGAGGGAAATACAGATTTGTTATTTAATTTTAATTCGACTACTTATGAACTAGTTAGAACCTAAATAATTATGGGTAATACAATATACCCGAAAATTTTCTTACCGTAACTTATACCATTGTCTTGTGTTATTTAAAATACACTGACATAATTACATTTTGCAGTAGACATATATAACTACGACCTATGTATCTTGAAAACCTTGTTATTTCTAAAAAAGCCTCACATTTCGCCGTAGATCGTCATAACATACTCTTGTCACGGCCGCGCTGTAAAAACACTCAAATGATTCTTTATGAGAGAATTATATCCTCTAAGATATTCTCTAATTAACTGGGTATCTAAAAACATATGAATACTAAAATTTTGCCGATTTTTTTCTTGCACTGCAATTATTTTCCTAAAGTATGTTGTCTTGTGTTATTTACTGTTACGTTGAAATTATAACTTTGTGTAGAAGACATATGCTACGACCTATGTAGTATAAAAAGCTTGTTATTTCACGTAAAAAAGCCGTGGATCGTCATAACATGCGCAGATTTGAGCACACATACTCATGTCGCGGGCGCGCTGTAAAAACACTCGAGCGGCCCGAGTGCCCTCACTATGAGAACTCACTCTCACTGTCACTTCACCTCACACTTCATTATAGAGAGAATCGGCTACTGTGTGTTAATGTTTATAGTTAGTAGTATACCAAAGAAATTGTGATCGTAATTTGAGTACAAGTAAATATGTATTATAGGAAAGTTGTAGTTAAACAATTTGTTTTGTAATAGTTTTTATAACAATGGTCATATGTGAGAAATATAATGGTGATCAGATTTATATAAGTAATAAAAGTAAGTGCCGAATCTCAAAGAACTGGCACCGTATTGTTACTACGGCGTAGCACTGTCTACGAATGTTGCTACGAAAATCGAAGAACTCAGAAAAGATCTATTTGCTGGTTTCTGATTTCACCGTCGTATTATCTAATTTACTTACCTTTTAGACTTTACTTTGTAAATATTTCAGTTTGTCTTAACCAAAGTAAATTCAAGTTATTTACGTAGATATTAACTCAAACTTAATCTCCAAAAGATCTGAACAAGACAGCTCTGACAGCCTCCTAACAACAAAGCTAACTTTATTACTCATTCTAGACCAGTAAAATCACTCAGAATAATTTCAATTTCATTCAAGTCACAACCCTCTAGCGATAAGAATTGAAAATTTCAACTCGTTAATTCTAATTTGCAAAATTTATGCTGTTATCTGCAGGTGTGACCCTTGGCGTTTGCCAAACTAAAGTGTGCCTTGTCAAAACCGACACCATTATTGGGCATACATTTTTAAAGTGCGATAGTGTTATCTCTGACTGGGTTACGTGGTAGGCCGGGCTACGTTATCGTCAGTTTCTGCATGAACGCCTCCGTTACGGCCCCCCTTCATCCCCCGCCACCTCCCACCCCTCGCATCCCTCATCCCCCATCCCGGTAGACGGCAACGGCGAGATTTTGACACTTGAGCATAATTTATTCGGTCCTAAAATAGTTTATGTTATCTAGACCGGCGATACCGCGGGATTTAGGTGTCTGTAAACTTTCCGAGTGGTGTTTGTTTGTAATTATTGGGGGTTAAATAATATGCGTATGGAATACACGGGGCTGATGTAATTTATGTGTGTGGAATCGAGTGGTTTCAACTTCAATAACGTAGTTTCCGAAACTTAATTTTTGTTAGAACTTTTCGTGAATGCATTTATTTGATGGCATTCATGATGATTTCACCAATATTATAACATGTACTTAGTACATTGTTAGCATGCAGGCTCTCTACCTAGCTGACTGACTACACGACAAAAAAAACATTAAACATTCAGCAAAAAGCGTAATTTTCCGACTTTCGTAGCAAAAAGTCGTAGTTAGTGCTACGCCGTAGCAACCCAAAATGTTGTCTTCACATTAAACAGTATTTCGTTGGCCAAATGTTCGTAGAAAAATATTCTTCAGCAAATATTGTTCTCGCGTCAATATTTTCAGTCGCAGTATGCGGAACACAGGGCGCGGACGTTTCCTAACGGATTACCTACTACGGGGACATTACGAGATATCGCCTTATCTCATTGATAAATTATATCTAGATTTCAGGATGGAATTATTGTTTGTTTTTAGACTTTTTGTAGCCTGTCGTATAAAATTATTTGTTTATTTGAATAAGGTTTGTGTAGAAGAGTTATATTATTATATTGTTTTGATCTCTGAAACAACGAACGTTTTTAGAGTTACGTATATCTTTTTTATGATACTTCGCCGCCTGTCTGTCTATAAACAGTTGTATGCTATTCTCACATAACCGACTTCCATTAACGCAATCCCAACATAAAGTTTAAATAAAAATGTCTCGCCCCTAAAACCACCGAAACCAAAACCTCAAACGCAAACAGTTATTATTCAAACTTTTAATCAGGCTTACATAATTGAATCTCTCACCGCCTAAGTTTGAGGATAACGTAAATTTACGACTTAGTCCGAGATTAACATCGGAAGTCGAATAAAACCGCGGTATCGGCTTGTATACCGAATTTAACTTGTCTGTTCAGTTTGGCCGCAACTTGGCTTGGTTAAGCGTGAGTTTCTTAGAAACTTGTAATTCCAGTAAACGGTTTATAGATGTTGCGGGTTTTAGCCGCTTTTGTGTGCTAACGTTGGGGGAAATGGATTTTGCCGTTTATTAATGAAATTAAATTGATATGATTGTGGTGGAATTGGAAAATGCGAAATTGAAATACTGTACGCGAATCAGAGAAGCTGCTACGATATTTTCAAAAATGTTAAGCTGAACTTTATACAAATTTTTCCAATGATTGGGATTGGGTCGTAGGTGATGTTGTAACGTATATACAACTACTGATGATGCAAGCTGCCAGTCAAGTAGTAAATGGCCAGGTGGCTTCTTAGCTACCTTTCGAAATCTACTATCACTTAAAGGTTATTCGCAAAAAAGTTTCTACTCTACCTACCGAAAGGGTTCAGATGATTGAAAATCTAGGACATTTTCGAAGTGCACATTCCGATAAAATGCCGATTTTTACCGGTATTATAACCCCGCGTTGCACATTCTTTCGAAGAAAACTTTCTTGAAAAATCTTGAGATATTTAGGAAAACTTTCTTGACAAGTATTTCCTTTCATTTCCCACAAATAAATTCCGACGCCAAGACATGCTCGACTTTGAAATATCGCGAGCGTTTTACTGAAATACTTCTACTGTATGTAGTAAACCTCACTTAAATGAATGTGTAAGTGTATTTGTTCGTTTGACCTTATTTATGTCAACGGGAACATACGTCTTGACATGATTATCGTATACGATAGGCAGCTGTGACCCCGAAAATAGACATTTCCCGTTTAACATTGTGAAAATTCCATTCACAAAAAAATATATTTGAAAAAGACATAATAATCTCCAAACTAAGTATTCGTATTTTGGAGTCTGCATTCTGAATACCACTGTCTGACGAGAAACACCTTCAATTTAAGGTTAAATATTAGGTACCTCGTATCTAACATGAGGTCAAAATGAACCTAGTCTAATTTTACCCCGTTCTGAAATTGAATTCTACTAAAACCTCATATAATGCGAAGAAAGGAGATAGCTTGCTTCCAACAGCAACACATGTTAGTGCAACAGCTGTTGACGTATTTTTGTTTTTGTAGTAACCCAATATTTTATTGCCAAACCTTTGTTCCCAGACGAGGAGCCACTAGAAGGCCTGGAAGGGCTGCACTCAGACGAGACGGGCTCCGGAGACAACTCCAACGCTGGCTCCAGCGGCGCTGATGATGACGCGGCGCGGCTCCGACTGAAGCGCAAGCTACAGAGGAACCGCACCAGCTTCACTAATGAGCAGATTGATAGCTTGGAGAGAGGTAGGAATTTTATTAATTTAGCAAGTGATAATGGAGGTTTTTCCTGGGGATAAGAACTGTGGGTATAACGGGAGTGAATGTCTTAGTGATGATTTTCACTTTTTACTGACTAAACCCCACTTTTGTTTCTCCTGGAGCTGGAGCCCTTTGTATACCAGGGTTACGGTAGCTCTTTCGAACAATCCGGCAGCGACGGCAGGCATGTATTTCTATTTAACGAATAAGGTTTTTGCGTCATACGCAGGGGTTACCTTGGATCGTATTATGTGAATCACTCATGCTGTCGTGTATATTTCGTGTCTCTTTTTTTATGTACTGGCAACCATAGCATAAAATCATCCCATTTCGTAAAGCACGACGTTAAGAATATAGAGACCTTTAAAAAAATCGAAGATAATGCATAGGTACGTTGGCATAGCGAATTTCCCTTTTAGCATTGTGAAGATATTTTCTGATTGAAAAGAATCTAGCAGTGAGTGAGTATATAAGCTGATAATGATACTACTTACTTTATATTTTTACAGAATTTGAAAGAACTCACTATCCAGACGTTTTCGCTCGTGAGAGACTCGCCGCCAAAATAGGGCTGCCCGAGGCTAGAATACAGGTGAGTTTCTACATCCATTATTGTACTATATACATCCATATTAGGTATCCATATCATCACATTCTTGATCTAATAGGTACACGCATTTGTGTTAACTAATTAGGCATATGGCTATGTGTAACATCAATGGTATACCTACATGGCATGCGTCCGGTTGAATGATTTGATGTGAGATATAGGAATGTACCTACTAAGTGCCAAGTTATTCCATGGTGTATGTAATATTGCCACAGGGAAGCACTAGTTCATATAATTAATACTATATAAACTGAAATCCTGTCAAAAATGCACTAACATTAGTTAGATCTAAAGAACTTTCGTTAACTTTCAGATGATCCTTAACTTTTAAGGTTTACGAACTTAGATATTCCTTTTCCATTTAGTGATGCTTTTACATTACATATTTCCTCTACCTAAATCCTTCCTAAGTTTTATCCAAAAGTTCGCAACAGCCAACTTACATAATTACCGAATTAGTATCAGCAACAAGTCTAAAGCCTTGTAACGATCCTAATTGCCCCAACTAGCGGGTAGCGTCCCGCTGTGTTAACTTAACCCGACGTTAAGGTGTGGTTCTCGAATCGGCGCGCGAAGTGGCGGCGCGAGGAGAAGATCAGGTCGCAGCGACGCAGCCCCGAGTGCGGGTACAGCGCGGGGCCCCATGCACCCGCGCATCCCGCCCCGCCCACGCATCCTGCGCATCCCACGCATCCCGCGCATCCTGCACACCAGCCGTACCAGCCGCCGCTCAATGTTGATACTTACAGGTGAGTACAAGATTGCTTTGTGACCTAGCTTATCGAAACACCCAACAAACTGAGGACCTCTGTGTTCTGTGTGTAACTGTGTACATGAACTATTAAATAAATAAATAAAATAAATTACCAAAAACTTAGACCCAGACTACATCAAAAGGGAGTACTTTTTAAACCACCAATTATTTCGTTCTTCAACTCGCAACTTTCGCAGGTATAGTACCTGAGCGGTAAAAATCTATTGCTTGATTAGGTATAAACTTCACCACTCCGCTTGGCCTAGAGCCTAGGCCTTATAGTCCGGTATTCAAACACGGCATTCAATGGTGTTTATCTCTCCTTTTTTCGTTCTTAAATAGCCGAGTTCTTAAATAACATTTCTTCTTCCAGCCCGCTAACCCCCATGGGATACGGCGGCGGCATGGTGCCTGAGACGCCGGTGTGCGACACTACGGAAGCAGAGCTGTGCAAGAGCGGCTTCCTCGGGTACCCGCGCTACGAGCTGGGGTACCGGCAGCCCCCGCATCCGTATGTCAACCACCACGGGTACCAGCATGAGCCTGCGTCGCCGCCACCAGGTAATTAAATAAAGATTCTAGAGAAGACACTAAAGTGTTGATGAAGAAACTAACTGTGAATAAAATATTGAGGTTTAAATCCCTAATGAGTAAATATTCGCGTATTTCTATGTGGCGTAAAAGTAGTCGAAAAGGTCCATCAGGCTAAGCCAGGCTTTGAAACCTGGTTTTGACTTTCAACAAAGATATTTTCTTCAGCCTTGAGTCCTTGGACTTACAAAAGCCAGCAATAATTATTCACCGTCTGTGTAGCGGATTTTGCATTGGCTTTGCATTGATTAAAATAGGTATAAGCTGAAAATGATGCGGTAAATGTCAAAATTTTCAGAACATTTTTATGGGTGTTCACTCTAACCTACCGAAGCTTACATCAAAACATACAAACAAAACCTTCTCACTTCCAGAGCTAGGAGGTCTCCTAGGCACAGGAGTGTCAGTGCCGCTGGCAGTGCCGGGACAAGACACGCAGCAGTACTGGTCGCGGCTCCAGTGACCCTGGTGGAACTAGCCGAGCACACAACTGTACTCAAATGGTACTGCTATCTGATGGGAGGGGCGGCCATTTTGGAAATTGAGGTTTTAGTAGCCAGATTTTTTGAGAGAACATCTCGCAGTTCGGTGTAAGAGAATATTCACCTACTGCTTAATCAGACAACCCCTTTGGGATGTGAATGCCTAGAAATTAAAGTATCCAGTTAGGAGCGAAGCTGAAAGCAATTTGTAATCAACCAATAGATTTTTTCGCCTAGGGATACCTACTAACAACTGACTGAGCGCAGACGAGATGTTTGAATTAGGTACTAAATTGTTTGAAAAGAGTGAAAGTGGCCATTACAGATTACTCTTTAAATGGGTTGGTATATCATGAATTTCTTTGTTTATTAGATAAGCCAACTTACTCAATTTACTTT
Source organism: Helicoverpa assulta (assembly GCA_963856015.1). Classification (NCBI taxonomy): domain Eukaryota; kingdom Metazoa; phylum Arthropoda; class Insecta; order Lepidoptera; family Noctuidae; genus Helicoverpa; species Helicoverpa assulta. Next base: position 7,764,469 of record CAWLCW010000027.1, read on the forward strand.
AACATCCAATATTCTAATCATTTGACTGGCATAGCTACATTAATATCTTCATAAGGGTTTCTGGCTAACACAGCTCAATTACAAAATGGTCCAATCTTGACTCTCAGGTAGTATGTATTTCTTTATACCGATGTATAATCATGAACAATCTTATCTTACTTTTGGAGTTATTTTTACATAATTTGCGAACACAAAAATAGGTTGTAAATACATAGATGTCTTCACAAAATGACTGCGGACAAGATTTTAGTCTCTGCAAAGTTAAAGTTTAACAGATTCAATTGAGGAAGGAATCAGCTATAATGTGAAAAAAGTAGCTGACCCTTTTCCGAAATCGCTTTTTCATGCTGCAAAATGAGTCGCTTAAATAATTGTATGAAAAATCAATTTCTTTAAAATAACAGTGATAAAACTAGATATAAGGAAATCTTTTCACAAGTGATTGATGCACATGCCTATTTATAGTGAAGAAGTTTTTTTGTTAATTTACTCAATGTCTGTTTTATAGATATATTTTTAAAATTAACGGTAATATTTTAATTTGTAACCTGAGATTAGTGACAACTGTAACACGTATAGTATAAAGAATTAACATATCCACTAAATGCCACAAAACAGGACTCGGAGCACAAACATAGGCTCAAATTGTATTAAAATAATTAGAATATTTCATTCAAAATATTATAATGATATATCTTTCATTGATTTGTATGTTACCGTTATTGATGCACATGTAATGTTGTGTCCTAGCTTGTAACTTTGAATGAAATAATTTAATAACTTGATGTAAGTGTTAAAAAATATTTTATTAACAAAACTAGGTAGTTAGCTAAGATTAGAATTAAATAAGTATTTAATTGTGAATATCTGTTGTAAATGTTTAATTAACAATGCTGAGATAACGTTCGTTTCACAAATATAGTAAATTCTGACAGATGTGGCTGAATATTGCGTAGTACCTTTGCCCTTTCTATTTATTGAAACAATAGATGAATCTACTGCCTGTTCTCCGTAAATGCGTGAAGGACTAATTTAATATCCTTTAATATTAAAAATATTAACCTTATTGTAGCGATTTAAATTAAGATTTTTTTATGAGAAACAGGGCTTGTTAGTGATAAGTGCAGATGTGTAAATAGTTACTTTCGTGTAATTGTTAATTGTGATTATCCCATTGTAAAATGTTCTTAATATGCGCGCAGGTAAGATGGTTAATGCCTTGAACATTTTGGTTATTTATCTTAATAGCAAAATACTTTTTAAGAACTTTTTTACAAAATCGGCATTTATTGCGTTTTTTTTTTACTTTTAGTAAATAACAAAATTAGAAAGTTTATATTTTTGAATGTCAGGATCAATATTAGTTACAACACTAGCTTGAAACAACCTCGAAGTGTTAATTTCGAATTTACAATTAGTTTTTAATGTGTATATGTATTAATTATAAATAATGTGAATAATTGTGTGATGTCGATGAAACGTTTTAATAACATTATATGAATACACTTTTGGATCAAAGTATTTGTTTGTTTTATTTGACTAGCGCCATCTGCGTTCACTAATTGAACTTGTTTCAAATCATCGACTTAAAATTTCATTAAAACGACACCCTCTAGCAAAATCATTGTAATATCTCAAATAAATCAATTAAAGCTTTTAACAGTTTACAGTATGAAAACAAATTCAATACTTTGTAGTTCTCCTAAATAAAAGTAAGTCACATACGTATTGCTTGTCAATTAACAACAACTACTTACTGTAGATTTTTGTTAAACCTAATATACCTATTGCTGATGCATAATAAACAGGAAACCTTTGTACGAACATCTTCACTTAAACTTTAACACCTACTTACTAAAACAATGAGAATCATAACTCGTCATTCAACAGACTGTCGATATCATTTAAAATATTTTTATCTGAGTTGTCTAGTCTATTCATTTGTTTGTGACAGCTGGCTACAACATCAGGAACATTTTTACTCAAGTCTAAATCGAGATCTGACGCAGTAATATCACTTTCGTCTTGATCCTCACTAAGATCAACAACTTCTACAGAATCACCTAATCTAGTTGTTTCTACATCTATTATTTCACTATCTGAATCTACCTTATCTAAGTCTACAGAATTAATCTCATTTAGTTCTACGCTAACAATTTGTACTTCTGGGTCAGAATCGTTGTCTGTTTTGTTAAAGTCTAGATCATCGTACTTTGGTTCGTCTGAACTTTTATTCAAGCTAGACAGCCTGTTTCTTATTAGCCTAGGCTTGGATGTTTGTTCCATAAGCTTTATCCTCTTAAATTCGAAACAATTGTCTACCAATTCATCTTCTTGTATCTCATAGATATCACTCTGTTCTGATAGTGTACGTTTCCTTTCATTAGCATTATCTGCAGCTTTCTGATCAACTTTACTTTGGTTAGAAGCCGCGGGAACATTTTGATCTAGTTTCTTATAAACAATAGAGTTACTCCTAACAACTTTGAGTATTTTGTTGCCCGATGTTGTAATAGTTTCGTGTGTAGATAGCTTTCTTTTTCTGCTGAGGTTGAGTGTGATGGGTTTGGTGTGTATGATGGTTTCGTTTTTTTTCCGTGCTCTGATTTCGTCGAGGGAGAGGACCTTGAAGTCGAGGTCGGGGCGCTTGTCGCTGGGCTTGCCGGCCAGCTCGTCGAGCGAGACGCGCTCGTACTTGGCCTGCAGACAGACGCGCGGCTTGCGCTCGGGGTCGGCGGGCTCGTAGCTGTAGAAGGCGGCGGCCTCGGCCTGTATGCGCTCGAGGAGCAACAGCTCGTGCGACTTGGTCCGCGCGACTCTGTTGGCGCGGTCGGGCGACGCGGTCTTAGTGGGCGTGGACGAGGGTGCGCTTTCATTATCCGACTCTGCAAGAACACACGAACGAACCGCTTAGTCGGACGCGAATATCCAAACTTTCGAAATGATTTTCGTAATTAATTTTGATGCGACCCGTCGGCAACGTTCGCGGTGTGTTCTCGTAACGTCTATCTGAAAGCGACTCTCGAAGGGTGGGCGGTCAAAAATAATTACAAAAATCATATTACGAAACATTTTTATTTACTCGTTGGTATATTAAACACAATTTGATTAAACAAAGCCAAAGTATAATTCTGTTCCGTTACGAGTTCCTATATCAGTTTGAATATTAATTAGCTTAAATGAAAGGTACTAGACACGCGTTACTAATAATAAACATATTTTGAAATTCTTATTATAAAATAAGACTAAGATTAACATAACAACAACCCCGTATTATTTGAAACAAGAAACTATCAGTAGGCACTCGCGACAGTTGGCAACACCGCGGCGCGACCTGGCAACACCGCGGCAGGCGACATGGCGACGAACATTAGTCACATTCCTTCCGCTACCGAAATGTCATGGAACACAACGCGTAACTATCAAAAGTGCTGCATTACTAATTTCATTACAATTACCTCACTTTCTCACACATATACAAATCTTAGAAAAATCATTCGGATTTAACCGATCGTGATCAAATGTGGATTACAAGTTTGACCTCGACAACACGTTAATTCCTATTCAATCCCTCCCTCCGTCCGCAATTCATTACAATCAGCGTAGACTTAAAATATTAAATGAAAGCGCTCCACATTCAACAAAATCGGTTAGTCAAAACATAGTAGTCTATGCTGACGTCATTATGAAATGTCGTACGACACTGCGAATCACTTAATATATAATGTCTTACTATTCAAGTCTTTTTCCCCAATCGTATAAAATAGTTGAAAGAATGAAGATTATGCAATATAAAGTCAACACATAGGCAGTGATTCGTTCCACAATCGCAATACATTTCACAAAGACTCGAGCGCTATCCGTATGACAGAAATTTAACTGTCTAACATAAAACATTAACATTCCAACAATTAATCTAGAGGTAAATAAATAGTTTATTAGTATAAAAAGAGACAAGACTACAACATTATACTAAATATAAAATGTATTGCTACAGTTACAAGAGAAACCAATTTCATTTTTTTTTTCAACAGCTGCCTCTGTAAGCAACCACCCTTTGTACTAATTCATTCTAAAATTATATCCCTAAAACTTTTCAGTACACTTTTCCGCTAATTTACATAAAACTTAAAATATTTTTTAATACATTTTAAGCGAACAACAAGAAATTTGAAAAATAAAATGTGTATGTAAAAACTGAGCATGTTAAAAGTAATATAAGAAACCTCCGACTTAATCTATCCCCACCAATCGAGACTATGTTATTTTAAATATTGATAAATAGTTTTATACATAAATAATGACTAGGCGTACCATGGACCATAACGCGAACCGATTCATTTTTTTTTATTAAGTTGTCCTGCTCACACATTTGCGATTTTGTAATAAATATAGGAACTTTACTCTCAGTGCAAAAATATAAGAAATTAAATCCTTTTGCCAGATCGTTTTGCACAACAATTATTTGAGTAATCGCGTAATAAACATACGAAGTGCTATAATCGGAAGCGTTACCGAGACGTTACCAAAGACCGCTAAGCAATCGAATGATCTTTTATTTAGCTTATCTTTTTTAAATCTTTCTAAATTGGTAGTATGATCTTAAGCACGATTTTTTTTTTGTTTACGGAAAGCACAGCGTCATAATCCATGCAACTTATCAGACTGTGTTTCCCGCTGTGTATACCTAGAGATACATTTTTTTTTACTTTTATTAGCTCTATCTAAATCTCACGGTGCGAATATATAAAGTATTGGGGGCAGGTAGCAGTGGGTACCTTTATAAACTGCCAAAGCCCCTTAAAACATCCTACATACTAACATACAAACAATTTAAAGGCATAAAGCTGTTTTTTTTTTTCTTTTTTTTTCACCTATATTTAATGAGTTACAATAATCGTGTATATATATTTTTATTTGTATTTTATATGTTATTAAACCTATTTATTATGTACTTTTCTATCATAGACAAAGATTATATCAACATCTATTTAAAAAAAGTATTGCAGTGATATTTTGAGAGAAAATTTGATGTTTTTTCTTAAAATATGACTGTAACTGTCTATCTATGTGATATAAATTGTTATATAACGTTACAGTAAATGAAAAAGCGAGAGATATTAATGAATCTAATTAGCTAAGATATGAAAGAGATTATATTCTCTAATTTATTGCACATACAAAAATACCAACGTCGCTTTTTCTCCATAATATTTCTTTAATAAACTGTGAGAAGAGAGCTATCATAAATTCTTCGTGAGTCAAATATAATCTCACTTTGTTTAATCATTGTCTATGGTATAAAAAAACAGCTAAACATTGTCTAAGTTAGAGTCAACCAAAAAGCCGCCTCTTCCGGCAACATAAAAAAACAATATTGTATTTCGTTAAATTAGTTTTGGATCCAGTTTCTAATGTAACGCCCGAACTGTTTAAATCCACTCCCACCACAATAATATTGAATACAAAAATTGCGAAACTGAATCCAACTATAACTATACAATAAATACTATATTAATTGACTATTGGCGAAATAAAAACAATAATAATACCTTCCATAAACAGGTGTTAAATGTCGCGTCGCGAACTGGGCGAACAAAACAAATGTATTTTCTTTCTACAAAAGTTAAAATTAATAAAGCGGCAAGTTGTGAACAACTCGCGTAAAAATATATAAACAATAAATTCCCACTTCGCTAGCGACAATAAACGTAGGAAAAAATTCTTAACCAATAACATGTGAATAAAATAAATATATATATTTTTTTAAGTAATAAATCTAACACTTTTCTACGTAGTTTTTTTTTAGATAAATATGTAATATTGGCACAACAAAGGGTTGAATTCTAAACATAATATTGGAACCCTTTCAATGCGACTTTCGACCATGAATTTGACGAGTTCTAGTCAGCAGTGCCATAGTATACATAAAGCATAGTGTTATATTTAGAAAACAAAATAATCAATGAGCGTTTGAATTTTAACATAGTTAATGCTTAACCCTACGCACACCGCCCATAACATGACAATGACAGAGTTTTCAACTACCGAATTATTATTATTATAATAATGTATGTCAGGCTCGCTGTCCGTTAAAGCGTGTCCTCGTAACAACACAAACTGCGATTTTCCGCGTAAAAGGAACAATATCCTCAAGAATTAATTATCAAGTCTTCAAGTAGAATAGGAATACGTATAGGCAGTGTTAGAGAGAACTAAACATAGTGCCGTTTACACTAGTCGTGTGTCGACGAACCGCGTACACTCTTCAATGGACAGCGAACTAATGTTACAATCACATCGCCAGTAAGCGGTTGGCTCAAACATTAGACGTAGTGTCTGCGAGCCGTGATATTACGAGCATAATATCTCTAAATGTCTATTGAAAACTCAAGTGCATTAGTACATAATATTATTAATTTTACTTTTGGCTACAAGATTCGCTTCAAACATCATTTGGAAAGACATCAAAATTACATTTCATCAAACAAATCCAAAGTGTCCATCATATCGCGTATATTTGTCATATACCTAGTCGATCACTTTCCAACTTGCATATCAAAATTATACATTTATTACGATTGCTTTTTCTATCACATAAAATCATGACGCATAAAACTTGCTTGCAATCTTTATCAAGTGCTCTTAAATAGAAAATTGTAAAGTACAATGCCACATATGGAGAATATTCATATTACATAACAATATGCTAGGAAACAATTCACCATCAAATAGCTCTACCCACTTTTTCCTTACGTTTATCTTACATCACTGGTCCAAATTTAGTCCAAGCTTATACTTATTTTGATGGCTTTTCAAATCAGTAATAGCAAATCGAGCCGTAAGCCCCAATCATACAATTTGAGAGTTCTGTTTGCTATCGCAGCTCGACACTCGATATCATTGCTGGTTCACAAGTCTACTGCCCCATCAATGACGCGAGTTCCAATTCTAGAAGATTCCATGTCGACCACATCATCACTAGTGGTAGTTATAATCAAGACAACCGTAGCCCGTATCTTCATTTTTACAGAAACAGTTTACTTCTATAAAATATTCACTTTTCTAAAGTTGCACAACCATTGCTTCGTCGGCAGCAACCCTAATTTCAATCGTAGCTCATTCAAGACACATCACAAATTCCTATACAATTTTTTAACCGACTTCTATTTATTCAAGGACCGGCCCAAACCAACTAAACTACACCTCTAGTTTCATACACCAACATAGATATACCGTAATAAAAATTGCTTGAAATGGAACTTATTCCGAAGCAACAAAACTTCATATAGCTTCTAACACAACCATAGGTCCAGTCGGGGCGGTTGTGTTGTCTGGAATCTTCTAGAGCTTAGCTGTGAGGTTGTTGATGTTGGTAGCGCGTGTTCGAGCTCTCAAATCGTCTGGTGGGGGCTTAGTACATGTAGTTTCAGTAGAGGCGCATACCTTCTTCGAAGTTGACAACGAGAGGGTCGACGGGCATGGGCGCGTAGGGGTTGGCGGGCTGCTCATGTGCGTGTGGCGGCAGCACGCGCCGGCCGGACAGGAGCTCGCTGGAAGCTGGCAGCACGCCTAGGATTGCGGAGTCCAGCACCACTGCTGGGGGAGAACATTGTATTTAGTGTGTATACTTACTAACGTTATACGCGATAGTGATTTTGTGTTTTACGCATTCGCGTAAAAACGGCTAAACTGATTGAAATTAACTTTGTCATGAACGCAGGTAAGAGTGGTAAACCTGGTACAGTTCCTTCGGGATGCAGACGATGTCGTGGGCGAAGATTAAAATCTCGTGATAAAGTGAAGGGAAAACAGGTATCTATCAAGTCGTCTTTCAGACAGAATCGAAAAGATCTCACAGAATTCAACGCAGTGACGTTCGACAGTCTGTCTGTGCTCCTAACACCTCTTTGATCTGAATTCTTATTACCGTTAGTACGGATGGTTTTTGGAAAACTTGAGTTTATTTCAGCTATGATAATTTTCGACTTACACGGCTATAACACGGTGTTACTAAAAATCTTATATTTATTATTGAATGAACACACAAAACCCGAATGTGAATGATTTCAGAATTAATCATTCGAGGATTGCGTGACCATTTGTGGAGGACAGCCGTAGTCGTTACAAACCAGTTTCGTAGTTAATTATGATAAGTGTCGAACAACGCATAATATTTGACAAAAATATCCGGTAATATTTAAAATACTAAGTGCCTCGTGATTGTCTAACGATGTTACGTTAGACAATCACGAGGCACTTAGTAACAAGATATATTTAGACTATTCTGTTTACTATTCTATTGGGTGTATCAAAAAATTACAAGCCATTTCATCAATGAAACACTATTATAGAGATGTTTAAGCACACTTATATGTATGTGTTTTTACATTTTCCCTATACTGTATGTAGCCGACATTTAGCTGCATACTGTGTTATCAAACTCAGAAATCAAAAATATCGCGTGCACATCCTTACATGACACGAAAAAAATAACAATTTAACTGGAAACTATGAATGGGAAAAAAACATAAATGTACATATAATGTGATTACATTATATCAGTAGTTTTTCCCCTAGAGGTAGTAACTCCGCACATCATAAACTTCTAACGATTGACCGTGGGTTTTTATGGATTTGAAATGCTTGGACTGTCTCGTTTAGTAGGCATAAGCTAGACAGCTAGGCGGGTCATAAGTTTGGTGGACGATTTAGTCAGATCCTTTTCTTTTTCGTAGTTACCAATTCAGATTTCTAATTCGTGCATTTGTATAATTCTAGTATGACTCGGACTACCCCCAACAGCATGAGATTGCATAGAGAAAGAAAAGTGAACCTTTTATTCCCGTATGCAATCATCGTGTTAATGTATCATCTAGCGAGTGTAGTAGTGAGTAGTGAAGAACTCAAGCAATTAAAAAGATAATTTCGTTGATAAAGAAAGAGATTTGGGACCCTGGTCTGCCCTGAAGATGTCACATTTAATTGTGAAGGAAAAATCTTCCGATACTTTTTTCGAAAAAACCGTACCAAATAATCTTACGAAGACACCCTGTATTTAGAACGAAATCAGTATCCTGCTTCCTACAAGTCCAGTTGTTCGCTACGTTTTCACGCAAAAACTACTCAACCGGTCATCATGAATCTTTGTACACATATTCTTGGTGGTACTAGAATGAACATAGGATACTTTTTTTATCAACACACCATGAGGGCGAAACCGCGGGAAGCTAGTAATAAGTAATGTACATGTGTATCGTACCTTGGCGCTGTTGCTGCCACAGCAAGGGCACGGGCGCGGGCGCAGGCACGGGCGGCGCCACCCCGCCCATGGGCGGCTGCTCGGCGACCGGCTCCGGCACGCTCACCGCGTTCGCCACTTGCTGGTATTGGTTACAAGCCTGCGTTAATACCCGACCGACATGTCACTATGAGGACTACAAGCTATCATGAATATGTGTGTAGTATGATTCGTACTTCAAAATTATCTAAAATTGTCAACTTTAAAATTATATTTAATGGGTGATTAAAGTGAAAGGCTTTATCGATTCTAAATATGGGATCGTAATTAGTATTTACAATGGAATTGATACTTTCAAATGATTATTTACTAATGAATGACAAACTTTCAAGCGACGAATTCTATTAATATTGTTACAAAATGTATTTACCAAAAAGTTAATAAAGAAGCAAAAATGTTAGTGTGTAATTTCGATCAGTTATACACCATGCCTTTTTAATAGCCAGGAAAACTTTCAAGGGTGATACCAATCTCAGAGAAAAACCTTTGTAAGTTTTTCTTAAAACAAGGCGTGTTCCTACTTTGACGTGATGAAAAATCCATATATGAGTTAAACTGTGCCATTTATATTCTTGCAGCTTGCTTATTTATGTGGAAATTGTTGAGATTCACAAGACTTCTTTGTCTATGATGATTAGTATAATTTATTACAGATTAATTATGATATAAGGTTATCGCAAGATAAAATGCGAAAAGAAACTGTCATCGACCCAACGATGAACGTCACGAAAAAGTAGGAAAGACCCGAATTTATCTAAAGTTTAAGTTGAGAGGAGTATCACCACTGAAAGTTTTCCCAGTTATCTAGTTAAAAAGGCACCGTGTATTGCGTGTAATGTATGTGTTGTCTCACGGGTTGGGGCGGCGCCGGCTGACTGGGCGCGATACCGTCCGTGCGCGCGTCCGGGTTCTTGTGCATGAACGGACAGTGGATCTTGCGACACCCGCCCGGCTGGTTCTCCCAGTAGCATGGGATCTGCTTGCGGTTTTTCTAGAAAATTCGTCATGTTAAATTAAAGCCCATAAAAAAACCTGGATAAGTATAAAAGTGCCGTGGAAACTATACCCACGCTAGATTTAGAAAACTGGGGGCATAGCAATAAATATCGTTTCTTATTTCATAAGATTCTTTTGACATCTAAAATCGCAAAGCTTACCGCCTACTCAAGGTCGTGAATGCATCGTTAAAAATATATCAACAGAACTACCGTACGTTATTGTAATCTCGCTTGCAGGCTTGTAAACTGATAAAACCTCGTTCTAGCAAAACACATAAAAATACCCATTCAAACATGTAGATTCAGCCTCATGCGTACGTCACCATGATAATTAATTTCTCCATCATTTCAAAGTACGACGACTAATTTAATCCCAAGAATGTTTGATAAAGAAATGCTTGACATAATGTAATCGTTATCTTCGACAATTTGTGCATATCTCCGAGTTTAATGATATTACGATAACTTGCCTTACTGGACTACTGACCGCCAATATGAAGTTCAATTAAAATCAATAATGAATTAATCAAAAATATAACTAGAATAAAAAAAATTGTAGTAGCAGAGATTTTTCTTTTATCACAAAATCTATAATATTACCTCAGTTTAAGATTTACAATAATTAACTCTTTCCTAGCAATACTACAGAAAGCTTAATTTACTAAAACTGTGACATTATCTCAGTTTCATTTACCCGGGATTTCCCCAAAATATCTAAATAAGGAAAATAACTGTAATAATTTGATATCAGTCAGGTTTAATTTCTAATATAGTTACTGAAGTGGCTGTTGATAAACAAATAATAGTATTTGCACAACTGTATGAAACGTTTTGCCAAAAAAACTTGTGAGGTACCTATGCTTCATTCAAATAAAATTAAACCTTTCATGTAAAACAAAGTTTTATAATTCTCTTCTACTTTATTTTCCAATATGTTCTGAAAGGATGTAAAAAATGTAATACACAAAGGAATATAAACCCCGCCCTAAAATTAACCATCCAACTTATTGACATGAAAAAAATTATCAACTTTAGATTTCAAACAAAAATATATCCTAATGGAAATGGAACTCAACAAATTTTAACATTGTCTTGTGTCATATCATCATCCTTCATCTACCCTTATCCCATTGTTTATTTGAGACTAGCTTCTGCCAGCGGTTTCACCCGCATCCCGTGGGAACCTCTGCACGAACCCGGATGAAAAGCCTATAGCCTTCCTCGATAAATGGGCTATCTAACACCGAAAGAATTGTTCAAATCTGACCAGTAGTTCCTGAGATTAGCGCGTTCAAACAAACAAACAAACTCTTCAGTTTTATAATATTAGTATAGATTGTTTTATTTTATTTTTTTATTTTGTGTAAATATTTTGTGTTTTTAACTACCCGAATGCCAAAAAGGGTTATGTTTTTATTTTATTTTCGTAAGTAGTTAAATAAGTGCCTCGCTAACACATTAGATTGAACCTATCTGTAATGTTAGTGATAAGGTTGAGAAATAAATAAATAAATAAATGTCTTCTTCTTCATCATTACTCATCTGTCAGACGTCATTACAAGAGAACTTGGCACATACCCTCAGTTCCATGTGACGTAGTTTGCAGCGTTTATCCAGGCACTTGCCCTGCTGCCAAGCTGTGCACATTGTCTCGCAGCCCAGCGCTGACGGTTCATGGCGGAATACACAGTTGTCTCCCTATTCAACAATGAGAATATACACTTTATTGAGCACTTTGTACCATTTAATTTTACAAGATTAAATTGCAATGTGACCACATGTTATTTGATATTTACTACTGGACTATTTAATGTGTGACTATTGTTGCTATAAGAAACTAATTTTGAAATTTTGGTGAACGACTTCTGTGCTTGATTATGTTGAATTTCAAAGAAAGTGATGGTCAAGGGTACTCCTTCATTCATGTATCAATTCAAGTCTAATGTTGATACAAAATTTATCTCAGATGGATGGACCATGCTTCTTCCTTTGTTACAAATTATTCACAAAAAAGTTGTGATATTATGTTCCCTAAACATCTTACTATCTAATGACATATTTAGCCAACTTATACAAAAGGTCATCATTGTAATTCTTCTTACTCAGTTGTTTCATAATAAAATTTGATTGTTCAGCTATGTTATCACTTTAACAATATTTGATAGATTTTCAAATGTCAATAAAACATTCTAACCATAAAATATTGAATGAAACTGTGCACAGCACGTTAGCTTCCATGATTTTTATCAGCCTCAGAATATAAACAATATGACATTTGGAGTTACATTAGATATAGCAGGAATATTTTCTTACCTTAGTGCATGTGGAGTAATAGTAAAAATAGCAATCGTTGAATTTCCGTGGGGACTCCATGGTGCTATCCGCCGTCGAGGGTCTGTGAAATATTGGGTATACCGTCTAATAATGCCGACACCAAAAAAAATCGTATTACTCAATAGGCACCGTTAAACGCTACAAAATACGTCACGAGTGTAGTGTAGTGGATCCAATTTATAAATAACACATACAATAAGGCTGTAGTTACGCTAAAACTAAGATTTTTCCATTTTGACAATACGTAAAGCACGGCGCGGACAAACAAGTTCCAAATTAAAAACTATCAATATGTCAAATCCATATTGCACACTTTACTCACCGCGTATTAGATAAACTAAAAAAATAATTAAATTATACAACGAATATCTACACAATAACGCTATCTAACACAAAATAATATGAACGTCACTATTAGAAAGAAGATGTAGTAGATATGGCGGACATGTGGCGGACTTTCATTTCGTTTCGTCCGCCCCACCGTTTGATTGGTTGATCACTTGTCTATTTTAGACCATAGAGTGAAATTTTACTTTTTCGTGGTAAACGAGATTTCGCGTAAAGTACAAGGCGAGGTATTTTCCGTATATAAAAAAAATAGTATTTTTAACGGCCAACATGAACTTATTGATACTCTAGAAACAGCATTTGCAACAAAATGTCGTAAAGAAATTCCTTCTAGGGAAATCCTGAAGCTTCTCCCTCAAGACTTTCAGATGCATTTCGGTGAGGCTATCAGGATCTGTTTTTAACGATTTTCCAAAAAAGAGGAGGTTCTTTTTTTGTCTATTCAAACTTAACTCCAACGTTTATCAACCGATTTGAACAATTATTTTTTGGGAGTGTACCTATACTTCCCAAATGGTCCCATGCATTGTTATCCATCTGTCTGATGGATTGCAGAGCAGACTAGCGAACGAGGTATATAGCAGAGCGTCAGACGGAGATGTTCACGACTCAGCCGCCACGAGAGTGGCCACAGATATCGAGAGGCACGGTAGTGTGGGCGATGATGAGTTGCGGGTAAACTCGTCACAATCGCAAAGATTAGAGTAATACTTTAGGAAAGTGTAAAGACGTCAATGATGATCTTGTTCAGTGGCATCATCCTTATTTTGCTGAACACGACCTCCAAGTTGCTACAAGCACCAAAAATGTTTTTTTTTTTGCTATGCTAGCTGGTGACAAAAACCATACCCTTCTCCTGGGTCGAAGCCGCCAACCCTCAATTTTCAGCTAAATGGGTACAGCCGTTCACGCGTGATTGCGTGACAAAGGGATATAGGGATTCATTTTTATATTTATAGATTGAAAAACATTTTCAGTGTTGTATGAACTTTATTATTAATATTACATCATGATTTAAACATTAATTTACATAATATAATAAATAAATGCTCACAATAATCAATATGAAGTCATGTTTAAAAAGCGAATGTTTATACTAAAGACAATAATATAAATTAACCTAATTTGACGAATTGAAATAAAGAATATGTATCGAAGAAAATTAAATGAAAACAAATCTAGGGGTACATTTTCTGTAGAGTAAGTTTAATAGGAATCGTAAAAAGAGTGAGTTGCTTAACTATAAGCGAATCGAATATTTGTTTAAACATATCGAGTACATTGTTTTTGTTAAAATTATATTTTGAAACTACCTCAAACGTATACTACAGACAATGTCAATCAACAATGAAAACTAACACCTTTTCGTGCAATATCTTTTCAAAAGGCCCGATATTCAGTTCCGTCATGATTTTTATAAGGAATCCAAAGGCAGAAAAATACTTTGGATTGACATAAAAATGGAAATAAGAAAACATAAATGAATGAATGAGTGACTCGAATGAACACAATGTTCGATAAATAGTTTGATGAAAATGGCAAATAATTTTGTACAAAAATCCAATACTAGGAGGAATGTTTAGATTACAATCTCAGCGGGTTATATGAAACGTGGGGGTACTAAAATATATTAATATTATGGCCTCATCTCAGCTCTTACAAGTTTTCTAACAAACCTACTGGATGACGACTGGTCGCGCATCTGTAACTAAACTCAACACACCTCTTCAACACAAATTATTGAGTAAACACAACATCAAATGGTGGAACAAACGGTTTCTGAACTAACTAGCCAGTTTACATTTTAAGTCATCACCCAGACAAAATCGATCATCGAGTGAAAATAGACTTTTGCGAATGGCTTGAATTATATTTCATTGTAAATAGTTATACTAATTGTCCATCAACCGTATATCCCACCCAAAACAAGTATTGCTAAATCATATCGCAATCTCCTAAAACAGTCTTCAAACACAGACAACAAAAACTCAACACGAATTCAATAAAAATAATACATAAAAAATTAACATACGAAACATTATTAGTAATACATGATATATACATCAATAATAGTTTTCAAATTAAATGAAAACTACATTGAACAATCATAGATACAAAACTAGGGTCAATGCTCTCGCTAAAGGCTATTTAATATCATTTATTATTTAAACAATGATTATTGTTTTGATTGGCTAAGGATTACGTTTATCGCTTTACATGGCTACTACAATTCCATTGTAAAACACTAACATTTTATGTTGTTTATATAATTTCGTTTATACACTGGCATTTTTAATTTTCTACACCACAGATGTTAGTACCATAAGATTTTAATTAAACTTTATATTCCGGTAGGCTAACGTTGAAAAAATAGGTTTTATTTACAGCGAAACAAGTCTTTGAAATAAGGATGCTTGGTTTGCTTCTATTGTATAATAATGAGTACATAACTAATGCCATTACGTATGTATGAGACGTGAATGGGGCACGACTGCCTACAATACAAAATACATGATTTGTTTAAAAGTGCGACACAGATGAGTGAGCAAATGGATGCTTTATTTGGCGGCTAGAGGACTCCACCAACTTCTGTAGAACACAATGACCACAGAATTTGATGTTTTCGTTCACTCCATTTCCTCACTATTCCGCAAAGTGCGACAATGAGTGCGAATGAGACACACCGTGAAAACATCTGTGAGCTTCATTTACTATAGTTAAAACCGTTTCCTAAGTGCCTACAGTTGGCCGGGACTAAATTAGTAGCACGGATTTAGAGTAATTATTATATCAATATTGAAACCATGTTAATTTTATTTTCGAGTTATACGTACATATTCCGTTTTAAGTTCATCATATCAGAGTGCATAATATAGCCTCTAGTCTTACACGGTATACGTTTAATTTAACATCAAATATCTCACTGTTTTACTCACAAAATTCGCGGCTAGTCAGCAACAATTGTGAATCGACTATCAAGAAAAACTATAGAAGGGAAATCCGTTTTACATTTGTTGCCGACCAACACTGCAAATACAATCGCACTTCGTTATTAGTTATAACTTTATATCAATTTTAAAACAGATACACTTTGATCTGTTGGTGCTAGATATGACTTACAGTAAGTCAAACAGTTGCTTAGAACTTAATATTCCTTTCAATTAATTACAGGATCAATGGACTCGCTGGCTGTGACTGGTTTTCGATGAAAGTACCTATGTTTTGAAAAACGCATTCTCAGTATTATTTTGTAATAAAAAAAAAGAAGTCGCTTTTCGTACTTACTCCAATAGACTAGTGTTTAAAATAACACAGCCATCCGACAACCAGCAACTGTCTCAACACTGTAAATGATATCTAGCTTCTAAACTCCATAAAACTGTCAAACATCGACTTAACACACAACAAGGTTTAATGAAAGACGAAATTTTATCCTAACCAAGTGAACATAACCCTTACCAAGACACGAGTTTATACACGAAGCGCAATACCCTGTGCAGGCTATACTGATTACTATATTGTCATGATTAACTCTCAGTAAGGGCGTCGGACGTCGGAACACGCATAGGCCTTTAGTCTTAAACTACATGACAAATAAATGAGATTGAAAATTTCGAGTTATTTCAAGCCGAATAGTCAATTTACATAAATAAAAATAAGCAGTGTAGACGCGAAAGTGAAGGCTAATTTAGTTTTTAGTCGATGAATTTTAGATCGATTTTTAGTCGAGAATTGTAATCGACTAAATGGGTCGAGTGGTTTGGGAATCGACTAAGTTCGTTACTCTAGTGTAGTGGCAACGTGCTATATATCGATGGCGTAAGAGAGAGCTACAAATCCGTGGCTATTGTGTTGGGGGGCAGCCTATCTTTTGGAAGAGCTCTTTATTTGTTGCAGCTTGAGGCGCAGCGCGTCCACTTCCGCTTCGTTGCGTTGGGATAGGGCTTGTGTTGTGTGCAGCTGGAAAGATAATGACTTATTAGAATTGTACATTGTAAGCAAGGTTTGTTTGAAGCGAACAAATTAAGTTTCAACAAATTCTTCCTCCTGCTCAGTTTCTAATTTATTTGAGTTCGGCGCAATACTCTCTTTTTATACATGTCCTTTTTCTGGCTATCTATCCATTTTTTCTTGAGAAATGCAAATGCAAATTGGCGCAAACTTCTTGAAAGATCACTTTTTTATGAAGTTGCATTTACAGCAGCCTTACAGCATTAGAGCTGTATCCTTTTTGAAGATATATCTTATTCCTATATTAATTCTCAAAAAACTTAGTAAAAAATAAATAATATTTACATCAAGTTGTGGGTCGATGCTGTGTGTCCTGGGCAGTGTGTTCTCGTTGATGGAGTCGACGAGTGTTCGGTTGTCGCCGATGGGAGTCCGCGGCTGCGACGACGGTGATGACTCAGTCTTAAGACCCGCTTTGGCCTGAAATAAAAAATATTTACTATTTTGTAAAGATCAACGGAGTTTATACGAAGGCTTTAAAAAGTCACTCAAAATGTCTAATACGAATTGTTAATTTTAGTGGTTAGTTATAATTAGTAGTAAGAGTTATGAAACGTCATGGAAAAACACAAGCAATGTAAACTCTAAATATATGTAAATGAAACCAACCTGCAAAGCTCGAAGTCTCTCCAAGAATATCACGTGTGATTTTTCGTCGTTTTCATTACTTATATCTGAAACAAGCCACAAAACTATGAAATTTCTTTCTTACTACTAGTAAATACTGATACTCGGCAACTTTTTGGCCTGGAAGCCAACCTCATTTTTCGGAAAAGGCTAGAAACATCATTATATTGGCAATATGAATGATAAGATTTATAAATATTATGATAAGTTGCAGACCTCCCAACGTAAATATCATATCATCTCATAGAAAGTGGTAAAAGGCTTTTTGAGGGCTGTCCTTTGTTCTTGACGTTGAAAAAGTGCTGATTTATCAGCTTAATTTGAATAAACGTTTTTGAGTTTGTTATTTATTAGTTTATATAAAGTCATAGAGTATATTCATACCGATGTTCTCGGACTTGTAGTCGTGTTTATAAATAGGCATGGAGGCGAGCTTCCTCTGGTCGGCGACCTCGCGCAGGCCTCTCTCCACGTAGTTGCGGAAGTAGAACGACGAGCCCTGCATGAACGTCCAGATGTCCACCTCGGGGTGACGCTCCTGGTGGGGCAGAATACGTACATAAATACTAATATCGTAACCGTATATACCTTTTATACACCTTACATAGGTGAAAAGAATGTTTTTTGAACTAATAATAACACTCAAGCGTTGTTTAATTAATGTGCCTGGAGAATTCATACCCTAACAGCCTCGTTGGTCTACCTGTAACATAGCGTGACTGCTGAGCAGGATGTTTCGAGTTCATTCCCAGGTCAGGCCGAAATAGTTTTGTGTGTTTTAGAAACTTACAAAGCAGCCCGTAGTCTGGAAGTTGGTAATTGATACACCCGTGCATCGGAGAGAAAGTTAACGCCGGTCATGCTCCTAATCTTTCTACAATCGTGTCCGATTATCCATCCCATCAGGCAATGAGAGTGAAGGAATGAAGAGTGCACCTGGGTCTGCGCAAATGCTTGTGCACTATGTCCTGCGCAGCTGGTTAATCTCCTTGTATGAAAACAGCCGCCGTGGCCATTATTGTTATGACACATACCCTAAGATCATATAGCTGCGACAGTGCGTCCTTGTTGTGGTCCTTGGTGCCGATTCTCTTCAGTATGTTAGCGAGCTCCTCGTGCACGGCGCGGGGCAGGCGCCCGCCGCCCAGCGCCGCGTTGTTCGGCGGAACTGATGCTAGGACGGAACCGCCGTTCAGTGCGTCTGAAGTATTCTCTTTCTTCTCGTCGAGTTTTAGTTGCTGGGAAAAAAGGTAAACAGATGAATTTGTGTTTTTTAGGATTAAGAAATAAGGGAAAAAAAAACTCAAATGTACCAACATTTCACATATTCGAATCATATTCTTATAGATCGAACATCTCTTAATTATTGACTCCAATGGACCCACATTACACATATTCGCATCATATTTTTTATAGATCGAAGATTTCTTAATTATTTATATCTCGAAAGCCACTTCAAGTTATAAGAATAGAGATTTTAGCTTTACCTTTTCAATTTCTTTAATAAATTCAAGATGAAAGTAGAATTCTCGGAAGAACACATTTATATTATATGAAATTGATATACCTTGAGTACTTTGAGTAGATAGGGATACAAGTCAGACTCGTTGACATCTGGTATTTGTGTGAGATGGTTTGTGATGGAGCCGCCCTTCATCTTGACTAGAGTATGCACCAGCGTCTTCACTGTCCTGTAACAAAAAGGGTTATAGTTTTAATGTTATTTTGATATATGTGTATAGGAAAGCAGCATAGAAAAAATATATTAAAAATGAATATTAGTTAAGGTGTTAAACAATGCGAATTTTACTGTCCTATAAACAAACTTGAATTCCTTAAAAAAATCCAATTGATTTGAGTTTATTTTGCGTATTGCTGAATACCAATCAAGCTTGATGGGAATCTACTACTACGTGCTAGCTTTAGGAAAAACTTATACCTTTTTCCACAATTTACCTGTAAGGCGTATCGCTAATATCGGGGTTCTTCTTCCAATAGCTATTAGGGTATGCCTTATAGAAGAGATGTATTCTGTAGAGGACCGCGTCGTAGTCTATGGAGTTGGCGTCCCACGAGGCTATCATCTTGAGGGTCTTCCAGAAACACTTGAGGAGCAGGTCCTGGTAGCGGGGGTAGGCTGGGTCTGATACCCCGATGGACTCGTGGAGAAGAGATACTATTGCGCTGTGAAGGAAGATAGTTGGTTATGTGATAGTATATTTTTGGGATATTTAAATACGGGCAGGTTTTGAAGGAGAAAGGGTCAATCCCCACTGAAAGAGCAGCGGCCGTAAATGCAAGTGATTGAGCGCGAGCGCGGCGGGCCGCGCTCTTACATTGTCCGTGCTCTTACGGCCGCTGCCGGCCGCTGCTCTTTCAGTGGGAATTGACCCTTATTGTTATAAACAACAGATATTTTTTCAACATTTATCAGACCAATGCAGTTTTTTTTTTATCAACATTCAAAAACACAAACGAACATCTCTCACCCTAAACGCATATACCTGCTCCGTTTCGTCGTGAGTAAAAACAGCACACAAAATTAAAAAAGGCTCAAGACACACATCTCTTTTTAAAAGATCTTGAAAATTCTTTCCAATTTAGAAAATCCAAATAAATATACAATATACATACAAGAGTAGTAAAGATTACAGTCCAAATATACAAAATTCAATGGCGGGACGCTACTAGATTCTGAAAACTAATAAGTGCGTGTGGCTCATTGTCACAACCCTGATGGGCGATGTTCCGTGACGACAAAAAGTTTGGCGAGAAGTATACCTACAAAATCAAAAACAAACAAATATACATACCACAGTAGAGGAGTCCTAGGCGAGTGCTCGAGCACTCTAACACAGACATTGTTGAGTATGCGCACAAGTTTCTCCGCGTCGGGCCCGCTGCCCGCGCCTGCGCCGGCGCCCAGCACTCGCAGCAGCTCGCCTAGCAGGGAGCATAGTGCTGCTTCTCCTACATGCGACCCACACCCTGCTGTTTCATAGAACTGGGAACAGAAATAAATAGGAGACATTTGTAAATTTTTATTATAGTGATAAAGTTCAAAGTTTATTTATTCTTACTGCAATGCAAAGGGCTTTTATATTATACATCTTAAGTAAGTAATTTTTGATCCGGTGATTACAAGGGTTTCTTTTATAAAACATATTTCTTGATTTTTCGGACTGTTATTGTTGAGTGATTACTCAAAAAGAATTTGGTAATTTTAGAGTTTAGCGTTTTCCCTTTTGTCAAAAGTTTTCGAGACAATCGAGAAGCTGTATTTGCACCTATGAAGTGTTCCAGTGTACATTTACCTTAGAATTTCATATTGAGTCACTTTATGATGTTAACTCGATTTGCGCTTTTTTTTAATTACGACATTTTTTGTTCTGGAGATTTCACTGCTTATGTTTTGTTCACTATTTTTTTCACCAACTTTATGGCAATAATGCCATACTATGGTTATCATATTTAGGAATACATATTTAATTTAAAATGTAATATGCCACATATACTCACAGTAGTAAGAGCGCTAGCTAAGCACTTGTAAGCAGGTGTAGCCTCATGCGGCGGCGCGGACCTCAGGCGCCGTACTTGTGCCGCTATAGCGCTGATGAGTCGAGCCTCGTGTGGGGCCAGCGCCCCGCCCCGACCCGACACTAGAGCGCCTGAGATCAGGGATAACGCACGGATTGCCGCCTGAAAACGTGAAAACGATTGGTTAAAATACCGCAGTAAAAGGAAAAATGTGTCGATTTTGTTGTGTAAACACAGACTAGTGTGTGGTTATTGGTGAATAAAAAAACATGGATTACAAGTTCCTTAATTTTACATAATAGAACTAGGACAGAAAAATAGACGGCTAGGAAGTAAAAATGGTCTAATAGTTTTGACACCACTTTCTGTCGCTCGGGATTACTTTTCTAACCGAGCGTGAGGGTCGATTTCGGCTGTTTTTTCATCGGTCTCAAATGAATAAAATGAAAAAACCTTAGAATAATAAACATAATGTCTAGTTGACTATATGAGAATAATTTCGAGTCTGGATTTATCTGTTTCAATGCTATCTGTGGCGACGAACACATAGTTACTTTCTATCTCTCCGTTGATTTGCATCTCTAGATGGAACTTTGTCATTAGGTCGACACAAACACTCACATTGAGGTCGGGGCTGGCGATGGAGTGTATGGTGTCGGCGAGCTGCGAGTCGTCCACGTGCGGCGCCAGCGAGTGCGGCTGCGGCGTCACCAGCGGGTGCGGCGCCGGCGCCCGCGGCGGCGACATGCCTACCATGCTGGAAATTTTTAAAAAAGTTATAAGAATTAGTACAGTAAATTGACCTAAACATCGTCACAACTTATAAACGTCCACTGGACTGCATCCTCCCAGCACGACACGGAGATTTGCCCATACCGATCGCGGCATGGGCACGCGTGTTGGGAACTATAGGATGGGATATATTTAGTTTCGGCAATACTACTGCCCATTTCCGAGCAAGACATTTAATATCCCATTTGATGCTGTGCAAACTTCAAGTAATATATTTTCTTAAATACCAGAAATAATTATTTAAATCTACAATCAATATAGTGAGTCAAACTGCACGTCAAAATCCAGTTATCTTTACTTAGTTTGTTGAACATACTTCTGCTCTAAAACGGCTACGTCGATTAAAATTGATTTTTGTAAAATTAATTATTTTTATTCCTGTGCTGTGGAAATAGGACGCTAGTGAAATTGAACCAGTATTTTTTTATACAAATCTTACCTAGATCTAATAGGCGTCTGCGTATGCGACATCTGCGGCCTAACCCCACTCGTAGGGATAGGCTCGTCTAGGAACTTGAGATCTATTTCCGCCACGTCGGGCTGACGGAGCACGGGTACTGCCGCATCTAGTTGCGCTATTAGCTCCGGGTCGAGACCGAATGGACCCGTTATGACGCGCGGTTCTGGTGGGGCGCTGTTGGAAAAAGAATTGATCACTCTAAATATGTATTTTATTTTTCTTAACACTTGTAGTTCTTAACACTTGACCCCTTTAATTCCTCACGAAACCGTTTTAAAAAAGATATCATCACAATACTGACTCAGTCGCACCATTAGAGCCAGACAGCTAGATGAACACCAACATTCACACATCACAACACCTACCTACACAACACAGTTACACACATTCATTCACACAACAAATAATAATAGTGCATTGCCTGTTATCCGCCACTCTTTCGACAAATTATTATTTTATCGTTATATTTGTGTATTTCGTAATTGGCGTAATGTTTTGTATGATGATTTAATATAATGTACTGTCAGCTGTGAAGCTACCTCTCATAAATAAATAAATAAATTTTATCATTTTTGGAAAACCTACAGCTAGAAGAAACAATAAAGATGAATATATACAATACTTGCATACATGCATTTATATAATTATGATACTTGAATGCCAAAATACAATAAATATTCTTGTGTCTGGAATGGGTTTACGACGATAGCGGATCGAACTCACGGATTTCCAAGCTTTTTAATTATCTAGGTTCAAAATTAAATTATAAATTTAAAAAAACCCCCGACCCAAAAAAAAGTACGCAATAATTATGACAAAAGGTTAAAAACGCTAAACCCTATAAAAAGCAAAAAATAACTTTTAACACTACGTAAACTAAATTTTGTCGTGTCGGGGGACCGCTCTAATTCATTACTTTAGATACGTGTTTTTTTTTTAAACGAATGTTGTAATTAGGTAGGTATCATTTGATTTATGTAAGTATTTATGAAGGTAAAAAGCGGTCCCCCGACACGTCAAAATTTAGTTTACGTAGTGTTAAGTTATTTTTTGCTTTTTATAGGGTTTAGCGTTTTTAACCTTTTGTCATAATTATTGCGTACTTCTTTTGGGTCGGGGGTTTTTTTAAATTTATAATTTAATTTTATTTCATGCTTTTTAAAGGAGCTCCTTAATTTTTCCTTCTTTCATTTAATTTATTTTATCTTAAGATGGGGTCGCTATATGCGATCTCGGCCAAAGGAAGCTGTTTAACAATCCTCATGACAAAGTGGCTCTGGGAGAATTGCACAGATTGAGAAACAATAAAGATTAACCTTTGGACATTCTAGATTTTCAGCAAAAATATAAATCGGTTTATCCATTTCATTCCGGCATTCCAGGCTTTCATCCGCCACATCCCATTTCCAGCATCAGGTTCTCGTCAATCAGAAACATGAAGAGAACTCGTCAAGACAAATTCAACGAGCCCAAACTCGATGCGTTTACTAAAAGGCAGTTCAGGGTTACGTCTCCTATCTTCGTGCCCTAACAGCAGACCAGCTCAGTGGTTCCAAAAGACATTAGTGTTTCAAATTTCAGATCCCACATATACTTGCAAGTAAACTGAGCGTGTAACATTCCTATTACATCTAGCAAACGAGCTGATGACCTTGAAGACCTGAACCGATTTCCACCAAACATAGCTAAGAACACTCCCGACTGACATACCTTTTAAACAAAAAAAACCGCATTACAATCGGATCATCCGTTTGGGAGCTACGATGCCACATACACACACACACACACACACACACACACACACACACACACACACACACACACAGACACGTCAAACTTATAACACCCCGTCTTTTTTGCGTCGGGGGTTAATAAAATGTTTCCCTGATTTTAGTGAAACCGCGGTAAACAGCCGCCAGGAAGCTTGCTAATAAGTAAATAATGAGGTATTATAATAATACGTTCAAGGCCGATTTCGGCCACGGCAGCTGTTGTCATACAAGAAGATCAGCCAGCTGGGCAGGACATATATTATATATTATAGTGCGCAAGCATTTGCGCAGACACAGGTGCACTCACTATTCCTTCACCCTCATAGCCCAGTGGGACGGCAATTCGTCACGACCGGAGAGACATAAGGCTCAGGTATGAGGTATACTTACATTGGCATTGGTGCAGGCGGGGGTAGTTGTTCCTCCTCTTCCTCTTCGTACTCCGCCGGTACCGAGTCTACTGATATCACGCGGCGAGGAGGCTCCGGTTCCTATACATTTATACAAATATAAACATATGAATGGGTTATGTTCCTGTTTATTGAGGTTTAGCATCTGTCGTTAGCTACTTTATTATAATATTAATATGTGTCAAGAAGATCTTTACAACGGGAGGACTTTCCCGAACAAAGAAAAGGATTTTGTCAAAAAATATTGGCAAGTTTTCGGGCATGTAATGTGACCATTTTTTTTGTATCATTTTAATAAATTCGCAGCAGTTAGTGACGTAATAGTCGAACATATGCTGTCTGCTGGAAGAGATTCCATTAGAAATAAGCAGTACCTGTGTACTATTTAATGTTACTTCTACTTCTTTTATGTGTTTACTGTGTACATAAATGGTTTAATAAATAAATAAATATGATGATAATCCTTAATTATAGGAATTTCCACATACCTCCTGCTGAATTTGAATGGGGCGACCAGATGCTGAAAGTGGTACAAGCATAGAGCGCCTGGATTCGGCACTGCGCGACTTGCCAGCGCGCTTGATACGCTCTTCTAGCAATGATAGATCCTTGTCTGATATCTGTGAACAAAACATGATTGTATAGAATTGACGTGGAAAGGGAGTTATGGAGTGTATATTTCTTTTAAATTTTGTGATCGTTAAATATTTTCTTTTTTTATTTAACTTTTCATATTAGGTTGATGTTTTGCTCACTACATTTAGTGCACCGAAAAATTACTTCACATGTATACAGCATGCACATGGAAAAGAAAGCTCGCCGTCATGCCGTCGCCACGGCATTTGAATTTATTTAATTACTGATTTCAACTTTCAAAATATTAAAATTGACTATACGTAATAACTATATCTATGATATTCACCTGGCCAATCATCTTATAGACCTTCTCCCCCTCTAAGAAGTAGGCAGAAGCGACACAGTTGAGCGCGGCGGACCTGACGGCGTTGTCCCTGTCTCCGATGTGCCGCGCCAGTTCCTTCAGAGCGCCGCCGCCCCCGCTGCCCATTACCGTCGAACCGTACGTCTCTAATAAGTGCCCTATGCACTCTAGACATTCTGTGGAAATAAGGTGTTTAGAAGAATGTTTATAGATTGTTTCAATCTTGAGTGGTGGAGGCTTTGAAATAGTGCACTTTTGTGTAGTCTTTTTGGGAAATTAGCTCTATAACACACAGACAGGATAAAATTTCAACAAGTGCGCTACTTATCAAGTTCACCGCAACATATTGAAAATTGAACATGAAATATCATATACTCATTTATTCATAGCAAACCGACTCATTTTCGATAAAATCAGGCCTTAGGATAATAATTTTTAATCAGTTAATATTTTAAGCTAAACAACAATCATACATGTTTGCAGTCGAATTTAAAGATTATATTCAGTAAGATAAAAGTCGAGCATTTTACTGTAAATATTTCTAAGTATATCTTACACACCAATGACTGTGTTTCGGATGGCACGTTAAACTGTAGGTCCCGGCTGTCATTGAACATCCTCGGCAGTCGTTACGGGTAGTCAGAAGCCAGTAAGTCTGACGCCAGTCTAACCAAGGGGTATCGGGTTGCTCGGGTAACTGGGTTGAGGAGGTCAGATAGGCAGTCGCTTCTTGTAAAGCACTGGTACTCAGCTGAATCCGGTTAGACTGGAAGCCGACCCCAACATGCTTGGGAAAAAGGCTCGGAGGATGATGATTTCAATTATGTATGATTTATCAAGAAAATAATGTTAACTTACCAGCACGTTGTCTCGCATTCTTAGACTTCAATCCTTCCATCAAATACCCGAACAGCTTGGTGACAGAATACACCACACATATTTGTTTGAACAGAGCTTTCACGCCGTTACGAACCGTGTCTTTTGGATCTCCCACCTAAACAAATACACAAAATAATATAACTATTTTTTTTTCCGTCACTAAAAACATGAAGAGAAAAAGTCTCATTCGGCAATAACAATAATATTACAGGATACCTAAGTAACACTTGAAAGGTTTATCAATTTATGATGGTTATGATAATTATGCAGAATTAATACATATCAATGCCAAGTCAAGATGATAAGTTGATAATATTTATGTTATCGGAAATTACTATCAAGAATCATAATATCTGCAATATTATTCACATTGCTTTTTAATCAGCTAGAATACACTTACACTTGTGTTTATAACTTATTCACGTTATCATAACGCGTTCGATTGTCTTATTGCTACAAAAAAAAAACTTAATAACTATTGTTAACCTATGTTTCACTGAATTTTAAGGTCAATACAAACAATATTCCAATCCAATATTACAATATTCCAGGTATAAGAATTAAGTAAATCCTAAAATAACTGAATGCTGGTCGGGACACTATTTTAATATTTTTTAATTTTTTATATGAAATATTTATGTGTTTGTGTGATGAAATCATATCTATATGATGTTAAATATATATAGAATACAGTAAAAAACGATTTCATACATAATTTATATTTACCTTAAGCACAAGATAAGGTATAAAGCAGTTGGCCTCATACTCGGGCATGGTGTAATCACTATCCATCAGATGTGTGAACACTATAGACAGGTACTCCAAACCCTTGAGAATGACCGACGGGTTGGTGTCGAAGAACCTCAGGGTCAGCCATTTTAGGACCAAGTCTAAGTTGGCCATTAATGCTTGGCCATTCTCGTGTAAGTCTTCTGACAGGGATTCTATTGCTTTTAGATGGTATCTGTGGAAAAAAATACATAATGAGGGTTTGTTTTGAAAGTGAAGATTTTTAATTAGAATTTGCAATATGAAGTGGTCTCTGATTGTGGAAATGTGGACTTTATTTTAATTAAGCTAGAAAACATTTTTCCTTAACTATAAGTGGAAAAAAATGAATTAATTGATATACTGTAAAATAAGTGCAGCCTGTTTTTTTTATTATTAACACTCAAAGATATGCAGGAAAAACGCTTCGAATATAAGTAAAATCACTTTTTTTACAATGAATTGCAATTTACCTGAAGTCATTATGAAACATGTTGGCGATCAGCTGTTTGTTGAGTCCAGCGGTCGCCATCTGCTCCTTTAGGAGTTCAAAGAATTCCTCACGGGGAGTTGTGAAGTTCCATTTCAGTACTAAAGACAAAAGAACATTTACATATTTTATTATTTTGATGTTACTAAAAGTGGTTCAATCGTTTTCATTTCAAAGTTTCATATACAGACATAAATCTCGCATGCAAACAAACAAACAATATAACTTACCAGCCACATTTATGTAGTGCCGGAGACCACGCAACAATTTTACAGACTTTTACAAAACTTACATCTTCACTTTCTAAACTACCACAGCTCAAATACATACCGTTCGCAATACCATCAAATAGAAAGAACTAAATCAAATAAATATACCTTTACATTTAAAAGACGATCTTTCAACAGCAATCCTCGACGCAGCAGAAACGTATTTTGTATGAAGAAATTAAACGGTACATGAAGAATAACTAAAAAGTTCGGCTAAATAAGGTTGTATTGTACTTGTTGGGCTAACCTTTGAGTTTCTGGTCGTCTATAATGCGCTGGTTTTTAGCGTTATTGTTCGGGAGTAGAGGGGAGCAGTCTTCATCGTCTTTCTTGCCACGATTTGATGCGGAAGCCGATTTCGCTGGTGCCTGGTGATCAAATATGTATCAGTTTCTCAAGCAGATCTCTTTAGGTGTGAGTGATAAATAAGATCAAAGTTAATATGGACTAATTTCCTATATTTCAAAGCAGATTATGCAGCTAGATAAAACATACACTAACGACTCGGACGAGTCGGAATAAATACCATTAAAAAAAAAAAAAAAACAAAAAAAATATTTTAAATATCCTCTGTACCTTTTGGCTTTCTCATCTTTAACATAAACTTAGCTACATTTGCAAGGAGGTTCCTAATTTGTCCGCATATACAAGGTGTTGATTTGCATCTGTGCCATATTTAAGGAGGTTGACATAAAATACGTAAATAATCGATTGGAATTACAGTAAACGGGAAATAGTTAATATGCGCTGCTTTTTCTGTCATTGTAATGTCATAGTATTTCAGAAATAACCCAATTTTATGAATGAAATTTATGAGTGATCGTTGCGTATGCCTTGTGTTTACGTTAGTGTAAGAGCGCAGCACACTTTTGAGGCCAGTAACACACGCTCCGAGTTTAAAAAACGGGTAGGTCATCATCCTCCGAGCCTTTTTCCCAAACTATGTTGGGGTCGGCTTCCAGTCTAACCGGATTCAGCTGAGTACCAGTGCTTTAAAAAACGGGTAGGTGCATTGACGAATTTCCGAAAAAAAAAATTAAAATAAAAAATTTTCGTGACAATTTTTTTGTTGATTTGGGTTGAGAATCATTAGTATAATTACGTCCTTGACTATGGCACGGATGCAAATCAACAGCTTGTATATTGTTTTATTCTCCAACTCACCTTGCCCTTGACAGCGACGCCCTTCTTCTCAGCTTCCTTCTTCAGAGCGCCGGCGGACTTGACGCCGCGAGGTTCGTCCTTCTTCCCTTTAGGAGGCGGTAATGGCTGCACGGGTAGATTCGGTCGGGCCTTGTCTAATGCCGCTTGAACTACGGTTTTGGAACCGGGCTGGTGAGGAAATGAAATATTTAGTAAACATATATAAATAAAATGAATATATATAAGCAATTGCCCGTTTTATAAAAAGAATTACCGACACTTAGAAGTCAAAAGTTTTAGACCTTGTTTACTTTCCCATTTTGATCTATGTGAGGGATACCCTGTCTGCATACGAGTGCCTCGTTGGGCCAGTAGTCGCAAATTGCGACGTCTGTGCACGGTCTCGGGTTCGGGCCAAAGTCGCTCGTGGTTTTTAGAAACTTCCACTAAGTAATATGTTCTGCGCATCTGGCTGATCGCCTTACATGAGAACAGCCGTCGTGGCCGAAATCGGTCGGGGACGCCATTATACTATGGGGTAACCCGGGTAACTGGATTGAGGAGGTCAGATAGGCAGTTTGGTTGGAAGCTGACTTCAAACTTCTGAAAGGGCTAGGCAGATGATGAGTATCACACCTTGAGCTTTTCGAGCTGGCGGTGCATGGCGTCGACGCCGAGGTGCAGCATGAAGGGCAGCACGCAGTCGGCGGCCGCCTTGCGCACGTCGGCGGCGCGGTCCTCCACGCTCGCGTACAGCAGCGGCACGCACACCGCTAGCTCCTCGCGAGGGAACGACTTTGGTGCCACTGTGAGGTAAATAGCACATAATTATAATACATATTGTCGTCAAAACTTGTTCTTCCTGCCCTATTCCCAGCACAATATTTTTTTCTTCCATTTCTCTCTGTCAGACATCATACTAACATCCATTCCTTATTCATGTCCAAAGTCGAATCATTTTATTTGTTTTCGGCCTATGCAGGCACTTAGGAACGTCAAAAATATAGGTAAGTTTGATTCTGATTGCCCATTCCATTTCAATATTAAAGAGAAGGGGCAAGAAACTCCATGGTTTCTACCTCTACCTCTCATCCTTCCACATTCATACTTAACACTCTCTTTGTAGCACACCTTATCATCACATGTCCATACCACGACAAACGCTCACCTAACAATGGACAATTTATTCACTTACCATTAGGCAGATGTTCAGCCAGCCACTGCAATAATGTCGCCCTTAAAAGGGGACTTCCAGACTTGAGTGCGTCGAATAACATCTCGCCTTCTAGAGGCGCTTGAGGTCCCGCCTCGCGACACCACGTCTCTACGCACGACACTGCGGAGGTGCGGATCCATTGCTTGCTGTCGCCGAATGCTGAGAACACAAGGATAAATAATATTGTGAAAGGAGGATATGTATAGTAATCTTAAGGTGCCGCTATTGATAAGCTAAGAACATACGGTTTAATAGTGGTGTGAGAAAGTGTTAAAATTACATAGTAATACTAAGGTAATGAACGAGGCGAAGACCAGAAGAATAAACGGTTAAAACATTATGTTGTTAGAAGAAACTTGCATGGTAATCCTAACAAGGTAGCAGGGTTACACAATTTGGGTTTATAGGTGACTTGTAGGGTCGATGTTAAAATAAGCTGCTGTTAATGACTAATGATTTGACTGATTTGACTAAATGATGAATGGACAATACAATCTCCTCCGAAAGGCAGACGTACAGATATACTATACATAGACTATAACATAAAGATACAAAATATAATTTTCTATCTTATGAAGATCTTTACATAAACCCCAAAACATTTTCTTTATTATTTTCGTACTAGCCGTTATAAATTACCTTGAAAGAAAGCTGGGAAGAAGGTCCTGACATGCGTCTTACACCTGCTGCCCATGGCCGTGGCTAGCGCTTCACATATTTGCAGCGCAATCTGCGCTAGTTTCGAGTTGGAGTCCAACAGACGAGCTGATAGGGCTGCGGGTAACTCGCCTAGTGACGGCTTTATTGGGGCAGAGTTCGTGATTAGGGCCTTGACCTTATCTAGGGCTTCGTTGCGGACCTGTGTGAAAGGAAATACATATTTTTTTAGCCTAACGTCTAAAGTTAATGGGTATGGAACAGAAGACAGCCTGCTTTAGTAAAATGCTGCAACTCAGTCTCAAATAAACCCAATATATACATAGTTAAGACTTACATAAAATACGTATATGGTTAAAGTCTATCTCTCTGTAAAATTTAATTCAATTGGCGAATATTTGGCGAGCGCTTAAGTTAACAGATTAGCTTTACAGCAGACAACCTTTTTTCAATAAGATGTAAATGCTACCCAGTCAAACAGATTAGACTACTCTGTGTGTAATGTAGTTTTCAACTGCACATTTTCTTACTACTAACGCCTGCAGCCGCCTCATTGACCAAGCGTGGTGATTAATGCTCAGCAGTGGGACGATAAAAACGGCTGATGATAATGCTGACGATGATGACGCCTTGCTGTCAGGCTGGCTGGCTCCAAGATCATCATATCATCTTCCTGCTCTGTTCCCAAGTCATTTGGGGTCGAAGTAACACCACAGATTATATAATAGTTACTACGTAACGGATAAATCACTCCATACAAAAAAGTCCATACCTACTGTTATAAGCATCTACAAGTTCCCCAACTACCTACAAATTCCTAGCTGCGTTATAAAATGAACCTTAAAAGCTCGAGCGCTTGATTGTTATTCCAATGCGATAGCGCACAGTTCAGTGACCGCAACCGTGCCGTGGCCGTGCTTAGGGTTGCTTCTTACAATTTATTAATATTTAAGTAGTAAAACAAAGTTACGCTTATTTTAAGATAGCCTTTTTTAAAACTGAGTTTTTAAATAAAAAGTAATATCAAGAATATTTTTCTTTAGTTAACTATTGTATTGCCTACTAAAATGGAGTATGGGTACATATTACTAAATATTACCTAATACGTAAGCATAGGTAAGTACTTAAGTAAAGCTTTCGTCGAGCACAAGTGCCATACTCCATATGGTACAACTCCGTCGAGTGTTGATACATACCTAAAATTGGTTTCTGCGTAGCGACACGCGTAATGTTCCGAGTCGTCATTAAGTTGGACCAGAACTATACCTACTTACACTCGAGATTTGAGCTACAAAACTCACAATACAGTTCATATAACTAAGTAGGTATCTTAAGTAAAATAAGTACCTAATGATCTCTGTTGTTAAAATCATAAAGTAGATAAGTATTAATTTATTTAAAAAAAAATAGAATTACTAGATAAGTTCATACATATAAAATGTTTCTAAATCTTACAATAGTCGCATATAAACCAAGACAACTCAAAATAATCCATCAGTTTGTGAGGTAGCTTAAAAAACCTAATAAAAACCAACAGCATAACATGCCACGAAATAAAAATAATAATATTGGAGCGCGCGCGGCGCGTGTGACTGTTGTGCGCCCTGAGCCGCGTGGGGTTACCGGTAACCCAGCGAGCGGTAGGCATTTATCGCGCGTAAGTACGTCGAGTGACAGAGGCCTGGTAACACGTCTTTTTCATCCATTCCTCTCTGTCAGACACACTTACATCCACTCCCTTCTGCTTCATTTTCTCTTTCAGGCAATTAATCCATCTTTTCCTCAATTCAATTAATCTTTTCCTCCAGCACGTCAGTATATAGAGCAGTTACCTTCCAGTTCTTGTCGTTGATCTCAGCGATGAGCGCGTCGGTGACGAGCGGCGCGATGTCGGTGCGCGGCCGCGTGTCCTCCGCCGGCGCCGGCTCCTCCTCCGCCGCGTCCTCGAACGCCTCCTCTATGTCCTCGCCCACCGACGCCTTGCTGGCCGACTACGGGGTCAAATAATACCAAAAACTTAGTAAAGAACACCAACAAGCATGCCCAGCTGGGAGTATAGGTAGGCACATCCCCTAACTTGGTTGAGGGTCTAATCCCGCAGTGGTCGTCTTTATCCGGCTGTGACGACTTCGTAAAATGTGAATATACAATCAGGAACACTTTGAAGTAAAAAAAAAAGTTTGCTAATATTTTCAATGTGGCGAAAGACCGAAAAGTCGACCGAAAGAGTGTTAGAATAGTCGGTAATATTGGGTTTATTAAAATAATCTGCGAATAATAACATGAAAAGGTACAAGAATAGTCTTCATCAAATAGCCTATAGCTTTATATGAAACACTCTTTCTGGAAATGCTATTTAGATTTTTTTATAGTGAAAAACAACTTCAAAATACATTATTCTTACCTTACTAACAGTACCAATCTGTCTCGTAGGTGTAGGCGGGGAGCTATTCGCATGTTTATCCAGTTCCAAGCTAATCAGCTGTTTAGTAGCTGGCTTCTCGCTGTCAAAGTGGTTGATTAACGAAGGCCCTACATATAGAGATAGTATGCCGAGGAAATTCACTGCTGATGTCCGAACGTTCGGGTTTGTGGCGGTAAGGGCTTTCTTGCAGTGAGCGATTATTGATTTTATGTTCATGCTGGAATAAAGAAGTTTTTTGTTAAATTTTGTTGAATAGAAATGAAATATTTTTGGATATTTTTTAAAGGAATAATAGTTTCTAATAATAATATTTTTCACCCTTAGCTGCATTTTATTTAACTAAAACTTAATACTCTTCTCTCATTACTACAGATTCTTCCCAAGCTAAAGTATAATTCACAATATATTTTTTCTACAACTTTTTAGTTAATTAATTTATTTATTTGGGAAAACAAACAGTAGTATATAACTGTACAGTAATAGTTGATTACCTAATGATCTCTCTAGAAACCTAAGGTTTCTGTTGACATAACAAAACTTACTTAAAACCAAACTCCTTAATTGCATTGGCCATCCAGTTGAACATCTCAGACTGTACTTTAGGGTTCTTCTGTGAGTCCATAGCATAGGTAAGTCCTTCATTGAGGACATGTTCTAAACCGCAAGCCTCGGCCAAGGACGTTAGGCAGTCAGCACAGATGGCTGAGCAGGATGCTTCACCCAGTTTCGTTACTACGTCTTGGAGAACAAAGTCGGATGCTGTCCTGTTGGGTAAAGTGCGATTTTAACTTAATTTATGCACATTAGGTATTCAATGTTCTTGGTCCTAATAACGAAAATGTATGACAAGAAAATTATTTCGAAGTTGTTCTAGTATTACATGGACGATTTTCAAAAGTGATCCTTATAACAAGGCTAGACATAACAGCCAGCTGCTTAAACTGATCATAATCTTTCATCTTCATCAGCCTTTTATCGTTCCACTGCTGGGCACAGTTCTCCTCTCGCTGAGCACTAAAGGGCCCATAACATAGCACTATAGGGCTGTATAACATTTGGAAATTGGATTGCCAATAAAGAATAAGGCTAGAAGGAGTATTGAGTAAATAAACCAAACTTACGTAGAAACAGGGAAATTCTCAGTAATATACTTGCAGGCCTCAAGCCGGGCCTTCAGCACCTGCACATTGGTGTCCTTCAACCCTGGCTTCTTGTTCAGCGTGCGATACAACACTTGTGACGTGGCGTCGCCCGATGACAGGCTCTGTACTGTCGAGTGGAAGGATTGCACGGCGGATAGGCGACTCTTCCAGTTGCTGTCGCCGAGACCTGGGGAAGAAGATTATGAATTTTTGTATTTACAGAACTTAGTATCTATTTGCATTTACGCCAATGAAATGATTTACATTATTTTATTCATCTAATATTTTTCACCAAGCTCATTGACAAGATACTTACAAAAAACAGAGGTGATTTCTGACGTCGACTTTATATGATTCAGTTTCTATTATCATTTTATTAAGATTTAATATCCAGTTAGCGCCGCAACTGAAGGTGATGATAATAATGAAAAGAAGCTGATAATGTCCATTTTCACGCCCACAGTTCGTGAATGATCGTGCCACAATGAGAATGCACGGAATCAAATGTTTTTCAACCTACATGTTTTGAATAAATGCTTTTTGATTAGAATAAGTAAATACCTGACACCACATCCCCGGGGAACAACATCTCGGCTTTAGCATCGACCTCTTCCTGTGATAGTTCCTGTTCTCGCGGCGGACTCGGCTGCACGCGAGATGCCGGCGCTTTCTTAGCAGGGACTTTAGCTGTGACATAAATATTTCATTAAATTATAATATACAAGCAACTCTACAGGAAATACATAAGTAAATAAGGCAGTACATGGGGGTAGTACCTAAAAGACTACTTAAGGGCGCACATAAAGAAGTACATATGGTATATAAAGAGGAACATAAGAAAGTTTATGCAGAAACCTACAGGTACTAAGTATTTCAGATTTGTGTTCTTAAGAATTCTATGGCGGATCGATCTGATGCACAGAGGCTCTAACAACGACAATTTTTATCCGTTGTTCTGCGATTAAAGGTTGAGATTTCACATAATTTATGCTAATGTCAAAATATAATCTGAAATCCCTTGCCCAAGATGGGTTTACCTTTCTTGATAGTTGAGTAATATTTTTACTTAATAAAATACGAATGTCGAATAAACTGAAGGTTAGCTTACCAGAATTAGGTCTTCTAACTGGTTTCGGGTTTGAAGAGCCAGCAGTAGGCTTGGCGTCGCCTTTACCCGACGGCGAAGGTGTGGGTTTAGCCTTCGTCTCTTTCTTAGGAGCTGCCACTTTCACTTGTATTACAGCCTAGAAAACAATCGTACATAGAGTAATTGCGATATATATAAATATATTTGGGGAAATGGACACGTCAATATTAAAAAAATAAAAGGGGTTGAAAGATGACTACTGGAAAGAGGCTTCTGTGTTACTTTGCACGGTTTTCAGCGACCCATAATCACTGCTTCCCGGTGACCTTGACTTTGCCATTTTATAAAGTTCGTATTGCTTGGTATACTGCAAAAACTGCCAAATGCATTTTGATGATACTTGGCAGTGGTATAGCTTATTCATTAGAATAACATATAAGCTACTTTAAACGGGTGAAACCGCAGGCAGAAGCCAGCTAGCTAGTCTGGTCCGAGCATCCACACAATGCGAGGGGTACTACCGTACTAAATACAGTCTAGTACTAAGACCTCATCATTGCATGCACTAACCAGTGTCCGTACCAGAGCCCGTACCTTGTCTGCGAACTCTTTGATCTTCTGTTCCTTCAGGTTGTCCAGCTTGCCGATGTGGGGCGCAATGTTCTTCTCTCCAACTAGTTTGGTTGCTGTGCCTAGGGCTTCTGCTGCCGCGTCACGGACGGCTGGGTCTAGGGAAGATAGATAAAATTATAGCCAAACTACTAGCTAACTAGCTTTAAGTATTTTTGATTTTCTTATGGTAGATTCCACCATAACTGTTAGGACATAAATAATTCAGCCAAATAATCGCCATTCCACATCTAGCGTATGTTCGCGCACCGGTTGATATATCGCGGCCATTTTATAATGACACGTAATTAACAGCGATACTCGCTATGGAAAATACTTAAAATTACATGAAAAATCATAAAAACTTTTGTGTGCATCACAGTGTCGCAAATAGTTGGAATATCGCAAAATCGGATAATATAGGTACTGTTCTACAAACATACAACTTACCAGCACTCTCCAACAACTTAAGCAGTCCAGCGACATAAGCTTTGACCAGCTTCTTCCCGAAAGCCGATGGCTGTGTGTGACACAACGCTCGCGCGAGGAACAAGGAACTTTCCGCTTTTATCGACGGGTTCTTATTGTCGAAGGCAGCTAGCATGTCTTCCATTATCGCTTCGAGGTTCGTCTGTAGAATGAAGATAAGATAAAATTATATAATTAAAAAAAAAACATGGGGAGGAGATTTATCATTTATTCGCCAGGTGCTTCCTAACTAAATAAGATGAAAAAAGTTTTTATATGCTGATCAGCTGCAGCCTCTGAATAGCTTTTTCCCTACAATGATGAGATTGTCTGTATGGCCTTCACAAGCCTGTAACCAGATATGAGCAGTAAGGCCTTTGTAAGACTTAGGACTTATCAGATTGAGTATAAGGAACTTCTCCTTGCCCAGTTTGCAAGTTATTTGGGTCGGCGCCAGTTATTTGGTTTCCATTTGCATTTCTCTCCGTCATCTAAATTGAGAATTGAACAATATATCATATAGTAAACTAGCTTTTTCCCGCGACTTCGTTCGCGTGGAATAGGGACTTCGACAGATTTTTGGTTTGACCAATAGATGGCACTATATGTCCGGAATATTTTTTTGTTTTTATATTTTTTGTAATAAAAACTATCCTATGTCCTTTCTCAAGTTCCAAACTATGTCTATACCAAATTTCACACAAATCGGTTCAGTAGTTTAGGCGTGAAGAATAGACAGACAGACAGACAGAAAGACAGATAGACAGAGTTACTTTCACATTTATAATATTAGTTAGGATAACAACTTACACAAGGATAAATAGCATCAATAGCTTCCCTCAACGCCGTCACCACATTGGTCTTCTTCTCTTTAAACTTCTCGAGTATGGCTTGAACACACGCGCAGGCGTAGGGAGAGAATTTGTTGCGAAGCCCCGTAGCGACCATGCCAAGTAGACGACCGCCTAACGCGACTAACATCACGTTTGTGTCTTTTGATATCACCTGGAACAATAGTATGGTATTATGCCATGAGTTTTGTGGGATGAATTTGGTGAATTGTGAGGCATATCGGAGGATTTGAGTAACTATTGATTTGTAAATTTTGATAGTTTGAAACAGGCGAAATGAAAAATAAGGATAGACGCAAATAAGGACTAATAAATAGTAGACACAAACAAGCCAAGCTAAGGAGATGTGAAATCATAAAAAAAATAAACTGATAAGAATATCACACAAATATACAAGACTTGTAACACTTCTCACATAAGATATTTCACTACTAACATAAGATATTTCAAATACACAATACCTTTTTCAAAGCTCTGACCAAATCAGCGTAATCTCCCGGTTCAAGTTTGGGGGCGGACTTCAACAAATTCTCTAAGGCGTCGAGAGCCTCTTTTCTTTCCTGCCATTTCTTAGCCTCCAGTTTATCATAGAAGTCCTTGGGCAGTTTAGATAGGATCTCTACTGGGTCCAGTAGATCGTAAGGGTCCATTTCTCCGGAATCTCCGGCACCTGCTTCGGCGTCGTCATCTTCGGCTGCACCTGTAGAATAATAGGATTGTTCACAAAAGTTGTTACGGTACATAAGTTTGTCATATATCTAAAGGTGATTGGATAAATTCAAAATTACTTGAACTGCGTAAGGTTTAGATCGATACTGATTGAACCAGTTATTATTTTTTCTTGCAATACATTATTTATGGAGATACCTAGAACGTGGGTAGCATAAAATGGGTAGGCTGAGCGGCTGTTCCTGCTGTATTACTGCTGAACCTAGACAGATGAGACACTGGGTACTCACCATCGGCGCAGTCAGCGGCGGGTGTGTCCCGCACTCTGTTCTGCTGCGACCTGAGGTAGCGGGTAGGCTGGGCGGCGCCACCACCAGAACTGAAGGATTCTCTCAGTTCCTGCTGTATTACTGCTGAACCTAGACAGATGAGACACTGGGTACTCACCATCGGCGCAGTCAGCGGCGGGTGTGTCCCGCACTCTGTTCTGCTGCGACCTGAGGTAGCGGGTAGGCTTGGCGGCCCCATCACCAGAACTGAAGGATTCTCTCAGTTCCTGCTGTATTACTGCTGAACCTAGACAGATGAGACACTGGGTACTCACCATCAGCGCAGTCAGCGGCGGGTGTGTCCCGCACTCTGTTCTGCTGCGACCTGAGGTAGCGGGTAGGCTTGGCGGCCCCATCACCAGAACTGAAGGATTCTCTCAGTTCCTGCTGTATTACTGCTGAACCTAGACAGATGAGACACTGGGTACTCACCATCGGCGCAGTCAGCGGCGGGTGTGTCCCGCACTCTGTTCTGCTGCGACCTGAGGTAGCGGGTAGGCTTGGCGGCCCCATCACCAGAACTGAAGGATTCTCTCAGTTCCTGCTGTATTACTGCTGAACCTAGACAGATGAGACACTGGGTACTCACCATCAGCGCAGTCAGCGGCGGGTGTGTCCCGCACTCTGTTCTGCTGCGACCTGAGGTAGCGGGTAGGCTGGGCGGCACCACCACCAGAACTGAAGGATTCTCTCAGTTCCTGCTGTATTACTGCTTGGAGGGACGCTATGTGAGGCTCTATGGCTCCTCCTATCCATCTGTGAAATGTTGACATATATTGTTTTTTGTAATGGCGTAATGGCGTCCACGGCCGATTTCGGCCACGGCGGCTATTCTCATTTAAGGAGATTTGCCAGCTGCGCAAGACATATTATAGTGCACAAGCATTTGCGCAGACACAGGTGCACTCCCTATACCTTCACTCTCATAACCCGATGGGACGGCAATCCGACACGACCGGAAAGAGATCAGGCGCAGGACCGACATTTACGTGCTCTCCGATGCACGGGTGAATCAATTACCAACTTCCAGACAACGGGCTGCTTTGTGAAAGTTTAAGAAAACCCACAAAGCGATTTCGGCCCGACCCGGGAATCGAACCCGAGACCTCGAGCACAGCAGCCGCGCTTGCGACCACTAGATCAACGAGGCAGGTTTTTTGTACTTATAGTGTAGAGGTAAAGTTAAGTGTTCTTATTGGTTCTGGGACTGCGGGATTGTTCGAAAGAGTTACCGTTCGAAGGCATGTGGTGTCACAGTAGTTTTAAGTCAGTAAGGGTTTGACTGAATATTTCCTTCCAGAAAATTAAATGGCACTTTTTCACCAGTAAAATATATAATCAAGTATGAAAGGTATATCCACCATGGCCAAATATGAGGTCAAAAGTTACTGTTTATTCAATACTTTATTTATTGTGTAAAGAATGCTTTGTTTGTGTTAACAAGTATCTTGTTAACTCAATAAATTCACTGTCATCACGATGTAAAGTTGTAAAATATACTTTTACATCTTTTGTAAGATAAATTGGGTCAATGATAATATTTGACATTTACACATCCTGAACAAAGGCGTATTGGTTCGTATCAATGTCAATCATTATAATATGTTTTTGTAAGATATGATAACTTATTGGTGTATGAGTGAAGAGACCCCTATAAAGCATGTATTGATGATAGATTGACGAAATATCGCCGATTGATTGATGAACGTCTGGTAGGTAAGTGTTGAAAGCATTGAAAATGTGTTGCCAACCTAAACTATGCTGCTGCAATTTAA
The DNA here is from genome assembly GCA_963856015.1 of Helicoverpa assulta. NCBI lineage: Eukaryota > Metazoa > Arthropoda > Insecta > Lepidoptera > Noctuidae > Helicoverpa > Helicoverpa assulta. The sequence continues at coordinate 7,804,776 of CAWLCW010000027.1, forward strand.
GAGCGTGTACGTCAGCCGCGCGCCATTTTGCCTAAAATGGTACTTTTCAAACCACTGTTTCTCAATAACTACTTATCCTATAACTATGTTAATTTTTAATAACGCAAGGTAATTTCACTGTCTATATAGTTAATTGAACAAAAATTTCGATTTGTGTAGTTTAAATACTTAAATCCCCTATAACGTAACAGATGTTTTATAAAATTCCCGTTCAGCGTCTATTTCGAAGCTCAAATTGATGTGAAAACAGTGACAAATCTAATCATAAAAATTTTTTTACTCATGGATAAAATCCCCGTGAATATAGTTAATTGAAAACATTTTTTAATTCAGGTCCAAATCTTTCAGAAAAAAATATTTTAACAATGTCAAATATTGTGAATTTCAAATGCTTTTTTCGCCTGCCTATCTTACTTAATTTAATATAACAATTATTTACTATAGTAATATAACTCTTTCTTTAAAACATAAACTTAATATTATAATTTAATCTCTCGTTTTTATTTTTTTATAAATTATTTAAAAACTACTATAAAACGCTGCACGCGAGTCAACTCAAACCAGACCGCCGCGCGGCTTCACAGAGAGAGGACGTGTCGCTCCGTAGCATCGCGTAGGGTGAATGAACTTTGCCGTGGATACCGAGAATAGTGGACATTTTGAGCGCGACCGATACATCTTGATACGTTGGGGAGTATATTTTTTTTATAGTTTAGTTTTTTTTATATATTTATTTTTTTGTGTTTGATTTAGGTTTGCGTGTATGTATGTATCATAGGTATGTAAGTAATATGTGGGTTAATCTTACGTTTCAATTTTGAAGAATATTTCTTTAACCGATTGATCTAAAATTTTGTATGCACGTTCAGTTTGGATGGATGGATTCACTATGTAACTTCCTTCTTAAAATCCAATATGGCGGAATATCCAAGATGGAGGAGCAATTGTTTTTAATATGCATTCCACAATAAGGGTATCAAATGAAAGAACTTGTATTGAATAACTCGAAAAAAATGTAAGAACACTCTCATTCAAATATGGCAGACTTTTTAAGCTTGAAATTAATTTTGAAGCAAATATACTTAAGCAATCAAAACATAATTTTGTTTCGATGTTCGGTTTGGGTGACAATGCACGATTATCTTTGGCAAGGCCAAATGCAAACTCGTCTGGTAAATTACTATAACCTGTGTCTGCTGCCTGAGATAGTAGACCCACGCAAATCCAGGTCAATGGCACTAAGAGACACTAGGTACTAATTTTTAAGATTCCGAACTTTTTTTTTATTTTTCTTTTTATATAATTTCAAAATAAATTTATACATTTAAAACAACGTGGTTTCATAAAAAAATTAAAACTGTGTCATTTATTTACTTAATTTTTGTAACAATTTATAAATAAATAAATAAGTGCACTCGAAAGGACTAAAATTGGTTGCTTGACTACATACATATATACGTGAAGTATGACACGCACGCATACAACCAAGATGATAATGTACCGCATTTCTTGCGTTGAATTACCTATACTTGACATCGCGCGCCGAACGTACACGCTCTTAACAACTTATTTTCATGCTTTCATATTTAAGTCGTCCATAGATTTACACTATTTTCTCGCTTATAACTATTTACTAAATAATATATTTTTTGCTGTACTAATTTCACTCGAAAGGATCAAAATGGTTTGTGTGACTATACGTGAAGTATGATAGGCACGCACACAGCCGCGAGTGGCCGCGACGCTAGTCTGCGTGATTTTTTGCGTTGAATTACCTAAAGTTGACATCGCGCGGCGAGCGTATACGCTCTTAACCATGTGTGCTATTTTGAACAAAATATTACAATCTAGCTGTTTCCTGTGGTTTCACCATAGCCCCGTGCGAACTAACTCGGGAAAAGTAACTACCCAATAGTGAAACAATTTTTTCAAATCGACTCAGTAGTTTCGGAGCCTTGAATGCACAAACAAACAACAAAATAATGTTTTCTCTTTATTATAATAACATAGATAGTATAGAAACTTACCTGTGCATTTCAATAACAAGCGCCTTCATCTCATCTCTGACACCCTTGTCTCTGTCTGACAGCAGTATAGGAATCTTCTTCACCATAGGTTTGATGGCTATCACTTTGTTGCCAAACTGTTTCAGTGATGTGTGCAGGGCCGATACACAGGCGGCTACAACTTTAGGGTTCTTTTGTTCCATGCCTTTGATCAGTTCTTCCTCTACAATCTCATGTTTCTCTATTTCTATGTACATTAGGGTTATCTGTGAAGAAATAAATGAGTTTTAGTCCTGTGAATTTATGGGATATGCAAATAAATAAAATGATGTATGTATTTCTTTGCTATTTTAACACTTATCATGTTATGTTGGGTCCAAATAAAAGTTTTTTCTTTCTTTCAATATGTGTTATTTACTTTGCTGTTTTGTTATAAGTATTGCACATAAATCATGCATGACCTACATAAGTTAATTTGTTGTGACATTGCATGCGATTTTTCCCTAAACAATTGACCAATGGGTTTTTGAATCAGTGATACCATCATACTTAACATGTGATTAACAAAATTGTCAGTACCGAGTTTGCTAACTGCTTTATTATTTATTCAAGTGAAATACCAATGCATAAGTTCCTTTTTCCTTATTGGCATCAAAATAAAAATTACCGGTACCTACACTTATTTTGACGATGACGATCAATAAAAATGCATTTATTTGAATCATAAACAACATTAATAATGCCTTTCGAAAACTTTACATTCGTCATTTAATCGGGGGTCACTGACTTATTTTATTCAATGTAACATGACCCGGTTACAGATTGTTCTTAATAAAACCAGGCCAAGTAAACCACAGCTTGATATAATAAATTATAAGAATTTGGAATGATGAATATTGTATTGTGATGTCGTAAACGGAACCGAGTGTTTTCTTTCATTGGTATGCTTGAGTGACGTTCAGAAAGTTATTGGTCATATTATTCGATAAATAGTGAGTGTTCCGATTGGCTCAATTACAGGATGATATTGTGTGAAGAGTAGGTAAGTATATATAAGTTTGACCCAGGTTATTGACCATTGTATGAAGACAACCTCTACATTAAAATGGTCGGCCAAAAGATGACTGGAATGTTTTGAACTTACAGAAAAAAAAAAGATGTTTATAACGAAAGAACATTGAATAGTAGAATATCTATACCCCGATCGGATCGAGTTGACCTACAAAACGTAACGCACTGACCTGTAGAGCAATGTCCTTTGTCTTAGTCCTGGGGGCGGCGATGCACTTGGCAACGATACCTGACATCACCTCCCCGGTCGTCTTGCCGGCATGGCCGCAGTTCTCCACGAACACTAAGGCGGCCTCCAGACCTGAAGAGAGAAAGCATTAAATAAATAATTTTCATATTTTTAATAGGATGAAACTAGCTTAATTTATGCAGTTCATTGTCGATTCGTACGGTTATAGTGAACGGTGTTACGGAAAAGAAAATCTACGGAATAAAAGTAGCTTATATCACCTCAGGGATACCCATACGAATGATATTCTGCATTCCCTAACTAAGGGTTTAAAAATACGTGGGTATACTTGGATATATTTAGATTCAATGTTGGGGCTAAGATCGAAATAGTTATATAAACCAAGTGTTATTCAAGACTGGTCACAAATTAAGAATATGTATAGGACGAATGAAGAAACCGGATAAAAACGTTGTGGCCTCAAAATAAATCCCTTATTCAAAGTCAAAGTATTTATTTGCACATGAATACAGTAGGTTCATAAGGTGTTACAAAATTTCAGTGTGTTCATCTAACTTAATTAATCTTTCAACTTTTACAATACATACGCATCTACATCATACATCATGATGAAATTGCGTGTGTAATCAAGCGTGACCGGTTAATCAGGATCACAATAAATGCCAAGGCACTACCTGAAGAATTAAATACTATACATTTTACTGAGGCCTAAGTTCATCGACAATATATACGACTGTTTCTCTTAAAACAACTGTTTACCTTGAACATTCTGCGCAAAAATTGTTTTGAAAAAACTGGCGGTTATGTTATCGGTGCAATAAGGCCTGAGTGATAGACTTGCGCTTTCCAAGGCGGTAGTAGTTAGCATAACTATCATAGGCCGCACCGTAAGACAATTTGTCAGAAAAGTGTGGGGAATACGTTTAGTACATTTTTTTTCTATTTTTATGTCGTTTTACATGACAATTTTACATAGAAGCGCGAATTTTGCCGCCAGTTGGCTCATCAGACATAGCCTACAATCTAGATATTAATGACAACTTTCTAGACGAAAGATTAAACATCTTATCATCGTCGTAACATCTTAAATTGATCAATGATATCTTACGAAACAAATTAATATTATCGACCCGCATCTCCGTAAAATCTATACTAATATTATAAAGCGGAAGAGTTTGTTTGTTTGTTTGTTTGTTTGTTTGTTTGTTTGTTTGAACGCGATAATCTCCGAAACTACTGGTTCGAATTGAATAATTCTTTTTGTGTTGGATAGTCCAGTTATCGAGGAAGGCTATAGGCTATATAACATCACGCTACGACCAATAGGAGCAAAGATATAGTGGTAAATGTGTAAAAAACGGGAGAAATTATTTCATCTTTGAAGCCTTCCGTTGCGTGCGCCGTGAAAACGGTTCAAGATACACAAAAAATATGTATTAAAGAATAATAGCTCTTTTAATTATCTAAAAAACAGTCCGCGACAGTGTATGTCTATCTTTTTAGATTAACTCACAAAAACCGTTTTTATTACATCTATGTATATAAAAGAAAGTCGTGTTAGTTACTCCACTTATAACTCAAGAACAGCTGAACCGATTTAGCTGAAAATTGGCAGGGAGGTAGTTTAGAGCCAGGAGAAGGACAAAGGATAGTTTTTTTTACAAAAAATAAAAATAAAAAATACAATTTATTCCGGACATACAGCGCCATCTATTGTTCAAACCAAAAATCTGCCGGATGCCACTATCCCACGCGAACGAAGTCGCGGGCAAAAGCTAGTAATCGATAAAACCCATCTGTAGAACTCCAGGGTTTGATAGCGTGACATTAAAACACGGGTTTCCGTGAAAATATTTATCGGTCGATGACCTTTAGTTGTAATGTAGCGAGAAACGACGCACAAACAATGAAAAAAAAAAAATCGATCGGCATTTTTCTTAACTGTGATTGTTTTGTTACTAATGGAAACAGCCTACTTTAGTCTAATGTAACTGGCTGGTAAGGAATTCGCGCTAAAACATCGTGGATATGCCAAAATGTTTGTGAATATGTCTTGTTTCTAGTACCCAGTCTGTGTTGCAGTTAAATGCTATTATTATGCTGCATTCCAGTCGGTTACGCCGAATTCGCGTCATCAATCGACAACAGACTGCAGTTCGTTTGCATCCTTGCATTTCGCAATGAAAATATATTCTGTGTTTTCCCAACATGAGAACAGCTCTTGTAGAAAGGTTTTACATTAGTGAGAGGCCAATTTACTTTCAAGAGTACCAATAAAGTAGTGATTTGATAAAGTAAAACCCCCGTCTCTACATATATTAAAGACGTAAATAATTTTCCTTTGACGTCACCCTGTAGTCTGGAGTATTGTCTTAATTAAGATCAAACCCTTCAACCAATTCCTTTAACAAAGTGCTTAATTGAGACACTCCAACAATTAAATTCGACTCGATAGTGTATATCTACTTATAAGAAGACACGCAGGAATAAGCTTACTAACACAGCAGTAGAAATAACTAGTCAACCAAATTAGATGTAGATAAAGGTTAAACTCATGAAAGTCACGCTTCGACAATAACAGGATCAAGTATTAAACCCCATTCGCGTATTTACGAGGCGTTTGGCTACCTCACGTGTGACAGTGTGATGCCTTACAATAGGACAAACCATGTGACACTACATGTGACAAAGAAACCTTGTAATAAAACATAATTACTAAAACGTCAAGAGTTCAGAGCAAGCTTTAATTGGATTATAACTTTAAATGACTCATGATTCCGCCGAGACGATGATGACTGAAGATAATGAACTTTTACGGTCAAATAGAAAGTAGTTCTACAGTTCCAAGACTTATTTAAATCTGAATTCTACCAGTGAATTGCATAAAGTGAAATATTAGAACTTTGATTATTAGAAAGTAGTAATTCGCAACGAAACGTCGAGACGAACGATTGGAAGTTCGATATCTTTGATGTTACGAGATAAAAAAGTTGTGATATACCTTTTACCAATAGATTTTGGTCCAGTACAAATGACTTTCAGAAATATTATCATTAACGACTGAAATGTTTGTTTGTTAGAGCACGCTAATCTCAAGAAGTACTGAACGACGAGTTTAAAAAATTTTCAGCACTACATTCGGGTGCATGAGGTGGTTCTTTTTCGACGCGGGTAACCGCGGAGAAACGTTGGAACCAAAAATCGAAAACCTGACTGACCATTGCTTTACTGCCTATGACATGAAGCTTAATCAAAACTAAAGTTGTAAATAGCCCTACAGCTTCGACCAAAACAAGCATCATGTTTTATGAGAAGTAATGAACGTCATCTCATGATTAACAGGGTCTTTGTTCCCGATAAAAGCAGTTGTAAATTGCAACCATTTTGTTATGGTTTGGTTACATGTATGAGCCAATCGGTACAGTCATACAATATAATGCATGAACGATTTTAAACGGTACGAATACGAGATGCTACATTTGAAATCGTGATCAATGTTATGGACGAGAAATCGATTCATTCTTGGAAAGCTTTATACTTTTATTGACATGTATTTCTACGAATAAAATAACTTATCATAGTAAAAGTCGTTTCTATAATTTCAAAAAATCTGACCATCCATTCCAGAGTTTGTTTTATTGGTCTTACAGTCATCTAAAGACAAAAACAGTCAGGAAACAATTAATAAGAATTAAAATGCCTTTGTTCAAGTAAATAGAACCAAGAGAAAAGATAAGAATACTAAAATAACTCCCGGTTTTACATATACACAGCACGCGTATCATCGTCTAATTCAAACTAGATGCAAATGCAGTCTAGAATATTAAATACCTCGACTATTGCACTTGCAACTTACGTAGGATAAGCCAAGGTGTATTTCAAGGCAGACTGCTAAATATAAAGATATTCAGTATCAACTAACAGCTTCAGGAAGCAATTACTCTTGAAGTCAGACACCCTCAATTGAGTGTAATCAAGTATTTCCATATTAATTATCCAGACTCTCAGGCTAGTCCACCATACCGTTAACAGAATGTACGATCAACCATGGTTGCGTATTTTTCATAAATCTCAGATTTATGGAAATTAAAGAAAAGAGCAGATGACACAGACTAGTGGACTGAATTTTGTCATGGTCATGGTCATGCCATATACATAAATTATCCATTATAATATTCCATATTATATTATTAGAATCCACAGATACACAGTTTACAGACAAAACGAAATGTGGCTTTGATTCAGAATAGTATACCACAAGACAGCTCTATACTTTGGAGTTACTTCTTCTAAGGGTCGGTTCATATCTGACGGAAAATGCGTCGAGCGTATCGTAAATGTATGATCGACGCACTAACGCATCATCGGTTAGGTGTGAATGATTGAATATTTTATCGTATATTTGTCTGTTTTGGCGTTACGCGACCGAAAATACGCGACGTATGTTCCGTCAGATATGAACCTACCCTTAGATAATAAAAAGGAATAGTGACTCAGTTGGTCATACATAACTCATAAAACTTCAGGCACGCCTTCTGGAATTGGTTTCGACTGTTTGTGTAAGACATCAGCCAAACGATTATGGCCTTTATGAGATATGGCGCCAAGATTGTAAACAGTCTAAAGTAACTTACGCCATCACTTACATCCAACTTATGTGATAAATTCTAAAAAAAGATGGTTTATCTGACCTTTACATAAACCATTAAATAATGTTACCTGGCCAAATCATTGAATAATTAAAATGATAAACAGGTCTGAATTATGTAACAAAATTAACATAAATAAGCCTATTTGAAAGAAAACGAATTTTATGAGAGTTTTTCCATCTCAAGTTTTAAATGTTCGTAGTAACTTTTACAACAATACATGTCATAATGTTTTGGCTATAGTTGCCAAAATAGAATAGCTTTTGTTTGTTTAGCACGCAATTGTGCTTCCTATCCATTTTATTTATAGTTGGGGCATAGAATTTTGTCTTGCATGTTCATGTGTCTGCATAGTAATATCCTATTTCCTTATTGACAAGAAGTTCCAGCGAATGGTATCTAGCAAGAAATTGTCAGTTGCCATTGAACCTAGAAACTGGCTTATTGCCAAAAGGCTAGACCATTAAATGGGCGTGAGGATTGTCAACAATCCAATCTTTGTTTAAAAAGTCTCAGGTCAGTCTACAGGATACATCTTGTATTTTTTCTAGAAATTGTACAACTCCTAATTTAATTATTCTGTTAATATCAGCTGTGTATTTATGAGCAAGAGTACATTTACAACTGCATTAAATGTCAGCCTTATAAATGAGAACTGGGTGTAAGACATAGGAAGAGCTACAAACAATTGACCCCTTTGATGAAAAGTACAACATTTTAATCTTACATTTCAATAAAGAAAACAAATCATTGAGTGCAATTACCGGCAGTAGATAATAAGACTTAAAATTCCATACATAATGATTCATAAAACATGTAAACAAACAAAATTTGTTACACATACCTTTCTCCTGAGCCACGGCATTGCTGTCGGTGACAAACTTTTTGATCAGTCCCAAGTATTTGTTCCACTCTGGGGACTTCTCATCGTCAATCTGGTTGAATAGCTTGATGGCTTCCTCGTAACCAGCTACCCTAGCCTTCCATAACTTGTGTACACATTTCTCTTCTGTCGGCAATTTCTTATATTCATTCTCATCCTCCATTTTTGTGTTAGCGAGTCAAATTTTGATTCAAAACTGTTAACAAATGGAAAAATTTTGTAATGTATATTTATCTTAAATTTTATATAAGAAATATACAATAATAATATTCTTACATTTGATAAAGGCATGTAAATTCATACCATAGTCAATATTTTTCCATTTAAAATAAATAATTTGTGTTAAAGTAGTTCACTTATATAGAAAGGAATATTTATTTTTAATTTGCTCTTGTATCCCAGCATCCGTTAAAGAGCTACACTGCTATAGACAGACAAACAGACACACATAATGGTCAAAGTTACTACTTATAATAGTAGTTCCCATTTGATAATATTTTAGTTAAATCTTAATTTACACTGACACACTCCTCTTAAAGGCAGATTGAAACTAAATAATGAATCAACATTTGTCTATGACAAAGTTATTTAAACAGAAGAAGTATGAGTATGATAAGGCAGTGATTTTTCTGAGCACGAGGGTATCAGTAACAAAGACCATATATGGGTAAGTGACCATTATAGACATGTTTCCTTTACAGTGTTCATGTTAGCCCTGAATACAATTACATGTGCATAACTTACAATTTACGTTTGACCTTTAAGTACAAGATTGCAGTTCCCTACCAAGGCCATGAAGGTGTGTTTCTTACTGAATAAGGATATATAGAAGATCATAATATAAAACCTCAATCATCTAGCTGCGTTATCGACATTCGAGGAACAATACATGGTAAACAATGCCATGTAACATACATACTGTAGAATTACAATTCCAATGAATACTAACTGACTCATACAACATGCAATGCACAACTAATTAGTAAATAACGTAGAGCTATTGTGTATCAACTTTCTTAAAGCGTAGGCGAACAACTTAGACAACTACGATCAATTTAGCGAAGCACAAAATACGTTAATACGTAAGAAACGGTGATTCAACCGATTCAACGACACCTGCTTTCCAATATACTAATGGCTACCTGGCCAATATTGCGGAACAAATAGTTAATTACGAGCCGGTTCATTTATAGCCGTGCCCGTTTTACACCGAGATGTGAAATTAGATCGCATCTCCGCCGACTGAGAACGCCCGACAAACGGTCACTTTCTCACTTTACAAACAAATCCAATCAAATGTCAGGAAACTCACCGTTACCAAGATGTGTTTGCTGTGTCCTCTTGATAAAACTTAATGTATTAAAACTAAAGAACATAAACGATAATAAGCTCACATTATCCAGCAACAAGCAATATTATAACCGACAAAAAGAAATGCCTTTTTGCTTTTTCGTCGTCGTTTTTTTAAGTTTGCGAAATGAAAATGGACGGAAGATTAATGTTGCCACAAAAAATTTTGATCGTTACATACAAAACCATAGCTGTCAACATAAGAAATTACCTATGGATTTAGAAAAAAGAAAAATATAAACTAAAATCATAATGGCGGTTTATGTTCGCCTACAAAATAATTTAACACAACAAAGAAGAAAGAAAAAATTTCGACTGTGATAGCTAAGCAGGAAACTTCCAATCCTGCCCTTAAACTTTAAATTTATTTTCTAACGATAATTTACAAGAACTTAGACTAGAAAATCAATTTTCAATCAAGGAAGCAAAACTAACAGCTGTATTTCTTTTTTAAATATTCTGAAAACCATAGACTAAAACCATCTGGTTATCTTTTCATATTTTTCCTTGGCAACATTTCAGTATTTAGTTCACTCTCGTTCACAAAACCAATATATTTTGCCAGTATCATTCGGTTACAAGCTGATTTCCTTCCTTTTCGTTCATTCATTTGAAGAAACACGAATAAAATTTTCAACACAATAAAATAGTTCGTTCTGAGAACATCAGCGAGCGAGACGTGTGTTACGTCGCTATCGTGACAACTGTGCGTTCGCAGTTCTAACAGTCGACAAAAATAAAAATACAGTACCCCTGAATGTAATTGTTTTGATTTCATTACAGCTATTAGTGCGTCAAAATGTTGATTATGATAATGAAGTAATTAAACGGGGTGTTGAAGCTTGTTTGAAATAGACTAAATAAACATCAGTGTTGTGTTTTCGTTCGGCGTTGGGGGATATCGGAGAGAAGGGAATTCAACAGCTGTCTGGGCATAGTATGCTTCATATTGTAAGTATGTTATGCTTTTATGAACATTTAGGTAAATTCTTTTCAGTGCTAGCTTGTTAGTTGACGCGAAATTGTTGATTAAAAGGCGAGTGGTACTTTCGTATAGCGTTCTTTGTTTTTCAAACGTTGGTAGCCAGAATTTGTAAACATTGGACTATGCCACACTTTGCTAATAGTATTCTGTTAGTAATACAATTGCATTTTACCGTAACCGTACATTTAACTAAATCGGAGTGTAATTCAAATAACATAATCCCTAAAAATACGTTAAGTTCTTCATTAACGTAGTTTTACGACAAGTTTGTATAGATATAGTAAGTAATTAGTTCTATGACCATTTATATATCACATAGAAGTACTTATCTGGTATCTTTATCTACTTCAATAAAATAAATCGCCCAGTACATGAAAAAAAATTTGCTTCGTAATGCAACATGTTGGAATAGTGGGTACCTACGTATTTTATAACGTAAATTATTTGAATGTCGTCCGCGTTTGATTACGTACGAAGTTGTGTTACTTTATTTACTATTTACCAATAAATAAGTAAATATTACTGTATTTACAATCACTGCAAAATAATAACTACAGACCTATTCAATTAAAAAATCATCTTATACCTACCTACCTACCTAATTAGGTTCTGCTACCTGTAAATATTTAAATTGAAAAGAGAACGATCGTTCTTACCTCCCTTTATCTGTAATACCTACCTCCCTATTCACTGCACTTTCTGATGGTCAGATATAGGTACCTACCTATCAACTCCCGATAGATACCTTACACTTTACCCTTCCAATGATAAAATGTTGCATATTAAGTAAGTACCCGTCTAGGCACAGAAATACATCAATTGAAAGCGAATAGGATCGATAGCACTGTTTAGTTATTAAATGGCTAAGAGGGTAGATAAGTTACCTACATGCAACTGCTATGAAGCAAAAAAAAAAACAGACGCTGTGATAGCTAAAGAATAGGACCTACTTACTACAAGCATTAAAAAAAAAAAACTCAAACCCAATCGTATTTTATTCAATCGAGGTCCAGCACTATAAACATATTCGCAATTAATAATATGTTGACAAATAAATAAATGAACTTCACAATAAATAATACAGGTCGTAAACTTTTCTGTGTATAGCCTGTAGTAAGTCCTAAACCTAATATTCAACAACTGTTCTAAAAAACAAAATACAGAAATGGGCCATATTTGTACCCGTAAATCTGACTTCCGCCGTGGTTTTTAAACAAATCGTTAACATGGCACGTTTTTTTAATAAGGGTCACCACATGTACGAGATTTGTGGGGATTATCCAGTCCAGATGTTTTTTTAAGCCCAAATAAACCAAACATTAACAAGCACAACGCGACGTGACCATACGAGTTTTTCAAAGCTAATCTTAAACTCAAATACGTATTCAAATTAGGCTGATAAATCAGCACGTTTCGAACGTCAAAACAAAAGACAACCCCTAAACACCCACCCTTAACTAGGTACATAGGTATATCCGACAAATCCATTTAATTTCTCAAATATTGTCAAAACATAATTATCATCTAATCTGTACTAATTGGATGACTATAAATGGCTACATTCAAAACGAAATAACTAGGTTAATAACTGTCTAGATAACCTAATTAGCCTATTTTGGAATCCGTCCAATTAACTTGATGCCTAGTTTATTCACGTTTCAAAATCAAAGGCTTGCTAACTGAACTGTTTTAGATAAACTCGCGCTGCACTTTGTGCACTTATACAGATATTTTGGAAACCCATTTTTTTGTGTATTCCATCGACAAACGAGACCCGTCTTCACCTCAATATATAGACTCTCGTATTTTGTTTTTTTAATTCTTCTTTACTGAGCATTCTAACATAATGTGGACGTACATCTGGGTAGGTAGCTCAAACGCTCACAGTAGGAAATCCCTCCTGAAACAAAGAGGAGAAAACAATATTATATTCCGGTTTCAAAAGAACATTCTTGACTCACTCATGCACTGTAATTGTGTTAATATCATATCATAATTTATAACAATAATAACGGATACGGTATATTGGTTAATCAATATTTACTCTCGCCTATCCCCGCGATAAACTGTTGTAAATATCTCCGCTTACGGCCCTTTAACTAATTGAATGCTGGAGAAATAATACGGTTGTCACTACGCCGATATCAAAATATCGTAGTAATTAAATAGCAATTATTTTATTATCCAAACAAATAAGCCATGACCCTATCAATCGATGTTTTAATGAATATTAGGCAGCTGAATAAACTTCTCGTTTGTTTTTTAACCAACTATGAAAATTATTCTTGAATCGATTAATTCAATTAACCGATACGAACTCATAATCGTTTTCATTAGTCGATTGGTAATAATCGATTCATTATTGTGTTTACTTCGAAGCTAGTTAGTACACCTGCTACACTAAACGGTAGTTTCCACGATTCTTCCGCGAACTTTTTCTCAGTCTATTCAATTAACTTTTTGTCACTAAATACGATAATTGAAGTTCGGTTAGTGTAAGGCCATTAATTAGGTATCGATGGGAACTCCCGGTTGGTGAGGTTCATCAAACAGTTCCGATGCTTGGTTCCTTTTAACAGAATTAGTTGCGGTACCATTAGAGATGTGCTAAGAGCTGTTGCTATGGAAGCGTCTGATTTCCGCCAATAGGATTGTTCCGCTCGAGTTACGGGTAGCTATGCTTTGAAAATCGAGTACCACTATTGGCGCGATTCTAACACATCGATAGCCAGGCAGCATGGCTCATTTTTAGTGGATAGTACTGTGTCTTTGGAGTAATGAAGCGTGATCCAGTTTTCCCGGCTCTTGAAAAACTCGTTGTTTTATTTGAACGAATGAGCGTGATGATAATTTACTCTATTGCGCGGAAAATTTAAATTACAAACATCCTTTTGTTCTTCGAAGTTTTTTTATTTTTAATTTGCCTTTCTGGCACAAAAGTGATAAAATCATCCGGATAGACTTGAAACTTCATGTTCATTACTAAAAGACGTGTTTCAATTATTCAAATTATGTCTTAGAAGTCGATGAATCGATACGGTATGGTGTCAGCACAATGCAGTAGCCTAGGAGGCAATTACAGCTCATTACAGGCTTTCAACTGACCCCACAAAAGGTGGCCTTAACTGCGGTCAATGTCGGTTAAAACCGCATACCTTCCGACGTATAGTATGACTCACTCGTACTGTGGTTTAACCTCTTTGGAAAGAAAGGAGCTATTATAATGACCGCAAATGTTCCTTAGTTAATCAGCAACAATTCATGGAGGCTATAGAAAAAGGTAATGTTAGAGATCAAGCAAGATACCGGTCCCGGAAATGACGCATAAAATAAAATAGTTGACAAAACAAAAAGCTGGAACACACCTCATTGATAGTATTAATAACACCCCCGAAGAGTGCGTTGCCCGACCTACAGTCTGGTCGAGAATATATTTTTATTGAATTAAAAATACCTACGAACCGACCACACGCAGATGCGGGTGTTTATTCAGGGAATAATTTATTTGATAAGTTCTGTCTACTGGATAAGTGTGTCGATTGTTGAAGTTCATTGGCTCCAAAGCGACTCCTACTAGACTAGGCTTTCTTGCCTGCGAAGACATGTTTGGATCCAGTTTGCAGTCGCTTTATTACAAGAAGGAAAAAAATGGTAGTCTGAATGGCTGCGATAGCTTTTGAGCACAGTATTGAAAGTTTGTCACATCCAGATCTAGAATGTCCATATTATTTATGTGTACGAGTATGGTTATATTTACTTGGCATTTCGCCCTCAAGCGCGGTGACTCGTGGCCAGTCAGATTATCACATTGTAGCACATGTTTAGTTAAATTGGATTACCGTGGCTGTCCAGCTGATTTAATCCTCGGCTTAGCGTCATACAGCATGATGAATACGCACACAAATATCGTATAATTTGATAGAGTACGTTGTATGTCATTGTTTTATCACGACTTCGACCTTATAAGATAGAGTTCTGAGTATTCATTGATATTCTTGCGTGTTTTAGACTTTCCTAAGATGTAGAGACATTAGCAATCAAGGTATCGTGATTAAAAACATGTTGCTGGTCACGTATACGGCACACCTCGTATCGAATATGGATAATGCAATCCCAACGCAATCCCCGCTACTGGCGGCCATGTTGCATTCGCCATATTTGTGTATCATACTCGCGCGCGGATCGCTGGACTCTTTATTATCTAAGGATGCAGTCTTGAAGACAATGCGTTTCATCGTTAAATATTAATAGAGTAATTAATGCATCCGTTGTTATTACATTGTTAGTTAGAGGAGACTGTTTCATGGGTAACTACGATATTAAACAGTTGCAGTCCGGTGACAAGGTCTAGTTAAGTATCCAGTTGTAATAAAATCTTGTTTTTTTTACGTGACACATCGCAAGGCACTGGCAAGGCGTTCTGAAACGTTATTTGTATTCACAGAATGAGTGGATTTGGTCCCTTTTAGAGTAGATAAGATCAAATAATAAAAAATCAAAACATATTCAGCAAACAGTGCTGAGAGAAGCTTTTATATTGTAATGAGATTTATGTATCGTGTGACATGTGAGCATTGCTGGGGATTCCTCGTGCTCTGATTTGATTAATGTCATGTACGTGGAGCATGCTTACGAATCAGCCGGTTCACGGAATAACTAAGTTGGCACTCTTTTGGCATTCTCACAATGGTCTGATAAGCTTGTTAATACGGCTCACGTATTCCCTAATTGTCATACTTTGTCGACACTCGTTGGGAATTCGTTGAAGCTCATATCTCGTATTCTCTACCGCTTCCTATGTCTTCACTGCATGTTACATCGTGCTCTAAGAATAGTTGAAGATCATTAACATAACACACATTTTCCTTTTAGATACGAAGTGTGAAAAAATTATCCTGTTAACAATGGATAATTTCATGAAGAAGTTAAAAAGGTACGATACAGAGGACCTTAATTCAAATAGCCTTATATTGGAGGCCGTGTTTTCAATAAGCAATAAATATTCTGTCTAAGAATTTCCTTGTTCCGACCAGAACTCGGATGAGAGGTTATCAAAAGTAGGACCTGTTCAATGTTCACCGGGTTTTCCAATTAATTCTATTAAGACTGAAGACTTGGAGCACCCTTCTGGCAAGCAATTACGCTTTTCTATCGAAATTCAGACATCTTTGAAATTGAAGAGAATTGTTGGTATTTCCTAAGTTGTTACTTTAAACAACTTAACCTTGGACGCTAAATGAAACTGCTGTCTATTAAGTTTTCACGGTTAAGCGGCGTATCCGATTTGATGAAATTGGCAACGACCACGAGTTGGAGAAGGTCGCAGGATATTTATTTAGAGATCCTGGTGGGTATCTAGTGTCTACTATAAAAAATAAAACTTAAGAGCTGACGAATTTATTTTTTAACTCAAGGAAGAAAGCCTATCTTCCTGCTTATCCCTTCATTATTTTTTTATTGTTGTAACTCGTAGAGCAGTTTTAATTGAGTTTACCTTCGAATACTTCCGATGCTACCTATTTAATGGCCGTTCAATATCCTCCTGCTTTATTGCCGATAACCGCATGGAAGCTGCGGCAGTTGCTCGATATCCGATAATGTCGCAATAAACTGGCTCGAGCCCAGTTTTAAGCTTTATCTTATATACAGGTCAATGGATTCAGTGTATCCGAACGGGGTGAATGACACCGCAATGATCTAAATCGGTTGACCGAAATATGTTCTGTATTCCAATCTCGATACCACAAACATCAACAAAGTGCGGTACTTGCATTTTATTTACGAAACGTAAAGTAGCCACGTATAAATTGTAACTGTTTGACCGATATTCGATTCTAGAAATCTATAATTCATACGTACACATCCGGTCACTGATTCATACTGTGATTCAGCTGGTCGCTCTTCAGTGAATTTTAATAAAGTGAATGTCTCATTAAAATTTCAACTTTTCATTTCAGTTTCGGACTGTTATGAGAACGGCGGAAAAAACAAGAGTAAAAAAACAAAAGCAAAACTGCGAGAATAACATGATACCGGGCGGTCTCCATTCGCTGTTCGCAATATCACTGAACATGAATATTTTATGTATTCCCCTTTTGTTTTCAATTGCTAATACATATTCTTGTTGTTTATACTTCAATTAAGATGTTTGGATTATGTATTTATGTAGACCTGATTATACTTCAACCAGAGACATTTTATATTGATGATGTTATACATTACACTTGCGTGCATACTTCTCAGTTCAAAAATGAATTGCTCAATCACCTCGTAATCAAACGAAAAAAAAATCACAATTGTTCGAAAATCAAATGAGCCATTTAAAATGTTGGTAACAATAGGAAGCATTGGCGAGTTCCGTTCGGTCGCGCATGGCATAAGATTAAGAAACCGTTTTTGAGTTGACTTCCTGCGATGAGGTCTATAAATAAACTAATATGACGGTACGGAAGCACCATGACCTCGGTGACGATACTTAAATGGAATATTGAGTAGTTGCCCACTATCTGAAATAAATATTGATCTTAAGTGCTTTCAACTGTCATCGCTAAGTGACGTATAAAAATATGGACGATGAGTAGTTATTTCTTGTATTTCTTTTATATTTACTCACGAAGGTAACGCACCTTGTTAAATAAAATTGAATATAATTGCTTTCGTTCATTAATATTCCATGGGCAGTATTAATATCGATATTACAGGTTTATATTACACTGAACTATATTCCCACAAATTGGCATAGGAGACAAGGGCATATGACCATTATGGAGGTTAGGCTTCTCAACCTCCATAATGGTCTTGTGATTACACAAATTAAAACTGACACGTTGCACTACTTCAAAGCGGCAATAAACAATTTGCACACATAGACGATAATATAAAACGTTAAAAATGTTATCAACAAAAAATATTGAGATATCCTATTGACGTGGCTATCATCGCTCTTGCAAACAAAGGTAAAAATATCAATTTCAATTGCGTAGTTATTCCATGAATAATTTGAGATGTAGAACACCCTTTTTTCATATAAAAGGTGTGCCAAGATTGGTGTAAACATTGGCAAATAAATGTTACTTTAACGCAAATGCGTCGTCATGCCATCTGAGACATCGAGACTCCACTCCCGCCTACCTCTTGATAGTACAAGGTGAGAGCCATGAATGTCACGACCTTAAAAGAAAGAATACAAACAAAAAAGTTTTCTTATATTGCGATGGCACTTTTCCAATCAGCACGCGAAATGACAACAAGAACACAGAACAAGCCATTAAGTATTACGATTTTGCAGTAGTAATCTTGCTTTACATAAAAGATTACATACGTACCGTCTATTAGTAAAAATGTGACGGAATAAGGACATTTAAAAATATAGGCCATGCCGCTATGCAGCCACATAGTCGAGCTCGCAAGGTTCAAATCAAAAGTCCAAATGAACCATTTGGCATGACACACGCCTGTCGTCTGCCAACGGCCACGCTACACAGCTTTCAATCTGAATTTTAATTTGCAACGATTGTTGCATTCGTGATGCTTCGTCAATCTGAGTTGTTGCTGATTGCTTACACGTCTAAACATTTGGACAGATGTTAGTTTATCCTAATAAATTGCCCGTGCTGATCGAATCGTCCGTTGTTTCGACGAAGCATTCTATCACTCCCAATATGTGTACCATTAGATTTTTATTTCTAAAGTCGAGAATATTTAAAATGTACTTAAGCAAAATATGTCTCTAGCAACAGTAATTTTCTACCATATGCCAGGCCCTAATGAGCAAAGCACTTATTTTCACACTCTCACAACAGTTGGCTTGTTTTATGCGACGTACGAGCGTAGCGTTCTGCCGTAATGTAATTTCAGGAATGCTAATTACTCCATCTACTGCTAAACTTCCACAATGCAACTGTTTGATACATTTAGAAATTGCTGTTTAATTAACTTGAAAGGATATTTGGACATGTGAGACGCTGTTGCTATTACTTCAGTGTATTCGTGTAGGGTAATCAAGTTTGAGCAATTGCATTAATTCTGATGCCATACCTATATGGCCCATTCCTTAGCCAATGCTTGGGACGTTATCGTCAAAAATTTTGTCGTGTTTTGGAGAGGGCTTAAAGTCTCCCTCTTAAATAGAATCAACAGATACTTGAAGGCCAGTTATATGTACACCAGTAGCGGCGTAAGGGGGGGGCGGAGGGGGCGGTCCGCCCCGGGTACCACATCTAGGGGGGTGCCATCTCGGTCGGCACATGACAAGTCACGGAAGCTGTCACTCTAATCTGCAAAACCTAGGTTCACTACCAGTCGCTGCGCAATAGTCAAATTGCGCGAGACATCGAGACACAGTTCGACTGTCACCCCTATAAATAAAAAAAATGCGCTCGCTTCGCTCGCGATTTTCGTCATTATTTCTAATTTATTCTGCACTTACTTTACGGTGATTTTTATAAGCTGTTCGGATACTTTTGTGTCCAAAAACTCGAAAAATTTCGCGCTCGCTACGCTCGCGGCTTTTTCGAATTGCTTGCAATGGCTTTTTATGTCACAGTCAAAAACGTTGCCTATTACAATTTCATTATAATATAATTTTATCAGTTGTTTAGATACTTTTGCGTCCCAAAACTCAAAAAATTTCGAGCTCGCTCCGCTCGCCCAACTTTATGCACTTCTTTTCGATGGCTTTGCTTTTGGTTCTTAAACTTGTTAACTTTTTGTGTCCTAAATTCTAAAATTTTTCGGGCTCGCTTTGCTCGCATAAAAAATACGTCAAATATTGGGGGTGCTCAATAGGTAGTCGCCCCGGGTACCACCCGATGCTACGCCGCCACTGATGTACACATACATGTCTGGCCTTGCGAGGCTCCCTAAAAAGGCTCTTTGTATTGTATTGATATCCAAATCGAGGGTTGTTTATAACGCTTCCTATTATGTAACGTCATTATCTTGTCTTATACATCAAAGTCTTTATGTAAAGGGTTAGCGATTCTTTTTATTCGTTCAATGAGCTGCTCTTTTGTGTTCCTTTTCATCTCCAAGTTCTTGAATTTATGTTAGTCTTGGATCATGATTGTTATTCATCGAGTGCCTTTCAATTGAATTACCTCCTCGAAAAAAGAGTTTTATTTTTAACAAAACTCGACCCTTAGTCATTAATGTCTTGAACATTTTACTCCAATTTAGCATGTCCTTTTGAACTGTTATCCGTACAAGAATAACCGATAACTTTATTACAGGCAGATGAGACAATTCCAAGCTCAGCGTGGGGTATTTTTTTTTTCTTTCGTCGGGGAGAGCGCAATATGTGGTATTCACAACAAATTTTTACTTGCCACATGGTAGGTCTGGCCCTTCGTGGTCGGCAGTAATTGGCAGCTATATGTGTCTGGCATAATTAGTTCAAGAACAGCCCTAATTCTGTAATTAGATGCGTGACTTCATGTTTGATGGCGCTAATTATGATTTCGACGTTTTGTAACTGTTCGATTATTATGCAGATCGAATTACATGCATGAGTTATATGCAGAAGTTACTGGTAGACTCGTTTACACGTGTCTGTTGGATCTAAATACATTTAACCTTATTTATGGATAATAATGTAAAAATATGGATCGCTTATAGGCAAGTTACTGAACGTTACTGCCCATTACAATATTTAGCACTTCCCTTAATGTTAAGCAGTTATCGTCATTGAAGCTGTAGAATACTGATTACACACCACAGTTTCCATAATAATCGTCGCATTCAATATACAATAAAAGCGTGTAACAATATAATTGTACAATGACGTGTCTCCGTATTTTGCACGCAAGTGTACAAAGCGTGTTTCATTTGTTAGTCTCAAAGGAGGTTTGGAATTATCTTGTCTGCTACAAACTCCGTTTAATGAATGCTTACAGTTATGGTCTAAATAATAAAGTTACCTTGCCTACGTTGCATTTATAATTTTCTTGAACAGTTGAAGTCCAACAAAGCACCTAAAAGTTCTATGGGACAGAAAAACAACTTCAGCTTTTACTTAAGCCTTCCAAGTCTTCTTCCACAGTTTACATTCAAGATGATTCTACATATGTATAAGCATTGACTAGGTCATTACCTCATGTCTGAGTTGTAGAAGGTGATACATTACATAGTGCATTTTGACCGCGACGCTAGAGGCGCCAGATAGCATGTTGGCAAACTGTCGTCGAGTTCAAGTGCCAAGCAATGCCAGCACAAGTTCTATGATTAAAGGAACGTGATCACCATATATTTATTAGAACATCAGTATCGGTATCCTATACATGTATAAAAAAAAAAAACTGGTGGTGTATTGCACCAATCAGTGTGATAAAAGCAAAAATTGTTACCTACAAATGTTGTTGCATGTAGGAGGTATTTGGAATTGCCGAATGGATTCTAACAATGTTTTCGCTGGAAGTCTACCACTAGTTTTGAAAGTGAATAGTGATCATATTTGTGCCTCAGTTCCACGAAGTTGCAGCGGCATTTTCCAGATACATAGTGCACATCGATGTGGCTACAAACTAGTCCTACACCAGTTCCTATACTCATAGATCAGATAGTTTCAACAATCCTCCTAAAACTAGGACAACATCGAAATGTATCTACAGTGTCTCGCAAGCGTTCTGGCTAGTATTAGCAAAGATTAAAGGATAGACATGACAGGTGGAGCGTACGGATTACACAATCCTGCGTTGTATTCGCTCAGACTATTAACTGGCTTGTTATCTGTTTGTTTTGTAGTTCACGATCGTTCTTGTGGTGGTTTAGCAGCACACGTAGTTTGTGAAATTATTATTCTTAGCGTTTCTATACCTCGCACAGTGGATCCAAATTGAAAAATAGTGGACATAGGCAACAAAGTTCCAATATCGATTCGATATTTTTTTATGTGATTCTTCATGATATTCCAGACAACTTTTACTCTTGTGAAATTTCTTCTAAAGTTGATCGTTTGTCTGAAAAAAAATAAATTAGATTTTTTTGTATGGAGCAAATCACGTTTATTTTTTTTTCTTCAATTGTACGAATATGTTAGGTCTGTGGCATGAGTATATGATACCTAGGGTCATTCTCTATCCAAGAAAAAATATATCAGCGCCGGCCATCTGCAGCCGCGCGAGTAATCATTCGGTAAAAAAATAATATTTTCTATGACGTTTTTTGCCTTTTAAAATCAATTCAAATTATATTTTCTGTCTCACTTGGCTGTTTTCACCTTATTTTTGGTTAAATATATAGTTTTAATGGCACATAGGTACTCACAACTAGTAATTCTAGCAGAGGTTTTGTTATTATTGCATGTTATCGGTGACACCTGCATTGTGATTGATGACTCATTTGTTTGTGCGCTCGTCTAAGCGCATAACTAATTAGTCATCGAAAAATGCTCGTCTCTGATTGGCTGTATTTTTTTTTACTACCTGCTAGTCATGTTAATATGTTCACTACTTGAGTAATTAACACTATAAATACAAAGACATTTATTATTTCCCTCTTATTTGTGAACACGGTGAAATACTCTTATTTTAATATTTACGTTAGAACTATGGCTGGATTTTGTACCAACCTAGATCTTTTTGTGAAATTAAGAAGTGGTGGTGATCTGAAAAATTATATGTTTCTATATGAAAGTATAATTTCTGTTTTGAATACCACAGTTTCTGAAGAAGACAAAAACCTAATCAAGGAGTTCTGTCGGCTTTTTTGTGTAAGTCTAAATAAAAAGTGGATAGAGTCAAGTAGAAGTCAAAAAACTTTTATGAATCGTATAAATAATCGCTATTGGTTGAAAAAAAATATCAACTGGCCTGTTTGTGACAGTGTTGACCTGAGAAGTGAGTTGGGCTTTTCGGACACAGACTTATCTGAGCCAGTGGATGTGAATTCCCATGTTCCTAATCATGCGGTATGTACTACGGAAGCGGGAACATCTACAGAAAAGGAACACAGAAAACCGTTCGAAGACTTAAGTAATAAGCAAAAAAAAAAGACGTTCTACTTCCATAGTAGAAGAAAATTCAGAGGAAGAGTTGCAGCACTGGTACTTAACAAAATTGAAAGACAACGGCAAAACGAATCTGGCAAAAGTAGTCGAATACCTCTCCAGTAATCCAGAAACGCTATCCCAAGTACACGAGCGACTATTCAAAAAGCAGAGCCTAAGTACCGTCTCTGAAGATAAGTGCTTAGCTCTTTATACCTCACTTGCGCTCTCGAGATGGAAGTACTTAGCTCTTCGAAAATTTCTGAAAGAAGAAAACTGTGCTGCCTTTCCATCTTATCCAAAGCTAGTAAATGCCAAGAAAAAATGTTATCCACCACAAGAGAGTATGGATATTACCGAAAAAGGAGCTCAAATTAAATTGCAAGCACTATTGGACCACACTGTGGAGAGGATTTTACCAGATGTGAATTCTGTTGATAGGTCTCAAAATGAAGAACTCAAGTTGACCTGGAAATGGGGGCTTGATGGTTCTTCGTCGCAGAGTAACTATAAACAGAAAACGTCAAACACAGCCACAGAGTTCGGTGTTTCATCAGTAGTCATGATAAGCATCGTCCCTCTTCGGCTAGTGTCTGGCTCATCATCTGGGAATGAAAATATAGTTTGGGAGAACCCCACACCTTGCTCAACTCTGTATTGTCGACCAGTGAAGTTCACTTTCACTTCGGAGACAGCAGATTTTATAAAGTCTGAAGAGTTGGAGATGAAAAAACAAATTGATGAACGAATATCTACACAGTATGGAAATATTATTGTATCACATGAATCGTTTTGAACACAAATATAATGTTAGTTTATTTTTATGAATATTATGTGGGCAGGTTACTAAGTACATTTATCTACTTTAGGTACCTAAATAAGTTTTTAATCCTTATTTTACTTATTATTCATATAAGTAGGTCTCTAAAACATGTAATTACTTGTACCTATGAATGTTATTTTGCGTGAAATGAGTTCTGTCTTTAACCGTTGATTATGTAGATAATGATTATTAACGTCTTGCCCATAAAAAATCAAACTATTTCACCTATATTTGACAAATAATATTTATTTTACAGGTAGCAGGTAGTAAAAAAAATTACAGCCAATCGGAGACGAGCATTTTTCGATGACTAATTAGTTATGCGCTTAGACGAGCGCACAAACAAATGAGTCATCAATCACAATGCAGGTGTCACCGATAACATGCAATAATAACAAAACCTCTGCTAGAATTACTAGTTGTGAGTACCTATGTGCCATTAAAACTATATATTTAACCAAAAATAAGGTGAAAACAGCCAAGTGAGACAGAAAATATACTTTGAATTGATCTTAAAAGGCAAAAAATGTCATAGAAAATATTATTTTTTTACCGAATGATTACTCGCGCGGCTGCAGATGGCCGGCGCTGATATATTTTTTCTTGGATAGAGAATGACCCTAGGTATCATATACTCACGCCACAGACCTAACATATTCGTACAATTGAAGAAAAAAAAATAAACGTGATTCGCTCCATACAAAAAAATCTAATTTATTTTTTTTCTGACAAACGATCAACTTTAGAAGAAATTTCACAAGAGTAAAAGTTGTCTGGAATATCATGAAAAATCACATAAAAAAATATCGAATCGATATTGGAACTTTGTTGCCTATGTCCACTATTTTTCAATTTGGATCCACTGTGCCTCGGCCTGGTTAGCTTAAAAGAACTGGCCTAGTGGCCGTGCACTCTTTAGGCGTGTCCATATTGTCGTGTTAATATCTCTCTCCATACTGAGAAATCTTTAGTGCAATGACCTGCCCCAACATGCGCTCTATACAAAAATCGACTTTATGGCTATCGAAAGATTACAGGTTATCCGAACTACCTGCCTTAATGCCCTTCTGTTTTACGACATCTAAAGATGAGCTAACCTGCATAATTGGTTAAAGCAACCGTGTAATATTATGCCGTTTCAAAATAGACGTGAATGACAGTATTATTGATATTTGTTACAGTGGCCTAGCCTTGTGTCTAATAAGATTCCGACAGCATTTAAAGTGGATGTCACATCTCTCGTGATAAATATATTAGGTAGTCAAGAAATGCTGGTCGTGCCGATAACTGATGGGCCATGGTTAGCCAAATGATGTGTGGGAGCGCCAACACACAAATCGCTTGCTATTTTATTTGATTTTGTTTTGCACTTGTCATTTAGGAAGCGGTATAAATAACGGTAGATTTTGTGTATTTATCCGCTGCCTAAAATTCGGAAACAATACTACAGTATATTTCTTTGACGTTTTAAAAGGAATCCATTTTGGAGCATTCGTATCCAATTACAGCCAATGCTACATGATATGGCTTTAATTACTTGATTGACTAGTAATGGCGAGTTCAGGAGATCATCTGTGATTAGCAGATGCTGTCTACCGAGTGATACTTACTAATTATTTAATTGCCTTGGTTGGAATCGAATTCTCGTCAGTAATCTACTCTCTGTCCATTCTCTTCACTATGATGGCCAAACTATATCGGTTCTATTATTTCTCTAAAAGTTGATAAAACATTTCGTTATTCTGGTATTTAGATATTTCACCTATTCATTGCATAATTTCTCAGCCAATGGCCATGACTCACTGACCATGGGAACTTGTGACATCTGATGTAATGTTGGTATATCAACACTACGAAACACCATGTTAATTCTGCCATGGGGAATTGTGAGTTTGAGGGAATATTCAGGGGTGTAGGAATTTAGATCATTAGATACATCTTGCATCTCCAAAAGACTCACGAAAAAAAATCATGAGCTTTTGTAAGCTCCACCTGGATGAAAACCTGGCATATTTCACATTCCAAATAAAGTTGTTCTTGTTTATATTGACGCTCTGTCTTTTGTAGGTTCAGTCTTAACTAGCTCTGAATCACATTACCAACGTAGGGCCTTACATGTATCATGCATGCCATATACGCTTAAACGTCATGGTTCGTCAATATTGCAATAGACAGCTAGGCTACTTATCGAGCTTGGTCAGCCTAGACGCACGCAGCCAGACTGCGTAGTACAATTTCTATCTAAATCGTCATATTAGTAAATATGACACGTCTATGAGGTACCTATAGCATTATACGTATGTTAAAGGAGTGTCAAGGTAGCCAGTGACAGCATTGTGTTGTCTAATTTTCTGAGTTTTTAATAGAAATATTAATCGTGTTGGTAATTTTTCATCTTTGTTATATTCAATTATTTTTGAAGAAGTTACGTTACCTTTAATGAAAATATACTATGATTGCATAAAACTTTCGTGTGTTACAATTGATAGATTTTTATATTTCTACCTATTTTCCCAGCAGAGTACCTATGTATTTGCGAATAATTAAGTAGTACATGTGACTTCAATAACTATTGGTATCTCCCAGGTATCCTCCACTTACACCAGTATACTGCGTACCAAATTAAAAAGCTACTCGACTCCATTATCTATTCTCCAGTACGTACACACAAGTGCTAGTTCATAACCTAATGGGAACCACTCGAACCAAAATCCTTGAATTAACATCGCTGTTAAGTATTATGTACATACACCAGTTACATAGTAACACGATGTGTGATGCAATTCAACTGCGTTCGTTTATTTTAGGCCGATGTTATCTCCTGCCCTATTTTAGACTTAAATGCTGTTTGGTTTGGGTCTAAAATTGAGTGCAGGTTAATGCTCCATATTAAAGCCTGTGGTGCAACTGATGCAAGTACTACAGATACCTATCTAGGTGGGATTTGATATTAGCTTTTTGTGACCGTTTGCTAATCATTAAGCTGAGCTCGATAAGGTAGTAGTTATAGTAAGTTCAACTCAGTCGTGCGCGCGGCCTTATGTGTGGGTAACCCTTGTACATATACAGTGACTTTGTGTGCGTGACAAGAGGTACAGTCGGGTACAATATACTTATTTAGGGGTTGTAAACGGGTGTTTAAAGAAAAACAGTTATTACGTAATTTAATGTCTATTTATTTATAATGATTATGAATCGCTATTTGAAAAATCAAATGATTAATTTCGGATTCGCTATTCTCCAAGGTGAATTATAAATTCTGACTCCATGTGAAAATGTCTATAGATAATATTCTTCTTTTTTCTTTTGTACATGTCGACAAGTATTACGCCACATCACTTCATCATTTTGACTTAAACGTTCATTTATGAGTTTCATTATTTTGTTATTTTGGTCGACATTATGCCAAACAATATAACTTTTTTAAATTCCCCACACATTTTGTTTACATTATTATACCTACTAGATTATACCTCTTTTTACATTCTTAGTCCACACTTTTATGTATTGTCCGCGTACCCCGAGCTAGAAAATATGTACTTAAGGAGTATTTAATTCTTAGATACTGTCAATGTCAATTTGAAAGTAAATAATGAAAAACTATATTTAATAATAAAAAGCTTTGAATGTTGTTTTATTTTTTGAAACGCTTTATCTGACTCCTTAATAATTTCTCCATGAATAACTAGTATTTTCGTAAACGACTGTACCCATAAGAAAAAGTGATAAGAACACGTCATGCTCGGGCGACGTCACTGTCACACGAATGAAAGTTGTATATTTACAAGCCGACGCACACATAGGGCCGCGCGCAAATCTGAGTTGAACTATCTATAGCAAGGCTTTAGAAAAAAACTACACTTATGTTTTTCTTATCGTCGTGAAATACATAAATTGGTAAGTACTTGTAGTTTACAAGTCCTCGCTTTAATTGTGAACGTTATCGGCATACAGCTGATAGCATTATTGGTGCAATGCGTAGATCTAGATATGAATTGAGTGCGAAATTGACATCGAGTAATGCGAAGCGACACTTACAACTTTATACAATTATGTGACAGAATATTGCTAATGGACGTGTATACTCCCACGAATTTGTGAAAAATAAGGATTTGAAACTTGAACATTATGTTAATTAATTTTATTGAAATATACACACTCGCCTGAATAAAAAAATAACATTTCCAGTATGGTACAATTGACGTCAGAAAATGTTACCTGTTTAAAGCTGGGAACCTTTTGGAAGCTAAAATTAGCACATTCTGTCTGCAAACTCTTTTCCACATTACATATTAATTGTCTTTCGTTCACATATCTGAGGGATTTAGTTAGGTAAGATGTTTTTCTAAAATCGCAAATGCGAGTGAAAACAGAGACATGTATGAATATGACATTTCAATTCGATATGTAATTTCTATGTTTGAATTTTTCTTTTCTTCTAGCGTAAACGACTGTGGAAAGACCTCTCAGCTAAACATCGCTTAACTTTTGACTTTCCAAATAATTTCAGAGAAACATTTTCTTGGCACTGCGCTTAGAGAGACACTTCGCTTTTAAATGCAAGCAATAATACTCTCTTCCGCAATAGCTGCTTTTATTGGCATTAATACTCGAATTTGAGAGCCTGTCGTCACTTTTATATGTAGATTTAATACTGTAAGATTTCCTTGTGTACTTGTAAGCTAGTACAATGCACCATGGGTCATCTACGACCACGCAGCACGTACGGCAATAAACTACGGAACATTGATCGAATGTTCTGGACAAACGCGTTTAGAAGTTAGACGAGGAACTATTTATTATTCTTAGGTCTTTATTTGTTCGATAGAATGGTTTGTTTGGACTGGAGAGAGAGGAAAATGGCACATTCAGGGTATAGAGAATGCGTGAAAAGACTTTTTTTACTTCAGTATTTCGTATTATAGTCACTATAACGCGAAATTGCTGATAATATACCCTTTGAAATAAGGACTACTAATGAAGATATAACAGGCTATTTGAGAAAACTTCATATAAAGTCTAGATTTGCCTTCATCGACATGTCTCACCCCTAGGCTAGGTTATTATAGCACAGAAATAAAACAACGCACACAGAATTCAAAATCACAATACCACTTCAAAGAAGACTTAATGATGTCCTCTATAGTTATCATACAAATCGTCATATGTCTGATTGAGCGTGTATCGTGCATTGCATAAACAGTCGACATTAACAGATGATTTATTAGTACTTAAATAAAACCTGCTGGCTCATACTACGAAAGCAATAAATGCTAACAGGCTTATAAGACTAAGTAATCGAAATACCAGACATAATCTGTCTCATTTAAACCATGACCATTTATATGTAAAACTTTTTGTTCAGAAGAAATAATCAGCATCTATTGGTAGCTTCGTTCAATGCTCTTGACTCTCTGGGAAGAATTATTGACGGCCAGTTTCACGGAATATGGTATACAACCTTTTCCTTGTTAAAAGCAAGATAGTAATTTTGTGGGAACCTTTAGAACAGTCTACATAATTTGTGTTAAACCAGATTTTAATACTTAACTGTTATTGAAGGGCCTTTTATCGTACAGGCCCATTCACAAAGTATTGACCGGAAGATTTAATTCAAAGGCTTTTCTGTAATGTTGATAACTTTAGCATCTTGATCTCCTTCTACATCAAGATTTAGAACACGCTTACTCAGAGAGTACTCGCGCATCTGTAGACTTAAAAGTTGGCCGACAGTTGACCCGATGTACCCGATTGGATATTGTTTTTATAAAAGAAAATCTTGATACCAATCAAAGCTGCCTGCTAAATATCTGATCTTTGCAATGTGCGTACTATCATTCATCTTCATGCAGATTTAGAGCCCAAACAAATTCTATCGGCCGACTAATATTATGCAGTGATAATTCCGTCAAGTTCATGATAGGTATCCAAGTAACTTCTGATACCCAAGTACCGTTCCCAGTTCCAAGTAGCCAGTTGAAAAAGTTATTTCATTTAGAGTGATGAACGGTTCTTCATAAGTGACTATGTATTTTACTGCAAGTTATAATAGATTTTTCTTTGTGACGTAAGCTTTAGTTAAGCGTTCGAGTTGAGATTCCTCGTGGTTATTCGTGCTTATCTTGACGTCATTTTATGAACGTTAAATACAAGTTTTTCTTAATAAATAATCCACTAGTTTTTATTTATTTCTGGACTGAAGTTAAAATTCATTAAATCTTAGTCTGCGCTTGTCTATCGAAAATGTAAAGTAACCTACTTTCCTACTTTTCACCTGTCATGAATATAATTCGTAGCTCGTCTCACTCACTTTAGGATTTTTCATTACGTGTGTTTATATGAATGTAAAATATTCAACCTCTTACGTTCAGCAATACGGACGAATGATTCAGATCTTAAAAAGTATTTCGATCATTAAAACGCGTAACTCTGGCGTAACCAACCACCCCTTTTTGCAATGCAAGCCGTTACAGGAATGATTTACGAGATGCTTTTACTGCATTTCAGAAATAACCCTCGAAAGGGCGTTGAATTCATAATCCATTTTTACGAGAGGTATTTGACCTAAGAAAAATGTGATACTACCTACGTACATCTTTTATTGTGTTCGAGAAGCAAGCAGAGGAAATACAAGACCTATTTCATTTCACCTCTGTAGCGAGTGACGATTTCTATGAGGCGAATTTAATAAAACTAAACGGATTCCAAGTTGCAGCTCCTTGATATCAAGCAGAAGATAAATTTGAAAAAAAAAAAAATATATATATACACATAAACATAAGGAATACTAGCTTCTGCCAGCGGTTTTACCCGCATCCCGTGGGAACCTCGGCACGGACCCGGATAAAAAGTAGCCTATAGCCTTCTTCGATAAATGGGCTATCTAACACTGAAAGAATTTTTCAAATCGGACCAGTAGTTCCTGAGATTAGCGCGTTCAAACAAACAAACAAACAAACTCTTCAGCTTTATAATATTAGTATAGATGACGTGAAAACATTATCCGAAATTACGTTGAGTAGTGGACGAAATTGACTGATAGTGATAATGATGATTATCCGAAAAACATAGGTATCGATACCTGTTATGTAGGTATATCAAATATCGAAATACCTATTACTATAACAACGCCTCTTAACAGCTCATTCATCAAAACTCAAGCTACTGAACACAACCTCTTATCACAACAGTTGGTTAAATCACATTCGTGACATTGCGTTATTATGGGTATCAATTATCAATGTTACGTGATTGAGTCGGGTCGACTCGTGTTACGATTGTTTCCTAGTGTTACTGAAACATTACGTAATAATGAACATAGTAGGGCTGTACAAACTTACCGATTATTTGGACATAGCAAAACAAGATTTTGCTTCTTTTTATGGGAATCGAACATGAGTGTCGAGCTCTTAATTTATGCCATTCTATCTTGATTGGATGTGGAAATTAGTGTGGCGATTTGTCACAATGATTCAAGTAATCAATCAAGTCTTAGGATGATTGATCTGCACATAAATATGTTTACACTTAAAATAATAGACAAACATTGCTGCTTTTGTCGTGTTCCCTCGTAGATTCCCTGAGACAGCCAAAACGAATTTCTGTAAAACACAATAATATCATTGCACGTTTTTATGTTTATGAGTCATGCAAAATAGGGGCGAGTCTTCTGATTGAATTCCAGACTCTAGGGTGCTGCTACAAAATTCCTGATGGAAAGGCCAATAACAGCTTGTCTGGCGAGGGCGTCGAACCTTCATACCTACTCAAATGTCCTTTACGAATAAAACCCAAAGAGGTCAGTCACTTTTAAGAAACAAAATAATATCGTCCTTATCCTTATTTCCAGCAACGTCTTCTCAGCTTTTACAGTGCATCCATCATTTTCTTAGCTGTCCCCTTGCTTTACATATAATCACATTGCTTAAGACCTTCCTCACAACTCATTCCTCGGCATCGCATACTTACCCTTACCACGGCACTCGGTAACTATATTTCTAAATGCAATGACATTATTCAATATTGACAATATCACCCTGCATAGTGAACAGCCCTAACCGTCAAATTCCTAAACATCGGTAGCAGCGGTTATCAAAGTACGTGATTCCGTCGTCTTTGTGATATCGACCTCACGCGACCTCGCGTACTCTATTAGTTTCTGAACTTGACAGGGTTTGACTTGCATTCTGTCGAAGGCTTGGTAAAGGTTTGACCTTCGCGAAGGCTGTGCAGACAAAGACTTGTAACCTCTGTTTTATATCCGGGCTAAGAAATGTAAATATGCCTTGTCTATTCAAGTATGGTTTACATGTGCTGTGGTATTTGATCGAATTAGAAATAGGGTGTTCTCAATAATGAGTCATTACCAGCCAAACATCGGCAGTATACATTATATAAAAAATTGCAAGAAAGTGGTTATTGCTGACTTTTAAGAATAGATACCCGATTCAAATTACTTGTAGATTACCGTGGATTTTCCAAGCTCATTTTGAGGAGGTAGGCACACCTGAAAGTGATTGATGACTGATTAATGTTATGTTCAGCCATTAATCTACAAGACCTAGATTTTTCCCACTTTAACTTTCATTACTTTTCAAGCTAGAGAGGCAATTACAGACACCAACTGTTCTAGAATTTAGCAAATCTCAAAAACTAGTGCTGTACCAGTTTCTCAAAAGTCTTAGCACAGTTAGGCATATAAATAGCAACAGAATTTCGATCTAGTTTCCTAAACACGAGTAATAACTCAATGTACTTTATTGATACAGAACACGCTATCACGACTGGTATTTTCGTTGTTAGAAACTGTAAACAAGTTTCGGAAAGGATGCGTTAGTATTGCTAGAAATATTTCCTTTGATTAAATAATTTCCTTCCTAGCTGTTGATTGCGAACTATTTTAATTGTGCTACAGTTTTAGTGATGTAACTAGATACTTTCTAGTGGTTGGGGTTTTCTTTTAATGAGCCGTTATGCTGTAAATTTTTTCCCATTCAAGTATTGCACGAAAAAGGTAGTTTTAATTGCGCTATCACTATATTCCTTGAATATTAAAGTTTTTTGGATCAACTTTCTTATCTTTTCTTAATTCGAAGAAAGTCTGTACCCGACATAAAACGACTTCACACCTCTCTCAAAACTTTCTGCCTCCGAAACACGCACAAGCATGACCTTTAATTTAATTTTAATTAATGTTCCCTGTGAAAGTAAACACCTTTAATTCGGTCAAGGTATTGTAAGGTTTATGGGATCGCGTGATATGCATCCTCATTCCTTAAAAGTACACACTCACGAAAAACTTTTCGTCGGCTTGTAATTTTTTTAGGCTCATAAATCGTAGTAGGCACATTACTAAGATCAGGTATTCAATCGGTATTAGACCGACTGAAAACCTTCATTGGAATCAAGATTTTTTAAATATATTTTTTACCATCGGGTCAACTGTCGGCCGACTGTTTAGTCTACAGTGTGCAGGTATTCTAAATGTTTAAGTTAATGGTATTCCACGGATTTTCATTCAAGGGCGTTATGTAATTCAGATATAATGTATCATACGTACTCGTTAGCTGTTGGCACGCATATTAAAAGCGTTTTATTACATTTTCACGAGCAAACAATTTAAAATATGTAACATTTCAAACGAGTGCTTGCTATCGCGGTAAAATTTAATGTTTTGCCGTACACGAGCAAAGTGTACCAATTAAAGTTTTTAAGCATTGAAGTTTAGTACGGAAAATATTTTATTGGTTTGTGATTTTTTAGCTCCCATCTACACTAAACAGATTTCAAATAGAGAAGGTTCATACCGGACGGAACGTAAGTCGCGTATTATCGGTCACGTAACGCCAAAACAGACAAATATACGATACTTAAAATATTCAATTATGTACACCCAACCATTGATGCGATAGTGCTTCGATCATACATATTCCTTCCCTTCCTTAAGGGAAGTTGCCTTCATATGAAATTCATGTTGTCATCATCAAATGACAAAACTGGCCACAGGAATTATTGAGTTGCAATAACATTGACGTTATTTGCTATTTTTGTTTGTTTTGTTTAGTTACGATATTATGGCCAGACAAAAAAGAGCATTTGCATTTTTTTGTTTAGCCTTTTGGTTTCAAATTTTTTCTATGTAGAGTGATGACGTTCGTGATTTATAAGACTCGATTATCATAATGAATGTATTTAAAGATGGGACTAGACCAAATAAATTATTTTTGCGGAATAAGTGGATTTAACAATACACAAACGATATTCGTTCACGATATAAGCAGGCTTACATATTTTACAAAAATAAAAAATATTTTGAGCTTAACTTTGACATTTCATTAAATGTCAAATTAACTTGTTTGGTTTGCTTTTAAATTTTGTAATTATAGTTGTAAACTTATGCATAATATTATGTTTGATTTTTGAGAAGGAAAATATCAAAACTCAGAACATAACTCTTTAATATTGTCACCAATTGTCATACTTAATCTGACATATTGAATTACAAAAAAAAATACATTTTAAGTAAAGTCATATTTCAATGACAACAAAAATCCAAAAAACATACAAACTTTCCTATTCTTTTTAGGAAGTCCGTGATTTTTTTTTTGCATTATCAAACAAACAATAACTTGCATAACAAAAGCGTTGTCTTCACCTTTCCGATTACATCATAAACTTGATTGATTATAATTACGTAATTAGTAATTTGCATCAATTGTAATCAATGCACACTGTTAACAATTATATGCACGTATTAAAACGGTAATTTCTATGACACTCATTTGTTTTTTCTTTTGATTGCGTGTGGCTTGATAGTTCAGGGCTGATGCCATGGTCTTTATTAATGGTGACATAGTTTTTATCTTAATAACATATTATTAGGAATCAAAATCTGTATATTTGTCTAGCTGTCTGTCTATACGCGGTAAACTTAAAAACTACTGAACGCGTTTTCATGCGGTCATATGAAATGTCATCACCAAGATGCGCAATGACTGTTGAACTTTGAAAACTTGTGAATTGAGAGCAAAAATATAATTAAATAATTCATTACATTTACTTCTTTATTTACACGATTTAAGAGCCATTTTCAAAAGGATCACGTAATCCATTAAATTTCGATTAAAACGATCGTTAGGTTTAGATTTAATTTATTTTATTCTAAATCTATACTCATTAGCAGCGAAATTAATTAATGAAGAAATTAGAAATGTCAGCGTCATACTTAATAGTGAGTGAATTGATGTGTTAATAAAATTATCGGCCAAGAGCGAATCGGATTTATGCATGAAGGGTTCCATACCATTAACTCGCCAATAAAATCACGTTTACTGTATGGGTGTAAAATATTAATTTAGTTTAAATAGTTTTCACTATTTTTGTTATAGCTACAACCCTAACACCAATAAAATATTCGTAGATGATAAATTCATCTACGAATATTTTATTCGTCTTACTCTCACGGTCCGTAGAATACAGCCTAGTAGCAGGCAGACAGACGGACAGCGAAGTTTAAGTCATAGGGTTCCGTTTTACCCTTTTGGGTGCGAACCCTAAGAACCCTCGGTTAGGCTTGATGTGGGTTTAGTAGACGTCTGGGACAGGTTACTGCGGCTTTCACAAAACTCTTAATTAATTTCTCTGAATTACTTTTGCTAGAACAAAGAGGTTCTTAATAACATCTTTATGTTATTTTTCGATCTAATATTTGGGTATTAGTTTTTCGTTAATGCATAGTTTTTTGTGAGATATCAATGAGAAAACTTATAAGTGCTCTTTCAAAGGGGGAATTTCTAGAGTATTATGAACTCTTAGCTATAATATTTTCTTACTATAGTAAATGAGAGCTAAATTAAGGCAGATAATCATTTTCAGAACCTAATAAGTTTTAAAAAATACACAACAATGAAGCATTTTTACACGAATTAAAAAAACAGGATTTTAACAGAAATTATTTACTACGGATCGATAAGTATTGAATTTTTTTTATAATCATTACTGGAGATACTTACAAGAGCCTACCAGCATTCCTCAATATATTTTGAATACAGTTGTGAAGCTTTTGATTCTCCCATTCGCCGCGGTCGGTGCAATAGTTACAAACCGGTCCCGACTGTCGCTTTCAACTGCGAGTGGTTTGGACCTTCGATGGTTATCCAAAACGTTTACATCTTTTTATAGACTTATTTATAAATGCACTAGCTGTGACCGTGTCTTAAAAAATAGTACTTGCTATAGAATATATAGATAAAGGTTATTAAAGCGATATTAGAAACCAAACGGTAACAAAATATCGTGATGTTTCTGAAGCTACAATTTTGATGTACAGCTTACTTAGAAAGAATAAGAATCAAACATAGCTATGTCCTTACTTAGTTAGGGAACTGTTTCTAATAAATGATTGTTGCCGTGGTTTTAGACACTTTCACATCAATAGTATCTCAACATATCTAAGTAAAGACTAACTTAAAATATCTACCAACAAATTCATAGGCAAGCCACGTAAACTGTGCGATAAAACGTATAAATATGGACTTTCTGAGAAAAAGGCGAAGTCAGAGAGACTTGTACTAGCTTACGAAATCCTCTTTACACGCGCTTGACCTAATATGAGCGCGTTTTATGGACTTACAAAGTGTTCTGGTACTTGTGGATGAATGGTCTTAAGGGCCTAACGGTTCACTTGGCTGAGCCAGTGTTGCGCCATCATGGTGAACACTGAGATATCGAGATAACATGCTTGTTTAGTGGGAATCTGTTTGGAAATCCAAGGTTTCTTAAAGGCTAGCTTATTGCAGAATACCTTTTCTTACGGGAAATCGTCAAATGACCCTTCCCTTGGGTGCAGCATGTGAGGAAGTGTCAAACTAAAACCCACCATGTTTCTTCTTAAACCCTTTATAGTATACCAGGGCCGCGGTAACTCTTTCGAACAAACCCCAAGCATTGCAGAACTTTGGAAGAAATTCGAGTTCTCAACTTAACAATGTAAAATAATTAAACAGATCCAAGTTATACCAGGTAAGGTCCCATCAATACCTGACTGAACCCTAAAAAACATAATTTATTTAAATTAATATATATTTACAGATGAAATCAGTAGGTATATGTTATTATAAACTTTTCCGTATACAATATTTGCATATAAACGATCAAGTTCTCACATTTGTATCGTGCGCCCACATAGGCGTTTATATTCGTATGTACATCAATAAAAGTTCAACCATCTTATCGAAAAATCAACTTCAATGCCTTGTTTTACAGCTTCTTTTAGCTTGTGGTAATTTCATGGAGTTGTGTGCATGAGGTTGATGCATTTACCTATGTGTCTATGTCGAAACGATTTGTAGTTGCTTCCTACTGACCTCAAGGATCTTCCTAGTTACCTGCAATTATGTGCTACACCATAGATATTCATGGGTTAATAAGTATGGGTAATTAGTTTATATTTCCCCACTTTAAAGTTACTGTTCCGTCTTGTGTAGGAAATTATTGTAACTATACAATGTGTAAGAATAAAGTATTAGCCCATAGGTATTATTTTAAAGCTTTATTTTTAGATTGACTTGTATTAATATTCAGTGGGCGTGAATAATGATTTAAATCAAATTTTGACATGACTAATGTATGCCGATGCTTATTTTGGTGTACGCAACGAATACTAATTACTCAGTTACTAAGTAGACAACAAAATTAAATATCTGATAACAAATTAATAATGTATTTTACAAATATTAATATTACATTTTCATCCGCTCTGTTGCATTGATTAATGCAACATATGTTAATCAAATCTACTCGAAAAGCTGATAGTATATGATATAGTTTATTGTGATCGTAATCAGGCTTACCATATTCACTCACTATAAAGTATGAAATGCGATTGCTTCCTATTGGATTGAACTGGGACTTCTCACACCGATTTTTAAGATTTAGTTTGTAGATATCTGCGCTATGCCTTTGCGACCGGCGATGTCGCTCCTGTATAGGGTTACCAGATGAAAAAATCAAAAGTCCGGAGAAAAAGCCTGATTTTCATGGAAAAGTCCTGAGATTTTCTACAGATGAGAATTTTCTCTCAAAAACGTATTATTATCGTTGTATACACTGCGGATCTTGCGCACGCGTTTTAATTCAATTGTTACCAAAAGAAGATTATTTTAACTTTGTTTTAAATTAATACATACCTAAGTATTGATTTTCACTACAATTGTTACCGAAAGAAGATTATTTTTAGTAGTTTAATAAGAGAGATCTTTAAAATGTAAGTAACCTGTTTTTTATTCAAAATCCTGAGCTATCATTAGATTTGTTAAATCCGGCCGGAATCCTGAGAAGAGTCGAAAAATCCTGAAATCTCAGGACAAATCCTGAGATATGGTAACCCTACTCCTGTATAGGCCTTGTTAGCCAACAGCGCAAGTGCCTAAGCCAAACCACCTGAAACGGATGCAGCTTTAATCATCTTTTATAGATGTTATCAGGCCATAGTTGTAGCAGTAACGCTATGCCTAACGCAAATGCGGATTTTAATGCACCTGTATTTTATGCCAATTATTGATCACTTTTATAGTTCTATCCATGTCACATTCCATGAGGTACTTAATTCTTATGATTCAGTCACCATATACGTAGGTATATATGATAATTGATAATTAATACACATTGACGCTCAAGTTTTGCGTTCTTAAGTATTTTTTCCGTCAAAGGTAAAACTCGAAGGTTTTCCTTCACAAATCGGACAAAAAGACAACAATATCGTCAGACGTCTTTATCATGTGAATTGAGAATTACATGCAGACCTTGAAATAATTCAAATCGGTATTCGACTGGTACGAATAAAAAACAAAATAATTGTTGTTGCCAACTTACTTTGTTTGGCTTATTTTGTTTTCGGTAACTACGTCACACTTGTTTGGTTCCGTAATGCTATGGGATTAAGAAAAACAAAAACGAACGGACATTATACCTATTGCAGAGTATTGCAAGATGGATCGCAGTTGGCATTTGTTTTATCGAATCAAAGATTGAAATGGTCTGTCGTTTTTGTATGACTTTTTATGTAGGTAACGATTTAATTGATTATGTCCATGTTCTCGATTCCAAATGTAGTCATTATCAATAAGCAATTTTATGATTTATAGCAAATGAATAAATTCCTTTTTTTGGATAATAGGAAATCATCAAGCACCCGCATAGATGCTCAGGCTTTAGGGGGAGCGTATGGGACTGTCACTATCTTAATTACTGACTTAGCCTCATCTATGTTCCTTACGGAACACTGCGACTTCCAAGGCGAGAGACTCTTATAAACACGCTTTTATTAGCTTCACTTGTAATTTAGTCAAAAGTTTTGTAGTTCTTGTAAAAAGTTTTAAAGAATATCTCTGTTAAAACAAAAGGGACCATATTGAAAGTACCTCCATTGAAATTACTACCCGCAGATTCACCAACCATCACATTAGTGATTACATAGGGGATAAGGTCATAAGCGCACAAACGCAATTTAACGGCGTGTGAGTCATCGGTGTTTTGAACAAAGACTAAATATATATGTATAAGTATGTTAATACATTGTTCATCGATGCTAATCACAATTGAAAAACTGTTGCTAGCTGAGCACTTCACAATTATAGCACCTGTTATGTCATAATGTATAATGAGCTACAAACCTATAAACACAAACAAAATCTGAAATGCAACAGCGACTTCAGTGAATTTTGCAATTTCTATGAGGACTTGGTTATCTTGTTCCGTGGTCGTGATAATTACATATGGAGGATTTCATATTGGTCAATTGCAGGCCATTGCTGAACGTAGGCTTCCCCGAATGAACGACAATGTAGGATTAGTGTCAAGAATGTTGTTTAGCTTGCTGTCATTTGCATCCGTTTTTGTTAATTAAGCTTCTGTTGTTATGAGCATGAGTGTTCACGGTCATAGTTCGACCAGTGAAGTTATTTTGTTTTCGAGGAATTTTACTTGTCGCGTGTATATCAAGCATTACAAATATACCAATAAAACATTGTTTTTCCTATTTCCATAAACTTTGTCAAAATGACATACCTAAATGGATTCTCCTAAAACGAGTAGTCCTTTGTTTCACGCGAGAAAGTTTCAAAATGACATAAAAATAAACCATATAGCTTAAAATTAGAAAAAAAGGTATTAAAAATCAGCTCAGGATCCCATTCCTTACAGAAGATCAATAACAATCGTAACCTTACTAAATAGAAAAAGACTTCTATAAAAAGCTTTCAGGGTGGCAGATCCTCAACAAACAAACCACAGTTATTTCTGCATTTTGTACGCACATTTGCGTTATTTAGATTCCGAACTGATATTTGTGAAACAAAGCATGTGCCGTTTACAAATGCATATGATTTGTTTGCGTGAATTCCACTCTCGAGTTATGAGTAAAATGTACTGACAACAGCATTAACTTTGGAATTGTTCCTTTTGTTTATAGCCGACGAATAAGGTCGTAGTGATAAATACAATATTTTATTTGTTCCAAGAAAAAGAAAGAGTATTTTTGAGTCCTAATGCATTATTGGATACTTCGCTTTGAAATCTAAAATTATATATTTTTTTTTAATGAAAAACAAGTTTTGTATTTTGAAATTGATCTCCGTCCAAATGTTTCCTCTGCCCTCCTTTAAACATCTTGCAAATAAGTAGCAGCTATAGTTTCTAAACTCATCGGAATATTTATACGTAAGGCAATGTTTTATTTATCAGTATATGTAGTGTGAACTGGTATAATGTATTAAAATATGGACACGTAAAAGCAAAGTGACCAGCGTATCTTGACACTTTAAGACTGTGTTGTTACAACAAATAAAAGTACCTATTAAAGTAAGTATTTTATTATTAATTTATTTTTAAACATACATTTTACATTTTTAAATATTAAATATAAAAATAAAAAACATTTAAAAATATAAAAAATAGGTTGCCACCGATATCGGGCACAGGGTCCAAGGTACCGGTGGTTAGGGTCCCAGAGACAGAAACCTCCTCACAATACGCGCCGTATCAAGGAGTACCGCCTTCTGAATCAGTCCCTTGATCCAGCCGCCTAACGAGAGCCTCATGAGGTGTTGGTCGAGGCTCTTGGCTATTAGACCATTGGCCGTAACGACAATCGGCACAATGACAGCCGCGTCGACATTCCACATGGCGACAACCTCGTGCGCTAAATCAAGATAAAGTAAGTATTACTATTAAGTTACTCAATATTTTAGATCAGCTAAATATTTAAGATCCCTAGTTTTTCTTTTCATTTACAAGCAAAGAATAACGAAATAGCAACGCAATCTGTAGTCACTGTTTCATGCAAATGCGTTATGTCTTGTAATTTAAATTGAATTAATAAATTAAAATATAATCTTTGAAGAAATCTTTATACATTCATAACATACATACAAATACACCTACATATGTACATATTACTGTTTTTTGATTATTTTCATACCATCATCATTGGCAATACCAAGTCAACTTGAAATATTTCTATTTTTTTTCAATTTGCATTTCACTATGTATCAAGACTCCTTGGTTGTACTAGAGAATCCGCTTACACGCTTGTCTACAAGATTATGTGCATGCATTATAACCACTAGGGTTTATTGGTCAAGCAACTGTTTTTAATTACTTTGTTGAGTCATTACTGTACCTACATTTAATTGCCAATATAAACAAATAACATTTAATGTTTCTTTATTAAGTTATACGATAACTTTAATGTAGATATTGGTTTATGTTTACCAATTTATTGTTGCTGAATACCAAGTGACAGTTTTGTCTTCTATAGTTTATGACACAAAGGGTAATGACCCTTGCAAGTCTGGTCAGACTATAGCTAAGTGAGTAACCCTAAACGGGTGACTCGCCTTCATGACTCAGAATGCTAAAAAAAGCTCTTACAAACAGTTCCTAATTAAAAACTGTATTAATTGAAAAAGACACTATCAAGAATCGATAGCCTGTATATTCT
The DNA here is from genome assembly GCA_963856015.1 of Helicoverpa assulta. Taxonomy (NCBI): domain Eukaryota; kingdom Metazoa; phylum Arthropoda; class Insecta; order Lepidoptera; family Noctuidae; genus Helicoverpa; species Helicoverpa assulta. The sequence continues at coordinate 7,846,714 of CAWLCW010000027.1, forward strand.
CAAGGAGTGGTAACAAGAAAACAGTTGAATACGATAAATAACAAATTAAACGGGCGAGTGATAACCCTACTGCAGTCATAGGGTTATCACCGAGAGAAATTCTTTGAGGCTATAAAATGTACGAAGAATTTGTCGACGCTCGCAGAACATTTTGCAGTCGATATCGAAATGTCGACACAGCGACATTGAGAGCCCTTTGCTCCCGTGAGAAAGCAATCTATATGTACCTACTCGTACATTATTACTAACATCATCATATTAATAAGGGGGAAAACATTTAGTTTTTGTTTGTTCACAACAACTGTGATCACAACAAAGACTTTGAAACTACTAAACCGATTTGAAAAATTCTGACACTGTTGGGAATTTACAATGTGTCCGGATGGAAAGCTACGGACGCGGGTGAACCTGCTTGTATCAGCTAGTGTATATTTCACCACATAATATAAAACAAAGTCGCTTTCTCTGTCCCTATACTCCTATTTTTTTATTTATTCCTTTACTGCAACTATGTAAGTTTTAATCTTCAAAACAACGCAAAGGATTTTGCTACGTTTTTTTTAATAGATAGAGTCATTGAAGAGGAAGGTTTATATGCATTGCAAGCAAGTATTGCACCCGTGCTAAGCCGGGGCGGGTCGCTAGTATAATATAAAGTATTAAGTGACAGTACTGTTCGTTTAGAAAGCAAAGGTTTCAATTACATGTATTATGCACATTACTCTGGAGAATCTGAAGGTGGGAGACAATAGGGATCGAGTTGCTCGACTTTCGTTTGTGCTTAGTCTTGTATGATAGTGCTTAGGGCAAAAGGTTATAGAGGTAAGTATCAAGTTTTGTTATGATCTAAGCAAGAGCAATAATTCAAAAGATATCCTATTACTAGCTTGCATTTATTTGGCTGCCAACTTTGAGTTTAAATATGAGCAGGTTGTTAACGCTATTTGCATTTTCTGCATTAATTAATGGAACTTTAGAAGATGATTTGTAAAACAGCGCAGTATTAAGAATTTTACTACAAAATTATAATGTCTGCTAAAATTAAATGTATGGGGATAAGTACACCTCTTGGATTCATCATTGTTTTAGTCATAATCATCATCCTCCGAGCCTTTTCCCAACTTTGTTAGGGTCGGCTTCCAATCTAACCGGATTCAGCTGAGTAATAGTGCTTTACAAGGAGCGACTACCTATCTGACCTCCTCAACCCAGTTACCCGGGCAACCCGATACCCCTTGGTTAGATTGGTGTCAGACTTACTGGCTTCTGACTACCCGTAAGGACTGTCAAGGATGTTAAATGATAGCAGATTGTTAACGCTGTTTGTATAACAGAGAAGAATTGAGAATTTTACTATAAAATTGTAATGTCTGCAAAAATTAAATGTGAGTTGATATACCCCTCCAGTTATAATATTTTTAGTACACCTGGATAAAAACATAGCCTTTCTTGGCAGAGTAATAAATTAAAGCACCACTTAGACATAAATCTCCTGTTGTTTTTTTGGTTGATTCATGTAAAAGCTTTGTAAACAAAAACATCTTAGTTTCAGTGGTTAGCGTAAACAATGCTTTGGTAAGGCAATGAACTTGAGATGAAATTCTAGGTACAGACGTAAAAAATATTGCATATTTCTTTGGAGGTTAACAAAAACCTTTTAGGAATGATTTGCCATAACATTATTTTGAATTTTCTTAATTTTTTTAGGGTTCCGTATCCAAAGGGTAAAACGGGACCCCATTGTTTTTGCTAATCTGTCCGTCCGTCCGTATGTCACCAGGCTGTATAGATCTCATGAACCGTGATAGTTAGAGAGCTGAAATTTTCACAGATGATGTATTTTTGCTGCTATAACAGATACTGAAAACTAGAATTAAATAAATATTTTGGGGGGCTCCCATACAACAAACGTGATTTTTTTGTCCGTTATATAAATAATGGTACGGAACCCTTCGTGCGCGAGTCCGACTCGCACTTGGCCGGTTTTTTTGAAGTTGGCAACTAACAGCTGGCTCTTTAAATAAAGCCAGTTGTCTTTATCTTCCCTCTATCCTGGTAGGTAGGTATACCTACAGGCCAAACATATGTCATCGTTGAAACAGCTAAACAAACACAAATGGGTGGGTATCAACAGATAAGATTGGTGAACATCCGTGTCTCAGTGGGCCGCGAACCATAGTTTAACTAGGACGGTAGGATGGGCATTGTTTAACTGCTATTGTAGTGCGCAGGAGCTTGTAGTAAAAGAGACTGAAATATTGGGGCTGGTTATTAAATAAATGGCATTTTTAGCATCTGTAAAGCTAGAATTGGGGAAGAATATTTAACATTGTTCAGGCTGCAATGGATTTGAAGTGACTAGCTTCCACCAGTGAAACCATCCGCGTTTTTAAGGAATTACTTTGCGCAACGATAAATGGGCAATCTAACACTCAGAAAAAAAATAAATCAGTCCAATAATTCCTGACATTTGCGAGTTCAAGCATGGACCATATTATTATTTTATCACTAATACACAAAAACATATTGAAACTGTAAATAATATTGTAACACCTTTATAACATAATATGTTTTTTTACAAATAAATTTATTTTTATCTTTAACTAGCTTCTGCCAGCGGTTTCACCCGCATCCCGTGGGAACTACTTCCCGTACCGGGATAAAAAGTAGCCTATAGCCTTCCTCGATAAATGGGCTATCTAACACTGAAAGAAATTTTCAAATCGGACCAGTAGTTCCTGAGATTAGCGCGTTCAAACAAACAAACTCTTCAGCTTTATAATATTAGTCTAGATATTTCGTAATCTTTTTAAGCGTAGTGTATTATGGATATTTAAACAACACACAATAATATAGGTTCCGGCATCATTCGGAAGGCACTTGGAATTACATCATCACTTCCCAAATAAAGTCATTAACAAACTATTCAATAGATTTATGAGGACATATTCTAGCGTGCTCATTAACGATTGCTTCCTAACATATTTTATTAATACTTCCTTGTAGGTATTAACTATTCTGAAGTCAGACATACATGGCTGAAAACGATTAGCATTTACATCCTCTCTTGGTGTTACCGTCATATTAATTGGGATCGGCGCAGCATGTTTTCTTCCTCCATACTCTTTTATGTGCCGTCTTTCTAGCCACATCGACTTTCTAGCCACTCACACAGTCCGTCCTTTCTTTGGTTATCCTCTTCATCTATGTATATCCGTCCTGTGATAATAAGTTATTCATACCTTTCATTTTTATTTCCATGAACAATATGGCCGCTGTAACCTCACCATGTTTAAGATGCAAGTCTTCGTCTTGAAAACTCTGCACCGTATAGAATACCAAACCTTTGAAATTCCGTATTTTTCACAGTTGGCTCATGAATAACAGAAATATGTATTGAATGATAAGTTTATTTTCCTGTTTTGTACCTTCAGTACGAATTTCTTAGATATCGTGATTGAATTTGAACCGGCTTTGCTGATTTATTTTGGGATAAAAGGAGTTTTGTTTACTCCTTTACAAACTTGTTATTTACGTATCTGACAGGATATTGTAGATTTATCAGAAATTCCTGAAATTCTTTAAAAGATACAATTTCAGTACCTAACACATAGCATGGTACAGGTATACAATAGTTAGGAAAAGGCTTGGGAAATGATGATAGCATGTCACATACAAGTTAAATAACGTTTAAGAAAGGTGAATGCAAACGTCTTTACCACTCTTTACTCTTGGGCGATAAATACAATAATGAGATAATCCTAGCGTCTTCTATATAATAAATAACAAGTATATAACATTGACATCTATATTTATGTTCACCGTGGGAGTTTACACACAAGTGTCGATATACATAGGCCTTGTGCAAACGCGTTAAAACCAGGAATCAACGCAACTCGTACAATAGAGCAATTATCTCATGAGTTGATAGTTTAAACCTTGGCTAGTTAACGTTATAAGCTTAGCAAACCTTCGTTTTGTGACACTTGAGATATTACTCAACTGACGCCTACGACACGCTGTACTACTTATGCAGAACTTAATAGAATATTCTATGTTGAAGTTTGATGATGCTTTGTCCTAGTTATATACGCAGGGAAGTGCTCAAACAAGTCCATCTTCTAAGTTAACTTTAGGCAATATAAAAGTTTTAAGCATCAGTTACGCGTTATTAATATTAATGCCACTACCAAGACTTCTGTCGGTTCAGCTGTTTAAAAGTGAAAACATAAACAAGGAGACAGACAGACAAAGTTGCTTTTACTTGTACAATAATCAGTTCAAAGTTCCAGTCAGTGTTTTAAAACATATGTCAAATACACTTTGTTTCGGTGTGTATAATTTAAAACTGTAACCAACAATAGCATTGATTTGCTATTCAAATAACATGTGATGTTAATGTAACAACAAATGTGTTTAGTCACAGACAAACACACAATTTGTTTTTATTGAACGTTAACAAGAGTGTACAGCAAATTGCTTTCGAACCTTGAATATTTACATTTTGCTGAAAAAGATCTTACTATTAATGTAGTTCTAAGCTAGGATTATTCGAAGACTATCCAACTAATTCATTATTGTGAACCTAATCAGCTAAGTTTTCAGGTGCCCTGTTCACATAAGCTGATAAGAGTACTCTTTTGAACCCAACTACAAATTAAAATCATCAATAATTTTTCTCCGTATATTAGATTAGAAACTTAGTTAAATTCATCTGACAACAAGAATATTGCATAACTATTTATCTTAATAAATCTTTAATCGGCACAGAATATAAATTGAGACTAATGATCATAATGTAAGCAGGTTAGACTTTAGACCAAAGGTCAGAATCTCAGGCCAGAATTGTGTATTATGTTTATTTATGTAAATGACTTTAAGATTTACTAAAGAGGTTTTAATACGGCTGTTAACTGGCTGGAGAGAAAGTCTTAGATTACTGTTCTACTTTTCAAAGTTTAGCAAATATTATTTATTTGTTATTTTTTATAAATTAACGGTTTGTTTGTGTGTTTCAAAATATTTTAGTACTAGCTTCCGCCCTACCATCATCGTCCCATCGAAACTACTTCGCGCTCTCGAATAAAAAGTTTAAAGTACTGAAATATTTTTTCAATAGAACCAGAATAGTTCCCAAGATTAGTGCGCTTAAGAAAACAAACAAATAAACTCTGCTGTTTTATAATATTAGAACTTATAGATTATGTTATTACCTATTGGTGACTCAATTTTCACGAGCGTTTTAACATCAGTTTAAAAAAAATCTGCACACATTTCCTATTGCACAACTGCATTGACGCGCCGCAGTGTTGTTAGTACAAAAGGCATCACAACCATTGTTCAAACATTAATTGGTCTGATCTTCCGATAGATTCCCGTACGCAGTGCTTATTATAATGTTAATCTAGATTTCTCTAACAATGACGACAACTGGTTCAAAGGAAATCTCACGATAATTTATTCACGTTGTTAGTTATTAAACTGTCGGGTTATTATGACATAAGGTAGTACAGTTACATGATGGGTACGTTCTTCTTGCTACTTGAATGATGTTCATAGGTCTTCAGCTCACTCATTTAAGTAAGATAGGTACTAAATTACGTTAAGGCTCTTTTTAGAGCATTCCAAGTAGGTATGTACTTATGTTTATTAAGAACATGATTAAGGTTTTTTGAGGCCTTAGGTACATACATACCTATCCATACAATCAAATATAAAAGAGATTTTGAACGAATGTGTTAAAGACTACGAAACCGCTGAAGGTATGACAATGTTTCTATGTCGGGTGGCTTTATAGGAACATTAACGCGTTAAAACCTAACAACTAAATCGTAATGAAGTTAATTCACCCGCTAAGTGCTGAAGTCCATCAGAAAATAAAAGCATTATTATCGAGTACCGTATATTTATTTCTCATTTGTATATAAGGTACCTATTAGAGTACCATAGAATTATTGATTCTATTCAATGAAAAAAAAAAAACAAATAGTACCTATCTGAGCATGAATATAGTGAAGTCATGTGGTGTGTAGTAGTGTGTGCTACCACAACCTTAGTGTGTGTTAGACACATATATGTAGGTAAACATAGTTATTGTTCTTCGGGGCCCTTTGCGGTAAAGCATAAATATATAACCCTATATACATTCGCGCTACCTTATATTTTAATTGCCTATTTATAGCGTAAATGACTTATTATGCCGTAGTTTATTTGCACACATAAAATAGTGTTATTTTAGGCGTTATGTCTTCTATTTACCTTGTGGGACTTTGTGGGGTAGTAACGGCCATACGGGTCGATAGATCAAGGTAAGCCATGCTTGTCGCGGGCGCTAAGAAGTCTCATTTGTAGGACTTTAAGAGTACACTAAAGATAAACTGTCGGTTGACAGTTGGCTGAATTTTTGTCGGTCCGATATACCTACTGAACGGATATCCTGATCGTTCTACTGGGAGTCACAGATATCCATACTGACTTAAGAGCCCGAGCTTTACTTTTACTTTGTTCTCACTTCATTGGCGATGAGCTTTCTTCTTAGAAAGATAAAGTAAGGTCTATTCTAAGTAATAAACTCAGACTACCTGCCTACGAACCAAAAACAGTTGAATCTAATGTTAGCATCGACATAGAATATCTGTTGATTTTAATATTAATGACTAGCAACACTGACAAAAAGCGGGAGGTCGAACTGTCAAAGCGAAAAAGAGAATGAAAGTTTTGTTTTGTTAAAAGTTTTAAGAAAGTTGTAAGAAATTAAAAACAAGTGTTGATTATTACAAGTTGTGATTATGAGAGAATAAAACTTTATTTAAGATACTTTTGGTGCAGTTTTAATAGAAGAAGACTTACAGTTTCAGAAGTGGTATAAGACCTTTGCTAATTATTTCCGCATTATTCGCATCCTGAGAAAAAGTTTTCTAGCACTAGCGAAACTATATATTAGTGTGAGAACATTGTATATGCATCGTGAACTACATTATGGAGGATGACAGTGATTATATGCAAAGTAGTCGCAAAAATTCATCACGTAAACGACGCCGTCGACACTCTAAAAACGCGGATCGTAAAACAGAAACGAGTAAGAGACGCCATCATACGAAATCAAAACATGTTTCGGATGAAAAAAGAGATGGAGTACAGAACAAAGGAGAAAAGGGCCGTCGTACGTCTCGGAAGTTTAGACGTCGTTCGAGTTCGAGGCATCGGAGTCGGTCGAGATCGTCGTGCAGCCCTGGTGCAGGCTTGACGCCGCCCAGACCACATAGCCGTTCGAGATCACTGCGCAGCTGTCGTGCAGACTTGACACCACGAAGGACTCATGGCCGATCGAGGTCATTGAGCAGCCACCTTACGGATTCGTCGCGACGTACGTCTCATAGCCGTTCGAGTCCACGCTGCCAGCGTAGTTCGAGACTACGACATCGTGACCGCACACGTCGTCACCAGAGTATGTCACCAGAAGATAACAAAGTGAGTCGTTCCAATTTTAAAGACACTACATTTTTGCTTACTGAATTGATTAAATCAATATCTAGTAGTCGTTCTAAAGGAAATAAGTTCCCCATGTTAGGCAATGTGATACCAGAGTTTGATCCCATGTCTAAAGGCCAAACTATTGAGATGTGGCTTAATAAAGTGGAAGAATGTGCTCAATTGTATAAATGGGGAGACGATCAGATAATTCATTATGCTCTTCCTAAACTTAGTGGTGTATCCCGGACATGGTATCAGAGTCTCCCATCGATGTCGTTTTCGTGGACCGAATGGAAATACAAATTAAGGGAGTCATTCCCGTCCACTGATGATTATGCAGAACTCCTTAACGAAATGTTATCAAAAAGGGTTAAATTTAATGAATCTTTAGAGTTATATTTCTATGAAAAAATCAACCTCCTTAATAGATGTGACATAAAAGGTAAAAGGGCAGTTGATTGCCTACTATATGGAATAGAAGACCGCAGTATAAGATTAGGTGCTAAAGCAACAAAATGTGAAGAACCGAAACAAGTATTGAAATATTTCCAATCAATAAAACAGCAATCTCGAGAGTTACATTATAAAACAAGGAATAACTATGATAAACGGAACAATAATAACATATCAAATAACATATCACATAACATATCAAGGAACACAAAACCTTATGAAAGGACCAAATCTATAACATGTTTCAATTGTAATGAAACCGGCCATTATAGTTATAACTGTAAAAAAAAAGAAATTAAGTGTAGTAATTGCAATAGACTTGGACATTTAGCTAATGATTGTAAAGATGCATCAAAAAAAGAAAATGAAAAGTCAGTTATGGCATTATCTACAAATATGAATGAAAATGATAAATATCATATTAATTTGAAAATAAATGGTCAGCCTTTACAAGGGTATGTTGATTTGGGTAGTCAGTGCACCTTGTTACGTCGTAGTGCTGCAGAGAACTTAGGTATTCATTGGTCTGCAGAACAACCATTACCTACAATGCGTGGCATTGGTAATCATGTTGTTTTACCACTCGGTAAAGTAACTATTAATATTGAAATTCAGGGTATTATGCAATCAGTTGACAGTTATATTGTTGAGAATAATGTAATTAAGTATGACATATTAATTGGCCATAGTTTTACTGAATCTCCAGGCATAACCATAACTAAAACCACTGATGCTTTGATTTTTAGACGAGCCCTACCAACAAAATTAAGACTTATTCTTTTAAATGATATTTTGATTCCTCCAAAGGAGACATATGTGATAAAGGTAAAAAGTGATGTTAATTATTCAGGCACAATAAATGTTAACGGCTCTCTACGTGGGTTTGATGGTAAAGAATACTATCTTATGCCTGGTGAATATGACGTAGTGAATGGTGTCAGTGCATTATTGATACAAAACCTATCAAATAATAATTTATTGTTAAAACTTGGGTCATTGATAACACGTGCCTTACTCACAGATTCTATATTAGATGTAAATTTATTAGATTTTAGTGATACAAATATTCGTAATTCAATAAACTATGACAACCAATTATCCAATGAAGAAATATTTCAACTTAAAAATATCTTACAAAAGTACAGCCAATGTTTTTCTTGCAATATGATGGATTTAGGTTATACCAACATTGAAAAAATGGAAATTGAATTGATTGATACAACACCTGTCGTATATAGACCATATAGATTATCTTACCCGGAGAGAGAATTAGTAAAATCCATGGTTCAGGAAATGCTTGCCGCAGACATTATATGTGAATCCAATTCGGCATATGCTAGCCCAGTCCTTTTAGTTAAGAAGAAAACAGGTGACAAAAGACTTTGTATTGACTATCGAGCACTGAATAGAAAAACTAAAAAGGAGCATTTTCCCCTACCACTGATTGATGATCAACTAGATCAATTAGCTGGTCATTCCTTGTTCATTAGCTTAGATTTAGCATCAGGCTACTACCAATTAGCTGTTGGGGAGGGTTCCCAAGATAAGACGGCATTTGTTACGCCGGATGGCCAATATCAGTTCAAGAGAATGCCATTCGGTTTAGCTAATGCACCATCAGTTTTTCAAAGGACAATGAACAAAATATTAGCTAAAATAGATTATGCCCTTGTTTACATGGATGATATTTTAATCCCAGCACGCACGTTTATTGAAGGTTTAAAAAGATTAGATGAAGTTTTGAGTATTATCCGTGATGCTAATCTTACTCTAAAATTAGAAAAATGCTTCTTCTTTTATACACAGATTGATTTCTTAGGCTTTGAGGTAAGCGGATTGGGTATAAGACCCGGCTCCCGTAAAATAACTGCAGTAACAAACTTCCCGACTCCAAACAATGTTCATGACGTTAGACGTTTCATAGGTTTAGCCAGTTTTTTTCGACGTTTTGTAAAGGATTTCTCCCTGATTGCACGTCCGCTAACCGATTTGTTAAGAAAACGGATTACATGGAAATGGTCAGACGAACAAGTGACAGCGTTTGAGACTCTAAAACGTAAATTGGTCGAGAGACCATTACTCGCACTATATGATCCCAAGTTAGAAACTGAACTACACACAGATGCGTCAAAACATGGTATTGCGGGCATCCTAATGCAACGTAACAAAGAAGGAATAATTAACCCCGTAGCATATTACAGCCGCAAAACATCGGCTGATGAGCAAAAGCTTCACTCCTTTGATTTAGAGACCCTAGCTGTCATAGCATCGCTAAACAGATTTCGTGTGTATCTATTAGGATTAAAATTCAAAATAGTGACTGACTGCAATGCCCTCCGAACTACTATGACAAAAAGAGACCTCATCCCTAGAATAGGTCGGTGGTGGGTGCAACTCCAGGAGTACGACTGTGAAATAGAATACAGGGCAGGCTCAAGAATGTCGCATGTTGATGCACTCAGTCGTGCTCCTGTTGACGAACCCACTACCCTTGACTCTATACACGTTATTGATGTACTCGCTGTAGAAGCACAGGACTGGATAGCTACAGTTCAAAGTGATGATGAAGAAGTTAATAGAATAAAAGAAATTTTAACCAGTAAAGACACAACATTTATAGTTGACGTTCATAAAAATTACCAACTGAAAGGTAATTATGTTTATAGAATAGTTGATGGTGGATTACGTTGGGTAGTCCCGAGATCGGTTAGGTGGCAATTACTAAAGATGAACCACGACGATGTGGGTCATTTTAGTTATGATAAGACGCTAAATAGGCTGAAGGGTTCATTTTGGTTCCCTAAAATGCGAAGATTCACAAAAAAGTATGTTAAAGCTTGCTTAGAATGTGCGTATCATAAGGCACCCGGAGGACCTAAAGAAGGACTACTTCATCCGATTCCAAAACCGGACATACCGTTTCACACGTTGCATGCCGACCACCTAGGTCCGTTCGTTCGTTCGCGGAGAGGCAACATGTACCTTTTGGTAATCATAGACGCTTTTACAAAATTTATCAGTATAAGACCTGTCAGAGACACAAAGACTACTACTGCCATTAGAGTCTTAAAGGATTACTTTAGCTATTTTGGAGCACCCACTCGATTAATTACAGACAGGGGGACGTGTTTTACTAGCTCCAAATTTAAAACTTTTGTAAAAGATAGTAGTATTAAACACATATTAAATGCTGTCGCAACTCCGCGAGCGAACGGCCAAGTTGAAAGATTCAATAGAACTATTTCAGACGCTCTTAGTGCAAAGTGTCATGATAAAAATGATAACACCTGGGATGAATATGTTAGTGAGGTTCAGTTAGGATTAAACACATCAATTAATAAAAGTACTGGTAAAAGCCCATCTGAATTATTGTTTGGTTACAACGTTAAAACCGTATCTGAGAATATATTAGGCGATGTAATTAATACAACTGTGGATCGAATTAGCGGTGAGGAATTGACAGATCTAAGAAATGAATCTATACGTAAAATTGGAAATGCACAGAAATTAGCTAAAGATCGATACGATAAGCGTAGAAAGTTAGCTACAAAATACAATGAGGGTGATCTCGTTAGATTAGAAAGAACTACATTTGATAAAGATAGGATCGGGAAATCCAAGAAACTGATAGCTAAATTTCACGGACCTTATAAAATTGTTAAAATATTACCCAATGATAGATTTTTGGTTGAAGATACTCCCATTACAAGAAAGAAAGGTAAAAAGTACGAAAACGTAGTATCTATTGATAAAATACACCCGTGGTTGAATTTTAAATCCTTGGATAGCGAAAACGACAGCGATGGGAACGACAAGAGTGATATGGATTGACTGTTAGAATTAAAGAATGTTAAAATTAAAATTAGTGTAGTAAGATGATGTAAAATTATATATTAAATACCAGAGTTAGTGCTTGATGATGAAGCAGAATATGACAGACTGCACTGGTGTGGGTTGAGAGCCTTGAATTTCCAGTTGGAGTGGCAGATCTCAACAGACCACGCTAATGTAGGTTATGAGCTTGTTGGGATACTTGAAGCAGATCATGACAGACTACACTAGTGTAGGTTGTGAGCTTGTTGGAATACTAGAAGCAGATCATGACAGACTACACTAGTGTAGGTTGTGAGCTTGTTGGAATACTAGAAGCAGATCATGACAGACTACACTAGTGTAGGTTGTGAGCTTGTTGGAATACTAGAAGCAGATCATGACAGACTACACTAGTGTAGGTTGTGAGCTTGTTAGAATACTAGAAGCAGATCATGACAGACTACACTAGTGTAGGTTGTGAGCTTCTGAGGTCCTGTTGCGAGGATATTTGTACAGATGACACAGATCATGACTGACTCTAGGGTCATGTGTGTCAGTGCGTACCAAACAGGCGACGCAGATCGCATCAGACTATACTAGGCATAGATCGCAGATTGCGATTCAATGTCGGTATGGGATGCGAGCGTCAGTGATGTTAATTGTGAATGAATGTCCCTAGGGAATAGAAGATTGTTCATTTTGTTTTGTTTCTTTTTATTATTTTATGTTATTAACTTGAATTTATGTTATTCTTATTTTAATGCTTAACTGATATAAGAGAGAAATATCCTCATGAGAGGCTCAAGTGCATTGTTGATTAACCTTGGTGTGAGGACACACCCTGACTAGGATGGCCGAGCATTTTTGTTATGTTATTTTGTGATCATTCCTGTGTACCGTATTATAAAGACTTTGACTATTGTAATTTATAGATAGTTAAAGAAAGCTTGTAGTGAGACTTAAGTATGCTGTGAACTCTTTTTTATCATTATTATTTTGTTCTATGTTTATGTTTTAAAATTACCTCATGTTATGTTGCTCGACTTGATACTTCAGTACCTGCTTAAAATTTAAGATCTTCAGTTAGGCCTAAGTGTACTGTATTTAATTTGTTATATTTGGAAGTTATATAATTTTTGTTATGCTACTCTACTTGATAATTTGGTTCCTATTTGTTTGTACTAAGTATATTGATGCTCTAAGGTGGTGTGAGGACACACCCTAATTAGGATGGCCGAGCTGTTAGCATCGACATAGAATATCTGTTGATTTTAATATTAATGACTAGCAACACTGACAAAAAGCGGGAGGTCGAACTGTCAAAGCGAAAAAGAGAATGAAAGTTTTGTTTTGTTAAAAGTTTTAAGAAAGTTGTAAGAAATTAAAAACAAGTGTTGATTATTACAAGTTGTGATTATGAGAGAATAAAACTTTATTTAAGATACTTTTGGTGCAGTTTTAATAGAAGAAGACTTACACTAAGTTTGTCGATGAGTAATTAGAACAGTCTAACATTATGTAAGTAAACTAGCAAATAAATCCCGTTTAAACCAGTTAACAGAATAGAAAAACAAAAGCAGTCTGAATCATCACATTAGCACCTAAAATCCAACATTTAAATACAATAAGGCCGTTCAACCAAACATACGCAAACCGACTAATCTAAATAAAGACGTCAAGCATTCATTTTGTCTTCATTTGCACTGAACAACAGTATTTAAAAAGTTTTATTTTCAAACAATAGAATTGTGAAAACCGATCATCGTATCCATGACCCAGGGAGCAGCCGCCCTGACCTATAGAATACAAACAACTGGTTCTACGAGGTCGATTTGAACTCTTGTCTACATTTAGCACTTATAAAGAAAGAGCCTATTGCGCGTAGGTACGCCGTTGATGGCAGATAGTGCGCTCGAATGCACTGTTGCGTAAATGTGTTTTGTTATAATTGTAATGTCACGCGCTCGTGGGTTGTGCCTTTTTTAAAGGATATGCAGTATGATTCGAGAAAAAATACAAAAGAAATTAATCGTTTTCGAAAAACAGAAAAGAAAAAAATTCACACAGTTCTAAAAACACTGAGGCTGTCTCGAGGCTGAGTTAATTTTGGAAAATATTTTTAGTAGGTCTAGGTCGAAAATTGACGTAAATTCGTTCGAGTGGTTGTCTGCATTTACACCTGTATCGTATGATAAGAAAATACTAATTCATCGTAAAAAGTAAATTACTCAAATATTAAAAATAAGTCCCATGAAATTACGACGCTAAAATGTCACCTTCAAAGTCGAGCCCTTAAAAAATGAAATCAATTAATAAACTTTAGTACCTTTTTAATAGAAGCTGCGCCCTTGACAATAACTACAAGGTATCGGCCATTAAAAATAATGAAGTTAAACAATTGACATCACCATGGCAACAGAGTCATAATAATTCTCTTTTCAATACGGAACTCATTGGAGCGTCGTTTAGAAAAAAGTGGTCAATTATGAGTTCGCTCCATTTCTCGATGTGATTGGCTGGTGAAGCAAAAACCTGCCACAAGGAAGTTAACTGATGGTACGAATTAATGGGGAAATTCGAAGACCGGTAGCAACCTTCAGACGCTTAATGGTTTTGAAGAAAAGTCTTCAGTATTTTCTCAATAGTCTGTGCGATTTTTTTGGCCTATTGAGGAATTATTTCGGGTATGTTACACCATGTAACTATTATAACTAGTCATCCTAACATATTTATCTACAGTAAAATGGTTTTAAAACAAGAGTGTTATCATCAACATCACTCACCCACTCACTCTAATAACTATTACTATTACAGCCTTTTTTATCGTCCCACTGCTGGGCACAGGCCTCCTCTCACACGGAGAAGTATTGAGTATTAATCACCACGCTTGCTCAATGCGGGTTGGTGATTTTTAGACTATATAGTCCAGGTTTCCTCAAGATGTTTTCCTTCACCTTTTTTATCAGCCATTGGTGTCCAAGATATACTTAGAAAATACATACAAACTTAGAAAAGTTGCATTGGTACTTGCCTGAACTGGAATCGAACCCACACCCTCATACTCGAGAGGTTGGTTCTTTACCCACTAGGCCAGCACGACTTATATCTACTCTAATAACAAAATACAAAAAGGTGAACTTTAACTTCTGTCTCGTCAGCTATTTCTAATTAGCACCTTTAACTTATAACCTTCGCGTCTAATATAATGACAGACAAATAAAACTTAATACATAAATAAAATAAAGCGTCTGAAAACATCAGATGAAATAACGTTCGTATGTTTGTTGCATATTTTTCCACGTACCCACATTATTTGGGTAAATTACGATGAAATTGATACTTAAACTTCAATTAGTTTAAGTATCAATTACATCGTAATTTTAATGAGACCACACAAAGATTCGGCTTTCATCTTGGAATTCAGAATTTTTATTGTAGGTACAACATTTTAGATATAATTTCGTAACATTAATATTTTAGGTAAATTATTTATCTTATTCTCAGAACGTAATTACAATTACGTATTCAGATTTCTTACCACTTATTTTTCTATTTCGTTTCATGAAATAAATTCTAGAATTAATTTACTGCGCCAATCAATATAACCATCTATTATACCGACCTACATACATATTTCTCAAAATAAAAGAAAACGCCTACGCTATTAAAACGTGTTTAATAGCCATGCCGATCGCATGCATTTACCGTGCACTAAAAAACCACCCCACACTACAACAGCTGGGGCGTAAAAGTCCGTAATACCCATGGCCCATGGTCGCAGGGAGGCCCAATGTCAGCGGGCCCATTACCAACCAGGTTCAGGGCAGCCTTCGAATGAAGTTCATGATCGAGCGCAGTCACGCGATGGCGACCGACCCCTTGCTATCGACCGGGGAAACATTTGTTGTTATTATATAATGCTTAAATGCTGTTTGATTATGGAATATTTTGAAGAACTTTTTTGAATTAATTTGATGTTTGTTTTGGGTGCCTTATTTCAAAAATGTCTGCATCTTAATATGGTACATTTGGACGCTAAAATTAGGTTAAGTATACATCCCAGAGTTCTTCGAGCTTTTATCGATTTGGCTGTCATTTCACTTCTGCATATTCTGGCAACAAATATAGGTCAGCATATGATACGGGTAGAAATTGAGTGTATAATGAGATGAAGGTTGATAGAGATGTATAAGAGAAGGAACATATTGGCACCTACCCCATATCACGCAAGATAGATTCATGTAAATTGTAAGGGCATACGATGATGGCTATCAATGCTTCTATGTTTCACCAACTGTTGTCTATCAATGCCTATACATTTTGCCATCAGTTCGTAAGATAATAAGCAGTATAATTCTCCCCTTTATGATACTATTATCCCTGGACTTCAACCGACGAGGCTACAGTAAGTCACGGTCACAACCTTGTCATATACCATTATGAGCTTCCGAGTTCCGTCTCACCTCGTTTTCACCCCCTTTTCAGACAACGAAGCAAGGGTGTATTGTAATTTTGTTTACGTATAATTTTGTTACTAATGCTTTTGTTTGTTTTCATTAGGCTTTCTTGAAAATGTGTGGTGAAAAAACAATAGTTTTATGCAATTCGCATGCTGGTGAAAGTAATTTACAACTCTATCTTGTCCATATTTGCAGAAACTACAAAGGCAACAAATGGACAAAAACTGCTATTTACTCAATATAATTTAGTGCCGTCCAATGAACTAGAAATAGAATCAATATGTAAGCAACTAGCAGTTTCTTACGGTTTTCTTGCATCCAGACGAAAACACTTTACATGCCCCCGAATAATTAGTAGCCTACCGAAAATCCCTTACCAGTTAAGTAAGTTATCGATTCTATAGAGCACCAATACCCTTGAGATACCTTCTTGGAGGACATTCTGTCACGGTCACCATACAACCTTGCCAAACTTCCGTGTATACCATTTGGTTTGTTCCCATGGGGAGACATTGGGTCACCCTGGAGTAACCCTGGGAAATCATTCTAGGTCAGACAGATAATACACCAATAAGATTCATGCTTGATGAACTGTAGACATTTCTTTTATTTTTCTCAAAAGCTCTTTAATTAATTCTCTTAATTGGATTGTCGGACCAATATTTTTTAAATAATACAGGCAAATTCAAGGACTAAGAGACGTTTTCTTCTTTTGGGGGTAATAAACTACACGATGGGTTTCTGAAATTTTTATACGACCTCATTTCTTTTCATTATCAGAAATATATAAAACGTCTTAAGCTTTTCATTTGTATTCTTTTAAACGCAAACTTTTTTAATATCTTTTGTTTTCCTTTGCGTTTTTTGTTTAATTTGAAAAGAGAACATTGTGAAAGCGATTTTCGTAGAACCGTTTAGTTTTTGGTATTTGCGTTCTGTTATTGCCTTTATTATGTTTTATTAGAATTACTTATGTGATTCATAGTTCTTTCAACTTTCTGTCCAAGTCTGTTCGAAGACTAGCCAACTAAGCCACTATGAAAATTATAACTTCCAGTTGGATAAATATCCTAGTAAGTACTTATATTATAATAAAATAGGAGCGTTTAGATAACAACCTCCCAGTACAGGAGTACGGAATCCATTGAACAAGAATATGTTAGAAGGTGAACTAAGAAATTACATTATGTAAGTCTTATAGACTCGAAAAGTTTGGTACATATCTATGTTTTTTACTGGACTTTTGATATGACATTGTATATGCAAGATCTTAATGAGCGAAATTTAGATATTTTTGGATTTCAGAGGCGGGAACCTTATCGGTCTAGCTCAAAGTTTTGTCTATTTATTGACTTCTAGTTATAAAATTTCTTAGAAACTTTACCTGTATGTATACTATATATAATTTACGCAACCAACCTTTACAAAGAACTCAAAAGTCATTATCCTTATCCTGAAAATATTAACTAAATCCACAGATTGTTCTATCACAATTTGTACAAAGTTATTCTTCTGATATAACAGTGTGCATTAAAACTACTGAAAGGTCATTCGCATTGACGTGGAGTCGTTCACCTAATAATGAGATAATACAAACATGCGTGACACAGTTTCCGATACACTTTTGTTTTTAACAAGATTAGATAAAAAAGCGTTAATTAATAACGTCGAACTTTACAAAATTAAAAAAAAAACATTAGTCATAGCCCATAGGTTAGACTTGTCTCTATTGACCTTACTACAAAAATGTAAACACCTGTTGAACACTTGTCTAAAAAAGTGTGGCTGCAAAACGAACCTTATTTCAACGTCATAATCTGACCTTTTTTAGACAAGTGTTCAACAGACGTTTAAAAGTTTCTGAGGTACGACGGTATAAGTTTAAGACTAAATAATGTTGGTATTATATCTGCATATACTATTGTGTAATCGGTAACGAATGTAGCTACACTAGCTTTTTAATTAGAAAATAAATTAATAATCATTCTATGTCATCGTTAAAATATTGTTTGTAATACATACTTAATTAAATTCATGTTTTTCTTCTGCCTTGTGAGGTAAAGTACACAAAACTCTGAAATTATTATCAGCTGAAGCATGAACTTTCTTTGTTAATTATTAATTAAATGGAATAATCGGTTGCCTGATACGTAGGTATATAAAGTGACACTAAACACAAAGGGTATTACAAATATTTACATAGCATTTGAGCTGAAACTAGAAGCTGAAATTACAACAAACAACTTCAGTATGTAACTCTTAACATAAGTGAGGTTTAAAACCATTGTTTGTCAAAGTTGTAATTTAAAAAAAAAATCTAAGTATAGAACTTAACATACCCATAATACTGCCAGTAGTTGCGACACAAGAATGTTAAATTATGTTCAATTGCATACATACATCCAACGAAGTAAGTAGACTGATAGAGAGTCATTGTCTGCAAGTAACTGTTATTTCAACACTGTTATTTCAACGTTCTTAATTAAATAGAAAACTATTACTGTAAGTAAAGCAATGAGCCAAAAAGACGATTTACAGCTAATAGCGAGATAGATTAGCTGTAATCAGTGGTTCCTAATTCCTTCAATATTAGTCTCGAAACATTAATTTATTTATTACATTAACATTTACATTAGTATATCTCTATATCTGGAGGGCGCCACAGTGTCGTGCACAGTGTCGAGCACGGCGGCGAGCGCCGTCAGTAGCGCGGCGGTCACCGCCGGCGCCGGACGTGTGTGCCAGCAGGCTCTCCACAGTACCTGGCGTGTCCGCTGGAGGGCGCCACAGTGTCGTGCACAGTGTCGAGCACGGCGGCGAGCGCCGTCAGTAGCGCGGCGGTCGCCGTCGGCGCCGGACGTGTGTGCCAGCAGGCTCTCCACAGTACCTGGCGTGTCCGCTGGAGGGCGCCACAGTGTCGTGCACAGTGTCGAGCACGGCGGCGAGCGCCGTCAGTAGCGCGGCGGTCACCGCCGGCGCCGGACGTGTGTGCCAGCAGGCTCTCCACAGTACCTGGCGTGTCCGCTGGAGGGCGCCACAGTGTCGTGCACAGTGTCGAGCACGGCGGCGAGCGCCGTCAGTAGCGCGGCGGTCACCGCCGGCGCCGGACGTGTGTGCCAGCAGGCTCTCCACAGTACCTGGCGTGTTCGCTGGAGGGCGCCACAGTGTCGAGCACGGCGGCGAGCACCGTCGGTAGCGCGGCGGTCGGTAGTAGTAGTGCTGCGGATACCTCCCGCTTTATACGTAGAATCTGCCCCGGCGAAGATGGCACACCAACGCTGATAGGCAACCGGTAGTGGCGGATTCGGCGGGGCAGTGAAGTCTTGTGATAGGCTTAGGGCGACGACAGAGGTCAAAAGTGCTCGTCGGCCATTCACTGCATCCGAAACCTTCTCCAGTCGTGGCGGCTCTCCGTTCCACTGGGAATAGAGGGTGGAGGACGAGAGAGTGCGTCTGTGTCTGCGCAAACACTTACGCACTTAAATATTTCACGCGCAACTGACTGCTTCTGGTTAATGGATCCTGATAAAAGACCTGCGGCGATGGGCTGAAGTAGAGAGGTTGGGTGGTGGTGCACACCCGGCTTTGTCTGAAGCTTGCACGTATGGCAGCCTAAGGAGAGTGGTCGTTTCTGCACTGCACTTGGGACAACAGTGTGGATTGGGCAGCACCTTAGGTGATGAAGCAGCCCTATTTAGGGAGGCACTGCTTCCCCCGCTCAGCCGGGGAGGGGGCTAGAAAAGGTGTCCTAAAAAAATGCTTGTCCCGTCAAATTGGGGGAGTAGCAACCGCGGCTGCTTAGGCACCCCATTACTCGCGGTCGACGTAACAAGAAAAATAAGATAAAAACATCATTTATGACATTTGGCGCATGGAACGTGCGTACATTAATCGATAATGACGGAAACCTTTGCCCGGAGCGTAAAACTGCTGTCGTAGCACGTGAACTTGCTCGATACAATGTAGACGTGGCAGCTTTAAGCGAAACACGCATAGCTGACCAAGGCGAACTTGAGGAAATCGGCGGTGGTTATACATTCTTCTGGAAAGGAAGACCCCAAAGTGAACGAAGGTTAGCTGGCGTAGGGTTTGCCATCAAATCCACCATCGTAAAAAAGCTGCCAGAATGTCCACAATACATCTCGGACCGCATTATCACATTACGCCTTCACCTACCAAACGACAACTACCTGAATGTGATAAGCGTATACGCACCAACAATGAGTAACGAGGACAGTGTCAAAGATCAGTTTTATGAAGAACTTTGCCAATGCCTTACCAGCATACGTTCAAGCGAACAAATACTGCTGCTAGGCGATTTCAACGCGAGGGTTGGCAGAGATTCTGAGTCGTGGCCGGGCGTGATTGGAAATAATGGTGTGGGCAATATGAATAGTAATGGACAATTACTACTCACACTCTGTGCCCAATTCGACCTCACTATCACAAACACTCTGTTTAGGCTTCGCGACAAATTCAAAACCACCTGGATGCACCCGCGTTCTAAACACTGGCACCTCCTCGATTACGCAATAACGCGACGAAGGGACATCTCCCAGGTGCATATCACACGCGTTATGCGCGGCGCGCACTGCTGGACAGACCACAGGCTTTTGGTAACTAAGTTGAGACTCCGCCTTCGTGAACCACGAAGACCCTGCAGGGCTAAACCAATATCTCTCAACTTAGATCGACTGGATTGTAAAGATCTTCAAGAAAAATACCAGAAAGGCCTAACAGATGCGCTAGATGTGTTTGATGCCCAGCAAGGTGACTTAATATCAAAATGGAAGCAGATCTCATCCACCGTACTGACTGTGGCTACGGAAACCATAGGATACAAAAAACGAAACAACGAGGACTGGTTTGACCAGAATGATAGGGCCCTTACTGAAGCATTCAAACAGCATCGTGTACTCATAAAGCGTAATGAAGGAAATCATAAATCCAGTCAAGAAGTCCGAAGTAGTGGTGATTCCTTAAGGAAATTAACGAGGACGATGAAAGATAGCTGGTGGCTTGAAAAGGCAAAAAAGATACAGTGGCTTGCAGATACCCACCAACTAGGCGCTTTCTATGAAGAAATGCGTAAGTTGATTGGCGTTTCCATAAAAAACTGCACTCCGTTAAGATCCCTAGATGGTTCCCAAAAGCTCACTGCTAAGCAGGATATACTTGATCGTTGGGCAGAGCACTTTAACCACCTGCTCAATGTAGATCGATCAGCAGATCTTGAGCATATAAGGCGTATCCATCCTCTGCCGCCGAATGAGTCGCTTGCTGAACCACTAACTTTTGCTGAAGTTGTTCAAGCCATCAAAGAGCAGAAAAATAAAAAAGCAGTTGGCGTTGACAACATCGCCGGAGAACTGCTGAAATACGGAGGGGAGCAACTTCATACATACATCTGGCAAATTTTTGATCGCATTTGGAACGAGGAAACAATACCACCTGAATTTAAAATATCCCGTATACAGACACTGTATAAAAACAAAGGAGACCGTTCCGACTGCAACTCCTACCGGGGTATATCGCTCCTCTCTGTCCCTGGGAAGATATTTGCCAGAGTTCTTCTCAACCGGCTTTTACCAGTCTCCGAAGCCATATTGCCAGAAACTCAGTTTGGGTTTCGACCTAACAGGGGCACCGGCGAAGCCATCTTTTCCATCAGGCAACTCCAGGAAAAAAGCCGAGAACAAGGCCAACCTTTGTGTATGTGCTTCGTGGACTTAGAAAAAGCTTTTGACTGCGTGCCGAGGGAAGCCCTCTGGACTTTACTGGCAAAATTAGGTTGTCCTGAGAAGTTTGTGAGAATGATTCGCCTTCTGCACGACGAGATGACTTGCTGTGTTACCTATAATGGTGACCAGTCAGAGTTCTTTCCTGTCACCTGTGGGGTCAAACAAGGTTGTGTGCTTGCGCCAACACTGTTTGCTCTCTACTTTTCTGTCGTTGTCAGTGAAGCACTCAAACAAACTTCTGCTGGAATCAAAATACGTTTCAGGACTGATGGGGGACTTTTCAACCTGGCCAGATTAAAAGCATATACTAAAGTATCTCATGCTCTTATAACGGAGATCATGTACGCTGATGATCTGTGTTTTGTTACCAACTCTGCACAAGAGCTCCAGAACCTGATGACTAACCTTCAGGAAGTCTGTTGTCGTTTCGGTCTAAAAATCAGTGTTAAGAAAACTGAGGTAATGGCAAGCGACTCTCAAGGAGCTACAGAACCTATCAAGGTAAACATTGGCGATTCTGAGCTGAAGCAAGTGAATACCTTCAAATATCTGGGCAGCACAATTACATCCAAGTGTGACCTTGATACCGAAATAAACCATCGCATTGGCGCTGCATCAGCTGCTTTCGGTAAATTACGAGCCAAGGTCTTACACACACATGATTTGAAGCTTTCGACAAAAATCTCCGTTTACAAGGCCATAGTCCTCCCAAATCTTTTATACTCGGCTGAAACATGGGTCCTCTATCGGAAACATATACGGGCGCTGGACCGATTTCATCTAAAGTGCATAAGAGACATTCTGAAAATCAAATGGTCGGATCGGATTAGAAATACCGAAGTGCTACGACGCGCAAATGTCTGCGGCATAGAAGCGTACCTGATGCGGCGACAGCTCAGATGGTGCGGTCATGTTTTACGCATGGATGATAATAGGGTGGCCAAACGCATCTTCTTTTCTGAACTCCAGAACGGCAGACGGAAACAAGGTGGCCAGTTCTTACGCTTCAAGGATGTTCAGAAAAGACACATGAAAAGGTGCAACATTGATCCTCAGAACTGGGAGACAAAAGCCATTTGCCGCCCTGAATGGAGAGGCCTACTTAAAAATGCGATCAAAGATTTCGAAGAGCAAAGGAAATCCGCACTGGATGCGAAGCGTGATGCTCTTAAGGCTAAAACACCAGTAGCCATTCATTATAACTACGTGGACGGTATCCTAACGTGCAGCCAATGCTCGCGCACGTTTACACATAAAATAGGGTACTGCAGCCATCAAAGGGCGCATAGAAGAGCTGATCATCCTAGTTCTTCTCTCAATGGTAACTGAAAGCAGTCACCATAGCCGAAATCGGCAGGGAAGTATATATATATAGTATATCTCAAAATCCCGAGCAATTTTGTGTTCTGGACTTCTATTGATCGTGAAAACGTCTATAACTAAATTACCTTTTATTTAACCGTGTGAATAAAATGCTGTTGACCAGTGTTATTGTTCTTCTAATATGCTTTTATTATTTCGTTTTTATATAAATACCATATCAATTACATTTAATTGAAAGAGTATATGTATTTGAAAAAGTAGAAGTTTTTTTTTTTTTTAAGTTTTGCGGCCCACAGTTTGGAAACCTCTGTCCGAAACTAAAAAACGCCAAAACAATTACACGGTAGTTAATGACTAATAAAACAATCTTATTTCTTTTTATCTTTTGTACAAATGAAGGAAAAAGATAAAGTTCTTTCCGTCTCTAAGCCTCTGAAATAATTTACATAACATCATTAAATTCTTTGCAAATAAGAGAAAAAGAGATTATTTCTATTTTGTAACAATTTACGTAATCACCAGGAAGGTTTTACTTTGACATTGAATTTATTACTTTAATAACCAGAAGTTCGTTTTTAGGGATTAAATAGGTTTCTTATGTATTTGTTCTGGATAAGTAATCATTTAAATGGGGAAGAACTGGATAATAGATAACATAACTTCACTTATTTACTTTTAGATAAATCTGACCTGAATCTTAAGAACTGTATAATAAAAAAAAAGTCAGAAATGCTTTTAGTGACACAAGACAAAAACTACACATAGATTTTCAACAAATCTCCTTCATGATGTTTTGTATTTCTAAGACGGAGGTTGACATCATCTAAAAATACGTAAAATGTACCAAAGTACTTTATTTTAAGACCGTATATAAAACAGGCTACTGTAAAAATGTCGTCACTTTTAAAGCTTCTGCATCTTCTTTTTACAGACGGACAACGAAGTACTAGTAATAGAGTCCCGTTTTTCCATCTACTAGACATATAAATAACTTATGGTGAAGAACCTTAAATGAAAGGTCTTAAAAAGAAAAAAAAGATAAAAATTCGACTGGTTTTAGCTTCAAACAAACTAACTCTTCAGCATTTTTATTTCAATGTAGAAAATTTATAGCATTTTCACGAGCGATTTGCTAAAAAGTTTTTTTTTTTATAGAAGCGGAATGCGAGCGATGTTTTATGTTTTTTTAGGTTAATGTATATGTATGTATGTATACTGCTTAGAATTTGGGAGTAAAATTCGTACCTGGCTGAAATAGGTGTTTCTGAAGGATCTGCTAGTATCGCAATTTTCTTCTTTTTAATTTTAAATTGAATAAGTCTCGTCTTTTGAGTGATGGATGGCGAAAATACATGTTTTCAATATAAGTCAAGCATAACATCGATTTAAGTTATCGTTCAAATGCAATTTACAGTGAAACTAAATTTATTCTTATCGACTTATCCAGGTTATCAGTAATGTGAATACTCTCATAAAATTTAATATTTTGTGTTCGCACTGTGTCAGTGTTGTCAAAAAATTAATTAATTATTGTGCAATTTTATCATTTAATGACTTTCTTACAAGGAAATAAAGGAGTTAAAAACTTTCCCAAATATGTTTCCAATATGCAACAAAAATGTTTATTAATTAACACCTGCGTGGCGTACTCGATCGGGGACACTGTACTCAGACGATGACGAGAAACCACTATATTACTTTTGCTATCTTTTAGGCTAGACAATAGATAAACAACAAAATTACCATTAAAAGTATACTTTATATTTTCTTGAGATATATCAGAAAAAAGTTACAAGAACAATTTGACAAACGTCTATTTTTATATTGATTCAATATTATTGAACCCATGATGAAGACTATGTGAAGACAAAACAACTTGACCTGCGCAATATACTTTTGTCACTATAGGTACCTTTTAACTGTATGTTGATAGACAAAATTGTTTGTTGATTTCAGCTTTAAATTAATACCTCTGCGCCATTTATTCTGTCCCTGACGTAATCACAACACACTTGATCTTTAGACCGAAATGAAATGTGCGTGAAAAACGCAAACAAATTATAATACAAGTACAAAAAAAAAAAATTGTTTAGCGGTCTGTTTAAATAATTGCTGAACAGCTGCTGAATTTTGTATAAGTTGACAAAAGTTTTTATTAAAATTATAACGGGTAGTTGAACTTATACGAAATAATAACCTGTTTTAACTTTGTTGTTAAATATTTTCGGATTTAATTTTAAATCAGTTATAAACTTAATTTTGACTTACATAGGTATTCGATACTAGAACTTTGACCCAACGATCATTCAGAGTAATGTCTTCAAAACTTTGAACCCAAGAATCATGTTGGGTAAGTAATGCTTCGAGCTTAAACCGGTCACGAAGGAGACCGTTTCTTCTAGAAGCTAACACAGTATTACCATAACTCCTACAAAAATTATTAAATTAACTACCAAAAACACTATAATTTATACCACTTAAAACTAATAGCTTTACTACGAATAAATCAATTAAGTGCCCTCAAAAATTACGCAGCCAATCAAATTAAGCTCTCAAATGATTTCTAAGTTCATAAAAGCCGAGGTGGAATGACCTGCCCCACCTTCTCACCGTGCAATGTCCTGGCATTTGGCCAATGGCAGGCTTTTTGTTCTAGTAATTACCTATGCCCTGCCTTGGGCTATAAATCCTAAGTTCCCTTAGGCTGGTGTTACACTTACTACACTTAATTTAGATGACTTGATTTTATCAAATGTACAGACGCCAGCCCCGAATCTGTCAAATTTTGACAATCGAACATTGACCTTCCACTATTGTGATAAGGCTGAAAAGCTATTGAAGATATTTGACAGATTGAGGTAGGTTGATGTGCCGCCATCTGTTCTAGAAGTACCGACATATCCCTTTGGATATTAAATAATTAAAGCAATTAATGCAAGCAATATACGTGGACAATACAATGTCATCCTTCCTAACTAATATTATAAATGTGAAAGTAACTCTGTCTGTCTGTCTTTCTGTCTGTCTGTCTGTCTTTCTGTCTGTCTGTCTGTCTTTTCTTCACGCCTATACTACTGAACCGATTTGTGTGAAATTTGGTACAGACATAGTTTGGAACTTGAGAAAGGACATAGGATAGTTTTTATTACAAAAAAATATAAAAATAAAAATAAAATGTATTTCGGACATATAGCGCCATCTATTGGTCAAACCAAAAATCACTATTCCACGCGAACGAAGTCGCGGGCAAAAGCTAGTTTTTTATAAAGCCCTATGGAACCAAATTGGACCAAGATTTTTGATAAGTGTAATACCACCCTTGTAGACTTACTTTACTATGGAAGTAGCATTGAACTTGCTTCGAAGTTCAAGTGCTCCACTATTCCTTATTAACAATGTTATTGACCTCAATATTGTTCCACAAAACCCACTAGACCCTCATTTGTAGGACTAAGTAAAATCATCAATATCTGGAAATGGTAAGGAATATTTTTCATATCAACAAATCCTATATCGTTCTTTAATTAGTATTCTACTTTTATTTATACCAAACTCCTTTGAAAGAACTCTAGATTACAGTCTACAGTCTCAAGCGAAAATAAAAACAAATTCGTGCTTATAACCATGAAGATACTCGTATGTATGAAAAAGATTACAATTTCTGAGATCAAGGCTAGCCAGGTCCGGTCAATGATATTTACCTTCATCCGCCAGGATATTTTGTTATTTATTTATAAAACAGTGTTGCATGTAAGCATACATCCCTTCTTTTATTACAATAACAATGAATAACAATACTATCTCCCGTGATTCATTTGTCAATACTTTTAACGTTGTGGTCACGATGTCAATGACCTCATAAATTAAATAAATATCTTTACATACCTATTGACTATCGGTCTACAATATTATCAGCCATACTATCTCTCAATACGGGATTTTATTTTAGAAGTTGTTCTACAGGTTTTACGTATAATAAAATGTCCTTTTGACCCACTTATCTTCAACGGTTTTTGTTGAAAATTGTCATTGAGAAGGTCGAGAACAAAAAAATGAAAAATCTTTTTTTGAATAAGGCACGTGAAAAGCCAACGTATTGTTTGTTATTATTTTGAAAAGAGAACCATATAAAAAAATGTTTGTTATTTATGGCATTATAAGGGCAGCTACAATTCTTCAAAATGTTATTAAGTTTTCTAATGTAAAAAAATATTCTTGTGGTCATAATTAAGTGCATTTGAGAAATAATAGTAAGAGTATTTGTTTAACCACGCTCCGCATATACCTACATAAGTCCAGTCATCGTTTGTTTTGATAATAATAAAGAACGCTATTTATAATATGGTTCGCTTCTTTGGGCGTTAATCAACAATTGATATTCTTGTTGACTTAAGTCAGACAAGGAAGATAGTTTATCAACGTGGAAGTTAAGTGGGTACTTACGTAGATGACCTGTTATATTTATCATTGTTTAGTCTTAACTCTTTATATATTTGTTTGCATATATGATGTATTCATTTATTTAATCATCCTTTTTATTCTAATGACACGAGTTAACACTCATAGTAACTTCGAGACAATTGAAATCCTTAAAAATATGATAAAAGATAATTCCTGTCTGAATGATCGTGTTCAAGCATCAAACAACATTATTATCAATACCTTTGATAAGGATAAACAAAACATGCCACAAAACAATGATTGTCATTACCAAAGCGATGTTTCGCAATAAAGAAAAGTCTAGATCTAAGTACATTCTCCGTACGCCTCACCGAGTTCACTTGGCAAACTGTAAAATTTAATTGTACACAGTTACACAATAATTTAAACATAAGCATCGTCTTATCATGTGTACGTAGCCTATAAAAGCAAAGTAATTGAAACTACTGCCTATGCTGCCTACGTGACCATAAACCGAATTACTATTTTACTATGATCCTGACGTCATGTTTTCATTGTTTCAGCTGCCTGATGCTGTGAAGTTCCTCGCCGGTTATGGGGCAGCAGTCGACTTCAACAACAACAGCTAACGAAAGATAATGCGGCATTATTGGCCGAAACTATCCTGACCTTTGCAAACAAAAAAGAAGAACGTCGACGTTTGAAAGTGGAACGCCACAGAACAACAGAACTTTAGTGTCACCAAAGAGTTCCCAAAGGAAGCTAGTGTTGTGCTAAAAGTCGCGAATGATAACGTTATCGTGTTCTTAACTAAATCCATTGCGTCTGTTTTCGTTAACCGATAGCGACGCTGATAAAGTCTTGTCGAGTTTTCATTTAACGTCACACCGTAGACGGTCGTGGATCTACCGAGACGTGTTCAAGTGCTGGTGTACGACTGATATCGTTTCGCTCGCCAATGTTTAAAAACATATCGACCGTTAGGCGAGTGTGTTATACGGGTCGAGTAAGCATAGCTGCGTGTGGTGGAACATTGTTATAGTTTGGTGAAAATGCGTGGATTGTGGTCTCACTTGGCTGCGCTGGGATGGGTGGTGGCCCTGGTGGGTTGTCACACCCCTGGCAGCGAGCTGGAGTCGGTGCGGTACGGGCCTACGGACGATCGGTTCATCAGTGACACGTACACAGTCGCCAACATCAACATCACGTATAAGGACGAACATGGAGAGGAGTACACTGAGACATCAGAGGTGAGTGACCTTTGTCTTCGCTTTTTCAAAAGATTTGACGACAGAATTAGGTTGTCTCTTATCGTTTGCGATAAGTCAAATCGTGAAGTTCTCTTTGTATTGAAACTCAAGTACTTTTTGTTTGTACGTCACTTGTTGGATTCAGTCGTGAAATGTTTTCCTACGAGGATTTTCACTGTCCTTTTAAATAAGTCTCATCGTTAATTAACTATCGTCCCTTCCATTATTCCAGACATATGTGTTGTGAGGCTTACGAAGCTTTTAGACTTCTAGCATCTTATTGTGGTAATCCCAAAAGAATTTTTTCTTAGGTAGGTCTGTGAAGGTACTGTGTCGTGAACCCACAGAATAAAAGAGAGAATAAGACCAAACCAATTTCATCATATTATTTTTAAATTATAATCTGTGCATATGTGATTCACATAATAATTTATGACTTGTATCACGTCGCCAATAGTCACAGTATTACACATTCCATGAAATAGGTTATTGTCATAATAATTGCAATATATTCACTACTCATAGGAAACTATAAAAAACCAAGGTGATCACAGATTATTCTAGTAATGTATAAGTACTATCTAGAGTTCTTTACTAATATAGTAAAAAGTTTTTTCTGTATTGTTCGAAACTGCTGAACAGATTTGCAAAAATTCTTTCACTGTGATAAATACGCTATACCTGGATGAAATAGGTTATATTTTATCCAGTTAAGTATAGGAAGAAGTTTCCACGGGACGCGGGTGAAACCGCGGAAAACAAGTAGCTTGTCATAAAATATTTTCTTTGCCAAAGTTAAACCGGTATTTACTATTTTTGGTCAGAATAACATGATCAATTTATTCAGAGATTGTTATGGCATATTTATAGCTGCACACCTTTAACCGTGTTTTGTTTTTATTTTATACAACAGGTTTTAACTCCTATCTGTATGCTAGTTTTCTTCTAGAAAAATGTTTTTATTTATAGGAAAGTTTTTGAACTAATTCCGAATTAATTATGTCTGTAGGCCATGTAGACTTATTATGATTAGGTAATTATAATAAATTAAAATGCAAAAAACTCGCTTCACGATCGCCAGGCCAAAACAAGCCCAATTCATACTCATCTCTCTAACTTTTTCCCAACTATGTTGGGGTCGGCTTCCAGTCTAACCGTATGCAGCTGAGTACCAGTGCTTTACAAGGAGCGACTGCCTGTCTGACCCAACCCAATTCATTCTATCGACTGAAAATACTAATGTCACAAGCTAACAATTTGCATAGATAAGGTTTCAATTGCGCACTTGTGATGTAAAAATGCATATAATTTGCATTGACGTAATTTTGCGAAGGCTAACCAAGTAGCCGAGACTATTGAACCGATTTCGCAGATCAGATCTGACGCACATTGTTTTGCTTTCTTTTCCTGATAACGCAGATGGCTTTAATTATTATCGTTATTAATGTAATTAATTACACAAAGACTAAGGCTACATGTGTTCGTAGCGTGGGTTCAGTGTGTAAGCGGTTTATTATCAGGGCCAAGTGTCTCGTGTTTTTAAGTGTCAGAGATAATTTGAGAAAATTGCGAAGCTGGTATTTAATTAATTTTAAAGTGGTATTTGTTTTGCCGTATAATTGGAACTTAACGTCGTCTAGGACCATATGAATGATATCGGCAATTTATCGGCTAGCATCATATATTGCCATTGTTTATTATCATAAGCAAAAACCCAAAAACATGCCTACAAATTCTAAACAGGGTATAAGGTCTGCCAAAACGATAAACTCCTTAACTGGCAAAGATTAAAACGTAGATAAGTAACAGTTATTCGCGTAAACACCGCTCGCGTTGTTTACAGTTGTGATAAAGCAAAATACTGACCCAAATCACGCTCATAGCTAAGCTGAATTACTTGACAACAGTTAGGCCGGCAATACACGGACCGCTTGAAGCAGTCAGGGGCGACAGCTTCAAGCTGTCGACTGCATAGTGAACTGCAGAGTTCTATGGACGCACATACACGAACCGCTCGAGCAGTTGTAACTAATTCGGACGGTCGCAGCTTGAAACTGTCGCCCCTGACTGCTTCACGCGGACCGTGTATTGCCGGCCTAGCGTCGAGCGTTTAAAAAAGAATCAATGCGCACGAGTTGTCCTCTGGAATGCATCCATTTTTAAGTGCGGAATGACATGCAATCCGGCTTAACAACTACGCATCTGCATCGTTATTTACAGATATAATTAGAAAGCGAAATTTGGAGTGACGCTCTACAGGCAAAAAAGTGATATAGTTATATGTATATAATATACATATTTTTACTTGTTTTTGTGGTTTCACTCGAATTTAAAAGCTTCTATAATAAAATATTATTTACAGAAGGTTCACAGGTGTGCATTTCAAGACAATATACATGGCTTCGTTCGTATTTTAATTATTTCTAAGTACCTACAGACAGAGAAGTAATTTCTAATTAGCCATACAAATGCCAGCTATTCTGACAGTGTATCAGCGTTAAATCGTAAGATTCAACACACTAATATTTATGAATGTTTTTCCAACTAACACCTTCTTGCGGATTTATAAAGAAGGCGTGCCAGAAAATTAACCTAAAAGACCCCTTCAGGAGCAGATATATTTATGTTACAATTAGCTTATATTCTACGTCAACATTAAGTAAATATACGGTCAGCTTCAAAAGTAGCTGAACAAATTTTCAAAACTGCTAAACACCGTGTCTTCGGTAACTTACCAGAGTATTCATCCACTTTTTTAAAGTTTATTTTCTTAAGTTAATCTTGGCGTTTATGTTGTTAAGAAATTATGACCCTTTATGTTGTAATGCATTTATGAAAATTGATTTCTTCAGCTACTTATGATGCTGACCGTACTAAACCTGTTGCTTTAATAAGGTGACATCTGTTATTACGCCGATATTTAGAAGTTTATTTGCACTTGTCATAAAAGTACCGTATTTAACAACTGGGTGTAAAGTTAGGAAGACATGTCAAATTTTAAAATTCACGATGCGCAGTAATGTGTATAAATGTGCATGTCTGGTTTTAAGTTTCAGACCAAAGTATTATTGAAAAAACTCTTGTTTCTAAAGCAGTTGTTTGAATGTTTTGTATTATTGAAACAAAATTGTAGCTTCTCGGACACGACCGCTTTTTCAAATAATTTCCTGGAACCCTAATTATAAACAATAAAGTAAACATCCATCTGTATAAGGTTTCGGTACATTGCTTTCAATAACTCCAAAATTTTACTCGTCCATCAAACTTATTCACGAACTTGGCTTTCACATTTCAATGCTTTCCACTGGCCGAATAATTAGGACTCCAACCTTTTTGAATGGAAATGTTTTCTCTAAGGTTTCAAATAACATCCCTATAATTATGTACCGTGAATTAATTTTAATTAAGCTTCAAAGGGATTTAAGTCATGTATAATTCAGACTGCGAAGTTAAGTTTGTAATGTAAAGGGCACATTCGCTCCAAAAGACACAAGTAGGTCACCGCGCATTATAAAATTATCCACGTAGGAATAGCTTTAATATTAATACGTGTTAAGATTAACTTTTTACAAGTATTCCCCATTTCCACGGGACTAGGAGCGTAGTAATTATTTTGTAACATATATAACATCAAACTAGACTTAATCAAACACCCGTACCATAACCTCACCTTTTTCAATTGACCATATCACCAGTAAATAACCGTTTCAGTTATCACACACGAGTAGCAGTAATTACAATTATGCATGCGTTTTAACAGTAGCTGTTATGTCGAAACTCATTGTATATTGTTATGTCCACCAGTTGATTGTTACACCCCTCCCCCACTTCGGCAGGCCTTGTTACATCACAGCATTGTTTCAACTTATTACTTGCTGATAACCGATTGAAGTGTCGAATAGAAGTACCGGGGCTTTATGAAATGTTAGGAGGTGTCCTTATAAATAATAATAAATAATAAAAGCCCATTTATTTCCAATCTACATAGTTATATACATTGCGATTACTTGTAAATATAAGTTTAAGTATTAATATAAAGTTTTCCTTTTTCTCCTACTCGCTATCGTTGCTTTCTTCAGTACCATTGATCGGAACCCCTTCACGGGTAAAGGCCTCCTCCAGCGTCTTCCAGAGCTCTCTATCCATAGCCTATTCCCTCCATTTTCTTCCTGCTACCTCTTCTATATCCTCTATCCACCTCTTTCGAGGGCTCTTGAGAGGAGGTGTCCTTATGCTGCCGAAAATTGGAGTAACTGTATCCGACAGTGCTTCAATTGTCACGAAGTTCAGACATGTCATTTTCAGTAAGAAAATAATCGCCAAACCTGGTTATATCACAATGTTATTTCAACTTATTACTTGCTGATAACCGATTGAAGTGTCGAGTTGAAGTATCAGGGCTTTATGAAATGTCAGGAGGTGTCTTTTTGTGTCCGAAAATTGAAACACTGTATCTGACAGTGTTCTGTATGAGACGAATGATCAGGCACGTGATTTTCAGTAAGAAGATAAGATTTCGGTGAGAAATTCTTATTGTTTGATGGTAATGGCATGCCGTATGTGTGACAAACGTAATAAAAAAATACGTAAGTAAAACAAATTGATATCGTGGAACTAGGGACCAAACTGGAAAAGTGTTCAGTGTCATTTAGAAATACAGTTGCATTCAATTGCGTAAGGAAAATGTTTTTTTCATAATCTTTTACCTAAGTCGAAAGAGCATTCCAATTAATTTCTCAGTTTTTCAAGAAACTGCAACTGAACTACATATTTGTTATAACAGGTGTCGAAATTAAATAAATACAGTAGTTTAGTCTTTGTTATTACTAAACTTAAACATAGGTCTATTGCCTTTTATACTGTTATTGTTAACCACCATTGTTTACAATCTCAAGACTTTACCATATTATAAGAATATTGTGAAAATAAAACAAAAGCTATGATGAGACGAAACAAAGCAAATGATCGATGGGTCTTAAGGAAGTAAATTTAAGGACACGATTGAAGCGATGTTGAATTAATATCGACAAAGGAAAAATAATAGGGTATTTACAACAAAAATGGACACGAAGATCATTATTGTCTTGTCAAATCGTTCATTTAGGTTTATTTCCGTGATCAGGAAAATTATTACGAATCTGATTTAAGGAGGGTAAATCCAGTAACTGCCTCTTCAATACTCTGCTTGAATGTGATTTTTCCTTTAATAAGTAATTTAATCGGAGAGTTCGAGAAAAAATAAGTGCAAAGACTTGTGAAAATAATTTTGTTTCAAGTCTGTTGTGTCAACCGTGAAGTCTGGCTTCGTCCATTGCCAATTGGCAAAATGAAATGAGAAAAACATTACGTAGATTGTATAATTTACATTAAAGTCAATATTAAACTACTATTCACTTCCTAAAAGATTTAAAATGCGTGAATATTTGAAAGTAAATGCTATTTTAGAATCGGAACAAACTAACACGGCACGCGAGTTCCAACGATTTGTTCCGATCCGTTCCGGTGCCATTTTACGTTTCTGGGCTACCTAATAAATGTTAAACGGCTGTACAAAACAATTAGTTATTTTAAGTAAATACCAAAATAACTCATAGTTGACAGTCATTTGCGTAACATTGGCCTATGTGCCCTCGCTTTTTACTTGGTTCTAATTTTAGAATATTCCAATAAAGTAAGCGTTATACATATTTATTAGTACCTAGACGGCAAAAGTTTGTGCTGTCGATATAGCTATGCTAGTAAGAAATGGTAATTCAAAAATACTTTCCTCCAGCAACAAAATAAAAAGATGACCTCTATTTTTGGAAAT
Source organism: Helicoverpa assulta (assembly GCA_963856015.1). NCBI lineage: Eukaryota > Metazoa > Arthropoda > Insecta > Lepidoptera > Noctuidae > Helicoverpa > Helicoverpa assulta. The sequence goes on from CAWLCW010000027.1 coordinate 7,881,437, forward strand.
CTGTGTAAAATACGTGATGATTGAACCTAAAATGTTGTTTGCAAGTTAGCGACAGATAAAGTGGGTGTGCTGCTGTGCTATTTTCAGTATAAATCGAAATTCTAATTTAGTGCGCTTCCTTAGGGAAATAAAGGGGTAGGTCGTAAATCAATTTTCTTCGACAGTATTTTTTTTGCCCTTTTGCAAAATTGGATTGCAATCGAATCGGAATGTAGGCGTTATTATATTTTTATGAGTCATTTAGACGTTTATTTATATAAATATTGGACCCTCCATGAAGTTGAATTTTAATGCAGTTCCAGAAAATTCTAATACGACAGCTAAGGTCTTCAGTAGATTACATTTAAAACGCACTAATTAAAGTTAATTTGAGGCCTTGTAATCCAATTACATTCGTCTTCATTTGGAAAGGACTTTACACTTAATTTAATTATTCCGTTTTCGCTCCATTTATTAATACATAGCTGCATATTAAATGTAGTTAACGTGAACTCTGCGTTGAATGCTGAATATTGCTGAATGAATAGTTTGGTTGAACATTTATCTCAGGTCGCTTTTGAAGAAATATTTTGTTGGATAGCTTGTGGATAGATCATATATAAAATATGGCTTTGGTTTCATTTGGATCTGTGAAATGGTTTATACGGTATGCGAACGGAAGCTACATTGCTAAAATGTTCAATTATCAAGGTACTTGCTAGCGAATTGTTTAAGAAAAAGGTCCGAAAAGTACCTGCTATTAGTCATAATGACGACGGTTTCAGTCAAACAATAAATACATAATAGCCGCTGAACAAAGACTTTCTGAAAACACCGCTATATCGAACGGTAAGGTTATATCACGGTTGTTTATGCCGTAACCAGCAGTTTGGCACGTTTGGTTACATGGCCGGTTATTTTGCTTCGAAACTGTTACTAGCTGAACTGTTACAAGCACCAGGATAAACTATCCTATGGCTTTCACAGCGCTTTCAGTCTAGCAGACTTTTGGAGCGCGTAGGAAGGCCGTGGGTATATGCGCGGCACGTTCTGAGCGGCAAAGCAGTCGTCAATTGTTTTTGTGGCTCATATAAGCCATATATAGAGCCCGTACGAAATAAACGATGTCTGTTGGAAAAATCAAGAGGAAAATCAGCTAATGTGAAAACGCTGTTACTGTAAAGGTTACGCTTTCATTTGTTTTAATCAATGATGTATGTACCTAACGGCGGAATACCGAAAAGCTAACTCAATTTTAAAAATAGCTGAAACATTCTTCTATATTATACTTACGTAAATTACTGCAACAGAAGACTTTTAAAGTGAGACTTAAAGATCCTTTGAGGACTTCGAGGTAAGCATGTTCTGAGACATTCTTTAGTGGCTACGGATTTAAAACCAGCGCTATTCATTGCTCACCAAATACCAAAATTTGTATTGTTTCCATTAAAAATAACAAACGTGTACCTGATTCATACGTAGCGTCTCATACGCATTTCATAACAAAGTTACATGTGATGGTAATGTGAACCTTCTGTAGCGTAACTTAGGTCCCAAAATTGCATGATTGGTCCTTTTTGGAGTGCATGCCTTATAGTTGTCGCTACTTAGACATACATCGGTGGTTTATGATTCATACTGATTAAATGTGCAGTACTTACTAATCATAAAGTATCCTCATTGTGTTACAAAAATAACTTAGGTAAGTCCTTTCAAGAATATGAAGAATTTTCTTTGAATAAACCGTTTAGGTTGAATACACCGTTTAGGTCAAAAGCAGTTATACCTAGCACGCATTTCTGCCAAGTACCTAAGGACAAAAGTATTTTGTTTGTAATAGTTAGAAACAATGTACACGGTTTATCATTAGGAAATATGTTAAAGGTAGAAATATACTATGATAATTGTTAAATGTGCAAAAAATAGATATTTATGTAGGTACTTCAATAAAAACTTTGTAGAAACTGCCTTTCACTATTGCACACAGTGGGTAGATATTATATTTTTTATCAAATAAGTACCACTTTATCAATCGAGGACATTTTTTTCTCTAATTTATACGCATTTATCAGTTGCAGATATCTTAGCATTCTAACTTTATGTCTTGTCAAGACATGGTACCTATTAATATCTACCTATTTATTGGCATAGAGCTGTCAGAATTTGCCTTGCCAGTAAATGATTTTCTTGACGCATTTCGACAAGAGGTTATGGAAGGTCCTATTTCTTTAGTGTTTTTCTCCCCTGTTGATGAAATAAAATTATATCCAAATGATGAGTTACAAAACATTATATAAGTAAACATACCTACTTTACCCATCATTTTATTTATTTTAGTTTAAACAAAGCATAGACAAAAGTTTAAATATATGTTTGTCTATCCATAGACCAAATAAGGAAGCGGAAACATTGTCTATTTGATATTACGATCACGGTGAACGTACGTACGGCAAGACAATACGTAATGTATGGCCGAGATGACCAACAGTTTAACTGAATATGTTAGAACGTTATTTTGTCTTCGGACGTAGGTATGCGTTTATTATTGTTAAAGGAAACGTTTACTGAAAACTGACAGCACTTTGAGAAGAATATTTCTTAACAGAATATAATATAAAGATTGTTCCTTAACTAGGAGTGGTACTAATATTATTATTATTTCATTTAGTATTTCTGTTAAGATCTTTCATATTGATAAAATCAATGTATCACGTTTATTCTATCGTGAGAACCATTTGCCATTATTTTTTGTGTGGCGTTCCTGTACAAAAACATTGGTACTAAGCTGCAATGGGTTAAACCAAATTATAATAGTTTTATACCAAATTATTTATATGTATATTTTTTTTGGTTTTGGGTTAAGAAAAGGTTAGGCAGGTGATACTTATTTATAATACGTAAATGTAAGGGAGGTTCTGGAAGTTTACTAAATTCACCTTAATTTAAACGCTCGATGGTCTTTTGTTTAATTTAGGACACCCTTATGTTCTTTAAAATATTTTTTAAATAACGATTCGGTCCTAAAGGCCTTCAATAAATACACATAATATTTATTATTCTGCAAACAAAGGCTTGTCCGATAAATGAGCATAAAACACAATGACGGATAAGGGCATTTATTACACATCGATTCACTTTCAGGTCGTGAGATAATCTAGCATTCAGTGTAAGCAAGTCACTACTTATTAAGGTTATATTAAGGACTAGCTTCTGCCAGCGATTTCACCCGCATCCCGTGGGAACTACTTTCCGTACAGGGATAAAAAGTAGCCTATAGCCTTCCTCGATAAATGGGCTATCTAACACTGAAAGAAATTTTCAAATCGGACCAGTAGTTCCTGAGATTAGCGCGTTCAAACAAACAAACTCTTCAGCTTTATAATATTAGTATAGATAATTAGATAGCATACGCTTATACATTTTACATTATAAATCTTTGTTGCATATCTAAACAGTTCAAAGATTGTCGTTGTAAAAGGTACAAGTTCATTCTTTAAAGTGTATCGAAGCTCCCGTGTCGATAGAAGGTGGAGTGACTTTGTTTGTTATGCTTTCAATCAAAACGGGTGAACCGATTGAGATGTAATTTGGCACGGAGATTATGAATGCAGGGACGGAGGTAGAACCTTGGAGGCGTAGTTACTTCAAGATACAGACAAGGTCACAGACGAAAGCAAGATAGTTACTTAACGTGATATAATTTTGAGATCGTTCTGTGTTACAAACCTGAGTGCTAATATTCAATCAAATTCATTCAGAACTTTCTAGGATAAAAACAGCAACAGACTTCCATGATACAAACTAAAGTGTTTCCACCATTAGTGAGATAAAGTATAGCTTTAATGGTTTTCGTGTGCAGAATATATTATAGGCCTCGACCTTATAAATAACCATTAAACAAGTTTCTTCTGTATTTCTTTGTAGGACTACTTATCAACGGGGTTGATCTCCATTTGTGCAACGCGCATCTTAAATAACCGAGAACCAGTATTTTTGCAATTATCTTTTTTTTTGCTTAAAAAATAGAAAGATTATGATTTTAAAATTAATAAAGAAGATGTTAACCCTTAAAATAATAATCTTATCATTAGAGTCGTTAAGGTGTATGTGTGAGGAACAAATGACGATCTGCCAAACGCTGCAGGCAAAAGTTGGTGTGTCAAGCTGAGGAATCGGCTATAAATCACAGTTCATGGGAAGCTTAGATCCACCAGTGGATTACATTCTTCTAAGATGCTCTAAATAAGTACCTGCAAATTATAGTGGACACTGGTTTCCAACCCTTTTGAAAATTAGTGGGAGAAATCTATGTTTAACAGTCGACGTCCTATTTACTGAAATGATCAAATGTCTGTTATTTTAAGTTGTCCTCTAACACATGTAGATAGTGATTTCTGAACGATTAAAGTACTTATTTATATTCAAACGCAATCAATCCTATTAATCACGAAAACTGTTGCAATTTGTAATCTATATTTTATATCGTCATTCGAGTGCTAATGTCACCCGTCAGATTATAATCAACAGTGCTTATCTAAGTGACTGTTTATCATTATGTGCTGTTTAACCAGTATTGCTGTTATAAAACGTCTATGTGACAATGGGCCATGTCTTCAAAGCGACAGCATTCATGCCATTGTACCTTTCAAAATATTTTATTTACTAACTGACTCCTAGACTCTAAAGACCCACCGTCTAAAGTTGGTTTGGTTTATTTCTTCTTGTTTTTTTTTTTAGATTTTCTGCGCATTTTTTTTACGTTGAAACTCTTGAAATAGGGAGTCATAATAAGATAGGTACATAATATCTCGTGCTGGAGTAGAAGAATTACCCTACCTTCACTACACTGGGTAAAATAATAAATTAATAATACAATACCAGTTGTAATTTACAGTATTGTTTATTACTATACATGATTCCGCATTAGATAAACATCTCTATTGAAGCAATGACCACTGAGGAAGGAAAGATAAAGTATGACTCACTGTCGTATTTTGATATTTGATTACTCGTTAGATAAAGATATTAATAATTATATAATATAATTAATTGAAAATGTATAGAATAGACAGATATTTGGCAACCTGTACAAACACATGATACCAATATGCATTTCATATTTACCTGTGTCCTCCAAGATATTTTCTACAAATATTTTGAAAACAAATGCTCACGCAGCTGAAAAAAAAAATATTAGAACCATCTGAATAGTGGTTTGATCCTTCATTTCAAAATTGCATGTTTGATGAAAAGATATTTATTGTATCGCTTACGTTTACTTCTTTGATTCTATATGTATGTGTAATCAAACTTAATCAACTGTAACTTCATTTAACAGTCAACTACAATATTTCATAACATATTCTGGGTCCGTCTTGAATTTTAAATTTGGTTATGGTATCGCGGATGCGGCGTGGTGCCTGTTGAATAAACATCAGAACCCAAGGTTTGTGAGACCTGTGTCACTTCTGACTGAAGTAAACAGACTTCACTTGTTTTTCTTTGTTATGGAGGTTCAACCTGGCTTCTAAGTATTTAGGACTATCTGAGGCCCTCCCATCCATTCAGTCTAACCAAGGGGCATTGGGTTGCCCGGGTAACTGGGTTGAGGAGGTCAGATAGGGCAGTCGCTCCTTGTAAAGCGCTGATACTCAGCCACATCATAGTTGGGAAAAAGGCTCGAAGGATGATGAGACCCTCCCATAGTTCTCAGCGATTTTGCAAAAATGGACGCTTTTACGTTACATTCGAATCTGTAAACACCTGAATTAAGTTATTTATATCAAAAAGAATATCAGTTAATATCGTAACATTATGTGTCTTGCCTATGTTGGTGATGGCTATTTTCGCTTTCTTCGTAACGTGGAACATGATACGTATTGAAATATAATACTTGACGCTTCCGTAAACAGGTACAACCTACATATAAGCTAATACATAGATAATTTTATCTATATTTCACATGGTATCTTACGGATGATAGTTTTTGGGTGTCTTTAGAAATATCCCCAACTAGCTTCTGCCAGTGGTTTCACCCGCATCCCGTGGGAACTACTTCCCGTACCGGGATAAAAAGTAGCCGATAGCCTTCCTCGATAAATGGGCTATCTAACACTGAAAGAAATTTTCAAATCGGACCAGTAGTTCCTGAGATTAGCGCGTTCAAACAAACAAACAAACAAACAAACTCTTCAGCTTTATAATATTAGTATAGATATCAAATACATATGTGCATAGGTACAAGTTTTATTTCTCAGTAAAAGTACACCAAAAATGTTTTCAAAAAGGCCCTTCCCTCTGTATTGAGAAACAAACGAGTTTACCTAGTAACCGTTTAATTACTATAAACAACTGATTAAATCATAATTCTCGTTCAAGGAAATACTTATTACGATCGAAGACAGTTAATTTATTGTGACCAGCAATTAATAATTACAGTCGATACGGCCGGGTTCAGGTGAAATTCATTAGCCATTACAATTTAGCTAATTACTCAATAAATTGAACAGTAAATATTTGCTTTGCCAAATTAATTGGTGTAATGTCATAATCTTGTTATGGTTATTAAGATTATTTCATTCAAAACTTTAAAACTTTAGAGAAATGAAAATGCCTAGATTCTTATGTATTTTTGTTTACATAAACGTGGGGCAATTTGGAATTATTTAAAATAAAAATTTCCAACATGGACAAGTTATCAGTTTGTAATTTCCCTATTTCGAGGAAAATTACTCGAGTAATCGTCATTAAATAAAGAGTTAAGTATTTGACATAAATATTAGTTTTAGTATCTTATAAATATGATTCAGCAGATAATGTTCTTGTAAATAGGTTTAAGAGTTAATTATACTTTACGTGATATCTCAAGACATTATTTCATAAGGCATAGTAAGAAATGAACAGACGCCAGCAGGTCAACCTATCCGAATCTGTTTAGTGATCGAACAATAACCTTCCTCTATTGTGATAAAGTTGAAAATTGATTGAAGAAATTTGACAGGTTGAGATAGGTTGATGTGCTGTCGTTTGTACTAGTTATAGTACGACGTATAAGAAAGTCGATGTTTATGCTACTAAGTAATTCCTTATGGTACAGAACTTGACTTTCATTACCTGGGAATTAAAACTCAAGTTTTGACGATCGACAGTCAACCTTTGTACCATGTTCCATATAAGACAAAATTATGTCATGAAAACATAATGAGCACATTATTATGTACTTTGCACAAAAGTCGTGGTGGCCTAGTGGGCAAAGAACCAACCTCTCGAGTATGAGGGCGCGGGTTCGATTCCAGGTCAGGCAAGTACCAATGCAACTTTTCTAAGTTTGTATGTACTTTCTAAGTATATCTTAGACACCAATGACTGTGTTTCGGATGGCACGTTAAACTGTAGGTCCCGGCTGTCATTGAACATCCTTGGCAGTCGTTACGGGTAGTCAGAAGCCAGTAAGTCTGACACCAGTCTAACCAAGGGGTATCGGGTTGCCCGGGTAACTGGGTTGAGGAGGTCAGATAGGCAGTCGCTTCTTGTAAAGCACTGGTACTCAGCTGAATCCGGTTAGACTGGAAGCCGACCCCAACATAGTTGGGAAAAGGCTCGGAGGATGATGATGATGATGATTATGTACTTTGCACTTAAATATCACAGCTGATAACTATAACATAAGTGCAAAATAATGTACAAAATTATACGTTTACACCTTGTTAACGATAATAATGTGAAAATCACCGCCAACATTCCTACGACAGAATTTCTTCAGATCTCAGCCAAATAACGTCATTTCCTCTGAAATTTCGCGAAGAATTGTCCGGATCAAAACAAATGGATGCATATTTGAAGTTTTTACTCGTAATGGCGTCAGACACCATTTTCTTTGCAGTATTTTTCGTCAGTGCTACGAATCTGAAAATAGTTTATTTACAACAATATCATAAACATATATAATTAGCCTATTTAATCAGTTTGTACATAAATATGCGTAATTACAAGAGGTCACTATGTTATATAACATATTTGCATTATTATATAACTAATATGTATTCTATAAATATGCCATACAGATCTATAAATAACAAAACTTGTATAAATTAACGTAACTCATTATAAATATATTCAAAACGCTGTTACTTTATTTATGACTGAATTTCCATTTTATCTTTTTAAAAAAAAACTTACCTTGGATAGTAAAATAAGAAATATCGTCGGTAATTGAATCTAAAACAAAGATTATTTAAAATACGTTGCTATGCATTTCAGATAGGAACAAACATTGTTTGAAAACAGTTTTAATTAACTTTGTAGTTTAATTTAAAACGACTTACGGCCAGTTTCTTCATCAAAAGTTAAAGTTAAAGTAATGTCTAAAGTTAAAGTAACGGTCAAATTCGTTTTTTCAAGGCTAAAGTGACAGCAAAATTCATAGAAAATTTGAATTTAACCGTTACTTTTACTTTAGACATTACTTTGACTTTTACTTTGGCTTTAACTTTTGATGAAGAAACTGGCTGTAACTGGCGCATAATGTTGTATTTGGCATTAATTCTCAATACAAAAAGGTTGATAACATTTAATTTTAAAACTCTTTTATTATTAACTTATCTTTGGTTCTTATCCAAAACCGGCCAGGACTTTACATACCGCGGAAGTTAAGCCATTAATTTATCGTAAAAGCTGAAGAAAGAGAAGTATTGAAATAAAAAACAACATACAATTAAAGAGTCGTAAATCGTGTTATCAAATTAACAAGGTAATATCCTTAATCGTTATTTTCGTATCGATTAACCAATTAAAACATTGATCGGAGTCTTAAATCGTGACTCTTATCAGTAGTTATAAGTCGTCATCAACTGCCTATATCTTAATACTAGCTTCCGCCCGCGGCTTCACCCGCGTAGAGTTCGGTTATATCGCGTTTGCAAGAGAATTTAAAAGTCCGGGATAAAAACTATCCTATGTTCTTTCTCAACGTCAACTCTATCTCTGTACCAAATTTTATTAAAATCCGTTCAGTGGTTTAGACGTGAAAGCGTAACAGACAGACAGACACAGAGTTCTTTCGCATTTATAATATTAGTAAGGATTTTCTTCCTCACCTGTTTAAATGTAGTATTACGTGCTTCATTATTTTCCTTTCAACCCTTTAACCGTTACATTCTTTACTTGCCTAGGATTTTCCGAACTATGTTAGGGTCAGCATCCAGTTTCATCGTTTCATTAAGTAACCTTTCCGGTAATAAACATCATTTATTTATTCTAACTAATTGTATTGTTAATTGTACTTGTAAATTAATAATAGGAAACATTTTTCTTTGTTTATCTATTACTTTTATTCGTGTTTAATTATCTCAAAGTCACAATAAAATAGTCGCAGATATTAATTAACTAGCTTCCGCCCGCGGCTTCGCCCGCGTAGAGTTCGGTTATATCGCGTTTCCAAGAGAATTCTTCAAAAGTCCGGGATAAAAACTATCCTATGTTCTTTCTCAAGGTCAACTCTATCTCTGTACCAATTTTTTTTTAAATCAGTTCAGTGGTTTAGACGTGAAAGCATAACAAACAGACAAGAGTTACTTTCGCATTTATAATATTAGTAGGGATTTGTAATTAGTTGTTTCTTTACACTTCTTTTCGTTTCACTACGATAACATATCATAATACTAAGCGGACTGACTCAATAGTGATGTGATTGACACAAAAACATAGCCTTGATCTGTATTAGTAATTGTGTATTCGATTATAAACCGGTTTACAATCGATACCTAAGTATTAAGGTATTGAACGATTTTAGCTTTACTACTGGCCTTATAATAGATTTGTCATGGACTTAATTAAGTGGGACCGTGAAACGTCAGTTGTTCAATAGAAATTGGTTAAGATTTGAGTTGTTTTAATGCTATTTATATAGGTCCAGAATTGTTCATTTTAAGGTCAATCACCTTGAGGAAATCGTTAAATGAGGTTAATCACAGAACATTATATTAAACTCAGCAGTATTAAATACAAGAAAGTTGCAAAAATATTATAACACCAACAAAACCAGAAAAAATATATACATATACGAATACCCTATTTAAAGATCTGTCTAGGCGGCTGGTTGACGCTTCTCGTGACCAAAAGGCTGGCTATTACCTCGGACAAAGGATCAGAGTGTTGATTCCGAGTTTTGACAGCATTCGCAACTCGATACGTAATTATAAGTCTATTGAAATAAAGAGTCGTATGCTACGTCACATGATTTAGGTATTACTTCTTCTTTCATTTTGCCGGTTAGTAATGATTACACTTGCAAAAGTGAGCTCAAGTGTAATACGACCAAGTACTGATGACAGTCTTTATTAAATACACAATTCTAAGATAAGTGCTACGTGATTCAATGGTATGATAATCTTCGCATCGAAAAAATTTACTTGCAAAACTCGCACGAGGCACTCAGCATGGCCATCCAATGAGGTAATGCTGCCAGCCTCTTGGGTACGCTCCCAGTTGACAGTGATGGGGATGAATTTTTTGACGCTTCTTAGATATAGTGTTTTTTTTTTAATTGTTTTACTAGGATAGTTTTTTTTTGTGTTGTAAATATCTATGTATATAACTATGTAAATGATATATTAAAAGGTACCTATACGAATTCGATAAACAAACTAATAAAAGTTATTCTATTGTAATTTAATGTACATTTCAATTAACTTAAAAATAACTTTTTCTCTTTTTTTTCTAACTAATTCGAAATCAAGAATATACTTCCATCCAAACATAACATAGTAGCCCAGATAAAAAGGTCAACGAAAAAGTTTTATATAAAAAAAAAAACTCATTTATTTATTCCCCTAACAACTGGCCTTATTTAGAACATTCTCTTTTGTTTTATGTGTAAAAAGTACCTACGTACATATTTTTAGCTGGAACAAGGAAGTTGTACTTACAATAAGCTTACTCTCTAGGGAACCGTGTAGCTTTTAGTATCGTCTCTAGTCCCAGAGGACAGGCGATGTCACGCGATAAACTAGCTTTGAGATACACAGGACAGTTCTGTTAAAGGAATCCTTAATAATAAATGTGAATGTAGGCTTGTACATTTGTTCGATTAGTTCTGAAAGTGCCTTAGCTGATTTTAATATTTTGCTGTGGAGTGACGTGAGTTTTGACATGGAGTAATTTGTCCCAGAAAATGGAGATGAAGTCATCATCAGAATAGCCTTTTCTCAACTCAATCTATGTTGGGGTAGGCTTCCAGTTTAACCATACAGTTTTTCTGGCAACTGACTGTCCGTAACGAATGCCAAAGATGTTCAAATGACAGCCAGGATCTACCAACTTAACGTGCCTTCTGAAACACGAATTTGAAGTAGAATTCAAGTTTAAGTTTTAAAGTTAAGGTTATATAAAATCACGAGGTAATAAGGATTGATCTCATTTTATCAATTGAATACTGCAGCTGATTACAAGGTTAATAACCTTCAGTTTCGTTTTGTTTGATATTGTCGCTTTATTTTACTTGTAATTTAATATGAATCAGATCTTTCATTTATTATTGAAATAAAAATTACATTTACAAATTGGCTGTAGACTATGGATTCATAGCCTTTCGTTGTGATTTTTTTTTAATTTTCTGTCGCGAACGAATTAATATTGGGTTGATAATAATTTTCTCATTGAGCAAGCGTGGTGATTAATGCTCAATCCTTCTCCGTGTGAGAGGAGGCTTTTTTTTTTTTTTTTTCCGACGTCAAAAATCATCAAATGACCCCTCCCGCTGTGGGTTAGCAGCGGTGAGGGAGTGTCAGACTCTTACTGACTAAAAACCGTCGTGTTCCGTCATAGGCCTTTTATGTACCAGGGCCGCGGTATCTCTTTCGAACAACCCGCAGCCCCGGCAGGCCTTGGCCCTGCTGGACCCCGCTGGGGTTGCTGACATCTCTTTGAGAAGCGCGTGGAACAACGCGCGCCGTCGACACGGGTCTGTCGTCTAAAAAGACAGAGGGACGATGAGCCACCCGAACTCATCGCCCACAGACCCACGCCTACGGTGGCCGGGAGTCATCTCGCGACACCCGGCGCCCGTGGTGTCCACCTGGTCCAGCGTGGCGGCCGGGATGAGAGGTGCAAACTCTCTGGCGTTCCGCCTCCTCCTTCTCGAGCATGACCGCTTCGCAGAAGGAGGCGACGGCATCCCATTACCTCTCGCCCCGGACCATGGCCTGAACTAGGGCCGGACGCGAGAGGTCGCCGCCGCCCAAAGCCTCGACGAGGACCCGGCGGTGCCCTTCCCATGCGGGGCACACCTGGACTGTGTGGTCCACCGTGGCTGTAACATATAACAACAACAATAATTTTCTTGTTAATTATTTTTAAGAACTAGCAAACATGATAAACTTTAAAGACTATTTTAGGTGTAGATTGATACTTTTACTATTACTTAATCTTCACATTTACAGTTTATCTAATTTCACACTTCCTTTCCGTCTCGCTCGAGTTACTCGAACGTAATCAATGGCTTATACTCTACTTGTGCGCTTACTATTTTCTATTCGATACTGCTATAATCGTTATCGATATAATACTCGACTATCGGTTACCTCACTAGCGTATCCGCTGTATCGAATTTAATAATATTCAGGCAGTTAAACCTTACATATCATACTTCAAATTCGTATGATAGCTAATTAGCTAATAATTTCTTATAGTCTATGTTTATAAATGAGCTAAAATTGGTAGCAGTTAATAAAAAAAATACGGCTTTACGTGATGAAAAAAATCCACATATTTTGACTGCAAAAAAACAACAAATGCAAATCATCTATGTATGTAATCAAAGTTACAAAATCTTACTAATTAGCACCCATTCAATCAATGAATACATCCCTAAAATAATGAAACAATTAACAAAACAACCGCCAATCAAGGCGAGTTCTCGAACCTTCCGTAATGAATGCGGTCCAATCAGTCCCGACACCCACTCGGACCGTGGTCACCTTTGCAACGATATCCTGGAAACTAGTACAGCCTACGCGTATCAGTCAGTTGATTGCAACCGTCAGAACATGTATAAACTATAGCTTTTTATAGTACAAGTTTGCTTGAGTGAATTGATTAGGAAATTAGTATGATTTGATCTCAAAAGACCAGCAGCAAATACTTTGTTCCTTGGTTCATTTATTTTTCGTGGATGAAAATCAAGCTTACTTCTGTTGCTGTCCCTGATTTGCTATGACTCTTGACATAGTCAGTTGAAAAATTGCACACACAGGCTTACTTTTTGCCTAACTTTGTTAACTAAATTACACTAGATATTCATTGATAAGTCGAATATTTGTGAATATAAAATTAGTCGATAAAGGACGACTTACATTAATCAATAGAAGATAGATATCTTTGTAATCAGCGTATGTGTTCCAAGAGAAGATAGGTATTGTACCTTTCTGTTGTCCACCTCGAAGCTATGGCAATTATTAAAAACTTTAGACTTAAAAGATAAAAAAGCAATTAGCATACTAATAGGTATCTAATCTCAGGGTCGGGAGGTAACGATGTTACAATTTCATAAATTTTATTAATTTTCAACAAAATAAGCAACGGAAACATTACTGCCAAATGGTCGTTGATAAAAATAAATAAAAGGTATTAATATAAGATAAAAAATTAACCAGTCGTTATTAATTTTGTTTTACGTCATACCAATTACCTACAATACACGTTTGCTACAGTTAATTAATTTGATCATTCTCGTATCTACATAATGAAGGTTTCGGATATAAATATCAGGTTTTGTTTTGTTTTGATCTATTTTTAGCCGCACTAGCAATTATTGTGGTACTGAAAAAAGTTGGTTAACGATGTTAATATCATTAAAATGGTTTAAGATTCTAATGTCCAAGTTCAGCGACAGCATCATAACATCCGCTTTTCCTAAAAACAACCGTTTACATAAAAAAATGTATATTGAAGATTCATGGTAAACAGAGGTTTTAAGAAAACTGATTATGTTGTCCATTAATTTGGAAGTAAGTCGTCTTCCAAAACTTCATACGAAGGAGCTTTGTTCCGTGCTAAATTTCATCTGAATCTTTGAGCGCGAAAGCGTAACAAACAAACTCATCATTCATTTATAAGGTATTCAGTTGTTTAATTAGTATCAAGGACATATTAGTAAGGAAGGAAGAATTTCACACAACCAACCTGAAAGACGGTAATACCTACTATTCTACATTCACCATGACGGGGAAAACCCTTTAGCATATTGATTGATATTTTCCCCCAACTAGCTACTACCAATTTCCCTTTTCTAGACAGTCTAAACTTGAAGTCTTCAAGACACGAAGGTACCCTGTCCTTTATAGAACTGTATAATTAGCGCTAATTAGTTTTCGTGCCAGTGCCAAGTTTGTAATTAACCACTATCTGTGCGCTGCACAAGTTCTGCAGTCAGTAAATTGGCTTCTGATATCGAAGACATGCGGTTCTAGTTGACTGACTTCGGCTGTCATTAGACGCAAGACGCAGAATGTGTGATAGGTCTTAATGGGAGAATAATTAGGAATTGGTTGTTTTATTTATTTAAAAACACCTCAAACTTTCATTACAGGGTTTACCCTAATGGAACTTGAAAAATGAACAATAAAAATTAAGTTTTAATTTTTTTTATTTTATTTGCTGACCAGCTTCCGCCAGCGGTTTCACTCGCGTCTCGTGGGATCTACTCTGTGCACCCGGATAATGAGCCTACAGCCTTGTTTGATAAATGAGCTATCTAACACCGATTTTTTTTTCAAATTTGTCCTTTATTCCCTGAGTTTGGACGTTCAAGAAAAAATACAAACAATCTTCAGCTTTATCATATGTACCTACTTCACGCCGGCGAAGTTTCTAGTATATGCCGGGCATAATTACATTAAGCATACATACATACATATATAACATCATGTAACTATTTAAATATCGACACAAAAGATGCAATGAATGTTCAATATCAATCAATTAGATAAGCTGACTTTATCGCAAAGAAATTAATAATAAACAAGGCCGAATAATTCACGTACATATAGGGCTGCCATCCGTCCGGGTTTCCCCGGATTTGTCCTCTTTTGGAGGCCGTCCGGGGGCCGTCCGGGCGGGGTTTCAAGAAGTGTCCGGGGAAAACCCGGACACTTTTCATGTAAGGAAGCACCTCATTGAATTTAAGTATACCTTAATAGTAAATGGATTACAAATTAGGTATTATTTTGTTTAAAAAAAATCGTACTCGTTCGGGGAAAAAATGCGATTTACGCCAAATGTCCGGGTTTTTTAAATGTTTGTCCGGGTTTGGCGAAATTCAAGATGGCAGCCCTACGTACATACAATATCGTTTCGTTAGTAAACTTGATAAAACTATGTTATTGTAATTGACAAACAATTTCATGACGCTACAACATTCAGTAGTTATACGAATAGATAATATAATTAACGTTATCATGATCTAAATAACATAGAGTGCACGAGCACTTAAAGAACTAATATAATTGCTTCAAACAACAAACTATTTAGTTAATATAGGTAATTAATAATGCGTGGATTAACTTGAGGAAAACAATTTAAGCACACTTTTTAGTACACACGTATATGACAGTCGAGATTTAGTGACAGTAGCGCGTAGCATGCTTTCAACTTGGGGTTTTACTTAAATCTTCTATTATGGCCTTTTAACTTGAAGTTTATTCGCTCAGGTTGATGGCAGGACTCAATCCTGCAAATCTTGCAATAAAAATCAATCGTTAATGTAAAAACCTTACTTTCCCTTTTGAAAATTCAGTATTTTCCGTGTAACCAGCATCATTTTTAAACACATTAATATAAAACCTCTACAGTACGCAATTCAATACGGTTTGTGAAGTGTACTCAATATGCCAAATACCAATTTCTTACAGGAATAAATGGCACAATCTAAGAAATGTAAGCGATCCATCACGCCCACACATAATGATTGATTTTTAGTCGATTCACAGTTGTAACAATATTATTTTCTTGCAAAAGTCTCTCAAAGTAAATGTTAAAAGTACTTACAAATACACTGCTTATCTATACTAATATTATAAAGCTGAAGAGTTTGTTTGTTTGAACGCGCTAATCTCAGGAACTACTGGTGCGATTTGAAAATTTCTTTCAGTGATAGATAGCCCATTTATCGAGGAAGGCTATAGGCTACTTTTTATCCCGGTACGGGAAGTAGTTCCTACGGGATGCGGGTGAAACCGCTGGCAGAAGCTAGTTTATAATAACAATAATTCAAATAAGATTCAAGAAAGGTAAAATAAAATATGGAGCCCTGAAACATTATTATAATATTGTCTCTCCAGCGCTTCTTGAAACTGTAACTTTGTGTGGCTTGTCAAAAGAACAAATATTATCCTAGCTACAGGAGTATGTTACAGTGATATACGGTTAATTACCGTTACTGTACTTCATAAACGCCACCACATATCACACTACAAAGGCATGCAAAACTCGAACTCCATGTTTCAGTCATGTTTGCAAACAAACAAACAGACGTAAGTTGCTGGGCCTCGTAAGATCTCATGAGCTAGGCTAATTTATAGGCTAGCTTTGGCGACTTGCCAGCCAGATGGCCGCGCCTCAAGGCAGCCTAATGTGCTGGGTTATGTATTAATTAATGGCGATGAATAACAATTGTATTCAGGTATGCTATCGCCATTTTGAATTGCATTGGTAGAAGCTTAAAATGAAGCCCTATCTGTTAAAATATTAAAGGTGAATTTGATATTGTGTAACATCCTTAAATATCACTGTTAGTAAGATAGTTTACCTTGCAAGATATTTTCAAGTCCAAGGAACCCTGACCAATAGTGTTTTTAATCGAAGGTGGGTCCAGAAACGACATGCCGTTTCTTGCTAATATCTATACTTTTCACCAGCCCTCCACTCCTTATAACTGCATTATAATGAAACCAATCCTTCTTTGCAGTCGGGTAAATACGGCGAGGGTTTCATCGGGTCTTCCCGCGGGATCGCAGTTCACGTTCGCGCGAAAGGCGCCGGAGGAGAGAGGGATCACACGGGGTGCACTTGGCCGTTACTATCAGCCTCTGCGCCAAACGACCCCCTGCCCACCGAGCCTTGGGTCGCGGTCATTAGAAGAGGCAGCTGCAATTTTGAAATCAAGGTAAGATGGTTTGAAGGTTCTATTTCCTTTGGCAATATTTTTTTTTGGTTTTTGTTTCTTGAAAACCTGGTCAGTATGCTGCAATTTTAGAATCAAAGTTAGATGATTTTGAGGTTGCTTTTCCCTTGCCAATATTTTTTCATCTGGAACTTTTAAAAGAAAATCTGGTCAGTGTGTAGGGTGTATGTGATTTTAGGCGTATCTATAAAAAGTTTATTTTTGTGTGGGATACTTGAAGATTGATCTCCAAAGCTAAGCGGGCTTACGATATCATGTTTTGAATCCATCTACTATTAAAAACAGAAACCATATTTTCTTAAGTTTGGACCTGCTTTGTTTTCGGATTTTCGCGTAGTCGATCTTATAGTCATGGCAATCTGCTTATGCAAATCCTTAGGTCATGTTAGTTTTTATTTATGTCAAAATCTTGTCGATGCTCTATTGCTGCAATAAAAGTCAAATCACGTCTAGAAGTTACATAACAAATATAACTTTTACATAACTAGACGATCGCAGTGAAAGGCTTAACAGTTTCAAAAATCCATATTTGGAAAAACATGGCAGATTAATTAGTAGCCAGTAGATATAAAATAATAGTTAAAAAAATAAGCTTTTCAATTTGATTCCAAACAGCCAGTCGCATCTTCGGGAGGCCGCCATATTGGATTTTTAATGACGTTTCTAAGCTAGTCATTTACTGTCATCAGAATTCAGAGCGTGTGCTTTTATCCTAATCGGAGACTGGGTGGGTCAAATTAAGATTCCAAGATTTTCTTACATTGTACAAGTAAAGCTAATATAAGCGTGTTAATAATAAATAAAGATGTATGGGTGGCTAAGGAAGGCGGGTCTTCACTGATGCTAATGCAATTAGTTGAAATGCTGCAGTACTCGTTAGCGCTGTAGGTACCATGCAGTAATGCATATTAGTTTCAAATATCACTGAAGCTCGTTAGGAACGAAAATTATTTCATATTTAAGAGTCAATCTTGAGATAATTATCTTCATTTTAAATCCTAAATAGGAACAGCTAATGATCGTAATTCAGTACATAAATGTCTCAAAAATACTGAACAAGACGTATGTAGACACTAAAATATAAGTTTATAGCCTATGCCACATAATCTGATTTAGGAAATTCTAAACAAATGCAAATCTACATTAAATAAGGCTGTTACTGACGTTGCCATAATCCGGGGAACACCGCGCACAAAAGCTAGTTAATACACTAGATTTATGTACTATTGTCAAGTTGTCACGTATATCAGTAATATTCTAGTACTTATGTTACCGTTGAGTCGGGTCTCCTGGTAGTGACACCTTCATTATATCGTCTAGGTAGAGTATCAAATACAGTCTAGTCTAGACTGCTTGTACCTACATTTGATCTGGTATTGACTTTACAGTCATTAGTAATGTGAGACAACTTGTGTTTACTTACGAAGGAAGTTGTAGTTATACAGGGTGTGTCGTTCACAATCACATTAATCCTATCGCATATACGTTATGATATTCTATGGCGAATTGTAAAAAAAATAACCTAATCCATTCAGTGGTCTAGCCACAGGAGTCATTTTTCGTTTTTATAATTTACAACATCATGTGTAAAGCAGAGATAAAGGTAGGAGTATCGAATGTTTTGATCAGTTGACAGCTGTCAGTTTTCAAGGGAGAATTTCAGTAGTTTGTAATGACTGACTTTTAAATGGTGTTCTAATTTTCGCACATTTTTATTCTATTTACTTTGTTTGAAAAATTCATTTTTTTTTTATTTTTACGTATTTTTCTTTTTTCTTTGTGTTAATCGACATATATTAACCAGTATATTAACGCATTTCATTTAATGTGATTGTGAACGACACACCCGATATACGGCTGTTATTTCAAGTAAGCGGGTGAGCCATACCTGCGTGTTTATATGCACATGTACATTGTCTCGTATGAGTCAGGGATTCGACCACTACTGAGGGCTCTCGAGCTTACGCATACAAAGACAATATCTATGTACACACGAATTTGGCTCATCCGCTTTCGTAAGGTGCATCATCTATACGTCATTGTAAGTATAAGGACCGTACAATGGTCGTACCGTGCTGTTGTCATGTTTAAAGTCTTGTTAGTATATCGTATAGTTCCAGATGTGTGACTTAATTGGAATATTCGGTATGCAGCTTATTCCCCAGTCTAACTTTTCCATTAAACAAAAGACGGTCACCTTGAAGCTTGGAAAATCAAACATGTAATATTTAGGTACCGATTAAGTAGCAAGCCAAGACTTTCTCAGAACATATATATGGATTAATTTTCATAAATCTGACATAAGCCTTAACAGTTTACGAAAACCAGCTTGTCTCATTTTAATGACGTATCGAAACTAGACTTTTATCAAAATGGAATCATTTTGAGAATACTTTTAAAATTATATGTGTGACTCAAAAAATGTCAGAACATTTCAAAAGATAGCAGAAAAAAATCTGTTTCATCATCCGGTTTAAGATAAATCTGTAATTTGGATGACGAATAGGTAGGTACTTTAAGGGATTGTCGAATACAATAAGTTATAGACATTATGACGCAATCTCTATAAATAATTTAAAATTGGCTAAAAAGTGCGAGTCGACCTTCCGAGCAAAGGGTTCCGTGCCATTTCTATAAAATGACCATAAATCATGTCGGTAGAATAGAAGACCTCAAATATTAATGTTATTTTGATACAATTATTTACTTTCAAAGTATTCTCAAAATCTTGTGAATATTTCAAAATGAGCTAAAAGCCACGTTTGGCAGGAAATACATCAGCTGTGAAAATTTCAACTGTCTAATTAGCGCGGTTCAAGAACGCCTGGTCACAGACAGACGGACAGTGACGGCAATTTCCATACCGTTTTATCCTTTGGACACGGAACCCTAAAAACAAATAAACTCCTTTATCAGGGGATAAGGTTGTGGGATTATTTTCGCATACATCTGTCTGATTAAGTCTATAGACAGCACGATAACATTTGATATTGCCTGCAAAATATAGCCGTATATGAAGTGTCGCGACTTCGAGACCCTAATATAAAGATAACAGGATTTTTTGAGGATTATTTCGACTTATTATATGAATGTCAACTAGTTCATAGCATTTATTAAATATAGATATTACCTCTTATTGTTTTTTAGGGTTCCGTACCCAAAGGGTAAAACGGGACCCTATTGTTTTCGCTCCTCTGTCCGTCCGTCCGTCTCTCTGTCACCAGGCTGAATCTCATGAACCGTGACAGTTAGAGAGCTGACATTTTCACAGATGATGTATTTTTGTTGCCGCTATAACAACAAATACTGAAAACTAGAATTCAATAAATAGTTTGGGGGGCTCCCATACAACAAACGTGATTTTTTTGTCTGTTTTATAAATAATGGTACGGAACCCTTCGTGCGCGATTCCGACTGGCACTTGGCCGGTTTTTTATCTTAACATGGCCAGTTGCGTGTGAAATCAGCTTTGTAATATGAAAGTACAGATAGATAAAGTTGTTGCTTCCTTGATCCTTGATACAATAATTCTAGTTGACGTCACTTAACTTTGACGGTGAGGCAAAACCTTCGAAAGTCTCATTGTCTTAGTTCGAAGACAACTATCTTGTATTTACCCTACAAGCACACCGCAGACTTAACAGTCGGCCGACAGTGGACCCGAAGGTTCTCAAAACTTTTTTACTCAATCAATCAATCTATTTTTTTAGTAAATCTTGATTCTAAACAAAGTTTTCAGTCGGCCTGATACCGGCTAGATACCTGATCTTTAAAATGTGGTTCTAACCATTCATCTTCATAGTGATTTGTGAGCCCAAGCAAACTATCGGCCTACTGAAAGTTTGCAGTGTGCGGGTACTCTCAGCCAATTTCTTCATCAAAAGTAAAATCCAAAGTAAAAATCAAAGTAATGTTTAAAGTAAAAGTAACGGTCAAATTCGCTTTTTCTATTAGTTTTGCTGTCACTTTAGCCTTGAACAAAACGAATTTGACCGTTACTTTTACTTTAGACATTACTTTGACTTTTATGTTTGATGAAGAAACTGGCCGTTAGTAAGAGATAACTATCTTTTATTCAAAGTGCGATAATTTCTTGTTGCAATAGTGGCACCGATGTATGATTAAAATGCAAATAAAAAGTCGGTGTACCGCAATAATTGTCGGACACCGCTCAATTCTAAGAGTTGTCTCATCGGCTAAGATGCACCGATAGCATGCAGTAAAAAGTTAATTGTGGGTAGCTGTATCCATTGGATACAAACTAATAATTCGCGGGATGAATGTTGTAGGAAACAAGCCTATTTCCAGGTACGTGGGTCTTCTTACTGCTGTAGTGCTATTCTATAAGACTTCACTCTAAACTTCGCATCTGAATCCGCCGTGAGTTACTACACTAGCGCTACTCTTGCGAGCGTGTTTTCGAGTTGAACTAAATTAAACTCGAGATTTTGACAGATAAAGTATGAGATGACTTTTAGAACGTTTTGAACCGAATGTGAAGTGAGTGTGAATAGCGAAGTGAAATGTGAAGTGAAATGCGAGTTGTTGTTCGAATTTTATAGAATCGACGTACTGCTCAGAAATTATGATGGTGATGATGTCCTCCTAGGCGATTATAATTGGCCACGGCGGCTGTTCTCATATAAGGAGATCAGACAACTCCGCAGGACATACTATTATAGTGCACAAGCATTTGCGCAGACACTGGTGCACTCACTATTTTTGATTCTCATAGCCCGATGGGACGGCAATCCGATACGATCGGAGAGATATCAGGCGCAGGACCGCCATTTACATGCCCTCCAATTCACGGGAAACACCGCTTACAGTGATTTACATACGTGCTCAGAAAACCGAATTGATAAAAAGCAAACAGCACCTGCGTGATATCAGGAGAGAGGAAACAAATAATTTCGTGCCGTAATTAAAATTAAATAAAGTATTCGTTATCAAATCTCTTATTACCTAACATACATAATGATAATATTTTGTAATGTTGAGATAACTTCATAACTTCCTTGCTAAATTAAGATTAATTTTTCTGTTTGGTGTCATATGATAATATAATATGTTGCTGCGAAATTGCGTTTGACCAAAGTTCAGTAGTACGTCAATCAAGTTTTTTTAGGTATGGGAGACACACGCCATACGTGTTTAAGGATATGTTTAAGATCATAAGATCAAGAGGAACAATCACGTCCCATGTGAATGGTTTTAATATAACTGAGAAAAATAAGTGGTCTTCGGAATAACCTAACTTAAAACTAATTTATGCAATGTACTAAACCATGTAGACATCTTTTATCAAAAAAATCAGTATGACGAGTGGCAGGGAGGAATGGAAAAATTGAGAACAGGGCAATTATAAGATGAAACTGGAAATCTTTTATGGACACTCGGGATAGCAGATTCAAATGATGATCCTAAAGTTCAAAAGAACTAAATAGCATCTTATAAGTATGAAAATAGTTTCGATACACTAAAGAGACTGTCCAACATAATACTGGCAGTATTACCTAATACGCTTTACATGATATTAATACAGACAGGTTTAGAAGCAACAATATCAATTCGTCCCGGTTACCAGTGAAAGGTTGTAGGAAATGAACTGGTCGGATCAGGTATGATCCAACTAGTTGTACACAATATAGGGTAAATGTACGAGATGATAAACTATGTTCGTTAGGGTTTTCTTGTGTTGTGACTACTGGGAAGTCGTCACATTATTGTTTTGTAAATGGAGTGTATGTATTTGATTGTGTTTTGTTAATCATTAGCCTTTTTATTGTCCTACTGGGCACGGGGCTGTTCTCACACAGAGCAGGAATGAGCGCTACTCAGTACATTTGCTAATGGCGTACTGGCTTTGCTTTGTTAGATATTTATTAATATTGTGAACCCAGTTCCAAGTTCCTTGAAGGGACCGGATAATCTGACTGCATCTCATAGAATAATCTTTGATTCAAGTCATGGTTTTTATAAAGTTATGGTAACCTTGCGATTTGGGTAACTCGGCCCGCGTTTCTCTAGAAACCACACATTATTTGTTGAGCAACCGACCACACGTTATTTTCTTTAATCTCTTTACGTAACTTCTCTTGATGGTTTCAATTCCCCCAAAATAAAAAAAAAATGATCTAGTATCAGTAATTAATGATTTAACTAATTAATTGTGTTGTATTTCAGGTGCAAAATGCATGGCGTGCAAACGCGACGGCTGTCCTCATCTATAACGATCGCGACACCACATTACTGGAGAAGATGAAACTGTCTACTGATAATGGACGTAAGTTGCATCTTTACATATTTACTTACAATACATATAAAAACTATCCTATTAAAACAAAAAAAAACACTATCTATAACTAAAACGCGTCAAAAAATTCATCCCCATCGCTGTCGTCTGGGAGCGTACCCAAGAGGCTGGCAGCATTACCTCGTTGGAGGGCCAAGTTGCATCTTGTATATACTTCTACTAGCTTCTTTCTGCACAAGGTTTCACCCGGGTACTGCACCGCGCACCTGGTTAAAGTGAGTTTTCTTGATAAATGGGCTACCTAGCAGTGCCAGAATAGTTCAATGGAATCAGTGGAGTAATCTGTGCTAGTGGTTCCTAAAGGAAACAAACTCTTAAACTTTATTACATACTAGCCGTTTTCCCGCGGTTTCACCCGCGTCCCGTGGTAACTGCTGCCCGTACCGGGATAAAATATAGCCTATGTTACTCGTGGATAATGTAGCTTTCGAATGGTGAAAGAATTTTTAAAAACGGTCCAGTAGTTTTTGAGCCTATTCATTACAACCAAACAGACAAAGTTTTCCTCTTTATAATATTAGTATAGACTAGGTAGTAAAGCAACAAGAAGGTAACTGCTTACCCGTCGAACACTCGAGGAAACTTCCTTAAAGAGATTATTCAACAATTCAATGATAACGTTTAAAGAGAAAATTATGAGTTAGTAAATTAATTAATATTAAGTGAACAACAAAGTACTTTACGAGAGATAATTTTAATTAATTATCCTGTGTTATCATGAACTATTATATTCATAACCCCGGAAGAATTGTATAGTCACGTACAATAGAACCAGTGTATCTTAGCCGGTTATGAAATACGAAACAATTTCTTAAATGAATTTTATTTTTATGAAGAACTAGCTTTTGCCCGCGACTTCGTTCGCGTGGAATAGTGACTTCCTCCAGATTTTTGGTTTGACCAATAGATGGCGCTGTATGTCCGGAATAAATTTTATTTTTTATTTTTTGTAATAAAAACTATCCTATGTCCTTTCTCAAGTTTCAAACTATGTCTGTACCAAATTTCACACAAATCGGTTCAGTAGTTTAGGCGTGAAGAAAAGACAGACAGACAGACAGAAAGACAGACAGACAGACAGACAGAGTTACTTTCGCATTTATAATATTAGTTTGGATAATAATAGTTTTATATTTTTTAATTAATCAAGGATATCAACGTAGACCCGTCTCGCCCTGCACTCGAATTTTTACAAAAGAAAAAAATAATAACTGGACCAAATGTAAAGACTCTTTGCTTGACACGACCAACAGACGTACCTTGGTTGTTCAGAAAAGAAAATTTAGGAAAGGAAATTAAAAATTCCGATGATATTCTAAAATTTAACAAAAGAAACGATATAGATTATATCGTTTCTTTTTTGGGAAACGAAATTGGGCCATAGTGACAATCGTAACTTTTACAGGATCCGTATAATTTTCTCAAGGAGATCAACGTGTATGCCTGTACGGCCAGACATTGTCGACTTGTATAATTTATTGCGCTGTAAAACAAATGAATGCGGTATATCGAGTACCCTTCACGTTGAACTGACAATGGTCATAAATTCTGTTATTTTGTATTTCTGGTTGATATTGGCTGTGTCATTTTGGACATATGTCTGGTTGTTTTTTTTATTTTTATCTTGTAGTTTTCTAGTCTTTTTTATTACGACTTAATCAATTTATCTAGACTAAAAGCCTACGGAAGCTAGACCATCGTTATTTTATAAAGTCTCCAACTTTTTGTAAGTCGCTATCTTTTGCTGTTAGATGTCATCTAGGGATGTTATTTTTCAATGTCTTCTTTCAGCCATTAAATGTAAATTAGAAGCTTCTATGACAGTATGTTTAATGATCAAACATTTAATACATATACAGGTCACATTTATTTTCTTAGTTAGAGCATACAAAAATGCTTCTATACTAATATATGGATGCTGTAGGTGACATGACGACTAAGAATCCGTATCACTCCACGGGGCTAAATAAATACTATTAACTAAAATCGTAGGAGTCTGTTAAATTAATTTATTGCTAAACGTTTACCAATTGAAGTTCAATCTATCAACTCCTACGCAAAACGCTCTACAGAATTCTTCGTTTTTTTGTAATTAATTAGGTTAAACGATCTATTTCAATTTTATCCAGTAAGTCCAAATAGATATAAGCTAATTTCCCAATTCCAGTAACAAACTATTTTACATCGATGACCACACTTTATGAAACGTAGATAACCACCGAAACAGTCATAGACATTGCTACCAAAATAGTCAACAATGTTTTGTTCTGTAGCTTCTAGAAATTTCTAAGTACATTTTTCTACACATGAACTAGATCATCCAATGATACTCTACAGCAGAGTTGATATGAGTCCTACTAACATATTTTTAGAAGATAGATAGAATAACCTTAAAATAGCCGCGAAACGCTTCGAGAAAAGATGGTACGGCCGTGCCTGCTTTGCTCGAGTCTTGGCTGGGGCACTGCCGTGCCCTCAGATATAAGTCGTCAGCAATCTTCCCTTCAATTTTATTTGTCTCATAATGTCTTCTTCTTCAATATTTCTCTGTATGAAGATCAAGATAAAAGTCTTTATGCTTCATAATATTAATCGTTCCATTCCATCTGCTGAGTGCAATAACTCCAACAATTTGTTCACCAGACAACAATTCAATTGAAACCAACGCCCTTTGTGCGAAATTAATTCAATCGCTACACGTGCCATTAATAACGGCTAGTTCCAAATATCTTGGTCAATCATATTCTAGTACAACTAGATGAATAACAACGCTAGACGAAATCAATAAATTGATAGAGAAAACCTATTGAACTAGAAGCAAATTAATTTAAGATTCTTTAGTCTTAGGGATTTTATTTTCCAAATGGTTACCAATACATTAAGCAAAAGTAAAAGTACTTAAAGAAAATCTCGCAATCAATAATATAACCTATACTTGTACTTTAATTGGTTGAATTGCGGCCATCATTGATGCTGTATATTTGTATCTCCTTTATCATCATCTGCTTAGTCTTTTCCCAATCATGTTGGGATCGGCTTCCAGTACAACCGGATACAGCTGAGTATCAGTGTTTTACAAGAAGTGACTACCTATGTAAACTTCTCAGCCCAGTTACCCGGGTAACCAAACAATTATAATTGTTTCTGCTTTATGCCAAACCTTAATGTTTTCAAATCGCACCTCCACCGTTCCTTCATAAGTTTGTATATCGAGTATGTAATTGTGGTTTCCCATACTATCTCATACATGTTTCCATAATATTTCATCAGTATTGTTAGCTACAGTACATATGCTGGTCGAAGTGTCTCAGTTCACAAGTATCGCTACAGTTATGGTTGGCGCAAGGCCGACGGGTCAGTCCCTTCGCATTGTTCAGCCTTAACCGACAACAATCAGTTATTTTAATACCTCTTACGTGTGCTTGTTGTATGTACTGGGGGCTAGGAGATTGTTTTATATCTGTCGTTTATTATATGCTTTTGCAATATGTGCTTAGATGATACCTCTAGAGTTCAACTCACTTCAACAATAGTATGGAACCCTTGGCCCTTTATTAATTGAGTACTCTGGCTTATGTCTGAATTGGAAAAAGATTTTTTAAAGATACATTGAATTGGTTATCAAGATGAAAGAAAGACTATACCTACATTAGAGACCTTAGTCTCAGTTGCAATATGATTAAAACTGACTGGCATAATGTTAAGATCGATCATTAATCAGTTTAATACTCGGACTGGCCCCTTAAAGTGTATAATTAATGAAAATAAAGTAAACAATTTTCTCTAACAAGATATTTAATTCTAACAAAGAAGGTACTCGTAATTTCTTATAAGATCCAATTCAAGAGACACAATAAAAACAATAAATTCGTTTACATCACTGTCCACGAAGATGTTCGAGAAACAAAGCTTAACTATCTTAACTTAAAAATAACGTTAGTTGGAGTATCCAGAATCGTTGAAATACACAAGTGCTCTAAGAAATGCGTGTTCTTTATGGAGATCATCCCAAAACTTCATTCGTGCTTGGAAGGGATTCCTGCCCTTCGTTAATTCCGATCCTATACTGAGGTAATTCAGCCTATCTTTGTTCTCGACGGGGTCCCAAGTTATCGACAATAGTGGGTCATCCTCATCAGGTGTCGGATTACTGTAAACAGAATAAGATAACATTAAAATCTAAAACATCCAAATATACAGATGTGATATTTTATATGTTGTGAGAGCTTACCCGAATTTAGCGAAATTAGTCCACATTTTGATAACTCTTCTCCTTGTTACCCTAGAATCTCGACTGCCTTTACATAATTCAGGCATTTTAATACGGAATAAGAATGGCAGTTCAGATGAATGGCCGGTTGAGTTGAAGAAATTGTACTGCTTCGGTACAGACCACTCCCCAGCGTAGTTGATGATATAATAGTACACCGGACACGATGACGTTGTCTCACATAGCAGTCTTACAGTCTTATTTACATAATATGAAAAATAATAATCACTTATTATTTGTAAGAATTGTGGCATCGTATCCTCCCTCAAATGCGTTTCACCATCCAAGTAAAACTTTAATAACTGATGTCCTATATTTTCTGATAGTTTATCTGTTCTCGCTAATTCCTTTGGTACAAGCAGCCTGACGTTTGCATTAAACGTTTCGAAATTAGAATAAAAGTCTTTTACGACGTGTTGTAATAGTGCACCTTCTACATTATTGCTGCCAATAATACACGGCACTTTGTTAAACCTACCAGACTTAAGAATTGCTAGTGGACTTTTTGTGATGAATGAGGCTTGTCCTTCTAGGTCTACTTCAATACATGGCTTGAACACTGTGTCAATGATATCTTTATCAGTTCCTTCAGTTAAAACAAACCGACAGTTCTGAAATCCTGTTAATAGGTCATCCAGTGCTACGTGTCGAAGCTCTTCAATGACTTCTGTTTTTGATGATTTCTCAATGCCGAATTTCTTAGCCAGTTCTATAGCAGTTGCTGATGGATTCTTAGACAGAGACCAATTATTTAATGCACATGCGCTTTGTATTATTGTTTTGTGGAACAGTCCTGTGGCCATTGGAGATAACATCATGAAATTAGCGGCGGCTCCTCCTGATGAACTTCCGAAAATTGTGACATTGTGTGGATCGCCGCCGAAGAAGCTTATATTCCTTTGCACCCATTTCAGAGCCATGACTATATCTTTAAGTCCGCAGTTCCCTGGCGCTGCGTAGTCAGTAATAGATAGAAATCCTAATGCCCCGGTTCTGTAGCCACATCTTACGAATACAATATTCTGGTCCGTTATTAGCGATGTATCAAAAATGTTATCTATAATACAACTGTAGCCAAAACCTCCGATCCAGAACATCACTGATATGGGTTTATCAGGCTTTAAGTTTGGTGTGGAAAGTTCTATGTATAGACAGTCTTCAGATCCCGTTACGCGATTTTGGCTCATTGAAAATGTAGGAGGCAAGGGTGCGTCTTTCGTGCAGTCTAGAACTTCGGTCCATGGTAAAACTGGAGATGGTGGCTGGAAATTAAACCAGAATACATTATTAATAATGAAACAAGCTATAAAAAATTTTCTTTAGGTATACAACTAAAGAAAATGGCTTGCAAAGTGCACTTTATCAGATTAAGAATTGATTACTTATTATGATGAAATTTCAGTACACATAACATATTAAATGTATAAATAGCACTGATTAATAATGTTTTCGTCTGGTCTAGACTTCGTACATTTGATAATTGCTTTGATTCCAGATACCAGGACAATTCTTTTAAACTTTATGGTACTGACTCAGTACTCGTAGCATTGAGATTAATGTAAATATTGGTGCAGTATTTAAGTTAATAAGTTTTAAACAATTCTGAAGAACTTACCAAGAACCGTAAGTTGCCTAGTGGAGGTTTAGCGTAAGGTATACTTTTAAACCTATAACAAATACCTTCATCGGTCGGTTCTGAGTATCCGCAAACTGGACCTTCTTTCGTTTCCACTATGCATTTCGCTTCTTCCGGTATATCCGGTATATCATCCATCTTTATTGCCCTCCTGAAAATATTAACAAAAAAATCAAAAAAGTTACCCATAATAGGTACTGCTTTTCTACCATTTGTAGTACTATTTAATTTCGTTCTTTTTTATATTTTGAAAGAAAGTTCTTATCAAATTGTTGAAATGGTAGATGGACAAGCGTCAAATCAAGTTAGTAAACCAATTTACTATGAGTCCGTGGTAAGCTAGGAATTATTATTACAAACCTGTTACTGTTACAGTTTTATATTATGACGTCTGGCAAAGACGTCAGAACATAAAGTTCATCACACTTTTATGATTTGTAATCACAACTAAGAAGAAAAAAAGAGGTTAGTAATAATTTCATCCACGTTCAAATTATAATGTTCAGTGAACGGGTAATGTTATGCGGACTCAAAACCAGTTGGATGCCATTAAAACATAAGAAAATCAAAGTGGACGATGTACTATTTTTAAATTGTTAGATTTGTTGGGTTCGAAGTTACGTCTCGTTATAGATTGACCTTATTTACGTCGAGTAAATAATTATGAACGTGTTAATGTTATTTACGTCTCCTAGGTCTTATATATTTTTATACATATTGAGAGTGGCCATTCGATGGAATGAGTCTTTTGTGTGATCAATTCGTGTTAATTCATAAAAATTGAAGCTAAATAGTCCATTCGCACACATGTATAAATGCTATAATATAACGCTTGACGCAAACAACTTAATTTCTGTGGCACAGATGTTCACTTAAGGTATTATGCCTTATTAAAGCACATATTTGAATAAGATTTTGGAAACGAGTTTTCAACTAATCCTGTCTCATTGAAGAACACTTGATTAATTAAGCAATAATATTTCATTGTCACCAGAAACGTAAACTGTTCACGTAAAGTTCAAAATAACAGGAAAACACTCGGTCGGAAAAGAGAATACACCCATTCAAGGCAAATTATAGGCACGCTGTAATTATATATTTACACAGCAAAAAAAAACTACTCACTTTTACATCTGTACGCAACAAAACATAAACGAACAATTTCTATGAAATATCTACTAATTAATAAGTCTATTACGTACCTAAGGTGTTTGAAATCGCGTAAAAACAAAAAGAAATGAATATCACATAACTGCGCACGTGAGACTGTCACGAAGTCTCTCTCTAACTAACAGGTACCGCGGGAAGATAGCCTTGATAATACTTGATAGCCAAGTTCAATGTTGCCAGCATAATGACGACTAGTGACGTAGCACAGATTATGAAATCGATTCGATATAGGTACAGAATAAAATCAATCTACATAATATAATTACAAGAAGTATGTATTTAGATAATTCTAGATTAAGTTTAATATTTTTTTATATTTCTGAATGTATGTGTTAACGGATATTGGATGAGTCATTTCGTGTTATGAATGTTGCTTGTCATTTGTTTTATGTTGTGTCATTTTGTTTTTTTTTTTCACTTTAGTGTATTGGTGCTGAGTAAATTATTTTCAGATATTAATTATCTATTGAATAATTAAATGCCAAAGTTTTTTTTACTTTAAGGCTACGCTTAAGTTACTGTTTTTTCGAGGTTATATACTTATACAAGTTGACTTTTGTCCTACCATAACGTGACCTTAGATGCGTGTCTTATTTAATTAAAGGCGAGTTTATTAATATAATTAACATTATTACAGGGAAGTATTGAATGGTGTAAACTAGCAACTATATAGGTAATGGCATTTGTATGTCGATTCAGAATTCGGTACTGGTGATACATAATTAACTAAGTGACCATTCTCGAAGGGTGTATTGATCGTTACTCATTCTTCATTGTAAACTTTACTAGATTACTACGACAATAATAAAATTACGATCAATACGAAAGTAACTTTGTCTCTTGCACTGTCACACTAGAATTACTTAACCGATTTCAATGAAATTTGGTACAGAGCTAGCCTAGAGCCTGAGAAAGGACATCTAGGATTTTAGGCTATTTTATATCCGGATGCAGGAAGTGGTTACTTCGAGACGCAGCTGGAACCACGGAGACAGCTAGTAGATTATATATTTTTCTGTTTTCTGTCTACGATGGGTTTGTTATGCATCGTACAAAGTACAAAAAAAAATCGTGAAAACCACTCTGCAAATAGAGACTGCCACGATAAGAACTGTAACACAATACAATAAGTATTGCTTATTTAGCGGCGACAAATTTTATATCGCACTTTGATAAGATTTCAACAAGTTTGTGCAAAGGTGTGGCAACATTGTGTTATAACCTGGAATTTTACAATTCGTCGTCAGTCAAATTTGAACCAAAACTGTAAGGGAATAAAGTATAATTTCTCATGATAATAATATGTTTAGGTTTATTAATTGTCTGGTGATTTTCAAAAGAAAGCCCTTAGTATGTTTATTTTAATATTTTTAAATAGTTTTTCAGGGCAGTTGAGTAAGATATACCTAAATGATGACTCAACAAGTCGAAATTTTTATTCCTACATTGAATTATCGTTATTGATTCCTTATCTTTATGGTATTGCATAAGAACAATTTCGGATATCTCAAAAAAGGATATACAACATGTAACTTAATTAACGCACATCCTGAAATTAGTTTGTTCAGAATCGTTTTCTGAATCAATTTATATCATTTTTAATATAGGTAATTTTTTATCCCAAAAATAATTAAAACTACGGAAATTATTGTCATATTAACCCTGTACAGTCAAAACAAATTCAAATAGACCGTAACTCAAAGTAATAAGACTTCGTGTATTGTCGGCTTTTTCCGTAGTTTCGTTATGTTGTGTCGAGTCGAGCGGCGCGCGGCGCGATATTTGCGTGCGTAGTAGTACGACCAAAAAGTTCTCCAAGAATTGGTATAACTAATTTAGTAAATAACAATGCATATACATACATGTTAAAATAAAAATTCAATGTATGTATTATGATTATAACATAATATTCTAATTGGGGTGTTTGAGGGTGTGCGTTAATTACGTTACATGTTGTATAAATGGAAAAACAACCGCTGATGTTAATTTTAATCTTGGTATCTCGAATTCCGCCATGACACAGAACTTTTAATTAAGGAACTAAACGATCCCCGTAAAAGTTATTTTTAATTAATTGTCTTTCAAAGAACGAAGTTTCTTGTTCGTTAATTTAACAAAACTAACTCAGAAGCTCACTTTGTTTCCTTTATATTTCTTGTTTTTAATTAGCACTTGAAACATCTTAGAAGGAAGTAAGTATAGTTTTGTAAACAAATGCTAGACTCGAGTGTGATTATAACTAACGTCAAACAATTTAATAGGACTTGCATTGACTCATTTAAGTGTAATTATTGCATCTTATACATAAGTGGCAATTAAGGTGGATGAATATTTATGCGACCACAACACACCTAACGAAACGAATTTTAGAATTATTCTGAGAAAATCATATGAGGAGTTCTCATAATTACAATAAGACCGCACCGAAGCTTTCGAATCGGAGGATCCCGAGAAATCCTAGATGAAGTCGAATGACGTCATTATATTGGATGAGGTTGACAATGGTGGTGTAAAGGCAATAGAAACGATTTCTTCGTCTTCTATTCCATCAACGATAAATGTGTATCTACCTTGCGTGCGATGTCCTACAATGACGAATCAGTACTTATGACGAGCTTGACTGGTCGTAAGTGCGAGGGGGTTTCCAAATTCTATTTCCTACACCAATTGAATTATTATCACTTTGACATATCATGTCAAAACAAAACAAGCGCGTATGCTAACAAACAAAACGTTTTGCGTTAAGTTTTTAAACAAATTATTATGACTGGCAATTTTGGGGGTTTTGACCCATACGCATGATAATTTTATATACTATTGTCTGAATCATATTTTAATGGTAGATTAGATACTCAGTTACCATGGCAGGCTAGTTTATATCATGCGTGAAGAAGTTCCTACGGGACGCAGGCAAAACGGCGAGTTTAAACTTAGTTAAGAAATAACACGCATCATCTTAAGCATAAAACTTTCAACCCTAAACGGCTTAGAAGTCTATTTTTGCAGTAAAGAGTATAATTGTACAATCCTAAGTCCGTGTTCGCCTTGACTGTGAAACCCGACTTGATCACATTAGTGCACTGCGCAAGTTGCAAAGCTGTATTACCTAGAAAAAACAGCTACTATTGTTTGTTTATGATCTCCCGGTAACCTTCTTAGCTTGGACTTACACATCATCATCCTCTGAGCCTTTTCCCAACTATGTTGGGGTCGGCTTCCAGTCTAACCGGATTCAGCTGAGTACCAGTGCTTTACAAGAAGCGACTGCCTATCTGACCTCCTCAACCCAGTTACCCGGGCAACCCGATACCCCTTGGTTAGACTGGTGTCAGACTTACTGGCTTCTGACTACCCGTAACGACTGCCAAGGATGTTCAATGACAGCCGGGACCTACAGTTTAACGTGCCATCCGAAACACAGTCAATGGTGTCTAAGATATACTTAGAAAGTACATACAAACTTAGAAAAGTTGCATTGGTAATTGCCTGACCTGGGATCGAACCCGCGCCCTCATACTTGAGAGGTTGGTCCTTTACCCACTAGGCCACCACGACTTATTTAAAAATAACTTACATATCTCGTCAAATAACTTGAAGTTAGCCATTTGATCCATTGAATAGTCATTCGTTAAATTTTTCTTACTTCAGAATACCAAAATAATGTCAAGAAAATCTTTATAGTTATCAATTTATCAGCGTAGATTATTTATTGTAGGCGGTTTTTTCCACGGTTTAGAAGTAATATTTCGTAACTTATTTGACATAACCCCTTTTTGTTAGCAGTCAACACTCCAAAAAAATATTTCTTGTCTACTGACAAATTTAAGACAATGTATAAAATGAAAATTATTTGAACAGAAGTTGTGAGGTCGTCTGATAGCTTGTTATTGTGTAGAAATCATTGGCATACAATAATCCGACAGTTGTTTAAACATCCGTTCACAATTATAGACATTTTTCTCGCTACCTTTTATTTACACTTGAAAACTCGATATTAATTTTAAAATACCCACTTACCGCAAATGTCCCATTCTCGTACTTCCAAAGCCAAACTATTGTATTTAATCTTCGTCTTTCAAAAGTTTTCCCAAACTATATTATTGAAGTTAGAATTATCAATAGCTACACTGTTATAAAACATGAGTATCTTTGTCAATTTGAACACAAATCTCACTTCTAACATGGAAGACAGACAGATAAGCAATGATCATGCAAAACTAACCAGGCCAATTATATCACCTATCTTCTGATAAATTAGCTGTACTATCTTGCTTACGATGCTTATTTTATTAAAAAAGGAAGATTGCACGATGGTTTTTCAACTGTATGATGATAAGCAAGATTTGTTTATTTTGGTTCGGTGACATGATGCATGCGTGCGAATTTTATAGATGCAAACATTTTTCGCTTGCTCTGCAAAGGAAAAGGCCCCTGATGATTTTGTCGTACTTAGGAGCCCATGAGGATTTTCCATCCTAAATAAAGCCAGACAATCGAATTCAGAAACTAATATTATAAAGCTGCGGAGTTTATTTAACTCAGGAACGTCTTTATCGAAAAATATTTCAGTGTTAGATAGTCCATTTATCGATGAGGAAGTCACTAGATTGCGCGGATATGTCCATGTCTTCAAACATAAATATATCTGTGTTACGTTCTAAAGGCATGTTTCCCTTTTCCAGGTAACATAAGCGCGGTGTTCACATACAAATGGAAGGGCGAGGAGATCGTGCGCCTGGTGGACAACGGCACCAGGGTCATGATTGGCATCATCAAGGGGAGGACCTTCGCTCACGTCAGCAACAACATTAATAAGTAGGTAGCAACTTAATTATTAATCATATTGTCGTGACGAGTTCCTCCGTTTATCGGAAGTCATGTTAAATTGATGGGTCTCGGCTGATATTTCAACATCGTTGGCAGTTGTCACGGGTAGTCTAGAAGCTAGAAAGTTTGATAACCAGACTTAGGCTGCCTGTCCACCGGAGCGGAGCTAGGCTGCGGAGTGGAGAAACTGAGAAATATTAACCAATAGGATTGCACAAAATCTCCGCTCCTCAATCCTATTGGTTAATATTTCTCAGTTTCTCCACTCCGCAGCCTAGCTCCGCTCCGGTGGACAGGCAGCCTTACCAGGGGTTATTGAGGTTGAGGTCCCAACGTAGTTGGAAAGTCTAGACAGATCACGGTGGTTATAGGTCTGTTCTACAGCACTGTGTTGTTAAGAAAGAAGAAGTTTATACTTCATCACATAAACCAAAGAATTGATGCTGCTGCACACTGATTGTTAAACTGAGACCACTTGACGCCCAACGTTTCGATGTGGTATAGATTTTGACAGTACATATTTTCGCAGTTGAGAAACAAGGCAGAATTTCTCATTGAATAAGTATTACGTGGATTTTTTCGATCCATCTACAAAAATTGCTGATCACTATACTTAGGAAAGTCTTGTTTCACATTGATTTAATATATGATTTTGCCAATATTTTGCTGCGTAATATGATAATCCGTCAACAGATAGTACACTATCTATATAGATATCTCGTATCTTTAGAGATAAATAGATTGTAACTATCTATTTTATCAATGATTTGGATTATCATGTCTTCTATAATCAAATCTATTCTTCAGCCGTTTCATACTTTAGACTCTAAGTCGAATTGATTAAGAGATAAATTCGGTTAATTGGGGATTTCCCAAATTCGCTTTAGGACTTACTTAATGTTAAGATTACTTCATAAACGTAACATCATGTTTTAAATTATATGGTAGATAATGCTGATGTTATTAAATTAAGGGCCGATTTTTCAATGATCTGTTTACCGCCATAATGAATAAAAATACTTAGCGGTTTTACATTTTTTTTTCAAACATTTTTTTGTTTGGAAATTGTCATGTGCCCTAAAAATAGGTATACCATTATCGTTAGATATGTGTTCGTTATTAAATATCTTTCTACTGCAACTACATATGTAACTCAGCACCAAGTTACGCAAATATGTTGACCGGACTATCGTCAGGTATTTAAATACTAGTACAGCCCTCTGCAATCAGAATCAATGATTGCCACGTGTAAGCAGGTTGATACGTCAGATATTCAATATTCATAGTATGTAAATAAAGCAGAATAATTAATATCACATCTATAGTCATCTTTAGAAATAGCAATCATCCCATTTGGTCTAGTTTCTGAACATTTACCACCAGCATAATATGACCTTTAGAAACCCACTGAATTCGTTATCAAAAGGACCTTTTACCAATTTTGCATCATAGGTCAAGATAAACTGGTCGTCTGTAATAGCATTTCGTATGTGCATGTGATGACAGAAGCGGTTGCCAATTCCAAAATAAACAAACATATATTTGAGTCTTTATTTAGTTAGAACTATGTAAATTATTACGGGGAACATGTAGCCATGGTGCCATTTAAAGATTATAAATGTCAGGTATGAAAGCAATGTAAGTCCTAGATTGGTTGATGGCAGAAGGTTTGATGTTCCAAAAGGGCTGAGTTATTTCTAGGTCCATTATTAAATAAAATATGTTTTTGTTTGTGGCATGCGGGACTTAGCTGAAGATCTGAAGAAACGAAGTGACATCTGTCTTTATAGCTTTACAATACAGGGTTCGCTTCATCATCATCATCATCATCTCAGCCATAGGACGTCCACTGGTGAACATAGGCCTCCCCCTTAGATCTCCACAGATGCAGGGTTCGCTTGACTTTATGTAATCTATTGAATTTATGTCGCCAATTTCATCACTACAAGCTGTTGACTTGCATCCGTGCAATATTCAAGGACGTAATTATGCTAATGATTCTCGACCCAAATCAACAAAAAAACGTACGTAGGTTCGTAGTTTTTTTTTTTTTTTAATCCGTCAATGTCACCTAGCCGTATTTAAACTCGGCGCATGTGTTACTGGCCTTAAAACCGTGCTGCACCCTCACACAAACGCAACCACAAAGCATACGCAACGATCATTCATAAAATTGGGTTACTTTTGAAATACTACGACATTACAATGACAAAAAAAGCAGCGCATATTAGCTATTTCCTGTTTAAGGTATGATTCCGAACGACGCTGCACGCAGCAGTGCTGCCGCAGCAGTGCTGCCGCGACACTACTGGTCCCCGTACAATTTCTATTGGCTTATATGAGATTACATTCTGAGCTAGGCAGCAATGACCCGGCAGCAATGTAGCGGCAGCACTGCTGCACGTCAGTGTCGCCCTACCGCCGCGACAGACCAGTAGTGACGCGTCTGCCGCCGCAGCAAGAGTACTTGAATGTTGACACGTAAATTGACAACAAAAGGATGAATTTCTCTGACTCAGACTTCTTCCTCTTCCAACAGTATAAATAAAAGTTGGTCATCAATCGACATCTTGTCAACTCTAAGTAAAATAACGAATACACAACAATGCATCACCACGAACAGAGCGACACTGCCGCGTTGCTCGGAATCAGCGCGGCAGGCAGCACTGCTGGGCAGCACTGCTGCGGCAACACTGCTGCGTGCAGCGTGGTTCGGAATCATACCTTTACTGTAATTCCAATCGATTATTTACGTATTTTATGTCAACCTCCTGAAATATTGCACAAATGCAAATCAACGCCTTGTATAAGTACATACCTACAATTAGAATTTTATGTCGTCAATTGCTTTGAACAATATTAATAGCTTCTTGCTTAATTCAATTTGAGTTCTTTCCCTCAATCGAGTTTACAGGCAGCTAATAATTCTTTGTTTACAAAGAAATTAAACACAGGTTTTCAGTTGCGTCCTGTTAGATTGGAAGCCGATCCCAACATAGTTGGGAAATGGCTCGGCAGATGAACAAAGAACTATTAAAGTAGCTTATACACTTATATTTATGACCATACTTACTTAGCATTTAAAAGTACCACTAACTGACGCATTCTAGAGGTAGTAACAGGTTATTATTAATTATAATTACACACCCACTAGAAGATATTGTTATGTTCGCATGTCACACACATGCAATTCTCAACATTACATCATCAAATCTAGTTTTTCTTTTACCTTATTAATCTATACTAATATTATAAAGAGGAAAACTTTGTTTGTTTGTTTGGTTGTAATGGATAAACTCAAAAACTACTGGACCGATTTTAAATATTCTTTTACCATTAGAAAGCTATATTATCTGCGAGTGACATAGGCTATATTTTATCCCGGTGCGGCCAGTAGCTCCCACGGGACGCGGGTGAAACCGCGGGAAAACGGCTAGTGACTTATATAGTGTACTACATACTGAATACATGAAGTGTGGCGTCATATAAACATTAAAATAACACCTAAAATATGATAATTTTGACTGAAATAAAATATGATATATTTCGCCCAAGATTTTATGCAAAAGAAAAAAGGTTATAAACTTAATTGGTGGATCAATTATAATTAGTGTTCAAGTTTTTAAATGGCATTAAATTTTCTATTATTTTGTTTTCTAATCACATGATTATTTGGTATTAAAATGATAGGTACTTATAGTTGCTAGATGGATCGGTTTAATATTACCACTTAAATAATTTTAAACGGGCTTCGCTATAGTCTGAGGTAATTTGATCCGATTATGCAAAAAGTACACATTTATTCTTTTTTAATTTAGGTGCCTCTAATTAGTACGTTTTTAGATTCGATACCGCATATATATTTTTTATCGATGCGGTATTTCGAGAGGATCTCGAAGACACCGTGACTTTTGATTAAGAATCACTTTGACGAAGAAAATAAAAATATTGGCATTATAGTAGCATGAAAAACCAATACACGTTACTTCATTATTCATATTAATCACTATATTTAATGAACGTTTATCTGTCTGTTCCCGCAGGACGTCTGTGCTGTTCGTGTCGATCTCCTTCATAGTGCTTATGGTGATCTCGCTGGCGTGGCTCGTCTTCTACTACATACAACGCTTCCGATACATACACGCCAAAGACAGACTCTCTGTAAGTTACACTCATAATCTAAGGGTGCATCTACGCTTGCGTATGTTGAGGCACATGCGCAGGTTACATGCCTTTTAAAAACGTGCGGGTCCAGCAACTCGCGCATGTACCAAGGCAAAATACTCACCCCTCTTGTCACTTGCTCCAGCTACATGCACCGTGTAGATGCACCCTAAATAAATAAATAATTTAGAAAGAAAATGTTACCCAACATAAACAATTTTCAATTCTGACTAATATCATAAATGTGAAAGAACTCTGTCTGTCTATGTGCCTTTCAGGTCTTCAACAAATTTAAATAAGTTTCATGGATAGTGTTGCTACTTTATATAAAAACTAGCTTTTGCCCGCGACTTCGTTCGCGTGGAATAGTGATTTTTGGTTTGACCAATAGATGGCGCTATATGTCCGAAATAAATTTTATTTTTATTTTTATATTTTTTTGTAATAAAAACTATCCTATGTCCTTTCTCAAGTTCCAAACTATGTCTGTACCAAATTTCACACAAATCGGTTCAGTAGTATAGGCGTGAAGAAAAGACAGACAGACAGACAGAAAGACAGACAGACAGACAGACAGAGTTACTTTCACATTTATAATATTAGTTAGGATAATATAAATCAACTTTAAATCAGTCAAAATAGTGGAGTTTTAGAAAAACGTGATCAATATGTATGTTGAAATGAAAATAGGTTTTTAAGAATTTACGTCATGATGTTCAATGTATTTATTCGATTCGTCCTTTTTACTTTGACTTTCAGAAAGTCGTTGTTCACGGTCTTAATTATATAGATCCTCGAGTCGAGACGTCAGTCTATTTTGATGATAAATTACTCAATTGATTTTCTTGTTTTTAATTACAGAAACGTCTATGTTGCGCAGCGAAGAAGGCGTTATCCAAAATACCTGTTAAGAGTTTAAAGACTGAAGATAGGGTATGTGACAACTTATTCTCGTGTCATAATAATAACTGAAAATAAGAATGGCGAAAATGGACCCACATGATTTAAAGATCATTCATTTGCAAATCTATATGAATTTAAATAACAAGTTTGGTAGAGGATTATATAAAAAATATTGAGTTTTTAGCTCATGGGAATTAAAAGTTAGAAATAAACTAAATCTATTAAAAATTAGATAACATGCAGTTTGCGAACGCATCGTGTGTCACTGATAACGTTCCTATCTTCATAGTTAATTATTAAGTAGATTCATCGCCGTACACTTGTGAACGTCTACGTTTGGCAGTTATTATTTTCTTGAATTTTTTACTTAAAAAGTAAAATAGAAACAGCAACAATGAATAAGCAAAGTACACATTTAGTAAATAATAATTACAACGCTAGCATGTTGTATTGCTAACCTTTTTTGTGCGAACGCAAATAGGAACGTTTGTGGCTAGAGGCTGCTGTCAGTGCTGGGGCCCGATTCTCCTAAGTTAATAATGTCAAAATCGAATAGAAATCGAGTCGCAATATGATTGCAATAGCAGTTTTTAACCATATCGGGCAGTCTGCTACTAATATAAGACCAATCGTATTCCAACGACATTCGATTGGTTTGCGATTGGTCTGCTATTTTGGTGATTTTGGTCTATACGGTAGTTTGATCTACATTCATTTTGCAATCGTAAATCATTTGCAGACAAAATGATTCATTATTGAATGACAGAAAAGGATAAAAACGTTTATTTCAAAGAAAAAATAGTGGAATGCCACATACGTTTCAATCGTAATCGAGTCGGGATTGGATCTCAGTCGAATGTGAATCGTAGGTCGCTTAAGTAAAATTAGGAGAATCGGGCCCCTGTGTTCTGTCATTCCCATTGACTTCTAAGCTCGATGGTCATTCCATGTTTGGTTTTGTTTTCAACGGCTAACTTGGGATTTGAATGCGATTTTGTGGATTACTTCTTGACGACTTGGCTTTCTATTTGGACTAACTATTCTGCATAACGACTACCGTATTTATCTTTGGATTCCGATTTGCAAGTGATTTGGACTTATTTACCGTGCAAAATGCGTTGTGTCAATTGCCAATTACGCATTGTACGAAGACATCGTGTATTGGATGAAAATGCTCAGATAATTGAGAAAGTGCATTGTACATGGGTCATGCCAGACACCAGAACTATGTTTCTGCGCCAGCTTCATTCTTGGACAATCTTTTAATTAGGTAAATAATATGTTGAAAGGTTGTCTAAAAATGC
Organism: Helicoverpa assulta; assembly: GCA_963856015.1. NCBI lineage: Eukaryota > Metazoa > Arthropoda > Insecta > Lepidoptera > Noctuidae > Helicoverpa > Helicoverpa assulta. The sequence continues at coordinate 7,923,182 of CAWLCW010000027.1, forward strand.
AGCTAGTTCAGAAACAGTGATGGTAGGTATGTAAAAAAACATAAATAGTTGTATTAATAAATACATTATCCTCTTCCTTCTATGTTGTGATAAAAAGTAAATAAAAGATGTTTTTTTAATAATGAGTATATTGTTTCATTTAGTAAACATGTTTTTATGTAATAGTTTAACACCTATATGTTTTTACCCACACTGCTGCTGAGCTACAACGTGACGCCTGCGCTACGTTGTTGCGGCACGCTGCGTTAACGTAACGTAACGTAATAAAATTGTGCGACTTCTCCACTGCGGCGCAGAAGTCGCACAATTGTACATAACTGCAGTAACGCGGTGCATGCGACGGGCACCTGCAGGACTAATGCTGCGTATACATTAACCTTCAAGAGTCAAGGGTGACAAATCAACATCGAGCTTTGCTAGGCTGTGCTATGTTTGGTCAACTAAACAGAGCTTGCCTCGCACAGCGCTGCACAGCATGGTTTGTTTGGATCCTCATTAAAATATTAGAGACGGCCAAGTTAAAAAAACAGCACAGTCCAGCACAGCTCGATGTTGATTTGTCACCCTTCACTGATGCCGTGACAACGCGACGCGACGCCTGCACAACGTAGGTAGTCGCGGCGTCTGCGCTGCCCACACTTTTATCCGATGCCTACGCTGAACAAACAGTGAAGGCGATCTTTAAGACATCGTTCATCTATAGTTTAAAAGTTTAAACCAGGTCACCAAGTGCCTAGTTCACAAATATTCTTTTCGTTTTGAGATTTTTAGGTTATAATCTTCTACCTCGCATAACTTTTTTCTTCCAACTTTTGCAACTCATTATCCATTTGCTTTTTTGTTAGTTTTGTATAGATCTACAAGTAGTACTAAGTTTCAATTATGTACGAATCTTATATCAATGGGTCCCAGTTTACATACAAGTTCGCCATTCTTCTTTATCCATCATCCTTTTTGTCGCCCTACTGCTGGGCCGCGGCCTCCTCTCACACGGAGAAGGATTGAGCGTTAATCACCACGCTTGCTCAATGCAGGTTTGGTGATTTCAGACTTTATAGTCCAGGTTTCCTCGAGATGTTTTCCTTCAGTCATTGGTGCCCAAGATATATGTACTTAAACACAATAAGACATTTTTCTATAAAACAGTAATTAATTAACATTTTAATGTACCGACACAATTCAATATTATGTTTGCAAGTTATTCTTAGAGAAACATAAAAATAAACAATAAGAAGTTGCGAGCTATAAAATGCTTGTTTATACTTGTATTATGTTGTAATATTTTATATAAATAATAAATGTATTTATATTGTTTTCAGGAAGTGCAAGGCGACGGCGAGTGTTGCGCCATCTGTATAGAACCTTACAAAGTGTCTGAAACACTTAGATCTCTTCCTTGTAGGTTAGTAACAAAACTATCAATATACAGGAATAAATTTTATTCAGTGAGTCAACTTATAGTTAAAGAAGTTTTATAGATACATATATTTTTATTTATATATGATAGCGAAAGATATTTTGTAACCGATTGTACGGTCACAGTCGTCATAGTAGGCACGGCGGCAACGCGAAACCGGTTTACTGACGCGAGCGCTGCTCCAAGTGCGTAAGAATAGTTAGTATCCATATTTTGCTGATTTTAGGGCGGATAAAAAAATGTTTTTTTTTACTGATGATGCAGATACGTTCTGTTAATGATTCTGGACCACCAGATTTTGCACTGCTTAAAATTCATTCCTGTATATATAAATATTAATGCCACTTTTCGTTGTAATTTTATAACTAAAGAATGTTTAGACTTTGTTCGGTTTGCACTTTATCGGTCGAGCGGTTCTTCATTTATACTTATACGCAGCGAAGCACATAACGGGCCGCTGGAAAAAAATAATTAAAATTTCAGTATTGCATAATAATTGTAATATTAGCCAAACGCTGATAAGTAACACGATGCTTATCTTAACTATGATAATATTATGTACACCTATAAAAATGAAATTAGATTAGATTTGCATCATAATTAATTTGAAGTTTGTTACAAATATTCATGTTGTTATTCCAATTAGCACCTGCATAGTATACATATATTTAAGCCCATAGTTACTGCAGTCGCTTTATGTAAAACTGGTAACTCAACTGCATCTGGTTAGACCGGAAGCCGACGCCAACATAGTTGGGAAAAGGGTAGGCAGTTGATATGACGTAAATAGTAAAATATATAATGTTATGTAATATATGTAAGTAATGTAATGTTTGTATGTTTTCAGGCACGACTTCCACAAGAACTGCATAGATCCGTGGTTGTTGGAGCACCGTACTTGTCCCATGTGCAAGATGGACATACTCAAGTACTATGGCTTTGTGGTAAGTTTATATTATGTATAGGATGTTATTTAAAATTGACATGAAATGCACTTGGATAAAATGTGAGATGATCTCTTTAGCTCAATATTAATTGTTCAGTCAGTCGCTGTAACATCGAAGAGTCACAAACACATTTACGCATAAACAATAGAAATAAATAAGTATGAAAAGGTAGTTTTAGAATTATTGAAAGCTTTAAAAAATTAATGGACCGACTTTACGCAATCTTTTGCAGATTATATTTTGTTTGATGTAAAGAGGGTTGCTATTGTATTTTAGCGTACTAACTTTATCTGACAATCTTGGCGACCAGCATATTTGCAAAGTCCGGCGCCCCGGGCCGCGGACGTTGAATGTTACCATGGTTCATATAATAAAGTCGCCGTCGCATGACGCTCGAACTATGACGGGCTCTTGTATCTACCTACACTGTCATTCAATAGGACATTATATTTATATTTTCCTTGAATGACTGCTTAGATTTTTATCTTGTAACATTGTGGGACAGTAATAAATATAATTGTCACAGATGTAAGTAGTCATAGATTAAGGCATTATCATATCGGTATGACGTCAAAGGCGCCGGTTTGCGATGGAAAACTGATGTGTAATAACGATTGATTGAGATATTGCATTTTATTGAAGCTCAATTCATTAGGAAGTAGGTATTGTGCCTCGATTGATTTAATAATCGAATATACATATGTTTAATTTTTTTTTTAATGCTTCAATCGTCCGTCTGTGACCAGGCTATATATATACACATATCTCGTGATCAATGATAGATAGACGATAGACGGTTAAAATTTTCAGAGACAATGTATTTCTATAGTCGTTGTTAATTTTAGAATGGTCCCATACAACAAACGTATTTGATTTTGCTTGTTTTTAATTGATAATTGAAATCTTTCATGGACGAGCCCCTCTTGCATCTGACCGGTTTTATATACATAATGGTTTTGCATACTTATAGGTTCTGTCCATGTACTGTATGGCGTAATCTTTTTTGTCTGTCCGTAATGTTTTCCATACTTAATATAATAGGTTATAATAATTTATAATAATGTTGTATGTTTGTCCCCAGTTCACGGGCAGCCAGGAGAGCATCCTACAGCTGGAGGTGGAAGAGGCTCGCAGCCGCGCGCTGTCGCCGGCGCGGAACCGGCATCCGCTCACACTCGTAAATGTTATACATACTTTGTATTTATATGTGTATGCGTGGCTAATATCTATATTATAGAGACTAACCGTCTTACCACAAAAACTTTTAAACGTCAGTTTAAGACTTGTCTAAAAAAATTACAAATTATGACGTTGACATATGGTTCATTTTGCAGCCACAATTTTTTTAGAAAAGTGTAAAACAGGTGGTTAAGTTTTTGTAGTAAGGCCATATGTATTTATTTATTAACCTCTCTTCTTCTACACATAAATAACATAATGCAAATGTTCGTGCACTATAATATGTCGAGATGTCGTGGCCGCAATCAGCCTTGGACACCATTAAATGACATAAGTTTTTTTTTTTCATTTTTTTCTTTTTGCCAAAGTCGGCGACCCGAGCATGATTTCGTCGAGTAAGGTCGCCAGAATAGGACAACGGGTCGCCGAGTTTGTTTTAAACTGGTATTATTGTAGTAAAGCAACGTGATCATAAAATACATTGAAAAATAACATGTCTTAAAGTAGGCAGTTTTTAAGCTTCATCCAAGTAAAAGATAAAAAAAGTAGTTTTTCAATTGTAGCAAGTATAGCTTACGCTAGTAAATATTTGGAACTCATGTACATATCTATTAGGTACCTAATACTAAAACCTTTGCAATCATTTATAATGCATAGTTTCCTAACCGAATTGCCTTTAATATCGTTTATAATCGGTCTACTATATAAAAGCCTTAACCCAATGATTGCGGCACAGTTGACGAGCGACAACTCGTACGAGGAGGCGGGCAGCGAGCGCAGCAGCCGCGCGTCGTCGCCCGACGAGCTCGTGCCGTCCCTCGCCCGCGACGCGCCCAGGCACACACACAACAACAGGTAATGTTGCTAATGATAGATAATTATTTATTCCCACCAAGGACCAAAATGAACCAAAACTAGGCATGTCTGTATGCAGACAATCACAGCAACTAAAAACGCGCGCTTCGGACTTTAGTAAGCTTCTAAAGTCTATATAAATATTAGGAAGAGCATTTTGGATGTAAGGATTTGAATACGAAGTAAATATCGAAGATACTATTAACATTTTTTATCTTCCAGATCGTGCACATCGTCTGCGTCGGGCTCCCCGCGCGCGGAGTCGTCGCGGGCGGAGGCGGGGGCTAGCTCAACCGAGTGAACGTCAGTGATACGCTCAGTGTATGTGTTCATATCCCTAAATACTCAACTGTTAGACAATCCGAACCTCCAGTGACGTGGATGACAAGTGATATTTTTCGTAATTAAGGACCATAGCGTATATGGATATTTGGACTTTTGGATATTCACCGCAACTCCGCCTAGTCAACGAAATAAGTGTTCTTCCTAACGCTTGTGACCTATCCACACTTTTGTAAAATCATTAAACAAACATTTGTTTTTTAAATCAATCAATCGTTGTACTTAATATTGTTTTTGATTGGTTCGTGATCTCATAAGTTAATTGTATCCTATGTTAACCGTGCAGAAACTTTCATCAAGTGTGACTAATGTAGTCGTTGTGGTGGCCCTTAGTTTTGTAATTGTAACTCGCGTTTTGGGATTAAGGGTATCCGTCCATATGATAATAACTAACAAAACAGTTGGTACTGCCTCGCCTGCTCTATTGTGACACTGTATCGAGCCATAACAAGTATACGTGTAGACAAGTGTTAGAATACAGCAGTGTTAACTTTCTACTAAAACGTCTATTGTATGGGCTGCTTTATGAATTTTAGTTGGCAGTCATAAGTTTATGATTTAGAAGTAAGTTTTCCACATTTGTCGGCCATGTGAATAATACTTTAAGCTATAAATGTTCAGTAACTTACATGAAAGACTTATAATCATATTGATGTGTAAAGGGGGCCATAACGCAACCGAATTTGTAGTTAAGCTCACTACACGGTAAAGCCGGCGATCTGTAAACACAATATGGCGACTTGACAGCGTCAGCGACCGTTATTATCATGATAATTTCAAGGGTCGCCAGGTTGTGTCAATAGGTCGCCGGGTTTGGTGTGTAGAGAGCTTAATGTCCATTTGTACTAAATGCGTGGACTATTCGTCTAAAGTTCTTCGGAACATTATAATATACATATTTGGCGTGCCTACTTCCCACAGGTGCAATTTTTGTGAAACTTTTGTTAACATTATATAAACACTAATTTCGTGACTCCGAAAGTATGTAGTTAATAAAATCTAGTCTGAATTAAATCTATTTCGCTTTTAAATACAGTTATTTATGATTAAATAGTTTGATATAATTAGAAATATGAGGTTTTGATTTGAATTGGAGCTGTTTGTTTCTGAAATTATGGTGAACTTGATGACCTACCTCCCCACTCAGAGACATTTAATGGTTACTTAAGCCATTCCTTAGTGAAGGATTTGTATGACATTCCGTCACTAGGGAGTGACTTAAGTTATCATTAAATGTCTCTGAGTGGGGAGGTTAGGAATTTCAGAATTTATTAAGTTCCAAACTTGTTTCAAGTTTAAAAAACCTTGTATAAATGAGAGATAGGCTCGGTGAATCGTATCGTGACAATTTCTCGTAATCAAAAGTATTGTGTTCACCCAAAATTGTATTTAAAAGCGACTTAATTCGTTCAAACTGTCTTTATCTTAATTAAAGAAAAAAATATTTTACGTTAAGGTATTTTAAGTAAGCATTTAAGTTATTATATACGAACATTATGTATGTAGACAGAAGGTACTTAAATCCATTGGATTTTTATATACAACAAGGAGACTGGTATGTACTTTTTAATAATAACAGATGAAAGTGTAAAGATGTTTACATTCCCATTCTTGTTCAATTTCGAGTGTTCGACGCAAACAACGTGTCAACATAAATGTGTTGAAATAAAAACCAATACAGTATTGATATTTGTCTTTTATTACTTATTTACGACTTTATCAACTTGTCGGCGCTGCTGGGGTTAAGCTTAGATGCAATAGATCTTTAGTGTTACTTTAGCTATACGAGATTTCTCTCTCTTTTTGTTTATTCACTCCTGATATTTGAGTTGCTTTAAATTTTGTATTTTAAAACTGGCGTACGACTTCGGCACGTCTGCTTAAATCTTCCACCAGAAAGCTGGAATTATTCCTTTACAAAAAAAACAATGGTATGAGAGATAAAAAATACTTTATTGACTTCTAAACATGACACAGAAACGCCAATACATTATTTACATGAAAATATTAAACCAAATCAATAGTGAATTCAACAACTACGATACTTTTGTAACACACAAACAATAGTTTGAACCTTTATTATGGGACTTTAAAACTATGGAGAAAGATCTTTTTTTTTTCCGACGTCAAAAATCATCAAATGACCCCTCCCGCTGTGGGTTAGCAGCGGTGAGGGAGTGTCACTCTTACTGACTAAAAACCGTCGTGTTCCGTCATAGGCCTTTTATGTACCAGGGCCGCGGTATCTCTTTCGAACAACCCGCAGCCCCGGCAGGCCTTGGCCCTGCTGGGCCCCGCTGGGGATGGAGAAAGATCTCAAATCGACATTTTATCTATTACCACTACCTATTCTATTGATTTGACAATACACTTAGAGTTTTTAAAACTTAGATTATTTAAAAATCACTATTATACAGCTTTATATGAAAGATAAATCCGATTTACCAGATATTATAGTATCTATCATAATGGGAGATAATTTCTATTCTGAATTCGTAAAATTGAAATTCACATTGAATATGAATCCTTTGAACGCTAATATCGCCTAAGAATGGCTTATAGTAACGCGCTATAAAATTCAAAAGGTTACACTTATTTCACATTTTTTAAATAATATACCTATGGGGTAAAAGTTCATTTAAAATTTATCTACAGACAATTAATTTGAAACTAGTAAAGTACAATTTACTAAAGGTACCGTAAGCAACGAAAATCTGCTGCACACAATTAACTAAACATGTTCCTACTGAACATACAAGTTTATGATTTCCACAAAAAAATCTTCATCTTAACATTGCCATACAACCCGTGCCGATAAAGAATGGGATTAGAAATCGCGACAGCTGTATTCACCTCTCGCTCATGTGCTATAGTGTATGAGCGAGAGGTAAATACAGCTGTCGCGATTTCTAATCCCATTCTTTATTGGCACGGGTAGTACATTAGCTATTGATCACATTTACACTGAGAATTGCACCATTTAACCAAAAAAAAAAAAAAACCATTTTCGGTTGTCAAATCGCCGATGTGACCAATGCTCGGCAAGTATACGGCTGCTTGTGGTTTGATCGTTATAGTTAAATAGTACAACTCACCTTTAATATTAAAAAAAAAAAACATTTAGACATAAACCAGACAAAAGCCAAAAAATAAAAAAACATTTTGAGATAAAATACAAACAACTATATACAATATACACTCGTTTAAAATAACATAATTGCGATATATTTCGCTGTTTCGTTAAACAAAAAACTTATCAGTCTTATTATTTACAAAGCTTTACATTATTTACTACATCTTACTTAGTAGGGATCTTATCTAAATTCTATATCAGTAGGAAAAGGTAGTACGGTAGACCGCACATCAGTGGTAACTGTCATGCACCATAACTCAATAGTAATAAGCACGATTTTCCTATAAAACTGTTACCACTGACCTGAAGTTGACTGTACTATCAACCAATGATATTTATGATCCACCACATAATAAGCAAATTTTCAGTGACAATCAAATGCTCATAAGGTGGAAATTCGGTAAGCACTGTAAGAAAGTCTCATCAAATAGGTCATACATTACATTGGTCGGTAGTACATAAACATATTCATGTGAATTTGTGATCAAAGTAAATTATTTTACGCTCTATTTCTTTGTACAAAATATAAATAGATTGTTTTACTTCCTAATTGTTGAACTTTGGGAAAGGTGACACAATTGCAAACTATTATATAACCAATCCGGGTTATAAATAATAAATGTAAGGGCGGGATTTCCTTTGCTCAACATAATTTATATTGCTAAACACTATAATTGGATGACAACACCTTATTTTATATTTTAGTGATTTTTAACAGAATTTAATGAAGAGCCACTAATATATAATATAACACTTGATTATAGAAAATTGAGATAATAGCTGTAATAAAATTTTATTAAACCGACTTTTAAAATTACATTAAGCCAGTTATTACAATACAAAAATAATTCATTATAACCGTGCCTCATTACCATTAAAAGTATTTTATTTAACATTTGAGCAAATAATAATGATTGAATAGACACATGTTTTGAAGCAAACATGGTATTATTAGACATTTATTTAGTTTCGAAAATATATGTTTACTCTTGTGTAAATAACTACTGTAAAACACCGAGAGACTTAAAATTATGCTACAATCTGCACAGTAGGTATATAAGTTTCACATATATTGGGTGATTATATTGCTCAACCGGACAAAAAACTATTGTGTCCTTTGCCAGATTTTATAATTACCGTGCATGCTTATATCAACATCAGACATTTTAACAGGACAGTATGTTCAACTTTACTCGGCGAGTTTAGGAGGGAGTCTGTCAAATGTCACACTTTAGTCTGTGAAGGAGCGCAAATCTTCAATTAACTTTTTATTATAATGCATGTAATGTGTATCCTTTGTTGGAGTTCCTTTTTGAATGAAATAAAATAGTATGAATATGCAAATATTCTTTTTAGATAAAGGCCCTATATAGAAAATAAGTGGTAGTCGGTCCACCTGCACTTATCGACTCTGGTCCATTCTGTAACAGTTACATTTGCTTTACGTAGCTTCAATTTGCTTGCTTTATGTAACTGTTACCAGAATATACCAGCGTCGATAAGCGTTGGTAGACCAGCGTCGCTTTCTTTCTGTATACGACCAAATATAATGTTGTTATCTACTCGAGTTGTGTATCTGTGCGTGGGGTATGGACCTCGATCGCGAAGAACGCGTCGAAGTTGAACTCCGATCATTTGTCCCACAAGCCAGCTTCCTTCATCTTAGTGTGGAAGTACTTCTCTAAAGTGTTCGCGCATCTGATGGGAACAAAAATAGAGTTGCATTAGGAATAATCTACTAAAACATTCTTCTAAGTTTGAGAAATGCTATTCTGAAAAACGGCATCAAAATCAGTTCACCCAAACATGAGATAATCGCATGAGACAAACGTACATACACGTTAGTCTGAGAACCTGCTTTGCCCTGAAACCGGTCGGAAAAAAGAATACTTAATGTGCAAATTTTCAATTACTCGACGGAAAATGGATAAGTATTATATTGAATATAATATAATCACCATTTAGGGTCAATTTTACCGACAGTCTATTATGTAATCGGCCATTTCAACGATAACTTTTTTTGCAATGAATCTAGGACTTTCATGAAGCCTACTTCTCATCCATCCTTATTTTGGAAACAGTATTTTCTCGGCACGGGAAGAAGTCCCCCTGAGACGCGGGTCAAATAAATAATCAAATTTACCTGTAATAATCAGTATCAGGCGAGTTGTAGAGGCGACAGTTAGTGAATATCCTGGTCATGTCGGCTATGAACAGTCGCTTGGACACGTAGTACCGCGCCTTTAGACGCTCGCCCATTGTGCGCAGATCTAAAATATAACGTGATTCGTAGTTCAAGTGAAAAATGAAATAAATTATTACAGTAAATAATATGTGTATAATATGTGTAGTTAGAAATAATAAATTGACTGGGGTATTATATATTTTCTTCTTGATAATGTCATGCAGATAGCAAAAGGACAGCACCGAATAAACATTTATAAATTCAGAAAGGCACAGCTAATTTAAGAAGATTCTTTTTTGCCAATAATATTTTTGTTTACTAATTATTCGCATGAATTTTAATATTAAAATTTTATTTATATACCGATATTACTTACCCATGGGATATTTGATGTGATCATAGTAATCTGGTACTTCAGATTTGTCCACTGGCTTCAAGAACGGCCAAGCGGCTGCGTGGTTCTTTACCTATAAATATACAAAATTTTACTATAATTATTCAATTATTTTATACATAAAAAAACTGTTTGTTTGTTACACTAATATTCTAGAATGGCTAAAGTGATTTTGATGTTTTTTTTTTGGTTTTATAATGTTTGCAGAGGTCCAGGGATCGTTTAATAGGGTATTACATGCATTTTTGAAATATATCTTAAATAAATTCTTTAGTCTTAATATATCTCTAAAAAATTAAAAATATTTTTTTTTCTCACGTTATGTACGAATATAAATTAATTGTTTTATCATAATTTCAAATTTCGCGCGTATTTCGCGAAAACGCGGCACACAACGGACGCCATGATTGTTTTTTGGTCATGACGTCATTACGTTAGTAAACAAACTACAGCTGTCAGTAATACATATTTTGATATGTATTGAAAATTTTAATAATGAGTAATTATGCTCCGTATCGTTGGTGTGTTGTTTCTGAATGTGAGAACACTAGTGTAAAAACACCAGACAAATTATGGATTCAAGTACCAGTGGATATAAATACTGACACTGATATATGACACTTTTGTTTACTACCGTAATGACGTCATTAGCATGGCGGCGACATTTCGTAGTGTTCAAAGACAGATAAAAAAACCTAAAAACTTTAAACTGCAATAAAAAATATATTTATGTACCTTACGAAGTGAAACTAACATTTCCCAATTGCTTTTTGTTGGTATAAAACAAAAATTAATTTTGTATATTGTCTCTGGTAATGTTTAACATGGCAACACCAAATACTTTTAGTATAAAAGCCGTGAACGGTTATTATTTCGCCCCTTTTTTCTTTTCATCTGTGTTAGGAGGCAGACATTATACCTTCCTTGAAGAAATATTAATTACAGGTGCGATTTCTGAAATTGTATTTTTCTTTGCGCCCATATCCTATTCCCAATAGGTTATGGGCCCAGCCATACTGCTTGTTTGAAATAGGTATTGTGCTGTTGTTCCAATATTTATCATGGACCACCTTAAAACGAAGAGAAACATCCAGCCATTCAACGGGGAAAAATACAGCGTGTGGAAGTTCCGAATTCGAGCGCTGCTAACCGAGTTAGACGTCATCAGGGTCGTCGATGAGGTACCTGTGATACGGCTCGAGGCTTGGGAGAAGCAAAACCGAACTGCGAAGAGTGTGATCGTCGAGTATTTGGCAGACTCCTTTCTTAGTTTTGCTAAAGAAGAACTGACCGCCAGAGAAATCTTCCAGAACCTCGACGCTTTGTACGAGAGAAAAAGTTTAGCAACGCAGTTGGCGATACGAAAGAAGTTGCTGAGCTTGAAGCTGCAAGGTGACACTCCACTAGTCAAACACTTCACGATTTTCGACGACTTAATGACGGAGTTATTGTCTGCTGGAGCGAAGCTCGAAGAAACTGACAAGGTTTCTCATTTACTTCTTTCCCTCCCAACTTCATACGATGGCGTCATCACGGCAATCGAAACATTATCAGAGGATAATTTAACGTTGAGTTTTGTGAAAACAAGATTGCTGGATCATGAAGTAAAACTTAAAAATGAGGGTAGTGACACCTCGTCAAAAGTACTTCACGCCCGCACCGAATTCAATGGAAGGCGATTCGATACGAGATCAAACCAGCAGAGTTTTAAGGATACGAAGAAGCTTTCCAAGTGCCACCACTGTGGGCGAAAGGGCCACCTCAAGAGGGACTGTTTTTACTTCAAGCGCCGTAACTACCAACATAAATTTGACCGGACGAATCAACCTAACCTACAGCGAAAACCGGCGGACCGGCCCCGAACTATTCAAGCGGTAGAGCTGACTGAGGGGGCATCCAACTCAAGTGAAGCCACCGGTTTTGCATTCATGTCTGGTAATCATGAAACGAACGACGATGTGAGACAAATAACATTCCTATTGGATTCCGGAGCATCCGACCACATCGTTAACAGGGAAGATCTTTTCAGTAATTATACGACTTTACCCACACCGTTTAAGATTTCAATTGCTAAACACGGTGAATTTATTTCAGCCACCAAACGTGGAACACTGGAAGTGATGAGCGACACAGGCATCCAGGGCACTTTGGAGGACGTGTTGTTCTGTCCCGAGGCGCCACACAACCTGCTATCGGTGTCGAGGATGCAACGTGCTGGGCTGACCATCACCTTCGATCAGCGTGGAACGTATATCAGTAAGGACGATAAAATACTGATGCGAGGTAAGGCAATTAATAATTTAATATCGATAGATTTTAAAATTTGTGTCAATCGGTCTATTTCCCAGTTGTGTAATAGTGATAAAAATAATTACGACTTGTGGCATCAAAGATTAGGTCACATTAGTAAACAAAAGTTTTTAGAATTAAGAAATAATTGTATGACTGACGATGGTAACCTAATTGAATCTGTGACACCTGACGCAACACTATGCGAATCATGCATAAATGGGAAACAAAGTCGGTTGCCATTTAACTCGTGCAAGGATAAAAGGCATATTAAACGACCCTTATTTATTGTGCATACTGATGTTTGTGGGCCAATCACTCCTTCTACAATTGATAATAAGAATTATTTTGTGTTATTTGTGGATCAATTTACTCACTACTGTGTTGTATACCCGATAGCCTATAAATCTGATGTGTTTTCTGCTTTTAAAGATTTTGTTGCAAAGAGTGAGGCAAAATTCAATTTGAAATTGGTTAACTTGTATTGTGATAATGGTCGGGAGTATTTGTCTAGTGAAATGAAAGAGTATTGTGCGTCTCGAGGAATTTCATACCACTTTACTGTGCCGAGAACTCCGCAACAAAATGGAGTTTCGGAACGCATGGTTCGAACAATAGTAGAAAAAGCCCGCACAATGGTTAGTGGTGCAAAATTACCTAAATGTTTTTGGGGTGACGCGGTATTAACCGCTGTATATTTGATAAATATAACGCCTACCCGCGCATTGCAACAAAATAAAACTCCCTATGAAATGTGGCATGATAAAAAGCCTGCTATTAAACATTTAAAGGTTTTTGGTGCTACCGTCTATGTGCATAATAAAATCAGAAAAACTAAGTTTGATGAGAAATCATGGAAGGGTGTTCTTTTAGGATATGTACCGAATGGCTATAGCGTATGGAACGCAGAACATGTAAAATATGAAATAGTGAGGGATGTTATAGTGGATGAAATTAATTTTTTGAAATCTAGGCCTCTGTTGAGACTCGAAGGGAATGAAGTGGAACATTTCCAAAATACTGAACTGACATCAAAGTCAGGGTCAATAACGCCTCAAGGTTGTGAGAGTTCGAAACCTGATAGTGTAAAATCAGGTAGTTTAAAATCAGATACATTGAAATCTGATGAGTCTGTTCCCGGTTGGAAGAATCGTAAGTTAAACGATTCAAATGATATGGTTGAGGCAAATGTTGACAATCAAGCAAGTTCGACTAAAACTTGTAGTACTGAAGTAGATACCGAAAATTCTTGTAAATTGAGAAGGAGTGAGAGGCTAAAAGGTCGTATACCAGTATCTTATAACGAAATTGACGAAGTTTTGTTGTGTGCACAGTCAGTCAGCTGCGAATTACCTACTTCATATAATGATATTAAAAATAGGCATGATAGGCTTCAATGGGAAGGTGCAATAAAAGATGAATTAGATTCACTATTTGATAATAATACTTGGACGCTAGTGCCTAAGCCTGATAATAAAAACATAGTTGACAGCAAATGGGTTTTTAATATTAAAAGGGATGAGTTTGGTAATCCATTAAAATATAAGGCACGTCTTGTTGCCAGGGGCTTTAGTCAGGAATACTTGAGTGATTACAATGAAACTTTTGCCCCAGTTGCTCGTATAGCCAGTTTTAGATTTATGATTAGTTTTGCAAATCAATTTAATTTATTAATACATCATATGGATGTTAAAACAGCATTTTTAAATGGAATTTTGAAGGAAGAAATTTATATGAAAGTACCAGATGGTATTGTTAGTAAAGAAGGTTATGTGTGTAAATTAAATAAAGCTTTATACGGGCTTAAACAGGCTGCCAGGTGTTGGTTTGAATTATTTGACCAATGTCTGAAAGAAAAAGGTTTCGTTAACTCATCGGTAGATAGGTGTATTTATATTTTAAATAACGGTGATATTAATAGGAATATATATGTGCTTTTGTATGTTGACGATTTGGTCCTAGCTTGTGCAGATAGGTCACTACTAGACAGTTTTAAGAGTTATTTAAAGAGTAGATTTAAAATGGTTGACTTTAATGAGATTAAACTATTTCTTGGTATTAAAATAACTCGAAGTAATGACACTATAACTTTAGATCAGAGCTCATATATAAAAACCATTTTAGAGAAATTCGGCATGACTGACTGTAATGAAATCGGCACACCTATGGAGAATAAACCTAACTATGACGCTCTTAACATAGATAGTGAATATAATGCACCTTGCCGTAACCTGATTGGTTGTCTAATGTATGTTATGTTGTGTACACGCCCTGATTTGAGTATTAGTGTTAATATATTGAGCAGATACACTAACAAAAATAATAAGGAGTTGTGGCAAAGTCTTAAAAGAGTGCTTAGGTATTTGAAAGGTACTTTAGAATTAAAACTAACGTATGTAAGGTGTAATAATTTTGAACATGTTTTGTGTGGATATGTAGATTCAGACTGGGGTGGTAACGATGTTAATGATAGAAAAAGTACCTCAGGCTACTTATTTAAATTGTTTGAAAGCTGTACAGTAACCTGGAATACAAAAAGACAATTAACTGTGGCGGCTTCTTCAACTGAGGCCGAGTATATGGCATTGTTTGAAGCTGTAAAAGAGGCATTATGGTTGAAGTCTCTAATAATTAGTTTTAAAATTAATATTGTCAGTCCTATACCTATTTTTGAAGACAATAATGGTTGTATCAGTATAGCAAACAATCCCACAAGCCACAAGAGGTCTAAGCACATTGACATTAAGTACCATTTTTCTAGAGAACAAGTACAAAACAATGTTATTAAATTGTTGTATCTCTCCACAGGTGAACAGATAGCCGATGTATTAACCAAGCCACTGCCTGCTGTTGTTTTTAGACAGTTCAGAGATAAGATGGGTTTATGTTAATAATGTTTTTTTTTTGAGTTATTGTTGAATTGTTGTGTTGTATTTTATGTTGAATTTATGCTTATAATGTTTTTGAGTTATTGTTGTATTTTTGTGTTGTATTTTATGTTGAATTCATGTTATTTTATTTTGATATTTATGATTGATTATTTTATGGTCTGATTAGGTTTTACTGGGTTTTCCTAATCCTTGCAACGAATGTTGGACCATGATTTGATGTAATTTTTCCCAGGCAATACTTGGAAGGTTTTAATGTTCTGGTTAGTCGGAAAACTATGATTGTAAATAGTTTGTAAGTAATTAATTTTTGAGGGGGCGTGTTGGTATAAAACAAAAATTAATTTTGTATATTGTCTCTGGTAATGTTTAACATGGCAACACCAAATACTTTTAGTATAAAAGCCGTGAACGGTTATTATTTCGCCCCTTTTTTCTTTTCATCTGTGTTAGGAGGCAGACATTATACCTTCCTTGAAGAAATATTAATTACAGGTGCGATTTCTGAAATTGTATTTTTCTTTGCGCCCATATCCTATTCCCAATACTTTTCCTCTAAACAATCATTGTAATACACTTTTAATTTTTTTCTCATCTAGACTAAAATACCCTATTAAACGAGAAGCGGTGGTACGAAGTTATGGCCAACTAGTATTAAATAACTAGAGCAGTGCATGTCTTGCAATAGGAGATAGTTCTTGTAAAACTCGATATCGAAATTATACATATATAACTATAACCCGTCCCCACTCCCGCCGTCACTCGCTGACACCTAAAACTGGTTTATTTAGCAAGCTTTCTCGACGACAATAACTTTTGGGGAGTACTAAAGTAGAATCCGTTTATTTTGGTTCCGCCTATATTGACCAACCGTTTATTGTGACATATTTACTACGAAGTTTGGTTTTCATGTGAAATTCTTTATAAAAAAGTCGGATATAATGACTTCGCCTACAGTGACATGTCGCTTCATAATAACCTTGATTGACCTGCATCCTACCTTCAACAATAATCGGGAGAGTCACCCGATATCCGACGAGTTGTTTTAATTCAGAGACAAGATTGCACAAACATGTGTACTTATTGCGTATTATTTCTATTTTATCTCTCTTATGTTTTTGTCTAGTTAAATAAATATGTGTGCATACTGACAAAATGAGGAGATATTTTTTAAACTGCTTTGTGTGACTTATGCTTAGTAAGTCCCATCAATGTCATTATACATGCATTCAGCTGCATGTAAAGTAGAGACGTATGTAAGAGCACAGTTACCGCATGCAGTATGTTCCTGAGGGCGGCGGGGTCGGGCTCCGGCTCGGGCTCGGCGAGGCGCGGGGCGGAGCGCCAGCCCGACTCGCGCAGCCCCGGGATGCACTCCATGGGGATGCTGCGGACCTGCACATGACATGTTTACAATTCAATTAGTTGAATTCAAAAGACTTTTGACCATATAATGATATTGGTTGTTATATTTTTAAATCCATACTGATACATTTAGACCCATTTTCACCTATGACATAAAACTAAGTTTTTTCTTAAAACAACCATTTACTTTCAAAATTGAATATAAAATTCGTAGTTGTCAGTTTATTTAAGAAAATTCATGTATATCATGTCTATATATTTAAACGTGTGTTTTATGTATGTATTTAATTTATGTTTGTGTTCTCGGTAATTTTTGAATTAATAAGCTACTATGCAATATGGTGCCATGGAAAAGATAAAATATTAATTATACTTACGCCTTCTTTGAAACATGTTAATCCAGGATGAATTTTTCTAACGTCTTTTTGTCGCATATCAATCAACTTTTTGACAATCTGAAAACGCATTTATAGTATTAGAAAAATATATTCACTTCAATTGAAATAATTTTTAACTTCCTTAGTAAGGTGACCACGTGGTCATGTGCAGGTATACTCCGGCTTAAGTCACACTTCCCGGTCTTCGATTAGGACGAAATTTTGCTCACGTTCTGAGTTCTGATGACAATACATGACTAGGGTGTTTTTTAGTTTTTTAAAGTATATTTAGAATGAACATACCTCCTTCTGCCTGCGTATGACGCTGGTGAACATGGTGTAGACGATGCGCGGGTTGAGCTCGCAGTGCATGAGCGTGGCGCCCTCGTAGTCCTTGATGTAGCCCTGGTACATCGCCCGCGGCAGCTTGATGTCCTTGCTGAAGCCCTGCTTCTTGAAGTACCCTGCCATGCGAGGAGATGAGTTTGGTTTTTTTTTCATCTACTGCACTTATCTATACTAATATTATAAAGCTGAAGAGTTTGTTTGTTTGTTTGAACGCGCTAATCTCAGGAACTACTGGTCCGATTTGAAAATTTCTTTCAGTGTTAGATAGCCCATTTATCGAGGAAGGCTATAGGCTACTTTTTATCCCGGTACGGGAAGTAGTTCCCACGGGATGCGGGTGAAACCGCTGGCAGAGACTAGTCTTCCATATTTATCTGCCGCCATCGCACAAATAACATTATTTATAACTACATCGACTTTCAGAAAAGCCATCCATGGTTTCTTCGGCTGTCATCTTTCGCTATATCCATCCAGTTTTTGACTAAAGTTTTCCTCACAACACAAAATTATCGAGTAAATATGTTGAAACATTATCAGAGCAAGTATTTAACGAAAAAAAACACATAAAAAAGCTGATGTTATTTTTTTCATTAGCATCAGAACAAGAAAATGGTCTACTCAACTGCTCAGGAATCACAAAACTTTTCCAAAGAACATTTCTGCGCGATGTACAGTCAACTTCAGGTCAGTGGTAACAGTTTTATAGGAAAATCGTACTTATTATTATTGAGTTAAGGTGCATGACAGTTACCACTGATGTGCGGTCTACCGTACATTGCTAATTTCAAAAGTGGTCTAATGTGATAAATTATTCAAATATCATATTAATCAAAATACTTTGACCAATTGAAATATACTTATTCTAAATAGAAGCGAATACTAACCGATGGCGAATTCGTCAGCGAAGGTCAAGAAGTGCAGTATATTGTTGCGGATGTGGTAGTCCTTCAGGTGGTTCATGAGGTGTGTGCCGTAGCCCTTCACCTGCTCGTTAGACGTCACCGCGCAGAACACTATCTCGCTGAAACCCTGAAATGTTCATATTTAATTTATTTTATGTTATAATAGTGAATGTATCTCCATTGTGCTTTAATGAACGCAAGGATTTTGATAGAACTTGGCCGTAATATATATAGCATCAGCACAACATTTTTTTTTTGTCAAGGAGCCGTAAGTAAGCAGTCATCAATAAACAATTGTCTTGTAAAACCACCGCGCAGAAACCCTAAAATACATCTACCATAAAATATCTCACTGACATCCTAAAATAGATACTAATATTATAATAGTGAAAGTTTGTGAGTTTCGAAGTTTGCTTCTCAATTGCGATTGATTGATGTTTTTCTTTATTAGAAAACAGTTGCACTTTTTTGTATGCAAACAAATAAAGCAAGCTTAATATATTTGAAACATACCTGTGCACTGAATGTCCTGAAGCAAATCCCGCCAATAGGCCTGCCTTCCTTGATGAGAGCTAACGTTTTGTGCTTACTGAAAAAAAAAAACAAGTATAAATTTAACATGGTGTCTATTAATAATGCAAGATATCGTGATTTCAGAATATTTAAACTTACGGATCGAACACTAATTGAGAAATATACTCTTTGGTCATCTCGGGCAGCTGATGAGAAAATACGTTGTGAAGACCTGGAATAATAAATTCGTATTAAGACGATTTTTAATACGAGTTGTTGGGGCGACGCCATATTTTTTTTATTACAACACTATTAACTTGTTAAATGCATATTTATGTGTGATTTATTAAGTACTAGCCCTTTTCTCGCGGTTTCACCAGCGTCCCGTGGGAACTACTGCCCGGACCGGGATAAAATATAGGATCTGTCACTTGGAAAGCGTGTAGCTATATAACAGTGAAATAATGTTTAAACTCGGTCCAGTAGTTTTTAAGTTTATCCATTACAAACAACCAAAAATACAAAGTTTTCTTCTTTATAATATAAGTATAGATGTTACCTATAAGCCACAGCATGGTCTGTTTATTAACAGGTCCGGTGAGAGAGTTGCCGATGACATGGAACTCTATCAGCTTGCGTTGTTCCTCCAACTTGGCCGCCTCGTCGCGGGGAGCTTGCATTTGGAATAAAGCCTGAAATGTAAGGAAATATAGTTATTGTAATAACAAGCCATTTTCCCGTGACTTTATTTCATCCCGGGGGAACTTCTTCCCGGATAAAACACCCGGTAATGTAGCTTCAAAACTGAAAGATTATCGGTCAAGTAGTTTCGGAGCCTATTCATGTCAAAGAAACAAATCATAAGATGTACATAAAGGGTGTGTCGTTCACAATCACATTAAATCCTATCGCATATACTTTATGATATTATATGGCGAATTGTAAAAAAAATAACCTAATCCATTCAGTGGTTTAACCACAGGAGTCATTTTTCGTTTTTATTATTTACAACATCATGTGTAAAGCAGAGATAAAGTTAGGAGTATCGAATGTTTTGATCAGTTGACAGCTTTCAAATGAGAATTTCAGTCGTTTGTAATGTCTGACTTTTATATGGTGTTCTAATTTTCGCACATCTTTATTCTATTTACTTTGTTAGAAAAAATATTTTTTTTATTTTTACTATATATTTTTGACATATATTAACCAGTACATTAACGCATTTCATTTAATGTGATTATAAACGACACACCCGATATATTACAATATATCTGTGTACTCTGCTTACATCAGGTCCGCACATATAGTTAGGGTCGGTGATGGTGGCGACGATGTCGGCGACGGTTCTCTCGCTCACGTCGTCGGCGCTGTCGTCAGCGATACGTCGACGTTTGGCCGCTGTACCGATTGACGATTCGTTACTACGTTTGCCACCTTCCGTTTTTATTGTACCTGTGAATGTATTAAACAGAAAATGATTAAGTTAAAAATATCATAAACTAGCTGTCATTTGAGGATAGAGTAGCTAGCTTCCTAACAGTGAAACATTTTTTTCAAATCTGTTCAAAAGACTGAGGTACAATTTCGGAGCTCTTAGGACCGTTTATAACTCAACAAATTTTTGGCTATATACCTATTAGGATTTCGGATTATTCAAAAACTTGACTCTTCCGAAAATAATATCATTAATGGACTGAAAAGTTGACTTATTAAATAATTATTCCAAATGAGAGAATCCCCACGGTTTATTTATGTCCTTTCCGAGGCTCTAGGCTGAATGTAGGCTCTAGTCGTTTTGGACGTGAAAGCTTGACAGACACAAGAATAACTTTAGCATTTCGCTGCTTTGCACGAATAACCGCACAATCCAAAAACACATTTAACAGAGTAGCTATTTGAAAATTAAACAAGATATTTACTGTCGTAACTTTTCATGTTTTTAATCATTAGAAGAGTAGAATATATAAATCGAAAGGACTGATCGAAAGGAAGGAATGAATGTGAGTCTTACTGACCATAAAATACGGACTATTTTGCAAGTGACTGTGTTATAAACCAGTATTTTGGTTTGTGCGGGTATTCACGCAAAGCAGCGATTTATTATATTAGTCAGGATGGTAAAGATCAGGTTCAATCAATGAATATAAAAACGTTTGACGACAAAGAAAAAACTACAACAATTTTATTATGAAACTTACCTGAAGACAGAGTAACTGTAGTGAAACCATCTTTGCTATCGCCTGAAGCTGTAACACGCTCAAACTCGCCTCGTCTACCCGCTGAAAACAAACACAACATGCAGTAGTATAAAAATAATCTATTCTACAATTACAATTTTAACTGTGGTGGGTGTAAAATTTCGTAAATATTATAGGATCGACTGCTTCGTTTTTTCAGAATTAATATATAAAGAAAACTGTTTGAAAATGCAAAATCAGCGAATAGCTCTGCTTTTTACTACTTAATAAATTATAACAACACTATTATTCATCATTTTATATAGATTATAATACTATAATTAGTTACTGCTACCAGTTTCATCCGCGTCCCGTGAGAACTATTTCACACACCCATATAAAACAGCCTCCCTAGATAAATAGGCTATAATATAAGTAAAATAGATAAGCATGTTAAAACTCACGGTTCTTATTATCGAATATGGCTTGCAGGTGGTTGGGCGGGATCTGCTTGAACTCGGGATCCCAGATGGGAGAGTTGGCGCTGAATATCTCCTCTTCCAGCAATGCTAGGAACCGCGGGAAATGGGTCAGGACTAGCACCTGGAAATAGTATTTATTCGATTGAACTTCTATCCACTCCTTGGTTGACGCATCTTTCATTTAATAGTCATAGTATCCAAATAGATAAATCTCAAAGTTTATCATTCCCTTTCCCGAGCCTTTTTCCCACCTATATTGGGGTCAGCATCCAGTCTAACCGTTTACAGCTGAGTACCAGTGTTTTACAAGGATCGACTGCCTGTCTGGCCTCCTCAACCCGGGTAACCTAATACCCCTTGGCAAGACTGGTTGTCAGACTTACTAGCTTCTGACTACACATAACGTCCTTGGCAGTATGTTAAATGACAGCAAGGACCTACAGTTTAACATGCCTAAGGCCGGGTTGTTCGAAGCTCAGTTACGTCAACGTTAGGGTTAAATTCTAGTTACAGTGAAATTAACAGGGTTTAAATTAAAAAAGCGTTGTTGAAGTACCAGTTAGTTTTACAAACGTTAAATTTTCATAATAAAAACGTCGAATTTACTGTAGTCAAAATTGACATCGGTCAAATTTTAACTTTAACTTTACCGTAACGTACGAACAACCGGGCCTAAACACAGTTAATAAGATCATATACTAAGAAAGTAAATACAAACTTAGAAAAGTTGCATTGACCTGACCTGGAATCGAGCCCACACTCATACTTAAAAGAGGTTAAATTTAACATGGTGTACTCTACAAAAAGTTATCCACATACCCTCTTCTCAGGCGGCATCCTGTCCCTCTCAGAATGGCACTTGTCCATGAGCTGTCGGCACACAGACTTGAAGACTGCGCGGAGTAACGTCCTCCCGAAGACCAGGGAAGTGTCGTAGTGAGGGAGGGAATCGCAGAATGCTGGCACGTGGCAGAATACTAGCCATCTGGAGATTGGAAAAAAAGATTTAGAGAGATAGATATACTTCACTCGGTACACCAATTTCCACATTTTTGTTATTAGGAATAATTAATGTAAGTGGTTTTGTCTTGTTTTTTAGGTGATTTGGGTAGGTATCACATGGATAGAGAAGAATTTGAAAACTCTCATTGATTCGGAGATCTGAATCTAATTATCTAATTATGAATATAAGGAAAAAAGGTTCAAAATTAAACTGTTATTGATTTGTTTTGTTTTGAATTTGACAAATGACAGCTATTTTCGGGATATCAATCGCTTTTTACTGCCATTAGCAATATCCGGAGAAACTTAAAAACGCTAAATGCAAAATCGTACCTTGTGTAGTTGATTTGATATGCAGATATGTCTTCAGGATTTGATACTTGCTGAAATTAAATTACAAACAAATATTACATTACAGAGCAAAAAGGTTACAGCGGTTTTAAGCCCCCCTCTAAATATATGATAAAATATTTAATTATAATAATTTTTCAAATTGGTTCAGTACTTTTGGAGCCTTTAATGTTTTTTATAACGTTTCCTTACATACGATTCCTAAAGAAACTCACCAATTTCCTAACGCTGGGCGTCTCAAAGTTCCAATGGTTGAAACAATGGAGGAACATCTTTGCCAAGTCGTACATGGTTTGCCATTCCCTCTGCGGTAGGGTGTTAAACTTGTACAGCACGAAGTTGGTGATGGCCTTCGCTATGGAGGGACGCTCGAAGGGAGGCTGGCCTAGTGGCCCCTCGATCCGGGGGTGGGAACGAGTGAGGATGCATTTGCGGAGTATCTGTGGGGAAAACCTATTATGTAAATATATTTTAAATTGACAAAAAATTAGAAAGAAACAAGTATATTAGTGTGGTATTTTTTGTTGTTGTATTATTCTTTCTTAACAATTGTAAGATAGATTCCTTGTATAATTGATCTTTGAAAAAAATTTCAATGTTTGTTGGACCTTTTTCACATCATCCATCCTTCAACCCTTTTTCCCAACTATGTTGGGGTCGGCTTCCAGTCTAACCGAATGTAGCTGAGTACCAGTGCTTTACAAGAAGCGAGCAAGAAGCCCTGCCTGACCTCCTCCACCCAGTTACCCGGGCAACCCAATACCCCTTTGCCAATACCAATTTTTTAATTTTTTACCCCTGGATTTTTTTCACATCTTAGAACAAAACACAAGTGATAGTTGTCTACAATTACCAAAAAATCTTGTTGTTTAAAAAAATAATAATCAACTTGTCTATTGAGTAACTTATGGTCGCTGCACACAGCGGGCGCGGCGCGGCGGGACGGGACGGCGACGCGACGCTGAGCAGTTGTAAAGTACTAGATATTACGGACGACATCACACAGAGCCGTCCCGCTCGGCGCGACGCGACGCGACGATCTAGTACATTGCGTCGCGTCGCCGTCCCGTCCCGCCGCGCCGCGCCCGCTGTGTGCAGAGACCATTAGTCTTCAAATCTTGGGTCAATTGGTACTAGGTCCAAAATAAAATACTTTACCATATTGATTTGGCAAAGTATCTTAAAATAATAACACTTTCATTTATTGTTAGCAGTACAGTCAACTTCAGGTCAGTGGTAATAGTTTTATAGGAAAATCGTACTTATTACTACTGAGTTAAGGTGCATGACAGTTACCACTGATGTGCAGTTTACTGTACATAGCTTGATATAAAACATCGGTGACGTCATATTTCATATTTTCATACAAATTGCATAGAAAGTAACCTTTTTTGTCAGTTAATTAAAGTATTGAATTTGACTACATAGTTGTCAAATACCCAATTTAGAATATAGAACATAATTCTACAAATGTATAAAGTAGGTTAATAAAACCAGTAATTACCTTAAACAAATAGTAGTAAACCCGCTTGGTATCATGGTCATCCTCTCTGTGCATAGACATGAAGATGTTCTCCACATCTACCACGGCTCCCAGCAGTCGGTTCACCTCCGCCACTGGCAGCCCTTGCAGTTGGGTCACATGTTTCTCTGGAAATGTTTGTTTGTTGTAGTGACTGCTTTTCTGGAGGAGAGCTTGTCTGGATGGATAGGCAACATTGGACGAGGCCTTTGCTAGAAGGCACTCTGAATTAAGAGATACTATTTAAAATTAAAATAAAACAAATCTTTTGTAAACAACAATTGGTAAAAATTCAAAAATAAATGCTTATTATTATTATTGTAGTGACTGCTTTTAATGGATCATGAAACTGGGAAACAGTCAAAGTCAAAGTGAATTTAATTTGGCCCTTTATGTCAAAAGTCAAACTTTATAGCAATGGGTATTAACCATACAGCAAGAGTTGCAATTGCTACTGGAGCCTGCTTAATTCACAATAGGTAAGTAAGAACTCTACTTTTTACGACTTATGGAGCCGTAGCCCCATTTTTAGAAATTCTTACTTTAACCAACTCATGCCGGTAAATCCTAAGACTTACTCTAACTATTAAGATTTACTATAGTTTGAGCTTTTACAGTAACATACATATAAAACATGCCATACTTCTTCTGCAAGTAATAAACATTTATTAAAAATACAAACCTAATACATGGGTGCAATTCCGACAAGGATCATTGAAGCTGGCTAGAGGCTGGTTGTCTGCCCGAGGGTTTCCTTTCACTGTCTGCTGAGGAGCCGGCGTCTTCCAGCCATTACATGAGCAGTCTGGTGTCTGACGGACAATAGATGAGGTAAGATTTCAGTTTTCAGAAGTTTAAATGAAGTAAAATTCTGTTGAATTAATTACAGCTTGCAATCAATGATGGATTGTACAATTGATAAAATACGAGAATTGCAGCAAAAAAGGGGGTTAAGAAAGAACATTTTTTGTTTGTGTAAATCGTTTGACATGTGTTACTTGTTATTATTACCTACTTCAACAGTGTTTATGCTCATTTATGCAAAATTAATTTAGGTTTTTAGAACATAACAAATCCAGGTCAAATTATTAGCATTTTATTTGCAACAACGATAAGTATATAAATGTTTTTAAAAATACATTTACTAAATCAGAAATCTAGGACAAAAGGCACTTCAAAATTGTATGTAGAACTTTTCTAGAACAATTGGTTTCAAACAACAAGTTACCTGGCATTCTGAGTAAATAGCGAGTTTGAGTAACTTCTTATTATGTGGCCAATTGTAGACTTGTTGCTTTCTCTGCTGTATGCGTTGAAGGTTTGATTGCCTGGAGGCCTGGCCTTCACTGCCAGCTGGCGTGGCAGCATTGCTTGAGGACGCATCGTCGGCATTTACACTTGATGTGGCTAAAACATAAGAATTTTGATTGCAACTCCGTAAATTGGTATACAATGTTCTAATTAAGTGCTTTTTTGGGGTGTAACATGACTGCAGTAGCTACAGAAAAGTTCTAAAGATTAAGTTTAGAATCAAAATGTAGAAACCCTGTTTTAAAATTTACAAATCTGTTACCAGAAGTTATTGTATATAGACGAAACTTCTACAAGTTGCACACCGTAATTGAACATGAGATATTCGAAAAATTACTATTACTTACCGGCTGTAATTTACTATATAATAAATTGTTTGTTGTTATTATATAATTGCAAATTGTTTATTTACCTTCGTGCCCGTGTGTTTGCGAAGAATCTGCTTCAGTGCTTGTCAAAGCTATGTCCGCAATTTCGTCGTTGAGTTGAGAAGACATAATAAATGCTTCGTGGCTTTATGCCTGCTAAGGCCGTTACGATTTTAACGTTGTTTATAGCGAAAACATTGCCACGGATTTCATTTTCACTATTTTATTGATTCTATTTCTCGAAAATCCTAATGTTTGACGTTTGTTATCTGTGAAAGTTTGCGGGCGCGGCGGAACCTTCACAGATAAAAAATGCGATGAAATTTTCGGCCCGGGAATGATGACATAGACTAAAATGGCAGATAAATCGACTAAACTGGTGTCGCACCTCTATTATTTGTGACGTCAAGAATGTGTAGCGGGAAAATAAAAGCGCGAGATTTGAAATAAAAATCGTAAAGTATTTTTTATTTTAAGAAATAAAAATGGATATTGCTTAAGATACTATAAAATAATTAGCTTAACGTCATATAAAATTCAAATCCTCTATAGGATTATAATTTAAAGTTAATGAAGAAAAAATGCTGATACAAATGGAAACTTATCATAATAATTAATAGATTATTAATTATACTTTTCTTAAGCTTTTCCTTTATTTTCTTTTGTTCCGAGATGCTATACAAAATCTGGATACCAAAGCAAAATATAAATGCATATATTCTTCTCTAGATACGGTTCTCTATCCTGGAAGTTTCAGTACAGCTGTATCAGTGCGCGCGAGAATCCGGTTGAATCGGACATGTTCTCTGTGGGTTAGAATAATACCAACTTTTCGTAATATCATTCTGTACGATGATAGTAAACGTATGTTTACAAATAACTATAAATTACAATAAATAAAATAAGAACAATATTTAGTGAATAAAAAGTAGACAATAAGTGTTTTTTTTTCTAAAATAGTTTTTAAAAAGAGCGATTTCAAAAATGGAATCAAAATTATTTTTGCGTGGGAACGAGACTTATGACGATTTTTTTAATCGGTGCAATAATTTGTCGCATTTCGATTGTAGTGAGGAAGAAATGCTATGGTGGTTGATGGGGTCTAGACGTTTACCTTTGAAGGAAATAGTACCTATTAGTGTTATTTTAGTGGTAATATTCCTGACTGGTGTGATTGGCAATGCGTGCGTTTGTGTGGTGATAGTGAAGCACCCGGGCTTGCATACGGCGACTAATTATTATCTTTTCAGTTTGGCTGTTAGTGATCTGTTGCTTCTGTTGTTTGGTAAGAAGCAATTTCTTTTATGGATTAATTTATTATAAATACTTAATTAATTGTATCTGAAGTCAATTTGAAGAGTACCTAGATAGATGTTTATATTGTAAAAAAAGTGAAAATTTTTGCTGCAGTTTTGCTTTTTTTCACATTGACAGCATTTTTTTTCCATCAGGCCAAGTGTGCCCTGGGGCCCGATTCTCCTAAGTTAATAATGTCAAAATTGAATAGAAATCGAATCGCAATACGATTGCAATAGCAGTTTTAACCATATCGGGCAATCTGCTACTAATATACCTAAGACCAATCGTATTCCAACGACATTCGATTGGTTTGCGATTGGTCTGCTATTTTGGTGATTTTGGTCTATACGGTAGTTTGCTCTACAACCATATTGCAATCGTAAATTATTTGTAGACAAAATGATTTATTTTAAATGACAGAAAAGGATAAAAACGTTTATTTCAAAGAAAAAATAGCGGAATGCCACATACGCTTCAATCGTAATCGAGTCGGGATTGGATCGCAGTCGAATGTGAATCGTATGTTGCTTAAGTAAAATTAGGAGAATCGGGCCCCTGATCGTTTTATGGAAAAACGACTGATCTGATAAAGATGAAATGTTAATTTGACGATAGCTACATGGTTACAAATCTGAAAAATAATAATGTATAAGTAAGTACCTACCTATAGTAGGGGTTTTTTAAGTCTGTTGAATTCTGACTGTGTTTGTTTAAGGGTATGCGTTTGTATCACCATCAGACTTTTATAGGAAGCAATGCCTCCTCTTCACATAGAAGGATCTCACACGCGGAAAACCGCTAAATGAATGACAAAGTTAACCTACATTGCACATTGCTTTCACCATCATCTTCTGGCATGAACCAAAACATAGACAATTTTATGATTTACGACTAAAATCAGTCGGTTTTATCATCCATTATGAAGGAAGGTGTTTACGTTACTTGAATGTTAAAGATTAATTACCTACTGCCACAACCACCATTGTCTTATTTTATTTTATTGAATAAAGCAACGTAGTCCTTCAAGTACCTAGCTACTTATTCATTAAGGCGCTTTCACGCATGCACATTTTTGTCTTGTCTTAGCAAAACCGAGTGCTTATGCACTACATAATATTTTGAGCGTTCATGTCAGTGGCGGCGTAGCATCGGGTGGCATCCGGGGCGGACTAAATATTGAGCACCCCCCAAAAAACAAAACGACAAAATATAATATCGTAGGAAAAAAAACGTGTAGAAATCATTCATGGTGCTTATCTCTAAGTTTAACATTAAGAAACCCGAGACAGATCACTACAAAGTTGTAAAGCGCTAGCGAATTGAGTCCGAAATTTTTGAGTTTTGGGACACAAAAGTCATCCACCGCTCACAAATAGCGCCCTATCAGCTTAGTAATATCCACCGCAAAGTGAATTTACTAACGGTTGGTTTGAGGACTCTCAAATTTAACTCAGAATTAAGCACAAATAAAAAGAAACCGTGACTGAAGCGAGCGTCAGTTATTTTTGCTGCTTTGGTGCTTTAACTTTTTGTTAGATTGGGGACTCAAAAAGTAAGCGTAGAATAAACCAGAAATTAATTAAAAAAAAATTCTAACTTTGAGAAATTAATTTAAGTAATCAGGTAAAAGCAAAAAGACAAGAGAGGGGTGACAGTCGGACTGAGAGGGGTGTCACCCCTCTTCAGACAGTCCAGTGACTTGTCCCATCTGCCCGCGCCATCCTGGTCATGCAGATATGTGCCGACCTAGATGGCACCCTCCCAGATGTGGTACCCGGGGCGGACCGCCCCCCCCCGAGGCCGCCTTACGCCACTACTGCTTCATGTTATCTTTTAGTTTGACACCCGTTGTTGTCAATAATTTACCGCCCGTACGAACCGAGCAAAAAATTCGCTGGTGTGAAAACGCTGTTACGGATAACCTAGATTTTAAAAAAATATATGAAAACGAATATCTCTTACTTTTACCATTACTTTTTCTTCATTTTATCAAGCGGGGTGTAAATCACCTGAAGAATCCTTGCGTAAGATTCTCTCAATTTTACCTGACTGCCTCCAAAGTGGATTTTTTTTAACAAAGACTGCTACTTGGCCGCTTTAAGTGCCTCTCAGGTTCTGTTATTACCTATTTTCTTCTTATTCACTTTAAGTAACATTACAAGTAAAAAACAAGATGACAGGTGGTCCCAATTTCCAGCTAAATGTGAATAGATTAGGTACAATAGCAGCCTGAACATATCCTTTTGAGAACGTTCAGTAGCTTGTAAGGTAGATATGTATGTACCATGGAAAACAAAATTACTAGCGGAGATGCTATAACGGAAAATCTCCTAAGAAAGTAGCTTACCAAATTGCGGGTGTTCAGGGAACGAGGAACGTTATTTTGTCGATATACGCCTCCTATGGAGCAAGCCCATTTTTTGTTAGGTATGCCAAAAATCATTAACTCGAGATGTGCTAAAGAACGCCTCGTTAGTTCAGTAATAACTGATCTTTTGGATCATTCCCAGGCAGCTACTTATTTCCTGACTCCGTGTTATGTACCTATTAAATGTGTAGTAAATATTGTATAGGACATAAAAGGTAGCAATGTATAAAGTGAACTGAACTAATGAATTTAAATTACACCGATCCGCCCCCATTAACAAGGACTCATTGGGGATTCATAAATTCGGCTCAGATAGAATATAGTTTTATGTAAGTGCCGATCTGGGTAGCAGAAATCCGTATCAACATCGCCCAAGGGATCATTATATGATATGGATCATTTCCCAAACCCGTTAGTTTTGGATACCTAAAATTTGTCAAGATTTAAACTATTTTAGGGATACTAGGTCCTATTTTAGGTCTTTGAACTCGCTCTAGAAATATTTTATACCTGAAAATGAAAGTGGGTTTGATTAACAATACCTAGGACCTTTTTTTATTTCTTTTTTTTCCGACGTCAAAACCCTACCTACCTAAAAATTAGCCCATTGTACAGAGTTATGCATTCGCTTAACGACGTGGTAATGGAATCCGTTAAACTAATGTAACTTATTTATTTTCTCCATTACCGTTACCTGCTTTAACCAATAGATTTTTGAGGTATTATTTGTTGATTTTTTTAGATAACACTCAAATAAATACTAAGAGCGATTTCTAAAAGTATGAAGGTATTACAGAGTATTAGAAAATCATTTTTCATGACATAGTTTAAATAACTAAGTAGTAGATCTTTTGGACCATGATAGTTAGACACTTATCAAACCAGCGGCAGCCAAAAAATAGCGGAATGTCACATACGCTTCAACCGTAACTGAGTCGGGATTGGATCTCAGTCGGATGTGAATCGTATGTCACTTGAGTAAAATTAGTAGAATCGGGCCCCAGTTTCTATGCCATACGCAAGTGAAGGTAGCTTCTAGAAACGTCACTGGCGCCAGAAAGCTTCATTAATAACTATTCTTTTACGTAAAGCGTAGTAACCATAAACAAACCTCCCCTCTCTTGCATAAGGTTTTATTATAGGTAAAGGCAAGGAATATTTAAAGGGAGATTATCGCAGTTTCCACGACGCTACCCCTAGAATTCATTGTAATATAATAAAACGCTTTTTGTCGTTTAGAGCTTTTCTATTTTTCTCCAGTAATATTATAGGAGTGCCTAATATTCTGGACAGGCTTACCTACCGCCATTAATAGAACAAAAATCCAGGCCACAAACGAAATTATGCCCTATATAAAAATACCGAATTACTCTCCGACCTTCAATTCCTTTTTCATCGAATTCAATTGTCGCGGACGAGACAGTATTTGCAAGCCATTTCTTTAACTTCACGGTACAAAATGTTTTCTAGGAATGTCTAAACAGGCTTAACTTTAACCAACCGCCGAAAAACGGTCATGTTTTACGCAGGTGTAGGCTAATCTTTGTAATTAATGTATAACGTTAAGTGGGGTACAGTTAGAAGATAAAGGGTTGTTTGTAGATGAGATTTCTAGGTACATACATGTAGTTATCTATATAATACGCATGTGTGATCTCTAGAAAATTATTGGTCTAGCCTTTACCCAGCATAGTTGGGGTCAAGCAATTAATGTTTAATAAAATATCTTTGTGGTGTCAGGTTGTACATGATAAGTCCAAAACTCTGAAATTAAAGTGCCAATGTTCTTTTAAAAGTATAACAAAAATACTATTAAACGGATTTAATATAAATCGAATGGATCAGTTGATGTTTTTTGTGTTAAAGTTGTAGACGTAAAAGAAAGCTGAAACATGGTCCAGCTTCGGTATTGAAAAGTTATATTGATACAAAAAGCGGATGAAATCTAAATTGATACAAAATTATTTATTAAACATGAGACTTAATACCTGTTACTTGTTAGTGTACGTATTTGTGGCCACAGATGTGTGTTCATAAACAAAAACAATAATTTTGGTAAAAGGTAGGTCATAAAATAACTACCATAAGTGAAGTATCGTAAATGTAGTTGACAGATAGCTCAGAACATATCACACGTAATAAGTGAATGGATAGGCAAACCAATTCAGAAATCCGATCCAATTAATTAACAGAAGCTCGGCAGGCTAACGAAAAAAGACAAAAAAATAGATTATAGGCTCTACTGTTTGATACGTAGTGACGAGGTAATTACGACCATAGTGCTAGCATATAAGTAAAGGCAATTAGATATGGCAACACATTTCAAAATGATGAGGGACCAGTTGGGTTGCCCCGGTCACTGGGTTGAGGAGGTCAGATAGGCAGTCGCTCCTTGTAAAACGCTGGTACTCAGCTGCGACCGGTTAGACTGGAAGCCGACCCCAACATAGTTGAGAAAAAAGGCTTTTGAAATTGGGCAGTCGAAGAATATAGGTATGATTTTTCGAGATTTCAGAATTACTCTGAAGTTATTGCCTCAGAAAACTGTTATTACCATAGAAACAAAATATTACTCTTATTTAGGATATTGGGAATTCGTCGAATTCGGGGAATGAGGAATCTCAGCTTGAAGGGATAAACGAGTACTTACTCATAAAATGTCATATTATAATGATGGGTAGGGAAGTTCCAAGTTAATTTGCATTACTACGTATTTTAGTTCCAGTTTGATTTGCATTAAAGTAGGTAACATAGAATTCTGTCTTTCCATTTTCGTTATGTAATATTCATAAGTAACGAATGTCTGGTTATTTATTCATAACAGCCCAAAACCGAGATTAATGAATTTAGTTTTTAGAAAGGAAATCTAAATTGAACACTATTAGTTTGACCGCAATTTTAATCAACTTTGATGCTGCGAAATTATGAACGGTCCAATTAAGGTCTTCTAATAATAATATTTTAGCTTATAATTTCGGTTTAAAATTACTAGTAAAATATAATAAAATTGACCTCTGTAATAATGAATCTGCTTAGGAACGGGAATTTGTTTAACTTTTAAAAAATTAAACTTATACATTTTTGGTTCTTTCAGAAAAAAAGTCAGCATTTCTTACAGTATAGCTTTTTATTTTTAGAACAAACTGACTTTACATATTTATTTTTGGACCTCTCCGAAATGATATACTTTTACTTGTGAAAGAATTTATTTTTAAACTGCCAGCGTATTACTGTGGGCTTCATTTTATTAATATCTTACATCAAAATTGACTTCATGCGGTCAGGTGGAATTATGTATTTCAGGCTTCTTTTGATAAAATGAGTTTTTATCTTTTGAGGTTGATATAATGAATGCCAACCGATTTTAATTAGGTACGGTTTTCAACAAAATTGGAGTTGTTCCTAGGAAATTTAAGGTTAATTGTATAATAGAGGTACATATTCCACTCTCATCTATGGGTCAAATACTGGTATGGTACTCATCTGCATCCGGTTAGACTGGAAGCGGACCCCAACACAGTTACGAAAAGACTAGGCTTCTCGCACCTGAATACAAAGTAGCCTCAGGCTCAAGGCTAGTTGTGTCCTTAGGTACATTAGTAGTTTCCGAAAGGACAGAGTTACATTTATAGTATTATGTAAAATTAGCAACACTTACGTACAGATACAGAACAAAAATAGAAGTAAATATGACAAAGGCGTATTAGTTTTTTTAATATGTTAAGGTGCAGTCCAACCGGCCTGAATAGTTACCTATTTATTATTGTATAGTTTGAAAATCTATAACAAGCATTTTACGACACCTTAGGTACCTACCTTTATTTCGTAAAAGGTTTTCAGTCTATTCCGAAGTTTGAAAGTCGTTATTTTTCTCAACGGAATTTCTTTTCCATTTAAGTTTTAATCTTTTCATCGTTTATCCTCGTGTTAGGTACATCAAAGTCGTGTTGTTTTCAACAAACAATGTTTGATTCTATAAAGTTTGTTTTTGGGCTTAATTTTGCTCACACAACTTGTTGAGCTTGTGTTTGTGACGTTATGAAAACCGGGGTGAAAGAGTGCCAGCTAATTTACTGGTAAAGTTATGACTTTCACATTTTATCGTGTGTGGAAATGAGCCGTAGCTATAACCTACCTAATGCAAGTTATATTTTAAAGTATTGGTTAAAATGAAATGGTTCTACCAACCAAGATATTAGGTATAGATTGTATCCTATGTCTGTCTTTGGCGATTCATACTAATTGGCAGTGAAGCGGATCTCTTGTTTTTATAAATTCTATGAAATCCATGTGAACCTTTCAATGCGACAACCGTCCGCCCGGACGGGATAGCGCTACGGAATTCGCTACGAAACTTCATGTGTGAATTGTCTATCTCCTTTTAAGATTTCCAAGGACCCACAAAATGGAAGTTACCCGTAAAATTTTATTAAAGTAGTAAAGCAGACCTAAATAAATCTTATTTTACTGTTTCGATACGTTATTTGGATATTTTATTTAGACTTTCAGTTAGATTTGTCTGACATTCATGAGTGTCTTGGAAAAATTGTTATTCATTGATCCGTATAAATGTTCCAATCACTATCAACCCGTATGATGTCGCAGAGGGTAAGTATAAACCTTAGAAGTAATCAATTTGTTAGTAGGGTCCGGTAATCTTTATTGACTAGCCACTAGTGATGTGGCGTGTTGCGAACGTCTATCGATACTTGAAACGATGATCTTTTTTTGTAATTTGACACTAAGGAAAGTGTAGTTCGCGATGCAGATTTAATAGTGAAATACTAGCTGCTTCGAAAAATCATACATGAGTTCCGAGGTAACCGAGATCAACAATACTATGACAATCCAAATAACGTGACTTTCTATTGATAAAGAATGATCTAAATCTGGAAACAACCCCTAAGAATCTCAGAAGGTTTACTATAGTATATATAAATTATAGAACAATAGAAATTCAGGGGATAGGTGAGCTGTAGGTTATTTATAATTTTGGTTTAAGATTAATTAATTCTTGAAGATACTACAGCGAAGATATGACGTAGTGTGGTTAAAATTCCTTAGAATTTACGCATTATGAAATACTAAGAAATAATATTCTAGAGATGAAGTAAGTTTGATATTGACATAGACATTGGAATTGAAAAACATGTTAAGAACTTCCACAGAACAAGATATTCCTAATTAAAACTTAATTATTATGCTGTTTTTAGTTTACTTAAGCTTTACACGATAACTGTATTTGAATTTGACATATCTAACTGCGAATTTCTGTACCCTATCTGACCGTGGTTTTGCGATTAGAGGTCAAACTTTGTGATTCTAACAATCTAGTTTTTAACAATCCTGGACCATTTTATCGTCATGAATTACAGTCGTAGTCACACCACTAGTGATGAATTTCGTAGCGTTAAGTAATTTTAATGTGTTGTTGCCATTGTTTCGCAACCTCAGTGTTAGGTGACGTGACCAGAGTTTAAGTGCTCAAGTAATGACCCTTTATGTTTCAGTACTTTCAGTAATTTATTAGCGGTTTCGCTTTCACTGTCTTAAGAATTGGGATGAGTCAGTTCTTGAGATGAAAAATTCTAATTTATCATTTCTAATAAATATCCTTTTTAGGGTTCCGTACCCAAAGGGTAAAACG
Source organism: Helicoverpa assulta (assembly GCA_963856015.1). Lineage (NCBI taxonomy): Eukaryota > Metazoa > Arthropoda > Insecta > Lepidoptera > Noctuidae > Helicoverpa > Helicoverpa assulta. Next base: position 7,958,843 of record CAWLCW010000027.1, read on the forward strand.
GGACCCTATTGTTTTCGCTCCTCTGTCCGTCCGTCCGTTCGTCCGTCCGTCTGTCACCAGGCTGTATCTCATGAACCGTGATAGTTAGAGAGTTAAAATTTTCACAGATGATGTATTTCTGTTGCCGCTAGAACAACAAATACTGAAAACTAGAATAAAATAAATATTTCGGGGGGCTCCCATACAACTTGATTTTTTTGCTCAGTTTTGCTCGATATCCATAAATATATATATATATATAGAATATTAGTTTGGATGGTACGGAACCCTACGTGCGCGAGTCCGACTCGCACTTGGCCGGTTTTTTTCATTACTGAAATTAGTAGGATATTGTCGTACCTATTGGAGTTATGATGTGATTTAAGTATCGTAGTAACGATGTAGTAACATAATGTATCACCGCAGGGGTTTAAGTACATGCTCAGGAAGAAATTAAGTGGTAACAACATGAACGTAAATACTTACATGTTTTAGTAGGCTTTTTATTATGAACATTTTCTATTTATAATGAACACGTTTTTTTTTGCGGATACAACAAAAAGTTTCATATTTGTGGTGTACAGTTTTATAGTAACGTCGATATTTAATAGATAACGTTTACCTAGGTATAGCTTTTTTTCTGCAAGTGGACCATAAACGATACCAGTGGCCTGCACTGTTTATATTTAAAAAAATAAAACCGGCCAAGTGCGAGCGAACTCGTGTACGATAGGTCCCGTAGCTTCCAATTTTGATGGGAGTCTCAACCCTAAAATATTTTTATGTATTTCTATTTTGCAGCATTATTTTGTTATACCGGCAACAGAAATACGTACTGTGATCAGCTGTCGCACTATCACGGTTCATGACATGGCTTCGTTGCACAATAATCGAACAGCATAACACCGAGTGTTCCTAACAACATATTTAACCTTGCGTTATATTTATGGCGTTTTAGGGTTGGACCACATCTGGCAGCACGGAATCGCCTTTTTCCGTCGCCCTTTCTCTTTCTGTCTCCTAGAACTGCCATTTGCTAGACCGAGACAGAAAGCATAATGCGATAGCACGCGGCGGAATCCTCGAGGCGATCGGCATCACGGACAAAATGCAATGGTCGGTAGGGAGACTCCGGAACCAATCTTTTCACCAGTTTACAGTGTCCGTTTCACCAGTTCGCAGTATGCTGTCGCATGCGTTCGCAGCGGCAGCATACTGCAGCACGTGGTAGCACAGGCGGAACAGACAGATGTGGTCCAACCCTTAGGAGCCGCTCCTAAATGGTGTACTAAAACCTTGTGCAAAAGCAATAACCACATACAAACACCATAATATTATATTACATGCTCGTTACTGTGTCTCGTAATAACAGTTTCTGCCGGGAAAATATAGGATGCATTTAGCTAGCTAACTTTAAACCTTGTACTGGCTTTTTTCTTTGTAATTAGATGTTATAAAGGGCTTGTTATACTCATGATGTTTTGTAAGAGTAATTGGGGTGTATGTTAGGTTATACTTTGTTATCTACCATTGAAAAGCTAAGACTTATCTAAAAGCTAGCTTCGTCCTAATTGGGTAGCTTCGTGAGAGGGAAAAATGAAGAAATGTTTTAGAACTTTGAAGATTTTAAAGAAAATTTTTATAGGGGCGATGCGTCTTTTAGTCAAATATTATTGGGTGAGCTTAAGATGTAAGATGTTGAGCTAAGTTTGAGAGTAACCTAACGTGGGCGTATGTCAATAACTAATTATTTTGTGACTGATGTAAGGATTACATTGAATTTTGAATTTAGTCTCAGAAATTAAGTTTGACTTAGGTGCCGCTGTGCCAGCTGCTATTGATATTTTCTTCATTATAATACTAGCTGGTCATCAAGGTTTTACTCACTTTCCGAGGGAATTACTTTCTGTTCCCGGATAAGAAGCGTCTATGTCGTTTCTCAGGCTTCTTGAATATCTGTGCACCTTATGTAAATCGCTTCAGTAATTTTGGACAGGCAGAGTTACTTTTGCATTCATGATATACAAGGTGTTGATTTGCATTTGTGCCATATTTCAGGAGGAGGACATAAAATACGTAAATAATCGATTGGAATTACAGTAGACGGCCAATAGCTAATATGCGCTGCTTTTTTTGTCATTGTAATGTTGTAGTATTTCAGAAGTAATCCAATTTTATGAATGAAATTTATGAATGATCGTTGCGTATGCTTTGTGTTTGCGTTTGTGTGAGGGCGCAGCACGGTTTAAAGGCCATACGCGCCAAGTTTAAATACAGATAGATGACATTGACGGAATTCCGAAAAAAAAAAAAAAAAAAATTACGTACCAATTTTTTTGTTGATTTGGGTCGCGAATCATTAGCATAATTACGTCCTTCAATATGGTACGGATGCAAATCAACAGCTTGTATTAGCAATTTTCTTTTTAATGTGGGACCCCGTCACGCACCTTATTCTAATATTAAAATTACACCAAGCTGCAGTTTACGTATTTATATATTTATATTTATTTATATTTATATATATTTATATATATATATTTACCTGTTTACGTATAGGAGCACCGTGCTGCTCCCCTCATCGCTGCCACTGTGGTGAGGCTGTCACCAGCCTCGGACACCACGGCCTGTCGTGCAGCCGTAGTGCGGGCCGTATTGCGCGGCACGCAAACATCAATGACATTATACGTCGGGCTCTTGTTGCCGTCGGGGTACCAGCCGTATTAGAACCAAACGGCTTGGCACGCGACGACGGTAAGAGACCAGACGGCATGTCGTTATTCCCTTGGAAGATGGGTAGGCCTTTAGTATGGGACGCAACCTGTGTCGATACTCTTGCGCCATCACACCTTCCAAGTTCTGCGTGCTGTGCTGCTGCTGCCGCTACGGCTGCGGAGAACCTCAAGCGGCGGAAATATAGTGGCCTTGTCGGAAACTATATTTTCGAACCGTTTGGGGTTGAAACCCTCGGGTCGTGGGGTCCGAATGCCCACATTCTATTTAAAGATCTCTCTAGGCGGCTGGTTGACGCTTCTCGTGACCAGAAGGCTGGCTATTACCTCGGACAAAGAATCAGCATGGCGATTCAACGAGGTAATGCTGCCAGCCTCTTGGGCACGCTCCCAGTTGACAGCGATGAGGACGAATTTTTTGACGCTTTTTAGTTGTTTTACTAGGATAGTTTTTGATATTTATTGTAAATATGTATTGTAAATATCTATGTAAATAAATTAAACTGAAAAGCTGCAGTTAATTTAACTTTCTAACAGTAATGTATCTCTTGTTCCAGGTCTTCCAAACGACTTATCAGTGTACTGGCATCAATACCCGTACAGTTTGGGGATCGTCTTCTGCAAATTGAGGGCTCTTATCTCTGAAGCGTAAGTATTAACAACATCTTATTGTTTCTAAGATGACCAAGGATGCTTAATGTACCTAAAATCTTTAGGAGAAGATTTGTCCGTCTTACAAGTACTATGCTGAAACAATAAACTCCTTTTCTTGAAGTCGGTTAGCCCTTTTGAGTAGACTCTTAACTATCTTGATAGGCCTTACATACAAAAAATAATATAAGATGTAATAATTTCTTATTCTTGGAAATACTTAAAATCTTTACTCTAATTTCCAAAGATAAACTTTGGGATATTAATTTCAGGAATATTGTTTAAGTAACTAACTCTTAGTTTACTTACTCCCAAGTTTTACGATGTATGTATAAATCTTCCAAACTCTTTCAAGTTTTAAATGTTTAGATAGGTCTTATACTAATGTTATTACGGATAATATCTCTAGAAAAATAACAAAGAAACTAAGTGTTTCTCTTAAAGCAATTTTGAGTGAAACTTCTACTTTGAAAGATAAATCCTATATGTAGGTAGATACCCTAGTCACCCAACGCGTATCAATGAATATTATTAATTAAAAATAACATTTAAAATACTTATAAAAACTTTAATTCCTCATTCAGTGTCAATTCTACTACAATTTTTTTATTTATTTGGCTCTAGGTAGGCAGGTTATAAATACCAACATGTTCTATTTATCTGTTTCAAATCCCTAATTAGGAAATTAACGAACACCGTTAGGCTTTAATTAGAAAAAGATTTTATTTATTACCCTCATTATACAACGTCCAAAATATATGCAAATGTTTGATTTTCCTCTCTAATTAACATTATGACTAGAAATGAGTATGACCTAAAAACGAACGCAAATAATTGACAAATTAATTTAATTAACCAATGTCACATTGGTTTCCTGATAAGTAAATATTTGAGAGTAATATCAATGCAATTTGGAACTTTCATGAATACTAAATGTATTGGCAAAACTGCAGTTGGGTAATTATTTAAAAGTTATGCGGATGAAATGAAATTAATCAAGGAAAGTGTAAAAAAACAAAATCTTTCACCGTTTCATTTAAAACGTTCATAACTTTCAACCCGTTGACGGATTTTAATTAATTGTAGCCAACTCCTTTTTTGTCGCAGCCTGAAAGTTACAGCATAACCTAGTTCCAAAACTTCACAAGGATTGCTTTACTTTATACATGCATTAGTAACAAACAACATTAATATAAAGTTCGTACTTATTAGAAAGCTCGTGTTTTGCCACGGCCACAATAACCGAGTGACCTACCCTAGGTTTCTAGATGACCTTGAAAGTTGTTACTGAAACAATTCTATAAGGCCTGTAAGAGCGCTTTCATATTAGCGGATTATGTCGCGCGCCCTCAGTTTTTTTACTCGTGTCACATTCCGGGAGGCGACAGATCTGTCGCACGGTTTCAAACGTCAACTTCCGAATCGGTAGTTGTCAATTGTTTCCTGTTTGAACTGTCAGACACAGTTCAAACAGCAAACAATTGACTTGTACTCGGAAAAACCAAGCGGAAAATCCGTTAGTGTGAAAACGCTGTAAGAACGCAAAAATAAATAAAAGTATTTCAACTACCTGCGTCACATTTTATTTATTTCGCGTCTAAAATCGAATTGTTAGAAAAATACGTGAAAGTGACAGAACCGATATCACTTACTTCCCCAGAGAAATAAAGGATTCGCGCCTGAAACAAGAAAAAAAGATATAAGTGGTGTTTGGACAGGCATATTGTAAATCATTCGTCTGTTCTCATTTATTACCTGAGCATCAGCTGTAAATCTAAACATTAAGCATTGATTACAATGATAAACATATACACCTGAACATTATTATCCAACAACGTATAACTTTGTAAAAATGTATATCTAATCCTCTTTTTTTAATTATTACCACCAATCACGGTTCTCTCGGTACGCGGATGAACTGGGAGGGCTAGTGATAATAGTGAGGTATGTATAAAAATACATTGGTTTCTTTTAATTTATTTAGGACCAACTTCACTGATAACACAGAAGTCAGTTTTCTTAAAACAACTGTTTACTATGACTTTTTACGTCCAATTTTCAAAGTAAACAATATTTACGAAAAACTGTCGCTTTTGCTGTAGGTGAAAATGAGCCTAAGTAGGCATCGCATATAATAGTTCCTTCTCTCGTTAATTTGCTTCATGAATCATGGTCTAGACTACAAATTAATGACTTCATCTCATAGAGAGAGCTGTGATCATTAGGATAATATTTTTATTTAGCAGTATTCCTAAAATTATGATTATTACCACGGATTATTACAAAGGAAAAATTACTGGCCATTTAGAATTCGTCGCAAGAAATTAATATCTATAAGAAGGTCAAATGAATGAAAGCGTAATAGACCCGTCTCTGAATCAGAAAATAACAATTAATTATTTTCTATTACATTATCTAAGGAAATTTTGGATGTAGCGCGGAATAATAACATTGTCATCATTTCTAAAATTGATGTCACTCTGGTGTAAAAGTTGGAGGTTCAAAAAGCAGCTGTGTTTACTTTGCCTTTGTTTACAACCACCTCGAATTCGACAAAAAAGATTTTTCCGAAGTGCGGTTCCTAATAGCACTAAAATTACGTATAAATCCAATGCCAAAACGAAATGTAAAAAGAAAGTTTTTCTTATTTGAAAAGAAACAAAATCAAGTTCGATTTGTGTTCGGAGAAAGTTTTTCGACTGATTCAATAGCGTCGCAGTGGGACGGACGTTTTGTTCAAATCAACCCAAGAACTGCCAAAGAACTTGGAAGTTATTTGGTAAAATAATCGATTTTAATTAAAATTAAAATTATAGCCTGAAGTCGATTGAATACCGTTGCGAATTCATTGTTATAGAAAAACAAAAAGGTGATCGTGATTTATTTTGGATAGACAATGATGTGCTCACTACATTCAGAGTAACTAAATCTATATTTACTTTAGAAAATAATACCATAGTAAACATAAACAGTTATTATAATGCATCACATTTACTATACATGCTTATTTAGTATGAAAACCCGCAGACTTTATTACATTTCAGCATATCGCTGACATTGATGTAAGAGCTAAGCTGGGAGCTGGAACGATATAAACTGGACAATATTTTACGAAAACAACGATACTATTTTTATTTTTTAAAACTAAGAACAGTATTGAGAATTTTGTACAAAAATCCACAGATACAATTTCTTGGCAATCCTTCTCTGTACTTTTACTACATTTCGTATGTCAAGCCCGTTTTATTCCGCGGGGACTGAAACAAATAATTTTGTGAACAAAAAAAATGTTTTTTATTGTTGCTCTTTGTAACTTGTTACAAAATTAGTAATTTTCGGCGAAGACATGAAATGTCATATCCAAATGGCTCAGAATGTTTGTCAAAACGTAAGGTTCCTACATTATTTTATACGGATATAATAATGACCCAATTTCAAAACTTTAATTCCAGTTCTACATTTCTTCAAGTTTCTGTAACAAACTTCACATTACGCCATTCCGGGAATTTTGTATACTTACTTAATACTTCCCTGTAGATACAGGGAAGCTTATTAAAGTAAATTTTACCATCATCAAGTTAAAATTTAGCTGACTTACTTTTGTTTTACAAACCTCTATCATATCTCTTGATATAAAACATCCAAATATTCTATAAATCCCGTCCTGTAGAGAGAATTTCCTCGTATTTTGCAGACGTTATAATAATAAAGAGCTATATTTATTATAATGTACATTCGGTTATGGGCAACCAGCATTGTCCATCTGTTACATACGTGTCTGCCCTAAACAATAAAGATAAACCTTTACCTGACAGTCACCGTAGGTACTTAGCAAAATATAAATACTTCAACCCTAGCATAATAAACTCTTTTCTTCCACAAACTAACTGTAGGTAAGTAGGGTTCTTTAACGACCTTTCCCAATATTCTATCTAAAGATAGGAATTTAATATTACAAATATGGAACTCATTATCTCCCGTGCCTTTTCCAACTTTGTTTGGGGTTGGCTTCCAGTCTAACCGGATGCAGTTGAGTACCAGTGTTTTATGGAACTAATGTCATGTAATTCCTATCTCTGGTAAACAAAACAACAGATAGATAGAATATTAGGAGCAGCCGTTATGTGATACATCATTATGTACCGAGGATTTATATGCGTCCCTAATGTGTTACGTCCCTGAGTGATGTGGGCAACCGACTGACGTGGACGGCTAAAGAGGAAAAATTACATTCACGTGCAAAATTCTGCATCCACTTTGCGCAAATTCATGAGCAATTTTCTTCACAATTCGACGATTAAAACAACGAATTACTTACTCGTACTTACGTTGTCGATGACTTTGGTATGCTTGAACAATATCTTGCAATGTTTTATACGAAACCAAGGGTGGATCCAGGGGGTAGGTCACAAGGTCATGACCCCCCCCCCCCTGGGCCAGGTCCAGGACCTGGATGGGCCACTAATTGAAATGGTGAAACACGATGTTCTATGTTTTTGTTCCATTAGGTATACATTTAGTAAGTATAAGATAATTTTTATTCCGAGTGAATAGGTAGATAGATACATAGAGGTAGAGTAGTTTTGCTGAAGAATTCGTGCTCGCAGCGCTCGCTCTCTATTCTTTATTTACTCTTTATCCGTACCCAAAAGGAGGAAACGGGACCATGTTACTAAGAATCCGCTGTTCGGGTTGTCTACATGCTGTAGAATTCTCATGAACCCTTACTTATAGTAAAACAATTGAAATTAAAAAAAAAAATGTTTTACTGTTGCCGCAGTAAAAAAATACAAATTACGCGCCCTTTTCTGCGTACACAATACTTTTCAAAAGTTTACTTGTTACATAGCAAGAAAGTGCTTTCATCTACTTTTAGTCCTCAAACTGAATAAAAATTTTCGCGCTCGCTTCGCTCGCGCTTTTTTTAATTTCGCAGCTGTGGATATGTTCAAGAAATCGCGTTCGCTCAGCTCGGGCCATTTTACAAGCTTTTATTTAACTTGCAATGTATGTATGTATGTATGTATGTAACTATGTGTGTTCGGGTGAAATCTTACAACTCAATTTTAAGGCACTTGCCCTCAACCGATTGAGCTGAAATTTTGCATACATGTTTAGTTTGGATGACAATGCATGTTAAGCTATGTGACGTCATCCTAAATTCAACATGGCTAAATATACAAGATGGCGGACTAGTTATTTTTCTACATAAAAATTCTTTTCTTAACTTGCGTAAAAATTTCGCGCTCGCTGCGCTCGCGCTTTTTATATTTATCCTGTATCTACTTTTTACATTATAAGAAGTATACGCTATTATATCATATTATTTATATAAAACCAAATGTCGTCAACTTTAGCTTTATAAATCAATAATTAATATTTTTTGTGACTTGATCACGACTGTGTGACCCCCCCCCCTCCCCTGGCACCGAAGCTGGATCCGCCCTTGTACGAAACAGTCAAAAATTTTGCACGTGCCTGTAACATCTAAAATGGTAACGTAATCTAAATGAAATTCAAAGCTTAACGATCTAAAATAATATCTTTATAGTATATTTTGCTTTGGAATCTGAATATAATGAGACAGTTTCAGATCTTAGCTTTGGTACGTGTTGTTTGAAACTTAATCTTTTGCTTTTACGAGGAACGGACTGCTTTATATTTAGCTGGTTGTAAAATTCGTTTCAGGCATCTTGAATTTAGAGTTGTCATAATATACATAAGTAAAGAGTATTAAGTTTAAGTCGTACCATTCCAACAGCGAAGCTACTGGCACTTCTATCATGTATCTATACTAATATTATAAAGAGGAAAACTTTGTTTGTTTGTTTGGTTGTAATGAATAGGCTCAAAAACTACTGGACCGTTTTTAAAAATTCTTTCACCATTCGAAAGCTACATTATCCACGAGTAACATAGGCTATATTTTATCCCGGTACGGGCAGTAGTTACCACGGGACGCGGGTAAAACCGCGGGAAAACGGCTAGTGAGAAATATAATTGTACATACATACAAGTCGACATACCTACCTATTATTAAACCTACGCCGGTTCATTACCCCCCGAAAGATACATATAGGTATCTAATGATGTCTCCTTTTCAAATTCAATACAATGTACCTCTATACCTCTATAATGCCACGAATATATTCGCAAGATTAATTTAAAGTACGACGTATTTTTGTAACAATAAAGTGGCAGTGACAATGACCTTTCCAATGATGGAAAATAATGGTAATTGTTCTATAGATTAACAAGAAGTAAGATAATAGGTACAAATGTTTAATCTTGGATATTTATAAGACTATAAAAGAGACCTCTGGTTTAGTTTTGGAATTTCTTTTCAAGGGTAATCAGTCAGCGTTTAAATACCAAATTGTTCTAATACCAACAGGTGTAAAGTAATTTTAATTACAACTAGCATTTCCTTGCCGTTTCACCCACGCGTGGGTGAAACACGTCTTAAAGGAACTCTTACCTGCACTCGAAAAAAAAACATCAACAAAATCACAACTTTCTGTGAACATAATTTCATTTAAATTGGTCCCATAGTTTTAGATAGACAGACAAAAAAAAGGACACATTAAGAGGAAAGACGAATTTCAAAAATAATCGAATTGCATCTAATAATGTAGATAGGTGGAAAATTAATACGTACAGAATGTAAATAAGAAAAATAAATCTTGCCTTGAAGCTTTCAGGCTCCAAAAATGAAAGAGCTTATTCATCTTTCATCGTAGCGGGCTGTGTCATCCTTGACGCGATAATAGCATAATCTAACTAGGTATATGCTAGCCTACTTTTTGATCTATCTTTATTTTGAGACAAAAAATCGATCCAAAAGGGTACCTATTATGAAACTGTTTTTCTTGGAGAATTTTTTTCTAGGAAAAAATATCGCAATCCTAGAAGCTTTGTCGTTCTTTGGCACTGGTTTTATCTTTCTGAATTTGGTAATCTATTCTGAATTTTGTCATAAGGTTGTGTTTTAACTGAACAAATAAACTACCTTTCTGTCGCAGCATTTTTTTCATCTTTGCCTATCAACTTCTTTCGTTGATATTTCAGAAAAAAAAAAAATGATAGGTGGAGACAGAACGAACGTTTACTCGGTTCATTTAAACACCCTAATTTGAATAACGTACTGCAAATGTATTTATTAACATATTTTTTGTTCCAGGGCCACATACGTCTCAGTGTTGACAATATCAGCGTTTTCTCTGGAGAGATACCTGGCTATATGTCATCCTCTCCACTTGTACACCATGGCTGGCCTGACCAGGGCTTCAAGGATTATTCTCATACTGTGGATCATTTCGATAGTGTGCGCTTCGCCCTTTGCTGTTTACAGCGAAATAAGCTACAGGGATTATCCTCCAAGTAAGTTGAGAAGTTAAGATTACGTACTGTAGTAGTTTGTATTGTGGTTGTTTGGTTCAAGATGTTTACAGTGAGAAATCAGGTTATCTCATTGTTTATCTGTAATATTTTTGTGTAATATATCTTCTATTAATCTGTTTCGGCATTAATTTTAAGTCTATTTCAACAACAATAACGAGTTAATTTTATTTCTTTACTTAAGTAGGTAGGTACATAACACAGACCGTTGTCCTAATTTCATAAGGTACGGAAATGAAACCAGTCAAATTATGGCGTAACGCAGAAAAAGCAACGAATTAATTATGAGCAGTTGTATTTTTTTAACACAAAATATGAATATGAAAAAAGCGGACCGGAAAGGTTTTTCGCCTCCGGGGGAAAATTGCTTACTGTACATGAATCTATTATTACTAAAATGTTTCTGTTGAAAGCCCCATTTAATTAACGCCTCTTATACAGTAGATTTTGAAACCCATTTTACGTAATATCAGTTGAAAACGCCAGATTAAATCAAAATCCCCGGTTTTTACTCGCAGCGGATGTAGCGAGTTTTTTCCCTTAAAATACAGATTTGGACAATTTATGGAGGTCCTCCATAAGCCACATTTTTGCTGTTCTTTTGTTTACTGTTATTTCATTGGTCCGCCATAAATTGCTTTATCGGTGGACCGAGATATTGGAATTCCTATGTGTTTCTCTCGCGTTTAATTAACTGAATATTTTTGCAACAATATAAAAATGAAAATTCATTGCATTCTTCGTAAAAATCACAATTTAATCCAATGCAAAATACCGCATAGATACCTTGTGGAAGTCTTCATTATATTAGCAAAACAGATATTTATCTAGGGAGACATATTATATCCGTTTTATGCATTTTAGCTTTCAGAGTGGTCAACATTAAAAGATCAACAGGGGATAGCGACAAAGGGTTTTATTAATTTCCACGAAACGCCTGTAAAATGGCTGGAATAGGTTCATGTAAATATTGCCCGCAGCGCTCGGACGTATTTTGTTTGTTTTGCTAGATATTGTTCTGGCACACAAATGCACAGTTATCTCATTTAGTTTAAATAAAATAAGTCCATAATAAGTGCTATATTGTACTCCTTCGTGATAATCAATAATATGTTTTGAAAAAAAATCCCCAGTTGTTACTTAATGTAAAAAAATCCGTGGCTTTTAATACCTTTGAACGTGTTAATTAGAATATTTTTCTCACTTAATATTCATTCATAATGATATTTAAACTATACGTCAGCGGGATTAAAATTATTTATGCGCATATAAAATTGAAACTTTTATAGTTAAATGAACTGAGAAAACGTTCCTTAAGCTGAAAGTTTGTTCAATATTCAATGTAATTTGTTAAGCTTAGGACAATAATTGTACTGAAAAGTGTGCCTACATTAATTTTGTGTCTTATTGGCGTTATCACAGATTTTTACTACGAATATTTAATGTTTATTTAGGAACGACTTCATTAAGACCTGTAAATTCTTCTTGGCCTATTTTATTTATTTAGATACCCCAAAGAGAGAAGAAGAGCATAGATTTCCTTCTATGCTGGTCAAGTAGTATCGGCTTACACAAACCCGTACCTCGGAGAGCACGTTAGGCGGTTGGCCTCATAGTCTCATAGGTTGATGGGTGCTCTCCATGTGCCGTCCCACCTACAGAAAGATCACCTGTTTCTACGTCGCTTGTGTTCGTTACGTCCTGCGTAGCAGCCTAACCTCCTGCGCTCTGGCCAGTAAAGTTGCAGATATGTGAAGAAAAATAATCTGGTACCTAAGCTCAGTGTTGTGTGTGTTGGGTTAATAGCCCAGCAACATTGACTAACATAAAATAATTCTTGTAGGAATAAGTCTAGAAACGAACCGTGTTTTTCAACAACTTATTTTCTATCTTTGAGGAAAAATACGTTGAAACATCAAACATCTTAACGCCCTATTCAGTATACTTCAGACCGTGGAACTTTCATTCAATCAGACCAGGTGTCGGATATCAATACTAACGTAATGGTTTTTTTTCGGAAATAATAAAGGATTTTCCCTAAAGTTGTCTTGTTTTTGTTTTTTTTTCGATAGAATATGTATGTGTGTATTGATGGGGAAACTATTTGCGTATTGATCGTATTTTATTATATTTTTCTTTCAAATGTTTGTTTGCTTATTTAAAATGATTATATCCAAGGGTTGAAAAAACAGCGGAACAGCTGTGTGAACGTAAGTAAATTGCATTATTACCTAAGTTTGAGTTAAGATATAGGTATTATATGAAATAATTATGGAACCATGTAAAATTGCTAGTCAGAGATAAATTCCATCTTCTCTACACTTAATTCAACTAGGGTTCTTTAACCATTAACCGTTTATCTATTTAGATAGGTTTTAGTTTTTTAGAGTCAGCTAGGCCTACATTAGCATTTGCATAAGTAGCCAGACACCACTCTGTCCCTTTTCTATTTTCTTTTTCTAAAATAGGCCTGGAATATTCTATGAGAACTACGAACGTGGCCAATTATTTCTTTAGAAAAATTCAATTTTACACTGATAAAGTATTGAAAAAGCGTATTCAGATAAAGTAGATATCATAAAACTTACGAATATAGAATTTATTTTGTATAGTAATGTTAACTTATTTTTTACAGACCATTTTGTGAGACGGACATAAAGTAGGCTTTTTATCATATAAAGTGTAATTTCCGAGTCGCGTATTCACATACTTAAAATCAACGAAGTGGCATAATAAGGGGCTGAAAGCCTTAGGGCGGTAAAACAGCTATCTGGGTGACAGAGAATTGAAGTGGGTTATTTGTGAGATACATTAAACACCCAATCTTGCACGCCTGGTTAACGACTGAAATATGCTGACAATTTGTGAAGAGTTTGGAAAATTCTTGCTGCCTCAAAGTTATTCTATCAAAAGTATGGTTTTGAGTCTAATCTGAGAGGCACTTTTTACTTGAACTTCAGAGGTAAAGGCATTCAGATTAATTAACGAATTTGGAACTTCATTTAAAATATCTGACAACTCTAATTTATCCTCTTTTAGAGTGAATAATATACCTTCTATAGTGTGCACATATTAAAGCTGGCATAAGTCCCGAAAATGGGTTAGACTAGTAAACAGACAGACGATCTTAATGCAAATAGACCACCCAGTAACTTGTAATCCGATCCCTGTTATTTGGTCTGATTAGGGACCGTTTATAGACAGACCTACAAATTTTTCTAGCACTAAAGAAAGCTAAGGAAAAATTCCTATGTAGCTTGATTAAGTTAGTAAATCCCAATTTGTATAGTTCTAAGTTAATACCGAATTCAAGGACCAGATTAACCATTACTGGCAATCAGACATTAAGATTTTTTTTAATAAAAGATGACGGCTGTGCCTTAAGAAAGAATTACTTTTTGCTAGTTATTATTTTTGCTCGTTTTCCGACACATTGTATAAAATTAGTCCAGACACGTGCAAGTTGGAATAGAATACCAAAGATTGTGTGAACTCGCATTTTTGTAGTTTAAGTTTTATAAGATACAGCTTTGTAACTGTATATCGATGCTTATCGATCACTTTTCAATAAATGCTTTTCAATCATTGAAGATTATCCAACTAATTTGGAGTTCTCTCTGGAGAACATGTTTATCGTATGTAAAGTCTTCCTTTGCTGGGAAAATATTTCTTAACAGTATTTATTTTACACTACAATATTTTTATATATTTAGGTACTGACATAGTACATAAGTTGATTCACATCATTCAAAGTCTATCATTACGGTTCAAAAGATACAACCCTCTGACAGACTGGCAGATGGACGGACAGTCCGATTGCCGAATCCTAACAAATAAACCCACAACAATGTACCAAATAAAAATGAGAAATATCATTTACAGTGAGAATATTTGCCAAAACCCTTTCTGTGTCTAACAAAGGAGTTTAACATAATACCACACACGACTTTGGCTGCTGGCCAGCGGTCCATCGCCAACTGTTTATGTACATGTTTACCTATCAATATTTAGGAGTACCTATTCCTATTTGTATACACAGATGAAAAGGCATCGTAAGTAGAAAAATCAAAGAGGTTTTTACACGACTGCCCACAAAAACTAGGATGTGTTATTTAAGTATATTCCTTTCACGTTTTCAAGAGTGGAATGTATTAAGAAAAACAGCTGCTGATTTTATGTTAGGTCCCGATTTCGACTTATAGAAAACGTACTAGGTCTCATAAGACATCGTTGAGCCGCTCTTATTTACCTATTTAACTCGTAGGATACTTTACGATATACTTTTTTGGATACGAAATAATAACGAAAGAATGATCAATTCATCAACATACGTTTACATAAAATGTTGTGAAAAAAATACCCGTGTCCTATATTTATTTCCATGTTCATTTGGTCTGAATGCATCCTAAGGCAAGTTATAGTTTCTGAAAACGACAATAATTACTTTAAATAATGTTACATCCTCTTTACCCGTAAAAAGAGTTCTGAGAGTAGGCTAGGCTATTGAAATTTCCTTTTGTCTAACAGATTTACACTTGATAGAAGTTTGTAGCTCAAGGCGACATAACTTTGATGCTGATAATTTTCGGACAAGGTATAACCTTTAGTTTAGGTAAACAGTCAACAATATCTTTACAAAAACACAGTAAAAGAGATGAACTAATTGTTTTTTTTATTTGTTGTAGGTAATCTGTCTATTTATTTCGTTAAAATGTTTACTTTCTGGAACTGTATTGACACTACAGGCGATCTCCCGAATAATTTCTTTGTCTAGACAAAACGTGTTAATTGTGACGGATATAAATAAGATTATAGCTACTAACTAAATAAACTACATGTGTTATATTCTCTGGTTCTGTTTGTTTTAGGATATAGCAATATGTATACATACAAGTTGTAGACCCCCACACAACTAATATTAGGTTTCTATGTGTTAGACTTTCAAGACAGAATGTTCGCATCCTAACTTTGACCTTAGTCAGTGATTTGGTTAATACTGATTAACTCGGTTGACTTTAGATGAAAAATTGATATCCATCAGACTTTTTCAAGTAATTTGACCCATTGGTACCTACCTAAGTATATATATTTTTGTTTTCTGCGGATTAAGTCTCGTGGATAAAACTTAAAGCGAAAAAGCGAAATATTGAATTAAACGCTTCTTACAACTTCAAAATATTTAGAAAAAAAAATGAAGCCTGTAATGTCAAAGTAAAAAAAAAAAACTTGTAAGAGGTTTTGTTTTTTGATTGAGTTAAGCAGTTTAATTCGATCAAACCTATTAGGTGAGATCATTAATTTGGTGCGAAAGCTGAGACCATCGAGATATACCATATATTAAGAAAACCAGCGAACGTAAATAATACTACTTATAGAAAATTGTGAAAAAGATGACACCTTTTTTTTTGTACACTACCTTTACCCGCGTTCCATGGGAGCTACATGGCGAACCCGGGTGAAAAGAACAAAGACAGATCTAACACTGATTTTTTTTATCGCCCCCTGTGTTTTCAAACAAACAAACTCTCCAGCTTTACACTTTAACCGATGATACACCTTCAATACAATGGTGCCCTCACTAAAACTTTACAGCACGTTCCTTTAAAGATACCCGACCTTCACCCAAAATCAGAATAACCGTTAACTAGATTACTATAGAACTATAATAATTGCGATAGAATTAATGTTTTCACTTGAGATGTTTGTATTACATGCGCCGGCACAGACCGATGAATGAAATAGAAGCGGCACGTCCGATCTATATGCAGATCTGATGATAGATATCGCAATGAAATGCACTTGTAAATAAATGCATCCTGAAATTGTATGGGTTTTATTGCGATCTGTAAAGCAAATAAAGTTATTGATCGACTTGTAGACAGTAAATAGTAGGTATGGTACAATGTTACAATTTATGCAGGAAATCAATTTGTTCAAACACAAAATTACTAAGTAAAGCAAGTTTTATCGAAATTAGGCTTCTTATAACACGTTATTTAATTTACGATTGAACAGCACCCCAAAGACCTTTTATTCGTTCATTTCCTTGTAACTGAAGTGGACCAAACAGTTAAACCATTAAGAAATTAAATTACATAGGTATGCAGATACACCAGGTGCGTAAAATATCTCCCTTAGGATCCTGGTAAAACTGAGAGAAACAGCTAGCAGCTTCATAAAGTACACCTTTATTTTATTATAAAGTCCCTGGGGGATCGCACAAGAAGCACATACACAGAAATTGTTAGTGTCGTTTTAGGTCAAAGTTCACCGACAACATAAACGTCCGTTTTTCTTAAAACAACTTCTTAAGTACTTTGAAAACGAGTATGGGCACTTTTGTATGAACACTAAATCTACACACTTTTCAAAATCGCTCAACAGTGATAACACCTATCTATACTAATATTATAAAGCTAAAGAGTTTGTTTGTTTGTTTGTTTGAACGCGCTAATCTCAGGAACTACTGGCCCGATTTGAAAATTTCTTTCAGTGTTCGATAGCCCATTTATCGAGGAAGGCTATAGGTTACTTTTTATCCCGGTACGGGAAGTAGTTTCCACGAGATGCGGGTGAAACCGCTGGCAGAAGCTAGTATCATATAAAAGCTCTTGACGAGTACCTTACCTACTCTATTTCATTCAATGGCAACCACGATAAGCAATATAAAAAATGGGTACAAATTAACGCACGGTTCTTTAACCTGATTATTAACACTTGTTATAAGAAAACTGACGTTTATGTTAGTCGGTAAACTTCGGCCTATATGTCCTTTTAAAAGGTCAGACGCTCGTAACCCGTGCGTGCTTCTGATTTATGAATCTGTTTCTGGACGCAAAAGAGAAATAAGTATGTAGGGATCGTCACAGGTGGCCTTCTGTAGTTACTGCCTCATGGGATATGTGTCTTATATTTTATTTACCACTAGCTTCTGCCAGCGGTTTCACCCGCATCCCGTGGGAACTACTTCCCGTACCGGGATAAATAGTAGTAGTAGGTAGCCTATAGCCTTCCTCGATAAATGGGCTATCTAACACTGAAAGAAATTTTCAAATCGGACCAGTAGTTCCTGAGATTAGCGCGTTCAAACAAACAAACAAACAAACTCTTCAGCTTTATAATATTAGTATAGATGGATACCATCTGCAGCAGCCTGTGTATTTCAAATGATGTCCTCTTTACAAGCATGTTAGGTATACTCTTCTTGAAATACGATAGGATTCTTAAATAAACGTTTTTATTTTGGACGGAAAATAACGTATTTATTTAAGAAAAATATATAATTATAATGTTACGATACATCGGTTATCGGATTCGAAGGCATTCTTTTCATCATGATAATAGAGATAAAATATTACAATACAAAAGTGTTACTAATTTCATGAACATCAATAATTTCTCCATATTTTATTCAAACAACAGTGACGTAATCGTATAATTACACAACAAACAAGGCTTAGGTAAAGCTTTATTTAAATCTTTAAAAAAATGCGAGAGCCTTATAAAGTACAAAGAATGCACAGGAAACTGCTCTAATGTCTCCGGTAATTTATTCGAGTCTTGTGTAACAACGGCGTTAAAATATAACAACTCATTGTTTGAAATAAAATGTATTCAGGACCCGGACTTTATTCCACGGAGAAACCAGCATAATATAGGTAATTAATTAACTTAATTACCTCAGTAAAACGTATCACGTGTTTAGTATGACATGACAAAGATAAATCGTAGTAGCTATTATGATGTGGATTTTTCAAAATTATATTAATCAAGGCGGTTTAGACACTCGATCTTCAATGACACATAAATCAATCTAACAATGAGAAAAAAACACGTTTCGTAATTTTTGAAATGTTATATTATTAATAAGAATGCTTACAAGACAGATAACACTAATATTACTTACTAGCTGTTGCCCGCAACTTCGTCTGCGTGGGCAATATAGAATAGTCAAAATACTACTTATCCCGTAGGTGCATTCTTTCACGTGACAGTATAATTAGGATTAGCACTTAGCAGTCGCATAGATTCAATGATCAAGGTTGTGTTGTGGATGTGACCATTTATCTAAACAAAAGAAGTAAAGTTTGTGACGTTGTGAATATCTCTGGATCTAGTCAGCCAATTTGGAAAATTATTACGTATAGTGCGTAAGTAATTTTCACAGGAAACAGCTATAATCTATGTCTATATGCTTTGAGTCTGACAAAGCTGTCATTTGTACATTTTCTGCAGCTGCTGTGACTAATCAGAAGCCAGAAAGTCTGTCAGTCTTACCATGGATAATGTCTTGTAATGTGACTGGATTGAAGAGAACAGATAGGTAGTCGCTCCAAGCAAAACATTGGTACTCGAACAGATTCGGCGACTGGAAGCCAACACCAACATAGTTGGGGAATAGCTGGATGGATGATGAAATGAGTCATCATCATCAGCAGGCGCATAGGGTAGTATAGTTTCACTTACTCACTATGGTAAGGCTGACCCCAAATTAGGCGTGCGCGATCCTCGGGCGTGTGAGTAGCGCGGGCGTCGCGAGCGCGCTGCGTGAACATCGCGTTTTGCTGCCCTGCGGCATGTGTGAAGAGTGCAAGCGACGCGCTCGCGGCGAGCACGCGGCGCTCGAGTTGCGTTCTTACCCCTTCGCCCGCTATCCCCACCGCCCGCTAAACGCCTTAGCAGTTAAACGTCAAGGAGAGCGGCGCGTGCGCGCCGCGAGCGCGCTACAAATGCCGCAGGGCAGCAAAACGCGACGCTCACTCAACGCGCTCGCGACGCACGCGCGGCGCCCGCGCTACTCACACGCCCGAGGATCGCGCTCGCCTAATGTGGTGGCCTAAGCCGGGACTCCACCGAAATGTTTGCATTAGTTCACGAATAGGCAAAATGTACGTATCTGAGAGAGTCCACTTCATGTGTTCGTACTTGAAACCTGCAGTTTTGCCAAGATTTTCAAAATGTACGCTCGCAATTTGTCATTTCTTGGTGGAGCCAGCAAATCAAAAGAAACATAAGTGTTGTAGGTATACTGTGCGTCACTACCGCACACTGCGAAAATTTCGCTCTTGCGGAGGACGTTTATATACCATATTTTGTGTCACACGTAAACAGGACGACAGTAAGTATCCACCGAAACACTTTCAAAGATCTGATGAACGAACAAATCAGACCTGACTTGGTCACCTGGGGCCAATCAGAGCTCTATGAAGCGATAATACGCTTTGGCTCCTACTGTTATTGTGGTTTCTGAAAATTTATTCACCTCATTCAACGATGAATGTAATTCTGATGGTACTATTAAGAACACTTGCTTAGCGCAGAAGCTGACGTTGGCAGGTCAACTCTTTTGACTTCTCGAATAGGATACCATTGGTTTTTGTGCAATGCACACCTGCAATGCATTCTGGATTAGGATAGGATATAGGTGGATAGGATTTGCAACAGAGAACAATTCTGTCTTTGTAATTGAATGATATCAAAAGTCGTGGTGGCCTAGTGGGCAAAGAACCAACCTCTCGAGTATGAGGGCGCGGGTTCGATTCCAGGTCAGGCAAGTACCAATGCAACTTTTCTAAGTTTGTATGTACTTTCTAAGTATATCTTAGGCACCAATGACTGTGTTTCGGATAGCACGTTAAACTGTAGGTCCCGGCTGTCATTTAACATCCTTGGCAGTCGTCACGGGTAGTCAGAAGCCAGCTAGTCTGACACCAGTCTAACCAAGGGGTATTGGGTTGCCCGGGTAATTGGGTTGAGGAGGTCAGATAGGCAGTCGCTTCTTGTAAAGCACTGGTACTCAGCTGAATCCGGTTAGACTGGAAGCCGACCCCAACATAGTTTGGGAAAAAGGCTCGGAGGATGATGATGATATCAAACGTAGTTTTATATAAAAGGTTTTTTTTTAGACTTGGCTCGGGTCTAACTGAGACTGTTCGTAATCGTGAACAGTGTATTAATTGCGATCGGAAGTTGAAAGTAAGCATGTCTCTGGTATGCGACGCGTATTTTGTACGTTTTCAGACGCGATAAGGCAGCTCCCATTTCTTATCTGCACTTTGTATCTGGGCTGGTTTTTAAAGCTACAGAAGCCTACATTATCTCACGCTTAGCAGCGCTTGCGAGAGATAGATCCTGATTTCTTCTAGGATTAAGTTTTCATATTTTGCATCAGAAAAAATAATACTACTCACTCAAAGTAATTTGTTTAAGGCCACCACATTAGTGGAAGATAAGCTAAACTATGTTTATGAAAAAATCCTGATATGAACTCCATCTGTAACTTTAAATTATAATTAATTGTTATACTAAAGTCATCATTTTTGACATAATGTTCAAAAAATAATTTAGATGGCACCGTTTTAAATTTGGCTGAGATCTATTAATTTTCCTTTCATCAAGGTAATAATTATAGTTGGATTTTGATGTGGCACGGCAAACTGACAAACACTATTGAAATGTCTATCGAAAAATTACACTACGTGTTAAAATATGGTGAATTACGGAAAATACACAACTCCATCTATTGAAATAATAGTATATAAAGAATGTAAATGGTAATTCATTGTTATTTACCACCTCGCTTCTTGATGTATTTTATTTACCACAGATGGAGCTACTTTAACCTGTACTGTTTTGTCAAACAGGTTGCGTGTCGTAATATTTTACATCTTGAATTCACTAAATTAATCATATCTTTTGATAGAGTGAACCGATTTCGATGAAACAAAGCCTAAGTAATACCCCAAGTTACGTAGAACTTTTGTATATAAGCATTGTCTGCATTAAATTCGTAGATTTTACGTGAATCCCGAACAAACAATCACTTTCTACAGATTTATTATATGTATAGATAAAGCTGAAGAATTGTTTATACACACGAACCACAGGTCTGAATTGAAAAAATAATGCCTAGGTGTTAGATAGCCCATTTGTCAATTAAGTATACTTTTATCGGGGTTGTGCCAAGGAAGTATTTTGTAAAGGACGTGGGCGAAATCTAGTCCTTGCATGTGAAAGTAACTCTAACTGTTTTTTTAATTATTTCATAAAACAACGTCTGGTACCTTCTTTTTATCATGACGTAACTATAGTACTCCCGTCTCACATAGCAAACAGCCAGTAATCGTTGGTATGCAAATATGATAACAAAATTATGAAATTTAATAGGTACATAAAATTTCTCTAGGTCTCTCTATCATAATATTTCGTAATACGGTAAGCGCTGAAACTAAACTAAATGCCCAACAATTACCTACGCTTGGAAATATTCTCCTCATTAATTAAGAGCTTACAGTTAAGGTTACCTTAAAGTGACACTGTCTGTAGTGTTGGCATTTCAGTATAAAGTAAGGAAAATCTTATTTCTAACGCTTCACTGAGTTTCTCGTTGGTAGCGGAACTAAAATCCTGATTTGGCATTTGCAAATGTAATTGTTTGCCGTAACAGCTTCAGGAAAATCATGCCTGAAAAAATGGGCCAATTTATCTAACAGATAACACAGGTATCTCTAAGAACTAATAATAATTAGTTCATTACCTATTTCAAAATTTTATAAAAAGATATTAAACAGTGCTCTATGAGCGCAGCGGATATAAAGCATAATTTTACTAATTTATCATTAAGTAAGACTAAAAGTCCGAGATTGTTCACGGTCTTTAATAATAGTTTTATGCAGATGATCAAGGAATTCCTTGCGGAATAAACTAAAATGGATAACATAATTCAGTTTGAGTTCTCGAACTTGTTTTGTGGTTTATCCAAAACCTCAGGTAAAGAGGTGAGATAACAATAATTTACCTTTAATTTCGAATGTGGGCGAGAATTCGAATGTAAGCCGAATATAAATTGGAAACAAAGTGCAAACAAAAGTTTGCGATTCCGGAAAATTTGCTGCATCCTACGCTTGAAATGTTGAATTTTGTTTATATTTTATTTATTAGGGATCTTGATTCAAATCATTTTCTTTATGATTAATGAGGAATAAGCCGAAAATGCCACAAAGGAAATGGAATTACAATATATTTAACAAAAAATAAAAGTATGAAGTTTTCACCGCAGCCATATTGTCAACTCTTTAAATTATCTACTCCTAATCTCTTGAAAATATTTTCAAGCACGCACATTGAATGAAATCTTCTTCGAAGGCCCGGAGGTGAGGAAATCATAATAGCCAGAGCCATTAAACAAACCGAACTGAAGTTTGTTATTATACCGATAGAGCGGGTTATAAATTAACTACGGAGATATTTAACTGATTTTGAGCTATTACCTATTCTGTACTTACAAAAGCTATTTTACGAAAAAATATTTAGGGTTCATTTGTATTGATTTGGCTGAAGTATCAAATATTTGTATTTCAAATACACCTACCAAAAACATGAGTGATTGTCGAAAAACAGCTTCTAAGCTTGAAACGAGAAAAAAAGAGCGAAAATGTCGTGGTGGCCTAGTGGGCAAAGAACCAACCTCTCGAGTATGAGGGCGCGGGTTCGATTCCAGGTCAGGCAAGTCCCAATGCAACTTTTCTAAGTTTGTATGTACTTTCTAAGTATATCTTAGACACCAATGACTGTCTTTCGGATGTCACCTCAAACTGTAGGTCCCGGTTGTCATTGAACATCATTGGCAGTCGTTACGGGTAGTCAGAAGCCAGTAAGTCTGACACCAGTCTAACCAAGGGGTATTGGGTTGCCCGGGTAACTGGGTTGAGGGGGTCAGATAGGGCAGTCGCTCCTTGTAAAGCACTGGTGCTCAGCTACATCCGGTTAGTCTGGAAGCCGACCCCAACATAGTTTGGGAAAGAGGCTCGGAGGATGAAGTTTGAAACCAGAAGAAATACAGTGTACCTATTATCTATGGAAATACTGATTAGGCGACTGTCGAAGCCGGTTTGAACTTTTTGGATTTTTATTTTTAGCTAGTCCTAAAAAGATTATACATTTGGAAAGTCTCTTAAAACGTAAACGGTATAAGGTTTGCACAACTTTTAAAGATTCAGTGTGTAGGGAAATCGCTTCCGTTTCCACAATTGTCTTTTGAAACTCTAAGCGGCACGGTTTTGCATATTATGTATTAGCATACGATTTACATATCTGCACACTTACAGAACAAAATTTTCGACTCCAAGATTATTCCTCTAGCAGAAATTCGTGTAAGTAAAGCCATTTCATAATTTGGTACCAACAGTTTAAATATATGTCTTAACATTTACCTACTTAATAAGACATTGCCTACCTAATTATCTCGAATTCTAGCATAAATAACTGAATATTCTATTCACCCAGTTTGAGTATTATACTAATTTCGAAAAATCTGTAAAACGACAATAAACTACAATTTTGTCATGACATCTAGTTTTGCAAAAATAAATTATTGTTATTTTTATAAGAAAGTCTAAGAACAGAAGAGGTTATCACATAAATTTGTCACAGAGGAATAACTTGAGAACGTGTTTTTCATATACACACATACATTTATCATTTCAGTACATTTGTTTGTCAACATTTTACTGTAAGAACACCAACTTATCTGCATATTAGGTACAGTCGAAAAAACAAATATGTGGGTTAGAAAAATTACGATTTGAGACGATACCTAGAGAACTGTGTCAAGGGAACATAATCCCAGTAATGGATCGGAAAGCTTATAGTGATTTGTCCAAATGCGACCTTTCTTTGTTTTAGACATGTGATAAGAATACAAATGTGTCGTCAACTGTTTCACAAATACAAGTTTATTATGTCTTATTTGTTACTTTAGCCTTTACCTTATAGAGGCATCTTGACAAATTTACTCGTATTTTTTCTCGTTGAAAAAGGTTCATAGAAAAAATCCAAAACCGAATTGAATACCTACTTCTACAATTGATAAAAACTTTTTTTTTCACTTGTGAAAAACGAACGAATATGATTGCAAAAGCGACTTGGATATTTGACAAAGCTTGCGCAATATTAATATAGTAATATTCACATACCATCCAATATAATATTTCCCAAGCAAAAAGTAATATATAAATGTTTACGAGTTTGCTCTTATTTCACGCCCCGATCGTACACCACGGGAGCTGATAGATTGTGATAGGGAGATAAAATGTAATTTCAGGCAGACACATAAATTGAAATAAGCAGTAGATATCAATTCAAGATTGCCTTTAATATACTAAGTTATTATTTGTGTAACTCGATAAGACGAAACCGTATTATACAAGTTGTAACAATATATTTGACAGGCTCTTGTATAGTATACTTATATAACACGTCATGTGATATATATTTGTCTCATTTATTATTTATTTCGTGAAGCAACAATTATTTAGAAATATTTGGTTCTATAAATAATACAAACAATAAATATTGGTCAAATTCACGTTTGCAACTTGATAAGTCTCGGTCATCGCTTTTCCCTGGCGTTGTCGTATGCACTTTTTAATTAAACAATACTCATATATTCAATGAATGATAATGCGTTAACAGCGTAATATAAAAAAATAGTTGATGAAAACGATTAGCCATTACCTCTTATTTAAATTTAAATTAAAACATTATTTTTTAAGATTTTCACTTAATTCTTGGAGATTATAAGTAATCTTATTATTCTCTGTCTAAACTTAAATCTAAATCTATAATGGAAGGTTATCGCAAGAAGCTTTCGTTAAGAATATGGTTCATTTTTTACGATTAATAAAGAAAATGATTTAATTTTTCGAGGGGCTTTGCTTATATATTTATTTTTATATCAAATATCTGATAAAAATTGTTCACAATTTCGATGCAAAATATAAGCACGTATTGATATTCAGCATTTAATGTGATTAATCCATTTTGAAAATCCGAGTGAAGATTACAAACGCAATGCTAGTTGCGTTTCTGATTTATATCTAAATCAAGTTCAAGATTGCTTTACAGAATTGGTTCTCCAATCGTATTTCGTGAAAGGCCAATATGTAATATAAATTAAGTACCTCTATGTTACTTGATAAATAAATGTAATCAACACAGGGTTTTGTAAGACTGTGAATGTAAGTATATGTATATACCTACACAGATAGCTGAGTCAATTAAAATTTACTTTTAATATTTTATTTATACATAGAATAGGCAAGTACCTATGCTACTTTTCTATGTTTGTATGTATGTAATTTCTAAGTATATCTTAGACACCAATGACTGATTAAAGATCTCTCTCGAGGAAAACTGGACTATTAAGTTTGAAATCACCAACCCGTATTGAACGAGCGTGGTGATTACGCAATCCTTCTCTGTGTGAGAGGAGGCATGTACCCAGCATCATCCATCCTGATCCTCCGAGCCTTTTTCCCCACTATGTTGGGGTCAGCTTCCATACATAGGCACGTACCCAGCACTGGGACGATAAAAAGACTGATGATGATGATTTTATTTATAATGGTGAATTCCAAAGTTCAGCTATACAAATTAATGTTATTTGAGCACCATTTTATCTAAACTGACAGGGCTAAGAAACACGTACCTGGTATTCATTCGTATATAGAACTGACAATTCCGACTCCCTTTGACACACATTCCTGTAATAAGGCTTATTAAGCTGGCTTTATACTGAAGCATGTCGTGAAACGCTGTGGTTAGCCGCAACCCCATACCTACAGGTATGCCATGCTTCAAACACGCACGAAGTCAGAATTGAGGCATTGACACACTAAAGTTCGAATATATAGGCTTTCTTTTTGATTGGCACCAATGGTTGCTACTTTATGCTCCGTGAAAAACGAATATCAATTTATTACGTAACAGTAACATAAGTAGGGAAGGGATTATATTGAATTACGTCATAAATGTAGAAGTAACTGTCTTTTTTTGTTTTTTTTTTTTTTTTTTACCGACGTCAAAAATCATCAAATGACCCCTCCCGCTGTGGGTTAGCAGCGGCGAGGGAGTGTCAGACTCTTACTGACTAAAAACCGTCGTGTTCCGTCGTAGGCCTTTTATGTTTTAAGCAAATAAATGTTTCTTTCTTTCTATGTGCCAGGGCCGCGGTATCTCTTTCGAACAACCCGCAGAGTAACTGTCTATACGTAGTCTAGGGCCTGAGAAAGGACAGGCTACTTTAAATCCCGGTGTCACCGCAAACCACAGACAACATCTCGTATGAGATGAAAATATTTAAGGGTAATATTTTAACCTTTTGAACAAAGATTTTACTCCATTGTAATATTAATGGCCTACTCCACATTTTAATTAACGACAACCCAAATGAATAGTTTCATGTCACAGGAATTTATCAAGGGTGCCATTAAAGTAGGATAGAATAAAGGATGTCGAGCTTTTCCTCCCTATTTGAGACATTGTTCCTCATTGTTGTCATGTTCAGATAAATGTATTAGCTTATTCAACAGTCATTTATCTGAAAATCCAGTTTAAGTTGTAATGAAATGAAATGAAATGAAATGAAATGAAATTGTTTATTTTGCAAGTTGGACATTACATCACTTTTACACGTCATTTTAAGAACGCTGAGGCCGGCATTTCCTAACTGACTGATCCCTGAGAAGAAACGCCGAAACAAACTCAAGGGTCATAGTCTCTTTTAAAGTCCAAACATGTTATAAATGAAATAATTATGTGTGAGTGTCACCATGTACGCGGTCTGGAATGGCCTTTTGAGGAAAGAGCCACATCAGGCTGGAGCTGACCAGTCCCAACAGACGGCACGCATGCATCAGTCGTCGTGTAGCTCAACCATATCTTAGGGAGCTCAACGACCTGTCACACGACGATACCAGATCTGCAGAACATTTGCGTAGGCCAATCAAAAATACTCAAACCCGCCAGACAGTATTTATGTTATAAGAATATATAATGTTGCTCGCATACACGATACTCACATTCACAATAATAATAATAAATTAAAAAAAAATACAATTATAACTAGACATCGGATTATATGCACTATCAAAATGCCAAAATATGCATGCAAATATGCACTAAAAAAGAGCGAAATATGCACAAAATATGCACAATTAAAAAACCACTATTAGAATTAATTTTTATTTTCACAACATATATTTAAATATACATATAGGTACTATTAGTTGTGATTATTGTGACAATATACAGTTTCATATTTTTCAAGGTTTTCTGCCGCAAATTTGTATACAAAACAGCATTTAATTTGCCACGAACATTTTCTGAAAGTGAATTCGGAAGGGCGTTACTCTGTTCAATCATTTTGTCTAATATTTCCAAGGACTTACAAAAGTGTAATACTAAACTACCATTTTTCTAAATTACAGTTTTATCTGATTTTTTTAACTATGATAGGAAATATGATAAAATCTCTACGTTTCAATTTAAAAAATACGTCTGGGATGAAAGTAACAAATCTATAGGTACCTACCTACATGCTTTCTTCTTATTATTTTTCCACAATAGAACTTTTCCGTTTATTTTGTGGTGCTATTTGATAAAGTTAAGAGTTGAATTTTGTTTAAACTGATTGCTGTTCGCGTCAAAAACAAAAGTTTATAATCAATCAATCAACCGAAGTTCGTATAAGGTTATCGACTTTGGCACGGCTTAGACTAGAATAACTAGTCTATTAGATTCATCGACATTTAGATTAGAGACAGAGATACTAGTATAAAAGCTATAGAAAATAATCAGTTCTTAGTTTAAATAACTCATTGGTATCAGTATTCGTAGTGTAATCGTGTTTGATTGTTGGTATGTCGCTTATTATAAAACAATAGAAAAACAATTGTCTCTCGCTTATATCGGCGGTCCGACATACAATGGGTTAAAGTTTATTCCGTGCGACCGTAAATGGTTGAAATACGATATACTTAGACGAGATTAGGTAGGTAATTAAAAATAACGTATTTGGTTATCCAATCTATCTACATATACTAATATAAAGTTTGTTTGTTTGTTTGCTTGAACGCGCTAATCTCAGGAATTACTGGTCCGATTTGAAAAATTATTGTAGTGTTAGATAGCCCATTTATCGAGGAAGGCTATAGGCTACTTTTTATCCCGGTATGGGAAGCAGTTCCCAAGCGTTGCGGATGAAACCGCTGGCAGAAGCTAGTATTATATATATGCAGTTTATGGGTTTAGATGCGGGTTCCTCAAACACGGGAAACTGATTTGACTTATAGAAAAAACTGCAGCAATATGTAACTTATACACCAGAATAGCATCTTGGATATATTTTACCTTGGTGCACAAAGTACCTCTATAATTACCTCGAGACATGAGTATACCTACTTAAATTACTTTACACAAAAAATTCTATCATCAATATACATAGAAACAAGATTTCTTACATATATTTGTATTTACGATGCGATGCATCTTATCGAGTGACTAAAACAAATTGCCTTTCGTTGTTATCTGAAAGTTGTTCTTTTATTTAAAGTTGCAAAGTAAATGTAAAGCGTAACTAGTAAACTGAAAGTTTACAAACCAAAACGAATGGTAGTGAGCGTGTGACTGTTTTGACTTTCAGAATAAAATCCTAAGGGACTGTCACTCTTCACTGATTTCACACAAAAGATACTCGCATCTTTGAAAATGTTATTCATGAAAACTTTCTTTTTTTACAAATGTTAATTAATGGTAATGTGTTGCCTAATGTAACTTTGTACCAACAATATTTCGACGCCAAAAAGTTCCAATTTTAACATAATGATCTTCACTCGTCGTTTTTCAGCCGCGATTTAGGTAAATATTCAGGGTTTTATTAGGCTTTTTATCTTGTGAGGACTTACAAATAGGCTGTCAATTTGTATAAACACTGTTAAACAGTTCAGTATGATTATGTTTACTTCATTTATTTTTTTATGAAAACCGTCTTTTCGATAGCTTTTTCGAATACAAAATATAACGTCATCCTGAATGGGGTTTGGACACCCTGACAGGTAATTTACCTTTTTATGGGAAAAGCTGTCATTTCGCGACAAAAAAAGCTTATTGATGTGGTTCGTTGTGTATACTTTGCTGTGTAGGTATACCAACGTTTAATATTTTGTACAGTGAATGTTATGAAACGCAATAAGAGAGTTAAATATTACTAGAGTTTATTTAAAACTACTTACTTACATGACAAAATAATCGAAATTCTAAAGTCCTTTAATAGGGCGAGTAGTTTCTGAGATTATCGAGTTCAAGCGAACAAACTCTTCAGCTTTTAATGATAGTATATAGATAAAGGTATTGGTAACTTGCTAAGGTTATTTATACATATATTCTACTAGCCGTTTTCCCGCGGTTTCACCCGCGTCCCGTGGGAGCTACTGCCCGAACCGGGATAAAATATAGCCTATGTTACTTGCAGATAATATAGCTTTCTAATGGTGAAAGAATATTTAAAATCGGTCCAGTAGTTTTTGAGTTTATCCATTACAACCAAACAAACAAACAAACAGAGTTTTCCTCTTTATAATATTACTAGCTTCTGCCAGCGGTTTCACCCGCATCCCGTGGGAACTACTTCCCGTACCGGGATAAAAAGTAGCCTATAGCCATCCTCGATAAATGGGCTATCTAACACTGAAAAAAAATTTCAAATCGGACCAGTAGTTCCTGAGATTAGCGCGTTCAAACAAACACTTCAGCTTTATAATATTAGTATAGACTAGCTTCTGCCAGCGGTTTCACCCGCATCCCGTGAGAACTACTTCCCGTACCGGGATAAAAAGTAGCCTATAGCCTTCCTCGATAAATGGGCTATCTAACACTGAAAGAAATTTTCAAATCGGACCAGTAGTTCCTGAGATTAGCGCGTTCAAACAAACAAACAAACTCTTCAGCTTTATAATATTAGTATAGATTATAGATGATTTAACCCCCCATTTTAGGATTGCAGCCATAGAATTTAAAATAACTTCAAACAAATCGGGTCAATTACGATATCATATGACCAATCAATCATTTGCTCAAACTGTCTGAACAGCTTCCAAAAACTTTTAACAAATTAATTAAGATGTTGCTTACTGGCCTTAAGTGGAAAACTGTAGGTAGGTAAATACCAACATTTGTATCTAAAAAATAATAGGATGCACAGCAAAAAAAATGCCATTGGACCTGTTGAGCGCATCCGGCCGTGCTCTCGCCGTGGCGGCATATTGGGCTGACATAGTGTAGTCTCAATATATGACACGTCATCGACACAAAAGAAGAAGAAGCAAAAAAAAAAGGAAGGAATAAACCCCAATAACATTTCAACCGACGTTTGAACTGAGATTCCTGTGCGAGACAGAAAAGGTTTGTTTTTATTGCATACTTTTTTCTTGCGACGACCCATGTAACATTTATTATCCAATATAAATACGCATGCGGCTAAACTAAAGCATAAATAAATAAACGAAACAGCTATTTTCAAGATTACACCTTTCCCAAGCCATAGTTTACCATCATTTGTATTATTACGAAATCCTTGTAAGAAAATCAATTTAAATTCTACTTGTGTAATAAATATAATAATATAAACAGACAATTTATTAGCCTTGGTCCCTAGTAGAAGCCCCTGCAAATCCGATTAGTACAGCTAGTTCCTCCAAACTTGAAAGTTGGCCTCTAACAGCCTCGGGATCTGAGTTATAACGATCACCATTATGCATAAACAACAACCATTTCAACTAAGAAATTTTAAACAGGAATTTGATATTCATTTGTTATAATTTATTTATATTGTTAATGTAGTTCTCTAGTGTATCTAAGTTGGGTGAAATCGTGAAACCGTTTTGATCCAAATAGGTATAGTTTTCGTAAGGGGTAATAATGTATGATTCGTTCTGTCCGCAATTTCGGATGAGCTCTTTGTTAATAGGCTTTTATTAATTTCCTCGCCCTGAACATCGTTAATTTGAATGTTATGTTAGGTATATCTGGAACCCTCAAATAGATCAAGGTACGCAGCTTACAAAGCTTTGTTTCCAAGGGAGGCACAATTATTTACGTGTAATCTTTGACGTACAAAGTGACATGAATTTAACTCAAATGTTTCTAAATTTTTAACGAAAAAAAGGGTAATTTTTCTGATGGATGTAAGCCCCTTTTCAGCCTTTTCAAATTATCCAGCTTTAATTCTTTTTAAAAAATACTCGTCAAAAAATACTTGTCTCGTAATATCGCGTCGAAATTAGGTCTTTTGAAATAAAAAACTTTTTTGCAAAAAAATTAAACCGACTTCCAAAAACACTAAAAAGCAAAAAAAAATGTAATTTTAGGCATCGGCCTAGAACTCGGTGTCTAATGGATATTACTAACTTAAGTGCCACCGACGTCTAGGCCGATGCCTAAAATAACATTTTTTTTTATTTACAGCTTTTCAGTGATACGAATAGTTGTCACTATCCATATAAGTGGAAAGTTCTCATCAATACAAAGAATATAAGCCCAAATACGAGAATTTTTTATATATTCCGTTGTCGAGTTCCCTCGACCTTCTCTGGTGTCCATCATCAGGTCAGCTCCAAACCCTCACTATTGAAAAGGTCTCGTCAATACAAATAATATAAGCCCAAACACGAGGTAGTTTACATATTCAGTTGTCGAGTTCCCTCAACCCTCTCTGGTCTCCATCATCAGGTCAGCTCCAAACCTTCACTATTGAATAGTGCTTTCAGGTATACGCCTGAGTGTCAAGTTTTTACCCTATATATGCCTACAATTTTCAAGAGATGCCCTCGATTTCTCAGGGTTTCCACCATCAGATCCTGATCTGATGACGATGGGACCAAATGACAAGCATACCCTTTCAAATAAAAAAAGAGTTTTTGAAATCGGTCCAGGCGTCTTTGAGAAATCGAGTAACAAACATAAAAAAAAAATACAGCCGAATTGAGAACCTCCTCCTTTTTTTGAAGTCGGTTGAAAATCGAGATCACAGCTAGTAATAAAATATAATTGCACAAAAATTATTCACTGTTTTTAAAAACAAAAATTACCATATCACATTTTAACGACTTTAACAATTGTAAATTCAAGAAACCCAATTTTATTCAAAGCAATCCCCATTTTGACTTTACAAAATCGGTCGCTAAAAGCTGAACCCGATATAAAGTGGGGCACTTAACCATTACAAACAAAAGTGTCGGCTTAAAAATTTACGTTGTTCAACATAAAGCCTACCCTGCTAATAACATAATTTTGTTGTTCTTTTAGTAGCTTCAGTCTAATGGACACAAAATAACTTTGTCCCAGAGTACCTAAACATTAGTGTAGGTACAACACGACTGAACATTATGCTAGGCTATGCTAGGCTAAGCTAAAACAGTTGTTCATAATGTTTCACGAGCTGTAGTATGATATATGGTGTGACAGGAATGGATTAAACCATAAATCAGTGGTGGATTAAACAAGCGCTGGGCCCGTAGTACACCTTGTCCCTTAATTATCAAAATGCGGTGCAATCCTGATACAACTTATGTAACTATATTATTGACTTGGGCCTGTTACCTACACGGTGAAAAGAACTCTTAACTAATTTGCTCAGCAGTTTATGTAGAATGTCATGGCTTATTATCCCGAGCCTTTTCCCAACAGTGTTGGGGTCGGCTTCCAGTCTAACGGGATGCAGCTGAGTACCAATACTTTACAAGGAGCGACTGCCTATATGACCTCCTCAACCCAGGTACCAGGGCCACCCAATACCCCTTGGTGAGACTGGTGTCAGACTGGCTTTTGAGTACCCGTTACGACTGCCAAGGACAATCACTGACAATGCCATGGACAAGGACTGTTCAATGACGGCATGTCATGGCTTATGTTAGTAGGTAATAAGAGAAATAAGTAATTCGGATGCGCCCGTTGCTAAATCAGCAGATTGTTGTTTCTTACAAAAGCGGTGGCGTTGTTAATATTTGATGTGGGTATAAAGTTAGGAATATCATCGTAAACGTAAATACAGAATAAAAAGTTGAAAGCACAAGAACAGCTGACACTGTGTATCACGAAAAACCACAGACACTATATATGTAACCGTACCGTAATGTAATAAATGTCATGTGAGTAGATCTTTGTCACTAATATACGTCAGTCTTGAAATCTTGGTGAATAGAAATATTGTTACGATAATCCGGGATAACTTCATATCTCACGCTGGGTTAAAAATTATAGCTTGTCAGCATGTTGACAGTTTAGCTAAGTATTCTGAATTGAATAGGTACTTCGTAGGGAAGTACTGCAGAAGGTATTAAACTAAATTAGGTTGAAGGTATTTAATTAAATTACTTTCGTAAAGTTTTTTTTTTCGGATTTGGAACAAGTTAGATTCGGGCCCTGATTTCGTCCGCGTGCGATCTATTTGCGCACGTTCTAGGAAGACTTTAATTTTATCGGGATAAAAAGCTTTTTTGTCAATTAAGGCTGTCAGCTTCCTTCCTTATCCATCCCATTGCGCGTAACAAACATAAAAAATAACCTTTAGTAAAGTGTGACCACTGATAAAAAATAAAATCTTTTTTATGCTACTGGCTTTTTCCATGAAGCAAAAGTATTTCGAGCACAACTTTTCTTCTTCTATGTGTCGCGTTTAATCTTCCTTTTGCATTTTTCACAACACGAGCTTTGAAGTAAAAAGTTTAGTTCGCCTAATTTTACTGTAGGTACTTACATCATATATTTTCATCGAGATCGTTAGAAGCGTCGCATTAATGTGAAATATTATTCAGTACGTATATGAAGTTTCGTTTAGTTCTTAAGTACCTACATATTCATACCTCTGTGATGTGCGTTTGATGTCATAAAGTGTTTTATTGTGCAGCTTAATTTATAATAATGTATAAAAATAGTCTAAATGTTGCGTCCTCGATAAATAGCAAACAAACTATTCACCTTTAAAACATTAAAATATATTATTAGTAGGTACCTAACCTAACCTAACTTCTCCAATTTTATACATCGTACGTACTACATTGTTTTGATTCTGACACCATATTTTCCGAGGCACCTAGCAATAAATCGAAAACTAAAAATAACTGCGAAAAAGCTATGTTTCCGTTAGAAACACAAATTCATGATATGTGTGGGACGTTACCGAACTATAACCGAGTTACATTCACCTACGTATCTTCGACTCACATATGTAACTTGTTCGTAAAGTAGAAACTTAAATACATCTATATTTTACTTTGGATTAAGGTTTCCTCTTAATTGGTTCTCACTGAATTTATAATTCTCCTTCTTAATTTATAAATTATAAATACTCGTTTCTTTGAGTTTAGGCTAATATGACGTACGTACCATATTGAGCAAACAGGTGTCCCTGGATATTATTTTAACAGCTTGTGCTTGTAAATTACTGTTCATCGTTTGACCTTTGTCCTAACTAGAAGTCGCATAATTGGTTCATTTAGTTTAGAACATCGGTAAACTGTACACATACAAGCTGTTGATTTGCATCCGTGCCATAGTCAAGGACGCAATTATACTAATGATTCTCAACCCAAATCAATAAGAAAATACCTGGTTTATTTTTTCAAATATTTACATTAATTTTAAAAATTAAGAATAAACTTATATATACATCTTAAAACTAATACAGTGCATCAAAAAATTGCACCATGTTTGACGACACCACTTTCAGACTCGTTGTCTGCCTGCGTCTGGGTGCTTCGTGCTGCACTCCTCACCGCTGCCACTGCGGGGAAGCTGTCAACAGCCTCGGTCACCACGGCCTGTCGTGCAGTCGGAGTGCGGGCCGCATACCACGACATGCGAATATCAACGACGTGATCCGTCGGGCTCTTGTTGCCGTCGGCGTGCCAGCCGTACTTGAACCAAATGGTTTGGCACGCGACGATGGCAAGAGACCAGACGGCATGTCGCTATTTCCGTGGAAGATGGGTAGGACTTTAGTGTGGGACGCGACCTGCGTCGACACTCTTGCGCCATCCTATCTTCCTAGAACTGCGTGTTGTGTTGGCTCCGCCGCTTCACAAGCAGAGGACCTCAAACGGCGCAAATATAGTAGCCTTATCGGGAATTACATGTTTGAGCCGTTTGGGGTTGAAACTCTCGGGCCGTGGGGTCCGAGTGCTCACGCGCTTGCGAAGGAAATTTCTAAGCGCCTTGTTGACACTTCTCGTGACCCAAGGGCTGGCTTTTATTTCGCACAGAGGTTGAGCATTGCCATTCAACGTGGCAATGCCGCCAGCCTTTTGGGTACATTACCCGGTGACAGCGATGAGGAGCAATTTTTTGATGCACTGTAATAAGAAAATTGGTACAAAAATTTTTGATTTTATTTTTTTTTCGGAAATCCGTCAATGTCATCTAGCCGTATTTAAACTTGGCACGTGTGTTACTGGCCTTAAAACCGTGCTGCGCCCTCACACAAACGCAAACACAAAGCATACGCAACGATTATTCATAAATTTCAGTCATAAAATTGGATTACTTCTGAAATACTATGACATTACAATGACAAAAAAAGCAGTGCATATTAACTATTTCCCGTCTACTGTAATTCCAATCGATTATTTACGTATTTTATGTCCTCCTCCTGAAGTATGGCACAAATGCAAATCAACACCTTGTATAGAGAATATACTGCAAATTTCTGCTGTGTTACTTAAATTTTCATTTCTTTTTGCAGATTCTGGCAACATATCATTGGAGTCTGCATTCTGTGCTCTCATGGCACCATCTCCTCTGTTAGAACTTAGCAGCATCTTCTTCTTCTTCGTGCCAGCTGTTCTCATACTCTGCTTGTACGCGAGGATGGGGTATCATATAAGGTACACATTGTTAGTATTTTTTGACATATTTTTCCTCTTTTTTTCAATTTGGTATAAGTATCTTTGATCCTTTGGTAGGCTTCGCATTGAGGTGGATAAGCCATACCTACCTTTTGTTTATAGAAAATGTGTGGAATATAGATATAAAGGAAGTTGGTAATGCGTTTATCCACCAATATTATTTATTTGTCCGTGAGATAATTTGTCGGTTCTTAATGAATTTAAATGACGTCAACTGAACAGTAAACATTTAGATATTAATGATAATAATGGAAACTGTTGACGCAAAGTTTATTTAATACATTTTACACTATAAATGTAGCCTTAATTTCTAGTACGCGCGTACTTATATCGGGTGTGTCGTTCTTAATCACATTAAATCCTTAAAAAAAAAAACCTAATCCATTCAGCAGGTTTAGCGACACGAGTCATTTTTCGTTTTCATAATTTATATGTATAAAAATGAAACCCGCTTTCCGTTGTCACGACATAACATGAAAACGGCTTGACCGATTTGGTTGAAAATTAGAGGGGAGGTAACTTAGACCCGGGAGAAGGTTTTAGGAGAAGTTTTTGTCACCATCCGGCTATGGGACGCGGGTGAAACCGCGGGCGAAAGCTAGTTTACAATATTATCGAATGTTTTGACCAGTTGACAGCTGTCAGTTTTCAAGGGAGAATTTCCGTTGTTTGTAATGACTGACTCATAAATGGTGTTCTAATTCTTGCACATTTTAATTGTCGTGTGAGTAGATCTTCGTCACTAATATATAATTATTTTTGGGTATTTTTTTTTTAAGAATACTAATTACAATTAATTATAAGAACATAAGGGAGTCTATGGAGTAAGTACATATACTCTCTTATCTACTCTTCCCATATACTCTCTTAGGGT
Source organism: Helicoverpa assulta (assembly GCA_963856015.1). Classification (NCBI taxonomy): domain Eukaryota; kingdom Metazoa; phylum Arthropoda; class Insecta; order Lepidoptera; family Noctuidae; genus Helicoverpa; species Helicoverpa assulta. The sequence continues at coordinate 7,996,213 of CAWLCW010000027.1, forward strand.
GCGTCCACATCTGGCGAATGCGCCGCGAATGCGCAGCACGCGAGCCGATCGCGAGCTGTCCGCGAGCTGCGCGCGTGCAGTCACTGCAATAGTTCGGTGCGCCTCTTTAGCGCAACTCACGCAAGGCTCGTATAGAGCGCGCGAGCGGCGCGCGATCTGCGCGCAATCAGTTCTCGCCCTTACAGTTCCGTATATTGGCTCAGTACTATCGAAGATGGCAGACGTCGCGCGCCGCCTGCGCGCCGCTCGCGTGCGGCGCTTAGGTCGCGCGCGAGCCGCGCGCGAGCGGCGCAGAAGCGGCGCACGAACAAAAATGCACGCGCGCAGCTCGCGGACAGCTCGCGATCGGCTCGCGCGCTGCGCATTCGCGGCGCATTCGCCAGATGTGGACGCACCCTTATGTACTTACCCCGTAAACTCCCTTATGTACTCTCCCCATATACTCCCTTATGTACTTACCCCGTAAACTCCCTTATGTACTTACCCCGTATACTTCCTTATGTACTTACCCCGTATACTTCCTTATTTACTTACCCCTAGACTTCCTTATGTACTTACACCATATACTCCCTTATGTACTAACCCCTAGACTCCCTTATATACCTCTACTTACTCCAAATGCTCCCTTATCTACATTAAAAAGTTTTACATACATTTTTTCACAAAGGGCGATGGGATTTTTGGTACCCTGTCCAACAGTGTCGATTATAGTGACATCGCGTAGGTCTTGAAAAGACAAAAAATGTTTACTATGACGACTAGTCCCAAATCTTTGTCCGATTTGCGTGACATCGACGAATATAATGTGGAATGTTCCTAAATCATCAACGTAGATGTAGTTCCTAAATCCAACTGTATCTAATTAAATCTAATATCTAAAGATATACAGAGATAGTTTTCCACTGTAGGTACCTCACGTTTCCTTAAGAAAAGTAAAGATTTGGGAATTGCGTTTGTTTTATTATTTATTCTTGGATCAAATTTAGTAATTCAAATTTCACTCTCTTCCTGTCAACCGATTGGTCTGAAATTTTGTATACACCTTTAATTAAATCCAATATGGCCGCCGGCACAAAATGGCACAGCCCCCTCAATATGGGTATAAAAAACTAGAAAATAAAAAATAGTTACTTACCTGTCAACCTACGTAGGTGGTCCCGGTCATATTAGACTAAAATAAAAACGTGGGGCCCATTAACTATTGCTGTAGTACTCTCTTCTAAAGGTATGTTACTGTTACTGTTACAGCCTTTTTTTATCGTCCCACTGCTGGGCACAGGCCTCCTCTCACACGGAGAAGGATTGAGCATTAATCACCACGCTTGCTCAATGCGGGTTGGTGATTTCAGACTTTATAGTCCAGGTTTCCTCAAGATATTTTCCTTCACCTTTATATCAGCCATTGGTGTCTAAGATATACTTAGAAAGTACATACAAACCTAGAAAAGTTGCATTGGTATTTGCATGACCTGGAATCGAACCCACGTCCTCACACTCGAGAGGTTGGTTCTTTACCCACTAGGCCACCACGACTTCTAAAGGTATAATAGGTGTGGATTGCATCGACTTACTATAATTGTAACTGGAGATTTTGACAATCAATAATTAATAATAGAAAATACACATACCTTTCATTAGTTTTCTCTTTATAACGATCCGAAACCGCAACAAAATATTTAAGTACTTTTACGAGTGTTTGTTCTTGACAACTCACAGAAATGACAGATAGTCTATGGATGAACATCGTTACCAGTCGGTAACGTAAACTACCCAATAAAAAAAAAACAAAACTATGATAAAATCAGAATAAAAGGACCCCCCTTTTATTCTGATTTGATCATGTCTCCCAACTGCCCATCTCTCCCCTACCTCCCCTATAGATAGACAGATTTTGACAGATCTGTCAAAATCTCGATTTTAATTTAGTTCAACTTGTCAACACGCTCGAAAGTGTAGCGCTAGTGTAGTTTGACAATGTCAATCACGAAACTTTAAGGTAGAATTCCGTGGGTCGCGATTGTCGCAGCCGCGCGCGACAAAAGTCAACCTATGAAAATGTATGGCACCGCTGCCGAGGGCCGCGACAGTCGCGCGCGGACTACGAATTTCGTGAGCCGCTCGCGGCCGTGGGTCAAACACAAAAGGAGGAAAAAAAATGTTCATGCAACTTAAAACCCGTTATTTAAATATCATATCAACATTAAATCTCTTTGATAATTATTTCGTCTTGAAAACTTTTTCTGGATCATAAAAAAATCGGCTTAACCGAAATATATTTAATTTTTCTCGCTTTTGAATCTGAAAAGATCTCCTTCTGTAGACTGTTCGGATGGCGAGTAGTTGAGTTCAAGTGATAATTAAAAATATATACAGATACTTTTGATACTTTTAATTCATTTTATTACATCAGTCATATTATCAAATATTCATAACATAACGAATAAAAAAAAATATATAACTTAATTTTGAATTAAACGTTATAAAAATGTTGTTCACAAATTTTGGGTCTACTTCTGTAGACACATAAAATAAGCCTAAATTTGCTAAAGACGAACGCATCGTTATTAGTGCGTGTGTTAAGAGAAACTCTTTATATTATTTAACTACACAAGTTTTCAGTCGAGATCAATGTGTCTTTCCTGTGACTAGGATACCTGAGTAAGTAACCTTTGCAAATATATAAAAACATCAAGATAGAGTGCATATGTGGGCGCGGTTTGCAAATATTACATTGCTTAAACTCTAACCTCTAATGGAAGGCTACCATCTTTGTCATCATAAAAATGTGTCTCTCCTGTAGACATCTTTCCTGTTGACGTAGTGTCTACAGAAGGGAGGTATGTCAACAGAAGTGAATAATCAAGAACTTTGACTACCTACATTCGAAAAAAAAACAATTGTGTTAATCACTTTTAGCTGATTTATAGATAAGAGAGGTTCATCTTAATTCAAAATAATTCATATTATACACAGGGTTATTGCTCAAGATCTGATAATGGTTTTTTAAGATCATTTAATAAGGTTTTGAAAATATATTTTTTTGTGTTTGATATCATTTAAGATTTTAACACCGAAGTTAAATAATTTAATATATAAATGCTAATGTATTTGTGAGCAAAATAAATGATGGTTTTGCACTTTTGTCTTCCACTTTAATTTGTGTTTTGCTCTGCATTGTGTTGCTTGCTTGCTCTTAGCGCATGATGGTCCTTGTTTTTTGCTCCAGTTACTATGCCACGAACAAGTCGATCAGGGAAGCTTTCCGAAGAAGAAAAAAAGAAACGCAGACGCGAGTAGAAAAAACTTAGTATACGCCGTGCGCGGGCCAAATGGATGACGCAGCTCTCGAAGAAAGAAGAAGGAAGGGATATTAGGGATTCAATAATGCAACTGGCACATCTAGAACGATAGGCACTCCTGATTCATCCTCGTACAATTTGTCACCTGATTGCCTCAACATGTTTAACTCCTTCCTCCTAATGGACTCGAATTTGATCTTGCCGTCATCTGTCACATCTACGAGCACCATAAAACATACAAACTCCGTAATAAATAACATACAAAACGACATTCCTTATATTCCGAGTTGATACTTGAGCTACCGTAAAACCCCTACAGATGATTCTTCATTACCCGGGTCGTGAAAAGACTTAAGAAAATTTCTTTTACCTCAATAACTCTATACTGCTTTATTATTTACTAGCCGTTTTCCCGCGGTTTCACCCGCGTCCCGTGAGAGCCACTGCCCGCACCGGGATAAAATATAGCCTATGTTACTCGCAGATATAATAAAGCTTTCTAATGGTGAAAGAATATTTAAAATCGGTCCAGTAGTTTTTGAGTTTATCCATTACAACCAAACAAACAAACAAAGTTTTCCTCTTTATAATATAAGTATAGACATAGATTTATGCTACGAAAACCGGTAAAAAATTACAATGGTTTGTGCTCAGATTTTAGATTTTTTAGATTAGAAACCTTTTTTCCTTAGCCTGAAAGTGAAATGATTTTTAAATGACTCTTTACTTGGCACAGTGCCTGTAGAACGAGGGTCTACGCTGGCTCAAGGGGGATTGCGATTTTTCCGAGACCTGTTTTCTTGAGACTATTTCGTACATTGAACACTATGAGAGACCGACTTACAGTCTACAATATACGAGTGCTTTTAATTAAAGCAGTTATAACTTATGACACATAATAAAGGAACATAATTACAGCATAGTTCATCACTAACGACCCACTAACATTTACTCCGGGAGTTCAACATCATTCTTCCATTACGCGAATAACAGGTTAGCCACCAAACTACTTCGGAGAAAGGTCATTGTACTACGAAATCATAATTTGTCATTGTCGGACACCACTAGATTCACGAATTGTGGACTCATTTTCACAAGTATACAAGCTTCTGCCAGCGGTTTCAGCTGTGTACCGTGAGAACTATTTCACGCCCGATAAAATGAGCTATCTAACACTGAAATAAATCGAATCAGACTATCACTTCCTGAAATTAGCGTGTTCAAGCAGAAAATAACTTCAGCATATATAGATTTTTGTATGGCACATTTCTCGGGCAACGGAAAAAAACAATATATTTAGCGACCTGCAGATGGTGTTGATTTGTTACCACCTACGATATTAATAAGGAATAAGATTGGAATGGTCTAAGTTATTGAACAGTAAAGTTGGGTATATTTAGAATTGACTGCAAAATTAGCGGTTCTTAATTTTGATGTGTCAATTTTTTTTCTATGGAATTTTACTTTGTATCTGAACATAGTAGAAGGATGGTATAATTAAATGTAGAATAGCCAGTATTTTTGCTCTAGGGATATTACCTAAATTGAATAAACCCAACTAACGAGTTCTTTTCTATTGCAGACAATGTCAGCATTTAGCTGTACATTTAGTAAAACTTAACAGAATATTCTTTTCAAAGTCCATTTGAATTATCCATGAGTTAAATTGTCACTTATATAATCTATATTTTATTCCAACAAGTTAGTAACATTTTTATAAAACTGGAACAATTATTTATTCAGGCAAAGTTGTGGCAATAAAACTTATTAACTTGTCGTTTTAACCAGCGGTTAGTTGAACAAATGGGTTTAAATAGCTGAAAATGTGTCACAAAATGTAATAAAATATGATTTGTAAATCGCAAACTTTAGAGGTATTTAGTACCACCGACGATTTAATAACTTTGAAAAATTACGTAAATAGTTTCAAATGTGTAAACAAGGAAAAATTTCTTAAAGTCGTCATCAATAAAGTTTTCGTTATTTGTATTTCAATCTAAGGAAGGATTTATTTTTGGTATCTCCAGGGAAGTTATACCAACTAAACCAAAATAAGAATGATTTATGTTGTTTACTCGTATTTTGATTTAACGGATCTATCAGGTGTTTCACCGCTTGTAATTCTATTTACCTAGTCTATTTTTGTTTTAATAACTGTAGATGCCGCTGATTTTTGTACCTACCTAAACAAATATATGAATATCTCGTGCAAAAATGTAGTGATTTTAATACCTATGTTCACGTTAATAGTTAGTTTTCAGTCACGTTAGTTTTGCATTTTGCATCATTGCAAAATGCAAAACTAAGGGACATAACTGTATGAAAAAAGTGTTAGGTACTATTTTAAATCCAGGTACATTATCAACTTTCTAGACACGTCCTTATCGTGCTGAACGTTTCAGAACTTTCAGATGGAATAAGGGCTGTTCTAAAAACAGGTTGTTATTACTGAATTTTATGCCACCTTATTTATCATCATCCTCCGAGCCTTTTCCCAACTATGTTGGGGTCGGCTTCCAGTCTAACCGGATTCAGCTGAGTACCAGTGCTTTACAAGAAGCGACTGCCTATCTGACCTCCTCAACCCAGTTACCCGGGCAACCCAATACCCCTTGGTTAGACTGGTGTCAGACTTACTGGCTTCTGACTACCCGTAACGACTGTCAAGGATGTTCAATGACAGCCGGGACCTACAGTTTAACGTGCCATCCGAAACACAGTCATTGGTGTCTAAGATATAGGTACTTAGAAAGTACATACAAACTTAGAAAAGTTGCATTGGTACTTGCCTGACGTGGAATCGAACCCGCGCCCTCATACTTGAGAGGTTATGCCACCTTATTTTTGTTCTACATAAATACAAACAAAACATTTTGTAAAGTTCTCCAACGCTTAGAATCGGTAAAACATTAATTAATTCGTGCAAGGAAGGGTCGGATCAGGAACAAAAACCTTAGCCCCAAAAATATATTAAGTAACCCTGTTAATAAACCCAGGAGCTGTTGAAGGCGTTAAAAGAAAATAATTACACGATATTTATAATTCCACGTAAGTACTATATTTTCCGATTTTTCAAGGCCAAGGGCTGATTTTCCGAAGTTCACTTTGTCGAGTCATGCCATTAGAGTTCGTTACTTACGTTTATTATGTAAGGCGGGATCTTGATGTTTTTGTAAGTGATTCCGACACCCCACCGTGCTTAACGGAACAGGCCTTTTTTGACGTTCCACCTTACGTAACAAGTCATTAGGATAGGTCCCGCACTATGAAAAGGAACCCTAATAAAAGATTAAAGCCTGCAATAAAAAGATAATTGGGATCAAAATAGCTTTAGCTAAGTAATTTTTTCAATTTTGCCGTATTAAAATAAAACGGCTCTATAATTTTAAGCGGATTATTGCAATTAATAAAAAGCAAGCTTAATTGCGTATTACTTTTATTATGAGTCTGTTTCTGTTTACTATATTCAAACAAAGATAAGCACATACATATGTGGCTAACACCAAATTCATTAATAAAGTTTGTAAAGTCGTGTGTGGGCAGATAACTCCCACGAGGTAGAGAAATCTAACCAATTCAATTTTGTAACTTGCAACACTTGCATATATGGACGCTTGCACATCAATCTAGTACAAACTGTAAAATTTTCCCAATCAGAAATGAATCTTATTATTATGAGATAAAGTTGAAAATCTATTAACATTTGACAGGTTTTACTAGCTTGATATGATGTCGTCTTTACAACGATACGAACGTTGTACTCGCATGACAGACAGTCGGATTCCCCTTCTAAACCTAATGCATTTCAAAATCCTTTTGAGACAGTCCTCAAGTAATCTCATGCCTTTGTGGAGGTCAATGGCGCCTTAATCGTGTGCTGGCGAATTTCCACTGATTATCCAATTAAATTGAGTCTGATGCAAATTGACATTGTATACAATAGTCTCATATTGGGACCGAATTATTTACAATAATTAAAATAAAACGCTGGCGTGCATTCGGTTATTGAATTAAAGAACTTTTTTCTCGATACTTCATGTCAATCGAAACTCATTTTTATAGCTCGATTTTTTCCTTATACCATATTGAGTGATGGTCCCTAAATCTCGAAGACGGTCACAACAAACTACTACTTGCTAGATACAATTATGAAAAGTCTGATAATAAACCATCTATCAAAAGCATAATTTTACTTTTGATAAATTAACTTCTTGAAAACCGAATTATTTCATCGAAGAATCGAGAATTTATTAGTTTAATAAGTTTATTACCGATAGATGCATAACTAAGTAGGTTTGCATAATAATGATAACTTAGGCATGGATGGTGCGTTAGAGCGCTCGATTTAACGTTTACACGAGACAATTAACTGTACCTAACTACACTACTTATTGGTTGGTTTCACAATGAAAATGAAAACTTATAAGCTATGCACAGTTGTAGAATATGCGGTACTTTATAGATTTAAACTCGGGCGGAGTCTACGTATTTAGGTACCCAAAATTATGTTGGAATTTGACAAGTCTCCGGTACATGTTTAAAGGTCCCATAGACCTAATTTCTCCAAGATTTGTGTCGTAATTCATACACGCAGGTACTAAGCTACCTACGCGACCTAGCTTAAGAACCCTTCTAAGGATAACAAACATGTACTAGGAAAAGACCTATAATAATTAAATAAATAAAACTCAGAACCGCTTTAAAACAACGACTATATACCAATTTTTATGTGGCTGATATGTATGCTATTGTCCTTAGTAATTAAAAAGAGAAACAAACTTATCTTTCCTTCTTATTGCTTAGAAACTGTGCTGTTAACAATACCAGATATCTTCAAGTGCCTTTAAAGTTTTCTTAAATGCAACTAAAGTCTCCCGACCAAGGTTAAGTTTCCTACACAATAGAACAAGTTTTTTTTACGATGAGAAATAAAATGTCAATTATTTAATTCTAATATATCGTCTAAAGCTATATAATCGTCTCGTAAATCGTCGTATCTAAAGCTTTTATAACAAGCTTATATCTATCGTATCGTTCATTGACCTTATGGAAAAATGTCGTCAGATAGTGATTAATATCCGATATTTTGTGGCTACCGGGACATAATGATCGGTCACATGTTATTACGGGATAGATTGGAGATTGTGATGAGGTGTTTTATGGGAAAATATACTGTTTGCTGAACCTTATATTGGTGTACAAATAACAGTAATGAAGATCTATTTATAGATCAGCGTGAGGTTAAGGACATGTGTTATAGTTCTGATTTCAGATTGATGCATACCTATTTTTATGAGTTCTAGTTCTAGATATGTACGTTAATGCAAAAGTCGAGTAGAAGTAGTGTTTGATATAATTTTTCATAGTCGCACGAATTTTAGATACAAATGTAGGACATACGTAGTAGAAAATGTAACAAAATAGGTCTCTTTTCACAACACGAATACATAGAAATCACGTTTTAGGACCCTATTGAATATAAAATGTCCAACTATTCGTTCTGAATTGACCGTGGTTATTTTCTGGACCGTTTCATAGTAATTTCACGTTTCACAAACCTAAATCAAAGCTTCAAAAGTAATTTCAGAAACGTCTCGATTTCCTGAGCAACGATATAAAAGAGCTTGGACAAGAAGAAAAAAGTTGGAAAATTATGTAATCTGTATTGTGGAAAAAATTCGAAGCAACAAAAGTTTTGGTAGGACAGTCACGTTTACAAGTTACATGAGTATTACAACAACGTTTAGCCAATTACTTTTAAGACCCACTTAATGGGGGGTGATCCTATGGCGTGGTACGGCGCAAATCCAGGGTAGTACTGCGAAATCGTAATTGAAAAGCCCAATAACATTGCGTTAACCAAAAGCCCGGTAGCTCCGGTGACCGTTAGACGAAAGGGACATAACATTAATAAGAATAAATTTTATATTTGAATATGTGTTGGAAAAAGGAAAATAAATGTAAAGAAGTTGTTACTAGGATTAGATATTTTCTGACCTTACAAAAACCTTGATTTCCATACGCCAATTTAGTATCGACATTGAATTACATCTGCCGTCTAGACTGATGGTAACGGTCTAGACGGATGGAATGTCAATGTTATAAAAATATATTAATAACTGTTAAACCAGAGTAGATAATCATCATTTTATTCTGCAGGGCACGAGCCTCGTCACATGGTTCCCAAGGTTACTCAAGACGGATTGGCGATTTCAGACTTTAAAGTCCAGGTCACCTCAAAAATATGACCTATTGAATTTAAATTATCACTTGCCTGACCTGAAAACAAACCAGCACACTAGTTAATATCTATGTAAACCGATTTCCATTTAGCACAAACACATTGATATTAGGCCCTTATTGACCCTCCATCCTTGAATGACAAAGGAAGCTATATCATCAATCATAGTAAATCAATCAATCAAATTACATTGATGACAAGTACTTATTCTCTACCAGCTTTTGGTCAGTCTCGGTAGAGAGGCATAATGTGTGAACCTAAGTTTTAAGATCTAGGTCGCCTATTGAATAACTGTGGAGGAAAACATCTTAAGACATAAGGACTCATCTGTACTTATATTATTAAGCTCATAGAGGGTCCAATTTAAAAAATACTATCTGTAGCTCTACTGTAAGTACTATCCTCTAGTTTATGGAGGAAGGCTTGTAAGCTACAGTTTCTTCGGGTGTAAGAACGTGGGTAGACCGCTGGTGGAAACTGGTGAAAGATGACTGATATCACGAATCCGCCGAGATATGTGATGATCGTGTCTTCTCTGAATAAGAAGGCACCTAGTTCTGGGGCAATAAATCGGCTAATAGTGTTACCGTTATTATAAACGTAAAATTTTAGATATATGTGTGAATGTTTTGTTATTCTTTCACGCAAAAACTTAGGAACCCATTTTTATGAAAGTAATATTATTATAGCTTAAACATCAGAGTAGCTTACAAATTACTTTTACGCGTATCTGGGTGCGAGAAGGGTAAAACTATAGAGAGCAAAAAGTTGTAAAGAAAAAGCAAAGGGTGACCATGATTGTTAAAATATCTGATAGCGAAATCGATGTGAGTTTTTCTTTTATACACTGAGTATGTAGGCGTTAGATGGGCGAGGAATGTCACATAAACTTTTATTAATGGTCACTCTTTATTGTGATTGAACCCTCTCGATAAGCGTGGATTTTTCAAACTAAACGCGTTTTTCGACAGCAGTGTTATCGACACACCATTTCTTTTTATGAAGCATTTCTACAGTTATTAGTGTAGAAAGCACGCTGCATTAACCACATAATATTTTCTGTTTGTGTACGCAAAAATATCGAATTTAAAAACCACACATTATGAGCAGGTTTTTGAAAAGAAAACCCTTTTTTTTCCTGCCAATATTTATGTTTTCGTACCTTATATTTATTTCCATATCTAAAGACATCACGTAAATGCAATACGTGAGCAAAACATCATAAAAAGTATTTCCTATTCACTGCATACTTAACATGCTTTGAACGTACTCAAATACCAATAGGTATACGGTATTGAAACCCATTCAACTGGGTTTAATATAACCTCTTTTACGATATATTTCCTTTTATCGATGGCGCGTACTTTTTCTTTTAAACATCAATCAATGTAACCAGAGACGAATTTGAAGGAGCGGGGGGATCGGGGCATCAAGGCAAAGGTGTTTTGATGGAGGTAAATTATGTATATGATAGCATTTTCCTCGAATTTACAGGTTAAAAATCAACCTTTTTTCTTGTCGAGGAGCGTGAAAATTACTATTTTTAACTTTAAATAACTTAATGTATTTCTAAGCTAGTGATTACATTTATTCTCCTTATTGTGGGGGGCCTGGGTCCGGCAATTAATGTCACGTTTGAATTTCTAAATACAGAACTATTCATAAATTTATATATTTTGAAAAGCTTATGAATGAAGAGAATGTTTGGAATGGAATACTCCAAGAGGCACAAGTAAATAAGGGATTGGTAAGAGAAATTAGCATGGATGAGGTAGAAAGAGCACTTGGAAGTATGAAAAATGGAAAGGCCTTGGGCCCTGATGATATACCAGCTGAGGTGTGGAAGGTGTTAAAGAAGAACGGATGTATGTGGCTGACATTATTCTTCAATAAGTTGCTGCATGAAGAAGTCATCCCGCAAGAATGGTGCAGTAGTTCGCTAGTGCCCATCTTCAAGAATAAACTATAGAGGGATAAAGCTCATGTCGCATACTATGAAGGTATGGGAGAAAGTGATAGAGAAAAGAGTGCGAGAAGAGAGTGAAATTACCCAAAACCAATTTGGGTTTATGCCAGGTCGAGGGACAATGGACGCCATCTTCGCACTTCGCCAATTGTGCGAGAAGTACAGACGTGTGCATAGGAATCTGCACATGGTGTTCATTGACCTTGAGAAAGCGTATGATAGGGTGCCTCGGGAAGTGTTGTGGTGGGCCATGAAAGAGAAAGGTGTGCCTGGGAAGTATGTAGAGTTAGTTCGTGCGATGTACAGGCAGTCCTGTACGTATATCCGATCGTCGGCCGGCAATACTGACCAGTTTAGTGTGGCTGTAGGCCTGCACCAAGGGTCGGCTTTAAGTCCTTACCTCTTCCTGCTTATTATGGATGCCTTGACGGCGGACATACAGGAGGAGGCACCCTGGTGCATGCTGTTTGCCGACGACATCGTCCTGGTTAGTGAAGACGGACCTGAGATCCAGAGCAGATTGGGGAGTTGGCAACAGAGACTGGAGAATGTTGGCTTAAAAATCAGCAGAACCAAGACCGAATACATGTTCTGCGATTTCGGCGGTCTCTCCAGTCCTGAAGCCATAGCGCTGGATAACGCACTTCTTCCAGTCTGTTCTGATTTCCGGTATCTCGGTTCGCTTATTCAGGGCGATGGCGAAATAGATCGGACAGTTACGCACAGAATTAACGCAGGATGGATGAAATGGCGGCAGGTAACGGGAACAACTTGTGACCCTCGTATTCCCCTTAAACTTAAGGGGAAAATTTACAAGAGTATGGTCAGGCCTGCTGTCTTGTATGGATCAGAGTGCTGGCCCACAAAAGCGACGAATGAAAGACAATTGCATGCGGCAGAGATGAGAATGTTAAGAGTTATGTGTGGCGTTACGCGAATGGATAGAGTGAGGAATGAGTATATAAGAGGAAGTTTGAAAGTAGCGCCGGTATCAGAAAAACTGAGTGGAAACCGGCTGTCGTGGTATGGGCATGTGATGCGGAGGAATGAGAGTCATGTTGTGAGGAAGGTGATGAGTATGAACGTGGACGGATATAGTGGAAGAGGAAGACCAAAGAAACGATGGATGGATTGTGTGAAAGTAGATATGGTAAGAAAGAATGTTACTTGTGAGATGACGGCAGATAGAAGAGTATGGAAGAAGAAAACATGCTGCGCCGACCCCAAATAAATTGGGATAAGGGCAGGAGAATGATGAGAACTATTCATAAAAGGTTTTTATTGAGTGATTTTTAGGTCAATCGAAGGGAGGATATTTACGCTTTTCAAATGATTGACTCAACAAAAGAAAGGGATGTGGGACCATTTACCGTCGGTTAAGAAGAATGAAAAGATAAAGATTTATTTTTGCTTTTTACTGTTGATGGATTATATGAAAGCTTATACTAACCTGGATTCAAATTCAGGCTATACTCCATAATATATATGTATTTGTGGAATCCCCTGCGGTTGGCGGCTGGCAGTGACCCAGATTTGTTTTTACTTTTTAACAGCTGGTATCACATACATGCATACGAGTACGAAGGCGTTTATTGGTTTAATAAACATTGTACATACTTATGATTAGGACAAAATACTGGATGTGTTCCAGAAAGATACTTTAATTACATAAATACTTTTCATTAGTGTTAAAAGTATTTTCTTTATGTGGTTAAAGAAAACGTAAGGCTGCCGGTAGAGAGTTGTGAAAAGATAAACTTTAAATGTTATCGTCAGTTCTCAAATTCTTTTATAGAGGACAATGAAATACTGCACTGCGTTTAAATGATAATAATTTGAGAGGGTAGACTGCTTATATACTTCGAAACAAAATGTTCTTGCTCTTGGTTCGATTGATCTAAACGCACCTTTAAACATTATAGGTACCGAATCTCTGAAAGAATTGCGCAAATAAAAAGAAACTTAAATCAAAAGCTTCAGTATTTGAGTGCAGTCGACTACAAAGCTAGTTAAAAACAATCAGAACTAATCTTGAAGTATTAATTGGAAAATTCCAAGTTGATTAGTTGAATGACATGGCGCTAGATTAAAACTGAAAATTTCGTATTCCTTTGTACACAGGTCGACTCGAGTTATGGAGAAAACGAAGATTGGCTTGCTAAATGGACACGTGCATGGTGAGACACGACAGGCGAAGTCCAGGAAAGCTATCATCAGAATGCTCGGTAAGTTCAACATCATCATCAGGCCATTGCTTGCCATGCTTTCTTCATGGCATGCTATTGTGCTCGACCTTCAGCTGACCCCCTATAGTCCAAGCGGCGTCTAGGTATAGGAAGCCTTAAATTTACCAGTCAGCAGCATTGTGCTACCCGAATAAGACCCATTGTTTCTTGTCGTTTTATGTTTTTACACTGAATCGAAATCTGGCTACAGAATTTCTCTACGATGCCAAGATTTTGAGAACCACCTCTTTCATCTTAAAGTGCTCTTCATTTTCTTGCGGTTATTTTTATCTAAAACGTCTCTAGTAGTCAGTATTTCTCGACACCATTTTCTTCTGCATCTTAAAAACTAAATTAATGTTTGTGGACTAATGTTACATTTTAATTTGTCGATACATTCAGCCTTAGGTTTTGTACATTATCTGACACTATTGATTGTGTACTGCAACTTAAGTCAGCTAGCGAAACAATGTAGTCTATTCTTAGCAACTTCATTTGTGCAAGAAAATATGCAAAGACTTTTAAATGCTAATATCCAAAGTTTGAAGTACGCTCTCGCTGTTGTAGAATAAGATTATTATGGAACATGGTGGTTGCTCGCTTACGGGAGTATTTTTGCTAGTGTAACTTTCGTAATTTAAGCGCAATGTAAATGCCTCATGTAAATTAATTTTTGCACAAAATTGACCAATTTAGAATAGTACCTATTATGAAATATTATCATTTGCCTCTACAATTCTTCTTTTTTTTTTTTTGTTATGTATAGTTTGGTTTGGTTTAATTTGAGTTATTTTTTATTTGAGCGTTGTGTGCACCTGTAATTAACTTATTTACGCAGGTCTAACCATAATTGTAAATTTATATATGCGAAAGTATTTGTAAATAAGTTGTTGGTGTGCCTTGTAAATAAATAAATAAATGAGGACTTGTAATTTGACGAAATACTTGTTGTGAAAACAATAAAAACAAACATCTAGCTAATGCCTACAACTTGGTAGGGATTCGAAATACCCTAGAGTACATAGGCTTAAGATATTCCACCTGGCCTAACAATTTATTATATTGTTTTATCAATAAATTCTGACACGCTAAGCGTCTCATTTATAACAATTAGCAGGATGTGCGTGTAATATACGTACATAATAAAACAGAAGTAGGTAATTACGTGAACTAAACACGTGTAACTGAGGACCTTGGAAGTCCGAGTTAGGGGGCTGTTGTAAGTAAGGGATTTCGGAAATAAACAAACCAAGAGCCTATAATGAAAGTTATTTATAAAACTGTACAGAACTAATCTATTGGGATTACCACCTAAGTTGTTTGTGCGTATTCACAGAAAAATAAACTTCAGTTTTCTGAAAGGATTAATTACAAGGTTACTGAACTACTTTAACATCAATTAAAATAGACTACTGGAGAGTTTAATAACCCTATGTCCTACGACTTATGTTTTATCTGAATAAAACCACAGCAAACGCTTAGACTGGTAACATTAAACTTACTGTGACGCTAAGCTAGAATTTCAGCATTAAGAATTTAGAAACACCGCTGAGAAGGTACCATTTCTGCCGAGTAATTTTATTCTCGGCCTAAATTTATATTTTGCTGGACCTTAATCTTGTTTTCTCACCTTTATACTTTAGGCCAAAGTATTCCGTAAAAAAGTTAATGATCTGAAAGCGACAAAAGGCCACCTACTTAATTTAAAATTGGCACAGTTATAGCCACTTTGCGAGCTTCCGAGCAAAATATTATCTTTTGGTATTCGTGACCTAAAGAAACTTTGGCAATTGTTTGAAAATCAAGTTCAGAATTTTCTTCGGAGAGGGTCAGTTAGTGAAAGCGCGTTGCCAATGTGTACAATGTGTACATAGTACCTACCTATTTTTTTTTTAAACTTCAGAATATTCATAACAAATTACCATATATTTCCGCATAGGCAGGGTGACAAACACCGTGTTGACCTCGCGCGCCTTTGCGAAAGCCCTTTCCAAAATAATAATTAAATCTGAGTTATTCGAATCGGCTAAAGATCGTACGTGCAAACGATTGAAATTCACACGAACGCATGAAATCACGGTGAAACATAACTCTTTAAAAGTTACTTAAGCTCACATCGAAAATCATCTTGTAAATGCAGGAAAATTTCCCTGTACCCACGTTATTCATCATATGTAATTAGAACACCGTTATTCTTGAAGTGTTCTTCAGAAATACTACTTGTGTTTGTTTTGCTTTCATTCGCTCGTTTTCTTTTTATAAAACAAGTTTACTTTTGTACATCGGTTCTCTTCATATCACTATTTTAGATGGTTTTCTCACATAGCTATTATTATATCATACAAAACATACGTACCTAGATGTAGAAACTTCATGTAGAAATATTTATTTTTAACTTAGCTTGAAAAATGGCTCTGAAATAGTGTTAAAAGTTTCTACCTTACAAGACTATCATTTTAAACAGGCACTTTCATATTCCCAGCACCTGTCTATTCTATCTTAGCATTCCTCGATTTTCTTGCATATTAGTTTTCTAGTCTAGCGCCAGTGGCAGGGTTAACTTCTAGGTGACATTTCCAATATATTCGAGAAAGTTCGAACAGTTGCAAACTTCGGACGTTACTTGAACCGTGCCGACATTTACAACCCACAGTGTAACATCTTGTTCCTTGCGTTTCCTCTCTCAGAACACTTACGAGATATCAATTACCTACTGAGAGGAAACAGATTTTTCTTTAAAGGAAGAAAATATTAAGCATTTTGCAAATTTGCCAAGGGTATGGCTTAGTGACTTCTATCTACGTTGCGTTTTTAACTCGTGTACTTTTAATAGGCGCAGTTTTTTACGTAACTGCTCGCTAGCCTTGTCTAGTTATACTAAAAGCAGCATAATTTTCGCAACAGAAACATTGGTCGCTTTTGTTGTTTATGTGATGAAAACCGTTCTGTCCCAAGTTCGATTCAAGTCGGATAATGTGTTATTGTACATGGAAATTCAAAATTAGATATTCGCACTCCGGGCTTAATACCTCATTATAATGTGGATTTGCTAACAGCCTCAGTATTAATAGTGACCGGGCCGTGGATGGAAACAGTACCCAGCCTAGTTACAGACTTAAAAATTCCTGAATACCTTTCGTGAAAAACAAGCATATAAATGAGTAATGTGAGGGATCACTTTTTAATTAGATAAATATTCTTCTAAATATGTAAAAGATTTTCTTTGTACGTTGTTATTTTTTTTTAATTGTTTTATTTTTATTTCCAATATTAACATATTTACAATACATATCAAAAACTATCCTAGTAAAACAAACAACTAGAAAGCGTCAAAAAATTCGTCCCCATCGCTGTCAACTGGGAGCGTGCCCAAGAGGCTGGCAGCATTACCTCGTTGGATCGCCATGCTGATTCTTTGTCCGAGGTAATAGCCAGCCTTTTGGTAACGAGAAGCGTCAACCAGCCGCCTAGAGAGATCCTTAAATAGAATGTGGGCATTCGGACCCCACAACCCGTTGTTAATTAACTATAAACGTTCTAGATATGGGTTTCTTAAACAATAACAAAAATGATTAACTATGGAATGTAAAACAAACATGGATCCTATTACTAATGTAAAAAGGACTTACTCATCCAAATCCCCCTATATTCTACAAATGTTTACAATGCTATTCAAACATACAAACAATAGTTTATAGTGTCTCGAAAATTGACAATTATAATGCTGTATGGATTCCCATTATACCTCATAACACTCATATATTTGTGTTAACTGATTGAACCCATTTCATTCGGTATTCAATTTAGAAATTGGTATTGTAAATCTCGATTTGACCGGTAAGCGGTAACTTGTTTTGTTCAATCCTATCTGTTATGTAAATGAGAATACATAACATAATGTACGTATATATATTCTGTATTTTTATCGAATTGTTTCATTTCTCGTTATCGAACACGGCTTTATGACAGACCTACGGGGTGGTTGGCTAATTTTGAAAGACTAGCGACACTTCCATGTGGACATGACCTCGATAGACTATTTCGGCCAAAACTACCGACGGGTGCACATGACTCATGATCCATCGTCATGATTCTTTATTGACATATAACCACTTTAACGAGAAGTTTTCAAAGAAATAAATAGTTTGGTACATACTCGCGTTGTATGTCATACCTATCATATCATATGGTTTATTGCATTCCATAATGTACATTTGGTGGAAAATATAAAATGACAGTCTCATTTATGGACCCTGATGGGCACAGGAAGATGTCTAACAGTGTGTCTTGCAATTTGTTATGTAACGCTCTAAAAAACGAATAACCTCACGATCAAGTGCCCTGAAATACATAAGTCAAGATCGACTCTTTTTTGGAAGATCATAACTTCGTTAAAAGATGGGCCATTTTTCACTCGTGGATATAGTGACATTCATTCATTCATTGCCATTATTATATCGTGATTTTGTAGAAAAAACCTATTCTAAGTACTCAAGGATATCTTATGTAGACACACTACTAAACTTACATTAGATCGTTTGTCTAAAAAACAATTTTGTAAAAATGGTATCTTAGCGACAACACAAGTAACGCATTATTATCGTAACGTTCTCTAAATTATATTAAACTAGCTTCCGCCAGCGGCTTCGCCCGCGTAGTAGGTTGATAAAAAGTAGCCTATGTGTTAATCCAGGGTATCACCTATCTACATACCAAATTTCAATCAAATCGGTTTAGCCGTTTTTGCGTGATTGAATAACAAACATACATCCATACATTCTCACAAACTTTCACATTTATAATATAAAGTAGGATAAGTAGGACTAGGTACGCAAATTATAACTTCTCTCACACTTCAAAGGGGCTCAAGGTCACTGCAAGACGTGACATGTTTTTAGTATTGAAAAAATAGAGAGTAATATTTATTAACATTTACAGTCGGACAGTTTAGTTCACAGTCAGGACTCTGGCGGTCTTACTACAAAAACTTAAACATGTGCCAAACACTTGTCTAAAAAAAGTGTGGCTGCAAAATGGACCTTATTTCAACGTCATAATTTGTCATTTTTTTAGACAAGTGATAAACTGACGTTTAAAAGTTTTTGTGGTAAGGCGGTGGTTGATTACCAGTTACCTAAAAAAAATTGGTCTATACCATACCAGTTCATTACCCTTTTTTGTTGAAGCAATTGTTAAGCGGTGTTTCTGTTGAATGAAAAGGGCGGGCTTGACAGAAAAAAGCGTGATAAATGAATATTCACCAACGATAAAAAGAATACTTGACAACAGACAGCTTGGAGCACTGCTGTAGATAAAATAGAAGGGCAATAAGGCTTATCTCTATCTGTATGAAATGAGATACAATTGCTGGAGATGCTATTTGTATATAATTAGTGGATAGGCGGGAGGATAGTGGCTTATAATTCGGCTTTTTAAATCTTCATCTTGCAATGGCAATTGAGGTTGAAGGTGTTAGAGGCCAAAATTGAAACACTGAGACTATTGTGGGCTTTTTATAGGTATATTAGAGACTTCGTAGCTTTGCTGCTAACTGACTTCTTTCTTCTTTAGAAGATAGAATCTTGGTGTGCTTCAGCAAAGGACACCAAAAATAAATTTAACTTGAATTTGAGGAATGTACAACATTTTGAGCTGGTAATCAAACTGTGTATATAGATATCTGTTATTTAAATAATTGAATGAAAGTTTATGTATCTAATAAATATATTTAAAAGCAAAGTGGTAAATATTTATTGTAATCAATGTAAGAAAATAAATCTAGTTTTCAAGTTATAAGATAAAACAAGTGAAGCGGATTATAATAACAAGCTTCGTTAATCTCAGCAATCCAATCAAGTTGTAATGAATATACATATTACTTAATTAAAGTAATAATAATTGTTTTGCTCGATGGAACTTTCGTCAAATGAAAGGGTATCGTGTATTTAGGCTGCGTGATCTTGAAATAAACTAACAGGGCGAAGACGGCTGAAGATGTGATACCTACGAATTTTGTTAAGACTGGGTTTTGTAGAAAATACATCAATCAACTACTTTGATAGTTTAGAGGTAACAGGTAATATTTGGACTTTGCTGCCCTTTGATGATTTTGACTCACTTTGATGAAGGTTTAAAAGTTTTAATCAACGTTTCCTACGTAGGAAGTGACATGACTGTCAAATAAATATGTTGTAGAAACTTTCTAGAATAGGCAGTTAATGTTGATTTAAAAATTATTATTGTATTCTAAGAAATCACGGAGGGGAAGATTTCAAATTCGAAAGAATATAATAATAGAAAACTTTAATAATTTTGTATTCCAAATTGTAACTCAATTAAAGTTTCTAAAGATACTTACTATAATATCTATTCACCAAACCGTAACCAGACTTAATCTTGAAAATATTTTAGAAAGAATAAAATATAGATTACACAAAGGAACAGTGGAGGCGTCGATAGAATATTTAATTAAAGGACTTTATATTCTGCACACGAATTATATATCTGACTTTAACGTTCGGTAACCAAAACCTTATTAAGACAGCTATTTCTCACTTTGCTTTCATCGAGTACGCGAAGGTAAGCTTTAGAAGCCTGGTTCCTGAGATTAGCGCGTTCAAACAAACAAACAAACTCTTCAGCTTTATAATATTAGTATAGATAGCCAAATACATGAAATTAAGGGACTTATTTTGGCTTAGAAAATACCATTGTACCTACCCAATTGTTGCAACTGAAAAAATACGATAAACACACATTATGCCTATACGCTTTCATAATGACTTCTATTAGCATTTTTTTTTCTAAAAAACGATTGACGGGTTCTTAGTGTATACTGCAGACATGAAAGTCTAGAAGTTCCTGGTTAAAAGTAACAAATCGTAAAAAAATACTAATCTACAATAACCCACATAATTTATGCTTTGGTATTTTTGGTTTGCATAATCTATACTAATATTATAAAGCTGAAAAGTTTGTTTGTTTGTTTGTTTGAACGCGCTAATCTCAGGAACTATTGGTCCGATTTGAAAAATTCTTTCAGTGTTAGATAGCCCATTTATCGAGGAAGGCTATAGGCTACTTTTTATCCGGGTCCGTGCCGAGGTTCCCACGGGATGCGGGTGAAACCGCTGGCAGAAGCTAGTCTATACTAATATTATAAAGCTAAAGAGTTTGTTTGTTTGAACGCGCTAATCTCAGGAACTACTGGTCCGATTTGAAAAATTCTTTCAGTGTTAGATAGCCCATTTATCGAGGAAGGCTACTTTTTATCCGGGTCCGTGCCGAGCTTCTCACGGGATGCGGGTGAAACCGCTGGCAGAAGCTAGTTTACAATATTAGTTACGTGCGCTAACAATAAAGTACAGACATCTAAGAAAATCCCTAGGTACTACTAACTTTGAAAATAAAATACAGCCCAATAGAGGGCAAATAGAAGATACACGTTCATAAATTAATCTAGTATGTGCTTAATTAGTTGAATTACTTTAATCTACAGAATTTCTTTTTACTTCAGACTTACGTTGAAATTACGTATTTCTTATCCTATACATATAACTAACCAAAATAATAAAGCTATAGAGTTTGTTTGCTTGAACAACTTCTTCGGTATGAAAAATTATTTCAGTGTTAAATTATAACCCATACTGTCACGGACGGCGAACGAAATTAGCCTAAAGTCAATTTGGCCCGGATGCGCAAAATAGTTCCCACGGGACGCAGATCAATCAGCTGGCTAGTTTGTTACTAATTTGATAAAAGGGTCAGGTTATCCGTAATTAAATGACGTACAAATATGTTCCCTAGTCAAGCTGCCCCCAGTCTAAAATCGTCCTTTAAAAGTTTTAGCAGTGTATTTAATTAGGTTTGAGTAATCTAGTTTCATGTCCAACGAGATTAGAAAATCACAGTGAAGCCTGAAATGGTGATCGTAAATCTTCAGCCGACGGCGTCTAGTTATAAACCTCTGTAGCGATTATAGAGGCCCGTCACAATCACCAGTTCAAATTATTTGTGTTCATTGACATGGTGGAAATCTTAGGTTTGTAATTACAATTCGTTAAGTATCAACCAAATTTTCTAAAGTGCCAACAATATCTTCTAGGCACGACAATCCTTAATTCTTGATAGGCTTTATAAATGCGATAGTAACTCTGCATCTATTTCACGTCAAAACTCTTGAACCGATGTAAAAGTTTAATACACAGATAGTCTAGAATGGACAGGCTACTTTTTATCCAAATGCGGGAGGTACTTCCCTCGGGAAGCAGATGAAACGCAGGAGACCGCTAGTCAGATATTTTATTGGACAAATCGCTTTTACTCCCAATGTTAAGCGTATTATGTTACGTTAAGCGACGAATGAAAGACAATTGCATGCGGCAGAGATGAGAATGTTAAGGGGTATGTGTGGCGTTACGCGAATGGATAGAGTGAGGAATGAATATATAAGAGGAAGTTTGAAAGTAGCGCCGGTATCAGAAAAACTGCGTGGAAACCGGCTGTCATGGTATGGGCATGTGATGCGGAGGAATGAGAATCATGTTGTGAGGAAGATGATGAGTATGAATGTGGACGAATATGGTGGAAGAGGAAGACCAAAGAAACGATGGATGGATTGTGTGAAAGTAGATATGGTAAGAAAGAATGTTACTTGTGAGATGACGGCAGATAGAAGTGTATGGAAGGAGAAAATATGCTGCGCCGACCCCAAATAAAATTGGGATAAGGGCAGGAGGATGATGATGATGTTATGCGTATTATGTGTTTCTTGAAATAAATTAATGAACAACGCATGCCTCTGTCTATGTTACGATGAAAGTTCTCTCTCGTTCGATAAAACCTGTTTATTTTTATTTTGCAATCACTCGTTATACATTTTCTTTGATATTTGATAACCGAAGTGACTCTGCCTACATTTTTATAATTTTATTTATCAATTCAAATAAATATTCATCCGCAATGACTATTACATTTTTGAAAGGGTGAATACGTCTGGATTAATTGACCTTTTTTATTCAGGAACACCAACGGGCATTTTGAAACAATTTTATATTCACAAGGGAAATATATGCTTAATACATTTGTAAAATAATCGGGTCCTCTGTTTGATGACGAGACCGTTTTGGGAGAAGATAATAATTTACCTGTATTAATGTAATGAAACCCTTTATTATTGGATTCTTTATTTTTTGTTCTAATGTATAAAGGGGCTAATGAACCCAGTAGGTACTTACTTAATCTTATATTTTCCCAAAAAAATGGTTCAGGTAATACAAAGCCTGAAGAGTGGGTAGTATGTGAGCAAACAAAAATATACAAGAATTTTCCATAATACCTAATTGCAAAATGTCAATACAAATACGATGATTGTCGCCTTCCACAAAACCCAGATAAGAGAGAGTTTAATCTATTGAAAAGCCCTTACTTTCAGTTTGTGGGTACGTTTCGACCAAACTTTGATTTATGTGTTTTTATCCATTTGTTAAACAAACCCTTAGCCCAGATTGTTCGTGAAAATATTACCAAAACATTGTTCTTCAGAAAATTCATTGTATTATTTTCAGGTTATTTTTTTTTATAACTAATTTATAACCATTCTGAACTTCTTAAATTACCAAGTAGCTTACCAAAACCGGTATCAAAAACATAGACCTCCCTTTTTTGAGCAGTCGTGCAAAAATGCTGAAATACTATGTACACTTTCGTAATTCTTTACTTTGACTACCGTGAAAAGAGGAAACCTTTGAAATATCTAAAAAGTTTTTGTTTTTTGTAGACTTCTAAAGCGAGACGTTATCTACTAAAAACCTTTGCATAAAAGATTTAATTATCCTAAGCAGCATAACTGAATACACAGTTTAGGTATTTTCTTTTGTGCAGTAAAATATTGCCGTCATTATATCACTTTTTATCGCCGCTGGAGAAAATTAAACTGTGTACAAAATTCACGGGAATGACGCTCGTATCTGAAAAGTATTTATTTTTTGATAAAATTGAAATCCCTGAACATTTCAGTGACCGTAAATATTGTATATTTTAATTGTTATGCTTATCTATTATAGGTAGTTCATTTTTATTTTTCAAAATTGTCCCTTAATTAAACTGCAATTTATTATTATTTAGTTTTTTTTTCTTTGTTAATAATTCTTCTTATATTTTTAAAATTGTCTAGAGAAATACACACGTAATTTATGTAATCGCAATTTAGGTACAATGATTTTAACTTACCGATGATTGAATAAAATATTTACGTCTAGTCAAAAGCAGGTAGAGGAAATAATATTCCTTTATGACAAGCACATAAAGGAATATTATTTCCTCTGTCATCAAATTACTAAGATTTACAAAGCGTACTCATTTAACATAAATGGCCACTGCTACATGACTTTCTTTCAAGATGATTTGACCTTAACACATCATATAATACACTGGCCGTTAAGGAGTCGTTCTTACAATATATTCAACACTGCCTTTAATTAATATGGCTTTAAAAAATACTATGTGTGATACATTGCTAAAATTTAATTCTATATATATAAAAGAAAGTCGTGTTAGTTACTCCACTTATAACTCAAGAACGGCTGAACCGATTTAGCTGAAAACTGGCAGGGAGGTAGTTTAGAGCCAGGAGAAGGACATAGGATAGTTTTTATTACAAAAAATAAAAAATACAATTTATTCCGGACATACAGCGCCATCTATTATTCAAACCAAAAATCTGCCGGATGCCACTATTCCACGCGAACGAAGTCGCGGGCAAAAGCTAGTTTAATAATACATATATTTAAAGCTCACATTTCGTCTTAAATATACTTTTAACACAAAGAAAATCTAAAATCTTCAAAAACATGCGGCCTGAGAGCTGTCAAAATTTACGCCATTAATCCTACTTTCCTACTTATATTATAAATGTGAAAGTTTGTGAGAATGTATGGATGTATGTTTGTTATTCAATCACGCAAAAACGGCTGGACCGATTTGATTGAAATTTGGTATGTAGATAGGTGATACCCTGGATTAACACATAGGCTACTTTTTATCAACAAACCACGCGGGCGAAGCCGCTGGCGGAAGCTAGTAATGAATATTCTTGGCGTTGACATAACGAAAGGTTTTATGTTCCTTTCATACCTATCTCCTTTGTTGATTGCACAAATGACTTGCACTATAAGTTTGGTGTTATTCTGACAATGGTGAGAGTAATAAATATTGTTAGAGGTTTCTCCTTTTCATGCTTTCGTCATTCAATGTACCTATATCAAGGGAGGGGCAATCGGTCAACATTAAGGTACTTTTATTTGGCTACAAAATGTATGCTAGTCTGATTTAGAGGCAGAAATTGTAAACTGTTTAAATTTCCACTTAAGAATTACCGAATTGCAGCTACTATCCGAGTGATTTACGTCGTTAAAAAAATGCTACTTTCCGAGTTCCAAAAGATGATTTTAATATATAAGTTAGTGAGCCCAAAATACATTAAAAGAAAAAATCTCTTTAATACTCTTTATTTACATTTTGTTCCGCATTCTTTCCCAGTTTTTAATAAAATAAAAGGTCTCATAATTGGGTCAAGGAATTTTGAGATTCAGTCAATACTGATTTTCTTTACGAATTCCATTTCTATTTTTTATCTGCTTTTACCTTTTTTGCCGATATTCATTGAATATTTTTTCCATTGAGGGCAATCAAGCCAGGTCCGTAAGCTAGGGAGGTTCAGTAGAGAACTAGCTCTATTATATCCTAACCTAAATAAACAGCCTCGTTTATCCTGGGCATTAATTATTAAAACAGCAAACAGTATTCTAACTTTTTATATTTAAAAAAATATTTGGAGTGAACATACAAAATAGAAATTATTTTTAATTTATTTGAACTTTATTATTAACATTTATACTTACACGACTTGGTTGATTTTGCTTCACTAGAAAGGCCTGTATTCAATCTAATCAAAAGCGTTATAATTGAAAAATCAACGAATACCTACATGATGTAATTGAGCAAAGGTCAAAGACAATTCACTGATTCGATACAAAAGCACTCAATTGTACAACATTGGGCAAAGCTTTACAAACGTTGGGTGTAATTGTTATAAACATACTGTCTTTGATCGGCAATCATTGTTACCATTATCTGTTTTGCTAATTTAATTTGTGAATGCATGATTAAATTTGGAAATTGTTTGATTAATTATTTTGTTCCGTTTGCTGGGTCGATTTAACTTTGTTTTCGATGCTGTTTGTTATATTCATTGCGTGTAATGGCTATGTTCGTCTGTTTATAGATAGGAAACTATCACAAAAAGTTTTAAAACTAGGTAGGTATTTATGTAAAAACCAATATTAATAAGTGCTTCGTTTAGATTCCGATTTTAATTAAAGTACGTTTAATCAAATACTTACCGCATTTAAAGATACTTTAAACCTACATCGTTAAATTGCTGACATTAATTGATTACCCAAGTTTGGATAGACAGCCATAATCTCCCCATAACAGACATTGTTCTCCGTAATGCCATAGCTGTAGGTACTAATTAGATATCAAATGTTTGATATTGACTAGCTCCTGTCCCGGCTTTGCATGGCCACAAATTATATACCGAAACCTTTCTCACATTTCCCACTATATATAAATGAAAACCGCTCTGACAGATTTTCAGTCTATCGCGGAGATACTTACAAACATAAGCAACATAAGCAGACGTGATGCAGGGCTTTTTAACCGACTTCGACGATAGAGGTTTTCAATAAGCTTGTAGCATTTTTTTTAAATCATAATATGTGGACACTAGCTTCTTTATGCTGTTTTACTCGAGTCTCAAGGCAAATAATTCGCGCAGCCAGACAAAATGTATCTAACACTGAAATAATTTTACAAACACACATTATTAGTTTATACTGTTCATTTATAATATTAGTGTCAAGATTAACCAATATTGTCAGGCAGGTAGACGCCATACTTAGTGATGTGTAAATTGATCTTTGAACCGTCACCGATAGCATAATGCAGAGGAGAGATCAAAGGGCTTTGAGATGCGCAGCTTCACATAGCCTTTGTGTTTCATATCTCTGTGATAGCATTTGTGAAGACTTAAAGATTTGGGACACTTCCCTATACTCGTGTCCATAGAAAATGTAGGCTGTTTTTATGTAGGTAATGTTTCAAAAACAGAAAAAATACTATCGATTTTTAAATAAACTATCATTATCGATTTTATTCTGAATAATAAAATTGACTGTGTTTTTTTTTTATACAAAATGTACGTGAATAATAGAGGAACTCAAATGTTTTACTTAATTTACCTTCCAATAGTTTCCAAACTCATTAATAAGTTTTTTTCAAATAAATTCTACCCTTGCCCTTTTTTATTGCTTTCAAATAAAGTTATAGGACGAAATCCCCCGGATTAAGCTCTTAAAGTTTCAGCAACTTTTACAGAATTACTAATGCTTAGCGTATAAAATGGATCAAATGATTTACAATACATTTGCGGTGATTGCCAGAAGTTCGCACTTAGTTTTTACTTTTAATACCGAATACTTTTACTTTTAACAACGAATTTTAATTAAAATTATTGCTAAGACAGCTGCTACTTTATTAATCTTTTAGAAGTAATTGCAGGTTTTTTCAAGGTGCGATTAAAACTAAAATAGATGGTAAACAGCTTTTTAACATAAATATGTATTAATGCATCGACTTTCTTGTAAAAATAACTTCAAAACTTTATCACAGAAAAAAGAAAGGTGTTATTATAGATATTTTGACAAGAGTCACCTGAGATTCATGGATAATATTTTCAAGATGAAACTAAATGTCACCCGTCATACACCCTGAGATGGTCGTACCTAAAACATATTTTTTTGACCAAGTACTTTGCTTTTGCCCTTTTGCTTAGGTATTCTACTGTTTCATACTTACTACATTTATATATTTTTCCTTAAACTCAATATATCTGTAAGTGGGTGAATTTCAACAGGTCCAATAAAATCTTCATTTCCGTGGATTTTTTATTCTTAAACTGTAGAACAAGAAAAAATAGTATTTACTCAAGTTTTTGATAAGATATGTATTCTTACTAAATATCTAGTAGATAGCTTAAAAAACTAACGAGATATACAAGATTAAAATTTTCATGCCACGTCGATGAAACATGCATGCACGGCAATGAAACATGCGTCCATGGCAATGAAAGAACTTTTCACGTCGGTTTTTTTCAGAAAATCTTTTTCTTTCCTTTCTTCCGATAGTTTCGGTTTAGGCATCGTGGCTTTCTAGAAAGAATCAATCCATTATTATGTTTATAATTAGACTGTAGTATATGTGAGTGAGTGAGTAAGTGAGTGTGTGTTCGTGTGAGTCCGTGTGCATGTGTGAGATGGTGCGTGTGTGCGTGTTTGAATGTCTATCGTGTGATGGAGTGTTAAATGACAGAGAAAGTCGAGTGGTGTGTGTGTAAGTTTATCATTTTGTTAGGTGAACGTGGAAATATCTTTTTGTAGTTGACTGTATAGTACAAATTGATTTTTTTCTTAATCATGCCGTAGCGATGAAAACATAAGTCACGGTAATGAAACATGTGGCCACGGCAATGAAACGAAATTGTTTTACAAGACATGGCAATGAAAATTTTTTCATTGCCATGTATTTTTTTTCATTACCATAGCAAATTTTGACCACGGAAACCACGGAAATGAGAGCGCGGCGATGACTATCAAAGCTAAAACATCAAAATACCAAAAATCTGTTCATAATTCACAGTAATTAACACGTCACAAATAAACATAAGATAAATGGCATTGTACCGAATGATCAATTAAGAGGACAAACTTATTCAAACAGAAGTTAGACCTATCCACGGCGATGAAAGAAAAAATGTCCAGTAGTAAAAAAATTGAATACTTACATTTATGGCGCGAAAACGCAGGCACTTGCACACGTGATATCACGTTGAACACTTGACGTCCACTAATGTGCGCTAAAGTGCAACTTTTAGCGCACAGCGGGAGGGACGCAAAACGTTAGAAAAAGCAATATTCTCAAATATGTTTAGGACATGGCGATGAATGGTAGTTCTGGGACAAACTATTTTTTATTTACCACTAGCTTCTGCCCGCGGTTTCACCCGCGTCCCGGATGGTGACAAAAACTATACTATCTTATGTCCTTCTCCTGGCTCTAAACTACGTCCCTGCCAATTTTCAGCTAAATCGGTTCAGCCGTTCTTGAGTTATAAGTGGAGTAACTAACACGACTTTCTTTTATATAGAGGTATATAGATTTGTTGTATTGTTTAAATATTTGAACAAATGTAGTCCGTAACAATACTTTAACTATTCACGAATCAAATAAAAGTAGGTTTTAATATATATAACTAATACATTTTTATCAATAAGGTCTAGTACACATCAAGGTGACGTGTGGACAGACACGGCAATGAAAGATTTTGAGGTTTAATTTTTTTTTTTGGAGAACCAATTAATCCTATTAACAAAATATTTAGTGCTACACATAGATTACTATTTCACCTACTTAGAAATAAAATATTAGAATATTATAACCATGATTTTTAGTACCGATTTCATCGATGCCACGCAATTTTTGGTCCCGGGAAATTCACCCAAGCATTTACAAACTTTCAGTCCGTCGATAGTTGATTTGGGCTCATAAATCTGTATGAAAATGAATTGAAGTAGTCACGTAACAACGATCAGGTCCGGTTTCAGACCGACTAAAAACTTTTATTAAATTCAGGATTTTCTAAGAAATTTTTTTTTTAGTTTTCGAAGCGCCCCGGGCCAAAAATTGGCCTACTGTTTATTATGTAGTGGACGGTTGAGCCAAAGGGTTTAATTAATTCTAAAGACAACGCTGACTTTAACACAATTTTGTACCTAAAAACAAAGTTTTCTGTTTTCTTATTTTTTCTAGTTCAGTAACCTCATTTTACTAAACGGTTTTGGGACACTTTTTAATAACGGTTGTTGCCACAGAGACAAGTATTCATCTGGTTGTTGACCCTTGTAACCATTTTAGTTCTTCATTATGTAAAATTGATATACAATTGCATAAAAAAATTATCTTAGTAAAAAATGTACCTCAATGTCAGGCATGGCCATTTAAAGTGACGACTGTAGAATCATCGGCACGAATCTTGAGTGCTGACCTTCACCTGCGCAGAAGTGATTTATTAGCAAAGAACCAATCCCGAGTGACCGAGTGACGGCTATGACGCGATGCGCTGCTTTCTAATTATTTATCGGATAGTAATTACCGAGACACAGATAAGGCGAACAGGCGAACACTACCTTTGGCGACGAGTGAAAATATTATATTGGACGCGTGTCTATAGTTTTTGAAGCTGCGAGTACCTATATTATCTACTTTTTAAAACATATTTTTTAAAGTAATCTCAGTCCATTTTTTTCTAATAAATTTTGGCCCTAATGAGGTAGGTAGGGAATATTATCAGTCCCTGCGACAATTTACCTGTCGTTGAGCAAAACTTTAAATAGTTAAGTAGGTATTTATATTTAGTATTCATAGAAATATTTCGTTTTTTTTTATGTTAGTAAAGATTTAAAAAAAGATTTATATTATACAAAAAAGTTTCTGCATAAAATAATTATGAATTACCTTTCGTTCGATCTAGATAATGTAGAAATTAAAAGTTTAAAGTTGAAAGTGCGTAAGTTATATGTACAATCTGTGTAATTATTTCGCTAATATCATTCTGTGATTAGAAATAAACTCACCACATGTATAAAAAAACCGAAAGATAAAGTACACTAAAAGAATAAAACTTTGAAGAAACTTTTATACATAATATTTTTACATATTATAAAGCCGACATTAGACAAAGACATTTGCCTAAATGACGCTGACGGATGCTGAAAAAGGTACCCTATAAAACCTTCCACTACATTTTTGGAACAACATTTGCCGAACAAAAAAGGAAAAGAAATTGTAGTAAAAAAGTCTTCATCCAAACTCTAAGCTAACCATAAAAAAGTCTGACTAGAACATTTTGTTGACAGCTGCAGTAGTGATAGCATTCTTCGTATGCTGGGCGCCGTTCCACGTTCAGCGCCTGTTCTTCATTTACGGGTACAGTCTACCGCAGTTCCATGTCATCAATGAGCACCTGTTCAACGTGGCTGGAGCCCTGTACTACGTGTCGGCGACCGTCAACCCTATACTGTACAATGTTATGAGTGGCAGGTGAGACCATTTTACTTTATTATTAAATACAATTAGGTATGTACTTTATATAAATAATAGGTAACCTTCGGATGGCACGTCAAACTGTGGGTCTCGGCTGTCATCGAACATCCTTGGCAGTCGTTACGGGTAGTCAGAAGCCAGTAAGTCTGACACCAGTCTAACCAAGGGTAACTGGGCTGAGGAGATCAGATAGGGCAGTTGCTCCTTGTGTAAAACACTGGTAGCTGCATCCGGTTAGACTGGAAGCCGACTTCAACATGGTTTGCCCACTTAAAATTATTTCTGTCACACAAAACGTATCTTAGTGTAACGTACTGTCTTTAAATTTGAGTTTCATTTCTGTATTGGGCCGTTAGTCAAGCTATGGGAGTTTAGGAAAAAGTAGCCGTGGATCTAAAGCAAATGGTTTTCCTTCAAAAAAAATAAATATTTTCCTTTTAAAGAAGGATTTGCTTGGGTAGTTAAACGCAAAAGTTACGGCGTCATTCCTATGTGGGTATACCTACAGTATGAATGGTATTTTTCAATGACAAGTTTGAGCATATAACTTGATGTAGGTATGTACTTACAATTGCATTTTTTATTTCTAGAAAGTCTTAAGTAAAATCAGAAAGACAAATAGACTTTAGTTGCGTTGTTGTACAAATGTTTACTGCATAGAAAATACTAGTATCAATACTCATAATTTCAGAAACAAATAACAGAGTATTATCGTGATTGTGCCAAGCAAATAACAATTATATTAATTGAAAATTTAATTGAACGTCTGGCAGTCTATTTGATGTTTCTCGCAAGTGGTTATAGCTCCCTTGCTTTACTATAATAATGTCATAAAGCCTGGGTATTGGGATAGTAATGCTCAAATAGGTGTATACAATGATATGGGTAGCTAGTTAGGGGTATTGGGTTGCCTGGGTAACTGGGTTGAGGGGGTCAGATAAGGCAGTCGCTCCTTGTAAACCACTGGTACCCAGCTAAATCCGGTTAGACTGGAAGCCGACCCCAACATAGTTGGGAAAAAGGCTCGGAGGAAGATAATAGTTCTTTAGCTGGTTGTGGTATGATCCATCGTGTTTATTTAATCACAATAATCACCACGGAAAATGTCATCTGAATCATTAACTTCGAAATACTAAAATGTTACTAATCTAAGTCCTATCCTACTTAAAAGTCTGTCTGTCGCAGCAATTATTAAAGTATGACAGAAATAGAAAGATGTTCGAGCAGTTTTTTATAGTTGATATGCGTTTTAGTATTCAGCCGTTACTTTCATTAACTTCAGGATAGACAAGATGTTCAACACAAAGCTTTATTTAGTACAGTCGTAACATTAACTTACTTCCACAGCTTCAAACACATCATTATCAACCTTTTTCTGTTCTCTGTTCTTCTGAACACAGCATTGCTCATATAGCTACAGGATAAACCAATCATATCATATACAGAAACACACTTAATCTTTGCTACCTTCATTATAGCAAGGCGACTAATATCCTCTGACACTAGACCATTAATAGACAAGTGGGCACACATTAACTTGACACCCAGAGTATATCCTTGTCAGTCTATCAGGGCACAGCAGCCATCGACCTTTAATAAAAGGATAGCTATGTTCTAAACGAAAATATAACTATTCCTTTATAGGTCGATATCCATATTTTTGTCCCAAGGGAACATTTCCGCGGACGGAAAAAATGGTATCTCCTTTTTGTCAGTTGAACACCAACTGAGCTTTGTGATTTTCATATAGCACTTAGGTACTTATATGTACCTATTTCGTGAAAATATATCTATCTAATCATTGATTGACATGATAAGAAATTGATCATAGGAAAAAGTATTCATTGACTTGTAGTTGACTAAAAGCTATATAAATAAAGATACACGAGTTACAAATAAACTGACAAAATTGTACATGTATCATCGTTTATGTATTTTTTTACTTTTATTAGAACATTTGAAGAAAATATATAGCTTGCTATCTCTCGGGTTAGGTTTTATTATTGTTTTTCTCAAAACAGAATACCTAAACTCGACTTTTATTACCGTTCTCACCGACAGTAAATGTCAATTATTTCGAAGTTACCACAAGAATTCCTCACAATAAATAATGTACAAAAGAAACAAAACACGGTAGGTATAAGAATATGTACCTAACTCTGTTAACAATTGATCTATGAAAACAATGCAACAAATCTAATAATGAACCTACGAATACTCTGTTTTCACAATGATGCACAGAAACTGTTCCAAAAATGTTATTAAATCACGTCATTTTTAACCGAGTTATAAAAGGAGGTTTTAAGTTTGATCAATGTGTGTTAAGACGCGATTATCTCACCAATCGGTTGAACCAATTTTGATACATTTTTCAGCTTAGTATTTGTCAGACTTAATCTTGACTTAACCTTAATTTTCAGCATTAATCTTTAAAGATGATAAGTAATACTATAGAAACAATATTAGATTTCTGCTCTCAATATTTTTTCATGAAATAAATACGTACCTACATAGATTCCTGTTTTTCTTCGTGATATCGATGAAGTCTACACAAATAAAATGTCAAAGCAAATATTGGTTCTACATCAACGTCGTTTTGAGTAAACTAGCAAAGGTGTGTCTAACGTAGAATACGTACGTTTCATGCAAACCGCTTTTACGTGGGTACACCCATGCAACTTGTGTATGTACTTGTGTAGCCTGCACTCTGTCTCTTTTTATATTAGGGTGCATCTACACGGTGCAAATAGCTCGCGCATGTTGAGGCACATGCATGTTAAAAACGTATGGGTCCAGCGACTCGCGCATGTACCAAAGCAAAATAACCAACCGCGTACTCTTATCACTTGGTCCAGTTACATGCACCGTGTAGATGCGCCCCTAAACAATGCCCGGCGCAGTCGGTCCGTGGATAAAGCTGACCCCAACATAGTCTGGAAAAGACTGGACAGATGATGATGACTTTGTGGAGACTTAGGTCTTGATACTCGTCAAAACAATGCCACAACATAAGCAAGAGCACCTATATGTATAATATTTACTGTTTAAAAAAGCAACGGCTTCTAATGTGATAATAAGCTCTCACCAGACCGTTGATTGTAAAAAGAAAAATATATCTTCCATTAAAACTTTTTATACCACTACCCAAATAAGGATGAATGAACAAACTCGCGTAATAATAACACTCAGAGTACCAGCAACTTAATTACATATTGTTCCACGTATATTATGGAATATTACTGAAATATGTAAGCTTTCTCATAGTTTGACTAACCTGTTTTTATTCAAACTAAGAGCACGCGCACACTACAAACTTTTAGTCGGCCGATAGTTGATTTGGGCTTGTAAATCAGTATGAAGATGAATGGTAGCACACACGTAATGGCGGGTCTACGCTAGACGAACCGAGCACGAGCGAAGCACAAGCGGAGCCGTTCTCGGCTTGTCGTTCGCGGCGGCGAGTGTGGACGTACAACGAACCTAAAACAATCACTGTTAGCAAATCCCTTTGTGTTCGTCAAAAACCGACAACAGGCAGCCGAGCACGAACGAAATGCTCGCAGCGCGCTCGTTAGAGGCTTGTAAGTTGGTCCACACTAGACGAATTGTGTTCGGTTCGTGCTGGCTCTCCTAGCGTAGACGCAGCTTAACAACGAGGTATTTTTGCGGTATTAGACCTACTAAAAACTTTGATTAAAAAATCCGAACTAGCGGCCTCCAATCGGCCGACTGAAAAGTCAGTACCTTGTGTGCGCGCTCTAAATTGTTTTTATTAAAACTAATAACTGTGTTAGTTACACGAGTTGTTACCGTTTATTAGCGAATAGTGCCGTAACTTTCGACACAATTCATGCTAGTTACAAGTTGAAAACATGCGTTATTCACTTTGTTCCCTATAGTTTCATTAAAACCGATAAAATGGCTTCCGGGAAATGCATTATGACTAATAAAAGAGATGTTATTTTAAATGGAGCTGTGTTATACAGTTTAAGAGTACCCACACTTTTAGTCGGACGATAAATTGGTCTAGGGTCATAAATCAGGATGAAGATGAGGTGTTTAGCCGGTATCAGACCGACTGAGTTTTTTTATTAGAATCAAGATATTCTTTATTGGCACCGCGGTGCCAATCGACGAAGTACAGTTTTTGAATGGGTCGATTCGCACAGTTTTTGTTTTTGTTTTATTCGGGGCGAATTGCCCAAGGAATCTTAAGCATAGGTCGATTCGCACCACGCAGCAAAACATTTGGTTAACTCATTTCAAATATTGTCAATTCCAATTATTTATTTGTACAGTCGCTACGAAAATTGACATCATCTACCAGGAGAGCAGAAGTGTAAATGTGAGTGAATTGTGTTGAAAAGGATTAGGGGGAAACTCTAGGAATATTAACAGTTGGGAAAACTCGGCCTGAAAAGCACGGGCCAGATACCATGAGAAGAAAGTAACGTAGGTAAATCGACCCACTGAAAATAAAATATTTGTCCTGAAATCTGGCAGTTGTGAAAATGTTCACATCTCAAATTCGGTACTAGGAGTCCATTTTTCTAGACCAAGTATTTTACTTATAATATTTTTTATGAAAATTATGAAAAAGATCTAAGTCTTTTTGCCTCCTGAGAATTTTGAGCTGTGAAAAATTTCACAACTACCAGATTTCATGAAATTAAGTCCTAATGGGTGCTTATGCTAACTTCGAAAATATTCCAAATAACTAGCTATTCCACGCGGTCTCACCCGCGCCGCGGGATTTACTTCAAGTATTTTATGCTGTCCTAGTACATCGTACGATGAAACTGGGTGCCAGAAAAGTTCAAAAGTTCAGATACAAAAATACATTTTTTCGGTTTTGAAGTATGGATAAAACTTCGGTAGGTAATGATACTACACGGAAAATGTTATAATATAAACTGCTTATCTCCTCTGACTACAATCACAATTTCAAAAAAAGAACTGTTTTATATTGTGGGGCGAATCAACCCATTCCAAATGTGTAGTTCGTCGATTGGCACCGCGGGGCGAATCGACCCATTCAAAAATTGTACTTCGTCGATTGGCACCGCGGTGCCAATCGCTTGTGGGGCGAAACGACGAACGACCCAACAGTTAACATTATGTGCTTCCTCATAGATATTTCCATACACATAGTTTTCGGTTCAGTGATTTAAACATGACAGCTTTGCATAGAAAGTTACTTTTGCCACAGTTATACGTAGAGGGTCTTGACCATCTCCTTTCCTCTAATATCTATGGTAAAAACGTAGAAACTGTATTATATTTTTTAGGACTACCGATGCTGAAAACTTTATATTTATTTTGCTTACGTAGTCCACGTATTTGTATAAGTAAAGTAAGTCTTTTTAAATAAAGTTATGCTTGCAAAAGTTGCCCAGTGTGAGTGTAGCTACATGTATATGCAATATTTTTGAAATAAACTTAGAACTAAGAGCACGTAAGTATAATTATTATCACAATACTACGTAAGTGCCTCTTATATACAAGTGTAAAGATGTTGATTTACAGCTAGCTTAGAGTGGATTCTCTCGCTGTTTGTACACAAAAATGAATCATTTTCACAACTTATTTATTTGGCTCTCTGAAAATTTACTCTGAAGACAGTGAGTAAGCCTTATTATTTCTAGACGCAATCCGTCACGACGGTTTTAACATCAGAACAAATAACGTTTACGAGAGATAGATGAGACTTATAAATTACACACAGAAAATTTTCCTCTGCACAAGGTTTACGTCTAAAAGTGGACTCTCTCTAGTAACTAATAATATTCGATGTGCAAATTGACATGGTCTAGGCAAATACTTTGTGCCAAAGAAAGTCATGGAGAAGCCGTTTTCTTTCAATATGTAACACTACTTAGATGCAACGACAACTGTCCGCTACTCAATTTGATTACCTACATTTTCATGTGTAATGTACTAAGTTAAATTCGTAAAAAAACTTACCTATTGCATGAGGGAAATGATATTTACGTAATTTCAACTTTAACCTCATTTCAAACGAAAGGTTCTCTTCTTACAAACAAGAACCTAAGTATGCTTGAGTCTAAGGCTAACAGTATTTACATTGATATTGGCAACTTTATACAGTCTGAGAACAAAAACCGAGACGATAGTTTATCTGTGCCCCAAGAAATCCGACTTATCTCTTAGCTTATCTCAGCTTGCTTGACAAAGATGTCGGTAGCGACTTGCAATCTCAGTTTGCTTCAAGAAATAGTTTTACAACTTCATTAGACACTGTCTAAGTCTTTTAAAACTAGGTCGGGTCTATTCGAATTCATCAATTTTTTTTCCGAGGCACTTCACCATCAATAAATCCATAAATTGGTCTGTCTAGTTAGTTTCTTAAGGTGGTTTTGTTAATTAAACTTCTTATACATATAATAATATGAAATCCTTTTACGAAGTAAAGACCCAACATTTTATGAAAGCTTATTCGTCACCTTTCAACTAAAATATTCGTGCAATCTATGAAACGTTACAAATTATACATACACGCCGTAGCAGGCAATAATTTGTTTAAGGTACCTACTCTATGAACACGTGCGCTCGTAACGACGCTACGCTTCACAATTTACGATCCCCGGAACATTAAAAGCTTATGAATTTATTAACTGTTTACTTGAAACAATTTCGCCATTATACTAAACAAAGTTTCACAAAAATCAACACCATCTTCCTTTACTAACAAACTTCAAACGACGTACAATTTATGTACATAAAATTCCACATTTTGATAATGTCGTGGAAAAGCGAGGCACAAAGTGTGCCAGTCGCTATGTTCTTACATCGAGTGGTGTGGTT
Source organism: Helicoverpa assulta (assembly GCA_963856015.1). Classification (NCBI taxonomy): domain Eukaryota; kingdom Metazoa; phylum Arthropoda; class Insecta; order Lepidoptera; family Noctuidae; genus Helicoverpa; species Helicoverpa assulta. Next base: position 8,033,989 of record CAWLCW010000027.1, read on the forward strand.
TTGTTAGTCACACTAAATTAGGCGTGTCACATGCTTTCATCTTACAGCTCTGCTAAAAGCAGACATGTAATACTTATGTAGTTCAGTAGAATTTTACATTTAGTAAGCTCAGATTTTGTTGGTTGTAAATCTAAATGTTAGGTACGCTTAGTTCGCCTCTAAACCAGTGTTTGTTCACCTTATTTTTTTTCTTAGCCTGAATACACTTTCATGTTTCAATTCAAATTTTTAACAATAAACTATTCAAAATTGACATAATATTTCCATTCGGAAGATTCTCAAAATCAACGGAATTACATAATATTGTTGACGGTATCTGATTTTATTAGGGTCCACGTACAAACAATTCTGCTCAGATTAATTTGGCTCGGTCGCCTTATTGTCTACTAAAATGTCAAATATAATTATTTTTCGCTTAAAATTACTTTTTGCTACAGAATGCCTATTGTTTCGCTCGGAATATTTAAATCTTACAGAGTCGGAAATACGAGGAAGGTTTAATAAACCACCATTTTTATAAATCTCTTTGTATCAAAGTGATAGTTCATGTTATAAAGTGGGTTAGTTCCTCATATATTTTTGATAAGACTCTATAAAAGGTCTAACTTTTTGGTCTACAAAGAAGGTAGTTACACAGCAAAACTAAGTACATATATCGATGATATATCTAGGTATAACGCACGAAAAAGTGAGAAATAGTGTTAGAAAATATTGATGCCTAGTTTTTTCAGAATGTGATTATTGAATCTAACCTCATGAATGATGATAGTGAAGACTGGTTACTTATCCTAGGTTATCTCTTATCTAAGAGGATTACATCATATGCATAGCCTACTTCCAACCATATTAGGGTTGACTTCCAATTTAACCGAATGCAGCTGGCTATAGGTTACCAGTGCTTTACATGGAGCGGATGAACATATTTCTTAAGAAAGTTGTATAAAATTCTTTAATCTAACATTTAGTGAAAACTAGTAGCTGCCTTATCACATTAACTAATGACATTGGTCGAAGTTAAAATACTCTTCTTTATTTGCTGTCACATAAAATGTTCCAATAAAGTTATTGGGCCAGCGCGGCATTGTAACATACTACCTAAATGTCGAACAGAATAGCAAGTTTCTAACCATTTCTAACTAAAGAATTTATGGCTCTGCAATTAATCCTATCTAGCTGTCTTTTAAACCAGCTGTAGGTTTCAAAACAGATTTTATTTGATTTCAAAGCGATTGCAGTTTTCCAAGTTTTTATTATATCGTATTTGTCCAGGTTTGGCCCTATTGGATGGCTAACCACAATCCGATTTTACATATGACCCTTATTGTGTGAAAAAGTATCTGATCCCTTTTCTGAGTACGCCATCAATCTTGGATTATTAAGTTTTTATTCTGTATCAGTTTGGACTTTTTTGAACAATTTTTATGAGCGACTTACTTTTTACAATAAGTACTTACAGAAAAAATAAGCGCTAAATAACTGTATGAAAGTTAAGTAAAGGAATATAACCCTCTTCTTGCAAATCTGGGCAAAAATCTAGATTTAAGCTTTTAGAATACATAATTTACTATGCAAACAAATCCCAAGATACTGACTTAGTAACATTAAACTATCAGTCTGAGCTTGGCGGACCTAAACTGCCCATTTCCCAAAGTTATGACATAATTTAGGCGATTATAAAACAATTCATTCGCGTTAACCTTATATTCAACTAGCCTAATGTTAGCACGGAAAATAATAGTTTGTCAGTTTTAACCCTGGATTAAGTAAACAGTTCTAATAATTAGGCTTAACTTAACGACCACTGATTAGTGGTACTCGTATATTTATAGTTAACCTTCATTCAAGTACGGATTAAGTTCCAAGTTTAATATTATCAGGAAAAGAGGTCGGTCAATTATGCTTGCAATACACGTAGTAACTATTAAATAAAATCTGTGCTCATATTAATTACATACGAAAGTTTGTTTGTACTTAGCTCTAGGTGACAAGACAGCAGCTATGGGCTACTTTTTATGAATTACCTCGGGACGCGAGTGAAACCACGGGAAACAGCTAGTTCTGTATTGCTAAAGTTTCTGTTTACGTCACAGTTTCCAATAGCATTTGTTAATTCTATTTGTCCTATAATTAGTTCCGTTGATTGCTTTTCGCGTTCAACGAAGAGTTTAAGGCAATTTTGCTGGAAAGATTTATTTTGTTAGTAATGATTTTTGCTTTGTTTTCCCTTTTATCACGATGTTTAATTATAATGTAAATTAGTTTGGCCAGTAAACCTGTAGATGAATATTTTGAAAATAATTGAATTTTCTGTATTTATCTATCTATACTAATATTATAAAGCTAAAGAGTTTGTTTGTTTGTTTGAACGCGCTAATCTCAGGTACTACTGGTCCGATTTGAAAAATTCTTTCAGTGTTAGATAGCCCATTTATCGAGGAAGGCTGTAGGCTACTTTTTATCCGGGTCCGTGCCGAGGTTCCCACGGGATGCGGGTGAAACCGCTGGCAGAAGCTAGTCCTTTATAACTCTAAGGTTAAATGATATTAAGGTATCAAGTACCCGTGGATATTGGAAATCCGTTTAAAGATAAAAGTCCAGTAAATCTATCGTCACTCGAGCAGATGTTTGATTTTCTTTTTTATTGTCACTTACACTTAATTCATTTGTTATTTTTTTACGTCTGAAACTTAAATCTATTGTCAAACCCCACCATTCTACATAAAAGAGGTTTCTATGTTACTACATTCTTTTTAATGACGACATCAATATAGACCCTATTTACTGTGATTTTATGTAGCAATAAATATGCTTTTATTGTAAACTATAGCCGACCGTTACAAAGTTAATAACGTACTCAGAACAGAGATTCTTTTAATTTAAATTGTCGTGGTGGCCTAGTGGGTAAAGGACCAGCCTCTCAAGTATGAGTGCGCGGGTTCGATCCCAGGTCAGGCAAGTACCTACCAATGCAACTTTTCTAAGTTTGTATGTACTTTCTAAGTATATCTTAGACACCATTGACTGTGTTTCGGATGGCACGTTAAACTGTAGATCCCGGCTGTCATTGAACATCCTTGGCAGTCGTTACGGGTAGTCAGAAGCCAGTAAGTCTGACACCAGTCTAACCAAGGGGTATCGGGTTGCCCGGGTAACTTTGTTGAGGAGGTCAGATAGGCAGTCGCTTCTTGTAAAGCACTGGTACTCAGCTGAATCCGGTTAGACTGGAAGCCGACCCCAACATGGTTGGGAAAAAGGCTCGGAGGATGAACAGAGATTCTTTTAAATAACCAAAAATATTTATCATCCTGCGATCATTTTCCCAACTATATTTTGGGGTCCGCTTCCAGTCTAACCGAATGTAAATAACCAAAAATATTGAAATGTTAAAAAGGAACAGTTTTCTATCCTACTGATTTTGTTCTCATAACATAAAGTCACATTGACGTAGTTTTAGATATTCATAATTATAACTTTTGGACAGTAGTACGAAAGTTTAAAGAGAACCTAGTACTATTGTTAGTTACGAAAGTTCGAAGTGCGACGCTTAAATTATTTTAAACTGGATTTTGAGACTGACAATGAGGAGCTCAAAGTATTATCTTTCTATGTTCTTACTTCAGTTAGTTATTTACATAACTTTGATTGTCTTTCTCATAAGAACTGTAATGAACATTCTGTAAAACGATTCGTTAATAAAATATATTATAAACTAGCTGTTGCCCGCAACTTCGTCTGCGTGGGCAATATAGAATAGTCAATTATTACGTATGGTGCGTAAGTAATTTTCACAGGAAATAGCTATAATCTATGTCTATATGCTTTGAGTCTGACAAAGCTGTCATTTGTACATTTTCTGCAGCTGCTGCGACTAAGCAGAAGCCAGAAAGTCTGTCAGTCTTACCATGGATATCGTCTTGTGTAGTTGACTGGATTGAAGATAGGTAGATAGGTAGTCGCTCCAAGCAAAATTTTGTTACTCAAACAGATTCGGTGACTGGAAGCCCAACACCAACATAGTTGGGGAATAGCTGGATGGATGATAAAATGAGTCATCATCATCAGTAGGCGCATAGGGTAGGATAGTTTCACTACTGGGGAGAAACACTTGTATGACTTGTATGAATTGGGGATTTTCTGTGCACTTACTTACTATGGTAAGGCTGAGTAGCGCGGGCGTCGCGAGCGCGCTGCGTGAACGTCGCGTTTTGCTGCCCTGCGGCATGTGTGAAGAGTGCAAGCGACGCGCTCGCGGCGAGCACGCGGCGCTCGAGTTGCGTTCTTACCCCTACGCCCGCTATCCCCGCCGCCCGCTAAACGCCTTAGCAGTTAAACGTCAAGTCGAGCGCGCTGCAAATGCCGCAGGGCAGCAAAACGCGACGCTCACGCAGCGTGCTCGCGACGCACGCGCTACTCACACGCCCGAGGATCGCGCACGCCTAATGAGGGGTTAGGTCTAAACCGGGAGGGACTCCACCGAAATGTTTGCACTTCATGTGTTCGTACTTGAAACCTGCAGTTTTGCCAAGATTTTCAAAATGTACGCTCGCAATTTGTCATTTCTTAGTGGAGCCAGCAAATCAAAAGAAACAGAAGTATTGTATACTGTGCGTCACTACCGCTCACCGGGAAAATTTCGCTCTTGCGGAGGACGTTTATATACCATATTTTGTGTCACACGTAAACAGGACGACAGTAAGTATCCACCGAAACACTTTCAAAGATCTGATGAACGAACAAATCAGACCTGACTTGGTCACCTGGGGCCAATCAGAGCTCTATGAAGCGATCATACGCTTTGGCTCCTACTGTTATTGTGGTTTCTGAAAATGTATTCACCTCATTCAACGATGAATGTAATTCTGATGGTACTATTAAGAACACTTGCTTAGAGCAAAAGCTGACGTTGGCAGGCCGACTCTTTTGACTTCTCGAATAGGATACCATTGGTTTTTGTGCAATGCACACCTGCAATGCATGCTGGATTAGGATAGGATATAGGTGGATAGGATTTGCAGCAGAGAACAATTCTGTCTTTGTAATTGAATGACATCAAACGTAGTTTTATATAAAAGGTGTTTTTTTAGACTTGGCTCGGGTCTTACTGAGATTGTTCGTAATCGTGTACAGTAGAAGTAAGCATGTCTCTGGTATGCGACGCGTAATTTGTACGTTTCCAGACGCATAAAGCATTTTACGTGTGTATGGTATTAAATCGAGAAAGCCCCCATTTCTTATCTGCACTTTGTATCTGGGCTTGTTTTTAAAGCTACAGAAGCCTACATTACCTACCTCACGCTTAGCAGCGCTTGCGAGAGATAGATCTTCCTTTCTTCTAGGATTAAGTTTACATATTTTGCATCAGAAAAAATAATTAAGGTCTACTCAATACTACTCACTCAAAGTAATTTGTTTTAAGGCCACCACATTAGTGGAAGATAAGCTAAACTATGTTTATGAAAAAATCCTGATATGAACTCCATCTGTAACTTTAAATGATAATTAATTGTTCCATTAAAGTCATCAGTTTTGACATAATGTTCAAAAAATAATTTAGATGGCACCGTTTTAAATTTGGCTGAGAACTATTAATTTTCCTTTCATCAAGGTAATAATTATAGTTGGATTTTGATGTGGTACGGCAAACTGACAAACACTATTGAAATGTCTATCGAAAAATTACACTACGTGTTAAAATATGGTGAATTACGGAAAATACACAACTCCATCTGTTGAAATAATAATCCTCTGTAAAGAATGTATGGTAATTAATCCTCGCTCTTTTGACAAATTTGATGTATTTTTACCACAGATGGAGCTACTTTAACCTTGGCTAAACAAAATTTTCATATTTTTTTTTCTTCCGAAGTTACTTATAAAGGTGTGATTTTCTGTGTAAAGATTAATAATAGGCCGAACAAATAATATAAGTACAACATTCAAATGTACAGTTTTGACAAACAGATTGCGTGTCGTAATATTTTACATCTTGAATTCACAAAATTAATCATATCTTTTGATAGAGTGAATCGATTTCGATGAAACAAAAACTAAGTAATACCCCAAGTTACGTAGAATTTTTGTATATAAGCATTGTCTGCATTGAATTCGTAGATTTTACGTGAATCCCGAACAAACAAACAGATAAACAGACAAACAGACAAACAGACAAACAGACAAAAATGACAAAAATGATGGAAATGGGTTCTGTTAGTTATCCTTTAACATGCCGGCTATTTTTTTTGTCAATTTCTTCAATGTACAAAAATTACTTTTCTACAGATTTATTATATGTATAGATTATGAATATATTACCTATTGCTGTTCACACCTTTTTTACCTTAAATTCTGAACAATAATGAAGAAGGCAATATTTATAATTGCTTTTCAAATTAATTTAATTGCGAGGCCCAGATGTCGGTGCCAGTTATATTTAATGAAAATACTAATTAACTCCCGCATTGAAAAGTATTTTAGTATGTATTTAGAAATTGTCTGCACACAATATTAGCATAACTAATATCACAAATGCATTCGTTTGTTTTTTTTTTTTTGTTTTATAGTGTAAATGAAATTTTACATAGAGAAAGACGCAATAAAAAAATAATATAGGTTCTATTTAATCCAAGTTCCATATTGACACAGACGAAACCACTAATACATGTTTACTGTTTAGTCATAAATAAATTGATAACATGTATGTCTAAACTTAGCAATTCAATTGAATTTTAATCCTGAAAAAATAAAAATATAGCATTACCAAAATTGAATCCAAATATAAACAATAATAGGATCAAAGGATCGACCATTACTTCGGTCCTTTACACCTATCAAAAGATACACTATTATGGCATTACATAGACTCCACTATGAGGGTTTTCGTCAAAAGAATGAATTTCCACGAACATCATTTTTTATTTCGCCTAGCAATAGTATTTCATAATAGTAATAATCTGTGACAAATTGTTGGTAAAAAATAGCATTTTCAGCTGTTATTAAAATGAAATATGCGTGTCACCTTTGTTGTTGGTTGATTCGTTATATGAAATATGTTTTTAGTCTAACGTTTGTGTATGATGGACTCGCCCATTAGTGATTGAGGCTGAAACATTATCCTATCTCTGTTATACTTAGCTTCTGGGAAACTTTTCAGTAAGTAACTAACACGTGAAGTTAAGTAACGTTTGAGTATTTCGAGATAAACGCCTAATTTTTGTTTCCTGAATAAACTCTTAATTTTATATCATCACTAGCTTCTGCCAGCGGTTTCACCCGCATCCCATGGGAACTACTTCCCGTACCGGGATAAAAAGTAGCCTCGATAAATGGGCTATCTAACACTGAAAGAAATTTTCAAATCGGACCAGTAGTTCCTGAGATTAGCGCGTTCAAACAAACAAACAAACTCTTCAGCTTTATAATATTAGTATAGATAAGATACAAAAAAAAATCCCAGTTATCAACTATTCTTATCTATTGGCAAACTTATCCTACTTATTGGGCCTCATTACTCCCCTTTGAATGGACATAATCTGATCTAGTTGGAAAAACGAAATCTGAGCAAGAACGGCACAAACTTAGTTTGTAACTGTTCATAATAAATTGTGTTACGTTAGTTGAGAGCACGAGCATCCAATATTTATTAAGCCTATTGAGTTTACAGAAAGATTGCGGACTTTGATGTTTTTCTAGAATAACTTTAGCGGGTTAAAGAATACATTTTACATCTAATAGGCTGACAGATTTTAAGGATTACTAAAATATTTTGGAGTTAAGCCGGTAGACGTCATGCCTTTGTTCTTTTTTAATCATAATATCTACTAAAAAGATTTTACGTAACTCGTTTTGTTAAGAAATAATTTGAGAGCCTTTGTTACATCAGGATTAAAGCTTGGATGATAAATGTTAGCTTAGAATGGCAATAGCTGTACTTTTTTCGAAAATCTTCATATTGCATGTGTATAAGACGTTGTTTGATCAAGTAATCAGAGTCAAATACATTCATGTCACAAATCTAGCGAGTAAATAAAAAAGACAATACTTTTGTAATCAATACTTCAAATAAATACAAAGCAAATACAGATTTTTCATTTATACTTTGATTGCAAATAACTTAAAATGTTTCTCGACTCGCATTGTAATCAACCTTCAAAGAAACTTTAACTTCTTTTTATTTTATTCTCTGATTTGTAGTCGCTTCCAATCAAGATATTTTCTGTATCTATAGCTCTCATATTTTAGAGATACAATAACTAACGAATAGTTATTTATAACAAATTGTCGAAAAAGTTTTTATTGAATACGACTACACTTGATTATGATATCTTTATTTAATTTATAACTTTATTTTTGAATTTCTAATTGAATAAACACAATTAGCTGGCTCACAAACATATAAAATGTATATATGTATTAATATTAAGTACTTACTTAATATTTTGTAAGCTTGTAACTTGACGATTGACCAAAACAATTAACTTTTGCTGAAAGACGAAGAATTATTCACATAACCAGACATTGAATTATTGAATTTTATGTAATTGATTCGATTTATTTGCTCCTTACAAATTGAACAGAAAAAAGTGAACCGTGTATCATTACAAGAACTAAGACATAATATAAAATAAGTAAAACATCTATAATACTAACTAGCCAGCGTAAATTGAGAAACTTTATCTATAATTCTAAAACTTAACGCATTTAGCTGCAGAGTTATGTCATTTGAATGTAAAAAAATCTTAATATGTTCCCTGAACTATGGTGTCTGAGTACTTTTTGTCCGCGATATATCAACAAATTTTCAACTGCATAAACCACAAACAAAATTACTCAGAAACTGGCCACTGAACTCTTAAAATATAGTAAATTTCTAAAGCTTTTTACTACGTAAGTATTATTATAATCAGTACAGTAATTCTAGGGTACCTTGATACAAACTTCGTAATATATAGTGCAAAGTTCTTTAAGTTTCGTAGGCTACATTACATCTACTTAGTGGCTACGAGACACGTAGCGTTATCGTAGCAGTCTGCGTAGCGGTCGTAGCTACATATCTCGTAGTACCTAGTACAGTTATGAAGTAACCTAGTAACTTGGTTAATAAAGTACTGGAATGGTTTAGCCACATGAGACACTTTTAGAAGGTAAAAATTATATTTAACATGGAAAACAACTTATTAATATAATGTTTGTTGTAGTTGAAAGTTCTCAAGAACAAATCACTGATTCAGTTCAAAGCATAGCAACAGTTATTGTAAATGTATTTTAAATGTATAATAAATGTATTTTATACGTGTTTGAATATAACTTCGCAAAATCTACATAGTAACAACAATACCTGGCGAGTATAACGCGAATAATATTTTAATTAAAAATACTCACGTCACACGAATATTAATGAAAGTTGAACAATTTAGTAATATCTGTCGGCTCGATGTTGATTTTTTGTGAGCTTCGGTATTTTGTAATTTGTGTTTTGAAATAACTCTTTACAATTAGAGGTAATAAATTCAGTTTGTACATATATACGGCCGCTTAATACTTTCTGAATTAATTTCATTTCACCGCATATGAGCCCTCTAACACTAAATAGGTACATCACCATTATCTTGAAAAATTGTTAAATATTCACTCTAACACTGATATTATTTTTCAAATCCATCCAATAGTTCCTGAAACGCCTTCAGGCAAACAAATATTAGGCAAGTATAGGTTTTATCTGGTCAATGTGATTAACAAACACTGAGTCGACATTACTATCGCAATGGCAAATTGATCACGCATCCTTATCAAGTTTTATCCCCACAAGGGACAATTGAAGTTTTTCGGATTTCTCCTGACACGTATAACGAATGTTTGTAAACACACCCACACTATACGACAGAATGACAAAACACAAAGAATTACGCCTCCAGAGATTCGATTAGTCTTCTTTTTTTCTTTGTAGAAATATTAATAAAATTCAAATTGAATACGAGAAATAACGCTAAAGGGTTTGCAAAGCTGAATACATTGTATTATAAAGCCTATATCGAGGATAAATATTTACATTTACATACTTTCGTCTAAAAGAATATTTCAGACTTTTCACGTACAAAATGTACTACATATAGTTTACATAAGTTTTTCAGTTTTTCTTTCAACCTTGAGGAATACGAGGGATGAGGGACCACAATATTTTGTCGACCAGCTTATCTTGAAATTTTGCGGCAATAACATAGATAAATGATATATTCTATACTAGTAAGTACCCACCCAAAACAAAAATGTGAAAGACTGCCAAGTTCGATAATATGGGAATGCTTCGCCTATAAAAGAAGTGAGATCTAAATAAGTACCAAGTTCCATACACATACCGCAGTTAAAAATAGTTACTTTTTAATGATGTCACTTGGCAAGTTTTCATACACCTTGTTATAAACCTACTAAACGCAATGAATCAAGTATTTAATTTTCTATTAAAACTTGCCAAGTAACATCATTAAAAAGTAACTATTTTTAACTGAGGTATGTGTATGGAACTTGGTACTTATTTAGATCTCACTTCTTTTATAGGCGAAGCATTCCCATATTATCGAACTTGGCAGTCTTTCACATTTTTGTTTTGGGTGGGATTTCATTTATTTTTGTAAGGTTGTTTATTTTATTTTTTTCTTATGATGAAGTTAGTTAAAGAAATGTCTCATTTATACTATCTTTTAGATTTTTTAATATGCACTATGTTTCTTACAAAGAAATGAACTAGATTAACTAATCATCCTCCGAGCCTTTTTCCCAACAATGTTGGGGTCGGCTTCCAGTCTAACCGGATTCAGCTGAGTACCAGTGCTTTACAAGAAGCGACTGCCTATCTGACCTCCTCAACCCAGTTACCCGGGCAACCCGATACCCCTTGGTTAGACTGGTGTCAGACTTACTGGCTTCTAACTACCCGTAACGACTGCCAAGGATGTTCAATGACAGCCGGGACCTACAGTTTAACGTGCCATCCGAAACACAGCCAATGGTGTCTAAGATATACTTAGAAAGTACATACAAACTTAGAAAAGTTGCATTAGTACTTACCTGACCTGGGATCGAACCCGCGCCCTTGTACTTGAGAGGTTGGTCCTTTACCCAGTAGGCCACCATGACTTTTTTTTTTTTACTAGATTAACTAAATGGACTAGATTTACCAACTGACTGACATGACATGTTATCATATATTATGTTCGTGGATCAAAGTTACACATTCGTTATTTTCGAAAGTGACACACTTGGCCGTTTTCAGATTTTTACTTTACTTTGACTAAATACAAACCTTTGTACCATTCGAAGATATATTATATAAATATAGATAAATTTAGGTCGCTTTAGTTCCTTAGGGGTATAAATTTACACCTGGTATAAAACACCTTCATTATTTTGAAACCGACTCACACTTGGCCATTTTCAGATTTTTTCCTTTACCTTGACATAAAGACCTACCTCCATGCCAAATTTCAAGTCAATACGACCATTGGAAGTGGTCTAGGTTTTTGATGAGTGAGTCAGTGAATCAGTGAATCAGTGAATCAGTGTATAGTAAAAATAGCGATTTTCTGACGTCAATATCTCAAGACCTACAATAGGTATTTTAATGAAATTTTGTATTTTAGATAAGTGAGGGGGTCTCAACATATACTAGAAATTTGATATGCGTAAATAAAATAGATTTTGAGTTACAGGGGGGTCGAATTTGGCCCGAAATGGTTCGTGTAATATAACCCACGGCCGGTGTGTCGCTTTTTTTGCTCGCTTTAGTACTCTCAGCATCTGTCCAAAGTGGGGAGATGATGTAGGTAATGATACATGGGTGTGTTCGGAACATATAGGTACCTACAGACACCGTTGACATATAAGGTATAACAAATAACGTTTCTTAAAATAATGTGTATACGACGAAAGTAAGTACTTTATAACAAACTCAAACAAAACAAGGTTTTGTTTGGGTTAAAAAAAACCGGCCAAGTGCGAGTCGGGCTCGCGCACCGAAGGTTCCGTACAAATCCTGTATAGATAAAAAGTGACTCTCGCGCAAACCGTTCAGTTTAGAACAATCATAGTTATGTTAATTTCGTGAGAGTCAAAATAGTTAATATTTTTTATTTGTAAAAGTTTTTTTATTAAAGTTATTTATTTACAACATATAGTCATCATTCAGAAATCTAATTTAAAATAACTAATTATGTCTTAAAGGTCATTGGGCCTATCTGACCCGCTTTGCAAAAAGTGGCGGACACGAATGAAAGTAGTTTTAAATTATGGGGAATAGTATGACGTTTCATTCAATATAAATATTTTATTAAAATTCCATGGAGAAGAATGTACAGGATCGTTTAAAGAACATAAAAAAACAAGCAGTTTTTTGGATTGTACAGGTCACAATGACAGTTTTTATTGTTAAAATACTTTTCAAAAAGAAGGAAGATCTCAATCCGGATTACCAGGACCTCATGAGGATCTGGAAACCTCGAGAAATCGAGGGCAACTCTCGAATACTGTAGGCACGCATCAAGTCAAAACCAGACATGCGGGTGTAGTTTTGAGGGAATGGCGAAACAGTGAAGTTTTGGAGCTGATTTGATTATGGAGACCAAAGAGAATCGAGGGAACTCCTGAACAGTATGCTGCAACTACCACGTGTTTAGGCTTATTTTATTCGTATTGACGAGGACTTTCCACGTGGATAGGTTTGATTGGCATTGCGGGATCTATTATAAAGATAAGATATAGTTCAGGGAACTCCTTTACTATTTATATCAATTACTTTGTGTTAGAGCTTATTTTATAGGAGGTGATGCGAATTCCCTTCTAACTTGGGTTATAGCAGCCATTGCGGGAATGAGATCTTTTCTTATTGAGTTGTTTAATCATCTCACAAGCCCTAATTTCAAGTTTTTTTTCACTCGCCAAATCCACCTGACGGCCACTTACATTGACTTGTAACAACGACTGCTACAAAGAAGGATTCGGGGACGCTGGCTTTACGTTCTTAGAGCCTTACCAAAAGTTGTATTTTGTCCCTCTCACTGTTTCATGAAGTCGGTTTATTTTTCTTTTGTAAATAGTATTTTTTTATTTCAGTGTTTGGGTCCATCCACACCCAGCATACATAAAAATAACACCACAGTTATACCCGCAGTAGCAGTCGTATTGAGGTTTAGAGAGAATTGAGGTTTGGGAAGTTGTTTTTTTTACTAAACTATTGAAATGATTTATTTACATAGTTATATACACAGATATTTACAACAAAAAAAAACTATCCTAGTAAAACAAAAAAAAAAATTACACTATATCTAAAAGGCGTCAAAAAATTCATCCCCATCGCTGTCAACTGGGAGCGTACCCAAGAGGCTGGCAGCATTACCTCGTTGGATGGCCATGCTGATCCTTTGTCCGAGGTAATAGCCAGCCTTTTGGTCACGAGAAGCGTCAACCAGCCGCCTAGACAGATCTTTAAATAAGGTGTGCGCATTCGGACCCCACGACCGAGGGTTTCAACCCCAAACGGTTCGAAAATATAGTTGCCGACGAGGCCACTATATTTCCGCCGCTTGAGGTTCTCCGCGGCCGCAGCGGCAGCAGCAGCACAGCACGCAGAACTTGGAAGATGGGATGGCGCAAGAGTATCGACGCAGGTTGCGTCCCATACTAAAGGCCTACCCATCTTCCAAGGGAATAAAGACATGCCGTCTGGTCTCTTACCGTCGTCGCGCGCCAAGCCATTTGGTTCCAGTACAGCTGGCACCCCGACGGCAACAAGAGCCCGACGTATAATATCGTTGATATTTGCGTGCCGCGCAATACGGCCCGCACTGCGGCTGCACGACAGGCCGTGGTGTCCGAGGCTGGTGACAGCCTCACCACAGTGGCAGCGATGAGGGGAGCAGCACGGTGCTCCTAAACGTAAACAGGTAGCGAGGCGGAAAGTTGTGTCGTCAAACATGGTGCCAATGTTTGACGACGGTAGTGCCTGCAGCCAAAGTCCCGACTCCCATCTACCCACAGCCAGTAGGCGTGCTCGCTCAGCAGGAGTAATTGCCGTTTCTATTAAATTATTCCGGGTTACTCTGCAGAGCGGCTCATCCCACTGTCTCTGGGAAGACGGGTTGCTGGGTAGATTTTCATTCGGGCAAGTAATTTTCCATGCATCCATAGCCTCGGCTATGTGCGGCACCTCAAAATCAACCAGTGTTGAAGCAAGAATATTCCTGGCTAATTTCTCGGTGCCGTGAACCGAGGATATGAATGCCGGTAAACTAATACTGGTAATTTTGCGGACGCCGAGACCTCCCATCCGGATGGGTAATGTGGCTTGCTGCCAGGCTCGGTCGTCCAGGGCCACATTGAGAATGGAGCTGAGGGTATGGCGGATAATTTCATCAATTGGGTCTAAAAGGTGGCTATGTTTAAAGAGATGAGAAGAACGGAGGTAATATGTAAATTTAGGACCGAAACAGCGGTGTCGAATAATTGTGATGGCCGAATGCATTGTAATTTTCTGTAGGCGTTCCGAAATATCGTTGAAATTGTCAATTTTGTCCGAAATGAATGTAGAAAAAGATTGGTCTAGGATGGGAGCCCCAAGGAGGTGGAGAGACTGTTTATCTATAATTTTAATCTGTGGTGCTAATGATTGAAATTTGGATATTGTCATTTGTCTGTCAGTCGTGTCAGTAATAAATGTTTTTTTTTGTTGTAAAAAGTCTTAATTTTTAACTTTCCAGTGAAAATTAAACACTGTTTGACAGTGTAATCAGACATATATCTGAGAATCAAATTTTAACCCTATGCGTGCCTACAATTTCAGAAAGTTGCCCTCGATTTCTCAAGGTTTCCATCATCAGATCCTGACCTGATTACAATGGGCATAAACGGCGAGTATACCCATTCCCATTTGGTCGTTTAAATTCACCATTGAAGTAGGGAAAATTTTTGATGTTTAAACCTGATTTTCTCTAGATTCCCATGGCTCACGTTGATGCGACTAACGCCACAGTAAATCAGAGCCTTATATCATTATACTATGCTATATTTCGTTCGTGTCCGCCGTGGGTATGGTTTCTATGCTAAGGTGCCCAATGACCTTTGAATGATTTAAAATTTTTCACAGTTTAGAGGCAATTAGATTTAAGAAGTGTTTGATATGAATTTCAACTTTAATATCTATACGCGTTCATGTGAAAAAGGGTAGGTAGTAAGTTTATAATTATTAAAAAAATATTTTATGTCATGTAAGCAAAAATAATATTTCAATATTTTATGTTACTTCAAATTTATCATTTTCGCAATTTTTCCTTTATCTGTACTATACAAGGTGTTGATTTGCATTTGTGCCATACTTGAGGAGGAGGACATAAAATACGTAAATAATCGATTGGAAATACAGTTGACGGGAAATATCTAATATGCACTGCTTTTTTTGTCATTGTAATGTCATAGTATTTCAGAAGTAATCCAATTTTATGAATGAAATTTATGAATAATCGTTGCGTATGCTTTGTGTTTGCGTTTGTGTGCGGGCGCAGCACGGTTTTAAGGCCAGTAACACACGCGCCAAGTTTAAATACGGCTAGATGACATTGACGGATTTCCGAAAAAAAATTAAAACCAAAAATTTTTGTACCAATTTTTTTGTTGATTTGGGTCGAGAATCATTAGTATAATTACATCCTTGACTATGGCACGGATGCAAATCAACAGCTTGTATAACGTTGCTTCGTGCCGAATTTCAAGATTCTGAGTTCACGGGAAGTACATTGTAGGTTTTGATTCCCTAGCGTGTGACGGAAATTCGTCTAAGGTGTCGGTATAAACTGCTGTATCTTTTGATCGCGTTAACTTAGAAGTTTGATTTTTTCACTGCTTAAAGGGACAATAGACTTAGGTATTTGGTATAAATTTCAATTTGATACCTTTATTCATTCGTGAGAAATAAGGTAGTAAGTTTCATTTTATTAAAATATTTTTATTATATTATATAACAAAAAAAATGACATTTTCGCAATTTTTCCTATATTTGCATTATATGACAATGCTTCATGCCAAATTTCAAGATTCTGAGTTTACGGGAAGTATCCCGTAGGTTTTGATTCTTTTGCGAGTGTCGAAAATTTGTTGAAAATATCGACATAATCGGCTGTATCTTTTGATTGGCTTGGCTTAGAAGTTTGATATTTTCACAGCTTAAAGGGACAATAGACCTGAGTGGAATTTCAGCTTGATACGTCCACGCGTTCTTGAGATAAAGGGTCTTGACAGACAGACAGACAGACAGACAGACGGACAACAAAGTGATCCTATAAGGGTTCCGTTTTTTCCTTTTGAGGTACGGAACCCTAAAAAACACCAAAAATATTAATATTATGAAGCACAAATGAAAAACGTGCTTGGCCTATATTCCAATGTTGAATGTACTTGTTATAAATTTTGACCTCAAACTGTCCGTGTGATCTCTATAAATGGGACCTAATTCTTCAATTACACTAAACAAATTGCTTTGCCTACAAGTTTAAATAGGACTTTGGTAGACCAACACTAAATAACTATCAAATTATGTTGTTCATTGTAATATTTATCTTCGATGTCCACGGAATTTATATAAAGTATGTAACAATATCACATAAATGTTTAAGAACCATACTTTTGGAAATTAGGTCACTCCCTACTTATTACTTACTTGTAGATCTATCAAGGGTCTCAAGAGTAACTTTTTGTTTTTCTGCAAGTATAAGTTTTGAATACATCGCACAAAAAGGGTGTACTTTTATAACACTTTCCAGGAAAACTTACATCCTGTCGTTGTCATAGTTAAGCGATATTTTCAATAGTATTTTCGATATTTCAGTGATGATGATTGCCGTCCCTTCGGGCTAGGAGATAAAGGAATAGAGAGTGCACCTGTGTCTGCGCAAATGCTTGTGCACTATAATATGTCTTTATATGAGAACAGCCGTCGTAGCAGAAATCGGGCTTGGACGCCATTATGTTAAATAGATTTGGAATTATGGAAGACATACTTAATCGAACAAATGAAATGAATGAACGAATATTAAACGTTGAACTTAAGTTTAACATTTAACATATTCCTATAGTTACAATACTGACGAGTGATTAACTACACAAACTTAATCGTCCTAACTGGCATACTGAGTTAATCGAGTCAGAGACAGGCAATGTTAATGAAGTTAGTGCTAGAGATTTAGCTAGATTGGATGATTTAGGCCTAATAATTAACACTGCGTCTAGACTGATTTATGTTTAAATGTTACCCTTCATCCACCGATTTGTCTGTACCTACCTACATATAATAT
Source organism: Helicoverpa assulta (assembly GCA_963856015.1). Taxonomy (NCBI): domain Eukaryota; kingdom Metazoa; phylum Arthropoda; class Insecta; order Lepidoptera; family Noctuidae; genus Helicoverpa; species Helicoverpa assulta. The sequence continues at coordinate 8,051,319 of CAWLCW010000027.1, forward strand.
TAAGTAAGGCGTTACGTACGGCAAACGCAACATCGTAATGTAGTCTTGCTTTTAAAACCTCGGTTGATGATACACACGTGAGTAGTAAACAAATCGACTTTTCGCGTGGTTTCACGAAAAAAGACTTATTGACGACTATCTTCCATGGATGATGGAATTTTACTTGTACGAGTAGACTAAGCCCGTAAACATTATGCTAAAACCATTTTACAATCCTTTTTTGTTCCATTACCTGCAAATTACGTCATAATTCCAAAAGACAAGCGTATTCACTCAAGCAAATTCAGTTACCTACAGACCCAAAAATGTTAAAAACATTGATAATATAATAGAGGTAGAATATTCAGAGCATTGTTCCAGAATTGTAACAGTAACTTTAAATATTTTAACAGAGGCAATATCAGTGACTGAGACGAGCTTAGTTAATTGAATTAATGCAAAAAGGGCTTTCAATGAAAACTGGGAAAATCAGAGGCATGCCAGCATATAATAAATGCTTGTCAGACTTGACGAGATTTAACGAAGCTAGAAAAATCAAGACAAGCGTGGGTGGAGTTCGTTTATTTTTGGTGTTAACGCCCCGTCAACCAGAAAGGGGTGACGATATTTGACGTCACAGCTCGTCACGATATTCGCCTTTTGTGGTCAAGCTCAAAACTTACATGAAGGCAATATTATACGACCTCTATTATAAAAGCTGTTGATTTGCATTTATGCAATATTCAAGGACGTGATTATTCTAATGATTCTCAACCCAAATCAATAAAAAAATAGGTACGTAATTTTATTTTTAATAATTTTTTTTCGGAAATCCGTCAATGTCACCTAGCCGTATTTAAACTCGGCGCGTGCGTTACTGGCCTTAAAACCATGCTGCGCACTCACACAAATGCAAACACAAAGCATACGCAACGATCATTCATATTTTTTACGTATTTTATGCCAACCTCCTGAAATATTGCACAGATGCAAATCAACACCTTGTATAAAGTAGCTGTTTTCCGCGGTTTCACGCACGTCCCGTGTAAAATACTTCCCCTACTTTGATAATGTACAGTCTTATGTCACTCTGGGAAAATGTAACTTCTCCACAGTGAAATAGTGTGTCAAATATGGTTCTGTAGTTTTGAAACTTTAACAAAGAAACAAAAAACCTCCTATATTACGTAGAAATATTCTTATATATTATAGCATAGAAGTACAAAAAACCCATGTGGGAAACAAGAGAGACCATTTTTTTTCATGTCTAAAGTGTGACCAAAATAAAAATCAAGGTTACAATGTATTGTATTCTTTTCTCCAAATAATGTAGGTTACGGAACAATGAATTTCAGGCTTAGGTCAAAAATAAAAATAGTTTTAAAGAAATCGATAGTTTTCTTTAGAAAAAAAGCCTCGCAAAGCGTATTTGGGGCGCCGGGATTTTTAAGGTTGAACTGATCTTTTGACTTCAGAAATTATAAGATAACTGACAAATTGGTGCTGGTTCAAAGGTCGAGGAACCTTTGTTTCTTAAACCTTTAAAAAAAGTGACTAATTTACTTAAAACTATAGGTTTTTTCACCTACTGTATTGTGTATTTTGAACTTCAAAGAAATATGAATTACTTAAACAATGTTAATTAACTACTGTCTTTACATTTCAAGGCTTAGTGGATAAAATAAAAATGTATCTCAAATCCTTCACTCCCCACATTCACCTTTTTATAAGCCGCAAAACGAATTAGCTGAAATCTATACTAATATTATAAAGAGGAAAACTTTTTTGTTTGGTTGTAATGGATAAACTCAAAAACTACTGGACCGATTTTAAATATTCTTTCACCATTAGAAAGCTATATTATCTGCAAGTAACATAGGCTATATTTTATCCCGGTGCGGGCAGTAGGTCCCACGGGACGCGGGTGAAACCGCGGGAAAACGGCTAGTTGGTTAATAAAAATAGAAGTTTGTTCTATTTCAATCATTTGCCAAACTCATTGGCGGTCTGAAACTAAATTCCGAGCACAAGTACCTACGGACATCATGGTTTCATTGACTTATATAGAAGTACCCGGAAATGAGGATTCTAGAGCCACATTAACACGCCATTTCACCGAAGACCTGCCATAAGTCAGCAGTGGCGAAATCGAGATCGCTCTGAGACAGCTCAAAAATGGAAAAGCCCCTGGCGAGGATGGCATTACAACAGAGCTTTTAAAAGCAGGAGGAAAGCCCGTACTGGGGGAGCTCCAGAAGCTTTTTAATGCCGTCCTGTTTGAAGGGAGAACTCCAGAGGCGTGGAGTAGGAGTGTTGTCGTCCTGTTCTTCAAGAAGGGAGACAAAACCCAGCTGAAGAACTATCGACCCATTTCCCTCCTAAGCCACGTCTATAAGCTGTTCTCAAGAGTGATCACGAACCGACTTGCGCGAAGACTCGACGAATTCCAACCACCGGAGCAGGCCGGGTTTCGGAGCGGATACGGCACCATAGACCACATCCACACAGTGCGGCAGATTATACAGAAGACCGAAGAGTATAATCAGCCCCTGTGTCTAGCATTTGTGGACTATGAGAAGGCCTTTGACTCGGTTGAAATCTGGTCTGTTCTGGAGTCCCTGCAGCGTTGTCAAGTAGATTGGCGATACATCCAAGTGATGAGATGTCTCTACGAAGCCGCTACAATGTCCGTCCAAGTACAGAATCAGCAAACAAGGCCCATACCGTTGCATCGAGGAGTGAGACAAGGGGATGTTATTTCCCCGAAACTGTTCACTAATGCAATGGAGGATATGTTCAAGACGCTGAACTGGAAAGGGCGAGGCATCAACATCAATGGCGAACACATCTCTCACTTGCGATTTGCTGACGATATCGTCATCATGGCGGAAACGCTGCAGGACCTACAACAGATGCTGAACGACCTGGCTGAATCTTCTCTACGCATCGGCCTACGGATGAACTTGGACAAAACCAAGGTCATGTTCAATGAACATGTTCTACCGGAACCGATTGCGATACACGGCGCCGTTCTCGAAGTTGTTCGGAAATATGTATACCTCGGGCAGACATTGCAGTTAGGTAGAAACAACTTTGAGGACGAGGTGAATAGGAGAATTCAGTTGGGTTGGGCTGCATTTGGGAAGCTACGTCGAGTCCTAACATCGTCGATCCCACAGTGCCTAAAGACAAAAGTCTTCAATCAGTGCGTCCTACCTGTTATGACTTACGGAGCCGAAACGTGGACACTGTCGGTACGGCTGGTTCACAAGTTTAAAGTCGCTCAGCGGGCTATGGAAAGGGCTATGCTCGGCATTTCTCTGAGGGATCGCATCAGAAATGAGGTAATCCGTCAGAGAACCAAGGTCATCGACATAGCCCACCGAATCAGCAAGCTGAAGTGGCAGTGGGCTGGCCATATTAGCCAAAGAACCGATAACCGTTGGGGTAAACGAGTTCTAGAGTGGAGACCGCGCCTCGGCAAGCGTAGTGTAGGACGTCCTCAGGCACGGTGGAGTGATGACTTGCGCAAGACGGCTGGCAGGAGCTGGATGCGAGAAGCCGAAAATCGATCTCAGTGGCGTGCACTTGGAGAGGCCTATGTCCAGCAGTGGACTGCGATAGGCTGATGATGATGTATAGTTAGGTTTCAGTTATTTTTAATTTAATTTCATTGACTTCAATACCTAAGTATTTAAGTTTTTAACAGCCGACCACGCTATTCTCTGTGAGCGTTGTGCACACCTGTAACTAACTTATTTACACAGGACTCACAATTGTAAACTTATATACAACATGTAACTTAATTAACGCACATCCTGAAATTAGTTTGTTCAGAATCGTTTTCTGAATCGATTTATATCATTTTTAATATAGGTATTTTTTATCCCAAAAATAATTAAAACTACGGAAATTATTGTCATATTAACCCTGTACAGTCAAATCAAATTCAAATAGACCGTAACTCAAAGTAATAAGACTTCGTGTATTGTCGGCTTTTTCCGTTGTTTCGTTATGTTGTGTCGAGTCGAGCGGCGCGCGGCGCGATATTTGCGCGCGTAGTAGTATGACCAAAAAGTTCTCCAAGAATTGGTATAACTAATTTAGTAAATAACAATGCATATACATTATACATGTTAAATTAAAAATTCAGTGTATGTATTATGATTAAAACATAATATTCTAATTGGGGTGTTTGAGGGTGTGCGTTAATTACGTTACATGTTGTATATACGTAAGCAATTGTAAATAAGTTGTTGGTGTGCCTTGTAAATAAATAAATAAATAAATAAATAAAGAGAAAAAGACAGTAAATGTTATCTTCCAAGTAAATACAAAATTCTACTATTGAATAACATAAACGTTACCTACTGTTTACCATCTCTTACGGCCAGTTTCTTCATCAAAAGTTAAAGTTAAAGTTATGGCTAAAGTAATGTCTAAAGTAAAAGTAACGGTTAAATTAAATTTTTCTATGAATTTTGCTGTCAGTTTAGCCTTGAAAAAACGAATTTGACCGTTACTTTTACTTTAGACATTACTTTAACTTTAACTTTTGATGAAGAAACTGGCCGAAGTAAAAGCTACAACTTGTCATATTTGAAACTGGGACTCTGAAAGTGTGAAATGAAAACATTCATTTTGCAAAAAAGTTTAATTACGTATGCTGAAACCATTATGTGTGTTTTGGCCAGTCTAATAGCGTTTAAATAAAATATCAGTGTGTTAATTAAACTTGCACACATAATCATAACCTTTTTCCTTCCTATTTTATTAATGAAGGGTATTATGAAAACTAACAGGAACTGGGCCCTGGTGGTGAAACTACGACATCACTTAAAAGTGTATTTTTAACTACAGCTAGTTGCAATCTGGGGCATTTTTCGCGTTTAAAAATTCAATGGTTCGGGTTCCACCCTTTGTGTTTCTTAGTTACTTTTTTTAATATGTACAATAAATAAATCGTTATGGCTATTCTCCAGTTTTTGAAAAGTAGACAAAGATATGGAATATAGGTATTCTTTTTGCTGGGGCTCTGTTAAAACCATTCTTTTAAAAGCCATTAGACATTACGACTCGACACAATAAGTGTATCATTTTATCTGTACAATATTTTACTAAGCAAAGCCATTTGTTTCAGATACCGCATCGCTTTCCAAGAGACGCTACTCTGCAGGAAGGTCCGTGGTCGGCGAGACTCCCGCATCATCAATTTGGATCACACGATCTGCCGGGAGGTCACGACCCTACCCAGCGTCAACTCGACCAGTATAAAACGAGAATCGAGAATATCATTTATTAGCAAAGTCGATTTCGTAAAAGATCCATCACCTTACTGTGTTAGTGAAGACAGAGATTGCGAAGAACCCGTTTTCAAAAGTTATTCGAAAACTTGAACCTGTTTTTGGAAAAGCTCTCAGGTTTTGGGTGTTGATGAAAAATGTAAGGAAAAATCTACTTTTGTATTAGCGTGTAAATAAATAACTATTGACATATTTCTTCATTGGGTGAATGCAGTATCAAATGCTGAGACACGTTTATCGTAAACAAAAGTGTGCAGGTACATTTAACGAATTTCGGTATTTGTAGGTAAGTTTAATTAGTTAAATCAGAGAGAAGCTGTTTTTATGCTTGTTAGGAGTCCTTTCTGTATAGTCTGTATTCTGTATACCTTTAGTATTTTCAGCTACGAAATATTTTGGTAAAAACAGCAAAGGTCAATTAATGTCAGTGTTTCGTATGGATAGTAAATATCTGGTTTTATTATATGTCGCAAAATATATGAATCCCTGTGGATTAATAATAATAGATAGATTGGTCTTGTAAATTATTTTGAGAAAGCTACAATTATAAAATATAGGTATTCCTTTGAGAATATTTCAATTAAGAACTCTACAACAATGTTAATTAAATATTTCTTCAGACTTTTATAACTGTTCAGTCTGTGAATAAACATTTTTGTTTGCTTACTAAATTATTGATAACTTGTTAATTAGTAACAAAAGCTTTAGAAGATTCCATCATAATGGATATTATTTCTTTAACCCTATCACTTTGTTTGAAATTACAGCGGCCGTGAAAATTAATTATTAAAAAACTGTATCGTGGAATTGTTAAATTCGAATCAAGTTCTGCATTTTTTTTTCTGCATAAATTAATATCGTTCTAGTATAAATTATCATAATGTAAGTAAATAATAAGTAAGTCTGACACCAGTCTAACCAAGGGGTATCGGGTTGCCCGGGTAACTGGGTTGAGGAGGTCAGATAGGCAGTCGCTTCTTGTAAAGCACTGGTACTCAGCTGAATCCGGTTAGACTGGAAGCCGACCCCAACATAGTTGGGAAAAAGGCTCGGAGGATGATGATAAATTATCATAATGTATCAAATGGTATGAATTATATCGAGTTCAAAATAAGACTACAATTAAAAACTGTAACAGTGCCGAAATTAACACGATCTTGAATGAAAATACAACTTAATTAAATAACTTAAGAAATGAAACGCCAGTAGCAGATGGTGGATTAAGCTTACAGACACAGTTACTTATAACTGAGCTAGAATTACGTTAAAATAATATTACATTTAAAGCTAAGATCTTAAGCAGATATACTAAACTAACCTAACCTTTCCTTGACTAAGACTGTTTTTATATAAAACGTATTTCTTACAGATAAATATATTCAGGGATTTGTATAATAATATGAGAAGCTTATATATTTATTCTTCGCGTGTAGCAGTAATACGCACGGAGTAAGGAAAAATGAACGAAAATGTCATATTGCAGGTAGGTCAGGTCCTTCTCCTAGGTCATGATCAAAATGATCAGTTATGAGTGTTCGGGTTTTTTGCGACATGTGTCAACAATCTTTGGTAATACATATATTAGCGGGTCCAAAGAAGGTGTGTAGGGGACAAGACAGTAACGTTCTTCTTCCCCCGCACACCCGCATTTTGGCCCGCTACTTAAGAAAGTAAGAAGGAGATTTCCATTATGGCACCTCCGCTTGTCATTTTGTTCTCCATGGTTATAAGTAAGGTGATGTATTTTTTACGTTTGTATATCCAGTGTTGTATAGTTATTTTAACATAACTTATAAGCTAATGTCGGTATTTGTAACTAATTTGTGCGTACTAAGTTGAGGTTAATATAAGATTAATATGTAATTGTTTTGTAAATTTCACTTAGGTACATAAGAAAGTGAAAAAGAAACGGAGGGAAGAATATTAAAAAAAAAAGTGCTCTGTTTCTAAAATTACGGTCAAAATAGAATGTGGCACACGAAAACCGAAAACGCAAAATATTGAAGAAATAAGACTTTCTTTAATATTTTGCGTACATATTGAAAAAGTACATAAATAAGATTTAGCCACACTGCAGACTAAATAGTCGGTCAATAGTTGGCCCGATGCAAGGAACTTTATTTTTAAAATAAAATCGTGAATTCAATCAATTTTTGTCGGTCTTATACCGGTCAAATACGTGATCGTTATTATTTGCGCACTTCCATACATCTCCTTTCTTATCAAGACCCCGATCAAACTGTCGGCCGACTGAAAGTCTGCGATGTGTTACTCTTATGGTCGCTGCACACAGCGGGCGCGGCGCGACGGGACGGGACGGCGACGCGACGCTGAGCAGTTGTAATGTACTAGATATTACGGACGACATCACACAGAGCCGTCCCGCTCGGCGCGACGCGACGCGACGATCTAGTACATTGCGTCGCGTCGCCGTCCCGTCCCGCCGCGCCGCGCCCGCTGTGTGCAGAGACCATTAAGTAACAAACCCACTTCTTATCATTAGAAAATTTTGTACTTACATTTGTAGCGTAACTTTAGTTGGAAAACTTTGAATAAGCACTTTTTGATGTTGGTTTACTACTTGAGGTTTTAATGCTCTTTGCGTGTCTCGTCTCTGGCCTTAAGAGCTATGCCTCATTAGGACGCCAATGGCGACGTCGCCGGCTACGTATCCAAGTAGTTAGTATTGAAACGTAGGGTGCCTAACTCACTTGGCGAAGGTATGGCAACGTCGCCAAATTGGAAGCGTGGCCACGAGCTACAGTTCCCTACGTGGCTTCTGCCTACTCTGGCAGCTAGGCGACGATGCCACGGTTGCCACTATATTGTATTCGGTACAGTGCACCTCCTTCACTCAGTCCCCAGTGTGGTCGCCAATCAGTGAACGATTTCTTCAGCGACGACGTAAACAATTGACTGTCGAGATGCCATGGCCACTCGACTTGGCGACCTGGGGATGCCAGAAGTAGCCAGGGTTGCGCCTCTGGCGACGTCGCCATGGCGTACCAACGAGGCAGAGCTCTAAGACAATGAAGCGACCTACATAGTAATGCCTACATAATTTATTGTCCGTATGTATATATCTGTCTACAACTTTTGTCACCAATATTAAAAAAAAATATATATACAAGTAATTTTTGAGAAACATTGCAATTAAAAAAAAAGTGAAATTCAGTCTGCAATAATACTTTGGATGTGATATTGTGTGTTTTTTTTTATATCATATGAATCTAGTATATTTATTTTTGAGGAAGGTCAGAGATTATAATTAGACTCCTCTGGTGTGATTTTTATATCACCAAAAAAAATCTGTTTTTGTGAAGCTTAAACTTTGATATTTAATTTCTATAGTTGTTATATTTTATCCTTTGAGTACCAATATAGGTAATTGATAGATATGTTAAATGTTGTATACCTAGAAAACGATAATGTTCAAAAATAAATGTAAAAAATCCTTTATTGTAAATACACTTGAATAACATTAGCGAAGTAAATAAATTAACAACGCTCTGTAAAACTTAGTTCGATATAACTTAAACTTAGCTACTAATTTTGATATATAAATGTAAATTTTCTTATATGTACAATACACTGTTAAATAATGCCGTTTTTTGATTTTCAAACATCATTAGAGTAGCCGTACACGCAACTTTTAGTCAACTGAGTTTGTTTGGGCACATAAATCAGTTTGAAGATTAATGGCAAAACGCACATTGGCTCTGCACATGAGCTCGTTCTGCGTGAATCGGATTATCAATAATTAACAAAATGTAGGGTGTTTGTAACTATTTTCTTTAAAAAAAATCCATCTTGGGAACTGTCAGCTGACTGTTTAGTTTGTAATGCGCGGGTACTCTTATTCTGAAGACGACGAAATTAACTTTAAAGTGTTTTGGGATCAAGAAACCCTCGGTCTCGACAGGTGACGACAAGAGGTAAGTTGTTATAGTATTCCAGACATTTCTTAGTGCTAACAACTACAAAGTTACTGTCGTACGTGCAAGAACATTTAAATTTACATATGCATCACCTTTAGTGGAATTCAAAGGAGTCTGCCTTCCTTTTGCTTGGGAATACGTGTTTTTGAGAATCACTATCTAAATTTTCAAATAGGTACCTACTTATTAAAAGGTATGAAGGTAAATTATTATGTGTGTTGTGTATGCCTGAAATAATTCCTTAGAGATACCGGAAATGAGCTTTGCTATTTTCACCCTTTTTACTTCCAAATATTCTTCATTTAGTTTCGCAAATGACTTTCCCTCGATAGAAATTTTGTTTATAACCTCCTATGTCAATATAATAGGGCAATATGTTTTTATAGAAACCAGAATAGGCAATAAGTCACTCAGTTCAACGACCTTTCGTTAAACCGGAAAATACGTACATTTATATATTTTACACAGTATTCCGAAACTTTGCTTATCACATTTTTTTAACTTTAGGTACCTACTTAGGAACTATTCCGTTTGAATAATGACATTATTGACATTATTTTTGTAGGATACTTTTAATTATTTTTTTTAAGATACATTATAGTTTCTTTTGTTTTACTACACTGCTTTCTTTTATAACCTAAGTAGGTATAAATGTGGAGATTGTAAATTGCTTGAGATATCAAATAAAGAGTTGCGAGCAACTGTTGTCTGCCATCACAAAGAGGAAACATTTAAAGAAATATGTCTATTAGTTAAATATTCCATATTTGATCATTCAGATACGGAAGTAGGTACTTCAGTCACGCTATTCTTATATTTATATCTTATGACTCTGTGTAGTCAAATATAACAGGATTCCTTTACGATATTGTGTTACATTACCATATTATTATGTTTGTAGTTATTTTCCTGTATTTCTTGACTTTGGGCACAGAGAGATCAAACATCAGTAATAGAGGTATTCATATCATAAACTAGCTTCCTCCTGCGGTTTCACCCGCGTTCCGAGATAACTCCCGTAACCGGAGTTACAAAAATCCTATCCTTTGTCCTTTTTCCGAGGTCTAAGCTACTTCCCCTTTAATTTTCAGCTTTAACGGTTCAGCCAATATTGAGTTATAAGTAGTGTAACTAACACGACTTTCTTTTACGTATCTAGATTATCACTAAAACTATTTACGAGTATGGTTGTGTCTGTAGCTACCTTTTTTGTCTGAAATTGAGAGTATTTTTTCAATCAACTCAAAAATCAATAGAAAACCGTTTTCCAGCTTTCTAGAGCTACCCTACCTGCCTAATATTATAAACATGTTGCTACGCCTACATTATTATTTGTTATATCTACTTGAACTCCTGGGCACGTTAGGTACCAACTGAAACTATTTAATGCTCTGAAACCTAAATATACATCATAAGGTTTCGTTTATTTAGACATCATTTTGTTTGTCTGTAAAGTTGGGAACGGAGATAAAAGTCCAACGTGTGTAATATAGCCTTTAGGACGCAATATTTTAATGTAGGCAAGAGATAGGTAGGTACGTTGCCAACCCAAATCCGACAGAATGGTTTATACTTGGCCGAGTTCACCAAACCAAACTGACTGTCAGCCGACGAATGTCAGCGCTTATGCATATTACGCGTAACGTATCGTCGGTAAGATTGAACGAAAAAGTGAATATGTATGGAAATACAATAAATTGCGTAACTTTCGCTTACATTCGGCGGCTGACAGTTAGTTTGGATGGCCTTTGACTAGCTTCCAGCGGTTTCACAAATTCACAAGCATCCCGTGGGAAGTAATACGCGCATCCGAATACTAAGTTACCTATAGCTTTCCTCGATAAACGGGCTACCTAACAATGAAAACAATTTTCAAATCGATGCAGTAGTTTCTGAGATTAGCGCGCTCAAACAAACATTTCAGCTCATTATATGGGTATATTAAAGCGTACGACTGCCGTATACGGGGTTCAGAATTTCGAATTCTGGCAGCTGATCTCCTTCGAGAATACAAATCACATAAAAATATTCCTTCCTTATGGAACTCAATTGCTTAAATTAATTTTGGTAATAAATTATATTATTCAATCCTTATCTAAGACGGTTTTATTAGCTTGTTTTTTTTTCAACACTGATTCATTTACCTACTTATGGAAATGAAGCTTTATACGGCCTATTTATTTAAATAATACAGGCAATATTAGTTAGAGAAACAAATTAAGTTTCCACCTACTTCATTCGCGTTTAAAATAGTAGGAATTGGATTTAAAGGGCGACATTTAGTCTCAATTGAATTGCTGAGACTAACTGAGTTCTCCCTGGAATTGAAAGGTTCAGATTAAGATTTATACAGTTCTTCAGTAACACTTTCTTAGGATAAACAAATATTTTGTAGATTTTTTATTAAAAAAAATAATAATACCGGCCCAGTGCTAGTTGGACTCGCACATAGTGCTCATTCATTTCTCTCATTAATTCTCATCCATATTCTATACTAATATGACAACCGAATTTAAATATTCCTTCACTATTGGGAAGCTACACTATCCCCGCATAACATAGGTTATATTTTACTATAGGAAACCGCGGGAAAACAGCTAGTAATAGATATAAATATAATAGAGATCCTGCTTCTATATTGAATTCACTGTACATACATGCACCTACATATATCAATATTACCAAGCAATATCGAAATTTAATCAACCCCCATCTCAAAGGGTATCCATATTTGTTGACAATCCGTCAGAACATACACTAACCTATAGTTTATTACCCCGACCTCGTCCTATTTGCAATAGTAAGTAGGTAAATACGGGCATCAATCACGTAAGTTGCCAAATTGCCAATAGCCTGCATTATGAATGATGTACTTACATAATACTTCATCTCTATCAATCATACTGCTTTTTGTTTCATTCTTAATTTCTGCCTGGAAATGTTAGTGTCAAGGCTGAACCTTAAAAGCTTTAGGCGAAAGTTCACCGACGACATAAACGACAGTTTACTATGAACTGCCGCGTTCTATTTTATAAGAAAACAGTCTGTTGTGTAAGTGGTTCGGATGGCACGTTAATCTGTAGGTCCCGGCTGTCATTGAACATCCTTGGCAGTCGTTGCCAGTAAGTCTGACACCAGTCTAACCAAGGGGTATCGGGTTGCCCTGGTAACTGGGTTGAGGAGGTAATACTTATAGGCAGTCGCTCTTTGTAAAGGTACTCAGCTGCTTCCTGTTAGACTGGAAGCCGACCCCAACATAGTTGGAAAAAGGCTCGGGAGATGATAAATTATTGTATAGAGGTAGATATTATAAAAACTTGCTTCTTTCAGCAGAAGCGATTTTCAGTATATTATTTGTCAGACTTAGCAAAAAGTTATAGGTTAGTATTGAAAATGGTTTTAGTTTTTTGTAAAACATTTCTTAAAGTAGGCATGTAACACTAGTAGAAGTGACCATGGAGCTTTTTAACCCTGTTGCTTAATATGAAACCATTGTGTTAAGGCGCTGAATGCCCAAATTAGCTTGTCTCAAACAATTTTTTGGCCAAATCTACTTATATCTACAGTTTTTGACGGCGAAAAAAATATGTATTAATATAATCTTGAACATATTTCTGAGAACATTGTTAACAAAACACGTTCTCGATACAAAAAAATTGTAAACTTGCCTCTTAAAAAAGATCTTCCAACAAAAATATCTGTACAATTTATCAACATACATTGATAAAATTTGTAACATTAACGAGTCCATATGTAATTATACAGAACTTGGTGAATTTTTATTTTTGATTAATCAACTCATTTTTAACCGACTTCCCAAAAAGGAGGAGGTTCTCAATTCGGCCGGCATGTTTTTTTTTTTTTTTTTCTATGTATGTACATCGATTACTCCGAGGTTTATAGACCGATTTGCGTGATTCTTTTTTGTTCGACGCGAAATAGCTGCCAGATGGTCCCACAGTCATCAGGTCAGGATCTGATGATGGAAACCCTGAGAAATCGAGGGCAACCTTCGAAAGTTGTAGGCATACATAGTATAAAAACTTGACACTCAGGTGTATGCCTGAAAGTACTATTCAACAGTGAAGGTTTGGAGCTGACCTGATGATGGAGATCGGAGAGGGTCGAGGGAACTCGACAACTGAATATGTAAACTACCTCGTGTTTGGGCTTATATTATTTGTATTGACGAGACCTTTGCAACAGTGAAGGTTTGGAGCTGACCTGATGATGGAGACCAGAGAAGGTCGAGGGGACTCGACAACTGAATATGTAAAATACCTCGTATTTGGGCTTATATTCTTTGTATTGATTGATGAGAACTTTCCACTTATATGGATAGTGACAACTATTCGTATCACTGAAAAGCAGTAAATAAAAAACTTTTTTACAAAAAAATTAAACCGACTTCCAAAAACACTAAAAAGCAAAAAAAAACTAATTTTAGGTGCATCGGCCTACAAGTCGGTGGCAAAATTAACTTAGTAACATCCATTAGACACCGACTTCTAGGACGATGCACCTAAAATTAGTTTTTTTTTGCTTTTTAGTGTTTTTGGAAGTCGGTTTAATTTTTTTGTAAAAAAGTTTTTAAAGCTATTAATTTATATGTATGTTACGAACGTTACGAACGTTGCGTCAACAGGCTCCTCTCTCTTTCTGTCAGACTTTCTGTAAAGTCAGACACAGAAGTGTAGAAAAAGGAGAAATTACGTTCCAGCAGTACACCAAATTAAATTGGGATAAGGGCAGGAGCTAAGATTAAATCCTGTGATTACAACTCATAAATCATTTACATCCTAGTACATACATTACAAGGTTGGCACTAGAGCCCAAATGAGTCGAGTGCCTTGACAGATGGCTCGCACTTCGCAAATTGTAGGTACGTAATAATATATCTACCTTACGTATGACGTCTATCTTACGCCTACGGCCCACACTATACCTATTTCAATACCCAATCTCAATGGCCCCCACCTACAAAGATTTATTCTATAACCAAAGCAATTTTAGTATTTTTTTTCTATTCAAGATACAACTGCGCCTCTAATGATCCTAAATATAAAATAAAATACCCAGAATCATGAATGGAAGTCATGAAAATGGTTTCCGAGTATTTTCAATCACAATATACTTATAGTGAATGTCTGCGAAAATGTTTCGCAAAGTCGCGAAAGTATTTCAATATTAAATCTGAATTGTCGGAATTACATACATAGGTTATACTTAAACGAATATAACTACCGCTTCCACTCACACCATTTCTATAATTAACTAAATATGACAACTGTATAGTTCAGGCTAATTATGAATATTATTAATTACAATTCGGACACAATATTCTAACTTTAATTACAATGGATTGGACATAATTAATGAAACCGATCTTTGGACAAGCGATGCCACATATGAGTATCTTATTAATAAAAGTAAGGGTGCAGCTACATTTGTCCCGAACTCTTTGAAATAAAAGGAGGTTTTAATGAAACATTTAATAAACTCGACTACTTTATGTATTCCGAAAAAAAGCCTTTAATCGTCTATGAGATACTTACTATAAAAACAATAGTTTTGCAACTACTGTAGATACTTATTTGTATGGATTTTGAATTGACTACAATGATCCCACATTTTCAATATCGTATCTTTTGAATCAAACCTGAGTTTTCAATGTAACGTAAGTTTCACTAAAACCTGAAGTCACCCAGGAAATCCGTATCTATTGGCAAAAACCTACTGAACTTTCTTTCACTAACATAATAAAGAAGTTGGATGACGTCAGGCATTCTAAAACTATTTGAATTATTCTACTCACATAGAAAACTTTTCTTAGCCTCAAAACTTTTAGGTAAACACAGTATTTATTTAAGGTGGCAACACTGAGTAGGAAAGTACGTGATATTGAAGGTAGTCACTGTTGTTAGTTGTGGTGTTTATTTTACCTTATTCGGAGCAGACAAGTCTTACTGTGAGTAGCACCATTTACTGTAATGATAACCGAACCATTCTTCATTTGAAATTTGATTTCGAAGGATTTGAAGAAGGCGGGCAGTCAACCAGGATGGTTGACGCTAACCTACGTTCAGTGGAAGGCAATCCGTGAATATGATGATAAAGAAATATTCTATGAATAGAAGCTATAGGTACCTAAGAAGTTAATTATGTATGACACTTAGAAATACTCTCATAATAATACACACATTGATATCGGCAGGTGCCATAGTTATCCCTATTCCCAGTCCATTAGCATACCATCCCAATAGTCCAAGTAGTTTTGTTCCATATTTAGCAATAGTTTAGCACATAACTGGGGATTGTCATATACACAGGGATAATCGTCGGTTTTGTGTCACCTTTACTATCATTAAAGTTGTCTCAGAGGGGCTTCAGCGTGTTGGCTTCGGTTCCACGTTCGCCTTCCAAAAGTCCGGGACTCTGTAGTCCTGAGTGCATGGCAGAGACATTTAAAATAATCTGAGTACCTGCAAAAAGTTAAATTATTTGTAACCAACTTAACAATATAAGTAATCAATAATCATGTTTAATGCTTTCTGTATTTGTATTTTAAAGTGTTTCTGTTTGTCTCCAGGTACTTTAGCAATCATAAAATAAAGTGTAATTAATAACTTTGTTTTCAACTGAATCTGTAAGTACTTGTGCAAAAATATAAATATAAACGTAAATGTTGAATATTATGAAAGTAACGAGTACGACTTAAAGAGTTACAGTAAGTACAATTTTAATTGCAACTTTGATAACTTTCATCATCATTATGTATCAGTGAATATTTTTTTTGAATGAACCGTAACGGTCGTTCTCATGTTTCTGTATGTTTGTATGTTCTGTATGTTTTATGTTCGGACTACGTAAATATGATGTAGTAATAACCTATGTTCAGGATCAAAAATACTGACCACACCACGATTGTCACTATGCTCGTTACCTAAACACATGCAACGATTCGTTTCACTTACGAACAGTAACTCTTACGTTTCTACGAGGCTAATGTCAAAAACTTACCATTCATAAGCAAAACCAGCCATTAGCGTCAGCTGTTAAGATTATTTACTAGGTACTCATAAAACTATGAGAGATAGTAATTTTATTTATTCTAAACCTTAAAAAAGACAAAGGGACTTAAAGTCATGATATCAAAAGGATCTGTTTTGGCTGAGAAAGTTGGGCTAATGTATTTCG
This sequence comes from Helicoverpa assulta, assembly GCA_963856015.1. Lineage (NCBI taxonomy): Eukaryota > Metazoa > Arthropoda > Insecta > Lepidoptera > Noctuidae > Helicoverpa > Helicoverpa assulta. The sequence goes on from CAWLCW010000027.1 coordinate 8,067,736, forward strand.
CTTCCACTTTGGAACACAAAGAGCCGAGGTGATAGCAAGGCCTTTTTGTTTTATAACTGAATTTCCTTAAACAGATTTCATGACTTTTTGTGGCATTTTCAAGGACAGCAAAAATGACGTTTTATAGTTACCTTGACTTTTATATTAGAGGTATATCAGACTTATCATTGTCAAGTTTTCACTTAAGGCTGTTCCAATGTCCTTTCTATCTGTTATTTTGTATACTAGGAATTTGACCTTTCTTTTTTTTTCGACAATCGTCAAAAATCATCAAATGACCCCTCCCGCTGTGGGTTAGCAGCGGTGAGGGAGTGTCAGACTCTTACTGACTAAAAACCGTCGTGTTCCGTCATAGGCCTTTTATGTACCAGGGCCGCGGTATCTCTTTCGAACAACCCGCAGCTAGTAATTTGACCTCAAACCTTGCTACTCCATGACACCTCATAACTACCTACAGAAAATAATATTCTTTTTAAACGATTGGATAACACTTATTTACCCTTAGATTCATATGATAGGTATACTTTAACAAATGTCCTATCAAAATAAATGTTTACTTTATTTCCTTACTGGTCTTATGACAAAAAAAATAGATATCTAAGTAAGAAAATATTAGATTTTTGTAGATACTTACAGCGATCTTAGTACCTTGATAGAGATACTTATAAGCTTTCAGTTTTCAGTGTGTAGGTATATTGTAAACGACGAATTTCCATTTCGATCCTAACCTTCCTCAAATTGGAATTCAAACAATGAATTTTGACGAACCAGTCCAAAGATGGACAAAAGGTTTTGCACCCCAGTCTTATATATGTAGACATGTTATTCACAGAACGGATTGATTGAAGAAATATCCGACATTCATACATTTAATATTACCATTTTGGGATAGGGCCTTACATCTGAGTCCGATATTCAGAACCTATTGAGGTCTATACTGAATTTGAATGAAACCCTTCCCTCGTGTGGGTTGAAAGGACCTAATAATAAATTATAATCAGGGCTTGATAATTTAACTAGTGATTTATTTGGTAATGTCAATCGCACTCGCAGTTCATTAAGTGCGGTTTTCAATAATCGATCTCTCCGTTTTGAGATTAGAGATTGAATTTTGAAATTAGCTCCCAACAGTCTGTGATTATATAAATGATAATAAATGCCGTTGATTACCTACTTGAATAACCATTATCGTAGGAGGTTATTTCAAATTGATACTTTATAGAAAATGCGTCGATAATTTCTTTCAATCTCTTTCGTTTATGAAGTAATCAAGACAACTAGCTATAGACAGTACGTATAGTATAGGACATATTTCCATAAAATGATGAATGGAAATGATAACTACCTACTGAGCTATCAAAGGCCGCCTTCACATTACGTCGCAAGCAGCGCGACAGCCGCGCGACACGTGATTGTCCATACTGGACGGCAGCGCGGCAGCCGCGTGCTGTCAGTCGACTTCGAGCCAGTGTTGCAATCGTATATAAACAGACTTACCTAAGTGTTATTACAAGTCTTTCTTCTGCGGAGATGCTGTTTCGAAATGGAGTATCACGGCGCTCAATACTACTCTTAAGAAGGCATAGGTAATAATTCACCAAAAGACTTTTTTGACATTCGGACGTAGGTAATTAAAGAATTTTTTACTACTATCATATTTCAACTCTTTGAATACCGTTACATAATCACTATTCACTATTTCAAAATAAAGGACCAATCCAGCAAATTCTTTTCTTTTTATGAATGGGACGTCGATGGCGCCGAAGGAATACCAACAAAAGGAGGAGCAAAAGTGATGTTTCCTCTTCGGAGTCCATTGTAGAAATGAACTGGGGCCCGATTCTCAAAATCGAATAGAAATCGAATCGCAATATGATCGCAATAGCAGTTTTAACCATATCGAGCATTCTGCTACTAATATAAGACCAATCGTACTCCAACGACATTCGATTGGTTTGCGATTGGTCTGCTATTTTGGTGATTTTGGTCTATACGGTAGTTTGCTCTACAATCATATTGCAATAGTTAATCATTTGCAGACAAAATGATTCATTATTGAATGACAGAAAAGGATAAAAACGTTTATTTCAAAGAAAAAATAGCGGAATGCCACATACGTTTCAATCGTAATCGAGTCGGGATTGGATCGCAGTCGAACGTGAATCGTATGTTGCTTAAGTAAAATTAGGAGAATCGTGCCCCTGGCCACCCTAAGTCGCGCGACTGTATTTGTAATGAGAAGGCATCCGCTGCTGTCGCGCTGCTGTCGCGCTGCTGCCGCGCTGCTTGCGACGACGTAATGTGAAGGCGGCCTACGGTTTTAAAAGTCATTTACAGAAATCGTAGAACTTAAGTTTAAGAATGGAATACATATAAAAGCATAAAAATAAGAACAGTTAGGAATCGAAATAATAAAATAAATACAAAACACCGGTTGCAATGAATAACATAGTTGTAACTAATAATAAAAAAATATTTTCACGAAATCTTAGTCATGAAATATTCTTTGTTTTTCATCGTTCATATCGCGATAAAAAATAACAGTTACAGAAAACCTTAGCCAAGATTTTTCTTATAAGCTCAAGAGAATACCTAGCTCAGAAAATGTGCCTCCAATTTAACACAGTATTTTTATTTGACACCATTTCTAGTATGTAGCGAAAACAGACAATAAAAAGGTTTACCAATTGTGTTTTGTTTAGACTTTCATTGAAGAATTTGGTAGCGTTTTATAGCCCGACTATAAAAATACATATTTTAAAACAAGGCTTCACGCACGTTAATAATTTATTTTTCGGTGAATACGAGATATTTGGTTCTGCCTATAATTTTATAAAGCAACCAAGTTTTATCGTATGGCAAGGTTTCACGAACGCAAAAAGAATGGCTAGTGTCCATTTAATATTTATTTACATAAAAACAAGGTGAAGGAAATAAACTAAATATTGAATAATCACTAGTCAGAAAGCATCCTATCATTAATCTTTAATTTAAAGGCGTGATCAATGTTCGTATAAAAGTTTTTATCGGATTTCATAAAAAATATAAACTTCTACAACACTCCGTCGGTGGTCGGCCTCATCTGAGGATCGTGGTCAGCAGTAGGGTTGCATCTACCTGATGGATGATTTGCCTCCACCTCGGCCCATCGTGTCTCAAACAACCGTGTAAAGCTTGGAAGACCTTCGGCGTTTCCAAACAAAATTATTTTTTCAAAGACTGGGAACAGTAAATACCGTAAGTTCTCGCCTTTTCCTATTAAGGTACATTTATACAGTTTTCTATCGGAATTACAAGATAAATACCAATATTTCAACGCGGAGTAGGGTCTGATTTTCTCTTGACTAGAAGTATACTAATAACAACATTCCGAGACGTCCACATTCAGTGCTGATTAACATCAGACTTTACTTTCTTAACGAATTCCCTACTAGGTCCTTCCAGGTCGTAAATGATGCTGAGGTATTCAATTAGGTAATTCACTTAAATAAATATTAGCCAAGCTATATGGAATCCGTACGAGAAAAATAATAAAACAATTTCACGGTAACTTAATTAAACCTAAGCAAAAAGTGTTCTTTTTTTTTTTTTTTTTTTAGCGACGTAAAATCATCAAATGACCCCTCCCGCTGTGGGTTAGCAGCGGTGAGGGAGTGTCAGACTCTTACTGACTAAAATCGTCGTGTTCCGTCATAGGCCTTTTATGTACCAGGGCCGCGGTATCTCTTTCGAACAACCCGCAGCCCCGGCAGGCCTTGGCCCTGCTGGGCCCCGCTGGGGTTGCTGACATCTCTTTGAGGAGCGCGTGGAACAACGCGCGCCGTCGACACGGGTCTGTCGTCTAGAAAGACAGAGGGACGATGAGCCACCCGAACTCACCGCCCACAGACCCACGCCTACGGTGGCCGGGAGTCATCTCGCGACACCCGGCGCCCATGGTGTCTACCTGGTCCAGCGCGGCGGCCGGGATGAGAGGTGCGAACTCTCTGGCGTTCCGCCTCCTCCTTCTCGAGCATGACCGCTTCGCAGAAGGAGGCGACGGCATCCCATTCCCTCTCGCCCCGGACCATGGCCTGAACCAAGGCCGGACGCGAGAGGTCGCCGCCGCCCAAAGCCTCGACGAGGACCCGGCGGTGCCCCTCCCATGCGGGGCACACCTGGACTGTGTGGTCCACCGTGTCCTCGGGGCTGTCCGCACAATGGTGACACCCGGGCGCCTCCTCACGACCGATGCGGTGCAGGTACCTCCCGAAACAACCGTGTCCGGTGAGGACCTGCGTCATGCGGTACGTGAGGGCGCCGTGACTCCTCCCGAGCCACTCCTCAAAGAGGGGACTTACCGCCACGATGGTGGCGTGCCCTACGATGGTGGCGTGCCCTAGCAAAAAGTGTTCTTAATCGATTAATCGTTAGTACCTAACTTGATAGGTAAAGGTGGCATGCATCTATTGAACCCTTATTAAACTACGAAAAACTTAATATAAAACCTGCCTATAGACCCCAGATTAATCGTATTGCAAAAAGTACCTACCAAACGACCCTATTTTAAAGTAAAATGGTCGTAGGAATGTACAAAGATCAAAGAACACAGCAAAACGATTTGGATTTACCTACACGCTCGAATAATTTCACAAAATGCTTTAACATTACGCTTTTGTCGACGCATACATTTTGGCGACGAATATAGGCATTGTTTCATATTATGTGCTTATTCAAAATAATTAACAATTAACAATCCCCAACATTATGTCTAACTATCTGTTCTTTTGCTTAAGTAGGTACTAGAGATAGAATTTTGGCAAAAGCCCCATACAAGTAAAGTCAGATTCTTATCTCTAGTAATAATGGCGTCCAAGGAAAATTTAAGAAAACCCATAAAGCGATTTCGGCCCGACCCGGGAATCGAACCCGAGACCTCGAGCACAGCAGCCGCGCTTACGACCGCTAGACCAACGAGGCAGGTAGGTATCTCTAATAACCAAAATAACACATAGATAGAATATTGGGAAGGGCCGCTAGATAATTCTTTTGTTTGTGGTAGCTTTCACAATGTTGATGTTATGGACCATGTGATTAATTCTGTGTCATGTGATTAATTATGAATAATGTCTAGCTTTATCGGGCCAAGTGATTAATAACTATCTTAACTTTATTATTTATCACATTGCACGGGCATTATTATATTGCTACATGACAGTTGGGCAATTTGATAATAAAGCTATATTTTATGCAGTGCGAGGGTGGCAGTTGTTCTAATAAATAAATTCTGTTACTTGCTACATATTTTATGATTATTGTTTCGAAAATTATATGTTCTTTTTTAATGGGAAATTTTAAGTCTAACCACAAAATTATTTATTGGACAATTGTCATCTAATTTACTTACTCGGCATCGTTTTTCTTGATCTCATTTTTCTAGGCTCGTTTTTAGGGTTCCGTAGCCAAAATGGCAAAAACGGAACCCTTATAGTTTCGTCATGTCCGTCTGTCCGTCTGTCCGTCTGTCACAGCCGATTTACTCGGAAACTATAAGTACTACAGTGATGAAATTTGATGGGAATATGTGTTGTATGAACCGCTACAAAAATATGACACTAAATAGTAAAAAAAAGAATTGGGGGTGGGGCCCCCCATACATGTAACTGAGGGATGAAATTTTTTTTTTCGATGTACATACCCGTGTGGGGTATCAATGGAAAGGTCTTTTAAAATGATATAAAGTTTTATAAAAAACATTTTTCTTAAAGTGAACGGTTTTTGAGATATCAGCTCTCAAAGTCGTAAAAAGTATGTCCCCCCCCCTCTATTTTTATAACTACGGGGTATAAAATTCTAAAAAAAATAGAGGTGATGCATGCTAATTAACTCTTTCAACGATTTTTGGTTTGATCAAAGTATCTCTTATAGTTTTTGAGATAGGTTGATTTAACTGTAATTTACGGAACCCTTCGTGCACGAGTCCGACTCGCACTTGGCCGGTTTTTTTTATGGTAGAATTTAATTTGGATTCAAAACATTGTATTAAAAATTGAAGTCAGTGACGAAAACGAATCGCTGCAAACCCGACTCCACGTAGTCTTGTCTGCCCTACCCCTAGAGTGCAATTCAAAACCGCGTAGGCGCGGAGGGTCAAGGCGGCCTGCGAGCTGAGGCGCAGGTAGTTTTAACGCTCGCCGCGGTGAGCGTGAAAACCATCTGCGACGATAAGCTCGCATGGTACCGCCGGAGCCTCGCAGCGCCGGAGTCGTGACAGAAGCCATGCTTGCTGCATGTTGCATGCTATTAATATTTAGTTTAAGTTAAATGTCAATAACAATAAAAAAAAAATGAAATTAAATATGTTTATATTACTATGCCCAAAAGGTCACGGGCAATATGTATAGTGCCCGGTCAATTTGATTATTTGAATAATTATTATCAAATTGCACTCTCATATTGGGCATTTTTCATAATGACCGGGCATTATGTATAATGCCCAATTTATCACTTGGTCCATAACATTGATACAAAAGGCACCTTTAAATAAGCCGTTGGAAGCCTCGGGTTATAAGGTTCAAGTGCTCACCTTTTGAGGGTAAAGTCAGGGTTAATATGTACTTAACCCTTTTTGGAAACAGGAGCAGGAAAATTGCAATAAATTCTGTTTGTAAAGCTGTAGGTATCTATTTGTCGGATGGGCGAACAGATCAGGATGGCGCTATTGTCCGACACCAGCTAGGGTAATCGTAAAATGAGATGACTCAAAAGAACTCTCAACTCAAAAACGTTTATTCAAATTATTCGGAACAAAAGACAGCCCCCAAAACGCCCGCCCTTCGCCACTTCCTATGTGTTTTGGCTGGGGAGAAGAAGTGGCGGAACAAACTCCCCAGCAACACATGTCTGTCTGTTAGGTTAGAAGAACCTTTACACTTTAATTTCAAAAGACACTTTACACACTTTACAATATGGATCTACAACGGTACTACAACACTAGGCAATAACACTAAGGTACACTAGACGTGACGTAAGGCAGTTTCGAGATGTGTGCCACACGGCGACTCAACGAAGACTGAGCTCTGCCGACGCCACGCTGACCACCACGACTCTGCCAAGCGCGCCAAAATGTTGTTTCACCGGAAATGCCACCAGATGGCGCGCTTGCGTCTCGTTTAGTGTCCGTACTATTGACCATCTCCGACACGGCCATCCTGCGTAGACCCACGTCCTCGTGGGTTTAATCTGCAACAACACAAACACAGCGCAGTACTTTTGCCTCGGCCACTCCTGACCATATCACCAAGCTCAGCTATTGTGAAGCTTTGTTAAAACATTTGTTAAGACTAGGATGCTCCCTTAACCAGGGACTTTTCATAAATAGGGGTTTCCCTCAACCAGGTTCCCTTAACTAGGGTTCTCTTTACTAGGGACTTCTCTTTACCAGAGGCTTCCCTAAACAGGGGCTTCTCTTAAACCAGGGGCTTCTCTAAACAGTCTTCTCTTAACCAGGGGCTTCTCTAAACAGTCTTCTCTTAACCAGAGGCTTTCCTTAACCAGGGGCATTTCTTAACCAGAGGCTTTCCTTAACCAGGGGCTTCCCTTAACCAGGGGCTTCTCTTAACCAGAGGCTTCTCCTAACCGGAGGCTTCCCTTAACCAGGGGCTTCCCTTAACCAGGGACTTCCCTTAACCAGGGACTTCCCTTAACCAGGGGCTTCCCTTAACCAGGGACTTCTCTTAAGGAATTTAAAATAAACTTTAAATGGCCTCAATTAGGTCTTTAACCAACAATCTAGGAGACATCAAGGTCTCAAAAGCTATACCTAGAGCAACCGAGTACCAAACTTTCACAGGTAACAACTCTAACTCTGCATTTCATAAAATCAATAACCAAAACTCTAGGTCTCTCATTCGTGGCCTATGGCTACTACTAGCCCACACACACACACGCGCGTCCCAGGATCGCCAGGACCGCCTGTCAACCACTTGACTCTACAAAACCCGACCTCTGCCAGGGTTAACCGCGCACCCACGGTCTACTTTTCCACCGAGAGATTCCGACTTCTAACCGATCACACGAACTAAGAACCTAAGTTTTTACTCTTCTGAATTTTCATTGACTTCGAATGGTACTTGGCCCTCTGGCATCTTCTTATCCGGTTAATGACTTTTAATCGATTTTAACTTTAACTAAATCGAGCGCGAAATCAAAGAAAGATCTAATTGCTAGTCAGACTTTCAACTGGTAAACATGTCCATTATTTACATGGTACAACATTAGAAAGAAGCCCGATCAACAAGTTAAACAAAGCAAAATCATCATCACAAATCTGAGCTGGATTTCAAGGGCAATGCATACTCAACTCGTCCAACCTGTGCACCAACACAGACAGAAATCGCACCAACGATTTCTCAGACCCATCGCCACATGTTACACCACATGAGGTGCGGTCTATAGTTCTGACCCATCGTCCCATGTTACACCACATGAGATGCGGTTTAGGATCGAGTATGAGTACACATGCCATTCTTAATCGAAATTGGTTTCACTACCACGTTATCAACTATGACGTCTAATTCTCGGGGTACTTGGTGATCGGTTATCTTTCCTACACAATCATGGGGGTGCTTTCATGTTTGTTTAGAGTCAAGTGCCTTTAGTAAGCATCTATCCCCGTCTAACACATCAATAATCTTAAACGTACCTTTAAACTTAGGATCTTATTTAGTCTGACGCACAATTAAATCAATCAATGAAGCAGAAACTGAATTATTCTAACTTTAGGATATGATAACATCAGGTAACTAATAATTTTCAACTCTGGGATAAAACCTAGGTTCACGGTTTCTGATTCTGATTATCTACGATTCCACCAATTAATAAGCGCAGTGGGAGCGCAATCAACGAGACTGAAACTGCCTCTCAAGTTTATAAATGTCGTAAGACAAGTAACCTCAACATAAAACAAAAATGGATCGGTCTCACCGGGTTTCTACTCATCATACGTGACGATCGCACATCGCTATGGCGCGCAGTTCAGCAAGGCTTCACGTTCACAGACACCACGGAGATGCACCAACACTCCGACCTCACGATCGCACGTCAGGCTCCAATTCCAGCTGGGATGCTCCATTTTGTCGCCATATTGCACAATAATCACCGTCATTGTTGAAACATGAAAATGAGAAGATAAATCGGTTAATTTTCTAGCGTACCTTCAATAACTAGTTTGACATATCACAATGGAAATCGATACCATTACCATAACCGTGGTTACCATACTTGTACCTTCGCTGAAATTCTTAATCAATTTTCTACTTGTAGGTAGGTATGCAGCATGTGCCTAACGTACACTCAGAAATCCAGAAAGTTTGTCTTCACGTGGCGAATTCTCTCGAAACTAATCCACCAACGGCCGCCACACATCACTCCAAACGAGCACATCACTTTTTCACTTTTTGAACAATGGCATGGCAATCCTTAACACATGTGGGCATTCGGATTGCATCCCACTTCTGATGTCGGATCGGGGCCGAACATCAGGATGGCGCTATTGTCCGACACCAGCTAGGGTAATCGTAAAATGAGATGACTCAAAAGAACTCTCAACTCAAAAACGTTTATTCAAATTATTCGGAACAAAAGACAGCCCCCAAAACGCCCGCCCTTCGCCACTTCCTATGTGTTTTGGCTGGGGAGAAGAAGTGGCGGAACAAACTCCCCAGCAACACATGTCTGTCTGTTAGGTTAGAAGAACCTTTACACTTTAATTTCAAAAGACACTTTACACACTTTACAATATGGATCTACAACGGTACTACAACACTAGGCAATAACACTAAGGTACACTAGACGTGACGTAAGGCAGTTTCGAGATGTGTGCCACACGGCGACTCAACGAAGACTGAGCTCTGCCGACGCCACGCTGACCACCACGACTCTGCCAAGCGCGCCAAAATGTTGTTTCACCGGAAATGCCACCAGATGGCGCGCTTGCGTCTCGTTTAGTGTCCGTACTATTGACCATCTCCGACATATTTATCTACGCAATAGAATTTGGTTGTTTAGAAGACGTATTGCAAACTGATTTTGTCTATGGGTACATAGAAGTAAGGAAGTAAGCTCCTGATTTTGAATTGAGTTTTCTCTATGGGCACACCTGGTAGTTGGCACCAGTTAACACTGTCATGAAAAAAGTCGTAAAAATACGTAATTACGTACACTAAAAAGGAAGAACTAATTGATTTTATTACAAAAAAGTTAAACACGCGTTAAGAGAAAAAAACTAATACAAAACAAGTCAAAAGTCTGTTGAACTTTGTGATAGATAACTCTCAATATATTTAATGATAGTTAAGATAAACATAGCTTAAACTATCCTAGTTCAAAGACCGTTAAACCAGCCCTGTTAAGATCTGTTTTAACTGTCTACAAGACCGGCTTTAAAGGTGCTTCAACTTTCAGGAGAGGTTAAGTAAACAGTAGAAACCAAGAAGTGTAGACGTAGCTTTATATAAACGTAGTTACCGTAAATGTTTAAGGTATAAGCTACATACGACTTCTACAACTCGTTAAGTCAACAAGTATCTTTGTATTTTTATTGAACACTAGCCATTTTCCTTCAGTTTCACCCGCATCCCGTGGGAACTACTACCCGTACCGGGATAAAATATAGCCTATGTTACCCGGGAAGAGTGTAGGTTTCCAATAGTGAAATAATTAAAAAAAACCGTCCAATAGTTTTTGAGTTTATCCATTACCAACAAACAAAAATAAAAAATTTTACGTCTTTATCATCATTTATCGTATAAGTATAGAAGTCACATTAACAGGAAAATTTGCCCGGAAAATCTGCGCGAATTAGTGCTGGAAATCTGTCACCCTTCGCGTGGGTGAAGCATATTTTTTCTAATTTCTTCTGTCCTGACAAATCATTTGTCTTTTTGTTACCCTGCTCCTTTTTTGTCTGTACTTTCTTCTCCTTTTAACAGCGCCAATTTTTAATTAATAACACGTTTTTTATTAACAAGTATCTAGATATTTAGCGATGTTATGTTTCATTGGATAAGCATGTTATTCCTAATATAAATATGTTACCTTCTACATAAAATAACTTTAAGCACGAAATTACCTAGACTTAGTTAAGTACGTCTTAAACGTACAGTTAAGTACATATACCTGTCTGTATTTGATCCTTATTCACTAGATACTGCTAATGTATTGTTGTTTTTTTACCGTCTTATTGTATTATTGTCAATATTTACTTATTCTTAAAAATTGGTTGCCTGTAAAGTCGGTCTCGCTCTTAGCTCTTAACTGTGCTCGAGTGCCAACAGGAGTCCTAACCCAAGTCCTAACAGGGCACGGTGGGTTCTCCGAATACTTGAATCGCTTCAAGTGTAAGGGGAGTCCATCGTGCATCTGCGATCCTGATGCAGAAGAATCCATCCCACACATCATCCTAAATTGCCCAGTACACACATGGGAAAGGTATAATTTGGAACAAAAACTTGGAGTAAAACTCGCTAGGGAAAATATAGGAAATATCATGGCGGGGAAAAGAAGACAAGAGTTTTTAAATTTTTGTATCAAAGCAGCAGAAAAAGTAATAGCACGTAACAAAACAGATATATAATACTATGTTTCATAAAATATTGTACATATTGGTATGTAAACATAGATATAAAATATGTAAGTAGAAATAAGAAAATAGTTATTTAAAGTCTGTAAATAGAATAAGTAGAAATAGTATAATATGTATATAAATAAATGTAATAGGTTAAGAAGAGAAAAAGTAATAAAATATGTCTAGAGAGTTATTTTCCCTATAAATAAAAAGAAAATAAATAGATAAGAAAACAGATTAGATAGTAAATGGGAGACCCACCCATAAAAGACAGAAAGGAGATGGATGTAAGAAAGATAAAGTATGAGGAATGGAAGTGCGAGAGGCATAAAAGAGAGAACTGGTATGAACGAGAACTAGATTTAAATAGGCGCCATCGACTGTCGATAGCGGAGCTAGAGCAAAAAAAAAAAAAAAAAAAAAAAAAAAAAAAAAAAAAAAAAAAAAAAAAAAAAAAAAAAAAAAAAAAACTGTGCTCGAGTGGAAGGGACGCGTGCCTTTCACTTTTTATGTCTGTCTCTCTCGCTCTTAGGCGGGCTAACCTTGCCCGAGTGGAAGGGACGCGTGCCTCTCACTCGCTCTCATTGTGAGCGCATAACGTGAGCGGAGCGTAACGCAGTTTCTTGAAGTGTCACCCGGCAAACCAATTTATAAGACGTTGTCACGTCAAAAAATAAAGAATATATCATATATTTCGTCTTATTAGGTACCAATAAAACCAGCTAATTAGGTGTCATTAAGTAATAAAATATACTTAACTGACCTACACGTTATTCTACTCAGGACTTAAAAAATGATTCAAAAGTGAATACAAAATTAATTTCCTAGAAAAGCAGGACCAAATTACAGCCTAACATTTTAATTATGACAAAATTATCATTGATCCAATATTGAAGCTCCATCAATTCGCTTTGAAAGTGTTTGAAAGCCATTAAGTTGACAAAGGAAGTAATTAAAAACTTCTATTTAAGCCAATAAATAATTTACGAGCCATCATAGGCTTAATAATTATGTTCCTATGATAAAAGGATTTCGTTCGAAAGGGTTCGTGATTGTCTTTATTTTAATTTATTAGAAAATTTAATCGGATTATGACATTTTCATAAGCTATTGCGCATGGAAACTAAACTATAAACTTAATATGTCAAATAAAAGTTATGAATACACTAGCTTTCGTCTGCATGTCACCCGCTTTTGAGGGAACTGCTACACGCACGCCGACAAAAAGTAGCCTTTTCTATGTACCTAAGCTATGTATATAGTAAGAAGCGAAGCTGTGAAGTTTTATCGAAATCCATTCAATAGTCGTTCCGTGTGAAAGAGGAACAAACAGCCATACAACAACTAACGCATTTACAATATTAGTACCTAGGTAGGATTAAAATATCGTAGGTAGGTAAGTAATATGAAATAGTGAGTATAAGTTATTCCAACTACTTAAACGTTGAAGTACAGAATTATTAATATCTTTACTATTCGGCAAGGCTAATTTAGAATTACGAGCGTATCCTACGTATATATTTCATGAAATTCACGACGGCTTTCTATTGATCAAATTGCTTGAACATAACTGCTTGGAAATTAGTTATTCCGTTTGCCTAAAAATGTACGCAAAATATCCGAGAATATATTTATGTCAAGATTCTATAATTAAGAACACATAATTTTAGAACACACGAATAATTATGCGAGCTGTCAGGTAAGTATTATATTAATAACAAGCTTTTGCCAGCGGTTTCACCCGCGTCCCGTGAGAGCTACTGCCCGCACCGGGATAAAATATAGCCTATGTTACTCGCAGATAATATAGCTTTCTAATGGTGAAAGAATATTTAACCTTTTGAACGCCAATGTCGGCTATAGCCGACATGAGCAAGCGTGCCCTGTGCGCCAACGACGGCTATACTCGACAAAAAACAGGTCGCAGAAAAATACAAAATAAACCTATTAAATCATTTAATTAAGATTTTAATTAAGATTTATTAGAATTAAGATTTTCGGGCTTGGCGTACAGGGCATAGGAATACCGATATGGCGTGGCGGTGAAAGGGTTAAAATCGGTCCAGTAGTTTTTGAGTTTATCCATTACAACCAAACAAAAAAACAAAGTTTTCCTCTTTATAATATTAGTATAGACAAGCTTTTGTCAGCGGTTTCACCTACACCCGAACTACTCCGCGCAGATGGAATCTGTATTCTATCACTGAACCGATTTGTAAAATTATTTCACTGTTGGAAAGCTACACTATACCAGATTAACGTAGACTGTATTTCATCCCAGCACGGGTAGTACTTTCCACGGGACGCGGATGAAACCGCGGTGAAACGGCTAGTATTAAGAAATGTTCACCAAGTCTACAGTATAAATGGCCCTTGCATAACTACCTGAAAGTATTTCAATCGTCGATCGTTAAGGACGGGTAATACTGAAGGGAAATTACGTCCACTTCCAAAATTGGTCGATAAACGAGACTCTTAATGCTGTTAAGATTATGGTATTGTTATATCAATTTGATCAAATCTCAATTTTTATACAGATAATCACGTAAGTAGTATATGGTTCAGTCAAAAAACTGGAATGGACCTAATCTTAAACCTAAATTGTATGTCCTTATGATGATCTTCGTTGCGGAATGAATTCGCAAAGCGGTTTAGAGGATACTTATAGTATTTGGAATCAAAACGTTACATAAGTCTATAAAATGTGTAGGTTTGTATCTATAAGTTAAAACTTGAGACTGATTTTAATATAGTTTGTTAAAATCTATAGGTACCTACTCATATGTAAACTTCTTGTTCACTTGAGGACGTTTAAATTGGGAAATCCTTGAAACTCGCACGTGGATTAAAGAAGTATGTCTGTCTGTTCCGAGAATTCTACCAATGAAAGAATTTGAATTAAATTGCGCCTTTATGTTATTTGATTTCCAATTCTCTGGACAAAGCATTTTCTTAGAAAATGGTCTACAATGATACATATTTGAAGAATTCGTGAGAAATTCAAATTTAACTACGAAGAAATTTAGTTAGATTCTTTCATTCGTACTAAAAGAAAAAAAAATTGATTAAACTTTTCAAAAGTTAAGAATATCAATGTAAATTAAATATATTCATTTCAAAGGTTTCATAAAACAGAATCTTCTGGAAAAATTTGCGGTCTTTCTCTGAAATCCCTTACTTTGCAAGATTTTAACGACTATAGGTAAACTAAATAAAAAACACATTAAATTAAAATTAATTTAATGACAAAAAAACACCAACACACAATTTTGTTGTACAAAACCATAAAATACACATTGATTCCCCATGGCACAAAACATTATATAATTTGTAATAAAACTTAACGCGAAGGTTTGGTTCAATTAAAAAAGTATCACTACAGGACACCGTTAAATGTATATGTAAAATTCGAAAATACATCATAGTCTAGTAAAATCTAGTAATTTTACACAGTTATAAAGTATGTAACATAGTAACAAAATAAGTTCGAGGAGTTTTGAACATCCGAAAACTTTGAATTTCGCGAAAGTGTAAGAGGTTTACAAAATTAATTGTTATTGAATTAAATTCACATCTGTACTTACTCGCTAAACATGTTCCATTAAATTGTTTCTTAGAATATAGTTTGGAAATTAAAAGTTACTTTTTATTAATACAGGTACGTACATATAGTTTATTACATACGTGAAAAAGGGCATCATTGATTTTCCAATATGGCTGCCAATAATGAAGGGACATGAGCCATAATGGCAGACCAATAATTATATAGTTTGAAATAGGAAAACGTCGACATAGACTAAAAATACAATAGACAATGAAAATTAAAATAAGGTTTCTTATAAAAGAATTTATTTCGGCTGTTTATTGGGAAGTATCCTCGGCATAAAATAATATATTATCCTAATATTAACATTAATTTGCCTTTCTCAGGCAACGGGGTGTCTATTAAGTAAAATCATTAAAAGAAAGCCTATAATAGTATAGCTGTTAAAACTAGGGGGGAGTGACCCTTTTAGAAGTTGAAAATATATTTTAAGATTTTTAATCAAATAGCAGAATATATACTCGGATAAGTATTTTCTTTGAAAGTTTTCCACTGACCAATATTAATTTTGTTTATACCATTAAAATATTTTGATAATTTGTCGGCACGCGTGGCGTATGCAGTGATTGAGCAATTTTATGTTGCACCTCATATTTTAGGTGCATTTATATACCGTTACAACACAAAGTTTATGATTTTCATTTTTTAAATTATGTGCTGTGCAGCATTTAATTAAACCATAGATAACCACACAAATTGTTTTCCTATAAAGTATGATTTTTCCACAGAAATGCAGTTTTTAGTTTCGTCATTCAATAAACTTATTATTACTAAATATTTTTATATGAATATTAACACATACTTAATTATGAAAGGATTATTTTCTGTCGTGCATATAATTACATACATACTAAGCATATATCTAACTTATTTAATCGATACTTTCTGATTGTTCGTTACACACGACAAACAGCTGTATCAATTTAGATGCGATTGTTACATAAGACCCTGGATACGGAGAACTTTCATCCGGGTGCGTGAATTAGTTCCTTAGGTACATACGAGTGAAATGTATAAACATTACTAACATAGTGGTATATATTTATATACATAAATACTCATACTGGCATCGGATATTCAAGTAATATGGAACAACGAATTTAAATCCTAATCTATCCGAAACACACCAGTTATTTTTTTAACACACATTTTCATGTCATCCTCCTAATACTACTATACTAATAGTGCAGTCAGCATTTGCAGTCGGCAGCTAACTTCTTAAACGCACCTTTATTATCTAAACACACATTTCAATCAAGCTTGCTTAAATGAAACTTACTATATTAATGGCATAACTTCCAACTCCGGTTTTCACATACGCTTATTCAGGTAATCAACTACAGGTACTTAATCTTACGGAACTTAATTAGATTCCTACATTTTCGCCTCGAACGCGTCTCCATTCAAAAATACGTAGTACTATCTTAAATTAATCTATGAATTCAATAAAATCTCCCACATTAGGAAATAACGCTATGAACAAGAACATATAGTAAATGTATGAAATTGTGGGTTCGATTTCTGGCTCTAAATCGCAATGTGGATTTTTTGAAACTTTCACAAAGAAGCCTGGAGTCTAGAATTTATATTGCGACTATAAATATTATTGAGATGTTGTTTTTTTTGTACGACAGTGTTACTTGCTGTTGTTTTTCAGCCTAATTTGAATAAACAATTTTTTATTTTGTCACGCAAAGCCAGCGTCTGAGGCTGTCATGCCGAATGGAGTAAACTATGGCACTAGAGCTCGTTAGGACATTGAACCTACAGCTCACGTGACAAGATCTTTCAGTACGAGTGTTTTTCACATAAAAATTAATATGTTTTATGGAATATGGAATATATTCAATGTTATTGTTACTGTTTTATGTTTTCAATGAAAGGCGATGAAGATGTTCATTTTTGACCATATTTCATAAATAAATTGCTGAATGATTTTACTTCTTTAGAAGATTCCATTGAATTCAGACGTGCTTGATTTCCTTATAACTCTAATCATCCTATCACGCATGAATTGCTGTTATTCCTAAACAAACCTAATAATAATATTTAAATACTAATCAAATACACAGTGCGTTTAATTCCTAGTGCTTCTTATCACATTAAATAATTTTATCACTTATCCTAATTTAGAACTTTCAGCCCGCCAGGTTCGAAAACATTTATAAATTTACCAATATTTCCGCCGATATTTAAAACCATATAGGACAAATATATTGAAATGAAAATCGATATAAAATTGTCTGGGACCATAATTATATAGTTAAGTATGTTATAAATAAAAATGACAACATAAATATTAAGTAGATAGCAAAATCATTATTAAGGAAATTTCTATCCTATGAAAATCAAAAGAAATAGTATAATCATCGGCACGAATCTTGAGCGCTGACCTTCACCTGCGCAGAAGTAATTTATTGGGTCTCTTTTGTGGTATGAAGTGAGGCGCGGGGGCGGGCTAAAGCGGTGATTGGCCCGCAGTGCATCGCGTCATAGCCGTCACTTGGGATTGGTTCTTTGGTAATAAATCACTTCTGCGCAAATGAAGGTCAAGGCTCAAGATTCGTGCCTATAACTATACAATATTATGATTTAGCATTATAATCACAAGTGTTGATTAGTAACTACAAGATATTAACACATGGAGAATTATTTGCCTATGATTATTCATTCGAAACATTACATAGGTACATTGTAAAATTATAGACTTTCATTCAATCAGGACTCAACCTCATTTCTCACAGGCTATTTATTCAAAGCAAAAATATAAAAGGAATAAAGATTCAAATTCGAAATAACAATCACACTTGAAAAAAGTCGTGGTGGCCCAGTGAGTAAAGCACCAACCTCTCAGTACGAGTGTATGGGTTCGATTCCTTGTCAGGCAAGTACGAATGTTACTGTTCTAAGTTTGTATGTACTTTCTAAGTATATCTTGGACACCAGTGACTGTGTTACTGAGGGCACATTAAACTGTAGGTCCCGGCTGTTATTGAATATCCTTGGCAGTCGCTACGGTAGTACAGCATTCTGGGTTTTACATTACATGTTTACATAATTCATTTTACAAATTGGCACTGAAAGTTACTATATTTTATTCATGATATCTTTACCAATTCCCGGTTTACTATTCATTGGCATTAACAGTCAAAATTATCAACATCAGGCTATTGAATAAATATATTTTCCAATCGGCGGAAATATAGATAAGTAATTTAATTGAAAAATAAAAATAAAAAGTGCTACAACGTAACGAGGCGAGGGACTATTACTATACTACTATTTACAATATTGTAAGAGTATTGTCATGTATATTTAAAAAGCGGACGATTTGGCCAAGGTCACCGGGAAGAAGTGGATGCGGTTGCTGAAGACAGAACGAAGTGGCGAACCTTGGGGGAGGCCTATGTCCAGAAGCGGATGTCTTCCGGCTGACATGACGACGATTAAAAAGGCAGATCTTAAGCTTGTTTGTCACGCTTCAAAAGTAAAACCGAGGAAAAGGTTTTGAATGGAAAAATTACATCCTGATGTGTATATGCTTAGGTGTAATTGCCAACAACATACCATATAGAGTGATGCATTTCAAAGGGTGTAATAAATACGTCGTAGTTATGAAAACACATCGAAAGTCACCATCATTACTCAAACGCAAGAAAACTAAGTAGATAAAGAAAGCCGTGTTAGTTACACTGTTATAACTCAAGAATGGCTGAACCGTTTAAGCTGAAAGTAAGAGAGGAGTCAGCTTAGACACGAGAGAAGGATATTATTTGGTAAAACCCGGCTACGGGAAGCGTTTATCTTGGGACGCGGGTGAATAGAATATAATTCGCTGTTTTGCATTTCCTGATAACTAAAACCTGGAAGTGTTCAAGCCAAAAGTGAGCAGGTGTTACTTCTGGTATATAAGGAACATGACTCGTTCGACTCGTAGTTAATAAAAGGTTGACACTCCGTCTCGCTGCACCTTCATCGGAAGAGAGTGCGTTGAGTCTATTAAGAAGGATGGTTATCATTAAAAGGTCGCCTCATCGGGAAGTAAATAAGATTAATTGATTGGGAACATGAATCTTCGTTAATAATCACTATTTTGGTTTTAGTTTTACGATTAAAGTTATTGTTCTAAGCCTGAATCAAACTACACAAAATTGTATACGTATCTTCAGGGCCTTTAAATGTTTTAACCAAGTTAGAAGAAGTACTAAGAGTATTGAACATTATCTAGCACTTTATGCCAAAATATTACATGTTATATCATTAGGATATAAACATTATTCTTAGGTTCAAGCAATACTTCTAGCACCTTTCTTAGCTTTGATCAAAACACTAGTTTTAAAAGTTAGTAATTGTCATATTATTTTTTGCAAATTTGATTCAAAGTTAGAATCATGTCCACTAAGTTAGAACTATAGACAAAGATTGTCTGGTTACTGTTCAAATATAACTTAGTTAAAAATCATAAATTTTTCGTTCGATAATATAATTTTATATCACCCGGGTGAAGATTATGTATTAGATATCGACTCGACTATGTTTATTTGTATATTCTGGCTGGTTGCTTGTTTGTGGTCGTCATGGTGACGTGTGGTGACAACGTAGATGGGACTGAAACGATTCGATGAAGTACTGAAACGATTATATTATATATACCTACGTGAATGACTAATGTGGTATTATTTCATATCCTGACAAGATGCACCAAAAGATTCTAACCACTTCTGGTACTCCGTTATATAATTTTTCGCAACATTAAATTTTGTTTTTAAACAAAATAAATATATTATGCCGCTAAAACGAGATGGGATGTAGAGATGGGAGGATGTAGTGGTGAAGAAGTGTCAAGAGTGCCGGGTTTCCGAGAGCGATGTCGAAGATAGACTGAAGTGGAGAAGAAAAATTATTATAGCTGACCACATCGCCAAGTTAGATTCATAGTCGGAAAAACAAAGAGATAATATATATTATATTTTCATAGGATCTCTTTGTTTTTTGTAGAATCTTCCGTAGCTAAAATTCCGCCTCGTCAAGTTGTAGCTTTATAAACTTAAGTTTAATTAATATTAATTTGTTCCTTTGTAAATTAACCTATTTCTATTGAATTGCATATTGCCGGTTTCACACACTTAACTTTTAATCGCTTAAGTTAGATTTTAACCTTACTTATAAATTTTTCAGTTTATCATTTTCCTTAACTATCACTGGGTTTGGATGACTTATGAATCTTAAAATTAACTTAAACCTAAGACGCTTCGTCTCGACTTAACTATTTCCATTCTTTCACCACAATTCGGGTATACCCGGTTACTTACACCAACTTATTTTAACTTAATCTTAATCTTAACTAATAATGTTTGGCGGCCATTAAACCATTTTATTTTTCTTATGATAACTTATTTACTAAGTATGAGTTATGAAAATTAATATTTGGAAGAACATGTGTTTATGATCATGAAATGTGCAAGTTATGAAGTGGATACAATAATTTACAATGTAATATAATGACAATGTATTAGAATGAATAGATAAATTATAAAATATGTTTAAAACTGTGTTAGTTGTGGCCTAGTAAGAACAGAATCCCTTTTGTTTATTTCATCAGTAACATTTTAAACCAACTTGCTCAGTGCGGTGAGTATGGACAAATCTCCCCAAAGTTAGGGGGAGGCCTTAGTCCTATAAAGTGGACGTTTTAGGGTGTAACGAAAAGTATCGACTTTTATATTGATGTTATTTTTAATATTTGCTCGGGTTTTCTGGCTATAAATATATTTAAGAATGAAGATGTTTATGTAAAGATGATGTGATTGTGAAGTGACCTTTAATGATTTTGATTTTCTATGATATGATAATGATTTCACGACATAAATAAGTAATACCTACTCGTAATTAAGTTCAATTAATCAAAACAAAAAATACTATTGATCTTGCACATTCATATACAAAAAGACTTATTTCTTAATCTATATTTGAAAGTTAGTATTAATAAAGGTAAGTATGATTACTATTTACTTAATTAAATTGATTGTCCTTAAGCGACACCTAGTTTAACTTGCTATAAAATAGTCTTAAATAAAATACGACCTAAAAATCACAATCCATATAATCTTGGAAAATTATTCCAAGCGATAACTTAAACTTATTACTTTTTCTGGCTACATATTTAGCTGCTTGTTTATCGCTTATTATAAAATAATAGAAAATTAATTGTGTCTCGCGTATATCTGCGCTCCGACCTACAAGGGGTTGACTATAAATAACGTTCACTTAATTAATGAAAAAATACCCGGAATAAATATAATTATGATTTTTTATGTTATTTGGAGAAATTATAAGGATATAGCGTAAATAAATTCTTATAGGACCAGCAATCTCTCGTTTTTGTATGAGTACAAACAATTGTTTACAAAAAATAAAGCAAAAAGCAGGTGAAGCAGTTTCGAAAAACGTAATATCAGTGAATAGCTGACCCGACAAACTTCTTATCGTTTAACCTTCCCTAGACCTCTACAAACATTTTAAAACCAAAATAAGCCAAATCAGTCCGGCCATTTTCGAGTTTTAGTGATACTAACGACCAGCAATTTATTTTTATATACATATAAGACTAGCTGATCCCGCGAACTTCGTATCGTTTAAACCTTCCTTGGACCTCTACAAACATTTTAAAACCAAAATCAGCTCAATCGACCCAGCCGTTCTCGAGTTTTAATCAGACTAACGAACAACAATTCATTTTTATTTATATAGATGATAGATGATGATACTTCCGGTAACATTATTAATTTGTTGTTTTTTATTGTTTGCGTTTATTAATTCATAATTATATTGACATTTCAAAAATAAACCATATACTTTGATTCTATCAAATTTCTGTTTCGAATATGTCAAATTGTAGCAATCGAACATTAACCTTCTACAATTGCGATAAGGCTAAAAATGTATTGAAGAGATTTGACGGATTGAGGTATGTTGATGTCCTGGGTAGATATATTTTCATGTTGATGATTATCAGTCAGTATATTGAATATTAAAAACGGGACCCTATTGTTTTCGCTCCTCTGTTCGTCCGTCCGTCCCTCTGTCACCAGGCTGTATCTCATGAACCGTGATAGTTAAAGAGTTGAAATTTTCACAGATGATGTATTTTTGCTGCCGCTATAACAACAAATACTGAAAACTGGAATTAAATAAATATTTTGGGGGCTCCCATGCAACAAACGTGATTTTTTTGTCAGTTTTATAAATAATGGTAAGTCACACGTCCTCCTTCTTATTTAAACAGTACTTATTATTTCACCTGATGTCCTATCTATCGGTATTATCGATGTTACTTAGTGCCTGAATAGGTAGCGAAAACCAAGTGAATATGCGGTATTTTAACTGTATAGATTAAGCTATTATTCCAACTATTAGGCTAGCCGCTGATTGCAACTTTTCGTCACCGTAACTTTTTGTCACTTAGTCAAGTGCAATGAAAACTATACTGAGTGCGCTCATTATGGTGACGTGACAATTCGGTGACAAATAGTTGCAGCAGCAGGCAATGCCGGAGTGACGTGACTGTCACTCGCCCTGTACATTACAATGGGAGTCCGCTCACTGGTGACTTTTTGTCACTCAGCCGGCATACAAAAATGAAAGCGATTTGTCACCCAAGAACAGATTCAGTGAGCGCATCGTAGGTGACAGCAGGTGACAGTGACAAAAAGTCACAGTGACAATAAGTTGCAATCAGCGGCGGGCCTTAATAGTGAAAAGTTTCAAATGTCCAATTGAAAAGATACCGCCTACTAACGAGGTTTTCCAAACACAGTTTCTAAATCCGATGTTTCAGTAATGGCATATGTACTTGTATTCGTTTTTATGCCTGGTTTTTTATTTCTTCATCATCATATGCCTTTTACGTTGTCCATTTCTGAATAAAGACCTCCCCAGAAGACCAAACATCCTAGTTTTGGTTACATCGCGACTTCATCTAGTTAAAACGGTATTCATCATTTCTTTTTCCTGTAAATACATATTGGTGTTGTGTATTTTAATGTCTACCCATAAACGTAAAGCAATATATTTTCTGGTGACAGATTAATTAACTTCTCGTATGGTCGGTGGTTATGGAACAATAGAAAATCAATTGTGTATCAGCTGAATCATTGGGTGTACTAAAGGGGTATTAAGTTTCATACTTGTGATACTCCTAATTAGTGAAAGTTCCTTGAATGATATAAGTACCTATGCAGTAAGAAGAGATTTCTGATATTCCTATGGACGCAGTTAGAAGAATAATAATATGTTAAGAAGAAGAAACTGCTTCACCAATAACTTAACTGAACTTAAGTACTAACAAACATGATTAAGGCTATGCTGTTGACTGTTTTATCACTAACACACAAACTTACAAACTAGTAGAACATTTTTAGACGACCTCTTACGCTATTAATCCGAACTAACCTAAGTTATGCCGAATTAGGTAAATTAAACTTAAAAAATATACTGCGCATTGGAACAAATTGACGACAACTCCCACTGTAATTTACACGAATGAATTTAAAACTAGATTTCAATAATAAAATGGAACTTATTTTTATATTTTGGGCTACAAAAAGGACATACGGTTTTTAAAGGAAGTTAAAAAATTTTACGTTCTCGAATTGGTCGTGGCTATTTTTCAATACCGGACCACCACCGGACAAAAACACCTGTCCGGTCGGAGGATCCTCCCTTTAGTGCGAGGTATGATGAGCTTTACTCTCTGCTCTCATACCTCCACAACTTTGCTCATCAAAAGATCGCAACGCTATGTTGTCCGCAGGAAATATGTTTTATTTGCCCTTTAGAAAACTGACAACCTAAAAACGAGTGCCTTATGTACTCTATGCAAACTTAAGGAACTAATTTAGGTTTGGACAGAGAGGTTATCACTTATTCTTCCCAGTAACAATACAGGACACGGTGAACGATGGGAGGTTTGGGTTTATCTATATAATTTTCGTTACTTTGAATAAATGCTATTTAATTTGATTTCATTAATTCTCATGACGTACCTAGGTATATGATAATGACTTTTAATGTTCAGTCACTTGGCAAACATGTACTAGTTAGGATTTTGCCTTGAGTGTTCACGAGCTGTTTAGAATGAAGTGCATAAAAGGAAACGAATGGGCCAAAACAATCTTCATCAAAGATTTTGTAAAACATTTTGGGAGTTCATTAAGTTCGTTATTTTAAAAATCATTTCAGCCATTCTAATTTTTATTTTATTTGGCGTGGTTAGTTACATAATTTTGAAATGAAACCTGGTTTTTATTCGGATAGGACCATTTGCAATTTTGTGTTTGTAAAGGGTATTATATATATCCGAAATTTAGCACCTTTCATTTCTATTAAGTAGCATCTTGACACATGTCTTTACTTCTATCGTTCTTTATGTAGCCCAATTAAAAATATAGATACTTATGATGATATATATATTACTTATGAAATATATACGAAAGTCTAACTTAAACTAACATAATCCTAACATATAGGCAACGATGGAACAGTTTTCTTATAAATCTAAATAAATGTAATTTGGTAGACTATTCTCTAAAACTAATTATATAGATATAAGGACATAAATATTACACTATGTAGTTTCTTTCATCCCAATTTTGTCGTTTCAACGCGCTTATTATATTTACACACTTACTTAATCTATTTTTAAACTGATTTGAATTTTGCAATGTCATGATTTTTAATGAAGAAATTAATTGTCAATATGATTATGAAAATGTCATGAATTTCATATGAATCGAAGGTGAGATCAATGGTTTTTCAATGTTGAGTTGGAGCTACAAAATTCAACACAATAACACATTTAACCGACTTCAAATGGAGGTTCTCAGTTTGACCTGAAAGTGTGTAAGTTTGTGGGCGGTTATCTCACGTTTGGGTGAGCCGATTCTAATGTGGTTTTCAGCATAGTATTTGCCACACTTAGGGGAAGATTTTAGATATATTATTAAAGTCGATTTTAAGACAAAAAAAATTGTTTTCTTAGTATTATTTTATTATATTATTGGTAGAAACCACAGTACAGATATTGTAGTCAATCTGGAGCGGTAGAAACTAATGCCTGGATCTACAAGGACTTATTTAGTTAACCCTTAATTTGAAAATGTATCTTTAAAGATACAACAACTTTAAAAAAATCTGTAACATTAAATAATTGTATTTTTTTGAATCGATCGATTTAATTATAAAGTTTGACTCATGACATCACTAGGAAAAGTAAGTCTATTGCATTTTCAACAACTGGACATCCCTATTTACGTCAACCTGAAAAAATGACGGACATGAAGAGTAACAAAGCTGTAAGTTTTATTGATTTTTATTATTTTTTATATGTGATGATGTCAGGTTCTTACTATTTTATGTGTGTAACGTAATATACTAACGATTTAGCTGAAATTATGGCATAGAAATGTCTTTATCGAGCCATGACACGTTGTCAAACCTCAATGTATCTTTAAAGATACTTTGCTCAAATGTCGACTATACGACATTGTATCTTTAAAGACACATTGCCAAAAGTTAAACTATTATCGCACGTTTGATTTCTCGTAATGTTTACATAAAAAAATATTAACTACACGCATGTGAGACCCTACAGCATGTAAGGTTCCGTGGGATAAAATTAATTTTTATTTCGATTTTTTTTTTGCATAATTTTTGACATAATTTCATATAAACAGTTCAGTGTTCAGTTTGCTTGGGTTTGGTTTGGTTGCATGTGCAATTTTTTTGTTCGTAGGTATTACAACAAGCAAGATCGCAGCGCATTCTAGCGTTGATTCCTGCAGGAATTGGACGATCGGACGACAGTGACACAACAGACAATAAGGAAGATAACACATCTTTGCCAGTTTATGGAATACAACATGATTCTTATAGTAGTTCCTCAACACTTTAACTGGATTCGGATAAAATGTAATGTGAGATTATGTCTAACTAAACAACGGAACTGTTTTTACGATTTTCATGTAAATAAAAAAAATTTCTTACCAATTAGCTATTTTATTTTATAACCCCGATTTGGTAATGTATCCTTTTGGATACATTATCGAAAAACTATACATTCCTCCGTATTTGGCAATGTGTAAAATAAGATACATATTATTTCAGCGCAATTACTGAAAAAAACATTTTTATAATATTTTTCTCTATTTCCTTATACCTCAAATAATTAGACTACAGTATTTTTTTAATAAAATTTTATAAAGATTATGCTTGCCAAATTAAGGGTTAAACAGCAATAATCTTATATGCTTATGTTAAATATTGATCAGTTATTAATTTGGTTCATAATTCAGTCACTATTGATGTAATCATGTAAGCGACAAAGGCCCAAAGTTCCTATTGTTTTAATTAAATATATAATATTGATTTGCTTTAATTTTTTTTTGATGATTTGATCCCTGCTATTAATTGCTTATGATGATGAAGATTAAGTTTAGTATTGATTGTTTTTCATAAAAGTATTAATCATTTTTTAATTAAATGAAACATCATCTATAATTTATTTAATAAGAAATTAGATTGCTTGCAAATATTGCTTGTAGCTTTAATACAATAGTCTAAGGTGCGGACCTACTTAATGAAAATATATAGTTTTCATTAATATTAGATATTTTTTGTTTGATTTTCACTTATGTTCAGATATAGCGTTTATTTTGTTTGCTTATGTAAAATTTCACAGCTAGTAATGCTAAATCGCAATAATAATTGCCGTTTTTGTAGCTCTAACAAGATAATTGAAAATGGTAAATATTTCCATGAATTTAATGGAATTTTATGAATGAACACGACAAACACCTACCTAATGACTTACGCCTATGTCTTATATGCTATTTATTTAATACATCTATCTATTGTAATTTGGCGGTTACATCTCAGCATTTTTATATACAGTATTGCTTGTGTTTAACGCCAATTACTCTAAACGTTCCCATTTATTTCATTATTCCCAAACTCCATAGTTTTAAATACAGGTATACTTCGATAATTCTAATTAAGTTAATTATTTTATAGGTAAGATAATATTAGCGGTTGGTTTTGAAGTTGATGAGATCTACCTGGTTATAATGCAGCCGTATATCGGGTGTGTCAAACCTAATCACATAAAGTATACTTTACTGGCTTCTGGCAGCAGTTTCACCCGCATTGGGAACCTCTGTACGGATAAAAAGTAGCCTATACCTTCCTCGATAAATAGGCTATCAAGCACTGAAAGGATTTTTCAAATCGGACCAATAGTTCTTGAGATTAGCGTGTTCAAACAAACAAACTCTTCAACTTTATAATATTAGTATTGGTGATATTCTATTACATTGAATTCTATTAAATTGAATTGGGTAGTTGACTAGGTCAAAAATAAATTACGTGGTCAAATTCATTTGTTAATATTACTTTCATTTATCGTTTTGATAGAATAATTGATTTATTTTTATATTGATATTAGGTATAATCTTAATAAGTACGAGCTTGATGTGAAAAATCTGTGACCGCATAATACGTACACTTTTTTATACAAATTGCATAGAAAGTTACCGTTTTTGACAGTTCAGTAAAAGTAATGAGTTTGACTCCTTTGAAACTACCGTATTGTAAAAATTGTGACTTAATCCGTTCAGCGGTGGCCAGAAGATTTTTTTTTGTTTTCATAATTTATTATTTGTCATGTGTAAAGCAGAGAAAAAGTATAATAGGTACCGAATGATCTGCGCAGCTGACAGTGTTTAAGGGAAAATACCGTTGTGCGTACTGATTGACTCATTAAAATTGGTTTAGCGCATAGGTATTATTATTTGATTTACTTTGTTCGAAAAAGCATTTCCTTCAAGTTTTTCTTTGTGTTAATCGACGTAGGTATATAATCCAGTATTGTCATCTGATTAGGTTTGACACACTTTGTATAATGAAACTTATAGTATGTACTTATGCTAGCTTATGATAATTCTTATCAGTAAGTCCCATACACGATATTCTTCATACAGCCGTGAAAATATCAGTTTTCATGTTGTGTTATTTGAAATGAGTCCAAATTCAAAGATAGTATTAGCTACATTAAGAGGTTCTCCGTTGAACAATATTCAACCCTATTCTTTAGATGGAAAAATTCATTTTAATTTATCTCCGGGTTTCTGTAAAATAGTGATTTATTAGTAAGGACCTATGTAGTTTATATAACAAATAATCTTAATCTTTCACAACATATAAACAATTGGAAAAATAAAATAAAACACAATACTTAAAACGAATCAAAACATATTTTAATTATAAATCGAGTAATAATATAATGTTTTTTTTTATAAATAAAGATTTATACACTTAATAATAATTTGATGATGATGATGAATACATAAACTAAAATTTTTACAAAAATAAAATAATAATATGATGATGATTTTGAATGTTTTGAATGGCATATATTGTTAAACGGTTCTGCACCAGTTACAATAAATACTTTGATAAACAAATTGTTATTTGAAGAAACAAAATATAATGTATATGTTTATCGCGCAACTATCGCTGTTTTGGCAATTTTGAAACTATTTTAGAATTTATTTTGTCGAAACTGTACTTTCGGATTTTCATTTTATTTTTGACTGTATTTTGTATATCGTGTATGAGAATTCTTATAACCTAATTGAGGTGGATTTCCTTTTGGTTGTATGAAGTATTTTTATTTTCATTTTGATTTCGCAAATCACACTGTTTGAACCACAGTGCAACGTTTTGTTGGACAGAAATGTTTTGATTAAAAGTAACTACAGAATGAATCTTGATATATGTAGAATAAAATAAAAATGTTTTTGCACATCCCTAAATAAAAAACGGTTTTACCTAACTTAAAATATTTCATCGTTATGATATTATAAATTATTTTAGAATCTGTTGCGTTTTTAATAGTTGTATGAACTTAAAGATATTTTCTTAGTAAAATCTTACTTAGGATGCATAAAACTAAGAAACGAATTAAATTGTTCGCAGATGACGAATGGAAGTAATTTGTATGTGTTATGAAAACTAAGATAATATATAAACCTAAGGCGGATTGCCGACATATTAAAGTAGTAAACTAAATTATTCACCAATTCATCAGGAATGAGCTCAGATCCCTATTTTTATACAAAAAGAAAATGGGAGAATGCATCAAATTAAATACTCTATGTCAAGACACCAAAACTTTTGACTTTCGGTATCTCATAATAATATAAGAAAATAGGCATGTAACTTGTTGAAAAAAAGTGCAATTTTATTAAGTACCGAGTATTATTTACTTCAGTTAAGTTTTATTTCAGTTTGAAGTTATTATAGTTATCTCAGTGATTCTATATTTTTATGTTGTTTGGGTCTAAAAATAGTTCCATGTTTTGTTTTTCATATAGAGGTAAATGTTAGTAGCCCCACTTTATTGCAAGCAGTGTAGACTAGACATCAACTTGGGAGATAAAACTGAATCCACATTATTGCAAAACATGGTCCTAGAAAGTACCGGCTTTAGTACTTAGGTATAAACCATGGTGTAGAACAAAGTTATTGTTCTAAACCTAGTGCACACTATCCTCGGTACTTTTTTGTGGCATAAAAAGCTGTAAATTACATTTCAACAATAATTTATATAAGTCGAGCCCATTCCTGATTTAATACATAGATTATAAAATAAAAGCGTACTAGGATAAGACTATTCAGCCACTTCAAATTATATTTATCGAAAA
The DNA here is from genome assembly GCA_963856015.1 of Helicoverpa assulta. Classification (NCBI taxonomy): domain Eukaryota; kingdom Metazoa; phylum Arthropoda; class Insecta; order Lepidoptera; family Noctuidae; genus Helicoverpa; species Helicoverpa assulta. Next base: position 8,097,704 of record CAWLCW010000027.1, read on the forward strand.
CTAAATCAAATTAAAACTAATAATTGACCGGTAAAGAGTGTGATTTCGTAAAAATAAACACAACCTAAATATAATATTTTAAATGGTATTATATACCCACTAAAAATAAAATATGTAATAAACTAAAATTTAGATTTCAATGTGTTATTTCGGTGATTTGAGTTACGGCTTTTTTAACCAGATTCCTATTTTTTATATTATAATCTTAATTTTACTTAATTATTCAAATATACATTTTTTATTTATTGAGCTCTAAGCTGTGCGTGGACTCCGAATAATCGAATAAAATGTAAAATTTTAACTGTAAAATTATAATTATATAAAAATGCGAACTCAACCTAAATTGTACAGCATCTACGTATTAAATCTGTTATTTATGTACAACTGTCATCATACATAAGGCCGGCTATACACTAGTAAGTTTTTCTCACGTAACTTACGATAAATTTAAAATTATAACACCCTTGCGTTAGTCGCTAACAGTAGTTTCTTAGAACAATTTACGTAAGTTACGTAATTTTCACGGAAGCCACTTAAAAGTGTAAAGTCTGGGTAATAAGACGCCATCTTGTTTTGGCGCGTAAAGTAAAAACTCTATGATTTTATCACTCACTTGACGAGTAGCCGTTTACGACTTTAACCATAATGCTTAAATAAAATGATTAAACAAACTATTTACTAGGTAAAAGTGACCGTAAAATTATAAGGCTCTACGTGCTAATCATATTTTGTTATTGTGCGTACTTTTATAGATATATTTACCATAGTCGTAATTTATAAAAATAAATTGACCTTTGCATATGAAAAAGCAAGGATAATAGATGAGAAAATTGCATAAAAAAGTTGGCATAACACAAAACTATCATTAACACGTAGGTAATGAAAACCAGCTTTTTACTTATTTATATTAAAGTATAAAATTATTATATAGAACGGTTAATTTTAAATAAAATATATTTTTAATACAATTATTGTTTCTATAAAAGTACGCACAACCTTTTATTTTACTCTTTGTTGAAACAAGCTTTAGAATATATTTCATACACACAGCCAAAATTACTTTTTCGAATTTAGGTACTTATCATACTCTGTTGATGTGAGTTTGCACCAAAAAACCTCAAAATGTCTTGAAACTGGTCTGTAGAAAGTATTTTATTCTTGTTTTTGTGTTGACACGTGTCTAAGATTTTCAAAAAGAATGTATGTCTGATTTTTTGCAAATAGAAAAACGCCATCATTATTTTTAATCATCGACGAAAAAGTGGGGTGTTATTAATTTGACACATGGGTTCCACCGCTACGTGAGTCTGTCTGTGATACCGAATAGCTCTTAAACGGATGAACCGATTTGGATGCGGTTTTTTTTTTAGTTGAAAACTTGTTAGCCAAAGGTATTAAATGACTTGGATACACTTTCATCAAAACGGGCCCATCCGTTCTTGAGTAATTAAGTGGCTGTTTTTTGATTTAGCAACATTTTTCGTTCAATTTAGACAAACATTATTAATTATCAGGTTCTTACATGTTTTTCTTCTTCTAAATTCTTTAATGGTGGTAAAAAACATTCCGCTGTTTGTGTTTGTAATTACACACTTGACTGTTTAAAAAGTGGCCCTATGTTCAAATCAAAAGTCGGGTAGAATTGGAATGCTCCAAGTACTGTTAATAGCAATGTAGGTGAATCATTTCGAAATATTGAACCTTTTGGAAATGGGAGCGTGATTTCACCACTTTCAACCTTAATTGAACAGTTACAATGTATGTTCAAGCCTATTTAGTGCAAACTCACATTTAGAATTTTAATCTTAAATTTTGCAAACGCACACATACTCTCTTTCTTTCTCCTTCTCACTCACTCACTTTATTTCACACAACATTCCCACTCACGACTCTAGTTAGGTACTAATTTATTATTTTAACTCCTAATTCTAATCTGATTTTAGGACACAAAAATTAAATTACGTCTGTACGATCGGTATTTTTTTTAACCTGATTAATTATCTTAATATTTAAAAGAATATTCTATTTATATCCTGTCTGCGAGTTCCTCAATAATAAACGAAACATGTTGAGTTAATATTAAGACCTTAATATATCCCTTATTTCTAAAACCTTCTTCAGGCATTATTTTGATTTATTCTACGTAATTATTGTAATCGATCGTGGATTCATAAAAGGTAAAAATAAAAATTACGTTAACTCCAAACAAAATATCTTAATTATAAACCTATTAATTCTAAAATATCTTATCAATTAAAACCCATCTATAGGTATATCCTGTGTTCGAGTTCCTCTCAATTTATATCGTAACGCGTATTATAAGCCTATCTTATTAACTAAGGCTTCTAGCCTAATCACAATCGTACTTTAAATTAAAATGTTTGGAAAATAAACGTTTCATGCATTCAGTTAAAGTTAAAAAATAATATAATATTTTTCTTAGATCAAGAGATGTCCTGGTTTTCTTCGCTTACTATGAAAGTTGTTGACTGTATTCGTTTTTTTTTATTATTATAAACGCAAGACAATAAAACTTAAATTAAAAATAATTGTTCAAACTCTCAACACCTAAAAACTATTAAAAAGAATTGTACATCCTAAAACCAAGATCACCCAAAAAAAATAAATCAAACACGCTTTATAACAACTTTTAAACAATTCCAACATTGCAAAGGGTTAATATATACACTTCTTAAAAGGACCTCCCCTTAATGTTAATATTTAGGATACAGCCATATAAAAATAGTCGCCTAAAAATATCTATAGAAAAATAATTATATTTAAAGTTACGCAAACACACCTTTCCTTAGCTCTTACCAAAATAATCACGACATAATAAAAACTAAATCGACATTTTATGCCTTATAAATTCGATTTCGAACTATGACGCAGTGTTTATAACTATAAGAAAATATTATAAAATCTAAAATAACCAAAAACATAACCGTTCAAACTTTGGAAATTTTGCAAACGAATAAAATACACCGTGACTTTTTAGTCGTCTTACAAAGGTGGTCCACTCAATCTATCCGACATAAAATACCACTAGACACGATTATTAATTTTATAGCCTTACTTTATTAAGATAATAGGTGCAAAGAAAAATACTGAAAACAAAATGTTTACGTATCAAACGGTAGAAAGTAGGTACTTTCCCAACGCGCCGCGCTCCATTGATACAAGATTCGGGCAGCGCTCACAACAGGGTGTTCTTATAATCTACGTCATGCATCATAATAATGAATCAATTTTTATTTTTAAATTATCCAAATCTCATAAATATTTTTTTTTTTATATATGAACGTTTACTAGTCATTGGATACATTAAGTAGGCTGCCGTTGTAAGACGACTAAAAAGTCACGGTGTATAATCGTTAAACTATTTTGGCCGAACAACAAATCAAATTGTGTTTTTGAAACCTACGTTACTAATTTAACAAAATACTTAATTAGCCAATTTCTTTCGATTCACACTATCATCATGTTTACACAAAAATATTCCACCTAATATATTTTCAATTCCAGTAAAAATGTATGGACGTAAAAAGACAAAATGTATGCAAAAAGGATGAGTGACATGGAGAAAAAAAAATATTTAAGAGAGACTAGGCTGGGGCACTGCTGACCTACACCCAAACTGAAAAAGGGGAAGGTAATCATACTGAGCCAAGTTGAGCTAAAGGGATTCTGAATATTAGCCCTTGTATTAAAAGGTACAAAGAAAAGTTTAAACAGTGACGTACTGGTAACATTGTACTTTATTTAGAAACATGTTCACAACTCTTCCTGTACTATTTAAACAGTAATTTAAGTAAATAACACTGTCTAGCTCAGCTTAACTCTGCGGCAATTCCCCAGAACTTTGTAGAAAACTCTGCATGTTTCCCCCTTTGACGCTAGTTACAATTCCGAAGATGTACTACAGTAATTTTTTTCTTACATATCATAGACATCAGTCACGTCTGCCTGACTGTCCATCTTTCAAAAGTCCTGATGATTGATCGGTACAAAGAAAATTTGATAGCGTGGCGTACAGGTATTTTATAAGTACTTATATGTGAAACAGCTCAAGATTTTAATATACCGTTCAATCAGTAATATAATTAAGTTTGCTTAGTTCAGTTAAACTATGCAGAAAGCTCCATGATCTTTTTAGAAATCTCTGCATTTTAACCCCATGGCTGAATTTCTGTTTATGATATGAGAAAACGGTAGAAAAGTTGAAACGTTCTGCTGATAGAGTACTGTAATTTGAAAAACAAACAAGGCCCCAACTGTACCGTTCAACCAGTTACATAAGTTGGTATATATGGCTAAGCTTAGCTCTGCAGACAGCAAAGACTAAAAGAAAAACTCTGCATTTTATCCCCATGACGCTGATCCTTTGATTGCTTGTAAAAAACATTTATTTACTGTTTATATATTCAACGTGATTATTTGATAGGTTACATTTTACATTTCATACAGATATAATATTGAAAATTCTAGCTCTGCGTAGACGAAGCAAAATGTGGACAAGATAGGCAGTGCAGCCGGTTGTAGTAGCAAAAACCAGGTGCAGAACAGAGTCTAAACAAGCAAAATTGAGCTTTAATCTCTTTAGATTAAGTCCTGAAGTCGAGCGGTACAGAGAAGGGATAAAATTAGTATTCGAACTGGTTTGACTTTTAATATATTGAGAAGAATAAGTGCTCAATTTTTAGGCATTCTGTGTACCGCTTCAGACAGTTATAAGATGGATGCGATGGTATTAAAAGCTCAAGTAAACCCATAAGACTAGGTCTAACGCCATTGTCGAAGTATTGCGTCTTGTCCTCGTTATGCCTATCTTGATTGCTTGATGTTTTTCTGATTTTAAATCTGGTATAGTTTTAAAATTTTGATGAGATTGGTTTTGATAATTTGTCTTTCTTTTCGAGTTTTAATGGATGTATCAACGTTGACGCAGACTTATTCATATTTTTATTTGAATAGTTTTTGACCGTATAAATTTTCCACATTTATTAAAGTTTTGAATCCAATTTATGCTTTCATCTTGATAATATTGAAGAATTGCTAAACTGAAACGTACGGTGAACACCAGAACAATGTGAATCTTCGTTTCTTCATCCCTTAGAGTTAAATTACGTGGTATTTATATAAAAAAGCTATGATAGAAAGGATTTACTCTCCTCCTGCTTGACGATCCCCATCTCTTGGAGTACGGCTTCCAGACCTTCCGGCATCCTGCCCTGGTCTAGCTCCAAATTCCACTTGTAATACTGGAAATGGAGGAAACATGTTTCAGATTATGAAGTTTATTATGTGGTGCATCGGTCATGATGAGTTCCTTGGTGTTTCGGAAGTAATGGGGGCCCGGCAGTCATTTGAACATCCTTGGCAGGCGTTAGTAGTAAGAAGTCAGACACTCGGACGACCAGTCTTACCAAGGAGCAAAGTAGGTTGAGGTCAGATAGGTAGTGTTCAAAAACATTGGCCTACTCAGCAACCGGTTGCTGGAAGCCGACCTCAACATTGGGAAAAGGCTTGTTCTCACAAGCATGGTGTTTCAGTTCCACTCACGCAAGTTACCTAATCACACCAAGAGTTTTTTCGTCGTCACAGCCAATACAACATGTATTGCTGGCCTAAGGCATACGCCAAGCTGGGATTTGTCCATACCCAGAGCACATGAGGTCGAAAACTGCTTAGCAACTCGTGTAACATGAACAAAGAACAAGCATCACGTACAAACCTTATCCAGTTCCTTTCTCAGCGCCAGGACAGACCTTTCCCGATCAGCTACGAGCTCTTCCAGGTATTGGTACCGCAGCTTCTTGCGCGCCCGACATTCCCGCGCCGACTGTCTGCTGCGCTCTGCTTGAACATGATGAGGACACGTTAGGCTTATATGGATTAAATGTGGCTGCTCGAGTACGTGAATATTTCCTAAAATGTACTGTATTTATTTATTCCATGATATAAGAACACACACTGTAGTTATATCAGTGTAGCAATATGGCGGTTTTTGTCATTAAGGATGGCAGGACCGAGACAGAGAGCATAATGCGATAGCACGCGGAATCCTCGAGGCGATCGCCATCACTTAATCTGTCTCGGTCTAGTAAATGGCTGTTCTAAGCAACAGAATGAGAAAGTACGACGGAAAAAGGCGATTCCGTGCTGCCAGATGTGGGCCAACCCTAAGTCTGACACTCTGTCATGCTACACTTGGAACGGCTTCTATGGTTAGATGGGCACTCTTTGGATTGCAGTTTCTTGTATATTACATTTTTTTTTTAATTTACTAAGGTCTGTTTTACCAAATTGAAGGTAAATTACACTTTTAATATTTGTCTAAAGATTTGTTAAATGAGGGCTTGTAATAAGAAGTGTAAATGATGTCTCGTCTTGACGAGGGCACTACCCCAGATGTCACAAAATGGTAATACGAATGAGAAACACTGATTCCTTAGCAATTATAAAACATATAGCAGATTACATTAATCTCTACCTCGTTACTATAGATAGCAATGCCTAGATAACTAAGATAATGACTTGTTATTTCGATATTTTTGTTTGGGATATTCCCATTTGGGTTACGAAACGAATTTAGAGCAGTAGAACAACTTATTTTCAATTCTTGTCTAGTTTCTTTTGCCTGTCCAAAGTCAGCCACTTAACGACTTTTGTGTTATTGTGCAGCCTAAGTGCCGCAAAATAATTTTGTATTTCGCAAAAAGATGTTTTTATTTGCGTCATTTCTTTTCTATTCTTTGAACAAATATGTATACGTATAATTCTGCATTGCGTTGGTTAATAACATGTTTAACTTTAATCCGCGTCTGCCAAAGGCCCAACAATGACAATGATCAACTAGTAGATATGTATTAAGAAAATGGACTAGAGGTCCAAGTACCTACTATAGGATTAAAATCCCCTGTTTTTAAGCCCATTATCAGACACGCACAATCATGTTCGGATTTTCATATTCAAACAAAGTAACAAATGGACATCATTAAGCTAACGTGTAATAATTTCGAAATACAACGGTACACAATGGTTTTCGAGTACCATAGATATCCCATAGACGAGTGAGTAGATGAGAATCCTGTGTCAAGAGATTTGGTCATTACATTATGTAATGCAATAGTTTGTCTTGCTGATGTTTTATAACGTTTTTATTACAAGCTTTTATTTAACTTGCAATGTATGTATGTATGTATGTAACTATGTGTTTTCGGGTGGAATTTTACAACTCAATTTTAAGGCACTTGCCCTCAACCGATTGAGCTGAAATTTTGCATATATGTTTAGTTTGGATGACAATGCATGTTAAGCTATGTGACGTCATCCTAAATCCAACATGGCTAAATATACAAGATGGCGGACTAGTTATTTTTAAGGTACCTATACAATATGGGTATCAAATTAAAGGGATTGACAAGTAGAATACATTGCACTTTACGAAATAAAAATCCAAGATGGCCGCCGCTACAAAATGGTGAATAACCTATTTTTTTCAAACCCATCAATATGGGTATCCAATGACAGGGCTTGACAAGTAGAATAAAGTGCACTTTACCAAATCAAAATCTATCCTATACTTACCAGGTGAAAACTAAAAAGTATAAAATAAATGGAGGTAAAAAAAATCTTTAAAAACAAGCTTTTATTTAAATGCGCTAAAAAGAAAAAAATAAACTTTTACTGTAACTTTACTGTCAACTTATAACGACATTTCAAATTTAACATATTTGACACAATTTATATGTTTTAAAAGCTTGTCGCGATTTTACTAAGAAAGTAAATACGAATACCTACTTAAATCTCGCGACAAGCTTTTAAGACGTATAAATTGTGTCAAATATGTTAAATTTGAAATGTCGTTATAAGTTGACAGTAAAGTTACAGTAAAAGTTTATTTTTTTCTTTTTAGCGCATTTAAATAAAAGCTTGTTTTTAAAGATTTTTTTTACCTCAATTTTAGATTTTATGGCAGTGAAGTCTTTTATTTTTTCACAATTACTCAATGTACTCTCTTATTCATGATCAGTGAGTCTGCCTTGAGCAAGCGAGGTTAATAATCACGCTCAATCCTTCTCTCAATATGAATATAATATAAATATAAATAAAAGGCCGGTGCAATGCAGAAGGACAGTTTAAAAACGCTGATGATCATGATCATAGGGAAATTTTTTTTTTTATTTTTTTCCGACCTCAAAAATCATCAAATGACCCCTCCCGCTGTGGGTTAGCAGCGGTGAGGGAGTGTCAGACTCTTACTGACTAAAAACTGTCGTGTTCCGTCATAGGCCTTTTATGTACCAGGGCCGCGGTATCTCTTTCGAACAACCCGCAGCCCCGGCAGGCCTTGACCCTGCTGGGCCCCGCTGGGGTTGCTGACATCTCTTTGAGGAGCGCGTGGAACAACGCGCGCCGTCGACACGGGTCTGTCGTCTAAGTAGACAGAGGGACGATGAGCCTCCCGAACTCACCGCCCACAGACCCACGCCTACGGTGGCCGGGAGTCATCTCGCGACACCCGGCGCCCATGGTGTCTACCTGGTCCAGCGCGGCGGCCGGGATGAGAGGTGCGAACTCTCTGGCGTTCCGCCTCCTCCTTCTCGAGCATGACCGCTTCGCAGAAGGAGGCGACGGCATCCCATTCCCTCTCGCCCCGGACCATGGCCTGAACATCATAGGGTAACTTAGGTAGGGTAACTTATACAGGGTAACTTCCCACGTCTTTTTTTTACCGGTTGATTCCGAAATCCGCAGTAAATAAGCCTCCCTAAAATCATTTAGTGGCCAGGTGGATAAAAGAACCAACCACTCAAGTATGAGTGCGTGGGTTCGATTCCAGGTCAGGCAAGTACCAATGCAACTTTTCTTTCAGTGGCTGATAAAAAAGGAGAAGGAAAACATCTTGAGGAAACCTGGACTATGAAGTCTGAAATCACCAACCCGCATTGAGCAAGCGTGATGATTAACGCTCAATCCTTCTCCGTGTGAGAGGAGGCCTGAGCCCAGCAGTGGGACGATAAAAAGGCTGTAACGTAACGTAAAATCATGTAAACAATAGATCCTTACCCAGCTTAGCCTTCATGTCCTGTTTGTCGATCTGCGCCTTGCGGCCGGGCCTGCGCCCGCGCTTGCCTCCCTCGCGCCGCTCCCCTCCCTCCGCACCCGACGCGCCCACCGACCCGTACACTCCGCCACCCAGCGACTCCTGGAAACAAAACCAGACAAACTTACATCAAGAAACCAAAAGGGCTAGGCGAAATAACAACACCCGTTTGCGAACTAAATGATCAGTATCAGTTTTGTTTAATTTTTTCAGTCAGCATAAAAAAAACACCAACAAACACCAACCAATTACAGCTATCGATGAAATATAAATGAGTTCAAATCGATTACAAAACATTCGTTAACAGACATACTGCGTTAAACTTGGCAGTGACTGCGACAATGATCTCGGTTTCACTAACACATATAGGCAAGCATTACGTCTAAATATGTCCCATTCATATACCCATACCCAATACTATTAATAGATAGGTAGGTACCTATTGCTGAAATTTTTCCGTACTAGAAACATCATCATTTGCCGAGCCTTTTAAGCAACTATGTTGGGGGTCGGCTGCCAGTCTAATCGAATGCAGCTGTGGTGCCGACAAAAAAGGAACGACTGCCTATCAACTGCCTATCTGACCTCCTCAACAGAACCCAGGCAACCCAATACCCCTAGGTATGATTGGTCGTTAGACTTACTGGCTTCTGACTACTCGTAACGACTGCCAAACATGTTCAAATCACAGACACCAAATGGCAGCTTTAGATACACGTATAGGTAAGTAGGTACATATTACGTTTAAATTAAATATGTCTCATTCATATACCCAGTACTATTTATAGATGGGTAAGTACCTATTGCTGAAATTTTCCCGTACTAGACACGTAGATTTGAATAGTGGGATTGTGGTTTTGTCTACCTCTACAGTGACAAGACATCTCATGTGTCATACAATTTGTGGATATGTCAATGTGTGTGTGTAAGACTATACGCCACGGGTTTGTGAACATGTGTTTGTTCAAAGCGTAGTTTTGGCAATATAGCAAAATAATTATTGTTTGAAATGAAAACCAACTGGATTCTTGTTACAATTTGTGTTATGAGAATCTTACTTGTTCGATTTATAATTTTGTTTCTGTAGGTCTACATGTTAAAATTTACTATCGTTTGTTTGTACCCTAAAAGTTCTGAAACCACTGAACCGATTTGAAATATTCTTTCACTGTTGAAAAGTTACACTATACCCGAAAACTAACCTAGGCTATATTTTATCCGGGTACGAGCTGAAGTTCCCTTATATCATTCATCTCATCATCCTCCGAGCCTTTTTCCCAACCATGTTGGGGTCGGCTTCCAGTCTAACCGGATTCAGCTGAGTACCAGTGCTTTACAAGAAGCGACTGCCTATCTGACCTCCTCAACCCAGTTACCCGGGCTCAAGACAGTGTCAGACTTCTGACTACCCGTAACGACTGCCAAGAATGTTCAATGACAGCCGGGACCTACAGTTTAACGTCCCTTGTATCGTTCATCTGGTATTGCATAAAGAAAGCAGATTTATTGCAACAATTTGTAACTTCCATAAAAAAAAATAACTACGTACATGTTCCTGCACGAAAGTGTACAAAAAAGGTCTCATTACAATACAAACACCGAAACACCATTCTCATTTGAATGTGCACGTAACACGAATTAGTTAACAACAGCTGAGCGGATGTTTAAATAATAATTTCATGGGTAAATTATTCGTAATTTGCTTGGCAAGTCATTTAGTGTAATGACAGCCAAAGCTAAGCCAAAGCTTGTTTGTCAACTTCTCTATGGAAAATGTAACGTGTTACTTAGAGGTAGCGCCGAACTTACAGTCGGTTCTTCTTAAACTGTGACTCACTTCCTCACTCAGAGACATTTAATGATTACTTAAGTCACTCCTTAGTGACGGAATGTCATACAAATCCTTCAGTAAGGAATGGCTTAAGTAATCATTAAATGTCTCTGAGTGGGGAGGTAAGTGAAATTTAGTTTAATTATTCGAATCTCATAAATCTTGATTTCGAGACCTATCGTAGAAATACCACATCTATTTGAGACGATCAATTCTTACATTTGTTTTCAACAGTGAAAATGCACGTACTTTAAGTGAATTTAAAATCAAAAATATTATTGTCATACCACAGTAATTCATTAAACCAATTTCAAAGCAGCTAAAGACATCTTTATTAAAAAACAAATTCGTTTTACCGCAATTAAGATGCGACCCGGATTCATTGGTCATAAGCAGTGGTCGGAATAGGTAGAGCTATTTGGGGTGAATGACCGCAAACATTGATATTAACATGGACATGCCTCTGAAATCCCGGGATTTTGAAATTGTCGATTGATTTAAGTGAGTTAATATGGGTAAGTGGGCAGTTATGAGCAGGTAGTAGGTGAGCACCCAAACAGTATATACTTACTTATAAACACACACAGGGATCCTGGAACGTTGTTAGAGGTAGCTTCGTGAAATATGAATTAATTAAGTAAAACTGTTAGAAACGATACTAAATATACTTTACTGCACAAGGAAATATTAAATGCCTACACAATACAGAATAGAAAAAGATAATATCGCTGCCACCGGCTGGAGGTACGCGACGGCTGAGGGGGAGCGCGAGGGGAGTGCTAGCGCCGGGTTTACGCGGGCAGCGGGAGGGGCGCGGGATCGGCGGGCACGAGCGCTCGCCTGCGCCGCTGCGAGCGAGACGGCGCTTCTCATTTTACCACGGCGGTGACGCCGCATTTTGTTATTTCGTATTTATTGTAATTAATGTAATACACAATTGTCAAATCAGTCTACGAGTTTTCCTGACCAGCTCCTGCTACACTAAGTTATCGATACATCAAGAACAAACCAATTTATCTCTCTTTTATTATTATATGTTTATGCTCCATGTTGCCAACCCGTCGTAAGCGCTGTTTTCGTCGCTTATTTTTTGTCTCTTTCTATCTTAAAACGTCTAAAGTATTAGCTGTCTCACTTATACAAATACAGGTACAGCGGGCTTCACTCACTCTTTTGTTTCGGCTTGTAGAGTGCGCACGTGTGATTTATTGTGTTCCTTATTTTATTTGACGTTGGCTTGTTAACTGGTTTCTGGAATCTTACTAACACGAATACTTTGGCTTGGATTTACGAATTTTGATTTGTTTTTTGCGGACTGGATACATTTGAAACTGTTTATTTGATTTACCTACCACATTTGGGTAAGTGTTTTTTATTTTTATAATATCTACAAAGGACATTTAGTGAAAAAGTAAAGTAATTGGATTATCCATTTAAATATAATGTTCTAATTAAGCACTGACAAAAGAAAGTACTTAGTTGTTTTTTTTTTAATTTCGATAATTCCCGGAATTTTTGGAAATATTTGGCATATCTATGTTATGTCCGCATGTAGCAAATAACAAAAATACTTCTACTTATTCCTATAAAAACTACTTGAACAATGTTTTTTTAATTCCAAGAATTCCCGGGATTCCGGGAAATATTTGGCATATCCATGTTATGTCCTCATGTCGCAAGTAGCCAAAATAGCTCTACCTATTCCGACCACTGGTCATAAGTGTTATTACGCCGCACGCGCAGGAAGACCTTGACGGCCCTTTACTTTTAAAACTTTTTAACTGGAAACTAAAGGAGTGTAAGCGACATGTGCGCAAAACGTAAACAATTCCAGAAATCGTGACATAACTAATTGCGTAGTATCGAATAATTCGCATAAGTTTTGTACACAAGAAAAAAACCAAGGCGAGCGTCTATCCACAATGTCTGCCGGTTCGTTGACACTAAAACCTCATTGGAAACACATACTTCAATTGCTGCAGTGTCCCCGTAAATTTAGGTCGTATAGTAATGAGATAAGACTCAAATTTGCGTGAAGGAGTAAACAATAACCTTACTGTTTAGTACCGTGACAGTACTGAATGGGGGTAATTGTTTTAAGAAGCACGTTTCCACTGCGTGCGGGGAGATGCGGTGCCATAAACGCAATTTAGTGCACGGAAAACTATGTTGAGTTATTATTGATCAGTTGTCAAATATAGAAGTTAGAACTTCGTCGGTTCGCACGATTTTACTCTTATCTTGACTAATCCATGCACTTACGATATAGATTATCATAGCTTTCAATTGGTTTCGATCTATCTCCCAAGCCGACAAAATCAGATCAGTAGATTAGCTTTGAAAACAAACAGACAAACGAATAAGATAAATTATCCGCCAGGCAATAAAGACAATACAAAACCTAGAATCATTATCATCCTATAAACATAGTAGGAAGTTATTTAGAATGATCTTCAATAAGGATGTAAGTGCAGTTTATGCATTTGACACCGAACATTCTAGAAGGGGGGTGCATGAGGTCAGCGGTGAGCAGCAACAAAGGACAAATAAGACAGATTCTTGTTAGTATTTTGTTATAATGTTAAGTCATATTGCTGAAAATATACCTATAGGAATAGGAACTATTTATTAATGTGTCTAACTAAGGATTCATAAAGGACACGAAATATAAACGGACGCTTCGATAAAATAAGAAGTCAGATGAATTCAAGCATAATAACTATCAACAACAACTCGAGTTAAACTTCAATTATTTACGACCTTTCATATTCTAGAATATTCCAGTTTCCAACGTTTTCCTTTATCGGTTTAAAGCAACGACGAAGAAGTGCACAACGCAGTCGGAAATTGCGCAAAATTGCGCAATTCTCTCGCGTCGTTCCTACTTCGAACCGACGAACTACGCATCGAGAGTCGAGGCCGTCACCGCTGGACCATCACTTTATAAAATAAAGTGGATTTTCTTAAGGTAAATAGACGTGAATAACGTTTGTAAGTGACTCTATTTTTTTGCAACGGAGTGTACATTCTGATGTAAATTATCACCCGATAGGTACCAAGTTACGTCTTCATCATCATCTCAGCTATAAGACGTCGTGACGAATAATCGTTTTAAATAAGCGTATGTTTAGGCGAAAATCTCTGAAAGCGCGAAACTGCTTCAAAAAATATTACAGTGACAGTAGGTACACACTATTCGCGAGTAATCGAACATAAGCAGAGCCGGGGGCTAAAGCTAGTACAAAATGCAACTTCACTTGGCAGATCACAAGAACTAGAGAATTTATGAGGATAAGTGCAGTTCACGTTACTGATCATAAAATATACGAGCATAAGTGCAATGTTCTGTAGCATACACATTCAAAGCGAAGAGTTAAATCTGCATACACCTTTACAACAAAGTAACATAATTTTGGCACAGGTAACATGATAAAAGAGGCATGAAATACATTTTAATCAAAGAGCCGCAACAAAATATATCGACCGTTATAATATTTAGGCACTAGTACCAATTTTGCTTCCCGAACTATGAGGCTCTAAATCCAAAACGCGTGTTTAAAAAACCAATCAATGCAATCTTGGGGACTTGAAAATTATTAAAAGCTACCAGTACCTAAATCAAATCAAAAACGCACTTACCTACATGAAAAAAAAAAAGAAATAAAACACTTTAAACTAAAAACTAAGAGCCACACATCCAGCCAACACGAGCGCTCAAATCAAACTAATAATTTTAATGGGGCTGCATTTCTCTTTGTCAGGCGCAGATCCCGGGCTAACCCCCCCGCTGCAGCCGCCCGACTCTCCGGTCCGACGATCAATACTGCATCCTGAAATGCTATTTCGGACGCAGAGGGGGATGGGGCGTACCCTAGACGTCTGGCGCAAAACCGGTTACCTATACGAGTTTGTAGGCAGACACCGGCGCAGGCAGGGTTAGATCGCCAGATGGGTATATTGTTAAATATTTTTGCTGTCTAGACAGGGGTGTCTTTCAAAAGGGGATATGATCTCAGCAATAGTCATTTAATTGGTATGAAGATAGAGATCAAATTCGTTTGTTTGTTTGATTTCCTTTGTTTGGCAGGGGAGTTGGAAAGTCTGCATTTAATGTGATCTTTAGCGAATACGGACCTCCTAAGCTAATAAAATTAAGAGATATAATATCAGTCTCTGAATTTGAGATTTCCACTTTACTTCGTGTCTTAAAATCTTCAGAAAGCCCTGTTTCCAGCTCTAACTGCGACATGACGTACTATAAGTAAATAAAAAAGAACTCGCATATCGTCTGTAAATAAATATGATTTCTAAGAGGTCCTCGACCACCAGTGGAATGCGATAGGCTGACAATTGATTGCTTGCTTATCAGTTATCATAAAACGCATTCTGCACCTTTCATATGTCGCGAGCGAGACGACTCACGATAAATATATTGGCTAACAAAACTTAGCGTCTATCCAAAAAACACGTGATCAAATTGTTGCAGTTTTAAAAATCCCAAGTATCACCTTCCATACATAAATCAGCATTACCTCGAAAAATAATACTCCACATTTTTTAAAGCATAAGCAAATAACTAAAATGCCACAACCCACGTGTGTCGCAGTTATGAAAAAATCAATGACGTCATCTGGATTGAAAATATTTAAACTGCGCAGTGGGCTCGCTGATCTCAATCGCAATACTCGAACACTAACAAACCATAAAAATGTCGACAATCTTAAAATCTCCATCCATCGTCTTTTTGGCACTCAATTTTTTGATTCAATAGTGTACCAAAAACGCAATGGAGATGGAATTAAAGGGAGTATCGTGTGCAGCATTGCATCGGGCTTTGAGGTCGAAATTGCGCGCATTTTTTTTAACGATGCCGATGGCGCGTCGGAGCCATTTGGAAAATTGAAAATCAATACTGTCACGGACACCATGCATCTTGCGTGTACTATGCACAGGTAGAACGGCGCCAGTGTAATGGGATTTTGATGGCGGACATTCATTTCGCTTTAAAGTTACCTTTCCAAGAATGTATTCATAACATCAAGCAAGGCTCTATACTCACGTCTGAGGTGAAAATAGGGGAAGATTAAGAAAGCGATCCATTAATTGTGTTATGATGAACAAAATGCTGGAGCATCAATACTGAGTTACTGACTGAATGAGCTACTAGAATAGAAAAATCTACCAAATTGACTAATTACAAACACAAGACTACTGGAAATATGTATGCGTAGGATCTCAGTAAAAGTTTGCAAATGCAGGTACTGCATACTATTCGTCCATTATGCTAAAGGTGAGAGAAAGTAACACCTGCATTTAAAAAAGGAATATTTATATTAGAGAGCAAACCAATGTAAAGTTTAGATAATGAGCAAATTCAGTTTTGTGACGCTACATTCATAGAATTTATGATATGGCTATCTCACCCATAACAATAATAGAAGACCAACTTCGGTCATATTTCAACTGAAACCTAATAGCAGAAAAACGAGGTATTCGCCATTTTTTGACGCAAATAACATTAATAGTCCATACCAACAGTGTACTTCAGTCACCCTTAACTAAACGTGACCGTGAAAACATAAAAACGCGAAGTTCGACACTGTTGCGACCCCTCGTGGAAGGGCATTCCCTTGGGCGTTAGATGACTCGACAAACAAATGATTCAAGGGCAAAAAAGCGTTACGAATAGGGTGTTTCAAGGTCATTTAAATTAACATTTCGTAACGGAGATATTTTTTTTTTGCAATGTTATAATTTAACATACAAATAACATTGTAAGTGCACTTTAAAGTAAAATTTATATTAACTCTGCAAAGGTCAAAGGAAGTGGTGAGTCGGGATTGCCGCGGCCCTGGTACATAAAAGGCCTACGACGTAACACGACGGTTTTTAGTCAGTAAGAGTCTGACACTCCCTCACCGCTGCTAACCCACAGCGGGAGGGGTCATTTGATGATTTTTGAGGTAGTTAAAAAAAAGTGGTGAGTCAAAAATATATCTACGTAACTACTTACTGTTGTAAACATTGGGTTCATTTTGAATTTAATTATTGTTTTTGCGTTGTAAAATTAATAACTCTGGCCTGAAAGACTGTAAATAGAGCAAGCAATAAGTGCAATTCCGAATAACGATAGAAAGAAGGAAAGATAAAACGTTAGAGTTGTATCAAATGACAAACACAAAAAGGAGGAAAAATACATTTAAAAAAATGTTTGTGCCAAATATGTAGGTCCAGTACAGCATTATGCCTGACAGCTAGTGCCTGACACTAGTCTTTGACTAGACCTAATAGGAGTTGCGGGTGTCAGAAGAACCTAACTATTAAGGTACCTAATCTGTAGTATCAGTGTGTGAGTGTGAACCAATTAATATTTTAGTGAAGGTAAAAAAACTATGACTGTACCTAAATACATACAACATTACAATTATTAAAGTGTATTCAGTAGTAATTTATGAATACAATGTACATTCTACAATTGTAATAAAAGGTGTAACTTTTACCATATGATACATAATGCAAGTATGTTGCAGTAAATGTCAAAAAACAGCATTTTTGAAACTTGCCCCAACTGGTAACAAAGTATTTACGACTATAATTAATTGTCGTAATTTAAAATGTTAATTCTTTGCTTTTTGCTTTGCCCTAATATTTTAAATTGTTAATTTCATGTTTCAAAGTATAAACAAAAGAGTTTATTCATACAAGACCAACTTAAGAAGCTTTCACAAAGACAGTAAAAGTCTCCTCTGAAGTGCAGACGCCAGCAGGTCAACCTACCCGAATCTGTCCAATTTTGCCAATCGAACATTAATCTTCAACTATTGTGATAAGGTTGAAAATGTATTGAAGAAATTTGATAGATTGCGGTACAATAAACTGCAGTTAAATTATAGTTATAATAAAACATGTGTGCATAAAGGGCAATAGATTACGAGAGTGCCCGCGTTAACTGACATGACAACAGATTGTTGCTAAGTGAGAATACAATAAATGCTATTCTCGGGAACTTTACAACATCTGCACTCCGCACACATTAACAGCTGATAAAATCAAACCCGCAAATGAGTATCATTCTTGTTAAAATATAGCGTACCTACTTTAAAGGAGAAGGAAGTTCAATGGTTAGACATGGAAAACAATCTTTAAACTAAAATGATAAATTCAGAGCCTTTGTTCAGGAAAAACATGCTAGGTGAAAGAAACTACGAAACAAGACCTACCATGTTAGCAGTAACGGCTTATAAGCATTTAAAATAATAAACCCTTAACAGACCCGTTGCTATCCCGGAGACAAAGCACAAAGCTCTAATATGCCTATGAACAAAATGCTGGCTTCCAAACTACCTTTAAACTAAAACCTCGGCTACCAGAACTCGGAGCTGCGGGATTGTTCGAAATAATTACAGCGGTCCTGGTGCATAAAGGGCTTAAGAAGGAACATGGTTGGTTTTAGTCAGTAAGAGTCTGACACTCCCTCGCGCTGCCAACCCACAGCAGCAGGGGTCATTTGATGACTTCCCATCACAAAAATAAAATAAGGTGCCAGAATTCTACGTGGTCGAATGTGGCAGAATGGTGTTACATTTCTCCAGTACCTTACCACTATCAAAATATCCAAGTGATTCATTTAAAACAAAGAAAGACCTACACCTTACAATAATACTAGAAGATAATGTTGTATTGAATTGTTGTTTAAATAATAATTGTAATATTCTCAAGAACCATCGCAGTTTAACACTAAGTACTTGCTACCTATTATTAGTAACAGTTTGTTGAAGTTATTGCGTTTTAAAAACCAATGTGGTTAAACATTGCAAACAGATATAACTTGTCTTTGATTGAGGAATGGGAGGATTCGATCAAGTGCTAAATTCTTCAATATGTGTCATTAATTAATTACAGAATTAAATAAAGGCAAAAAATCTATCTATTTTCTACATATATCTGTGGGGCTATAGATTAAAGTTGGTCAATGTTACTACTCCACTTGTTTTGTTATCTCATTTAAACAATGTTGATAAACAAATGTAAATGATTGCATAAATATTTTGTACATTTCACGAAACAAACAACACTATGATTTGGAGTACTTTGTGCTGTTTATTATAAGTGATACCGATAACTTTCTATTTACACGCACTTCAACACATAAGTACTAACTTCGTCGTTTATATTCATTCAAACAAACCATGACCTAGAAGCTCAGAATATAGAATTGAACAATTAGTTATAATATTACCATGTTATAAGTTATCGGCAACTTTATTGCACATATATTAATACGCAGTTAGTTTTGTTTCCCAGTTAGCAACAAAAGGCCGGCCGATACCAAGCGAACTGCGTCGTTCGTTCGCGTCAAACGATGTTCATTTTGTGCGGCGTAGTAACTGTCAGATCCTAACCTAAAATACTACATCATCAACCACTCTAAACACTACATGCACACAATTTTATCATACCGGTGTAAATAAAAACATAATCTAGATAATTTTTCTCACAAGAATCTGTTAAGAAATGTTTCGTTACTCACGATTTATAGTGAATGTCGGAGTGCCGGTGTCCGCCCTAGCGACTGCCTCAACGCACACTGGCTGCGTCGCGTCGCGTTGCGCAGTGGGAACGACCGAGCGGGTTGACTCTTCTTATTTTAAAAAATAACTTTTTAAATCGCCAATGTATCGGTACAGACAGACAGACAGACTACAACGAGTCGCACAAGCAGCGGACGAGACGTGTCGCAACGGCTCGTATTGTAGCCCTCCCCACCTTGGACAAAGTGACCTTATCGTTTGGCTGCACTCGGTAACAGTGAGTGCAATATAAAGACGTACTTACTACAGCGCTGTGTCGCGACACTAATAGAGATTAATGCTTCTTCCATTAATACTGCATACTGCTGACTATGCATTCTGGAAGAATTTCATTGTCCACGCCCGACTTAGCTACTCGTACAAGATATCAAATTTCAAAAAACAACTTACAGTTTTTTTCCTGAGCCGCTTTCGTCCCCGTTCTCTCATTCAAAAACAATAGATATTAACCGAAAGTTTAATAATTTAGCAAAAACCAAAGGAATTTAGGCAACATTTTGACAAGCAGTTACACCGATAGCCGAAGGGGAACTGGCCGGGCTAGGTGCATCGAGGCAGGATTCAATAACGCAGCGCACTAATTGGAGACCCATTTCCATCAGACATGCGCTTGAATATCGAACTACTCTATTCTGGATGTAGGACTGAATACGAAATATTTTATCTCTCGCGTACAGATCAATATCACGAACATAAAAGTGCATCCTACACATAGGGCAGCCACACCTTTCCATCTTTCATTTTTGCTTCAGTCCTTATTACTTCAATTACGCAAGAAACCACAAGCTAATATTTTTAACGTCTCAAACTTAACCTATTTTAATCCATACATAAATATTTTGAGCCATGCCGGAAGCGTGAAGGAACTATTTTTATTTCTAGACATTTTACAGAAAGCCCGAATTCTTACCGTATCATTAACACCTACAAAATAATTCTTTGTTGGTCCATTGCGACTTGAGAAAACGTTACTGCGTAGTGAGTACTGTGTTTCTTGATCGTAACTACGCAGAAACTAACCTAGGTCAACCATGAAGGACGATGAGCTAAAACGCAATCCAGGTGCATACAATTTTCCTTTAGATCAATGTAATAACGTTCTAAAGAACTAACTATATTATACTTGTACTCAAATCTGAACGATAAGTTCTGTGGGCGCAAATGCTAAGAGGCAGATTTGTTCACTCATTTGGTTTTTCTCAAAGGATTTCTCAGCTATATCTAAGTGGTAATAACTAGTATGTCAAAATAATTTAACTGTTAATCTAAGCAACAATCATTTTTTCACGGCTGAGCCACTGAAAGAAATTGCTTTAAAAACACTTGCAGGAAATATGCTACTTTTTGTTGAAAACAGTGTAATTGTTCTTGCTTGGTAGTTTCATTATTTCTAGAAGCCAATATTCAGACGCGGTTTTTACTGTGATATATTAATAATTTAGCAAAAAAAAAATCATACTGGGTTTATCAATTCATGTTAGGTTAACAGGATAGTTCAAACAGTATTTTTCTGGATCTTTTTAGTAGTCTGTCGGGAGTCCCATAATAATAATTATTTAATATATATAATTTATTTAATAAATATTAGTGCTGAGTTGATTGCATTGAGTCAGTCTAGACTTTAGAGTGTACACAGACCTATGTAACGCACGATGTATGCCCTACCTAGGTTCGTCTAGACTTAAAGCTACATCATCACAGACAGAGTTACCCACAACCCTGGTACATAAAGGGCTTCAGAAGGAACATGGTCGGTTTTAGTCAGTAAGTCTGACACTCACACGCTGACCCATAGCGGGAGGCGTATTTCCCTTTCCGTGTTCAACTGGCGACACCGGTCTCGCGAAATCCACACGCTTTTGTTTTACTACGGAATCCTACGATCCCGTGTTTAATTCGCGTCAACTGAGCACGCTTTTGTGATCAAGTGGCGCTGGGTAAGGTTTTACAAAATCGTGTTCGGTTACGCATACGCATCCGGTCTGCTCGAGCCTTTATTATCAACTCAAAAATTACAAAAAAAAAACCGTTGAAATAAACACCGACAAGACAACTATTTTGCGGAACGTTTATTTGGTCTATGTTCACAGCGATATTGTGCGCACGTTTCTTTTTAACAGGACGGTCGGACTGAATTCTACCACTGCTAGGTAATTGATTTTGATGCCGTCTCGAAATAGATGTAGGTTGGACCTTTATTTTTCGTGAACGTCGTATTTTCTTATCATGTATTATGAAACAATAGAGGAAGGAGGCGAGACACGGAGAAGCGCGCGAATCCTACTTCGTGCGCTCTGATCTGCTTTGGCCCGCACGATTTATCCCGAACATTTACGAACGCGCTAAATCAGTACGGATTTGTTTCGAATAGATAGGTTAAAAAACCGTGTTCAGTTGACGCGAATTGAACAGGGGATCGTAGGATTCCGTAGTAAAACAAAAGCGTGTGGATTTCGCGAGACCGGTGTCGCCAGTTGAACACGGAAAGGGAAATACGCTAGCGGGAGGGATCATATGATGATTTCCCATAAAAATCCCAAGCACTTATACGATTTTTTTAAATTATTTACTATCGATTTTGCACTCACAATATCGCTTTTATATAGAGTTATCTGGAGGAACGCTCTCGATTCCTTTATCCTTAAGGTATAGTAAACACACACATCACATGGCCCTGAAATAATAATAGTTGCAATCTGCGCAGATGTGGAGGATCGATTTCTGTTTAAACAATAACAAGCAAGCAATCGAATAATAAACTGCCGTACATTATCTCATCAAAGTATGTATTTAAAACTTGCTAACAGAGCATTTCGTGACTACTACTGAGAACACAGCAAAGAAAGTTAATACCCCAGACTGATAGGTCGAAACGCTTCAAAACCACATTTGAACACTTACAGATATCGTAAATTTCTCCAAACCACAGAAACTGCAATTGCTTTCAAAATAAAATTCAGAACAGAAGGACAGTAATGCAAGTAACGTTATTAAGTGCAAAGAGGTAGGTAAGTAATGCAGTACTGCAGAGAGATTACACTATTATCTTATCTGGTAGGCCGTTGACGTTAAGCAGGGGATACACAGACGACGCAATGTGTGACAAACAATGTGTTTCGCAGGACCCTGTTTGCTTAGGTGCGTCTAGGAAAGGGGAATGACGAATCCCCTCTCGGAATGAGGCATCAAATGATAGAAATTCGAAACCCAGACTCTCAGAATGAGGTAGTTTACTATACAAATAAATTATGGATATATGACGGTAAATCTTTGGGTACAACCTTTTCTGTATTAGAACAAGCTGTTAAGCACCATATTTTCGTCCTGGAATGGCAATTTCATAGCGAACATGAAGCTCTCTATGAAACACTTGGCCACTGGACAGCAGGCTCAAGGGAAATTGTGGAGGACAGGAGTTACCACGCTTTAACCTGATGACGGGAATTTTTGGTTCAGTTAGTTTCGATATTGCCAAAATAATTAATTTGTTGTGTTCTTCACTTAACGCATCAATCAATATCACCCACATTAGGCTGACTCATGCAGGTGTGTATCAGATTAACTTCAAAATAACGAGGGCAACCATTCAAAATTGTTAACAAAACAATAGTAGAATAGCTGCAGTCCTTTCGGTGTAATCGTACATCGCAAGAGTTGAAATAAAATTCAGCAAAAAATACCTAGCCGGTTTGGCAAAAGCTCCAGAACTTGGTAAGCCCTTGCACATATACGTAGTTACTCGAAGTAAGAAAAGACGAGTAGATATACAAGATGCGTGTGTGAGCACACAAGGTGCCTACAAAGGAAAATAAACTGCTGAATTTCAAAACCGGTTGCCCGGGTAACTGGGTTGAGGAGGTCAGATAGGCAGTCGCTTCTTGTAAAGCACTGGTACTCAGCTGAATCCGATTAGACTGGAAGCCGACTTCAACATGATTGGGAAAAGGCTCGGAGGATGATGATGAATAGTTATATCCGATGATTAAGATTACCATACAGTGAATGTATCGTGACTAGGACAGCAACTAAGGATGGAAAGCCCTTGCAAGAGAGAAATCTCAGTTCCATAGAATAACACTAAGACCAACATGCGGATAGGTACTTAGATTCAAAGAGTAACCCAACCACATTGCAGTCTGCAGATATCCCAGGCTTCTGAATCTGAACTAGACTGATCGATTAAGGCCGTGGTTAATATTTCATGGGATAAGAGTAATTCTCACAGAGTATCCATAAATATTATCAGTTTGTGCCATACTGAAGCCTCATCCGATTGATAAATTGCAGAGAGGCGAAACTGATTTATAATGACATACAGCGCCATCTATAAGCACATAGTCGAACTATTAACTGGCAACATGAGCTTACGAAATGCCATACTAGATGGCGTTACTAGTGCCAAAATCATATCTTAATTGTTGATTTCTTTGTTATCACATTTTTAACTAAATCCAGCCTAAATCTTTTTTGATTCAAATATCTATATAGTAATATTCATGGTGGTTAGTAGACCGTCATATGTCTGATTTGAGCTTGCACTATTGATAGGTACTCATTGCATATTTTGGCAACTTAGTAGGTAGGAGAAGACTGTTTATTGATTAGCTAGTGGGCAGCGGTATGGCTAGACTATATTCAAGATATTCTGAGTTATTTCATGAAAACATGGGGGTCATTAGATACTGATATAGTTATCGGCACGGATATTGAGCCCTGACCTTCACCTGCACAGAAACGAATTATTGGTTTATTGCCTTATGTGTACAGTGCGCAAAGCGATCCCCACTCTTCTGCCGAAAGCTCAATATCCGTGCCGGTAACTATATTTCTAGACATTGGAATATAATGTGTAGAAAGCCATATTTAAAGATAATTAAGAGTAATTTCATGTGCAAATATAATCTAAGTGTGTCAGACATTTTGGGTCAAATGCCAAATGTATGAAATGTTAATTATGCTGATAACTATTTTTAACTATCAAGCAACTCATACAAATTGATAGGAAACACAATGTGTCACTAAAAGTAGGAACAACCTTTATTTCATATACCTAGTGTTTCTCAGAATTAATAATAGGATCATTAATAAATTGAGTTTGGTCTATACTGATGATATTTTGGATATAATATTACCAATGTGTGTGTAAATGAAATGGTGACCTTGGTACTGTATTAACAGCAACAATGCCAGCTATGTGGTAGACATGTAACATGTCATAATAACCCACTCCACATGTTTATAGTAAACAGCTGATAACAAAACATATTGCTGTTTTCTACCTACATTACATTAGATTTCTCCGTTTTTTTTTTGCATCAAATAGTGACACCAACCATCATTTATCATGATAGCCATCTCACACATGACGAAACCCAACATCTTGTTGTGCAATAGACACAATCTTACACAAAAATTGATTTTACAAATTCTTGTCATGTCACAACACTACCACACCAATATGTACGGAAATAAAATATTAAGAAAATTTTCTAATTACCATCACACTGCCACAAACACCAATTGTTTGGAGAATAAAATATGATCAGAGATCATAAATAGAACATAATAGCGTAGTAAACAAGCGTAACAAAGGAAAATATTAGAGACTCACGTTCTGTGATTCCTCCTCCAAAACAGCCATGGCTTCAAAATCGATGTTCATATTTGCGAATTCTAGCACATAACTCAATTAAAACACGAGTACAATATTATGCTATGACGATATGTGAAATAACAACAAGGAAATTAGATAATTTGTATCAAAAGTTGCTCTTCAAGGTATTGTTTACAAACTGGCAAGGTCATTTGACATATTTTGGTAAATAATATGGGTGCGTTCATTTTTTGTGTGGACTAGTGCAAAAGTCATTGACAATAGTAGAATAATCGACTAACAGTTTGACATAAACAAATAGTTTCCTGCAAATGTTGCCACACATCAAAAACAAATGTCAAAGTTTTTCGACCTCGCTAGTTTTTCTTTCTGTGATAAAAAAATCGTAGCTTAGCTTTTATGTTTTTTTCATTGAACTTGTGATGTGGCCTTATAAACTATAAACCATTTTGTCTGCATATTATTTTAGAATGTGTATAGAGTGCGGTGTAACTGAAGTGGTTTTGTATTTTTATGTGCGGTTAATGCATTAGTGTCATTGTGAGATCACGATGCGTATCGGTTTCGTGTTATATTGGTGCGTATTTGCTTTTCATCTGTGTAAAGCGGATGATGTGGAGAGGACAGAGACCAGGGATAGTGGCAGAAGGCAGCAGTGGGGCCCCGTGGTGCGCAGCGGGTCGTTTATGAGCGACTCCGCGGTCGCAGCATCAAACGAACAGAGTAAGTTCTGTCGACCCTGAATACGAGCATTTTTTCTGACTTCTCATGACACCTGTTGACGTCCTTCAGTCGAGTCATGCCTGAAACAATTCGTAATTACTAGAATACATGCCAATAATTCATTTGTATGCATTTGCTGTTAGAAAACTTGGTAATTTATAATCTAGTAGCAATTGGCGGCTTAATTTACATTTCGAGATATTCGAGATGTATTGAATGTATTTTGTTACTTGAATTCGACTTTTATGAGACAATGATATTTAATTTTAGTCCTACATCCGCTGATTATTTATTTATTTCAATGAAAAGTTATTAAGAACATTAAAAATTATTTCCAACACCAAAAGTTCTTAATATGCATTTGAACATTATAGCTCTTGATTCCATAATATTTTCTTGTTTTATACATAATGACTTGAATTTATGGCAATAAGACATTTCAAAGAAGTATTATTTTGAATCTTTAGACTGTTCTAGAACAATAAGACAAACAATTCTAAAACTTTATATGATAAAAAAAGCTGTGTCCAGCATTGACCCAATAAATAGGCCTTTGATAATATACTGCAAACTTATAATTAATTATTCACTCTATTTTTCATTGACATGTATCTAATATTTTTTGAACATTATAAAACGTAACAAAAACAGATAAAAAAATGTTTTATCACAATTATACCAAAAACATCAATCTCACCCATACTGTAACCATAAATTAAATAATTTAAGATCCTTGTCTATGTGTTTACATTACCAAATACAAGCCACGATTTTAAAGCAACAATTTGAACCTTAACCCTCAGTATTACAGTCTAATTTTCTCTAGCAGTTGTATGACAACACCAGATGTTTTCCGTAGACCGCTGGTATTGTACTTTTATTGTGCATACTTAATGTTAAGCAGTTTGGCAGTTATGGTGGACGCAAGAGTAATGCCTGACCACATGTTTGCGTGTTTAGGTCATAACATGAAATAAATGATTACAAATTGTCTTCTATGTTGTTGTCAGGTAGCTTAAAATGTAAGGTTTTTGAGAAAATTCTAGAATATAATTTCTCCTTAAGTTCCAACAGACCCCTTGTTTTATATGAACATATGACCTAGTTTTTTTTTATTACAATATAAATAAAGTAGTTATCTGTAAAGATATGTACTTTTAATAGAAATCACAGCTTTTTCGGTATGAGTGTACAAATTAATTACACAACCTGCAATTTTTGATACCAAAGCTGTGCAAAAAACTGTGTCTATATCAACATATATATACAGAAAGTGGGAAATTCCTCAATTACATTGTGACGTCTGATGTTTCTATATCATTCAGGTGCTAATGAGATTGGTCCACAGAATTTAAAATAGAAAAATTGTAGGTTTTCCTTGTTGACTTAATGACTTGACTGGGGTATTTTTTGATTTACGTAGAAAAAGAATTAGTGACATTACGCCTTCCTCAAATTAGAAATTAACACCTGTGTGTATTAATGTAATAATAAGTACTGAAAACTAAATAACATAACAGCTGTTTTTTCGTTAGATACAGACTGCACAATTGAAACAAGTTCAAAATTGAAATGTTACAAATTAATGAAATATTTTACTTGTAGCTAAACTTGGCTTCAATTAATAATTCACTTTTAATAAATCATATACAAATCTGTCCACTACTATAATACTCACCAAATATATAAATGTTTCACCAAAATGATATTGGGTAAAACATTCAATTGAAATAAAAGAGGATGAAATAAATAGACCAAAATATTTGTGGCTGACCAACTTATGAAATAAGGTATCGAGTTACTCAGACCACACAAACTGGCCATTACAAATAAAGATTCGCTATACAAATTGTCATTTGTTTTTATTTGCACACATTGCCATCTTAGGAAATCTATAATACGTCCCATAGATGTTCATGTAATGATCTGCAATGTTCAGGCTGCTCATTCAAAAATATCTTGTATCCATAGAACTATAGGTTAGTTTGTTACAGCCTTATATCATCCTACTGCTGGGCACAGGCCGCCTCTCACACGGAGAAGCAACTATAGAGATCTTATATATTAATATGTTTACGTTAAATACTGGTGATAAAGTTGACAAGAATCAGACAGTGATTTAAAGTATGATCTATGACAGGGAAAGTAGTTAAGGTTTTTATAATTTGCTTCAATGCAATCAACTTGAAGGAATAAACTCAAATTTATTTTTTTCACTAATAGTTTCATTTAATAAAATACAGCTGCAGTAATTACCCATGCCATTACCTAAATCCAGTCTGGAGCTTATTACTTTAATACTTTCATAATCTGGCCGCCAAAGGCAAACATCTATGTGGGCTTATCAGATTACATGCAAGTATCATTATTTGTTGAACCACATGAACTGTGAGATAAGGAGGAAAACATGGTATTAACAAAAGTTTTACCTTATTATGGTCAATTATTTTATAATTTTTAGGTGTTTCTGTGTTTTACAACATATTTATGAGTATAGTTTTAATCTCCTACTAGCTGATTCCCAGAGATCCACCTGCGTCCTGAGATAACTACTTCCCGCACCTGGATAGAAAGTAGCCTATATCCTTTCTCTGGGTTTACACTATCTGTGTATCAAATTACATTAAATCGTTTTAATAGTTTTGGCGTGAAGACAGACATAGTTACTTTCGCATTTATAACATTATTCAGTATCCAGCCAAATACATAAATCAGTTTAGTAGTCATCTGAAACTGTTTAGCACGTGAGACCAGACAGTTACCAACAGACATTGCATGAGTCATCAAAATACTCCGATATCAATGGCAGACGAACATCGGTCGATGCGTGTTTTCATCTTATTTTAGAACACAGCAGCGTACACGCGGTGCCATAGATTGTACCTGACTTACGAAATGATACGTAATAGTACCTAGGTGAAATTGCTTTGGCACTTCGAGTCGCTGGTAGAGATGTTGCTTTATGTATTTAGGCGATTATCACACTGCCCCGCATGATGCAGCGTAGTGCGTGGATGCGTTTTTTTCCGTTGTATGGAAATATCTCCGTTTGTATGGAAAACACGCATAGTCCAACACACTGAAAATGCATCCACGCGCGTTCATGCGGATCACGCACATACATGCGGAGAAAAACGCACCCCCGCGCGTAGGTGCGGGGCGAGACGCAAGGTATGGCACACTGAATCCCGCAGTGACGCGCGTGATTTTGAATGGGCGTGACGTGTATGTTTGAAAATGGAACTCGATGAGAGCCGCCGTGCGTGAATTAACAAAACGCAACTACGCGCGTGAGTGCGCGAAAAACCCGCACGAAGATGTAGATCTGCACTCCCGCAGGAACGCGCGTAGGTGCGTCGACACGCAAGATGCAGCGTGATGCGGGGCAGTGTGAAGATCCCCTTACTGTTAAGAAAGTATATGAGTCCATGACTATACTTGTAGGCCAAAAACAGCAATTGCCTATCTATTCCGTAAGAAGTAACTTGTTTAGTCAACATCAAATTCGAAAGGAAAAATCCCTCAATCTGGGACCATACCATGCATCACCTTAGAAGATCTGGTTTAAGGACTGGACATAAAATAAATTTTGACCAATCCAAAAGATAACAAAACAGCCTTTATCAAATAAAGAATAATCAATCTAAATAGAACAGACAGATAGTAGAACATTAATGACTCGATAATAAAAACAATCGACTATTAACCGCTTTAAAAAAAACATTTCCACGATCATCTTTATTTATTAATGCAGTTTGATATCTAATCGGGTATTCAATTAATTTTACAATGAATCGTCAAAGTTGGTCAGTGATATTTTTTTTACTTACAACTATTTCAAAGTTGAGTAGACCAATCAAATAGGCAGTCGCTCCTGCGAAAAAGTGTTTTAAATCACTTTTACCCAGCTGGTTAGGAGGTTGCCAAGGATAGGCAGGTGAAGGGAGACATCATGAGAAAATGAGCTCTTAAAAAGTTTGAAGTTACCATTGTGGCATGAGCAAGGGTGCTGATCATAAATGCATGCACAGACAAGTGGCAATTGTCTGTAAGAAGATGTGCTTGTATCCAATAGAGAGGATTATTTTGATGATGATGATCATCATGGATTTAATCCTTCTCCATGTGAGAGGAGGCCTGTGCCCAGCAGAGGGACGACAAAAAGGCTGATCATTCTCCGAGCCTTTTTCCAAAAAGGCTGATGACGATGATGAATTAATAAGTCAAGCCGTATAATGTTGTCACGATCTAAACTTTTATCGTATCGGAAGTATGTGGTTTGCTATCAGTAATTAAAGGTCGTATAAGTCTGCAATACGTCCTTACTCCTATTATTGAGTCATAGGCCATATCATGTATTAGCCATGAACTAGATAATGATAATGGCTTAATCCTAACGTACTTTTATGGATTGCACTTTGTAACGATTGTTTCAAGCAGGTGTTGCTTCAAGCATCAATTGCGGTCAGAACAGTAACGTAGTACCTACTTTTACAGAAAATGGCACATTAATCTTAAATGTATTTAAGCAAATGCGATTAATAAATCGATCTTTCCAGATTGAAGTTCATGATTAACACGAAGCTAGTATCGTTGAATATTCTGGCTCTGCGATCTGTTCATGTCTTTCAATAACCGTTTACAGATTCTCTAATGACTATCAATTAACGATCACTAATAGGTGGTTTCATGTTGCATCAGTACTTATCTAGTCCTATTGTTTTGATATCTTGTACTATACACTCCAAAATAGATTGTACAGAAAAGGCCACATTCATTTGTTTCTCTGCCCAACTCATTAGGAAGTGCGGGCGAAATTAATAATGTTTTAAGGGCGTTCACAAGCATGAACGTAAACATCTGTTGGCACCGAGCGACCGATTGCTTGATTAATTCCATTGCTAAATCAGTATCTACCGTCTACCCATTACGAGTTGCGACTGCGATGCTAATAGTACTTTTTCTGACGTATTTTCTGTGTACGACAGTTTTCGTTTATAGATTTTGGCTTGGATAAAACTTTCTTAGTCTTTTGGGGACTTTCCAGGTGTTCCTTGGAAGTGTAATGTGTTTTATTCATGTTTATTGTAGAAATGAAAGAGTGGGTGCGGAAAACTCTCGGGATTTTTATGCCGTCTCCAAATTAAGAGACTGCAATACACTTTTTTCGATAAGAAAAACAAAGTATGTACGTGGTTTATGATGCTGATTTATTGGTTTACAATGTATTAAAACATCTCTCTATGTTTATTTATTTCCAGTTCCGTTTTATTAAATCATGATTTGATTGTATCGCCTGAAATTGATCACGACGATACACAAATAATAAAATAAAAAAAAAAAACAATACACAAATAACTCGTATAGTTGCAGAATATTTGTTTCTGTTTTATGCAGATGGGTAATTATAGTAACTCGTTTTTTGGAAGCATTCATAACATTCATTTGCTTTCCACAAGATTTTACGGGTGTTACATGTATACGGTTCAAAGCTACGAACAATATTGTGGAACATGTTGGGACTGGGACACAAGAACATTAGGCATTTAATGCCAGTATGTACTTACATAATACAATATCTATATATTATCCATCAACATTATTATTCTAAATTATTGTGGCAGTTAAAGTAAAGTAGTTTTAATATAAAACAGAAACGTCAAACTTATAACACCGTGTGTATAACTCCTTATAAAACCCATAACACATATTTTTTCATCGGGAGTCAAAAAGTGGCGAAGCGTAGCCGTCTGGTTGATTGACTGGTAATTGATGCTTATAGTCGCAAAATTGTGAAGTCAACTGTAATATTTATTAAAGCATGTTACAGTTAATATATTTTTAAATAGCTAAGCACAGATATATTACCAAATAATTACTTCGTCTATTAGCTACTTCTAACAAAACAGGAGCAATAGGTATTGATTTTTTAATAAGACCAACTCTAAATACCTCTAGTACCTAAAAAACCATAACAAATGAATTAATTAATTTGTTTTTTATTCTTCAAGGTTAGTTTCATTAAATCTTTTGATTAGTTAGGTACTAATTACTTACATTACTTTTGCTTAAAATTGCAAGATTTTCAGCATGACCTTCACCTTCATATTTGTTTATGAACAGACTACAAATGGATAAGCTAAAATAGCTGCTAGCTTAATGATATAAACAAATACGTGTTTTTTTATATCCATGTAACAGGTTTTTCCTCATTTTTATCGCGTACAATCCATCGCTTATTATTGTACTTATTTACGTATCTGATCTATTGTTCATTTACTGAAATTGCATTAAATTCAGCTGGACTAGTCAATAAAAATAGATTGGTAGATAATAATATAATTGTGTAGCTTCTGTGGGCAAACCAATAAATAAATATTACATAGTAAAAAATCGTTTCCCCTTTCTCTATTATAGTTGTTGAGAAAGCGGAAACGATTTTGCATCGATATCGTGATGATCAGCAAGATTTTTTCGTAACAAATAAAGTTTTAAAATCAGTGACCGAACTCAATATGACCTGACCTTGACCAGACAAGTTTAACAGATACGTCATACATACAACCACACCTATTTGTAATGAATATATCGAAGACCATAATGGACTGAAACTCCATATGTTTATTCTCTATTCATATTTTTTGGGTCGCGGCCATTTCTTCCTTCTATTCGTTTTAATCAGACATCTTTATGCTATCCATATCTGTGCTAGTATGATAAAAACCGGCCAAGTGCGAGTCGGACTCGCGCACGAAGAGTTCCGTACTATTATTTATAAAACGTTCCATAATTTTAAAACATTCCATATTCTGTGAATATTTCAAGCATCTACCTGTTGCCGTTATCGATACCTATCGTGCAAAAAAACAGGTTTGTTGTGTGGGAGCCCCCCAAAATATTTATTTTATTCTAGTTTTCAGTATTTGTTGTTATAGCGGCAACAGAAATACATCATCTGTGAAAATTTCAACTCTCCAACTATCACGGTTCATGAGATACAACCTGGTGACAGACGGACGGACGGTCGGACAGAGGAGCGAAAACAATAGGGTTCTTAAAAAGGAAACTTTTTTTATTTAATTTTACCCTAAAGGCAAAACTACAGAACCTATTTGAAAAATGTCTTTCCCTGTTTGTAAGCTAACACTACGCAAGTAACATGGGCTATATTTTATCCCAGTACGTGAAGTAGATCCCACAGAAACCGGGTACTTCGGCATCAAATTCTTGATCTTCTAGCTCTATGAAAACCATATAATCATTAATATTTTAGTTAGTAAACACGATTTATTTAATGTTTAACCCCTAGCAACAGTAGTTTGACATTCTCCGCAACTGAGATGTACATATTGACGCACTTTGTTAGTAGGTAAATAATTGGTAATAAAAGGGCTCCACGTGTAACAATTATTATTGTTTTTTTAGTAGTTGTAATTTGAGCAGATCTTATGCTAATAAGGCGAGATGACGTCACCATCAAAGTGTAGAATGTCTTGCAGCAATTTAACTTTGCATACCTCGTTCGTCCGATCTGTCGAGAAGCTTTGCTGGTCCGAAGGTTGCTACTATTGTCAAAGTTAACTGGTGCGAACTATACGATGATATTCGTATGTAAGCGGGGAGGAATCTTACATCTATAGATTGGTTTCAACGAGTATGGTGTGAATTTACAATTACCTACCTACCTTAAAGTAGTTTCACAATCTCACGGCTACTTGGTTCGACTTGTTAATTTGTGGTTCTTAAATGACTGGCACGTTAAATGAAAAGCTCCTTTGTTATTAAGCGGCACCACGGTACGCGGTATTGGAGTTGCTTAGTCCTTATGACCTATTTGGTCGCATTTATTTGCTTCAGCACTCCAAACGGAGTGTGGTCGAAAGAATGAACAATTTAAAATAAGTACAATGCCTACTTGGATCCAATAACTACTCAGTGCACGTGGCGAAAGTTGCCTCCTGCCTGAAGGCGAGTCATTGTTCTAAGATAAAACTTGTGAGTCAGATTCATGCCTCGTGAACACTTTCTAAACAATATCAATGTTTGATGTAACTGTTCTTTATGTTCTTCCTCACAATGTTATTCTTCTTGGATACGAAGTTCATAAAATTGTAAGTTGTGTAAGTATTTGGGAGCGTTTGTTGACCAGATTCAGATGAAGAGACATTTTCTACGCGGTGAGTTCATTGATTGGACAAATCTGTACTATACTTAGATATAACATCGTAATTCTGAAGTTGTAGGCAAATGAATCAGAATCAGGCTCTCAAAACGAACACGCTCAAAATCGTTGATCATCCGCTGAAATGAATCCTATTTATAAATCATAATATTCCAGTGCAAACGTTTATTGTGTCGGTTTGTTGAACTCAGTACGTGTATTTGAATTGCCCACCTTGTTTATTTTATTAGCATAGCGGCTAGAATTGTGCCAAGTGATATGGATTCCTTGTTTACATCGGAGATGTTTCATTTTCTCGTAAATGTTAATGCGGTTATTGTATCTTTGTACGTGATTTATGGAGATGACGGCGATTTGCGAAAATTACCTGCTTAAAACTAAGACGAAGTCTGTGTGAATTTCTTTTTCTAATTTCGGATCATTCCATAATCTATACTAATATTATAAAGCTAAAGAGTTTGTTTGTTTGTTTGTTTGAACGCGCTAATCTCAGGAACTACTGGTCCGATTTGAAAATTTCTTTCAGTGTTAGATAGCCCATTTATCGAGGAAGGCTATAGGCTACTTTTTATCTCGGTACGGGAAGTAGTTCCCACGGGATGCGGGTGAAACCGCTGGCAGAAGCTAGTAAAAAATATAAAGAGATTCCGACGAATTTAGAACCTTCTCCGTTTTGGGAAGTCAGTTTTAGAATAAAAATAAACGGCCATACATGACATTGCTCTCGCCTCTCGTTTTCGGGCATCTATTTACGTTATTATTGTGTAAATAATAAGGACAAACCCACGATTAGATCTACTGTAAGTCAAGGAGGTCTTGTATATTTTAAACAAACGATGATCTTGTGCTGAAAAGGAAATGAGATGGTAATAATAATGGGCGACTGTGTTCTTACACATATAAAGTAGGCACCTATAGATCAGCGGTTCCCGAATTCTTTTGGCTTCGGAACCCTTTTCGTTTCACCATTTTTCGGCGGAACCTTAGCTTAAGTAAGAAGTAAACTAAAGACGTGAATACACTTAGGTACGGCTCGTGGCGCGTGGTAGCGCACCAAATGGTCATTTGGCTAGAGACATATTCAGTATACTCAGACGTAGCATGGCTATCTGCCACACGGGCCAGAAAACAATTTAGCCGCCCTTGACTTTGTGTATTATATGAATAGTTTTCAGTTTGAAGACTGACAAAGTAAACGCAAAAAAAGAAATAGATTGGGTTTGTTTGTATAGGTGCGAGGCGAGCGAGCGCGATATTTTTTTACTAAAAGAAGAAGTTCCA
Source organism: Helicoverpa assulta (assembly GCA_963856015.1). Lineage (NCBI taxonomy): Eukaryota > Metazoa > Arthropoda > Insecta > Lepidoptera > Noctuidae > Helicoverpa > Helicoverpa assulta. The sequence goes on from CAWLCW010000027.1 coordinate 8,133,035, forward strand.
AGCACCCGCTAGCATTGAAAGACATTCAGTGGCAGCCGGTATCGCGAGCGAAGCGAGCGCGATTTTTTTTTTTAGTTTAAATACCTACACAAAATAAACAAAACCACTCTAAATGAATAAGGTACAATATCCACACAAAAAGCAAATGCTAATGAATAAGCAGGTAGCGAAGAAAAGCGCTGTTGCTTTTTCTGAACCAGAAGAATAAAAAAAAATAAACATCAAATAACCTCGACGAAAGAGCGCGAAATTTTTTCAGTGTTGAATACTTGAGCAATTAAACGAACATAAAAGCATCACACGTAACATGGAGTCGCGAGCGAAGCGAGCGCGAAATTTTCGGATTCGCGGAGGTGCAAAAATTGGAAATAATGTCACACTTTGATTCATGGTAAAAATAGCCACTGGAAATACTCGTATGCCGTGTCATTTCACGTCCTGTCAAATGTATGAAAACGTATAATCCTGGCGATGAAATAAGCCCAAAAAATGCAGTGATCTTTGGCCGACTCGCTACCTACTTTTGCCGATTGCCGAAGACCTGGAGGTATTACGTTAATCTACAATTTGTTAAAAACGCAATTAAATTATCTGCTGCCGTGGCCTTCCCCCGCCACTTGTCGCGAAAGTACGAGACTTACACTCCCGAGTGGTACCCACCTACATGGTGCCTAAATTGAATTTTGGAATGCAATATTTAAAACAATTTTATTGAAAATGAATAATAATTTAATATTGTCAAAAGTGAAACGATTTACCATATGGAAATCTTGAATTTTCCACGGAACCCCTGAGGGCCTGTCACGGAACCTTAGGGTTCCGCGGAACCCCATTTGGGAACCGCTGCTATAGATACTTACACAGTTATATCGACGTTGATATGCGATTGTTTATTTGGCTATAGTAAAGACCCTGCATATTATCATGGGTCAGTGGGTCGTCTTATGGGAACGCTTTTGCATTTTGCATTGACTATTCGTAATATAGGGTCATCAGAATGACGAAAATGTGTATATCATAACGATATAATGTGATGTAATCTGATACTACGAAATCCTTTCATTGTTGATAATCTGCTAAAATGAGTCGATAGGTGAATGACATTCAGTTAACGTAGATTATCCTTGCCACTTACAAAAGAGGCACGAAGGTCATCTATACTTAGATACAGACCACACAAGAAAACATGAATTTTAATTAGAGACATAAATAAATGTAACTGTGTTTCCATGCAGATATGAAGCTGAAAGTCAGTTAGAGAATACTCGTCGCGTCAATATGGTAATGATCGTAAATCAGACACGTACTAAGTAACAGTAAATAAACAATCTATGAAAATGGATATCCATTAAATCATTCACGTTTATGAGACTGCTAGTTTACTTGATAGAGATTAAAGATCGTCAGAATCGCATCAAGAATAGATAAAGTTCAAGACTTCAATAAATTCTATATATCGCTCAGATATTACAGTTGCTTATCATTGTGTTTATGAATCTATTAACGACGATACATAGCTCCATTTAGCCTGTCTTTCACCACCCAATTGAAAACGTCACGGTATGTGACCTGATTGATAGTATTGTGCTTTATCATATTGATGACTAGCTTCTGCCAGCGGTTTCACCCGCACCCCGTGGGAACTTCTGCACGAACCCTGATAAAAAGTAGCCTATGTATTTCCTCGATAAACGAGCTATCTAACACTGAAATAATTTTTCAAATCGGACCAGTGGTTTCTGAGATTAGCGCGTTAAAAACTTCTTTATAATATGTTTTAAGCATAAAATAGATGAAGTCAGAAGTTTCATAAACAATAGTAAGCCGCTTCGGCTTCTTTAAGATTAATCTTGGCCTACTGGAAATCTCACCAGGGTTTCGGACACGTCCATCTGATATGGGCTTCAATTTCGACAAGATTGTCTTAATCCTTTTTAATTGGATGTAGCCGCCTTATATTTGGAGCATGGCTTAGCAGTGAAGCCACGAAGTACGGGCAAACGGCTGTTAGTCTATTGCTTACGTAGTTTTTCTAACTATCATAGCTTGTGTAGAATATATGTATGTATTCTCTTGTCCTGTATTTTTTTTTCTCTCAAGCGCTTCTGTTGATTATAACTTGCCAACCTCAACTGCAACAGATGCAACCTAGATTCTCTTTACAGACATATTGCAGTAAAAACGTACAGTCAATGTCTCAATATCTTTTGTTATTTATTATGACGAACCTCTCTTGGTACCAGTATGGTCCTTATGACCCACACAATAGAGTCCTTAGATGCCATGGATACCTCAAGAGTTTAATGAGTGTAAAATATTTTAATGCATGTATTTAGATTCGCTTCTTATTTTGTGTAAAGCAGTTAAAGTTTTATGACTATTAGGTACCGTTCTTAACGTAGCGTAACAATTTTTGCTTGTAGTACATGTTGTTAAGCGTAGTTTTTATATTTTGCATAGCCACTTGAAAAGACGGAGAATTCTTATCTTATCATTAAACCCAGAATGTTCTTCAAATCGATCAAACATTTTCAGGCATTTCGGACAGTAGCATAAAAACTTGCAAAACTTCATTAAAGCCATTTATTCCACTCTCCACCTCTAAGAACATTGAAGAGAAAAAACCGAATTCTATGCATAGAACTTTCTAGAACTGCATATTAGCTTGTACGATTGGAATTTCCCTAACGGTGACTACATTTTAAATCCTTTCCTATTGCTTACAATTGAGTGTTTGCACAAGATCTGTTTGCGTCACAACATCAATTGATCTTAATAAAAGGGGAGTTAAATGGCTGGATGCGTTGCTTTGTTGGACATCGCTAGTAGAATTGATTGCTTCATTCACGTCTTCTGTTGTTATGACATCGTGATATGTAAATTGTTTTTATACTGAGATGCAGGGGATCACATTTTTGTTACGGTAGTCTTCGTTTTTAGAGTAGGCATCGCACGTACATAAAGCAATTTCAATATTTGAATACTATGCAGCAGATTTTGATGTTATAATCGAATCTTCTAATTTAACTCCTAACCATTAAGAGTTAATTTGATTCGATGGTTGCTGTCATTGCTGTTAAGAAATTCTTGGAAATGTATTTTTAACCTCAGATTTTCTGAAGCAATCCTCGGTGGTTGGACTTTGATAAATACACCGATCGATAAAAAGCTAACAAAAGAGCCTTGTTTTGGGTTTTTACATTGAGTATGATTTCGCATTTTCCTGGTCTTCTCCAAATTACTGTGACTAGAATTTTAACCTCGGTCGGCCTCATAAGCTCCAAGGTTTGTTTAGATTTTCGTGTCAACTTAGCGGAAAATGTTAAATTCCAATTTTGTTAACTCCCAATGTTACAAAGGTCAATAGGTAATTCGTTTTTTTATATGTTTTGATATATTTGTAATAGCAAAAAACCTTCCTCTAATACCTTAAAGATTACGTGTTGTTAGGAAGATACTAAAGTAGACATCTCTATACTCGTGTTACTAACATAACATGACAAAGATGTTCTTAGTGAGAAAACGTTGTTTGTTTTACTTCAGTAGTAATCTCAGCTATAAAGTCATCATTAACGGCTTAACAACTTTGAATCTGCTTCTGTTAAAACAATGCTAATGTTAATGGTAGATTTAACGGCCGGTCATGTACTTGTAAGTGGCCGAAGTGCTAGTTAAACGGAGATGACGTAATGACGTTAAAATAAGTACTAACTGTTTAGGTAAGTACGATGTGTGTGCTTAGCGCCTTGTATGTACAAGGCATATTTGTTCTAGCTTTGGTTTGATTCAGAGCACGAATAGCGTGCCTGAGAGAAACAGGAGGGTCTTACCTTACAGAAAGACAATATGGAAATAAGATGAAAAAAGTAAGAATTATAACACTGTTTAACGACATTCAAGTTCATCATGTGGAAATGTTATAATCTATACTAATATTATAAAGAGGAAAACTTTATTTGTTTGTTTGTTTGGTTGTAATGAATAGGCTCAAAAACTACTGGACAGTTTTTAAAAATTCTTTCACCATTCGAAAGCTACATTATCCACGAGTAACATAGGCTATATTTTATCCCGGTATGGGCAGTAGTTACCACGGGACGCGGGTGAAACCGCGGGAAAACGGCTAGTGAATTAATAAACCGACACCAGTCTGTAATGTAATCCAAATGAAATATATTCCGAATTTCCGGAATCAAATGTCATGGGCATTGGGTGTGATATATGATTTATGTATTAGTATTTTCTACCGACCGTAGCTGATTGATGAATAAAAAGTATATTCTATGCTTGTTTCGTCTCAGCGTTAAATGAAACAGGAACCTTTGAACCAAGAAAGACCCTTTCACCATTTTCGCTTATAAGGTTTCCTGTCCTACTAACACGGTCCAGTTTACGTAAGAAACACCTAAGCTCGTTAATAAGCAGCTGTTACGACAGCCGTGATGGGAAGTAGAGTGGACTATTCTTAGCCGAACCACGTGGTGCCATCAAATCGTTGATTGACGCCTAATAGTACAAGATGATGAGAAATAAATGATCCGAATCGCTTCCATTGATGTTGACGGAAACATTTATTACAGCTTTATTATAATACGTAGTTGTAATACGATTACTGAATTGATTAAGTGTCTGGTCGTGTATTTTAATTTCACGATATTTGAATTAATTTGAGTTTCTTTCATTAACATCTGATCGTTTCAGAATGGAGCTCGACTGTATTTTCGGTTGTTTATTTTTTAGAATGATTTAAGTTTCCAAAAAAAGTTTTCTTGATTTTCGATTTTGTCACTCTCATGTCTAGAAATAGGACTAATATTTTAATTTTCTTATCATCAGTATTATAGACTAACGTGTCTGTTAGTCAGTCATTGAACTTAAGACCTACTTTTCCATGTCAAAAATTATCTACTTTATTATTATTTAATAAATAAATTTAATTAAACCTAGTAAATACGATCCAGTTGTTATTTCGTTCCTAGTATTACCACATTCAGGCCGATCAAATAGTTCGTGTTTTATCGCGTTCACTGTTTGGCGATGAAGCCATTGCTTGCGACCCCGGATGGCTCTGGTCTAGATAATTGAATAAGCGTAACCTACGCGTTGACTGATAAAAAGGCTATATTTAAACATGTTTCCTTTTTTATTGCTACTGAATTAAACTTTGTTCTATTTGGTTTGATATTAAAATTCCATCGGCCAAAATTCCATCCAAATTTTGGCTGTTTTTGCCCCTTTTAATTCGTTTAGTACGTCAACTACGATCACTCGATTCATTTTCTCTGCAGCTCAATTTTGCATAGCAACCATTCTGTATCGAGTCTAAAAAGAGGATTATTATTCATACTTTATGACCATACCTTGGAAACGACTGGTTTCGGGTCAAAGTCACCATCTTCGAAGTAATTATTTTTTCTCACAGGTACAGGTCTGATGTACTCGCTTTACATTGCTTGTTTCAACTACATGCTCTTTTTGTTCAGTTTATTACTACTGGTTAATCTTTTTATCCCACTATGGTGTCTAACGTGTTTATAATATCACGGTTTTCGCCATAGTCGCTCGAGCATTTAAACTGAATGGTTCAAATTATTCACGGCAAGCTTATTATATATCGTAGCGAAATGATCGTTAGGTAGTATATTGTTATCTAAGCCCTCACGGCACATTTATGACTCTATAACTGTATCACAATTATTATTTCATCTGTGCTTAATCTGCACATGTTATATTTATCATTATTTGAATGCATATTTCTATCAAAACGTAAAGCAAATCGGGTGTCTTGTGACTTTTGGCAAGCCAAAAAAAGCTTACCATCGTGTTTCTCAAAGTCTTCTTTATTAATTCAGCAGATGACGTTGACCTAAGTATATACTGGTTATCCTTAATTGTAATTGTTGCCTAACAACCAATTCTTTGTCGTCAACGATCTACTTTCTTGTTTGCTTTTCGTGCGATACCTAAAATGCTAGTAGAAAAGTTTCAGGACTTGCAAGAGTTCAATGTTATTTAAAACTTCTATACTTATTTAGTATCACTGTCTGCTATTTTGTTGATAAGAATAGTTTTATTATTCCAATAGTCTCTAACATATTTACTTTAATTTTATATCATCTTATTTTTTCTAGATAAGTTAAATCAGTACCTATGTCGGTAAACATTCTTTTGTATAGTATCCCAATAAATAATCAAATAGCAATTAGTAAATAGTTTCTTAAATTAACCCACATACTAATAGTTCTATGCATCAAATTCTAATGCTCTTGTAGGAATATTTATGTAAATAACAAAACATTCCGGAAACAGAAATTCTGGGGGCGTTGATCTTACTAAAGAAATTGTACTTTCTTGTCCCAATATTATTGCAAGATTCGTTTTGAAAAAGATAATGATGTTTGTGTCACCAGCGTAGGTTTTTGAAAATATATAATTAACTATTAAGGATATGACGCTCATTAAAAATGTGTATCAGTTGGTGAACACCAAAAACGTCGTCGTCTCCTTGTCAGCCGAAATACGTCCACTGCTGGGCAAAGGTCTGCCCTAAGGTTCCCCACTTTTCTCGATCTTCAGCAACCCGCATCCACTGCTTCCCAAAGCCCGGCTGCTACACCAAATTTGACTCGCTATTTTAGGTTAAAAACCACCCTTTATACAATTTTATACTTTTTTACTTTACACTTTTGATTTAGTATAAATACTTGCACAGATTGTAGTCTAGCACGCATTATAATGATGTCATTGATTACCTGTACACCTCAGATTTCTTATATTGTCTGATCATTATTTACATACCTAATTTTAGTGCTTACCCTGCCAGAACATTCGATGGGTGATTTGGGAAATACCTTGCAAACATCGTTTGCAGTTCGTTCGATCCGGAATATGAGGTCGTTGGCCAGACGTAATGGTCAATGCATAGGAATTTAGTTATTGAACTTGAATATCTATTTGATTGTATTGATAGATATCGATTAATTAGTATCGGTATTATGTTGTGCTTTCAATTTTGTTTTTATCTGTATCTTTAGAAAATTATACTTCTTTATTGATTACTAGCTTTTGCCCGCGACTTCGTTCGTGTGGAGTAATGACTTCCGACAGTAATGATTTGACCAAAAGATGGCGCTATATGTCCGGAATAAATTTTATTTTTATATTTTTTGTAATAAAAACTATCCTATGTCCTTTCTAAAGTTCCAACCTTCGTCTGTACCAAATTTCACACAAATCGGTTCAGGAGTTTAAGCGTGAAGAAAAGACAGACAGACAGAGTTACTTTCGCATTTATAATATTAGTAGGGATTAGTAGGGATATGCCAGTTTATTTAAAACTCTAATGCCCATTTTCACCAACAATCTCTTAATCTAAGTGCCACTTAGAATAAGGGCTCTCCCAATTTTGACATAAATAACTATGGATAAGGGATACCTAAACTTTGGTGAAAACGAAATTCTTATTAAGTGTTCCGTAAATGCTCTTAGGGGATCCCTTAATTTAGGTATTTGTTGGTGAAAATGGGCATAAGACACTATGGGAGACTCATTCAATTCGCTAGATACTGCTTCATACATTGTAATCTTCAGCAACATTTAAATACAGGAAATATTCTAGAGAATAGGCCACCTCGTTTATTGTTACGTTATGTAAATATCTAACTTTTCCTTGACAATACGTAGACTATTATTTTATCTACAAAGGCTGATCTTGTCACGTCTTCACGTGTCCTGTTAGAGAAGTTTTATGTTTTCCATCATTACAGGCTTTAATTTGACCACCGATTTTCTGACGAAATAAAACTTCTAAGAAACTATGGCTTTACCAACCAAAATAATCACAAAACATCTAAAAGCAATCTTTCAAAAACCCATTTCAATGATTTCTATCGTCTATCTTCTGCTAGAACATTCACAGCTTTCTAACAGTTCCGTATATTTGTTTCCAGTTCTGTTCGAGGCTTGCCACAATGAGCCCGCGTGCCTGCAGGATCGTGCCGGCCTCGAAGCCATCACGCAGCTGCACAGGCAGCTCGATGATGATGCCAACGGAAACGTAGACCTTAGCGAGAGTGATGATGTAAGTTCACTTGGTTTGAATGCCGATTGCAATAACCTATCCATCTTTTAAATAAAACTACTCTTTCGACACGAGTCTACCCGTGACCAAGGATGCTGTAAAAGATCCGAAACGTCGGGATTAAATAATGTTATTAACATTAGCCGCGAGTAAATCCGTAAAAGTAGTTTTATTTATATGTCTTATATTCGCGTTAATATAATGTGAATTGGGCTTCTATTATGGAAGAAAGGACCTGCCTTCTACTTGATTAGGTAGATGCTGGTCTGTGGTCCTAGAATAGGGATAGTAATATTAATTCGTTTCAAAGTTCACTGTACGGAGATAAGGATATAGGTAGGTACCTACTTACCTTTCGCACCGATGAAAGATCAGATGCCAGGTGGAACCTGTAAAACAGTTTGCCAATAACTTCTGACTGTACTCTAAATGCTTCTACCTGAAAAGTTCTCTAATACAAATAAATGATGTTAGTTTGGCTTTTGGTCGGAGCACCAAAAAAATTTTAGAACATAAACAGACCACCGATGAAAACAGTAATACAGCTTTGTGCATTGATAAGACTATCTATACTGTTACTATGTGGTACAGTTCTCACCAAATTTTTTGTCATCACGGGAGAATTGGAATAAGCCGGCAGAAGTGTGATTGGTGTCAAAAAGTCGTGGTGGCCTAGTGGGTAAAGAACCAACCTCAACGACGAGTGCGTGGGTTCGATTCTAGGTCAGGCAAGCACCAATGCAACTTTTGTATGAACTTTCTAAGTAAATCTTGAACACCAATGACTGAGTTTCGGATGGCACGTTAAACTGTAGGTCCCGGCTGTCAATTAACATCCTTGGCAGTCGTTACGGGTAGTCAGAAGCCAGTAAGTCTGACGCCAGTCTAACCAAGGGCTATCGGGTTGCCTGGGTTAACTGGGTTGAGGTAGTCAGATAGGCAGTCGCTCCTTTAAAAACACTGGTACTCAGCAGAATCCGGTTAGATTGGAAGCCGACCCCAACATAGTTGGGAAAAGGCTCGGGAGATGTTGAGAGGTGTGATTGGTGTATAGGCCGCGTAAAGTCCATTTTACGATAGAAGTCCCGCGGAAAATTGTAGACCCATATATTTTTGTATGTATTTACTGAGCTATCGCATAGACACTAGCGCTGCGTCTGCGGGACTTCTTTCGTGAAACGATCTTTACTTGTGCTCTGATTTTAGCTGTGGATCACCATTGAGTTTTCTTAGAAACTTAACTCTAGACTTTAACCAAGATTTGTCTCATTTCCAGTTCCTCCGTGAGGAGTTGCAGTACGACAGCGGGTACGAGAAGCGTCAGCGTGCCTTCCACCACAATGATGATATGCACATCTCTGTTAAGGAGCTTTGGGAAGCTTGGCTACGATCTGAGGTCAGTAAGACATTCCTGCAGTGTCTAAATTGGAATAGGTTGAACCTGTAGGGTTTGAAAAAGTCAAGAATTGAGCAGATGGTTTTAATACCAAGATGAGATGTTTCCCGCTGTTTCACGACCGCACCGTGGAACTACTTCACAAACCTAGAGAAAAAGTTGTAATGTTATTCTGATGTATTACTGACAAGTTTCATATAAATCCGTGAAATTATAGATAATATACATAATGTTATAGTTCAAACATTTTTTTATTCTGGAAAGGCTTACAGTCTAATAACACGAAAAGATAGTAACAATAGTTTAACACATTGCTAATAACAAGCCCCCACATATAGGATACTGCAACACTTGAACACTTTTATGGTTTAGAAATTGAAATCTCAGCTCAAAGCTATCCAGCATGCTAATATTTTTTTCAATGTTTTATTTCAGGTGCACAACTGGACAGTAGAACAGACTGTGGAATGGCTGTCGCAGTCCGTAGACCTGCCTCAATACAAGACCTTGTTTCTGCAGCACAAAGTCACTGGAGCTACCTTGCCTAGGTAATAACCATGGAAAACAAAATTACTAACGGAGATGCTATAACAGAAAATCTCCTAAAAAAGTAGCACGCCGAAATGCGAGTGTTCAGGGGGCGAGGAACGTTACAATCTCTGCCCTTATAGTCCTTCTTTAGACCCCGCCCATTTTTTGTAAAACCAAATATTGTTGATGTCTCAAAGAACCTTAACGTCTCGTTATTTACTTGTAACTTATAGTTTTGGTCATACCGCCGTAGATATTTGTCCTACAAAAAGGCGTCTGACCTACCTGCCTTATGACATCTCCGCTCATCTTTAAAAAAACCGCAAACCTTAGAGACCTCGGTGGAATTATCTAATAATCCGAGGCCGAATCCTAAAGCACCACTAATTGTAAAGGCAACTCAAATCATGCTGTGCAGAGTTGTCACAATATCATCTGCGTAGCATTTTGCCAACTATGTTGGGATCCGCTTCCAGTGTAACTGGATGCAGCTGAGTACCAGTCGTTGAGATGGAGCGTCTGCTATCTGAACTCCACAATCCAGTGGCCCAGACAACCCGATTCCCTTTGGTAAGACTGGTCGTCAGACTTTCTGGCATTTGACTACCCGTATTCTATCCCTGGCACATTAACGTGTTCTGCCTCAGAAATATTAAAAAAATCATTTTTGCATTTTGTTTATTTGATATAAACTTTAATCAGCCATAACTCAGTGTCGAAAATTCGATCAAGCAATATTTATTCGCTTATCAATACCTATTGAGTCAGAGTACTGGAGTGCCGTTCGTGAAACTATGCACTTGAAACAAATCTCTCTCGAGTGCTTGACGATACTAATATCAGAATCTAAGCGTCTACCTATAAACCATACAGGCTTATACACCGTGACTTTTTAGTCGTCTTACAACGGCAGCCTACTTAATGTATCCAATGACTAGTAAACGTTCATATATAAAAAAAAAATATTTATGAGATTTGAATAATTTAAAAATAAAAATTAATTCATTATTATGATGCATGACGTAGATTATAAGAACACCCTGTTGTGAGCGCTGCCCGAATCTTGTATCAATGGAGCGCGGCGCGTTGGGAAAGTACCTACTTTCTACCGTTTGATACGTAAACATTTTGTTTTCAGTATTTTTCTTTGCACCTATTATCTTAATAAAGTAAGGCTATAAAATTAATAATCGTGTCTAGTGGTATTTTATGTCGGATAGATTGAGTGGACCACCTTTGTAAGACGACTAAAAAGTCACGGTGTATATATTACTAGCTTTCCGCCCGCGGTTTCACCCGCGTCCCGCCGCGGTTTCACCCGCGTCCCGAGATAACTGCTTCCCGTAGCCGGATGGTGGCAAAAACTATCCTATGTCCTTCTCCTGGCTCTAAACTACCTCCCTGCCAATTTTCAGCTAAATCGGTTCAGCCGTTCTTGAGTTATAAGTGGAGTAACTAACACGACTTTCTTTTATAAATATAGATTTATAATGTCCCACTGCTGGGCAAAGGCCTCCCCATCTTGCTTCCACACTTCGCGATCTTTCGACCGAGTCCACCAGTCTCGAAGATAGGCGTCTAGCTCGTCACGCCATCTCTTCCGGTGCCTATCCCGCCTGCGGCGTCCATTCTGAGGTGTCCACTGGGCGAGTAGTGGCCCATCTTTCTGGATGCATATATAACTTGTATATAACGCTATTTAAAATAATATGTACTGATAAATGAAATCGATCAATCATAAAATTAAGCTACGCTTGGTACGGTCAGTCCTTTGGTGACTATCTTGCGTGACGAATTTCCCCGTGTTTCAGAAGCCATTAAATTAGTTGGTCCAGGCTATCGTTTGAACATTTGACAGTCGTTACGTCGAGAAGCTAAGTTTGACAACCAGTCTTACCAATGAAATCAGGATACCCGAGAAACTAGGTTTAGGAGGACATTGGCTCCAAAACACTGGTACTCAGCTGCATCAGACTTGAAGCCGAACCCAACATAATTGGGAAAAGGCTAGGCAGGATTTAGAATGGATGTATTAGCTTATTCGAGACCTATGAAGTACTAATTATTATTAGTCCTTAAAATACTAATTTTATTAGTACTTCATCGGACTAATAATTAGTAACTAATATATGTATTGTTTTATTCAACAGATTGGCAGTAAACAACATGCAGTATCTTAGCAACGTGTTGGGCATCAAAGACCCTATCCACAAACAGAAGTTGGCACTCAAAGCAATGGATGTCGTCCTCTTCGGACCCCCTAAAGGTAATGTGCAATTCTTGGATATTCGTATACTGAGAGAAAAAAAAATTAATAGCTTCCGCTCCGGTTTTACCCGGGTATCATGGGATCCGCCCATCCGGATAAAGGTAGCGTAGCCTTCCTCGATAACATTAACGATAATAATCCAACATTGAAAGGTTTTTGCAAATCGGTCCAGTAGTTCCTGAGATTAGTGTGTTCAAATAAACAAACATTTCAATTTGTAAACATCCTTCATTATTAGAAAGCTATGGTATCCCCGAGTAACACAAACTAGAGGTATTTTGTCTGAGTACGGAGAGCCGTTCCCCCGAGACGCGAGTGAAGCCGTAGGGAAACAGCTAGTTATGTATATTTTAACACTGAATGTTGACAGCCTTTTTCGCTTTCTATATCTATCTACTACATGCACCAAGGTACGTGATCACTTTAGCTAGGGTCACTTGAAAGTCTATGCTAGATTCGATATGTAATCACAACAGCTCTAATTTACATACTTACTTACCTACATATGTCAACACAAAAAGTGCCTTTCTGTGTTGCCACACCTGTTAATCTTCTGAAGTCGTTAGAGTGTAAAACTTCATATTGTTTGAACACGGAATTATAATTCTAGCCCTCATGTAAATTAGCTACCTAATTAGACAAGTATTGCACTGAGATTTTTTTACACCGAAGAGGATATTACAAAATCTTAAACGAGTCTGTGGGTGCATTAAGACCAAACAAACTACTAGAGAAGCTAGAAATACATTCAGATAGAGATCAACGAAAAAAGTATCTGCGTATGTTTACATCAAAATAATTTGTTGATATTAATTAATAGAAATAGCGAAGATGAATAAACCAGCATTTTATCATTCTGAAAAGATTCATACAAGAAATTATTTTGATGTAAACATACGCATATGTATGAAAAAAAATTGGTGGCAATGTAAATGTACCATGACAACGTTCCATATTCAAGGAAACTTTCCAATGTCAACTCAAGGTCACATGTTCATCCAAGGCCTGCCGGGGCTGCGGGTTGTTCGAAAGAGATACCGCGGCCCTGGTACATAAAAGGCCTATGACGGAACACGACGGTTTTTAGTCAGTAAGAGTGACACTCCCTCACCGCTGCTAACCCACAGCGGAAGGGGTCATTTGATGATTTTTGACGTCGGTTAAAAAAAAAAATCAGAGGCCTGATGGATTTAAGAAGGTCACGAAAGTCGTCTTTGGTCCTCGTGGCCCCTCTCAAAGGCAGAAGACGGCACAAAAGCTGAGGTTTTTAGTGGGTGCAAACCCCACATAACCTCACCGTCTCCCCGGGCGGTGTGTGTATGCGTCAGGCATTTTCCTCAGCTGAAACAAAAAAAAAAAAAGGCGGATTTAAGAAAACTGACACCAATGCTTGCTAGTTGATAACCTGCGGCTTACTCGATAAGAAGAAGATTGTTCCATTGCTGGGCACAGACCTCCTCTCACACTGAAAGGAATTTCGAGTGTTATTCACCACGTTTGCTTAACAAGGATTGGTGATTTCAGACAGTATAGTCCAGAGTACATCGAGACGTTTTCCTTCATCTTTATTCAGTCATCGGTGTCCAAGATACACTTCGAAAGTACAAATAACTTGGAAAAGCTCATTGGTACTTGCCTGACCTGGAGTAGAACAGATCGAACACTCATACTTGGCTAGTTAAAGCAAACCACCAGAAAACCGAGACTTTTTACCACCACCAGATGTTTCAACCGATACTAAGACCTCAGTTGCACCATCTATATAGATAACGTATAAAAAAGGTTACTTAGGGTCCGTTCAGATAGACCGGGTCGGAGAGCATCGGCGCACATTTTTCTTTTCACACAGACCGGAGCCGATCGGCTGCGCGAGCATTAAAGAGGATGTAAACAGAGCCAAACGTCAAAAAAAAATACACGATCGGAGCCAGTCGGCTCCTTTTATTATTTCACACCGAGCGCATTCGAGCATTCTCAATGAAAAAGCAGTGCGTATGCAAAAATAAACCTTACTTCAAATACTAAGTACTCAATTTTCAACGTGTTAAGAATTTGCTCTGCTCTCCGACCCGGTCTATCTGAACGGACCCTTAAGTTGAAAATTAGAGGAGATAGCATAGACCCCAAAGGAGGACATATGATAGTTTATGTCACCATCCGGCTACGGGAAGCAGTTATCTCGGGACGCGGGTGAAACCGCGGGTGGAAGTTTAACTATAACGATAACCAAACCATGACCGTATACTTGCCGCCCACTGGTCAAATCGATGATTAATTGATAATTGAACTGAAAATGTGTAAAATGATGCAACTCATCCTAAGAAAATCAAAAACATAATTAGGACTCGACACGCTCCTTTAATAATGTTTACAAGTAAACCGGTTAAGTATATCTTATCTCAGACATCGCTAAAACTAGATATAATGGGAACCGGTTGTACTAGTAGCCTCCTCTTATTTATTTCATTTGTAAGTACTTAAACCCGTTGAGCTTGACTTATATTACGTTGTATACATGGTTTATACTAGTTATGTACCCTGGTTTCGCCTTACTGTGATTTCTGAGCAATATATCGGCCTTCACATTCTTTTTTGCTTGGGTACTTAGCATGTGAAATCATCAAATGTCCCTTACTCTGCACCCGCAGCGTAAGGGACATTTGATGTGCAGACCAAGGGAGTGTCAGACTTTCACTGACTAACACCCAAAGTGTTCTCTCTGGAGCTTTCGAGGTAACTCTTTCGAACAACCTAGCAGTCCCTGTACATAAAAAGCCTGACAACACTCGACTAGGAAGGAACCTCAAAAATAATAAGAGAAAACTTAACCTTGTATACCTTCATTCGTAGTACTGAGAAAAGTCCCGCCAAGTTTTATATAGAACCATCGTAAATTCGGCGGAGCATTCATATAATTTAATTATACGTAATCATATTCAAAATCAATGACTCATCGCAAGCCTGTTTACTATTTTGCCCAATGTGGCAACATATTTTGTCTCGTTTTTCTACTTTAAACATTCATCTTTAATTAACAGTTACGCGTATAGAGGCTTATTCAAACGCGCAGTTGATACTTGCTTGAACCTATTCAGTACTCTTTTGACAATTTTAAGCGTAGGAAGCAGTTTTTTTACCGTCATATTAACTTGAGCCACTTAATTCTAGAAACGACGGAATCATAAAAACAAAATTAATATTTAGCCAGACAGTGTTTGTACAACAAAATGTTTTTCCACTTCGAGATTTTTTTACTGGCAATGATTCTGCTTAATGGTTTTTTAATGGTGAAAAAGCAAAAGAATGATCGCATATAATAGCTAGTTTGTACTATGATACAGAGTTTAATTTTGGATATGACAGATATACGAATTCATTCGCATGTGGGCTTAGGTACGTTATTTGCTAATTACACAATAAAGCTTGGAATCTTGAACCTTTTCGATAGTACTCGATTAGTATTAGAAAACGATTTAACAAGTCCCACATATAGATCTAAAGAGGGTTAACTCAAAAAAAAAAACTTTTAGAGAAGACGAAAAACCTTCCTTGTGTGTTGCAGAAGTGCTCTGTATAAAAAAAATGCTAAAAACTATGTCTCATCTTCACCTCATTCTGACTGTAA
Source organism: Helicoverpa assulta (assembly GCA_963856015.1). NCBI lineage: Eukaryota > Metazoa > Arthropoda > Insecta > Lepidoptera > Noctuidae > Helicoverpa > Helicoverpa assulta. The sequence goes on from CAWLCW010000027.1 coordinate 8,148,936, forward strand.
CAAAATATACAGCGAACTAAATAGTTTCACTCAGGTCCAAGGGACATAATATTATGATAAAGGGCGGCATACTAGCATGCTGAGTCACGAAATATGTGGTTCAATTCTCACCGAGTGTAATACGCTCTTCATCATGAAATACAACACCTGCACAAAAGATAATCTTTGAACACACAAGGTGGAGATATATTTAATTCATCATTCTTCTACTTCATTCTTCTTCATTTTATTTTGGGCCTTTGTAGCGTGTCAGCTTATTTTTCTTCCACAGTCCTTAATTTGACCAAACAAACAATAGTTCAATGATCCAATCATGGACTACAGCCACATAAAAAATTACAGTTCGAAATACAAACCTCACAGACCCATACCATTAATAAATCCACCATAAAAATAAATGAGATCTCACCACTGGCTCGTTGAAGGTCAGGCATAGAGCATAGTGCAAAAAACGTTTCATTATGTGCCCGATAATAGATCTGCGGCTATTGTTATGGTACTGATAAGGTTTGGTTCATACGTGACGATTGGTCTCGTGTCTGATCGCAAGAGTATTTGGATGTTCAAAATGGATATGAGATTCATTTATCATCATCATTCTGCCGCCCTTATCCCAATTTCATTTGGGGTTGTCGCAGTGTGTCTGTGTTCTTTTTTTTTCTTCTCCGTCTGAAATTTCTTTGATCGTCAAGGATTTTATTGCATAAGCTACCTCGAAGTATGTTCATCATCGTATTTAATTTTCATTCAGAGAGAATGAGCACCAGGACTATCCTTTGCCATTAATCTTCAAGGAGAATTGATTGAGAGAGATGGAATAGTTTTAAACATTTTTTTTCCTCCCAGTAAAATACCTAATTTCAGTTCCCAATATTCCATTATTAATCTTGCATTTACGCTGCTAATAGTTATTTATCTAGTAACTATTGTCCCGTCAGAAAAACTGAAATGATTTATTGTGTAACTAATGGTTCTCCATTGTTACCGTAGGCTTTTAATAACGTTTTGTTCACGCGTGACGACTTGACGACTATATTTGCATTAAGTGCTTACCGTTTTGATATTCAATGTGTATCTATAGAAATCAGCTGCTTGCTGGGATTAGTACGATCAATTCATTTAAATTCAGTCATTTATAATTTTGACAGTATATCTGTATTTTATACGTATACATCATCAAGTTTTCCTTAAATAAAAAAAGTCGGGGCAATCTAAATACCTACATAGAAATCATCATCATCATACTGAAAGCCATTCGGTATAAAATCTATCACAATACGAGCTAGTATTATAACAAAAATACCGTAGCAATCCTAGAAGGGCGACCTAACTTTCCTCGATACATGCAGGAATTTCCTGTTTTATCTTATTTAAAACCTCGATAAATGTGTGTCTTGTTATAAAGTGGATAACACATAAAAATGGAAGCGTACCATAAAATTATAAATTCACAGATGATGCAGTAAGTTAAAAATCAAATTGTTACGTGTTCATGAACGGGTCGTGTGATTGCAACGTATTGTTCCGTAATATCATTACTATTTTTTGTACTTTTTGTTGGTTTCCTTTGAAATTTCCAATGAGCTGCCGTATTCGTTTCGCGATTGACGAGTGATTATTTTCTTTGCATTTTATAAGTTAAATGTGTTGAGACTGTCTGTTTCGGTCTATTTTGCTGTGTTGAGACAAACAACATTTTGCACACCATTTTAGTGGAGTGCAAAATGTTTTCTGATGATGAGATTGACGTGGCCTGCAGTATGTAAGGTGAATAGTTAGGTACATTTAATCACTTACAGCCAATTTCTTCATCAAAAGTAAAAGCCAAAGTAATGTCATAAAGTAAAAGTAACGGTCAAATTTGTTTTATCTATTAGTTTTGCTGTCACTTTAGCCTTGAAAAAACTAATTTGACCGTTACTTTTACTTTATGACATTACTTTGGCTTTTACGTTTGATGAAGAAACTGGCTGTTAAAGTACTTTTTCTTGCGAGAATGAGACTTGATATTGCCTTGATCAAAAATGCAGGTTCTGTGATACAAACCCTTTAAGTATACAACATACATGTCCTCAACCTCGCCATTGAAAATTGATAGTCTGTATAAAAATAGATTCCGTCAATATTCATATTTATTGGTTTAGTTACTTCAAATCTTCCTCATAGTTTTAGGACTACAGAACGCAGTGTTAATTGTAGTGTTTACTCAACATATTGTAATGATTAATGTAAGTAACTACATAGATTTTACCTAGTTTAGGTACTAACTATATTTGTATGCTCTACGAGCAGGGCATAGTAAAACTCAATATTATGTACTAACACCTTTTTAACCTATGAACACAGATTAAAGAGCTTTGACTTTGATAGAATGCGACTCATGTCAGTACTTATTAATAGTATATGCCAAAATTATTCAATTATTCAATTAACTGTAACTGATGATTAGCAGAAACTAGGTTTGTTCAGTTATTTACGACTTGCAATTAATTTAATTATATTTTAATGATAATTTTCCTTGTTTCATGCTGTAGAGTGTCCATGAAATTGAATTAGCCCAGTTTGGAATAGAACCTTTAGTCGTGCGACTCGTAAATTCAATCTGAACATGTTTTTGTAGCCATTATTAAAAAACTTAGAGGTTTACACCACTTGTCTTTTAACAATGGACATTTTGTACTATGTATAGACTTTTGCATAATAAAATTGTGAAATGGTATTCACAATTTGATGACGAGTCAGATAATTGTTTGTTAATATTACAAAACGTATGCAAATAATAAATTACTGATGATTTTCGATCTCCGACTCAATATACGATAGTTATTCTCGGTAATCTCCTAACACTCATCTGTTAGTAGTTACACTTTTGTCACTATCATAACAATAAAAATAAATTGAACGCCATCCCATGGTTCACATCGCTAGTATGCATGAAACGTAATGTCAGACCGCAAGTTATTACTACTTGTAACGTGTTATTAGTAGAGTCACCAAACCTTTAGTTCCTACTGAGACTGTCTCATAACTGACGGCCTAAATTATGTTGAGCTTTGCCCTCGTCGTATCCTTGATTACTGCCCACTCGTCTATGAGGAGTAGTGTTGTATTGTTTTTTGCGATGTTTGCACACTGTATTTCTATTTTTATAATTAATAACCTCTTGGAAGGCGAATTAAATCATTTTGTTTATACTTAGAAATTGATGCTATTTTCGTGGATGAATGTAATATTTTTACTATACTTTTTTATTTTAATTTGATTTGTAGGTTTAAATAACCATCTTCGAACACAAACACATGTGCTTATCAATCAAATCTATTTTGCACCTCTTACTGAACCATCTACTCTTGCCATTGAAAGAGCAATTGAGCTGAATCGGGGGTCAAAGGTGTTCGTACAATCTCTTGGAAGAAGCCACTTGACGAAGCTGACCACAACAAGTGGAGAAGTCGTTTCTTCGGTGCCGGCAGTCCTTTCGGAAGTGGAAAATTTCTATGGCCGGTTATACGCATCGCATGCATCTCGACCTGATCCCGGAAATGAGGATTCTAGAGCCACATTAACACGCCATTTCACCGAAGACCTGCCAGAAGTCAGCAGTGGCGAAATCGAGATCGCTCTGAGACAGCTCAAAAATGGAAAAGCCCCTGGCGAGGATGGCATTACAACAGAGCTATTAAAAGCAGGAGGAAACCCCTTACTGGGGGAGCTCCAGAAGCTTTTTAATGCCGTCCTGTTTGAAGGGAGAACTCCAGAGGCGTGGAGTAGGAGTGTTGTCGTCCTGTTCTTCAAAAAGGGAGACAAAACCCAGCTGAAGAACTATCGACCCATTTCCCTCCTAAGCCACGTCTATAAGCTGTTCTCAAGAGTGATCACGAACCGACTTGCGCGAAGACTCGACGAATTCCAACCACCGGAGCAGGCTGGGTTTCGGAGCGGATACGGCACCATAGACCACATCCACACAGTGCGGCAGATTATACAGAAGACCGAAGAGTATAATCAGCCCCTGTGTCTAGCATTTGTGGACTATGAGAAGGCCTTTGACTCGGTTGAAATCTGGTCTGTTCTGGAGTCCCTGCAGCGTTGTCAAGTAGATTGGCGATACATCCAAGTGATGAGATGTCTCTACGAAGCCGCTACAATGTCCGTCCAAGTACAGAATCAGCAAACAAGGCCCATACCGTTGCATCGAGGAGTGAGACAAGGGGATGTTATTTCCCCGAAACTATTCACTAATGCAATGGAGGATATGTTCAAGACGCTGAACTGGAAAGGACGCGGCATCAACATCAATGGCGAACACATCTCTCACTTGCGATTTGCTGACGATATCGTCATCATGGCGGAAACGCTGCAGGACCTACAACAGATGCTGAACGACCTGGCTGAATCTTCTCTACGCATCGGCCTACGGATGAACTTGGACAAAACCAAGGTCATGTTTAATGAACATGTTCTACCGGAACCGATTGCGATACACGGCGCCGTTCTCGAAGTTGTTCGGAAATATGTATACCTCGGGCAGACATTGCAGTTAGGTAGAAACAACTTTGAGGACGAGGTGAATAGGAGAATTCAGTTGGGTTGGGCTGCATTTGGGAAGCTACGTCGAGTCCTAACATCGTCGATCCCACAGTGCCTAAAGACAAAAGTCTTCAATCAGTGCGTCCTACCTGTCATGACTTACGGAGCCGAAACGTGGACACTGTCGGTACGGCTGGTTCACAAGTTTAAAGTCGCTCAGCGGGCTATGGAAAGGGCTATGCTCGGCATTTCTCTGAGGGATCGCATCAGAAATGAGGTAATCCGTCAGAGAACCAAGGTCATCGACATAGCCCACCGAATCAGCAAGCTGAAGTGGCAGTGGGCTGGCCATATTAGCCGAAGAACCGATAACCGTTGGGGTAAACGAGTTCTAGAGTGGAGACCACGCCTCGGTAAACGTAGTGTAGGACGTCCTCAGGCACGGTGGAGTGATGACTTGCGCAAGACGGCTGGCAGGAGCTGGATGCGAGAAGCCGAAAATCGATCTCAGTGGCGTGCACTTGGAGAGGCCTATGTCCAGCAGTGGACTGCGATAGGCTGATGATGATGATGATGATGACTGAACCATCGTCATAGAAGCGTTTATAAAACACGGCATTGTTTAAAAATCTACAATATGTGGGAAGTGTGAAAATTAAATATTTTATGCTATGACTTTATCGTACTTAGTCGTTCAAGTTTCCATGATATCATTTGTGTCCAAAAGGCAAGCGTATCGCGACGGCTCTGCAAAATTTGCTTTATGGGAAAACCAGAAGTATCTACTTATAAATTCGTGTCAAATAACAAACGAATATTTTTTTTATTAATATACAGGTAACATTCGATAGTCAGAATTCGAATTCGGATTGTCAGAAGCCAGTAAGTCTGACTACTAGTCTTACCTAGCGTATTGGGTTCCCGAGTAACTGTCTAGACAGTCGCTCCTTGTAAAACAAACCGACCAAATATTTGGAAAAAAAGGCTAGGTAGATGATACAGGTGTATGTCTCACGTTCAATGAAATTATGGTGGCACTCGCATTACATCACAGTTTACGAGAACGATTTAGCTTCATTCAAACTTGACTTTTGTGATCGGTAGCTGTGACATAGTGGAACAGTTTTATAAATACGAGTATTTAATCACAGACACGTGCAAAAATAACTATTATTTTATTAGTGATAATATCGGAACTGTGGAATCTAATATCGTGTGATTTACTTCACTAGTGTGAGTGAATGATGATGATATATTTGTGATAGAAAGTGGTGTTATTTCTATCAGTTATGTGATAATAAATGTTTGAGACCTGGATTGCAGTATGTGCATCGTATGCTGTGTACTTGTTGTTTAGTGGGCGTTATGTGGATTTAAATGATGATGGTAAAACCGTAAATATCTATATAATATCAATATTCTTGACCTGCTTTTAACCTCTTAATATATTATTGGCATTGGTTTTCTAACAGGATAATTTATTACTGAATTGTTATTCTACTTTTTTACTCTAATTGAAAATATACAATGCCATTATTATGATGGATTTTATGACAAACAGATTGAGTATTATTGGTTCTAGTACTGACAGTGATGACTTTCATTTCGTTCTGTGACTTGAAGTCTGAGATAGTTAATTTATTATTTTAAATTACGGTCCTGTAAAGTCCGTTCCCATTATTATACCTATTTGCTTACCTATTAGTGATAGAATTTATACACTAGCCTCATACAAGTCCTGTAAAATTTCTGTCATTCAGGAAGCAAAATAACAAATAGAATGTTGAGCACTGTAAAAAAAATTAAGTAGCTCGCTTTGTCAACTAGTGGCGCTCGATATAAACCATATGTAGGTAAGCAATGAAAAAAATAAGCAGAAACAAGTAAGTAGACATTGTGTATTATGTACCGAGTATAATAAAAAAGAAATTTAACAATGACCACATTTCTGTTGCAAATTGACTACAATTGCGTTTACAGTATTGGTATTCAAGTGCATTTGTTATACTCAGAGGTACGTCTTTTATTTACCTGGCTAACATTATTTATTCGTCAAAATAAAAGCAAATCAGCAACCAAGATTACTCAAGGCCAATAGGTCAATGTCCTCGATAAAAAAAAATACAAGTTATAGGGTTCTGTAGGTTCCAAAACATATTAACATAATCTGTACTGAATGTTATAATTGCCTTTTTTAATCCTTGATGGAAAAGATGTTAGCTATCGACATTTGTATTTGGCGTCGTAGCTCATAAACAAATATACAGATTTCAATGATGAAAAATTATTGCTAGTTCTGTCAAAGTGTTAGGTATGCACTAGGCATGAGGTCACAAGTAAGGTTCGTCACCGAGGTCGATGTAACCGTGTAAAGATATGTATTAAGTTAACTACATTTGTTAATTGCCTTATTTTCATACATATTTTGAACGTCTCTCTATAGTATTCAGATAGTCTCGTTTACTATCTCAAAATCTTCATGCGATTCATTGACACCGACGCCGTGTTTAATTTAATGTTATAATATTTATGTATTTTTTTATTTTTCTATAGGCCTTAGATCCCTGATTTAAATAAATTCATAAAATAAAATTGCAATTACATAATTGTAAAACAAAAAATACGTGTTTGATCTGTCCAAAATTTAAATAATCGTACGTAAAAAACGGTATGCAAGTAAAAAAAAAACATCTTATGCGGGGAATCCTAGCGAATTCATAAGCGTGAAGTTTTTTTTGCATTTTGAAATTGCTGACAATTTACCTCATTTCAACATTTTTCAGTATTTCTCGCAGGAAAATAATGTTGAATGTTTACTATGATTACCTCAGATTAACTGGTGACCTCTGGCCTGTATTTCTCCGGCGTTGATAACGTAGCCATCTCACGACTTTTAGTAATGACCCTTATTTTATTAGGTTGTTCCTACGAATGTTTGGTAAAAATATAACTTTGACCTAGCACCTGTGGACATGACCCTAATAAGTACCTATGTCCGTTATAGAAGAGTTGTGGATCAATTGCAACAGATTAACTAAAATTTATACCATTTCGCAAAAAAAAATCAACTACAACATTTAATGTCTATTTGTGTTCTTATAGAAACCCTTTTTTTACCTACAGAACCCTAAAACGGATCTTTCGTCATCAAAGAACAAATTATGTAATGTCTGTTCTTGCATGTATTTGCCTTTTTTACTGAAGCCGGTAAAAAAAGGACTCTACACTAATGTCATTCGCACACGTAATACTCAATTCTAGTTAATTACTCATGATTTGTAAGTTAGATAGTGTTAAGATGTCATCTCCAATCGCGTTGATTAATTTGTAGCTTGCATCACGGACGCATTTATACGGCTGCTTGCGGACCAGAATTAACTAAGTTTGTCCACTTTTGTGGTTACGACCTTTTTTCAAATGCTTTTTAATGGTTTCATATCCTACACGAACAAAAACGTAAAACTTTACTTCAGCTTAAACTAAATGTTTCGGGGTCCTTGATATGCCCGTATAAAAACTGTAGTAAATAACTGTAACAAAGGATCATATCCAAATCGCTTCATCGTAACAGGCGGAAAAATAAAAACCGGCCAAGTGCGAGTCGGACTCGCGCACGAAGACTCCGTACTATCTATACTAATATTATAAAGCTGAAGAGTTTGTTTGTTTGAACGCGCTAATCTCAGGAACTACTGGTCCGATTTGAAAATTTCTTTCAGTGTTAGATAGCCCATTTATCGAGGAAGACTATAGGCTACTTTTTATCCCGGTTCGGGAAGTAGTTCCCACGGGATGCGGGTGAAACCGCTGGCAGAAGCTAGTTATTTATAAAACGGACAAAAATATCACGTTTGTTGTATGGGAGCCCCAAAAAATATTTATTTAGTTCTAGTTTTCAGTATTTGTTGTTACAGCGGCAACAAAAATACATCATCTGTGAAAATTTCAGCTCTCTAAATATCACGGTTCATGAGATACAGCCTGGTGACAGACGGACGGACGGATAGAGGAGCGAAAACAATAGGGTACTATAGGGTTTAGGGTCCCGTTTTACCCTTTAGGTATGGAACCCTTAAAAACTACCTACGGATAGTTTCTCTTTTCATGCTCGGGTTACAGACACGTCAATGTATAATTTTGTGAACTAAAATACTCACTCAATTGTCTTTATTAGCGCATAAAACCTTGATTGTACTAGATAACAAGTTAATTCATTTACCGGTCCTGATAATAAATATAAAGTTACCGCATATCAGTTACATTCGTCTAAAACTTTGTGCTATGTAGCTACAGAAACTACAACGCAATATATTGATGCCGTCGTGTTTCCAGTTTTGTCGCTCTGCTAAAGAAAAATAAGGAATATCTTTCCTTGTTTTGACGAACTTGAAAAAGGGTCGGTTATCGACCTCTATTTCTTAAGAATCTATCTGGATCAAAATTTTAAGAACAAAGCAGTACCATTGGTATGTCCAGAAATAAAATTACGTGGCAAAATTAACGCAGCATCAGCAACTTGGAGACCGGACTTCTAACACCATGTAATTTTATGCCCTTTCAGTGTTTTTGAAGATATATTTTTTTTCAATCATTATGTCTCTTTGCAAGTATAACTTAGACACCATTGACTGTGTTTCGGATGGCACGTTAAACTGTAGGTCCCGGCTGTCATTGAACATCCTTGGCAGTCGTTACTGGTAGTCAGAAGCCAGTAAGTCTGACGCCAGTCTCACCAAGGGGTATCGGGTTGCCCGGGTAACTGGTTTGAGGAGGTCAGATAGGCAGTCGCTTCTTGTATAGCACTGGTACTCAGCTGAATCCGGTAAGACTTTATTACTGGAAGCCGACCCCAAAATGCTTGGGAAAAAGGCTCGGAGGATGATGATGATGTCTGCAAGTAAGTAGGCTAGGTATCTCTGCCATCTATCCTCATTTCTGGCCAACGAGAAACCATTACTTCACTTACCCTTATCAAATTCTAAATCCCATGCTTGTATCTCCAGAAGGCAGTAGATGGAAGGACTGGCTCCTCGCATCCCTGCTCCTGCTGGCGGTCGTGGGCGGATGGGCGGCCCTGCGCGCCGGTCGCGCCAGCCGTCACCAAGTCCAGCGAATGCTGCGGGACATGGAACAGCTTCGGAAGGCGGAGATGGCACTCAACGATATGCAGAAGGAATTAGAGAAAGCACGTTTGGAACAGGTTAGAAACTCAAATTTTATTTATGACTAGCTTCTGACAGCGGTTTCACTCGCATCTCGTGGGAACCTCTGCATGAACCCGGATAAAAAGTAGCCTATAGCCTTCCTCGATAAACGGGCTATCAACACAATAATTTTTCAAATTGCATCATTAGTTCCTGAGATTAGCGCGTTCAAACAAACAAACAAAATTATTGAAATATTCTCGCGCATTACAAAAGTTTTTTTTTTTTTAATTCTACGTCGTGATGCATCGTATCGTATGCCTAGACAGTAAGGAACTCATTCCATCTCAGTCACAACAACTTAAACACTTAGCGCTCTAACAACGGGGTGACGTAACACCGTTAACTAATCTCTTTACCACAACCTTATTTGTCTCTCATTTGAAATTACTAATTGGCAACAATATGGCGCTAATAACGTGTGAGTTAATTTTACTGAAAAATATTATTTTTTGAGTTTGACATGAAGGTAATAATGATTCGTAAAATGTCCTCTGCAATTTAAAAACAATTTTCTGCAATAAGATGATGTCATCTACAAACGATTTTTAAGATTCTTTGAGAGTTACATTATTTAATTACCTACATTATTTCTTACATGTTTGTTGAGATAACTTCTATTTGAATATTCAACGAAATCTTAAACATTTTCCAGGAGAACGTGACGACAGAAAAGAAGAATTTGGAGAAGAAGCTAAGAGAGGCAGGTGACACGCCGCTACTGAACTCTGCATCATCAGACCTTGAAGTCACACAGCTCAAAGCTGAGATTGAGGTACGTCACTATATTCATTACATTTTGTAACCCATATTATTGCAGGGAAATTCTCATCATCCATATTGGGGTGGACGTTTTTCAAAATTTGCTATACCCTGAACAAAAATCTGAGAAGGCTTATTTCCTCGATTAGTATAGTATTATTTCATGAAATAAAACGTTTGCAACAGTTAGTTAGTATTATGGATGTGGCAGTGTTTATTCTAATAAGAAAGATGAAAAGGCATATAACACCACCTTCAGAGACGAATACCACCTTTTTTACATCAAATCCATTAAGATTTTAAAACTCCGTAAAAAGTTTTTAGCAACAAAAAAATAAAATATAAATATAAATCCTCAATATAAAAACTAAATACTGCATTTATTTTCAAGAAGCTGTTGATTTGTAGAAATACAACCATTAAGTGTAATTTTCGCACAAAACGGTGTACAATTATTGTGGTAAGTGCGCTAATGTGATGACTTGAGGATTTCAGTTTGCCTAACAAACATGTTTTTATGTCACTTTTAAACTCAAAATATTTATCTAGCTTTCAATACTCGGCTAGAAGCTCAGCGGGTTCTTGTTAGTCAACTGGACTAAGTTTCAGCTAGTTGAAGAAAAACAAGCCGACATTTTGTTTAATAAGCTCGTGTTGACTAGACATTATACGGTAAGATAAATATCCAAGATCTAATGTGGTCTGCTACTCAAGTCGTCTGCACTGTTTGTCGTTAATGAGTGCCGTCCATGACTTAATTAATCCCCAGGCATTGACAAATAAGTCTCTAGTTATTGGGTAATCATAGCACATCTTACTCGCACGGTTACACAAAACTCAAACTAATTTATTCAAACCTGACTACAAAGCTGCATATTTTAAACGTCATTTTAAAAAGACAACACCCAAAACGCCCACCTTTTACCACTTCCTATGAGTTTTTGCTGGGAAGAAGAAGTGACGTAACAATCGCCCCAGCAACACATGTCTGCCTGTAGGTTAGAAGAACCTTTCAAGATTGTTTTGTAGGTATACAGTACCTATCAGCGGAAGCGGCGTACCAAATAAGGTTAAAAATAAAGTTACTAATTAGTCCGCATTTAGATTGGCAAAAAATATTAGACAAGTATTTATAACACATTTAATATTTATTAACATATAACGCAACAAAGATTGACAGAGGGGGCTCGTAACGTCACCTCTATTTAAAATTTGTACTCAGAAGTGACGTAACACAAAATTAAATCGTGCTGTATCTTCTTTGTTATTTTGCCTGTGAGAGAAAAGAATAAATACGTGTTCATTATTTTAGGGTTAAAAGACGAACTAATTACTTTTTTGTCCTTTTGTAGCAACTGTCATAAATATTGTTACCTTGTCAGATGTTACGAGCAGAGCTCCGTCGCGCGGAGGGCGAGTTGGAAGACAGATGCTGGGCACCCCCGCCTGGCTTACAACAATGGTTGCAACTGACACATGAAGTGGAAAACAGATCGTATTTACGCAAGAAACAGCAGGCAGACTTGCAGTTACAGCAGGCGAGAGAAGCAGTCAGTATCTGCACAAATACGTATCCTTAATATTTATACTAATACTAGCTTCTGCCCCTCCCGATATGACTGTTTCCCGGGTCTAAGCTATCTCCCCTCTAATTTTCAACTTAAACGGCCTTTCTTTTCAGTTATAAAATGTGTTACTAACACGACTTTTATATCGGGTATGTCGTACCTAATCACATTAAATCCTATCACATATACTTTATTTAATCCTATCTCTAGCGACCAAATTAACAGATGTATGGTGATGAGATGGAATAATATGTGAATGATATGTCTCTGTGAATTGTATTTATTGTTGTTTATTTTGTTTTCTGATGATTTAATTGTTTTATGTCAATTTAATGTTAAGTTTTTTTTTCTCTACTGCATTTGTACGTCGTAATGACAAAACATAAGTTTTACATAGGTACATAAGATCTTTATTTCGTCAATACCTATGTTTAACAAATAAATACATTCTATTCTATAGTACATTGGGACCAGCAATTGAGATAGTGGCCCGCTGAGATTTTGAATATTTTGTTAGTCCATATCAAACCCATAATATAATGTACCTATTATTAATAATTTCTCTTGGTGTAGGCAGGAGATATTCTATCAATAAATCTTATTCTCTTTTGTTTATATCTACTGCTAGCTTCCTTCTGCCAGCGGTTTCCCCGCATTCCGTGGGAACTACTGCCCGTAACGGGATAAGATATAGTCTGTTACTCGCAGAAAACGTAGCCCTAATGGTGAATGAATCTTTAAAATCGTATCAGTAGTTTTTGAGTGATAAACGCTTGTTTGTACCATCCATTACAAACAAAGAAACAAAATCTTCAGCTTTATAAGACTAGAATAGATTAATCACTATTATAATTTTGATTTGTATACAACTACAGTGCGAGAAGCTCCGCAAGAAGCGGTCTAGTCTGGTGGGCGCGTTTGTGTCGACACACGGCAAGTCCATCGACGACGTCGACCGCTCCATCGTCGAGGCCAGGACTGCGCTCAACGAAGTCACCCAGGAGTTACAGGTAATATTTACTTAATGCTGACGCTTCAACTGACCCATCATCATCATCTCCCGAACCAATTCCCAACCATATTGGGGTCAGCTTCCAGTTAACCGGATTCAGCTGAGTACCAGTGTTTTACAAGGAGCGACTGCCGACCTGACCTCCTCAACCCAGTTACCCTGGCAACCCGATTCGCCTTCTTTAGACTGGCGTCAGACTTACTGGCTCCTGATTACCCGTAACGACTGCTAAGGATTTTCAATGACAGCCGAGACCTACAGTTTAACGTCATTGGTGGCCGAAACACAGTCATTGGTGTCTAAGATATACTTATAAAGTACATAAAAACTAAGAAATGTTGCATTGGTACTTGCCGGACCTGGAATCGAACCCCCGTCCTGATACTCGAAAGGTCAGCTCTTTACCCACTAGGCCACCACAACCGTCAACTGACCCAAAAGCTGGTTTTTATTTTTGAGCACAATTTGTCCAGAAGTCTGAATTTCTTGGGTCTCGGCTCAAAGGGGTGCAATGCTTTTTTTAACTTCTCAAAAAGAAAACTTCTTATTATGAAATGTGTGTTGCCATTTTACTAATATTTGCGCCTTTTTTTTAACGACGTCAAAAATCATCAAATGACCCCTCCCGCTGTGGGTTAGCAGCGGAGAGGGAGTGTCAGACTCTTACTGACTAAAAACCGTCGTGTTCCGTCGTAGGCCTTTTATGTGCCAGGGCCGCGGTATCTCTTTCGAACAACCTGCAGTAATATTTGCCTTATGTTCCAGGAACGCATGCATAGATGGAAACAGATTGAACGTTTATGCGGCTTCAATATCATCAATAACAATGGTCTTCAGTACCTAGAGACTGCACTCTATAGGAATGCTAATGGCCGACCAACGGGACGAGGTAAATACCACGACTCGTCTAACTAACCTTTTCCCGGGAGGCAAGATGAGTTAAAAAAGTAATTAGTCCGTCTTTTAGATAACCTTTAAGTAATGCACACATATTTTACACATTTTTTCATTTCTCTCACAAACAAATAACAACGAAGATACCTCACGTGTTACGTCACTTCTAAGTACAAATTTTATATAGACGTGACGTCCCAAACTGTTAGTTTGGGTGTGGGGTGAGCTCGTGTTATATCTTAATAAATATTGAATTTATAGTTTTGTTGAAATAAAAAATACGTGTCCAATATTTTTTGGCAAACTAAAATGCTGACTAATCAAAAAATTTGACCCTCTCATCGCGCCTATTATGTTTTGGTCGGCATCCAGTCTAACTTGATGTAACTTGAGTACCAGTGTTTAACATGGCGCAACCGCCTACCTGTGTTCCACAAACTTCATTCAAATTATTCTGATAAATCAGCACTCCCACCCCCCCTCCTTCACCACTTCCTATGACTTTTGACTTTTTGCTGGGAAGAAGTATGCCAACAATCTCCCCAGCAACTCAGATATACTATATCCCTACACTGGTTGTCAGATTTTCTGGCTTCTAACTACCCGTATTAACTGCCAAACGAAGATGTTCAAACGATGGACAGGGCCCGTCAATTTAACGTACCTTCCGAAACATGGAGGGTAGAAATAATTAAGATAGTTTTTTTTTTTATTCTGCGTACATGACTTTCTATTTGTAATGGAACTATATATTTGTATTTTGTGTTGTATTTGTTTTTATACACAAGCTTACTGCAAAATGACTTACTATTGTAGACAGTAAGACTGACCCGCTCCGGCTTCGCACGGGATAACAGTATTTCCCCACAATTTAATGTTTGTTATTATACACATAAACCTTCGTCTTTAATAACTCTATCTATCAAAAAAATCGCATGAAAATCGGTTGCGTATTTTTGAAGATTTACGCGTACAAAGGGAACGGGACGTAGGGACAGAAAGGGCTACTTTGTTTTATACCATGTAGTGATTAACCAACCCTTAACTTGCAGGTCGCATCAGCAGTTCTCAGGATGACCTGAGTATCGGCGACGATGCGTCCATATGCGGCTCAGGTAAGAACCACGACGAAATGTCGCTATTCCACGAACATGTCGAGTGAATTACTTAAATGATCCAAAGCAGGTGCATTTATATTGTTATATCTGTCAAATCTCGCCCATTTATTATTAACACGCAGTAAAGTTAATCCAAGTTTAAACCGATTAGGATGCCCGCTCACGTCCGGTAATCGGTGACCGATATTTTGTAGGAGCAGAAAAAAACACTGATATCGGTAGAGCAACGCACACGTCATACAAAAAGTCGGTCAGAAAATCCTAGTACAAACTTGCTACAAAAAATCGGTCCGATTATTTGTCCTGCAAAAAGTCTGACGTCTGCGTTCAGCCTGAAAATGTACGGTTATTCCTTTCTTATTCCTTGGTGTAATTTTAATCCCTGTTTATTAATAACGGTTGGTAATTTTGTATCTAAGTGTACGTGTACAGGAGTACATCTAAGTGTACAGGAGATTTAAGTGTAGGTCTATAGGACCTTGTCATAAAAAAATAAAACAATGATTTAATGCTTGATAAATGTATTTTACTGTGTATAGAATACTGCAGATTCGAGTCGATCTAAGCACTAGTTTCAGTCTAACATCGAAGCTAGATATTATATTTCTTTATTACTTTATGGCTCATCGCTTCTATAAATTCGTAGTGATAGATCGATATAAAGATCTATCGATAACATAACATCAACACCTGTATCGATATTTAATTACTGTAACACCCACCCTACAGTATCCTGTATCTAAGAAGCGACATGACGATAAATGACGATAAAAATAATAATAAATAACCTTTCTGAAAACACATTTTGAACAATATAAATGCATCTACTTCGATGTGTAATTGGCTTTACATTTGCTCTGCTTCCGAAAAAAGACTTATCGCAACAAAATTACGAATTTATCACCGAAAAAGACAAGTATCGATTATCAGTTCTTAATTTAATCGATTGAATCGATCGAGCCCGCTGTCACGTAGAGTACATTTTCATTTAAAAGGTAACAAAAGAGCATCTTATAAATATTTTCTTTTGCATTAATTAATCAAGCAACAATTTAGAAATCTTGCTTTGTAAGTTTTTTTTTTTATTTAGCCAATACAAATGTTTAAATAGAACCAGAACGGTTGAATCTCAAATAAATTGTTTTTATTTACTAATCATTTCAGAATAATTCATGTTTTAAACTTAGTATTACTGAATGGCTTTTTTACAATGACTTACAATGCAAAAAAGTACAAATCTAAGCTGGAAAATGATTGGTTCCAAGATACGTCTTCGTACTTAGGGTTGCCAGTATCCCCTCAAAAGCGAAGATCATAGACAGTAGAATAGAAAAGAGTATTTATTTAACGTCTTTGGCAGCAGCAATATTTAACCATTTTTTTGGCGTTTTTTTACTATTCCTAATATTCAAACTGTTCGCATTTCATAAACAAAATGCATTTATAATAGTAAAAATATTATAGAGCTACTTATAATTTGCCTGTTCAAAACAAATGTACAAAATGAGAAAAGTTATAGAAGTTATAAAAAACATAATTTAATAAAAAATATTCATTTTTGAAATTCTAGACCTAACTTTTTTCAAAATCTGCGTTTTTTTTTATAATAAAGCGATGTGATAATATTTACTAGTTATAAACAAGTAACTTGCTTATAAAGTAATAACTTCGAAGTTACCTAAAATTGAAGTAGCTATACTGTGCTCAAATTATATTCCTTTTAACTTAGCAGACATTAGTGTTGTACTTAAACAAAACGATTATTGTATCGATGCAGATATTTCAGTCGATTTTCAAATGTAATAAAATATCGTTTTGTAATTTACTTAAATTAATAATATATAATATTATATAAAAAACTAACTTATTATGAGCATCGATTTTCCCATCGAAATGTTTATTGTAGTATAACGTAGGCAGATTAATAACTATTAAAGACAGCATAATTCGTTAAAATAATGATCCATTTAATAAAAGTAAAACTTAGTTCATCTTCTATGGATATGTTTATACGATAAATCGTTATATACAGTCGATTTGTTAGTCGAGTTCCTGATTGATCTTAAATGTTTCATAACGATGACATTAATAATAAGTTTAAAAAACATTGTTATTTATTATTCTTAGTTTCTAAGTAACAGTTTTATGTATGTATTTGATTTAATAAATCGTATTTTTTTGAAATTTTTTGCGTCACAATCGGTAGGAAGCTTTCAGGCTGAAGAAAACAACTTAATCTTGTATAAAAAAAAAAGTTTTTTCTAGAAAGTTCTGCAGATAAGTAAAGCATGTATGAAGTAATAGATGTTATAATTTTTGTACATAATATTCAACTATCGGTGTGGGTTTTTCTTTCACTTTTCTATCCCTATGCATGTTTGTTAACTAATATCACATAAATTATATAGTATCATTATAGTTTAAAGCTTGCAGCAACTTCTTCGCACGCAAGAAAAAAGTCACTTAATGACGACAAAATTGAATATGTAAGAAAAATTAAAAAGGTTTCAGTTACGGCAATTAAAAATTTTATCTAATATGCTTTTTAGTGACAAAATATTTGTAATGATTGGCTTAAACATACTGCTTGTATTGTATCCCGGCTTGACATATTTAGTAGATTATTTTAGTCGATTTTCAACAAATGACATGATACTCTATGCACGTTTGAAAGCTTTTGACGATTGTGATTTTGTTTTATTTTGCCGCCAAACCCTTCCCGGCTTCCATCAGTGTTGCAAGGATTTAAAGTTTAGATTATACTAGTTACGCTTTATCAGTGTTTTTCATGGCAACATTTTTATTCTTTGGCACTTTACAGGTAAGAGATTGTTATGTATCAATATATGCTTTATAAAGTAGATGTTTTCGTTATATTATTTCATACATGCTTTCACCGATATATCATGCTTTGAAAAAAAATATAGTGAAAAATGGCGAGTGGGTGAATATTTGCTTGCTTTATGGCTTTGTAAGGAATTATTTTTTAGGGTTGTTTAATGGTTTCAGTGGCTGATAACTTCATGTGGCGGGAAGATTCCTCGGGCAGCGAAGCGGACGCCCCACACTACCCCCTAGACCTTAGACTCGCTGAGGCTAGGTAAGTTATAAAGTTAACTACATTATAAAACTATTATTTAAAACTCGAATGTAACTACTACGTGTATTTTGTACCTTTTTTATTTGTAAGTCTTACTGGATAATAGCACGGGACTTCAGGGGCCGTTCAAGTATTACTTAAGCACTATAGGGGCGTATTTGTTTTGCTTATTTTGGATGACATGGGCATGGGTAGGGGAGTACAGATGATGATTACGTCATCGAGTTATTTACTTTTTTACACGAATGGCAACCCTCACATTGTCTATGCTTGAAAACGAAACGCATTATCGGGGATTCCCGCAAAATATACACGCATTCGTTTAGGCACTCGCTTTAGAATCGATTCGGGGAATTACCGCGCGCCGTTCACTTGTCTAAATTTCTTCTGTCAGTGTATTGTTTTGTTCGGATACATTATAATTATAATATTAAAAAAAAAAAACATTTTTAATTGAAAAATGTTTACGTAAGCATGGGGGGAGGGGGCTTACTTTTGCTGGATGGGGAGGGGGGGTAAATAATTGTAATAAATCTGCTTACGTAATATTTGAACGGTCCCTCATATAATATTGTTTTTATAAACAAATCTATAGGTACGAATAATTCAAAATTATTCTTTAAGAAAACAATTCTTAACAAATATATCAGTCCAAAAAAAACCGGTCATTCCATGTTGAAAAGGTTACAAAATAAGGATAATAAGGTTACAGAATAAGGATGTCCCAAATCCAATATGCTAAGTGGTACAAAATGTGTAGATTACAACTGGAGGAGCGTTTAGCGCAAGAGGCGCGGGAACGCAGACAGGACGACCGACGCGGCGCCAGGGCCTCGTACTCCGACCTGCGCAGCACTGCCGACGACAGGGCCAAGGAACAAGTCCACTTTATATTAGGAGGGGATAAGTAACTATTCTTTCAACAATTTTATGCCCCAAAAAAACATTCACAGAAGTTGAGTTTTCGTTAAATCATGTTGTGTCAATGTAATACAAATAATTGGTACTTTGTTTGACCATTGGTTTATTTTGGTATCGGTGATTGACATAAGTAGATTATAGGTACCTCTTGCCTTAAATCGATTTATATTATTTCAATTCAGATGAAGTTTTATCAAAACCATTTGAAAGTAAAGTTTTTTTAAGAAATTGTTCTTAATTTGATTATTATTTTTCAAGAGATCAACTTCAATGTCATAAATTCAAAACATTAACCTTAACTAATAAATCAATTTACAAAAAAAAAACATTGCAAAAAACGAAGTAGGTACATAAAAACTTTTTTTCTTCCTTGGCAATATAATAAGTTTTGTGGTAGCGTGAACTGGACCGGCGAGGAGAGCCCCCGCGCGACGGAGTTTCCCCGCGCGGTGACGTCACTGTCGCAGCCGCAGCTGCGCGCGTCGCTGCGCGGGGCGGGTGGGGCGGGCGCCCCGCTGCCGCCGCCCGGTGGGGCGGGCGCCCCGCTGCCGCCGCCCCGCCGCGCCCCGCCGCCCGCCATGGCGCGCTCGCGCAGCTCGGACGTGGTGGCGCTGGCGAGCGACGACCCCCGCCCGCCTCCCAGGAACACTTTCACTAAGCAGAAGACTCTTGCTGAAGGTAAACATCTTTGTTGCCCTGCGAAGTTACATCTAAGTGCGTACGCCCCTGTGCGTGTAAATAGGGTTTTTAGGCAGCCGATGTTATGTTTCGTTGCTTAAACGAGGTTTGGTCTATTCTATATAAAAATATTTTTGTCTTAGACCCAGTGGCGCTATCATACGAGCCCAAAAGCATGGCATGCCTTGCTAAAATGCTCAATAGACTCAATAAAGAATCAATATCAAACGCGAACAATTTAAAAGTTCGCGCGCTTAATTCTCATCAAAACAACACAAAGTATCTATCTATTCCACGTCACCCACACAGTTACACAACACACACACTCGCATTTGTATCAATTCTATCATCTACATATAGCTATCTCGCTTACTCACACCGGCTTTTACCGGCCTTTCAAATACTATCCATCATTTTCGCACTTAAAGCGATGTGCCGTATACGAGTTCACGGCTGCGTGAGTCTACAAGTCGCTCAGTATGGCAGATTAAAGCCGTGCATGCGCGTGACGTTGGCGCGAGTCCTGAGCTTGTCAACTGCAACTCTGATTAAGTTTTTGACACCCGAGTGCAACTCACTTCATTTTTATTTCTTTGAGTGAGAAAAGTTGTTTGTGTTAAAAAAAATTGTGTGTATTCTTAGTATTTGCTCAGTGAAATAATTGTTTTGGTGACTTATAGTAGAGGTAATTGTACCTTGTGAGGATTTATTATGCGTCCAAGTTTTGATTGGCGAAGATAAGGTAAAATACTTTGCTCAGAAAAAACAGTTAATTTCTTCATTAAAACCGACGCCTGATCTGTGTATTTCTCAGACTAATAAATCGCGTAAACCAAAATTTAATAGATAAGTGTATAAAACTAGTTTGATTGTTATTGGAACCTAACCTAACCAGTAGTTTATGAAAAAATACTGCATAGTACATACTCAGTCGAAAACTGAACTTTCTTTTTTGAAATCGGTTAACATTTTATTGGGCATGTGTTATTTTGAAACCCTAGGCACGCCACTGCTTAGACCAAACCTTTTTCTCACAAACCAATTCTTTAAATAAATACTGAAACTTCTATATGTTCTTAATTCAATAACATAAAAAAATACAATAATGAAAATTAATAATGTGCAGAAGTATTAAATAAATAAACTGATTAATCAAACAAATGTCGTTTATCAGACACCCCAACCCCTTCAAGCAACACACCTCCCGAGGAAGAGTCAACAGACTCGTCACTAATGGACGACGAAGGCCTCCCGAAGCCTCGCAAGCGTCGCATCCACCTCCCATTCGGTAAGAAAGCGAAGACCCCCGCGTGACCCCCACGAGGCCCCCTAACGGACAACACTAGCCACGGCTGAACGAAGCGTCTCAATATCTAGGCCCGGTTTCACTCGTTACCGATAAAATGTCAGTTAGAAATGACTAGCGGAGATGTCATTCATAACGCATAATCTCCTAAGAAAGTAGCGCGCCAAAATGCGGGTGTTCGGGGGACGAGAAACGTTACCAGCTCCACGCTTACAAACCTTCTTTGGCACCTACCATTATATTCAAAATAAAATCACCAGTCAATAAAGACCAGTCTTTGAAAGATTCGTTTTCACTAGACAACGCACCCGAATATCCCGTTAGTTCCAGTAACTGATAACGCCTACTGTACGTTACTTGACCTAAAAGAAGGCCTACTATCCTTATGGTATCTCCGCTCCTCTTTTCTACCTCCGTGGTTATCTGATAGTTAATGATATCGCCTGCTTATAATTTCTGCCAGATGTAAGCTATTCAAGACCTGTGAAACTAAAGTTATATCTGTCAGATAAGTTCCTTATAGTATCAGAGACTTTATCAGTAACCGTTGAAACTGGCCATTAGTACAAGGTAAGGTATATAATCTGATGTCTCTTGAGCAAGGAAAATGTAAGGGAACGAAACAAACCTTCATTGAAGTTTCTACATGTACTAATAGAAAAAGAGTGTAAAAATGGTAACTATTTTGGCAATAAATTACAATATAAGTTGGGCTTCCCATAAAATTATTAGGAAAAAGACAGCTCCATATTGTGGCAACATTACATACTTTATAACATAGACAACAGAATAAAATGTCATAAACTGCAATTTTTTAAATGTTGACACAATATGAACTTATTGTATGGCATAGGAAACTAATTTATTATTCGGCCTAATAAAAAGTAACTTTAGTACGAAGTCAATTGTAAAGCCAAAAACGTGGAAAAGGCCAGTAAGATGAAATAATATAATAATTACCTCATAATGTCAATTACATTCACCATCACAGATATGCTCCCTTAGATAATGCAAGTTTTAAACAAATGTCAACTAAAATCGAAAAGGATTTTTCCTTTATTTTTCCACTGATGACAGCTCAATAAAAAATAACAATTGTATCAGACTTGTCTAAATCATTTGCTACTCAGGCGATCTGTCTCGTTCTGTAAGAAATCACTTAGAAAAATCAGTTATAAGTACAAGTACCTTCAAACATGAAATAACTACAGCATTATCTAAGTCCGGCCTAATCTGTGGTGTTTATTTGAGTAAAATGGTGTGACAGCGCGCTTCGTCCCAGCTGTGAATGAAACCTCGATTGTAATTCAGTTTGATTTTCCCCCTAAAATATTAATTTGCACGTTTGCCAGTGTGACTACACGTTTAGTAGTAGTTTTTATTCGTACATAAATTTTGTATCTATATATGTATGTACTTAAAATTAATTATCAACCCTTTGGTAGACTATCAGATTGAATTGTAGTAATTATGTTTATTTTAATGTAATTCAGAAACTACTGATAATTTTACGTGTCAATTTTCAATAGATTTTATATTTCTTTGCAAAAGTGTTGCCAACAATTAATACCAGTATTTTCAGTATTGCCCAACTCTATAGAAAGAGATTATTTCATTAAAAATGGCCTGATATTACATGAAATATTACATCTGTAATTTTGCGCGTTTGTACAATAAACTATGCCTATAATGTAAGTTAGTAAATATTGATAATATGATATATATATCTAAATTATTCATCATAATAGTAAAGAGGAATGAAAGACATTAATTTCGTATGTTAATTTTCGACTGCGCACTATTCATATACACTAATGATTAAATGATTTTTTTGACTCTATAATCATATTTACAAGTATATTGTGTAAAGACAGTTTAATATTTTGTCCAATTTTGGAATGTTGTCTTCTGCAATCATTTTCTTCCATCAAATCTCCAATCCTGTTTTTTTTTTAACGATTTACGAATACAGGTTGTAAATAACCAATTATTTTATTTTTGTTATTACGAAGTCAGGCTGGGAGCCCGAATTTTGTGCAAACATATTCTACTTATTTTTTAAAGATCATTGTATTACAATATAATTTCACTTTATTTTTATGTTGTTTTCGTATTAAATTATTTATTTTTAAACTGATGACTGCCTAATGTGTGTTTCTTTGCTTTTTGATCCTTTGTTGTGAATTAGAACTTTTACAATATTACCAGTGTCATGATCATGTCTTCCACATACATTGTATAATGCACATTTACATATACACGCTAGTTATATGTTCGTTTTATCTTGGAATTGACTTGGCCTGTCGACTAGTGAAATGAGCGCTCAGTTATGTTGTGATTATTATAGTGTTGCGGCGTTTCGGAAAATTACTAGTTTTTGTTTATTTATTAACAATTGTCATAGCTAGTGGGAAGATATACGTAATTTATGCAGAATTTCTTAATTCTCTTCGTTGTTTTAACCTAAAAACTGTCAAAATGTCCCGAAACGCCGCGTTTGTAAATCATTTGCTAGAATAAAATAACTAATCGCAGTATAAGTTACTATTAACTCGAGTTTACCATATCGCATCATTCCCTTTTTTGCGTAATTATGATAGCGATATTATCGACCTTTAGCTGTATGTATAGAGTTATTTGTAAGGCAACTTGGTGCTAAATGAAAGTTCTCAGACTGATCACCGCATGGCTCAAATTTTTGTATGAATTTTTAATATTCTGTTCGTTTCTATGTGGTTTTGTACTAAATTGTTAACGTGTTTAGCTCCTGGCCTTAAAGTAAATTGGCGTAAATTGTCTTAGAGCCTTATGTTAGTTTAATGTTCTCACACGTGTAACAGCAATTTAGATGACGCAACCTTGCCTATAGGAAATACAGTCTTATGTATGGTTACGCCCACAATTCAGTATCATGAAGATCAGTAATTGCCTATCCTATAGAGTACGTATTTCTAAGACATAAAAATAGTTGTAACTTTTCTGTAAATCTATAATACGCTCCATTTTACGCCAATAACAGTCAACAAAACAGTATCATAGTTCAACTAAGGCTATACGTAAATATTGTAGTGTGATTTCCCAGTTGTCTCCGTAGTGAAATGTTAAGAAATTCGTACTTAATGAAATTAATTGTGTAATGCAGATGTTGAGTACAAAAGTTGAGTAATTAACAAGTGGTTACAGAAACGCCTAGTTACACTTGTTTTCGGCATGAATTTTAGACATATTTTTAATTATTTAGTTAATTTTCAAGATTTGTTTTATGGCTTTGAACTTTATGACGAAGGAATATCTGTTTAGATAATGCGTAATGATTATATCTGCCCATAGGTTTTCTTTAGGTCACAAACTTGCCTTACGTAAAGTTGGAAGCCATAAAATGGATGAGATTTTTCACGAAATGTATATTTTGTAGACCCCAGATCTGATCGCGTTGTAAAGACAAATCGTGATAAATAAATTGTTACAATCATTGAAAGTTAATAAATTGATATTACAAAGTTGTGTTTAATTCATGCACTTACCAGGTGGAAATAAACTGTGATAGCCCTGACATAATCATGGCTAATCACCCCTCTTCCGTAACTAATCACCATCACGGCTGTGTCTATTCACCCCATTCGTGTAACGAAATTAAAGAAAAAAGGCTTACGAAATAAGAACAATTTTATATAGTAGAGTCATTCGGGTCAAGAGGACGCATTTTACCTTTCTCAACATTACCATTACAAAAATAATAGATCCTTATTAACGTGTTATTGACATTTAGGTAGGTTACTTATTGCTTTAGTAAATACATATATTTGTAAACTGACTCTGTACATAGTTTTCTTAAAATCACTTAATAATGACCCTCGGTCAGAATGCGAACGTTTGACCCGTAATGCGGGTAACAGTACGCATTCTGGGGGGCAAAAGTTCGCATATGGGGTAAGTAAACGTAATGAGATAATTTGTGGGAAGATAATTAAAACAAAACAAATAATTAAAGATATATTTTAATAAACCTATTAAATTAGCCAACTTAAGCAATCACAGTAATTAAACAACTTTAAGATCAGTTAGGTAGGTATATAGTATTTGGAAACAAAACAAAATAATTAACAATAAAGATCAATGCAGTCTTTTGGCACTTTAAAGCACTTTAATGTAGGCCTGAAGCGACCTAAAGATATTGGAATATTATTGTTTTTAAATCTTTTTCTTAAACCCCCTTCGCTAAATCCAACTTCTTCTGCGGCACGCCTTTGACTCATCCCTCCAGCTATAAGAGCTTTGGCTCTAGTGATTTGTTCTTCTGTCAGTATTTTTCGTTCAGGCCGTTTTCTGATATAATTCCGGGGCATTTTCTGAAACTAAAAAAATAAATAACCGTAAATAGATGTTCCGTCAAGAGAGCGCGTGCGTTCTCTTGACCCCGTTCTCTTACCCCACAGGACACATTTTTGAATACCACGCCGAAACATACACGAGTTCGAAAAATAACCTAAAATTATTACTGTCAATCGATAGTTTAATAATGATGTTACAACACTTAATAGTACTTACCACGATTATCCTGTGTTTATAGGAGATATACACTTTTCCTTAACACCAAAAACTAAGTTTGATTCAATGAAATAACTATTTTTTTATTTTTTTTCTTTAATAACGCAGGCGCAAACACAAACAGCTTGGCTTCAAGATGGCCACTCGCTAGCCACTGACTTCGTCATACACGTGCCCCCTGTCCCTTCATTCCCCGCGGAGATTTTAGTACTGCGATCTCTTACCCGGTGCGTGCTGCTACCCCGAATGACTCTAATGCATATTCTACCTTAATAATTATAGCACTTTACAACTGCTCTGACTGTAATTTAAAAGATGCGGGTTTTTCTTCTGGGGTTCCGTTACCGAGTTTGCCATGAAAGATTTTTCTCTATTCCGGGTTAGGGGGAAACTCGCCCTAGGGCCGCAGCCCAGATTACACAGACTAAAAACAGTTGGGAAACTGGACTGGACTAAATGGACCCATTGGAAGTTGTGAAATTTGTCACAGCACAAGGAATATACCGTAACGTACTTCGGTTTAAAGATATTTATTTCTCATAAGAACTTACATACAGTTCACTTATAATGAGATACAAAGTACTTACTATTTTTTTAATTTTTATTTATAATTCAACTAAATATTTACATTAA
This sequence comes from Helicoverpa assulta, assembly GCA_963856015.1. Classification (NCBI taxonomy): domain Eukaryota; kingdom Metazoa; phylum Arthropoda; class Insecta; order Lepidoptera; family Noctuidae; genus Helicoverpa; species Helicoverpa assulta. The sequence continues at coordinate 8,175,210 of CAWLCW010000027.1, forward strand.
TTTAAAAAATAAAATAAAATAAACTTATATATATATAATATATACAACTTAAAACTAATACAGTGCATCAAAAAATTGCTCCTCATCGCTGTCACTGGGTAATGTACCCAAAAGACTGGCAGCATTGCCACGTTGGATGGCAATGCTCAACCTCTGTGCGAAATAAAAGCCAGCCTTTGGGTCCCGGGAAGTGTCAACCAGGCGCTGGGAAATATCCCTGGCAAGAAGGTGGGCGCTCGGACCCCATGGCCCTAGAGTTTCAACCCCAAACGGCTCAAACATGTAATTGCCTATAAGGTTACTATATTTGCGCCGCTTGAGGTTCTCTGCTTGTGCAGCGGCGGTGCCAGCACAACATGCAGTTCCGGGAAGGTGAGATGGCGCAAGAGTGTCGACGCATGTCGCGTCCCACACTAAAGTCCTACCCACCTTCCACGGAAATAGCGACATGCCGTCTGGTCTCTTGCCATCGTCGCGTGCCAAGCCATTTGGTTCCAGCACGGCTGGCACGCCGACGGCAACAAGAGCGCGGCGGATCACGTCGTTTATGTTGGCATGTCGTGGTATGCGGCCGGCACTCCGGCTGCACGACAGGCCGTGGTGACCGAGGCTGTTGACAGCTTCCCCGCAGTGGCAGCGGTGAGGAGAGCAGCATGGAGCACCTAGTCGGAGGCAAACGGCGAGTCTGAAGGTGGTGTCATCAAACATGGTGCCTGTGTTTGATGACGGAAGTGCAAGAAGCCATAGACCCGACTCCCATTCACCCACAGCCAGTAGGCGTGCTCGCTCTGCAGAAGTAATTGACGTATCGATTAAACTTTTCCGTATTACTCTGCAGAGCGGCTCATCCCACTGTCTCTGGGAGGACAGGTTGGCGGGTAAGTCGGTGTTCGGGCATGCGACTTTCCAAGCATTTAAAGCCTCAGTCAGGCTTGGCACCTCAAAATTGACCAGTGTGGTGGGTAATATTTTCCTGATCAATTTCTCAGTGCCATGGACCGAGGAAATAAAGGCTGGTAAACTTACACTGGAAATTTTACGGACGCCAAGTCCTCCCATACGGATGGGAAGAGTCGCTTGAGACCAAGCTCTGTCGTCCAAGGCCACATTTAAAATGGATGATAGTGTATGTCTTATAATTTCGTCGATTTTGTCTAAAAGGTTGGTGTGCTTCCATAAATGGGAAGCACGCAAGTTATACGTAAATTTTGGTCCAAAACAGCAGTACCGTATGATGGTGATGGCTGCATGCATATTAATTTTGAGTAGCCTTTCCGAAACATCATTAAAATTTTGAATTTTCTTCTCAATAAAATCCGAAAATGAATCTTCCAGTATAGGCGATCCAAGGAGGCAAAGAAAACTTTGGTCTATCGTTTTAATTTCAGGAGCTATTGTGAGGAAATTTTGAAGAATAGTCTGTCTGTCAGTCGAGTCGGGTATAAACAGTTCACATTTAGAAAGGTTGAGGTCGAGGCCAATGTCGTGGAATTTATCTTTTATGAAAACTAAATCATTAAGTACAGTATCTCTGTTGCCTCCCAGGGTCCCGTCGTCGAGATACCACACGTTAAATTCAGAATTTAGCTGCCGAATAATTGGGTTAATCGCCAAACTAAAAATCACAGGCCCCACTTACTATTAATTTAATTATCTACATCTCCAGTTATAATATCTAGGTTTACATTAGTGTGCATACATAATTCCTAAGTTTCTTTTTAAATAGGTACGTTTAGGTTGTTACAATCTCTCTTGTCATCAACAAACTAAAGAAATGAAAATAGGGAATAAAAGGAGAAAAGAAGTCAGTCAGATTATTATCCGAATATTTCTGAGAGAATTTGAAAACAATTTGTCCAGAAATCCGACTCTTAAAGGGCTCGGCGCAATGTTTTTTACCTTGGCATTTTGGCAAAGGTCCAGTTCCAGTCACGCAGTACAACGCCATCTATAATTTTCTAACAATTTTTTTAAGGAATCATTCACACCTTCATTGTAGATTGAGCCACAAGGAAAGTTAGGGCCCGCGTGGCACGGCAAAGGATTTTAATACTAATTAAGTTATTTTGAATCTAATATCAATGAGTTTAGAATTTATGTTACTTTATTTGAACACCACGATGCCGCGACATGCCGCAGGATGGTGTGCGTTCGCGCAGCGGAATGTTGTTGAATTTAAAGATTATGCAGATAATTAGTGTATGACGTCCTATAATTGTGTATGGTAAAAAAAAAATGTGTATGCAGCCATTGTGGAGAAATTCACCAAAAACTGATTCCGCCGGACGAAGACCCCAAACTGCTTACCTACTTTAAGAACTAAGACCTAATAAGTGTAATTTACGTTTATATTTTTATCTTTTAAACCCTACGACTTTTTCTAAATCTGTTTTTAAACAAATATAAACAAATTCAAAACAACGTATGTAAAGATCTACAGCTCTCTATGTAAGCGATTTATATGAAAATTAGCTAATAGCCAAACGTTCGCGTAGCGGAAAATTGATTTTCTCCTAAGTTTATGCATGCACTGATATCATTCATTCATAAATAATTATACACAAATACACACTAATCTTTGGACACATCTCTTTTCTTCTAAAGTTTATGGATTAAAAAAAGTTCCGCCAGGACAACGTTCGCCCAGCGGAATCAGTTTTTGGTGAATTTCTCCACAATGGCTGCATACACAATTTTTTTTTACCATACACAATTATAGGACGTCATACACTAATTATCTGCATAATTAAAATCTTTAAATTTTAAAAAACTTTAAAGATTTTAATTTTGCTTTAAAAAACTTGTATAGCATTTCGGTGGGGCGCAGGGCGCAAAACTGATGAATGCCAGTGACTGGGCTTTCAGTTGGATGCCACTGCACGCCGCGGGATACCACTGCATGTCGCGGAATGCCACTGCACAACCTGCTGTGCCACACCGGGAGTGGGCGCCGGCCCTTACGATCAGAGCCAGTGTACTATGCTCTTTGGCGCGGTCGACGTCGATAAGTGTTCGATAGTTTCGATGAGTTGCCATTCTGTGAAGTTGGGCTTAGCAAAGCATTCACGTTTTGAACAGTCCTTGGTTTACGTGGAGGTACCACTTCCATTTGTTCGAAAACACGCCTAATACTAATATCGGTCCAAATGTTACATGCGTGTACATCGTCCCATAGAAAAGGAAAGGTCTGAAGAAAATAAAAAACTAGTTTCATTATGAAATTTATTTAAAAATGTTATGTGTACAAATACCCTATAGCTGGTGTACGCAACGCGAGCATAACGCTATACCGTTCATAAAAAATAACCACTTGTTTCAAATAGCTTTACAATCACGCCGAAGTTAATTGTAACAACATAACAATTACACCTATAACATAATAATTTGCATTGTGAAGTCCTTATAAACCTGGCAACACGGCCGCTTTTCGGCGCATTACACAAATACAAAATAACATTATTTTAAGATTAATTAATTACTGTCTCATAGACCGTTAATTCCAACACGTGTTAACAAATCACAAGTCTCGTACTAGCCTAGCTATCGTGCCTCAAGCACCAACTGTTAAACATGCTAAAACAATGGACAAATTAATAATAAACGACAGTGAACTCAAGGCGGAGTATTCAATTGGGCTCAAGCTTCGAAGCGGGGGCGACAACAGAGAACTACACAAAAATTGAGCGCTCTAGTCACTACACAGCGCTTAAACTGTAGTTGAAATTGTTTAACGAAAGCATAAAATTTCATCGTCACCGTTTCGAAGGCTGCCTCAAGAAACATTCCATTACTTTTGTTGTGTTCTGACACGAAATAAGGAATGTGAAGGAAAATACGGCTTGCGAGGTTACTCAGTCGAAATTTTATGTTCCTTTTTCTAAGAAGCATCCTATACTAGATATCAGTCACTGCTTTATAATTTAGTGCATTTGTGTGCGGCGATAGTCTGACGCGACTGATCATTTATGCTATTACGGCATTATGTCTTCGGAGAAGCAGCACAACATCACACAAATCAATTTATCAATTTATTTAGTTAAAAGACAATGTTGCCTCTTAATGAACACGTATACGAAATTGATTATGAAGGTATATTTAAATACAATTCTTAGTATAGAACTGATGGAACATTGCCTCTCACTACAAAAGACCCGGTTTCAAAACAAATGGTTTAAATTATTGGCTAGTGAATGTCCTCGCGAGAACAAAGTTAACAGCTAGAGCGGTCGAATGTAGTGAAGGGAAAGTAGATATTCAGCACCAAACATACTCTCGGTATGGAGGCCGTGCGGCGCGGTTACTGCTGCTTGCACTCGGCCGGGTCCTCCATGCCAGCCTTGATGGGCTTCTTGCCTCGCCTCCGCGGCGCAGGCTCCTCGTCTTCGCTTTCTTCCGTGGAGCATTCCTCCTCCTCCTGGCAACGCCAACAACGTCAACACATATTACAAACACCAGCTTCGGCGACGTTACCTTACATAACATTGAACGTGAATTCTGCAACCATCTGCATACTCGACAAACTCGCACAATTCGCATGCAAATAATAAGGATAAGATAAATAAAACACACTCGAGTACAAAGCATACAATTTTAATGTCATCATTACGACATCATGCCAAAAACATAAAGCCATTACCGATATATAAAAACTACCTGACGAGCTGCTATACATTGACATTATTATGCTAACTTCAATAGAAGATTACATAAATAAAAAATATACATCTATTATCCGACCTAACTATTGTCAAATCAGTATTAAAATATATATTATTTAAATATCGGATAGATCACAGCTGGCGATGTTCAAGTGATGATGTAAAAATGCATTTTGGCACTAAAAAGAGATTCAGCGAATTCAATTCCTGGGCAGAGCGGTGTTGCGCCCGGTGCGAGGATCTACTAGCGTCTCAATGGAATGACAGTACTTCAATTTCAATCAATAGGAAACATTAAATATAGCCTTAGAGAATATTAATATCACATGAAATTTCAAAGTACTCAAACGAATAAGTAAAATTCGTAAACAAAAATACACACTATAATTACTGTATAATAAATAAAAACGAGTAATGTATAACTAAACTAGAAATGCAAAATAGTTGTCGCAACAGACATCTAACAAGTTAACATGCATTATACATGGATAATGAAGGCACCTCACACTTCTCGCATCAGACTACGGCGGCCCTCGGGGCCTCCGTACAAAAATCTACTCTAAAACATATTTATCTAGCCAAGGGATAAACCATGCATAGAACGGACTTGTGGATAGCGACAAGTTTATATTAATAACAATATTCTAGCGTACAAATACTACCGATTTATAGGACAATAACCCGACGCGGCGCAGGAGTATTGTGGTATCACGGTTCGCTTGGCGAATCGATTTTTGGTACAATTTAAAAGAGATATGGGCTGATATGATCGCGACAAGAGTAAAGCACGCGGAGGTCGTGGCACGGCCGCGCGAACAGCTGCCACTGACGGATTATATAACGCTAGGGGGCGGTCGGACAATCGACTTGCATCAATCCTCCACGTCGGACACTTCCTCCGTCCCCGAGTCTTCGTCAAAGTACGAAGAATCCTCCTGAAACCAAATATACCGCTTTTGTTTGTGCAGCCACCAGCCAACACCCACCAGACGTAGATACTGTATACTCTGTTACCCGTGGAAGATTTATGCAGACGCCACTACTAACTATACATTCGGGAGCGGGGTACTCACACATACTGTACCTTCGTCTGATATGCGGGGAGTGGGGAGGAGGCAAAAATCAACCCATAGCACATCCGGTGCTACATTAGCTAAGCAAGCAATAAAAAGGTTCTACCATGCAATATATTCAAACTAACACCTTGTGGAAATGCTAGATGGCTGTAGAATTCACTGTTCTTGAAGTTATGCAGATAAGCGCGTTGAGTACTGACGAATTGTTCATCGCCGTGTTTGTTCTGGCCATAGTTCAATCAGAAATACACCTTCAAATTATCTTATTCTACTAACAAGCAACGGTTAGCATGTTATGTGAGTGTTTTCTTATTTTTAATAAGTTACTGCATAGTTCTGATTGATCTAATGCCCTGGAAACATCCATCCCATCCATTGAGATGCACATCACTATCTACTAAACTGCCTGATTTCAAGCATATCTCGAGACATTTTTAAGGCTTTTCACGGAAGCACAATGCTAGAATATCAGGGCACTCAACCACATGACACCCCGACAAACCAAGTATAAAAAAACAAAATACAACCTATAGACTTATTGTAAAATGGCAAGTTATTGGGTGACAGCTATGGGAACCATTACAACATGGTCATATTGAACTGATGACATAAACGTAAGAAGATATGGAATAAATGGTCTTCATCCTAAAACAATAAAAATAATACCTTGAACATTTGAAATTGAGATTTAAGCGAGTCCAATTTATGACATTGGTGAAACTCAGGCAACACTCGCTCCTTTTGAATAAAACAAACTGTCAACAGTATTGAAAATTGTCTTATCAAATGAGTACATTTTTAGGACAATACATTAAAAAATTCGGCCCTCTAGCGTGGAACTTCCGTAAAACACCAGTATCCGAATAACCAACAACGATGCAGTAACAATTGATTTTATTTTGCTACAACGTCACACGACATCAATGTAAGTATGTAGAATCAAGTGTAACTGCAAAGTGTTAGTAAGCTATCGACGCGATGCGAAGATTCTAAGCGAATTACGTGATATATCAAAAGAAATCGGCTATTTGTTGTTTTCGCATCGCTTCAATTTGTCACGTAGGACGTGAGTGTGTTAATGCGGCATCGTACTGACCTCTTCTTCGTAATCATCATCGTCGTCATCGTCGAGCCCCTCGCCGGTGTAGAGCAGCACGGCGCGAGACACCACGCGCTCGCGAATATAGTGACCGATCTCGAAGTCAGCTGTTAGCAGCGCCTGCTCGAAATTACACATTTTTTACGCTTGTTAGAGACATTTTGAAGTAATATCTTAGATATAGCTTGGGGGTATAAACTTATCATGATAACTAATTGCAAAATCTTCAAAATATTTGTACATTTATGAAGGCTTCCTTTAAAGAAGAATATGACAGACCACATGACAGAAGGTTTCCCCACTTCCAAATTATTGACTTTTGTGGCCATATTTTTTATTAAATCTAGTTATAGCGTAAAACTAACTTTTTGTTACATATTGTGTTTTCACTATCTTCAACCTTCATATTATTCACTTCTTATTAGTATGCAGGCTGCACATTTATCAACTCTTATCAGTTTTCATGAAGGTATCATGTCAGAGTGTAGATTATAATATGGACCTGAAGTGATTTTGCACAGGAAAGTACTTGTGTGTGAGTAAATGAAATGGCAATTACCTGAATATCAGAGGCGAGAGTAGAGTTGGGGTCATCGGGCATGGTGGGCGGGGAGAAGAAGTTGAAGAACGAGTCCGCCTGCACGGACTTGGTGACGGTGCGGACGGAACCGCGGGACTTGTGCTTCTGCTTCTTTTTTATCGTCTTCACTGTCACGTTCTTGCCTTTCTTCCAGTTGATCTCGCAACCCTGTCAAATATGGGTATGAGTTATTTAGTGCCTAGGACACAGACGCGAAAATACGGTGCATAATTCGAGATTTTATACATTGTGTAAAAATGATCTTCAACTTCCGCTTCACCTAATAGATTTATAGCAAGTCCTTCTTCACTACAGCATATCATATCAGCGCAGTGTGGCTAAATATTAGATTTTCTGGGAACAAAACTACTAGTCATCTACAAGTCACCTTCGCGTAAGTACGTCTAACATAGTGTAGACGCGCAATCTTTTGCACCAAAATTTGAAATTGGCAGAAACCAAGTGCAAAGTAGTAAAATTGCGTGATGCATGGTTTGGGCCTGTGTCGAGCATACCTGCGAGGTGATGAGCATGAGGCGTCGTTGCTGACGGTACTGATCCAGCGTAATAAGCAGCGGGACAAAGCGGTTTTCTATTTAGCTGTTAACCTTACCCCTACCCAGAGAAGCGTGAACCGAGAAGATAGCTTCAACATCTTTGCAAGCTAGGACTGAAAGTTAATATTTTTTGCAGAGTTCATGGAAGAGGTAAAGATTTACATTCTGTTTCACGTGAAATATTATCCTTGAAGTAAAACCTTTCTTAGGTTGAGCCATATTGGGCAGTGCTAGGAGTGCATGATATTTTCTTGTTGCATAATCAGAGAACTTGTTATCAAACAACAACTAAATAACGTAAGCAGCGCACACTTTATGAACTGACACTTCATGCTTGGGACTTATTCACGTAAAACAGAACATAATAATAATGGGAACCAAATTCCGACCAAATTCATACTCACAGTGCCAGAGTAAAACTTGGAAAAAATTACTATCAAGCTTTTTACGGTGACAATTGTTAACAAACACGTAATTTTAAAAAATGATGCATACCTTGCAAGAGTAAATCTCTGGTCCCTCAAACTCGAGTGGGTTTTCCTCATCGGGCTTGCACTTCATAGAGTACTCCTTGGTCAGGATGGTGTTTGTGAAGTAGTCGTTAGGCGCGAAGTGGAATTCCAGGGTGAAACCAATGGGGTCCTCATGCATTTGCACTGGAAAATGGCCCATAAGTCAGGTGTGTTTGGAAAACAGATATTTTTGATTTTGAAGAGTTTTCCTCAGTTGGTGATGCATGTTAAACAAATCAATCATGATTTCTTCAGTTATTGGGTGTTGGAATGTCATCATAAAATTTTATATTTGGAAAAAACTGTAAAAAATTATAGTGATGTTGTCTTACCTTTAATATCCTGCAAGCACTTAAGAATAGGCTCATCATGTTCCTGCATCATCTCGCAGAGCATTGAAACATTCTTGAATATGGTGTACCAGAAGTCTGGGATGCCCTTAACATTGGGGTCCATCGGTGGTCTGAAACCATACCTTAGTAAGACACAGTAGGAACACAGGCATATGTGTAGACAGATTTTTGTAAATCCTCAGTTGGTGATGCATGTAAATGTTATCATGATTCTTCAATTCTTGGTGTGTATAAGTCATCATTAAAAGCATTGTATTTTTTCCTTCTACAAGCTGAAATCTGCACCATTTAACTATAACCAGTCGTAAAATTGGCTTGGTTATCGTTATGGTTAAATGGCTGGTGTTTGAAAAGTAAAGTACTAACTCGGCAGGTTTCTCGTCAGCCGGTTTCTTATCATCCGTGCCGTCAGTGATGGCCGCGCTCTGTACCGCGCGTGCCAACTCTTCCTCTTCATTTTCATCGCGCCACGGGTTCAAGCACTCTTCGTCAGTGGGTTCATAGCCACCGTTCACGACTAGAGCACGCTGTCAACAAAATATGTAAAAAATATGCTTTTGTTATAAGATTAAATTACTTTGGCGAAATACCGCCAAGATAAGGTTTTGATTTAATTCCGCTTGCAGTATGGAAAATATTATTTTTTGTCTGAATGCCGACTTTATTAATAAATGTAGGTGTAGTTCAATTTTGCTAAACTTTAAATACGTTCCAGGAGAGACGTTTCGAAATATCGATTTAGGGATATATTATTAGAACCCTAGAATTTCCCTTATCACTAACGTAATCAAATTACCATCGCATTCACGTTATTGCGTACTTGTGTTAAGTACTTATAATAAATTGTGATAGAGTATTCGTCACCAGAGGCATATTCTTTTTGCAATGTCCAATGCACCATTCAACAATTTAATGAACACTATCACTTATGTAAATTAAAAGAGAAACTTTAATAAGCCTTAGCCGGCTCATAAAAACATTTAGTGTACGTTTCGTGGACAGTATCAGCACGAAGACACTTCTTTCAAGTTTCTTACATCTTAAAGCCTGTGAAGCTGGTATACTATAATGACTGTTCTAGGCAGTGCAAGGGTATTATCAAGAACATGTGCTACCTTTTCAAACAGAGGCTTATACAGCTTCTCGTACTTGCACTCAAGCGCATGCACTTCGCTGTAGAACTTGGCCTCGATGTCGACGAACTCCTTCTGCAGAGTGCGCAGGGCGCGGATGCGTCGGCGCACGTTGGGCGGCAGGGACGCCATGGCCTCCACGTGGATGCGGTTCGTGATGGCTGCTAGCATCTCATTGCGGGTGATGCCGCTGTTGACAATCGAAACTATTTCATAACATTTTACCAACTTCTTAATAACAGACTTCCCGAAAAGGAGGAGTCAGCTTTCCGTCCGTCCGTGACTGCTTCAAGCGGTCCGCCTATTGCCGGCCTTAAACGCGCTTTACAAACTATCACAGGTTTTTTTTTTCATAATACTGTAAACTTGCCTACAAATACTTACCGATTAGTAAGTCATTCTGCGAAGCTATGGCATAATAAACTTGATGCAGATTAAAATCTATACTAATATTATAAAGCTAAAGAGTTTGTTTGTTTGTTTGATTGTTTGTTTGTTTGTTTGTTTGTTTGAACGCGCTAATCTCAGGAACTACTGGTCCGATTTGAAAAATTCTTTCAGTGTTAGATAGCCCATTTATCGAGGAAGGCTATAGGCTACTTTTTATCCGGGTCCGTGGCGAGGTTCCCACGGGATGCGGGTGAAACCGCTGGCAGAAGCTAGTACAAATATATAAACGTTGGAAATCCTTCAGTTGGCCTATTTCTTGGAAACTGAGTTGTGCATAGTCATGAAAGAATTGATTGACCTACTATACATTAACGGTGCCTTTACCGGCATTGAATTCAGTAATAGAGTATAAATAAAAGATACGAAATTATTATCCCCCACGTGAAAAATCTTAATCTATTCGTTTCAACAAGGAACAACCTAATTTACGTTTCACGACAGAAAAACACCAGATTTCATGTTACCGGCGTGAAGATACGCAGTAGATTTACAGTAGCGTTCCAAATTTCCTGAAATAGTCTCGTTGCGTAACCAAATAAACATGATTGTGAGCATCAGTGTACCAAGTATATTCCAGTGATGTAGACAGGTACCTGATCCGAGGGTTTATTAGTTTATACGAGAAGAACGACCTTCGCTTGTTACTGCCAGCTTTTTATTGCTATACTACGCGTTTGGGACTCCGTTCGAATATAGAAATTCTGTCCGAAAAATATTTCTTGGTTCTAAGCGAAAATATGGCAAAATGATGATATAATTTCCACATCGTGCGTTAACTTGCGTAGCTAACTATAGGGCTAACCCACCATACATCAGTACTGTATGTTTAATTAAAAGCCTACAGTTACCATTAATCTGCTACCAGTGGTATCATTAATCACCAGAGGTCGTTTAGTATAATCTTCCAATCAATTAATCGACTATCACCAACAGTGATAATGTAAACATGTCTTCGAGATAAATGACGACCTCTCTGATCATTTAAACGATGACAATGACTTTCAGCCTTTCAGCATAGGTATGTCAATGTGCTGGTTGTGGGCTAAGTATGTATTTGGAAATCTTTTTCACAATAGACGAATTCTTTTAAAAATGTCCACAATCTCTTCAACATTAATCTATTCTATTTTACGAGAGCATTGTTTGATCGTGTTTAAAAAGAAAACATGAAATGATTGAGCTCAATTACTCCGAGACGACTGAGCTGCAAAACGTTTAAAGTATTTCAGAGCAAAAACAATTAAAATACCGATGTAGATCACGCTGGTTGATGTAATTCCTAGCTTTAGAATAAAATGAAGCCTTGTAAATGACAAGTGCCGTGATTAATCTGCGCGAAAAAAAAAAACCGGTTGCATCGTCCAAGAAGGTCGATTAGCCACCCACTAAGCGGTCAACACACCCTCAGGGCTCTCCGACTTCAAGAAATCTCCGTTTTTGACCTTTTGATAAAAGCCTGAGAATATCACAATTACAATATATCCTTAAGGCATGGCCTCTGCTGCCCGTAATATTTTTATTCAAAATCTACGCAAAGATATAACAGTGTACGCAGCTATAGTTTAAAAGCTTTCGATCTGCAGACAGACTTTCGCTACTGTAGACATTGTATATAGGTATGTTATGCGCAGCACAGTCGTGATTTCATTTTTTGTCGATGTAAAAACCGACACGTTTGGCGTTACAATTGATGTTATCTCGCAAAATATCTTCGTGTAGCGATTGCTTCATGAGAGTGCAAAAATAAATTAATTAGACATTAAGATCAGTAGATTAAATATCTGCTTCCTATTATATAGTGCGATTTTTTTGTAACTGGTTTAATGTATCTTTGTTTTCTAGTTGAACAAGTGGAAAATGAACACGTTTTGTAGATGTGCGTAATATTTTCTAACGAGTTGATAATGAAATCATTTAGAGTGTAGAAACATTAGTCGTCGGATGCATACCAACCTATCTAGGTATCTACATTATACGGAAGTCAGCGAGAGGCAGTTATTTTAGTTTTTGTAAACCTTTTACTGAGTCAGTGTGAAGGACCGGAGAGCAGAGAATAACCGGCTTTTTGCATATTCATACGTATGAGTCTGCTTCCTGCGTTCATCGATACATTCGACGGAGGTTCGGTTTAACTTCCGTCCGAAACTTATTAACTATTGAGGGTTCATTGTTCATTCAATCTGCGATTCTTGACATTCGTTCAATATTCGATTATAAAATAGATTCGGCGGAAATTCTCAAGTTTTTTTTTTTTTTTTTTTTAAGTTTTAAAAGGTACAATTGCTTTAATGACATCCTATGAGCAAATAAAAGAATGAAATACAAGTAACAGCTGCCCAACATCCCGAGTCGTAAGAACGGAGGGAAATGGCTTATTAAGTGCGCATCACATAACATATTAATGCAATGTATTCGGTTTGGAACATGACTCGTACTGCGTCGTAGCCATTAAAAGACATTGTAGGTACCTTGGTTAGTAGCAATTTGTCTTGTAATATGCCCTTCGGAATGAAGGTTTCTCTATAATGGAAGTGTTCGTGCAAAAAGGGTGCGAAATTGGCAAACTAATGGACGGCGATATTACTAAGGCCAAGAAGTCTGAACAAACGAGTCTTTGAATTGACTAACAATACATATTTTAATGGACGAGACTACAATGGAAGAACTATTAATTTTACTTTTAAGCCGATCGATTGCATTTTTTTCGCATTAAATGAAATGATAGTAAGGCAACAGAAAAAAAGGAAGTAGTGCCTAGTCACGATAAAACATTTTGTGAGGGGAAATATCAATATTATTTAATTAAAACATATTTTTTGAAATGCTATAGTTATTGGCACGGATAACGAGCTCTCGGCGGAAGAGTGGGGATCGCTTTGCGCACTGTACACTTAAGGCAATAAATCACTTCTGCGCAGGTGAAGGTCAGGGCTCAATATCCTTGCCGATGATTATAACATAAAATAATCAGCCGACATATGAAGTGGCAAACAACTTTTATACCTTTAATCGTATTATTTATCCTACGCGCATGCCTGTGTGCGCATGCATGTGTACACATCTTTGGGTAAATAAATGATTCTATTCTATTCAATAGAATATTTCAGGTGGTGTAACAAAATACGATGACAAACAGATTCAATTAGATAGAAATAATATCTGAAAGTTGTTTAAAAAAATCCTCAGTTGCTTCTCATGTTAGTATGTGAGAATTATGGAAACAAAAATTTCGCACAATTGATTATAGTAACGCTTTTAAGGGAAGCCCACGCTCAGTTATTTTGGGACAGCAGATCATCGTCACGTCTAGGCATAGGCTTTCTCGTGTCATATGCATGATCTTGACGGAAATTAATATTAGGTATAAAGGGAATTTTTATTGCTTCTTTGTGGGTACTAACCCCAGTGGCTCCATGATAAACTTGAAAAAAAAAATCCTTTGGAAAGCTACACTGTTTGAAATAAATAGATAATGAATAATGATAGATTAGCAATTATAGGGAATTTCAAGTAGGCCATGGTAGATTGGTTTTACATTCATAACCACGTGTGGAGACTACTATAATACACCTATGTTGTTTCTTTTTTACGACGGCAAAAATCATCATAGACCCCTCCCGCTGTGGGTTAGCAGCGGTGAGGGAGTGTCAGACTTTTACTGACAAAAAATCTGTTGTGTTCCGTCGTAGGCCTTTTATGTACCAGGGAAGCGGTAACTCTTTCGAACAGTCCCGTAGCCCTGGCAGAACTATAATACACCTTTTTTTTTTTTTTTTTTTTAACGACGTAAAAAATCATCAAATGACCCCTCCCGCTGTGGGTTAGCAGCGGTGAGGGAGTGTCAGACTCTTACTGACTAAAAGCCGTCGTGTTCCGTCGTAGGCCTTCTTATGTGCTAGGGCCGCGGTACCTCTTTCGAACAACCCGCAGCCCCGAACTATAATACACCTGCCGTAGACTTTCAGATGCACTAAGATTTATGCTTGGTTAAACCTAACCGCGCCGCGTATATAAATTCCGTCAGCTATGACTGAACATTTATTGATCAAGTAGAGCGTGAAATGACTCATTAGTTCAATGAACCGTAATCTCGAATCGCGCCTTTTTGTACATACTCCTTGAATTAGTAGATCTGAGTCCAAGTAGGTAATCATAGATAATGGTTGCGGTTAGGTGGAATGATTTGAAAGGTCCTGTTTAAGTTTTTGTTTGGTTTATTCCCATGTGTATTTCATTTGTGTACTAATACCTAGCCAAAAGGCCTTGAGTACTGTGCTACCCACAATAGGTAGAAGCGGATACCTCAAAATTAAGGAATGTTTGCATGCATTTGAAGTAAAAACTAATGAATAATAAGACTCTTCTTTATTGAATTGGTGTAGAAAACCTTTAATCAAACTGATGGGTTGTTCCAGCAGTTTATGACTGTTCTATTTGAGCACGGTGATTCATCAACCATAAATTTAGGTCCCACCATGCAATGAACATTTTTAATGAGAATTAAACTATTATGGGACATGGCATGCCGGAACTTTCATGACAGAGAACATTGACATGACAATTTATACACAGCTCATGGTCTCCAATAAATCAATAAAATCTTGTGTAATAATTTTGGTATATAAAATTGACACATGTTGAAAATATATTTTCCTTGACTAGTTTGGACTATATTCCTGATTGATTTATTTTAGAATAAATTAGAAAATGTGACATTGGTCTTGTCAATATGTCAGATTATATTAATCTTGCTACATGAGCACATAAATTATGTGAAAGGGCAAAACTTGTGTTTAAAATTTCTTGAATAATGAGCATATTTAAAATTAAATAGTAGCATGGCAAATAGAGATTAAACGTTTCTAAAGGTTAAAACTATTGATAATGTCAACATGTGGCTGTCATTGACAGTGAGGACAAGGCTAACCTATACATAGACATACCTTTTCATGAAGTGCTGGGCCAGCTCACCACCCCCGACAATTTCTTCCTCTTCTCCAGACTCCACTTCAGAAGTGTGGTCATCTCCGGCGCGCTCCACTGTACCCATGTTTATATCTAAAACAAAACCACTATGTTAGCACAACGCCGTTCGCGCCACGTTGGTTACCGTACCGGCTTCCGACAAATACTTTTACAATCAATATTCTAATACAACACTATCGCACCAAATAGCATTAAACTACTTAAACGACCTTTCTACAAAGCATACTTTATGATTTTCGATGTAAAACATAATGCGTAGTACGTTGAAAAACCATTTTGGCCGACCACATGGCCGACTTTGTTCTTGCACATTTAAAAAAATATTACCACTTACGGAACGTAAAACGATTCGCAAAAACAATGCGGTAGGGGTCTGACGACTTTTTAATCACAATTTCGTTTTATTTAGCGAAATATTCCAATACAATAACGTACCTTACTGCCGACAAAAGTTGCAAAAAGAAAGATGGCGACGGAATACGGCGAATGAGTGACCACAGTGACTTGAAATGACGGCGAATGAAATGAAGTTATCAAGAACGAAAACGAATGAAACTGGCAAGTTGAAGTTTACCACTTCCGGATTTTTTTTTTCATGCGTCCATGCATTTTTACGTAAAAACGGGAGAAAAATGACTGTGACATCAACTTTCACTTCGAAAATCTTTTCAAACAGTTTTTTCGTAAGTTATTCCAGTAAAACTTTAATAAATTAAATTAATCAGCAGGGTGGTTGTGACCAACAATGATTACAGACGAAAAAGAAAAACTGGCCAAGTTCTTTTCGGAGGTTAGGGTTCTGTATTTGCAATAATGACATTTAGAAAATTGACTTTTGTAGAAATGATCAAATGTGTGAAAGATGCCGTAGGTAGACGAAGCTGAAGAATGAAGATAGTACCTATTCTTTTCTAAATGAATGGAATGGAACCCTTCGTGTTCGAGGTCTACTAGGATGAGGCTGCGGAAACTCTTTCAAACAATCTTACAGATAGGCAGGCTTTCGCACTAAAAGCCAGTGCCGGTGGCCGCTATGAATTTAGTAGGAATTAGTGTGGAAAACACTGAAAAATGGGTTTAGATGAAGTAAAGTAGCAGGGGCCCGATTCTGCTGAGTTAATAATGTCAAAATTGAATGGAAATTTAATCGAAATAGCAGTTTTAAACTTAGCGGGCATTCTGCTACTTAGGTATATAAGACCAATCGTATTCCAACGATTGGTTTGCGATTGGTCTCCCATTTGGTTCATACGGTAATCTGCTCTACAATCATGCTGCAATCGTAAATCATTTGCAGATAATAATGATTTATTATTGAATTACAGAAACGGATAAAAACGTTTATTTAAAAGAAAAAATAGTGGAATGCCACATACGCTTCAATCGTAATTGAGTCGGGATTGGATCTCAGTCGGATGTGTATCGCTTAAGCAAAATAGCAGAATCGTGCCCCAGGCACGAGTGGAGAGAGCGCGATTTTTTTTGTAAATTCCTGGTTTGAAAGGCAAAAGATTTACTAACCTATCACTTCCACGCAACACGCAAAGCTCCAAGTGAGGCCAAAAACGAGATAGTGGTTAATGGGAACATACATATAAAAATACTCCTACAAGTTCAGTCCAAGAAAAACGTGCGCCGTGATTGCCAGAGCCGGCTGTGGCCAACGGCAGTATCGGTTGCCAGCGCGATCCATTTACCCGTGTATTACTGCCGAACGGCGGATATTCCTGTGACCCATTTCTTGAACACTGTGGAACCAATTGAGATAGGGATTATAGTATTTGTAGTGGACCCCAAAAATGTTTTGGGTTTGCCAACAAGAAAAACATAACTATTCTATTCTATTTTTGTTTATGGCAATCCGTGTCGATGTCAATGTCGACTGTATCTATGGCCAAGAATAAATTAAAAAAAAAAAGAAATCAAAAAAATTGTCTATTCTATTCTTGGTGAAACATAACTGTCATTGTCAACTTGTGTGAATCGTTCATTCATTCATTCAGTCAGTCAGTTAACTGTCATTACGGGAAAATAAAGTCGTCGCGTTGTTTGTTGTAATTTTATAGTTGAAATGGTTCCAGATTTTAAATATTTTTGATAATCGAATGTTTCTGAAATGCTAAAGTAATTAAGTGAATAATTAGGTCGTGAAAATGCCACCTACCGTTCAAACAAATGAGCCCGAAAGAGAAAAACGTCCACAGAGGACAGGGGAAAGGAGGTTAGTGCGTTAACGTTTCTACTGTTAAAAAGCGTTTTGTAGACTACAAATAATTATTGATTCTGATATTCCTTGTAGATCGGAGCTTGTGACACGCGTGAAGTACTGCAACACACTTCCAGATATACCCTTTGACTTAAAATTTATAACATATCCATTTCCATCGACACGATTCATTCAATATAATCCGACCTCTTTGGAAAAGAACTACCGGTATGAAGTGCTTACTGAGCACGATTTGGGAGTTCACATAGACCTAATTAACCGGGATATATACCAGGGCGATGGTAATGCCATATTAGATCCGGCTGACGAGAAATTACTTGAAGATGACATCCTCACGCCCCAGGACTCGAAGAGGTCGCGGCACCATGCTAAGAATGTGTCATGGTTGCGCCGCTCCGAGTATATCTCTACGGAACAGACTAGGTTCCAGCCTCAGTCTATGGAGAAGGTTTGTATCAAGTCAGTAACAACAGACAACTTCAAAACACAACATATTCTTTGTACATACAAGCTGTGTTGCCTTCATTATGATTTTCATGATAGTTTTTTCTTTATGACATGAATGCATTATGGTATTATAGTATCTATACTAATATTATAAAGCTGAAGAGTTTGTTTATTTGAACGCGCTAATCTCAGGAACTACTGGTCCGATTTGAAAAATTCTTTCAGTGTTAGATAGCCCATTTATCGAGGAAGGCTATAGGCTACTTTTTATCCCGGTACGGGAAGTAGTTCCCACGGGATGCGGGTGAAACCGCTGGCAGAAGCTAGTGCATAAATATAATTCGTTCTTGTAATTTTCAGGTAGTAGGTACATAATTATAATGGAAAGCTAATTTTAATCAGCTAATGGATTAAAAAAGACATTAGTTGTTAATAGTGTAGTAACAGCACCCTACAACAAACAGCTTTCAAAACTTTCAAAAGCTGTACATCATTCAAGAATTAAGATATATTTAATTTAAGAGATATTATAACAACAATGATAATTTCAGGTTGAAGCAAAGGTCGGTTACAATGTCAAGAAAATCTTCAGTGAGGAGACACTTTACATGGACCGTGAAAGTCAAATCAAGGCAATTGAAAAGACATTCGAGGACAATAAGAAACCTATAGAGAAACACTACAGTAAACCAGGAGTTACTCCCGTGGAGATCATGGAAGTATTCCCCGACTTTGACATGTGGAAGTACCCGTGTGCTCAGGTCATATTTGACTCCGATCCCGCACCTACGGATAAGAATATTGCTGGACAGATTGAAGCTATGTCACAGGCTATGATTCGGTGAGTTTCTTGATAGTTGATTGATTAATCGTTGATTGATTTATTACTTCTAAGGCAGGTTCAAATTCCCAAACTATCAAAACTTTTTAAGAACTATTAAATATTATTATAGAAAATATTTAATTGCTGGCAAGTTATTTTATTTGTTGCCAACATTTGTCGACTTTTAAGTTATTAGTCACTCGGAAAATAATAAGCCTAAAAGAAATATTTTGGAGGGGGCTCCCATACAACAAACGTGATTTTTTTTGTCTGTTTTATAAATAACTAGCTTTTGCCCGCGACTTCGTTCGCGTGGAATAGTGGCATCCGGCAGATTTTCGGTTTGAACAATAGATGGCGCTGTATGTCCGGAATAAATTGTATTTTTTTTTTATTTTTTGTAATAAAAACTATCCTATGTCCTTCTCCTGGCTATAACTACCTCCCTGCCAATTTTCAGCTAAATCGGTTCAGCTGTTCTTGAGTTATAAGTGGAGTAACTAACACGACTTTCTTTTATATATATAGATATAGATTTAGTACTCTTAACCAACAACATATTTATTTGAATAAAGATTAATATTATTATGTTGATACAACTTAAACAAATTATTTCGACCAAATTAGGTACCATAAAAACGGTTTTTGTGAGTTAATCTTAAAAGATAGACATACACTGTCGCGGACTGTTTTTTAGATCATTAAAAGAGCTATTATTCTTTAATACATATTTTTTGTGTATCTTGAACCGTTTTCACGGCGCACGCAACGGAAGGCTTCAAAGATGAAATAATTTCTCCCGTTTTTTACACATTTACCACTATATCTTTGCTCCTATTGGTCGTAGCGTGATGTTATATAGCCTATAGCCTTCCTCGATAACTGGACTATCCAACACAAAAAGAATTATTCAATTCGAACCAGTAGTTTCGGAGATTATCGCGTTCAAACAAACAAACAAACAAACAAACAAACTCTTCCGCTTTATAATATTAGTATAGATTAGTATAGATGGTACGGAACCCGTCGTGCACAAGTCCGACTCGCACTTGGCCGGTTTTTTGTAAGCTGAGCTCTTAAATAGATTTTAGGTTTCTAAAATGTATATTTTTTAACATTATCTATGCAGTAGGTCTGGTAAGAGAATAGGGTATTTTAGTCTAGATGAGAAAAAAATTAAAAGTGTATTACAATGATTGTTTAGAGGAAAAGCAATCGGGAAATGTTAGTTTCACTTCGTAAGGTACATAAATATATTTTTTATTGCAGTTTAAAGTTTTTAGGTTTTTTTATCTGTCTTTGAACACTACGAAATGTCGCCGCCATGCTAATGACGTCATTACGGTAGTAAACAAAAGTGTCATATATCAGTGTCAGTATTTATATCCACTGGTACTTGAATCCATAATTTGTCTGGTGTTTTTACACTAGTGTTCTCACATTCAGAAACAACACACCAACGATACGGAGCATAATTACTCATTATTAAAATTTTCAATACATATAAAAATATGTATTACTGACAGCTGTAGTTTGTTTACTAACGTAATGACGTCATGACCAAAAAACAATCATGGCGTCCGTTGTGTGCCGCGTTTTCGCGAAATACGCGCGAAATTTGAAATTATGATAAAACAATTAATTTATATTCGTACATAACGTGAGAAAAAAAAATATTTTTAATTTTTTAGAGATATATTAAGACTAAAGAATTTATTTAAGATATATTTCAAAAATGCATGTAATACCCTATTAGTTCACAGCACTATTTACAGATTCGTATGATTTGTTTAAACATGGGCAATGGCAATTTATTAACATTTCAAAAAATTTTATTATTCATCACATTAACAAACACATATTTTTCGTCCTTCAGAGGTGTGATGGACGAAAGTGGAGAACAGTTTGTGGCCTACTGTCTGCCCACTGAGGAAACTATACAGAAACGTCGCCGGGACATTGCAGAGAGCATACTGTATATGGACGGAGATACATACGAGTATAAGATGGCTAGAGAATACAATTGGAACGTCAAGAGTAAGGCTTCTAAGGGTTACGAGGAGAACTATTTCTTGGTAAGTTTGATCTTACTTTATGTTTATTCCTAAGAAAGTAGCGTGTCAAATTGCGAGTTCGGAGTTGACAGTTAACGTTACTACAGAGCTAGTTACAGGCCTTCCTTAGAGTCGCGTATTTCCCTTTCCGTGTTCAACTGGCGACACCGGTCTCGCGAAATCCACACGCTTTTGTTTTACTACGGAATCCTACGATCCCGTGTTCAATTCGCGTCAACTGAGCACGACTTTGTGATCAAGTGGCGCTGGGTAAGGTTTTACAAAATCGTGTGCAGTTGAACTGAACACTTTTTTGACTTGACTCTTAGACTGTTTGAGTCTTCAAAAGCGTGTTGAATCAGCGACGGGTATTATTCTATAGTAGACAGTAGGTTGTATTATTAACTCAGTATGATTTCAATGAAATATTACATACACACAATACAATTAATGAAACATTATCAACGAAAAAACACCGAAACACAAGACAACTATTTTGCGGAACGTTCGTTTTGGTCTATGTTCACAGCGATATTGTGTGCACCCGGACTGAATTCTACCACTGCTGCTGGGTACCTAATTGTTTTTGATGCCGTTTCGAAATAGATGTAGGTTGGACCTTTATTTTTCGTGAACGTCGTATTTTCTTATCATGCATGTATGAAACAATAGAGGAAGGAGTCTACAATCGAGATAGTTCAGATGAATATTTTTTCAGTATTTGTGTGTTTACTGGATTTGGTTCTTCTTTAAGTACTTTGATTATTCTAATAAATTCAGACTCAATTGCGTCTACAGTACCTACCTAATCATATAATTTTCTTGAATTGAAGAGTCTGTGGAAATATTATGTTCTGTGTTATCAGGTTCATTAATCGGCAACGTAAACTGTTGCTGTGAGGTGCCTTGACTTTTTTCAGCCATCTCCATGTCATTTGAATCTAGTGTTATATTTTGGAAGAAACAGGGTTTATATTCGTCTCCCAATGCGCTCTCGCCTGCTTCGGCCCGCACGATTTATCCCGAACATTTACGAACCCGCTAAATCAGTACGGATTTGTTTCGAATAGACAAGTTAAAAAACCGTGTTCAATTCAATAACACACTGTTTTGTAAAACTTCTTTTAACGTTGCTTGATCGCAAAAGCGTGCTCAGTTGACGCGAATTGAACACGGGATCGTAGGATTCCGTAGTAAAACAAAAGCGTGTGGATTTCGCGAGACCGATGTCACCAGTTGAACACGGAAAGGGAAATACGCCTTAGAGTCAGGTAACAAAAAAAAATACTAAATAAATAGGGCGCCGCACTGCAGGCGCGAGGCAGACGCGGAGAGGGGTGCAAGCAGTGCGGTGCTGCAGCGGCGCCGCTCAGATGTTAATTGTAGACTGTCGTCAACTGGGCTAGCCAAGCCAAGCTTGTTGCAGTGCCGCAGCGGCGCCGTTGCAACATTGCGACGACGCACTGCTCGTGTGGTCGCCAGTGCGGTGACTTTAAAACTGGCCCATTATTTCCAAAATCGAGTCACCAATCAATCAAGACCAATCTTTGTTTGTCGGAATCGTTTTGATTTAACGAGAAACCCGAATGCCTCATGGGTTCTAGTAACTGATCACACCCACCGTTGCACAAAAAGGCGCCTGACCTACCTTCTTTACGATTTCTCCGCAATGTTTCCTTTCTCCATGGGTTATTTACTCTAAAATAAAAAAAGGTTAATCACACTGTCAACCCATAATATGATATAGGTATACATATAGTATGGTCTTCTAAACATTTCACATTTTACAAAGTATTTGTAATCGAACAATTGGCATTCCTTTGTTTGATTTGTCTGGTTGTTTGTTTGCAGGTTGTCCGCAACCACTGCGTGTACTACAACGAGCTGGAGACTCGAGTGCGGCTGTCGAAGCGCCGCGCCCGCGCCGGGGCGGCCGCGCAGGCGCTGACGCGGCTCGTCGTCACGCACCGCCCGCTGAGCGCGGCCGAACATCGCATGTTAAGGCTCAGAGAGAAGCAGCTTGAACCGCCTCAGGTGACAAATCATGATTATCACCACGTTTTTTGTAAAAAGTACTCTCCTTTATGTGATAGATTTTGACTAAATTACTCTCTTTCACATCCTACTGCTTATATCCATAACATATAATCTAATATCTGTTATTTTGGCCGCTGCAAGTAAGTCTAATTGCAATCTAGCAAGTTTAATAGGTTACGGAAATCCGCCATTACATTTTTAAGATAAGGACTTGTCATAAGTGCAACTATAAACTAACCCATAATACAGAATTAATATAAAATTACGAAATGGTTTAGTAGTATCAAGGAATAAGAACAGATTTTTGGGCCTACAATTTTATGACACTGCTTGACCTTGTTCTATAAATTATTGTTAACTAGCGACCCGCCCGGCTTCGGGATAACAGTTTGCCCCAATATTTAATGGATGTTATTAAACATATAAACCTTCCTCTTGAAACACTATCTGATATAAAAAAAAACGCATGAAAATCGGCTACGTAGTTTTCAAGATTGAAGCGTACAAAGGGACTTTGTTTTTTACTTGTAGTGATTAAACGCTCTTTCAGGAGGAAGATGAAGAAGAAGAGGAAGATGATGACGACGATGATGATGATAAACAAGAACAGAATGGTGATAAAGAAAGGTATGGTATTATTTGAATTCTCTACAATTATTGTGGGGTCCGGACTGATTTTCGTCCACGGCGGCTCTCGTATAAGGACATCAATTTTGGAATCGGTCGTAACTTTGAGGAAATCTATGACATAAAATTTTAGGAAATATATATAGCGTTAATTTCGCGAGAGAATGAATCTAGGCCTGTGCAGGATGGTGTACTATTTTCATGCATAGGTATGCAGCGAGGGTGTAAATCAAACATAAAGCCGCCTAACCTCGATTTATTGTCTCGAAGAATTAACGCTACATATTTTTCCTAATATTTATAAACAGATCAGCCAGCTGCGCAGGACATATTATAGTGCACTAACGTTTAGACACAGGTGCACTCACAATTCCTTCACTCTCAAATGAAAGCCGAGTCTCAGAAAGTAGTTGTCTTTAATAGATCGATTAACTCATTAAGCTCATTCATTTCATTTCAGGTCATTTAATTTCATGTTTAATTGTGATTTTTCAGATCGCGATCTCGTTCAAAGTCTGGTTCGAAATCGCCACATGGCTCAGACCGATCAAAGGGTTCCAAGTCGCGATCAAGATCCGGTTCTCGCTCTAGATCGAAGTCCAAGTCGAAGTCTAGAAGTCGATCCCGGTCTGGATCGGGCTCTAGGAAGTCTAGATCACGTTCGGGATCTGCACGCTCTGGATCAGCCAGGTAAGTGATTATAACAGTTTAGCTGTTCCGAGACCGAGTTTCACCGATTTGATTCAAACAAGCGATCAAATCTTTCGTCTTTTAAAATATTAAAATGTATTATGGTGATATTTAGAGACAAACGTGATTATTTTGAGCCCTAACTCAAAATCAATGTAACAAACTGCCAAAACAGTTCAATGAAATTGCATTCAGCCTGGGCGAATATTAATAAGTGTGTGAACCATAAAATTAGTTTGTTACATATTTTTTTTTGAATAGTTAGTAAATGATTTTCTTTTATTTATTATTAGATCCGGTTCCGGCAGATCTAGATCTCGTTCTCGCTCTAAGTCTGGATCGCGTGCGTCATCGCGAGCTTCTTCCCGCGCTAGTTCTCGCAGCGGGAAGGGTTCCCGCGCCAGCTCGGCTAGTGGACGGTCCAGACCTAGTTCTAAGGGCAGTGGGAAGGTACGTATCGGATTGTATGGCTTAAGAATGTAGAGTTTGATAGAAAACGAACGTTGTCTGGAAGATCCCAGTCACGTTAATTGCTACCAATTCGAAAAAAATGATTACCTTACTACAAAAACTTAAACCCCTGATGACGTTGACATATGGTTAATTTTCCAGACACAATTTTTTTAGACAAGTGTAAAACAGGCATTTAAGTTTTTGTAGTAAGGCTATTAGTATTTAAATTAAATACAGTAGAGTTCGGTTATATCGCGTTTCCAACAGAATTCTTCAAAAGTCCGGAATAACAACTATCCGTGTGCGTTCGCGCAGCGGAATGTTGTTGAATTTAAAGATTTTAATTATGCAGATAATTAGTGTAAGACTTTCTATAATTGTGTATGGTAAATAAAAATTTGTGTATGCAGCCATTGTGGAGAAATTCACCAAAAACAGATTCCGCTGGGCAACGTTGTCCTGGCGGAACTTTTTTTAATCCATAGACTTTAGAAGAAAAGAGATGTGTCCAAAAATTAGTGTATATTTGTGTATAATTATTTATGTATGAATGAAATCAGTGCTTGCATAAACTTCGGAGAAATTCAAGTCGCTACGCGAACGTTTGGTCATTAGCTAGTTTTCATATAAAGCGCTTACATAGAGAGCTGTAGATTTTTACATACGTTGTTTTGAATTTGTTTATATGTAAAGAAATTAAAACTTCTTTAAGCTATGTCTGTGGGTAAAACAGTTCCTGTTTTACCTACATTATCTTTAGATGGCGGTACTGTGGATAAAGCAGACGGGTGGTTTGGAAATATGGCGAGACTAAGTAAACGTAACGTAAATAATTTAAAGTAAATAATATAATAGGAAGAGGAATCGGCAGTGAACAATAAACTTTTAATGTCGTTTCTATGTTTTTTCAGAGCAACACATTCGTTTATTTTTCCGAAGATTCCCTAATTGTCTTATAAAACGACATTACTGGTTGAAAACGAAGAATGGAAAAATTAAGATTTACTTTCGCGGTATTAGCCGCAAGTGATGGTAAAACAAATTTGATTTGCATAACCGCAATCGAAACACCCGATGGATGCGAGTACGATGTACCCGATGAGTTTAAAAATGCGAACAAACATACTGCTATAACTAGTTTAGAAATTTACGCGAAGATCAAGAATTCGCTTAAAAAAAGACACCAGACACGGAAAATATGGATTCCACTAACTGACGAGTTACGGAAAATCTACTTGGATGAAGGCGAAAACGTACAGTTCGGTAATCAATATCTAGATGAAATTACAGTGGAAACAAAACCTTCTAATAATAGTAGCAACAACAGCGCTGAATCTAAGCATAAAAATCTAATAAAAACAGCTGAGAAGTTTGTGTTAGACAAGTTTTCGGGAAGAACATCAAATGTGAATCAATGGATTAGCGAGTTTGAAGCTGAATGTGAAAGGTTTGAAATAATACAGGATGCCAGGAAAATTGAAATTTTAAAACACCTTCTTGAGAAACAGTGTTTAGATTGGTACACAAGTATGATAATAAAATTCACCATCAAGTCAGAATGGAGCGTGTGGAAAAACAATTTTTGTGAAACTTATGGTAATAAGGGATGGTCTCAGATAAAATATGCATATACATTTAGATACCAAGCAGGCTCCTTGCTAGAATATGCCACAAAAAAAGAACGTCTTTTATTGGAAGTAAACAAAGATATTGACACTCAAACGCTGACAAATTTTATTGCGATAGGGTTGCCGGATTACGTCATGGACAAAATAGATAGAGCAGTAATAACATCCACTGCAAGCTTATGCAATGAAATTGGCAAACAAGAATATGCAATGAACAAAAAGAGTTTTGCCAAAAACAAGAAAAATATTGACATTAAATACGAGAAAAACCCGTGCAAAATATGTAAAAAATTAAATAAAGGTGTTTGCTACCATCCAGAAGAAAAATGCTGGTTTAAACCAACTGATAACAAGAATGTGAACAATACTGTGTTGGATATTGAATTAAATGACGATGATCAAAAAAACGAGTGATTACACCATTAATTAGAGTCAAGCTAACACTAAATGAGAGTATGGAAATATTTGGTATATATGACTCCGGCTCTAATGTTTCACTGATAAATTCCAAATTGTTAAATATAAAACAGGGAAAAAGAGATGATCACAAAAATGCAAATCTAGTGACAATTAATGGTGTAAAAAGGACTCGAGGCTTGACAACAATAAAGATAAAGATTTTAGATATAGAGAAAAATGTAGATGTCTACATAGTGGATGGCAACGAATTTCAATATGATTTCTTAATTGGACTTGATATGATAAGAGAATTTTGTTTGGTTCAGGACCAAAATTTGGAGATATCGCAGAAACAAGAAGAAACCTCTACAAATAAGGAACTAATTTATAATAATAGTTCAAAGAAAGAGCTAAACAATAAGGAGGTTTCCATAAACTTCAATGAACACGTAAAAGAAGAGAACTTTGAGATGAGTATGGGAAATTTAAACACTCAACAACAAATGGAAATAAAAGATTTGATTGATGAATACAAGACAAGTTTTGCGAAAGACAAATATGATGTAGGAAGAGTAAAAAACTATGAAGCACGCATTGATCTGCTGGTTGATAGATACTGCAGTAAGAGGCCTTACAGATGTTCTATAGAAGATAAGAAAGAAATAGAAAAGCAAGTGGGAAAATTACTCCAAGAAAATCTGATAGAAGAATCATACAGTCCTTTTGCCGCACCTGTCACCTTAGCATTTAAAAAAGAAGATCAGAGGAAAACCAGGTTGTGTATTGATTTTAGAGAACTAAACAAGATAGTGTTACCACAAGCTCAACCGTTTCCGTTGATTAGTGACCTGGTGACGAAAACGCGAAACTGCAAATATTTCTCAACCTTAGACATCAACTCGGCGTTTTGGTCCATCCCACTAAGGGTTGAAGACAGGAAAAAAACAGCTTTCGTAACTCAAGAAGGACATTTCCAGTGGACTTGTTTACCATTCGGACTCAAGACATCTCCGGCAATATTTCAACGAATATTAAGTAATATACTAAGAAAACATAAACTAACCGAATTCACAGTTAATTTTATAGATGATATATTGGTATTCTCTAAAACTTACAGTGAACACATTAATCACTTGAAGCAATTGTTGGAAGCTATAAGTAATGAAGGATTCAGATTAAAGTTCACAAAATGTTCATTTGCTGCAAGTTCAGTAAAATACCTTGGACATATAATAGAAAACAATACAGTTCGACCTCTGAGAGATAACTTAATCTCCATACAAGAGTTCCCAATACCAAGAACACAGAAAAACATAAGACAATTTTTAGGAAAGATAAATTTTTATCATGAATATATCCCAAAATGTACAATAATTCTAAAACCACTACATAACTTACTGAAAAAAAAACCAAAAATTCGTTTGGACTGCAGAGTGTCAAAATTCATTTGATAAAATAAAGAAACTACTATGTTCACAACCAATCTTAGAAATATATGACCAAGACTTACCAATAAATATTTATACAGATGCATCACTGGAAGGCATTGGAGCAATATTAAAGCAAATACAGCCAAATGGAGTAGAAAAGCCAGTAGCATATTTTTCAAAAAAATTGAATGAGACGCAGAAGAAAAAAAAGGCAATTTACTTAGAATGCTTAGCCATTAAAGAAGCTGTTCATTATTGGCAGTATTGGCTGATAGGAAAATCTTTCACGGTATACTCAGACCACAAACCGTTGGAAAATATGAACATTAAGTCAAGGACGGATGAAGAATTAGGAGACCTCACATACTATCTCTCTCAATATGATTTCAAAATAAAATATGCGCCAGGGAAAGACAATTTAGAAGCTGACTGCTTAAGCAGGAATCCGGTATTGGAAGCAAAAGAAGATATAGACGAACAATTAAAAATAGTAAATATTGTACAATTACAGGATGTTGTTATGGATCAAAAAAAGAATGAAGATATACAGACTAATAAGAATAAATTAATACACAGACACAACATATATTACAAAAAATGTAATAAACAAGATAAAATTATATTATCAGAAGAATTCAGTATAAAGCTTATAAAACAAATACATAACAGTATGTGCCATATAGGAATAAAACAAATACAAAATAAAATTGGGAAAATATATACAGCAAAAAATTTAACAAAAAATATAAATAACCTGTGCAAGAGATGCGAGATATGTATAAAAAATAAAACAAGAGGACAAGTGAAGTATGGTTTAATGTCACACTTGGGGCCCGCTTCAAAACCATATGAGATTGTATCCATAGACACAATTGGAGGCTTTGGAGGCACACGGTCAACGAAAAGATATCTCCATCTGCTAGTGGACCATTACACTCGATATGCACATATAGTTACATCAAAGACACAAAGTGCCAAGGATTTTATTAAACTGGTCAGTAATATAACCAATCACAATGAAATTGGCATGATTCTAAGCGACCAATATCCAGGAATAAATTCTAAGGAATTTAAATCTTTCCTGAGTGAAAAATCCATTCCACTGATATTCACCGCTGTAAACGCACCATTTTCAAATGGATTAAATGAGAGGCTGAATCAGACACTGGTGAATAAAATCCGATGTAAGATAAATGAAGAGAGTAATAAAATGGCATGGACAACAATAGCCCGCATCTGTGTAGAAAAGTATAACGATACTGAGCATACTGTCACTGGGTTCACCCCAAGATATCTTCTTGATGGCACAGAGGTTTCATTACTGCCAAAAGAACTAAAAAAATCTAAAACAACAGATGACTGGATTAAAGATAGAAAGTTAGCATTTGAAAATACGGTAAAGTCGCACAATTACAATAAAACAGAGCTAAAGATAGGTCCTTTTAGAATTGAAGAGAAAATATCGAATCGAATACTATATATAAAATAAACACAGGCCATAGGAAATTAGAATCCAACTTATTCCACATCACAAAACTTATTCCAGTTCCTGAATGAATATGGATTAAGTGTGGAGAAAATTTTGGGAAAATTTTCTGCCCTGCCAGGGGAGATGTAAAGAAATTAAAACTTCTTTAAGCTATGTCTGTGGGTAAAACAGTTCCTGTTTTACCTACATTATCTTTAGATGGCGGTACTGTGGATAAAGCAGACGGGTGGTTTGGAAATATGGCGAGACTAAGTAAACGTAACGTAAATAATTTAAAGTAAATAATATAATAGGAAGAGGAATCGGCAGTGAACAATAAACTTTTAATGTCGTTTCTATGTTTTTTCAGAGCAACACATTCGTTTATTTTTCCGAAGATTCCCTAATTGTCTTATATATATTTGTTTAAAAAACAGATTTAGAAAAAGTCGTAGGGTTTAGAAGATAAAAATATAAATGTAAAATACACTTATTAGGTCTTAGTTCTTAAAGTATGCAGTTTGGGGTCTAGATTTTCACGTTTACACAAACCTTGTAAGTGTCTGCAACATGTTGCCAAGTATCAATGATGTTCTGTTAGTAATTAAAAAGTTATAGGATAATTTACCATGAATAGATCACTGTTTACAAAGCAGTCGAATATCACGACGTTCTAAAGGAATTGCATGGTAAAATGTATGCCAATAATTAGTTTAATCATTCAACTATTCACTTGCAAAATTTCATGTCATTAAATTCAGTAATTAAAGAAAGACAATTATAATACTGACGAAGCATCGAAAACCTACATAATCCGACCAAGTTCGGATAGCTATAAAAAAGTGGCCGTGCTATATATTTAGGTAACATCCCAAAATTTACATTATAATACCGGTATTGAATTGGTACAGGTGATAACACAATTGTTGTTTCGATATAATTTATAGGTTTTCTACACCTACTTTTTTAATGTATTTGACTATGACAGAAAGTAGGTAGTAATACGTAGGTACTTTATTTAAGTATGCGCTTGAGACTTGAGATATAATCTAGATATATTATTAATTTAAGACAAATAATATTCATACGGCTAATTTCTATTGAAGATTTCACGGATCAGGATTCTAACTATAGACCCCATAGGGAAATAATGAAATAATTACCACATGTAAGTAGGTACTACCTACTGTTTAGGTAAATATTTATCATATTGTAGCTACTATTTAACCAATGGACTAGGCATGCACGAGCGTTCCACTTTGCAACTTTAGTGGATCAAACAATGTGTACGGGACTGTACCATAATAATAAATACTAACGTTCCAAGTTAAGAACGTTTCTAAGATAATGGCACGGCCGCTTTTTATAGCTATCCGAACTTGTTCGGATTATGTAGGTTTTCGATGCTTCGTCAGTATTATAATTGTCTATCTTTAATGACTGAATTTAATGACATAAAATTTTGAATAGTTTGTAGTTGAATGATTAAACTAATTATTGGCATACATTTTACCATGCAATTCCTTTAGAACATCGTGATATTCGACTGCTTTGCAAACAGTGATCTATTCATGGTAAATTATCCTATAACTTTTTAATTACTAACAGAACATCATTGATACTTGGCAACATGTTGCAGACACTTACAAGGTTTGTGTAAACGTGAAAATCTAGACCCCAAACTGCATACTTTAAGAACTAAGACCTAATAAGTGTATTTTACATTTATATTTTTATCTTCTAAACCCTACGACTTTTTCTAAATCTGTTTTTTAAACAAATATAAACAAATTCAAAACAACGTATGTAAAAATCTACAGCTCTCTATGTAAGCGCTTTATATGAAAACTAGCTAATGACCAAACGTTCGCGTAGCGGAAACTTGAATTTCTCCGAAGTTTATGCATGCACTGATTTCATTCATACATAAATAATTATACACAAATATACACTAATTTTTGGACACATCTCTTTTCTTCTAAAGTCTATGGATTAAAAAAAGTTCCGCCAGGACAACGTTGCCCAGCGGAATCTGTTTTTGGTGAATTTCTCCACAATGGCTGCATACACAAATTTTTATTTACCATACACAATTATAGAAAGTCTTACACTAATTATCTGCATAATTAAAATCTTTAAATTCAACAACATTCCGCTGCGCGAACGCACACCAACTATCCTATGTTCTTTCTCAAGGTCAACTCTATCTTTGTACCAAATTTTATTAAAATCAGTTCAGTGGTTTACACGTGAAAGCGCAACAGACAGACAGACAGACAGAGTTACTTTCGCATTTATAATATTAGTAGTAGGGATTAAATACTTTGTAACGCAATTATTTTAAAGTGATTAACTAACGGCGTAAATGATCGTCATGCCATTTATTGAAATATCGCAAGAGTCTCACTAACTCTAAAAGCACGATATTATAATGGGTCTCGCATAACAAACAGAATCATTTATTTTAATTGGCAAGTAGACATTTTCATCCAAAGATTGCCTACAAGAAATTAGGTTGTAGCGATAAGACCGCATTCATATTTGTATTGTTCTTTACAGTAAAATATGATGATTTTAAATTCCAGGGCTCCAGAGCCAGTTCAAGGGCAAGTTCAAGGGCTTCATCACGAGCCAGCAAGCGCTCATCAAGGGCCTCGTCGAGAGCTTCAAGGGCGTCATCCAAAGCCTCAGGCTCCAAGGCATCCTCTCGAGCTAGCTCTAGAAGGAAGTCAGGGTCTGGAAGCGGTTCTGATAGGTCCAGGAGTAGGTCTGGTAGTGGATCTAGAAGGGTGAGTTAGATAAATCAATTTTGTTTTCTTTTTCTTTACGCGGTTTTGCCAATTTAACTAGTCAGGTTCCCTAATTATGCCATTTTTTTATGAGTTTTTAGCAACTGATATAGTCAAACGTGCTCCTAGACGATACCTTCTTGATTTGATTTGTGATCAAATCAACATTGGCAAAAGACAAATTTATTGTTCATTGCTAAATTTAAAAAAAAAGCAAGAAAAAAATACGGTCGAATTGAGAACCTCTGCTTTTTGGGAAGTCGGTTAAAAATAGAATTTTCCGCAGTTTTTTTTTGTTTTATTAGGATAGTAAGTATTTTATATGTATTGTAAATATGTAAATATCTATGTAAATAAATGAAACCTTTGTTCTCATTTTCAAATCTGTTCTTTAGTTTCGAAGGCTTTAGGGACCTTTAAGGCCTTTAGTTATTATATTACAATCGATTTCACATATAATTATCGTGTAATTTGCAGGGCTCCCGAAGCCGCAGCGGGTCGGCGTCGAGCGCTTCGTCACGGCACAGCGGCTCAGACTGAACCCACAACATCTGTCACTACTATGTGTTCCCACGATCACTTGCTTATCTGTAAAGTGTAATAAAAATATAAGAATATAATTTGTAGTTTTTTTTGTTGATCCCATTAATTCATTCATGTTGCGTTTTTGAGAAAAATGTAACTGCAGTAATTTAAGGTCCCACGGCACTAAAGCTTAGGGCATAGGCGATTATCACACTGCCCCGCATGATGCAGCGTAGTGCGTGGATGCGTTTTCTTCCGTTGCTTGTGAATATCTCCATTTGTATGGAAAACACGCATAGATAGTCCAACACACTGAAAATGCATCCACGCGCGTTCATGCGGATCACGCGCTTACACGCGGAGAAACACGCACCCCCGCGCGTAGGTGCGGGGCGAGACGCAAGGTATGGCACACTGAATCCCGCAGTGTCGCGCGTGATTTTGAATGGGCGTGACGTGTATATTTGAAAATAGAAGCCGCCGTGCGTTAATCTACTAAACGCACCTACGCGCGTGAGTGCGCGAAAAACCCGCACTATGATGCAGATCTGCAGGAACGCGCGTAGGTGCGTCGACACGCAAGATGCAGCGTGATGCGGGGCAGTGTGAAGATCACCTTAACGTAGGGAAAACAGTCGAAAATCAAACAAATATTTTCTTCATGTTTAGTTTTATTAGTGCAACATTCACTTAATTACATAAAAATACAACAAATAAATATGTATATTATATCGGAACAACAAATCCGACATCTTGACAATACATTTTTCGCAGTTTAAAGTAATACATTAATTTAATTGTCTAATAAACATTAACAGTGTTGTTATTATATTAATGTAATTCTGTAAATTAATTTGAATTTTCTTAATTCTTTTGTTATTATGGGTTTCTTACCTGAAATAAACGTTTTTTTTATTATTATTATTTCACTTGCCTGAGTAGGACCACCTGTATTCTTCTGTATGTAAAATCTTAAGCAAACTCAAGATAATTTCATTACTTTAAAAATACCATTAAAATAAAAATAAAACACGTGAAAATACACAATTTGCTATCTTAATATTTAATTGCATTCAAAAATACTATAATTTTGTATACATAATTATTTTGGGATATCCCAAAATTTCAACTTTATTTTCACAATATTCAATCATTTACCCCAGTAGTAATTAACATTGCTTACATACATATAGTCCAATTGTCGGTCAAGTCTAACTAGGAAAAAGAAATACCTTTCTAACTTCCAGCTGCGTCCCGGAGGAACTAAGCGCCAGAATAAAAAATAGCCAAGTCAATTCAAAAACTGTTTTATCTATAGAAAGCTGCGCTATTGGTAGGCTACACTTT
The DNA here is from genome assembly GCA_963856015.1 of Helicoverpa assulta. Lineage (NCBI taxonomy): Eukaryota > Metazoa > Arthropoda > Insecta > Lepidoptera > Noctuidae > Helicoverpa > Helicoverpa assulta. The sequence goes on from CAWLCW010000027.1 coordinate 8,209,558, forward strand.
ATCCGAGTACGGGAAGATGTTCCCGTCGGACACGGCCGTAACCTCTGGCATCTGCTAGTAACAAATATGTATGTATATTGTTTACCAGTGGGCTCAAATTCTACTTGTTTTAGTTATTATTATGTATAAGTCTTTAACTTTAAAATTTTATTTTAAGCACCTTTACAATGACTAGGTGATCATTCGTTAAAATCATTGTTTAAAGAATTTGCATTTTTTAAATTTGATTTTAATTGTAATATGTGGTTTAGGCGGACACCAGTCATCATGATTATTTTTTTTTATAACAATCTGGTTTCAACAGTACATTCTAAACTAAGGTTCATTCAGTCTCTTTAGAAGTCTAGAGAAGTAGAACCGAGAAATAATGATGTTTAGCGATTAATGATGCAAATCAGCCTAATAATTTCTGACTAAACATCAAATTTTGGGAATGGTGAATTGTTCTTGAAAATATGGGTACTGTGTTCATATCACAAATAAAACACACATGCACTTTTTTTTTTGAAGTTAAATGCATAGTTTTTTTCTTATAAAATTAAGCTATAAACTCGTTGCAAACACAGCTTGTGTAGGGTACTGAGGTAATAAATTAAATTAAGATTTTACAATCGATCAAAGTCACATCACTTCTGTATAATCATAAAACCCAATACGTAAACGTCTTTCGACAGCTTCATACATCGAGAATATAATCCGAGTACATGCTACAATTTTATTTTGGAAATACAAAAGATCATTTTGAAAGATTATTATCAAGAAGTATAAGGAAGTATCTGAAATATAATCATTTTGTTACGTTTTATGTTCAATTATTGTTAATTTTAAATAGCAAAATACTGTTCCTATAATCTTATAAAAATATTAGGAAGCATGTTAATGGTTGGTTAAAATGCATTATCATATATGATTACAAAATTGATCTTCAAAGTAATTCACATCACAATTTTTTTTCTTGTAATTTAATTATCGAATAGTAATCTCGTCTCTTTATATTTTTAAAAAAATTCATCATAGAAATTGTAATCAATTAAATCATTTATTTATTTCAGTATACAAATCACGAAACAGATTTTTGTTAACACAACTTTTACTGAAAAAAAACTAGGGGGATACCAAAAAAAAATATCGATATTTTTCACCATTAACACTATTAACTAAAAAGGGATAACTTAGCTTCTACTGAGCTCCTCAGCTACAATATCCATGTAGTGTGATGTGAACACAGCCTTATTATGCATGACGTAACGGAGTAACGTGCCAGACACTGCAGTCAGCTCTCTTGCTAAAGCCGATAGTCCAACGGGAATTTGTCGGGAACCCCCACCGCAAACTAGGATTGTTTTTAGAAATTCAAGCACTCGTTGGCCTGTAAAGAAAAATATATTTTGTTAACATAAAGAGACGAGATTTTATGGAGTGCACTTGGGTACTTCTAATGTTTTGTTTGCACTTGAATTTTTTTAGGCTTTTTAAAATCTTATAGTTCTCGCTAAACTTTTTGTCGTCACAAAATATTGCGCGAGTCGCTACGCAGAAACCACTTATATCACCATTGTACTTATGCTTGGAATTAATTTGAAGACAGCCATTGAGTTTATAAGAACTATAAAAAGTACATAAGAGTAATTTTAATAGTATACTCACGAACAATCTCCCGGACCCTATGTTCAGGGTCACCAAGCGACAGTATCTGAGTCCTGATGATCTCCTTAGTTTCAGCTGTCAGAGGGGACTGACTGAGCTTCTCTAACAGTTGTTCTGTCACCAGAATTATTTCTTCGGCTACCGATGGCAATACTGATCTCAGTTCTCTGTAATGAGAAAGGAAAAATATGACTTCCGGGTAGTTATTTGGGACTAGCAACTAAGGTAGGTTGTATCGGTAAAGTAGCCCATAGTATTCCCCAAAAAATGGGCTATCTAACACTGAAAGAATTTTTCAAATCGGTTCAGTAGACACCAGTGGCGAAGGGTGGTTTAACCTTTAAGTATGGACGTGTTGTTTTCTTAACACTACTGCGGACGTGGAGTCTCACAGGCTACTATATGCACACACTCTTTTTTTTGAGAATTTGATATAAGGTTGCTTTAAAACGGATTGGATATTGAAGTTAAGGGATTTAGCAATAAAATAACGTGCTTATGTAATCAACTTTTATATAAAAAAATATAGAAATGTGAAAAATCAAAAATTATGGCACTTTTAAGTTTACATTTACTTAGGCTACATTTTTAGATAATAAAAACAGCAAAACTTATTACTATAATAAAATTAGTCTTTTTTTCTTAAAATATAATACACAAGGAACCAAAAACACAAAACACCTACTTCAGGTAACTAATACAAAAAATATTGACAACAGTCTAATAACGCAAATTTATTGGCAGTCAGTGCACAAACGTCTAGAACATTGGAGACACACAGGTTTCTTGCACCCAACTCAAACATGGGTATATCGATCTTGGTCCTGATCTTCATCACTGTCACTCTTATGATTTTGTATTAGTTCGGACTCCACTATAAACAAACCTTCAATATTCTCTTCATTGTCAGACTGATCCGCAGCTAACAACTCACTCACTTCTTGTTCGAAAGTTGGATCTGCGACACGAAAATTTTTTCGCGCAAGACCTTGAACAGAACCCGTAGACGGTCGTTTTGATTTTGAATTACCGGCATTATTTATTTTTGTCATTTTTTACTATAAAATCTGAAATAAACATAATCGCCCTTATAAAATATATTATATGACAACAATGGACGTGTAGCCTGACAGGCTCCAGTCAATTTTTATATTGTTATTACTCACGTAATATTCACCGGACGACACAACCTCCTCGCTCGTTGGTAGTTTGGCAACAAAAACAAAAGCTACTGAGCCGCTCAATCGCGGGGAGCAAGGGGAAATAGGCGAAACTATGAAAACGTAAACCTTAAGTAGCCTGTGAGACTCCACGTCCATACTTAAAGGTTAATGAAATAGGGAAGCCGCAGCAAAAAAAAAACTGGGGGGGGGAGTACTCAGGGATGGGAGGGCGAGGTAATGAAGGTAATTTCTCAGTCCACCTTTTAGCACTGACTGAGAGACTGATAGTTTGAACATGTTTTCTCGAGGAATTCGGCAGATTATTAATATCTATAAAACTTTATTATCTTTAGTTAGGTATATTAACTACTAGAATCTGAGAAAAGTTGGCACTAGAAACAATGCATTTAAAGTATTTAATTTACAATGGCCTGTTAGCGATTGATATTTATCGTAGGTATGTATATGTTTCATAAATCCGTCAGGACGTTAGTAATTTTAATATTGACGTAATATAGGTAGGTAATTCACCCGTGCGGCGTGCCCGAGTTTTAAAACACGTTTATATTCTCAAAACTAATGCGATAAATGCTATCCTAGTCAAGTTTTTAAAGTAGGTACACTAAAAAGAAACCTGATGCAAACTGTCTACGTATCAAAATAACTCATTTCAACGCAGGTCTCTCTATTTTCACTACACACACTGTACAGTAGACATGGGTAGTTCGCGAACGATTGAAGGAAATGGACTACTTCACTTCCGAAAATAAACGTATCATTCCTTCACTACTCCTTCGAATGTGTCTCTACTTCATTTAGTTCACTAGTTCAGGATCCTTCCATAGATCGGATCGGCTACATATTTCGATTTTTAAATACGCCAACCTAAACTAAAATATATCTAAATTACTTTAAAGCTACATAATTTTGTGTTTATTAATATTTTCACGGTTGATAGTCCTAAGCCTGCATAAAGTATGAAGGAAAATCAAGATATCGAGATAAAAAATCAAGTGATTCATTCGTCGTTACTTATCCCTCACACTACAGATTGACTCGTTTTGATTTACTGAACTAAATGAGTAGACTACGATTATGTTTCCTAAGAGCTAGGTGACTCATTGACTCGTTCAGATTTGGTGAACTAAATGAAGTACTGAAGTAAATGAGTGGACTACTTCGTTGAGCGAAAAGAACTACTTCATTCATTTCTTTTCAATGACACATTTTGCGCATGTCTACTGTACAGTGTACTTGTACTGAGTACCAGGTCACAGTGCGATCGCGAGGATTAGTAGGGAGTAATGATACTGCCAACTACTATGATCACAAAAAATATAAATTCCCAAGTAGGGTCATTAAATCGCGGAGAATCTTAACACCGCGATTCAGGATTTGCATAAAAATGCACAACGCCATCTATGTTGACGTAATGTAACTAAAACACTTAAACTAACATAAAATATTGTACACACACGAACTATGTTATTTCCAAATGATACACACACCAATAAATTCAATTAAGTAATACAAAGAAAAAATTGTTAATGGTATTATCTAAAACAAAGTAAGAACAATGAGAGTGAATTTGTCTGATTTGTTTGTTTACATATTTGAGAGCTCTAAGCGCTGTCACTCGCGCGTAGACAGATATAGCTACTCTACTCTTGACGCGTTCTTTCTCGTTCACTCGCGAGTTTTGATTGGTGGAAGCCGCTCCGTGAGCCGGCTTACCGCTCGCCCTTATGCCGCGAACATCGCGCGGCGCGGCGTGGATGACGTCACGCAAGCGTAGTTTTGTATGGAGGAGGAAGCCGCGGCTTGTTTAGTAGGAGCAAAATGTTTCAAGTAATTTATAGACAATTTTTTTTACGGTGGTAGGCGTTTTGTTATACCTACATATTTAAATTGTGTGGTTTAAATGATTATATTAATTATACCTATACCTATATTATAACTTATACCTATGCTTCTTTCTTGAAATTCGAAAGGGAAGCCGATGGGAATCGGCTTATAAGGACGCCTCGCCACTGGTAGACACTGACCACAGGCTAGATTTTATCCAGGTACGAGACACGGGTGAAACAGCTAGTTTGCTATATTTTGACAAACGTTACTGGAAGTTAAAAAAAATTGGTTGCCTGTAAAGTGGGTATACGGGCGAAAGTTTTACGTGACAACGAATTTGAGTCTCTCTCGCTCTTAGGCGGGCTAACCATGCCCGAGTGGAAGGGACGCGTGCCTTTCACTTTTTATGTCTGTCTCTCTCGCTCTTAGGCGGGCTAACCATGCCCGAGTGGAAGGGACGCGTGCCTTTCACTTTTTATGTCTGTCTCTCTCGCTCTTAGGCGGGCTAACCATGCCCGAGTGGAAGGGACGCGTGCCTTTCACTTTTTATGTCTGTCTCTCTCGCTCTTAGGCGGGCTAACCATGCCCGAGTGGAAGGGACGCGTGCCTTTCACTTTTTATGTCTGTCTCTCTCGCTCTTAGGCGGGCTAACCATGCCCGAGTGGAAGAGACGCGTGCCTCTCACTCGCTCTCATTGTGAGCGCATAACGTGAGCGGAGCGTAACGCAGTTTCTTGAAGTGTCACCCGGCAAACCAATTTATAAGACGTTGTCACGTCAAAAGCAGAAGTTTTGTCAAACAGTTTTACTGAGTCACAAAAAGAAAACACCAATCCAGCTCGAAGCCACTTCAAAAAAACAGCTAAACAATAGTCGATAAGAAAATACAGAATACTACTGACGGACGGACGGACAACGAAGTCTCAATAGTAGGGTCGAGTTTTACTTAGGTAGGGATGGTGGCCTGGTGGGTAAAGAACCAACCTCTCAAGTATGAGTGCGCGGGTTCAATTCCAGGTCAGGCAAGTACCAATGCAACTTTTCTAAGTTTGTATGTACTTTCTAAGTATATCTTAGACACCAACGACTGTGTTTCGGATGGCACGTTAATCTGTGGGTCCCGGCTATCATTGAACACCCTTGGCAGTCGTTACTGACGCCAGTAAGTCTGACACCAGTCTAACCACGGGGTATTAGGTTAGGCAGTCGCTCCTTGTGGCACACTAGTACAGAGCTACATCCGGTTAGACTGGAAGCCGACCCCAACATAGTTTGGAAGAAGGCTCGGAGGATGATGGCTAAGAGAATGGATCTCACATATCATTGGTAGTGTTGTCGATGAGGATGAGGATCTTGTCTTTGAGGGTCTGCTTGTGGGCGGCGGCGGTGCTGTGGTCGCCGCAGGCGGGGCTGGCCAGCAGCAGCGCGGCGCCGCAGCCCACGCGGAACACCTGCGTGCCCAGCTCCGCGAACCGCGGCGCGTCTAGGGACACTGTCTGAAACACATATACCACATCTTTATCCTACTAATATTATACATGTAAAAGTTTGTGAGAATGTATGCATCTTTGTTATTCTTTCACGCAAAATCAGCGCTTTGGTTGAAGTATGTAGATAGTTGATACCCTGGATTAACACATAGGCTGATAAAAAATAACAGACCACGCGGGCAAAGCCGCGACCGGTAGTTAGTTGACTATATTTTTTTATTGAATGAGATATTAGACTTTATATGGAATAAAACATTTTATTTTAACATTTTATGGTACCTATCGGCCTTTGTTACTAGTAGCCGGTGTTGTTGATTATTTCAAGATATAATATAGTTTTTAAACGTAAGTTTAGTCCGGTAGAGTTACCAAAGGGAAGTCGGGTTGAAAAAACCTTAATAACCTTGTAACCAGCTGCATTATGTGTAATCTATACTAATATTATAAAGCTGAAGAGTTTGTTTGTTTGTTTGAACGCGCTAATCTCAGTGTTAGATAGTCCATTTATCGAGGAAGGCTATAAGCTACTTTTTATCCGGGTTCGTGCAGAGGTTTCCACGGGATGCGGGTGAAACCGCTGGCAGAAGCTAGTGTTGAATAAACCAATTGGGTAGGCGCCATCTAGTTTTAATGCTGGACGTTACATTCAACAAGTCAGCTAAACGACGCATGTACGTGTGATTGAATGTCGTTGTTCAGTCAAAGGGCTAGCTGTTTAATTGAACAGCTACAAATATTATATTCGTTACCTCCGGATAATTCTTAGAAGTATCCCACTCCAGTAATTCGAGGTAAGCCTTAGCTAAAGTCTGAGCGGTCACATTTCTGATGATGTTTTTGTCAGTGACCGGAAGACTTAACCCTTCCACGTCTATGTGGCGCTTCAGCCACTCTCTGGTGTGTTGAAGACCATCTGTGTAGAAAGAATTAAGTTATAATATACTTCTTTTTACATTATAGAGGGAAAGTAACAAGGATCCTTAGTTCAAACATCATTTGTGAAAGTCTCAAGTCGCCAATCCGCCTTAGCCGCAAAGACAGTAAAAATCTATTATATCTGTGCTCCGGCATACAACGGGTTAGTCGAGTATGGTGTTTAAAGCTCGTTCCTAATCTATATGAAAAGAGGCCTCTGCCTTGGGACAATAAAGTGATTATGATGATGAAAAATACCTTCAGAAACTTTAAGCAACTCATCGAACTTGGCTCTCTCATATTGTACGCTTTCCTGTTGCACGTGAGGTCTGATCATAGCGATAAGTGTGTTTGCGAGGTCCAACTTCAAGATTTCTAGCGTTTCTAGTATGGCTCGGAAAACATCCACCTGGAATTGAAAGTATTTTATACATTACTAGCCGTTTTCCCGCAGATTTACCCGCGTCCCGTGGCAACTAGTGCCGATACCGGGATAAAATATAGCTTATGGCACTCAGGAACATTATAGCTATCTATCAGAGAAAGAATATTGGAAATCCGACCAGCGGTTCCAAAGATTACCCCCTACATACGAACTTACAAATTTTACCTCTTTAAAATATTACTTAGTCATAATCATCTCCCGAGCCTTTTCCCAACTATGTTGGGGTCAGCTTCCAGTCTAACCGGATGCAGTACCAGTGTTTTACAAGGAGAGACTACCTACCTTACCTCCTCAACCCAGTTACCCGAGCAACAAAATACCCCCTTTTTAACGATGGCAAAAATCATCAAATGACCCCTTAAGCTGTGGGTTAGCAGCGGTGAGGGAGTGTCAAACTTTTACTGACAAAAAATCCAACGTGTTCTTTTGTAGGCTTTATATGTACCTACCAGGGCCGCGGTAACACTTTCGAACAATCCCGCAGCCCAGGTAGGCCTTGGACCTACTGGGCCCCGCTGGGGTTGCTGACATCTCTTTGAGGAGCGCGTGGAACAACGCGCGCCGCCGACACGGGTCTGCTGTCTATACAGACGGAGGAACGATGAGCCACCCGGACTCACAGCCCACAGACCCACGCCGGTACGCCGTACGGTGGTGGGAGTCATACAGTACCGGGACTATATGCATAAAACTTACCGTATCAGTGAGCGTAGTTATATTTTGTATAATTTCATCTCTGGCAGGCGCAGCCAACTTTGCCATGAGATCGATAACAAAGCTAGCGTATTTATGGAAGTCCAGGCTATTGTTCTCAGCCTGTTGTCTGATAAAGTCTGAGTCTAGTACCTCTTCTATCATTTCGCGGATCCTTGTGTGCCGGGGGAGAAGGATTGCGAATAGACCCTGTAATTTTGACCTCTATTAGAAATTGACGAGTAGTTTTTGTAAGTGTCAAGGGTGGGGGTATTATCTGCTTTCTGTTGAACACTTGACTGATAAAAAAAGACTGGAAAAACTAGAGATTTTATCAAATATCAATGAAATTTAGCACATATGTTTTATAAATTATAATATATTATAGTTTAACAGTTAATACTCAAACAATTTTCGGTGGACAATTCCAGTACAAAATTCTAAATAAATGCTTATGAAAGTTAGGCATAATAAGACAAAACATTAGGTTTTTCAGGAATCTCTATTAAAATGCCAAAACCTAAAATAATGGCCTTCTGATACTTAACCATGTTTCTATTTTATATTGCCTTTGAATTCGAATAAATAACAACTAAAATGAATTTCCAGGAACTATTTCCTTTCTAAATAATAAAAAAAACAAGGAATGAAAACATTTAAAAATATGAATGTAACAAAAATAAAATTCACTGCTATGCACTGGATGTATGCCAAATGTTACATAATGTGGGTTGGATTTCAGAACATGCAATAATTAAGAAGAACTGTAATAGTCGCACAACGGTAATGTTATTTTGTTTGTTTTATAATATTTAGCTTGAATTTAGCCTAAAGTTGCGGTGGTTTTTTTGCTTAGGGAATTTATGAGTATCTTTCCATTTTAGTTTTTATTTCTAGAAAATTGCCCAAGATTTTAGACCATTCTTTTTTTTATTGGTATCCTGGTATCCAACAAGCCACATAGGCACTTTTATGTTGGTAGTTCAAGTCTTAAAGACTTCTGTTGTTCTTGTTCAATATAACCGTACCTGTTTAACATCTTCCAGTAGTACAAGTGCCTGCTTGTACTCCGGTGGCTCTGAGTTGAGCTGCTCTCTCAGTATATCAAAGTATGCCTTGTGCATTGTCTCTTTTACTAATTTCTGATAGCTGGAAAAGGAGTGCATCGTTAAACAATGTAAAGAATTTTTAGCACGCTTTTCTTAGGTTGACCTGTATAATGTATGCAACTAAGTAAGAAAATCTTTGAATCTTAATTTGACCCACTTCCCGGTCTTTGATTAGAATGAAATTTTGCATACATTCTGAGTTCTGATGGCAATGCATGATTAACTAAGAAACGTCATTACAAATCCAATATGGCGGACTTGCTGTTTAGAACCCACTCCTATGATATGGGTATCGAATGAAAAGGTTTGCTGTCAGGAATACGATAAAAATAGTCACGTGTCTTAAATCTAATACGGCAGACGTCCAAGATGGCGGACCGGCTATTTGAAATGCACCCCCATGATATGGGTTTGATGCCAAAAATACGATAAAAATAACCAAGTGACCTAAATTCAAAATGGCGGCTTATTTTAAGTTTGAATATGACTAAAAAGTATGAAATAAAAATAAAAGTTTAAAAAACACGCTTTAAGGAGGCACAAAAAAATAAAAAGTAATTCGGAAATTTAGTTTGATGAAAGAAAGCGGGTAGCGATTTGTCTAAAAAGAGTAAAGATTCCATAAACTCTTCACGCTAATAATAATAGTTTATTTATTATTATATAAGAAGCTTGTCTTTTTACTCTGGTGAGATAGCAAATAGATGATAATAGTCTAAGATCCGACCTTACATCGACCTTCACCGACTTGATAATAGAATAAAATATACTTTATGACAAATTTCATATATTAAAAAATATATTAAAAGTAGGTTGTCTAAAAAAATCCTGGACAGACTATTTTTTTTTAAATTTTAACTAAATTTTATGACGTTAAGATAATAAGAAAATTTTTATTCTCACTTAAAGTATAAAGCTTATAGAATGTGCAGCCATTGGGTTGTCTATTATTTACCTGGACAAACTGCTCGGTTGTCAGGTATAAACAGGTATGTTCATAGTAGTTGCCTTCACTTGAAATGATAATAGAAAAAAAATTATACCAATAGAAGCGCTGTTTTATTACGAACACGTTGATATAGGGTTGTCTGTAAAAAATTTGGGCCCAATAGGGGTTTAGTTAAAAAATATTTTTAAAAAATTATTTAAAAATAGTCTGTCCAGGATTTTTTTAGACAACCTATTTTTAATATATTTTCTAATATATGAAATTTGACAAAAAGTATATTTTATTCTATTATCAAGTCGGTGAAGGTCGATGTAAGGTCGGATCTTCCACTATAAGTTAGATCTGAGATACTATTTATTAAACAGCTCACTATTCCATTTAAAAACATCCTTAAATGTAAACAATTCAATGAAAAAGGCAGAAAGATAATTAGGAAGTTATTTCTCAGCCTAGAGGAAGTGTAGATGACCTTCTTATAAAGTAGGTTTACATGTGAGGTAGTGAATATTGTGCAAGTCACGCCAAGAAGTCATTTTGTGACTTAGGTACATTTTATTTTACATAAATAAATCATCATCATCCTCCGAGCCTTTTCCCAAACTATGTTGGGGTCGGCTTCCAGTCTAACCGGATTCAGCTGAGTACCAGTGCTTTACAAGAAGCGACTGCCTATCTGACCTCCTCAACCCAGTTACCCGGGCAACCCGATACCCTTTGGTTAGACTGGTGTCAGACTTACTGGCTTCTGACTACCCGTAACGACTGCCAAGGATGTTCAATGACAGCCGGGACCTACAGTTTAACGTGCCATCTGAAACACAGTCATTGGTGTCAAGATATACTTAGAAAGTACATACAAACTTGGAAAAGTTGCATTGGTTCTTGCCTGACCTGGAATCGAACACGCGCCCTCATACTCGAGAGGTTGGTTCTTTGCCCACTAGGCCACCATGACTTCTTACATAAATAAATAATTAAATTAAAATAATCATAGTTATTCAGAAATACTGTTGTTGCATTTAGGTCATGGTGCAGTGCCATGATCAACAACTACAACTTAAAAAGAATGAAAAGATTTTTTTTCTTTTTCTGACACAAAGAGTTCTATAGTAATTTAACAAACTATCCTAATTTAGTCATTTTAATATTAAACAAAATAAAGTTTACCTATTATCTGGCGGTTCAAAAGGTTCCAACTTAAAGTCCTGGTCAACAGCGATTTCGTGGGCCAAAGCCATGTTCTGCATTCCATGGGCAGCCTTCATAATGTCTTCCAGGGTCACAAACTTGGGCGGAGAGGCCCCAGTAATTGTTGAACCTCTAACTCTAAACTGTATAGGTTCACTGGCATAGTAACTGTAAAAAAAGTATTAAAACTATAGCCATGGATATTGTGTACAAACCTGTCTAATATATCATTTTCATAAGCTTACATGAAAAATAAATATATCTATGGTTTGTTTATGGATTTTGAAGTTGATATTCTTTCTTTTGTTTGAAATACATATTATTACTTAATAAATTTGATTAAATGATTAGTGTGCACATATTAAAAACCAATGGATATGAGAAAGATCTATATTTGAAATATAGATATTTTTTATACAAACAAAGAAACTTTGTTTAATCACAAAATATTTGACTTTATAAGTAAACAATAACACAACCTGATATAATGAAGTATGTAAAATCTATTTTTGATTGTGTTGTCAGTTATACATGAGTCATGGTAAATTTATTATACACATATTACATTAAAATTATTATATATTTATTAGGGATTGGCTTTACTTTTCATTAGACTTGAAACATGTTTTAGAACAAAGCAATTGCGTTTTAAATAATATTACCTATCAGAAACGAAATCTCAAAAGCGTTTTCCAAGCGTTTTTGATTGGTATACATAAGGAAAGAAAGAAAAAAAAACAATTTATGAATAAAATATCTTAAAGTTCCATTTAAATTGGTATGAGTTAAACTAGGGACAAACCTTGAAGCAGCGGTGGGCATCGGCTGTGCCGAGGTTCGTGTATTATTCTCTCCTTTATCAGATCCCTGGGTGCCCGAGCCACTAGGTCCCTCGCGGTCACTCATGGCAAAATCTTAACACAAACTGACTGAGGCAAAAACCAGTAATTGCTTTAACCCATATAAGGCTACCTACTCAAAGGCACGGCATGAAAAACGGCCAAATCATTGAACACATTCACCTTGAGTCATAACAACATATAACCTAACTTTTACAACAAAGGTACGACGATATTTTCGATTTTCTACGCGAATATTTCAAACGAAAACTGCGCATCAGGATTTTTATGTTAGCTGTTATTATTTTGCTAGACTATTTACGATGTTTTCGATATTTTTTTACGAAATTCAACAGATGTTTTCATTCACTTGTCAATTTGGTGGTTGTCAAAAAAATCTTTATAAACACGTTTCGTTACTCGTTACTCGTTTATTATCGAATACATTAAATGTATTAAATCAATATATATAATAAATGTACTTATAACGAGTCCAAATTTTGGACACCAATGGACTTTAATTTTTAAGTTCATAATAAATTATTGTAGTTTTTCTCACATGTTTATCATGTGAGAATACTGCAACAAAAAAGAAATTTTGAAACCCAGAAACTTAATAAAAACCAATAAGAGCAGTCTAGAGCCTCTGGTTTGACTTCTATTATTATTTTAGTTTCGATAATTTTAGATTAGACATTTATGGAACCCAGAAATAGGAAAGATAGAATGTCACAGGAAGACATGCTCCAGACCATGCTTGAGACAAGGGCAAGGGAATGAAACCAGATAGACTAATTGCTAGTACTGAGGTTGAGGTAAGCCGATATATGTACAGTGAGCAGCGGCGGCCCTAGCCATTGCGAGGCTACGTGCGGCAGGTCTATGCGAGGCCCTTTGTCCTACGTGAAAAGTATGTGTTGCGAGAGTAAGCGTAAGCTCAAGTTAAACAAATTAATAAAATTTTATTTTTACTACAGTTTATATTTAAAGAATCATCAATCATCATTGGCAGTCGTTACAGGTAGTCAGAAGCCAGTAAGTCTGACACCAGTCTAACCAAGGGGTATCGGGTTGCCCGGGTAACTGGGTTGAGGAGGTCAGATAGGGCAGTCGCTTCTTGTAAAACACTGGTACTCAGCTGAATCCGGTTGGACTGGAAGCCGACCCCAACATGATTGGTAAAAGGCTCGGAGGATGATTATATTTAAAGAATCACAAAATTAACAGATATTAAAATGATCTGATGCTTGCGACTTTTCCTAAGACTAAAATCTTTAATTAAAGCAGAATAATCGAATGAATGAGCAACGTCATTTTCGATCGAAAGAATAGCAAGGGCTGAAAGTCGATTTTGTGTCATCGAATTCCCTAAACATGTTTTAATAATTTTAAGCCTCGAAAAACTGCTTTTTCGGAATTATTATTTTATTATTCGAATTCGCAAGACTATTTCGGTAGTGTGATAAATTTCAGTTAAATTATTTTCTAATATATATTTCAGCACCGAGATAATATTCAGCTCTTCGTATAACTGATTCAGGGCCGTCTCTAGCTCATGTAGCGTCCGGGTGCAATCATGACCCAAGCGCCAGTGGCGTAGCGTGGGTGGGGCGGGGGGGGGCGGCCCGCCCCGGGCGGCAGCCCGCGGGGGCGGCAAAATGTCGCCGGTGAAGCGGGTTGAGATATGATTCTACATTAATTACATGTGTCAGGTCAGACACACTATAATGTTCCATTTTCATCAAAAATTTTGCGCACTTACTATTTTCGACAGTACACCAGACATCTCCCATAATGACCAAATGAGCCAAGTTCTGCGATACGTACATATCGAAGGAGAAAAAGTCGCCGTGGTAGAATCTTTCATTGACTTCTTCGAACCAAAAGGAAGAAATGCAGAAGATCTCAGCAACGAACGATTTATATCGATTTGCGATTATTCGCAAAGATAACATCAGACGGACTGGACATACAGAATCTGAGAGGACAGACTTATGACAATGCTGCTACGATGTCAGGGATCCACAATGGAGTTCAAGCCCGGATTAAAGCACTGAATCCGAAAGCTCTATTCGTGGCATGCACGAACCACTCACTAAACTTGGCTGGGGTACACGCTGCATCTGAATCAGTGGATTCCGTGACGTTTTTTGGAACTCTGGAGAAGCTATTTGCCTTCTTTTCTGCATCAACTGTTCGATGGAACGCTTTGGTTTCCGTCACAGGGCAAGCAGTGAAACGAGTCACCGAAACGCGCTGGAGCGCTAGACATGAAGCTGTCAAGATGCTTAAAAATAAGTTTGAGGTAGTTCTTGAGGTACTGGAACAATTAACAAATTCATCTCAAACTTCCGAAACCAGATCGGGAGCCAGTCTTCTCCTGACAGCCATGCAGTCATTTAACTTTCTTAGTTTTCCTGGCTTTTGGGCTGCAGTGCTACCTGAAAGATTGATATGACGCACTGATTTACCTGCAGCAACGAGGACTAAGTGTGGATAAGTGTGCTCAGAAACTCAGCGCTTTGAAAAACCACTTAGTAGAAAGTAGAGACCGTTTCGTGCAAGAAGCAATTAACTTTGCTAGGAGTCTCTGCGAAAAACTAGAAATCGAACTTAAAACAAGAAGAATTCGCAGGAAAAAACGCATGCATGGTGATGAAACTTCTGAAGATGCAGCTTTGTCTCACGAACAGGAAATCCGTCGAGAGGTGTTCGCATCATTTGACAAGATTATTCAAGAAATGACGACTCGTTTCAAACAAATTCAAGAAATATCGGACAAGTTCGGGTTTTTAATGCCAGCGAAACTCTTGAACAGCCAGTTCGAGTGTGATCTTTCTCACATACTTGAAGACATCGACAAGGACGAGTTTCAGATGGAACGGAAGCGTCTCCAGCAGTTTGTTTCCTATTCTAATTCAGAGGAAAATATAAGTGAAAAAGGACCACTGGAGCTCCTCCAGTTCATCCAAAAATTGAGTCTTGGAATTTCGGTTCCAAATATAGTTATATTAATTCGTATATATTTGACTTTGGCGATTAGTGTTGCAAGTTGTGAAAGAAGTTTTTCGAAGTTGAAGCTCTAATTAAAAATTACCTAAGATCTACAATGAGCTCAGCTAGACTATCAAACTTGGCTATATTGTCCATCGAGCAAGAATTAGCTGCTAACATAGATTATGATAAAGTTATTTTTGACTTCGCTGCTCATAAGGCCCGTAGAATCCGCTTATGATTTTTTGTTGGATCACTTACAACAGCTGTAAAAAAGGGTTAGTGAACAGGCCTACAGTTGGTATTTACTGATTTAATTTTAATTAAGCACCTATAGAATGGGGGCGGCAAAATGGGTCTCCCGCCCCAGGCGCCAAGATGGCACGCTACGCCACTGCCAAGCGCCCCCTATATATTGAAAAAGTCGTAAATAAGAAAGTTCAGACGGAAACTAGGAATTATTTTCTTGTTAATAAAAGGACTTAAAAGCGGCGCTACCTTCTAGGTTCGGCTAAAAAAGGATGAAAAAATAAAAGAAGTGGAAAGTAAAGCACCCGCGAGCGTAGCGAGCGCAAAAATTTTTGAGCTTTGGGACATAAAAGTACTCTAATCAAGTTAGAAGGAAACGTACTATGAAGTGAACAGCCGCGAGCGTAGCGAGCGCGATTTTTTTTAAATTGTTTGTGTAAGGACTCTCAAATTAAACTCGGAATTAAGAGGACGAATTGGAAATTTTGGCGCCAAGGATCTCAATTTTTCTCAGTAAATACAAAACGGATCAAAATACAACTTGGTTACCTGAAAGTTCATGATAAAAACCTTATTTTGTTAGACTTCAAAATATGATTAGGTAACTTTTATAACAGAGAAAAATATATCAAACATACCTCTTTTTAAAAAGAGATTCACATATCATAGGCAAACGGGACCGATTTAAGCCTCTTAACTTTTTTAGTAGTTGAGTATATACATACTCTTTAAAATTGTAGAAGGAATTTTTATCAAATTATCATTTCTAAATAATAAAATTACAAAACCATTTTGTCGCTTACGACTTTTAGTTATAAGCTAGCGCGCGTATTGTTATCCTCGCCCCGCTCAGACGCTCCGACCCCTTTTGACGCCTTAGGTGCGCGTGCCGGTTATGGAATTATTGTTTACCAATTCGTCGCCTTAAGCACAAATAAAAAGAATCCATGACTGGATCGAGAGCCAGTTGTTTTTGTTACTTTGGTGTTCCAACTTTTTGTTAAATTGAGGACTCAAAAAGTAAACGCAGAATGAATTAGAAATAAAGACCTTCTTGGAAGAGATATATATTTTTTCATTATATATTTTTTATATTAGTGTGGGTTGTAGCGCGAGGCCCCCCCAAGCGCGAGGCCCTGTGCGAAGGCACAGTTCGTACACCCCTAGGGCCGCCACTGACAGTGAGTAATGAGTACAAAGTACAAACCTTACCTTCCTAAAAATCTTCTCATGGTACAGAGGTATAGTAAATCGTATTAGGTACCCAATTAACCAACGGAGGACGTTCTCAATTTGTCGGAATTTCCTTTTATCGATACAAGTTAGCAGAGGCTTAGTTTTAATTATATTTAAAGAGCGCATTTTACGTTTGCATTAATTCATCATCTCCCGAGCCTTTTCCCATGTTGGGGTCGGCTTCCAATCTAGCCAGATGCAACTGGGTACCAGTGTCAATTTAACAATTACTAGCGCATTTTACATATTATGTATTAAGTAAATAAGGTAATTTCTTATTAACTTTTGTGATATCACTTTTAGATAACTAGACTATTCATTGTTTGGGGAAGTTCGAGAAAAGCATCTAACCACAGATTACATAATAGTTACTTCGCCTGACCTAACTATCATATTTAATCTATTTTCCCTTTTACAGAAGTACCTACCTAAAGTTTTCAAATTGGTAACGATGGCAAAGGATTTAAAAAAAAAAAAAAAACAACAGCTGGCATGAAAAAGGCATTGATTAGCCACGAAACATTGTCAAAGCATCCATACCTATTTAAAATCTTGAAAAACTCTATTTCTAATACTCAGGAAAATGAACTACCTAAATAAAGATATAAAAAAAGAAAACGAAATCAATCCTATTATCAAGTTGAAGATAGAAGCAAAGGAATGAGCGTAGGTAAATTTTCTCGAGTTTAAAATGAAATAGTTGTGAAAAAGCAATCCGCTTTGCTAACGCAAGCCAAGGCTACGTTTGCCTAGGTAAATTAGTTGCCAGTTCTGTCTGTGAGCAAGTTAGATTGCCTCCTTGACTTTGTACGGCTCTTTAATTTTTCTCTGAAATATACTTAGTAGTAGTATTGCGAGTTTTTGCATAGGTAATTTGAAATTGCTTTTTCCTGAACAGGAGTCTATCGGAAATAGATATTTGCGTTGATTTTTGCTTTTTGATATTTTTGAAAATTATGGCTAAGTTGACAACGCCTTTTATGAAGTTTTACGGCTATAAGCAAAATACTTAAGGAGGTATTTTGAATATGGCATAACATATAAAGAAACATCTATTTACACCTTGGTATCCGCTTATATTTTCTTATTTGTAAGTAGGTATAGTTTCATTTAGTTACAGAATTTCATTTAGCTACTTAGATACCTACATAATTATTTATTTTGACATGTGTTAAAACTGTTAAAAGGCATGCCTACTCCTAAAATGGCAGGTCGAGACTCGCCACTCTCGCCAGCTCAATTAGCGGGAACTAGTCACGTTTGCAAGAAAGGGGCAACTGGATTATTATTATTATTAATCACGAACTTATGAACAACCACCAACAGACTCAATTGAGGTAGTTCTCTACTATGTTAAACTACTGGATTTTATATTCAAACTTCAATAACAAACGGGTTCAAACTCCGAAATCTGCGGAAACACTAATGCTTTAATTGTTAACCACAATATTTAACTAATAGAGAGTATGGAGCGGGAAGTGTGGACTTATGATCGTTGGTCGTTCCAATCCGATTCAGTTGAATTACCCCGGCGAATTTACTTATAGTTTGAATGTTGAAGTTGTTGGCTTAAACGGAGTTTAGTGCATTTGTTAGGAAGTTAAACAGCTTTACAATTGCATTGTGTTAAGTGGATGTACGCATAGATAACTCAGATTACGTATGTGTTCATGCTGAACGAACAACCGTTTGTGTATTTGCGGATTCCATCATTGTTGACTGTTTATCAAATTGATTTTTGCTCCATATGGTCAAGACCGGATCCATCACAAAAAAAGCGTGCTGGGCACATCCGTCCGATACTCAAACGTTGCTTCTTCTCTTCTTCTTTAAGTTGTACTTAAACTTAAAAGTCTTGCTGTCACAGTAATTAGAATAATGTTTGAGCCGTGGCCGATACTTGTCAGCTTTTAAAGTTATAAGTCGAAGTAGGTATGTGAATACATATTATGTTTAATTGATCTCGAGTGAAGGGCCACGTATTTGATTCGTATCGGAACGTATCACAATGAGAGTGATGTCATTCAATTCCATGTTCTTCGATGTTGCGAAGTAAAAATTTGTTCGAGGCCTATGTATTTTGCAGCGTTTTATGCCAAGCAACAGACCAATTCGACTTGTTATGTTGTTACAGCATTTTTATCGTCCCACTGCTGGGCACAGGCCTCCTCTCACACGGAGAAGGATTGAGCATTAATCACCACGCTTGCTCAGTGCGGGTTGGTGATTTCAGACTTTATAGTCCAGGTTTCCTCAAGATGTTTTCCTTCACCTTTTTATCAGCCATTGGTGTCTAAGATTTACCTAGAAAGTACATACAAACTTAGAAAAGTTGCATAGGTACTTGCCTGACCTGGAATCGAACCCACACCCTCATACTCGAGAGGTTGGTTCTTTACCCACTAGGCCACCACGACTTTACTTATATTCGACTTGATCCAATAATATTAAGCTTTTTTTAGGATGAAATATTATTTCACGAAAATCACTTAAGTATGCTTCGTTGAAATTTCGATAATTTTCTATGCCTCAGAATATTCAAACAGAATACCTAAGCAGGTATAATATACTGCTTAAAAATTTGGCGTCACTTTTATGTAAAATATTGACTTTCAATTATTGTCGTAACACAAAAATTATAGTTATCGGCACGAATCTTGAGCTCTCAAAAGTGATTTATTAGCAAAGAACCAATCCCGAGTGACGGCTATGAGGCGATGCACTGCGGGCCAATCACCGCTTTAGCCCGCCCCCGCGCCTCACTTCATACCGCAAAAGCAGAGCTCAGATTCGTGCCGATAACTATAACCATGTTGCGTCTTCGTTATTATGTTTTCATTAGAGACTACCTTCTTTCAGCGACTTCGTCCGCGTTAGGTTTGGACTTTGTGCAAAGAGAGGCTATCGAGAGTTAAACGTGTTATTGTGAGCCAACCATAAAAGATAGACATATACTTACTGTCAGATGTACTGTCATGGTATATTTTTTACATCATTTTAAGGAGAATATTTCCGTCATACATTGTTTCTGTGTAGCTTTAACCATTAAGGTGTGCACGCGACGGAAGCATAAGAAATGGAGTAATTTCTCCCGTTTTCCTAACATTTACCTTCACTGCTCTGCTCCTATTGATCGTAGCGTGATTAAAAGTGCCCAGGAGTACCTACAGTTATCGGCACGGATATTGAGCCCTGACCTTCACCTGCGCACAAGCGATTTACTGCCTTATTGCCTTATGCGTACGGGTGCGCAAAGCGATCCCCACTCTTCCGCCGAGAGCTCAATATCCGTGCCGGTAACTATACGAAGAATCATTGTACCAAGTTTTGTTGAAATCCGTCAAGTAGTTTCGTTTCCATAACGAACATATAGACAGACAGACAAAAATTTTACTGATTGCATTTTTGGCATCAGTATCGATCACTAATCACCCCCTAATAGTTATTTTAGAAATATATTCAATGTACAGAATTGACCTCTCTACAGATTTATTAATTGCGTCCACGGCCGATTTCGGCCACGGCGGCTGTTCTCATCTAAGGAGATCAGCCAGCTGCGCAGGACATATTATAGTGCACAAGCATTTGCGCAGACACAGGTGCACTCCCTATTCCTTTACTCTCATAACCCGATGGGACGGCAATCCGACACGACCGGAGAGAGATCAGGCGCAGGACCGACATTTACGTGCTCTCCGATGCACGGGTGAATCAATCACCAACTTCCAGACTACGGGCTGCTTTGTGAAAGCTTAAGAAAACCCACAAATCGATTTCGGCCCGACCCGGGAATCGAACCCGAGACCTCTGGCACAGCAGCCGCGCTTGCGACCACTAGACCAACGAGGCAGTCGCACACTTCTTTTGTCACAGATTTATTGTAAGTATAGAAAAAATGGTGTCAATTATTTTAGGTTTATCTAAGTAAAAGACGGACTTTTTTAATTCGGCATGCGGGTCAGTGGGTCGTCTTAGTGCGTGTTATGAAATTCAATATACATAGATAACTATAAAGGCTGAATGCTAAATTATTTCTATCTTACATAACATCTTAACCGGTTTAATATGCTCTATAGCTGAATTTATTAGCACTTCGGGTGCTGTGATTAGAAATGTAGATTGTGGAGGACAAAAACTCCTCTCTGTTCCGAGGAAGCGTTTAGCATAGTAATTAAGTGTTTTGGATGTGCAGGAATTAATAATGTGGATGCGTTCGCGTTATTATCTCGGGTGAGCTCAGATTTAACCAAAACGATTTAAGATGTTCTCATTAATTACCTATGTCGACTTCAGTGAGATTTAATGATCCGAAGTTGATATTGTAAGGATAAGTTTGATTAGAGAATATGTTTTAAAGATGTAGGAGAAATCAGTTATGAAGGTGAAGGAATGACGTTTGTAGGTATGGATAGACTTATGGTCTCTGCACACAGCGGGCGCGGCGCGGCGGGACACAATGTACTAGATCGTCGCGTCGCGTCTCGTCGAGCGGGACGGCTCTGTGTGGCGGTCTCCATAATATCTAGTACATTACAACTGCTCAGCGTCGCGTCGCCGTCCCGTCCCGCCGCGCCGCGCCCGCTGTGTGCAGAGACCATTAGCTTACCGTCAGTTGCACAAAACTCCATTAAAATTAAAGCTTCATTATATATTGCTAACACTTTTTATATGGTCAACAAAGAAAGAGTCCGCAATAGATTTAAAGAAGTATTAGCTTTAATGGAGCTTTGTGCTACTGACGGATAGTCATATGTAGCGTTAGTTTGAAACTTAGTATGCCACCAGATAGGCCAAAGACGAAATCTAATCGAGGACGTAGAATTTTGAGTCAGAGAGTGCATACCGAAAATATTCTTGCAACCACCTTTCATCACGTGTAATAATTAGTTTAGGGGGCCGGTGTAGAAAGTACCTTGTTCCGTCATTTATCAATAGCCTTCCTTCAGACATAGAAAAGAGCTGTCTTACCAAAGCATAATTCAAAAATAAACTGTTTAAATACCTTCTGGATATTGTGCGTCAAAATATAACAGAATTTAATTTGCATGTTTAGCTATATGATTTATTATTAATATTTATAATTAAGTGAAACAGTGTAAAATCTAATTATATTAAAAATCATGATGTTATGGGAGCTACGTCTACTGTCAAACTGTCATGCAGTTTGGTAGAAGTAATAATGTTTGTATGAAAATTGATTTTTGTGAATAAATGTGCTTTTTCATTTTTTTTATCTCCCTCAAATAAATACCTAATAAAGCCTTTTTAAACTTCGAAAACAAAGCTCCAAGATAGAACCGAACTTTTTAAACCCCCAACAAAACACCAACTACTTTCAAAGCGTTCAGAAAACAATTTCTTAGTGCCAAAGAGTCCGACGGTTCATTAAAAATGTGGTGGAATTCCCCACTGGCTTATCTCAGGGTGGTTCAAGTAAACTGGCAACTTTTCTGACTTATAGACTTAATATAAAGTCTGCCGACGGCTTTGGATCCCTGTTACTTATTTGCAGGTTTGTTTCAAACTATTTTGTTGATGGGGTTTTATGGTCTGCTCGTTTGTCATTTTGAACTTGAAATGTGTTTATACCTAGCTTATTTTGTTCTTTGGCGAGGGATGAATAGATAAAAATAGTCTGTTATTCAATAATTCTTACAAAGAATATATACATTATATTTCTTTTACCGTTGTTACTTTTATAGAAAGATTTTGTAGTAGACACATAGACGTGTTTGTTATTAGTTAATTGCCCTGGTGAGGGTGCTAGTAGGAAATGGCTTATGTTTAACTGACCACCAGATATAGTAACAAATAGCGGACAAAAATAGTAAATGATCACCAAAATTAAACCAACATTTTAATGCAAAATGATAACCAAAGTTTTAACACTTTGCTATCCTATTTAAGTAAAATTACTCCAAGTAAATCATGTGTTAGCCAAAAATAGTAAATGATCACCAAAATTAAACCAACATTTTAAAGTAAAATTATAACCAAAGTTTCAACACTTTGCTATCCTATTTAAGTAAAATTACTCCAAGTAAATCAAAAGTAAGCCAAAAATAGTAAATGATCACCAAAATTAAATTCTGCTATCCTATTTTAGCAAAATGAGTCCAAATAAATCATTTTTATCCCAAACTTGATATACATATATGTTAGCAAGCATGCAGCATGGAAGCAAACATGCAACATGCAGCAAGCATGGCTTCTGTCACGGCTCCAGCGCTGCGGGGCTCCGGCGGTCCCATGCGAGCTTATCGTCGCAGATGGTTTTCACGCTCACCACCGCAGCTTCGGCTTGCTGGCCGGCTCCGCCGGCCAGCCTCAGCCTCGCCCCTCCGCGCCTACGCGGTTTTGAATTGCACTCTAGGGGTAGGGCAAACAAGACTACCTACGTGGAGTCTATATACACATAACTCAATATGGCATCATAATACTTTATTTAATAATAAGCCTACATTTTATGGCAATCACAGTGATTTATTTAGGAAAAATAATACATTATTTTGGTCGTCAAGATTTGGTGATCATTTACTAAATTTTGGTGGTCGAATACAAATTAAAGTGACTAAAATAGCTGGTACTATTATATTTTTAGACTTTATTTTTCTGGTGTTCAGTAGATATTTTTGGTTACAGGACTAAGGGTATCAAAGCATTTTATGGTGGTCAAAATATTTATTCCCGTAGGAAATAGGTAATTGGAGAACATTTTCTTATCTGTAGCGTCAGTATGGCTTGACTAGATACAATATCCTCATGCACTTATAATTATAAAAAATAACACGCCCAAGAGCATTATATCCACAAGTAAATATGAAAATCCAATCAAAATTGCCTAGGTAACTATTTAATCCACAAAACAAAAACTTTACCAAAACATAATTTACGAACAAACTGGGAACCTGTTTAATGTGTTAAGAACGATAAATACAATATGGGTGCGAGAGCAATCTGCTTAAAAACAGGATTTAAAGTTAAATTAACATTGGACCGGAGTGTCGACAACGGGTACACTGTTTTATCATGCGTTTTAATCTCTTAAAATAATTTAAACTCTTTAATCCATGTTTGTGTATGTGAATTTGGCCGGTCGGCTTTCGATGTCGTTATTGTTGGCGATAATTTTGTACGTTTGTACTGTTGTAAAAGGAGATCTGGTTTTATTTTTTATAATACATACGTGTTTGTTTTGATCGTTTTCATATTGTGTGTTTGTAGATTGCAGAAGTCAGATTCAGCTGAAGGATTTATGAAGAAGCTAATTTCAGCCTTAAGACGGTACCCTGAGCAAATGACCTTGAGCCTCTGCGCCATACAAACTCGGCGCAAGAAATACGTAGCGAGTAGCGAGAACGCTCATATTTTGGATTAAAATGTTTATAAAATAAAATGTTCGTGTTTTGAAAAAAATAAAATTACCATAATGTTCGTTATTAAATTACCTATCTATTAGTTGAGGTAGCAAATAAAAATAATAGTTACTTTACGAAGAGATGCATCTTATTAGTGATTATTTCTCATTTCAGTGGTTTTGTTGTGACCCTATAATTAGACATTATTCTGCTTAAAACTAAAAGCAAAAAAAAAATTACCATTCAAGAGTCAAGAATGTCTACAAATTTTATGTATTTTTTATTAGTTGGAATTTGTTTTAGACAAAGAGAAGTTGACTTCAAAAACCAGTACAATAAACGGCTTCCGCTGCGTTTTGCTCGGGGACGCGCCTTAAGAATAAGTAATGTGCAGCTACAAATTCCAGAACATTTTGCCTATAGATGCACGTACACAATGTTCTCACCACCGGAGCGTACACTGATTTGAATAGCACCACTTGGGTTACAAACAACGGTCGGAAAGTTGCCGTGGGGGTTCAAATCCCAGTTGACCAAGCCTAAATAAAAGAATAGTTTAATTGTCACAAGATATCAACAATATCTTGCATCGAATTCTCTGCTCTACTCGTTACAGTACGACATATCTTTTATCGAGGCCGCATCTTTCAGCAAAGAATGGGTTCCACCATTTTCTGAAGTACAGGTAACTTTCTCCTGTTTTCAACCAGCCTTCATTGTTCAGGAACTCACATAGAGGACAAGCGTTAAGTACTTCAGATTCCTTGATGCTGTAGTGGTTCTTCCACTTGAAGAAATCATAGTATTTAGTTTTGTTATGAATGGCCTCGTACATTACTTTCGCTAGTATCTCTTCACCAAGTTGTGTGCCGTCTAAGTAGGAGTCTGGGGGTAGGTATCTGTGAAGACAAAGGATTATATTTACAAACATCAATCAGTCATTTATCAACAAGAATCCACAAAGTCCAAAAGAACGTCTTAAGGGTAACACATTACAAGAATACTCAACTTCAAAGAATGCATCTCAATATATTTGTAACCGTTTTCCCGCGGTATCACCCTCGTCCCGTGAGAACCATTGCCCGTAACGGGATTAAATATAGCGTTTGGCACTCATGACCTTTGCAGCTATCTATCAGTGAAAGAATTTTGGAAATCCGACCAGAGGTTCCAAAAATTACCCCCTACATACAAACTTACGAATTTTACATAGGTACCTAGATAGGTAAGGAATTGAAAAAAAAACAGTAAAAAATATCAAATACCTGTGATACTGAGCTCCACCGAGCACTACAGGCACAGCATTATTATCATACGCAAACAGCACAGACTTTGTAATATAATCAGTCGCTATAGAATCTTCTAGGGCCAAGTAAAAGTAGTAAGTGGTCCTTATTCTATAGAAGCAGGGCTTCAAGCTGGTTCTTCCACATTTAAAATCACCACAAGGCCCATATACATCGATGGTTAGGTTGTAAGCATTAAGATAGTGTCGCAAGTTTGACAAAAAGTATTCCCTTTTGCTGTTCGTGGTGCATTTATCCAGGTAAATGGCAGCAGCTAAAGATTTCGAAGATAGGGAAGACTTGAACTGGTTAGTGACTGGATCCATGTTGTAGTTCCAGTGTAGGTCATGGCCAAGTTCGTCATTGTCGATGTTGTAGACGGTGATGAATTTGTACGGGATGGAAGAGTCGGGTCTGGAGAAGAAGATAACGTTTCGTGGTTATTTTAGACATTATGGATATAATGACTCTTTATTTTGCCGGTATTATAACTGACTATGTACCTACTGTAAAAATCATACATTCTTCACCTTCACTTTACTTACAGTTCATTTCTTAGTGCATAATATTGATCAGTCTCTTAAATGATAATTATAACTTTATAACAAAATTGGCACTTAGAGCTTTTTAAAAACCCAAGGAAACTAAAACATCTTACTTGTATGTCCACGTCCAATTGAAATATTCTTCATAAACAGGACTGCAAACTGGATAGTTATCAGAAGAATCGTTTGCTGCAAATATGAACTTCTGAACTATGCTCCTCACTTTCGGCAGATCTTTAGTTTCACGACTAACATCTTGGACATTGAACACAATAGCATCAAAGTATCTAAGATCAGGAAAAAGACTTCTGTTTGTCGTAAAGTAACAGTTAATATATTCACATCCATGGCTTATGAAATATCTTTGTCCATCTTCTTCTATCCCAGGAACTCTAGTCCACATTAATATATGTTTCATATCTGGAATGTATCTTCCAATTTTCTTCACAATTCTTGCAGGTTTTTGGTCCTTGATAAAATAGCTGAGGAGAGTCAAAATAGAGAGGTGTAGGATGAACTTTAAGTACTTGGATATTCGGGCCATGCTGGAACTTAGTATGATGAACAGGATGCAGTTTGTTGACGATATAATGCAGTCGAAGTCAGACAAACAACTGAGGCCCAACCTTACCAAGCACGTGTTCATTGTCCTAGAGTAACCAATCAAGTAAGTTCTCATTTGTTTGTATTTTTTCCATTTCAGATTCTCGCTTACTTACGTCAAAATAATTTCCAGAATTACACCGGAACTCCTAAAAGACGTGCATGGTCAAGGTGCATTGCATTACTTTGTATCTTCGTTAATCAGTAATATTTTGAAATTTTCTAGCGTTATTGTGTTTTGGGTGTTTGCAAAATTAAAGTGCGTATTTAGAATGATCATGAATGATGATCATTTAACACGTTTAAAAATATACACCTATAAATATCGGTCTTACAGCGAATTCGAAATACTTACATTTGATTGTTTGTTACAATACGATTTGGCGCGCTTTTTTCCAAAATGGCGACAATGCTTCGCGCGCTTATTGTGCTCTTGATGTGGGTACGGTCCGACAGGCTCTGTACAAAATTGTCCGTGTTTTTTGAATGGCTTGTCCGATTAATGTTGTTACAAGGAAATCATTTTGATGGACGCTTTAGAAAACATTTTTTGTGCTACAAATGTGATGTATGAATGGAGAATAAAATTCGGATCTACAAAGAATTTTCCGTTGCGTCACATTTTTAGTAGAAATGCGATTTACCTTCTTATGTAGGTACTTACCTACCTAGTTTCTAGAAGTAATTGTTTTTTTCACATAAGTAGGTACATGCCAGTTATATGGATACTCATTAATTGTAGCAAGTGAATTGAAGCAGAGTGTGTTCTTTTTAGTAGTTTTAGTATAATATGAAATTATAGTCCAACATTAATAAAATAGGTCAGAAAATTCTACCACTGGTTACATACCATACCAATTTCAGATATCAGAATACCATTGTAAAATAAACAAAAAGCACTACAAAAACGATTTCAAAGAAATCCAAATTCCGAATACCGTAAAGGCGGGTTACTTTGACCCTAGGGCATAACTTTGGCCCAAATCGAGAAAATGTTAGAACTGTCCGCCGTGTCGCGACCATACAACCGAACGTTGTAGATCCTTCGGTAACTAATAGATGGCGATATAGACGTGCACTTGTGGAACTTTTTTACCGACTCAACTGCACGTCGCTACATGTTCGCGCCATTTGAAATTTTGACACTACCACCGGCGTATTTTTCTGCTGCAAACTTTGATGTGTATTGCTGAATTTTGGTAAGTTTTGCAATTGGATTGTTATTTATTTTCTTAGGCATGTATATAGGAGTATGGCAATTGTTTTTTAAAGACGATTTACTTGTGTGTTGGGACTTAAATTACAGATCTAGAAAACCGGTATACATTGACCGCCTTTTCGGGTAACTTTGGACCTGCGGGCCAAAGTAGCTTCTCGTGGAGCTTCACGTCCTCGACTTGATAACCTGGAACTTACGCAAATACCCAGGGCAAGTGTTATCAGTATCCGAGGAAGGAGCCTTTATAAGATGCATGAAAAGAGGTAAGACGTACTGGCGGTGGCCCGCGATTAAAGATGAACAGCTTTATAGTTGGGACCATATAGTACGTAAGATTGAACCTCCTAAATTTGAAAAAAAAAGGGTTCTTCCTCTGTTCCTGAAATGAACGAGTGACAAGAAAAGGTTTTTCAGTAATGTTTGTAATATTAGATTAGATGCTACTTGTAAACGTTGATTCTCATACCTACATTGACTGAAATTGTAATTTTATAAGAATGAAAAGTAAAATATGTCTCCGAAGGTTACCTAATTAATCTAAGATCGTTACGTTAAAGCCGTTTAAGATAATATTATTTTAAGTTTTGAAAGTTTGTTAAATTTTTTGAGATATTCTGTAGTGTAAATTTTTTTGAAATATATAAAGGTGATTTAACCTCGTGTTTTAATTTTTTGGAATTTTTTTCTTACATTAAACCTCTCCTGGATATTCAATCTTACCGCCCTTGATGGTTTCTTTGGCCCCTGATAGCTGCAAGTGCGATTTTTCACCAATAAAGTTCATGGGATTAAAGTAACCCTTTCCTAAGAATAACTTTGGCCCAAAACTTTTAGTAAAAAAAAAACAAGTTACGCTTATCATATTTCTAAAATACACTTCGCATCTTGTTGATTATATCCTTGAGCTTCTTTATAACTTTTAAGAACACTAAAAAGACAATACCGATACAAACTACAGATAAAATTCATAAATTATTCGAAAAAAATAGCTAAAGTAACCCGCCTCTACGGTATTAAACCATTCAATAAATACGTACCTAGATATATCCAGTTGCATAGATATCCAATATTCATATGGCATTGCGAACACAATCCCACTCTATATGAACAGTATGTTAGCGGCTATACGGCTATGTCCTAGAGCATTTAAAGAAATGGAACGGTCATGAGATACCGACGGCCCCCACTGCACTGGACGGACAGACGATGTAGCCAAGATCGATCTTGGCTTACGAATCGGAAGCAGTAAATGCGGATTACTGAAGATCGAGCAAAGTGACGAATCTTGAGGGAGATCTTTGTACAGCAGTGGACGTTTTTCGCCAGAAGAGACGATGCAAATCACCGGCGAAAAATTAATAATAGTAAAATTAGGCATCGACGCACACGTCTAGGTACATTTATGTATGAGTATGTAAGAAGCCTCTCTTGGGTCCAGATTTCACCAAAATGGAGCGGAAAACAGAACTTGTAAATCAACCAATCATGGGCGTAGCCAGCTTTGGGCTCAGGGTGGGGCAGCAGTCAACCTATCCTCCGGGGGAGGGCGGGGGCCCTCCGATTTTTTGTATCTTGAGCCGTTAATTTCAAAATTGTTAATCTCTTAATTTGAGAGGTTTATATTTTCAGGTACAGAAAATAAACAATCACACACAGGACAAAAGCCAAAAGTAAGGGCATATAGTTTCTGAATACGCGAGCGTAGCGAGCGCGAAATTTTTATCGGACTTACACAAAATATTACGTAAAATGTAGCCCAAACGTACTTAACTTTTTGTTTGTTGACAAATGCAAAAATAAGGACATATAGTTTCTGAATACGCGAGCGAAGCGAGCGTAAAATTTTTTACGGACTTAAACTAAATATTACGTAAAATTTAGCCCAAACGTACTTAACCTTTTGTTTCCTGACCAACACAAACATAATATAGTTTCTGAATACGCGAGCGAAGCGAGCGCGAAATTTTAATTATTTTTTAAGACTCAAAACAAAAAAACTACGTTAAATGTCGCCCAAATATACATTTTCATGAATGGGGGGACTAGGTATGACACACCCGATTTACGTCTATACGAAAACCCCCTGGCTCGCATAGATAAGTCGATAAAAATAAAGTTAGATAACGTATAGCAACGTCGCGCAGCTAAGCTTCGCGGACCACTCGGAATGCCTCCAGGGACCACCGGTTATAACCACTGTGCTAAACGATCGTTCTATTGTACAGGTCGTACATGGCTGGGCAAGCAAAATAGCGAGCGCGGTTTTTACACTAGGATAAAATTGCATTTCCGAAATTTTGATCACATCTACTAGTTCCATCTCCTTCAATGCATTATTTTTTGGATTAGATGGACGGCTCGGCTCGCTACGCCACATAGCAACTATTCTTTTAGGGAATACGGCTCGCTTTCAAATGACGCGCGAACCGCGCACGTTCCGGAACTCGAGCGTGCATTTTGTTTTGATCGCGCTCTTTTCAAAGTCGACAATTTTTTTGTGCAATAACTTACGGATATTACAAATGTTGTTGATGTTGTTAGTTAGAGTTAGTAAAAAAAAACATTGTTTAATCAGACACCTTATAGGTCAGAGCCAGGGCCCAGGGTGGGGCAAGTGCCCCAGCTTGCCCCAGTGTGGCTACGCCCATGCAACCAATAGAATTTCGTAATTCAAAGATCTCGTCTCCTCTACTCAGTAGTATCCCTGAACGACGAAATAAAAACTTCTCTGTTCCGTTCCGCTTTAGCTGCAATGGCGTATCCACTGAGTTAAATTCTCTAAGTGCTATGTGGCTATATGAGATTTAATACAGAGATTCGCAGATATTGTGCTGGTTGTTCAGTATTCAGTCGGTGGGAGTGATTTTCCAATGAGCTGGCTGGTACGAATGCAAAGACGCCATGTCTTCACTGTGCGGCGGACAACTAGCTCTTATTCTGGATTTGATTATTTCTTTTTTTTGGCATATGATTACACTATGGGCACGTGAAAAACAAATGGTTCAATAACAGTTGTAGTGCTCATTGTTTTAAATGATATAACAAAAAATGGAACTAAATTAAACACCCATCAAACATATAATAATAAATAAAAAAAAACGATAAATAGAGAGAGTTTTTATTAATAAGTTTCTTATTAAATTAACTGAGTCACAATCTCATACGAACTAATATAATTAATAGTTAGTATGCCCGCTCATGACCGATAATTAATCGGTTACAGATTTTTTGTAGGAGAAAAATTTAACACACTTATAAGAAATAGTGCAACGACATACATTTTACAATATATACAACAAATCGGTCAGAAAATCCTTGTCATAACGTCAGCCTAAACGGTTGTTTTAAAAAAACTGACGTTTATTTTGTCGGTTCAGTGGGGCGTAAGGCGTTGATATCCAGAATACGCCTTTGGACAAGGTAGCGTGGTCCCGTCTGCTAATGAGATTCTTTGGGTCGCGGTTTGCATTTCAGATCAGGCAGTCGCGGCGCCGACTGTTCTACTTGTTCCACTGAACTCTCGCTCCAGTAGTGTGGTCTGATGTTAACTCGGCTTCTAGGCAATTATTTTAATGTGGCTAAACTTTAAGGTGAAATAAAAAATA
This sequence comes from Helicoverpa assulta, assembly GCA_963856015.1. Classification (NCBI taxonomy): domain Eukaryota; kingdom Metazoa; phylum Arthropoda; class Insecta; order Lepidoptera; family Noctuidae; genus Helicoverpa; species Helicoverpa assulta. The sequence goes on from CAWLCW010000027.1 coordinate 8,240,938, forward strand.
TAATGCGTCACAAAAACTTTTAAACGTCAGTCTAAGATTTGTCTAAAAAAATGACAAATTATGACGTTGACATATTATTATGGTTCATTTTGCAGCCAATTTTTTTTAAGACAGGTGTAAAACAGGGGTTTAAGTTTTTGTAGTAAGGCTATTAGGGTCGATCTCGTGTCTAATCGCATTTTATGAGATTGGTAGGGTTTTTTGAATATGCTGAGTTAGATATCAGATATCAAAATATACTGAACGGTTTGTTTATATACTTTTTTCATAAAAGGTCAATTGTTTATTTGGTATTTCGTATACCTAACATTTTACAGGGAAAATTAGATAGGTACCTACTGAAACGATGAACAAAAAAGTGTAGCTAGAAAAAGCAAAAAAAAAAACTAAGTAAGTGCGCTAAGTCTATGCACTATTATATAATGCACTTTTTATACAAGTACACTAATACCTGGAAGCCGACCCCAACATAGTTGGGAAAAAGGCTCGGAGGGTGAGGATGACATTTATATTCACTTTTTGCGTAAAAAACGAGATATGACTATTGAATACTGTTCTGCTAAAATAATAATACCCATCCCATTTTGATGTAATAAAAAAGGTTACTACAGAGTACGAATAGCAAACACCCACTTAACTTCGGTCCATAAGTCCATCTAAGTATGAGTCTTCATACAATACTCAATTCACATCATGAATATGTCATTTAAAAATATGATTTGTGTAAAAAAGGAATAAATTTGGCGCAGAAATGTTACAATATCGTCGCGAGCGGAGAATACAAAAAATCCTTTTATTGAAACTAGCTGGGCCCGTTATCCATTATGTATTAGGGACTTGAGTGATACATGTCCAATAATGGACGGTTTTGTCATTTAAATAGTCATAGAATAATCATAATAGTCACGATCATTTATTTCTGTAAACGTGTGTGGCTTATCTCCTTAGAGAGACCAGCAGCTTTGGCCAACAATCGGTTTGGTCACTGCTACATAGTCACACATTTATAAAGCATGCTAGTTTCTGCGTTTGAACTTAAGTACGCATCAACATGTTAAAATATAAAAATTACCTCTGAATCGTGTCTGTGTATTTTTCATTCACGTTCCATCGGAACGTTTATCGTTCGGAAATGTTTTAAACTAAACGTTTGGCTCAGATTCAGACTCAGGATATTATAAAGCAGGCTTCTTTGTAATAATATCCTTAGGCACACGTTTAGTTTATAGGTACTATTGAGCCCCATTCTATCATCAATCATCTTTAATTTTGTCTGGTATAAAATCTAATCATAAATCTGTAGAGGTCAATTCTGTATATTGAATATATTTCCAAAATAATATTAGGGGGTGATTAGTGATCGATACTGATGCCAAAAATGCAATCAGTAAAATTTTTGTCTGTCTGTCTGTTTGTATGTTCGTTATGGAAATGAAAACTACTTGACGGATTTCAACGAAACTTGGTACAATGATTCTTCATACTCCTGGGCAGGTTATAGGATACTTTTCATCACGCTACGATCAAAAGGAGCAGAGCAGTGAAGGTAAATGTTGGGAAAACGGGAGAAGTTACTCCATTTTTTATGCTTTCGTCGCGTGTGCAGCCTTAATGGTTAAAGCTACACAGAAACCGTGTATGACGGAAATGTTCTCCTTAAAATAATGTAAAAAATATACCGTGACAGTATTTATGTCTAACTTTTATGGTTGGTTCGAAATAACACGTTTAACTCTCAATAGCTTAGCAGTTCGGAGCTTTCTGATTATATTTTGTCTACAATTACGTTTATAATACTCTCACCCACACTAATTTAAAAAAGTTTACATTATTACGTGATTATAATATTATTGACCGACAATAATGTTATTGTTGACTTTAAATAATTTATTTTTTATTATTTCTTTTATTGTTATTTTATAAAATAGGTAGACCATTAGTTATTTTGGCATGGTTTAAATATTCGTTCAAATTACAAATTATTAATAGTTTACATTTTATTTCTATTTAGGTTAGGCATAGTTTTAGATAATTGGATAGTCTGGTGTTTATTATTCCTTCCTCTCTTTGCACAAAATCCGAATCTAACGCGGACGAAGTCACTGGCAGAAGCTAGTTAAATTATAAACAATAAAAACCGTATCGTCTGAACTAATGGAGATTCACAGCAATAATGTGAACATATCTGCAACATTGAGCTTTTTCTACCTTGTCCCCCGGGGGCCACTGTCTATGACATATGTGGGGGACTGCGTCTAAAATGGTCCCCTTGAATACATTTGTTCATGAGAAGTTGCCTTTTGTCACCATATTCGTACTACCAATAGTTTTTCGCACATCATATTTCGCAAAGGTTTTTTGTAAATGTTGCTACGGAATTTTATTTGAATATTTTATGCATTTTTTGCGTTCCTATCGGAGATTTTCGTTTGTTTTCGAATAGGATTTGATTTTGTGACATTGCAAATGCTACATTGTTATTGTTATTAAATTCTTTCGAAATATGGCACCTACAAACATATTTCGAAAGAATTTAGTGATTTAAAACAAACACTTGGTTAAAAAATCTTAAAAGCCGTAAATAAAATGACTAACTCCAACGGATAATTTATATTGTTAATTGGATCCCAAATTAATGAATGCTTTTGTAAAACGAACTTTCGAAAACTTTTAGCGGTTGTAGTGATGTGGGATTATTAACAAAATAGATTGTTCGAAAGTACCAATTTAGTACCAAACCATCAGAGGTGGTTGCAAAAGTTATCTCTTTTTGTTAATTTTCATGGGTAGTAGCTTGCCGGCATGAGTATAAGAGGTTTCCTCGGAAAGGTTATGTGATATAGCTATACAACAATATTCTAGATTACTTAAAAAGATATAGGAAGTAGTTCCCTTAAACCCAAATGATCACCATCTGCCTAGCTACAACTATATTGTGGTCAGCTTCTAGTGTAACAGGATGCAACCTATCAGACTTAAATAAATGAAGTGCATGCGAGGATAGATTTGTTTTCGTGCAATCTGAGGGAATTTGCAATAGTATTGTTAAATAGGTATTATTAGTTATAGTTATTAGGAGGTTTTATTGTATTATTTTGTTGTAAATTTAGTGTTAATTTATTATGATTTTTGTATAGTTATTTTGATTTCCAGTTTTGTTTTGTTTTGTTTTTGGTGTTAGATTTAAGTTAAATTTTATTATTTTTGTATGTTCAGGTATTGTGGACACCACTATCGAATTGGTATTTAACTGTAATGATAGTGTGTATGTTTTTAAATCTATACTTATAAATCTGTAGAGAGGTCAATTCTGTACATTGAATATATTACCAAAAAAACTATTAGGGGGTGATTAGTGATCGATACTGATGCCAAAAATGCAATCAGTAAAATTTTTGTCTGTCTGTCTGTCTGTCTGTATGTTCGTTATGGAAACAAAAACTACTTGACGGATTTCAACGAAACTTGGTACAATAATTCTTCATACTCCTGGGCAGGTTATAGGATACTTTTCATCACGCTACGATCAATAGGAGCAGAGCAGTGAAGGTAAATGTTGGGAAAACGGGAGAAGTTACTCCATTTTTTAAGCTTCCGTCGCGTGTGCAGCCTTAATGGTTAAAGCTACACAGAAACCATGTATGACGGAAATGTACTCTTTAAAATTATGTAAAAAATATACTATGACAGTATATGTCTATCTTTTATGGTTGGCTCAGAATAACACGTTTAACTCTCGATAGCTTAGAAGTTCGGAGCTTTCTGACTACATTTGTCTACTATTACATTTATAACACTCTTACTGACACTAAGTAATTAAAAAAAGTTAACATTATTACCTATTCAATACAAAAAGAATCATATAAATCTGTAAAGAAACACCAAAGTTATACATGAAATAAGGTAATAAGCCATCGCGCGTAAATACTGAATCATGCCATAAGGATCATTTTTGTGCAACGGTCGCCGAGCTCGACGCGGCTCGCGGCGCGTTGGCTGCGCGAGCTTCATACAATAGGTATTTGGCTTAACCTTATTGACCGACAATAATTTATATTAACAAACCTTGCTTATCAGAGCGACTTTTAGGTTTTAAATAATTTATTTTTAACTTTCTTTTATTGATATTTTACAAAATAGGAAACTACCTATTAGTTATTTTGGTAATGTTTAGGTAGATATTTGTTCAAATTACAAATTATTAATAGTTTATATTTTATTTCTTTTTAGGTGAAGTAGTAGTATACATATATTTAGATAATTGGATAAGCTGGTATTTATTATTTCTTCCTCTCTTTGCACAAAGTCCGAATCTAACGCGGACGAAGTCGCTGGCAGAAGCTAGTAAATAAATAAATAAAAAAAGACTTGCTCAAAAATCTGATCTGCTTGGTAGTGTGATTGGACGTTCTAGTTTCTGCCTACCCATAAATACCGTCAAAGTTGTAGGCCATATTAGTTTATCAACTTGGCCAGTAAAATATACAAAAACCTAAGTACTTTTAAATGAAATACGAATACTTACTGAAATACGCTATGACATAAATGTAAAAATATTTCTTTAAAATACGAAAGATAATCCGAAGTAGAAATAAAGTACTGATCTATTTTTAGGTAAGCCCTCAATGGCCTTTTATATCCCGCCTAACCTTTTATCCTCTAAGCTGTGGTTAACTTTCCTACTAACGGTTGAGAGTAACTGCCTGGGTATAAGTGTATCGAGAATGCTATCTGACTTCAACAAGACCTGGTTTTGTTAAACCTAGTTATTCTGAAGTATTTCCAAAGTTAAACGAATTTAAGTGTCTAATATTGCACATGATTTCTTTTTTTTTGCAACTCTGAAATAACTTGCTGTGTTTAAGGCTAATTAGGTTCAATTTCAAGAAAAATAAAAGTACTCATTAGTGCGAACAAAAAATGTACACGCGCCGGCTCGAATCCAATACAGCATGTGTCATAAAACTTAAAGTTTTGGGGAAAGTATGCACACAATTTGTTTCTGTTTACTAGAGCTAGTAGACCAGAAGAAACATTTGTGTGCGTCACGGTAGGTACGGTTAACGTTGCTTGAAAGGTGAGAATTTCTGAGTATTTATTGCTGACACTCCCACTTTTCAAAACGAGCAAACAAAATGACTTAAATGATTTCTGCGTGGGCCTTTCGTAATCAGGCATTATTATACGATACTATTGATTTGTTCTATCCCATTCAGTCGTTGGTCACAAGTTGATTGATGACGAACTTAATCGGTTAGGATTGAGGTAGCCACAATCCTAATCGATTAAGTGTTTACACACAAGTGTTCGATCAGTTGAAAATTTGTTTGCAAATGAAATAAATAAGAAAATTTTGAATTTTGAACCTATGAATATATTATGAATATGAAATATTCCAATAGCCTAGAAAATATGGTTTTCCCGCAAAACATGAGTAAATCAATAATTAGAATAAACATTTTAGCATGCGTCCTATGGTTGTAACTACGTAACAGAACTGAAATTAAATCACGCCTCAAAGAGGCCGTGCTCTGAATAATTCCATTGGTAACGAGATAACGTTACAAATGTGTGTAAGTAAGTCATAACTGAATTTAGGTATCCAAAGACATTGTGTTCTAAGAATGTTAATCAAGTCTTACAGAACCTGTTTCTTGTCAGTATTTTCGTTTTTTGAACCCAAAACTAGCACCAGTTTTCAGAATGTGGATGAGAGCCCTGGAAGAGTGTATTTCTATATTCATAGGATCCGCTATAAAAAAGGTTAGCTTTACAGTCATATTGATTTAACTTATATTAGGAACTAGCTTCTGCCAGCGGTTTCACCCGCATCCCGCGGGAACTACTTCCCGTACCGGGATAAAAAGTAGCCTATAGCCTTCCTCGATAAATGGACTATCTAACACTGAAAGAAATTTCCAAATCGGACCAGTAGTTCCTGAGATTACTGTTACTGTTGTTACTGTTACAGCCTTTTTATCGTCCCACTGCTGGGCACAGGCCTCCTCTCACATGGAGAAGGATTGAGCATTAATCACCACGCTTGCTCAATGTGGGTTGGTGATTTCAGACTATATAGTCCAGGTTTCCTCAAGATGGTTTCCTTCACCTTTTTATCAGCCATTGGTGTCTAAGATATACTTAGAAAGTACATACAAACTTAGAAAAGTTGCATTGGTACTTGCCAGACCTGGATTCGAACCCGCGCCCTCATACTCGAGAGGTTGGTTCTTTGCCCACTAGGCCACCTGAGATTAGCGCATTCAAACAAACAAACAAACTCTTTAGCTTTATAATATTAGTATAGATAACAAAAGCATAACTAAAAATTTTCATTGGTTTTTGGGACCAAAAGAAAAAACTGCACTTTTCGAACAGCCTATAAAGTGTCACTGATCTTGAGATTGAAATTTATAACAGATCACAGATGAGCCGAAAGTACCAGGCTAGCATAACAGCGAAGACATCGATCACTGTAGAAGTAGGGCTAACTGCGCGCGGACAGGGTGACCACGCGTCTCGTCGCGATCTATCTTCATCTGAGCACTGAGTTATGCGGGACTGTGTCCATTGTGAGACGCAGCTGTCTTGTTACTTTACTACTGAACTTACAAGCAATGAAGGATGGATAAAGTTAAGCTAGACAGAGTCAACAATTTATAATTTTCTTATGCAGTTAACTTCTATTCATTCACACTAATAAATATGCGCACAGGTCCAAAGGACCACTGAACGATAAACTCTTCAGTATAAAAACTTAAAAGCTTAGTAAGCGGTTTTAAACTTGAGCCTATATAGGGAACTATGTCTCGCACCCAGATGAAAGTAGTGTAGGAGAAACAAACTATTGTATTTATTTATTACTTATGTTTACATAGCTAACTAAAACAAACAAATAATACAATAATCTCACTACGAACGAAAACCGACTAATTCGACAAGCCTTGCCTTCTAGAACGTAGCTGTCAAACCAGCCGGCCGGTGCCAATGAGTATTCACAATTAATGAGTATTCAAAAAGGTAGGTCAGGTCATTGTATAATGTTATTTTGATGTATGATACGTAATTGATACATCATCGCTCAGTCGGGGTATCTACAAATATACAGCCATGACATAGACACAAAATTTCAGCTTTATAATAGATAGTAATAGTGTCACAGATTTTTTTATTGCACTTACCTATTGGAAAAAAGGCATATGAAAACGACAAGCTGTATTAGAACAGTCGGGATTACTCATTGAGTAACCATCATATACCTATGTAGGTTATTTAAAACGCTTCTAATAAATCCCGTAACTTGGTTCAATGGAACCTTCCCTCCAGTTGACTGATAGTCCCATGTAATGGGGGCATTGAGTGATCACGCTCCAATCTGACAAGTTAGTTCTACTCTTTCCCCTGATCGATGGACGAAACACGTCGTTCAGTCGAGATGGATACGATATTGATAGAGTTTTTTGAGTAACACAGATTGAGGGAATTTGTTGATTGAATGTTTTTTTGAAGAAAATATGGCGTGACGGAAGATGGTAGAAGATTTTACGTTTACTTTTACCTCTAGTAGAAAAGTGAGGAAAATATACAGGTCATTGCGACGCTTTATATAAGTTAAGTCCTTTTATGGGAAATGATATCGATTCTAATGTTTCAGATAGAGAATAGAATAGAATATTCTTTATTGTACACCAAATATGGACAAGGACGTAACAAACGTATATGTGTGAGTACAATAGGCGGTCTTGTCGCCTAAAGCAATCTCTTCCAGACAAGCTTTAGATGGATGGGGTTGATTTGTAAAGAGATAGTTTACGGGTAGTAGGCGTACAAATATAAACCAATAAACAATACATACACATATTTAAGGAAAGTTGGATGGGAGACAAGAATATAAATATATTTAAACAAAGTTGAGAGAGTTGAAAACAGCAAGAGACTGAGCGGGCCTGATAGATACAGGCAGTGCATTCCACAGAATAATTGCTTGGACAAGAAATTACTCTGAATGTGCTGAAGAGAAGATCTACAAATTCAATATCATAAACACACGAGTACCTATTGCCACAGGGTGTTACAATTGGAATCTTATCATAAATGGAGAGCTCACTTTCAGGCCCGCCGCTAGCTGTTTGTTCGCCCGCGTGCAAAACTGATTATGCCGCCCTACGACTACGGGGGGATCCAGGGGTCCGCGATTCATATCCATCTTACTTGTCCAACAGAAAAAAATATGTACATGCACCGCTCTGATTGCAGAAAACCCACCTACTTTTGGATAAATAACTATTGCAATACATAACATACATTACACATAACTTTTTATTTACTTGAAATGCTCAGAGTAACCTAAGCAGTCGTGGGTTAGCTCATAATCAAACTAAGCAATTGCTTAGGGCATCAATGCAGTGCAATCATTACCCAAGTGGCCCTTATGCATTGAAAGATTGTGATTAACTTAAACTAACGCACTTAAATATATATAACAATGTTTAAAGTCAGTAAAATATGTTATTTGGTGGGTTTCCCGTTGAAAAGTCAACTTATAGGATACATTACATATGTAAGGAAGCGCGAGCGGAGCGAGCGCGAAATTTTTTTAGTCTAAGGACACAAAACAAATAAAAACCACTGTAAATTAACAAAGCAAAGTCAAAAACTAAGATACGCACAGAAGCGAAGTGCAAAAGCCGCGAGCGAAGCGAGCGCAAATTTTTTTCCTTAGAGTTTTCATGAAGTAAACATATCATAAAAAGCCATAACATACGTGCGCGAAAAATGTTTTTTCGGAATTGAATGCCTCAACAATTAAACAAAGATAAAATGCGCTATTTGACATGGAGCCGCGAGCGCAGCGAGCGCGAATTTTTTTGGGGATGCAAAGGGTGAAACAGTCAAAATTAATAGGAGACGGCCAAAGCTAGGGCGGCTTTTTCTGAAATTTAATTTTGTTTTAATTTTGCCGCCCCCTAAATAGCGATCTTAAATCGTTTTAAAGAATCTTTAATTTTAAAAATGTCCTTTCAACAGATGTACCTAACTGAAACCGGCAGTGTAAGTAATATTCCTAGCGCTATTGCTGTGTTCGGAAATATTGAAATCAAATCATTAGTAAAAAGATATTGTATTTTTTAAATATTACGTGATAACTCGCTAGATTTGCCGCCCCCCAGGACGTGCCGCCCGCGTGCTGTGCACGCGCTGCACGCCCGCTTACGGCGGGCCTGCTCACTTTTAAATGCCTTCAAAATTCATACTACCCAAAAGCTAATTAAACCAAAGCCAAAATACTATTATCTAACGCAGATATCAACGTACGTAGATATTAGGCAATGTAACGGGGAAATATGCAATATCGTCAGCACATGCCACGAGATAAGTTGAACAGAAGTATCATATTACACAAATCTGATAACTTTAAAACTTTGTTTTTTTAAAGTATCCTTATAAATTGGAGGATTTTCTGAGATGTGAGGTTTTCTTTTTCAGAACTAAAAAACAGTTCTGAGAATTAAAAAAGTTGTAGGTACCTACTAGGTACGTAACTGGGCCTTTGTTAAAATGCTAAAAACAGCTCAAAAGCTAAAAGCTAGAAAAATACATTGCGCCGAGCCATTTATCAATCTTTGTCATGGTTTAATAAAGTCACAGATTTCTGCATTAATAGATTTCAAAATTTCTTGGGACTTATGGATAAGAATCTGAATGACTTCTTTTGTGCTTTTATTTCATTTTGATTCCCTGTTTCGTCTTTTTTTTATTTGTTGATGTGAAGTAGGTACGTCTCGTAATACCGCCTCAAAATTATATGACGTTGATAAGATATGACGCCCAGTTCCTTAACGCAGCATACCAAGATCAGCGCCATCTAGGCAAGGGCGAATAAAGCTTCGGCGCCAGGAGGTCACACAACAAAAAAAAATATCATTGAATTTTAGCAAAGTAAACTTAAAGCTAAATATTTTTGTTTTGTTATTTATTGGATTCTTAATATTCTTGTGAATCCCTTGCATCTAGGCATCAGCTGAAAATAGCCCCATTCAAGTAATATCAAATTCTCATCTCTATCTATGTATAATATCGGGACCGGCCTTCTGTCCACAATTCGATACGGCGTTCCCCTCTCCAACACTCGGTCGGGGTATCCACGTTATTTCAGAGTTATACTCAGTTATTGCCCTGATATAATTTCCCCACATAGTTCTAGGCAATATTGTCAACTATTTTACATTGCTCTTCGTAATTGATTTACGTGTAGGCGCAAGTGCTCAGGATCTAACTTTGTATGGCATAGTTGGATTTTAGTAATTATTTTCTATTACAGAGCCTAGATATTGTAGGTTAGGTAGATGTAGTATTTTCTTTGTTATTGGGTAATATCAAAATTTTTTGTACATTCTAACATCCAGAAAATATGTCCAGGGTAGTTTCTGTCAAAATTGTGCAAAAATAATATAAAACGAGTTATGATATGTAGACCTACACTATTGTAGATATATAAAATAAAATTCGTAGCATATTATAATAAAGAAATATATAAATAACTTAATATCAAACCTTCGTCCAAGATTTATGTCATTTTTGTTATTAAATTTTAACAATTTACTGATTTGCATTTTTGGCATCAGTATCAATCACTTATCACCCCCTGATAGTTTTTTTTGGAAATATATTCAATGTACAGAATTGGCCTCTCTACAGATTTATTATAAGTATAGATTTAAGATACCAGAAACTCAACAAAACAAAAGAAGAGACTGGAGAAGATTAAAAAAAATATATCAAAGAATCTTGTGATTGATCACGCAACCCTATGTGTTTTGTTTGTTCACTCTGAAATTGTCTTATTAAGTAGTTCCTTTTTGTTTCCTTTTTATAACACTCTTCATTTTTGTAATGACATTCAATTTTGTGTCATTTTAGTGACTGTACAAAAATTTTTGATATTACCCATATATGACAATAGTTATTTTGATAGGCATAGGGAAAAACTTGTCATATCATACTAAATGTTTTACATGAAAACCAACAGCAAACTACACATATATATATATATACCTCTATTACAAAATTCTTGAGGAAGTCTTGAAAATCTTGACTAGACTTTTTCAATCAATATTAATCGGAGCATCTTTAAACTGCAGCAAATTCTCCGATAAATTCCTGACTGGCGTGCATCATTATCTTGTTAAGTATTATGAATATTTTATCGAACATGGCAGCTTCTGTTTCAGTCTCGGGCCGATAAGGGCGAGGCTACGTACATAGCGATACGTGAAGACTTGAAAGTTGCGACGCTTTTATTGCAGCAATCTTATCATTTGATACCATATTCTTATATATATCTAATCATTTGATGTAGGAAATTCCCAGACAGATCTGAGGATTTTTGGTATACCGTACAATATGTTAGAAATGTTTTTTTTTTTTTTATACATAACGTATTCTTTAACCGCCTTCCCAAAAAAACCGGCCAAGTGCGAGTCGGATTCGCGCACGTAGGGTAGGTACCATACAAACTAATATTTTATATATATTTATGGATATGGGGCAAAATGAGCAAAAAATCACGTTTGTTGTATGGGAGCCCCCCGAAATATTTATTTTATTCTAGTTTTCAGTATTTGTTGTTATTGCGGCAACAAAAATACATCATCTGTGAAAATTTCAACTCTGAAACTATCACGGTTCGTGAGATACAGCCTGGTGACAGACGAGCGGACGGACAGACGGACGGACAGAGGAGCGAAAACAATAGGGTCCCGTTTTACCCTTTGGGTACGGAACCCTAAAAAAAAACCGGCCAAGTGCGAGTCGGACTCGTGCACGAAGGGTTCCGTAAATTACAGTTAAATCAACCTATCTCAAAAACTATAAGAGATACTTTGATCAAACCAAAAATCGTTGAAAGAGTTAATTAGCATGCATCACCTCTATTTTTTTTAGAATTTTATACCCCGTAGTTATAAAAATAGAGGGGGGGGGACATACTTTTTACGACTTTGAGAGCTGATATCTCAAAAACCGTTCACTTTAAGAAAAATGTTTTTTAGAAAACTTTATATCATTTTAAAAGACCTTTCCATTGATACCCCACACGGGTATGTACATCGAAAAAAAAAATTTCATCCCTCAGTTACATGTATGGGGGGCCCCACCCCCAATTCTTTTTTTTACTATTTAGAGTCATATTTTTGTAGCGGTTCATACAACACATATTCCCATCAAATTTCATCACTGTAGTACTTATAGTTTCCGAGTAAATCGGCTGTGACAGACGGACAGACGGACAGACGGACAGACGGACATGACGAAACTATAAGGGTTCCGTTTTTGCCATTTTGGCTACGGAACCCTAAAAAAACAACCAAATCACACAGTAGTTTAGCCACAGAAATTATTTTTGGCTTTTCAGTGATACGCATATTTGTCACTATCCGCATTAGTGCAAATGTCTCGTCAATATGAATAATATAAGCTCAAACACGAGGTAGTTAACATTCAGTTTTTTTTTATTCATAAAAAGATGTAGAGTTCCCTCTTTCTCTAGTCTACATCATCAGGTCACCTCCAAACCTTCACTGTTGAATAGTGCTATCAGACATACTCCTGAGTGCATACATGGAGGATGAAGGTTTGGAGCTGACCTGATGATGGAGACGAAAGAAGGTCGAGGGAACTCGACAACCGAATATGTAAACTACCTCCTGTTTGGGCTTATATTATTTGTACTGAATAGACCTTTGCAACAGTGAAGATTTGGAGCTGACCTGATGATGGAGACCAGAGAAGGGCGAGGGAACTCGATAACTGAATATGTAAATAAACTAGGTACCTCAGAAGTCGGTGTCTAATGGATGTACCTAAGTTTATTTCCCCGCCGACTTCTAGGCCCATGCTCCTAAGAATAGTTTTAATTTGCTTTTCAGTGTTTTTGGGGGTCGGTTTTATTTTATTGTAAAAAGTTTTTATTTTTATTTTTGCGCAGTCCTGTTTAATATATTATGTCTATGCCTGAGTGATTTCTCAGGGTTTCCATCATCAGATCGCGACCTGATGACTATGGGTCCACCTCGAAAGTTGAACCTTTCAAACAAAAAAAGAATCATCAAAATCGATTAATTGATGGCTTAGTAATCGTGTAACAGACGTACAAAAAAAATACGGTCGAATTGAGAACCTCCTCCTTTTTGGAAAGTCGGTTAAAAATGAAACTTACCAACATAGCAATAAGGTTCATAGTCAAACGTTCACGTCATGAGCGAAAAGAAAAGAAATAGTTTAATGCGTCACCGGGATTATTGCTGCCAATCTAACTCCTTAGATATCGAATTTGGCACTGGCACTATTTTTTTCAAATGCCGTTTTCTACACATTCATTTTAAAAAAAGAATATGTAAAAATTTTTTTTTGTGACAGAGTTGATTCATGCGATTATTACATTTTTATTTGATCTTTTTAGCCGTTACTTGTTTTTAAAGGGTTTTAAGCTTTCAATTGACTAAGATTTGCTTTTAGCTAGTTTCCTTGTTGGGAACGTGTGTGTGCGCGAACTAACTATTTACGTTTAGTGCATCGCCGCCGCGCTCGTCAGTTTCTTTGATGTTACTGCGTTTCTGTTGAGCAAGTGATTGTTTTTGCGATAAACGTGTAAATATCTTATCATGGTTTTCATTTACTTATAAAGGTTTTACATGTTTTAGTGAACGGTATATGGTACATGCGAAAATGGACGCCATTAGAGTATTTTGTTTTTGTTTGTGATTTTTTATGAGAGGAAATAAACAATGCCTCGAGTAAATAACACAGAGCCGCGGAGTACACCCACATGGTGCTTATTTAGAATGCCATCAAAAAGCTGCTCTAGCTTTACGGACATATGGGAAATCGTGACTACTCGTGAGCGATATGGAACCAGTCGCGTCTGTCATACTGGTTCTCGAATCTTTGTAAAAGCAGGGCAATCAAAGTGAATATTGTTCAAGTGATTGATAGGTAATATATTAATCATACCTAATGAATAATCAAAATGAAAGTGATGTGACGTGATTGTAAGACGATTGAGATGTTAAGTTTGCCGCGTTTGATTCGCAGACATATTGCGATGCGACGTTGCCGCTCCTACAACACAGGTCAGTGAAAAAAGCAATGTACTTTAAAATGTTCTAATTCTCGTACATTTTTATTCTATTTAGGTACTTTGTTCGAAAATATAATTTTTGTTGTTGTTGCGCATTTTATTTGTTCTTCGTTAATTGACATATAGGTGTGTTAACGTAGGTACCTATTTAATTTGATTAGGTATGACACAGCCTTAGTAAGGGTGCTTACATAAAGAAATAGGTTTCCGGTACAGACAAACCTGTACGGGTAGGTACCGATTAAATTAATTAATTAATTAATTACTCATTTATTTGCAGACCGAGATCCATAGTGTTAGTAAATACATTAAAACTTATTAAACTATTGTTAGTAGGTACACATACAGAAACAAAAACAACTACACATAAATATTTTTAAATACACACTTATCCAACTCCGACCCGTGTGTGCAGTCCCACCCATCGGCCTAACATTGGACAGTCCCACCGATCGCTCAATGCTCTGAGTATGCTGTGGGAGCTGCCACGTATTCTATGCCTTAGAGAGGCGCAACGTTTACGTATAATTGCGTAGAAATCATCGACTCTCGCATCGGCAAACATACCCGACGCGCTGCAGAACCGCGGCAGCCCAACAAGCATTCTGAATGCATTGTTGTACTGGATACGCAGAGCGTTGTATGCCCTCTGCGTATACTTAACCCACAGACTGCAGGTGTAGAATGACTGACAGTAGGCTCGAAAGAGGGTCATTTTGACGTTATGAGAACACCGTGCAAATCTGCGGGCCAACATATTACCACGGACAGACAACGCCCTGCGCTCCCTCTCTATATCCAGGTCATCACATAGGTCATCGGTGACCCAGTGGCCCAGGATTAGCGCAGGTATAATATTTTACGTTCGTAAAAGTAACTCACACACGCATAGGTATGCATCGATGAGCTTTTACCGGCATCACACATTGAACGGAGTCATTTGTTTGGAGTGTGTGTGCCACATGTAGATTGATAATTCCGACTCATTATTCTGCTACCCTATATATCGCACTGCTAACACAAGACTGTATCAACTCAAAATGAAGCTTTTTTCAGAAATGATGGAAAACTAATTACTCGTTTCCTGTTAACGATTGTAAAAAAGTGAACACTGTTTTAAAATCAGGGATAAAATTAAGGGGTTTCTATAATTATGAGTAATTTTTGAGATTGCGGGTTATCAAGTTATTTCCAAATTTCGAGTTAATACAGTATTGTGTGATAAATAAAAAATAAAAAAAGAATTATTTTTAGTTGCGTAGTTTTAAGTGATATAATTTTGACTTCCTGCAATTTATTTTGATTTTATTTGAATGAATTTAGGTAAGGTATTTTGAGTTAGTATACTTTTTCATTAGGTCTGTTATTTTAGATACTATAGTTAGGGCATAAATAAAGCAAGATAGAAGTAAAATATTGTATTTATCAAAAGAAACCACAAAAATTAATAATACAAAAACCATAATTATGGCACTTACAACAGTGAAAATCAACATAAACATTATGAAGTAGGTACGTATTTTAGATTAATTAAAGTTTCTTTTTTATTTATTATTCTTAGGCAATTCTAGTTCAGTCATTTTACAAATAATCACTAATCTTTGTAAATTCTTATGTTATGAAATCAGTTTGGACTTATAATTAAATAAATTATACTTTTTAAACCTAACAACAAAAATGTAAGTATTCTTAGGCAATAGTAATCAGTCACTTTACAAAATTTGTATTGATAATTTTTTGGATTGATAAGATTAGTGATGACTATTTAATAGTCATCACTAATCTTATCAATCCAAAAATCACACAATGAATCTTTGTGAATTCAAACTGTTATACAAACATTTTGGACTTATATTTAAATAACAAAATAATCCTTTTTAAACAAAACAAGAACAAAAAACTTTTAATTACTTATTTATCAGTCTTAAATCACAAATGTAAATGCTTCAAAGCAATATAGAATATCGAATTGAAATAATATCTGATAGGTGCTAACTAATAGTTTGTCGTTCGAATTACTCAATCAAATCTCGATAATACGATTCATAATAGGTTCTCGGAATTATATTTTTATCAATCAGTTCTTTTATATCTCTTTTTTTATTCTGATTTAAGGGAATCTGGCTTGTGTATGCTGGCGACAAACCAATAGAAAATATTATCGACTGGTTTCCAGACCGTCGTGAACTACGTACATAAACTTTATGGTAATTTTCATCTTCATAAGAATTCTTATAGAAAAAAGTGATAGGATTTTCCTTTTCAACACGGAGCACCTTTATATCATGCCATTTCACTTGGTTTCGATCCTCGTTTACATTGAAATTACTGCCCCACTGCTCTTGAAGAAGTTTAAGATCAACAAATTTATCGTAGGTCATGTCAGTAACTTTGTAAGGTTGTCCGGTCTTTTTAGCTATTTGAATTAAGGTGGCATATTGATGCGGGACATAGATAGGTCCTGATTTAAGAAAACGCTTCACTTGTTTTTCAATAACGCTGTGTACGTTATCGCCCTCATTTTGAGAGTGACCTCTAATCAAAAATTTGTGGGTGATACTACTTATATTAAATTTTTGTGTTGCATATGCGTAGGCTGATAAGAGGTATTTATTTTTTTGCTGTCCACAGCAGTTGTCGGAATAAAAAATTACATCGACTGGTTCTGGTTTATTCTGTGTAATCTTTTCTAAATAATTTAAAATGCATGTTCCTATTTCAGTCGCACCTCGTTTTCCCTCGATTTCATTCCAGAAGTAACATTCAACGTCTTTAGCATGTAAGTCGCTTACAGTAAAGTTAAAACAATTAATTCTACTTTTGTAGTAAAAAACTGATATTTGGCCTTTTGGTACCGGCATGACAGCCTGTAAGTCGTACACGGCAACAATTGTGTTATCGTTCCTAGTCTTGTCATTTTCTTTCTCCCTTCTGGCCAGTTCTTTTTCTTTTAAATGAATTTCATAAGCTTCATTAATTTTCTGCTTCTCTTCTTCGTCAGCATTTTTAAAACTTTCACATAGATCGCACTGATCTTTCTTTGGTATGTGGAATGAAATGTTGAAATCTCTATTGAAAATACGGTTAAAAGTAGATTGAGATGCAAACGGTAGGCTATCTTTTGTACGAATGTCTTTGTAATCTCTGTATAAGTCAGCTAAAGATTTTTCACAGGAAATGTATTCTCTTGATGTCTGGGCTCTAAGGTAATGCGATGGAATTCGTGGTACGCTATTTATAAACATTTTCACGCTATCATAGACCTCTGGATCAACAGTGCGATGATTATTATGCTTCCCGCGTAATTCACTCTCTACAAAACCAGTCTCTGATTTTTTTGATAATGCAGTAGCAATCGGTCTGTCATTTATAGCGAGAGTATTTTTAAAAAATGTTTTGCAAACTCTAATATTAGTGTGATTTAGCTCGAAATAAAATGCAGTATTTAATTTGCGGAAATTTTGAGTAGATGAGTATCTGTATTTTGGTTTTATTTGTGAAGTATGAGCTATTATAAATTGTCTTTGTTTTTGCAAGTCTCCCAAACGCCAGTAATCATTAAAAATGTCTTGTCTCGAGGTCTCGTCTATTTTTGCTCGACAATTTAATCGACATTTATCTCCACACACAGGACCCATCTTTCTTGCTGGGACTTGTTTTTTAACACTTGAAGTGTAGTCCTTACCTGTGTTTCGAAGTGTTTTAGCAATTTTACTTTTCCAATTCTTTTCATTTCTCACCCTTTTCTTTCCTCGTACGATTTCCTGTACCTCTGAAGCATTTGCCTCTGTAGTTATTTGACTTGCTGATCCACTAGTAGAAGCAATGTGATCTGAATTATTTTCTGCTTCATCATCTGAGCTACTTGATGAAGATGAACTGGAACTACTTGCAGATGAGCTACTTGAGGAAGAACTACTTGGAGGTCTCGTGGCTTCACCTTGTAGTAAACGGGAAACATTACCTGTTGACCTAGGAATAAAGTTAGGGTCGCAGTCCGAATCGTCAAAATCACTCTGATCACTGTGCAGGGGTGAAATGTAGTATTTTCTTTGGTCAGATGGAGTGTTTTCTTCGTTAATATTATTTTCCTTATCCGTTTCATCGATGGTGGTCGTTTTGGTCGCCATATCTACCAGAAGACGCCCACGATTCATGCTACAAACAAACAAAAATTAATGTAGGTACCTATTTACGTAGCGAAAATATTTTTTCGTCACTTAGAATGTTGTAACTCAAAATTATTTTGTAAATTATAGAGAAATGTTTTATTTTGACTATAAAATAACTGATTGAACGTGCGGTTTGAATACTATTAATAACAACAATTATATTATTGAAATATGAATAATTTACTCCAAAAAACTTAGTAAACAAATATTTTTCATCAAAACTGCATTAAGTCTAAAATTAATAACTAAACTAACAAGAATGTCGTTATTCAAAATATCACTTGAAATCGATTCCTTGTTAACCAACAATAATGTAATAACTCGAAATACACCAACTTCATAATTAGGTTTCAATCAACAATAACGTATTAAGTCGTAAAAATACATCAATTTTTACATACCTGATTCAGCAATAACGCAGCAATTCAAAATAATGCGGTCTATTACGCAAAGTGACACGTCCTCACCACTCGAATTTTAACCGTAACTAAAGATGACGCAGTGTTGCGGGGGGGGTTATAACAGTTGGTAAATCATGAACAGAGACTTATAACGCCATCTCGTAGATGTTTCTTGCGCTATTTCAGTGACGGTTTTATTGACGCGTAGATAATTAAATTTAACATAAGAAGAATGAGTTATCTCGAAATAGATTTTTTTTGAGTTGATACAGTCTTGTGTTAGCAGTGCGATATGTATGTATGTAATTGAACCTATACATATAGGTAGGTAACATGTAATTCAAATAGTTAAAAAAGAGTCCGATGTCAGAAACTAAATTAGAAACCCCAAGACGACCCACTGACCGTAACAACAATAAAAAACTTAATAGACATAATGTTTAAAATTAAAGAATATTTTAAAATCAAAAGAAAAACAATGAATGAATTTACTACTTAATGAAAATTCCTTTGAAAATTGATCATCTGCCAACAGCAGGTTTCCTTAGAATCGATTTATTTTGATAATACAGTGCATTAAAACTTCCAGGAAATGTAATTATCAGTAAAGTTTTTACCTACCGAAAAACCAAAATATAATACAGGAATAAAATCTATCATCTTTAGTGTGGAGGATAATTTATTCGACAATAGCTCGCTCAAAAATTAAAATTGATGAAAAACTTCTGACTTGGTCAGAACTGTGAAGAAGGCTTACGGCGGATTTCAATAAATTATCCATCTGTTGATTTGTTTACTAGAAATAAGTAGAAACAAATAACCGAAATTTTATGTCAAATCTATCTCTAGGATGCAAAACAATAGATAGATACGTAGGTTATTGAAAAGCAGAGTTAGCGTTTATCAATAAAATCAACTTGTCAAACGCACATTAACCAACAGCCATTCGATTATAACAAGATATACTTTACCCTCTAGTCTAGCCAGTCTGCCCAACATTTACCCTGGAATATTTCTAGACAAATAAGACTGTATTTTTCAAAAAGGCCGTGGTGTAGAGGCTACAGTTATTAGGTATGCTGTCGGCGGCCAGGAGGGCCCGCCATTTTTCCTCATAAAATATAAATTCCTCTTATATAAGTTTGAGTGATCTTCCTGTGGTTATACGTAATTTTACGACGAAAGTTTTCTTAGGTGCCGTGTTCTGACTTGGCTATTTCTTCTGCGTAGGAGGTTATTTGCTGGTTTTCTGAGTATGGTTAATAACCCTTTTTTTTCTATGGGATTGTCAGTTTTGAGGCTATTTGAATTTCATATACGCTCACTTCAGTTTGTATGTTTATTTGTTTGAACGCGCTAATCTCAGGAATTAGGAACGTACTGCACCGATTTGAAAAATATGTCAGTGTTAGATAATCCCATTTACGATAATTTTTATCCGGGTACGCGGAGTACCTAGTTCCCACGGGATGGATGTGTATCCGCTGGTGGTAGCTGATTTTATTAGTGACGTTTTCCCGCGGTTTCACCCGCGTCCCGTGGGATCTACTGCCCGTACCGGGATAAAATATAGCCTATGTTACTCGCAGATAATATAGCTTTCTAATGGTGAAAGAATATTTAAAATCGGTCCAGTAGTTTTTAAGTTTATCCATTACAACCAAATAAACAAACAAAGTTTACCTCTTTATAATATTAGTATAGATATAAATTAAAGTGAAACATCCCTATGGATATGGACCTTACGGTAAAATTCGAAACCTTAATGGGTTCTGCTAAAAAATACTAAGCACTATTAATTGTTTTTGTTTAATTATTATAAACACTTATTGCCCATAGTATCTAATTTTTATCCGCCTTCAGAATTACCTAAGCCTTTCAAGATACCCGGTTAAAGCAGCCTATTATGAACAGTCACTAAGCTGGCCCCAGTTCGCTAATATAGCATACTTACTAAGGTTCCGATGGGTTACTTCATAACTCGTGATTTGGTTCGCTTAATGGGCTTACTTCAATGTGTTTCGTGAAGTACGCGCATCAGTGAGTGACGTCGGTGGTCTTAGCACCTAGTTGTAATACCTAATAATTATTTGCTATATTTTTTATCCCGGTGCGGGCAGTAGCTCCCACGGGATGCGGGTGAAACCGCGGGAAAACGGCTAGTATATTATAGAACGGTTATAAAAATCTGTAGCAAATAGTTATTGGGGTAGACACCATCCATCCATCAATACATAATTATGATTGTTACAGCCTAGCATCAAACTGAAAGCCTCCAAATTCCTGTTACGCTAACTTCCCGAACCGTGCGATTAAAAAAAAATAAAAATGTTAAAAAAATTCTAGAAGTTTCGCGTCGAGGATTTCAAGTTAATGCCCAACTTCTGCCATGGGAGGCTTACAGAGGTAAACTTGGAACGTTTCGAAAGCTCGACTTTATTCAATAGCATACTTTTGGACTATTTGATATTTCAAGACTTAGGTAGGGACGTGTAGGTAGGTGAGTTGTGGTTTTAGTTAATCGTCGTTTACATTGTAATTTTTCTCGACAATACACTTCGCGCGCGTGCACACTGCAGTCTTTTCAGGGTTTTGGAGGCCAGTGGAGTTGTTTATTTTTTTAGTTGTGAATTTGATCAAAGTTTTTGGTTTGACATCGGAAAAATGCCTGATCGTTGCTACGTGTTTACTTCCATTCATTTTTATACTGATTTATGAGCCCAAAACAAATATGGCCGACTAAAACTTTGTAGAGCGCGCGCGCTCTTGTAAGAAGCAGTCTATCGTCATCTTTTTAATGTGGAGGTTAACAACAATACTTCTGTTCAGCCTTTTCTATTTTTGCAGTTAGAAAATTGCAACTTTGATAAGTATGAAAACCGGAAATAGGAACTACCTATGGGCCAAAAGAGTAAGTCTGAAGTTTAGCTAAAAGATCAAACATACGAGTAGCTTGTATTTTTTTTAAGAATAGTATTAAAAAATTTTGACGACATATTACTGCATCGCCCATACTGTACCAGCCCACCAAAAGCCGAAACATCAATACATTTGTGAATACACAAGAGGTTTTTCCGCAACTTTTTTATCGTTTTCCCCAGTAGGTTTTTTGTCGTTTTTCCCCGTATTTTTGGAGTATTTTCATGTTTTTCGTCGGTGCTAAGCATCGTGAGGCTGACAGCCGTTATCTGTGCCTTGTTCAGTATATTGCGCGACAGACTTGCCAACTTGTCATTTTGTAATAGTGTTGCAACTGAGTTTATAGTGTTGGTTTTCTTTTGCTGTAAATAATTTTATTGGTCTGTTTATTTATCGGTTTGTCGTGTTTTGGTGTCAAGTTAGCGCAGGTAAATTATTTTATATTGCGATTGGAACCTGAGTACGGTAGCTAAAACTTAATCAATATTTTTTTAAGAGTGGAGAGGAGGAAAGTTTTATGGGTGGGTAATCCACGGTAGTCCGGTCAAATTAGGCAAAACAATGAGTATGAAGTTACAACAAGCTGAAAATTGGTGAGATCGTTTAAAATATAATTATAAATAAAAACAGCCTTACTTATAAACGTGAATTAAGTATAAGTAATACTTAAGGGCTGTTTAAGAAAATTCTTACTTATAAACGTTGCTTAAGCATGTCTTAACTAACATTTAATCACTACTTAAGACTTTATGTAGTGATTAGTTAAAATGTTGCTTAGAACACCTTCTATCTATTAGAGATTTTATAAGGAAGGGGGTCAATTTCAAACTTCCCCATCTTTCCCCTGTATGAAAACAAAAATACTCAAGGCCAAAGTAAAAAATATGTTTACTTTTTTAGGTTTTTTTTTTGTGATTTTCAGCAAAACGATAAGTTTTATCATTATAATATCTTAGGTGAAATTGTAGATTATAAAATTTAGCTATAAACAACTATAATACTTTTTTTTTTCTACGAACTTTTTAATTTTATTTATAATTATACTTTAAACAATCTTACCAATTTTCAGCAGCTTGTTGTGAATTTATGTAACTTCAAATGTCTAAATTGACCGGACTATGGGTAAAGTAGATTCTTTTTTTGTATATGTTATGTCCGAAATTGAAATACGTAGTACAAAAATTTTGTTCAAGTAGTTTCTTTCAGCCGTATTCTGAAAAAAATGCAAAGTGACGTTGTTTTACAGCACTTTCAAATCGCCCATACGAACCGAACCGATAATCTGCTAGTAAGAAAGCGCTGTTAACCGTGCAAAAATTACCATTGATGACGTAGATATAACCAACCTATTAGCAAGATTTGAGTGGGTGACATTAAAACAAATGTTTGGCATAGTTATTCAGCAGTGTTTGCGAGTTCGATGGGAGCATTTGCAATAATTCAAACGACGGGCCTGACCTATCTCGGTGAGAACATTAGCTAATACAGTTATGTTAATGTGCTTGTCTGTGTGACTGATAGGCCATGGCTTTTGAGACCATTTGGGTAGCATTTCATGGGTATAGGGAACTAGCAAACTGTGGAGAAAAAACAGGTGTTAACAAATTAGTTTTAGTTGCAGTCTTGACTTGTAGAGTTCTTCAGTGTTTCGAAAGGCACGATCAATTGGTCGGTCCCGGTTGTCATTTGAACATCTTTGGCATTGGTTATGGGTAGGCAGAAGCCAGAAAAAATAACAACCAGTCTCTGGTTGCCCGGGTAACTGGATAGAAGAGGTCAGATAAGCAGTCGCAAAACACTGGAACTCAGCTACATCCGGTTAGACTGGAAGCCGCACACAATGGGCAGAGGCACAAGTTCATCTGCTTAGATGAACTTGTTTATATACTGGCCCGATTTGAAAAATTCAGTGTTAACCTATTTATCGAGGAAGGTTAGTTAGTACCTACTTTTTATCGAGGTGTGCGGAATATTTCTGACGAGAGTAAAATACGCTGGGGGAAGCTGGTCGTAATATGACATGTTAAGGTTTACAAGGTACAAACGAAACACAAACCCAGACCAGACTAGTATTTAGCTAGGGCTGCCGTCCGTCCGGGTTTCCCCGTATTGGTCCGAGTTTGCCGTCCGGGGGCCGTCCTTGCGGGGTTTCAAAACACACAAAACACGGACACTTTTCATACAGTTAAGGAAGCACCTCATTGCCTTTAAGTATATGGTAATAGCAAATGGATTAACAATAAGGTTTGTTTATTTTACATTTTTTCGGACTCGTAGGGGGAAAAAATGCAATTTATGCCAAATGTCCTGGTTTTTTTATTGTTAGTCCGGGTTTGGCGAAATTCGAGATGTCAGCCCTATCTTCAGCTCAAGTCAAAATGGTCAGTTTAGACAAGTAAATGCAAATAGTGATTTAAATTGTTAACTTGTGGTTACTGCATTATTCAGTTGTCTGTCCAGCTAAATTTTACTTGTACTAACCTACGGTGGATTTCTATATCAGCTTTTCTATCTATCAATTGATTGCGACTAGATATTAACTTTTGACGTTGGTTTCGTATAAATTACGATAAATCGGCCAATTTAGACATAAAAATAGTGATCAATGTTTACAAATAAAGCATTCTGATTCAAATAACAATAATTCCCGGACTGCTAAATATTAGTGGAGAGCTTGGGTTTACCATTACAAATAAGGTTCTACAAGTCCCCATCGATCCCATGTGTGCTTCAAAATTTATTCAGGGTCAAAAGTCAACATTTCAGGTTCTTTGTTTTTTTTTTTTTTTTTTTTTAAAGCGGACTATTTCATATATTTATTAGGTATTTCTTCTTTTATACGAGCCCAGTCTTTACATACATACAAACTATTTTCTATTTTTTCAATCTCAATTCCGCATAGATATAAATCGAATACTTTTTAATAGAAAAAACACCCTGAAAATATCCACACTGCGCTCACCAACACGCACGCGCAGCGTGGTGATTATGGGATAATTTCTTCAGCTGGCTTTGGTTCAGCAATGTACATTTGCCTATGACGACAACGCTAGCAGATCTTTTCAGTTGCAAGCTTCTCATCTGTATACATTTTGTAGAAAACTTTCAGGATCCTTCGCTCTTATGCTGGTAATTATAAGACAATAGAAAATTAACTGTGGCATCAACTGTGTTAGCTTCTACTTCCATCCATGGAATTTTCATAAATATAGAACAAACACAAACAATAAATCGAAGCAAATGCGAGATATCGTCCACAGAAGTACATGTACAACTGAGAACCTCCTTTTTGGACTTGCATCACAAAAACAACGAGTAGTAATAATATAACAATGCATATACGTCGGGAATGATTCAACAAAACTGTGTTACGAGGAAAATCACTTAGCTCATGACAAATAGTGGCGCACTGACATGCTTTTAAGATATATTATCATATGGCTCAGGATGGGGTGGCGTGTTTAAATAATGATGCAGTGGAGAGGTTCGTAACTTATACTTCGTTCTACTACAGCTTTATAGCATTCCTAGATAAATGGACTATCAACAGTGAAGAGATATCACAGCGGTTTAGTACTTCCTGGGATTAGCGCTATAATATTGGTACATGTACAATCGTAGGTTTTTCGTCCTAGACCCACCCATTTTTACCGGTAGTACAAATGTAAGTATGTCGTAAAATAACTGTTTACTTTGAAAAGTGTACGAAAAAACAATGTTTTAAAACAGTTTTTTTTTTTTTAAACTGAAGTTTATGTTACCGGTGAACTTGAGCAAAAATGATTTTTAAATTAAGTTAGTAAATATTTGTGTTATTACCTTAACCTTAGCATCTCTAAAATAAACAATAGTATGTGACTTTACACAACAGTGCAACATAAATGTGTCAGTTGGTCAATGCGTCAGTGGACTTGTTTTTAATGCACCCATCTGTATTCTGATGTCATTACACTTGGTGCGCGTTAAATGTATCCGCTGTCGGTTATCATGTTCACCATTTAGAAAGACGTCTATGCTTGCATAGCACCATGTAGAACAAAATGATGAGCGGAGATGTTACAACGAAAAATCTCCTAAGAAAGTATCGTCGCCGACATGCGGTTGTTCGGGGGATGAGGAATATTGCTGGCTCCGACGTTCTTCACTTTGTTTGGAACCCGTCCTATTCGTATCCGAAAATCGTTAGTTTACTCGTTTTGGTTACGGCCACAGTACGCATTCGACCTAGAAGAGGGTTCCTGACCTATGGCATCTCCGCTTCCTCCGTGCATTGCACTGTTTAGTGGCCATATCCTAATGGCGGAGGCTCGGATGGATGGATGGCCAATTTGCAATATTAATTTAATATTATTGCTTGAGTCGTCAGTATCCCTCTGGAAAGAGAATCCTTTTGGGTAGAGTGAATTTGTTTAGTTTATTAAATAGGTACGTAGTTTGGAGTGATGACTTGCGCAAGACGGCTGGCAGGAGCTGGATGCGAGCAGCCGAAAATCGATCTCAGTGGCGTGCACTTGGAGAGGCCTATGTCCAGCAGTGGACTGCGATAGGCTGATGATGGACGTAATTTGAGATTTAGCAGTCAAACTTAATATATGCCTAAATACTATGTCACCTCTGACCTCGATCTTTAATCATTTACTGTTCTATTCTTTGAACACACTTTCCAAAAAGGAGTAGTTTCTCAATTCACATGTTTTAGGGTTCCGTACCCAAAGAGTAAAACGGGACCCTATTGTTTTCGCTCCTCTGTCCGTCCGTCCTCAGGCTGTATCTCATGAACCGTGATAGTTAGAGAGTTGAAATTTTCACAGATGATGTATTTCTGTTGCCGGTATAACAACAAACTGAAATCTAGAATAAAATAAATATTTTATGGGCCTCCCATACAAGAAACGTGATTTATTTGCAAATTTTTGCTCGATATTGATAGCGGCAACAGGTACTTAGATGCAGTTGAAAAAATAATGGTACGGAACCCTTCGTGCGCGAATCCGACTCGCACTTGGCCGGTTTTTTATACTTGTTGCTGCCAATGTAGCTTATCTACAAAACAAACAGACGAAAGCATTTCAATTAACCCTATCATTGTAAGTTACTCTTAATATCTTGAATGCCTTGTTAAAATTGAGTGCGGATAATTATCTTCTGCAGCCAAATAAAATTTACATATTGCACACACAATTACTTTAATGTCTACGAGGCTGCGGCCTAGCACCGAGCTCTGTATCGTAGACCGATCGTAGCCAATGTTTACGATATTGGTTTGCGTTTGCGACGCTTTGCTATATGCATTACATCAGCTGTTATACATATAAGCATAGTTATGTACTTTGTATTCAAAACCGTTTGAGATAAAGTTGTGGTAAGCCAATGAGAAGACAATTTCATCATGTCATGCCTTCCATACGAGGTAAAATTGTAAATCTCTGATCTATAAGTACAGCCATTTTTTATCTCTCTTCTCCTACAGACGTCTCCTTAGATAGTGTTTTAATTGAAAAATATATATTTAATAAAATTTTACTTACACCTTGATTATAATTGCCATGTCAGATTTAGGTATCGGATACGACGAATTGAGAGAAATTGTTAATTATTTTTCAATAATGAAATCTGCAACGGTATTCAGCGTAAAAATTACTTTATTAATAGAACTCTATTAAAAACTTAATTAAAACTGGTTGACCTACATGTATGTATGTAGCATCATGAAAATTGGCAGTTGTATGTAGTTCTAATGATAATACAATAATATGCTACTATGTAACTGATTCATCATTTAAGATGTGAACCAACACTTCTTGATAGAACATCGTATCATAGCTATGTTTAGACTTATTAAGCCGAGTCCAGACATGTATCATTTGCCCGATCCGATCACCGTATCGTATCAAGCACTTGTATCAAGTTGTGGACGCCTCCGAATTGCTACGTATGACGGACAGAAACCGACAAGACATGGGCCGTATCATAACGGCGTATCGAGATCGCGTATCATTACCCATCCACATATGCGATCATGATACGCGTCGACATGGTTGGTCGTCGTGAAATGTGGCTGTTCTCATGTAGGGAGATCAGCCAGCTGCGCAGGACATTATAGTGCACGAGCATTTGCGCAGACACAGGTGCACTCTCTATTCCTTCACTCTCTTTGCCCAGTGGGACCGCAATCTAACACAACCAGAGAGAGATAGATTGTCGGCGTACGATAATTATTTTGCCATATCCTACATTTAAATTACATAGATCATTAATATAATGAGGAATAATGATGGACCAAGAATACTGCCTTGCGGTACTCAAAACCTTTTAGATTTTTCATCGTTACCGGTTAATTTCTTTTTGCAGCCACATTGCCATCTATAGCTTAATTAATCTTCAAGGATTTCTAATGTGGAATGAACTTAATCAATAACTTAATTGTCTGTACCCACCCAAAAGAAAAGGTTTAGTAGAAATTTTAACAAAACAATTTAAAATACATTTACAATGCAACACTTTCAACAAATAAAAGTACGCGGGGGATACTGGGAAATCGGAACAAACTCAAAACATATGTGCTTTGGAAAACCATGGCAACTGTTCTGGAAAACCCTTCGTGTTTACAAGGAGTCCTTTCACGGGTCTTGCCACATCAAATGGGCACAAAATGTGTTAACGAATGCCCTTTGTGAGGTGTCTGAAATACGGGCGAATTCACGAAGTCTGTTTATCTTTTTCTTACAACAAAAGCGATCAGAATCACACGTACATATATTAGGTGACAAGGGAGTATACTTATCTGTATTTTGCATGTTCACTCACGAGCTGCTGAACCGATTCTGGTATAATTAGGCCGTAACTAGAATACGCAGTACCAATCTGGAATCTCTACTATGCGAAATATATTGAAATGATCGAGTTAGTCCAACGAACATACCTTCGTGCTATGCAATTTAGATGTTTTAGGATGAAAAAGTCATACCAATCGCTTCTGAAACAATATGACCTGCTTACATTACATTTATTGACTGTATTGAAGATACAGAGCAGCAGATAAACAATAAAAAAAAACCATTAGGTATAACAACATCATTAAATCCTGTCTTTTGACTAAAATCAAATTTGTTGTTATGATTCGAACTTTGCTTTAAGTATGTGTATTTCTGATTTACAATTAATGAATTAGTTTTTTATTACGATGTTTTAACTGTAAGAAGTTAGGTACTTGGTTAACGTAAACAAGGCAAATCAGATCAGATCAAAGATCTAAAACATTCTAGAGGGAAAGAAGATCTACCTACTTCCTATGTATGTGTGATAGAAAACTAATACTAAAAAAAAGAAGTTAATAGGTAGGTACCCATCTCATCATCAAGTAAAAATTATATGCTAGAATAGCTTCTGCCAGCGAGTTCGTCCGCGTTAGATTCGGAATTTGTGCAAAGAGAGGAAGAAATAATAAACACCAGCCTGTCCAATTATCTAAATCTATCTAAATATATACCTACTACTACTTCACCAAACTATTAATAATCTGTTATTGTAATTTGAGCGAATATTTATAGACTACCAAAATCACTAACACTTACCAATATTATACAATAACAACAAAAGAAAGTTAAAAATAAATGATTTAAAACCTAAAACTCGCGCTGATAAGCAAGGTTTGTTAATATCAAGTATTGTCGATTAATAAGGTTGAACACTCTTAACGTCTATTCGCATCAATCGCATCAACAGCCAAATATTGTATGAAGCCCGCGCATCCACCGCGCCGCGAGCCGCGTCTACACTGTGAGTCAACCATAAAAGATATGTCGGCGTCAGGCTCCGACGTCGTTAAATAAAACGAAGGGGTCTTCACACAATCACTTGGTTTATTCCAATTAACACAACATTAGTCACTACAATTAATATTAACGAAATAAATTATCACGTGGGAGGTGTGCACTCCGCAACGGTCGGTGAACGAATGAACCGAGTCGTTTTTTTTTTGTCATGGCATCTCGCAGTTCAGCCTAAGAGGTCATGTACTGCTTAACCGGACTTTTCCCTGTGGTTGCCTAGAATTTAAGGCCTCCAGCCAGGGGCGTAAAACTTATAAACTAAGCGACTGTGCTAAGGGTACTTATCCCCTGTGGGATCGGACCTCGGCATAGGGCGTCGCTGGGGAGGCAGCAAAAGGATAGGCTGGATCATATGATCCAGCCTATCCTTTCATTATTATTAAATGGGGAATTTAAAGCTACTGGCTCAGCTCGCGGGCTGGCTCGATGAGCAAGGGTCGGGATGACAAGGAACGGTACGTCGCGGCGGACCTCGGCGGCTGCTGTACGAACGCGGTTTGTGCTTGTGTAGAGTGCTAGTGAGTTCACTACTCTCTTGGAGGACAGTTATCTCATCATCTGGTTCTAGGAGGGCATGCCTAGGGCGGCGAATCCTAATGATGCGGGAGGGAGTATAATTACTGGCTGACACGATAAGTGAGTTATCGTGTTTCTCAGCGCGTTCGAAGTACCGTATGGCGGCACGCTTCATATAGTAGCGGATAACCGAGTCGTGCGCGCGCGCTGCTTTATATAAGGTCCCAGCGGTGGACACATACTTACATGGCAACACATGGACGGTGGCGCCGTCATATACATATGCTGTCATGGGATATTTTTTACATAATTTTAAGGAGAACATTTCCGTCATACATGGTTTCTGTGTGGCTTTAAATATAAAGTTTGCACACGCAACGAAAGCTTAAAAAATGGAGTAACTGCTCCCGTTTTCCCAACATTTCCCTTCACTGCTCTGATCCCATTGATTGAACCTGCCCAGGAGTATGAAGAATAAATGTACCAAGTTTCGTTAAAATCCGTCGAGTAGTTTTAGTTTCCATAACGAACATACCTCTACAGACAGACTGACAAAGATTTTACTGGGTGTATCAATCACCAAATTCCAGACTACGGGCTGCTTTGTGAAAGTTTCTAAAACCTACGAAGCTATCTCGGCCCGGGAATCGAACTCGGGACCTGTTGCACAACGAGAGAGACCAACGAGGTATTTAGAATAATGATAATACGGATCTAAAATTCTAAACAACTGTCAAACTTTAGTTCACGACCGGCATATTCGGCAAGCCTGGACGCAGCCTTACATGGGGCGACTGCCTTCTAGACATTCTGGTTTCCATATTTTTTTGACATTTATGTCGCTTTGCATTAAGTATCTATCAGGGATGAGCAAAATATTTTGAGACCAGTTTCATAAGATTTATTGACGTTGATATTCACAAAGAAACCACAGTTTAGCCGTTCAAGTGGCTGATGTCTTGTTTGACACACTCGGCATCTGTGAAGCACATATTGTGGGACCCTGGATCGTTGCCGCCACAAAGACATATACTGCAGGGCTGGTTCGGGTTGTGGATGAAGGTACCTTTGGGACATGCGGCATTACCTGCAAAATGTAACGAGGCATCACTAATATAAAGATCAAGCAATCAATCATTTATTTACTTACGTACATTTCATCGTCATTATAATAAATGTGTTTTTTTTTTTCCTATTTTATTAAGTTAGATATCAGTATATCTTCAGAAAGCCCTGGGGCCGTATGTTCCAAAACTTTGAAAATATTGCTAGTGCTTCAAATAGAACCACTTATAGTTTCGCCATGTCTGTCTGTCCATCCGTCTGTACGTCCGAGCTTAATCTCAGTGACCATTAGAACTAGACAGCTGTTTGCTACCAATATGCATATCAATAACGCCGGCAAATGGTAGGATACAAAATATGGAAAAAGAATGTTTTATCAGGGTACCTCCCCTACACGTAAACTGCGGAATGTTTTCTTTTCATTCCAGCCCTAAAGATTGATATATGTATTGTTGGACAGGTATTTAAAATAGGAGTTGACTCAAATCATGTTTATGTCTTCGGAAAGAATGTTAGGCTAATAATTATTAAAATTTTGGGCTACTTCGCGCCGTTAAGATTATTTCTGAGTTTATGGGGATGGGATAGATATATGTTATAATCGGGAAACTACAGAATCGTACACTGAGCGTGGCCCGACACGCTCTTGGCCTGTATTTTCATTATACTGAAGTTTTACTTAATGTGATCTGAAATATAGTATGAATTGATCATAAGAAATACTCGCAGCGTGAGTGTGATATCGTACAACACTTTTAACCTGGGGGCACGGCAGTGCCCCAGCCAAGACTCGAGCAAAGCGGGCACGGCCGTATCATCCTTTTCTCGAAGCCTCTGTATCATCCATGTG
Source organism: Helicoverpa assulta (assembly GCA_963856015.1). Lineage (NCBI taxonomy): Eukaryota > Metazoa > Arthropoda > Insecta > Lepidoptera > Noctuidae > Helicoverpa > Helicoverpa assulta. Next base: position 8,272,830 of record CAWLCW010000027.1, read on the forward strand.
GACAAAGCTAGGAGTTTAGGTTTTCGATGACCAAGAGTAAGTATTAAAAAAAGCTCTGTCTCAAAATTACAAGACATTTGAATAAATAGTTTTGTCACTCACTGACTCACTCACTGACCGATCATCAAAAATCTAAGCAAACTTAAAACCTTCGGCACCAAGATAGGTACATGTAAAGGGAAAATTATAAAAACCTTAATAACGTGTATACTTTAGTAAATAATAGGAAACAAATTTATATTTGCGGTTTTTCAAGAACATTGTATATGAATGTTTGATTGCATTGATAACTTTGTTCTTTATTTATGTACAAAATGTTACTATTTGTTTTATTGTTATATAATGTGGTATATTGTTATTATGTTTTAAATATACACATATATGAATAAAAAAGGTAGGTTAAAATGAAATGAATAATGATAAAACCTTTCATATTAATGCTCCATGCTCGCTCGATAGATGGCGTTGTCCTGGTCTAAATCCCGCTAAGGTTTCGTTAGTAAAGTAGTACTTTAAAAAATTATAAATAGGTAAATGTTGTGAATTACAAGAAAAAAAAAGTAAATGCGATTTATATTACGTACGAGTTTTGTATTGTATATCTGGAAAGGAAAGGATAATGTTTATGTTTATCAGAAATTTAAAATTTACGTACCTATGTGGGTGTACACACACACACAAGCACAACCTAAATTTGTCATTATTTACATATTCTTTTCTCATGTATTTGAACCAAACTGAAAACTCAATACCTACAAGCGAGTACTGGTGTAAGTCTTTCAATCGACTTTTTATATATTTTTGGTGTAACTCTTCCTAATGATGCCTAAAATGTGGAAAATGCCAATAAATTATATTTTTCGTTACAAACCTACATAACATTGTCGTTTATGAAACTGGTATAGGTAGATTCAGTTAAAACACGTGGCCTTAATGGCGTCCACATCCGATTTCGGCCACAGCGGCTGCTCCCATATAAGGAGATCAGCCAGCTGCGCAAGACATATAGTGCACAAGCAGCATTTGCGCTTACACAAGTGCACTCATTATTCCTTTATTCTCATAGCCCGATGGGACGGAAAATCCGACACGACCGGAGAGAGATCAGGTGCAGGACCGACATTAACGTGCTCTCCGATGCACGGGTGAATCAATCACCAACTTCCAGACTACGGGCTGCTTTTGTGAAAGTTCCTAAAATGCACAAAGCGATTTCAGCCCGGCCCGGGAATCGAACCCGAGACTTCAAGCACAGCAATCTCGCTTGCGACCACTAGACCAACGAGGTAGTTGACAGCACTTGGCCTTAGGATATGATGAAATAAGTCGTTACGGTTGTGAGCAGCAGCAAGTCGGGTTGTCCAGTCTGCAGTTCTGTCAGTGCAATGTGTCATAGTGCAGATCTTTCGGCCGTGCAGACATATGCAAGTGTTGCAAGCACCGTCGGAAGGGACTTCCTCATAATCATCGCAAGTCCCGAGTTGCGGCTCTGGACTCGCTACAGCACGTGAAGTTGACCCTCCTTGGAGTTGTGCTGCGAAAATGACAAAATTATATGAATGAAAAATAATACTAAATTGTGGTCTCTGATTTCAAATTAAAATCAGCGGTAATAACTAACAAAGTTACTTTCGTTAGTAACTATTTAGTAATCAGTGCTTTCGTATGCAGAGTAAGCTTTTATGTACCGATTCCATGACCCCATGCACATTCCCTATTAGTGCAGAGCACTTCGCCGTGGTCACAAATGCATATATAGGGACACCGGGGATCATTGTGCTCATTCTTATACATTTTCCCTTCTTGGCACTTTTTCTCTTTTTTAATCCTCAAGTCCGCAAAAGATTCGAACTCATCTGAAAACAGAAAATTATTAGTACTTTTTAAAATTGTAATTCAAAGTAGGCCTAGATGTCGTACCTGCAAACAAACACAAACCTACGTATCCAATCTAATGTTAACCATACAAACATACTTTAGTATTTGTTTATTTATTTCACATTAGTTAATGTCATGGTGATAGGTTAAGTTACTCCCAAGTCCTATTCTAGAACAATATTATTCTAAATGAAGTTCATGTCGCCGCTACTTGAAGAAGTACTTACCATCAGCATTGGGCAGGCAAGGTCTTGACGTGCAGAACTCCTGGCTGCCTTGACATATGCAGAAGTTACAACTATCAGCCAAGTAATATTTGTGTCCTTCGACACATCTGCCAGATCTTTCTGTAACTGAATATAAAAAAAACACTCAAGAAAATGAGCTTGTATGTTAAGATGACATTTTATTGGTGGTCCGGCCCGGCTGTACTTCTTTGTTTTGAACTGCAAAGCCCTCAGATGACCACTATCGCTGCGGGTGAAAGAGGGAATAGGAGTGTAAAACTTGTGCCCAACTTTGTTCCTTCTGGACCCTTTTGAGTTCCAGATCATACAATATCTATCGTGTAATTGTATAAGCGGTGAGCGCCGGTTGCATCTGGCAAAATGAACACAGCAGTAACCTCGAGATAACGAGCAACTGGTTTGACGTAGTTGAGGAGGTTATATAAACAGGAGCTCCATTCTTAACACCGATACTCAGATGCGGCCTCAATATAATTGCAAAAAACGACAGAAAAATTAGACTTACTTTTGAAAATGTAGCATTTAATGTCCGTACAAAAGTATTTCTTAAGAAAGCAAATACAGTAATTGCATTCATCTAGTGTTAATATATGTCCTAAATCGCAATATCTCGTTTGAAGAGCTGAAATTTGCAAAGAAATACCTCTGAAGTAGTTTCAAAATTATTTCAAAAGTGTGTATGTCTTTCAGACATTTTTTTACTTAGCTTAAGAGTATCCCTCTTAATACCGACGTAAAGACGCACGCCGCAAACTAAACAGTCGACCGACAGTTGGCGTGATGGTTGGAACAAAATAATTTTAGGGTGCGTCTACACGGTGCATGTAGCTGCAGCAAGTTAACATGCGCAAGTGACAAGAGCACGCGGCTGAGTATTTTGCTTTGGTACATGCGCGAGTCGCTGGACCCGCACTTTTTAAAATGCATGTAACCTGTGCATTGTGTGCATGTGCCTAAACATGCACAAGCTACTTGTACCGTGTAGATACACCCTTAAAGAAAATTGATTTCAAAGTCTTCAGTCGGTCTGATACCGGCCAAGTACCTGCCTGATCGCTGTGTTACTTGCGTAATATTATACTAATCATTTCCATACTGTTTTCCCAACAAACTGTCGGCTGACTTAAAGTTTGCAATGTGCGGGTACTCTTTCTCCGACTTATAAACATGAACAAAATGCAATTGCATTGAAAAAAATACACACGTTAATACTAGCAATACCTACACTACATACACTATTCGTACTCGTACTCGTACACTGTACTCTAAAAAATGTAAGTAAAAGGGCAAACCTGCCGCTAGAAATAGATCAATATATAATTTGCTAAGATGACACTGTCCGTCGCGTGACGGTATTATTCGGTATCTAAGCAAGGTTCCATTTTTGTAGGTGACGCCCGGACAAAAGTTACTAAAGTACCCCTCAAAAAACTTAAAAAGATTTAAGTTTTTTGAGGGGTAAGAATTAAATTCGAAAATCATATGGCCTACGGTTCAGGTGTTCTCGCCTTCCAGTTAATGAATAAACCAATACATATACAGGATTGCATTTTATTCAGAGCGCTGTCAACTTATAGTTAAATAAGTTTTATATATAGATTGTTCAATAAAATCTGTACATTATATTTTAAAATAAATATATACGTTATTTCAATTATATTTTATAATAATATATACACGGTGACTTTTTAGGCGTCTTTTTTAGCCCACTTCATGTATCCTATGACTAGTAAACGTTCATAAAAAAAAATATTTATGAGATTTGAATAATTTAAAAATAAAAATTAATTCATTATTATGATGCATGACGTAGATTATAAGAACACCCTGTTGTGAGCGCTGCCCGAATCTTGTATCAATGGAGCGCGGCGCGTTGCCCAGCATGGGCAACTGGATGCTGCGGGAAATCTTTCGCTGCCGGCCGTCGTGTCTTGCATGGTCAGCAGCGAAGAAGAGTGGAATGCCGTCGTCTCCTTTTGTGAGGAGGTGATGGTTTTAAAGGAGGCGGCGGAAAGGGAGAGAGAATCTGCTACCTCTCTCCCCGCCCGCAGCAGAAGTAGGGGGCGTCGCAGGGTGGCTGATCTCCGGCCACCAGAGGGCGCGGCCTGCGGACGACAGACTAGGGGCGTCTGTCGTCCGATCAGAAATAGGCCTCGAGACGGTGGCGTTGTGTTGCGCGCGCCTCTCTTAGTGGAGTTACTGTGGCCGCTGGGTGACGGCCACAGAGGGTGACGGGGCCCGCCTTCGAACATCTGGCGGGCCAATACCTGTCGGGGGTGCGGAAGAATGCTTTGGCGATACCCGTGCCCTCGACAACAGGTAATTGGAGGCAACACCAGGTAGGGTTTTTAGCCGGTAAGAGTCCGGCACACCCCTCCACCTACCCCAGGTGGAGTACAGTCCATGAGGATTTTCCCCTCTGACAAAAAAAAAAAAAAGCGCGGCGCGTTGGGAAGGTACCTACTTTCTACCGTTTGATATATAAACATTTTTTCTTCAGTATTTTTCTTTGTACCTATTATCTTAATTAAGTAAGGCTATAAAATTAATAATCGTGTCTAGTGGTATTTTATAATCGTTTCGAAATTATGTCGGATAGATTGAGTAGACCACCTTTGTACGACTAAAAAGTCACGGTGTATATGTATACTATATCTACATATATTTACATAAAAAAAAGAAAACTCAAAACTAATAAAACGCGTCGAAAAATTGATCCTCATCGCTGATTATTAGTTTATTAGATACTTATTTGTTAATTTGTGTTTTAGTAGAAAATTAAATAAATAAAAAACTAGAGAACACGCTAGTAATGTATTGTCATCAGAACTTAGTGCGGGTGCTTTCATCCTAATCCAAGACCAGAAAGTGGGTCAAATTAAAACATCAAGATTTTCTTACATACATAGTTACAAGTGAAGCTAATATAAGCGTGTTAAAAATAGTTATTGATAGCAAAAGATAATTAATTTGTTACCGATTGTATGGCCACAGTCGTCATAGTAAGCACCCAAAACCCGTTTACTGACGCGAGCGCGGCTCCAAGCGCGTAATTTTTTACGATATACTTAAAATCAGCAAAATATGGACACTTAACTGATTAGTTAAATAAATAAATAATCTTTATTATTTCCAAAAAGAGCACAAATTTTACATTTTTAGGATTATGGCAATGTGGGCCAGAGCATAAGGACCCTAAGGACCCTAAAGGACCCTGACTTCTAAACTAGGAAAAATCCTGTATCTTAGAAGCCAGTGCACCTTCGAAATTATACTAATGAATAAGCCAATACAATTACCTGGATAGGACCATAACAAAAAACATAAATAAAAAGTTACAGATCAAAGTAAGCTAATCCAGGTCAAAAAAAAAGTATTGATAGTGGAAACAGTAATAAAGGGAGAGAAAAAAAAAAGTAATAATGGTTCTGTGAGGGTGTGTGTGTGTGATAGATGGTGGGAATGTGGATTAAGTGAGGGTGTGTTTGTAAGTAAGAATGATAGTGAGCGTAGTATATAACAACTTAAATATGTATTGTATATTATTATTTTCAATTTTAATTTTTAACTGTCCATAATGAAAATTCAGTCCTTTAGATTGAAATAGCTTCCCATCAAAAGATTTTCCGTCTTGCGATGGTCGAGTTTCAGAAGATATTCTCGTAAGGCAGATTTGAACTGATAATTAGTGGAATGAAATTTTTTAAATTCTTTATTAAGCTAGTTGTACATTTTCGAACGGTTGAAATGGTAGCACCTTTTAGCGAAAGAAGTTTTACACGATTGTTGGGGAAAGACTGTATGTGTGACTTTGCCAGTAGGCTCTGATAGTGGGCGCACAGAGTGTTTGCGGATCATGGACTGGAAAATATACAACTGTCTTACTGTCAGAACTTTTGATTCAGCATATAGCTGTATTGTTGAATATCTCCGCGGGCGATAGAGAAGAATCTTCAATACAGATTTTTGCGCTCGTTCTAGTCGTAAGAAGACGTTTTCCGTAGCACCACCACAGGCTTGAATGCACAACGCTAAAATCGATTGGCATAAAGCAAAAGACACGACTTTTAGTGTGTTTTTTGAAAACGTAAATGAGCTTACGAGTTCTGCTCACAAGTGTGTCGAGGTGTTTATATCAGTTTAGATATTGATCGATATGAACGCCTAAATACTTAACAGTTTGTGACTTAGCGATGGCAGGGCAGTCACAGAAATTCGTGGACTTGCATGAGTGAGCTTTAAGAGTATAGGATGCCGGTGGACTAAGATTTGATTTAATGGCAAACGGTATGTAAAATGTTTTACTTACGTTCACCGTTAGTAAATTGTTACGCATCCATTTCATAACACACGTAAGCGCCTTTTCTGCGTTTTGGTAGCACTGGGCCCAGTCTTTTTCGTCAACTAATAGGGAGGTGTCGTCTGCGTGAGAAGTTATTTTACAGCTATTACAGCGTTGATATATATCAGGAAAAGTGTAGGGCCCAGATTACTACCTTGTGGAACGCCGTACATAATAGGATGCACATCGCTTTCGTTCTGTTCGAGTCTAACGACTTGTGTTCGTTCTCTCAAGTAGTCACGAAACATTTCCAACACTAGACCCCGGATTCCAATGCTCTCCATTTTTTTCAGTAATTCAAGGCGCAGAGACGGTGTCGAAGGCCTTAGATAATCAATAAAGATGCCTAGACATTTTTGTTTGTTATCAAGAGTCCTCACAGCATTTTCAGTCAATGCTAAAACTGCATCCTCAGTACTCATTCCTCTGCGAAACCCAAATTGGTTAGGATAATATCCAACATATATGTTGAGGAAGGAGAGAAGACTCTTGTTTAGAACTCGTTCAAGGATCTTTGACATAGCGGGTAGAACCGAGATAGATCTATAATTGTTGACATCGTCTCTGTGTCTGGATTTATGAATAGGGTGAACCACTGCTCGTTTAAAGACCGCTGGAAATAGACCTAATGAAATAGACAGATTGCATACGTGCGTAATGATGGGGACCAGTACTGTCCTGGTGGCCCTAATCACGTTAAACGGGATGCTATCCCAGCCTGTAGCAGAATCGGGCTTCAGGGTGAAAATTAGGCCTTCGACGTCCATTTCTGTGGTTTCTAGGAGAACCATAGAATTGGTTGATTTTGAAGACATAACAGTGGGTGAAGGGGATGTAGTGTTTATTTTAGCTGCAAGAATTTTACCGATACCAACAAAGTAGTCATTAACTATGTTAAGTGAGAGACGTGGAGAATCGGAAAGATGTAACAGTTCGACCGGAGGAGTGATGTTAGAACTGATATCAGCCACCTTTTTAATTATGTCCCAGGTTGTTTTTATATTAGTTTTAGCTTTAGAAAATTCTTCTTTCTCGTACGCACGTTTTAGTTTTTTTAATAATGTGTTGCAGTGATTGCGGTAGCGGTTATATGTGATTCCCAATATTTCGTTATTACTGCATTTTTTTTTTATTTGACGTGCATGCGGTCACGGTTTCGTATACACCTTAATAGATCAGGCGTGATCCAAGGCTTAAGAGTTCTTTGTTTTTTGGGTATTTTATATTCGTATGTGTTGGCCTTAATTATGGTAGAGAGATTACCATCTTCTGAGGCACTATCAGCATCTGTCATACATTTTTAGAATGGGGTACAGTCAAAGCCTTTAATGGTTTCTATAGCTGCATCATGATTTAATTTGTACTTGGTAAGAGGGGGGTTACGATCCTTGTTATTAGCTTGCAAAAATTGAAATAAGGGCGTATGGTCTGTGATGGACGATTCAATGACAATTGCTGTGGCAGAAAAGTTAGTTTTTAGGAGAATATGGTCAATACAGTTTGAAACACGGGTGGGATACAGGTGTGCCGGAAGTAGACCATGTGCGGCGGCACAGGTGAGATACTCGTCTGAGTTGGTGTCATTATTGTTGTTCTTGATGTCAATATTGATATCGCCGATCAAGACAACAGATCGGGTGGGGTGTGTGAGAATTTTATCCAAACGTCGGTTATGATTCTATAAGAAGGAGAACGATAGATAGCAATGATTGAGATAGACTCTATGGTACAGATAAGACAGTTTGCGTAGGCGAAATTAGGTTCTTTTACATCATGTTTTATAGAAGATTTGATATAAATAGCACATCCATCATTTTGTTTAAAAGTTTAATTAGTGTGGTAAGAGATATAACCGTCCAGAGTAGGTAGTTGAGATATTTTGCTCAGCCAACACTCAGATAGGACAATAACGTTGCAGTTAAATCATCGAAATTTTTTTGAATGCTACGGATATTTAGATGAAGTACCTTTAACCCTCTGATAGGGTGAGTGATATACCGCAAACACGCCTCGGGAGGACATTTAGATGATTTGGCAACACTGAGTGAGTCTAGGTTATTGGGGATGCGCCTTTAGAGGGAGATTGGATATGAAAGGATAGATAAAACTAACAGTAAATGAATAAGAAATTCGCTATGTGTATAGTTATGAACCGCTCATGTGTTAGATAAGGAAAAGACTTACGTGAGTAGTTGTGTGTGAGATGTTGAACCTATTTTAAAAAGTACACAAAAATCATAAAATAAACTTAGTATTGTTATCACTTTACAAAGTCATTGATTCACTTCCATATCACGCAGCATTTGTTCCGATTTTACGAGTATCTGTTTGTTGCCTTCATTTTTTCGTAGAAAAACATTCTCATTAGTGGTCCAGCAGAAACTAAATTGTTTTAGAAGAATAGCTTTCTGGTACTAGGAGGAAGATACTCGGCAGCAGATTGGGCAGCGATCGCCAGCGATACCAAGGATATGCATACTTAGTTGTTCTCTTCTTTATTTGCTTTCTTATTGAAATTTCGAACTGTTGTGAGGAGTTCGAGTTTAGTCTGTACGCTGAACTCAGTAACTATCGGTCTGGTAGATCCCGATTTTCCAGGGAGCCTGTAAATGTCCCGTATGTGCATGGAATTTGTGGGTAAGTTTACTGCAGTTCCAATTTTGCTAACGATATTAGTTAATTCTGACAAAGTTTCTTTTTCTTTTGAGGGAGGGACATTGCGGATCTCAATAGTGGATGAACGCGAAGATACCTGAAGATCTTGAATTTTAGCTTCCATTGTTTGAATGCTATCTTCAGAAGCGGTTCTATTTTTTTACAAGCTTTTATTTTTTAACATCTCCATTTGTTTCTTACTGATAAAACTAACAGTCTTCTAAGTCTCCATATTTGATTTCTGAATAGAAGCATTTTGAGATTTTAACTCAGCGATATCGGAAGCCAGTTTCGTCATAGAAGAGGCCTGGCCATCCAGTATCTTTTTAAAATGGGACTCCTGTTCACTTTTCCATTTATTAAGCAATAGCATCTGCCAGTGGTTTCACCCGCATCCCGTGGGAACCTCGGCACGAACCCGGATAAAAAGTAGCCGACAAAGTCGATAAATGGGCCGTCTAACCTAGTAGTTCCTGAGATTAGCGCGTTCAAGCAAGCAAACAAACAAACCAACTCTTCAGCTTTACAATATTATTATAGATTTGGAAAACCACATGTTTGAAGCCCTGTAGTTCGCTGAGAGATGGTGTCTCCGCTTGAGGCGATAATGACTCGTCTTGAGCACGTTGTATCTGGAAGATATATTTTCATTTCCGTGTGGGCTACTGGATAGTGAATGCGGTATGTCTGAGTCCAAGGATACTTGCACTAAGTTCTTGTTAGTCGCCAGCGGGGATTGCTGCACGCGTGACATTATCTACGGTGAGACGTCGACCGTAAACTTTAGCGGATAGGTGCGAGTACTTTCTCGAGCGAGGCATCCCAAGGTCACGGTCGGTGCAAGCGCAGATGTCCGAGCGCGATGGCAATTATGGCCACTGTCTTAGCCCGGCCGCAGACATTCGGTTTCCGGATTCAGTTTCCTGATCAGGAATTCTGATTCGGAAACCGAAATTTTTCATACAAAATGTTCACAAGAGCGCACACGTTCTTACTTTTTCCTGACTTTCGGTTTAAAATTTTCTCCATGCGTTCGGGTACTCAGAACGGAATAAAACCTAATGACGTCATTCCGAACGCAGCGCTCGCGAACAATTTGGTTCGACCGCCGCGCCGCACACATACGGAAATTTTCATTCAGAATCAAGGTAGCCCTATTCCGAATGGACGTGTATCAGAGCATTCAGAGCCCGCCTGTGACTTGCTTTTTTATTTCTGTATCAAATATTATTTTTAAAAATCCTGTATATTTAACAATTAACAAACGTATACATATTTGCATAAATAAACACCTTGTTGTCGCTCCTCTGTCCGTCCGTCCGTCCGTCCGTCTGTCACCAGGCTGTATCTCATGAACCGTGATAGTTAGAGAGCTGAAATTTTCACAGATGATGTATTTCTGCTGCCGTTATAACAAAAACAGAAAACTAGAATGAAATAAATATTTCGGGGGGCTCCCATACAAACTAACGTGCTTTTTTTGCTCATTTTTGCTCGATATCCATAAATATATACCTATAGAATATTAGTTTTTAGTTTGTTGCTGGGGAGTTTGTTGCGCCACTTCTTCTTCCCAGCAAAAACACATAGGAAGTGGTGAAGGGCGGGCGTTTTGGGGGCTGTCTTTTGTTTTTGACGTTCGAAAAGTGCTGATTTATCAGCCCAATTTGAATAAACGATTTTGAGTTTGAGTTTGAGTTTGGATTCGCACTTGGCCGTTTTTTTTTATTTCTCTTTTACCTACGCCTTTATGAAGTTCAAAGGATTTAATGGACTTTCTACAATACTTAAATAATTCTTCTGGGTATGCTCGTAATTTAGCTCTTTTAACATAGAATTGACTTTCGGATAATCTTTGAGCATTCGACGGGTGTACCTGTTTAGTGTGTTCTTGTTTAGCGCCAGTAAAAGTGCAACAGCAATCAATTCGTCATAGTCCATGATGTTGTGCTTTCAATATAGTTCCTCTTTACGTACTGGTCATGCAAATTCCGAATGAAAAAAACCGGAACGTGTGCGCTAGTGTCACGGAATCCCGAATCTGAATTCCTGATCAGGAAACCGTATCCGGAAACCGAATGTGTGCTTCCAGGCTTAGTCTAGCACGGGGGCGTGGCCGGCCGGGCGAGCGCGACGGTATGGAAATTAAGATGACAAATATTACTTTATTGTTTATAGGAAAACTAAACTCAATAACTTTGCCCTAACGGTTTATAGTCGCGTGAGCACTTTTAACTTTTTATTAAAATCGGCGACACGTCCACTCTCGGCAACGATCACGGGCGAAGAAGCAATCAGAAAGAAGTTGATTTTAGGGCGGATAAAAATATGAAAAGAAAAATATTTATTAATGATGCAGATATGTACAAGAAGTAAATGAGACCTATATAAGGCTTTTGGAATTGGTCTACAGGGCCAGCACAGCATCCATAAAACTACTTTCCCCAGGTCCATCATTTTCCATAGAAAAAGGCGTGAAACAGGGAGACCCGCTTTCTCCTAATCTATTTACCTGCACATTGGAAGAGGTATTCAAGAAACTTAGTGTGCCATGGACATCTAAGGGTATCGTCATCGGGAGCAAAAGGCTGACCAATCTGCGGTTTGCTGACGATATCGTTCTTTTTGCGTCTACATCAGCAGAGCTCCAAGAAATGCTCCAAGATCTGAGCAGGGCAAGCCGAGAGGTTGGACTTCAAATGAACATGAGTAAGACACACACAATGACCAATAGCACGAAACGTAGGGTCGAGGTAGATGGGCAAGCTCTACACTATGTCGACGAGTACATATACTTGGGCCAGTTAGTTTCTTTTGACAATAGGCAGGAAAAGGAGATCGACCGACGCATAGAGAACGCCTGGAAGAGCTACTGGTCCATGAAGCAGTACATGAAAGGGGACCTTCCCCTTTCACTCAAGCGAAAATTAGTCGACATATGTATCTTGCCCGTCCTAACCTACGGTGCGCAAACATGGTCTCTTACTGAGTGTCAGAAGTCCAAACTCAAGGTTTGCCAAAGAGCAATGGAACGTAGCCTTCTGGGCATTAAACGGACGGATCGCATCCGGAATACCGTGATACGTTCCAGAACAGGAGTTGCTGATGTGGGCCGAAAGGCGGCAACATTGAAGTGGAACTGGGCCGGACACGTTAGTCGTATGCATCCGGAAAGATGGGCCACTATTGTCACCCAGTGGACACCCCAGGATGGACACCGCAGGCGGGGTAGGCCCCGGAAGAGATGGCGTGACGAACTAGACGCCCACTGTCGATACTGGTGGACTCGGTCGAAGGATCGGGAGGTGTGGAAACGGGATGGGGAGGCCTTTGCCCAGCAGTGGGACACTATAGGCTAGTAATAAATAAATAATGCAGATATGTTCTGTTATTGATTCTGAACTACCAGTTTTTTGCGCACTGCTTAAAATTAATTATCAGTAATGTTATAATATTATTTTCTGTACCTTATTGTAAATGTTGTGCATACTTGTAAGTGATATATTTACACTGTAAACACATACGTATGCAACTATACTTTGTTTCGTAAATATTTTTTTGGTTTGCCTGAATAAATAAATTCCTGTATAAAACTTGGCAATCGAGATCAATCCACCGATACCCTTATAGGTAATACGGTTTAATGCTGTTACGACGGTATGATGTAATCAAAATGATTACATACAAACAAGATCCACTCGAAAAACCCATCTTTCTTGGCAGTCGGGTGAAAAAATCTTACTTAATAATAAAGTAGGCGACTTATTTGCCACTAGCTACTAAACGCGGTTTCGCCCGCATTCAGGGGCTATTTCTTCCCGTAACCGGACAAAGTAGTAGCTTTCCAACAAATATGCAATTTTTATAAGTAGTTCAGTACTTTCGTAGCTTTTAGGGTACAAAGAAACCATCAAAAATGGTCCATTTTATCTATAGAAGTATCGTACCTTGACAAGTTTTTGGATCCAAGTTTCTATCTTTTGGACAGCCTGAAAAAAAAAACCAAAAAGACCATCATATAGAATTATAATATTATTGAACAGACTTGTAGTTTTTATTTCTATTGTGTAGTTTCTGTTCTCTGTGGGGTGGTGCTGGCGGTGTCTTTAGACATCTCCAACGCATTCAACACCGTTCCCTGGAGTTGTATGCGAGAGGCTTTCAAATGGCATCGCGTGCCTCCCTGCCTCCGCTGTACGGTAGGGGCTTATCTGGAGGGTAGATGCATGGCCTATCGGGGACATGACGGTGCCGGTCGGCACCTCGGTCGTAGGGGAAATTAGGGTGCAAAGTAATTGACCGTATAGACTTAATATCATTTAATTTAAACGTTTTATTGCGCAATATTTTTAGTGTGGTACTGCGTAACTTAATCCTCAAGCCTGCCTCTCAAATTATGAAATACCAAGATATTTTGAGTTGACTTACGTGAGACGACTTTACACTTAATTTCGGGTTTACAATGATATTTTTTAAGTTTTAAAGGACGGCAATAACACCGATGACATGTACCCACTCTAAATTGTTCTCCTAAAGGGCATTTTTTATCGTCGCGAGCTGAAAGGAGCATAAAAAGTGTGGCTATATAGTATGACAGTGATCTTCCGCGGTTTTTAGCGTCTCCTACAAAATATATTATGTAGGTACATTTGAAATAAAAAATACAACTATTGGATTTGTATTAATGAAGCTTCTGAAGGCTTATATATAGGTACTAGCCGTTTTCCCGCGGTTTTACCCGCGTCCCGTGGTAACTACTGCCCGTACCGGGATAAAATATAGCCTATGTTACTCGTGGATAATGTAGCTTTCGAATGGTGAAAGAATTTTTAAAAATGGTCCAGTAGTTTTTGAGCCTATTCATTACAACCAAACAAACAAACAAAGTTTTCCTCTTTATAATATTAGTATAGTATATTAGTGTAAGTATATATATATATATAAGTACACTTGTTTTATATTCAGAAATTCATTGCCGCATTAATGTGCATTTCACAAAGCGCATCACCCGTGGTCGTGGTCTCCCTGAATCAATATACGTAGTTTGTCGGTGAGTACTCTGGATCCCTCGTTACGACGCCCAGTCCTGGATTGCCAAGCTGATAACACTCAATTTGGTCGTGTGGCTCTGTCACTGTCACGAAATTTGACATAAGCCACACGACATGCGGCAACAGCTACGTAGTACAAGATCGAGTAACAATAGTAATGGCGTCCAAGGCCTATTTTTGTCAATGACGGCCGTTCATTAGCTTGCTGCGTGGGACTGTTATAGTGCACAAGCATTTACACAGACACAGATGCACTACCAATTCCTTCGCTCTCATAGCCCGGTCTGAAGTAAAAATATTAACATCTTACTCTTCTTATTCTTGTCAGGAACACAATGAATATTATCTGTACAAAACCAGACGTGGAGATGGCAGTAACAGCTGTTACATGAATCTATCATATACCACGTTCCAACTTTACATTTTGCATCTTTGATAACTGAAAACAAAGGAGTTAAAACTGTCAGGTTTCAAATTCTTACATATAAAATAGCTGGAACTAAAAGACTAGAACTGTTTCCGTACTAATTCATCATCATCCTCCGAGCCTTTTCCCAATCATGTTGGGGTCGGCTTCCAGTCTAACCGGATTCAGCTGAGTACCAGTGCTTTACAAGAAGCGACTGCCTATCCGACCTCCTCAACCCAGTTACCCGGGCAACCCGGTACCCCTTGGTTAGACTGGTGTCAGACTTACTGGCTTCTGACTACCCGTAACGACTGCCAAGGATATTCAATGACAGCCGGGACCTACAGTTTAACGTGCCATCCGAAACACAGTCAATGGTGTCTAAGATATACTTAGAAAGTACATACAAACTTAGAAAAGTTGCATTGGTACTTGCTTGACCTGGGATCGAACCCGCGCCCTCATACTCGAGAGGTTGGTTCTTTGCCCACTAGGCCACCACGACTTTCACATACGACATATAAATAGAAGTCTATGTTCCATAATAGAATGGTTGGAGAATAACAACTTACTAATAAATCTAGATAAAACTAAACTCATGCATTTCAAACAAAAAACCAATCACAGATTAGATTCAAAAGTAGAATATTTGGGAACAGAAGTAGAACTAACCACAACAACTAAGTTTCTTGGAGTTCACATAGAAAATAACCTGAAGTGGCAAACACACATTGAATTCCTGAATGCAAAAAAATATCCCAATCGTCTTACAGCCTATATTATTATGTAACACCTTTTAAACATATGGAGTGCAATAAACGTATTGAGTATTGAGCCTTTACCTACTATCCAAAAAAGTGAGCCTCCCCTCACTACTTGTCGCATACCATGGTTATGTTATTTCCAGGTTAAGATATGCAATAACTTTTTGGAGCAATGATACTAATTGGGACAGAGTTTTTAAATGCCAAAAGAAATGCGTTCGTGCCATGTTTGGTCTGAAAAAAACTGACAGTTGCAGAGAACACTTCAAAAAACTTGGTTTTCTTACAGTTCCATCAATTTATATACTAGAATCGGCTCTATTCATAAAACAAAATCCAAAATTATTTACGTTAGAATCTGGATCTCGTAATAGAAGTAGAGTAGCAGAAGATTTAAAACCACATTTTATGAAAAAAGTGTATTCAACATGGTCACTAAAATTTATAATAAAATTCCAAAAAGTATACAAGAAATTGAGAATATAGGTAAACACTTTTAAACATAAATTGTGTAAATTTTTGATGGATTTTTTTTCACCGAATCAGCAAGCTGAAGTGGCAGTGGGCTGGCCATATTAGCCGAAGAACCGATAACCGTTGGGGTAAACGAGTTCTAGAGTGGAGACCACGCCTCGGCAAACGTAGTGTAGGACGTCTTCAGGCACGGTGGAGACACGGTGGACCACACAGTCCAGGAGTGCCCTGCGTGGGAAGGGCACCGCCGGGTCCTCGTCGAGGCTTTGGGTGGCGGCGACCTCTCGCGTCCGGCCCTGGTTTAGGCCATGGTCCGGGGCGAGAGGGAATGGGATGCCGTCGCCTCCTTCTGCGAAGCGGCACTGCTCGAGAAGGAGGAGGCGGAACGCCAGAGAGTTCGCACCTCTCATCCCGGCCACCGCGCTGGACCAGGTAGAAACCATGGGCGCCGGGTTTCGCGAGATGACTCCCGGCCACCGTAGGCGTGGGTCTGTGGGCGGTGAGTTCGGGTGGCTTATCGTCCCTCTGTCTTTTTAGACGCCAGACCCGTGTCGACGGCGCGCGTTGTTCCACGCGCTCCTCAAAGAGATGTCAGCAACCCCAGCGGGGCCCAGCAGGGCCAAGGCCTGCCGGGGCTGCGGGTTGTTCGAAAGAGATACCGCGGCCCTGGTACATAAAAGGCTTATGACGGAACACGACGGTTTTTAGTCAGTAAGAGTCTGTCACTCCCTCACCACTGCTAACCCACAGCGGGAGGGGTCATTTGATGATTTTTGACGTCGGAAAAAAAAAGATATACATACTTATAAAGTACATATTAATTATAAGTAATTATTTTTTCCAAAATCTCTGTCTCCTACAGAACATCTCGTACAGTGCTAAAATATAGCCAGCGCAAGCTGGCCCAATCTAACAAACTTTAATAGATTTTTAACTTTATCTCTAAAGGTTAAGGTTTAAGACGATACCTCGTTGCGATGTTCACGGGCGAACTGGGTAAATGGTTGAGAGGGATAGAACTATGCGATAGCAACGTAAATAGATAGAGAGACGAAACATGCAACCTGCTCGAAAAAAAATAACGTAAGCGCCATACTAAATAAAAATTTATTAAAAATTCAATTTTATGTTTCTTTAAAAACTGTTTTCTAATTAATGTTTAATAAGATATTATCTACATTCTTCATTATTTTAATGTGACAGAAAGTACATGACTACGACATAGAATTCATAAAATGTTATTTTTAGAGGTAAGTTCTGATTTTTTTTCTATCGAGAAAAGTTACTTGTTTTATGTTTTTGTCTTCGGATTAATCTAGGTAATATAGTCAACAAACACATATCAAAAAACTTAATTATTCAAATAAGTATTCTTAAATTAAAATTAACTTAAAAAAATTGTTGAATTCCGAGGTAGCGCCTTAATAATGGTGGTCTGTATATTGAAACAAAACATCCTATAAGTTGTAACACCGTTAATCAAACTGTCATACCCACCATCTTTTGCAATACTGATTTATCTCTATAGCAAATTCCATTTACATTTGTTCAGTCGTTTTATTGCGAAAGAGTCAGAAATTTTGTATTATATTCTGTACTAGCTTCTGCCAGCGACTTCGTTCGCGTTAGATTCGGACTTTGTGCAAAGAGAGGAAGAAATAATAAACACCAGCCTATCCAATTATCTAAATCTATGCGTACCTACTACTACTTTACCTAAATAGAAATAAAATGTAAACTATTCATAATTTGTGAGCCAACCATAAAAGATAGATATATACTGTCATGGTATTTTTTACATAATTTTAAGGAGAACATTTCCGTCCTACATGGCTTCTGTGTATCTTTAACTATTAAGGCGGCACACGCGACGGAAGCTTAAAAATGGAGTAAATTCTACCGTTTTCCTAACATTTACCTTCACTGCTCTGCTCCTATTAATCGTAGCGTGATGAAAAGTATCCTATAACCTGCCCAGGAGTATGAAGAATCATTGTACCAAGTTTCGTTGAAATCACTCAAGTAGTTTTTGTTTTCATAACGAACATACAGACAGACAGACAAAAATTTTACTGATTGCATTTTTGGCATCAGTATCGATCACTAATCACCCCCTAATAGTTATTTTTGGAAATATATTCAATGTACAGAATTGACCACTCTACAGATTTATTATAAGTATAGATTTACTAAACAATAGATATACACGGTGTTGATTTGCATTTGTGCCATACTTCAGGAGGAGGACATAAAATCGTAAAATCGATGGAATTACAGTAGATGGGAAATAGCTAATATGCACTGCTTTTTTGTCATTGTAATGTCGTAGTATTTCAGAAGTAATCCAATTTTATGAATGAAAATTATGAATAATCGTTGCGTATGCTTTGTCTTTGCGTTTGTGCGAGGGCGCAGCACGGTTTTAAGGCCAGTAACACACGCGCCAAGTTTAAATACGGCTAGATGACTACCAATTTTTTTGTTGATTTGGGTTGAGAATCATTAGCATAATTACGTCCTTGAATATGGCACGGATGCAAATCAACAGCTTGTATAAAAACAATGTATTATTAATAGAGGTATTTTATTACGATTAAGGTATTGCAAAAATATAATTGCAGAAAAAACCCTTCTTTCTTAGCAGTCGGATAAAAAAATCTTACCTAAAAATACAGGATTTCCATTTTCATCATACTCTGGGGGTAGCTTCATTGGTGTTTTGGACGTTGTTGATTTAGATGGTCTAGTAGGTGGGTTCTTACATTTATGACATGGTGTCCTAGATGGTTTAGTAGATGGTGGAGTAGATGGTTTCTTAGGTGATTTTGTACATGGTTTAGTAGATGGTTTCTTAGGTGATTTTGTACATGGTTTAGTCGATGGCTTAGTACGTGGTCTCTTAGATGGTTTCGTAGAAGGTTTCTTAGATGGTTTTGTACATGGTTGAGTACATGGTGGAGTAGATGGCTTAGTCGATGACTTAGTAGATGGTTTCTTAGATGGTTTCGTAGATGGCTTCTTAGGTGGTTTTGTACATGGTGGAGTACATGGTGGAGTAGATGGTTTAGTAGACGGTGGAGTAGATGGTGCTGTACATGGTGGTTCTGTACATGGTGGACTAGATGGTTCTGTACATGGTGGCGTAGATGGCGTACAAGGTGGTGGGATAGATGGTGGGATAGATGGTGGGATAGATGGTGGGATAGATGGTGGGATAGATGGTGGTTTAGACGGTAGCGTAGGTGGTAACTCAGGTTCAATGGTTTCACAATATCTTAGACACGCCCACTTCGCGCAGCCGTGACAGAAGCAATGTGTGCACTCATCCAACTTGCGTTTGTCTCCTTCATTGCAATCTTTGATATATAATACTGAAAGTAAAAAAAAGTTATATCTATATGTATAGGAGTACCGCTAAGTATAAAGTGGCTACTTTATATAGGGTGTAACGGAAATACACCCTATATAAAGTAGCCATGATGACATTTGATTTGATTTTGGGCGAACGGCAGATTTCGTACCGCATATTATTGCTGTTGTTCAGTTATAGAATTTGTACCAATTATTAAGGTAGCTAAGTCATTTATTTTCATGTTAGTGTAGTATTTTTAGAACTCCGGATTAATTAATTATACAGAGTAGAGAATTAAAAGAGTAGAGTAATTAAACGTAATATAATCTTAAACTAAACGCAACTAAAAGCAGTTCTGTTTTTAGAAATTGCCATTTGTAAAATATCACGAGGCCAATGATAAATAATTATTGAAATAACAGTAGAAATAACAGTAAATATAATTAACCAATTACATATTATACCTTAATATGAATAATTATTGCATACTATCTTAATAATTAACAATTTAAGATATAAACTATTTTCACCATCAATGTTTTTTTTTGTATTGGCAATTATTTTATTGACAGGTAACGAAAATCTTTCAGTCTCTGTTCAGTTCTTTGCTGTTGATTAAGAGACGAGCTATGTAGAACATTTATTTTATTACCATGACAATGTTTATGTACCTAGCTAAAACAACCTATATGGGTGCACTGTAGTACATAACCTTAAAAAACAAAACTGGTTATAACTTTTACTTCCCAAGTTTAAGTAAGAATTTACAAAGGGCTTGTCTATCATATTAAATTACCCACCAATTAAAACAAAAAATATCACAAAACACGAAATTTTATTAGCGGTAAGGAAGTCCCATACGAGCCTGCCGTTCGCCTTTAAAATATGAAGGATATGAAGTTAGGTTTGATTTAATTACCCCAGTTTTTTAAATTTATAGTTTATTTAAGCACATGTTGCGTAAGAAAAACGCAATTTCTTTTACTTCTCACACTGGGGTATAATTGGGGTACAATAACTTACACGGAGGTATTCTTTTTACAATCTCATATCTTAATTGAGTGTAGTTATAAGGTTATGAAGAAAAGGCTTATACATACAGTCTTCCTCTGTGACTTGGTAAGCTCCCCTAGCATTTTGAGGATCATGCAATTCTGCACACCGTCTTCCCATGCACATCCAGTAATGAGCTATGCATTTGCAACGTGCACATCTTTCATATTTTACAGCCCACAGCTCACATTTAGAATTTACTCTCAAAGAATCTGAAAATAGAAATATCATCATCTGCCTTGCTTTTTCCCAACTATGTTGGGGTCTGCTGCCTACCTGACCTCCTCAACCCTGGGCGACCCGATACCCTTTCTTTATATTCCGATAACTTTAGTCTTAACATATAATTTACCAATTGATCTCTTCTCTTCTTAAGATGGAATCATCATCCCCCGAGCCTTTTTCCCAGTCATGTTGGGGTCGGCTTCCAGTCTAACCGGATTCAGCTGAGTACCAGTGCTTTACAAGAAGCGACTGCCTATCTGACCTCCTCAACCCAGTTACCCGGGCAACCCGATACCCCTTGGTTAGACTAGTGTCAGACTTACTGGCTTCTGACTACCCGTAACGACTGCCAAGGATATTCAATGACAGCCGGGACCTACAGTTTAACGTGCCTTCTTAAGATGGAATATAGCGCTTAAAAAGCCTTTTAATTGATATATGACTCATAAATAGAGGTGGGGTACATTATCTTTCAGACATATTACTTACTAGCTGGTGCCCGCGACTTCGTCTGCGCAGGTTTAGTATTTCGAATAATATGTTTACAAATTGTAGCCCATGTGTTATTCTGATGTATAAGCTATATTATTGTAAAGTTTCATTAAAATCCATTCAGTAGTTTTTGCGTGAAAGAGTAACAAACATCCATACATCCATACATACAAACTTTCGCGTTTATAATATTAGTAGGATATATGGTAGTTTTCATTTGGCTAACGGTGAATATTTGCACAGACATAACCAAGTGGGCAAGATCATCCACCAGCAGCTTGCTCTGCAATACAACCTTGTAGACCTTGAGGTACTGTACTACAAGTATGCGCCCGACCCAGTTCTCGAAAAGAACCATATCACGTTGTACTGGGATCGATCTATCATAGTGATGATAGTGATTGGCTACAATGGTGCTGTCCACTGACAGCACTATTGTAGCCAATAAGCCTGATATAGCGGTGGTAGATCGATTAGCGCGCCGCGCGATGATAGTCGATGTCGCCGTTCCGCATGACGAGAACCTCGTGAAAGCTGAGAAAGAGAAACAAATAAAATATCTCGACTTAGCGCACGAGGTTGTCGCCATGTGGACACGGCCGTTATTGTGCCGATTGTCGTTACGGCCAATGGTCTAATAGCCAAGAGCCTCGATCAACACCTCATGAGGCTCTCGTTAGGCAGCTGGATCAAGGGACTGATTCAGAAGGCAGTACTCCTTGATACGGCGCGTATTGTGAGGAGGTTTCTGTCTCTGGGACCCTAACCACAGGTACCTTGGACCCTGTGCCCGGTATCGGTGGCAACGTATATTTTGTATTTTTAAATGATTTTTATTTTATATTAAATATTTAAAAATGTAGTTTATATGTTTAACAATAATTAAATGATAATTAGAGATATAATGTGTTGTTTGAAAATACAGCTTATAATTGATATTTATCAAGTATTTTTCTGTCTTTCCAAAACCAAATGTTTACACTTGTTTTTAAAATTGAATGCATTTTTAATATTTTTAAAAGGTGTGGCAATATTATTCCATATTTTCGATGCTGCATATTTGAAGCTACCCATTTTCCCTGTGTTCTGTGGTATAACAAGTTTATTTTTCAGTTTAGATCTAATATTTAAGTTATGCGCATCAGCGCACCAAAATGATGGACGTTTATCAGTGATAACCCTATGTATGAAACCTAATAAATGCACATGACGTCTTGATTCCATATTAAGCAATCCTTTTGCATTTATGATAGGAGCTATATGTGAGACCTTCTTGGTTCTCTGTAGCAAAACCGAATGCAAGCAATTTGAATATTTTTATGCAGGCCTTGAGCGCGGGGACCAAATCCAGAAATTCCGTAACGAAAAAACCTCACGCTCCCCACTCCGACGGGCACGGAGGTGTGGCTTGAAGGCCGTGCATCGTCTAACGTCGTGTCAGTTCGGCAGTCTTCGACACGACGCTGTGTGTCACACGTTTCGAAATTTCAATTATGTTTCGACATTTTTATGTATTTTTTTTCATTTCGTTGTAAAATAAATAATTATAATTGCATAAGTTGATACAGAATGCTATGCAATAGCTTTACCGCGGCAGTCCCCGAGTGCCACACGTATTTTTTTTTGTCTTTTGAAGTATCCTAGTATACATTCACAACATCACAGCAATTGAATGATGAGAGCACCAATAAATCAGATAGATAGAATAGATAGATAGATAGAATACTCTTTATTGTACACTAATAACAAACAGAAGGACATAAAAAACAAGTAGTAAACAAGTACAATAGGCGGTCTTATCACTAAAAGTGATCTCTTCCAGACAACCTTTGGATGGAGTCGATCTGCAAAGAAATAGATTACGGGCAGTATACTTAGCGTACAAAAAAAATAAAATAAAAATATATATTATTTTATTATTTAAACCAAAGAAATCAAATAAACAATACATACACATATATAAAGAAAGTAATACAATACAAAAATAGAAATATATAAGAAGGAGAAGCAGCATTACAGAGCCAGGTAATGATTCTTTACCATACTCTTGAAGACAGCAAGAGACTGTGCGCGCCTGATAGTAACCGGCAGCGCATTCCACAGACGAGTTGCCTGAACAACAAATGATTTGTCATAAAAAGACGTGGAATGCACCGGCATCTTCAGTTTTAAGTTCTCTGATGACCTTAGAGACCGTGAGTGGGTGTCACATACGAACTCAAAGCGTTCTTTAAGATAAGAAGGTGTTGTAGGGTGGAAGAGAATACAATAGAGCAAAGAAAGAATATGAGCATTCCGACGAAGTCGTATAGGAAGCCACTTGAGTTTAGTGCGAAATTCTGATACATGATCATACTTGCGCAAACCAAATATGAATCTTATACAAACATTTTGAAGTCGCTCAAGTTTATCTAGTTGGTCCACTCTGAGGTCGAGATAGCTGGCATCGGCATAGTCAAGGATAGGAAGTAAGAGAGATTGTGCAAGCGCAATTTTCGTGGCAGTGGGTAGAAAGTTCCGCAGCCGCCTCAGTGATCCTGCAGAAGCAAATAACCGCCTACTGGTTTCCTGCATCTGTGAATCCCAAGACATACTGCAGTCCATGTATATCCCCAAGTTCTTAACCTTTTTACTGAAGGGTATTTGTACGCCATCAAAAATGACTTGCGGGAGACGAAACCAGTCGATTCTTGACACCATCCGTGAACTACCGATAACAATGAGCTGGGTTTTTAATGGATTTACGCTTAGTCCATAACTCCGACTCCACTGAGCTATTTCACAAAGGTCTTTATTTACTGTCTCAATAGCTTCTGTTAATTGATCTAGTGGAGCCTGTGAATAAATCTGATGATCATCTGCATAAAGGTAATAGGAAGAAAGTAGTTTATTAGAAAATTGTTAGGACGTGTAGTCGAAAAACATCCAGGGGATGATAAGGTCACTCGTGTTGTCACATTAAAAACCAAAACAAGCATTATTAAGAGGCCAACTAACAAACTGTGTATTTTGCCAGTGGCAGATAAATAGTAGTTTAATAACTACATGCTTTGTATCATCGCAACTGGTTAGGCGTGATAAACATTTTTGTTTAGTTATAAGGTTTTATTTTATATAGTTTTCGTTGAAGATTTTACTCACTTTGTTTACAAGTTTTGTTTATGTTTACTATTAAGTTTTTAAAGTTTATTTGATGTTAAGAAAAACAGTTGTAATTTTACCAGTTAATGAATTGTCTGTGTTAAACCTGTGCAAGATTTTACTATCCAAAACCCTATTTTTATATTAGTTACTTTTAGTTTAAGGACAAATGTTAAGAAGGACATTCCGCCACTAAATGTCCTTGGTGGGCGGTATGTTCAAGACCAAACTTATTGTTAAAGTCAATAAAATATTATTGTTCAAAAGTTGTCTCATGGCTCGATAGATGGCGTTGTCGCGTTTAAAAGCGAGCTATGGTTTCGTTACCAATGAAACTATTAGGCAAAATTGATTTGTAAGACAAAATAATATACCAGCTTAGATCAGTACACAGAGGCGGTTTTATTTATATTCACCCCATCTTGTGTGCTAGTAGGTCAGCAGATCGCCTAGTAGCTTAGCTAGGAAACACATCACAAGCAGCAAATTGATTAAAGACGAAAGATGAATAATCAGGGGTTGGAATGTTAGAAAGATGGTTTAAAGTATTTAACTTTGTTGTCATGTCAAAGTTAGACGACGATGAGAAATGTTGATTTAATAAGTTGATGTTAATATCTTGAGAAATATTTTCACTACGAGACTTTCCAATCCCCATTGATCTAAGAAATCGCCAGACTTTGGCTGGATCTTCATTCTCAACCGACGTATGAAAGTGTTGGCGCTGTGCATTCCTACACACCTTGTTGCAGTGATTTCGTATGTGGACGTATTTTTCCCAATTTGTAGTGTTAGTGCGAGCCTTGTACCTAGACTTAGCTGCTGCCTTTTTAGCCATTATCAACTTTAAATCTTTAGTAAGCCATGGCGATGGCAGATGCCTAACTCTAACAGCTCGAATGGGAGCGTGGACGTCGTAAAGCGCAATTAAATGTTGCGAAAACAATTCAACTTTTTCATCCACAGACTCCGATGTAAAAAGTGTTCCCCAGTCAATGTTAGCAGCATCCTCACGGAGATTCTCAAGATCAGATAGTAGTTTCCTTACGTCTTCAGAGAGGAATTCCCGAGTAAAATGCATTCCGCACTAAGTTAAGGCACGGCTCCACCGCAGCGCACGCTGTGCACGGACACGCGGCGCATTTTAGCTGCGTGTATTCATTTGTTTGACAACGTGGGTCTACGTTTCCACTGAAGTACACGAATATGACCCACGACTATGTATAGCGTGGCACGGCGCACGGGTAGACCCACGCTGACAGCGTTGAGCTACGTAACCGCTTACAACAACTGCTCTGCGATAACCGAGCTGTACATAGTCGTGGTCTTATTCGTGTACTCCAGTGGAAACGTAGACCCACGTTGACAGCGTTGAGCTACGTAACCGCTTACAACAACTGCTCTGCGATAACCGAGCTGTACATAGTCGTGGTCTTATTCGTGTACTCCAGTGGAAACGTAGACCCACGTTGACAGCGTTGAGCTATGTAACCGCCTATTCGAGCAAGCCACGCGTGTATCAATGACGTCAATTCATGCGTAGCCTCTCCGTGGGTTGCAGTGGACACAACCACATACATTTTCTTACAAAGCGAAGCTTAATTGCTAAATACACGTGCGTAGCCTCTCCGTGCACCGCGGTGGAGCCGCGCCTTTATTGAAATGGTCTGAAAAGCGGAGTTCATTGTCCATAAGCGGACCTAAGTTTTTAGTAATTCTTACCCTTTCGAGCTCCTCTCCGCTCACAAAAATTGGTTCGTATAGATTTTCAGCAGTATATCTTAGACACCATTGACTGTGTTTCGGATGGCACGTTAAACTGTAGGTCCCGGCTGTCATTGAACATCCTTGACAGTCGTTACGGGTAGTCAGAAGCCAGTAAGTCTGACACCAGTCTAACTAAGGGGTATCGGGTTGCCCGGGGAACTGGGTTGAGGAGGTCAGATAGGCAGTCGCTTCTTGTAAAGCACTGGTACTCAGCTGAATCCGGTTAGACTGGAAGCCGACCCCAACAGGATTGGGAAAAAGGCTCGGAGGATGATGATAGATTTTCAGCAGTATTTATTTGGTGTTTCGTGCCGATTATCATGCATTTGATTTTCGATGCGTTGAGTACCAGAGTGTTATTTTGAGACCAGTCGACGATTCCATCTAAATCTTTCGTGATATTTTCAATAGCATAATTTATTTCTGAAGGCATACATGATTTATATATCTGAGTATGGTCTGCATATATGTACCTAGGTGGACTTTACAGTATTGCAGGTTGCAGGGTCTTTGGTAAGTCGGCTTTGTGAAGTTTCTAAAACCTACAAAGTGTTTAGGGCCCGACCCGGGAATCGAACCCGAGACTTCGTGCCGCGCTTGCGAAATTTAGACCAATGGAGCAGTAAATTCAACTATAAGTAGATTAGTATTGTGGAGGTATGAGAGCAGAAAGTAAAGCTCATCATACCTCGCAGTAAAGGGAGGATCCTCCGACCGGACAGGAGTTTTGTCCGGTGGTCTACTGCCCGATCTATGTGTATTCATTGTGCGCGCGAACACTGCATGTGCGATGCAGGTTAGTTGCGTCTCCGAATGTGTAGACGGCGGTGTTGTGAGTTGTAGTAGTTTTTAGATTCTAAGTTGTAGATGGCGGTGTGAGTTCTAGTACCGCTACAGTATATAAAGATAGAGAAATGAAAAAATATTTTTATAAAAAATAAAACCAACTCCCAAAAACATTGAAAAGAAAAAAAAAACTATTTTTAGGTGCACAGGCCTAGAACCCAGTGTCTTATAGATGTACTTAAGTTCATTTTGCCTATTTAGCTATTTTTTAATTCTCCAAAAGAAAACCTCCCATTCAAGTCTGAATAATAACGCGCTTGAAATATTTTATTTTCATAAAACTTCTAAAAATTAAAACTTCTCTCCTGGATTTATACATCAAAATTCACCTGTTACTTAATATATATTCATTAGTTTTACCTACCTGGTATATTTCGGTAGTTGTTTGCGAATTTTCTTAAATTGTCAGTAAAGTTGGATGCCCATCTGTTTTCATCGTGGATAACCTCACTAACTGTAGCCTGAAATATTTTAGAAAGCAATAGAAACATATAAGTTCTTCATGTTTACGATTTGTCAATAATCAACAAAATGTAGGGTAGCTGTTGTTACTAAAAATATCAAGACGAGCAACACCTTAGTCTGCCCGTGACCATGGATGCTGTAAAGGATACGAAACTTCGGGTTTAAATTATATTACTATAACCGCGTTAAAATCCGCAAAAGTATGTAGTTTTATTTAAATGTCTAATATTCGCGTAAGTGTCAAAAATCCACAATAAAGCAAGCTAAAAATAACTCGTTTTGTTGTATGAGACCCTTAAAATTTAATTATAGTTATTTCGGTCAGTATTTGCTGTCAAAGCGGCAACAGAAGCACATCATATGAGATACAGTTTACTGGCAGGTGGAAGGACAGACAAGCGGCGGAATCTAGTAATACCTACCTAGTTATATCGCTAATATATATTTACTGTAGTGATCCATATCGCAGTCCGAGTCTAAAGTTTCGGAGCGGCCAAGACGTTAAACTGCGTCTGCGCCTGAGTCTTTGTTTCAGTTTCACTGCTGTGAGCATTTTTGCCATACAGAAAGGGGTTTTCTCTTGAATTCCTTCTCATTCCTTAACCAATGAAACCGTTGAAAACACATTCTGGTAACCATTGATTTTGAAACTACCACTTGTAATGCTTCTATAACTACCTATGTTATATATTAATGATGGCGTTTTAGTCGATCACCTGCCACAGCGGCTGTTCTCTTATAAGGAGGTCAGCCAGTTGCGCAGGACATATTATAGTGCACCAGCTTTGCGGATACACAAGGTCCACTCTCAATTATTTTACCTCATAGCCCGATAGCCTGTACATATATATAATTATCTTACAGTGGTAAAAAAATATAATTATCTTACACATATTATCAGGCACAGTACTCTCAACATGATTACCAAAAGACCGAACGTTTACTGGTACTTAATATTCTTACGATTGACGTTTTATATGGAACTGATTAAAAAGTTAAAAATTAATTGAAATACAATTTTGCTTGTCACATTATAATATCGTACTTTTGAAGGTGTTTATAATTATTATTTTTATCGCATATTTCAGGAAGATTAGCGGTTTCTGTGTACTACTTTTCGTATTGTTAGACGGGAAACTCAGGGAAAGTTTTGAAAATCATTTTTTCACTTAAAACACTGTATTGGGTTATTGAATTAGAATCATTACACTGGACTTGGAATGAACTAGAGATTAGAGACAGAGGCTAAAATTAGGAATCTGGAAGATGACTGAATGAAAGAGAGAGATTGCCTAGCTAGTGGCAAAATTTCTGATGAGGCACTTTTGTCACTAAGAGGGGTTACTTAAATGCGGATTTTTAAAGAGTTTGACAATTTAAGGAAGCTCTGACTTGTCATCGTGGTGTAGCAGTCGTGCGTATTCCACATGCGCAACAGAGAAGCGAGTCGAACCCTTAACATCCAGTGGCGAGGTGTAGCTATCAGGCATTGCAAGCTACTAAAATATCTATTTTTTTGTAGGTTTGCTACTGGAAATTATCCATGGAAAAATGATTGGGTAAGAATAATAAGGAATTGTAGAGGTCAAGAAGGTTAGGATTACCATACGATGTACTTATTTTACTATTTTCTGTTGTGATGGTAAGTGGCCTCACTTAAGTGTAAAGGTCAATTTTCAATTTAATTTTCACCTGTATTTTAAATTAATTTTATTACTAGAGGTACTTTACATTTCATTTTTACTTTGAAATTAAATCACCCAAACGCACATTGTTTTCTTTTTCTAAAATCTACCTCCATATTTATTGCACGTACTTTTCCATTCTGATAAAACAAAAAACTGAAACTACGCCGGCGTACCAGCCGTGTTAGAGCCTAATGGACTGGTACGTGACGATGGAAAGAGGCCAGATGGTATGACGTTGTTGCCATGGAAGTTGGGTAGGCCCTTGGTGTGGGATGCAACGTGCGTCGACACCCTGGCACCATCGCATCTTCCCTGCACGGCAGGTCATGCTGGTGCGGCTGCTGCTTCTGCAGAGACCACCAAGCAGTGCAAGTATTGGGAACTATACTTTTGAGCCGTTTGGGGTCGAAACGCTCGGACCATGGGGCCCGAGTTCGCGGTTACTTTACAAGGACATCGCGAAAAGGCTTGTCGACGCTTCGCATGACCAGAGGGCTGGCTTATTCTTTGGACAAAGAATTAGCATTGCCATTCAACGTGGCAATGCAGCCAGTCTTCTGGGCACGTTTCCGAAGGACAGTGATGCGGAGGAATACTTCGACGCCTGATCGATGCTCTTTTATATTATGTTTTATGTTTATACTAGCTTTTGCCCGCGACTTCGTTCGCGTGGAATAGTGATTTTTGGTTTGACCAATAGATGGCGCTATATGTCCGAAATAAATTTTATTTTTATATTTTTTTGTAATAAAAACTATCCTATGTCCTTTCTCAAGTTCCAAACTATGTCTGTACCAAATTTCACACAAATCGGTTCAGTAGTATAGGCGTGAAGAAAAGACAGACAGACAGACAGAAAGACAGACAGACAGACAGACAGAGTTACTTTCACATTTATAATATTAGTTAGGATTAGGATATACACTAGCTTTTGCCCGCGACTTCGTTCGCGTGGAATAGTGACTTCCGGCAGATTTTTAGTTTGACCAATAGATGGCGCTATGTGTCCGGAATAAATTTTATTTCTTATTTTTATATTTTTTGTAATAAAAACTTTCAAACTATGCCTGTACCAAGTTTCACACAAATCGGTTCAGTAGTTTAGGCGTGAAGAAAAGACAGACAGACAGACAGACAGAGTTACTTTCACATTTATAATATTAGTTAGGATATTTTGTATATAGTATTTTATTTTTAGTTTTGTATAAAGATAAGTAGTTTAAGTTTGCATATATGTATAGTGTGTACATTGTATAAAATAAATAACAAATGATTCAATAAAAAAAAAAACTGAAACTTAACCAATAGAATTATAGGTCTGTAATTTACATCGCCATTCGGATATCAGATTGGAGGCTCACTGTATTTTTATTTAATTTGTGTGTGTCAGAAACGCAGCTACTGGTTTATGACCAGTAGCTGCCATTTTCAGCCTAACATCCGTCACTCTGATGCACACAATGACGCGAGAATTTTGTGTTAGCTAGCATCCCCGTAACGCACACATTGACAGTATAAATGTTGCTTCACTTGCTAGCATTGCGGTGTGGAGTCCTTACTTTTTTTACAAGTCCGTGCACTAGAAATGAAAATAAAATAGCTATTCCGCAGTTATAATAAAGTAGCTATCTAAATTATATACTTCTTTCATGGGATATTGTGTCAAATGTTACAATAAACTACCATACAATATTCTGGAACTGAATGACATGAGGTTTAGAACTCATATAAAAGCTACAAGATGCTTGGAAACATGCTGGTCCTGCTCTATTAAGGACATACTGACATCGAATTAATTACCAAATTAAAATTACACCAGGCATCACCAGAGGCTTTTAGAATAATGATAGAACAGATCTAAACAACTGTCAAACTTTAGTTCACGACCGGCATATTCGGCAAGCCTGGACGCAGCCTTACATGGGGCGACTGCCTTCTAGACATCGGTTTCCATATTTTTTTGACATTTATGTCGCTTTGCATTAAGTATCTATCAGGGATGAGCAAAATATTTTGAGACCAGTTTCATAAGATTTATTGACGTTGATATTCACAAAGAAACCACAGTTTAGCCGTTCAAGTGGCTGATGTCTTGTTTGACACACTTGGCATCTGTGAAGCACATATTGCGGGACCCTGGATCGTTGCCGCCACAAAGACATATACTGCAGGGCTGGTTCGGGTTGTGGATGAAGGTACCTTTGGGACATGCGGCATTACCTGCAAAATGTAACGAGGCATCACTAATATAAAGATCAAGCAATCAATCATTTATTTATTTACGTACATTTCATCGTCATTATAAGAAAAGTGTTTTTCTTTCCTATTTAAGTTAGATATCAGTATGTCGGAGAATGTCAATAGTACGGACACTAAACGTCACGCAAGCGCGCCCTCTGGTGGCGTTTTCGGTGAAACAACATTTTGGTGCGCTTAGCGGAGTCGTGGCGGTCAGCGTGGCGTCCGCGGAGCTCAGTCTTGGTCGAGGCTTCGTCGAGTCTTCGTGGAGTTGTCGCGTTACTGCCTTTCGTTTGTGTAGTGTACCTAGTGTTATTGCCTAGCGTTGTAGTACCTAAACTAATTGTAGTTTCTTATGATTCTTGTATTGTAATGGTTCTTCTAACCTAACAGACAGACATGTGTTGCTGGGGAGTTTGTTCCGCCACTTCTTCTCCCCAGCCAAAACACATAGGAAGTGGCGAAGGGCGGGCGTTTTGGGGGCTGTCTTTTGTTCTGACTAATTTGAATAAACGTTTGAGTTTTTAGTTTGTTTGAGTTTTGAGTTTCTTTGAGTTATCTCTTTGCTTGATTACCCTAACTGATGTCGGACGATAGTGCCATCCTGATGTTCCCCCCTCCGACATCAGAAGTGGGATGCAATCCAAATGCCCACATGTGTTAAGGATTGCTCTGCAACTGCCCACGTGTTCAAAAAAAAAAGTGAAAACGCTATGTCTGATACGATACTGCTATCGCATTGAATCGAACCAGGTAAGCACTAGGAAGAATCCTGGGTGGTTATTCGGTGGAATGGTGACTATCAGACTCCGGATAGAGGATGTCTTGAGTCACAGATGTCAGACGCCGGATAGAGGTTGTCTTGAAATGGTGACTATCAGACTCCGGGTAGAGGATGTCTTGAGTCGCAGATGTCAGACGCCGGATAAAGGTTGTCTTGAAATGGTGACTATCAGACTCCGGGTAGAGGATGTCTTGAGTCGCAGATGTCAGACACCGGATAAAGGTTGTCTTGGAACGGTGACTATCAGATTCCGGGTAGAGGATGTCTTGAGTCATCGGTATCAGACGCCGAAGGGAGGTTGTCTTGACGGAAATTGTTGAATAATTGAGCTTAGTTTTTGACTTTTGTTAGTAAGGCTTTCTATGTGATTTTTTTAGTTAGAGTGTATTTAACGATGTAACTGGACTTTAAATGGAGTTAATTAGTTTGTTAAAATGGAGTTTTTAGAAGATTTATTAAGAATTTCAGCGAAGGTACAAGTATGGTAACCACGGTTATGGTAATGGTATCGTTTTCCATTGTTACATGTCAAGCTAGTTATTGAGGGTATGCTAGAAAATTAACCGAATCTGTCTTCTTTTTTCATGTTTTAACAATGACGGTGATTATTGTGCAATATGACGAGAAAATTACGACGTTGAATGGAGCATCCCAGCTGCCTGCCAGGGGCCCGGCGTGTCATCGTGAGGTCGGAGTGTTGGTGCTCGTGCATCTCCGTGGCTTCACGTCTGCGAAAGCCTTGCTGTACTGCGCGCCATAGCGATGTGCGATCGTCACGCACGTTGAGTGGAAACCCGGTGAGACCGATCCATGTTTGCTTTATGTTGAGGTTATTTGTCTTACGACATTTTTAAACTTGAGAAGCAGTTTCAGTTCGTTGATAATTGGTAGTAGTTTTTAATTAATGAAATCATAGCATCAAGTGTGTATGTTTGTGTGTTACGCTTCAATCACAGGGTTATTTGACTGTTAAGTTGGAAATCACAGAGAGATGACTGTGATGAAGTGTTCAACGGCAACACTTGTCACAGGGATGGCTGAAGTGTGTATCTTATGTTTGGTCACAGGGATTACCTGGTTTCTGTTTATCAATTAAAACCTCGAATTAGAATATTTCAGTTTTGCGTCATTTGATTGAATTGTGCATCAGACTAGAGATTTTTGGTAAGGTGTTACATACACCTACTCAGTAATTTCATTGTGTTAATTTGTACCAATGGCGGATACCGGGGTGACTTGGAAAAGACCCGTTGGCCTGTGTGATGGCATCGGGGTGACCAAGAAGAGACCAGCGTAAAGTCTGCGGTACCGTTGATTTTATTGTGTTAAGCTGTACCTATGATGGGTATCGGGGTGACCTAGAAGAGACTCGTTGGCCTGTGTGACGGCATCGGGGTGACCAGGAAGAGACCCGTATACATCTGTGGTGCAGTTGGTGTCATGTCACTGTGGTTGTGGTTGTGGTCCCTAGGAGGCCAGGATGGGCTGAGAGCTCGGTTAAGGGACACGACGGTTATGTGAAGCCTATCGAGTAGAAGGCGTTGATGTGAATAACAACCGTAGCTGTAATGATTTTGTAATTTACAAGTTGAGTCTGACTAGCAATTCGATCTTTCTTTGATTTCGTGTTTAGCATTTAATGTAACTACATAGTTTATTCATTTAAATGGTGATTGCTATTCTTAAAACCCATAACATGTGTTTAGGTCTTACCATCGTGAAGGTTTGTTGCTGACCCATATGTTGTCAATATTTGATCGGTTGCCTAAGCACTTTCCATTTCTGACTTAACAGATAACATCTAAGGTGAACCGAGCCTGGAGAACAGGACGAAGTTTACTAGTCGAGAGGTGGGCGAGGTGCGCTGCAGTTGCTGTTTGGAGCGTCGTCCTCCCCCGGATTTGTCGTGGAGGCCGTATTAGTTGCGACAGGCAAGGACATCGCATGTCATCGCACAAGGTGAAAGCATTCTATTGCATTGAACATGTTTAGATTGATCAGATAAACTTGACGATAACTATTAAGAAAAAAATGTTTTAATTCGAACTTTGAATTTTTAAGTTGGTCCGAATGTTGATGAGGATGTTAGACCTTAAATTGAGAGATTATAGAAGATACAAACGTAGTATGCAAGTGGCTCAGATCGCTGCTGTTCGTGGTTATTGGCCTGAGTTTTACCTAGCCAACGTCCAGCATGGTGATGTAGGTGATCGCCAAAGGAAGAAGGTAGATTGGGTACCGGATGGAGGTCCCATAGTTGCCGGACAGAGGCAATGTGATATGTTGTGGTGTGTTGAATTCGGGTACCGGATGGAGGTCCCGCTGGTTTTGCCGGATTGAGGCAATGAGTTGTTAGATGAGGTGGAGTTACGAACAGAGTACTGCATACTAAATTTGATCAAACGATTATTTTCTTTCTTTTCATTGATCATTTTCCAATTAAATGTAGAGTTTGTTTTGTTGCTTGTGAGAGTTTAGTACTCGGATGCTCTGGGTATAGCTTTTGAGAACTGGTTGTCACCAGGATTGTTTGTTAAAGACCTAATTGAGGCCATTTGAAGTTTAATTCCCTTGTGAGAAGTAAGAGAGTAAAACAAAGATCGAAAGTTACTGTTGTGGTCAGGAGTGGCCGAGGCTGTACTGTGCATACTGTGCTGTGTTTGTGTTGTTGCAGATTAAACGACCACGAGGACGTGGTCGACGCAGGATGGCCGTGTCGGAGAATGTCAATAGTACGGACACTAAACGTCACGCAAGCGCGCCCTCTGGTGGCGTTTTCGGTGAAACAACATTTTGGTGCGCTTAGCGGAGTCGTGGCGGTCAGCGTGGCGTCCGCGGAGCTCAGTCTTGGTCGAGGCTTCGTCGAGTCTTCGTGGAGTTGTCGCGTTACTGCCTTTCGTTTGTGTAGTGTACCTAGTGTTATTGCCTAGCGTTGTAGTACCTAAACTAATTGTAGTTTCTTATGATTCTTGTATTGTAATGGTTCTTCTAACCTAACAGACAGACATGTGTTGCTGGGGAGTTTGTTCCGCCACTTCTTCTCCCCAGCCAAAACACATAGGAAGTGGCGAAGGGCGGGCGTTTTGGGGGCTGTCTTTTGTTCTGACTAATTTGAATAAACGTTTGAGTTTTTAGTTTGTTTGAGTTTTGAGTTTCTTTGAGTTATCTCTTTGCTTGATTACCCTAACTGATGTCGGACGATAGTGCCATCCTGATGTTCCCCCCTCCGACAAGTATATCTTCAGAAAGCCCTGGGGCCGTATGTTCCAAAACTTTGAAAGTATTGCTAGTGCTTCAAATACCACCACTTTTTAAGGTTCCACAGTAAAGAAGGAATCCTTAAAGTTTCGCCATGTCTGTCTGTCCATCCATCCGTACGTCCGAGCTTAATCTCAGTGACCATTAGAACTAGACAGCTGTTTGCTACCAATATGCATATCAATAACGCCGGCAAGTGGTAGGGTACAAAATATGGAAAAGAATGTTTTATCAAGGTACCTCCGCTAACTGGGGAATGTTTTTTTTTCATTCCAACCCTAAAGATTGATATATGTATTGTTGGACAGGTATTTAAAATAAATAGGGGTTGACTCAAATTATTTTTGATCATGTTTATGTTTTCGGAAATAATGTTAGGCTAATAATTATTTTGGGCTACTTCGTGCTGTTAAGGTTTTTTTCTGAGTTTATGGGGATGGGATAGGTATAAGTTATAATCGGGAAACTACGGAATCCTACACTGAGCGTGGCCCGACACGCTCTTGGCGTGTATTTTCATTATACTGAAGTTTTACTTAATGTGATCTGAAATAAAGTATAAATTGATCATAAGAAATACTCGCAGCGTGAGTGTGATATCGTACAACACTTTTAATTAATCTTTAATTGCAAACAAGTCTTGTATGAGTAGATATCGCCTTTTTCCCAAAAAGTCTATAAATAGCTACATGTTGTGCATAATTAAATGTGATTTATATTACTTACGAGTTTTATATTGTATATCTGCAAAGGAAAGGATAATGTTATATTTATCAGAAAACGCACCCATGTGTGTGTACACACACACAAGCACAACCTATATTTTTCATTATTTAGGGTGGAGTTTATTTATTATTAAGTTATTTGTAAATAAAAAGTATATAAAAAGAAATATGATTCCGACATAAAAAAAATAAGACTTAAAATAATTGGTGATTTTATAATGCTATGAGCATTAATTCATATAATGAGCAAGTACAAAATGTATAATTTCTTTTTCCCGGATAAAAAGTTTATAGTCATTGTTAAAAATTAAGTTTTAAGGCTGATTTATTGGTTCTTATATAATGCTAAACTTAATAAATATGGAAACGTATAAATGCCGTATTTATTATTCATTTAAAACCAACATTTACGATTTTTTATATTACCGTGATTCATTGTGTACTACATGTCATTAAGTACCACCCCCCCTCCTCCCCCCTCAGTACCAGTAGTTCTTTGTGTACCCCTAGTTGTACGCTAAGAACCATTTCTCTTGTTTTTATAAAACCTGTATAAATTAGGCAACTCATTAAATAGCCTATATTCTGAGATAAAAATATTTTCTTAAAGCGAGCGCGTTAGAGATCTTCAAACTTTTGGTGGTTCAATGGCTACCACTCCACCTTACATATTCTTTTCTCCTGTATTTGAAGCAAACTGAAAACTCAATACCTACAAGCGAGTACTGGTGTAAGTCTTTCAATCGACTTTTTATATATTTTTGGTGTAACTCTTCCTAATAATGGCAAAACTTTGGAAAATTCCAATAAAATATATTTCTCGCTTGCTTCGTTATAAACCTACATAACATTGTCTTTTATGAAACTGGTATAAACGATTTCGGCCACTGAAGATCAGCCAGCTGCTCAAGACATATTATAGTGCACAAGCAGCATTTGCGCTGACACAAGTGCACTCATTATTCCTTCACTCTCATAGCCCGATGGGACGGAAAATCCGACACGACCGGAGAGAGATCAGGTGCAGGACCGACATTAACGTGCTCTCCGATGCACGGGTGAATCAATCACCAACTTCCAGACTACGGGCTGCTTTTGTGAAAGTTCCTAAAATGCACAAAGCGATTTCGGCCCGGGAATCGAACCCGAGACTTCAAGCTCAGCAGTCTCGCTTGCGACCACTAGACCAACGAGGTAGTTGACAGCACTTGGCCTTAGAATATGATGAAATAAGTCGTTACGGTTGTGAGCAGCAGCAAGTCGGGTTGTCCAGTCTGCAGTTCTGCCAGTGCAATGTGTCATAGTGCAGATCTTTCGGCCGTGCAGACATATGCAAGTGTTGCAAGCACCGTCGGAAGGGACTTCCTCATAATCAACGCAAGTCCCGAGTTGCGGCTCTGGACTCGCTACAGCACGTGAAGTTGACCCTCCTTGGAGTTGTGCTGCGAAAATGACAAAATTATATGAATGAAAAATAATACTAAATTGTGATCTCTGATTTCAAATTAAAATCAGCGGTAATAACTAACAAAGTTACTTTCGTTAGTAACTATTTAGTAATCTGTGCTTTCGTATGCAGAGCAAGCTTTTATGTACCGATTCCATGACCACCCCATGCACATTCCCTATTAGTGCAGAGCACTTCGCCGTGATCACAAATTCATATATGGGGGTACTGGGGCTCATTGTGCTCATTCTTATAATATATGTACATTTCCCCTTTTTGGCACTTTTTTCTCTTTTTTAATACTCAAGTACGCAAAAGATTCGAAGTCATCTGAAAACAGTTTTTCAATGACGTTATGTCGCCGCTACTTGAAGAAGTACTTACCATCAGCATTGGGCAGGCAAGGTCTTGACGTGCAGAACTCCTGGCCGCCTTGACATATGCAGAAGTTACAACTATCAGCCAAGTAATATTTGTGTCCTTCGACACATCTGCCAGATCGTCCTGTAACTGAATATAAAAAAAAAACACTCAAGAAAATGAGCTTGTATGTTAAGATGACATTTTACTGGTGGTCCGCCCCGGCTGTAGGTACTTCTTTGGTTTGAGCTGCAAAACCCTCAGATGACCACTCACGCTGCGGGTGCAGTGATGAGGAGTGTAAGACTTGTGCTCAACTTTGGTCATTCAGCTCCATACTTAACACCGATACTCAGATGTATCCGCTTAGACTCGAAGCTGACCTCAACAAAATTGCAAAAACCGGCCAAGTGCGAGTCGGACTCGCGCAGGTACGGTACTCGCTCGGTAAGGAACCCATTTATAAAAAACGGACAAAATAGTCACGTTTGTTGTATGGCAGTCCCCCAAAATATTTATTATATACTATATTATTATATACTAGTTTTCAGTATGTTTTGTTACACACAAAAGTACATCATCTGTGAAAATTTCAACTCTCTCACTATCATGTTTTTATGAGGTACAGGTTGGTGACGGACGGACGGACGAACAGAAGAGCGAAAACAATAGGGTCCCGTTTTACGCTTTCGGTACGGAACTCTAAAAAGTGACAGAGGAATAGACTTACTTTTGGTACTGGAGCAATTCACTTGCGTACAAAAATATCCTTTGGCATAGCAAATGCAGAAATTGCATGCATCTAATACGAAATTGCTAGCATACGCGCAAGATCTCGGTTTGCCATCTGAAATTGGCAAAAATTACCTCTGAAGTAATGTCAAAATTATTTCAAATGTGTACGTCTTTCAGTCGTATCTGACCGGCTCGGAAAGGAGAGCAAATTCTTAAACGTTGAAAATCGAGTACTTGAATAGAATAGAATGAAATTTATCTGGGGGCACGGCAGTGCCCCAATTCGAGCAAAGCGGGCACGGCCGTACCCGTGCAGTTTTTCAAGAACATCGTGTATTAATGTTGACTGCATTGATAACTTTGTTCTTTATGTATGTACTAAATGTTACTATTTGTTTTATTTTTGGTTACATCGAAGGGACCCCTATAACTGTTCTGACGGATCATCAGGCTCTCAAATGGCTCATATCATTAAAGTCACCAACTGGTCGCTTAGCAAGATGGGCACTACAGTTACAGCCTTACGACATTACTATAAAATACATAACCGGCAGCACGAACGTTGTAGCTGATGCCTTGTCACGCCCAAATTGTAACGATGAATCTAAAGATAGCGCGCTGTAAGGCTTTGGAACGCTCTGCCTCACAGTATACGTGAGAGCAAATCGTTAGATGTCTTCAAGAGACGAACTAAAGAACATTTCCTGTCAACATGACCTTATTTGTATGTATGTATTTATTTATTTATTATACTAGCTTTTGCCCGCGACTTCGTTCGCGTGGAATAGTGATTTTTGGTTTGACCAATAGATGGCGCTATATGTCCGAAATAAATTTTATTTTTATTTTTATATTTTTTTGTAATAAAAACTATCCTATGTCCTTTCTCAAGTTCCAAACTATGTCTGTACCAAATTTCACACAAATCGGTTCAGTAGTATAGGCGTGAAGAAAAGACAGACAGACAGACAGACAGACAGACAGACAGAGTTACTTTCACATTTATAATATTAGTTAGGATTTTATGTTTTATTAATAGGTATATATTTTATGTTATGTAGTTTTATCTTTGTTTTGTTTAATGTTGTGCACTTTAAATTTTCTCTTCCCTATCGCATCTCTCTATCGCTCTAAGGTTTGCTGTTAGAGAACCCAGTTCTGGGTTAAGCCTTTGTACATGTCTTCTCTGTGTTGTGTGTGTTTTTATATGTTTTTGTGTACAATAAAGAATAATAATAGCTGTGGAATATGCAGTATAGTGGTAGATGCGCCCCGGAAGAACCCAAAAGAAATAAGAGAAACACAATTAAAAGATAAAGATGTAGAAGAGATAGTAAGAACATTGGAAGGAAATGTTGAGGAAGATGCACGCTACTGGTGTCAAAAGGGTTACATAATGAATAATGGGTTACTATATCGCTATAATCCTGATGGTGATAGTGATAGTAGTCAACTGGTTGTCCCTGCACAAGAACAAACTGATGTAATATCGGCATATCACGATGGACCAACTGCCGGTCATTATGGAGTAGAAAAACCATACGCTAGAATAACTCAACGTTATTATTGGAAAGGCATGAGGAAGGACATTGAAGCATACATTTGGAACTGTCTGTCATGTCAAAGATACAAACCATCAAACTTATAACCCGCAGGACTACTCCAAACGACTGCAATGAACTAAAGATTTGAAGTTGTCGTGTAACGTTTAGATTTAGTGGTAGGTAGACTAGAAGGTGAGAAAATAAAAAAGAAATTTAGTAGGTAAATGGTATAAAGTCTATATTGTACAAAAAGATCGGCAGAGCCGGGAGTGAGTTTAGAACGATCGAGCACGCGTTAAGTTCCAGCCCGCTATAGAAACACCACTACCCTGTATAGTCAGGCAGCTCGGCAGCGGTCCGGCGGGGTAGGTATGCAGCGCGCTAGTAGATGCCGGACGCGCAGGTAGAAGCAGGACACGTAGATAGGCGCGGCACGTAGGTAGGCTCGGCACGTAGGTAGACTCAGGCACGTAGGTAGGCGTAGGCACGTAGGTAGGCACAGGCGCGTAGGTAGGCGCACTTAGGGTAGGTGCACTACGGTAGGTGCACTGGTAGGTAGTCTGGTACTTGAACCCTGGAATGTCCGTTATGTTCCGTCTTAGTTACGGTCCGGTTATATTCCAGCCGCGACTGCAACATCCCGATTTCCACTTACTCACTACCTAACTAAATGGAAAGCAGTGATCAAGCACTAAATAGCATCGAGATGAGGCAGCCTAGGCAGCGTGACAAATTATAATACAGCTAACGAAATGTTATCTAAATGCAAGTGATGAGGATGGAAGTATTTGCATGATTTACAAAGCAAAGCACTAGTTTAAATGAAGTTAATGAAATTAATAAATAGGTAGACACTATAAGAAATTATTTAAAAGGAAGAATATGGAAAAAAAATTGTAGGGCGTGGCCCTCATGACACGGTCTAAGTGCACCGGTCATGTAAGGTCAAATACCACATGATGATTTTCTAAAAGCGTTATGGCGATACATAGGCCATAATATTCCACAAGGACAGCAACAAAGGCGTGGTCGTAGCATGAAATAAAATAATGAATGCACAATGAAATTAGCAAGTCATTCTACGACACGTCACGTATAACTGTTTCTAAATGCACACAATAAGCAATATTTTGCAACACTCACCCGATCTGGGGTATACACTGACTCTAAATGTAATTTTAAGAGCACAATAGTTTATTTCAGATTAAATTATATTCAATGCAATCGCGAATTAAAAATGTACATAGATCAGTAGTAGTAGTAGACTGTATCGGCTCGCGGCGTCGTGCTAGTGACCGTCTGGCGATTGTCCGCCGGCTCTGCTCGCGTCGCCTCATAGGAGGGATAGTTTGCCGAACCGGTTTCCGTCACCCGTCAACGGCGCACGGCTCGCGGCGCTCGGCTCCGATATAGCAATTCTAGTATACAGGGTTATAGGTAAAACACTAACAACCTCTCAGGACCATATTACTAATATCATAAACTAAAACTTTTGTTCTACGACTTTTAATAATTCTCAGATTTCAGTTCATCAAAATTTTCACACAAAAATTAAAATATTTCAAATGTACGCTCTAAAATTTACGATGTCTATGCGAAGCAAAAGAAAGCGCTAGTTAGGTAAACAGTAGTACAAAAGACAGCGGAGGGGAGCGGGGCTCGGGCGGCCGGGGAGCGTTTGAACTTGACCTATTTACGAGCGGCCGTCAGTCGTTTTTATGCGCCCGCGTCGCCTCATACGTGTCCTTGTAGCGAAATTCTGTGGTGCGAACGTAATTATCTTTAAAGTATGGCGTATCGATATTCAAATGTCGAGTACACGGAAATGGTGCGAATGCTTGTTAGGTGTGATGACAATGTTTCGGAAGCCTGTCACCAATACGCCATACGATTCCCAAACGTCCCTACACCAGCCGAGTAACAATGCTAGCCGCCACACAGCGGTTACGAGATTACGGGCAATTCCGGCATACCATCAGGGATAGTGGTCGAGGCACACAGTACGTGAAGAAGACGATATTTTGTTTTTTTTTTTTATTTGACTTTTCGTAAAAAGGCGGGAAGTCGTAGCGTAGCGAGTTACCAATTCAAAAGTATGACTAGGTACGAGAATAGTGCGCGGGAAGCGTAGGTAGGTAAAGATCTTGCATTCATTCTAAAAGTGCAAACCCTCTACCAAACGAATTTATTGTAATGTGTGATAATCTCGACTCGTCCACACACTCTAAGGTCGACTAATTGCTCGACTGGTCTCTATCGGGCCTTTAGTTGGTGAAGAAATAGTAGGGGCGTGCAAATTTTATCACTATAGCAAAATAGAGTTGAAATGTGTTAGATAGAACAATGAAATTTTGTAGGTTTGTTTTTGGCAAATGTATTGTGTTTTATAAAAAGTCATAGAACAAAAGTTGTAGTTTATGATGTTAGTAATACAGTCCTGCAAGGTTGTTAGTGTTTTACCAATAACCCTGTATAGTATTTTTCAAAATATATTCAAAATATAACGCACAACGTTACAGTCGCTTTTGATTTGTTTGGTCCCTTACCCGCTTCTTCCAAAGGAATGACTTGGATATTAATTATTGAGGATCTCGCTTCTAGATGGGTAGAATTATTTCCCCTGGAACAAGCTACTGCAGCAAATTGTGCAATGACTCTCATTAATGATATATTTCTTCGGTACGGCATGCCTCGCCGGTTACTCAGCGACAATGGCACTCAATTTGTTAGTGCTGTTATGCAGCAAGTAGCCTTTTGTCTCGACATTAAGCATACCTTCACACCGGTTTGCCACCCTAAAGCTAAACCGGTAGAACGTCGAATTCGAGACCTTAAAACTCAACTTGCCATACTTGTTGGAGATGATCATCGAACCTGGCCAGATAAACTCCCAAGTATCCGATTCGTCATGAATACTGCTGTTTGTTCCTCCACTGAACATACTCCGGCCTATCTCACGTTCGGCCGAGAATTAAGGACCCCGGATGACAATATGCATGATCTTCGTGAGATTATTTTGTCAGAATATTTCATCCCTGAAATTACACCCAAGCTCGCTCGACCCTCGCTGAAAATTTGAAAAGAGAATATGTAGACAAAAATAGAAGAAATAGCCCTGAATACAAACCCGGAGATAAAGTTCTTGTTGACTCGCACACTCTTAGTAAGACCGCCCAAGGATTCAGCTCAAAACTTGCTCCACGCCGAGATGGCCCCTATATAATTCTGAAAAGTCACGGACCAAGCTCTTACCATATTGCTGACCCTAATACACCGAATCAAACCGTAGGGCTATATCACTCATCAGCCTTACGCCCATTCCAAGGCACAGCCGAAAGTCCACTGCCTGCACCCGCTCTGCCAATTCGAAAGCGTGGACGACCTCCTAAAAGAGCTGAACCACTAAATTCTGCCGAGGTCTCCGCCACACAACTTCCGAAAACAACTCAAGGACGACCACCAGAATCATATTCAAGCCTGCCTACCTCGTCGAGACGTCTTCGGAGCCAGAGAGGGAGATTGTAACGAGTAGACTACGCGCACGACGTAAATCCGTGAGCCCGCTTCCTTAGTGTGCCACACAAGTTATCGCGCACTGTGCACCTTCACACAGATGCGCCGCGCACGGCTATAAAAACCCGCTCCCGTCGCGGCTAGTCAGTTCGACTCTGCGCGGGCATTGCATCCGACGACTCGGAACAACTCCTTCGCTGATCGAGCGCACTCTCACGCAATACGTCACGCCCTTAGTGTTTTCGTAATACGGAACATTATTGATGTGATTTATTGTTTGTTAGCATCTTTTAGTGTAGTTCTACCGTAGTAGTTTATGGCGCTTCACGCACTTGTTTTTGTGTTCTGATCTTAACTTTAGTAGTTAATATTGTCTTTTCGTTGGCAAAGTAATTTAGTCAATACCCACTACTTGTTATTTTTTTTATACACCGATACACTCAATATGGGTAAAAACTAACTGCAGCCCTACTAAAATTGACATACACCGAAACCGAAGCTCTGTTATAGCACAAAGTCACCCACCCACCAACTAACCCACACATTAACACTATCACTCCCACACAGACACCACACACCACACACTCTCTCACC
Organism: Helicoverpa assulta; assembly: GCA_963856015.1. NCBI lineage: Eukaryota > Metazoa > Arthropoda > Insecta > Lepidoptera > Noctuidae > Helicoverpa > Helicoverpa assulta. The sequence continues at coordinate 8,316,878 of CAWLCW010000027.1, forward strand.
TCACACGTCCACTCCATCACACATACCCTCAAATACACACTAGAATAAAAGCCTGATAACTTTAACTTTGTATTCAATTTAATTTTCTTTATCACCTTAATTTTAGAACTTTAGACTTTAATTTAAACCATAATTTAAGTTCTATTAGTTGATAATTTTATCTATAGTAACTCCAAGATTATGTAACTTAAAATAATAAGGAAACATCGCACTCTGAGCCACAAGACATAAGCAGAGCTTAGTTTGTGGCTCGACGTCAACTACCAGAATATTATGTTACTTTCTTGTCAATAAACGTTATTTTATTTATTTATTCATTAAATTTTTTTCCTGTGAACTTGTGTTTATTGTTTAATATAGGTTACTAGCTGTGTTACTAGTGAGCTATCTGGTGTTTCATTTATTAAGAACCCTAGTTAGAACTTTTAATTATACTTTAATTTAATTGTATTGCCATTCTAGCGGCACCCATTATTACCATATCTTTGCTAATACGTGTATAATGTAGTGGCTGCAATATTGTTTAATTATTATTAACTACAGTCGCGCCCTATAGGTTAATTAAAAAGTTTATTTTAGCTTCCGCTATTTTCCTAAACGGAAATTATAGTAAAAATGATTTTACCTTGGATAGTGGTGCGAGTCGTCATATGATAACAGATGTAAACAAGATGAAAAACGTGTGCAATACACCGAATATCCCGGAGATAACGGCAGCACAGTCAAGTGCTATGCCTGTATTGTGCTCGTTTGAAGAATACCTTGTGTGTACCTAACCTCACTACTAACTTAATTTCGGTCAGACAACTTCACAAATCTGGAAACAAAGTGCAGTTTGGTGTAAACTATGCTCATATTTACAACAAATAAATAAATAAAGTTTATTTCAAGTAATTTTGGCTTACAATTTAATGTCGAGGAGTCTCCATTTAGGCATAGAAATGCCTGTAGTTGAAGGCTCCGCTCAGTCCTATTACATTATTAATACACAAGTATGTAAGTCACAAAAGGGGGAAAAAATATATAAAAATAAAAATTGTTAATTAGTGGTTTTGCTTGTGTTCAGGGTGAGCAGATTATTTTTTAACCAGGTAGCAACGAGAGCTGGCCCTTCTTCAGCACTATTTTTAACATCGTCCCATGTTTTCCCTGAGAAGACAACAGCTGTATCATCGGTATATGAGAATAATTTGGCATTAGTAATCCTCATGTTGCAGAGATCATTTATATAAATTAAAAATAGTGTAGGTCCTAAAACTCTTCCTTGTGGTACGCCGTATGATACATCTGCGTCCTCACCAGCGATTTGACCCAATTTCACTTTTTGTGTTCTTCCAGAGAGATAATCCTTAAGAAGTGCCAGTGGTATTCCACGTATTCCAATAGCTTCAAGTTTGTCAATAAGAATGGGAGTAGAGACGGTGTCAAAGGCTTTTCTTAGGTCTAGAAAAGCAGCCATACATTTATTTCCTTTGTCAAGTTGTTCGGTTACTAAAGCACTTATTGCTATAACCGCATCCTCAGTCGACTTCTTTTCCCTAAATCCAAATTGAAAAGGTGACAAAATATTAAATCTACTTAAATACTTTAAAAGGCGAGTGTTCATCAATTTTTCAATAATTTTAGATATTGCGGTTAAAACAGAAATAGGTCGATAATTGTTAACAACGTCTCTACCACCACCCTTATACACAGGTGTAATAATAGATTTTTTTAAAACAATAGATAATAAAACATAGATTGAACATAGATTCCCGTTCGTGGTCGCCTAGTGGGTAAAGGACCAACCTCTCAAGTATGAGGGCGCGGGTTCGATCCCAGGTCAGGCAAGTACCAATGCAACTTTTCTAAGTTTGTATGTACTTTCTAAGTATATCTTAGACAACATTGGCTGTGTTTCGGATGGCACGTTAAACTGTAGGTCCCGGCTGTCAATGAACATCCTTGGCAGTCGTTACGGGTAGTCAGAAGCCAGTAAGTCTGACACCAGTGTAACCAAGGGGTATCGGGTTGCCCGGGTAACTGGGTTGAGGAGGTCAGATAGGCAGTCGCTTCTTGTAAAGCACTGGTACTCAGCTGAATCCGGTTAGACTGGAAGCCGACCCCAACATGATTGGGAAAAGGCTCGGAGGAGGGGGGGATTGAACATAGATTCATTCTTAGCAAGTTTTAGGAAACAACGACGGAAGCTTTATTTTTTAATAATCTACTTATTCTTCCATCGGAAACCGCATAAGTATTTTTAAAAAAAGCTTTTACACACTAATACCTCTTTCCCATCACAATCAGGAAGGTAGTAGTGCCTTGTGTTTTATCGTTCAGTCAGTTCGCGATCGTTGCAAAATTGGCGGGAACAAACCCGGAGCGACACGCGTCCTCACCTACAAGCACCTGGCGATGTATTAGCTTCACCCCGCCCCTTGATTTCGGTACAGGATCGTTACGTAGCCGGTGTCCCCCCGCCCCGTGTATTAGTGTGAGATAACGTCATTTTAGTCCAATAATGACGTACAATACATTTTTGATTAGTTTTGTAGGTGCCGCTATAGGCTTCTACGTACGTTAAATCAAAATATGACTATCTCAAAAATGAAGCAATAATGCCGTTAAATATCGTTATTATACATATTTATTTTCAAATTTTTGTACACATACATAATAAAGAAAGATCGTTAGTCAAGTTTAAGTCTACATTTTCAATTAACGACGTCATAGTTCAAAAAAGCGAACTCCTTTATTTAAAAAAAACCTATAAAACAGTTACAGTACCTTGACTGATTTGTAGTGTACAAAAAACTGCTAATGGCAACTAAGACAAGTAACCATATAGACTTTTGTGATAAAAATACGTGTTAATGAACCTTAGCGGCTTTATAGACTCAGAGAGTTACTTAATGTAATTTTTGCTTATTTCACACGTCTAAGTCTACGGTTAGTTAGTTAGTACGGTCTAGTTGCTTGATGTGGTGTCGGTACGGTATCCATGTTTCCGTTGAGTAGAGTATACAAGGCAACACAACTACCATATACACAGAGACCTTTGTGGATATCTTTAGGTCATGGGAGCTGAAGACCTTCTTGTCGAATTTGCCGAAAGCAGCGGCTGCAGCACCAATTCTGCTATTGATTTCGGCGTCAAGGTCGCACTTTGATGTTATTATGCTCCCCAAATATCGAAATTTATCAACCTGCTTCAGCACATCTTCACCAAGCATAATGGTCAGTTCTTGACGTCCGTGATTGTCTAAAGACATCACTTCTGTCTTTTTGATGCTGATTTTTAGACCAAATGTACAGCACTGCTTGTGAAAGTTCGTGACTAGCTGTTGCAGGACTTCAGGGGATTCAGCCACGAAACAGAGGTCATCTGCATACATAATGTCCTGTATATGTGCGTAGGATACCTTTGTGGTCGCCTTGAGTCTATTCAGATTGAAAAGTTTGCCGTCAGTCCGATAACGAATACGAACTCCTTCAGGAGAAGAAGTCAATACTTCCCGGACTACAACTGCGAAATATAATGCAAACAATGTGGGAGCCAGGACACAACCTTGCTTCACTCCACAGGTGACGGAGAAGAAGCTCGATTGGTCATCTTCAACCGCTACACAACATTGCATGTCATCGTGCAGGAGTCGCAGGAGCCTTATGAACTTCTCTGTACACCCCAACTTTCTCAGTACCTTCCAGAGGGCCTCGCGAGGGACGCAGTCAAAGGCTTTTTCCAGATCAATAAAGCAGAGATACAAGTGCTGTCCCTGCTCTCTACTTTTTTCCTGGAGTTGACGGACTGCGAATATTGCCTCACAAGTTCCTCTGTCTGGTCTGAAACCAAATTGAGTTTCCGGCAGAATCTTTTCAGAGAGGTTCCTGAGGCGGTTCAGAAGTACTCTGGCGAAGACTTTTCCAGAGACAGAGAGCAGTGAAATACCGCGGTAAGAACCACATTCCGACCGGTCGCCTTTGTTCTTATAGAGAGCCCTGACGCGTGATAACTTAAAAGTTTCAGGAACTTGTTCTTTCTCCCACATAAGCACAAACATTTCCCAGACGCGCGAATGCAGTTCCTCGCCGCCGTACTTCAGAAGTTCACCTGGTATAACGTCTAGGCCAACCGCACGCTGATTTTGCTGTTGTTTGATGGCACAAAGCACCTCATGTTTAGACAAGGCATCATCCAATTCTTCTGCTATTTGAAGTTGAGGCAAACTGTCTATGTAGTGTAGATCGGCTGTTCGATCTACATTAAGTAGCTTATTGAAGTGTTCTGCCCAACGATCTAACACTTCATTTTTGCTTTTCAGCAGACTTTTACTATCCAGTGACTTCAGTGGTACCTTTATGAAGTTGGTGGTACCCAGGAGATTGCGAATTTCGCTATAGAAATCACCGAGCTGATTACTATCAGCAAGCCACTGGACGTATTGAGCCTTGTCTTGCCACCATTTATCTTTAGTGTGTCTCGTGAGTTTACGCAACTCACGGTCACTCTCTCTTATAAGTGCGCTGTTATTACTGCGCTTGAGAAGTTCTCGGTGTTTGGCAATAGCTTTAGAAAGAACTTCGTCGTTCTCATCAAACCAGTCTTGCTTGCGTTTATTTTTTAGACCTATGGTGTTAATGGCTACGTCAAGAATGGACGACGATAAAGCGTTCCAGTCTGCATATATTGATGAGAGTGTATATCACATGCCAGCGTTTCAGCGTATTTGCTTCGGGGTCCCGGATGTTTGAGTTTCTCAATGTTTATGTTCTGAGGCTTTTTCCTGCTAGCCCTGAATGGTCGCCGAAGGCAAAGACGCAGTTTGGTGACAATTAGTCTATGGTCCGTCCAGCAATGAGCACCACGCATAACACGAGTGACTAGGACCTGAGAGATGTCTCACTGCCTCGTGATGGCATAGTCAATGAGGTGCCAGTGCTTAGATCGTGGATGCATCCACGTAGTTTTGTGCTTAGCAGCAAGGCGAAACATGGTGTTTGTGATTGCAGGTTGGAATTGAGCACATAAACTAAGCAGCAACTGGCCATTAGAGTTGATGTTGCCTACCCCATGTCTACCCAAAACTTTAGGCCACGCTTCATAATCTCGACCAACTCTAGCATTGAAGTCCCCTAACAAGAGAATCTTTTCTCTGTTCGGTATTTTATGGAGACATTGTGTAAGTTCTTCATAAAATTTATCCTTGATGTCGTCAGAACTACCTAGCGTCGGTGCATAGACACTGATAACATTAAGGAAATTGTCACCATCTAAGTGAAGGCGCAACGTGGTTATACGGTCCGAGATGTGGATTGGACATTCTTGAAGTGTCTTCACAAGATTATTCTTGATCACAAAACCAACTCCCGACCTTCTTGGTTCTGTTGCAGCAGTGCCCTTCCAGTAGAAAGTGTAGCCACCGCCATGCTCGACTAGCTCGCCCTCATCGGCAAGGTGGGTTTCGCTTACAGCAGCTATATCAATGTTGTAGCGGCGGAGTTCTCGAGCAACTATGGCCGTTTTTCGTTCTGGGCAGGCGTTTGTCTCGCGGTCGAGAAGGGTGCGAACATTCCATGCACCAAAAGTCAGTAAAGGTGTTTTAAGTTTATTACTATTGCGTCGACCACGAATAAAAAGATGCGGAAGCAGCCGTGGTTACTGCTATCCAAAGAGTGTTTGGGGTGAGCATTTTTTTTGGGCACCTTTTCTAGCCCCCTCCCAGGTTGAGCAAGGAAAGCAGTGCTCCCCTAAAAAGGGCTGCTTTGTCGCTCTGGGTGCTGCCGGATTCCCTCTGTCCCCCCAGCTCAAAGAGAAAACGACCACGGCATGTACTCACACCCCCAGAGCCGCTAGTGTGCAGGTCTCAGACAAAGCTCAGGTTGCATCAGCCCGAACCTCTCTACCTCAACCTATCGCCACTAGTCTTCGCCAAATCGGGGTCCATTATACGGAAGCAGTCAGATGCGCAGGATATGTTATAGTGCTCAAACATACGCGCAAACGCAAGAGCACTCTCTCGTCTAACATCCCTTTATCCGATGGAACGGTGAACCGCTACGATCGGAGAGATGTTAGATGCAGCAGTTTGACATACGATAACACGATCCCTATCGCTGCCTCTAGGCCTTCCTGCGATGCCTCGGTGTCTTGCCACCAGTGGTGGTCTGCTATTTAGCCAAGACACAATTTCGGGGGATTTCCGATAAGGCTTGGGAGATGTTGTTACCAAGCGCCGGCGCCGGCGGTGACCGCCGCGCTACTGACGGCGCTCGCCGCCGTGCTCGACACTGTGCACGACACTGTGGCGCCCTCCAGCGGACACGCCAGGTACTGTGGAGAGCCTGCTCTCGCACACGTCCGGCGCCGGCGGTGACCGCCGCGCTACATCAAACGTCGCGAACGTCAAAAATATAACTAAGTTTGATTCTAATTCTTCTTCTTTAGTGTTAATAGTTTATTTTCCTCCATGGACGACTTCGAAAACTTTTCCTTTCTTTCTTTCTCCTTCTCTTCCTTTTCTAGAAACAGTAGCCTTTCCGATTAGAGTATCGGCTACACGATCGCGAACATTGTGAAGCGGTAACAAGGGTCTGCTATTTTGTTGTTCACGAGCAATCGAACTACAAAATCGCAAACTTCACTGTTGAGAACAGTTTTCGGCATTTTGCAAAATCGAAAATCAACAAACAGGTAACAGAAAATCAACAAATAACACAAAATAACAGCGAAAACCGAAACAAAACTCAGCTTACAAAGAAAGACATGGCGCATACAAGGCGTTAGAGTACTCGTATATGACGATGTGATGTCTCTAAGTGTGTAATTGTAGTCTTTGATGTGATGCCGTGTGACAAGAAGACAAAACAGACTGACAAGACATGACATGACTAAATTAAAAAAATACGGTAGGCCATTATGTTTTTTTTTTTTAATTAAAAAGAATTCTAAACTCTTGAAATTATGCAATTTGAATAAAAATTAAAGTATAGAAAAATAAAATATAATAAGGCTGTTACTTTTTTATCTAGTGTTTTACGTCCATCAAAGCGCATATTTTTTTTCAAAATAAATAAATATTGCTTATTATGTTGATTGACCTGGCTGAAAGACATGGCATTTGCTTAAAATACAGTATTTTATCGACATTGTTTCGCATCACTAATACAACTGTCAGTTGAAACGTCATATCATTTCGGCATGCGAACTATAGGTATTTCCCGTGGTTTCGCCCGCATCCAGGGGCTATTTCTTCTCGGAACCGGACAAAGTAGTAGCTTTCCAACAAATACGGAATTTTAAAAGTAGTTCAGTACTTTCGTAGTTTTGAGATATTCGAAAACCATCAAAAATGTTATTTTGTCTACAGAAGTATGCGTACCTTGACAAATTTTTGGATCCCATTTTTTTTCTTTTGGACACACTGAAAAAAAAAATGAACAGACTTGTAGTTTTTATTTCGACTATATGCATGCGTGTTGGTGAGCGCAGCGTGGGAATTTTTTAGCTTCCAAGATGTTGCTGCTCAACTCCGAGCAAGGGATTTATTTTACTGAGTGTTGTTTGGTGTTTATACCGCCACCAGCTCATCCGGTTTTGAGGATGATGCACCCCGGGCAGGAAAGGGGGACAGTAAGGGCTGGCCATAGTACTGTTCGACGAGGCGGGCAAAATTTTTGAGAGCATCATCGCCTCGTTAACCACTTGTGCAGAAAGGGGTCGGACAACAAACAATTTAGTTTTCGTTGGGGGCGTTCCACGTAGACGCCATCATGCGCGTGATAGGTGATGATCGGTGGAGGAGACGGTGTCCGGAAGTGGGGTGGTGCTGGCGGTGTCTTTAGACATATCCAACGCATTCAACACCGTTCCCTGGAATTGTATTCGAAAGGCTCTCAAATGGCATCGCGTGCCTCCCTGCCTCCGTCGTACGGTAGGGGTTTATCTGGAGGGTAGATGCGTCACCTATAGGGGACATTACGGTGCCGGTACGGTGCCGGCACCTCATGTCGTGTGATGTTCCGCCGTGTGGGGCCGCTCTTGTTACGGCTTTTTTTATTGATGTCAAAAATCATCAAATGACCCCCTCCCGCTGTGGGTTAGCAACGGTGAGGGTGTGTCAGACTTTTACTGAATAAAAATCCATCTTTGTCCTTCTTAGGACTTTTATGTACCAGTGCTGCGGTAACTCTTTCGAACAATCCCGCATCGCCGGCAGGCGTTGGCTCTGCTGGGCCCCGCTGGGGTTTGACCCATGCCTGCGGTGGCCGGGATTCATCTCGCGACACCCGGTGCCCGTGGTGTCTACGTGGTGGACGAGAAGAGGTGCGAACTCTCAGTCGCTCCGCCGTCTCCTTCTCGAGCATGACTGCTTCGTAGAAGGAGGCGGCGGCATCCCATTCCTTCTCGCCCTAAACCATGGCCTGAACCAGGGCCGGACGCCAAAGGTCGCCGCTGCTAATTGCCTCGACGAGGACACGGCGGTGCCCTCCCACGCAGTGCGCACCTAGACTGTGAGGTCCACCGTGACCTAAGGGCTGTCCATTGAGCGCCCCCTACGGAAACTAAATTAGTAATCCGTAAGGTCGAGCTTTATCCTCCCAAGGTGCTCGACGAGGCGGTTTGCGACGACTTGCTCAGAGAACCTGCCGACCTCGTCGAGCAGCACGATGGGCCGGTATGTGGACGGCGAGTCCGCAGGGCGCCCCGGCTTCCAACGAAGTGGGAACTGGCCCCTCTCCAAATATACGAAGTCGTGGTCACCTAATTAAAGACACTGTTGGAATCTTAACTTAGCGGGGCATTTCATATGTATTTCTTTTCTCAGATTGCTTTAATATATTTAAGAGGGAATTGTGAAAGGACAATGTCCAAATTGGCCCTGTGTAGTAAAGAGTATCAGAATATACGATAATTAATCGCCTATTTTATTATGTAAGGTGCAAATACTCCTGTATCACGGACTAGCTGTATTCCAAAATAAACTTTTAATAGAATTTAACGCGACTAATAAAATTAGATCACCATCTTCGCCTAATGTCATGTCATGTCAGAAGTCCAATAGGGATGTCCAATCAATTATAATCTATTGATTGAATTATTAATCGATCGATTGTGTTTTCTTTTCTAGTGCTTTCTTTTAAACCTAATAAGAATACTTTATGAATGCAGTCATACTCCAATTTAAATAGATAGTCCGGGCAGCCCGCCGGGCTGCGCGGCGCGCGTGTGAACGTAGCATTATATTCGTTGTTATGGTTAGATTATAACCTCAAAATCTGATACTTTTTTTGAAATATATCTTTTTTGCAGCTATAGGCTGACCGTTTAACTCGCGTATCGCCTGCGCGGTAAGAAGGGAGCGAGGGGAGATGTTAGCGGGTGGGTGAAAGGGGTGCGCGGAGCAGACAGCTTACGTCAAGTGCAACAGTGCGCTGGCTGTGCTTGCAGCGCGCGGTTGTCATTTTTGTTACGGACGCTTGGACATAAACGCACAAGGTATACGACTTGCCAAGATAAATCTCAAGATGAATCGCTCTTGCAGTTTTGCGAATAAAATTAACAAGCAAGCTAAACAATTAGCATACAATGTATATTCCTATTTTAAAGCCAGAAAACAAGATCATAATTCTACAGAGTATTTTGAAGACGTAAACCTAAACAAACTTGTTGCTAAAGCTACAGGACTCTCGGTGACTACCATATGTAAAATAATAAAAGAAGGAAATGAACTAAAAGATGAACAAAATAATGTAAATTTTAAATCACCAAAAAAAAATACACAGATCCGAAAGAAAAAAATTGAAGTTGACAGTTTTACAGAGGGCGTTGTTAGAAGAAAAATAACTCAATTTTATACGGTTTATAAGAAGGTTCCTACATTAAAAACTTTGAATGCGAAACTCAGAGAAGAAGGAATTTTAAATTGGCCGAGAATATTTGAGAACATTGATTCATAAACTTGGCTTTCGATTTAAGAAATGTCAATCAAAAAGAAAATTACTGATTGAACAACCAAACATCGTATCGTGGCGGTGGCGTTATCTTAATGCGATAAAGAAGCACAGAAGAGATCAAAGAAACATTGTTTACCTCGATGAAACATATGTCAATTCGTCATTAAATGTACCGGCGTGTTGGCAATCCAATGAAGAACGAGGGGTGCTGTCGCATATTGGCAAAGGGCCACGTTTAATTATCGTACATGCTGGTGGAAAAGCCGGATTTATCGATGGAGCTCTTTTAATTTTTAAATCCAAAAGCAAAACCGGAGATTATCACAGCGATATGAATTTTGTAAACTTCAGCAAATGGACTAGAGAAAAGCTGTTGCCAAATTTACCGCCAAGATCAGTTATTGTTATGGATAATGCCGCATACCACTCGGTACAAGAGGACAAAAAGCCTACAATGACATCCACAAAAGCCGTCATGCAGACCTGGCTGCAAAGACACAATGTCGAATTTGATACGTCTTTAAGAAAATGTGATTTATTGAATTTAATTAAACAATACGCGACAGAAAATATTTATAAAATAGATGAAATTTTAAAGGCGGCAGGTCATGAAGTCTTACGACTGCCCCCATATCACCCAGACTTGAACCCAATCGAATTGGTTTGCGGGGATATCAAAGGACAGCTCGCAAAAATTGAAATTGATTCTAATTTAGACAAAAAGAAAAATACACTAGAACAGTTATTTGCCGAATACTCTGTAGAAAAATGGGTTAATTCCGATAAACATGTACAAACTATTGAAAATGAATATTGTCTGCACGATCGTATCGTTGATGAAGAGATGGACCGATTTATTATTAATTTGCAAGATTCTGACTCCTCAAGCTACACAGACAGTGATGATAATTCAAGCGATATGGATATTAGTGATGAATAGTCCTATATAACTTTTATCCGTGGTTCAATATTTCTTAAACGGAGTTAATTATTTTTTTTTTATCATTTTGTACCTAAAAAGCTATTAATAAAATATTTGTAAAACTTAAAAATAAATACTTAAAAAAAAGGATACCAACAATGTCTATCTCGAGATAAATCTTTGGATTATTGACTCCGTGTCTAGCGTTACCCGCCCCCGCCCCCTTCTTACCGCGCAGGCGATACGCGAGTTAAATGGTCGGCCTATAGTCCGCTATAAATACAAGATCTTCTAGGAATCTACTAATGATAGAGAATACAATACATAATTATCCGATGCTCTTGGCTCCAGGGCCAACTATGTATGGACGCAGAGCAATGTCCTTTCAAAACTAATGACTATCTTCAATAATCCCCTCACCTAGTTTTTTTTCGCTTTATCCGATTCTCGGGCGGTTTGATCCATAACGAGAGCTGGTCATCTCCAAAGACACTCCATTTGCTCAGAGGAAGAAATATAAATGTATATATCTATAATCTATATTTATAAAAACCGGCCAAGTGCGAGTCGGGCTCGCGCACCGAGGGTTCCGTACAAATCCTGTATAGATAAAAAGTGACTCTCGCGCAAACCGTTGAGTTTAGAACAATCACAGTATTCACAGTTATGGAAATTTCGTGTACAGGTCACAATTACAGTTCTTATTGTTAAAATACTTTTCAAAAAGAAGGAAGATCTCAATTCGGATGACCAGGACCTCATGAGGATCTGGAAACCTCGAGAAATCGAGGGCAACTCTCGAATATTGTAGGCACGCATCAAGTCAAAACCAGACATGCGGGTGTATTTTTGAGGGAATTGCGAAACAGTGAAGTTTTGGAGCTGATTTGAATATGGAGACCAAAGAGTATCGAGGGAACTCCTGAACAGTATGCTGCAACTACCACGTGTTTCCTTATAAAGAAATAATTACTCGTATCTATCCCATTTGGTCGTTTAAATTCACTATTGAAGTGGGGAAAATATTTGATGTTTAAACATGATTTTCTCCAGATTCCCATGGCTCACGTTGATGCGACCAACGCCATAGTACATCAGAGCCTTATATCATTATACTATGCTATATTTCGTTCGTGTCCGCCGTGGGTATGGTTTCCATACTAAGGTGCCCAATGACCTTTGAATGATTTAGATTTTTTCACAGTTTAGAGGCTATTAGATTTAAGAAGTGTTTGATATGAATTTCAACTTTAATATCTCTACGCGTTCATGTGCAAAAAAAGGGAAGTAGTAAGTTTATAAATAATAAAAAAATATTTTATGTTATGTAAGCAAAAATAATATTTTATGTAACTTCAAATTTCAAATTTATCATTTTCGCAATTTTTCCTTTATCTGTACTATGTAACGTTGCTTCGTGCCGAATTTCAATATTCTGAGTTCACGGGAAGTACCTTGTAGGTTTTGATTCCCTAGCGTGTGACTGAAATTCGTCTAAGGTGTCGGTATAACTACTGTATCTTTTGATCACGTTAACTTAGAAGTTGGATTTTTTCACTACTGAAAGAGACAATAGACCTTGGTATTTGGTATAAATTTCAATTTGATACCTTTATTCGTTCGTGAGAAAAAAGGTAGTAAGTTTCATTTTATTAAAATATTTTTATTATATTATATAACTAAAAAAAATTGATTTTCGCAATTTTTCCTATATTTGCATTATATGACAATGCTTCATGCCAAATTTCAAGATTGTGAGTTTACGGGAAGTATCCTGTAGGTTTTGATTCCTTTGCGAGTGTCGAAAATTTGTTGAAAATATCGACATAATCGGCTGTATCTTTTGATTGGCTTGGCTTAGAAGTTTGATATTTTCACAGCTTAAAGGGACATCAGACTTGAGTATTTCATGTGAATTTCAGCTTAATACGTCTACGCGTTCTTGAGATAAAGGGTCTTGACAGACAGACAGACAGACAGACGGACAACAAAGTGATCCTATAAGGGTTCCGTTTTTTCCTTTTGAGGTACGGAACCCTAAAAATGAAACCCGATTTCCGTAGTCACGACATAACATGAAAACGGCTTGACCGATTTGGCTGGAAATTAGAGGGGAGGTAACTTAGACCCGGGAGAAGGTTTTAGGATAGTTTTTGTCACCATCCGGATAATAAAGATAATCGAAAAGGGAAGTTTCTTCCATGCTTAATTAAAATCTGTGTATTAGTTATCGATGTTCCATCCATGGTATTTTTCGCCTATTAGCAGTTTTTGTTGCATTGGATTTGCAATAGGCCAAACCAAAACCGTCATAAGTTGCCCGATCAAAGAGTTTATTTTTACTACTCCTGTAGTGTTTTTCAGAACGTTTCTAATTTGGAAAATCCTAATGACCGGTAAATTATGCTTATAAAAATATGCTTGTTTCTGAAATATTGTACTTGAATTCGTCTATTTTTGATAATACCTTTCTGAAGGGTCTTAGACTAAACAGTGGTGAGCAGCCCCCCACTATAACATTTTCGCCTCCTACGTTTGAGAACTTTCTTCGTGTACTTTGGTTCCATCACATGTTGTGGAGGTGACTAAAATCAATTTATTAGGGTTCCGTACCTCAAAAGGAAAAATCGGAACCCTTATAGGATCACTTTGTTGTCCGTCTGTCTGTCTGTCTGTCTGTCAAGACCCTTTATCTCAAGAACGCGTGGACATATCAAGTTGAAATTTACATGAAATACTCAAGTCTATTGTCCCTTTTAGCTGTGAAAATATCAAACTTCTAAGGCAAGCCAATCAAAAGATACAGCCGATCATGTCGATATTTTCAAAAATTTTCGGCACTCGCAAAGGAATCAAAACCTACAGGATGCTTCCCGTAAACTCAGAGTCTTGAAATTTGGCATGAAGCATTGTCATATAATGCATATATAGGAAAAAAATTGAAAATTTCATTTTTTTAGTTATATAATATAAAAAAAATATTTTAATAAAATGAAACTTACTACCTTATTTCTCACGAACGAATAAAGGTATCAAATTGAAATTTATACCAAATACCTAGGTCTATTGTCCCTTAAGGCAGTAAAAAAATCAAACTTCTAAGTTAACGCGATCAAAAGATACAGCAGTTATACCGACACCTTAGACGAATTTCCGTCACACGCTAGGGAATCAAAATCTACAAGGTACTTCCCGTGAACTCAGAATCTTGAAATTCGGCACGAAGCAACGTTATATGGTACAGATAAAGGAAAAATTGCGAAAATGATAAATTTGAAGTTACATAAAATATTAAAATATTATTTTTGCTTACATAACATAAAATATTTTTTAATAATTATAAACTTAGGTACTACCTACCCTTTTTCACATGAACGCGTAGAGATATTAAAGTTGAAATTCATATCAAACACTTCTTAATATAATCGCCTCTAAACTGTAAAAAATTTTAAATCATTCAAAGGTCATTGGGCACCTTATGGGTCATTGGATACGAACGAAATATAGCACAGTATAATGATAAAGGCTCTGATTTACTATGGCATTAGTCGCATCAATGTGAACCATGGGAATCTAGAGAAAATCAGGTGTAAACATCAAATATTTTCCTTATTTCAATGGGGAATTTAACGGCCAAGTTTGACGGATTTGAGAAATCATTTCTTTGTAGTGAAAGAGTATACTCGCCGTTTATTTCCATTGTCATCAGGTCAGGATCTGATGATGGAAATCCTGAGAAATCGAGGGCAACTATCAGAAATTGTAGGCATGATAGATAGAATATAGATAGAATATTCTTTATTGTACACTAATAACACACAGAAGGACATAACAAACAAGTAATAAACGAGTACAATAGGCGGCCTTATCACTAAATGTGATCTCTTCCAGACAACCTTTGGATGGAGTCGATCTGTAAAGAAATACATTACGGGTAGTATACTTAGCGTACAAAAATTATTATTTTATTATTTATAAAGAAATCAAATAAACAATACATACACATATATAAAGAAAGTAATACAAGACAAAAATAGAAATACATAAGAAGGAGAAGCAGCATTACAGAGCCAGGTAATGATTCTTCACCATACTCTTGAAGACAGCAAGAGACTGTGCGCGCCTGATAGTCACCGGCAGTGCATTCCACAGACGAGTTGCCTGAACAACAAATGATTTGTCATAAAAAGACGTGGAATGCATGATCTTCAGTTTTAAGTTCTCTGATGACCTTAGAGACCGTGAGTGGGTGTCACATACGAACTCAAAGCGTTCTTTAAGATAAAAAGGTGTTGTAGGGTGGAAGAGAATACAATAGAGCAAAGAAAGAATATGAGAATTCCGACGAAGTCGTATAGGAAGCCACTTGAGTTTAGTGCGAAATTCTGATACATGATCATACTTGCGCAAACCAAATATGAATCTTATACAAACATTTTGAAGTCGCTCAAGTTTATCTAGTTGGTCCACTCTGAGGTCAAGATAGCTGGCATCGGCATAGTCAAGGATAGGAAGTAAGAGAGATTGTGCAAGCGCAATTTTCGTGGCAGTGGGTAGAAAGTTCTGCAGCCGTCTCAGTGATCCTGCAGAAGCAAATAACCGCCTACTGGTTTCCTGCATCTGTGAATCCCAAGACATACTGCAGTCCATGTATATCCCCAAGTTCTTAACCTTTTTACTGAAGGGTATTTGGACGCCATCAAAAATGACTTGCGGGAGACGAAACCAGTCGATTCTTGACACCATCCGTGAACTACCGATAACAATGAGCTGGGTTTTTAATGGATTTACGCTTAGTCCATAACTCCTACTCCACTGAGCTATTTCACTAAGATCTTTATTTACTGTCTCAATAGCTTCTGTTAATTGATCTAGTGGAGCCTGTGAATAAATCTGAAGATCATCTGCATAAAGGTGATAGGAAGAAAGTAGTTTATAAGAAATTGAATTAATGAATATAGCGAAGAGTAATGGGGACAGCACGCCACCCTGCGGCACACCAGCAGTCGTTTCACACCATGAAGAATATTTATCTTCAATACGAATACGTTGCCGGCGCCCGTACAGGTAACTATGAAACCAATCAATGACCGTTGGAGATATGTTAAGAGAGCGAAGAATGGCAAGCAAAATATCAAAGTCAACGGCATGCATAGGATTAAAACTTGATTCTCAGATGTGTGTCTGGTGATACTATCAAACAGTGAAGGTTTAGAGCTTACCTGATGATGGAGACGTGAGAAAGTCGAGAGAACTCTTCAACGGTATGTTTTAGTTACGTCGTGTTTGGGCTTATATTATTCGTATTGACGAGAACTTTTCACAAAAGTTAAAAATAAAAACTTTTTACAAAAAAAAAAACAACTTCTAAAAACAACAAGAAAACTGTTTATATGCATCGGTCTAGATCTCGGTGGTTAAATAAATATAAATGCATCCTCTAAACACCGACTTCTAGACCGATGCACCTAACATCTTTTGTTTTCTTGTTGCTTTTTTATATGTTTAAAGTTGGATTTGTTTGTAAAATGCTACAAAATAAAATAAAGCCGACTTTATAAAACAAAGAAAGGGACAGAATGACACTTTTGTCAAGGCTCTAGAAACGTAAAGCCAGCAGCCCCGAATCCTACTCTCTAGCAGTCGTTGTTACAATTCGTCAGGCAGTTTCGAAAAAAACCTGAAATTGGGGCTCGTTAAGTGATTAATCCCTCAAAAATAAAAGATCCCATTCGAAGTGAATTCTCATCACCTAAAATAAAATAAGCTCCAACACAACGTTACGTTATGAATTGTAAAGGAGTTCCCATAACTATATCTGATCTTTGCTATCGATCCCAAAATGGCAGTCAAACCTATCTATGTGGAAAGTTTTCCCAAACCAATAAAATAAGCCCAAACATGTGGTAGTTGCAACATACCGTTCAGGAGTTCCCTCGACTCTCTGTAGTCTTCATAATCAAATCAGCTCCAAACCTTCACTGTTTACCAGTACCCTCAAAAATACACTCACATGTCTGGTTTCGACTCGATGCGTACCTACAATATACAAGAGTTGCCCTCGATTTCTCAGGGTTTCCAGATCCTCATCAGATCCTGGTCATCCGAATTGGCATCTTCCTTCTTTATGAAAAGTCTTTAACAATAAAAACTAGCATTGCATCCTGTACAATCCTCTGAAACTGCTTGTCTTTCATATTTTTCAAACGATCCTGGACATTCGTCTCCATGGAATTTTAATAAAATATTTATATTAAAAGAAACGTCATACCATTCTCTACGATTTAAAACTACTTTGATTCATGTCCGCCACTTTTTACAAACCGGGTCAGATATGACCTTTAAGACATAATTAGTTATTTTCAATCAGATTTCTGAATGATGACTATAAAATGTTGTATATAAATAACTTTAATAAAATAACTTTTACAAGGTACTGGCCTACTATTTTAGTTATATTATAAAATAAAAGATATTAACTATTTTGACTCTCACGAAATTACCATAACTATGATTGTTCTAAACTGAACGGTTGGCGCGAGACTCACTTTTTATCTATACAGGATTTGTACGGAACCCTTCGAGTCCGACTCGCACTTGGCCGCCGCATTATTTTAAGATTATTTTCGTTTTAAATTGGCGGAATCATATAAAATTTATATTTTAGTTATTTAAGTGGAAACCAAAAAAAAGGTAATATTCATATAATAAAATTGTTTTAATTATTCTCTGTTACAAAGTTACAATCTGTATTTCTATGCAATAAAGTAAGTACATTGAATTGAATGTGCGTACAGAATATTAATCAGACTCCGATTCGCTTGAGGAGGTGGTGTCTCATCATCATCTTCGCCTACATGTATAATTATATTATTATCAATAACAGAATCAATCCTGATATCTCGGTCAAAATGTTGAAAAATCAGGTTTTTAGTCTTCCCAACAACCTTTGCCCAGTCATCTCTTGTAACTTCCCCGCAGGCTTCTTTTAATAGGGTCATCATCTTTTTCGTCCTGAATGGCGGGGAAGTATTGTGGCGGGCGGCGTAACCTTTTATTTGAGCCCAGATTAGCCCGATCGCGTTATATTGGCAATGATACGGTGGAATTCTTAGAACGCGATGACCGTACTCCAGAGCCAGTTCATCGATTTGGCGGCCCATAACGCCATTGGGGTTACCATTTTCAACCTAAATATAATAAAAATGCTATTTTCTATCGCGCGTTCGGTTTGGTCATAGTTTTATTTTTATATTTCATAAAAGTTATTTATATTCCTTTATTTTTAAATTCTTAAAAAGAAAAACAAAACGTATTATTAAGTAAGTAAGTATAACTGTATAAGAACAGATTACGATATTTGCCTGTTATTTTTAGCACAGCACTACAAAATATAAAGCGCTGACATAACCTTGTAATAGCGCAGTATACATTTAGAAAAATATTGTTTACCAAGTTATTTGACACTCAGTTTGGCACAAAATTATAACATTCATTGATTATTGATATAATAATGTTGTTTTAATGCTCATCAATTGTTAAAACGGTAAACAACCAGCAAAAATATTTTTATCGTAACTGCAACGCCATTACAAAGTTACGTCGTCAGTTCAATCGCGACGTGTCAGGAACGCATACTCTGAACGGTCGAACTAGGCTATTTAAAATAAAGTTTTGTCATGCGGATTCATTCATACCACTTGAACTGTAATCAGGACATGGTAATAAAGTTATTATTAAAGAAGCCTTGTTAATAGCACTAAAAGTCAAGGTTTGAGAACAACTGAAAACCGACGCCAAGGAAAACTTGTCCGCAAACAGACTTTACAGTGCTGTTATAATGGCGTCCACGGCCGATTTCGGCCATAGCGGCTGTTCTCATTTTAAGGAGATCAGCCAGCTGCGCAGGACATATTATAGAGCACGAGCATTTGCGCTGACACAGGTGCACTCCCTATTTATTCCTTCCCTCTCATAACCCGATGAAACGGCAATCTGACACGACCGGAGAGAGATCAGGCGCAGGACCGACATTTACGTGCTCTCCGATGCACGGGTGAATGAATCACCAACTTTCAGACTACGGGCTGCTTTGTGAAAGTTTGAGAAAACCCACAAAGCGATTTCGACCCGACCCGGGAATCGAACCCGAGACCTCGAGCACAGCAGCCGCGCTTGCGATCAACGAAGCAGTCATATAGTGGTGTTATAAGGGATTAGAGAACCGTTCATATTATTCGGTTCGGTTTTTTCCGGAGTCATCTGATGCTAAAAGGACGAAAATTGTGTCTGCAGAACTTTAAGATGACAGCAGGATCGGGAAAACCTGTAGTGCGTGTGTAACAGAAGATGTTACTTTTGGAAAAGCACCGCGTGTCCATACTGTACTTAGCGTTTTATATCAAATGAAAGTTAATCTGAACAAGTATTGAAAAATGATTTTTTATCTGATAAAACAAAGAGATTTGATGACTTCTAAAAAAATCAATTGATTTTACTCACCTCCAAAACATGTGATGGAACCAAAGTACATCAAGACAGTTCTCAAACTTAGGTGGCTAAAATGTTACAGTGTGGGGCTGCTCGCCACTGTTTTAAAACCCTTCAGAGAGGTATTATTAAAAATAGGCTAATTCGAGTACTATAATATTTCAGAAACAAGCATATTGTTAGAAGCTAAGCATAATTTCCAAACTAGAAAGGACTTTCCAAATTAGAAAAATTCCGAAAAACACTGCAAGAGTAGTCAAAAATACTCTTTGATCGGGCAACTTATGACGGTTTTGGTTTGGCCTATTGCAAATCCAATGCAACAAAAACTGCTAATAGGTGAAAAATACCATGGCAACAAGTCGTACATTGGACATCGATCAATTTTACATAGATTCTAATTAACCATGGAAGAAAGTTCAGATAGCGACTTCTACAAAACTGACCGCTTGCTCGTTCAAGGATGTCGTACTGTTATTGAGGTAAAAGGAAATAAACCAAATATTAATACTTATTGAAATTTTTAATAATAGCGTAGAGAATGTTGTTGTAGAAAGGTAACTCCAATAATATTAATAATTTGTATTTCTTCCTCTGAGCAAATGGAGTGTCTTTGGAGATGGCCAGCTCTCGTTATGGATCAAACCGCCCGAGAATCGGATAAAGCGAAAAAAAACTAGGTGAGGGGGATTATTGAAGATATACATTATTTGGTTGACATTAGGTAGGGTAGTAGTAGGGTTGACATTTCACAATTCCCTCTTAAATATTTTAAAATAGAAAAGAAAGTTCCAATGGCAATCTGAAAAAAGAAATACAGATGAAATGCCCCGGTAAGTATTAATTAGTTGACCACGACTGTATGTATTTTTGGCTTTGACCTGGCTACCGCCACTCTTAGGGCAACCCCAGTCACCTCAGAAAGATGTCCACCACAGAACCGCCCCGTATCCGTACACATGTGGGGACAGAACCTCGTCTTGGAACCGAACCGCACCTGTGGAACATAGGCTGGGACTGGGTGCTGAGAGGCGAACTCTCGTCGAGCGCTGACTTCACGTGTTATGCCCAGGGGAGCTCGCACAGGGAAGCGACGTTGATAGCCACGGCTGCATTACAAGAAGAAAAGCATAGAGTCCACCATTAAGTATCTAATGGGTAAAGCGGGCGTGCTTTCAACGTTGCTTTCCAACATCTCACTATCCCGTGCAAGAGATGAGGCTAACACCAGTTTGGGAACTTGGAAGCTCACGGCCCCGCGTATACTCGCAAGGAGAGACCGGGGTGGATTTAGCTGGTAAGAGTCCTGCACACCCCTCCGCCTCTACCTCCACCACTCCCCACGTTTGAAGAATGGCGTACTTAAAAGTTATCAGAACCGCAAGTGAGTCGTAGGGGAAATTAGGGTGCGAAGAAATTGACCGTAAAGACTTAATTTCTTGTTAACATTAAATATTAACAATTTTTAGCGACTTAAAAATTTTATTGCGCAATGTTTGCTGTGTGATATTGCGCAATTTAATACTCTAGCCTGCCTCTCATATTATAAAAGTGGAATTTTTTCCACTAATAATCTACTGCATATCAAATAAATGACTGCAATACAAATTAACTACTTGATTATCTAAACATGTTGTACTAAAAAATATTTAAAATAAATCAAAATCAGATGACGTTTTTATCTAATTTACAACAAAAATCTAGCTGAAACCACAAATATACGGATTTAGAAACAATATGCTGCCCTATTCCTAGAGTGCAATATTCAAAACCGCGTAGGCGTGGAGGGGCGAGGCGGCCTGCGGTGGTGAGTGTGAAAACCATCTGCGACGATAAGCTCGCATGGTACCGCCGGAGCCCCGCAGCGCCGGAGCCGTGACAGAAGCCATGCTTGCTGCGTTATACATGTTTGCTTCCATGCTGCATGCCTTGTTTCACTTAGAATAACCCATTTTCTTGAAAGTTTAATAGGTGATGGATTCCAAAAAAAAAATCTTTACATATTTTGTTGCACACGAAGAATTTGATGAGCAAATTTAGTATGCAATTCAGTATTTTTGGTGGTATTTCGAATATTTTGATTGAAAAAAGGGAATTTACAGTTAATGTATTAAATACTACCCATTATAAAATACCAAGATATTTTGACTTACCTTTGGCAGCTTCCACATGCTTTCTTTCTTTTTTACATGTATACGTTTGTTTAACATTCAAGCAATGACACCGTTCTGACACACCCAATGGAAATTTTTGTCCTAAAGGGCATTGAGCTGAAAGTAGAATAAAAAGTGTGGCTTTTAAAAGTATAGTATGATCATCTGAAAAAAAAAAGCAAAAGCCACAATGAAAGACTAAAACATTATAAAATGTCTCTTTTAATAAACAGAAGAAAAATTTTGGACTTCACATTTCTCCACACGCTTTTCCCTTTACGTCATGACTTTTATTTAAGTTCGAAAAAAATATATATTCTAGGAAACACTAAATAAATTAGCAAGATGAAGGGGCAGGCCATATTGCTCGCAGAGCGGATGGCCGAAAAGTGCTGGAGTGGAGACCACGGACTAGCAAGCGCAGCGTAGGACGTCCACCAACAAGGTGAACAGACGACCTTACAAAGGTCGCCGGAAGACGCTGGATGCAGGTCGCCTCCAAACGGTATCTGTGGAGATCTAAGGGGGAGGGCTGTGTTCAGCAGTGAACGTTCTATGGCTGAGATGATGATGATGACTAAATAAATAACACGTGTTACCACATGAGTAATGTTATCTTTACCCGGATGGAGCTGTACAACACGACCCAACCTGCATTCGTTAGCAGGTAAGTTTGGTTCGTAAATGGTTACCAGATCATTCAACTTCCGCTGATGGTTGCCATGTTTAAACCATTTTATTCGCTGTTGCAAGGTATGTAAATAGTCCCTTTGCCAAGTGCGCCAAAAACTCTGAGATAGGCGCTGTAAGAGCTGCCAACGAGTACGTAAAGTCTCGTTTTCAGAATGTACCGGTTCGGGCAGAGATATTAAAGGTCGACCGATGAGGAAGTGGCCAGCTGTAAGAGCGTCAACCTCGTCGGGATCAGAAGATAATTCGACTAAAGGTCTAGAGTTTAACATGGCTTCTACTTTCGTTAAGATCGTATAAAATTCTTCAAAGGTTCCGATTATACGTTTGAGATGGTATTTGGTAGATTTTATACCGCTCTCGAATATGCCTCCGAAGTGAGGGCCCGAAGGAGGATTGAGCTTCCACGTAATTCCTCGAGAAGCGAGCTGATTGGAAATACTGTTGCTATTGCGGTTGAGCATTTCGCTGACTTTCGATAAATAACGTCTGGCACCCACGAAGTTAGTACCACCATCTGTGACTATAGAGTGACAAAGTCCTCTGCGTGATACAAAACGATCCAAGGGCGCTATAAACGCTTCAGATGTGAGCTCGGTGACGAGCTCGAGATGAACTGTCTTGGTAGCGTGGTTGTAA
Source organism: Helicoverpa assulta (assembly GCA_963856015.1). Classification (NCBI taxonomy): domain Eukaryota; kingdom Metazoa; phylum Arthropoda; class Insecta; order Lepidoptera; family Noctuidae; genus Helicoverpa; species Helicoverpa assulta. Next base: position 8,339,708 of record CAWLCW010000027.1, read on the forward strand.
GTTTTGGCGTTACGGCGTCGACTTTCTTTTATGATAAACGGACCTCCGAAGTCGATGCCGATTGTTTGAAAACAATGACCCGGTTGTAGTCGGGAAGGTGGAAGATCACCTTGAAAAGATTGAAGTGGAATTGGTTTGATTTTAAAACAAATCACGCATATTGATAAACGCGATCTGATGAGATTCCTGACGCCGAGTATCCAATATCGACGCATAATTAAAGATTGGAGTAGACGAGGCCCACAATGAAGGTAAGTTGTATGAAAGTGGTCGATAAGAAGAGTACTCAGTCGTGAAGTTTTAGGTAACAGATATGGATGTTTGACGCGACAAGGTAACGACGCGTGCTTAAGACGTCCCCCTACTCGCAAGATTCCGCGAGTGTCCAGAAAAGGAGAGAGTTTAGATAAATGTTTAGGTAAGGGTCTATTGGATGCAATCAAAGATATGACATCATTAAAACTTTGATGTTGAACATATTTTATTAAATGGTCCAGAGACTGACTTAGCTCAGCGGCTGTGAGGTAAGGTAGTAAGTTACGGTCAGAACGTTTTGCTTTCGCGTTTTTGATGAAACGGTAGATCCATGCAACCACTCTTTCCACGTGGGAAAGAGAGGAGTCGCGTTCCATGGTGGAATCGAGTAAGTCAGCTTCACGCGTCACAGTTGTGTGACACGCGCGTGATGAGGGCTTAAGTTCTGGCACGTTATCTGACACTTCAACTGCTGATACAGGCCAGGTAAAGGGTTCGTGGTGCAACCACGGAGGACCAGACCACCAAATTTGAGCTGAAGATAGAGATAGGCATGATAAGCCACGACTACAGACATCGGATGGGTTGTCATTGGTGGACACATGTCGCCACTCAGTTGGCACAGGACTGTCGTTAATAAGGACCACTCTGTAAGCAACGAAGGTCTTAAGTTTGTGTGGCTCAGTATTCAACCACGACAATACAGTCGAGCTGTCTGTAAAGAAGATAGATTTATTTAAGATGATTTTGGAACTAAGCAAGGACAGAATGCGATTTACTACTTTGACCAGCAATACAGCACTGCACAACTCTAAACGGTTAACAGTCAACACTTTCAGAGGTGCAACCTTGGACTTAGCAATTAAAAGATAAACTTGAACACCGTGAGAGGTACGACACGAAGATAAACACAACAGCCATATGCTTTCGTGGATCTATCACAAAATCCGATGAGTTGAAATGCTTTAGTATAATCCTACGAGGGATTTGTATTAGATTTAAGTTATGGAGATCAGCTATAAAGGTTAGCCATTCTACAGCTACATCCCTAGGCACAGGTTCGTCCCATGATACATGGGATCGATGGGGACTTTTGACATTTTATTTGTGATGGTAAACTCAAGCTCTCCACCAAAATTCAGCTTTCCAGGAATTTTTGTTATTTCAAATGTCTATTTTGACCGGGCTACAGTATAAACAATGTCATTTAAAGAAAGACCGTTAGTAGTTTTAGAGCTAGCATCGAATACTACTCTCAATTTAGTGGTCGTGCTCTCTGGGCGAACGACGCAACTGTGAGGGATGAGATAACGATTGAGAGTAGGTACTGCAGGGTCAGGTGCAGGATACATATATGATTTAAATTCTCGCACTCGCGCATATAATTTACATAATCGGATTTAAAAGTCGTGGTGGCCTAGTGGGCAAAGAACCAACCTCTCGAGTATGAGGGCGCGGGTTCGATTCCAGGTTAGGCAAGTACCAATGCAACTTTTCTAAGTTTGTATGTACTTCTAGGTAAATCTTAGACACCAATGGCTGATAAAAAGGTGAAGGAAAACATCTTGAGGAAACCTGGACTATAAAGTCTGAAATCACCAACCCGCATTGAGCAAGCGTGGTGATTAACGCTTAATCCTTCTCCGTGTGAGAGGAGGCCTATGCCCAGCAGTGGGATAATAAAAAGGCTGTAACAGAATCGGATTTAAGTTCAGTCTGACGATTAAGTTTCTTTTCAAGATTAGTAAAACGCGAGAGTGTATTATTGTAAGATTCACCCAATGACCGATCGCCTTCCTTTAAGAGGTAGGAGACATATCGGCCGTTAGGTTCGCGATAGATTAGATCTGTGTACATGCGTTCGCAGGTATCATTCTCGGGTACGGTGATAATAGCGCGTGGTGGTTCCTCTACTTCCCAAAATTTTTGAATTTGTTCTTCTAATTTAAATGTGGTGGCCACTAAAGAGCACGCTGTGTTCAAGGGTGCAGAATTAGAATTGACTGCCCCTGTCAAAATCCACCCAAAAACGCTATGCAGAGCGGTAGGTAAACCGGGCCCCAGATTGATACGTTGACCGTCATAAATATCGTGGAATAGCTCCGCCCCTATTAATAAATCAATTTTTGTGGGAACATCATAGTCGCGATCAGCTAACACTAGATGTTTGGAGCGTTCTCGAACGACTTATGGTACTTTAACGCTAGGTATTAGAGCTGTAATGTTATCTAATACGACTGGTTTGATATTAAAGTGCGGAGCATCATCATGTACAGGTAGTATAGTGCAGTCTGTCACCCCCTTTACGTATGTAACTGAGTTTTGTCCTAGTCCGGCTATGGTAAGATTATACCGGCGGAGTTTCAACCCAAGTGTTTTTGCGCATGCAGAAGTAATAAAACAATCCTGCGCCCCACTGTCAACGAGTGTGCGCACGGTACATTGCGTGCCGGCGGCGGTGTTGAACGCGCGCACCTGACAGGTTCCTAGTAAAACCATGTCGCGATTGGGAACTGCAGCGTGAGAATGAGCTGTAGGGTGTGTAGCATACACGATTATAACAAACCAACACACACGCAACCATACAACTACACACACACTATCAAACATCTGTCGTCTCGTTCCTACACTCACACGCAGGGTGCGGGGTGGGGGAATCAGTCTGCACAGGGCAGTCTGTTACCTACCGCCGCGGAGTGAAGACGTGCTAGAGTGAGGTTAATGAGTCGATACATACACTCAACAAATAGTACACAGTTATTATATACTAGCTTCTGCCAGCGACTTCGTCCGCGTTAGATTCGAACTTTGTGCAAAAAGAGAGGAAGAAATACCTAATAAACACCAGCCTATCCAATATCTAAATCTATGCTTATCTACTACTACTTTACCTAAATAGAAATAAAATATAAACTATTAATAATTTGTAATTTGAACGAATTTTTAAACCATACCAAAATAACTAATATTTACCTATTTTATAAAATAACAACAAAAGATAAGTAAAAATAAATTATTTAAAGTCGTCAATAAAATTATTGTCGGTCAATAAGGTTGAACACTCCGAACGTCTATTCGCATCTATCGCATCAACAGCCAAATATTGTATGAAGCTCGCGCAGCAACCGCGCCGCGACCAGCGACCGTTGCACAAAAATGATCCTTATAGCATAATTCAGTTTCACTCGCGATGGCTACCGTATTTTATGTATAACTTTGGTATTTCTTGACCGATTTATATTATTCTTTCTTTATTGAATACGTAATAATGTCAACTTTTTTTAATTAGTGTGAGTGAGAGTATTATAAACGTAATAGTAGACAAATATAATCAGAAAGCTAAGCTACCGAGAGTTAAACGTGTCATTGTGAGCCAACCATAAAAGACGGACATATACTGTCAAGGTATATTTTTTACATAATTTTAAGGAGAACATTTCCGACCTACATGGTTTCTGTGTAGCTTTAACCATTAAGGCTGCACACGCGACGGAAGCAAAAAAAATGGAGTAACTTCTCCCGTTTTCCCTACATTTACCTTCACTGCTCTGCTCCTATTGATCGTAGCGTGATGAAAAGTATCCTATAACCTGCCCAGGAGTATGAAGAATCATTGTACCAAGTTTCGTTGAAATCCGTCAAGTAGTTTTTGTTTCCATAACGAACATACAGACAGACAGACAGACAGACAGACAGACAAAAATTTTACTGATTGCATTTTTGGCATCAGTATCGATCACTAATCACCCCCCAATAGTTATTTTGGAAAAATATTCAATGTACAGAATTGACCTCTCTACAGATTTATTATAAGTATAGATATAGCTACAGATAGGAGACTACAACAGGGTGGATCCGCCGTTTTGATTCTTTCTTATTTATTTTGATTATTTTTTTAAACTGGTCGGAAATGCGTGCTTAACACTAAAAATAATCAGTTTTTATAATACTCATCACAAAACTACTAAAGGCACTGAAATCCAACAAAAATATCAGAAGTTATCGATTTTCAAAGTTATTCAACTGAAGTGGTAATGACGTATATTATCTGGTAATGACTTTTCTTTTACGAGAATGACAATATGATAATGGGAATGATGAAAAAGAGTAAATAACACATCTTTCTGTTTCGAATCACTATATTATAATCATAAAAAATATCAAAAATTAACGATTGACAATTATATCCGATCGAATATATAAAGATAACTTTAAAACAATCTAACAAAACATTTTTCTTCTTTGGAAATTAAGTCATTCGTACTTCGTTCGAGTTATTCCCAATTTGTCATTAGTACCGATTGGTCACCAACTATTTTTTCCATACATCAATTCCCAATTCGTCATTCGAGCAAAATAAATAATTTAATATTTAAATTTTGAGTTTCGTTTCGTCACCCGCATAAAATTCCACGTAGCAGAGTACCGTCAGAAATAAAAGTGTTAAAAGAAATTTTAAATGAAAAATTTCGATGTAGGTAAAGGTTTTAATAGCTCTCATATAAATATGATAAAATAATAAAATTTACATTAAAACATAGATGAAGACAACATGGGTAATTAACATGGGCATTTTATAAACCCGAAAATGTGACTTGATACTTTTTGTACCGGTAACAAAAGTACCAGGAGCCCATAACTAGCAAAGAGATTGTGTACATAAAAATATTCACAAACAAGAAAATAAATATAAAATTTGAATCTAGTCAGCAGTTGTGTTGCACATACTGCAGTTTTTTTTTAATTGGACCTTGTTCGTATAAACAGAACGTTTCAGTTCAATTATCTTCTGAAATTTCTTGTTCTTACTATCCATACACAATTAAGAAAATATATTTATTTTATTTATGTATATGTGCTTAAGTTTTGGTCACAAATTGTGCTATATACTGTTTTCCCGGTATTCATATTTACTAACTCACATGCACTTCAAGGGCACTCAACAGCCAACTAATAATGCATTTATATCACATGTTTTTTTGCTAATATCGATAATAGTAAATAGTTACTTACACAAAACAATAGAAACCAGTCCATACTTTGCCCCTTCTTCTATATTTTGTCTCTTTCTAGAAAACAAAAGGCTTCTGTTTCATTACCTGCCTGATTTTATATATAAAATAAGTTTTACCGGGATTTAAAAAAAATTGGTTGATATACATAAAATACAATTCATCGACATGGTGTAAATTAGTATATTTATCTACAACTAGCTTTTGCCCGCGGCTTCGCTCCCGTCAACTGACTTCTCTACTTTACCCTATTTTTTTTTCATAAGAACCTTCTCCTGATAATAACAAACACAACAAAAAAGAATTAACCAAATTGGTCCAGGCGTTGTTGAGTTATGCGCTTACCAACACATTTTGCGATTCATTTTTATATTATAGATTAGTATATAAAATGTAAAATCCTGACACTCTTGACTGCTATACTCCTGTAAGTTATGCGGTCCTATTACATGGTGGGCAATTCCATGGACACTCGTTGATTGGTATATTACTCATCTGATTTATGCCATCCTGGTATTTTGGTTTTGGCTGTGCGTTGTGTGACGCCGTTGAAATCGCGATTTTATTAATAGCGTCTTTGCCATATTCGGAAAAAAACATAACCAACATAAATAAAAAAAAAACATATTACAATATTGTAAAACTTTTCTTGTTGACAGTACTTTTTACAAAATAAAGAACGGATGACCAATTGGGACTAAGCGTAATAAAATATTTTGTCGAAAGACAAATCGGGACACGTTTTTTATGGATGCCAAATCACTAAAATGACGAATTGGGCATAACTCATTTGAAGGAAGATTATCAGAGGTACACGAATAACTTACAGCAGTCCAGTCATTATTGCAAGTCACGGTTTGGGTCAATTCTTAACACTATTTTTATATTGTTTCTGCACTATAACTGTTAATAACACTATCACACGTACTTTAAGTGTCTAACTTCACTTTGTTAGCAGTTACAGAGTCAGTAAATCAACTTAACTATTTATTTTTGGATAATAATAATGGTTCCGAAAAACAAATTAATCTCCAGCGATCTGTGGCCGACTATAATTATTCTTATTAACCAGTGTTATAATGAATAACCGACAAAAATCCAAAACATGTTTGTTACAGCCTTTTTTTGTCGTCCCACTACTGGGCTGCGGCCTCCTCTCACACGGAGAAGGATTGAGCATTAATCACCACGCTTGCTCAATGCGGGTTGGTGATTTCAGACTATATAATCCAGGTTTCCTCAAGATGTTTTCCTTCACCTTTTTATCAGCCATTGGTATCCAAGAAATACTTAGAAAGTACATACAAACTTAGAAAAGTTGCATTGGTACTTGCCTGAACTGGAATCGAACCCACACCCTCTTACTCGAGAGGTTGGTTCTTTACCCACTAGGCCACCACGACTTTTTTAAACCAAAACATAAACGACAAAAAATATCAAATTTAACTACAAATATGAGCAGGTTCAAATAACTTTTTCTCCCAAAAAAAAAAAATTCGATCTTCAAGTAATAAAACTAAAGTTCCGACTAGAATACTGAACTTCCGACAAAATTACTAAATTACCGACAACAGACGTTTTGACAAAATAATCATATTTTTACAACTTGCATGAACTGTTATAATTTCTATTGTTGGTTATTAAATTTATTTTTCAACTCTCAATAATAATGAAAATACACAACAGTTTGGCACACGTGATCGGGTTCGAAAGATCCGATGCTTGCATTTTACGTCTGTTTATGTTAAGAAAATTAATAGTTTTTTGTTGCCTTTGCTTTCGTATTATTACTAATATGACTAATAAATGTACTAAGGACACTACTAACTTACTATAACCCGTGCCGATAAAGAATGGGATTAGAAATCGCGATAGCTGTATTTACCTCTCGCTCATACACTATAGCACATGAGCGAGAGTTGAATACAGCTGTCGCGATTTCTCATCCCATTCTTTATCGGCACGGGTTATATCTATTAAGGAAACTTAGCATTGTTACGAAATATGGATGAGGTACCGTTCTGGATCGGAGGAGGAAGAGAAGGGAGCTGGTTCATCAATACCGATGAAAAAGAATCGTCGAAATAAAAGTTGGGTGTTGATCAAATGCCTACAACTTTCGAAGGTTGCCCTTGATTTCTCAGGGTTTCATCAGATCCTGATCTGATGACTATCACCTGATACCTGATGACCTGATGAAAAAAAAGGAATCACGTAAATCGGTCTATAAACCTCGGCGTAGTCGACGTGTAGAAAAAAAAAACATGAGTCCCGGCCAAATTGAGAACCTCCTCCTTTTTGGGAAGTCGGTTAAAAATATTCTAGGAAACCAAAATCTACTTGGTTTTAGATTAAAGCGTAAATACTACTTTAATTCTAACTTTTTCCTGAACCTGAAATAAGAACCGATATCGAAGCATACCCGTGGTAAGTAAAATTCATGATATATGAAGCAAGTAAAAGTTATTATTACAAGTGCATTTTTATATTTTTTTAAAGTATTGTTTAACCACTGAAAATAATATTTTCAGTATAATGCTAAAGTTAAAATGGCACCCAAGTCTATGAAATATGAAAGGTAATTTACGAATTAATAGTAGGCAAGTAAAGATTACAAAGAAAAAAATTACAAAGCATAGTTTTTTGTAGAACGTAATTTATACTGGTAGAAAATTATTATAGCAACAAACAATGATGTTTATTTTTCGAAGACTTTAGAATCTCATTCGGTCGTTTCGTAATTTTCATTCGGAGAAAAGTAGTCGGAAAGTCATTATTTTAGTCAGTCGCTTTAGTAGTTTGGGTTAGGGCAATTCTTATTTTTTTATCGGAGCTTTTATTACTAGCCCTTAATTTATTTTTAGGGTTCCGTACCTCAAAAGGAAAAATCGGAACCCTTATAGGATCACTTTGTTGTCCGTCTGTCTGTCTGTCTGTCTGTCTGTCAAGACCCTTTATCTCAAGAACGCGTGGACGTATCAAGTTGAAATTTACATAAAATACTCAAGTCTATTGTCCCTTTTAGCTGTGAAAATATCAAACTTCTAAGGCAAGCCAATCAAAAGATACAGCCGATTATGTCGATATTTTCAACAAAGGAGACCGCCAAAATTGGGCTAAAGTATGCACAGAATCGATATGTATATAAAAAAAAACTAGGTTTTTTACTGATTAAAAAGAACATGTAACAATAATAACTTTCTATCGGATTGAGCTAAAAAATATAATTTTAAATATGGTTTTTAATTGAACGTAGTTCTAAAACTAGCTCTGTAAACAAGCTGTCAGGTCATTTTAAGTTCGTTCTAAAACTAGTAGGTCTAAAGAAGTTATTTAAAAAACACTATCTATTTTGTTTTAGCATTTTTGACATGAACATTATAATCGTTTATAAAAGAAAAAAGGATATTAGATGAATTATTGTTGTTTTAGTAAGTTATTTATTGATTTAACAATAACATCTTTCAAAATCGTGTATCAACGACTGTTTCAAAACGAAAACATATCAATTCTATTTGACAGTTTGTATTTACAATACATTTTGGCATAAGGGTCCGTTCAAACAGACCGGGTCGGAGAGCATCGGCGCGCATTTTTCTTATCACACAGACCGGAGCCGATCGTCTGCGCGAGCATTAGAGAGCATGCAAACGGAGCCAAACGTCTAGAAAAAATACACGATCGGAGTCGGTCGGCTCCTCTTATTATTTCACACCGAGAGCCTTCGAGCATTCTTAATGACAAAAGCAGTGCACATTCAAAGATAAACCTTACTGCAAATACTAAGTACTCGATTTTCAACGCGTTAAGAATTTGCTCTTCTCTCCGAGCCGGTCTGTCTGAACGGACCCTTATAAATACAATTCTTACCATTTGCCGCATAACCTAAACTAGTGACCCAAAAACATATTTTCTTCCTAATTCCCATAGATTTTTGAAAAAAATCTTTCTGATATTGATATGTAAGTGTTTTATCTATTAAATAACACATAAATGATTCCTGTTCACATTTGGCCCAACGATATATGGATTTCTGGCGGTCTCCTTTTCGACACTCGCAAAGGAATCAAAACCTACAGGATACTTCCCGTAAACTCAGAGTCTTGAAATTTGGCATGAAGCAATTGTCATATAATGCATATCGCACCCTTAGAATGAAAGTGACCGAATCCAAAAAATGCAATTTGTGGGAAATGAGCAAAATCGTCATCAAAAAATTATATTACTGAATACATCGTAATATATCTCTTCCGTTTTTAATGGCTTACTATTGATTTTTACCAGATTTGTGGATTAGCCTTTTGAGATCACAATGACAATGCAAATTTATGTTTATAGTATTTTTTTATATATATTTTAACATAAAATATAAAGTAGTTTCAAATTAAGTCACTTTATTTCAAAATTATGTTTGCCATTGTATGTTTTTTTAAGAATTAAGTCTGTTTATGACACATATTGGAAATAATTCCGTAGACACAATAAATAATAAGACACTGTCATACTGAAAGTTATTTGGACATAGGGTATTAAATTAAAATACAATGTTATAAAAATCTGAATGTATTTATTTATTTCAGTCTTAATAACATTTATTCAAGTAACTGATTCGTTATCAGTAATTGAGAAAACAAAATCTATGGGACCTTTGCTTGTGTTTGTGAATAAAATAACAGAATGTATCCAAATGAGCAGGCTATGTCTATTAACCTCCTGCTTCGATTGTGGAGCCTTAATGTGGCTATAAGTAGAACAGAGGATCAAATTCCTACTTAAGTCTGCACAAAATAACAAATCACTTCTGCAATAAAACCTTTAGTGGCAGAAAAGTGATAAATATATATCTCTTAAACAGTTCCGTTAAAAAGTCTACAATTAGAGTCTTTATGCAGTTTTAACGCGTACATCAGCGGCAATAGAAACTTTTTAGCAGCTTTAACCTTTAACATAATTGTTTGAACTCTCTTTTAAAGATGTAGGCTGCAAATGGGTTGTAGATTGATCTCTTGTAAAACCCAGAGTGACATTTGGTTCAATTTCTGCTGCCTTTAGTGATATTTACAGCTATGAGCAGCTACGGAAGCAATAGTAGAACTTAAAGATACTTTCGGAACCCCTAAAGCACTACTGTACAGCTAACAGTTGCCAAATAGGCTGCTATTTCCACTAGTGTGCTAGTTGGGATGGTTCTACTAGTTGGTTAGACCACTGCGTAGTGACAGACGCGGCGTGGAACACTGTTAGAGACGCTAGTGTGCTCTATGACGTGTCTTGGTCGGACCATTTACCTCTAATTATAAAGTGTTATCTTAAGTTATTAAGGCCAAAAGTTGCACCTGCACTTCCTAAATGTAACAAAGTAACATGGGGTGACAGAGCTTTGCAGCAGACTGAGTTATATAGCAATTATTGTAATGATCTCTTGAAAAATGTAGACTTTCCCTTAGAATTTACTGAATGTAGTAAAACTAGATGTAGAATTAAGGAACATGAAACTATTTTAGACAATATTTGCGGAAATTGTGCGTATACTCTGTGAAGGTGCAATCGCAAGTAACTGTAGGAACGGATTACAGCGCAAAAAGAGTTACATAACGGGCTGGAATAAGCATGTGAAGGACGCACACAGACAGGCTCGGATTTTCAAACCTGGACGTTGTTTGGTAGACCGAAAAATGGTGATTTATATGAAAAAATGGTGGAAAGTAGAAAGGTTTTTAAAAGTAAATTGAAATGGTGCCAAAATAATAAGGACCAAATAAAAATGGACATCATTGCAAGTCATCATGACGCAAAGAATTTTGGTAGTTTTTGGAAAGCCACGAACAGGTTGAATCAAAGGTCGGGTCTGCCTGTGAGTATTGATGGCCTTAGTGATCCTGGTGATATCGCCAACCTATTTAGTAGAACCTTTAGGGTTGGGTCTCCCCTGGGTACGTCGTCTGGTGGGCCTGAGGTGGTGGGGGGGTCTGAAGACATGCCTATTAGGTTTACGGCCAGGGAGGTAGCTACTGTCATACGCAACTTAAAGAGAGGCAAGTCGCCGGGTCATGACAGCCTAAGTATAGAGTATTTGCTGCATGCTGGTAAGCACTTACCGCGAGTGCTAGCAATGTTTTTTAGCTTGTGGCTGAGTCACTCGTATCTTCCAGCGGATTTACTTAAAACTAATTGTTGTGCCTATTGTTAAGAATAAAACTGGAGATGCGAGTGAAAAGAGCAACTACAGGCCTATATCCCTGGCTACCATCATTGCAAAGGTGTTGGACAGTCTGATTGACCAGCAGCTGGATAATTACTTAATACTTAACGATGCCCAGTTTGGTTTTAAGCCAATCTTATCCACGGAAACAGCTATACTATGCCTCAAACAGACTGTTCAATACTATACAAGTAGGAAAACACCTGTATATGCATGTTTTCTGGACCTCTCCAAGGCTTTCAACCTCGTATCTTACGACTGCCTATGGAGAAAATTGTGGTGAAAATGGAGAAAATATCAAGAACTTCCCAAGCGATATCATTAGGATGCTAAAGTATTGGTATAAAAACCAATACAATTATGTTAAGTGGGCGGGTGTCCTGTCGGATGCATACGGGTTGGAGTGCGGTAAAACGGTGTAGGAAAAAAGCCACATCAGGTTAATAAAATCTTATCATAACGTGTTGGAAATTAAGGTGAGAATCGATCAATAAATTGTAGAAATTCACAGATCTGAATACACTGATGTGTGGCTCTGTGTACCTAAATATCTTAACATACCACACAACTTTAATATTATAGGGGCATATTCCAAAAAAGTTACAACTTAAACTTTTTAATTTTAGTAATAAACAGGTTCAATATTAAGAATAACAAAAATAATGAAAATGCCTTTAGTCATAGACAGACCTATTATAATAAGTGTCGTTTGTCTTTTATAATTATTTTTTACTAAATAGACCTAATCCTTAAAAGGTCACTGAATACTACCTACATATTTTGTTCTATAAAGACGTATTAATCAAAATGTCACTTTATGACAAAAAATATTGTGTAACTTACCGTGGCAGTATTCGCAATAAACGGACACTTTTTGAGATTCGCCGATGTTTTACATGTTCACTCGCAAGCGCATCTGACGTAATACTAGTTTTGGCTCTTTCACACAATATGCGTAAACGAATAGCGGAACGAGTGAAAGAGACCGAAATAAGCGTAGTCTCTGTTATAGTTAGAAATAGGTCTCTTTTTATTTACAGGGTTATAGATTATGCTTTTTAAGGTCAGTTTATTGTAAAAACGAGTATTACAGGAATTTTGAATTAAGTCACTTTCATTCTAAGGGTGCGATATATAGGAAAAAAATTGAAAATTTCATTTTTTTAGTTATATAATATAAAAAAAAAATATTTTAATAAAATGAAACTTACTACCTTATTTCTCACGAACGAATAAAGGTATCAAATTGAAATTTATACCAAATACCTAGGTCTATTGTCCCTTTAGGCAGTGAAAAAATCAAACTTCTAAGTTAACGCGATCAAAAGATACAGCAGTTATACCGACACCTTAGACGAATTTCCGTCACACGCTAGGGAATCAAAACCTACAAGGTACTTCCCGTGAACTCAGAATCTTGAAATTCGGCACGAAGCAACGTTATATGGTACAGATAAAGGAAAAATTGCGAAAATGATAAATTTGAAGTTACATAAAATATTAAAATATTATTTTTGCTTACATAACATAAAATATTTTTTAATAATTATAAACTTAGGTACTGTACTACCTACCCTTTTTCACATGAACGCGTAGAGATATTAAAGTTGAAATTCATATCAAACACTTCTTAATATAATCGCCTCTAAACTGTGAAAAATTTTAAATCATTCAAAGGTCATTGGGCACCTTATGGGTCATTGGATACGAACGAAATATAGCACAGTATAATGATAAAGGCTCTGATTTACTGTGGCATTAGTCGCATCAATGTGAACCATGGGAATCTAGAGAAAATCAGGTGTAAACATCAAATATTTTCCTTATTTCAATGGGGAATTTAACGGTCAAGTTTGACGGATTTAAGAAATCATTTCTTTGTAGTGAAAGAGTATACTCGCCGTTTATTTCCATTGTCATCAGGTCAGGATCTGATGATGGAAATCCTGAGAAATCGAGGGCAACTATCAGAAATTGTAGGCGTGCATAGGATTAAAACTTGATTCTCAGATGTATGTCTGGTGATACTATCAAACAGTGAAGGTTTAGAGCTTACCTGATGATGGAGACGTGAGAAAGTCGAGAGTACTCCTTAACGGCATGTTTTAGTTACGTCGTGTTTGGGCTTATATTATTCGTATTGACGAGAACTTTTCACAAAAGTTAAAAATAAAAATTACAAAAAAAAAACAACTTCCAAAAACAACAAGAAAACTGTTTATATGCATCGGTCTAGATCTCGGTGGTTAAATAAATATAGATGCATCCTCTAGACACCGACTTCTAGACCGATGCACCTAACATCTTTTCAATTTCTTTCTTGCTTTTGTTTTCTTGTTGCTTTTTTATATATTTGAAGTTGGATTTGTTTGTAAAATACTACAAAATAAAATAAAGCCGACTTTATAAAACAAAGAAAGGGACAGAATTACACTTTTGTCAAGGCTCTAGAAACGTAAAGCCAGCAGCCCCAATCCTACTCTCTAGCAGTCGTTGTTACAATTCGACAGTTACAAGTCGTCAGGCAGTTTCGAAAAATACATGAAACTGGGGCTCGTTAGGTGATTAATCCCTCAAAAATAAAAGATCCCCTTCCTGCAATGGCTGCTTTAACCCAAGTTAGTAGTGAATTCTCATCACCTAAAATAAAATAAGCTCCCACACAAGGTTACGTTATAAATTGTAAAAGAGTTCCCATAACTATATCTGATCTTTGCTATCGATCCCACAATGGCAGTCAAACCTATCTATGTGGAAAGTCTTCGCCAATACGAATAAAATAAGCCTAAACACGTGGTAGTTGCAACATACCGTTCAGGAGTTCCCTCGACTCTCTGTAGTCTCCATAATCAAATCAGCTCCAAACCTTTACTGTTTACCAGTACCCTCAAAAATACAGTCACATGTCTGGTTTTGATTCGATGCGTGCCTACAATATTCAAGAGTTGCCCTCGATATCTCAGGGTTTCCAGATCCTCATCAGATCCTGGTCATCCAAATTGGCATCTTCCTTCTTTATGAAAAGTCTTTAACAATAAAAACTAGCATTGCAACCTCTACAATCCTCTGAAACTGCTTGTCTTTTATATTTTTCAAACGATCCTGGACATTCGTCTCCATGGAATTTTGATAAAATATTTATATTCAAAGAAACGTCATACCATTCTCCACGATTTAAAACTACTTGATTCATGTCCGCCACTTTTTACAAAGCGGGTCAGATATGCCCAATGACCTTTAAGACATAATTAGTTATTTTCAATCAGATTTCTGAATGATGACTATAAAATGTTGTATATAAATAACTTTAATAAAAGAACTTTTACAAGGTACTGGCCAACTATTTTAGTTATATTATAAAATAAAAAATATTAACTATTTTGACTCTCACGAAATTACCATAACTATGATTGTTCTAAACTGAACGGTTGGCGCGAGACTCACTTTTTATCTATACAGGATTTGTACGGAACCCTTGGTGCGCGAGTCCGACTCGCACTTGGAAGGTTTTTTAATAAACAAAACGGAGCACATTAAATGTAAACATTACACGCCAGCGCCATCTACGTCGTCAATAACTGTGGAAACGTTGTTGATTGTACATTTATACTTTTACTGTAGTAATATTGTATTTGTGATATTTAATGAACAATTGTTTGTTTTCCCAAATAAAATAAATTACGTAGTTTGTCGATTGAGTGCTCTGGAGTACTGAGTACTCTGGATCCCTCGTTACGACGCTCAGTCCTAGATTGCCAAGCTGATAACACTCAATTTGGTCGTATGGCTCTGTCACTGTCACGAAATTTGACATAAGCCACACGACATGCGGCAACAGCTACGTAGTACAAGATCGAGTAACAATAGTAATGGCGTCCAAGGCCTATTTTTGTCAATGACGGCCGTTCATTAGCTTGCTGCGTGGGACTGTTATAGTGCACAAGCATTTAAACAGACACAGATGCACTACCAATTCCTTCGTTCTCATAGCCCGGTCTGAAGTAATAATATGAATATCTTACGCGTCTTACTCTCGTCAGGAACACAATGAATATTATCTGTACAATACCATTGTGAATACTTGCAGTAACACGCGTTACATGAATCTATTACATGCAATTTACCATCTTGACATGGGTAACTATTTCTGGTAACTGAAAACAAAGAAATTAAAACTGTCAGGTTTCAATTCTTACGTTTAAAAAATAACTGGAACTAAAAGACTAGAACTGTTTCCGCACTATAAGTACCGTACCTACTATAAGATTAATAAGTAATTCTATAAATAAAATACTATACTTATACAAAACATTAAAAAACCCCAGAAGACTGGCTGCATTGCCACGTTGAATGGCAATGCTAATTCTTTGTCCAAAGAACAAGCCAGCCCTCTGGTCACGTGAAGCGTCGACAAGCCTTTTCGCGATGTCCTTGTAAAGCAACCGTGAACTCAAAACTATAATTTCCAACAAGGTTATTATATTTGCTGGTGGTCTCTGCAGAAGCAGCAGCCACCCCAGCACAGCCAGCCTGCCGGGCTAGGAAGATGTGATGACGCCTGGGTGTCGACGCACAATGCGTCCCACACCAAGGGCTTCCCCATATTCCATGGCAACAACGTCATACCATCTGGCCTCCTTCCATCGTCACGTACACCGGCGATGGAAACAGCACGACGGATAATGTCGTTAATACGACCAGCACTTCTGCAGCACGACAGACCATGGTGTCCAAGGCTGTCGACAGCCTCACCGCAATGGCAGCGATGCGGAGCAACACAGGGAGCGCCCTCATTATTATTTTTAATTCTTATTTTTTCCAAAATCTTAAGAACCGCATCAAAATCCGTTGTACAGGGGGACATAGGATCAGAAAAAGCGACTTTGTTTTAGTGATAAGATTTATCGATACGTATACAAGGTGTTGATTTGCATCTGTGCAATATTTCAGGAGGTTGACATAAAATGCGTAAATAATCGATTGGAAATACAGTAGACGGGAAATAGTTAATATGCGCTACTTTTTTGTCATTGTAATGTCATAGTATTTCAGAAGTAGTATAATAGAAATAGAAGTAACGAAATTTTTTGAATGAAAATGAATGATCGTTGCGTATTCTTTGTGCTTGCGTTTGTGTGACGGCTCAGCACGGTTTTAAGGCCAGTATCACACGCGCCGAGTTTAAATACAGGTAGGTGACATTGACGGATTTCCGAAAAAAATGAATACCAATTTTTTTTTTGTTTGAGAATCATTAGCATAAGTACGTCCTTGAATCTTGCACGGATGCAAATCAACAGCTTGTATTTTTATTTTGTAGAAAAAAAAGATGTTATTGATAGCGAAAGATGTTTAATGGAAAAAACAATTAGGTATATTTACATTTACATATTTACAAGTCTCTATAAATTCATCTACAAAGAAATTAAGAAGGAACGTCAAGACTTATGAAAACAATAATTTGAAAAACACTTATCACAAACAGGCAGCCTGAAAAAGCATACAAAGAACTTAATGTGTCAAAAAATTGGATACCATGTATATCAAGGAAAAATAAATCTACATACTCAAGATCGGAAATAATACAAACTGCAACAGAATTTTCATCATCATCATCAGCCTATCGCAGTCCACTGCTGGACATAGGCCTCTCCAAGTGCACGCCACTTAGATCGATTTTCGGCTTCTCGCATCCAGCTCCTGCCAGCCGTCTTGCGCAAGTCATCACTCCACCGTGCCTGAGGACGTCCTACACTACGCTTGCCGAGGCGCGGTCTCCACTCTAGAACTCGTTTACCCCAACGGTTATCGGTTCTTCGGCTAATATGGCCAGCCCACTGCCACTTCAGCTTGCTGATTCGGTGGGCTATGTCGATGACCTTGGTTCTCTGACGGATTACCTCATTTCTGATGCGATCCCTCAGAGAAATGCCGAGCATAGCCCTTTCCATAGCCCGCTGAGCGACTTTAAACTTGTGAACCAGCCGTACCGACAGTGTCCACGTTTCGGCTCCGTAAGTCATGACAGGTAGGACGCACTGATTGAAGACTTTTGTCTTTAGGCACTGTGGGATCGACGATGTTAGGACTCGACGTAGCTTCCCAAATGCAGCCCAACCCAACTGAATTCTCCTATTCACCTCGTCCTCAAAGTTGTTTCTACCTAACTGCAATGTCTGCCCGAGGTATACATATTTCCGAACAACTTCGAGAACGGCGCCGTGTATCGCAATCGGTTCCGGTAGAACATGTTCATTGAACATGACCTTGGTTTTGTCCAAGTTCATCCGTAGGCCGATGCGTAGAGAAGATTCAGCCAGGTCGTTCAGCATCTGTTGTAGGTCCTGCAGCGTTTCCGCCATGATGACGATATCGTCAGCAAATCGCAAGTGAGAGATGTGTTCGCCATTGATGTTGATGCCTTGCCCTTTCCAGTTCAGCGTCTTGAACATATCCTCCATTGCATTAGTGAACAGTTTCGGGGAAATAACATCCCCTTGTCTCACTCCTCGATGCAACGGTATGGGCCTTGTTTGCTGATTCTGTACTTGGACGGACATTGTAGCGGCTTCGTAGAGACATCTCATCACTTGGATGTATCGCCAATCTACTTGACAACGCTGCAGGGACTCCAGAACAGACCAGATTTCAACCGAGTCAAAGGCCTTCTCATAGTCCACAAATGCTAGACACAGGGGCTGATTATACTCTTCGGTCTTCTGTATAATCTGCCGCACTGTGTGGATGTGGTCTATGGTGCCGTATCCGCTCCGAAACCCGGCCTGCTCCGGTGGTTGGAATTCGTCGAGTCTTCGCGCAAGTCGGTTCGTGATCACTCTTGAGAACAGCTTATAGACGTGGCTTAGGAGGGAAATGGGTCGATAGTTCTTCAGCTGGGTTTTGTCTCCCTTCTTGAAGAACAGGACGACAACACTCCTACTCCACGCCTCTGGAGTTCTCCCTTCAAACAGGACGGCATTAAAAAGCTTCTGGAGCTCCCCCAGTACGGGCTTTCCTCCTGCTTTTAAAAGCTCTGTTGTAATGCCATCCTCGCCAGGGGCTTTTCCATTTTTGAGCTGTCTCAGAGCGATCTCGATTTCGTCACTGCTGACTTCTGGCAGGTCTTCGGTGAAATGGCGTGTTAATGTGGCTCTAGAATCCTCATTTCCGGGATCAGGTCGAGATGCATGCGATGCGTATAGCCGGCCATAGAAATTTTCCACTTCCGAAAGGACTGCCGGCACCGAAGAAACGACTTCTCCACTTGTTGTGGTCAACTTCGTCAAGTGGCTTCTTCCAAGAGATTGTACGAACACCTTTGACCCCCGATTTAGCTCAATTGCTCTTTACAGAATTTTACAAAAAGTTATATGAAAAAAATAGTTCACTACCTATGATAAACAACTTAACCAAATCTAATAAAGAAAAAAGTAGAAAGATTCACAGAGATAGAAATTTACAAGAATTTAAAAAAATTGAAAGAAGACAAAAGTAGTGGACCAGTCAAAATTACGAATCAAATAATATATAAAGTTGCAAGAACTCTGCTTACCACACCGCTAACTTATTCAATAAAATATTAGAAGAAAAGAAAATTCCTAATGAATTTTCCGCATCGGATATTATTTTACTTTATAAAAAAGGAGACCCTACTAATATTGGAAACTATAGACCGATTAGTCTGCAACCTTGTCTATATAAAATATTAGCAACCTGCCTTGAACGTCGGCTCTCGGTAATATCTGATCAACATCAACCATTCGAGCAAGCAGGCTTTAGGACACATGCACTAGACATAACTATAGAGAAATATAAGAACATAAAAACCCTTGTACTTGGCGTTTACTGATTACGCAAAAGCTTTACAAGAGTATGGGACCCCTTTAGAGTTAATACAACTTATTCAAGACATATGTATACTCTAAAAGCGGCAGTAGAGTCACTAGATCGAAGCGGAACAGAAATACCGATTAATCGAGGAGTCAAACAGGGAGATCCCTTATCACCGAGGATATTCATACTTGTAGTCCAATTTATGATGAAAGACCTAGACTGGATCAAAACAGAAATATCTGTTAATGGCTCTTACCTAAGCAATTTAAGATTTGCAGATGACATAGTACTGTTCGCGGAGTCTGCACAACAACTTAAAATATGATTAACGAGTTGAACAACGTTTAAAAATAGGTTTAGAACTAAATACAATAAAAACGAAAGTCATGACGAATAATATAAAAAAAGCCATAACAGTACAAGGATCCACAGTAGAATACGTTGAACACTATCTATACCTAGGTGAACAAATGTCATTTCATCAATCTAGACATCGTGATGAAATTGAGAGACGAGTCCAGTTAACATGGAATAAATTTTGGTCCCATAATGAAATACTAAAGTCAGATCTAAGTACATATTTCAAGAAGAAAGTAATGGATTCTTGCCTCCTGCCTTGTCTTTCGTATAGTATAACAAAATAGCAACAACCCAAAGAGCGATGGAAAGGAGTTTACTCAATATAAAAAGAAGACATAGAATTAGAAATACAATAAGTAGAAAAAATACCAAAGTTATTGATGCTCTACATCACTGTAAAAAGTTAAAATGGAAATGGGCAGCAAATATTTTTTATTTTTCATTTGTTTTACTTTTGTATATATTTATACAAAATATATATATATACTTTTTTATATACAAATTATTATTATTATTTTATATCTATATATATAAAAGAAAGTCGTGTTAGTTACTCCACGTATAACTCAAGAACGGCTGAACCGATTTCGCTGAAAACTGGCAGGGAGGTAGTTAGGTAGTTTAGAGCCAGGAGAAGGACATAGGATAGTTTTTATTACAAAAAATAAAAATAAAAAATTCAATTTATTTCGGACATACAGCGCCATCTATTGTTCAAACCAAATTTGCCGGGTGCCACTATTCCACGCGAACGAAGTCGCGGGCAAAAGCTAGTAACATATATACGAAAGTATAAAAAAGGGGAGAAGAATTAAAACTAAGTATCAAAATATTCATCCGCATCGCTGTCAGCGTTGATCGTGCCCATAAGGCTGGCTGCATTGCCACGCTGGATGGCAATGCATATCTTTTGGCCGAAGTATAGGCCAGCCTTTTTGCCTCGAGTGGATTCCACTAATCGCTCGGATATTTCGCGATAAAGTCTGGTTTCAAGGTTCTCCCAAGGTAGGGCACGCCACCATCGAGGCGGTAAGTCCCCTCTTTGAGGAGTGGCTCGGGAGGCGT
The DNA here is from genome assembly GCA_963856015.1 of Helicoverpa assulta. Classification (NCBI taxonomy): domain Eukaryota; kingdom Metazoa; phylum Arthropoda; class Insecta; order Lepidoptera; family Noctuidae; genus Helicoverpa; species Helicoverpa assulta. The sequence continues at coordinate 8,360,435 of CAWLCW010000027.1, forward strand.
CATGGCGCCCTCACGTACCGCATGACGCAGGTCCTCACCGGACACGGTTGTTTTGGGAGGTACCTGCACCGAATCGGTCGTGAGGAGGCGCCCGGGTGTCACCATTGTGCGGACAGCCCCGAGGACACGGTTGACCACACAGTCCAGGTGTGTCCCGCATGGGAAGGGCACCGCCGGGTCCTCGTCGAGCCCGGCTCGAAATCGGCTGGCACTCCGGCGGTGACAAGAGTATGACGGATAATGTCATTTATGCTTGTATGTCGTGCCCTGCGACCAGCACTTTCAAAAGATGTTTATTTTGTTACCGATTGTATGGTGATAGTCGTCGTAGTAGGCATGACGGCTGCGCGGCGGCAAAGCAAAACGCGTCTACTGACGCGAGCGCAGGTCCAAGCGCGTAAGAATAGTTAAATGTCCGTATTTTGCTGATTTTAGGGCGGATAAAAATATGAAAAAATATATTTTACTTATGATGCAGATATGTTCTCTTATTGATTCTGAACCACCAGTTTGTGCACTGCTTAAAATTCATTCCTGTATAAAACTTGGTAATGGAGACAAATCCGACGATACCCTCATACGTAATACGGCTTTATGCCGCTACGACGGTATGATGCAATAAAATTATTACATACAAACAAACCCTCCTTTCTTAGCAGTCGGGTGAAAAAAAATCTTACTCATAAATATAGGATGTCCATTTTCATCATAATGTGGGACTTGCTTCTTTGGTGTTTCGGTCGTTGTTGGTTTAGATGGTACAGTAGATGGCTTAGTAGATGGCTTAGTAGATGGCTTAGTAGATGGTTCTGTACATGGTGGAGTAGATGGCGTACAAGATGGTGGTGTAGACGGTAGTGTAGGTGGTAACTCAGGTTTCCTGGTTTCACAATATCTTAGACACGCCCATTTCGTTAAGCCATGACAGAAGCAATTAGTGCACTCATCCAACCGACGTTTGTCTCCTTCCGTGCAATTCTGGATATATAATACTGAAAGAAAAAAATATATATCTGTATAGAGGTACCCCTAAAGTGGATGATTGATGTACGAGTAAGTAGGTATGCGAACTTATGGCTCGACGACCTTTTTCGCTCACCCTAACCACTCAAGTTTTTTGGTGACCGTAGTCCTAGGTGACTACAGTCACCAAAAAACTTTTGCCTTAAGCGTCCATGGTGACTACAGTCGGTCACCGAACGACATCGTTCATCTCCTAACAAAAATGTGGAAAGTTTTTTGTTTTATACCTTATTTAGATTGTTATCAAAATAAACGTGAAGAAATTTCCTTTACGAAATTTGTATTATAAAGGCAATTTCAAAACGTTTACATAGTATAATTTAGTTGGAAATGTTACACGATCACTACACGATCATCGTTTGAGAGAACATCAAGAAAAATTATTCAGTAAGGGCTGGGTATCGTAAAGGACATCCACTTCTTTACCCACACTTTTCGATTTCGATTTTTTTTTTCAAACGTAATAAGACACAATTCCTAAATAACACAAAGCTTCTTCTGTCGTCGACATCGCGATACAGAATGAGTAAGCTTTACGTGTGTCACTAACGTCAAGCCGAGTAAGTTCGCGATCTTAAAAACCGCGTACATTAAGTATGCTCGGCTATCACCCACTTAAGGGTTAGGGTATTCACTGAAGTATTCTTTTTACAATCTCATATTTTAATTAAGTGTAGTTATAAGGCTATGAAGGAAAGGCTTATACATACATTCTTCCTCTGTGATTTGGTAAGCTTTGGTATCATTTTTATTTTTCAATTCGTTACAAAATCTTCCCATACACATCCAGTAATGAGCTATGCATTTGCAACGTGCACATCTTTCATATTTTACAGTCCACAGGTCACATTTATAATAGTTTACTCTCAAAGAATCTGTAAATAAAAATATCATCATCTGCCTCGCTTTTCCCCAAATATGTTGGGGTCTGCTGACTACCTGACCTCCTCAACCCTGGGGGACCCGATACCCTTTCGTAAGACTGGTTAACAGACTTTCTTGCTGCGACTGCGAAATATGTTCAAATGATAGCTCACCAATTTAACGTGCCTTCCGAAATACGGAGCAACTTGTTCATTGAACGAGGTTAAGCTGCGGTTGAATGAATGAGAGCGAATGTTTTTTACGATCAATAGAGTCTGCAATGTGTTACGATGATGATCATGAAGTAGTTGCAGCATAAGATTTACTTACTTCGCTCGACCTCTTCACAAATGTTGTTTTCGCAATATTCTCGTCCTTTATGGCAATAGCAACTGTTGCATGTGTCTACCAGGCGCGTTGTACCTTCTTCGCACACTTTCCTTGGCTTTTGATTATCTGGGAAAGATAAAACATTGAAAACGTGATGAACTTTAACTATTCCACATTTATTTATTACTAGCTGTTGCCCGCAACTTCGTCTGCGTCGGCAATATAGAATCGTCAAAGTACTACTTATCCCGTAGGTGCATTCTTTCACGTGACAGTATATTAGGATTACTACTTAGCAGCCGCACAGATTCATTGATCAAGGTTGTTTTGTGGATGTGTGACCATTTATCTATTTAACAAAAGAAGTACCTAAAGTTTGTGACGTTGTGAAATCTCTGAATCCAGAAACGCTGCAGGACCTACAACAAATGCTGAACGACCTGGCTGAATCTTCTCTACGCATCGGCCTACGGATGAACTTGGACAAAACCAAGGTCATGTTCAATGAACATGTTCTACCGGAACCGATTGCGATACACGGCGCCGTTCTCGAAGTTGTTCGGAAATATGTATATACCTCGGGCAGACATTGCAGTTAGGTAGAAACAACTTTGAGGACGAGGTGAATAGGAGAATTCAGTTGGGTTGGGCTGCATTTGGGAAGCTACGTCGAGTCCTAACATCGTCGATCCCACAGTGCCTAAAGACGAAAGTCTTCAATCAGTGCATATCATTCCAATTTATATCTTTTAATTTTAATTTAAATTTTAAAACATTTGCGTGATTGTAAAATCTTTTCTTCACAGACCAGGCAATTGTCTTTGTTTGTTCGGGTAAGTTTGTAAAATGATATGAATGATTAAATGAAAATGAATGATTAAATGTAAAATGGTAGAATTATGGTCTGAAAATCCTAGCTCCTCTACGGAAGTACACATATTTTTAAGTTTAAAATTTGTAAATATTAAATCTAAACAAGTAGTTGTATTTGGCGTTACACGAGTCGCGCTTTTTACGTGTTGGGTAAATTTATATTCCTGCATTAAATTGATGAATTGGTTCGATTTGAGGTTATCTAAAAGTATATTAATGTTGAAATCGCCCCCTATAATTGTATTTAATTTAGAGCATTTGTTATTTATGTAGTTTAGAATTAGTTTTAGTTGCTGATAAAAAACTTCTTCCTCTTCTATTCCAATACATAGTTATGATCAATAAGTTTTCTCTAGGCAATTCGATTGCACATAACTCTATTACATATTCTATAGATTTATCTGTTATATCACTTCTATTTATGTAGTCTATATGTTCTTGAAGCAGGCTACAGACACCGCCGCCAGTTCGGGTACTGCGACAGTATGATTAAGCAATTTTGTAGCCGCTAAACTGAATTAGTTCTTGTTTTTCTGCTGTGAGCCAGGTTTCTGAGATGCATATTGCTTTGTACATGGAATTTTGAGTTATGAAAGTTTCAAGTAAGTGTTGTTTATTGTAGAGGCTTTGGAAGTTCTGGAATAATATTTTAAATTGTAGGTCTTTGGTTGCGAAATGTACGGTTTATAGATTCACTAGGTATATCTTTCTGGTGAGGTTTGCCAGTACTGGTAAATGTACTCATATCATTTTCCTGGTAGCTTATATCTCCATTTTGTGTTTCAATATTGTTAAAGTTTATATTTACTGGTTTTCTGTTAATATATAACTGGTTGTTTCTTATTATAGCGTGGTCTCCACTCTTTCTAGCCTTAAATACTGCCCTGATAAGCCGAAATGCGCTTACTCAATCAGAGTAAGTTTTGAGAAAAACTACTTTTTGTGAATGGATTTTTCCCACCTTCAAACGAGGGTAAAAACTAATATTTTAAAAACTGTTAAAACTTATATAAACGTATTTTTGACCCTAGATATAACTGGCATACCTAAATTATTCATAAATGGCACCATTATACCTATTTTGTGAGATAGCGCTATTTTGATTAAAAGTAAAGGCTTCAAAAATTGAGATAGTGCTTTTAGTCTTATTCCGCTCATACAAAGTTCCATACAAAATGATGTATTTTCATTTTTGATGAAAATACCCAATCGATTTATAATAAAACTTCATTTAATATTTTTTTTTAAAACTTTATCAAATGTAGCAGCAAATTACAAAAAAAAAGTTAGAGCAATTTATTTGCTTTCTATGAATTAAAATTAATCAAAAGTTGGTAGTCCCCGCCAGAAAGACATTCTATTAGCAGGCTTTAAATGCTTGGAAAGTCGCATGCCCGAACACCGACTTACCCGCCAACCTGTCCTCCCAGAGACAGTGGGATGAGCCGCTCTGCAGAGTAATACGGAAAAGTTTAATCGATACGTCAATTACTTCTGCAGAGCGAGCGCGCCTACTGGCTGTGGGTGAATGGGAGTCGGGTCTATGGCTTCTTGCACTTCCGTCCTCAAACACAGGCACCATGTTTGATGACACCACCTTCAGACTCGCCGTTTGCCTCCGACTAGGTGCTCCATGCTGCTCTCCTCATCGCTGCCACTGCGGGGAAGCTGTCAACAGCCTCGGTCACCACGGCCTGTCGTGCAGCCGGAGTGCCGGCCGCATACCACAACATGCCAACATAAACGACGTGATCCGTCGCGCTCTTGTTGCCGTCGGCGTGCCAGCCGTACTCGAACCAAATGGCTTGGCACGCGACGATGGCAAGAGACCAGACGGCATGTCGCTATTTCCGTGGAAGGTGGGTAGGACTTTAGTGTGGGACGCGACATGCGTCGACACTCTTGCGCCATCTCACCTTCCCGGAACTGCATGTCGTGCTGGCTCCGCCGCTGCACAAGCAGAGAACCTCAAGCGGCGCAAATATAGTAACCTTATAGGCAATAACATGTTTGAGCCGTTTGGGGTTGAAACTCTAGGGCCGTGGGGTCCGAGCGCCCACCTTCTTGCCAGGGATATTTCCCAGCGCCTGGTTGACACTTCCCGGGACCCAAAGGCTGGCTTTTATTTCGCACAGAGGTTGAGCATTGCCATCCAACGTGGCAATGCTGCCAGTCTTTTGGGTACATTACCCAGTGACAGCGATGAGGAGCAATTTTTTGATGCCCTGTATTAGTTTTAAGTTGTAAGTATATATATATAAGTTTATTTTATTTTCAATTAATGTAAATATTTTGTGAATTAATAACAATAAAATTTTCAAACTAAATTAGCAGGTATTAAACTGGAAAGAGACTTTTAAATATTGTTTTTTTTAGGGTTCCGTACCTCAAAAGGAAAAATCGGAACCCTTATAGGATCACTTTGTTGTCCGTCTGTCTGTCTGTCTGTCTGTCTGTCAAGACCCTTTATCTCAAGAACGCGTGGACGTATCAAGTTGAAATTTACATGAAATACTCAAGTCTATTGTCCCTTTTGCTGTGAAAATATCAAACTTCTAAGGCAAGCCAATCAAAAGATACAGCCGATTATGTCGATATTTTCAACAAATTTTCGACACTCGCAAAGGAATCAAAACCTACAGGATACTTCCCGTAAACTCAGAGTCTTGAAATTTGGCATGAAGCATTGTCATATAATGCAAATATAGGAAAAATTACGAAAATCGCATTTTTTTAGTTATATAATATAAAAAAATATATTTTAATAAAATGGAACTTACTACCTTATTTCTCACGAACGAATAAAGGTACCAAATTGAAATTTATGCCAAATACCTAGGTCTATTGTACCTTTAGGCAGTGAAAAAATCAAACTTCTATGTTAACGCGATCAAAAGATAAAGCAGTTATACCGACACCTTAGACGAATTTCCGTCACACGCTAGGGAATCAAAACCTACAAGCCCCAAGTAACAAAATTTGGTACTATAAAGGTCCTGAGAACGTTTTGGAGCGTGCTAATTAGTGCTCATGATTATACTATAATGGTGTTGTAAACATTTACAAAACCCCAATTAGGCCCTAGTATTATCACTGATTTATTCTATAGACATTACGTAATGGCTCTCACGGTGATAAGTCAGCTCTTTAGTTGAAATGTAAAAGTGTCAAAAAACGCTCTTTAGTACTGAAATAGTGTTGTCTGCAACGTTTATGTAACTAAAAGTGCACTATAAAAGTAACCAAAACATGTTTATAGTGCTATTTTGCACCGTAAACGATTCCAGTGATCTTTTTTATCACACTTGTGACCACTTTGTTTATGCTGTGATCGTGAGTGTTCTTCAAGAAAACAAAATATATCGGTAAGTTATGCTTTATGTCGTTTGCCATTGTTGCTTAACATAACATACTATAAAACATGCATGGACCGATATGGTCTTACTCTCCCATAACTTGCTCTTGCGAAAATTATTGTATCGATAAAATCATTATGCTGATTTCAAATTTAACAATGCGCCATTATAATTTACGTGTTTTAATTAAATTAAAATTAATAAAATAAGAACTGGTCCCGAATATGGCTGCTATAGTACACATTGGCTTCAGCCGTGCTGCTAATGTGCTATCATGGCCGAAAACAGCAGCCATATTGTTACCGAAAACGAATTAGGGTTCGTTGCCCAAATATAAAATAAACCTTTTTTTGTCATGATTCTGGAAGTAAATGTACGATTGCGTTTGTTCAGTGCTTTACCTGCGTCGTAACATACTAAAATTAACGATGGCATATCTAATGGACGTGGATTGTTTCCTGAGCAGATATGATTTTTTATTTTGATTTTGATTTGAACATCAAAATCAACAGGAATCTTGTAAGATTCCTCAATACGTATAAATTTACAGATTTTAATACAGATTTTGATATGACTTTTTTGTAGTACAGATTTTAATGTTTGTTTTTTTATTTATAAAAAGATGTGATAATTATGTTGTTTTTGTTGATAGTTATTTTCAAGAAGGCGAGATTATGCAAGCCGAAGTGTTTTTTTTTCTATTTGTTATGTTTTATTTTAATATTACTTATTGTGATGTTGACCGTAAGTGCCCCTATTTTTTCTAGGTTTAGAATATACATACATCAAAACACATCTTGCCATAGATCATGTTTATAATTAATAAACAAATAAGAAACATTAAGTCTTTTTTTTAACTCGGAACTAGTTTTCCTTATCATAAAGTGTGTAATAATGGGACAAAATACATCATAGAATCGTAAGTTATGCAGACAATTTTACATTTAATTGAATCTACTTTACAATTAACTTTCTGTTTAAGAATGCTATTATATTATGACGTGCTCTCCCTCTCATATTCTTCATCCTTATTCCTGGCTAGACAAAAAGAAACATTATTGCTACAGCCCTGTTGTGGTACAAAACAAATATTTTGTACAGAACCATGTGCTCCAGTGTCGGCAGTGTGTCATCATTTATGAAATACTAGTCATATAATTGATTCTGAAAAGCTAGTATAGATGTAATTAGTCCATTAATTATTCATTTTAATCCTTTTATGTCACACTTTAGTGTCGTATGAGTAACACAGACTCACTAATAGTGCTATTTAGAATGATTATGTATTATTTAATACTATAGAAGAGTTTTCATGACTTTTACAGAACTAGCCCCATAGCAATAATGAGGGAGCTTTTAAAAAGCTAAAAGGTTACATAATAGTTGTGCAAGGTGCTTTCATAGTGCAGATTAATCCTGTAATTATGTTTTTGATACTACTACAAAACTAATACTATAAAAGTAATTTTGACGCATTATTAGTGCAAAATAGATACATGAAAGGGTCGGTAAGGTCTTTAATAGTACTAAATAGTACCATAATCACTTTATACATATCTATTATAGTGCAAAACTTTAACGATTCTTTTGTATGCTCCTGTAAGCGTTCTAAGAGCTTAATTATAAAACTTAAATGCTCTTTATCTTATAGAATCAAAACGCTTTGTTAAAAACCTTTATAGTACAGGCAGTCATAATGGTTACCATTACAGGCCTACTATAACACTGATCGGTGACAAAAAGCCTTGGTTATAGAAGCTTTTGTTACTTGGGAGGTACTTCCCGTGAACTCAGAATCTTGAAATTCGGCACGAAGCAACGTTATATAGTACAGATAAAGGAAAAATTGCGAAAATGATAAATTTGAAGTTACATAAAATATTAAAATATTATTTTTGCTTACATGACATAAAATATTTTTTTAATAATTATAAACTTACTACCTACCCTTTAATTATAAACTTACTACCTACCCTTTTTCACATGAACGCGTAGAGATATTAAAGTTGAAATTCATATCAACATTCTTAAAAATAATTGCCTCTAAACTATGAACAATTTTAAATCATTCAAAGGTCATCACCTTAGTATGGAAACCATACCCACGGCGGATACGAACGAAACATAGCACAGTATAATGATAAAGGCTCTGATTTACTACGGCATTAGTCGCATCAATGTGAACCATGGGAATCTAGAGAAAATCAGGTGTAAACATCAAATATTTTTCTCATTTCAATGGGGAATTGAAACGACCAAGTTTGACGGATTTGAGAAATCATTTCTTTGTAGTGAAAGAGTATACTCGACGTTTATTTCCATTGTCATCAGGTCAGGATCTGATGATGGAAATCCTGAGAAATCGAGGGCAACTATCAGAAATTGTAGGCATGCATAGGATTAAAACTTGATTCTCAGATGTATGTCTGTTGATACTATCAAACAGTGAAGGTTTAGAGCTTACCTGATGATGGAGACGTGAGGAAGTCGAGAGAACTCCTCAACGGTATGTTTTAGTTACGTCGTGTTTGGGCTTACATTATTCGTATTGACGAGAACTTTTCACAAAAGTTAAAAATAAAAACTTTTTACAAAAAAAAACAACTTCTAAAAACAACAAGAAAACTGTTTATTTGCATCGGTCTAGATCTCGGTGGTTAAATAAATATAGATCTTGTAGACACCGACTTCTAGACCGATGCACCTAACATCTTTTTAATTTCTTTCTTTTTGCTTTTTATATGTTTTGAAGTTGGATTGGCTACAAAATAAAATAAAGCCGACTTTATAAAACAAAGAAAGGGACAGAATTACACTTTTGTCAAGGCTCTAGAAACGTAAAGCCACCAGCCCCGAATCCTACTCTCTAGCAGTCGTCGTTACAATTCGACAGTTACAAGTCGTCAGGCAGTTTCGAAAAAAACCTGAAACTGGGGCTCGTTATGTGATTAATCTCTCAAAAAACCGGCCAAGTGCGAGTCGGGCTCGCGCACCGAGGGTTCCGTACAAATCCTGTATAGATAAAAAGTGACTCTCGCGCAAACCGTTCAGTTTAGAACAATCATAGTTATGGTAATTTCGTGAGAGTCAAAATAGTTAATATTTTTTATTTTATAATATAACTAAAATAGTAGGCAAAGGGGTTAAAACATTTTATAGTCATCATTCAGAAATCTGATTGAAAATAACTAATCATGTCTTAAAGGTCATTGGGCATATCTGACCCGCTTTGCAAAAAGTGGCGGACACGAATGAAAGTAGTTTTAAATTATGGGGAATAGTATGACGTTTCATTCAATATATATTTTATTAAAATTCCATGGAGAAGAAAGTACAGGATCGTTTGAAGAACATAAAAAAACAAGCAGTTTTTTGGATTGTACAGGTCACAATGATAGTTTTTATTGTTAAAATACTTTTCAAAAAGAAGGAAGATCTCAATTCGGATGACCAGGACCTCATGAGGATCTGGAAACCTCGAGAAATCGAGGGCAACTCTCGAATATTGTAGGCACGCATCAAGTCAAAACCAGACATGCGGGTGTATTTTTGAGGGAATTGCGAAACAGTGAAGTTTTGGAGCTAATTTGATTATGGAGACCAAAGAGAATCGAGGGAACTCCTGAACAGTATGCTGCAATTACCACGTGTTTGGGCTTATTTTATTCGTATTGATGAGGACTTTCCACATGGATAGGTTTGATTGGCATTGCGGGATCTATTATAAAGATAAGATATAGTTCAGGGAACTCCTTTACTATTTATATCAATTCCCTTGTGTTAGAGCTTATTTTATTGGAGGTGATGCGAATTCCCTTCTAACTTGGGTATAGCATGTGGGGATAGCAGCCATTGCGGGAATGAGATCTTTTCTTATTGAGTGGTTTAATCATCTCACAAGCCCTAATTTCAAGTTTTTTTCCACTCGCCAAATCCACCTGACGGCCACTTACATTGACTTGTAACAACGACTGCTACAAAGAAGGATTTGGGGACGCTGGCTTTACGTTCTTAGAGCCTTGCCAAAAGTTGTATTTTGTCCCTTTCACTGTCATGAAGTCGGTTTTTTTTTGTGAATAGTATTTTTTTATTTCAGTGTTTGGGTCCATCCACACCCAGCATACATAAAAATAACACCACTTTTATATCCGCAGTAGCAGTCGTATTGAGGTTTAGAGAGAATTGAGGTTTGGGAAGTTGTTTTTTTTGTTGTTGTAAAAAGTCTTAATTTTTAACTTTCCAGTGAAAATTACTTGTCAATACGAATAATATAAGTCCAAACACGACGTAGCTAAAACATACCGTTGAGGAGTTCCCTCGACTTTATCTCGTCTCCACCAGCAGGTCAGGTCTAAACCATCACTGTTTGACAGTGTAATCAGACATAAATCTGAGAATCAAGTTTTAACCCTATGCGTGCCTACAATTTCAGAAAGTTGCCCTCGATTTCTCAAGGTTTCCATCATCAGATCCTGTCCTGATTACAATGGGCATAAACGGCGAGTATACTCTTTTACTATAAAGAAATAATAACTCGAATCCATCCCATTTGGTCGTTTAAATTCACCATTGAAGTGGGGAAAATTTTTGATGTTTAAACCTGATTATCTCTAGATTCCCATGGCTCACGTTGATGCGACTAACGCCATAGTAAATCAGAGCCTTATATCATTATACTATGCTATATTTCGTTCGTGTCCGCCGTGGGTATGGTTTCCATACTAAGGTGCCTAATGACCTTTGAATGATTTAAAATTTTTCACAGTTTAGAGGCAATTAGATTCAAGAAGTGTTTGATATGAATTTCAACTTTAATATCTCTACGCGTTCATGTGGAAAAGGGTAGGTAGTAAGTTTATAATTATTAAAAAAATATTTTATGTCATGTAAGCAAAAATAATAGTTAATATTTTATGTAACTTCAAATTTATAATTTTCGCAATTTTTCCTTTATCTATACGTTATAACGTTGCTTCGTGCCGAATTTCAAGATTATGAGTTCACGGGAAGTACCTTGTAGGTTTTGATTCCCTAGCGTGTGACGGAAATTCGTCTAGGTGTCGGTATAAGCTGCTGTATCTTTTGATCGCGTTAACTTAGAAGTTTGATTTTTTCACTGCTTAAAGGGACAATAGACCTAGATATTTGATATAAATTTCAATTTTATACCTTCATTCGTTCGTGAGAAATAAGGTAATAAGTTTCATTTTATTAAAATATTTTTATTATATTATGTAACTAAAAAAATGTGATTTTCGCAATTTTTCCTATATTTGCATTATATGACAATGCTTCATGCCAAATTTCAAGATTCTGAGTTTACGGGAAGTATCCCGTAGGTTTTGATTCCTTTGCGAGTGTCGAAAATTTGTTGAAAATATCGACATAATCGGCTGTATCTTTTGATTGGCTTGGCTTAGAAGTTTGATATTTTCACAGCTTAAAGGGACAATAAACCTGAGTATTTCATGTGAATTTCAGCTTGATACGTCCACGCGTTCTTGAGATAAAGGGTCTTGACAGACAGACAGACAGACAGACGGACAACAAAGTGATCCTATAAGGGTTCCGTTTTTTCCTTTTGAGGTACGGAACCCTAAAAATCAAGTAGTGAATTCTCATCACCTAAAATAAAATAAGCGCCAACACAAGGATACGTTATAAATTGTAAAGGAGTTCCCATAACTACATCTGATCTTTGCTATCGATCCCACAATGGCAGTCAAACCTATATATGTGGAAAGTCTTCGCCAATATGAATAAAATAAGCCCAAACACGTGGTAGTTGCAACATACCGTTCAGGAGTTCCCTCGACTCTCTGTAGTCTTCATAATCAAATCAGCTCCAAACCTTCACTGTTTACCAGTACCCTCAAAAATACACTCACATGTCTGGTTTCGACTCGATGCGTACCTATAATATTCAAGAGTTGCCCTCGATTTCTCAGGGTTTCCAGATCCTCATCAGATCCTGGTCATCCGAATTGGCATCTTCCTTCTTTATGAAAAGTTTTTAACAATAAAAACTAGCATTGCATCCTGTACAATCCTCTGAAACTGCTTGTCTTTCATATTTTTAAACGATCCTGGACATTCGTCTCCATGGAATTTTAATAAAATATTTATATTAAAAGAAACGTCATACCATTCTCCACGATTTAAAACTACTTTGATTCATGTCCGCCACTTTTTAGAAAGCGGGTCAGATATGCCCAATGACCTTTAAGACATAATTAGTTATTTTCAATCAAATTTCTGAATGATGACTATAAAATTATGTATATAAATAATGTATATAAATAACTTTAATAAAATAACTTTTACAAGGTACTGGCCTACTATTTTAGTTATATTATAAAATAAAAAATATTAATATTTTGACTCTCACGAAATTACCATAACTATGATTGTTCTTAACTTATCGGTTGACGCGAAACTCACTTTTTATCTATACAGGATTTGTACGGAACCCTCGGTGCGCGAGTCCGACTCGCACTTGGCCGGTTTATTTTGATATTTACATACTGTATTTATTAAAGTTTTCCTTATTTTAAACACACCATAAAACAAATTTGCTTCCTTCCGCAAACAAAACTAACTAAGAAATGATCGTTACTAATGATTATCTTCATGTCACAACACGCTCTATTTTGAAATGTAAGTGAGTGTAATCCTTATTGCTAAAGATATAAAAGTCAATTTTAATTACCTACTATACTTAGGTATAGCCATATCTCAAACCTTAGCGAACTAATAATACCCACATTTACTTAGCGTAAAAGCGCTAACTTTGAAGCGTTCCTAGCCAATGTCGGTATAAGGCTATTTGGCTTCATAAAAACGACACGCGGTCAAATCGCTTCGTAAATTAAGGAAAAATTGAGATATAAAAAAAATTCTTAGTGGTTTATTTTAATGTTTTAAATCAGATATCGCTGTTTGGCTTATACCATTAGATGCGAAATTATACTAGCTATTGAATGGTATAAAAAAAACTAAAAGGGCGTATCTCAGAGATAGCGCCTTTCGGCTTAGCAGGGCAGAATAGTTCTTCTCTCATTATTGCTCTTTCTTTACGTGATTTCGCATCAAAAAATTTTGGAATATGTATTGAGATCTTGTTTTGTATTAAATTGTTCTCCTTCTATAAATAGTTTTTTGTTTCTTATTATTGCATGCAGTCACTGTTTTCGTGCATTTAGCATTGTTTCTCTCATGATGTTTCTCTCTTTTCGTTGTTCTTCGTTTAGGAATTAAGATATGCTTATCCCGGTACCGTAGAATTGTCGATTGTTAGTTATTAAGTATTTGACCATTCTTTTGCTTATTAATTCGATGGATAATGGTCGGGTTTTGTTGAAACGATGTCTTCCAATTCTATAGGTATCCTCTATGTAACCTGACAAGTCTATTTGTAAGGTCTCTCGAAACATATTTATGATTCTATTATGCAGACTTTATTGAGAGTCTCTTTGGTTTTCCATAAGGCCTTATAACACAAATTTTTTGGTGTTCGTTTCAGTTGTTTCAGTGGGTGGTTTACTTGCTAGTTTTTTTATTTCACATTGTAGGGATTCTGTTTCTTTATTCAGCCTTTCTATTTGCAGATTTAGTCCTTCTATTTTCGCTTTTCTCTGATCGTTTTGCTTACACAGGTTAGTTGTTTATTGTTTTATGTCTTTACTCAACTTTAATATTGCTTTGTTAATTTCCGATTGTATCATAATTTGTATTTCTTGTATTATAGACTTATTGTTTTCTTTTAATTTCAAGGTAATCATGTCGCTCAGTTCGTGTAATGTTAGCTCTTTTTCTATATTTACCTCCACTGTATCTCCTAATATACTTAAGTCCTCTGAGTTTACTGTGTCATTACAATTTTGAATTTGCCTAGGCTTTTTTCTAAGTATTACGTTTGTTTCTGGTGATATAGTTTGGTTATTAATTAAGGACTGTCTAATAGGTGTGTTTGAGTTGTTTAACTTAGGTCTTTTACATTGGCATTCTGGACATTCCCAGGTTAATTTAGCATTTTTTATTAAGTTTTGTATAGGCTGTCAGTCACATTTGCGCATTCCAGATCGTAATTCTCTTTGCAGGTTAGACAGGCAAGGTATTGTTTGCTGGTGATTGTTTGTTTACAACCTGTACAGACTATTCATTTTCCGTTACGTATTTCTTTTTGGTTTTAAGAGTTTATGGAAGAATGAAGGGACGTACGGCTTAAAATATAAGGAGAATAGCCTTTGATGGTTCAGACGGATGTCAGTGCATCTACAGGCACAAAATATAAGATCTGCCCCATGTGATTTAAACACAAAAGTGGATTACCAGGGAGGGTCCGTAATGGCTTGGGGAAGTGGCTCATTCCGACCTCATATATGTACGGTAGTATGAATGCTCAAAGATGCGTAGACGAAGATTTTCAACATCTTGTCATGCCATTCGCACCGCTTATTGGCGACAACTTCTGATGAAAGCATTACAATGCACGTTGCCATACAGCAAGAATGGTCCCTGAGTACCCTGATGAGGTTGGGATACAAGTTTCACCATGGCTGGCACGCAACCCTGACCTTAACCCAATTGAGCACATCAGGGACAACCTTAAAAAACATATCTGAGCAAAAGTCCTCTACGACCCTAGGAGAGTTCAAGACAGCTGCGTTAGGAGAGGGACAATATGCCCCAGTAGGATTTCCAGGATATCATGGATGGATTGCCAAACCTACTCCAAGAAGTCCTCAGAGCCCGAGGCGGCAATAGGTACCCGTTATAATAGATAGTTTAAACAAAGACTCTCTAGACTAGAGCTCCTCATTTCGTAGTATGAAGTTATACCTTTTACAAAATAGTTTTTCTTTATGATTCCTTTCTAAAAACAAGTTTATGTTTAGTATTCTGTGTTTCATCACCTTTATTACCTTTTGGGTAGCTCTCATCCAACCCTCTCATCAAATGTGACCCTATGAACTTTTGTAAAACCAATGAAATATTAGGTAGACGGTTAATTGTGTGTGAATGAATTACATCTTCTATACTTATAATAAATGGCTCACAATAACACGTTTAACTCTCGGTAGCTTAGCAGTTCGGAGCTTTCTGATTATATTTGTCTACTATTACGTTTATAATACTCTCACTCATACTAACTAAAAAAAGTATAAAGATAGATAAGACATTATTACGTATCCAAGAAAAAAAGAATAATATAAATCGGTCAAGAAACACCAAAGTTATACATGAAATACGGTAATAAGCCATCGCGAGTGAATACTGAATCATGCTATAAGAATCATTTATGTGCAACGGTCACTGCGCTCGACGCGGCTCGCGGCGCGGTTGCTGCGCGAGCTTCATACAACATTTGGTTGTTGCTGCGATTGATGCGAATAGACGTTCGGAGTGTTCAACCTTATTGAAGGACAATAATTTTATTGACGACTTTAAATAATTTATTTTTAATTTTCTTTTGGTTTTCTAAAGCTACATGGGCATTAATAAAAAGACAAACTCAAACTACAAATGTTCTTCAACCTACAATAGACTACATAGTTCACAATAACAATATAATAAATTCACCTGACAAATTAGCTAGTACCTTCAACCATTTCTATATTAACCAAAACAATAACACGTCAACAAACAATCATTATCAATCAAAACATACGAGTATTTCAAATCCACACAGTATTTTTCTTTATCCAGCAGATAGGTGCGAAATAATAAAAATAGTAAAAAAATTAAAAAACAAATCTAGTTTTGGACATGATGATATTCCTATAAAAATTATCAAAGAAAGCATTTCATTTATTGCCGACCCACTTGTACATATAATAAACTTAATGTTAGAAACTGGAGAATTTCCTCAAACCTTAAAAAAAGCTCTTATAAAGCCTCTATATAAGAAGGGATCGCGGCATGACATAAATAACTTCAGACCAATTGCACTATTACCAAGTTTTTCAAAAATATTTGAAAAAATAATATATAACAGAATTACCGTTTTTTTGGAAAAATATAAAATATTAAGCGCTAACCAATTCGGATTTCAAAAAAATAAAACAACATCTTTGGCAATATATAAATTATTCAACACTATCTGGGAAAAAATAAATGTTAAAAAACAATGTGCTGCCCTTTTCATTGATATGTCCAAAGCTTTTGACTGTGTAAAATATGACATCCTTTTAAATAAATTAGAAAGCATAGGAATACGAGGTATAGCTCTAAAACTGGTAGAAAATTATTTAAGTAACAGAATGCAGGCAACAATTATTGAAGTATATAATGAAAATACTAAAATGGTTGAGGTAATTAAATCTGAATTTGAAAATGTATTACTAGGTGTGCCCCAAGGCAGTATATTGGGTCCTCAATTATTTCTTATCTACATAAATGAGCTACCGAATATAATAAACCACCTTTGTGTAATGTATGCCGATGATGCAACTATATTTATCTCAAATGATGATGCAAATGTTACAAACTACGAAATTGAAATAAATAGAACATTAACGACAATAACTGATTGGTTGCAGTCACTAAATTTAAAAGTAAATCTCTCAAAAACCAAATTAGTCCAACTAAGAAATTACAAGAGTAAACCTATGAAACTAAATGTAAACGTGGCTAACAGAACTATTGAAGAAGTAAATCATATTAATTTTCTTGGTGTGACGATAGATCAACATTTGAATTGGAAAGAGCATATCGCGAAAATAAATAAAAAAATATCTAGTGCTTGTTATGCATTATCCATCTTGTCAGAAACTACAAATGTGGACATCACTAGAAATGCCTACTATGGACATGTTTATCCCATTTTAACGTATGGTATTATTTACTGGGGGAACTCGACAAATGTACAATCTACTTTCATTCTCCAGAAAAAATGTATAAAGACAATATATAACATGTATAGTACTGAATCTTTAAGAGATACATTTAAGACAAAGGGTTTCCTAACACTGACTGGAATCTATATACTGGAATTGTGTTTGTTCGTAAAAAATAATATGCAATATTTTAATTTTAAAAGTGACTCCATTAAAAATGTTCGTACACAATATAAGTATAATATTAATTTGCCTTGTATAAAAAATATGATTTATTATAAAAGTACATATATTACTGCTATTCGTGTATACAACAAACTGCCATCAGCAATTAAGCAATTAAATGGAAATATGTTTAAAGCAAAGTTAAAGAAATTTTTAATTGATAATGTTTTTTATAATTTAAATGAATATTTTGGAAAAGTAATTTAGAAGTGTCACTTTTGTATTGTCAGTAAATCTTTTTTCTCTACTTTATTTTAATATTGCATGTCCGACTTGGATAGACTGTTGATCTAATTTATTGTATTTAATGAACATCAATATGTACACAGTTATGCAATAAATGAATCTTATCTTATCTTATCTTATCTTATCTAATACTAATATTATAAAGAGGAAAACTTTGTTTGTTTGGTTGTAATGAATAGGCTCAAAAACTACTGGACTGTTTTTAAAAATTCTTTCACCATTCGAAAGCTACATTATCCACGAGTAACATAGGCTATATTTTATCCCGGTACGGGCAGTAGTTACCACGTAAGTTAAGTACAGTAGGTAGTTAAGTATATTCGTTATTTTTGTATGGTTTAAATATTCGTTCAAATTACAAATTTTTAATAGTTTGCATTTTATTTTTGTTTAGGTAAAGTAGTAGTAGGTAGGTATGCATAGATTTAGATAATGGGATAGGCTGGTGTTTATTATTTGATCCTCTCTTTGCACAAAGTCAGAATCTAACGCGGACGAAGTCGCTGGCAGAAGCTACTTTATACATAAATATATATTTTAGCGAACTGCACAGGACATATAATAGAGCACAAGAATTTGCTCAGATACAGGTGCACTCACTATTCATTCACTCTCTTAGCCCGATGGGACGGCAATCCGACACGACCGGAGAGAGATCAGGCATATACCGACATTAACGCGATGCACGGGTGTCTCAATTACCAACTTCCAGGCTTCGGGCTGCTTTGTGAAAGTTTCTAAATACCACAAAGCGATTTCGGCCCGACCCGGGAATCGAATCCGAGACCTCGTGCCGCGCTTGCGACACCTAGACCAATGAGGCAGTAAAGGGAAATGCCCATTTGATAAATAAGGTTTGGCCAAGTAATACCCAAGAAAGAAACAAGTTGTAGGCATTAGAGTTGACATCGTAGATAACGAAATAACTAAAATTTTTTACATAGAACTTGGTGGAACATCACAAACTTACGATTAGTGACGCGGCAATGGCAAAGTCTATCATAATATGTTTTGATGCATTGTTGAAAATCTCTTGCCTAAACAATTTAAAAGAGTGCTTAAAAAACCATTAACCACCTCGACAATCCATCTAGTAATAGTAACATCTTGTTTTATTAGCTTCTAGTGTGCATGATTGGGTTTCCCCCTCTCGAAGAGATGAAGGCGTGTGAACTGAATAATGACATGTCTCTTCTAATAAAGGGCTACAAATCTACCCCACAAAGGGCTTCTACATCACGTGGAATCCAAATAAGGGGAAGGTGACATAAGGGGGGCTGCTAGGGTACTTTTTAGCAGCGATGTGGTTGCGCCATACTCTCCAGAGACTTTTACAGCCTTGGAGAGTAAACACCCGGCCGCAGCAAATGACCTCTCCTTCCCCGACCCCAATGATACAGATCCATTGTACATTACAGCTATCCAATTGCGCTCGGCTGTCAACTCCTTCAGGAGCGGCTCCGCCGGGGGCGCAACACTTAAAAGACTTAACGAGTGCAAGCGCCGGGGAAGCTGGTGAGTCGCTTTTGAAGGAGCTGACAGCTCTAATAAATTTAATGCTCGCCGGCAATGTGCACGATGCCGTCATCGATGTCTTGTATGGGGCTAACTTATGCGCTCTACGCAAGAAGGATGGCGGCATTCGTCCCATTGCCGTAGGTAGCACCTACCGACGTATCGTAGCCAAAATAAGCTGTGCCTATTACAGCGAATCTTTGGCGAGCAAGTTCCAGCCCCTACAGTTAGGTTTCGGTTCTAAAGGGGGCTGTGAGGCTGCGGTACATGCATTAACAACTTTCCTCAATAGTAATGAAGGGGAGGTCATTTTAAAGGTTGACGTCATGAATGCCTTCAACTCCGTAAACAGGAACATTCTGTTGACAGGAGCAAAAAAAGAAATTCCTAAAGTTTTTAAATTCCTTTGGTAATGTTATAGATACCCTTCCAAATTATTATATAAAGACCATCTTCTCGAATCTGCTGCTGGATGTCAACAAGGTGACCTTCTTGGGCCAGTCATTTTTAGTTTAGCTATAAATCCAATTATTCGTCAACTAAATTCAAAATTTAACGTCTGGTATTTAGATGATGACACCCTAGGAGGCGATGTAGATACTGTTTTCAATGATCTTACACTATTAAAAGAAAAATTCTAATCAATCGGTCTCACACTCAACTTTTCGAAATTCGAAATTTTCATTCCTGACACCAACATTCATAGGCAAACGATTATTTCAAACATACCATAGCTCCCCAATTAAAAATCATTGAGAAAGCCTCTCTTCGCCTACTAGGGTCTCCAATCTATGACGACTCTTTTTCCTCTTTTATAGAGGAAAAAATTCAAAACTTCAATGACATTTCGGACAGGTTACTTAAAATTAATGTACATTCGGCAAAATTTACTTATATCCTTCGCTCTTCTCATTTGTGGAAACATCCGAGCCTATTAGATAAAGTTGACAAAATTATCAGGAACACCCTTTCTCTAATATTAAATGTGGCCCTGGACGACCGAGCCTGGCAACAGGCCTCACTGCCTATTCGCTTGGGTGGCCTCGGCGTCCGCAAAATTTCCAGTCTTAGTTTACCGGCATTCCTCTCCTCGGTCCACAGCACCGCAAGTCTCACTAGGAAAATTCTATCTTCCTCACTGGTGGAGTTTGGGGTGCCGTGTTTGGCCGATGCGTTGAATGCTTGGAAAATGACTTGCCCAAATACGGTTTAGCCCAGTGACCCCTCCTCTCAGAGACAGTGGGATGGGCCGCTCTGCAGCATCACACGGAATGATCTTCTTAATACGTATAATACGTAAGGCTGCCTTTTAAGTTCTGTCGTCTGGTAACCTCCCGCGATTATTAAAAGAAAATATATATGCTATTTGAATCTTTTTGAATTTAGAATTCGAAAACAAAATAGTGTTTTTAAATAGGTCGAATAGTTTTATTGTTTCGTCCATTCAAAGGTGACAGGTCGGTTGCAAAAATGGAAATGTGTAAGGAAACAGTGCGATAATTTTCTACTACTTTAAAAGGGGATTTTCGCGACTTCAATGCTAGAAAGAGATTAGTTCTGTATTTAGTTATGTAGCACCATTCCTTGGGACCGCAGCACGCTGATATTTAGAATTTCAACCTGGGCACTCTAGCTTCAGTGACAAGCCACGTGAAGGTCGTCCAAAAACCGCCATGATGCAAGTTTATATCGAGGCTGTGCGGCAGCTAATCCTCGCAGACGAACATGTAGCATATGGTGAAATAGAGGCATCCGTGGGCATTTCAGGAACCACAGTCATAAATATCCTACATAAAGAACTTGGCGTAAGATAGATGATCTCTCCTTGGATACCACATTTTCTTAGCGACGACCAAGAAACAGCCCGAGCAAGTTGGTGACGTTAAACTCTGCAACGATACGACTGAGGAGAGTCAAAGCAGGACTATGATATAGTTAGTGGCAACGAGTCCTGGATATATGCTTACGATCCGGATTCTAAGCAGCAGTCAGCTGTCTAGGTCTTCCAAAACGAGCCAAAACCGACCAAAGCCGTACGCTCGCAAAGCACTTAAAAAAAATGGTTGCCCCGTTTTTGGCCAAAGGGTGATCGTGTCGCCACTATTGTACTAAAATATCGCGAGACGGTTACCGCTGACTCGTCTACCACTGTTTGATTACCAAAAGGCATCACCGAATTTAGAAAAAAATATCCAAGACGTGGAATGATACTGCACCATGACAGTGCAAGTTCGCACACCGCCCGCCAAACACTGATGTTTTTGAGTTAACAAAATGTTGAAATATTGGATCATCCACCTTACAGCTCTAACTTAAGCACTAATGATTTTATTACATTAATCAAAATTAAGAAAATTCTTCGTGGGCTACCTTTCAGCACACCTGAAGAAGCTGTTGACGTATACAAATCGGCCGTTTTGACTACCCCCACTTTGGAATGGAATAAATATTTAAAAACTGGTTTGAATGCATGCAAAAGTACATTAAAATTCGCTAAGTATTCTTAAAAAAATAATAAACGGTAATAACACATTGGAATATCTATACTTATTTCAAACGACACAACTTAAAAGGCAGCCCTCGTAGTGCTGCCGAGCGTGCTCGCCTGCTGGCTGTGGGAGTATGGGAATCTGGACTGTGGTTGCAGGTTATTCCGTCAACCAGCATAGGCACTATGCTGGATGACAACACCTTCCGGATAGCTACATGCCTTCGATTAGGCGCTCCCTGTGTTGCTCCGCATCGCTGCCATTGCAGTGAAGCTGTCGACAGCCTCGGGCACCATGGTCTGTCGTGCTGCAGAAGTGCTGGTCGTATTGCACGGCATGCCAGCATTAACGACATTATCCGTCGTGCTCTTTCCACCGCCGGTGTACCAGCCGTGTTAGAGCCTAATGGACTGGTACGTGACGATGGAAAGAGGCCAGATGGTATGACGTTGTTGCCATGGAAGATGGGTAGGCCCTTGGTGTGGGACGCAACATGCGTCGACACCCTGGCGCCATCACATATTCCTAGCACGGCAAGCTGTGCTGGGGCGGCTGCAGCTTCTGCAGAGACCACCAAGCGGCGCAAATATAATAACCTTATTGGAAATTATAGTTTTGAGCCGTTTGGTGTCGAAACGCTCGGACCGTGGGGCCCGAGTTCGCGGTTACTTCACAAGGACATCGCGAAAAGGCTTGTCGACACTTCGCGTGACCAGAGGGCTGGCTTATTCTTTGGATAAAGATTGCTATTCAACGTGGCAATGCAGCCAGTCTTCTGGGCACGTTTCCGGAGGACAGTGACGCGGAGGAATACTTCGACGCCTGATCGGTGTTCTTTTATATATGTTTTATGTTTATATATATTTTGTTTATAGTATTTTATTTTTAGATTTGTATAAAGATAATTAGTTTAAGTTTGTATATGTCGCAGGGATATGATAAAAACGGGGATTTGATCAATTCCCTAAGGGATTTACAAATAAGAACTGACATGTTTTTTGTCATTTCACTGAACCAGTTTAGGGATTTGTTCAATTCACTAGATTTGTTTAGGGAAAAGATAAAATCGTGTTGTTATTTTAACATCCTCCGTGATTTGATCAAATCCCTTAGGGAATTGATCAAATCCCCGTTTTATCATATCCCTGCGACATATATATAGTGTGTACATTACTAGCCCGGTCAAAATAGACATTTGAAATAACATTAATTCCCGGAAAGCTGAATTTTGGTGGAGAGCTTGGGCTTATCATTATAAATAAAATATCAAAAGTCCCCATCGATCCCATGTGTGTGTCAAAAGTTATTCGAGGTTAAATGTCAAAATTTTAGGTTTTTTGTTTTTTTTTCGAAAACGGTGAGTTTTATCAAAAAAGAACATCAGACCAAAGTTGTAGATCTTAAAATTTTCTACAAAAATGCCATTAACAGTTTTCTCCTAAATGATCCATTCCTGAGATATATCGAAGAGTGACACTACACATGATATGCACATATAAGCCATGTATAAACGAGGGTTGCCTTTTAAGTTGTGTCGTTTGAAATAAGTAAAGACAATCTAATAGGTTAATACCATTTATTGTTTTTCAAAGAATTCTCCGCGATATTTAATGCACTTTTGCACGCATTAAAACCAGTTCTTGAAACATTTATACCATTTTCAGCTACAACAGCTTTTTCAGGTGTGCTAAAACGTTGACCACGAAGACTTTGCTTAATTTTGGGGAATGTACAAAAATCGTTATGCCCACGGTATGTTACATGTTGATCTGCGAGAATTAACTGCCACATAGCCTCGATATTATCTTGGGTCATGTGGGTCGTGGCTTGTCACTGGGGCTAGAGTCACGTTGAAATTCTAAATCAAAATCAAAATCTTTTTATTTCAAAAAGGCCTTTGCAGGCTCCTATGAAACGTCACACTATTTGCACGGTTCCAAAAAGTTGGTCTCATGGAGAAGAGCCGGCAAGAAACTCCATAGACACTCTTTTAAAAGGTAATATTTTCACAAACAGTCTATTACATAACAATAGTCATCATCCTCCGAGCCTTTTTCCCAACCATGTTGGGGTCGGCTTCCAGTCTAACAGGATTCAGCTGAGTAGAGTAGCTTTACAAGAAGCGACTGCCTATCTGACCTCCTCAACCCAGTTACCCGGACAACCCGATACCCCTTGGTTAGACTGGCGTCAGATTTACTGGCTTCTGACTACCCGTAACAACTGCCAAGGATGTTCAATGACAGCCGGGACCTACAGTTTAACGTGCCATCCGAAACACAGTCATTGGTGTCTAAGATATACTTACAAAAGTACCTACATAGTAAGCTGACAATTATAC
This sequence comes from Helicoverpa assulta, assembly GCA_963856015.1. Classification (NCBI taxonomy): domain Eukaryota; kingdom Metazoa; phylum Arthropoda; class Insecta; order Lepidoptera; family Noctuidae; genus Helicoverpa; species Helicoverpa assulta. The sequence continues at coordinate 8,384,535 of CAWLCW010000027.1, forward strand.
AATGCAACTGAAAGTTAAACTGTAAACTCCTAACTTTATCTCTGTTTTACACATGATGTTGTAAATTAGGGCACGCCACCATAGTGGCGGTAAGTCCCCTCTTTGAGGAATGGCTCGGGACAGCCCCAAGAGCACGGTGGACTACACAGTCCAGGTGTGCCCCGCGTGGGAAGAGCACCGTCGGGGATTTAGGCGGCGGCGACCTCTCACGTCCGGCCCTGGCTCAGGCCATGGTCCGGGGCGAGTGGGAATGGGATGCTGTCGCCTCCTTCTGCGAAGCAGTGATGCTCGAGAAGGAGGAGGCGGAACGACAAAGAGTTCGAACCTCTCATCCCGGCCGCCGCGCTGGACCAGGTAGACTTGTCAGCAACCCCAGCGCGGCCCAGCAGGGCCAAGGCCTGTCGGGGCTGCGGGATTGTTCGAAAGAGTTACCGCGGCCCTGGTACATAAAAGGCTTACGACGGAAAACGACGAGGTTTTTAGTCAGTAAGAGTCTGACACTCAAAGCCCTCGTATATGCGTTGCTTATAATATATGTGCTTATCATGTGTAGTGTGACTCTTTGAATCGCGATATCTCAGGAATGGTAACATTTAGGAGAAAACTGTTGATGACATTTTTGTAGAAAATTTTAAGATCTACAACTTTGGTCTGATGTTCTTTTTTGATAAAACTTACCGTTTTCGAAAAAAAATCAAATACCTAAAATTTTGACATTTAACCTCGAATAACTTTTGACGAACACATGGGATCGATGTAGACTTTTGATATTTTATTTATTATGATAAACCCAAGCTCTCCATCAAAATTCAGCTTTCCGGGAATTTTTGTTATTTGGCCACTAATTTTGTCTAATTTGACCGGGCTACGGTCAATAAATATAATATATATAATAATACGGTAAAATAAATGCTATAATAAATCTTCTAATAATGACACTGAGTAAATGACGTACGTAAACGTCAACAAACAAGAGCATTAGGGATGGGACGTAGGATCAATTTATCGAAAAATCTATGTTTGTCATAAACCGAAAAAACACGGAATCCTTGAAAGGAGTCGCATAAAATCATATTTAAAGGTACATCAATCACCAAACATTTTGTTTAATGATAACAATACAATGAATAGATATTTACAAATATTTTTTTTAAAATTATTAGAAAATATTAAAAAAAAACGATTTTCAAGAACCGGTTTTTAATACTCGTAAATCGATTTTTTTTCAATATGGGGTTCAATCCCTAATTGCCTAGTTTGACAAGGCTGGCATGATCGATACAGCGGAAGTATTTACTACAATAAACAACTGAGTTCTGAATAATTTCATCTTTTTTTTTCCTGGGTTTTTTTATCAGATAAATACTCGCAATATTTAAATTGATTATTTAGGATTTTTATTGTATTTATCACATAGACGGGCAAGTACTTGGCCAAGACCGGGCATTACCCTTTAACTATAGGTAGATTAGTATATACATATCCCACCAAAAACATAAAATGTAAAAAGCCAAGCCTCTACGCAATTCCTCCACCGTAGAAAGTCTTGAGATCGCATAAAAGCCAAGTCCTGTTCAACTTTATTTGTAATATAAATCAATATTGTGTGACTATATCAATAGTTTTGTTCACATTACAATAACAGACGGGAGAGATACAGAAATAAAAAAAAAAATCTTTTTACAAAAAATAAAACTCCAAAACTCTGAAAAGCAAAAAAATAATAACTATTCTTAGGGACATTTCTAGAACTCAGTGACTTATGCCCGTTTTCACCAACAATCTCTTACCGTTTCCCTATCTAAATGCCACTTACAATAAGAGCCGCTCCCAATTTGATACCTACCTAAATTCATTTTCACCACACTTATACAAGGAACCCTTAAGTAAGTGACAGATTACTAGTCCTGCAAACGATAATGCAACGTCGATATTTTATCGATAAAATGATTTTTCAGTATTTCTTAAGAAATAAACGTCAATCGAGTATATATTACTAAAGCCTGTGAATAAATTATCTTGTGATGTTATATTAATTTAACTTTAACTACTTATTATGCAATAAAACAGTAAAGAGGTTGTCTATAGGTGAATTTTTACCTATGTCCTTTGCGCGTTTGTCAAATTGACTGATGTGTATGTGTACATTGAGTGAGGTTAATTTTGGGTTTATTATAGTTGAAAAGATAAGTTTATTTTGGCAGAGAAGAGAAAACGAGGACAAACCTTTCTTACAGAATAAAAAGACGCTAGTAAAGCTAGTAAAATTGCTGAAGTCTCATAGAGACACAATATTAAACAAATAACGGATGGGACCACGAACGAAGCCAAAAACAAAGCTTGGATCCAGTCACAATAGTTTTAATGCGATAGGAACCGTTTACAGGTAATTGTGAATAATATCTGTGTGGAATACTATAGTGTTAACGGATTCCACGAGTTGATGGATTTAAGTATGGATTAAATGGAAGAAATTAAAATTATAGATTTATTATATTTATTTCGTTTCAGGTGGTGCGAGAAATTGGAAAGACGTGTAAAAACATGCTGCGCCGACCCCAAATTCAGTGGGGCAGGAGGATGATGAAAATGTTTGGTACATCACATGAGGACTAATATTAAAATATTTGTTTACTATCTTTGTTTTAATTTACATAATTTATTATGTTCAATGTTAGCCTACTTCTTACCTTCAGACCACCATCACCCAGGAGATAGGCTCCTCCATATTCACCAATTTCGAATCATTGGTATCTACTGCTGTTTTGGGATATAGTTGAGTCATGTCCCGTCCACCGCGAAACTACATCAGTGATTACCAGATTTGCATCTCTTATGGTCTGTGTATTTATGACTGCCTCGTTGGTCTAGCGGTCGCAAGCGCGGCTGCTGTACTCGAGGTCTCGGGTTCGATTCCTGGGTCGGGCCGAAATCGCTTTGCGGGTTTTCTCGAACTTTCACAAAGCAGCCCGTAGTCTGGAAGTTGGTGATTGATTCACCCGTGCATCGGAGAGCACGTAAATGTCGGTCCTGTGCCTGATCTCTTTCCGGTCGTGTCGGATTGCCGTCCCATCGGGTTATGAGAGTGAAGGAATAGGGAGTGCACCTGTGTCTGCGCAAATGCTCGTGCACTATAATATGTCCTGCGCAGCTGGCTGCTCCTTAAATGAGAACAGCCGCCGTAGCCGAAATCAGCCGTGGACGCCATTATTTATGGACATGCAGGACTTCCTATTTTTGAATAATTCGACCTAGCAAGTGTATTGATAGCAAGTGATAACCTATAATATCTTATAAAAAGTCATGATCGTCGTATTTCTCAGTCATCTGCTCTTTCACGTTAGATACGTGGTCTTCTAATGATTATTATTTAACATATCCACGACCTCTACAGCTTCTAAACTTCCTTAAAAAAAATCATTTTATTTCACTATCCATCGCTAGAAACGATTTGAAATAAGTTTGTATTCTGTAATGATAATGATAGGGGTTGTTTAAGCAGGCATCAATCGGGCTCCCAAGTTTAAGTGAAATTTGAAGGTTATTAGAGACACCTAAGCTTTGGTGAAAATGAAATTCTTATTAGGTGTTCCGTAAACGCTCCCTAAATTTAGGTATTTGTTGGTGAAAACGGGCATTATACCTCTAGATTGTACCTAAGTTCATTTTGCCACCGACTTCTAGGTGTATATTTGGGAGCTATTTTTTAATTCTCCAAAAGAAAACCTCCCATTCAAGTCTGAATAGTAACGCACTTGAAATATTTTATTTTCATAAAACTTTAAAAATTAAAACTTCTCTCCTGGATTTATGCATCAAAATTCACCTGTTACTTAATATTCATTAGTTTTACCTACCTGGTATATTTCGGTAGTTGTTAGCGAATTTTCTTAAATTGTCAGTAAAGTTGGATGTTCCTCTGTTTTCATCGTGGATAGCCTCACTAACTGTAGCCTGAAATATTTAAGAAAGCAATAGAAACATCGTAGTTTCGTGGATAGGTTCTTCAAGTTTTCGAGTTGCTAATATTTGCGCATACACAGGTCCACTCCCAATTCTTTTACCTCATAGCCCGATAGCTTATAATATAACTGTTACTGTAGCAGCCTTTTTATCGTCCCACTGCTGGGCACAGGCCTCTTCTCACACGGAGAAGGATTGAGCACTAATCACCACGCTTGCTCAATGCGGGTTGGTGATATCAGACTTAATAGTCCAGGTTTCCTCAAGATGTTTTCCTTCACCTTTTTATCAGACATTGGTAATATAATCCGTAAAAATAATATATAATTATCTTACAGTGGTAAAAAAAATATAATTATCTTACACATATTATTAGGCACAGTACTCTCAACATGATTACCAAAAGACCGAACGTTTACTGGTACTTAATATTCTTACGATTGACGTTTTATATGGAACTGAATAAAAAGTTAAAAATTAATTGAAATACAATTTTGCTTGTCACATTATAATATCGTACTTTTGAAGGTGTTTTAATTATTTTTTATGATTATTATTTTTATCGCATATTTCAGGAAGATTAGCGGTATATGTGTCAGTTAATGGAAAACTAATTTTGCATTTATAAGCATTTAAAATGGCTGCTTGCGCGTCTGTCCGTATTGTCAGCCGGGAAAGTTTTAAAAATCATTTTTTCACTTAAACCACTGTATTGGGTTATTGAATTAGAATAATTTCACTGGATTTAGAATGAACTAGACATTAGAGAGATAGAGGCTAAAATTAGGAATCTGGAAGATGACTGAATGAAAGAGAGAGATTGCCTAGCTAGTAGCAAAAGTGCTGATGAGGCACTTTTGTGACGAAGAAGAGTTACCTAAATGCTGATTTTCAGGGAATTTTGCAATTTAAGGAAGTTAGCTTTTGCGGAAGCTAGAGTATTTCGGAATAAAAGATGCCTCTCCAGTTATTGAAATCATTCCTTAACGGCTTTAATATCCTTATCGGCAAATTAAAGTTCAAGTCAACGGCGTAAATTCACTAGGCTCAATGATGGCAATGTGTGTACCACAAGGTTCTGTATTAGGTCCGTTCCTCTTTTTAGTTTACATAAATTATTTGCCCGACTTATTTGATAATCTTCTTAATTAATCGACGCCGTAGATGTAAGCAATTCCATTCTCCAGGTTCAAAATTGGTTCAACGCAATTATCTTGGTTTTTAATATTAGGTTGTAACATAATAATCTGACAATTTTTGCGAGACCATTCTAGATTTTTTTACAGCTTTGAGAAAATTCTATGATTGTGAGTATAAATACAGTTGAGCGCGCTCAGTTCATCAGTGCAATAATTGACAACGCAGCGAGTGGCATTATGGAAAAAATTGATTTGAAAAGACGAGACATCCGCGTCCTTCTACTTTACGAGTTCCGTTTGAAACATACAGCTAAGCAAGCGGCACAAAACATATGTCAATGTATGGGAGAACATGCAGTCTCTTATCATACAGCAGTAGATTGGTTTCGACGTTTCTCGAATGGCGACTTCGATCTTGAAGATAAACCTCACGAAGGGCGACCAGTTGAGGTTGATGTTCATCGCCTATTGCAGCTCATTGAGGAAGATCCAAGGAGGCCTACTCGTCAACTTAAAAAGGAACTCGGATGCTCCCATACTACCATCGATCGACATTTGAAAGCGATGGGTAAAGTATACAGGCACGGTCAATGGGTACCCCACGAATTAACGGAGGGACAACGGATGATGCGAGTAGCGATTTGTACACAATTAAGTACTGACTTTACATCGTACTTTTGCGTGGCTTCGTGATCTAGTTACTGGAGATGAGAAGTGGTTACTTTATGTTAATCATAACAATAAGCGACAGTGGCTTAGCGCGGGTCAAAGAGGAGTACCAGCGGTTAAATCTAAAATGACTACGCAGAAGGTTATGTTGAGTGTTTGGTGGAACATGCACGGAGTTATCTACTGGGAACTATTACCGCAGGGAACGACCATAAATAGTGAATGCTATTGTGCTGTGTTGGATAAAGTAGCCGATAATCTTAAAGGAAAACATGGCAATGTGTATCTCCTCCACGACAATGCCCGACCTCACACCTCATCGATGACCTGTAAAAAAATTAAGGAGCTAGGCTGGATTTCTTTTGGCCCATCCTGCTTACTCGCCGGACATTTCTCCATCTGACTACCACTTGTTCCGATCGTTACAGGCTCTCATTAGCGGAAAATCTTTTGATAACCGAGATGCATTAGAACAGTGGTTGACAGATTTTTTTTAGTTTCGTGAGACCAGGTTTTACGAGAATGGTATTATGTCGCTTCCCCAACGTTGGCAAGAGGTCATAGATAATGATGGACTATACATTCAATAAAATGTTAAGCTTAATTGTACGAAAAAAATAAAATAAAGTTTCTTAAAACATTATCAGATTATTATGTTACAACCTAATAAAAAAAAAAAAAAACTATAAGTATGCATTCGATTTTCAGTCTAGGTTAGGATCGCTGTCACTCCTCAATGATCCTCTGTACATATAGAGAGTTGCTATAATTAGTTGCTACCAATTACTACCGTGGTGGTTTTGAAGATATCCAGCATCTAAAGGTGACACCCATTCTGACATCAGGATGGCTGTAGTTTTTCCCAGTGTGAAGAAACGGCGCAAAAGTATTGAGTTTTTTTTTCACCCAGAGTTGCTAGCCTCCAGAATTACATTTTGGACCACATCGATTTCGTAGATAAAAAGATATAAAAAAATGTTTTGTATTTGTGCAAAAATCAGCAAGTTGTCAGTTAAATACAAAACAGTACTTTTGACGTAGGCGCTATTTACAATCTACCTGTCATATTTTAACGTCTATAAGTCATCTTGCTAATTAATTTCACTAACACAATAGCAGCACTTATTCTATAAAACCTCAATAGAAAAAAAAAAAACAAAAAACTCTTGTACTAAACACAAAAGTAATTTGAAAATCCGTCTAGGATTCCCCATCGAGCCGGAATCGAACCTAAAACGACCGGAGAGACGGCCGGATCAGCTGTGATCGATCGACTTAGCCTGCCTACATGGAACCTCATTCATTCAATGTACACCATTGTGTTAGTTTCTCGATCTCGATTCGAGAGGTGAATCGGATTGAATGTCAGTATTTAATTGATTTGTAAAAATAATTATTGCATTGGATACCTCGAGCCTGCTGAGCTTTATTGAATAAAATTTTGTATGGAACAAGCTTTAGGTGAGCAATTCACTTTTTAGGGTTCCGTATTAAACTAGGTAGGTACCCTTATAGTTTCGCCATGTCTGTCCCTCCGTCCGTCCGTCCTCGCTTAATCTCAGTGACCGTTAGCACTAAACAGCTATATGTATATCAATCACGCCTATAAAGTGCAAAAATAAAAAGTGAAAAAATGTTTTATTAGGGTAAACGTAAAGTGGTGATTTTTTTTTCATTCCAACTCTATCGTTTGATATATCGTTAAAAATAAATAGGAGTTTACTCATATCATCACTCCAAAAGTTGAAAATAATGTATCCCCCCCGCTATATAACTTTTGAATCACAGTATTTAAAAATATGAAAAATATCTCAAATGTAGTACTTCATATAAACTTATTAATTTCTGACACTTACGCGAATATTAGACATTTATATAAGTAAAACTACGTTTAACTAGTTTTATTTATATAAACTTTCTAGAAAATTGTTTGGAACTCGATTCATTGTTGTATTTGAAAAAAAAAAATCTTTGTTGATAATTTAACCGTATTCGCAATCAATCCTTTTAACTTAATTTACGTATTTTATTATCTTCAGCGTACATTCTGTCAAATATAAAAAAATATTTATTTACTTAAATTTATTTTTAGCCCATAATGTCCCACTGCTGGGCAAAGGCCTCCCCATCTTGCTTCCACACTTCGCGATCTTTCGATCGAGCCCACCAGTCTCGAAGATAGGCGTCTAGATCGTCACGCCATCTCTTCCGGGGCCTACCCCGCCTGCGGTGTCCATCCTGAGGTGTCCACTGAGCGACGATAGTGGCCCATCTTCCTGGATGCATTCGGCTGACGTGTCCGGCCCAGTCCCATTTTAATATTGCCGACTTTCTGCCCACATCAGCGACACCCGTTTTGGAACGTATGTCGGTATTTCTAACACGATCAGTTCGTCTAATACCTAAAAGGCTACGTTCCATAGTTCGCGTAATGCCTAAAAGGCTACATTGCATATAAAAAATAATTAGGTATTAAAATCGGTTTCAAGAAATCCAAAATTACCACTGAAAACTCAACATACATAACCCATCTATTTTGTCCACTTATTAGATATCGGCAATAGGTACTCGGGAAACTACGGAACCCTAATGGCGTCCACGACCGATTTCGGCCACGGCGGCTGTTCCCATTTAAGGAGATCAGCCAACTGCGCAGGACAAATTATAGTGCACGAGCATTTGCGCAGACACAGGTGCACTCACTATTCCTTCACTCTCATAACCCGATGGGAAGGCAATCCGACACGACCGGAAAGAGATCAGGCGCAAGACCGACATTTACGTGCTCTCCGATGCACGGGTGAATCAATCACCAACTTCCAGACTAAAGGCTACTCTGTGGAAGTTTAAGAAAACCCACCAAGCGATTTCGGCCCGACCCGGGAATCGAACCCGAGACCTCGAGCACAGCAGCCGCGCTTGCGACCACTAGACCAACGAGGCAGTCTACGAAACCCTACACTGAGCGTGGCCCGACATGCTCTTGGCCGATTTTTTTGTTTGTGCCTTAATCTTCATTAAAGACAAACATTTAACGTTTGATTAGCTTTATCAAATTAGTTTAATAGGTACCTACGTTTAAACGTTAAATGTGTTTGTCCACAACATTATAATATATAATCGTACCTACCTATTAATTAAATATCCTCAATTGTTTATAGAGCAAACATTAACACGTTCGTCTCAAAAGAGAATCCCACAATTTAATTTTTCTTCACAAAATGGGAAAACAAACTCAGTTTAGGCCGTCGTTACACTGAAAGCGATGCTCACAAAGCTTTAGCCCACCAAGAATTAGATAAATAACAAGTGGAAACTTTGTTATATTGGCTGGCCAGCGATCCCTATTTTGGTGCTAACTAGCTAACTTTCCAATGAGGTCGCCTATTTACTTTCTTCTGTGCGAAACTTTCCTTTGATTGTTTGGATGTGGGTATTAACCGAGTGCTAGTGGATAGATGCCCGTTTGTTTGTTTTCGAAATCAGTTGGTGCCTACTTGTTTTGATGATTGATACCTACCTACATTAATTTTGCCACTTCTATGATAGTGATCCGACAACGTAAACGTAACTACGTACGTATTCTACTTTTTATTAATAATTTTCATATAACATTTTCAAAATAAAGGATTCTTTCAAGAAAAGCGGATGTTTATGTTTTTAAATACTACATTTTAAAATACCTATAGATTTTTCTTATATCGGGACCAGATCTTTGGTTAGCCCCATGGCAAGCTACTCCATGCTACAAGCTAATAAATGGATTGCCACGGAGGTAACCACGGAAGATAGAAAGATGAGTGGAGATGCCATAAGACAGTAGGTCAGGCGCCTTCTTGTAGGTCAAGTAACGCACGGTAGGCATGACCAGTTATTAGAATTAACAAGGCGTTCGCGTTACTTTTCAAATCAAGACGAATCTGTTAAAGATTAGTCTTATTTTAGTTATAAAAAAATGGACTGGTTCCAAAGAAGGCGTATGAGGGCGGAGCTAGTAACGTTCTTCGTCCCCCGCTCACCCGCATTTTATGTTTGTTTGATTATTAGAATTGATAAAGTACAATATACCTAAATACATAATATGACACACAATATTATTATACGAAACCAACGAGTTTCATCATTATTTAACATAAGTCAATTAATATTTTATTCTAATCCTCTCCCTTATCCGTCATTAGGTATAATCATCGCGGAATTATCCGGATATCATTTATAACCGGGTTTGGCTAACTAATTTGTACCAGAGCAACTTTAATCTGTGGGTAAATCTCTAACACATGTGTGTTTCAGACAATTCTTTAATCCTTCTACGTTATTATGTATGTGATATGTATCTATGTCTGTGTGGATTTATTACTCTGTATACAAATCCTGTGAAACAACTACTGAACGGATGTTGATAAAACTTGGCAGGAACATAGCTTTTATGTACAGTCTTTTGTAGCTAGACTTATATGATCTAATATTTATTCAAGTGCCCTCGTAGAAAGAAAGAACCCTTGAGACGAGAGTGAAAACGCACCTGAAAGCTAGCAATATTAAAGAACGTGCGTTAGTTTTTTACAAATTCTCATTAACGGTATAACAGATTTTGATAAAATTTCTCACGGGGATAGATAGGACACAGGAGATGGAGATAAGCTACTTTTTTATCTCCTTGATAGGGGCGAAGTCACGGGCGTTCAGAAGTAGGTAAGTAATTTACATTACGTTATGGTAAACTATGTAACTAACTCAATTTATTCTTACTTTCAATTTCGTGTCAACTTCAATTGTTTTTACGGTTTGTTTTGCTGATAAAATGTGAGAACACGATAGCTATTTTTCGTACTTAATTATATTGTTTGTAATTTTCGTTCAAATCAAATCATTTATTCGTGACGTATTACGTATTCGTTAAATTCTGTACACGTTTTTCTTTTCATTTGAGCGTCATATTTCAAATTTGTGCAAGTCAAATTTTGAGCGTGCGTAACTAGAATACTACCTAGGTACCTATAGACATAGACACATAGACATAGAGTCGTATAGCTCTAATTGTAGATTCTCATCATCGGCCCAGCCTTTCCTACTGGCTTCGGGTTTGAGGTTGGCTTTCAGTCCAGCCAGATGCAGTTGAGTAGGTACCAGTATTTTACAAGGAGTGACTGCTTATCTGACCTCCTCAACTCAGTTATCCGAGCAACCCAATAAACCTTGCTAAGACTGGTTGTCAGACTTTATTTCTTCTAACAACCTGTAACGACTGCCAAATATGTTTAAATGACAGCCGCGACCTACAGTTATCATGCTATCTAAAACACGGAAGATCTCGTTTTACCAAGATGGTCACCCTACTACGGACCGACCATGCTAAGCGTTGCTAAGCTTTATGATCGCGGCTTTGACTGAACCACGAGCACTTCCACGTGACGCCATATGTCAATCAGTATTCCCGTCATCAGTTACTGATGTTTTATTTCAAGAAAGTGGATGAACCATACTTGTTTGCGTGTGTACCACTAAACCAAATATATACTCAAGAGTACAAAAAACTTTTTTCAAAAAAATAAAACCGACTCCCAAAAACACTGAAAAGCAAAAAAAAACTATTCTTATGTGCATCGGCCTAGAAGTTAGTGGCGAAATAAACTTAGGTACGTCCATTAGACACTGACTTCTAGGCCGATGCACCTAAGAATAGTTTTTTTTTGCTTTCTTTCGGGTCGAGTCGGTTTTATTTTTTTGTAAAAAGTTTTTTATTTTTAGCTTTTCAGTGACAAGCATAGTTGTCACTATTCACATAAATAGAAAGTTCTCATCAATACGATTAATATAAACCCAAACACGAGGTAGTTTACACATTCAGTTGTCGAGTTCCCTCGACCTTCTCGGGTCTCCATCATCAGATCAGCTCCAAACTTTCACCATTGCATAGTTTTATTAGACATACGCCTCAGTGTCAAGTTTACCCTGCGTATGCCTACAATTTTCGAAAATTGCCCTCGATTTGTCACACAAACCTTGTCACACAAAAAATAATTTTTGAAATTGGTACAGGCGTCTTCGAGTAATCGGTGAACATACATTTAAAAAAAAGATCTCGACGAATTGAGAACCTCCTACTTTTTGGGAAGTCGGTTAAAAATAGTATCTGTTAAACCAAACATACTTAATATAAATCCTACATAAAGTTTCATTACAAAAAAAAAACCGGCCAAGTGCGAGTCGGACTCGTGCACCGAGGGTTCCGTACAAATCCTGTATAGATAAAAAGTGAGTTTCGCGCCAACCGTTAAGTTTAGAACAATCATAGTTATGGTAATTTCGTGAGAGTCAAAATATTAATATTTTTTATTTTATAATATAACTAAAATAGTAGGCCAGTACCTTGTAAAAGTTATTTTATTAAAGTTATTTATATACATCATTTTATAGTCATCATTCAGAAATTTGATTGAAAATAACTAATTATGTCTTAAAGGTCATTGGGCATATCTGACCCGCTTTCTAAAAAGTGGCGGACATGAATCAAAGTAGTTTTAAATCGTGGAGAATGGTATGACGTTTCTTTGAATATAATATTTTATTAAAATTCCATGGAGACGAATGTCCAGGATCGTTTGAAAAATATAAAAGACAAGCAGTTTCAGAGGATTGTACAGGTTGCAATGCTAGTTTTTATTGTTAAAGAATTTTCATAAAGAAGGAAGATGCCAATTCGGATGACCAGGATCTGATGAGGATCTGGAAACCCTGAGAAATCGAGGGCAACTCTTGAATATTGTAGGCACGCATCGAGTCATAACCAGACATGTGAGTGTATTTTTGAGGGTACTGGTAAACAGTGAAGGTTTGGAGCTGATTTGATTATGGAGACTACAGAGAGTCGAGGGAACTCATGAAGGGTATGTTGCAACTACCACGTGTTTGGGCTTATTTTATTCGTATTGGCGAAGACTTTCCACATAGATAGGTTTGACTGCCATTGTGGGATCGATAGCAAAGATCAGATATAGTTATGGGAACTCCTTTACAATTTATAACGTAACCTTGTGTTGGAGCTTATTTTATTTTAGGTGATGAGAATTCACTACTTATGGGATCTTTTATTTTTTTAAACATACATAGAGTTCTCTCGACTTTCTCACGTCTCCATCATCAGGTAAGCTCTAAACTTTTACTGTTTGATAGTATCACCAGACATACATCTGAGAATCAAGTTTTAATCCTATGCATACCGACAATTTCTGACAGTTGCCCTCGATTTCTCAGGATTTCCATCATCAGATCCTGACCTGATGACAATGGAAATAAACGGCGAGTATACTCTTTCACTACAAAGAAATAATTTCTCAAATCCGTCAAACGTGGTCGTTTAAATTCCCCATTGAAATGAGGAAAATATTTGATGTTTACACCTGATTTTCTCTAGATTCCCATGGTTCACATTGATGCGACTAATGCCACAGTAAATCAGAGCCTTTGTCATTATACTGTGCTATATTTCGTTCGTATCCGCCGTGGGTATGGTTTCCATACTAAGGTGCCCAATGACCTTTGAATGATTTAAAATTTTTCACAGTTTAGAGGCCATTATATTTAAGATGTGTTTGATATGAATTTCACTTTTTATTCAAAACTTTAATATCTCTACGCGTTCATGTGAAAAAGGATAAGTAGTAAGTTTATAATTATTAAAAAAATATTTTATGTCATGTAAGCAAAAATAATATTATTTTAATATTTTATGTAACTTCAAATTTATCATTTTCGTAATTTTTCCTTTATCTGTACTATATAACGTTGCTTCGTGCCGAATTTCAAGATTCTGAGTTCACGGGAAGTACCTTGTAGGTTTTGATTCCCTAGCGTGTGACGGAAATTCGTCTAAGGTGTCGGTAAAACTGCTGTATCTTTTGATCGCGTTAACTTAAGGGGGTGATAGACGGGCGAGCAAGTACGCGTACTTATGGCTCGACGACCTTTTTCGCTCGTGTGTCACCCTAAGTACGCGTACTTTAAAACCGTCGAGCAAGTTCGTCGGCGATCCAACCGGTTTGAAATTTTGCTCGTAGCTCGTCTTGGCTCGTACGTGTGGCAGCACTGCGAGCCGCGAGCCGCCATTTTGTTTCGCCAGTCCGTGGACACGCACGCTTGTTTGAATTGCAATTTTTGTTAATTTTGATTCATAAAATTTCTCAAAATGTGTGATTTTCGAACTTATTCGCATGAACTGCTAACGGAATTTATAGAAGCTTTCCGAAATAACCCTTGTCTTTGGAAAATTAGAAGCAACGAGTACAAAGACAAATATTTGAAGCTTCGAGGTTATCTTAATTTATTAGAAATTATACGGAAGGTAGAAAGAGATGCTACGATTGAGAACGTCAAGAAAAAAATTAATTCATTAAGGGCTGGGTTCCGTAAAGAACATAAAAAAGTGCAAGATAGTAAGAAGACTCTCTTACTAAATTTACATGGGATAAACGCTCTCTTTTTGTAAGCCAGTTCTTAACCCACACTTTTCGCCTTTGTCTATTGTTTTTAGTTTTTGAAATGTAATACGATATAATTCCTAAATAACACAAAGCTTCTTCTGTCGAAGACATCGCGATACATAATGAGTAAGCTTCACGTGTGTCACTACGTCGAGCCGAGCCGAGTTCGCGATCTTAAAAACCGCGTACTTTAAGTATGCTCGTCTATCACCCACTTTAGAAGTTTGATTTTTTCATTGCTTAAAGGGACAATAGACCTAGGTATTTGGTATAAATTTCAATTTGGTACCTTTATTCGTTCGTGAGAAATAAGGTAGTAAGTTTCATTTTATTAAAATATTTTTATTATATTATATAACAAAAAAAAATGTGATTTTCGCAATTTTTCCTATATTTGCATTATATGACAATGCTTCATGCCAAATTTCAAGATTCTGAGTTTACGGGAAGTACCCTGTAGGTTTTGATTCCTTTGCGAGTGTCGAAAATTTGTTGAAAATATCGACATAATCGGATGTATCTTTTGATTGGCTTGGCTTAGAAGTTTGATATTTTCACAGCTTAAAGGGACAATAGACCCGAGTATTTCATGTGAATTTCAGCTTGATACGTTCACGCGTTCTTAAGATAAAAGGTCTTGACAGACAGACAGACAGACAGACAGACAGACGGACAACAAAGTGGTCCTATAAGGGTTCCGTTTTTTCCTTTCGAGGTACGGAACCCTAAAAACGAGTGTATCACTGGTTAATGCAACACCCTTTATCGCTAAAGATCAGAAAGCAGTCACAAACGCGGCTCTCTCCATTTCCTACTAATGTTTCCTTTATATTTAACAGTATTAGTGTATGTCTCAACAATTTCAGAGAGTAGCTTTTAACTAATTAAAGTGTGTCCGGCAAAATAAGCCGGAACGTATCGTCAAAGCTCAGTGAGACAGTCTGGCCGTCCGCTTTGATAAAAAACCACGTTTTAAGAATGTTTGTAGGTATTTTATTATGATTCTTGTTTTCTTTGGTTTGTAGTGTTCAAAATGTATTTAATTAAAGAAAAAATTATCTTGATTAATTACTGAAACAGTAACGTAAAGTAGTATGCTTTCGTTTCTTCAAAGCTTAAAATTGTAATCACCTTCCGACAGAATCAGATAAAAATATATGACGATTTCTTGTCACGATTTTTCAAACTGACCGCCTTTTGGTTCTAATGTGAAAATCAGCAATCCAGTACCCTCAAATTGTACTGTACATATTTCTGTAAAAATGTTCATATAGACAAGCTGAAACTATGAAAGCAGTTTGTAATATCTTCAAGACTTACTCAACTTTATGAGTTTCTTATAAATAATTATAATACAATAACATATGTATTCTCATTTCGCACTTAACTTGTAATATCGACTTGTACGTTATTGAAACTCCATTAATATCTGCAAGATGATTTTGCAGTAGTTTAACGTTGGCACGTTTCCAACTGATAACTCCGGTACACTTTCAAATATTTAGACAATATCCACAGTATTATTAGCAGTTTAGATACTCACCTAATATTCTAGATAAGCTTCGTCGAAATTTGGGAGCGAATAATCAAAATGTTTGGCTTATTGCATTGTTCAACAGATAATGTCAATTCTCATTCAATTTGCGTTGCAATTATGGTACTGCGCTGTATTTCTATTATTATACATGATATTACACACGAATAGTTAAAGGAGAATAGGTAGAATGTTTGGATGTTGGTCTGCTCTCCCTCTAGTGGTAAGTAGGGTCGAGTTGCATAAATTGGACCGGCTCGTAAATTGTACCACCTCAAAATCTACTAAACTGTAATGTTTATTTTTAAATTGGTATCACTAAAAAGCAGTACTTCCAAACTGACGCAACCGCTGTTATTTTGGATTCGATAACACAACAGAGTAAATTGTAGTAAACAAGAATATTTTTTGCGGCGTTCTAGTATTATTTTATGGGTGTTTACCTAAGGATTTCTTGTAGCAACGGTAAGTACACTGCAACTAATGTATGTTTTTGGAAAGTAGGCATATTAGTGACCTTACCTACCAATAAAATGCACCGGTACAATTATTGTGTATGTGTTACAGCTATAGTGATTAAATAGATATTATACATAATGACTGGTCATCCAAACTAATATTATAAATGCGAAAGTAACTCTGTCTGTCTGTCTGTCTGTCTGTCTGTCTGTCTTTCTGTCTGTCTGTCTGTCTTTTCTTCACGCCTAAACTACTGAACCGATTTGTGTGAAATTTGGTACAGACATAGTTTGAAACTTGAGAAAGGACATAGGATAGTTTTTATTACAAAAAATAAAAATAAAAAATAAAATTTATTACGGACATACAGTGCCATCTATTGGTCAAATGTCGAAATGCTGTTCCTATGCTCCGTAGATAGATGGCGTTAATCGCGCAATGGTGTCATTACACGTGTTCGGTTCATGTTATTGTTTTAATTCATCGGAAAATCCATCAGAAAAATGTAAATAAACAGTAAAAAGGTGTAAAAAAATTAATATTAATATAATAAAAGTTTTACTACAAAGAAAATGCTCTAACGGAGTATAGATAATTCTATTTGTACTTTTAGTGTTTTTTTATTTTATTTTTTTATTTTTTTTATTTTATATTAGATTTTAGTGTTTTTTTTATTTTATAATTAAAGCACTGCATTATTGTTTTACTATTGCGGTTGAGTAAGTAAAAAAAACTAAATCATATTGTGTTAACAAATTTTTCAACAAGCTTTTCCTTAGTACCAGTGACTTTTGCACCCTCTCTCTTAGCTCAATTTTTAGTTCGGAAACCTTATTCTGACCGTAGTCCATAATAAAATCAATAACACTTCCAATATAACAGAATTTAAATAAACAATAAGTTCGGCACCTACAATTCCATACTATTTGACAGCTGTTTGGACCTGACGCATACGAAGTGCCGCCTGGCGGCAGAAAAAGTATCGAAAACCCTCATTGTGTCGATCGTTACACGAGTTCGGTTCATGTTGTTTTAATTCATCGGAAAAAAGTAAATAAATAGTAAAAAGGTATGAAAAAAAAATAATAACAATATAATACTACTTTTAGTACAAAGAAAATGCCCGAACGGAGTATAGATAAATAATCCGAGTTGTCACTATGCTCGATAGATGGCGTTGGGATCGAAATAGATCGCGCTATGGTTTCGTTACACGCATTTGGTTGGGTATCGGCCGAGCGCTTCGGTACCGTCGTGGAAAAATTGTATTGTCGGTTGTATGGTCGTTTATGTGGATTGGTCCTGTTTCGTAAATTCTAATTTGGTTCCGTTGTATTTGTCGATTTGGTACAGACATAGTTTGGAACTCGAGAAAGGACATAGGATAGTTTTTATCCCAAAAATCCTGCGGGAGCGGGAACGTCTCAAAAATCCCGCGAGATCGGGAACTATGTGGGTAAAACCAAAAATCTGCCGGAAGTCACTATTCCACGCGAACGAAGTCGCGGGCAAAAGCTAGTTATATATAATACCCAAATTGACTAGACAATATGATAAATTAATTACTTTATCTGGATATCATTCATGGTAGCTGGTCAAAGTTAGTCAAAGTAATAAATATGGTATAACCAACTTACTACTAACTAATTCTTATTATAGATTTTTTTATGATAAATCATCAAATGACTCCTCTCGCTGCGGGTTAGCAGCGTGAGAGAGTGTTATTAGACTCTCTGTGTGACTTAAACGGAGATGGAAGGACGATAAGCCACCCGAACTCACCACCCACAGGCCCACGTCTACGGTGGCCGGGAGTCGTCTCTCGACACCCGGCGCCTGTGGTGTCTTCCACGTCCATGGCAGTAGCTGGGATGAGAGGTGTGAACTTCGCACTTCGCTAACATGTCTGCTTCGTAGAAGGACACGACGGCATCCCATTACCTCTCTCAAATTACCTCTCACCCCGGACCATGGCTTGAACCAGGGCCGGGCACGAGATGTCACCGCTGCCGTTTGCCTCGACGAGGACATGGCGGTGCCCCCCCAGGCAGGGCATACCTGGATTGTGTGGTTCACCGTAGTGGTGTTCAAAGTTGCTATGTGGCAATAACTTGCTATATGCGAAATGCTATAAATTTTTATCATGCTATTTTACTTGCTATATTTATAGCATGCTATTTTATGCGTAGGTTCACTAAGTAGGTGCGAATAAAGCAAGCGTAGTGTTTGCTGTAGTTGCTTGCTAAGTTGCTATACAAGTACATCGCGTTTATGAATTCTTACGATAAAATGGAACAGTAAAAAACCAATGAACTTTCCTTCATACTTTTCAGTAGTTTTCAGGCTTAGGACTGTCTTTAATTGATTTTACGCTATAAATCAATAATTTGTAAATATAAATTTCGGGCGTAAGTGTTTTATGAAATAAACTAGGTAGGTATGTTATGAAAAGCAATTACAGGCGTATTTAAAATTTCATTGATTGTATGTACAAAAATCAACTATTTAGCGCGACCGACCGATAGAAAACGCAAAGCATGCGACGACTGGCCGCCGCGCCGTGTCTTGCTATCTGCTAGTCTGCGATTGCGATTGCGTGCGATTCGTGCATGATGCGAGTTACGACGCGCACGGACAGAGACAGAACGCGTGTGATATTTTATTAGCAAGTTAGCAACTTAGCAAGTAGCAACAACTGTGAGCCACGATAGCATTTGCTATAATGCTATGTATAAATAGCACGGTGCTATATTTTGCTATGTGATATATTATCCACCACTAGTTCACCGTGTCCTCCGAGGCGTCCGTACTATGGCTCGAGATACAACCCAAAAAGGGGACTTTTCGCCGGTATTGTGGCGTGCCCTGCACTGGGATAACTATAACTGGGCTAGCCTTTTTCGAAGTATATTAAGGTCGGCAACCAGACACTTTAGTTAGTTAACATGAAAAATATAATCTTTACCTGCTTGTTTTATTACATTATCCAAGTCTTTGAAGATACCTATTATATAAAATTGCTATTTAATGTGATTAATTATGGGTGATTATTACTTTATCTAAATTGAGTAGACATTGTAAATAATAGCTAGATAATATATATTTAATATCGAGATTTGTTACTTTGGCTGTAACATATGTATGAACTATTTACGTGTACTAGATTGAAATGTTTTCGGACGTCTGGAGAAGATAAAAAGTACTATAAGAAGACACAAGATGACTTAAAAAAGGCCTTAGATTGTTTGAAAAATAAATCTATACTTATAATAAATCTGTAGAGAGGTCAATTCTGTACATTAAATATATTTCCAAAATATCTATCAGGGGGTTATAAGTGATCGATACTGATGCCAAAAATGCAATCAGTAAAATTTTTGTCTGTCTGTCTGTCTGTCTGTCTGTCTGTCTGTCTGTCTGTATGTTCGTTATGGATACAAAAACTACTCGACGGATTTTCATGAAACTTGGCACAAATATTCTTCATACTCCTGGGCAGGTTATAGGATACTTTTCATCACGCTATGATCAATAGGAGCAGAGCAGTAATGGGAAATGTTGGAAAAACGGGAGAAGTTACTCCATTTTTTAAGCTTCCGTCGCGTGTGCAGCCTCATTGGTTAAAGCTAAGTAATAATAGGCTAGGTACGCACAGATTTCGATAAATGGATAGGCTGGTGATTATTATTTCTTCCTCTCTTTGCACAAAGTCCGAATCTAACGCGGACGAAGTCGCTGGCAGAAGCTAGTCGAAAAATAAAAATTTCATTCCAAACACTTTTTAATATTTTATTTTATTAACTACATAATGAATATTCAAATCTATGTGGAGGTATGAGAGCAGAGAGTAAAGCTCATCACACCTCGCAGTAAAGGGAGGATCCTCCGACCGGACAGGTGTTTTTGTCCGGTGGGCTACTGCCCGACAGTTGTTGTCGGGGTGATCTATCTGTGTTCACAGTGCGCGCGAACACTGCATGTCCGATGCAGGATAGTTGATGAAAGTTGCGTCTCCGAATGTGTAGATGGCGGTGTTGTCAGTTGTAGTACCGCTACATCTATTTGAATAATAGTTTTCATAAACGTGTTTTTACTTTTAGTTAATAAGAATCACTTTAATCTCATTTAGAATATGGAGTACAATTTAGGAAACCTATGGTACAATTAAAGAAACCGGTTTCCTAAATTGTACTTCTTGAGACTTTTTTTAAAAACTTCAATTTTAATATTTTATTTGAAATTCCTCATTTTCTTTCAATACGAAATTATTGCTAATATTTTATTTCTAGTAATATATTCCTTCAAAATTAAATAGTTTTTGTGACAGCTTGTGAAATTTGTTAACTGCTACAATATAGGCAACTCTCCTATATATCATTCTTAAGGTCTTATTAAGCGCAACATTTCATGTTGTTGTTTTTTTTTTTTGTATTTTAGTAGCTAGAGTTTAAGTGTGATTATATTACCGATAGGTGTTTTCAAGGTAATAAATCACTTCTGTAGTAATGAATGAGTCATATCGTTCGAAAGGACTTTCCAAATGTAACATTTCTTATTAATATACCTCCCACTAAACTTTGAGCAGATTTTAGACGTAGTTATTATTTCATTAAACATGTCTCCCTTAAAACTAACAAATGACATTAGCCTCAATTAAAGAAAGTACTCTACAAAAAATAATATTTCCATTGATGTATCACTTAATGCTAGAGGAGAGGTAACCCAAAACACTCATTCTCTTTTGCCCTACAAAACCGTTTATACTGTTTGACTGCGGGATCTGAGTTCTTTCTAATTTTAATTACATTCAAGTTTACAAATTCTTTGTTATTTTAAGTATCTTATCTGTAGATAGGTTTAAACTTTTTCCTATGATGGTACGGCGTAGTTGAAGCTACCTTTGAGTAGATTTTTTAAAAATTATCTTCAGTTGTGGAGTATTATATTGTTTTATAGTGACGGTGAAGGAAAGCGTCATGATAAAACCTTATTCAGTCTGAAATTCGCGTTCAGAGAGACACTTAACGCTCATCACTTCTCTATATGAGAATAAGCCTGTGCCCTTAGAAAAAATCTGGGCTCTAGCGCTCATTCAATGTTTAATTTACAAACTTTACCTGTTAAGTTTACGTAAATGTAACTTGATGCTCTAAGCAATATTTTCCCTTAGGCTGCTAATCCTTAAATAGACTATTATCCGTTTTTTTTTTAATTTACGCGACTTTTTGCTAATAAGTAAGACTCGAAAAGGTGTTAGATATGTACTCGAAATGTTGCCCAAACTGTACCTACAACCTTTTGTAAGTAAACAAATGCAAAAATAAAGGCATTATCTCTAGTCCAGGTACAGATAGAGGTAGAGGTATGTCCGGCTACGGGATAATATTTCCGCGGGACTCGATTGAAACACTGACAAATAACTAGTATATATTTGAGTAGTTTTGACCCAAAGATAGTTCAGAAGCATCAATTGACACATTACGGTCTATAATCACGATTACTGAATCCACATTGCTAATATTAGCTTCAATAATATAATGGGGAAGCTGTTAGAGATATTACTTGCCTTTGATACAATAGCTGTTTCAATGCAAGGAAGCTTCAATAGTCAATGTACATGTAGGTATGAGTGCTATGTTTAGATATATATTTTGGAGTCGGTGATTCTCGGATGTTCCAACTTAGATGATTCAGACTCCAATAACACTAAACTTAACGTTCGACTTTTAAGTTTTGAGAAAAACGGATTTTGATGGACACGGATTGGATGGAAGAGAATTTTGCATCTAATCGGTCTTGATTACATCATTTGGGGGTCATTGTGTGGATTTTATTAGGTAAGTACTTACCTTTTCCAGTCAACGTTTTTATTTGCCACATTTTTTATTTTGTTAACCGACAAGCAGGCAGACAAAGATCTTTTCGTATTTTCAGTACAGGTAATCTCTCTTTTTGTACTATATTTTGTTTATATGTCGTGATGGCCACTAGGCCATAGGGTAAGTCTCACGGTCTCACGGTCTCACGATGAGTGTGTGGGTTCGATTCCAGTCAAGTATCAATACAACTTTTCTAAGTTTTAATGTACTTTCTAAGTACCTATGTTTTGAACACCAATGGCTGATAAAAAGGTGAAGGAAAACATCTCGAGTAAACCTGGATAGCAAGCGTGGTGATTAATACTCAATCCTTCTCCGTGTGAGAGGAGGCCGCGGCCCAGCAGTGCGACGATAAAAAGGCTGTAACTAATTAACTTTTACTATTTTTTAACCCTTAAAATAATGTATGTAATTACTTAGCCTTACTTATAAACGTGAATTAAATAATAAGTAATACTTAAGGGTTGTTTAAGAAAATTCTTACTTATAAACGTTGCTTAAGCATGTCTTAACTAACATTTAATCACTACTTGAGGCTTTAAGTAGTGATTAGTTAAAATGTTGCTTAGAAGGTGATTAGAGATTTTTATAAGTAAGGGGGGAAGTCGTTTAATGAACACATGTTTATTACTAAAGTAAAATCGATGAACACATTCCTTTCAGATTCAGTGAAATTTTTTATTTAATTTTAAACCTGTAAATTATATTTTAAAATGAACTAGACTTATAAAAAAAAACTTTCATGGTTATTTTCTATCTCTGGATACTTGACATCATAACCTTCGCTCTGGGCCAGGGCTTTTCATTTGAATGATATTGCTACGAAAAATGGTTAGTAAAACATAGTCATAATTTACTGAATGTGAGCAATAAGTCGCGATTTGTCGCTATCACTATGTATTTCATGTTTCGAAAGGCACAGTAAGTTGGTTGGTGCCGACAACATTTGAACGCTTTTGGCAGTCGTTACGGTTAACTAGAAGCCAGAAAGTCTGTCAACTAGTCTTACTACAGGGTATTGGGTTGTCCGGGTAACTGGGTTGAGGAGGTCAGACGGACAGGCGCTCAATGAAAGCGCTCAACAAACAGACTGGAAGCCGACTCGTAGTTGAGAAAAGTCTAGGTAGATGATGATCTATTGATATTGTTTATCGGTTCAAATAACCACTTACTACCTTACATATATTTTACCATCACACGTCCTAAAGTTTTGCACCCCTGTTCATAGTGATCGTGTTTCGAGATACTCACACTTGCGCTAAAATGGTGGCTGAGATAAGATAGGGGGATGTTAAACGAAAAATATTCGTTCAACACCATGCACATTTTATGATATTTATTAACGTTTTATGGTGGCCCTAATGCTTTGGGATAACCATGATGGGCTTGATACTTAATTGAATTTTATTTTTTTTTAAGATGCGATAGTAGGAATAGGTGTCTCACAGTACAAATAATGGTCTTATTATGTTCTCAAAGTAAGCTTAATATAAAGGTTCTGGAGTGGGTCCACGTCTATACTGCGAACTAAAGATCTCTCGTTTGCCAGGACGACAGGTTTTGGACTCTTCTTCTTCCTTCTGCTATAGGACTATTGCTGCTAAAATGTGTGCCGATGTAGACTTCAGAGCGTCCGTATCTTGGCTACGCTTTGGTGACCTATTTGGAGAAACCGAAGGGTTTGTATGTGTAATTAATGGATGAAGTTATCCTGACTAACTTAACTTCGGAACGGTTGACATATTTATGTCGGGCATATCACCATCCGGGTGAATCTATCAGACATGTTATATCTGGTCTACTCGTTTGGCTAACGGTGAAATAACACTGACAGGACTATTGTATCTAGTAAGCCTGATGTAGTGGTGATAGATCGATTAGCCGATGGTCGATGTCGCCGTTTCGCATGACGAGAACTTCGTGAAAGCTGAGAATGAGAAACAAATGAAGTATCTCGATTTAGCGCACGAGGTTGTCGCTATGCGGAATGTCGACACGGCTGTTATTGTGCCGATTGTCGTTATGGCCAATGGTTTAATAGCCAAAAGCCTCGACGAACACCTCATGAGGCTCATCAATCCCTTGGAATTGGTTCAGAATAGATATGGCGTGTATTGTGGGGAAGTTTCTGTCTCTGAGTCCCTAACCTTGGACCCTGTGCCCGAAATCGGTGGGTCCCTATTTCATTATATTTTTATTTAATATTTAAAAATGTAATCAATATGTAAATAAACGAAAATAATAATAATAAAAAAAAGAACAAAATATATAATTGCGTAAAATAACGATGTAAGTAAGCGTCGGGTTACTTACAATTTCTATCAAAGTTCTATCATATCAGACTGTTACGAACATAACGTGAGAAAATAATTATTGCATAGAAACATCGGCACGAATCTTGAGCGCTGATCTTCACCTGCGCAGAAGTGATTTATTAGCAAAAATGCGCTGCGGGCCAATCACCGCTTTAGCCCGCCCCCGCGCCTCACTTCACCACAAAAGGGACCCAACAAATTACTTCTGCGCAGGTGAAGGTCAGCGCTCAACATTCGTGCCGATGATTATTCAACATAAACTAACCTAAATTGCCAGGATAGGTGTGAAAACGAATAAACTGACAGTTAAAAATGTATTTATTTTTGGTACAAATAATATCTAACCGAATATGTTGAATATTTTTTTAACCTAACATAGAAATTGTAATGCAATTGGAAAAGTTTGGAGTGTAGGTTTACCTACTTGCAATTAAACCTTGGTTCAAATCATTGCCATTATTAATTATAATATTTATTTTTTTCAAGTAACTTGTTTCTCATTGTACAAACGCCAGCAAATCAAGCTATTGCAATCTGTCAAATTTCTTCAGTTTGTGTATGGAGGCCCGGCCTGCTCTTTGTACAAAATGGAGAAAAATATTTAAAACAGTTTTCAATGACACAATTAGGTAAATTTGCAGACATAGGAGACGAGTTGTGATCGGCATCACCAACTGAAAAATTGTTTTTGTCGCTGCCCAAAGTACCGATACTCCTTTAAATCGTGTTCATTTATGCAATCGGGATATTTTTAACCGATTGGGTCCGATATCTAAACAGTTTACACCAAAATACCGGAGCTCTTAACATTGCCATGATATCATCAATATATGTAGACCTACTAGTAGGTACAGATGAAAATTTTATCAAAGGTGCACAGTTTTTCAAAAATGTGTTAATGTAACAGAAACGTGCATTAATCACTTATTAAAACTGCATTCTTAGTTTTCTGAAACACACATCGAAAACTCTTTAATACATCGACGAACTTTCTAGCAGGAATTGGTCATGAACAGTCTTTAAACAGTTTCTTAGCAATTCTCCAAAATTCAAATTAAGAATACAATCTTACGCTTGCTTGACCTACCCTTTTGGTGATACTAACATACTGTAGTCATTAAAACCTTTTGAAACACACATAAAGTCGTTAAAACCAAGATTTCACATAGGTACCCGTGAGCAGTTCGTCGTAAGCTGTTGATTAATGACACTTGACATATTTATTTGTTCCATTGTCAAATCGAATGTTTACTGTAATTTTTTTGACAAGTGAGTATCTAGAGGTAAACTGTTGAGACGCCATAACCAAAGTCAATAAAACTCATTATATACTAAATAACAAATTGAATATTACAAGAAAAGTGTGCATTTTAGCAATTTATCTGTATTTTTCCCGAATTCCTTCGATTTTTCTGGTTTTTCGAGGAACTGTATATATAGTGGGCTGGATTTGAAACATCTCCTTTAATTCAAAATCAAAATATATATTTTTTTAATTTTTCAAATAGGCCTTTGATTTTAGACCTTAGCTTCTAAAAAACTTAATATTTTAAAGAAAATTATGATTAGAAGAAGTTTTGGACGGAATCCTTAAAAAGGGTGTAGGTTCCATCAGCAAAACCTTTGGCTCCATTTACGCCTCTGTGCATGATTTCTTCAATTCTTGCTCGAGCGGCTGCAGGAAAAATATACAATATAAGATAATAAAATACGGTTTAACATACGACGCATGAAATCACATACACCTTCTTTTTCTATAAAAAATAAAATGAATCATCAAATCAAAAAACAAAAAAAGAATTTTGCAATTCGGTCCACGCGTCTTAGAGTAGTCAGTATCAGTGAACATACATAAAATAAAAAATAATAAAACAAAATCAAGACGAATTGAGAACCTCCTCCTTTTTGGGAAGTCGGTTAATAAATGCAATATGCATGTAAAAAATCCGAAAGTAAAAAGTTAAAATCCACTTCGGTAATTAATAACCCAAAACAAAAATGTGAAAGACTGCCAAGTTCGATAATATGGGAATGCTTCGCCTATAAAAGAAGTGAGATCTGAATAAGTACCAAGTTCCATACACATACCTCAGTTAAAAATAGTTACTTTTTAATGATGTCACTTGGCAAGTTTTCATACACCTTGTTATAAACCTACTAAACGCAATGAATCAAGTATTTAATTTTCTATTAAAACTTGCCAAGTAACATCATTAAAAAGTAACTATTTTTAACTGAGGTATGTGTATGGAACTTGGTACTTATTCAGATCTCACTTCTTTTATAGGCGAAGCATTCCCATATTATCGAACTTGGCAGTCTTTCACATTTTTGTTTTGGGTGGGATTTCATTTATTTTTGTAAGGTTGTTTATTTTATTTTTTTCTTATGATGAAGTTAGTTAAAGAAATGTCTCATTTATACTATCTTTTAGATTTTTTAATATGCACTATGTTTCTTACAAAGAAATGAACTAGATTAACTAATCATCCTCCGAGCCTTTTTCCCAACAATGTTGGGGTCGGCTTCCAGTCTAACCGGATTCAGCTGAGTACCAGTGCTTTACAAGAAGCGACTGCCTATCTGACCTCCTCAACCCAGTTACCCGGGCAACCCGATACCCCTTGGTTAGACTGGTGTCAGACTTACTGGCTTCTAACAACCCGTAACGACTGCCAAGGATGTTCAATGACAGCCGGGACCTACAGTTTAACGTGCCATCCGAAACACAGCCAACGGTGTCTAAGATATACTTAGAAAGTACATACAAACTTAGAAAAGTTGCATTAGTACTTGCCTGACCTGGGATCGAACCCGCGCCCTTGTACTTGAGAGGTTGGTCCTTTACCCAGTAGGCCACCATGACTTTTTTTTTTTTTACTAGATTAACTAAATAGACTAGATTTACCAACTGACTGACATGACATGTTATCATATATTATGTTCGTGGATCAAAGTTACACATTCGTTATTTTCGAAAGTGACACACTTGGCCGTTTTCAGATTTTTACTTTACTTTGACTAAATACAAACCTTTGTACCATTCGAAGATATATTATATAAATATAGATAAATTTAGGTCGCTTTAGTTCCTTAGGGGTATAAATTTACACCTGGTATAAAACACCTTCATTATTTTGAAACCGACTCACACTTGGCCATTTTCAGATTTTTTCCTTTACCTTGACATAAAGACCTACCTCCATGCCAAATTTCAAGTCAATACGACCATTGGAAGTGGTCTAGGTTTTTGATGAGTGAGTCAGTGAATGAGTGAATCAGTGAATCAGTGTATAGTAAAAATAGCGATTTTCTGACGTCAATATCTCAAGACCTACAATAGGTATTTTAATGAAATTTTGTATTTTAGATAAGTGAGGGGGTCTCAACAGATACTAGAAATTTGATATGCGTAAATAAAATAGATTTTGAGTTACAGGGGGGTCGAATTTGGCCCGAAATGGTTCGTGTAATATAACCCACGGCCGGTGTGTCGCTTTTTTTGCTCGAACTTGGCGGACACACTGCCGTGTGTCTAGATTAAGGTAATTAATTATACCTACATCCTTCTCCAAAGTCTGACAAATACTATTCTGAAAACCGCACCAAAATCAGTTTTGCCTAACTTGAGATAATCGCTCACACACAAACATACATAGAGATACTAATAAGTAAGTACCTACCTACATGTGATTTTTATTTCTGTTGCATTTCTAATAACAGGAGGATACAACCTGTTGTTGGTACAGCAGTAAAAAAAAAAAATATTGAAAAAGGTTACATTCCAGGAAATAAATGTAGTATATAAAAATAAATAAAAAGTATATAAACGGAGGCTATTTACTGTAAAAAATGTATAGCTACATACTATGCTGTAACAACTCAATTTGAGCGATAACCTACCTACTTGATTTTTTATCGAAACGTGATTGAGCAATAGCTACCATTAAAATGTACTCAAAATATGCACGACAAATTATTACCTGTATATTTATATTTTATATAATTCACTGACATGATGCTCAAACCGACACAAAAAAAAACTGGCCAAGTGCGAGTCTGGTTCGTCCACGAAGGGATCGGTACCTACTGTTTATCTATACTAATATTATAAAGCTGTAGAGTTTGTTTGTTTGTTTGTTTGAACGCGCTAATCTCAGGAACTACTGGTCCGATTTGAAAATTTATTTCAGTGTTAGATAGCCCATTTATCGAGGAAGGCTATAGGCTACTTTTTATCCCGGTACGGGAAGTAGTTCCCACGGGATGCGGGTGAAACCGCTGGCAGAAGCTAGTCTATTATATGTATCATCATCATCATCATCATCATCAGCCTATCGCAGTCCACTGCTGGACATAGGCCTCTCCAAGTGCACGCCACTGAGATCGATTTTCGGCTGCTCGGCATATTATATGTATATGTTACTGTAAAAACCCGAACTATGGTTAATCCTAAGATTTACCGACATGAGTTTGTAAATGTAAGAATGTATTAAAAAGTTACGATTTTTTCGGACTTCTACCATTTCAATTCAATACAAGCTAGGTTTTACCTCCACATCTACATCCCCAATACTTTTATTAATACAACTTCGAAATAAAAAATCATTTAAATTGTTACAATATTGCGTAGGTTTTTGACTAATGGTTACTTAAAACAAATGACGATAAATTGATTCATCATTGTTTTATTCCTAAAACCAATATTTACAAGTCCACATTGGTAAAACCTAGCATGTACTGAATTCGAATAGTAATAGTCCGAAAAATCGTACGTTTTTTTCAGTATTATTGCTATAGCAATAACAACAATACTTCATAAGTGGAATTTTTAACTATCGGGTCCATGAGATACAATCGAGTCCAATGACAGACGGACAGCGAAGTTTCAGTGATAGGGTTCCGTCTTTCCTTTTAGGTTCGGAACTCGAAAAATTAACGTACCCATAACTGGTGCAAGGATATTGCCAGCGAAACCCACAGGTTTTGCAGAACTGGCTGGGCCAAGCGTTGTTTTAGCACTTTTACTAGAATTTTCTGTAATTTCAGCCTCAGTTGTTTTAGATTCAGCCTCTTCTTCGGCTACTGGTTCTTTCTTAGCTCTTTTCTCTGGTGATAATTCTTTCTTAGTTGTTTTATTATCAGCCGTATCTTTTTTAGCCGTTTTATCATCAGCCGTCTCTTCTTTAGCAGTTTTATCATCAGCCGGTTCTTTTTTAGCCTGTTTGTCATCAGCCGGTGATTCTTTAGCCGTTTTGTCTACTACTAGACCTTCATTAGCCTCCTTATCTGTAGGTTCATCGTTGCTTGGATTCACGTTCGTTGATGTTTCATTTGCTTGTACACCATATTGAATTATCTGAAATAATGTATTTAAAGTATATATATTAACAGCGCTAAGTATTTACTGGCCAAACATACTACCTTAATACAATTTTAATATCAGTCAATAAATTCGCTCATCGACTTTTGTAGTCGAGGTCTTGAATCAATATTTTTAACACCTTTTAAAAGGAACAATTTGTATATTATTCCATATTCTATAACCAATCGGATTTCACGCACAAATATTAATGTTCATTCGCTTTATTTGATACTTGGTGTTACGGTATTGTTCAATGACATCAAAATAGGGTCTTTTGAAAATTTAAAATTATCTCGTCACTTGTTTATTAGTAGTCTTAAAACTTCTTTTGTTAGATAAACACCTCCCCAATTCTAAGGACATTTGCTCATCGCACTGGGCAAATGTGTTAACACAATTTAATTCAGTTAATGGCATATTCTAACAGACATTTCGAAAGTATTATTTCAGATTGGTTCAGTAGTTTCGGGGCTTTTCGGGTACAAACAAACAAAAAAGTTTCCTCTTTATTAAATTAGTATAGATAAATGACTTTTTACACGTTTTACCACACTTCGTACAATAAACTATTATTTAACTTACCGCGATAAAAAGCAAATAGAATGCAACTCGACACATTTTTATTCCAATATTTAGTTTCGTATTATAGGTGGTGACTACTCAGAGTAAATTTCTGAACTAACAATGCGACGTCAAGTCGTAATTGGTCACACCGGTTGGATTTTAATAATGTGTTTCCTCTGAAATCGATATCATGTTGTACAGAATGATTAGTTACGCCTATAGTACTTACAAAAACGAGTGATTGTCCCATTGTCACCTACTTTGTGGGAACTTATTTGAAAGGGAGGACCTTGCCTCAAAAAATCAAAGGTTTTTTACAGATTTAATACATTTTGTAGATTATATCATAGCAATAGTGTTTGTTTAAATAAAAATAGAATTTGACGTGCTTTTTACTTTACAGCGATTTTATGGCGTGTAATAAAATAGAATTGAAAATTGTTATTGTAATGAATTTTCATTATATGCATATACAATTAATTACATAGGTACCTTTGATTTGTTGCCACGCGGTTTCATCCGCGTCTCGGGGAAATTTCATCCCGTACCCGGATGAAATAAGTAGCTTGTTAAAAATTAAAGAATTATTAAAATCGGTTAAATAGTTCCGGAGCCTATTTGATACAAACGAACAATCAAATCTTTATGTATATATTGCCTATTATATCTTATTTAGTAATGAGGTGGGCTCCGTATCCGAATTTACGACGACCAGTAAGCAAAATGACGAGAGGAATGCTGTTTGTCGACCGTGAAGCAACAAAGACACTCTTGTATAATGTTAATGATAATTACTGTGAATAATAATGCTTAAACGAGAAGAACACAAGAAATCATCATCATCATCATTATTTTGCCCTTATCCCAATTTTATTTGGAGTCAGCGCAGCATGATTTCTCCTTCCATTGGCGATGCAAAGATTACGCGCACGCCTCTAGTGGCGACATTAAGAAGCTGTCTAAGAACGACACTGACAGCCTTTTCTATACAATTTATGTCACGATAAAAATTGACACTTTTTTCTTTTTAATTTTTTCGCGCGGTATTTTGACACAAATTGTATGGATATCTGTCAAAGTGTCGTTCTTAGACAGCTTCACAATTTTGACACTAGAGGCGCTAGTTAGAATCTTTGCATCGCCAATACTCTTCTATCTGCCGTCATCTCACAAGTAATATTCTTTCTTACCATACCTTCCACACAATCCATCCAGCGTTTCTTTAGTCTCCTCTTCCACTATATCCGTCCACAATAACACACATATTACCTAACGTATTTAATTAAATGTGATTAGGTACGAAACACCCGATAGGTTACTATTAGTGTGTATAAGAACGTACGTGACATACCTGCTAGATTAGACCAACGACGGCCAATTCTCAGGTACCGGGTGCTACAGGTACGTAAAATTTTACTCACTTTTCTTATAGTCTGAGGTCTGATGTTTACGTATGTTGTATACAATTTGAAATGAATACCGCCAGACACGTTTCGTTGGCAGTTTTTTTTTTGCCAGACACATTAAATATCGACAGTATTAGCGCCTTGCGAAATAAATTATCCATTATTATATAGCCCGTATTATATCATTTCTTTATAATTAATTCCTCATAATAAATAATCTGTTTATTCCGAAAATCACACGCCAGTGTTCCTATTTTCAGTTCTCGATATCCATAATATACGAAAAGGACAAAAGCCTTCCTCAAATAGTCCGGTCTCAATATAATAACACAAAAGCTATATGTGGTTCTTTGTGCAGTGGTAGCGAAAGGCGCGAATTGGGAGTCGAACCCATCGATTTCCAACTAATATTTTACACATTCATTTTGAAACAAAAACGTATAGAGCGCAGCATTCTACTGCTGACCGTACGGACCTGGTAAACGGATTTAAATTCAGATTATTTTTCGTTTTCATAGTCAATATTTGGTTTAATGAAATAAATACGAAATATTTTACTGCGTACGTGTGTGAAAATCTACTTGGAATTAATGTTATTTGTTTAAAAAATAACAAACAATATCTTGTATGTCTCTACCAGACCTCGGGACTATAGAGTCCCGGATTTTTGGGAGGCGAACGTGGGGCCGAAGCCAACACGCTGAAGCCCTTTTGAGACAACTTTAATGAAATGGTGACACAAAACCGACGATTATCCCCGTATACACTATATAAATGTACCCAAGGACAATCCCCGGTTCTGTGCTAAACTATTGCTAACTGTGGATGAAAAACTACTTGGGCTATTGTGATGGGATTCTAATGGACTAGGAATGGGGAAACTACGGGAACTATGGCACCTGCCGATGACAATGTATTAAATACATGTAAAAATGGCAGGTGGACACTCGCCACCTCACTTACTGGGCCCCCGGGAATCAGTCGCTAAATCGCAACAAGAAGGCAACAGGTACATGAGCGGCTGAAGGGTAAGGATACCTCGGCGAACTTTAAACGCAGAACACGCGCTCCCTGTGGGTCCAGCATCACCGGCCCACTCGCCACTTACCAAGAGGCACTTACCCTCCGAGCAGGGCTGCTAACCCTGCTCTAGCGACTCCACTCTGGTCGGCCAATGAAGGCAAGCCAGAGGCGGGAGACCTATCCCCCGTCATGCTTCACTCCAGCATGCCGGAGATGGGGGACAGTATACTCTCCCTGGAGCACTCGGATATAGAGCCCCGCGGGGTCGCTACTATTAAATATGGTTTATGTGTATATTTATATAGCTTCATAACAAAAAAAAACATTGTTTTTCGTAAGAAGCAAAAACAAAGTTCACTATCACACAGTGTAATGATAGCTGTGTTTGTGAATAAATAAATAAATAAATAAATAAAATAAATAAAATAAATAAATAAATATTTTATTTAATATTAATCTCTCAAACGATTTATAGTTGATACCAGTTACCATCTATACGAATGCAATTAAGAGAATTTATTTTTTCGTTTTATGTACACTAAAGAAATTGAAACTACCCAACTAATTAAAAAAAAATCTTTCACTGTTGGAAAACTACACTTTTGCCGAGTAACATAGACTATATCTATACCGCTCGAAGTTCTTACAGGACGCGGATGAAACCCCGGAAAACGGCTAATTTAATACATATACAACTTGATAACATAATTATCAATGTGTCAATTGACAATCGCCTGCGACGAGCCATCCTTAATCAAGCTTAC
Organism: Helicoverpa assulta; assembly: GCA_963856015.1. Classification (NCBI taxonomy): domain Eukaryota; kingdom Metazoa; phylum Arthropoda; class Insecta; order Lepidoptera; family Noctuidae; genus Helicoverpa; species Helicoverpa assulta. Next base: position 8,418,098 of record CAWLCW010000027.1, read on the forward strand.
TAATCCTTATTGAGTGTCTTAATTGAAGATCGGGCGATCGGATTAACTCCTAGCAGATATTTTGATCACACGATTAACTCGCATCGCAAGAGTGCAATGTCACTTAACTAGGTTAAAAATAAATTACATCGTCATATTCATTTGGCGTCTGCATCAGGACCGCTGTAACTCCTCACCGATCCTCTCGAAATACATATAGAGAGTTGCTATCTAATTGCTACCAGCTACCATTAGTTGCTACCAATTGCGACCCTCGTGGTTTTGAAGATATTCAGCATTTAAAGGTGACAGCCGTTCTGATAACAGGATGGCTGTCCCATTTTACAGTGTGAAAAAACAACACAAAAGTATTGAATTTTTTTTTCACCCAGAGTTGCTAACGAATTGCTACCCACCAGAATTAAGTTTTGGACCACATCGATTTCGTGGATAAAAATATATTAAAGAAATAAGCTTTTGTACCTTGCAAAAGTAAATTAGCAAGTTGACATACATATGTTGATATAAAAGGTAAACTATTGATAGCGCCTACGTCAAAACTACTGTTTTATAACAAAAAAAATGCGGAATGCCACATATGCTTCAATCTCATAGATATCAATCGTTTGTCCCAGTATTAAGCCCCTGAGAGGTTGTCGGTATTTTACCAGTAACCCTGTATATATTACAGCCAGTTCCCCGGTTTTGGTCGTCACTAGTGTCTGCAGCACTGCGGCTGCTCAAATGTAAATTAAATGATGAATAGATACGCGCACGAATGCGCTTTGCAGTGTACCCGCAAAAAAATAACAACTGACCATTAATTCGAGATGCGCCACCGTACCGCGTTTTTGCACTACGTTTACTTATATATTTTGTTCCGTTTTTGTTTCATGTAGTTTGGTTTATTATTTATGTTTGTCTGTTTTGTTAGTTCGTGCTAATAGATCTGTGATTTATATATTTTTGCATGAAATACCTACTGTTGTATTTATGGAGAGTGTTTTTAGTTAACTAAATGACGAGTATTTTATTTAAATAAAACTTGTTGATTTTCTATATATGTAAGTTTATATCTCTTTCAATGAAGGTTATAACCATTTAAATGTCTGAGAAAGTTATGAGTGCCACAAAGATTGCCCCAATATAATTTATAAAACAGGTAATTATGCCGCATATTATGTACTAGCTTCTGCCCGCGACTTCGTACGCGGATCCTGTCCCTTATGCCAGCGACTACGGGGTCAGCAAAATCAACGATCTGAATAGTCTGATATTGAATTTTAAGGGCCCGTTGACTTGAAGACAACGGAATACGCATAACCATTAGAAACGTTCCATATATTTAATTTTTGTACTTTAACGGCAAAAGCACAGCAGACTAAACAAAACGCTGAGAACTGAACCGCAATAGACGTGACCATAGGGATAAAAGTAGTGATTCTAATTAGTCCGCATTTAAGTTGTGGGTGGCAAAAATAATAGGTACACGTATTATTACGTAAAAAGACATTAAATAGATGACAAAGTCGTGGTGACTTAGTGGAAGTCGTGGTGGTTTAGTGGGTAGAGAACCAATCTCTCAAGTATGAGCGTGCGTCTTTGATTCCAGGTCTGGCAAGTGCCTGCCAATGCAACTTTTCTAAGTTCGTATGTACTTTCTACGTATATTATGGATACCAATGACCGTTATTTGGAGGGGATGTTTAACTGTAGGTTCCGGCTGTCATTAAACATTCTTGGCAGTCGTTATGGGTAGTCAGAAGCCAGTAAGTCTTACCAAGGGGTGTTGGGTTGAGCGGGTAACCGGGTTGTGGAGGTCAGATAGGCAGTCGCTCCTTGTAAAACACTGGTATTCAGTTGCTTCGTGACTGGAAGTCGACCCTAACATAATTGGGACAAAGGCTCTTGAGATAATAACTACAATAATAATGAGATATAGGCACCGCAGGACATCTGAGGCTGATGACGGGGATTAGCGACCCCGCGGGGCTATATATACTGAGTTCTCCAGGGAGAGTATACTGTCCCCCAGCTCCGGCCGGTCGGAATGAACCATGACGGGGGTAGGTCTCACGCCTCTGGTTTTTCTTGGCCGTCCAGAGTGGAGTCGCTAGAGCAGGATTAGTAGCCCTGCTCGGAGGGTAGATGCCTCATGGTAAGCACAGGGAGCGCGAAATCTGCGTTTAAAGTTCGCCGAGGTATCCTCACCCTTCAGCCGCTCATGTCCCTGTTGCCCTCTTGTTGCTATTCAGTGACTGGTTCCCGGGGGCCCAGTAAGTGAGGTGGCGAGTCTCCACCTGCCATTTTTACATGTACCTAATACATTGTCATCCACTAACATCCCATCACAATAGCCCAAGTAGTTTTCCTCCATAGTTAGCAATAGTTTAGCACAGAACCGGGGATAGTCTTTTTTTTAAAAACGTCCACCGGGGATTGTCCTTGGGTTCATTTCTATAGTGTATAAAGGGATAATCGTCGGTTTTGTGTCACCATTTTATTAAGGTTGTCTCAAAAGTGCTTCAGCGTGTTGGCTTCAGCCCCACGTTTGCCTCCCAAAAATTCGGAACTCTGTAGTCCCGAGGTCTAGAAGAGACATACAAAATAATAATGAGATATAACGCAACAAAGTCGGAGAGTGGGGGCTCGTGACGCCACGTCTAGGTATGTAAAATTTGTACTAAGCAGTGACTTGACACGAAATTCAAGCGTTGTTGTATCTTCGTAATTATTTGTTTGTGAGAGAGAGAAAATAAAAATACGTGTCCATTATTTTAGGGTTATCTAAAAGACGGACTAATTACTTTTTTTGATTCACCATACCTATTTCATAACATTCATTTCTATTCATTTCAAGTGTAGTATTGCTCTTGTAGTTCCACATCAGGTGTTCCAGATCTTCGATGTTTATACGTCAATAGAGAGTGCTCATCAGATTGAACCACTTTTGCTAAAACGTCATATCTTCATATGCTATAGTCTAGCTGGGCTCTTGGAGTTCCACATCAGGTGTTTTACATCTTCATTTTTTATAAGTCAACAGAGAGTGCTTATCAGATTGAACGACTTCTGCTAAAACGTCATACCTCTATATGCTATAGTCTAGCTGGGCCCCTGGAGTTCCACATCAGGTGTTTTAGATCTTCAATTTGTTTAAGTCAATAGAAAGTGCTTATCAAATTGAACAACTTTTGCTAAAACGTCATACCTGTATATGGTACAGAGAAGCTGGGCTCTTGGGGTTCCACATCAGGTGTTCCAGATCTTAAAATTTATTATCTCAGATGAAAATGCTCATCACATGAAACAATTTTTGCCATGGCACCATTTTTGTATCTCTTATAGTTTTGTTGGTCTGTTGGAGTTCTGCATCAGGTCTTCAAGTTTCGAAGATAAATTATAGCCTATGTATTGACCAGGCTTAATACTGATACAACAAAGAAAAATCATTGAAATCCGTTGAGTAGTTCGGAAGATTAGCGTGTACAAACAAACAGACATACAGACATACAGGCATACAGACATACAGACATACAGACATACAGACATACAGACAGAATTTTTTTTTGGATTTGTGCTCCATTACTGTTTCTAAACCCCACCCAATTATTATTTTTTTAATATATCCAATGTACAGACACAGTTTTTTTACAGATTTATTATATGTATAGATTATAGCAATATCCTACTAATATTATAAATGTGAAAGTTTGTGAGAATGTATGGATGTATGTTTGTTATTCTTTCCCGCAAAAATGGCTGGACCGATTTGGTTGAAATTTGGTATGTAGATAGGAGATACCCTGGACTAACACATAGGCTACTTTTTATCAACACACCACGCGGGCGAAGCCGCTGGCGAAAGCTAGTATAGTATAAAGCAATAGATGACGAAACCTCATCCTAACTAATATTATAAATGTGAAAGTAACTCTGTCTGTCTGTCTGTCTGTCTTTCTGTCTGTCTATCTGTCTGTCTGTCTTTTCTTCACGCCTATACTACTGAACCGATTTGTGTGAAATTTGGTACAGACATAGTTTGGAAGTTAAGTCGTGGTGGCCTAGTGGGTAAAGAACCAACCTCTCGAGTATGAGGGTGTGGGTTCGATTCCAGTTCAGGCAAGTACCAATGCAACTTTTCTAAGTTTGTATGTACTTTCTAAGTAAATCTTAGACACCAATGGCTGATAAAAAGGTGAAGGAAAACATCTTGAGGAAACCTGGACTATAAAGTCTGAAATCACCAACCCGCATTGAGCAAGCGTGGTGATTAATGCTCAATCCTTCTCCGTGTGAGAGGAGGCCTGTGCCCAGCAGTGGGACGATAAAAAGGCTGTAACAGTAACAGTAACAGTATAGTTTGGAACTTGAGAAAGGACATAGGATAGTTTTTATTACAAAAAAATATAAAAATAAAAATAAAATTTATTTCGGACATATAGCGCCATCTATTGGTCAAACCAAAAATCACTATTCCACGCGAACGAAGTCGCGGGCAAAAGCTAGTTGATAATAATTTCTCAATTGCATAGTAATTTTATGTCCGAATCCAAGCAGGCACCTAAATAGTTAAATAATAAAACACAAATACAACTAGTGGTTTTAGAGGTAAATAAATAATATAGGAGTTTTAATAACGTTGCTGGCGCTACTCGCACCCATATCAACGAATACGTCAGCCGCTCGTAATCCTAGGTTTACGTGTATTTATTATAACACCTGGTGTTTTTTTGTTGTACCTACTTTAGTCTTCTGTGTTCGACTGTGAAAAATGATTTTGGTGTTGATAAAGATTTTCATCTAGTAATTAGGGCTCCCTACCTAAAGGGTAAAACAGGTTCGTATTTCGTCCGTCTTACACCAGGCTGTCCTGTATTTCTGTTGCAGTTACAACAACAAAAAAAACTAATTAACGTATTGATTTCTGGCACTTAAGCGAATATTGGGTATTTAAATAAAACCACTATTATGTATTTTATCCTAGACTCCCGTCTAGTCTGCCCGTGACCATGGATGCTGTAAAGGATCCGAAACATCAGGATTAAATAATATTATATCTATATATATAAAAGAAAGTCGTGTTAGTTACTCCACTTATAACTCAAGAACGGCTGAACCGATTTAGCTGAAAACTGGCAGGGAGGTAGTTTAGAGCCAGGAGAAGGACATAGGATAGTTTTTATTACAAAAAATAGAAATAAAAAATACAATTTATTCCGGACATACAGCGCCATCTATTGTTCAAACCAAAAATCTGCCGGATGCCACTATTCCACGCGAACGAAGTCGCGGGCAAAAGCTAGTTTAATATAACCGCGATAAAATCCGTAGAAGTAGTTTTATTTTAGTAAACAAAACCAAAAATAAGATAAGTATTTTTGGGGGCTCCCATACAACAAACGTATGTTTTTTGATACTTAATGGTAAGGAACTATGCGAGTCTGACTCAAGCTTTGCCGCTTTTCCCAACTATGTGGAGGTCAGATCCCAGTATCAGTGTTTTACACGTAGTGACTGCCTATATAGTGTAGGACGTCCTCAGGCACGGTGGAGTGATGACTTGCGCAAGACGGCTGGCAGGAGCTGGATGCGAGAAGCCGAAAATAGATCTCAGTGGCGTGCACTTGGAGAGGCCTATGTCCAGCAGTGGACTGCGATAGGCTGATGATGATGATGATGATAATGATGACTGCCTATCTGACTTCCTCTTAAATCCAGCTATCGGGTAACCGCGTATTAACTGTCAGATTTTTTGTTTGTTAGTAAAACTATTGGCGAAGTTGAATGACGGTTGCGACCATAATTTAACGTGCCTTACGAAATATCTGTTAAAACTGTTTTTAATGATCAAAATTGTCGTCGACACTATGATTGCTTAGCACTTGGTATTTTTTGTGTACTTTAAAATAGACTTTGTACCGTTTTTATGGAATATTATTGCTGGTTCTTTTTTCAGCTTATCATGCTGTTCATAGTGGGATAATCGGTTGAGCCATTTTTACCACAGATGAAAAAAAAAGAACGTTCTTGGATTTTGGAATTCATTCTAAGAATAGGTATGTGTATGGATAAACTCCGATTGCAAATCTGTTGTAGTTATGTGAATGGATTTCTAATTGTGACAGTGTGACAAACACAAACTATCATTCAAAATAAGTATTTGGTTAGTACAAGTTAGATGCATACAGACCAAACTTATATTATTCTGCGCCATACGTTTTAAATAACAAAATGCCCTTTTCCGAGGACAATCATCCATCCCAAATAAAATGTCCTTCAGTAAGGACATAGAGTTTTTCCACAACCCATTCTCGTCAAACGTATGGATTGGAAAAGTCCATCCCACCCACATTGACATGGAAGGGGCGTTACCACGGAATCGATGAGTCAGTGGGTTCGAATCCGCAATGTCTAATAAAATAGATACGCTTGCTGAGCACTTTAAGTAAGAGCGAATGAAGTACGATGGTATTTTCTTGTTTGTTTTCTTATATTTCCAAATTTTTATGATTGTGTTATATGGTGGTAAAGTAAATTTTTGATGTTGTGTCAATTATCTAGCAAATGGTCTATAATAATACCATCTTTCTGGTTTAACTGATCGTATTATACAGCTAAAAACCCTGACATAGAAACCTAAGGTCCCTTTAATAAGTAAAATAAGGCATTTGGGCTCTTGGTCATAACTTAACTACCTAGGTCCCGGACATGTAGGTATGTAATAAAAACCAAAAATATGTAGGTACATAAAATATGAACGAAAAAATCTCAAACATGATAAAAATATGGAGTGTGAAATAACAATACCCTGCATCATTAAACATTATTTATAAAATTAAATAATTAATATGAATAGTTTTAGTTAAATTTCATTACATTAGCCTTCTTCTTCTTTCTTGTCAATGACACGATCTATAGTGAATCTACACTTTGTCAGCATTGCTAGATTGGTTGCAATACACAACGGCGTACTTCTTTGAATTATCAAAATTAAATCTCTAACGATTTGGTCTGAATAAAGTCTTAAATCGTCTGAATGATCTCTCGACGTCACATGACGTGACGGTGACATACCTAAACATGCATAGTTCGGTAGAAAAAAGTCGTGGTGGCCTAGTGGGCAAAGAACCAACCTCTCGAGTATGAGGGCGCGGGTTCGATTCCAGGTGAGCCAAGTACCAATGCAACTTTTCTAAGTTTGTATGTACTTTCTAAGTATATCTTAGACGCCAATGACTGTGTTTCGGATGGCACGTTAAACTGTAGGTCCCGGCTGTCATTGAGCATCCTTGGCAGTCGTTACGGGTAGTCAGGAGCCAGTAAGTCTGACACCAGTCTAACCAAGGGGTATCGGGTTGCCCGGGTAACTGGGTTGAGGGGGTCAGATAGGGCAGTCGCTCCTTGTAAAGCACTGGTACTCAGCTACATCCGGTAAGACTGGAAGGACCCAATGTAGTTTGGGAAAAAAGCTCGGAGGATGATGCATAATTCGGTAGTTGTTTAAGCCAATCTTATTTTCTTAATCTTGTCCTCAAAACTTCCGCACAGAATTTAGATATTTTTTTAGGGTATCAAAGAATGCAATGAAACAAATTAAGAGAGGAACAAAATACGCACAGCCGTGTGATGGCTGGAACGTAAATTCTATATATTTTTGTGAACATATGGATGATTGAGACATTTTCTTGACTTAACTTTGAAACATGGAAAAATATGGAAATTCGGGTCCTAGTCATAATAGATTCACAATATACATTTTAGAATTTGTTAAACATATTAAATTCAACAAACATCTTATTTTTCGTGCGAATATATCTGCAAATTGCATCAAAGCGTTACCGAAACCCAAGATTCACTTTGAAGTGTCTCCAATACTGAATTTAGTGTGGATACGTAACCTGCCATACTAAACAACCAGTGACGTGTATTCACATCGATATATTACATTTTATATAATACAATTAGATTTTACATCCTGATGAATAATCATAGTAAAGGTAATCGATCTTCTTGAATATGTTTGCTCTGGTATGTGCTTATTAAAAGGAATAAACGAAAACAATGTTCAGATTCAGTAAATGTAGGTTGTTCATGTTACGACTTACTTACTTTAGTTACTCAAATACTAATCCATATAAAAAATAAACTAATTGGCATTAAATATTTTATTTCTTGCAGAATTTTAATCAAAGACAGTCAATTGATTTTTTAGTACTTTTCAAAATTATAATGCCAGCATAAATGACAAATTAATGTATATCAGATATTGTTGTAATAAAAGTTATCGATAAATCTTGTAACATCAGGATCATCACTATGAAACTCGTATAGAACGTTCAGCATTAGACGAAGCTTATTTGACAAGGCTAGATACACTTGGATTTAGTGCATAAAGCTTTGACAATGACTAGGAGACTGGCGCAAAGAACTAACAAGATCTTATGTATATAGTGAGTTATATGTTCTAGAACTTTTGTCATTGAACATCCTTAGCAGTCGTTAAAGGTAGTCAGAAGCGAGTGAGTCTGACACCAGCCTAACCAAGGGGTATTGGGTTGCGAGGGCCTTGGTTAGAATGGTGACAGACTTACGGGCTTCTGACTACCTGTAATGATTGCAAAGGTTGTTCAAAGTCAGCTGGGACCTAAAGTTTAACGTGCCATCCGAGCCACCCCTAAGACGACCCACTGACCGCGTCATTGGTATCCAAGATTTATTTAGAAAGTACATACAAACTACAAAAGTTGTATTGTTATATACTTGCCTGACCTGGAAACGAATGCATACTTGCGAGGTTGGTTCTTTACTTACTGGGCCCCCACGACTTTTTTAACAGCTACCTATAGTCGAAACATGAGTAATTAATAAAAGTTAAAACTTAAAAAAATCCGTTTACTACTCAAAAACTCTTGTTATAAAGAAATAAATGACTTTATTTTGAAAGAACATCTATATCTTTAGACTGGTTTAAATAAGGTACGTTGCACAGTGAAAGCTAACAAATAGTTTGGTCGTTAGCTCTTCATTGCTACACGTGAAGCGATACATCAGCTTATCTTATCGTCATTGCAACTCATCGCGAACTTGTTCAGCTTTTGTACGCGACTGTACAGGGGTGCTAGGTTTCATATAACTATGGGTAGAACACGCCAACCGTCGTTCAAAATATTATATTTAGCTGTTGTCTTGCGTACTATAGGTTTTTGACATGGCTTGTACAAGGCTAATGTTAAAAAACAATTTATAGAAATTGTGAACAGCCGTAAGTATTATTATAGTTTTTTTTTCTGTTCATTTATTTATTTTTAAACATATATTTTACAATTTTAAATATTAAATATAATTATTATAGTAAGTGTATGTCTCTTCCAGACCTCGGGACTACAGAGTCCCGGATTTTTGGGAGGCGAACGTGGGGCCGAAGCCAACACGCTGAAGCCCTTTTGAGACAACTTTAATGAAATGGTGACACAAAACCGACTATTATCCCTGTATACACTATAGAAATGTACCCAAGGACAATCCCCGGTTTTGTGCTAAACTATTGCTAACTGTGGATGAAAACTACTTGGGCTATTGTGATGGGATGCTAATGGACTAGGAATGGGGAAATTACGGGAACTATGGCACCTGCCGATGACAATGTATTAAATACATGTAAAAATGGCAGGTGGAGACTCGCCACCTCACTTACTGGGCCCCCGGGAATCAGTCGCTAAATCGCAACAAGGGGGCAACAGGTACATGAGGGGCTGAAGGGTGAGGATACCTCGGCGGACTTTAAACGCAGATCACGCGCTCCCTGTGGGTCCAGCATCACCGGCCAACTCGCCACTTACCACGAGGCACCTACCCTCCGAGTGGGCTGCTAACCCTGCTCTAGCGACTCCACTCTGACCGGCCGATGAAGGCAAGCCAAGAGGCGGGAGACCTATCCCCCGTTATGCTTCACTCCGGCAAGCCGGAGATGGGGGACAGTATACTCTCCCTGGAGCACTCGGATATATAGCCCCGCGGGGTCGCTACTCCCCGTCATCCGCCTCAGATGCCCTGCGGGGCTTATTATAGTTATTATTATTTTATTTGTATGTCAATGACAATGTATTAAATACATGTAAAAATGGCAGGTGGAGACTCGCTACCTCACTTACTGGGCCCCCGGGAATCAGTCGCTAATTCGCAACAAGAGTTCGCTAAAATACATTATCTGTGAAAATTTCAGCTCTCTAACTATCACGGTTCATGAGATACAGCCTGGTGACAGACGGACGGACGGACGGACGGACGGACAGAGGAGCGAAAACAATCATCATCATCATCATCATCATAGCCCTTAGATCTCCACAGATACCTGTTGGAGGCGACCTGCATCCAGCGTCTTCCGGCGACCTTTATAAGATCGTCTGTCCACCTTGTTGGTGGACGTCCTACGCTGCGCTTGCTAGTCCATGGTCTCCACTCCAGCACTTTTCGACCCCATTTGCCATCTGCTCTGCGAGCAATATGGCCAGCCCAATTCCACTTTAACTTGCGAAAACAATAGGGTCCCGTTTTACCCTTTGGGTACGGAACCCTAAACATGTAGTAAAGAGAGAATAACGGCGAGAAAAATCTTTTCATTAAAAAAACAACAAGCATAAACACGTTTATATAGCACCATAAACTCTAGCTGATCCAAACTACTGGTAAGCCGACGAACAGAAAGTAGTCACTGAGAAACTAATTAACAAGCCGTAGCCGACATCGTTTGCCTTATTTCGTTAGCCAAACGGGTATTTTTGTACGAAACTTCGCCCCAACTTGGAGTACTTACGCACTTTATTTGTTGAGAAGTCCAAAGCTAATAATGAATATCTGTTTTAATAAGAAGGTTAACTGTATTTCTTTGATGGTCGAAGTTTTACTTTTCAGCGAAGGTTAGGAGCTTTGACGGATAAAGAAATATTATGTAACTAAAGTCTGAATTAGAAGAGTTCAATGTGCTTAAGTCGTGGTGGCCTAGTGGGGAAAGAACCAACCTCTCGAGTATGAGGGTGTGGGTTCGATTCCAGTTCAGGCAAGAACCAATGCAACTTTTCTAAGTTTGTATGTACTTTCTAAGTTTAACTATGACACCAAAGCTGATAAATAGGTGAAGGAAAACATCTTGAGGAAACTTGGACTATAAAGTCTGAAATGGCCAACCCGCATTGAACAAGCGTGGTGATTAATGCTCAATCCTTCTCCGTGAGAGGACGCCTGTGCTCAACAGTGGAACGATAAAAAGGCTGTAACAAAACAAACAAAAATGTGCTTAAGGGTGCGTCTACACTGTGCATTTTGCTAGAGCAAGTTAACATGCGCAAGTGACAAGTGACAAGAGCACCCGATTGGGTATTTTGCATTATTACATGCGCTAGTCGCTGGACCCTCATGTTTTTAAAATGCGTGTAACTTGCGCATGTGCCTCAACATGCGCAAGCTACTTGCACCGTGTAGATGCACCCTAAGAGCACGCGCACACTACAAATATTTAGTCGGCCGATAGTTGATTTGGGCTTATAAAGAATCTTTATTAGTACAAAGAATAAATCAGTACAAAGATGAATGGAAGTACACACTTAACAACGATTACCGACTAAATAGTCTGTAGTGTGCGCTTAGGCTAAATCTTAGCTTACATCAATACTATTCAGTATGTAAGCTAGGCATATCGGGTGTGTCGTACCCAGTCTCATTAAATGCGTTACTATACCGGTTAATATATGTCGATAGCACAAAGCATTAAGTATTAGCACAAAGAAAAAAATAAAATACGTAAAAATAAGATTTTTTTTTTTTTCAAACAAAGTAAATATAATAAAAATGTGCGAGATTTAGAACACCATATAAGAGTATACTACTAACTTTATCTCTGCTTTACACAATGATGTTGTAAATTATGAAAACGAAAAATTACTCCTGTGGCTAAACCACTGAATGATTAGGTATTTTTTTTTACAATTCGTCTTAGAATATCATAAAGTATATGCGATAGGATTAAATGTGATTAGGTACGACACACCCTGTATAAGGTAGATAACAAAGAGACATAAAAAAATTAAAATACTTTCGGATTTATTGTAACAACGAAATATGGAATGAAAATAGCTAAAGAGCATCGGTGTTTTATTACTGTTTTTTTTGTCACTTGATGAATCTCAAGAACAAAAATAACTTTGCAACTTCATCTTACTTGAACTTAAATAAATATATAGCCGTGCAATATTTAAGATGAACTCTCTAAGTTAGCGTCAACTCGCAGTTTACTTAAACAAGTTGTTACTGAAAGTATGTTTAAGTTATGATTGGGATCCGTACCTCTTTTGAGGTGGTAAGCTAAAGAATAGTGTGGATTTTTTTAGTAAGTTGCACACTTGGCGCGCAAAAAACAGGACTATTCTTTTTTGCACAGTTAGGTACTGAATTTGTAAAAATATATTTCGTACATTTATGAAAATTAACTTCATGAAAAACAATGTTCCTGCAAGACAGATATATTGACTGAGAAGACTTCTCCGTACATTAAGTTTAAAAAAACTGTAACAACTCTAAAATATTTGAAAATAATGTTATGTCCATACAATGGCAACACTAGCACATTCATCTGTGATGCATTCGTTTTAGAGTTGTTCAAAGTTTAAGCAACTTTCTCAAGGCGCATATGTTTGTCGCATAGACTAATGATGTGTGACGTCATGACCCGGGTTACAACTTAAATTTTAAACACGCCGAGCGAACACCAACTTGAAATTAAGTTTAAGTTTAATGAGGTTTCAGAAGATTACGCAAATACTTTCGTATTACGTGCTAAGTAAGCGCAAGTTTGTAGTTAAGTTGAACGACTATTTTTGTGTTGATATTTTATGCAGGGGTGTTATACCTACTAATGGTAAGTTTTAACCAGAAATTCATATTTTGAATAATGTTTGATATTGATTAAATGATGTTCAGATTTTTTATGATGACCCATTTTTTGTTGAAAAGTGTAAATTAAGTCTAGATAAAATTAGAATAATCCAGAAACTTATTAAAATATCCCAAAGAGCTTGAAGATGCGGAGAAAAGGCAAGCCTACAATTTAAAAAAAAAAAATGTTTTATTTCATCAAAAACGCTGGTGGCTTTGAGTCATCAACATTTAATAGCTTTAATTTTCACAAGGTGTCAGCGGAAATTTTAATTATGTCGCACGAAAAAATGCCGATGGTGACGATGACTGTGACGTCACATAAAATTAAAGAGATAGAAGGTAAACTCTGTACGACCACAAAGCAAAAGTTCACCGAGAACTTACACGTCAGTTTTTTGAAACAACTGTTTAGGTACTTACAATATTGAGGTTGAAGTTCCTAGGTAAATACATAGTTTTTTAAGGAAAAACTGACGTTTAATGCCTAAATATTGTTGGTGAATTTCGCCGTAATAAAGGTAGTAGTATTCTAAAATGAAATGAAATAATACCTCATTGTTCCTGAATCCTGCCTTTTTGGATTTTTAGACAATTAACTTCCGCCCGTGACCTCGACTGCGTGGTGCGTTGATAAAAAGTTTCCTACGTTAATTCTAGTATTACTAAGATACAAAATTTAACCTTTAAATTTAGCCTTTTTATATTCGTAGAATTTGCAAAAGATAATCATATAAAAATAAATTCGATCTTGGATTTTCCTTTTTGATTGAAACTTTTGCTCCCTCGCTACTATTTGTAGTCTAATTGGAATTATCTCGGCGAAAATTTGAGGCTTTGAATAATGAGTCCCTATAACGAGCGCTCTAAGAGGATTGCCTTCCCTCATCCCTTAAACTGCACTCTATACAACTTTATACATAATGTGTAGTTACGTATATGTATATCTTGGACACCATTGACTGTGTTTCGGATGGCACGTTAAACTGTAGGTCCCGGCTGTCATTGAACATCCTTGGCAGTCATGTCAGTCTGACACTAGTCTAAACAAGCGGTATTCTGTTGCCCGGGCAACTGGGTTGAGGAGGTCAAATAGGCAGTCGCTCTTTGTAAAACACTGTTACTCTGCCGCATCCGGTTAGACTGGAAGCCGAGCCCAACATAGTTGGGAAAAGGCTCGGGAGATGATGTAGTTATATATGACAGTGTTTAAGATTGCGTATTTTATACACGTGTTTGTTTCATGCAGTTAACTTTTATAATATTTTTTGGAACATCTATATTTTTAGGTATGTAAATCATACCTAAAATCAAATGTCCCATCACCAATCATATGTATATCAGTCCATAATATTAGTACCTAGGTACGTATAAAATATTTACTCGTGTTCATTTATATGAAATTGACAGTTAAGTTTAAAGAATCTTTATTCTCAATATCTAATAATAACATACATATTGAACGAGAGTGTGATAAAATACCAGAAATGGAAGAGGTTAATATTACCTCCTCCGACGTAGCCTATGCAGTCCGTCCGATGCAGAATTGGAAATCACCAGGGCCGGACGGACTGCACAATTTCTGGTTAAAGTGGCTGCAAAGTTCGCACCCCTGTTTAGCATCACAGTTTCAGTCATCCTTAGAAGCCGGGTCGCTCCCACAGTTTCTAACAACAGGGATTACCCACCTGCTCCATAAATCAGGTAGTAGCGCGGAACCCAAAAATTATAGACCGATCACTTGTTTATAGACCGTCGGTAAACCGACGGTCTATAAACTTCTTACATCTATTTTGAGATTAAAAATAAATCAACATATTGAAAAATATTCAATTATGTCAACTTCTCAAAATGGATGTAAGAAGGGGTCCCGTGCTACTAAGGAGCTGCTCCTCACTGATATGGTCATCAGCCAACAGGTTCGGCGATCCCGAAAGAATTTGTCGACATGTTGGATAGACTATAAGAAGCAGTGGCGGCGTAGCATCGGGTGGCGCCCGGGGCGGACTACTTATTGAACACCCCACCCCAAAAAAAACCGACATACCAACGACAAAATATAATTACGTAGTAAAATAAATCATACAGAAGCTTGAAAAAGCACCGTACAGTGAAGAAGCCGCGAGCGTAGCGAGCGCGTAATTTATGATTTTTGGTACCTACGCTGAAAGATATGTAAAGAATTTAGAGAAAACTACCACAAAGTGTAAGGCGCGAGCGCAGCGAGCGCGAAATTTTTGAGGTTTTTAACACAAAAGTACCTAAACAAGTTTGAAAAAAGCACTGTAAAGTGAAGAAGGCGCGAGCGTAGCGAGCGCGTAATTTTTGATATTTGGGACGCAAAAAGATATCAAATCCACCAACAAGGTGGACAGACGACCTTATAAAGGTCGCCGGAAAACGCTGGATGCAGGTCGCCTCCAACAGGTAGGTATCTGTGGAGATCAAAGGGGGAGGCCTATGTTCAGCAGTGGACGTCCTATGGCAGAGATGATGATGATGAAAAAGATATCTAAAGAAATTAGAGAAAATGAGAGTAAAGTGTAAGGCGCGAGCGCAGCGAGCGCGAAATTTTAGAGTTTTTTAACACAAAAGTACCCAAACAAGTTTGAAAAAAGCACTGTAAAGTGAAGAAGGCGCGAGCGTAGCGAGCGCGTAATTTTTAATATTTGGGACGCAAAAAGATAACTAAAGAAATTAGAGAAATTACTGTAAGGTGAAAAGCGCGAGCGCAGCGACCTCGAAATTTTTGAGTTTTGGAACACAAAAGTACTCAAACAAGTTTGAAAAAAAAAAACGACCGGAAAGTGAAGCAGCTGCGAGCATAGCGAGCTTAAAATTTTTTGAGATTTGGGACACAAAAGTCCTCCACCTCCGCTTACAAATAACGCCTAAATAGCTTAGAAATATCCACTTTAAAGTGATTTTTTATTTGTGAAGCGAGTGTCGGTTGTTTTTGCTACTTCGGCGCTTTAACTTTTTGCTAGATTGAGGACTCAAAAAGTAAGCGCAGAAGAATTTAGAAATGAAGAGAAATCCGCGAGCGAAGCGAGCGGAATTTTTTTTCGTAAATAATTTACGTAATCAGATAAAAGCAAAAGTACAAGAGAAGGGTGACAATCGGACTGAGAGGGGTGACGGCCTCGATGTCTCGCACATGCACTGTTGTAGTTTTGTTTAAAATTGGAATATCGCGCAGTGACTGGTAGTGAACCTAGGCTTCGCAGATTAGAATGGCACCCTTAGTGACTTGTCCCTTCTGCCCGCGCCATCCTGGTCGTGCAGATATGTGCCGACCAAGATGGCACCCCCCGAGATGTGGCACCCGGGGCGGACCGCCCCTCCCGCCCCCCCCTTACGCCGCTACTGATAAGAAGGCCTACGACTCGGTCCCCCATACATGGCTTAAGAGGGTATTGGAGTTGTATAAAATAAACTCAACTCTACGCGCCTTTCTTGCGTCATGTATGGAGCAATGGAGAACGGTTCTTCACTATCCAGGATGTCGAGAAATTGAAGGGACCGGCGATCCTATTAAGATCAAGCGGGGAATTTTCCAGGGTGACAGTTTGAGTCCACTTTGGTTTTGCCTGGCCTTGAACCCTCTGAGCACATTGCTAGAGGGCTCGGGGTTGGGCTATCCTTTGCGGAGAGGGGGTGAGGTTATATCCCATTTGCTTTACATGGACGATCTGAAACTGTTTGCCACCACAGAATTGCAGCTGATGAAGCTACTGAAGGTCACTGAAACTTTCAGTAGTTGCATCAGGATGGAATTTGGTGTGGACAAATGTGCAGTCATGCATGTAAAGCGAGGGGGAATTGTGGAATCTGAGGGAGTACAACTCTCAGATTCTATAAACCTGAGATCACTCTCCGCAAACGATACATATAAATACTTGGGTATGGCGGAGGGGTTAGGCATCAATGTGGCTGTCATGAAACAGTCATTACGGGAGCGTTTCTTTGGCCGCCTGAATAAGGTCCTGAAAAGTTCCTTATCGGGAGGCAACAAGGTTCGCGCCTTTAATGGTTGGGTCATGCCAGTCCTGATGTACTCTTTCGGCATACTCAAATGGACTCAAACTGAATTGGACGCCCTGGATAGGAAAGTCCGCACACTGCTGACCGCAGAACGAATGCATCACCCACGATCGTCAGTGATGAGACTGTACATCCCACGGAAATGTGGAGGCCGAGGCTTTTTAAATGCAAAGACGCTCCACAACCGCGAGGTGTGCAGTCTCAGAGAATATTTTCTCAAAAGCGACGTGGGTATGCACCGTGATATGGTGGCAGTGGACAGAGGACTCACCCCGCTGTCGTTGGCAAATGAGAACTGGCGCAAACCTGTCGTACTAACTACCCACGATCGCAGGGAGGTATGGCAGAGCAAACAGCTACACGGACGCTTCTTCGGGGCTCTTCATGGCCCCGATGTAGACTTCAAAGCGTCCGTATCTTGGCTACGCTTCGGTGACTTGTTTGGAGAAACCGAAGGGTTTGTATGTGCAATTATGGACGAAGTTATCCTTACGAACAACTACCGGAGATATATCGTGAAAGACGGGACGGTTGACATATGTCGGGCATGTCACCATCCGGGTGAGTCTATCAGACATATTATATCTGGTTGTTCTCGTTTGGCTAATGGTGAATATTTGCACAGACATAACCAAGTGGCCAAGATCATCCACCAGCAGCTTGCTCTGCAATACAACCTTGTAGACCTTGAGGTACCGTACTACAAGTATGCGCCCGACCCAGTTCTCGAAAAGGACCATATCACGTTGTACTGGGATCGATCTATCATCACTGACAGGACTATTGTAGCCAATAAGCCTGATATTGTGGTGATAGATCGATTAGCGCGCCGCGCGATGATAGTCGATGTCGCCGTTCCGCATGACGAGAACCTTGTGAAAGCTGAGAAAGAGAAACAAATAAAGTATCTCGACTTAGCGCACGAGGTTGTCGCCATGTGGAGTGTCGACACGGCTGTTGTTGTACCGATTGTCGTTACGGCCAATGGTTTAATAGCCAAGAGCCTCGACGAACACCTCAGGAGGCTCTCGTTGGGCGGCTGGATCAAGGGACTGATTCAGAAGGCAGTACTCCTTGATACGGCACGTATTGTGAGGAGGTTTCTGTCTCTGGGACCCTAACCACCGGTACCATGGACCCTGTGCCCGATATCGGTGGCAACTTATTTTTTATATTTTTAAATGTTTTTTTATTTTTATATTTAATATTTAAAAATGTAAATTATATGTTCTAAATAAATAAATGATAAGAACAACATACATATCACTTACTTGAGAACAGAATAAGACTTGAATAGGTAAGGTTAGGTTCGACAACATCTCGACAAAACACGACAATAAACAAGTCCCATCCAACACATTCATTTTTCGAGTATTTGATTTAGAAGTAAATATTTGAAAAGCTGAGTTTTGAATGCGTTGAATGAGTGCAGGTTTCTTATGCGTGAAGGTATTTTATTATAAAAGTGTGCTCCTTCAAATGTGAGCATTTTTTTGCCATACCTAATGTGTTCTTATCTTTCGGTAAAACCAGGGGCCCGATACTCCTAATTTTACCTAAGCGACATAATACGATTCACATTCGACTGCGACCCAATCACGACTCGATTACGATTGAAGCGTATGTGGCATTCCGCTATTTTTTCTTTGAAATAAACGTTTTTATCCTAGTTTTAACAATGAATCATTTTGTCTGCAAATGATTAACGATTGTAGAGCAAACTACCGTATAGACCAAAATCACCAAAATAGCAGACCAATCGAATGTGGTTGGAATACGATTGGTCTTATGAATAAAATGCCCGATATGGTTAAAACTACTATTGCGATCATATTGCGATTCGATTTCTATTCAATTTTGACATTATTAACTTAGGAGAATCGGGCCCCTGTAGACTTGCTCCCCGGGTACTTCGTTGAGTGACTTGTTTAATATATTATGTTTTGTAATCATATATTATGTATGTTAGTCTTTAAGGTATACATCTATGGGCCTAGGTATGCAGCTTGAAAATAAAGAGATTTGATTTGATTTGATTTGGTTAATTAATGTTGTGTAAAAGTAATGTTTGAATGTATGGTTTTGTTAAGAACTTTTCTGATTAAAATGCTTATGTTGTAAGTGTATAAGTGTTTTATATCCACTATTTTTGTGTCTTTGTATATCTTTGTCGTTGCTGTTAGGTACGGATAGTTGAAGAGCATCTTAATGAGTTTATTTTATAGTTGTGACAGTTTTGTTTTTGGTGCACTGCCCCATATTTCAATCAAGTATAGCAAATGTGGCTTCACTAGAGAATTATAATAGTGTATCGTAATCTTTGTGGACTTGAGTAAAACATATTTCGAAAAAAAGAACGGAAAGATAACACTATAATACAGCACCGGAGTTTAGATAGGTACTCTTTATTTATTTTTAATATTTTTTTGCCTATTTGTACACAATAAAAATAATAAAAGTTACAGAATAACTTCTTTGATTTTCTGTCAATTTCGTTTTATTATTTGGCCATTTTAAAGTGGAAGTTTAAATAGGGGGTTTCATGATGAGGAACCGGCCTCCTCCCTTAGCGCAAAGCGACGCGTATTGAGGATTCCACCATTTTCTGAAGGATCTGTACGTAGAAGACTTATCCTCGTTCAGGACTTGGCACAGTTTGCAGATATCTGCTTCTGAAGGGTGCTTCACGTATTTGTAGTAATTGTGCCACCTGTAAATAACGAAAAATAAAATTAATAAACTTTTGTAAAATGCATGTTTGCCTGATGTAGATATTATCATCTCATCTGCCAAGCCTCTTCCCATATCCCTTATTAGAGTAGGCTTCCAGCCTAACTGAATTCAGTTTGTTTCTTTTTCACGCAAAATTAATGGAGGGCTCTTGATGAAATCTTGCTATTACATAGCTTATTTATCAGAATGACATATGTAGGGCCTATGCCAATACAAAAAAAAAACACTTTGGTTATATGTGAACTGAATAAAATATAATTTTATTCTACTTTTCAGAACCGCGATAGCTATTACAATATACATCATCTATGAAAATTTCAATGTCTGTCAGGGTTCATGAGAAAGTACCTGGTTTCGGACGGGCGTACAACGACGTCCTAGTAAGAGGGTTGCGTTTTTTCCTTTAAGGCTGTGTTTCCACCAGAGATGTGCGAGGTAAATGTGTCGTGCGAGGATGTCTAGCTGTGCTGTGAAGATGTGTGAGTGTTTCCACCAAAGCTGTGCGAGGAGAATGTGTCGTAAGAGGATTTTTACCGGAGCTGTAATTGCGCATTAATGTGCAGTGCGAGCTGTGCGAAGATGCGTTGCGAGTTGGTAAGCTGTGGGGTGTCTATGGACTGGCTGGTACAGTATTTTACAAAGCTCGCACACATTCCTCGAACAATCTATCGCAACACATTCCTCGCACACATTTGTCACTTATTTTGTGCGTTTCTTCCAGAGCTGTGCTGAGCGAGGCTACGTAAATGAAGTGATCCTATTGGTTCTTGAAAAATACATTCCTCGCAACGCATCCTCGCACATGTCTGGTGGAAAACCAGCCTAAGCATGGAACCCCTTAAATGATAAATACCTGAAGTAATTCTCGTAGATGTTAGGGTTTGTGATAGCTTTGTACATGTCCTCAGCGATTTGTGTGGCGTTTCGTTCCCGGGCGTTGATGTATGAACCAGGCGGTAAGAACCTGTAATAGACCAACAGCACTAAACATGATGCTAGAATTTGGTAAACAACTTTGTCACAAGAATCAGAACAAATCATTTCATTGTTTCAACTTTTCTTCTTTATGCCTACTCGTCCTTTAAGCATAATGTTTCGAAGCTGATTTTAATTAACACACAAATATTTAGTGTATCTAAAAAAATGTATCAGCGAGTATCAGCGACGTAGGTGTCAATAGATGATGATTGAGGGCATATAAAAACACTCAACTTACCTGGAATAATCAGCACCACCAAATACTACAGGAACCGCATAATTTTGCAAAGGATACAGAATTTTCTCAGTCACATAATCTTCACACAAAGAATTCTCAAAAGAGAAATAGAAGTAGTATTCATTTTCCAGTAAGTACAAACATTCTTGGAGTCTGTCTTTGGGGCATTTTTTTCTGCCACACCAGCCAAATATGTCCAATGTCATGTTATATTGTCTCATCGCCTTTTCTATATGTCTAGAAACATTTTGACGATCACTTATTGTATGGCAATTGGACACGAACCACGCGGCTGCCTTTTTCTTATTCCCAATTTTTTTCTTGATGTTGAAAGGAACTGGCTTCGTTGCCTCAATCCAAGTCATATTAATCCTTGGGCCAACAGTATTGCCTTCTTTGTCAACAATGTTGAAGTAGCTCCAACGGATATCCGAGTTCAGCTTATAAGTCCAGGTAACATTATAAAAATCATCGAAAAAATCATCACATTGTGGAAAATTTGCTGCTGATTCTGATGCCAAAAATACGAATTTTTGATAAGGAGCTCTCATCGTGATCGGTTCATCCCAATTGTTTTCGACATCGAAAATTATTGCGTCGAAATCTCGATAATCGTTTAGCAAACCTCTTTGAGTTGTCAAGTAACAATTTTGGTAGGTGCAGTTGTTTTCAATGAAGGGGTTTTGACCATTTCTAGACAATGGGGTCCCGTAATGTAAAAACGCTCCGGTGTATTTCAACACAAATTTAAGATCAGTCTTAAATCTCTCCGGTTTTATATAAGGTTTTATATAAGGTTTTATTTTAATCGACACGTTACGATATTTATTGAATTTCATTTCGCGCTTTGATATAGTTATACGTGACGATCTATAACTATATTCAATATCGATTTCCACTATCACGGGCGACAAAGTTATTTTTAAATACTGAATGAAAAAATATGCGTAAGCGCACATGATCGACGTCTTCACCACCTTTGACATGATTGTGAAATAATACGAAAACACGAATACATAAGGACCGTACTGTTTAGTGACAAAGCGTACGTTTATAAACTTTAATGCAGAAAATACGGGGAAAAATGCTTCAATGACGTCAGTATCAAGTAGTCTTGTGATGTTCGAACAAAAATTTCCTCATTGTGAGGTTTATATTTAAAATTGGTTAGAGAACGAAATGTGTAGGCAATTATACTAAATAGAAAATTAAATATTAAAATGTCTTTGTTCGCGGGAGAGCCCATGAACGTGCAGAGAACGCGGCGTCCGGTATGCAAATGACAATAAATAGACGAGTGGAACCCCCCTCTACTTGCAATCCTCCAGATTTATTTTAGCTCTGAAATGTGATACCCAACGTACGACTTTTGGATAGAGAATAAAATTTAAAAAACTATTCTCGTTTCATGGAAGCTTTGTTTTCATAAAACAGTATATACCTACATATGTAAACTGTGAAATTCTTCTGATCACATTTTTTACTGTGGGCTTGGTGAGTCCTTTTTATACAAACACTAGCCGTTTTCCCGCGGTTTCACCCGCGTTCTGTGGGAGCTACTGCCCGCACCGGGATAAAATATAGCCTATGTTACTCGCAGATAATATGGCTTTCTAATGGTGAAAGAATATTTAAAATCGGTCCAGTAGTTTTTGAGTTTATCCACCAAACAAACAAACAAAGTTTTCCTCTTTATAATATTATTTATAGTATAGATTTTGTTCCTTAAGAATTGTCTGGCATATATTTATGTTCTTGCTGTGTACACGGTTGCTATGACAACTTAGCTTTTTGTTAACTTGTCTTAGAAAAAAACTGCTTAGACGCGATGCGATGTAATAAACAAATAATATATAGGTATCAATTCTTTCTACAAAATAATATTCTGATTACAAGAATTCTACAAAATCCAGATTATCGCAAAGCATACATATATATCTATAACTTGTTACTAAATATGTAATCAAACAATCTTAGACGCTTCGGTGTCGACAACGGATGCCGACAATGATCCCGGATCCCGTGACAAGTTGTCCCGGGATTTGCATAACAAAGTACCCCGGGACTGCTTACCATTACAATATGCTCTTTGGCTGTTGTTTTGTTTGAATTCATTACGTATTTTTATGAATTAACTGCAAATATTTTTTGAGATAAATCTCGTATTGATCTCGGACAACTAGATCGGAGGACCAACGCCTTTTAACATGCTTTTATTAGGTGACCTATGTAGCGGTAACCAGGGATCGGAGCGTCATGAAAATTGACAGCTGTGTGTTGTGTAGTTCTGATGACAAAAATAATATGTTTTTCTAGTGCTTTTCAAACTGTTAATTACTAGCTTCCGCTAGCGGCTTCGCCCGCGTCGAGTTCGGTTATATCGCGTTTCCAAGAAAACTCTTCAAAAGTCCGACATAAAAACTGTCATGTTCTTACACAAGGTATCTCATCATTCAGTGGTTTAGTTATGAACGAGTAACAGACATACAGACAGAGTTACTTTCGCATTTATAATATTAGTAAGGGCTTTAAATACGTTTTCCCCACACTTGGATTATCAAACTCATGTGTACACAATCTTCTCTAATTTAGGTACCTACGTAAAATGCCTATACGTAACTCGTCACGATTTCGTACATGTAAACCCTCCTCTTCAATCACTCTCTATTACGACAAACCGCATCAAAAATCCTTTGGGTAGATTTAAGCATACATAGGGAGAAAGCGACTTTGTTTTATTCTATTTAGATGTATAATAAAAAAAAGTACGTAGTACGGAGCAAACTGATAATTTCCAAACAAATTATTACGTAACCCTACTTCTAATTTCGGCACCTATCTTCAAGCAAAAAAAAATCGAAGACCCTAAAGTTTGCCTCAAAAGCCGAAAGCCGCTAGATATTAGCAAAAAGTCATTAAAAGTAAGGGCGCTGTTCATCATAGCGGCTTCAAAGTAAGTATTAAACGGCAAGTTTGGACCTTAAGTTAAAAAGTTCATTCATTTAACGGTTGTGTGCGTTCGTGGGGTCGCTTCTGAATTTCAAATTTCAACACGTCGAAATAGACGTAGGCTTGTTTTTATGGCCTTATTGGGATTCCCTATATTGTATTTTTTTGTGAGTAAGTACCAGCATTATGTGGATTTTTATAATGTGATTATTATAATTGTGGCTTTGAGTAACTGTTATCGTAATATGACAAAGTGTATTTTATAGATGCTTTTGGCAATATTAGTTTTTGAGGTGAAACTCACACGGAAATTTTGTTCGTATTTAGTTAAGTGCCTACTAAAATGAAGTAGGTATAGTTATTTCAAAGATGATATGAAAACATTTCAAATTTTAATGTAACGGAGTGTCAAATTATCTAAGTAATCAAAAATGAACATTATCTATGGACGTAATTAGTATAAAAATGAAATGAAATTATTTAATGATAATGCAAATTGGAATAGCTCCGAAAGTAAGTCAAAGGCATACAATGGTCGAGTTCAGAATTCCGTAAAACTCTTTAATTCATAGAAGTTTCGAGTTGGTTTCCGCACCATCGGGTTATCCTATTACTGATTATTAAATCTAACTTTTGATTTGTATTCAGAGGTTTAAATTTCATTTTGGGCTAAAGTTCGCTAATGCTTTGACCTCGGCTGGTATTATTTCGCAGTAATTAACATTTTAGTTGAGTTTTGTGGCTATCCTCGGATTTAGTGAACCTTTTTGTTTGACTTACACGTTTTGGTACGAGAATGTCTAACTATTGTCTAGATACGTGTGTTTAGTTTGTTAATTATATGAGCCTACTCTGTCCACTGGGCTAATGGCTGATAGAATATTTCAAAAATGCGCTTATCTTAGAAACTTACCAGGAAACTCTCTAGCTGTGTAATAAATAAATAAATAAATGTCGGGACACATTTTCACACACGGTTGGTTAGCCCCATGGTAAGTTATTAATTAACTTGTGTTATGGGTGCTAACACAACTGATAAACTACATATAGCTACATACATATATACATATTTATAAATACATATTGTAACACCCAGACCACGGCCAACAAGCATGCTCATCACACAAATGTCGACCGAACCGGGAATCGAACCCGGGACCTCAGATTCGGCAGTCCGGCTTGGTGACCATTGCGCCATAGAGGTCGTCATATGTAATATTACTACATATGGCTTATTTATTATTTTAGGTTATTTATTTGTATTGATCGATTTTCTGCGAAAAACTCAGGTCTTATTTTGTTTTATTGGTAAACATAATAGAAGTAGGATTTATTTTACTTTGATACATAGTTTTTATTTTTGTAAATACATATGTAGATAGGATATGTAGGTTTTTACTAAAATAGTTTTTAATATAAATTGTGAAAATAATTCTCTTAAGACGGTAACCTGAGCAAATGACCTTGAGCCTCTGCGCCATATAAACTCGGCGCAAGAAATACGTAGCGATAACGCTCATATTTTGGTTTAAAATGTTTATAAAATAAAATGTTCGTGTTTTGAAAAAAATAAAAATAATTACCATAATGTTCGTTATTAAATTACCTATCTATTAGTTTAGGTAGCAAATAAAAATAATAGTTACTTTACGAAGAGATGCATCTTATTAGTGACTATTTCTCATTTCTGTGGTTTTGTTGTGACCCTATAATTAGACATTATTCTGCTTAAAACAAAAAAAAAATACCATTCAAGAGTCAAGAATGTCTACAAATTTTATGTATTTTTTATTAGTTGGAATTTGTTTTAGACAAAAGTTGACTTCAAAAAACAGTACAATAAACGGCTTCCGCTGCGTTTTGCTCGGGGACGCGCCTAAAAATAATATACATATTAGAGGTATACCTAATATAATAATAAACTTTAAGCATTTTAAATCATTTTAGAGATTTGTTGAGACCTATTGATTTTTCGTGTATCGTGGTCCGTTAAAACATAATTAAGTATGTTATTATTAGGTAAACAGTTTGACTTAGTTTTTATTTTTAATGATTTCCTCTCTGTGGTTCGATCCAAGCGCTATTTTGAGCGTCATTTTAAAAATAAATGCCATTCATTACAGTGAGTAATAAATTAATTATAAAATATCGAACGACAATGTATTGAAATTAATCTCATGCTAATTAACAGTGATTTATATTAACCAGATTTATGTTATAATTACCATTTATCATTACAATTTTCTCAGCATTAATTATGGATAATTTACAATATAAATATTTATCAATATGCTGAAAAAAATCGATTCCATTTTGCTGCAAAAAAACTAGCATAAAAATATTTCGAGCTGTTGGGTAAAAACAGGCCTAAGTACGAAAAAAGTTTAATCATATGCTGCGATTGGTCAATGGATGGACCGTTTTAGGTGTTTCTGAGGGTATGTCAAAGCGGGTTCGAAGGCTACACAAAATGGGCCCAGATAAAGGAATAAGTGAAACTACATACCTTTGTGTAATGAATACGTGGTGGCCATTCCAGTTCAGGCAAGTATCAATGCTACTTTTCTAAGTTTATATGTAGGTATGTACTTTCTAAGTATGTCTTGAGCAATGGTAGATTAAAGGTGAAGGTAAATATCTCGAGAAAACCTGTTCTATTAACGCTGTAATCTCCAACCCAGTAGGAATATTGTGGAGACTGATGAGGATGAAGTATAATGAATAATGAGGAGCAGCTGCACGGGACCATGAATCATAAGTCACGATGGCGTCCGAGGATGGTTGATAATTTTATTGGGTTCGGCAGAGCTCGTGAGCTCGGTGGTAGGAATTATTAAAAATAAACAAGGAGCAAAGTTATTCCAATTTATAACAATTGACTATTGCTAAGATATTCTTTTTTTTTTAACGACGTGACTAAAAACCGTCGTGTTCCGTCATAGGCCTTTTATGTACCAGGGCCGCGGTATCTCTTTCGAACAACCCGCAGCCCCGGCAGGCCTTAGCCCTACTGGGCCCCGCTGGGGTTGCTGACATCTCTTTGAGGAGCGAGTGGAACAACGAACAGACAGAGGGACGATGAGCCACCCGAACTCACCGCCCACAGACCCACGCCTACGGTGGCCGGGAACCATCTCGCGACACCCGGCGCCCATGGTGTCTACCTGGTCCAGCGCGGCGGCCGGGATGAGAGGTGCGAACTCTCTGGCGTTCCGCCTCCTCCTTCTCGAGCATGACCGCTTCGCAGAAGGAGGCGACGGCATCCCATTCCCTCTCGCCCCGGACCATGGCCTGAACCAGGGCCGGACGCGAGAGGTCGCCGCCACCCAAAGCCTCGACGAGGACCCGGCGGTGCCCTTCCCACGCAGGGCACTCCTGGATTGTGTGGTCCACCGTGTCTTCGGGGCTGTCCGCACAGTGGTGACACCCGGGCGCCTCCTCACGACTGATTCGATGCAGGTACTTCCCAAAACAACCGTGTCCGGTGATGACCTGCGTCATGCGATACGTGAGGGCGCCGTGACTTCTCCCGAGCCACTCCTCAAAAAGGAGACTTACCGCCACTATGGTGGCGTGCCCTGCTAAGATATACCTGGAGTAACTTTATTCCGTTTTTATATATAAGGGCCCATAGGTCTTATGTGCACACAGGTAATGCTGTGAAGCAGGAGTTAGTCAGTAAAAACCAATAGGTTAATAACCGATGCAAATATGAACTCATTGTGGTGCAGCCCGCATATTCTTTGTTTGGCCGTCATTGTTCGACAAGCGTTTAGTTGTTACCGTTTGTTTCATACACATACCTGATATATCAACACGATACAATTTGGTTTCAATTATTATATTTTCAATACAGTCATGCTTTTGTCGTTTTATGTTACAAGTATGTCATTTTTGTGTATCATAGTGTTATTGGTGTCTCACTGCAGGACCCATCCTTCTTTTTGCAAATATGGAGAATGAGCGTTAATAATGAGGCTTGCCCTATAGTGGCATCTAGGGCTTGATTAAGGCGACGAATTGTTAAACAATAATTCCAAAACCGGGCACGGGCCAAGAGGGGACTGATGCCCATTTTCACCAACAAATACCTAAATTTAGGGATCCCCTAAGAGCATTTACGGAACACTTAATAAGAATTTCGTTTTCACCAAAGTGTAGGTGTCCCTTATACATAGTTATTTATGTCAAAATTGGGACAGCCCTTATTCTAAGTGGCACTTAGATTAAAAGATTGTTGGTGAAAACGGGCATGAGCGTCTGAGCGGGGCGAGGATACAATACGCCCGCTAGCTTATAATTAAAGGACGTAAGCGACAAAATGGTTTTGGTATTTCATTATTTAGAAATGATAATTTGATAAATATTCCTTCTACTACTTTAAAGAGAATGTATTGTATATACTCAACTACGAAAAAAGTAAATCGGTCCCGTTTGCCCATAAGATGTGAATCTCTTTTTAAAAAGATGTAGGTATGTTTGATATATATTCCTCTGTTAAAAAATTTACCTAATCATGTTTTGAAAACTAACAAACTAAGGTTTTTATCATGAACTTTCAGGTAACCAAGCTGTATTTTGAAATTGAGATCATTGGCGCCAAAATTTCCAATGCGTCCTCTTAAGAAAATTGCAGAAAGCAGCCCGGAGTCTCAAAGTTGGTGATTGGTACACCCGTGCATTGGAGAGTGCTTGATCTTTCATCCAATTCCGACATTTTTAACCTAGAAATAACTTAATCAAAGAAGAAAATCAAAGTACCGACCCGTGAAATAATATTAAGATAACTTTACCTTATTACGAGGACATTGTAACCATAATTTTGACTTGAAAGTCTGTCTGTCAGCGCCCCTTGGAATAAATCGTGAATATAAAATTATCACCTCGTGCCCTGACTCGGCGCTTGCTTGATTTTAATAAAAAAAGTGTAAAAGAAAAGAAAAAAACGAAGCCTTCGTAAACGCTGAGCGACATTTTTTTGTTCTCCGTTGCAAATCTTCGTATACTTAATTGATTCTTGTTATTAAGTTTAGAGGTTGATTTTCAATGAGGTGATTATTATTCAGGACGGTCAATTTGTGCCTACAGATTTCTGAAAGTATTTTTGTCAGCGTTTCATTTTTTGGGAGACAGTTTTGAGTAATAATCGTGATAAGATCTAAATTGATAATATTTTATGGCTTTTCACTTGAACTATGGAATATGAATAACTAACGAACACGAGTAATTTCACTGAGGGAACTACATCCCACAATCGGATGAAAAGTGTTAATGATACGTGATAAGTTATTGTGATTAGCGTGCCTTCCGGAACTCGTCGTGACAAGGTGGTCACCCATTCATTTACCGACCGCGTCAAACGCTGCTTAACCTCATGATCCACCAACCCCTGTGGTTAGGAAAGCTGTGATATAGCTCCTAATTTAAATGAATTATCCGAACAAAATTAATTACAACTACAACTGTTAACACTAAAACTTATCTCTGCTAAGAAATGGCCTTACCGTTAACGTTTGGCGTTAATCCAAAAAAATAATTGGAGACAAGCGTTCGCTCAACAGCGCTTTTATCGCTCTAAAGCGCTGAGGCTCAAGTGCAGGCGTGTCGAGTGTAATTAGTGCAATCAGTGTGAATCACGTTTTAGTCAAGTGCTGTTGTGTGAAGTAGTAAATCCTTACTATAGGCTAGGTGCGTGTTTTGGGTGAATACTGAGCGAGAATTGATTGGTCCGTATTGTTACTACTGCAGGATTGTTTGAAAGAGTCACCGCGGCTTTGGTACGTAAACGTATGATAGTGGGGTTACGTCAGTAAATCTCTCTCAGGCTTCATCCACAGCGGGAGGCGCCATAGTAATTTCAATGACATTGATTTTTCAATGGTTCCTAGTGAGTCGTTAACAGTGGACATAGTTTTCTGTTTACATCCCAAACAAAATGTCACAGTGTCTCTATATGGTACAGACTATCATTACAATAAACTCTAAGTATTAACAATAACTCTCAACGATAAGTTGTTTTCCCTCGTCAGCAAGAGAATTCTTTTATTATCTGTCTAGTTTGTGTCTTTTAGCAAGCTGTAGGTACCTACATAAAGAACAAATGATCCAGATCTATACATAGCGATATTCCTGCATGACATATGTAACCCTGGTAGCAGAAAGTCCTGGCATTTCACAAACTGCATTCGCTGAAGAGGTTGTTACTGCGCTTTTTACTGGCACTTCAGTTACGAAACTTAAATACTTAAAACAACCACACAGATGTAATTTAATTTGAAATGGCGAACACTTTAAAACCTTATTGTGTTGTTATTAAAGCTTAATTTTGGACCCTCTCTGTAAAATAAACTTGATAATAATTATTAAACGCTGCTATAAAGTCAGTTTTCTCTCTTTCATATTCTTTGGTATAAGATCTAGGTCAAGATTTGACCGATTCACCTAAATTAAAATGGAATAAGTTGGCGGAGTAGTTTCCTCTTAATGTTTTTAACTTTGACACTATTATCAGTACTTCTTTATTTCTAATTATATCAGAAGTAAATTATTGTACGCTCGACAAAGTTATCATAGCCATGAAGATTATCTTATACTTTTCAAAAATGTTTAGCAGGGCAATATTAAATTCAAAGTCATCACATCATTATAAATTGATTTTATTGAATAATTACAAGAAAGTTACACAACAACAGTTCATAGGGCTATCGGCTATCGGAAAGTGTGTGACATGAGTCTCCTGAACGTATCAAACACTGATTTGAAGGTCCGAACTCTGGCAGCTGGAAAGAGAAGATCTAATACTCCTCTTTGATAATTGACTTTTATTGGAATAACTTTAACACTAGCTTCTTCAGGTTCCTCAGTAGTTGTAGAAGTAGTACTTGAAATTTTGGAAATATGCTGAGCTTCAGTGTGATTTTTTATAAACGAAGAATTCAGCAGAAACATGGGCGATGGTGACGTTATAGGGGGGACTGTTTGCGTTTTCGGATGGAACTCCACGTATTTCGTAGGTATGTTTTGTAAGTGAAATGTTTCGTCGTCCTTAGCGGTTGTGGTCATGGGATCCTCGGCGAGCATCGACAGTCTGTTGCTGTAGATATCGTGGAAGTTCACCCTGGAAGGAGCGTAGTAGCTGTTGTAGGTGTACCCTTGCTGTTCCTCAGTTGACTCGCCATTGTTCACGGACTGCGGAAGAAACATATATTTAACATACGTCACGGTTGATTTGAGCTAACTTATTGTCAGAGTCAATAAAGAATTTACGTTGGCTACAAGGGGCGTTATGAAGTAAACATAATTACATATAACAGTTTATCCCGAAGAGAAAGATATGAGTCACCAACATAAGGGGCTGCTTCTTCGTGCTGGGCCTGCCGCGGAAATATACGGGACCCTGGAGGTTTAAGTGGGCCCTTGGTCCTGTGTAGGACCCGTGTTTTTGCAATACCTTGGGCCGCTCTCCGTCCTGCTGGGGCGACGACCTGAAAAAGGCAGAATTGTATAGAATCAGATAACTTTCCTTGAGGGAGCTATTTTGAGGGTAGACAAATATTGAGAAGGCTATAAGGCTGTGGAGGACTACTTTTGACATGCACCTATTTCTGCCTTCGTTATAAGGGATAGTTTATGTTTTCTAATTGGGTGTTTTATTTTGCAAAACCAAATGAAAAGTTCGTTCGTAATCAGCTTAAAGTAGGGAGGGAAACCACGTTTTGATCTTTATGGGCACACATGTATTCAATTTAAACAATCACTGTCTTAATGTCTTGGTAAGTTCAACTGTCCAATACTTCCTGAATCAGGCATCAAACCAAAAACCCTAATACTTATCAATACAAGTTTGATATACAATTTCTGTTAATCAAGAGAAGGTTATTTATTTACTCAACTGTACGCAATTAACATTACAAAGGCGGACTTAATGCCATAGGTTAATCTAATTGAATTGAAGAATATATAAAATCACTTACCAGTACCAGTATGGCTACAGTAAAGGCACTCCGGGTCATGATGCACTGTCGACCATCGAACCACTACTAAGTGGTAGTGTCATCGCGAGTCAGATGACCCGGCCCGATTGCAGCCAATCTGATTGTTCGACCCATACAATAAAGTGTTTATCAAAATACACTGCAGTCAAAGCATCATTGTGTATTAGAAACTTTAACTCTATTGTCTATATCATTGTTTTTGAGTCTTACTTTCTTTCGACAGCGTGGTGTAGATTAGTTGAGTCGGTAGAGGATTCGATTTCCATGTAAGCATTCCAACTATGTTGGGGTCAGCTTCCATTCTAACCGGATGCAGCTGAGTACCAGTGTTTTTCATGGAGTAGCTTCGTGCCTAGGGCTGCCATCTCGAATTTCATCAAACCCGGAAAAACATTTAAAAAACCCGGACATTTGGCGTAAATCGCATTTTTTCCCCAAACGACTACGTTTTTTTTAAACAAAATAATACCTAATTTGTTCCATTATCCTAATGCATTTAATATTAACATATACTTAAATTCAATGAGGTGCAAAGTATCCGGGTTTTCCCCGGACACTTCTTGAAACCCCGCCCGGACGGCTCCCGGACGGCCTCCAAACGAGGACAAATCCGGGGAAACCCGGACGGATGGCAGCCCTATTCGTGCCTGACCTCCTCAACCCAGCTACGCGGGCAACCCAATACCCATTGATAAGACTGGTATCAGACTTACTGCTGAAGATTTATTTATTTAACTTTATGCAACATTATTTTACACAGGCGGATTTAATGTCATAGGCATTCTCTCCATTCAACCTTAGGGTGATGCAGAGATGATATGGTAGGTGCATTAATTACTAAGAAACACATGAATGACAATAACTGAAAACTAAATAGATGTACATGAATAATAATAATGGCGTCCACGGTCGTTTTCGGCCACGGCGGCTGCTCTCACTTAAGGAAATCAGCCAGCTGCGCAGCACATATTATAGTGCACGACCATTTGCGCAGACACAAGTGCACTCCCTATTCCTTCACTCTCATAACCCGATGCTTACATATTCCACAAAATAATAGATTGAATATGAAAAGAAGAGTGGATAATGGTCGGTGTATGGGAAGAACGAAGGTTATGAGAAGATCGGAGCTGGCTACCAGGTTTACGCAAGTAAATGTTTGACCTATGTCAAACATTTACTTGCGTTCATGATCATGGCTATTTGGTTTCGACCAGGGGCCCGATTCTCCTTATTTTACTTAAGCGACATACGATTCACGTTCGACTCGGTTCGACTGAGATCCAATCCCGACTCGATTACGATCGAAGCGTATGTGGCATTCCGCTATTTTTGCTATGAAATAAACGTTTTTATCCTTTTCTGTCATTCAATAATGAATCATTTTGTCTGCAAATGATTTACGATTGCAAAATTATTATAGAGCAAACTACCGTATAGACCAAAATCACCAGAATAGCAGACCAATCGCAAACTAATCGAATGTCGTTGGAATACGATTGGTCTTATTTTAGTAGCAGAATGCCCGATATGGTTAAAACTGCTATTAGGATCATATTTCGATTCGATTTCTATTCATTTCTATTTTGACATTACTAACTTAGGAGAATCGGGTCCCTGGTCTTATATTATAATTTCTTGCACACAAACTTTATAATTATATAAACATTTTGTAGAAGACAATGTACAGGGGCGAGCTTAACCTTAATGTCGTGGTGGCCTAGTGGGTAAAGGACCAACCTCTCAAGTATGAGGGCGCGGGTTCGATCCCAGGTCAGGCAAGTACCAATGCAACTTTTCTAAGTTTGTATGTACTTTCTAAGTATATCTTAGACACCATTGACTGTGTTTCGGATGGCACGTTAAACTGTAGGTCCCGGCTGTCATTGAACATCCTTGACAGTCGTTACGGGTAGTCAGAAGCCAGTAAGTCTGACACCAGTCTAACCAAGGGGTATCGGGTTGCCCGGGGAACTGGGTTGAGGAGGTCAGATAGGCAGTCGCTTCTTGTAAAGCACTGGTACTCAGCTGAATCCGGTTAGACTGGAAGCCGACCCCAACAGGATTGGGAAAAAGGCTCGGAGGATGATGATGAGGGGCGAGCTTAACCCAGAAGTGGGTTTCTTACAGCAAACCTTATTGTAAGAGAGAAAGTCTTTTTTTTATTTAATTTAAATAAATAATTACGTATTAAGGGAATTAAATCAGTTGCCTAGTACTGACTTCACCTGGAAGGTTTGTTTAGTATAAGCCTACATGGCTGTTTCCCGCAGTTCGAAATGTGCGCCGATGGACCTAATTCCAGCAATTGGATAAAAAGCAGCTTATGTCCTATCTCAGAGTCTAGACCATCGGTTTTGGCGTGAAAGCGCGATAGACTACTACATTTTTGCATTTAATTTATTTGTAAAGATGTGTGGAGATTTTATAGGTAATTTATTTATTTACTTATTTTATTAAGGTCAGCCAACAATTGTTTACACATTACATTTTTACAAACTTGAGTACACATAAAAGCACGTGTAACAATTTCTTAAAGGCTAACACCACATGCAAAGAAAACGGTAATTTTATTGTAAAAAATAATAGAAGAAGTGATTTGGTTACCAAAATTGCAGGAAAGAAATTAATAAGTAAGCACAAACAATTATACCTTCAAGACCAATTAAAAATGATTACAATAAAATAAAATTGAAATAAGATCAAAATAACATTATTAACAATTGAATAAATATTAAATATTGAAAAATTAAAACAGTAATAATTTTTATTTGTTGCTAATCTTCACTAAATATAAACTAAGTAAGTATAAATCCGGCTTTACCTATTAGTAAACAGCTGAATAATTTCAGAAGTTTAGGAGATGGGTGCTTAAAGAGTTCCCGTGTAACAAAGCAGATGAAACAAGATCAACTCTTAGACAAATTGATTGAAATTCAATACGAGTATTTTACATGAAATAGCTGTGCATCAGACTTCCACAGCTCTCTAGATAGGTAATACGATATTCTTTTGTTAATCTGTTCATATCTGTTTTGGGCTGTCTTTAGTCTAGCTAGATACAAAAGACATAGGGAGATGTAGACTCCTAAGAAATTATCATTATCATCATCCGTATTGAATCTAAGCAGAATTCTGTAGGTGTACTTTTTTGCTTTAAGGATTCTTAAGGAACTTCATCCCCTAACCAGATAAAATAGACTATGTTAAATAGTGTAGCTTCCCCAACAGCGAAAGATACTTTCAAATGGGTTCAGTAGTTTCGATGCTTTTAGCAAAGAAACACAAAATGTTTCCTCTTCATTGTATGAGAATAGATTATCGTTCTATTCTTCAGACACCTGGATTAAAAGTACTTAGCCCTTTTCAATACAAAGAAGCTGTTTAACAGACAAAGATAGTTCTTGAGATTAAGCTACATTTTATCCGGGTGCGCGGAGTAGTCCCATGTTGGACGCGGAAAAAATAAATCATGTAAAAAATCCCAGTATTCTGTTCATTAAAAAAGGTCTTCCTATATAGTTGTTAGTCTGCGTACTACGAAACTGGAATTTGATATTGCGTAATAGAGTAGAATGGAACGTTTGGTATGTGAATATTCAGTTGCAGGTATTCGGCCATCGATGTGTACCAATGTACAGTTACCTATCTAAAATAATTAAAATTGGAGCAGTATTTCTTTTATAAAAAAATGTATGCTTCTTGTTTTCCAAAATATTTGACAGGCGTAACGTTACCTAATTTGATAGAAGCGAACTTATTACATTAACTTATTGAAGTCTTTGTGACTTTTAAATCCAAATGCTGAAACGCTATTCAATTTTAAATACAACATTCTCCCTTCATTACATTTTCTGCGACACGACAGAAATACTTATGGCGTATTGCACCATTTTAACTAAATTAAAAATTTAACTTTTTTTTAAATTAAAAACGTAGTTATCGTGAATCACACCAGCCGTATACTTACCACCCATTGGTCAAATCAGCGAATTGGCAACTGAACATGGTTCGGTTCTCGGTGTAGTTAAATGGTGCAATGATGCGTTGCTACTTATTCCTGCCTCTTCACGCCTATTGTATTGCAAATAAAACAAAAAAAATAAGATATAACCCTACTAATAATAATATTACGAATTATAATGACGTCAAACATCAGATCGTTGGCATATTCATCGGGGCGCATGTAGTGGGGAGGCAAGCGAGGTAAAATCGCATTTGGCCGCAAATAAAAGGAAGCCAGCACGTACATCCCCGTTGCGCGCACGCCGCAGGTGTGCGGATCCATTGCTTCACACGATGTAGTTTTAAACATTGCTTTTAATATATACCTATACATCATCATCCTGCGAGCCTTTTCCCAACGATGTTGGGGTCGACTTCCAGTCAATGTACACAGTTAATATATACATAGATCGAAAAATAAATTATGTAGATTATAATCTACATAATAATTATTTATCTGTGCACTGCGGTTGCTTGTAATATTACGAGTATTTGATTTTATTCATTACAAGATTTATCATTATATCACTCCTCCCACTATAGGTATGTAGTAGTAAGTCGTGGTGGCCTAGTGGGCAAAGAACCAACCTCTCGAGTATGAGGGCGCGGGTTCGATTCCAGGTCAGGCAAGTACCAATGCAACTTTTCTAAGTTTGTATGTACTTTCTAAGTAAATCTTAGACATCAATGACTGTGTTTCGGATGGCACGTTAAACTGTAGGTCCCGGCTGTCATTGAACATCCTTGGCAGTCGTTACGGAGAACGTCAGAAGCCAGTAAGTCTGACACCAGTCTAACCAAGGGGTATCGGGTTGCCCGGGTAACTAGGTTGAGGAGGTCAGATAGGCAGTCGCTTCTTGTAAAGCACTGGTACTCAGCTGAATCCGGTTAGACTGGAAGCCGACCCCAACATAATTGGGAAAAAGGCTCGGAGGATGACTATAGGTATGTAGATTACCGATTCAGGTTAGGTATGTAGAGGACCGTGGATACCATCTTTGTTATAACGAGCTCCTCTGTCATTTAAATATTTTTGCTTACAGCCAGTATTATGCAGAGGTATTGGGATGCCCCTGGCAACTGGGTTGAGGAGATCAGATAGGCATTGGAACCGTTTACAACAACGGGAGTCAGCTGCATTCGATTATACCTACTGTAAGTTGACCCAAACATAGACTAAACCAATTAAAAACAACAAGACGGACGGACGAGGCGGACAAATTGAAATTGGTGAGCTACTTAGATGATGATAATTTTCGGAATACCAAGATAGTCACTTTCCTTCTGGTATCTGTCCACACAGAGTGAATTAATAAAGAATAAACAAATCTCCTACATGTTTAAAAAATATAATGACGACCTCGACGGCGCAATGTTCACCATGCCGGACTGCCGAACATGAGGTCTCGGGTTCGATTCCCGGTTCGGTCGATATTTGTGTGATGAGCATGCTTGTTGGCCGTGATCTGGGTGTTATAATATGTACCTCTATATGTAGCTATATGTAGTTTATTAGATGTGTTAGCACCCATAACACAAGTTAATTTATAACTTAGCATGGGGCTAACCGACCGTGTGTGAAAAGGTGTCCCGACATTTATTTATTTATTTTTAAAAAAGTATCCTTTCCCGTGCCGTACAACATTGGAGCCACTGCCTCGCCTCGGCGCGCCCGTGAGGATGCTTATGATGTGGTGTTGCAGTTTATTTAATTTCCTAAAAGGCATTACGTGGAAAAAGCATGTTTTCAAGTGCCTCCCCTAGCTTGCAACGCTCCTTTTTGTGGAGCCCTTTTATGTTGGGAATATATTTCGACAAGCAGTTCCTTTTGATGGTAGAGTGGTGAGAAGTGAACGAAGTTTCCTTGGTGGGTGTTTTCCTTACGTGCTTTGGTGCTGATGAATTGTGATGATGGATACTTTATTGGGTTTTACATTTATGATCTTAAAGCTAGTTGAAGTAGGTGAATGGGCTGACTTAGATAGATAGATAAAACATTTATTCATTACAAAAAAAAGACACAACAAAGATACACAATAAGAAATAACAAAACAAAAAGTGGGTAAAAAGAGAAACATGAAAAAAGCAAAAATAACTAATTTTAGGAGCATCGGCCTAGAAGTCGGTGTCTAATGGATGTCCCTATGTTAATTTTGCCACCGACTTCTAGGCCGATGCTCCTAAAATTAGTTTTTTTTTTTGCTTTTTAGTGTTTTTGGAAGTCGGTTATATTTTTTTGTAAAAAAGTTTTTTATTTTCAACTTTTTAGTGATACGAATAGGTCACTATCCGCATAACTGGAAAGTTCTGATTAATACGAATTAAATAAGCCCAAACAGTAGTTTTCATTTTCAGTTGTCGAGCTGCCTCGACCTTCTCTGGTCTCCATCATCAGGTCAGCTCCAAACCTTCACTGTTGCAAAGGTCTCGTCAATACGAATAATATAAGCCCAAACACGAAGTAGTTTACATATTCAGTTGTCGAGCTCTCTCGACCTTCGCTGGTCTCCATCATCAGGTCAGCTCCAAACTTTCACTGTTGCAAAGGTCTCGTCAGTACGAATAATATAAACCCAAACACGAGGTAGTTTACAGATTCAGCTAAATTTAAATTACAGATAGTGCTATCAGGCATACATATGAGTGTCAAGGTTTAACCCTATGTATGCCAAAAAAAAAAAAAAAACATACCGGCCGAATTGAGAACCTCCTCCTTTTTGGGAAGTCGGTTAAAAATACAACCAGAAATTAACGGCGCGGTGCATTATGTCTAAAGTTTGTACCGAATGGGAGTCCAGCTCAGCATGTGTCAGGTAGAATACCTGACGCTGGTATTCTGCTGGATCCCTACAATGACGTACGGACGTCGAGTAGTCGATTAGTGTGTGTGTACTTACAGCCACGAGTGATCTCTTTTCGATAACTTTAATTATGATGAGCTTGTTTTTTTTTCAGTGTTATAATTTTACTACTTTTTTTAAACTATGGCGTGGATCTCAGTAGTTTGAAGAATTATTCCTTATACAGTTTTATTTTTACATACAGTGTATAAAGTTAGACACAATTTTTTCTTAAACCTCACATACTTACTCTAACTCAATATGTCACTAGCAGAGAAAGAATCTAGACGGCAAAGCTATACAACCCTTCAAGAACAACTCTATAAACGCGACAGTGCTTTCACGCGCCCTGTTCATCGTGACACATATACGTCTCAACATGGAACGATAAAAATTTTGATGTGGCAAATAGAGCAGTAGTATGTGAAAAGGCCTGTGCTCAGTAGCAAAATAGTGGAAAAGGCTGTCGATAATATTGAAGCACTAGCTTCTGCCAGCGGTTTCACCCGCATCCCGTGGGAACTACTTCCCGTACCGGGATAAAAAGTAAAGAAATTTTCTAATCGGACCAGTAATTCCTGAGATTAGCGCGTTCAAACAAACAAACAAACTCTTCAGCTTTATAATATTAGTATAGATATGGATATGACCAGCAAAAAGTGAGCCCTTGTTTTGTTACGAATGCTTGTTTTCCTTTCTACTCGTGTGGAGTTGACTGTGCTGGACCTTTCATGAATAGTAACCAGAAAGGTCGTGGTAATCGTATCACTTAATGTTACTTATGTTTATTTGTTTGCCTCAGTTCAAAGGTACATTTAGAACTGGTGAGTGAACTAAGTACTCAAGCTTTTATTTTATGCCTAAGGCGTTTCATATTACGTAGATTTTCCTCTACGTAATATGTCATGAGATCTTTTGCGATAACGGCAGGAATTTTGTGGGTGCAAACAATGAACTAGGTAGAGTGCTTAGATCCAGCCGTCAGTCTGTTAATGACTATGCTACTTCTGAAGGAATGAAATATCATTTATTGCATAACTGTGTATATTTATGTACAAACTCACTATTCTACTTCTAATACTATATTTACAAACTATATTATTCCCTACAACTTACCTACAAACATTGGTTATTAGGTATAATGTAAGTATAAGTCACACTTTGAGTGGCCTGACGTTTCTGTATTCGTCGATTAACATTTAATCTTCGGCTACATAACTATTAGAAACTTGGATATACATAATTATTTATGTTACAGCCATAGTGATTAAATATATGTTATACATAATCACTGGTCATTATATGTATATATTACCCAAATTGACTTGACAATGTGATAAATTAATTACTTTATCTGGATATTATTCATAATAGCTGGTCAAAGTTAGCCAAAGTAATAAATATAGTAGGTATAACCAACTCGGTACTGACTAATTCTTAAAAACGGTTTAAGTTATTGTCGACTCTTTTTATGATAAATCATAAAATGATTCCTCCCGCTGTGGTTTAGCAGCGTGAAGGAGTGTCAGACTGTTAGTGACTTAAACCCACTGGGGTTTGCTGAATCTTTTCGAGGAGCAAGTGGAACAACGCGCGCTGCCGAGACGGGCCCGTGTCTTCTAAGGGAAACGGAAGGACGATGAGCCAACCGAAACTCACCGCCCACAAACCCACGATGGCCGGGAGACGTCACTCGACACCCGGCGCCCGCGGTGTCTTCCACGTCCATGGCAGCAACGGGGATGAGAGGTGTGAACTTCTCTAGCGTCTGCATGAGACAACGGCATCCCATTACCTCTCACCCCGGAACATGGCTTTAACCAGGGCCGAGCACGAGAGGTCACCGTTGCCTATTGCCTCGATGAGGACACGGCGGTGCCCTTCTCAGGCAGGGCACACCAAGACTGTGAGGTTCACCGTGTCCTCCGGGCCGTCCATATAGTGGCCCGAGCCACACCTCAAAGAGGGGACTTTTCGCCACTATTATGGGGTGCCCTGCACTGTGCTAACTAGCCTTTTTCGAATTATATTATGATCAGCTACCAGACACTTTAGTTAGTTAACATGAAATAATAATCTTTACCTACTTGTTTTATTACATTATCTAAGTCTATGGAGATATTATATAAAATTGCTAGTTAATAAGCTTAATTCTGTGTCAATTATCAAGTTATCGCAAATTGAGTAGATATTATAAATAATAGCTAGATAATATGTATAATATGCAGACTTAGTACTTTGGCTGTAACATATATATCGGGTATCGTATCCCCCATTTCTGAGTTTCTGGTACCGTCACCGTAGGGATTCGCTCCACGGCTGCGTTACTTGAATTTATTCGTGAACCTTTTGTGAAGGATTACGTTGACAAATTGCGTAAGCGAGTGCGATTTGTCTGTCTCTAGTCCCCATAAGGGGACCAGATTTTAATGCTAATACGATGTTGATACAGCTATGTACTGTAGTTCAAAGTGGAATGGAATATTAAGAGGGATTCTGAAAGAAGGTAGACGGAGAATGCGTCTAACCGAAGCCTGAGCTATATCAAATACTTCAGTGTAGATCTATGTATATTAGTGGATCAACGTCAACTATGGCAACAATGATGAAGAAAGGGTATGAACATACGAATGTTTATTTGTATGGACGTTTTCAGTTGGAGAAATTGTTTTTGTTCGCAAGAAGGAGCATTCCGTCTGCATAAATACGACTGTTTATCAATAAGTATAGTAATACGCGTTTTAATATGATGTGAGTTATTTTGCTAATATCTTTTACATACATAACTAAAATTCTAGCCAAAAAATCGCTATTTTAAAACTCATTCCCCACCACACTTTAAAACTCTTCACAAATTCTTCAAAAAAGACGTTCCACCATCTCCTTTTATGTCTGTGGAGTTGTAGCAACACCTCTATAGTCTATGAATGTCACGCTTTCAGAGTCTCTATGGTCCCTCACGTTCCCGGCAACACGTCTTTGAATCGACTGCACCACCCGGGACTCTATTCGTGTAACTTGAATTTTATTTTGTACCCTTTTGTAAGATTGCTTTGATAAATTATATAAGCTATGATTTGTGAGTTCTGAAACTTTTTTGTTGATATTTGTCGTTAAATTTTGTATGGAGTCGTGATTAATGTGCAAAAGATTTCTTGGTGTGCGTTTGTGAATGTTCGTTCTACGTGTTTTTTGAGGTTTTTTTGGCGAAATCGTAATCTTGGTTTTTTTAAGGGATTACGCCATTATGGTTTGATGCTACCTATTCCTTATAATTGCCTTGTTGTAAGAATTCACTGGCCTTTTCATTTAAAATTTGCGATTACAGCACCATCTATTAC
Source organism: Helicoverpa assulta (assembly GCA_963856015.1). Classification (NCBI taxonomy): domain Eukaryota; kingdom Metazoa; phylum Arthropoda; class Insecta; order Lepidoptera; family Noctuidae; genus Helicoverpa; species Helicoverpa assulta. The sequence goes on from CAWLCW010000027.1 coordinate 8,460,129, forward strand.
AAGAAAAAATTTCCTACAGTAGCATTTTACTGTGTTATCTGCTTATTACTACATCACGTACAGCTTACCTAAATCTAGGTATTACAGGGTACTAGCTAAGCAGAGCTCCTTAACAGTTGAATAATGCAGTTGTCAATAGACAGATTGATATGCTCACTACTACCCCCCGTTGAGGAGCTTCCCCCTCTCCTTGAACATACGGGACGGGAGGATGATCAACAACTCAACCGATATTATAAACGTAAATGTTAGTCTGTGTCTTCGGATGCGGTTGGACTCACTTTGATTTGAGAAAAGAGATTCGAGAAGGTAATTTGCAGTTTCTTTTTGAAATGCAGGCTATTCCACTTTTGGCTCTGTAAGTTCAGGACTTTTCAATCATCAGTTAATTTCTGTCTGAGTCTAATACATTTTCTATACAAACTTAATCTTCAAATAAAAGTTACCTCTGGCGATTGAGGATTCGGTGCTTAAATATGTTAGCATAATTTGGGGTATGGTATTTTACACAAAAAAAAAACAATTGAAAATCAAGTTTTCATTAATTAGGACTAACACCCTCCCAAATTGCGTACGTAAATCCTGGCACGTATGTCTCAAGACGGACGGCCGTAGACAATCGCGGTAGGTTCTGCCTATAATCTATGCCAGTAAGACACCTTTGTTCCATGCACTGCCACGCCGATTCACGAGCAATACAATGGACGCAATGCATCAGGCTGATAGCTTGTGGCCTAATCCTTGCTCTCCGATATATTACATGTGCTATTGGAATACGGATGTCACGTGTCTAGGGTGGCTGCAGAAGTACCAGAGGGTGGTATCCAAGACCAACCGAAGACCGAAAAAGACCGAAAAAATGGAACAGTCTTGCTGTTAAGTCCTTTAGGATTTATTATGGGGAATTTTTGGGCTTTTTTTCAGTTCTTGGCTAAGTAACCGACGCACTGTTCGATCGATCATAAGGTTAAGCAACGCTTGGCCGCTGTTGCTGGACCATTATTGGGTAAGTAGGTATATAGCTTACTAGCCGTTTTCCCGCGGTTTCACCCGCGTCCCGTGGGAGCTACTGCCCGCACCGGGATAAAATATAGCGTATGTTACTCGCAGATAATATAGCTTTGGTGGAATGGTGAAAGAATATTTAAAATGGGTCCAGTAGTTTTTGAGTTTATCCATTACAACCAAACAAACAAAGTTTTCCTCTTTATAAATATTAGTATAGATTAATGCCCGAAAGAAAGTGACATCGCGCTAGTAATGGTAATTAACAAATGACTACACGTCATCATCTAACGAGGTCTAATCATGGGTCTTGGGTAAACTACGCATACCACACAAGAAAATTCGTAAACTGCAAACTTTTAATCGGCCGATAGATTGTTTGGGCTCATAAATCAGTAAAGTTTGATTGGAAAAAAGATGTTCTTTAAAAAAAAATGCCAACTGTCGGCCGACCGTTTAGTCTCACTAATGGCCAATTCGGAATGAACCTTCTGTATATTTTCGCAAAGGCACCCTTCGTATGGTTCGACGTAATCAATCAGGTCGACCGTGGCTCCACTGTCTCAAAGGATTGAAGCAAAACACCACACATGCATAGTAAAGGCATGGTGTGTCTGGGAAGATTAGCTTTCTATTGCGACTTTATCATTTTATATGCTAGGGAAGATTGAGAAACCAGTAATATTTTATCAAGGATTTCGATTATTATTTTTATTTAGAATCGATGGTTTATTACTGAATTATAGACATCTGTATAAAAATAATAACAGTATATAAACAAAAAGAAGAGTACAAAATTTACCATGCATACAAATAGACTAATAGACCAGAGAAATACTTACGAAATAGGAACAGAACAACACCGAATACTAGACAAACAAGTAAAAAGAGCCATTAGAAAAGACCTCAGAACTCAACTAGTTAGAATTGCACTAGAGAAACACCAATCTCTAAGAGCTGCCAAACAAGGTATATCGAAAAGCAAACCCTGGATCAATAGTCTACAGGACGAAACTGGCACAAAACAACACAATAGACAAAACATTATAGAAATATGCACAAAATTTTATAGTTCCCTATATTCCGATAATCAGCAAACAGGTAAAGACCTTATATACCACTGCTCAGACGACATTACACCTATCTCAAGCTACGAAGTCCATCGAGTCCTTAAGACGACGCATTATGGCAGAAGCCCTGGAGAAGATGGCATTACTACTGAAGCCTTAAAACTCGGTTCAGCTACACTTATTATTCCGCATCTTACTAGTCATTTAGTCAGTCAAAACTGGCAAGATCCCTGACGTAATGTGCCACTCTAACATCATACTTATTCACAAAAAAGGGGACAAATCCGACAAAAACAACTACAGTCCCATTAGTTTAGTCTTGCACATCTACAAAGCTTTTATCAAAATCCTTCACAACCGCATCGATATTCAATTAGACTTCCATCAACCCGAACAAGCCGGATTTCGCCCTAATTTTTCCACAACTCCAGTCACTTAACCAAATTATGGAAAAACACATAGAGTTTCAGAAACCATTGTACTTGGCATTCGTAGATTATACAAAGGCTTTTGATTGTATCAAACATTCAACAATATTCTCAGCTTTACAAGATCAAGGCATAGAAAAAACGTACATAGACCTCTTGAAAGCCATATACAGTAATAAAAAATATATATCTGTAAGATGGGCATTAGCGCAGCCAAAGCTTTCCGTGTCTGAATAAATACTGCTGAATTTTATAAAACACTAGCCGTTTTCCCGCGGTTTCACCCGCGTCCCGTGGGAGCTACTACCCGCACCGGGATAAAATATATAGTGTATGTTACTCGCAGATAATATAGCTTTCTAATGGTGAAAGAATATTTAAAATGGGTCTAGTAATTTTTGAGTTTATCCATTACAACCAAACAAACAAACAAAGTTTTCCTCTTTATAATATTAGTATAGATAAAACGGGCGATTCCTAACTCACCTCCTATCTCACCTGAAGTATCACATTAACAGTGAGAACTGTCCTTTCTGTAACGATGGAGCCTCAGATGAACCAACTTGAAAAGTAATATGTAATTGTCATGATTTAACAGTACCAGGAAACAGTACTCGAACAACCGAATAGAACCATTTCAGGGCATAACATGACCCAATCACTGACCTATTAAGCCCTCGTACATTTCCTAGAAAAAACGTGCAAAGTGCAAGATACTCATAGCTAAACTGCATACCTACGTATGTATCTATTTTTCAGAGATCTTTAAATCATATTAATTACTGCAAAAGTAATTAACGCTTTCATAGCATTCGTTAAAAACTAGTCTCGCCGCCAACCCAACAGTTAGAACGTGGTTATGCGTAACTAACAATTTTGTGTAATGTTTATTTTAGCTACACACAAACTGACATTCGGATATAAATAACACTGGTCAACACAATTTTTGTTTCCTGAATTTTTTTTACTGTTATTGGATGTTTATATAGCCCTGAGTATGTAAAAAATACTAGGAGATTGATAACAGCTTTACTTTTTTTAATATACAGTCTTATTATTTTAACTAAGAAATACAAGAAAATGAATACATATGGTAACAAAATACCTATTCAACACTATCAAATGGTCTTTTATAAGATTTCCTTGAATGGACGACTTTAGATAGATCTCGTTTCAAACTCCAGCGATAGTATGCCATCATATGCGAGTCCCACCTTGCCTGATAACGCTCTTTCATTGTCTGAATATCCTGGTGAAATCTTTCTCCCTGTTTCTCACCCAGATTTTGTGGGAATTGGTCTAAATGAGAGTCCAAGAAGTGGATTTTTAAGCTCATGTTACACCCTAGCACTTGCAAGTTCGATAGCATGCACTCAACAAGCTCGACATAGTCGTCAGATTTCTTGTTACATAGGAAATTACTCATAACCAAAACAAATGAGTCTCGGGGTCGTTAAGCAGAAAATAAGTTGGGATATGACCACTTACTTCGATTTCCCATGGCTTGTCCAGATTACACAATTTTATTTTAAAGTATTGATGATGCGCAGTTTTCACAAATTCAGACATAGGTTTTCGATATTTTTCAAATATATATTCCCCACAAATGTAGCAAAAACAATTTGGATTTAGCGCACAACATCTTCTTGACGTAGCCATATCGTAAACAACAGTAAATTATAATTAAGTATCCAACAAAAAACGAAAGTCCATATAAAAATAGTGTGAGAGGGTAGTTAGCTATAACTCGAAAACAAAAGCTGTTAGATAAAAACTGTTGCCATATTTCAAAAAACGTGTCAAATTGGACTAGAAACAAAAAAAAAATCTCAGGAAACAAAAAAAATATTTTTTTTGTTGACCAGTGTAATTAACACTTATGATATGTATAAAATAAAAATATGTTTTAATCTGGAAGTTTTCCATCGAATGCAGAAACACTTTCAGGAACTTTCTCTTGGTTGCTTTAAATTGGTCGTCTATGTTATAACGATAACACTAAGACGTTATCAAAATAAAATTCCTATTTTTATATTACACTAGCCCACGGCTTCGCCCGCGTAGTGTTCGGTTATATCGCGTTTCCGAGAGAATTCTTCAAAAGTCCGGGATAAAAACTATCGTATGTTCTTTCTCAAGATCAACAGTACCTATCTCTGTACCAAATTTTATTAAAATGGGTTCAATGGTTTAGACGTGAAAGCGTAACAGACAGACAGACAGAGTTACTTTCGCATTTATAATATTAGTAGGGAGTCAGACAAACAAACAAATAATTGTATTCAAAACCTGGCTTTCACCCGCGGTTTCACCTGCGTCGCGAGGAAACTACTTTTCCGACAGGTATAAAAAGCCAGCCAGTAGTTTTTTCGAGAAAGAAGAATAGACGGCCATCCACACAAACTTTCGTGTTTAAAGATTAAGTAGGATTTCACGAATAGTGGTTCTCTACTGCATGACGCCATCCCGCGAGTGTTACTCGGCACCATCTTGTACTAATTGGTCCACGACGCGAAGATGTTCCGACGATTTATAGCGCACCTACCGCTCTCTGCATTTAATACTTTATACGCCATTTTTATATTTAAATCGTGTGTTATTGTGCTCATGTTATATGCGAGCGTTTCTAGGTTTGAAGAGTTAGAGTTCATGTCTTATCTGAGATTTCTTCACCCATCTGTTTCAATTGGTTTCGTAGTTCTTGTATATTAGATAAGAAAACAGACATGTCGATTCGTCTTTCGAACTTGTATTGAAAAAATCTCTGCTGTATAATCTGCACACTGGTCTCAGTTTTCTGAATATAAACAATAAAAATTTCCATATACAACATGTAACATTAACGCACATCCTGAAACTAGTTTGTTCAGAATCGTTTACTGAATCGATTTATATCATTTTTAATATAGGTAATTTTTTATTCCAAAAATAATTAAAACTAAGGAAATTATTGTCATATTAACCCTGTACAGTCAAAACAAATTCAAATAGACCGTAACTCAAAGTAATAAGACTTCGTGTATTGTCGGCTTTTTCCGTAGTTTCGTTATGTTGTGTCGAGTCGAGCGGCGCGCGGCGCGATATTTGCGAGCGTAGTAGTACGACCAAAAAGTTCTCCAAGAATTGGTATAACTAATTTAGTAAATAACAATGCATATACATGTTAAATTAAAAATTCAGTGTATGTATTATGATTATAACATAATATTCTAATTAGCGTGTATGAGGGTGTGCGTTAATTACGTTACATGTTGTATAACTAACTAGCCGTTTTCCCGCGGTTTCACCCGCGTCCCGTAGGAACTACTGCCCGCACCGGGATAAAATATAGCCTATGTTACTCGCAGATAATATAGCTTTTTAATGGTGAAAGAATATTTAAAATCGGTCCAGTAGTTTTTGAGTTTATCCATTACAACCAAACAAACAAACAAAGTTTTCCTCTTTATAATATTAGTATAGACATACTAATAACATATACTTGCCCCATATTCTGCATTTTGTACACTCCCCATAAACTCCCTTATGTACGTACCTTATATTCTTCCTTATGTACTCTCCCCATACACTCTCATAAGGGAGTAAGAACATAAGTTCTTACTCCATAGACTCCCTTATGTACTGTCCTGATATACTCTGCCTGTTTATGAACATACATATTATTATTACATTACCTTCAACTGTGCTTATAATTTCACTAACTTCTACCACGAAGGTTTGCCTCCAATTAACTTTAATGATTTACCTTATCACCTTACGTTCATACTTGAACATATTTGGATCTTTTTTATCAGATGGAAAGTCATCAGATGGCCCTTAATGTCAGATTTTTAGTGACTCAGCTCCATCTTTGTTCTTTCTGGAGCGCTTCGATCACCAAGGCCTTCTTAACTGGTGCAATCAATCTTGTGGCCCATCAGGCACAGAGTCTGGATGTCCCTACGAATTCACTTCTGCTTATAGCTTCAGAAAAAAGAAGCGCAATGTACTTATGTAAAGTACCTAGCGCCATGATATCAAGAAACGTAATTTTCTGTACAGTCAACTCACATTTGCCTATACGAGCTACGTTAATATTATAAAATATTAGCTGCAATTCCGCGGAACATTTTCTTTTTCTTTGAAAGTTATGATTGGGAGAAAATCTCACTAGTGAGATCGCCAACTTTGCCTTATTATAGCGCAAGCTGATGTTGCGAGCTACCTGCCTCAAAAGTTAATGTGGATAAGCCGTTAAACTATTTATTGAGTACTTACTTAGTTTATTTGATTAAAAATTGCTGTTTGCATTTTACGAAATATTGAACCATTGTGGTCAATTAAACAATACAGAGCCATCAATTGTTTTTGCATGCTTTTACGAAAAATATACATCATTTTTGAAAACTATTAACAGATGATTTTTCAACTTATTTTTTATTAACAGATGATTAAATTAAAATATGAATATATTTATTTTTATTAAAAAAAAATACATATCCACTTTAATATTTCGGGTGCCGGCGCCGTAGCCTGTACTCTAGTCGCGTATGAAGGAAAATTAGACTTTTTAAACTTGCCTCCAGAACTTCGATTTTACCTCATTCCTCCAAGTTTCGAGTAACTCCCTTAAGGTGGGCTGTATGCTTATTACCCGCTTTTTTAAAGTCCCCGTCGACATGTACTGCGTAAATCCTTGGTTCATTTATTCTTCAAAGTTTCTTGTGTACTTCATTAGAAAGAAATATATAGTATGTATGAATTAAGAGACCTGAGAAAGTTAAGGCATCGGCTTAGTCCCGCCATTTTGCTAGCTCCAGTTAGCATCAGGTCTAGTCTTGCTTGATGCAGATACTAAACCAGAGTTTACATCAACCTTTTAACATGATACTCTTCGGTACGACAGGTTGCTATCAAGATTCCTGTGATTAAAACATGTATTACTATCGCAGATACCAAGATATTTTGTATGCAGATTACACTACATTTTAACCGAGTCCCCAATCCTTTCCCCAATCCCCGGGCTTTTCAATTCTATTTTATTGGTAAATTGTCACAACCCCAACAAAACCTGCAAACAGCAAAGAAACGATAAAACCAATACGCATAAATCTCCGAAAAAGAATATCGGCGATACCAACCCGTTGATAAACCAATTCACAATTTATAACGGAACAAAATTCAAGGGGTATGTTCGACCAACTGAAACGTCATTTATAACAAACCTATCGGATGTTTTCGAAACAATATACGGATGACAAACGATGCAGGACGCGAACAAACCGACATTTTTATTGTATGCGGATGTAGGCTGTAAAGTTTTATCTCTTTAGAGCTACAGGTGAAGTTTTTTTTTAGTTTATTTGTGCAACGAACTTCATAACAATGGAAGGGTTTTGTTCTCTACGTGTATGTGGATATGAGTGCTTTATTTTGTGCTGAGAAATTGATGGATGAGGACGTTCTGTAGAAAAAGTTTCATTTTTTGTAAGGCAAATAGTGCTACTCATCATCAACTGCCTAACTCATTTTTTATATGTCTTCTTATTCAATCAAATGTCTAGAGTTATTTACAAGATTCTAAAAAAATATGAAAGAGTTATTAGAGGTATATGGGACGGCAATATGGAGGATAAATCTATATATCTTTCCGTTGTCACGACATAACATGAAAACGGCTTGACCGATTTGGCTGGAAATTAGAGGGGATCTAACTTAGACTCGGGAGAAGGTTTTAAGATTTTTTGTCACCATCCGGCTACGGGACGCGGGTGAAACCGCGGGCGAAAGCTAGTGTTAACATAAATAAGTCAATTTGTTACTAAACTAAGGTGTACTTAACTAAGGAAATAAATAAATAAATATAAGGTAGCTGTTAGCCCATATACTCATACTTCTGGATATTAATACGTTTTAGGCGGTCTAGCTTAAGTTGACAATACAGATTATCTGACTATCTGCCTGGCTTTACGTTCTCTGGACGTACGTACATTGTACAGAAATATACAGCCTCCATGCTGGCAGCTCACATGAAGTTTACGCAAAAGATCCATAGAATTTGGTGTCTGACATGTTGGAGTAGTTTTAACAGAATTCAAACCGCGTGTTCAAACCATAAAGTGAGAAAAAATATTCAAATCCTCAATCAGAAATCCTACATCCAGTCTTGCATAACTCTGTGAAACATCAAATCGGTAGCCAATTCATCAAGAATTTCTACATAAGTAAGTTTAAAAAAAGAACATTTCCACTAAACGTCGTTCGCCCAGGCAAGACGTCTTCAAAGGCACACGAGAACGTTATTTGTCCTATTTCTTTATGCCAAACATAAAATGTTCCGTTGAGACCTCTCAAAAGAGATCCGTCTGTTCGCAGCCAAAAAGCTCTCGAGAAAATTTTTCTATCAGTCGATGTCTCCCTCTATTTGCTAAGACCTGTTTCGTTAGAGGCAATGCGTGTTTCCATTGACTCCAAGATTTATGGACGAGAATCTTACTACGTCAATAGAGTGCTACAAAAATGCTTGGTTCCAAAACTGAAACGAGTTGTTTGATCGAAACAAGAGCCTAAAAAAGGACATAGCTACTTTTTTCCCGAATATCGGACGAGGGTCAGACAGTTATTTTTCAAAATCTCATTAGCAGAGTTTGTCTGGACAGAAAATAAGGAGAACTATGATAACTCAGTGATTTGTGATTGACGCGATTCTTAAATCTCGTGTGACGTCAAACAGTGGAAACGGACCATCTCTTTGCATGTAGGACGTCGAGTCTTCGGCAAATATGGACACCGCGTATGAAGTCAAACAGAATTACGTATTCCATAAAAATATACCCCTTTTGCACACGTGACAAGCGTCGACGTGTCAATACTAAGCCATAACTACAGTAAGTTTCATGTACGCTAAGAATATGTTCGGAAATACAGCTGCAAAAGGCGTATGTGAGGTTGTACGTATAATTCTCTATTCATACATAAAGTTGGTAACTTTCCATAAGTGTACTAATGAAGAAAAAGTGTTCATGCTTACTTTTCGTAGTCTAGTAATGTGTTGTGCATTGTCAAACAACAGATGCGGTCAAAGCTAATTTAAATACTTTCGAAGCTAAACAAAATTGTTAGTAAACCAATTTTTAAATTTCCATGAGATATAAAAAAATCTCCGGCCTAGAATTTTATATGTTGGGGTCGACTTCCAGTCTAACCGTTTGCAGCTGAGTACCAGTGTTTAACATGGAGCGACTGTCTATCTGACCTTCTCAACCTAGCTCCCCGGGTAACTCGATAAATCTCGTTTAGCCACAAAATCTTAAAACACACCATATTTTCTACCTATGTCGAGACATTATCGATTTTCGTGTTATTAGGGTAAGTATTTGAAGATAGTTACCACAACTATCCTTAGCGATCAGAATTCGCGGCATCCGAGAAGGAATGTCTGCATTCCGATGGTTGACGGATCACGCAACCCCGCTGGTTACCTGTAATATTAGTTCCTGTTTTGATTGGCTTACAGCTGGGATCCAGATAATACGATTGAAGACTGTTTATTGTGACTAGGAAAATCTGGTATGACGTTATTAGTTCGAATGTAAAATAAAGTAAACGTTCCTTTTTTGTGACTTCTATATCATCTAATGAATGTAACATCAACGTTTTTATTATTTATTTTTTTTTATTGAAATCAACGAAAAATTACAAAAAATATTTCCCTAATTTATTTTCATGATTGCGTACTGTGTAGATACTGATTTCATACGCTATTGCATCGCTTTGAATGTACAATTCCTTCAAACGTCAACTAAAATTCGTGAACGCACAACCAATTCGAAGTAATGCTTAAAATATTTGTTCAGCGAGGCAGTTACGCACGGCTCTGACTCGCTTTGTTTATTTGAAATCACAAGAATTTTTTGTTTACCAGTGTCATCTCATGAGACAGCGGATGCATTCATCTTTATTTATCGAGATGAAGCCGACGTTTCTTCCCATTGTTCGACAGTCACTACGCGAAACAACCCACAAAATGTATTTAGTATCCCGAACGGAAACTTTCGCGAAATTATTTTTTATAGTGAGTTTTACCGGACTTTTTATGTACGTAGCTTTGGCTTTTTATTCATTCCATACGGCGTATACCACGGTCTCACAGATAGGGAAGTATGAAGAGCATTTCAGTAAACTACGGACTTTTGGTGTGGTTGCAGACAGATTCGACAAGGATCTCAAATATATTTTAGTGTGGTCCACAGAAGAAGACGATAAAAACAACCTCAATTACGATGGACAAAATCAGTTTATAGAGAAGAACTGCCCGGAAATCAACTGTTACGTAACAACAAACAAGACAATTTTAAACGACGATTACACGAATTTCGACGCTATAGTCTTCAATATGGAAATGTTAATGAAGTTGGGGGGCTATGCTGGCCTTCCGAAGCGCAGATCGGAAAGGCAAAAATACGTATTTTACGGAATGAAACCATCTGAAGATAACCCTATATGCAACGAACATGTAGACAACTTTTTCAACTGGACTTGGACCTACAAATTTAGCTCAGATATTTTTAACCCTTTTATTGAAGTTAGAGACCTGAGGGGTAAAGTTGTAGCTCCACGTGGAAATGTGTTATGGGCTGATACCACGAAACCAGACCCAATACCGGTAACTAGAAGTAGTATGAAACATGTTGCAAATAAAACAAAAGCTATAGCTTGGATTTTAGATGATTGCGAAATGAAACTTAATAAGATGTATTTAGTACCGAGGTTAAAACGTGCATTGAAAGAATTTAATTTGACATTGGATATGTATGGGTGTGGTTATATGGAATGCCCTGAAGGTGACTGCCTCAAGACTATTCAGCGGGACTATTATTTTTACTTGGCGTATGAAGGGAGTATTTCAGAAGATTATGTGTCGACTGAAGTGTTGAAAGGGTATCATTATGATGCTGTGCCGGTAGTTTTTGGAGGCGCTAAATATGACAAGTAAGATGCACTTCACTTTTTCGTTGTTTATGAGAGATGAAAAAATATATTTTTCATTTTTACTAAGTGGTAGATTTTTATAAATCCTGACCTATTTGTTTCTCGAAATATGAAAGTGCCCCTCGAATTTTGAGAAAACAATCATACTTGTAATTACTATGAATTTTTATCAAGATTATTGATTTCCAATGTAAATTTTCTTATAAAATACGAAACAAATTATTATAACCCAGGGACTAAAAGGCTAAACAAGTTGAAGTTAACAAGTAACCATTTCTGTCCGCAGGTTTCTCCCCGACAACTCGTACATAAACTTCCAATATTACACTGAAGAAAAACTGGCAGCTTTATTAGACCATACCATGAGGAACCCAAGTGTTTACAATGAATACTTCAGCTGGAAGAAATACTACACCATACACAAAAAGGACACTTTTAAAGGCTACTGTGATCTTTGCAAAATGTTAAATAATAAAAAAGCTTTTAAAAATTTCTGTACGTACAAGCATTTCAGAACTTGGTGGCACACCGGACCTCTGCAAGGCAAATGCTTGCCAAAAGGAAATGTTAATATGACAGCCTATAAACGTTTTATTTTTGAGTCTACGCTTTTTTAGAGGTTGTATCCCGTACACAGATCGACCCCGGACAACTACAGTTCGAGCCCAAAGCTAAAGTAGCAGTAGTACTCGGTGAATGGACTGTTTCAACTCTGTTTTCTTTTCTTTATCGGATCTATAGACCCTGAGAAAAGCAAGTGTAAATAAACAAACGTTTTGGCTTTATATGAGTAATGATTTCATTAGATTCAATTTAGGCTAATTGTAGAACTGAACCAAAAATTAGATTTAACTAATTAAACGTGCTCAATTCAAGATTTGTTTGTGATTATATAATAGTTTAGTTCAAGTATTTAGGACATTTATAGGGATTTTTAGTATTAAGTTTTTAGTGATTTCTGAGTTACATCGCACGGTTCATTCGCGCTCATATAGCCTACAGAAAACAGTTGACAACAACCAGACAAGGCCGAGCTACAATTTTTTAACGCTCAGAATGTGTCTTGCGTAAGCGTTTGGTGGATTTACAGTGGGCGGAAAAACCAAACGCCAAGTAAAAAAAAATTGAGTGACAGCGCTGTTAGTAATGTATGTATATTTGGCAGTCTCATCACTGTTGTGACAGGAATTCTAATTATTTTACTTTTATCTTATGATACAACATAGAAGTAATTTTTATGTAGGTAAGTATGCAGGCTTAATTAATTTAAACAAGATTGTCATAATTTTAGGTTTAATATTATCATAAATAAATTAATTTCATCTTAATTTGTTTATTTATAAGATACCAAACGACACATACTTCTTCATATAGTAGGCGCGTTTACAAACATAAATATATCTCAAATAAATAAACACTCTTGTACGCTTGAGTGCTATAAAATCAGGTAAGTTTTAGAAAAGCAAAACGTTGAAATTATAACGAACTAGCCGTTTTCCCGCGGTTTTACCCGCGTCCCGTGGGAGCTACTGCCCGCACCGGGATAAAATATAGCCTATGTTACTCGCAGATAATATAGCTTTCTAATGGTGAAAGAATATTTAAAATCGGTCCAGTAGTTTTTGAGTTTATCCATTACAACCAAACAAACAAACAAAGTTTTCCTCTTTATAATATTATAGTATAGATAACTGTACACAAATGGAAAGTAGAAAAGCTATAGTCGGTATACAATATTTAGGTAGTAGTAAAATAATTTTAAATACTAAAGAACTATAAATAAAAATTAGAATGTATGTAATAGATTAACTGTTAAGCGTCAAAGTACTTCTACTACCTCCTACTTTAGTAGTTTAGTTAAGTATAATTTGTTCTGAAATAAAGCTAACAAAGTTACGCAAAAATATTGTTTTACTTCATTGCTTCGGTATTTACAAAGACAAAAGAAACTAAAGGCTTGTAAAAGGTTACCCTTTTGTCACCTGTGAAAAGAAATCTACGCCGACATTTTTTCGTGTTTCTTTTTACCCTAAATAGGCTGTTTATTGAAGAAGGTAATAGGCTAAATAATATCACACCGAAAGTTAAAAAAGGTTGGTATCTAACCTCCCTTTTTAGGGTTCCGTACCCAAAGGGTAAAACGGGACCCTATTGTTTTCGCTCCTCTGTCCGTCCGTCCGTCCGTCTGTCACCAGGCTGTATCTCATGAACCGTGATAGTTAGAGAGTTGAAATTTTCACAGATGATGTATTTCTGTTGCCGCTAGAACAACAAATACTGAAAACTAGAATAAAATAAATATTTCGGGGGGCTCCCATACAACTAACGTGATTTTTTTGCTCAGTTTTGCTCGATATCTATAAATATATGTACATATATAGAATATTAGTTTGGATGGTACGAAACCCTACGTGCGCGAGTCCGACTCGCACTTGGCCGGTTTTTCTATTAGAAGTCTGTTTTTTTTCTTGAATTCAAAACCATATTTGCAGCAAGCTCTTAGCTTGCTAATGTATTGTAAAAATTACAACAGAAAATAAACGCGTCTTCTCTTCTAATATTACGGAAGTCAAAATAATCTTTATACAACGTTATTTTTAGTATATGCGAAACCTGAATATAGTTTGTTCAGAATCAGTAACTGAATCGATTCCAATAGTTTTTACACCAAGTTATATTTTTTTCAAAAACTATTTTAAAAAGTTTAAAGTTGGACATCGCCGCCATTAAGTACAACACAGGTCATGGCAGGTCATATCGAGTATTAGGAAACAGTAAACAACTAGTAGCAAGTGCAAAAAAACCCCTCAGTCCCCTTGAAGACCCGGTGACCTTGAATTTTTGCTGACTTTACAAGCTTATAACTTTGTGTTTTTTTTATGATACAGTCGTGAAATTTTGTAAATAGATTCTTTACACAAAAATACTAGACAGGTGTATCAAGTTTCGCATTAACAAAAAATAAGGTTGTATATAAAAATGAAACCCGCTTTCCGTTGTCACGACATAACATGAAAACGGCTTGACCGATTTGGCTGAAAATTAAAGGGGAGGTAACTTAAACCCGGGAGAAGGTTTTAGGATAGTTTTGTCACCATCCGGCTACGGGACGCAGGTGAAACCGCGGGCGAAAGCTAGTATGTCATAAAAATATTATTAAAATCACCACTGTCCATGTGAGAGGTCTGTGCCCAGTAGTGGGACGATAAAAAGGCTGTAACTAAAATCACCATTATATTCTCTTTTATCATCCCATTTTTTTTATTGAACATCCTTGGCAGTCGTTACGGGTAGTCAGAAGCTAGTAAGTCTGACACCAGTCTAACCAAGGGGTATCGGGTTGCCCGGGTAACTGGGTTGAGGAGGTCAGATAGGCAGTCGCTTCTTGTAAAGCACAGGTACTCAACTGAATCCGGTTAGACTGGAAGCCGACCCCAACATGATTGGGAAAAAGCTCGGAGGATGATGATCCCATTTTTTTTATTCTTCTTTCATGGTCTATAATTTACTGTCTGGCGTGGTATCGTAAGTAATATTCTTTCCAGCCATATTATCTTTGGCAATCCATCCATCGCTTCTTTACCTAATTAAAATTACCACCAAAATAATCTAAACAAAAGCTACAAAATCAAATGCCATGAAAAACAAACAGGGCCGTCATTACCATACCGTACTCCGTAAGTAGGGTCAGCAACAAAGAGCTGTTGAATATTCGAGCAGGCGATCTCTGCGATATGCTAACCGTGCTGTACTTGAGTTGCCGACGGTACTGACAAAATGTATGAATTTTTCAGTATTTACTACTTGGATGAAGAAAAAGCTTTGTTTCATCAGCTTTGAGTGCTCTTTGATTGTTTGTTCTTGTTATTGTTTGAGGGTTAAATATAGGTGCAACTGGGGCAGCTACTCTAGTTAGGATTACAATCAGGCATCTGCAATCTGCATGCATTTTAACTTCTGCTAGAATTTTATACTCTGTCCAAAAAAAATTGTGTTGGTTTTTCTGGCGCTCATAAAAAATTAAGTACCAGAATCGGGTATCTTACGTATATACTTGAATAACGCTTATTATGATTTACAATTAAAATATGACTCAAGAACGGCCGAACCGATTTGGCTGATAATTGGTAGGGGGATAGCTCAAAACCAGGACATTTTACTCACATCTGGGTCAGGGAAGTAGTTCTCTTGTGACAAGTTTAAAACCGAGGGAGAGAGCTATACTTATATAATTATTAAATAAAAATAAAAAAAATGGCTCGAAAACAATAAACAACAAAATATGTGAAAATGTATAATGGTGTAAAAAAATGCATGACGTAATGGATGGCCAGTCGTGGAAATATAAACTTTTAGTTTAAATATATAAGGTGATAAAAAAAGTCGTGGTGGCCTAGTGGGTAAAGAACCAACCTCTCGAGTATTAGGGTGTGGGTTCGATTCCAGTTCAAGCAAGTATCAATGCAACTTTTCTTAGTTTGTATGTACTTTCTAAGTATATCTTGGACACCAATGGCTGATAAAAAGGTGAAGGAAAACATATTGAGGAAACCTGGACTATAGTCTGAAATCACCAACCCGCATTGAGCAAGCGTGGTGATTAATGCTCAATCCTTCTCCGTATGAGAAGAGGCCTGTGCCCAGCAGTGGGATGATAAAAAGGCTGTAACATTACAGTCTTTTTTTATTTTTTTAACACAATAAATACTCACATGCACACTAAATGACAAATCTTAAAAAATGACGCCACAAATGACGTCCTAGTAGAGCCAAAATCCATTCTATTCCACGAGACAGGTACACAACAGACTGTCGAAGTAATCAAGTCAGTCTGATGAATATTCGAGAAGCTTGACGCCACTTCTCAAGAGAGGGCGCCACTGAGCTACCGATTTGAATTATGCCTGGTCAGGCCCTTGAGTACTTCCCGAGGTGATAATTAAAATATAAGGGATAGGAAAGATGGCTAGGTGCATTTTGTATGATGGAAGGTACGTGGGAACGCTTATGAACTTTAGATTTGTAGTTTCTTTTCCGTGAAATATGCATATTCGTCTTCATATGTCGTCTGTGATTTCTTAGTAGATAAATATTGGTACGCAAGTACAACGACAACATAAACTTCAGTTTTCTTAAAACAACATTGTTGAAGTCATAAGTACTCATCATCCTCCGAGCCTTTTTCCCAAACTATGTTGGGGTCGGCTTCCAGTCTAACCGGATTCAGCTGAGTACCAGTGCTTTACAAGAAGCGACTGCCTATCTGACCTCCTCAACCCAGTTACCCGGGCAACCCGATACCCCTTGGTTAGACTGGTGTCAGACTTACTGGCTTCTGACTACCCGTAACGACTGCCAAGGATGTTCAATGACAGCCGGGACCTACAGTTTAACGTGCCATCCGAAACACAGTCATTGGTGTCTAAGATATACTTAGAAAGTACATACAAACTTAGAAAAGTTGCATTGGTACTTGCCTGACCTGGAATCGAACCCGCGCCCTCATACTCGAGAGGTTGGTTCTTTGCCCACTAGGCCACCACGACTCTTCACGAAGTCATAAGTACTATTTATTTAAAAAAATGTATATCCTCAGATCTTAGATAAATTGGCTATGGCTCTTTCAATTGTTTCAAAACCTATTACTCGAATAACCATAACTCCTACTCATGTCATAACAGTATTTACCAAAAATGGACTCAAATACCTAATCCTTAAGAATCAATTTTGAACAATATAACTTTGGAACTGGTTAGCAGTAAACAGCTAAACACGTGTAATTGAATCGCAATGCGATTGCGACGAGATTTGGCGATATATCGACTGGCGGGTGTTAACTAGCACGCACCTGAGTCCTTTGTGTGCTACCCCTACCACGGTTCACGAGAGCCTTTTTAGCCGACTTAAAAAAAAGAAGATAGGGACGAAGCATTTTTTTTAGATGGCTAATAAAATTGTATGATGATACATCATTTAATGTTAACTCATGCTTCCATCCCATTAAAGGAACCTAATAATAATAATGGTACCTATTTTTTATATTTTTAAATGTCTTTTATTTTTATATTTAATATTTAAAAAATAAATAAATAAATAAAAAATATATAAATGAAAATAAAAAAGATACCTATGTACTTTCTCAAGGTCTCTAGACTGTGTACCAAATATGATTTAACTAAATCGGTTTGCTTTCGCATATTTGTAATTTTGAGATGGGTAATACAAATAATTACAAACTTCTAGATTCTCGCAAAGGTCTAAAATCTATTAACCAAAGTAAACCAAATAATATTCTCTGTCTACATATAAAAAAACTGCTATATCTATACTTATAATAAATCTGTAGAGAGGTCAATTCAGTACATTAAATATATTTCTAAAATGTTTAAAACATTATTGACAGACAATAAATGAAATTAACAAACAGCGCGACTTTCACCGTCTTACCACAAAAACTTTTAAACGTCAGTTTATGCCTTGTCTAAAAAAAAATCATTTTTATGTATGAAATGGGTATTAGTTGTGTTGGTAGTGTTTAAATACCCATTCAAAAAACAAATTATCAATAGTTTACATTTTATTTATTTGCAGGTGAAGCAGCGGTACGTATGCACAGATTTGAGAATTGGATAGGCTGGTGCTTATTATTCCTCCCTCTCTTTGCACCAAGTCCGAATGTTGAACGGACGAAGTCGCTGGTAGAAGCTAGTTTACATACCTACTACATTTTTGGAAGTCAGTTTAAAAAGAAATACAAAGTTATGATTGTATATTAGTTTTGTAAATTGATAAATAAAAGGCTATTCAATACCAATTAATCATTCACGTGGTAATTTTTTTCTTTTGCTTCATAAAAAGTCCAACGAAATAAAATTGTTGATCTCATTTCTAGATCTGTTTCCACCAATGGTAGTGCTCTCTACATTTAGCTAGCAATATTAGCCCGGCGTTGTTCGCATACGAATAAACACCTGCGTCCACAGTGCTCTGTGAATAAACTTTTAGCTGCATTGTGTGTTTAACTTAGTTTCCGAAGCAATTGAGCAGTTTCCTACGTGTGTTATCAAAACTTTAGAATGTTTCTTAATACATATTTAAATAGGTCATCATCCGTATTGACTTTTCCATCTAGGGTGGGATCGGATTCATATCCAACTGTAGCAGAGAATCACTGTAGTACCACAAAAACTTTTAAACGTCTGTTGAACACTTGTCTGTGTGTGTGTGTGTAAACGGAACGACTGCCTGTCAGACCCCTTCAACCCAGTAGCCTGGGCATCCCATTTGCCAAGCCATACCTCTTTTTGGTAAGACTGTCACACTTCCTGCCATCGATTAGGCGTAACGACTGTATTAAGCAATTAAATAGGTATTAACCGCTTGTATGCCGCTAATTATAGAAAAATAGAATATCAATTGTGTCTCGCGTATATCTGCGCACCGGCATACAACGGGTTAAGCAATTTCTACACCATTTTATTGATGAACTGATGTCATTAGCCTGCAAGCAAAAGTGCCATTAGAAACTGTATATATTTCTTCTTAGCAACAAAAATGCTGTATCTAAACTAGTGTAAATATTTATTTAAAGTTTCTTAATTACTTATAATTTTTTTTATCATAGTTTCCTTTCATTATTGAGCCAACTTTGAGAACAGGTATAGATCTTCAAATCCGGAGTATCTTTATGTTACGTCACCAATTTCTGGCATCATCCCTCAAACATTCACCCTTAACGGTGAGCTGAAACTGCGGATAGCATTAAATAACTGATTGCTTCCCAAGCGACCGATTGGGCACAAAGTTGCTGCTCCTGATATCATCCCGGTAGGGTGACTCAGAGTTTGTACCATTTTGGGACAGGTTCCAGAGTTTATCATCGTTATTTCCTTCGGTGACAGCATGCTGTGAAGTCGATGTAGAAACATACTGAAGTTTAACTTCATTTGAATTATTAATCATGAAAAAGGTAATATTGTGATGAGGAAGACAATAAAATAGGATTAAGTTATGCAGGTACATGTAGTTTTAATTGTACATCACCGCTAATTTGGTATATCAAACAATTTTATCTGTCCATGTTAATAGTTGGATTGATGACTAAATTATAAATATTCTTTCAAAAATGATTTTCATATGCATCCTTACCTTATAAATTATCGAGGCAATCCACTTAATTACAGCTGACGTGGTCACCCTGTAATGTGGTATTTATTTGTGGCCATAATGGATGAGTCGCTCGCTTGCAATTTATTATAAAGCCTCCAATGTTAAATTGAGATTAAATAATATTTGTATGCCAAAGTCCCTATGCATTGTGATCTTATGTAAGGATGTTATTATAGCGATTGTTTGTCGATAATCCACCAAACCAGTGCTAAATAAGTGAAAGTGATTCAAACCGTGTCTTGCTTTATGACTTGCAAAATAACAAAATCTAAGATCAGCTTTTTTTGAGTGTCAAAAACTTTCTACAGTTCCTACGTGTTTTAGATAACTATATAGCTACATTATAGTATAACATATATCCTGCCCAACATTTAAAGCAAACTAAAATAGTAGGTTCTTTACTAAAAACTGAATAAAAAACTATTTGATAACTCCCTCCTTTTTGGGAAGTCGGTTAAAAATAGCAGCGAAGCCAGCCATCGCAACCAACCATTCAAATTCCAGTTTACCATGACAATACAATCAAAACAAAATAAGACACACAAAACGTTGAATGTAAAGAAGATAGATGGCTCCCATCTCATTGTATAAAGAAGGCTAAAAAGTATTCAATAATAAATCTCAGTAGGGAGACGTCGATCACAGATGTGGCCCAAACGACTGATATCGGCGCTCCTTTTAATGCAAAATTGAAAGGAAATGTGAGAAAAAAACGTTCAGTTGGAGAAATGGTTGGCTATGGGATTTTTTTTTGCGAAAGGAGAAAATTAAATCTGTGTAAAAATGTTTATTGTAATAAATTAAAAAATTAAATCTATGTTCCATTAGTACCAAATAGATTTTCACACTTCTACTGATATCTCATTAAATAACATGCTATTTGATGACAAATTATATAATTTTTCACTTTTTTTAGATTTTTTTGACACTTTCAGCTCTGCTGAATTTATTTTACATAAAATATGTTCAATTTAGGTGCATATTTCAGGAGTCAATTTCTATATCAAATGTTGCTAAAAATCTGTCTTCTTAAATCTACTTAAAAATAAAGTAATAAGATTAACCCTCAAACATCAGTATTAAAATATTTATACAACTTCATTCTTTGGCAGACATCTTTAAATTCGGGATCCCACCATTTTCGGAAATTCGTCTTCACGACATTTGAACCGTTGTATTCGTTAAGTTTGGTGCAGAGATCACAGACCTGGGTCCTAGGCCTAACTGTATAATAATAGTACTTCTTCCAATCAAAGAAAAACTCGTACATATCAGGGTTTTTGATGAGGTAGTCTATCAGTGCACCTAGTTTACTCATGTCGAAGGCCTGGACGTTGATGAAGGAGCCAGGAGGTAAGAAACTGAAACAGAACATTGTTGCATTAAGTATAATGCTTAGCATGATGGTAAGTATTCCAAAATTACATCTTTGTCTGTTACTGTTACAGCCTTTTTATCGTCCCACTGCTGGGCACAGGCCTCCTCTCACACGGAGAAGGATTAAGCGTTAATCACCACGCTTGCTCAATGCGGGTTGGTGATTTCAGACTTTATAGTCCAGGTTTCCTCAAGATGTTTTCCTTCACCTTTTTATCAGCCATTGGTGTCTAAGATTTACCTAAAAAGTACATACAAACTTAGAAAAGTTGCATTGGTACTTGCCTGACCTGGAATCGAACCCACACCCTCATACTCGGTAGGTTGGTTCTTTACCCACTAGGCCACCAGGACTTTTTCTATCATCTTTCATCTTTGTCTAGTCATTTTCATCATTTTCATCTTTGTCTTTGTCTAAGTAATTTAATCAATATTTTAATCTATGTTTACCTGTGCCCATACTATATTTTATTTGGATTTAGTGCAGTTTGGCACAAGTTCAAATATATTTGATTGTAAAATACTTCTATTAGTTTATTTGATTGCTAAGTAAAAGTAAGTGTAGTTGATAATAATCAAAGAAAACTGAAAACTTACTTGGAATAATCAGACGGTCCCAAAACAATAGGTATAACTAGATGCGACATCGCGCTGACCATGACCTCGGTCACATAATCTTCTGTCAAATATTCTTCCAACACTATAACGAAGTAGTATTCCTTTTCTAACATCTTATAACATTTTATTGCACTACCACCAGGACATTTCTTTTTACCACATGGACCATAAATATCCAACGTATAATTATATCCTCTTATTTCATTCTTAAACTCCTTAATAAAATCTTGATGTTTCGTTTTCAGTTTGCACTTAGTCAGCACCCAAGCAACAGCCTTCTTCTTATGCCTTATTTTACTAGCGATACTTGAACTTCTCTTTAATTTTTTAGTCTGCCAATTCATTTTCGTAACCGGCCCGATGATCGAATGATTGGTGTAATGGATATTTAAAAAAGGCTGAGGAATATCAGAACTCAACTTATAAGTCCAAGTCCAATTAAAAAAGTCGTCCAAATCATGGTGACATAATGGATGTTTCTCCGGAGTCTCTGATGATCTGAATATATATAACTGCTCTGGAGATCTCGTCAAATTGATGAAGTTAACATCCACTTTGATAATGTCATCTATTTCAAATACTATTGCATCAAAATCTTCGGCGTTATTTAATGTGTCCTTGTTGTATGTTATATAACAGTTGATGTGTGGGCATTTCTGGTTGATGAACATTTTCTGACCTGGCAAAAATTCGCTCGGCTTATTTAGGGCTAACCGTGATCTCTGATGCTTCGATTTGCTCCAAAAGAGTATATACTTTAAGTCTGTCGCGTACCTCGTAAGTCTTCGGTGGTGTATATACTTATGCGTCGTCATCACATGCGGAATGATTAGAACAACTAAAGCAATGATTCCAAACACGATACATAAGGCGACCTTTAGATGATTCTTCTTGCAAGTCCCGACGAACATCATATCTTTTATGTGATACGTGTACATTTTGGTTTTCTGTATTTTGTTCTTCATTTAATTTGCGACTTAGGTCATAACCACGGCACTGTTTGGTCACAGACTGACCGCTGGGCGGATCTGACTCCATTTTTATCTCCCTGTTTACGAATCCGTTGACAGTTCTTGAATTTTTCAGCGAAGGAATGTTTTGTTTCTTGTTTTTGCGGTGTGTTTGCGCAAATGAACTTGTAAACATTGTGGAGTGATTTATTTAGAACGTGTGAGCTACCTGTTTTTTGCTATCGAAGGGTAATCGTTGAAAGCAGTCTTGTTGTAGTGAAATATTCCTTCGGTGCAGTAATTCCAAGTATTACCAACATAAACTTAAAATGTGCATCAAATAAGACTATTAGGTATTTATTTTTCTAACTGCTAGGCCTAGGTTTTTGTAGAAAAAAAAATCTTAGATAGAAAATAAAAAAATACAAGATCCTTTGACCCTATTATTTTAAAGACCTTCATTGTTAGAACTGTGTTCGCATAATACACTCGATGTGATTAAGGCGAGCCCAAATTCAATATATGCACCTCAAGTTGTACAGTTGTAATTTATGCGTTTAATTTCGCGTAATACTAGCGAAACTGGCATATGAAAAACTCGCTTACATTCCCTTAATTTATGGGGAAAAAATATTTTACGGGAAGCTTTAATATTGTCGCTTACCACACTGTTTGGCAGTAAGTTAGGCGCTCGTATGATTTATTTGGTTTCTCTGGAGTTACATTCATCATGTTTAGATTTGTGTATTTTTTAATTCGACTGAGGTGTAATGAGTTCTGTTTTTTTTTTTGTTTGTTGGTTTTGTTAGTTTTAGGAAAGTCGTGGTGGTCTAGTGGGTAAAGAACCAACCTCTCAAATATGAAGGCGTGGGTTCGATTCCAGGTCAGGCAAGTATCAATGCAACTTTTCTAAGTCTGTATGTACTTTCTAAGTATATCTTGGACACCAATGACTGTTTCGGTTGGCACGTTAAACTGTAGGTCCCGGCTGTAATTGAACATCTCAGTTGTTACAAGTAGTCAGAAGCCCGTAACCGTCTGACACCAGTGTTACCAAGGGGCATTGGGTTGGCCGGGTAACTGGGTTGAGGAGGTCAGATAGGCAGCCGCTCCTTGTAAAACACTGGTACTCAGCTACATCCGGTTAGACTGGGGAACATAGTTGGGAAAAGGCTCTGGAGATGATGATGGATTTGTTAAATTACCAAAACATTTTTTAGTACGCTGTTTAGTTCTTGTTATTTTGAAAATAAATTAAAATTTTTAGGACATTTAATCTCTCAATAAGGATAAATAGAGTTAGTGGTAGGTTTGAATAGAGTCAGTAGTAATACAATATACAGTATAATTCCTTTCATTGAATTAAATTCAGAATCACCGTTTTTAACATAAATATGACATCCAACAAAACATTTTCAAACCAATATCATTAGTAACAAAACGCTTAAATTACGCAGAATTGCCCAAATTAAAAGGGTATTGTGGGTGATAGCTCAATAAACAGCATTCATTACATAAAATATCTGTGTAAACCGCGGATTAAGTTGAACATGGCTCAAGACTTGCTTATTTTCTGTTGTTACGCTTCAAATTGTCGACACTCGAGCACAGATTAGCTTCGTTACCCCGCGGCGGAGCGTACCTGCTCTAGGGATTTCGCAATATCGATACTTTTATATCGAAGTTTTTTTTTTTGGGAATTAATTGTTGGAACACGATATGCTTTTTTGATTTTGTCAGGACATGTTGTTGAGTAGTTAGATTTTTTTTTGGTGTTTTTGTATACCTTTTAATGTTTAAAAGGTGTTATCGATAGCAAAATTACTTAACCGAAATTATGTTGTGTATAAAAAACTAGTGTATCTGTATCTGGAATTTAATTACATCTCATGTTGTTAAACGAATATGAATTTCAAATTAAACAAAATTTATAATGTTATTAAAACAAATAGGTATTAATGTATTTGCAATTATTTATTTCCTTATTTTAACAAAACTATAATAACAAAATTTCATTTCTGTTTTAAATTCTTCTTAAATTGAACAAACATGCATTACCCTCTCAACTGAACCATCCCAAA
The DNA here is from genome assembly GCA_963856015.1 of Helicoverpa assulta. Taxonomy (NCBI): domain Eukaryota; kingdom Metazoa; phylum Arthropoda; class Insecta; order Lepidoptera; family Noctuidae; genus Helicoverpa; species Helicoverpa assulta. The sequence continues at coordinate 8,484,797 of CAWLCW010000027.1, forward strand.
AAAGATCGAGACCCTTACATGTCAAATTATGTAAACACGAAACATCGACATACCCCCATCCCTAGATTTCCAAGTGGTCGCGTAGGAAGCGCGCGGAATAATGATTTCTTTGAGTCCCAGTGTTTGAAGTGTACGCCATTACTGGCTCTGATACGTTTGTGCTCTGCACTTAATAGCGGATCTCAATGCCGGCCATAATTGTTTTCTTTACCTTTGTACGGCAAAAACGGTAGAAATCATGTTTACGACACTCTTTTTTAAGAGTCCCTTGGAGATTTTTATCTAAAATTATATGTTTTTGATGCTGATAATTTGAATGAACATGTTTAATGGATGGCTTTGGATGTGTTGTTCTGGCTTTGTTCGTTTTAAAGCTGTTAATAATGAGTGTATACTTAATACCTTATACATAATTTCTGTTTTATTTCATATCGATTTTGCAATTGTATTTTTTGCAGTTTAGGGAAACATCTGCTCAATTGATGATCTATATCTTATTTTATAGTAATGGTTTAACATTTTCTTATGTTCAAGACACATTTAGAGAAAGTCATCCTGATATTTGGGATTTTTAAATAAACTCGTTACTAAAGGTCGTTTTTTAATCGCCAGATAGCTTATCTGAAGAATATGTTTGATATTTTGATAGCTTTTGTATAGAAAATAAGTTAAACCGACTGACGAACGTTGACGACCTCGATGGCGCAATGGTCACCATGCCGGACTGCCGAACCTGAGGTCCCGGGTTCGATTCCTGGTTCGGTCGACATTTGTGTGATGAGCATGCTTGTTGGCCGTGGTCTGGGTGTTACAATATGTATATATGTAGCTTATATGTAGTTTATCAGTTGTGTTAGCACCCATAACACAAGTTAATTAATAACTTACCATGGGGCTAACCGACCGTGTGTGAAAAGGTGTCCCGACATTATTATTATTATTAAACCGCTATTTTTCTTCCTCAGAAGAAAGTTAACCGATTATTGAAAATCTGCCGTAAGACGAAGGTTATCGAAAAAATTAAGTCACATGAGGATTATTTCATAAATATTACTAGCCATTTTTCACTTACGTCCTGAACTGAGATAAAATATAGTTTATATTGAGAAGAGTGTATCCTATCCAACAATGAAAGAATTTTCCTAATCGGTAGTAGTTTTGGAGCCAGGTGCAAACAAAGAAGCAAAAAAAAAGTTTTCTGTTTATTATATTAATATAGATAGTATAGATTATCCATTAGTGTATACGGCCCGGAGGATCAACGTCCGTTGTTTGGTTTAGGTCAAGAATTTGTTTGTTTGACTTTCCGTTTGTCTCAGCTGACTTGTGAGGGAACCAGTAACTAGTTTGTATTCTAAGGACAGATCGACGTGTTTGTGGGTTATTGACTCAATCGATTTGTGTTTCAATGTAATATAGTTAATCTTGTTCTACAAGGTACCATTTCATAAATTTATTCACAAATTAAAGTGCATTAAAAAGTAGTCATTTTTTGAAGTTTACTTACTACTTGTAGTCCAGTAGACGGTATTAAGCGATCCAGACCAACACATACAGGTACCTACAGTCGCTTTACTGATGATTATTTTAGAGTACCTACATATTTATAAAATTGTACATAAGATAATCTGTCAAAACTCACTAAACACCATTTAGTTCAAAATACGGTATGTATTTTGAACTAAATGGTTTTTAGTGGTATAGTTGGAGTTAAGCACAACTCGTCTCTTTGGATACTATGGTATCCATGGGCGTATGAGCTACTTATTTCTTGGATACCGTGCTATCCACGGACGTTTGAGTGGTTAAAGTCTAGCTTCTAATCAGTGAAATATTTTTTCAAATCGGTTCAGTGGTTTCGGAGGATAAATCCTCTAATAGCATTAGATTAGAATTTGATATTTCAACAGACGCAGACCATACTTCCTTTGTTCTCTGCAAAAGAATGCGATTGGCAGTACTCAAACGATAATTCCCTCGTTTATTTTAAATGCCATGGGCCATTGAACCATTCAAATAAAGGAAAATATACATACAGACATATATCTCCTGAAAACCCATTGTCTCGCATATCGATTCTCAGTCTAGAACTAAGCTAGACCCGTTTGACGTCAGCACAAAGTAATACGAACTCAATCAAACGGAGGTGGTGTAAAGAAAAAGTGGATGGTGCAAACTGGATTGTCACAGTTTCAATTCCATTTGGGCGAGTCGACCGCGACCACTGGGAGACAGGACCGTGTTTTTATGGCAGCGGGTTGGGTCATAAGCGGTAGCGTTTTTATTTGTTAAATCAGATTTTTTCGAAATACTCTTGCAACTTAACCTTTTTTCAACTACTTATGTTAGGATTGAACTCCAGTCTTAATAAATTAATAGTTAAAAAACCGAACACGAAGGGTTCCGTACCAGAGCAAAAATGAGCGTAAAAATCATATTTGTTGTATGGGAGCCCCCCAAAATTTAATTTTATTCTAGTTTTCAGTATTTTTTGTTAAAGCGGCAACAGAAATACATCATCTGTGAAAATTTCAACTCTCTAACTATCACGGTTCATGAGATACAGCCTGGTGACAGACGGACGGACGGACAGAGGAGCGAAAACAATAGGTTCCCGTTTTAATCTTTGGGTACGGAACCCTAAAAAACACTAGAAAAACCAAAAATCCCTCATAAAAGCAAAATAATGGTCAAGTTCATTATAAGGCCTTTCTAAAAAAAAACATAGCTATTATATAATTTTCCATCGTTGAGTTCCAGTACATATCTTCCGGTTCCATTATTATTCCAGTTTGACAGTACCATATTATAAAGATATACTTAGCTGTCAATTTTCATGACGAGTTTCTTGGAGGATGATTGAATTTGTTAATACTTTTCATTGCATAGTTATATACAGGTCGGGCTGCTCTGCGATGTACGGGTGTATCAATCACCAATTTCCAGGCTACGGGCTGCTTTGTGAAAGTCTTCTAAAACCCACAAAGCGATGTCGGTCCTGCGCCTGATCTCTCTCCGGTCGTGTCGGATTGCCGTCTCATCGGGCTAAGAGAATGAAGGAATAGTGAGTGCAGTTGTGTCTGCGCAAATGCTTGTGCACTATAATATGTCCTGCGCAGTTGGCTAATCACCTTACATAAGAACAGTCGCCGCAGCAGATAATCGGCTAGGAGGATATCACAGTTCGACCAAATGAAAGCGTGTTAAAATTACAATTCAGTATCAAGAGGTGCTTGTATGTCGTCTAAAGGGTTTTGCTTACCTTTTAATAACAGTGTTTTGCGGATTCCCCATCAACAATACAGGACCGATCACCTGAAACTTACCCTAATCTTTTATTTATACTGCCAACGAGTTTATTTGAAAACAGGGTATTTTAGCTACCACAATTTACGTTAGTCTGCTCCACGGAGGACAAAAGACTAGACTCTGTTGAAATGTGGAATGAAATACAACTATGACAAGATGTCAGTTTGATGTGAAGGACGGTATATGGGCGGTGTCCAGCCACGCCTGCCGTGACGTAGTCGTGACTTATTTGACCTACCTGAAGGCGCGTGACCTACCTGCTTTAGGGCATCTCCACTAGTCTTTTGTCCTCCGTGGTCTGCTCAAAAAGCAACTGATTTGGATGCAAAAGCTGAATCGAAATAGTTTTTAGCTACAACTGTTGTTATAAATCTACTAATGCGAAAATATAATAAGTTCCTGAAAATATGGTTATTTACGTACAAAGCTGATATTGATATTTTTACTGTCGTTTTTTTCCGCTTTCTCGTATCACAGTGTTTAGACCCTAATATTCTGTGTTAGAGTATTCACAAGTGTAAATCACGGTAAACATTGGGGTCCACATTTTCACGTTGGGATTCAGTCGTTTTTAGTGATTTAACACCTAATTAGCGGTTTTCGGGTAGATGAGCGGTGTAAGTGCGCGTTATTTATAGAACAGTTAAGTTATATGCTAACTTAACTGTAGTTTGTGCCGTCTCGAGGGTTTTAGGATCGTTTATTTCTGTGTTGACTGTTTCATGTTATTGGTATTAATTTATACTTGCGATAAAACTATCAGTGTGTATATCAGTGTGTTTATTTATTATTTCAAGTGATTATGTAAGCATACCATTTTTTTTTTACTTTTTTTTTACTAGAGTTTTTCAAATTGGTCCATTAGTTCCTGAGATAAGAGCGTTCAAGCAAGTAGAGAGACAAATAAACCCTTCACCTTTACAACATAAAATATTATTGACAATCATTAATTCACCAGCACTTTTGGAGGTGATACGTATTTTTTTAACCTAAAACACAACTAAGGATCCGTTCACATAGACCGGCATGGAGAGGAGAGCAAATTCTTAACACGTTGAAAATCGAGTACTCAGTATTTGTAGTAAGGTTTATTTTTGCATGTGCACTGCTTATGTTAATATTTCGCACCAAGCGCCTTCGAGCATTCTTAATGACAGACATAAGCAGTGCACATGCAAAAATAAACCTTACTACAAATACTAAGTACTCGATATTCAAAGTGTTAAGAATTTGCTCTTCTCTCCGAGCCGGTCTGTCTGAACGGACTCTTAGAGGTATTCGTATACTAGAACAAGCTAGTCGATAGAAGCTAGTACGCTAAGTGAGTTGTTTGAGCAATAAACGATGTACGCAGTGCATTACGTTGTCAATGAACGGTAACTCAGTTGTGACGCGATGGGAAGCCGTGTAGCGACAACAGATAAATATAACAAGTTTTCAATAAAAAATAATAGTTTTTAAAACTAATTCACACCTTTAACATTGCATTATTATTACATGATTACATAAATATATATTAAAGACATTTTTATGTTTATTTTAAGTTTGGTACAAATACATTTTTTTACAGTTTAGTTCTATTAACAATAGCAAACTATTCAATAACAAGTTTTTATTTTTCTTTATTGTTTAAACTCGTCCTTATAATTCTAAATGTTCCTAGAAATCATTAAATAATATTTGTTTGCTTAATACGTATAAGTATGCAATATACATTAGGGCTTTAAATCTATACTAATATTATAAAGCTGAAGAGTTTGTTTGTTTGTTTGAACGCGCTAATCTCAGGAACTACTGGTCCGATTTGAAAATTTCTTTCAGTGTTAGATAGCCCATTTATCAAGAAAGGCTATAGGCTACTTTTTATCTCGGTACGGGAAGTAGTTCCCACGGGATGCGGGTGAAACCGCTGGCAGAGCTAGTCGTACAATAAGATCATTAAATATATCTTGTATTGAAATAAAAAATGAAAACATCACATAAATATACATTTAAAGAATAACTAAAAGAAATATTTCGGGTCAGCTCAGTTCTATTTCATATCCTGTCTTGTCTCTAACTGAAATACAGATTAAAAAAATAAATTCGTTTAATACTAACAAAAAATGATAAATATAGTTTTTGATGTCTCCAAATTGATTTTATCCACGTCACTTCCCACACACACATAAACATGGCAAATGACAATGGTTTTTTGTAGTTTTTTTTATTGATTTTATATAGCTCCACAGACAGATTACTCCCTTCAACTTTGCAAAACCCCACAATCTTCACCTCTTAATAATATACATAAACACAAATACATTATTTAATGTAATTATAGATCTAGCTTATTTTAAAATATAATGTACACTGTACAGATTTTGAGGTAAATAAAGTTTACAACAAAAAAAAACAACAAAATTACAGCAATCATACTTGTTAAATACGAAAAAAAAAAACAAATAGCTCTTTTTGTATTTACCTAAATATTGTTTTGGTATCGCTACACCGAGCACTCCTCTCCGCGTCGGCAAGACACAATGAAATTACCGAGACGGCTTTTTAGCTTGCCACACGACATCATTCATAAATTGGCGCATGACCGCTTGTTTTGTACGGTACCCTATTCGAAGTTAGCTTTTAACTTCGACCCTTTTGTTTTGAGTACATGATGTGATTGTGATATTGTTTTTAAGTTTTTATGGGTTTACTAGCTTGAGTCGTGGTGGCCTAGTGGGTAAAGAGCTAACCTCTCGAGTATGAGGGCGTGGGCTCGATTCCAGGTCAGGCAAGTACCAATGCAACTTTTCTAAGTTTGTGTGTACTTTCTAAGTATTTCAAGGACACCAATGGCTGGTAAAAAGGTGAAGGAAAACATCTTGAGAAAACCTGGACTATAAAGTCTGAAATCACCAACCCTCATTGAGCAAGCGTGGTGATTAATGCTCAATCCTTCTCCGTGTGAGAGGAGGCCTGTGCCCAGCAGTGGGACGATAAAAAGGCTGTAACAGTAATAGTAACATGGTTGGGTGGTGATTCAGATTGAAGTTCTCATTATCTCCTGAGCCTTTTCCCAACTATGTAGGGGTCGGCTTCCAGGCTAACGGGATTTGGCTGTGTACCAGTGTTTTACAAGGAGCGGCTGCCTAACTGACCATCTCAACCCAGTTACCCGGACAACCCAATATCCATTTGTTAGGCTGGTGTCAGACTTACTGGCTTCTAACTATCCGTAACGATAGCTGGGACCTACAGTTTAACGTGCCATCCGAAACACAGTCATTGGTGTCTAAGATATACTTAGAAAGTACATACAAAGTTTGAACAGTTACATTGGTACTTGCCTGACCTGGAATCGAACCCGCGCCCTCATACTTGAGAGGTCGGTTCTTTATCCACTAGACCACGACCACTTTTTGACTTGAGATTAAAGTTCTATTAAATTATTCATAGTATCCTATTGATTGTTATGGATACTTCAATCAATTTGTTTACTTAATAAAGATACATTTTTGTAAAAGCCGACGAAGAAAGCTTTTATAAAATCATGTAAACACTCGGAAGTTAGTTTAAAAAGGTTGTATATATATGCAGTGCCGTAACTAGGGCGGTGCCAGCGGTGCCCAGGCACAGGGCGCAGACCCTGGAGGGGCGCAGAAATGACCAGACCAGTATCTAGTTTTGTTTCATGCATGGTAGTTAGTAGGTACATTTTGTTTTATTGCGAATATGGTGTAGACGCGCCCTCTGTACTATCTATATCTATAAGGCATTTTTCAAGCGATCTTGAAACAACAACACTTGTAAAGGTGGTTCTATATTTGTCTGATGTGTCGTGACGTGACGCGTCAGAACGGTATCGGTTTCATATATTTAGTACTAGCTGGTGCCCGCGACTTCGTCTGCGCAGGTTTAGTATTTCGAACAATATGTTCACAAATTGTAGCCTATGTGTTATTCTGATGTATAAGCTATATTATTGTAAAGTTTCATTAAAATCCATTCAGTAGTTTTTGCGTGAAAGAGTAACAAACATCCATCCATCCATCCATACAAACTTTCGCGTTTATAGAGGTAATATTAGTAGGATGGTAACGTTCACACTAGTGCGTAACGTGTTGTGTTATGTGTGGAACATTCAGTAAGTTCAAATTAATAAAGACGTACCTGCGCTCGACGATGGGCCAAGAAAGATTGTCTGGCCTAGCGATTTTGTCGATTGAACGCGACATAGCACTGCTCCTGTCGTATGACAATGTAATCAAGGACTTCGCAATGAGAAAAGCGCGGAAAGTAAATCTTTGAGTAGGTAGCTATCCTTTTCTTGTGATTACGCGGTTTACCTTAGCCTTGGGTCTTTACTATCGAGTACTTTGTGTCATTTCTGTATTTGAGCAAATATTTTTGAATAAACAATTATTATCTTAAAGAAATCTACTAAGTACCTATACCTTCGTAAACAAAAAATAGATAGATTTATTTTTATGCACATTTGTCCACTTTATTGTCAGATCCTGGTTAGAGCATTTTTCAAGGGCGCAGTTTTGAAAGCTCGCACCGGGCGCATAAAAGGCTAGTTACGGCACTGTATATATGTAAGCTTATTTTAACTTTTTAATGTAAATATTTATTTGTAAATAACATGTATAGTATTTATGTCGCAGGGATATGATAAAAACGGGGACTTGATCAATTCCCTAAGGGATTTCATCAAATCACGGAGGATGTTAAAATAACAACACGATTTTATCTTTTCCCTAAACAAATCTAGTGAATTGAACAAATCCCTAAATTGGTTCAGTGAAATGACAAAGTCAAATCCCATAGGGAATTGATCAAATCCCCGTTTTTATCATATCCCTGCGACATTTATATAAACAAACTTGTACTAATCTAGCATGAATGATTTTATTTTTAATTTATCACTCAAATGTTGAAAGGAAGAAGGAGAAGCTGTCATTGTAAATAATAATCCATTTTAAGAATAATTATTTAATAACATTTTCTACATTCATCCTCCGAGCCTTTTTCCCAACCATGTTGGGGTCGGCTTCCAGTCTAACCGGATTCAGCTGAGTACCAGTGCTTTACAAGAAGCGACTGCCTATCTGACCTCCTCAACCCAGTTACCCGGGCAACCCGATACCCCTTGGTTAGACTGGTGTCAGACTTACTGGCTTCTGACTACCCGTAACGACTGCCAAGGATGTTCAATGACAGACAGAATAACATTTTCTACATTACATTTAAAAAATCTTGCATATCTCCGTACTTAGGAAAAAGATCATCATATATTCAAAGCTTGAACATCAAAGAACTTTAAAAACATGTTAAAGTGCTGTAACGCTAACTTGCTGGAGACAAGTGGCGTCGGCGCCGGAAGTTCACCGCAACAATATGGCCGCCGGCCACTTCCGCCCGCGGAGTTTCCGCTACGAGCGACATTAATAACTTTTCAAAATGCGTAACGTTGTTTAAAAATATATGTTAGCATTCAAGGTTCGAGTTTTAATGTCTTGTTTTGTTGCTTTTAAGTTAATAAAAAGTTACGGGATTAGGTTATGGTTTTGAATTCAGTTAAGGTTAATACGATGTTGTTATAGAGATATATAGTCTGAAATCACCAACCCGCATTGAGCAAGCGTGGTGATTAATGCTCAATCCTTCTCCACGTGAGAGGAGGCCTGTGCCCAGCAGTGGGACGATACAAAGGCTGTAACAGTAACAGTATAGAGATTGAAGTATGGAGCTGTATTTTTATCGTGAATAATGTTTTTGTTGTGTATTAGAATTTGTTATTCATCTCTTGCGACTTTTTTAGGGTCAAAATTGTTGATATCAAATGTTATTTTATTTTTATTTTTTTTCAGATACCTACTACTGCCAAATTTGAAGCAAAATCGTACTATAAAGATTTCAATTACCAAATATTGAGTAGACAGTCGTTTCTTTGATTCATATATTCAGCATTTCATTCCTCAAAAGAAAACCACAAAAACTGACAATACAACCTAATAAATAATAACCGTAGCAACATTACTACGATAACGCGTAGCGCTACGTCGTAGCCGTAGCGCTACGGCGTAGTCGGGGGCCAGTTCCGGAGGAAGGGGGGTCAGACAGCGGACGCATCCGTCGTGCAGACATATGTATCGGTGGCGTTTCCTCCCTGAATGTTTCATGGCTAATCTACTGCCTGATATAGTCGTATGAAGACGGAGTTTATGTATATTTGCTTGTTTGCACTTGGCTAATCCGGACTGCCGAACCTGAGGTCCCGGGTTCGATTCCCGGTTCGGTCGACATTTGTGTGCTGAGCATGCTTGTTGGCCGTGGTCTGGGTGTTACAATATGTATTTATAAATATGTAGCTAAATGTAATTTATCAGTTGTGTTAGCACCCATAACACAAGTTAATTAATAACTTAGCATGGGGCTAACCGACCGTGTGTGAAAAGGTGTCCTGACATTATAATCTGTACATCGGGCGTTTTGTACCTAATCGCATTAAATTAAATACGTTTATAAACTGGTTAAAATATATATGTCGATTAGAACAAAGAAAAAAAATAATAAGTAAAAATAAAATAGAAAATATATTTTTTCAAACAAAGTAAATGTAATAAAAATGTGCGAAAATTAGAACACCTTATAAGAGTTATACCAAGTTGTGGTGGCCTAGTGGGTAAAGGATCAGCCTCTAAAGTATGAGGGCGCGGGTTCGATCCCAGGTCAGGCATGTACCAATGCAACTTTTCTAAGTTTGTATGTACTTTCTAAGTATATCTTAGACACCATTGACTGTGTTTCGGATGGCACGTTAAACTGTAGGTCCCGGCTGTCAGTCGCTACGGGTAGTCAGAAGCCAGTAAGTCTGACACCAGTCTAACCAAGGGGTATCGGGTTGCCCGGGTAACTGGGTTGAGGAGGTCAGATAGGCGGTCGCTTCTTGTAAAGCACTGGTACTCAGCTGAATCCGGTTAGACTGGAAGCAAGCATACGCAACGATCATTCTCAAATTTCATTCATAAAATTGGGTTAACTTTGAAATAATATTATATTACAAGAACAAAAAAATCAGCACATATCAGCTATTTCCTTTATGCCGTAAATCCAATTGATTAATTACCTATTTTATGTCAACCTCCTTGAATTTGGTACGAGTGCAAATCAACAACTTGTATATACAAAAGCGTGTTACTCACACTACTTACAACTCTAGCTGAAAATTTGAGAGGAGATAGCCTAGTCTTGGCATAATGGTATAGAACACAGAATGACATTTTGTCACCAGCACGATGGAAAGCAGTTATCTCGGGACGAGGGTGAAACTGCGGGCGGAAGCTAGTTGGAAATAAATAAAACATATAATTCTGATAAACATTTTATTATTTAACTCATAATGACAACACAGGCGACTAAACTACTACATTTAATTCCATAGGTACATTACAGTCACTTACAGTAATCGTATAGTAATTTATATATTTTTACCAAAAACGTTAACAAAAACACACCTTTTGTTTTAGCCTAATTTTAGCTTTTTTACCGGAGTTTTGATATAAATAGCTTTTTTTTCTTTTTAATTCTAATTTGCCAATGTCTACATATGTCTACGGCCTAATTTTATATGTATACCAATCTAGTATTAAGCATTTTTTGTTTATGTATTATTTTATATGTAAAGCAAATATACATATATATAAAGGAAAGCCTGCTAAGCAAAATTTATATTTTTGTAATTCATTTGAAACTATGTTTTTACAACTCGACTTTCTACCAAATAATATAATTTTTATATTTTGTTTGTTTACTTTATGTGGCATAACCTACATATTATATTAGAAGCCTTACAGTCATATTTTTGCCATAAATACACTTAATAGTGTGGACGAATTATGATACTTCACTTTAATATATAATTGAAATCATTTTTTTTATATTATATACATTCCTATATACATTTATAAGTCTACATAACAGCTATATACTTTACATAGTACAAGGTAAAAGGGATATATAAGATTCAAAGCTTGGTTTTATGTATATTGCTTAAAGATTATACCGTTTGTTTGTTTGGAAATATTGTCTACACAATTGACGATTTATAATTATTTTTTATAAGGTTTCTAATTACATTTTATTTTTTTAATGAATTAATTCGTTTTCATACATGCTTTTGTTTTGCCATATTTGACGTGATAGGCAATCAATGTATGTAGACGAAGTTGTGTCATAATTTTCTTTATACAGGGTGACTGGTAATTAGTGACCGATACTTTTAAACACGTGACTCTACTCATGAGAAACCAAATTTCACAACAGAATTTTTTTCTACTCATTAGTTTTATCAGAATAGCAAAACCGCTGTCTGAAACTGGAACCTTTGCGCCTTTTCTCAATGAGAAAAAAACTAGTGATCATAAGTAGAATCACGTATTCAAGCATCGGGAACTAATTACCAACCACCGTGTATAGCAAGAATTTTATTTTTTACTATGCCTTTTGGTTACAATATATTATATAGTAAATTCTAATTGATAAAAGTCCGTTCGATTAGTACAGTTAGGTAATATACGTGTTATATCATTTAAGCAGACAAGGCGTCACGGCTGCCTCGCCAAAAGTCTCTGCCTCGTTTTGAGGCGTAATTGCACGGAGTTTCTTATAGCGAGGCTTATCTAAAATTATTAAAAAATTCAACTATAAAATCCTCAAATGAATAGTCAGCTGTGCTTAATATAGGCGACGTATTTTTTAATTATTTACATAAGCAATGATTGACAATAATAATATAGTCTACACGACGATTACAATAGTCTACTGTACGATTACGTTACCTGTGGAACTTTGTAAGTATTTTTTTCATAGACTACATACTAAAGTTTATATACTTTCTTATATTTACAATCGAATAAAATAGTTTTTTGGTATGGTATTTGAAGTTATACAATTCTTAATTAAGTATTAAATTTTTCTTATAATCATACCTACATAATTGAAATTACATAGAAACTTACGAAACCAAAAATGTTTTTTAGATAAACAATAACCAAATTATCAGAATGTTTATAGTTCAACTCATATAATGAAGTTTACGATTTTAGTAAATATTCATATCTAGGTAATTAATGAACAAAAGGACATATACATAGTTTAATTATGAGCGAGAGCGAGGTCATCAACGCTTCTGTACCGCAAGTTGTGTTCCTTGGGCCATTGGGTTGCTGTGAAATATTATAAGAATTAATAAAGAATCTTATAAAGGACAAAGTCTTAAAAAGATTTCCTATGGTGAGTACAGACTATGTAACATGTGTTTTATAACACGTCCACATTATGTAACCTTGTAATTCAATATTGCAACATAAAACAATACTGTACACATTAGAATAACATTGCAATATAACAATGTTATATAACCATTGTCGTTTATCGTTCATCAGTGCTATCCACAATGTCGACAATAAATAGTTATAAAACATGTTATTATAACATGTTTTATAACATTCAGTGTCCACATTATCTGAAACATGTTATATAGCAATGTCGTATAACATGTTATGTTACATAGTCTGTACCCACCTTTAAATAATTTTTCAACATCAAGTCACCAATGCTGCGGGATTGTTTGACAGAGTTACCGCGGCCGTGGTACATAATGGGTTCCAGAAGGAACATGGTGTGTTTTAGTCAGTAAGAGTCTGACACTGCCTCACGCTGCAATCACAGCGGGATGTCATGATTACCAGAAAGGTGTCAAGTATTAATAAACGAGCCTTTCGGCAAGAACTCGACGTAAGTTACAACAAAATCATTGTCAATGTGACCCTCTGGAACTGTGAAATAATCTAACTTGTAAGTTTTTGTTCCTCAGTACAGTTATTTTTTCTTTAGAGGAATATTTTTAAGTAACACTTTACTTGCACTTGACACTTGTAACAATATGTTTTTCAGTATAATTTAATTGATGGTAATAATTTCTGTGAGTTTTTTTATTTTTTAAATAACGTTACCTGGTAGTAGTTGAATTCGTTTCTTCATTTGTAGGAGGTTCAATTGAAGTCATTTTCAATGTTGGGTCAGACGCAGACACAGATATGAGATCATCTGACGAATCTACGGCTAAATAAATAAAAGTAAAGAAAACAATAAATTAAAAAAAAAAACATGCAGCATTACACAATAAATACGTACAACAAATTTAAAAAAATCAACGTTACCAACATAATTTCGTAATAAAAGCATTATTTCTGATATTTACAGTTACAAGATATCAATGAATAAAGACTAAAAGAATATTATATTTTTCATTCCAGTTTCCACTTTGGACATCGACAGTAGCAGTGACAGGTTTCATAAAACTACTTATTTCAGCTATACTCCATTTAAAATAACATTAGAAATTTAAGTAAACCTTTTTTACTATTTGTTCAACCGATTTTGACTTCTATTGCGTTAGTAGTATGATTAATGGCGGCTGCAGTAAATACTTGGTATTGTAACCACTATTTTGCTTTCAATTCCGTTCTTTTGTCTACGGAATAGAAGTCAAAATCGGTTGAACAAACAGTAAAAAAGGTTTACTTAAATTTCTAATGTTATTTTAAATGGAGTATAGTTATATAACCATACTCTATTTGAGTATTCACTGAAATAGATAAACAATATTTTTCAATGAGGGTTTTCGATACTTTTTCTGCCGCCAGGCGGCGCTTCGTATGCGTCAGGTCCAAACAGCTGTCAAATAGTATGGAATTGTAGGTGCCGAACTTATTGTTTATTGAAATTCTGTTATATTGGAAGTGTTATTGATTTTATTATAGACTACGGTCAGAATAAGGTTTCCGAACTAAAAATTGAGCTAAGAGAGAGGGTGCAAAAGTCACTGGTACTAAGGAAAAGCTTGTTGAAAAATTTGTTAACACAATATGATTTCGTTTTTTTTATTTACTCAACCGCAATAGTAAAACAATAATGCAGTGCTTTAATTATAAAATAAAAAAAACACTAAAATCGTTCACTATTCATAGTAAAGATAAGCACTTTGACAGTTACCTGGACCTGACGACTCGGTGCTGCCACCTCGTGGACGCCATTTTAGAAAACCCTCATTAAAGACCAATGTAATAAAAAGAATTAGTTAATATTTTTACCCATCGTTTAAAATTTGTTTTGTACGTATTTGTGAAAAATTTCCATTCAAGATTTTACCTTTTGATAAGTGCCTACTCAAATTGAGTACTTATAGCTAAAATGCATCGAACAAGAAGCTTGCTACCATACTTTCACATAAATATCTACAAGCTAACATCAGTCAATACCTATTTCTGTGACATTTCTTTTGTCTAGCGTGCCTTTTACATGCAACACTCTTTTTGGATCGCCTTCTGCGGTGATAACGTGCTGAAATATTTGTACAAAGTGATTTTTCAAAAATGTTCAAGCACTCTTTGCTTGCATTCAGTTAAAAATGTATATTTCGTATTAAATAACTTTCCCAAATTAATAACAATAAGCATGCCTCAATGTGAGGAATAAAACTACACATGTCGAGGGGCCAATTCTCAACCGAAGAATATGTTTGACGTTTTGACAGCTTTTCTACAGAAAGAAAATATGTCAAACCGCTGTATAAGCTCCGATAGAAGTTAACTGATGATTGAAAATCGTTTAATACGAAACATAGAATCACTTCGTGCCTCGTTCACATTTACCATGCTTCATTCAGACACGATGCATTTATTTAAAAAGATGAATAGTAATAATTCATGTTTTTAAAAAAAATACCTGTATAGTGCATATTCCGGTACATGTCTGGACAGTTGTTTGAACCCTGAAACAAAAACATTTAAATAAATGAACGAGAAATATTAATTTGTTTTGTTACAAACTAGAGAACAGTATCGCAGCTAAACAAGTTTACATCTTTTTTTGAATGACTGTGTTTTAAGAAAAAACATAATAGAGTTTTTACAAAATTAATTATATACATGTTTCTGATTACGTGGGAAATTTGGCTCTGCAACTTTCCATCCCCGGTCGAAGATCGAGAGGGCGCCCCAAGACCAGATGGCGGGACGTAGTGTCGAAAGACTTGAAAGAGTGCCAGGTGTCCGAGAGCGACGTCACGGATAGAGCGAAGTGGAGAAGAAAAATAAGGAAAGCTGACCCCACCACCATGTGGGATGCATAGCAGGAAAGAGAGAGAATTATATACACGTTTTTACGAGTTCTTCTTTTGATTTAGATTTTACGTTCTTTTCATATCACGTATCTTTTTATATTTTTTTTTTAGTTTATGAACAGTTTTAAGTTTCCTAAAGCGTAGGTTTCGATGCTTTTGCAAGTAATGTGTAATGTGTCAATAATTCCTATATATATGCCTAATAAAAGGTGCTTATAGTGATAAGGTCCAAAAAAGTTAAGGCTTCAGTTTACCTTCACAAAGCCCATGTAAACCATGTTTTCAAGATTACTTATATGACGTTAAAAGTCTATTTTATCTTAAATTTGTTCTGACTGAATAATTTAAATAGCCTTAGGTATGTAGAAAAAGATGTTTTCCAAATTAAAGTTTCCTTTTTTTCTTGTACAGTCTTGTAGCTATTTTATTTTTGCAAAAAAAAATGAAAAAGCCTTTTTATTTATAATGTAGAAAATCTGTTTTTTCTAATTTAAAGTTTCCCGTTTTTCTTGTACTGTGTACTTAGCTACTTGATTAAATATATATTAATGGTGCCCAAACGTAAATTATTTCTCTGTGAAGTCGGACAAGCGTCGTGTAAGTCCGGGATTTGTTCAAGATTTATTACTGGCCATGCAATTTGGTTCTGTTTAAGTCTGTAGTCTAGCAAGTCCTATTAAACTTAAATTATATTGTCTTATTCGTCAAGTAAGCACAATTGTGTGTCTTTTTGTATGAAAAGAGTGTCAACTACTACTAGTGTCAATGGTTTTTTGCTAACCATAATTTAGTATGAAATGATTTGATAAATGAAAACAAAAACATCAACTTTATGTAAATAAATTAGTCAGTTACTTATTCTAGATATGAAAAATAACTCCTGTTTCTATTGATTCTATTAGGTAAATGAATATAAATTTTGCTTGGAGCTAGAGAGATGCGTCCAAGCTAGTCTAGAACATGGAAAACGAGATATTTTTATGTCATGGACTTCCGCAAAGTACCGCCTGATTCCACATTTTTCAAAGATATTCCCTATCTGACTGGGGTCATTCAAGCAATTTAGAAATACAATAATACGTTTAAATAAAAATACATTGAATAAAATCATTATCATCCCGTAATGTAGCACAACGCTAGTGTAATACACCGAAAATAATCACCACCCAACTAGGAATCCCGGTATTCGCATCACTAAACACGGGAACATTACTCACTGAGCCACGAAGTCTTATCTGCGAACTAAGTATCAACCACAGAGTATGAATATTAATATAGCGACATTTCAAGAAAACTTACATGAAACGACCAACTTTTGTGTATAAATATTTTGGACACCAATAATTGAGTAAACATGAAGGAAAAATCTTACCGTGAACAGGCGTAGTGAACAAAGGTCATTCCTTCTTTATAAGAGAAATGGCCCGTAAACTGATGAAAAGGTATAGTTTTGTAATTTGGTAATAAAGAGACATCCCCAGTCTATTAAGGCGACTTCAAGTCGTAACCACTAACAACTTGCAGCAGAATACAAGCCCTTAACATGAGGCTACTGCCATCTGGACCTTTCAACTATTTTGACTTGAGTAACCAAATATCCTTTGGTAACACTGGTTGTCAGACTTTCTGGCTATCGTTCTTTTTCTGGCTGGCCAAATAATTCATATTTTAGCAGTATTGCTAAAGCTCGTCACAAAGATATCTTGGTGGCCTAGTGGGTAAAGGACCAACCTCTCAGGTATGAGGGCGCGGGTTCGATCCCAGGCAAGTACCAATGCAACTTTTCTAAGTTTGTATGTACTTTCTAAGTATATCTCAGACACCATTGACTGTATTTCGGATGGCACGTTAACTGTGTCCCTGATATCATTGAACATCCTTGGCAGTCGTTACGGGTAGTCAGAAGCCAGAAAGTCTGACACCAGTCGAACCAAGGGGTATCGGGTTGCCCGGATAACTGGGTTGAGGACGTCAGAGAGGCAGTCGCTCCTTGTAAAGCACTGGTACTCAGCTGAATCCGGTTAGACTAGAGGCCTACCCCAACATGGTTGGGAAAAAAGGTTCGGAGGATAATGCTAAGGCTTGTCACATTCGTACTCATAACCGTTAGTTTTGTGATACAACGTACAAGTTCAAACCCTGTTTATATCACGGTTATTTGCTAACTTTGTGATAACCGCCTTTTTATCGCACCTACGGCCCTTTGTGAAAATATCGCAATTCGCAAATATTTTAGTGTTACACCGTTATAAGGTACCTTGTATTGTCTTTATCTCTAGTGTAAGGACCTACATATGTGTATAAATTATTTTCATGTGTTACTGTTATCTTCTTCTTTTTACTGTTATTTTCTTCTGTTCTTCAAAAGGCCATACATATTTCATACAACCAAAATATTTAGCGGTATCACCCGCATCCCGTGGGAACTACTTCCTTTACCAAGTAGTCTATAGCCTTCCTCGACAAATGGGCTATCTAACACTGAAAGAAATTTTCAAATCGGACTAGTAGTTCCTGAGATTAGCGCGTCCAAACAAACAAACAAACAAACTCTGCAGCTTTATAATATTAGTATAGAAACGTATATAAATATTCCTACGTATTTATACAAAATCAAGAATCATTTACTCAAAGGTTGCAAAACAGCACTTTTTAAACGAATTTTTAAAGAATTTGCAAAAGACTGCTCCCAAAACGCCCGCCCTTCACCACTTCCTATGTTTTTGCTGGGAAGAAGTGGCGCAATAAACTTCAAGCAAAAATATTGTCACTTGTAATGGTAAAAAAAGATACAGTCTCCTTCCACTCAAAAAACAATTAAAATTTTACATTAAAAACCGAGCGTACGCGCACAAAACATTCCGAGCTAAAAAATTAGTTTTTTTTTTTTACTTTTTTCTTATTTTTATTCTAGTTTGTAGATTTTTAGTTTGTTAATATTTAGTTAAATAAATAGTTTTCAATTAAATTGTAAATATTACAAACTACTAATTGCAATTAAAAAATATATACATACTAGCTGACCCAACAAACTTCGTATCGTTTAAACCTTCCCTGGACCTCTACAAACATTTTAAAATCAAAATAAGCCAAATCGGTTCAGCCATTCTCGAGTTTTAATGAGACTAACGAACAGCAATTCATTTTTATAAATAAGATATTATAGCGGTATTTCAAGTCATTTTTATACCGGTAGTTGTCGATTGTTTTCCCGTATCATGCATTGTCGCTCGAAAAATCCGTCAGTGTGAAAGAGCTATATAGGTATGAATTTTATTCAGTGCGCAAACTTTGTCACCATATAGTTAAATAAAATAAGTTTTATAGATACGTATATATTTATTTTGTTGTGTTTTAGTACAAAAAAGAATAGCTATTGATAGTAAAAGATGTTTATTTTGTAACCGATTGTACGGTCACAGAAACCGGTTTACGGACGCGAGCGCTGCCTGGCGGTTGGTATCCATATTTTGCTGATTTTAGGGCGGATATTTTTTTTTTACTGATGATGCAGATATGTTCTTCTTGATTCTGGACCGCCCGTTTTTTTTTGCACTGCTTACAATTCATTCCTGTATAGGTTTAAATACTGAATATTTACCTGAAGTCCTTGCTTATTGAAGTTAATGTTGGTTCTAACAGTGCGATGGTGTAGGGGCTGCACTGGGCGCGCGTTGTTGCCCAGCGGGGCCTTAGGGGTCAGCTGGGACCCCTGCATCAGCTGACGTAGAGCGTACATCTAGAGAAAATGTAATAAGGTTACAATGGTATACGGAAGATACTGTCAGACTTTTACTGAGCAAAATATACCTCTGTTCTTTCTAGACTACACTAGTGCTCGATCCAATAATCCGGAGTACATAATTCTTTTTGATAGTAGTTGAAATATTCAAGGACACATCTAAGAGACAAAAACTTACCTCCTGCTTAGAAATATAAATGGGTTTGTTGAAGATGATCCACACGGCCGTCTCCCAGCAGCCAGGATGAGTAGTGGACCCTTCGTAAGTGAGGTACTGCTGTGTGTTCGGCAGTAACGAACTTAGAGGTAAATGTTTTATGGGGAATGAGGCACCTGCAAGGAAATTTGTGGTTTAATACGTATTTTAAGGTTATAAATTACCGGGAATGTTCATCATCTTCCGAGCCTTTTCCCAACTTTGTTGTGGTCGGCTTCCAGTCTAACCAGATTCAGCTGAGTACCAGTGTTTTACAGGGAGCGACTGCCCTACCTGACCTAGTCAACCCCGGGCAACCCAATACCCTTTGGTAAGACTGGTTGTCGGACTTTTGACTACCCGTAACGACTACCGAAGATGTTCAATGACAGCCGAGACCTACAGTTTAACGTGCCATCCGAAACACAGTTGGTGTCCAAGATATACTAAGAAAGTACATACAAACTTATGTAAGTTGCATTGATACTTGCTTACTTGTTGCATTATTTTTATAATTCCAATCAAGTTGCAGTGTACTACCTCTATATATGTGTCTTGATGGGCCTTTAAAATACGTATCGGTTCGATTTCAAAGCAGACAAGTATCAATGTAATTTTTCCGAGGTACTTTACTAGTGAATCTTGGACAGCAATTTCACAACTGGTCGTGGTTTGGTAAATACATATCGTACTGTGGATAAAAAGATAAAAAAAAAATGAGTTTTTGCGCCTAACGAAAATAGATTAGCAAGTTAGCATACATAAGTTAATATGACAGGTAGACTTTAAATAGCGCCTAACTCAAAAGTACTGTTTTTTATTGAACTGTCAACTTGCTAATCTATTTTTGTTAGGCGCAAAAACTCATTTTTTTTATATCTTTTTATCCACGGAATCGATGTGATCTAAAATTTAATTCTGGAGGGTAGCAATTAGGTAGCAACTCTGGCTGAAAAAAAAACCCAATACTTTTGCGCCGTTTTTTCACACTGGGAAAAGTGACAGCCATCCTGATATCAGAATGGCTGTCACCTTAGGATGCTGAATATCTTCAAAACCACGAGGGTAGCAATTGGTAGCAACTAATGGTAGCTGGTAACAATTAGGAGCCATCCTGATACCAGAATGGCTGTCACCTTTGGATGCTGAATATCTTCAAAACCACAAGGGTAGCAATTGGTAGCAACTAATGGTAGCTGGTAACAATTAGGTAGCAACTCTCTATATGTTTTTCGAGAGGATCGGTGATTTGTGACGGCGGTCCTGATGCAGACTGGTTATCACCCTAGTTACATTGTATGTTACCTACCAATTATTATTTTTCTGATGGTATAGGAAAGGATGAATAGATTTACCTACTGCAACTTAAAATAATTTTATTCATCATTAAAATCATCAAAAAAAATCACTTATGAGTTGATGATCAAACAAACTACTCACTAAAAATTTTTTTTAATCCTGCTGACATATTTTGGCTTACTTAATAGTGAACTTTTGCAAGACAATAGATAAGTCATTAGACCAAAGAATTCACATTAAAAATAATGATTGGATATTTATTCCCCGATAATGTGTTAACATCGTACTTTGATTGCCAGTTGCCGAGCGAGGCGTTAAAATTATGGTAATTATGCTTTTGACTAGCTACTGGTGGAATTCATAGCAAGGGTTTACGGGACGCTAATTATAATTCTGATAGACAGCTGGTATTTACGAATATCTCTAAATAATAGGAATTTAGTCTGGCGCCCAACTGTTTAGATTGTGAAAGGAGTCCACAATGTTTGGGAAAGTTTTAAGACTTTTTCATAGGGAATATGGTTTTAAAACCCCGTAGGAACCAAAATTTATATTTATTGTAGGTCAAAGTCGTGGTGGCCTAGTGGGCAAAGAACCAGCCTCTCGAGTATGAGGGCGCGGGTTCGATTCCAGGTCAGGCAAGTACCAATGCAACTTTTCTAAAGTTTGTATGTACTTTCTAAGTCTATATTAGACACTAATGACTGTGTTTCGGATGGCACGTTAAACTGTAGGTCCCGGCTGTCATTGAACAGCCTTGGCAGTCGTTACGGGTAGTCAGAAGCCAGTAAGTCTGACACCAGTCTAACCAAGGGGTATTGGGTCGCCCGGGTAACTGGGTTGAGGAGGTCAGGCAGGGCAGTCGCTTCTTGTAAAGCACTGGTACTCAGCTACATCCGGTTAGACTGGAAGCCGACCCCAAGGTCGGCATAGTTGGGAAAAAGGCTCGGAGGATGATGTAGGTATAGTTTGCGAAAATGGCTTTGCGATTCTGAAATGAGCCTTATAATCCTTGGTCATTTGTTTTTAAAATGCAAACACAATATCAGTACTTCTTGTCATTTTAGGAAATGGAAAAGTTTTTTTTCTCATTTATTTGATACCATATCATATCGTTTATTGCATTCCATAATGTTCATTATGTGGAAAATATAGAATGATAGTCACAATTACGGACCCTGATGGGCACAGCAAAATAATTAGAAGAGAGGAAGGCGTTTAATGTAAGATAGTAGTAGTTTATTATTTACTTAGTTAATAGTTTTATTTTGTAGTGTATAAAGTATTAAGAATTTAGTTTATGCATAAGTATATATTATAAAATATATTATGCAACTAGCTTCTGCCAGCGGTTTCACCCGCATCCCGTGGGAACTACTTCCCGTACCGGGATAAAAAGTAGCCTATAACCTTCCTCGATAAATGGGCTATCTAACACTGAAAGAAATTTTCAAATCGGACCAGTAGTTCCTGAGATTAGCGCGTTCAAACAAACAAACAAACAAATTCTTCAGCTTTATAATATTAGAATAGATATTCATTTTAAATGATTTTATTTACATTATTGATACACTCACCTCTGTAAGTAACTTTGTTGAACGCACTAGTAATCAACCTAAAGTCCGCGTTGAATGGCTCGCCGACCTGAAAAACAAATGCATTAAGTAATAACTACTTATGTACTCAGTTACTTTTATTTTTTGTTTCATGGTAAACACAGACTTGTGAGCATCGACCGCAGTGAACGAATCGATTTCTGTCAAACGTCATATCAGTAATTCTGAAAAAACTCTGAAATTCGATTTTTACATCCATTAGACACCGACTTCTAGGCCCATGCACCTAAAATTAGTTTTTTTTTTGCTTTTTAGTATTTTTGGAAGTCAATTCTATTTTATTTTTTTTGTAAAAAGTTTTTACGTAAAAGTGTTAAAATTAATAAAAATATATGATTTACTTTCATTTATTTATCATATATGCCTATGGATATGGTATATGTATATTTACTTTCTATTCTTACCTGCACCATGAGTGAGATGCCAACAATACCCTGAGATTTGTGCTGAGCCTCTGACATATTGTGGTACAACTCCTTATTGAAACCGTACAGCTGAATCTGTGAACAATTTATTTTTCAGTCTCAAATATTAACACCAAGCTTCCAATCTTCAAACAAGAGATATTTACCTTAATATAGAACTGTTGTTTAATGGTCTAATGCCCATTTTCACCAACAAATACCTAAATTTAGGGATCCCCTAAGAGCATTTAGGGAACACTTAGTACGAATTTTGTTTGCCCCAAAGTGTAAGTGTCCCTTATAACCTTATGCCCGTTTTCACCAACAATCTCTTACCTAAGTGTCACTTAGAATAAGGGCTTTCCCAATATTTTAAGGTTATTTGTTGATGAAAATGGGCATTAATTATTGGGGGAGCCCTTATTCTGAGTGACACTTAGTTAGGGAAACGTTAAGAAATTGTTGGTGAAAACGGGCATAAGTCTAATGTAACTGAGGATACTCATACGATACTTAGGTCCAACCTAACATACATAATCAAAAATTGAACGTGAAAATTCGTAGTAAACGAAGAGATTTGCAGTCAGAAAACATACGTTTAAGTTATCAATGAAAATGGGCCTTAGTGCAATTGTTAGTAAATAGGTATAGCCAATTTTTTTACGTAGTGGATTACATTAAAAAAAAAAAAAAAAAAACATTTAAAAATATAAAAATAGTGCCCCAATTGCGTCGGGAATATTACCTACTGTCTTTCTTTGTCAGCACTGTCAGGGAAAATCAAAACATTTAACTTCCCTCAGATTTTAATGAGACAGTACTCCAAAATATAGCTATTAACGATCTCCTATTATCGGTACCGGACCACAATAAAGTTGAAACAGTTATAATGGCTAAATCAAAAAGTCATTAAGATTGGACCGCAAACCACAGTGCGCCAAGTTCCAAATAATCGACGCTTGTCGGAATTTTCGACACTATTCTGTATAAACATTTTCGGAAATTAATAGACTTGGTTGAATATCCAATTAGCATAATTGGAGAGTTTTTTCGATATTATTGATAGACCTACAATATTAAGTTGTGGTGGCCTATTGGTTAAAGCACCAGCACCGGTTTAAATACGAGTGTGCGTTCGACTCCATGTCAGGTAAATATCAATGAATCTTTTCTCCGTTAATATATTATACTTTCTATTGTGGACAATTTAAATAGATATTGTACAAAAAAACTCTATACGACATATTTACACTAAAAATTTAAACTATTACTACATTTACACACTAAATTATTCCCCACAAACAAGAATAAAAAATAAAGAAAATAAAAACAAAAACCAACTGAGGGTTAGGCGTCGAAGTACTCCTCCGCAACGCTGTCCCCCGGAAACGTGCCCAGAAGACTATTTATATTTATGTTGCACATCAATTACTTAGTAAAGGTGAAAGAAAACATCATGAGGTATCCTGGACTTTAAAGTCTTAAAGCGCCAAACCATCTTGAGCAGGCGTATAGTTATCGGCACGGATCTTGAGCTCTGACCTACATATGCGCAGAAGTGATTTATTAGCAAAGAACCAATCCCGAGTGACGGCTATGACGCGATGCACTGCGAGCCAATCACCGCTTCCGCGCCTCACTTCATACCACAAAAGGGACCAATAAATTACTTCTGCGCAGGTGAAGGTCAGATCTCAAGTTTCGTGCCGATAACTATACTGGTATGAGAAGAGGCCTGTGCCTGGGCAGGAAAAAGGAAGGCTGATGATGATGACCTATAAAAGCTTAACATACATCTGATTCATTAGTTTAGTGGTGCTCGATAGCTTGGCCATGTGGCTTTACCATGTCGTTATTCTAGATTTTTTTCAAAAGCAAAACATCAAAATTGCTAAACTTTGAAGTAACAATTAATATTAGTTAACAAATTAACACCTTCGATGCCACTGTTATCGAGCCATCATTATTAGGCCCCCGGGTCCATAATACCGAACTTTGACCAAACTTTGTACGAATAGCGTCATTAAAACGATTCCCTGGTATTTGAGTACCATTGTAACATGTTTCAACTTTCTGCACTGAAAATTTGTTTCCAGAAACTCTTAGTTTGGTCTATGAAATTTCATCTATACTAATATTATAAAGCTAAAGAGTTTGTTTGTTTGTTTGTTTGTTTGAACGCGCTAATCTCAGGAACTACTGGTCCGATTTGAAAAATTCTTTCAGTGTTAGATAGCCCATTTATCGAGGAAGGCTATAGGCTACTTTTTATCCGGGTCCGTGCCGAGGTTCCCACGGGATGCGGGTGAAACCGCTGGCAGAAGCTAGTACTTTATAATACTTTTTGGTATCTACAGTAATGTTATAAAGCTGAAGAGTTAGTATGTTTGCTTGAACGCGGTAATCACAGGAACTGCTGGTACAATTCGAAAAAATGTTTCAAAGTTCGATAGCTCATTTATTGAGGAAAGCCACTTTTTATTAATACGAGACACGGTTGAAACTACTCGTGGTAATTCGCTCACCCGGACGAAAAGCAGCTTATACTTCCGCGACAAATAATGAGCTAGCTATCACTAAAAAAAACCTTTTTCTAATCGGCCCTGTGGTTCGATAGATAAACACGTTCAAGCAATGAACCAACTCTTAAGCTTTATAATAAGAAGTATATGTATTACATCCTATATACGGGTTCTGGGAATAGATAATGGATGCCAATAAGTTGGAACCAACAAGGTTCAAAGTATATAAAAAGAATAGTAAATTGTTTACCACAATCCCATAATTTACGGAGCACCGCTTTTACTAAGAACGCTAATATATCGAACTAAAAATATCGTTTTCCTTTTGCGCAAAAATATCTTGCTTCCAAAACCGCAGTCATTTAAAAACCCTAAAATGATACAGTGCGTTATTTATGTCGAAATATTTCGAGTTTATAGCTTTAAAACGATCGTTTCGGAGTTAAAGACCGAAGTTCGGTCGTTTTGACACTCGGAGCTAATAATGAGCGTTCGATAACAGAAGCGTTTTAGTGTTGACTTGTGAATTTATTTTGGTACTTACTTGTGACGTCATAATGTCGCTTTTTTACAATAATTAATATTTCCTTTGGAATGTCTCTTGAAGTCTTCTTATAAGAAGTTGTAAGGTTGGTTACAAGTTTAAACATTTTTATGTTATGGGATTATATAAATCAAAATGTCTTTATCGATATTAAAGGTTAAGTTTTTGACTAAATGCTTACGAAAATAAACAAGGGCAAACTTAGATCAAAATACTGAACAAGAATAATAATACCGTAACTTAGAAAATTCTCATTCAAATACACACCTAAGTATACTCAGCTCATAATCAAACACTTCCGAACATATTAGGTGCATTAACCAAAATTACTAAAGATACATAATAGACCACCGATCCTCAATCTCGAAACTAACCCTAAAGCCATATCATAAATACCTTAACCCTTAACGGCTTAATAAAAGCGGAATTAATTCGAAATCGAAGACGGTATCCCGAAGTTAGTCAACTATCGGAATGTGGGTGCATAGTTGGCAAGCGGCGGTCAGGTGGTTGCATAGTTAGACTACCTGGCTAGTGGTAAAGGCAGCGTTATATTGAACTGGATGCAGACTGATTTTGTAACTAATATTATAAGGGCTAATGTCAGTTCGCTTGTTACGCATAATTAACTGCTAAATCGATCGAGGTGAAGTTTTGGGAATGAGTGATTCTCTGAGGACAGAGACAGGTCCCTTTTTATAGAAGACACAGTATAGCGTGTCTTGTCTAGTCTCGTCTCTGTCTTGTTATATCAAGTATTCATCATCATTTGCCTAGCCTCTTCCCAATAAAGCTGGGACGACTTTGAGTGTCACAGGAACAGCTGAGTACCAGTGTTTTACATCGAGTAAATCACTGGTTACATTGAGTCCTCCGGATAGACCACCGTAAGTGTTGATTAACGTTATGAACGATCGATCCATGCTGCATTGCCTTAGCCCAAGAATTGTCCAATGTAGAAACACTGAAGATCGAAGTCTAAACAAATTAAGTACATAGCTAAATTCAGAGTCCTATGAATCAAGCTTTACTATCTGTAGGTGATTTAATATTTGCAGCTACAATCTGCTATCGGGTGTAGTTGTTATAGAGTTATATTCTGAACATAGTTGTGAATTTGTAGTGTTATTATTAAAGGGATATTCTGAAACTGTGTCTGTGGCTGTGTGTAGAATATCTGTGTTCTGTCTCGTATCGTGTGTGTATTGTTTTGAGTGTCGGATTTGTGTGTATGTTCTATTCTGCTTTATGAAGACGGATAGGTGCAATGTTTGCAGTGTTAGGTGTCATGTTAGTTTTTTTTTTAGTTTAAAAATGGATGTGTTATGAGCCAGCTTAGTTATATGCGTCTGTTTCGGATGGTTGATAAGTTTTTTTTTGGCTTGACGTAGGTCTGTGTGATTTTTTTATGCTTTGCTTTTTCAACATTAGTTCTGAATTCAAAATTATATTAGATGATAATTCATGAAATATTTGTAACTGGGGTTCAAGACGAAATACTATAGCATCCAATTATGGGAACTTTGCCACATAATTATCGTCAGTCATCATTACGTTATATCATATGGGGCGCCCATATAACAAACGTGATCCCGATCCCTAAAATGTTTATTTTATTTTCAACATTTTCACAGAAATACTTCATCTGTCATGTTAGCTGTCTAAATATCACTGTTCTTGAGGTCCAGCTTGGTGACAGACAGTCAGACGGAAAGCCTAGTCCCTGTAATAGGGTCCTGTTTTATCCTTTAGGTACGCAATCCTAAAAATCGATTTCTACTCACCTCTCCAGGAAAAGTATGATGGTCTATCTGATGTTCAGAGCCCCTGTTATCTTCCATGCCATAGTGGAAGTAGATCTCCTCGAACTGGTAGCGGTATGACAGTGGACCCCCGCTAATGTTCACCTGATGCTTCGAGTCCTTCTCCACACGGAAGACCAGGGATTGGCCTGTGTTTTGGAGAACACCGCTGACCTGGGGATGGAAAAATTATGTTAGTGAAAAATACTAATGGTGTCTAACGCCGATTTTTGGCCACGGCCGCTGTTCTCATATTAGGAGAATCAGAAGATCTCATCAGAGAAGACCAGCTGCTCAAGACATATTACAGTGCATGAGCATTTGCGCCTACACATTTGCAGTCACTATTCCTTCACTCTTATAGCCCGATGGGACGGCAATCCGACACGACTTGACAGAGATCGAGAACTGGGCCCACATTATAAAATAAACAGTAGTTAATGAAATAAATGATTTGACTTTGACAAACGCCCAAAATTATTCTCTAATTAGCAAAACTGCCTTACCAAAAGCCATTTAAAATGGGGACAAAGAAACCTAACACCCAAATAATAATGAACAAGAATTGAAATGAATCACAGCAGGGCTCGTATCAATCAATGGTCGCTCCTTGATTAGAAGCTACCAACTTATGCTTTGAGTGGAGATGATATATTGCTAGTTGACACGCGAACTACCAAGATTTAGGAGTTATGGAAGTGGCTATTTCTGTTTTGCTTGTGGGTATGATGCAAAATACAAAATTATTTTTATGAAATGAAATAGTAATTCAGTTACGCATTTGTGAGATTAATGCAAGTAGGTAATGTTTGTGTTTTGTAGGTAAAAGTGTGCAGATAAATTGGAATTATTATAGGCTTCTGTTTATTGATTCTGGTTTAAATCATATCTTCCTAAAAAAGAAATTATTGAAGTTGAATAGTAATCAATTACGCATTTTTGTGATTAATGCAATTACATATTTAATGGTAGGTAAAACTGAATAGATAAATTTGAATAACTCAAAATGTATTCAGTTATAGGCTACTTTGTATCCGATTGTTTCTTCATAAGGTGGGTGAAAAAGTGGTCAGCAGATAGTACCTAATAGGTGCGCTTAGTACCTAATAATTTAATTACTTTGAAAACCTAGCTTATAAATTGAAAACTTACCTCCCGTGATGTAAAGTCTACTGAACATAAATTATAACTGCAAAATGCGCTTCCACTGCGTCAAATAGTACGCTTATCGGATTTTAAAGTCTATTCCATTTATAGAATGTCCGTGTAATTTGGTTGAGGGAGTGACTTGCCTTCTAGATAGTGTTTATGTAAGAGATAGGGACGAACATTTTTGTTTAATAAATTACTTTAAAATTGTTACTAACAAAAATGTTGACTGACGGTGCTATAAGTAAGTTACGCTATAAATCAGTACTTCTGTAGTTTTTACAGGGAAATTTGTATCCAAAATTGGCTTTGATCCAGCACAAGAATTGAAGAGAAAAACAATCAAATAATCAGTAAATCATATAGGAGTAATTATTTGATACTAATATCAATAGTGTCAGAAAATAAAATGATATTATATCAAATATCATAATATATCAATTAGTAATAGCAGATAAAAAATCGAAACTATTTTTCAGTCTTTGATCTTGAATATCTAAACCTGAAACAAAATTGTCTATCTCATACACGGAGATTATTGCCTTGCAGTACTAGATCATAAATATAAATTGCTTCAAAATATTGAGTCGAGACACTGTAAAAGTACTTTCAAAAGTAGACTAGTTTTCGCGAAAATTTCAATAGAACTATATCTAGAAAACATATATAGTACCTACCTACTAACACTTTTTTTTTTTGTTTCTGCTGAGGAAAATGCCTGACGCATACACAGACCGCACGGGGAGACGGTGAGGTTATGTGGGGCTTGCACCCACTATAAATCTTAGCTTTTGTGCCGTCTTCTGCCTTTTAGAGAGGGGCCACGAGGACCAAAGACGACTTTCGTGACAATTACCTACTAACACTGCTGCCTCGTTGATAGTAGGTAGTCGCTTACCAACTAGAATTTGTTAAGCACGAGGTATCGAGCTTATTTCCCTGGTTGTGTCTACATATCGGGTGTGTCGTACCTAATCACATTAAATTCTATCACATATTTTTTATGATATTCTATGGCGAATTGTAAAAAAAAAATATCTAATCCATTCAGTGGTTTGGTCAGAGGAGTAATTTTACGTAGTTACGGAGTAACATGTGTAAAGCAGAGATAAAGTTAGGAGTATCGAATGTTTTGACCAGTTGACAGCTGGCAGTGTTCAAGGGAGAATTTCCATTGTTTGTAATGACTGACTTATATTGTGTTCTAATTCTCGCACATTTTTATTCTATTTAATTTGGTTGAAAAAATCATTTTTCATCCCACCATCTCGGAAAGAATAGTTTTACCCTTTGATATCTGAGCGCAAAAGCCGTTTTTATTCTCTAGAGCGGCAAAGTGATTTGAATTTAGAACATCGTGTGCAATACTCCATTTGTGAAAATCTTGATAAGACTTTTCAAACAAATAAAATACTGCTTAAAATAATTATTCAATTAAATAAGTATTTTTTATTATTGTTTTTACATAGATTTTTAACCTCGTTTCATTTTTAAACTGAGTTTTCAAATAAATGAACTTTATTAGGTACTTTTTTATAATTTGATACTCATATGTGCGCGCCATTTTGTTTTTTTTTGCATTTAGTAATTTCCTCGATGAAGTGGGATGAAATTATTATTTTTTATTGTTTTGAGGTCAATTTTAAACCTCATTACATTTTTAAACTGAGTTTTTGCATAAATAAATTTTAATAGGTACATCTTTTTAATTTGCCATGTGTGACGTGCGTGCCATTTTCTTTTTTTGAGTTTAGAAATTTCCTCGATGAGGTGGGATGAAAAGTTACGTGTTGCACTCGAGTGCAAAGATTTTTCACCTTGTGCTCTTTTGATTCCCTCGCTATCGCTCAGGATTCTAATTATTGAAACACTCGCTACGCTCGTGTTTCAATTTTAGAATCCTTCGCTTGCTCGGTCATCAAAATTGAGCCCGCGGTTAAAAAGCAACTTTGCACTCTTGTATAACAAATAACTATTTTCTTTGTGCTAATCGACATGATGTATTAAGCAGTATATTAACGTATATTAAGTGGCTTTTAGAAATCTTACACATAGCAACCCGGAGTCTGGAATTTGTGATTGATACATCCGTGCATCGGAGAGCACGTTAAAGTCGGTCCTGCGCCTGATCTCTTTCCGGTCGTGTCGGATTAGCGTCACATCGGGCGCAGAGAGTGCACTTGCTTCTGCGCAAATGCACTGTATATGTCATGCGCAACTGGCTGATCTCTTCAGAGAGAAAAGTGGCTGTGACCGAAAGTGGTACTGGACGCCATATTAGTACACATAACTAAACATTATTAGACACAATGTGTACGATGTTATCAAACACAATGTTATTATTTTCACATGTTTAAGCCGTTTTGGTTGAAACCTTGGGACCATGGGGCCCAAGTGCCCACATACTCTTTCAAGAAATCAGCAAGCGTTTAGTGGAGTCCACTCGTGACCAAAAGACTGGCCCATACTTCGGTCAAAGAATATGCATTGCCATTCAGCGTGGCAATGCAGCCAGCCTTTTGGGCACGATACCCGCTGATAGCAATGCGGATGAGTTTTTTGATACATAGTTTTTAGTTTTTCGTAAATATGTAGATTAGGTAGGATATGTCGGTTTACTAGAATAGTTTTTAAACACACATAACTACTACATTGTTTAAAATAATGTTTCGTAGATAATAATAGCTTTAATTAGAAGGACTTTCAATGTCATAGTTCAAAAGAAAAATAACATAATTTTTCCACGAAACTGAAAGATTAACGATGTGAACGCAGACAAAAGACGACACTATTTAAGTTTTTATACTAGAATTTTAATATGCAGAACGACCTTGCAATGGCAGCTAGGTTGACTTGTTATTGTAAAAAAATACTTGGTACTGAAAAACACTGATAATTTTGCTGTCTATCCGCCTTTTGATAAACCTTTTAGAAAGAGCATTATTTTTTTAAGGGTACCTACTAATTCAAGATAAAGCATAACTCTAAACTAGA
The DNA here is from genome assembly GCA_963856015.1 of Helicoverpa assulta. Classification (NCBI taxonomy): domain Eukaryota; kingdom Metazoa; phylum Arthropoda; class Insecta; order Lepidoptera; family Noctuidae; genus Helicoverpa; species Helicoverpa assulta. The sequence continues at coordinate 8,516,543 of CAWLCW010000027.1, forward strand.
ATTTACATCCTTTTATCATCACCATATCAAAAAATTACTATGCTAAAAAAATACGTCTTTTTTCATTATCAATTTTACATAAGGCGTATGGAAAGTTCGAAAAGTGTGTGCAGAGACTGAGTAGGGCAAAATCTAGTACTTTCTCTATAAAATAACAGTTCTTACTCACAGTTATGGAAAAAGTCGTGGTGGCCCAGTGGGTAAAGAACCAACCTCTCAAGTATGAGGGCGCGACCACCAATGTAACTTTTTTAAGTTTGTATGTACTTTTTAAGTATATCCTAGACAACAATAACTGTGTCGGGATGGCACGTTAAACTGTAGGTCCCGGCTGTCATTGAACATATTTGACAGTCGTTACGGGTAGTCAGAAGAAAGTTAGTCTGACACCAGTCTAACCAAGATATTGGGTTGCCCGGGTAACTAGGTTGAGGAGGTCCGATAGGTAGTCGCTCCTTGTAAAACACTCAGCTGAATACGGTTAGACTGGAAGCCGATCTCAACATAGTTCGGAAAGGGCTCGGAGGATGATGACTCACAGTGATGGAATCTACATAATGCAGCATACATTTTCCAAACACAACATAACAACAGAATTTCCCCAAAAGGGTAGCACACACTACCCATATCTACACGCCGCAAAAACGCCACCGATAGCCCGATAGGCTATCGCGAGCCGCATACATTAGCATCGCATTGGGCACGCTTGTAATTCACTCTAAATGAATAATTCCGCACGAATGCTTACTTTATTCATTAGATATGCCATCGAATTAGCCCTCACCGATGTATGTATGTTCGCAGTTTTGATGTAGAATTGTAATTTGTACTTCATTATAGAACATAATTTTTAATTTTGTAAGTACAGTAACAGAAAGTTACATTGGAAAGTAACATCAATTCATCATAATCAATTGTATCAGTAATTCTTCGTTAAGGCAAGGAGTCACTGAATTCTGACGTTCAAATGTTTTTTTTTTTTTTTCATTTATTTGCTTCTTAAACGTGGTATTTTTGGTGTTACATATAACATATAAAGCAATTTTAAGGCAAGTTGTTGGCAAGTTTTGGATTTACTTCACCATCATAAAAACAATGTCGGATATAATTTGTAGTTCAACTTCATTGAAAATCGTCCGATCACCATGTCGTCTAAACTAACCCTTAGGTACATCAACCATGTCCCTATTAGCAAGTAGTCGCGTTTTTATCAGTTTTAATGGATATTACGTGTAACAATTACATGGATATCAATTAGTCTTTACGTGTAAATAAGTTGGTGGAAACAACTATAGGTAAACTAGTATAACCATGGAGAATAAAATGACCAGCGGAGGTGCCATAACGAGAATTCTACTAAGAAAGCAGCGCGCCAAAGTACTCTTCTACGCCTTCTTTACCAAAAGCCGGTGACAGATGGCTCAAAGAACCCGAACGCCTCGTTAGTTCACTCGTCACTGATCGTTTTGGTCATGGCCACTGTACGAATTTGATATAGAAGAAGGCGCTTGACACCTCCGCTTATCTTTCCTTACTGCGTGAGTATAACTGTCGGTTATATTGTTGCCACGAGCCAATTAGTACCGAGGACACTTGAATTGGCACTGGCATATAATATTAATTAATTGGGCGATGTAACTTGGAGAAATTATGCTTATCCTCTAAAGTCTATCATCAAGCTGTTCGGTAAAAAAACTGTTGGTTTCTATGTTGGCGGTAAACTTAAAAATTACTGAACGGAATATCTGATTTCAACTGCAGTTTCATAAAGATAGTATACAAGACTAAGAGGTGATGATTTAACTGATAACTATGTTATCTCTATATTATGAACTTGATGTATTTGTATCGATTTTCCAAAGAATTTTGCGGTAGCTACGTACTACCTACTGCACAAAAAAGTTTTATATCAGATAGATTAATCCATGAAACCACTATGTTGGAATTTCTCGTATATATTGTGAATTCCCACAAATCTCATACGCAGAAATGGACAGCATCCTACCACTGTCCGTTGGTACGAAATGCAAAATACATGAACTAGGTACCTATGTATGTATATTATTTATTATACAGGACTAGCAATACGTCGACATTTTAGTAAGAATTTAACGATGAAATCTTGGGAACATTTTTTTGACAAATTATAGACATAACTAAGTAGGTACATACATGGTTGGAAAAACTTTTTCGACAGTTTTTTTGACAGTGGATCTATAACATTTTCTTACCCGAAGTATTGCGCGCCCAGATAAAAAGTAGCCTACTTATTTTGATGTAATAGTAAGTATAAACTGGCCGTTTTACATATAGTAACTGTTAAGGTAATCTGTGGTATTACTGCCAAGTTTCATCAAAAACGATCAAGTAGTTTTTTCGGAAAAGAGGAATAATCATCCATACATACAAACTGAATATTAGTACGATATAGGAGTGCAGTATAAAATTCAGCGTCAGCGTAAGCAATTATGTAAGTTCATTAGTATAAGCGCTTCCACGAAACCCTATTTTGGGCACGCAGTGAATATCAACTTTTTCTTGGCCTTTGTTGCCGCGATATGTACAGTAAACTGCACATTAGTGGTAATTGTCATGCACCTTAACTCAATAGTAATAAGTACGATTTTCGAAAAACTATTATCACTGAGCTGAAGTTGACTGTACAATGTCAACAATTGAGTGAATGTTGAACTAAAATTATTGGAATTATGTTACTTTTTTGCAGTAGCTGTCTGGATTAACCGCACTTTCACACTAGCGGATTTTCTGCTCGGTTCTTACAAGCGACAACGTTCTATTGTACAGCCGGTATCGCGCGTATGTAATTGACAGCAAACAATTAACAGCTACAAAAGTACAATCTACAGAAGTACAAAATAGCGCCTGTAAACGGTTGGTTAAGATACATGTGACAAAAATCCGCTAGTGTGAAAACCTTGTTGTACCCGGTTAAAGTATTTTTCTTCCTTTACATAAAATCCCTTTCAGATAAAATTATCCTTATATCCCTGCACAGGAAAACAATGGACAAGCATACATTTTAAGAAGTTTATAACGATTATTTGACTATTCGAAAAACACAGCATTCTACCTTACTTTATAGCGAACTTGTAAGCTTATGGTAATGCGAGTAAAAACCATGTAAAGTTGTAGTGTAGCTTACCATGTTTTACCATAGGATTACCGTGTAAGCCATTTTACAATGTTAATGTTTTAAGGCCGTTCACACTGATTGGACGATAAGGCAACGTATATTTTTGAAACAATGTTCGGTAATGTAGCTTTTTGTGTATGTAGAATGGTGTAGACAGTCTTTTGTTTAATTCGATTTAGGAATTTAATGTAAAGTTATTTTCTGGTCAGTATGTTTTCTATTATCACCTTTAAGAATGAAAATTTTAAAAGTCAGACGAGACGACGACGAGAGAATACGCGAGACAGGGTTAAAAAATTGCGATTCTAACTTGTCCGGCAAAAAAAAATTACACATTTTTATTAAATGTTAACAGAACATTAAATATTTACTAAGACATAACGCAACAAAGATGAGAGTGGACAAAATTTTATCGTGTATTTTCGTTATTATTTCTTTGGGAGAGAAAATATACGTATCAATTATTAAAGTGTTATCTAAAAGACGGACTAATTACTAATTAAATCTAACAAGTTTAAAACCTGAACATGTATTTCATCATCAATCATTAGGTTAGTCTGACTAGACATGACGTCATCAATATAAATCATTGTGTTTATAAATATTTTAATCTATACTAATATTATAAAGAGGAAAACTTTGTTTGTTTGTTTGTTTGGTTGTAATGGATAAACTCAAAAACTACTGGACCGATTTTAAATATTCTTTCACCTTTAGAAAGCTATATTATCTGCGAGTAACGTAGGCTATATTTTATCCCGGTGCAGGCAGTAGCTCCCACGGGACGCGGGTGAAACCGCGGGAAAACGGCTAGTACCTAATAAGCCTGCTGCTGAGCGTGCCCGTTTGTTGGCTGTGGGAGAGTGGGAGTCGGGCCTCTGGTTACAGGCGATCCCGTCATCTAGCATAGGCACTATGCTGGATGACACAACGTTCCGCATCGCTACATGCTTACGGTTAGGCGCTCCCTGTGTTGCTCCGCATCGCTGCCATTGCGGTGAAGCCGTCGACAGCCTCGGGCACCATGGTCTGTCGTGCTGCAGAAGTGCTGGTCGTATCGCACGGCATGCCAGCATTAACGACATTATCCGTCGTGCTCTTTCCACCGCAGGCGTGCCAGCCGTGTTAGAGCCTAATGGACTGGTACGTGACGATGGAAAGAGGCCTGATGGTATGACGTTATTGCCATGGAAGTTGGGTAGGCTCTTGGTGTGGGATGCAACGTGCGTCGACACCCTGGCGCCATCGCATCTTCCCTGCACGGCAGGTCATGCTGGTGCGGCTGCTGCTTCTGCAGAGACCACCAAGCGGCGCAAGTATAGTAACCTTATTGGGAACTATACTTTTGAGCCGTTTGGGGTCGAAACGCTCGGACCATGGGGCCCGAGTTCGCGGTTACTTTACAAGGACATCGCGAAAAGGCTTGTCGACGCTTCGCGTGACCAGAGGGCTGGCTTATTCTTCGGACAAAGAATTAGCATTGCCATTCAACGTGGCAATGCAGCCAGTCTTCTGGGCACGTTTCCGGAGGACAGTGATGCGGAGGAATACTTCGACGCCTGATCGATGCTCTTTTATATTATGTTTTATGTTTATATATATTTCGTATATAGTATTTTATTTTTAGTTTTGTATAAAGATAAGTAGTTTAAGTTTGTATATATGTATAGTGTACATTGTAGAAATAGATAATAAAGAATTACACTTATAATTAAAAAAAAATAAGCCTTACCTTATGTTTGTCAAACTGTATGTCCCTGAGCCAGGGGTCGAACAGGAGTTTATCTGGCTCGATGTTAACGGGGCTCTGTCTCCGGCCCTTGTTGCACATGCTCCATTGCGGGTTGATCAGACCCCAGAAGCCGGGACCTGAGGGTAAAAATGGCTTTCTTACATTAAAGAATCAAATTACGACAATAAATTATAATTACCTATTATTTATAAAAAAATCTCAGCCAAATGAACTAAATAGGACCATTTAGTAGAGCAATGATTTTGGAGTTGACCTGATTGTGAAAAGTTGGTTTTGTTTTACCAATTCGTGTATATTATTCAGCTGTCATTTGCACTCTTTTGCAGCCGTGCGGGTAGTCAGAAGCCAGAAAGTCTGACAACTACTCTTACCAAGGGGTACCGGGATGCCCGGGTCCTTATAAATCCATATAAAACACTGGTACTCAGCTGCTTCTGGTTAGATTGGAAGTCGACCTTAACATAGTTGGGAAAAGGTTCGGGAGATGACGATGGATGAGAAGCACCTAATAATCAGCTATTACACACAGATGGACAAACTTCAAAGGAAAGGGTTCCATAGGTGTATAAGGATCTCTCAAACTCCTGTATTTTAAGCCCCCAGTACACGTTGGCCTGTGTTGGGCCAAGCGTTGCAATGCACAAATGTAGGCCACAATCAAATGGTGTTTACACATTGGCGCATGGTTCATTGCTGCCTGGCAAACCACTTGCGATGGACGTCGAAGTAATTAAGGCCGCGGCTATTTATTTGTACACTACTATATATATTTATACTATACTACACTACTATATATATTTATATTATACTACACTACTATATTTTACTACTATGTTTATTTTTACACGCAACACAAAAGTGTACTATCCTCAGCGGTCGGTGACGAACTAAACATTGGCCGAATGTGTAAGCACCACACGCCAAGCTGGGCCAAGATTCCTTTGATGTGTGCCCAAAAAACCGACAACTCGCCGAATGCGCGCCAACCTTGACAAATGTCCGCCAACCTGCACCAATACCCCGTGTACACATTGGTGATGGCGTGTATTGGCCGCACTTGGGCCAACGTGTACTGGGGCCTTTAAAGTAGCTATGTCATTGAGATTCGACACGTGTTTTATAGCGCGTATTTTATTCATGGCCAATCCTAAAGGTACAATCGTAAAACAAAATTTCACTATTTTATTTATTTTAGCAACTTTATTGACTTTAAATTGATGTAACCATAAAATTTCAATGTTATTGGTAGTACGAATTTATGTTTTAATTTTATGCTTGACGTCATGGATATATTTTTTTATGCCTTTTTAAATAAAAACTGCATTGAGGTATCAGAAGTTTTTTTTTGGTATTACATTGCAGAAGTTACAATATCCTTACTAATATTATAAATGTGAAAGTAACTCTGTCTGTCTGTCTTTCTGTCTGTCCGTCTTTCTGTCTGTCTGTCTTTTCTTCACGCCTATACTACTGAACCGATTTGTGTGAAATTTGGTACAGACATAGTTTGAAACTTGAGAAAGGACATAGGATAGTTTTTATTACAAAAAAAACCGGCTAAGTGCGAGTCGGACTCGCGCACCGAGGGTTCCGTACAAATCCTGTATAGATAAAAAGTGACTCTCGCGCAAACCGTTCAGTTTAGAACAATCATAGTTATGGTAATTTCGTGAGAGTCAAAATAGTTAATATTTTTTATTTGTAAAAGATTTTTTATTAAAGTTATTTATTTACAACATTTTATAGTCATCATTCAGAAATCTGATTGAAAAAACTAATTATGTCTTAAAGGTCATTGGGCATATCTGACCCGCTTTGCAAAAAGTGACGGACACGAATGAAAGTAGTTTTAAATTATGGGGAATAGTATGACGTTTCATTCAATATAAATATTTTATTAAAATTCCATGGAGAAGAATGTACAGGATCGTTTGAAGAACATAAAAAACAAGCAGTTTTTTGGATTGTACAATGTACAGGTCACAATGACAGTTTTTATTGTTAAAATACTTTTCAAAAAGAAGGAAGATCTCAATTCGGATTACCAGGACCTCATGAGGATCTGGAAACCTCGAGAAATCGAGGGCAACTCTCGAATATTGTAGGCACGCATCAAGTCAAAACCAGACATGCGGGTGTATTTTTGAGGGAATTGCGAAACAGTGAAGTTTTGGAGCTGATTTGATTATGGAGACCAAAGAGAATCGAGGGAACTCCTGAACAGTATGCTGCAACTACCACGTGTTTAGGCTTATTTTATTCGTATTGGCGAGGGCTTTCCACGTGGATAGGTTTGATTGGCATTGCGGGATCTATTATAAAGATAAGATATAGTTCAGGGAACTCCTTTACTATTTATATCAATTACCTTGTGTTAGAGCTTATTTTATAGGAGGTGATGCGAATTCCCTTCTAACTTGGGTTATAGCAGCCATTGCGGGAATGAGATCTTTTCTTATTGAGTTGTTTAATCATCTCACAAGCCCTAATTTCAATTTTTTTTCCACTCGCCAAATCCACCTGACGGCCACTTACATTGACTTGTAATAACGACTGCTACAAAGAAGGATTCGGGGACGCTGGCTTTACGTTCTTAGAGCCTTGCCAAAAGTTGTATTTTGTCCCTTTCACTGTTTCATGAAGTCGGTTTATTTTTCTTTTGTAAATAGTATTTTTTTATTTCAGTGTTTGGGTCCATCCACACCCAGCATACATAAAAATAACACCACAGTTATACCCGCAGTAGCAGTCGTATTGAGGTTTAGAGAGAATTGAGGTTTGGGAAGTTGTTTTTTTTTTTTTTGTTGTAAAAAGCCTTAATTTTTAACTTTTCAGTGAAAATTAAACACTGTTTGACAGTGTAATCAGACATATATCTGAGAATCAAGTTTTAACCCTATGCGTGCCTACAATTTCAGAAAGTTGCCCTCGATTTCTCAAGGTTTCCATCATCAGATCCTGACCTGATTACAATGGGCATAAACGGCGAGTATACCCTTTACTATTAAGAAATAGTTACTCGAATCCATCCCATTTGGTCGTTTAAATTCACCATTGAAGTAGGGAAGATTTTTGATGTTTAAACCTGATTTTCTCTAGATTCCCATGGCTCACGTTGATGCGACTTACGCCATAGTAAATCAGAGCCTTATATCATTATACTATGCTATATTTCGTTCGTGTCCGCCGTGGGTATGGTTTCCATGCTAAGGTGCCCAATGACCTTTGAATGATTTAAAATTTTTCACAGTTTAAAGGCAATTAGATTTAAGAAGTGTTTGATATGAATTTCAACTTTAATATCTATACGCGTTCATGTGAAAAAGGGTAGGTAGTAAGTTTAATTATTAAAAAAATATTTTATGTCATGTAAGCAAAAATAATATTTTAATATTTTATGTAACTTCAAATTTATCATTTTCGCAATTTTTCCTTTATCTGTACTATATAACGTTGCTTCGTGCCGAATTTCAAGATTCTGAGTTCACGGGAAGTACCTTGTAGGTTTTGATTCCCTAGCGTGTGACGGATATTCGTCTAGGTGTCGGTATAAACTGCTGTATCTTTTGATCGCGTTAACTTAGAAGTTTGATTTTTTTTCACTGCTTAAAGGAACAATAGACCTAAGTATTTGGTATAAATTTCAATTTGATACCTTTATTCGTTCGTGAGAAATAAGGTAGTAAGTTTCATTTTATTAAAATATTTTTATTATATCATATAACAAAAAAATGTGATTTTCGCAATTTTTCCTATATTTGCATTATATGACAATGCTTCATGCCAAATTTCAAGATTCTGAGTTTACGGGAAGTATCCCGTAGGTTTTGATTCCTTTGCGAGTGTCGAAAATTTGTTGAAAATATCGACATAATCGGCTGTATCTTTTGATTGGCTTGGCTTAGAAGTTTGATATTTTCACAGCTTAAAGGGACAATAGACCTGAGTATTTCATGTGAATTTCAGCTTGATACGTCCACGCGTTCTTGAGATAAAGGGTCTTGACAGACAGACAGACAGACAGACGGACAACAAAGTGATCCTATAAGGGTTCCGTTTTTTCCTTTTGAGGTACGGAACCCTAAAAATATAAAAATAAAATTTATTTCGGACATATAGCGCCATCTATTGGTCAAACCAAAAATCACTATTCCACGCGAACGAAGTCGCGGGCAAAAGCTAGTTTGTTCTATAAATTAATGATAATACGATCTAAAAAAGGATATCTCGCAGGTCGTGTGAGTTGTCAAATCCCGAGAAAAAATATTAAAATAAACTGATGAAGTAGTCGAGTATTATTTTATTGTATTGATTCTTTTTAATCAATAAATTCGATAGATATTGAAATTAAAACGCCTTAATATGCGGTAAAACATATTTACAAAAAAAAAACAGTTTTCTATCGATTCAGTCTGTTAATTATGATATTATCAACACTTTTTATCGTATATTTGTGGCGTTAAAATCATAGGTAATTAGGCTATCGATTTAATAGTGCCCTTCAAAATGTATTGTTAAAATACTGAATGTTAATAACAATGTTCATTCATGTTGTTTCTGTTTTTAGGGTTCCGTACCTAAAGAGTAAAACGGGACCCTATTATTTTCCTCCTCTGTCCGTCCATCCGTCTGTCACCAGGATGTATCTCAGGGTGCGTCCACATCTGGCGAATGTGCCGCGAATGTGCAGCTCGCGAGCCGTTTGCGACCTGCCCGCGAGCTGCGCGCGTGCATTTTTGTTCGTGCGCCGCTTCTGCGCCGCACGCGAGCAGCGCGCAGGCGGCGCGCGACGCGCTAGTTATTAAATAATAAACGGAACTGTAAGGGCGAGAACTGAGTGCGCGCAGATCGCGCGCCGCTCGCGCGCTCTATACGAGCCTTGCATGAGTTGCGCTAAAGAGGCGCACCAAACTATTGCAGTGACTGCACGCGCGCAGCTCGCGAGCAGGTCGCAAACGGCTCGCGAGCTGCGCATTCGCGGCACATTCGCCAGATGTGGACGCACCCCATATACCGTCATAGTTAGAGAGCTGAACTTTACACAGATGATGTATTTCTGTTTCCGCTATAACAACAAATACTGAAATCTAGAATCAAAATAAATATTTTGGGGGGCTTCCATACAACAAACGTGATTTTTTTTGTCCGTTTTATTAATAATGGCACGGAACCCTTCGTGCGCGAGTCCGACTCGCACTTGGACGGTTTTTCTTTTATGTTGTCACTGGGTAGCTGTATCACCCGCTTCCCTTAGAAAGTAGGTACTTCACGTACCTGAATGAAATATAGCCTATATAACCTGAAGATAACTAACCTTCTGTGAAAGAATTTTCAGTAGAAACTATTTTAGCTGTAGTATGGCTTTTAGGCATAAACAAACAAATAAATGTTTTCTCTTTTCAATATTGATAAAGACAGCTATTTATCACTTCTTATATTTTACTTCTTTTTGAGTAAGTCAAATAGACTGATAGCAGTTTATAAAACTACATTAGACTTAATTAAAACGTTACTACAGCACACATTTCATAACCGCAAAATCCATTGAAAATCAAATAACAACATTACCATACAATTCTAAAGAAATTAGTTTTAAATGATGACGAAACCAAAATTGCGTAAAACGTTATTCGAATGGAAAGCCCATTCGACCCTGTAATATGCGTTGATATCATTCAATAGGATTCGGGAGACCGCAAAATTTGGTCACCATAGTCTATTGAATCGTACCTAATGTGTAGGGTGTACCCACAGTAGACACTATCAGTCGTCATTATCCTAGTGTGGACATTACCCTAATATTAGCTGTTTTGGTTTGACCGACTTTGACAAAGTAGGTGAGGTTTTTGAAGCGAAGAAATCTTTTGACGTCATTTGAGTGCTGTATTCTATCTTATGGTTACTTTCTGAACACCTTTTTTGAACTTTTGAACAGTCTTTGAAGGTGAGCAAAACCGACCAAAAAGTATCTACAGGAACATATTTTCATGTTAAATGAAAACTATGTAGTAAATAGTTAATATGGAGTGGAGACCACGGACTAGCAAGCGCAGCGTAGGACGTCCACCAACAAGGTGGACAGACGACCTTATAAAGGTCGCTGGAAGACGCTGGATGCAGGTCGCCTCCAACAGGTATCTGTGGAGATCTAAGGGGGAGGCCTATGTTCAGCAGTGGACGTCCTATGGCTGATGATGATGATGATAATGATGATGTAGTAAATCATAGGCAATTATATGGTTTCAATATTACTATTATATTGATAAAGTTACATAGGTATAACGATGCACTTAATACGCATAAAGGTGAATTTCTCAATAATATCGCATTCAGCATATAAATAGATATACTGAATAGTTCGTAAATATTCTATTCCTAACCCAATGCATGATTAAACCAAAAGGCAAAATTGTTCGAAAATCGAATTATTAAATACTTAATTACAATTATTCATGCATTTGCTAATAATTATCATAATGCACATCATAGTATACATTAATATTTCATATAGAATCTAATTAATTATTCAAAACTAATTCATTGTAACAAATAATTTTATTGACTCGTAAATCACTGTTTGAAAATTAGTCAGTAATTTTGTGTACATACTACATTTAGTAACTAGATATCGATTTCTTTTGATTACCAATACTTCTTGAACTAAAAAAATACCGGACTTAACTGTAGTTTTTTGAAGAATTTTGCACATCATTTTTACTAGTACAAGTTTCAGGAGTTTGAATAGGAAAAACCGGCCAAGTGCGAGTCGGGCTCGCGCACCGAGGGTTCCGTACAAATCCTGTATAGATAAAAAGTGACTCTCGCGCAAACCGTTCAGTTTAGAACAATCATAGTTATGGTAATTTCGTGAGAGTCAAAATAGTTAATATTTTTTATTTTATAATATAACTAAAATAGTAGGCCAGTACTTTGTAAAAGTTCTTTTATTAAAGTTATTTATTTACAACATTTTATAGTCATCATTCAGAAGTCTGATTAAAAATAACTAATTATGCCTTAAAGGTCATTGGGCATATCTGACCCGCTTTGCAAAAAGTGGCGAACATGAATCAAAGTAGTTTAAAATTGTGGAGAATAGTATGACGTTCCTTTGAATATAAATATTTTATTAAAATTCCATGGACACGAATGTCCAGGATCGTTTAAAAAATATAAAAGACAAGCAGTTTCAGAGGATTGTACAGGTTGCAATGCTAGTTTTTATTGTTAAAGACTTTTCATAAAGAAGGAAGATGCCAATTCGGATGACCAGGATCTGATGAGGATCTGGAAACCCTGATAAATCGAGGGCAACTCTTGAATATTGTAGGCACGCATCAAGACAAAACCAGACATGTGAGTGTATTTTTGAGGGTACTGGTAAACAGTGAAGGCTTGGAGCTGATTTGATTATGGAGACCACATAGAGTCGAGGGAACTCCTGAACGGTATGTTGCAACTACCACGTGTTTGGGCTTATTTAATTCGTATTGGCGAAGACTTTCCACATAAATAGGTTTGACTGCCATTGCGGGATCGATAGCAAAGATCAGATATAGTTATGGGAACTCCTTTACAATTTATAGCAGTAACCTTGTGTCCAACACAGCTTATTTTATTTTAGGTGATGAGAATTCATTACTAAGTTGGGTTAAAGCAGCCATTGCAGGAATTTTTTCGAAACCGCCTGACGACTTGTAACTGTCGAATTGTAACAACGACTGCTAGAGAGTAGGATTAGGGGCTGCTGGCCTTATGTTTCTAGAGCTTTGACAAAAGTTTAATTCTGTCCCTTTCTTTGTTTTATAAAGTCGGCTTTATTTTATTTTGTAAATAGTTCTCATTTAGTTTATATATCTCAATACCCACATTTCCAGTCGTAACTTGTACTGGTGGGTCGTAATGGTCATAATGGTCTTTATCAAAATGAATTTAAAAAGCATTTTACAAACAAATCCAACTTCAAACGTATAAAAAAGCAACAAGAAAACAAAAACAAGAAAGAAAGGAAGAAGATGTTAGGTGCATCTTCATGCGTTTTTAGAAGTTTTTTTTGTTTTTTGTAAAAAGTCTTTATTTTTAACTTTTGTGAAAAGTTTTCGTCAATACGAATAATATAAGCCCAAACACGACATAACTAAAACATACCGTTGAGGAGTTCTCTCGACTTTCTCACGTCTCCATTATCAGGTAAGCTCTAAATCTTCACTGTTTGATAGTATTGTAGCGGTACTACAACTGTCAACACCGCCATCTACACAGTCGCCGACGCAACTCTTAAACAACTATCCTGCATCGCACATGCAGTGTTCGCGCGCACATTAATACGCATAGATCACCCCGACAACAACTGTCGGGCAGTAGCCCACCGGACAAAAACACCTGTCCGGTCGGAGGATCCTCCCTTTAGTGCGAGGTATGATGAGCTTTACTCTCTGCTCTCATACCTCCACAGTATCAGACATACATCTGAGAATCAAGTTTTAACCCTATACATGCCTACAATTTCTGATAGTTGCCCTCGATTTCTCAGGATTTCCATCATCAGATCCTGACCTAATGACAATGGAAATAAACGGCGAGTATACTCTTTCACTACAAAGAAATGATTTCTCAAATCCGTCAAACTTGGTCGTTTAAATTCCCCATTGAAATGAGGAAAACGTTTGTGGCCTTACTACAAAAACTTAACCACCTGTTTTACACTTGTCTAAAAAAATTGTGGCTGCAAAATGAACCATATGTCAACGTCATAATTTGAATTTTTTTTAGACAAGTCTTAAACTGATGTTTAAAAGTTTTTGTGGTAAGACGGTTGATGTTTAAACCTGATTTTATCTAGATTCCCATGGTTCACATTGATGCGACTAATGCCATAGTAAATCAGAGCCTTATATCATTATACTGTGCTATATTTCGTTCGTGTCCGCCGTGGGTATGGTTTCCATACTAAGGTGCCCAATGACCTTTGAATGATTTAGAATTTTTCACAGTTTAGAGGCAATTAGATTTAAGAAGTGTTTGATATGAATTTCAAGTTTAACATCTCTACGCGTTTATGTGAAAAAGCGTAGGTAGTAAGTTTATAATTATTAAAAAAATATTTTATGTCATGTAAGCAAAACTAATATTTAAATATTTTATGGAACTTCAAATTTGTCATTTTCGCAATTTTCCCTTTATCTGTACTATATAACGTTGCTTCGTGCCGAATTTCAAGGTTCTGAGTTCACGGGAAGTACCTTGTAGGTTTTGATTCCCTAGCGTGTGACGGAAATTCGTTAAGGTGTCGGTATAAACTGCTGTATCTTTTGATCGCGTTAACTTAGAAGTTTGATTTTTTCACTACTTAAAGGCACAAGACCTAGGTATTTGGTATAAATTTCAATTTGATATCTTTATTCGTTCGTGAGAAATAAGGTAGTAAGTTTCATTTTATTAAAATATTTTTATTATATTATATGACGAAAAAAATGTGATTTTCGCAATTTTTCCTATATTTGCATTATATGACAATGCTTCATGCCAAATTTCAAGATTCTGAGTTTACGGGAAGTATCCTGTAGGTTTTGATTCCTTTGCGAGTGTCGAAAATTTGTTGAAAATATCGACATAATCGGCTGTATCTTTTGATTGGCTTGGCTTAGAAGTTTGATATTTTCACAGCTTAAAGAGGCAATAGACTTGAGTATTTCATGTGAATTTCAGCTTGATACGTCCACGCGTTCTTGAGATAAAGGGTCTTGACAGACAGACAGACAGACAGACAGACGGACAACAAAGTGATCCTATAAGGGTTCCGTTTTTTCCTTTTGAGGTACGGAACCCTAAAAATGAAGGAAAACTATTAGAACTCAAGATCCGGTATTTTTTTTAAGTTAATGCTTTTTAAAACCGCCCCATCGTTTCTATAGTAAACACACATAAAACTACGACCAAAAATCACACCAAAGAATCCACATACATTTCAAAATAGATAAGTACGTTGAAATTTCGGGTTGGTCGAACATCGACTACGTATAATGACACGGTAGAACAAGCATTATCATTAAGATGGTATCTCTGATCATTACGGAGCCACCATTATGTGAATATATGTTACTGCGACCCCAATATTCGAGCCATTGAGAATACCCGCGGCTTGATTTCACCTGTGACATCATAGTGACCTTTTCGTCCTTCGGTCGGTGAAGTGTGATTGGAGAAGAAGAAGCAATGAATGATGAAGCAACTGAATGAAATGAAGGATGTGAACAACTTGACATGACGAGTTTGACATAACGTTAGTTTCAACATGATACGAAGTGTGATTGGAGTGGATCCTTGAATGGGTAAGTATAGTATATAATATAATAGTAGGTCACCCATTCGGTCATGACGAGTTTTTTATGAAAAGCTGCAGCTATGATATCATCTGCGACATCATAGCACAGTGACCTTTTCGTCTTTGAGTCAGTCAAGTGTGATTGGAGTAGGTACGCTTAACGCAGTCGTTCTGTGGATCGGTGTGCAACTTGACGTGACGAGTTCGTCGTAATAGGAAACTGTCAGTATCAACGTTTTAAGAGGTGTATTTGGAGAAGCAACGCTTGGCATGGTCGGTTTATGGATGGATGACTATCATGAGGAGTTCCTGCGCGTTTTGGAAGGCACGGTAAATTGGTGGATTCCTGCTGTAATATTTAACATCTGAGGGAGTCATTACGTTGCCAGAAAACAGAAAGACGGACTACCAGTCTTATCAAGGGGTATTGGTAGCCCAAGTGACTGAGTTGAGGAGGTTAGATAGGCGGTAGCTCCTTGTAAAACACTGGTACTCAGCTGCATCTAGGGAGACTGGAAGCCGACCTCAACATAGTTGAGAAAAAGGCTCGACAGATGATGATGAAGAATTGGTTTCTGATGACGAATTGTAAAGAACTTACTATATGTATAGGCTGTTATTTGATATTTAACTAATTTGCCATAGGTTCAAGCAAATCTATTGGTTGCAAAATTGTATGCATTCTGAAACTATGCCTGAAAATAAACATGGTAGCTATTATTCCTGTTAATGAACATTCAGTACGTCATGAATTGCTATACCTACCTACTTAATTGAACGTTTGCCATGAAATTATGTTTTGAAAATATTAAATTTCTGTTTCATTGGTATTATAATTAGCTATTGAACTGAAATATGTCAAATTAGTCAATGATAAGAGCATAATAACGATCCGTTTCTATATCAGATTGCAATTTGGGAAATACAAATTTTCTATTTAGAATCGAGTGCAAATAATTTGGCCTAAAACAGCACATGTTTTTTTAAAAGAAATATTTAACTATTCGTGTTCCCGCGGTTTCACCCGTGTCCTGTAAGAACTACTGGGAAAAAATATAGTCTATGTTACTCGGGAAGAGTGTAGCTTTCCAACAGTGATAGTATTTTTCAAATCAGTTCAGTAGTTTCGGAGCCTTTAGTTTACAATTGAAAAATGTTTGCTCATTATTACCTCTATGTTAGTATACCTCTAGATTAATTTCAAATATGTACATTAATATAATTATAATAAAATTTCTTTACACCCAATTGTTAGTACACATTAGCATACGGCTGACCGCATGTCAATAGTAACCGTCCACTTTAAGTAGGACTAGTATCCTATGTAATATTCAAATGAGTGAAGGTCTACATAAACTTGTCATGTTATACCTTGACATCGCACTGCGGTAACTGTACTACGAATACGTTGTTGTAATTAGCTTGATTAGATACCTAAATAGATCGGTCAAGTTTACAATAACACTGATATACTGGGTTTAGGAGGTCATATAGGCAGTCGCTACATGTTAAACAATGGTAGGTACTCAGCTACCGATCTATGTGGATGGATTGTGTGAAGGTCGACGTGGCTAGAAAGAATTTTACCTGTGAGATGATGAATGATAGAAGAGTATGGAAGAAGAAAATATGCTGCACCAATCCCAAATAAAATTGGACAAGGGCAGAAGCGTGTTGACTCAGCTACCGATCTAAGCAGATGATGTATTAAAGATTACAATATGTTTTTTTGTCTGGACAGAATCAGTTTATGTCAAATAGGGTAACAACCTAATACCAACTGGGTCATCGCGTCTTTTAAATACATTTTGAACTAACCTGAAATCCCGTCGTAAGTCCACCATTCTTCCCAGCTACCGGATATATCTGAAAATCAAATAGTCATATTAATTTACTTTATTAATATTTAATTATTTAAATTTAAACACAAACTAAAATATTGTATATAATGGGTTCCATTCTTGGTGAGAGGAGGAAAATGTGCTATTTCGTACCCACATTTTCGGTCACCTTAACCATGGAAGCCCGCTTTGAGCAAGCGTGGTCATTAACGCTCAATCCTTCTTTGAGTGAGAGGAGGCAGCCCAGCAGTGGGACAATTAAAAGGCTGATCATAACGAATTCTGATGAGGTTGTATAACGATTTAAATCTCCGGTTCCAGGATCTCTTTCGTACTATCAAAATATGGTACCGCTGATGACTGTATTATTATGGCACGTTAAACTGTAGGTCCCGGCTGTCATTGAACATCCTTGACAGTCGTTACGGGTAGTCAGAAGCCAGTAAGCCTGACACCAGTCTAACCAAGGGGTATTGGGTTGCCCGGGGAACTGGGTTGAGGAGGTCAGATAGGCAGTCGCTTCTTGTAAAGCACTGGTACTCAGCTGAATCCGGTTAGACTGGAAGCCGACCCCAACATAGTTGGGAAAAAAGCTCGGAGGATGATGATGACTATATTATAAGTTCCCACCTTTCACGGAGACGCATAGGAGAGTGAGTATGAAGAGCGAACATTGGTGCATCCTGTTGATGCGGCGGTCACACCGGACCACTCATTTGGCTGACACTTCTGCAACAAAAGAAATGCATGGTTAAGAACAAGCATGTAGAAGGACAAAAAGTATTTTTTCCGTCTTCTAGATAGCTCTTATTTTTCTCTCAAAAATACAACACTACAGCAGAATGTGACGTCACGAGACCTCACTCTTCTCAATATTGTCTGACTGTTTTTTTTCGTTGAATTTGACAGATCTGCCAGTCAGTACAAAAATTGCTATTTTCCCTTGAAGTTTCACAGCTACTAGTACAGTACGCATCAAATATTACCTACCGATAATTATCGATATGTTAAATAAAAACAGATGTCTTACATTTTTGCTGATCTAAAAGGACTGATTATAATCTAATTTTTTTACTTTTTTAAAATCTTATATAAATGTAGGATTGATTCCTTCTCCGTGTGAGAGGAGGCCTGTGCCCAGCAGTGGGACGATAAAAAGGCTGTAACAACAACAATAACATACAAATGTAAATAACTTGAAAAGAACTGGTTCTTTTTAATAATCTCAAATGAACTAGGGTCGTTGTGTTTGCATGTTAACACACCATTAGACCTGTCACCTCGTATTTGTCTTTAGTTGAAAGCACTGGTTAATTGCAACAGCTAATTCATTTTAACTATTACAAGTTTTTGGTGGCAAACATAATTTTCAAATTCAATGTAGGATTTGCGTTTGTAACCTTCATAATAGAATTTATGCGAGATATAGATTATATAGTTAACTAGCTTCTGCCAGCGGTTTCACCCGCATCCCGTGGGAACTACTTCCCGTACCGGGATAAAAGTAGCCTATAGCCTTCCCCGATAAATGGGCTATCTAACACTGAAAGAAATTTTCAAATCGGACCAGTAGTTCCTGAGATTAGCGCGTTCAAACAAACAAACATACAAACTCTTCAGCTTTATAATATTAGTATAGATATTGATGACGAATTAATTAAATAAAAATATAAAAGACAAGATTTATTTGAAACGATACCCTTTATTTTTGCATCTAAGTTTAAAACCTACACCAGAAAATAAATCACACTTAAAGATCCAAATATCTATGTTTGTTACTCAAATCTGTACATCCAACATTCCTAATCCTCCCTAATTATCCCTAAACAAATCCAGGGTATCCCACTATAGTATCCTATCCCTTAGATATCCTTTTATCTCAAGTCCTGGTTAAAAAGAGCGTCGTGCAAGGAAATTACCGTTTTATCTAAAAGTCGCAATCTACAGATAAGCAGTAATGGAGGCAGATATCTGCGCTTTTCTGCGCTAATTATCATTGAACTGTGTCCCTATCTTAATGTTGTTTGCTTGAATATTTGCTAGTGTTTATAATTTTTTTTTTTTTTAATGTAATGTACACACTATACATATATATACAAACTTAAACTACTTATCTTTATACAAATCTAAAAATAAAATACTATATACAAAATATATACAAACATAAAACATATATAAAAGAACATCGATCAGGCGTCGAAGTATTCCTCCGCATCACTGTCCTCCGGAAACGTGCCCAGAAGACTGGCTGCATTGCCACGTTGAATGGCAATGCTAATTCTTTGTCCAAAGAATAAGCCAGCCCTCTGGTCACGCGAAGCGTCGACAAGCCTTTTCGCGATGTCCTTGTAAAGTAACCGCGAACTCGGGCCCCATGGTCCGAGCGTTTCGACCCCAAACGGCTCAAAATTATAATTTCCAATAAGGTTATTATATTTGCGCCGCTTGGTGGTCTCTGCAGAAGCTGCAGCCGCCCCAGCACAGCCTGCCGTGCTAGGAAAATGTGATGGCGCCAAGGTGTCGACGCATGTTGCGTCCCACACCAAGGGCCTACCCATCTTCCATGGCAACAACGTCATACCATCTGGCCTCTTTCCATCGTCACGTGTTTATGTTTGTTTGGTAGTTTTAACTACAGCTTTTGAATTCACACTAGCGGATTTTTTTATAGGGGCGTACATCCTACGGTGGATTTGTGTAAACTATCTATCAATGGTTTCCGATTAGGGTTTGAATTTTGACATTAGCTAAATAAAATTATGACGAATTTTCATACCGCGAAACAACGGATAGTTTATAGAAATCCGCAATGAGCTACTTGTTCTCTATTCTTTATTGTTCTACTTTATCATCACTTCAGACGTTCATGTCAAAGTGGTGTAACTACATAACTTTCCATTCTAAAAACAATTTATTTCCATTTTTTTATACGAGTACCATTTCTAAACGGAATAACTAACAATTTCCTATCATCAGACAGCAAAACAAGCTTCAGCCACAAATCAGAATACAACCATCCATCTAACCCTATCAACAACAAAGTGGTGATCGCCCCCGAATCAAAGTTAACCCTGCAAATGTTCAAGGCGTTGGGGGTGCAATCTCAAGTCGTTTGCCCCTCCCGTTTCCCGGTGTAGCCGATGGTATCAACATCCGGGGCTCAAGATTCACCCTTTAACGAGTCAGGCTATCATTTGAATCTATTTGTGTTCAACAAAGTATTATTAGATGGTGATCGAAGTAGCCTAACTCACAAGTATTTTGAAAATGCCATCTTTATGCTAGGTAAGGTTTATTATTAAGCGTTAAGCTATTTGCACATTTTGAAAGATGGATGGATTGCCTGAAAGATGATATGAATAGGAAGGGAGTGAGTGTCAGTATGACGAGTGACAGGGGAAAATGGAAGAAAATTACATATTGCGCCGACCCCAAGTAAAATTTGGGAACAGGGCAGGAGAAAGAAGAGTTAAGCTATTTGCACAAAATTTAAATATTTCTTAAGCTTTAATAATAATAATAATAATTTATTTATTTATTTTGACTACATTTTGGTCCAATTGTTAGTAATAAAAAGCACTTATCAACTATGGGTTAGTATCAATGTAAATGTCTTTAAGTAGGTACACGGCTGGTCATGGTTTGGTTCAGCATCATCATCATCTCAGCCATAGAACGTCCACTGCTGAACATAGGCCTCCCCCTTAGATCTCCACAGGTACCGGTTGGAAGTTGGTTTGGTTATCGCTGAAGTATATTGAAATGGTACAAAACAAACTCTGTTGTTAATATCTAAGGTTCAAATTAGTTTAGCTATGTATAATAAAGCGATATTCTAATTTGTAATATTATATTAGTCACACATACGATTGGAATTTAATTTAGTGATGAACAGAATTCTGTGAATAATTTGCAATTTTGTGAAAATTATGTTCGGTGGAAATTAGTGAATGTTTTATAATGGTTTAATTACTATAACATGTAGGTAGGTAATAGGTTGACATTTTATTACCTATGTTGGTTCAAAACTAATTATGTGTAAATGTAAATGGAATAAATGTTTACTGGTAATGCTTGTGTAACGAGTTTTTGAAGTAGGTAGTATTGTTAGTACTGGTTTCATCATCCTCCGAGCCTTTTTCCCAACTATGTTGGGGTCGGCTTCCAGTCTAACCGGATGTAGCTGAGTACCAGTGCTTAACAAGGAGCGACTGCCCTATCTAACCTCCCCACATAAAAACTTAGAAAAGTTGCATTGGTACTTGCCTGACTTGGAATTGAACCCGCGCCCTCATACTTGAGAGGTTCGTTCTTTGCCCACTAGGCCACTACGACTCATCATTTCTGGTACTGGTTTATTTGTAACTAATTATTAACTAAAGGTTACAATGCTGCTTACATTAGACATAATATCGCTGCGGTTATTAAATAAATAATTAACTTATAGGTATTTTTGACTCCCTGTACTTGTACAAACTTTGTCAGTTTTTAGTTTTAATTCTATTTAGAAACTATTTTATACAGGTCACCCTATAAGACAGATAAGTATGTCTAGACATGAAAATCATGATTATTTTTTATTCAAGAACATCACATTATTAAAACTCAAAATTTATAATTTCATCATCTTTTCGAAACTATTAAAATAAAGGTAGGTACACTATATTTATCTTAAAAATAAAACTCAAGACATGAAAATATTATTGGCGTCGCGAATACTAGACAGAGGGACTATAAATTCTGCCAGACGAATTTTGGAGTCAGACTGTCTGGCGACATGGCGAGCGAGAAGTTACCGAGTCGACCAATTCGACCATATTTATTTTGTTTTTTGAAATAAAATGGGTAAATTCATTTTTGAGTAGCGGGTTTTTTTTTCTTATTTTTTTAATGTGTTTATTGTGCTCATTTAATTTTTTGTTGTGAATTCTATTCTGTTATACAAAACGTCTGTGTTTAAAAAGGCTGAAAAACAATACTGTTTTTAGTTTTTTTTTTGTAACTTGATACTTTATAAGTTTATCGAAAAAAATACTATGATCCCTTAACTCTCAAATATATTTCTATATGCAATAACAATTTGTTTAGTGTAGGTTAATTAACTACTTATTTTTGGTACCTAATTAATACTGAATAACGATATGGTACATGTTTAAAAAGATAGCCCTCACGACGTAACGTATTCACGTGCAAGTAAATACATAGAAAAATAACAAATGGCTCATTAAACATAACATTTTTCTCAGTAAAGAAACGGTACACTGAAAAAAATACATTTGCAGAAATCATAAATCTACACTAACTTCCTTTACATTCAATTTCTAACCTTATGACTTAAGGAATAAGTCTCAGAATGGGATTAATGCAATGTTAAGTCGTTAAAAGCGCTCACTGTTGTTACTTGGGGCCATAAGAATAGCTGTTACTGAAATTATGTAGAGTTATGGGTTAATTTTTTCATGATGTGGTAGAATTAAGTAGTTTCTTATAAAATAGTATGTTTTTATTAGTCGCGAAAAATAGGCTTGCATTAATTAATGACACAAACTCATGCGTATTTTTCAAACAAACCAACTTGGTTTTGTGTGGGTGCCACACTGCAATCAGTCAGTTGCTAAATTGAAATGTATTTTTTTTTTCAATTGAGAGCAGTTTTGTTGTTTCCTAAATTACCATTACCTCTACTTTGCATTCTTCACAGCTACATACATATATATAATAACATAACTCTGCGAAAATACGGACGAAGTCACTAGCAACTGACCGATTGCAGTGTAGCAACCACACAGAACCAAGTGGGGTATTAAATGAAAGAAAGAAAAAGAAAGAAAAAAAATTATTGACACAACACAAGACATAGGTACATACATACACATAGAAATAAAAAATATGAAAAGGTTGCGCCTAATTGGTCCAGTTCAGCTAGTGCCTGACGCTGGTTTTCAACTGGTCCTATGAGGAGTTGCGGGTGTCAATCGGCACAAAATAATTAATGGCTTGCTCGAAGATGACCAGCAGTACCTACGAAATTAAAAAATATCTCTTACTGCACTCACCAACACGCATATCCAGTGCGGTGAGTACAGTCAAATTTAAGGCAGCTTGGAGGCGGTCTTTGTCAACAATTTAAGGCTGAGACGAACGAGCGATTTTTTTTTCTTTTTTTTCTCACCGCTAACTTCACGGCCCCACCCGAACCGGAAGTTAACATCGGTCGGTAGACAAAGCTCGTTGTTTACAGGATGTGGGTGTATCTGAAACTTGCTGTTGACGTAACTAACTGTAGGCTTTTTCCATGAATACGTTGTGTCTGGCCCGTGACGCCTCGCAACGGGGTTTTTTTTTTGTAATGTTTCACGGTGCAGTTCGAGGGTTATTTTGAAGTTAAGGATGAATTTAAAAGATTTATTTTTTGAGTATCACTGTGGAGTAAATCTCATTTATTCTTTAACTTGCTCTGCCCAGCGGTTCCACCATGTCCCAATTAGTAAATACTAAAGAGCATTTTTTGCTCATGCAAAACTGATAGGAGTTTGTGTGTATGAATATTATATCGTGTTGATCTTTGTTCGTCTTTCACGCAAAAGCTATTATGTGAATATTGATGGAACTTTGCAGTATTATATAGCTTATTTATCAGAATACTCGTAACATACGAGCTACTTTTTATTCACATGCGGGACGTAGTTACTTTGGAACACTGATGAAACCGCAAGCAAGAGCTGTTACTGTTACAGCCTTTTTATCGTCCTACTGCAGGGCACAGGCCTCCTCTCACACGGAGAAGGATTGACGTTAATCACCACGCTTGCTCAATGCTGGTTGGTGATTTCAGACTTAATAGTCCATGTTTCCTTGAGATGTTTCCCTTCTCCTTTTTGTCAGCCATTAGTGAATAAGATATACTTAGACAGTACATACAAACTTAGAAAATTTGCATTGGTACTTGCCTAATCGAACCCGCACCCTCAACTCGAGAGTTTGGTTCTTTACCCACTAGGCCACCACTACTACAAGACTGCTTAAGCAAGAGCTGGTTATCAATAATGTAGCCATCACCCAAGCCTCCTGGAATTTTATCGGCAATCCAAATAATGCACAACAACTCCCACTATTGTACCCTCATAATCCGTAAATCACAAATTCCCTGAATCATATCGCCAGGGGAACCAAGCCCCATAACATTATACCGCCTAGTAGAGAGATACGCACACACAGAAACAAACGCACATAGTACAGAGTGTTGTTAAAACTCCTCTGTTAATCTTTAGAATCTAGAGATAAGATATTATAAGGTATATTATTTATGAATTATTACTTCGGTACTAATTATAATTATAATAGTGAGGGAATATTTATTTGGTTATTTGTAAAGGCTGCGTAACTACCGAACCGATTACAAAAAAACTTCACTTTTGGAAAGCTACACTCTTCCCAAGTAAGGTAGGCCATATATATTTTATCCTGGTACGAGCAGTAGTTTCCACGGGACCGCGGGAAACGACTAGTCAGTGATATTTTCATATGTTTATATTTTTGTAAATGTTTCAATAATATTTCTTCAATTGACATAGAATGTTTATTACTGACAATCTTTTACAATATACTTAGTAACGAAGTAGCCTTTATAGTTTTCTGTGGTCTAATCTAAAGCATAAAGCACTTTTTAACCAGTAGCACGGCATAATTTCCTTGAGACGTGAGTGAAACGGGGTTAACAGCTAGTTAACGTACAAAACACCCTCTGTACAGATAGAGATACAGTTTCTCAGAGGGTGGGCAGGAGACGCGAAGTCGGGACCGTTTGGCGCCGTCGGGGCGACGAACTCAAGATCTCAATGTATTGATATAAATGTACGCTAATTTCGAAAAATGGAGAATCTCTTGAGTGTTTGTTTTGTACGTCATATTGAGACTTCTTGTTTATTTATTGTCATAATATTGTATGTTGAAGGTTTTGAGTCGATAGAGGTTATGTTTCATTTTTAAAGTAAGTTCAAACTTCGAATTCGATATGGACTAACTACTCTTTGTTTACAAGCTATTTTCTGTCTATCACATTTCCCTATTTACCCCGTCATCAACATTTTATCCTCAAAACAGGTCGTCCATATAAAAATCCAAAATTAAAACACTTTAACCCCCAATCCATTTACAAAATCGACAAAAATCCATATTCGTTTCTTAAAAAGCGGAACAATCCGCAGAATTCTCGTTATGGAATCAAAACGGTCTCCGCTCATGAAATAGAAAATACCATTAAAACCTTCACAAAGGATTTGGCCAACAATTTTTCCGAGCAATCCAATACATTCGCTGTTCGGGGCCGCGTATCGGATTCCCCTATACGAAATACAAATAAATGTAGGCGCCGCTCACACCGAAGCGGGCGTAAACATTTAGTTAAAGCGTAGAACCTATCCGTCGTACCACAAAAACTTAAACGTCTGTTGAACACTCGTCTAAAAGAATACAAATTATTTAAATCGTTATACGATTGACAAAGGAAGGACCGTTTTGCAGCCACACTTTTTTTGGACCAATGTTCAACAGATGTTTAAGTTTTTGTAGTAAGGCCGTATTTGTTTAGGAAAATTATCAACTTGAAGTACAACAAAATTGAAGTAAATTTACGAAGATTTACACGCGGCACCGGGCACCGCTGCGGTGGCGGATCGGTATTCTACCCTAAAGCTTTGGTTTCCTAGGAAAGCGGTGCCGTCATATAGCGGCCGTAAAGCTTGGGTTTCCTAGGAAAGCGGTGCCATCATATAGCGGCCGTCATATTACGGACGCAAATAGACGGTCGTCTTTACGGTGATGACATGTGGAAAGTTCCACGGCCGTTTTAACACACCGTCATAAACTTTTTGTTAGTTGTATCATACTTACTAACCTGTTTTATTTAATACTAGCTTTCACCCGCGTCCCGTAGCCGGATGGTGACAAAAACTATCCTAAAACCTTCTCCTGGATCTAAGTTACCTCCCCTCTAATTTTCAGCCAAATCGGTCATGCCGTTTTCATGTTATGTCGTGACAACGGAAAGCGGGTTTCATTTATATATATATAGATTTCTCAAATTTCACGACACCAATTCTGTTTTAGTTGACTTTTTCTATAATCTTTACTTTTTATATTATATATTGCTTCGTGGTTACGAACGAAATCTATTAAAATTTTGTCGTCCTCGCTGCTCCAAGAGTTGTAACAAATTTTTGACGTTGTTCCGAAAAAAAAAAACACAAATACGTATTAAAAAAGCTTCACCGCTTTCAATAAAACGTTCACCAAACTATCTGACACCGTCATTCACCGCTGTATTACGGCCGCTATATGACGGCACCGCTTTCCTAGGAAACCAAAGCTTAATACAGCGGTGAATGACGTCACCAGAACGTTGTCTATGTAAACAAAATGGGGCGGTTTCCTAGAGAGCGGTAACTGACGCCGTAACTTCAAAAAGCGGTGCTGCCATTTGCATGACGGCCGTCTTGACGGTGTCAGATAGTTTGGTGAACGTTTTATTGAAAGCGGTGAAGCTTTTTTAATACGTATTTGTGTTTTTTTTTTCGGAACAACGTCAAAAATTAGTTACAACTCTTGGAGCAGCGAGGACGACAAAATTTTAATAGATTTCGTTCGTAACCACGAAGCAATATATAATATAAAAAGTAAAGATTATAGAAAAAGTCAACTAAAACAGAATTGGTGTCGTGAAATTTGAGAAATCTATATATATAAAAATGAAACCCGCTTTCCGTTGTCACGACATAACATGAAAACGGCATGACCGATTTGGCTGAAAATTAGAGGGGAGGTAACTTAGATCCAGGAGAAGGTTTTAGGATAGTTTTTGTCACCATCCGGCTACGGGACGCGGGTGAAAGCTAGTATTAAATAAAACAGGTTAGTAAGTATGATACAACTAACAAAAAGTTTATGACGGTGTGTTAAAACGGCCGTGGAACTTTCCACATGTCATCACCGTAAAGACGACCGTCTATTTGCGTCCGTAATATGACGGCCGCTATATGATGGCACCGCTTTCCTAGGAAACCCAAGCTTTACACCGCCAGACGGTGCGGCAGACCGTTTTGGTATTGTTTGTCGCCATCGCCGTCCGTGCAATTGCGCAATGACATAAACATTGCCAATACTTTTTTAAATCAATAATAAAAAAAAAAACTTGATGTCATTGACTTATTCAAAACATCTTAACCTGAGTAGTATTTTCTTCCTAATCTTAATAACTTATATGTGCAAAACCAATTTTTAATATGTAAAAAAAAACAAAGACAATCAATGCAAAAAGGCCAGTCGAATACCCCTATTCAAAAATTGTTTCAAATCTTCCTTGTATTATAAATTTTCGAGTGAGATTACGCTTCGGTGTAACATACATCCTAATGCAGCAAGGAGGTACCGCTGAGTTAATTTAGCTGAGTGGATTCGGTCGTGCATTGTCGCTTGTTTATCGTCACACTCCACGACCAGTTAATGGTATTAAACTTTCAATATAAATGTTCTTTGAGCGGTGGAATTTTTCGCCTTGATGTGTGCTAACGTATAATGCTGACTTGATTTTATTTACAGCTATAGATTGTTATAGCTATTTGTTAGATTATCCAATATAGCTTCCGCCAGCGGCTTCGCCCGCGTCAAGTTCGGTTCGGTCAAGGTCGTTTCCAAGAGAACTCTCCAAAAGTCCGGTATAAAAACTATCCTATGTTCTTTCTCAAGGCCAACTCTATCTCAGTACCAAATTTTATTAAAATCAGTTCAGTGGTTTAGTGAAACGTGAAAGCGTAACAGACAGACAGACAGAGTTACTTTCGCATTTATAATATAAGTAGGGATTACAAGGGCCCTTGGTGTGGGATTCAACGGGCGCGGTCACCTTCCATTGCAATGCAGGCTGCTGCTGCCACTAGTATAAAATAATAGATTTTAATTATAAAATCGATACTAAAAGCAGAATTGTTAAATAATCAAATTAGTTGGTCAATAATTTATACTAAGCACTATCTCTTAGTGCTTTATCATGATGTTTATTTATAGTGAAGTTATATTGTATGAATAATATGTACCTAAGTATAGTATTGAACCTATTTTTGTGTAGCCAGATCCTTTCATACGTAATTTTGTCTAAACATTCTAGAAACTTGCCCTTTACAAAAGTTGAGTCTGTTCTTTGTAGTAATACACTGAAAAGGTGCATGCTTGCAAGCCATTGCACTCTTCTTTCAGTCCGTCCACCTATGCACTCTTATCATTTGCTGTTATTATACTATTTGTATGCAAATGCTTTTTTAGTTGCAAACTATGGTCGTACATGCGAATTTAGCGCCAGAATAACAAATTAAAGAATGCAGAATTAAATTTTTCGATGAGAATTTTGTGGAAGGAAAAGTAACGATGGTCTTCTTATATGTAAACAAAAAATATGTATATTGCTTACTAAAAAAACTTTTTTTCAAAAAAATTAAACCGACTTCCAAAAACACTAAAAAGCAAAAAAAAACTAATTTTAGGTGCATCGGCCTAGAAGTCGGTGTCTAATGGATGCTACTAAGTTAATTTTGCCACCGACTTGTAGGCCGATGCACCTAAAATTAGTTTTTTTTTGCTTTTTAGTGTTTTTGGAAGTCGGTTTAATTTTTTTGTAAAAAAGTTTTTTATTTACTGCTTTTCAGTGATACGAATAGTTGTCACTATCCATATAAGTGGAAAGTTCTCATCAATACAAAGAATATAAGCCCAAATACGAGGTATTTTACATAGTCAGTTGTCGAGTCCCCTCGACCTTCTCTGGTCTCCATCATCAGGTCAGCTCCAAACCTTCACTGTTGCAAAGGTCTCGTCAATACAAATAATATAAGCCCAAACACGAGGTAGTTTACATATTCAGTTGTCGAGTTCCCTCGACCCTCTCTGGTCTCCATCATCAGGTCAGCTCGAAACCTTCACTGTTGCAAAGGTCTCGTCAATACAAATAATATAAGCCCAAACACGAGGTAGTTTACATATTCAGTTGTCGAGTTCCCTCGACCCTCTCTGGTCTCCATCATCAGGTCAGCTCCAAACTTTCACTGTTGAATAGTACTTTTAGGCATACACCTGAGTGTCAAGTTTTTACACTATGTATGCCTACAACTTTCGAAGGTTGCCCTCGATTTTTCAGGTTTTCCATCATCAGATCCTGACCTGATGACTATGGGACCATTTGGCAGCTATTTCGCGTCGAACAAAAAAAGAATCACGCAAATCGGTCTATAAACCTCAGAGTAATCGATGTACATACATAGAAAAAAAAAAAAAAAAAAAAAAACCATACCGGCCGAATTGAGAACCTCCTCCTTTTTGGGAAGTCGGTTAAAAATTAAATTTCAATACACTGGTCTTTCAATGATTAATGCTCAATCCTTCTCCTCGTGAGAGGAGGCCTGTGCCCAGCAGTGGGACGTAAAAAGGCTGTCACAGTAACAGTGGTCTTTCAATCACATGTTATTTTTTTTCGATACGTTTTTTCAACCTTTTTAACCAAACATTCTTATTGATATAAAAAGAATCACGATTCGGCTACAAAACTCCCCATATTTGAGCATTGTACATTTTTTTTATTTTATAAGATGCAAACGCTTCCAATTAAAAAAGCTTGTAAAATTATGCCAATATTTCCCTTTATTTCCAAACATTCTGTACCAAAACAATAAGCCAAAACAATTAATATGCATCAAGGAACAAAGCCTTTAAGACAAAAAGTTGAAGCGCTAATTAATATTACCGTGAATCAGTAATCAGCGGGAAACGGTAAGACAATTTTGTGAAATTAACACCTGAAGCGCTGGCGGAATTCCCGGATTTCACGGAGATACGGATCTTACGGATCTTGTCATGGAGTAATGAGTTGATGGAATGCTTATGGAAGAATCGGGCATGTATTGGGCAGTCACTATATTCTGTTTATAAATATGTAGTTAGAGGAATAATTAATGGTTAATACTTAAAAGTTATCTCAAAAAGCTCATACAATCTTATCACAAAAAGCGTTTTAACTAAACACTCATAATTGAACCATGTTTTAAACACTTGAAACTTTCAGTCAAGTAGTCCACTATAAGTTGTAAAACGGACATAGTCCTCAACAAAAACAGGTTTCTTTCTATCTCGCTAATTTTCAAGCAAATGAATCCTCCATTGACCACGCTCTCTGTGTCTTTTCAAAAGTTCCGGATCGCGGTCGACTTTGAAGGAGAACAGGTGTGAAATACTTTTAAAATATGGTAATCCCGGATGAACGGAGTTCAGACTCCGGGAAGATACTTGGTGACGAATTTGTTTGAACTTTTAAGACCCATACTGTAATATTAGAACTGAAACATATTTTTGATCGTGTATTTTATAAAATGCAGAGTGAATATAAAAACTTAAGGTTCATTTTGATATTTAATTTTCTTATTATTATCTTTTTGGGGACCTAAGTAACAGTAAATTGGTAGATACGAGTATATTTCATTATTAAAATAAGGTCGAATGACAATGAAAAATTAGACCGATAACTGAGTACCTTTTAAACAATATGAAGATAATAAACTACAAATACCACTCAAACTTTTAAACGTCTGTTGAACACTTGTCAAAAAAATGACTGATTATGATGTTGAAATAAGGTCCGTTTTGCAGCCATATTTTTTTTTTGACAAGTGTTCAACAGATATTTAAATGTGTGTGGTATTAAAAATAATATTTTTTTTGTTTATATCAAAAAGTTTCAATTTGAAAAATCCTCTTACAGTTAGAAAGCTAGACTATCCCCAGATGGCGTAGGACATAGTTTATGCAGACAAGTAGTTCCTAGTCCTTATTAGCTGATAATTTTCTCTCTTTTAACTCCAAAGATACTATTATGTAACGTTATAATACTTAGCAAATATCGCACTCCGAGCCACAAAATACAAGCAGAGCTTACTTTGTGATTCGACGTAAAACGGGACCCTATTGTTTTCACTCCTCTGTCCGTCCGTCCGTCCGTCTGTCACCAGGCTGTATCTCATGAACCGTGATAGATAGAGAGTTGAAATTTTCACAGGTAATGTTTTTCTGTTGCCGCTATAACAACAAATACTAGAAAACTAGAACTAAATAAATATTTTGGGGGGCTCCCATACAACAAACGTGATCTTTTTGTCCGTTTTATAAATAATAGTACGGAACCCTTCGTGCGCGAGTCCGACTCGCACTTGGCCGGTTTTTTTTTGTCAATAAACATTACTTCCTTTTATTTATTTTTACTTAGAAGCAGTTATGACTGAATAAAGGCAAATTAACCAAAACAATGTATATTAATTGATTGAGCAATTATTATCAATGATTTGAATACAAACGTAGTTGTAATAATAATACTCATAAGGTTTCCTGAATAAGTCACGTTAGTCATCTTAAGATTATTTTGCATACCAAATGATAAAAATCATGTTTTAATACTTCTAGTGATTAATATAATTCTTATAGTTATATATTATCTTCCAGACAATAATTTGTAATAAGTCCATACAGATATTTACATTTAAATTAAAACGTATTCTAGTACAAACATTTCAGACGGATAAAATTAAAAATTGTTTCTGTGAATTTAGATCAGGCACGTTGTTATTTTTTTAATAAATAGGAAAAAGTTGTAGTGTTTCCGTATTTATTCTTACGGAGAGCACACAGGTATCATTTAAGAAGACAGCAATTTTTAATGATGTTTGTATTTTTTTAAGGTAAGTCCTTGATCCAAAATAAATCTATTGTAATCAAGTAATTTGCAAGAAACAAATTGATTTAACAAAACAATCATTTGCATGTTTTTTTTCCAACATCACGCGAACACTGATTAGCCTATAAAACCAACAGCTAGTAAGATTCGGTAACTTCAGTTTAAAAATGAAGGTTATACTGTATTTGTTTGCAATAGTTAAAGTTTGTTCCTGTACAGGTGATAATGAACAGTCTAGTAATCTTTGGAGAGGAATTGCCTATGATGATGGTCTTCGCTACGGTAAGGTTTACATTCTATTAAACACCTTTATTAGCAGCATACCGTAGATACAAGATATTCACTGTGAAATATCCACTATTTAGGTGACCACTGAATTAAAAAATAAATATTTTTATTTATAAAAAAATCTAATAATTAATTGTATATTAGATTTTTTTACATAATTACCAAATCCAATAAAATATATGAATATATCCATTTCAAATAATTTTGTCATATATCTACCGACACGACCGCAGAGAGATCGGGATCACCGTTCCATCGGCTATGAGAGTGAAGGAATATTGAGTGCATCTGTGTCTGAGCAAATGCTTGTGCATTATAACATGTTCTGCGTAGTTGGCTAATATTCTTAAATGAGAACAGCCACCGTCGCCAATAAATCGGCTACATATATCTAATGTCAAAAAAGATAACCTAAAAATCTATCATTATACCTTCACGTCCTCAGACGATCATCACGACCCAATAGTGCGACCCTGTTCTCTTCACGACGTGGACTGCATCAGGCGGTTCTTCGCCCATAACTCCAAATGCTCACC
Source organism: Helicoverpa assulta (assembly GCA_963856015.1). NCBI lineage: Eukaryota > Metazoa > Arthropoda > Insecta > Lepidoptera > Noctuidae > Helicoverpa > Helicoverpa assulta. The sequence goes on from CAWLCW010000027.1 coordinate 8,549,203, forward strand.
TGTCCACAAGCCAGGGTAAGACACTCACAGGATCAAGACCTTACCCTTATTCATAGCTCACGTCAATGTTTCTTTCACATTGAGTTATATGGAGCTGAAAGGCTTGAATAATTATACAATTAACGAGTTTTAGTAAGTATTAAATTAGCAAAATGCAGTCGACCGACAGTTGGCCCGATGGTTCACAATTTTTTTTTGTTCCAACTAAAGTTTCCAGTTGGTCTGATACCGGCTTAATATGATCTTCCTGATCTTTGTAATGTGCGTACTACCTTTCATCTTAATACTGATTTATGAGCCCAAGTAAACTTCAGCCGACTCTTAGATTGCGGGTACTCTTAGAATCGTCGTTGGGTATCAGCACAGTATCAGACTGACTGCGCATTTCAATAAATTGGGTATCTCTATCTGTAGATTTGATTGTATAAATAGGCTTTTGATATAAGCCCCATACAAGCAATGCAATGACTAATTCCTATATCTAGTCAGCAAAGACAGATCGGTTATTGAAATCCGGTATCTCACGCATCTGAAACAAGGCTATAAATAGTATCCTGATAGAAATTGTTTTTTTCAGCATAAACAAAGAAACAGACGCACTAGTTCTGGAAGTGGTATTTTCCAATCTTCAGGCGTACGTTCCCATCATCCTCTCAACTTATCACCTTAAAGGCAAGGAGCCGACACAAATAGCAGACTTCGGGTTTATTGAATACAGTAAGTTAATAAGGAATTAGCTGTTTTCCCGTGGTTTCTACTACGTCCCTTGAGAACTACTGCCCGTAACGGGATAAAGTATATCCTATGTTGCTCGGGTAGAGTGTAGCTTTCCAAAAGTGAAAGAATTTTCAAATCGATTCAGTTCATAGAGTTGTCTCGTAAGGGCTTCAGTGTGTTGGCTTCGTCCCATGTTCATCATCCAAAAATCTGAGTTTGTAGATTCGTGGTCTTATACAAAATATTATAAGCTGCTGCTTATTTTGGAATCGCCAGGAATTGAATATACCTTGTATTGGGCGATGTTTTTAAATTAAGTTCAATTTCTGTAAAATTAAAAAAAAAATAACATATCCCCTTTAAATTGAGGAATAAACTGTTAGCTAATCAACGTGAACGCATTTACAAAGCGATCTGAAGGCAACGGCGTCACGTGGGACACTTTTGTTCATATCGCGTCTTGCCGCAATGTGTTAGCATCCAGATCGCTTACATAGGATGCACCGATACAATTTTTAACGGATTTCTTCTAATTGACAACTATTTTACTTCCTAGAAGACCTATCGCTGACTTTGACAGTCGAGAACATTAAGGACATCAACCTAGCAAAAAGTCACGTTTACGCCTATATTTCTGAGCCCGCTCGGAGGTACGGACTGGGGCCTAACTTTATACAGAGTAAAGGTACTGTGCTCTTTTCTTGCCATCGCTATTAGATGTTATTGTTTTTTTTCTATCTCAATCATCTGTCTAGCCTTTTCCCAACTATGTTGGGGTCGGCTTCCAGTGTATCCAGATGCAGCTGAGTACCAGTGTTTTACAAAGAGCGAATTGACATCCATTACCCAGTTACCCAGGCAACCCAATACCCCTTGATAAGACTGGTTGTCGATTAGGCTTCTGAATACCCGTAACGACTGTCAAAGATGCCCAAATGATAGCCTGGACCTACAGTTTATTGTGCCTTCCGAAACAGGAGAGAACTCGTTATGATAAGATTAACATCTTATCATAACGAGTTCGAGGCCCATCCACGGACCAATCACGCCACGATGCTTAACTTTGATGATCGATCAATCCCGATCCTATGGCAGAGCCTATGGCTTGCACTTAGCCATAGGCTCTTCCTATTTTACTTCTTTCTCAATAAATAATTATATTTTTGTTACAGATCCTCTTTTTCAATAAAAATCGTTTTTGTTCTAGATCCTCAACAGCAAATAGCCAACGCGCAACTGTTGGCAAGAATAGGCTTAACTCTGCGAGAAGCTTTTCTAACGCAAGCTCCAGTGTTCATGAACGTGTTCCTGCAAAACTCCATTTGCGACTTCAACATACATTAAATAAAACTAATATTCTGAGAATTTTTTTTTATTTATAAAGCTGGTAAATAAAAATTTTATTTTTAGAGTAGATATAATAACACTGCGTTACACGATTTTGGTACCCTCTTAACTGTTAGCTGGAATGAATAGGTAATGAGTCATAGATTAAATGTTCCAAACATATGTGGTGTCCATCACGTCTAGTTTTCGAGGTACATGTCAATTATTATTTTCTACTACCCTCACTTTAGGCGTAAAAGACCGTTACCGTTGATGGTTCAAAAACAAGTCTGAAGGCGATATTGCTGCACAATGGCAACAAGTATGCGTCAGTACCAATAGCATATTCAACTGTTTTAAAAGAAACATATGAAAACATGAAATCAATATTAAATTTAATAAAATACAAAGACTACAGCTGGAAAGTATGCGCTGATCTCAAAGTTATAGCTATTTTGCTCGGATTACAGGGCGGATTTACTAAATACTGTTGTTTTCTTTGTATGTATGGGACAGCAGAGCCACAGAAAAACACTACATTACAAAAGTATGGCCAGAAAGGTCAGAGTTTATATGCGGAAAATCTAATGTGAAACATGTACTGAATGATAAATAATATATAACTAACTATATATAAATAACTAATGATAGATCCTAAAAATGTCATTTTACCACCACTCCACATAAAACTTGGTTTGATGAAAAATTTTGTGAAGGCTATGAATAAAGAGGGAGATAGCTTTTTATATTTGAAGACAGTATTTTCAAAGTTAAGTGATGCCAAACTCAAAGAAGGAATATTTGTGGGACCACAAATACGTACTTTGATGAAAGACCCAAATTTTGACAAAAAGCTTACTAATACGGAACTTGATGCCTGGTTGTCACTGAAAGCAGTTATAAAGGGGTTTTTAGGGAACCACAGAGCCGAAAATGCGGAGCAGCTAGTGAACGACATGTTAAAAGCATACGAAAAGTTGGGTTGCAGAATGTCATTAAAAATTCACTTTCTTCATTCTCATTTTTCTCTTTTTCCATCTAATCTTAGTGCGGTCAGTGATGAGCACGGTGAGAGGTTTCACCAGGATATAAAGAAGCTTGAAGAACGATTTCAAGGACGTTGGGACACAACTATGCTAGGTGATTACTGTTGGCGTTTAAAACGAGAAGATCATTCGAAGCACAAAAGAAGAAGTTGAAGTTTCACGATATTTTTTAAAAAAAATTCATAGGTAATATTTTTGCTGACTTTTTTTTACTTAAATGATAAAATTAGACTTCATTAATGTAAAAAAATTTGGTTGATTTTATAAGATTTCTTTCAAATATGTTTTGACGTTTTAATTTCTAATATAATCTGGCACTTTCTTGCTGAAAAAAAATGAGACGTGATGGAAAGATAATTTGTATGTATGTTTATTAAACGATACGTATAAATAAAAAATCATGACATTTCAAAGCGGGTACTCAAATTTTTTTTTAATTTGTAACGCAGTGTAATTATAATCATAAAGTATTTGATTATATAACCGAAATAAATATGTGAAGAGTTAGTTCTTCATAGCTCGATAGATGGTGTTGGCGTCGAAATACATCGCGATATGGTTTCGTTCCATGTCAAAGTATATTGGCCTTACTACAAAAACTTAAACGTCTGTTTTACACTTGTCTAAAAAAATTGTGGCTGCAAAAGGAACCATATGTCAACGTCATCATCTGACATTTTTTTAGACAAGTCTTAAACTGACGTTTAAAAGTTTTTGTGGTAAGACGGTATAGGTTTAGTTGAACTAAAATTTAATTAGCATGCTTCTGAGGTACTGTGTTTAATTCAAGTATCCTTTGCTCCTAGGCACCTTGTACCGATAATGTACAACTAATGAGAACAAATGTGTACTTTTTACTGTTCAAAACCATGAAACTATGCAGTAACCACTATAATTGTGTATGTAATTATAAGACAATTGAGAATCAATTGTGTCTCGTCATGGGAAACAAAATGACTAGCGGAGATGTCGTGACAAAATCTTTTTATTCTATGAAACCCCCAAATTATTTTCAAAATAAAATTACCAATCAATGGAATCAAAACCAATCTTTGACCGATTTGACTAGGAGCCCAAACGTCTCGTTAGTTTTACTAACTGATCAAACCTACCCTATGTTGCTAGACCTACAAGAAGACACTTGCAAGAAAGCCATGTGCAGACTCTGTCAGATGTCTGACATCAATGTCTGACAGCGACTGCACGTGCAGCTGCTGCTTCGATCCAAAACTGTTTCATGTAAATTCATACAAACCGGTAGTTCGGCCGACTTCATGCAGTCGCTGCATGTGCGGTCGGCAGTTGCAGTTAGCAGCATGAATTTAAAACGTACCTTAACTACCTTTTGTTTTGGCTAAATCTTATTGTACATACAAATTATTCAGATTCATATACCTAATTAAAAATAAAAAAAATATTTAAAACAATACTCATAATTAAGTTTAAATAGGCAAATATGCATCAGTAATGAGGAATTCCTCACATATTCTGAAATTGTCCTTACCAACAGAACATTTATCGTTTGAAACAAAGTCGACATTTACAATGATGCTTGTATTCCAAAGGTCCTTGATCCAGAATAAATCGAGTAATTTACAACAAAATAATCGATTTAATCAATCAATAGTTTGCAACAAAATAATCGATTTAATCAATCAATCAATTGCACGATTTTTTTAATAATCACGCGAACACGTTTAAGGCTATAAAACGTACAGCGAGTAAGATTCGGTAATTTTAGTTTAAAAATGAAGATTTTATTGTATTTGATCGCAATAGTTAAAGTTTGTTCCTGTTTAAATGACAGTGAACAGTCTGGTGATTATTGGAGAGAAATTGTTCAAGATGACGGTCTTCGCTACGGTAAAGGTTCACATTCTATAAAACTCTTTTATTTTAGGGCAGCATTCCATAGATTTAACAGTAACAATATTTGTTTTTCTTTTATTTACACATGACTTACGAATAAATACTAAATTCATTAATATCAGCATGATTTTAATAATAGACAGACTGCTTTTGAAATATTAATTTTAATTTGAAGTTGTATGTCAACAAAAAAAAGATAGAAGATAGAATGTACAGTTGAGATTTCAAAATAGTCTCACCCAGGCAATTCTCTCTAAATCAACTAAAAACATTTTGCACGTCCCCAGATCTGCATGACCCCATAGTGCGACCCTGTTCTCTTCACAACGTGGACTGCATCAGGCGGTTCTTCGCCCATAACTCCAAATGCTCACCAGTCCACAAGCCAGGGTCAGACACTCACAGGATCAAAACCTTACCCACATTTATACCCCACATCAATGTTACCTTTACATTAAATTACCTGGAGCTGAAAGGCTTGAATAATTATAAAATTAACGAGTTTTAGTAAGTACTGGATTTTTTTTACGAATTTAGGTTATTTACTACAGCTTAACCGGCTCGTTAGTGACACTCCCATGGTTGACAGTTGATAAGACTGTATCGCACTTGTAATCACCCCCGCTGCCTACGACCCGCGCCCCGCATAGACCATGGGAGTGTCACTAACAGGCTGGTCACACTGTATTCTTCTTCCCAGCAAAAATACATAGGAAGTGGTGATGGGTAGGCGTTTTAGGGGCTATTTTTTGAACATTTTTGACGACCGAAACTGTGTTTGAGCTAAGTTTGAAAAAATGATGTTTGATTTTGAATTTTTTGTACTTATTTTTTTTCAGCATAAACAAAGAAACAGACGCACTGGTTCTGGAAGTGGTATTTCCCAATCTTCGGGCATATTCTCCTATCATCGTTATAACTTACCATCGTAGAGGCAAGGAGCCGACACAATTAGCAGACTTCGGGTTTATTGAATACAGTAAGTTAATGAGAAATTGGGGCCAGGTTTTAAACATGTAAATAAATAATAATATTATAAAGTTGGCTCAAAAGGGCTTCGCCTCACGTTCACCGTCCAAAAATCTAAAAACTCTTGATCTGGTCGAGAAATACTACATAACTATTATAAGCTGGTGCTTATTTTGGAAAAGATTTTTCAGTTCCCATTACCAGGAATTGAAAATATCTGTATTGGAATTTGATTTTAAATTAGGTGCAACTTTTGTTAAATTATAAAACTATGACTAACAGCCAGTTTCTTCATCAAAAGTAAAAGCTAAAGTAATGTCATAAAGTAAAAGTAACGGTCAAATTCGTTTCTTCAAGACTAAAGTAACAGCAAAACTAATTGATAAAATCGTGAAAATACTAATTTGACCGTTACTTTTACTTTATGACATTACTTTGGCTTTTACTTTTGATGAAGATACTGGCTGTAAGCAAACATAACTGAAGGATTTATGAGGATTATGATTTCTTCTAAATGCCAACTATTTATTTTCTAGAAGACCTATCGCTGACGTTAACGGTCAGTCACATCAAGGACATCAATCTATCAAATGGTCACGTTTATGCCTACATATCTGACTCCGCTCCGAAGTCAGGGCTGGGGCCTAACTTTACACTGACCAAAGGTAGGTACAGTAGCTTTAGGCTATTTTCTTGTTCTTTTATATGTACCTATATGAAGTTGTCGTTTGAGGAGGGATGATACGCATGCAACAAAGCGTGTGCTAGATATGAATGTAGATGGATGGAGAGGAAGACCTAAGAAAAGATGGATGGATTGCCTGAAAGATGACATGAACAGGAAGGGAGTGAGTGTCAGTATGACGAGTCATCATCATCATCATCATCTCAGCCATAGGACGTCCACTGCTGAACATAGGCCTCCCCCTTTGATCTCCACAGATACCTGTTGGAAGCGACCTGCATCCAGCGTCTTCCGGCGACCTTTATAAGGTCGTCTGTCCACCTCGCTGGTGGACGTCCTACGCTGCGCTTGCTAGTCCGTGGTCTCCACTCCAGCACTTTTCGGCCCCATCGGCCATCTGCTCTGCGAGCAATATGGCCTGCCCATTGCCACTTCAGCTTGCTAATCCGGTGGGCTATATCGGTGACTTTGGTTCGTCTACGGATCTCCTCATTTCGGATTCGATCACGTAGAGAAACACCGAGCATAGCCCTCTCCATAGCTCGTTGAGCGACTTTGAGCTTTGAGATGAGGCCGATAGTGAGAGACCACGTTTCGGTGCCGTAAGTCATCACTGGTAACACACATTGGTTGAAGACTTTCGTCTTGAGGCACTGAGGTATGTCGGACGAAAAGACATTGCGTAGTTTCCCGAACGCTGCCCAGCCGAGTTGGATTCGGCGGTTGAACTCTTTCTCGAAGTTGGACCTACCTAATTGGACTACTTGTCCTAGGTAGATATATGAGTCAACAACTTCGAGTACCGAGCTTCCAACAGAGACTGGGGTGGGCTCAACATGGACATTTGACATAATTTTCGTCTTGTCCATGTTCATTTTCAGGCCCACCCGTTGTGAAACTCGGTCGAGGCCCTCGAGCATCATACTGAGTTCCTCCATCGACTTTGCCATGACTACGATATCGTCGGCAAACCGAAGGTGAGTGATGTATTCGCCATTGATGTTGATGCCAAGTCCTTGCCATTCCAGGAGCTTGAAGGCGTCTTCCATATTATGACGAGATTATATAGTATGATGAGTGACAGGGGAAAATGGAAGAGGATGACATATTGCGCCGACCCCAATTAAAATTGGGAACAGGGCAGGAGGAAGAAGAAGATGGTGTTGTTGTACTCCGAAAGAGATTTTTCCAAAAACTGTTCCATTTTTTGTGTGACTGTATAATTTACCCTGCCTCTATCAAATCTCTCTATCGCTTTAAGAGAACCCAATTTTGGGTCAAGCTCGCCGTTGTTCATAAACTGCATTTGTTTTGTGTGTATTAACTGTTAAATGTGCAATAAAGAATAATAATCAGTATTTGTCAAAAAATATCAGATTCGTAGTTAAACATTTTGATACCTTGCGCATACGGTGTAGTATTTGTTTACAAATTTGAGTTTCTTGCATACATCCTCCGAGCCTTTTTTCCCAACTATGTTGGGGTCGGCTTCCAGTCTAACCAAATGTAGCTGAGCACCAGTGCTTTACAAGAAGCGACTGCCCTATCTGACCCCCTCAACCCAGTTCTCCGGACAACCCAATACCTCTTGGTTAGACTGGTGTCAGACTTACTGTAGTTTCTTGCATTCACTAGTATTGTGTTTTTTTTTTCTTTTCTTAATAATAATGTTATTTTTGTCACAGATCCTCAACAACAAATAGCCAACGCGCAGCTGTTGGCAAGAATAGGCTTATCTCTGCAAGAAGCTTTCCTAACGCAAGCTCCAGTGTTCATGAACGTGTTCCTGCAAAACTCTATCTGCGACTTCAAGTCATTAAATTAATTTCTGATAAAATTGATTAAATAAAATTGTATAATTCTGGGAGATTTTGTGTGTTTTTTTTTTATTATTTGATAAGACATAAATAAACTCTAAAGAACACATACTTATTGATGAATGACGATGATGTATTCTTAGTAACAAAGTTCTTCATGAATAGGTAAAACAACAAAAAAACTTAAATAATTACAAAATTTCTTTTCCAACATATCACATTTTAAGCATAAAATGTTCCTAAAACGTTTTTATCAGCGTGTTTCGATGGCAGATTTACTCCAAAGTAACTTTTTTAGTTTGGTTATCGTTAAATGGTGCAACTTATCCATAGAAAACCCGTACACTGCCGACAAAACAGTCGGCCGACAGTTGGACGATGGTTGGATAATTTTTTTTTATAAAATCGTGTTTCATTCAAAGTTTTTAGTCAATCTATGATACAGGCCAAATCAAGGTAATCTGTGGTACTACCATTTGAGCGATGCCTCATTAGGACGCCAAGTAGTTAGTATTGAAATGTATGGTGCCTAACTCACTTGGCGACGGTATGGCAACGTCGCCACATTGGAAGCGTGGCCACGAGCTACAGTTCTCTACGTGGCTTTTGGATACTCTGGCAGCTTGGCGACGTTGCCGCGGTTGCCACTATAATGTACGCGGTAAAGTGCTCCTCCCTCACTGAGTCGCCAGCGTGGTCGCCAGTCATCGTGCAATTTCTTCAGCGACGACGTAAACAATTGACTGTCGAGACGCCATGCCCACTCGACTTGGCGACATTTGGATGCCAAAAGTAGACCTGAGCCGCTGGCGACGTCGCCATAGCGTCCTAATGAGGCAGAGCTCTTTGTTTCCATACTGTTTTATGAGCACGAACAAACTGTCGGCTGACTAAAACTTTGCAGTGTTTAGAGCAGCAGCTTAGAGTATTTCGCGTTGTCTGTACTTAAGCATAAGGGGTTAACTATGCGATAGTATTAATATAGGTACATGCAACAAACATGCAAATTACCTGAGCATAACATTGTTTTCAACATAATTAAACGCAATTTGCATACAAACAAATAGTTTTTTATCTAAAATTCAGTAATAATTGATGATTTCCTTCAAAAATCATGCGATACTTATTTTATTAGGTCATGTTAACATGTAAAGTTACCAGAGATAAACTAATTAGTTGCAGTATTGCACTTAAGACTTTATGCTTCTAACGCGCGATTGTTTTGTTAAGATGTGGACTGTGTTTTGTTTTTGTCTTTTGTTTAATTTTTGTTTTTGTGTTGAAAATGTCGTAGATACTGGATTTGAAGTTTTTCTACGAGACAGATTTGGTGATAATGTTGTTGGTAAAATATGTTTTTTTCATTAAAATATTTTTAGATTATTTTCTCCATTTTACCCTAGAAATATAATGTAATTAAGATTTGCCATTGCGATTACAATATTATTATTTTGTTAATGTCTTTTAGAACTGCTCAGTTCATATAATATTATATCCAACATACCAGTTTGTCGTGTAACACCTGTTCCGGTAATTATTAGAAACATCTCAGATCTTGCCAAATGCTTTGTTTTTATTTACTCTTAACTTACAAAGTGTGACAGCCTATTCAGCAATTATAGGCTTATGAAATTACCAGCATAATCAAAGTTTTTGATAACTCAAAAATGTTGGTCATTACTACCTCCTAACATTTTACTTTTTTTTTTGTTACCTCCTTTTTTTTTCTAAATCATCAAATGACCCCTCCTGCTGTGGGTTAGCAGCGATGAGGGAGTGTCAGACTCTTACTGACTAAAAACCGTCGTGTTCCGTCGTAGGCCTTTTTATGTGCTAGGGCCCCGGTATCTCTTTCGAACAACCCGCAGCCCCGGCAGGCCTTGGCCCTATTGGGCCCCGAACATAGTTTTTAAGTATTTATTTGTTACTAACCAAGTGGACCTTTCTGTTGTCTTTAATAGACGAATTATTATTACTGAGCAATTGACATTTAAATCTCCCCCATATTACCGTCACATAAAACGTCTAGAGAACTGGAAAACTTTCATAAATGTTATGTCTGTATTTTTCAGATAATCAAGATATAAAAAACGAAAAAGACTCCATCATCAGACCTTGTCGTCTCCACGATACCAACTGTATCAGACATTTCTTCGCCCAGGACTTTCAATGTTTGCCCACCGAGGGTCCGGTGCATGATCCCCTAGAACTGCAAGATTCCATTTACGTGCCCGTACCACACGCCAATCTGACTTATATTTTGAACAATCCAGTAATTCGAGGTCTTAATAAATGGAAGATTGAGGAGTTTTTGTAAGTATGCACTGGTTTTAAAGGTCTCTGCACACAACCGGCGTGGCGTGGCGGGGCGGCGATGCTGCGCTGGCGCGGCGGCATCGGTCACACTGCGGGCGCGATCAGTTCATTATTATTTCCCCGCCGCGCCGCTTCTGACTTGTATTCCCGCTCAGCGCGGCGGCGGCGTGGCGCGACAGTTACCGTCGCGTCGAACGGGACAGCTTTGTGTGGCGTCCGTAATATCTAGTACATTACAACTGCTCAGAGTCGCGTCGCCGTCCCGTCCCGCCGCGCCGCCCATATTTTGGGGGGCTCCTATACAACAAACGTGATTTTTTTTGCTCATTTTATAAATAATCAGTTTTTTGTTGTAGCCACCTAGAATGTTTTTAAAGATCGATTTGCGTTATAAAATCGTTGCTTAATAATGTACTCTAAAACAGAAGAGTTTGATACTACTTACTGTTGTTTATCTCAGGAACTAATTGTCCGATTTGCAATATTATTTATTCGGATGGTAAAAAAAATATCCAGGTGAACGAAATAGTTCTCATTGGACGTGAGTGAAACCGCTGGCGTAAGGTAGTATTCGAATAATCTAAAGAGAATATCTCATCCGGGATTCAATTGATCATTATTTACCTATTTGTTGAGTTAAACAGTTTCGCCCTCACCCCGCAAGGTTAACATCTTCCACATATTCAAAAGAAGAAAAATCCATTTAAAAAAGCCTTGAAAATTCTTAATTTCTTTGAAACTATTCTTCTGTTTCAGCATAAACAAAGATACACAAAGATTAGTGTTAGAAGTCGTTTTCGACAGAATTGATGTGACCTGTCCTCAAGCAGATTTGATTTATCATCGCAAGGGCAAGGAACCGCTGAAAGGATGGGATTCCACCTTTATAGAATACAGTAAGAAATACTAAATAAGTTATTTCTTAATAAGTTAAACATTGTAGAATTTTGTGTATGATTTTGAAAATTCGTGATTAAAATATATATTTTTTTTTTTCAATCACGTTTTAGGTTAGGTTAAAAGAAATCATATTTTAATTTACAGAAAATAAGAGCTTACATTGTAGACTAAATTATCGGTCGAAAGTTGGCCGACAGTTTGTTTTTTGATCTGAATTGAGACTTATTAAACGGGTATAAGACCGTCATGGCCGCACACTATCCATTCATTTCCACACTTACTTATAAGTCGGCTCAAACTATGAGCTGACGAAAAGTTTGCAGTGTGTGATAGTAATAATTATTTATTCGATTAATTAAATACCTGTTTCATATTTTTTATTTTACAGAAGACATATCGTTCACCCTGACAATTACCTATGGCAAAGACGCAAAGTCGTGGAATAGCCACGTGTACACTTTCATACCTGATGCATACCCCAAGTACAGCATCCAACCAGCAACTCATGAATATAAAGGTGAGATGAGTGAGTGAGTGGGTGAGTGAGTCGGTGTGTAGGTGAGTGAGTGGGTGAGTAACCCACTCACACGTTGTCAATTTGTTTGTCTCGTTCTTGTGACTTTTCTTTATAGGAAATCATCAATTGATCCTTCCCGCTGTGGGTGCAGCATTCGGTAGTGTGAGATTCTTACTGATTAAAACCCACCATGTTCCTTCTTAAGCTCTTTATGTACCAGGGCAGCGGTAACTCTTTCAAACAATCCCGCAACCCATCTTCGTTTGGACTGAGATCACGGTCTTATTATATTACATTTTAAATTATTATTTTTTTGCAGATCCAGGTTTTAAAAAGGCCCTTGCTGATCTTGAAGGGGACGTACCGTTAACTGTTAAAGAACTGTTCGTGAGCCAAGGACCCGTATTTTTTTCGCTGTTCTTCAAAAACAGTATCTGCCACTTTCAGCATTATTAGTTTTTCGTTAGAAAACGGATAGGTATTTAATGGAATTCACCAAGTAATAAAAATAATATTTGTATTTTTCTTTTCAAAATATGATCAACTCTTTTATAGTTTATATTTTATCAGAAGCGCAATAAATACTATTTGAAATGCAGTTTTATTTTACCACATTCGAAACATGGCACGATGAAAGATTAAATAAAAAACCGGCCAAGTGCGAGTCGGACTCGGGCACGAAGGATTCCGTAGCATTATTTATAAAACGGAGAAGAAAATCACGTTTGTTGTATGGGAGCCCCCCAAAATATTTATCCAATTCTAGTTTTCAGTATTCGTTGTTATAGCGACAACAAAAATACATCATCTGTAAAAATTTCAGCTCTCTAACTATCACGGTTCATGAGATACAGCCTGGTGACAGACGGACGGACGGACGGACGGAAGGACAGAGGAGTGAAAACAATAGGGTCCCGTTTCACCCTTTGGGTTATATAAACCAGAATCACATTTGTTTTTTAACATACTGTTTCCCGCTATTTCACCCGCGTCCCGTAGGAGCTACTTCCTGAAACTCGATAGAATATAGCATAAAACCAATGTTACTTTCAGTAGTGTAGCTTTCTAACATCCCCACTCAGAGTCATTTAATGATTACTTAAGTCACTACTCAGTGACGGAATGTCATACAAATCCTTCACTAAGGAATGGCTTAAGTAACCAAAATCACTCTGAGTGGGGAGGTAACAGCGGTAGATATTTTTTCATCAATGTTTCACTTAATTTTCTGCAGCCATGTCGCATATTACTATGCTATTATTATTTTGTAAATACGTCAGAAAATTCCCTAGCTGTGTTTTCATTTAATACTATAATGTTACGAGCAAACAGCCAAGCATCAAAGTGCAATTTGCAAAGAGCACTACATATATTTATTGCCTGTCTAAGACCCCCATAGACTGCAAACTTTTAGTCGGCCGGTAATTTGATCGTGTCCTTTACCTGCATGGACATGTTAGTGGGCACATTACATCGATGAAGTATAAACTGACTGTAAATATGGGAGTCACAATTACCTTCAATTAAACTAACGGCTAACTGATGATGACGATGATGCCTACTATCCGATTATCGGCTACGGTGGCTGTTCTCATATAAAGAGATTAGCCAACTGCGCAGGACATATTATAGTGCACAATCATTTGTGCGGACACAGGTGCACTCACTATTCCTTCACTCTCATAGTCCATCTCATGGTCTCATAGTAGGACGGCAATTCGACACGACCGGAGAGAGATAAGGCGCAAGACCGACATTTACGTGCTCTCGCTGCACGGATGTATCAATCACCAACTTCCAGGCTCCGGGCTGGTTCGTGAAAGTTATAGTAAAGTAGACCGACTGTTTAGTCTGCAGCCTGCAGAGGTTCTTTAACCTATCATTCAAATGAATTAAAATCATGCGATTCATATGCAGCTCATCAATCTACAATAATCAAAAGATTATTAGTGTTTCCCTTCAAAATTCATGCGATTTTCAATATAAGTGATCAATTAAATTCATTGTTTGAAATATGATTTTTACGTCCTAATTATTGGCCTAGCTGTAGGTATTTAATTTATGCCCTTTTGGCAATAAGACGTCTTAACATGAAGTTTTTAGTCTGTTTTATTCTCTTAATCAATATTAGTTATTGTTATAAATATGGATATGATAGAAGAAGAAATTATGGAATTTACCGTGTTCATGAAGAGAATGGTGGTGAGTTATTTTTAAGAATTGTTTAAAAGTAGGTACTCCATACTACCACACGATACTCTCGTGCACTAATTACGGGTTCTTGCTAAACTTAATGGCGGCTCACATATAAATTCGGACGACACGTTCGCGCATGTGGCCAAATCATTCAATCCCCTCCGTCTCCCACTCATACCGCAGTGACTCGCACTATGTTCAAAAGAAAGTTGAATCCTACTCATATAATATTAGAAACTAATATTATAAAATGTGAAAGTTAGTGAGAATGTATGTTTGTTATTCTTTCACACAAAAACGGGTGGACCGATTTGGTTGAAAACTGGTATGAAGACAGGTGATACCCTGGATTAACACATAGGCTACTTTTTACCAACACACCATGCAGGCGAAGCCGCGGGCTAAAGCTAGTACTACATAAGTATATGATCAAGAATCTACGTACGATCCGGAGTGCAGTGTGTATATCCAAAGAACCTAACAGCCTTTTCACATTTGCGGATTTTCCGAACTGACAAACTGCGCGCCACCGTTACAAAAAAGCGAGTGGAACATCCGATCGGAAAACCGGCCATTGTGAAAACGCTATAAGATGGGGCACAAAGCATATTATCACAATTAATATCAAACTTTCACTTCATCAAAAGATACTTCATCTTTTAAGCACCATATGTACCTATTTAATAAAATTAATAAATCAATAAATATTTTTTCTCTTAAAAAAATCCATTGTAAAAAGAAGGTACAGGAATTTTTAGTGCAACTATCCTACGAAGAAACTGAAAAACTTATTCAGATAATTAGTTAATATTTCATTAGTGTTAACGGTAAACGTACATTTACTTAGGTCTTGCGCATTTAATATGTAGGTATAACATACACTCACTTTCCACACCACACTCAAACCTACGCACACACACACACACCCACACACATACGCGCACACACACAACACATCCACAATCCACAAATGTAATTTGTGAGTAATTTTAAGTTTAGTTACACAATTTCTTTTGTTTTCCCTACTTACCTACCTAGTTACCTAATTTGTTTTCGTATTAGTAATCGCTCCTAAACTTCTGTATCTTACTAATTTAGGTACTTTATAAACTGTTCCTGAGGGGAACGGCGCTGTAAGCTGAGATACAGGATCGGGCCTAGTTCGGCTGCAGATGCTACTTCTCTTTTTCATAAGTAATCTGTCAGCTTAGTTTTGTAAAAAGAACTGTACTGTATTGTTTTTGAGTAAATATAGTTATCGGCACGAATCTTGAGCTCTGACCTGCGGGTTGTTCGAAAGAGATACCGCGGCCCTGGTACATAAAAGGCCTATGACGGAACACGACGATTTTAGTCAGTAAGAGTTTGACACTCCCTCACCGCTGCTAACCCACAGCGAGAGGGGTCATTTGATGATTTTACGTCGCTAAAAAAAAAAAAAAAAAGCTCTGACCTACATGTGCGCAGAAGTGATTTATTAGCAAAGAACCAATCCCGAGTGCGGGCCAATCACCGATTTAGCCCGCCCCGGCGCCTCATTTCACACCACAAAAGGGACCCAATAATTACTTCTGCGCAGGTGAAGGTCAGAGCTCAAGATTCGTGCCGATAACTATACATTTATTTATTTACTTTATTTCTGCTTCTTATTTTTACAGAACAACCTCGCCAAGACTATAATGCCTCCATAATCCGCCCTTGCTATCCCCATGACATAAAGTGCATTCGTCGTTTGTTTCACTACAAAGCCCAGTGCACCCGTCCTATGGGGTATGCACCAGACCCTTATATGCTGCGGAGACTGGATCTGCGAATACCTCATGCGAATATCACCTTTGGTCTACTCAACGCTCAAGTTAGAGGTCTTAATGAGTGGAAGATCAAGGAATTTTTGTATGTATTTTGGTTGTTATAAATTATCCAATGGTCTCATCTGACCATCCTTAGGCCAATCCTTCTTAGAAGGCTGAATGCACCCAAAACACTCTCTTTCTCTCGTAATACGTGCGAGAGAGAAAGAGAGAGAAGCTTGTTGACGCGACGTTCGTAACGTTCGTAACATACATATAAATTAATAGCTTTAAAATGAGTTGAGTAATCAAAAATAAAAATTAACAAAGTTCTGTATTTACATATGGACTCTTTAACTATCAATTTAGAATTTATTTTGTATCGAGAAATTTTTCGAGAACGTGTATTGAAATTAACAGGGTTCTCGGAAATATGTTCAAGATTAACATATATTTTTTTGCGCCGTCAAAAACTGTATAGATTTGGCCAAAAAATTGTTTGAAACAAGCCAATTTCAGCATTCAGCCCCTAATAAGCAGCAGATAATAAGTAGGTATGCCAGAAAATCTCACAGATTTGCCAAAGGGTATCGGGTTTCTCGGGTAAATGGGTTGAGGAGGACATATCATACACAGTCCCTTCTTCTAAAACACTGGTCCTTAGCTGCATTAGGTTAGATTGAAAGCCGAACTCAACATAGATGGGTAAAGCCAAGGCAGACGATGAGCTCCTGATATAAGCGATTTAAAACATTTGCAAAATAAAAATTCTATTCTATTCTATTCTATTCTATTGACAAACGACAAACTTATTTATTTTACCATCGCAGATTAAATGAAATGAAATGAAAAATGAAACTTGTACTTCGTGTGTGTGTGTGTCTACGTGTGTGAGTACTTATATTTTTTTGTTTAAAAAAAAACTTTGATATTTTTTTTAAGCTTCAACAAAGCCACAGATGTATTGGTGCTAGAAGTAGAATTTGACAGAATTATTGTGTCATCTCCTCGTGTCAAGATTATCTATCATCGGAGAGGAGAAGAGCCTCTGCAAGTTTCTGATTACTCCATTATTGAATACTGTAAGTAAGCACTCACATTGGGAATACCAACAGCCGTTGCCTATCTTTCATCAAAACATATGAGAGATGAAACATATAACACGATGATATGTCTGGTAACTGCTTTACTTGCGTAAAATTTAAGATTTTCTTTCCGACTTTCCTAAAAGGAGGAGGATCAGAATTCGGATGTTTGTAATTTTTTTATGACACCAAGTCAAATGTTTTTAAATACGACTGTGCGCTCGTATGACTCTTTGTATGACTCTTCTGAACTGACCTTATTTATGAGAACACTAATTGCAGTTTAGAATACACAACGTAATTTAAAATTGATTGCTGATCAAACTCGTGACAAGGCTTGTTAAAACTGTTTTTTTTTTTTTTGTTTATTTTTTTTTAGCCTGTGTTGTCCCACTGCTGGGCAAAGGCCTCCCCTATAGTAAAAAATAATCTAATAATCCCCCAAAGTAAAACTGGTAAAATATCTATATATATAAAAGAAAGTCGTGTTAGTTACTCCACTTATAACTCAAGAACGGCTGAACCGATTTAGCTTAAGACTGGCAGGGAGGTAGTTTAGAGCCAGGAGAAGGACATAGGATAGTTTTTATTACAAAAATAATAATAAAAAATACAATTTATTCCGGACATACAGCGCCATCTATTGTTCAAACCAAAAATCTGCCGGATGCCACTATTCCACGCGAACGAAGTCGCGGGCAAAAGCTAGTATAGGTATAAATAAAAATAATAAATTCGCAGGTGGTGTGTCGTTAACTCTGACAATACCTCATATACAATACCTGCAACTGTCAGGGGCTCATGTGTTCTCCTATATACCTGAAGCTACCCCCAGGTATACTCTGGGCCCTGCCATTTATAAAGTCAAAGGTAAGATAGTTCTACTAATTTATTATAATCTATATATATAAAAATGAAACCCGCTTTCCGTTGTCACGACATAACATGAAAACGGCTTGACCGATTTGGCTGAAAATTAGAGGGGAGGTAACTTAGACCCGGGAGAAGGTTTTTGTCACCATCCGCCTAAGGGACGCGGGTGAAACCGCGGGCGAAAGCTAGTAATATTATAAATGTAAAATTTTGTGAGAATGTATGAATGTATGTTTGTTATTCTTTCACGCAAAAACGGCTAGACCGAATTGATTTAGGTATGTAGATAGGTGATACCCTGAATTAACACATAGGTTACTTTTTATCAACACTCCACGCGTGCGATGCCCCGAGCGGAAGCTAGTTTTACCAAAAAAAAAATGATTTACACACGTCAGTGGTCAATGAGTTAAGATAGAATAAATAATATATTAATATAAAATAGTTGAACCATATAATAGGTATGTAAACTACCCGCAAATTCACCCCCATAACGAGGAAACTACTTAAAGGGGTAAAAAGAAGCTTGCAGATTATTGTAATTATTAGGTGTAATAATTACTGCCAAGTTTCATAAAAATCTATTCGGTAAGTAGTACTTTTCGCGTAAACATGAAACACGACAGAAGCATGCGTGTTTCCATCATCCTCCTCATCATCCGAGCCTTTTTCCCAAACTATGTTGGGGTCGGCTTCCGTTGCTGCTGATGATGATGATGATATAAAAATTTTTCTTTTCTTTTCCATACTAGCAAAGAAGTACAGAGTATTTCTAAATACATAAAATATATCTTCCAGATCGTGGATTTCGTCGGGCCCTTAAAGAAATGGTGACCAGTCTTGGCCTAAGTATTCAGGAGGTGTTTGTGAATCAAGGCTCCGTGATAATGTCCGTATTTTTGCAAAGTATCATTTGCGATTTTAGACATCACTAGTTTCGACTGATTTTTATAGTTATCTTACTGCAGAACTGGTATTACTGTCGCTCGATTGATCCTACTTCTTTGTGATTGATGAGTTCATATATCGTAATGAAAAGTAATGATTAGTATAAGTCATCAAGTTTTCGTAACCAGTGTTTAGCTTAATTATAGTTGATTTAAGTCGTGGTGGCCTAGTGGGTAAAGAACCAACCTCTCGAATATGAGGGTGTTGGTTCGATTCCAGCTCAGGCCACCAATGCATATTTTCTAAGTTTGTTTGTATTTTATAAATATTTCAAGGACACCAATGGCTGATAAAAAAGGTGAAGGAAAACATCTTGAGGAAAATTGGACGATAAAGTCTGAAATCACCAACCCGCATTGAACAAGCGTGGTGATTAATGCTCAATCCTTCTCCGTGTGAGGCCTGTGCCCAGCAGTAGGATGATAAAAAGGCTGTAACTGTTACAACAGTGTAGTTGAACAATAAATAAAACTATAGGCAAAGATTTGATGATATTCTTTAATTAAAAATGCATGCATTATTCGAACTCTATTTTAGAAATTTACAATGAGAATTTACCATGCCAAATGAAAATCGATGATTATAATAAATCACCATGAAATTATTAACTCCTGACCGAATGTTTTAATTAAGTGATTGATTGTTAATTATCACTTACCTAATTTTATTAATTATTCATTGTGTTTATGGATCGTTAGGTGTAAATAATTTAATTACACCTACATAAGCACCTATGTGGTATCTATCAACTTCAATATTTATTTTTACAATCAATAATTTCAAAAATTTATCCTCAAATAAGTTAATGAAAAATGGACCATAGGTACTCAGAAAATCTTTTTGACACACAAATAATTTTAATCCATCTAGCTATTTGCAAGCCAAAAGAAAGGAAAAAACCCTACTATTCGCTGATGAACTAAAAACAAAACACAAGGCGATCTTTAATACCAGAATGTTTTGCAAAACGCAAACTTGATAATTCCACTACCAATCTTACTTCATAGATATCGAAAATAACGCTTATTTGATATCCATTGAAAGCTACGAATGTAAAGAAAATGACTGACTACGTGCATTGCACGCCTTGGACTGCATACATACAGTTTTAGCTCACAATTCGGCAGTTGACAAGCGCAAAAATAAATTATATTGTTATATTCATTTGGTAAAACAAATCTAAAAATAATGTTACCATCATTTATTAAATTTTTTTTATTGATATTATAAACTTAATAAGTATACAGTTTGACATGAAAGATCTGTAACGTCATAGCTCGCATTTTCATACATATTGCATAGAGAAAAAAAAATAAGTACAGTCAACTTCAGGTCAGTGGTAATAGTTTTATAGGAAAATCGTACTTATTACTATTGAGTTAAGGTGCATGACAGTTACCACTAATGTGCAGTTTACTGTACCTAATGTTGGCTCCTTGGAAATTACCGTATTTAGGATTTAAGCTGGTGAAGAGTTCAATGAACTATCCTTACATTTTGAACTATCTTGCTACGCGCCTAGATTTTACTAATGTGACTTTTAAACTGAAAAATGTTACAAGTTACTGTTCTGTATGAATACAGCTAAATATAGTTTATTCTTTTTGATTTCAAAAGATTTTCTAATTTCAGGTGGGAAAAATAGCAGTTTATCTGATGGCAATTAATCGAAATAGCGTACGGACAAATTCAGCCATTTAAAATTGTGTTAGGAATATATAAACTCACACACGCATATTATAAAGCGTTTGTTAGGATTATTTCTAATTTACAATTAATTTATCCACGAATATAAACGACATTTCCATTTAATGTACTTTATTAAATAAATATAACAATTCATTACTATATAATATTCACTAAATACCATCAAAACTAATCAAAATGACTAATCACTGAATAATAATTGTAATCCCGCTTGATTCATCATCAAATGATTGTTAAAACAAAATTATTAATCTGGTAATTAACAGTTAATGTTAGCAATGACAATAAGTAATATCATAATTTTGTAACATATGGCACAACAGAATTGTAGGCGGGTGTTATTATTTATTTTCATTTGAACATTGCTGATATTAAAATCATCTTAATAACACAAGAGGTCAGTACCTATCTATATACATATATAAAAGAAAGTCATGTTAGTTACACATTTTATACTTACTAGCGACCCGCCTCGGCTTTGCCAGGAAAACAGTATTTTCCCTCTATTTAATGAATGCTATTATACATATAAACCTTTCTCTTGAAACACTCTATCTGATAAAAGAAACCGCATCAAAACCTGTGGCGTAGTTTTGAAGATTTAAGCGTACAAAAGGACATAGGGACAGAAAAAGTGACTTTGTTTTATACTATGTAGTGGAGAATGGCTCAACCGTTTAAGCTGAAAATTAGAGGTGAGATAGCTTAGACCCAAGAAAAGGACATAGGATTTTTGTCACCAACCGGCTACGGGAAACAGTCATACCGGGACGCGGGTGAAACCGCGGGCAGAAGCTAGTTACTAATAAAAACATATATAACTTAGCTATTCGATATCATTTTGTACAAACAATTTTCGACCACTATGTTGGGGTCGGTTTCCAGTCTAAATGGATGCAGCTTACCAGTGTTTTTATAAGGAGCGACTGCCTATCTGACCTCCTCAACCCAGTTTTCCGAGCAACCCAATACCTCTTAGCAAGATTGGTCGTCAGACTGCGTTCAATTAGAATCTTGACAAAAGCTGTAAAAAAAATAACATCACCATTTAAAAACAAGTTAAACTAGCACAATTTGCTGCATAAATAAAGTAAAGTGAATCCTGCATTGTTAGTGCAAGTCCCAGCAAGAGTAGTCCGATGATATTACTTCCTACCCCAGGGGTAAAACGACCTATCTATTATTTACTAACCCACCTGAGTTACGTGGCACCACCTAGATTGTATCTTTGATTATTCACCAAATTGTTTTTAGCTTTTACTACGAGATTAGTAGACTCTGCTTTTGTTTGTGATTGCAGACTGCCGATTAAACTATCGGCTGACAGAACAACAATCGGCCGATACTAAGTTGTCAGTTTACTTATTCATTTACTTATTTAATAACGTACATCAACAATATACATAAAAATACATTTTTTTTAATTTATGACCGAGACGGAGACATTTTAGTTTTACCTATGTAAAGCGGATTAAGAATCCGACCTGATTGTTAGCCGATTTAAAGTTTGCAGTCTGCGCTCTGTCTGAGGCGATTATCACACTGCCCCGCATGATGCAGCGTAGTGCGTGGATGCGTTTTTTTCCGTTGTATGGAAATATCTCCGTTTGTATGGAAAACACGCATAGTCCAACACACTGAAAATGCATCCACGCGCGTTCATGC
The DNA here is from genome assembly GCA_963856015.1 of Helicoverpa assulta. Classification (NCBI taxonomy): domain Eukaryota; kingdom Metazoa; phylum Arthropoda; class Insecta; order Lepidoptera; family Noctuidae; genus Helicoverpa; species Helicoverpa assulta. The sequence goes on from CAWLCW010000027.1 coordinate 8,571,629, forward strand.
GGATCACGCACATACACGCGGAGAAAAACGCACCCCCGCGCGTAGGTGCGGGGCGAGACGCAAGGTATGGCACACTGAATCCCGCAGTGACGCGCGTGATTTTGAATGGGCGTGACGTGTATGTTTGAAAATGGAACTTGATGAGAGCCGCCGTGCGTGAATTAACAAAACGCAACTACGCGCGTGAGTGCGCGAAAAACCCGCACGATGATGCAGATCTGCACTCCCGCAGGAATGCGCGTAGGTGCGTCGACACGCAAGATGCAGCGTGATACGGGGCAGTGTGAAGATCCCCTTAAGAAGCCACCCCTAATTGACTAATTGACCCCCGAACTGAAAGATATTAAAAAAAAAAAACAAACAAACAAACAAAACTGACATAACATAATTCCGTTTTTCTTATTTTTCTGTAATAGTGTACAACCGCTAATAAATAAATAATTAAATAGAAATTCAACTTTTTCAATACACATAAATTGTATTTATTTTTGAAAACTAAAACATATTTTTAAAGAGCACTGTTATTCACAAAACGGTTTTAAAAAGAAACATTATTATGTCTTTAAGGTATATTTCTATGTAGCCTGATAATAAAGGTATTTTGATTTGATTTAAGACTCAAACAAAACGAGCCGCGAATTTCACCAGATTTAGTCCCAAAACCGTACTACGACATACATCTCAGTTCCCTCATAATAATCTCCACTTAGCTTACGTTGCAAGACGTTCACAGGTGTAGAGAACCCAGTATATTGTTAATCCCGTATAATTACTGTGTACAATATTAACGGAGGCTCGCTATAGACTATATTATTCAAGTAAGTAATCTACGTACTCCTTGGTACGTAGATTACTTGCACAGATTGCCAATGTAATATGTAGAGGGCAAGTTTTGACTGTGTGGGTGGCGTGTTTTTTTTTTAATTTTAGTGTAGAGATGTGACTGGTTTTTTTTTGGTTCCGTACCCAAAGGGTAAAACGGGACCCTATTGTTTTCGCTCCTCTGTCCGTCCGTCCGTCCGTCCGTCTGTCACCAGGCTGTATCTCATGAACTGTAATAGTTAGAGAGCTGAGAGCTTTTTTTAGAAGACGGCATCCGTGACCCCCATTTATAAAACTGGATCTAAAGACGACCCTAAAAATTACAGACCCATAGCTCTCTTAAGCATAGTCTCAAAAATATTAGAGAAAATAGTTAACAAAAGACTCACAGAATATCTCGATAAAAATCACATCATTTCGGACCGGCAATTCGGCTTCCGTCAAGGTAGATCTACCGAAGACGCAGTGTCACTTCTGACAGATCGAGTTTCCTTCTATATCGAAAACGGACAATACTGCATTGGTGTATTCCTCGATCTGGCAAAAGCTTTCGACACGGTGTCGACGGGACTGCTACTAAAAAAACTAGAGCTCATTGGCATTAGGGGCAACACACTGGAATGGTTCCGCAGCTACCTCACACACCGTAAGCAATACGTCAAAATAGGTGGACATAAAAGCAAACTCCTTCCAATTAATTATGGAGTACCTCAAGGCAGCACGCTGGGCCCCACCTTGTTCACACTTTACATAAACGACATAGTAAGCCTGCCCCTTAACGGTGCTGAAATTGTCACATACGCCGACGATACAGCCATTGTCTTTCATGGAAGGTCCTGGGACTGTGTACGGGAACTGGCTGAACGCGGACTTTCTGAGATAGCACAATCCCTAGACCATAATCTACTGACACTAAATGTAACCAAAAGCAAGTTCATTACGTTCTGCAAGACAAATTCTACCTGCCCTCCACGCTCATTCACTCTAAAAATACACTCGTGCACACAACCGCAAAATAATGACTCCCAACAACACTGCGCCTGCGAAACAATCGCACGTACTGACACTATTAAGTACCTCGGAGTCATCATAGACCAACACCTAAACTATAAGGCACACATCTACTCACTATCTGCTAGAGTCCGAAAACTAATTCATGTTATGAAAAAACTTAGGGACTGCTCACCACTAGACGTACTGAAGACGGTATACTTCGCTCTCTGCCAATCCGTCATTCAGTACTGCATACGCATATGGGGGAGTGCTGGAAAAAGTACCTTCATAACTTTGGAAAGAGCACAAAGAGCTCTAATTAAGGTAGCCTTAAAACTACCGTTTAAATTTCCTACAGACACATTGTATGGAAAGTTCCGTGTACTAAGGGTTCGACAGCTATTCATACTCATGGCAACTCTTGCCACTCACGCCGTCATCAAAAAACGCGCCGACTACCAGGACTTACTTGGAAAACGGATCTTTAGAATACCTTTATCAAAAGCCAACTCTGAATTAGCCAGACGTTGCACCCAATACTCAAATCCTAGCACATACAACAAGGTCAACAGAATTTGTGACCTTAGAGACTGTACTCACAATATGTGTAAAAAGAAGATAACTGCAGCCCTACTAAAACTGTCTTACATCGAAACCGAAGCTCTGCTGTAGTACCTACAAAGTCACCAATACCATCAACATACCTACAAAGTCACCCACACCATCAACACTATCACTCTCACACTGACACTACACACCACACACTCTCTCACCTCACACATACACTCATTCACACATCACATACACACCAAACTAGCATAAAAGCCCGATTAAATCACCTTGTTTTAATATCATTTTCTTTATATTATGTACCTCAATTTAAGTTCCAACATCCTTAGCTCATAATTTCTTTTACTATTTCATTTCCAAAGATTTGGTACCTATGTAACTTTATAATATAAGCAATAATATCGCACTCAGAGCCACAAGATACAAGCTGTGCTTAGTTTGTGGCTCAACGGTAACTACCACAATGTAAAGTTGCTTTTTTGACAATAAACATTATTTTTTTTACTTGGCCGATGTTTTTTTTATTTTTGTGTGAAAATGTGACCGTTCTTTTTTAAATGAAGAGGTATTTGTGTTGTGAGGGAGTTAGGTGGCGCCTTTTTTTTACTGAGTGAAATCGCGGTTGTGCAGAGTACCTACAGATGGGATTTGTAGGCGCTTACTTTTAATTATTATGAAAAATAAGATTTTAAATATTTCTTTTATAGTTAACTAGCTGTTGCCCGCGACTTCGTCTGCGTGGGCAATATAGAATGCGGAGCTAGAGGATTACTACTTAGCAGCCGCACAGGTTGACCAATAAATGTTGTGTTGTGGATGTGTGGCCATTTATCTAAATAAAGAAGTAAAGTTTGTAATGTTCAGGAAATCTTTGGGTCTAGTCAACCGTTTTGAACTTTATTTAATTTAGTTGGTAACTACGTGATAAACATGACCACTTGACTGAAGATGACATTAAGATTATTGCACATAGCCAAGGATGTCTTGATTTAATTTGTACCTACATGTACCGTGAATCTGCAGTGAAGGTGGAGAAAAGGATTACCAAGTTCCCAAAGTCATTTGCAACACGTTTCATGGCATCCTGGAGATACATATAGTACTCAGCCATCAGTTTGATTTGATCATAATAGAATAAGGTTTTCTGTCAGCGACAATGTAATGTTTGGCCTCGCAGTAGATGCAGCGTGAGGGTGCGTCAGACTCATACCGAATAAAATCCACCATGTTCCTTCTTAAGCCCTTTACTTGTGCCCCGAAAACTCTTTCGAACAATCTCGCAGCCCCTGCAGGCTTTGGCCTACTGGGGTTTGTTGACTCTCCTTCAGGGGCGCGTGAAACAACGCGCGTCGCTGACATGGGCCTGTTGTCTCCTAGGAGACGGAAGAAGGATGAGCCACCCGAACTCACCGCCCACAGACTGCGGTGGCCGGGAGTCGACTCTCGACACCTGGCTGCCGAGGTGTCGTCCACGTTCACCACAGCGGTTATGATGAGAAGTGCGAATTTTCAGTCAGTCCGTTGCGTCCTACTCCAACGGATAGCACATTTAGCGAAAACATGTTTGATGGCAATTCTGCCTTTGTAACTGAATGATATCGAACGTGATTATCTAAAAGGCGTTTTTTAGACCCAGCTCGGGTCTGGCAGATCAGAAGTCGAAAGAAAGTATAATATGTCTCTGGTGTGCGACGAAGATAGGCGAAAAAGCTTCTTACGTGCGTATGGTATTAACTCGAGAACCTCCCATTTCTTTTAATCTGCACTTTGTGTCTGGGCTTGTTTCTCAAGGTACAGGAGGCTTACCTCACGCTTAGCAGCCCTTGCGAGAGATCGATATTTCTCCTTTCTTCAACGATCCTTAAGCGTTGCATGTTTTACACCACACAAAAATTTATTTGAGTTCTACTCAATACTACTCTTCCAAAGTTAAAGTTGCTTTCAGGTTACCATATTGTTCGAAATAGTTATCGCGGCCCTGATACATAACAGTCTTAAGAAGGAATACGATGGGTTTTAGTCAATTACATAGAGTCTGACACTTTCTCATGCTGCTAGCCCTCAGCGCGAGGGATCATTTTATGATTTCTCATAAAAAAGCCACATTACTGGATGATAAGCTAAACTAATAAACGCCAAGTCAATTTGCTTATGAAAAAATGTGCAATTCCATCTATGGCTTTACATGATAGTTAACTGTTCCGCGAATGTAATCATTTTTGACGTTAATATTCGAAAAACTGTTTAGATGGCTCCGTTTTAAATTTGGATAAGTACTATCAATTTTCCTTGAATCACGATAACAATTATAGCAGGATATTGATGTGGCATGGCAAACTGACAAACAATATTAAATTAAAATAACTATAAAAAAATTGAAACCCTTTGTTACAATATGGTGAATTATAGAAAATAGACAACTCCATCTGTGAATATAAATGGTAATTAATATGTGTTATTTATTTACCACCTCGCTGCTTTGTCAAATTTGATGTATTTTGTATACCATAGATGGAGCCACGTTAACCTTGGCTAAACAATTTCGTAAAATTTTCTTTTTCTCCCGAGTTATTTATAAATACAAGATTTTCTGTTTAAAGATTAATAACAGGCCGGTCAACTAATATATAAGTACAACATTCAATTATGTGTTATTATTGCATACGCTTTCACAGAAACGTTAACAGAAATAATGGTTCATTGCTCATCCCCCGTAAGGGATAGCGTGATAATATATAGCCTATGTGTTGAACCGGCCCCCAAGTAATATTCATGCAAAATTTGGTTTAAATCCATGCAGTACTTTTTGAGTTTATCCGGGACAAACATACAGACAAACAGATAAACAGACATACAGACAAAAATTCTAAAAACTACATTTTTGGGTTAAGAATCGATTATGGATCACCCCCCAAGTATTCTTTAAAAAAAATATTCAATGTACAGTTCTGACGTTCCTATCATTTTATTATATGTACCTCTATAGATTAGAACTTTCCAAAACTATTGCCTAGCTAGTTACAAGCTCTTAGCTTCGATTCAGCGTTGAATATTTGCAGTTTTTTTTTTTGCTTTATGAATTTGGCTAAAAATTTGACATATTGACGGCCAGTTTCTTCATCAAAAGTTAAAGTTAAAGTAATGTCTAAAGTAAAAGTAACGGTCAAATTCGTTTTTTCAAGGCTAAACTGACAGCAAAATTCATAGAAAAATTTAATTTAACCGTTACTTTTACTTTAGACATTACTTTAGCCATAACTTTAACTTTAACTTTTGATGAAGAAACTGGCCGTTATATGACAAATCTATACATATAATAAATCTGTAGAAAGTGATTGTTTGTTCGGGATTCACGTAAAATCTACGAATTTAATGCAGACAATGCTTATATACAAAAGTTCTACGTAACTTGGGGTATTACTTAGGCTTTGTTTCATCGAAATCGGTTCACTCTATCAAAAGATATGATTAATTTAGTGAATTCAAGATGTAAAATATTACGACACGCAACCTGTTTGACAAAACAGTACAGGTTAAAGTAGCTCCATCTGTGGTAAATAAAATACATCAAGAAGCGAGGTGGTAAATAACAATGAATTACCATTTACATTCTTTATATACTATTATTTCAATAGATGGAGTTGTGTATTTTCCGTAATTCACCATATTTTAACACGTAGTGTAATTTTTCGATAGACATTTCAATAGTGTTTGTCAGTTTGCCGTGCCACATCAAAATCCAACTATAATTATTACCTTGATGAAAGGAAAATTAATAGATCTCAGCCAAATTTAAAACGGTGCCATCTAAATTATTTTTTGAACATTATGTCAAAAATGATGACTTTAGTATAACAATTAATTATAATTTAAAGTTACAGATGGAGTTCATATCAGGATTTTTTCATAAACATAGTTTAGCTTATCTTTCACTAATGTGGTGGCCTTAAACAAATTACTTTGAGTGAGTAGTATTATTTTTTATGATGCAAAATATGAAAACTTAATCCTAGAAGAAATCAGGATCTATCTCTCGCAAGCGCTGCTAAGCGTGAGATAATGTAGGCTTCTGTAGCTTTAAAAACCAGCCCAGATACAAAGTGCAGATAAGAAATGGGAGCTGCCTTATCGCGTCTGAAAACGTACAAAATACGCGTCGCATACCAGAGACATGCTTACTTTCAACTTCCGATCGCAATTAATACACTGTTCACGATTACGAACAGTCTCAGTTAGACCCGAGCCAAGTCTAAAAAAAAACCTTTTATATAAAACTACGTTTGATATCATCATCATCCTCCGAGCCTTTTTCCCAAACTATGTTGGGGTCGGCTTCCAGTCTAACCGGATTCAGCTGAGTACCAGTGCTTTACAAGAAGCGACTGCCTATCTGACCTCCTCAACCCAGTTACCCGGGCAACCCAATACCCCTTGGTTAGACTGGTGTCAGACTAGCTGGCTTCTGACTACCCGTGACGACTGCCAAGGATGTTAAATGACAGCCGGGACCTACAGTTTAACGTGCTATCCGAAACACAGTCATTGGTGCCTAAGATATACTTAGAAAGTACATACAAACTTAGAAAAGTTGCATTGGTACTTGCCTGACCTGGAATCGAACCCGCGCCCTCATACTCGAGAGGTTGGTTCTTTGCCCACTAGGCCACCACGACATTTGATATCATTCAATTACAAAGACAGAATTGTTCTCTGTTGCAAATCCTATCCACCTATATCCTATCCTAATCCAGAATGCATTGCAGGTGTGCATTGCACAAAAACCAATGGTAGGTATCCTATTCGAGAAGTCAAAAGAGTTGACCTGCCAACGTCAGCTTCTGCGCTAAGCAAGTGTTCTTAATAGTACCATCAGAATTACATTCATCGTTGAATGAGGTGAATAAATTTTCAGAAACCACAATAACAGTAGGAGCCAAAGCGTATTATCGCTTCATAGAGCTCTGATTGGCCCCAGGTGACCAAGTCAGGTCTGATTTGTTCGTTCATCAGATCTTTGAAAGTGTTTCGGTGGATACTTACTGTCGTCCTGTTTACGTGTGACACAAAATATGGTATATAAACGTCCTCCGCAAGAGCGAAATTTTCGCAGTGTGCGGTAGTGACGCACAGTATACCTACAACACTTATGTTTCTTTTGATTTGCTGGCTCCACCAAGAAATGACAAATTGCGAGCGTACATTTTGAAAATCTTGGCAAAACTGCAGGTTTCAAGTACGAACACATGAAGTGGACTCTCTCAGATACGTACATTTTGCCTATTCGTGAACTAATGCAAACATTTCGGTGGAGTCCCGGCTTAGGCCACCACATTAGGCGTGCGCGATCCTCGGGCGTGTGAGTAGCGCGGGCGCCGCGCGTGCGTCGCGAGCGCGTTGAGTGAGCGTCGCGTTTTGCTGCCCTGCGGCATTTGTAGCGCGCTCGCGGCGCGCACGCGCCGCTCTCCTTGACGTTTAACTGCTAAGGCGTTTAGCGGGCGGTGGGGATAGCGGGCGAAGGGGTAAGAACGCAACTCGAGCGCCGCGTGCTCGCCGCGAGCGCGTCGCTTGCACTCTTCACACATGCCGCAGGGCAGCAAAACGCGATGTTCACGCAGCGCGCTCGCGACGCCCGCGCTACTCACACGCCCGAGGATCGCGCACGCCTAATTTGGGGTCAGCCTTACCATAGTGAGTAAGTGAAACTATCCTACCCTATGCGCCTGCTGATGATGATGACTCATTTCATCATCCATCCAGCTATTCCCCAACTATGTTGGTGTTGGCTTCCAGTCGCCGAATCTGTTCGAGTACCAATGTTTTGCTTGGAGCGACTACCTATCTGTTCTCTTCAATCCAGTCACATTACAAGACATTATCCATGGTAAGACTGTCAGACTTTCTGGCTTCTGATTAGTCACAGCAGCTGCAGAAAATGTACAAATGACAGCTTTGTCAGACTCAAAGCATATAGACATAGATTATAGCTGTTTCCTGTGAAAATTACTTACGCACTATACGTAATAATTTTCCAAATTGGCTGACTAGATCCAGAGATATTCACAACGTCACAAACTTTACTTCTTTTGTTTAGATAAATGGGCACATCCACAACACAACCTTGATCATTGAATCTATGCGACTGCTAAGTGCTAATCCTAATTATACTGTCACGTGAAAGAATGCACCTACGGGATAAGTAGTATTTTGACTATTCTATATTGCCCACGCAGACGAAGTTGCGGGCACCAGCTAGTAGGAAATATTTTTCTTTGTGTGTACTGAAACGACTGCGCTGATACAAATAATTCTGGTAACTACAGTACACTATTCCGGGATGACATCAAACGGGTTGTATTTTATCCATGTAGGTACGGAATGAAGTTACCCCGGAACACGAGTGAAACCACGAAGAACAGCCAGTTTTACACAACCATTTTTCATCATTAATAAATAAACGAACCCGACACAAAAACCCGGTTCTTCCTACATCCAATTCTTACGCATTGTTTTTACAATAAGTAATTAATATTTACATCCCTGCAATGACGCCGCTTATTTCAAAGACCTTTTGTAACGAAAACAGATAACAGAACCATTAATAAAGCCAACTAATTAATACTAATTATGTTATAGAAGTTAATGTGATAGCGTGACTCGCTATTTTGCATATTCACGGTATAATAAAGCATGGTATGAATAACTATGTAAAAGAGCTTAGTTATACATATGCATTGAAAAATTATGTTACAAACTATCATGGCTGGTCATAGGTTCAATTACATATAGGTTTTATTTAATTACTAGCCGTTTTCCCGCAGTTTCACCCGCGTCCCGTAGGAACTACTGCCCGCACCGGGATAAAATATAGCCTATGTTACTCGCAGATAATATAGCTTTCTAATGGTGAAAGAATATTTAAAATCGGTTCAGTAGTTTTTGGGTTTATCCATTACAACCAAACAAACAAAGTTTTCCTCTCTATAATATTAGTATAGACTAACTGTTTCGTTGGTCTAGCTGTCGCAAGAGCGGCTCCTGAACACGAGGTCTCGAGTTCGATTCCCGGGTCGGGCCCAAAGCGCTTTGTGGGTTTTAGAAACTTTCACAAAGCAGCCCGCAGCCTGAAAGTTGGTGATTGATACACGCGTGCATCGGAGAGTCGGATGTCTCTCCGGTCGTATTGGATTGCTGTGCCATCGGGCTATGAAAGTGAAGGAATAGTGAGTGCACCTGTGTCTGCGTAAACGCTTGTCCATTACAATATGTCTTGCGCCGTTGGCTTATCTCCTTATATGAGAACAGCCGCCGTAGCCGATAATCGGCTAGGAGGACATCATAGTCTTCTACGCTATTCAAAATGAACTGTAATATACACAGTAGTTTTGAACTGCACAAAAAAATAGGTTAAGTTTGTATGTCTGTTACAATATATCGAGTGGTCCAAAAGGTGACATCGAGTCGCAAAAGCTAGATTTTTCAAGCATTCATGGGCACATGAAGATTCCCCTTAATACGTTCCGCGATTTTGTGTGCTAGGGTAAACTGTGGCACCTCCAAGAAAATGGTAGCATCTTGTTACCAAACATTGTATAACTGAATTTTCCATTCATTTCGACATTTAAAATTTAAAAAAGGAACAACAAAAGCGACATTCAAAAAGTCATTCGCTAAATTGCGAACCATAAAAAACAAAGACTAAAATAATAAAGGCACAAAAGATTTCTGCCTAAAACCGACACATTACAGTTAATTGCATTGGGTGAACTAATCAGGAATATGAGGTAGTCCACAAAGGGCTTCCGTTGACACCGTTTCTACACAATATGTATTGTCAGTACATTGTACGAAGTTTTTCAGGCTATGTTTGTGCACGGAAGCGAATTTTCTTTGTTTCTTTTTTGGGCAGTCAAAGAAAACAGACGCGGCAGTTGATTCTGTTTAATAGGAGTTTTTTAGAATGAGTAAAAATAGTTTTTCTTTTGTAATTTGCAGTCTACAGCATTTATTAAATTACTTAACTATAGCCATAAACTTTAAAGTCATTCAATTTGAGAGAAAAATCGTGCACATCAGAATAATATGGACCTAACTTTTTATATTACTCCGAACAACTCCACGAATTCAATAATACCCACGTACTCGTACGTATATTTGTCAGAAAATTTCGCACAAACACTGGAAGTGTCAAAGAATAAGGAAATTTAATCCATAAGCTATAACTTTTGTTAAAAAGAACACTTTTACAAAGGATCCTCTCTGCCGTGACTGCGTCAAAAAGTTGATCCTATCTTACACGGGAAGCGAACCTTGAATAATAATTGGATGCGGTGGTTTTTTATTTATTTATTCTGTTAAAAAATATAAAATATTTAGTCACATATTTTTCCTGGCATTTAACTGTAGGCATTGTAGATTATGATGAATTAATTAATTATGATTATTGTGATTAATTAATTAATCATAATCTTGCACCTTCTAATTTTGAAATAATCTCAGCCAGAAGCTCTCATCATCCCGGGATCACGAATGGAGTGGAAGCTCAACGGCCACATTACACGGCTTACATTGTGGCTGATGCGAGTTGCTACAGATATGTTCTCAAAAACTCGGTTACATATCGATAAACTGATAAACGTATTTTAAAAACAAATCAATACACATATTATCAACACGCTTATATTAGCTTATGTATGTAAGAAAATCTTGGAATCTTAATTTGACCTTATCCCGGTCTTCGATTAAGATAAAATTTTGCACACGCCCTAGGTCCTGATGACAATATATGACTAGCTAAGAAACATCGTTGCAAATCCAATATGGCGCCCAAGATGGCGGACTGGCTGTTTAAAATCCACACCCATGATATGGGTATCAAATGAAAGGGTTTGCTGTCAGGAATCCGAAAAAAATATCACGCGACTTAAATCCAAAAAAAAGTAATAAAAATAATTAGTAATTTAAAAAACTAAAAAACACGCTTTCAAAAATTATGAAAGAAAGAGCGGAGCGTAATCTTTACTCATTGGACAAAACGCTTTCTTTCATCAAACTAAATGTCCGAATTATTTTATAATTTTTGAAAGCGTGTTTTTTTAAAATAAATATACCACATCCAAATGCTTCAGACATCAGGACAGAAGGCGTTTATAAGTTTTTTCATGAAATTGAGTGCGGCGCCCCGGTTTAATATAACAGCTCATCTATTCACCTCCGTAACAATATGACAAACTTTCACACGTTGGGATGGATCACAGATTCCTGAAATGGTTCCAGTTTCAGTAGGACTTGAGATAACTTGTAAATGTACTGTGGTATTAAAATTACGTCGATGGTTATAAAGAATAGTTGATTAAATGACAACTGGTTTTTATCCGACTGTGCAGTATTGTTACATCAATATTATATTATATCACACCTATTTTGTGTTAAAAAATGTGAAGAAATAATATTGAGATATTTCCGACAGTTTATTATGGTAAACCAACATCTATACATAATAATGTATTTTATATGTAGAGAATAGAACACAGAAAGCCAATGGCTGGTCTTCACGGATAGCTATAGAGTAACACAATTATGGACAATGAACCGATATGATAAAAAATGCTTTACTTTAATATTAAGATTTTAAATAGTCAAGTTTTAGCTGTCTCTGTGCCACACTGATATTTTAGAAGATTTCCTTCTAAAAACTATGGACCTATGGAGCAGTCTTTACTTGTAAAACTATAAATAACTATATATTTACACTTAAAAACTATCTCACTAAACATAATACATACACATTGACAATTATTATATACAGAATCTTAAAATTACTAAATCGGAAATATTATCTTACCGAACCTATTCTAAATTTAAACAATTACCACTATATCTACACATATTTTACTACTTACACACTATACAAAACTATTACAATAAACACACTTTACAATATACACATATACATAATATATACACAAAAGGTAACAATATACAAAACAATATTTACAATTCATAAAACACTACAATGCCTAGATCTAAGTGCTTAAAGTTCGGTTTGTTGAATGCGGGGTCACTGGGAACCAAGCATGACGAATTTCGGATCGCCATGTCTGAACACTCGGTGGACATCATGGCGATCAATGAGACGTGGCTGAGACCGAATGAAGAGGGTCGTGCGCCTAGCGTCCCGGGTTACAGGCTGAAGCACGTACCGCGATCAGCGTCTGTGCGAGGAGGACGAGGTGGAGGAGTTGGTTTCTACATTAAGACGGGAATTGGAGCAAGAGTGCTGAATCACTCGGGACAGCTGGATGTTGAGCAGATGTGGCTTAGCGTAAACGTAAACGGCAGAAAGATACTGGTAGGTACCGCGTATAGACCGCCATGGTTCGACTTATCCAAATTCTTGGATGGTATAACTGACAGCGTCACTGCATTGGCACCTTACGATAACGTTATTCTACTAGGGGATTTTAATGTCAATTTACTAAATAATGATCAAAAAACTGCTACCTTACATGACTTCATTAATTACATGCAGATGATCCAAGTAGTTCAGTCACCAACACACTTCGTAGGGGAAAGTAGTACCCTAATAGATATTGTTTGCACAGATATAAAGGTCCGTGATGTTGTAGTAAGTCGCATCAGTGACCTCGGAAATCACTCTTTCATTACCTGTGAGGCTGTGATCAAGAAAGAGAAGGTCAAACCAAGGATAGTGACCTATAGACCACTAAAAGATGTATTGGTGGATCAATTCAATGCAGATTTGATATCCATACCATGGTCGGGAATAAGTGAGCCAAATGATGTTAACCGTATAGTTACACAGTTCGGGAATGTTACCATTCAGCTATTTGATCTCCACGCGCCAATAAGAACAAAAAGGTTTAAAGACCTCCCCACTCCATGGATCACCGACAACATAAAGCTTATGTTCAAACTAAGGGATGCGGCACGAGGTAAGTATCACAACTTAAAAATAAATAATAATAATAATGGAGAACAAATTGAAACAGCTAGGAGATATTACACGGACCTTAAAAACCAGACAATATTTGCTCTGGCCCGGGAGAAAGAGGTTTATTTTTCCAGGGACATTAATAAAAATTTGAAAAATCCCAAAGTCTTATGGAGGAACTTAAAAACCCATGTACTACCTAACCATAAGGATAACTTGCTCCCGGCCCACTTTGATGACCCAAATGATATAAACAGGGCTTTCCTTGATGTTCCGGGGTCATGCAGTGTATCTATATCTCAGCTGACATTCTTTGAGCACAACAGATACACGGCTGATGGATCTCAGTTTCTGCTCAGGAGTGTCAGCGAAACAGATGTATTAAAGATACTGCAGGACCTCGGAACAAATGCAACTGGCACTGATGGACTGAGTCTGGATATGCTGAAACTTACTTTGCCTTACACGCTTCAGAGTATCACTTCCATAGTGAACACATCGATTGAGACCAATACATTCCCTGATGCATGGAAGTGTGCTGTTGTGCGGCCCTTACCAAAAATCAGCGATCCCAACTCTTTCAAGGATCTCCGTCCCATCAGTATCCTGCCTTGTCTGTCAAAAGTCCTGGAGAGGGTGGTGTATAATCAAACATTGAATTACTTAGAGGATAATAATATACTACCAGATTTACAATCTGGCTTCAGAAAGGGTCGTGGAACAGCAACTGCACTAGCTGATGTTGTGGGTAACATTCTTGAGGCTCGTGACAGGGGTGAGGGGACAATACTGGCTCTCCTTGATTTTTCCCGGGCTTTTGACTCTATTAACACCAATTTATTGCTTTCCAAAATGGCATACTATGGATTTGCAACGGAAACAATAAAATGGTTTGGAAGCTACTTAGAAAATAGATCCCAATATGTTGAAATCCGGAGAGAGGATGGGACTGTCTTGTCGTCTTCCCCACTCCCTGTCTCAAGGGGTGTTCCTCAGGGATCAATATTAGGACCACTTCTTTTCATTTTATACAGTGCAGATATTACTGAGTCATTCAAGCATTGCAAGTATCATATGTATGCAGATGACATTCAACTATACATATCCTGTAAACCTGCAGAGGTGCTGATGGCTGCACAAAAAATAAATGAAGATCTGCGAAATGTTGCCATTTGGGCAGAAAATAACTCCCTATTACTAAATCCTACTAAGTCCAAGTACATGGTCCTGGGTAGTAAGAGGGCAATCAGTACCATGCTTTCAGCTGGGCCAGTTATAGTTATCAAAGGAGATAACATAGAAAGGGTGAACACAGCGACCAATTTGGGTCTCACCATGGATCCAGAGCTACACTTTGAGAAGCACATATTAAATTGTATGAGAAACTGTTTTTACAGACTAAAAATGCTATACATATTCAGAAAACACTTGAGTGTAGCTCTGCGCAAACAGCTTGTGGATAGCCTGGTATTGTCAAGATTAAATTACTGTGACACAGTTTATGGGCCTTGCTTGTTAGCAAGAACTAACAAACTGATTCAGCGGATACAGAATGCTTGCATAAGGTTCTGTGTAGACATACCAAGAAGAAGCCATGTCACCCCATTCGCAATGCAACACAACATTCTAAAAATGGAAGCTAGAAGACGTCTACACCTGGCTGGTCTATTATTTGGAGTTGTAACTACTCAAAAACCGCGGTACCTGTATGAGAAACTGACTTGGAGGCAAGATTCCTCTAAAACCCACATCCGAACTGGAACAAATCCACTCTCCATTCCTCAACACAGAACTGCTGCCTTTAGAGGGAGTTTCAGGTATGCTGCGACTCACTGTTGGAATAACCTGCCACCACCAATGCGAGGCCTGAAAACAAAAAGAAATTTTTCAGTACACATGAAAAAATATCTATTAAATATGCAGAATAATACCACCTAAATATTTCTATATTGTTATAAATAAGTATAAATTAATAGTTTATAAACCTTTATGGTCGCGGCCTTCAAGCAAGGTTGCAGGCATTCAGCAAATTTTGTCCATCGTGGCATCTTTCCCCTCGTGCTTGGCCATACACATCTTAATATGCTGAAAATAAAATGCACAGTTACCTTCTACACACAACTCTTACTACACTTACAGATCACACACATAATTCTCTTAACTCAATTATCATAAACACAACAGACACACCACAATTAAAGTATTACATAGCCAATAATCAAGATACACTTACAGAGTTTCAGTAAATTTTTTCAGTAAAATGGTGGGACGGACGCCATCATGTCACTAAAGGATGTGCTGAAAATCAGCGCTGTGGCACCAATTTCATGTGGTTGAGGTCGCAGCATATGCTGAGCACGTTCTTTTTTTTGCGCACGCACCATAACATTTGTTTTATATGACAGCAATTTGTGAAATTGTATTAATTATATTTTTTTTCTTAATGTTTATTGTATTGTATGGTTTATTGTTATCAATGTGATAGTGACTTTTTTCCAGGTATGGTCCACAGATAATAAATAAAAATCTATGAGATAGGATAGAGTGCGACGCTGTGGACCATAGATTAAAACTGTTTAGTATTAAGTTTTTTTAGTGTTATTTCTGTTTTTGTTATAATAATTGTATACGTGTGCGTCTGCGTAAAAATAAATTATTTTTCTTTCTTTTTCTTTCTTTCTTTCTAAAACACTGGTACTCAGCTGCATTTGGTAAGACTGGAAGCCGACCTCAACATAGTTGTGAAAAGGCTCGGGAGATGATGAGGTTTTAGAAGATTAATAAATGTATTTTATAAACTAGCGACCCGCTCCGGCTTCGCACGGAATAACAGTGTTTCCCCACTATTAAATGTATGTAATCAATATATGTATATAAAAATGGAACCCGCTTTCCGTTGTCACGACATAACATGAAAACGGCTTGACCGATTTGGCTGAAAATTAGAGGGGAGGTAACTTAGACCCGGGAGAAATTTTTGTCAGTATCCGGCTACGGGACGCGGGTGAAACCGCGGGTGAAAGCTAGTTATACATACAAACCTTCCTCCTTTATCATTAATGGCGTCCACGGCCGATTTCGGCCACGGCGGCTGTTCTCATTTAAGGAGCAGCCAGCTGCGCTGGACATATTATAGTGCACAAGCATTTGCGCAGACACAGGTGCACTCCCTATTCCTTCACTCTCATAACCCGATGGGACGGCAATCCGACACGACCGGAAAGAGATCAGGCGCAGGACCGACATTTACGTGCTCTCCGATGCACGGGTGAATCAATCACCAACTTCCAGACTACGGGCTGCTTTGTGAAAGTTTTAAGAAAACCCACAAAGTGATTTCGGCCCGACCCGGGAATCGAACCCGAGACCTCGAGCACAGCAGCCGCGTTTCCGACCACTAGACCAACGAGGCAGTATACTATGTAGTGATGTTAAGAAGATTTATATTAAAATATTTTTTTTTCTTCAATTCAGTTTATACAAAAATGCTTATTAATAAGGAAAAAATGTTTCTTAGTATTTATTTTTTTAACTGCTCCTCATATTAATTTTTTCCTAACACGTTAATGATTCTAGGCTGTGATTTAACGCCTAAACCACACAGGCATTAACAAAATGAAGTGTTACTTTCGCACTTTGTAATTAATGTTAGTTAATTGATGCGACATCACCAGTTTTACTAATTAACGTTTTATTTTACACTATTTGTTAATTAGTCCTAGTTAGACTACTGTGTCATCTGTGATTTTATACAAATTAGGATAAGTACTAGTTAGGAAATGCAATATCGTTAAAATCATTGGAAAGATTTCGATTATGTTAAACTACAAGAGAGTTAAACCGGAAGGTTAAGAAAATTCCGCTTCACCGTTCTAATTTTACAGATTATCGGCACTCTAACATAATAAAGAGGAAATAATTGTATGTTTATACCCTGAAAGCTCCGAAACTACTGAACCGATTAGAAAAAATATTTATCTGTTAGAAAGCTACACTTTTCCCGAGTAATATAGCTTATATTTTTTCTGGAACGTTTAGTAGTTCCCACGGCACGCAGTAGATATAAAATGGGTTACAATATACTTTCTGTCCCATAATAAAAATAAAAAAACAATATACCCGAGATCTTGCTCGCAAGTGCTCTCTTGTCTTGCTCTCTATCACGCTAATTATCTCGTCATACAATCTTGCTAAACACACACACACACACACACAAACAACCATTTATCTATACGTAGTGCCACAACCCACTGACGATGTGGATGCATTAAATACATGACCACATCAAAAGGCATCGCCTTGATTGATAATCCATTACCTGTCTCGTTTAGTTCTACACAGCAATGTATGTGTAGATGTCAAACCAAGATTCAGGGGTCGTTGACCTCTGTAATCAATGATGACTTCTGATACAACAGACTGACGTAGAAATATTTCCAACTAGCTTCCGCCCGCGGCTTCGCCCGCGTAGAGTTCGGTTATATCGCGTTTCCAAGAGAATTCTTCAAAAGTCCGGGATAAAAACTATCCTATGTTCTTTTTCAAAGTCAACTCTATCTCTTTACCAAATTTTATTAAAATCAGTTCAGTGGTTTAGACGTGAAAGCGTAACAGACAGACAGAGTTACTTTCGCATTTATAATATTAGTAGGGATTGATTTATTTTGATAAAAGAAAATCAAAGAGATAAAAAACTGTCAAACCTTTTTAAGTATGTAGGTTTATTTCTTCAATAGTTTTTAACCAATCGAGAAAATTATTTTGATAAAACATTTACGCTACTTTTTATCCAGTAGCTGCTTCGGGAAGCGTGTGAAACCGCTGACAGAAGCTAGTATGTACAAAATACTTAATCAATTGCATTATATTTTGCCACAATAACACTTTTGAGTGAGAAGCTAACCATGGATACGACCGCTCAACGGTCGGACGGAGGACGGCTCAACCCAACCATACATTTTACTCAGAAATAAAAGGTATTCTCAAAATCTGCCATTTAAGATATACCTTTCATACTATCCGATACTGGACGTGAGCCTTGATACAATACTGATTGAGTTACCTATATACTGGGAATTTGTGCCCAATCTCTGACTTGTTAATTCTTGTACGTACCTATGCTATTGGATACTGACGTTGCTTACGTCGTCAAAGCCGAAATATTGATAGTGAAGTACGGAGGAAGTGTTGAAAGGTATATTTTGAATATTAAAAGCAATCATTTAAAGCGCTGTGAGTTTTAACACGGTTATACTATTACAGATGAAGACGACTAACCATTTTTTTGAGAAGTAAAGTTACAAAAAATGGTTTACTTAATCTAAATTAACTATTAAAAATGTTTAATTAATTTGCTTTTTGGTAAAATACGTAATGTAAATAAACGGGCTATCTTATACATAGGTATGTATAGGTGAAATATCTTTGCACTCGAATGCAGCACCTAACTTTTCATTCCACCTCATCGAGGAAATTAATAAATGCAAAATAAGAAAGCAAATTAAAAAGGTGTATTTTAAGCAGTAGTTTATTTGTTTAATCAATATATATTTGTTTAAAAAGTCTTATCAAGATTGTCACAGATGAAGTATTGCACACAATGTTCTCAATTCAAATCACTTTGCCGCTCTAGAGGATAAAAACGGCTTTTGCACTCAGATATCGAAGAGCAAAACTATTCTTTCCGAGATGGTGTATTCAAAACAATATTATTAGCTTCTAATTTACGAGTAGCTGTAGATAATAAAAGAAACATTTTATTGCAACAAAGACGTACTCAACAAATTATTTTATGACACAGAAATCCATATTATTCTTTCGTTTCGGAATTCAAAATACTTTTTGGTTTTGTTAGTTAGAACTATTTAAAACAAGAGCTCAAAAGTAAAACCAGTGAAAAATGCTGACTGAAAACCGGAACTTGGCGAAAGTCCAGATTTTTTCAAAAAAAAGACAGTTGGAGTCTGGAATATACAGTTTGAAATAAAAACTCTTTTCTGTGTTTCTATTTAACAAGCAGAAAGTTTTACTTTCGTTTTCGTAATTATCTTGTTCTGGGGAAGGTTAGAAAATATGGTCAAGTGCGAGTTGTCTTTTGTGGATCACAGATTCAGTATGTCAATTTGGACATTTACTAGATTTTTTTTATGATACGTAATATTTTTTTTGTAGAGGTACATATTCTTCTTTATTGAGTAAGCAGTATGATTATATATTCCAGATTTCAGGGATTATGTAAAGTTTAGTGTTCCTTGCAAAATTTTCAAGGGTTTAGTATATAAAACGTTATAATGTAATATTTAGTAAGTAATTAAAACGCGGTCATATAATTATAGGTCGATCTGCCGATTAGATTCCAATAACCTATTACAATATGCTTACTAGAAATTGAAAGTGATAGTTTAAGTATTACTTGTATAGGCCTATTGTCAAAATTCTTCCTATTGTAAATAAGCCACAAATGGATTGGTTGTAAAAATCCACAGTACGTGAACTTAAACTACGATACAATATTTTATTTAAGTTATTTGCATCTTTAAATCATAAGAAATTTAAAAAATACCTCGACTGTCTGTTCACTATTTGACAATTACTGTAAAACTTATTCAGCAAAGGACTAATTTAAAGTAAAAATATAAAAGATGAGCCACTTATAACTTCACTTATATATTTAGCGTTAGGCTGCATTTGACCAGTTACGTTTTATATAGGTAGATATGTCACTATTTTTTATTCAATTAAATAATATTAATTCCTTCTTCACATTGTGAATTGGTTTGTTCAATAGTTGAGGCCACTTGTAAAATAAGATCCGCACGAAACCCTTCGGATAGTAAAGGCCTAAAAATAAATATCCCGTGTATATAGTGTGTGTCGTTCACAATCACATTAAATCCTATCGCATATAGGTACTTTATGATATTCTATAGCGAATTTAAAAAAAAATAACCTAATCCATTCATTGGTTTAACCACAGGAGTCATTTTTCGTTTTTATAATTTACAACATCATGTGTAAAGCAGAGATAAAGTTAGTAGTATTTAATGTTTTGATCAGTTGACAGTTGTCAGTTTTTAAGGGAGAATTTCAGTTGTTTGTAATGACTGACTTTTAATGGTGTTCTAATTTTCGCTCATATTTATTCTATTTACTTTGTTTGAAAAATCCTTTTTTTTTTCTATTTTCTTTGTGTTAATCGACATATATTAAACAGTATATTAATGCATTTCATTTAATGTGATTGTGAGCGACACACCCGATATACACTACCTCCTTTACAACCTCTATAGTTCAATAAAACGTTTTTAAAAACTCTATCGACTTTGCGTGATAAAAATTGAAAATATTAACGAAGAGGAAATTATTATAAAACTAAGACTCCGTCCGTCGTTTCATCCGCACCCTGTGAGAATTATTGTTCGACCCTAGTGAGCTTTTTAACATTGTTGCTTATATGAGCTGTACTTGTAACTATGTATGTAAGAAAATCTGGGAATCTTAATTTGACATACTTCCCGGTCTTCGATTAAACTGAAATTTTGCACACGCTCCGAGTTGAGGAAAATGTGCTGAGGAACTCGCGGTACCTTACTGCGTCTGTATAAACCAGTCCTTTGACGAAGGCATTTTTCCAAATCAATTAAAAAAAAGCATTATCAAACCAGTACATAAAAAAAATACTAAAACCGACCCTGGCAACTACAGACCAATAGCTCTTCTTCCCACGTCATCTAAAATATATGAAAAAGCCATGTGTGACCGCGTTTATAATTTCTGTGAAAAATTTAAAGTTTTTGACGAAGCTCAACATGGATTTCGTAGACAACGATCCACATCCCTGGCAGTCTATAAATATATGCAGGAAATAATAAATGCCCTCAATGACAAGAAATACGCAGCAGGAATACTCTTAGACATGACCAAAGCATATGACAAAGTGCAATTTAAAATACTTCTGGAAAAATTACACGGTATAGGGATTCGCGGAATAACGCACAACTGGTTTGAATCATACTTGAAAGACAGAGAGCAATATGTCGAAATAGATTACTTTGACCACGACCGGAAACAAATTACACATGTCAGATCCGACAAAAAAATCATTAATGCATCAATTCCACAAGGCAGTGTCATAGGATGCCTCCTATTCATTATTTATATTAACGACTTACCAAAAATCATGGATGAACCATGTGTGCTATTCGCAGATGACATATCCTTGCTTACCACTAGCCAGAACGTCAACGATATCAATGAACAATTAAAAATAATATTAGATAAAACAACAAAGTGGTTAACCGAGCACAACCTGGAAATAAATTACAAAAAAACGAAGATAATGACTTTCCATCCACGTCAAAAAGCTCCGATTACAATCAACCTTACAGCTAACGGCACTGATATAGAGGTTGTTAACAATTTCTCCTTATTAGGTCTCATTATAGATACACACATTTCCTGGAAGCCACACATCAAACATATACACTCAAAAATCTCAAAATTCTGCTACGCACTACGAGAAGTTAAAAAAACGACCGACAAACAAACTGCCCTCACCACATACTACGCCTACGCATACTCATGGCTCAACTATGGCATTATAATGTGGGGTAACAGTACCGATGCCCATACCCTATTCATTCTCCAAAAGAAATTAATCCGAATAATAGAAAATATAGAGCAAACCGACAGTTGTAAACCTATTTATATTAAGTATCGAATATTAACACTACCATCTATTTATATCCTGGAAATATGTAAATTTGTAAGAAATAATATAAACTTTTTCATAACCCGCGGAAATAAACACAACGATCGTCCAGTCAGACACAAAAATATGCTAATGCTCCCCTCTTCACACATAACACTTCACACCAATAGCCCTTATGTAATGTCTATCAAAATATACAATAAATTACCAGAATCTTTAAAAAATGAAACAAGCGACACTAAATTCATACGCGCACTCAAAAACATCCTTACTAACAAAGCCTACTACTCAATAAACGAATACATTAATGATAACAATATTGTCTACACACAACACAGTACATAACACATCACACTTTCCGATCTTGCAGTATTTTGTTGTTTAGTATTTTTAGTGAATACCTGTTATTTAATTGTTTAACCTATAGTTTTATAGTTAAGTTGTCTAGTCTTATGCTTGTTCCTACACGAAATTTTTTTATGTTTAATAATAAGGTCAATTGTTGGATTTATATATATATTTTTTCTTTTTTTTTCTCTCTATAGATTTATTAATTATTATGTTAGTTGTAAGTTTAATTTTTATTTTATTTTGCTGTGCCCTACAGGGTCCACAATTGTACCTAGCTCTAAGCCATATTGTTACACCTATTTTATACATTGTGGAATGCAAATAAATAATATGAATATGAATATGAGTTCTGATGACAATACATGACAAGCGTGTTTTTTAGTTTTTTAAACTATTAATTTTTCAAAATGAAATATATATACCGGTTTTCTGCGCGTGTTTCATCAAAATCCTTCAAGCAGTTAGCGCATGGAGAATAAGAAAATACACACACACACGCACACTTTCAATTTATAATATTAGTGTGAAATGTGATTACCAGGAATCGTAATCTGGTATGGTGTTACGAATTTTATTTTGTTTATAAAATAGCAGAGAGATTTCTGATTTTAACTCTGATGTATTTATTGGCATTTACATATTTTTAAACTACCGACACGGCACGGCTTTTTATGGGTATGAATTATATAGACTTCTTCTTCAGTGTTTTTTACGTCCCACGAGAATTTCTTCTTGTATCCGGACAAAATAGCCTAATTTTACAAATCGGTTCAGTAGTTGCGGAGCCTATACAAACAAACAAGTAAATAATACGTCCTCTTTATTATGTTAGTATATGTAGAAGTATAAATAAGAAGATAGTCGAAGTTCTGAGGAGAGAAACCGCTTCTGTTATATGAAAACCAGTGACATTGTAACACAGAAAACTTTCTTGAATCGTAACTTGTAGGCTCAATTCGCTTTTGTTGAATTAATTTAATATTGTTGTAAATTGTAGATTTTTTTTTTCAAAATATTTATTTGTTATAACAGTAATTTCATCATTATTAATTAGCTTCCGCCAGCAGTTTTACGCGCATTCTATAATATAAAAATTCTAAATTATTTAAAAAAAAGTCTAAATTAGCCTGCTTCGATAATTGTCTTTCTGCCAATGAAAGAGTTTTTTAAATCAGCAAGATATTAGCAAAAAAACAAACACTTCAGTCTTAAAATATGTATTACTATAATATCGTTAACATTCAGTGTACACCTTTTTCTTAATTAAAAACACCTGAACTAAGTTAAGTGATATTTTGAGAGCAGTTTTTTGGTATCGAAAGAAATTCCTTCTGTACACGAGTGTAACCAGCAAGAAATAAAACTTAGAACTTCCTACCATCAAATTCATGTAATAGACTATCCTACGTAACTGCATTTGCAAAGAACATGCTCTTTAGTTAATTTACCAGCATTTGCCTCTGATGTACAAAATCGGAGTCAACCTCTAAAATTATCAACTAGAATAGCAGCTGAAACTAGAACATTTATAGCTTAAATGCATAAGTTTGGCTTTGTTCCCGAATTGTTTTAGATAAGTTCAGATATTGCAAGTTAACTAGTCGCTTTATTAGCAACCGCCTCTGTATGTTACGACTTGTATTTTAAACTAATTGGCGGAGATAGACTTTATATTGTTATTATTTTATATGTCTCTTCCAGACCACGGGACTATAGAGTCCCGGATTTTTGGGAGGCGAACTTGGGGTCGAAGGCAACACGCTGAAGCCTTTTAGAGACAACTTAATGAAATGGTGTCACAAAACCGACGATATATTATTATTATTTTGTATGTCTCTACCAGACCTCGGGACTATAGAGTCCCGGATTTTTCGAAGGCGAACGTGGGGCCGAATCCAACACGCTGAAGCCCTTTTGAGACAACTTTAATGAAATGGTGACACAAAAATTAATTACTGAACAAACATGGCTTTTTGCGGGATTCTATACTCTATCTATCTTTTGTGATAAGAGATTGATTTATTTTTTGTAATTTATATAGAGTTAGTGTTAAAATTCAATGTCTAATGGCATTATAATAGATGGCTACGTTATAGAACTCTACCGTTAGACTGTAAGTCGACTATGTTTGTGTCTATAGGACTTTTATCTCGGTTCCACGTAACTTCTGAAGATAATAACGTGCACAGGGGGTAAAGGGTATCATTAATTCGTGATAGATAAAGACAGGACCTATCGGTTATTGATATTTTCTCATTTTCAGAAGATATAATAATTTATTTTTGACTTTATTTTATTTTCAATTAACCAGACTAGTCTGGTAAATCCAAAGCATTTTTTTAAACATTGATTATTTTTTTATCTGTATCGTAGTTAAATTAGCAGTAATTAATTCAAGTTTTTTTTTATGGAGTAGAAAAATTTGGAGGAAATTATATGTTGTAGTTTTAAATTTATCATTGCACACTTAGAATCATATTTTTTTAATTGTCAAAAAATTTTATGCACATTTTTAATGCGTTTTTTATGAAAAAAAAGTTTAAGTTAGCCTAAAACGTTTAATACCAATGCAAAAAGTACAGTTTTACATCAACAGTCCTTATTTAACTGGAGTAATAGTAAAAAAAAATACCACCATGGATTAGCATCATCATAATTATTTCATGTTGCACGAAGAGTTTATATTTCATAAATTAAATTGTAGCAGTAGTTTCTGCCTTTCCAGGAATTATCTAATTAGTCAGCCACGATTACAGCTAAAGAAATACACCAGAGCTTAAAAACACTTACCTCAAATAAATATCTTCACCAACCACTCAAAAACGCACTGGAAAATAAAATAAAATAGCCACACACACTAGATACTTATCACTGACGATACGACGAAAAGTTTTTCGCGGACCTCGACGAGCGACAAAAAGTCGTCCCCATACGTCCGTCCGCGCGAAGTCTCGCGGTCAACTGACTGTATTCCCGACTGCCAGTCTCCACTTTCATGAAATGAACTGAAACTCATATTACCATCACACAATGACGTATACAACTACATTCCTCACGCCATTTTGAGTTCTATGTAAAGAAGTGAAGGTATAAAATTGGTTAACAAAAAAATTGTTTTCAAAGTCCTCAGCTGTTTGTTTGGGAGGGTCGCAAGGCGGGAATGAGTGTGTCGAAAAAAAAATAAGCCAACCACGTCTCAGTGAGTTAAGGCTTCAGGGGCGGGTTTCCACTGAATATCTTTAATTAAAAGCCCAACTTTGCTTGGTTCGACGTTGTAATGAATTGAAGTTTGCAGGAGAAAAATCCTGAGTGATAGAACGATGTGACTATGGCTTAATAGGAAAAGCCTGCGGTAATTTCGAGAGAAATGATGAGAGGAAAATTAATTAACACAGCGTAGATTCTGCGATGCATCGCTTTGAAATGCAGCCAGTGTTTGTTCGTGAAATTATGTTAAATATTATGGACATTTAGATAGTGCTCGTTGGATAAAATATGGACGGTCAATACAGGGCTGGTTAAATTATATGATTTCAGTGGCTCTTTATTTGAATTTACGCTTCACTGGTGGTGTTTAGTTTCAGTAGGTACATATATCATCCTAGGTTATTAATTTAACTTCGAATATGTGGGAAATTAATTTTATGTAAATCTTTTATTTATTCATTTTCGCGAAATGCTCTCATTTTTGTTATCATTGTAATTTGTATAACACCTGTACTGATAAATCTGATGTGCTATCTCAGAATTTACTTAACTCTACATGTTCAAATTTTTCTCTCAATCATGCAACTTAGCACTTTTCTGTGTGCATAGTTATGACTGCTTCTCACTCTAGTTATTTTTTTTTAGTAAGCTTTCTTAAAAATATATTATTATATATATCATCATAAAAAACCGGAGTAGACATACCTACAATACGTAGCTTAAACATTTTTTTTAAGCCTTTCCATTCCATTCATTGTTTGGATAACATCAACTTGCCAAGACTCAAAACAGTCATTAAAATCCTTAAGCATCAAACAAATATTTAAAAACCCATACAAAAACCGTTCTATTTTGATGACCAACAACTTTATCTAAAATCAATCTCCCGAAATCAGATTTTCAGGATTTCAAAGGCCGAAACAAGAATGGACACCCATCTCTTTCTTTTAAAGGCGTGGTTTAAATCACGCGCATGCTCAGACGGTCCATCTTAAGAATAAGATACTTCATTTTTTGCCTCTTGAGCGATAATACATTAGATATATACAATGGGTATACATAAAACTTGTATATACTTGGCATGTTATGTGAGGACTGTGAGTCCGTGACTTTCAAGGTTTCATATCATTGGATTTTCTAGAAGACTTATTCTTATTGTTTGAACTTGAATAGAGTGTAGTTCAAAGAAAATCTGTGTGCTTTGGTTTAAAAGCTCGTGTATCAAAAATGCCTTTAATTCTAGATAGATTCATAATGTCAACTTCTTAAATGTGTGTAATTTACATGCTACTAGAATATAATGTTGTGTTTATTTAGAGGTGACCTTGAATCTGGAGTCTAGACAAGAGTGAACCGAAGGTAATATGCGTGGAAGGAAAAGCAGAGCTTTCCAAAGTCATGATATTCTCTGATGAGATACAAGATTTCGTCCATATAGCACACGCTTAAAATACTAAACTATTGAGAACCCAGGTAAAGAGATGTTAAATCGCATAATATAACAAACATATTGTAAACTCATATAACATAGTATCTAAAAATAAATTAAATCAAAATAATCATTATAATATGGCGTCAAAATACTTCCCTTTATCGGCGCCCACGGAGAACATGCTCAAGAGGCTGGCAGCATTGCCACGTTGGATGGCAATACTAAACTTTTGACAAAAATAAAAACCAGCCATTGGGTTACCTGAAGTGTCAGAAAGCCGCATCGCCACTTTTTTCGTCAATAAATTAAAATGAACACATAATAATTAAAAAAAAAACTGTAAACAATAATTTTAACAGTAAACAAAATAGCTTTTTGACCCTAGCTTACACGCTGAGGCTTTGGCAGTCACGTTTGGCACTACTAAATAAATGACGCACTCATGCTTGATATCTACAGACCACATCTTTCTTAATTAAATGACCAAATCCCACTAATATGTGAATGTTTGCAAGGATGTATGTATTTTGTTACTCTCTCCCACTAAAACTTGGATTTAATGGATTGGATGAAACAGCGTGAAACAGCAAATATTGCTTCAATAACTGAATAATATACATAGTCTACTTTTCATCCGTGTGCAGGAAAAGGTACCTTCGGGATGAAACCGTGGGTAGAGCTACTACTTTATAACAGTAGTATAGGTCCTTATCCATGTGCGGGAAGCTAGTTCAAGAAGTTTCCTTCACGACAATAATTCAGGTGAATAAAAATAATATTGTGTGATCTCTTTATTTGGAAATATTCCACCAATGCCTAAAGAATCTGTCCTACTTTTGTGCGTTTGTTTTTACCATAAGGGCTCCAAGCCTACTGGTTCCTTAATTTGAAAAAATCTTTCACTTGGGATGCTAGAATACTCCCGCTAACATAGATAATTTTTAGGGTTCCGTACCCAGAGGGTAAAACTGGACCCTATTGTTTTCGCTCCTCTGTCCATCCGTCCGTCCGTCTGTCACCAGGCTGTATCTCATGAACTGTGATAGTTAGAGATTTGAAATTTTCACAGATGATGTATTTCTGTTGTCGCTATAACAACAAATACTGAAGACTAGAATATAATAAATATTTTGGGGGGCTCCCATACAACAAACGTGATTTTAAATAATGGTACGGAACCCTTCGTGCACGAGTCCGACTCGCACTTGGCCGGTTTTTATATTAAGTTAAGGGAAGAAGTTTCTCGAAGAGGTTGGTGAAACCGCGATACAACAGCTAGTTACAGACTAACAAACATTGACCTCTGATCTATCTTTATCTGTTATGGCTTAGTTATTGAAACAAATTACTTTTATATCGGTCCTCTTATCATAAGAGACGTTAGGTTAAGTTAGTTGTGTAGTCTTCATATACAAAACAGCGTAATTTATTTGTTACGAATCAATGAAAACATAATTGATTGACAAAAAATCGATCTATTACAAGGGTAAGCAACGCTTGGTGCGGCCTCTCCGTGGATGGGTGACTATCTTGTCATGACGAGTTCCTCCGTGTTTCAAAATGCACTTTGCATTGGTGGTAAGCCAGAAAGTCTTACAAACAGTCCTACTATGATGTATTGGGTTACCCGGGTAAATGGGTGTAGAAGGTAAAACATGTGGTCCAAAGATCTTATTATGTAATATTTATAATTATCTGTCTAAAGGTTTGTATTGAAGTTGGTTTTACAGTTAACTAACAATGCCTTAACCGCTCGTCTACCAGTAATTATAAGACAATAGAAAATCAATTGTGTTTCGCGAGTACATTGCTTCAACATACTACAAGTTAAAGGTGATTTTTCAAACACCGTAAACAGTTTGTCGTAGCGTTTATCTCGTAGCACGTAGCAGCGTAGCACCGCAATTGGCGCCATCATACCATTAAGTGTCATGCCAAGTGTGCTACGAACATTTACTACGATGATAACTCAGATTGAGTTCGGAAACTTTGGAGAAGTTTTAGTTCAAGCATCATTATGATCGACTATAGGTATAGTGAGATTTATATTTATTAGAGTTGAAAAAATAATGTATGATGTAAAAAAAATATTCATACAGAAATGCAGTCATTTGTGCAGACATAGCACTCTAGCTTGCAACTGTTCAATATAACAGAAGTCAATATCGAACATGTCACAATTCACAAAGACAAAAGGGCTAACAGAATTCTGCAATCTTACACTTCACGTTTCGCTAAAAGAACGAATCCAAAAGAATTCTCAGTGTATTTCGTTAGGAGTAAACGTGACACGTCCGCTCATCTCAAAGTACGGTCACGGACTGGCGCGCCGCTGCACAATTTCGCTGCGAGACGGTAGGTGGCGCTGTCAATTTGAGCTGCCGAGACGTTTTGGCGCCCAACATGGGACATGAAGTTTTATTGTGTATATTATGCAAATGTATTTTGAATACGTTTGACGGTCACGTCTGGTGCAACTGAATATGTTGGATAATATTTTATTACAGTACAGAATGTTCTGTTTCGACTGAATCGTTGCTTTACGACATTTGTAGCACATGAACAACTTGGCAATATTATTGAAATGCGAAAATACTCAGCAGGTTGTACTGACGATATTCAATAGAAAGATAGCCAAGGTCATTGACCCATTTATATCGAAAGCAAAAAGTTAAGATGAAGGAAAGAGATTGTTTGATTAAATTAATTGTTGTCATCTTCCCTGCCATTCACTATATTCACCAAATAAACAGACCTTCCAACCTTTCACAAAATTCTGATGCAAATTGCATTTCAATCCAATTTCCAAACGAATCAATAAAAGTGCAGAACAGTCAGAGAGATATAAAAGTACGCGCTACAACATTTAGCATCAAAGGTCTACCCGAGGGAGCCGCGGTTAGCCGGCGATTAAAGCCGAAAGCCGAGAGCCGAAAGCCGAAAGCCAGCAACCATTTGATGTATTCATCCCCTTGAGCTGCAAACTGAGATAAAAGTACGAGGTTAATACACCCTCGGGATCGTAAGTGATTCGAAGTTCGATTTTAAAATTTATTTTCCAAAGTGTTTCAATTTTGTAGGAGTAGTTTTATTCCGATTAGTTTCGGTTTAGAGGCTGTTTCGGTTTTTTTAAAGGGAATTGCATTTTGTTAGTGGTTTATGCAGTGTTCGAAGTAGAAATGAGTTTTCGATATCTATTTTGTTTTTTTACAGCAGATAAGAATATTTTATCAGCTCTCTCCCTCGCAAAGTCGGGAAATTAATAATACTGCGCCTATTGTCATGATTTGTTTGGAGAATACATAGTCTGAACAGCTAGTTCTTTATGTATTTTTCGGAGATGTATTTTCATTATTTACATCCGAAGCCAGCTTACCTATTTGACAAACATCCTAGAGCCTTTCGTCATTTGTATCTATTATATGGTCATCACGAACAGCTAAACCAATTTTAGTTAAATTTTTTTGTTATGCTTCTTACTAGTTGCAAAAATTTCTGATAAAAAGTTAACAGTCAAAAGTATAAAAACTTTTAACTTTAAAATACATAAACAAAATGCAAAAAAATCATCCACCTATTTAAAAACAAGTGACAAAAAACAAAACAAAACACGGTAATTTGGGCGAACTAAAACTTGGGCCTAATTGAATTGCAGTCAACTTCTTGTTAAGGTGAAAGCGCGACCGCCCGAGGCCCGCTTCCATGTCGCCTCGGAACTTTGAAAAATTCCCCACTAGTTTGTTTCACAGTAACTTAATAAAAACTACGGTCTTGCTCAGTGAAGTTAGGAATTAACTTTGAGAAACATTGCCGTGAAAGCCAGAGGTATTTTGTCATATTCCTATTATAAGATGGAGCTAGTTTTCAAAACTGGACAGAGGTAGTTTTGGAATATAATACTTGCTTTTCATACGACAGTTTTGTGTTATCCTGTTTATCTCTTGTATGTTTTCTTGTGACTGTATCTTCGGCTTAATCTTATGCTTATTTTGCTTGAACTTAATCTTCAAATTCGTATGGATACTAACTACCTCTATAATAGACTTTTGAATGTATATGTAGGTAATGTATTTGAATTACCTATCATGGAATTGGAAGCGAATACAATAACAATTCTACTCCTACAATTAACAGTTTATGCAAATACAGCCTAACCTAACCCCAAACAATAACAATGAAACTTAAGGACGTATGTCTAATTACTCTCCAAATAACACTAATCAAGATTACAAACGAATCTGGGAAACCAAACAGTCCCCGAAATTCGTCTCAAATGTAAATTATGCAAACAGTTCCCCGCAATATTCTCGTTTTCGACAATATATTTAGCATTTGAAATAGAGTTGTAACGGAATAAATGGTTGTCGCTGCACGTCCGCTCGCTTCGCACTCAACTCACGAACTGATTTGAATTTGGAATTTCCCCCGCTCGGTTGGCGCCGCCGTCGATGTTTAGCTTTTTTCGTATTAAAAAATTGTTTTATTCATTTTTATCGTTTTGGTTATCGAGTTTCTATTTTCCTAGTCTTCTGTTGCACTACTAAGTGAAAATCTTGGTATTTTGTGTTCAAAATCGTTCATCTACGAAGCAAATTTTCTATTTTGAACGTAGTTTACCTTTTTATGCAGGCGTGTGCATTTTATTGTGTATATCTTTGGCAAGAGCGTTAACCCTTCGAAATATCAAAGTTCAAAACGCTTGTCGACCAAATTAATATACAAGGTGTTGATTTGCATTTGTGCCATACTTCAGGAGGAGGACATAAAATACGTAAATAATCGATTGGAATTACAGTTGAGGGGAAATAGCTAATATGCACTGCTTTTTTTGTCATTGTAATGTCATAGTATTTCAGAAGTAATCCAATTTTATGAATGAAATTTATGAATAATCGTTGCGTATGCTTTGTGCCAGTAACACACGCGCCAAGTTTAAATACGGCTAAATGACATCGACGGATTTCCGAAAAAAAATTAAAATCAAAAAATTTTGTACCAATTTTTTTGTTGATTTGGGTTGAGAATCATTAGTATACTTAATTACGTCCTTGACTATGGCACGGATGCAAATCAATAGCTTGTAGAGTAAAAAAAGGATTGAATAAACTGACGATAGATATAAGCCTTGGTCATCGATGTTTCTCTAACAACATTTTTTCTTGTTCAAACCTCTATTAATCCTAGTTTATCAAGCAAGTAATCTCATCTTTATAGTCTTGTTTACCCACTGAGAAACGCTAAGCAGCTTTCCCGTCCAAATGCTAATGTTTACCGCATTCGTCCAAAATTAAAGGAAAAAAGGACTTACAGTTTAACTGTGAGTTAGTAACGATATTGAACCTTATGCAGTGGGTGTTAAGGTTGAAATTTACTTGTGATTTATAATGTAAACTGTCTAATGAAGTCAAGAGTAATGGAGTGGTTCAACGTTTTGTTTTTCCGCTTGCTGTTTGACTATAAGAGATTTGCGATCAAGTTTTTATCCGATTTTAGAAATTTGCACTTTTTACCGTTTGTTTGTTTTTGGTTTTCTTTTATTTTTATGATGTTTCTTGTATTTGTGACTTAAGTTGTTTTTGAGAACCCAGACAGTCTCTCAAACAGTCTTACCAAGGGATAGGTATCAAGTTATCCAGATCACTGGATTGAAAAAGTAAGATAGGCGGTCCCTCCGTGTAAAATCACTGGTATGTATATTCTGCTGCATTCGGTTAGACTGGAAGCCGACCCCAACATAAGTAGTTGGGAAATGGCTAGACAGATGATTATTTGTGTCCCTATCGCTCATTATTTTACTACATCACCGTTTCATTACTAGAATACCACCCCATAAAGTAATTGTTTTACTCAGAGACTAAAAAGATAGTTTAAAATAATTCCATAAAATTTTAACAAGCTCATAATTCGCACAACATATACTTACATACTTCTTATAATTCAGAAGATTTCATCACACAACATTTTACTAGCTCGTTAACTCTCAAATACATGCAAAAATACATAATTTGCTTTCGAGATGGTGTACAACAATTCTTAGCAGACGAACCAATTTAATATGACCTCCCCTGCCCCTCTTGGTCTGATGAAACGACGTAATATTAAGGGGATCTTGCAGATAGGTCAGGGGTCATAGTAGACTGGTTACATTATAAATAATGATGCTTCTGTATGGCCCTTGCCATCCGTCATGCGGTATAAACGGTTCGCCCATTATGCCTACTTTGTACATCATAAGATTAGATTTTCTTACATTTTTCTTAATGGTTTTATTATTTATTGTACTCTTGCTGTGTCGTCATTAACAACCCAGAAATCCACGCACTTGTAAGATGCATAGATGTCTTGCAGATCTGAAATGATTAAAAACTATTCCTTTAAGCCACTACCTCTATAGACTAAGTTATATCCATGAACATAATTTACGCCAAATTGGCAAAATACTTACGTAGTAAACATTTGTATCATATTATATAGAAATGTAATAAAGTTTAGAAGATTTTGAGCGAATTTTAGAGAATTCGAATTGTCTACTTTCTATATACCTACAGTTACTTCGTTGAGATTCAGTTACAACATTGTTTTGCGATTAGAGATTTAATTTTGATATTAGCTTCATATAAGTCATTTCAATCTTTAATAGCTAAAGAACGGATAGATAAGTTATAGAAATCCGCAGATAGTAAAACCAAATAAAAACTTCCATAACCCACAAACATGTGGCTTCAACCAATCCCATCACGTGATACATCTAGGTATAGATATAAACACGAACTTTTCCATGAAAATGATAAATATAAGTGCAACGCAGTGCATCGCAAGTTTAGAACAGAACTCATCGGGTTCTGTTCCCAACTGAGACATGTTACGTCCGACTCGTTGTTAGAAACAAGACTTAAGTATTCACTAGATATGTCATGGATTTAATGGACGTTGGAGTCAAATGTAGGACCGTATTGAGAGCGTAGTTTGCTATTCCAGTAGAATCTATATAATCTAAATAAAGGAGCTTCATCATTATCTTCATCATAAAAGACCTTATGGATATGTAGTAAATGCTTTGTGCGCTCAAAATTGGACTTGACAATCCGCTTTGCGATTTGTTTTTATCCAGAACTTACGGAGTTTTCATTTTTCAAATCACAGAAGATGACACAAGTAGATGAAAAAGCTAGGTAAGGTACCTTTAAAATTTTCCGGTTATCGTCTTGATAAACTACAAAACATAATTATCTGAAACCGCGATTTTGATAAACCATTCAATCTCAAATCCCATTACCCATTCACTGATTTATTTAAACTTGGCCGCTAAATAGCCTTCTTTGAACTTCCAAATTTACAAAAGACAGCCCCCAAAACCCTTTAACACTTCCTATGTGTTTTTGCAAGGAAGAAGAAGTGGCGCAACAAACTCTCCACCAACACATGTGTGTAGCTTAGAAGAACCTTTCAAACCATAGCTTGCCTCTTCCTCAATCTTCCCGAGCCTTTTCCCAACTATGTCGGGGTCGGCTTTCAGTCTAACCGGATGCGGCTGAGTACTAGTGTTTTACAAGGAGCGACTGTCTATCTTGCCTCCTCAATCCAGTTACCCGGGCAACCGAATACCCCTTGGTTAGACTGGTGTCAGACTTACTAACTTCTGACTACCCGTAACGACTGCCAAGGATGCTCAATGGCAGCCGGGACCTACAGTTTAACGTGCCATCCGAAACACAGTCATTGTTGTCTAAGATATACTTAGAAACTACATACAAACTTAGAAACGTTGCATGCCCGATGTTGTTACTTGCCTGACCTGGAATCGAACCCACGTACTCACACATGAGAGGTTGGTTCTTCACCTACAAGGCCACAAAGACATTTTAGCTTGCCTCTTCCATAATCCCTAATTCCACCCAGAACCACGGTTGAACCTAGTTCAATAGAAATGGCCGAAACTCGCGAGACATGTGACTGAAGTTTCTGGCCGTTACGCCAGCATGCCCGAGTTGCATCCGATGCGGATACAAATTGGATACCCATCTCCAACTTTGTGTTCTGGAATATTCGATTGTGACGTCACGCCGAGGGTGAAGACTTAATTGTTTGGGCAGCTGCTAATCTGTTTTGTGGCTATTGTAGGCGTAGGTAATTTTTTTTAGGTAGGCAGACGCTTCTTGTAAAACACTGGTACTTAGTTGAATCTGGTTAGGCTGGAAGTTGACCTTAACATAGTTGGGAAAAGGCTTGGGAAATAATGATGATTTGACCATGTATTGCCCACTATAATATTCCTATTAATACCTCTATAAGACAACATTTTTTACATCTCTGAGAACTTTTATAACCCTCAATTGACGTCATGATAGGATTATAAACTAACAGGGAATGTAATTAGCCTATGTTTTAATGATAAAAAGAAAAAATAGGTAAGTACCTGTCCGTAATTTTAGGGTTACGTATTTTTCTTCAGTCAACATGCCTATTACTGATTTCGTCATACCACAGTATTAAACAGTAAACTTCAAAACTTGTCACCAGACGTTCAAACTATGCAATTACAGTATTTGTTATCAACAATACTGAGACAGGTATACGACTGAGTTTCACCAAGATAATTAAATTAGAGATGAAACTCCTTTGAGACGAGCAATGCAGTACCGCAGAGATATTTAATTTTAGTACCTGTATTGACGGAATTCTCAATGTAGGTACTATTGTCTGATATGTGTTAGTATTCTAGATATTGTAGATATTGGTCTTATTATGTGTATAATGTAAATTTAAAATATGTATTTAAACTTAAGAGTAGATCTACATATGAAAAGTATTGCAGTTTATTAGTTGTGTTAGAACCCATGACACAAGCTAATAAATAGCTTGCCATGGGGCTAACCGTCTGTGAAGGTGTCGCATTTATTATATCTTGGACACCAATGACTTTAAAGGTGAAGGAAAACATCTCTAGAAAACCTGGACTATACACCGTGACTTTTTAGTCGTCTTACAACGGCAGCCTACTTAATGTATCCAATGAGTAGTAAACGTTCATATATAAAAAAAAAATATTTATGAGATTTGAATAATTTAAAAATAAAAATTAATTCATTATTATGATGCATGACGTAGATTATAAGAACACCCTGTTGTGAGCGCTGCCCGAATCTTGTATCAATGGAGCGCGGCGCGTTGGGAAAGTACCTACCTACTTTCTACCGTTTGATACGTTAACATTTTGTTTTCAGTATTTTTCTTTGCACCTATTATCTTAATAAAGTAAGGCTATAAAATTAATAATCGTGTCTAGTGGTATTTTATGTCGGATAGATTGAGTGGACCACCTTTGTAAGACGACTAAAAAGTCACGGTGTATAGTCTGAAATCACCAACGCGCATTGAGCAAGCGTGGTGATTAACGCTCAATCCTTCTCCGTGTGAGAGGAGGCCGCAGCCCAGCAGTGGGACGATAAAAGAGCTGACTTTGATGATGGTGACAGTGAATTTGACTATTTGTAAAGAAATAACAACTGGTGTGTTTTAGTGTGAAAGTAATCGAATGAAAAAAATGCTTAAGAAACTGGTACCTATTGCATAAAATTATAGTACTGTTCACTATATAATATTATAATATCTAGAAACAAACATTTATTATTTTTACAAAATTCCATTTCAGTAAATCAAAGAAATAACGCTAACAAATCAAGAAAAGAAAGCACAAAAACTAAATCTGTAAAATTTCATTACACGTAAGTGCAGAAAAAAGGACCCACGGGTGAAAGATACATTTACACGATCCAAATTTCAGTACACAAAAAAATAATAATCCAAAGGTAGGATCATAAAAAATTCAGGGATGACAAATAGTAGCGGCGAGTCGACAAGTAGCCGACATTCGTCTTCGCGAGGGGAATTTGTAAAAACGCCGTATGAAAGTCAAGGGACCTACCACAGAGGAAGGATAGAGCGGAGATGCCATAAGGAAGGTAGGTCAGGCGCCTTTTTGTAGGTCACAAAGGCGTGATCAGTCACTAGAACTAACGAGGCGAGTTCCTTTTCATATCAAAACCAATCTGTCAGAGATTGGTCGTATAAAACGCCCCGTTACTTTCTTAGGAGACTTTTTTGCGTTTTGACATATCCGTTAGTCGTTTTGTTCTCCATGGGACCTAAGATCTAACTGACGTTCATATTTTTTCGTTTCTACAACGTTTATCAAAACGGCATCCCTTTTTTTTTGCCTTTCTTAGGCTTTATTTATTACGGCCATGTAGATTTGGTTGGCGTTATTTTTATTCAAGGATTACTTTGGCAAACAAATAATAACAATAATGAACTTAAATAAATTAACACAAACATAAGAAAATAATATATACACAACATGTAACGTAATTAACGCACACCCTCAAACACCCTAATTAGAATATTATGTTATAATCATAATACATACACTGAATTTTTAATTTAACATGTATATGCATTGTTATTTACTAAATTAGTTATACCAATTCTTGGAGAACTTTTTGGTCATACTACCTACTACGCACGCATCGCACTCGACTCGACACAACATAACGAAACTACGGAAAAAGCCGACAATACACGAAGTCTTATTACTTTGAGTTACGGTCTATTTGAATTTGTTTTTGACTGTACAGGGTTAATATGACAATAATTTCCCTAGTTTTAATTATTTTTGGGATAAAAAATTACCTATATTAAAAATGATATAAATCGATTCAGTAAACGATTCTGAACAAACTAATTTCAGGATGTGCGTTAATTAAGTTACATGTTGTATATACAGTTACACAAAAGTACGTGGGAATTAAAACTACTTAGAAAATCTGGATTTGAACATGATTTTACGAATCATTTTTACTTAATTCAAAAAATTTGAAGTAGTCTGTAAAAAATGAAAAATATATCTGTAACTCTTCACCATAAGCTCACAGACACACATCAGAAAACTTCAATTATCGGAGTAAAACATTTAAATTTCGAACGTCACATTTTAAGCCGTGGTGTACGAAGCATTGAAAAAGCCCCATCGTCGGCAGCTTTACACTTGCCGACAGAACCGGATAATATCAGTTTGTGTTGCCAGTGTTACTAAATCGGTGATGGGAGGTAAAATAATATTTTTTACACAACTAAGCAATTTCTCAAAAATAATTTACGATTAATTAAATATAAATATCCTCGCTTAAATGAAAAGCCATTTAAGTATATCCTAAATTTGAACGTGCTTCAATGAGTCAATTACATTTATTGAAAATTTCTAGAAGAGGAAACAAACACATGCTTTAATTCACCTGCGTAAGTGATATCTCTACAAATATTTATATGTAATAAAGGATTTTTTCTATGAATTTCGTTTTCACGACAAAATAAGAAAATTTGGAAATGAAGAGAAAATGTTACAGTAATCCTTAACTATCCACTAACGAGTGTACACAAAAAAAAAATACTTTTTGGTAAAACACAAAAGTTTGGCAACACTATGCCCGATACAAAAGCCTACAGGAATGAATGGAGTCGCCGCTCGCCTGAACTACGGTTTATAATTAAATCGAAACAGAATGACTCCCAGTTTTATTGATACAGAATATTTTTTCATCGCCCAGATTTATGTTTTTTCGTGTTACATCGTTTTGAATTGAGAGTGGCAGTTTTAAGTCGTTGTTTTCTGTATAAAGCTGCAATAAGTAATTTTGAGTCAGTTTTAATTAGCTTTATTACAACTATTTTATTTATAGAATCTTTTATTTCAGATTTAAAGATTTTGTTTTTTTTTTATCACTTTACTTTCGCAGATTAATTTAAAAATAATAATATTTTAGCTAGCTTATGGACATGTGCGTTCCACTATTGCTGCACTACAAGTATGTTCTATTTTTCTCCTTCAAAAAATCGTTCACCGATTTTCGAGCTTGGGCACCCTTTCGGGAAATTTTTATATTCACACCTCTCTCGAGTACCTAATCCCTACTATAATATTATAAATGCGAAAGTAACTCTGTCTGTCTGTTACGCTTTCACGTCTAAACCATCATCATCATCCTCCTGCCCTTATCCCAATTTTATTTGGGGTCGGCGCAGCATGTTTTCTTCTTCCATACTCTTCTATCTGCCGTCATCTCACAAGTAACATTCTTTCTTACCATATCTACTTTCACACAATCCATCCATCGTTTCTTTGGTCTTCCTCTTCCACTATATCCGTCCACGTTCATACTCATCACCTTCCTCACAACATGACTCTCATTCCTCCGCATCACATGCCCATACCACGACAGCCGGTTTCCACGCAGTTTTTCTGATACCGGCGCTACTTTCAAACTTCCTCTTATATACTCATTCCTCACTCTATCCATTCGCGTAACTCCACACATACCTCTTAACATTCTCATCTCTGCCGCATGCAATTGTCTTTCATTCGTCGCTTTTGTGGGCCAGCACTCTGATCCATACAAGACAGCAGGTCTGACCATACTCTTGTAAATTTTCCCCTTAAGTTACGTCTAAACCACTGAACTGATTTTAATAAAATTTGGAACAGAGATAGAGTTGACCTTGAGAAAGAACATAGGATAGTTTTTATACCGGACTTTTGAAGAATTCTCTTGGAAACGCGATATAACCGAACTCTACGCGGGCGGAAGGTAGTTCCCTATAAAACAAAATGATCAAGATATAAACTCGAGCTGTTCGCACAAGGATATCTCGAGACTGGTCTTCGGATAGTCACGCAATGGTAACGAGGTGTTACTAGCTATCAATCTCACGCGATCTGCACATCTATATTCAAGTAAATTAGCCTGTCTTGTAATGCGAATGAATTCTAATATACCTATTGTACATTATACTGTTGCATATTCTTTAGATGTATCCGGATCGTATGCATGTTTTCCAATTCAGTTTTGGAATTGTGGTGGCTTTATCAGGCATGTGCCAATGTAACTTTTTTATGTACTTTTATATCTTACATATGTGTGTTCTACTAGCAAATATCTAGTTTATAATGCATATCCAACTAATTTAAAATAAATATTATACAAGGTGTTGATTACATTTGTGCAATATTTCAGGAGGTTGACATAAAATACGTAAATAATCGATTGGAATTACATTACATTGCTTTTTTTGTCATTTTAATGTCATAGTATTTCAGAAGTAACCCAATTTTATGAATGTTTATGAATGATCGTTGCGTATGCTTTGTGTTTGCGTTTGTCTGAGGGCGCAGTACGGTTTTAAGGCCAGTAAAACACGCGCCGAATTTAAATACGGCTAAGTGACATTGAAGGATTTTCCACATTTTTACCAATTTTTGTTGATTTGGGTTGAGAATCATAAGTATATAGATAATATGTTATCTACATACTTATGTATAAACAACATTTTTAATACTTTACTAGCTTTTGCCCGCGACTTCGTTCGCGTGGAATAG
Source organism: Helicoverpa assulta (assembly GCA_963856015.1). Taxonomy (NCBI): domain Eukaryota; kingdom Metazoa; phylum Arthropoda; class Insecta; order Lepidoptera; family Noctuidae; genus Helicoverpa; species Helicoverpa assulta. Next base: position 8,612,094 of record CAWLCW010000027.1, read on the forward strand.
TGATTTTTGGTTTGACCAATAGATGGCGCTATATGTCCGAAATAAATTTTATTTTTATATTTTTTTATAATAAAAACTATCCTATGTCCTTTCTCAAGTTCCAAACTATGTCTGTACCAAATTTCACACAAATCGGTTCAGTAGTATAGGCGTGAAGAAAAGACAGACAGACAGACAGACAGACAGACAGACAGACAGACAGACAGAGTTACTTTCACATTTATAATATTAGTTAGGATACACTAAAAAAGAAAGCTATTAACTGATTCAATAATATAGGTACCTCACATTAAACGCCTTCATCTCTTCTAATTATTTTGCTGAGCCCATCAGGGTCCATAATAGTGAAAATCATTTTATATTCTCCACCTAATGTATATTATGGAATGCAATAAACAATATGATAGTTGCTAAGTGTATCTTGGACAGAAACTGTCTACTAATGGTGAAGAAAAGCACTGAGATGAAACTTGGACTTGAAAAGTGTGTAATGGCTTAACCTATGCTTACAAAAGGTTGTGCCACATTTAAAGTTTTGAATATTTTATTCGGTTGCAATTTAACAACACACTACGTGCTGCGTATTTGTTTATTGTTTTTGTTTATTTTGCACAAAACAACCCACGGTTTGGTCATGTTCAGCAGCGTGGAAGTGACGCCTGTCCTCGCCGGATCCTATTGATTTTTAATGCTAAAAAAACTTTTTGGACCGTGACTGCTTCTAAAACAGATCTATGCTTATATTGATTAATTCGCTTCTGTCTGTAGTTTCACTAACTTTTCGACTTTAACTGCTTCAGACACCTGAATAAAATTAATCCATAAATGTTATATGTACCTGGGTACTTTATGACTACCAAGCTTCATCTAAATCCAAGCAAGAGTGTTTGCGTGAAAGAGGAACAATCATTCATACATACGTACATTCGCATTTTAATATGATAATCAATGTATTACCCAGTATAGGTTAGTGTCAGATCGTTTACCGTTTCATCAAACTAATTAGGTATATACAAACTGTTCGAAAAGCTATAATTTGTGCTGTTAATATAGGACATGGGGTAAACAATACCATAATATACATACATGTATGACTATAGAGAGCATACAAGTTTTGGAAGGGAACAAAGTAACTGATTTACGTTTTTAATTCCAACATGATAAGAGAATATAATATAGAATACCTAAACCATACCTAAACCCATATAAGTTGCAAATTGTCATCATCGCGAGAACCTCGTAAATGTATTTTTTTCTTTACATTATTTCGCACGTCTAGCAAAAAACTTTGCTAAGTACATCTTATATCTTCCTCCTGAAAAACTAAGTCAATTGCACTTTCGAGGTTTTTACACTACCTCGAAGGACTCAAACGTTACTTAACATTCAGTTCTACCCGTAGTTCTTAGAAGTATATACGTCGCAGAAATTTACCTTAATGTAACAGAGTTAGAATGATGTTTGGGCAGTTCTTAAGATTAAGTGAAATTTTAGTATTTGGCCGTATGTCGTATATAGAGCACTATACTATACACTGTCATCTATAGCAAATGTAATTGAAACACAGTGCTATTGATTTGGCACACACGAAACTTAGACAAATGCAGACGAAGGCTTTTAACGGTGTTCCGGCGGGAGAGTGCATCGTGACGTCACTACCCGCCCGCCTGTCCGACTTCCAGCGTCGGTCGGGAAGTTTAATGGTTGTCACGTGTACTTAGAATGGGGTAAACGTACCTTTGTTAAATTATGAAGAAGATTTTTAATGTGACTTTTTATATTTTTGTGTTCCCATTTTTTTTGTCAGGCAGTGTAAGATACTGAGTATGTACAAGTAAGTAGTGTTGCTGTCAGACAAAACAGAATATTTTGGATTTGTCTTAAATGTTTGTTACTCAGACGATGCAAAAAGTAATTAATATGTTTTTAATTAATTTATTGTCTAAATTAAAACAAAATGCTTATAAACAGGTACGTTAAAAATAGACTGGTTTTATATATTCAGCAGATTTGCATATTTGACAGTTTTTCTTGAAATATTCTATTCAAGCAAAAATTTCATGGGCAAAACCGTACCGTAAAAGTAAGTCACAAAGCTAAATATACCTCTACTTATGTAAAAAACCGCGGGTACTTTTAAACGTCATTACAGAACAATAAAAAAGCGTTCACCGATTGATTGAGAATAAAGTAGACGAGTGAAGCGCGCTCTAAGCTAGTCAAAGACTAAAATATTTCAAGGTAAGTAAGCAGGCAGAAAACTGTACATTCGACCCGATGACAATGATAGTGGAAAAAAAAATAACAATATCCAGTGACAATTGTGGTTTCATGTTTTTTTTTATTAGTTGACAAGAGGTCGAAATATGATTTTAAAACTTAGAAAACGCCTTTATTTCTTTGTTGTAGAATCATGTCCACATATTTGGACAGTGTAATTGAGAATTAGCTAAATTAAAAATAAGTAATATTTCTTAAAAAAAAAACGCACTTACGAGGCTGACCGCATCCAAAACAAAATACGTACGGAAGTGAAGCCTGATGACGGGACGTTCGTAACGTTCGTAACATATAAATTGATAGCTTTAAAATGAGTTGAGTTGTCAAAAATAAAAATTAACTAAGTTCTGTATTTACATATGAATAAGCTAATATTATGCATTTTAAGAGAAAAGTTTATTTTTTTTTGTATCGAGAAAACTTCGAGAACGTGTTTTGAATTTTACAGGGTTCTCGGAAATATATTCAAGAATAATGTATATTTTTTTCGCCGTCAAAAACTGTATAAATTTGGCAAAAAAATTGTTTGAGACAATCCAATTTGGGTGTTGTCAGCGTCTACGAACAAATCAAACTGCAGACTACCTTAAAAATGCAGACATTACCTTACTCCAAAGAAATTAAAGACTTCGTTTTCTGCCTACATCCCTATCTGCGCTTCTATTATCTAATCCGTGGCATCCGCCTAAGGCGCAGCAATTACACAGGGTAGGAACTCTAAACCGGCGCGCTTAGATGTTTTTCACTTATTTTCCAACCCTCTTGTTCCACGCAACCCGAGACGACTCGCTTACTAATTGGTACGAACCTCTGAACCGATATTTTTGTACAAATTCTGTACCAAAAGGATTGCTATTAGTAAATAATTGTTGTGCTTTTGTTTGTCTGTTGTTTTAGAATGTAATGGAAGGATTGTCTCTAAATAAACGTGTTTTTGAGACCATTGTGTAAAACTGAACATACATAGCCATATTTATACAATGTACCTACATTCATATTTTAAGCTCGCAATATAAATACCTATACTATGAGTTATAGTAAATTGCACTATCGTTTTCAGTTACAGCGTTCCAAGAAAGTCTGAAATAACTAAATTTTTTATTGCATTTTCATTCAGCAAATATATGTCACCGTAAGATTACAAACATCGTTAGATTACAATCTATCTCGAGAGATTGTAAACTGTCGAATTATTGTGAACCGTAACATCTGATTGCAATTTAACGTATTATTTTTCGCTATATTATAATCTATCAATGTAAAGCGGTCAAATTGTCAACTGGCGTAAAACGGAATGCATCTTGCGCGCTGATTGGTAGAACGTAATGTGCCCCCGCCGCTCCGGCATTCGCCATTTTGTTTGTTTATTTCGTTTGTTGTCGATTGTGTAAACAACTGTGTTTTCGTGATTATAAATTGATTTCCTGTTGAAAATAACTTATATCTTTAGAATTAGTTATATAAAAGTGTTGAGGATGTAAAATTTATCTGTGATTAACCAAAGAAAAGCAGTTTGAACGATAAACCAACAAATTAGTGTTAGTTTCCGAACATAACCTAAATTACATTAATTTCTCGTGTTTTAATATTTGTATATGCGTGGAAACTTACGTGTTCTCATTAAATAATATTAGCCATGTCGGATATTGAGCCTGGTCAACAAAATAACTCAGAAAAAAAATATATTGTTAATCCGAACGAATTTACCATAGAGCTACAAAAATATTACAGTGGGCATAATGAAAATAGTAAAAAATTTGTTTTGTTTTTTTTTTTTTAAAGTTTCTTATAATTTTCCAATTTCAATTTGTGTTTGAAGAATAAATACTTATTTCGTTACAATTTGTTCCCTCCATATGTCAGGAATATTAATTACATACTCGTACTAAATAATAAATACTTGAAAAAGTTTTGAAGAGCATTTATTTTATTTAACTGACACCTCTATTTCATTCCTAATTCTACGGGAACTCCATGGGAACAGAACGGCTGGTCGTGATTGGTCGATCTTACAAAAAGACTGACCAATCAGGGAGAGCTTTCGGACAGTTGACAATTTGACAATTTCTCATCGGTAGATTATAATATAGCGAAAAATAATGCGTTAAATTGCAATCAGATGTTACGGTTCACAATAATTCGACAGTTTACAATCTCTCGAGATAGATTGTAATCTAACGATGTTTGTAATCTTACGGTGACATATACACAACAATTATGAATAGGCATTAATAATATGCGATCGACAGTTAATTTAAAATTGTTTTTGATAGATTCAATAAAGTTTCTACTAATCTTATTTGCTATATTGCTATTGCAAAGTACCTATTTAAAGTTTTCTTGGATATAAAGTATGTTATTATATTACTATTTTATTTATATGGGATAAAAACAGGAAAACAATTAGATAACTAGCAAGATTATCCACTTATTACTATACTTACTAGCTTCCGCCCGCGGCTTCGCCCGCCTGATTTCACCCCTGTTGAACGGGATAAAAAGTAGCCTATGCGTGAATCCAAGGTATCACCTATCTACATACAAAATTTCAACCAAATTGGTTCAGCCGTTTTTGCGTGAAAGAATAACAAACATACATCCATACATTCTCACTTTCACATTTATAATATTATAGAAGGATTTATTATAGGTAGGTAATATTAGTAGAATTAGATAACTCTATATAGGTAACCAAAGATAAACATAAAACTTTCTAGACTTTACCTCTAGGAAATCTCAGTGCGTTTGATCCTACAGCTAAGGTTGCCACCATCCGGTTACCGTTCATTATAGTGTCGTATTCCCCCGGGTAAGCCGGTAGATGCGGTTAAATCACTAAGAAAATTGCTCTTAATTCTACGGAAGACGGGTAATTGTATTCCGAAGCTCTTTTTTGTATTACAGACCTATTTACCATGTGGGATGTGAAGTTAATTTTGCGTGTCACTTAAAAAAGAAAGAGGATATATTTTGTTTCTGTTGGCATTGTCTGTTTTGCAATTGTATTGTAAGAAGTATTTAAAAATATTACAATGATTTGATTGCTTAATGATTAGTAAGAGCAAATCCATTGAGGCTTATTATATTATTTTTCTGGCTAACGAGCCGGAATGTCAGTCGAAAGTATGTGTACGGAAGTGGAAGGAGAACACACACACACAGAGAAATAGATTAATAGATGAATTGTTTTATGAAAGTACCTATGTTACATAAAATTCTAACCAATCAACCAGTCAGTCAGGTCAGTCTAACTAAGGAGTATTGGGTTGCCCGAGTAACTGGGTTGAGGTGGTCAGATAGGGCAGTCGCTTCTTGTAAAGCATAGGTACTTCGGCTACATCCGGTTAGACTGGAAGCCAACCCCAACGTAGTTGAGAAAATGGCTCGGAGGTTGACTTATGTTACATAAAATTATTATTTTTGTAATAATAAGCTACAACTTACACTATTCCACTTTAAGCTTTGCCCTATAATTGTGCCCAACTGTTATTTTTCCTATAGTATAAAATATACCTGCATAATATATGGAATGCTAATAAATAATTGAATATTGAGACAATGCAAATTAGTTTTGGTCTGAGATCTTAAAATTAGTGTTGAATTTACATACCGCTTTTTAAACCATCTATGTTATAAAATAACCCTTTTATTGTATCTTCTCAATGAAGTATTTTCTTATTTATTCCACTGCCTCGTACACAAGTTACAGGTAATACATTTGGTAGTACATTAAAGTTATGAATAACATATTGTTACAAAATATGGCAGCAGAACTTCCTTGCAGGTAAAGTTTAGATTGGGTTTCCACCATATTGTTTACCGGCTACCTTGTTATGTGGTGTTCCTATGATAATTATATCGGATGCCTATATTTATGAACTGACTAGTTTTATTAAGATTTCAGGACATATCTTGGAATTGTAACATTATATGAATTGTAACATAATATGGAAGTTAAATAAGTTTACGTTTCTGAAGTTAGTTCTTTGACGCATGATAAGTTGTAGCCAATAATTTGGAAAACACATTGTAAAGTAGGCAATCTCGAAAGAGTGTCTAAGAAGTTTCTTGCCGGATCCTCTCCATAAGACCCATTCCTCGGATCGGTGCGTCTAGCTATTGACGTTTCGTAAGTTCTACATGAAATAAAAACCTTTGACTTTGAATCGATTTCCAAATGACAGTGCGTCATTTCACTCTATATTTTGCATTGAATTTTCAGCTACATACATTTTGTGCCAGGTATATATCGCGATGAAGCCATGGTGCTTAAAAGCCTCATAATCTAATCAATGGATTCTGCCTATGAATCATTAATAGGTAATAGCTATAGAATTTCATCGGTAACTGACAAAGGTAACTGTTCTTGTGAACGAATGTAGGCAGAGAGCTGGTGAAATGAAATCTTATGTTATAAAGGTATAAGTAACTGATTTTTATTTAAAACTTTGATTTTTTTACGAACTGAAACATCATCATTATCATGAATCATCATTATGTTCTAACTTTTCAATGTTATTTTTTATATGGTATTTATAGGATCTCTTGTAATGGGAAAGACAAAAAAAATTTTTTGCGAATTTTTTATACATAATTTCAGCTAATTTTGTATTAAATACGTTTTATAATAGAGGTAATTCAAATACTTTTTATATAAAAGTTGTGTTAGCGACAATCAAAAATTAGTAGAATCAAACCATGTTAAACTTTTATATTTTTTTAAGTACCAAGATAAAATTAGTTACGTTACTTCGACGAACAACTCTTAGACTATAGCTGAATGCATTCAAAATACCTGCACACTCACCGTTGCGGACTCAAAGTACAATTACCAACTACATCATACCGGTACTGAGAATTTGTACCAACTTAGTTTTGATAGAATGGGGATTAAAGGCAGGAAGTTTTGATAATTAACAGGACCGAAATATTAAGAGGAAGTATAAGGAAATTAAAACTATATTTTACTCGATAACTCCATAACATACTGACCGCCACATTGGTCTGGTGTTCATTCCCGGGTCGGGACAAAATCTCTTTGTGGGTTTTAGAAACTTTCACAAAGCAGCCCGTAGTGTCGAAGTTGGTGATTGATACACCCTTGCATCGGCACGTAAATGTCTCTCTCCGGTCGTGTCGGATTGCCGTCCCATCGGGCTATGAGAGTAAATAAAGGAATAGTGAGAGCATTTGTGTCTTCGCTAATGCTCGTGCACTATATGTCCTGTGCAGCTGGCTGATCTCCTTATATGGGAACAGCCGCCCCGCGCCGTGGCCCAAATCGTCCTTGGACGACATTTTTATACTCCATAACTTAAGATATTAATCATCATCGTCGTCGCGAAGAAAGTTGTAGGAAATTCAAATCTAATTAATAAATACGAAATAGTAATGTTTCACATTTCATCAGACATCCGAAAATCGTAAAAAAATGATTAATTCCATGTAACCACATTATAAAAGATTTCGCCGAACGAGCCTAAAGTCCAGAGTCGACATTTACATATAGTAATAAATTAAAACCATAATAAATTTCACTTTTGTTATCTTTGCTTTGCACGTTTGTTATAACTGATGGTATTAAACTATCAATGGTAAACTCACACACAAAAGTGTTTTGACAATGTAATTAATGATTCATCAATAAATTGGCAAGTGCTTACTTACTTGAGCAAAATGAGTTTCACGGTATATGTGGTTAATACGATAGGGTTTAAATGCACCCTGAGCTTAAAAATTGGTTGGTAAAGTCAGAAAGCTAAATTAATTCACTACATTTTATTTTATAATTGAAAAAAAAATAATGTTTTCAAGTTTAGTTGTTTAAAAATTACTATAAAGCAACTATAAAAAAAGAAACATCATAAGTATATGTAAAAATATTTTTTGGAAATAAATGATTTCTATTTATGAAAACAATTATTATTGCGCAAACACGGATTGCACAACACACACTAAAGAATAGCCCTACAACTAGACGGAAGATGACATACATAAATATCAGATTTCATCGACCAATCACAATTGCTCACTGGCCTAAAGAACCATGCTAATTAAGTGACGCGCATTAATCGTATTGAACACTTTCGTGCTCACCAGTACACAGTGCGAGAGCACGCATCAATTATTATCGAAATCTGTTGTCGGTATAAAACCAATCGAAACGGTTCCCAATTTAATTTGAACTCATATTTAGCGATAATTCGTTGATCGTAATTAAACATGCATTTAACTATCAAATAATTTATGAGTAAATGCCGTAATTAATGAATTATGGCGCGACACTGAATGGGGTAGCGTATTGTGTGTAGAACTCTTTGTGTAGAAGGATGTATTTTTAATACATTCTAAATAACGTTACTATTACAGCTTCTTTATCGTCCTACTGCTGGGCACAAGCCTCCTCTCACACGGAGAAGGATTGAACGCTAATCACCAATGCTCTTGCTCAATGCGGGTTGGTAATTTCAGACTTTAAAGTCCAGGTTTCCTCGAGATGCTGTCCTTCACCTTTTTATCAGCCATTCGTGTCTAAGATTTACTTAGAAAGTACATGCAAACTTAGAAAAGTTGCATTGGTACTTGCCTGACCTGGAATCGAACCCACACACTCTTACATGAGAGGTTGGTGCTTTACCCACTAGGCCACCACGACTTTTTAAGGCTAAATAATACCGTTTGAATAAAATACCGAGTTAATAATCTCAGCCATTATTGAGGCCACCTTGTCTATCAGATCGTGTGAGCAATATTTCAGAGCCTTATAAGCAATAGGGCCCCCAACTTATATTAATATCATCATCATCTTCCGAGCCTTTTTCCCAACTATGTTGGGGTCGGCTTCCAGTCTGACCGGTTGTAGCTGAGTATCAGTGCTTTACAAGGAGCGACTGCCCTATCTGACTTAATCAACCCAGTTACCCGGGCAACCCAATACTCCTTGGCTAGACTGATGTCAGACTTACTGGCTTCTGACTACCCGTAACGACTGCCAAGGACGCTCAATGACAGCCGGGACCTACAGTTTAACGTGCCATCCGAAACACAGTCATTGGTGTCTAAGATATACTTAGAAAGTACATTCAAACTTAGAAAAGTTGCATTGGTACTTACCTGACCTGGAATCGAACACGCGCCCTCATACTCGAGAGGTTGGTTCTTTGCCCACTGTGGCCCAGTGCCAGTGCCCAACTTATATTAATAGTGACGGATAAATAATCAAAGCTGATTAGCGATTTCAGACCTCAAAGTCCAGGTTACCTCAAGTTCTTTTCGTTCAATTTTCAAATTAAACAGTGGTTTTCATAAAAAGCGGTCGCTTATATTGTGGGTAAACTTGGGCTTAAGTTACATACCTAAGTATAAGCTGTAAGTACATTAAGTTGCACTCACGGGCCGACGTCCATAGCCGTTAGTAAGATAGTCGACTAATGCCGGCGACTAATGATGTTAAACACAGGATTTTAGTGAGAAACATTTTGTGTTAGTTGCCCTTAATTAGGGATTTATTAGAGGGTGAGCTACATTGTTTTTGGGAGAAAATAAAGGGGCTTTGTTTTTTTTGTCATTGTTTGGTTGTATTTTTAGAATTATACTAGTGACTCGCTCTTATGGTCTCTGCACTCAGCGGGCGCGGCGCGGCGGGACGGGACGGCGACGCGACGCTGAGCAGTTGTAATGTACTTAGATATTACGGACGACATACACAGAGCCGTCCCGCTCGGCGCGACGCGACGCGACGATCTAGTACATTGTGTCGCGTCGCCGTCCCGTCCCGCCGCGCCGCGCCCGCTGTGTGCAGAGACCATTACCTCGCACGAGTTTAAATAAATAAAAATCTTCTCCACTTTATTTATGAAAATGTTTTTGGTTGTTTTTGAGTTCACGATACGAAATCTATCAGACGAAGAGGGCTTTGATAATGAAAATTATAATTTTTCGAATATTTTAAGTAGGAACTGGATTTAAAGTAAAAGGAAGATTTTTTAGGAGTTTAGACTCATTGTTAATTTGAAATGCTTTTGCATTTTACAAAATAGTTTTTAAAACTTTTATTTCACGTCACAAAAATCACTTTAAATTAACTGTTGAAGATATCAATAAAACAATAGCCCGTTGCCCCTTACGTCAGTTGCACAAGTTTTTTCCACGATCCAACTATATAAGAGCACTGTGCAACTGAAATGCTTATCTTCAACGTTTTGTATGTCACGCACAGTACTGCGTATCTGCTGTGTTTTTTTGTTCGTTTGTTTTTTTCATTCGAAGGAAATATTAACACAATACTATTTACCTTTACTCTGTATTTACCACTGTATTATTTTTAAAGGTCATCGATTTCATGAACGAATTACCAACAGCTTGTATTTTTGTAATAATTAATTAAATAAAATAATAAGTACAAAACTAGTTTAATCCTCTCTTCTACGTTGCCGTGCCCTGCGGGGTCCATAATGTACCAAAACAACATATGTAACACCATCACGAAACTTATGGACTGCAATAAAATATTTAATTGAATTGAATTTTTACAAAGAACAACAAAGTGGCAGGATAATCACTCGTAATTCACAGGTCACGTCTGTCTTTAAAATATTTACTAAATACTGATAAGTTTTTGGTTTTGAATTCGACAGACTTGTACTTATTGAAAGACTTGGACTTAAACAATGGTTGCAAATACTGCCAACAAAGTATTATGTGCGCGCCACGCACCATGTGCAATGGCCAGTGTTCCGATACGTATCTCTCTATTTAAAGCCTAATGTATTTACCACAGCATTTGATAGAAAACATCACTTCAAAAGACTGATCTCCATCTCCCAAAGATGCAAGCTCACTTCTCACTTCGTAAAACCGAGAACCTTCGTATACCAGCATAAAATATATGCAATATCCATTCCGCTGGCGTGGCTAAGCATCCAAATTTATAGGCTACATGAAGGGCAATTTTTAACCAATCCCTCTGGCTTGTTACTGGTTGAAATATGCCTTGATGCTGGAGAAAATTGAGTGGCGACCGGGTAGATAGAAAACCGGTATTAAGCTTTTAACGCAAGCACAGAGAAAAAGTTACGTTCGGAAAATTGGTAGCCGGAATGAAAATGTGTTTTTTAATCTACAGGTTTTGCGAGGATATTTTAATGGGACGGGTGGGGAAAAATATTTTTCAAAGAGCGGAATTAACTGTAAAATTCTAGGAGTGAAAAGTTTTGATGAAGTCAGTTTCGTTATTTTGTTATTACTTATTTGTTTCTTTTTGGTTTATAGTTTGGACGGTCTTTTGGATACGAAATTACTTTGCTAATATGATAAGTCATTTTTTTGTCATAGTTTTAGGTAGAATCTTCGTACTGGCGGAATTTTCTTCTCAGTTTTTCCTCGCATAGCAAAACCGACAGTAAACGCGCGACACATTAAGGGCTTCAGAAATCGGAAAATTTGCTAATGTGAAAGCGCTGTTAGCAAAGTAACTTCATATCTGTGATATTTCCAATATTATGTAAATATACAAATATATAAGTACTTCAAACTATGTAAACTATAATATAAAGATAAACTTATACCATCTTTACTGTTCATGTGTGTAAATAAATTAATAAAACTTTAAGCTTTCCATTCTTTACCAAATCGCCACCCAATTCACATGCCAATCAAAAATCTCTTTCACAGCAACAATTCGGAAATAATTCCGACCAAATCCATATCAACTAACACGGACTAATCCATCGGAACGTTCACGTAATCATATTAAACCGGTTCCAGTGACTGTTCCGATATCGTACTCATTTCCTCTCTACCATACGTCGGATATTATTGAAATGCATACCTTGTATATTTGCGGTACCTGTTATTTTATAACTGTTATATTTTAACTTGTTATGTTTAATGACTTGGATATTTGTTTGGGTGGGCTGTTGTTATAGGGACTGTTTTCTGTTAATGTAACTTTTTCGGATTTGTTGGTCTTTTAGAAGGTTTTGTTCCCCAGATTCGTGTAAGGAGTCATTATTATACACAGTCTTTTTATTGTCCCACTGCAGGGTACGAGCCTCTTCTCAGGAATGAGCGTTAATGAGTACTCTTATTCAAGGTGGATTGAATATTTCTCAACGAATGTTTGATTCATCATCAGCTTAGCTTCTTCCCAACAAGTTGGGATCGGATTCCAGTCTAACCGAATGCTGCTGAGTACCAATATTTTACATAGAGCGACTGTCTATCTGACCACCTCAACCCAGAAACATCAAACTACAAACTTTTACAACAGCAAAATATTCACACTAAAAATCAATGATCTTCAAAGCAAAACGGCAGAAAAATCCAAGCACCATTATTGTTATTTATATACCTTATAATAATATTTCACAAAAGGCGGGTAGGAGTGAATCCGCTTTCATTTCCTGTGGGTTCCGTGACGGCTAGCTTCGATCGCTGGGGTGCGTCCAACGCATTATCGAATATCGACACAGATAAATATTTTGCGCTGCCACTCCATAAATAACTTATAATGGATTCCCATTCCGAAACGGCTTAGGGTGCCACGAGAGTGTCAATCTTTTGCAACTTGTGAGTAAAGGAAGAATATATTTTCTAGGATTTTGGTATAAGAATATAACAAATATTAAGAGAACGATAACATTATCTGACCTTATTTAAAAAATCAGCAGTCGTAGACTTTGTGCCAAAAAGTTCTTACAATCAATCATTTTTTTATCCAAAAGCCACTACATCTTTAAAAATAAAATCATAATAAATAAATTAATAATTCAAAATCATTAGAAATACAGGCTTTTATAGAGTCACATTCCTTCCATCCAGATTCGAGTTCATATCTTCCAGGTCCATAATCAGATCAGTTTAACAGTATGCTATTATTGCATTATCATCAGAACTACATACATCTGCCAATTTTACTACCTTAGATTCCATTACTAAGTTACAACATAATAAAAGCGTGTACTAATAAGGCTAAAATTAATCAAATTATCTATCGGTGTTCAAAAACTGTATCAACAGCATGCATAGATATATCATTCACGAGATGGGATTACAAAACACTCTTTCTTCAAAAAGTTCCATCCATATTTTCAAATCAATTCGACGGGCTTCCCATCTCATTGGATTACGTCTAACTCATGTCAACTGTCCATTCCAATCGCACATTATCCTTGTCCAGATTTGTATGAAACTGATTTTCGAACGCTAAGGTCCGACTTTCAATTGTTATTTAAATTTTATGTGTTATTCGAGTTTTGTGGGTTTCTGTTGTGTGTATGGTTTTTAATAGAATCTTCTTTTAGTTTTGTAAAACCTTGTATTTTTTTAATATGTTTTAAACCGATAACCGTTATCTGCTCAAACATAATTATCCGTATTCAACCTATATGAGAGAAAATTTCCATCTTGTGCAATATTTTATTTAAAAAATATTTTATTAAAACATTTATGTTAAGATTTCATAACGGAGCTTGAACAAACTATATTACAACTCTTTACTATTAACAACTTTTTGTATACTAATTTTAACAATAACCCAACCTCGGCCTCATCAAAAGTCAATTATCCGACCTTCAAAAGAACGAATGGACTAAAATACAAAAAAAAAACAATAAAGAAAACTACAATCCTTAACAGACTATCAAGATGCTCAAACTGCACAGCCGTAACGAAACGAAATAGTGTGAAAAAGTACAAAAAAAAGCTTAAAAAATGAGCCCGGGCTAGAATCCCGGGTGAATCCAACGAGAACGGGAATGAAAATTGGATTTGCCTCTGATTGGATTTTTATTTACTTAAGACAAGAAAAATTTTCTCTCCGTCGCCTCGGCTTGGGCGTTCTTATAAATGATTTAGAGATCCTTGCGTCTCGACTGACTGATTAACTAGCGGGTTCTGCGCATTGCGATCATTCGAAGACGAAGATTTGTGGATTGTACGCCGCTCCTTGATACGCGTGCATTTGTTTTGTTTTCTTTTTTTTGTGAAGTGACGACATTTGAAAATCGAATGCGTAACCCTAAATGTCATTTAAGAGATTGCTATAAGACTGTCAATGTCATTCATTAGTTTATGTCAGAAACTTAGAAGATTAGATACTAAATTATGTTTTTGTGAAAATATCATTATTTAAGAGTCCTACTTTGTAACTTATGGTGTATATCGCTTAGGTGCGTTTCAATTTACCTTAAATCTATTTTATCTAATGTGTGTTTTCTAAAACACACATCTACAACTAACATTTTGGCAATTACACAAAACTACACAAATCATTTATTTATTTTCAATTTTTGTGCAGACACTATAAAGAAAGAAGATAGGAAAGAAAGAATTTACAAAGGTAATGCCATCCTTTAAACACAATCAAAGTCTTCAGGCCATTTCTGGTCAAATTTCCGACCTACACACGTCAGTTCGTAATATAGGATCCCAAAGGGTCGAAGTTGCTCACAAATTTCAATTGAACTCGGTCCGTAGAAGTGCATCGAAGTGTCGGCCCAGGGGAGTCGGCTGCACTTGCAGCCGCGGCCGACAAATTTAATCATTCATGTTATAACAAGTTCAGGAATTCCATGTTTAAGGAAAGTAGTTTAGTTGTTCGCAGAATATGAGTCGATTGGATTAACGAATAAAAGTATGAGTAGGTTGTATGTTAGAAATGCTTCTTATCAGTTCCAAAAATGTTTTCTCTGAGTACGGTGTGTCGAATTTAACCGATTATCAAAAAAAGGAGGAAGTTCTATGTTAGGCTGGTATATTTACTTTCTGTATTATGTAGGTACAGTTTAGATCCAATGTTGTTAACAACTATTGTGAAATATAAAAAAAAATCTAATCCGGCAACTGAAAACATTGAATTCTCGAATTCTCAAAAGAAAAACAAAAGAAAACTTAAAACCCTGATTGTAAGAGTAACAGTGTGTTTTTCGCATTTCTATTCAATTTGCTTTGAAATTAATTCAGTTGTTCGTTCGACCGAGCAGAATTAACCAAATGTATTCATGAGTTCCCTCGAACATCATCTCAAGGAACGGTTGTAGATTAAAAATATGAAGGATAGCTTGGCCAAGTGTGAATTATATTAAAATACTAAAATTCAGTAAGTACATAAAATATTCCAAAGTTGTATTGGAGTTATTTTTAGAACACTGAATATTAATCCCAGATATCTAAACTATTTACCAAGAAATATTACAAACCTCTCTTGAAATCGGCTGTAAAATAAACCGGCCGTCACTAAAATGTCAATAACATATAATACATCAATATTAACTTCGTTTTATCTGCGTTATAGTACCAATCAAATTATAAAAAAGTCGCTCAAAATAGAGGTCAATCCTGCATTTAAAAAAAATAGGAAAGCCATCCAATAATATTATAAAAATACTTCGTAAGCATATCTACATTCCATTACCATAATTTTCTGTCTAAATAGATACTAAAAATAAATACTCTCCGGTCTATAACGAAGTCCTTATCGGCTCGTCTGCCTTGGAAATGAAAATATTATTTTTTCCGCCATAGCATTAATGCGAAAGCTATGTATTGTGGTTGTCTATGATCGATCACCGCGCCCTGTCAATTTATAATATGATGAAGAGATTTCCAATGATGCATCGATGATGTGAACCTGTTTTGAATATCGAATTGTGGGCGGGAAAAATAACAGTGATTTATCGAAACTGTTCTTTTTTTAATATTGAGATGGTGACTGGTGACTTTAGAGCTAATATCAGAATCTAACCGATCTTATAAGATACCTAGTAATATTTTTTTCTTTTTTTTTATATGATTCGTGTAAATTAATGTATCTCTGAATGAATTCGTAAACTTTTATTAAACTGAAATAGTTTATTGAAATCTCAAAAGTTAATAATGAAAACCTCCTCTTAGTATAAGATATCTTCAGTCACGGTCCAAGATGGGAACTCGAATAATTTCATCAGTATTTTTTTGTATGTGTTAAAAAAATAATTATTACCCCTATTTTTTCCCCTAAAATGATTTTTCATAAGAAAAACAATAAGATAAGCTGCTACATTATAAAATATCTAACCGAAAAGGACATAGTTTTTAATACAGAATAAATAAAATAAAAATCCAAAAGCAATGATTAACCATTCCACCGTTTTATTCATTCTTCATCCTCGACAACGTTTGTCCAATGTATTCATGGAGTTACCGCGCGATGCCGACATTTTATGCCGACAAATTTTTTTCGCCGACATTTTTACGCCGACTTTTTCCCTCATGTTTTTCCGCTCTTTTGACGGGTTTCGAAGTACGACTAATCTGTTGATATTGATACAGAGAACTGGGTGTTTATATAGGTTTTTTTGGTGTCACCTTTTGGGTTATTTTCAGTCGTCTGTGAGTTCTGTGACTGAAGTAATGTATTGGCTGTTTGGCTTTGAAAGGAGTTCGTCTATTCTGGCTAAAACGAAGGATTCTTTGTGATATGTAATATTTAAATATGTAACTAAAAACTTTTTTGTTTCACGTGTAGGTACTTACTTATACTATAAGAGGTAATATTAGTTTTTGATTCATATATTTTTGTTTCGATGATTTCAGCAAAAGAAACACAAACTTTTCAAAATTATAAAAAAGTGAACGACAACTGGTCACGATCGAAAATCCTTAGTCTATATAACTTCGTAACTAACCAAAGTAGCTTGTTACAAGTGTTCAGTTTACCTAGCTTAAAAAAAAAACAAAACACTACACATTTACCTAAGGAATGCAACTGTTTACATAACAAGGAGATATGAATAATTCGGCTAAGCAGACCTTCTTTTATTTCGTCGGTAGATTGCAATTTTACGCGGGCTGCGCGCGAATATTAAAAATTAAAGTTAATAAGCAAAGTAGCGCTTTGTGCTGCTATGATACAGTTTAAGCTTTTGTTTCTCGCTACACATCTTTATGATAACATTTCAAATGGGAAGCTAGTTTCGTGTTTTTGAAATTCGAAAATTCGTTCTAGTTTTGTTTTGAATAGTGAGAGACTTGTTTTATCAGTTTTCTCGTATTTTCAGGTCTTTTTGAAATGAAGTAATACTGCATTAAAACTGTTTAATGTATACTAAACTAGCGGGTTCCTCGCGGTATCACCAGCGTCCCAGAAATAACACTGAAGTCCTTCTCAAGTGTTCTATAGTTGAGAGCCGCAGATACCAAATACCTAGAGTTGATAAAATTCTTCCATAGATACCAAAATAAACTAAACGAATACTAGTAGAGTGTTGACTATATTGAACTATCTTCGAGCATCATATTACGTAATAACAGTCATCACAATATGTACTCGTATAGCATAAACAACAGCGTTGATTTTCCATAATAATCTATGTAAAATCACCATTCTAAGCTTACTAACAACTAAGCCCATAAGACTTAAACAGTTTATTTAAATTAAAATAAGAAAAACGACTAAAAATAACGAGAACTGAAAAGTATTTCCTTTTTCCAAGACAAGTACAGTCGCGAGCTAAAGTGTCGAGTGGCTATATATTTTCATTTTCGAGTGGCGACAGTCGCGCCGCCTGGCGGTGACGGGCGGAATTATTGCACTTCAACAAGAGTGGACCAATGTGTCTATATATCCTTTTTATTGCTGTTAGAAAAAAAGAAATCGCTCCCGGTTGCGAATGACGCGAAGTGTGGTGATATTAAAGTTTTATGTACAGTTGGGTACAGAAGTTTTGAAGTGTTTTGTTTGCGGACTAAGGCTCGATTTGCCGATGTATTTCTGTTTTTCAGGGGTTGGCAAAACTATGATTGTTGAAAAGCTTTTCTAATAAGGTGCCCGAAAGGTTACATTTACCTGATATGAGACTTAATGACTGGTTTCAGAAAGTTTTCAAAGCATATTCGATACATTTTGTCCTCTTGGATAAAAACTAGACAATCCCACAAATAATCTAAAGTAAGTACCTACACTACACTTACAAAAAATCTCCTAGTCACTCCGAAACCCAGGCTTTCAGTGAGAAATATAAATAAATGGCGACAAAAGTGTCTGGTCACTGTAGGTTAGACGAAGTACAGTCGTCGTCAATATCAATATTACGCCGACAAGTCGTTGTATTGGGCTGCCTTACTCATCCAATTGAATTAATAGTACAGGCGATGACAGAAGTGACAATGTTATTGCTCTTTTCAGTTGTTTAAGAATAAAAATAAGATTATTTTATGTTGTTTTAATAAAGGAATAGTTAAATATGATCGTATTATATCTAACGGTACCTAAATATAACATACGTGTTTTTTTAAATTATTTTATGAATTTGTTTAAAAAATTCAAGGATGCAATGATAAAAAAGTTTAATTTAGTTCAAACAATGTTTTACTGAATTTTGTCATCTTTACCGGTTTTCTTTTGCATGGCCGTTGTTCAAAGCAACATTAAGATTAAATTCAAATACAAATCCTGACTAGAAATCAAACCTGCAAATCTGATACAACTACAACTTCTGCACACATTCGCAAAACAAATTACAATCCCAGATACAAAAACAGACCGGTAGTAATTAATAACATAACAGACACTTTTGTCGATAATTACACCGCTCTCTAGGGCGGTGACTAGGTCGATAAAAAAAAGTCATCTGTGATTTATCATCTCGTCCCGCGGCCCGCCTATGTTAGGCGCACTTTGTGGTATACAACGACTGTGACTACTTGATACTTGAACAAGAACCCCCAACCTGTACCATTTTCTTAACCTAGTAACATGTGGCAACGCAGTGAATTGTGCTTTAATTATTTTATATTTAAACCTAGCTGTAAGATTTTATTACACAATTGACAATTGCTTATTTTACCAATAAATAGAATAAAAAATGATCCCCATTGTGAGTGCAGCGTGAGGGAGTCAGACACTTACTGACTAAACCCAACCATGTTCCTTCTTGAGCCCCTTACCAGGGCCGCGGTACCTCCTTCGAACAATCCCGCAGTTGAGTTGGTCTAGCTTTTGCCCGACTATATTGGGGTCGACCTCTTGTCTGACCAGGTGCAGCTAAGTGCCAGTGTTTTATATAGAGCGACTGCCTATCTGACCTCCTCAACCCAGTTACCCGGGCAACCCGATACCCCTTAGTAAGACTGCTTGTTAGACTTTCTGGCTTCTGACTATCCGTAACAAGTGCCAAAAATGTTCAAATGATAGCCGGGACCCATCAAATTATTTATTTATTTTTTATTTTATTTAATATACTTCTTGCACAAACAGCACAATGGCGGACTATTATCGTGTCGTGTCTTCAGAATTTTATTATTAAACCACAAGGTATCAAAACTGATGAAACACTGCAATTTCACGCTGTAACGGCAGTCTTGTCGTAAATTTATTCTCGTGGCCATTTAACAAATATATCGGTATACGGCCAGCCCACAGGAAACCAGAAAAACGACCAATCGACAATCCAAGCACGAGTTTTAATTGCTTAGCATGATTCATTATCAGTTTGCAAAATAATTGGAATTATTGTGAAATGGAAGATACAAAGACTTTATGGCTCATTTTTTTTTCCAAGTTTTTTTTTTAAAGCACGTTTAGAAGCAATAATATGTGAATCTTATATACGTAACTAGCTTCTGCCAGCGGTTTCACCCGCATCCCGTGGGAACTACTTCCCGTACCGGGATAAAAAGTATATAGCCTATAGCCTTCCTCGATAAATGGGCTATCTAACACTGAAATAAATTTTCAAATCGGACCAGTAGTTCCTGAGATTAGCGCGTTCAAACAAACAAACAAACAAACTCTTCAGCTTTATAATATTAGTATAGATATGTCTGATCCCTGAACATAATTATCTATGTAGGTATAATTTCACTTAATTCAACCACAGTTATTTTTCACCATTAGTTATAATAACGAAC
Organism: Helicoverpa assulta; assembly: GCA_963856015.1. Classification (NCBI taxonomy): domain Eukaryota; kingdom Metazoa; phylum Arthropoda; class Insecta; order Lepidoptera; family Noctuidae; genus Helicoverpa; species Helicoverpa assulta. Next base: position 8,632,263 of record CAWLCW010000027.1, read on the forward strand.
CATAATAATATGGTTGGAATGAATATTACTCATTCAAAAATATATGCGTGTAATAGGAAGATTCATGGAAAAACCAAATATTTTTAGAAAACTTTTTTTTTGTGTCTAGTTAAAAATATTAAAAAAATCTTCCTTTATTCTAAACAATCGATTTCAAATCCTTAAAAACGCAAAAATATCGCCTATAAAAAATGAAAACCGTATCGGTAAATAGTTAGCACAAAGCTGACTTTTCCTTACCTCTAGAATATCCCGTTGCAAAGGAACGATGTTCCACCGAAGTATCAGTTACCTGTTAGAGCACAAAGTTATTGCAAACGAGGTGATATATCTATACGTAAGTTGTCTTAGCATAACCTGCTAAAGGATTTTAATCTTTAATCCTATAACAATACATTTTTGAAAGCTAGGTTAAAATCTATAGGATTTTTCTTTGGAAGGTTGACCGACCATTGATCATTCAATTCCTGTTTTTAAGTTGTGATTAGTCTGTGAAATATGTAAAAATATTTTTTAACTGAAAAAGCTTTACTTTATCATAAATCGGAATTTAGATTTATTGGATCTAAATCTACCATACTATATTTCAGCTGCAATTTTAGAAAACCTTAAACCAAAAACCTAAAAGCAAAAAATTGAATTCGTCCAAGGACATCTTGTCTCTGCCTCCCAGACATGCCAACATAATCCGCCACAAATTGTTGCCTGATCTAAATAAAGAAGTAACATCAACTTTTGTTGTTGTTTATTCACTTAAAAATCCATTACGTACAAAAAGACCAACTAATAAATATGAAGAACGAACGACTTTCTTGATAAAAACCCCTTGGTCCCTCGAAAACGAAATTAGACCGAGTTCATGTTACTATAGGGTTGAAATTTGAATGTAGTGTGAAGCCGAGACATTTTAGCGTGTTTTAAAGTGGGAGAGGAGCATGTCAGAATCAATTCCTGCAGCCATTTCTCAATAAAGTTCTCGAAGGAAGTGAACACATGCATTGAGGCTTTTAAACTTTGACGTATATTACACACGGCCGCGCAACTTCTTAGGAATAAACAATGTGCTATCTATGCGGAGTGACGTGAACGTGAACGCTCGCCTTTAAACGCCAAGTTTTAGCTTTGAATTTTGTACTTTTAACACACATTTTTACAGTTGAACATAATTTTACACTGGCAATTTGGTTCACGCACTTATTACTTTATTGATATGGCAACATAGGATGTATTACCTCTCTGGCAATTTAGTTCACGCAGTCATAACTTTCTTAACATGACAAAATAGGATGCATAAGCTATATAAATATCTGTAATAAAATGACAAGATCTACATGTAGCAAAAAAAATACATACAAGTATGTTTCACGGCAAGACTATCTCACCGACTTAGAAAAGATATATTAACGACGTAAGTACAAGAGGAAGTCACTAAACAACATCATTAAGTCACTTCCCGCAATAAATCAGTTGGCCACGATATCCAGGGACTCATCACAGATTCTCCCAGCAGTGGGCGTAACGCACCGCCCTTTGCGAAGAAAATTACGACTGTATAGTTGGATTTGGAGTTTTGATACTTAGTTTTGAGTATTTTTAGGGAAAAAAACCTGTATGGATATCGTAGTTCGATTAGTTTAGGAAGTTTTTTTTTGTTTTATTTTTTATTTATTAATAGAAACTATTAAAAGTATTTTTTCCTCTGTTTAAATGCGTAATTATAGACCCACCAATCCAGCTTTGTAAGTAGCCAAAAAGGAATTTAATATCTGTCCAAAAATACGACTACTCCAAAGATAACAATACTATTAAACTAATCTGCCAGATACGATAAAATTAACTCTACAATTATTATAAATTAATCTTCTAGATAAACCAAACCCGAAAATACGAAAAGGACCCTTACAATTCAATTATGTAGCTATCATCACCCGTTCCCTGGGGTTGCCAGCATAAAAAATGTTGTGCAATTTTAACACCCCGGTAATGCCCTTTCTAGTATGAAATTACCCGAAAAATGACAGTGTTGCCAGCGGATCTTTGAGGGAAGATAAAAAAATATGCGTTTCGAAATGACAAGAAGGACACTATGTTCCCATAGATTAGATAACTCGGGATCGGGTGAAAATGGTTAGATAAGTCCGGAAGCCCCTTTTTTCCTTTTGTTAAGGTTTTCAAATTTAGTTTTTTTAGGGCTGATAAGGAAAGCTTGCATTTTGTTTTAGTGGTGATTTTCTTGGGTTCTGTCTTTGTTTGTGGTGTCATTTTATGTGCACATTTATTTTTATTCAACTAAATGTGTTATATCTGAATTAATTAAATTATGTATGTGTTAGACTTCATTGTGGTTCCGTATGAAATTCTCACTGATATATCGTTAGAACAGCCTAATGTAGATAGTATATTAGAAGATATGTATATTCATATCCCAAAACTACTAAATAATAATCAAGGATTATTTTTCCGTAACCACAGTTTTGACTAAATTAAAATGACAATCATCATTGCTTACGCGCATGTTACCCAGACCAGAAGCAGGTTTGTTTAACGAGGAAATAACCAACAAGAAATTGTTTTAACAAGAAAATCAACTAAGATTAATAAAATTAAAAGCGCGGCAAAATCGTATTCCCATCAAACTATATCATGTCTTGTCACAATGACGTTCGAAAAAGGAACCCTCCAAGCAGAGATGCACGGCTGAATGGCGAGGTGTCTATGGTCGCTCGTTTCTGCTGCCCTCTATGTAACCACTGGCAGCTAACACAAGTAAAAGCCGTAACTGCAAGTCAAAGCAACTTTCTGAGAAAAGACTTCCATAGCTTCAAACTACCTTCCCTAAGTCATATTGTTACTTTGAAACACTGAAAGTAACATAACGGCCGGTTACTGGAATAACACACCTTTTGTTTTATGAAGTCTGTAAATGTGTCCGACAATATTGAACGTATGTGACCCGGGAACTTTGAAAAATATGTTGCATTCTGACTTGGAACATACGGTGGTACCTATATTCTAGACGATTGTAATGGTTCATTTTCTGTTATAACTCCACTAAGTCCTTTTAAAGAAAGGTCTAATATCAATTTTAAAAGCTAGATTAAGATTGGATTTTTCTTTGGGAGGTTGACCACTGTTCAATCTATTCCTGTTTTGAAGTTGTTAAAATTAGTCTGTGAAATATGCAATATTTTTTAACTGTAAAAAACCTTTACTTATAATCTGGTATTTGTAATTACATGCCCACCCGAAATTATAAAATTAATTTTAATGAAATAGTAATAGCTATGACAGGCCATGTTCTGTTCGTGTCAAGTCACCAAAATACAATAAATCGACGGTTAAAGACTAAATTATTTATTCAAAGAAATACTACAACACAGATCGGTAACTTTTCAACAAACTTGGACTCAACAAAAAAACACTACTATTCATAAGCTACACATCGAATTACAAAATTAAAGATAAAAGAAAAAAAAAAAGCCATCCAAATTACATTTCCAAAAATGGAAGCTAACAATAAAAAAATTAGCCGAGAAGCCATTTTCTAAGGTTACCGAACAGTAACAGCTCACGCACTTTGACACGAAATAAACTGGCAATCAGAGAAGTGCGCTGTCTAAGGGAATCCTCATAAATCCGGCGTCGACTTCACTCTGGCCTTATTCAATCTCCGGGGGAATGGGGAACAGGGAGCCCGAGACACTGGATGTGGCTTGGGGGACGTGGTGTTGATTTCTGACACTTACGCGAATATATGTTATGTTAACAGAGTGTGTCGTACGTAATCACATTAAATTAAATACGTTAATATACTGGTTAATATATATACTGATTAGCAAAAATAAAGAAAATTGTATTTTCAAACAAAGTAAATAGAATAAAAATTTGCGAGAATTAGACTCGGAAGGCAGTACTCCTTGATACGGCGCGTTTTGTGAGGAGGTTACTGTCTTTGGGACCCTAACCGCCGGTACCTCGGACCCTGTGCCCGATATCGGTGGCCACCTATTTTTTATATTTTTAAATGTTTTTTTTTATTTTTTATTTTAATAAAGGAAAAATATTATCTAATAAAAATATGTTACGACTATATAACATTAAACACCTTCCTCTCTTCTAATTATTTTGTTGTGCCCATTAGGGTCCATAATTGTGAATCATTTATATTTTTCACCTAATGTACATACATTATGGAATGCAATAAACGATATGATATGAAAGAAATACACAGAGAAACTCGTCATGATAAAGAAGGTAACACGCAAAAAAAATCGGTTGTTTCACGTCTCTTCTAGTGATCCAAATTCCATACAGTATACTTTACGTAGAGAGGTCGTGTTTCGCGGGGCGCCGATATAAAAGTCCACTTTATAAAAGGCTGACCGTATACGATCGCTTTTGTACGTTTGTCTTGTACTCTCACAATCTCAGTAACTTTTAATGTACAGCTTTGAATTGGGATTTGGCTTTTAGGGTACATTTTATTCGATATTTCTATTTCTGAGAAAATTTTGGGGTGGTTTCTTATTAGGTGTGGGGTTCAAAAAGCTCAATTATTTGAAAGGCTAATTTGAAGTTAAGATAATATTTTAGGAGTGTTTTTTGAGTACCTAAACCCCTCTAGAAGCAAAAATCATGGATAAGACAATTAAAATAAAAACTGAAATAAATTTTAGAAAAATTATCCCTTTAACCCTTATTAATATCAACCAACTTTGTTATACAATAAAATAATAAAACTATTTAATCACAAAAGCTCCCATTTTTTAGAGAACTATTTCCACAGCTTCCAAACATTTCCTGAACACTTTTCTAGATCATTCTGAAGAAACAATTGGCAGAGACTGCGCATCGTTTTATGCCAGTTCCTTTTATAGGCACAATAAAAGGCGTCAGCAACTCCCAAAAGGAAGGGGAAGAAGTTTAATATCAAATATTATTTATGCGCTGTTCAATTTTTCACTCAATTGTGAACGATTTTCTTTTTGGTTCCGTACCCAAAGGGTAAAACTGGACCCTATTGTTTTCGCTCCTCTGTCCGTCCGTCCGTGATAGTTAGAGAAATGAAATTTTCACAGATGATGTATTTCTGTTGCCGCTATAACAACAAATACTGAAAACTAGAATAAAATCAATATTTCGGGGGCTCCCATACAACAAACGTGATTTTTTTGCTCATTTTTGCTCGATGTCCATAAATATATATATGTCACCGTAAGATTACAAACATCGTTAGATTACAATCTATCTCGAGAGATTGTAAACTGTCGAATTATTGTGAACCGTAACATCTGATTGCAATTTAACGCATTATTTTTCGCTATATTATAATCTATCGATGAGAAATTGTCAAATTGTCAACTGTCCGAAAGCTCTCCCTGATTGGTCAGTCTTTTTGTAAGATCGACCAATCACGACCAGCCGTTCTGTTGCCATGGAGTTCCCGTAGAGTTAGGAATGAAATAGAGGCGTCAGTTAAATAAAATAAATGCTCTTCAAAAATTCTTCAAGTATTTATTATTTAGTACGAGTATGTAATTAATATTCCTGACATATGGAGGGAAAAAATTGTAACGAAATATTTATTCTTCAAACACAAATTGAAATTGGAAAATTATAAGAAACTTTTATAAAAAAAAAAACAAAACATTTGTCTTCAAACACAAACAAATATTTAAAAAAAATAAAAGCCTCTTATATAAAAAAGGGTACTTAATTTTGTTCTCAAACAATTTAAATTGGACAATAATAAAACAAACTTTAAATAATAAACAATCATTTTATCCTGCAATTCAAATGAAAATGAAAAATATAATTTTACTATTTTCATTATGCCCACTATAACATTTTTGTAGCTCTATGGTAAATTCGTTCGGATTAACAATATAATTTTTTTCTGAGTTATTTTGTTGACCAGGCTCAATATCCGACATGGCTAATATTATTTAATGAGAACACGTAAGTTTCCACGCATAATACAAATATTAAAACACGAGAAATTAATGTAATTTAGGTTGTGTTCGGAAACTAACACTAATTTGTTGGTTTATCGTTCAAACTGCTTTTCTTTCGTTAATCACAGATAAAGTTTACATCCTTAACACTTTAATATAACTAATTCTAAAGATATAAGTTATTTTCAACAGGAAATCAATATATAATCACGAAAACACAGTTGTTTACACAATCGACAACAAACGAAATAAACAAACAAAATGGCGAATGCCGCAGCGGCGGGGGCACATTACGTTCTACCAATCAGCGCGCAAGATGCATTCCGTTCTACGCCAGTTGACAATTTGACCGCTTTACATTGATAGATTATAATATAGCGAAAAATAATACGTTAAATTGCAATCAGATGTTACGGTTCACAATAATTCGACAGTTTACAATCTCTCGAGATAGATTGTAATCTAACGATGTTTGTAATCTTACGGTGACATATACATATAGAATATTAGTTTGGGTGGTACGGAACCCTACGTGCGCGAGTCCGACTCGCACTTGGCCGGTTTTTTATAACCCTGTCTTTTGAACACGGAAGACGTGGTATAGACTGTGTTTTGTTTTAGTTGTAAGCATTTTTTACTTATGGATAGCCATAGGTAGGTTGGTAGGTATTTGTAAAGAACATTATATACCTACGTATATGCATGATTATTGATATGTATTTGGTCAATATCTATATTACAACTTCACAGATCTTCCTAATTAACACCCCATTCCCAAAAGCATACAAAACCCGCCATAAAATTGAAACATTATCACCAAGGCCACATTTAAACACTCTAACCCGTTCACTAACTTTTCGCACATAACTTAGAATAACCGTAAAACATTCGACAAACGACCAAGTCGTTTAACTTTAACTCATTTTCAGCTTAGCTACCGTAAAAGATCTGGTTTAACGTCATCTAAGGCAGTCTTACCTCGATGTTGCCAATCTCCGCTACTAGATGGCGCTGTGTGACAAGCTCGTAAAACGGTTTATAGTCACTCGTGCACCGGCAACCGAGCGGTGCATACGTATATCGGATATTGGATTTCTGGCGATATCTTGTTGAAGTCACCTTAATCTGTATGTGGAATCTAGCGATGAGTCGAATACTTATTTTCCTATATTTGAGCACGTGCCATGAAAATTTTCCGTGTACATTGTTTTTATTTTTGTAAAATGTATAATAAATAAATAAATATATGTAAAGATAATTCAAACTTCCAGATATATATAGGGTTACTTGTAAGTAGTCCGCATCCTTTCATGAGGTGATAGTATAGGTCAATACGGACAAAGACTATGGCATACACTGGGCAAAAGTTAACCCGTTTCAAGATTATCGAATTTCAAGATCTTTTCTTAACAAGTCGTCTAGGTACTTACACGTATAAATTTTTATTATTAGATAAAGTCTCGTGATGGTCAAATTTGTCCGTATTGACCTATACTATCACCTCATGAAAGGATGCGGACTACTTACAAGTAACCCATAAACATTTTCGAAGGCATCCACAGACAATGGAAAAATATTAGTTTCGGAGGTTTTGGGGTACAAAGAAACAAAAAAAAATCCTCTTTATTATATTACTATAGATTACTAGAAAAACTACATGTAATATGTACCAGAAAAGCGAACAATTACTTCAACAAACATTGCTAATAAAGTTTGTTTGTGCATCCGCCATGCGGCTTTACGAGTAAACCCCGGAGGAAATAGAATGTTCAATGTGGGTAGTATGTTAACCATGTCGATAGTTAGTGCAACTAACTTGTTGTTTACTCATATTTATTGGAGTTTATTTTACATTATAATAACATTTTATTAACATCTTTTACCTTTTTTTATCGATTGATTTATTATTTCTGTATCTTTGTTTTTTACTATCATATCTTCATTCATTGGTTTAGGTAGGGCAGTTATTACCTACACAAGATTGTTTTACACCGGAGCATGAAATCCCAGAATTTAAAGAATAGATTTATATAAAGAATAGTACAATCTCTATTATTTTTTCTACAACCGAAAGCTCTATTAAGGTGCTAAGTACTTTGACATACACGAATGCTTCTTTTGGTCTACTCGCTCTAGCGAACAAAACAAATTGCTTACGAACATTTTAAATTGTCCGCGAAAATGCAATTGCAATTTGCACGCAAACACACATACTGTAAAGTCGCACCCGCGAACACATTTTTGGTATAGGGTAACATTAGCAAAAAAATAAGAAGCCAAGTTTTTACACTAAAAGAAACTCCAATTCCTTCCAACTCCAATCGCCATATTTGAGTTGTCTATAAAAAATATAAAGGCAATTGTGCACTAGGCTCTTTTATGTGACATTATAAGGCTGGGCTTGGCTCACTTTACGAGGGGAGATACGACGCTTTTTATTTCAGTTTTATTGACAAGCTTGGACAGTATGGCTACGGTTCAGCTGGTAAAACTACTCCGGGATTATCGCTGGATGTGTCCAAGACGTGAAAATGATGGTAAATGGCCAATCAGATCAGGCTTGGTTTGAGTTCATTTCTAGAAAAAATGTGATCATTGTTTTTCGATCACTTCTGTGGCCGTCCCTATTTATTCTTGGCCCTATTTTTTTTACCACAATGAAAGTTTATCTGAATTGCATTTGGAAAACTACTGAAAATACGTAAAACGTAAAATTATGTAATAATTGGGATTTATACTTAATGAGGAGTTTAAACAGATTACTCAGGGAGGTCCCTTTCAGCAGTGAACTGCAATTGGCTAGCAATGAAGATGATGAATGTACCAAAAATACCCCACGTAACAACTTGACCTTAGAATTTTCTCATAAAATCTGATTTAATAAATCAATGATGATGTCCTCCTAGCCGATTATCGGCTACGGCGGCTGTTCTCATGTAAGGAGATAAGCCAACTGCGCAGGACATAATATAGTGCATAAGCATTTGTGCAGACACAGGTGCACTCACTATTCCTTCACTCTCATAGTCCGTTGGGACGGCAACCCGACACGACCGGAGAGAGATCAGGCGCAGGACCGACATTAACGTAATAAAATCCACAAAGCGATTTCGGCCCGACCCGGGAATCAAACCCGAGACGTCGTGCTCAGCAGCCAATAAAACTCAATAATAGTCCATACTACTTTCTCATAAAATCTTCAACAACTATAGTCAAATTGATTTCAAAAATTTTCCTTTTATCAAAATGTTTTACGGTTCCTAGCTAGCCGAGGTTCACTGGTAATGTTTGTTTGGTTGTCCATCAGTGTTTGCGTAGCTCTCGCGTTGCACGACGGTTGCTCTCCAACCTACTCCGCACATTCCGCTGTACCTATTAAAAAATATGACGTTACAAATTCGTAAGGAACAACAAAATTACAAATTATAGACCTTATGAATGCATTTTCTTAAACATTTTAGAAGAAGAGAAGGACTTTTAACAGAATATTTTTTCAGATTTTTTATCACTAAGTTAAATCTTATAATAATTATAAAAGCTGTAAGTTCATTATCAACAAAACTATGATACCAGTAAACAGACATGGAAAAGTAAAAGTCAAAAGGTTTTGAAGAGCTATCATAACCTTTCAAAAAGATTTGTTAAAAGAAAACCCACTGTCAACGGTAAAAAAATATCACACGCACTATACACTCAATAATCATGCCTAGAACTCTAACTCTAACGGAATAAAGTAATACACCAAATAACAAAGAAATAGCCATACATTTTCATAGGTTTAAATAACTTTACTCCGTGGTATTCAATAAAGACCGTAAGTCCCTTCACTTAGATCACAAAACACAGCATAAGAACTGTATATTTTAGTTCATAACATTGCAGCATTATGGAATGTATCAAGAACATACATACCTACGTATAATATTTTCTACAGAGCACATAATATCGAGTAGGGGCCAATAGCTTCATTGCCTAAGGCGAGGACAGACCCTCGGAATGTTAATATGAACGCGCCTTTATTGCGTCATACGAAGCTTCAGATGTATAAGAACTTATAACAGTTTTATTGGATCTATCGTCTTCAGTTTTAACTATGAATATACGTATACTATACTCCATTTGGGTAGGCACTTAACAAAAGGTAAGTAACCTTTATACCGAGGACCTTCACAACTCATATAAAATAAACTACTGCTGAAAATAATCTTTCAATTGATGCACTATATAATATTAATGACATTTTATTTCAATAATCATTCGTAATGTTTTCTGCATTTGCAACCATTTTTTCTTTACAAAAAAGATCAATGCAATCTTAATGATTATCGACTAAGATACTTTTGAGCACCTACAGCAAAATACTTTATACGGACCACTCCTATCTGATTGATAGTTGGTATAACCATTACATATTGAGTAAAATATATTGTTAGACTCTCAAGCTTCTTACTAATCTATTAACAATATTCTTTCCAGGTAAGTACAAGAATTGTTCATTAAAATTTCAGTGTACGGAGTGAAATTCTCAATGTAAGTAGGTAGCCATTTATAAATTGACTGTTCCCAGAGCAACTTAACCTGTAAAGAGCTGTACTGGCTGTACTCAGACTTAGCTAAATCCATTCAAAAATATATAAATATTATACACACACAAATAAAAACGTTTAACAGTTTAAAAATAAGAAATGACCCCAAGACTTCTTCTGTCCATTTCCTTTATGTTTATTTAAGTTATTGGAGGGTTGAGTGCAGCTAGAAGCCACTAACCCTGCAATGCGTACAGATTTATTTATGAAGTAAGTAGCATCTATCATAAATATCTAATCTTCGGTATTGGACTGATCCCCCGAATATATGAGTCAATATATCTGGTATAATCTTTCTATACTGCACAATTTTTTTAGTAAGTGAATTATTTTCGACACTCGTCTAAAGATTTTACAATATAGTAATTTTCACCTGAAGAACTTATTTACGTTTCCATATCAGTTGAGCGTAAATGCAAAGAGTTTTATAAGATAGTTGAAAAAGAAGATGTATTATTAAAAGACAGGATTTTAACGGGAGTTGACGCTGTAAACCAATTCATGTAAATCGATTAATTAGTTTTTTCATAAAAGCGCAAACAGAGTTATTTTTGAATAATAACAGTAAGAATATTCAAATGTATCTACAAATAATTTACTGAGCAGTAATAAAAATACTATATAGTCTATCTACATAATAGTCTGAAATCACCAACCCGCATTGAATGCTGAATCCTTCTCCGTGTGAGAGGAGGCCTGTGCCTAGCAGTGGGACGATAAAAAGGGCTGTAAACAATAAAAATACTAACAAAACTTTTCACTAATCTTAACTTTCTTAAAAATAACTTCATAGAATAGCAATTCTTTGTCCGTGCGAGCAATTTATAGTGCCCTATAGGTACGTTCCAACATAATCACTATAGGAATACAGTAGGAGAAAAAGTTAAAAAGTTGGTGCGTACGTGCATTGGGTTCGAACGGTACCTTGCTAGTAAAGTGGACTAAACTATCTCACTTTCAACGGCCTCACCTCTAGAAATAAACTAGCTGAGTTACTTACTGGCGTAGAAAAAATATGGATGTGACATACGTAAGAAAAATAACTAAAAAAAGCTTAGGTTAAGTTTTTTTTACAATACTTGTTTAGGTACTAAGTAACAAAACTTCATTTTGTTATGAGTTTTATTAGTTACTAGCTTCTGCCAGCGGTTTCACCCGCATCCCGTGGGAACTACTTCCCGTACCGGGATAAAAAGTAGCCTATAACCTTCCTCGATAAATGGGCTATCTAACACTGAAAGAAATTTTCAAATCGGACCAGTAGTTCCTGAGATTAGCGCGTTCAAACAAACAAACTCTTCAGCTTTATAATATTAGTATAGACAAGTTTATTTAATTAATACATACGTTTAGTTATTTAATATTTTATTATTTTCCTATTCTTTGTTAGCACATCCAATTCTAACCCTTCACTGCTCCTAGGTGGGGGTGCATCAGTATTCGCCCCACCGCGTCCAAATGCCGGACCGACTTGCAATACTTATAGCAGTTTAGTGTTACCCAGTATTGTATTACACGGCGTGTTATGTGCATAGCAGTGGAGGGTTGCTGATACGTGACTGCCCCGCTATGAATATTTTTCAATTAAATTACTTTGTTTCTTTGAATAAGTGCAGATTATGATTTTGATCCTTTATTTTGAAGTTGGATTTGATATTTATGCACTGTTTCTTGCAAGAAGTTTTTTTCTACAATATTCATTACATAATCAAACCATATTACTTATATTTTTCGCGTCCCTTGGTAAGTAAAAAGTATCCTCTAACCATCTTTGATAAACGGCATATCTAATACCCACTGAAATATTTTTTCAAATCACTTCAGTATCTCCGTGTATTCTTTTATTCTAGCAAGCTAACGAAACTGGTAAGCTTCACAATATTATGACTGAATATAGTTGGATTTACTGAAAGTTAATTACTTATTATTATGTCTCTTGGTTCCTCGGATGAAATACGAAATGAGAGAGCTCGTTTTTAATAGGTACTAGCGATGGGCGTTGAATCAACGAACTAGTTAAATCAACGTTGATGTCACTTCAACGGGATTAACGTTGACCGTTTTCAAATCAACGCGTTGAATCCGTCAACGCGTTGAATTTGTCAACGAGTAAAAATTACAACGACGTTTACGAATTCAACTAGGTTGACGAACGAAACGAGCAACTGAAAATAATGTAAAAAGCCAAAATAATGTAAAAAAAAAATAAGGAACTTCGTTCCAATTGTAAATAATAATTAATTAATGTACATAAAAATCAGATGATCTTTTAAATACGCCTAAAATTTGTATTTTATAGCAAATTATTTAGTCAGTCCTAAGCCTGAAAAAAGTATAAAGGGAAGATCATCTAGAAAGTTAAAAAAAATGATATATTAACAAAAACGTTTTGGCGTTTATCGTTGGCGTTGGCGTGTATCGTTGAAAGTTAATGATCGTTGATGCAAGTTGACGTTTGTAACACGTCAACTCGTTGACGAAATTAACTAGTTGATCAACTAGTTGACAAACGGAAATCAACGTTAACGTTTCGTTGACGGAAAAACCTTCAACGACCCATCGCTAATAGGTACGCTTGAAGTAGAGTCAGGTACACAAACATATTATTGACGCACACTTCTCCATTTCTCAAGTCCATTTTTAGGGTTCCGTACCCAAAGGGGTGGGTGTTTTCGCTCCTCTGTCCGGCCGTCCGTCCGTCTGTCACCAGGCTGTATCTCATGAACCGTGATTGTTAGAGAGTTGAAATTTTCACAGATGATGTATTTCTGTTGCCGCTTTAACAACAAATACTGAAAATAAATATTTCGGGGGCCCCCATACAACAAACGTGATTTTTTTGCTAATTTTTGCTCGATATCCATAAATATATATAGAATACTAGTTTGGATGATACGGAACCCTACGTGCGCGAGTCCGACTCGCACTTGGGCGGTTTTTATTACCACCTTCCCGTCAATATTCACACAACGTTAAATACCTTAACTTAAGTGTGGTTACGGTTGTCCGACCCCATTCTGAGTAAAACCATCGTTTGCGTATAATAACATCATGGGAACAGACAGGGCAGGCTTCGGAGTCAAACAAGTTACTGAAGATCTACTTCCTGGCTCCCTAACGCTCTAACCACGAACACATTAGCAAGAGCCTCGGAGCAGATAGCGAATGGAGTATAACTCTCGCTCTTGTAACATATTTTATAAATGGAACACTTATATTTACATCTAAACTATATACTACTTATAACTCCTTTTGCTTCGTTTGTTCCTTTGTTTGGTAAAAGGCTTCGAAACTACTGAATCGATTTGTTTTTTTTTCACTGCTGGCATATTACTATACTTTTCCCGAGTAATATATGCTATATTTTATATGTCTACGTGAGCAAATCCCCTCGGGATGCGAGTGAAACCTCGGGCAAACACCTAGATGCAAAACTTATTTGAAAACAATTCGCATTTTTGTGATTGCATTGCACAGTGAAATTCTGAATATGTATAACTCCGTTTGTTCAGCTTATAAGCAGTACCTATACGATAACATTCCTCCACATTCTTCCAGTTTATAAATACATTTAATTCTAACCGTCCATGCGATCTCTGCCATGACTCAATCCTCCGTGTCAATTTCCGATGTGTAGAGAAGGCACCAAACTTTTCTAATTAAGTTCCCTCACAAGTTTTTTCGTTAGTCGTAGTTCCAACACTTTTGTTATATGAAGGTACTTCTAACGCTAACTTGGAGCCAATATACTTGGTATCTCTATTTATGTTGTAGAAGTATCGATTTTTGTCTCATTTGTGTCAGAAACTAAATAGATTTTTCGATAATTATGTAGAATTGCACACACTGCAAACTTTTAGTCGGCCGATGGTTCGTTTGTGCTCATAAATCAGTATGAAGATGAATGGTAGTACGCACATTACAAAGATCAGGTATTGAGCCATTAACAGACGGACTGAAAACTTTGATTAGAATCAAGATTTTCTTTAAAAAGAACAATTCTTACAACCATCGGGTCTACTGTCAGTCGAGTGTTTAGTCTGCACTCGGTACTGTAAGGTGAATGCTTCCATTAGTATGTTACCATTCGATATTAGGACTAATCTTATTGTTTACGAATGTTGTATTCTTCAAAGTAAATTTTCATATCCTTGTTCAACTATGAAAGTTCTTGTCATTCCTACTTAATATTATAAATGCGAAAGTCTGTCTGTCTGTCTGTTACGCTTTCACGTCTAAACCTCTGAACTGATTTTAATAAAATTTGGTATAGAGATAGAGTTGACCTTGAGAAAGAACATAGGATAGTTTTTATCCCGGACTTTTGAAGAATTCTCTTGAAAACGCGATATAACCGAACTCTACACGGGTAAAACCACGGGCGGAAGCTTATAGTGGAAGGGCTAGGCCGATGATGATGACGAAAACTAAATCAAAAGCCAAAAAAGTCGACTACACTAGCAGCTTTTCAAAAACACACAGTATGAAAAAAACTAAAGTATTGCTACCTAACAGCAGCGTTTTAGATAAAAAGCCTCGAATAACCATGTGAGTGCCTATCGCGGGATGATGTCATTAGGTAACGCTCCGGGCGTTTGGCAGAATTCATTGATACATGAAACCGTGATTTGGAGAAGGCTTTTTCGGAGTCTTCAGAGTACAAACAAACAAAATCGCTCCCTTTTTTTAAATTCTTTTATTATAAAAATGTAGATAATATGGGTACATTGCCCCCTTATTTTTTACGTTTTTTTAATAAAACTTCTGTTTTGAAGTATATAAAATTTGAAATTAGGTGGTCTCCTACATATGGTTATAGACTACTTTTTCTTTGTCCCTCGGAACGCGAGCAAAACCGAGTGAAACCCGCTAGTTATAAATATATTTAACCCTACAATCTGTGGGAAAATTCCTCATTTGCTTATTAGCCTTTACAGAGCACAAAGCCACCCCTATTTCTTTTCTGTTCCTTTTCAAAAGAAAATGACTTTCTAAGCAGGGCTTTAATCCCCCCTTTAATTTCACTATTATAGCTACTAGTATTACTTTTTCATGTTCTGTTTAGAAACTCATATATTATACTAAGATTCAAACGGCTGTCTGTAGGTTTAGGGTCCGTTCAGATAGACCGGGTCGGAGAGCAGAGCAAATTCTAAGCACGTTGAAAATTGAGTACTTAGTATTTGAAGTAAGGTTTATTTTTGCATGCGCACTGCTTTTGTCCTTTTTTCAATGACAATGTCAATGACTGAAGTCGGCTTAATAAAAAAAAATACGTTTTTCAATAAGTCTTGCAGCAATCAGAAAAATATCTCCAAGATAATTAGACAGGTCATTATCATCAGTCTAGACATAATTTAACCAGTTGAACCTTCACGAACTCATCAAAGTCGCTACTTAAAGTGTCCTCACCTAGAATCCAGAACACAGCCGTCACCCTGACCCAATTCTGACTTATCTAGTCCAACTCCACTACAGCAGGTAACTATTGAAAGCTTTCAATGTCAAGATTACAATCGTGTTACCCTTATCGGAGAGAGTTAAGTGAGAAAAGTGGGCCAATGCTATTTGCAGGTAGAAGCATAGTCATAGTTGTGACGATAGAATATCGTGAAGACAGTTTATGTAAATAGTCGAGGTGGACTAGTGGGCAAAGAACCAACCTCTCAAGTGTGAGGGCGCGGGTTTGATTCCAGGTCAGGCAAGTGCCAATGCAACTTTTCTAAGTTTATATGTACTTTCACAGTATGTCTTAGACACCAATGACTGTGTTTCGGATGGCACGTTAAACTGTAGGTCCCGGCTGTCATTGAACATCCTTGACAGTCGTTACAGGTAGTCAGAAGCCAGTAAGTCTGACACCAGTCTAACCAAGAGGTATTGGGTTGCCCGGGTAACTGGGTTGAGGAGGTCAAATAGGCAGTCGCTTCTTGTAAAGCACTGGTACTCAGCTGAATCCGGTTAGACTGGAAGCCGACCCCAACATAGTTGGGAAAAAGGCTCGAAGGATGAGTTCATGTAAACTGAAAGGATATTCAGATAAAAGTCAAAGTCAAACCTTTTTTTACCTTTTTAACGTGAAAAATATGAACAGATTTGGTTCTAGTTGCCTATTTCAAAAGTTGCTTCGTATGGAGAAGAACGAGCAAGAAACTTTATAGTGGTCCACACAAGTTGTGATCCTCATTAAAGCAATGCATAAAAATTTGCTAGTGTGAAAAATCTGTAAACGCTCGATTTTTCTACGCACGACACATTCCGAAGAGCAAAAACTGTCGCTCGCTTCAAACGTCATCTTTTGCAGTGGTAGGTGTCAATTGTTTTCTGTCAA
The DNA here is from genome assembly GCA_963856015.1 of Helicoverpa assulta. Classification (NCBI taxonomy): domain Eukaryota; kingdom Metazoa; phylum Arthropoda; class Insecta; order Lepidoptera; family Noctuidae; genus Helicoverpa; species Helicoverpa assulta. Next base: position 8,649,134 of record CAWLCW010000027.1, read on the forward strand.
GCGTATGTTCCCGACTACGCCTGTATAAGTCGAGCCCCATCAGGCTATGAGAGTGAAGGAATAGTGAGTGCACCTGTGCCTGCACAAATGCTTGTGCACTATATTATGTCCTGCGCAGTTGGCTAATCTCCTTACAAGAAAACAGAGGCCGTAGCCGATAATCGACTAGGAGGATATCATCATAAGTCGAGCAGTCGAAAGAGAGCGAAAATTCCGCTAGTATCAAAGTCCTGTAAGTTACCGATAACAATGCCATCAAAATGCATACAAATGTTTAAATAAAAAAAGGTGTGACAGAAGTGCTCGTATGAAAGTGTATTGTCGATTTACGGCTTAATCTAATTATAATGGAAGTCGGATTAAAATTTACATTTAATTTATGTTAGTGGAGCTTTACAGTTAATTACAATAAATAGGTATGACATGAACGCTTTTCATTGCTTCGGAGTTCAAATGAATTCTGATTTCCCAAAATGGTCATTGATTTTCACCTATTGACCTTTCATCAGTGCTTTTTTTTTCTGACGACGATGTGTGTTTAATTTACTATTGTCTTTTTTCTTGTTTTAATTCATGCAATATTCTGTTCTAATTAATTGTGATCTTTAAATTCCCGAGTTTCTAGAGTAACTTTCTATTTTAGACTTTGATCAAGTGTCAAAGAATGAACAAGAAAGTAATATACTTCACTTGGGAAAATAAAAATGGAAACTAGTGTAGCCCATTTCCAAAACGGAGTACATAATAATTCTGCATTTTGATCTTTTGTAATACTTTAATCAAAAACACTTGCAGTCAAAAAAAATGGGCCAGATTTTTACCTTACCTAAAAAAAGTGCTCTATCAAAATCGTCCTCGACTGACTTCGTACCTCCCGAACCCCGCTGTAGTCAATACAAAGCGGCTGTAAGTAGATTTGTGGAGCCCTCACAAACGCAGCCCTCTCCGCTCTTATTCAATTACTGCATCTTATACGCATTTCGATAAAAATATCTGTATTTTTATCGTTTCTAATATTAGGTATAGAAGCCTTAAAGAAGTCATGTAAGAATAATAACATAGGTCGCCTGTAATTTTTCTACGAGCTTGTACCTATTTTTTAATTACAGCTACATGTCTTTCCGATATCATAAACACCAAACTTCTTACACTGACAGAACTATTTCTTTCCTATCCCATTTTCTCTGCACTCAACTGTATACGCCACAAAGAATTCTCGTTACCCAATCAGGCGCGAACATTTTTATGGCGGTGCTAATTGAGCGTCTGGCTACACAGAAAGCGATAAAACTTATTAATTGTTACCCGCCACCCCTGAGCGGAAGTTGTAAATATAAGGCTTCTATTTCCGGTCAATCGACACGCATTGCGCTCGCGCCCCTTTAGCCGGAAACTTGCCAAGATGTATGAGCTCTTGTTTAGGGTTCTGTTGTTGAAATGCGAACGGGAAACCTTTATTTTTATTATTGTTTCTTGTGGTTTCATCCGTGTCTCGAAAACTACTTCTAACACCTTGATGAAGCTTCATTTTATCGAAGTTTCATCAGTTTCGTAGTTTTTGCGTAAAAGAGAAAACATGCACAAGTTCAACCTTAAACGTTTATCATTGTTGTAGTGTGATCATGAATTCAATTTCAGGAGATCTAATTTATAATACAAACATTAATCTATATCGAATCATTTTTGCCACATATATTTTTTGTGTCATTTCATTATAGCCTATATTCCCGAAACTACAGAACCGATTTGAAAAATTATTTCGTTGTTGGAAAGGTACACTATTTCGGAGTAATATAGTCTACACTTTATCCATAAATGTACGGTCAGAAGTTCCCCTGAAAGTAAATAATGTTTGTCAATCGGAATATACTACACTAGCCGTTTTCCCGCGGTTTCACCCGCGTCCCGTGGGAGCTACTGCCCGCACCGGGATAAAATATAGCCTATGTTACTCGCAGATGATATAGCTTTCTAATGGTGAAAGAATATTTAAAATCGGTCCAGTAGTTTTTGAGTTTATCCATTACAACCAAACAAACAAACAAAGTTTTCCTCTTTATAATATTAGTATAGATGCCCCATAATATATTAAGTGTACCTACTAATGATTGCACTTCCAGTTCCGTACACATTTCTCCTTCCAAAACGCATCCTGGCTTACCTAATGCACACCAAAATAATGTCCATTTGTCACTGGATATCCCCAACAAAGTCCTGGGCGGAAATCTCCAGTAATTAGTCTAAATAACATCGGATTACTAATATCCCTCAAATTAGATTCAGCTAAGTGCATTCCATTGTCTTCCGAATTTATACCGTAAATTATTACCTACTAGTATTTGTTAGGCATTTAGATAAAATTTAAGACCAACAAAGACCAAATAAAACCGAAACAAACAAAAGGCTTTTTCAACGTGTTTTACTTAAAAATATCAATAATTTATTTAACACTCACTCTCAGTTAGAGAGAGAAGTTGTTTTTATTATTACACCTTTTTCACACACGGTCGGTTAGACCCATGGTATGTTATTATTAACTTTTTTCATGGGTGCTAACACAACTGATAAAAAATACATATAATATAAATACTTACTTTAACACCCAGACCACGGCCAACAAGTATGCTCGTCACACAAATATCGATCGTACCGAGAATTGAACCCGGGATCTCGAATCGTCAGTCTGGCAAGCTGACCATTGCTTCTTCGGGGTCGTCACTTTTGATAGATATATCAAAAAGAGAAGGCTACCTGTATTTTAGAGGCTCAGGAGTGAAGAGGAGTAGTTTCTTTGATCTGGCCGTAAGTAGCCGCGTCAGCCTTCAGTGTCGGAAATCACTGTAATGGATAGGATGTCCAGGGTTGGTACAGGAGTTCTCTAGCCTTTTGTTTTATTAAAAAAGTTTTTTTTTGTCAATAGTGAAACTAAGATAATGACGTGATAAATGCAGAATCGATACAGGGGTTCGCAGACTTTTATTTTATTTAACAGCTTTTCTATTCAATAATGAAGCTAAAGATCTTTTGTTTTTATGGGAAGTCATCCCATTGTGAGTTAGCAGCGTGAGGGAGTATCAGACTCTTACTGACTAAAACCCACCATGTTCCTGCTTTAGCCCTTTATGTAATAGGGCCGCGGTAACTTTTTCGAATAATCCCGCAGCCCTGGCAGAATGAAGTTAAAGATCTCAACTGTGATTTTCAGGTCGCATGAGGCTCACTGCGCCGCGCCATTATGCAATCTATTTTTTGTTAATTTTGTACCACACTACCTCAAAAAGAGAAGGCTACCTGTATTTTAGAGGCTCAGGAGTGAAGAGGAGTAGTTTCTTTGATCTGGCCGTAAGTAGCCGCGTCAGCCTTCAGTGTCGGAAATCACTGTAATGGATGGGATGTCCAGGGTTGGCACAAGGTTCGTAACATTTTGTTATTTTCAGGAATGAAGTTAAGGATCATGGAAGGAATCGACAAATCCGGTTAGACTGGAAGCCGACCCCAGTAGGAAAAGGCTCGGGAGATGATGATGAGAAGGAAACGACAACTGCTCATTCCTTCTCTGTATGAGAAGAGGCTTGTAGCCTGCAGTGGGAAAAAGGCTGATGACGATGATGATGAAGTTTTTGGTTCGAAGTGTAAATTGAAAGTCACTTGTGGAGCTAAGTTTTCAATCGATCTATTTATTCTTCGTCACTGATATAGATATTAAACGTTATTCATATCACCTTAATTTTATAACCTCAGCCCTGGATATTAACCCTTTCTCAAAGTGATGAAAACATGGACCTCAAGATTGAAAATGAAAAAAACATATAGCTTTCAACTCTCAAAGATTACTGCAAAACTTTTTAAAACAAGTACCTGTGTATTTTTAATTCTTGTTGATATCCAGAGGATTAAAGGAGCCAACCCTAGTCACCCGCCTGTGGCTAATAGATAACCATTACTGGCCACTTGTCCCAGAGCACGCAACTCAAGATATACGCCGATATCTTACACATTCTGCCAAAAGTGCGCTCTAGAAATAAGGGTGCGTTCTACGCGGGCGAATCAACGCGAACGCGATGCGAAGCGATCTGAAGCGAATTCAGATATTCATTTTAAGCAGGCAGACTTTTAATTCGACCAATAGTTTGGTCGGATGGAAGTACAGAGGTACCAATATTGGAGTGCGTACGTAACAACGATCAGGTAATAGATTAGATTTGGCCGGTATTAGACCGACTAAAAACTTCTTTTAATATCCAATCATCGATCCGACTATCGCGCCATTGTTTAGTCGGCAGTGTGCAGTAAGGCTAAAAGATTTCGACTGTTTGTTGATTTTGCGTCGCTTCGCTTCGCATTTGCACCCAGATCGCTCACATAGGACGCACCGTAAGAGCTTCTGTCGCGAAATGCCCTTCTGCAGATTACGGGTTAAATGTTCAGATCCATAAATTGAATTCTGGTATGTATTTTTTTTTTGGCGATGTAGTGTCATCCATAAATGAGCAATAATATGTGGTATTTATTTAAAAATGTATAAAAATCCATAACTATTCTGTGGGATTTCCGTAGAATTACTAAAAAAATATAAAAATATTATACATAATAAAACGGTTTTGTATCTATGGTACATGTTTTTATAAAAATATTTATTGATCAATTTATTTAAATAAATAAATAATAAAAACTATAAGGAACACAATCGGTAAAACAAATTACCTATATACTAACCGATATCAGTTATTAAATCGTCATTTAATGCAACCTACACTTAACGAACTTAACGAGTTGCGTAAATCGGTGACTGTAACTGGGTCACCTGTGGGTGCATCGAACGTAAACATGCGGCGCGGAGCGTGCCTCGATGTATCGGGTGTAAGTTTCGCGTCAGCAGTTTTGTCGCCGTCGCCGCTGTCACCGCCGCTGAGCCGGCACAGTGCGCGCCTCGTGCGCCTCGCTGCCCCGCTCCCGTCCCTGCGGCTCCTCCGCTCGCCACCGCTCGACCGCTTCCCGATCAGCTGCTTGTTTCTGCAGCGTCGACGAAACATCAAGATGTGCGTCGAGACTACGCTAGCGTCACCGGTAGCAAAATTGATGCTACGAAGAAGCCCGTGCCCGTAAAGGGACCGAATCGGGCTGACGATGAGGGGTTCGTTACGGTGCAAAGGAGGAAGCGCCGTCAGCGAACCAACAAGAATCGCTGCGGCACGGCCCCTATTGAGCCTAACATCAAAATCCGTGCCGCCAAGCCGAACACCCCGGTGTACATCTCCCGCCTACACTACACCACTAAGGCGGAGGACATCGTGGAGTACGTGCGCCAGAAGCTGAAGTACGCCCCGAGAGTGCAGCTGCTGGAGTCGCGCCATAACGCCAATTTCAAGGCGTTTGTGGTGCGAGTGCCGACATGTTTCCTGCACCTCGTGTTGGACGAGAACTTCTGGCCACAGGACGTGGTGTTCCGTCGCTTCCGCGGACAAGTACCACAGGACCGCACAGTGACATAGTGCATAGTGAAGTGATACTAACATAGTTTTAAGTTTTTTATATACTAACAATTTTGTATAATATAATATGTATGTTAGTCATTAAGGTATATATCTATGGGCCAATGCAGCCTGAAAATAAAGGTATTTTATTTGATTTGATTTGATTAAGCTCCAACAGAAATCTAAATACCAGTAAAGTATCATATATATATATATCCAGTTATCAGCATACTCGTTCTAACTGCGGAAATGAGATTTTTGTCTACCCTCCGTGGAGCCATTTAACATACCCTAACAAGCCATTATTACACGAACTGAACATGGTTAATTTGCAAGCAAGGAAAGGTTGGTTGAATGTCAATCTTTTGGAGGAGAAGATAACTTGATGTCCTAATGTGTGTAAAAATCAAAATTCTGTTATTGGCAGGCATGAGGTAGAGAGATATACCTATTCTTTACTATGCACACAAATCTACAAAAAAACTCTAAACAATAAAAAGAAGTACTACTTACTTCTATAGGTGGACACGGTTAATCAAAAAGTAAACTACAAAAATCTTCGATCGTTAAAGACACAAACTGTTGCCTGAGAAAGCCCAGAAAGAGAATCAGGGAAAAGCTGGTAAAACAATAAAATCTATTAATGCAAAACAAACCTTAGTTTGTACATACATTTTTCTTGAAATCCTCGTAATATTACAAAAATGAGCACCATGTTACTAATTTTATATTATAAAAAAACTTATTTTCTTATTTATTTATTGCAAAAATGTATACAGTTACAGAAATGCATCTTTATCCTAGGTCTTATACATTACCGTGTTAGGGCGCAGCAAATTAACTTAAAACTATCTCAACACAACATATTCCATCTTACCACAAAAACTTTTAAACGTCAGTTTAAGATCTGTCTAAAAAAATGACAAATTACGACGTTGACATATGGTTCATTTTGCAGCCGCAATTTTTTTAGACAAGCGTAAAACAGGTGGTTAAGTTTTTGTAGTAAGGCCAATTCTGTTTAATTCTCTATCTAACCAACTGCTCAAAAATAGACACAAAGTATTGCCAATAATCAAAATTAAAAACCGCTGTACATATTTGGACTATAGGCATAACTATTGATCTAACTTTACAATAATATCGACGGAGGGTGGTGGCGAAGGGTGCGAGGGGGTGGCTCGACGCTCATTTCTCAGGTTCGACTCCCAGTATTGATATTGCACCGTATTACGCGCCAAAAGCTTCTAGCTCCCACAGACCTTGTAATCTGTAGACAGGTTTAGGATATTACTTTATAATAATTTTAAACATAAAAAAATGTACACATATGTTTACATTGGTTCAAATTCTCCATCTGAGGGCAAACATGGTGATCACATATTTGGAAAAGGTCTAGCAAAGGAATCAAAGTTATTACAATTACGAAGTAAGATGGATTACAAACTGTTTTTCTAAAGCTACTCCAAAATAGATAAACATAGTCGAGAATTCCATAAAATACTTATTTGAGACACTGATGATAAACAAAAATATGTAGATTGCATTCCTGTGAATGGTGATGGAACCGCGAGTGGAAGCCAGTTTATGGAATGATGATGACATCATCCTCCGAGCATTTTTCCCAACTGTGTTGGGGTCGGCTTCCAGCATAACCGGATGTAGCTGAGTACCAGTGGTTTACAAAGAGCGACTGCCTATCTGACCTCCTCAACAATACCCCTTGGTTACACTGGTGTCAGACTTTCCAGTATATGGAATAATTAGTAAAATAAAGGTCTTATAAATCTTTACATAATTTATATTCAACGTGGCAATGCTGCGATGCTGCTGGGTACGCGAGTGTTCCCGTTGGCAGCGACGAGGAAGTTTTTTGATGCATTTTTCAAATTATTATTAACTAGCTTTTGCCCGCGACTTCGTTCGCGTGGAATAGTGACTTCCGGCAGATTTTTGGTTTGACCAATAGATGGCGCTATATGTCCGGAATACATTTTATTTTTTATTTTCAATTTTTTTTTTGTAATAAAAACTATCCTATGTCCTTTCTCAAGCTCCAAACTATGTCTGTACCAAATTTCACACAAATCGGTTCAGTAGTTTAAGCGTGAAGAAACGACAGACAGACAAACAGACAGACAGAGTTACTTTCGCATTTATAATATTAGTTAGGATTAATATTAATTTCATTTTAGATATTATGTGTATATAATAATGTATTGTATACATTATATTTTAATATGTATTATATGTACGATGGTTTCCCATTTGTATCCATATAAAAAAAAAACATCATCAGCCTTACTACAAAAACTTAGACATCTGTTGAACACTTGTCAAAAAAAAGTGTAGCTGCAAAACGGACCTTATTTCAACGTCATAATTTGGCATTTTTAGACAAGTGTTCAAGTGTTCAACATACGTTTAAAAGTTTTTGTGGTACGACGGAATACATACGTTGCTGGGGAGTTTGTTCCACCGCTCCTTCTTCCCAACAAAAACACATAGGAAGTGGTGAAGGGCGGGCGTTTTGGGGGCTGTCTTTTGTAAATGTGACGTTCAGAAAGTGCTGATTTTCAGCCTACTTTGAATAAATGACTTTTGATTTTGATATAAGGAATCTTCATTCTTGTGGTAGTTCTAGTATCTTCATAGGTCCAGATGATCGGCGGGTAATATTTGTTTAATCTGCAAGCAGCGGCGACATCCAGCCTCCGACTATTGCCGCATAATCTAAGCGCTATATTTAACATCTACCCTGACACCAGTTATATCTGAAATATTAAAAGGAAACGTTTGCTCAACTACCAAGTTTGTTTGTGAACTGCTGATTATTTTCCCATCGATTTTTATCTGGTTATTCGATACTTTGGCCCAGCAGCTGCAAAGGAAGATCAATCATAAGGTTAAGCAACGCTTGGCGTGGTTGTTCCATTGATGAGCAAACTGCATCTAAGTATGTCTATGTTATAAAGAGTACCTACCTCCGTGTTTTGGAAGTTATTAATATTGGTAATGGTATTTGTGGGTCCCGGCTGTGAGCCAGAAAGTCTGACAACTAGTCTTGGTCCGTTGAAGAGATCAGATAGGCATGGGGAATATGATCTGCATCCGTGCCATATTCAAGGACGTAATTATGCTTATGATTCTCGACTTTTTTTTTCGGAATTCCGTCAATGTCATCTAGCCGTATTTAAACTTGGCGCGTGTGTTACTGGCCTTAAAACCGTACTGCGCCCTCACACAAACGCAAACACAAAGCATACGCAACGATCATTCATAAATTTCATTCATAAAATTGGATTACTTCTACGACATTAAAATGACAAAAAAAGCAGTGCATATTAGCTATTTCCCGTCTACTGTAATTCCAATCGATTATTTACGTATTTTATGTCCTCCTCCTGAAATATGGCACAAATGCAAATCAACACCTTGTATGTAGGTATATGTAATGTGGCCAATTAGTTAATAACGAGTTAATAACATTACTGTCGTATCAAAACTAGGCATTTCAATGTTTTTAAAGTTAATTTTAGATGCTTACTCCTAGTTTACTGCCGCAAATAATTCGGGAGTTGTCTCATAAAAATGAAGTCGACAAAAAACATTTGAAGAATAAAATTTTGCACACGTAAAAAATATTAGATCCGAGAGTATCAATCCCGGGGGAAATTAGCGAAACCAGTTAGCTAGGTCAAACGAAGATCTACCTTAATGAAAATAGGTAGATAAAAAGAGGTGGAACTAGAAATGATGCTAATGAAAAATGCAGAAATATTACCTGCAACAGAATTTTCAGTTTGGGTAAGTTAGTAGGTACTTTTTATTATGTCGAGATTCAACCAAAAATGTGTAGGAAGTCGTGATTGTTAGCATATATTCACGCATGAAGGTTGCAATTTCGCGAAAATTTTTACTAATCACCTGTCTATCTTAAACTATAAAGAATCTCAAATTGTCTACATACAAACTTACCTTCTACCATGTATTCCCTCGTAGCAAATCAGCAAATTACGTCTCTTTTCACGCAGACAACGCAAACATTTCTCGTTCCGTTCCCCCGTATGTGGACCGACAGTATAATGTTATTAGAGAAAAATCCGAACTGAGTCGCAGCATGTAGCTGGGCTTACAAGACGACATTATTAAATTGGCACCGGCATGCAGAGATTCTCAGCTCTTCAAATTCTGAAGAATAATATCACGGAATTACATTTTCATGATTGTGTCAGCTTTGAAATATTTATTTAGGACATGCTTTTTTAGGTAAATGCTGCCTAATTTCATATGACATTTCGTTTGAAGTGAAGCTTAAAAAATACGTCAAAAAGACAGATGCATCTAAATGAGCTTTTTTTTTAGTCGTCTGAAACTGAATCCTTTAGATACTGTTATGTTTATTCGCTGTGTGCGCGATGACAGCGCCCCTAGTGGCCACAACTATTTAGGACTTGTCAGCCCAATTTTGGAAGTAGTTGGTATTTCTACTTGGATCTCAGCATCACAGTTATTATTTTGAACGTACCTATTACAAATAAATGTTGTTTCTTTCAACTCGAACTGATTATAAATATCTGCTTGGCATCCTTTATCGGCCATCATAGTAAATTCCCTTTCATTTACTTTAGTAACTGTTTCGATTGGTAACTGATTCTGTTCGTATTTTCCAACAAATTGTTGATCCGGATATCTTCGTGTCATAAAACGATTATATCTAGCAGTGACCTGAGAATGGTCAATTTTCTTACACCGATATATTGACGGGAATATTGTTGGAATATAGCTAGGACTCGCCTCTGCGTCTAACTTTTTGCCTCCAATAAAATGTTCACTGCATATTGTATCATGTCGTTTTGGGTGCCATGGGGACCCATCAGCACTAAAACAAATAAAAAAGGACTGTAATTTTGGAACGCTTAGGTATTATTATTATTATAGTGTACTAGGGGTTAAATTTCTTATTTTTTTCTCTTCACAGCAGCTATCCATTTTTGTCTTTGCTGTAATGACCACTTTGATGTTGGAAACGAATAAAACTTGCACGAACTGTTTTTCCCATTGTTTTTACAATTTACGACACAGCATGTACTATGACCCATATCGCAAATTTTTACGTTGTTACTTAAAATTATAAAGGAAGTTATGAAAATAAAGCAATTTGACACTTGACAGCCCAGAATTAATTCACATTTCTGCCACATCGTGCGCTTCGATCGATTTGCCGTCCCCCACCACCCACTTTGCACATAGCGAATAGGCTGTTACAGAATACATACATAAAATATAATCCAGAAAATATAAAACCACGATTTTAAAAAATACACTCTTATTTAAGGCACTTATGTTTAAAAAAAATCTTTAAGTACCTCTACCACACGCATACCAATAAAAAGTTGCATCGTCAAAAATGGGAAATTTCAATTCTGCGACTAACCCTCCGCACGCGACGTGGGTATATTCGGTCCATTTAATAAATAAATATATGTATTACCAAGTTCAGTTCCATTTTATATCTCAGTTTAGTCATTCAGCTCCCCGGTAACACATTTGTTTATCACTTTATCCGTCTGTTTGTTGATGTCGTAAAAATTCAATCTGGAAATTGCGCGGGTTTAGGCTCCGGTTATATTGGAGTGACGGTTGTGACGAGAATTCTCGAAATACTGTTATAGTAAGTGTTTCTTATTCCTTTTTCGTTGTGTGGGTTTGTTTTTGTAGTGTTCTTTTTTTGTTTTTGTAGACTGCACGTTATGAAAAAGTGTTGAACGCTGTTATTGCATTGCTTATGTTTCGTTAATACCTAATCAGTTTTATTTCTTTAATTTTACTGCTATAAAAAAACTGCATTGCTCTATATTTCTTAAAACATTTTAAATGCTTACTAAAATAAAATTAAAAAATTGTTTAGACAATTTCCCGTTTATACGAAGTCATTAATATTTCTTAACACGCTTGTGTTAGCTTCAACTTTGTATAATTTTGCCCACTTCCCGGTCTTCGATTAGGCTGAAATTTTGCACACGCTCCGAGTTCTGATGATAATACATGACTAGTGTTTTTTTTTTAACTATATTTTTTACAACAGAATGATCATATTTATTTTTGCATTGTGAACAAGCCCTTTCACAGTAAAAGCACCGAAACGATCTCTGCGCAGTGACTGTAAGTTGTAAATGAAAAATGTATCAACACAATATTGTTTTATTAATTTTGGGCTCACAGCTATTGTTGCTATTATTTTACTAGATTAACTGAAGTGGTTTTTATAGTACGCATACTAAAAATATATCTTCCGTTAGTTAATTCTACGTCAACTTTATTTCATTTTTCCCTAGTATTTAATTCTGCTCACAACAAATTTTTTAATTACGTATTTTTTACGTTTCATGTCATGGAAGTTAATTCAACTTTTAATATTTCATCAACTTTGTTCTGTACTTAGGACATGATTTAATTATAATCACCCATAAATATTGATAGTGGAAGAAAAAAATTAATAAATTAAACAGCCTACAGTGAGGGTACCCGCATACTACAGACTAAACAGTCGGCCAACATTTGACTGATCGATGTAGGCAATTCAATTTTTTGTTTAAGAATATCTTGATTCCAATCAAAGTTTCCAGTCGGTCTGATACCAGCTTAAATACCTGATCTTTGTTATATGCGTACATTCATCTTCATACTACAAACAATCGGCTGACTAAAAGTTTGCAGTGTGTCGCTAAATCAAAACAGATGAAACTAAAAAGGTATCAAGTAAGAAAACGCCCGTGTATATTGTGTTCGTTTTCAATCAAACCCATTCGCTATCGGTGTTGGGTTCCTTATGGTTTTGCCTCACTGGTACCCAATACCCCCGGTACCCAATACCCCGATACCCCAATAAACAGTGACAAAGGGTTACGAGACACGTAACTCGAGACGATGGGTAACATTTCGCTTCAGTCTCACAAGTATTTATGTTACGTGAAAAGACCTCCGCGTTTTAGGGTGAAGTGTGTTTTTTTAGTGTAGTTTTATTTTAATTTCAAATAGGTTACATACTCAGCTGTTTGTATTTTTAATTAACATCTACACCGTGACTTTTTAGTCGTCTTACAAAGGTGATCCACTCAATCTATCCGACATAAAATACCACTAGACACGATTATTAATTTTATAGCCTTACTTAATTAAGATAATAGGTGCAAAGAAAAATACTGAAAAAAAAAATGTTTACGTATCAAACGGTAGAAAGTAGTTACCTTCCCAACTCGCCGAGCTCCATTGATACAAGATTCGGGCAGCGCTCACAACAGGGTGTTCTTATAATCTACGTCATGCATCATAATAATGAATTAATTTTTATTTTTAAATTATTCAAATCTCATGAATATATTTTTTTTTATCGTTTACTAGTCATTGGATACATGAAGTGGGCTGCCGTTGTAAGACGACTAAAAAGTCACGGTGTATACTTACATAATAAAGAAGAAATATTTATTTGTTTCCTTGTACTCTAATGGTGAGTCCACACGACACAGTCCTTAAGTTTGTACAAATATCATTCTGTACGAACTTGAAGTCTGAGGTGAAATCGAAACTACTGAATTGATGTGAAAAAAAATTGTAACAATTGTAACCCTCTAACGCCGCACGAAAAACAAAACAAGTTAATTTCCCCCCACAAAAAAATAAGTAACCAAAAAAGCGAAAAACAGTTCAATCTTAAGGTGCATTTTGAATACTGTCAGCTGACATCGATATCTGACAGCGACTTCACGTTCTGCTGCCGCTTTGTTCCAAAACGATTTAATGTAAATACATTTTCCTCTCGCTGTGGGTTAGTAGCGTGAGGGAGTGTCAGACTCTTACTGACTAAAACCCATCATGTTCCATGGTAGGCCTTTTATGTACCAGGGCCGCGGTAACTCTTTCGAAGAATCCCGCAGCCACTAGAGCAGCTACGGCCGACTTCATGCAGTCGCGACATGTGCGGTCGGCAGCAAGAATTGAAAACGTACCTTTACACTGTCTTGCAAGTTCCTCAGGCACTTATCTCGTCCCGATGTGACCGTGTTTCCACGATAACTGTTCGCATTTGCTCTGCCCCTATCGAACAGTATCGGCGATCGCGGGGTTCAATAAAACAGAATGGTTCAACCGACCCTCACTATGATTATTTTTATCTTCACCAGTTTGTGGACATCCTTTTTTTACATGCACTTTTGGGATCAGAATTATAGTAAAGTTTTAGTACCTAATTTGATAAACTAGCGGTTTTTCCGCTGTTTCACTCGAAAGCTACTCAGTAACCGAATAAAATATAGCCTGTTACTCGGGAATAATGTAGCTTTCCAACAGTGATGGATTTTTTCAAATCGGTCCAGTAGTTTCGGAGCCTATTCATGTTAAACAAACACATTGACAATCAAATCCTTCTTGTTTATAATTTTTATACAGATAATTTACTAAAAAACTTGAACGTAAAGTTTTTAACTTCAGTATTTTCGCCGTAAGGTGAATAAATACATTTTTGCAAACAAAGTAAGAACATACTACAACCGCCATAAAATCCGTAAAAGTAGTTTTATTTAAATGTAACCTAAATCTAAAATATACCTACTAAATGAGTAAAATTATTTTCTTTACAGCAGCACAAAAAAAAATAGCTCAAACTATTGGGTACTTATTTTTTAAACAACAACAAATCGATTACAAAACTAAACACGTGAAACAACCCTCTCATAATGACATCAAAATTCCGTCTGCAGGGAAAAAGGGTATGTCCGGATGTATGAGATACAGGCTGTGTGAATTGTAAAAACCACATCAAATAGAAAACCACTGAATGTCAAAAAGTTGAAGTTGCAAGTAAATATAAATAATAATATAGATAGGTCTTCTAGAATTATATATTATATTAGAATCTTGTCAGCAATATAATAAAATAAACAATACCTAGGTATCAATCAATACAATCTAAATACAAGATAGGTATATAAATAAAATCAAAATAGACATATAGGTCTATAAATAAAATCAAGACACGTATAAGTATGTCGGATGTGGGGGCGAACAACATCAGAATGGCACTATTGTCCGACATCAGCTAGGGTAATCGTAAAATGAGATAACTCAAAAGAACTCTAAACTCAAAAACGTTTATTCAAATTAGTCAGAACAAAAGACAGCCCCCAAAACGCCCGCCCTTCGCCACTTCCTATGTGTTTTGGCTGGGGAGAAGAAGTGGCGGAACAAACTCCCCAGCAACACATGTCTGTCTGTTAGGTTAGAAGAACCTTACCATACGATAGACATTACAATAATCTTAACACTTCACAATATGGTTCTACAACAGTACTACAACACTAAGTAATAACACTAGGTACACTAGACGTGACGTAAGGCAGTTTCGAGATGTGTGCCACACGACGACCCAACGAAGACTGAGCTCCGCGGATGCCACGCTGACCACCACGACTCTGCCAAGCGCGCCAAAATGTTGTTTCACCGGAAATGCCACCAGATGGCGCGCTTGCGTCTCGTTTAGTGTCCGTACTATTGACCATCTCCGACAAGTACATAAATAAAATCATTTTTGCATGTCGTAAGACGAAATTTATTGAGACACTATTTTATTTTCCACATTTGTAGCATACCTACATTATTTGTTGGCAAATGATTTCTATTTCTAAAAATAAATTCATTGACGTCATTGTGGTATCTTACAGTCAGTTTCTTCATCAAAAGTAAAAGCTAAAGTAATGTCATAAAGTAAAAGTAACAGTCAAATTCATTATTTCTATTAGTTTTGCTGTTACTTTAGCCTTGAAAAAACGAATTTGACCGTTACTTTTACTTTATGACATTACTTTGGCTTTTACTTTTGTTGAAGAAACTGGCTGTTAGGCAACTATTTCAGTTGTTCATCATGTTCGTGCTTCACAAAAAAAAACACCCTGTAAACAATATAAACTACGTTTCGATAAATGTTGTTTGTCTTACTAAACGAACCGTACGACGGACAACTACGAAACAACATTACGAAAGGGATACTATTAGCTATATTATGATAGTAGAAAATACTACATTATTAGACTCGTGAGTTCAATAAAAGTTTTTAGTCCTTCGTATATCGGCTGAATACCGGATCTTGTAATATAAGTACCTACTACCATTCATCTTTCATAATGATTTATGAGCCCTAATAAGCTATGTACTCGTACCCGGGTCCAATGGAAACAGGAGATAAAAAGTTTATGTCCTTCTTCAGGCCTTGGACTATCTGTTTACCAAATTGTATTGAAACCTGTTGAGTAGTTTTTCTGTGACAGCATGACAAACAGAGTTACTAATCAAACATACATAGAACATAGGCTATTTCGCGCATCAACGGAGTTCAAGTATGATGATGAGAGAAGCTTCCATTCAACCATAGTTAGTTCCTAAAAGCTAAGTAGATTTTATAATGTTATATTCCCCAACTATGTTGGGGTCGGTTTCCAGTCTAACCGGCTGCAGCAGAGTACCAGTGTTTCACCCGAAGCGACTGCCGGTCTGTTCTTGTCAACCCAGATAACCCTTGCTAAGACTGGTTATCAGACTTTCTGGCTGTAGTCTACTTGTAACTACGTTTAACGTGCCTTCCGAAGCTGTGAAACTCGGTCACCCATCCACAGACGGCTTCAACAGTTGCTTAACCTCACAATCAATCATCATCCTCCGAGCCTTTTTTTCCCAACTATGTTGGGGTCGGCTTCCAGTCTAACCGGATTCAGCTGAGTACCACTGCTTTACAAGAAGCGACTGCCTATCTGACCTCCTCAACCCAGTTACCCGGGCAACTCGATACCCCTTGGCTAGACTGGTGTCAGACTTACTGGCTTCTGACTACCCGTAACGACTGTCAACGACTGTAACCTTACGATCGATCAGCCAGAAAAACTCGATAACCATTTTTTGTTATTCAGTTTACAATTCGGACATGATCAGAGAATAGCCGTGACACGTGACCTGGGACCCAAACATGCTTTCTTAACAGAATACTTTGGAAAGAGATCGTATAGATAACCTAATCTTATTTCGCATTGTGAGTTCCGTATTTGGGATACAACTCACGTTCGAACGTACCTATGTGCAGAACCTTCGGATAAAGTCTTTAATGGTGTTAGTGTCACCTTTGTGAATACGCGATATATAGGTATCTGCTCACTTGCTGTTAAGTGGGTGGTAATTGTAATTTTATTCGGGTGAAGTGTTTATGCCGAAAGATGTTTCTTCTCACTCTTGTTACTATTTAAAAGTACTTTTTATCATATCCACTTATGTATTTAAGTATCTCTTTATTATCATGGGAACATATAAATAAAAAAAAAAATATTCGAAATGTATTAAAAATAGTTAGTATTCTTTTTCTAATTTTAGGGTGGATAAAAAAAATAAATATTTTTTTTACTGATGATGCAGATATGTTCTGTTAATGATTCTGGACCACCAGTTTTTTTTTTGCACTGCTTAAAATTCATTCCTGTACATATAGATTAACTGTGATCTAAAACGAGCATCATTATTACTATTTTGTAAACTTAATTACCTACAATTATTTTTTTTGTTTTTTTTTTCTAAATATAATTTTCATAACCGTATAAAGAATTTTAAGTGTTCTCATTTTCTTTGGTTGTAATGGATAAACTCAAAAACTACTGGACCGATTTTAAATACTCTTTCACCATTAGAAAACTATATTATCTGCGAGTAACATAGGCTATATTTTTATCCCGGTGCGGGCAGTAGCTCTTACGGGACGCGGGTGAAACCGCGGGAAAACGGCTAGTGTAATATATATTACATCCTGAGATGTAATATTTTATCGCTCGTCATACATTCCCTGTGCTATAATATACATTATATAACATCCCAAACAATATATTTTTTTTCAAAATGAGCGATATTTATATGATGAGCGATAAAATATTATATCTCAGGATTTAATATATATTACACTAGCCGTTTTCCCGCGGTTTCACCCACGTCCCGTGGGAGCTACTGCCCGCACCGGGATAAAATATACTAGCCTATGTTACTCGCAGATAATATAGCTTTCTAATGGTGAAAGAATATTTAAAATCGATCCAGTAGTTTTTGAGTTTATCCATTACAACCAAACAAACAAACAAAGTTTTCCTCTTCATAATATTGGTAGATAAATAGTACCTATAGTAAACTAATTGCATTAATATCGAGTGTAAACCTAAAAGAAAATTCCATGGCCCATCTAACAACATTCTCGATGAAAAATTACATTAATCTAGTACGTAATAAAATATCTTATAATAAAACTGGTAAACTTCTTGGCATCGGAATGTGCCTCAGGCAGTCTCCGGCAAATATTTGATTACTATCTCCCCCGAGTCATCCCACATTTGATCCCCAACTAAATAACATTACCTAATACATACATTGTTATAGTTTACCTTATTAAATTAACTGGTTAAATAAACTTACGAGAATTTTGTACGTGAATCTTGGTATATTCTGAACTGCCTCGTTGGTCTAGCCGTCGCAAGTGCGGCTGCTGAGCACGAGGTCTCGAGTTCGATTCCCGAGTCGGGCTGAAATAGCTTTGTGGGTTTTAGAAGACTATCACAAAGTAGCCCGGAGCCTGGACGTTGGTGATTGATACACCCGTGCATCGGAGAGCAAGAAAATGTCGGTCCTGCGCCTGATTTATTTCCGGTCGTGTCGGATTGCCGTCCCATCGGGCTATGAGAGTGAAGGAATAGTGAGTGCACCTGAGTCTGCGCAAATGCTTGTGCACTATGATATGTCCTGTGCAGTTGGCTAATCTTCTTATTTGAGAACAGCCACCGTAGCCGATATAATCGGCTAGGAGGACATCATTCTGAACTAGCATCCTCCGTAGTTTCGACAACGTTCCGTGGGAATTACTTACCTACCTCCCGCTGCCGGATAAAAACTAGACTATATATTGTATTCTTGTATATAAGCTATATATATACTGACTTTGCCGAGTTGTATTGAAACCCATCCAGTATAGTTTGCGCGAAGGAAAAGCAATGGTTGTTTGTTTTTCCTTCACTTTCATGTTTAGCTGTATCTACTTAATACCTCATAGTAAAAGTGGTGAGTGCAGAGTTTGATATCACCTCAAAATAGTTACGAATCCAGGGGCTCAATTCTACTAGGTTAATATTGTGATAATTTGAAAACAACCTCAATAGCAGTTTTAACCTTAGCGGTAAATCATGTGCAGACAATATGATTCATTATTGAATCACAGAAAAGGATAAACACGTTTATTTAAAAGAAGAAAATAGCGGAACACAACATACGCTTCAATCGTAATTGAGTCGCGATTGAATCTTAGTTGGATATCAATGGTATGTCGCTGAAGTAAAATTAGCAAAATCAACCCCCGGGACCCTCGCTCATGCATGAGGAAAAGGATAAAATAAACCTCACAAAATAATGAATACAACAACTTGATTTATTATATTTTCTTACAATACATATCTATACTCTTACATTCATTGAACAATTAATTCGATAAGGCTTTACTTAAGCGAACTTAGCTTACATGTTATTACTAAGTTGTTTAAATTTTTTACTTAAGGCCGGCCCAGACAACCGAACATTTACATTTACGGAAATCTGTCTTAGAAGACGACGAAAAATCTGTCGAACATTTCACAACACTGATTATTTCAAACTGATTATTTCAATCTGGCCTCGACCTTAAGTCTAATAAGAAAAGGCCGTTTTTTTTTATAATTAAAAACAACATAAGCACATCTACAAAAGTAGTAAGTACAATAACTACATTTGTTTTTTATGTATTCAAATAATTGCATTCTTAATGAAATGTTATTTCGTTCTAATTGTGTTCTCATTTCCTACACCAAGGTTCCTAAAATTAATAACATTTTTTTTGTAAGGGAAATTGTGGGGAATAATAAATCTTTTTTATCTATGAAATTCACAGATCCACACTATTTAAATAATTTGTTTGTTCCATCAAATTGGACATAAATATAAATCACTTAATTGTGAATAAAGGGGAGTTAAAACTATATCGTACGCAAGCAAGTTCTACAATGTTTCGAACTGGGTGATTCACTCTTTTACTGAATAGAATACCTTATGATAATCAACATAAGACCGAGTTTTACTTAAATTGACTGTCGATTCTTTTGCGAAGTCTTTCCACGACTACGCTACAAAGGGTTTCACATACCCCTATACAGTAGACATGCTTCTCATGGAGCGAACATGGAAACCAAAGTTTGAGATACTTTTAATGCTGGAAGTTACTCGTAACGGACACAAAATCTGGATCAATAACGAAATTATAGTTACCGGCACGAATCTTGAGCTCTGACCTATATCTGCGCAGAAGTGATTTATTAGCAAAGAACCAATCCCGAGTGACGGCTATGACGCGATGCACTGCGGGCCAATCACCGCTTTAGCCCACCCCCGCGCCTCACTTCATACCACAAAAGGGACCCAATAAATTACTTCTGCGCAGGTGAAGGTCAGAAAAGATTCGTGCCGACAACTATAGTAAAAAAGAACACAAATTAAATGAACAAAAAACATAACAAAGCTCCATAATTATTATTCTACGACGATTCTCAAACTTTGAAGTTTAAATCGCACTATAATGTTCTAGAGTTAATGTGTGTAAAATGGAGGACTAGGTACGCTTTGGGAAGGCCCACGTCCAATGGACGTCAGTAGGCGGAGTTTGAGGTACCGAATGGAAGTAACGAACGTTTAATTATTAATGACTAGCTTTCGCCCGCGGTTTTACCCGCGTCCCGTGCCCGCGGTTTCACCCGCGTCCCGTAGCCGGATGGTGACCAAAAACTATCCTAAAACCTTCTCCCGGGTCTAAGTTACCTTCCCTCTAATTTACAGCCAAATCGGTCTAGCCGTTTTCATGTTATGTCGTGACAACGGAAAACGGGTTTCATTTTTATATATGTATATAGATTACAATTACATATACATGCACATAACCTATGGCTCGTGCAAGCGGTCTTTGCGTGGGTTTCAACGTAAGATTTGTACAAATACAGACCAGTACCTGATCCTTGTGATCGGCCGGAGCCTACCGGAGCTGGGGGGTTGTTCGAAAGTGTTACCGCAGCCTTGGTACATAAAAGGCTTCAGAAGGAACATGGTGGGTTTTAGTCAGTAAGAGTCTGACACTCCCTCACGCTGCGCCCACGGCGAGAAGGTTCATTTTATGATTTCCCACCAAAAAAAAATTCAACTATAGTATTTAGAGCTGCATTTAAATAATTTAGCAAAATGTATGTGTTACACTAAAGGTGAACTTAGTCAAATCAAAATATTTATATCTGCCATCTAAATTGATGGTAAGAAGCCACGTCACCTCTGATGGATCACAGAATTACTTACTCTCTGGCATATTATTTAAAAAAACACCTTTGACAAAAACATAAACAATAATTACGTAGTTATTTATAGTCTAATTTACAATTTGAATGCCCTGGTTTTTAACTATCGGTCAATGATTTTATTTACCTAACCATAGCATACAAATACAAAAATAATTAAGTATATAGATTGTTATTGTATTGATTCTAACTTAGGTATAACATTAAATCATTCGTGATGTTAAAGCCAAGTATACTACAAACACGCACAAAATACAAGTCGCGAAAAAATTGTGTAAAACCCAAATGGCCTTACTACAAAAACTTAAACTTCTGTTTTACACTTGTCTAAAAAAATTGTGACTGCAAAATGAACCATATGTCAACGTCATAATTTGACATTTTTTTAGACAAGTCTTAAACTGACGTTTAAAAGTTTTTGTGGTAAGACGGATAATGTTTATGAATGGTTGTTTGTTAAAGACAACTTCGTAACTTATTAATAAACACTAGGTATTGTTCTTACTACAAAAAAGATGAAATTTTCTTAAACACGTGTCGAACGCCTGTTTAACTTTTTTGTAGTAAGATGATTTACAATTTAATTAAGTAATAAAGGTTTAAGTAACTTCAAAAGTGATAAGATTACTCATACTTAATATATAATATACCTAACTTATAGTTATAATATTACATATATGTATAACATTCTTTGGAAGATTTCAGAGATTCAAGGCAAGTTATTCTTCGCAACTTATCTATATTTTAGAAAATAATATCTATGGCATTTTTTCTTGACCCCTTCTTCAGACATACAAAACCATCATAATGTGAAAGAAAATTAAGCTTTAAAAATCCTACATTTACTGTATTTAACAGTCATTATAATATTTTGAAAATTACATGACATTGCAAATAAGAACATTTTACCCGCCTTAACTAAAATAATAAAAAAAAAACAGTTAAAAAAGATAAAAATGCTGAGATGCTTAAGTACCTACATAAGTTCTATTCTAACTAGCAGTGCCTTAATTTAAAGCTATCAAGATTTACAAATCTAGTCTTCAACTTACTTCTGAGATTTTATAAAAGAAAGGTAAGTATCACTTTTCCTTATTAAAAATTTGGAATAATCAAATTCGTACGTGATCACCGTGACCGTCAGATACCTGTAATGTATATAGAGAGTTACTACCTAATTGCTTCCAGCTGGCATTAGTTGCTACCAATTGCTACCCTCGTGGTCTTAAAGATAATCAGCATCTGCATCTAAAGGTGTAACTTTTTCAAGTGTGAAGAAATTGCACAAAAGTATTGAGTTTTTTTAACAAGAGTTGTTACCTAATTGCCACCTTTCAGCATTCAATTTTGGACCACATCGATGTCACGGACACAAAGATATTAAAAATGAGTTTTTGCGCCTCAAGAAGTTTTCGTAGTAAAAGAGACAGCGCCTACGTTAAAAATCCTGATTGCAACTTCTGATGGGGGTAAAGTCCGATTAAGCAGTACTCGGACTAAGAAAACCTGACGGTCACTGATCGCTGGCCACTGATTGGGTGACCCCGACTGCCAAAGCCTACGTTATCTGCAGACCATGACAGCATACGAATTCATCAGTGCTTAGTGTCAAGTTTTGTAAGCTAACATTTTCGATGCTCATATTATCATACAACTTTATTACGTAGCATTTACTTTTAAAATTGTTTAGTGGATTAAGCTGTCATCGGCTTTTGGTCGTGTTATAAACGCGATCACTCGCGAAATAGTAAACATTATTATACGGGTAATTGAAGTAGGTGTAACATTAAAATCATGTGATGTAATATACAACTCCACTGATTCGATTTATCGTTCCAAATCTCGGTTTCCAGCAAATTTATGATTACGTATAAAGAGTTTTAACTTACAAAACTTGGAATCAGCACTCTAGCTATGAGTGAACACACAGCTAAGCCGAACGCGTCGAAGACAAGAGCGAGAAGTCTGATGACATCATCCAAATTCGTCTGACATTTCTTCCAGATTCGGACGATTTGACTGATTCTACGCGCAGAAGTGGGCTAGCAAGATTTCGTGAAGAGAATTTCCTTCGCCCACAGTTTAAATATACTCTCTTATAAACAGTTGTGAAGATACGCTCGTTGATGCACATGCGTGTGTGAGTGACATTTTTACGAATGTTGGCATGCACCTTCACAACTGTACATACAAGCTGTTGATTTGCATACGTGCCATATTCAAGGACGTAATTATTATGCTAATGATCCTCGACCCAAATCAACAAAAAAATTTGTACGCATTTTTTTTTTCGGAATTCCGTCAATGTCATCTAGCCGTATTTAAACTTGGCGCGTGTGTTACTGGCCTTAAAACCGTGCTGCGCCCTCACACAAACGCAAACACAAAGCATACGCAACGATTATTCATAAATTTCATTCATAAAATTGGATTATTTCTGAAATACTTCGACATTACAATGACAAAAAAAGCAGTGCATATTATAATAGTTATTTCCCGTCTACTGTAATTCTAATCGATTATTTACGTATTTTATGTCCTCCTCCTGAAGTATGGCACAAATGCAAATCAACACCTTGTATTTATTCTGTGGTTCGTCTTTGCTCGCCTCTACTAGATGTGTGTCCACCGTAACCAAAAACAGTATTGAAAATACTGAAAACGGTACATATTTCATAAAAATACTAAATCAATAAAATAAAATATTCAATGTAGTGAAATCGTTGTATTAAATGAATATAACGTGTTACATGATGGCACCCAAAATCAGTTTAAAAAAGCCAAAAAAAATAATCCTAAAAAATATCTACGAAAGTATGGAAGTTCTTAAAATCTGTTTATTCTAAAATCACTGACTTATTAAACTTATCGTAGTTCTAATACTTAGATGAATAGAAATAATATCAAACTATTATAATATTGAATGCCTTGGAAGATAATGTTGATGTTTTCAATGAATACAATAAGATTTACTAATAATACAGTTCTCGCCAAGCTTGATGGCTCCAAATCAATGTTCTGAACCGCCATCAAATTTGGTGGGAACTTTACTATTCTTTCAAGAATGAAAAAAAGATGAACTTACAAGAAGACTTAATTTTGTTCAGTACTAATGGTGATTCTTAAAAGTTTTGGAGCCAACAATAAAGCCTACGTGTCCTTTCTAGTTGACAAAGTTAAAAAAAAAACGGTTCAGATCTAATCAGACTCTCTAAAGTATTTAAATATTGTAATTAAATGAATAACTAATGCTCTTAACTGTATCCAGATTCAAACAACTTAAATTATCAAAATGTTCATCCAATAAAACATTTTTAACAATAATATCAAGCCTAAGTAACATCAATCACAAAATGCGGTATTACCACCATTTCATTTCACAATTATTTATTTTTCCTACAGTACCTATAACAATATAAACTTTTTCCGATCTCACCGATTGTCGTCCCATCGGGCTATGAGAGTGAGGGAATCAAAAGTACCAATTATAGAATATCATGCGCAGCTGCCAGATCTTCTTAGGCTCGAGAACTACCTTGGCCGAAAGTCGTCCCGCACTCCGTTATTATAATAACAAAGACCCTTTAAGTACCTAATTTTAAGTAAACAACAGGACTAGTTAAATATATTTAACATTAACGAGGCGTACTAATCTACTTTAACTCGCATATCAACACTAAATTTAATATAATGCCTCGAGGTAAGCAAAGTCATGATTGAAAATCTTGTTTTGCTCAAACGAGGCATACTCTAATTTGGAAGCAATCACTGCTCTGAGCGAGCCGGTGTTTCATCACTATCCACTTTTAGGACACCGGTACTTGTAATTAGGGTTCCACCAGTTTCTAAAATCGTTGTAAATTGATGTATTATGTAGTTTTTTCTTGTCGTGGAGAGCTTTACACAGGTTGCAAACGTTTTCGTTGCTTAATGAGTCATGGTAAGTGTAATGGGGCTTCCATCTAAAGTATTCGAGGTAGTCTTTGGGAGAATTCATCAGCCGGTTGATCGTTGCGGCTAATTCCATCACGTGTTGCTTTCTGCCGTCGATGTAAGATCCCGGTGGAAGGAATCTGTAAGAAAAAATGAAATTCATGATACTTGTCCCTTTTAATACATGGTAGCATAGTGTACTGTCTGCGATAGCCAGATAGGAGTAAGATGTCAAATAAGTGTAGGTACCTACAAAATGTAATGTACACAAGATCTGACAGTTTTTCAACACACAAGTCATTAGGGGAAGCCAACCCCAACATAGTTGGGAAAGGCTTGGAGGATGATGAAGTCATTAGGGGGACAAGTAAGTATCTAAAGACACTGTAGATAAAAAAACAGTAATTATAAAAATATACAGAAAATAATCATCTGAATCATATGCGAATTTCACCATCACGAGTGTTTCATATATGTATACGAAAGATAAACAAAGTTTTACGGTTTTACGAAGAACGGTTGTTTTGTTGTTTTTCATATCAAAATTTATACTCTGACTGACTTTCTGTTACGGCCCTATTACAGGTAGAGCAATAATCAAACTATCTAAGTAAAAATAAACTATACCCTTGTGATAAATTTGCCGCTTTTGCCTAAAAAAATGTGCGACTATTCTCAGAACCTGATTAGTGAATTAGAATCAATAACTATACAGAGTGTGACGTACCTAATCACATTAAATTAAATACATTGTACTAGTTAATATATGTCATTAGCACAAAGAAAAAATAAAATAGGTAAAAAAAAATAATGTAAAAATGAGCTAGAATTAGAACACCATATAAAAGTCAGTCATTAAAAACAATTGAAATTCTCCCTTGAGCTAACAGCTGTCAACAGATCAAAACATTCAATACTCCCAACTTTCACTCTGTTTTACACATGATGTTGTGAATTATGAAAACGAAAACTGAATCCTGTGGCTAAACCACTGAATGGATTAGGTTTCTTTTTCAATTCGCCATAGAGTATCATAAAGTATATGTGATAGGATTTAATGTAATTAAGTACGACACACCCGATATGAGACTACAGACTCTGCACATCATCAAACATACCTTGAATAATCAGCTCCCCCGTACACGATAGGCACGACATCATTCTCCATCGCAGTCAACACTTTCTCCGTCACGTAGTCCTCACTGAATGAGTTCTCCAAAGACAAATAAAAAAAGTAATCTTTCTTCAATAGACTTTTACAATTACCCGGCCCCTTTTTTGGACAATTTAGGGTCCCGCATTTCCCATACACATCCACTGTCAGCCCATATGTCTTCAAGGCGCTTGCCAGAGCTTTCACGTAACCCCTCCTACCGCTCCTGGCTCGACAGTTAGAAACAAACCAAGCTGCAGCCTTTGTTTTATTCTTTATTCTACCAGCATACTCGTCATACACTGATTCCATGTCTTTCTTCCATTGCACTTTACGATTTGGACCCACGATTTTACCTTTGCTATCCCGAATCAATAAGTAAGGATATGGTATGTCGGAATCTAGTCTATAAGTCGACGTCCAATTAAAGAATGAGTCATACTGCTCTTTGCACACGGGGTAGTTATCGGCTGATTCTGTATTAACGTACATATAACGTTGATGGCTAGACCGGGACCGGGGCAAGTCTGACGACCTCATAGTCCGTCCGTTGAACGCTATAACATCGAACTTAGTAAGGTCACCACCGAAAAACTTTCTATCAGTAGTGACGTAGCATTTGATCACCGAACACTTACTGTCGAGGAAAGCTCTTTGTCCATGGCCGAAGAAATAAAATGGAGAATAATCACTACTTGTCCAGAGTAAGATATATTTGAAATCTTTAGGGAGGGCAGTCGTCTTTCTGTACACATCTTTGTATCTGAAATCTCGTCCGACATTCTCAATGGCCTCTTGAATAAGAGTCTCAGTTACAGGCTGGTCCTGCCTGATAGCGAGTTGTAGCCAGACGAGGGAGAACGCGAAACTGGTGCAGCAGACTAGGCAGAAGAACTTCACGGATCGCATCTGCTTTAAGAATTGCAGGTGGCAGGGAGCCGGGAAGCGTCGAGACATCTCGGCGGCTTCATTATCGAGCACTTGTGTATATGTGCAGCGGTCTGTTGCATTTGTGATGGCATCAGTTGCCAACCTCCAAATCTTCGATATCTGGAAAGAATAATAATTGCATTTTAAGCTCCTCGTTTCGGGTAAAATACATCTTTTAAATATGGTTCTTTGTAACGATATTAGTTGGACTTGATAAGACTATATGTTGGTTAACTCTGTTACTGTTGTTACTGTTACAGCCTTTTTATCGTCCCACTGCTGGGCACAGGCCTCCTCTCACACGGAGAAGGATTGAGCATTAATCACCACGCTTGCTCAATGCGGGTTGGTGATTTCAGACTTTATAGTCCAGGTTTCCTCAAGATGTTTTCCTTCACCTTTTTTTTTTTTTTTCAGCCATTGGTGTCCAAGATATACTTAGAAAGTACATACAAACTTAGAAAAGTTGCATTGGTACTTGCTTGACCTGAAATCGAACCCGCGCCCTCATACTCGAGAGGTTGGTTCTTTACCCACTAGGCCACCACGACTTGGTTAACTCGGTAAGTCGTAATGCATTTCAGATAATGGGAGAACAAACAGTAATTGTATATATGGGAAGAATAATGTGCCAGTAGAAATGATAACAGATGTCCATGTATACAGCCGGACATGACGATACGGCGCTCGTTTGTAATATCCTGTGGATTGTGATAACAAGGGAAGGGAGTCATTCGGGTAACACGTCACAAAGCCGATGAGACGCACATTTGACATAATAGCCGAATTATCTGCTTTGCGTCACTCGTCACACTCTATCCAGTATAAAAAACACACGAAGAAAAAATCCTACTATCTTACTGATCTTACAAATATCCCACTAATCCTACTTATATAAATGTGAAAGTTTGTGAGAATGCATGGATGTATGTTTGTTATTCATTCACGCAAAAACAGCTGAACCGTTTTGGTTGAAATTTGGTATATAGGTAGGTGATACCCTGGATTAAAACATAGGCTTTTTATCAACACACCATGCGGGCGAAGCTGCGGGCTGAAGCTAGGTACAAGGTATGGCAATGTATGTTTATTACATGTTGTAGGTACCTAAGTATTTGATTCTCTCCGGTCGTGTCGGATTTCCGTCCCATCGGGCTATGAGAGTGAAGTATTTTTTTTTGTAAATAGGTACTTACTCTAACACCGATGTGCATTCTTCTTCGGTTTCGTTATTGCATATGCATAGCTTTTTGAGAAGCGCTTACATTACTATGTAGTTCGTCTCATCTTGATGGCAATTTTTCAGTACTGATTTAATGTTATGACAGATAACCTATTATTTTTATTTTTGAAGCATAAACAAACGTCTAGGAATGTCGTCTGTTTTATTTTAGTCAAAAAAAATATTTTATACTGATCATATGTCTTGTGAATAATTTGGACTTGAGATTTATGTACTGTATGCTAAATGTGGTTTGTCTTGATTGTCTTAACCTGTAGTCTGTCACTTTATTTATTCAATCAATAAATAAATATGTTTATAAAGTTGTAAGGTACCTACCAATGTATACTATTCAAAATGGCCTTATGGGTTCAACTTACTATCTATACAAATCTATGTATAATGGTAACTAACGACCCGCCCCGGCTTCGCACGGGTGCAATACTGATACTAAATACATACTACTTTACGTATAAACCCTCCTCTTCAATCACTATATGTATACATCTTTAAAAAAAATGCATCAAAATCTAAACATACAAATAATATACCTACTAAGCATAAAGATTTAAGCATACATATGGATATAGGGACAGAGAAAGCTACTTTGTTTTATACTATGTAGTGATGACTTTCACTCCTATATCATCATCTTCCGAGCCTTTTTCCCAACTATGTTGGGGTCGGCTTTACAAGGAGCGACTGCCCTATCTGACCTCCTCAACCCAGTTACCCAGGCAACCCAATACCCCTTGGTTGGATTGGTGTCAGACTTACTCGCTTCTTACTACCCGTAACGACTGCCAAGGAGGATGTTTAATGACAGCCGGGACCGGGCCATCCGAAACACAGTCATTGGTGTCTAAGATAACCTTAGAAAATATAACTTCTCCTATATATTTTATCATTTTACCCGGGTGCGGTAAGTTGCTTCCATAGGTCGCGGGTGAAACCGCGGAAACAGCTATTACTTTGATAAAGTTAATTAGGTACAAAATCCACTTAAAAGTTGATAAAAAAACATAATATTGTGATGAAACTTATCTACAAAATATTCTGATAGGAAGATAAAAAAATATTTAAGTGATAAAAATTGCATTTCTTTGTAGGAACAACATAATGATAAACAATTAAATTTAATAATATTTACCCATTAGTAAAAAAAGTACTCACTTTAACAACATTAAACTCACTTTTCAATACTGAATTAATATACAGTTTTTTTTAACTATATAACTAATAATTACTCAATGAATTTAATGAGCACCAGTTTATTTTGCGAGACGTAATGAACACAAAGTTTACAATTAATTGGAGCGATCGCTGGAGCGGTCACCGGATACTGTATGCGTGCGCGCACTCGTCTAGTGACGTTACCAAACAGCCGCGATAATACCACAGCTGTGACAGTGTTATTTTATTTGTTTTTAAATTATATTAATACTAGCTTTTGCCCGCGAGGCGTGTTGTTAAAAATAGCCTGTGTGTTAATCCAGGGTATAGTTATCGGCATGGATATTGAGCTCTCGGCGGAAGAGTGGGGATCGCTTTACGCACTGTACACTTAAGGCAATAAACCAATAAATCACTTCTGCGCAGGTGAAGGTCAGGGCTCAATATCCGTGCCGATAACTATATCACATGTCTCTACACACCAAATTTCAACCAAAACGGTTAAGCTGTTTTTGCGAGAAAGAATAACAAACGTACATCCATATACATTCTCACAAACTTTCACATTTATAATATTAGTACGATACTTAGTACGATTATAATATTAGTACGATAGTACGAAGTACGATTAAATGATATTATTCTCTACGGTTGTACCCGCGTCCCGTGGGAACTACTGCCCGTATCTACATTATATGATGATGATGATGTCCTCCTAGCTGATGGTCGGTCACGGCGGCTGTTCTCATATAGGGAAATCAGCCAGCTGCGCAGGACATATTATAGGGCATAGGGCACAAGCATTTGCGCAGACACAGGTGCACTCACTATTCCTTCACTCTCATAGCCCGATGGCACGGCAATCCGACACGACCGGAGAGAGATCACTGACTCGGTGATGATTTTACAGCCTGAACCCACCATTAACGTGGGTTTCAAACCACGAAGGACTCATCACTTCAAGATCTGTCCACGGACACCATGTGCTTGCCTTATGGTCAAGAATTAATATTAACAACTAGCTTCTGCCAGCGGTTTCACCCGCATCCCGTGGGAACTACTTCCCGTACCGGGATAAAAAGTAGCCTATAGCCTTCCTCGATAAATGGGCTATCTAACACTGAAAGAAATTTTCAAATCGGACCAGTAGTTCCTGAGATTAGCGCGTTCAAACAAACAAACAAACTCTTCAGCTTTATAATATTAGTATAGTATATTAACAATAGAAGAAATAACAGTAAAGGGAACAGACTCATATTCATAGTTTTTAATAAGTGTGTGTTTATCGATAAAAAAACACAACTTATTAAGAGACATTACATCAACTTAGCCCAACACTACCAAACAGTCGATTCCAAACATTTCCATAAACAGAAAACATCAAATTTACTGCTTACAACCACAATTAAGCCTTAGGTCTATGGCCTGAAGAGCGATTTTCGTTTGACTTCAAAACTGACTTACTGCGGTTAAGTCGGTACCCACCCTGAAACAATAGCTGCGTAACCAATTATATGACCTCACGTTCTCCTTGAAAAAATATAAACAAAAGCTGTAGCAACAATAATTATTGTTGCTACATAATCTATAAGTGTAATCCGTTGCACTAGAAATTTCTCCCGAACTGACATCCCTACTAATATTATAAATGCGAAAGTAACTCTGTCTGTCTGTCTTTTACGCTTTCATGTCTAAACCACTGAACTGATTTAAATAAAGGACATTGCCACCCGTTGGGCCCCTTATTTGTGATAGAGTGTCAAGAATATTTTATTATTAAAAATCAAGTCCTAATTTTATAAAACTAACTATTTTTTTTCAGAATTTCTTGTACCCTAGCATTGAAAAACATAATTAATATTTATTTTATTGAATCTAAGCTAGTTCCGCCATTAAAACTTAACCTGAATGTTGCCAGGTAGACGACAGACTATCTCATTTAAATGAACGAGGTAATCGATTGAAAATATCGATAAAATATATTTCTATTTAAGTCACTAAAAGTGCCAAGATGAAGTTAGAATAGTCAGTAAAAGTCTGACACTATTTTCCACTCCACCCAAGGGAGGGGCCAATCCGATGATTTTAGCTCACCAAAAAACAATTATGTTGTGTTTTGGCGTCGGAGCTGGATCCGCCCTTGATGGTCAAACCAAGACTTTTCACTTTAAAAAAAATGTGGGCGGTCTCTGTCTTGTAGCGAATTAGGTTGCAAAATAATATTTTTCTCTTATATCAAAATGTACAAGTATATATATTAAGTATGCACTCGTAAATAGTAAACAAGAAAAGAAGAAAGAAAAACTGTTTATAACTGTTGCACAAACAATAAAATATCAACACTAACAAAAGTCACCACTAAACTATATCTATAAAACGGTTACACCTAACACCATACATGGAATACAACAATAACACAACATTAGTAAATGATATTATTTATAACAAATCGATTTATGAAAACGATTAACAAAATATTTACCATGGTAACATCTACTCGGAACGCGAGTCTATCTGTCAAATCAATACGTCATTCAAATTGTTTTCGTGCCGGTTGTTATGCGTAGAGTTGAATTTATTCCTCCGTATTTGCTTCTGATTGTTACAATTTGCGTAAAAACTGTCGAGCTGATCGTTTTCATGCCTCCAGTGGTTTTTTTTTTGAGATATTGGACTCTTTTCTTAGTGATAAGTGAGCACATTGACTCGTGAGCATTGGACTCTTTTTTTGTAGTGTTAAGTGAACAAATTGACTCTTATTTAGTTTAAGTGGGCATTGGACTCTTGTTTTTGAAGAGAAAGACTCTTGTGTTTGAAAAATGCCTGCATCTGGTAGAAGTCGAGTAAACTACTCTTTGTCTCGCCGGTGTGTTAATTGCTCTTTACATACAGCGCCTAATCTTCGTAGACGTTAAATTGAAGAAATAGATGAACCAATGCTTATCCTTCTAAGATCCTGGGTAACACCTACATTGGTAAGTTTGTTTTATTACGTTTGTGGATTTCATGTAATGTGATTGGTCGATCTCCACACATCTCTAAACTGTCTAAACTACCTTACATTTTATTTTGTCATTTTTTCCAGATATCGTCTGATGACATCCTGTGTGTGAAATGTTTTGTATTATTACAAAACCAGACAGCATCTAACTCAAATCTGTCACTTGTATCCCCTGCTCGTGGAAACCTAAACATATGCTACGCATGTGGCTTGTCAATAGCAAGTCGCAGAACTCATAGAGTCAGTCAGTCAAGATTGTCCTCAAAGGAATGTTATACTAAGATGGACACCAGCACATCATGTAAGTGTTTATTCTTATTTATTTAAACTTAATGTATGAATGCATATGTATGTGTGTTGAACTAATTAAATATTAATGAATATCAAGTATCTAAATATAATATTTTTGTTATTAGGTGTTGCATTTGGAACGAGTTTGTCTTCCTTGTTGGGCGGCTGCATCAAGACAAGTCCGGAGGCAACCCGTTGCTGGCAGTAGCCAACACACTGTGGAGTCTGCACCGGAGACTGGTTTCATGGATGGAAACATAATTACAGATATGATGATTCCTGTACCACCATCACTGCCACCGCTTTAATGATATAAGCGCTCCAGCACAATTTCTAGACAATACATATATTCCTTGAAGAATAAATGTCTTTTATTTTAATTGGTTGTGTTTATTCTTATTAAATATCTGTATAGCATTTACTATATTTTAAACTCCTTTATAATTAAGCCCTTTCTAAAATAAACTACAGCTAATCATGGATGGCACAGCGATCTTACTAAGTAGCAGGGCAGTGATTTTACTATGTCGCTTGCAGGAGATGCTGTCATATATGTCATACATACTCATATATACTAGGTACCTAGCAGTTTGCCAACAATCTTGGGGTCGGCTTTTAGTCTAACCGATGCAGCTGAATACAGTATTGCTCAAAGAGTGATTGCCCATCTGACCTCCACACCTGATACACTGGGTAATAACATGTTACCTCCTGGTAAGAGGTTGTCACACTTGCTGGATTCTAGCTACTCATAACAAGTATAAATAATGCACCCAGAATCAGCAGTTTAAATGTAATTACTAGCAGCCACCCAGCTGAAGTTTGTAATGGATGGTCACCCAAGTGCAATCTGACCAAGTAGCTTAACTTAAGGTATCTCCTTGTGGTTGTTGTAACGTAGCCACATGCTCCTCCAACCAATTTAGCCCTAAGTATATTTATTTGTAGGTACTGGTGCCAGCAAAACCTACTTCCGCTGACTGCAAGATAAACAGTTTAACATATTATTTAGCAAGAAAAGATGATATCTGATGTTTTTATTTCATTTGGGAATCAATATTAATACTAAAAATATTTTATTGTTTTAACGCAAATTGTTTTTGAAAAAAAAATATTGTCTTATAACCTCAATTTCTTCATCAGAAAAAAATCAATAATTCTCGGAAACTAGGGTGAAAAATTATAAATTGTTTTCAGGGTCTGAAAAGGTAATTGTAGTTCTTCAAAATAAAGTTAAAACCACCATGGCACGCAATTTTTTTCTGGGGGCCCAAATCTCCTAACAAAACGGGCATTCTCCTTTGGTACGGAGATAGAGTTGACCTTGAGAAAGAACATAGGATAGTTTTTATTCCGGACTTTTGAAGAATTCTCTTGGAAATGCGATATAACCGAACTCTACGCGGGCGAAGCCGCGGGCGGAAGCTAGTAGGTATAGCTATATTTTAGTTAAAGACAAAAAATCGGAAAATTGCGATTAGATTCACACACGAAGGGTTTCGTTTTATAATATAAAAATGGAGCAACAACCATTGAATTTGAAATTATAAATAGGTATATTAATTATTGACTGCCCTCCTGTTTTAAGCTTGTTTTTATTTATATGGCAGTGGCAACATAAATATGATGATCTCGAAAACTTAACACCAGTCTATAATGATTATAAGATAGACGGTTGGACTGTCTTTGAAGTCGTGGTGGCCTGGTGGGTAAAGAACCAACCTCTCGAGAATGAGTGCGCGGGTTCAATTCCAGGCAAATACCAATGCAACTTTCCTTTTGTAAGTACTTTTTAAGTATGTATATCTTGGACACCAAGAACTGATTAAAGGTGAAGGAATATATCTCAAGGGAACCTGGACTATAAAGTCTGAAATCACCAACCCGCATTGAGCAAGCGTGGTGATTAACGTCAATCCTTCTCCGTGTGAGAGGAGGCCTGTGCCCAGCAGTGGGACAATAAAAAGGCTAATAACATATAGGTAGGTTGTGTAGGTACCTTCTCCCAGAAAATTAAATCTCTTTGCACTCCATATACTTAAAATCACGCTACATTACTAACCTATCTATTAGGTATTTATTATTACCTATTATAACCTACTATTTCTTTTTCCTTTTACGCCTTCGAAAATTGATTTTTCGTAGCAATATTATACCTCTATACAATATGTAACTTAATTAACGCACATCCTGAAATTAGTTTGTTCAGAATCGTTTACTGAATCGATTTATATCATTTTTAATATAGGTAATTTTATATTCCAAAAATAATTAAAACTACGGAAATTATTGTCATATTAACCCTGTACAGTCAAAACAAATTCAAATAGACCGTAACTCAAAGTAATAAGACTTCGTGTATTGTCGGCTTTTTCCGTAGTTTCGTTATGTTGTGTCGAGTCGAGCGGCGCGCGGCGCGATATTTGCGTGCGTAGTAGTATGACCAAAAAGTTCTCCAAGAATTGGTATAACTAATTTAGTAAATAACAATGCATATACATGTTAAATTAAAAATTCAGTGTATGTATTATGATTATAACGACATAATATTCTAATTAGGGTGTTTGAGGGTGTGCGTTAATTACGTTACATGTTGTAGGTATAAAGTATTTATCAGCACTAGACTGAAGGTTATACCAAAAAAGCTTTTGAACGTCTGTTGAACACTTGTCAAAAAAAATGACAGATTATGACGTTGAAAGGGTCCGTTTTGAAGCCACACATTTTTTAGACAAGTGTTCAACAGATGTTTAAGTTTTTGTAGTAAGGCCGTTACTAGCTTCTGTGTAGAAAAAGCTTAAAATACAGTTTTTGTTATGACTAGGACTTACGCAGTCACCAATTATAGGGTAACCAACATTCACAAAATAAATGATAGTATAATGGCGTCCACGGCCGATTTCGGACACGGCGGCTGTTCTCATTTATTACCCACGACGGAACGGAGCAGGTATAAGGTAAACGCACCAATCATGGTCAATAGTAGAAAAATATTTGGTATTATTTAATATTTATCAAAGTAGTTATTGCCGCATCTGTCTGCTCTATTGTGGTATTTGTGAAAGACGGTATCAGTTAACCGTGGAAATTACAAATACTAATTTATCTTTATTAGAATAAATCAAATAAAATAAATTTTTTTAAAATTTTTTTCACCAATAATGGTCAGGTAAATACCTAGTAATGGACCACCATTTATGGTCAAATCTAGTAATGAACAGCCAGTAATGGTCATAAAAAATATACTTAAATAAATCGAATCAAATCTCACCCGGGTAAGATTTTATAGGTTTATTAAAATAAAATATGGTGATAATTGTAAGTAATAAACATTTCATCATCAGCCTATCGCAGTCCACTGCTAGACATAGGCCTCTCCAAGTGTACGCCACTGAGATCGATTTTCGGCTGCTCGCATCCAGCTCCTGCCAGCCGTCTTGCGCAAGTCATCACTCCACCGTGCCTGAGGACGTCCTACACTACGTTTGCCGAGGCGTGGTCTCCACTCTAGAACTCGTTTACCCCAACGGTTATCGGTTCTTCGGCTAATATGGCCAGCCCACTGCCACTTCAGCTTGCTGATTCGGTAGGCTATGTCGATGACCTTGGTTCTCTGACGGATTACCTCATTTCTGATGCGATCCCTCAGAGAAACGCCGAGCATAGCTCTTTCCATAGCCCGCTGAGCGACTTTAAACTTGTGGACCAGCCGTACCGTCAGTGTCCACATTTCGGCTCCGTAAGTCATGACAGGTAGGACGCGCTGATTGAAGACTTTTGTCTTTAGGCACTGTGGGATCGACGATGTTAGGACTCGACGTAGCTTCCCAAATGCAGCCCAACCCAACTGAATTCTCCTATTCACCTCGTCCTCAAAGTTGTTTCTACCCAACTGCAATGTCTGCCCCAGGTATACATATTTCCGAACAACTTCGAAAACGGCGCCATGTATCGCAATCGGTTCCGATAGAACATGTTCATTGAACATGACCTTGGTTTTGTCCAAGTTCATCCGTAGGCCGATGCGTAGAGAAGATTCAGCCAGGTCGTTCAGCATCTGTTGTAGGTCCTGCAGCGTTTCCGCCATGATGACGATATCGTCAGCAAATCTCAAGTGAGAGATGTGTTCGCCATTGATGTTGATGCCGCGTCCTTTCCAGTTCAGCGTCTTGAACATATCCTCCATTGCATTAGTGAACAGTTTCGGGGAAATAACGTCCCCTTGTCTCACTCCTCGATGCAACGGTATGGGCCTTGTTTGCTGATTCTGTACTTGGACGGACATTGTAGCGGCTTCGTAGAGACATCTCATCACTTGGATGTATCGCCAATCTACTTGACAACGCTGCAGGGACTCCAGAACAGACCAGGTTTCAACCGAGTCAAAGGCCTTCTCATAGTCCACAAATGCTAGACACAGGGGCTGATTATACTCTTCGGTCTTCTGTATAATCTGCCGCACTGTGTGGATGTGGTCTATGGTGCCGTATCCGCTCCGAAACCCAGCCTGCTCCGGTGGTTGGAATTCGTCGAGTCTTCGCGCAAGTCGGTTCGTGATCACTCTTGAGAACAGCTTATATACGTGGCTTAGGAGGGAAATGGGTCGATAGTTCTTCAACTGGGTTTTGTCTCCCTTTTTGAAGAACAGGACGACAACACTCCTACTCCACGTCTAACATTTAATAAACATTTATTAAAAACAAAAACCCAAAAATGTTCTAAAAATGATTAACGTAAAGGTACCATACCATGCTTTTTCTTGAGTAATGATGTGTTAGTTATGGTCACACCATTAATGGTCAATGATGACCATTACTAGAATCGTCGTTTGTACTATTGCGTAACAAACATCAAATCAATGATCGTTATATTTTAAATTCAAAGGACAATGCTCAAAAAAAACCCAAGCCCGGCGCAAACGAAAAGTAACTCAAATTATAGGTAATAATAAGTAATGAAATACTGCATAGGAGGCATCATCGAAATCAATGGCTATATGTGTGAAATTGCTATTTGATTTTTAAAGGGGTAACATGAGCAGCTGGGGCTTATAGTTTAATTAAAGTGCTATCTGATATAACAAACAAGTAATATGGCAAGTAAGCCCGCCAGATGTTCAAAGGCGGGCCCCGTCAACCTCTGTGGCCGTCACCCAGCGGCCACAGCAAACTCCACTAAGAGAGGCGCGCGCAACACAACGCCACCGTCTCGAGGCCTGTTTCTGATCGGACGACAGACGCCCCTAGTCTGTCGCCCGCAGGCCGCGCCCTATGGTGGCCGGAGATCAGCCACCCTGCGACGCCCACCACGTCTGCTGCGGGCGGGGAGAGAGGAAGCAGTTTCTCTCTCCCTTTCCGCCGCCTCCTTTAAAACCATCACATCCTCACAAAAGGAGGCGACGGCGTTCCACCCTTCTTCGCTGCCGACCATGCAGGACACGACAGCCGGCAGCGAATGCGACGCAAGCCTTGTCCAAACCGGGTTAACTTCACTTTAGCAGTGTTCCTTTACACCTAAATTCTTTATACGAGGGAAAATGGCAGGAATGGCATATCAGGATATTACTGCTCCTGTATTCATGGGTGGAGGACATTGGGCTGCAGCGCCCACGTCATCGCCTCATTTACATTACTTAGGGTGGGCTAGACATGAGGAACAGTTCGCCCATACCGCAACATTTTTGGATCATGTCGTGTTAGAAATAAAGAATCGATGACTTTTAGAAGTTATTATTAAAATGAAAAGTACATTAATATCGTGTTTTAGTTCTATCATCCTATTATCTTGTAAAAGTAAGTAGAATAGTGGAGAAGTTGCCCTAAACATGTCATTATGTACACTCTTAAACCACAACTGTATCTGTTGGCTGTTCCTTTTACTAATACATTATGTTACCTCTAAAATCTCGAGTAGCAATGTACCGCAGATGTTAAAATTCGAACAGCAATTTCACACATATAGCCACTGATTTCGATAATGCCCCCTATGTAATATTTAATTACTTATTTTTACCTATATTTTGAGTTACATTTCTTTTGCGCCGGGCCTGGGTTTTTTTCTCATACT
The DNA here is from genome assembly GCA_963856015.1 of Helicoverpa assulta. NCBI lineage: Eukaryota > Metazoa > Arthropoda > Insecta > Lepidoptera > Noctuidae > Helicoverpa > Helicoverpa assulta. Next base: position 8,687,811 of record CAWLCW010000027.1, read on the forward strand.
TCATGAGCATTGTCCTTTGATGAATAACGGTTAAAACGCCAGTTGTCCAGTTATGGTCAGATTGACCATAATTGGTACTAACCGTTTTTAAAAGTTCCAGTAATGAACACCCCAGTTAAAAAAAAAGATATAAAGTAAATTAATTAATTTATGTTGTTAATCGTATCCTAAACATCTTAACATGCAAATTAATGATAAGGTACAAATCAAACACTATTTTTCATAGTAAAAACAACTCTCAATAGGTACTCACTCCACTAAAAGGATTAACAAATATTTGTAACTTTCCGACAGCGTCTATTTACGTGGCCACCATTTTTGTAAATGGACGACATCTAGACCTCACATATCATATTTTGACAAGCTAATAGTCTATAGTTTGTTGTTGAGTGTTGCAATTTTCTCTACAACATGTGTGATTCTTATTTAAAAGGTTTTTTTTTCAATTGACCATTACCGGAACGCTTACCATTACTGGTGCAGTTACCTTATGCGTTTAGGGTGAGAGATGTGCGTTTGTGTGTTTGTGTGTGCGTTTGTGCAAAGTAATGTTCCCACATATCTTCTAAACTAATGATCTGATTTTGATGCGGTTTTCAATAAAGGGTTTGTGTTCGATGAGTTCATGTTCTTAGATAGGTGTCATGGCTGTAACTCACTAGGGGGCGCCACAATATTAGTCCAAACAGCAAAGTAATGTTCCCACCTACCTTCTAAGCTAATGATCCGATTTTGATGCGGTTTTCAATAACGTTTTTGTGTTCAATGAGTTCATGTTCTTAGATAGGTGTCATGGCTGTAACTCACTAGGGGGCGCCATAATATTAGTGCAAAAGAGCAAAGTAATGTTCCCACCTACCTTCTAAACTAATGATCCGATTTTGATGCGGTTTTCAATAACGGTTTTGTGTTCGATGAGTTCATGTTCTTAGATAGGTGTCATAGCTATTAATCACTAGGGGGCGCCACAATATTAGTGCCAAACAATGTTACAATATAATCAAAACGTCCGATTACAATTCTGTTTTCGTCAGCAATGTGTACGTGCTTAATGCATGTTCCCAAATAATAAAAATTACGCCTGTAACTCACTAGAGGGCGCTACAATATCGGTGCAAAATAATATTGCAATAACATATTATATAGACTATAATTCGTATATGTTCTCTAAAAAGTCTGAAATAAAATTAAGCAAAATTAAAAATTTTGAAAAAACCCCCGACGCGTCGGGGGTTTTTTCAAAATTTTTTGGTCTCTGCACACAGCGGGCGCGGCGCGGCGGGACGGGACGGCGACGCGACACAATGTACTAGATCGTCGCGTCGCGTCGCGTCGAGCGGGACGGCTCTGTGTGTGCGGCCTCCGTAATATCTAGTACATTACAACTGCTCAGCGTCGCGTCGCCGTCCCGTCCCGCCGCACCGCGCCCGCTGTGTGCAGAGACCATTAAGGGAGATCTGCCAGATGCGCAGGACATATTATAGTGCACGAGCATTTGCGCAGACACAGATGCACACCCTATTCCTTCACTCTTATAACCCGATGGGACGGCAATCCGACACGACCGGAGAGAGATCAGAGTGCTTAGTGCGAGTTTTCGAAAACTCGCACTAAGCACTCAGGCGCAGGACCGACATTTACGTGCTCTCCGATGCACGGGTGTATCAATCACTAACTTCCAGACTACGGGCTGCTTTGTGAAAGTTCAAGAAAACCCACAAAGCGATTTCGGCCCGACCCGGGAATCGAACCCGAGACCTCGAGAACAGCAGCCGCGCTTGCGACCACTAGACCAACGAGGCAGTCAGAAATGAAGAAATGATAGTATATGTATAGGTATAATGTTGATATAGTTTCATAACATTTGTATATCTTTTGGAGTCGTTCCAAGTTTTGTTTTTCTGTGTACTTAGGTGAAAGGTGAACCCCATGAAGGTGACCTTGATACACCCTTGCAGTCGGTTTGTTTAATAATTTAGTTACAGTCAAGTGTTTCTACTGTAAAGGTGCACCCACACTGCAGTTGTAACGTTTTAAAACATAGTGTAGAATGATAACATTTTATATCAGACTAGCTATTACTCGAAACTACTGCCCGTATCGGCTTAAAATGTGTGAAAGAAGTTTTCAAATCGTTTCAGTAGTTTCAGAGCCTTCAGAGTACAAACACATAAATAAAAAAACACAGAAATTATGCGCATACAAAACAAATACTCATTGAAATTATTCATACGATACGGTTGTATGGTAAGGTAAAAAAAATGTCGTGGTGGCCTAGTGGGTACAGAACCAACCTCTAAAGTATGAGTGCGTGAGTAAGAACCAATGCAACTTTTCTAAGTTTGTATGTACTTTCTAAGTATATCTTAGGCACCAATGGCTGATAATAGGTGAAGGAAAACATCTTTAAGAAACCTGGACTATAAAGTCTGAAATCACCAATCCGCATTGAGCAAGCGTGGTGATTAATGCTCAATCCTTCTCCGTGTGAGAGGAGGCCGCAGCCCAGCAGTAGGATGATAAAAAGGCTGTAACTGTAAAGTTGAATAGTGTTATTACAGTTGCCAAACCGGCCGCCTTTAATATGAAAAGTTAAGGAAGTAAGTAAAGGATGCCGGTCTCTTTATGGTATGGTATGGCTTGACTGCCTCGTTGGTCTAGTGCTCGTAAGCACAATGACGTCTCTAGTTCGATACCCGGGCAGGCCGAATCGTTTTATGGGTTTTAGAAACACTGACAAACCAGCTCATAGTCTGGAAATTACATATACTCCCGTGCATCGGAGAGCACGTTAATGTCGGTCCTGTTTGTGATCTCTCACTGGCCGTGTCGAATCCGATTACCGGCCCATCGAGCTATGAGAGCGAAGGAATAGTGAGTGCACCTGTGTCTGCACAAATGCTTGTGCACTATAATATGTCCTGCGCAGCTGGCTGATCTCCTTTATATGAAAACAGACGCCATTTCCGAAATCAGCTTTGGACGCCAACATGGTATGGTTTAACTTGAAGAAACGTTTGTTAAAAGGTAAGAGAAAAGTTACGCAAAAATCTAAAATGTTATTTAACAGCTATGTGGGACCACCTTTAACTACAATAGCAATAAATATGTAAGTAAACACGTCTACTAAAGAAAAGTCACGTTTCACCAAGTTTAAAGTAACTTTATACTCGTAAGTACACACTTTGTGACAAATTAAATGTAAATATTATTGCATGTTGCATTTGCTAATAATATTTTTAGATGCCAATCCTTCGTACGCCCAACCTGCACCGAGCAGGCTGGCAAGAAGAAGAAGTTACGACGTCGACTGGGATGACAGACTTTTTAGAATTGTATTTCTAATAACTAAGTTTTGATATCGTTAAATCATTTATAAAAGTAAGTAAGCAGTAAAACAAACTAATTTTACTTAAGCGACATACGATTCACATCCGACTGAGATCCAATCACGACTCAATTACGATTTAAGCGTACTTATGTGGCATTCCGCTATTTTTTCTTTTAAATAAAAGTTTTTATCCTTTTCTGAGATTCAATCATTTCTGAGATTCAATGAATCATTTTGTTTGCTAATGATTTCCGATAGCAATATAGTAGAGCCATCTACCGACTACCGTATCCAAATGGCAGACCAATGGCAAACCAATGACATCATTTCATTGGAATACGATTGGTCATTGGTCTTATATAAGTAGCAGAATATCCGCTAAGGTTAAAACTGCTATTGCGATTTTTATCCAATCTAGAATTGAGCCCCAGAAGTTCCCACATGCACGTTCCCACGTGCGGAAGTTCATAAACGAGATTCATGTAGAAAAATATCTAGAAGTACCGTGCATCAGAGACCACGTTAATGTCGGTCCTGCGCCTGATCTCTCTCCGGTCGTGTCGGATTGCCGTCACATCGGGCGCAGAGAGTGAAGGAATAGTGAGTGCACCTGTGTCTGCGCAAATGCTCGTGCACTATAATACGTCCTGCGCAGCTGGCTGATCTCCTTATATGAGAACACCCGCCGTGGTCGAAATCGACCGTGGACGCCATTATTATCTAGAAGTCTGTAATACTTCCTTGGTTATACGAGTGATGCCGCAGGAAATAGCTAACATGAATGTTAAATAACTTCTATTGAGTTGAGTGCTATTCATAACAACTTCAAATTGTTATGACGGTCAGCTCAATCGTTTTAACATAAGTGTTAATTTATTCTATAAACATTTTTATCGAGACCTTGAGACGAGACGATGTTCAAAAGGGAATTATTTCAATTATACTATGTGTGTAAAATTGTTTCTATTTTTTTGATTTTCTAGTACAGTAATCTTTTCATGAGAAATCATCAAATGATCCCGCTGTGCGCAGCAATAGCGTGCGACAACTAAATCAGTATTCTTTCCAGGTGGTACTGTCAACTAGCGAAGTTGGTATTCAGTAGCTATAAAAAAAACAGGTCAATACTTTATGGTTTTTCATTAACAAGTCCCCGTATTAATTTACTATGTTTTAAATCTACTAAATCAGGTAAAATATGTTAAAAAATAATCATCATCCTCCGAGCCTTTTTCCCAACTATGTTGGGGTCGGCTTCCAGTCTAACCGGATTCAGCTGAGTACCAGTGCTTTACAAGAAGCGACTGCCTATCTGACCTCCTCAACCCAGTTACCCGGGCAACCCGATACCCCTTGGTTAGACTGGTGTCAGACTTACTGGCTTCTGACTACCCGTAACGACTGCCAAGGATGTTCAATGACAGCCGGGACCTACAGTTTAACGTGCCATCCGAAACACAGTCAATGGTGTCTAAGATATACTTAGAAAGTACATACAAACTTAGAAAAGTTGCATTAGTACTTGCCTGACTTGGGATCGAACCCGCGCCCTCATACTTGAGAGGCTGGTCCTTTACCCACTAGGCCACCACGACTTAAAAAATAATAATTTGGAATAATTCACCAATTTTAGGGCCTTATTAATTAATTTTCAAACATTTTTTTCACTAAGTAGGTACTACGGATTGCACAATGTTTTCAATACACCTACTGTTATCATAATTACTGTTGTCATAATGTTTTCTAGCGGTCGTTAAAAATGTTTTAATGAACATTTTTAATGATATTATACAATAGTCCAGCGGTTCCCAAATAGTGTTCCGCGGAACCCTGAGGTTCCGTGACCGACCCTTAGGGGTTCTGCGAAATTTCCATATGGCAAATCGTTTCACTTTTGACAATATTAAATTAACGGAATTTATTATTCATTTTCTACTTTTTTTTTACTGCTGGTTTTTCTTTATTTAATCATACAATATTTACATAGATATTTACAGCACAAAAAAACTATCCTAGTAAAACAATAAAAAAAAACTAAATCTAAAAAGCGTCGCTTCTCGTGAACACAAGGCTGGCTATTACCTCGGACAAAGGATCTGCATGGCCATCTAACGAGGTAATGCTGCCAGCCTCTTGGGTACGCTCCCAGTTGTTGACAGCGATGGGGATGAATTTTTGACGCTTTTTATTTTCAACCAAATTGTTTTAAAATATTGCATTTCAAAAATATCTCTTTGAAAGCCATTAAGTACCCTTTAAGTACTTAATATACTAGGTAATATGGAAAGCAAAAGGCAATAAAAAAACTTAACTAATGAGTGCCATATCCAAGATACGAGGCGATAAATTTCGGTAAATAATTTTCTGTCAGGCTATTATTTAGCTACAATTTATCCGCAGCAATAAGTTACTGAAATACCTTATAAAACGAAGGTTGTATGACTCATCAGAAGTCTGACACGAATGTGCTAATGTAATAGGAACTTTATTAGGAGCGGCTCCTAATGGTATATTCCCATTACGAGCTGCCTCGTTGGTCTGTTTGTCGCATAGCGTGACTGCTGTGTACGAGGTCTCGATTCCCGGGACGGGCCGAAATCGCTTTGCGGGTATTAAAAACTGTCGCAAAGGAGCCTGGAATCTAAGTTGGTGGTGTTACATTCCCGTTCTAGGAGGGCACGTGAAGCCGGTAAATGCTAATAAGTAGCATTCGTTGTTATAGTTAAAGGTCAGAGGCCGTCAGGCGGTTTTGAGATAACTCTGACACCAGGGCTTGCAAGGTGTTTAACCCTGCAGCTGACTCGATATGAAGACGATTATGGACATGCTAACTGTACCTCCATTTTGTTAATTTTGTCTAATCTTAACAGAATAAAAAAATTGCCTTAAACCGTGCTTAGAGTCCTCTTTATGTGTGATCTAGAAAAATCCCTCATACTCTTGTTTATAAGCGTAAATGTATGCTTTTCTGCGCAAAATAATCTACCTATCTGTTCACCTACGTAGATATGAAGATGGTATTCGAAAAAAACAAAAAAGTCTTCAGTGAAAAGTCTTTCAGTTACTATCGCATGCTTCCCAAGAAAAAGAAAGATTTTTTTTTACTTACGGAGTATCGTAAGCAAAACGTATCGTTTCTTGGTTATAGCACAGATTACTATAATAGTTACTGCTATAGGAACTAAAGACATTACTCAGGAACCAATACGTTATCAAGTTCTGCATATTATATACTACTACAATATACCCATTGTATACCAATTATAAAACAATGTTTAAGGTTCTTCTAACCTACAGACATACATGTGTTGCTGGGGAGTTTGTTGCGCCACTTCTTCTTCCCAGTAAAAACACATTAAGTGGTGATGGGTGGGTATTTAGTTTTATCTTTGGTATAGTTTTGACGTTCAAAAAGTGCAGTTTTGTAGCTAAGTTTGAAAAAACTACCTACATAATACTTTATCGCAATGTGTGAAATACTTAGTTAGGCAGGTACTTACAGGAAAAAAACAGACACATTTATAAAATTATTTTAGCTTTTCAGTGATAAGAATAGTTGTTACTATCCGCATAACTGGAAAGTTCTCATCAATACGAATAATACAAGCCCAAACATGAGGTAGTTTACATATTCGGTTGTCGAGTTCCCTCGACCTTCACTGGTCTCCATCATCAATCAGGTCGGCTATCAGGCAAACACCTGAGAGTCAAGTTTTCACCCTATGTATTCCTACAACTTTCGAAAGTTGCCCTCGATTTTTTAGGGTTTCCATCATACTTAATTCCTCGGAAGTATACCTACGCTATCAAACAATAAAAAAGAATCATCAAAATCCATTAATAAATGGCTGAGTAATCGCGTAACAAAAATACAAAAAAAAAATACGGTCGAATTGAGAACCTCCGCTTTTTGAGAAGTCGGTTAAAAATTTCAACAGGTTTTTAGCGTAGCCTTATCTTATCATCTTGTAAGTAATTTTTAACTAAACAGAATTTTGGAGATAACTTAGCTAAACAAAAAAATCATATAAAAAATCTTCAAGAACCAGGTAAGGAAGAAAATAACGGTAACTAATAAGTTTGGTGAACATTATGATAACTTATATTTTACGTTGTTTTTAAATACATATTAATATTAAACTACCTATAAATGTTTGGAATCGACTTTGTCAAAATTTCAGATAGAATAAAAACCCCTTATATTCATATTTACATAAGCACTAAAGTAGGTAATTGAAATAAATTATATAATAATACTCGGCCAGTGTTTCATTACCGAGTTCATATGATACCATGGTCAAATTACAGTACCTAATCGTCACCGGTGTCAATGAACAGTTAAGTAACAGTAATTCTTAACAAGAACTAATTATTTTTATAGCCCGTATCAAATTCTTTGTCTCCCATTTAATAAGACAAACGAACATCGTCGAAACGTACCTAAACAAGCAAGAACATCAAAATGCAAATGAATCCAACTTTGCTAATTAGGAAATTCAGTCGTTTTCGAGATACTAGAACACATTAACATAAACATACGGGTCCTTCTATAGAAACTAGACTTTTTGCAACGACTTTGGTAAAAGAAGACGAAATCGCAAATCTAGCACGTTAGGAAACCGAAAATAAACAAGTCCTTGAAACAGTGACATACATACAACATTTTAACACACAATATTTTATCTCAGCTACAATAAAACGTAGCTACATTAGTAGGTATGAACAAAACGCATCCATTCACCGGTTGGAGCACGAAGCTGCTACTGCGACCCATTGCTACGCAAATTTGATCCTTATTATGAATGCTACACACCTGTTGTTGCGTCGCCACCCACGTCTTCACACTCCGGCCAGATGAAAACGACGGTCCAACACCAATTTCACTGTCCGTAGCGCGTCCATCTTAAATCGGTCGGATAGCACGCACATGCGCAGTGCGGAGACAAGCCATTACGGGTCTGTGTTTGCGAGGATCACATCACATATGGCAGGGAACGCAGATATTCGAATGGTTCTGCAATGTCCGCGTGAATGTATATTGTTGTTATCTTCTTGTGTTAATGCTGTGAGATTGACGGTCGGTTCGGTAGTGGTGGTGCTCTGTGGTGGGGAGTGTTCTGGTGTCGGTTCGGGAGCGCGGGGCGACGAGCGGGCTTAGCGCACGCTCCGCGAGCCGCGACTGACACGGGCAAGGTCATCGGAATATGGACGTTACGGGGTGACTCACCTTTTACGAAAAATATTCTTTTGTACACTTACGAAACAGACAGTTCGATTTTTCTATAAAGCAGTCCGACACGCGTGACGGAGACCGGGGAACTGAGCGTGTAAACATATGTTACTGTGTAATGTAACCCACACCGCACGGCTGCTTACAATTACAAGTTTTTGCTTGATACAAGTTGCTCATAAGTATTAAGAACTACTGACCTGTTTTCGCAAAAACGCGGTTCTCCCCTCCGCATAGCACCATGAAGATCTATCTACATATAACTATGACCCCCAATGTCAAACAAAGGGTGGTTCTTATGCGACAGTAAATTATAATGGGTGTTTATGAACTGGTGTAAATTAGGAATAATTAAAATTGTTAACTATATAAACAAAACTATATTAATATTAAATATAAAAATGTTGTATGGTTGAACACGCTAATCTCAGTGTTAGATTTAAGTACATTGATAAATAGATCAAGAAAGGAGTATACTGTCTGGGTGCGCGAAGAAGTTTCCTCGGATTGTAGGCGAAACCTAAAAATATAGCTATTCTATATACAACTAGCAGACCCGGCGAACTCCGTTTCGCCACCAGATTCGTTTTATGTAACATTTCGTTTGGTGATTAAAAGATAAAGAAAAAAAAATTTTTATTATATATTTGAAAAGGAAAATATTTATTTCATTTCACAACAGTAATAAATACATTTCGATTACCTACTAAAATGAAGTGTTATTTAGTTGAACTTCCCTAAGTAAATGAAAGTTACTCTTTGATATCGCTACAAATCCAAAGTAAATACTGAATCGAAGCGTTATACGTGTCCGCAAATTATCCGTTTCATTGTAGTGCTCTTTGGTAAACTACATTTTTTGTTTTTTGGTCTGACGTTAACACAAACAAAGCGGATGGTTTCCCAACTCGTGAACACGCAACGTATAACTGCCCATGTGAAAAACAATGATTTTCTAAATTTATCCCGCAAACACTAAGCGATTGGCCTTGCGACTTATTAATTGTCATTGCGAACGCAAGGCGAACTGGGAATTGCAATCGTTTGAAGTCAAACGGAAGATCAGTTGGAATCATTGGTATTCGAGGAATACATACATTTTCACCTGCGTACTTTCCGTTAATAATGGTTGCCTCGATCAAATTCGGCATAAGTCTCTTTACCGAAAGTCGAGTACCGTTGCAAAGTCGCGGTGGATTCAAATTACGCAGTATCATAATAACTGTACCAACTTTGAGTTGCAAGTTGTGTGGTGGAAATCCTGGTATCTCCAGAGAGTTCAAAAACTCCGTTGGATAATTTACTACATCATCGGGATTTGTTATTGAATCAACGGATTTGTATGTCACCAAATCGCCAGCAATTTTTGATTGAATGGTAAAATTCAGTGCGTGGACATCATTATTCTTTGCGGCAAGAATTGCTCGTTGACTTAACCAAGCATAATTCTTATAATTCTCACTAATGTTTGGGAAAACATTTTCAATAAGAACTAATTGAGTGTCTACAAATCGGCAAAAATCGTTGGTAAGAGTAATTAATCCAGATGTCGCATCAACTTGGACTTTTCCATTTCCAACATCTAACAATTGTTTGGAAAATTGTGCAGCACTTTGATCGTTTTGAAGTTGAACTCTCATATTAGTGGTTAGCGATAATGTTTTTACGTTATTCCATAAAGGTGATGCCTTCAGGCAAGCATTCAATTCATCTGCAGGCGTTCCACGGGGAACTACTGGCAACGTCTGCCTGAAATCGCCTGCCAACAATATCATCAAGCCGCCAAAGATGTTGTTATTTCGCCGAAGATCCTTCAGTGTGAAGCCTTCGCTTAAGTTCCTTGAATACACTTGTTGCTGGCTTGCATGTCTTGTGCGGCGGCCGATGCTCGCACGTCGTTGTCTAGGCATTTTGGACAATGGACAGAGTGTTGAATTTAACCTCAAATGCACGATCCACATAATTTACACTGAGCTTGAATGAAATTAACTGAGCAGAGACAATGAGTAGCTGTCAAACACTCGGCGCCATCTACTTGAAGTGTTGGATATTGGTTTGTAGTACATGCTATGTATCAGAGATGGCGCTGTATGTGAAAAACGATTTACCCACTTTTCTGTTGAATTATTCCTGATTATTCCTGAATTTTCTTTACTATAAACCTCACGGAGCCCGAGACCTTTCCAACGAATGCAAAACCGTGGAAATCGGTTCGTGCGTTCTGGAGTTATAGCGTCAGGGAGGAAAACCGGACTTATTTTTATATAGTAGATTTCTGAAATGTAGAGTAGTATATGAATAGTAGTAAAAAAATATTATTTAATTTAGTGTTTTTAGTGTAATGTAGAACCCGACCGAGGCAGGTCATGTTTTTTGGGTGTATTTATATAAGGAGATCAGCCAGCTGCGCAGGACATATTATACCTAGTGCACGAGCATTTGCGCAGACACAAGTGCACTCCCTATTCCTTCACTCTCATAGCCGATGGGACGGCAATCCGACACGACCGGAAAGAGATCAGGCCTAGGACCGACATTTACGTGCTCTCCGATGCACGGGTGAATGAATCACCATCCTTCAGACTAAGGGCTGCTTTGTGAAAGTTTTAGAAAACAACAAAGCGATTTCGGCCCGACCCGGGAATCGAACCCGAGACCTCGGGCACAGCAACCGCGGTTGCGACCACTAGACCAACGAGGCAGTCAAGGACTAGAAACATTTGTCAAGTTTTTTGTTTTCTCGGTTGTTCTAAGGACCACTTTGTTTAGGGTTTCTCACACGTGTGTATTCCTTTATCTCAATAAACTAAAAGATTTATAGTTTGTCATGAGTTTTTAACCTCTCAAGTGTTCTGCACATTTGTTACTCGTATTCAACACTTTTTTTATCTTGTTCATAACATGTTCACAACTGTTATTTCTGCTTTTGTTTCTTTGTTTGGATACCAAAAGGGTCCGAAACCACTCAAAAATCTTTCACTGTTGGAAAACTACGATAGTCGAGTACGAGGATTAATTTATACGTATAGTCCTTGCCCATAAGGACTATCCTTGCGTATAAATTAATCCTCGACTAAAAAATATTTTAAAGAGGTACGGAAAGAAGTTTCCAGCAAAATCTGCTTAATATATCGGGTGTGTCGTACCTAATCACATTGAATTAAATGCGTTAATATACTGGTTAATATATGTCGACTAGAACAAAGAAAAAAATAAAATACGCAAAAATAAAAATTATTTTTTCAAACAAAGTAAATAGGATAAAAATGTGCGAAAATTAGAACACCATATAAGAGGGTCATTGAAATAAATTGAAATTCTCCTTTGAAAACTGACAGCTGTCAACTGATCAAAACATTCTTATAACTTTATCTCTGCTTTACACATGATGTTGTAAATTTTGAAAACGAAAAATGACTCCTGTGGCCAAATCACTGAATGAATTAGGTTATTTTTTTTACAATTCGCCATAGTTAGATAGTAAATAATGTGATAAGGTACGACACACCCGATATATTATATTTATAAACTTACCAACAACACTGGATCTAACACACAGCTGCATCTAATATTAATAAATTAAAATAAACTCACAATAAAAAAAACATTCAACATACCAAAACGTGAGTTAAAGTTTACATAGGTACACAAGCTAAAAAGTAATTAGGTTAATATGATAGTGACGACCGCACCAAATTATAGTTTCATTATCAATATAGGTACGTATACAAATATCGATAATTTATAATTCTACTGATAATATAAATTTGAAAGTTTGTGAGAAAGTATGGATGTATGTTTTTTTGTTATTCTTTCCCCCAAAAACGGCTGGACCGATTTGGTTGAAATTTAGTATGGGAATAAGTAATACCCTCTGGATTAACACATAGGTTGCTTTTTATCGCCACACCACGTGGGCGGCTGCTAACTAATTTATAATTAACTTATTAATATTATAATGTTTATAATTACTGCAATAATAATTTGGAATAAGATATACATATGTACGATTTTTTTTATATGTACCTGTGCCCAAACAAGGTCCACAATTGTCCTTCGCTAAAAACCTCCTTAAACACGTTATCAAAAAAATTGTGGAACACAAATAAATGGTATGAATATAAATATCATATCACCTATGTTAAAAGAAATAAAATAAACATCATACCTAATTTTCAAAGTAAATCTCTTCGTAAATCACACATAGGTATAAACGTATTAGTCAGTCTAAAGTCAAAACCTGCTATAACTATGCAGTAAAAAAACCACAGAACAAAAACTGCACTATCAAATGAGGAAAACCCGATAAAAACTGAAGTCATTAACATAAAATCGTAATCGGAATTAATTCCATACCTAGTTCATTCGAAAACATCGACCACTTAAAACAAGGTAATTTCAAAATATATTCTTAATTTTAAAACAAAAGTTACCTTTTTGAGGACACTAAACTGATAACCAGTCTTATCTTAAGACATCTTAGACTGTGTTTCGGATGGCACGTCAAACTGTAGGTCCCGGCTGTCATTGAACATCCATGGCAGTCGTTACGGGTGGGGTTGCCAGGTGTTAGGATAAAGCAGGACATACGTAGGATTTTTGATTGCTTGTCCGGCCAAAATAAGCGGCATCCGGCCTGTTAGGATTTAGGTAGGATTTTTCAATTTCGAAATTCGCGCGCGGATCGAGATCGAATCACGCCGAACGAGTATCGGCGCGACGCGGGGCGCGGCGACCGCGCTCGGCTAGCCGAGTTGACCCGAGAACAGCCGACCGCTGGACTGATTTAGGTATAATAAAGAAATATTAGCTTGATTTTGCTTTTGTTTTATTAAAATGCAATCAGAAAATCCCGGATTTCCATTTTTTTTAAGTAACATCAAAATTTTTCAAAAATGTGAGGCGTCCGGATTTTTCGACCGAATGTTAGGACAAAAAAAAAATTAGTTTTACACTTTTTATAAAAAAATGGACAAAAAAAACAAGATGCCCGGATTTTTTACCCAAATGTCAGGACAAACTCACAGGTCTGTCCGGCTTTTGCGTCTGAGGACCTGGCAACCCTAGTTACGGGTAGTCAGACGCCAGTAAGTCTGACACCAGTCTAACCAAGGGGTATTGGGTTGCCCGGGTAACACTGGGTTGAGGAGGTCTGATAGGCAGTCGCTCCTTGTAAAACAGTGGTACTCAGCTGCATCCGGTTAGACTGGAAGCAGACGCCAACATAGATAGGCAATAGGCTAGGCGAATAGATGACGATGAGGACACCTAACCAACTGATATTATGTATCTCTCATGAATAACAACCCGATACCCCTTGGTTAGACTGGTGTCAGACTTACTGGCTTCTGACTGCCCGTAACGACTGCCAACGATGTTCTATGACAGCCGGGACCTACAGTTTCACGTGCCATCGGAAACACAGTCATTGGTGTCTAAGATAGGTACCTATACTTAGAAAAACAAGAGTAAAAATCATTAAATACATTTTTTTTTTGTTTATGAGATCAAAGTGCGAAAATATTATTGAAAATTAAGTCGTTAACAAGTTATTTTGCTTATACGACTAAGCACTTATACGACACAGCAAGCAAGCTATACCAAAACGCAATAAACCTTAATTTGCTTGTTAACTACTGAAATGTCATTTTTTCTATGTCTATTGGCACAACGTAAACGGATTCTACAAAATTCCTTGCAATAAACATTGTCTGATTAATCTCTTCTTAAAAAAATGTTTTAGATACTTACCTCACTTGAATTCCTAGTATACTATGCCTTTACAAATGCCTACTACACGTGCCCTGATGCTATCTAATAGAATCGGTCACGAAAATCCTTCCATGGAACTGCCATCATTCAATATTCATACATTTTTCGTTATCGCGTGAGTATCTGATGTCAAGTATTTAGGGTAGTTAATCACTAGACCGCGGTGGCCGATAAAATTCGCTCGCCTTTCATAAGGATTCATAAGGATGATTTTTCTGTAGACTTTGGGTAGGTACGATTGCTGGTGATATCTAATAAGTGGATCTAGGTAATTAAAAAAATATATATGTATGTATCTTTCTGGTCGTTCCCTCAATGCTGAGGATCGTGACTGTATGTCAATCTTCTCCACTCGGTCCGCTTCTGCGCCATATGTACCGCTCCCTGTATCTGGCCTCCAGTCACCTCTTTGAGGTGGTCCACCCATCTAGCTGGTGCTCTTCCTCTAGCGCGCTTCCCCTCACAACAATATGTATGTATACTCGATAATAAACTGGTTTGTTCATTTTCAACGTATGAAAATGGAAGTTCTTTTCCTCATAAAACCCTCCATTCCTGTTGCGTCAGGGTGAAACTTACAGGGATTGTTTTCTTTCAGGGATCTTAGTAAAAGCATGTGACCAATCTACTTACTCCACTTCTGTCCCTTTCAAAAGTTATGGGATAAATAAAAATGCCTATTTTGAGGATTTTTATCCTTCTTATTAAGGTACTTAGTGACAATTATTTATTTTTAATAGGTACGCTTATTTATGCATATAATCAAGTACATATAGTATAATAATTGTTCACGTGGCCTAAAACACCCCCACTCTACGGGAAATAGGTATAGGAATACCTCCATTACAGACTTTGTGGCTGTTTCGTTACCATGCTTTGATTTCAAGTTATTTTTTTTTAACTAAAATTATCTGCAAATATCAGTACTGATTGAATAACTGAGAGAGACAAGTTTTCCGTGTCACTGATTGGTACCACCTATGCTCTATGGAATTATTTTTTTCTTTCTTTCTTTTCTTTATACACACGTAATCGACATTTCTCGTGACGTAAGCGTGATGGAATAACGTCAAAGACTATTTGTCTGTGAGCAAATGAATTGCTGTTTTTACGGGTCCCGCCATAGGTCTAGGCGGCGCGGCGCCGAACCAACGGCCACTAGAAAGGCCATTGTGCTATTATTATATTCTGAATAATGTGCGTTACTCTCTACTAAGATTACACAAAGAATACTTAGTTCTTAGGTACCTTTACTGAGTACAGTACATTGCAAAATTATATGTCGGTAGTGACAGGCCAGTCTGACGTACACCTTTTTTATGACCCCTCCCGCTGTGGGTGTAGGGCTGCCATCTCGAATTTCGCCAAACCCGGACAAACATTTAAAAAAAACCGGACATTTGGCGTAAATCGCATTTTTTCCCCGAACGAGTACGATTTTTTTTTAACAAAATAATACCTAATTTGTAATCTATTTACTATTAACATATACTTCAATTCAATGAGGTACTTCCTTACATGAAAATTGTCCGGGTTTTCCCCGGACACTTCTTGAAACCCCGCCCGGACAGCCCCCGGACGGCCTCCAAACGAGGACAAATCCGGGGAATCCCGGACGGATGGCAGCCCTATGTGGGTGCAGCGTGAGTGAGTGTCACACTCTTACTGACTAACCCATCATGTTCCTTCTTGAGCCCTTTATGTACCAGGACCGCGGCAACTTTTTCGAACAATCCCACAGCAACCCGACCTGATATTAATTTTGTCATAGGTCTTTCAATTTCCTAAAAACTACTGAATACGATTTCTCCATTACTACTAATTGTATCAAATTTCTACCAAACCTTACTGTAATTAAATAGAGTTTTCCTGTAATTGTGAAGCTCATCACATTTTTCATAGTAAATTAGGTTTTCAGGGTGGCGCCGTGTGGCCTAGTGGACAGCCGGCTTTATTTATGTATGACATTATTGTTTTTACAGCATTTGATCAAATTGCCTGCGATCGATCGAACACAAGGCCAGGTCAACTGTGATTTTGATGGGTAATCAGTAACATAAAACATCGAGCCTCCAAATAAAATGGCATATATAGATTTTGTGTGTGTAAAATTAACTTAATATGTATTTTATTAATTAGCAAAGTTTATTTAATTTACGCCATTACAAAACAGTGTAGCTACTAGTACCTATTATAAAAGCGAAATTTTGGCTGTCGCGCTTACACAGTGAAGCTAGGAAGCATATTCAAAAAAAATTTGGTTACGGGAAGCGGTCCTCCCAGGACACGAATGAAACCCCTAGGCACAGCTAGTATAATACCTATGTAAGTCAATAGTTACTTGCCTTTTATAAAAAACTCAGCAAAATGTTGCATTGTAGTTTTGTCTGTTAAATTTTCTGTCTGTTAAACTAGGCGCTGCAAATAGACAATATTTTAATAACATGTTATACATTTTTACATGTTAAAATGTTATACATAGCTGATAAAAAAAGGTGAAGGAAAACATCTTGAGGAAACCTGGACTATACAGTCTGAAATCACCAACCCGCATTGAGCAAGCGTGGTGTTTAATGCTCAATCCTTCTCCGTGTGAGAGGAGGCCTGTGCCCAGCAGTGGGACGATAAAAAGACTGTAACAGTTAACACTATACATGTTTGTAAACAGAACTACTAAACTAAGTCTCGAGTGGATGGTGATTTTAAGTCATTCGGCGATTCAATCGTTACAATATAGGTAATCGGAATTAGTCGAAGTAGGTACTAATAATATACAAGAATCACTTTGAAACCAGCCGGTGTTCAATACAGACAAACTACTGTTATTCAGAGTTCGGCAACATTGTTTTAAACAACATTTTATACAGCAACCACCGGTCGACGTTATTACTTTAAATATTTCGCTAGGGATGTCCCGAGTTTGAACATTTTCATGTTCTTTCGATAGTCAGGAGACTTTATTAGGTTAAACAAAAAAGTTCAAATTCAACTTCATTAGAAGCTAATCCAAACTAATATTATAAATGCGAAAGTAACTCTGTCTGCCTGTCGTTGTCTCTCTGTCTTTTCTTCGCTTTAACTACTCAACCGATTTGTGTGAAATTTCGTACAGACATAGTTTGAAACTTGACAAAGGACATAGGAGTTTTATTACAAAAATAAAAAAATAAAATAAAATATATTAGCGCTTTAAAAAAATATTACGGACATGTAGCGCCATCTATTGGTCAAACCAAAAATCTGTCGGATATCACTATTCCACGCGAACGAAGTCGCAGGCAAAAGCTAGTATTATATGTATATAAATGCGAATGTTGGTTTCTTTGTCTGTTCTCTTTACTTTCCTGTTACAGGTACAGATGGATAGACTGTGTTATGGAGGAAGGTTATTAAGAGAAGTTTTTCATTTACGCGTATTGACTACAATCCCTAATGTTTAAAAGTTTTCACAACTATTAAGAACAACAAACTAATACCCTAGGCTTTTCCCAACTATGTTGAGGTCGGCTTCCAGTCTAACCGGATGCAGCAACCAGTGAACACAAGGAGCGACTCTATCTCTCTATCTTATCTCTTCAACCCAATAACGACGACTTTAGCCTAAAACAGAAAATATATCGATAAAAAATGAAATACAAAAAACACTGTCCCATCCCTAAAGGACGGAAGTTCCGTTGAATTTCCCTCCAGCTGTCTGAAAACACGGCCATTGTGTCAGACAATAAAATAAAAGAAATAATAATAAAAAATAATGCCTCCTTTGTCAACTCACAAGAGTGGAAAGTAGAAAAATTAAATTCGATTGTGAATCACAATGGTTTTGCGAAAATTGTCTCTTACAAAACCAAAACAGCTTTTTCTTTTGAAATAGGTAGGTAACGGTAGGTTTTCTTTCGTTTCTGAATTTCAGTGGATTTATGTTCTGTTACAACCTTTTTATCGTCCCAATGCTGGACCGCGGCCTCCTCTTACACGGAGAAGGATTGAGCATTAATCACCACGCTTGCTCAATGCGGGTTGGTGATTTCAGACTATATAGTCCAGGTTTCCTCAAGATGTTTTTCTTCACCTTTTTATCGGCCATTGGTGTCCAAGATATAGTACTTAGAAAGAAAAGTACATACAAAATAAGAAAAGTTGCATTGGTACTTGCCTGACCTGGAATCGAACCCTAGGCCATGTTTTATGTTCTATGGGTTTTTAAATAAATAGGTATTAGTAAGTACGCTCCTCGTCATCATCATCTCCCGAGCCTGTTCTGCTTCCAGTTTTAACCGGGTGCAGTTGGGTTCCAGTATTTCACAAGGCGCTACTGCCTATCTGCCCTTGAATTAATAAGTACACTATTTTAATAAAATATAACCGACTTATTCAATTATCATGTTATAATCTGAAAAGTGTTTTATTCACCGCTTCTTCTTCCCAGCCATAACGATAGGAAGTGGTGAAAGGGGGGCGTTTTTGACATTCCATAATCAATATTTGGACCAAAGTACAGTTCTAAACCAATCGCATTGTCCATACAGATAAAAATAAGCCGAAGCTTTTTACGTTTATTGAAAATGAACCGTATCGCTGACAAAATAGAGCATATTACCAAGAAGAAGGCATACTCATATCATACTCACCTCTATTTCATATCCAGGGCAACACACTCAGCAACAATAAAAACTCTATAAAAACTAGTAATATCGAGCCCATAAAAAGGCTTTACGTCAATCAATAGGGCACGTTAATATCGGCCACGGAAGTGACGAATGCCGACAGTTACGCCCGCCGGATGTGGCCGCCATTGCGTGTCCCCTTCCGGCGCGCCTGTCACTACACCGGAACTGACGAAATGCATATATGGATGGCATTTTGGCAGTTCTGAAAAATTGCTGCTGTTGATTAAGTACCAATATTTGTGGACTGCTAAATTGTTGGCACTTATATTCGGTATTTGAATAACTACTACAGTCGACTCGCGTTAATTCAAACCTGCGATAAATTCGATCCTCTCTAATTCAAAGTTATCACGAGTTCCCTACAAAATCTCTTAATATTTCGAACTAAATCAATACATTTTTATGCTCTTGGTAATTCAAACGACAAAATCATTGCTATGTAACAAAACGACGCGTTAATTCGTATTCCTAGTCGTCCAACACTCGACAATTCAAAGTTGCAGAGAGAAAGATTGTAAGTCACAATCAGAGTCAGAGAGCAGTCTGAGTAGCAGCAATCTGTTTTGAAGCAAACCAGTATGACGGAGTTGTTTCGAAAGATTAATTAATTCACATTATGAATACATGTATGTACCTCGTTGGTCTAGTGGTCGCAAGCGCGGCTGCTGTTCTCGAGGTCTCGGGTTCGATTCCCGGGTCGGGCCGAAAACGCTTTGTGGGTTTTCGTGAACTTTCACAAAGCAGCCCGTAGTCTGGAAAGTTGGTGATTGATTCACCCGTGCATCGGAGAGCACGTAAATGTCGGTCCTGCGCCTGATCTCTTTCCGGTCGTGTCGGATTGCCGTCCCATCGGGTTATGAGAGTGAAGGAATAGGGAGTGCACCTGTGTCTGCGCAAATGCTCGTGCACTATAATATGTCCTGCGCAGCTGGCTGATCTCCTTAAATGAGAACAGCCGCCGTGGCCGAAATCGGTCGTGGACGCCATTACATGTACCTACACTTTATCTTTAAACTTGACGTTGTTATAGAATAGCAGTTAATAAAATATAATAATTGATCAACACTTAATAATTCGAAATTTTATTTATTTTCTCTCACAAATTTCGAACCATTTAATATTTCAAAAACTTGATAATTCGTAATATTATGAGAGTACCCCGAATTTCGAATTAACGAGAGTCGACTGTATTTACTACTTAGTAAGTAATCCCTAAGTCGTGGTGGCCTAGTGGGTAAAGCACCAACCTCTCGTGCATGAGTGTGTGGGTTCGATTTCAGGTCAGGCAAGTACCATGCAACTTTTCTAATTTTGTATGTACTTTCTATGTAAGTAAGTATATCGACACCAATGGCCGATAAAAAGGTGAAGGAAAACGTCTCGAGAAAATCTGGAAATCACCAACCCGCATTGAGCAAGCGTGGTGATTAACGCTCAATCCTTCTCCGTGTGAGAGGAAGTCTGTGCCCAGCACAGGGTGTAACAGAAGTAGATAACCCCTTAAAGTAATTGTAACTTCAATATACGAAAAATGTTCGTTGCTACATTATCTGAGCAGTTTGTTCTCGACTGTACTGAATCTCTCAAAGGGTACCAAGACAAAGTTTCAACACAAAATATTCTAAAAATGGCTGGCTAGCAAAGCCTAGCTTAAGCAGTCAAAGCTTCAATGGATACATCATATCGTGTGGCCCACAAAGCCTTCCCCAGTCAGCCCGATTCCGGATTATCCCCGAAAAGATTTATTGTGTTGTCCCCGCACAGTCAGCGATCTCGGCCACTTTTGTGAAGATTATGGTCACCCTATCGTTGCAGGAATAACTGTAATCCTTCGATTGGAATGAGTATCTTTACGTCATCAGAATCATTGTTATTGCTGTTTTTGACGAACTCAACTAAGTACTACTAAATAGTGTGCGGTGTGCGCGCAGTTTAGTCTGCAACATCCTCTCCCAACGAATGTTTTTGTCATAATCATGATTCATTCAAAAGATATCAATTAATAATAACAAAATCGGTTCAGCCAATCGCGGACAATAACAATATATAGGTCATACGAACAATGTCATTCGTCTACCACCACGATTTCCGAGAGGGATCTGATATTAATATTAAACGCATTTTAGTTAAATAAGTAAACGTTACAAAGTAGTAGTATATTCTCGTTTAAGTCTGATTAGTAACAGAGAGGAAAACATATTATCGTCAACTAACTTTCCATGCATAATAAATAATTCTCTATGATTATTTTTTTGACCCCAGGGTAAGTTATTAATTAACTTGTGTTATGGGTGTTAACACAACTGATAAACTACATTATACATATTTGTAAAAAGTCGTGGTGGCCTAGTGGGTAAAGGACTAACCTCTCAAGTATGAGGGCGCGGGTTCGATCCCAGGGCAGGCAAGTACCAATGCAACTTTTCTAAGTTTGTATGTACTTACTTTCTAAGCATATCTTAGACTCCATTGACTGTGTTTCGGATGGCACGTTAAACTGTAGGTCCCGGCTGTCATTGAACATCCTTGGCAGTCGTTACGGGTAGTCAGAAGCCAGTAAGTCTGACACCAGTCTAACCAAGGGGTATCGGGTTGCCCGGGTAACTGGGTTGAGGAGGTCAGATAGGCAGTCGCTTCTTGTAAAGCACTGGTATTCAGCTGAATCCGGTTAGACTGGAAGCCGACCCCAACATGATCGGGAAAAAGGCTCGGAGGATGATGATACATATTTGTAAATACATATTATAACACCCAGACCACGGCCAACAAGTATACTCATCAATCATCACACAAATGTCGACTGAACCGGGAACTGGACCCGGGACCTTAGGTGCGTCAGTCCGTCTGCCAGAATGCAAAATAAATAAATACCTATAATCTTTTTAAATATATAAATTACACAAATATATTAACATATTTACAATAAATATAGAAAACTGTCCTAGTAAAAAAAAAACTAAAACTAAAAAGCGTTAAAAAATTCATCATCCCGATTCATCGACCCGAGGGTTTCAACCCCAAACGGTACGAAAATATAGTTGCCGACAAGGCCACTATATTTCCGCCAGAATTTCCATTGCCTAGATGGCATACCTATTGATGGAAATGTACAGTGAGTATATTGATATTATTTATAGGAAATACATAGGTATTAATTCAGTACTTGTGGTGCATTGTCATCCTGGTCCGATATGACTTGTTTAACTACCATGGCCTGCGGTGATGCTTGCTTATTTTTTTTTCACATTTTTTTTCTGGTTTGTATTTTTTATACGAATGGACATCTCTAAAAATTTCTCTTAACCATAAAATTTAAATTCGATTAGCTCTTGGCCTGATTTTAAAATTATCTAAGGGAATTCAAAAAAAATGTGTCAAACTTAACATAAAAATCCATTCTACATTTTTGAATCGGTTCCGTTATTGTATTTTTGTAGATTAAATAAACAAACAAACTCACACTTGCCATGGGATGTTAGTTATTAAATATCGATCTTTTTCAGGCAATGACCACATCATTTTCAAGTACCTACACATATGAATGTAAATAGTTAGACTGAATAATGTGTTCTCACTTGTTAACACTGCTGTCGTGCATATTCCATACTCAATCTAACGTAACAAGTATAATAACAAAAAATATTATTTAAAAATCCGCATTATAATAAGCATTACCTTTGTAAATAAATAAATAAAATAAAATAAATTATATCTGAAAAATGGATCAACCTCATCGGGGGTAAGTATACATTAACGATTGATTATTTTATTTTTACTGCTGGATGTTATATAATTTTTTTATATTTTTGTAATTTTTCGGTATATGTTTTTTTAATTACCAGCGTTGCGGGACAACCCCTGCCCATACTCGGAGAAAATATAACCTATATTACTCGTAAATAGTCTAGCATCCCAAATTCCCAATAGATGGTGAAAGAATTAACAAATCGGTTTAGTAGTTTCCTTTAAGGAACAAACAACAAATGTTTAAATTATTTATATATGTATGTATGTTGCAGTATCGGCAAAAAAGCCAAACTAGAAGCTGACATTTATTTTAGTGATGACGAAGAAGAGATTTGTTTTAAAAAGTAAGACACTTTTTTTTTACTTATACATAATATTGATAATATATAAAGTAATCCTAATGCGCCGTCGGCTTCCAGTGTAACCGCATACAGCTTATTAACGCCTATTTTGCCCATAATTTTAGTCATCAGCTCCCAAACCTTTTCCCAACTACGTTGGGGGTCGGTTTCCAGTCTAACCGGATACAGCTGATTACCAGTGTTTTACCAGGAACGACTGCCTATCTGACCTCCTCAACCCAGTTACCCGGGCAAGCTTGGTTAGGCTGGTATCAGACTTACTGGCTTATGTATATGTACATGCGCAAGTGACAAAAGCCCGCGTGTGGGTATATTGCTTTGGTACATACGCAAGTCGCTGGACCCGCACGTTTTGAAAATGCGTGTAACCTGCGCATGTGCCTCAACATGCGCAAGCTACTTGCACTCTGCGTTACCTACTTCTTTTATATATTTTTTATAACCTATTAAAAAAGTGGTGTATAAATAAAGACTAAGAGTACCCATACATTGCAGACTAAACATTGACTTAACACAGTTGACCAGATGGATGGCATTTTTTTTTGACAAACTCATGATTTTAGTCAGTGTTCAGTCGGTCTGACACAGCTAAATACCAGATCTTTGTAATGTGCGCACCACCATCTTCATACTGATTTATGAGCCCAAACTAACTATCGGTGAACTAAAAGTTTGCAGTGTGCTCTCTTAGTGGGACATATAAGTACAATAGGTACGAAAATACAAAAACAGCAATCAGCCGAAAACGTAACACGATGTTCGGAACAGTATATTCACAAGTTCGTACATTTCCCCAACATGTCGCCGTCGACCGACCCTGTTATTGCAAGACTTTTCAATAATTTATACCATAACATACGGGCGGACCCTACGTACTATATATATAGGTACATCGACATGTTCTCGATATGTCTTTTACGAGCGAACGTGTGTTAACAAGATCTTGGGACGTTATAAAAATTGATTTAGTATCTTGATATTCAGCTTTCGACTGACTCGTTGGTCTAGTGGTCGCAACGTCGAGCCGAAATCACATTGTGGGTTTTGTTAAGCTTCACAGAGCAACCCAGACTCTTGAAGGTGCAGATTGATACACCCGTGCATCGGAGAACACGTTACTGTATGTCTTGCGCTTGATGAACTCTCTCCGGTCGTTGCTGATTTTAATTTGACAAGGACGTTAAACACTTTCCTCCGCTCTACAAAAGTACCTGTAGTAAATACAGCATAGGTAAAGTTAAAGTATCTTTTAGAGAAAACGAATATCTAACATTTAAGTCTACATTCATTGTAACGGCTGAAAAGTGGGAATTTGTTGGGCGTACAGTCGAGCAAATTTCCACTTTTCCAACTCTGTAACGTTTCGCGGGCTTCCGTAGTCGCTTAAGCCGAAACCTCACAAATACAAACCTATTTCGGTCAGTTAAGGAAGACTAGACTCCCGTAAATTGTCATTGCCAGTTTAAAAAAAAGTTAACTCAATTTTTGTCTGGTTTTGTTGCCTTACTACGTATAATTATGTTTTGTTTTGTTTACAAATCAAATCGATCTGCATATGAAAAATATTGCCTTGCAAAAAATTATGTAGGTCAGCGTGGGTCGCGGCAGAGATAACTAGACTACTAACAGTACTAGCGGTCACACCCGCGTCCCGATGCTGCAACTGGTACAGTAAACTGCACATTAGCAGTAACAGTCATGCACCTTAACTCAATAGTAATAAGTACGATTATCCTATAAAACTGTTACCACTGACCTGAAGTTGACTGTACAACGTCACGTAATCGAACCTGTAGCTCTTCAGATAAGTGAGTTCTGCAAACAAACACTAGATGATTCATAAGGAAGGTTTAGGTATGTTTTTTAGTAGTTGCAAGGAAAATAAATAATACCTAGTGTCTATTAATTAACCGCAATCATGTAGGTATGTATGTGATGCATTCACAAAAAAAAAGATGTAATCCATACACGAGCAAAGCTGCAATGGGTATATATGGCAATATTTTAGTAGATACAAGGAAAAATGTGTCAGTTCGCGGTAAAAGGTACCTTATGGGTGTTGGCACTTACGACATTATGTTTTTTTAGTCTAAGCAAGATTGTAGAATTTGTATCTCCAAATGACTTAAGCGCCAAAGTCCATAAGGTACCTTTTTCCGCGAACTGACACAAATAATTTTTTTAGTACATTTTAATTAACCGCATGCATGATGTGAATATGTGCTAATTTGAACCTAAAAATATGATATCCTCCTAGCCGATTATCCAGCACGGCTGCTGTCCCCATGTACGGATATGAGCCAACTGCGCAGTAAATATTACAACACACACGCCTTTGTGCAGACACAGGTGCACTCACTATTACTTCACTCTCATAGAACGACATTTACCTGCTATCCCATGCACAGGTCTGTCAACTTCCAGGCAACTTTGTGGAAGTTTTTAAAACCTAAAAAGCTATTTCGGTCTTCTTCTTTCCGTACCCGGATAAAATATGGCTTATGTTTCAAGGGAATAGTGTAGCTTTCCGTCAGTGAAAAACTTTTCAAAACCGGTTCAGTAGTTTCGGAGCCTTTATGGTACAATAAAGACAAACGAAAAAATAATTTTCGTAGTAGAGTTCGGTTATATCGCGTTTCTAAGAGAATTCTTCAAAAGTCCGGGATAAAAACAATTCTATGTTCTTTCTCAAGGTCAACTCTATCTCTGTATTAAATTTTATTAAAATCAGTTCAGTGGTTTATACGTGAAAGCGTAACAGACAGACAGACAGAGTTACTTTCGCATTTATAATATTAGTAGGGATATAGTAGCAACCCGCCCCGTCTTCGCACTGGTACAGAATGTTATTATGCATGCATAGGGCTGCCATCCGTCCGGGTTTCCCCGGATTTGTCCTCGTTTGGAGGCCGTCCGGGGACCGTCCGGGCGGGGTTTCAAGAAGTGTCCGGGGAAAACCCGGACACTTTTCATGTAAGGAAGCACCTAATTGAATTTAAGTATATGTTAATAGTAAATGGATTACAAATTAGGTATTATTTTGTTTAAAAAAAATCGTACTCGTTCGGGGAAAAAATGCGATTTACGCCAAATGTCCGGGTTTTTTTAATGTTTGTCCGGGTTTGGCGAAATTCGAGATGGCAGCCCTATGCATGCATATACTTAAACTTCAATCACACCTTCTATTAAAAAAACCGCACCAAAATCCGTTTCGTAGTTTTGAAGATTTAAGCGTACAAAGGGATATAAGGACAGAAAAAGTGACTTTGTTTATACTATGTAGTGATGAAGTATGTGTAGATTGCTGGCTAGAAAGACACAAGTTTCTAATCGTAGTCGTAATGTAATGATGCATGCGTGGTGCATGTATATTAGTCATATTCCCTTCCCAGATAGTCCCAGGCTTGAGGACAAACAGACGAACAAAGTAGCTTGGGGCCGAAGTGAATAATGTAGGAACGGGACCCTCACTACAATGGTGTACCTACGTTGACAAGCGGAGCGGTAGCGGTCTATTAGCCTAATTTGAAAATGCGTACGTAAAATTAATCAATTCTTGTTTTTAGGAGCTGGGCTTATAAACGACAACACAAGTGGTTCTCTTATTGTAAAATTTATGGAAACATTCTCAAAAAGTCAAAACAATCAACTGCATTCTATTACTATAGGTAGGAAGTTAACTAAAGGTAGAATCGTAATAGGACTTTTTACACAAATTCACATTGAACAAGTAGAAATAATAATTCAAGTGTTTCAATGAAAGTTGTTTTACTGGGATAGTTTTTTATATGTATTGTAAATATCTATGTAAATAAAAGGCAATTATGAAGACGAACTAAATTAATAAAAGTTATTATTTATTTACTAGCTTTCGCCCGCGGTTTCACGCGCGTCCCGTAGCCGGATGGTGACCTAAAATCTTCTCCAGGGTCTAATTTAACTTCCCTCTAATTTATAGCCAAATCGGTCAAGCGGTTTTCCTGTTATGTCGTGACAACGGAAAACGGGTTTCATTTTTTTATATATATATGTAGATTATACTTTTTGCACACATTTTACAAAATAAGCAAACAATGTACAAAAGCGGACTTAACGCCTTAGGCGTTCTCTACCAGTCAACCTTTAAGTGGACGAGAAAATTCATAATAGCAGGTGCTCAAGCTCTAAATTAATAAGACAAAAAAAAACATTTACTTACATACAATTTATTATTTTAATTTAGTTTTAAATTAAGTACTTATCACTTTTTGATCTTATCTTTAGTGAGTCTTATCTTTAGGCTTATCTTTAGTGAACTACTCAACTGGAGTATACCGAACTAAATACCCCCTCGTTGCACCACCAAGGTCAGTAGGTAGATATTTATAGGCAACTGAAGGCCACACTATAGTGTAGTGCTTATCTTTAGTGAAGTACTCAACTGGAGTATACTCCAGTGACGTCACTGGGACTAAAACCCACCATGTTATCTCAAAAGCCCTTCATGTACCAGGGCCGCGGAGCCCTTCATGTACCCTGGTGGAGGAGTACTCACATACTGACCTTACTCGCACCTCTTATCTCTAAGCCCTCACCTTGTAAATTCAATCAGTTTCACTGGCAAGGTGATCGCGGCATGAGGGGGTGCGTGTGAGTGATGTCACTGGAGTATACTCCAGTGACATCACTATGACTAAAACCCACCATGTGATCTCAAAAGCCCTTCATGTACCAGGGCCGCGGAGCCCTTCATGTACCCTGGTGGAGGAGTACTCACATACTGACCTTACTCGCTCCTCTTATCTCTAAGCCCTCGCCTTGTAAATTCAATCAGTTTCACTGGCAAGGTGATCGCGGCATGAAGGGGTGCGTGCATAAATAAACCTAGAACTTGGTCCGCTTTCATTCGGCGACGGCGAGTTATTGGCCTAACACATACCCTTACAAATGTGCTCCGGTTCACCTCGATGTTATTTTTGTGGCAATCATACCCACATACTTAATTCTCAATAGTATAGTATCAGTTAAATAAGTCTGTAGTATCGAAACATCTAGGCTTACTTAACGTAACTGCCCGCGACTACCGAAGATCAGCAAACGAAAGTCGGAGACCCACAACTTATTTTACTTAGGTTACATTTGTTTTCTCGAGGAAAGAGTCTCGACATTCTTAAAATATTCCACTTGAAGAAGGTCAAAATATCCACAGGCCTATAACGTTGCATGGTAACCTTGACCGATGTAGTCCTAAGTCAGTACCTCCGTAGTCCGTAGTAATATAGATACAATATATTTTGGAGGATTAAGTGTTCAACGATGTTCAGATATTAATCCTTCGCATATGTGAACCCTCACGTTCTGACGCCTTAGAGCTTATTGCACGATTAACTCCCAAACGTCTTGATAATCACCTGCAACATATTATGTTGTTCTGACAAAACAGTTTTAGCAGGAGGTATGTGCTACCCTGTCACTGGATTAAAGAGGCCAGAAAACACGGCTATAATCGACCTCTTACTTTCTCGATACCCTCCAGTTATTGTTGTTTGAGATCTGATACTCCGCATACGATTGCAGCATTAAGGAATTAACTAATTGGTAATTTACCTAAAACAGCAATTAGTAATTTACCTACATACGATAATAAAGGCTCGTTAGATTTCAAAGGTTTGCAGATTTTATACAAACTGAACTCCTGAAGTGTCATACTCACTCGCGCGTGTGACATACGCCTTACACAGCCATATACATAGATGTATTCGGTGTTAGCAACTAGCCATACCTACTTAACTACAAACGATATTTTCGACAAGTGCGAGGTGACCGGTGCCTTTTATGTTCTACCCCGATAAACTGGTGTTATTGCCGTCCCATGACGCCACTGAAACTGAACACTATATTTTATTGGAAAGGTAAAAATGTTATTATATTTGGTACGAAAGTTACGCTGTCGTTTTAAGCAGAGGTTTGTTTTAATCAAATCAATTTGTTGTTATAATACACCATATGTGAAAATTTCAGCTCTCTAACTATCACGGTTCATGAGATAAAGCCTGGTGACAGACGGACGGACTTATAGAGGAGGGAAAACAATAGGGTCCCGTTTTACCCGTTGGGTACGGAACCCTAAAAAGTGATAACCAGTCTTAATCCAGTCTAAGGGATATCGTGCTGCCCAAATAACTTGGGCTGACTGACCAAGGTTATTTACTTTATGGGTCTGACTGGCAGTCACATTATACCTATAAAATACCATCTATCTCAGCCGCGTCAGGTTAGACTGGAAGTCGACCACACGACAGTTAGAAAAGGTTCGGCAGACAAGGGCCTTCCGATGTTCCCTTGCACAATGAGTGGGTACGAAAAGAGCCTTGAAGAAATACCCTGAGGACTAGGGCAGTCGTAACCAGGTGTGGCGTGAGCTGACAGATAAATATTCGATTTGTTCGCGTTGCAATTTACTGCAGTCGGTTGCGAAACACTCCTTGCTTGTAATTTGTTTGGCGAAGCACGTATCACCCTCTAAGGAGCGAACTGGAAATGCTATGGATTTATTTACCGAAGCTTCTTAAAAGATTTTTACCTAAGGGTAGTTTATACAGACTAGCTTTTAGAAATATAATGTTGCTTGACTTTTGCATAACTGTAAATCGTTAGGTTTTGTTATCCTATCAAAAACCAATGAAGTTTTATATAAACCGGCCAAGTGCGAGTCGGACTCGCGTATGAAGGGTTCCGTACCATCCAAACTGATATTCTATATAACTATATATTTATCGAAATCGAGCAAAAATGAGTGTGTTGTATGGGAGTCCCTCAAAATATTTATTTGATTCTAGTTTTCAGTATTTGTTGTTATAGCGGCAATAGAAATACATCATTTGCGATAATTTCAACACTCTAACTATCACGGTTCATGAGATACAGCCTGTTGACAGACGGACGGACTGACGGACGGACAGACAGAGGAGCGAAAACAATAGGGTCCCGTTTTACTCTTTGGGTACGGAACCCTAAAAATAAGGACACACGAAAACATTTCATTCTCACTTTATAAACCATCGCAAACAAAAAATGCTGAAAAATATATATTTAAATCACCAAAAAGAAACTTGAAATACCTATTTACGTTGTAAAAAATATATTATCCTATAAAACCACCGAGCATTAGCTGTGATAAATTCAATCCATCGCATCGGCGCATATCTTCATCCCACCTACTCTACTTCGGTATTTCCACGTGGCCATCATGTAAAGGTCTTTTTAGGGTTCCGTACCCAAAGGGTAAAACGGGGCCCTATTGTTTTCGCTCCTCTGACCGTCCGTCCGTCCATCCGTCCGTCCGTCTGTCACCAAGCTGTATCTCATGAACCGTGATAGTTAGAGAGTTGAAATTTTCACAGATTATGTATTTCTGTAGCCGCTATAACAACAAATACGGAAAACTAGAATAAAATAAATATTCTGGGGGTTTTTTTGCTCATTTTTGCTCTGGTACGGAACATTTCGTGCGCGAGTCCGACTCGCACTTGGCCGGTTTTTTTTTTTATATTTAGGGGTCCGTAACCATACCCAGTCAATAATAACCAGATATTTTATTTGCCAAGTGCCATAACCATTACCATGAACTTCTGGTTTCCTCAGAATAACGTAGTTTAATAAAAATATGTTTTACATATTTCCCAAAAACATTGTTGTTTTGATTAGTTATCTTTTTAATTTAGGTACTCCTTCAATAAATATCGCATACTTATTTTCTATTTATTTATTTTTATAAATGCGAAATTACTTTCTTTTTGTCTACGGTTATTACTTCAAAACGCGGCAAACCCATAACAGTCTATTCCAAAATCTTCTATCGGTTCTGCCGTATTTCAATGAAAGTGTAACTAAAATCACAAGAAGAAAGTCACTTCACATTAGTTAGCTTATAATAAAAATGAGATTATATTGAGGTACGGGACCCTCGGTGCGTCCCGATCGTGTATTACTGGTTTCCATAAGGAGGATGAGCTTACCACGATCTCATTAGCTTGAGCCCGTCTGACTGAAATTATTCAATTTAATGTGTAAAGCCGACGTTTTCTCTCATTATTGCCAAAATAAGGAGATCTATTACATATTTTACACTTTTATAAAAATAATGGTTTTGGAAGCCACAGGATTAGCTGAAGTATTAAGGTTTTTTTTATAACTTTTTTTTATTTAGACTTAGTTGAACACGGATTTAGTGATTATTGAACAGTGTCAGCTACGCGTAGGTAAGAAGGCTTTCACCCCTGTCGGCACGGCAAGACGACAAAGGTCCCGGTCAATAGGTGCCAGGCCTAATATTAGTACTCGACGATGATAACAATATCCTCCTAGCCGATTACCGGCTACGGCGACTGTTGTCGTGTAAGGAGATTAGCCAACTGCTCAGGCCAAATAATATATAGTGCACGAGTTTTGCGCAGGCACAGGTGCACTCTCTATTCCTTCACTCTCATAGCCTGGGACAGCGGCAATCCGACACGACCGGAGAGAGATCAGACGCAGGACCGACATTTACGTGCTCTCCGATGCACGGGTGTATCAATCACCAACTTCCAGTCTCCGGGCTGCTTTTGTGTATAAAACCCACAAAGTGATTTCGGCCCGACCCTGGAATCAAACACGAGACCTCGTGTTAAGCAGCCGCGCTTGTGACAGCTAGACCAACGAGGCAGTTATACGTAACAGTTAACGAGAGAGAGGCAGTTAACAAGTTAGTACATAAGATGCACCTATGCTGACTAAAAGTTAACTACGGAATCCTAAAAAATTGTGTGCATTGTGTACGCAACTTATTGCATTGTCCAATGAATATTGCTTACCCAAGCATTGATTATGTTAGCGCAACTTTCATTGGCATGATTGATTATTCAGAACTGTTTAAAAATACCTAAACAACAAATTATCTGTACTAATTTTAAAAACAGAAAATTCTGTTTTTTATTAGGTTTCCGTAACCGAAGGGTAAAATGGGACCCCATTGTTTTCGCTCTTCTGTCCGTCCGTCCGTCTGTCACCAGGCTGTATCTCATGAACCGTATTAGTTAGAGAGCCGAAATTTTCACAGATGATGAATTATTGTTGCCGCTATAACAAAAAATAAATGAAAACTAGAATTAAATAAATATTTTGGGGGGCTCCCATACAACAAACGTGTTTTTTTTGTCCGTTTTATAAATCCGTACGGAACCCTTCGTGTGCGAGTCCGACTCGCACTTGGCCGGTTTTTATTTGAACTATAAAAGGTCCGAAACTACTGAACTGTTTTGATATTCTCTCAATTGTCCTCTATCCTCGGCTGCCATGGGCTATATTTTATCTAGCTACGGGACGCAGATGAAACCGCGCGCTAATACCTGTTATAAACATTATGTATTTAGTATTAGCGCTTCCAATTAAATTTTTCAGTCTGTCTGATACCGGCTTAATACCTAATCTTTGTAGTGGGTACTATCGTTCATCTTCATACTGATTGAGCCTAAAAAAACTACCGGACGAATAAAAATTTATATGTCTTCTTCTTCCTGCCCTGTTCCCAATTTTATTTTGGGTCGGCACAATTATACTGTCACTCGTCATACTGACACTCACTCCCTTCTTATTCATGTCATCTTTCAGGTAATCCATCCAACTTTACCTACTTAGGTCTTTCTCTTCGTGTAAAAAATTATATGTGCGGGTATCTAAATCTGTATTGCATGATCATTAAATACGTCATCAGGATCAAAGGTGGAGAAGCTTTCATTCTGCGTACCCCAAGGAAGTGAGAAGGGGCGGGTCGGGCATCAAACGCTCACTGTATTCCGGCACATTAAACAGAGTTCACCGTATACTCTTCGCGTCATTACCCCGGCTACGGCCACTACCATCGTCCTTCCTAACTCGAACAATTATCACTTACCAGCTGTTTTCCCGAGGTTTCAATCTCCCGTAGGAACTACAGCCCGTACCGGGATAAAATATAGCCTAAGTTGCTCGCAGATAATGTAGCTTCCTAAGGGTGAATTTTTTTTTTAGTTAATCCATTACAAACAAATACTTATACATATTTATAATATTCCAATAATATTATAGGTGTAAGTAATCTATACTAGTCGTGAAAAAGTCGCCTAGTGGGCAAAGAACCAACCTCTCGAGTATGAGGGCGCGGGTTCGATTCCAGGTCAGGCAAGTACCAATGCAACTTTTCTAAGTTTGTATGTACTTTCTATGTATATCATAGACACCATTGGCTGTGTTTCGGATGGCACGTTAAACTGTAGGTCCCGGTCCCGGCTGTCATTGAACATCTTTGGCAGTCGTTATGGGTAGTCAGAAGCCAGTAAGTAAGTCTGACACCAGTCTAACCAAGGGGTATTGGGTTGCCTGGGTAACTGGGTTGAGGAGATCAGATAGGCAGTCGCTCCTTGCAAAGCACAGGTACTCAGCTGAATCCGGTTAGACTGGAAGCCGACCCCAACATATTTGGGAAAAAGGCTCGGAGGATGAAGTAATCTATACTAGTATAATAGAGAGGATTTTTTTCTTTGTTCGTTTGTACCCTAAAGACTTTGAAACTACTGAATCAATTTGAAAAATTCTTTCACTATTGGAGCTTCACTCTTTCCGAGTAACATAGGCTGCCATGAGAGGCGGGTGAAACCGCGGGAAATCGGCTAGTAGTAAGCTTCTATGCAAACTGAACTTGCGAATCAGCTCCCTCTTTCAAATGTATTACATATTACTTTTTTTTTCAACTTACTTGAATATTTATAGCTGACAATTTATATTTCTCCCAAAGACGTTTTTTCTTTGTCTCTCTAATGAAATCTCTTTACAGTTTATTAAAAAGTTACTATGGCTTATGTCGTTTCTTGTGAAATAATAGTGAGATGAATCTTCGTAGTACAGGCTCCGGGCTCAGATAATCATGTTCTAACAGCACTCGGCGAGACTTTGTCATGTAAACGAGTGATTTTACGACTTTGAAACCACGGCAAGTCATACTTGTGGACTTGTGGAGACCAGGTTGACTTGCACATCTTCCTTTTCAGGGGTATTGGGGTATTGTAAATAGTATGTAGCATTGACGAATGTCATGTATTTTTGCTTTCTTTTTAATTGCATCTTATTATGTGCTCTCTGCTGTCGCATAGCGCGGCTGCTGTGCACGAATGATTTGCGGGTTTTAGAAACTTGCACAAAGCAGCCCGGAGCCTGGCTGTTGGTGATTGATACACCCGAGCATCGGAGAGCACGTAAATGTCGGTCCTGCGCCTGATCATACTAAAACTCGCGAATGGCTGTACCGATTTTGCTCATTTTGGTTTTATAATACCTGTAGAGGTCAAGAGAAAGTTTAACCGATACGAGGCGTCGTTTCTTCAAAAATCCGGGATAAAAACTATCCTATGTTCTTTCTCAAGGTCAACTCTATCTCTGTACCAAATTTTATTAAAATCAGTTCAGTGGTTTAAACGTGAAAGCGTAACAGACAGACAGAGTTACTTTCGCATTTATAATATTAGTATATACGGCTTTTCACGAAGTTTCTTTCACGTAAATACCATTTCTATCACTCTAATTTTATTGTAATGACGGGGGGTTAGTAGGACCGGGTGGGGGTTAAATGGGGTGCGATTATCATCACAAAGCCAGACTTATGTTAATGCAGCAGAGGGCTCTTCTAAATACTCTAATTTTAATGACTATACTGTTTTCTCGCTTGAATTTATTTCGTCTCTGATCGAAAAGTTTGATAATTGGGTATTTTTACCAAGATACTTGGTACTAGCTGTTTTCCCCTGTCCCGGGGGAACTTCTTCCCGTACCTGGTAAATTATAGCCTGTGCTACTCGGGGATACTGTCGTGGTGGCCTTGTGGGTAAAGAACCAACCTCTCGAGTATGAGTGCGTTGGTTCGATTCCAGGTCAGGCAAGTACCAATGCAACTTTTCTAAGTTTCTTGGACACCCTGACTTTGTTTCGGATGGCACGTTAAACTGTAGGTCCCGGCTGACATTGAACATCCATGGCAGTCGTTACGGGTAGTCAGAAGCCAGTAAGTCTGACACCAGTCTAACCAAAGGGTATGCCCGGCAACCCATGCCCGGGTAACTGGGTTGAGGAGGTCAGATAGGCAGTCGCTCCTTGTAAAACACTGGTACTCAGCCGCATCCGGTTGGAATGGAAGACGACCCCAAAATAGTTGGAAAAGGCTCGGAAGATGATGTTACTCGGGAATAGCTACGGAGAGTTTTCTAACAGAGAAATAGATTTTTCATCGGTTCAGTAGTTTCAGAGTACAAACAAACAAAAATATATTTCCTTTTTATTATATTATCATAGAAGTATGGAATTCGCTTCTGGTCCACTTTACTTCTTCCTGGTATGGCCTGTTTTGTGTCAGTTCTTTTTCTTGACAATACGAATAAGTTTCGACCTAAAAATCGTGGTTGTTTACTACATTCACATCAGTATTTATGAATCGGAATGTATTTACTTGAAACGCAATACTGCCCAACGGTACGGA
This sequence comes from Helicoverpa assulta, assembly GCA_963856015.1. Taxonomy (NCBI): domain Eukaryota; kingdom Metazoa; phylum Arthropoda; class Insecta; order Lepidoptera; family Noctuidae; genus Helicoverpa; species Helicoverpa assulta. Next base: position 8,723,443 of record CAWLCW010000027.1, read on the forward strand.
TTCATTAATTTTGTAACAGTTAACGTCCTTACAATGGTAATGCGCCACGAGGAAGAAGTTCATTACAGTAAAACAACAAATGTTTAACCAAACTATTATTAATTGATTGCGAATCATTATGAAACGAATCCAGAGGAAAGTCTTCTTTCATTGCTCTTCAAGTTTATAATAACATGGAAGCATTATTATATTTTACGTACAAAGTATATAATATACTTTTTCCTGAACATCAAATGACTCCTCCCGCTGTGGGTGCAGCGTGAGGGAGTGTCAGACTCTTAATGGCTAAAACCCATCATGTTCCTTCTTTAAAGCCCAAAGCCCTTTATGAAAAAAAAACCTTTATTTTCAGGCTGCATTGGCCCATAGATATATACCTTAAAGACTATGTTGTTACTGTTACAGCCTTTTTATCGTCCCACTACTGGGCACAGGCCTCCTCTCACAGGGAGAAGGATTGAGCATTAATCACCACGCTTGCTCAATGCGGGTTGGTGATTTCAGACTATAAAGTCCAGGTTTCCTCAAGATGTTTTCCTTCACCTTTTTATCAGCCATTGGTGTCTAAGTTATACTTAGAAAGTACATACAAACTTAGAAAAGTTGCATTGGTACATGCCTGACCTGGAATCGAACCCACACCCTCATACTCGAGAGGTTGGTTCTTTACCCACTAGGCCACCACGACTATACCTTAAAGACTAACATACATATTATATTATACAAAATTGTTAGTATAAAAAATAATATAAGTACATAAGCTTATGTACCAGGGCTGTGGTTTAGAGTAACTCTTTCGAACAATCCCGCAGCCCCGGCAGGCTTTGGCACGTGTGAAGGTCCTTGCTATGTTACAAAAAAAGAAAATGGAAAAATGTGAACTGATTGATATGTTTCAGTGAGGAAATGTAGTAAAGTCCCTAACGACCCATTACCCGGGCACGGGAGGTACAAGTTTTTACAAGCTTTTATTTAACTTGCAATGTATGTATTTACTTTACCGCATGCGAAACAAGTAGCATTAAATAATTTGAGAAAATTAGGTATTTGACAAACGTTACGGAACTACGGAACCTCAAATGCTCAGTATTCCTAGCTATTACTAACTTAACACATTAAAATGCAAAAAAAATAACTAAACAACGTATATGGCCGTGCAATCCACGATGTTACAATCATAATTTATTAGGTCGCTTTGATTTGTAACCACTATGAAAGGGTATAAAAACGACAAAAAGAAATATTTGAATAGCTTTAACGCCACCATCAATTTTAGCGAAAACATTGTTCTAATTACAACAGAATTTGAAACTTAGTTTTCGAAAAACTGAAACCAATAAAATGATTTTTCCTAAAAAAACACTATACGTGCATGATCTTTAAAAAAAAGATTAATTAGGTATAAATACATTATGCAACAAACGAACTACTGACGTGCTTACTCTTACCGTGCAATGACTTATTGCGAACAATTAATTGGTCAAAATGAACAATTAATATGAAAATTCACGTATATTTTTACCGAAATTCTACGCACTAAATCAGCGGTCGTCACACTTTACTGGCCAAGGGCCACACATAATAATGTGAGCACCAGGGCCCGGGCCGCAGTATATGCGAAGGCGTTTCAAGAGCTTTTGCATACTTATCTATAGTAGTCCATACTATTCATATAAATCAGTGGTTCTTAACCTTTTCGTCATGAGGGACCACTTTACCAAAAGTTTGTCTTGCCGGGGACCACCCTATAGGTTTACCTAAATTGAGGGTTCTTTTATAAAGAATACAAGCACAATTTATAATTAGCACTCATTTCTTTATTATTTAGCAAAAAACGAAAAGTTACAGATTTTTGTGACTGCATTCTCTTTACTAGATAACTTCTGAATTCCTCTTTATTCTTTTGTAAGCAAATTCAAAGAAAAACAAACATATGCTTATGTACATAGTTTCTAATTTTTTTTTAAGACTCAAAATTAAAATTACGTAAAATGTAGCCCAAACATACACTTTTTTCTGTTGGACAAGTAAGATGGATATGAATTGGGGGGTCTGGACCCCGAAACTTAACTTATATACGTCCATGCGAAAGCCCCTGCTCACATATAAGTATATATAAGTCGATAAAAATAAAGTTAAATAACGTAAGTATAGCAATGCCTCCAGGGACCACCGGTTAAGAACCACTGATATAAATGCTCGTATCGTATCGTTAGTAATCGTCTCCTGATTCAAACACAAAGTTGGATTTTGATTTTGTTCATGATTATGCCATAAGTACCTATCAGTAGTATAGGTATATGTAGTCGTGTTTTACAAATAACATATCTTATCTTTATAAAATCGGTTCTATGCTACCAAAAGTTCTCAAATAAAAATAAGAACACCAGTGAAATTAAGAAGAAGAAGAAGGATTAAATAAGGAAGTAGAAATAATACAATAAATAGTTCTTATAATTATCTAACAACAACAAATGTACTAAGTAGGTACAAGTCTCCATCTTGAACGAATACTTCTGGTCAATTCTATACAATGCTAAATTAAACTTTGGATGCTCAATATGGCTGGCGGGATGCAGGTACGCTGTGTCTTCACGTTTTTATTGTAAAACTAGCTGATCCCGCGAACTTCGTATCGTTTAAACCTTCCCTGGACCTCTACAAACATTTTAAAACCAAAATCAGCTCAATCGGCCCAGCCGTTCTCGAGTTTTAATCAGACTAACGAACAACAATTCATTTTTATTTATAAAGATTATTTATTATCCTAAACCTACAGAGGCTAACTTAGCACAGCAGCGCTCAAGCTTCATTACATAAAAGATGGAAAAAAAATCTTCGTTGATTTCATTGTTAATGTGGTCATTAACTTTTTCATGACATATCTATATCATCTGAAGGCTGCATTCAAATTCATCATCGTTCTACCCCCAAAATATCGTCAAAAGTGGCAAATATTTGGTTATCATATGCTTTACTACGTTTAATGTAATCAGCTTTTATCATATCAGCAGCTTTTTCGCCAATCATCATAACTGGAGCATTTGTATTGCCACTAGGAATAAATGGAATCACTGAGGCATCCACGACCCTCAATCCTCCTATGTTATGAACCCTCAGTCGTTCATCCACCACGCCATCGGGTCCCATGCTGCAAGTACCGACCGCATGGAGAAGCGACGCCACCGTATTCTTCGCGTAACACCTCCAGTACTGGTGTGAACCCCAGTCCAAGTCCTCACAGCCAGTCACACTCAATCTTGGAACACTACCTTTTACATTCCTAAAATACTTTGTATTTATTAAAGTATTCATATATTTCACGCCTTCTGCAGCCACGTCTAAATCATAAGGATCCCTGTAATACCCTAAATCAATAATAGGGTCATCAGAAGGATCAGCACTCGCTAATCTCACCTGACCTCTTGATAATGGATGCAGCATGATGAGGAGCACGTTATCTATTTCATTAAAAGCGTTCGCGTTCGCCTGAGAATTGCATAGTTTCTCGTCGAAGTTAGCGACTGTTTTACAGACAACCATCAAAAGAGGCCAAGCCGCCGCCCCTATGTATGTATTGAAAAATTGGAAATGAGGTTGCGATACAGACGGGTAGTCAGAAGTAGTGTTGATTCTGAAAAACCCGCTTTGTACGGGAACAGGCAGAGTATCTAATTGTGGTGCTGCCGCAATATTTTGTGCTGCTGTTTCAATTCCTTGTTTACCTTTATAAATCAACTGTATAGCTTGGTGGTCGTGGAAATTCTTGCCGACTGGAAGATCGGCCACAGTTTTTATACCCAATTTTGATAAATCTTCTTGAGGCCCTATACCTGACTGTAAAAGAATTTTAGGGCTGTTTATAGTACCAGCTGATACAATAACCTCCTTAGAAGCAAAGACATTTATAGTTTTTTTATTATTCATGGAGACTTGTACTCCGAATGCCTGCAATGTATGCGGGTCTATTAAAATTTTAGTAACAGTGGAGAATTTTGCTACTTTAAGATTAGGTCTGTCTTTAGCAGGTCTCAAATAAGCTTCTGCTGTACTAGATCTTCTACCATTATAGAGAGTGAAGTGTGGACGGGCGGCACCCACAATCTCAGGACCATTAATTTCAAGAACCCGTTGTATGCCCATTTCTTCGTAGCAATCCAATCTTATATCATCAATGGCGGCAGTAGATGCCATTGTCCCAGGCCTAGAAACTTTCACTGGGCCGTCAGTTGAGTGGAGGTAAGCGGTTCGTGGATTTTTTAACAGTGTTGTATCTGTCATGCCTTCCAGCTTTTTGAAATAGTGAAGGACGCTATCCCAGCCCCATCCTGGTGCGATTCGGTTCCACTTCTCATAATCCTCAGGAACACCACGAGAGTATATCAGATAGTTGGTGGAAGAACTGCCTCCGAGGACTTTTCCACGGGAGTATGGAAGAAAACCACCTGGGTGTGCTAAGCCAACTCCTTCATCGAATCGGGCTTTATAGTTCCAATCATATTCAGTGCCTTGTAGTGTTGTAAACAGACCTGGAATCTGAAATTGTTTAATTGTCATAAATGCAAAACATACCTCAATGGTACACTAAAGCATGCCTTCATTTCTCTAAGGTGAAAGATTAATTGTTTGCCCTAGTTTTTTTGGGAAAAGAAAAGCACTATCGCTAGGGCTAAATGATATAGTTAAGCCCTTTATAGTACCTATTTACAAAACTGGCCTTAAAAAGTTTGAATGTTTGGGTTAGAGTAATGTACTCACAACGCTGGTAGGCGGGGGGTCTCCTCCGGTTTCCACGAGGAGTACGTTGAACTCTGGTATCTCTGACAGCCTGGCTGCCACAACCGATCCTGCCGAACCACTGCCGACCACTATGAAGTCGAATCTATCACCATCTATCTCAAATCAGAATAAAACCGTCACTTGAGTCATTACAAACTAAAATAAACATTTTAGAAAATTAAATGCTTAGAAATATCTGGCAAAAGTAAATAGTCCATTAAATTATGCTAGAGGTATATTTAGCATGATTGTCGTCTATACTAATACATATTATAAAGAGAAAAACTTTGTTTGTTTGGTTGAAATGGATAAACTCAAAAACTACTGGACCGATTTTTGATATTTTTTCACCATTAGAAAGTTATATTATCTGCGAGTAACATAGGCTATATTTTATCCCGGTGCGGGCAGTAGCTCCCACGGGACGCGGGTGAAACCGCGGGAAAACGGCTAGTTAATGATAAAGTAGATATGAGATTAAATGAGGGAAAAGTCGTGGTGGCCTAGTAGGTAAAGGACCAGCCTCTCAAGTATGAGGGCGCGGGTTCGATCCCAGGTCAGGCAAGTACCAATGCAACTTTTTTAAGTTTGTATGTACTTTCTAAGTATATATTAGACACGATTGACTGTGTTTCGGATGGCACGTTAAACTGTAGGTCCCGGCTGTCATTGAACATCCTTGGCAGTCGTTACGGGTAGTCAGAAGCCAGTAAGTCTGACACCAGTCTAACCAAGGGTATCGGGTTGCCCGGGTAACTGGGTTGAGGAGGTCAGATAGGCAGTCGCTTCTTGTAAAGCACTGGTACTCAGCTGAATCCGGTTAGACTGGAAGCCGACCCCAACATAGTTGGGAAAAAGGCTCGGAGGATGATGAGATTAAACGAGGGAATTACATATGACGGAAAATTCCAACTAGTTGGTTTTACTGTATATTGCTGATGAGAGGATGAGGACAAAAAAATCGAGCAACGGTGTCCCTATGTATGTTCTAAAGAAAATATTGTCTACAGTGTAACCTCCGTGCAATACAAGTTAAGGTGCGATTTGAAAGCTGGCTGCCAGCTGCCAACTGTCGACCGCACTTGCAGCGACTGAACGAAACTGATGCGAATGGACTGCTACTACTGCTGACGCTTCGATTCAAAACGGTTTCATGTAAATACATTCAAACCGATTGCCGATTTAATGCAGTCGTGGCATGTGTGGTCGGCAGTTGCAGTAGGCTACTAGCATTCAAAACGTACCTTTAGTGACAGTATTCTATATATCTGTTGATCAATTTACTATTTCATTTAAAATTCCTATATATAGTTAACAAATTAACAGATATACCTATAGAATAAGTAGGTAAGTGAGCCTAGACGCGGAATATGTAAAAAAGAAAGATTTGATTGTTTGTTCATTTAGTTTGTTTGAATCAATTAGGCTCCGGAACTACTGAACCGATTTGAATAATTATTACACTTTTAAGATGCTACACTATCTGAGCTGAACATGTACTATGATTTATCCGGGTACGGGAAAAAGTTTGGAAAATGAATACGTGTGGAATAGCTAGTACTTTATAAACTGACTATAATTATATCAAATACGACCTCAATAACAATATAATTTACCTGTTAGCTGATAGTTAGTTGGCCACCCTGACTGCAGCAACGCCTGTGACAAGGTCAAGGCGCGAAAAAACCACTGCACCATAGACGAAGAACCCATAGACTGTAGGGCTTTGAAGAACTCGTTAATTATCACGTTAATTGATATCATGTTTACAAAGAAACAGTAAGATTTGTTTTAGTACCCAAACTACTCTAATTTAATTTAGTCAGATTTTTTTTTCAACAATTTTATCTAGCACAATGGCATTAGATAAGTAATAAACTGTATACGTAACGCACTACCCGCTTAAATACTGGACACGATGAACTGGCTCACTTTACGTGCATAGGCTTGTAGTAACTTAGTATCATCCTTGTGACCATATGTTCAAACAATATTGAGATCGTCCTGAATTTGATTTCAATTCTTCACTATCCTGCCTAAAAATCAAAGCCTTTTCTAAAGAGTTACGTTTGAAACAACCTCTTTGATTGGAGTTTCCCATAAAACGAAAATAAACCTATTAGTATGTTAAACAGGTTAAACATAGAATATATCTACTATGTTCTATTACTAGGCTGTCAGTGGTTTTATGAATAATTGTACAGAACTCTTCGCACACTCGCACTTGGCCGGTTTTTAATTAAGGCCATTATCTAATTTAGTATCAAAAGTGAATCTGCAAAATACTTCTGACAGCGATATTTTTATAATATCGTTGTCTCCGTATTGTGTGGTTTACCTACAGTCCTCGCCTACAGTTCAAGGTAACACTAGCACATAAATGCCTTAATTAATGTATTTAGTTCTAGTTTTATAGATAAAAAGTAATGCGTTTAATGTAAAAGATTTCAGTACCTATCTTTAGTGCCCCAATTAAAATACATCATCAATTCAAGGTTTAGTCTAACTGTTCTAGAAAATAACCTTCAGTTTAACCAAATGAGACAATTTTAATGTAGATAAATGAAAATTTTATTACTTACCTACTTTTAGAAGTTTAATTTTATTACCAACTGTCTGATTTCCCGCGGTATCAGCCGCATCGTGGAAGAACTCGTAGTAGTAGCTTTCCAACGGTATAAAAGAAATTTCCAATTAGGTCCATATTATAAAATCAATATTAATTAAAATAATTGGTTCTTTTATTTTGTTAAAAAAACACTACCGTAAAATCATACAACTATAGTCCTGTAAAACAACTATGGTCCATAGCCATACTTTGACATTTCGTGGTAATATTGGGTAAGTAACTTCATCTAGTATATTTTTTGGCAACAATTTGCTAGAATAGATTGTAGTCGTTGTAATTTAGTGAAAATCCGATAGATGGCGAGTACATTGCAATCAATAGCGAGCGGTGCCGAATGAACCTGTTTTTACGTGTTTACAAAACTCCGCTCACTTTTATTCAAAAAAATAAGTAAAAGTGGTTGCCCAGTCCTAAAACTTGTTTTTATCAAAAGTTAATATGTTTATTTTTATGATATTAGTGTTGTTTTTTACATCAGTTAATTATTTTAATATTTAGTCAAATTTATTCTAATTTTCATACTTTGCATACAACAATAGGCCAACGGTTTTTTGGTTTTTTCCATAATTAAAAACTAACTTTTGTTTTAGAATTGCATCAAGGATTTGAAAATAATGTCTAGGAAGAAGCCTGGAGCCAGATCTTACAAATTACAAAACCGCCTGCGCAAGACAAATTTCTTCTTAATGGTTATGTCGCCGTAGAATACGAAGGAGAATTGTGGCCTGGTCAAATCCAAAAAATAGAGGAAGATGGATCCTATGTTAAATGTATGGCTCGCTGTGGACTTGCATGGAAATGGCCCGAAAAAGACGATGTAATTTTTTATCCAACCACGGATATAAAATTTAAAATTCAGCCTCCAAAAAAACTTAGCACTAAAAGAGCACTTTTTCAAGTTGCTGAACTGGAGAGTAAGTGGGGAAATTGCAAAAAAAAAATTGCAATACCTAGTGGATTTTTTAAATTTAAATTCTGATTTCATAGAAGACTGATTTAATAACGTATGCTACGTAAATTATAAGTAAAAAGTGTTTTTTTTTGTGCCATAAAAGACTGTTCCTTACGATGTTGTTTGACTTACTTGAATAAATATAAATAAAGTCGCATAAATCATTAGTTTTAATGATATATCATATAAAAATACTAATACTATTTTTGTATTACTTTCAACTATAACCCAAGTTCAGTAAAGTACGATTTTTTCTTGCATTTTCAACCTGGACTATAGTTGAAAACAGCGCATACAACAATGGTCCAAAATAAATATATATAAAAAAATGCTTTTCATATAAAATTAGTGTATAACTTAATATTATATTAAAGTAAATACATTGACACACACAATGCCAGAAAAAAATACTTTGTGCGGTTAGAATTATTACTCTTACAGCGCGATAAAGATTAAACCCCTTAATTTTGGACCATATTTGTATGATTTTACGGTAATTCTATTTCTACTTACCAACCTCGTTTGTCGGAGACTATTTTGATCAATTTGAATTTTCATAATAAACCAGCCCAGCTAAGCGCTACCTAAGAAGCTAGTAAGTTGGCATATAGAAGAATGTATATAATTGAGCATATGGGTGGAGTAAATAAGGTAAGTAGTACAAGAGGGGACTGATTAATAGGGTAGGTACATATATATAATTGAGTAATAGGTACATAGGTACATACGGAAGTACCTATGTAGTATTATGGATAGTACAAAGTTAGATTCATAAGAGTAAGTAGTGTATTTTTCATATCGTATAAAAATATTTGAAAAATCTTTTGTCATCGACAATAAAAAAATAGAAAATAGAGCATAAAAATTAAATACAAGGATAAAAGAAGTCGGTCAGATTATTACCCGAATGTCCCAAGAGATTTTTAAAACAATTTGTCCAGAAATTTCTTGGTTCCCGGCTCAACTTGGTAAAGGTACACTCATATAGTAGGTACATAGGGTTGCCAGATGGACGGGAAATCCGGGATTGTCCCGGAATTACGTGTCTTGTCCCGTATCCAGGAATTGCAACTTATAGACCCAGATTTCGAATACAGACATACACTAGCTTTTTTCATTAAGTTACAAGTTGCAGACCGCTTCCCTCTCTTTATTATCCTGCCGAACCTCAAAAATCTTTTAAAACAAATCATTACAATTGTTCGTTCTAAATTTCTAAAGAAGTGAGCCCAGATTTCGCAAGTCATTTGAAAGGACAGCAAAAACAGTCTTCAAACATGCGAATTATCAATAGCAAAAAAAATACATAGGTTTTTTTTTCGTAATCCTCGAATTGTCCCGGCATTGAAATACCTATACCTATCTGGCAGCCCCAGGTACAACTTCTGGGAATTACTTTTTTCTTAATTCCCAAAAAGAAAACCTTCCCTTAATTATTGCCATCCAACGTGGCAATGCTGCCAGCCTTTTGAGCACGCTCCCGGTCGACAGCTAGGAGAAGATTTTTTTGGCTGGCTGCGTGAGCGTTAAAGAGCATGCATTGGAGCCAAACTGCATGACCGAGAAAAAGTACGCGATCGGAGTCGGTCGGCGCCTCTTATTATTTCACACCAAGCGCTTTCGAGCATTCTTAATGACAAAAGCAGTGCATATGCAAAAATAAACCTTACTTTAAATACAAACTACTCGATCGGCTCTCGCTGAAAATCAGCGCTGAGGCTTTTGTCCCGTATTTTTTTCTAATTGTAATTCGTCTTTCTTTGTACATTTCATTTTTTTTTAATGCACTGCGTCACACGCGTGATGAAACGTATTTCATTTCATTTTCAACGTGTTATGAATTTGCTCTCCTCTCCGAGCCGGTGAGTCTAAAAGGACCCTAAATTAAAATTGAGAGACAAATGTCGAAGTGACATACGTTTGACAGTTGACAGTCAAGTCAAGATAACCTAGAAATGCAATGTGGAGGGAAACGAATTATGCACTTGGTCTCGAGATAAGATAACACTTCACTTTGTTTTCGTATTTAAAATGCGATGATAGTGACTTAAGTATATGTAAAATTAGTTAAAAAAAATATATAATATTAAATTGGTTCTAAAAAAGAAATGGATATTACAGAAGCAACCGCGAACATATCGTTAAATGAGTAAGTTTGTGTTATTATAAAACTTATTTATTTTTATAACTAAATATATTATACCTTTGTTAACTCTATTGATACGTATATAAGACGACCCACTGACCGATCATGTTCATACTTATTTTTGTTTATCCTACTAATATTATAAAATGTCAAAAGTTTGTGAGAATATATGGATGTATGTTTGTTATTCTTTTATGCAAAAACGGCTAGACCGATTTGGTTGAAAATTGGTATGATGATAGGTGATACCTTGGATTAACACAGGCTACTTTTTTTTTAATACACCACGCAGCGACGCCGTGGCGAAAGCTAGTGTTAGTTAAAGCAATTCTTCTATCTTCTTTTATACAAGTAGGTATATAAAAGAAAGTCGTGTTACACATTTTACAACTCGAGAATGGAGCTTAGACCCGGAAAAAGGACACAGGATAGTTTTTGGCACCATCCGGCTACGAAAAGAAGTTTCCACGGGATGGGGGTGATTAGACTAAAATCTGCTTACAGAGTGCGGCCGAACGAAGGGCAGCATAACTTCCATGAGTATACTAATCTCCAGACGCAACTACTCACCACATAGCAGAGCAGCATAAAATACATGAACAAATCCCTCGGGTTACGGATGAAACCGCAGGAAACAGCTAGTTTAATTTTAAAAGTTACTCTAATGAAAATATATTTAGTTGTGATGATTTTGTTTTAGAACCAGGAGGCGCGAGGACTATATAAGTTGGCAGGATTATTTCATGGCTGTTGCCTGTTTGGCAGCACAACGAAGCAAAGATCCTGATACCCAAGTGGGTGCCTGCATTGTGAATGAGGATAACAGAATTATTAGCATCGGGTTTGTGAAGACCACCTCTATTAATCTAAGTATAATTCAAATTGTAGCTCAATAACCACCATCATGCATGCTAACAGCCAAGAACCGGGACCAGTGGCTTAAGTTCGAGGAGGCTTTTATCCTAGAGACTACATGACAGTAACAAATAAATGATATAAATGTGATACAAATGTTCTGTTATGAAGACAAATAAAGCTTTATTATAATAATTAACGACCATCCAACTCTCTTTAAAAAATATATATATATTTAAACTAGCTTCCAACAATGGCTTCTGCCACTTCCTGAAGGAACTTCTTCCAACAACCAGATAAAAACAAGGCTTATTCTCTCGTATAAGTTAATTTACTTTTTTATTTACACCCGTGCATCGGAGAGCACGTTAAGGGGGGTCAGATAGGGCAGTCGCTCCTTGTAAAGCACTGGTACTCAGCTACATCCGGAATACTGGAAGCAGACCCCAACATAGTTGGGAATGCGGCTCGGAGGATGATGATGAGTATGAATAACTGAATTAATTATCATTCTTATTATATTGCAGATACAATGGACTGCCGAATGGATGTCGTGATGATGAATTTACTTGGGCGAGGGAAGATAAACTTTATGGTAAAACAACAAATGTTATTCAACATCTCTCAATTAACCATATTATATTGATCATAATTAAACTTTTTTTGGCTAGATCAATTAACAATCTATACAATGAGTTTAATGAACATTAAATATCTGTACAAATGATATACTCTATACTGTCTATACTAGGTCTTATCATCAATAATTTATTTAGTAAAAGTACATATTGGTCTTTCAGATAAGACTGCAATAATGCATTTTGTAATTTAACAGAAGTTGTTATCCTGTCCTTTATTTATGGCTTACCCAGAAAAGTGAATAAACTAATTACATGAAAACACCTCCTAGTAGGTACCTAAATATTTGTACTTAACTGTTTTTCCGTGGTTTGAACCACAACCCGGGCGAACTTCTTCACATACTGCAATAAAATATAGCCTCTGTTGCTTGAGAATAGTGAAGCTTTCCAATAGTGAAAGGATTTTTCAAATCAATTCTGTAGTTTAGGAGCCTTTAGGGCACAAATCAAACAAAAAATGTGTAGATAAGGAGAATACTAAAACACTTACTAACACTTTTGATAATAAATTGCTCTAGCAGAGAAAATAGACATATTTTTAAATAACTAGGTAAACCCGATGATCAAAGACAGACAGTTTTTATAAGAAGTTCATAAATAAGTATTGCAACGTTTTTATTATTTCACAGTGTGCCATGCTGAAATGAATGCCATTGTCAACAAGAACTGCAGCGATGTAAAGGGTTGTCACATATATGTCAAACTGTTACCTTGCAATGAGTGCGCCAAGATAATCATCCAATCAGGAATCAGTAAAGTTTATTATTTATCAGATGAAAAAAACCATAAGCCGAAATACCAAGTTTCTCAGAAGATGTTTAAAGCCGCCAACGTTGATTTCGTGTAAGTAAATATTTCATAATTTATTGCCTTTGTCTTTAAATTTCTGTCAGTTCGTCTTAGATTACCTTAAGCAAGTTATTTTAAATGCAGAATCGAATAAAGGTAGAATTCGTTCATTGAACATACAGGGAACTTTTTGCCAGGCGAGGGGCTTTCTTTGATAAATCACTTACAATTTTCTATTTTCTTGTTTCAGAAAGTACGAACCAACGCGTCGTAGAATCGAGATCATCTTCTGAGGTAAATGCAGTGGTAGCCTTAAAGTATAAATGAATACTATATTTTTTATGATTATTGCTTAATAGCAAATAATATTTTTATAATTATATGTATTAAGTATGACGAGTTTTGTAAATGAAACGGAAATATAAATAAATTTGTAAAATAAAATTTTATTACTTTATGTACATGATGACGCGGGTACAGATACTCCGATCACGCAACTTCAATACAATAAAATCATCGTGGCGATTTATTAGTAACTTAATTGAAGATATTTTGTGTAACATAAACATAATTGACCATTTCCACTGAATAAAATATACTTAGTTTGAATAGGTTGTTGTTGGTTGTTTATATTACTTACATCTCGTTTAGATGAACAACTAGACCAGCTACGTTCAAGAAACAAATCCAATCTAAAATACATGAGAATGATACCAAAGAACGTGTTTATTTCATTCAGTGGAGTAGTCTGTGAAGTTAACATAGTTTTTCACAATACAGCAAAAGTGTTTGCAATTGTTACAATTTGGAGTATTGAATTATATAATTATTGTCCAAACTTTACAAATATCTACAAAAGAAATAAAATGAATTCCAACAAAGTGTTTACATTTGAGTCCATGTTCATCGTCCGCACATTAAACGCTTGCGCCGCATGCAGTCAACAAATTTTCAAGTCATTATAGACCTCAGAACTAACGATATTGTACAGTACAAACTTAAAGTAAGAAATATTTACAAGCGTGCCCTCAGGCCGAAGGGCAAACCGCACACTTTGCCACACAACATTATTTTTACACATTAAAACCAGTCAGTTATTTGCAATGTTAATTAAATCCTAATTATTCTGTTAAGTGAATATTGTTGAACACTTGAGGCCACATTTGCTACCTTATGTTTTAGCACGCATTTAATTTAAAAGTCTATTGTCAAGTTGCAGTGGGATACCATGTATTGTAATGGTCATTAGAGGATCACAGGACTAGACATATCTGTTAATATTAATTCGGCTTATGACACTACGTGAAGCAACACTTGGATAGACATTTCAACTCCATATTATATTCTATTATATAAAACAAATACACCACCGCTGGAGACTATTCACCAAAGCAATATCGTCGTTATGATATAATCAATGTACTGGAAATCAAACAGTTGTATTATTTTCTCTCAAATGCCAACACTTTCTCAAACGTAAGTTCTAAGAGCGACAAAGTGCTTTGTTACATGAGTTATGAAGAAGAAACAACATAAGAAACAATTTCTTACAAACTAAAAATACAAAGGAACATATTTCTACACTTCATTGCAAATCGAGACTCAAAAGATTGACAAATTACGCTACGTCTTTTTAAACAACTTTAGAATTAAAACTTTGAGTAACCATTTAGTTACAATATTTTTTTTGAAAAAAGTAATTAAGTATGTTCCATCGCCGCTTATCTATTTCCTAAAAACTGCACCTAAATTAGAAACAGTTTATGGGCAAAGTTAGTAAATTATAAGACTTGGGGCTATAAACTACAATGGTGTTTCAAATTCGAAAAACAGGAGTAGTATAGTGCCTATTCAATGATCTCTCTTCTCGCTGTTAAGTTAGTTGCTTAACTGGATCGACATCAGACATTGGCTATCAATAAATGAGTGGAAAATAGGCAGCATATTATGAAATTAATAATTTCTGGTAGCTGTCTTAATGCGGCCTTGGACGAACAATTTACTGGCAAACTCGAAAATTTGATAATTTGGGGAATATATCCTACACATAGCCTACACTTTTTATCAACACACCACGCGGGCGAAGCCGCGAGCGGAGGCTAGTAAGTATTTATATTATTTAATTCATAAAAGTGTGGCTAAGTTGGTATCCACCAATTCGTTGCAGTGTACATATATTTCGCGTCACAGCTGTCATGTCAAAAGCTAATAATTATGATGATACATCTATAATAAATATTTATGTAGCTTTCGCCCGCGGTTTCACCCGCGTCCCGTAGCCAGATGGTGACAAAAACTATCCTAAAACCTTCTCCCGGGTCTAAGTTACCCTCTAATTTTCAGCCAAATCGGTCAAGCCAGTGGCGGCGTAGCATCGGGTGGCACCCGGGGCGGACTACCTATTGAGCACCCCAAAACCAAAACGACAAAATAAAATCACGTAGAAAAAAAATCGTGTAGAAATTTTTCATGGTGCTTTTCGCTAGGTTTAACATGAAGAAACCGGAGACAGATCAGTGCAAAGTTATACAGCGCTAGCGAAGGGAGCCCGAAATTTTTGAGTTTTGGAACACAACAGTACTCAAACAACTTGGAAAAGAAAACCACTGTAAAGTGAAGAAGCCGCGAGCATAGCGAGAGCGAAATTTTCGATTTTTGGGACGCAAAGATACCTAAAGAAATGAGGGAAAAAACACTGCAAAGTGAAAGGCGCGAGCGCAGCGAGCGCGAAATTTTTGGTTTTGGAACACATCAGTACCCAAGCAAGTTTCAAAAATCACTGCAAAGTGAAGAAGCCGCGAGCGTAGCGAGCGCGAAATTTTAGATTTTTGGGACGCAAAGATACGTAAAGAAATGAGAAAAAAACACAGTAAAGTGAAAGGCGCGAGCGCAGCGAGCGCGAAATTTTTGAGTTTTGGAACACATAAGTGCTTAAACAAATTAGAAAAGAAACCATTGTAAAGTGAACAAGCTGCGAGCGTAGCGATCGCGAAATTTTTTGAGTTTTGTTTACACCGTAAAGTGAATTTTCTAATTGTTGATTTGAGTACCTACTCTCAAATTTAACTCAGAATTACAAATAAAAAGAAACCGTGACTGAAGCGAGCGTTAGTTGTTTTTGCTACTTCGGTGCTTGAACTTTTTGTTAGATTGAGGACTCAAAGAGTAAGCGCAGAATAAATTAGAAATGAATAAAATATCGCGAGCGAAGCGAGCGGATTTTTTTTTTCAACGTTGAGGAATTAATTTAAGTAATCAGGTAAAAGCAAAAATACAAGAGAGGGGTGACAGCTGGACTGAGAGGGGTGACACCCCTTTCAGTACCACCTCGATCATCCTGGTCATGCAGATATGTGCCGACCTAGATGGCACCCCCCCAGATGTGGTACCCGGGGCGGACCGCCCCCCCGCCCCTCCCTTACGCCGCTACTGGGTCAAGCCGTTTTCATGTTATGTCGTGACAACGGAAAGCGGGTTTCATTTTTATATTATTTATGTATATTTAGTACCTATAACAGTAGCATAGCACCCACAACACGAGCTAATCAATAGCTTACCATGGGGCTAACGGGTCGACCGACTGGGAAAGTTGTTCTGATATTTATTTATCGTCAACAGCTATGGACAAATCAAAAAGGCATTATTGTGCTTCAAGTCTTTATGCCTCATGTCTAGTTGATAACAAACATCGGGTGTTATTGTGTAAAGTGCGTACTTAACATCTCAATTTGTGCTTTTAATAAGGAATTTAAACATGTTATAACACTCGTGCCACTCACGCTATGGGAAAAGTTTTAATGGCCATCCAAGGAGGCTGTCGCAGATTATTGGGAGACAAAATGCAACAGGACCAGACTTTTTGCTGATTTAAATTACATGAGAGGCAACCAGTTTATATTTAGTACTGTAATTTATCCGCTTATAACAAGTTAGACATACACGAATTCAATAAAACTCATGAATTATATAAAAAATTTGGGGGCATATACAAAAAACCCAAGATGCACACTCAACCTCTCAAAAACGTCCTCACCAAATGAGCGCAACATTCAGAATTGTGAGGTCATTTTCTTTGTCCTAGCCGACCACTTCGGTCGTAAAATTTTATTGCTTTAACTACAGTGCGTTGTAATAACGACTTTAAGCAATTCGCGTAAAGTTGAACTTGCAATAAGGTACTTATAGAAAGAGACAGAATTAGTGTTCGGGAACACTTTCGAGCGTTACTTTTATTCGAGACAGTGCATCTTGGGTTTTTGTATATCAATGGGGGCATGCCAAGTTGGTGGTCAGAAACCTATAATATAATTTGTCATATTATGTTAAGAGTAAATGATATAAATTGTACCAGTTTGCCAGTGAATCACTCGCAGCTGTAACAACATGTTCCTGCATTCGCGTCTGCTTCGGTTCTAAAATGTCATAAACAAATAACCTTTCAAATGCAACACGGGTCTAAGAAGCGTAAAAAATAAAACCAAACCAATTTATTTTCTTTGTGACATTAATAACCTGATAAGAACACACGTTTAAACATAAATACATATTATGTTTCATCAATGTTTAGTGATCCTGCTTGACTATAACTGTAGAGTTAACCAATCATTCTAGGAATTTGAATAAAATCAAAATTGTTATTATAACAAACTTTTAATTGTAAAAAAAAACAAGTCTAGACCTATAACTAAACCAAATTTTAATGCTACTGAATACATTGGAAGATTAATAATAAAATACAAGATTGATTTTATTAAAGTTCTCCATAGAACGAATTGAGAGTTCCGTACAGTATTCATACCGACATACGTATAGTAACATCATTAATTTTGGTAATCAGAAGTACTTACAAAATATTTTAAAAAGTACATAGAGATTAAAAGTTTTAAATCAAAGACATTCGTCAGTCAAAATGGTCTCAATACTATTCGAATATCTATAACGAATATTCAGCTAAATAGTTAATTCTGCCATCTTTATTATTCCGCTATGTATGAATTGATCTCGAGTGAATCTGTTCTAAACATTGAGTTACACTATTATTGCTTAATCTCCGCACCCTCTCTACCTAGAATTTATGAAAATGTTCTAAAGTGGACTTAAATTCTAAATTATAAGATAGACCTGACGCGGTCTAACTTGCGTCAAAATGTCTCGTGCTGTAAATGAGTATAAAGCCATTTATTCATTAGGTTAATACCCCGCGACTGTCGGACAAGACGTCGAGTGATCCCGCGCCACTTGTGCCTAGTACAAATATAATACATGTGGTAGCCGCGCGGCGTCACTTGACTCGCGGGACAATTTGTCGCCTAATAAACACCAAGCCTTGCATAAATATTCGATTGCATAAAAATTATATTCAAAATTGAAATCCTTAAACAAATTCACATCACGAGTTTTTTTTTGTTTTTTCAAAACAGCGGAACAGCAAAGCTGTCAGCTAGGACTTTGGTCTATAAAAAGTAGTTCTATTCGATTTTTCAATTTGGAATTAGAATGAATCGAACAGGTAGACAGATGATGTATAATTTTAGACCGTTTTGGAGGGCGGAGTGGTGCGTGTGTTGCTCAGTTGTTGGCGGCGATCTCTTTCGGCTGCAGCGGGGCGTCGTCGGCCACGTGGTTGTCGGGCAGGTCGGACAGCGCCGACGCCGGCTTGAACGCGATGGCGTACGGGAACTTACTGCGACACGCCTCGATATACTGCTCTATTTCCTTTTCGCAGGGTCCGAAGTCGCCTTCTCGGAGACTGTCAAGTACATCGACGCAACCCTGAAAATAAAAATAATAGGTTATTGAAATGTGGTATTAAACTAAACGTGATTTTTTTAATGTTTTACTTGGTGCTTCCTGGGCGGTCTGGTCACAGTGTGTGTAGGTGTAGGACTGCCTTGTTGGTCAAAGCGCGGCTGCTGTAGCCAGGACTCGGGTTCGACTCCCGGGTCGGGCCGAAATCGCTTTGTGAGTTTTAAAAACTTTCATAAAGCAGCCTGGAGTCTCGAAGTTGGTGATTGATACACCCGGGCATCGGAGAACACGTAAATGTCGGTCCTGCGCTTGATCTCTTTCCGGTCGTGTCGAATTGCCGTTCTATCAGGCTATGAGAGTGAAGGAATAGTGACTGTGTCTGCGCAAATGCTCGTGCACTATAATATGTCCTGCGCAGTTAGCTAATCTCCTTACCCCCCTCCACTCAGGCGAGGTCGGAGTGGCGCTGGGCCTTTTTAGTGGGTATGCCGTGAATTTAAAAAAAAAGAGGGACATCATCAGCTACCTGTATGGAGAGGTCGGGGTAGTGCAGCGCCGTGGCCAGCTTCAGCGCCTGGTCGGCCCGCTCGGGCAGCAGGCGGCGCAGCGCGCGGGCCCCCCACAGCGCGTTGGCTTGCGTCTTGTCGGCCGCCGACCTGATGAACTCCTCCGCCATCTGCACGGCACTGCGCCCGCGAACCATCTGCAATACAATCGATATTTGTCATGGAACTATTTTGCAACCTTTAAGTCTGTTGTATCGTCAACAAATTCCGCCCATTTTTTTTATAATAATTTTTCTAATTAACACCCTAGCCTGTCCTTTTCCTTTTTTTGTAATTTGTTTATGTTTACAGATAATATTATACAGATAAGTTCTCTGTCTCGGTCATAAATAAAAAATGTATTTTTATGGTATATTTTTTACGAACCTTATTAAATAAATAAATAAACATCTACAGTAACGTTACAATACTGAAGGCGGAATTTTTGGCAATTATAAACCTGAACTAACCGGTTCGATCTCCTTGGTGATGACAGCGGCAACGGCCGGATTGAGACCAGCTAAGTTGTCGTCCAGCCACCTTTGGAACCGCAGTAGACAGTCGTGAAGATGGTGGTGCGAGCTGTCCAACTGGAACGCACGTTTTATGCTCTGCAGCATCAGCAGTGGTTTGTCTGAAAACGATGCAATACAGTTTTAATCTGTCTACTGACCTACTGCAGGGTATAGGCCTCTTTTCATATACAGATGAATGAGCCATGTGTGTGACAAAGACTGATAGTCACTGTCCAAGATACACTTAGAAAGTATATATCCAGTGGTTTAGCCACAGGCATTTTTCGTTTTTATAATTTACAACATCTGTGTAAAGCAGAGTTAAGTAGGTAGTTTTACTTAGTTTTGACCAATTGGCAGTTGTCAGTTTTGAAGGGAGAATTTCAGTTGTTTGTAATGATTAACTCATATAGGGTGTTCTAATTCCCGCACATTTTTATTATATTTACTTTGTTTGAAAAAAAAAAATACTTTTTTTATTTTTACATTTTTTTTTTCTTTGTGCTAATCGACATATATTTACCAGTATATTAACGTATTTAATTTAATGTTATTAGTTACGACACACTGTGTAGAAAACAATTGAAAGTAAATTATGAATTTACATAAAGCAATTTTTAAGTGTCAATTGGGTGATCATTACTTACGTCGTCCACATTACTGCTGCTTTGTTAAAAGTAAGACTAACCCAAACCTTACCTTTTCTATAGTATATTTCGAAGGCCATTAAATGTGTGTCTATCCTATCCGCGGCGAGTGTTCTTAGGGGTTGTAGGAACTTGATAGCTTGCTCTAGAGGGTCCTCCGCCTGAAACAGTACATTAAATCAGGTTAATGTAAGGACTAAATAAAAAGTTTAAAAGTCGTTGTGGCCTGGTGGGTAAAGAACCAACTTCTCAGGCCTCTGCCTCGAATTTTGCGGGCAGCGGGGCGGCAGCGGCGGCGGCGCGGGCGGTCACCGTTTTGACTGGAGCTCACCGCTCGTTGCCCGCTCCCGCGCCGCTGTATTCGAGGGCCGGTCCATTTGATTATACGCGTAAGATCCTGCCGCTCCCGCGCCGCCGCCGCTGCCGCCCCGCTGCCCGCAAAATTCGAGGCAGAGGCCTCAAGAATGAGTGCGTGGATTCGATTCTAGGTCAGGAAAGTACCTACCAATGCAACTTTTCTAAGTATATCTTAGATACCAATTATATCTTAGACTGTGTTTCGGATGGCACGTTAAACTATTAGGTCCCGTTGACATTAAACATCCTTGGCAGTAGTTACGGGTAGTCAGAAGGCAGTAAGTCTGACACCAGTCTAACCAAGGAGTACCTACTGGGTTGCCCGGGTAACTGGGTTGAGGTCAGACAGGCAATCGCTCCTTGTAAAACACTGGTACTCAGCTGCATCGGAAACCGACTCCAACATAGTTGGAAAAAAGGCTCGGGAGATGATGATGATGAATCTATAGGCTAATATCCTAACCTGCGAAATTTATGCGTGTATTACCTTATGTGTTAATTAGGAAATAAAAATACCTATTTTGACAACAATGTGCAGAAGTGGCACGCCTTTACAAGTCACGATTTCGATAACAAGTTACTTATCTCGAACAATACTGACATACATGTCATTGTCACCGTATTATGAAACAGGTAGTAAATGTATTTTTAGCTGCGGTACTGTTACTTGAAATTAATTGTGACATTCGAATCAATCAATGGCTAATTATTTGATATTTACTTCCCCAGGAAGTGAAGGATGTGGACGAATGGTATCCGTTTCATTTTAGAAAGTAATTTGTTATTTAATTAGCCTATCGAACAAGCAATTATAGTACAAACAGTAATAAGTAAGACAGCCCATAAAACCCTTCACATTTCGTATCCTAAGTCCGTTATAATTTCCCACTTAGCAAAATTAATAATAACGTCAGTATTTTTACCATTCAGTAAACAAATCGCACACGCTCGAAGCCGAACCAAACATAGTTGGGAAATGGCACGGAAGATGATGATGACACAAATTCCACACGCTTTCGATTTTAGTCCATTTATGATTTACCACGAGTCGTCAAAACCCATCCACCCCCTATGATCAAATAGGACTTATTTGATTCAGTTTTGTTCCCCATCCTTGGTTTCTCTAGGTATTTTTTACGGATTTTGGTTCATTTTAAAAGCAGCTCTTTAGCATATCTACGAAGCTAAAATTATCCCACAATGTGCTCATTCATCAATGTGCTCGTAAATAGACTGTGATACGGAAAGTAAGGAAAGATGAGCGAAGATGCCAAAATGCAGGTAGGTCAGGCGCCTTCTTCTAGCTCAAATACGTATGGGGGGCATGGGCATGACCAAAACGATCAGATGAAGTAACGATTCATTCGGGTTCTTTGAGGTCTACCTGTCTACGATTTTTGGTGTAACAAAAAATGGTATATAGCGTCTAAAGAAGGCGTTTAGGGGTGAAAACAGTAACATTCTTCGTATCCCGCTCACCCGCATTTTGGCGCGCTACTTTCTTAGGAGATTTTCCGTTACATGTTTGTGTTTATGCGTCTTATATTGCGCAATAAAACTAATTTTCTTTCTTTCTTATGGCACCTCCGCTAGTCATTTTGTTCTCCATGGAATGTGACGACAAAAAGCAGCTGTGATGTCTGTCGATAAACCAGTACTCACCCTCGCTAGTTTGTCAGGTACTAGTTCATCTAACTGTGGCGCCTCTGGGTCGCCTTGTTCCTGCTGCTGTCGAGCCTTATGATGCTGCTCACGTTTTACCTGGACAACCAAAACATATATGTATACTTTAATCAACACTTATGTAACAAAAAAATTGAAGCTTTTTGCTGCAACTCGCTAACAGGAACTGCTGCTGGTCCGATTTGAAAAAAAAATTATGTACGACTGTGGCGAAATTTGTGACGGGACCGGAGACTAGACTTAGTACATACACCATTTTTTTTTCTTGTATGTCACTACATAAGTTACAAGGTTTTGGTGGGAAATGACGTGAATGTAACCTACCTGTACCTGAGCCTGTAACGCGCTTTCCTGTTCGGCTTTGCGCTTTGCTTTCCTCTGTTTATTTCTAAGTTTCTTCAACTCTGAGGGCGCCAGGTTTTCTGTGAAATGGAGAACAACATACAAGTCAAGACCTTACTTATATTTTGTAACCTAAATGATAGGTTACGTCGTGGTCAAGGATATTTGCAGTTTTTGAAGGATCATGTTTCGGCATTGGGTCTGAATTCTTCCTAGTCGATAGTGATAGGCTCGCCTTGCCATGGGACTTATTGAATTGATTGACTCATTTCTCAGGTAAGGGTTCATAATCATTAATTAAGCTGTATAATGTATCGTTCCCAATTATTTGGGAGGCTTTAAGATCACCAACGTCAATAGTACTGTTACGCTATAAAGACAATAAAAAAAACAATGAGCTGCATCTATTACGGACAATTCACATAATAACGCATAATCAAATAGCGGTTCTAATACGAGTAATCGATAATGACCGTCGTATTTAAATTTATAATGGCGGACCATGCAACCAAACATGGCCGCTAAGTGACTCAGGCGCAGTACTGTGAAGGCTTGAGAAAGGAATATGTTTAGTTTTCTTAATGCAACAGAAAGTGTTTTCAATCATGAAAATATTATATTAAATATTACAGTTGTCAATTTGAGATCATTATAGGTTCCAACTCAAAGGGTACCATTTAATTTTAATTATTTTATCATTCGGTTAAGTAATTCATACGAGACATCATGTTACGGCTGTTGTTACGATCCTAAGATTTGGTAAGAAACAATGATCGGATGCTTCTTGAGGAAAATGGCAAAATATATCTGTATACAAACACTTAGTAAAAGCCATACTCATCATCATCTTCATCATCATCAGCCATAGGACGTCCTCTGCTGAACATAGGCCTCCCCCTTAGATCTCCACAGATACCTGTTGGAGGCGACCTGCATCCAGCGTCTTCCGTCATCCAAGCCATACTCGCACAGTAATAATTATCTACATTGGAAGGGTTTATCCAGTGTCCAAGCATTCCGAAACCGCTGTTAAACAAGATCGAGTGATAACAGATAAGGGGTCGACGTGTCTGCCGCGCGTGAGTGAACGCAAGGGTCGCGGCCGTCGTGCGCAAGCGCATGCTATGTCGAGTCACACTTTAAAACTATGCCAAGTCGTAAGTTAAACGACTTGTTTAAATTCTTGTGAGCTTATTTCAGTATGACCATTAATATTAATCTACCATTTCGGTTCAGTCTATATTTCTTTATGTGAGTATATGAAGTACTTAGAGTGATCATAGTTATCAATCTAAAACTATATGTTTATGCTAGCAACAAATCAGATCAATAAGGCAATGGAATAATGTTTGAACGACGAAATGCAATAATTTATATGAATTATAATAGGAACACGTGACGGTAGCTTTTTTTTTTATCGATGGCAAAAATCATCAAATGACCCCGGAATTCCGCTGTGGGTTGGCAGCGGTGAGGGCGTGTCAGACTTTTACTGACTAAAAACCCATCGTGTTTCTTCGTAGGCCTTTTATGTACCAGGGCCGCGGTAACTCGTTCGAACAATCCCGCAGTCACGTGACGCTAGCTAAATTTTGCTAATGTCACATGAAACAGTTTAACAGAGGGGAGGATATTGTGAAGTAAACACAATGGCGGTTCGTAAAGCCGCTGACCATACACTTTATTGAGACAGTGTCGCAAACGTTGCAACATGCGCCCGCGCATGCCGTATGAACGAGCGCCCACGCCGCAATTACAGGGTTGTCACAATGTGAAATATCCTTGTAAATATTTACAAGCAAAGATGTTTGATGTCGAGTGTAATAACGACATTTACTAGTTTAAAATGCTATGTTTATTAAGGTTAGTGTACCTACTGGTAATATTAAGTTTGTATTTCCCTTTCAAGACATATACTAATGTGAAAAGATCTGCTTGTTATGGAAAAACTCATTATTATGTATGTACTTAGTCCAGTTGCTAATAAGACAAGATATTCAATATTATCATGTATCAAGCTTTTCCTCAACAATTTTAAGTTCTTATTCCAGTCTTAACGAATGCAGGTCGATACCAGTGGAACGACTGCCTATCTGTCCCCTGCCTGGATATAACTTGTGGTCAGTAAACTCATTTTCAAGTATTTTTATTTCAAGATAACATCGCGGAAACCTTCAAAATATGGCTTCTAATTACATTAACACTGGCAACCCTATACTTTATAGCAAGCCATGGTGGTTGAGTATTGGTTGGTCTAGTAACCAGCTGGCTAACCAAACAATATTAGCACATTAAGAAATTACACCCGTATTATAATTTAACCTAAATCTTAATGATCCTGATTTTCCTGTACAATTTTAGGTCTACGTTAATTTTGGTTTATTTGTCCTTAAATTTTTGGGAAACAATACACATTTGTATTAAAATTTAATATTACTAAGCATTGTTTGGATCTAAATTGAGGGGCAAAGAACTTCAAAATATCATAACTTGGTTTGGTTGCTGTCATTCTTCCCGCAGTTAACGAGAAACCAACAACTACATATATCTACGAATTAAAACAGTTGCATATATTATTATCCTACAAAACTTACTTAGAATCAAAACGAGTAGGTAAGTAGAGGTATCTGTGTTAAAAAAACCATGCCATTTTTTCATAGCGTGTAAGAAAAACGTCCAAATGCTACAAATATGCAAGCGATCGGGTGTACATAACAAGAAATGTCGCTAGCACCAAGAACGCCATAGTGTTGATTCAGATTAACCAACATCCCTCATTTAGTTTTTACAAGACTTTTTAGACCCTACCGGTGCATGGTATGTTCTACGCATTAACTAGCTATGACCCGTGGTTTGTCACTCGTTACCCATCTGCATTTGTTGGTAGAAATTGTGACGTAAAAATTGGTTTATGAAAACTTACAACGTTGCTGCATTTCCCTTCAAAGTCCTGAAGGAACCAATTCACAGACGAAATCTTTGCAATAATTACCGTTGGAGATCCAATCCATCCCTAAACCAAATATCCAAATAATTTTAGTAATTAAAGCGTGCAAATCGAAACAAAAACAGTATAGAGGTAAAGATAGAAAACCGTCAAAGTAACGGTCATGTTGCATTGGTCTGATATCCGGCGCACCTTGCCGCATTCTCTAGTATTGCAGGTCTTTACGGTTAGGCAAATTGAAAACCAATGAAGCAGGCACCAAAGTCGACAATACCTTTAAATAGTCCTTATATAACTAGGATAATATATCTTTTACAGATACAGACACCAATCTTATAAATCCGGCATTAATTCTTTCATTTTCCAAAGTCCTATTGGTTGTCCTATTTTTCTTCTTGTCTGTTCACAGAGACAATTTTACAGGGGTAAGCGGTAATATTTTTTTCTAGTTTAGGCAGTAGTTCCTTGGCTTATAAAACTTAGGACATAGTTAGTTATTCGTTAAGCACCTACTTATAAAACGTACGACCTTATTGAAGTTCGCACAGTTAGTCTGCCGCAACTCGTTAGGCATAACTTAACAGGCACCGTGATGGGTTAACTGTACTTTTGCAGTCCTCCAACCAAATAGGTTGCTACGTGAAAGAACTCAACGCAAAGATATGAAGTAGAATTTAATTGGAGTAACCAGAGTTCAATATGTGAACATAAATCCTTTTAGATTTCAATCAGCGATACCGATAGATAGAAATAATTTATTCTGAGGGCGGTAAATATCAGCTTTAAATTGCGACTCTGCTAAAATGGATTAATATTGAGGCTTATAAAATAATAAAAAGTAGGTATAGTGTATATAATGTAAGTGTAGGTACCCCACTACTCTCAAAATTATCAAGCGTCTAAAAAAGGCAACACAAGTTTTTCCTTACTTGATTCAAATCTATCAAATGTCTAGCTTTTGCTGTTTTTGTGTAAGCATAACAAATAACTTAAGAAATAAACTTTTCACACAAAAAAAAAATAAACCGACTTCTAAATACACTGAAAGGAAAAAAAAAGATGCATCAGCCTAGAATTCGGTATGTGATGGATGGTTATTCGATATGCTATGTTAATTTCGCCACATACATAATTCATACATAATACACGATCACAAATCGGAACAAGTAAAGTGAGCTTATCTAAAGCCCCTTCAAAGACCGCGACAGTACATACACTTGAGCGCTTATTTACGTAAGTATATTGTGCCTTAATACGTCTAGGACACGTCGTACTCACAAATTACTGCTCTAATTCACTAGAGGTTTCGTAAAAGTAATGAAACTGCGGCCGTGGGGGCCGAGACGAGGTCGGGGAGGTCATTTCTATAATTAAAATCTTACATTTTGTAGACATAGGCGTTTGGGAATATGTTTATCATAACATTTATGGGTGACATTAGTTTACAGTTGAACATTTTAGTGACTTATTATACCCCAGCTTCAAGGTAGAAGCATTTACGTTTAAACCATAATTTGCCATTCAAGACTCTTTAATAGGAATATTTAAAAAACATGCTATTCTAATATAGCTTTTGATAGATTATATGACTGCACAGTAGCTCGAAAAAGAAACGCAACTTGTGTAGACATTAGAGCATGTTCATATATATTGTATTTCAAAAAATTAGATCACAAAAACAAAAATACAAATAAAATCTAGTAAACAACGTCGCAACAGCCACATTATCAAACTTGCCCTGACGTAGGGCCTATGTCGCAATCGAGTTGTTCGTGCGACCAGCGTGCGCCCGCGCAGCCGGTCCAAACAAACTGGAGCACCATTTATACTGAACTCGGGTGTTTCAAATTATTTTAATGTTTTAATTCTCACGAATTTTGCTTTTATCTGATGCCCTTAAGCCAGTATTGCGGTTCATTTTTGTGTGTGAAGATGACAGTTAGGATGATAAACGGCAAGAATACATTTGGATTAACAAACTTTGATATCCTTAGCTAACTAGAAAAACGCATTATTATTCCTGAAAGTATTCGTATTTTTATTCTTCGTCTTTTACAGTATTGTACACCCTGTTTGTCATCGTTCACTTCATTAATTGTCACAACTCAAAACTTTTAACTATTACAAATCCTTATATTTATTTATGTAACAATAACACATCTGGCCACAATATTAATGGCCTTTTAACCGAACCAGTTCAATGAGTGATGATCAGTCATTAACATCATCACTAACTTGTCGAAATTCACCTGCTCGATTTCAAGAATGATGATCATTATTCATTCTGATTATGTTATGTAACTAAGGAACCTCCAATCGTAGATTTTATTACAAAAAAAAAATGAAAATCATGTTATTTACTGTTCTGTAATGTTACTTATACCTACTTCTTATCAGAGGTTCGCCTGACGATTTTATTTATATATGTCAAACTAGCTGGTGCCCGCGACTTCGTCTGCGCAGGTTTAGTATTTCGAACAATATGTTTACAAATTGTAGCCTATGTGTTATTCTGATGTATAAGCTATATTATTGTAAAGTTTCATTAAAATCCATTCAGTAGTTTTTGCGTGAAAGAGTAACAAACATCCATACATCCATACTTACAAACTTTCGCGTTTATAATATTAGTAGGATATGATGAAAAAAAAAAAAACTATTTTTTTATATCGCTTATACCATATTTTCAGACCTCTACAATTTCTTCAGAATGTGTCATATTTATTCAGTATCAAAAATAATTATATTATTTTTCTTAATTCAAATACTTAACCATAGAATAGCCGAATCAAATAGATAGGTTAAACTAAATGATTAACTACAAGAGATTAATGACATCAAGTCGCGCATCCGACGCACGCGCCGGTTGTGAAAGCGCCCACCTGCATCCGAACAATGCTCAGATCTTTTGTTCCCAGCTACTTTTGAAACAATAAAAAGGCGATTTTGTTATTAGCTCCGCATCCTACAGTGGGACCTTATTCTAATAATATAAAATATTATGTAGCTTAAGAACATAATCATTTGTTACTGTGTTGCTCGGATGTTTGTTTATCACATCGCCGTTACCTCTTTCCAGTAATACCAATAGGCAGCCGTGAAAAGGAGTTTGTGGGGGAGCTGCCCATGGTAACTGAAGCAAAAAACTGTTGATTTAGAATTGAACGCCACGTGGGCACAGTATAAGAACAGAAGTCTAATTAAACCTGTGCAAATCGGATTTTATGACGGCATAACTAATCAACATGTCACATGAAAACCAATAAAAATAAGTAAACACGCCTACTTTACTTGGAACAAGCAATATATCAGCTATTAACGAACAAGACTTCCACATTGGCGCCAGCTTACCATATTTGGTTGACCACAAAACAACCAACAAGATTTTGATGGGTGTTTAAACAATCGTTAATTTGAATAAATAATAAAACTTTGTTAGTTCTCTAGAAATGGGCAACAAGACAATTTTGTGTTTATACTGAAGTCGTAAAATCAAATTAAGGTAAATGTTTCGTTTTATTACCTACTTTACAATGTCGCTTTTTGACAAAGACAAGAGGCATTTCGATATAGATCTAAGGCACCACAAAATAGTCACTTAGCTACAAGAACTGCCTTATTTTACGAACTCTCGCAATCGCAATTTTAATGTTATCGGGTCAAGAAACTTTTCATAAGTTTCGAAATGAAAGCAATTACTATCGCATTTAGTGTCTGGCAGGGGTCCACGTCAAAACATTTCAAGCTATAAAGCTGTCACTTTATCAGGAATACTAGAACATATTATATTGCTAAATTAATGTCTGGCGGCAAAAATAAATAGTCTCGTAACGCGTAGTATGTAATAGCTGAGTAATTTTCTCACCAGAAAGACCTTTAAACGTACAAATTATCATTATCAACACGCTTGGAGACTTCGCTATAAAATTTAACTGTCACGATCACAACATTGTAGGGATTTTTGCAAAAACGAAGCTTGACAGATGAGTGGGCCAATATTTTTCCTTTTCTAACAGTAAGTTTTTAAACGACAATACTACAGTACAGTCTAACTAAAATATGAGATAACATGCAGATACTATCTGGAAACACTGCCTTAAAAAAATTGCTGAACTCTGAATCTGACTGGCTATCAAACGAAATGAGCTTTTTACTTTTTATATATTTTCTCACCGCTCATTAATACAAAAGGTAACCAAATAATACAGCTAAACCATAATACCATTACTTTAAAAAAGCTCCTGCGACTGCCTGCGTGACTTTCAAATAAGCAATTTATAGAAGGAGTTATTTAGCTAAGACACAATAGCAATAAACACATGGGGTTGGCATTGAGAGGCATACGGAAACCTCGTGACAAATTCACCTATAATTGCAACCTGCAGTGCCGAGGTGAGCCACTCGTGCATCCGTATCCGATATCATACATAATATTTATGTAAACGTTAATTGAAGGATTTCCATGGTCTCCGACTTTATTGCATGTTTTTGTAATATTCTTGGTATTAGTGTCAATATTATTATCCAATAAAGTAACCATCGCTTTAGTGTCAGACGTTTATATCCCGTTTGGTATACATAGCAAAACATACAAAATCTAGCAACATTTTTAGATTCGTCTATTGTTTTTTATTATCATCTACTTATTTGCTAGATTAATATATATCCTGTTTCTGATATCATTAACACTAGTTTAATATCGTCCAATCATTTATTGGTCAAGTAAAGTCGAGTTTCAATCTAAGTGTTAGAAGCCATCATAATCAGTCTAAATAAAAACCTAGTTTATAAATAACAAGTACATACATAGTTAGACATATTATTATTTCATGGGAACACGTCGTTATTAAATAACTCAATGGTTCCGGATGATAAATTACTTTCGTTTGGAAAGCACCACGAGTCCATGTTTCATTGAAGTTTAACCGGATTAATATTTTTATCTTTACTTGAATTCTAAGGAAAGGAAACGCCTGGTATGTGTTACTTTCAAAGCTGTAATTAGGTATAAATCATACGAACTATTTAGTATGTTTATAAGACTAGATTTAGAAGTGCTTTAAAATATGTAGTTTTTTGTGCCGATTGCTTCGGATTTTGTATACTTTTTTTAGATTCGTTTTTAACAAAGTGAAAGAGCATACCTGGATTTTGATGACGTATTATTCAACTTATACTTTCTTAAATAAATGAATATTATAGATATCGGTGTACCAGTGGCATCGAACTAAGATAACAATAAACGCGTACAGTTATTTCTTGCTGGTCACCGTAAACAAGACATTTAGCGGACATTGTATTCTAATATACCTATCATTCGTATCACATGCCCTAGATAATGAAATAATTTACTCATACTTATTTGACAAGTCATTGTATAATAACTAAATTGTTTTTTCTTACGCCGCCGGTTTGTTTAGGTACCCAATTATTACACCTACACTAGAGAACCGCGTATGATGGCGAGTCGTAACTACAGATATCGGCACGGATATTGGGCTATGACCTTCACCTGCGCAGAAGCGATTTATTGGTTTATTGCCTTATGTGTACACTGCGCAAAGCGATACCCACTTCCGCCGAGAGCCCAATATCCGTGCCGGTAACTATACATTTACTTGACAGGATAACAATCTCTCTTTAGACTGCGAGCACTAGACCAGCTTCATAAGATCCAAAAAAATATTGCTAAAATAAAAACCCACGCACCCAGATTTACAATATAAAAGCTCCTAAGTAGTTATTAGAGGCAGTTTTTAAAGCATTCAAACGATTTTCCTGTTGGCATCGCTCCAATATGTACCAGCGTCAATTGACTGACTAACTCCTAAGATTGAATTGCTTAGATTAATCACTCTCAATTGAACTAGTGGTTATCCACTCGAAGGAGTTAAGGATAATCTCTTTAGTAACGACATAATGGGTTTTACGGAGTCACTTGGGTGAGGTGAATGAAACATTTATTGTTAGCTTGAGATTGAAAAGGTTTTTATCATCTTTGCTTTGAGCTACGAAAGACGGTAGTTTTTGATCAAGTTGTAGTCTTGTAGTGTAGGGTCTTGCGCTCTTAGGCGATTCGTGGTAATATTTTAGTAGTTCATAGACCAGATGATAACTTATTGGACTCTTGAGAGCATCAAGTGTTTGATGTATTCTTCTCAGTATCGGGGAGTTTTTTGTAGAAAAAAATAATATAAATAGAAGCATTCTCTTTTGAAAATCATTTTATTTTTGTGGGTCAACTGATCATAAATGATATGCAGTTTGACACAAAGTCCTGTTGTAATGTTTTGACAAATATCTGAGCTAGGTGATAGTAGCTTTGCTTAAACCGCTACCTAACGTAAACAGGTTCAAATTTAGGACAAGCGACTCTATACAGGATTTCCTAAGAATAATAAATATTGTGCAAAGAAGTTATAGCATTTAAAATAACAGCAAATTATGACATTTGGAAAACGGTGAACTGAATATGTATATTTTTGTTCTTATTTAAGTTTTTAGTAAGCATTTTTTAAGATTATTTTAATAGGAGTGTTAATAACATACCTACTAACTTACGTATAATATTTACGTGAGTGTAATATTTATAAGCCCACAAAAAAGTACTATAATCAATGGTGTTTATACAAATACTATCAAAGGTATTTTACGTAAATGAATCGACAGCACGATAAAAAAAAACTTGAATCCTTAATTTCGAAATATCCGTTTGGAACTTGTAAATGTCAAATATAAACGCATACATTTAAAACCAGAGTAACCACTAACAAGTGGTTCAGTTACCGGCATTTGTGACCATTAAATTTGAATTTAGTCATAAACCGGCATTGTCAGTGTTCCGTGTTGTCCACGTTGCCCTACTAAACCAACTATAAATCTAAAGTGTACAAACTTCTTGCGCAGACGCAAAGGGGAATTGGTTGCCACCAAAAGAGTGTCCATGGAGATTCTTGCCGGTTCTTCTCTATGAGACCAACGCTTTGGAACCGTGCAACTAGTTTGACGTTTTGAAAGAGCTTTTATAGGCCTATTTGAAAAAAAAAATTGACTTTGACCAAAACGGATTCTTAGAATAAAATAAGCGTCTTTTTTTAACAAAGTTCAATAACAATATAGGAACTAACGGTTTACTAGCTTGTAGGGTCCCTTTCTACAAATACGTAGTATAGGAAGTACGTACTTATTTATTCTTAGCTAATAAACTTTAGTATTGTATAAAATGTTAGCACCAGTTATTTAAGATTTTTATAGACCAAAAAAACTTTTTTACAAAAAAATTAAACCGACTTCCAAAAACACTAAAAAGCAAAAAAAAACTAATTTTAGGTGCATCGGCCTAGAAGTCGGTGTCTAATGGATGTTACTAAGTTAATTTTGCCACCGACTTGTAGGCCGATGCACCTAAAATTAGTTTTTTTTTGCTTTTTAGTGTTTTTGGAAGTCGGTTTAATTTTTTTGTAAAAAAGTTTTTTATTTACTGCTTTTCAGTGATACGAATAGTTGTCACTATCCATATAAGTGGAAAGTTCTCATCAATACAAAGAATATAAGCCCAAATACGAGGTATTTTACATATTCAGTTGTCGAGTCCCCTCGACCTTCTCTGGTCTCCATCATCAGGTCAACTCCAAACCTTCACTGTTGCAAAGGTCTCGTCAATACAAATAATATAAGCCCAAACACGAGGTAGTTTACATATTCAGTTGTCGAGTTCCCTCGACCCTCTCTGGTCTCCATCATCAGGTCAGCTCGAAACCTTCACTGTTGCAAAGGTCTCGTCAATACAAATAATATAAGCCCAAACACGAGGTAATTTACATATTCAGTTGTCGAGTTCCCTCGACCCTCTCTGGTCTCCATCATCAGGTCAGCTCCAAACCTTCACTGTTGAATAGTACTTTCAGGCATACACCTGAGTGTCAAGTTTTTACACTATGTATGCCTACAACTTTCGAAGGTTGCCCTCGATTTCTCAGGGTTTCCATCATCAGATCCTGACCTGATGACTATGGGACCATCTGGCAGCTATTTCGCGTCGAACAAAAAAAGAATCACGCAAATCGGTCTATAAACCTCGGAGTAATCGATGTACATACATAGAAAAAAAAAAAAAAAAAAAAAAAAAAAAAAAAAAAAAAAAAAACATACCGGCCGAATTGAGAACCTCCTCCTTTTTGGGAAGTCGGTTAAAAAATATGCAATTTTGTACTTACAAAATAATGTCCACATTCTAATGTGATAATTTAAATTATCCACGATTATTTTTCCGACCCAAATATCGACCAATAGAATTGCACCATTCGACGTCACGTGGTACAACCTACATGGTATTATACTGAAAATTTTTTGAATATTTTCTCTGGTCGTTGCTACGTCAAACTGACAGGTTGTGGCCGACATTTGGGACGGAAAAATAATCTCCCGAATACCACACGAGCTTCATAATTATCTGGCATTTCCCTCAAGGTTCCCTGCAAACAAATAAAGTCGTCAAGTTTTTCAGGAAAAATCACTCGCGCTTCGCGCTCGTTATTTTTTAACCTGAAAAACTTGACTCCTTCATTTGTTTGCAACGAACCTATCGGAAAATACCCGATAATTTTGAAGCTCTTGTGGTATTATAAGTGATAATCGCATATTGCCTCTCGTAAATAAGTACCCTATTGAATATTAGTGCATTAAAATAATCGTTGACTAGGTACTATCAATTTGCCATGTCTGGCAATTTCTTGCATAACATTCCTACGTTAAAAACTTCAAGGCTGTAAAATGTTAATAATATGTCAATTTCCTTATGCACTCGAAACTTAGCACGTTTTGAGCTGACTCACGGGCTTCTCAACAATACCTTTTTATCACATCTAAGTATAACATAAAGTGTATTACAACTTTAGCTGCCTGCAGTGCTCTTAACTGTCGGTATGGATATGAGGAAAATCATCTAGATGTATGCCATTTCTCATTAGCCATACATGATCCAAACGAACTTTTACCAAATAAAAAGTAATCAAACAATGCTGCGAATATCCAATATTTTGCACGAAAACAAATCCAAGACAAACACACAAGCAGATTTATTCCATAATGATGATAAGGAGCTGTTGTCTACAAACTGTGCATTCTTTATAACCAACCAAACCAACCAGGAATTGAATATTTCTGAAATTTTCTTTCTTATCTGAGGTCTAACTTCGAAGTGTGTCGTGACACCCCGAAGGGCGACTAGCTGTTACTAAAAATTACGTCAATTACGCACCTGTCGGGCACCGCCCAGTAACTAAAATTATTGGTAACAACTTTAAACAGATTTATCTGGTGCAATAAATCTGATAATACTTGGTTGGCTGTATAATCAAAGGTCATTATTTGATATTATTAACGAGATTCGAAAAATTATTTGAGTCAATTTCATTATGAAACGGAAATGTATATACTGCTTAAGTTTCTATATTCCTATGCCGTGGGAGTTCGTTCACTACTCAATCTCATCAGTCAAGAGGAACACGTCCCAAAAAAACCACGTACTTATGCTCTAACAAGCATCAAACGTCACGTTTCGGTCAAACATCACGATTAGCAGCCAGCTAATCCGTACACATCCGTTACGCATCAAATTCACAACCGACGATCGTAATCCTACTACGTAAACATTACTGAGAAAAACCCACTCGGTTCCTGGGCATGACGGTCAAAGCGCGGCGCACTAGGAATCACCAAATACGTGTAGCAAGTGCCTAATGTAGGCACGTCGCTGCATGCGTAGGCGCACGCACGTGCTGTGCATCAGGACGACTCATAGCGAATCGTCAATAGTCCAGCGTAGGCGTGACGTAGACCCAGGAAACGTTAACCTTTGCGCCCAAACTGTGCATCACTGCAAACGGTTTTGGAGAAGCCACCCAACCAGTATGATGTCAAGGCGAGGCATCAAACCGCGCACTCGTCAACAACGACGTAATTAAAAGATTCCTCCCGCAGCTTTATTGCTAAATGAGTGAAACAATGCTGCCATGGTGTCAGACGCCCAAATACTAGAGCGTGACGTAATATATGTGGATTAGTGACGAAACAAAGTAAAATGTAATTATAGCCTAAGCAGTCATTGCCGAGCACACAGACCGCAATGACATCATTCCCAAGCTCTAAAGTTGTCACAGAAACGTCACGGCATACCTGAATGATGAGTGACAGTCAAAGCAAACATACAGATCAGTGAGCAGACAATCAAGCTGACTCATGCCGATTTATATATTTTTGCAAACGGAGAAATATTCTCAAGCGGTGACCGCAGATGACTAAACGTTTCTTCGTCTGAGTACAATGCTTGAGATAATCGGGCAAAATATAAAATCGTGACAAAAGGGCCGGCGACCCCGGACGTTAGTTTA
Source organism: Helicoverpa assulta (assembly GCA_963856015.1). NCBI lineage: Eukaryota > Metazoa > Arthropoda > Insecta > Lepidoptera > Noctuidae > Helicoverpa > Helicoverpa assulta. Next base: position 8,759,409 of record CAWLCW010000027.1, read on the forward strand.
CTGAATGAAAGAGTTATATTATCCGGTTGTATATTTAGCAATACATATTATGTACATTTTACATTACACAAGTATTGCGTTTTGTCGATCTCAATTCTAGGAACTACGGCATTGAGTATGATTAACTCATTCAATAAACGCCATAAATGTATCGACTGCATTTAGATGAACTAAACAGATCAACATCGATTGTCGCACATGACCATATATGGGTATCAGAAACAAAATTTTGCATCATCTAATGATTTCTTGCGAATGATGATGAATCTCGTTGTATATGCCAGAACAAGAATGATCAATTGAATTGACCATAAAAGCTGACCACGTGTAAGTTGGCAGCGTATTTGTGAGGGTATCAATAAAGTGCAAAATACTTCGTAAGCTAACTTGTATGCGGATCAAATATGTCTCGACGTCAACACATTGTCAACCCGGAATCTCCAATGCATCTCATCAATATTAAAATTGTTGGACAACTTAATATCGATTCCAAGAATCTGACAATTGTATGTGTTAAGAATAACACATTATGCAGTGACTACATGGAGTTAATAGCAACATATCTGTGGGAACAAATAAATCTTAGGTGACAAGGGCAACACTTTATTGTTGAAAAAATTCAAATGATAATGGTTTTTCCGAAGTAATCATTAGCATGGAGTTGGAGTTATTTATCTGAAGAAAATGTAAAAAAGCTGGAAAAACCCGGCTGGGTTGATGTATTGTGCCCCTTAGTTCATCGTAGAGCGTGACGCACACTTGTTATAACTGCTATCACTTTACATTGTATGCAAAGATGCTGGAGTTTGATAGCGAATATGCTGGGAAATAAAAATAATGAGAATCGGTTACTTTGAGTTAAAATAAGTTATATTGACATACATATGTAACTAAATAGTTACTAATATTGACAAATATTTGTTCTGTATCACGCTATTGAAAAGAAAATCGACTGTAAGACGACAAAAGTTCAACAATTACTATTGATTGAATTCCTCATTAAAAGCAGAACGAACATCAGTAAAAAGCTTGGAGGGAGATTAGTGGAGACCTTCACTCATATGGTACATGTCTTACTACAAAAATCTCAACTGCTTGCCCCTAATTAAAAGCCTTAATGACAAAGTATGGGTGAATCACGATGCAATGAACGTGTATATGCGCCTGCGCTTACACCCACTGCCTCTGACAGGTATTAGTTAATCCTCCATGCGTTAAGATTACCCACTAGTCACGCTACTTACGTCTCCAACTAACGTAAACAACTTGAAATGCCAAAATGATGTCATAGTGGGGGTGTTACCTATTTTTTCTGCGGCACGTAATTAATTTTGAATGCCTAAAGTGACGTAATGGCTAAGGGGTATACCCGTTTACACTCGAGATGTTTTCTTTAATATTTGTATTTCTTAATACTGTAGGTGCCGAGGCAAGATATACCTATGAGACGTTTGCTCAGTGTAATGGGTCATGAACAAACATGGAATGTTAATGACGATTGTTTTATCAATATTAACTTAAGCTACTGTAATTTAAAGACTTTCGTTTATTTTCGGCGTATTACCAATACAAATCCATGCTTTCAAGATTATACAGTTGGAAATGCTTTCTTTAACAAAGTAGGTTAAACCAATTTGAATGTAATAATAAACTTTCCAATGCAAACTTTCATATTAATTTCTATTATTATTGGGGATAAATGCATTTAGCAATGTGTACTTTCTACGTATGGAAGTGACTGCATTCATATTTATAGCATGTTTTTATTTAGGCTTTTGGTTATTATGGGTGTTATAAGTCGATGCAACACAATGCATACATACCACGAAATAGTGGTAAATGTTGTATGTATGTAATAGGGAAACTCTGTGTAAGCCTTGGGCTTTTTTGGACGCGGTGCACTAGTGTTCAAAACTAAGGAATTGGGAGATTTTGTCAATGCGAAAGACAATGAACATGGACAAGACGAAAATTATGTCAAATGTCCATGTTGAGCCCACCCAAGTCTCTGTTGGAAGCTCGGTACTCGAAGTTGTTGACTCATATATCTACCTAGGACAAGTAGTCCAATTAGGTAGGTCCAACTTGGAGAAAGAGGTCAACCGCCGAATCCAACTCGGCTGGGCAGCGTTCGGGAAACTACGCAATGTCTTTTCGTCCGACATACCTCAGTGCCTCAAGACGAAAGTCTTCAACCAATGTGTGTTACCAGTGATGACTTACGGCACCGAAACGTGGTCTCTCACTATCGGCCTCATCTTAAAGCTCAAAGTCGCTCAACGAGCTATGGAGAGGGCTATGCTTGGTGTTTCTCTACGTGATCGAATCCGAAACGAGGAGATCAGTAGACGAACCAAAGTCACCGATATAGCCCACCGGATTAGCAAGTTGAAGTGGCAATGGGCAGGCCATATTGCTCGCAGAGCAGATGGCCGATGGGGCCGAAAAGTGCTGGAGTGGAGACCACGGACTAGCAAGCGCAGCGTAGGACGTCCACCAACGAGGTGGACAGACGACCTTATAAAGGTCGCCGGAAGACGCTGGATGCAGGTCGCTTCCAACAGGTATCTGTGGAGATCAAAGGAGGAGGCCTATGTTCAGCAGTGGACGTCCTATGGCTGAGATGATGATGATGATGATGAAAGACAATGTCCTTACCTACTCCTCACGATGGCCTTGATAAGTTAATTTTTTACCTTAAAATTTACCTTGTAACTGGAAAATTACTATCATTCCAATCTTTTAATCAACGACACATACCACATTAATGAAGCTTTTTAATGCCGACATTAATTTATCGCGACAAACACACTGTTACACACTTAACGCATTCTAGTGGCATTGCTTAGATGTCTTGGTTTTCCAAAGGGCAAGATCAGCCGTCCTATAAATATTCAGTACGGGTGACAATAAGTCGTTGACCAGAAGCTATGTGGATACTAAAGTGTTTGTTTCGATAAGTTACGTACAGCTATGACGCATTACAGTGTTGACAATGAAAGTTATTTTAATGTGTATTCAATTGGAAGTAACTATACCCATTTTTTAAGCCGGTAACTTACTTCATCGGGAGCATACAGAAGAAAAAATCAAAATCAAAGTTTTATTAAAAATTGGGTGAAAGTTTTTATGGAGTCATTCAGAAGTCATAGATGCACACGTAGATACGCTGGATGAACAGGGGTTGAAAAATTATGATTGGAAGAAACGTAATTGCAACTGGCATCAAAAGTCACCTGTTTCTGTATAGATGTGCACTTTAAACATTACAGATTATCATAGGCTTGATAAATTGTGTAACTAAATGAAACTTTAAGTCAACGTCCCTATCACGGCCACACCCTCGATCGTAACAATGAACGAAATTGGCCACTATTACAAGCTATTAGCATTACGTAGGCGTTGAAGTGTAAAACTACAATATATCACAATACCAAGGTCAGTCAACCGCATTGCAGAGTTTATTTGAAACCAATAGATATTGCTATAAGTAATTAATATACCTACCTAGCTATATAATTACCACGTGTGGTATGATTGATGGCAACACTTGAGCACAATTAGTGGTTTATATATGTACGTCAAATATAAAGTTATTTGTTACACGGATGTCCACAAGAACGCGGATATTATTAGGTCACGCTAAACGTTCAGATAACTTATATTTGAAGTTACTTTTAGTGACTTCGTTAGTTTGTTCTGACAATTCATACCTGTAACAAATATTTTTCTCAGTAAGAGTCATTTCTGTTGCAAAATTACGCATCATGTGAAAAAAAATTTTTTTTATAATTGGTTGTTTTTTTCTTCAAGAAAAATGTCAATGACCTCTCCACTCTGTGACTCATTACAAGTATATTTTGGCGAATCATATAACATTACTTAACTTCTCCGTGTTGGGTGGCATCTTAACTTAAAGATACTTTGCAATTTAAGAGGAAAAGACATTGTATGTTGAAGATTAGCTTGAGAAATTTGAATTTTCTTATCAAACAATTATTTGTACTCCTTTATCCTCATTGCTTAAATGTATATTTACATCTTCAGACATTACAAGCTTTAAGTTCCAATTTACGAGGAAAACAATACACCATAGAAACCGTTGTTCTTTGAATTTAAGAATTTTGACACAAATAAAACAAAGATGAATTGGTGGAACCGGCTGAGTTAATTTTAAAGACCTATGTAATAAATCTCAAGCTTTTCAACACACTAAGAAATCTGAAAACACCAAAAAGCTCCTGAGATGAAGGAGCAGCTATTTATTAATTTATGATACAGGACCTTGCTAATTAATCATCATCCTCTGAGCCTTTTCCCAATCATGTTGGGGTCGGCTTCCAGTCTAACCGGATTGAGCTGAGTACCAGTGCTTTACAAGAAGTGACTGCCTATCTGATCTCCTCAACCCAGTTACCCGGGCAACCTGATACCCCTTGGTTAGACTGGTGTCAGACTTACTGGCTTCTGACTACCCGTAACGACTGCCAAGAATGTTCAATAACAGCCGGGACCTACAGTTTAATGTGCCATCCGAAACACAGTCCATGGTGTCTAAGATATACTTAGAAAGTACATACAAACTTAGAAAAGTTGCACTTGCCTGACCTGGGATCGAACCCGCGCCCTCATACTTGAGACGTTGGTCCTTTACCCATTAGGCCACTACGACCTTGCTAATTAATCACAACTGATATTGCATCTAACACCTAGTCTACAAAAACAAAACCCACATCTAAGAGATGATAACGTCACGCCTACTATTCTTTAGTTCCAAAAAAACTTATAAATAAACATAACAGCTGTAATAAATAACAATTAAATAACAATACGTATCCAATACATGAGCATTTACTTCCTACGTCAAACCCAAGCTTTTTAATTGTTAGGTTACGTGTCAAAAACAAAATGATTGTACCTCTATGGTACAGTCAACTTCAGGTCAGTGGTAATAGTTTTATAGGAAAATCGTACTTATTCCTTTTGAGTTAAGGTGCATGACAGTTATCACTAATGTGCAGTTTACTGTACAATGTTTCAAAGAGTTATGTTATATTTTGACCTTGTTTGTTACGGCATGTCGTGAGTATAGAAATAACCCACACGCTTTATTATTATATGTACTTATTTGTGACTGGCAATTATCAGCTATTAATTTGTGATGGCAATTTTCACTCCATGTTGTATGAATTAGCCAATTAAGCTCCATAAAATAGCTATGTAAGTGAACTTGGATTGAGTTGTTGAATTCTTATTCATAATTCATTCAATAATGCGGATGTTCCATTAAATCGATTTAGAGACAACTATAACTTTTTTAATGATAAAATATTTTCAACAAATAATACTATTTCTTAACATACCTATTTAATATTGATCTCACATTCCTATGCAAATAGGTCACTCTAAAAATAAAAAGCGGATTTTCCTAATACAAAATGTGTATTTTTTTATTTTGTATATTTGTTATGGACCATGTGATTAATTCGGGCATTATTTATAATGCCCGAGCATTATGAATAATGTCTAGCTTTATCGGGCCAAGTGATTAATAACTATCTTAACTTCATTATTTATCACATTGCACGGGCATTATTATATTGCTACATGACAGTTGGGCAATTTGATAATAAAGCTATATTTTATGCGGTGCGAGGGTGGCAGTTGTTCTAATAAATAAATTCTGTTACTTGCTACATATTTTATGATTATTGTTTCGAAAATTATATCTTCTTTTTTAATGGGAAATTTTAAGTCTAACCACAAAATTATTTATTGGACAATTGTCATCTAATTTACTTACTCGGCATCGTTTTTCTTGATCTCATTTTTCTTGGCTCGTTTTTTTTTATGGTAGAATTTAATTTGGATTCAAAACATTGTATTAAAAATTGAAGTCAGTGACGAAAACGAATCGCTGCAAACCCGACTCCACGTAGTCTTGTCTGCCTTACCCCTAGAGTGCAATTCAAAACCGCGTAGGCGCGGAGGGTCAAGTAGTTTTAACGCTCGCCTGGTGAGCGTGAAAACCATCTGCGACGATAAGCTCGCATGGTACCGCCGCAGCCCCGCAGCGCCGGAGCCGTGACAGAAGCCATGCTTGCTGCATGTTGCATGCTATTAATATTTAGTTTAAGTTAAATGTCAATAACAATAAAAAAAATTAAATTAAATATGTTTATATTACTTTGCCCAAAAGGTCACGGGCAATATGTATAGTGCCCGGTCAATTTGATTATTTGAATAATTATTATCAAATTGCACTCTCATATTGGGCATTTTTCATAATGACCGGGCATTATGTATAATGCCCAATCTTGGTCCATAACATATTCATTGTGTCAAGTTGCAATTCGATTGATTGCACATCAATCAATCCGTGTTGATGGAATAGTACTGATTTGTAATGAGCTATTCAATCTAATCATATTATTCTAGTTCATCTTAACACATGTCGTCCTAACACTTGGATTGAAACAAAAAGTCGTAAAAAGCTTTGACTCTTTGAGTCAACCAGAAGATATTCATAATCTTAAGTATCATAAGTAAAGTGCGCTATAATATGCTCTAATATTGTACCATTACCATTACTATAATGATATGTATCTTTGTACATCAAACAGGATATAAAATGTATTAGATATTTATAATAATATAATGCATGTTTTCTTTTGCCAGTCCATACAATTATCTCTAATAACATATTCACAGATAGTAGTTAGGTACTTGTGCATTTGTAATCATTATGCATAGAATGATTGCTGATCTACATAATGAGGAAAGTTCAAAATTGCAATGCTGTTGTCTTATTTTCGAAGTTAGAAACTTTGCGATGCAAATTGCTTTATTCGTCAATTCTGAAAATACTGAACTAATTTGAATAATTTTTTCATTGTTTGTAATCTAAATAAACACTCGCATGAAAGTTCAAAACAAATTAGCTTGAAAATGGTAGCTGAATTTAATTGTAAATATAGTCTTTTTTTACATGAAAACCATATCAATATGGAAAATTTGTATTCTGCTCAAGAACTAAAAAGATGCACTTTAATTACAAATTAAATCACTCCCTTAACTTTATGGCTTCTGCCAAACGAATTAAAAGTACTTGAAAACTGTTTTGGTCGTTTGCCAAGAAATTATTCTCCTGACAATATGTATCTTGCAAACTTATTTTTAGTTAATGTTAAAAAAATGCGTAAATAAGAGAAAGAACAGTAATTATGTATAGTACCTACAATAATCCTTAAAAAATTCGTAGTAGACCGCGAATGAATGACAATGACAGAATGAACAATATTATAGGTTTATGTCAGGTCTGCCCTTCCCGTTAAACCCACCCATTAAAAAGGATAAACACAGCAATGTATATTCCACGGTATAAAACTGCAAGACTATTGACCTTGGCATGCCGGACACAAGAAAGCACAATATTGTCCTCACACATATTCTATCGCGGAATCAGTTGGCACATCAAACACCTCAGAACATCCGGCTACTAGACCGCTATTATTTATAACTACCTGCATCGTTGCAGGACATATCAATGCGTAGTAAACAATCATTTTATCGTTGTTGTGCACTTCATTTGTTCCTTTTTATTGCTATTGTTTTGCATAAAGCAATCAGCTGTTTCGTAAATTCATTATTGTTTAGCATGCTTCACTGGTCACCTAAGTCAATATTTCCATGTTGGGGACTTACAGGAGAGGCATATTCTATCAGCTTTCAGGCTACTAAGACTTCTTTGCTAGTCACGTCTACGTCAACGATTCCAATTACATTCAAAACTCCTACATTCCCGTCTTCTCAGATAAAAATCAAGTATTTTCTATACAGATGCTTGGATAGATCATTAGTTTCTTAGAATAATCAAGTATACTATGCTCACATAATTCGATTCTAATAAGATTTATTTCTATATTTATTTGCTGTAGTACTGTGTACCTAGGTTTGAGTGTTTGTCGTGCGCACGGTTTGCCTTCTAAAGTTTCAAGGTTTCTAATATACGGACCAATGCTTTGTCTTGACTCTTTTGTTGCGAGATTTTGATCAACTGGTGTTATAGGTGATGGATTAACAGACTTTACTTCTTAACTTACAGCTATCTTTCATTTAACCTTCAAAGATTTTAGGACTAAATTGACATAAGAAAGTACCTGTTATATTTATTTTGCTTACATCATTATCATCATGTTTTTAAATGTCAATTATCCGTTATGGTTTTCCTCGGACTTACGTAAGGATAAAACCGATATGACTTACCTCATGTCCATTTGTTCTCATATGGATCTTTACACTAGGTAATATCAAAGTTTCCTCATCACCGTCTTACCTGTAACAAATAACAAACTGATTAATAAGAGTCTCAGATACAAGGCTAATGGAATCATAGCTTTCAAAGAAACAGAAACATTGTGCAATTAATAAAACAAAACTTAATGACTAAGACCGTTCGTGTCTTAAGCTATATTTCTTAAAGTAAATCAAAATGATACTACATTGAAAATAATAGTAATTTAAATTTGTCCTGCTCAATTTTGAATGCATCAAAAATGAATTTCGTTTAGATGAAATATTTTTATTACAGAATATTGAAAACAGGCCCTTAAAACCAATCAAGTATCAATAAACTCACAAGCACCTTTCGATTTCAAGAAAGGACCAAAATTGCACCTTCAAATAATTGCTGCAATAAAGAAAAGAAAGAAGAAACATTTCATTTTGAAAATTGCGGCCGAGTTCACTGTCCATCACATTTTGAACGCTTTAATAACATTCGAGGAATATAGAAAACTCAATTTTTTGTAATGCTCATATTTGTATCTCCTTTTGAAGATACCAGTCATTAATAAGACTCTTCGAAGATTGTTTTCGTTTCATATAAAAATGGATTCCAGTCAATAAGGAAAGACTAACTTCTACAGAATTTCCTCCACACGGTCGTTTAACGAATTTAATTTTAATCTGTTAGTAAATCTCAATTAAACAGTAGCGGAAATCCAAAGATTTCCTGTATTGGCTGGTAATCAAGACTTCTCAGTGCCGCCTTACATAATGAATCGGCCTCATCTCAGCATACAGAAGTGCTGACACTTATCTATAGCCGATAGCCTATAATGAGGCCTAACGACGCCGTCAGACAGCTATCGTGGAATTCTATATAAATCGTCTGGTAAGCGCGCCCCAGTCACGATCCCGTCTGCCATGATAATGGAAGGTACTATCCTTACTATGTACTGGAAGCAAAATAATGCGCCGTTTTAATGTCTTATAAAGACTCTTTTAAATAGGAAACAAGTTATCTATCATTTGCAAAGGTTCTCATTTTCAAATAAGGTATAGGGTAAAGTAAAATTTCATTAATGGCACATATCATGAATCAGCGAAATGTCAATTTAAATTAGCATCTAGAACATATGGTTAACTTAACACAACCATATTAAAATGCTTAAAGATTCAAAAGGCCATTCTCAAGATGCGCTCGAATTGAGAACATTGCCATATAGAAATACAATTATTCGTGTCAACGTATCAAGCCGTTAGTACATTTGCAAGTAATTAATCAGCCATTCTTGTCGCACGACGCTCCGGTATGCACGATGTTAAAGCAAATTAAAAATACGCTAACTGCCTACGTGCGGGCAGACAGACAGACAGACAAAACGTATGCGATTGTATCTGCAATATTTATGTAAATAAAAACTGTCGGATCGCAACTTATCAAGTGGTTGATTAATGCCGAATCGTGAGCGTGGAATATGTAATAGTGTGGCGATCAGCAATCGTATAATTATTGTGGATACATTAAAATCACAATGATGTATCTGATAAATGTTTATAAGTAGGTAACTAAGCAAGTGTGCTTTAATATTCACATTTTTATTACTCAGTAAATCTTGTGTCTGACCATTGTCTGGCCTGATATTAGATGTATTTAAGATGTTTCAAGATCATTTATGTTTTTTGCTAATTTCAGGATATTTACATGTTTTTTTTTTTTTTTTTTGCTTATCAAACACGATCAAGCATTAGGAAATTGTTATGTAAATACTGTTTTAACAAAAAAACTAGATAACAAAACGTTTTGTATTGACGTGTTGCAACAATCCATTGTTTTATTTAATTAATAGCTAATCACATCACGCTAAGTATAAAGTATGTTTTGTATATTCTGATCAGGAATATCAACTACATAGTACCTACACTATCAATGTGGCGGCTACTTAGCTTTAAAGCATATGAACATGATACAATTAATATTAAAAGCATGTTAAATCTTAAGTATGTTTAATAAGCTAGATTATCATAAGAAAAACTTAACATAAAGTGCATCATTGTTTGCATACAATGTGTTTTTGCACGTTTTAATTGAAACCTTCTCAGCATAATCAAAACCCGGCAAAAAATCTTTAAGATATAAATTTTTCTTTACTAGATATTTACTGCATAAATGATGAACTATGAAAGACTTATTTTAAACCTTAGCCCATACTAAAATTACACAAGGTCACCAATACTAACCATACGAATACCTACATTATTTACAAAAGTCATTACGTCAACTGCCCTATAATTCAGCAAATTGATATAAGCAAAATAATAGTGCAGTCAATTTGTCTCCATATTCCCACGATTGTCTAACAATATACATATCTTTACTTACGTCAGTATTTCACTACTAACGACTGCTTGATTAGTCAAAATGGAACTTTATAATTACAATAAGAATTACACTGACAATACAAAGAAAATGATATTTAATTAAGCAATGTTGGTCGCGCGGCTGGGTTGCGTTTTTTGCACTGAATTGTACGTGCAACTGTATTTTTTTAAACTATTTTAACAAAGTCGGACACGAAAATAATTTAAAATTTTAAAGTAAGTCTAGTAATCAAAGGATATAAATTGCTTCATCTTTTCTGACACCTTACAATTGAAATTAAAATTTTCCCAATAGCTCTCAAAAGATCTTTGCATAAAGTAAGTAACCAAAACGATACGCTATTACACTGCTCTTGCGCAACGTTCAATTAAAAACTATACATCATAACAGCACGCAATGTTAGTTACATCAAAAACATGTCCAGTAGATAAGGACGAAAATACCGACTGTATGAAAAAGCATACTAACATTGTAAAGCTGAAGAGTTTGTCTGTTTGCTTGAATGTGCTCATCTAAGAACTACACCGGTCCGATTTGTATTTATTTTTAACTAGCTTCCGCCCGCGGCTTCGCCCGCGTAGAGTTCGGTTACCTATATCGCGTTTTCCTGAATTTTCTTTGCTAGAAACCTCACGGACCTCGAGACCTTTTCAACGAATGCAAAACCGTGGAAATCGGTCCGTGTGTTCTGGAGTTATAGCGTCAGGAAGGAAAACCCGACTTGTTCCCCGCGGTTTTACCCGCGTCCCGATGTATTTTTTGTCGCCCTGGTACATGGTGAGCAGTAGCGTCTACACTCGGTATTGGCATATTTATATAAGTTATGCTGCCCTGGTACATGGTGAGCAGTAGCGTCTACACTCGGTATTGGCATACTTATATAAGTTATGCTGCCCTGGTACATGGTGAGCAGTAGCGTCTACACTCGGTATTGGCATACTTATATAAGTTATGCTGCCCTGGTACATGGTGAGCAGTAGCGTCTACACTCGGTATTGGTATACTATTATTTTTGTTTTCCCTCGGGAATATCTATTTTTTTCCGGGTTAAAAAGTACCCTATTATTTAATCCGGACTTCTAACTTTACGTCTGCAAAATTTCAAAGCAATCGGTTCAGTAGTTACGGCGTGAAAGCGGAACAAACAAACAAACAAACAAACTCACTTTCCGATTTATAATATTAGTAAGGATATTAGATAACACATCTATCTATGAAGGATATAGGATTTTTACTCCAATCTACGAAGTTCTTAGTCAATTTGTTTAAGCTGTGCCCTTTAGGGCCCATATTGTTTCTAATCATAATGTACCATCTGTATAACATATGAAATGCTAATAAAGAATTGAGTATTGAGTAGTTTTCCTATCTTCCTACACGCGAGGTAGTTTCCACAGGACGCGAGCGAAACCGCGCGTGGAAACTATATAGTTTATTATAGGCATAACGAAACTCGTTGCGTTCGTCTGTGAAGTGTGTCTCGCATCCATTGTTGTGAAGATTCGGCAATTAATTTCATATTAAATTGTATGCGGATGAAGTGCTAATACGCAATTAGATGCGGTTTGTTGTGGTAACACCACTAATGGAGTCTTTGTTGATTGTTACCTACTGATACCATCGGAGAAATTACACTTCGCATCTATATAGGGAAGAAGTTTAGTAACTTAAATATTATTGTGTACGTGTTAAAAATAGAGATGACCCATCACTTTTGTTCTCATAATTTACTAATTGCAAAAGTGTTAAAATGTCAAGAGAAAACGCTTTCTTAAGGCGACAATACTCGAGAAAGCTGGTAAGGCTTTCAACTTATTTCAAACAAACATTATTATTTCACGTCGGCTTTACGAGGAAAATGCACAATATCGCTCAAGTAAACAGTTACAACGGTTGCAATACTTTCTTCGAGGGGTCACTTTGCATTCAAGACCACAAAGGCATCGGGACAACAAGAAAGTTAAATGAATGTAAGAAGATTTCACCTAAAAGTCTCAAATGACAATAAACCAATCACAATGGACGTATAATTTACATAGAGTAGAATGAAGAAATGACTCCCACTATTGAATATAAAGTGAACAATGATTAGCGTTTGCGATTATCAGTTTCTCTAGCATTAAAGCTTAGAATCGCATGAACTACGTATTACATAGATAGACTAGATAGACAGACAAACAATCAGCAATTACCTGACAAAGAGAGCAAACATAAAATTAATATCTATAGAATTTAAGACAAATGGGGAGTAAAGATAATGCCAGCTTCCATTTCTAGAGCATTTTGCAAAAAATCGACATTTATGTATAGTTTTTGTTTCGATACACGATTTATTTATCATTATACTGAGAATACCTTTAGAATGAATTGTATATATATAACAGTATTTAGAAATGATAGGTAAGTTTTTCGCAGGCTAATATTTTCGGTTAAATCATGATATTTGGCATGATGAAAATTCAACTTCTAAGGTTTCTACATCCCAGAGAGGAACCACTGGGTGTTCATTTATACTAATATTATAAAGAGGAAAACTTTGTTTGTTTGTTTGTTTATTTGTTTGTTTGTTTGTTTGGTTGTAATGGATAAACTCAAAAACTACTGGACCGATTTTAAATATTCTTTCACCATTAGAAAGCTATATTATCTGCAAGTAACATAGGCTATATTTTATCCCGGTGCGGGCAGTAGCTCCCACGGGACGCGGGTGAAACCGCGGGAAAACGGCTAGTTAGTATATAAAAAGCACGTAACCCAAGAAGTGTTATAAAAACCCTCACGTTTCATAGATCGGCCGCAGTAAGGCTGCTTTCTCGAGAATAAGGCTCTCTTTTAACAATGACGTTACAATTACAAAAGATAGCCATTTAAAAACTTCTACATAAACACAATCTCTTAATTGAGTTAATGGGAAGTAAGTGTTGTTTTTCTCCAGTTATAAAGGTAATCTTGTTATATAATGAAATGTAAGTGATCAATTACAAGTTAAAACTTTAGCCGTGCGTCAATAGTCAATACCTGGAATGTGATAGGCTGAGTGCCAAGACCTATCCCAATAGACGTACCACAATACAAGTTTGTAATCATAAAACAGGTTTTTTCTTAGCGTGCGTTTATTAATGCAAATAAGGGCCTATCGTGTGAACATTTTCCATCTAGATGTTTCCACTGAGTCTTCACCATTGTATGGTGCACTTAGTCCCAATCAAGTTGAATTGTTGATTCTCAATGCGATGGGCATGTTACTTACATAAACGCATCTGTGATTATCATTTACATGACGGACAAAAAGTCAATTTGCATTTTTATATAAACACGAATGCAAGGTTTAATGATCACAATTGTAGATATAATAAACCTGTAATGGAATTCTCAGGTAAGAATTTGCATGACAAAAGTTAATTTGAAACCTTTTCAGATAAACAAAACTGTCAAATAAATAAAGGGATTATCCTTGGTACATAATATTAAATGGTAGTGGATTGTTTTGATGTATTTTGGTATCCAACGAAAATAGGTGAAATATGCTTTTACGAGAGAAGGCTTTTTCGGAAGCCTAAATATGGAAAATATTTTATCCCCGTCACAAACATACTATGTATCTATGGGCAATGTCTGATCAAGACCCAAAGATACTTACTAAGATGAACTATGCCAAAATCGATACTTTATTAACATGTCTTTAACTGACTGACGATTACTGAAACGTCTTTTACAAGCTCATTATTATAAGTGACTATGTTCGCGCTTTTGTTCAGTCATAATTACACCTAGTTCTTAGCAATTATTACACATGTATCAATTTTCCATTATCCCTTTTACATAATTCTCGGTACATTTGAGTGAGTCAGCATAACGTTCAAGTTAGCAGTACTTTCTTAGATAGTTCTTGCTAAATATAGCAGATCAATGCTCGCAGCGTCTCTTACGCAATTTTAACGGTTATTAACTTTAGTAATTTCCGAAGATTCACAACTTCCTATTTACATAGTTGATGACTAACGATGATTAAGGCACCGTTAGTCGTGGTGGCCTAGTGGGCAAAGAACCAACCTCTCGAGTATGAGGGCGCGGGTTCGAATCCAGGTCTGGCAAGTACCAATGCAACTTTTCTAAGTTTGTATGTACTTTCTAAGTATATCTTAGACACCAATGGCTGATAAAAAGGTGAAGGAAAACATCTTGAGGAAACCTGGACTATATAGTCTGAAATCACCAACCCGCATTGAGCAAGCGTGGTGATTAATGCTCAATCCTTCTCCGTGTGAGAGGAGGCCTGTGCCCTGCAGTGGGACGATAAAAAAGGCTGTAACTGTAAGCACCGTTTGGATATTCAGTTACGACTTTACACATTACAGTTATACATACTCGTATTACATACGTAATGTTCGGAAGTCTAATTACTACATCTTGAAACAAAGCTTTAGATAAGATATATTTTCTTCTTACTATTCACCTCGGTTTCACTCAAGTCCTTTCTACAACCAGGTAAAAAGTAGCCCATGTGCTTTCTGACGCTTCACAACATTTGTGTACAAAATTGAATTTTAATCAGCTCAGTAGTTTTGGCGTAAAAGCCGGACAAACGGACAGTCACGAGTTACTTACTAATATTAGCGACGATGTAATTTACCGTGTATTTTATTCTTAGAAGATCCCTGCATCTAATATTAGAATGCCGTCTCATAATTCATATTTCAATGTCCAAATATACGTATACCCAAATAGGGGAAGATATGGCAATTAATTCGGCGGTCTCATTCGGTTACAAAATAAATTACTTACATGGCAGGCTTCATTATTCTGGCTAGATTAAAACGCATTTTCTGTTACACGTAGATTTGTGTACTAATGAGAATTGCCAGAGAATATTTGTATTATATTCATGCAGACATTCAAAATTTGACAAAGAAAAATAAGTAAAGAGAGGGTGTTATAATGAGTCAACAAAATATTGAGATCAGTGAGAGCGTCTCATCCGTATAAAACCGCAAGATTCCTTGATATATACCACTAAGAAGAAGCAGATATTTTTCCATGATTACGGAAATAACACAAACGCTAGTAATTTGCGTAGCTTTGAATCAGGATGTAACAATAGTGCGTAGATGCGGATATGCGGACGCTGCGTCGCCACAGCAGGAAGACAAGCGGATTATCTGTTAGAATTGCACCCGTAATGGATACTTCGATAACTGTGTACGTAACTGTATAGTACGAAGATGTATGTTGTAAGACCATTTAATCGGATGATAGTTCTGCCGATGATAAAAGAAATTTTAAAGCAACAACCTAATCCGTGTTTGTCTTTATGTTTGTTAGCGATGAACCCCACAAACTACTGAACTAAACTACTGAATTTCATGCAATATTCGCCTAAGAGACGATATATTCATATGGATAATTTGGGTTATAAGTGTGCGATAGGTGATCAATAACATTAATACAATCTTTGGACTGTTCAAAGAGACCATATCATGTAGTCGTATTTATAGTGCCAACAAAAAGTGCATTTCGGAACTTTCCCTCGTCTGCTCTATGGTTATTCGTGATTATAATTCGTACAAAAAAGACTCACAAAATAAACATAGAAAAGACAAATCAATACAATGCAGCGTCAAAAGTAGACTCCTGTTTGTATTCAAAGCCACAAATCACGTGTTTATGTGGTTTTCCTCAATAATGAACATGAAAGAATTCTGCGTCCTACATTTTTTGGAAAACAATATTAAAATATTGGTTTTATTCGATACACGCAGAACGTAACATCGGTAGGTGCTGGAAAAATACTCTTGCAATTTTCTGAAGAAGAAACAAACACATATTTCATTTGCTGACCAAGTTTTCTGTACAAAACGCAAGGTTTACTTACTTTAACATTTCAGTCCACCTTTATTTTGTATTTTCTTTACTAAGAACTAATGAATCTGTCATTTCGTCATAGTCTAGTTCCGGCTACTAATTAGTAGGTACATGCAAATAGTCCAGGTGTGTAAATATTTATAGGTGTACGGGTGCATCACGCGCGACCTTGCAAGGTCGCCGGCGCGTACGCAGTAGACCGATGCATTCGTTACAAATTGGACTACTTTAAATAAGATACGCATCGGTGCATTAAAAGACGTTTTACGTTCAGTATTGTAGAAACTTAAGATAATTTTATATCATCTAAATTACGAATCTTGAGTCATTTAAAAGGATGTATGGTTTGATTACCGGAAAAGGTGGTAGTTTTGAGTCATGTAGGAAAACCAAATTATCTCCTGTTAATACTCGCCTTGATTATAGATTTTAATATGAACAAGGTAGTATGCAATCGGTATGAGTTTTGTTTGGACCTTCGTATTTGCAAACAAATGCCCGCACACGGCAGAGTCGTGAACATACATTCGCTGTAGAAACATATTTATCATAGAGAACAAAGCCGATCGTGTTTCGGTGTGCAAGGCAGTGTGCCCCGCCCTAATATTGCCGCATGTGCAACGCCAGCCTTTCGAGAGTAAAGGGCATACTATAAAAAGAAATAGATTAAAAAACTGAAAATCACGCTTTTTGTAACGTTTCTTGGCTAGTCGTGTGTTGTCATCGGAACTCAGAGCGTGTGCAAAATTTCATCCCAATCGAAGGCCGGGAAGCGGGTCCAATTAAGATTCCAAGATTTTCTTACATACATATATGACAAAGTCAAAGTAATATTTTCCTTGAAATTCCAAAGCAAAGAATTTTCAATATTCATCATAGGAAAAGGTGAAAATGTTTTTATGTCAATTTTGAGCTGATAGAGCAACTTTATACTTGGCAAACTTTATGAGCTTAGTTGTTGCTCGCGGTTCCTCCCGAGTCCTGAAGGAACTAGGTACTACATGCACGAATATAGCTATGCTCTCAGGCTGCAGACTACCTGTGTGTATCAAACAACACTTAAATTGGTTCATTCGTTTAGGCAAGAAAGCAGGACAGACAGTTACCTTCACATTTATAGATTTTAGTAAAGATAATAATACGGATCTTGGAAACGAACAGCACATTATAAAAGAATCGCAAATATTTAGTGCGGTGGCGCCCACTAGACAAAGGCCACGCTTTCGTAACCTTGTAACCTGCACCTACCCACCACGACCCGACTATGAATCATGAATCATGACTGTCTCGCATAAATCGCTAATAAGAAAATATCTTTGGAACTAGAGTAAAGTGCGGCGGAATAAACTATGGCATTGGACTTTGGAAAACTATTTACATACGAAGATAGGTATTTAAAATTCCATAATTCTACTTACCAATCCAAAGGTCCAAAGTTGAAGAATGACTTAGTTATGGAGAATAACTTATGGCAATCAAATCTGCCTACTTCATACATAACTTCATGAAGTCTTAAACGACCGAACCCAAAATTCTATCTATGTATTTATGATTTTCCTTACAAAAGATAGGAATTTGACCAAACATTAAAACATGTTGATACAAAAATGCAAACATGTTGATACAAAATTCAAGTCTTCAAAGTACACTTTGTAATTTTAGTTATTAATTTCCTTGAAAAATATTATAATAGGTACCTATATGTATTGTGGTTTTATATGCCTTATATTAATATTTTCCTTTACCTAAATATGTTTTGTTGTCGGACATACACAAAATATTAACAATACATATTACAAAGCTGAAGCGTTTGTTTGTTTGGTTGAACACGCTAATCTACCGATTTGATACGGGACGTGGATAAAACCGCTGGTAAAAGCTAAATTAATTCACCTTAACAAATATCAATATCGATAAATACTTCCAGGAAAATCAACACGTGTAGCTTTCATTTACTACGAATAACATGAAAATAATATTACCGAGAAATAACTACAGCTGTGTCAACTTAGTTACAAATTCATGTAACACACACTTGTTCAATAACAATGTATTTAATTACAAAGAACATCTCGGAATTAAAATAATAGTGTAGAATAGTTATTAAAAGGGTTTATTAATTGGAGTTTAGTAGAATAAGTGTGAGTAACAATGGAGTTCAGTAACGCCAACATATCTTAACAAACACTCATTGAAGAGTGGAGTTGCTATTGAAATAATTTATACAATGGATGATATGGCTTGCGTAGGTGTTAGCAACTTATTTGCAACCAAGATGTGGGTTCCTGTTATTTTGTAATGCAATACTGAACTACTTTTAGTCCTGTGAAATATTATTACGACATCATCATGTTTGAAAATTCCAATGTGAAACAGGCACGAGTTAAGCATATCTAATATCGTCCTCTGAACAAAATATTCCTGCTTTCAACAGCGATATTAGGGTGTTTTAGCACAGGATTTATGGTTATTATAAATTCATTTATTTTCGTACAACGTCAAAACTGCACCTCGAGCACAACAATTAATAAATCAAGCTCAAATGAAATTAATAACAGTATCGATGTAACATGTGACGTTGATACCGAACTACTGAATTAATGGACCCATGTAAGTAATCCATCAAATTCACAATGAATAACAACTAAAAATAAATAGCCTTTCGAACCTTGAGAGCTTAGTTAAATTGAGTAATCCAATACGAATGGCACCGATCAGATTATCTTAAGAGGTCCATTTATAGTCAACGCACATGCTGTACGAAATAATTACGCGAATGAACAAAATACCGTAACATTGCGACCCGCGCATGTCACGATTTATAAAATCGCCTTTTGTTTTGTGGGTCAACGACAATCGAGGCTTCTAGTGGAAGAAATATCTTATCGTCACGTATGCATTTGTGGCCTAATTCACATGAGTTTTTACATCATTCCGTTGCATCCTTATAAGGTTCGTTGTTGTGACCGTAGCTTTAAGGAGTTGAAATATAGCTGTATAGCTTACTACCTGCCTCGTCATAACGACTCACAACCTCCGATTGGTAATGACATTCTTTACATTCATAAGTCAAAGTAAGTACATATCGGGTTTTACCGATTCGTTCATCATTTTTGTCTCTGCTTTACAATATTCTCGATGCGAATTTTGCCGTCATCGTATTTATTTTTATCGCACGTCATTTATTGTTTTTGTCGTTGCGTCTACGTCATAGGGCATTTAAACAATGTCGAATTTATCCCTTGTTGAAATTCCCATCAAGACGACAAAAGCATTCATAACCACAACACTACAGAAGGGAGTGCTATCAATGACATTAATCAAAATCATAAAACGCCTACGATGTACTTCGTCACAGTATATTTTAATTCACGAATTCGCGTAGGGTTTTCACATCTAATTGTTAACGTTAACTATGTTATCTTCATTGTCTTAATGGCATGTAATCGGCGTAACAATACTGAACTCTATAGTATCTATAATGTTACCGTTAATTGAAATCGCAAGTCCAATATGTATTTATAACTTCCTATCTTTTCTGAAATACTCTATCATCCATTAATACATCAAAGTTTGTCTTTCCATTAATCATCTTTCCAATATTGCCGTCATCTCCATCACTAACAAGACAAATAACTTTATACAGTTTTAACATCCCTATCTTCTCTTCCAAAATAAATTCATCACGTGTGGTCCAGCCAATTCGTTTGTACGTCACTGTTGACAGGTGCCACTTGTCATATCTTACGGTACATTGCCTCGAGCAGTACATACTTAAAAGTACTTACATTTACTTTTACTGACAACTGTGTCACGTTGATAATATTGGAAATTCAATTTATCTTCATAATGATGGCTTTAAAAAATTTGACAGTCAAAACTGGTGCTGAAAATATCTTCTTTTGATATGCTCTAGTTAAGCGGCCAAGTAACGTACAAATATTACATAGAAATGGACAGCGAACAGTAACTAGAACAGTCGGAAACGAACACGTTTGGTAAATACAAGTAAACTGTATAAACATGTACATTTGTTTACTGTCAGCTACGCGGCCTACTTGCGTTAACGTCGCAATATGACTAACGAAAAAAATATGAAAAAAACAAGTAGGTACATATTTTCACCAAACATGACACATTCCTTAGCAAAATAAAAACGTATTTTGGACAAGTTTTATTAACGCTATAAAGGTGCTAACTGGCAACAAAACAAATTTTAGAACAAATGATCTACATCCTGTTCAAACCGATTCGATCTTTGTTGTAGATATAAAAATAAGACGAACATTACACAACTAGTGACATAATAACATAATAACAGAAAAAAACTAAGATCAAGATCATCAGGCCGTCACTGAGCGGTCAGATTGTGCTATCTATTTCAAAATCATAGTACACGAACCATGTTTAGAGAAGGCTGACCGGTGCTCAGGCGCATCCGCCGAAACGGTCAAGTTCACGGAGACCGCACGACCTACTAGAAATCTTGCGCATCGCACTCGACCATATATCATAATTTCAAGCTAATAACGGCAATTATAATTTTAATGTACAGGTCATTTAAAAAGATTTAAAACTTATTTTGGACGGTCAAATCGAAAAGTTAAAACAACAGTCAAAACAATAATGAATGTTTAAATTGATGATGATTAACCATCCAAATTAATGTCTTTATCATGATTGCAACCACATCCTGTCAACCAGTGCTTTAATACAAATTAATTTATTACATCTGACTGCCATAATTGTACCTTTCAGCACTTTCGAACATCATAATAAAGGCATGAAAATATGGACAGGAAATTAAAGACTTTCAATATACTTTCATTAATGAAGCCAGTACATGGGGTCAGAGCAGGCATAAAAACCTGATTTCTACCATTACATATGATGAAGAGATTAAAGGTGGCAATTTAATAAATTAAAAGCATTAATTCAAAAAAATCAAAGACTCCGGTATTAAGGCGTTGCCAAACATCAGTTGGAATTAAATTTACGACGGTCAGAGATGGCCAGAATATCTTATTGATGCTCGTATATTAGAAACTTTTTGAAGGTCAGCTGTGCAGGTCAAGTTCAAGAGGCCGAAGCATCCGTGCTACATTCGTGCCTCGCTCTGCTGGTCACAGCATCCATTGACCCGGTCGCTTGGCCAACATTATCTACGACCGAACTCATCAGTGTGTTAATTCGACGTAATTTTAATTAGCTTCAAAACGTGACTGACTTTTATGTTTTAATGGATATTGGCTTTAATTTCACTAAGAATTATGCAGTTATTCAATGCAATCGATGTTTTTTTTTTTATGTCAAACAATTAGAAAATTGTCTCAATCTTCATGATATGTATCTGACACACATTATTTTTGAAGATTTTCAAACACTTAATTTAATCGATCATTCTATAGTGTCTGTTACAGCTTGAATAATACAAAAGTTAATTAATCATTGAATGCATTTTAATCATGGCCAACCTTGATTATTTCTTAAAATTTTCTATTGTATCTGATCAAATCGGATTTAATGTAATTTCATCCTACATATCTTTGCTGCACAGAGGTCTTATTCCGTATACGGGCGGGTCAAGGTTGCATCCATCGAACAAATCGCATTTCCATTACTTGAGGATGTAGCGATTTTCCTCGAATAAATTAATAATGCATGCGACATGTTCATAGTAATTGGTTTATAGGTATGGCTTATCCTTGTTATATAACTTCATTATGGCTATCGCGGTAAGTACACTCGGGATGAACAAATATGGTGGATAGAATCAAGATGACCGCTTTTACGGTGTCCTATAAACGTCTGTTATGTCACGCTCTGATTCTGATTTCCTTGCTGTTTGTTGGTACTGTGTTAACATGTAATGCGATGACACGGTTACATATTACAGAATGCATATAATGGTTTATAAATGGGTCATGAGTTGATAAAAGTTGCTCTTATATGTACTGCTTCTCGAGTGGATAAAAACTTTTAAACTCTTAAAAAGTGAAATGTCCTAGATCAATGAAAAACTACCCTCTAACAAACCAATTCCTTAAGAACCGGAGATTCAAAATTATTGTTTAAGTTAAAGAGACAATCAAATGAAGCGATATACTGAATCTAGTTAGTTTCAACAAATCCTTGCCTTGCTTTCGCCTAGTTTCACAGATCAACTGTAGGTACAAAAAAAAACAACATGTCCATACAAAATGCAAATTATAATTCTAACAATAGACGCCAGTATCAGCAACTTTCCGTGACCCTGACATATTTGCCTATGTTTTACAACAAAGGGTTCGGACTATCCGACCTAGTGGGTCTATTGTTCAGTGTCAATCAATGTGCAGTGACAATGGCCTCTCTGTCATATGTCATTTCTGATATTAGATTATACATACTAGATCTGTATCTCAACTGTCAATGATTTCTTCAATGTATTTTAATTGAGTTACAAGTTTGCGAGAGTTTTTTTTTCATTAGGGTGGATATGTTCACGTTGTTTTAAAAGACTGGTATTCTTTCAAATAACCATCTTCAACCAAAAACGGATTTTACAGTTTTCGTCAGCAGACGAAATGTTTGATGTGGAATGTATAACAGTAGCGGGGTCCCCAGCTTATTCTAAAAACAAGGTTAATTCGCAACGAGTACGCGAGGACTGGATTGGGATGGCTGTGGTTACAAGTCACTGCTGCGTACAAGGTTCAGGGTATTTTCCGAGGCACTGTCTAGGATTATACTGTACGAATTTCTGAGAAGCAGTCCGAAGTCTATGTTTGCGGATGCTTGACAATATAGAATAGAATTCCTATTTAAATATTTTTTATATATTACCCATTGTATGGTCACCCTATCGAATCGTACCGTGATACAAATCCGTGTGTTTGATAAAACTCTACCGCCTATTATTATACAATAGTCATTGACCTTTAGTTATTAATGTTATTATTGCCTAACACTATATTATTCATATAAGCTATTTTTAACGGCTAACATAGTCTTACAATCGTGCTTACATTTCTTATATTCCGCATTGTTATTTTTTAAGAAGGAAGCAATGATCTTTTGTTTATTAAAACATTTATGTGGTTATTATAACTTAATAATGAAAATATCGTGTTAGGCGTGTTGAGTAAAATTTAATTGTAGGTAAGTACATACAGTTAATGATAATAAGATTTCACGAGATGAAGAATAATTAATTTGTATATTAAGCTGAAGATGATGATTTACGTGGAATGCAATGATGATATTTACATCCTGCACCTAGGTTCCGAAGTGCAATTGCATGTAATAAAAAGATGTTTCAGCTTAATTATTTATGATGATGTTTATTACAAGTGATTGTCTAGTCATCGTTAAAATTGTCCAAGACTGATGGTGATTTTACCTACATCCGGTGCAACCTGAACAAATCGGCCTTGGTGCCATATTGCTGACTTGCGATTTTATTGCTTCGACTTTATTTTGCAGTGAATGGTGCACAGTTTATTGACAATGTGCTTGCAATCATAAATGTGAATTTTTGTTAATGTACTTTATTTTCATTTAAACTAAGTACACTACAATTCGTATGATCAACGAAAAACATTTAAAATCTTGGCTAGAAGATTGTCCTACATGTCACAAATAATTACCCACTCATGTTGTCTAAGTTAAAATTGAGGAGTCACGTTTGCAAACCATATAATTTGTAGGGAACAAAAAATTGCTATTTTCTTACATAAAAACAGAAATGAACGTTGTGGTGTGAGAACAAAAACATTAAAAACTTATTCACCTAGGATCACGATGTATGTACGTCAAAACATAATTTGTTTTATATATTATTAATAAGAATAAGAGTATCACAAAATAAAAAGGAATTAAACCAATCATCAATTTATCTTCGCGAAATTGACGAATCAAAATTGTTGTTTTACTTCGAAACTGATATATGATTGCTACATTTACCTTATGGGAGCCAGGAGTCAATTAAGCAATTATGGTTATGGTCTTTTTACAACTTGGTTATATTGGAAAATTAATTAAAACAGGACCAACTCAATAAAACTCTTTTGTATATAAGCAGTTATTGTAAATAGACAATGTATTATATGCTTATTTTTTAAACTTCTTTCATTTTACCTTAATGTTTTTCTTTGAGTGTCTTCAAGAATGTAACTTCGTACATAAGTCTGCAAAAAGGAGAACTGTGTTACCAACAACAACACTACATTAGTCTTGTTTGCAATAACCAAAACAAAACAAGCGACACGCTATTTCTTCGACCTCCATTAAGGGCTGATTTTTCAATCGCCAGATAACTTTTATCTGAGGAATATTTTTAACATTTTGACAGCTTTTGTATGGAAAATATGTCAAACCGCCATATTTATTCCTCAGATAGAAGTTAACTGATGATTGAAAAATCAGCCCTAAATCAGTCAATGCCAAGGTTACTCATTAGCAAATAAACATCTCGTAATATTAACACATTTTATGTAACACATACCTACAATAGCTCTCAATTTATTTACAACAGTTATTTAATTTAATTGGGATATAAAATACTAGTGGTTTAGAGGTGACACGTGAAGTAAGAAAAACTGCAAGCAGGTTTTCCCAGCGGATGTCAGTTTTTATTGGTATGGTGTTTAGAGGTAACCTTTAATAACTTGAGATGTTGTATTATAGTCCAGGCGCTAGAGGTAGTTGAGTATGCAAAATCCGAGTGACGGCAACTGTGACCGGATTCTTATACCTGAGACCCTAAATAATGACAAAACACATCTTGCCGCTAGGTATTATGGTCCCTTCTCGGTCCCTTCACATCCCCTCTCCGCCCATACAGTAAGCATAGCGCGCTCACTTGTTTAGTGTGTTTCTACATCTATTGACGTACAGACGGTGCATTTTTAAGTCGTTTTTTTATATATCATATAAAATAATAATATTTTCGTAAATTCTTAGTGTCTGTTCAAAGTGTACTGTATTGAAAAACGTAAAAAATGTCGTTAGAAGTGGTTAATTTGAAAAGAAAAAAACCTAACGAACAAATTAATTTGCTTATCAAAGTGTACTGTATTGAAAAACGTAAAAAATGTCGTTAGAAGTGGTTAATTTGAAAAGAAAAAAACCTAACGAACAAATTAATTTGCTTATTCTGCGATAATTCAAGTGATTTAGTGAAGAACCCAAGGCCAAGTACGTTTCTTCATATCAAAGAAGCAGCAAATAGGAGAAAGGACAGCATTAGTGAGAAGTTTTCAAAACTATATGATCCAGACTCCACAAAACAAGAATTTTCATAGCATCAAGATTGTTTAGCCACTTATATATTTATTTATTTTCAAAGAAGAAATTATCTGCTGATGAACTCAGATTTATACTGATATCTCAGAATATAGGTTTTTTTTTTAACGACGTCAAAAATCATCAAATGACCCCTTCCGCTGTGGGTTAGCAGCGGAGAGGGAGTGTCATACTCTTACTGACTAAAAACCGTCGTGTTCCGTCATAGGCTTTTTATGTACCAGGGCCGCGGTATCTCTTTCGAACAACCCGCAGCCCCGGCAGGCCTTGGCCCTGCTGGGCCCCGCTGGGGTTGCTGACATCTCTTTGAGGAGCGCGTGGAACAACGCGCGCCGTCGACACGGGTCTGTCGTCTAAAAAGACAGAGGGACGATGAGCCACCCGAACTCACCGCCCACAGACCCACGCCTACGGTGGCCGGGAGTCATCTCGCGACACCCGGCGCCCGTGGTGTCTACCTGGTCCAGCGCGGCGGCCGGGATGAGAGGTGCGAACTCTCTGGCGTTCCGCCTCCTCCTTCTCGAGCATGACCGCTTCGCAGAAGGAGGCGACGGCATCCCATTCCCTCTCGCCCCGGACCATGGTCTGAACCAGGGCCGGACGCGAGAGGTCGCCGCCGCCCAAAGCCTCGACGAGGACCCGGCGGTGCCCCTCCCATGCGGGGCACACCTGGACTGTGTGGTCCACAGTGACCTCGGGGCTGTCCGCACAACGGTGACACCCGGGCGCCTCCTCACGACCGATTCGGTGCAGGTACCTCCCGAAACAACCGTGTCCGGTGAGGACCTGCGTCATGCGGTACGTGAGGGCGCCGTGACTCCTCCCGAGCCACTCCTCAAAGAGAGGACTTACCGCCACGATGGTGGCGTGCCCTGCACTGGGTTGCGACAGTCGGTCCCTCCAGGCCACCATCGCGCCGGAGCTCCGCCCGCTGCGCGACAACTTGCCGCGGCAGCGGAGTTTCCCCCCGGCGCTGAGCCTCCTCGCGCCAGTCGTACAGGCGCAAGAACACCCTCGCCTCCAGATCCCACGGTGGCAGTCCAGCAAGTAGGCCAGCTGCTTCGCGGGAGATCGTGCGGTACCCCCGGATTAGCCTAATGGCTATCACCCTTTGGGGCACGTTCAGGTAGTGTACAGCCCGCGGCCGTACCGAACGTGCCCATACCGGGGCCCCGTAAAGGGCCATGGACCGCATGACCCCCGCGTAGAGTTTACGGCAGGGGGCGTTTCAATTTCAATTTGATGAGAGTGATATGCACTTCAGATGCTTTGCATTTGCATTTATTAAGGGCTACAGTACAAACATTTATATCGAAAAATGCTCATCAAACACAATTACCACCCATTGATTATTGTTCATTTGGTTACGAAAAGCTCAACGGTGACTTACGTCCACGACAAATGACGAAGCCGTCTTTACCAGAGTCATTAATTCCACCATGTAAATGTACTTCAAATTGTCGCACAATGTCTTGTAATTGCAAAAAATCGGAATTATTTTGTATTTCATTATGTAAATGCATCAATAACAAATGTGAAAATAAAAATGATTAATTTTTTACCTACTTTACCTACATTTATGCTTTAATTAGCTGGTTTTCATATATAACTTTCATTTTTTTATCAATAAAAAAAAATTATTACTGTATTTTTTTTTTTTTAATTATTTAAGAATCCATCTTCACTTATAACACGAGAAAATACTATAAATTATTACGAAAATAATCATTAAAGCGATTTTATATCATGCACTAAATACATTCCCTTTATTAATAAGAGAAGAGGGGGTAAAAAAAAAATGGACCAAAAAATTGACCGGCAAGATCCACATTATTATTCTTTGACCTTTTCCTCACCTAAATTCGTTGGCGAAATTTGGTACTCACATTTTGCATACTCACTTACCTCTAGCGCCCGGTCTATTATGTAAATCATACTTACCGCAAAAAATTACATTTGGTACACAGTGCTATAGAACGGAATACGAATGGTCAATGGTCCATGTCGAGATTTGAAACCAGAAATAGATTTCTGTGTACTTACACTTTGGGGGTACGAACAACTTTTCTTAACAACATTGCCTATCATATCCTTTCTTATATCAAGCACAATTATTCGTAAGTCATTATTACAAAATGATA
This sequence comes from Helicoverpa assulta, assembly GCA_963856015.1. NCBI lineage: Eukaryota > Metazoa > Arthropoda > Insecta > Lepidoptera > Noctuidae > Helicoverpa > Helicoverpa assulta. The sequence continues at coordinate 8,787,363 of CAWLCW010000027.1, forward strand.
CATCGAGCAACATTCCCTACACGCATCTGCAGACCTTTAATCGTTCACAAACGTGATCAGGCCCGCATTCTACGTTTCAATGAGCGAACGATTCGAACAAAGCCATAAAGACCGACGGTTTAGAAACTAAAATATCAAGTTAGTTGCACAAAAGCAACCAGTACAAGAAAACCCGTGTAGATTACACAGCATTAGCACACAGCGAACTATTACCGGTAACAAGTAACAACGAACAGGGGAAATGTACGCTTACCGTACCTATTAGATGATGAAATGTTTGTAACAGCTAACACCTGCTCCAATAACCAGTTTCTAAGGGAAAAAACCAGTTAATCCAGCATTTATGGAGTTGTGGATAAGTGGAAAAACAGTGGAAAGCGGTGCGTGCGACCCTCGTGCGACCGACACGTAACAAAATGAAACGGGTCGTAGTGATGGACATAACTATCCGTTACGCGGCCGACAGCTAGATAACCGTTCGAAGAAAGCTATTAATGTGCAATTTATCAATTTACATGTCTCCGAGAAATACATGAGTGCATAGAATGTATGCAGCTTTGTTATAATTATGTGGAAGTTAAATGTCTCTTATTTACGATCAGTTGCCATGGAGTTTTTGCATCGGAATTTCTATTGTTAGTGTTCGGTTTTACTGCGAATTGTTCCCATCGTAATTCTACTTAACTCACCGTGGAAAAAAACGTTTACCTCATATTTAAACATGAATATATGATATAAAAAAACACCAAAAAACCTTCAAAAACATCGCAAAATTCCTACTAAACGTTATAGAAATTATTGTGAAACTATTTTTATCGGACAATAACAAAATATATTTTTATCTAAAACGTGGTAGACGGCGCCAAATTAGCATTATTTTTAAATACAGCCTGTCCGTGTGTCAATTTTAATCAGACTAATGATGTGTTATTATAATGCTAAACGTCGCAATAAATTACAATAAACCAATCAACATTTAGATACTACACTAGATGCAAATAGTTCCTGAACAGATTTAGACAATAACACAAAAGTGCATCAAAATAAGAACAGAATGCACTGCCGGGTCAAATAAATTAGTAGCACATTTAATTCGTAATATGTGTAGGCGACTCCATTAAAATTGATAACAAGACGTCATTAAAAACTGGTAGTCGGCGCCAGTCGGAAAATAAAATTTCGACTATCATACCTAATTTTTTCCTTCTATGGCAACAATGTTTACAATATTGATGTAAACATCGATAGTTCTGAGTATTGGTCGCATTTGTCTTGTCCTGTCAAGGAGCAGCATTAATATTTGGCTCTTCTTAATAAGGCATTTATATGTATGTTACCTTTTCTTCAAATTAAGCGTTAGCATTCTACAAAAAAAAAACACGAATTAAGTAACAACTTTACAGTAACACCGCATAAATTGAAAGTTGGTTATGAAAATTGGACTTTTGTGAACGTTTCAGCGGATCGATTTGCAAAATTTAGAAAACAAGTTATTGCTATAACTGACAAAAAAGTATCTTTGTGTAGCACAGGGTGGTTGCGTAGTCTACTGAACGGTAAAGACTACAAAGTTAAAAATGGTCCAAAGAACAATCTGGAAAGTATCAAACTCGTGCACACGAAAGACTTAACGACAATGCATGCACCGGACATGCGCAGCTTACTTTTAATTGACCGTAAAGTCTGAAACCTGTCTCCGCTGAATATTCTAACGCGGAAAGTTCTAGACTAAAGCTTACGGTATATCGAGAAATAGGGTGAGAATACACATAAATATTTCTTGTTTAAATATTTAAGGTGGAAAATAAATTTTTAAACAAATTAATTACATTTTATAGATTGTGCATTCTATACATGTTAATTAGTAGGTGATAATGAATAGTAATCTTGATTTCGATCAATAAAATGTTAACGCCACATACATATTTGATGACAATAAATTTTAAATGCATTACTGAACCAGCGAACCATGTCTTAGTATGATTTTGAAAGCATTTCCTCGGGATGTGCATGAACAGCGTCATTCGCGCGCTTTTCATACGGCGGCCATGTTGTGGGAAGGCGCGGGAAAGTGGAAAGTGCTCGGGTTATCATCTTATTGTCAGTGTCTAGGCCGCGTCATTGTCTCAGGGCGCGATATTCTCTTCCCGTGTGAAAGCTAAGATGTAAGTGCAATGGAAGTCACCTTTTCATTCAATTGTACTTACATAACATTGTTTGAGTTTGTTATGTCATTGTGTTGGTGTTTTGTAATGCAGGCGTAATTAAATAATGCGGATTTATCCATTTTAAGAAAAATAATAATTTTCCAACTAATTATGATACGTACAATCCAATTTCGCGACACAAAACTTATTTCAGCTGCAAAATTAATTCATTATATTACACGGAGCCGTGTCTTAAGTTCTTCTAGCGCACCTAGATCCGCAAAAGCCGGGCATTTCACTCCATGTTCTCATTAATTCAAATAGATTAATGATTAGGCAGAAGAAAAACCACAATTTTCATGAAGCACACAATGGCAATGAAAGTGAACTCCCGCGCATTTGTGATCTAGAGCAATTAGTCGCTTCGCACGAGGTGACAGAGGAAAACGTCCTTGACACTTTGATCATATACCATTATGGTAATTAGAAACGATGTAGTAGAAACAACCGGAGCTCACAATGACTATCATATTCAGATCTTCACAGAATTACTCATCATTATTTTATTCTGGTTAATCGGAACCAAGAATACTCTCAATGTCTACAAAGATATTTTAATAGAATGACGAATGGGCAGCTGTTATAATTGCACCGAAATATGTTTATTTTGATTTTCACGTTCGTAATAATTTTACCGCGAAAACGTAGCAGCCGGGTGCCAAAATTGCCCACCTAAACGCTAACACTTACTCAGACGCTAAATTCATATTTTTACTTATTTTGTTACAAAATAAAGCTCTAAATGTCTCGAATCGTATTTTGTTATTAAATTAACTTCTTAAAAGGATGCTGACACTTAAATTCTTAGGACATTTAAAGGTCATGATCCGATTTCGTTTACTATTTTTTATCGGAGCCCAAATTGCAGACCGCGTGGGAGTTTGTTTGTTCCTACCTGGAAACCTGAATATTTGTTTTGTTACTGTTTTTTTTTTTAACTATATATAGGTATGATTCTTGACTAAATTGAACAAATATTTTCGCGTTCTCTCGTTATTTGTCGCCGTACAATAACAATGACACCGGCGTTGTAAACAGCCATAAAAAAATTGATCCGTTTGGTCACTGTACAACAACCGCTTCTAATGGTGATTTTGCTCGGTTATGCTAATACAGAAGTCGGGTGGGTATCGCCATAACTAGAAATATAACGACTTGTTTATAATCTTTGGACATTAATCTCGCTCACGGTCATACATAATGTCTCTGACTAAATTCGTAACAGTCGAGATTCCATTTGTTGGCGCCAGCTATCAAATGTTGTAAAAATACCGTGCGAGTTATAAGAATGGCAAATATGGTCAGTGCCGCTTAGCGACAGCATTCATGTATCATCTTTATAGTAAAGGAGATGACTCCGTTTTTGGTAACATCAACAAACAACCCAACTTGGGTTCGAACCCAAGATTAAATACAATGCCGCCATATAATCTTTGTTTGTTGTTGTTATTCTGTAAAATATATCGTTATCCTCAAACAAAGCTTTTCTGTTTTGTATCAGATCGCAGAAGTTACACAGTGTGTACATATGCATAAAGTATACAACCGCTGTTGTTAGGTAGTCCACTTAAGCGTATAATGTAGCGCTGTAACAATCTTTTCCTTGATCTTACGGAGTCACATACAAACACAGAACAGGTCCGCAAAATGGTGGCTATCTCTCAGTCTATAGATATAGTGTAAGTATTATTATTGTCCTAAAGTTTGATGGGAATTCCGCTGTGGGTCGTATGCGCATGTCCTCGGTCGGAATGCGGAGATGACCGCTTGCCCGCGCGCCGACTTTTCGACGATTCGCCTTTCTCATTACCATAACAGATTCGTGGAGATTGACGCTCGACCTTTTGATTTACACGTACAATCAATGTCAATGTCGTCGGTTATTAACATAATGAAAACAATAACACGCCGCTTAATTATTAAGAGGTTCGTTAACGAGTGTTTAGCCCCCACTGAGACGATTTTGAACGTGTTGGTGGTGATTTGAATATTGACCTTTACAATGATAAGTTACTAATGAACGTATCGATTAATTAACAAAGTGCGCGGAATATAAATAAGTGAATTGATTTTAAAATTCTGAAAAATATTTACTAATTAGTGCTAAGCAGAATATCGGTCGTAGAATGTCACTTGATGAGTGATCTGTAGAACATAAATGGGTCTTTAGTCATGGCTAGAGTTTTCCACGTATGTATCTATAAATAAGTTGTATATTAGTAAGCCTGCTCACGTGACCATAAACTTGTGTTGAGGTCGCCGGGTCGGCAGATCTCTGTCATATTTCCATACGATTTAACGTGACTTAAACTTACGTAAACTGATACGGCTATCGGTGTGCTACTCGTTTCAAATAACGTAATCTACATATGAATAATTAAAAGATAACTCATATTCTTCTTTATCGGATTAAAATATTGTGGAGTAAATTTCCCGTTGCTCGCAATTACTAAGCATGTGATGCAAGACTTAACTCTCTAGTAGAGTAAAATTTGAATTGACTTCATGAAAGGAAATACTTACTAAGTAGAAGCATCTCATATTTTCTGTTGATAGGTAAATTAGAGGTACCTAGAGAAAACTTCAAAAGGTTGTGTAGCACAGCCTAACCTTTCGGGGAAGACGGACAATTTTTTTTTATTTACCTTCTATTGATACTTTGAAGAAACCCCAACATAGTTGGGAAAAAGGCTCGGAGGTATTGAATAACGGTTTTTAATGATGTTATTCTGAGGTAATTTGGAGGATAATATTTGACCAGTGATTATCTGATGGCCAAAGATTATTATAGCCATTACATTTTTTGTATGATCCGTCAAGTGTTTACCGCCCACTGCGCAATTATGAAGTGGTTAACTTCGAGATAAAACCACACGTTTGTTAGAGTTCCGTTACTTTTGATCACGATAAACAAATATGCTCTTTCCTTGGTATATTTTCTTGTAAGGAAAATATGGCATGATGACATCATATTTACTTAATTGACACTATAAATACATAACCATCATTGAATTCAAATAACGTGTTTTCCATGAGGCTTACGTAAAGATTAATTAAACAAATCACACACATTCCGGGTATGAAACGCGAAATCGAATTAATCTACACGAAGACAACTGGTTGTGTAAAATGCTCCATATTTAGACGCCGCCGTTACATGTGGCCAATTAAAATAGTTAAATGATTTAAGAATTTAGACGCATACAGCGGATGCTTTGAACCTCTTGAGAGGTAAAATTGATCCCTTTCCCTTTAGAGCGACAAGAATTTTCTACATGTATACTACTTTCTACATAAGAGTTACGTCCGCGGGAACCGGGCGCGTCTTGCATCCGTTGCATAATACGCTCTCTATTCACTGACACCTATATATCAGAAAAAAACTCTTCTGTTATTGTCCTAGTGTTTACATTTCCGTAATATTTGTTATGCGTCAGCTTTACGCAATGCTATAGTTATTTCGTATGTAAATAAACTGTGAAATTGTCTCACATAATCTGTATTTTGAATAGGGTATTATTTCTTTTTATCTTTGCACTAAAAGTAAAGGCTTTTATAACAATGCTTTCGTTTCCTTAGCAACAGTCAAAAGTCTTAGGAATGCGAGCTTTATCTCAAAAACCGTAAAGGAAAAAAGTCGTAAAATTTTATAATACTTCCAAATATGCGTAATACTGGCAGCTTATGGTGACCGGCGACGCCATAAATTAATGTTCGATGGAGAGAGAAAAAAAAGAGAAGAAAAATGGCGCCAAAGTAGCGTCGCGTCGCGTCGCCGTCCCGGGATCCGCGTGAAACCCAGTCGTTTGCATTTTTATACGTTATGTGGTCCGCGGGCCCGCCGACCGAATCCGCAATCTCGACAGTGCGACGACCTTGCTCTTTTATGAGCCGTTATGAATAATTCGCAAGGGCAAACGCTGTAAGGTGAGAAGGACACTGGGATTCGCAAGCTTTATTACTCGTTTTTGCTACATTTTTCAGGTCAGTCATATTTCTTAGGAAGCATAGGACGACGACTTCGTTATATCTTTGACCTTAGCTTCTTTATTTACCTGCGCATTGTACAAATTAAAGCGCCAATTCCGTCTGTTTTAGCAATATGGGTTAACGACTTCCGATTTTGTCAGTCCAACAATTCTTACAATTAATAGCTAAGTATTATAAGTGGATCGTGAAAAAAAACAGTAACATTGTATATCGCAATATTTATTTACTCATTATGAGTAGTTTATGAATATATTCAGGTAATATTTAATCACAGCAACTGTATAACAATGGCATTTTTATAATTTTGAAATTGCTGTTCATCATTTACGATTTAAATGTCGCAACGAAACAAGATTATGCATACTAACAAAATTCTGTAAGTGGTTCACATATAAAAATAGACATGGATAATAAAATATTTTTCTAGAATACACAACATGACTGTATAAAGTTTCTGATAAATTCGACGTCCATTTTTAATAAATAGCACTATGTTTTAAAGATTATTTTTCTTAAATTCTTTTTTTTTAATATGTTATTTATAAGCAATAGAATAGATATTAACAGCAAAAAGCACAGTTAAACTGCACACAAATGGATATTGATAAGAAACATGCTTTTAATTGGATTATCTAGTGGTACCTACTTCGGACGTAAGCTGGCTGATTATATCAGCAAAAATCTATAATTTCAACTAAGGACGCCTTTTACGGGCTTAGACAGATAAGTTTTTGCACCTTAAATAAATAAAACTGCAGTGGAGGTGGCAATTATGTATCTGGGCTTGGTTTCCCTTGACAGTTAAATATCTCAAAATTCTACGTATTCTTCAGACCCGGACAGAATTTGCAAATCCGTGCTATAAAGAGTGTGCACATCCGAATAAAATTAGCTTTCTCGACAAATGGGCTATCTAGCACTGAAAATCATGAAATTAGTGCGTTCGAATCAATAAACTCTTCAGCTTTATAGTATTAATATAGATGTATATTTGTGACAGTTCCGATTCAAGGCTCTTAAAGAAAATACAAAGATAGCTTGAACATCTATCACTCAGCACTCATAGGATTTATGATGTTCTAGAATAGACAGTCAGTATTAATATGAATGACGTATATCATATGAAATGATTCCAACAGATGGTGAGTTTATGACGGTCAAATGTCAAATATTCAGCCATTATGTAATAAGAACACCTGGCACGAAAATCGTGAATAGTTTTTTCTGTGTTTTTATATCTTGATAGATACGAGTTTAGTTGGTTAAAAAATCTGCACTGAAAAAAAATCGTATTTACAAAATGTTTATATCATCCTCCGAGCCTTTTTCCCAATCCTGTTGGGGTCGGCTTACAAAATGTTTATATGAGTGTCAATTTTTAATTAAAATACCTCTATATATTTTGTTTTAATGTTAATTAATGAAGAAAATGACATCAGAGTAGACCATAACATAATGATTGATACAAAAATATGAATCGTCCAGCATAATTTATAATCATGATATAATTTTCTACATGTAGATAGATTTTATCTATCAATAGTTAATCTCGACAGGTGTACTAAAGTAATCGCCTAGAAACACTGAAAGTAGAACAACGACCTATGACCATATAAAAATATAGGTGACGTATAACAAATTAATATTATATTTATGTGTAAGTTAAGCAACAAACCTAGCAAGCATTTACCGCTTGCAACATAGTGTCGTTGTATTAACTCAAAAATGCATTTCAAAATATTTGTAGCTACAAATATTTTAAATAAATGTTAAATGCGTAATAGATTTGTTACAAGTTTAATGCTTTGTTTTATGATACAATTATTATCCCACAATCATAATACAGCTAAGTAGGAATCACGATTACCATTGTCCAACAAATTACTTTTACTGAAATTCATAGAACATTGAATGTATATTTTCAAACCTTTATTTACATCCTTACTTTCACACATAAAACATACCAATAGTATACGTCAGAAAGCCAATACACAGCACAAATACAAATAATATAAAAAAATACCTACCAATTTGGGCGAGAAAATATAACGTAGGGTCTAGAGGGTTTAAATGCTGAGAGGTGTAAATTGGAGACTTGCATAATAGAACCACGAGTTGCATCGGGTGCTAACACATCGAAAACGTGCTAAAATATCAGAGCAAACTAATTGGAACAAGGCTTTTTATTGCTCAACTCCCTGAGAATATACTACGAAAACTGAACAATTGAATTAAATGATTCCACAGCGAACATCGAACCTGTTCAATGTAAAGTTTATATTTAATTGTTTGATTAACAATAATCAACACTTCACATTCCCAGAAGATGAGATACGAGATAATTGAAGTTTTTAATGGATCGTAAATGGTCGCCAATTATTTTAGATAGAGTTCAATTCGTTGAAAATAAATATCATAAAATATTTTCCTGACCTCTTGTAACTTTATTTTTCTCATTATCAAAATAATTGGTTGCTATTTTATGGCCACATAATTTAACGACGAAAAGAATTTGCGTCTTGTTGTCAATTAATTATTGCGAGTCACAGTTATATGGGTATTTCTCAAATCGAAGGATCCGTATAAACAATTTTTTTACGTCAAAGCAAAGGAATTTCAACTATTTATTGAATATAACATTCCATATAAGTCTTGATATACATATTTATGTGTTCGCTAAAAAATAACAAGTTCAGCCAAAATTAATAGATCAGCCGTGTGACAGACGTCACGGAATAATTTTATAGATTCGCCGAATATTTAATGTATCAAACAGAAGTTTTGGAATAATAAACAATAACATGATCGAACATCAGCCATTAAACTAATGAGATCTGTGAAAAAGTCGAATAAATTACCTCCATTAAATATTTATCTGTTTGTCCCGGACTTAGGCGAATAAAATCACTAAAAGCAAAAAATAATACGGAATACCTTTATAAATAAAAACAAAATAAATTCTGTTCCAATAAATTAAACCGTATTTAGCAAGAGAGCAAAAAATCCAACCAAGGCACTCATAACTGGAGCGTTGAACAGAAACAAACATAAAACAAGCTGTGTCAAATAAATTAACAGATTGTTATCTAAAATCGTTATCAACACGAGAACCTTTAAATAGTATCTCGAGCGAAATAACGGAAACAACCTTATGTAACTAAAGAGCCTATAATGTAAATCGCAACGGATACAAGCGCGAAATCGATTCTAATATCGATTAAACTGGCAGTCGATCGATTACAATCGAAATATAATGAACGTATCGATCGGCGTGTCTGTCCATCGCGAACTGCATATGCATGATATATTACACTGTAAGTAGTGCAACTTTCATTAGGAGAAGCTGTTCCGCTAAGCAGGTGATAACAATTTATTATGTCTTCAAATAATTACATTACATAAACAAAAGCTCGTCCAATCTTCAACAGCAATTAGTAACAAAATTCAGCAAGCGTGGCGAACGAAACCTAACATAGATGTGATTTTTGACACATTTCCTAGAATCTTGGTTACCTTTTCCTTAAATATCAGCATAAACATAAAGGTAGGTTACAATAAATCGTCTCCAAAGAGGAACAATAAGAAAAACCACAAACGCCCGTGAAATACGGCTAGTTGTAAAAGCAGTGCACCGAAAAAAGCATCATGAATATTCGATTACATAATTTAGCGGACGCCCGGAGCCGAATTTTGGCGGGCACTGGATCGCCGGCGCCTCCGACGATGTTTCTTACTACTTTGCACCTTACTATAGTTTCACGAAGATAGGATTTCGAAAATATCAAAAGAAACAACTAAAAACGATGAAAATAAATCAATCAAAGGTGATAAGGGTGAGCAAAGTTCCCTAAACCTTCAATATTTACAATCAAAGTAGCTCTGCTTTCCTAGTCTACTAAGAGCATTAAGAAAAGTTATTAACGTCTAATGAAATCTATTAAATTATATCTGAGTTTTCAAGCTTCATTGCACGGATGTTGTATGATTTAAAATTTCCTGGTATAAATGTGTTTATTTTATCATCTTATCTATCGCGTAATTTGCGAAGAAAATTATAAGTAAATCCAATTTGAATTTTCCCAGTGTCAATACAAAAAACGTAAAGTACTTCTTCGAAAATAATTTGAGTCTGTTGTTTATTTCAGCATCAATGAAATATCGTAATAAGCCGCTTGAGTTGCTCCGCGACGTTTTCTTAATGAAGCGAATATAGACTTATGAACACATTTTGAGATTTGAGACGGTGAGTAATTTCTGAGCAGGCGCAATTGGCTTCCGTTCAGAAACCACGTTAAATTTCACATGAATGTCTCCGTCAAAGACATAAAACCACAGCTGTTCGATTCGAACACAGTAACCCAATAAGAGTGAATCACGAAAACTATAAATGGTACGTGACACGAAGTTAAAGCGAAGAATACGCGTGACTTAATCTCGATTCGGAGCCTGTGGTAAGGTCCCCAGAGTTATGAAGTGGTCAAGCCGGCAAGCGCCTTGCTGTCGCGGAATGTGGTACGGACGCGCCGCGGCGACACCACCTAAACACGATTCCGAGAAAAAAAAACATAATGAAAATAACAAACGAGCATCGCGATCGCTCCCAAGTCGCGGCGCCGTGAATTGTACGACTTGATAGAATTCCACGCGGTAACTTCGGTGTAACACACATTGACTATCGAGTTACTATAACTAAACTCCTTTGTTAGAATGAAAGTTTTCAGGATCTGTGTTTACTCAACTGAAGAAGTCATGGATTGTGTGATTGTTCTGTTAAATGTGCACTTGCTCAAATATTATAGTGAAGTTAACTAAAATTATAATTATAATTTTGACACACATTGACGAAGGTTTGTTATGCTATCGCATTAATTTTTATATCAAAAAACTAAAAAAAAAAAAAATAAGCTTAAAATTAATATTATCCACTTGAATGGATAAATCGCAAATTAATCACGTTACTGTTTATACTGATTGATGATATTATTTGTTTTGCCTGGCGCCATATTTTATAAAGAGCCAATATCAAATTACAGTAAACAAAGTGTGTTAACGGCACGCCGACCTCATGTATCAAAGCAATATGTGTTACAAGACCTCTTAACCAAGTATTGATATAAAAAAGCGGTTCCGAAAAAAATTGCTTATCGTATCGCATCGCACTTTCCATCCAGACAGGCAAAACACACAAAAAAAAGATCCAGATCGGTCCAGCAGCGTAGAAAACAAAACACAACCAACTTACAAAAATAATTTATGACATAAACGATAAAATCTGCTTCTGTAACAAAAAAGTACCCAAACCGTTGTTGTCCCCTACCCCTTACAATGGGAAATACCAAGTCCCCAGCCGGCTACCGCAAAAAACAAACCAACGACCTTTTTAAAAGCTAGATCCGGCACACACACTTCGCCAAATAAACATATTGATACACGAAGCTGATAAGATTCGGTTAGTATAATATTATGGTAATTCGGACGGTCCCGTACGGGGTCCGTCGCGACCTTCCGAGGACGCGCCGGTGTCGATGACTCGCCGGCGCTTGCGCAACGCACCGAGCGCCGACTCGTAGATGATCGCCAAGTAAAATGCGGATCTCTACGTGGATATTCGGACTTGACATAGCATGCACTTTGACCGTGTCACACTTGACCTGTAAACTAATCTAAAGGTCAGGGTCAGCAGCTTCAAATATTTATTTTCGAATACTGAGGATTTATCCTTAATGTTTATCGTTCAGCCTTTCGGCAGACAGGAAGTGCAATTTCTGGTCAGAGGTTAAGAAATGCGGAACTACTCAAAGTAATGTGACATCACATCCTTGGAGCCAGGAAAGGGCATAGCCTGTTTCAATTAAAACAAGCCCACAGTACGATTCATAATACGTTGGGTTCCGAGAAAATGAATTTATCATAATCCCTAATGACAGAGATGCGTAACCCTTTGACACTTGAACAGGGACCGTGTGATGTCACATCGAAATAGAAATTAGTCATAGAGCTTCGTCATCGTTTGTGGACACAGCTAAATAAAAGCCTGTCTCAAGTTTATAAATAGCCAAAAGTATGTACAAATATAGACGTGCTTTTGTAGAACTTGAAGTGTTTGTTTCCATATTGGGAGATTTCGTCCAAAATGTTAGTGTAGATTACCCAAGTCTAATTGGAAATGGGTATTGGGGAGAATAAGCTCTGGGTTTAACCAGTGCTAAATTCCTAACTAGTATGTCAAACATATAGGAACGTGGCTATCCATCATTTTCCTTGTAATATTTATTGTCCATCATAGGTATCAATTCATTAGTTAGGATACATTCTTCTTATTTAAACAGATCCAATTTGTTATCAAATTATTTAGGTAGGTATGTATTTGAAATTCTGACGCTAAACACGTAACATATGCATCATAATCGTTTTTTGTTAGTCGAATTATAGATAGTTCTTAGATGTCTTATTGCATAATGGTGACGATAATGTTAAGAATTTAAACTTGACCTCATCCTTGTATGCTAATCAATATATTTATGTAAATACAAAGAGGATAATAAAATTATCGGTTATCGGTTAGATCTCAATTTGTAATCGCAATTAATTCGAACCTACATTACTTCTGACATTCCTATAATGCAATAAGAATGACCAATTCAATGAATATTAAATTACTGATTGTTAGTACTTATCTCCACATCATCATAAATTATGCATGTTTTGCACACATCATAAATCTGTCACGTCAATCAGTCAACCCTTTGTATTCGTGTTTTTACATATAATTGGTCAGTCTTCGGTTCACAATGACCGTATCATTATGATACCGGTGGATAAACAAAACAATGTTAAATCAGGGGTAATTAAGTCCAGGTGCGTAGCGTGAAGCCTACATCCGTGTGTGCACGAACCCTGGCGGGTCTCCCATCAATTTGATGTGAATAGGCGTCATTAGACGTGTGATGGGGCGCATCACACTAAACAGTCACGTCACGACGGTGTCGGCACGGTGTGACAGTGTGTCGCCGGTGCTGCTGTGTGCGTAGGCGGCGCGCACGCGCTACGGCGGCGTATTTACACCGGCGCCCCCTACCACCGCGGCCACTCATGCGCCGCGCGACCTGCCGAACACACGTGCACCCCACCACTGACCGGCGCGGTGACCCTCGGGACATAACACAACCAGCATTCCACCGCCGAGCGACAACCGTGACACTACACCCCCAGTATGTGCAGTGACTGATCATCTGTGACAAAATATTGAACTAGAGTGAAGTGACTTTACAGCGTCGTCGTGTAATGTGCGTTTGAAGACGAAGAACAGTGTATACAGCCGCAGCCTCAACCGTTTGACAGAAAACGTAAGATTGTGTTTGTTTACAATCTTTATAGTAATAAAGATGATAAGTTAGGCGCGTTTGATAGTAAGTGAGCGAAGGCATGACAATCGCATGCATCCAGTCAGGTCCCCGACCCAGATCTCACGGGCTAGACGGTGCGCCGGCGCACCAACAATAAGCGCGACTCCAGAAACAATGCAGCCGGTATCACGACACAAATATTAAAGTCAAAGTTTCACAGCGACCAGCCTTCGACATAAAACCCAATGACGCCACAACAAACACCTGTGAGAATATTCAAACAAAACGTTCTGTGTGACTAGTGTTGCCTAACAATCTCAAAATGTGCTCCTGACGTGTTCCAATTCAATATTCGCATATCTAGTTCGCCTACTTGCGCCGTAATGATAAAGCCGGTTACTATTGTATAGCTCCTAACTAGCATCACGATTTCCACGCAAAACACCCACAGACCAAAACATGGCCCACGCTATAAATTGTAAACAGTTTCAAAAAAGTATAATTATAATCATTCTATGTGAGGCAAATCAAGTAAAATGTTTTGAATTCTTAAATATTATTATACGTGTAAATCCAAATGCATTAAAGGTTTGTGCTGAGCTTAATGGCGACGGTGTACAAGAAATACAATCATCCTTGCTTAATTGAATTGCATCAACGCAAGCTTAAGAACGCATTAGTCATATCCTAAGGCTTTATAATGAGCGAAGAATATTCGATATTTGGGTAATTCCGAGGATTCAAAGTACAACATAACAAAATGGTTAGACGTGTTTACGTGATCGATCAATGATGATTCTGATGTCAACAGTGAGCCGGTTAACGGAACTCCCAGCCGGACCTACATTGGTACGCGTGCAAAATTATAATCAATGATTCGTCAACGTCATTACGTGACTATTTTATATACCTAACATTAAATAAACCTGTAAAACGGTCGATGTTGTTGTATTACGTTTTATCACGTAGCGATTAGTTCCTAATTGGCTTCCAAAGAAAACCTTCGACGCGATAACAAATACAAATTGTAACGTGTGGGAACTTTGGCCTATGAATGCAATGATGCATTTTTATTTTCTATTTCTTTGGAAAGCGTTAGTTTTCAGTTCCTTTTCCTTATTACAAATGAAATGCAATTTCAATCAAGAATATATAGAAATCAAATAAAGTGTTCGTGTTGATGATCCGTTATATCACAACAGACAGACAAATAGCTGTCTTGCGATCATACATGGACGTATTGTAAAAGCGGACGAAAGCGGCGCGACGCTACGAAAGTCGGACGTGGACTTAATATGACATAACAAAATGTGTGTAGCAAACTACATGTTTAGGGAAGCTCTGCATTTAAATAAAGACAAATTGATGCTCGAATAATAACCAGACCATTTACACAAGCACGCTAATGATCTCAAAACTGCGGAAATGACAGAAACCGTCTAAAATCACGCACTTTAAAAGATTTGCCGAAATGTGCCTCAATCAAAATAACTGGGCGCGAAATTTCTGGTCCGGATAAACCGTGTGAACGTAAAACAAACGACAATTAAAACACGGACGTAAACACTAATATCCGTGAGTATCTGCAATAATAATATTTAGATAAACATCTTATTGGGGCGTAACATAAAATTTCCGGTTTAATACAATTCAGATAAGTTTTGTAGGTGAGAAAAAGTGTGTTAAACAAATCGCTAGATCACTTTTAGAAAGTAAATGTTACTAATGCACTGATATTGTATTATGTGTGACAAATGTTCAACATACGTTAACCAGGCGATATTTATTCAAATCACTATCATTTGTATAACGTGTTTAATATAATACACATACATTGTTACCTGTATTACGCGATTTATCAATTAAATTGGTATTTACGTGGAATGCAGACTCAGATACGATCGTAGCTTTAGAAATATTCAGCGAAGTCGAACAAGATACAGGTTTGTTAGCTAGTTGGTTACGTTATTAATACTTGTAGGCAAAAGGAAATATTATATAGAAGAACATAGCTAGGGAAGCGAAGTCAGGGGTCAGGTAAACGTTGTGCCAATGTGAAGGTGTTGTGGCAATTTATGGTACCTAAAGGTCCTATTGCATCGCGATGACACATCGGCACGAAGGCAGTTTACCTTCTTCGATCCTGGAATGCCATACCTAGCAATCTGCCTTGAGTTTATTTCTGTCTATCAGTTTCTCGCAGCTGCACGAATACGAAGAATACAATACAAAAACTGTAAAGTTTACATTCTAAACTGAAATCACATTTCGAATTAATGTAGCTTCCTTCATAAATCAGCAAGACTTTCTAAGTTTTATGGCTAGGAGAAATCTAATAATACCATCAAACGTTAATAAATTTATATTAAAAGCGTATGATTTCGTTTGGAAATTGCCTCGCTCCAATTGAGATATTTAGTCAACATTGCACATTTCACTATTGAATAAAAAAATATTTATATTGCGGAACCGAATGCAGTGTCAACGCACCGGTGTCAGTGTTGACATTACTTGAGAAAACATACAAAATTTCCCGTCGATTGAAATTGATTTACATGAAGATATAATAAACATTAGATTGCGTCATGACTTCTTATGAACGTCAACAAAAAATCGTATCCGGCTCCAAACGATGAAAAGTCGACGATAACACTTCAGCAAAAAAGGGGCAACACTTGTAAGAAACCGGTCGACAAGTATCTAGCTTGCGAGCAAGGTCTACGAAAACTTAGAGAGTCGAGAACAATGTACAATGACAAATTGTTATGTATGTAGCAACTCTGAATGTGTCTGGTGTGACAGCTTAAACAATAGGCGCGCTCTCAACAATTAGTTGCGCCCGCGCATCAGCAGCATCAGCACCAGCATCGCTAATAGCCGTGACAAATATGAGTCGTCATTACAGACCCTTTGTCACGTAACGCGCAAATTAACCGAAGAATCCCCTTCAAGGCAATCGTTCAGACCGATCATGCGATAGATACGGCCGGCTCAAGCGGTCGCCGCAACACCTTAGCGTATTATGAAATTCTCTATTAAAATATGCAGCTTTTCCTCGCACGACTCCGAGCGAAGGACTCGGGCGCAATCTAAGGTTGCCTATTATCCGCCACGCTCCGAAAACCACCAAAAGGTAACACAAGAACAGCGGAAAAATTTTGAAACTTATTGCACAAGAGACGCCTCATATTAAACAATAAAGGAGTAACTAATAACGTCGATTATCTATCTGAAATCAGTTAATTGATGTTTACTACACCGGTAGTAGGAGCGCAATAGGAGAACCGCCCACAACAGCCGATCCGATCTCACTTACTATACAATGTAGCTTGCCGAGATAGCGCAGGCGAGTTCCAAAGATAAATTCTTACCTGCAACAAGAAAAAGAATCGTTAGACAAATAACAATAAAGATAAGCAAGTTGACAAGAATCACGTATTTGTAATGTCATTATTTTTAAAAACAGAACCGTGGAAAGTGCACTAAAGCAGTGGAGATGCGGTAATAGCAATTACTGATGACATGTAAACGAATAACGAGCATTACGTTAAGATTACATGCGAGTCATCGGGTAGGATCACTCGCCAATTACGAAACAATGAAACAAGAAAGTTTTAAAACAAAGAATGGAAAACGCATATTAATGCGAATTCTTGGCACGTACGAGCTTAAAAAGAAACAGACTGGCGAAATAAAAAGTAAATATCTCAAGTTATAATATTTTAATGAGAAGTTTGAATATGGATCACGTTTTGGCTAGATCGACTTCCTTCATCTCAAGGACTGTTTGAGATAGCCTCGTTTGTAAATAATATGTAACGCGACATCTCGGACTATGTAGAGCGAGTGTGGCGAGCTTACTTGGCCAGGCTACGCGGAAGCTTCGGCCATATAATCGGTGTGAAGGTTATTTATATTCTCAAGGGTGGGATTAACATTGTATGCATAAAACGTATTTTATTTATCTGGAAACCGTGTAGTAGGCGTGGAATGATCATAAAAGATTTACCGTCTAACGAAGTGTATATTAAATATTCTTGCTGGTGGCTTGCTAAAGATCATATTTATAGAAATATCGCGGTTATGGACAGTTTTTCCGATACATTTCTTATAATTTTGAGCATGCCTTATTGATAACTAAGCACCATGTCAAGTTAACAATAACTTGCCCAATGTAGAGCAAAGCGATCAACCTTGTAGCGAGCTATGGGCATAAATCATTAATCCGCCAACAATGGTGTACATGGCAGCACGCTTAGTAGAAATAGTTTCGAATATTTCACTGTATGGCCCCGAGACAGCGCGTGCGCACTCCACGACCATAGCCGGTCACGAACTAGAAGAATCGATTTTTCATAAAACTGTGACCTTAAATATTTCTATTATGGTGACAAAAATATGATATTCAATAAGATAGCTTTATCCTAGGAAACGATTACGTAGCGAGATAACAATAAACAATCGATGATCAAACAATAGTTCACTATAATAGCTGAGATTACAGTTAACATCGACCTGCTAGTAGTATTAGTAGAAATACCCACGCAACTGGGTGCTTAGACATTGTACAATCTAAAGCAAAGATATTTTGCACAAAGTAAACATTTTATTACAGCAATCCGTTTCTAAACCCGTTTAAGATAATCGAAATTAGAGCTAACAAGAGAATTCCCACATTAGAACGCAAGGTCTTTTAATTGGGAAGTTTTTGATAATAATAAAGCACTTCAAAGAATAGATATATACAAAGCTCGTGAGACATAAGGTCGCTACCTTACAATTAATTTGTAAATAAGCTAGATAATTGGCACAAATAAGACAGGAAACCTTACAACTACTTAAATCCAGTCCGTATCTTACTCCGGTATTTGACTATTTTTTTGGATCTAAAGCAAGGTTACATTGAATTTGACGTTATTACTTAATTATTAGCAGTTTCTTATTATTGAAAGCTTCCGGGCTTTCATGGTCTTTTTTCTCCTAATCATAAAACTGCTGCGAATATTTCGGAGAAGTAAACAATTCCGACCGACTACATCTTATCGGCAGAATAAAACAAAATATAGAATCATTTCGTATTTGAATCTCCAATAGTAATACTCGTAATATACAAAGTAAATCGCAAACAAAATATGGAATCATTTCGTATTTGAATCTCCAATTGTGATACTCGTAACATACAAAACCAATCGCAGCAAGCGTTTAGATGACATAACAGAATCCAAGATGGTGCATTAGATAAAACAGGTTGTAAGATGGTTCTGCCTTGACCGAGCGACTTGTCCACTATAATTGCTATAAACAGTTCTTGCCGTGACACTATTAACATTTCTCGTAGTCGCCTGCATACCAGAACGTAACTTCTGACATTAAAGGAATAGAACTTTATAGACTTAATACCACGCGGATTGATATGCTGAATTCCTTTGTGCTTGCGATAATGTTTCATAGGTCGTATAAAATTTGAATTGCCTTGTTGTTGCATTATAATTTATATTATTGTACAACCGAATTTGAATTTTCTGAATTACTACTAGCGCTGAAAATATCAATACTGATCGAATATTAATGATGTACAATCAATGCAATCAACTTACTTTTTGAAATCATTAATATCTCCTAATCAACGGCGAATCGTTTATTTCAATTTCGCAAGACTTTAAAGTTAATCTGAACAAAGGCCCGGATAATCATTAATTGTGATTGGAACAAAGGCAGACAGTTTAAGAGTTTAAGTAGTTGTAGTCTAAAATAAAAGTAATTGTAATGAGCCAGTTGATCAATCAAACGGCACGCGCCAAGCTGCGCCGGCGCATCAATTAAGGCTGCCACGAAAATTTATGATAGTAATAACTCAGCATTAATTTAATGTAACATACACTTGGGGGATGTAATGTGATGTAACATGCTATTTTGTTAGTGAGAATTTATTGTTTTTGTAGTGGCCTTGCTCAATTTTATACTATTAAAACAGTGAGTAGCTAGTTACTGTAGTAGTTTTGATCCATTGGAACGAATCATGTATGTTGAATTCAAAGCAAAGCCTTCAGTATGTTTATAAATATAAGCACGCGCGCACCCCATTACCACGTTGATCTGTAACCTCTGGTGTGGTTTTAAATCTCATGATTAATCGCTAATATGTATGATTAAGCGCACGCGACGGCTCAATGATACATCAATTACTTTCCCGTTGATAAACACATCTTAAGGACAGCCGTTATGTTATAATTTGCGGCGCTCGAGGGCTGCGCAGACGACGATTGGACGCGGTCTCGCAATCTCGCGACAAACCAGACCAGCCAATACCGTAGCACATGTAACGTTTTATTGATTGTCGATCGCAATCATTATTATTATACATTGCGCAATTTGTTCCACACGCGTGCCGGACATTAAGGAGTGGTCAACAAACAGTTATGTCGCAAATAGGCAGCTTTAGTTTGTAATAAATAAACGCCGGTCGCTTTCCGTCGTTCCGTAAACTCAAGGAGATCAATGCATGCAATTACCTGCCACTACAAACGTACATACCTTGATTTGTAGGGGACTTATCTCAGTAATTACTTAAATAACAGCCTTCATACGCACGGAATTAGTTGAGAAAATTCTCATAATCACATAAAAAGGTTGTAAATTACATAGTCATTAAAGTTATTTGCTTATCTCATTGGAAAGTGCAAACACATTGAAACGTGGCAATCGGCGTGTCCTGGCAGTTAAACTCGAGTCAGCTCAAACAAAGGCCGATGGAAAGTTAGCGCCGTGCGCACGGGCCGAGCTCTGAATACAAATCGTCAACAATACATCAGCCGAGAGAATTTCCCAACGCTCTGTCACCGTGAAACTAGAACGTGAAGAAAGCTTTTTTATTCACATACGAAAAACCCTATAAAACAATTGTCGTGCCGCGTTCATTCCGGCGGGCAGGCCAGCAAGGTTGGCGGCATTGTTGAACGCACCGGCCACCGTGACACTCCCAGCAAGCAGTTGGTTAATCACTTCACGTTTTGTACTGACCGCAAAAAAAAATCGGGCACCTTGCGGAGCAAGGCCATGCGCGCTTGTCTTAGTTTCCATCGCTCATTTTAAATAATTACGACAACAATGCACACGGTCTCGTTAGAACGCAGGGCTTAAACAATCGCGACACAATTTTAATGAAGGCAAACTGGGTATCGCAAACGAAAGGATGCAACCGCGATGCGCCTTAGCCGTCGCGGCCAAATGTCAAGTCGGATTACTCGATGTGAACTTTACGGCTCACTTGTTGCTACGTCAGCAGTTAATTCCACCGGCTGTTTGTTATGTTACAACTTATAGATTTCTGAAAGGAAAGAACCGGTGGCGGTTACGGCAACTATTGCCCAACCAGAGTCCGCGCGACGCCAGCTAAACGTACCAAATGGTCATAAAGCGAATCAAGGTTATTCATTATGAATCACGTGGCTAATGAGCAGTATCGTTTCCCTGTTTCACGAGGATAAACTAAAAAAACTTTATTAAATTTCGCACTCACAACAATTTAGTTAAAATCTTTAGGTAAGGTTAAAGGTCTGCAGTGACCTATTATAATCATATCGTTAGTTACCGACTTAGAGTGCACCACAATTGAAAGCAATTATAATGTAGGAGCTGAGCGTTGCAAGGCGCTAGCGTACGCCGTGCAGCGGAACCGCCCTCACCGCTCTATGATCCAGTACAGGTTCGGTGCATAGTTTAGCACAATTACTACAAAGCGGGTTCGGCTCGTGTTTTATCGAAGGCGAAATCGAGTTGGGTGACCGTGCCTTTCACGGAGCCCGGCACGCCCACCGGACACCACGGGCGACTTTTCCTTCACTGCCCTAATAGTTCCATGTCTAGTTCTGCCATTATTCCGATCGGTATAGTTCAGCCCCACGCTTTCGTTCCAATTAAACTGGCGAGATTTTGCAAGCAACTAAGTGGTAGTCTCACCCGCAGCAACCGCACTGGCTGCTATCTTCATTGTTTTCAATAAACGGCATTACAAATAATAAAGATTATATGAATATAATTTCGTGACTGCGGCGAGAAGATTACGTTGTGGAGCTCGTGCCGATCGAAATTGAAAAAATTATCCGATCATTGTTTCAAAACTCTCGAAGATTTCTATGTCGTTAGCGGTTATAAACTAGGCTAATGAACATTTCTCCGGTGAGGTTGCACAGATACTGTGGAACAATGAAGCATCGATTCGGTATCTACTTAGCATAACAATACAAAGAGTCAAATTAAGAACGACACTAGTATTTTTTTCGTATTTAGGCTTGGCGGCCTTCCTGCCTCGCGGCTGGCGTTAATTCGCCATTCAATTTCCAATTAAACGCTTGATTCTCAATGCCACCTGGGTCGGAGGTGGTCGCTCTACAAAACTTAATAAAAAGGCGGGTGGTGGCGCGCGGCTCGCCAGTGCCCGAAACACCGCCACTGGCCGACGCTTTTGTCTCCTTCGGTCCTTTCACTTCGCGCGCTCATGACCGACTACGTAGCCTACTACACGATAACGATTAACAAAGAAAGCCCGACTTAGATAAGTTTATGGATTGACGTGTTGTGTAAGAGTGTTTACTTATGTGCAATATAACTAAGAAGTGATGTTTTCCAAACTTTCAGATGGTGAGAGGGGCGGCGTTAGCGCTGTTGCTGGCGCTGGGATGGGCGTGCTGCGTACAAGCCAGCGTGCTCGTGCCCACGTACGTGCTGCCGCCTGACTCGTTTGTGCGCGATCAGCGCAGCCTGGGCGCGCCGCCACAAGACAGCGACCAAGCAGAGTCACTCAGAACAATAAAACGTCTAGTCGGCGGACACATGAAAATAAAACCAGACAAAGAATACGGCACCGCTAAAAACTCTTTAAATTACGACGAGAAGAGTGGAAGTGGTAAATTCGCTGGCGTGATCGCGCCGGACCAGTCAGGCGGCAACGTGGGATGGAATCAAGGAATATGGGATGACGGCATGCTCATGTCCAGCGCCGGCGAAGGAAAAGACGCTCCTAAGACTAAGGAGGTCGATGAAGATAAAAAGACGCTAGCAGACCAAGTGGCCGAAGGAAAATATGGTCTCATTCAGAATGAAATATTCTCCAAAGCTCCTAAGCGACCAGGAATCGTCAGCTACGAGCCAAACGCTGAAACTAGATCAAAAGATAACCTACAAAGTCTCGGAGGACTTAAGAAAGATGAAATTTGGCTAGCGGAAGATCATCTACTCGTTTTAAAAGGAGGATCATTCCCTGAGCGAACGAAAGAGACTGAAGGCAGACCATGGCCACCGATTGACAATTACGAAGCGCCGAACAGGCAAGTAAAGCTACCGCAGAAACCCAAAGTGCCACCGCCCTTTCCGGTACGACTCTCCGACAACGGACCGCTCGTTTTCCTCACGCCAAACGGCAGTGTCCCTGCGTCCCTTTTCCCTTCCTTCTTTACGGGAGAGGGCGAAGGCCCTCTACCTCCTCCGCCATTCCTCTTTCCATCGGGAGCGCCCTACCCCGCGAGTGATAATCAGGGAAACTCTACTTCCGGGGGAGCGCCGCAGCCAGGTCCTCCGTTCCCATTCCTACCCGGGAATGCGAGCGAAGGAGCATTCCCCTTCCTCCCATCCATGAACGGCTCTTTTCCAGAAGGCTTTCCACCGGGCGCAGTGTTTCTACCACCACCGAGCAACCAGTCAGACCTTTACGACGAAGACGACCCTTCGATCTACTATCCGCCGCCTTACAATTTTTCCTACCGCGCTGACTACAACAATAAAGTGCCTGCGGGCCCACTTGTACCTGGAATAGTATTGCCACCGCCGCCAGACTTCTTCGCTCCATTGGAGGAGAACACGACGGAGGCTGTTAAAACTACCACCACTAGACCGTCCACTGTATACAAAAGGATTAAGACGACCACGAGGCCGACTCCCACGCACACTGTGCAGCGTACTAAGTACAAGACGCGACCTACGACAACCACTGAGGTGCCTGTTACGACTGAAATACCATCAACAATAACGACACCGCCACCAGTCGAAATCGTAACTACTTTGAAAACTAGGAAGCCGCAACGCATACCTACAAGGCACCCCATTAGGGTCCATAACTTGCCAGACGAAAATACAACAAGGCCGAAGACTGAGAAACCTGTTTATAAAACACGAACGAAGGTTACATCGAAGCCTCTCTCAGTGTCTGTTATTTACGACTATCCAGAAACCGTGTACGACAACCAAGTTCCGACAACAACAGAGAAGCCATACATAGTTTACGATGTGCCGCAAAGAACTCCTACAGTGACTGCGAACGATATATCTTCGACACAAGTGCCGTTGCGAGCTCATTATTCAAATACACAGAATGACGTACCTACGACAAAACTGCAACCAGTATATAATAACAGAAAGCCAAATGAAAATGCATTCGCGTCTTTCTATTTCTACGACGAACAGCCGAAGACCTCGCCTTCCCCAGCCACGTTCTTTGATGGAAGGAATTACTACAAAACGGTACCAGTCAACCAAACACCTTACCCGCAGCAGCAGAATGTCAACACTCAGACAGGGTTTAACCCAGCTGTGGACATTTCGTACGGAGCAATTGACCAAGCTGATGCTCTCTTCTTGTGGCCACAAAAGCAAGGACCACGAACCCTTACTCAGGAATATTTTAGCATACAGAAACCAAGAGCACAGCCTGTATACGTACAACAGCAGAAACAAAGGCCAGATGCTTTCTACCAACAAATTGCTGATATACAACAGACGATAGATTTCTTCACGACGAAGAGACCAAAAGCTCACTCTCATAGGCCGCACACTCACAAACCAAAAGCTATTACTGGCAGGCCAGTCTATCAGTTTAGCTACCAGACTCAGCCAAGGCCTGAACAATTACCCTTCCGTGCACCTAAATTGGACCCCGAACCGTTTAGACCTATGGTTAGCTACAGCAAGCCTTTTAACGTAGCCAATGACTTCAACGCTATAACGCCGTCAGTTTCACCTGGCTATCATCAACAATATCTGGTCGAAAATGTGCCGGTAACAACAGAGTCACCCACCTCCAGTAGATACTATCCTACGACTAAGACACCAGATGAAGATTATGAAGACGCTACCTACTCTAAAGAAGTTCGCAATAAGAAAAACAGAAATCAGATTCAGCAGATTCAAGGTGACCAGCCCGCGCCTGTTCATCACGTAGCCAGGTATCCCAACACTACACCAAATCCCATAAGCCAGGGATACTACACGAAACAGGACGAGACGTACTTCGACGATATAACAAAGAACTCTTTCGACGTATTCGGCAAGAAACTGGAAGACAACACACACGATGTGAATGGATTGGCAGTGACAGCTCCCCTTGACACAGTCAGGACACCAATAGACAACGATATAAACCTGCAGTATGCCTACGAGATTGTCGAGAACCAGAGCCCTAACCCACCGTCTTTGCACAGAGACACTCTGGTCAACTATCGTCACCCGAGGCCTACAATAAACCCTGAAAGTGAACCAGTTCCACAAGTGAACGCTGAACTGGTAGAGCAGAAGCCACCGTCATTAGCAGACGACACGTTAGTTAATGATCGCTTCCCGCGACCGACGATAAATCCTGACAGCGAGTTCATCCCGATAGCGAACCCTGGCTACAGGACACCACAGCAGTACAGAGCGCCGACACAAGTGCAGAGGCCTCAGTTCACGGGCGAGCAGTACGACCTGACGAGGCCGTCACTGGTGGGCGACACGGCCGTCAACTACAAGCGGCCGCTGCCGCCGGTCAACCCCGACGCGGAGTGGATCGGGCCAGTGAACACGGCGGGCGAGGGCAGGCCTGGCTCGTTCGTGTCCTACCGGCTGCCGGGAGAGGGAGCGCACGTGTACTTCCTGACGCCCCAAGCCGCGCAGGCGGCGCAGGCGGCGCGGGAGAGGTACAGATCGCCGGGCTACGGCCGGTGAAACCAAAGCTCTAGTCTGAACTGTAGCGTCGCTGCGACGCGCCGTGTAAATAAAAGCGCAAATGTGATGTTAAAGTGTCCTAAGTAGTGTAAGGTACGAGACTCTAGCGGGCAGCCCGCGTTGCCATAATATTTAAACAGCGAGTTTTACGTTAGCTTTACGTGAGAGATTCTCAATCAGCGATGTTGTAAAACATGGACGCTATACTTTTGATACGTTATTTATTAAATTATTTCTAAGAGACTGGTGCATGCATAATGATAGTTAATTTATTTATGTCAGTATTCAACGAACTATAAGGAATGTTGTGATATGTGTGATGATGATTGTCGCATTGTTATTGAACATAATGATGGCAGCAATTGTTAACTGTATAAATTGTTATTTAATAAAATTGATGAAAAATCAATGTGATTTTGTATTGTACTTTTAAAACAAAGAATTTGAAATAAAATAATACAAAATGTTATAATAAATTGTGTTGTTTTTTACTACCCGTCCCAGTTAATACGTAATAGGCTCGATGAAAATGTTAATAAAAAGCGAGACTTAATAGATGCAAGATTAGATATAATCGTGTTACTCAACAATGATAATAAAATGAAACTAGTTCTATGACGTAAAATGGATCAGGCCAGTTTTTGCCAGCAAAGTGTTTGGAACATTGAATGATCGATAGTAAACTAAGCCAGGGACAAAAAACTATTACCTAGAACAATTAGCAAGCAATGTGTATCACTAAACGTTCACAACTTGACCTGGCAGAAATACAAGGTCACTTGGCAACTTTCTCTAAGATATTGCGTTTATGCAAAGTATGATCTAGAACTGTTTATGCAAATTAATAAAAATTGCACATACATAAGTACTATAATATATAGCTGGAGTTAAAGATTCAATAAACTATGCTGGGTGGAGAGAAATGTCAATGTTACTTTCTTTCTGAATTATTTACAAGGTCCTTAGTTAGTTCATTGATCTGCACTTGAACACACTGAGTACAACCATACCTAAATCGCATAATTCGACACAGATAATGTTAAAAAGTATACGATGAAATATGCAAATACGCATGTCAAATCGAATACGTATGTCTAATGGCCATTGAAGTCAAACATAATCACCGATGAGAGTTGAACGAAAAAAAATCGAAGAGTAATCGTAAAATGAGTAGATCAATTTGATCCAAATGATTTTCATACAAACCATTATTTTTGGTCGACTTTGTACCTTTGTACCCCTTTTGCTGTGGGTCAGCAGCGGTGAGAGAGTAGACTTTTACTGACTACAAATCCATTGTGTTCCTTCGTAGGCCTTTTACGTACCCGGGCCCCGGTAACTCTTTCGAATAATCCCGCAGTCCCGGCGAGCCTTGACCCTGCTAGGCCCCGCTGCTATGACTTTGTACCTGCGTGTAGAGGCGCAGGTACACGGCGATGGCGGCGCTGCAGTACAACTGACCTGTGTCGGGCTCCTGCGTCTGCGGCGCGTCCTGCAGCGGCTGCGTGTAGAGGCGCAGGTACACGGCG
Source organism: Helicoverpa assulta (assembly GCA_963856015.1). Lineage (NCBI taxonomy): Eukaryota > Metazoa > Arthropoda > Insecta > Lepidoptera > Noctuidae > Helicoverpa > Helicoverpa assulta. The sequence continues at coordinate 8,814,408 of CAWLCW010000027.1, forward strand.
ATGGCGGCGCTGCAGTACAACTGACCTGTGTCGGGCTCCTGCGTCTGCGGCGCGTCCTGCAGCGGCTGCGTGTAGAGGCGCAGGTACACGGCGATGGCGGCGCTGCAGTACAACTGACCTGTGTCGGGCTCCTGCGTCTGCGGCGCGTCCTGCAGCGGCTGCGTGTAGAGGCGCAGGTACACGGCGATGGCGGCGCTGCAGTACAACTGACCTGTGTCGGGCTCCTGCGTCTGCGGCGCGTCCTGCAGCGGCTGCGTGTAGAGGCGCAGGTACACGGCGATGGCGGCGCTGCAGTACAACTGACCTGTGTCGGGCTCCTGCGTCTGCGGCGCGTCCTGCAGCGGCTGCGTGTAGAGGCGCAGGTACACGGCGATGGCGGCGCTGCAGTACAACTGACCTGTGTCGGGCTCCTGCGTCTGCGGCGCGTCCTGCAGCGGCTGCGTGTAGAGGCGCAGGTACACGGCGATGGCGACGCGGGCGCAGCGGAAGTAGAAGGGATGCGCGCGAAGTACGTCCTCTAGTCGCAGAAGTCCCACGTACGAGCGAAGCGTCATCTTCCGCATGCAGTACGAGTGGAAGTCGAACTGGTCCTCCATTATTTCTGAGAAATGCTGCAACAAAAATGATGTCTCATGACATTACATATGCTAGTAAAACAGGATGCAAATTCGAAACAGCGGGGCATGCAGCGGAGCGCGTAGCGTGGCGTGGAGGCTGGGTAAAGGCTGCTAGTTTTCTTTCCGAGTGAATGTGGCGTTCCGTCGCTTGCGGGAACAAGTTCCACAGGGACGCACAATGGCATAGTGCATAGTGAAGCGGTACTAACATAGATCGAGGTCTTATTTACTAACAAGTTTTGTATTATATAACGTGTAGTATGTTAGTTTTTAATATGATGGCAAAAATCATAAAATGACCCCTCCCGCTGTGGCTTAGCTAGAGTGAGGGAGTGTCAGACTTTTACTGACTAAAAATCCATAATGTTCCGTCGTAGGTCTTTTATGTACCAGGGTCGCGGTTACGCTTTCGAACAATCCCGCAGCTTAAGGTACATATCTATGGGCCATTGTTGCCTGACTGCAAAGATTAAATAAATAAAATTGTATTATCTGTACTCACCCTATCAACTTCATGCGCCTTCTTTAGGGCTTCGCCCCACTGGTGCAGTCGCTTGTAGGCGGCCGCCGCTTCCGTCTGGAACCACATGCACTGCATCTCGTTGAGATTCTCTGTCGCCGGTACACCTGTGAATAAAAAACATTGTGCTGTCTATACTAATGTTATAAAGCTGAAGAGTTTGTTTGTTTATTTGAACGCCCAAATCTCAGGAACTATGGATCCGATTTGAAAAAATATAAGCTACTTTTTATCCGGGTTCATGCAGAGGTTCCCACGGAATGCGGGTGAAACTGGTGGCAGAAGCTAGTAGTATTTTTTTTTATACTCTCGCATGTTTGACAAAGTATAATCTTTATAATTTTTTTTATTTAATACTTCTGCACATTGTATACAATGGCGGACTTGGCGTTTTCTCGCAGTCTACCTTTGGGTGGTGGAGAAATAGCAGTGGTAAGTGCAAATATTTTTTAAGACTTAAAAAGAAGGGTCCGAGTTTGACCTGTATGTATGTATGTTTGTGCGCGATTATCTTACGTTTGAATGAATCAATTTTGATACGGTTTTCAGTATGGTATTCGTCGGACTTAGGAGAAAATTTTAGGTATATCGAAGACGGTTTATTTTTTTGTATTTTTTTTTCGATAACGGCCTTTTTAAGTGGGAACAGTAGTTTAGCTACCTCTGCAGCACCGGCAGCTGACACTGGGTAGGCTTACCTTCCCTGGTGAACTTGGCACACATCTCCTCGGCCCGCTTGACGTGTCCGGCGCGCAGCATGTACCGCGCACACTTGCTGTTGACGTAGCGGTCCGCCGTGTCCATCGCCTGCGCCTCCTCCAGCCACTGGTACGCCGATACTGGGTCTCCTGCGTGCTGGAAATATGCAAAAATAAAAATTAGTAAAAGTTATCTTCCACCTAAAATTCTCCCGAATATGTTGGAGTCTACTTTAGGCCCGAGACACACCGGAATGGCAGCGACCTTTTCAAGCGATACTGCAAGCGATTATTTCCCACTGAAAATGTACGCCACGTCGCTGCCGACCGCTGTCATTCCGGTGTGACTCGGCCTTAGTCTTGCTGCTATATGTCCTCAAATCGTTACCCCCTTAGGTAACTGGTAAGACAAGTAATCAGAATTTCTGCATTCTTATGACCCGTAACAACTGCCAAAGATGTATAAACAAAAGAAATTCAAAGATTTCGAAAACTTAAATCCTCAGATCATCAGCACTGAGCTCAACTTAAATTTTTGATGGGTTAACCAGAACGGCTACTAAAGTTTTTATTAAACATATTGGCTGTTGGGAACACACACGCAAAGTCTTCTGAAAATTAGGTATATGACATTACTTGTACAAATTTATTAAAAGCCAGAATAACCAACCTTATAAATCCTTCCTTTTACAATAAACAGTTCTATAAGCGTAGGAGTATGTTCAATAGCCGCATCGATATAATGTAGGGCGCGATCCGTATCCTTCTTAAAATCGAAATGTTGTGCTGCATAATAATACGCCCAGAGTAAAGCACTAGCCGGTTGTTTCTGTTCACTTTCTTCGGGACCAAAGGTACCGCTTTTAGCTAAATGCTCCAAATATTGGAGTATTAATTTCTCTATTGTGTCTGCTTTGCTCTGGTCTGAGTATAACGATCTGTAAATGTTGAAAAGAGATTTTAATATCACATGATTTGCACGATATTATATGACACTTTTGGTAAATAGAAAACAAAATATTTAATCATGTTCTGGGATCCATGCTCAGCGGGTCTTTCTTTCAGGTGGGATATCATCAAATAACCCCTCCATCTAAGGGTGCAGAGTGAAGGAGTGTCAGTCTTGGATTGAGTAAAATTGACCATGTTCCTACTTAAGCCCTTTATGTGCCAGAGCTGCGGTAACTCTTTCGAACTATCTCGCAGCCCCGGCAGGCCTTGGCCCTAAGGGGGCCCACTGGGTTCGCTGACTGATTCTCTCTGAAGAGCAAGGCCTGTAGTTTTTAGGTGGAAGCGCGATGCGTCACCCGAACTCACCGCCACAAACCCACGCCTACGGTAGCCGGGAATCGTCTCCCGACACACAAAGCCTGTGATTTCTCTCACTTTCACAATCACCACCAGCCTTTTCCCAAAAATGTTTGGGTCGGCTTCCAGTCTAACTGGAAGGGATGCAGCTGAGTTCCAGTGTTTAACAAGGTATGGTAATGTCATCAAATGACCCCTCCTGCTGCGGTGAGGGAGTGTCAGACTCTTACTGACTAAAACCCATCATGTTCCTTCGTACGCCTATTACGTACCAGGGCCACACTAACTCTTTCGAACAATCCCTTGTCTGACATACCTGAGATCAACAAATAGCGGTGGTATTCCTTTATGCAGGCCGTGTCTGAGGTACTCGTCGACTAGTTGTTCGAACACGGGCTGCGCGACTGCCTCCGTCAGCTGAAGCCGGCGAGGCGCTATCGCTCTGGGATATTCTTTCCTGAAATATAAAAATAGCTGTTAAATTATGAAGAACGAAATAGGGAAACTGAACTGTGAATATTATATAATTATTTTATTGTTTAATCATCATCTGCCTTTTCCGAGCTATGTTGAGGTCAGATTCAAGTGTAATCGGATGCAGTAGTTACGTGGGCAACCCAATACCCCTTGGTAAGAATTACATGTGTACTGTCAACATGACCACAAAATAATGAACAATTGTGGAAAAATATAAATACTTAGAGTGTATATGTGATAGAAAATTCTTAATGCTATGCTATGTAGAAGCTTATAAAGATTCATGAATTCATTGACTTGTTGCATGTGAATTATTATTTAAGTTTAAACGTGTTTGGCTTGGAACTTTTCAACATAACATTTACACTTTACTAAATCCAAAAAAAAAAACAAAAAGATTGCCCAAATGAAAAGGTTCAAACTTAGAACCACTTGAAATACCTACGAAACGAGGGCAAAACCACTAATACACTAAAAACAAGACCTTGTTCTATATCTCAGAACCTAAACATACAAACAAAACAATTCTATTAAGTCTATTAACACTTATCATTATCGATCCGTCGCGCATTATGTAACGAGGTCGGTAAATATGTAATGTTATGTACATCGCAGATAATTGCCGCATACATAATATAGTGCTCATAGGCATGAACATACATACATATGCAATTATATTAGCATAATGTGAATGAATGTTTGTTTATCTAATGCTGTAATCTCTAGTCGTACAAGCTGCATTTTTTTGGCATTTAAGCAATGAACAAAAAGTTTATCTTGTCATTCTTGAAGTACGTGAAGGTTTTTAAACTTTTAATACAATCGGAAATTAATAGCGATATCTCAGACTAGCTTCTGCCAGCGGTTTCACCCGCATCCCGTGGGAACTACTTCCCGTACCGGGATAAAAAGTAGCCTAGAGCCTTCCTCGATAAATGGGCTATCTAACACTGAAAGAAATTTTCAAACCGGACCAGTAGTTCCTGAGATTAGCGCGTTCAAACAAACAAACAAACTCTTCAGCTTTATAATATTAGTATAGATGAATCTAGTAACATCTAGTATAATCTATCAACCATTTTTGATCTCTAAAAATATGTGACTGGACATAAAAATAATTTTAGTCTATAGAGATTAATTACATATATCATAAGTTATTTCCTGAGGTTTCAACCACAACCCATGGAAACATTTTCCCATACACATGTAGCTTCCCAACAGAGAAACAATTTTTCGAATCAGTTCAGTAGTTTTGGAGCCTGGTGGATGATGGGATGGGTAGGAACAAACACTACTTTGCTCCTTATAAAACTGACACAGTATATGAATCATTTTCTACTCACTTATATACATCAAAGAAGGCCACTTTTTCCTCGGGAGTAACAAGTTGTTTAGCTTCTATAAGTTTTTCATAATACATCACATTCTCAGGGTTTCTCTTCAAGAGGTCTTCATAAACTGCCTCTGCTTCCTTAAACCTGGAAAAAGCATTTTTTGGTATGAAAGAGCATGTTGTTGTTGTTTTTTTTTTTCTTGCAGTAAATGTTGGAATACGAATTAGTAGCAAAATTGGTATTATTACTGTAGCTTTGCAATGCCATTAAGAACAAGAGACACAACATATCTAAATCACAAGTTTTAATTGAACTAAAATCAGAAACAAGGGGACTGTTTTTCATTAATGCTGGCAAGTATTAATAAACCTAGGAGTACAAAGCTTTATCCACCTGAATGACACAAATTATATGAAGTAAATAAAATAATACACCAAATAAAGTACAACGTCCTTTTACAAGTAAGGTTTTTCCTTTGTCTTGCATGCCTTAACCTGCATTCTTTTATTAAGTAGCTAAACAATTCACAACTCACCTTTTCAATTTCAAATAATATTCACCAGAAGTTTCCTTAATGGATAACTTATCGAGGATCTGAGTAGAGAACTTGTGTAGGTGCTGCAAAGCCCTTTCATACTGGCCTGACTCCGCCAGCACCATATTCTGGTATAGCAGCAACTCTGAATGCTCGTAATCATAAGGCCCCTTCATCTGGTTGGTACGGAAGGCATCCAGGATGCTGTTTGCCATCTCATAGTCACCAAGAAGGTGATAACTCATGGCAAAACCAATCCACGATGCCCGTTGTGTCGGTCTAAGCATGAACAGTTGGTAACGAGTGTCCTGGAAGTAAATTATAGCTGTTCTTAGCCAAAATTTGTTTCATCAGTTCGAAGTGCAGCTTCTAGTATGAAAAACATTATTATATTATGATTATGAATATATAAAAATATGGTTCGTTGGATCTTTTGTATTCAAGATATTATTCAGTTTTATGGACTGTTTGATTAAGTTAATGGCTGAAATAATAAAGTTATACAATATAAGTTTATGAAAGCATTATAGTATCTGAAATATAATAGTTATTTAGACAAATAATTTTCATATCCATTTTTATCATCTTTGCATTTATAGTAATACTAGCTTCTGCCAGCGGTTTCACCCGCATCCCGTGGGAATTACTTCCCGTACCGGGATAAAAAGTAGCCTGTAGCCTTCCTCGATAAATGGGCTATCTAACACTGAAAGAAATTTTCAAATCGGACCAGTAGTTCCTGAGATTAGCGCGTTCAAACAAACAAACAAACAAACTCTTCAGCTTTATAATATTAGTATAGATTTATTTAAATCACAAATTACCTAGTTTCAGTACGTATAGTATAGTTACAGCTGTCCTTACAATTATTTAAGTACAATTTTTAAATCATGTGGCAGAGTTATCATAGCATTATGAGGACATATTTTGTAAACAATTGGCCAAATAAATAGTAAACCACTTGCATACTCTCAAACAACAAAACAATAACAATTGCTCTGACATAATGATGACTGCTAATGTGACATCAGAATATAACATTTTCGAGATACGCACTATACCATTGAACAGTGCATATATTCCAGTTTAAAAAATAAGGATATTTGAAAAATATTCACAAACCACATTTTTCAGGATTAGCAAGTAGAGTGGTACTAACACTGCAGTATGGTTGTGCCATACAAAGTTCGGTATATGTACTGTCAAAATTGCAATATTTTATCCAACAACCGATATTTCTTTATCAAAAGGATAGGTTTCAATATTATTTATATTCCCACTAGCTTCTGCCAGCGGTTTCACCCGCATCCCGTGGGAACTACTTCCCGTACCGGAATAAAAAGTAGCCTATAGCCTTCCTCGATAAATGGGCTATTTAACACTGAAAGAAATTTTCAAATCGGACCAGTAGTTCCTGAGATTAGCGCGTTCAAACAAACAAACAAACAAACTCTTCAGCTTTATACTATTAGTATAGATTTTTACTAATATGTGGTTAACTAATGGTGCATTAAATATTACAATAAAATACTAAATAACTCACTTTGTAACCTTCCAAATCACGCATCTGAATTTGTAACAGAGACAAATCTCTTAGGATCTGAATGTTTTCCTTCTCCCACTTGAGAGCATTACGGTAACATTTGATGGCCTCATCATACTTCTTGTCTGATCGTTGGAGCAGACCGTAGACATGCCAGCACACAGGAGACTTAAGGTCATTGCGGAGCCCTCGGCGCACATACTCATAAGCTTCATCTTTGCGACCCAGGCAATTTAAAGTCAATCCTTTCATAGCCAGTGTTTCTGAAAAATAATTATTTCCAATAAGTAATAGTAAGCTCTCAGTAAAATAATACAAATAATCCTCATTCATACAAATACAGTATAGTAATAAAAATTATGAATGAATGCAGTATCTCAAGGAATGCTTCTCTAAACATTGATACATGATGTTTTGAAAACAATTTTACAAATCCATAAATGTAGCAAAGAATTCTACTGTGATATTAAGGAAATTGTCAATAGATGCACAACTGAGCTTTAAAATATTATTTTCTCTTTAAAAAAATGGGTTTTATATCACTATTGGTTTCTTTTATGTTTACTTTGATTTTTATTATTATTATATTGAAAACTTACCTCCATGCTCTGCAAACTTAGGGTTTGACAGTATCTGCTTGGCAAATTTCAACCCATTTTTATATTGTTTATGTTCGTAACAGCGCTGTAAGATAACAAATTCACTTATCATTGAGTGTTTAACCTCTATTATTAGATGCAGCCAAAAGGGTGCTAGCCTAGAACAATTTGTACTTGAAAATATTAATGTTAATATGACAGACAGCACTTCATAAGAGGCGTAAATGTTTTCACTTGTGTCTTAGGATTAAGAAAGAGTATTTTAATACTCCATTTGCGACTTGCATTATTTTATAAATTGAAGATAATCGCTAAGAATGACAAGCAGCACCAAACCGAATTGTATGTTTACAATCTAACTTACCAAAATTCTTTTGAAAAGCGCATTTTCTTTAGGTGGCAAAGGATTACTGGGTGGCATTTTGTTCGAATAAGATGAAGTATCTTTTTATTATTTCACTAATAAATTGAAATAATTCTAAAAACCTCGTGGCTATAAACCAAAGAAGTCGATGAAGGATTTCTGTCTATGGACAACAAGAGCTGGTCACGTGACCAAATTGCCAGTACACAGATATATGAAAATATTTTCTGCGCTATTTCTGTACAAATTGAAAAACTAAATCTTGATAAAAACTGATTTTCATCCCAGTTTATTGCTTCAGCTAATAGCCTGAAATCTGTTTTGTCATCGCAGCAGTATGGAAGTCATCAAAGTCTTTCTTCAGTTTTCATGTAGCATTTAATAGTATGCAAATGCGGGAAGGAGAAGCTTCCTAGATGAGATTAATAATAGACTGATATGCAACTTAACACGTAGAACATCATAAACGTATTTCATAGTAATATTTTTATTAGTTATCAAATTATTTCTCTCTAAAATTATCATAAGCACGTTTAGAAACTTTTTAGCTAAAACTCGTTTTGCAAACTGAACTTCGAAAAAACATGTCACCGTCGAAAAATAACTGTGAGCGAGCGAGGCATTGACTTGAGGTGCTGTCAGTGTCAAAGTCAAATTTATATTAATTTGTTGTACAAAAGAATATAAAAATTGTTAAATTAACTGTATAACTTATTTAATTTCGTTCCGTTCACTTAAACCCCATTCAATATTGCTGAAGTAACATGGGCATAGAAAACATGCGTCGTTGGCCTATGTACATCGTATTTGCTGTGTGTATTTTATTGTTACTTTCACTATTTAATAGTTGGAGTGCGGAGACTGAATTGCGAAACAGAGTTTCGGAGATAAGTACACAACTTCAGGAATGCTCCAAGCAACAGACATCTTGCATGGAAGAATCTTTAACTTTACTTGAACAGCGCGACGGATATGTGATCAAAGTGAACGAATTAGATAAACAAAAATCTAAATTAGTTGACGACGTCGAAGAATTTAAGAGTAAGCTGTCGAAGTCTGAGGGCCAGGTGAATCACACGAAGGTGGATGTGGAGCTATGTAAGACAGAGTTACAGTCACTGAAGAACTTGCAAGTGAGTAAGACTGCCATAGTAGAAACATTAAGGTTAGAGAAAGATACCTTGACAACTCAGTTAGCTGAGAGGAAGCAGAAGATAGAGGATTTAGAGAAAGAGATTGAGAAGCTGAAGATGGCTTTGACAACAAAGAGTGCATCAAATTCTTCAGCATCTCCCAAGGTGACGCCGGCTGCCCAGCCACCCAAGATGAGTCCAGCTCTGAGTGCCCACAACCCTATCAATGAACCAGTATTAGAGAATGATGCTAAGGAAGAGATTGAGGACACGAATGCCCTGAATGACGGCAATGACTTTGATCCTCAGTTATAATAAGTTTAGTTTTATGATTAGTTTGTAATTGGTGGCCTGATGGTGTGATAATTACAATTACCATGTAGAGGACAAAGAATGAGGCTGATAGTAGAAAGGCTATAAGCTTAACTAATGTACATACCAATGTAAGAAATTGAACTGTTACATATTTCCAAACTGATAAGAAATTATGTTCACTCCCCATTTCTATGTTTATGTAATAAAAGTACATATGTATGTATGTTTTGAAGTGAATGATGACATAAAAATATGTTTATTTTGATATGATTGCATTGATGCATTATTATTTGGTGTTAATCCTTTTTGTTTAATTACAAAATGTATGTAGGTAACATTAGCCCTGAAAATAAATTGTCATATTGTTGCCTATTTATACTGTAAAATTATGAAAGGTCTGAAAGAAAAGAATATTATTTGTGTAACGTAAACTTACTTTTCAGTGAGGTTTCACACCTTCAAAGTTTTCTTAAACTTGATTTATAATTTGTTCAATTGGGTATTTTTTTTAAACCTGTGGAATTTGTTTTGTGGTATTAATCAATATCATGTTCTTATTAAAGCACAGTCACTCCACAAGTGCATTTACGTAAGTTATTGTATTTACATGTTACTACAATATGCCTTTCTACTGTCATAGTTCCAAAAATGCATTTGGTATTTTTAATTTTCTACTATTATACTCTATGATATAAGGGCTCGATAAAACTCTGCAATTTATGTGCAATTTCAGGTTTAGCCATAATTATTCATACTCGATTAGCAATTATTTTAGGTAAGATTTCTTAAATCACAAGTATTGTTAATATGGATATTGGTATTAATAGCTAGTTAGTAAAAGCCATGTTGGTGCCAGAAAGATGTATTTAGATCTGACAGGTGTAATAGTTATTTATTTTGCTCAATTTTTGAAATTGAATCCCAGTTCCCAATTTATTATTGATTTAATAAGAGTAGGCTTCCTATAAAAATTTAAATATTAAATTATTAATGAAGTATATTTTGAATTCTGTCGTCCAGTTATGTACGTATTTATGTGTAATATTAGTGATGTAATGTTTTCGTAGCGTATTTACAGTATATACATGGCTAGTACGCAAGCGTGTGAAACTAGTCGCGAATAGATTGGAATTCACTTTTTATACAAAGTCTTCCGATATATACAGCAGCAGTACGCAAATACTCGCATATATTTTGTAGTGGCCAAAGTAACTTGCTTTGTTCCATATTATACAGTGCTAGTCCGCATGCAAACTAATCGTGTATACACTGGAATAGGCGCGAAAAACTTTACGATTCCAATCTATTCGCGAGCAGTTGCATGCTGCCATTTTGATTAAAACACGACCTAGTATTTAATGTTAATTTAAATATTAATAATGCTCGTAAATTCAATTTCTTTTTGTATATTTTTTAAACAAGTTGATTTTTTATGGGAAATATAAGTGCAGCCACAAAATTATTTATTGAACACATGATTAAGCTTCTAATTTTACAACATTATTTATACATTGTCATCTAATTTACTAACTGGGCCTCGTTTTTAGTATATTGCCATTTATAACCTTCAATTAAAAAACATTGTATTAAAAATTGAAGTTAGTGACGAAATCGAATCGCTGCAAAACCGACTCCACGTAGTCTTGTCTGCCCTACCCCTAGAGTGCAATTCAAAACCGCGTAGGCGCGGAGGGGCGAGGCGGCCTGCGAGCAGCACCGCCGCAGCTTCGGCTTGCTGGCCGGCTCAGCCGGCCAGCCTCAGCCGCGGCGGCGAGCGTGAAAACCATCTGCGACGATAAGCTCGCATGGGAGCGCCGGAGTCCCGCAGCACCGGAGCCGTGACAGAAGCGATGCTTGCTGCATGTTGCTTGCTTACATTTTAAACGTACTGAGTTAAAAAATTAGAAGCTAATTAAATATATTTTATGGTGTCATTTAATAGTATTTTAGAAGTTTACTGTACATCATGCTGAGTTGTATTTAGAGTGGTTTACTTAGAAGATACTAGTGGCTAAGATAGTATTATTTAGATGCTCGTTAATTGTGGCTGACTTACTAATTTAGAAGGCAACATACATTTTTGGGGGCGAATAATGATATTAAAAAGAAGCCTGTTTAATTAGCACCCATTTTTAATAAACAAACTCAGATTCAAAAGCCTTTTTTATTTAATGCTTTACCTAATATTAATTTTGTATAATTAAATTTGACCGTGTATAAATTGGAATGATGCATGTGCACATCTAAGCTACGAATTATACTCGAGCAGTACGCAAAATTCGTGTATACTTTGAAATCACAAATTAAAAAACAGCATTACAAAATATCAGCGAGCAGTTTCCTATGGATGCGTTTTGGCTATGTACACTCTGTAAATACGCGTTTTCGTATTTGTCTTTTATAGTTGAGGAATAAATTGTATAGATTTTTCCTTTTTTATTACTTTTGTTTTATTGATTACACTTTCTACAACTTGTGTGACTTTCAACTTTAAAAGTTGTCGTTACTACTGTGGGTGTGAAACAACACACAACTTGTTTTATACTTTTGCCTACTATACGTAGTATACAAAATAAACCTATAGAGCGAAGACGATATGGACGAAAATTTATTGAGTCGTCATTACAGACTCCTTTTTCTTTATAATTCAACAATAGTGACGTACACTTTACCCGCAGCTCAAGAAGAGAAATGACAAGACACCACTGTGTAGTGCGATCGCGGCGTTGTGTCCAAGATGCCCCCGCGCACTCCCCTTCATTCCCCTCTCCTTTGAACTTGTATCAAAACCTGACACGACATTCTTGCAAAATACTAGCCTTTGTTCTTAGCCAATTAATGGAAAAACAATTTCTTCATGCATGCAGCCCAATTAAGTTATTCTAAGGGTCAATTCCCACTGAAAGAGCAGCGGCCGTAAGAGCACGGACAATGTAAGAGCGCGGCCCAGCGCGGCGCCGCGCGGCCCGCCGCGCTCGCGCTCAATCACTTGCATTTTCGGCCGCTGCTCTTTCAGTGGGAATTGACCCTAATTGACAACTCTAAAGTTACGCCACAATAATTGTGTTTCTTTGTTTCTGCAGAAGCCATTGAAGATGGGTTTAGATTAGAGATTAGATTGTCACATATAAACCCAATTAGCGAAAATATTTTAATTAATTAAAACTCAGTAGTATTTCTAAACAAGTTTTATTTACCTTATACATCTCTAGCATAATCAAAACAAAAATAATTCCCATCGCCATTACTTCACAAGTAATGAGTTAACAACATAAAACTTAAAGTAGTTAAAACTAACAACATACAATTGGCAATCTCATTTACAATCCATTTGCCCAATTCCTTAAGCCAAAACATAAAATAAAGAAATAGCAGTTGTTTGCAACTCCTGTACTATCCATACGCGAATATTAACCTAATTACCATGATTGGTCTAGCTAATTATAACATTTTGTTGACTTTATGACAAACTAGGTACCTTAGAGTGAATTAAGTAATCCAATTTTGCGTCACTATCAGTATAGTTTTACTGAGTTACATTACAAATTCACAACCGACAGACATTTTGTAAAAAGGCGGCCGACAGAAATATATTTTTTTACGATTTTCGTAAATGAAACAACATGCAAGTCAAAATTTTAAAATAAATTCTAAGCTAATTTTCGTAATTATAATTAATAACTATTCCTAATGAATACAAGCTATAAGTCGGTGGTAAAAGAATAGTGGAATAGACAGAGATCGTATTAAGGCAATAAAACCGTCAATTAAGATTCAACAGAATAATTGTGACTTTTATTAGAAGTCGATAAGGACCATTTTGCTACAGTTGAAACTTTATAAAGACCAGACTCCACCAAAGCGGAATGGAGTATAGTGGTTTTACACTACCAATGGAATATCTGGAACAAAAAGATCCGCCCTTCTTTAGGGGATCTTCACACTGCCCCGCATCACGCTGCATCTTGCGTGTCGACGCACCTACGCGCGTTCCTGCGGGAGTGCAGGGGCCCGATTCTCCTAAGATAATAATGTCAAAATCTAATAGAAATCGAATCGCAATATGATCGTAATAGCAGTTTTAACCATATCGGGCATTCTGCTACTAATAAAAGACCAATCGTATTCGATTGACATTTGATTGGTGTGCGATTGGTCTGCTATTTTGGTGGTTTTGGTCTGTACGGTAGTTTGATCTACATTCATTTTGCAATCGTAAATCATTTGCAGACAAAATGATTCATTTATTGAATGACAGAAAAGGATAAAAACGTTTATTTCAAAGAAAAAATAGCGGAATGCCACATACGCTTCAATCGTAATCGAGTCGGGATTGGATCGCAGTCGAACGTGAATCGAATGGCGCTTAAGTAAAATTAGGAGAATCGGGCCCCAGATCTGCATCATCGTGCGGGTTTTTCACGCACTCACGCGCGTAGGTGCGTTTTGTTATTTCACGCACGACGGCTCTCATCGAGTTCCATTTTCAAACATACACGTCACGCCCATTCAAAATCACGCGCGTCACTGCGGGATTCAGTGTGCCATACCTTGCGTCTCGCCCCGCACCTACGCGCGGGGGTGCGTTTTTCTCCGCATGTATGTGCGTGATCCGCATGAACGCGCGTGGATGCATTTTCAGTGTGTTGGACTATGCGTGTTTTCCATACAAACGGAGATATTTCCATACAACGGAAAAAAACGCATCCACGCACTACGCTGCATCATGCGGGGCAGTGTGATAATCGCCTTAAGGTCTCTGCACACAGCGGGCGCGGCGCGACGGGACGGGACGGCGACGCGACGCTCAGCAGTTGTAATGTACTAGATATTATGGACGACGCTATACAGAGCCGTCCCGCTCGACGCGACGCGACGCGACGCTCTGTGTGGCGCCGCGCCCGCTGTGTGCAGAGACCATTAAGTAGAGTCTGGGCGAAATGTTTTGCTAAATTCAATAAAGAAAATGGTGTATATCAAGTCTAAGGTTCAATATCATGCCACGCGTAATGCGACAGAATATGGGAATTTATGTGTGGCGTTATTTCAGAGGTGACTGGCCCACTGACCGATGGCGCGCGTCTGCATGCGATAGACGCGGTCAGTCGTCGCACATTCATATTCTGAATTTTGACCCACGATTGCCGAAGTGGCACGAAACCAAACTTTAAATCACAAATTCATTCTCAATCGAAACTGAAGGTTTTCTGGCTTTACAAAGTTAAGAAGAAATATATTTTTTGCAAACAGAATATTCAAGAAATGAAAAATATTAACGAAAAGTTACATAATTTGATACCTAAGTATAAAACTTGGATTTTAATCTCTAAAATCGAAGGTTACAAGATTTTAAAGAAATAAAAATTTACTACATTGTAGTAAACCCCATATGAGGGATGATTTTTCGGCGCGCAAAACACATCTATATTATATTCACTCGCCTTACTTAGTAGTTGGATAAAGTAAAACTTTGGTAGTTAGAATACAGCAGTAAAACATTAAAAATCATTGCTAGCATACAAATTCATATCGTCAAGAGGTACAGTTGGTCACATTGTAAACATACAAAAAAATAAATGCTTTAACATAGAAAAATACAATATCTTCTTTATATCACATGGTTATCAATAGTATAAATTGCTTTCATCTAATGGGTTTACATGTAATTTTACTGTCAAATTCGTTTGTTCTATAAATATTTATGTAAGTAAATGGATAGGTAGCCTCAACCAATATAAGAATCATGCATTTTGTGTGCTTAAATTATAAAGTTTGGTCACTGGAAGGATAATAAGAATAATTTTCAGGCAATCAATGAAAGAAAAACATGAAATGGCAGTAATAAAATTATTCCTAGTGCCCTTATGCAATAAAATAACAAATAGTAAACTATTTCATAACAATTTACAAACTGGCAACATATTGCTTCTAATAAATTCGACAGTAAAATTAATAAATCCTATTTCTAAACTTTCTTAAGTTCCTCTTCTTTAGCAACCTCCTCAAAAGCAGCCAGCAGGTTCCTTCTACACTTACTGTCATCTGTATACTGTAATGCCCAAATGATATACTCGCCAACATTCAAAGGATCTTCTGAATAACTTATTTGTACTTTACACTTCCTTTCCCATTTCATTGCATCAGTACTTCGACTGTTCCTTGTTCTAGTGAACTCTATGTAACCGTTACACTCTACAGCTAATTTTGGCAACTGGGCATTAAGTGTATCATGTGACCTGTCTGAATCTGTTCCACTTGTGGAAGGAAGACAGTCCCCTTGTCCGACTTCGTTGTTGGGAGGTGTGACCGGCACACACTTCCTCTTCACCTTACGTAAGCCATCACCTTTGCTGCTTATATCTGAATCATCCTCTGGGAATGATCTTTTCAATGGGTTGTGATCTAGTTCATTAATATTTTCTACATCAGGCCCACTTTTGTCAGTCTTTTGTTTCTTGTCTATGCTAATTTCATCTTGAGGCTGGCAACCCTCAGCCCACTCTGGGCTGTTGCAGTTGGACCTGAGCAGCCTCCTTTTGTGACATCTGTCTTTTGTTCTTATGATTTCAGGGGAGTGCAGTGGACTAGCCAGGACTGAGTCATCTTTCCTGCAATTCATAATTTTCATAATCATTTAGCGAGGTAATCATAATTGATTAAATAGGTACAAATCAGTTATATTGAGTGTATTCAAAAATAATTTTATTCTACCCAGTGTAGCCAGGTGAAAAAAAGTTGTGACTTCAAGTTGCCATCTTTTGAGTGAAGAACACACTTATGTAGTGTTTATTATGTCTCTTGCTCTAATTAGATAAATATTTTTTTTCATTTTCTTTGTGCTAATTTAATCAACTTTTGGGATAAAGGCAGATAGAAAGCAGGGTTAGATAAAAAAAAAAAACAAATTTACAAAAGCACCTATTTTAATTAATAACTTTTTAATACAAACCTTTGCACTCTCTCATGCCTCGTTTGAATCTTATTTATACTTTCAACTGTAGTGAAATCATGGCGTGAACATTGCATATCATATTTTAGGAAGGCTGTAACTTTTTTTCTTGTTTTGATGGTACGTCCGAACCATTCAAGCATTGCATCGTCAGATAGGTACAGTGCTAAGTTGTACCGTTCATTATCAATCATGCGTTTGTACCAGCTGATAAATGTTCTGGCTTGCTGACGTTCACAGAATTTGTTGCTTGTATTGTTGTTGGGTTCATGAGATGCCTTCATTAGTTTTACTTGACTGGTACGCTTATGAGGAGTGGCTGGCGATGACATTTTCTGTAACATTATATGAAGCCAGTTAGTTTTGGATGGACTAAACAACAAAATCCCATATTCCAATGTTTATCTAATTAGAATGGTTAGAATGCTATTATGGTTTTTTGGTATATGATTACCTTATGATAGTGGTAGTTACCTTAGTTAATGGTATCTACTAAAAACTTTAAGGTCTTCAAATCTTTACCCAACCAGCAAGGCTCATGAGGGTTCATAAACACAATTACTTACATTTATCAGATAATATTTCTACAACTCTATGAGAACTCTTCGCGTCATGCGCCAAGCTCATGCGTCGCCTTGCAAGTCGCTGCTTGCTTTCCTCAATGTACGTAATTATCGAGAGATTTATTTCTAACAGTTCCTTGTGTAGTAAAGTCACCGCCTGGCTATTCGAAGATATATTTTCTGTAAAAACACAACTTTTGTAACATAGTCATCCAAAAAACAATTGAAACATGACAACCTTCGATATTTAAAACATAACCTACTTATACACTTTACAGCTTCTAACGATAAATGTTCACGGGATAAATCATCGGATATTGTCGAATTCATCTTATGTCAGCGATTGTTTATATACACATCCGTGGTTTTATTCACAAAACTGACTTTTGAATACACTCATTCACGAACAAAAGCAAGCAAAGCAAGCGTCGTTTTCGCAAAACAAAATGGCAACCATAAACTATTCTAAACTGAACTTTGGTTTGGCCTTAAAACAAGATCTCAGGCATCAAAGAAACTTCTGTTCTCTTCACATTCTCAAAGTATAATTTCAATATTTTGAATTTAACGTAAAAGTAAATGCTAAAGATTCCAAAAATGTTGTACAAGGATATGGAACGCAGTTTTGAATGATATCATGGACAATCTCAAGTCGTTTTTTAAAGCAGTTTCTGTAGAACCCGGTTCTTTAATACTATTTTAAACTAAGATTTTAACCATGGCATGTGAAGTATCAAAGATTCGTGATATTAAAACGGTTTCTCAGAAAGATTGAAACATAGAATCTCCCTGGGTATGATATTTAAATAAATTTTAATTTTGAGTTTATAATATTTTTTTGGATTCAACGTTATGCTCATTCCATTCTAATGAATACAAAGCAGCAACCTATCATAGATGTTTTCCGAATATTAGTCCATTATGTCCGTTCAATTCTTTTTAGCATTTGTTAACGTATTCACATTTACGTTGATAATGCGAAACATATAACTTTCCCTACGTTCAACGTTTGCGTAAAGATATGAAATGGAGAATAGAGATTTATTATTTTAGGTAGAAGTTATATTAAAGTCGCCGTTTAAATAATTTGCGGAATAAATTACATATTTTTTCTTTCCTTAAACAATTTTGTTGCACAAAAATGCCTAGTTCTACAGAATTGAACGTTTATTCGAGATAGGCTAATTTCAACCATAGACAATGTATTAATTACGTGAACGATTGGATAGCTGAGGAAGCGCAGGGGAGCGCGCTTGTTTGGGAGTGGTAATGCGTCGAACCAATCTACTGCGTTCTTGTGATCATTGACTTCGGCCATTGGTCTATCTTTTGTCAACCAATCATCGAAAAACCAGTGAGGACCCAATGTAAGTTTACAATTTATTTTCGCCGAATATTCTATTGTGATGGCTGTACCGGCAACTATTTGGAAATACGCGAAAACTACAAGAATTCAAGTTAAAGTTTCAACCATGTCTGACGAAATTACGTGAAAAGCAGCAGCCATTTTGATTACGTTGCACTCCTTGGCCTCGTAACAGTGACGTGTAGAGTTTTCCGTGTGATGATAGTGCGATATAATTCTCGAAGTTTTCCCTTTTCGGAAGATTCGTACATCGTAGAAAGTTGTAAGTTCATGGTACTTTAATCTCGATTGACCAAACCGCAGACTCGACGCTCATAGGCACATAGCCATCGCCGATATAAAATCCCTTGGAGCACTGTATTGTAACTCGTGCAACCTTCACGCTTATCTAAATGTCCACGAGAGACAGATTGCGACTTATAGAATTGAGGAAATTTCCTTTAAAAACTTAGATAAGTTATTTTGAAGTTCAGTTTGTTATCATGGCAATCTTTGATCCTCTTATTAGAAATAAAAAAAAATAAGGATCTTTCAACAATGAAACATCATCATCCTGTTATGTTGGGATCAGCTTCTACTCTCCATCTTAGTCCTTACCATATCACATATATTTTCTTTGCCATGATACTTCAACCCACATAAAATAATTGATATATGCCGTTGATTCCAGAGTAATTCAGAATGGAGCACGCTCAAATCCAGGGCTCTGATGGAGCTCAGGTGATGACAATAAACGGGCAGCAGCTGCAGGTGCTGCAAATGAACAACTCGGCACCACATATGATACAAGGCCCTAATGGACAGCAAATTGTGGTACATGCTGTGCCCGCTAGTGCCCCTGCTATACAGGTAACATGAATATTTAGTTAGAGCATGGATGTGGATGGATATAGAGAAAGGGGACGGCCTTAGAAACTATGGACAGATTCTATGAAAGTCGACGTGGCTAGAAAGAATGTCCATATGAGATGATGGAAGAAGAAATGCTGCACTGAAATCGGGTTGGCTTTAGTATCGTTTGGCAGGCGGACGGGGCTAAAAGTGGTTAAATCTGGTAGAGGATGGGTCTCCGATTATAACGCTACCACTCTTGTTACAAGGTAATGGATATTTTTCGAGAAATTTACAAAAAATGTTTCTAACCTCAAATCAGATAAAACGCGTAATGTCAACGTTATTCGGTGAAATGGAACGTTAAAATGGGCGATCGACAACCGAATGTGTTTTAGAATATCGTCTGTGGTGTACAAATCGGTGAAAAGGAACGCAAAAAATAAACAAATGTCTCTGGTATTAGCGTTAAGTGTCATTTGTGATTAGCTGTCATTCCGTTTCTCTTGATCTCTTCGAGTTGCGTGAATGTACTATGATGTTAATTCTCTTAGTATACACGAGCGAGCGAAGCGAGCTCGCGACTTAGGGCACCCCCGACTCGGATAGGTTAGGTTCGAAGGGGATGGCGGGGTCTGCAAGACCCCGCCATTCCCTTCGTGGTTATTTTTTTTTAAACCACCCAGAAGTAGGAGCCCCGCGTAGCGGGGCTCCGTCGACTTTGCCTTTGTTCGTATTGATTAGAAGTACTTGCACTTGATTTTCCGACCGTAGTGGGTGATTATAAAGTGTTTTGAGGTTAGGTTACAAATATCTATTTTTCTCAAAAATGATGCGTTACCTTGTAACGAGAGTGGTACCAGGGGATAGGGGTGGTCCCCCCCACCACCCTCCCCCCCTTTTCCTCCCCCTCCGCGTGCCAAACGATACTAAATTTTTACCCTTTGCTTATCATGCAGCCCCTGAACTTATACTGCAACTCTTAAACTTACATTATTGCCAAGTTTCATCAAAATCCATTCAGTAGTTTTTGTATGAAGGACTAACAAAAATACAATTAATGTGTTATGTTCTGTTTTATATTGTTACTGAAAAAAGAATAACTACTTTTAAATGTTAATACACCATTTAATTATTGCACATGCTATCAGATTGGGACACCACAAATCCAGGTAGTAGTATCAAACATAATATTTATTTTAGAGTCATCAATATACTCCATTCAACACAAAAAATATCCACTTATGTTAAATATGAATGAATTTTGATAATTCATTCATCAGTATAAAAAATCTCTAAACATAGATTTTCCTTTCCCATTTATCAATCTGCCAGAACTGTACCTAGAAATGTAGTAAAAAAGAAGAAACAATAAAATGGATACCTATTCATTATATTTAATATTCATTTATTATTATTTCAGGTTGCAACACCAAACGGTCAGCAGCTGCAACAGTTACAAGTTGTGCCTATATCTAGCATTCAAGGTATTTGAAACTCACTAAATGTAACATGCTTCAAATGTCCCACCAACTGGTGAATTAATTCTTAGAAGTACTAATGGCTTATAAAAAAATATTTATAATCTACAATTCTGATATTTTGTTCCATAATATGATGGTTTAACATTACAGCTGGAGGCAACATACAGCCAATGCAATTGGTGCAGACTCCAGACGGACAGACGTTCATATACCAGCCAGTAGCAGCCAGCGCTCAGCCTACCATAGACCAGCACCAGATCATACACCAACCTACAAGTGAGTTTTAGTTTCCATAAATTAGTAAAACATAATTGAAGCAAACCAGTCTATTTAGAAAGAGATATTTTATGGTCTACAATGAATTTATTTCTTTTAAAAATATAATTTTCCCTAAATCTTGTAATCGTTTTAACATCTTTTTTATTATATTTCAGTGATTAATCTGAACGGTAATTTGGTGCAAGTAGCGGGTGTCGGCAATGCAGTTCAGGCGCAGCAGATAGTCAACCAACCTAACATTGTTATGGTAAGTCAAAACAACCACTTGCTTGACAACCAAAGAAAATCTTTGTCCAGACGTCTCCATACAAAATTTGTGTAACATGTTCCTACTGTTCAGGGCCGGCCCGCCCATATAGGCAAACTAGGCAACTGCCTAGGGCGCTCGTATTTGGGGGGCGGCATAGCAATGCGAGCGGCATCACCAGTCACCACTGAGCACTCGGATCGATCAAAAATGGCATAATCAATCGTACGTACGCGCGACAGACGTGCGGAGCGACGCGCATCGCAACTCGCGGAGCGCGCCGCCGCCGTCCCGTTCCCCGCCGCCCCCCACGCATGCCATCGCCGCCGCGCCGCCCGCGCACTCTTAACTATCTCATGTGTTCTCCGTCAACTCTATGCGCTAAGGCGATCTTCACACTGCCCCGCATCACGCTGCATGTTGCGTGTCGACGTACCTACGCGTGTTCCTCGGGAATGCAGATCTGCATCATCGTGCGGGTTTTTTGCGCACTCACGCGCGTACGTGCGATTTGTAGATTCACGCACGGCGGCTCTCATCGAGATCCATTTTCAAACACATACGTCACGCCCATTCAAAATCACGCGCGGCACTGCGGGATTCGGTGTGCCATACCTTGCGTCTCGCCCCGCACCTACGCGCGGGGGTGCATGTTTCTCCGTGTGTATGCGCGTGATCCGCATTAACGCGCGTGGATGCATTTTCAGTGTGTTGGACTGTGCGTGTTTTCCATACAAACGGAGATACTTGCAAACAACGGAAGAACACGCATCCACGCGCTACGCTGCATCATGCGGGGCAGTGTGAGAATCACCTAAGTGAATTCCTCGGACTCTCATTGTCAGGGCTGCCATCCGTCCGGGTTACCCCGGATTTGTCCTCGTTTGGAGGCCGTCCGGGGGCCGTTCGGGCGGGGTTTCAAGAAGTGTCCGGAGAAAACCCGGACATTTTTCACAGGGCCGTCTTAACCTATGGTGCAGGGTATGCGAATAACCCGGACGCCGCGGGCTCAGAGGCACCGCAGAGCGCCCACGCCACCGCCATACAGGCCTGGGGCCAGCAGATTTCAGAGAATGATCACTCGATTTGAGAGGATAAGAAGTCAAACAGGTTTTTCAATAAGAATCATTAAATCCACCAACCAAGCCAATTCCTAGCCTGCCTCGCCTTCATCAACTACGAGTTGAAAACAAAATATACATGAGATTGCTTGCCTTGTATGGAAGTTTAACCTTTTAAAATTAAAAATAGACAAGCATTTGCTGCCGACGTCGAAGTGTCCCAAAACTCAAAAATTTTCGGGCTCGCTTCGCTCGCGGCTTCTTCACTTTACGGATTTTTTTATTATACAAGTTTAGGTGCTTTAGTGACCCAAAACTCAAAACTTTTCGCGCTCGCTAGGTACGCTCGCGGCAACTTCACTTTTCAGTTTTTTGTATTTTTCAACATTTTTTTATCTAACCTATCAAAAAGGTAGGTAGCGCCGTTTTAAAGTCCTATTACAAACAAGAAGATAACTCCTAGTTTCCATAAGAGCTTTCTTATTTATGACTGCCTCGTTAGTCCAGTGGTCGCTGGCGCGGCTGCTATGCTCGAGGTCTCGGGTTCGATTCCCGGGTCGGGCCGAAATCGCTTTGTGGGTTTTCTTAAACTTTCATAAAGCAGCCCGTAGTCTGGAAGTTGGTGATTGATTCACCCGTGCATCGGAGAGCACGTAAATGTCGGTCCTGCGCCCGATCCCTCTCCGATCGTGTCGGATTGCCGTCCCATCAGGTTATGAGAGTGAAGGAATAGTGAGTGCACCTGTGTCTGCGCAAATGCTCGTGCACTATAATATGTCCTGCGCAGCTGGCTGATCTCCTTAAAAAGAGAACAGCCGCCGTGGCCGAAATGGGCCGTGGACGCCATTATTCTTATTTATGACATTTGAAATACATTAAGTCACAATCTTTCAATACTTCTACTACATGAGCTAGAGACGGCCCTGACTTTTCATGTAAGGAAGCACCTCATTGAATTTAAGTATATGGAATATATAAATTAGATTTTGTTTTGTTTTTAAAAAAAAATTGGACTCGTCCGGGGAAAAAATGCTATTTACGCCAAGTGTCCGGGTTTTTTAATGTTTGTCCGGGTTTGGCGAAATTCGAAATGGCAACCCTACTCAGTGTGAATAATAATAATTGCAATCACCTACTGTACCTAGTATTTTTTTTGTTGTGTTTTTTATGGGCGTCGTTCCAATGTTTTGCCTAGGGCGCCAAGTTTCGTTGAGCCGGCGCTGCTACTGTTTCACTTTAAGTTGGCATTTTGACTGACACAGCAGCTTAGTTTCCCAAATTGATTTAAATATTGCTTTATAATCCTGTAACTGTGAATTTCAATAACTTTTCTATTTGTGGAATAATGCGGATTTCCTTACGGCGCCTCAAGTTATGTCCAATTCCTATCTCTAGTAATTAAATCAACAGTAGTAGTAGTCTAGTAATTAATTCATAACTATCTATCTTTCCTTACCTATCTTTGTCTTCAATTTCAGATGGTGAACAACGCGAACAACAACGCCGGAGCGAGTACTTCAGTGTCGGAAGGTGCCAGTTCATCGGCCGCAGGGTCTGATGAGGAACCACTCCTGTACGTCAACGCGAGGCAGTACAAGCGCATACTGAAGCGAAGAGCCGCCAGGGCTAAGCTGCACGAGCAAGGAAAGATTCCTAAGGAAAGACCTGTAAGTTTTGCCCTTGAAAGTTGACTATAGTATAGTGTTGGTTAATGTGGCCAAGAAATAGAACTGTTAGAATAAAGTCGAGTCAGTCTTAAAACGTTTTTGTATGGTAAAAATCTAGAAGATACCAAGAAAAAAGCTGTATAATATTCAAATATTACATTTGTATCGTTTTATCCTTAGAAATATCTTCACGAGTCGCGGCATAGACACGCGATGAACAGAATACGAGGCGAAGGCGGCAGATTCCATTCAGGCAGCAGAAAGTGAGTTTATAATACTTTTCCATAAATACCTTCATACATTCCACTAAGTTATTGTATAAGGGTAATGAGAACTTTATATTTATTTGTTTGGAATGTGCTGACATTACAGGAATATGGAGAATATGGAGCAAATCAGCGACGACCAGAAGTTGCTGGAAGATATCAAACCAGATACTGTTTCAATCACAATCATACAGGTAAATTTACCGTGTTTTTTTTATAAACTGTAAAAACTACAGTCGCCGTGTAGTTCCTGAAAAGCAATTTATGGCACATATTTAAAACTGGCTTCCTAAAGCAGTTTCTCACGCATGCTGTTTGAACTACTGTGGATGCCAATAATATTTTTTTCAGTAGTGTGATAAGTCTAGTAGGTCTATAAATTGGACCAAAAAGTCAGCTTTATAGTATTCTTAACCTCACTATATCTTCCACATTTTACTAACAGTAAATTTCAATTTATCCAGGATGACGAAACTCAAGAACAACAGCCAACTCAGTGGAGGCGGTTAGCACCACAACAGACTCTTCAATCTACGTAGCAGTTGTCTGATGAAGACGAGACCTAAGGAGACTGCCTGTGACCGAGTAACTGGCTGACAAACAGTGCTGACTGGGTTCCAGTCTAGTGACAAGCAAAAGTACGAGTGAATTCTGTGTCTTTTAACACAGCAGTGTGCAATGCTCAGTTCGTGAGCTAAACTGTGGACTAAAACTCCTAAGACACCAGGATACCATAAAGGCTGATTGTGAATAAACTTTGTATGTTAGAGGCTAAGTCAGTTTTATACAAGTAATAATAAATATCAAAATTTTGGTTCGTTTTGTGTCGTGATTTTAAGGAATTTGTTAACTGTTTTGATTCCAAAATTATGGGGTGATCTATTTTTTATTGTTAAACTTTATGAATGTAGAATGTGAAAGTTGTCTTTACTTCATTTGTGTCAGTTTCTGTGAATTTCTTCTTTTTTATTTAGCCTTCATTTTAACAGTTATTTTTCCATTGTTTTATATTAGAAGCCAAAGAGCTGTTCTGATAGTTTCACAGTTTGTGTTTGTTTTCGGGTGAATTGTATGTATGTAAATATTTATGTTAGTGATACTCTTAAGATTTTAACTGAGGAACTTTTATAACGCAATTTAAGTACAAAATAAATATGCACTTACAAAAAATATGATGTATTATTTTATTGGGAAATTAGAAATGAAAATATCATTTGTGTTCAAAAACTTTATTATAAAGAGATTCGTAAACATCCCAAAAAAAGGTCAGGTAGATTAGTTGATTACATAAACTACAAAATTGGCATCAAACATTATTCATACATATTTATGTTTACCTTACTTAAAAAAGTGAATTTAGCTATTTGTCTAAATTTCGTTTAAGAGTCAAAAAGAAACAACACTCGAAGATATGGAAGAGTACTACCTCGAGAAATACATGAAAAAATAAAATAATCCATTATTTGCAACTGTAACAATGATAAAATAAGACTAATATATTTAAACAATCAAAATCAATTTTCGTAAAAACCATTACAACAATAAAAATGTAAATAAAAATCTTTGAGATTCGTGATTAATATCTATCTTCATTATAAGTAAATTAATTATTAACAGACTTATAATACCTACCATTATAAATAATACTTTCATTGAACTTTAAACATATCGTTTATCCGTTTAAATACACAGCAATTTCATATTCATGAAAAGAACAAACCTACCAAGAAAATCATTGAAGAAAATTCACTCATAAAAACGTCTTGTACGTTCAAAATCTATATGTCACCGTAAGATTACAAACATCGTTAGATTACAATCTATCTCGAGAGATTGTAAAGCCCCCAGTACACGTTGGCCCAAGTTCGGCCAAGCTTTCCAATGCACAAATGTAGGCCACGATCAAATGGTGTTTACACAGTGGCGCATGGCTCATTCCTGTCTGGCAAACCACTTGCGATGGACGTCGAAGTAATTAAGGCTTCGGCTATTAATTTGTACACTACTATATATATTTATATTATACTACACTACTATATTTACTACTATATTTATTTGTACACGCAACACAAAGTGTACTTTATCCCTCAGCGGTCGGTGACGAACTAAACATTGGCCGAATGTGTAAACACCACACGCCAAGCTGGGCGTGGCTTCCTTTGATGTGTGCCCAAAAAACCGACAACTCGCCGAATGCGCGCCAACCTTGACAAATGTCCGCCAACCTGCACGAATACCCCGAGTACACGTTGGTGATGGCGTGTATTGGCCGAACTTGGGCCAACGTGTACTGGGACCTTTAAATTGCAATCAAATGTTACGGTTCACAATAATTCGACAGTTTACAATCTCTCGAGATAGATTGTAATCTAACGATGTTTGTAATCTTACGGTGACATATACAACTGAATAAACTTGTAAAAATTTGACTTATAATTACGAATGTCCTTAACCCTTAACAAACTCTTAACAATTATTTTCCTAACTGACTTTCCTTACAATCTAAGAACATGATTTTGGCTAAGTATTAGGTTTGCTGGCAGTTTCCTTGATGCGTTGTATTTCCGTTTTGATGGCCGATATAAGTGGTATTGCTGGGTCCTCGGGCGGTAACCTGCCTTCAGTGGTTATTAAGGCCGGGTTGACCGTAGGCCGCGCACCTAGGGACTACCAACGTTTAAATTATCATCGAGTTGGCGTCCCATTGCTGTGTAAGGAATTTGGTGTTGATTCAGGGGTATCTTTTTGCCTGTGGAAACTTGTTTTGTTTAGTAACACCCCAACACCAAACCTAAAGTGATATCCTAGAAATCTATTTGTTATAGAAATAGTTATTTAATCATAGAGGGTGAAAACGATATTGTCAGATTCAGTGTGTCAAAGTAACACAATATGAAACAACCTTCAGTTCCTTGAAGGGGTAAGCGTAATTTTAGAGACACATTTAACGGGACTGAGTAGGTAGATATAATGTTGGGTAATAATTAGGGACATTAAAATGTAAAGAGATTAATGTAGTACCTAATAAATAGTAGACCTAATATGTAGGCCGAGGTAGAAGAGATTTAAACTATTTCTCTTGAACAAAGTGAGGTGTAAATTGATGTTTTTGATGGACCAGATTTACATAAGGATAGCGTTTGTTACCTGAGGCGGCGTGTGTCCCCAGGCCCGGGCAGGCGGCGGCACTCGCCTCTCGGCCGCAGTCCTCGTGAACGACGTGCGAGGCCGACCCCCTTCCTGCTGTACTGGGGTTGAAGTGCTGGGGCCAGCTCTGCTGTGAACATTTACGTTGCTATACAATATTACTATCTTTCAACCACGTCCTGAAAGAACTACTTCCCGGACATGGATGTAAAGTCGTCTATATGATTCTGATACTTCATCTTTCTCCAGTTTTTGCGCGAAAGAGGAACATAGGATCATTTTTGCGCTTTCCTAGAGAATTGTGGCAAAGGGCAAATTAAGATGTCGAGAATCCCCCAGTTTCAGGACTGAAAGTACAGACAGTGTGCGAAGATTTCTAAAATGACCGCGAAATTGCAATCTTTGTAGATGAACACATAAGTGGACTCGCAATTTTGTATACGGACTATTATCATTTAATTAGAAATGCAGATAAAATAGAGAGGGTATTACCCGGGCCCCGCAGATCTTCCCCTCAAAGTGTCCATGGCAGTGTACGGCGAGCCGGGAAGACGTACATTATCGTTACGTGCCTGTGTCACTTGCTCTGTAGAATCTGAACAAAAGAGTAAAGGATTCTATAGACTATCTATAGTTTCCTTCAATATCAAAGTCTCAGATTGATCAAAGTCATAAAATTTCAATTATATTCTAGTGCTGATTTTCAGCCTAGTCCGATGCAAAATTATTGAAATCAGACTGAAAATCAACACTTCTTTATTTCAGTCTGATAGCATTGGCACAAAAAAATTACTCAATACGAGTTATTAATTCCTAATGCGTGAAATATTGTTTTTTTCGACAGTTGTCACGCATTACATAGAACGAACAAACTACCCTCCAAAATTCTTGGATAACAGGATTTATTTTCTTTCAATACTGCAAAAAGGAACTCAAATTCTTCCCGCTAAATCGAAGCCTTATCTGACTCCTACCTGGTTTCTTATCCTTAACAGAGTGAACGCATCATCCATCAGCTCAATCTGACGTTACCATGTTTTTTCGAATATTGGAACACAAAACATGCAGAGATCTATTTCAGGACTTATAATTTTTCATATTAGGTTTCTATATGCAAAAATAACTCCATCTCTTCCAGAAAACCAACCTAGATGCTCTTCTCAAAGTTCCCCTACCTGGTTTCTTATCCTTATCCCTAGAATCCTTCTCCTCCACAGTGTAAGTGTCGTGTGAGTTGGGACTGGAGCCCACGCTGCCGAAGAGTGTGAACGCATCATCCATCAGCTCGTTGAAGCGTTGTCGCATGCGAGAGGGACCAGGGTCCTTGCGAGCCGAGGCTGTTGACTGCGCTGGACTTGAAGGTTTTGAAGCTGAAAGTAACAAACAGTAAGTAGGACATAAATTGTATGCTAAAGTTCGGTTTCAAAATTCGGTTGGACACAGAAAAATGAAAAAAAGAACGGAAACCATTTTACCATGTTTTTATGTTTTGTATGTATATTTGCTCGTCTGTTTTGTGTACTATATTTATGCGTCATAACCGCGAATTAATGCTTTGACTATGAAACGTAATTTCTAATCGGTGTTACAGCAATGGTAGGTAGCCAAAAGTTACTGCTTTCATTGAATGTTGATGGACTTCTAAAGAAATCTGTGATTGACAAGAATCACTTAATTTCGCATGGTGTTTAATAACATATTTTAGTCCCAAATTAATAATAATTTACAAATTCAAGTGCACTTTATTATTTGGAGCCCATTCTCAACAGCTAAACAATCAAAAGGCCTTCTTACCATCCTTGATCCTCTGACAGTGTAGGTCCCAGACCAAAGGACCAATAACTCCAGGATCCTTATCGATGCTGCCCAGTCGTACCAGTTGCGAGGCCATCTGTCTCCGAGGGACCACATCCTTGCTTTTCACAGGCTCTGACTTCGTCTTCTTAGGAGACGAAGGTGGGGAGTCCAAATCGAGGTGCCGGACTGATACTGGTTCTAAGATGCGGGATAGAGGCTCTACTACGTTGCCTCTGGAAATTTTGAAAATCGTAATTAATTTTTAGGGAATATAAGATTGGAAGTAGATAATTGTGTGACAGAAAATACTTTGCAATAAAAATTTACATGTAAATAAAAAACTCGTCATCTTCTTTGTTTCCGGAAACTATATTTAGTTAAAATTCTTGGCTGTCATTGGTACCTACATTTAACTTCAAGTTAATTCTGGGTTTTAGAAGCCGAACCCAATTGTGGAATTTAGAGTATACTCAGAAGCAAAAAGTCAGGCAGACTATTTATGTATGTACCTACTTACGTATTAAAAAATTTTATACTAATATACAGGTAAGTACTTCGTGTTATCCAAACTTCTCTTTGGTAAATTTTCAACATACCTGGGGAAAGCGTTGACTGAAGGCATGGAGAGATACGAGGTAGGTGTTGGTGGTGCTGAAGGTTGTCCACTATCGGAACTGTCCAGTCCTGCGGCTTCTAGTAAGCTGTCTGTTGTACCCACTGCGAAAATATATAAATAGGTATTTATGTCACTGTCTCAGTGTAAAAATATTACTTACCTATCCGTCAGCTGCACAAAGCTCCATTAAAGTTAAAGCTTCATTAAATCTATGTCTGACACTTTTTATCTTGTTGACAAAGAAAGAGTCAGCAATAGATTTAAAGAAGCTTTAACTTTAATGGAGTTTTGTGCAACTGACGGTTAATCTGGAAAATTACGATTGTTCAAATGGCATACCTATTTTGGGATAACAAGAGCAACCTCAGGTTGGGAAAAATATAGCCAGTAGCGTAAATTCTTCATCATATCCATTTTTTATTTCTTTAAACAACTTACTTTTAGGTGCAGTAAAGACTATAGAACTACAACTGACCTCTCTTTTTCTGCGGCATTCTGAGAGCATGTGGTTTCTTCTGCCTGCGACGGAATGCTGTAGCCACCTCCGATACTCCTGATGATGTAGTTGATGAACTAGCACAAAGTATATTTGTATGTAGAATCATGCAAAATTGCTTACTGTTTTGTCTCAAAGACTTGCATTCTTAACCGACTGCCCAAAAAGGAGGAGGCTCTCAATACCGATGTTAGTATTTTAACTCAATTGTGACATTGGCTTTTTATAGTCCCACTGCTGGGCATAGGCCTCCTTCGACATAGTGGCATTGGGCATTGGGTAATCTTCATCATCGAATCTTTATTAACTACCTATCTTTTTTTTCCATGTGTTAGTATGGGATGGGTACCTACACGTTTATTTTCCACAATTCTAGAACAGCCAGATAGTCTTCACAAATTCAGTTTCTTACTTAGCAAGGAATGTCGTACACAGCCTAGACTCCTGAATATTTTATTTCTAATTCCAGCCCAAGCGCCGAATAACGGAGTTATTTCACTGTAGGAACATTACTTGTCGGCTCAGGCTAATAAATTACTTTTTTCTTTTGGTCTTAATTTAATCTTGACTTTTTGTTCCTAGGGATAGTTTAACATCGCAATAGCGTTTGTGTAAAATTAAGGAGGTACCTTCTAAGACAATTCTTTATATTCTCTTTAAAATATGTCTTGTATTCATCATACATAGTTCCGATAACGTAAGCATTTACAAACCTTCTCTTTGCGACCGTAAGAAAATGGAAGTCTGCAATTTTATCAATTCGAATATTCGTATCCGCATCACAGATTTTACTCTATTTACTTGGTAATTTTTTTAAGAGGACTTTTCTAAGATTATATTACCTGCTTGCAGCACTGGCAGCTCTGTAAATCGGCAGGAGTGTGCTACTCGGTCTTGTTCTACTCGGAGATACCACACTGATTAACTGTGAGAAAAAATAAAAAAAGGTAAAAATACAGATTTAAAAAATCC
Organism: Helicoverpa assulta; assembly: GCA_963856015.1. Taxonomy (NCBI): domain Eukaryota; kingdom Metazoa; phylum Arthropoda; class Insecta; order Lepidoptera; family Noctuidae; genus Helicoverpa; species Helicoverpa assulta. The sequence continues at coordinate 8,845,592 of CAWLCW010000027.1, forward strand.
GTTAAATTGGTGACTTCTCTAGGGCGAGATTGAATAGCAGATACAAGTAATTTACCTTAAGGGACACCCTATTTAGAGTACCTACTTTACTTTCAAGGGACCCGACATAGTTGGAAAAAAAGGCTCGGGAGATGACTTTAATTTCAAGGTTAGATACCCTGCAGTTTTTATCCAAAAGTGCATGCTTTAAAGTTATTGTTAAAAGGACTCACTCTGCCATCTTTTTCTTCGTGCACTTGTTTCAGCTGATTCCTCTCAGCTTCCCTCATGAGTTCGTTTCTGTATGCTCTCATCGATGCTGCAGACTTCATTGCTTTTTTTCTGAAACATAAATAAATATTTAGTCTTTTGGTAATAGACATAAGAGAGTAGAAATTATAATTATAGGTACATGGCTTTATTATAATTCACGAGTTGCAATTATTTCTGATGCCTCATCATCAGAAAACATTTAAAATTCTGTTGGATTCAATTATGAAGATCTGAATGACAAGTCAAAATTTTCTAAAAACAAATATTCCAATGGTTTTGATTCAACATTTCTTCAAGCAAATTCTTAGTCACCTGTGAGCAAAACACAGCAGTGCCAACAACACAAGCAACAACAGGATTGCAATAGTAGCTCCAACTGCTAACGCCCACAGTTCAGTCCCATGCACCCCTCCCCCCGCCTCGCCTTCCAAACCCTCCGCTGTTTTCAGGTACGCTGCTAAAGAGAATTGGTTTATACTTGATGATTTATAATGTTGTACTAACATGCATGCAATAATGAGAAATTAGATGGCGTTGTGGAATTTGTTAAATTGCTTCATTTGTTGGATTCAATATATCAACATAAAACTTAATCTACATAGTTAATGAACCTCACTTCTTGACTTTTCTCAGTACAGGTTATTTATCATCGCGAACGGTTAAAATGTCCAAAATAATATGAAAAACACTAAAAGCACACTCACGCTCAGCTTTAGTAGTAACAACAGCTCCTAATTCTCTGGCAACCTCAGCGTCTCTGACAAGCCTCATATCCCTGGCAGCCACTGCAGCTGGCACTGCCCTTCCGCCAACCAACACCACGTAGACTATCTGAATACTACCAGTATCTGAAGACTAGAAAATCACTCATTAACTCTTTGGATTCGGGGAAAGCGTTTTATCAGGTAGACATCGCCTTCCGAATATATTATGTAGATGACCTTACCTCGGTTATGTTCTGGATATGAACTTGCACTGGTGGCTGCTGCTCAGGACTCAATATTTCCCGCTTAAACAACGTCGTTTCATTGCCATCAGATTCAGATTCCAAAGGTATATCAATAGAATCCTCTCTAAACTCTTCAAATTGTTCCCTATCTGTTACTTCTCTTTTATGAATAATCACTGTTGGTGTAGCTAGTATCCACGATTCTACTTCATTCAGTTTTGTTGCTTTTATCTCTGCATTTAATGAAATAGTGTTAGAGTCTATAGAAAACATTTCTACGTTTGCGGGATAGACGAAATCACTAGAAGAGTCTAGAATATTGCTACTTGAGTTTTCCTTTTTAACTACTGACGCCGCAGAAACCATAGAACTATCTACGTCAAGGTATTTGAAAGGTGTGTTGGTATTCTGTGGACCTACAGGACTAACATTATTGTCTTTATTAACTACGAAGGAATGAACATCGTGTTTCTTTCGAGCGGGAGGCGCGTCCAGAGACTTGATAATGCCCAGGTGTCGCTCTTGTTGTCTGAAATGAACAGGAATGAAGTACAGTTAAAATATTTTCATTGAAAGATTGATGTTCGATTCAAATAGCCAAACAAGCTAGATTTAGGAAACTGAGTGAATGCAAACATATGAAACTAAAACTAATCATGTTCAACGAAGTTTAATGGGAATTAACATAATGATGGTATGGTAGCGAGGAAAGCTTGAAAATGAACTAATTAATAATTTTAAGGGGAACGTTTGTTACCTCAAGAAGGCTTTCTGGTACAACCTAGCGAGTCTCAATTGCAGGCTATCTGGAGTGGATCCCTGAATGACAGTGAGGAGCCAGTACCTTCGGTCATCGGGGATCTCGGGCTCCAGGCTACCTGGCACGCCAGCGTCGCCACAATTGAGCATGCACTCCCCCGTAGCCTTATCTGTCACCGCCTGTGACGAATTTACAAGTTTCATCAAATACGACATATGAAACGATGAAATTTTGAAATTCTTGTTGAAAATTGCATTGGTTATGAGACCACAACTGCAAAGGGTTGGTAAAATGAAAATGAATGACTCAATTAGGATAATTGTCCACCTAAAGCGCTCGAACAGTGGTAGAGGTAGAACTGTAAATGGAAAGGACATCGTTCATTTCGTACCCAAAACTGAAAGTGCCGGCCAGAGTAAAAAAATAATAGATTCTTGTAGAGAATAATGCCCTGAAGAATTTTTACTATTAAAAGAATCGTCTACAGTTAACCCCCAGGCTGCTATTTGACTTTGAAAATACAAAAAAATCCAACAACGTTTGGAGCAGTACATTACGTCCCCAAACTGGAGAAGGCAGAGGCTGCCTTCAAACGACTCCTGCCTAACCTGGGAAGTCATCTAATGACCCCCCCCCCTCCCGTTGTGGGTAGGCAGCGTGAGGGAAAGTCAAACTCTTACTGAATAAAACCCATCATGTGCCTTCTTAAGCCCTTCTTATGTACCAGGGCCGCGGTAACTCGCGCGAACAATCCCGCAGCCCCGGCAAGCCTTGGCCCTGGTGGGCCCCACTGGGGGTTGCTGACGCCAGAGTAAAAATATCGTAGATTCTCGTGGAGGATAATGCTCTAATGATATTGTACTATTATAAGGAACGTCTTCGGTTAACCCCCAGACTGCTTTTTGAGTTTAAAGTGTGAGAACCGTGAATAAAACATCTATACTTGAATGTACCGGGAAATATCGTCCACATACAGCTGCCCCCCCACTGCTACACCCAGGAAACTTACTGATTTATACCCAGCATGTTCCTTCTGACCATGTACCAGGGCCGCGGTAACTCTTTCGAGCAATTCCTTGGTAGGTTTTGGCCCTGGTGGGCCCCAGTGGGGTTTGCTGACTCTCTATGGAGGGCTTGGAACAACGCTCGCCGCCGACACGGGCCTGTTGTCTCAACGGAGGCGGAGGGACGATGAGCCTTCCGAAACTCATTGCCCACATACCTACGTCTACGGTGGCCGGGAGTCGTCTCGATAGCCAACCCGCGTAGTGTCTTCCACGTCCACCACAGTGGCTGGAATGAGAGGCCCGTACTCTTAGTTATTACACCGCCTCCTTCTCTGGCATGCTTCGCACCCCACCAACCCCACTGGGTCCCACCAAGGCCAAAACCTGCTGGGACTACGGGATTGTTCGAAAGAGTTACCGCAACCCTGGTAAATGATCAGAAGGAACATGATGGGTTTAAATCAGTTAGAGGCACTTAGGTATAGCAGGAGGGGTATGGTAGACGTTCGGTCAGTTAAAAAATACTGTGGCCCTGGTGGGCCCCTGGGCCGGGATGGCTTGCCGGGGCTACGGGATTGTTGCGGGATAAGAAGGGCTTAAGAAGGCACATGATGGGTCAGTCAGAGTTTGACTTCCCTCACGCTGCTAACCCACAGCGGGAGAAGGGGGGGGGGGTCATTTGATGACTTCCCAGGTTAGGCAGGAGTTGTTTGAAGGCAGCGCCTACCTTCTCCAGTTTGGGGACGTAATGTAATGCTACAAACATTATTGGATTTTTTTGTATTTTCAAAGTCAAATAGCAGCCTGGGGGTTAACTGTAGACGATTCTTGTAATAGTAAAAAATCTTCAGAGCATTATTCTCTACAAGAATCTATTATTTTTTTACTCTGGCTGGCACTTTCATTCTTGGGTACAAAATGTTCGAGACTTGAATGATCTCCTTTACAGTACCGACATCTTAGTAAAACAGAGATACTTTCGGATCCAATTTAACAACAATTAAAATACCAATCATCATCGGCCTAGCCTTTTCCCAACTATATTTGACCTCCTCGACCCAGTTACCTGGTCAATTTATTTAATGCCTCTTCATTGGACTGGTTGTCAGCTTTTCACACAAAATAACTAAAAAGTACTACTTACTTGAGGCGGATAAGAGTCCAGATACACTGTAGCGAGTACAGTTGTGGTTCGTACAACAGGGGTTGAGGGCTGGACTGGTGCCAGCAGGGGTGGATCTGGAGGTGGCGGGGGTCCATCTCCTGACCCTGTCCAGAAGAAGTCTTCCAGCCGAGGAGTGCGCTGATGCTGGTCTTGGGATACCAGCATGTATACTGGAGAAGAAAGAGTGTACATAAGGAAAAACATAGGGCAGTTCATAGTGTGCACATAAGGAAATACATAGGGGAGTTCATAATTTCATAATTCTTTTCTTCTATGTAATCGAAATGAGGTATGTTACATCTAAAGTCTAAAGGGCATATGTGCTACACCCAGCTTTAACCGGCTAGAACTAGGTGTAGCCGCACTTCGTGCTTTAGCCGTAATAAATGAGAAATCGACTGCATGAAATACTTAACTCGCAGATTGGGTACAAAATTTGGGCCTGTAAAGAAAATTTTGCATGGACTAAATGCACACAAAGATCCTGCTGTAAATAAATATGCCACGCATAATAATTTTAACTGACGTTTATTACAGTAAAAGCGAAATAAATAAGGTATTACAGAGAGTATCGGTAGCTTTAATTAATGAGGATGATGCCATCGCTGTTAAAATAAAGAACATTGCCATAATGAGAAGAAACTGCCGTATTTTATAATTTACCCGATACTTACCGTGAAAATTATACCAATTGCCGAAAAAAGCGAGTTACGGTTTTCGTGATTAGGTACAAGGTCAAAATCTATATCAAACAACGACATTAGGTTTCGTATTTAAATTACTGCGAATTTCAGTCAATTTTGTCATTTGCCGAATTTCAGTCTAAGTTCTTTGACTAACTATAAAGAAGTATATAGGTACATATGCATATAACGCAAGACGCCAATGGAAAACCCAATTTTACTAACCGAGAATGTCATTGCAAAGGAATTTTAATAGCAGAAAATATTTGCATAACAATGAAGAGAGAGCATAAAATAGTTAATGACGTAAAAAACTATGCACGAAGCATGCAAGTTGCATCTCATGTAATAAATCAAGAATTCGCTGTAAACAGCCAAAAAGTCGAAGTTAGCTATCGTAAACAAGTCGACAAACATGTCTGAGTTTTGTAACATCGCGTGATCTCCCAAATAAATGAGGTTTACAGTTTATCGGCCCTCCCTGTAACTTTCAGTTGCTGGGACTTTTTTGTGTGGTACAAGTTTTGAGATACCGGTGAGTGGTTGAAAGCCAGAAATTGGTCACGTTACTTTGAAAATGACAGCCATACATAAATCCAAAATGGCGTCTTGCCTTGTCCCTAGACATTGGGACTAGTTGTTCGACCCAAAATTTTGTAAAATTTTCAATACAAACTAGTTAAAATTCTGTAAGTTTACTAAAATCTCTTTCAGAACAGTTATTACTAGAATAACAGAGACAAAAATAAATCTGTCAATTGAAATCGCTTAAGCTTATGACATGCAGCACCGTCGTTACCAGGATTAGCGCCAACCCGTACCATGCCCCGGAGTTATACGATACGGAACGCATTTCCTCAATATTATACGTACTTATATTACTTTGTAGAGGATATTTATCTTTCCCTTCATTGATGCGCATGTTTGGCTAGTAATTAGTTCGTTTCGTTTGCGTCCGATTGCGTATCGATTTAAAAACTCGTTAGGAAAGTAGAACCTATGCCTTAATTAAAGTACCTACTGGAAGTTTATATTAGTATGTTTACTATGGGAACAAAATTAGACCGTACAATGTGCAAAGGTCTTCAATGGGAGCAATGCCTCTATTAAATTCATTTCGAAACGTCGGAACTTTTGTTTCCAGACATGCAATATTTTGCACACAATATCTTTAACCATATGCTACATTAGGGTACCTATGTGAGTACCTACTTCAGCTAAGTAGATATGGGTATGTAGGAAAATTGCAAAACCAACCAGATTTGAATGAAATATTTAGTGTAATGGCGGAAATCGCGAAAAAGGTTCACTGCACCGAATGGCACCGGAATTATCGGAGCGGTCACGACACGGATACTGAACAAAGCTAAATCAAATTGTATTCATTATATTTGCAAGGTTTTTTGAAAAATTTGTTGGACCAACAATTACTTTATATGTAGGTACTAATGGTGTTTGACGAGTGATTAAGCTCAGCATTGGTCATCTGGGGCCCGATTCTCCTAATTTTACTTAAGCAACATACGATTCACATTCGACTGCGATCCAATCACGACTCGATTACGATTGAAGCGTATGTGGCATTCCGCTATTTTTTCTTTGAAATAAACGTTTTTATCCTTTTCTGTCAATCAATAATGAATCATTTTGTCTGCAAATGATTTACGATTACAATATGATTGTAGAGCAAACTACCGTATAGACCAAAATCACCAAAATAGCAGACCAATCGGAAACCAATCGAATGTCGTTGGAATACGATTGGTCTTATGTTAGTAGCAGAATGCCCGATATGGTTAAAACTGCTATTGCGATCATATTGCGATTCGATTTCTATTAAATTTTGACATTATTATCTTAGCAGAATCGGGCCCCTGAATGTCCATTCAACGACCCTTTAGGTACCCACAATTCGTTTCAATTGTACCAACTAAGCATACCTACTCGCACAATAATCAACTTAACTAACATTCGACCATCAATTCAGTTTCATTAAAGGCCGTCTATCAGAAATACTCCATTCAGTACCCCATTGAGTCATGTAGGTCTGTGGAATTTTAGATCACGCATCCTGTCCGTAACCAGAATTCGTTTCCAACAAAAAACTAACAAAAAGGCATATAATAGCGGCGTAATGGCGGCGGTTACGCGGCGCGAGCGCACGCATCTTTTGTGTTCATGTGACAGCGGAAGCGCGGGACGCGGTCGGCTGACTATGATGTTGCCTGTGCCTTGATTGATTATTATTATAATTGTCTATGTCATTGTGTGCGCTATGGGAATGTAGGTACTTGATCCATGAGATACGTGGACATCGTAATACATGGGTTGCAATTACGTAGGACTGGTAATGGTCAAGAGGCCACTGAAAACTTTCAGTCGACCGATAGTTTGATTGGGATCCTAAAGCGGTTTTATAGAACTGAATGATATATACCTAAAGGCTAGGCAGATAATTAGTAATTGTTATCGAAGATTCATAGTCAAAGATTTATATTTCTTTAACACGCGATCTGGATCTTATTAATTAGTTACGAAAATGAAAATGTAGATGTGGTTCGATGACCCTCGCATTAGAATCATTAAAAAAATACATATATCTCAAGATGTTAGGGAAAAAACATCGTACCCGGAAAAGGCCTGGGTAACCGATGAGGGATATCAGAATATCATCATCAAAACAATTTTTTATTTACTGAGACATTATTATGTATATCTTTTTCAAAATATGAGTGTACCTACTTAGTTAATACAGCACAATTACATTCATCATTTCAGTAGGTAGGTATATCCGACCCTCCATGAGTAGGTTACTTACAGAGGGCGATTATCATCTAAATATGATTTAAAAAATACTTACATTTGTCATCACTTTCGTAATCTTCAGCCAACGTAAAAACAACATAATTGAAGAACAAATATTGTAAATTAATTTTGAGCATTATGTTTGAGAAATATCGTATAATGTACCGCATTAATTTAATAATAACAAGTGCATTTTTGTAACACAACAATCGCTGTATTCATGTCCGAAATATATTTGAATAATTTTTCTTCATTTTCGCTGAACTTATTTATTTCAAATATTGTTGGGGCAAAATAATTCCATGCGTACGCCCCGATACTATTTATAATTCACCAGGACATGAACCCACTTCGAAAATCGGCCAAATACAACTGTGCTTTTAGGATTATTATCGCGTTGCTTGGCAACGAAATTGAATAACGCGCGCATGGTCATAGACAATTCATCGAAAGGGTTCTTTCACGTGTCACCTGCTACAGTATTATTACAAAGCAAAATAATTTTCCTTAAAGTTGCAAAAATAGCCATTATGATTGTGATTCAGACTTATTTTTATTGTTTAGTTTTTATAAGAATCGACACGACGACACTAAAAAAAGTTAGGTGATGTCTATGGTAGAAAGTGTTACCCAAAAAATAATATTCTACCATATTATTAGCAAGGCAGGTTATAGAAAACGTCTAGACGTCGTCGTCAGGGTATAGAAGGCAGATTGAATCACATATAAGTAATAAATAATAAACGTTTATTGTTCAAGCATTTTTGTACAATTAAGTCACACTGTCACTTAAACTAAGCCTAGGCCTGTGCTATAAGTAACAATTCAATTCAATTCAATTCAATGTATTTATTTGTGAGCATAGGTATACAGAAAGGTCTTAAAATTAAACATGTTAGAGCTCTATGTTCTACCAAATGGAATTGGTGTACAAATAATTTTAATCCTATTGAGTTTATATAAAATCATAGTGTTTCTATTTTATCATTTAGAAATATTTCAACTGAGTAATATGCCTTATCTATTAGAAATGTAATTAATCTACGTTTAAAAATACTAATATTCTGTTCAGTTCTTATACTTTTTGGAAGTTTGTTATAAATTTTTGGAGCCATTGCAAAAATACTGTTTTTATAAAATGTAGTCTTAGATCTTATTACATGTAACTGATCACAACGACGTTGACTGGTTACTTGGTCAAATTTATTTAAATTATTTTTTACAAACATGCTTGTTTCGTAAATGTATAGTGAGGGCATTGTTAATATTTTTAAATTCTTAAAATGCATGTAGCAACTGTCGGTAGATTTTAGATTGCAGATAGCTCTAATGCACCTTTTTTGACACTTGAACACCATTTCTTTACCCGTTGCGTTTCCCCAAAACATAATTCCGTACCTCAACGTCGACGCTACTAAACCATGATACGCCATTAATACTGTTTTTCGGTTTACCGTTTTATTTAACATATGCAGAGCATAAGAGTATTGGTTTAGTTTATTGCATACTTTGTCTATATGTATATTCCATTTTAGCGTATTTTCTATATTTAGTCCTAAAAACTTAGTAACATTAGTCTCATTAATAATTTTGTCATTGTATTTAATATTTAAATTTAAATTATTATTTAGTCGTTGTTGAAATTTCATTAATACTGTTTTTTCTAAATTTATAACTAGATTATTATTTATTAGCCAATTAACAACCGAATCAATATTAGAGTTAATATCTGCCTCCAGTGAATGTAAGTCGTCACTACATTATATTGTGTCTGTGTTTGGAAATGAGATTAAAAACTATTAAATACTATAAACACATACTTAAGTCGTCTTCGGTATTCGGTTTCACAAAGCTTTATTAAACTATATTGAAATGATAGGTATTTGTTAAAACATAAAAAAATCGGGGATAAAGAAGAAATGAAATGAGCAGCTTTGAAATTAAATAATAGGGACGATTGATACCCTAATTCATGCGCATACAATAAAAAAGTTCGATTTATTGCATATATTATACTTGAATCACATTTAAAAATAAACTTTAAATACTTAGATTGTGCATACGTAAGTTTCTACCAGTATTCTTTTTCGTCAGTAAAGTAATCCTTCTCAACACAAACTGCTAAAGAAGACCGAAAATGTAAACGTACAAATGTTATCTATATTATATTGATTTCTGACACTTACGCGAATATTAGACATTTAAATAAAACTACTTTTACGGATTTTTGTACGAATTTTATCTATATTATTTTGTAATGTTGGTAGTTTCGTATTTTATAACGCGGCAACTGGAAAAATAGCCGTGGCTGGCACGCAATCCGCAGCTCCATTCGTGTGAGTTCGTCGCTTTCGTCCGTCAGGGACTTTGTGCGACGTAAACGGGTGTGTGCGAAAGTATGAAGTGAAATCGTACATAAAAGTGTGTGAGATGTTAAGTGTTAGTTTTTATTGTGCGTAAAAAACAAAAATGAGTGCGAACGGATAAGCCTGTTTACTTTTCTGGCCCCTAAAACATTGTACGCATCGGTACACGTAACATTTCGTATGAACGGTTTCAAAATGGCTGTGTTTTGAAGGACCCTTTGTCCGCTTTCGTGTGCTTCTTTCAGCATGATAGTGGGATCGTACTGTCAGAAAATTATCTTAGAGAGGTGAGGAAGGCTCTTGCTTCGTTATAGTGGTTCTTGTGTAGAAACGCGGAGTGGAAAATTACTGGTTCCCGCCGATGAGCGGTGTCGGTTGATTGCTTTCTATACGAGCGATATCCACGAAACGATCGCTAGCAACGTGTGAGTTTCTAATAACCTTTTTATTTTCTCGTTTGTATACTGATAAAGCTGGTGCAGGTATGCGGGCTGGTTCGAGGCACGTTTATAATTAGTGTGGTGTTGGTTTTCGTGGCGTGAAACCCGAGGTTTGTCGGTACGAGGTAAACATATGACACGACTAAAAATAAACTTGCCATATATACACGTCTTATTGGAACACAGTTTCGTATCACGTGTTTGTTGACGATTTAAGAAGTTATCACGGTTATCGAGTCGTAAGGAAAGATAATATGGTCGTTTTGGATTTACGATTGCCAACAAATCATATTTACAGTGGGCAGTATTTTGTATACAAACCAGAGACAACTGATATGTTCATTGCATTTTAATGGTGTTATTAGGTTATATTAATTTCATTTTGAAGATGTTTGTGTTTAAATTCATTTTATGAATTTACTTTTCTACATAAATTGAGAATAACCTTAATTTCTATGTGTAAATTCAATTTTCCTATATAGTACATGCTGCAATTAAGAAACTTAAGTATTTTCCTTTTTGAGCACTGCTGTATAGGTAATTTAAAATCTTTGATATCAACATTGTTCTAAATTAATGAAAAAGGTTGTAAATTATTAACAGTATTCCTTTTTTGGATTTTTTGAGTATTTGTTGTTAGTAAAACATTTATCCAATGCAAGAAGAACAGCTGTTTTCATCCATCTTGTTTCCGAGACACGTCTACAGAATACATGACACTGATTACTGAAGAAATCATTTTAAGTACTGATTTTATATTTTTATCTAGCTCCCACCAGCAGCCTCTCCTGTCTCTTGTGAAAATGGCTCTGTTCACCTAAATTAAATGTAGTCACCAGCCTTCCTTGGTAAATAGAGTAAAATTTAAAGATTTTTTTCAAATTAGTCCAATAGTTAATGAGATTAGCCCACTAAAGCCAATAAACAAACTCTGCTTTATATGTGTACCTAATTGTAACATATATTTTGCTAACAATGTAAACCCGGTTACAATTCTCTAAACCGCATAAATAAGTATTACATTTAATTTCCTGTCCCATTTATATTCACTTAACTGGTTATTTATATCAAGTATATAAATAAGTAATTTAATTTGTCAAGGTGAGGACTGGCCGATAGTTTACACTTTTGGAAACATCTGACATGTAATGTTGTACCGATAATATTGATCTTATTTTTATTTTTTCAAATAAGGTAATCAAACAATTCTTAGCATAGGCTGTTCTCTTAGTTAACAAAAGCATATTTCATGTAAATTATTATAGTTTTTAATGATAATTATTAATTGTTCTTTGTATCTTTAAAAAAATATTCTGTCCAAAAATATTTTTTTGTACACAGTACTTTCAAAATTACTAAAACCTTTTGAAGTTTCTACAACATTAAACCTCATCATGGCCATATCCCAACAAATTATAAAACAGGTGCAAACAGAGAATTAACACAAAAGAATTTGAAAATATAAATAAAAGTGATTCTTTTGTCTGTCTGTGATAAACTCGAAAATTCTGTCAACGCTTATACTTAGCAATCCTGTTCATATGCTTAACATTCACTCCCACTTTAACAACAGTATTTCCCCTTAGGGAATCCCATATCCCCAACTCTTGGTCCTAAAAGCTGCTCTAGTCTTTTTATCAAAAGTAACTTAACACCTACACTTCTAACATAACAGAGATAGAGTAGCTAAAGGTCACGCTACCTCAAATCCTCAGGCCTAAGTTCACCGACAATATAAACGTCCGTTTTTCTTAAAAAATGAAATGTGAAAGTTCATAGTAAGGCTGCCTGTCCACATCAGACTATTGTAGGACGGATAATGGGGCCAATTTTTTTTGTAGGACGTTTTAATTTCAACTAGGATTTTCAGACCGACTTTTTTAAGAAGTTTGCGTTGCGCCGCGTTGGTATCAATGTGTTCTATTTTATTTCTAGAAGAAATTGGTCACTGAATCGAACATGGGTGGGCATCCTAAACAGTCGTTTTAATAAAACTGACGTTTATATCTTCGGTGAACTTAGGCCTCAGTCGAGCTGTATCGTGAAATGTCGCATTCACCGTTACGTATACGCCTATTGTCGGCAGAAAACCGAAACGCATAACGGCAACCATTCATTGTTAGCTGCGCGCACGCACCGAGGCTGACGATGAAAACTAGATTTAATTTTATTCATGCTAGATACAGGATTTCTCGTTGGAGTTGTAGGTGCTAACAGATGATTATTCTGTCCGTATTTTTTTATGCAAAAGCGTGTCAAGATGGATGGATGAAGAATAATATGGTTCCTTTTAAATGTTTATAAAAATAAATGGGTGATTAAGACATAACAAGAATTTGATTACATTAGGAGCTACGAATCATGCATTTGGTAAGGTAAAGCTGACAGCTGAGTCCAACAAAAGTTGAGCGAGAATAGGCTACATAGATGACGCTTTACAGACTACTAGAGAGAATCTTTAGAAAACAAGTTGATAGGGTACGTAGGTACTTAAAATAATACGGTTATCTATTCAAGAATGGAGTTAAATGCTTATCTTTACAGGTTAACGACTAACAAGATATAGTTTTCAGTATTAAGATAGGACCATAACACGCGTCAAGATTGTATGATTTTTGTTCTGTTTTATCGATGTTTTTATTATTTTATAAAACAGCACAACCTTTGAAACTCGTACCATATTTTTTTAAGGTATTTCGAACTCTGATATTGATAATTAATTAGTCATTAATTTGATAAACAACGTCAGCTGTTTCTTATTTTCTTTTTTTCTTCAGAAAATAGCATGAAAACATTAATAACTTTCCAGACGAATTTACTTTATGGAATTAAGAAAATAGCGATTGAAACAAGTTTCAACGCAAACAGATTGCATAATATTATACTTAAATTGATGTCAGAAATTTTCAAATGTCAGCCAAATATTAAACGTACCTACGTAGTTCTCTTTTCGTGTTGGATAACTCTGATAACTTTACAAAGTTAAGAAGTGAGATGAAGCAGGATATGAGTAATTTTATCAGTGCCCTGATCTTAAAAATATGATTTATAGGTGCTGGTAAACAGACTGGTACTTACGTATGGTATTATGGTGTTCTATAACCATAATAATTGGCATAGCGCGTGAGAGACTATAGGTACCATGAATAACGTGTTGACTTATGACGTCACAATTCTGATTCATGGCTCCTGATAATGCGTTGGCATGCAGGTGGGTTTGCAAAGTATCATACACGAAATAAAAATAAGAGACTGCCCTGATACTCAATTTATCTCCGTTTTGCAGAATTAGGAACGTAATATCTTTTGCCTCGTCAATCATGAATCGTTAGCATTTAATGTGAAATCCCACAGTCATCTCACTTTAGACAGAATTTAGATAGTGATTTTTTCAGCTATTTTACACTGATTTCAATTATTTTCTTGGCTACTTCGTGCAAACGTGACGAACTTCGGCCGAAACCTTGAATTGCTCTCAACTCTCGAATTATTAAAATACGTTAAGAATTATACGTAAAAAACAACGGCACTGAACTGATCTGTTATGACTGAGAAATACTATATTCAATACCAAAAATATTCAGGTGATTACAGTCTACCTAAAAAAACGTATCATTCTTCGTTGCTACGGGATTGTTCGAAAGAGGTTCCGCAGCTGGTTCACAAAGGTTCTAGCAGCTGGTTCACAAAGGTTCTAGCAGCAACATAGTAGATAGATTTAAAATTTTAGAAAGTCTGACACATTCGCAGCAGTTGGTTCGATGATTGAGGATCATTTCCCATCTAAAAGAACTTTCATATTAAACAGAAACTGTGAGCTAAAATTAAAAGTGGTCTCCAAGATTCCGTAACACAAAGACAAAACAAGCATTTTTATACGTCAGTTTGATGACCTGGTGTCAGATTAGAGGTGAATGCCTGGCGGAGTAGTAACTGGCATATCATGTTCCAATAGTTCATGTTCCAACTGATACCTACTTGGAGTTGTCTTACAGATTATATTATGTACCTACCTACATAGTTGCAACCGATGTCTGGACGAAGTGCTATGCAAAGTTATTTATAAGTTCATATTTCATTTGTTGTTGTTTATCGCGCTATCGATAGATTACGAAGACAAAGTAGAAAGATTTGCTGAAGTATATCAAAAACTGATCTGAAACATAAATCTACATAAACTTTCGGCGATAAGCGGCAAAGATACCAATTTCATTTGAAATTCTATACAAATTTTCCGTTCGTTCTGATTTTGGACTTTCACTTTGAAACAATAGCACATTTCTGTAAGAATAATTTGTAATCTGAAAGGGTATCTAGCAAGTAACTCTTGGTATTTTATTCGTTGCTCCACTTACCGACGAAGTTTCGTGTTACAGCGAATTCTGTTGTTTTTGCCAACACTGAAAACATAGTTCGTACGTAACTCGCTGTTGTAAAAGCAGATAATATTTGGCAGTTCTTGGCAAATTTATACAGGTGTTCATATACGTAAGTTGGATGTTTTGCATCTAGTTAGCAAGAAATACCTATTTAATGGCGTATTTTACGGCGATGAAATTCGATATTGATTCCATACTTACTAATTTTGAGTGGCTCTGGACCTGGCATGATGGTATGTAAAACCTATCTTGAGTTTAAAGAAATGACAGACTTAGTGACTACAATCATTGTTCCTTCTGGAGCCCTTTTTGTATCAGGGCCGCGGTAACTCTTTCAAACAATCCCGCAGCTCTGAAAGAGAAAATATCTAATACCTAGGAGATTCTTTGAACCCAAGATTATAGTTTACACCGAGTTTACGTAATGTGTGCGTAAATTGTGATAGCTATTACGCACGTGTACCGATAAAGTGCGAATATACGTTGTATTACAAACATAGTATGAGGCAAATAACATGTGTTATGTTTATTATGTTGCCTTCTGCAGAATAATGAACTGCAGAACAACTTTTCCTGAAACGCTCATTCAGTGTGACCTTGAATTTATTCAGACTGAAAGGAAAACTATTGAAGCCCCATCTTAAAGTACATATGGAGAGATCCACTTTTATGTACTGTTTACTCTAAGTGAGTACCTGCCTAAGTATTATGAAGTATACGATACATTTTGCAGTCTTCCAAACGATCAATCAAAGGATACTGACGAAATGAGACTTCCTTTATGACAGATGAGCCTCAATAATATATTTATTTCTATTACATAGTTTTTCTGTAGATACCTATGCGTGTAAATCATATATTTTTTCCTAATACGAATATCATGAAACCCCTTTGTATAAAGAATATTATCACGTTCCGTCCACACAAAACCGTGAAAGCTCGAGCAGTTTTGAGCAATTTTCGAATCGATAATGTCCCTTATTATGATTCTTCATGTCGTACATGTCATTTCAACGTCACGTTTTGAACATAAACCATCTGATTGTGGGTATTTACAACACAAAGTATCGATTATAGATTTTACATATCAATTTGGGCGCGCTCATTTTTTACAGCCTCATTTTGAATGTCGGTAAATCATACATTGTTTGTTGGCATCTCGATGTATTGTCTTCTTATCAGGACATCACTAAATAGACGTTGTAAAAATGCTTGTGCAATACCTAAGTCTTAGGAACATGTACTCTGCATATCGTCGACAAACAATAGACTATTCAGGTGTAATGACGGATGAATTCGATTATAAAAACGAGCTGTGCTATTAATGCATCAACGGCCGTGTTTAAAAGGCGGTCTAGCTTAGCTCATAATTCAGGACACGTCAGAATATACATGTTGAACAACTTGTTCTATTAGACTGGCTTTCTGTTGACTGCAGCCAGTCGCGAACTTATGGGATCATTATCTAAAAGCGGGCTACGTGGACATACGTACAAACGTAGTAACGACTTGTTCATTCCCATTTAAGAGCCCAATTTACCATTTGTAACATGTCCGGCGGTCTCACCCACGCTTGCCTTTAGAAAGTCGATGGGAGTCGCGATAAATACTTAGGTTTCGGCGCCGGCGGTTCTCGCATTGTTCTCTGACCACAATAGGATTATAGGATTCGACCATAAAGCTATTTTCACTTCCGCACAACGAGGATTTGGTGTGGCGATCATAGATATGCGGCCCCTAAACCGTTTGTAACCCCAAAATACAGCCGGTCTTAACTACCCGAAATATCTATTGTGATGCAGCTTTTGGAAGCATGAATTTTGAATATTCAAATTAAATGGATAGTCAAAATTTTGTCAGTTTAAATAAATTGCTTCAAAATGGATCGAAATATTATATGCGACAGAAAATTAGAACAAATCGAGTAAGCCATGGGATATTACAAAAAAATCCGTAGCATATAAAGTTACCGAATTTCCACTGTAGGTATGTCTTACACGTTAAAGTTTATTTTAAAGTTTGTAAGCGGATTGTGAAAGGATGCCCTTAGAATCGAGGACAGAAAACTCCCGACTATGGAAGTGGCGAACAATTAGTATGGAAATTTCGACCCGCCTAGTAAAAGGTTAATACGATTGTAGATTTGGAAGTTCAGTTTTTTACAGTCACGCAACTAACCCTTTTCACTATGATTCTAATGTTGGTTCTAGTTTATTGTTTACGAAAGTTATAAACGAATGACCTGACGCATTTTGATTTGACTTAAATGACATTTAAATTATCAGTTAAAATATAATAAGCGTTGTTTAAACGATTTATTATCAATTTTCGTTGATGCCAAATTATGATATAGTGCCGCGGAAAACGTCATGAAATTCCTAAGATTTCACGACCAGACATCCGGCATAAAGTAAACTTGGCTACTTTGAAAGTCCTGGTTTCTTTTTCTGCATCTTCGATTCTTACATTATCCATGTAACTGCTGGAAATCTAATAACTAGCAGATTGCAAACGCAGTCAAAGATACATTTTATCCGTCAGCAATTTTCTACTCAATATTAAAGTTTAAGCGGTCTCGTAACGAGTTTCCAAGTAACAAGTTTAATTAACAAATGCTAAATCTGTTTTGCCGCGTGTTCTCTGGCCGCTTAGCTCGGCTAGATAGCTGGGACCGTGTGAACTTAAGTCCACACACCATCTTCATGACTATTCATTTGAATAAACTAACTTTTGAACCAAAAAAAACTAAGTTTAACGCTCTCATTTTTTGCGTCTCTTGATCTAAAAGGAAACAATGCAGAAAACGTAACGCTAAAGTAACACCCACCAACCATTGCTTAATGCTTAGGGAAACCTTGTAAGCTACGTCTGAGATTTTATTATAATAAGCGGATTTCACGGACTGTTCAAGGCGAATCGGGTTTCATTGTAAATCTAGATCGTTTTGCTCAACTCATATTTCTTTGGTGTTTCTGTTAGCTCAAATTAAGTATCTTACAAATGATAGACGAGTAGGTTAATGGCGGGGATCTAAGGAAAGATGTTATCATTACGCTTAATGTCCTCGACTTAAGTTTCATGTTTAGGAAAGGCTCCTCAATTTGTTAATGAGTATGCCTTCTCGTGTTAGGCAAGTTGCGCGGGTTTCCACGTCGAGGCCTTTACGGGTCGCCTTCACGGAACGGAGACATGCTTCACGGTAATGGTGGCTCTTAGCAAATGAAAACTCGATTTTTACGACGCTTTCTGCGAAATTACTTGGCTGTGAAAGCCGAAAAATATTAAAATTGCTCCGGTGTCTCGAGCGGCGTCTTTAATTTTTGGTCGCTTGACTTTTAATATTGAAGTTTCATTATCTGAACTTAATAAATGTCATCGTTAATGGGTTTTTTGAAGCGTCTTTGTACCGTGTCATGTCTCACAATAGTTCTAAGTAAGGTTCTTTTTGTCTGTATGTTTAACGTATGATTTTAATTTGTTGGTAGGGAATGCATGTCATGTTCCCGGAGCCGGCGTCGCAATACCACAGCAGTCAGCCTTCGTGCCCGCAGCCAGAGTACCGCCCGGCAGCATCGCCGGCCTTCCAGCAACCAGCAAAGAAGCGCCGCCTACTGAGCCCCACACAAACGCAACAACATAACGGAATACCACACGCACACATTGACAACAGCGGCTACAAGGTAGGAGGATACGCGAACTGATTGTAATTAGTTACCTAATTATCTACATTTTTTTTGGAATCGTGATTGCAAAATGTTTCAACTTTATTTAATTTTCAAAAACATAAATAACCAAACGTGTAGCCATGAAATAACCAGCTTTAATATTTTGTTGAGTCCCTTTTTCCTCAAAATGCAGGTATTAAAATTATTTTTGTCCTTTTCCTAACAAATGCAACTGCGTCGAAATAAATTGCTCCCTAATTAAAAAAAAGTCAAAATCATCAATTTGTTACTAAGTTATATACTTACTTAGTTATTTTTCTCGCAAGACGCGAGTAGGCTTAAATAAACGCTACAAACGTAATCGACTGCCTTAATCTGAAGTTTTTTTCCGTCGTAAACAAAATGTCTCTTTGGCACTCTCTTTGTCTTGGGGAAAATGTGAGAACATAACGTGACGGGAAAGCAAAGAATTAACACTTTCTACACTACAGCGTCGATTTCGATTCACGGAAAATTCCACATATTGTAATACTCATAATATTGCGTAGAAAAGGTTACCAGTTTTATATTTCAACATTTCCATATAAAAACATTAACCGGTGTTCACAGTCACCTCTACCAGTTACTGATAAACAACTGGTTTTATCGATTTGGTAAAAATAGAAGAAAAAAAAAAGCATTTTTTTACACTTTTTTTTGCACCAATTTTCTTAGCTGACATGATTTGCCATACCTAACAAACGCAAGACGAATAAGTTAACATCGTCTGAACACCGAAATCTCAATATCCTCACAGAATAGCTTTCTCTATGGGGACCTACCATTTCAGTCAGATTTATCTCAGGGATACAGAAGATTAACTGATAAAATGTAAATCCGATGGACGGGTCGAAACAAACAGGCCTTTTTCGCCGACAGCAAATCTACATACATATCACCATTTATTACAGACTCTATGAATATTTTATTACCTGAAATACTTTTTACTTAAAACACCATTTTTAACAGAATTTTAACAAAAGGCTGGCACTTGAACAGTGTAGAGCTAATCTTTTGACTGAATTATTCATAACATTTTTATCACTAAACGATTTTATTTCGGCGTCACCGTTTTAGTTCATAACAAGAATGTGTAACATATGATGTAAGATAGCGTATCTGATATTCTACTCGTCGTCTTCGCGGAATATGATATGAAAATTGATATAAGACGGTACAACAGGATTGTCACATCAAGGAGTCATGCGAAGTTAATTTTCCGTGACGCGGTGACCATCTGATGAATATGTAATCAAGTCGACACTCGCTCTACAGAAGAGGGTGCGGAGAACCATACGTATTTTCATGTAAATTGATGGCAAAAACGATTCGATACTGGAATCTAAAATCACTGATATTCGTACTCGTAGACGTATGCCAAATACTTTTGGCGAAGTAATTGTTTGAGTTGGGTGGTCTGATGTTACTCAAGGTAACAATTTGGCTGAATGTAACGGTTTTCCAGAAGTGTAATCAAGTTTTATCATAGTTTTCTGAAGTTGTTAGCTTTACTTAGTTTTGAAGCAATGCTGTAAGGCTCAAATGATTTCCCAGGAGCAATTCGCCATATTTGCTGTTATACGAACAAACTTGCTGGACCTTATTAACTGTATGAAAGGAATCAAGGAGCCTTCGTTAATAATGGGTTTATCAATATTACCTCACATATAATAAACTATTTAAATACTCCTCAATATGGATGGGTATTGATGATTATTCTAAAGAAAGCCTGTGGTGTTAGGCCTTGGGTCTTTCGTCATATTCCGTAACGGATTAAAATGGCGCATTCTGTGAGAGAACAATTCGAACTTTAACGATATTCCAAAACAGCCGGCTATAATTTTAAAACACCCCCCTTGCGAATAACGACTTCCACAATATGCAGTGGCGCATCTGTCGCGAGATGGTCTTTTTACCGTTAATCAACATCTGGGGCACTTTTGAAAGTAACGCCCGACATGCGGCTGGTTACACGAACACACCGAAATTGGCTGCAGTCCTTTATTGAGTATTTAACCTTATGTCCACAGAAGCAAACCGTTCTGTTCAGTTTGCCTTTCAATTTTTGTATCTGAAACTTAAAAAAAAATGACCCCTTAAAGGTCCTTAAACGCGAAAGTTAAATCATGACGCAAACCACGTAGGTATGTATGTTAGGTCGACTTACGAAACTTGGTGCAAATTGCCGTTCTCAATTTGCTGCAAAAGTCAAATAGCTTTTGTTTAGTCAATGCATCTTTGTCAGCGACCCACATTGAGTCTCATTTCATTCTGTCATGTGATCACACGCGATTTGCGTGTTGCCAAACAATGAATTCTCAACGAGGGTTTTTGAAATTTTTTCTGCCACCGGGTGGCGCCACGTATGCGTCTGGTCCAAACAGCTGTCAAATAGTATGGAATTGTAGGTGCCGAACTTATTGTTTATTGAAATTCTGTTATATTGGAAGTGTTATTGATTTTATTATGGACTACGGTCAGAATAAGGTTTCCGAACTAAAAATTGAGCTAAGAGAGAGGGTGCAAAAGTCACTGGTACTAAGGAAAAGCTTGTTGAAAAATTTGTTAACACAATATGATTTAGTTTTTTTTATTTACTCAACCGCAATAGTAAAACAATAATGCAGTGCTTTAATTATAAAATAAAAAAAACACTAAAATCGTTCACTATTCATAGTAAAGATAAGCACTTTGACAGTTATCTGGACCTGACGCTCGGTGCTGCCACCTCGTGGATTGCCATTTTAGAAAGCCCTCATTGCTATTAAATGCAACTAAAATTCAGGAAAGTGCTACTTGAATGACAAAATTACCAAGCAGCCTTTTTTCAAATGCATTCCCAATGAGGTTTTCGCCGAAACTTCACTAATTAAGTTATTTAATGAATAGCTCATGAACAATTCAATTTGCGTGAGTTTTGAAGTAGATTTTAATGACCAATCAATTTAGTATTAAACTGAAAAACTTCCGAGGTGAAAAATAATATAAATGTTTGCGTAAGCCGGCACGTGGATGGGAGCCGAGGCCTCGTGATGGCACAACGTGAGCCGCCGGGAATACAACAGGGACTTAACTGGGGAGAAAATGTCACGCTGGACTTGTGCCTTTCAAAAATTCATTTTACCGTCCAGCGCATTTTCTGAAGTCTGAACCTTGAAAGATAGAGAAGTAAATGTTATACTGTAATCTGCAAGCTAATTCTGAAGCCTACATGTGCTTAAACGGGGTCACTGTTCGAATGGCGCAGCTTATTTTTAATTAGCATATTTATGTAGGAAACGAAAACATCTTGTTTGCTTTATTGAAAATCAATTTGGACTGATATTTCCAGTCTCAAATATTTTTTTACATATCATCTTTCGTGAATATCAAATTAATCAGAACTATAAAGTTTTATTGTTCCATTTAGGACTCTACCGTGTAGTTGATTGGGTATAATTTTGTATATATAGATGTGTGACGCAATACTGTTTGTTTACGTGGAGCAAAGTAGCGACGTGCATTTAGCAAGCGGCTGGTACGACGTTGCCAAGTCGTGCTTGTGCCAAATTTGGCATCGCGATGATGGTTGCTTACCGAGGCCCGCAGCGGCATGACCACTTTTTACCAGTAACAAAAATTGAGCCGCAGTACCAAATCTTGTTTTTGATGTGTCAACTCAACTGAACGGTCGGCAAGATTGCCAAGATAAACTGGTAGAACGTCATCGGCTGTCGGATTTTGCCCTCTAAACTTGATGCAATTTCTGGTGAATGCAAGTACTTGATTTTCCACTGGCGGTCGCCAACACGAATAATAAATAAATGGGTCCGACACTTGAATGTCACGATTATCTTATTGTCAGCGCGACGTTGCCACTCGGCAGATCTCAAGTGGCGATTTTGCGGATGGTTGCGTTTAAAAAAAAGCTACGCATCTCTTGCTCTTGCGCATTACTTTACTCTGAGGTGGGAAAACGACGGAGGACGGTAACTCCCGGATGTTGCGACGGACTCTAACAATCTTGTATTATTCTGCTCGCGTTTCCTGTTTATTCTGTTTTTAATTGGAAAAGTCAAGGTTCCGTTAACAGACGAACGTGTTCGCGTTATAGCGATGAAAATATTTATATTTTCCTTGTAAGACAAGTTGTTAAATTCAAGAAATGACTAACGAATATGTTTCTTCTGCGAATTGTTACTTACACTTGACTATTTTTATCTGACTACATAACGTCGCCTTCATAAAAACTCTTATCGGTGCGTGGTTGTATGCACAATGTACATAAGCCGAGGGAACATTATACGCCTTGACATCATTTGCAAATTCAGCGCGAAGGATCGCTTGTTTTTGTTCATAAGTCGGCGTTGCATCGTGTTTGTGCAATGAAGATTTCGTGATGTGATGTGATGGGCGAATTGGCACCGACGGACCATACAGGTCAGTAACCCGATGCCGCTCTCTCCCCGCGTCCCTCGCGTTACGTAACACCCGCGCTGTTGCCATACCGACGACGACATTGCCAAAGTCGATAGCTCCATGCCGATCATTCGCGCCTGGTAATCTCGTCTTATCAAAACTCACTCTGCCCATTTCGCCTGTCGGGACCGGTTTATCCTCGAAATTGCTTTCACGCATAAACTGTTCTGGTATAATTTAAAGCAGAACTGGCAGTCGGCAAAGTTTTTCTGTTTTGCTATGCTATAAAACCACTAAAGCGGCCCAGCTCTATGTCACATCGATTAGTCAGTGTCACAAACTTTCACCTCCATGCACTGTAGGATATTGTATCTCCGGGTCAGAAACGTTAACTTTCACGGTCGGTTCTGATATAGCTTTTGTGCTTGTTCGTGCGACCCCGTCAAATGAAAACCATCAATTTGCCCGGTGCAGTGTAACAGTACGGGTAGAGCTAATGTTAGCATGTTAGGGTCCATTCCCAAGGTAGACAGACACCGACCCGGCTCCGTTTCCATCGATGTCAATCGATACATTCACGACTGGCTTCCAAGTGTGTCGTTAGCTTGCGAATGGCCTACCTATTGACTAATATGACAGTAGTGTCGCGCCGTGCCCGCGATTGGAACCTAGTTCTGCACCACTGATTTGCGGACCCTCTCATCGATGCCATATTACGTGTGCCGACCTACGTGGAGGAAACATATTATGAAGGAGTGATATCGATATTAAGTGAAGCCCTTGGCAGACATCTGCCTTATTGTATCGTGTAACAGGCGTTAGTCTAGTGCAATAATATGCGCTTAATAAATTCAAACCTCATTCGTCAATGCTACGAATTACCAAAGAAGTAGAACAACAATATTATTCATGAAATAATAACCATGGCGAACGACCTTCAGGGATGATTGTGGCTAATTAAAAACTCCATAGCTCCGTTTTCACAGATTACAAGTCTTAATTACAATGAAAATTCAAGTAACATTCCACGAGAGTACGTCTAATTAAACATGGCATATAAAATTATCTTTCATTATGATCTCATCGGGTTTGTTCTCATGAAAACATTATTCTACTGCGCAGTGTGTTGAGCTGCGGTCGGATCTTTGCAGCGCAACTCTTATGAAAAACAGGGTTATTTGCCATACCAGCAGTGACGTGTAAATGATTCAGCATCTTTAAGAATTAAGAATGTTGTTAAATCACTGAGAATCTTATGATTTCCGACTGAAAAGAAGTCTGTGATGACGCTACCAGACATCTTCATTCCTAGCACCTATATAACAATACTGAACAATATAAAACGTACATTTCCACGTATCCTATAACCGCCACCATTAACATTGGTACCACAATCTCAAGGTTTTAGAAAACGTTGCAGTTTACTAAATAGATACTTTTACGAGCCACTATTGCGCTTAAGTGCTGTATTGAGTCGTAAAGTATTTCCATTTGTATAGAACGTTAAAATGAACGGGTCTAGTTCTAATCTCACTCAAATCTACTCCCGAGGTGATAAAATATAACTGGTCGGATCTATTCATCGGTTCAGCAGATACATTTGAAACTAAGTAATGAATATTCTTCGTTAATTTCTGTTCATCGTTTATTTCTACAAGTGAAAAGGTAAGTTGCGGTTTTACATCATTTAGTTTTGTGTACTTAATTTTCTGTCATAATAAAAAAATATATATATATATTTTACTGTACTGAGGCTAGCGAACAAAGCTCGTGACTTTAGTGCGCAATCTAGGTCCTAGATCACTCGATAATGTTTTATTTTTCCTTCAAGCTGCACGGCAACCATTTTGGTATGTCATCCAGAGCTAGCGTGTTTGTAAATGGCTTTATTAAGAAACTCGGTACTTGCAACACTTTTATGTGTACAGCATCCGATGTTTGTTTAGAGTTTAGGCGATAACCACAGTTTTGGGCTGCTTCTATTCTAAACACATTCCTCAGTTGTTTCATATTTAGAGGTGATCAGAGGTTTTTACGATCGAATCGAACTAAGAATAATCCATACCAGCGGTCTGTGTCTAATAGATTTTTTATTTAGAATCAGAAAAACCACGCAATGAGGCGTTGCTTCCTTCCTGTTTCCTAGAAATTAGCATTACAATTAATGTGAAAGTTTGGATGTTTGTTAATTAAACACGCCTGAACTGCTAATATTCGCACAGGGGTGAGATTCAATATTGGAGACCTACACTACATACATATACCATTTATTTTGCATGTATCTTTAGATTCTACAGAAACTGCTCGCTTTGCCAAAGTAAATTAAACCTCAATGGTAACCACAGAAAGTTAGTTATTGGAGATCAGTTTTATCAAGTATGGGGCACATATTCTCATGATTGATACTCCACAAGTATACTTTTGATCGACGTTACGGGATGTTTTGACGTCCACACTCGACCGTCGTGAGATAATGTATAAACATCCAGCCAACGACGCTCTTATCCTGTTATGTTGTTAATTAATTGTTGTATTCAATCTTGAATGCCTGTTGAATATCCAATTATACTTTTTTTTTTAATATAGGTACTTATTAACGCTCAATCCTTCTCTGTGTGAGGCCTGTGCTAGCAGTGGGACGATAAAAACGTTGTGACAACGAAGATTATTTATTTTATCTTATTTTATTTTTTTTAAAGTCAGTCTAGTCTTAGATTATTACGTAATAATATCTAGACAAAAGTAATAAATAAGCCAAATAAACGATAGATAGATCTGCAAAAAAATTAGTTATTCTCAAAATGATTTCCATAAGTTTTCGATATATTTTAGGCGCTGATATCATTCTACGAAAACCCGTCAATCTTGGCTATCTTATTGTATATCTATTGGCTATCTTATATAGTTTAATCAGAAGTATTGAAGTAAACATATTTTTCAACCGCATTCGATGCTACAGCTGTTGTTACGATCTGTGGTTGTGGTTACAGGAACTTCATTTTGGTTGAACGGTTTATTTCATAGAATAACCAACTAAGCGGTCACTGCTTTGCTATTTGTTACTATATCTTCAATTTTTAAAGCACTTATTTAATTTCTAATTATCTGTTCCAATAAATAAGAAGCAATTTGTTTTGCTCACAGATAGTTGCCTTTTTCTATCAGATCTATCGAGCTCGTGTCAAAAACCACTGCTTATCCGTATATAGTTTTGTATAGAACGTGCGAATATGGATAAAATTGGCCCTAGATTCGAAACTTCTAGCAAATAAAGGACAGATCCAACTTGACATGGTCGTTGGTAATAAAGTATTATCTTCCATCATTTCCTTAGGGTGTTGATAGGTGAAATTGCACTCAGTTACACAGTCATTGGTTATAAATTGACTTTGTGCGCTCTTTCCAATGATGGCTTCATATGTCACATGGTTACAATGACGCTACTGCTTGTGTACATTGTAACTAGGGCTGCTAACGTTAGTAATTTGTGTATATTTTTGTTATGGTAGTCTGTTCAATACTAATGAATACAATATTGGTATTTACAGCTCTGATTCTGAAACAATTGACGATCTTAATGATCGTCAATTTTTCTCTTATGTTTTGTCTACGGCTGAACCAACTTTTCTTCAAAGATTGTCCTGGTGTGCTTTTCTTATTCATGTGACAATGAACCAGGCTCTAGCTTAGTCCTAGACAGTGGTAAAGAATTCGTGACATTCCATCACTATGTATGAATGAACGTATATTTACAAGGAATGCTATTGAATCCTTAGAAGGGATTTCACTAGAAATGGTGTATCAAATACTTTTGAATAACCCTTTGTAATTTTTTTCAGACATTTAATGCTGGCAACCCTGTGTGTCTGTAGCATTGTATGCATGTATGTCGGCCGTCACATCTGTATGGGACCGTTTGTCGTTCATTTGTATGCTATTGGTAGACAACGCTATGTTATCTATTGTGTAAATGTGGACCGTAATGTCAATAACAATATACAAGCAGGTTCTATGTGTTGGACCTACTAGCTACATAGAGAAAGTTTTTTTTTTGTCAATTCTGGCCAATTATGGCAGTTTTCATGTGTTAGAAACATCGTAGTAAATGTTCTAAGTGCTGTTTTTAAACTTCAAGTTGGTAGCTTGTTACATAGATGCCAAGATTAGCATTGCATGGCAACGTTCAAATACTGCGTATTGAGTTGATTCTGGCCAAAATTTACTACCATTTAGAGAAGCAATATATCAAGTTCTAACCGCTTAATCATTCTCTTCATAAAGTCTGAAACATACCTGTTTATAAAATACCTTTTCCCAAAACAAAATGCCATAGCATATAAAGTGTACCCGTAGATTTGGCCTCCTACTGTCTCATTACGTCAGTTTATTTGACATTTATTGTAGGCCCTAATAAAACCTTAATTAATTCGACGGCTCTCTAGTTTAAGTGGTCGTAAAAAGCGATTTCTCTAGGTGGCTTTATAAAGTCATTTCGTTCTTAAACACCAAGTTTCTTTTAAAACAGTAATTGTTTACCGATTTTGATTGCTTTCTTGGATGTTTTAAATGGAAAAGTTCTTACCACTATCTGCTGCTAGATCGTAATATAATTCACCAACTTAAAATAACATACTCAAATTAATAACACGAGTAGCTACTGTAACGCAAAACATACGTAATATAATGCCTCATCATATATTTAAATTCCCGTATTAATATTCATGGCAACATTTTACAAACAAAACAAAATCGATGTGAGATTTACATCTGCATAGTAGATCCCGGCCTTCGCTTCAATATTGTCGCAGAACGTTTCAAATTCAAACGAGGTGCTTATTAGAGACAATATCTATGTGCTCTTTGCCGGTACTTAGATGACGCATGTCCACGATGCGGCTGCATTGACGGAGTGCATTGCACTCTACTCCGCCACTATTTGCCTATTTGCACACTCCTAAGATAACAATTGGCGTTGGCGTCAACCATTGTTCCTCAAACGAGTGCCTGTTTAACTCCAACAGCACGAAATTTTGCCAAAATTACACAACACCATTGTTCCGTGGTTCGAACTTACTTTCACCAAACACATTACTCTAAAAACTTTTTGCCAATGCGTCGATTAAATCGTGTAGAACATCGTTTAATGTTAAACGCTACAGTTAAGTAATGGCCGTTTAATAACGGCTCTTGCATGTCTAACAATAAAGTTTAGACTCGATTGCTAATGACTATGCTGGAGTAAAAGTCAGTGATCGATGTTTCCTACAGTGTCACATCGTGGGAGCGATAACATCGATACGTACCAGTTTAGATCTCGCTCGCATCTAGTCCATTGTAACCAGTTGCGCGGGCGCAGCATTAACATTTCTAAAAGGCTCTTCAAAAATTACAGGCTTAAGGAAAAGTCAATGTTTACTTCGCGTTTTCCTTACGCCTGCTATTGCCTCATAACAGATCCAAGAACACTTTACATTCAAAACGGTTTTTCATTGCGATGAAGTGGCTTGAATATATTGATGGTTCTTCCTTCACTTTGTGGGACGATTAATAATTCAAGATCCGTTCAAAGCCTCACCTGTTATTTGGCGACCTTAGTATTTTCCTTCTAAAAGGCCTGAAATTTAAATGTCAAGATAGAAAGCCAATAGAAATAGTCCCGCGGTACTTGAATGGAAATGAATTACGGATATTCAAATAGGAAAAAGCTGAGCCTCGAGTCATTGCACTACAGGTCAGTTAATTACAGCAATCTGAGGTCATACGTGTGATTGGCGTTTGTATAAACAAGTAATTAATTTGTTCGGCTTTAGTGTTTTACGAGCGCTGCAGCGTTGGTACAAGTTCTATTGAAGGTATCGTTTCTGTGTTCATTAACTACGTTGATTGCTATTTCAAGCAGAAACAAATCATCCAGTCAAACGGCGGATATTTTTCCATTTCCAAAGTTACACTTTTCTAAGCGTAAAATATCAATTTTCGCCCAGATTTTCGCCTTTGTAAGAAGTACTTTCGCATTCTCGTTCGTGTTCATGCTACATTATTATGCATTGGACGAATTTCGTACACTACCAATGTTGCTAAATACTAGTCGAAAGGATTTACGTTATTAGCACACCAAACGTATGGGCCACTAATGTAAAGCGTGTATTTTATTCGGCTTATAAAAAAAGAATGATCACAAGTATACAAGGTCGAAGATTGCTTAAATTTTCTTCAAGTTTGACGGCCGGCCTTGAGGTAAAACTCCTATTAAAATTGCCCTCAAATTTCGTATGGCATAGTATTTCATAGTTAAGGGTTTAACTAACGAGGTACTTACCACAGACTTCATAGCTAGATTATCGAATTGAAAAGGAGATTCGCTAGATCAAAAACGGCTTATTTCTTTTGTAGTCAAGTATTGTATTGTAAGTCTTGTTTATAGTTTACAGTGCCAATTGTTTGCTGACGTATAACTAATGCTACTTTATCCCTTAAATTGGCAAATCAATTTACTTCAAAAATTTAATTATTTTTTGTTATTTCCTGGTTTATTATGATGACAGATGACTGTAAAAAATTGTGAAAAAAATCTACCTATTACAGTTTTCGCGAAAATCTATGTACTCTGGGGAGTACATTGCCAACTGCAGTAGTTTTTATGTTCGTACTACGTGGAGCACGTTGCCAAAATATGAATAAAACACATTTTAGTTAAATCTTCACTTTATTAATCATAATTCTTATCAAACTACATAATATGCAATTATTGCGTGTGAAATTAGCGGAAGCAATTTCTTTTGTTACTTTCCCCTACCATAAAACACAGGAGTGCATTGCATTTCACGCAAACAATTTTAGTTCTTCCATCTTTGCAAAACCTACAGCGTGATGGCTTATTTGCTATTTTTGGAAAAAGTCCGACAGTATTATCTGACACTGTCCACCGGCCATTCAGCTGTAGGTTTCTGAATTATTTTCTCCTTCACCTACCCAAGTACCACCATCGGCTCTTGAAAGGGGTCCAGTACAAAGTTATAAGCATATCTGCTAAATCAGGTCGTGTCAGGTTCAAGCACTGCAGAAAAAGAAAAAGAACATGCTGTATGACATACAATTCACAACACAACTGAAGTCATTTTACATAAAAACCAACAAAATAAGGCTAGTTTGCATTTCTAAGTAATTAGCAATGTACTTCGTGTATACCAAAGTTTATGTTGTGGACTTCACTACGTACTTAGCAACGGTATTCAGGGAGTACATACAAAGTTATGAACTTATAAAATTGCGAATACATTATTTACACACAAAATTACGAATGATTGATATCATTTATAATGTTCCTATGCAATTTAAAGCCAAATAACCACAAGTCCCATCCAAAAAAATGTAGAAAAACACAAAAAACTTACCCATGACCCAGATACACCAGACAGCTTCGAAGACATTTTGAATTTGACAGCTATTTTTCAATGGAATCACATTCAAATATTTTTTCTACCAAAATATATAATTATTGCAAGCTAAAAATAATAATAAATTGCATTTTTTTAAAGATTAGTACTACAATCGATTTAAAAAAAGTTAATGTCTTTTGTGGAGTACACTGCCAATTTAAGGGTTATAATCGAGTTGCGTTCGAGTACAAGAAGTGATGGCCGGTGACCGTTCCTATTTTCTGAGTTCGTCGGCCGGCTCCAAGGCTCACAAATGTGTATTATTTCATAGCTTCACATGCGATGTTTGAAACGCACCATTGGCAAAATGTTGGCGTTATTCCATGCAGCACGCTAAAATATTGTTCAATTGTAAATAGGATTAAATGTAATTAGAACTGTAGTAAAAGAAAATAACCACTTTAAAAAACTTTTTGATTTTTTTAGGTATAATATCATTGTCTAGTCCTGATCATTGTATAATAAACATTTCGAATATAGGCTTACGTATTATGATATTTCCTTGACTTCATACATCCGTAATTTGCGAATTCTATTGTACATCTATTTTTGTGAATGATATACCTATGTGTTTCTAAGAATAGTTTTTATCACACACATTATAATAAAATTAGTTCTGTCTATGATTTGTCTTCCTTACCACGGAACACGCTATTGGGGGCAATGTCCAAGTTAAAGTAGAATTTAATGTCATCATTACTCGGTTTGTAGTTAGCAAAATATATTGTTTCATATGTTTATTTTACATTGGCGGAATGCCGACATTAATTCCAACCATACTTTCTTAAGATCTTGTAAAATTGTATAGAAATTTTAAAAATACTGAAGACAGTCACTGAACTTGACTGGATCAAACCCTATTCTGACCAAAGTGCTTACAAACACTGTCTGAAAAAGAAAAGCCACTCTCGTCTTTGATGTCTTATAAAAGGGTACATGAAAATATTCTTTTCTCTACTGATACGCTAAATATTGCGACGCTAGACGCTGTTGTTCAACAAAGTATTAAACATATAAGTTCAGTAACAAGAGGTATATTGCCTAATAAGTGAACAGTGTTATCTAGGTGGGCCTACATTTCGAACTCATTTGCTCGTCAGTAAAGGCCGTAACTAATAAGGAACGGTTTGGGTAGGTCTTGTGTGTTCCTTGAAGTGAATCATCAAATTAGGAAAGGCTTATTGGGCTGGGTCTCATCTAAGGACCTATTTGCCGACCCATTACGACCATACCTACCGTTGTCTTTTGTTTTGCTTACTAGACATGACTAATCAAAATGATGTTATTATTAATGGAACTGAGACTCTGGAATCCTTTGATATTTGTGAATTATTAACTTGCAGCTTAAAACACAGGGCTGTCTTCTCAAAGAGACAAAAGTTTTTTGGTGACGTGACAAACAGATATTACCATGCCTGACAAACGTTCGTCCACAACATAAACCCATCAAGTGTTATTAGTAGATAGAATCTTTACAATGGAAAGTTCAACAATTGCCTTGTCGGCTGCAGTTTCTATTATTCTTACGCGGTTCACTAATTTCCAAATGGACGTTTCATTCAAATGTCAGCGCTGTTTCATTAAATATAACCTCGTTTCTGAAAATAAGGTTGTTTATTACTTACACGTTTATCTAAACGTTGAAGTTCATTCTTAATGTTTGTATTGCTACTACATACCTACATGTCCAATTAATAAAGCATTCTATAAAAATCATGTTTTTGTTGTTACAGGTAAACAAACCATCAGTTCAAAACAATATTAGCTTCGATTAAGGTCAGTAAACGAAAATGTTGTGCAGAAGTGTTTTCGTCATAATTAAACTTGTGTATGATTATTATCATTATAAGGCCTCTACTTTGTCTATGTAACACGAGGCCACTCTGCCTAGTTCCTTTATGGAATGTTGCGCAAGCATATTTGGTTACGTTATTAAGGTCTGCAGAGAATTTATAGGTGGTCAGACTTTTTGAACCAAAGCTAGACTCAAAAATAAAGGCCTAGATTTTAGTTTTAAGTATCAAGCATGTATCCCTTATTTTCGTTTTCTTCATAATATTATGGTAAATTATAAACAGCTAATGTAAATAAACCAGTCTTCGTTTCTAAACCATGTCGGCAGATTCTCAACAGAGTCTTTGTGAACCGTGGGAGTTAACGCCATGTGCCACAAACGCTTTTTTCAACCAAACATCAAGTAGCAACGATGCGATAGAACACGAATGCTTGTTCAGTGGAAACTCGACGCTAATCTATTAATCACTGCTTATGAAATATAGATATAATATTTTGAATTTTCAAACGATCTACTTTTAGGAAAGATTTACATTTCTCTTGATTTGCTTTTACTCAGATGCTTATAAACCCTTTAAATGTTAAGTTTTAGAGCGCACTCACTCTAAGTCGTAACGTCGTCCTGAAAAAGGGTATTGACGTCAATTACTGTTGTTACAGGATTAGTGATGAAGAGTAAGGAATCAGGGCTAAAACAATATAATCTTTGTTAATTGTAACATGTGCTGTGCACCCTATATTGGGATCCAGATTAGTTCCGTGTTCATTGACGTCAAACTATAATCGTCAAGCTGAAAAATCTGTTTACCAACGAATTTACGCATTAAATGGCAGCGATACCTACTTTGTGATGATTTTATTAATAACAATAAAAAAAACTCTTGTTCTCTTCAATTCGCTATCGCGTAATGACGTGAACCACCTTGGTCTGTTTGCCAATGTTCCGCATTCTGCTACTTTGGACTACAACTAATAGTTTTCTGTCCAGAAATTCCACATTATTTAGTCGCTTCTCTCTATATTGAAGTTTTATTCGGGCGTTGACACTTGAATGGCTGGGAGACGAAGCACGTTACTTTGTATTTTGTTCAGCTCTATGCAGTCATTACCCCTTCTCTCGTTTTAGTATAAAGACTGGCTTCTCCATCTCAGACTGAATCTATCTCCCCGCTGACTCGTCTGCCGCCCACGTTTTGTTTTTATTAGCGTCCCATGTTTTGGTAAAGACTTACAAAACTTTTAATTTTATTATCTTGTAGTCATTCTATGTAGATAATTTTGTATATGTGAAGGTACATGATTGTAATGCTAAAGGCCACTCTGAATGTTCGTAAATTATGATTACAAACAGTATTACTGTACCAAATAGCTTCTCGTTAGTTGGGTTATTGCATATTATACTTGCCAGCACAAATTATCTATCAATGTAACATATCGGCTATTACACACAAGATAAAGAACCAATCAAGGCACCAACTACGAAGTTAGATAAAATTATCCGTACCGAAGAGAGAGACAGAACACTTTCTACAACATGTTTTACCGTCATCGTTTCGGTGAAAATTGCGTTTATTCCCTAGTCTTGGTTGTGCGAAGGGATGGGGTGGGCCGTGACGTCAGACCTCCCGGCTGGGCCACCCCTGGCCCCTAAAAATAGATGCCTGAGCCCGGGAGTCGCTCAATGGAGGCTCGTGGGAGAGGCCTCGCGCCCTCAACACCCGTAAATGAGCACCGCACATAGATAACAGGCGTACCTAGCATTTTATTCAATACATACCTTTTTATGAAATAATATTAAATTCCAAATGTCAGTCAAAATACCATTTTCGTTTTATTATTTCTGAAAACTTTCTCCTTTCAATAAAACAGCGAAAACATACACCGTACATTTTCTTAGACACGTCCGAACAAAGCATTTCGGGCGCTTTTCTATTTTATTCATAGTTCTGAGCTGTGCTCCGTACTCTGCATGCGAACTTGTGGAGAATAAATGATGGATCGAGCTTACACACAGAACAATTTGAAATGATTTCCAGTACGATGAATTTATCTCCTTAACTTAAATATTACGACGAAAATGGGCCAGTCCGGGAGGCAATACGTTTTTTTTACGAGCCATATTGTGATTAGTCTATTCGGGATAAGTATTCTTCTGTTACAAATGCGAATAGATTTCGTAAGTAAGATAATTATATTCCTATCACGCAATGCGGGAGTTGCTGAGCTAAATAAAAATAGAAGCTCAAATGAACTGTTCGACAAGCCATACACAGTATAATCTCCAATATTAAAGTTGAAATTATGATTATGAATTATTCACATTTAAGTGAGCGAATCTATACTAATATTATAAAGCGGAAGAGTTTGTTTGTTTGTTTGTTTGTTTGTTTGAACGCGATAATCTCCGAAACTACTGGTTCGAATTGAATAATTCTTTTTGTGTTGGATAGTCCAGTTATCGAGGAAGGCTATAGGCTATATAACATCACGCTACGACCAATAGGAGCAAAGATATAGTGGTAAATGTGTAAAAAACGGGAGAAATTATTTCATCTTTGAAGCCTTCCGTTGCGTGCGCCGTGAAAACGGTTCAAGATACACAAAAAATATGTATTAAAGAATAATAGCTCTTTTAATGATCTAAAAAACAGTCCACGACAGTGTATGTCTATCTTTTAAGATTAACTCACAAAAACCGTTTTTATTACATCTATGTATATAAAAGAAAGTCGTGTTAGTTACTCCACTTATAACTCAAGAACAGCTGAACCGATTTAGCTGAAAATTGGCAGGGAGGTAGTTTAGAGCCAGGAGAAGGACCAAGGATAGTTTTTTTTACAAAAAATAAAAATAAAAAATACAATTTATTCCGGACATACAGCGCCATCTATTGTTCAAACCAAAAATCTGCCGGATGCCACTATCCCACGCGAACGAAGTCGCGGGCAAAAGCTAGTAATAAATATTTGTTCAGGTTTTTCCGAATAACCAAGGCCGCGTCCAGTTACTTCGTTCAGGTTTTCCGAGTACGAGTAGGTACTCGGAAAATGTTGTTTTAAATACTCAGTAAATTGGTAAATCCCGCTACTGTGGACAAAAAAAAATACTAACTCCACATCCTTTTAAACTAGAATTTAAATAAAAATATGTCACTGAAATATGTTAAACATATTTTCATCAGACAGGGTCTCAGAATAACTGAGAGGGGGATTATCGTATTACGCGGGACAGCAAGGGTTTACATCAGCATATTTCGGAGCCCCAGGGAGCCGCAACCCCGGCGACTCATTATTGCTGCTATTTTCTAGAAACAATGAAAAACGTCCGGACGACTTGCATGTAGCCACCCCTGGAATATTACAGTGGCTTTGCATTTGAAAATATTCACAGAAATTAAGCTGCAGAAAAAAATGTGGACTTCTTTTGTTTTGCTTTTTCAAAACTGCTAGACGGTATGGGGATTTTTTGACATTACGCCTGTGCATAAATACTACGGTAAAAACTTTAACGAGCGCGAAAATAATTGCTTAATTATGTAGAGTTTCTTATAAATCCATTTGGGATGAATGATTTAATGGTCATAGAACAGCTATATTTCGTTCAATGCAGAAAATATTGCCGCACTCCATTCGACCCTAGACGGTACCGACGATGCTACACGCTCATAAATCAAGGAATTTCCATATGTCTGCCTAGTACGAGTCCGAACACCTGTCCTCATCTTGTTTTATGTCCTTTTTCAAACGCCCCTGCATATCGTATGAGAATATTGTCTCCACACAAGCATACTCAATGTAGCCAACAACTTATCGAATTTGCAATTGAAGATATTGAACATTTTGTAAAGTTAAGGCATTGAGGTAAAGGTGAAACCTGATTGTGCGGCCTCGTCTAGATGTATATTGGGTAACATTTCGTGCTTCCGTTTCCAATGAAACGTCGCCTACTTCATTGGAGGACAGCGCGCGGTTGCTTGGCTTGATACACTCCAATAACACTGCGTTACACGATTTTGGTACCCTCTTAACTGTTAGCTGGAATGAATAGGTAATGAGTCATAGATTAAATGTTCCAAACATATGTGGTGTCCATCACGTCTAGTTTTCGAGGTACATGTCAATTATTACCCTCACTTTAGGCGTAAAAGACCGTTACCGTTGATGGTTCAAAAACAAGTCTGAAGGCGATATTGCTGCACAATGGCAACAAGTATGCGTCAGTACCAATAGCATATTCAACTGTTTTAAAAGAAACATATGAAAACATGAAATCAATATTAAATTTAATAAAATACAAAGACTACAGCTGGAAAGTATGCGCTGATCTCAAAGTTATAGCTATTTTGCTCGGATTACAGGGCGGATTTACTAAATACTGTTGTTTTCTTTGTATGTGGGACAGCAGAGCCACAGAAAAACACTACATTACAAAAGTATGGCCAGAAAGGTCAGAGTTTGTATGCGGAAAATCTAATGTGAAACATGTACCATTGATAGATCCTAAAAATGTCATTTTACCACCACTCCACATAAAACTTGGTTTGATGAAAATTTTGTGAAGGCTATGAATAAAGAGGGAGATGGCTTTTTATATTTGAAGACAGTATTTTCAAAGTTAAGTGATGCCAAACTCAAAGAAGGAATATTTGTGGGACCACAAATACGTACTTTGATGAAAGACCCAAATTTTGACAAAAATCTTACTAATACGGAACTTGATGCCTGGTTGTCACTGAAAGCAGTTATAAAAGGGTTTTTAGGGAACCACAGAGCCGAAAATGCGGAGCAGCTAGTGAACGACACGTTAAAAGCATACGAAAAGTTGGGTTGCAGAATGTCATTAAAAATTCACTTTCTTCATTCTCATTTCACTTTTTTTCCATCTAATCTTGGTGCGGTCAGTGATGAGCACGGTGAGAGTTTTCACCAGGATATAAAGAAGCTTGAAGAACGATTTCAAGGCCGTTGGGACACAACTTTGCTAGGTGATTACTGTTAGCGTTTAAAACGAGAAGATCATTCGAAGCACAAAAGAAAAAGTTGAAGTTTCACGATATTTTTTTTTTAATTTCATAGGTAATATTTTTGTTGACTTTTTTTTACTTAAATGATAAAATTAGACTTCATTAATATAAAAAAAATTGGTTGATTTTATAAGATTTCTTTCAAATATGTTTTGACGTTTTAATTTCTAATATAATCTGGCACTTTCTTGCGGAAAAAAAATGAGACGTGATGGAAAGATAATTTGTATGTATGTTTATTAAACGATACGTATAAATAAAAAATCATGACATTTCAAAGCGGGTACTCAAATTTTTTTTTAATTTGTAACGCAGTGTAATTTATGGATAACTTGCAGCTTGGAAAACTTCAACATTCGGTTTATTCCCTTTATCTCATGAAAATCCAGGAGCATATTGTTTATGCAAATTTTTAAGTTTTCATTTATTCTGGCTCGAGTCCAAACACAGTTTGATAAAGTTGCAAAAAAGAATACCAATAATTTCAATGTCATATTCATTGTGATTTGTGTTTTGAATTAGTTTTTGTTGAGTCACACCTACTTTGACATGACACCTATCTTGCAATGGGCGTGTACCTACTTGACTTGTTCTGTATAGTAATCATTGCCGTAAACGTATTTTTTCTCATTATTATTCATGTGCATGCAAATGCATTCGTATATCACACATAATACCCAAACGACGCTCTTATCACTTACGTGTCTGCCTGATACGTTATAATATTAA
This sequence comes from Helicoverpa assulta, assembly GCA_963856015.1. Classification (NCBI taxonomy): domain Eukaryota; kingdom Metazoa; phylum Arthropoda; class Insecta; order Lepidoptera; family Noctuidae; genus Helicoverpa; species Helicoverpa assulta. Next base: position 8,883,485 of record CAWLCW010000027.1, read on the forward strand.
AAATTGTTGATAGCTTACCGCAACAAGAGCTGTGTGTGTTATAAAAGGTCTCCCTTCAGTATGTTATAAACTATGGCATTTTCCAGTTCAATGGAGGCTTGAAACCGAACCAACTAAATATAGAGTTGCTCAATCGATCACCGAAGCGAGATTACAGGGCTGTTTGTTTCTTAAACCGTAGAGGCTGGGCGAGCCAATGTTGCTACCGAAACATTAGCGGGGCACGTGTAAATTTCTTTATAAGATGTTAGTGTGAGTGCGTGCTCAATGAGCGGCGTGGTATCGACGCAGCCGCCCGGCCGCGGGGAGGGGGCCAGGGAAAGGGGGGCGGGGAATGGCGCGACCGACCTTGGCCGTGACTCCCGGCTCACCCCGGGAACAGGAGCCCCGCACCAGCCCAAATTGATTTTCGGATTTCGTCTGGTATTCTATTCCTTTGTGCTGTTCTCTGAAATATGTACGAGGTGCCTCGTCGCCTTTATCGATACCACCGAAATGTTGGAAATATCTGGCACCATTCGTCATGGCCCGCGTAGGTGTAAACTTTGGTAGGGTAGATAATCTATCAAGCTGTGACTAAGCCAGTTCGTTTTGTTCAGCTGTATTAATTTTTATTTTCCTTTTACTCCGTTGTGTGACTTTTTTGTATTATAATGTGACTGTCGTAAATTGTGTGTTCATGTTTAATCTTTCAGTATCATTAGACTGGAGTCATCGTAAAACTAAGAATTACTAACAGAACTGTTACCTTTTATTGCCGCGCTAGCAACATTACGTGTAATGTATTTCATGTGTTTTACGTACTCATACGTTGTTTAATAAAACACAGCCTTCAATTTCACGTTACGTACAAGTTCTTGTGGTTTAATGCTTTCATTTCTATGAAATCATATCGCGCGTTTACTTTCCTTTGGTTATGGCTTATGCGTACACTGCGGCTATTGATAGGTTTCTATTTATCAAGTGTTGTTAAATTATCATAATACACTTCCAATCTTCAAATTATATTGAATTTTGGCAAACCATGACAGGTTTATTAATGTGGTAGATAGAAATTGCACTTTCCAGAGATTTGGCAACCCTAGATAATAAGATGGTTTGTACCTATTCCATTTAATGTGATATTAAATGTCTGCTGACCCACATGTATCGTAATTGAATTGTTAATGTCGTAATTATATTACATATGAGGCCGATTTAGAAATGTAGCCATAATCGAATCGGGCCATTGGTAAATAAATCACGTAGCTATATCTATGTGCCGTTACATACATTAAATTCAATGTATGTCCTAGTGTAAATACGTAGCTTTTCTGAGTATTTATGTACTTTACAGCTCTATGTAAGCCATGACCCATGCTTAAATTTGTTTTTGCGTCGAATATGAAAATTTTTTGAGCAACAAAAACTACGCTTAATGGACTGACTACACTCATAAAAAAAACTTTTTTACAAAAAAATTAAACCGACTTCCAAAAACACTAAAAAGCAAAAAAAAACTAATTTTAGGTGAATCGGCCTAGAAGTCGGTGTCTAATGGATGTTACTAATTTAATTTTGCCACCGACTTGTAGGCCGATTCACCTAAAATTAGTTTTTTTTTGCTTTTTAGTGTTTTTGGAAGTCGGTTTAATTTTTTTGTAAAAAAGTTTTTTATTTACTGCTTTTCAGTGATACGAATAGTTGTCACTATCCATATAAGTGGAAAGTTCTCATCAATATAAAGAATATAAGCCAAAATACAATATTTTACATATTCAGTTGTCGAGTCCCCTCGACCTTCTCTGGTCTCCATCATCAGGTCAGCTCCAAACCTTCATTGTTGCAAAGGTCTTGTCAATACAAATAATATAAGCCCAAACACGAGGTAGTTTACATATTCAGTTGTCGAGTTCCCTCGACCCTCTCTGGTCTCCATCATCAGGTCAGCTCCAAACCTTCACTGTTGCAAAGGTCTCGTCAATACAAATAATATAAGCCCAAACACGAGGTAGTTTACATATTCAGTTGTCGAGTTCCCTCGACCCTCTCTGGTCTCCATCATCAGGTCAGCTCCAAACCTTCACTGTTGAATAGTACTTTTAGGCATACATCTGAGTCTCAAGTTTTTACCCTATGTATGCCTACAACTTTCGAAGGTTGCCCTCGATTTCTCAGGGTTTCCATCATCAGATCCTGACCTGATGACTATGGGACCAACTGGCAGCTATTTCGCGTCGAACAAAAAAAGAATCACGCAAATCGGTCTATAAACCTCGGAGTAATCGATGTACATACATAGAAAAAAAAAAAAAACATACCGGCCGAATTGAGAACCTCCTCCTTTTTGGGAAGTCGGTTAAAAAATAAGAATCAGGATCAAATTTTTCAAGATGTTCTTTGGATTTAATTCTGATAACGAAAGTTACTTGTAAATCAAGAAAACTGGTCACTGGAAACTTGTAAAGATTTTGTCCATAATCTTTTTAAGTAAACACTGAGTTAAGAAGGTATACTGCAACTATGCAGCTTATAATTGAGTTACGCCATAACGATCCCCTTTGGCAATAAGGATCAAAAATAATTGACATTCGTTTAAAGATCTCAATCTGGTGTCAATCACAATGATTGATGGTTGACACTCAATCCACACAGCCGTGTTATTATTTTTGGATCCAATTAACTTTGGCTTTAACTAAGGGTATTATCGTATGTGGCAGATGATACTGGTTACTTTTGCTTGTGCTCAGGGGAGTTGTATGTATGATAGTGAAGTTTAGGACAGTATTGCAATGCATGAGAGGAGACAAAAGCACACCCTTGTCAACCATTCTGTATGGTAGCATTTTCCCAATATCACCTGTATGTTACTTAAAGTTCAGTAGCTCCAGGTTGCAAAGTGGTTTACCAAGACAGCGACGCAATGTAATTCACTAATTGAATGCGCAATACAGAATGAAGGTTAAGTGTCAGATTATTATGTCACATAAAACGAGATTAGAGAAGCTAATCTAGACTTTTAATTACTTAATAGTTTTTTAGTCTCCTTATCACCCAGTATCAAATAATTCGCCAAGTCATCCATTTAAATTAACCCACGTTGTCACCATATCTGAAACACAATGTTTGCGCATGCATACGTTTCCTCGTACATTTTACGCCAAACCCTTTACATTATCTAAATTGCTTGTGTTTCGACTGTATCACGCGACGTGGCCAAAACTAAAATAGATAGAGCCGTATCTTAGTTGGAGGCCGACAAGAATAAATTCTGTAACTATTATTAGGCGAATGGCGTCTTCTGGCTAGTGGCTCTTCGCTCCTACTTGGTGCTGGAGTACACTTATCATGTGCCACCATCTCCGGCTGTCTGGAAAGTTTTAAATTTAGGATGCTTTTCGCTACGGCCTGTGGCTTGAACTTCAAAGTTGGCACGTCAACGTCTAGTTTTAAGGCAGTTTGGGATTCGATTTCATTTTCATCTTTTTGAGACCAAAAATCTCGTCACAACTTCAGCGGTGTAAATTGAACCTTTATGATAGTTGATTCGAAGTGTTGGCCGCCATTTTGTTTTTGTCACACGAAAAATATTGCCAAATTATATTTCACTGTTCGGGTTATAAAGAACTTGAAATGATAAAGTTATCGTCGAAATAAATAACTTTTTTATTGCTCATCTGGCTTCGTATGCAGCCAACGGATATTGTTTCGCCATATCTCGTATTTCATTGATGCTATGTAGGAGATAATTCTCAGTAAATAACGTCGACACGAATACTTGGCTGCACGTTATTAGCTGCATTCTCGAAAGTAAAAATGACTGAGCAAAATTGTTATGCATTTTAAAATGTCTGACCAATACAGGCACGAAAAAAATATAATTCAGCTTTATCGATGGCATATGTCAAGCTGCAAAGTAAGATCCTTATAGTAAAACATCGGAACCATTAGAAGCACTTATTTTTATTCAAAAGAATAATAAACAGCTACAACTTGTTTTCATGTCCTCATTGACTTAATAACAACTCATTTTAATTTCCTTATGAATATGTAGTGCGATAAACTAGAAATTTAATAGATAGCGATAATATTCATAGAGGTATGATCACGCACGTCCACATGTAGACACTTCCACGAATTCGATTTACTCAAGTTAATGCGTGACCTGTTACTGTTTCATACAAACTTTGTAACACGCGTCTTCACTACAAACACGTTTGCTATAATCAATTATCTTTCTCACGATTAATTTACAGTATAACCCACAACCTTCCTCAGTTAAAAGTAGACCAGGCATTAAATAATCAATTCAACCAGTTCCGAGTGACATCAAATTAATGGCGACACCTCATTAGCCCAGCCGTAAATTAAATGTTAAAATATTGACTTTCTCGGAATACAGTTGCTGAGCTTCCGTCGGTCGTCTTCCACTGTTGCTTCGCCCCCTCAGATACAAAATGTTACTATCACGCATTTATCGCAGCCTTGCTCGGCTCCACTCGGAACCGGTTGCACCGAGGTTGATCGACACAACACTGGAATAACTTGACCCGCCACGCCTCCTACATCGATACATTATACCGGGTGAACAGACGAAAGTTGCTTTAGACTCGCAGGTCTTCATAAACTGGTCAATTCTTCACATGACGGGCCGCCGAACACGCATATGCGTGCATGCGGGCAACCAGCGCTTGAGGAACAAAACTCCAGTTTTTAAACTTTTTAACGAATGCTTTTTGAAAACGTGTGGGAAGGATTCGGAGGTCGGCTGATGGGTTTTTAAGAATTGTGTTCCAATTGCCCGCTTTAATACTTTAGTGTAAGTTATTTTTATGTTCTTTTAAAGTTTCTCATTTTTATTGTGCAAAAAACCATTATTTTCAAAAAAGGTTTCATTTATAATATCCCACTTAAACAGACCAAAGTGCACATACCTATATTTTTTTTACTTATATTAATCCAACACAACACCGTAAGGACAAGTCAATTTAGCAGTTTAACAAAAGTACTTATCTTACGTTACCGTGTGTATTCGACCTTACACTTTATAAAACTTTAAGATAAAGTTTTAATTATAACCTTGAACCAAAAATATCAATAGAATTCAGTCAGGCGAATAGCTCATTAGGAACTTTCAAAAAGTTACATCATACGGCAGTGTTTGTAACAATATCAAATTCGATCATTTTGATATAAAACATTGCTTGAATATTGTGTTCCAACGAAATATTATAACATTAACTGAATATATCAGAAATCAAAATGAATGTTACGAACTAAAAAAAAATTCAAACAAATAGAAGGGTTACCGAGTACTAGTATATTTTGGTACGTATTTTTGGACGTAGAAAGAGCCAAAATGCGCAGTCTTCTTCAAACACTGAATGATTAATTAAAGCTCTCTGTACTCGACTAAGAACACCTGAATTTTTACTAAGACTTTTCTCTCTTGACCTTTACAATTTACACTAAAGCTAAGCCAGTCTTACATTAATTTCCATGACCTGAGAAACCTAACAACGCCTATTAAAGTGTTAAGTTTCTTCATTACAGACTTCATTGTTCCATCATAATTACATGGCTTTTGAACGAAGAGTATTTCACAGAGGTGTAACTGATACCTCAATACCTTCGTGGTCTGTCACTGTCTGACCGCTGATGAGGCAGACAGCCGTCAAGCCCAGATTTCATCGAAGACTGACGAGTTGCCTCGTTAACACTGTAACAAGCACCGTCTAGCCGAGTGCTCTCAGATTGAGCCATCAGTGCAATTGTACAGAATTGCAGCCAATCTTCATCATCTGTGTCAATTGTTGTTACTGATACTTGAATTTATTGTTACAGTGCTCTTTAAATTTTATTGGGGTTATGTAACACTCAATCTTTGGTCTTGAAAAAAAAAAAAAGAACAGAAATGATCTTTGCTAGTTGTGTAGATTACAACTAACTATGGTCCTAACAAGAGTACGGCCATTACTCGCCAAATAAAGGTCCTTACTATAAAGGTCTCATTCGGTATGTGAAAGGTACAGTCAGGTCTAATATGAGATCATGCAATATGACACGTGCGCTCGTATAGGTATTCGCGTCTGCATTCTAGTGCTCAGTTATAGTCGCTTATTTGGCTTCCCGGTCTATTTTCGATAGGTCGACTCCCTGACGCTCTGCACGTATTCACCCAATTGCTGATGGAAATAATATTTCTGCTGCATCTGAAAAATATTATTCAGCAAATACTGATAAGAAACTCAGCTCTATTCACGGTTGGACTTGGTAAGACCGTTGCAAATGTTTAATGCATAGATGACGAGATCATTTGGAACGGACTAGCCATCTGTATTAAAATCTGCACAGTGCTAAGTATCCGTTTAATAATCTTTATCTTAAAAATATTATAATTTAGAATGCAGAATTAATTCGAAGGCAGTCTGACCAATATCGAATATGTATGTGAGCTAGAAACATGATATGGCTGCATGCAAGCCGCGTGTGCAGTGTAGGTACTTGCACATACTCAGTAGAACCAACTGGTCTCTCTATGTTGATTGTTGCGACTCTATTATGTGCAAGTGTATGATCTTTTACGCAATACTGTATGATTCAGGATGAGATATGCGCTTAGGCTAACTACATAAGCATCAGTGCAGTGCCTTACTTTTTGCATTATGTAATGTTTGAGATATGTAACGGCTAAGATGATACGTTACTGAGTTTGTGTCAGCACAAAAAGTGAAGAACGACATTACCAACGTATTAACCGGAGTCATTACAATGGTATGTCAGAACAAATAGGAATAGATAGTATTTTTAAAAGACCTTGTTTAAAACACGAAATACTTCGTAAAGGCGGGGCGTTATCGTAACAATTGTCGCTCGTTAAACAGGGGCCCGATTCTCCTAATTTTACTTAAGCGCCATTCGATTCACGTTCGACTGCGATCCAATCCCGACTCGATTACGATTGAAGCGTATGTGGCATTCCGCTATTTTTTCTTAGAAATAAACGTTTTTATCCCTTTCTATCATTCAATAATGAATCATTTTGTCTGCAAATGATTTATGATTGCAAAATGATTATACAGCAAACTACCGTATAGACCAAAATCACCAAAATAGCAGACCAATCGCACACCAATCAAATGTCAATCGAATACGATTGGTCTTTTATTAGTAGCAGAATGCCCGATATGGTTAAAACTGCTATTACGATCATATTGCGATTCGATTTCTATTCGATTTTGACATTATTAACTTAGGAGAATCGGGCCCCAGGTAGCACCTCGTAAATATAGCCCAACGTTTACATGAAATATTATTTGAAATCCGTTCATGTCCACACTTAGGGCTGCCATCCGTCCGGGTTTCCCCGGATTTGTCCTCGTTTGGAGGCCGTCCGGGGACCGTCCGGGCGGGGTTTCGAGAAGTGTCCGGGGAAAACCCGGACACTTTTTATGTAAGGAAGCACCTCATTGAATTTAAGTATATGTTAATAGTAAATGGATTACAAATTAGGTATTATTTTGTTTTAAAAAATCGTACTCGTTCGGGGAAAATAAGCAATTTACGCCAAATGTCCGGGTTTTTTTAATGTTTGTCCGGGTTTGGCGAAATTCGAGATGGCAGCCCTAGCCACACTAATTGCATCAACAACGCGTCGTCAGTGTGTAAACTTCGGCCCTCTGGTACTTGAGGCTCCTCACAAAAATAGTATCGGTACTTGTGCGAGGACAAACGCCTTTAGTGGCCCGGACGGTACCTCACAGTGATATACTGTCGCTGATGACTCAGTAAGAAGTTGTCTGACAGGTCACCACAACAGCAGGTGTCCTTGCGGACGTACCACGTAAATCGAGCTACTTCTTACGTACTTAATGCGTTCTAGTGAAGGATTATGTAAATTCAGAAAGTTTATATGGCTTGAAATCATCGATCGCGTTAATTTAAGTCGAAGATGCTCTAGATTCCAGTCTTGAACCATTACTTTACTCATGAGTTAAGTAGACAGTACGTAGCAGAAAAAATATCGCATAACGAGATCATTTGTCAAATTCTCTCGCGCCCTTCTCGGCAATATTCGTTTGAAATAGGTATTACGTTCCTCGAATGATTGATTGCTATATTTATGAACGTAGGTAAAACTTCTTTACGCAGGTCTAAAATTATTTTGAACTCCCGTAAACGTTCTGAAACGTAGTTTACGACTTAATTTGTGGCCATTCGATTTGGTATGACCTTTCAATGTCGTTACTAACTTCGTAATTTTGACGCAATCCAATCTAGCCACTTTGTAGCTACTTTAAAATGTATAGCGAGCCAGACAGTAATAACTAACTATTATATATTTATTGAGAAAAGAATGTAGCGTATTTTTTCTAGTCATCCGTATGTTCGGAATACCTTTGGAAAATGTTTTTACAGCTCTTCCAACGAGAAAAAAAAGTCCTCGGCGGCGAAATTGTTTTGTTGGTTCAATCGATATTCTGCCAAGTTTATTTTAGATAAACAGCATCTCACGGAATCCTGTTTATGAAAATGCTAATTAGTTGAACGAACCACAATACAGCATGGCTGTAAAATGGAAGTACACCGAATTTTAATTACGGTAACACAAAAATTGCCATAGGAGAGCTATTTCATTGAAGCAATCCAGTCGTGTATTAAAATTTAGTACCTCTTCGACCTATTTGCGACATACTAGGCCACTAGAAAGTGGTATACCATGTGACGTTTGATTTGATCGATAGGTTCAGTTGTGGCGTAGTGGCCTTGGGCGACTCCACTAATGTATATGATATGATAAGTTCAAGGTTCAAACAGTGACGGACACATTTTTAGTAAGGCCCTTGTTATTGGGCATTGTCGGTGAGGGCAAGTCACGTTCAGCGGTAAATTGTTAACTATAGTTTGAGGCACAAGCTGGTACCGTTCCCGAGAATTGGTTCTATAAAATGTATGACTGTTTGACAGCCCCTGACGTCATTCTCCACCTCGGCATTTTGTTCGCAGTTATAATGTATTCCCGATAGCTTGTACTTAGAATATTTCAAAGAAGTCGCCACCGTTAGTACGCGAGGCCTTCACCCCGCCCAGACGCATAAATTCTGAATTTCAATAGTTGTAAGCTAAACTGTATTTTGTCTGAACCCTTTACACAAATAACAAAGCAAATTACCATAGTGTAGTACAAATAACGTCGCAGAGCTCGCGTGCCGTCCTGATACTAGGGTCAGGCATCATTTGGCACTCCTTCCGTAGGCGTAGTGCCAACAATATCATAAATGGACTCGGTGTTTTCCAATGCTTTGCCTTAAATTTTACATATCACGACATGCTATTAGGTTATTTATGAACTCTATTGACTGGCCTCGTCGTTGACGTGAACTCGATGTAGTAGACGACCAGGTTGCATCGTGAAGGTTGATTTTGTTCGGATATATTTTCTAGTGGCATTTTATAATAAACCATTTAAGGGTCTCTAACGAATCCCAGAAGAGAATCTAGAAGAATTTAATCATTAAAACACTTACAAATTGGTAATAAATTTACTGTCTACTGTATATTACCTAACTCTAGTATTTACACTAACCGACTTATGTGAAAACCAATCACCGGATTTCTTTCAAGTAAATTAATTTGATAGAATCACAGACTGTTTCAATAAAATGTAATGAGAGTTTATCCAGGACGACTGGAATACATTAGCATCTCAATTCTTAGCTATTCTTAATTACCTACACGGCAAGGCTGACTTTGTGATAATAATTAAAGCAATTGCTACTGTCTGGTAATTACATTTGAATTAAAGACAATCTTCAATTCAATAGAAACTGATTGGTTGTTTTTTTTTTTCTGTTAATTTCTCATAATTAAAGTGTCACTTTAATCGGAACTCTGTGTCATCACTTCAATCAAAACTCTGACAACATGATTTTGGATCTTGATATTTGTACACTTGTCAAAAAACATCACCAAGTTAAATTAAAAAAAAAGTATAAGTTGTGAGTCACAATAAATCCGTAAATAGAAACTTTAATAAGTTGAAAGTCTGATAGATTTTAGTCTGGAAACCGCAAATGCTAACACCCGCCTGATTCTAAACATAAAAGTGAACTAAAATATAACTTGAAGCAATTAGCAGAAAGCGTAATATAATATCTTGTCTGAGCTAGATAGCCGTGGAAACTTTAAAGCTAAACAAACAGCTTTCGCGTTTCGAATTTAAGCTAATTGCACAACAGCTTTGGGTACACAAAAACTTGAGGTTGAATTTAATTATGCTGGAGATATTAGTTGCGAAACTAAATGTTGGTGTTATTTGGCACACGGCGCAAAAACACCATTGGTAATTACTTTGTCGCAGATGAAGGTATAGTTTGTGGGTATACCGAGGAAAAGAAAAAATAAATTGTGAACACTCGGACACAATAGATGAAAACAGCTGTCTGAAAATAAGGAAATGTATATAAGTTTGGAACTTAACGTAGTCAAACAAAAAGCTAATAAAACTCCTGCTGAGACTTATAATAAAAAAATAACAAAATCGCTCTCAAAACTTGCACTTTACATCGTAAAAGGTCATACGCAAATGTCAAGAATTTTTCAACGGTAGGTCATACAGACGAAAAAAATGTATAAAGGCCGTTTCAATCTTGCTATCTAAAATCATAAAGGTGTAACGTAATTCTATTATCATAGTGGATAACATTAATAAGGCAAAGTGGTCTTGTTAGGAAACAGTCGCCCATGCAATAAATGTTAACTTTGTGTCCATTAGCTTAATAGGAATTAGAACCCGCATACAGTTTAATATTGCTAACATTTATCAATCTTCTATTAAAATTATTATCTCTTGATAGTCTTGTATACTTAAATTTTATGTGGGCATTAATATCTATGATATCAACGATCATGTAGTTTAGTTATTGATCATGTTTTTTATATTATACTAGCCGTTTTCCCGCGGTTTCACCCGCGTCGCGTGGGAGCTACTGCCCGCACCGGGATAAAATATAGCCTATGTTACTCGCAGATAATATAGCTTTCTAATGGTGAAAGAACATTTAAAATCGGTCCAGTAGTTTTTGAGTTTATCCATTACCACCAAACAAACAAAGTTTTCCTCTTTATAATATTAGTATAGATGTACGGCAAAAACATAAATTATTATGATACTAGATTTCATGAGTTCTAACTGTTTTCAAATCAAAGCTTATAAATGTAGCCCGTCTACAAAAATTATAAGAAGACAATTCCTTATTTTCTCAGCTGTTGAAACATGAAAAATTTTGACGTGGAGAGATCTTTGTCCCTAATAACATTATTAGTTTTCACAAGTACTGAGCGACAATTTTCAGGGATAGAAATTCAAATCTCAATAGAATTGTTATTAACTATTGCTTAAAGTCACTTTGAAAGTTAGCCAACAAATTATATAAAAGGGTCCAAAATTCTCTTTTGTACGGTACTCGATATAAATGTCCTTGTCTGACCTCAAAAACCAGACGGTAATACCGCAGAGAAAGTAAAATAAACACATCGCACGCTTAATCATATACTGACATAACTAAAAAAAGACGTTTTTCAAGAAATCGCTAAAAACGATTTAGCAAACCTGACTTACCTTACAAAATGGCTTATTACTCAAAGAAAATAACTTTATATAATGAAATAATGTATTGTAGGGATAGTTGATAAAGTGAGTTATTGTAATTGAATATAATGTTAAAGAAATATAGATTTTTTTACTATAAATTAATCGGTTAAAAAAATTGTTCCTCAAGATGCGTCAGTTTAATAGAAAATATATAGTTACATTTATTTAATACTGGTGACACATTTTGAAATGAGTCCGTGTTTTATTTAATACATAACTAAAGAATATTCATTATTAAGGTATGGGTCCTTATACTATGAAATATGATTTTCATACTGGTGACATATTTTGAAATGAGTCCTTGTTTTGGTCAATGTATGTTCTTATTATTATGATAATGAGTCATAAACTGATATCAGTCTCTGTCTCGTAAAAAAGTTTGCCGAAACGATTGAGTGTGGAAGGGACAGATATGGGTCTAACTCCGCCTAGAAAAAAGATATCGAAAAAAATCCGAGATTGGCCGAAAGAGGGTGTTAAAATAAACTTCTTGGTACACTTATTTAAACTTTGACCGAAACACTAATCGGTCAGTATATGATTAAGCGTGCGACATGAGTAATTTATTATAAAGAAATTTCATTTTTTCCAGGTAATGAAGACTCTTCAACGTGTATTTTGAAAAGAAACTGGGAATTTTATGAGAGGTAAATGTCAAACAAATAAATATACTAGTTAATGCTAACAATTGTTGTAAGCTTAAATCACGCCCGTATAATGCTATCTATCATACATCACTATTAACCAATCATGACACTTGTATATTATTAATGACAGGACATCTCTAGGCTTATGTTCAATTTGTAATATACATAGTACTTGTTGCAAACAAGCTTCAATTCGTCATTAAGCAACAAATAATTGCTTGATAGAGTTTCCTATTTACAAACTACTTCTAAAGAAACCAGAAATTGTGGTTTTGCTACGAGGCTTACTTCCTACACAACGTTACGAGGAACGCAAAACTCTATTTAATTCACACTATTTAACTGCATCCATCGTACCGACTTTATTATTTCCTGGCGCCAAACCTCTTTGTTAATCAACATCGGTGTAACACTGACGAAATTCTGCCTAGAAATTGAATCTTGCCTGTGTTGAGTCACTTATTTTATTGTTATTTCAATTAAAGCCGCGTTTCCTTTTTTAGTCATCACCGTTCTGTTCTCTGTTACGTTAAATTTGCTTCCATTGTCTACGTGTGGGTATTGTGCTGGTTTCATTACGATCAGTCTTGGCGTCTTCTCTTTAGATATCGCTACATATTTATACATACGACGCTAGTTATGTTTAAGTTCTAGAATCAGTTCATCGAATTTATTACTTTGATCTGATTTCAAATCAATAAAGGTTCTCAATCATTTGCATCGATTTTAGCGTTTCAATCAAGATGTTGTACTGAAACTGCATATCACAGAGCTTGGTTCAATAATAATTGATTGGTGCAATAAATTCTCATAAACAGTTCCATTAGATTTCCCAACAGTTGCCGTTGTGGCGTACACTTGGTTCTTGTTTTGTTTCACAAACACCGTCTGTGTTGCTTTTCTTTCTCACATCCTTATTGTATGCTTTTTATAATTAACTACACATTGGAACGTTAACAATAGTTCGTTTGCTAGGTATCCTTGCCGGGTTCTTATTGCGCATACTATGTTTAGTTAATTCTAAATGCATTCATATAAATGAAAGTGTTGACTATTGACGTTAATTGACGAATGCGATAGTTATTTTTTGTTGTTATTATCAGTACCTCGTGTGTTCATAAGTTTTGAGACAAAATAAAAGTTGCATATCTTTTAAAATAATTAACTTATATTTATAAAAACAATAGTAAACATTAACTAAATAGTAAGTAAAAATTAAATATAATTATTATTCAAAATGACCACCCCTGTTTTTAATACATGCCCTTAGACGATTTGGCCAGTCATCAATGGCGGCACGAATCTTTTCCAGAGGAATTCGCTTCGCTTCTCGGACAAGAGCTCGCTTAAGTGACTCCAAGTTTGGGTGGGACTTTCGGCAGGCTCTGAGCTCTAATTCGGTCCATAGAGAATAATCCAGCGGGTTGAGGTCGGGGCTGGAGGAGGGCCATTCATTCGCCGCAATGAAGGCCGGCACATTTTCCTTCAGCCAAGCTTGAGTGGTTTTAGCCTTATGGGATGGCGCCGAGTCTTGCTGGAAAACCCAATACTTGTTATGGAATAGGGTATTAGACAGGGGTTTCACAACAGTCTCTAGAATGTCACTTTGATAATTTTTGGCTTTCACCTTGACGCCTTGTTGGCAGAAATGAAGCTGAGTCACACCTTCGTACGAAACTCCCCACCATACCATGACACTAGCCGGATGATGAGTACGCGAGACATTCCGTGCTGAAGCTGGGACATCCTTGCTACTTTTGGCATACACTTTATTGTTTTGTCGGTTGAACTTTTCTTCGACAGTAAAGATTTTCTCGTCGGTGAAGAGTATCTTCCTCGCATCGTGTCTCCTAAGCAGTATTGGACAACGTTCGCGTCGCAATTGACGAAGGCGATCGTTTAAAAAGTGTACTTTCCTACGGCTATACGCCTTAACCTTGAGATCATATTTCAGTATTCTGTTGACTGAAACGCGCGAAATATTGGTCTGCAGAGCGAGTTTCTTCTGAGTGCGACATGGATTTCGGCGAAGTCGCTCTCGGATGATTTTAATGTTCGCAGGCGTCCTCACAGAGCGTGGACGACCACTTCTTTGCCGATCTTGTAAAGAACTTGTCTCCTTGTATCGTTTAATAGTGTAATACACGAAGTTACGGCTCACACCAAAACTTTTCAGTTCTCGGAAAATGTCCATAGGTTTTCTTCCCACCTTAAATAGTGAAATGACGGTCGCACGTAATTCTTTTGTTCCCTCCATTACGAGAAAATTTAAATAAAATAATCCGAAATCATAGATATTAAAAGTTAACATTCCAAATTCAAAATTAGAAAAAAGAAATATACAGCAGCCAGTATTTTTTATTTTATTTTTATAAGTAAAAAGTTTGTCTCAAAACTTATGAACACACGAGGTATATCTTAATAGTGAAGATTTTAATGAAGGGAGGAATATCTTAGATATGTGCATACTAATGTGACCAATTTACATTAATGTTATTGATGCCCTTGTTATCAATGCACTGTATTAGTAAGTAAACAGTTTATTGACTTCCAGTTTGTACTGTGATACTTATTGTGAATAGTATAGTATGTCATTCATTAATTCCGGATTTTTTTGATCTTTAGATAGTTGACGTTCCGTGCAAAGAATAGTATTTTCAGAGTTACCGAGATTTATATCGTGAAAAGAAAAAAACCTGCAAATGGCATATTATGCTGATTCTTGCGTTCTATAAATTTATATACCGTATCTTGTCACGTGTTTGCATTATACATTGTTATTTTATACATCGATACAAATTGATAAAGTGCTACACAATGTACATGACTCGCAATTATTTACTGAATGTTAGTTGTTTCTTGTGCAGTAGCAATAAGGTCGATATTCGTTTGAAATTTTAGACCAAATGGTGTAACTGTCTATTGGCATTCGTTCAAAGAGTTGTGAAAACAATGCTCGCCACTATTCAGGTGGTCATTATAAGTTTATCGGTCTCATTTTGCCCGGGACGATAATGCATTCTTTATTTACTCTTGTCCTTCCTTTTATATTCAATCATTATTGTACTGTTTGTGATAATATGAAAAGAGCAACAGAAACAAATGTACCCAAAGCTAGCAACTACATTTCGAAAATGGATTCGGTAGCCCGAGGTATATATCTGTAAGCAAGCATACTTAAACAAAATGAAGACAAAAATCTCTTAGGGGTCCGTTCAGACAGACCGGCTCGGAGAGGAGAGCAAATTCTTAACACGTTGAAAATTGAGTACTTAGTATTTGAAGTAAGCTTTATTTTTGCATGCGCACTGCTTTTGTCATTAAGAATGGTATCGAAGGCGCTCGGTGTGAAATAATAAGAGGAGCCGACCGGCTCCGATCGTCTCCGATCGTGTACTTTTTCTCGGTCTTGCTGATGTTTGGCTCCAATTGCATCTCACGCAGCCGATCGGAGCCGACTCCGGTCTGTGTGAAAAGAAAAATGCGCGCCGATGCTCTCCGAGCCGGTCTATCTGAACGGACCCTAGTTCTTACAAAACGCGAAATACTGGAATCTTAAATTAAGATTAATTACAGATATTTCTTGGCAAGTGAAATAAGCGCAACTGTATTCGCGCAAAGGGCTTATCCGTCCGTAAAACTAACGTTGATAAATCGATGGACGCCTCCATGATAATGAATGGTAGCCGATTAAATTCACAAGAGTACTCTCAACACAGCAGAGATGCTGATTAATTACTAGACTCGATAACAAATTGCTAGCCACTTTATAATTACTCCTTTGTTGTCTTACCCGAGTTAATCCACGGACCATCCAACAAACCCGACTTCCCGATGATTGATTTTTATCTAAATCTAATTTAACTTTTGCTTCGTCTAATTTGGTATTTTTAAAAGGCACGTCGTTACCAACTTTCTATATCTGTTTGTCTCCTACAGAGACAAGACCTCCTTCTATAAGTAGGCGTTGCTAATAACTTTTCTTAGAAACGCAGTTTGACACGAACACTTAGTAGTTAAATAAATTTTCTGCCAGCACAGTGAAGCCTTGGTCTTTTTCCATTTATAGCTCGACCAAGAAATATGGTTTGCTTCGTTTATAAGAGTATTAGATTATATTATTAGCTACTTCCTTATATGAATGAATATTATTAGTTTCATACTCCAGTATCCTTTTTGTAACCGCAATGTTTTGATGAAATTGCTGCATTGCTTTAAAGGTTAGTCGACCTGCTTTTGGCTTGTATGTTATTAAATGTGGTATGGAGCTTACGGCCTTCGGGTCCACCGGCCTACACTAATGAGATCGATAAAACATCAAGGCTCATGCCTGAAATAACTAGTGAAATATTAGATTTAGATATCCTAGAAATATTGAGTTTTTAACTCGCGTGGGTAGGTTAAGCTAACACGTCATCGGTGTTAGCTTAATAATTTGCAGGCTCATATCCGAACTAAAATTAATGCTCCAAGTTGGTATGTACTTGCCGGTCATTCAGTTACCACTAAGTACATGAGAAGTGAACGTACCTCACCTAATATAATATTAGTTGGAGGCCGACAATTAATCAAAACCACGGGTGTCAAGAGTCCATCTAACTCTTGACACCCGTGGGCGTAAAGCACACGTGTGGAAATGAACCACCACTGTGGCTTTAATGACACGAAATCATTCAACATTCGGCTTACGGAATATCTACTCTAATCGATTGAAAAGTTCAAGGAAACGTTATCATAATAACTTGTTTTTGTGCGTTAAAATATTTCCAAATTCATTACGTTAATATGTCATATTTATTAAGAATTATTTACTATTCTGTGACAAAAAGTTTGGTGTTAAATTGACGGTTGAAAGCTTTTTGTCCTCAAATATAATGTACTTTAACCTTTTAATTTTGTGTTAACCTACCGAATCTGTTACTGATCAATATTTACAGCTGAAGTTCGTAGAAATACTTCTAAATAACACCGTTATCCAGGCAAAACTGCCCAAAATTCTTGCAATGATAATAGAGGGAATAAACTTTATTGTAATTGTCACTTTCCTGGTACATAACAACTGAAAGCCGACATTTTCGGAATAAGCTTTCTTTGCTCTTATAGAAGACCTTATGAGTGTTGGTACAGAAAACAGAACCTTCTCCTAGAATAGGCGTTTAAATTATCACAGACTCCAAGACTAAGCTATAGAACCTGAATCATCACCAACAATTCCTTAAACAAAATAAAGTCTGCCATTAGATCGTTAATTCGTCATAACACCATTTTGGATGTCGCCGTCGGGTACAGCCGTTATTTTCTATATCACAAACTACTTATTCCAATATCCTATCTATCTGTTGTTTGCTTACTTGTACGGGGACTTTGACGTTACTTGTACGGGGCTAAAGTCAAATTTCTATCTCCAGTAAGTATAACAAAGATAGACAGGATATTGGGAGCGGCAGTTTAACTAACAGCTGCCCTGAGCGATAGCCTCTATTACCCTGCAGTAGATAACATGAGCACTCAATGCATTATGTGGGTAATGTATGTGACCCGAGCATACCACAGGGTATTTTCGGAGACCCACCCACTTGAAACTCATATAAATTGGTTTCGGAAACTCTGGGCCGTCTGTTAATAACGTCAGTTGGATTTTGAAGTTACTGTCAAGAATTTACTCAGATTAATGGAGAGTATTAAATTCGTGACCGTAGGAGTATCACGTTGTTTTATGATATATTAGAGGATGGTTAGGTTATATTAATAGAGCATTTAAGTTTTAGAGAACAACTGAATTTTCGCCTACTAATGTTCTATAGAGGTTCCACGTATAAAAATTTCACTACACCTTATTAAGGGTTTATTGCATATAGAAAAAAAGACGGAATCATTGGATTACGTTGAAAATTCACGATCAACTTTCTTGGGTTTTCCTTTTCTATTTCGTATTCTTATTTGGTTTTTATTTTTATGAGCATTGCATTTATTTACATTGGGGGTTTTACTGCGTATGGGTTAGTTTGCCCGTTTCATTTTACCTCAATTCAGGTTTTATGTAAAATGAAATATTCAGCTTCGAAAACACCGCGTGATAAATTGGAAGTGGCATCATGGTTTCAGAATTGGAATAATATTAAAATTTTATCCGCTATGAATATAAATTAGATTAATTAATGTTCAGGATTATGAATTTATTGGTTTTGTTCGTGTTGTATGAATATTGAATACATGTGAGGTAAATATTTGGCTTCAATGTTTTCGTGTTTATGTTCAAATAGATATTAAAGCAGCAAATGGCTCTAGGTTTTTTTACCCAATTCTTAAAATAGTTGTAAGTGAAAAATAGCTACAATCAGATTCTTTCTGATTACGACCCAAATTATAAATACGTCACAATCTATTATGTAACGCAAATAAACAAGGAATAAAATAACCAAATTGTTCTTTATTTAGTTACAATAAAAAATTTCGCCTATGTTGAAAATAAATGTAATTGAAAAGAGTGTTATGCAAAACCTTAACTTTCTATAACTTTTTCATTAGCTGTAACAGTTAAAATGCCACCCTAAGAATTATGCAACATTCTACTCGGCAAGGGAACATTTTGTTTTTATTTCACCATTTCAAATGTTATCGCTCACTTTTGAGCTTTCATTTCGTAAAAATGTTAAGTTTATTTTGGTACTACGTTTTACAGCTTCGGAACGATTTCATTTTGTTAGCGTCTGGCTTAACTCGAACCCACGAACGTTTTATAGTTATAACTCCCGATTATTTGTTTCAGAAGTGCATTTTGTGTAAACTTTTCCTTGGAGAACTGAATCTTAGGTTCCCGCAAGTGGTCATTGCTGTTTATATTCGGGGAATTCTAAGTTGACTGGGAACTCTCATTCGCGTTCTTCTGCGAAACTATAGTGACTCGATCAACACATTCAACACCTATTTGTTCGTAGGTGGTAAAAACAAATGAAGTCTTTATCAGTTTTCATTTATTCGTGTACTCTATGAGAGTGCAAAGATTATCGCGTTATATTAAGCAGTACCCAATAAATTATGTCGTTTAATTCTAAAAGTTTATAAATTATGTGTTCTAACTTCAACGCATTTTAGTTACGTTTAATGACTCAGTCAAGCATAATCATCACAGAACATGACGTGCATTGTAATCAATAAAAAAAATTGCTTGAAACATTATACATACTTTTATACTATTGCTGTAAAAAGCTTCGCTACAACATGTTATTATCATGTCTTATTATAGCTTGGAACCAAGAAAAGCGTAACTGTACTCCACAATGGCCATAGAAAGAAATATTGTCCATTAAATAAATGGAAGTTTTACTCTTTACAACTTGTCTTTGTTTACACCCGTGTCACCGTATAAGTTTTGTTCTAAAGTTAATTATTTATGAGTAAACTAGCTGATCCCGCGAACTTCGTATCGTTTAAACCTTCCCTGGACCTCTACAAACATTTTAAAACCAAAATCAGCTCAATCGGCCCAGCCGTTCTCGAGTTTTAATCAGACTAACGAACAACAATTCATTTTTATTTATATAGATGACTTGCTAACGTGGCCTTTGTAATAAGAAAGCAAACGATTTGTAATCAAATATTTTTCTAAGTGGCCGTCAATTAATTTAATTTTAGCATTTTTTCTAAAATAACCTTAATGTATGGTTTGCAATTTAACGGAAACGCACTTATTTCCAAACTAACTTGATACAATTTCCTCTCGTCACGAGTTCACAAGCTGATATCATTAGCGACTTCCTAGCCAATTAGAAAGGAAAGAAAAGACGCAATATTAATGATAGAACATCATTAGTTTGAAACATCAAAGCCGTTCTTAGTACTGGTATTTGCAAAACGCCATGTGTAAACCGGTTCTAATTTTGTGTGTACCACTTTCATGTCGAACCGAGTTTATAATAATAACTGAGATATGTCTCACATTAATCATCATCAATTCTACTTAGGAGTAAGATCTGGCGTTAATGTTACAGCTGTTACGTCTTAATGTTTTTGTTGCATTTACTTTTATTGTGTAGGTTTATTTAATACAGTTTTAGTGCTTTCTTATTTATGTTTAAGTATTGTAAGAGACACTGCGATAATTTTAATTGAACATGTCACACTCTCTTTTCACACAATAGAGATGTTAATCCTCAAAAAGCAGCTTATGTGTTGTGTATAAAATTTTACAAGCATTTTTTTATGTTCTAATCGTAATGGACAGTATTACCTTTACAGTTTATTAATAGTCCTTTACCATACGGTAGTGGGCATTCATATAATTTACGTAATCTTATGACTAAAACGCTATAACATAAAACATTCCGACAGCCATTGAAAATACATTACAAATGACTACTATTTAATGGGAATTTTGATTGATATGTGTGTTAATTGTGGCAGTAATGAGTTCGCGTATAAATTGATCTTTAGTACATATTTATGTACGTAGGATTGAAATCGTAAAACTGTTACGTATGTTATAAATAATGTAATGACTGTACTGATCGGTCAGCATTACGCAGCGAGATTTTCGCTAATATCAGTGAAATGGAATGTAGTTTTAATATTGATAAATCTATTTACATTGTAATTACACAGAAGAAATTTTCACAATCCTAGTTCAATGTTCAACTTTTTAATAATGTTAAATGAGTAAGAAACAAATACATTATGAATGCTGGTCAAATATATGACTAAAAGCAGATAATACTACTTACGATGTGATAACTAATAGGTGTACCAGTTACGTAAAACCCTAATTGACAATTGCGCTAACAATTAACGAGTCGTGTAACACGAAGTTAATCAAGCTTTTTGTGGTAATTGCCAGCGGGTTATGTGGTGTTCGGGCGACGTTTGGGCTGACACAAATAAACATGTTTGCTCGTTCCCGTTGCGTTTGCAAACTCTATGCAGAGCGAACAGGGCTGTCTCGGTATAGTATGCATCTTTGGTTAACTTTATAAGTAGAAAATGTCTTGGATTTAACGTTGTTGAAAATGTGTTCGATTTGTGAAAACATGAGGTATTCATCAGCGATTTATGAAATGCTGAACAGCTTCTAGAAGATCTTAAAGCTCGAAAATACTCTTGGTACAGATTCATAAAATATCAGTTGATCTGAGACTGAATATTTCATTATATGTATCAATCGTATCGATGGCCTGTATACACACGGCACTACATGAAATGTATTTGTACTTATAAGATTATAGACAATCTTAAACCACCATATTTTTCTTACAATGATGTGCCTAATGAGTAACAATCAAGCGATGTTCGTCTCTTACATGTACCTTTACAATGGTAATTTAGTAGTGTCTCCCGCCCTTAGAGAACCTAAACAATATACATAGAACTACATACAAATAAGTATTGTCTACCAATGTTTTAATATATAAACAAACACATACATACTGTAGTATGTATAGATAGAACAATTTACAACAGATTAATGCTTATGATGATATTGATTGTAACTTGTAACAAAGAGTAGATGATTAGAAGACATCACACTTATTCTTACTTAAAGTACATGTAACATAAATACATTTATAGTTACAATGAAAAACAATGAGCAAAAAGCATAATTAATTCAAATGACAATAATCACCATAAGCAGCCATGTTTGTTCGCCATTGTAATTTCCGGCAATACCTCGCTATGTCTATATGTTCGTACATCTGTCATCAACTGCGAGCTATTCAACCTGAGTTACAAACCTTCGGTGGAATTAATTAGTGTAAGGTCCTATTCGCTATGTGCAAAGTGGGTGGTGGGGGACGGCAAATCGATCGAAGCGCACGATGTGGCAGAAATGTGAATTAATTCTGGGCTGTCAAGTGTCAAATTGCTTTATTTTCATAACTTCCTTTATAATTTTAGGTAAAAACGTAAAAATTTGCGATATGGGTCATAGTACATGCTGTGTCGCAAATTGTTAAAACAATGGGAAAAACAGTTCGTGCAAGTTTTATTAGTTTCCAACATCAAAGTGGACATTACAGCAAAGACAAAAATGGATAGCTGCTGTGAAGAGAAAAAAATAAGAAATTTAACCCCTAGTACACTATAATAATAATAATAAGCGTTCCAAAATTACAGTCCTTTTTTATTTGTTTTAGTGCTGATGGGTCCCCATGGCACCCAAAACGACATGATACAATAGACATGATACAAAACGACATGAGGCAAAAAGTTAGACGCAGAGGCGAGTCCTAGCTATATTCCAACAATATTCCCGTCAATGTATCGGTGTAAGAAAATTGACCATTCTCAGGTCACTGCTAGATATCATCGTTTTATGACACGAAGATATCCGGATCAACAATTTATTGGAAAATACGAACAGAATCAGTTACCAATCGAAACAGTTACTAAAGTAAATGAAAGGGAATTTACTATGATGGCCGATAAAGGATGTCAAGCAGATATTTATAATCAGTTCGAGTTGAAAGAAACAACATTTATTTGTAATAACAAAATGTTCAAAATAATAACTGTGATGCTGAGATCCAAGTAGAAATACCAACTACTTCCAAAATTGGGCTGGCAAGTCCTAAATAGTTGTGGCCACTAGGGGCGCTGTCATCGCGCACACAGCGAATACAATTTGTGATCAGTTTGATCGAAGGACCGAATGGACTGCTGAAATATGAGTGTCTCTTAAATTTAGAGTTGAACAGAATGTAACATTATGTTGCTCCTAATATACTGCATTATACGTTGGATCCAAATCAAAATTGCTCTTGGCCTTGGCCCTTGTTGGCAGATTAGCTGATGAAGGCATAACTTCACCGTGCAAGCTTCCTGTTCTTTTAATTGTGTAATCCTGAAATATATTTTTGTTATTAACTACCTCAACGCTCACGTGATGTTGTTTGCTTCGGTCCGGCTTCCAATCTAGCGGCATATCTTTATTTTTGCCAGACGCTCGTTATTTAGATAAGATTTATGTACTGAATAATGAGTCTCAATGTTCAACTTATTGTTGTTTTTTTAAATATTGAAAGTAGCTGGCATTTGCTGGTTGTATGTGTGTACTTTCGATACTGAGTAAGAATCCTCTTACGCATCACATTTCTTTTTGATGTGGTGAACTGAACAGTAGTCACAATATTATGTGTTCATTAACTTTATTGACCAATCTTAACTTCTTTATCAGTTGTATTTTCGACATAAATTAACCCTCCGCTACCCTAATCTACCTCCAATTATTTGCCAGTTTGCTCCTAATTCTGAGACACACGTATTGACGCGAATCTATCAGTGCATTGCTATCGATTGCCATCAGGCCGAGCGTCCAGCCAGCACATAACTCAATTGGCAGGCAATCTGCTGGCGCCGTCCCCCCTGTAATTACACCGCATCAACTCCACGGGTTGATAAAAATGCGTTCAGCAGCAGTATGGTGGTATTAATGAAACTTGTTTTGTTGTAGATGTGTTTGAATATGGTCTTCACTTAAAAAATCAAAATTGTAATTGTAAAATTTGTGATAAAATTTTGTTTTGACCCTATTAACTTACATATAGTTAGGGTAGAATTTCAAATTCTGAACTACTGAAATCGCTACTGATCATTCTAACGTGTACAAAGTTCGATGCCTCCCTGAAGCTTAAGAAAAACCAGCGACACGCGATGCTAATTATTGATAATATAATTGCTCATTGTGCTACAAAGTAAATTTAGTCTTCTCTAACTAAAACTATTGTTTGAATAGTAATCTGTCTTTTTATCTCTACCAGAGATTATCAAGCACGCGAGCTAAACAATATTCCGCGGAAAAGGACCAGAATTTTCCATCGTCTACCGCAGAGTATAAAATAAATCTGAAACAAGCCACAGCTGATGCAAATCCAATATTTCGAGCTGCTTAATATTAATGAATTCAATTTACTTCAGGATTTACATAATTGCGTGGACACACAGACACGTATAAACAGATTGAACATTTACTGAATCAAATTGGAATTATACGGTTCACACATCCATCTGCTGGCAAATGTTGTTAGCTTTCAATCCCGCTGTAATGTAAAATGTTCCCGTAATTCAGTTCCCGGGGCCGGGATTCATTACGCTTTAATATTTTTCGTCCGGGTGCGACTAGCGCAGGGCTTCATTGCGGGGGTTGGTTAAATATTGCCGATGCAGCCATTTCACCTCATTTGTCTGTCTAGGATAGCTGTGTTCTGCTATCGTATACGGACTTTGTTTCATTGACTTTGTAATGAGAACATTACTGATACCTACTAAAGTGTGCTCTTTGTCCCCTTGCTTTTATGTCATCTTCTGCATTGCGTTTGTATGAATCTATTAATGTAGACTGTTCTAAATTCATCATAATTAAAAATCTTCAAATAATTTGGCGGGACAGACATCCCCGTCCAAAAATAAAGCGTGCAATAATTCCAACGTGTATGCACGGTCCGTACTCCGCGTGAGTCAACGGTGCGCTAGACAGGTTTAACTATGTACCAGCAATGTGGGACGTTTCGAAAGCCACTGGCGCCTGCCAAACTTTGATATGCGTTGCCAACGTCGTAATACAGATGCACGGCCCGACCACTTTCACAACGCGTTCCGTTTTAGTTCATCATTGCTAGTTCTGCTGGTACAATCACCGGCTAATTAATACGAGTTGGAGAGGAGACGCGGGAAATGTCTAGAGGTTTAATGCCACGCGAATAATCTTAACTGCTGTGAGTCTGTAGAAGTTGAAATTGAATAAAATGTGGACTGTGAAGTAGGGTGTTTCTCGGTGGGAAGATTCTTAGAACTTTAAATCCACGTTATGTAAAAATATTTTAAATTTTGGTAATATGTATTAAGTTTAGCCAATAACCACACGATGAAGAGAGCATAGAGAGTTCTTACTCTCTATTTTAAAGTTTAAACCAAATAAATAAATTAACCAATCAATCAATTTTCTTTACGTTGTCTTAAATAGATCCAATGTTACGACTATCACAATGTTAAGACAAATATATGGGAAACGTCCGTTAAGACAAAAATATAGGCTCATAAAACTATACAACTATATATAGTTCCAAAGTACACGCAGAATATATTTTACACTACCCTGACCAAACCCAAAAACTGTTCTAATCAGAACCGTCAAGTTCGGTCACTAAAGTTTATTATCACTGAACCCAATATGAAATTGAGGAAGTTTTCTCATTCCCTTTCGTACCGCAAACAAATCAGGCACAGTAATTGTATTTGGATCATTGGATCGTCCTATTTTTCTTGTCCGAAATTACGTCTAAAAGTAATCGTAAAAAATATCTGTCGTTTGTGAAATAAGGCTTGTTTCCTGGTTCGATGGCCGTAGCTGTGGAGGCTGCGATCACAGCCGCATCGATGCGGTCACGTTTCGCTCCACAGTGATCACGACTGAACCGCTCGACGACCGCCACTCGTGCCATCTGACGCCTTCATGACATTCTTACTCTTGAATGAACCCCTAAAGACCTGGCCTGCTAAAATTTAACGACATTCCTCCCTACGAAATTCTACTGTAGCCTCAATAACAACTTTAATAGTTCTGCTAACCTTACCATCCAATATTTACATTCACTAAGTTAACTCACCGAATCAAGGTTAAGAACTGATAATATTGTACAAATATTTTTTTCGAATTCTTTAAACTGAGGCCGTGACTAACACCGACCGTGTTGCTGGAATACTAAAAAGTACGTAAAACTGGGTAGGCTGTATGACGCATTTGGGGGAGGTAAACAAGACGTTTTACGATACTGCCGAGACATGTACTTCTATATAGCTTGCCACTGTGTGATCGTTGGCTTGGCTCACGAGACCACTGCAATCGTTACGTCTGCCCTCTAACTTAGGTCGAAACCAACCGTATCATAACCTTCATGAAACGTACTACGTACACACAAGTAATACAATTCATGCACAACTACGTTTTATCAACGGAAAATTCCGTTACGCCATTCTTAACAGTATGTTTGGCAAATATAGTCTACTTTTGGATTTTTTGCTAGTATTGTCGGCAAAACTCGTAGTCCTCAAAACAAACGATAAGACATGAAACATTACATAAACGAGTATGTTTTATCACGAGTACAGTCGTATGAATGACTGATAGGCTACGATAAAGTATTGTTTATAGTCCTAACCACAATACCGACGGACGGACGAATTTATCAATAATTGTGATACCGGTTTTGCCCGCGGTATAGAATGGCCTGTTTGATCGAATTGTTGATTGTGATGTCCCCTTGCAGGCTAAATAACCACGGACTTGCTGGTTTATAAACCTCTAGGAATCTAAATGTTCCCAACAATATGGAATTGCGTCATTAAAACCATTAAACAACGCAGTATGTATTTTATCTATTTATTGTTATGTCATATCACTACCAAAAGTATAATTAGTGTCGATAATATCTGTAGGCATCAGTCCTGAAACACCTACTGGGGTAAAATAAGAACGCAATTTAATAAAAATGTAATACAAAAATATCAGACTCGTGCAATAAACGAGCGAACAAAACAAATCCAAATGACCCGTCTCAATGAAATTATCGCAGCCTCAAATAAAGAACAATATGAAGTCTCTAATTAAAAGAAAAATAGCGCAACTGATATCTAGATGGTGATTAAACTCGTTATAACAATAGATTTGAGTACACCGACAACTGGAACGGTAGAAACTCTGCTGATGCCGAGGTCGGGGCAGGCGGCGCAAGCGACGATAATGGACGCCTTTCTCACAGAGAAAAAACTTGTTAGTGGTTGCGCCCGCAGTGAATGTCGCAAGGGAACAGTCGCTATTGGAATTGGAAAACAAACTGACAATAACGGCAATCACGAGAATTGTGACTCTTGCTTTACAAGGAATTTTAACGGTCTTGAAATACCCAATTGGTTTGCTGGTCTCTTTAAGACTTAAAAAACTTATTCGTGCATTCAATTTATTGCTGCCTATTTTACACGATGGACATTTTCGTTTTTCGTCTGATGGCTTACCGTTCAGTAACTGTTTATTTTCATTTTTTTTTGGAAGGACCAATTTCCACAATGCCTTTGTAGAAATAAACTACCCGCATCAATGTTATTGAACACATGTTCACCCTCAGTGTCGTATCAAAGTAATTTGTATAAACGACTACGAGGTCACATAGTCGCTTCGTAAACAACTCGAGCCCATTGCCTGGCATAATCAAGGCTTTAAAAATATTCAATTGTTACCATATTATATACTAGTCCAGTAAGATGTCGAGGCCACAAACCAGTGTTAAGACATCATCAGCTTTCAAATTCACAGAAAGAGTATTTTTGTAAAACCCAGTCACCATCTGCTAGAAATGACAACTTTGCATATAAAAGAGAATATGCGTGACTCAAAGGGGCTCTCTAATTTGAACTCTAGCCAGCTTTCTGGAACAAAAGATTGGATTTCTAAATTCGCTAACTTTATAAAGAATATTCCCCTGTAGGATATTTTGGCGTAGAAAACGTTCTGAGAAGATAATCTCGATAAAATATAGGGCGTACTTGCGTAACAGGGCTATGTAGAGGTGAATAAATGGAATCTTCAAATAATTGCTTATTGTCTCCACTTAGTTTGAGTGCGTCACATGCTCCGATAGACGAGCCGGCGACGCTCCAGCTCACATTCTCGTAACGGTGTTAGCAACAAGGACGGGGACAAATAAAGCAATATAGACAGCTGTATTTGGAGATTCAAGTATCTCGCCTGCGAATTATACGACCAACTCGGCCGACCCATAAACCAACCGCCATAACGAGCAAAACAGCTTTGAGGATGTATGCGTATCGCACAGTTTGGCCCTTTGATTTATAGTTGTCTCTGGCCGATCTCCAGAAATAGTAAAACTTATATCTCTCTGATCCTAAGTATAGTTTTGTTTACGACTATTCATTTACTAAGCCAAGTCATTCTTTGTTATGCATGACTAACAAAACTAATAGTGCCAAAACGATTTACAATCTGATACCATGATCAATGTTCAGCAAACGTCATGTCATACCGATATACCGAATGGCACCCGTAAATCTGCCACTGCACCCCATTTGGGGCACGTCAGCCGTGTAGAATAAACAACGGCTTTGTCACGTTGTCGTCTACTCACAAATGCTGTCTAAAATTCAATTAGCGTCATGGTAATTAAACCCGGTATCGGGCTAATCTCGCGGCTCGCATACGTTCGATAGGTATTCGGCGTGAAGCGAATGCTTTGCGGAAATTCGCGACGCTTCGCGAGCCTCCGTCTGATGTATTTACGATGTTTTGCAGCGTGAAACAGTTACATACGCAAATATTAATTTAATTTTGTACCCAGGAACAACGTGTAATGAACTTTACAAAACAAAGACAAGTTCTAAAACCGTTTTGCGAGTCATTTCTACGTGGGACTGGAAAGAAAGAGTATACGGAAAATATGTCTGCCTACGCTTCAAGTCTAACTTGGTAATAGATGTAGGAGTAAAAGTTAGGTAGGTAGCAGACTTATTGCGACTAACTCTGGCGCTATTGCATTTCAAATACTGCATAAGTTACTGGACGTTGGTGACTCCTAAATAACTATTCATGAGATTTATGATATTCATAGATAAACACCACTATGAATGTGTATGACGATTACGAAATCTGTTTGATAATGTAATCAGACAATACTGTCATCCGTCTTTGAGATAGTCGGAATTTACGGTTATAATGTTTTATCTTCTTATCGGTCCATGTCTTCCTGGTTAAAACTTAACTGCTTATCTCCTAGAGTTGATAATATTTTATTCCATATTCAAGAAGTTTTCAATCACTTTTGTTCACTTCTAAACATGCTACGTTGCACCATATTGAATAATCGTTGGGTAAAATTCTTGAAAATGAATCGAATTTAAAGTTATGCAAATGTTACATCAATTTTGCAAATAATTGTAATAGTTGAAGATTTATTTCATTTATTCATAACGCACCCAAAAGTCCTTACTCTCGCTTAATTATTTGTATACTTTTCGATTTTTATATTAACTTTGTTTCCGCACAGGAAGTATTTTTCTCAAACATTTTTTATAACATCATTAGGTATTTATTAGACAATAAAAAAAACAACGCGAAACAAGGAAATTGGCAGCAACGAAGGTTTCCTTGAAAAATTCTGTCGTCCAGACGGATATGAGAATCAAAAGAGGGGGAAAACCAATCGATGAATGACGTAGAATCAGTTTATGGAAAAAAATGTCACGTTGTATTTCAGCATGCGATTAGTATTAGTACGCAAGTACTGTAGCTTCGTCACAACATAATTGAATATTTCTTACATAAGACATGCGCTCGCAAAGCTTATTACAGCGCTAAAATAGCTGTTAAGTACGATGACGTCATTCCGGGCTTTCCTCGAGTGATTCATAGAGGGGCGAATGCGCCTCGCCTGTCACGTGTTCTCAATACTGTTTATATTTAAAAAAGTCGCAAACACCTTTGATATTTAACTCGTAATAATTTCTAATGACAAATAGCACCAATCAAATGATTCTAATGACTATCGCAATGCAATCAGAGCGAACAAACAACTAAATAATCGCTTCCATTTATATGAGCGGATATTTTGACGTCATACTACAAGCATCCGACAGTTTTCAAGGCGTAACATTGTGATAAATTAACACTGGTCTACTGAACTAAATATTTTTCTACAAATAACAACTGCTGTAGAAGTATGTGTTGGGAATTTAGCTAGAATATTAGCCAGAGCATGTGCAATAAAAATGTTACTATTCATATATCAACCGCATCGTGTTCGTGACTGTCATATAATTTAACAAATAACGCTTATTGATGTAGAAAATTATTGTATCAAGGTTTTTATATCGATATGTGACTAATAAATCATTTCAGCCTTGCACAATTGCTGTCTAGTCATGAGTCGTATCTACCCACAAGTCTCACAAAGTGCATCGGTTTAGGCTGCCTACATACGATCAATTCTGTATCAAGTTTCAGTCAATGCTGACGTAATAATTGTCAGGAACATTTCGGTTTCCGAAGTGAGTCAGCCAGAGTGAATGGTACCAAATGATTCCTGGTTTAAATATAAATTGTGTTCATTTTGGACGGGCGCAGGCGCCCTTATGTTCTCGAGTCGTGACTAAGACATGGCGTATGATATTCAGAAGTAGGTAGACTTTATAAGCGGTAAATTTAGTACGCTGGGTAATTGAGGGCGTAATGTATTCTTAAGTGCTTGGGAAAGGTGAGAGGCGTCAGGAAAACGCGATTGGGGTATAAATACATTTATTGTTCTGAAGTTGGGCTTATTCAGACATGCTTATTGCTTTGAAGTTTCATTTTATACGAATAAATTATTTCGTCTTCCATTCGTTTGTAACATAGTACTTTATATTGACTGATTTCTCAATATGTAATTGTAACAAAGGACAATGGGCACTTTGTATGAGATTTGGTACCCGCTCCAACAGTAAAGTATGATATATCATTGGAAAGCTATTTACGTGAAGAATAATAAAAACTATGGGGCTTGCCTCAATTAGCTGTCCGATCCGAGTAACGATAAAAATTGAATCGACATACAAGTATGTCAGCCATATATGCAAATTCATTAAGAGGCATACTTACGTCGTCAGTGTAATCATTTTAAACTCAGTTAATAGACATCTTACATTGTTTGAGATACACTTTATCATAATGTAAAGGTTGTAATAGTCTATGGAGTCATACTACGGAAACACAATCATCAACATCAACACATCTGATTTGACAAAAGTTCAAAACATTTCTATTCATCTTTTTTTAAGAAGAAATTCATCATTATCTCAGCACCTCTTGAGGAGCAAGATTGAGTCGTAATATGTACTATGTTAACATCGTCTCCTGACTTTTCAACCTTAATGATAAGACTGATGCTGGCTGCTAATATAGTGGGTGTTAATAATAAACCACACGACAAGAAAAAGAAACATATTATTAACAAAACTAAAGAAAAATATGTCTCCCTAAAACTGATTAAGACTAGTTTACAACGGATTTTCCATCAGAAGATCATTTTATAGTTATCAAAAATTACGATACGATAAGGACCTCGGCGATGATGTTGTGATGATTTTCCATTGTGTTCAAAATATTTGTGACAATCTTCACTTCGAGTCCTTTATTTTGACAATTTATTTGAACGTGCGGCAAAAACATTGTTTTTACGACTTGAAGGAGTCCATACGCGTTCCTGATCCATATCCGAAGCATAATGGAGACAAAAATATATAAATAAATGAAAGTCCGTCTAAGACGCTCACCCACGCGTGCCCAGCGCGGTGTCTATAGGCAAATCCCCCCCTGCTTGGGGTAGGGAGCAGACTATCAGTAGACATATTTCGGCTGTTACGACGACGATGGTGACGACAACGTCCGTCTTTGTAAAAGAACATGGTATCCATTATAAAAAAATATCGTCTTCTTTGTATCTAGGCCTCCAGGCTTGCAGTAGTATTTAACTGGGCTACAGATTCAAAGTACTACTTTACCAATGTCACATATCCGAGCAGAATTTTGAGATTTTGAGGTGTTCCAGCTAATACATTCCGTACCGGGACTATATACATTCTCAGCCTAAAATAGTCTAAAAAATACACTGTATAAAAACCGGAACAGTGGTTGTCTTGATCAGGATATGCTATTTCAGAATCGACAGTAAGTTTTTCGTAAAGAATTATAGAAAGTGCATTCCTCTTTTTTCATTCAAATATCTCTGAACTGAGATCTTGCCTTCTATGGGAAGCTTTAATGTGGTTCAAAACAGACTAGGTATATCTTTTTTATCATACAATTATGGCCAGTGATTGTTGTCGAGTGTTTAATCGAATGATAACTAAATCATTTCTGAAAACACAACTAATCATTTTACATACTATCTTTAAACATTCTGGCTTCCATCTACCTACACATTATATGAAATAAAAAAACCTGTTATAAAAACACGACGATGAAAGTCTTTCAGTATTTACAATCAATTAATGTTTAAAATCATTAAACTTTCATCAAAAAGTGTGAAAGACTTTCATCAAATACATAAGCTAGTTCTGCGTGAACTGCAAAGGTTTGCACAGTCTTTTTTTAAAGCAGTCGGCAGGCAAACATTCTAAGAAGGCCAAATTCCTGTTTTTTTGTTACTTCACCAGTTTTTATTCAATACAGTTGGATTTAAGAACTACACCTACGTTGATGATTTATGAACATTACACATTATATTAGTCGATGTCACGCGAAATGGACAAGGATTTGGGACTAGTCGTCATAGTAAACATTTTTTGCCTTGCCAAGACCAACGCAATGGTACTAGAAGCAACACTGTTGGACAGGGTACCAAAACGCCCATTGTCCTTTCAATATAACATTTATGTCAAGAGACCAAAGTCCAGAAACTCAACAATATAAAATGCATCGACAAATAAAAACTCAATTGAAACCCAACACCGTTCATACTGCTATTCAATTTGGAAAAGTAATCAATTGAACACAAGGATTTCTGCAATTCTCACAGAAGTCTGAGCCCGCGATATTGTTATAGCGATTCCTACATGACGATATAAAAATATAATAGCATTCTCGTATGTGCAATATGCCCTTGACATGTAAACAAGTGATGTTAATTTAATTCATCAAGATCTTTGCTTTTCAGTTTAACATATAAGATTATTTTTTTTCGATTAACCACTTGAACTTTATGGTTCTTAATTTTATGATCTTTAATTACGGTTTGGCAAGTTACTTCCCATACTTTCAGTTAACCGAATACAAGTCTTTCTGTGACCTATCTTAGCTAACGTTTCTGTTAAAACGTAACGCAAATAAATAGTTAAAACACACTATAAAAATTATTAGTGTGCTTAGCTTGTAAATAGTTAATCACTGCCTATCTAAACCGCTATATTACTTATTGTTGTTATTTTATAATATTTTAACAAATAACATTCTATTTTTTCAGGTAAGCTGATGTTCGATTGAAATTCTGAGTAAGTTATTAGAAACAAACCCTACCGCCCGCTGCATGCGGTTAAAAATACCCCGCATGGATTTGTTAGCCATCCGATAAACGTTTTTGATATAGGTTCATTACATCAAGCTAGGGATTAATTCATGGGTAAGCAACTGACAAATAACCCTGTAAAATAATTGTTTACACAGATCATTTTTGCCTTTTTCTAATTGTGTATTTGTGTACAATCTACTTTTAATTTACTTCGGCATATTGTTGCGGCATAGACGATCCACTTTTTAATATTAAACAGACATCCTTTTCATTATAACTGTCCAGTTTAGACCAAACACTTAGTTTACATAAACTTAGCAAGCAGTAAATAGTTAAATATCAGCAATAACATGTAATACTGGACCTCAATCACTGTCGCAGAAATGGGTCGAGTCCCTAGTCCAACAATTGTACGCAGGCCGTGCGTTGGACAACCCTGTGTCGGGGACGATGTGACAGCGTGTTACAGGACCTGCTTTCTGTTATATTGTTCTTGCTGGAGAACGTTAAGGAGCTTTGGTCTGGTATTTTCTTGGTGAGAATGTTTAAATAGAAGGAGAAAATTCATAATGAATGCATTAAAATAGTAAAAGCTTTCTAACTTAGATTGCGACAGGTTTGTGAACTCGCCAAATCACAAGCCTATCCCACTAGGCCTCTCAATAAATCTAAAGTCACAGAGGGTGTTGCACCAGACAATTAACGTCCTTTAAATGCAAATTGTCACATTTGCAATGGTTTATTGTTATTGGCTCGAAGGGCCGTCTAGCCAATTGATTGCCAGACACAGCTGTGACGAGAGATTACAATTACACGAGATGAAAGCAATGCAACAATGATGCAATTAAACATACACCATTAAAAACCAAACGGTCACATTCGTGGGCGAGTTGGCTCGGATTATTTTATCGATATCAAAACAAAATCGTTGGATGAAATCAAATGGAATAAATAACTATCAATATACGCAGCTATTTTGAGTGTCTCACTTTACCTGATTCGTCACATTGAGTAGGACGGCCAGTGTATCTGAATGAGTTTGAATCTTGTTTGAATTCAAATGACGTCGCCCGTACGGCCATACATATAGAGGTAAGTTGGAGGCCAATGGCTCCTTAATAAGCCACGGCTTACCACTGCTTACGAGCATTGATATTAATAGATATGCAATCAGATCTACAAACAACCTACATCACAGAAGAGAATAAGCTTCTCATTTCTTTTTTCACTGTATGCTTTTAAATTCAAGTAGAGCGCTATCTATCTACCCCACACACATCCCGTGCCTACATAGGCAGTAGACTAATATCATGTTGGAATTACCTCACTATTTCAGTATTTTCTCCTTCGAATCCATGGGAAATTGCTACAAAAACGAATGGCAGATTATCACAAATAGAATCTGTTCCCCAGTAATAAGGTTGAATCTTGCTCAGAGACGTATGATGTAGCTAAGGCAGTTGTTCAATACAGTCAGGGTTCTTATTTCCGTCAGGCGGTTGCCATTGCGTTATCTGAGCGAGGATTTGTCGTCGCCGGTGCCTTCGCATCCGGCCCTCGATGCGCAGAAAATGAGCGAAATAAACAAAACGTGTTGTACACACTACGTCTTGATCTTGACTCCTATAAAGTAAATAGATAACGTTGTGGAGAAATGTTTACTGAAATGTACGTGTTTTTGCACGTTCAGCTATTCTAGTTGATAGTTCTAAAGATGTTACGGTTTATTTGCAAAGCCACATATTTTGTACTTTAAAGGCTCTAGTGTGTCACCCCTGATAAACAGCACAAGTATTTTTCCGCTGTTTAGCATATCGACTAACAGTTATTGACTGCTTATCTCATTGCATACCTCAGGGTTAGTAGAGATAGGTGTAGCCTAGCAACATTGTACTAAACATGCCTTTTTATCATCTACGCCATGATACTGTCGTTGAGAGATTGCGACTCAGCAAGCTAGAAATACTTAATATGGCAGTATAGCGACACACTTCTTAAGGTTTTAGTGATATAGCTAAAGTAAGTACCTTCATCACCGTATACGTAGAATATGGCGGTTTCGTTGGAGAAAACGGGGATCGCGTCGCATCTAAAGCAGTTATGAGGTCAGGTGGCTGCAGTCAAGTCTTTCTAAACACGGACTGTTGAGATGGATGTATGGAGGGATCCTTGACACTATTCGTCACAGTCAAATACCTACACTACTTGGAAATGTTCAGATAAAGGTCCTATTTTGGTACGCCTTATAGTCGAAAGTCCAGTCAAAGGTACAAAGTATCAAAGATCAGTATTACATCTTGATGATTCAGCTTTGATATATTGCACAAACAGATTTGCTATGGCGATAGCACTTTTATTTCGTCAACGCTGTGTTTTATTTTTATTACTTTACACTTTAACTGAATTCTACTCTACAAAAACGTTAATGCAAAACTGCAAATTGTTTAAAAGTGTTTCAATTGTTGTCATTGATGGTAGTAGCACAAAACGATGTTAGAGATTTTTTCAAGCGGATCTGTTGATACAAGAACAAATCGATTCTCAAATTAAAAGAGAGAGATCAATTTTCTTGGCCAAAATACACAGACACTGAAAAATTTTGATAAATTAAAATTTTAAATGCTTGTCTACACATTTTTGGAATAATTGTCAGTTTGTTACTAGGAACATTGATTGCGTTAGATTCATCTATGCGAGTAATTGGAATCGCAGTCAATCGTTTGTCATCCGTTATTGGATCACTTCAATTTACACAATTATTTGGCAAATGATATAAGTGCATTATAAATTATATCATACTAATATTATCGAATGTTTGTAATTATCTGATGTTCAGACATTGTTCCAATTAAATAATAACTTATCTTTATGTAAATAATCTCGTCTAAGTCGAATTAATATATCAAAAGTATTAGCACGTCAATTAGAGGTTCGTGAGTATGACGAAAAAAGAAAACATACTGACAAATATAGAATTCAAATCACATACAAAGAATAAAAATTGACCTGTCCATCCAAATAAGGGTAGGGATATCCGTAATCAATACAACATTGAATACTCAATCGCTTACACCCACACGTCAGCCTCAATTCTCAAAACATCTTCTGTGACTAAGTAATCAATTTTCATAGATCTCGAAGCGGTTTTCAAGTAGACCTCTACCCAATTACCATCCCGTTCTATTCAAAATATATGCCGCCAACTCTGTGGGCGAGACTTGAGACCATCCGACGGATCTAGCCCACGTACATAGACTTAGTGCACCCATACGTCCGGATTCTCAACGGATGTGTCCCACATTTCCAGCGAAACAAGGGACGTGTAAAATTTCCAAAGCCTCCAGACTTAGCCATTGATAAAACTTTGAATGGTTCACGTTCCTTTGGAAAGCTTCAAAGTTGAGCGATGAAAACATTCTTCACAGTTCACAAGTCTTTACTTTGCAGATTATGCTTTGGCGCTATGGCATTATCATCCGTTTAGACTACTTAAATTGTATTAAGTACTAGCTTCTGCCAGCGGTTTCACCCGCATCCCGTGGGAACTACTTCCCGTACCGGGATAAAAAGTAGCCTATAGCCTTCCTCGATAAATGGGCTATCTAACACTGAAAGAAATTTTCAAATCGGACCAGTAGTTCCTGAGATTAGCGCGTTCAAACAAACAAACAAACTAAACTCTTCAGCTTTATAATATTAGTATAGATTGGTAGCGTTGGTTCAAGACTAAGTTTTTCTACAAAGTCAAGATGTACGTCATCCATTTCACCACACGGATTTATGTCTCTATAAATAAGTTAGAAAGTTTCGTACTCGAAGTGATGCAACTTTCTTTGTTGCGTCTAGTTAGCAAAATCACGTATTGTCCTAACAACCATGTTCTGCTCTCTTATCTAATGTTACATGTGTAGAAGAACTTCTCGGAATTACATCAGTGGCATTGCAATTTGTTGTTTGGTCTGATAGAACGGGTTTCTTGTAATCGACAATACAAGGATAGTCACTCGATTTGACTTCGATCACCTTCATTTTGTCTAAAATATTATGTAGTTGCTTGGATTTCCATATTAATATTATGTTTTATTATTTTAGCATGTAGTTTAGATGCTTTGTAATCTAACAGTTTTGTGTGTTGTGTGATAATATTAACATTATTCGTAGTTTTTGGAATGCGTTTGTCACTATTTGGTTGCTAGCTTATTTGATTGCTATACGCGTCAATACTAGCTGTTCCAGTGTCAATCGCTGCGTTCAGATTCCAAGGCGCCAGAGTAAAACTGAAAGTCATTGTTGTGCATCAGTGCATACTGTATGCATTTATGATTTTCAGGACACACGTTGTTGCATGCTCATTATAACAGTAGTTTTTTGCTTGGAGCATGTTTGGAAGAAAGTGCTATGAATGTGTAATTAATTAGTGTTGATTTTATCACTATTGTGTGTACATGCTTTGGTTTTAATTAGGATGGATAGATAATTTCTGTAGGCAAGTATCGGTTCTTGTCTACATCTATGCATGTAAGTTTATGCCACGCGCATCTGTTAATATTCACAACTGAACTGACCATCCATCATAATTATGATGATAAGAAAGTAATATCAGTTGATGATTCGACGTCAGCACATTATTATGAATAATAACACCACATGGCAGCACTATTTATCCACACAGTACTAACACCAACACAACTGTTAGAAATCAATTAAAAATTAAATAAAACCAATCTAGCTTTCCAACTTCCACGGAATGGCTGCCAGATGTTCGAAACCAGTACATTGTAACACGAAGTTCAATTCCGAAGAATCCATTACGCTTTCACGACTGCTGGTCGCAGGCCGAAAGTTGCCGTA
Organism: Helicoverpa assulta; assembly: GCA_963856015.1. Lineage (NCBI taxonomy): Eukaryota > Metazoa > Arthropoda > Insecta > Lepidoptera > Noctuidae > Helicoverpa > Helicoverpa assulta. The sequence continues at coordinate 8,921,653 of CAWLCW010000027.1, forward strand.
AACAGCAATGGATGCAAACGACTGTTTCGTAGTATTCTCGCGACACAACTCGCGTGCTTCGTCGCTCGATTTATAATTCAAATGCAATCCTTTCGATCGCTGCTTTAGTAAGAACTGTTAGGAAGAACACTGAAATTCTTGGAGTTTTCGACACGTTTCGTTGGAAACGTTTGCCTTATTATACACATTATTTTGCTACGAAGGAATGTAGTGAATAAACAAGTTAAATGGTTTTGTAAATAACCGTTTACGACCATTGGCGTGTCATAGCTTAAGGTCGTATGGAAAATAGGCCCACCATGTTTTTTTCTTCGCGAAGTCTTCACCTAGAAAATAAGGTAGGCATAAAGATCCATTTAACGGTCCAAGAAACTACATTCTATTTATCTTTTTAACTAACTTTCCGCGTGGATAGTTATAAATTACCCCTAACAGCTTTCAATTCACCATCTTATTTCACGGTGATAAAGAAAACTAGGCCTGTACCGGCTGTGCCTCGCAGATAGTGAAGTGACGTCAGAACCAATGGCGTGAGAATATGATTGATACACTTCCAGATTCTCGACTACCCTCGTATATCATGCTGCTTCAAGCGAAATTGCTTTCAGACATTGGGTGGCTAGATTGCGTTAAACTTGACTAAGTTTAAGTGCCTCGCTGAAGATATTGTGTACATAGTTTGATGTTTCGAAAACTGATGTGGAAACGTGAACTGAATCGTGAAGTGCTGTGGACTGTTATGTTGTATAAGTAAATGTATATTTTGTTATCGACGTTGATACAAAATTGAACATAAAATTTGAATCAAAGGAGTGAATTTGATTGTTCAACATAATGGTTCCTAGTTTTTACAAACAAAATTCTTTAAACATTCCGATCGATTCTTTAGAATTCAGTTCAATCCAGCCAAATCGGTCAGACCAACCAACTGATACATATTCTAAAACCAGGCTGAACACTATTCAGACAGCCACGAAAACATTTCGTAACTACATCTAATGCAATTTCCATAATCTTATGGTAATTCGCAGTTTGTCTCGCCGGTTGCCATGAGCTGTCCCCACGTGTAAGCTATGTTTGTCTCTGGTCTGACGTCAATTGTTCCTGTCTGACCTTAGCATGCAACGATGTGATATGACAGCTTGAGCGAAGCTATTTGTGGCAGGAAATCGCTTGGCTGATGTCGAATTGAAGTCGTTATTTATGACTTTATTGAAGGGTGTTTTGAGGAAAGGTTGAATGTGAAATTATGTTTGTGAAGGCAAATTATTTCTTTGAATTCATGTTCCATTCTATTTAAGTGTGAACCATATTCAATTTGGTGTTTAAACCATCCTTAAATAACCTGTATAAAGGTTACCGAGCAACTGTACTGTGTTTGCTATGTCTTTGTTGAAGGTACGATGAAAATCTAATTCGTTTGCCAATTTCAACATGAACGATGGAGTTATAAGTTATGAACCTACAGAATGACTTGTTTCCAAGATTGCTATATTGCATAAGCTGGTTGCAAGTCTCCAATCATCATAGCATTCAGTTGACACTTACATAACTAGGAAAATAAGACTCCTCTTTCAACTTCCTTATCATATAAAAAGAAATGAGTAGAACAAGTAACCTTTCTCATGTTTTACTTCAAAATACGGGTATTGGAAGTAAAACGTTAATTAGTTGCTCTAACGCAATGCTTATTAGCATAGGTCAGTCGTTTACGTCCAGTGGTCATTTCATCATACGCTTTACTTTGTACGTCTGTTCGTTCTACCGTGGATGCGTAGGGAACGTTGACTTGTACGCTAAAGTTATGACTTGTAGCTTGCCTCATTATACCAAAGTTAGAAAAACTCTTTATCTTCTTTGGTCTCAAACGCTTTCAATATTAGAATAGAAGTCCTAAGATACAGACAAGGAAACAGAAGTAGGTAAAAAGATAGTCAAGTGAAACCCTATTAAACATTGGCTTCGTACATTTGTCTATCTCATCGACAAAAGAGACATTTCTACAGAACATGAATTTATTTTTTGTTCTTAGATCCAGTGTTTTTATCCAGGTTAATTTTGTTTATGTCTACGAGCTTTGCAAAATTCAGCTTCATAAAGTGAAAGTTGTAATTAATTTGTATCCCAAAGGGATCCTTGTCATGCGTACGCCTCTCATCCTCCCAGCTCTAGCGCTCGTTGTGGTTGTTCGCAACTTTAAATTAGTATGAGGGCTCATAATTTTAGTTCACTAATTATTTTATTTACTCACAACGGGCCTTTTATTTTCGTTATTACTATTCTGTTTTAAATGTAGCGATAAAGAGAATATCTCTTCTAGCAAATAACTTCCAGATCTATTTTTTACTGGTTTATGATTTTCCTTGACTCGCTAGTATTTAGTGTGCACAAGTCCACATCGTAGAATTATAGAACAAAACAACAAATAGTTAGAAGTGAACTGTCCTTCACGGGTCGTTCACACCCAATCTGCTATATGTCCTTTGTATGTGTGTGTGTGGTCGTGTGATTGTATACTGTCGTTTGATAACAACAACACATACATAGACGCCCATCAGTGACAAACGAAGCGCGGTTATTTACTAAGATTGCTTTTAATACAAAGACAAGACGCAGCTTTGAAGTTGGTAACGTTTTCCAGTTTTTTGAAAGGCACCTTCATATTTTGGTCGGATAGTATACAAAAATAGAAGGCGTTGGTGTTGTTGTTACAGGCCTCTCAAAAGGAGATTCTGGGCAAGATGTCTATATGCATGACATCTAATTTAGCTATTTTCAATATCATATGGTTGTCATTTTATTCAATGGTAAATAAGTAGCCAGAGTCACATAGTCTTCCGAGGCACGTATTCATAAAATGTCGTCTATTCTTCTGAATAGATTTTGTCTTACATAGTTAACTGCAAATCAATTGCTCGCGCGTGATAATCGTAATTGTATCCGCCTCTCATTTATTAAAACGTGACTCTAGCGTGCGCAAGAGTCGCCCAACTGCTATTGATTGATGGTGAATGCGTCTCAACAATTATTGAGGAATTCATTAATAATTAACAGTTGTAGGACTAAAATTTAAGACTGATTATTGTGGAATTTTGTTTGATGTCATCAGTAGACTGTTTTGTTGGTCACAAACATATTAAGGTTAGCAATAAAAAAAAGTGTAACTAATAGCTTGATATAATAATTATATGAACATATCATATCAAAGACGTCGCCGGAAGACGCTGGATGCAGGTCGCCTCCAACAGTTATCTGTGGAGATCTAAGGGGGAGGCCTATGTTCAGCAGTGGACGTCCTATGGCTGAGATGATGATGATGATCATATCAAAATCAGGTACACCAGGTATATGAGGCAGTCTTGATAAAAGTGAAGGTGCGGTCAAAAAATAACGCATAGCTATAAAAGATTCATAACACTTACACAACAACAACGAATTTCCTGCAAATTTCTAATTCACTGAGATACGTCGCGTGCGCAAGACACATCAGTTCGGCCTTCTTCGGCTCGAGTCGTTTATCTTCGGCGTTAATCGGCAGTAAATACTCCATAATCGATACTTCCGCACGAATTCTAATACCGATCGTCCATTCGGTAGTCATTTCGTCCGAAAATAATTTTATTTTTCGATGGAGAAAGATTAAAGCAGGACGGTAATGGCTTATACATTTTATCGTATATTTAGATACTTATCTTTCTTTAGTGTTACGGACAATAGTCAGCCATGTCACTTGAAGGTTGTCGGGCTGTCACTGTAGCTGCATTGTTATGTTACGAACAATCCCGTACCTTCTAAAATTGCTGGAAACACCTTCTGTCGCCTTCACCAGCTTTGTCTTGCTGACTTATGTTATGTTTACGCTACTGGTGTACCTGTTAATGTGCTCATTATGTTAGCTGAGCTTGCCAGTTACTGTGACGCAAAATATATGGCTATATTTACTTTGAGTTTGAAGAAATTGCTGGTTGTTTCTCTTCGTGATGATATTTTGGTTATCATGATCAGAAAAGTTGGTTATTGCATGGATAAACCTGAAAATCTTATCTTGTTTAAAGTCCTTTCTGGCTCAGTAACTTTAAAATCGTGTATTCAAATGACCTGCGTCATTTTTGTCAAGAAACCGTGGGTGAACGTTCCTTTCATGCCGTCTCGCCGACATTTTTTCCAGATAAGCCTGTTTAAACTTTAAAATACTAGATTTGATCACTGCGAGAAGTAATAACTATTCTTCTTGGTTTAAGTTTAGCTCAAATTGTAGTAGAAAATGTTGGTTGGCGCAGATAAGGCTGGCTATCTAGCTCGGTGTCGGTTAGACTGGTTCGCAACCGGACCACACTCGCTTGCGTTATTGCAAGGTTCACTACATGTAATAGATATCACATTAATAAATTGAAATTAATATGAATTTATATGAGAACAGGTTGTACGGACAAATTGGTAAAGGCCCTTTCGTACTCTTGTTTATTATATATCCTCCGAGCCTTTTTTTTTTCTTGTTTATTAAACCTGAACAAAGTATCAGATAGACCTGTATTCACAAAAAAGTAATAGAATTCTTTCCACAAATCCTACATTTTATTTAACTGTAAAATATAAAAGTTCCAAAAACAGTATCATAATAGTCAACAATATTTTATACAAAGTGATTTACGCATTTGGAGTTAACCAAAACTAATAGCTGGCTCTGAGCCATATTTTGATAACTTTTACCCGAAAAATATACCTCTATTTACTAAGCAACAAATATCCTAAAAGAGGACATTAATTAAATGAAAACCTAGCTTTAAATTTTCCTCTATAAATCCTTGAGTTTTCATAGTTCCAACTAATAACCGAACGTAATTTCAGTTAATTTATTCAACATTGTCATAACATTTATTAAAAGTCACGTTTTCCACACTTTGCTGAACTGAGATTTATATTGAAGAATTAATTTGACGTTCATGTTTGAATATTAACACCGACTAACATAATTATAGGCGCTGTTTAATGTGTGAGCTTAAGCGATCCACTAATTTGCACTTTAAGTAATTTGAAGTGAAGCCATTAGCAAAATTCCGAAAGCCTAACGACAATAATAATTAGTCTGACAAATTAATTAATACTTCTTTTATGAGGCTCAAGTGGAGGCTTCTAACCGCCTAAGTGTAAAGCTGTGTATTTCCAGTATTTAAACCCAATATTCATTTAAATTCGTGCGTTTAAACATCAGTGTTTAATTACACCAATACAATTAGACGTACGTAGTAATTACAGCAGTCATTATCGAATTACTGTTTGGTTTGAACTGCAAATTACAAGTATTAGAACTAACGGTGTTACTTTAATGACGGGTATTTACAAATTAACCATTCGTAATAAAATTGTTGATCCTGTTTAGTTAGGTTAGACTAGTGTTTCAACTGTGTTCTATTGACTTCACCACAAGGAAAACCTGACGATTTAATACGTCATTTGTGTAGCGAGTGTTAATTCACAATGAAATTATTCATTGCTCAAATGGTAAAGAAAATTAAAAGACAAAAGAGTGTGACTATGCGTGGCGTGATTTTTAGAACGTAGATTGTTCATGAAAGGCAAAGATACAATTAGAAATTTAGAAAAACAAAAATAAGATTTATCGAAATACTAGTGGCCCGCCCTCGCTTTGCTTAGGTAATAGTTATATTATAGCTGATATTATTCGAGCTTCTCTACTATATTATGCATGTATTATACACATAAACCTTCCTCTTGAAAAACTCAATCTGATAAAAAAAACCGCATGAAAATCAGTTGCGTTGTTTTGAAGATTTAAGCGTACAAAGTGACAGGGATATAGGGAAAGAAAAAGCGACTTTGTTTTTTACATACTGTGTAGTGAAGACGTCGAAATAAACTATAAATGTTGTGGTTGCAGAACAAGTGGTGGACAGGCGTCGGGCCGGGCTGCTGCACCGCGCCCGCCGTGCCGAGTCGCGCGTGCGATGCGGAGCGGTCCCCGCCGCCCGCGCCGCCACCCGCTCCGCCCGTGCTTTGCGCCAGACCTTGCTGTCGCGACGCTACGTCAGTATACCTTACTTTACTTTCAATACTTTTACCCCGCCCTGTACATTTTAAGATCATTTACTTTTTAACTGTCATTGAACATCCTTGACAGTCGTTACGGGTAGTCAGAAGCCAGGAAGTCTGACACCAGTCTAACCAAGGGGTATTGAGTTGCCCGGTAACTGGGTTGAGGTCAGATAGGCAGTGGCTCCTTGTAAAACACTGATACTCAGCTGAATCCGGTTAGACTGGAAGCCGACCTCAAGATAGTTGGGAAAAGGCTCGGAGGATGATGATAACTTTTTAACAAACAATTTTTTATTGCTAATAGGGGTACAATTTCTAGGGGTCAAAGTCAAATAACTTAGTGTACAAGACCAATTTCGTGCCGAACAAAAAGCCTTGCAATTTATGATAGAACGTTGATATTTTTCACACAAAGCTAAAGGGCTAATTACAATTTCTTTAGAAATACAAATAATGGTCACCCTAATTTGATATTCTGAGAATGCCCAAAGGGTCAGGCTTGTGAAATTATTATAATCGTTACAAAAGAGGATGGACAACTCGAAAATTTTAATTATAGCCAGCTTTGGTATGCGAATGTCGGGGGAACTTTCTACAATTTGTAATTTTGAATGCGCTCCAATGCTACGTTATTTTTTTGAGATCCGGCATTAACTTTGACTAGAGATAGCCAAATAGGTTCGCTGGCTAGCAAGCATTTGTCATGAAGCACACCAGTGGAACTTTTCCAGGATTTTATTTTTTCAAAATAAAACTAGTAACTTAGTGCTGGCGTTTTTTCATAATTTTGGGAGGAACTGCGCCAGTGTGAATCACTTAACAAAACTCGCATTTCGGAATGTTAGTGGAGGTCTGTTTTGGCTAGCTCACAACGATAGTTTACAATAGACTGGAACTACGACATAGTATCTATGTCGCCGTTAGAAAACAACTGAACAATTCATAGCATCAACATTTAATTTAAAAACAAGCAAACATTTCATACAATCGGTGTTGCGTTCCCACAGTGCTCGTACGCTGCTCAGGCGCAGGTTATCGGTACCCTTATTATTGAATGGGGCACACAATACGGGGAATTTGGGTGGTTCGTCCCCTCGCTACCTGCGCTCCCCTCTACCCTGTCCTACCCTCGTCCCTTCGCGTCATTCTCGCTCCCAACCCCTACGATGCGCGCACGCACCGCACTTCCACGACCCGGAATATTAACACAATATATGAAACGATCGTTTTTACTGGATTGGTTATGATATTAGTGAAGTTTTGTACAGTGTAATATAGTGAATGTGTAGATAATTTAGTTATAATGGATCTGTCGATTCCGAGACTGAAGTTTGAGTGTGAAGATGATGGATACGAGGATTTTGATCTCAGCGCTGTGTAAGTTCATAAATCTTATTGTAATTTCTTAGTATTATGATGTAATTAAAGAAAGTATTTATTTTGTCGTTCATCTCCAGTCGACCGGTTTGATTGCATCTTTTACTCGTCAACAGCAATTTTAATATTTATTATGAAACCAAGAATTTTAACAACGTCCGTTTCACTGCACATAATTGCATAGTAAGTTGCTGCATTATTTAAATATCTAAATGCAGAAAATATTGTTACAAAAAGTTCCTCAGAGTTTGTAATCTGTGGACAGCTTCAACAAGAGATAATCCTATTACAGATTTAATTGTTTCCAGTTCTAGTAACTTTTCCTTTTATTGTTTAATTTGTAAAGGACCAATTAGCAAAATTGGATTTCTATATATCAATTTAGAAATCTTCATTTAACTTCGAATGTTGTTTAGCAACAACATTCAAATTCATACAAACTCGAATTTTAACTTTCAAAAATCTACTTTCATTACTCTTCGTTAATAATAATAAAACCACGTCCCTTACTTTCGAAGCTATTTCCAATATTATTTATACGTGATTTTTCGATTTCGAACTCTAAAGCCTTGCAAATAAGGTCCAAAATTCTAAAATACAATGCGATTTATCAAAATTGCCCCAAGTTCGGCTCATTCGTAGACAGACATGCGCAAACGCCGAAGGGATTTTTTATAACGGGAACTTGTGCGTGGGCTCCGTTTTTTGCGCACATTTTATTTTGGGTTTAGCAAAAACATTTAAGCTGCGAGTAAAGTGAAATGTAGGTGTATTGAGATAAAAAAATATGCTAAGGAATGTTTGAGTTGCACTTGTGGAGGATCGCTTCCGTTCCACCTGGCTTTTGGATGCTTCAAAAATAACTTTGTTCAGCAAACGAAAATTCTATATTAAGTTGTGGAGGATTCCAATGTGTTATGCTTAGGAAGGTGATAATCGTGTTCATTTTCTGATGCTTCAATTTTCGTAGCTGTTATAATCGAGGTCTTACTCATTCGAAGATCCTAACTGGACAGTTAGGACAGTTCACGGTGCGTCCTCTAAAATTGACATCAACTTTATCTAAAAAAAACTTTTGGTATAGGTGTAAGACGTGTGTTTATGAGCATTTTACAAACGTATTGTTTAACCAACAGTGTCGGAGATAGCATCGAACAACGTCGCGTCGTTGAGCCTGTCAGCAGCGGCGGCGGCGCGAGCGGCGCGCGACACAAGACGGCACCGCAGGCCGCAACGACGACGGCACACAGCAAGCAGATCGCGGCGGGCGGGGCTAACCACCCGCCCCAGCCGCAAGGTAACCACAAACGTAATGTCCTTGTTGTTACCTATACATTTGCGATGCTCCATCTGCCAAGACTATATCTATAACTTTACCCGTTGATCGCCTAATGTCCGACAAACAATATGCAATGCTGGATTCTCTTACGGTGCGTCCTATGTGAGCGATCTCGATGCGAACGCGAAGCGATCCGACCTCATTTGAATTTGTTTCGGATAGCTTCGCATCGCGTTCGCGTTTATTCGCCCACGCAGGACGCACCCTTAAGATCCTCTGCCTTCATCCAGTAAATATTAGCGAACTTCCTAGAGTAGACATTTTCTAATGTTTATATTCCGGAGACTTCAACGTCTATCGGAATGTTTCTTTACCTAGTCTATTTTGTCTAATTATCTCTTATTGAATTTCCGAAGTTACTGATCTATAAATATTAATAATGGTTAGTTAGAAGTTAATGTTAACGCAGATGGAGCAGTAGCATCACACATGCACACTAACTAACACACAAGCAAGGGTGATTTTATGAAATTACCGGTCAAAGTAAATAGTATAGTATGTTATGTAGTAAATTTTTGGTAAGCACTAGCTAACAATAGGTACAATCAATGAACCCAATTTTATCTTTAAAAAAAATATTTACAAATTCACTGAGTCCTATGAAATTCGGTAATTTCAAACGTTTTTAAGGTTCAGATATAAAAGGTTTTCATGTTAATTAGGCGTAATATTTACTCAGATTTGATTGAGAGCAGATCCATATTAAACCTACTCAGTGGTTGTAATAACCTTTCCGATATTTTAGAATTACAGCTTATGATCAAAACGTACTGGAAAATCATATAGAGCTTCATTAATTATGTAATCAGTAGAATTATGGGTTAACAACATCTGCCAAGGTAATTAGATAAATTATTTTTGTGAAATGGCTAATCATTTGAGAATTTCACGAATACATTTTTATTGTTTTAATGACTCAATTGGTTTCCAAGTAGTAGTTGATAAAATAACTTAGGAATCGGTTCATTTGGGAAATACCACATTGGCCAGTTAATATCGTCATTGACCATTAGGTTGATATGCATAAATAACCCCACAAAAACGTCATTCTGTGTGGGTTTAACCGACCCACAAGGGTCCCGTGGGAACGACATTTAGTTGTTTGAACTTTCATGCACTATCCTTTGACAACTGCACTTAGAATAAGTGTTTACACGACAAACAGTACCTTCGTACACATTGATTAGGCTCAAGCACAGAATATTTGTTATATTCTAACTCAATCTTAACTTAGACTAAAAGTTTTCTTAACACAAATTAACTTGTTGCTTGAGCGCATTCTAATGTGTACTCTTATTGACATTTTTGTTTTGTTCCTTTCTTATTTTTAATAGATTCACACTTTTAGAATTCTCCACAATCCTTTGGACTTCTAAAAGGTTTTAATTAACACGATTGTCTGTAACGTTCGGTACACTAATACTACACTGTAATACGTTCTGGTCACTGGAATTAACGTATGTATTTCCAAGTGTTAATACATCCGCAATATATTAGACGGTAGACGTTTTAATCATAGTCGTTATGTGTCTAATAGCAAGTCTGCTTGTATTAAACCTAGCTGTCTGCAAGTCTGCCACTTTAATGAGTCTTATTCCATCGGTACTAAGTCACCGAAGGCCAATTTGAATAAATCATAATTATAAAGCCTTTCAAAGACGGCCATTAAACTGTTGCTTTGAATTTAAATAGAAAATTTCTCAATTTTGTATTGCTTTTACAGTGACTTGTAAGTAGTGAGTCACAAGCTTAGCGCTTTAAAAATAACTTTAAAAAGTAACCCCATTTCTCTCAGTTGACATGCACAACTGGGGGAAATGACAATCAATTGACACAACCCTGTCTTTCTTTCTTCCCCAGATCAACATGGAAACAAAAAATATGATAATTCTAGAAGACCTACAGCTCGAACAAAACGTGAGATATAGACACACATATTTATAATATAACCTTTTAGAAGTCCAAACATATCTAGCATAAGTGTCATTAAGGCCTAGATATACGTGATATTCACAAGGTAAAAGTGAGTGAGTAATTCGGAAATATCCATCTTAAAATTTTAAGCGGAACGATTCCGCGAAATCTTGCAAATACTGAGAAACAACATTTGCGACCCACATTTCATAGAGAATATTGCGTATATGCCTGTCTTAATTAAGCTAATATAGTTGAAACTGTATTTATATCTGAAAAGCCATAACTATCATGTTATTTGTAAAAGAAATCAACTTTTCACATATGAATACGAAAGTTTCGACAAAACCTGTGTGTGGTGTGTGTAGTTTAAAATATAAGACGCTTGTAACTAATATGTCGTTATCCAATATCTGTGCATGCGGCTGGTGCGATTGGCGCTGCGACTGCGACACGACCGCGACTTGCGACTGAACAGGCTCCGGCTGCGGTGGCGATGGCGACTACCAGCTGGTGCAGCACGAGGTGCTCTACTCCTCGTCCAATAGGTCAGTACTTCAAGGTTTATGTCTTAAAATTAAGCAATAGGTACACTATGGTTCCTTTCTGCGGTGGGTTTTATTAAATACTAGTCAGAACTACTGCCCGTACCTGGTTCAAATATAGTTTATGGTAATCGGGGGTAGTCTATAATCCTCGAAACCATCAGTCCAGTAGTTTCAAGACGAAGAAGGGTACAAAGAAACAGGCACATAAAAATAATTAGTCTTTATTATGTTGGTATAAATAGTATAGACAAGACCTAGAAACTTAATATTAAACTTTGCAGGCTTTGAAAAGGTCAGTCAGTAATCATTTCCTGCAATATGTACCTATTCGTTTATCTCTTCTCTTTCAACTTAAGTATTGTCACTGGTAGAAAGTCCCACTTTCAATTTGAAGTCCTTTTTGAGACCATGCTAAATATTCATCTCGTATGACTCACTGTGATTTCCCAGAATAAAATACCCAGCATAAAGTACAAAATAAAGTGACCACATAACGCTAGGACCATACCATAAGTTAACCATGTTTTCCTCTGTAATTGGCGGTAGTTGCCGATAAGATCGCACAACGAACAAGCCAGGACTGTTGATTACACAGATTGATCTTGATTAACCAGAACTACACTTGTATTGGAATAACACGAATGTAGGAACGTAGGAGGTATTATAAATATTATGGTTTTGTGGAGTATTTTATTTCAACACTACTTTCGCAATGCTGGTGTTCGGTTTATGTTTGATCACCTAATGTAGTCTTTTTACCTCTTTGGTATGCGTATCGACTGCATTTCTATAACTGGTTTCTGCCAGCTTCTTACCGGATTAAAAAAAACCTACAGCCGTCTTTGAAGGTTGCCTGTCGCTATCAATTTTTTTCGGACCACTAGTTCCTTAGATTACCGCGTTCCCGAAAACAAACGAACTCTTATACTAATCATCCTCCGAGCCTTTTTCCCAAACTATGTTGGGGTCGGCTTCCAGTCTAACCGGATGTAGCTGAGTACCAGTGCTTTACAAGGAGCGACTGCCCTATCTGACCCCCTAAACCCAGTTACCCGGGCAACCCAATACCCCTTGGTTAGACTGGTGTCAGACTTACTGGCTTCTGACTACCCGTAACGACTGCCAAGGATGTTCAATGACAGCCGGGACCTACAGTTTAACGTGCCATCCGAAACACAGTCATTGGTGTCTAAGATATACTTAGAAAGTACATACAAACTTAGAAAAGTTGCATTGGTACTTGCCTGACCTGGAATCGAACCCGCGCCCTCATACTCGAGAGGTTGGTTCTTTGCCCACTAGGCCACCACGACTCTTTAAACTCTTATACTAATATGGATAAAGATTATAGATCCATTTGAATGAATTTTAGTTGAAATATACGAAGTCAAATGTCAATGTAGTGACCACGTACCACGGTATGACATTTTTTAGTTTACGGAGTTTATAAACATGTTCATACATACATATATTCACATATACACAGTCTCACGCGCAGTTCTCACAAGATATCCTTGCGCTCGTTTAATTTATCACGAGTCCTCGCATTCTTTCTAGTCTTAAAATACATTATTTATAAACTATAGGACAGGTACCCTACAACTAAAATGTAAATTTAATTTTGAAAAGTAAGTAATTCATTTTTAATGTTCGCGGTCTTGCCAAAAATACTTTTACTTTTTAATGTCAACCTCTCACAAGTACTAATTTTGTCATAACTTGTCTTGAGAGGTAGAAGGCTGATTGTTTTAAAGTAAAACGTGTAAGTTGAGCTGTCTAGATTTAGAAACGAGAATACAGAATTACTATTGTAGTGAATGACATTGAAAATCTAGATGCCTAGGTTTTGAGAGTTGATTGCCTCAACATTTTCAAAAAGATAATTTACTAGAATAGATTCCCTGTTCCTTTAGCTTCTTACAATTGTAGAAAATTATATTGTTGCTATGAGTTCCAGATCTGGCATTTTGGCCTAGGGTTTAGTCGTCATACTGCTGACCGGAGAAAGTCAGGAAATAGTATACTCATTTACCTGGCTCAAACAAATATGTTCTGTAATATTCCAGGTACGAGGTATTGGAGTTCCTCGGGCGAGGTACGTTCGGGCAGGTGGTGAAGTGCTGGAAGAAGGGCACCAACGAGATAGTCGCCATCAAGATCCTCAAGAACCATCCCAGCTATGCTCGTCAAGGACAGATTGAGGTAAATTCTTTTTTACTTTGGTGACAAAGGAAACTGGTAGGTTGAAACATATGCTCAAGGAATCAAGGTTCAGTTGAAATATGGTCTCGTCATTTTCACTCGCGTCCCATGAGAAATACTCGTTAAAAGTATCCTGTAGACTTCATCAATAAATGGGCTATGGCACACTGAATTATTTTTTTCATATCCGTCCCGTTTGACCTGAGATTAGTGCGTTTAAAGAATCTCTTCACTTTTATAATATTAGTATAGATTGTGGTCTTAATAATCTGGTGAATATGTCGCGTACGTGTTCAGAATCAATATTTCATAATATATGTCTTTGGAATGTAAAATATTAAATAGTTGTTGTAAAAATTCTAGTTCAAACTCCATATATCTGGTTATGCTGACTGGTTACAATTATCAAACAATAGAGTATCCGTCGCTTCAGTTAGAGTATGTGACCGTGAATGTTTTGCTCGCCTAGTTATAAAACATAGACGTGGAAAGTTAAAAATATACTATTGAATCGCATCCAATGCCTTGTCGCCAACTTGTCTGAACATTGTTGCATGTCATTTCACACTAGATTACGTTACAACTAATATATTTAGTACTATAAGGTTCTTTGACTAAATGGCAGAAAGTCTCGTCCAAATATTCTTACGTATTTGACGTACTACAAACTCGGGGTGTTGAATAGTAGCCAAGTTTGTCATTCAAATGGATTTCTGTGAGATTGTGACAGCCCTTTATGTAGGTCATGATGTGTTTATAGAATATTTATAACTAACGTTACTATTTGATAAACAAAGGAACTTTTGGTTTCTATCCAAGTTTTACAACAAAGGGTTTTATACTGTCTAGTATATGGCTGAATGTACCTACACACTATCTATTATTATAATTTTTTGACACGATTTTCATTTACTATATAATTTACTAGTAATAGCAGCTTTACCTGTCCCAAAAATATTTAAATATCGATACTGCTAAAAAATATTTGATAGTAAAGAGAAAAATCTAAAGATTACTGGCGACATTATTCCCGCTTGATAAAATCCACTATAGTAAGTTTGGCTCGCCTCCAGCGCCCAATAGTTAGTGTTTGTCCACCAGAGTGGTTCGGTTTCCATCTCCTGTGTAAAGTGCTTGATATAGCCGTGACGTGTCACTGTCGTCCTCCATTTTCTTGTTATGACAGGTGAGAAGTCGCCTTTTTGTAGGAATTTAGGATTTATGCAGTGAGAAAAGAGTTGGTTTTGTAATGGCAGATAGATGGTTTTGGTTTGACTGTAGTTTATTGACATGGTTTAGAGAAAAATGAACTGAAAAAGATTACAGGGTGACTGAAAAACTGAAAAAAAAAAACTGAAAAAGATTACAGGGTGGATGTTGGACTTTTATGTGATCGATCTAAAATCTTTTTCAAATTCTAAACTGAAACTCTACTTTTTAAGTTATGCCTGATCCTTCAAACAAGGACCATTGTAAAAATACTTTTAAATTCTATAATTCGTTCCCAAAATTGCAGGTTTCAATCCTCTCCCGCCTCTCGCAAGAGTCGGCGGACGAGTTCAACTTCGTGCGAGCGTACGAGTGCTTCCAGCATCGCTCGCACACGTGCCTCGTGTTCGAGATGCTGGAGCAGAACCTGTACGACTTCCTCAAGCAGAACAAGTTCTCGCCGCTGCCTCTCAAGTACATCAGGCCGATACTGCAGCAAGTTCTCACTGCGCTGCTCAAGCTTAAAGTAAGTGGGTTTTATTATAGGAAACTAGATTCTGCGGTTTTGCCCGCTTTATGAGGGAACGCCATCTCGAACCAGCAAAAGTAGCCTATGTGTTATCCCGATATAATTATAAGCTGATGCTCAGTTTCATCAAAATCCATTCGGTTTTTGTCCGGGAAAGAGGGACAAACATCCATACACACGAACTTTCGTATTTGTATTATTCCTGGGATTAAAGAATTAAGGCCTTTACTGGTAGGCTTTAATGACGATGAAGTAAGGCAATAAATGGTGACTTCTACACTATTCCTACAGTATTTCCATGCCTTCAATAAAATTCAATAAATATTCGTTATAGTAATAGGCATAATAACAATAAGTTGCCTGCATCATTATGTTTTTGAATCCTTAATCAATTTATCTTGAGGGGAGCTTAGTTATTTGAAAGTATCTATTGGCAAGTCTGCAGACTAATCTGGGCTCCAGTCAACCAATCTTTAAACTTTTATAACTATAATACTTCTAACTGCATATTTTCCCAATTCCAGCAACTAGGTCTGATCCACGCGGACTTAAAGCCCGAGAACATAATGTTGGTTGAGCCAGCTCGGCAGCCCTACCGCGTGAAGGTGATCGACTTCGGCAGCGCCTCGCATGTCAGCAAGGCCGTTTGCAACACTTACTTGCAGAGCAGATACTATAGGTACTTTCATTAACTTTTTAAGTTAAGTTGTATGTTTTTGGTAGTCAGGGCTATGAAGAAAATATATACGCAAACCTAGACCACATAAAAGTAATGTACTGACAGAAAACAAAACTTGTTCTTAACGAGTATTAGAAAGATAATTTGGACACACAAGAAAAAATATTAATATACCCACACAAAACTTCACACCCACCCAGAACGGAACTCGCTCACCCTTATTGACAATAGACATTTTATATGGTTTGCTTAGGTTTCTGCACTCTCATACAGAGAAGGTATTTAATCACTATGCTTACTATTCAAGGCAAAGTATCAATTCCTAATATCCAAGCCACCATTTGACACACGGGCAGTTTTTGCTGATTACCTGCCATAATCGTGTAGTTTGACTATGTAAACGGAGTATTTATTTTATTATATTCATGACTGTCTACGATCTATTATTTGACTCAAAATATCTCCTACATTGCAATTTCCATACTAATGTATTATCTCCCCACAGGGCACCAGAAATAATCCTGGGCCTAGCATTCTGCGAGGCTATCGACATGTGGTCTCTAGGCTGCGTGGTCGCCGAGCTGTTCCTGGGCTGGCCGCTGTACCCTGGCTCCTCGGAGTACGATCAGATCCGGTACATCTCGCAGACCCAGGGTCTGCCTACTGAACATATGCTCAACAGGTTGGTATTGATGAGTTGATTTTTAGTATAGTGTTGTGGTAGGATTAAGAATAAGAATCTTTATTTACATAGACATGGTATTAGGTATAGGTTTTGGTAAAGTTACATAAAGTACATGCATATCTCACCGCTTAATCGGGTACTGACTCAATTGGACACTGGTACGTACTGGTAAACTGGCTGTCTTGTTATATTCAACCTGCAACCATCATTATAAGACGAAGAAGAGATTGTCCCTATAGATGGTCTAAAGTTGGAGTGGCCTCATGTTGAACTCCTAAACTATGACAGTACATTGCTTGATAGTAACATTCAAGCTGATTTGATCTGTGACTTGGTTCAAAAGGTCATACAGGAGCCAAAAAGTGCTATATAAAGAAGTTATACATACCATTTATGTCAATACATTGCTGTTTTATAAATACCTATTACAACATAGCATTTTGGAGACATTATATTATTTTACATAGCAGATTAAAAAATATATACAAGGTCCACTCATCATGATTATTTGTCACACAGCGCAAGTAAAACAGCGAAGTTCTTCTACCGCGACGTGGACAGCACGTACCCGTTCTGGCGGCTGAAGACTCCCGAGGAGCACGAGCTCGAGACCGGCATCAAGAGCAAGGAGGCCAGGAAGTACATCTTCAACTGCCTTGATGATATCGGACAGGTAAACATGTCATTTGTGGTTACTCATCATCATCTCCCAAATCTTTTCCGAACTATGTTGGGGCCGGCTTCCAGTCTAACCGGATGCAGCTGAGTACCAGTGTTGTACAAGGAGCCACTGGCTATTTGACCTCCTCAACCCAGTTACCCGGGCAACCCAATACCCCTTGGTTAGACTGGTGGCAGACTTACTGCCTTCTGACTACCCGTAACGCCTGTCAAGGTTGTTCAATAACAGCCGTTGTGGTTAATATACTAATATTATAAAAAGGAAACTTCTTTCACTTTTAAGAAGCATTACTATCCCCGTGTGACATGGGTTATGTGTTGTCCGGGTACGAAAATTATTTCCGCGATAAACAGCTTGTTCTTAGATATAATAACAAATATATTTATTCCTCAGGTTAATGTACCAACGGATCTTGAAGGCGGCCAACTGTTGGCCGAGAAAGCGGATCGAAGGGAGTTCATCGATCTACTCAAGAGAATGCTCACTATGGACCAGGTTTGTACAGTTGTTAAATAATCTTATTACGATAAAATTGTCAAAGGTTTTGCTTCAAATGAGGATTTTAGTCAGAAAAAAACTAAAGTAACAGGTCTCACAAAACGAATAATCTTCGGTAACAATCATCATATTCACATTATTTTGAACTATTTGCTTTTAAACTGAACCCATGTGACTTTATTATACAAGGATTTACAAATACAATAATGATGAGTTATTATTTATTAATCTGTTGTTTTATTACAGGAAAGACGAATAACTCCTGGCGAGGCACTGAACCACGCGTTCGTAACGTTAGCTCACCTCGTCGATTACGCTCATTGTAACAACGTCAAAGCCTCCGTTCAAATGATGGAGGTAAGTCATTCTTTTTATACTTATCCAGAGTTAATACGAAGCCAGTCCTGCTGAGGTCACTTGTTAGATACAGGATTGAATTATAAGTAGTGCGCAAAAAAAAAAAACTAGTGGGTCAGAATCAATAACAGAACATATCTGCATCATGAGTATTTTTCATATTTTTATCCGCCCTAAAATCAGCAGATATGTATAGCAACTATTGCTTATGCGCTTGGAGCTGCGCTCGCATCAGTAGTATGACGACTGTGACCGTACAATCGGTTACAAAATAAACGGCTTCTGCAATCAATATATATTTTTTTTGTATTAAAATAAACGTATCTATGAAACTAATTTTATTCAGTGCGTTAACTTTGTCAGCTTATAGTTAAATAGTTATATAAGCAGATAGAGTTAAAGCACTCTGAATAAAATGCAATTCTGACGGACGCTCTATTTTCGCCAGCGCTTGAAAATCTGAGGCAAGTACCGTTCAACCAGTGTTTTTTTCGTGAATACTACGCTTTAGTTTTATTTAGGATTCAAGGAATCTGTCAGTTGTAAATCGCCAACGTTGCTGGGACGGTGTGTTCCGAATTAAAAAAAAAACGCCTTTGGTATGGCTTTGATATTTATTGCGTGTAAATTCGATTGTTCGCGGTTCTTCTAATATAGGTAATGCGTGATTCTGAAAATGTATTTTTTTATTATTTTTTTACTGCACACTTAATACTTACACGAAACACGAAATACAGACCATCGTACCACAAAAACTTTTAAACGTCTGTTGAACACTTGATACTTTTCTAAAAAAATTACAGATCATGACGTTGAAATAAGGTCCGTTTTACAGCCACACTTTTTTTAAACAAGTGTTCAACAGATGTCTTTGTAGTAAGACTAAAAAAAATACAATTCTTTGGAACAAGTTTGGAACCTGAAAATTAGCTTGACGTTTCAGGAGAGGTTTTATGTATGACCATATTTAATTTTTTGTCAATTTGACATAGGTTTTTGTAGAGTGTATATTAATGTGTATCCCCGGCAGGTGTGCCGTCGCTCGGGCGCGGTGGTGGGCGGCGGCGGCGGCGAGTACGTGTCGGGCGTGGTGGCGGGCGCCGCGCCGCCGCACCACCTGGCGCTCACCATCAACCAGCAGCGACTGCGCGCCGCGCCCTACGACAACCTGGTACCTACCTACTACTAGCAAATATCTATCACTCACCGCGCATGTTGAGGCACATGCACAGATTACGTGCGGGTCCCAGCTACTCGCGCATGTACCAAAGCAAAATACCCACCCGCGTGCTCTTGTCACTTGCTCTAGCTACATGCACCGTGCAGACGCACCCTAAGTGGAACGGAGTATCAGGCTTTCATGATAAAATCCTTTCCTCGAAAAATAATCGGTTGTTGCAGTTGTAAAAAAAATCTTATAGTAATTCGTCTGTGCCAGTTTGCACAGACAGCCTACTTCAATATTCATTAAAAATCGATTGAAGATAATTGTCAGATTCGGTTAGGTTGGCACATGGAATTGTTAGGTAAGTAATGAACATGAACTCTGGCTTTAAAACGGTCGAAATAATCTTGATCTGAGCAAAGAATATGTATGCATATGGGTCATATTACTAAAGTCGCACTTACAAACTCTGACAAGACCGAAATTTTTGTCTGTAAGTAAAATCGTTATAATTAAATTTTAGAGTCACTCAAACAGTTGGAATAATGTATTATTTATTTTGTCCTCAGTACCAACTGTACCAAGGCGGTCGCGTGGCGGTGGGCGGCGCTCGGCAGTACGCGACGCGAGCCACCGAACCCTTCCCGCATCAGTTCGTGTCGTCTATATTGTGCCAGCCTGCTTATCAGGTATGTATTCATTTTTATTGTATATGTTAATAACTTACTTGCATGTTGTCACTATATTAGTATAGAGTTAACTGATATTCCATCTTCTTTTGAAGGTTTTAAAAAAAGTTTTAAGTTATTATGTTCATATAAATCTGATCAAATTTTATTCATGTTTCCCTCTTTGAGATGGGTTTATAATATACCCAAAATTGCCAGACTGATTAAGATGAAAGTGATAAGTGACAGATAATCCAATCGAACTCATGTCAAAAGAGCATTAGTGGGATCTTTCTACCTTTGTTTCTTTAATACAAATTTATATATTTAGGTTTTCACGATAAGTAGATATTTTTGTCAATTTCATCATGTGTAGTGTACATTTAAAATCAATCTATTTCAATTTAAATCTGCCAATACCACCATCAAAATCCATACCACAAGTAGTCACACAAAAAGCAACCCTAATAACATTACATAAAGTACAACTTCATACAGGTACAACAGCTAGCTGCCGCCGCAGCCGCCGCCGCCGCCGCTCACCACCAGCACGGCGTAGCCGGCGTAGCGGGCGTAGCAAGCGTAGCGGGAGTGGGGGGCGTGGCCGGCGTCGGTGACGTCAGCGGCGTAGCCGGCGTAGGCGAGTGGAGGGCCCCGTTGATAGTGGAGCCAGCGCCGATGCCTGAACCCGATGTGTGGGATGCCTTCCATCCGCATCATCCGCAGCATCTTCATCCGCATAAGAGGTTGGTTGATGATTTTTTGTTTGGGGTCTTGGTAGGATAGGTTTATATTGCGTTTAAGGGATATATATTGAAACTAGGCTAATTAAATGAGCAGTTTTTCACGTCGAAATTGCAAACAAAAAACTCCCCAAAAAAAGCCTATCACCACTTCGTTGTGTTACGGCTGGAAAGTATAAGCTTTGGAAAGATAGGTTTATATTGTAGTGGGATTCTACATAGTAAAATAAAAAGTAAGTAATGGATCGAATTAGGAAATTACAGTCAAAAGTTCATATTCTTGTTAGGTCTATCGTATTTTTTGGAAACTATTATTAGCAAAAGAAAAACAAATTACCAGTAAAATAAATGGGTAGGTCCACTAATATAATTTTAAGCTACTTTATAAGACAGTAGGTGTAATACTAAAAGCTAGGGTTGTCGACAGATCCACAAAGCAGCAGACGTCGGTGCCGCACTACCAACCGCACCACCAAACGCATCAATACAGGTGCTTATACATTACTCGTACATGTTAATGTCCCCGTAAAGACCTGCATACTTGTAAATGTCCAAAAATATCTTCTATACTTCCCAGTCCCCTAGGTACACTTACCTGCTCATGCTAACATTACTTCACTCTAGATATACAAATAATTGCTACTATTGTAAACGTTCTCAATCCTAGATACACAACTTTTTAGTTAAGTATGACTTCCGTCTTGAACTATTTTCTTGATAATCTAGCACAAATAATATTTAGCCGCAAAAAAATTACACATATACATTACAGCATAGCAGCATAGGCTTTTAGTAGGTTTTATGGTAAATAACAAAAGCTTCGTATATTTTGTTGCATACTATGTTTATGCTACTTGCTTCTTATTCTTTAGACACATCACGTACATTCGAAAGGCTACAAACATATTGCACCTAGAACGTATGTGTTCGAATTTTTATTTAGACAGATACGCGATGATATATCTATGATACTAGTTTCTTTCCTAGAGGGAACTTTTTACACAATTTAATTTACTGCCGAGTTTGATCAAAAGAGTGATAAACATGTGTACATATTTATTCTTTCGCGTTTATATACTACAGGACAAAAGACAAATACCATAATCACCAGCGAGCATGTTTACAAGGTCTTGAATTTAGAGCCTTAGGCTAGCCGCTGATTGCAACTTTTCGTCACCGTAACTTTTTGTCACTGTCACCTGCTGTCACCCACGATGCGCTCACTGAATCTGTTCTTGGGTGACAAATCGCGTTCATTTTTGTATGCCGGCTGAGTGACAAAAAGTCACCAGTGAGCGGACTCCCATAGTAATGTACAGGGCGAGTGACAGTCACGTCACTCCGGCATTGCCTGCTGCTGCAACTATTTGTCACCGTATTATCACGTCCCCATAATGAGCGCACTCAGTATAGTTTTCATAGCACTTGACTAAGTGACAAAAAGTCACGGTGACGAAAAGTTGCAATCAGCGGCGGGCCTTATAATACACTTAAACAACAGGTTGAGGTTTTACCTACATTACATTTAACTGTTTATTTTTCTCTCCAAAAAATTAAATGTCAGTACAGCATATTTTATTCATTAAAACCTCAGCCTGTAAAATTAATCAAAATAGTATTTATTCTAAATGTTACCTCATGGTACAGTATGGCAAGCAGCGGCGGTAAGAAGGAGCCGACTCAGCTGTCCCCGGTCAAGAAGCGGGTGAAGGAAGGCACGCCGCCTTCCCGGCACAGGCATCATCATCATGATCACAAGTCAGTATACCCGGATACTAGCTATATATGGACACTAGCTTCTGCCAGCGGTTTTACCCGCATCCCGTGGGAACCTCGGCACGGACCCGGATAAAAAGTAGCCTATAGCCTTCCTCGATAAATGGGCTATCTAACACTGAAAGAATTTTTCAAATCGGACCAGTAGTTCCTGAGATTAGCGCGTTCAAACAAACAAACAAACAAACAATCAAACAAACAAACTCTTTAGCTTTATAATATTAGTATAGATATACCAACATTAGTGCTGTTAGTATGACGAGTGACAGGGAAGAATGGAAGCGGAAGACATATTGCGCCAACCCCAAATAAAATTGGGAACAGGGCAGAAGGAAGAGTGCTGCCATGATAGCTACAACCTACTATTATAACCAGGTGTAAAATTATTTGTCACTAAACGCTGTTATTGTTTCACAATTTTTTTAGTCCTTCACAATAGTCGTAAGTTTAGATCGTGAACGAAAATTGCAGTTACCTACATATGTATATTGTGCAGTATAATTGCGGGCAGGGTTTAATTTTCGACCTTATTACAATAGAAACAAGTATTAAATTTGTATGTCTACTTGCAGCGCGGGTCGAGCGGGCGGAGCATGGGAGGGCGGCGCGGCGGCACACACCATCACCATCCGCGACACGCCGTCCCCCGCCGTGTCCGTCATCACCATCTCCGACAGCGACGACGACGCCGACGCGCCGCGCCGCGCCCGCCACGCCGCCCAGCCACACAACAATACCGGTACCGTAGCATACATGTCTATATACATCACCATCCGCGACACGCCGTCCCCCGCCGTGTCCGTCATCACCATCTCCGACAGCGACGACGACGCCGACGCGCCGCGCCGCGCCCGCCACGCCGCCCAGCCACACAACAATACCGGTACCGTAGCATACATGTCTATCATATACATCACCATCCGCGACACGCCGTCCCCCGCCGTGTCCGTCATCACCATCTCCGACAGCGACGACGACGCCGACGCGCCGCGCCGCGCCCGCCACGCCGCCCAGCCACACAACAATACCGGTACCGTAGCATACATGTCTATCATATACATCACCATCCGCCGTCATCACCATCTCCGACAGCGACGACGATACACAACAATACCGGTACACTTCACCCCAGACTTCTTGTTGCCACGGAACTACAAAATAAATACATAGAAGCTACATACAAAGTATGCTCGAGCAACGCACACATAGACACCGCTCATATACACGTTGTCTCAGAATGTTTCCGAGTCATGCGAGCGCCTCAGTTGTCGTCCGTCTGAGACGCTCAAATCGGTCGTTACGGAGCCTATTCCTGTCAAACAAAAAGAACAATCAAACCTTTCCTCTTTATAATAGGCAACGTCTTCATATAAAACGCTGGTAGGCATGCCTAGGCATCCTACTTCAGAATTAGAAATATTTATTTATTGAACATAAGTGTATCACAAAAGGATCTTATTATTTAAACAAAGTGCGCTTTATTTTGCCGTGAAGGCGTACGAATATTAAAATGAATTCTACTTATTTACTCCTTAGGCGGCAGTGGGGAGTGTGCGGGCGCCAGTGCGGGCAGCGGCGGCGTCATCTGCAGCGCGAGGGAGGCGCGGGACGACAAGCACGTCAAGCACGAGCCGCACCAGGCCTGCCATCATCACCATCAGGTACTGACACATACAGTCTTACTTTCTTATTTCACATTTATGTGCCATTAAAAGGTATTAAGATTATTGTAGCCACAATTCAAGAATAACATATCAATATTTGTGAATGGGTGCTGCATTTGCAAAATGTTGCATAAGAATGTATGTATGTATGTGCGGCACATACAACAAAAAAAAAATGGAAACTGAGATCTCAAGTACCTAAATTGTTATAATTAAAGACCATCTTCTTGTCTACATGGTTTCATGAAAACAACGCATTTTTAGGAATTTATAAAGTGGCGCCGATCCCAAAAAAGTGAGGGTGTGAGTGTAACTGCAACAATTATAATAAAAAATATTTTAAACATTCTTTCTGATTTCCTCAGCAGCAGCAACAACAACAACAGCAACAAGCGGCCCCCCAACAGCAACAGCAGCAACAGCCAACACAAACGACGCAACAGTCCAACACGACGCGAACTAGCGCCGCCGTGGCGACGCCGCAGAGTCAGAAGAAGCGACTACTGGCGCTGGCGCAGCAAGAGGCGCAGGCTAAAAGAGATCATGATCATGCCCTCGCGCATTTGCCGCCTGTAAGTAAATTAATATTAGCTTAAAATTGAATTTTATTTTATGAAAAAACGCTGTAAATTAATTTTCATTTTACTATAGTCTGTTTTTTAATCTCGTAGACTAAACTGACATTACGAGTGATGTCAGTTTATTGCAATTCTTAAATAGTGATGTGGCACAACCGAAACTTAGCGTTAATAAAATCAAGTATCGTTTTTTAGGGTTCCGTACCTCAAAAGAAAAAAACGGAACCCTTATAGGATCACTTTGTTGTCCGTCTGTCTGTCTGTCTGTCTGTCTGTCTGTCTGTCAAGACCCTTTATCTCAAGAACGCGTGGACTTATCAAGCTGAAATTCACATGAAATACTCAAGTCTATTGTCCCTTTAAGCTGTGAAATTATCAAACTTCTAAGCCAAGCCAATCAAAAGATACAGCCGATTATGTCGATATTTTCAACCAATTTTCGACACTCGCAAAGGAATCAAAACCTACAGGATACTTCCCGTAAACTTAGAATCTTGAAATTTGGCATGAAGCATTGTCATATAATGCAAATATAGGAAAAATTGCGAAAATCTCATTTTTTTTTAGTTATATAATATAATAAAAATATTTTAATAAAATGAAACTTACAACCTTATTTCTCACGAACGAATAAAGGTATCAAATTGAAATTTATACTAAATACCTAGGTCTATTGTCCCTTTAAGCAGTGAAAAAATAGAACTTCTAAGTTAACACGATCAAAAGATACAGCAGTTTATACCGACACCTTAGACGAATTTCCGTCACACGCTAGGGAATCAAAACCTACAAGGTACTTCCCGTGAACTCAGAATCTTGAAATTCGGCACGAAGCAACGTTATACCTCTATAGTACAGATT
Organism: Helicoverpa assulta; assembly: GCA_963856015.1. Classification (NCBI taxonomy): domain Eukaryota; kingdom Metazoa; phylum Arthropoda; class Insecta; order Lepidoptera; family Noctuidae; genus Helicoverpa; species Helicoverpa assulta. The sequence continues at coordinate 8,947,181 of CAWLCW010000027.1, forward strand.
AAGGAAAAATTGCGAAAATGATAAATTTGAAGTTACATAAAATATTATTTTTGCTTACATGACGTAAAATATTTTTTTAATAATTATAACTACTAACTTACTACCTACCCTTTTTCACAAGAACGCGAAGAGATATTAAAGTTGAAATTCATATCAAACACTTCTTAAATCTAATAATTGCCTCTAAACTGTGAAAAGCTCTAAATAATTCAAAGGTCATTGGGCACTTTTGTATGGAAACCATACCCACGGCGGACACGAACGAAATATAGCATAGTATAATGATATAAGGCTCTGATTTACTATGGCGTTAGTCGCATCAACGTGAGCCATGGGAATCTAGAGAAAATCAGTTTTAAACATCAAATATTTTCCGAGAACATCGAATCGATTTTCTCGGTAATTATTTCTTTATAGTAAAAGAGTATACTCGCCGTTTATGCCATTGTCATCAGGTCAGGATCTGATGATAGAAACCTTGAGAAATCGAGGGCAACTTTCTGAAATTGTAGGCACGCATAGGGTTAAAACTCTCGTTTGATTCTCAGATTTATGTCTGATTACAATGTCAAACAGTGATGGTTTAGAGCTGACCTGCTGGTGGAGACGAGATAAAGTCGAGGGAACTCCTCAACGGTATGTTTTAGCTACGTCGTGTTTGGGCTTATATTATTCGTATTGACAAGTGATTTTCACTGGAAAGTTAAAAATTAAGACTTTTTACAACAAAAAAAAACAACTTCCCAAACCTCAATTCTCTCTAAACCTCAATACGACTGCTATTGCGTGTATAACTGTGGTTTTATTTTTATGTATACTGGGTGTGGATGGACCCAAACACTGAAAAGAATAAAATAAAAAAATACTATTTACGAAAAAAAAAAACCGACTTCATGAAACAGTGAAAGGGACAAAATAGAACTTTTGGCAAGGCTCTAAGAATCCTTCTTTGTAGCAGTCGTTGTTACAAGTCAATGTAAGTGGCCATCATCCATCATCCATCATCAGCCTATCGCAGTCCACTGCTGGACATAGGCCTCTCCAAGTGCACGCCACTGAGATCGATTTTCGGTAAGTGGCCGTCAGGTGGATTTGGCGAGTGGAAAAAAACCTGAAATTAGGGCTTGTGAGATGATAAAACCACTCAATAAGAAAAGATCTCATTCCCGCAATGGCTGCTATAACCCAAGTTAGAAGGGAATTCGCATCACCTCCTATAAAATAAGCCCTAACACAAGGTAATTGATATAAATAGTAAAGGAGTTCCCTGAACTATATCTTATCTTTATAATAGATCCCGCAATGCCAATCAAACCTATCCATGTGGAAAGTCCTCGTCAATACGAATAAAATAAGCCCAAACACGTGGTAGTTGCAGCTTACTGTTCATGAGTTCCCTCGATTCTCTTTGGTCTCCATAATTAAATCAGCTCCAAAACTTCACTGTTTCGCAATTCCCTCAAAAATACACCCACATGTCTGGTTTTGACTTGAGAGTTGCCCTCGATTTCTCGAGGTTTCCAGATCCTCATGAGGTCCTGTTCATCCGAATTGAGATTTTCCTTCTTTTTGAAAAGTATTTTAACAATAAAAACTGTCATTGTGACCTGTACAATCCAAAAAACTGCTTGTTTTTTTTATGTTCTTCAAACGATCCTGTACATTCTTCCCCATGGAATTTTAATAAAATATTTATATTGAATGAAACGTCATACTATTCTCCATAATTTAAAAATACTTTCATTCGTGTCCGCCACTTTTTGCAAAGCGGGTCAGATATGCCCAATGACCTTTAAGACATAATTAGTTATTTTCAATCAGATTTCTGAATGATGATTATAAAATGTTGTAAATAACTTGAATAAAAGAACTTTTACAAGGTACTGGCCTGCTATTTTAGATAAATTATAAAATAAAAAATATTAACTATTTTGACTCTCACGAAATTACCATACTATGATTGTTCTAAACTGAACGGTTTGCGCCGAGAGTCACTTTTTATCTATACAGGATTTGTACGGAACCCTCGGTGCGCGAGCCTAACTCGCACTTGGCCGGTTTTTTTTACAATAAGTTATCCTGAAATAATGTGCTTATCCTTGATGATTACGCATGGCTTTGCGTGGTCAGATATCCCTGGCAGTTCGAAGCACGTCGTGCACGTACGTGAACTTTAAATATAAAACTTTGAATAAAAATGAAATTCGTCTATTATAGATAAAAAGTTACGATTCGACAAACCGGTATCGTAAGTACAACACTGCACAAAAGAGCTGGCAGCATTATTAGTAAATTTGACATTTTGCATGTGTCAATTTAGTCTACGAGATTTTAAAACAGACTATAGTTTTAAGGATGTAAACATTTTTTAACAATTGAATAATTGCGGTATCGAAAAAACACAAAATTATTCCTAAATTCTTAAGTATAAGTGTCGAAAGTTAATTTACAAAAAAAACTTTAAAAGATAATTAATATGTTGCAAAAATATAACAATCATTTATTTTAAATGAATAAACAGACACTTATTTAAAAAAATCTATTATTTATAGAACATTTTGTTATTATCAGTGTTAAACGATAATTAAAACCTTAGATAGTGTAAGATATTGTTGCTAAAATAGTATATAAAATGTTGGTTATTTATTTTACAGAGCGGGTCAACAGTACGTCAGACAAATGACTATCAATGCAATCAGTATGTTCCTGCGCAACATAATAAAAGAGATAGCGTAAGTGTACATCAACATTACTGTACATTTTTTGTAGTATTCTTTACAGGAATAAAATAATTCCTGATTCAGATGAAACGAAATGCGCAAATCCAAGGATACACCTATTTTTATTTGTGCGTACATCTTGTGCGGTTCGAGTATACACGTAGCCTAAGCTTGTAAACCGGGCATAAATCACATTATTGCATACAAAGTTATAAAATGCTAACAAGTAAAAACGCGAAATTAAACTCCCAATACTCTTTATTGTCAATGTCGTCCAAGGATTCTTTTTAGTTTATTTTTTATTAACACATTATTTTTTTTTTATTATTGTAGATTTGTATACCTAGATTATTTGCAAGTAAAGTTTTTCTATTTAATAATGCACTATTATCGTTACAGAGCGGCGGTTGTCGCGAGTACCTGACGAATGCTGGTGGCGTGAGCGGAGTAAGCGGTGTGAGCGGTGTGAGCGGAGTGAGCGGAGTGAGCGTGAGCGTGAGCGGGCCGCCCGCCGCGCACAAACACGCTGCCCCACACGCGTGGCATCACCATCCGCATCCGCATTACAAGTCAGTACCTGTTGTTACAGCCTTTTTATCGTCCCACTGCTGGGCTGCGGCCTCCTCTCACACGGAGAAGGATTGAGCGTTAATCACCACGCTTGCTCAATGCGGGTTGCAGATTTCAGATTGAATAGTCCAGGTTTTCTCAAAATGTTTTCCTTCACATTTTTACAAACTTATACAAACTTAAACAAAACCAATTTATACAAACTTAGAAAACTTGCATTGGTACTTGCCTGACCTGGAATCGAACCCACACCCTCATACTCGAGAGGTTGGTTGGAAAGGAAAAGTGGTCGAAATATATCCGCAACAATAATATAGACATAAAAATAATTGTTGAATGTTACTTTTCCATTTAACCGAGGACCTCATTTTATGAGAAATTATGATTCCAAAAGTAGGAAAGTTTCAATACGAAAAGGGTTGATTATTATATTCGACTGATTAGCATTCGTCTCGTGCATGTTATCGAATTATTACTTTAAAAATCCTAGAAAACTATTATGCGAATTATACTAGAAAATGCAAACGCTATTTGATTATTACTAACTTCTATACAGACCACCTGAAGTTACCCACAGCTCACAAGACGGCATACAAACATTTATGATGGATCAATTGGTTGCCAATAGCACGTTGAACTTGGATCCGAACAACCCAGAATACAGGAACCATGCATTGTAAGATTATACTGTCGAGAAATATATTTTTAGTCAGTTGTTTTTTATATTTTTTTGTAGATACGAGGATTTTTTTATAGGTGGATATTTTTCGTAATAATGTTGTTGAATATGTAAAACAATGTTGCAACAATTTGCAAGATAAATAACTTTAGTCAAGAAAGAAAATTTCGTTATTCATATTTAAGTTGCGTGATCAAATTTTAATTCGGTCAATATTGTCTCCACATAACACATTGTTTAATAACGTCATAAAACACATACAAATACCGATGTTTAAGATTTTTTATCTAATATTTAGCAATAGAACAATTTACTTTTGACGTTAATATAAAATTCAGTGAAATTATCGTCCATCAATCGACTTTACAGTAATTTTTTTCCGTATTTTCTATTAGGATAAAATAAATAATGCTGTACGTGTGAAAAAAATAATTAAGTAATCGTCCTTTAGCCGTCTTTACAATGAACATTTCTTTATGCAATGTCTGTTACTGTTACAGCCTTTTTATCGTCCCACTGCTGGGCTCAGGCCTCCTCTCACACGGAGAAGGATTGAGCATTAATGCTTATGCAATGTCTCATAAGATAATAATAATGTTGTATGTTTGTTCCAGAGCGGGTAGCGGCGGAGTGCTGTCCCCGGGCGGCGGCGTGTCGCCGGGCTACCTGCCGCCCCCGCTATACGTGCCCACCTATCATTATCATACGTGAGTTATTTTACAAATTTATATTTTACCAGTAGCCTTTACTATGATCAGCTTCCAGTCCAACCATATTCAACTGAGTTCCAGTGCTTTACATAGAGCGACACTCAATCAACCCAGTTACCCGGGCAACCTTGGTAATACTGGTTGTTCAATGATTTGAATGTTAAAGGGTATTTGTATGTTCTATTAGTCGGTAAATTTGAGAATCTTCTTTTTGTTAATATTGCATACCCTGCAAATATTGACAGCAAAGTGAGAACGAATATTAGTACATTTCAGTTTGGTGGGCATCATTATCGTACAGTTTTTTAAATATTTTTAGGAGCACGCTCAGTTTGGTATACAGAATTGAGTATTATGAGGACGAATTGGAAATTTTGGCGCCAAGGATCTCAATTTTTCTCAGTAAATACAAAACGGATCAAAATACAACTTGGTTACCTGAAAGTTCATGATAAAAACCTTATTTGTTAGACTTCAAAACATGATTAGGTAACTTTTATAACAGAGAAAAATATATCAAACATACCTCTTTTTAAAAAGAGATTCACATATTATGGGCAAACGGGACCGATTTAAGCCTCTTACATCACCTCATACATCTCATACATAACCTTTAAAATTGTAGAAGGAATTTTTATCAAATTATCATTTCTAAGTAATAAAATTACAAAACCATTTTGTCGCTTACGACTTTTAGTTATAAGCTAGCGCGCGTATTGTTATCCTCGCCCCGCTCAGACGCTCCGACCCCTTTTTTTGGCGCCTTAGGTGCGCGTGCCGGTTATGGAATTATTGTATACCAATTCGTCGCCTTAAACAAGCACGTTTGTACGTTACAGTGGCGGCGTGAGCGGTGTGACCGGCGTGGGCGGTCCGCCCCCCGCACACCACGCCAGCGGAGCCCGCCTGCCGGGCTACCTGCAGCCCTACTCGCCCACCTACCTCGTGCCGCAGCACCACCAGCAGCACCTCTGGTACACCGACTGAGCCGCCCCGCGCCCCGCCGGGGTCGCCCGGTACCCCATGGGGTAGCACGCACTCCGCCGGGGGACTGACGCTACCCCCGCCCGGGGCAGCAGGCCTGGTGCGAGACACACTCGGGCCCCGGTAAGGCCGCCGGAGCCACAGGAACCCGACTATCACACTACAATTTTTAAATAAATCCATGACTAGTGTGCGCCTAAGTTCCTCTACAACTGACCTCTGTACGACAGATCAAACGATACTTTCTTGTACAAATTGTGATTTTTATTTCTTATTACAAAGATGCGTTTTATATTTCCCGGCGACCTACCACCGTAGGCGCCGCTCTTCGAGTTATACTTAATCGAGTATAAAATGTTTAATCATTATTTGTTTAGATATGTGTAATTTATTACATGATAGCGTTGCGTAAACGCTTATAAATGTATGTATAATAGGTTAGTGTTGCATTAATTTGTATCATTTAATGTCGCCCGTACGGCTATGTATGCGGCACGATTTATTCACATGTATTATATGGATTGTAAATTTCGCGTTATATTTTGCTGATAAAGCGAGTAGATTGCATTTACTAATATTTTATCATAGTTTAGTGTTTGTACCAAATCATTTTTATGGGGAATTTATTGATATAGCGAATATATTATATAATAATAATAACCGAAGTGTTTGTTTGGATCGATGCGAGCGCCGCAGTGTGGCGCCGAGATATTTTACTTTAACGTCACCCTGATTTTGTCAATTATAATGTTTGATTTTATTGTACGTAGCGAGTAATGCTTTAGGTATATGAGATTTGTTCATACGTTTGTTACGTTCCAAGTCAAGTAGCGCGGGCGCATGCTGCCCCTCACACAACTACAAACATTTATTGCTGTGTTTACTATCGTATATTCAAAATTAAAGGGTTTTATATTACGTAGAGATAATTCAATGTGTAGGGCGCGGTGATGGACTACTTGTATAGATGTAGATTCGAATGTATTAAACGAAATAAAAAAAACTATCTAAGATATTTTATAAACATTTAGTACACACTAATGATTAACTAAGATTGTAATAATGCATGTATAATCACTTTAGATAGAACGAAATTGTTTAAAAAAATAATAATGTCCTTTATAGAAGATGAAAAAAAAAAGATGTATGTTATGCAATTATTTTTACGACTGCAATTGATTTTAGTTAAATATTTTGATAAAGTGTTTAGTGACACTAGAACTATTATTATTTGCTGACTTGATACGCGTCGATATGCGACTGGGTATTTTAGTTTTGAACGTAATTGTAACACGTTGTCCGATATGACAGGCCGGAGTCATAGACAAGTATTACATAGCGAGTGATGTACAAGTGTCGCAGCTCCGGCGCGGGGCAGTCCTGGCGTACGCTACGGAAACACAACTTTATCTCTACAAACGTATATTCCATTATATCTTTTGTATTGTAAGATGCAACTTTTAAATATATTACAGCGAATTTCATTAGAAGTTAAACTTTTAATAATATAATGCTTGTTTGGACAAACGACGAACTCTTTAGAAATGCCTAATAATTATATTATATTCATGATAAATATAAATTACGTGTAGCGTGTTTTTCTAGAGCTTTTGATGTCATGCGACGGCTAATATCGACGGATAATGTGCTTTTGTGTCTATATCCTATTAATTATTACGAAGTTGTCCCACTCGGGATTTTAAACCTTTGATCGATTCTAGAAATCATTATGAACTATTAAATCGCTGTATTATGCTTTCCGTAGCGTATACTAAGGAAGTTTTTTTGAATTAATATATTATTTGGTTTATCATTTAGTATTAAGTGTTTAATTTATAAATATCCACCATTTAATCGCAAGATTATTATAAACCACTGCATTATTTTAAATTCATATTAAAAAGGTTTTATATGACAAGACTACTGTGTAATATTATTAGTTTTTATCATAAAGTTAGTAAATTAGTTTTGCTGCCCGACAATAATGATTATGTTTAGTTTTGTATTATTTCTAACGGTTGTAGTTATAACTATATGTATGTTACTTTATTTTGTTTTATTGTCAACTGGCTGGTTGATATCGACCATCGTAACGAATATGTCAAAAAATACGATTCACCATTTTTCTTTCTGAATTGTTGAATCTCTTCTTTTCTCTATATTACGTAAATAGTTCTAGCACTATGTAACACTTTCTTTATTACGAATATACACGAAATGTTTTATTCCTATATTTGAAATTTCAAAATGTTCATTTTTCATGTGTTTTGAAGTGAATGTTTCCTCAGATCTACTCGTTACGATGCCCGATGAACGCGGGCTTGTGACAGGTCGGGCCTTTGTTTACGCATACTTGCATACATATATCCACATTTAATATAATTATATTACATTTGCATAAATCAATTGAATGGGATTGCTATTGATTTTATATTAATCAAATTTTGACGTATATAATTCAGTCTTTGTGTTTAAGAGCTGATTGTAATAACGTTTAGGCAACAAAGGCCCGGCCGGCCGCCGGCCCGGTAGTGCGAGATTGCCCTCGAGCGAGGCTTTAGTCAATGATCTCTGTCGAAACGTGCACATATTATAACTATTACCCCTCGTACCGCTATGTAGCACGGCGTTAGTTCGTCTCAATCTTTTGTTTTAGTGATTTTATTATTTCTAAGCTTTTATTGGAGTTTTGGGGTTTATTTTTAAGAGTATTAACATATGGAATGTTAACACATTTTCTATAATAATTTTGTCCTAGTTCATATACGTCTGCTTACGGTATCGTTTGAAATTGCCTTATTATGTTTTAGTGATGTGTATATGGGGCATGTTGTTGCGGCGCATTCGACCCATTATATCGCATATTATTTATCTGTATCGACTTACGGTTAACCCCACTCTCGCTGGACAATCGATACCCAATCGAGTGGTGGGCTCAATCGATTAGTCGATACAAATAATACACAAGATAACTAAATGTTTGTCGACGTGATTCTGTGATTATTACTCATTATAATTTAGTTGGAAAACTGTAAATGTTGGGTTGTTGCAATAAGTAAATTCTTTTGTGTGTATAAAATTGCATTTTGCGAAGCAGCTGTATGAAATGCCCCGTGTATATGTATATTTAGTTTAGTTGTGTATGGTTTCACCAAAACACGATACCGATTATATTTATAGAGGAATTATACGAAAAAAGTCGCGATTAGCTAATTCGAGTGTCGACAATAATTTATTGTTCTATATGGTAACAATTAAATGTACAAAATACTCCTTGTAAGATGGTTTAGACTTGCACCGGCTACCGCTCGCGTTGCGGACAGATTATATTCCACTGTGATTGTGTTACGTTCAATGATTGCCTGTATCGGTGAAACTGTTATGGTAGGCTTACGTTTGGTTTAATTCATGTAACTTTTAACTAAGTACCAGTCGGTACTAGCTGAGAACTAACTCTACAATAATGGGTATTTTTATGTTTTAATTTAGCTTATAGGGGCTTGTGTAAACAAGTTGATACTATTAACATGTTTTAAATTCGATATGTGGGTGATCAGGGATATAGCACTGATGTTGCTTAAGTTTCTCTTCAATAATAATCAAATAGTTTATTATTAGATGAAAAATTGTAAATAAACATCCAAATATCCCTTTTTATTTTATTTTTATTTTTTCCTTTACCTTAGTTCCTTTATTTTTTTTTTTAGTTTTTTGGCGTATCTGTGGGCCTGTCTTCGTGCATCGCAACTAGTTTACTCGTGCGCGGTCGTCGCCTCTCGCGGTACACTTGTAACATTTATTAAATAATTTTAATCGTAATATATTAGTGGAATGGAGCATTGCTATACGTGTAGCGTGTCCGCGGGCGGCGACGGTGGCGCCCTCTATAGTCAATAGCGTGGCGCCAGACGCCTGAGCTGCTGTCTCGACAATAACCCAGTGTCAGACAATAATCATTCTTATTATTTGCCAATTAGTAGACATTTTTGTTTGGCCCCTTATTAGTGACCATAGTATCTACGTGTGTACGATAACATAGCCATTAGGAGTAGAGACAAGTTTTAGCACAATTCGCGTCAACTGATGGTGATTAGTTCACGACTACGAAGTCTTTTCCATAGCATATCTTATAAATAGTTCGTGTATTTGATGTGCATTTTAGAATCCATTTAATATTATATTGAAGGCGTATGTGTCACCTGTCGATACACTTGTAGTCATTTATCGAAGGTTTTTAAATGTGGTGTGTACTTTACATTATATTAAATGCATAGAATACTCTTTTTATATGAAGTGATCTTATCACCCATTTTCTACAGCTAGCACTTATCTAAATAATTTATAATTATTAAAATGATACAGAAAATATCTTTGAAAAAATGTATTCCTTATTATAATATATAACATAATATATCCTTATGGTAGGGGAGCCCTAGAAGGGATTTTGGGATTTACTCAAGCGCGGCAGATTAGTATATAGGGAGGTACCTATTGCCCCATTTAACACCTCCACCAAGTATTAGTCCTGTATATGCAGCCGCGCGTCTAGAATAAAGGATCAGATTAGTAAAAAAAAAATTATCATCTGACATTCTCCAGCGCGTCAGATTAAGATAGGGTAAGTTAGTTATATGCTAAAAAGTGTATATTCCACTAATCTGACAATTTGCGATTGACGATAAGAAGTAGGAAGGTTACAAACTTGTAAAAAAAAAACGTCATCTTGACTTTCTCGAGCGCGGCTAATTTTTTTTTTATTTTGAAGGGAATAATTCAAGAATAATGAAAAATATATAATCTGACGATTTCCGCAAGCCGAAATAACAAAAATTCGTCGATAAAGTTAAATGCGTGCAGCTGCGTGATGCCTACATTTCCTTCTCCGCGTTTCTATTCCTCTCTCACTCTTTCTCTATCTATTACTCTCTCACTCCGTGCATACTGTTTACAACGTGTTTCCAACGTTTTGGCTTTTCTTGCTATTTTAATATTATTTGGGGCTTTGCTACGTCCACTTCCTTTGGGGCTGCTTTTTGAAAAAGGAGTTCATCAAAAAGAGCCCCTCGCGTTCGAGGAAGTTGACGAGCATTTGTCCCCTATGATTCCTGCTTCCAAATCCATGGGATCCTACTGCCGATTCGCCACAAATCTGTACTCCCACTTTAGCGTTAAAGTCCCCCATGACAACGGTGTAATGGGTCTTAGTAGTGAAGTGGAGGGCCCTTGATATATCATCAAACATATCCTCCACTTCATCGTCTGAATGTGTCGAGGTCGGTGCGTACACTTGCACTACCTTGAGGCTATACCTGTCGGTGAGCTTTATGATAAGGTACGCTACCCTGTTCGACACACTAGACACCTCCACAACGTTATCAGCTAGGGACTTATTAACCAGAAACCCAACGCCATCTTGGGATTGTTGGTCTCCCTCTCGGAAGTACATTAGATGACCTGATTCGAGGGTTATGGTGTCCTCCCCCTCTCTTCGAACTTCACATAACCCTAATACGTGCCACCTAATCTTCCCAAGTTCCACCTCGAGTTGCGCCAGATGCGAGTCAAGCCGTAGCGTGCGGCCGTTGTACGTCGCAAGAGTCAGTTGTTTTGGTGGCCTCCCCTAACCCGGAGATTCTTCGCACCCCCTGTCCCGCCGTAACCACGGTCGCCACCGTGACCGGGAATAGCGGGACTGCCGGGAACTAGGGGCCGTGGCTTTTTTGTGCTGCTCATAGAGGTATTTAGCCTACTGCTATCACGCTGGCCAGACGGGTTGATAGAGGGTTTTTTTTTTCGAGTTTTCCTTCTCTCGCACTGGTGTTCGGTGCATTTTTGACTCCATTAGTCGACTTCTACGACACCCACTGGAAGAAGGGGTAGCGACATATGTATTCTTAAGCCGTCGCTACACGGCCTTCGTCGCTACACGGCCTCAGCACTTAGATATTCCTTTAAAAACTTGAGATATCAATGGATTATTTAGTTTTAACTTTTGCACACCTTTTGATCTATATCTCAGGACGGGCAAACGTCAACAAAGCTGTCATATTAAAGGTTGTTCTAGATAAAAAGGCCTATACAATGATATGTATGACATTGCTATTAGTGGAGTGTACCAGGTCCCGTATATTTGTGTCCATTGTCCTTTATGTTTTTCATACTTATTTGCTTATAAATAAAAGTTTTGTACTTCAAAGAATACATACTGGTTTATTTACTTGCAATTTTTTAAGTTCTTCAATTTGTTAAAAGGTTTGCAAAAAAACTTTCCATTGTCAGATTAAGCGAATTCCTCCAGATAATCGTCAGATTATAAGATGATTACGTTAAGGGTACATAAATGAACCATATATATCTTAATCTGACGCGCTCGAGTATTTCAAAATGGCGATTTTTTTTTGCAATTTCAAATAATGGCCACGAGTTTAGGTCACGTCTAAATCGTCAGATTATTGCATAAGAGCCTTCGTTTTGGTTCACTTAACACCCCTTTTGATAATCTGACGCGCTCGATAAAATTATTTTTTTTCCCATTTTTAACCCTTACCTACTACCACCCCCACCATGGAAACAGTCAGATTAATATACGTATGTTTTCAAAATGACGTAGGACGTGCATGCTATTAATATCTGACGCGCTCGAGTATGTCCATGCAACTGTTTTTTTTTACATTTTTGAAAGTTTATAGCCGCTCCACCCACCGATGAAAGTGTGTGTATGTCAGGACATTTTTTTCTTCTTATCATCTAAGCTTCGCAATCTAATAGGTCTCATTGACGCTCGAGTCACTCCCGATTTAGCACTCTTGCCTCCCCTACTATTATATAAGGCCATTCCGAGGCCAGTATTGAATGAATGTTTTAAGTTCAAATGGAAAATATTTATTATAAACACGATTCTAGAATGTATTATTACAAACTTTCTTGTTCATTAACTACATAAAATTACTTTCTTCAAATTATTCGTTATGAATTTTTACACATAATTCTAATTGTATAATAGATTTTCCAAATCGACTGACTGTTAACCATTTAGAATATAATAAATCGTTATTCGTGCTTAGACCGCAATTTGTATCCGATGGTAGTAGTGCACAATGCTACTTATTGTAACGCTCAGTGGAGTCATAATGTTATTACGATTGTAATGTATGTGTCGCACCGCGTTGTGTCCGTAGAGCGCGTCCCGGGGCCGCTCGCCGGTCCCCAGGGTGGAAAGGGAACAAGTCGCTATTTGTATTTGGCATAACGTTTAAGATTATAAACTCTAATTTTACAAGTCTGACGTCACAAGTTTGTTGTTACTAGGATATAGTTAATGCTGCCGGTTAGGCTCTACTCTATAGTATTAACTTTTGTATATTCATTCTATATCTACCTAATAGGTAAACTATATGTGTGATAATAACAATAAGCTTTTCAACTAGATGGAGTACAATGAATTCTAATGACTAACTCATAGGCCAATGTTTATAAACATTATTTTTACACTGTCTATTAAAAATGAATGTGATTTTGTCTGTAGTGAGTAAAGTTTTAGATAATGCAGTCCAGCGTCAAGTTCGCTTAGTTACATAACTCCATACACCCGGATCTCGGAGATTTAACTTTTTCTACTTAACGCTTAGTGTGTCGTGTATATCGTAAGTCAATTGTACAACATATTATTATGATCAGCTTCAGATACAGTAGTTGGTCAGATAGTGCACCGTTCACCAAAATGTTTTGCCGTCCAATGATACAGTACGTTCGCGAGTACTCGCCGGCAGCTGGACTGCTCTTCGATGTATTTCGTTAACTATAATCGCATATTTCGACACCAAACCGACTAATATTATAGATGTCTAAAATATTTTATATTTATCTAGAGCTTATAGAGTGATTAGGGCTGTAGTAGTAATAAGAGTCAGTGAGCGACGCGGCGCGGGCGCAGAGCGCGGGCCGCGTCGCCCTCTGTAAGCGAACAATATCAGGGATGTATAGCGGTAGCGACAGCTTTTTAACTTAGAAAAACTTTATCAAAGATTTATACAAGCTATGGGTGTAGTATCTGCGTAGGTTTAGGTATATGTCTGCATTCTATCTGTGATTGACTCGATGACAACGAAGGCTGACCAAAGAAGATTTTACGTGTTTACTGAAGGATACAAACAAATAATTATAGGACATACCTCAGCTAAACGTACCTGAATGTAAAGCAAGTCTACTGTAGCTAATAAAGTTCAAGTTATTCCGCAGTCGTTGCAAGTTGACAGTGGCTCACGCATCCATGTTAATTGATGACTGAGTATTCATTAGTTAATTACTCTAATAACGCAGCATTTCTTAGGAGTAGCCGGTTTTTATTAGTTGTCTATCATTATGTTAGTGAAGTCAGCAAGTATAAGACCTACTAGGTACGTATACGTACGTATGCTAGGAGCACAGGCGGTGGGAGATCCATGTCGGAATCCGTTGTCGTCGAGCTGACACGAGTCGATATCTTAGATGAGCGCCATTTTCTAGATTTAATATTATTGTTTCGATGTCCAAATTTATTCGAGATTTACTGTCTTCTTATACTACATTTCATTACGATTAAATGTTTAATGTATGTCCAGCAAATACATATTGAGTGTGTCGATGTTGCGCGTTAGATGCGTGTTATTGTTACGACCTAACACCTATTTTATGCTAGAATAGTTTCAGTAACGTAGGATTACGACCAAATTAGAAACGTAACTTTAATATATCCTAAAACACAAATATAGGTATCTTATATAATATAATAATGCTACTGACTATTACCGTAGCGGGGGGACAAATAAAGTACAAATCTTATCACTAAACCCCGGCCGCTGCGAGGCTTTAACTCTTTCCTTGTATACTTAGCATTCTACGAGAGAAAGAAGTTGCATTTATTGTTTACATAATATTTCAAAAATTAAATGAATGTTGTCGTAGTTAACTCGTATTATCAATTATTTCATTTTTTAATTATTATAAAATCCTCGTACGTACGTTTTTTTCTTATGATAATCTAAATCCGACGTAATTTATAATCACATTACGTGTACTAGATTTGTGGTAGTATAGCTAAATATCGACGACAGGATCACATTTTCGAATTAACAAAAAATTGTATTTTATAACAATTGATGTGCCTAAGTGTAATACTCTATTATTGTAATTGTATATATTAATGAATAGTTATCGTACTTTAAAGTCTCAGGACCGCGTCGCATGGTGGTCGCGCACCGTGCAGGTATTGTTCAAAATTAACCAACCATTGTATTTCGTGTTTATGGAAACGCTGCATAACTCCAAAAAATCGTATATTGAGACAATAATTATTTTGCATAAAATTGACATATTGAAAGCACTTTTAGATCGAAAGTAAATTGAAACTTTAACTTTGCCATATTTAATTATCGCTTGAATTTAAATTGTAATTCCACTTTTATTGTGAGAATCTCCTGAATATTTGTCACAAATCAAAATAGTGTTGTACTGACTAGCGAGTAATTTTCTATCGGTAGATTTTTCTTTTCTCGTCACTAACAAATATTGTGAACACTTTAGTATCAACTGTCGTGGTACACTAGAGATAGTCGTTAAAGTTTTATAGCACGCCAAAACGACCTTTTTGCATTTAATCCAGGTTAATCACTGTTTCATTGGGTATTACAAAATTGTATAATAGATTTACTTATAACATTTTATGGTAGCGACGTCGGAATTGTAACGGCGTTTGAATGTACTAATTGGTAAAGTGTATCTTTGTGTAAATCATCCATAGTCGCCGTGTACACGAATATGATGGGTAATTAATTGGGTAGTGTTGTAGACTTGATTGTGATATCAATAAACATTTTCATACGAGCATCAAGTGCCTTGTTTTATTGAACGACTATGACCCGAGTACCTGCCACTGTTTACTTTTCAGCGAGAATATTACATCGTTATCGGTAAAGTTGTTATCTATTGAAAACAATCACGCACCTCTTTATCTTTCGACGATACTTTTATGGGCTTTTACAAACAAGCGTAGGTGGGTATTATACTTGACTGCTGAAGGCAGTTGCTAGCTGTTGTGAGAATGTGTAACACCACAATAAGGCTCAATATCGTTCTGGACAAACATAAGTTAGAGTCATATCGTATTCCTCTGCATCACTATTGACTGTAAATTGCAATGGGGTGCTCACATCTCAGCACTGTCGAAAGGGCTGAGTTCCGCAGCTTGAGCAGTCAGAAAAATAAGACAGATTAGGTACCTACTGACGTTGCTACTGCTAGGCTCGTGTATTTTGCTTACTTCCATAGTACTATGTCCTCCTATGGCATCCTACTGTGGGGTGCAGCGGCTGACGTAAATTCAATGTTCGTTCTGTAGAAAAGGGCAGTTTGCCCAATTTATGGTCTTGGCCCTCGTGAGTCTCTAAAGAGAATTATTTAAAGAAATTGATGTACTTACACTACCTTCTCAATGTAATATACCTAGGTATACGCCAATATTATTATATGGCACTAAGTCATCTCAATATTAATATTAGTAGTCAATATCAAAATTAATCACCCTAATAAAATTCGTATTATTCATTTTAAAAATAGTTCATATTGAAACACAATACACACAGAACATAAAACACTTACCTTATTTCAAATACACCCAGCAGCCATCTCCCGAGCCTTTTCCCAACTATGTTGAGGCACAGTTGGGGTCCCCAACACAAAAAAAGTTCACAAGACAGTTCACAAATACACCCAGCACTGAGCACTAATTACGCCTTAACAACACTAATTCAGTCTACTCGACGTCTGTACGTCATTGTAGGGGACATCCAGCAGAATACCAGCGTTAGGTATTCTACCTGACACAAGCATTTGGTGAAAACTGAAGACACACTGAATCGCGCTGTATTTTTTCCCCCTCTTTTTTGTGTTCCTTCTCGTACTACCCGTCTACTATGTAATTTTATAATATCCATTTTTTTGTACCCTCTTACTTTTTTTTTCTCATTTTGTCTTTTAATGTTTGTGCTGAAAAAATGTCTTATCTATCTATCTCTGTATTGCTTTTTCTAAGGCCTATTAGAAAAAAACATTTGACTGAAAAGTCCCATTCAAACACTAGGCAATGCTATGCGAGGGCGTATTTTTTTTTATGTTACTTTTTATACTTACAAAGTTCGCTAAACTAGCGTTCACGTATACTTACATAGATCTCGTATGCGTATTTGCGTGTAATAGTAATTCTCGTCGCTTTGGATTTTCGCCGGGAAACAGTAATACCAGTGTGTTGGAGTGCTGCTTTCTGACAATTCAAGATGAGCGAAGGAGTCTCACAGTTTTCACTGAATTGTTTAGTGTTTTCTTTTCATAACTCTTTCAATTCGATACTTAACTGTATCTATTACTTTCATGTTTTACCAGGAGTGGGCAATAAAATAAAAACACAAGATATAGAGCGAAAGAAGCTTTTTTTCAACTTAATTTACAATACACAATGTCTAAGAGTTCACATAGTATAAAAATTATCAATTGTTTTCTGTTTGATATTTACATTTGTTTCAAGAAATGCATGCATTGTGTTGTGATCAACAATGTGTCATTGAGAACGATAAATAAATTTATATTCATACAAAAACAATTTGCGAGATACAGATTATTGCTTCAATGCACTTTGCACCCTAAAAGTCATTAATTTTAAATGGCATCAAAGGAACAAGAAATTCAGTTGTTGCCACTCAAAATAGTTCCTAACTTTACAGGACAGCACCTTACTAATTATAAATTGCCAGTGAGTGCACATGAATTTATTTATCGACCACCACATAACATTCCGTGCTCACAAACCAAACAACATTTATACACAAGAGTGGAATATTTGGCACATAATTAATAATTTGCCTCTCAACTTTCCAATAAAATAATTAATCGTAGTAATATATTACGTTAAATATTTGTAGTATCCCTATAATTTCCTTTTAAACCTACGAATACGTTCCGCCGTTAATAAATACATACTAAGTGCACGTTATGTACAGTGCATCGGGAACGCACATTTACAATAACCTCTCGTCCGACATGTTCACGTTACGTCACGCTACTCGCTAATCAGCTGATGTATTAAATTATCTCTCAGTACACTCCAGGGATACAGGGCTTTCCTTCCACCAGGCATCGGAACTAACTCTATTAAAATAATTAAATATGAAGGTAGTAAAATTATGTTTCGAGATCATATTTAATACATCACAGGTGTTAAAGAGAAAAAAATATTAAAAATTATTATCGTAAATGTCCTCCAAATGTTTTTTTTACTATGCAGACAATTAGCGTGAACTGTGTAAATTGTGGTGATGTTGTAATTATTATTGTATGTATTGCATAAATTGTATGCCTAATAATAGAATTGCTGAGCAAACAGAAGCTAATATTGATATTATTGCATTATTGCTTTATGTACACATGCGTTGTAATAATGTTTAAGGAGATCTCAAGTGTATATTTGTTGTGTAAAACATATAGAGGACACTTAACTTCTATATATTGCAGACAGTCGTGGCCCAGCAGGCACAATCTCGTCCGAATCGAACAACATAATTATACTATATCTCATGTGATCTCACAAACTAAAGGCTCTTTGAGAATCACCTATTATAGTGTCAACGTACTCTATACAACAAACGGTTATAGCTAAAGCTACAATATCATCTTAGTTTGTTATTCCATCAACTTAATAGAGTCACTCAAAGCTACGTCAGTTCTAGAGACCACAATCAAACACAAAAATTCATAAATTACGAACGTCAATTTGAAACAGGCAATAAACTACATCTGTAGTCACAATACACCTTTACAACAATATAAAATTATTCATTATTTCTCTGTCAAGTCATAAAAGTTCATTTACTTAATTTCATTTGTGTGAATCGTCGCGAACATAACAACGGCTTTGGTTAGCTTTATATAGGCTTTACAACTGTCGTTGTATAGAAAAAATAAACATACACGATGTATGGTATATCCGAAACTAAGCATAAATGTTACAATATTAAACATAGAATGGGTATGATGATGATGAATGGTATGCATGTCTTTTTGCTGCGACCGTGAGCCCTCGACCTAAACCTGATGAGAAAATTTGTACTTTCACAAAGGGCCACGGTTTGATATATCCGAACTGTTACTAACTGTGAACAAAATTTAGAATACCAATATTTCGAAAAAATAAACAATCATCAATATAATTATATTATAAACCATTAAAATACAACAACAAAACAAATATCCTAATTTGCAATACGAGTAATTATTACTGTGAACACAAATACTCAAACTCAACTGTATTGTACTACTTAAACTTTAAAATTGCAAAAAGTGTTACTTGTAGGGTAACAATGTCTTTTATTATTGAGTATTTGTGTTGTTCATACTTCTATCTGTTTGTGAAAACTTTCGCAAGTTCCCCGCGGACAGCGGTGGAACAACAGAAAGTGATCTTATGAAGAGAATGCGTCAAAAATACTCCGACGCAAAGAAAATTTGATTTCCATTGGTGCGTCTTAGCATTTGCGAGACATTGCCATTGTGACTGCGTAAACTTAGAATTACGTCGAATTGTAAATATTCTTATAATTAACCGAAGCTTCATCTAAAAATAACTTAATTCAAAGAGATCATAATTCATATAATATAATCATAACTTATATCGAATTGTCACGGTATTGTCAAGTTTTGTGAATGTCTGTGGTAAGGCCGGTCGTGAGCGCCGTTACATCGCCACACTCGTCTTAGATTTCACTTTCTTGAACACCATTATTAAAGCAATTATTATAGCTTGCTATCAAGAAGGTTACATGATTTTGCAATTTTTTTAAAGATACGGATATTATATTGAATGAGGCTCTCTGAATTACTTGAAAGAGTCAAATGGACTCATTTGGAAAAGTTAAATTTCACAAAAGTATGGGATGTAAACGGAACGATATAAACTCTGCATTTGCGGAAGCATTGAGCAAAACTTGTGCTGTGATGTTCAGTGACATATCGTATGATATATTAATTGTTGAACTAAAGATATTCCTTACGCTAACTTACTCATTACTTAACATTATTAGTAATTTGGAAACGGTATTACAATAAATTAATAAAACAAAAATATGCACAGTATGACAACTAGTGTTGCAAAATTGAACAGTTTTATAGACGGTTCGGTAGGCGTTAGGTCAGTCAAGTCCTTGGTACCAGATATTCACACTGGGGATCGTGCGGAGTCACGTCTGCCCTGAGATCCTCGCGTGTCGGGAGCTGTCCCCACATCTGCATAGCTGCCGAAGTGGTTGTTCAATTTTGTGTTGTCAGCAGTGTGGCCTAGCTGGTGCGCTTATGCGCGGGCGCAAGCCTCGCAACCTTCGGCGGGCGGATGTGCGCGCCGTGCCCGCACTTGGGAGACGCGGGGGACTTCTTGCCGCTGGCTGATAACCGCTTGCGAGGCTTCAGGAAATCTGGAAAGACAGAAAACGTTAAATTAGTTCATGTTTTATGTACCGTGAAATTATGAGCAACATAACATAGCATATGCCATAACAATGGCAATCCTGATTCATTGCTCTTAAAAAGTCCCAGACGGTCTCCGATTCGACAATAAAAATTCAATTCAAATGAATTTGGTTTGCGTTGTGTTCATACATCGGTTATTGACTTACAGTGTCGACCACGTCGCGATAAAATGCAAGGTGAAAGCGTTTTACGACTCTTGTTAACATTTCTCTGAGAAGGGTGACGTACGCAGCCGCTACGATGCATAAAATCAGTCGTAAAACATTATTACGGAGGGCGTGGCCGGCACTATTGTCGATTGGGAAAAATTTTACGATCGTCAAACTGAAAGGTTCGTTAAGACGCCCGGAGCCCCACAGCCCCGGAGCCCCGGATGCTGCGTCCTACGGGACCTCGCCATATTTTACGACTTCATCCATGAGGAGCGGATTGTAAAAAAGTAGTTTTAGAGTACTTAAAGCGATGGAATCCTTTTTTCTAAACAAATCTTAGGGCGGCGACGTCCTTTGTGACCATTTCTAATTTTGAAAAAATATGGCCTTAATAACTATAAAATTTTACGATCTTTTTACTACTGTTTAATCTGCGTTACAATGCATGGTTTGTGAGTTACTGGTGCGAAGGTCGCTATGGAACCCGTAGATATTTTTATAATCACATCTATAAATCTGGGTGAATACGAAATTATTGCTCGTTAACAAAATATAGACATATTTGGAGCGTGAAGATGATTCCAATGATAGGCACGCTATAGTACAGATTCAATAAGAAGATTAAACGATAGCGCAGAACTTCGTAGCTTAAATAACAATAGAATAAATTGCTAAACGAACACTTTAATTTGTAAACCAAATACAGAACAAAAAAGCGCCTTTTTATAGCAAACCGCTTAAAACGAAACTTAGTAATTTAATAATTGGCGAAATAGAGATGAATTCAAAGAATTGAGGAGATAATGTCTGCAAAATATAGAAGAAAAAAACTTGAAAGTTAATTGGATTGCAGAAGAAACGGGTGCAAACAGTAGTCGTGAACAATCGTACGCTATGAGAGTCTAAATTATTGGAACGTACAAAAAACGCCTTGATAACCGTTGGCATCAAGGTCGAAAGAAACTTGCTCCGATGAATTGTGTTTTATCCTTGTGATCTTGCTCTCAACAATCTTCAATTAGTTTTAAGTTTTGGTGTCTTCGAAATATTGAGTTTTATGTTTACTTTTGGAGAGTAAACATGCACCTAAAGGGTCTTCAGTGAGTCAGTGTGGAAAGAATTTTTATTGCTAAGTAAGTATTCTTATTTTGATTTAGAGAGATTTCAGGTGTTTCCTGATGTATAGGGGTTCCAGTGAACGTATTGTTAATAATGATTAATGCTTCTTTTATTATGCTAAAACAAGCAAAAAAATAGATTTATTATGTGAGTCAACTCTTCAGGCTTTCATCATAGACATTTCATTACCTATTTTTTTTTTTTGGAAATATAACAACCGTCATAATTCCTGACGAATTTTTGTAGTAAATGACCCTAGACAGCTTTTTAATCTTAAGAATTTTAATTGGTTCAAGACTATTATTCTGAACTGGTTCTCAAGACTTAAAAAATAAATTTATGTCAAAGGTTATCTTTAAGAGTTGGTAAAATGAACACAGAAATTACTTTTATCAATTGTCTGACAAAAAAGTTAAAAAATCACTAGGAATTCCATTATAATCAATACAGCATAGTGAAAATGAACTAAGTTAGTAACGTAACGTGTACAATAATATATGCATGTATGTAAAGTCGTTTCTACGCAACGTATTAATAAATTCAAGGTGAAAGGTCAAGGTGAGTTCTAGACTCGCTTCAACAAATAAAGTCGACGTTACATACAACGTTCGAAGTTTCTTGTAATAATAAAATTTGTCTGAATCATGGTAAAAAAGGCTCGGTGTGCAGGCGGGAACTATGTCACTGACGTCATGAAGCCAAGGTCGACTGGTGGCCGCCCCGACGTTCCCGCCAAATTCACCAACACGTGGATTTATAGGTTATGTTCATCATAACAATGTAGTATAACCTATACTCCTTTGTTTACGTAACTGGCTGCTTATCAGCCTGATTAGCAGTCATTTGTTATGTAAAATACCTGCGTTTGCGTTTATTTGTACTGCACTATCAAGATTGATAATGATAACACGCGTGTTTTCATAACCTGGAAGATCTTAAATAGATAGATGTTATTTAGACGACCGTGTTACTATGTTAAAAATAACAAATTAAAAATACATTGTTATGCACTGCACTCGATACAACGAGAAAATACTTTCACGTGGTTACGGAACGGTTTCCCGCCAAACGCTCAATGGAGCGTTTCGCGCCATTTTCATCTTGATATAACCTGACTAATTCGCGATGTGATTTGTGTAGTGTAAGTGTGTTTGCTAGTGTGACCTATGTGTGCTGGTCGTGTATTATATTGGGCACGCGTAAACATGCGGGTGTATGCGTAAACAAAATGGCCTTGGAAGGCGTGCGCGCGCGCAGGCCCGCCACAAACAACTCACACGGTTATCGCAGGCATTCATTATCAATCTTTTATCGTACACTCGCTAACTGTGGAACACTGCGTTAGTTTGATAACTCATTAAAATAATGCGTGTTCAACGTAATCCATGCAGTTATTATTTTTAACCTTGAAATGATAAGGTTCTATATTTGATAAAATTTGTGCGTGATTCTAACAAGTTTTACAACTCAGAAATGAACATGTTTTGTACAGAGATATTTGGTTTTATAATCGAATACAACGAAGCTGCGTTTGAGCTGTAGTTTTAACCGGCGTCCAAGTGCTGAGGTTATTTTGGTCGACCTAAATATCGGCGCGGGCGCACAAGCTCTACCTCTTTCGATGCGGCTATAATTTACGTGTTTACCGCGCAAATACGAATCATAACATACACAAGCAATTTGACGCAATTCCAAGTAACTGGCATCGCAGGCAGTCATCAAATATTCAGTGTGTTAGTAGAACTGCCGATTTGCATATTTGTAAAGCCGTTAAATGAAGCACTTGATGTTTCGAATCTCGTTTACTGATACCGATAATGTGTCGTTGCTAAGGAGATGCATATATTTACTTATTGTAAGTGTGCCAAGTTTGGCCGGGCTAGCAACAGCCACTAATGCATTCCACGTGCATCGAAGGCTGCAGCGGCCGGGCTTGCATCCGTCTGCCAACACCACTAGAATCTCTGATCGCATGGGAATAAAAACACCAGCACGAAATTGGAAAGTGAGAAAAAAATGCGATCCTTCCTGAGATGCTTTTTACAGTGATGTTGTCTCACGTTGTCGGGGTTGTCACTACCCTTTGACGGCACAGGAAGCCCGACACACGACAGGAATAAGTAATTGAGAACTGTCTTTGTGATGCACACAATGATAAAACGCATTCACTCAATTTGCATTCGGTTCACCGTTCACCGCCATTACCGAAATCTCCAAAAATTGCATCTGGCGAAATTTAAACTGCGTTATTATGTTTATTGTTGGAGAATGTGCCACAAAGGAGAGTATTACTGCTACACAAATGTTGTCCAAATGTTCCCCGGTCGTGAGAATGACGAGAGGGGCCTTCGGTCACGATCCCGGCGTCGAGAGAACGTTTCAGTCATTACAGTCAGAGAAAAGGACTCGAGAACCAACCTCCTTTGTCCGCGAACTCGTAATTACAGGGACGTGGCTTTTTCACTTGCTTTCGTCTTTTTGTGGGGATAGCGAGGTAAATACTATGATAGTGAGCGTAATCTTACGTGATCCAGACGCAACGATAGACGGTGCCTACGCGTTGTGGAAACTACACATAAATTGCGTCGAAAAATCTGAAATAGAGTTTCGTGTAATTCAGCAAAAGTAAAATGCCGTTTTCTTTTCCCGGCATTCGATGTCAGCAAAATTATGCAAAGCAACGAACGCCCACAGTAGCGTTTCCGCATCGAAAACGGGTTGAAGAATGGAGAGTTACTTTTTGTTACATCAGAGCTTCCAGCGAAACTTTTGAGTCAACTTCCTAGAAGCGCTAACTTGTGATTTTCCTCTTGGTGACGTTATGGGGAACAAGTCTGGACTTGATCGGACATGTTCGTGGTGTAATCGGTATACGACGCGCGCCGATTTGTCAGGCGTGAGCCGCGCGTCCCGCTCAGAACAGGTTGGCGCGCCAGCACGCTCCCGCCATCTTATTTTATTCATTTACGCCTTAGGGTTGTTGATTACACTTCTTGTAGTAATCTTGGTCAATATTTTTATATGATATGTTAGTGATAAATTGATGTGATAGCAAATAGGCGATATTTTATTCCTAGGGTAGCGTTTAATATTTATTTTTTAGTAGTTGAAACCCGTTTGAGGTAATTGAAGCGAGATGCATAAAAATGTTCAAACAAAATGTGTTTAGGGCTGTTGAACTCGAAAACTGGTATAGTTTCATTAGATTTTTCACAGCTGCACAGGAAATACATTGTTACAGCAATGGCGAGTGGTTTGTCGGGAGCCAGCGAGTTTGCATTGTGATTACGAACCAGTTCCGAAATATCTAGGCCAAGTGAAAGGCGATTCGATGTCAAAATGGCGTACCTCGTTGCGCATACGACGCGTTTTTGTAATTATACAGACGAATAAAATATTTTTGAATGTATTCGATTTTTTTTTTTTTTCAATAAAATAAATAAAAATAGAGCCGGTAGCTCAAAATCTGAACTGCATAATTCAAACATCGAGACTATAATAAAAAAAAAAGACTGGATGCCTTCGAGACTTACAAATTCCAAATTAAATGATTGGTATCTATCAAACAGTAATAAATCCTTATTGCCGTGTTTTTATTTTATCGATATTGAAGATTGTAAGCACAGCCCTAGGCGGTTCTATTACACTGGACGGGCCACAAAAAAGGCAACAAAAACGGACCCTCAATATATATATCTGTATACGATTGTGGCTACTGGTTTTGAGCCAACTCCTAAACAAATAAGTGACACGACCAGGTAGCATTGTATCTAACTTCTTACACTTGTCTTATATTATCTGATTTATCCTCTTTTATTATATATTGTCCGTTTTTTCAACCATCGGCTTAAGCAGTCTTGAAAAATTAGTCTCCTTTCAAATGTAACCTCAAAAAAGTTTTTGGAACTCCAGTCAAATATTGACTTTTAACACTATAATGTTAAGTGCTAAAACATTGTTTACGGCAAACACTTAACCCGTATTCCTTTTGAAACTGATAAGATTTCTGCATTTGATAACTATGAAAATAGGAAAAATAATACTGAAACGCATTTAAACTCTGCATATGTTTTCTGCAGACTTTGAAAGTGGTAATTAACCAGCTATTTAATTAAATGCTGAGACCTAAGTACATAATTACGTGTGAATTAATATAACATTAATGGCCGCTGATTGCGAACTTATTTTGCAAAAGTTTAATTTATTCGACGCTTTAAACGTTTAATGAATTAACATAAATCTTGACTTTTAAATAAATATTTGCTATTACGCTACTTGATTTCAAAAATAAGGCAAGATAAGTTACACGGGTAATAGCAGAAGGGATATTGGGCAACAGAAATGTTCATCAAAAGTGTCACGTTTATTTTGCAATGTAGTGTACACAGGAAACGAGTTTGTCGGTTACTCATTTACATTAGTCATAAGCGTTTACAGGTTAATTGGGTACCCCACTTTTATGTACGACTGAAAAAGAAATAGGACAAGTCCACCTTTCAATTATTGAGATAAGTAAGTATTTAAGGACTGTTAAAGTGGCTGATGATAAAGTCAATTGTGACTCCTTTTGAAATAGACCGTATATTTACTTTAGAAATGTGACGCCATTTTTTGTATCGTCATGATTAAGGTGTAAAGAATTTTATGAGTGTTCTAAGCTGACTGTATTTTTGACCAAAGGAATACCAATTTTCGCACCAAACGTACGAATTACTAAACCTAGTTCATAAAATACTGAATATGTACAATTCTAGATGTTATTCCACTGGAAATGCCTGCAACAAACACTAGATTGGTCCGTATCTTGTCCGTACATTGCAATTATCCTGATTCGATCTATCAAACAGGATGTCGTAACTACACGTTGGTAGTTCTAAGAATTAGGGAGTTTTTGTCCGTCTCTGTGAAAACATTGGTTATTTAGACAATCGGACTATTGACCGTTTACGAACAATAAATTGCCGCTAATTCACAATTGGAATTGAAATAGTCTAGCAAATGAAATCTGTAGTACCTAATAAAATAAAGAGGATTTTTTTTTTGTTTGTGGCTCCGAAACTACGGGACTGATTTCAAAAATTATTGCACTGTTGGTAAGCTACAATCTTCCCGAGTAACATAAGCTATATTTTATCCCAGTACAAGCAGTAGTTCTCAACGCACGGGGGTGAAACCGCGGGAAAACGGCTAGTTAAGAATAATTTGAAGCCCATTTCTACAGATTAGGAGCAGTTGAAGTCTAGCAAACGAAATGTGTACAGAGTATCTTTTGAAAGTGTTTGTTAAACAATTTACTTGCGTGCATATTGTTTTCAAAATATGTGCATTGTAATACCAACATGCAAGCTTGTTATGTTAACAGTGTTTTAGCACTAAATCGCGAAGTTTCTTCACCCTTATAGCTAAAGAAATAGAGTCGAAATTTCCCTGTAGTTAAAATCAATATACCTTAATTGGATGACGTGTGAAACTTAGCAGTGAAATGACAAAACGTCGCGTTTTCATAGAAAATAGCGGTGAAGCGCAAGTTTATTGACGACCGTAATGATAACGTTAGATTAATGGCGAGCTGATTACAGCTTGAATAAATTATCACGTGAAAAAAATGTTTACTAACAAAGTTTCTTCAAAAAACTAACAAAGACTTCAAAAAACGAAGCGATCCTTTTGAAGACATTGTGGCTTTCACTTCAATTTTTCGCAATAGATTACCAAACATCTTTGAATTTTAGTGATATTTGATATGTTTTGACCAGGACTGGTCCAACTCGTACATTAGAAATCGTCAGTGGGCGAGCTACGCGCTCGTGAAAGTAAGCGAAGTGAGCAAAATACCATTGTTGCGTGTCCAATTTGTACCCACAGGTTATAGTAGACTGCGCTCTAGTCGCAGGGAAAATTGCACGTGTTGCGTCAGCCCGTAATCATTGCTTTTACGCATACATTATTTATATAGCAAACTATACATAAATTCAAGCAAATACACCAGGAATTGCTTTGCTTATGATAATGCTGTAGGATGGAATAAGATTGCTCATTTCCTTCAATTCTAATAACACAGGTTCCTTCACTCAACATTATTTTGGCTTTCACAGTTTTTGTTAAAGATTTTTTCTACAAAAAAGCAACAAAAGATACTTGATTAAAATTAACAGACAATAAAAAATTCTTTGTGCGTCCGTTTGTTTGTTTGTCAAACAGTCTTGGTGTCTGAATACGAAATGACGGACCGCCCTCAAACAGCCCTGTCAGTCGGAATGTTTTGACGGCTTGTTTGACAAACTTGGGTGATAGAGCGCCGCTTTCCCACTCAAATTGACTAAATTATATTATTGTTTATTTAGGGGTTATGTCAGATTAAGTTTGTTTGACCTTTACAGAGAACGCGAGGATATACGTTGTTAGTTGATAGTTTACTCATATAAATTGCATTTGTCATTAAGGTCAGCGCATTTACTCATCACCCATCAGAGTTGCAACAAAAAACATGATCATTAAAAATACTAATGACCGCGCTGGGTATGTAATTATTTTAGACGAGAATTCGCAGTGGTGCTCTCGAAGCGTAAAATTATGAGATAAATCATGACAAATATTGCAAACACTTGCGGCGTTGGTGCACGGCCGTGGGTCATCGCACTGCCACCATTTTGAAATTATTCACCCGACCCCCAGATGCATTGTGGAAAACTGAAGTTCGGACATTGTTTAAACTTTTATCTTTTTCACAATAAAAATTAACAATTGACGATGAATAAACGCCCGTTAGAACAAAGCTGGTTGTTACTGATGGTATACCGGTAGCAGACCTACAATTATTTATGATGCATTCCATAATTAGCAGCTACTTCAAATTACCGCCTGTCAACGTATTGAACGTTACTTTGTAAGCAAACAGGTATAAAAAACACACGGATATTCACATAACTTTCACGTTAGGCAACCATACTGTATTTCAATCTCTGAAAAAGTAAGTTCTTCTTTAAAAACTATGACTTTTACCTATTTATAACACGTACGATAAAAAGGGTAAAATAAATTCGCGATTCATTGAAGTTTCTCCTGGCGGCCATTACGTTTTTTGCAACGTATTCTATCGGGAACGGGTGGATTGCCCGGGAGCAATGACTTACCCAGCCGTGGTCACTTGCCCAGGTGTTGTTAGGTAGGACCATGGAGAACAAAATGACTAGCGGAGGTGCCATTACGGAAAATCTCCTAAGAATGTAGCGTGCCAAAATGCTGATGTGCGTGGTATGAGGAACGATACTGTCTTCGCCCTTACGTTTTCTTTGGACCCGATAATTTTTGGTCATATCAAAAATGTCGTAAAGGATCCGAACGCTTCGTTAGTTTACTTCGTTTTGGTCCTGCTCACCGTACGCATTTGACCTAGAAGACCTGATCTACCTGCATTATGACATCTCCGGTCATCTCTTACTCCGTGGGTAAGACGACTAAATTGCAGGGACCAGCCTTCTACTGACGATATTGTGTCATTACGTCGAGATTTCTTTTTTCTAGATGCGCAGGTATTGATTATTGAGCCACGGGATTATAGTGACTTCTAAGATTGATGGGATGAGAAGGGATGTAAGTAGTTTAAGTGCACCTGTATTACTTGAATTGATGTTAGTTTAATATGTTCAGTGGATCTGGGTTGTAGTCATTAAGAGAGTGGAAAAATTGCTTGTTGATGCAATGAGGAGATAGATAAAGAGTGCAATCATATTGTAAACATGCAAATTGCATCACTTTTCACGACAAACTGATAATATTTACAACCATTTCTGGAAGGTTATTTTCGCTTTAAAGAAATAAAAGAGTGAATAAAACTCAGATTAATGATGGACTTGAAAAAAAATATTCGAATGTACGGTTCGTCCCTCACAAGTTCAATAAAGGGGATCTTAATCAAAAAATCTTTACAGCGTCATGGGTAAAAAAATACGAGTATTTTATTTATTTGTCGTTTCGAAAGCAGTAACTTCATCCCGACTACTGTGCAGGTATGAGTTAAGCGGAGCTCCTAATGAATCTATACTTATAATAAATCTGTAGAGAGGTCAATTCTGTACATTAAATATATTACCAAAATATCTATCAGGGGGTGATTAGTGATCGATACTGATGCCAAAAATGCAATCAGTAAAATTTTTGTCTGTCTGTCTGTCTGTCTTTCTGTCTGTCTGTCTGTCTGTCTGTCTGTATGTTCGTTATGGAAACAAAAACTACTCGACGGATTTTAATGAAACTTGGCACAAATATTCTTCATACTCCTGGGCAGGTTATAGGATACTTTTCATCACGCTACGATCAATAGGAGCAGAGCAGTGATGGGAAATGTTGGGAAATCGGGAGAAGTTACTCCATTTTTTAAGCTTCCGTCGCGTGTGGTTGAAGATAAGTAGTAATAGGCTAGGTACGCATAGATTTAGATAATTGCATAGGTTGGTGATTATTATTTCTTCCTCTCTTTGCACAAAGTCCGAATCTAACGCGGACGAAGTCGCTGGCAGAAGCTAGTGTTTAATAAAGCGCGCCCCGCGGGGGCGGCGAGTTCAAAGGATGCGCACGTCGCCGCCGATCAAAGCCGCCGTTATCGAGCACTCGAGCTATCGACAGATACCGCTCATTTACAGAACATCGCTACTGGGATACGCTTGTCGATTATCTCTGATAATCTTTGCATGGCACCGTTTTGAGATGTTTAAATGCATTTACTGTTTTATCGAAGGAAGTGGACCTAAAGTGCCATAAGCGTGCCCGGTGTATCGCAAAAAGCTCTTTAGTTTTTACTTCGTTTCAGTGCTGTTTTTAAAAGGTTAAGTTACTTTTCTGGTCTTAAAATAAATAAAATAAGTTATAAACATTCATCTCAGAGGGAATCGTAAACAAAACATTGTGAACAGAGATGAGTTTCAACAATATTTTCAAAAGTTTCGAAGTTCCCAATACTATTTTTGCTGCAGCCACTGGAATGGATGCACAAACCGCATTCTCAGATTTTATGCGAACATAAACGTAAATCATAGTGGGTCGCTTGCGCGGGCGCAGCTACCGAAACACGCGGCGTAAGACAAAAGCTCTGGATAAAGGCCGCCATTTATTTTCATGAAATGCAAGTCGCCTTCCTGTGTTACGAATCATGTTATAAAACGACTTTTACTTTATGCAAGTATCTCTTAGTACAACGTGTTTTCGAAATCTAAATCTGACAGTTACGATCTCCAAAACGGTTCTCACGGACGTTTAATATTCAGATGTTCACATCACAGAAGCCGCTCTATAAATCGGTAACACAATGAGATCGATAATACCTCCAATAAAGACACATAACGGCTGAAACGGTAGCTAAATATCGTAAAAAAACAATAAAGCTATTGTCCAGTGTCTTTGTGCCGAGATGACATCTATTGTGAACAACAATCAGAGACAAGTACGCGTCTACTCGAGCAGCCTAAACATCGGTCGCACAAAGGTAAACACGATACCTCGCATTGTCAGATATGACCTAAGGTCGCCCTAAGATGAGTGACCTCTGGACCAGACTCCGCATCTCGCATTGTGTGGGACAATGCATAGAAAGGATGGGATTACCGAGGGGTGATGCTGCTAAGTATTACGCCAACAATAGACACAAAGACTGGTGTGTGTTTACCCATGAATATGTGGAGTATAATGCACAATGGCCAGCACTATAATAAGATGCACACAACAGGTTAACAGCGTATTTTCTCAAGATAAGCATACGTGTATAACGAATTCGCGTTTCATGTTAAATCGTGCATATTTGGGGACGGGACCGGTGTAATCCCGTTTTTTAAACGCACTATTTAGATGTTTCTGCTAACTGTAATAGCTGTATTGTTAAGTAAATTAATGTAATTAACATTTCGTGATTTAGAAAGTTGATCGTGTTCCACGTTACGGTCGTTCGGCCAGACACAATAAACAAAAGGTAATTTGTCGGCTAATTAATAAAACAAAAGTTGTGTCTGTTTGTGTTCACTGAGGTAAAAATTAACATTTTTGGCTTCCGACATGTTTTTGGGAACAAAGAGGTTGAAAGTGCGCGTCGTTTGGCAGATGACAGACTTTGGGCAGTCATAATCGGTGTAGTGGGTTAGAAGTCCGGGGCAGGGTGGCGGCCGAGCACATCTGGCCTGGATTAGCCGAGGCTCTCACTCGACCTATTGGGTTGCGGTCTCGCGTTACGCACTCGAATTACTAGTTTCCTTGAACTGCTAGAGTTTCTAACTAGAATGGAAAGTTGGACCTTTCCGTTCAATGGTCGCTTGACATGACTGTGTAGACTGCGTGATTATTAGCTATTGCTCGATTGTGAGCCGCCGATGTGTGAGGGATATAATGTTTCTATTAGTTTTTGGTCACGTTGCAGTCGGGACGTTAGAAAAAAATTAATGTGAGCTGATACAATCGTGTGTCGGGGCGCGACGGACCACCCAAGCCGATCCGGTGATCTATTTTACATTTTTTATTTTCCTAAACCGAGTAATCTAATCAAACACAAGTTTTGAAAACGTCACGATGTTCTAATTACCATGAGTCATTAATGCGGATGATTTGTAACGCATTTAACGATACTACTAAAACGAGCGCGTAAGTAGAGAATAGGGGTCGTAAATAATTTTTAAGCCGTCGATAAAAATTAAAAATGGAAATAAAAGAACGCACCACGAAATATTATATTTTACATTAAATATAATTTTTACGACATTATTATACGAAGTTGGGTGCGTAAATATATATTTTTTCTTAACAAGCTTTTACGAGCTGACCGGTCGTTCGGGATCGACAAATTCCGAGTTTTAAAACGTGTGAAAGTAAAACATTGAAAAGGGTGGCCGTTTGACATTAGCTATAAAGGTGTTATAATGACCGGCGGGTCACATCGTAAAAACGATTGGTCAAGCATTGACAGATCAAACGTAATAATTATGTTCTAAGAAAACTATGAATATGGGTCAGTGGAGGTCTTGGGAAAGGAAATGCGAAATGCAAGCAATGCCGGTTACATTTTATAGCCTTTACTGGTGTTAATAAAAGTGCATAAAACGGCGACAAACTAACAGATACGGTAATAAAATAGATGTTATTGTTCAAACGACAAAGTTAGTTTTTGTTGTGAACAAATTGAGTAAGTCGTGGTTACTTTGTCACGAACGGTTGGAGTAGGCCAATAAGCAATAGGAACGTGGATTGCACAGTAATACATAACGGTGCATGCGATTGACACAATACCTATGCAATGCATTTTAATGAGAAACTACCAAATATTGAACCAGGAAAATATAAATAAATATTATATTGATTTCTGACACTTACGCGAATATTAGACATTTAAATAAAACTTTTACGGATTTTATCGCGGTTATATTAATATTATTTAATCCCGACGTTTCGGATCCTTTACAGCATCCATGGTCACGGGCAGACTAAGGTGTTGGTCGTCTTGATATATTAGTTACAAAACAGCTACCCTACATTTTGTTGATTATTATTGACAATCCGATTCACGCAAAACGAGCTCACTGTATCCTTAGGTCGAGCAGTTGTAGGCTTGGATTTTGATTTAATAGTTTCTATGATGGGATTCCAAGCAAGTGGTATGCACCAGCCATCTTCTCTATTGAAATTTGGATGTTTTTTAATTTCAATAGCCTCGCGAATCATCCTAGGTAGGAATCGGTTTTCTTTTGCAAGGACTTGTGGTTTATCAAATCTGATGTAATGCTGGGCCTTGTCTAGTGTGTGTTCACAAACTGCTGACTGTCTGGAACTATATGAAATATTGTTTAAGGAAACTGTCATTGAACATTTTTGGCAGTCGTTACGGGTAGTTAGAAGCCAGTATGTCTGACAACCAGTCTTTACCTAGGGTAATTGGGTTGCCCAGGTAACTGGGTTGAGGAGGCCAGATATGCAGTAGCTCCTTGTAAAACATTGGTATAGTTCCCGGCACGTAACTTGGCAAGAATCGTGAGTTGAAAACTGGTCCTATTTTTTTCAAGCATACTTAATCGCCAATAAATGATGTCAATAACCATAGAATAATGCACAAGCAATAACAGGGACCACTTTTTTGTATAATTTAGTGCACTATGTGCGAGTTCACACTTATTAAAGGTCCCAAATCCTTGCCAAGTTATATGCCGGCTACTATACTCAGCTGCATACTGTTAGACTGGAAGCCGACCCCAACACAGTTGGGAAAAGGTAAGACGAATGAACCTAGTTTACCATCTTTTAAATAAATATAAATACGTTGTATCCAAATTGGAGTGATGACTTGCGCAAGACGGCTGGCAGGAGCTGGATGCGAGAAGCCGAAAATCGATCTCAGTGGCGTGCACTTGGAGAGGCCTATGTCCAGCAGCGGACATAGGACTGCGATAGGCTGATGATGATGATGATCCAAATTGGGCCTATGTTCCCGTTAAAATATTTTGTTTTCCCTAACAAAATGCAAGTGGCCGATATAATTGACTTGCTGATATTAAAATATAATGCATATTCGCCGTGGGAATGTGCAGTGCATGAGAAGCAAACTTACCAGTTTATCGACATACATCTATGCAAATTTTTGGATTCGTACCGCACTGGACCGATCAAACTGGATTTTTTAAAATAAATTATTTATTCGAGTAGTGTGTGGTGATTTTATTGTGTACGTTTGAGGGATATCGGAGGGATTTTTTACTGTTAGAGGGTTTGTTTGCAATTGTTTTTTGTGTGATAATAAGAAATTATTCAATGCTGATTTAATGGATTGCGTGGTGTAGTAATAAGTGTTGTATAGTTAGAATCTGAATTCTGCAAAAAATATTTCTGCATTCGATTTTGATAATTGAGTGCTCAGAACTAAAGTAATTTACATTGAAATAAGCATTCATGGTTAAAGTCATAGTTTACCGACAGAACTATTTGTTCGTCTTTGTTCTCAAAATCTCCCAAAACACTCATTATAATTAATTCCCGTTCATTCTTTCAACCATTTAGCACCAAAACGTTCTCACACGCAGCTTCACCATACGTAACGGGTGTTTCGTTTAGATTTGCATACATTAACGCTTATTCATACAAACCAAGCTATGCACTTGTGACAATCAAAACAATGGATACTGTATAATGGCGAGAGTCATTACGCCTCGATAAGTGACAACAATTTAGTAAAATTAAAGGGTACGTTATTGTTTTATTGAATTTGCATTTTAGACGTTTTGTAACGATTTTTGGACCCCTATATTTTAATGAAGGGGTTATTTTATAATTGCAAGTTTGCACACGGCAGACTTTTTAGTCGTCCGAGAGTTTAATCGGGCGCTTGGCAATGGCAAATGGAAATGAATGGTAGTGAGCATATAACATCGATCAGGTACCTATTTGACCTGTATCAGACCGACTAAAAACTTACATTACTATTTTACTCAAAAAGTTTTGGTTAAAATGGACGCAAAAACTCGACGTTATCAAGTAAAATATGATGCAGAACAAATGCACTTAGTTACTTACAATAACAATGCAGTATTATAACAATGCGTGGAATCCAAGGCTGGCGTTATCGCTAACGACTGTGTAAAACAACATTAATCACCTTATCGCTTTCGAATAGGTGTACCAACATTTTAAAGTGGTTGCGAACTCATTGGATAATTTACTATGAAATTATCTTTACTAATATACGTATAAAGATTTGATTATTTGTTTGAATAGACTCCGGATCCGCTGAATCGATTTAAATAATTCTTTCACTGTCAGGAAGCTAAATTCTCTTGAGTTTGAGTATAATATTTTAGGGATCGATATTGATACGAAAATTCGACATAGAATAATCTCGATTATTTAAAATAAATAAATAAACAAACGGTAATTATTTTAACCACAAATTAGCAGCACGTTCTATCCGAACAATATGGCTGTTCATTCGGACACGCTCCAGTAATATAAAACAAAAAACAATATAAATTCAAACAAAGTCAAAATCGGGAGTCATCGGACCGTAACCTGTAGAGGTTCACACGGGTCAAATCACCGAAAAATCTCTCAACCCTCAATATGGGGGGAGGAACTTAAACTTAATTAGAATAGCCGTATTTTTGAAATACAAATGTATGGGAAACGATTCTGCTCTCAATGACAGTGTTTTGTTTATTCAAATCGCCGGTTGTTTTCGAAAAACGTTCACTTAATTTTGGGGGAACCCGCCCAATTGAGTTAGGACTTGGCTCTCTAAATTCTTCAAATTAAAATAGTCAATTTATGAAATCATTTGTTCCTTTTCTGGTAGCGTAAATTGAGTTAAAATTTATAAAAATACTGTACTAAAAATAACAACCTGGTAACCAACTTTAAAACAAACTATAGGCATGTTCAACACTAGACAAGTGACAAATACTTATGCTTACTGAAACTGTCACTACAATTTCCCTTTAAGAAAACGCGTACATTTCTCTAGACAAAGAAGCAAACAAAACACTATTAGCATATGTTCGCATGCTCACCTGCGCGTACGCAACGACGCGACATGATCCGTGTAAATCAGGGCTGCCATTCTTTACGTTTTGTAATGATTCCCACATTTTTTATCGGAAATTGTCTTCAGTAATTGTTGCTAGGAGAGTTAAGCTCTCAATTTCTCTGTTTAGTTTTTCTATATTTATGTAGCTACTGTATATAAAAATGTCTTGTTTACTCCTTATCTATTACAGACGTTACGGCTGTGCCAGTTACATAAAAATTGCATACTAAGCAGATGATAAGAATGTGTTCAGCCCTGTTTCCAGAGGGAACACAAGTTTAACAAACGCCACTTTGTGCAACAAACGTTCCGTAACCTGATAACCGATGCATATTTGCTTTTTCACTCAACAAAAGCCCATTAGATTCGGAGCATCTGTATCAACATTGGTCTTGTCAAATCGTTTATCTTCTATTTATTCAAAAACGATTTTGGTGCGATGCATTGCAACGACCGTTTTACCTCAGATCAAACTTTGCTCACAAAATTTGCATAGCACTTATTACTTGGCCCAGATATGCACGTGGATTCTTCAACAATGCATATCTTTGTGAGTCTAAAGGCCATTGTAGCATAAGAGGCGAAATTTTAAACGAAATTCATAATTCAAATCGGCATGTGAACAAAGCGGTCGCTAATTCTATAGCTGAAGATTAGGACGGAGACTTTTTTGTATGTTTTCAAGTCGAATTACAATATAAGACATGGTCTTTGTACATTGTTCGATATTGTGCGAGGGGTCTTCACAAAGGGCTGGTCTTTGACCCCTTGCCCCAATTACGTGCGCGACTCTTGCGCAAGTTGATAGTATATCAGTTGATAGCGTAGTAAATAATGCGTGAGGCATCTAGACTGAGTGTCTGCGTGATGTTGATTTAGCAATCAACGAGCATTCGTCGTAATTGATATAGATGACTTATTACGAGATTGTTGTGAAATTTCGCACGAATTAGTAATGTTTGTTTTGGTATCTTGTCGATGACTTAATCTTTAAGTACTTTATGTTAAACAAGAGAATCAATCACCTCATTAAAATATTTAGATAATGTTTTAATGTAGGCATTATTTGACATTGTTTTATAAATACTATTGCAATAAACTGCCTAATCTCGGACACTCGAAAGTTGTAGCATGATAACAATGTATTGTTTTACATGTATGTATTCTAATTTTAGGATTCATATCTGTTGCTATACGTAGTACGTTTGTATGTAAACAAAACCTCAATGTTTTTACAGTAATGGGTGAATCACGACAGATTTTGACCGTGAAAGACGAATGATTTTTAGTTTGCTTTAATACTTACCACGTTTTAGCGATGAACAGAAGGGAAAAAGTATGTGAAGAGGATGTGTTAAAAATATTATAGTTTTTAATTCAATCAGTTTCTTATAAGATTCATGGACAAGTTTCAGGGGTCGTTTTCCACATGGCCTGGAGGAACTTTAAGACAAAAGATGTGTACATTATAAAAACCTTTTGTCGGCATATCGTTAAATAACACGTGTTGTTTACTGTGTTCCTCTATGTATGTATCTCATAAATTCTGACCTACCGCAAGGATCGTTGAATTTTTAGTAAAGGTACATTTACTTTTAGACTGGATATAGTAACATTGTTCTTTGTTTGTAAAATTATTAGTGAGCTATAAAGTTTGATGTGTTTGCTCGCTTTATAGATAACCTAATTGCGTCTGTTCTGTTTACTATAACTATTAAGCTATACAGAAGTGTTATTCCATGTCATTCGCTTCAAAATGAAGTAAGGTTCCCGGATGGTTCGATAGAAACAACTCTATAATTACGTCGAAGGCTAGGAGCCAATTATTTTCAGATTAACCTTTTCTGTTGATAAAAAACAAGTTACAGAAAAGCTTAGTCATTGTAATTTTCGCGCCTTATCCCAACCCTAATTTAGACCAAGGCGATCCATCATTCTGGCCATTATAAACTCAATTAAATCTCATTTGCATAACCTTTGGTGGACTAGGCGCTCCCTATTCTTTCGTCTTAGAGATGTCACCACCTTTGTTCCGTGGTAAACTACTCCTATTGAAACGGGACAACTTAGCGACAAAGCCACGTTTGACCCTCAAAGGATGAGAAAGGCATTATTTGTGTATTTTAAGCAATAAACAGTGCATTTTATGCGATTGTGAGCTGTTTTTTTTATTTAAATTAGAATGGCTGAATGCACATTGTCCGTTGCGTGAGCTCGTGGACTGCAATGCGCAGGTACCGTTGATGCATAATCATTAGAAATTATCGAGTTGAGCGAGAGTAAGTTAGCTTTGCTCTCAACTATTGCATGGGAATTACGCGCCGATCGCATGGCGGGAAAAGTGACGTTTGCATCTGACAGGTGACGGATAACAATGACAGTTGCAACTTTTTAATTTATGATATCAATGAATTATTGTATTGTGCCAGTAGTTATTTTAGCGAATATGAATAGAGTAGCATTTTTTGAAATAATTATTAATCTTTTATGACTGTGACAAATAAAAGGTTTGACCATTTTTTAGAGTCACAAAGAAGAACGTGTCGCGACGTTGGGAATCAGAATAAAAGAGCGAGTTTAATCTCCGAGTGATGCCTAATCCTTTTTAGGAACGCCTGTGCATTGTGTGTCGTTTGTAAAGACGCGAGGCAAAAACGACGACATCAAATTCGGCTTTTGAATGACGCATAGACACACAGGTATGTTGTATACTTTGTTACGTATACAACGTCAATGAAGAATAAAGTTCTTTTGATATTCCATATGCATCACAAAGTACGTACCGTATACCAAACTAAACA
Source organism: Helicoverpa assulta (assembly GCA_963856015.1). Taxonomy (NCBI): domain Eukaryota; kingdom Metazoa; phylum Arthropoda; class Insecta; order Lepidoptera; family Noctuidae; genus Helicoverpa; species Helicoverpa assulta. The sequence goes on from CAWLCW010000027.1 coordinate 8,986,005, forward strand.
ATAACAAAACGCATCAAGATTCAGGATTAGACGCACACACCCACACGCGTACACATAAAAAAAGGATAACAAACAGTAATACAATAATTTTCATTCCTTTTCTGTGCGTACGCGCATCCTATCTGTTGCATTCGTGCATGTAGTGCTATCCCACTCGCTCGGCCCGGTCGTTGACCTCACATCTCCGACGAGATTGCATCTAGTGGCCATACAGCTTCCCCAGATAGACGCACCACAATTTCTGGCCAATTAAAAGATACATTTTTAATATGGCTGCTGTATTGAGCTAGGTTTCATAGGTTTTTTTTAAATTCCAAACAATGTTTAACTTCTAAAGCCGCTTGCGAAACATTAGATTAAGTTTGACCTAGTTACTAGTACTGTATTTCAGATAAGAAAAAAATTGTACGCAATTTTTCTAGCGGCGTATGCAGCGATATTGGTATCCTGACGCCGGTGAAGCGTGGCTGCGGTGACCGTTGGCTCGTACCAAATAAAATTTGAATGCGGCCCAACAAAAACTACAAGCCGTGTAGTAGTTTATTTATGACATAGTACAAAATCTCCAACAAGACGAGCGTAGTTTTTTGTATACGCCCGACTCCGTGATGAAAAAACCAAAACAATTTTTTGTCGAATCCAAAATCGTTTTACGAGCGCCCTCGAATAGTAAGTAAGAGGGACAGGGATACGGTTCATCTCTTTCCTTCCCTGGAGTGGAAAGAAACTGACACTTTGGTTAATAAGTCTTTTGTGAGGTTTCTTAGAACATGTTGCGTTGGCGTGATCGCTCCCCGTCTAATAAGACACCTCGATAAAGACAGTCATAATTGCGGTTCGTGGAAGCAAGACAAAGTAAGCGCAGTTGACTTTTGATCGTTAATTGACGAACGAAATGGAAAAGACAATTGAAAACAATTCATTACTTAATTGCATTATCGACTGATGATCTCCGTTTTATAGGCGATGCAATGTATTGTGAATCATTCGTGTTTGTTTTCGCTACGGTGGACATAGCAACAGGCTTATTATCACGGCAAATTAAATAATGTAATGTCCATTAGACTGGAAACGGCATGTCGTAATGGACAATGATACTGCAAAACTATGATGAACTCTACAGAGTCCGTCTGACTATGCCACTCGACATTATTCCTGAATCATTCAATTTAAATTACATTACTGCAGTAATAAAAACAAACGAACAAACATTAACACTTAATAAAAACATACGGCGCGCAAAAATTGGTCCATTTGCTTTCACTGGTTATAATTGAATCTTGCGCAAGTTTTATAAAAAGCTGTTTTATGGAAGCCACAGTGTTAAGGAAGGTCAGGGTCTGGACACGAGCTCTAATTAAACCGTTTCTGTTTCAAGAAACAGAAATAATGCCTAAAAGGCAAGTCGTTTGGAGTCATTAAAACATTTTTTTTCTGCTCCCGGGTATAATGTATAAAAGATTACATAATAGCAGTTACCAAAAGGAGAAATTCTTATCATGTCATGGGGTTTTTAAAATGAGGTTAGTGGGACAAAAAATAATCATAAATGCCCTTCATAGTAATGGTAACCCACTTGTCTGGGAATGCGATAGCCCTTGAACTTATTTATCAGGATACTTTGGACTGAAATAGAACAGGCTTATGGGAAAAAAATCCCCTAAGTGACACTTTATCGTTTAGGATTGGCACTTAGTAATGTGGCGAGTCAAAAAACTTCGTGCAATATTTTTTGTGCGTGTGTTGCCATTTAAGAAGGCCCACTAATCGAATCACATTAGGAGCACACTTGACCTAAAAATAATTCTTCTCAAAGGAGTCTTCACGACTTTTCCTATCACACACTCAGTGTTTGAACAGCCAAAGAAACAAATACCCACTAAATAGACCGGTAGAAAAAGTGGTGGTCATAATGTGGATATTAAACATAGGTTACACGTTAAATAGGTTGTGTTAACTGAGAAATGCTTAGTAGGTATACAGTAAAAAAAAATATGTAGTGAACAAATATCGGGAGCTCTAAATGATCCATTTTTGACGTCTTTTGGAAACGCGCCGCGAGTCGATGAAATAAAGGATGGAATAACACAACTGGTTAGAACGCATAGAAAACTACATTCCGAATGATTTAGGTGCACCCTGCACAATTCTAAGCCATCAGAATAAATTGAACCGCATTGGTACGCAACGCATTAACTTTCTATCTAAATTACAAGATTTCTATGTCCAGAAATGAAATCTTAGATACAGCCACGATTATTGTCCAGCTCTTATTCAAATTGATCAAATTACCTTGGAATCTACGACCACCAGAGATTGTAGTGGTTTACATCGATTTAAAGAAATTATAGAGGGGTTGGAAGTAAACTTAGAATAGACTTTGCTATTATATTTTCTTATAAGAGAAGTTATTTGGAATGCATTTTTTGTCCTAATAGTTCGAAATGATCTAATTTGAGGTTTCGACCTCTCATTTGGTCCTTTAAACCAGGTTTTGGGGCCTCCCGCGATGTCTCCCGCTGTAACTATTTTAATAGCATCTACCTCATAATAGTATAATGAGAATACATACCAATCTGGATTTGTATCATTACCATAAATTCGAGACGCTTACCTGAAAACAAAATGAGCATTTATTAAAAACTTATAAATAGTGACCATATCGTAAATTGTAACGATCGTAAAGGCTATTGTTTTGTTATGTTTTGTTGATTTTTACTTGGTATGGGCAATTATCCTTAGGATAGAATGAGGGCTTATTAAAATAATAGTCCGGTGGTTGGTGTGGGACGAAGTGGACGCAATCAAGACTAGGTTGATTTCTAATCCAGTTTGTGTGGGCGATGGTGGGGACAGAATAGTTAAATGGCGTAAGAAACACTACAGAGTTGGACCATTAATTTCTACTGTTTTATTAGTGAATAGATTTGTTGGCAACGTAAATAATTAGTTTTGTTTCTAACAGGATTTATGAGCAGTCATGGTATTTGTTGGATATAAGTTCGCCAGTCAATTAATTGTAAATTCCGGATTTGTCATTTATTGGTTGCAGTTGTACTCAAATGCCAATTCTCCGAATTCCACCTATTAAATAACCTAACGCACTAAAACTTCGTTAATTGCATAAGACCAGGCAAAATGTCGAGGCAATTGACAGTGTCAGCCAGAGCAATTTAACTGCAGTTGGTTAATCCTACGGATAAAGTAGGTAGGTTACTCCAAGATCAATTTATAGAGCAAAACAAAACGGGACAGAGTTGAGAGTAATATATTTCATCGCTAGTAGTAATAACCATGCTATAATAATAATCTTACGTTGAAGTTTTTATTTCGGCACGAGTTGTTTATTACAGCAAAAAGGATATTATGACAATATCAGGACCAGAGCTAAGGATTAAGAAAAACATTATCTTGTCTTTAGTTTTTGTTGTCTGTCATCTATCAAACGTCGAGTATTTAATGACTAGCTTTTTGTTATGTTTAAGAATATTTTTTGCCTTTTTTTAATGGTTTTAAATAAAAGTGTGACGAATCAGGACTGCAGAGTAAAAATAATTGAATGCATTTGTTAATTCTTGCACTAAATTATGTGTATGAAAGTTTTTTCCAGGGATTGTTCATTGTACCACTGTGCGTTTAATTAGTAGATTCTGAACGTAATTGATCATGGCAACTCATGCCATCTGTCATATTAGAGCGAGTCTAATGCTTCCGTATTTTATGTTCGCAGTTAAAAATACAGTAATTCACTAAAAAGAGATACCTATTAATTTTTAATGGATACAAATAATAAATGATTTCAATAAACATAAATAACTTGCATTTATTGCTATTTTGTTCTCTCAGCACCTGTTCATTTTAAAACTAAAAACTTAATATGGCGATAAATTAGCTTGGCTTACGCATAAGCGATAATAAATTGCTAGTTGATTGCTAGGAACTGAATATTATGTATTTAGCAACTCAACGGTATACTCTTAGTCATACTATCGTTAACCTCACCGCGCGGCGTAAACAATAAAATTACTTATGCACGTATGATACCTTAATACATACTATATAAACAAAAACCTAGTACACTGATAGTAACGTATTGTCGTATAGTAAATTATCATATTTTTTGTAAAGTTTATACGTCGACACAATCTTTTTAACGGGTTCGATAGGTATTCATTGACGCGTGCCAAAAGTGATGATACAATTCAATGAATAAAAAAAAATACTGTTCGTTTCGGTCACAACGTCAATAAATTTATTTAACACCTCGTTTCCCTATCGTTTGAAATATTCGTGTTATTTAATTCTTCTAACAAAAGAACAATACTATTTTTTCTGTAATCTTCATATGATGACCACTGTGTATTCTATGATTTCGCGAAATTATCTAAGAAAATTGCAGTGCCGTATTTTTTCACGGCGAATTTACAAGGAAGTTGAATAACCTTTTCTGGCCGCGTCCTCAAAAGCTCGGCTTTATACCTATCTCCTTCACTCTTACTACGGGCGAGTGCGACGAACTCTATTTGTTTGTAAACTCATCTATTGTACACATTTCCATAGAGTTTGGAGATTTAGCGCTACAGAGATCACTTCACGAAAATAACTGGTTTCTATTTCCGATACGCTAGAAATAACATTGGCTAGCTATTTAAAAATTTTGTTTAGACAAACATTAACTTGAGTATTAAATAATTTTCTTAAGAGCAATAAAATACCTACTTAGGACAATTTACTTAGTCGTGAAGACGGAGAACTTCAACTACCCACATTATTTACTGTACAATATTCCTGGTAAAATATGGCACGTTTCGATATCGTTATCAGAATCCGGCAACACCACGTGCGCAAGAGTGGTATGTTGATATGTTCACAGCAGAATAAATAAGAATAATTGAAAATTCATACGTTAGATACTAGAGTAATTACGAGCCAAATTAAATGATAATTTGTGAACTGTTGCAAGTCGGGTACTGTGAAAAACAGTTCATTCAACTCCGCCTACAGTTTTGGGGTGTAACTAGCGTTCCAAATTGTTCAGAGGTTCCGGTGTTTTAGAGATGCGCTTGCGATTGCAAATTGCTTACATTTTTCGTCTTTAAAGTAGATAAAACATTTCAATAGCTTTTAAAGTCATGAAGTTGTAAAGTAAATGATGATTCAATAATGCAAATAAATATTTTTATAACAACGACTGTTAAAACAGAATCAAACTAACAATGTGCTATAATTTTTTGTGCAGCACAATTGTCGTAATTTATTTCACACAACACAAGACAATTGAACAAGCAACAAATACTTAACAAATTGTTGATCAAAACACTTTTGTTTGTTGACTGTATGCGTACGCGCACCACTATTTGAATTTAGAATGAGGCTTCGCGAAAGGAGTTCTGTCATGGGTACCGTTAATTTGAGCTACTATGGTCGTGGGCCGGGCAGCGGTGCACACTGTGCGTTCTTCGTGAAATGTCGTCATGTCTTTTCGTAACTAAACGTGGATCGCATGATATTTATTTTGGTTATGTATGATTGGTGTGTCAGGTACACTATTATATTTACCTACCGTTGGTCTAATGTTAACTTTCTCTTTGTTTGTTTATAATTTAGACGGTGTTAAATGTGCGGATTGTGTACTCATTATAATTGGAATCTGCGGAGATTTTCTTAATTGCGTCGTTATTTTCAGAGAAAGTTGTGGGTTAATTAGGTATGTTTTACGGTGCAACCTTCTTCTAGTCATTTGGTCTTCATGGAAATGGCTATTTTTTCTTTATTTATTTTTTCGAGAGGATAAATCAAATTCGACTAGTGTAACCGGGGCCTGTCTTAGCAAGTTCAGTAGTCACTTAATAACTATTCAACACACCGAAAAGTTCGTACACACAAGGGTGTGTATGTGTGCGTGTTGTTATGGTACGTTCAATAACACCGTGGCGTCGGGTCGACGACCTCACTGCGCCGGCGCCGCCTCAGACACGGGGATGCGGAAAGTTGGCGTTTCGCGAATTTAACGCAGCCTTTATTATTTGCATTATTTCACAAAAAAATCGCAGTTTAACTAAGAAGTGATGTCAATGACCCCAATTTAGGCAGCCATCTTCCAGTAGCTAGAAGAATAGAATTAAAATTCTATTATTAAGTTTTTTTATTTGTTTTCTGCTGACTTATGTTTGATGACATTGTTTTCCTACCGCATCTAATTCAGCATTATTTATTTATGGTAGGATATTATGAACGCATGCAAATTTTTGCTAACTCGACGCGGACAATGCATGAGATTATGAAAACAAGTTTGCTAAACCTAACATTTTTTAAGCTGCTTTGGACGTTGTGATCAATTATGTGACACAAAATCGAAGGATTTATCGATAATGCATAAATTATAAACATCCTAAAAAGAAGACCAACCAAAATAATGAGGTACGTGGTACATGCAATTTTTTTTGGAACGGATGACTGCAATTTCGAATCTTCGAAAGAAATCAATAAATGGATGAAGAAATCTTTATTTCTCCATGGCTTCATGTGTCACGGTACTTATGGTCAATGGTACTACCGTTATTAATGGTGTAAGGTCGAGCCGAGAACCCTTTATGGCCTCTGTAACGGCACTTGCCTCGACTCGCGTAATCTAGTTTGTAAGTACTTAGTACCACTTTTTGTTGATAATGATTTGAACTTGTACTCAACTGTAAATAGGTAAAGTTAAGAATATTCAAGTAGAAGATTTTTTCTTTAAGTAAAATGAAAATAATGTCATAGATACTATTGTTCCCTAAAAGGAGTCTGGGTGCAACCAACTGTTCCTCGCGGTTTCACCCACGTTCTCAGAGAGCCATTTTCCGCAACCAGATAAAACCGGCCAAGTGCGAGTCGGACTCGTGCACGAAGGGTTCCGTAAATTACAGTTAAATCAACCTATCTCAAAAACTATAAGAGATACTTTGATCAAACCAAAAATCGTTGAAAGAGTTAATTAGCATGCATCACCTCTATTTTTTTTAGAATTTTATACCCCGTAGTTATAAAAATAGAGGGGGGGGGACATACTTTTTACGACTTTGAGAGCTGATATCTCAAAAACCGTTCACTTTAAGAAAAATGTTTTTTAGAAAACTTTATATCATTTTAAAAGACCTTTCCATTGATACCCCACACGGGTATGTACATCGAAAAAAAAAATTTCATCCCTCAGTTACATGTATGGGGGGCCCCACCCCCAATTCTTTTTTTTACTATTTAGTGTCATATTTTTGTAGCGGTTCATACAACACATATTCCCATCAAATTTCATCACTGTAGTACTTATAGTTTCCGAGTAAATCGGCTGTGACAGACGGACAGACGGACAGACGGACATGACGAAACTATAAGGGTTCCGTTTTTGCCATTTTGGCTACGGAACCCTAAAAAGTAGCCTATGTTCTTTCTCAGAGTCTTCACTGTGTACCAAATACCTATCATTTAAATAGTCTTTTCTCAGGCTTTAGAATATCTATCTACCAGAAGTCATTATAATCAGTAATTTTTGCGAAAAAGGGTGTCATACAGACAGAGGCAGAGTGACTCTCGCACTTATAATATTACTAACAACTTTTACAATGTCTGTCGTATATTTTTGTTTACAAATAAACAGTTCTTAGTAAGACAAACGTGACACTAGGTGAACACAAAGCATGTCGTGATGAATCTAAACTAAGATTAAATATTCACTAATCTTACTTGCGATTATGTTAAATATGGTAGGTATTTGCATTGTAAATCGAGTGATTCAAGTTGTATTAATCAGCTATTGTAATTACTAGTTATTGGGAATTTCATAGTTAGGTTAATTCCTAATGTTTTGCTAGAAATAAATTCATAACAGATTATTCAGATACATATACCTTAAATATGTCTTACATGATAAGAATATGTGAACAATGCAATGCATAAGAAGATATCAAATTATAAGTAACGTAACAAAAAATAATTTTGACAGTCCCTTAAATTCGAAGGCGTATTTCTGTAACATTCATTGTATTGTAACAATATAATTTCCCAGCTAATTTCCATACATATCTTCAAAAAATTCAACGGTCGAACCCACATTGGCCGTCAATCACCGTTCCTTTATGTAACCCAATCATATCTCCTAATTATCATAAATATTCATATTTACATAGAATGTTCGTTCACACACAATTACCTACATTATTCAATTCAGTTCACGCATTCCATAAACACAAACAAATCTAAAATTCAGATTGTAATTCTATATCAAGAATTCTTATCTTACAATGGGTTGAAATATGAATGTTTTCGACAATACAGTATTATCATTGTCGTGGCTACCAGATTGCAGCGAGATTTATTATATCTGATTCTTAATGCTTTTGAAACGTCTCGAGGCTTATCAATCAAGTGTCGGGGTATTATGAAAAAATTGTACCACGGACAACTCAAAGAGTTGACTATGGTCACTATGGTTCTTTGTAAGAAGTTCCATAGCGTTTAAATAAAAAAATAAGTTTAAATAGTAACATACTTAAATGGGCATTTTCACTTTTAAGTGTACCCATGGTTTTTTGACTGTCCCACTTATTCAAAATTATATAACAAGATAAATCATGGGCATATGGTTTAATTTATGGAATAAAAACGTCAATTATTAATTTTAATTTACAAATACATCTGAAATCCATGTAAAACACTTTTAAATTATTAATTTATGCGTATTTCAATTATTCAGAGTAGCTGCTTTTGGCATGTCCCACCCTTTGCCAACATTGAATTGACCGAAATTACTAAAATACTACTACGAATACATTTACAAGTTTTGGTGTGTCCAAAGTGTATGTCTATGTCGTCACATAAATGATATTTATACAATTTAAACTCTAATAACACTGGCGTAAAATACGTTTTCAAAAAATGTTCTAAATGTAAGCCGGTCGGACATGTCACTTTAGTGACGGTTCCAGTTGTTCAAAATAATTACAAAATGAATTCATAATAATTTAAATGGAAACATTAAGTGAAGAAGATCACGGCCAAAATTTCTAAACGTCAGATATGTGCCAGTTTCTCGAGTGAAAGGGTGTTATTGTTTGTGTCGGCTGCTGTCTCCAGTTTTTTTGTCAGGTTAGTGATGTTATTTCCATAATAATATAGAACGTTTTACATCCTACAACTGTTTCGACCGAATCAGATACAACATACAAATATTTTTTTCATGTTTTATTCTTACTCAATATTTAATTGTGATTAGAAAACGTTTTTCTTTAATATTTACCCGCGAATATGACGTCACTTTGGTGACATTTATATTCCGTCACATATAGGACTGACTACAAATGTCACCAAATTGACACATAAAGCTAGGATTACATACCTACAATATGCAATATTTCATTTTCAGGTTTTTTTTTTTTAAATAAATCTCACTATGCCACTAAGTGGTGCAGAAAGTACCAAACAATATAGGGAAAAACTGAAATTAGAACGCCCTGATTTGCAATAATATTCAATAATATATTTACGGTGATTTTTCCTTTAGCATTTTGATTAATGGTCAAATTATGTTCCTTAGTTGTCTATAGATAACTTATTAGATAAATGTGAATCCACTGTGGTAGCCCGTAAAATTCAAGTTTTCTTGTCAAAGAATAAAGATTTTTAATTACCAACGCTATGTTTTATTTTGTATCATGTAATCTCAGCTTAAGGTTTTTCAATGTGTCAGTTTGGTGACTGTCCCAATCTGTATGTGAACAAGATATATTTTTTTTAACTTTGGTTTCATTGTTTAATTATATTTGTTTGAATATTATTTTAGCCTTTTACATAAAAATAAACTTATTTATACATATATACAACAGCTAAAAACAATTACAAAATGGCATCAAAAAACTCCTCATCGCTGCCCACCGGGAGTGTACCCAAGAGGCTGGCAGCATTGCCACGTTGGATGGCAATGCTTAATTTTTGACCAAAATAAAAACCAGCCTTTGGGTCACTTGAAGTGTCAGCAAGTCGCTTTGCCAGATCTTTAAAAAGGAGATGAGCACTTGGACCCCACGGCCCGAGGGTTTCAACCCCAAACGGCTCAAAGGTATAGTTACCAACCAGGGTGCTATATTTGCGCCGTTTGAGGTTCTCTGCAGCCGCAGCAGCGGAACCAGCACATCGCGCCGAGCAAGGAAGATGGGATGGTGCAAGAGTATCGACACAGGTCGCGTCCCATACTAAAGACCTACCCATCTTCCAAGGGAATAACGACATACCGTCTGGTCTCTTGCCATCGTCGCGTGCCAGACCACTGGGTTCTAATATGGCTGGAACGCCGACGGCAACAAGAGCGCGACGGATTATGTCGTTAATATTCGCATGCCGTGCAAAGCGTCCCGCGCTACGGCTGCACGACAAGCCGTGGTGTCCAAGGCTGCTGACAGCTTCACCACAGTGACAGCGGTGAGGAGAGCAGCACGGAGCACCCAAACGCAAGCAAACAGCAAGCCGGAAAGTGGTGTCGTCAAACAAGGTGCCTATGTTTGACGACGGAAGTGCCAGAAGCCATAGACCCGACTCCCATTCGCCCACAGCCAGAAGGCGCGCTCGCTCTGCAGAAGAAATTGACGTATTTATCAGATTATTCCGTATAACTCTGCAGAGCGGCTCATCCCACTGTCTCTGGGAGGACGGGTTGACGGGTGGATCAGTATTCGGGCAAGTGATTTTCCAAGCCTCTACAGCCTCAGTCAGACATGGTACCTCGCAATTGGCCAGTGTGATAGGAAGAATTTTCCTGGTCAATTTCTCAGTACCATAGACGGAGGATATAAAGGCCGGTAGGCTTATACTTGAAATTTGGCGGACGCCAAGCCCTCCCATGCGAACGGGGAGAGTAGCCTGAATCCAGGCTCGGTCGTCCAAGGCCACATTTAAAATTGATGTTAATGTGTGTCTAATAATTTTGTCAAGTTTTTCCAAAAGATTTGTGTGCTTCCATAGACTGGAAGCACGCAAATAGTATGTTAATTTTGGGCCAAAACAACAATATCTAATGATTGTGATGGCTGAGTGCATGTTAATTTGGAGTAGCCTGTCCGAAATATGATTGAAATTTTGTATTTTATCATGAATAAAATTCGAGAAAGAATTTTCAAATATTGGGGAACCGAGGAGACAAAGAGAACTCTTGTCAATTAATTTGATATCCGGGGCTATAGCACAAAATTTCGAAAATATGTCTTGTCTGTCTGTATTGTCCGTTATAAAGAGTTCACATTTGGAATAATTTAGATTTAGACCTATGGCTTGGAATTTATTTTGAAGAAAGGAATTTTAAATTTTAGCCTTTTGCAATATTAAACACTACAAAACACATTTATTAAAAAAACTAAGCCCTTTATCGAGGGAATTAATAAAAATCGATCTTCGTAGCGTCACTTGTCACAAAACAGAAGTTGAAACCTCATTTTAGAGAAATGAGATTTCAGTTTAAGGTTAGTATATTTTTTTTTCGATGGTTTGTAATATTCAGTAGCAAAAGAAAAGAAAAAATGAGTCATATTAATTAAAATAATAAAACAGGATGATTTTTATGTCGTCACCAAACTGACCACTTTTTCACCACAATGTCCATTTATTTTCCGTTTTTAATAAGGAAAACACTCAATTTATTAAAAATAAAAAACTGTCTCCAGTACTTTAGACTATGAAGTACAGGTTGAGATCTTTAAACATATTAAAAACACAGCTTTGAAAAAAATTACGTATTTTTAACAGGGTACACTTAAAAGTGAAAATGCCCAAATACGGAAATTTTTATCGTGTTGTTTTCCGTGTTTGCGAAATTAACTGTTTTCCGGTTAGTATTAATTATAATTATAACAGCTTTTTGTGCCTAGAGGTTAATGCGCAATACTTTGTTTTGTCAACAATGCTTGTATTGAATAAATAACGTTTTTGTAAGAGACTGTGAAAATGACAGTTAAAAGGTGTGAACACTCGAAATGCATTATTATTTATTCAGATGTAGGCCACTCGAAGAAATAATTATGACGAATTAACATTTCAATTTGAAATTAACATAGATCCTTTTCACAGTCCATCCATCACTTCGGGGAAACTGATGGATGTCCTTCTTAAGGGACATTTGTGACACTCGAATTGTCGTAAAGAATGAAGTCCTGAATTGTGAATAGAATTAATGAAATCGAATTGTGTGAGGAGTTAGAGTTCACACGTGTTCCTTACAGCCAACAGAGGGGTTATAACCCCAAGTTCATATTCTCAGACCTCTGATATTTCGTCGTTTGTAAAGATTTACCCTCCTACGCTAGTGAAATCGTTTCCTATTCATAGGCACGTCGCCTTAAGTTCTTATACAAATAGTGTGGAGCAAACATTTTGAAATTCAAGAGCTTGTCGATATTGAAGCTCAGTTTGTTTAGTTTCGGGAATTAGTAGTGTGGGCCCGAGGCTTAGGGCTGACAGCATCTCATTTGCTTATATTTGTTTTAACACAAACGTGTAGGAGAAATTGTCAATGCACTTGTAAGAAGGTCGATAACCCCGGTGAGTAATGGCTGCACAGACATTGCTGTAACAGCAAATAAAAATAATGCCCACGATTCTATTCTGGACGTTTAAAGATCTACAAAAAGATATACGGCCTCTTGGAATTTATTACGTGTCAATGTTAACCCTAGTACTTGAAGTCTTCATTATTAAAAGGATCACGCCTCACAACAATTCCCCTTGATTTCTAAAACATTTAAATGTAAGACGAATCGAGCTGTCTAATCCGACCGCGTTTCGAGTGCCCTTTAGAAATGGAGTGAAAATAAATGTGTTGATGTCCGTTGATTTATATCCCTTTGGTCATTGTCATGAAGGCGTGATTATTCCCCTATGCTTCGACAATCGTCCATATCGGAGATTTGCATAATGATTTGTAGCCACCTGGACGCCATGACAGATCGATGTTTGAATTTCGAATTTATTTTGATAATGATCTGAAGGAGCATAGGTGACGATTCTATTTTTGAAATTTATTTTTAATTCCAACCAGTGTGTTTTATGATGATTAGGAAAGAGGTTCAATAAGAATAACGGATGGTGACGCCATGAATGTGGCCCTTTGTTCCAGTGTACTAATTGTTATAAGACTATGCATAATCCACGTTCCCATAACATAATTTCAAGGTAGAGTTCCCATAGAGTTTCCCACATAACACACAAAGTTATGATGCCGGCTCGTCTAGCCTATGAGTATGAATGTTATCGAATTGGTCCAAGGCCACATCGCTTATCTGCCCACTTGTGCCGTATAATGTTTCCTGATTTGATATTAGATTACATACTAATTTCGTAATGACGCGAGAATTTGTCAATGTGTAACGTGTTTGAATGTAAACAGTAGCTTTGAATGAATTGAGCTAGTTAAAAAACTCGTGGATAACAAAAATATGTTCTATGATTTAGAAGCTTAACTTGAAACTTTTTACTGTAGTGACATCCGATAATTTGGAACACGTCCCTTTTCAGTCATCTGTTTCTTTACCATTCATAAAAGTCATTATTAAATAAAAAACAAAAGAAATCGACACTTTATGGGAGAATAGTTCGACGACATCATTAGGACATCCCTTAATGCGTTTCACTCATGTTTCGTCCTTGCATTGCTCGTTTCCCACGAATGGACGGTTACTACACTTCCGTAAGTTGCATGTAGCCACAAGTGTCCTTAAGTTTACAAAACGTGTCACTTAACTTACGAGTATTTGTATAGTAAATAGTAGGATATGTTAAGTTGTGGTTAAGTTATGCAGGAACGACATACCTCGTTGCAGATAGCAGTTTTACAATATCTAAGTTTTATGCGCCTCTTAATTACTAGTTAACTAAGTGAACCGTAACATATGGGCCCTAAAGAAAAACCGTTACGTTTAATCAAAATATGCATTGGTAACCCTGCAGCTGTTATCTGCGCGAGCGCACGATGCGGAACATTACTGTTTTTATTTAAATTTCGAACATGAAACAACGGGCTTTGGAATGTCCAAAAACAAAAGAGTGTTAAGTTAAAGAAAAGAGATTTTATTTTTGTGAATCTGAAAGTACGAATGTCCGTGTTCGACTTTTAAATAAATAAAAAGTCACGAGTATTTTTAATCGCGGTGCATTATTCTTCCGAGACAGCTGTCAGACGGAAAAAATCGAACATTCCTAAATTGAAATTGACGCGTTCCATTTAAAACAATAATGAACGCGCCAACAAATTGAAAATAATGAAATCAATTGAGAAACTTTTGTACGATAGTAAAAATGCAATTTTTCTTTCTTAAAGGATAACTAGACTGCAATTGTTTGAATGGTCATTAGGCCGTAAAGGTAGTCAGTAAAAAGTATTTCTAGTACACGCTAAGGTCATATTCACACGGGGTTAAAAGGTACAATTATTTATTGATCCGGTGCAAAATGGAAACTTGTGTGATGAAAAAATCCCCCTTCGTATTGTTTCAACGGATACATATTCCTGTACATCTGTGAAGGGTAGTCCGTTCACATGCATTGCTTCATATTAATTAAAAAAGACTGGAGTAAAAATTAATTAATTAAAGTACCTTAAAAGGACTGGAGTTTTTACAGATAAATTAATTTTAAAATAATCGAAATGAAAGTATTATTACAATACAATCATAGCATAAAAAGTCTATGGCTTACTCAATCACATCATAAATCTTACCATTTGTTTTTTAATGTCTAGAACTTAACAATGCCATATTTTATGTTAACACGATTGTTCTCATCTCAATCATTGTTTTACAATAGAAATAACAATGACACTATAATTACATTAGTTACTGTTTATCAATAATTCACGGCATAACGGACAATGGTAATTTATCGATAAACGGCGGTATTGGCCATCGATTTCTCATGGCCTATGGGAAACCGTTTACTAAGGGTGATATATTGATAGTATCAATTATCTACCCTGTAATATTAGTTCCCTATAGTTTGATAGTGCCTAAAGGCTCCATGGGAATAACGGTTGATTGACCTTTCTGAAATAAGGGGGCTACATTATCAAATTCGTGTTCTCATTTATACTTGTTAACTATTAACTAAGTTCATCACTTCTGGCTGCATAGTTTATGCCTCAGAGTTACTACCTACTGTTACAACAGCAATTTTAGTACGTACGAACAAAGGCCTATCTAAAAAGTAAATCACAGTTGCATCACAATGGAAACGGTTGCTTGCATAACGAATTGCATTCTAACTTGCAAGATAATACTAAGAACACTAGCTTAGAACTGTTTCACACGTTCAATAAAACCTAGGCTTTATGAAGAGACTCTTTGTAATCATCAACTGCCTAGCCTTCTCCCAACTATGTTGGGGTCGGCGTCCAGTCTAACTGGATGCCGGGACCTACAATTTTCTGTGCCCATCGAAACACGGTCATTGGTGTCCCAAGATATACTTTTAAAATACATACAAACTTAGAAAATTTCCAAACTTGAAATCGAACCTTACACTCCTATGTACTTTGTAATATCAAAAAAATATTTTTCTATATCTCTTGTATAAAAATTCTTTTGAAAGTAAAAGTCCAACGTCACTTTCACTTATAGGGATCAGGAATGATTCTTACATTTTACGGTCAAGTTGGATTCCCATGGTGGAATCCTCGTGGTACTCCGAGCGGAACCGGGCAGATTTATCAGCTGTGTTTTTATGTGGCAGTCAGTTTTCAACCAGGTAATTGCAGGGTGGAAATGGGCAACGTGAGAATGAAATTTTTCGTAAAAGAAATGACATCGTTTTGTTGTAGTAAAATATATTTTCGGGGTTTCTGTAAACTTACTAGAAGTACGCAGTTGTTCGATTTTTAAATGAATATTGCAATGTAACAAAAATGTGCACAAGCGAATAAATATACGAGTTTAATAAGCTATTAATAAAATACGAGGAAATAAATGATGACATTAGTTTAAATTATCCCTGATTTGCGGTTCCATACTGAATGCGGTTTTAGCAGGACACTACTGGTCCTGTATGATACATAAACATATATTTAATTTTCCTTCCTGTGTTCTCCTATATGCAATACATTATCTATATTTAAAATTATGGCATTATAACATCATTAGCGACATATGCATTTTAAAAACGAGCTTCATTTTTGCAAATGCAGTAAATCTTATCATAATGAGATGAGTCGACATCATAAGTGTTGCCATGTGTAAAAATTTTACGTTTTTGACTCCAACAAAAAATGGCGGTTAGCTAGCGAATTGTGATGCTATCGTGCCCCACTGCAATTAGAAAGTATGCCGAGAAGTTATTTCGTTTAACTGTACTTTTTTTCGCTTGAAGACCTTTCACAGTCACTAGACGTTTGAAAATTTTAATGTCGCTCGTATAAATTTAATCTATGTTGTTTAAAAATCTGTGCTACGAAGAAATTCAGCTTAAGAAGAGCCGCGTTAAGTAGAAAATATAACCATTTATCTCTGCAAAAATTAACTGAAGGATGTACCTTTTAATGAATTGTAGGCGAACAATCATTATAACGGCACACCGAGCCAAATTAAGACTAACACAAAAAGTCTATTCATACTACGTAACTGGATAAGATTATAACAGTAAATATAAAACCACGTTTCTTATGTGACAACTATAGTACTGTCCTTGATCCAAATTCTTTATTTGCTTAATTAGCCATGTGTGTACTGAGTAGTCTTATGAAATAAACGGCCACAAGAATGAGGCCAAATGTACTACGTAAGTTAATTCATAGGTTTAGACGTCTATTGTAATTTAATTTATTGTTGCAAGCGTAAAAACAAACGAAGTTCGTGAAAAAAACATCAGTGGTCATGACCAGTCTTGGTTTTCTGGATGACTGACACTAAAAGACAAAAAACCTGTGAAAAGTAGTTTTTTTATCTCCTGTGCAGAACAGTCGTTACGCGCATTGAACCATATCTTACATGGCGTTTCCTTAGGGTCGCTGCGCACGCGCAACGTGAGAACTATAACGTACTCCTGCGCATTAGTCTCGTGTCGCTGACTTGACCAATTACATTTCTGCATTAACAAGTGCAAGGAATGGGCGCGACCCACTGGTATGGTCAAGTGTACGAGCTTATATGACTGCAGGCCAGAGGTGATTAACGGTGTTGTTACGCTATTAAGACATAACTGGTCAGCCTTCGTTGTACAATTTTCTCAATATAGA
Organism: Helicoverpa assulta; assembly: GCA_963856015.1. Classification (NCBI taxonomy): domain Eukaryota; kingdom Metazoa; phylum Arthropoda; class Insecta; order Lepidoptera; family Noctuidae; genus Helicoverpa; species Helicoverpa assulta. The sequence goes on from CAWLCW010000027.1 coordinate 9,003,244, forward strand.
ATTGGTGGAATACCATACCATATTGCAAGTTTTTTAATCTGCAGTCACCATGCCACACCGGAGAACAGCATTTTATCGCGTGATCGAATACGGCATGTCCTCAATTAAAACGACTGCTCCCAATAAATGTAATAACGATCTCCCTAACATATGTTAATTGGTAACAACGCTACTCAATTTACAAAAACAGAATTGCATGCAGTAACGTTATCCCGTAACGATCTGTTTCACCAGATGATGCCTCCGGTCATTGGACGGGGATATGCGCTGGCGCAGAGGGTGCGAACGCGGGGGTTGCGCAGATGCCGTGAACTATCCGCGACCGTTATTCCCCCTATCTGTTAAAATTTTGAAATTCGAACACGTGTGTTGACAACTTTTTTATCACCCGCATGGTATAGTTTTCGCAATCGCTTGATGTTCCGAAATTTCGTTTTTTTTTGTAGTTTTGTAGTGCCTATTCGTTACTTACCGTTTACGCTGGTGTGATCATAAAATGATGTTTTTTTTTGCTCTGCGGCGAAACTATTTTTACTAATCGTTTCGGTGGTCGTATCAAAACTTTTCTGTCGTAACTATGAAAACTTTATCTATACTAATATTATAAATCTATACTAATATTATAAAGCTGAAGAGTTTGTTTGTTTGAACTAAACAAACACTAATCTCAGGAACTACTAGTCCGATTTGAAAATCTCTTTCAGTGTTAGATAGCCCATTTATCGAGGAAGGCTATAGGCTACTTTTTATCCCGGTACGGGAAGTAGTTCCCACGGAATGCGGGTGAAACCGCTGGCAGAAGCTAGTCAGAATATAAAATCATACAGCCCCTTAGTCATCAGTCCATATCAAGATTTCTAACATCAAATTATTATTTGACAGAATTAATACTAATAACATCAAACAGCAAGGGAAAGTGTCAGTTAAAAAATCAATATAACCGTTACAGAGTCAGTGTCCGCGAGGGTGAACACAAAGGGCGGTGCGCTGCGCACGCGCCGACGTTATTGCGCCGCCATTATGACAATCACAACACAATGCAGATTTATTCTGTGCCGTTTGCAGGGGAGACACTGCGATTTGTTATAACTCATTAATTGAATTTTCAATTTAATTCACCGACATTGTTTGGCAAGGAGAAATGAAGCATAGATCTTTGGTTTGTTTTTAACCAGGTTTGTGTTTATGTGCAATGGAATGAAAATTATTAGCTCAGCATGAAAAATGTTATATAATACGCAGGAAAAAACAGCATATGCATGCTGCACTTAACTATGAACTTTAAAAAATGCTATTATTATCTGGCTATTTATTAAGAAGGGTTGAGAATTAGAACGGAAATTAGTATAATACATCTATGAAAAGAACGTCTTGACCGGATGCAGCATTTGAAGAAACCCTATACAGTTGCAACTATTTCTAACATTGCATGGCGAAGTATACAATTATTATGGGATCCCCGCAGCTAAGTCCACTTACTTTCCCATAAACCAAAATATATCGGAGTTCAACGACACACGAAGTTGTAATTATGAAAGGGAAGTAAGAAATTGGGTGACCCGGTCCCCTAGGACCCCTACGAAGTTGGTACGGTTGGTCAGTTTTAGACAATAAAAATCAAACAATAACGATTGAACGTTAGAGAACTCTTAGAAAAGGCTTAGATGCACATCTGGTGAAATCTAATAGCGCACTACAAATCGGTTCGTGAATGTTTACGCTAGTTGTCAAATACAAGACGCGGGAATCCGGGACGCGGTATATTTTAAAATACGGGCTCAATAAAATGAAACAAGTCAGTTTTCTCAAGATTCAGTTGCTTCTGACATAACCTAACACATAAATCCGATTGCTTTCACTAGGGATAAGAATAAGAAGAGTTTTTATATGCATAAAAGTTACAGTGAGCTACCGATTACCGAGTTAACAGGTACATTGTTAAGCTGTGCGGCTACTAGACGAACAAAAAATACAAGCGATTGCCTATTCAGGCTCTTTTGTGTTGTGGTTTAAGTTTGTATTGTTGTCTAAGAATAAGAAAAAACAGCGCAAGATTCGAATCAAACAATGAATGGGTAACAGGCACGAAATACGCATAAAAACGAGAAGTAATAGAGTTTAGCAATATGATGCACCAAAAATACAATACGCTGCGTATGATTGAACTAAACGAATGGTCGCTATTTATTTATACTTCGGCCACCTCAACGCCTTATTTAAAAATTGCCTCCGAAAAAAATAACGAACTTTTACATTGAGCAGTGGGTTTAATACCACAGTAAAAAATAAATTGACACTTGAAAGTATCACAGGCTGGAGCAGTATTTAAATTAAGTGATGACAAAATAAGATGTTCATTTCAATCGAATATAAAGGCCGCCATTTTGCAATCAGTGAGTGAGTGAGCGTGTGTGCGCATGCGTGGACGGATAGTGAGGTGACGCGACGCGCGCGCGTCACCGCGTGTGGGTGCGACAAGGATACCGTTTACTATACTTACAAACGTAAGCCGAGATTATGTGTATTGTATTGCATGTCGCTACGCTCGCTCGGTATGAACGAGAAAATCTTGAACGTCAGTCCGGGAAACTTTCCCTAGATAAACGATAAAAGAAAATAGACAACATTATAATGACTGAGTTCCTACTTTCACCGCAACATTTTCGAGTTTTACAATCGAGGGATATTGTTGGAAAACCGGTTTTAATTTATTGTAGAAATAATTGAAGCAGCATTGTTTTGAAAGTACTTAGTATTTATCGGACTTATTACATGTATTTAAGTGACCTAATTGATAATGTGTAGTATATATTGTGACTAGAGAGGTTGTATAGCAAAATAATTGCGAAGCGGTATATTATTCAACTCGTCACAATTAGTACACAAAATATTCGTCATACATAGTTTAAAGTGTCATGGCAAATTAGTGACCTATTTTTAGGACTTTCACCGCAAGTGAACAGCTATTTTCGTCATTGTAACCTTGAGTAACAAGTCATTGTAATGTAAGCTAGCGCACAACAAAGTCTATTGAATGTATCTAGGAAGATTATTTTTAGTCATTGCTTTAGAAAAATAACATAACTGTGATGCGGTTGAAATGGAATTGTAAAATGCAGAAAAAATTAAGCGGGATTAGTGGTTTGAAATTATTTTTAACAGTTTTTATCAGCAAGTTCGAAAATATCAGTTTTTTTTTTGTATTTTGATAAAACTGTAGTTATAATCGTAACCTCAAACTGTTGTTTACAATTTGTAGCCACACATGTGTGATCTAAAATGGGACAAGTGTGGGAGGCTCGCCATTCCGTATTAACGCTCAGCATTGTATCAAAACAAATGAAACTGGGTCAGTATTCGTGCTTACCCAGTAATTTAGACGTGCCGTTATGCCTCTGTTTTTCGCTCTTTGATAACAAACACAACGAAACCGCGGTCTCAAGTAACAACAAGAAAAACAATTTAATAACTACTCAAACAATTTTTTATCTACACAACCCCTTTAATTAAGAAAAAACTCCATTCGAATCTCACTAAGACTTCCTAATTTTTAATTATGAGGCTGCAAATTATTTAATTAAAGCTTAGCCGGACCCTTTATGAACTTATTCGCACCTTCGCCTTATAAGTTTTTGCACGTCTTTACAATTCTTTTGATGTCCAATTATAAGGGTGCCAGTCACAAAAGATTTCTGAGATATCGTATTAAGATTGAGTCAAGGAGTGAATGCTTATTTTAACTTTATTGTAAAGCTTTACTGGGTTACACATTTGATTCGTCTCCCGCTTAGAGTCGTAAAATTTCGGCGTAGTTATGCCTCCAACAAATACCTAATTAAGGATATTAAATAAACATTTACATTACTGGAGTCAAAGTTCGTTACTTTAAGAGTCTTATCAATAAATAATAATACTAAGTGGCACTTAGTAGGTGGTATAAAGTGGTCGTTTTTAATAAGAGTAAAACGATACTTGTGTTTTGTTCCAGGTGTTATGGGCGCTCAATTAGTGTCCTATTGCAGAGTGTGATACATATTCTGTTACACAATGAACACGATGCCTTACGGAGTGAGTTTAATATTCAGTGCTTCTTTATAATAATATGGTTTAATATAGACTAGACATTATTATAACGCGAGTTGTTACATGGCAACCGCAAGTTTTACAAGTGTAGTTTTGCTTATATGTATGATTTGTAAAGGAGTTTTTTACGTATCGTGTTATTTTTAAAGTACATACGTATTAACTTAAGGAGAAGGGATAATTACGCTACAACGCAACGTGAGTGCCATCAATTACCTAAGTTAGGATATTTTTCGAATTGTTTCTATGTTCCTATAAGTCTTATAAGAAACGTGAATAATAATGAATACATTTAAATAATAAATGCGTTTCGTAACACAACCGATTTTAATAGGTTTTAAATTATTCAGTACTAGCGACCCGCTCCGGCTTCGCACGGGATAACAGAATTGCACCACTATTTAATGTATGTTATTATACACATAAACCTTCCTCTTTAATCAGTCTATCTATTAAAAGAAACCGCATGAAAATCGGTTGCGTCGTTTCGAAGATTTAAGCGTACAAAGGGACATACGGACAGAAAAAGCGACTTTGTTTTATACTATTTAGTGATTGGCTTTAAGCAAATAAACGTCTGTTAATGATTTAATATTGTCTAGGTAACTACGATTTCTTAATACCTATATAGGTATCTTCATTGAGAATGTATTCATTACATGATATTGTATTTTTTACACCTCATATTTTTATTGGTTGGTATAAAACTATCACCTAACCATATTGTTTGTATTTTGATGTTGGTAAGCCACGTAACTACCTATTTAGTCATCGTATTAAATACTGAACAAAGTTGGTAGTTATCTACCTACCTAATTGTTTAGTTTTATTACGCAAAATCGGAGACAAGGTTGAAATCGGTTATTAATGAAGATTGTTATTATTAACATAATCAGAAGTAAATGCAATTTATATTCGATTGTAAGTAAAGTTTTATTAAGGTTTTTTTTTGTTAGGTAGGTATACCTAGTTTTAATAAAAGTGACATTGACTTTAGAAATAAAGAAAAAAAAAAACAAATAACACAAATACCAACTCCTACATTTTTCATTCTCCGTAAACAACATTATCCCGCTACATAAACATATTGACGCGCATCGAAACAAGCTTTAAAAATAACAGTGTCAAATCAAAGTGACCTAGGTTCGTTATCCTTACGTCACCAACAGATAAACACTAGGTACACGAATATTCGCCCCGAACCGCATCCATTGCAGCTGCACTGATAAAACCTTGTTTACTGTGTAATTACTTTACTTACAAACGATTAATTGCACACAGTTCAAAGAGCTCGCTCGATACTTGAGATACTCAATAAAGCTTGTAATTTTACTTCTAGGTCCCTTTAGCTACGTGGTCACTCCAGACTTTGCAATTCATTCGTAATACGAGAACTTCTATGAATGCACGTCACTAGACTTGAATGAGGCACGTTCAGTTCATAGATTAAAAACACTCGAATGTTGACATTTTTAGCGTAAATATTACGCATTGTTTACGCAACGTGAAATAGAACGCAAATCATAACCTCTACGCTTCTGTCAAAAATGTCAACACAAGTACAAAATAAGTTCGCTTTTATGATATAAACAATGTACAAAACTCACCTGTTATTCTCTTCTGTGTTTTGCTCGTCTCAGGACTGGAAACTTTAGGCTCCTGTGTCGGCGCCTTGGCTGCAGGAGTCGTCGTGATTGTGATCGGTGACCTTCTCAAAGCAGCAGGAATCGTAGACGCGGGAACGAGTTGCCAAGCAAATCTCTGCGAAGTAGGCAGTGGTTTCTCGTTGGCGAAGTCAAACCCCCATCTCTGGCTGTCCAATTCCAATTGGCGGGCCAACTCTCTCTCAACAAATCTTCTGTTTTCCTCTCGGTCGGTGCAACCGAACAAGTTTCTTCTGACGCCTTCGAGTGCGGTGACGCCGTGCACGCGCAGCGACCTCGTGTCCAGCACCGTGGTGGCCTGCAGGCCGGGCGCCCTCACACTCAACGTCGACATCTTTCCAACAGAGTCCGAACAGCGAAACACAGCGCACTTCACAGATAGCATCCGCGCCGTATCCACCTAGCGCAAACAAGGTCAGTATTCAGTAGCAGCACGCAATACAATTATATTGATTTAACAAGGGTATAACTATAAGTGTTTGGCTCATCACGCACCAATAAGAATTCGTATTGTTAGTTTATGTGTGTAAACAAGTCGTGAGTAACGCGGCGAGACACGTGACGCAATACGTCCGCACGGTAAAAGTACGTACGCCGACTGGCGGCGAATGGCGGCCGGCGACGGCGTGGCGCAACGCGGCGGAATCGAGCAACCTCGACGCAAGCGACTCATTTTGTTTCAACTTTTCGCCGCCGCGTGGCGCTGGCGTCGCGTTCGATCAAGTGATGTGATTATGTTGTGCGCGTCTCCCTACTTTATTTACCCCTTTGCAAGTACTAATATTATTTCGGGATAATGGTATTGTAGGAACTTGAAATAATTAAATCCGTTTTGTATTATATTATATTATGTTATTATTTATATATTATGTTATATTTAACAATTATCATAATTTTGTAGGTATCACAGTGGTGGCACAGATTGACTGTAAGTATTTTATATGTATTTAATTTATCAAATAAAAATAAAATAGTTACCCGTTTCATTGTGTTATTGTGTATATACCTATTTATATTGTTTTTGCTATATTTTCACCTTCTGAATTTTCATTGATTGATTTTGATTTGAGTAAATTTTGGTAGATAAGTACTTTTATCTTTGAGTTAGTTATACACAAATCACAATTCCAATAAAAACAGACCCGTTTACTAAAATATACAATTTCTTTTGGCGCAATTGGGTGATACGCTAATAATGTTTATAAGCGAACTATCAACTTATCTTTATTTAAATCAATATTAAAAGTATGTCTAATATTAAAACAAAAGTTTTTATTCTATTCATTTATTTTGTGGCATCATTTTCAATAAGTTGTTCATTATATTTTTTCCATATTCCCCAAAGAAATAAAAACACCCCGAATTAAGGGAACACATAATATTGTTGTGGCAACACTGCAAACTGACTTGTTTACGAAGACCGAAGACGTGTCTAGTTACCTACGTGTGCAGCATAAATTCATACTGCTTATCAAAACTATAGCCGTCTCTGTCGCACACGCATGTGACTGGCCCATCATAAAAAGGACAGAAAATGTATTAATAGCACAGAGCATCGCCGCCATTTTGCCGAAACACGACTGACTAGATTTTTGTGTTGGTCTGTTGGTACAATATAACAAGACAATATAACTAAAACCAGGTTACTTATAAATAAATAATTAAATTATACAAAATAAATGAAGATATATTATGTAATAACAATGAGTCGGAATGTGAATGATTACTAATATTCGCTTTCACAACTAAATAATGGCAATAAATTGCGAAATAATTTTGACGTATCGTTAAAAACCAAGTGACATAACGAATAATTTTGAAAATTTCCCATGTGTGAACAAGAATTATGATAAAGTACTCACCTCTGAGTATTTATTTATTGTTTCACGGAAAATTCTTCGATTTGCGGACGGGATTCATTCACTGCACTGCCGCCGTACTAATTTTCGAGATATGACAATGACGCGATGGCGAGAGCGCGGGCTCGGCGCTGATTGGTTGAAAATGGCGGCCATTTGTCTCATTGGCTTGGAGAATTTTAGGCGGCAAATTTCGGTTGGTCGAGACGCCGGATGGCGGGAAATAAACGAAGCACTTTCCGGTGCGCATGAGTTTTGTTACGGAAAATTGTGTTTGCCGCGTTTAGCTTCCGTCTGTTTCATGCGGACATTAAAAAGAGCGACGGATTTTCTTCGAGTAGATGTTTTGTTTTCGCGAATATGTTTTGTTTTCATGCGGGAAAGCGGTTTTAATGTTTTGTTTATTCACTTTTGGTTTTTTTGGGGTAGGTTTTAATATTATTGTAAGATTATTAATTTGTGATTAGAAATAAATGATTATGGTTGTGGTAGTTAGTCTTGGAAAAAATATATTCGCGAATTTTTGAGTAATTTTAAAGTACCTACTTAATAATCTTTAGTGGGTAACGATAAAGGTTTTTTTTATTACTACCTACAATGGTTTATGATAATTATTGGGTTTAAGAAATTATGGTTTGTTAAGATTAATGCGTGTTGTAGTATAGCTACCTACTTACATTTTTATTAAGTTACTTAGGAATGACGGTATCTTAGGTAACTTTTATTTACCAATAAATGATGAGTAGGTACTTTGTTGAAAGGGTTGGTTGAAAGGGCTAACCAATCTTTTAGTTTCGTAATTTTCCCAAAGCATCAACAATCCTGTTAATGTTTGTTATAAAATATCGACTTCGGATACATATTTCTTACGTATTTAAAAATACCTTTTTTTCATAGAAACGTTAGTGACTTATTGACCTATTTATAACGGAAATCAGTGGCGTTCGTTTGCGGTGAACACAAAAACTGTTTCCGTTCGAAACAGATGTTTCACTTAGTTAATGTTTTTCTAATAAACACAAAAAGGTCTACTTTCCCTGCAGGTGCGTTTATAAATAGAATACAAGGGACTGTTTCAAATCTTTCTATACCGTTATTGCGTTTGCGCTTGTCTGATTTAAGTAAGCCTGATATTTTTTTTGTAATTTTCTTTCTTACTGTAATCTTATTGGATTTAGCACATAAAAAAGATTTAGCATCTGTTTACGATTATTGATCACAATTCAAATATGAAATTATAGATTAGGTATTTCGTAATTCATTTTATAGCTTGTCATTTTATTTGGTTTTTGGTATTTTTTTAGTCTTGTTATCTATTTAGTAGTTCTTTGTAATTGATTCGTTATCAATTAAAGTCCGTAACTTTTACTGCTTTTTTAAAAATAAGGTAGGTTACCTCCTCACTTTAATGAGCATAAGAAAAAGGTTTGGGGTTACCACATTTGACTTAAGTAATCTTGATCGTGTCTTTTGATTACTTTTTGATATACGTGACAAGTTAGTTTTCTATGTTTTATAACGCTATTGTATTGTATCTTGTGTCATAACAAAACTACACTTGTTAGGGTAAATACCACGTGTAAATGCTTACACAGTCTTAACCTTCAGACTATACATTACATTTATTATGTAAGTAGGTATGTCGTACTTATGTATGTTTTATATGTAGTATGTTTATGTTACTTATGTCAGTATATCAACATCTGTGTTTGCAATTGTGAAGGAGCAGACAATTTCAGGAAGTGACGTATGTTTAATGTTTTTGTTTGTTTCGTTTTTAAGATTATGCGCAGTTTATTTTGCTATGTAAGGATGCTGAGGATTAAAAATGTGATCTATCCATGTTATTTTGCTTAGATCAGTGCTAGTTGCTAATAAGCTTGTTAGTAAGGTCCTTGTGGCTAAGTAATGGCCGAATGGGTTGATCGATCGATTAGAATAAGCGACGATTGGCTCGGTCGATCCGTAGATGAGTGACCGTTTTAAAATGGGTAGTTTAAATAAGTGTTGTGTAAGCAGCTAACCTTGATTAGGTTTTTTAAATTGTCAAATGTTTAATGATTTGCGGTTTTAATGCTGTAAGATTTAGAGGGCAGTTGGCTGTAAGTTGACCTTACAATATATCTAGAATTCTAGCATTACTAAGTCTAGGTTGAAGATAAAGTTGCAAAGCATAGCGTTGTGCTCTGATTTGTTCGATCGGAGCCGGAGTAACTACGGTTGCGTATGCGCAGTTTCACACAGTTCTGTATCATTTATTAATACTGTACTATTCAGTAGCTCAGAGGAATTGTTATTGTGTAAGTATAGATAATAATATTTAGCTTCAATCAGACCCTTCCTTGGAATACTTAATAAAAATTGTTTAGATGTTAAATGTTGTTTTAGCATTTTTAACTGTATTGCTTAAATAACTATATTATTCCGTAAGGAATGTCAAACCAAAAGATAAATAAATTACATTAAGTAAATAAGTACCTAACGACTTCTTGTCCTCTCAATTTAAGTAACTCCCTTCAGTCCCTAAATCATTAACTTGTCTCATTTGGTTAGTCTTTTTAAGTACCATAAAATCTTATTTTACTCATTAAAATAATGTGCATTAGTTGCACATGGCTTTTAGGTACTCGAAGGGAGCACAAACCCAATTTCTTGAGGAAGCCCCTGCCTGTCAAAATTTCTGTCACACGCCCTCTGAAAAAAGTGAGGTTATCCATATGGCGGGAATTGTCGACTCAATGTAGGAAGCTGTTCTGTGCCAGTAATATCCGCTGTTTAAAGTTTGTTTTTTATTTAAAATTCGAACAACTTATTCCTAGAATATTTATACACACCTTAATTTGAAAAGAAGAATTCGATTTTCTTTGTTATCGGGGAAAGTAAAGTGACTGGCGTTGACAACACTACAGAGCTCACTTTGTTTTAAAATTGGAACGTACCTAATTTGAAAAGTCATAATCTTTTTTTGAATCAAATCAGGGCGTTGACATTTGATTAAGAATGAATGAATCAGGAATAGATTTAAGTAAGTGACGTAATGTTGCACAATTATGCGAAAAGTGTGCGAAAAGTAGATCGTTTTAAAATTTCCATAGGATCTGTTGTCTATGAAACTTAATACAGAAAAACCTAGGAGTTGCAATACAGACCGTTGCATCTAGTTATCTGCTTAATATTTTATTATAACTACATAGCACAACTGATTTCCAGAACAACTTGATAGATATTTGAGAGACTGATACAAATAAAATGTTAGGTAATTTCAGTTTCGCTTTTTAGTTGCAAGGTCATCTTCATGCTACGATGATCAAGCAATTAAATAATACAATAGTTTATATAAAAACGATTTGCCATAGTAATAACCTGCATAGAAAAAGTTCCTGTTATGAAAAAATAGGCGTCGAATTAGAACCTCGTCCTTTTTTAAAGCAAGAAAAGTAAGCAGACGTTCAGGCGCCTTGAAATTGGAAAAGGAATTACATTATTATTCCTACCTTTATATGCATGTACGTAAATGTCAACTTAATTTCTCTATGTTTTCGATCTTACCTTCATCAAGAAACAATTTTGACAGTGTGCACCGTATTTTACACGTTGTTTATTATCGTCCCTAACATAGCCTCCTTGGCAGTCGGGTAAAAAATAAAATATGTTCTAGTTTTTTTGTTTCAGAACGTACGATAGATTGAAACTATTACATTTAGTCATCTTATTATTTGAATAAACTTGTACAAAAACATCCTACAACAGATTATAAAGAGCACCGGTCGTCCAGATGTATCGAATGCGATAAAATCGATTTAAATTAGGTGTTAATATTAAAAAAAGCCTTGAAGAGCATAAGAGATTTTTAATCGATGTTTTGAAATCGAGAATGCGTATCGATACGGTCCGAGTGTTGATTCGAATGTGTTTATTGATACTTATTGTTATTGTACGATTGCACCTTTGGAGTAAATGTTTAATTTGAAAATATTTATTTTTTAATACAATGCCAAATGATAAACGAAGTGGGTTTTGTAACCACGTTTGGTCCAACCACCATTGGAATAAAGGGACAAGAATCTTATTACTTACTCGTAGTTTTAGACTTTCGTAAAAAGTGTAAAACGGGACCCTATTAATTAGTAAGTAGTAGAGAGAGATTCCGTTTGTCTGTCTATCTACATCTCATGCACCGTGATATGATAGTTAGCAGTTCTTTACACATTAGTAGGTATTCATGCTGTACTTATTTAATGTTTAATTGTGATGGATACACTTCTCTCAAGGTTATATTGTAAGTAAGTCGCTCATCATTAGTTCCGAACTACAAATGCTATTCGTGAGACTTTTTTGCGGCAGATTTTTTGCGTATACTGTGACTCTTTTTCAAGACTGCCTACAAAAGAAAGAAGCATTTTTAGGTTTAGATCTATATTCTATTTATCCTGCAACTTAGGGTACAACGTTCCGTTGCCGAGCTCAGAATACTGCTTCAGCCTTCCCTCAGTGATTTGTATGTAAGCCTCATTCTACGCATATTTAGATGTCACACTAACATCCTTCCTCCCATCTTCCTCTACACACGTGTTCCTATGACACATGATTAACCAAACCCCGTGAGTAATGTCACGGGGTTTGGTTGACTGATGTCTACCACATTTGGGCAAGAGGTGACAAAAAATACAACGCCACCTGGTGGTTTAAAGATGCAGATTTTATGCAATTCTGAATTGTGGATTTAATTTTGTTGGTGAAACATGTGGTTTTGGTAGTTTTGAATTAACTAGGATTTAAGGGGAGATGTCCCTGGCTTAGTAACAGCCGCGTGGAACGATCGATCATAAGGTTAAGAAATGCTTGGTGCGGTCGGTCCGTGGATGTGTGGACCTTCTCATGACGAATTAATTCGTGTTTCGGAAGCATGTTAAATTAGTGGGTCCCGGCTAGGGTTACCAGATGAAAAAATCAAAAGTCCGAAGAAAAGGCCTGATTTCCATGGAAAAGTCTTGAGATTTTCTACAGATGAGAATTTTCTCTCAAAAACGTATTATTATCGTTGTATACACTGCGGATCTTGCGCACGCGTTTTAATTCAATTGTTACCAAAAAAAGATTATTTTAAGTTTGTTTTAAATTAATACATAAGTATTGATTTTAACTACAATTGTTACCGAAAGAAGATTATTTTTAGTAGTTTAATAAGAGAGATCTTTAAATGTAACCTGTTTTTTATTCAAAATCCTGAGCTATCACTAGATTTGCTAGATCCGGCCGGAATCCTGAGAAGAGTCGAAAAATCCTGAAATCTCAGGACAAATCCTGAGATATGGTAACCCTAGTCCCGGCTGACATTTGAACATCTTTATACAGTTTGAGTGTATGTAGGTATAGTCAGAGGCCAGAAAGTCTGACCACCCGTCTTGCCCAATTGGTATCGGGTTACCCTGGTAATTGGGTTGAGGTAGATAGGGAGACACTCCTTGTAAAACACTAGTACGCTGCATTCAGTAAAGGTGGAAGTTTACCCCAAACATCTATACTAATATTATAAAGCTGAAGAGTTTGTTTGTTCGTTTAAACGCGCTAATCTCAGGAACTACTGGCCCAATTTGAAAATTTCTTTCAGTGTTAGATAGCCCATTTATCGAGGAAGGCTATAGGCTACTTTTTATCCCGGTACGGGAAGTAGTTCCCACGGGATGCAGGTGAAACCGCTGGCAGAAGCTAGTAGTTGATAAAAAGCTATACAGATGAGGATTTAAGGTACAGATAGTTTCAACTTTTAATACCTACGTATATTTTTTTAGTTCTTTCACAACCGACAATGAGCTATTTAAAATGCCAATGTACTACTTTAAATAAACGTATGGAATTCAAGTCCTTTGTGACCTTCGATTCAATTGTTTCACATACCTATTGACTACCTACTATGAATAGTGTTATGTCAATCTTGACATTCTTATACGTGATGTGTATAGTAAATAGGGATTGTGTTAATATACAGGCTAGTCGGTAAATAGTAGATACGATTATACGATTAAGGTAGGTACTGCAGGGGGCGATAGCTAGGTTTAAAATCTACCAAAACAGATGAAGTGAGCGAGTTTACAGATTCAAAGTATTAAAATATTTTGGAATAGCGGAAAATATCTACCGTGAAACCATGGTCGAGTTTTTTACTTAAGATATTGGTAGAAAAAAAATTTCTACAGTGTTATTTACATTGAATTATCTCCGAAAGTGATTCTGCTCATTGACAGATCTTATTCCAATGCTATACGTGACACTTTTGTACTGAATATTGATTTAAGCTTCCCGTAGTAGGTATATCGTACGTATTTACTGCACATCCTGTATGTATATTAATGTTTATATTAGTATTTCTTGCTTCATATAGTACCTAGAATCATCATCATGAATTACTATCCAAAGGATTCTGAGTCCTTCTGCGGACTTTACTTTATTTTCTCTATACTAATACGTATCATAAAGCTGAAGAGTTTTTTCGGTTGATTTAACGCGCTAATCTCAGGAACTGCTGGTTTGAGAAAAATGTCAAAGTGTGTGTGTACAATTTATCAAGAACTACAGGTATTTTTTAGTAAAATTGTATTGCCGCCAAGGGATGACTCAACAGAGACACAGGTAGGCAATGGTAGGACCGCTGGAAACTCAGCTGTGTATACCGATAATACATATACCGAAAAGTTTTCAAAAAACCAGAGACAAACAAATCGTCATCTCCCGAGCCTTTTCCCAACTACGTTGGGATCGGCTTCCAGCCTATCGTATGCAGCTGAGTACCAGTGTTTAACAAGGAGCGACTGCTTATCTGACCTCCTCCACCCAGTTACCCGGCCAACCCTCTTAAGACTGGTGTCAGACTTATGGGCTTCTGACTGCCCCTGTGATTGCCAAGGATGTGAAATGACAGCCGTGACCTACAGTTTAATGTGTCCTCCGAAACACAGTCATTGGTGTTCAAGATCTACTAGAAAGTACATACAAACTTAGAAAAGTTGCATTGGTACTTGCTCAGGCAAGTTCAAGTTGTGATTCTAGGTTGCAAGTTCGAGTTGCAACCTAGAATCGAATCCACTCACTTATACTTGAGAGGTTGGCTCTTTACCCACTAGACCACCACGACCAAAAAATGTTATTACATAAAACAGCATTAAAAATTTTTTTTTTCAGCTTTTACTGCAACCCACAACCACCGTCTCCATTGAACCAAAAAATCCAAGATTTGGAAGGGCAGTCATGGCAAAAAGTGCTCCATTACTCCTTTGATTACATACGACCGCAATCGAAAAAAAAATGGTCTCTGGACTGCTTATTGTTTAACGTGACGCAAGTAGTGCGAGTGGGGTAGCGAGGTCTTCGGCCAATCAATTCGTCCTGTTGGATCCTTTTGGACGACTAGTGACGTGCGGCCACGCCAAATCACCATGTAATTACCTCGTGAGTCGGTCGCAGGATCATCGCGTGCTAAAATGTTTGTGTTCAAAGATTTTGTTACATTAATTTATTTATTTATTTGAGTGTGAAGAAAGAAAATTTTTGGATTGTGATTTTTTGTATTAGTCAGTAGATTTGCTTAATCAGCGTATAGAATTTCAGTTCATAGTAATCTTGCGATTCTTACCATTTTAAAATCAGAAAATGGTATTTATTCCTAAGTTATGTCATAACAAATGTAAAAACGATAAATAAACGTGAAATGTTTGTAGTAGACTAAACTCGCATTCTATTATTTAATTCCGTGTTTTAAATACCTATTATATAAACATATTTTATAGAAAAGTATGTTCTATTAAAACACATGTTCTAATCATATTCCTTTGTATTTAATTCGACCCATCTATCATCGGCAGTTGAGCAACCGCATTGATGATAATGATGTAAGTACACGAATTCCTCTTAGTAACGAAAATAATGAGCATTCATGTCATATCGACATTTGCCTCATAATAATTTAATATTTCGAAATAGTCTTACAAAAGTTATATCACCGGCCATAACAGACAAATATAATTGTTTACTATCATACAATGTTGTTGAACCCACGACCCAATTGCTTAGGAAATATGTGTACTCTGTTTCCGGCAATAAATGATAGTGTTTGTATCTCTTTTAGTTACGTACTTTAATTATTTTCTTTATGCTTCTGCATTAATATAATAAAACCCTAATAAAAATTATTTTTTTTGTTTGTGTCCGAAACTTCTGGACCGATTTGAAAAAATTTTCATTATTGGAAAGCTACGCTATACCTGGCAAAGGCTATGTTTTGTCCCGGTACGGGAAGTTTTCACGGGACACTTGTGAACGGCTAGTAGCTATTAATAAAATGCGTAAAATGTTACGCATTTTTGTAGTGTACTGATATTTGGTCAAGGACATGTCATTTGGCCGAATTTTAACAGTAATAATATTTTACTAGTATTTAAGCGTCGTTGTAGCCTTGGCCGATTTTTTGTGGAGATAAAAGATTTGCACAGTTTGTGTAGTAGTGTAATGTAAAACGTTTATAAAACATGATTAGTGTAGTTGTTTTGTGCCCATTTACATTTACAAAATATCTTTATTTTTTATAAGTTTATGCAGTGTAACGTTGTGTTTTTTGTTTCGCAAACGGTATAGGGAACTAGATTTATAGTTACATATTTATATTTTATTGGTATTTTATAAATTTTATAAAATCTATTATATTATAAACTAGCTTTTGCCCGCGACTTCGTTCGCGTGGAATAGTGGCATCCGGCAGATTTTTTGGTTTGAACAATAGATGGCGCTGTATGTCCGGAATAAATTGTATCTATTATTTTTATTTTTTGTAATAAAAACTATCCTATGTCCTTCTCCTGGCTCTAAGCTACCTCCCTGCCAGTTTTCAGCTAAATCGGTTCAGCCGTTCTTGAGTTATAAGTGAAGTAACTAACACGACTTTCTTTTATATATATAGATTTTTGAATCATTATTTTTTCATTACGTAAATCTTCAAAAAAATAAAAAAATGCTAAAAAATATATATATCTAAAGCATTCTGTTCATAACTGTACTGCAGGACTAGAGATGTGTTCACGCTAGATCGATTTGAGCGGAAAGGGTAAAAGAATCGAGAATCGAATACTAAAAAATGCTTTAGTCCCGCACAAGTGCAACCCTAGCATAATGTGACCGCATTAGTATAGATTTCGTGGTTAAGAAACTATATGGTCGTCATTTCCTCACAGATAAATGAGAACTTTCGTTCCGTTGTGTGTTGCGTGTGGTATGGGCAAGGATTTAGTTTTGGTCATTAGAGGTAGACCATGGAGGTGATGGCGAAAAGACTTGGATAATTACTTCGCTGATTTGCCACTAGCCACAGAATAGGTCAGTAGGTATATGGAGCAAATGATCTCAACAGATTAAGATATTTTCAATTTTATTTGTTCAAGTTTCGTGTTTTTAGTATAGGTAAATGTAGGTTTTCTAAAAATATCTTGTTAATATTCATACATATTTATTTACCCAAATAAATTACTTTTATATATTTTTTTGGGATTTCCTTTATTGTTCCTGAAAACTTTTTCAAAACACGATGACATGAATTTATCTATATCTATCATGAAACTAAACAATTTCGCAAACAATCATGGAATCTAAACTCGATAATTTGCAAAACTGCATTCCTACACACAAACATACATACATACAGACAAACAGACAGGTAATGATTTGTGTGATTATAGGCACGTTATATACGAGGCAATAATGTAGATCGTGCGAGCGTGGCGACGTTGACAGGTGCCAATCTTATGGACTGCGCAGGAGCATACGCGGGGATGCGCGTCGGTACGCACGGGTTGAAGGTAGGTTTATCGGTTAGGAATATAATTTCAAAGTTTATAATACAGTAGGATATTTGATGGCTTGTGAAAGTTAAGAGAAGGTAGGTAAAATGGTTTAAGTGATTGGGTATATGTATGTAAGTAGGTGACGTGGGAATTTGTGGGAAAAACACTATTTACGCTTGTAGTAAATCAAGATTAGTTAATCTTGCCGTGGAAAACATATAGTTAAGTACATTAGGAGTAGCCTCCGGTTGATTGCCACAGGCATAATTCAAATAGGTAGGTACTTAAGCATTGTAACGAAAGGCATTGCGAGTTAATGAACTTTTGGTTATTACCGTCATTAATACACACACCCATATTTAAAATTAACAATCAGTATTTAAATCTGTAGGCATGACTTCATTGCTTGACACTACAAAGAACAATAGACAATAATAATAAAAAAAAAACCTTTAAAATAAAAATATGTAACTTATTTGCCTATATAACTACTAAGTTAACAATAATAAGTAACATAGCCGATAAGAGCTTCCTCTCTCCTATCCCACTTATTTTGCTGTGCCCGACAGGGTCCATGTGAACTATATATATGTAAGACTACCACCTAAGAATACACATGGAAAGCAAATAAAGTATTGAGTATTGAGTATTGAGTATTGAGACTATAACAATCCCAAAAAAACAAACAATTTTTTTTGTCCATGTCCTGAGGGAAATAGATATGTCCTGCACCTAGATAAAAAGTCGCCGATCTCCGTCTCCGCTGTTCTATGCCAAATTACATCTCAGACTTTCGCGTGTACCTATAATATAGCGGGATGGCTTCGGCCCCACGTTTATCTTCCAAAAAATGCAGGACTTTATAGTCCCATGGTCTAGTAGAGACATTCGTTGCAGTCTTTTTATCGTCCCACTGCTGGGCACAGGCCTCGTCTCACAAGGAGAAGGATTGAGCGTTAATTACCACGCTTGCTCAATGTGGGTTGATGATTTAAGACTTGATAGTTCAGGTTTCCTCAAGATGTTTTCCTTCTCCTTGAAAAAACAGCAGTGGGACGATAAAAAGGCTGTAACGTAAGATAAAATAATATTCCCACTACCAAGGTCACACGACTCCATCCGTGTGCGGCGGGCCCAACAAATCAGTTCAGTGGTCACAGTCGCCTGCGCAGTGATTGTAGGAGGATGAGCTCTATTACAGGACCCCTCGGCACATACCCTGCATATTGTGGCACTGGTAAATAGTGGCAGAAGTACCACTAGTATCGGGCAGACAAAGATAATCGGTTTTGAAGATTTTTAGTATGTAGGAGAGTAGGGTATGGTGGTATGGACAAGTAGGTAAAAGGTGGACCAAACAGTTAATTTGGCACTGCATATACCCGGCCGAAGATCTATAATAAGTGGCCCAAACGAAATGGAGTGATGTAGTGACCAAAAGATATGATTGATTGCCATGCTCACCCATATTTCTCAACTGAAGAAAAACTGTTTGCTTAAACGAGTGGAAAATTAGTAAGCGTAAGTGTTGGTAAAATCTGGTAATAATAAACGCGTATTTTCGTTGATTGATATAGCCTGGCATAACTGTAACGTTGCCATGCAATGCCGTTATTTTTTTTTGATACTGCTAAAGATTAAAATGCAATGTATCTTGTCTGATGCAGATAAGGTTGATAGATGAAGGATAAATACTCTCACTTTGCATTGTGATAATAAAATCGGTCATTGGCACTTATAAACAAACATTTATAAAATTTAACAGCTGTCAAATTCATTGGTTTCTCATTTTTAATACTGTAGAAAAAGAGATGAACTCTTTTATCCTTAGGCATTACGTACTCATGCACCTATCTTTATTTATTTACTGCAGATTACAATGGCCGATCCATCCATTTTTTTCGATTAGACATTGAAATTTTACTTAGACAAGTACCTAATTTACAAGAAGCATGAAGCTTAAGTCAAAATGCAATCTCCAATCCCAAAACAACAGATAGATATATTAAAGAAATCGGCAGTTAATCTGTCTTTTCTGTATTTATCTACATAGTGACATAACCATATCTCATTGCGGTAATGGTATTGCCAACTTATGCTATTCAACGACGGTTTCCTTTAGTCATTTTGGAACGACTTTTAATAAAACTAACGATGGACGATAAAGTTGCGAGTTAGTTGCAACCGCCGTCAATGCAACCGACGGTTGTGTTAAAGGATGCGTTTAATAGTTTTTGGTTAGGTTACTGATAGCTTTTAAATAGCTTTTATATGATGCCCATTGTTGTGAAGCGTTTTACTCTACAGAGCGTAGAAGAGGATAAAGGATAGTATAGGAGAAGGATAGGTAATCATATTATTAGTCGACCTTATATCGGCAAGATTGTTAGTAAGCCCAATTGCTTGACACATCTATTAAATAATCTGTGCTGGAATTAACCTGATTGATTGAAGAACAATTATTGAAAGGCTTAATTTAATGTAAATATGTTTGTTGAAATGTCGTGGTGGCCTAGTGGGTATAGAGCCAACAAGTCCGATTCCAGGTCAGGCAAGTACCAATGCAACTTTTCAAAGTTTGTATGTACTTACTTTCTAAGTATTCTTGTAGGTACACCAATGACAGTGTTTCGGATGGCACGTTAAACTGTAGGTCCGTCTGTAAAGTCTGATTTTTAATTCGAGTCAGTAAAATGACATTTCCAGTGTTGCACGGTTTTAAAAAAATAGGGTCCCAAATAAATAGTGATGTGGAAAATCGAGATTTTTAAATCGAGAATTAAAAGTTAGTCTAGATTACATTCATTTATTTGTTTGTACATACATTACATTTTTTATTAATATCAAATTGGCTTTATATTAATATAAATATGTAATTTACGGAAATTAAACTGAACACATGTAATTATTATTACATAAAATACTGTTGTTATATATTTTTTTTGTTATTGGCAGGACTATCACTTACGACGCCATGGACGCCATTTTGTTTTTCATTCTGCTCCCGAATTCCGACGGTGTCAGAAGTGTTTAGTGTCCTCTGCAGTTTCTTGTTTACCTCTATTTCTTACTTGTTATTTGTTTGTTGAGTTTTTTGTTACGTTGTTTTGTTACGTTGGTGTTTGAGATGGATGCCCAACCGATTACTTGTATTTTCCTTACTTTCCATTATTGATTCCTCTGAATCCCCCATCTTTTGTAATAATGTTGCAGTGAGAAGTTTTAATATGCTGGGAAGGTTCATATTTCTAAAATCGTATTATTTAATACGTTATGCTTTAAATATTTACAATAAAAACAACGCTCTGATACCTAATAAAATAAATCATGACTAAACTTCTAAGTCGATCGATTGTGGAACATCACTATTGTAGTGGGTCACCCTTTCTTGTGAAAGTGACAGTTGCCCCTGTCATTTTACTGACTCGAATTAAAAATCAGACTATAGGCTGTCATTGAACATCCTTGGGAGTCGTTCCGGGTAGTCAGAAGCCAGAAAGTCTGACACCAGTCTAACCAAGGGGTATAGGGTTGCCCGGGTAACTGGGTTGAAGAGGTCAGATAGGCAGTCGCTCCTTGTAAAACACTGGTACTCAGTTGAATCCGGTTAGACTGGAAGCTGACCGCAACATAGTTGGGAAAAGGCTCGGGAGATGATGGAAGTATGTATGTTTGTTGGCTGGAACCGATTTTGAAGTGGTCTTTAGCATAGTATCTGTCAGACTTAGACAGAAACCGACATCAAAACTATACCTACACGAGAAGGGTTTTATCTAAGTAATAAAAAAAAACATTTTTATAACAATCTCTGATTTCATGATCTTAACGATATTGTGACATAGCCCTTAATTGTATTACTGAAAAGATAAAAAAGTCTTTAAGCTGGAAATATATATAATAAAATTTGTAGTAGACCAGTGGTCAGATAAAATAAATTAGAACACAACCCGATATTAAACTTCCTTCTTGAGACTCAAGGTTATTTACTGATATCAGTTTGTTCTAGTTTTAAGCAAATTTGCATGCATGGATGGATGTCAAATGAAGTACATTTTGTTTATTAATCAGGTCCTTAGCTAACATTGACATACTTAAACATTTATTGTGTACTAGCTTTTGCCCGCGACTTCGTTCGCGTGGAATAGTGATTTTTGGTTTGACCAATAGATGGCGCTATATGTCCGAAATAAATTTTATTTTTATTTTTATATTTTTTTGTAATAAAAACTATCCTATGTCCTTTCTCAAGTTCCAAACTATGTCTGTACCAAATTTCACACAAATCGGTTCAGTAGTATAGGCGTGAAGAAAAGACAGACAGACAGACAGACAGACAGACAGAGTTACTTTCACATTTATAATATTAGTTAGGATAGGATTATATGTACTTACTAAAATTATGAAGCTGAAGATGTTGATTTTTTGCGTGAACGCACTAATCTCTGGTCTTATAGGACACTAGCTTCTGCCAGCGGTTTCACCCGCATCCCGTGGGAACTACTTCCCGTACCGGGATAAAGAGTAGCCTACAGCCTTCCTCGATAAATGGGCTATCTAACACTGAAAGAAATTTTCAAATCGGACCAGTAGTTCCTGAGATTAGCGCGTTCAAACAAACAAACAAACAAACTACAGCTTTATAATATTAGTATAGATTTAATAGATAGCCATTTTTTAAGAAGGCTAGAGGCTACTTTTTATCCGGGCGCGCGAAGCCGGTACCACGGGACGCAGGTGAAATCGTTGACGAAATCATCATCCTCCTGCCCTTATCCCAATTTTATTCGTGGTCGGCGCAGCGTGTTTTCTCGCTCCGTACTCTTCTATTTGCCGTCATCTCACAAGTAACATTCCTTCGAACCATATCTACTTTCACACAATCCATCCATCATATCTTTGGTCTTCCTCTTCCACTTTATCCGTCCACGTTCATACTCATCACCTTCCTCACAACATGACTTTCATTCGTTGGCGAAATCTAGTATTATTATTTAGTCTTTGTCATGTAGTAAAAAAGATAAAAAAAGAAAGTAGATAACATTTGTTTTATTAAGATAATACAATCTTGATAAATTCATCATATTACCTTGATAAAGGCTCCGGAACTATATATATATATACTAGCTTTTGCCCGCGACTTCGTTCGCGTGGAATAGTGATTTTTGGTTTGACCAATAGATAGCGCTATATATCCGAAATAAATTTTATTTTTATTTTTATATTTTTTTGTAATAAAAACTATCCTATGTCCTTTCTCAAGTTCCAAACTATGTCTGTACCAAATTTCACACAAATCGGTTCAGTAGTATAGGCGTGAAGAAAAGACAGACAGACAGACAGAAAGACAGACAGACAGACAGACAGAGTTACTACCGATTCTAAAAATTCTGTCACTGTTGGAAAGCTACAGTATTAAGAAGTATTCGAGAATTAGTATACCTACGTGGTATGCGGGAAGCAGTTGAAATAAAAAGCTATTTTCAGTTACAATTTTACATCTATGTAGGTTACAAAAATAACATAGAAAAATTATTTCAAAATGCATTGCTTTCAATCACCAAACGTAATGTTCCTACAAATTAGTACAAATCGAAAGTACTTTCTCCCATAAATGCTATACAACGGAAATGAAACAAAAGCGAAGCACTTAAATAATAACAATTACAATGTATTATGTTTAGCTTGACGAGGAATCATCAAGCTGTCATATTATGAGACATTATGATATGACAGTGATGTGATGTGATATGATAATGTGACTGTGATTGTCAAATTAGATAGGTATTGTACTTTTTTTTGTTGTAAAACCATATTGTTCGTGTTTTTTTGTGTTGTTATTGGACATGTAAGTGAGTGAATAAAAATGTAGGTACTCTTTTATGTAACTAATGTACGAAGTAACTATTAAGGTAATCTGTGGTAATGGCTTCATCTACCACATGTCGAATTAAGGTTCTAGTCATACTGTTCATCATTCAATCTTAACTCTATTTAGCAACATCTAGGTTATTAGGCCATTATGCAAGTTTTGAAAGTCCAATGTGATTTGAAAATTAACTAACAATGATACTAAATAAACTAAGAAAATAAATCTTCTTGGGGAGCCGATGGCGGACGAAAAAGAAATACGAAAAGTAAACTGAGCTGCTGAAGTTATCTATTCTTCTTTATCTAAGTTTATTTAAAACTAGCTTCTGCCAGCGGTTTCACCCGCATCCCGTGGAAACTACTTCCCGTACCGGGATAAAAAGTAGCCTATAGCCTTCCTCGATAAATGGGCTATCTAACACTGAAAGAAATTTTCAATTCGGACCAGTAGTTCCTGAGATTAGCGCGTTCAAACAAACAAACAAACTCTTCAGCTTTATAATATTAGTATTATTAGTATAGATGATATAACATAATCACCAATTAAAGTCCCAAAAACTTCCTCAACATAACCTACTCTCCGTAGCAAAAAAAAAAACTTGTTTCAAGTGCGACAATACCAAAAACCCTTTATGAAATCTTCCGATTTTTCTATTTTTTTTTCTATTTTTATTTATTATCACAAACACGTTTTGTATGCCCAAACGCATACAAACATACAAACGATCAATGAGACCGAACTGCATGTAGCTGTCGTTCAGAACGAATGGCGGGCTCGCATTGTTCACTGAACATAAACAAGTGCAAGTCTTCATTCACGGAGGGTCACGCCAGGATAGGAAAGGTATGGAGTCGCTTTTGTGCTATTAAAACTATGCTTTTTATCCGAGTGCGGGAAATATTTCTCAAGAGACACGAGTGGGATAGCTGTAATAGCTAGTATTTCAGAAACCGTTTTAAAATTGATGTTCAGAGGCTGTCTGGATAAAGAAGGCAACAATTTTTTTTGTAAAAACGCAACCAAAATTCGAAATAATCCGCTATTGCTTTTGATTTTTGTCTTTCAGCGTTGTTTCCTTTTGTTAAACCCAATTAAAATTATGAGAGGTACCGTATTCGTATATTCATAATGTTTCTATTAATATTTTGACTTGGCCGACTGACAAATTTTGATACAGGATCGAAGGAAATGATACCAATTTGTCCAACATTGAAGGCAGGAGGTCCTGCTATCGGAAGTGTTTAATGATGTCCAAAGCAATTTACATGGATTTCTTGTTTTAAATGAGATGATGAGATACAATATTGTACTTATCATTAATTCGAATTAAATAAAAACATATGAAGCCTACCTACTCCACTCCATTCTCTGTTCCACAGACTTAGAAGCCCTCCTCACCAAATTCAGAGCTTAGAAACCAAAGAAAGGAGGAGATCGGACAAAGATTCGGACAAAGAGGTTTCACACGTGTTGTCCACACGTGGGCACAGGGGTCAGTGACCTGCTATAAACAATATGCGCTCATTACCTAAACAGGGGTTATTCGAAGTCTTACATTGCTTTTGTTTTGTTTTCTTGCAGCTGTGAGGAAATCGATGGTCAGGATTATTTCCTGGTTATTGTAGAATTTGAAGAATACCTATTTGGTGTTGTTAGTGGGCATTTTAAATAGCCTGAATAAGCGGCCATAGTTAGATCAATACGTCATGTATTGTATATTCATCCTGTCCTATATATTGGACTGTCTACGATGACTAAGCTTTGTGGTTTACCTATATTTAAGTGGCAAAAACTTATTTTGTATAGCCCAGTTAATTGATATAGTACAGTGTTTTCATAGGTCCTTAATATCCTCAAAGAAAGAAAAAGCATAATATTGAAAAATAGGTGAAATAACTCGTGGTCAATCAAACTTTTTGTCAAAAGCTCTTGTTTTTTAAATCGCGAAGTTTGAAGACTCAAGACATTTTTAAATGCCCAAAGATGCCTCAGTTTTGATAATGTGTAAGTAATCGGATAGTTACTGCAATATGCACTTAAGGATCACAATTGTTTTTAATTGCTTAGTTTCCTGTTCTATATAATGAAATGGTGACTTTGCGCAACTTTTTATTGAATAAAAACTGTCGGAAACAGACATACTAGTTGGGAAGTAAATAATCCTTACAGTACTTCTGAAGTAACTTAGAGAGTCTGAACGAACATTCTGCTGACGTTAGCCCATCGGTTTCACAATTAGAAATCTTTATTTACAATGCAGTTTTAATTAGGAACTCTCAAAATATTGCTTATCATTGCAATTTTTAAGATAAATAAATTAAAAAAAATATTGAAATTGAAGTTTCAAACACGTTAGAAGCTTATATGGTAAAGCAACAAAATGTCTCACAAATGATACCTAATTGTTTAATCTTGTAGTTAATTAAACTTTTAGTAAAATACATACTTAACTTTCCTTTGTACAGGAGCTCGGTGAAGCCAAAAGGAAAAGAAAAAGTCGGTACTGTAAATGAATCTCCAACTATGTAGACATCAAAATATGAATATTCATCCTTACAAGTACAACAAGTATGTTAATAGGTCCATAGACAACATCCTTTTTCTTAATAAGTTCCCATCCTATGTAAAGGGGACACTAGACGGTATTTAGGCCTCGACAGACGGTCAAGGACGCTTAGGATGCGGGTATACATATTAAATTATTGTCTCAACAGATTTGAACAACAATGATTTTGTTAAAAGCTTCACAATTTTACGGTTAACAGAAAGGAATATTTGAAAACATGAGTGTTTTGTTTTTAGTTGTTGTTTTTGTTAGGGCTTGTTTCGTTTTGTTATTTTGGTGAATGAAAATGTACCGACGTGATTTGAGTGTGTATGTTATGCTTAACTAAATTGGATATTGCTTTTGCTTTAAACGGTACAACCATTTTAATCTCCGAACCAAGGATGATGATTGACAAAAAAATACTTTCATCATTAGCCTTTTTTTGTCCTATTCTGAAAAGGAATTAGCGTCACCACGCTTGCACAACTTTCGCGTGTATAATATTTGTAGGATATGCCTATCAAAACGACTATGTACATATACAACATGTAACTTAATTAACGCACATCCTGAAATTAGTTTGTTCAGAATCGTTTACTGAATCGATTTATATCATTTTTAATATAGGTATTTTTTTATCCCAAAAATAATTAAAACTACGGAAATTATTGTCATATTAACCCTGTACAGTCAAAACAAATTCAAATAGACCGTAACTCAAAGTAATAAGACTTCGTGTATTGTCGGCTTTTTCCGTAGTTTCGTTATGTTGTGTCGAGTCGAGTGCGTTGCGTGCGTAGTAGGTAGTATGACCAAAAAGTTCTCCAAGAATTGGTATAACTAATTTAGTAAATAACAATGCATATACATGTTAAATTAAAAATTCAGTGTATGTATTATGATTATAACATAATATTCTAATTAGGGTGTTTGAGGGTGTGCGTTAATTACGTTACATTTTGTATATACATGTATATACTTCATAGTCTAACCCCTTCGTTTTCAGATTCTGTCACCAATCTTCAACTTACTCCTCTCAAATCACGATTAAAAACTTTTATAACATATTACATCTCAAAAATTCTCTCACGAATGTTCCCTATGATTCAAAACACGTTTGTAGATGGGTCAGATGCTTCAAAAAGAGGGCCCGCCCTCAGGGCAATGCCCCTAAGATCCTCTTTTTATTATTTTTTAAGAGTACCAGCCCTTAGTCCTTTTGAAATGAGTTAAAAAAGGACAATTTTTGGTCTAATGTGGCTATGTTAGATGTGGTTTGAAGCGGAGCGTGACTAAAGAGTCCTGGCTATGTTTTTTTTTTGGGTTGTATGTACCATAAAGGTTGAGTAATAATTAGGTTGACAAAGATGAATAGAGTCCTATAATAGAGCCTTGTATCTGGAATAAGTAAGACCAATGATTGCGGAGATTGGTTAGGACTATTAAAATAATAATGGCGTCCACGGCCGATTTCGACCACGGCGGCTGTTCTCATTTAAGGAGATCAGCCAGCTGCGCAGGACATATTATAGTGCACGCAGCATTTGCGCAGACACAGGTGCACTCCCTATTCCTTCACTTTCATAACCCGATGGGACGGCAATCCGACACGACCGGAAAGAGATCAGGCACAGGACCGACATTTACGTGCTCTCCGATGCACGGGTGAATCAATCACCAACTTCCAGACTACGGGCTGCTTTTGTGAAAGTTTAAGAAAACCCACAAAGCGATTTCGGCCCGACCCGGGAATCGAACCCGAGACCTCGAGCACAGCAGCCGCGCTTGCGACCATTAGGCCAGGTATATCATTACTATATTTTCATTGACAGGAAAAGCGATCGTGTCGTACATACTATTTACTTTCTCACGAATTTCTCCAGTTATGTACAAATGTTCAAGTAAGACAAAAGCCTAGATTCTACCTACACTAATAAAAAATGTTTAAGGGCCTATTTATCAATCATCAGTTAAGTTCTATGAAGAATAAATATGGCGGTTTGACATATTTTCTATTGGTACCAAAGCTTTCCTTGAAAAATCGGTCCTTAAGATAGTAAGATTTCATGAATTTCACAAAAAAAAAACAAGAAAATGTTCACTTCAGGTTTTTCTAGTTTTATACGGAACCAGAAGTTTCAGGGTTACATTTTAATAGACAAGTTAATGTGTGCTACTAAACTAAATTGCATGTTTAATAACAATAACGTAATAGATATCAATGAAATATAAAACAGCTTCGTCCTATCAGCGGCTAGATATGACTAGGTCGGCGAACAACTATTTATAGGAAGTGACTAATTTGCATAATTATAGTAAACAATGCTAACACGTGTTATAATGATAGATGAGCCAACGGTTTATCAAATACCTAGAAGAAGTGTTTGTTTACATGTAGCGTCCTGGTTTCATTGTACTGTATGGGTAGTAGTAAATAGTATGAATGTATGGATGGAACTTTGAATGTTTTTTATTCTTTAAAGGATAAAGGAAAAAACTATTGGATGGACATTGATGAAACTTGGAATGACATGGAACTTTTACATAAGAATAAATATTATAGGCAAATTTTTATCCAGATGCGGAAAGCAGTTCCCTTCTCGGGAGCAGGTTGTAAATAAAACTAGGTACTCGTTTGTCATAGAAATTCATCGAATAACCACTATAGTATAATTCACATACCCATGTAAGAAATTATGGAAATAAATCACCCTCATTTTAGAGGTCGACACAAAAAACGCTAATCACTTCAGTCAATTAATAAATTACTGGAATACTTAAATCATTTTTATTGGAGGCACCCCAACGCCTTCACTTTTAATGAGACCACCATGACGGCAGATCAAAACTTTATGATTATGGGAATTTTACTCTCGTTTATAACCATGATGCTGTGGTAAGTCATGGGTTTTATGGAATACTTAGCATTTTAAGTTTAGTTAAAAAAAAAATCGTGAATTATAAATGGGTCATCTTAATCAGTCTTTTCATTGTCCCACAGCAGGGTACAGGTCTCTTTCCTTTGCTCAACTTGGATTGGTAATTTCAACATATTTGTTTGTACAGGTTTTCCAACGATTTTATTCTATCACTTTTGGATGTCTAAGAAAGAGCTTTTTGGGTCTAAGCGCACTATTTGTCAATATTGGTATCGTTCGGGAATCCAACGATTTGTCATTGCGCATATCTACTCTCTCGTCCTCTGACTGACTTACCAATGCGCTCAACTGTACCTTTTCACACTACTACCTAACTACTTAACTATACCTTGATTCAGCATCGAAAAGAAAAGATATAGTGTCAATAAATTGAACTCGAACCTTCAATATTAAGGCGAAATTTCACCGAAAAAATAAACGTCAGTTATCAACAAGCATTTACTTGGAAATTGAAGGTGAAAATCATAGTATAACAGCCTTGGCGGATTTTTGAGTGGAAAAACCGAATCGTGGCGCACGTAGGTATATGCGCAAAACAATTGACAACTACCGGTATTAAAATAAATAATGGTCGCTGCACACAGCGGGCGCGGCGCGACGGGACGGGACGGCGACGCGACGCTGAGCAGTTGTAATGTACTAGATATTACGGACGACATCACACAGAGCCGTCCCGCTCGGCGCGACGCGACGCGACGATCTAGTACATTGCGTCGCGTCGCCGTCCCGTCCCGCCGCGCCGCGCCCGCTGTGTGCAGAGACCATTAATGTTATACGATAATACGAATCAAGCGGCCTCGCGCGTAAAAAATCGCCAATATAAAAAGGCTCTACTATGAATCTCACTTCCAATTTCCAATATTAAGTATATTCTATTAAGAAAACTGTCATTTATGTTGTCGATGAACTTGGACAGTAACGCGATAAAAGGGACCACTGACCTGGGGTCAACGGCCTCTTATCGCTTGCATTTCTCCACTAACAGTGTATCAGGGAATAATGCAACGGAATTCGTGAATCAGTGCAATCCGATTGTTCTTTTTTTTGTCTTCGCAAAACAAGAAATGTTGTGTTTAACATCATGACCTCTGGGGAAAAGTATTTCGATTGTATTTTTATATGTGTTCGACTTATTTTATAGGCGGTCAGGTTTAAAAATATAAGAAAACAATGCAAAAAACTTTTTCGCCATTATATCAATGGACCCTGAGGGACGTACTTACTTTCCAGATATACTTCTTAGTTCTCCTAAGTCTAGATCTTATTCTCACAAAACTAGAATCAAGCTATTGCATGCAGACTTCCATCGAAACTTAGATTACCCGTTAAAATTTAATATTTTTATGACAAAACGGCTGAATCGATTAACATACATATAAGTTGGTAAATAACCCACTTCAGGTTCCCATCATACATTTAATTTTGAAAACTTACAGACAGCTACGGAATGTCATCATCTCCCGAACCTTTTCTCAGCTATGTTGGGGTCGGCTTCCAGTCTTACCAGATGCACTGGTACTCAACTGCATCTGGTAAGATAAGGTACAAGGAACGACTGCCTATCTGACCTCCTCAACCCAGTTACTCGGGCAACCCAATACCCATATAATCGATTAACATACATACAAGTTGTTATATAACCCACTTCAGGTTGAAAGCTTATAGACTGAAACAGATAGTAATAAAATCAGGTTAGCAACAACAGCAAAACAACAAACAAAAACAAAGAACATTAGCATTTAAAACGTTTTTATATAAAGGCAGGCGATAAAGTTCCCCCGTCACGGCGCGCGCGCAACAACAATGATCTGGGAACGCATAGTCCTGGAACCACTCCTGCGCACTGTTCCTTTGTGACGATATCATCTGGACATGTTGCTACTAGATTTAAAAAATAAATTTTAAATACCTACACATATGTTGATTGTACTTACGGATTATCAAGAAATTAACAAAATGTAGGGTAGCTGTTTGTAACTAAAATATCAAGACGAGCAACACCTTAGTCTGCCCGTGACCATGGATGCTGTAAAGGATCCGAAACGTCGGGTTTAAATAATATTAATATAACCGCGATAAAATTCCTTAAAGTAGTTTTAATTACATTATATTTTATTTTCCTGAAAGTTTTTAAGTACCGGAATCTTGAAGGCAAGTGTGAATAGGCCTTTTTTTAGGCAAGCATAACCATCTTAGATCAAATCATCGCCTACCATCAGGAATAATGAAAAATGAGAGCAAAAATGAGTAGGTGCAATAATATAACTTTTTAACACAGTTAACTTTTCAATACAAACCTTATAAATAATAAATTAATCTTGAAAAGCATTGAAGCATTAAAAGATTATCATTTACAAGAAAAAAGATGACGTTTACAACAACCTAATTCATCGAATGATCGCAGTTAATGCAGCTTAACTTGATAAGGTAAAACTTATCTATGAACGATTATATGAATGGCTAACAATTTCACCACCATCCCCGACTTCGGGGAAGGCCCTGCACTTATATGAAATCTATATCCGTCAAAGTCAGTCTTTTATTTGCCAGAATGTAGGTTTACAGTCTTCAGAATTTCATCCATCTTCATGCCAAATTTCATCGGAATCGATTCATCCGTTTCAGTATGAAAGCGTCACAAAGTCATTCTCCTGTTTATAACATTAGTTAGGATTCCACTGGCTTTTATTATTACATGACAATGCCGAACATAGTCTTCGTTGCTAAGCAACAGGAAATGTAATAAACAAACACATTAGTACATTTCTAAGCACAATCCCCTTATTGTCCTTAGTTCATCTAGGTCGGCTTGTTCCCATTTACTCCAAACCCAATGTTTTCATACATTTCTTCCAGTTGGGTAAAAAAAAATGTAGAACAAAATAAATAAATTAAAATATACCTTCAAATTTCTTCCACATGGCTCCAAAAAATTGTGTGTATCGTCAGCAAAATATCATAATTACGTCTCTATACAATCTTTTGGAACTAGGGGAGGATTTTATCATTTTTTCATCCCACCATCTCGGAAAGAGTAGTTTTACCCTTTGATATCTGAGCGCAAAAACCGTTTTTATCTTCTAGAGCGGCAAAGTGATTTGAATTTGAATTTGAATTGATGTGAATTAGTAAAATGTGAGTAGTACTAATCTCTTCGAACGAAGCACTTCGTATAATTATGGTTGAACTTCACGTACAGGTAAGTTCGTTTAATCATCAATTATAAATAATAAACCTATTACTTATTCACATCTAGTTGTTACTAATCTCGAAAACGAAGCACGAGTATAATTGATGATTAAATATTTTTTAGTTTTTTAAACTATATGACGCTTGGGACCCGTTGGGAACAAATTTGTGGAACATGTGGGAACAAGCCTCTAGGTCTTAGTTCACATGTACATGACAGAGCCTCATTAATTCACAGACCACTGCTAGTGAATAGATACCCTTGTGTCTGACACTCGATCCTTGAGGTCAATGCATTACCCACACAGGGCAAAATAGGTATGCGGTTTGTATTGTGACTATTCTGCTATAGAATATTGGCAGAAAATGCGAACAATTGTATTTATGAAAAATATTCTTTTCTCACGATGGTTGATTAGTCTAGAATCTAAGTTACATGGTCAACTTGCAATAAAAAATAAAAAAAAATGTTCATTCTTTCTAAGTGTTTTTGCTGGAAATACAAAGTTAGCCTAACAAGGCTCATTTTAAGGAATCAACAATAATATTAACAGCTTAATATTGAAAACCTCTACAGAGAAAATCAATAAAACTTAATAAAATAATATAATAAAACTTTTCGAAAAGGAAATCGAAAGTTGGACCCATTTTCTAAAAATCAATCAAAGTATTTAAACTTATTCCTGTATAAACTGTGATCTTCAAACTGCCTACGACAGCAATATGATGACGTAAAAAAGTATCGAGTAATAATAAAACCAATACTTTTTTCCATGTTGGTCACTTTCATCTAATTTGAAATCGAAAGGATCCATCAATGACAAGCATATTTTTTCCCGAAACGTAATCTAAGCAGGATTATATACCTACTCTCACTAGTGGTTAACCACAGATTTTTATTTTTATTTTACCACTTTCAGATTAAGTATAATTTTGAACAACATCAGTAGTAGTTTTTGAGAACATACTCGCAGGTTAACCAATATTTATCTTATGAAATTTTCCTTCTCTGGCTTAGTACATATAATATTGTAAGTTATCTTACCACATAGTCCATCGCACGAGAAAATTTAAAGTAACTAATATGTTAAAAATACTTTTGTGAATTAATCTGAACAATGTTTAGAAGAGAACCCCCAAACAAATATTAAAGGCATATTGATATAAAGTACACGGATAGATAACGAATAAACAAAAAAGTTTATCTACACCCTAAAATATAAAAATCTATATGTTACATACGCAAACACGAACATTACGATCAGATTCTAATCAGAAATCACTAAATAGCGGTAAATTCGTTCAG
Source organism: Helicoverpa assulta (assembly GCA_963856015.1). Lineage (NCBI taxonomy): Eukaryota > Metazoa > Arthropoda > Insecta > Lepidoptera > Noctuidae > Helicoverpa > Helicoverpa assulta. The sequence goes on from CAWLCW010000027.1 coordinate 9,036,528, forward strand.
GAATGCACTTAATTCGTAAAATAACACGCATGACTTCACATTGGAAAGTAAGTATAAAATAAAAATGATTATTTTTCCGACCCAAATATCGACCAATAGAATTGCACCATTCGACGTCACGTGGTACAACCTACATGGTATTATACTGAAAATTTTTTGAATATTTTCTCTGGTCGTTGCTACGTCAAACTGACAGGTTGTGGCCGACATTTGGGACGGAAAAATAATCTCCCGAATACCACACGAGCTTCATAATTATCTGGCATTTCCCTCAAGGTTCCCTGCAAACAAATAAAGTCGTCAAGTTTTTCAGGAAAAATCACTCGCGCTTCGCGCTCGTTATTTTTTAACCTGAAAAACTTGACTCCTTCATTTGTTTGCAACGAACCTATCGGAAAATACCCGATAATTTTGAAGCTCTTGTGGTATTATAAGTGATAATCGAACCAATAGAGAAATAGTTGCCATAATGCGTAGTGCTATTCGATAATTCTACTGTTGCAAACTTCACTGCTATTTGAAATTTCAATTTTAATGCAACGAAAACGAAGTGAAAATTCCAATAACATAAATAGTGCAATTGAATTTACACTCTAATGTCATAGGTCCAAAGTGCATTATTGTTTTTGTCATTGTAAGGTTTGTAATCAGCTGGTCGGCGAAGCAAGCGCATCTCAGTCAGTATTGGCGCGAACGCAGCGCGCACTTGGTCGCCGGCGCACTGATTTCCTGCCCTTTTCGGAGGAAGCACGTAATTTGACACGTAAAATAAACAATATTAATTGTTATATTTAATTAAGTAAAAAATCTAGTTCAATTGGACCTTTTTGGTGACGTTTTGGTGGGGATTGCGTATACGGTAAGTTGTGTTTGTTTGCCAGTTTGTCACTCCAAAATTTTTTGGCGCGAAAATGTAGTTGCTCTTTATTTACATGTTTGGTTTTATTTTAATACTTTTTGTCATCTCTATAAATTATTATAATAAAGTATCTTGATTTCTCGTTGCTAAAGTAACTGTGTAACCTCTAGGATGTTTGATTTTCAGGAAAATATTTTCCCTGAAAATCAGTGACGTCATCCGATTATAACGTGACTCATAATTATGGCTTGTTGGACTTAATATAAACAAAAAATAAATTCTCAAGCTATAATTACCCATTAAATAAAAGCGAGCAAGGGAGACCTCTCCCTAAAAAAATCAAAAAATATTATTTAGCCCAAAATATGATGCAACAAAAAATACTTAAGAAAATTGGTCGCCATCTTTTTTTTTAATGAAATCTATTTTTCTAGAATACATTGTGCAGTCCTACGTGACACACTTGCGGTTTTGTTAATGCAACGTGACAAAGATAGCATTTACATTCATATAAATAAGTATTTTGTTATAAATAATTATACATTGTTTTTATTAAAGTTTTATATTAATATTCGATCAGCTGTACGCTTAAGTATGTTGTTTTTTTTCGAAAAAAAGCAATAAAAATATGTTGTTGCATGAGTGTGTATAAAAAGGATCAAGATATAATTTTGAATTTGAGCGCGTATTTTCCGTGATTTCGTCATTAATCAATTACTTAGTGACTGCGTATAACTGGTGAATAATTAAAAAGGTTACGTTTATCAGTAGTAATGAACAGCGCAGTATTGATAAGGATCCTTGATCGATTTTATGCTGATGATTTGCAAAAATTTTATTTATTGTGTGATTGTCTTTTGTTTTTTTTTGGTTGTGTTTTTCATTGTCAAACGACTTCTCCCGCTGTGGGTGCAGCGTGAGGGAGTGTCAGACTCTTATTGATTAAACCTAACCTTTCTTCATAAGCCCTTAGTATACCAGGGCTGTGGTAACTCCTTCGAACCCCGAAACCCCGGCAGGACTGTTTTTTGTTTGAAAAAGCGGCTTTTATAAAGTGACGTCTGTCAATTTTTATTTACTTAAATAGGACTGGTATTTATTGCATAACATTTTCTTCATGAAAATGCAGCCGAAAATCGATCTCAGTGGCGTGCACTTGGAGAGGCCTATGTCCAGCAGTGGACTGCGATAGGCTGATGATGATGATGATGATGATTTTCTTCATGGATGCAGTCGAAACTAGTTTGGCAGAAAGTGGTACCTTTAATCCTACTTGTTTATCTTTAGATGTTGTTAAAAGCCTAAGCCTTCCCAATTTTTTCTTTCTTTCCGCATCCCGTCGGAACTATTTCTGATACCTGGATAAAAAGCCTTACAGGGTGGATCTCTATAATCGATCTATCCTTTGATTTGCCATAAGAGGTTACACATAACTTTTACGGAAGTAGTATTAAAATCCTCCTCGTTGGTCTAGTGGTCGCAAGCGCGGCTGCTGTGCTCGAGGTTCGATTCCCGGGTCGGGCTGAAATCGCTTTGTGGGTTTTATTAAACTTTCACAAAGCAGCCCGTAGCCTGAAAGTTGGTGATTGATACACCCGTGCATCGGAGAGCACGACGTAAATGTCGGTCCTGCGCCTGATCTCTTTCCGGTCGTGCCGGATTGCCGTCTCATCGGGTTATGAGAGTGAAGGAATAGGGAGTGCACCTGTGTCTGCGCAAATGCTCGTGTACTATAATATGTCCTGCGCAGCTGGCTGATCTCCTTAAATGAGAACAGCCGCCGTGGCCAAAATCGGCCGTGGACGCCATTATTATTAAAATCCAATATCAAATCGCAAACGGTTCGATTGGTTATATAAATCCACCGTTAAAGATCTCCAATAATCTCTATATACCAAAGCGAAAGGGAAACAACTTAAAATACGAGTTTGTTCCTGAAACGAATTGCTTATGAGTCTCCATGCATTGATACGAATGATTTGAAATCAAAATCCTGTGAAAGTCCCGAAACTCTCACGCCAAAACCAAGAACCGATTTCAATACGTATCTATCAACTGTGTTATCTGGATACGGTAAGTTTTCCCCCGGGATAAGCCTAAAATCAGCTAGTCACTCAAATTATTGATTATGAAACTCACATGATTTCATTATATCATTTGACTTTGTGGTAGGTCGAACCTTTTCAGATTAAATAGCAAAACAAATATATCCTGAGTTGTTTTGGCAGAAATGCATTTATTAAAAATGCACGTAACATGTTCATAAGATAACAATATTACTTTATGTTGGAAAATTTACCTACGGTTTTGCTAAAATTATTATAAGCGCTAAGTAAAGCGTAATAATCTAATATATATGTTTCGAAGTCAGGATTTACCGATGTTTGTTCTTCTTCCACATAAAAAGTACAGGATGGATTTCGATGAAACTTGGCAGCAATATAGCTTATATATCAGATGTCATCAGATCATGTAGGCTACTTTTTGGCAATGTATAGAAATCAGTACTTAAGTACTCTCGGAACGCGCGGGTGAATCTATATACTCATTTAATAAAGAAAAAAAAAATTGTTAGTTTGTGCCATAGGCTCCAAAAGTTTAGAACCGATTTGAAAAATTCTTTCACAGTTGGAAAGCTTAACTCTTCCCGAGTAACATAGGCTATTTTTAATCCCGACTACGGCCAGTAGAACCCTCGGGACGCGGGTGAAGCTGCAGACAGTAGCTAGTGTGTCTATATAGTCGAACGGTAATATAGCAGGCCGGTACCGCTTCATTGACAACGGGACATATGGTTCCTAGAATTGAATTGCGGACCACCCAGTATAACATACTTATCGGAACATTAGCAAGTTAATGGGATTTTTCTTGATAGTTCAGAAAAATGTATGCATTTGAATTGAATTTTTCAAAACGGATCAGTAGTTGCGTAGCCTTAGAACAAACAAAAATCCTCTTATCAGTCAACGTCCCCCCACACTGAATTTCATATTAGACAAGATATACTAGAGCTTACAGCAAAGCCTAACTTCAAGTTTATCATCGTAGAAATACCAGTAAGAGCACACTACGAACTTTTAGTGGGCCGATAGTTTGTTCGGGCTCACAAATCAGATCAGATGATTAAGTAGTCAGCATCAGACTGACTACAAACTTTGGTTGGATTCAAGATTTTCTTTAAAAAAATATGACAACTAACGGGTCAACTGTCGGCCAACTGTTTAGCCTGCAGTGTACGCTACGGTAAGACAAACTCTACTCTCTTCCATGAAACTAAATACCAAACATCCTTTCTCACAAACAATTAAAAAAAATCCCGAATTAAAACCATTCCCGGAAACCCAAGAGTTAGTTCAACGTCCTCCTAGAGATGCGTAAGCGCAGCAAAACAAACAAGTTCCTACCACAGATGTGTGATGATGGCACTTGATAGAGTTCATTGGACCATAGACGCTACTTGTCTATGTCTAAACTTAAACATGTGTTGAACACTTGTCTAAAAAAAGTGTGGCTGCAAAACGGACCTTATTTCAACATTATAATCAATTAGACAAGTGTTCAACAGACGTTTAAAAGATTTTTTGGTGCGACGGTATATGTCTAAACTTTTGATCAAGTTAAGTCGTTTGTTGTACTGATTTTTTATTGTTTTCATCCTTTCTTGTGATGGGTTTGTTTATTGGATTTTGTGGTTCTGTTGCTGTTAAAGTAGTTAAACTTGTTATAGTTTAAGTGTGTTGTTAAGTTTGTGTGTAACAATAGCTTAAGCTGTGTTAGAAATAACTTGGAAAGTACTAAGATTTGAGAGTTATTTATTTATCAAGTTGATTGCAAATGATCGTGAGGTTTTATTAATATTAATGAAAACATGTATAGAATGCTAGTCGTTTTAGCATAGTGAGAACTTCTGACCGTACCGGAATAAAATATAGCCTATGTTGCTTGGGAACAGTGTAGATTTCCGACTATGTTAGAATTGTTCAAATCGGTTCAGCAATTTCGGAGCCTTTAGGATACAAATTAAAAATCCCCTTTATTAGAAATATACCTCTAAGTATAGATATCAATTGATTTCGTTAACTAAAGCTCTTTATTTTGTTCCTGACGTCATCAACAGACTTAAACAAGGATATAAAAATACATAATAATCAATAAGGTGGTTCACCGATAACTGTGATTAACTTAGCCTTGAAAATGTTAACAAATGCATACTAGATAAAAACTGCAATGACAAAGAGAATGCCGTTGTAATTTTCCATCGTACATATTTATCTTTTGTCTAATCAATATATTTGTAGTGCATTTTACTTGCAATCTATTGGAATCGCTTTGATTATCCAGTGTCGATAAATAATTATTTTTTTGTTACCATCCTGTTTGTTATGTTTGTTACAGCCTTTTTTTGTCGTCCCACTACTGGGCACAGGCCTCCTCTCACACGTTACCATCCTGCTGAAGAAATATTTTTCTGAAATGAAAAGTCATCAGATGACCCCTCCCGATGTGTGTGCAGCATACATCAGACTCTTACTGACTAAAACCCATTTTTGTTCCTTCTGGAGCCTCTTTCGAGTACGAAATATATTGCACTGACCCTACACAAAATACCAATAGGGCGAGAAGAAAAAGTTGTTGTTGTATTGGATACCTTTTTCGTTGAAATTAAGATATAGGTAATATCTACCTACTCAGAAACAATAGAATCCTAAGTAGGAGTAAAACTAATGGTTAGTTCTACTATCACCAAGCGACGACTCCAAATCTTAATCCCAATTCCCATTTGTTCTTCCTTCAAAAGCAATTTGTAAACGTTTTAAAAATTCCTAATTTTAGTGCGTTACCGATAATACGGTTGTCGAACACGAGTCTAATCGTGCTAAGTGACTTTTAAGTGGATTCCGTGGTTGGCGTTTTTACCAACCGCCATCACTTTCGTTTTCATCAGGTAAAAAGAGGTTTTTTGTTCGTCTCCAGTTTATATTGTGTTCTAAGATAGGGAAAGACACGGTGTCATTAAAATGCGTACAGCTTCTTTTGGTAATTTGATCGTTTTTTGTTTGTAACAGGTAAAAAGTAAAAGTGTGGAACGGTAATTTACCTACGATGGAGGAGACCTCTTTTGGTTTATGGCTAAGCAACTGCGGCTTTCAATAACCGATCCATTGATTGTTTTTGGATTAGAGATCGATTTTTGACATAATCTTCATGTAAATTATGTCAAATTTCAATCTATTCCTAATTGAAAAACAACGCATGGATCGGTTATTGTAATCTGCAGTTGGTTGCGCGGGTTGATATAGCAAAAGTTAAGTTGTGTTTGCCGCGGTTGGTCCTTGGATGTGTTTTGTGTCATCCTGACTTTACCATGCTTCAGAAAAATGCTTTGAGAAAGTTATTGTCTGGCTAGTGACAGTTACGTTATATATATCTTTGATAATGTTACTGTTACAGCCTTTTTATCATCTCACTGCTGGACACAGGCCTCCTCTTACACGGATAAGGACATCTTTGATAATATACAAAGGATGATGGGTAAAATTGGCCGGTATATCCAATGAAAACCATTCGCATATCAAATGATAGCTTATACCCTAAGCTTCATTTTTTGTTATGGGAAAAACCTTGTAAACCACCGGAGAACGAAGATATAACACCTGATAGCATAGGACAGCCCATGGACTTGAACCACTTCATTGCATATGGGAGGGATGTTTAAGTGCATTATTATTGTCAATAATTGTCAGAACGAGTCGCACAAGGTGTCTGTGCCCATATTTTCCAAGTTTATTAAAAAAAAAAGATTGTTTAGCAGGTAGTATTTACAACGTATGGTGTACGTATTCCGCCGTTCTGGTGAGTCTAACCGGCATAACCAATGAAAACCATTTGCATATCAAATGATAGCTTATACCCTAAGCTTCATTTTTTGTTATGGGCAAAACCTTGTAAACCACCGGAGAACAAAGATATGACACTTGATAGCATAGGACAGCCTATGGACTTGAACCACTTCATTTTGTATGGGAGCGATGTTTAAGTGCGTTATATTATTGTCCATATTAGTCAGGACATATCACACGAGGTGTCTGTGCCCATAATTTCCAAGCTTATAAAAAAAAAGATTATTTAGCAGAAAGTATTTACAACGTATGGTGTACGTATTCCGCCATTCCAGTGAGTCTAACCGGTATATCCAATAAAAACCATTCGCATATCAAATGATAGCTTATACCCCTAGCTTCATTTTTTGTTATGGGCAAAACCTTGTAAACCACCGGAGAACGAAGATATAACACCTGATAGCATAGGACAGCCCATGGACTTGAACTACTTTATTGCATATGGGAGGGATGTTTAAATGCATTATTATTGTCAATAATATTGTCAGAACGAGTCACAGAAGGTGTCTGTGCCCACATTTTCCAAGTTTATTGAAAAAAAAAAAGATTATTTAGCAGGTAGTATTTACAACGTATGGTGTACGTTATCCGCAATTCCGGTGAGTCTAACCCGTATATCCAATAAAAACCATTTGCACATCAAATGATAGCTTATGTCATAAGCTTCATTTTTTATTATGGGCAAAATATTGTAAACCACCGGAGAACGAAGATATGACACTTGATAGCATAGGACAGCCCATGGACTTGAACGACTTCATTTTGTATGGGAGCGATGTTTAAGTGCATTATATTATTGTCCATATTAGTCAGGACGTGTCACAGAAGGTGCATGTGTCCATATCTAAAAAAAAAATTAAAAAAATAACAGTTAGTATTCACAACGTAAGGTGTAACTATTCCGCTGTTCCAGTGAGTTTAACTGGCATAGCCAATAATATCCATTTGCACATCAAATGATAGCTTATACCCTAAACTTCAATTTTTGTTATGGGTGGAACATTGTTAACCACTGGGGAAAAAAGATATCAGTCCTGTAAGCCTACGACAGCCTATGGAATTAAACTACTTTGGCACGTATGGTATATAAGGAAACCCTATCTTCTTATTATAAATAACGTAGCTTTTGTGATTTGATTTGATTTTCCACCACTGAAAGATTTTTCAAATCAGTTCAGTCAAGTTCGTAGCCCATTTAATGCAAATACTTGTCGTGAGTACTTGCACAGACATCATCTAATGGCCAGGATAATACATCTTGCTTTGAAATATAATCCTGTGGAATTAGAGGTGTGCTGGCATCAATCTATCATCACCAATGACTGTCGACTGTCCTGGCTAACAAGCCTGATGTGCCATATGATGAGAACTCTGTGAAAGCTGACAAACAACTTAAATAACTTTATTCTACTGATTAAGCCCCTCATGTATCCTTGCGGACTTGACCACCCGTTTGGTTACTATTTGTGCATCACTACATAGTATAAGACAAAGTCGCTTTTTCAGTCCTTATATCCCTTTGAAAGCTTAACTCTTCCAAACTACGCAACGGATTTTGATGCGGTTTTTTAATATATTATTATATTCAAAGATAGAGTGATTGAAGAGGAAGGTTTGTATGTGTAATAACATCCGTTAAATAGTGAGGAAATACTGTTTTCCCGTGCGAAGCTGGGGTGGGTCGCTACTTTTCTAATAATTCGACAACCCAGGGCCGACAATCCTGGTGCCGCAGAACAAGGAAATGCTATTTCCAATAATGGAAATAATATACGGTGGTAGAAGTAAAAGTTTTTATATTTTGTTTTGCTATTAAAACAATTATGCCTAGTTACGACCGATTTTAATTGATAGTCTACTCTTGGCTTATTTAAATAAGTGATAAGTTGACGAAAATACATCATACATTACAATGAATTTTTCTACTATGGATTTTATTTTAACAAAAAAAAATGGTGCAAAAAGTATAACTCTTTTGTGCCCGACTGTACTTATTTCCGGTCGATTCTTGACATGATCTGTGTTATTTCAGTAACTGTAGGGTATAAGCAATAATCTAATATGCATTAGAACTTTATTGGTTATCAGGCCAGGGTTCATACAAAATTGCCCATCATCCTTTACAAAAGAAAATGGAGTTACTAGATTGCTGACTCGTGCATTTAAAGTCAGCTGCATCGGGTAAAACTGGGCATATAATACTTACCTATAGGCATGTGTGTAGTTGACAAAAACCTTCACCATTAGTTACGCCCCCATGCACATGCTTTTAAGAACAAGCTTTTTACACCACATTAGTTTTGGAGACGCAAATCCTTTACCTACAAATAGAATGCGAAGGAAATCTGCGAATAGTTTCCGCGAAGGTCGAACGTGCCTTATCGGTGCACGCGCTGCAAGGTCGCTGCAAGTGCACGGGCCGCAGCCGCTAATCTAAAGTGACGTCATAGTCCTATTTATAGTCAAATTAATACAGGACAGTTGTGTTTTCCTGATTTTTGTATTTTTCCTTGTGTCTGATTAGTTATTAATGTGGCATAGGATTAATTTAAATCCAAACTAATATTATAAATGCGAAAGTAACTCTGTCTGTCTGTCTGTCTGTCTGTCTGTCTGTCTTTCTGTCTGTCTGTCTGTCTTTTCTTCACGCCTAAACTACTGAACCGATTTGTGTGAAATTTGGTACAGACATAGTTTGAAACTTGAGAAAGGACATAGGATAGTTTTTATTACAAAAAATAAAAATAAAAAATAAAATTTATTACGGACATACAGTGCCATCTATTGGTCAAATGTCGAAATGCTGTTCCTATGCTCCGTAGATAGATGGCGTTAATCGCGCAATGGTGTCATTACACGTGTTCGGTTTATGTTATTGTTTTAATTCATCGGAAAATCCATCAGAAAAATGTAAATAAACAGTAAAAAGGTGTAAAAAAATTAATATTAATATAATAAAAGTTTTACTACAAAGAAAATGCTCTAACGGAGTATAGATAATTCTATTAGTACTACGCGCAATTGTGTCGATCGTTACACGAGTTCGGTTCATGTTGTTTTAATTCATCGGAAAAAGTAAATAAATAGTAAAAAGGTATGAAAAAAATAATAACAATATAATACTACTTTTAGTACAAAGAAAATGCCCGAACGGAGTATAGATAAATAATCCGAGTTGTCACTATGCTCGATAGATGGCGTTGGGATCGAAATAGATCGCGCTATGGTTTCGTTACACGCATTTACACAGCGCTTCGGTACCGTCGTGGAAATTGTGGAAAAATTGTATTGTCGGTTGTATGGTCGTTTATGTGGATTGGTCCTGTTTCGTAAATTCTAATTTGGTTCCGTTGTATTTGTCGATTTGGTACAGACATAGTTTGGAACTCGAGAAAGGACATAGGATAGTTTTTATCCCAAAAATCCTGCGGGAGCGGGAACGTCTCAAAAATCCCGCGAGATCGGGAACTATGTGGGTAAAACCAAAAATCTGCCGGAAGTCACTATTCCACGCGAACGAAGTCGCGGGCAAAAGCTAGTACATATATAAATGAAACAAAAGTGTTATGGTTAGTTTTAAGTACAAAACCACAAAACGCGTTTTACAAGTTTTACATTACGCACACGGATAAAAAGTAGTTTATACATATATAGCTTTAATCGAAAAATTTAGTGTTAAATATCCTTCCTTACACTTAACAATGAAAGTAAATTAAGTCGTAAATATTAAATCTTTTCATGTTTTTCCTTAGCACACAAATTCGTATGCTAAAAAAATTGTCACTTCGACTATTATAGTACCTAACATGTTATGTTATTCTCGGGGATACTGAAATGAAAGACTTCAAATAGGTAACTAAGAATTTGTTTTTTATTTCATTTTGGCACTTTTATTACCAGTGTAGAAAACTCTAAATTGTAGCTGAATGGTAAAGTTATCCGTTATTATAAGCTTATCACTTGTTTTCTGAATATGTATGTAGGCTACTGTTTATTTTTTCTTCGTTTATTTAGGAGATGTGTCCGGTGGACTCTCACCCCAGCGGGTTTTTATTTTTTTGAACAGTTTATTCTGTGTCCGGTGCAATCCTGAAATAAAATACATATTATAACATAAGAAATCCTTACTAATATCATAAATGCGATAGTACCTATCTCTTCCAGTACAATAACCGATTTAAACGTAATTTGATAGATGCACAGTTAAACAAGGGCTTGGATAGGTCGTAGGTTACTTTTTCACAAATTATTAGGTAATTATTCAGTAAGTCACGCAAAAAACGACGGTAATAATGACGCAGGGGGTTACTGAGATACTCATAATCTCATTAGAAGGTTCACCACTGGAAGTTGTTGATAATTTCTGCTACCTTGGATCCATAGTTTCGAACAACCTTTGCCTCGATGCTGAAATAAACAGCCGCATCGGCAAGGCCTCTACGATGTTCGGGAAGCTGAGCGCGAGAGTTTGGCATAACAAATATCTTACGATAAAGACTAAGATCATCATTTATCAGACATGTATCTTGTCCATACTCTTGTATGGCGCGGAGACCTGGACATCGTATGCCAAACAGGAGCGGAAATTAAACAACTTCCATATGCGCTGTCTCCGGCGTATACTGGATATTTCGTGGAAGGACCGAGTAACAAACGAGAAGGTGCTTAGTATCGCGGGCATGCCGAGCATAACCGCACTTCTTAAACAAAGAAGCTTGCGCTGGCTAGGGCATGTGCAGCGGATGGAGCCTTCTCGCTTGCCAAGACAAACTCTCCTGGGACAAATCTCAGACGCCAAACGACCAGTTGGGCGGCCATTGTTGCGATTTAAGGACAGCGTTAAACGCGACATGGTATCCTTTAAAATTGACCCGAACATCTGGGAAAAAGCTTCTGGTGACCGTGACAGTTGGAGGAAAATATTATCTGATGGGGTGGTCGCGCATGACAAAGCCTGGTTCGATCTGCTCTCCCACAAACGCTATCTACGTCACGAACGAATGGCACAACCTCCAACGTCACCGGGAACACAGTTCGTTTGTGGACGTTGCGATCGGCGCTGTCGCTCTCGCATAGACCTTGTTAGTCATCAGCGCAAGTGCCAAAACCAAGCAACTTGACACGGATGCAGCTTAAATCATCTTTTATAGATGTAAAATGCCACTGACACCAGTCTAACCAAGGGATATCGGGTTGCCCGGGTAACTGGGTTGAGGTGGTCAGATAGGCAGTCGCTTCTTGTAAAGCACTGGTACTCAGCTGAATCCGGTCAGAATGGAAGCTGACCCCAACATAGTTGGGAAAAGGCTCGGAGGATGATGATTAGATAATTATTCGCTGATCAAATAGGTACAGGTAGAAGAAACACTTGATTCATTTATTTTATTCAGAATGGCTGGAATAAAGATTTGAGACATTATTTTAATGAAATCAGGACTTACGGTTGCAAACGTTGTGAAGATAAAAGAAAATCGCAAACTGCATTCTATCCATGTTTTTTAATCTATAGAAAATACACACAAAACTATTAGGTATTCTTATTATTACAGACTTATCTTTCAACTAATTACGAAATAGTTCACTTATAAAATGCTCCCTAGAATCACAATTCAATCAAACAGAATCGTATCGACCGCGCATGTCCCGAAAACGCGCATGCGTCAAAAAGCTATACGACAAAATAAAATGTCACCCTTTTCGACATCAAAATGTCTATTTCTCTCTCATGCATATGTCTAGATGCAACTTGTTAGAGGGAGACAGAGTAAAATAGGGGTGACTTTTCAATTTTGTAGGTTGTAGATTTTGTTTTGCCCTGTTCCCTAGTTGTCAGTTTGCAACAAGCTGAGTGATCATTTTGTGTTTGTTTACAATCATTTAATACAGTGATTTTTATTGTTCTAGCTGTCTACACTCCACTACAATAAATTCCGGTAAGTTGGTTTAATTTTCCTGTACCTAATTTATATTGGTCCAAGCAGCGGTCAGCAGTTTCACTCGCTTCGTGAGCCAATTACTGACCGGATAAAAATTTATTTTGAAGTGTAGGTAAGATATACATATTATTGCCAAGTTTTATCATGGAGTGTGAAAGATCATCATTTAGCCTAGCCTTTTCCCAACTATATTGGGGTCGGCTTCCAGTCCAACCGGATACAGCTGAGTACCAGTGTCTGACATGGAGCGACTGTCCACCTGACGTCCTCAACCTAGTCACCCTGCCAACCCCATGTAAAGACTAGTTGTCAGTGTTTCTGTCTTTAGACTACCCGTACCGATTGCCAAATCCGTGCAAATAACCAATTTATCGTCATGTCGAGATTGGTCACCCATCTACGGAGCGACCGCGTCAATCGTTGCTTCACCTTATGATCGATCAATCCGCTTGGCTTTAACTTAGCCACGAGCTCTATATAAATAGGTAACAATGATTTGATTAGGTAATCAAGATAGTCGTTCGAGGCTACGTAAGTTTCCCACGCGCCTTTTATAATCCGTATTTAGAGCAAAGGTAACATTCTCATTCAGCCTTTGATCGCATGCCTGCATAATGTAGTACTTAGGTATATAAGTATAATTAATTCACGTGACCTAGATATTTTAAATACCATGTTTTTGTAAACAATGGTCGATGTTTATGTGCATTGTAACTAATGCGAAACTTTGTAAATAAGTATGTATGTTTGTTATTGCTTTACGCTTAAACTACCGGACGGATTTTGATAGAATTTGGCAGTAATATAGCTTACTATCAACAGAAGATATCAGCTAATTTTATCCATGTGTGAAAACTAGTTTTTTCGGAACACGTGTGAAACCGCGTGTGGAAGCTAAGTGCATTATAAAAGTGAGTTTTGATCATTTGACCATGTCGCGTAGTTAAAGCAAGTCTTACACTTAAAATAATTGGATCCATAGATAGAATTAATCCGAATAAAGGGCCTCTGACATCACCAAAACGTGCGCACACGCTTTCACTATAAAAAAAGAAAAGAAATCCAAAAGGAATGTGAGTAACAACCGTTAGATCCGACATGTTCTCGTCGCAGCCACATATTTATATAGTTATGGAGCCAATAAAAAATAACGTTTGGGAACTTTCAGATGCTTGAACTATTTGCTTGAACTATATTCTTGAACCTAATGCACACCTTGTACCTACATATTATTAACTAAACTTTATGCACATTGCCATCAGCTCTTATGGTGGGTCAACACGATACCAACTTCACAAAGAATTTCATAGTTTGTCTGCCCAAAAATCAATCAATAATAAAAAGGTCTGCACAAACATCTCACCATCATATTTTCGGTCAAACTTCAGATTAAAGTCTGTACCCACCATTATGTGCAGTTCATAGTTTCAGAAGCCATAAATAAAGACTTGCCATGGGGTGTCGTGCTCGTGAATCTGGGAGGTCAGATAGGCATTCGCTCCATGTAAAACATTGGTTTCCAGCTGTATTTGGTTAGACTGAAAGCCGACCCCTACATAGGTGGAAAAATGCTGGGCATATGATGATAGATAGAAGCCAGAAAGTCGGTTAGTCAATCTTCGTAATAAAGTCTTTATCACATACCTTCAAAAAGCTTATCAGCACACAGCTTTCACGCGTCCCAAAGCCGACAATAAATCAAAATGTTAAACCTCTATTATCTATCAAAACATTGTCTAAACTAATTATCCCCCGGAAGAGGACGTTGCCATGACAACGGTGTAAACAAACCATATATGGTTCTTATCGGTCGTTGCCCTTTGCGATGCGCACGCGACAGATTTTGGACAGTTTTTTTATCGGTATATTTGTATTGTGTAAGTATTAACAAACTTGTAGGGTGACAAAAGGAATGGGAAAGGTGGTTTATCGTTCGGCGACATTGTGTTGTGGTTGGGTTGTGTTGTAGGGGTCTTATCAACCTTGTAGAGCTTTGGGACAGCTTCAAAAAAAGCTTTTTGGTACTCGTAACTGGAATGGATGGAACTCGAGTGTTTTTTTCGTAGGAAATTGCGTTACAAACTAGCTAGACGAGATTACCTTTGTAGAGTTTAAAGTATACTTCAGTTGTTGAAAATATGAACAAATTACATTGGTCGTGTTTTTTTTTCGTTAGAAATATCTATCTTAACAATTTCAGGGAAAAGTGTACTTCATTTGAATCCTGAGAGGTATGTCGTAACTGTGTTAAACCATTCTTTTAATGTCCCGTTAGCCTTATGCAATCCAACGGAGCTTGAAAGTATTATGAGCTGGAAGATATTAAGAAACTAATAGCTTTTTCTCGCCCGCATCCCGTGGAGTCTACTTGGCGCACCTGCTCACGCGCTCCTTCCTCGATAAATGATTTTTAAAACGAAAGAATATTTTTAAAAAGATCAGCAGTTGCAGAAATTCACGCGTTCAAAGCAAAAGAACTTTTGAGCTTTATAATATTGGTATTAAAACTATACTTTATTTATTTAGCTTATGCTATCCCACTACTGGGCAAAGGCCTCCCCCATAGCCTTTCATCTTTCCCTATCGATCGCTATTTGTGGCCAGTCCTTGAGGATAAACCTAGGTACATTTGTTAAACAGTTATTAAAATTCACAATCAAGACTATCAATATCTGCACAGAATGTCAAACATTTTAATATTTCCGAGGTGATTATGTTCACTTCGACAAATAAGATGCAAATGCTGACTGCATTCCGTGTTCACGCCTACAAAGAATCTATAATATCTACTATTAATCTACAGGTTGTCTGTTTGTCTGCTCTTTGTTTATTAAGATTTAGATGATAATGCAAATCTTTATACATAAAAGGTATTAATCTTAAAGTTACAATAGCATTAAGCTTAAACAAATAAGTTAAACTGCACCTAGGCATCCGTTAATTTCCTACTTTGTTAATGTTATCTTAAGATTTACTAAGCTAATAGTAGTCTACTCCATGCCTCTACCCTCCGACTCCAAGATATATATCTATATACGACTCCAAGATATATATCTATATACCTCTAAGTATTTAGATTTTAGGCTTTTATTTTTCGTGAGATATCATCAAATGACACCTAGGAGTGCAGCTGGAGCAAGTGTCATTTTCTTATCTGAATAAAACCTACCATGTTCCTTCTGGAGCCCTTTGTGAACCAATGCCGAAGTAACTCTTTCGAATCCCACAACCCCAGCAACCTCCGGCCCTAAGTGGCCCCGCTGATTTTAGTTTACTTTAATATCTGTCAGTGTATAAGTGGTCTCGTCTCATAAGGTCAGAGGATATATCATTCCACACTATGCCTCTTGTGGTGTAGGTACCAATGATTGTTCCCAGAAAAGGGTGGATGACCACTTAGGAAGTTGATAAAACAATGACAAATCGTTTGAACTGAAACAATAATAAATAATTATTTACACAATCATATCACACTATCACATAAAAAAAAGACTAAACGCAAAAGTTTTGAATTTGTGGATGTTTGTTTCCGTACGTAAAGTTTTTCATGAAACTTTGCATCAATATGGCTCGTATATTTGGCAACAAAATCTTGACTTGATGCTACAATTTTTACTGTATTTACTTCGATTTAGTGTATGTATCTGTGCTATATTTTCACACTTTAACTTTTCTTCATAACTACATTTACATCTGCTTAACATCCAGCTATACCTAAAAGGTATATGTAAATATATACAAAGTACGCACAAACATTAATGTTTGAACAGGCTGATTTGCTACTCAAATGAAGGTTGCTACATAAGTAGTAGGAGACCTAGATAGATCAGATTGCCTTGGTTAGTTAGGAAATTGATATCCTAGTTCATTTCAATGTGAATAATCTGGAAATATAAAACGTATTTATAGCTTTGAGCACTTTGATATATACTATGTTTGTAAATACTTATTAGAAATATTGTTCTACTAGCTTTCGCCCGCGGTTTCACCCGCGTCCCGTAGCCGGATGGTGACAAAAACCTTCTCCCGGGTCTAAGTTACCTCCCCTCTAATTTTCAGCCAAATCGGTCAAGTCGTTTTCATGTTATGTCGTGACAACGGAAAGCGGGTTTCATTTTTATATATATAGATTGTCATTTGAAAATCTTTGGCAGTCGTTACGGGTAGTCAGAAGCCAGAAAGTCTGACAACCAATCTAGCTAAGGGAAATTGGGTTGCCCGGGTAACTGGGTTGAGGAAGTAAGATGGGCAGTCGCTTCTTGTAAAGCACTGGTACTCAGCTGAATCCGGTTAGACTGGAAGTCGACCCCAACATGATTGGGAAAAGGCTCGGAGGATGATGGATGGGTGGCCCGGGTAACTGGGTTGAGGAAGTCAGATAGTCAGTCGCTCCTTGTAAAGTACTCGTACTCAGCTGCATCCGGTTAGACTGGAAGCCGACCCCAACATAGTTGGGAAAAGACTAGGCTGATGCTGATGATGATGATGATTGAGTTATGAATGTTACAATAGAACCGTTAAGGTGTGTTTGATGGACAAACATTCCGATGTTAACTTTTATGATGTGCATACTTAGTTACTGCAAATGAAAGGACTCATGTTTTATGCAATAGTTTTGTTAATGAACCATTAATCAAAAGGGGTTAAGATTGGAATGCTATGTATTGCAGTATAACCACTTCATTAGGTATGTATGTACTTTTAGGTTTATTAGCGAATAGCTTTTTTTGTCGTCTTACTGCTGGGCACAAGCTTCTTCTCACACAGAGAATAATTAAGCGAATATGAACTCTTGAAAATAACTTCATATTTTGGTTAATGCTTCCAAAAAGGTCTCGTAGACGTTGCCTTTCTTGGGGGTTTGGTCAAATCCAGAATGCCAAATTACAGCCGCGACCCACCAATTTCAGATGTCTTCCGAAACACGGAGGAACTTATAGGAACTAACACGTTGCCACGAGCCACGAGCCTCTCATATAAAAACCACAAGTCATATAATAATCAGATTAAAACTCCCACTTATGCTTCACAAGGTGAGGTAGCAGAAAAGGGTTTATAACAGCAATAATTCTCCCATAAAAGTAGCAATCAAATGATGGTATCACGTGAAAATCAAGTTGTTTGTTCTTGAAATTGAAAAGTGCAAGTGCAGCCCTGTTATTGGTACGTTACGCTCCAGATATTGTAAATAGGTACTGTTTTATGAATTTTATAACGTCTGTCTGCGGTTTGTATGATTTTTTGTGAGGTAGTGGAGGGAAAGAGGTCTGTATTTTGGTATTTACGGTGCGTAACCGTAGAGGGTTTCATGGAAAAAGAGTTTGGTAGGGTTATGGTTTTGATAAGGTTTGGTACTTTTTTGCGATCAATTTAAGGTTGTGTTAAGATCAAATAGAGAAAGGAATGAGAAATACAAATGTATGCACTTTGGACTATCACATATTATATAAATAAGAACGGCACTCCAATAAGTGATAGTTAAATGGCGCTAATATTTAAATAGAGGGACAGCATTGATAATGTATTCTAACTAGTTAACTGATTAGATTTCTATTCATGCAACTGACAACATTTACGCAGAATATAAACGTAGGACTGTATTTTTTTCCTAAATTATAACATTACTAGCTTTTACCCGCGGCTTCGCTCGCATTGAATCCAACATTTTTTTAAAATCGAATAAAAAGTATCCTATGTCATTCTAGCACCACCAAGAATATGTATCTAGACACACGGCAGTGTGTCCGCCAAGTTCGAGCAAAAAAAGCGACACACCGGCCGTGGGTTATATTACACGAACCATTTCGGGCCAAATTCGACCCCCCATTCGACCAAGTTCCATACACATACCTCAGTTAAAAATAGTTACTTTTTAATAATGTTACTTGGCAAGTTTTAATAGAAAATTAAATACTTGATTCATTGCGTTTAGTAGGTTTATAACAAGGTGTGTGAAAACTTGCCAAGTAACATCATTAAAAAGTAACTATTTCTAACTGAGGTATGTGTATGGAACTTGGTACTTATTCAGATCTCACTTCTTTTATAGGCGAAGGATTTCCATATTATCGAACTTGGCAGCCTTTCACATTTTTGTTTTGGGTGGGATACAATGTTTCATGATGATCGGTAAAGTAGGTTTTGCGTGAAAGAGTAACAGACAGACAGACAGAGTTACCTTCGCATTATAATATTAGTAGGGATAATGTTATCCTGGACTCAAGAATGTCCCCCAAGAATGCATTTGTCTGTAAACAAAATATAATGTAGGTATTCAAATAACTGACTTTATAAATAAACATGTTATTTATGTTTGTCACGTTCTCTCATTATGAGATAAACATGTTTCAAAGCACAGGATGTCGTGACGAAATTGAAAGTTAATAAACATAAGAGGATATCAAAGAAAAAGTCCTTTTGTTTATAATAAGAGAATGTGAGAATTATGGTAATTTAATTTAAAAATAAATAACAGATAACTGTATTGTTTTTACGAATTTTAAATCTGTTGTCTCAAATTGGTTGATTGTTCTAAGGCTGACTTCACACGGTGATAAAGGAAGGTCTTAAAAAGCAGTAAAAAATAAATTGAATGCTAAAATCTGATAGTAACGTGATTAAGTCATATGTAAGGGAAACATTAATAAAATAATATGATCTCATTAAAGTAAATAAAAAATCTTAATGGAATTCATAGATATAGGCCATTCATATCAATCGTGTAAAGGATTACAATCATGTGAAGCTCTATTTTCGCTTATTTACAACGTCCAGTAGTAATATTTTGTTAATAATACTAAATATAACCCTTCCACAAAATCGTTAGCAAACCAAATAGCCCTGTACAAATAACATTAAATACTGTTCAAATTCAATCCCAAAACTGCTTCCGAAATTCTGTCAACATGAGCTACCAACACGGAATCGACCAGGATTCAAGCTGTGAGTTGAGGGTAGGAGACAATACAATCACCCTCGTTTCTGTAAACCACCCTCGCCCTTCTAAAACTAAAATAAAAATAGACTGTGCGATGCAAAAACTTGCTTAACTAAAATACCGCATCCATTACTTCATATCTTCACATACATTGTAGTAGTAGAGGTATAAAACCAGCAATGGATGTGAAACTGTCGATAAATTAGGGGAAGTAGAGTGGGGACGGGATTATCGACCTAACAGATGTGCGAGGGGTGAACGAAAGACAATATCGATGTTTCAACGCTGCGCGTGCGCTTATTGATTTTAGCGTGAATACGGTGTGGGGTTACGTAGGGGAGATTGTTTGAATACTTTGATTCGATTTTTTTTGGAGAAAGATATGAATAATATTGCATTCTATAAACTGATGAGTATTTCACTGGTTATCGATAAAGTGTCAGATAGCTCTCTGATAGTTAATGCTATCTGCCAGATAAAGGCTGCTTATGATTTTTGTCATATGTTGCCATCCGAGACCTGTTAAACCAAAAGTTATAGTACCTATATCTGTCAGATAAGTTCCTGTCAGAGGGGTTCATAGTCTCTGCCGGGGCTGCGGGTTGTTCGAAAGAGATACCGTGGCCCTGGTACATAAAAGGCCTATGACGGAACACGACGGTTTTTAGTCAGTAAGAGTCTGCCACTCCCTCACCGCTGCTAACCCACAGCGGGAGGGGTCATTTGATGATTTTTGACGTCGGAAAAAAAAAGGGGTTCATAGTCTTTATTAGTCACCGGTGAATGAAAATATATTTTTCGCACTCTATAGGTACCTATGTAGTTGGGTTATTTGTGTAACCTAGGTAATCCTTTGAAAATCATCATTTTGATTTATAAATTCAAATAAAGCTTTATTGGCCTTACTACAAAAACTTAACCACCTGTTTTACACTTGTCTAAAAAAATTGTGGCTGCAAAATTAACCATATGTCAACGTTATAATTTGACATTTTTTTAGACAAGTCTTAAACTGACGTTTAAAAGTTTTTGTGGTAAGACGGTATATATCCATCAAAGTTGTTATTTCAAGACTTATTAGTTTTTTGATTTCTGACACTCACGCGAATATTAGACATTTAAATATATCTACTTTTACTGATTATATCGCGGTTTTGATAATATTATTTAATCTCGACGTTTCGGATACTTTACATAATTATTATTCCTTTACATCTTATTTGTTAGTTTCGCAATTTGAAAAATACAATTTCAATGTAAATTTTCGACACTTAATCCGAATTAACAACATTATAAATAGGTCAAGTGTAAACTGCACTAACATCGCTGCCGTTGTCATTTATTGCGCACGCGCCCGCGCATACAACGTGCAGCAGAATGAAACAGTCGTAAAGTTATATTGACATACAGACATACAAACACACATCGTTCTGCTTGGCTGTTGTTACTAGGAGAATAGGAGACAGATGAGGAGATTTTTTTGTGATAGGTACCTACTAAAATTATGGAGAGAAATTAAACATCAGGATTAAATAGGTAACATTAACCGACATTCCGAACGGGGGGAGGTTCTCGATTCGGCTGTTTGTGTGTTTTTCAAGCTGCCTGAGTGGAAATCTTTTATTTTAATTTTCCAGTGTATGTTGATACCATTCTATGTGTCTTAAAAGTTGCAAAAAACATGATATAGGTAAGGGATTGTTAAATAATTATCGTGCCGAAAATAGATTTGTGCATTGAGCCTCTTCTTGGACCAACCTGTAATTTTCGATAGATTTTCATCATAATCTGGACAGTCATTATGATATGTACTTATGTCTTACAATCTCTTAATATGTTGCAATAATCTAAATAACATTTCTTTGTAAGTAATGTAAAGTTATTGTATTTACATATCTATAAAATTAAATTGAACTAACACCATAGGAAACACGCACATTTAAGCAAGGAATCTAGGATACAAACATAAATAAATATTACAAAACAATAAAATAAATCATCTCTTTACCATTATCCCGACTATACATACTATAATATATATACATTCCTAAGCAGAGATCCCATCACATTCCCTAAGCGTTTCTAAGGAAATTGCCACTGCATAAACAATGCAGTTTTGAACGAGCAGTGAAAAACCTTGAACTCTGTGCAGTCAGACAATTATTGCACTTAACTATACGTTTATCAGAATTGCACTGATTACTTTCATGTTAGGCTGAGTGCACAAGAGCGGTTGGAACGCTGGACGACACAATTTTAAAGTGACATGATAATTTACTTCAAAATGTCAAAATATTCACTAAAAGATTTTACAGTAAAGAGTGTGGAATACTCTGTAGAAATACGGAAACATAGAACAATATTAGTGTTTTCTTGCTAAAAACCTTCGATTTGTCGTTATAAAGTCTCGTACTGATTAGAAAACAAAACACAAACACAATATTGAAAGGGTTAAGTAATAATATATTGCATACCTAGAGGTGTTTCTCGTTTTTGAAAAGATTCTGACCTAGACGTTTTGCAATCCATTGGCGTTAAATACTAGATCAATTTCAAACATATTTTTCAAAATCACATATGAACACAGCCTTAACAAATGTCGCCGGTCACACTCACTGCGCCGGTAATGACGGCAAGATAAAATATATAAAGCCTAATGCTTGTGTGTGGTCGCCAACTGAGTCATCATCATCATCAGTAACTAACATCATCAGTTTCGTCAACTTATCACTTGGACACGAGATGTTTAACTAACTGTGTCTTAACTAGCCCGGATGAAAGTTCATTGTTTTTCCACAAGTACTTAGGTAACAACATTTTTTTCGTCATTTCGACCGTGTAATCTGGTATCCTGTTAAACAGTTTTCTTTTCTTCCGTACCTTTGTCATCATCATCATCATCATCAGCCTATCGCAGTCCACTGCTGGACATAGGCCTCTCCAAGTGCACGCCACTGAGATCGATTTTCGGCTTCTCGCTTCTTCTCGGTACCTTTGTACCTACTATATAATATGGGTTTTCGAAGAATTTATAGTTTAGAGTTTAGACACTAGAAAAAACACGCTTTTATAAAGTCACGTAACATCCTAAAGGTTCCAATTCATATTATTGGTTACATTATCAGATCATGTCGCCAAGACTTTATTATTGTATTGTCATCAGAACTACATACATCTGCCAATTTCCATGACGCTACGATCGTTGGAAAATGGTTTTAGTTAGTATAGATTCCGTTAAGTACTGTAGGACCGGGAGATAATTATCTTGCTCAAAATGAAAAACTGATTCGATATCACGACGTTTATTGTTTGGGCTCGAGGGGTGAAGTGACACACTTCAATATAAAAACTTATTCTATAGATCAAATCGAATATATTTAAAATGATTGTCCGGACAGTATCAATTATGATAACTACGCTACAGTACCTACATACTTTGTTACATATATGTCGACCTAATAACATTCACTTGCATTGTATAACGTTCTCAGGGATAGCTTTATTTTATTTTTATTTATTTATTAGGTTAGCCAACAGTTATGTACACTATAACATTTTTGAGATACAAAAATTACAAAAAATACATTTGTAAGTGTAATAACTACTTACTGGCTAACACAACATGCACAGAAAAATGGTTAACATTCAATATTAAGTTAATTTGAAATTAAACAATATAAGAACAACGTTTAAAAGACACCAAGATAAGTATACATGAACTTATATACCTACCTACCTCAATAAAAAAAAAGGATTATATAAAAACAAATAAATTAATTAATTATGTGTATTCAATTATTATTAAATTTAAATTATTGTGGTTGAATTTTCATTACTTATTTAATTTAATTTTAGGCAGCTCTCAGAACACAATTGAATAATTATTGTTTTACTAAATTTCCCGATGCTATCATGGTGTATATCGATTGCGTCACTGCAGCTGTTAATTACTTTGCATAATCGGGGAATAGCTGAATTTGCACCAAGGACGGTTCTGCGTAGAGGTGGATAAAGAGGTGTAATGTTACTACGTGGGAGTCTGGAAGGGGCGCGGAATTTAAAGAGACCAAGCAATGTGTGCTTTAAAACTATTGTAAACAATTGTCTTCTTTTTTAGTATCTATGGATGGAGTTTGCAAATTCCAAAAAGCTCTATACGAGCTCTTTGTCAAACTAGTTCTATTTGAAATTAAAAACTTTTACTTGAAATGACTTTGACTTTACAGTGACTTTGACATACTTCGAATTGCACAGCTCACGTGCCCTTATTACACTTACACGAACGACATCCGATGATCCCCGATCATAACCGAATGTAATCGTCACCTCAAATTGGCCGTGCGCGTGCACATCGAGTTATGCGTTACTTAGAAGCGAGTTCTTTGTCGCCGCCTCTGTAGGAATGCGTGTGAGATGCATTATACCTAGTGGATTGTAACTTGTGAGGTAATTTCCGTTACCGGTAGGGCTGGGATACGAATAGTGTAGTTGGCAATATTTTTGTGGATGGTAAATGGCCTGGATGTTGTTTCAATTGGAGTGAAAAGGTAACAAAGTACATTTTCATTATTTCTATCCATCATTCCCTAAATTAAAGTACAATTTTTGTTTGTCCATAGTTATTTATCAGCCGAGGTTTCAGGCCCTTTCACAGACTATTTGGTGATCAAACACAATTCAGTCACCAGATTTCTCACTTGAAAGTTTTCAAGCATTATCCATTTCCATTGCCAGCGTAGCTAAGTCCTCATTAATACATAGCTGACTCGTACGACTGATACTAATGTAAGAAAATAAACTTTACCGTTTTAAATAAAAAAAATCTCTATATATTTTCAGTTTCACTAGGAACTCAGCCATATTTACCATCCTCTTTCGCCATGGCAACCCTATACAATAGATTGCACTTGCGCGCGCGCATCCACGTTGTGTAACGTAATGTTCGATCGCAATCTGCTTCGGCTACAGTAAAAATGAAAGGATTTGCACGCATTGCACTTTTTACATCATTGCTGATGGAAAAGTGTATCGTTAGATAGCAGTTAGGATATTGGAATTGGATTTCTCTATCTAAGTTTTATGATTGGAGGAAATAACTCGGTTGTCGTGGTGCCTTCGTGGTTTTATTTGGCGTGTTCTGAGTAGGTCTCGTTTTATGTGAGATGCTTTAGAAATAAGTTGTAGTAAGTTATTCTTATAAGTATATGATAATAGATGTAGTGGATGAGAGATAATTTTCATGAAGAAAAATAATAATTCAACTATTAAATATAAGAGTGCCACTTCTGAAAGATCACGCAAAGACTAACCTCCCCACTCAGAGAAATTTAATGGTTACTTAAGCCATTCCTTAGTGAAGGATTTGTATGAAATGTCTCTGAGTGGGGAGGTAAAAGGTTGATAATATGATTAGCAAAATGTCTATTTCATCCTAAGCAACTAACTTTATCTGTACGAGAAAATTTGATAGGTCAATGATGGTGTATAATGTTCACAAACAGACAACGATAGCATACTTACATACTCGTATTCATAAACAATCACCGTCGTACCAAAATAACTTTTAAACGTCAGTTAAACCTGTAGTTTAGACCTGTCTAAAAAAATGACAGATTATGACGTTGAAATAAGGTCCATTTTGCAGCCACATTTTTTTTAGACAAGTGTTCGATACATGTTTAAGTTTTTGTAGTAAGACCATTTCCGTCTTACCACAAAAACTTTTAAACGTCAGTTTAAGACTTGTCTAAAAAAATGACAGATTATGACGTTGACATATGGTTCATTTTGCAGCCACATTTTTTTTAGACAAGTGTTCGATACATGTTTAAGTTTTTGTAGTAAGACCATTTATGTTTATCGTCTTTCATTCAAGAATCCAATTACTCGTCTGCCAACTCACCTATCAGGATCACCTTACCAACCAAGTACCCCATAACCTCAACAAAACAATGCATGGAATCACGCGATTACCAATATAACCCCATAGGCCATCGACCATTGTTCCTACTGTCATTGTAACATGCATTGTCCGACGCCATTCGAGCGTCGCACGGGAATCGAATTCGCTACCGACATCCATTGAGGATGTATCGAGTCACGGTGTTTTGATTTCCTGGACATTGTCGATTGGTGATTGGTAGTTTTTTTGTTGTGTATGGACGGGTGATCGGGTCGAAGTTGATTGGGTGAGGTACCTTTTCGTTATAAGGTTGTAAGAAGACGTTTGTGAATGTGAGTTGCGAATTAGATGCCTTGGATGATCAGGTTAGTTGGTTATAAGCAAAACAAACAAAGTGGGTTTGTATTTATTGGACGTCCCATTAGATATTAAACATGGTTTCATCCGCATCCTGAGAGAGCTACTTCCCTCACCTGGATACAATGTAGCCTATGTCTTCTCAGGCTTTTGTGTGAAAATCATTTAAATTAGGTACTTCAATAGTTTTAGTTTGAAAGCTGGACAGATAGATACCCAGTTACCTACTTTCGCATCTATACTAATATTATAAAGCTGAAGAGTTTGTTTGTTTGTTTGTTTGAACGCGCTAATCTCAGGAACTACTGGTCCGATTTGAAAATTTCTTTCAGTGTTAGATAGCCCATTTATTGAGGAAGGCTATAGGCTACTTTTTATCCCGGTACGGGAAGTAGTTCCCACGGGATGCGGGTGAAACCGCTGGCAGAAGCTAGTTTATAATACTTACTAAGCTAGTTTATAAAAAGTAGCCTATAGCCTTCCTCGATAAATGGGCTATCTAACACTGAAAGAAATTTTCAAATTGGACCAGTAGTTCCTGAGATTAGCGCGTTCAAACAAACAAACAAACAAACTCTTCAGCTTTATAATATACCTCTAATACTTACAGCTTTATAATATAATACTTAAAATATTATACTTATAAGGATGAGGATGATAATATTAACGAGCGTTTTATGTTTTATTTTCAAACCTACTATGACAAATCTTTTCTACAACAATTATTCAGTGGCGATAAAGATTTAATTCAAAAGTCACGTAGATGCTCTATCAAGCTCATAATATTGTTAAACGTGTACCTACATTATAAATTATGATGTCCAGACTATGAAGGAAAACCATAATGATAACTTATTCCGGGAAAATGATGCAATTAACTACCTATCTGTCAATTTAACTAAACCCCGTCCTCATTATTAACCATATACCTATCAGTTAGATATAACTTTATAGGTAGCTAACTTCCGCCCGCGCCGCTTCACCCGCGTATAGTTCGGTTTAATTCTTCAAAAGTCCGGGATAAAAACTATCCTATGTTCTTTCTCAAGGTCAACTCTATCTCTGTACCAAATTTTATTAAAATCAGTTCAGTGGTTTAGACGTGAAAGCGTAACAGACAGACAGAGTTACTTTCGCATTTATAATATTAGTAGGGATACTACCATACAAAGTTGTTATATCCTTACAAGCTTTGCAACTTAGCTATAAATAACTTGAAGACCTTATTATCTCACCATAGTAGATCATTAAAGCACGTTAAGTTATAATACATAATGTTTAAGTTGCTAGCGGATGTTATTAAATCGCGTCAAGACAGCTAAGTAATTACTTAGAACTTGCCTTAACTTAATTGACTTGACAGGCCAGTTCTTCATTGTGTAGGTACTAGTTTCGACTCCTGTGCCTGCTTTTTAGGGTTCCGTACCCAAAGGGTAAAACGGGACCCTATTGTTTTCGCTCCTCTGTCCGTCCGTCCGTCTGTCTGTCACCAGGCTGTATCTCATGAACCGTGATAGTTAGAGAGTTGAAATTTTCATAGATGATGTATTTCTGTTGCCGCTATAACAACAACCACTGAAACCAACAAAATAAATATTTTGGGAGGCTCCCATACAACCAACGTGATTTTTTCGCTCATTTTATAAATAATGGTAAGGAACCCTTCGTGCGCGAGTCCGACTTGCACTTGGCCGGTTTTTATGTGAACACTTGAATTGCATAAAGTTTTTGTTGGTTGCATCAATATTGAATGATGTTTCGTAGTCCTACATTATTCATGGATAATGTCACGATGAGTTTCTTCGTGCTTCAGAAGGTTGAATGGGTGGGTCTTGGCTGTCACTTGATCATCTTTGGCAGTCGTTACGGTTAGTCAGAAGCCAGAAAGTCTGACAACTAGTTGGCTTTGTTAAGTGTCAGGAGGTCAGACAATCGGTCCTTGTTGAACACTGGTACTCTTGTGGTTAGATTGGAAGCCGATCTCATTAAAGTTGGGCAAAGACTAGGCAAATGATGATGATTAATTGAGTCTTAACTGGTTAAAAAATATGCCAAACGTGTTCGACAATATTAGGAGATCATTCTTTTAGCGATTTTCAGTTGCATCAGATTACTTTTTTACAATAAACCCTCGTGTTGAGATACATATTGTAGTTCCCTATTCTTATAATTAATATTAATGACTAATGACAAACTTAAGCTTACATAAATTGTCATGTCCTTGAAAATTACAGACTGTTATCTTGAAAATAACCTAGCTTAGTCAGTCGTAACTAATATTTAAAAGCCTATAAATAATAACGATCTATTAAAAACTAATAGGTACCTATGTCTTCAATTATCGTCACAGACGTAAAATTTTGTCTAAGAATCAAGAATAACCTACTTGAAAATGATCTTAAAAAAGATTTTCTATTAAATAAAAAAAATGTCGAACGAAAGAATAAACTTGTAAATAAAATCTCCTTAATATATTATTGTTGATTGATTTGTTCCGATTTTGCCCCAGGATTAAAATCCAATTATTTTTTCAGTTCATTTCATCCACTCAATTATAAAATACCTACCTGCTGCTGTTTTTACCATATCTAAAGGCACTGATGATGATGATGACTCTAAAAAGATCTCTGACACCTACGCAAATATACACATAGACATTTAAATAAAACTACTTTTACGGACTAGAGAGTGTTGTACAGGCTCCGAAACGTCGGGATTAAATAATATTAATTAATATAACCGTGATAAAATCCGTAAAAGTCGTTTTATTTAAATTAAAAAAAGAACTTTAAAATGTTTAAAAAATATATTATATAAAGATGTACTTAGATGTAATTAATCTACCTTCAGTAACAATAGGGTTGATGACAAACCAGTATGTCTCCCGCACATCCTGTGTCTTTGTTTCACATTACCCACCCGTGAAGAGACGGTACGCATCATGTAATGGTAGTTAGGGGCATTTTAAATTAACTGTCACAGTGCAAGACGTGAAGACAGATTTGAAACTGAGGATTTTGTAGACGGTAATGATATTCCTTACGGGTGAAAGGAATAACTATGTATTAT
This sequence comes from Helicoverpa assulta, assembly GCA_963856015.1. NCBI lineage: Eukaryota > Metazoa > Arthropoda > Insecta > Lepidoptera > Noctuidae > Helicoverpa > Helicoverpa assulta. The sequence continues at coordinate 9,065,488 of CAWLCW010000027.1, forward strand.
TATTTTATTATTATTTTTTTGTATGAAAACTTATAAAGATGATGATAGAAGATAATGGGATAAATAATTGAAATAAATGTTAATCACATGACAAGATTGTGATGCCAAGAATCTCAAAATTGAAGGACTACCAATTTTTGTACATGAAACCTTTGGAACCGTACACCTTATTTTTGACGTTATGCAATTGAAGCACGATATCTACTCACAAACAAAAGAAGGTAATAGGTATATAAGCATTGTTCAGTAAATGACTGAGCATGACATGATAAAACTCGATCGGTACCTACAGGAGTGGCAATGGGTCGGATCGATCAGCCGTGACATACACATCCGACGCAGGATGGGCGCGTCCGGCACTAGGTCACGTTAGGTAGGTACATACCGTGACAAAGCTATTGGATATTGTGTCTCAATTAGTTCATCATCCTCCGAGCCTTTTTCTTACTATGTTGGGGTCGGCTTTCAGTCTAACCGGATGTAGCTGATTACCAGTGCTTTACAAGGAGCGACTGCCTATCTGACCTCCTCAACCCAGTTACCCGGGCAACCCAATTCCCCCTTGGTTAGACTGGCGATTTCGACCCAACAACTAGAGCAACGAGGTAGTTTTCTTGTAATCAAAGTGCTCGTGACGTTTATTTGTGACCCGTATCGTGAACTAGCTTAACAAAACTGCTTGATCTAAGTAGTACCAATCACATTTATTATGTTCCTATGTCAGGGACACTCAAGTGGCTTGTTACTACGGAGGAAGAAAAGATGAGCGGAGACGCCATAATGTAGGTAGGTCAGGCGCCTTCTTCTAGGTCAAATTTGTGCAGTGAGCATGACCAAAACGATCAGTTACGAGTTAACTAACTAGGCCTTTGAGACATCTATCAACGAGTTTTGGTTTTACGAACAATGGTCGGGTCCTAGAAGGCGTATGAAAAAACAGTAACGTTCCTCGTCCTCCGCACATCCGAATTTGCGCACGATACTTTCTTAGGCGATTTTCCGTTATGGCACCTCTGCTTATTTTGTTCTTCACCAATCACATCTATTATGTCTACGGCTTCCTATGTCAGGGACACTCAAGTGGCTTATTACTTAAAGCTCGACAAACGCACTGCGTCGACCAGATTCCATTAGAGTCAATGTGGTTGCGCGTCGTTGCTCCAGCGATTAGTGTTAGGCTTAGTGTACAATGGTGGGTGGGCTGTCATTGAACGAAATACATGTGGAAATAAACTTGAGCATGCTATGCTTTTAAGAAGGTTTGTGTATGGAGAGAATCATCCATCTTCTTGAGAGGGAGAGCTTGCAACTGTTATATAAAAAACTTACCTAATGTTCGCCGGTATAAGATATTTCCTACTCAACCGGACAGAAAACCCAAACTGACAAACAATTCAAACATAAAACAAAAGAAAACATAGTTTTTAGATGATTCCAATTATGTAATACACTTTGAACATTTTTTATTGTGACAAAAATTTAGATTTTTTGTGAATTATTCTTGTAGAAAATCCATCCTCTAGTATGCACTAGGCCTTACCCCATAGCGCTATGATATACAACCGCCATAGACGCGACATTGACCCCATGTATCGTAGGTTATGGTCACACAACAGTTCTGTTAGCCATGGGATAGTTTAATTACACATGTTTTAATGGGGTTTTAAGTGTTGACAGCTTGAATTGTTCTAACAGTGCTTGATAAGAGATTTTGTCCTAGGGTAACTTGAAATAGTTTGTCGGATGTGTACTGTTTAAAATGTTGTTGGTTGTTAAACCATCCCATGTCAATAAATCATGTTTTTGATATATAAGAATTTATCAGTAGTAGATAAGCTAAGAGCCTGTGTGATGTCCGTTTATTGCTACAGACTTGGCTCAAGTTTGCCAGTTTTTATCAAAATAACTGACTATCCACTATGAATTTTCAGGCTTTAGTATTAAAGTAAGTTATTTTAGGAAAAACAAACGTTTATGTTGTCGGTGAACTTAGGCATTAAACTTAGAACCAAAGACTATAAATAGTTTATGCATGGGACATAGTACCTATATTGACCATAAAAGTGCTGATGGCATGTCTTTGGTTTAAAATAAACTTCATGAAGGTAACCCCTCTTAGGTATCATATCATATTAAAATTGCAGGTACACCGTAAATTAGGACCTTCAAAGTATATTTGCATAAAAATATCATAAAACCTCGCAAACTTCAAATTGAAGGAAGCTTATAATTTTAACAGTAACGTGATATAACAAAAAAAAAAAAAGAAATCACACAACAAATCATTAGTATTTCTACAAATCAAACAGACAAACGATTCCCATACCCACCCATCATGGCAGACGTATTAGCTGACAGTTCGCACGGTGATGCCAATAACCCATGCGCCTGAGCAGTTGTCGCGAACTATACCCGTGGACGGTAACCGCGGGTGTAACCACTTCCGTGAAGACATTCCCTTGTTTAATGGGGATAGATGGGATGGTTTCCCGTGATGCTCGTGTTATGGTGAAGTGGGGAAAAATAGTGGAAGTTCTCAAGGTGGTGACAGAGGCAATAGATTAAGGCTTTCCAAATATAAATGATGATTAAAATAAAAATAAATAAATAAATAAAAACTTTATTTATCAAAATAGTTACAGAAATGTACACAGGTAGGTATATAAAGAGTAGACTTTATGTTACAGTGTATTTGAGTGTGTTTTGTAGTGATTAGGGCCTCGTTACGTTATTGTTGGAAAAAACTACAGCAGCTATACCGAGAGGAGTCATTTGATGGTTTACCACATAAACCGGGTTAACCCTTAAATTGGCAGTGTACTCCACCAAAGACATTAACTTATTTTAAATCGATTGTAGTACTAATCTAAAAAAAATACAATTTATTATTATTTTTGGATTGCAATAATTGTATATTTTGGTAGAAAAAATATTTGAATGTGGTTCCATTGAAAAATAGCTGTCAAATTCAAAATGTCTTCGAAGCGGTCTGATGTATCTGGGTCACGGGTAAGTTTTTTGCGTTTTTCTACATTTTTTTGGATGGGACTTGTGGTTATTTGGCTTTAAATTGCATAGGAACATTATAAATGATATCAATCATTCGTAATTTTGTGTGTAAATAATGTAATCGCAATTTTATAAGTTCATAACTTTGTATGTATTCCCTGAATACCGTTGCTAAGTACGTAGTGAAGTCCACAACATAAACTATGGTATACACGGAGTACATTGCCTATTACTTAGAAATGCAAACTAGGCTTTTTTTGTTGGTTTTTATGTAAAATGACTTCAGTTGTGTCGTGAATTGTATGTCATACAGCATGTTCTTTTTCTTTTTCTGCAGTGCTTGAACCTGACACGACCTGATTTAGCAGATATGCTTACATATTTGTACCGGACCCCTTTCAAGAGCCGACGTCTTGAAAGGGGTCTGGTACATGGTGGTATTTGGGTAGTTGAAGGAGAAAATAATTCAGAAACCTACAGCTGAACGGCCGGTGGACAGTGTCAGAAAATGCTGTCGGACATTTTCCAGAAATAGCAAATAAGCAATCACGCTGTAGGTTTTGCAAAGATCGAAGAACTAAAGTTTTCTGCGTGAAATGCAATGTGCTTCTGTGTTTTATGTTACGAGAAAGAAACAAATGAAATTTCTTCCGCTAATCTCACAAGCAATAAATGCATATTATGTAGTTTGATAAGAATTATGATTAATAAAGTGAAGATTTAACTAAAATGTGTTTTCTTCATATTTTGGCAACGTACTCCACGTAGTACGAACAGAAGAACTACTACAGTTGGCAATGTACTCCCCGGAGTACATAGATTTTCTCGAAAACTGTAATAGGTAGATTTTTTTCACAATTTTTTTCAGTCGTCTGTCATCGTAATAAACCAGGAAATAACAAAAAATAATTGAATTTTTGTAGTAAATTGATTTGCCAATTTAAGGGTTAAACCAACCAGGACCGTGGTTATTGTATTGGGGTATTATCTATAGAGTAAGTTTTCGGCTTACTTCAGATACCCACTCTAGAAAGTCTACGACTAGGTCTAGGGTCTAAGGTCTCAGGAAAAATGTTCACACAAAAGTCTTACTTAAAGGAAGCTACATGTAGCTTTGGAAGATGATACAACTTTAGACCATTACATACGCTTCAAAATGATGACTCAAATTCTTAAATCTAAAGATACATTGCCCTGCAATTTGTGCACCAAATGGTAACAATTTCAGTATTTTTTGCCAACACTATTACGTCTTGTGTTTGCGCAATAAACTCATTTTTGGTTCAACTGCACATGTATAAAAATAGAAATCGCTTTGATGTGGAAGAATACTTAGAAACTACAATGCATCAATGTCATTGCTGAAAATAACTTTGTTGTAAATATTGTTGACTGAAATAGACTGACCAATATCTGTTTGTTCATGTACCTATTTTTTTTATTAACCTCAAAAGCGATGTCAGTTCTAAACTTACCTATTCTCTTCATATTCCACCATAGTCAATAATTCAGCGAATATTCCATGTTTTGTGCCGTACAAAATTGGTTATTATGAAACGGTAATTATTTTTCCAATCGAACCTTCGAAGGTGTTATGTTTTGATCCTTTTAACGCGTCTACTACACATTATTTTGCTCATTATTTATCTAAGCTACTTTATTTTAATAACGTACTTTGCTTAAGAATATTACTTTCTTAAAGTAGCCTTTCTAGGAAAACTCTAACCATAAAAAAATCACCGCAGGAAACCAGTTTGATGCGCATCCCTATTTCTCTATAATATATCGACTGGCTGTGACAACAAACTAGTAGTCTTTATAAAAAGCAATTGACTTCTCTGTGAAGGCCTGTGCCCACTGGAGCGTAACAATTCCATCAGTGTGTGAGACGTGAATGCTCGGCGACTATTCAATCATGTGGAATGGCCGGATATTAAATTGTATTGCTGATTTTTATTTAAAACCAGTAAGTGTATTTATTAACGTTGTAAATGTGGTCAAGCACAGTTTTATTGTGATAGAATGTTGTATGTTTATCGGCAAGCAAATGATTAATACTTAAGTTATGAAACAAATAACTATGAACAATAAACCCTCACCAATAAACAATTAACTGCTATGTGCACTTAACAAATAGATAAACGTTTTCATTATCATTCTCAACAAATGCCACTTAGCAACGATAAGAAATATCTCTAGTCTAGTGCATCAGTGTCCCTTATTTAACGATTACCTATGTAATAAGTTAGTCAGTGGACGGTCGATGCACTGAGCCACGTATGACGACACGCCACATTCTATAGTTTTTGTCTTAGTGAATTTAAATTGAAGCCAGGACTTAGACTTTGCACGTAAATGCAGTGGGTGGAATGTCCTTAGATTGGAAATGTGAAAAAAATATTGCTCCTTTCGTAGTTAAGGTATTTTTCTATTTAATAAAGTAAATTAATGTTTATATGCGAAATTGTTAAATAGTCGGGTTTATAATATTAGAACTTACTTATGATTTGTTTTGCACCAAGGCTTTCAATTATTTATTAAAATGTATTTAAGTATGGCATATTTCTCACTCATAATCGCACGATGTATATGTGGATTTTTATATAACGTCTACTATAGAAATCAAATCATATCAAGACGAGTTGAGGATATACAATGCACATATAGGCAAAATGAGCTGCTTCATTGTAACGTCAAAAATACCTAATAATACTTATCGAACTTTGCATTATTATTTTCAATAGCTTCTGCCAGCGGTTTCACCCGCATCCCGTGGGAACTACTTCCCGTACCGGGATAAAAAGTAGCCTATAGCCTTCCTCGATAAATGGGCTATATAACACTGAAATAAATTTTCAAATCGGACCAGTAGTTCCTGAGATTAGCGCGTTCAAACAAACAAACAAACAAACAAACAAACAAACTCTTTAGCTTTATAATATTAGTATAGATGTAACTGTGGTAGGTTTGTGCATCATTTCATTTAATTCATTTATAATTTTATCGTTTCCTGTCAAATGATTGATTGCAATAAACATAGGTATGTACCACTTTGTCTGAATTTAGCCATATTTGTTTCCTGCCCACTAAAGTTAGGGATGTTGTGAGTTAACCATGGTTGGTAGAAGTAGGTTTATGGTTGATAAACAGGATATTTTGTCGATATGCAGTTTGCACGTGATTTCATGGTGTGTTAAGTGTGTGGTGTGTGATTCGGGCAGGAAGTTTATCACGAATAGTGTTTTGAAATTCGAGTGGTATTTATTTTCCCACATGTATGGAAAGACAATAATTTGGTTGCATTTTTTTAGCCATATTGCGTTTGTGAATTGAACTGTCATTTATGTCAATTAAAATGCAGCTTTATTTTTTGGTGGGAAATAACTTCTATGTCTACCATGGCCGCGGTAACTCTTTCGATAAATCCCGCAACCTTTGGTTGTTTTAAGAAGGTTGCGTACCCATGAAACTGTAACGATAACCAAATTATAATCCCCGGTCAAATAGCCGATTTGACCAATTTTTGATAACCAACTTCAATGGCTAAACTTAATTAGATTTATTGAGTACCTAAAAGTCTAACTTTTTATTTGTTACCTATGAAATATATTCCGCAATTACTTCGTAAGTAGTAAAGTATGGTTTTTCAACCCCTCTCGCTTTTGTGGTTAGCCTGTAACTCAATATCTGCTTCCATAAGCATCTCACACTTATGATTTACTTACAGATGATGTACAAACAAGTTCATTATAGTTTTTATGTAATTTCTCACAAGGATCAGGCGTCTTGTAACGTATCCTCGTATCCTGGCTACAAGGGCGCGGTGGGAATAATCCTTTTACTATTTTTAAGTCAGTGTTATAGGAAACAACTGTTTTATAGTGCGGGAGTTTTTAAATATTTTGGGTAACATAGTTCTTGCTTGCCATTGTTTGAAAGAGTTAAGAAGGTTCTGGGAGGAAAGGAAAATTAATTGGAATAATCAGTTTAATACTTCCTAATTATTCGCCAATGGAGACAGTTCTAAAAATCGTTTCTCTAATTTCTAAAGTCGGTTGTATTTATCTTTTTTTTTTGAATTTCATTTTGTTCTCAGAGATATTTTATTTATAATTCAACTAAATATTTACATTAATTTAAAAAATAAAATAAACTTATACCTCTATATATATATACAACTTAAAACTAATACAGTGCATCAAAAAATTGCTCCTCATCGCTGTCACTGGGTAATGTACCCAAAAGACTGGCAGCATTGCCACGTTGGATGGCAATGCTCAACCTCTGTGCGAAATAAAAGCCAGCCTTTGGGTCCCGGGAAGTGTCAACCAGGCGCTGGGAAATATCCCTGGCAAGAAGGTGGGCGCTCGGACCCCACGGCCCTAGAGTTTCAACCCCAAACGGCTCAAACATGTAATTGCCTATAAGGTTACTATATTTGCGCCGCTTGAGGTTCTCTGCTTGTGCAGCGGCGGTTGTATTTATCTTGCCTTATTTAAATCACAACGTAATGTAAATTACAGACAGGTTAATAACGTTACCCTTTGCAAAAGCTTCTAGTATATAAAACTGTTTAAGCTCAGTTAGTGGTGTTCCAACTAAACGTCCCATACAGACTTAGAAAGATCAACGAACGAACCCAAACGAACCAACATAAAAACAAAACATTTCACCACAACACATCTTAAATGGTCTTAATCTATATTTATTAACACCCGGTTCAATACATCAGACAATCGACATTATTGCCGCAAAAGTTACAAAAAGCAACAACGGCTTAACTGTTAAATTGATGTTCAATTCCCTGCCTTTACTTTATCGAGAGCCGTGAATTAGTGAGCGAAGCCCGCATGTCTGTCTGTCTGTCCTAACATCCCTCTCGAACAAATTGTCCGTAATATGTTATTAATTTACATACGATGTCATGCCACTCAAGAGAGTCGTGGAAAAGTATTTTCGCCCGCATGTCTCGAGGGTGTTTTGGCTAAAAAATACGGTCCCAACTTACGCAATTGCTGGACAATTATTAAATTACAATGCATCATCATCCGACGTGTCTTTTCCCAACTACGTTGAGTTCGTCTTGCCAGTTTCACTGGATACTTCCGAGTACCTCTCTGACCTTCAATCCAGTTACTAGATAACTCGAAACCCTGTATATACTGATATGATTGGTTGTCAGATTTTCTGGCTGACCGAAATGAAAATATACCTAAAAGTAAAGTAAAGTAACATACTAAGATACAGTCTTCGTCAAATTATTTTGCGACTGCAACTTCGGCCATTTGAAGCCGACCAGTAGCCTTTCTGATTATTTGACGAGACCTGTTATAAGGAATGAAATCACCAAAAATCGCTGTCATCATCTCATCTCCCGAGCCTTTTTCCCAATTATGTCGGGGTCGGCTTCTAGTCGTACCAGATGCAGCTGAGTACCTACTAGTGTTTTACAAGGAACGACTGCCTATCTGACCTCCTCAACCCAGTTACTTGGGCACCAAAAATCACTGTATAAAATGGCTACCACATAGCACCATCATCTTGCTTCATTCAGACCTGTCTCTCCAATTAACTGTGCCGACTGTATGCAAAACTTAGATTATGATTAATGATGCTATGAACTTTACTCTCATCTTCTTGTTCGTTTGGTTTAATTGGCGAAATCATTCCGCTTGTGAAGACCTAAATACCTTAAGCTTTTAGTTATTATTGCGCATGATTGTTTATACCTCTGGTTATGTCATGAATGCTGTAACTTACATATATGTATTATAAAAAGTGCGAAGCTTAGAAGTTTCGAGCGAAGTAGCTTATCCGATTGTAATTAAGTTTGAGCACCAAGTAATGCCTGCATTGGCTCATTTGAAGTAAAAATCTGTAACTTTGATAATGTATTATTATATTGGTACCCGGCTTTAAATCGACGGTCGGTAAAGTCTACTCTAATTATTTCGTTCTGATAACTACTCATCCGAATAAATATAGTAGGTATTGCAAGAAGCAGGAAAATTAAATTTTAATTTGGGGACAATAAATCGTTTCACTATTTTTAGCCGGTTGATAAATAATTAGGTAATTGTATAGAAATATAAATACTTCTGCCCCTGTACTGTGAACGAGCAACAGAGACCTATTTGATGTAAAACAAAGAATGCTATGTTTATTTTAGCCAAGACTATGTTCAAAGGAGATGCAGTAAAAACAAGTAAAATCTTGTTAAAGTGCATTTTACGAGTATGCACCGGGTGCGCGCTTGCGTTGCGCTCGCGCCGCTGAAAACTAAGCTATTTACATTATTCCCCTGCCGAGATCTGCTTTTGATGTAGCTTACCCTGTTTATACTAAATTTAAACGTTTGTTTCTTTAATTTTTTTGTTAAAAACAAAAAATCTTTGACTCTGGTGTTGGTTTTAGAACTCTGCTATGGTCATCTTGTTGCGTGCGCGCATGGTTCGTAAATAAATTCTGTTGGTGGTAACTTTATATTAATTTGGATTTAAATTGATGGAGGGTGGTCGTTTAAGTTATTTTTATTAATTTTGTCTGTCTGTCATTTCAAGTTAAGAAATAATTTGTAGCATAATTTTATTTTTAAGTATCAACTTAATAATAATATAATGTTTCTTATAAATTGAAATCGATAGACCACTGGCTATTATTTAGATTTTTTTTAAAATTGTAGGGAAAGATAATCATGATTTTCGGGCTTTGGCGAATCATCTTAAACTAACCCAATATTTACTCTAATAGATACAATAAGTACTCTAACTTGTCAGATAACTAACCAGTTGCGAGATGATCCTACTGACAGGTCATTCACCTATTACTGAAACTATCCACAGATTGATACAATTCTTCTTATCTTCATTTCGATCGTGAGGCGAGATCTGGTCGCCCGATAATTATTTGGACCGGCCCTATAAATATTTTGATGTGTACAGCGAGTAGGTATAAGTTTTGATACTTGATGCAGGGAATTGGTTTGGAAGATACGAAAGTGGTAACGATCTAAGTATATAAATTAATATAATTAAATATATAAGAAAGTATTGTATTTTATGTCAAACTTATGGTTTCGCTTGTTTACTCGCGTCTCATCTCAATTTTCTGTATCAAGATAAATTATAGGCTATGAAACAAGCAAAAAATTAAAATACTTAGATATAAATTACATTATTATGATTATACTACTTAGGTAAATATTTTAAGTTAAAACAGTTCCTAGATCGTTCTTTATATAGTTAATTTTTATTTCAGGTTTTTTTCAGACGTATTAATGGAACAGTTTACGTAGTTAAAGTATCAAGATTTTTTAACTCGACCATTACGATGCATTACGTATTCCGTCGGTATGGCTACAAACAATAGCATAATTAGGAAAACAATAGTATTGAGTTATCAGTAATTGGTATCAGAGATTTCTCCTTTCTGTTCCAATGATTTTGATGTAGGTATGTATGTGTGTTGTAATAAAGACTTTCATTGTTTAAAATCAAGGTGATAAAAGACGTAAAATATTATCTAGGATCAATGAATTAAAAACCGGAATGTTATTGTATTTTGACCAATAAAATTGTATATTTGGAAAAGTATACGAGCTATTGTTTGGGTGCAGTCGGCTTGAAATCTTACAAATTATTAATTATTTTATGATTTGGTATAGATAAGATTCATAGTAGCTACATAACTGTCGCAACTGAACTAATATGCTTGGAAAAACTTCACGACCATAATTTATTTATACTTACCTAATCATCATCATCATCCTCCTGCCCTTATCCCAATTTTATTTGGGGTCGGCGCAGCATGTTTTCTCATTCCATACTCTTCTATCTGCCGTCATCTCACAAGTAACATTCTTTCTTACCATATCTACTTTCACACAATCCATCCATCGTTTCTTTGGTCTTCCTCTTCCACTATATCCGTCCACATTCATACTCATCATCTTCCTCCCAACATGATTCTCATTCCTCCGCATCACATGCTTACTATATACTTACCTAATCTACCTAGTGAATATTATACAGGCCAAAAGTTCATTTGCTCGAACAAGCTAAACTTAGGAATTACTGGACCGATTTTAATTTTCTTTTTCATTATTAGAGATTGGTTACTTTACCCGCGAAGCTGTTCCTACCGGACTGCAGATAAAACCGTCGGCAGAAGCTAGTTTCAAATAACCACGACTTGTCAACCGTTGAAACATGATACGAGAAACAAGAAAAATTCTAGTCCAGTCAAATTGAGTATCAATTTCGGATGCACTTGTCAGCGTTCATGAACGGAAGCGGTTCGTTGAGCCGCCATTTTGCATCCGCGGCGCGTGCGCACTACAATTACGACTCCTGCGCACCCCACGGTTTAAATTTGGAACGCTTCCGCGCGATCCCTTGACGTGTGACAGTTTGTAAACTATTGCTTTCAGGAAATTTTGTTTCTGCCAATACTAATGCTATTGTAGTTTGTTCGTAGGTGTTTATAGTAAACTTCTTTGTTGATATTTTAGTTCGGAGTTTCCAGTTTGACATCAAGGTTAAATAGAATTAGCTCATTTCTGAATGGACATGCTCAAATCTTACCATTTTCGTGCCCCCATCTTTCTTACATTACTAACCAGGCTACAGTCAGTGGTTTCTCCCTCATGTTGTGGGAACTACTTTGAGCACCCGGATAAGAAACACCTTATATCCTTCTTCAATACATCTATCTAACACTGATTTTTCAAATCGGACAAATTCGTCCTGATATTATCGCCTTCAAACGAACGAAGAAATTCTTCATTTTCATAATTTTGGTATTGTTAACATCCACACCTGTTAAGAGATACTATCAAGTGAAGCTGTTTTCCTAATAAAATTAACGCAGTCTACTTAACTTTTTCAACCGAGATCTCACCCAATCCCACATATATCTTTCCATAATAAAGAATGAGGTAAATGGTGTGATGTTACAAGCTATCTTGATGGCTATAACTTTCGACCGCGGGTTTCAATAGTAAAAGTGCGTTAAACGTACCGTGTTGGAATGAAACGTAACATTTTTATGTCCTCACGTTGGTACGTTAATGAGGGCTGCACGTGAGGAACTTCTAGATTAAAGATGTCTATAATGAGTAAGGTGTGAAGAAATGGATGATGAACTGAACCTTTCCGAATAACTTTTCAATATTGAAGTTGCTATTTGACTCCTTACGCGTTTCTTCGTACAGATATTGTCGAAAACTTTAGCTTGACCGAAATTTTGGTACTATTGACTTCACAAAAGTCACAAAATATAAGTATATAAGTTTTGAAAATAGTCTAATTTTGTGAGCATTTTACACATTCCTATAATTATGTTAAGTTAGCCACATCATTTCTAGTTGAGACAACGTCTTTTCCTCAATTTAATCTTCTAATATTTCAAATCAAAGTCAGACTTGCTCATGCCAGCCCTACAGTCCCTCTAAGTTCCTCAGAGTGTGAATTCCAGCATTGTATACTTACCGTACACGATGAAGCATGATTTATGTCCGTACGCGATATAATTATGACGCGTCTAGACGATGTACGCGATACGCTTCTTATGAAGGCTGCCTGAGGGTTTTATGTACGTACTCTTACTTTCAGTTTCATTATGTATCTTTAAATTGTTTCAAAAAATAAGTTATTTTATTTTGTCTCAACAAAAAGTCAGTATTGATGTCATTACCTTATTCAAATATTTTCAGCACTTACTGCTGCTGTGTTAATGTGAAGGCAATGTCAGAATCTTACTGACTGAAATCTCCATGTTCCTTATTGAGCCCTTTGAGCACCAGGCCGCGGTAACTCTTTTGAGTAATCTCGCACATTTTTTCTGACAGAAGCCCTCAAATCGTCTTTTTATTTGCCCTATGCCTACATTTTACAAGTAAAATAAACTAACATACATATCAGTTATCAGTCTACAATCAATGTCTCACCTTCCCCCAAACAATGAAAGTTGCAACCTATATTTACCTACATAAAATCAGAACACTGGTCATTAAATCCTTTCGGCTGCGCCTACGTATGGGTTGCGCGGGAGTGGAACGCGTGAAGATCACAGATAAACCTTGCAGCCCTTCATTAATATGGATGGGACGCACTTTTTCTGGAGATCTATATAGATCACTGTAGCTTCCGTTGAGGGTGCGTAGGTATATCATGAAATAAATAAAGGAGCGAAAGAATCTAAGAAAATAAATTGGATTAATTTTGTGTGAAAATGAACCGTAAGGTAATTTGTCCAAGGTTCGTAATTTAGTAGGTAGTACTGTTTATTTCTTGGACACAAATCTATTTCAATTACTTATGTTTAGATGATTCTGCCAAGTTCCTTTAGCCGTAGGTCCTCACATGATTGCCTTTCTACCCGAGGCATATAAACTCGCTCTGTATAATATTAGAGGGTTACATAAACAAAATAAACGAAAAAAATCCTGTGCACTACCAGTTTGCAAGCCCTTCCTATCAACCGTTATTTTCATTATCTCGCAAAAATGGAAGCTAATAACCTTTTACCATAATACGGGAACTTCACCACATAATTTAAACGTAGGTAACTATATAAAAATTGTTATCGTATCATCATTATCGTGTATTGACAAGTCAATTGCTCCATGGAAGGGCAAACATTGCCACAATAGGGGATTAGGTTTGATAATAATGATATGCGATGCTAAAATGGTGATGATAGCTAAAGGGTGTGATAAGGGACAGGTGCCAAATTGGATTTTTAACAGTATTTTTTTAATAGCATCTGCCAACGCTTTCCCCTTTAAAATATAAAAAATAGTATATGTTAATTTTACTAGTGTCACAGAGAATTAAAAAAAAACTAATTGAGAAAGTTATCTCTTTTTGGAAGTCGGTCAAAAAATCGAATGTTTGCGAAAATTGCAAGATCCATCTTCTCACATAGGATACCTCTTTATATATAGGCGACTGGTAGTATTTAAAGAATGAATGAGGGAGGTGAAATTAGCATTTTTACTGATCATAAAACCAACAATACAGTAATATATTCATGCATAAATGACGCACAACCCAAACTTTTTTAAATAAAGGTATATAAGCGTAAAGATTTCCCAGATAGCTGCTACGCCCTTTTTAACGAGATGCGCCAATTTTCGACCGGATTTCATTAAATAATTTCGAAAATTGTTTTATTATAACTACTCTCACTGAACATGGAAATATGTGTTTTAATTTTCTGGTTATTTAAATACAGACTGTACACTTTTCTAAATAAAATCGATAGAAAACATAAAACTTCTTGACAGTCGACTAAAAATACGTTACGCCCTTTTATAATTGCTGGCGATGCAACTTCTGAATCTAGATTAGTTTATAAATCTATCAACTGATGCAAAAAAACAAGCGTTATTAACATGCTTAATCTATATATGTAAAAATCGAACCCGCTTTTCGTTGTCACGACATAACATGAAAACGGCTTGACCGATTTGGAAGGAAATTTGTGGGAAGGTAACTTAGACCCGGGAAAAGGTTTTAGGATAGTTTTTGTCACCATCCGGCTAAGGGACGCGGGTGAAACCGCGGGCGAAAGCTAGTTTTAGACTAAAATCAAATGTTTTCTATTTTATTTAACCCAACCTAACTTCACGTAGGTATGTGCCTATAAAGTGAGCAAATTAGAAGATAGTACTTTATGTATTATCTAGATCACTAATTTACATTACAAGCGAAAAGTATAACCATCATTAATCTTCACGTCGGTACGGTTTCAGTTCTATATTTACACTTTGTTGTCAAATAAAAAAAGTGTAAACAACAAAAGTGAAAAGTGTAAGTGGTTGAGTCACCCAGTTGTTGAAAACACGCGATGCGATAGTCTCACAATAGAATTGCCGCCAGACTGGCTGTCGACATTTTGTATAGAATACACTAGTATACATTGTAGTTTATTTTACTTTAGATTACGTATTTGCAAGTCTCTGGAACTACTTTTAAAGTGACACTAACATAACCTCAAGTTGGTGTGTACGCTTTTGATCCACGTTAAAATAGATGTCTCTTCTCGCAAAGTGATGGTCCGTAGAATGGGATTCGGGTTGGCCTAGCTTATGCTCCTTGAAATGTGAGCCTAGGTACTTTTTCTATAATTATTTGATCTTGTTTCAAAGATTGTCCAGTAGATTTGAGCAGTTTATCATTAAGAACT
Source organism: Helicoverpa assulta (assembly GCA_963856015.1). Taxonomy (NCBI): domain Eukaryota; kingdom Metazoa; phylum Arthropoda; class Insecta; order Lepidoptera; family Noctuidae; genus Helicoverpa; species Helicoverpa assulta. The sequence goes on from CAWLCW010000027.1 coordinate 9,080,686, forward strand.
AACACTTCAATTTAACAATTATCTTACTCGTTTTTTTTTTGTTGCACTAAAGTTTATACCGTCGTGGTGGCCTAGTGGGTAAAGAACCATCCTCTCGAGTATGAGGGCGCGGGTTCGATTCCAGGTCAGGCAAGTACCAATGCAACTTTTCTAAGTTTGTATGTACTTTCTAAGTATATCTTGGACACCAATGGCTGATAAAAAGGTGAAGGAAAACATCTTGAGGAAACCTGGACTATAAAGTCTGAAATCACCAACCCGCATTGAGCAAGCGTGGTGATTAATGCTCAATCCTCCGTGTGAGAGGAGGCCTGTGCCCAGCAGTGGGACGATAAAAAGGCTGTAACAGTAACAGTAACAGTAAAGTTTATACCTATTTGATGCTTACTCTGCATACACATGCATTGTCCTTTGAGGAAAAAAACATGCACGATTCTACATCACGTTGAACACTTGAGACTGCGTCATACAATACATAGACTGTGATTGTGACAGACAGACTCGTGAAACCTATTGTGCAACTGCACACTGTTGGATATACGTCACCTGCTCGTAGATCTATGTACTTGTCGAATGGTTACGAATAGTTAAGAATATTACTATATAATAATAATTTATTTCCAAAAAAAAAACGAAAGATATTATAGATGATATTGTTTTATAGGTATTTTAAATTAAAAGCTTAAGCAGGAGGGCAGATGTTATTCTTAGGTGCAATTGCGACGTCTGATTCTCCGTTCAACCACTTACATTTTTGGATGACTTGAAACAATTGGCATAATCAGAAAATAACTTTGGTGATGGTGCCACAGCTCAAATAATAGCAAATTAACTTCTCATAATATAGAATTAAAGATACCTAGTTAGCTAAAAGTAAGTTACATACAACCATCAAACAACACAACTCATCTCTAACAAGATGCAAATATAATAAATCAAGCCAGACCGCGCGATCTCTTGCGTCGGGCCGCGCATTCAATTGTGTTTCACGCGCATCTGTCACTCAGTCCCACAGCTAAATATAGACTGAAATGTAGGCCAAACCGTATTGTTGCTAACTACTACAAAACTAGACTAATTGAACGGTTTATTTTGGGAAAAAATGCAGTTTTATTGACGGCTTTTTGTAAATTGCCGGCTTTTTTGAGCCGTCGGAAGCATTTGTCTGGCGGAGTCATTGGCACTTGATGCGTTAACGTTTCTATCGGTGTCTTTTAGTGTTCTATTAGAAAATGCAATAAAACCTGTCATGTAATATTGTAGTTTATTGATGGAAGATATTAAAACCAGCATGAAAACGACAGTAGCAAGCATCTTGAGAGAATTGACTCATTGTGACATTTTATATAGCATTTTGTAAAGTTTTCTCTGCCTGACCTACCTATACAACCTATATATTTACCAAACCTACCTATATATTTTGTACGCTGAAGATGAAATACTATTATTGTCTATACATATATTAAAAAAGAGGAAAACTTTGTTTGTTTGGTTGTAATAGATAAACTCAAAAACTACTGGACCAATTTTAAATATTCTTTCACCATTAGAAAGCTATATTATCTGCGAGTAACACAGGCTATATTTTATCCCGGTGCGAGCAGTAGCTCTCACGGGACGCGGGTGTAACCGCGGGAAAACGGCTAGTATAAAATATAAAGGATAACAAACTATACTGCACCAAGTTTTATTTAAGTCCTTTCCGTTGCAATACATTCAAACGTTCTACATTTTTGACATATCTAATAGGATAATCCATTTCATCCCATCATAGGATGGAGGGTCTCAAAATGCAGTTTGATCAAAACATTTTATGAGCGCTTCCTCTCTTTTTAAACGGTTCGTCGTGATTTTGGTATTTCCTCTGTCGTGTTCCCCCAGATCCGGCGGAAAATGACCGTTCCATTCTCACGGGGGGATCCTCATGACCTCCGTTTGTCATGTCGGTTACTGCTCCCCGGATGACTCTCTGAATTGTCTAGTGCATGTGTATGCATTTGTAGATAAATATATTAATTTTATATAACTACACTATATTTCCTCTGGTATTTCGGAATGTGCCCCTGTATCGGAATGCACGTGAAGACGTTGGTCCCGGTCATTTTGATTGGACATCTTTGACAATTGTTACGGGTAGTCAGAAGCCAAAAAGTCAGACCAAAGTGTATCGATTTGCTCGTGTCAAACCAAGAGCTATTGTGCTACCAAAGAACTGGGTTGAGGAGATCAGGTAGGCAGTCGCTCCATGTGCACCATCTACACTGGTCACCTCAGCTGCATCCGTTTAAGACTGGAAGCCGACCCCAACAAATGCCCTAAAAGTCACATCGACAACTGTGAGGTTCACTGTTAAAAGGTTAATGACGTATCAATTTTGAGAATTACAAAGAACAACCACGTAGGTGTCTCAGCTGGTCAAGATCATTCGCAGAGGAAACAGCCAAGTATTCGCCGAGCATATAATATCCGTTCTCGCCAGCACTCATTATCGGCGGGTTTTGGCCATTGTTTACATTCTCGGGTACTGTCCGTCAACGCCGGCCGTACTGTAAACTGAACGCGTTAAGAGAGATATTTTGTTTTGTAAACATTCGCCGGCAATTGTCGTTGTGAGCGTTCAATTGTGCCATTGATAGGTACGCGGTGGTGGAATTGAAAGAATTGTAGATTTTTAGAGACTGTGACTTTATTTAACAGTGCTATGCCATAATATATAAGTAATAGAATATTTACTGATTTCAGATTTGTATTCCAAGTTTCATTTTCCATGTATATTTTTAACTGACTTGCTAAAAAGGTGGTTCTTAATGCCTCGGGATCTTTTTTTCATGTCTATTCACCGATTACTTAAAGACGGCTGGACCGATTTGCAAAAATGGATTTTTTGTTTGATATCTATCATTACCTACTTTGATTGGTTCTCTTCAAAAGAAAATACACATTTTCTTATTTTTTTAACCTTCTACCCAAGTTGTAAAAACTTTTACTCCTAAGGAACGATGTGCTTCATTAACTCGAGCAGTGCAATGTTAGTAAGATAATACAGGTGCCTACCTATTCACTAAGTAATTGTACGTTCGTTAACACGACGCCTTTGGGCAGCGCTTGCACAGTCAAAACAACTGGCTACTGTCCACCAGGGCTGCTTCACGCTGTGATATTACTTTTACTTACAAATCTATTTTCAAGTGCATTTATTTATCTTTCAAAATATCATTTATATTTTTAAATATTAGATTATAAAAAAAAAAACATTTAAAAATATAAAAAATAGATGGCCACCGATATCGGGCACAGGGTCCAAGGTACCGGTGGTTAGAGTCCCAGAGACAGAAACCTCCTCACAATACGCGCCGTATCAAGGAGTACTGCCTTCTGAATCAATCCCTTGATCCAGCCGCCCAACGAGAGCCTCCTGAGGTGTTGGTCGAGGCTCTTGGCTATTAGACCATTGGCCGAAATGACAATCGGCACAATAACAGCCGTGTCGACATCCCACATGGCGACAACCTCGTGCGCTAAGTCAAGATATTTTATTATTGTTATATATTATACAAATCTATTATTATTATTCTCCATAGTTTCATCTTAATCACTAGGGTTTGACGTAACTTCTGCGACATTGTGTCAAAAGTGATTCAGCTGTTACCGTTAAGTAATCGCATATTTTATTGAAACCTGTTCTACTATTTTACCGTGTGTTTATCATGTAATTATTTGAAAAAAGAAAAATTACCTATGTCTTAGTTATTTTCTTCTTTTTTATGTTTTCTCCGGTTTCATTGAAGGGACAACCTTGGCATATTCTAAGAGCTTCATTAATGTGCTCTGTATTTAGGGTATGTTTAATAGATACCTACGTCTTAAACCACATTGTTTCCATTTCTTTTTGAAACAGTCATTCCTAATTTCCTTGCTAGAAATTCTGGCCATCGTTCAGCCCTATTGCCTACAAATTCTCGTTCACTTGTTAATGAGCTGACACCGTTACTGCAACTCGCGAATTGTTTGTAGGAACCACAATATGCACCTTTAGACCTGTCAAATGTTTAGCACCTTACGTAATGTTTGTCTGTATGTCTATTCGTATGTTTGTTTGCCTGTTTGCCACTTTCCGCCTTCACCGAACTTGTAAAGCAACGGGTTTCTGTAGCTGCTGATGTTTCGTTCATTGAGAAAGAAATTGGTTCCGCAAGTTCTTTATGAAAGTGCACTATATTTTAAATTGCAGTTTTGACAAATTCTCTGAAAATTGAAAACTAAATTGGTGACCGGTGTTTAAATATTTTATAATTGCTAAGAAACTGGCAGTTTTACCGTTAGTTGCACAAATCTTTATAAAGTTAAAGCTTCATTAAATCTATTGCTGACAGTTTTCATCTGTTGACAAAGGAAGAGTCAGCAATAGATTTAAAGAAGCTTTAACTTTAATGGAGCTTTGTGCAACTGACGGTTACTTGCATTAAATGATTGCTAAAATTTAATCGAATATTCTCCAGTGTGACGTCGAATTTGGGTAATATATTTACTCGTCTAGAAAACTAGAAAACTAGGAGGTACCTCATTTATTTTACATACAAATTCTTTCTCGTTTCCAAAGATGTTTCTCATAAAATATCTTGCTTCATCGATCTAACGTGTGAAGATGCACAAAGACCACCAATGCACAAGATAGTGATCTCATTATGACGTCAGTTGTTACGATAGATGCGCCCGCGCATAATTAACCTTATTTCATCATCAATGGCTGCTAATGATACGGCTGTCACTCGGCACTAGGATATTTGTTTAATATATAATGTTCCATTATTTGAAAGTGTTACAATAGGTAACATATTGTGTTAAACAGTTAGGAATATTTGCTGTCTTAAGCGAAACGATTTATGAAAATACATACGCTGCATATTAGAACAAAATACTAGTAAAAAAAAAAAAACTATTTTTAAAAATGATCTCAAAAGCTGTATGCAATGCAATTCGCAGATTCTGAGTCGTAAATTCTAAAGTCGAAGTAAAAAATGAATGCGTTTACAAAATCCACGTGAACTATTTAAAGAATTTGTTCATAGCACTAAACAACTTCCAGTTTGTATGCAAAACAAATTTGAGTGCGCCGTGCAACAGACGATTTCATAATAACAATCTACGAGTGTACCTAATGCATTACTAAGTTTTCGTCCGAAAATTCTAAGATATTTTGATGATATCGTTAGTCAAAGCCAAATGATTTATTTCATATAGGCTTCTAAAAGGACTTATGAAAGTCAAAATCTAATTAAATAATAATGAATTTAGCTGCCGATTCCAACTTGAAGTAATCCGTCCTTTTCCCAATTTCATTTGTAATTATATCTTATTTAATAATCTTCAGAAATCATTGTCTGTAGGTGTATCTAAAAAAAAGTCTCCTTTCCAAAATTTTAACAATAATTTTTTTTCTTCCACAGATAACCAAAGAAAAATGCCGTACCAAAGAAAGATACCGGACAACAGCAAAGTTCGCAGACAGCTGTTCCCACAAGACAGCACTGAGAAACAAGCTAACAAGGACAATATGACCAACGTATTACAAGAACTGATAGCCAATGACAGACAAAGGAGCATCAAAAATTGGAACTTTGACACAGTCAAGGAAATTCCCGTTAAAGGATATTGGGAGTGGTCTAGGACTGATGAAGGAAAATGGATCGGTATTAATTCTAAGAAGAGTAGTGAACAAGAGAATGAAAAAACTCCAGTACAAGTAAGAAATAGATCTGTACCGCCAATTAGAAAGAGGAGGAGGGATGTAGCTAATGAAATTGATAATCAGTCCGTTAAGAGGAGATTGTCTTTAGTTTAAAGTATTTAGTATTTTAAAGGCTGAGTTGGATGTAGTTTCTTGCGTCGTAGTATCTACCATAGTTTTAATTTATTTGTTTGTAGAAATACACTTCGCATTTGTAAGCGGTTTATTGTTTTTCTTATTTATGAGTATTTTTATGTTGCTTACGATATTACTTACAATCGTCATCAGCTTCCTCATTTTGTAAATCATCATCAGCCCTGAAATTAAATGAAAAATCATTGAATGTTGCTTCTTCCTAACTTGGGTATTTTTTCTCACAAATTGTGTTCTTGTTTTGTGACCTGTTCTCTATACTTATTGAGATGAATATGTTTGTATAATTTCTTGCCGCGGCAATGTGCAACTAGGTTTAAAGGTGCAATTAATAAATCACGATTTTGCTGGGTTTCACTTTTCTTTCTTATTTTTTTGAAGAAATTCAATATCTGAGAGATTAAATATATGACGGCTTTTTTCTTTGGTTATGTGAATCATTTTTCTTTTATTCACGTTGAAACCCAGATTTCGCTTTTTTTGTACCATAATACGCTTATATCGTGCCACAATTTAGGCTATTATATAGTAAGTTTTAGTTTTGTATTTTTTAGTATTTAAAATACTGTTATTTTCAATTTGTATTATTTTGGCTCACCCTATTTATAAAAGACTGTCTTAGATTTTTTTTGTATGTTTAATTTTATTTGTAAATATTGTATTTTCCGCTACTGACATCACATTTTTTAGTTTGTATCAAAAAAATTCGCATGTTTTGGATTTAAAATTTATTTTAATTTAAGACTTTCTACGCTCATTATGGTTTTTACCATAGGGGTTAATTTTAGTTTAAAAAGTTTTTGTTTTGGACGAATGTGATCACCGATAATTTTAAAATTATAAACATACTTTTATTCTAAAGTGATATTTATTTAGTTGCTGTGCAAATGTATTAAAACAATGCAAATAATGGGATATCTCTAATTCAGCTGAAAAATAGTTTTTTCATGGGCTTGTTGTGTTTTCTTTTTTGCACTTAATTCAATATACATATTGATATCAGAATTGAAATCATAATTACCAACTATACCTATATGTGCAATTTACACCTACATTTTTTGTAATATATTTGCACAGCCTTAGAATAGCCTTATTTTTATTTTGTACCTAATCACAGTAGTTATAAACCGTAAACAAAATTCTAACTTAAATTATGATATTAAACTCCCTAACATTTTAAATCTTAGATCTCCGTTTTATTGGACATAAGATACTGACTGTCCATTTTTATTCATGTCTTTCATAACCATTTCACGATCTTTATCGATATTTCAAGCTAAAAATAAGATCTAGCGTTTTCTTACAGCATGAATAGCAAGATAAAACGTCCCGAGAGATGAATAACCCATAGTGATCTTCAAACTAAAGGGATTGCCAGAAAAAATCAAAACAGTATCCATCATTGTGACGTTGATAAAAAGAAATAAATAGTCCTTATATAGCTGACACTAAAATATGTTTTTACGTATCAGCAAAAGTATCTTTAAGACAACTCGATTTGTCTAACCATTTCATCTTATGAAAGAAAGATCATGTAGGTACCAAATCTATAGCTTCATAGATATCACAAAGTAATATAAATTATTTACAAAAAATAAATCACTAAAATGACCTACCATGAAGCTATGATTATAAAGAGGTAAATTAACTCTTAAAATGTGATACAATATTTAATGAAATTGTAAATTCTACGATATAGGTAAATAATAACCTACTTTACTATGGTAATCTTACTAAACACAATTTTTATTTAAAAGAAAAAATATATTTTAAGTTTTATTTAAACACAAGAAAAGATACCCATACGGTATCGGAATAACAAATGAAGTAAAATAAAAAAGAAAAAGTTTTCATTTAAATAGTAAGCTGACATTATTATTTAATTCTAATTGTTTTATGGTGGCCACAGATTTATGTAACATAATAATGTATAGGTACTAATATAAGGCAGAGGAAAAATTTCGTCTCCGAAAGTACTTTACCGATTTGAAAAATTCTTTCACTGTTGGCAAGCTATTTCTCGAATAACATAGTCTATATTTTACCCCGTCAAGAGCAGTAGGCCATAAAACGACTAGCTGAAGATATATTGCAACGGATATTTAAAGATAAATATTGATTGTAAAAATACTGTTATTGCTACCAGTAAATCGCCCGTTGCAGATACTCGTACAAACATAGCTTAGTTTCTAAGATTAGTCAGTTCCTACAGGGAGGTTCTTAAAGACTGGCCCATATTTCATGTTACATACGTCTGTATCCACCTTTACATGTAAACTTATCAAACAGCTATATTCCAAAGTCCACGTAGGAATGCCTAGCTTCACATAGTGACTTCTAGTAAATACTAGAAAAGTCTAGAAACATGTACTTATTTTAGATTTAAACCTATAGAGGCATAAATTTTCGAAATTATGTACATAGACATTGTATAGTAAGTATTATTTATAATTTGCTACGTATTTATTAAATTATTGTAATCCATTGTTTTAAATAAATGAATTTTTCGTATTTTTGTTTTGTTTTATTTTACAATCCTGGAAAAATTCTAGAAAAACTTCTAACTGTATGGTATGGACCGGGATTCGGATCCTAAGTTAAGGCAACAATTCATCACGCATTTATGATTTGTCTTGAAAATCAAGTGAAATACTTGATTACCTAATTGTGAAATGGTCCATAATATTGGCTAATAGATTTCCCACTAACCTTATAAGTAGGGAGTCTCTCAAAGACCTGTAAGAGAAATAAATAAGAAATTACTTAGGTACTTAACTGAACCTTTTCTTTGATCTCTCATCTCTATGATCTGGTTTCTCATCACGGTACACTCAATAGAATGACCGAACACTAACGTAACCGGTTATACATCGGTGGTGTTGGTTAACTCTTAACTTACATAATCACATACCTTTCGTTCAAATTGTATCTACCGTGTCGGCTTCTTGAGACGAAATTGTTAGATACTGGATTGGATGTGTGTTTGTTTGTAACGCTTTTGCGGTTGAAATGCTGCACCAATTTAGATGAATTAAGGTGAGTACTGAAAAAAACTGCATGAATCATAAGGTAGGTAATGTTGTGCGTTTACGCATATTGTGATTGACAGCCGTCAATTACTTTCTCATCATTAACACGTAAAAATAGTTCTGCGTCTAATAATAATGTTATAAAATACAAAGTCCTTTTCAGTATATCAGATGTATTTCTTTAAAATAACATTCGCTTAGTTTGTCGCGCTAGTAAGTCTGTATTAGTGTTTTCTATTAAAACTAATTAGATTTACTAATTTTACGGCTCTAGAAGTAATAAATACCGCAAGTTAATGTATAGCAAGTATTCGGTACTTGCCCTACAATCTATGGTATTTCTTATGTAGGTTGAACTGCCTTCGCTTTTGAAGTTTGGAATTCGCATTTACTCTAAAATAATTAAAATAAAAACTAGGTTAAATACATAAGAATTACAGATTCTTAAAGCTGGCTGTTGAAACATTTTAGTTTTGGTTATTTTATACTAGAGTAAGAGTAAACAAATCTAATCATTTCAGGACCGAATTTTCAATCTCAAGATACTTAGGTACATTTTATCTCAAAAATATACCCGAATGTAAGACCCGATTTTCCATTTTTATATGAAAAACTTAATTTTTAAAATATTTATGTTACTAAACAATAATTATAGTCTACAATTACATCCTAGATCATTCCTTCAAGTTTCCCACAAACACAAAACAAAAACCATTGGAATGTCCATCGCATCCAACACCATGCCGATGCACATTGCACATTGCAAGTGCACCCGAGGCGTATCAGCAACTAGGAACTGATTGTGTTACACCTGCATTGCAACTAACGGTAACTGGTATCTGGGAACCGCGCCCACAGGATCAAATTGAAATCTATAGATAGGTAATATTACTTATAAAGATGATGAGTTGGTTTAGAAGCAGGAAACTCATGAACTATGAGAAATTGGTTCGATGTTAGATAGCCCATTTGACGAGGAAGGCTATATAGAATACTTATGATCTGGGTGCGGCGCATAGTCAGTATCAGTCAGGCGTTGTTGCCACTTTTCCTTTTCTAAGAAAACTATGGGCCCAATATATGTATGGTATACTACCTATATTTTTAGACCACCACTTTTACAAATGAAAAATGCACAATTAATACAACTACTACACTACATAACAACAAAAGGAAAACACCCATAAAGAAAAAAAGATACAATCTCCCACATATTATTTGTAAAACATTTAGTGCGTCCATAAAATATGCGTAGAAAATCGGGACATCTTCCTGCGTCCGTGGACTGTGACGTCGTCTCGCGCGTTACGCATAATGTATGCACCCTTGCATCCTGCGAACGACAGCGTTAATTTTTGTTTTTAAAAAGCTTTGTACTTTAAAAGTAGTCGGGACTGGAAAAATTATGAAAAGAGTATTTTTTAAAATTTGCTGTTGTAAGTTTCGGCAGTGCAAATCATGAAAACCCTGCAACTTTTTTACATGCAGGTACTTACTGAATGTAGTTTAGTTTGACCGTTTTATTTCAGTGATATAGATCTGTGATATATTTACAACAAGAAACACATTCTTACTAATAAACGCAAAGGTTTGTTTGTTCCTTTTTTAACGCAAAAATCAAAATCAATTCGGTTTCGAATCGCGGGTAAAACCGAATGGAACAGTAAGTAAGACATCTACTTTGAGGTTAGCTTTCGGCGACTACTTAGATACTTATCATATCAATTAGGTATCATTTAACATGAAAAACAATTAATGTTGTTTACACTTCATGATAATTAGACCATCGTGACGGCTGTTATTTCAATCCTGATTTACAGTCATAATAACCTCAATCTAACTTATTATCAAGTAAGACAATGAAACTAGAAAAAACCGGCCAACTGCGAGTCGGACTCAAGCACGAGGGGTTACGTGCCATTATTTATAAAATGAGCAAAAAAAATCGTGTTTGTTGTATGGGAGCCCCCCAAAATATTTATTTTATTCTAGTTTTCAGTATTATTTGTTATTATAGCGGCAATAGAAATACATCATCTGTGAAAATTTCAACTCTCTAACTATCACGGTTCATGAGATACAGCCTGGTGACAGAAGGACAGACAGACGGACGGACAGACGAGCGAAAACAATAGGGTGCCGTTTTACTCTTTGGGTACGGAACTCTAAAAAATGATAACTCAAAACAATTAAAGGAACGTAAAAACTGAATAAATGGAGGTGTTGCGATGGGAAAAATACATTTATGATTGTAGGAAGGATGGTAAAAAAGGAATATCGTGTCCTGGCTAGTTTTGTGGGAAAGAAGTCTCGAGGGAAAATGAGTAGGAAGGGATTGCATGTGAGAGTGAATCAGTGACTCGGACTATGAGCGGTTTTTCCTACATGAGTACTTAAAAGTTTTTTTTTTCTTGAAATTAAATACCTGTATAATTGTAATTGAAGTTGGAAAAACTTGATTGGTGTACAATATTTTTTAATGTATTTCTGATTCAATTGATTGAAAAAAATACATCTATCTGAATAAAATTACCACCAGAAGCTATCCGAAGTATTTTTATTACTTCGATTGTACACATAAGCTAAACCATTCTTTTAAACGCGTAAAGATCATAAAAATCTGGCGCACCTACGGTATAATTATATCTACTTCAATCCATCATAAACTAATTACACATTACAAACCAGTTACATCTAATAACATAATTAACAACAAAAGTGAGAATAATAGGGTTAACACTTCCTAAGGAAATGAAAGTAAAAATATGCATAATAGCATCAAAACTGCATCTCATGCATTTCAATGAGGAGGAAGTCCGATCGTTGCAGTTCGGTGAACAAGACTAGGTAGAACCTTTTTTTGATAACCTTCGTCGGATGAAAGTAAGATTTCAATGGCAAGGATTCTACTGTTATCAATTCAAGAAAGAATGTAACTTGTGAGATGACGGCTGACAGAGGAATATGCAGGAAGAAAACATGCTGCGCTGATCCCAGATAAAAATTAGGATAGGGACAGGAGGATGATGATGATGGATAGCTTCCACTGGTTCTAGGTGCAATACTGTAAAAACTCTTGTTCGTGGCAGGCTTCTTATAGTGACCATACAACACTGCCCACCGTGCCCATATACGGTGAATTTACCGTAGATTTTCACAACATAAAACGTGTTCGAACGAGAGGCCTAAGGTTTAACAGGTTACAGGATACTCAGAAGATAGTCTAACAACCATTCCTGCTACGGTATAGTGGTGTCCAGAGACCAGGTTGAGAAGGTCAGATAGGCTGTCGCTTCAAGTCAAACACTACTTAGGTAGTTCCTACTCCAGTTAGAGTTTTTTACCACAACTCATTATATTCTTATTTTTCTTTTCGTGTAGTCGGTTATGTGAGAAAAAATCAAATTTCTACGGTACTTAACTTACCAAGATTCGAACCCGCATACTTGTGTAACAGCGGGCCACCCTGAGCCTTATCAAGTGCAGACTACATTGTACTTACACGTTTAAGAGTTCCTGCTTTACGAAGAATTCTATTTACTTTATAGACCACCACGCAGCTTCACTCAGACTCCCTGGAACAGCGAAAGAATGATGAAAACATTATCTCAGTTACTAGTTCAAACTCAAAATCATATTCCTAACGGACAAACCGACAATACTGTCTCCCCTACAAAAGAAAGCAAGCGTAAAGATACGTTTTTATAAAATAACGACCGACACTTTATACTTCCGTCAGGAATCGAACCGGATACCTCGCGAATAGGGGCAAAAGAGGATGTTTCTTGTACGGATTTATAAGTCACCTGTTATTTTGTACTTTGATGGTTTTTGAAAAGGATAATGTTTTAAAGTAACACCTTTTGCTGGTGGGACTCTTCCTCATAAAAAATATTACGTAATCCTGCACACCTTACCATAGTTTTCATATTGAAGCCATGTAATCTTAATTCCTCCAACGGCCAAATATACTACGATATCATCAGCCTTTATTATATCATGCCACTGCAGGGCACAGGCCTCCTCTTACACAGACGAGGATTGAGCGTTTATATGTAGGTACCTTCTTCTTTACACTTAAGCTACAGGTTTAATCACCTAACAGGTTCTGGTGTCACAACGTTCCCAAATCTGCCTCACGGCTTTTGACGTGGAGTTGTAACAACGACTGCTACTGAGTAGCATTAGGGAACGCCGGCTTTAATTGTGAACGAATAAAAAATCGATTGCTTACTAACCGTTATTCCAAAACTGCATCTTCATAATTGAATTAAAATAACTCCACAATAGGGGACGACGATCAATTTATCCGGGAGATATCAATTGTTCTACATACAACCAATGTAAAATGCATAAAAGTTGATTTTTATTGCACATCCCGCTTTTCAAAATGGCTGCTGCTTATTGAGACAATGTAGGGGAATCGTTTTTTGATAGGGAACAGCGAAATTTTATGGGAGGCGGCCTGTTTGTGGGTTTTTATGGTGTAAGCTTCCAGGGTTTGTAGGATCGAATTTGTGGGGACAATCATCATTGTGACTCTTGAATAAGGCAAATTAAGAAGTTGAGAGTTAGTGGAACATGTTACCTAAGTTTCAGTTGTACCTACTTGCTTTAAAATAAGTAGTTGTGGTCTTTAGATGTCAATGAATTTGTGTTTGCTAAAGTTTACACTTTACATATTTATTACCTATCACACCATTCCAGTTATTTTAGGTTTCATCTGCGGAACGTTCCTAATGAAGCGATTTTCCTTACAAATATGTTGGTACAGTATTGAATTGACTACAGCTTTGTAATTAAGATTAGTATTAATTATTTGTAATGTGTCAAACTTAATTGTCGCTACAACAACTAAAATAATCTCTTTTATATAACCAGCGACCCTTATTTCCTCAAAATCAATGCACACGTCACGCACGATCAGAAATGACATCCTTTTATCGAAGAACTAAACCCCCTTTGTAATATTAACCCTAATTTCATCGCACACAAATACACAATTCCTATATTAAACTACAATAAAGAGTATTCTAAAATCCCGGCAGACATGTTGGCGACACGAATCTACAACGATTAAACCCGAAATAACCTATGCCGTGGATAATCGATTTGTAAACGTGAACTTTTAAATACGGAAATAGGATCGATAGATACGAGAGATGTAGTACGTCGATAGTTTATTGGACGCTAGCCGGTTTTCTGTGTCGGAAAGTCAAATGAATAAATACTGAGTATTCAATAAATGATGATAATACCTAATTTACAGTCAGTAAAATTCGCTTTCAATAAAATCTGAATATAGTAATGACTGAAACTTGTGTACTTTTTTAATCTTATTTTTAATTACTTTGTCCGTTTTAGAATCTAAAGGTATTCGCCTCCGGATTACAACAATATGTATCAAAACAACTGTAAAGTAGATACTTTCTTTTAGGAATTATTTTGATGTTGTGTCTTGTACAAGAATTATATTTCTGTACAAACGTAAATTCTACAAACCATCGAGTGTCGACAACATACGCATTATATCGATACAAATTCGATCCACATCCCTATCCTACCTCGAACATCCCTAAGGGTTACTATAATAACGTTTTAAGGGCGGTAAGCACAATAGCTGGTCACGATGAAGGATTCAGATCAGAGATTGATGAAGACGGATGAAGGGTACGTCTATTAGAGATAATGGACTTCGTGAGATATGGGAGGATTTTGTACCATTCCGTGAACGTTTTGATTGAGGTATTTTGTAGTAGACACAGTTTCCTTCCAAGAGGTGTTCAAGAGGATTTAATTCTCACGCGGGCTTATTTTTTACATAAATGATGATAAAAGTAGTCTAGATAATGCCGAGATTTTACCAAAATTGTTCGCTATCAAAGAATAATAATGAGAACGCATCGACGCGAGTCCACTGCTAGCATGTGTTCGCGCACAATGGTAGCAGTTCCACGGACATTTGCGAAATGTTCGCATGCAATTTGTTCCTATTTGCTAGAACGAGTAGACCAGAAGAAACATTTGTGCCGAACACCTGTGGAATCTCTCCTTTAAAATGTAAATGAAAGACCAAAAGTCGGTACTTTCAAGCTCAGTTTTCTGCCCACATTGATTAAAACCATGAAAGAACCACAAAAACATTATGATACCACATCGGACACATAACAGATGCTTGTAACCCGACCTGTGGCATGTGACCATATTTTTTTCGAAACTTGTGTCGAAATAAAAAATGGCGATAAGCAAACCTGCGGTATTCTATATGATTTATGGTATTGCCGATGGAAATGGGACTGTATGAAAAAAAACGTTTGTGTCGAAAAAATATTTGCTGTTCTTGTGTTTTTGTTTGGGTTAGCGTAGTTGGTGCAATTTTGTAAGGTGCAATACAGAATTGCATAATGCAGGCTAAACAGTCAGCCGAGTTTAAAGTCAAAGTCAAAAGCGTTTATTAAAGTAATACTTGTAGGTTACCAGTTTTTAACGTCAATATTACAAAAGAACATCATCCTCAAAACGCTCCTCTTTCATCACTTCCTAGTTGTTATGGCTGGAAAGAAGAAGCGGTGAAGAACAAACTTCACAGCAACGGGGCAATGGTCGGTTTATATTTAAGGAAATCTTTTTCAGTCGGTCTGACACCGGCCAAATACCTGATCGTTGTTATGTGCATACTCCTATTCATTTCCATACTGATTTTAAGCCTGAACAACCCGTTGGCCGGCTAAAGTTTGCAGTGAGTGGAAGCTCTTAAAAGCTGCTGTTAGAAGTGGCGTTAAGCAGAGATATTGACTTTAAGACAGACTGATGTCATGGATGGCATATATTATTATGTGAACTTAGACCTTATGGACTACCTACTAACATTTATTGACTATAAAATTTAAAGCTGCATTCAAAATATCTTAATATCACGATTTTGACAGATACAGGTACTTACAGGAGGCAGGGTATTTTATCAACCTTGGATGTAATCTAATTCATTAAAGACAAAATTGTCTAATTTTCAAACCGCTGAACTGTCGCACAATAGGACGGCAGGAAGAAACTGCTGTTAAACTATGTATATACTTTTTGATAAATGGATGGAGTCTATGACAGATACCTATTATCTAAAAAATCACAATTATTAAGCAGGGCATTATTATTTTTGTTATAAATAAACTTATCGTTCAAACCTTATCGAAAGTGAAATTAGTCGAAGGTTAGCAACGCCATCTTGCGTCGAGTAGTTGTAAGTCTTAATTATGTAGTTCTAAAGTTACGAAAACTGACGAATAATATGAAACATTTTAACAACTGATTAGCTCGATAATATATCGTCTACCTACATCACAAGCTTTTGTTTTTCCTAAAATTTGGATTAAGTATCTCCTTTCGTCTTTCAGTTACCTAAAAATGGTACCTACAACACTACACAAATCGGTTATATTCAATGGATAAATAATAAATAACTTGTTTAAATTAATATTTAAATTAAGATGATGTTATGTAGAATTCATATTTATTTATTTTCTAAGTTGCTTCCCAAAACAATTTTTGTTACTGGCAACATTTTGTAAGTTGCCCAGATTTTTTACCATACACTGACATAAAACATATTAAACAGACCAATGATGATTTATAGGTGTATCTCATTGAAAGCGTAAATTAGTAGGTAGTTACCTAACAGGCCGGCCCTTCGCAGTGGTCAGCTGACCCACTTCGTTCAATTTATACAATCTGCTTGCCCTATTTGTTGAGTACTTGATGATAGTTCTGTTGCAGATAGAATCATGTTTGCATGTTGTGGGTTTTGTATTACACTGTACTTACTAAGTATATCTGGGTTTCAATTTAAGTAAATGCATGATTTAATTTGCTCTTGCTAAACTAAAATTAATAAAATAGTAGGAAGATAAACAGATTACTAACTGTGGAGATGGGCTTGTATTTAAAAAGCAACGTCTCATGTACGAGTGTGTGGGTTAGTAGGTCAGGCAATATCCCTTTCATAAATTAAATTTACTAAGTACCTAATAAGTACTTGGACACCAAAGGTTGAGTAAAGATGAAGGACTTAAGAAAACCTAGACTGGGCCTGATGATTATCACTTACCTATTTCTTGTCTGCATGAGAAGAGGCCTGTGCAGGGCAGGCCTAGGACAGTAAAAATGGCTGATGATGATTATGAATATTTTGCACGAAATGTAAATAACAGAATGCAAACCCTCATCAGCCCCAAAAAAATATATAAAAAACAACATCAATTTAATCGATCCTAGATAAACGTGTGACCAACGATAAAAATCTTCAATTTTAACATTGACAAATGATGTCAATCAACTATCATCAGAAAACAACACATACAACCCTATACCCCGTATCCGCCCGCTTTTTATCAAGAAGTAAATTAATAAAAATCTTTCGTATACAGTGGCGCCCCCTATACGGGTGTATTGTAGTTAAATGGGCATTGTTTGTAGCACTTGTGGTAATAGTATGTTAGGGGTGATCATTAAGGAAATTTTGATTTGGTAATTAATGTTTGATGGTTTTATTAAATGGTTAAGAAATTATCGTGGTTGAATTTTGATGAGGAGATTTTAGTGTTTAAATATTGGAGTTACTGAAAAAAACTATGCTATGGTTTCTTAACTATTTTTCTTTGTTTGATAATATTTTTATGAAGTTCGTTGTGATATTACAGTAAAGAAGGACTTTCCGGAACTTAAATACAAAGTTAGGACCCCATGCTTAGTCTAAAAATGGGGAAAATATTTGCCTTATGTATTAAGTAAATTAAAATAAATTATTTCCACTTACTCATTGTTTAATTTATCATACTCAACAATATCTCTCCTTACAACAAACGCAATTAAATATCGACAACATGACTAATAACTTTCTTATCGACAGTTCTGACTTATTTTAACCGACTCATTAAAAAGGGTAAGTATGCCGTATTTCGTTATTTTAGTGATCTCAGTTATTGTTATTAATTGCATTTTTAAAAAATACTGGTGACGGGGGTAGAAAAAGATTTTTTTTTTTTTTTTTAATTTTACAAGATGCTTTTTATGGCAATGCTAATCGTTAGTTAAAGGTATCCAGACATTTCAATAAAATTAAGACTGACTTTTTTAACAGAAACTGCAGCGAAATGCATCATTAATGTATATTTTTTACGTGATATTACACAACTGGTAATGGTATGTTACAAATATTACCTATCTAATGCATTAACAGAATGTTGAAATTTACATGTAAAGTAAAACGAATGCAACAATCGACGAAACCGCGTGACTAACTTATATTATTATGGTATTAAGTGTAATAAAATTAGTTACTGTTTCATTGCGGCTTTCTTTAACTG
Source organism: Helicoverpa assulta (assembly GCA_963856015.1). NCBI lineage: Eukaryota > Metazoa > Arthropoda > Insecta > Lepidoptera > Noctuidae > Helicoverpa > Helicoverpa assulta. The sequence continues at coordinate 9,098,955 of CAWLCW010000027.1, forward strand.
TAGTTAAATGTGTAGCCCTTTGTCGGAGGTAAATCTCGGTTAAATTGAATTTTGATGACAGAGTATATTATTTTATATGTTTTAAACTAGCTGTGCTCTGCGGTTTCACTCGCGTCCCGAGACCAGAGGTAAAGATGTTCTTTCTTAGGCTAAATGTGTTTATAGACAGAGCTATTTTCGTATTAAAATATTAGTAAGGATAAATCTATTCTTGTGTCTTTATTTGAAGTCAGAATTGATCGTGCGGGTTTTAAAAATCATCGGATGACAACATATCACGCAGACCCAAAGAAATACACTCCAGGACAAATAAATAAAGCTAAACAATCCTTTATTAACAAAAATACCTACTTAATTTATATATATCTAGATATATATAAATTAAGTAGGTAATTTAAATGTGGCCTTGGACGACAAAGCTTGGTCTCAAGCTACACTTCCCATCCGTATGGGAGGGCTTGGCGTCCGCAAAATTTCCAGTATTAGTTTACCGGCATTTATTTCCTCCGTCCATGGCACTGACAAATTGATCAGGAAAATCCTACCTATTACACTGATCAATTTTGAGGTGCCATGCCTGGCGGAGGCTATTAATGCTTGGAAAGTCACATGCCCGAATACCGATCCACCCGCCAACCCATCATCCCAGAGACAGTGGGATGAGCCACTCTGCAGAGTAATACGGAAAAATCTCATTGATACGTCAATTACTTCTGCAGAGCGAGCACGCCTACTGGCTGTGGGTGAATGGGAGTCAGGTCTTTGGCTTCACGCATTTCCGTCGGCAAACATAGGCACCATGTTTGACGACACCACTTTCAGACTCGCTGTCTGCCTGCGTCTGGGTGCTTCGTGCTGCACTCCTCACCGCTGCCACTGCGGGGAAGCTGTCAACAGCCTCGGTCACCACGGCCTGTCGTGCAGTCGGAGTGCGGGCCGCATACCACGACATGCGAATATCAACGACGTGATCCGTCGGGCTCTTGTTGCCGTCGGCGTGCCAGCCGTACTTGAACCAAATGGTTTGGCACGCGACGATGGCAAGAGACCAGACGGCATGTCGCTATTTCCGTGGAAGATGGGTAGGACTTTAGTGTGGGACGCGACCTGCGTCGACACTCTTGCGCCATCCCATCTTCCTAGAACTGCGTGTTGTGTTGGCTCCGCCGCTTCACAAGCAGAGGACCTCAAACGGCGCAAATATAGTAGCCTTATCGGGAATTACATGTTTGAGCCGTTTGGGGTTGAAACTCTCGGGCCGTGGGGTCCGAGTGCTCACGCGCTTGCGAAGGAAATTTCTAAGCGCCTTGTTGACACTTCTCGTGACCCAAGGGCTGGCTTTTATTTCGCACAGAGGTTGAGCATTGCCATCCAACGTGGCAATGCCGCCAGCCTTTTGGGTACATTACCCGGTGACAGCGATGAGGAGCAATTTTTTGATGCACTGTATTAGTTCTAAGTTGTATATATAAGTTTATTTTTAATTTTTAAAATTAATGTAAATATTTGAAATTATGTTTTAAATAAAAGATGCTTTACCATCTAGATATATACCTAAATTACAACATGATAAAATTAATTCCTACACTTATGACCAGAAAATTGCAAACTACATTTCAAGGAAAGTTACAACAAAACGTCCAAAATTACGAAACCGCGTACCGAACGGAAAATTAACGAAATTCTTTTATAGATAATGTCATTAACATAAAACAATACGAGGGCGGCGACAGATGCGCCCTCATAGCGATACCATCTTAGTTGTGTGCGCACGCGCTTCACAATTTTGTCAAACGGAATTAAGTGGTAGTATGTAGCGAAATAAAGTTGCCATGAAGAAGTAAGAAAGTGTTTTTTTAATTTATACATCCTTTATCATCATCATCATCATCACCATCTCAGCCATAGGACGTCCACTGCTGAACATAAGCCTCCCCCTTTGATCTCCACAGATACCGGTTGGAGGCGACCTGCATCCAGCGTCTTCCGGCTATACATCCTTACATATTGTAAATGCGTGCTAAAGGTATATAGGTTTTAAAGATATTGAAGTGAATACACAGTCTGCCTGAGAAAGGATAAATTTAGATTTTTATCCAGATGCGGGAAGCAGTTTTTTCAAGACGCGAGGGCAACTGCGGTGAACAGCTGGAAAACATACACTGCAAAATGAAAGTTTGGTTCTAAAGTTGCGACCAGCAAAATAAACTTAAACTGAAAATATTTGACGTTGGTTATAAACATAACCAATTGTGTTTGATCCCTTATTTTTTGACGATTTAGTACGAGAATATTGTTTAATTTACAGTTATAGCTTTTGCATTTGGTTTTCTGCTATTAGAACCATAGTTTCGAACAACCATCCCCTTAACAGCCAGTACGGCGCGTGCCACTCCTGCGCACCCCACCGCGCCGCGGTGTCATAACATAATGACATCTTTATTTATGCGGAAACAGGCGCGATAATGTGCTTGTATCTCTTTGATAGGTCACGTAAATATCGTCTGTTTGTTTCAACGTTTATATCTATGTAATATATAGTGGTATAACCGTTATAAAGGAAAGTGCGGGTATATTGTTGTGAAGCTACTTTGTTCTATTTTTGAAAGGCCTGCAGAAGATGTTGGATGACTTGAGTTGATTGGGCGATGTGGTATTGTCTATCCATTGGAAGAAACATGTTTGTTGGATATAGGCCTTAGATATTTAAGTGCGCGTGCGGCGTGTGTGAGCGAATGCTTATTTTATCCCCAGATATCAAATTGGAGAGAACAACAGAATAAAGCTCTGTTACTAAAATTCTGTAATTTCATTATAAGTATTATAACAAAGAACTATCTTTGTTCTTTTCTTTTTGCAGATCAACGAAGTTTGCGGAAAAGACGGGATATAAAAATACAACCCAAGTTTACTGACATATTTACTGCAAGAGTATGGAGCGACGTTTTCCACAATAATCATTTAGCAAAAATACAAAACCTTAGTAAAACATATTTATTATTTAAACAAGTTATAAACAAACATGGTGATCACAATATCGCACAGCTGATCTAATAAATAGCCGCCATTGTATGCAGATGCGCGCGCGCAGTAATTTACTCGCCGCATTTACTTGCATAGCAAATGCTAATTTAATGTTAGTATATTTTGTTGATGGATGTTTGCATATTTTGAACGTTTTGAATTTATATTGCTGTTTACCGTTATTTTGGTATTAAGTATTTATTCGGAAACATTTTTCTTCTCCGTTATTTGTGTTTTCCTATAATTAGGAATCGTTTGGCAATTTGCTTAGCGAAATGCACTAATATAACGCATTTGAGTGAATCCCTGTTTTTGAAACAAAAAATCTGATTATCAATAAAAATGATGATATTATTAAAAGGATTAAATGATAAGTTAGATATATAAGATATTATAAGGGATGATTTATTGATAATCCGTCATAAGACCTGTCGTCCTGTATGGATCGGAGTGTTGGGCATTGAAAAAGAGGCATTGAAAATGAGAAAAGAGTGCATGTAGCAGAAATGAGAATGCTGAGATGGATGTGTGGTGTTACAAGAATGGATAAAGTGAGGAATGATTACATTAGAGGAAGTCTGAAAGTAGCGCCAGTTACAGAAAATATGAGAAGTAGAAGATGTCATGGTATGGGCATGTAATGAGGAGGGATGATACGTATGCAACAGAATGTGTGCTAAGTATGAATGTAGATGGATGGAGAGGAAGAGGAAGACCTAAGAAAAGATGGATGGATTGCCTGAAAGATGATATGAATAGGAATGGAGTGAGTGTCAGTATGACGAGTGACAGGGGAAAATGGAAGAAAATGACATATTGCGCCGACCCCAAGTATTTCAATGTTCTAACCTTTTATATTTGTTATTTATATATGTATATTTTTGTTTCAGTGCCGTCCTACTAACCCAACAAGATCTACAATCAGTTAAATTATTATTCTTTCTCAAAGTTGTTTGTTTGGCATCACGACGTGCTTATCATTTCACTCGTCAGTGGCAGAATCGTTGATATCGACATCGACAATTTGCCATAACAAAAAAAAAAAAAAAAAAAAAAATTGGGAACAGGGCAGGAGAAAGAAGATAAGGGATGATTTATATTAGGCCGGGCAGTGTCCGGGGCGTGCCGTGTACGTGGCTCGTACGGGGCACGGATGTGAAACGTTACATATATTTTGTATGAAGCAGTTAATATTACACAGTGCATGATCCGTGGCCCGTCCGGGCCACAAACGACGCTCGTCTTTAGAATTTCGTAAAAGCCCGACACGGCATGGCACGGCCCAGCCTAATATAAATCAACCCTTATACGACTAAATTTGCAAAACTTGCCCCAATCTGTATCTAAGTATCAAAGTTAATAAGAACTTAGCATAAACTTTACACATTTGCTTAAGCATTTTCTACGGACTATATAATTAAAATTACTGCAGAACATGACAGTAATAACAATGACACAGTTTTTAACCCTGAGGGTAGAAACGACCCTAAATGGCCTTAGACCATATCGTCACCATCGACTGACCATCACGTATGGTGCGTTGTCATGGTAATTAAGAAGTCAGTTATTTATACCATAAGACCTTCTAGGGGAAGAAAAAGGGTGGATACAGTAAGAATGCTTGTAAGTAACCAAGTAAAATTAATTAAAATTTATAATAAAGTATATATTTTATTTATGTTAAATTTTTTCGATATCAGATACATTTTTCTGGATAATATTGAATAGGTTACTTCTAGGCAACTGTATGTTCGCTAACCATCAGGTGAGATAGTGTTTAACGCGTGCTTATCATCAATAAAAACTATAATGTCCTGAGCAGCTGGCTGATCTCCATATATGAGAACAGTCGCAGACAATTGACTAGGAGGACATCATCATCATGTCTTTTACGCAAAACTACACCACAAAATAAATGTATTAATTTATTTTGTGACTGCTCTGTGAAGAATATGTATTGAAACTCAATTGATGTGAATTACTTTTGTCACTTGCAATCTCATAATATCTTCTACTTTCTTAAAGAATATAATAAAGAATGCATTCTTTAAATATATCGGAACCGTCAGTGCAAGCCTTTCTAATGTTCTCACCGGCTTTCTATCTATTAATCTCATCCTTTCTATCTCGGAAACTATAGTAATTTGTTTAAACGTTCTTTTGTTTAGAACAACGACTAGTAAAAGTGTTGGCACGCGACAAATACTAATTGACTTGGATTTTTCAACGTAATATTATCAATAGATCCCATGGGGTTACAGGTACATACGTCAAACTGAGTATAAGAGACTTATCTTTAGTTTTTAAATCTTATCATAAAAGAAGGGAATTATGCGCGAAAATACATTAAAAAATGTGAACTGAACTGAGAGCCTATTCATTTTTAGGAAGTCGGTTAAAAATTATTTTTTTGTACATTTACTTATACCTACTTATTTTAATCGAGCCCATCAAAATAAATATTTATACTTGACAAAAGCACAAAACTGGGTCAAATCAACGTCTCAAATCCTGCCAGTCATTACAACTCGACTCACTTTTAAATCTCACGGTTTCCTTTACAAAACAGTACAAATATTATTTACACTTACACTTTCGAAATCACTCTTACTATCAGAACTATTTCAAGGATGACGGGATTCGGGAGAAAAAATGGGGGAACAGCTAGATACGGTCACGATTTGTAACCGACTGGGATGAATTGAAATGGAAAAACAGCTGGGATTTAACCGCCTTTGTAGGAAGAGGTTGTGCTGTTTTTGGTTTGGTCAGATCCGTTTGTATGCATCAGGTACCTGTAATTTTTTTTGTAATTTGCAATAAATATTGAAACATACTTAATAACACTAAATAGGAGTAGGAATAGTTACAGGTATTGCTTTTTTACAAAAATGATATTAGGTATTTTTTCTTTTTTAAGGTAGGTCTCTATGTCTTAAGAGGGAACTTCTCTTGTCAAATAAGTTTGCCCTTCCGAAGTCAATCATTCGATATCTTGCACATGCAATTACCGCACTCCAAGCAAGCCATTCGCAGCTAACATATCTGCAGCAAAGTTATTTGACCGTGCAGTGCAGAAAATATAGATTCCTTCTGGTTCAATCTATACTTATAATAAATCTGTAGAGAGGTCAATTCTGTACATTGAATATATTTCCAAAAAAACTATCAGGGGGTGATTAGTGATCGATACTGATGCCAAAAATGCAATCAGTAAAATTTTTGTCTGTCTGTCTGTCTGTCTGTCTGTCTGTATGTTCGTTATGGAAACAAAAACTACTTGACGGATTTTAACGAAACTTGGTACAATTATTCTCCATACTCCTGGGCAGGTTATAGGATACTTTTCATTACGCTGCGACCAATAGGAGCAGAGCAGTGAAGGGAAATGTTGGGAAAAAGGGCGAAGTTACTCCATTTTTTAAGCTTCCGTCGCGTGTGCAGCCTTAATGGTAAAAGCTACACAGAAACCATGTATGACGGAAATGTTCTCCATAAAATTATGTAAAAAACATCCCATGACAGCACATGTCTACCTTTTATGGTTGTCTCACAATAACACGTGTAACTCTCGATAGCTTAGTAGTTCGGAGGTTTCTGATTATATTTTGTCTACTATTACGTTTCGAACACTCTCACTCATATTAAATAATAAAAGTTAACATTATTACCTATTCAATAAAAAAAGAATCATATAAATCGGTAGAGAAAAACCAAAGTTATACATGAAATAAGTACGGTAATAAGCCACCGCGCGTGAATATCATGCTATAAGGATCATTTTTGTGTAACGGTCGCCGCGCTCGACGCGGCTCGCGGCGCGGTGGCTGCGCGGGCCACGTTCAGAGTGTTCAACCTTATTGACCGACAATTGATATTAATAATTGATATTAACAAATCTTGCTTTCAGCCATTATCAGCGCGACTTTTAGGTTTTAATCAATTATTTTTTTTCTTTCTTTTGTTGTTATTTTATAAACTAGGTAGGTTTATTTCCTTTTTAGGTGAAATAGTCCTACTACTACATTAGATAATTGGATACGCTGGTGCTTAGTATTTCTTCCTCGCTTTGCACAAAGTACGAATCTAAGGCGGACGAAGTCGCTGGCAGAAGCTAGTATTCAATAAACTATTACTACAAGTTTATTGAATTTTGCAAACAAAAAATAAGATTTCATGCCTTCGTAATAAATTGCTTTGCCGACCTACCCATACAATTACACAGCACTCTATCATTTTAATAAAACCCTTAATGTCACCAATAAATGCTTAATTTAAACATAGGATGCGCTCGGCGCGTGCGCACCTAATTAATTCAGTGTTGGACCGCCAGGTGGCGTGGCAGATGGTTGTAGATCATTTACATTTCTGATGCAGATGGTGCCTGATCGATGATAAGGTTGAGGGCAGTTTGTGGTTATGGAGTGACCATGACGTGGTAGAATTGGTGGCAGAAGATTTTGAGGGTCATCCTTGAGTTTTTTGATTCAGGTTTGATAGTTTTGTTGTATAAGAAAATTATTGAAATATCAAGTAGGTGAAGTAAATACACACTTCAATGTTCAATCGGAATTTAATTACCTATTTATGTATTTTTCACAGGTTTCAATACATATCTATTCGGATAGTTAGACCATGGCAGCCAGGGGCTCAAATAGATTTTGTGGATAGGACTAATACACAAGTAGACTTTGAATTTTAAGGAATATTTATATGCAAAAGAAGTCTTTAGCAGACCTTAATTAACTATAGTAAATATCTGAAATCCTTTCAGCGCGATGAACGATTTATTTCAAGTGTTGAGCCAAAAATAACTTTTAACAACCCCTAAAATTATCTAATTTTAGTGCACTCTATTTTAAGATCTAAAACCCAGTATGTGCTGATAATTAACGGGTCTAAAATATCTTTAATTGAGATAAGGCCCATTATAATGATAAGCTCGGGTGATTGGGGTGGGGGTTACAAATTGGGGTGTAATATGATTGTCTTACTGATAGTGGTCTAGAGGTTACGTTCCTATTTACGTTTGGATGGAATTTAAGGATTTTTTGTGTCAGTCCGTTGGAGTAAGAAAATAAGGTTTTGGTTATTTTTTTGCGAATTGCCATATATTGATGGTGTTTTAAGTGTTCGGAAAAATATTAAGCGTTCATTTCGCGAGAAAATAAATCACGGACCGGACCTAAACTCGACACATCTTCGGGAGATCTTAATGTCGTGGATTTCCACAAAGTAACGCCTGAGTCCATAATAATATCTGATGGTGTTCTACTTAAAGTTTTTTCAGGTCTTTGTAAACAATTATGTGGAAGTAAAAAATATAATATAAACTACCACGTTCTTGATTATTTAGCCCAACATAGTTTGGGAAAAAAGGCTCGGAGGATGATGATGATGTTCTTGATTATTTGTCAATTCTTGGCCTCCTCAACAGTTTGACCTATTTTCAAGAAATCCATTCTTTTAATTAATGGGTAAACAAAGCATTCAAAAGCTTATTTAATTAAAGTTTTTTTACCATATTGAACACAACCGTTTTATAAGAAAAACCCCTTTTTAAACGAACGTTACTACGGCTATAAATAACATTTAACGATACAACATAGTTTACATCTTGAGGGTAAGCCACACTCCAGGTGTTGCGTAAATTGGAACGAAACTAATTTTGAACCCTCCGCCTTAAGGTGTAATGAAGACGCGACCTTTATGTAGAGTTAGGAATCCATAGAAGAATACATTATTATATTAAGAAAAGATCCCGGTGAATTGAGAACCTCCTCCTTTTTGGGAAGTCGGTTAAAAATAAGATATGTATTTGTGTTTTCAAACTCGAGTTCTAGTGACATAAGAACTAATCAGTAATCAGGTTCTTGTATGGATTTTACTAATATCAAATCAAGAGATAACCTTATGTAAGCTGTGCACCTGTAATGGGCCTGCATATATAAGACTAGCTTCTGCCAGCGGTTTCACCCGCATCCCGTGGGAACCTCGGCACGAACCCGGGTAAAAAGTAGCCTATAGCCTAGTTCCTCGATAAATGGACTATCTAACACTGAAATAATTTTTCAAATCGGACCAGTAGTTCCTGAGATTAGCGCGTTCAAACAAACAAACAAACTCTTCAGCTTTATAATATTAGTATAGATTGGTATTGTTAACCTACTCGTTTGATATTTTTTCCAAACATAAATGAATACGATATTCTGAAGACGTTTTCAAATTATTTTCAAGCTAAATTATAATTATTCCTCTTTGAGCTTAAAAAGCAAAGCAGTAGCAGGACTTATTTCTATCTTAGTACAAGAAAATACACCTTTAGCAATCCGATTTTAATGAAACAAGCTGCGTCTATTTGCGACCTACAAAATCCAATTCACATTGTCAATCATTCAAAACCATTGATCGATCAAATATCGAATACAATAGAAATCTATCAAATAAAACCTACTTTCCTTTTGTTAATGCCGTTTCTAACCCTTCAATGATCTATGACCAGATGCGAACGAGGGAGTAAGGGTCGGACCAGGTGTAGAAGGTCCGGTATACTATTGTCTTAGATTCAGATAGGGACAATAATAAGGTTCGTTACAGTCTATAGAAGTGATTATTAGGGGGTATGTCTGGTGGTTGTTTTTAAGGTGCTGTATTGTTTCGAATGATTATTTTTTGGACTTGTTTTATTTTTCAAAGTTCCGTAGTCTATACTAATATTATAAAGAGGAAAACTTTGTTTGTTTGTTTGTTTGTTTGGTTGTAATGGATAAACTCAAAAAGTACTGGACCGATTTTAAATATTCTTTCACCATTAGAAAGCTTTATTATCTGCGAGTAACATAGGCTATATTTTATCCCGGTGCGGGCAGTATCTCCCACGGGACGCGGGTGAAACCGCGGGAAAACGGCTAGTATATAATAATGTGTGGATTTGTTTGCATTATACATAGGCCAATTATGCCTTGAAGGGAAAATATACTTGTCGTAAATTTCACTTCACCATTGAAGAGACATTTTTTTGAAAGTAACATAAAGAGGATGTATGAAAAAAAATAAAAAAATAAAATGTAGTTGATGCGTTTAAAAAATACAAAATAAATAACATTAGACCATTTCTTCTTAGTTTTATATCTCAAATCTTTAATTAACTCCACATATTCTTGAATGTTGCCAGATGTATGTAGCCCGGTAAAGGTTTCGCCAGGTGCAATGGGTAGGTCGAACCGACCCCCGCTGACCTGATTGTCTTAAATACTGACAGTGGCAATTACAGGGTTCGTTATGACTATTTGGTGGCTATTGTTATATTTTTTTTGTGTTGATAGACTCTTGTAAAACGTGTGTATGTATGGTAGTAAATAAGGTTTTTTTTTTATACTAGGCTACTACTGAATGTTGGTATGTTAGCTGAAAATTGAATTTTACCAATCTACACCAAACAGTTAATGCTATATTTCTTAAATAGGTAAGCGTGGGTGAGCTAAACCTGAATATGTATGTCTTTAACTCCATCATCTAGATTTCCATTCATAACCGACTTCCGAAAAGGAGAAGGTTTCCATTTTGGATGATTTTTTCATCCATTTACATTAATGAAATGACTTGTCTACATATATTCTTACCGTAACAAACCCCTTTATAAGCCATCACCTATCAACCTAGTTAGTCTTGTAGGTAGGTACTTAAATTACAAATTATAAGGGGTTATTTTCTCAATAGCCCAGACAGACCAGTAACCATGTTCACCCTTACAACAAATTGTGTAAACCACAAGCCACAGTTCTGCCTACCCCCTTAGTCTTGGAGCGTTAAATTTATGCAACGATACTTATTCTGTGAGGGAGGATATCGGCTCCTTGACTTGGATAGGCGACAAGTTGGTAAAGTAAATAAACTGCCAACTGCCGATGAGAACTTTCGAAGTATTATCAGCAAATGTTTCGGCGTGGCTTAAAAGATTTGTCTGATCGATCATCGGTGTAATTACAATGTATGTAAGTATTTTTAAGAGTCCAGCATGTCTACTGCAAAGTTCTAGTTTGATCGGGTTCACCAAAAGGATGGAAAGGATGCATAAAAGGAGGCATGTGGGATAATGCACACCACACATAGGAAAGATCAGGTAGGTATCTCTCCAGTATCAATACGATCCCGACCTTTCAAAATTATTCAATCGCTTTTTGAATTTAGCCAATTTTTTTAAGACTGCAGTCAAGATGCAAAGAAACGTCTGTTACTAAACAAATCCTTTTGATTATTTATTTGAATCAAGAAGGTACTGAACTTCATCTTGGAAGTACTGAAGCGGTCACGAGAGGTACTAGTAGGAACTCAATTGCATAAACCCCAAATGATGGCACACGTGTACCAAATGCGGGTGATGCCACGGGCGTAAGCTAGTTACAGAACAAAAGTAGGTACTTAAAGACTACAGAATAAAACTTACTCGAAATAAATACCACTTGAAATACCTCTTCGAAATCCAAATAAAAAATATGTTCAAATGCCAATCTCTCCAGGGGTTTTCGTTTCTATATTTCTGCTTATAGTTACATATTTCTAAATGCGTATTGGAGTGCCCTCCCGTGGCGACCGGCCGAAACAGAGGTTGTTGAACTGTGAAGTAGCGACATCTGTTAGCGAATAGGGGATACTTGGTTATTTTTATTTTATTTTTGAGTGTCGAAAAATTATTAAGCTTCTACTGTATTATTTTAATGGAACAGGTATGTGTTCTTTATAAATTCCGATTTTTTTTAAGTTCAAACTTACTTTTAAGTACCTGACACAAAATTAAGTACTTAATTTCAGAAATATGGGTAGGTACCTTACAATGATACCTACTTGCCTTCTAAGTTCCATCACTCCTCACGAAAACAGCACCTCGATAAAAAAAAACATAAATTCCCTCTTAAATTAGGTAAGTATCAACAAACAGACGCCATTAAACGAATATTAAAATAACAAAATAAATCATAAATCTTTATAACAACAACAAATACTCCATAATGGCGCGAAATGCAGATGCAGCCAAGCTGCGCAGACAATAGCCAATCAGGGCGCACTCCCCGCGCATGCGCGCCATCACTCATCCACGCATTCCTAATTCAAAATTTTCATTTAATGGGGTCGCCAGATGTTTTTATTTCGCGGGATAGTCTCGATTTTAAAGGTGCTTATTAAATATTTCTACATCAATGATGAGTAGCGTTTAGTAAAAATCCCGCATTTCTACTAACTACTTATGTCGGTATGGGGTGGTGAAATTGAAATATATAAGTGGGCATTGAAAGTAGTATAAATACATATGTGACACAAAAAGTCACTAAAAACAGTAGGTAATCGGAAACGGTTGATTTCCATTAAAATAGCATTTTTCTGTTTTGTGCATTTGTACGTACATAACATACATATCCTTAGGCCTTATTTGCATGTGGACAATAAATTTATCCCAATACTTAGAGATACCATATGGTTTCCCTACCCATTAGCTGTCAAACCGTCAAACAATGCAACTCATTTGCAAACCACACCTCTATAACTACTTACTTTAAAAACAAAATGTCCATTTTGACTCATGCCCAGTTCCTATAAAAATATACTGTAGTTTTTTTTGCTTCGTAAGCCAAACGAATCATTCTTGTTTTGTTTATTAGAACCGGGAATCAAACTGGTTGCTAATTTGTTCATTGACCACGTGAACAAAAAAGGGCGCACGAGCCAAGTATTGAAAAGTTAACAATTGAGTTAATGAACTTGTAGATAACAATATAATGTTTAATATTTTTGTGCTTTTTGTATTTCAAAACATTTGTCCATCATGATAGGGGAAGCTTCCAGTTGTCCTGATAGTAATGAAGCAATATTGTGTCTGTATAATGTAAATTATTAATAAGAAGAATAATGAGCTATTGTTGTTAATAAGGTACCTACAGTAAAACTTGATCCTGAAAGTGTAAATCAATTCGATAATTTTTAACACTTACTGTAAATGAAAATTCTGTAAAAAGAAAACATTTTCCGTAAACGTTACTTAAATTACGTTAACATACTTTATACGTGAATGTTATTACGTAAAACTTATACTATGTGGGTAAGAAAATTGAATTCCTCTTTTTCTACGAGTTAAAATTATCTTTTTTTAAATCTGAAAACATCGTTTATTTATTCGTTTAGTATAAAGATAACAGAACAATATCTAGTTACCTTCCTATCAAATGCTTTACCATCTTTGTCCTCAGCATACCGTTCATCTCCTCATTTCCATATGAAGAAAAGTTAAAACTTTTAATTATGAACTTGTTTCTTCGAAGCAAGATTTTGGTCGCGTGCTATTTAATATTTAACTTTTGAACACACAATACCTATTATGTTTTGTTGACAATAATTAGAATGACATTGTTGATGATACAAAGGTGTTTGATTGACCTATATTTTGAGACAGGCTTTGATATCAACCCCTATGTTAATACCAACCCCTATCTTGGTAACACCTTTATTTTTCTTTTGTTTCCTATGGTTTAGCGCAGTGGTTCTTAACCGGTGGTCCGCGGACCACTGGTGGTCCCTGGAGGCATTCCAAGTGGTCCGCGAAGCTTAGCTTCGCGACGTTGCTATTCGTTATCTAACTTTATTTTTATCGACTTATAATTGCGAGCGGGGGTTTTCGCATGGACGTATATCGGGTGTGTCGTATCTAGTCCCCCCATTCATGAAAATGTATGTTTGAGCTAAATTTTACGTAATATTTGGTTGAAGTCCGATAAAAATTTCGCGCTCGCTTCGCTCGCGTATTCAGAATGTTTATGCCCTTATTTTTGCATTTGTCAACAAACAAAAATATTTGGTTTAAATCCGATAAAATTTTCGCGCTCGCTTCGCTCGCGCATTTGGAAAGTACATAGGCGAGTTTTTCTTTATTTGCATTCGCTTATCTACACAACTGCCGACATACCTTTAGCTTTGAGTAGAACTGAGCCAAAAATTCAGATTTTTTTTTTTGATAAATAATAAAGAAATGAGTGCTAATTTAGGTAAACCGATGAGGTGGTCCCCGGCAAGACAAACTTTAGTTAAAGTGGTCCCTCATGTCAAAAAGGTTAAGAACCACTGGTTTAGCGTATTATTATCGTAACCTTTGGTATAATCATCGGCAAGGATATTGAGCCCTGACCTTCACCTGCGCAGAAGTGATTTATTGGTTTATTGCCATAAGTGTACAGTGCGCAAAGCGATCCCCACTCCTCCGCCGAGAGCTCATTATCCGTGCCGATAACTATACAGAACTGTCAACTTGCGCGGTTAAACAGTTCAAATTGTTATTCACATTTGTCTAAAAAAATATTGTTATCAATTTATTTACTTAAATAATGAGTAAGGTATATGTAGGTGTAAAACGCCTTACAATATCTGCAATCTTAAGATTTGAAGAATGGTTGACTGCTACGATAGTCTTTAAAGGCGTTTAAGACGGGCAGGAACCACTACTACCGCTTGAAAATTGTTGCGCACAAAAGAGCCAAATGAAAAATAATATAAATAATTATCGTAAATTCCAAGCTGTCCGCCTAAAATTCTATTATTTTACTGAAAATATTATTCAAATCATGTAAAACTTGTTACCTGACATAGAAGTTTACAAAGTACTTTATAGTCAAGAAAAGTGAACTAATTAAGTACCTAAGTAATCGTTACAAAGTCTAAAGAAAACAAACGCCACAATCCTTCGGCGCGGTTACTTTTTTATAGCTAAAAATATACTTTAATTCGGAAGTAAGCAGCATTTTAATATTTACTTTATAAATTGAACACAACATTTTCTTATCACTCTTCTGAGACGCCTACCGTTTTCTTAGCTTTCCAAGACGTTTAAACTCCTTGCTATAAGATAATTTAAAGGCGCAGAACACATGACTTTGGTTTTAGGTAAATAACACGATTTATAAATATTTAAGCAAACGTAATGGTTTCTAAATTAGTTTGAAGATAAAAAATAATAATGAAAATTTAAAGTACTCTGTAGTCTACTTTGATTAAATTAATTTGTTAAAATTACAGATTAGGTAACTTAAGAAATACCGAGTACGAATACCTAAGAGTTTATTCGGAATTTGAAATACTATAAAGTTCCAGATTATTAATTGATTAAAGTCTAGAGATTAACCTGGTATAGTAATAAGATTCATAGCATAAAATTAAAAGATAAAAATATAACTTAATTTACAAACACAATTCTAACACACGCTGAATTGAATTCAGTATCTTCGGTTTAGTGATTGTAACGTTAAGCTAAAGTGTAAATCGCTTTAGTATGTGTTTAAATTAGACTTCTCTGAATTTAGTTTGAAACCTTTTTATACAGGTGCAAAATATAAGTAGTTCCCTACGGTAAAACCAGGCTAAAATCGCGGGAATCAAATAAAACAAAAGATCCCGCCTCCCGGACTCAAAGTTTTAGGAATTGCTTCAGACTTCCAGCGAACTGGCGAAATAATACTCTTGAGAACAGGAAATCAAATAAGATACAAGTACTTAATTATTAGATTCGATCGCATCAAAGTCGCCTTTTCTTATTTTCAGTACAGTTTTTGCTTACTTAATAACTTCCCTGTACCATGAATCTTATGTGATAAACACCGATTCTTTAACTACTTATCGTGGACAGCGAAGTGGTTAAAATAATTAGGTATTACATAATTTTCTTGAATTGATTAGTTCATAACCACTGTAATTGTTTTAAATTGAAAATGACTTAGATAAGATACTGATATAATGTACGGCGCATTGATTTTTGAAACGTTCAATTCTTATTGGAACTTTGACAAAATTCACTAAAGTTATACTTCTATTTAATAGTAAAAAAGTTACCTATGTGATTTTCCTAGATTTTCTTCATAATATTTCTGTGGAGTTGTACTGAATTTGGAGTACTATGTATTAACAAACCGATCATTAGTATATGCCATTAGTAACCCATTATTAAAACTAACTTAATCAATATAATATACACTTATTACGTAACATGTTCTAAATGCTTATCAGCAATCATAATACGGACAAAGTTCACCCATGTTTGAACCTACAAGATTATGAAACATCGTTGCCTAGCAACAACATTATGACTCACACAGAGAGGTATTCCCGATTCCCGTCAATCTGACTCATGCGCACTTTCCGATACTCACTTTTTTAGCTTGTTCCCTTCTGCTCCACAAATTCCTTCCCAAAGAAAAAAACCATTCTTTAAAAAAATAAAATCCCTTCCCTGAGCTCTAAAAGATTTTATGTACAGAGACGTAATTTTGATATTTTGTAGACGATACACAATTTTTTGGAAGGAATTTGAAGGTATATTATTATTTATTTTGTTATACAAAATATTGGACCTAAATGGAAGGAAATGTATGAAAACTTTGCTAACAGAAAAGAATGGGTTTGGAGTGAATGGGAACAAGCCTTAGTCACTCTGACTCATGCGCACCCTCCATACTCACTTTTTTTTAATTTTTACTCTTTTTAGAGTTCCGTGGCAATCAGTCATTTTTGTCATGCCTCTTGAATGATTAACGATTGGAGAAAGGACCGTAAAATGGAACGCAATTAAATTGAATGAGCTGTTATGGTATTTGTAAAATGTTTTTTGAGTTTAACTTGTGTGTGTTAAACTGAATGATGGAATGATTGAAAGTATATTTTTTATTAAAGATACTGTATTGTAAGAGAATGGATGGGTAAAATAAAATAGCAGGGACAATAGAAATCATAAACAAAATAGTTAAGGGACAAAATAGACATTGAAAAAAATCTGTGTCAAGTCAATATTGTCGGAGAAGAAACGAAATTGTATTTAAATTGTGACATTGATTTGTTATGGCCGACCATTGCCGTCTAGCTTACTATTCCAATGTAATGAGTTACATTCAACAACATTCCTACAATATTTACACCACCTTTTCTGTATTATACAACATGGATTGTTTTAAATAAGTACCGTTGCTTACCAACTTAATTCGTACAAAATGTCCCAAAAAAAAGTCAAATAAATTCTCAGATCGTGTGCGGGAATTTCAATCATAATTCGTAATGAATAAAGATAAGTTTCCATATTCGTATTTAAAAACATACGGAACCCTTTTGCAAATGCATCGCATATCCCGATGGCCGCGTGGGAGCCTCAACCAAGATTCGAACCCAGGACTTTTAGAGTACAAGCACACTGTAGACTAAACAATCGGCCGACAGTTGCCGCGATGGCTAGCAATTTTTTTTAAAGTAAATCTTGATTCCAATGAAAGTTTTCAGTCGGTCTGATACCGGCTTAACACCAGATCTTTGTAATGTGCGTACTACCATTCATCTTCATACTTATTTATGGGCCCAAACAAACTATCGGCCGACTAAAAGTTTGCAGTGTGCGTTACTTTTAGGAAGTGAATTGACCGAGGAATTTCAACACTGGGCTTAGACACTTATTTTTTAATTCGGGCTTAAATTGGACCTTGTTTTTTTGTGTGGTACAAAATTAATGTGAGACTTGAATGAAGGTGTTATTTTGGCACGCAAGTGTAATAAAGTGAAGGAGTTAGTTTCGCATTTTTATTTAATTTTAGCTTACTTTTTTCATTGGTTTCGTCTGCGTGGATAAGATGCAAGTAATTATTTGCTTAACCCATAGGACATTTTAGTTCAGATAAAAACATCGCACGTCTTTATGAACCTTCATGTATCTACATTTCATATATGTACATCATATAGGTATGTACCTACCTACATTTCATGTATTTTAAAACCAATTTATCTGTGTATAATATTCTAAAACTGTGTCGCTATCTCAAGAACTGCTGGACTGATTCGAAAAATGTTTTGAGTGTACGATAGCTCATATTGAGGAAGGTTATTGGCTACTACATACTTTTTATCCAGGTGAGAGCAGTTTTCCCCAGGACACAGCTGAAAATGATGGCGGAAGTTAGTGTTTGTATACATATATTTGTATGCTTTTAAACTGTCTTAAGGACTTTACAGGTACAATAACTCATATACCCCAAGATCTAACTATGACACCGGGTAGAACCAGTTCATAATATAAGTAAGAAGGACGTATGCACGGCGAAAGGAAAGATGAGCAGAGATGCCATAGGTAAAGCAGGTAGGTCAGGCGCCTTCTTCTAGGTCACATGACCAATACGATCAGTTACGAGTAAACTAATGAGGCGTTCGGGTTCTTAGAGACATCTCTCAAAGATTTTTGGTGTTACAAAAAAATATCTGGTCCAAAGAAGGCGTGTAATGGCGAAGACAGTAACGATCTTCGTCCCCGCAGTTTGGCGCGCTACTTTCATAGGCGATTTTCCGTTATGGCACCTCTGCTAGTCATTTTGTTCTCCGTGGATTCAGCAATAAACTACACACATCTACTTAGGTATAGTGATCACGGAACTGGTCTGCGCTTATGTCTAGCCTAACTCGTAAACTTACGTACTTATTACTGAGACCTGTGAGTCATCCTGACTCAGTTGAGCAAACGTCTTATTATTTTTCTTCATGACTGATTATTTGAAAGAGTATATCGACGTGGTTGTATTTTTTGCAATGGTGTGTAATTTGATTGTAATTTTTACACGGAATTGCACTTGGTTGGGTTTGAATGCAGTCATTTGTTAAGATAATATGTTGTTAGGTACCAGCTGCTGTCTGCAGTTTTGCCTGTCTTCCTAGGGAGCAACTATTCACAACTGGTTAAAAAGGTGTCTATATGTTGCTCTAATGTACTTATAAGGTAAGTATATTACAGATTTTTCAGAAGCCGTTCA
This sequence comes from Helicoverpa assulta, assembly GCA_963856015.1. Taxonomy (NCBI): domain Eukaryota; kingdom Metazoa; phylum Arthropoda; class Insecta; order Lepidoptera; family Noctuidae; genus Helicoverpa; species Helicoverpa assulta. The sequence goes on from CAWLCW010000027.1 coordinate 9,117,791, forward strand.
GTAGTTTAAGGAGGTCAAATAGGCAGTCGCTCCTTTTAAAACACTGGTACTCTGCTGCATCGAGTTAGACTGGAAGCCGACCCCAACATGGTGAGTTTGAAGGAGTTACAAACATTCATATATCCAAAATGTCACTCTAGTAATATTAGTGTGATGTGATAACCAGTAAAGAATATCATATCACTTGTTGACTGGCCTAAATAATCATTATCTGAGCTGAAAATCAGTTTACTTTTTTAATCACAATAAATAATAAATAAATAATGCACATAAGTGAAATGTATTTGTACTTACCTCTTCTGCAATCTAGTTATGTATGCTGAAATCGTTGACACCAGTACAGCAGGAAGTCTGTTGGCTAGTTGCCATGTCACCTGATTCCCTCACTAAATTCTCCATCTTGACAGGAAATTAAACCTATGTAGGTATAGGTATTACTAGGTAAATCCTTGCTTCCTTGTTCATTTCTCACACTTACGCGAATATTACACATTAAAAAAAAACTACTTTCACACATTTTATCGCGGTTCACACATTTTATCCTTCACAGCATCCATGATCACGGGCAGACTAAGGTGTTGGTCGTCTTGATATTATATTTAGTTACAAACAGCTACCCTACATTTTGTTGATTTATTGACAGTCCGATTTATGCAGAACGAGCTCACTCTATCCTTAGTTCTAGCAGTTTTTGGCTTGGATTTGGATTTAATAGTTTCTATGGTTCCAAGCAGGTGATACGCTCCAGCCATCTTCTCTATTGAAATTTGGATGTTTTTTTTTTAATTTTAATAGCCTCGAGAATCATCCTAGGCTGGAATCGGTTTTCTTTAGCAAGGACTTGTGGTATATTCATCATAGATAACCGATTAGGGCAGAATTGTTATTGGTGCTGTTCGTGTTATTAATATTTTAGTTAACAACATAAGTATTTCCTTTTTGTTACTGGTAGGCACGGGATAAAACTAATCCTTGCACTGACAGACAAGAGTTCATTGATGATACTCAAATTGCTATGTGAGAAATGTATGTCATGTTATGAAGAATAAAAAAAAAACAACATATAAAAATTACATTTCTGTTTATTTGGACACACAAAGTATTAGATTTTGTCTCTAGTCACTATATAAAACCCTTTACTAAACTATTCTACTATATTTTACAAGCTTACACTACAGGACAGATTGTTAGGAAGCGAGGCCACTGAGAGCGACCATAGACCACATTATTGCAGAGATCATAGACTAGATTCTACATGAAAATACACTTAACCTAAAGGTGAGTTTCCACTAACGAGGCGAGGACAAAAAATCGTGTGCCAACATTTCAATTAATTGAAATTAATTCAATAGTTTGTGACGGCAGAATAGGGTATTACATGCATTTTTGAAATATATCTTAAATAAATTCTTTAGTCTTAATATATCTCTAAAAAATTAAAAATATTTTTTTTCTCACGTTATGTACGAATATAAATTAATTGTTTTATCATAATTTCAAATTTCGCGCGTATTTCGCGAAAACGCGGCACAAAACGGACGCCATGATTGTTTTTTGGTCATGACGTCATTACGTTAGTAAACAAACTACAGCTGTCAGTAATACATATTTTGATATGTATTGAAAATTTTAATAATGAGTAATTATGCTCCGTATCGTTGGTGTGTTGTTTCTGAATGTGAGAACACTAGTGTAAAAACACCAGACAAATTATGGATTCAAGTACCAGTGGATATAAATACTGACACTGATATATGACACTTTTGTTTACTACCGTAATGACGTCATTAGCATGGCGGCGACATTTCGTAGTGTTCAAAGACAGATAAAAAAACCTAAAAACTTTAAACTGCAATAAAAAATATATTTATGTACCTTACGAAGTGAAACTAACATTTCCCGATTGCTTTTCCTCTAAATAATCATTGTAATACACTTTTAATTTTTTTCTCATCTAGACTAAAATACCCTATTAGCCGAAGTACTTAATTAAAACATTTCTTTGCATTAAAAAGTACTATTTCGTATTTGTATTTTTGTCAAGCTACTTCGGGTAATTTAGCTATCAATATTTATAAATTGAAGTGTTAATACACAAGTCGTAGTACTCGCCGCAGTGCAAACACACTTTAATACATACATATTTTAAAATATTGTATAAAAACAAAAGTGGTGACTGATTTTAATTACGTATTAGTATTACAATGTTTTAAAGAATTGGGCCTGTGGTTAACTAAAATCCACTCTTTTTCAAAGAGGTGACTTAAGTCTTAACTATTACGTACTAAAATGACAGGTCTTAATCACTTTATTACATTGATACACCTGAATTTATATATTTTACGAATACAATTTTTTTTTGAGAAGTTCATGTTGGTTTATGAAGTGCTTCAAGTTCACAGGGTTTCGAAATACTAAAATTAACTAAACATAAATAAAAATATGCAAATATGCATTTGCACGATATACAATATGCACCTTTTATTCATCAGGCTTTGTTAATTTTCTTCAAGTTATGCATTATTTATTATTAGTGAGAAAAAAATCATCTCAGTAATAAATGATGATTACAAAATTAAGGTAGGTATTACATTTAGGCTATACTTAACATTGGTTGGTAAAAATATCTGAAAATGTATTTATGGCTACAATTTTTAATTTTATGTTAGGTAGTTGAATATTACACAGAAAATATATAGTTTTCAGGGGTTTCCCCAGAACCCACATATTATATTTTTAATTTTAGCCTCTACTTATCCAAAAGTATGTTACAAATCCAAAACATTAAAACTACTTTCTAAATATTTTCATTAAATTTGAAAAAGTCATGAATTAAAAAGTTAGGTAGGTAAGCTTTTTATAGGAACACTTGGGCACCTAAAAAGATTGCTAAGTAATTATTTATTTATATAATATAAATACAAATAAAATTGTTATATTTTTAATAATAATTTATAAAAACGCATGCTTTTTACATAAGGTTGAACTTTTAGTCGTCTAAAGCTAGGTTAAAAATTAGTTAACTTATAATTTCTGTAGCTTTTAATTTTCTTTGTCACTCGACGCTCCATCCGCGTGTTTTCTTAATGTCCAGTAATCTGTGAACAAAGAAAAAGAAACATTAGCATATGATAGAAAAAAGTGCACTTAAGTATTCTTGCTAGTTTTCACTAGCTTTCTGTGGGAATCACTCCTCGTAACCAGATAAAAATAGCCTTCTCTGAAAAATGAGCTATACTTAAAAATAATTTAACAATTTCAATAATTTAATTACATTTTGTCTATTCTGAAATAAAAGTCGTGGTGGCCTAGTGGGCAAAGAACCAACCTCTCGAGTATGAGGGCGCGGGTTCGATTCCAGGTCAGGCAAGTACCAATGCAACTTTTCTAAGTTTGTATGTACTTTCTAAGTAAATCTTAGACATCAATGACTGTGTTTCGGATGGCACGTTAAACTGTAGGTCCCGGCTGTCATTGAACATCCTTGGCAGTCGTTACGGGTAGTCAGAAGCCAGTAAGTCTAACACCAGTCTAACCAAGGGGTATCGGGTTGCCCGGGTAACTGGGTTGAGGAGGTCAGATAGGCAGTCGCTTCTTGTAAAGCACTGGTACTCAGCTGAATCCGGTTAGACTGGAAGCCGACCCCAACATAGTTGGGAAAAGGCTCGGAGGATGATGATGTCTATTCTGAAATGACTTAAAGCGAACATCATAGCTTTTAGCTTCATTAGAATATACTTTCGTATTTCTTTCGTACCAATTTTTTTGCTTATCATTTCAATATCTAACTTCGCACATACCAAGCGCAATAGCAACGCACAGTGTACATACAAAATGTTTTGTTTCACAAGGTATCATATCATAAGGCACCGATGGCATCAATTTCAAAGGTTATTCAAAACGCATTTATTTCATACAATGATAATGCTTACTGCGATTCTTGGGTTACGCGCATTGTTTATTTCTGATGATATTATTATGAAAGGAATGAGTTTTATGAGAAAAGTATTTAGGCTGGCAGCAAATACATGTAAGTAGCTGTACATTCAGTAGGGGATTGTTTTACAATAAAAAACTGAAATATCTCATAAAAGTTTATCGACTAAAAAATACACTTTTCCGAACTGCCTACCATAAATAGTATTTTCCTCCTCGTCTCAATCCACCCTAAGGTTGTCTGGAAGAGATCGCTCTTAGCGATAAGACCGCCCATTATGACACCTACTTTTAGTAAAATGTAAAATTTGGTGTACCTAATAAAGTAGGTACATAATTCTATCTTTTTTCTCTAAAGTCTTAACCTTACTGTGATTTTAAAGAAAAAGTTCAAAGCTAGCAATAAACCAATTAAAATAAATCCAACTAAAAATAAGGAAGGCACTTCGAAATTGCCTCAACAAAATTATCATGGGTCCTCCAATCCGTAATTGGAGAAGTGTGAACTTCCCACTCTAAATAAGATAAAAAAAAGGTTCTAAGTACGAAAGAGAGGGCACTATGCGCAAATAAAAACAGGTTTGGGCCCACTGTGCCTGACACCGAAATGGTAAAAAAAGTACGGACGTATTTATTGAGTTGGGCAGACAGCTACCTGGGTTACGCGGCCCACAGTGCAGGGTGGGTACCACGATTATCGTCCGTTTTGATTATTTTAAGTTTTTTAGAATTTTTTCTTAATATCTTATCTTTTTTTTCAATAGGTTGTATAATTTAGGTTTGATTGTTTGATTACAACAGTAATATTGAAGTTGATTTTCTTTTTTTAATGATTTATTCCACAGTTTTAAAGCGAGCGTTTTCCTCATTCTGGTAACAGGTTATTTTACCGTTCGTGATTTTTTTTACGCTTGCACTCGTTTAACAATGGCCGACGTGGTTTACCAGTGTTATTGTTTATATGTTATTTTTATGGTGCCGTCGCGCGATTTACATAGAAGTAAGGATTTCTATACATTATTGTGTAAGCTTTTTCGGTGTAAGTGAATCGGCGAATAAAAGAGAGTGGTTTGAAGATGGCACTTTATTTTCGCTGGGAGTTTTGTGTATCTTTGTAATGTTTTTCATAGAATACCTACAGAAGATATTGTTGGAAGTGAATACGTATGTCTCAATTCTTGGTTAACTTTTAGATTGAATCATAATTCTGCGTATGTAGCTTTTGTGTTTTTTCAGTGATTTATGTTTTACCTTCGTGGGAAAAGAGTAATTCTACTTAAAACGAATTACGTTATTTTATCTTAAACTGATATTTTTTATTGCACTTTGCAGCAGTGTCAATAAATTAGATACAAAACGGTGAGAAAAATACCAACAAAAAGCATATAATTTGCTTGTCATAAAAAATACGGTGCTAATTAAAAGCACGTCAGGTAATTGGTGCAGTTTCCCGTATCCTGCGCCTGCGCCGGTAACAGATAGCTTTGAGATTTTGTATAATTGTTTATTTCTTGTATTATCGAGTATTCGTGGGGTAGGCAGAGGTGAAGATACAGAACTGTTTTTTTTTTCAATGTACAGTCTCAATTTTTTTTTATTTAGAGATGAGTATTATTGTAATAAAAAGATTATTATCTGAAGAGGATGTATCGTATGTTTTCTAGAATTAAGACAAAAACTAGTACCAATAAAATGTTGCTAGTTTTTTGCATAAAACCCATTAAAAATATAGGTTTTGCTAATGTCTTTTTTATCCTTATTTAAAAACGATATTTTATCGCGATTTTATTTGAATTGATTTCGTAACGCAAGTCAGCAAAAAATACCATTAAAAATTATTAATAGGTACTTTAAAAAAGCAGTAACTAGTTACATTTACCTCAAAACAAGTACTTTAGTAGAAAAAGATCCATTTTTAGTTGCTTCATCCTAATAGGTTAAGTAAATGTCACTGGTCTAAGTTGAAACAAACAGACAAACAGTCTTGCAGGTTCAAGCCAGACGTGTCAATATGCACAGTGTTGAGCAAAGAGGTATCTACCTACTTGTCTATTACATATAGGCAGGTTATATTATACATACATTATATTATACATTACTAGCCAATGTCCCGCGGTTTCACCCGCAACCCGTGGCTACTACTACCCGTAGGTAACGGTATAAAATAAAGCCTATGTTACTCGACAAGAGTGTTCTTTAAAACAGTGAAAGAATTTTTCAAATTGATACAGGAGTTTCGAAGCATTTACAAATAAAAAAAAATACTTTATTATATTAATTAGTATCGATAATTATATCCTAGGTGTAAATTGCACGGGGCTGCGGGATTGTTCGAAAGAGTTACCGCAGCCCTGGTACATAGAAGGCCTACGACGGAACACGACGGTTTTTAGTCAGTAAGAGTCTGACACTCCCTCACCGCTGCTAACCAACAGCGGGAGGGGTCATTTGATGATTTTTGACGTCGTTAAAAAAAAAGTGTAAATTGCACATAAATCACGTATTTAATAGTTGCACGGAACCTGAAATATTTTTGATTTCTTTTATGTATTATGTCTAGGTACAAAAATATTATGATATGATCTTTTTGCATAAACATATGCCCACAAAATATTAAAATATTGAAATAGCTATTATTAATAGGTCTACTAATCTTACCTGAAACAGATTATAAATGCTAGATTACGTAAAAAGTTTGTAATAATATAAAAATCGTTTTCTTGACCAACATTTTTAAAATCACTTTTTTTATTAAAAAAAAAACTGCACGCTTTGGAATTTGGCAATAAAATCGAAAAAAATGGGATTTATGTTGCTTTGTTGGATTTAGACCGCAGGCAATTAATATCGTTCGAGTATTATAATATTTATATCAATTAATTTTAAAATTGAAAAAATAAACTAGTTTTTAATCCCAAAGATCGCAATAATAAAATGTAATATCGGAATGAATTCATTTATTTAAATTAGGCTGCATGCCAAAGTTAGCCAATCAAATCAGTAAAATGTAAAAAAAAACCTGAATACCTAAAAAAAAACTAATTTTAGGTTGCTATCTTGAAAACAATTTCTTTGCTACTCCTAAAAAAACTAATGGGTGTTCATAAAATTATGTTGATTCTACGTCAAAAGGCCAATAAAATTGTGGAGCGTGCCACAAATTATTATCATACTAAGATCAATTGGCACGAGGCAGTCTCATTTTTTTATACCGAAATTAAATATAGCCAGGTCATTCAGCCAGTCAGGCCATACAAATGAAAATATTACCTACCATTTTTAGGAATTCCAATAGGTTTGCTTTTTTATTACGTTGTTTCTAATACGCTTTACGAGCAGGACACAGTGATTTCCAATTTTTAAATATGAACACCTTTATAACCAGTGAAAACAGATTAAAGAACTTTGACTATTCTGTCTCCATTCTGCGGCAAAAACACATTCCTAATAAAATTATTTACCTACCTATCTATAGGTACTAATATTATAAAGCTGAAGAGTTTGTTTGTTTGTGTGTTTGTTTGAACGCGCTAATCTCAGGAACTACTGGTCCGATTTGAAAAATTCTTTCAGTGTTAGATAGCCCATTTATCAAGGAAGGCTATAGGCTACTTTTTATCCCGGTACGGGAAGTAGTTTCCACGGGATGCGGGTGAAACCGCTGGCAGAAGCTAGTATTATATATTTTCAATTATTATTGTGTAGTATTGTATCCTACCTATCGCATTAGTTTAAGATAAACTGTAATGGTAGATTAATGGTGTAAATAAATTTTATTCCTTATGAATTAACGAAGACAGGAACTTCATTCCTAAATCCTGTGTAAGACAGTAAGAATCTGCTAGGGTGTCCACGAATGTTAGTCGTAATTCGCGCTTGCATGCAAGTGTTGCCAAATCGTTCCAGGAAAACGACTGTTTTAACATTTGAAGAATGGCTGTGGTAAGGTTGAGGATATAAGACGTGTTTAAAAGTTTTAAAGCGGTAGCGATGATTGAATCATGTTGCTATAGACCAAAGAAATCATTAAATAAAACCCACTTCAATATGATGATCATTACGAGCATTTTAGACTGCCAAAGGAATGCAGATTTGGGATCGATGAATTGACCAATAGAAACTTCACTTAAGAGGGAGGTCTTATTTGTGTTCATGAAAAATAGCTCAGGCTTTTAGCTACAACTCCGATTTTTTAAATTTTTGAAATGATATTTAAAAAATGTAAAAACAGTAACATTGAAAATATTACTGTCACGATTTCTTGAGCGTTTCTAACCAAACGCTCAATTATTTACTCCCTTCAGATTCCGCTACCGCTTATGCATTGTGTCCACAGCCTTAGATACTGAGAAGCGTGCCCGAACACTGATCCGTGATGTTCTTCGATTTTTAATTTGGGACAATTCTTTATGTAGCGTGATTATATGCATCTTTAAGATTAGCCTTTTAGTGGCGAAGGAAAGTGCTAAGTGGATCTTTTTCATATGGATAATGCTCTGATGTTATATAGGCCTAATGATGAGAAAACTGCAACCGACCTGAGTCCTGGTTCATATCTCACTTTATTCTAATACTAGCTTCTGCCAGCGGTTTCACCCGCATCCCGTGGGAACTACTTCCCGTACCGGGATAAAAAGTAGCCTATAGCCTTCCTCGATAAATGGGCTATCTAACACTGAAAGAATTTTTCAAATCGGACCAGTAGTTCCTGAGATTAGCGCGTTCAAACAAACTCTTCAGCTTTATAATATTAGTATAGATTATTATAAAGGTGCAAGTTTGTATGTCCGTCAGTCGTTCTCGCTCAAAGGGTTTTACCAATTTTGATGAAATTGGACAACAAACTTTTTATCCAGCAAACAGTTCCCTGGGGACACAAATACCGCAGGCAACAGCTAGTAACTACTGTACTAACACTAATAACTAAAGCTCTTAGATTACGCTTTCAATACTACCAAGAGTACGAGCAAACATTACAACCTTTAAGCATTTACTAGCTTCTGCCAGCGGTTTCACCCGCATCCCGTGGGATCCTCTGCACGAACCCGGATAAAAAGTAGCCTATAGCCTTCCTCGATAAATGGGCTATCTAACACCGAAAGAATTGTTCAAATCGGACCAGTAGTTCCTGAGATTAGCGCGTTCAAACATACAAACAAACAAACTCTTCAGCTTTATAATATTAGTATAGATATAGGTAAATGCAGTAACTACATACATAGCATTGTTGTTATTGCACACAGTTCCGCACAGGTTGTATAAAAGTAGGTCGACTAGGGACTCTTGCGCACTACAACTTCGAGATCGAGTACTAAGCTTTTATTCACTTAAACCAGGCTTAGGAGCTTTATGTGGTCTTAAAACTATCTAGTACTGGTTGTATAGGAGGTGTATTACAATCATATTTTCGTTTTTATAAAGTTTTTTTTTTAATGTTTTAAAGTAATATTACTCCATTTGGTTAACAATCTTGATACTTATATTATAAATTTTTATTTAAAAACATACCGTCGCACCACAAAACTTTTAAACGTCTGTTGAACACTTGTCTAAAAAAAATCTGATTATGACGTTGAAATAAAGTCCGTTTTACAGCGACACTTTTTTTAGACAAGTGTTCAACAGATGTTTAAGTTTTTGTAGTAAGGCTGTCAGTCTCAATCAATTTATTAATTATTTAAAGCAGATAGTCCCCAGGCCGGCGAACAAATTTTTTTTTGATACATATACATTTAAGACTTTGTGAGTGCCTTCCTTACGATGAGTCCGACAAACTTTTCGAATGCGCAAATTTTGGTGCCGCTGCGTTTTTTAATGCTTGACTCCTGAAATTGTCGATATGACGTCACTATGGCTCTTCGTACATACACGTTTCATTTTTTGAGATTCGTTTAATAAAGTTAACTAGAGAATGGTGGTCAACTTGTCCGATAAAGATCGTGCTGCGTTTGGAGTGTCCACCATCCTGAAAATGTCGGTATGACGTCACTATGACTCTTCGTACATACCTGTTTCATTTTTTGAGATTCGTTTAATAAAGTTAACTAGAAAATGGTGGTCAACTTGTCCGATAAAGATCGTGCTGCGTTTGGAGTGTCCACCATCCTGAAAATGTCGGTATGACGTCACTACGATTCTTCGTACATACCTATTTCATTTTTTGAGATTTGTTTAATAAAGTTAACTAGAAAATTGTGGTAAGCTTGTCCGACAAAGATCATGCTGCATATGGAGTGTCCACCGTCCGGAAAATATAGATATATTTTAAGATTTAGTATAAAGTACTGGCAATTGGTGTGAAGTATGTTAATAGTAAATGTTGCATTTAGAAAGTCGTTTCGAATGATATGTATCATTACTACAGGAGGGATTTATTAACTTGAAAACACCTATCGATAAAATAATCTTATATAAGCTCTAGCTTCTGAAATACTAACAATTCGCCGAAGTTTTTTTAATATGAAATGTTGCATTTAAAAACGTCTTTTGAATGATGTATAACTCATTACTAGAGATGGGATTTATTTAATTGAAAACATCTATCAATAATTATAATTTTAAATAAGCTCTAGCTTCTAAACTACTAACAATTTGTCGGAAGTATGTTAACACGAAATGTTTCATTTGGAAAGGTTTTTCAAATAATATATAATTTGTTACTAAAGAAGTAATGGATTAGTTTGACAGAACCTACCGATAATATATTCTTAGAAAAGCTCTAGCTTTTAAAGTACTAACAATTTGTCGGAGTTATGCTAATACAACCTTGGGCTTAAAAAGATCTTTTGATTGAAATATGGCTCATAACTTCAAGTGAGATGTTATTCCTTAACACAATGTAAAGTATCAATAATATGCCTCAGGTCAGTTATGTCTTCCAAAATACTAAGAATCGGTAAGTGGTATGCTAAGACGAAATATAGCGCTTAAAAAGATCTTTCGATTGACATATGGTTCATACCTAGAGGTGGGACATTATTCCCTAACATAGTAAAACCTATCGATAATACGCCTTATTTGGGCTATATCTTCTAAAATACTAAGAATTGATAAGTGGTATGTTGAGACAAAATGTTGCACTTAAAAAGACCTTTTGATTGATATATAGTCCATTAATAGATGTGGGATATTATTCCTTAACATAATATAAACTATCAACAATACGTCTTAGTCAGGCTACTTTTTCTAAAATAGTAATTAAAATTGGTAAGTAGTATGCCAATTTAATATACTTAAATAATGCACGTAAATATTTAAGTCAGAAATTGACAAAAAGAATAAACTTCTTCCAATTGTAATATTTTTTTCTCATTTTCTTGTCGAACTGACTATTTGACTCACTACATTTGTCGGACAAGTCGATATTTGCAATAAGTATAGTATTATCTATCATTGTTGTATTTGTCCGACATGTATGTATGGGAAGACACAGTGACGTCATATCGACATGTTTCGGATGGTGGACACTCCAAACGCAGCATGATCTTTATCGGACAAGTTGACCACAATTTTCTAGTTAACTTTATTAAACAAACCTCAAAAAATGAAACGTGTATGTACGAAGAGTCGTAGTGACGTCATACCGACATTTTCAGGATGGTGGACACTCCAAACGCAGCACGATCTTTATCGGACAAGTTGACCACCATTCTCTAGTTAACTTTATTAAACGAATCTCAAAAAATGAAACGTGTATGTACGAAGAGCCATAGTGACGTCATATCGACAATTTCAGGAGTCAAGCATTAAAAAACGCAGCGGCACCAAAATTTGCGCATTCGAAAAGTTTGTCGGACTCATCGTAAGGAAGGCACTCACAAAGTCTTAAATGTATATGTATCAAAAAAAAAATTGTTCGCCGGCCTGGGGACTAAGAGTTTACCTGTACCTATAACCACCTGTAATGTTTTTGTGTAAAACGTCATATAAAGATCGTTTACCTTATAAGTGGCTAGTGGCTACTCATAGACTACAGACTACAAGTAAGTAAAAAGACTCAAAAAAGTATTCTAGGAAAAAAATAATTGTAATATACAGTACAGCCATGCCATATAAAACTTTACCGAAAAAGATTCCTATCTCTCTTTAGAACCTTAAACTAGTATAGTCAAGTTTTTTAGCCTCGCGAATTTTACCATACATTTTGTTCACACACAGTAGGTTATTCAACTCTCTTTCCCGTTAGCCAAGACAGTCCAATGTTAGTAAACAATATTATTTGCAAGGTTTTTCGAATCATCATCCGCCTAGCCTTTTCCCAACTATTTTGGGGTCGGCTTCCAGTCCGACTAGCAGCTGGGAGCGACTGCCTATCTGACTTCTTCAACCCAGTCACCCGGGCAACCCAATACCATAAACCCTAGGTAGGATTGATTGTGAGACTCACTGGCTTCTGACTACCCCTCATCCTCCGAGCCTTTTCCCAACTATGTTACCGGATTCAGCTAGGTACCAGTGTCCTCCTCAACCCAGTTACCCGGGTAACACAATAACCGTAGTTAAGTTTGGTCGTCAAACTTACAGGCTTAAGATGTTCAAATGACAGAGAGTGAAATAAAGTTTCTCCAATAATGATTCATTTATAAACAATCTCAGTGTCCTGAAAGCCATGTAGGTTGGTTGACGATACCTGTTTTAATGAGGTTACGTGGTTGATCAGTGCACTCGATTTTTTTGCGATGCACTGTTTGGCAATCTTGTCTGAATAAAGTACTGATATGTGTATAAAATAAATATGGACCACAAATCCAGTGTTGCACTTTCAAGTAAGTAGCAGTACCAATGCAACTTTTCTAAGTTTGTAGGTACTTTCTAAGTATATGTATCTTGGACACCAATGGCTGATAAAAAGGTGAAGGAAAACATATTGAGGAAACATTGACTATAAAGTCTGAAATCACCAACCCGCATTGAACAAGCGTGGTGATTAATGCTCAATCCTTCTCTGTATGAGAGGAGGCCGCAGCCCAGCAGTGGGACGGACGATAAAAAGGCTGTAACAGTTGCACTTTCTCAGTGAACATTACTGAACCGAATTAAATTAAAAGTACATAGATGAGAAACTCTTTATCGGGAGGCGGGAAGTTATTCCACATTTTTACCTTTTTGGTGGGAAATCATTAAATAACCCGCGTCAGGGAATCACTATTAAAATAATCACTGATTATAATTAACGTCAAGTTTCTTTAAAAATGACTTTAAAACCAAAGCCTATTCATAATTTATCTTTCCTAAAAAGGAGAACCGTGATAAGTCTTAATAAAACTTCAATCATATTTCTTTGAAGTTTAATTATTATTTTTTTTTATTATGATCTCAATTCAATTTTAATTATTTTCAATTCGCTACGCAATATACCTTTTTTTTTTTTTTTTTTTTTTATCGACGTAAAATCATCAAATGACCCCTCCCGCTGTGGGTTAGCAGCGGTGAGGGAGTGTCAGACTCTTACTGACTAAAATCGTCGTGTTCCGTCATAGGCCTTTTATGTACCAGGGCCGCGGTATCTCTTTCGAACAACCCGCAGCCCCGGCAGGCCTTGGCCCTGCTGGGCCCCGCTGGGGTTGCTGACGTCTCTTTGAGGAGCGCGTGGAACAACGCGCGCCGTCGACACGGGTCTGTCGTCTAGGAAGACAGAGGGACGATGAGCCACCCGAACTCACCGCCCACAGACCCACGCCTACGGTGGCCGGGAGTCATCTCGCGACACCCGGCGCCCATGGTGTCTACCTGGTCCAGCGCGGCGGCCGGGATGAGAGGTGCGAACTCTCTGGCGTTCCGCCTCCTCCTTCTCGAGCATGGCCGCTTCGCAGAAGGAGGCGACGGCATCCCATTCCCTCTCGCCCCGGACCATGGCCTGAACCAGGGCCGGACGCGAGAGGTCGCCGCCGCCCAAAGCCTCGACGAGGACCCGGCGGTGCCCTTCCCATGCGGGGCACACCTGGACTGTGTGGTCCACCGTGTCCTCGGGGCTGTCCGCACAATGGTGACACCCGGGCGCCTCCTCACGACCGATGCGGTGCAGGTACCTCCCGAAACAACCGTGTCCGGTGAGGACCTGCGTCATGCGGTACGTGAGGGCGCCGTGACTCCTCCCGAGCCACTCCTCAAAGAGGGGACTTACCGCCACGATGGTGGCGTGCCCTTACGCAATATACCTGGAGTTGTCTTTGCTACCTAAAATGGTTGAAAGTGATTAAATAAGTAATATTCACTACTGGTTTTTGATTGTTTGACGTTATTGCATTAGGGACCAATCGTCTTGAAGCACCACTAGAGAAATTGAGAAGGTATACACAAATGTATTTTAAGAATAGCTACTGAATTTACGTGACTCAGTCTGTCAAATAATCATGGATGGCTTAGTAATTACAAACTACTGTTAAATGCAATTGTTCAATAGTTGGTTATTGCTTAGAAAAAATCTATTATTGTGGCTTATCCATCAAACTTATTTTACCAAAATATAGTGCCCAAATAAGTTTTCAATTATGAAGTTAGCCATTTGAGTCCTTGGTTGCGTGTTATACATAAATATATTCGTACAGATCTTGCCGAGAAGTTTTGCTTGTCCGAAGTTGGCTACTATTGACTTCACAATAAAAACTCAAAATTAAGAAAATATTAAGAAAACACAGCATTCAGCCTATGCGTGAGAGGCCAAACTGCTAACTTCAGGATTGCAAAGTTATTTGGGTACCTTCTGGTAACTTTAATTTTAAGTTATTTAACGCAAACTGCACTTCATCTAGTTTCAAAAACCACCTTACTTTCTGCCGTTTTATTCCTACCTTCCAAGCAAGCATGGTTACAGTTATCTTTACAAGATCTACGAAAGGAACTAGCGTGAAGGATCAATTTAAATAGACGCCGTGACCGTGAGCAAGACCAATGAGGAATGTCAAGATCTGTAGTGTTATGGTAAAAGGTTGAAATGGATTCCAGCTCATGGGAGATTTGGGCAGACTTTTTTTGTGTAATGGGATCATTAAGATGTAGTGGTGTGAAAGAATTGATCGGTTATGTTATAATATTACCTATATAGGTTAGTGGAGTTTTCTACAAAGGAAAGAGGCGAGATTTTTAAAAGATTTCACGCTGTAATTTCAGCTAAGTCAAATCCAAATAATTTTAATTCATTTAAGCCTTTACAGGCACTTTTTATGAACGTCAAAAATATGTCGTGATTCTAGTTGCTTACTCTAAAACTTGCTTACTATGTCGGAGAACGAGTGTGAATCTGACATTTTAAATTGTATATCTAACAAGGAGTTATACAGAAGATAATTATTGGCTATATATTTTTAGTACCTTCCTTCTTTTTGCAGGATAAATACTATGACCATACAAATAGGTACATTTGGTACCTTTACATACATTTTGGTACTCCCCTAAATAAAAGCTAACAAATCCATTCACAACACCACCCACTGAATAAACAAAGTTAGCCTCATTTTATTCATGAAACAAACCAAAGAACAAATACTTCATACATTTGTATGTATATATTACGAGGGTGTTTTCTCAACGAGTGCACAGTCATTGTATGTTATCGGATAAGCAAGCAAGGAAACCGACAGTTATCAGGGCAAGCGCGGGCATCGAACCCCGTATACCTTTCACCAAGCTTGTGTTACATGTAGGGCTGCCATCTCGAATTTCGCCAAATCCGGACAAACATTAAAAAAACCCGGACATTTGGCGTAAATCGCTTTTTTTCCCCGAACGAGTACGATTTTTTGTAAACCAAATAATACCTAATTTGTAATCCATTTACTATTAACATATACTTAAATTCAATGAGGTGCTTCCTTACATGAAAAGTGTCCGGGTTTTCCCCGGACACAACTTGAAACCCCGCCCGGACGGCCCCCGGACGGCCTCCAAACGAGGACATATCCGGGGAAACCCGGACGGATGGCAGCCCTAGTTACATGCAAAAGGTCACCACGATACGCCCTTTAGGTATTTGTTTTTGGTGAGAGTTATTTGGGGGCATCGATGGAGGAAGTTCGGAGATAACAATATTAACCATGCATGCATCATGTCGGTATAGTTATTTTTTTAAAGAACTTGCGTTATATGCATCATGCTTTCATGAACTATAGTAGGCACTGAAAATGGAAGTTAACGTCTATGTAGTAACTATAATAAAGAAGAAACATTGTTGTGTAACTGAGAGATTTGAAAAAATATTTTACTGTTGGAAAGCTACACTATTCCCGAGTAGCATACATAGGCTATATTTTATCTCCACACGGGAAGAATGGGGTAAAACCGCGGGGAAACTGCTAGTGGATCGTAATTTTCTATGGTTTGGTGCATGAAAGTACATAAGTAAAATATTCATGAAAAAATTTTGATCCGTATAATATTCTATTCAGTTTATTTATAAGGGTGCTAATTAAACAGGCTTCTTTTTAATATCATTATTCGCCCCCAAAAATGTATGTTGCCTTCTAAATTACTAAGTCAGCCACAATTAACGAGCATCTAAATAATACTATTTTAGCCACTAGTTATCTTCTAAGTAAGCCACTCTAAATACAACTCGGCTTGATGGTTATTTTTTAGCATCTAAATTTGTAGCATGCATTCTAACAGTAACCTTCTAAAATACTATTGAATGACATCATAAAATATATTTAATTAGCTTCTAATTTTTTAACTCAGTACGTTTAAAATGTAAGCAAGCAACATGCAGCAAGCATCGCTTCTGTCACGGCTCCGGTGCTCCGTGGCTCCGGCGGTCCCATGCGAGCTTATCGTCGCAGATGGTTTTCACGCTCACCGCCGCAGCTTCGGCTTGCTGGCCGGCTCAGCCGGCCAGCCTCAGCCGCGGCGGCGAGCGTTAAAACTACCTGCGCCTCAGCTCGCAGGCCGCCTCGCCCCTCCGCACCTACGCGGTTTTGAATTGCACTCTAGGGGTAGGGCAGACAAGACTACGTGGAGTCAGTTTTGCAGCGATTCGTTTTCGTCACTAACTTCAATTTTTAATACAATGTTTTTAATTGAAGGTTATAAATGGCAATATACTAAAAACGTGGCCGAGTTAGTAAATTAGATGACAATGTATAAATAGGAAGGACAAGTCACAATAATTGATGATCTTTACTTGAAGCTTTCTATAGAATATTAAGTTGGCGTTGTAAAAAAGACGAATTAGTTTATAAGAGGCTATGTCATTTCCCCGTTGCTTAGTTATAAAATTAGAAGTTTAATCATGTGTCCAATAAATATTTTTGTGGCTGCACTTATAATTTCCCTATTTATAAACCTTCCATAGACTTCATCAATCCTTATTCAGGTATTGAAAATATAAACTACGTCTCGTGTTACTAGCCAGTAATCGTAATCGGTACTATAATAATAACCATTTTGCTTACATTATCGATGTGCATAAGATTATAAAAATGATACGTTCATTTTAGCAACAATATCTGCTTGTACAATATTCTGGTTTAATATAAATAGCTTTTGATAAAATACATACAATATAGCTAAGTGGCTCGTGGCTGAATATATTAAGTTTTTGCATATACATACCTAAGTGTAAATGTTATAGGTTGACAACATAATCTGCATTGAGCAAGCGTGGTGATTAACGCTCAATCCTTCTCCGTGTGAGAGGAGGCCGCAGCCCAGCAGTGGGACGATAAAAAAGGTTGATGATGATGAAGCTACACAACCCACGGTTACTACATAGATCGGTGACCGTAACTGCAATCATTATTTACCTATTGAAACAGGACAATAAACTCCTTTCACAACTTAATTAATTATTAATCCTACGTCAAAAGTTCTAAAGAGCAGTAAACTACCAACAAAATCCGGGGTCGATGTTGTTCACCTTCAGAATGATAAAAAAAACTTGCAACAAACAGATTAACGTCAATAGAGAGGATTGAATCTATCGTCAATATTCCTCTAAAACTAACGCTAAGTATCAGCGCACACTATGCGATTGTATTCACGAATATGTCGTGTCGCATGAAGAGAATGTCGGGTCGCATTTTCGGAATTATTCAAATATGGAATGGTAAAAAGAAGGTATATATCACGCTATGTCTCGTGTGGGGTAATCGCATGCAGAACCGTCAGGCATTGAGAACCAAGGTATGGTATTAAGTATTGTATTCAGGAAATCGGGAGTCACGCGTGTTATTATAAAGTCGGAATAAAATAACGGGATTTTATATTGTTTTTTGAAGAAAAAGGTGACTCCTTCAGTGTTGTAGTTTGGTTGAAACAGTTTAAAAAGTATTTCTGTAATAATGTAATGATTAGATTCTTTCTGATATAATTATTAAAGACTAGCCGTTTTCCCGCGGTTTTACCCGCGTCCCGTGGTAACTACTGCCTGTACCGGGATAAAATATAGCCT
Source organism: Helicoverpa assulta (assembly GCA_963856015.1). Classification (NCBI taxonomy): domain Eukaryota; kingdom Metazoa; phylum Arthropoda; class Insecta; order Lepidoptera; family Noctuidae; genus Helicoverpa; species Helicoverpa assulta. The sequence continues at coordinate 9,136,110 of CAWLCW010000027.1, forward strand.
ATGTTACTCGTGGATAATGTAGCTTTCGAATGGTGAAAGAATTTTTAAAAACGGTCCAGTAGTTTTTGAGCCTATTCATTACAACCAAACAGTTTATAATATTTTTTCTTTATAATATTTTTTCTTTATATTTTTTCCTCTTTATAATATTAGTATAGATGAGTACCTAGTTATTTACTTAGACAACGTTTTAATTAAGTCAATTTCATAGAAAAAAGATTATAAGTTGTTGTCGGTAAATAAAATTTAACTAGTTTTATAACATTTGAAAAAAAGCTACCTATGTCGTAAGTTATTTAATTAATTCGACCGCAAATTTTTTCTATTGTATGAAAAAAAAACTGAAATATTAGACGCGTGCCACGAACGAGTTTCACATTAAAGAGGCTTAAAGTTTAAATACCTTTTTTTTATTTATTAATAATTTAGAAAAAAAATCTAATAAAATACGCAAACGTGTGCCTAACCTTATTTAATTATTTAGCTAGGTTACCTAATACACGATAGACCGGTTCACTGCACTTCGATGGGGCACGTGACACATCTGTCAATGTTAAATATAACTAATGTCTAAAGACATATGTTTCAATTTTCAGTGTTCATACATGAGATAAATGCTAGGATATTTTAGACTCTAATCAATTGATATAAGGATGCTTTTCGCTGGTTGTGTGGTTGCTGCCAAGTCTAGACATCTAGATTTTGATACTGTACTTTTTATTAACATGAGTCGGATTTGAGACAACAAAATTGATAGATTGAAAATGTACATTAGGATTGGAAATTATCTGACTGGCCAAAAGTAAATAAATAATAATAATAAAAAATCTTTATTTTTCTCTTCAATTACAGTGTTAAAAGTACATTACAATACAAGTTGCATTTCTAAGAGAATGGTGTCTGCTGAAGGTTACCCCTGTGTTACAGATCACCATAAAAATCTGGAGAGTATACTTCTACCAACTAAAAATTATATGTCCTGCCTACATGAAGACAGTGGATTCCCTTTCCTGACCCTACCCAGGACTCTATCTTCAGTTCATACATTTCGTCTGAATTAGTCTTTTATTGTAAAAACGTACCAAACAGATGGACATATTACTTTTGGTATTTTAATTATAAATACATCATAAAAGCCTGTCACCATGTTTTGCATTTCTTAATTTAGTTTGATTTATCCAAAAAACATGTTGACAAAAAAAGTTTTATGATACGCAATTATTTTCTAAGCCTAATCCAAATAATATTCATGAGCTTATCAAGTTTTAATATGTCAATCAAGCAATTAATCTGAAATTAGGAATAAATAAATCAATGACATAAAAAAAAGCTAATTTATTAAATAAATATATTAAATAAATAATATTAGATAATTTATTAAAGTTTTAGTCAAATTTAAGAAAGTAAAAAAAATAAAAGAAAAACACAAAAATATATACCTACCTACTTATTGCCGATTTACGGTATATTGAGGCTCCTTGTAGATTCAACAATATTAAAATTATGGAACGGACTAGAATTTAGTCATCTTCGAAATGCTGTACCTACACGAAAAACTTACACCAAAGGTTAGGTACGTTAGGTTGCTATTGGAGACCTCAAAGATTTTTCTATCAATATCCTTCAAGGTACTTTGACTTCTATAGCAACAGATTCTTCTAACAAAGATACCATTGTTATCTTATATCAGTGCCCAAAAAATGCGGGTATCTATCCAATTCCAGACACTATTAATAATAGTCCCTAAATAATAATACCATAGACAAGTGCTCCCATAGTGCATGGTTGGTTGCGCCGGGAAACCGTCACGGTATGCCTGTTCTGGTTGAAGTAACCACAGAATTTTAATGCTTCATTCTTATTATTGACGCTGAGAAAATTTTTGAAATTTAACGGACAGGGACGCCATTGGTGGTTGCTATGACAACGGAGGATACTGAAACCTCATTGGTCAACGGTTAGAACGTGGATTTGAATTTTCTGATGTCGTTTCGTTTTGAAATGGGCGTAGTATAGATATAGTTAGATAATTTGAGTCCCCTAATCCAGCACACTAAATATCACCATATACTAGAAAAAGTTATGTTTGAACCACATTTAAAGTTTGAAACTCGAAAATCCATAATGAGTCTCGCTCTGTGCGGATTTTTTCCATTTCAAGAATGATATCCGACATTCTTTGCGTTTCCAAAATCTTAAATAGCCACTAGGCCTTCTACTTATAAGGGAACATTCTAATGAGCATAAAAATAACCGCCACGATACCAAAACAGGTGACACAATTATGCCATATCCAAATCCACACTCCTTTTTTAGGGATCGACAGTATAATTTATAGTTCAACATATTCTTTAGCAAGATCAAAAAATTTTAAACATGTCTATAGACTATGTTCTGTCATTGGTGTCTGTCCGACATTCGTTTCCTGATATTGTTCTATTGTTACACAAAATATTTCTCAAACACTTTTTGTGTTTCGTGAACTGATAATATCGGAGTCGTTTCCTATAGATTTTTTAAGGAAAATTTTGTTTCGAAGTTTTTATAGAATTGCTTCTGTGTGAGTGCAACGCTAGTTTTAAAGGAAGATCTATACTATACCTATAATATGTTTGATAATGATTTGAGTTATTGATTTTGATTTGAGTTTAACCAAGCAAAGTTAACGACCAAAGAGTAATTGTAGAATTGTCATTTATAAAGTACGTGCCAACTACAAAGTAATAATAACCTTTTGAAATGATCCACAATTTCAAAAGGAACTGCTATCGTTAAACCGAACTTAATTGATTTCAAACAATTTTATATCGATGACAAAAGCGATGATCTAACGAAAGTTATCGTAGCTCATGAGTCAGAGCAAAGGTATTGACTTGTTCGTACAAGTGACTTCGAGCTAATAATTGAGTTGTCAAAAGAACTATTTGCAGTACAATAAGAATCTGCGGCATACAATACCATTTTTACGACTTTAAAGCAAACTAGGGACATCGTAAAGCGCTTTAATAAAAAAGGGAAAAAGCTAAAGAAGGCTATTACAAGTTTAAATTACTTGGAAGTGATAGAGCCAGGTTGTGTTGACCTAGTGGTTCAAGCACCAACCAGGTCAGGCAAGCGAAAGTAACTTTTATGTTATGTACTTTCTGAGAACATCTTAACACCAATGATAGAGTAAAGGTGAAGAAAAACATCTTGAGGAAACTTCGAGGACTTTAAAAGTCTGATCTCCCAAATCCGCCGTTGGAAAGCGTTGTGATTAACGCTTACACCTTCGTATGAGAAGAGGCCGCAGCCATGGACAATAAAAAGGCTGTTGATGATGATAAAGCCATCAGTGAATTAGAAATTAATGTTGAAATACTGTCTTTTACTCGTTGATATTCTGGTTCAGAAATCATGTTTGAATTTATAAAATGTTTTGACTTTAAATTCATCGTGGGAATGATTGAATTAATTCCACGCATGCGAACTCGTAGCTGCCGTGTACAGTTATTTTGCAAAGTAACGGGAAATCTAGATAGCGAAATATTTTTTAGACTACATTGGAGATGAGAGAATTATTATTCAAGACTTAAATATTAACAAAGTTTTAATAAATATAGATCTTAATATAGGTTAGATCCCGATATAGACAGATGCAAAATATGCAATGGATCCCAATTTGTTTACAGATGGATTATTTCTATCAAGTGCCCTACCTACATCTAAATGGCAAGCGATTGAGGTCAAGAAGTAGACACACCCAGGGGACGTCATATGTTTATTTGCTTTGCCCACACCTGTCCCAGAATAAAAGATAAGGCAGAAGGACCACATGGAATTTTTAAAGAAAATGTTTCGAAGATAAACGAGTGGGAACAGAAAAATTTCTCACTCACTACTTTATTAGCGTTCCATCCTACTTATATTATAAATGTGAAAGTTTGTGAGAATGTATGGATGTATGTTTGTTATTCAATCACGCAAAAACGGCTGGACCGATTTGATTGAAATTTGGTATGTAGATAGGTGATACCTTGGATTAACACATAGGCTACTTTTTATCAACAGATCACGCGGGCGAAGCCGCTGGCGGAAGCTAGTATGTTATACGGGTGGTACATTTTACGTATAAAAAATATTGTACTCTAATTATATTGTTTGAAAATCATTTTCTGTTACATTGTCGTTTTCGTTTTTATTCCCGTCGCGTGTTTTTTTTTGGGTTTTAACTTTAATACTTTTTTTGTCATTTGCGACAAATGTATATAATTAGAGGTATATAGGTATGTAGTGGTTCTTTTCACATCTACCTGTGTCGTGGTGTAACCCACAATAACATTTATCATCAATAGTAGGTAAATATTGACTTCTTTCTACAAAACTTGACTTATTGCGTTTTATCTGTCTAATATCTAGGTTAGCTGATCAGTCATTTCAGTATGTTTGTTGTGTGACAAGCTTTGCTTTTTGTTTGCTTATTTTATTATGGAGACTGCTTGGAATTTATCAAAATTAGGTCTTGTTGATGTGTTTGGAGTACTCGAATCATTTGCACCGTTTCTATCATCAGTTTTGACTGATGCACGTATAGAGATAATTTCATGTTGAGTAATAACATTAATTCTGATTTAATTAATGTCTTTATTGTCATACTTATATAATCACCAAGACAATTCGTCCGTCAGACAGTCATATACATTTTACGATTGTTTTATTGCTACTAGCTTCATTGATATGTTAACTAAATGCTTCAATGTGGGATTGTTTAGATTTAACTAAGTGATTATCGTGGCTGTCTAGATTCTTAGACATTACTGTGAGTCTAGTCTAGACAGGGCGTCTATTGTCAACTGAAATAGATAGGTAGGTTATAGACTTTGAGCATTCAGGTCTCGTAGCCGGTTTTCTGCACATAGAGGAATGATTAGATATTCAAATAGTAGGTCAGGCTTTATGTTGTAGTAGAATTATAGCAAACTTTATTATTTATATTGTACATGTTGTGATAAAGGAAGTTGAAGACTATTTATGTTTTTATGAGGTACTTGATTACCTGAATAATTTAGGCCATGATATATCTGAGAATGAGAAAAAAGTTATACTAAGAAAAAAAATTGGAGATTTTAGATAGATAGATATACTTTATTAGGTACACCAATTTTACATGTTTGATCTTTTTTAATACAAGTTTTAAAGTTTTGTCCTATTTGACTTAACATAAGCTTTCTCTACACATAGTCACGACAGGCAATCCTGCGCAAGTCAAGTAAGATGAGACAAAAAACTCTCCTCAAATTAAACCACAGGACAAAAAACAGTATGATGTAATAAGAGAGAGGGTTTTTACAACTGTCGATGATCTATTACTCATAATGAAACTACGCACGTGTTTTTAACTCTCCACTTGAAACTTAAGATGAATGACCAGCAAAAAGTTGAATTATCTTCAGTAACTCATAGGTCTATGGGGTCACTGACTCTAATACAAGAAAGTCCGTTCAAATTGATGGGGGATAAAGCTCCACCCACTATTTTGTAGGCTCTGTCATATACTGAAGATTTTTTGTTTGAAATTTTTGGGAAGTCATTTGTTTTTGCTCTGTGCTTTTAAACAAAAAATAACTTTACCATTATCGCTAACTACGAGTTGTTTATAAGATTAATTGGAAAGCAATTAGTCTTCTCCTAAAATTACTGCTCGAAGTTAAAAATTACTTCTCATTAATTTATCTAAAACAACAGCCAAACTTAAGTTGCCAAAGGCGAACAAACTTAACAACATCATATTAAACTTTTTTGTTTCTTATAAATGTGCAACATTAAATGCAGCCGATCAGAAATCATGGCTGCAAATGACCCCTGATATTCAATATTTCAAGTACTTACTAAGTTATAATCGACAATAAACTTAAGCAGTCCTAAATTTTACTGCACTAACTTATGCAGTTCTAATAAGGTCGAAATTACAGTAACAAAAGGTTTATTGTAACAAAAAATATGGTTGTTGGATGATACCACGGGTGAAACAAAAAATGTGGGGCCTTAGATGACGTAACGGGGTATTGACCTCAAACACCATGCCCAGAGGATGCCATGACTCGAATCTTTGATCATCGTATTGGTATATGTTTTGGATCAACACGGTAGTTCATAGACCCAAGAATATAAAAAGTGGTTATGTAAGAGGTGAGGTACCAGATAAGTATGTAGCGAAAGCCTGGTTTATGAGATCATTTTATTTAGCAACAAATGTCCAAAAAAAATTTGATGCCTTAACAATATACAAGGCAAGCACATTGTTGATGTAAGGACACATATTATGGATGACACCAAAAATGAGTAAGCTCAACTTTCCAAAAATTAAAAACGAATATCTAAAAAAAGTTTTGGACTCTCAAATTTAAAAATTCAAGCGGAAGAGGCATCGTGATTCCTTCCAATGTTCCCTCGGAATACCCCGGAAGAACTCACGCGTGACGAGGTTTTTTATAGTACATTTTGAATGTTTTGTATTGAAGACCAAGTACCTTAAAATGTATATATCTTCCAAACCATATAACCAAATAATTTGGGCGATGTAACACGAACGTTGATATGAGCGGTTGGCTGAAGCTGACCAGAAAATACTGATTATTAATCTTCAAGTCATAGATGAAGAGTCAGAGACTACTTTCGATATTTTTTTTTAATGATAAGTTACGAACAAAACGATAATGCTGCAACTATAAAAAAATCTAGATGACATTTCAAGTTGACTAGCCACTTCAGGATTCATATCATACACATCTGCCAAAAAAGCTGAACAAACGAAAACAAGTTTTATTCACGAGAATTTACGTCACCAATATTACCACCTATGGATCATAGGATTCTTGTAGTTTTGAGCGACTTCATTCATGGAAAACTATACTAAATTAACCATTTTGGATACACTTGGTAAAATTATGTATATACTTATTCCATATTTGTGGGAAGTTATTATAATTTCATCACCTATTAGGGCAATTTCATCTCCTTAACGTACTCTCACACCCACCACCTCCCACTTCGTCCGCTTATAGGTCTGAGTCATATCAAATCATTTGTAATAGTTGAAAACTTTTTTTTCTATCAGACAACTAAATTATTGTCTCTCAAGAAGAAGTAATTTGAGCTTCATGATTGATTACGTTTATTACATCTTGTTCTATTGCCTTATTATATTCTGTCCTTTCTTAAAGTTTATTAACCTCAAGATTTTCTTCCTTTAATTCAATTACGTTTAGATCAGAACCAATTGGCGTTAATTTATTTTCTATAGCTATTGTCTGAGGGCTATCGTCTGAGTCAATAGCAAGATCTTTTATAGCGTCTTATTGAATTGGTATTGACACAAGCTTGGTTTTTAATTGTTATATTTGATTGCTATGTTCCCTTGCCTTTACTTTTGAAATAAAATGTACAAGATTTTTATAAAAGTTAGCTAGTTTTATCGATGCGGTAGGTACTTGAATGGTATAAATGAAGATATTTTCGAAGTCGTTATGTCATAAGTGTGCCTTGTTATGAATGTAAGTAGGTAGTTTTCCTTACATGGAAATGGTTTACATGGGTTTTTTATTCTGCCTAAAATGTCAACATTCGAATGACTATATGTAAATAATAGTCGCGTGGTCCTACCGATAAGTCTCTTTCTAGGTTGATCGTGACGTCACGATGTGACATAAGCAAAGTAGGCTTAAAAATTTTCAGTACATTGTTATCATGTTTTATTTTTTCTTTATCAGGTGAGGTAATATTAACGTCTACTGAAGCATTCATTATCGTTCTATAGTAACATGTTTGATTAGATACTTAAGTGGCATCAGCAGAACAACAGAGGGTATTGACCCCATTGAAACTCAAGTCCGTATTGGTTTAAAGACCAATTTACATTAGGATGCATCTATGTAAGTTAGTATGAGAAATGGATTACCTGCTGATTAAAAAGCAATTTGTGGGCCATTGAAATACCTTTGAAATATCTAAGGGAACGGTTGTCATTTATAATACAAGGTATGTGCTACTGAATAATTGTCAACGGTAAAGAATGCAGTCTAAAGGTTAAAGAGTTACGGCATAAAATGTGACATTCAAGTTTGGGCAATGTACGTGAAAGTGGAATTACAGCATTTAAATGTTGAAAATTACTTTCTTTTAATTATAATTTGGGTAGAAACAAAGAAACTAAAAAATGTAAGGAATAGCAGGAATAAGTAATTCGAGTAAAAGTATTCACAAATGCAAAATACACTTAGTCTGTAGTCCGAATGTATTCTGGCACAAAGCCAGGATTACATTAAAATGTAAAACAGACCAAGAGAATAACTAAAGAATTTATTAATATTGCTGCGAGCGTAATGCAGAAGCCGGTAAAATAATATCGATTGCCGTAGCTATCAATATTGACTCAATAACTTGTAGTATTCCTACCAGATAACACAGACCTGGCCCATATTTCACAATTATGATTCCCCGTGCAAACATGGCCCCATAAAATAAAAATGCAGTGATCAATCCCTCGGCTGGTGCATTATGCAAGACGATGCCTGAATACGAAATGAGTTTGCCAAGATTGACACTGGATTATAAATTACGAAGTGAAAAATTGCCTCAATTGTTACTTCTGCACAATGTAACTAAGTATATGCGTTTTAAAACAATTGTATGTACTGACCTGTCATTTGCAGCTGTCTTCTGGAGGCAGGGGTGCGGGGCGTGCGAGGGGTGCGTGCGGCCCGCGGCGTTCTAGGGGTGCGAGGGGTGCGGGGCGAGCTTGCAGAACTACCAGCACTTCTTCGTGATGGAGACCCCAAGACTCTTAGGTCGGTATTACTGACGCAAGCTAACGCGTCCGTCGCCATCCTCACAGGACTTTCCGCATTTTCCTTATTCTCTTCACAAAACTTGACTGGAGAGTCCATCTTTGCAGATTTGTAAGTGCATTCTGTCTCAATGTCGAAATTGAAGCGTCTGATGAAGCGCTTCCTCTCTCTGGCGTACTGCTCAGCCATTAGCCGCCTCGTCTCGTCCCGGTCGGGAGCGCCAAACAAGCACTTGCAGCTCCCACGCCTCCTCCTGGGAGTGTTGGACGTCCTCAGCGCCATTCCCGCCGACATCTCGAACCTCCTCTGCTTGGGTGTACGTCCTCCGGCCGCCATAACCGTAGCGCGCGTCAGGTGAGCACTGACTGGTTAGCGAGAAACATCTGACTAATCTCCCGAGAGAAAACAGCTGTCCGCAGGTAGCGTGCGAGAGGGAGGATATGTGCGGCGGTGCGTTAGAGCAGGCGAGGATCGCACCTGGCGGCCGCGGGACGCGCCAATTCTAACCTATAAGCGCGGCGTGGCGGCGTGTGCGCGCGCGCTCTTCCCGACTACGACTGACGCGAGCTGTTTTCCCGCGCATCGCCGCGTGCGCGGATTTTGGCAGTCACTTGGCGCGCAAACCTTAACAATGGAAGCAAGGACGCTTTTTATGTAGGGATACAGGTGGACTCTTAAAGGGGAAGAAAAGAATAGCCTTTAGTACAAATATTAGAATTCTCTGTTGAAATATTGTCGTTTTTAGGAGAAGGTGCGAAGTTTCCCGCGTGATTTATTTATAGCTGTGGTGCGTGACGTCTTTCTTTATCTCTGGTCAGACTGGACATTGGTACCGATACAATTTTTTGATAATACTCTGGTTTAATAGGTTATGAATTCGAAAGGTCTTAGTTCAAATTCAAGGTCGTTTTTTTGTAAAATTCTATTTATGTGCCTCGTTTTGGTCTCGGCGGCCGGCGGGCGGTACTAAAATGCACAGGTAAAATAAATTCTTGATATTGCATTTTTATGTGAGCATTTCTTGTCAAATGCTTTGGACATTAATTGGCTATTTTATGTCGTTTGAATTTGATACAACGTCAATAAGTTTGGTTGTGAACCTTCCTACAATGTTCTCGAAAAATGAAGAAGTTGAAGCCAACTGTTTTGTACAACAATTTTTGAAGCAAAAGGGTTTAAAAAGCAAATTATTACCTACTTGCATTTTATTTAGCAGCTATACTAAGAAGTTACATAGTGGATGATTTACTTATTCTTTTATAAAAAACATATATTAGAAAAGGTTGTGGTATGAACCAAAACCAAATCTCTGGTTACTTAATTTCACCAATTTCGGCCTGTGGTTATTGAAGGGACAATTAAAGTCTAAGCAATTTGCTTAGACTTTAATTGTCAGTGCCATTGTCAGTGCTTAGAAATTAAGTCTTTTCGAGTTCAATTTTTGTTGTCTACATTCTCATAAATCTAAGTGGATATGAAAAAAGCAAATAAAAAAAAAATGCGATAAAATAAGTAGGCAGGTGGAGCCGCTTGTTACATATGATATTTTTAAAATCTCAAAATGACCCGTGAATTACCATGCATTCAGAATTTTCAAGTGAGCTTCAGAAGTAGCCGAAGCTAGTAATTTCATTTATCACCCATTGTGTTTGCAGAATATATTGTTGGACATAAAATCTTGTAACACAAGTAGTGATTTTCCGTCATGGGTGTCTGAAAATGTATCCGTAATTTGCAGACAACTTGAAGACCTATTACGTATATGGGCCATTGTTAAATAACACAATTATAGCTTACGATCAGATCCTGTTCGTGTTCGATTATTTTAGCTTGTAGGTGTGTTTCAAAGTGTATAAGTTTAAATCTGAAAAAATAATAAGAATGATTATCAAAAAAATATATATATATATATTAAATGTATGGGTAAGGATAAAACCTGAAGCACCATAGAAGGAGCCAGTGGCGGCGTAGCATCGGGTGGCACCCGGGGCGAACTACTTATTGAGCACCCCTCTTCCAACCAAAAAAAAAAAACTACAAAATATAATCACGTAGTAAAAAAATCATACAGTATTAACACAAAAAAAATAATTTTGCAAATCGGTCCAGGCGTCTTCGAGTAATCGGTGAACATACATAAAAAATAATAAAAAAAAAAGATCTCGACGAATTGAGAACCTCCTCCTTTTTGGGAAGTCGGTTAAAAAGTACCCAAACAAGTTCGAAAAAAGCACCTCAAAGCGAAGAACCCGCGAGCGAAGCGAGCGCGAAATTTTTGATTTTTGGGACGCAAAGAGATACCTATGTAAAGATTTCGGAGAAAACTAGTGTAAAATGTAATGCGAAATTTTTGAGTTTTTAAACACAGAAGTTCCCAAAAAAGTTTGAAAAAAAGCTCTGTAAAGTGAAGAAGGCGCGAGCGAAGCGAGCGCAATATTTTTGAATTTTGGGACGCAAAGAGATATATAAAGACTTCAGAGAGAACTATTGTAAAGTGTAAGGCGCGAGCGTAGTGAGCGCGAAATTTTTGAGTTTTTAAACACAGAAGTTCCCAAAAAAGTTTGAAAAAAAGCACTGTAAAGTGAAGAAGGCGCGAGCGAAGCGAGCGCGAAATTTTTGATTTTTGGGATGCAAAGAGATATATAAAGACTTCAGAGAGAACTAGTGTAAAGTGTAAGGCGCGAGCGTAGCGAGCGCGAAATTTTTGAGTTTTGGGACGCAAAGAGATATATAAAGTCTTCAGAGAGAACTAGTGTAAAGTGTAAGGCGCGAGCGTAGCGAGCGCGAAATTTTTGAGTTTTTAAACAGAGAAGTTCCCAAGAAAGTTAAAAAAAAGCACTGTAAAGCGAATGAGGGCGCGTAAGTTTTGATATTTGTGACGCAAAAAGTTATCTAAGATTAAAGGAAACGACCGTAAAGTGTAAGGCGCGAGCGCAGCGAGCGCGAAATTTTTGAGTTTTGGAACACTCAGATAAGTTTAAAAATAAACGACCGGAAATTGAAGCAGCTGCGAGCGAGCTCAAAATTTATTGAGATTTGGGACACCAAAGTCCTCCACCTCCTCTTACAAATAGCGCCTAAATAGCTTAGAAATATCCACTGTAAAATATATTTTTTATTGTTTTTTTTTTGAGGACTCTAATTTAACTCAGAATTAATCACAAATTAACCGTTTAATTAGAAACCGTGACTTAAGCGAGCGTCAGTTTTTTTGCTACTTCGGTGCTTTCTTTTTGCTAGATTGAGGCCTCATAAAGTAAGCGTAGAACAAATTAGAAATGAAGAAAATTTTTTTTTCTAACTTTGAGGAATTAATTTAAGTAATCAGATAAAAGCAAAGATACAAGAGAAGGGTGACAGTCGAACTGAGAGGGGTGACCGCCTCAATGTCTCGCACATGCACTGTTGTAGTATTGTTTAAAATTTGAATATCGCGCAGTAAATGGTAGTGAACCTAGGCTTCGCAGCTAGAATGGCACCCTTATTGACTTGTCCCGGCTTCTGCCCGCGCCATCCTGGTCATGCAGATATGTGCCGACCGAGATGGCACCCCCCGAGATGTGGCACCCGGGGCGGACCGCCCCCCCCCGCCCCCCTCTTACGCCGCTACTGGAAGGAGCACTATAATCAAAAGATAAAAAAGACGAAAAAGAAACGAGACATCACCAAACATAGGCAATCATACTGTCTACGCAAGTATAGCATCTAATTCTCAGAATCGAATACGGAAGCCAATCTTTTTTATCAAACCAATAAGAACAAAAGATACCTTGCTATAATTCCCGCCAACTCCAAGACTCTTTCCCGCCAAACTTCAAACTAACGAGCTTTATTATGACTCAAACACAAACAAAGTTTAGGTCAATATCAATCCTTTTAACGGACTTTTGTTTTTAGTCTTGTATTAAGTTGTTTAGTTTATATTCTTAATTTATTCTAAGAATTTGTCATGGTTGTCATTGTGCAATTAATAATAGTGGTCAATTACATTACATGGATGACCTCTTGGCTCTTACATATAACTTTGTGCTGTTATAGCCCAAATAAACAATTTTTTTTTTCATCCTCTCAACTAACTTGATTATCATCATCTTCTTTTTCTCAGTATTTTTCATACCCTTGTTCTTCCCGGACTGTAACTGTGTCTAATGATTTTTCATTCTAAGTTATTTTTCCCCTTTTCAAATTATTCTACTTAAATCTTCGACCTTCAAGATCTGACTGATCTCATTGTAAATGTAACAAAATAAATTGGGAGTAAAGTCCTCTAAAATCACTTACTAATTATATATCCATTAAGGTTAAGATCTCTTCGTTTTTACTAATAAAACACTTTGATCGGCTTCTAGTATTACGCTGAGAAACAGGTTACCGCGGTTCACGAACATACGATGAGATTTATGTACTTAAATGGTAATATTTGTTAACTCTAAACGGGAAAAAACTTGCCGGTAAGTCTGACACCAGTCTTACCAAGGGGTATTGCGTTGCCCGGGTAACTGGGTTGAGGAGGACAGATAGGCAGTCGCTCCTTGTAAAACACTGGTCCTCAGCTGCATTCGGTTAAACTGGAAGCCGACTCCAACATAGCTGGGAAAAGGCTCGGGAGATGATGAAATGGGAAAAAAATATGAATATTTGGAGTGTCCCAGTTTCCAAGGAAGTATATTGGGACCATCGTGAAAAATAACAAACAAGTTAGGTACTATACTTTTTGTAGTCAATCAGGATGCTATGATTAACCAGCTGTATTTCCTAGAGATAAAGTATGGTGGTCTCACAGATAAACCACGATAGTTCATTTACCGACAGCTGCAGGAAACACGCTAATTTAACACGTTTATCCTGAAGTAGTTCTTATTGGAGGGAGCTGATTTATCACGGTTGTAAGTCTAATTAAGCCTGATTAAGGTACTCTTGATCCTTATAGCTAATTCGTGACTGAATCTAAGAATTTTGAACTGAAATCTGTATTACATAAGTGGTTGAATTGATCTCTTATATGTCTCTTAAATAGGTCTCTTATACGTATTGTCGTATGCACTTTTTATCGGTCCACTCTGGACACAGGCCCCCTCTTACACAGAGAAAGATTCAGCAATATTTGATTTATCTACGTTATATTAGCGATTGATTTTTTGATTCTATCCTATTCCGATTCTTTTATATTTTGAAATATAGATCTAAATTCGATATCTTCTATTTATAAATCTTCATCTTCCTTCAATTTAGTCACTAGTATAAATATCAGAGTATCGATAACATGACCTCTAATTATCACGACCAGTAGTGATGTAACCGAAGATCTACGATTATTGTCGGCAATTGTTTTATTTTTATGAGTCTACCAATTGTCTGGTGGAGTATTATTATTCTTGCGTGTGTCAGTGTTTGTAACTGAAATAGTATTCTGCGGTACATTACCTTTTTGGCCGTTGTTATTCGTCATCATTCTATTACATATTGATTCCACAGTTAACTTGGGTGTCATATGACTCAAATCAGCTGATTCTACATATATGATCCTAGAAAAGCTGTAGCTATAGGTGTAGTTTTTATTCTATACATAAGTATCTATGTATATGGAGACAGGTTTTGGCTTCATGTAGACCACTGGTATATTTAGGAAAAAGTTAGGCTAGGGTGATAAATCTATAGAGAAATGAAACATTTTATTAAATTCTTTGTGAAATCTTCCATGGGCTGGTCAAAAAAAATAATGGAGACTCCGAAAATATCTCAATGTATCAACAATGACTATTAAAGGACAAAAATTCAGTCATACTTGATTAAAACGATGATGTCACATAACGACCTTCGAGTAATTTGAGTACAAATTGCCTTATTATGTTGATCTGGGTAAAAAATGTAGGTACCTACAATGTTTACCTACCGATGTATTGTTATATATGTAGAAACTAAGGTATTTTATTTTCTTTGATTTCAGTAATTTAATGAATTTTGTAGTCTAAAATGTTCAAAACACATTTCCTCTTAGTTTTGTGCAACCAAAATGTCTCTAGTTTCTTCATAGAACTTCTTCCTTTTTGAAAGTCGGTTAAAAATGTTTCTAATCAAGTTGCACTGTAAGTTAAGTTGTCGAATCTAATTGACAGTGTTTACGATCCAATTTCCAGAGTCTGTTCAGTAGATGTACCTAATTAGTTTAACTTCCATCTTAAAATACGATTCGACCAATCAAATTACTGCAATTGCTGTCTCAGAATTAACCACTGCTTAAGTATCGTTAATCATGGTTAAAGTACGTAATCAAGTCTACAATATGAAGATCTTGTCTTAAAGTTTGATGACTGGTTTAATCACACCATACATTACGTAGCTAATTCTTAGTAAGTTGTTCTTGATTTCTTAAATATCATCAGGCTATGATTGGAGGAAGGGGAACAAGCAATGGACAAAGTTTGTAAAGGTTTTGGATATGACTGGAAATCTGTCACTTTTGAAATGACGTCAGATAGGGAAGTAGGTTCCTGCCTATGGAAGAAGTTCCTCCTTCGCGTTATAGACCTACAAAGTAAAATAACTATAATTCTACTCTAAAGAAAGCATACTGGGCCCAAATAAAAATTGTTTTTAGGGTTCCGTACCCAAAGAGTAAAACGGGACCCTATTGTTTTCGTCCGTCCGTCCGTCCGTCAGTCCGTCTGTCACCAGGCTGTATCCCACGAACCATGATAGTTAGAGAGCAGAAATTTTCACAGATGATGTATTTTTGTTGCCGCTATAACAACAAATACTGAAAACTAGAATTCTATTTCTATTTTGGGGGGCTCCCATACAACAAACGTGATTTTTTGTCCGTTTTATATATATAATGGTATGGAACCCTTCGTGCGCGAGTCCGACTCGCACTTGGCCGGTTTTTTTTTAATGACAACAACAATCGAGTACTTACCTAATTGTTTTTTTTTTAAGTGACAGCAATCATCAAGTCTCAAAAACCAACTGACCAACGGTAACTAACGGAAGCAAAAACAATCAATTTACAAAAATCATCGCGTGCCATAACTTCAGAAAACAATGAAAACAACTACCGGAAACATTGTCATTACTCTCAACCATTATTTATTAGTTAAATGTCATATATATGACAGGTTGCAGGACCCATAAGGTCCTAATTTCACGGTTTTCACCCATAACTATTGGTTTGCAGTTTATTAATTAGCTGGGTGGGTGATATTTTTGCTTTGTAACGATTTCCGATATCAATTATTTGGTTGAATATTATTGTTTATTAATTTTAGAGTTGTGACACGTGCGTGGCATGTGTTAGGGGTGGACAGGGTGGGTCTTATTGGAAATGGTGGGTTATGGATTTCATTGTTTAATGCATATTTACGTGATTAGTTTATCATTTTTCATTATTTAATATAGGTATATACGGTTTAATTTCTTTTTTTTTTTGTGATTCTGAAAATAAAAAAAGCATTATTGAAAATAGGCTGAAGATACAGCTCTGGTTGAATATTAGGTGCAAAAGACAGCTCCCAAAACGCGCACCCTTCACTACCTATTTATTTTTGAAGATAGAGGTTGCGCAACAAACTCCCTAACAATAACTGATTATAATAAATATGTCATTGTGTTTGTGTCCAGCACTATTAATGTTTAACTCCTAAACTACTGAAATGTACTTTGTGAACTAGCTGGCTTGTCTAGTTAACACAAACCTGGTCTTCTTATTTGAAACGATTCCTTAGGCATAGGCAAGAATGAGTAGATTTTGACATTTATTCTGATTGACTCCTGAACGAACATAAATCAGAAAGGCGGTTAAGGAAATGAAATAAGTAAGTGGCTGTCCAAAGAGCGTTAGACTTATTCAAGCATTTTAATTTACATTAATCTTACAATAGGCGGTTTATTTTAATGGGGACTGAGGACAGAATTTTATTTAGTACTAAAGATACGTAAGTATTTAATAAGGAAATGAATATTTCTCCCTTTAGACGATTTTTCAGCACCTTTATCTATTGATTTTCTCCCTAAATGAACAGAGAAATAAAAGAGCTTAGAAATAGAAATGATAAGTTTACAGTTATTTTTTTGCAATTTTTCCCACGGCTTAAATCCTCTTCCTGTCTCTAACGAATCGTGCATGTTTCGGATATCGGTATAAAAACAGACATCCATCTAATTGTACAGTAGCTGATCTGGCCCATAAATAAACTATCTTTCTTGGAGCAAAAAATGGATACCTAGGTGAATAAGAAAAATAACAAAAAGAATAATAGCTCTCTAGTTCTTCCGTACCTACATCCGTACTAATATTAGGTATTAGCGAAATCGTTTATTACACCAGTTCGCGGTAATCTCATAGACGACTGTTTCGATTTGAATAATTGTTTCAGTTTTTGATTGCCTATTGTTTGAGAAGGACTCGGTACTTTTTATCCGGATGCGAGAAGTAATGCCCACGCTTCTGCCAGGAGCTAGTTTTATATATTGCTATAAAATATATAGGTAAAACAAAAATCCTCGATAAAACTGTTGAGATATGGTATACATTTAATATTTTATTTTTACTGGCAACATCTCTCTCTCTCTGTCACCGGGCTTGCACAAAGTAGGTTCTATAAAAAATGATTTTGTAATTCTTTTATTAAATAAATAAGTGAAGCTAAACCTTTAATAATGTTTATTCATTGCAAATCATTTTCTTAATATGGTAGCACAGCGTCGTTAATAAAAAATACAAAAAGATTACAAAAGTTTCGTCAGATTAAGAAAAGTTCCGTACAACGTGAAGTGTGAAACCAAATCAAAATGGAGCATGCCTCAAATCAAATAATGATACCGATATTCGATGGTAAAGAATACGCCAATTGGAAGATCAGATTAACGAAGTATTTACAGTATAAAAAGTGCCAAGAGGTTATAATGCGAAAAATCCGAAGTACAGATGACAAAGACAAATGGGTGGAAAAGGATGTGCAAGCCACGAATTATATCTATGGGGCCATTACAAATAAACAATTAGAATACATTTCTGAATGTGAAACGGCATACGATGTCATTACAAAATTTGACTCGATGTATTTAAAGGGCTCGACATCACTACAGATCGTTTATAGAAATAAGCTTGAAAATTTGAAACTAAAAAACTACACTGACTTAGATTCCTTCTTCGATGAGTTTGAAAAGTCTGTCAATGAGCTTAAACAGGCTGGTGCAAAAATATCAGAAAGTGAGAAATTAAATTACATGCTTAGAGCATTGCCAAATGAATATAGTCATATAGGCGACCTATTAGATGTCCTGCCAAAAGAAGAAAGAACTGTGGATTACTTAATGAACAAAATAAAAATAAAATATTTGGCACAAACACCACAAGAAAAGACAGAAGTTCCAGACAAATCAAATGCTTTTAAAGCGGAAACAAAGGCAGCCCCTAACTCAAATCTGTGCTTTGTGTGTGGAAAACCAGGTCATATAAAGAAAAATTGCTGGTACCATAGAGGACAAAATATACACAACAGAGGAAGAGGTCAGTTTACATATCGTGCTCGTGGTCGAGGATTCAACCGTGGTCGTGGATTTAATCATGGTCGAGGGAGAAATTATAGTGCATCAAATACACAGAGTGAACAAAGTAATTTCCATACTTCAGTTATTCAAAATCATATGACCTCAAGTGTAAGTGAAAATAAGCCAAATAAGTATCAGATAACATGGTTACTTGACAGTGGATGCACAGATCACATTATAAATAGTGATGAGTACTTTGAAAAGTCAGTTATATTGAAGAATCCAGTTAAAGTCAAAGTTGGTGATGGCAGAATACTAGAAGCTACAAAGGTTGGTGACATTAAACTATATTTTCTTGTGTATGGTTCAAGAACATATGTGACAGTAAGAAATGTATTCTACGTGAGAGAAATGAAGGCAAATTTATTGAGTTATGCAAGGATCACAGATAAGAGTAACACAGTAGTATCAAAAGGACATTGGGCAAAAATTTATGATTGTTATGGCAAAGTAATGGCAATAGCAAAAAAGGAAGAAAGTTTATACAAAGTGATCAGTTATGTTGAATATAGTAAAATACAAGCTAATGTGAGTAAGAGTACATTGACAGTGAAGGAAAAATTACATCGTACACTTGGACATGTCAACTTTAAATATTTGGATATTATGTGTAAAGATCAATTACTTGAGGGAATACCTAAAGAAATAGAATTAGAGTATATGAAGTGTGCTACGTGTATTGAAAACAAAATGCACAACTTACCATTTAATAATAATAGAAGAAGAGCTGAAGATATATTAGAAATTGTTCATACAGATGTAAATGGGCCACATAATACAACAGGATATGGTGGTGAAAAATACTTTGTGACCTTCATAGACGACTACAGCAAATTGGCAAAAGTTTATTGTATCAAGTCAAAAGATCAAGTCGCAGATTGCTTTATAGAATATGTAAATATAGTTCAAAACTTAACTGGAAAAATGATAAAAGAATTAAGATGTGATAACGGTAAAGAATATATGAACAGTAAAATGTATAGTTTTGCAAGAGAAAAAGGAATATTAATAAAGACATGCCCAGCGTATGTACATGAGCTGAATGGAACTGCGGAGAGATATAACAGGACTATAATGGATATGGCTAGATGTTTACTAGCAGAAGCAAGAGTAAATAGATGCTATTGGCCAGAAGTTATTAAAGCAGCAGCTTACCTGAAGAACAGGAGTTTGGCAAATACTTTAGTAAGGAAAACACCCTATGAGATATTCTTCAATAAGAAACCATCAATCAAAGAATTGAAATTATATGGAAGCAGAGTTTATGTCAGAATACCAGAAGAAAAGAGAAGATCAAAGTGGGATAAAAAGGCAGAATTAGGAATACTACTTGGATATGTTGAAGTTGGTTATAAAGTATTGATAAATAATAGAATAATAGTTGCCAGACATGTTGATATTATAGAAGAAGATGTTAAGTTTATAGACAACAGTGAAGATACGGATTCAGAAGAAGAAAAACAAGAAGTAGTAAAGGAAATAATAGAAAATAACTTACCGGAAGAGACTCAAACAATAGATGCAAGTGATGATGATAATCTACAGAATGACGATGACAATTATGATAATAGACAAGGAAGAACAAAGAGACACATCAAACGTCCAGTCAGATTTGATGAAGAATTTGGATATTACTGTATTTGTGCAAATTTTTGTGACGCTATGATTCCAGGTACATTTGAGGAGGCGATACAAAGTGATGAGACCAATCAATGGAAAGATGCAATGGACCGTGAGATGAGCAGCCTTATTAAAAACAATACATGGACATTAGTGAGTAGACCAGAGGGCAAGGAAATTCTAGATGTGAAGTGGGTGTACAAGAGAAAACCAGGTAACATTTATAAAGCTCGCTTAGTAGTTAGAGGTTTTCAACAAAAGGATAATATTGATGATACATATTCACCTGTTGCCAAAATGCAAACATTAAAATTGTTATTATCTTATTCTTGTCAGTATAGTTTACACATTCATCAAATGGATGTGGAAACAGCCTTTTTAAATGGTAGTGTAATATCAGAAGTTTATGTAAAGCAGCCACAAGGTTATAATGATAGTTCTAATAAAGTTTATAAGTTAAATAAAGCTTTGTATGGTTTAAAAGAGAGTCCAAGAGCTTGGTATGAATGTTTTAATGATTTTATTAAAAATCTTGGTTTTTATAGAAGCAAGTATGATTATTGTCTGTATGTAAAAAGAGAAAGCAATGTAACAGTTTATATACTTTTGTTTGTCGACGATTTATTAATTTGTTGTAGAGATGTTAACATTATTAAAGATATTAAGAAACAACTGCATAATAAATTTAAAATGAAAGATTTAAATAGAGTGAAAAGCTATATTGGAATTGATATTGAGTATGATTATGATGATTCTATAAATGTCTTAACTTTATGTCAGAAAAATTACATAGATTCTTTAGCAGAAAAATATAATATAAAAAATTCGAAATTGTACAAAACTCCTATGGAACTCAATTTAAAACTAAACAAATCTGATGTAAATGAGGATGTTAAATACAGAAACCTGATAGGTGCACTCTTGTATATCAGTCATGGTACTAGGCCTGACATATCTTATAGTGTAAACTATTTAAGTAGATTCCAAAATTGTTATGATGAAACACATTTTAAATATGCATTAAGAGTTTTGAAGTATTTGTATCTAACAAAAGATTTAAAATTAACTTACAGAGAAAGTCTTAAAACTGATAATATTGTAAATTGTTATGTTGATGCCGATTGGGCAGGAGATATCACGGATAGGAAGTCAACAACAGGTTTTGTCATTGAATTGTTTGGAAATCCAATTTATTGGAAGTCTAGGAAACAAAGTTGTGTAACCAAGTCATCTACCTTTGCAGAATATGTTGCATTATCTGATGCTGTAACTGAGATAAATTTCTTAAAAAATGTAATTAGTGATATGTTCATTAAAATTTGTAAGCCTATTAGAATTTATGAAGATAACTCAGGAGCACTGTCTATAGCCAAATATGGTAATTTTACTAAAAACTCTAAACACATAGAAGTACAATATCATTATGTTCATGAAAATTATAAAAATAAAATTATTGAAATTGTAAAGATTGACTCAGATTCAAATGTTGCAGATATACTTACCAAATCTTTGGGAAAATTAAAATTTCTTAAGTTTAGAGAAATGCTGAAATTAGAATAAAATGTTGATTTACTGTAAAACCTAAATACATAAAAAAGTTAAGTTTATAAATGAGTAAGGAAGTTTTTAAGTTTATTTTTATATTTTGTTTGTAAGTGTTTAAGATAAAAAGTAAGTACTGTTATGTAAAGAAAGAGTGTGCAAGCTAGGTATTATTAAATATTATGTGAGTTAAGATAAACAGGTACATATTATGTGTGTGTAAAAGGATAACTGTAATAAATGTTGCCTAGTAGGTATTTGTTAAAGTAAATGATTATTTAAAGTTTAAAGGTTTTAAAATATGTATGAAAATAAAATATAAATGTAAGGAGGCGTGTTGAGATATGGTATACATTTAATATTTTATTTTTACTGGCAACATCTCTCTCTCTCTGTCACCGGGCTTGCACAAAGTAGGTTCTATAAAAAATGATTTTGTAATTCTTTTATTAAATAAATAAGTGAAGCTAAACCTTTAATAATGTTTATTCATTGCAAATCATTTTCTTAATAAAAACAATTCCACCTTCTGATCCCCAAAATAATAAATCAAAAGTTCTTCCTAAAGTCGATGATGTAGCTAACTGTTTCGGTCCAAAAGAAACCAGTTTTAAAAACAAAGACCCTCACAAAACACCTGTCTGTCCTTTCATTCATAAATAAATCTTCAAAAGATATTCTAAACAATAAAACTTAAGTGTACCTCTATTTGCCACTTCTTTTAAATTATTTTACAACCAGAACTTATTACATTTTGAAATACAATCCAAAAGATCGATCTATTCATTAGAAATAGAATAGGTTACCATATCTTCAATTTGCAAAAGGTTCGTTTTTCAAATTGCATTTATCGGTAACGTTGGAGGGTAGTTTCGCAATTTTTTCCTAGTTCATTCATCTCGTGGGGCGTAGGATGGCGGAAACGGACACAATGAATGCTTGCACCGCTCTGCCTTCCGGTACAGTCCCGCGGTCAAGCGTTCGTTGGTGCACCTGTTGTGGGAGTATTTTTTGGTGGGAATTACCGTTTTGAGATGCAACTAAATGCGTTAAAGGAGTTAAATGACTCCTACTTTCTTTATAATTTATTTCATAAAATGTGTGATTTAAAAAAAAAAAAATAATAATATTGAGAATAGTACTAAACTATTATTTATCATGCAGTGACAAATATATTGTACAAGAATTACTTTACGATAGACTAAAAATTTATTGAAATTTTGAAATCTATACTTACCACGTCTAAAATTGTATACCTAACTTATTCAAGAATAACATAATTATCTACTTATTTAATTAATTAAAGTAAATTGAATTCAATATCGCCTTATTTCCCATGCCATTTTACAAATAATCTGTGCACTTTCGCCAACACTTTTCCACTGGGCAGTACAAAAAGTTTTACCTGTAAACATAGTCAGAATCGGAAGTGGTGGCGAATTGTCTCACGCCCCACGCCATGCCATGGTGTTTAATGGTGAATTTGATGGCGTTTTTGTACCACCATTGTCTTTGTATTCGCAATTTAGAGGAGAACTTTATGGAATTGCACGTTCCGGGATGTTGCGATTGGAGTTTTTTTAATGTCCTCTTTTGTGGTTCAATTGTTTTAAGTTGTGTTCTGGAAGTTTAAATAGGAAAACTCAATACGTGATTTATAAATAATGTTGAGTACATAAACTTATAACAAAATTATTTAATCTGATTCAAGCTGAAAATCAGCACTTGTGAACGTCAAAAAATACACAAAGATAGCCCACAGAACGCCCAACCTTCATCATCAAAATCAATGACAAATAAAGTTATACTTTTGGAGAGAATAGGTAGGTATCTCACGAAAAACGAAAACTAGACTATTTTTTTCATGCCCTGGCGCAGATATGTATACGTAAGTATAAGCAAGTCAATTAATATTCTATTTGTTTTATAACTGCATACAATAGGCTTTTGTAGCCCGAGGTTTAGACCCCAAAAAAATAGTTCGAGAATCCCATAGTGACCATAAAATAGACCCGTTATAATGAGGTTTACACAAAGTATTCTGAGCTCATTATAATCGTCGGAACGGATAACAATTATGTTGCCAATAAGCGGATAGGTTCTCTATAGTTTTTATCCTTTATTTCTATAGACGACAGATGTATCAGTTTCCTTTGCAACCGGTCTAGACAATTAAGTTATTGATCGGCAAGTATTTTGAGAAGCGATTTAATGCGATTTTGGATTTTTTTGTATTTATTTTGTAGTTGTAGTTAAAATGTTAAGCTAGATTTGAAGTATGTAGGTAGATTTTCATTGAATCAAATGTTATGAATAGTAAAAAATATTTCTGTTACGCTGTGTGCAGCGTTGTATTGTGTCGATAGGGCTGGTGGGCTGCTGATGCAGGAGATTCAGGAAATAAAACGGCGATTGCAAATAATTACGTGTATTCGGTCCGTGTCGCAGAGCAAGAGAGAGAGCGATGTTGCCACGGTACAAAAATATAATTAAAATTAACTTAATGTTGCAATTTATAAAATATAAAATCCAACATGCTGCGGCCTCACAGAAAACACAAATAACAATCATAGAACATTTGTTTGAAATAAATCTTAAAAGAAACTAGAGTGAAGGTTACATTATTATTTATGCTATTTATCTAGTTATTGTTTATGCTATGTATTTATTTATTTATTACTTATACAATAACTTACAATTATGTTTTACACTACATAAGAGTAAAAAAACTATAACTTAAATGGTTTTACAAATATGACTTATTATTAAACATTAATACAATTTCTTAAGTACTATCATCATATTCTATTGGCAGTAAACAAATTTTATTGATGGCACGGGTATGGGTTTTCCCATTTGGTGTCCTAACATCAACTGCCCTAATTTTTCCATCATGTCCTGGAAATAATTTAACAATTCGTGCCATTGGCCATGACATAGGAGGAATATTGTCCTCTTTTAAAATAACTAAGTTGCCTAACTTAACATTACAAACTGTATCACGCCACTTAGGCCTGTTTTGTAATAAATTTAAATAACATTGGTGCCACACTTTCCAAAAGGATTGTTTTAAAGAATTACATAGTTGCCAAAACTTAAGTCTATTTTGTGGAATGTTACATACATTTATTTCAGGATACATTGACAAAGCACTACCTATAATAAAGTGACCAGGTCAGTGGCGGATTTACAAATTTGCCGCTAGTAGGCCATAAAATTTTTGCCGCCCCTAATGATTGAGAACTGAATGATATTTCTGTCAGTTATTAGATTATTTTTGAAACCCGCTATGTACCGAAGAGTTTAATGTTGACCTAACAAGTTTATTTGACAGCGACTTTAAAGCGTAAAATCTCTGTAAGAATTCCTTGAAATCGGTTCATTCGTTCGGATGCTATGATCAGTGGCAGCGTAGCATCGGGTGCAGCCGGGGCGGACTACCTATCAGTGGCGGAGTAGCATCTGGTGGCACCCGGGGCGGACTACTTATTGAGCACCCCAAAAAAACTATTTTGTTAATTTTTTTCCCATCATCCTCCGAGCCTTCTTCCCAATCATGTTGAGGTCGGCTTCCAGTCTAACCGGATTCAGCTGAGTACCAGTGCTTTACAAGAAGCGACTGCCTATCTGACCTCCTCAACCCAGTTACCCGGGCAACCCGATACCCCTTGGTTAGACTGGTGTCAGACTTACTGGCTTCTGACTACCCGTAACGACTGCCAAGGATGTTCAATGACAGCCGGGACTTACAGTTTAACGTGCCATCCGAAACACAGTCATTGGTGTCTAAGATATACTTAGAAAGTACGTACAATTATGGTACATGCCTGATCTGGAATCGAACCCACGCCCTCATACTCGAGAGGTTGGTAATAAAAGTTTATCCAGAATAACATACAAGTTAGTTTAGCAACTAAATAGACCCATAACTACTACAGTTACAGATATAAATCTTACACTTATTGGTAAATAGTAAAGTAATAGTCTGGTAGATAGTCGTAAGTATATATATAAGTAATAATTAATTTTTTTCCCAAACGTAGTAAAAAAAAATCCTACAGTGAGCCCAGAAATTTTCGAGATTTAGGACACAAAAGAACCCAAATTTTTTAACAAAAACTGTAAATTAATCCGCGAGCATAGCGAGCGCGAAATTTTTGAGTTTTTAACACAAAAGTACCCAAACAAGATTGAAAAAAGCCCTGTACAGTGAAGAAGCCGCGAGCGTAGCGAGCGCGAAATTTTTGATTTTTGGGACGCAAAAAGATATCTAAAGAAATGAGAGAAAACTGCTGTAAAGAGTAGGCCGCGAGCGCAGCGAGCGCGAAATTTTTGAGCTTTGGAACACAAAAGTACCCAAACAAGTTTGAAAAAAGCACTGTCCAGGGAAGAAAACGCGAGCGCAGGGAGCGCGAAATTTTTTATTTTTGGGACGCAAAGCCGACCCCAACATAGTTGGGAAAAGGCTCGGAGGAGGACGCAAAAAATCTGAAGAAATGAGAGAAAACTATTGCAAAGACTAAGGCGCGAGCGCAGCGAGCGCGAAATTTTTGAGTTTTGGAACACAAAAGTACTCAACCAAGTTTGAAAAAAATACCACCGGAAAGTGAAGCAGCTGCGAGCGTAGCGAGCTCAAAATTTTTTGAGATTTGGGACGCAAAAGTCTTCCACCTCCGCTTACAAATAGCGCCTTTACAACTTAGAAAAAACCACAGTAAAGTGAATTTTTTAAATTGTTATTTTTGAGGACTGCAATTTAACTCTGAATTAAGCACAAATAAAAAGAATCCGTGACTGAAGCGAGCGTTATATAGTTGTTTTTGCTACTGTGAGGAATTTGAGGAATTAAATTAAGTAATCAAAAATAAACAAGAAAACGAGGTTTGACAGCCGGACTGGCACCCCTCTCAGTGCCGACTCGACGTCTTGCGCATGCACTGTTGTAGTTTTGTTTAAAATTTGAATAGCGTGCAGTGACTGGTAGTAAACCTAGGCTTTGCAGATTAGAATGGCACCCTCAGTGACTTGTCCCTTCTGCCTGTGCCATCCTGGTCGTGCAGATATGTGCCGACTGAGATGGCAGCCTCCGAGACGTGGTACCCAGGGCTGACCGCCCACAGGAAGATCCTGTGTTCAAGTTTTTTATTTTACTTTTATTGAAACGCTATTGGAATATTTTAAAATTCATGATCACATAAGTAAGTACCTAAGGATATATTACAGTGCGTTTATTAATTGTTTATTTATATATGGATTGTGTAAAAAAAAGCAAAATTTTGCCGCCCCTCTAAATCTGCCGCTCTAGGCACTGGCCTACTTGGCCTATTGGTAAATCCGCCACTGGACCAGGTGTTAAATAACAATAATCATCAGAGTTTGAAGATAAAGGTAAGAGTGGCCTAGAATTAAGCACTGCTTCGATTTCAGTTAATACAGTATTAAGCTGTTCATAAGTTAGAACAGTTTTTTGTAATATTCTTTTTAAGTGAAACTTCGTGCTCTTAACTGCCGCTTCCCAGAGCCCGCCAAATGTAGGCGAGTAACATGGTATAAAGTGAAATTGTATCCCACGCTCGGCGGTAAATCTTTGAACCTGCATTTGGTGGCTCTGCGAAGCTTGCAGCTTGTAGAGCTCAACTAATTGACTCCTTGCACTTTTAAATGTACTTGCATTGTCGCAGTGAATTTCGGTGGGCAAACCTCGTCTGGAGATAAATCTCCTTAAGCACGCAAGAAAGGTTTCCGTGGTCAAATCTGATGCAAGTTCTAAGTGAACTGCTTTTGTCGCGAAACATACGAATACACAGATATACCCTTTACCTATTAAAGATCGTCTTACGCGAGAGAGTTTCACATCAATTGGCCCAGCGAAATCCACGCCGACTTTCTCAAATGGCCTGCTGGTGGCTGTTACACGTGCAGCCGGCAAGGAGCCCATCAGTTGCTTGGCTGCTAAGGCCTTTTGTCTGAAACATACAATACATTTGTGAGTTACTTTCTTAACTTCTAATAAGCCATTAACAATCCAAAACCTTTGATTAAGATGCGAGAGTAAAAGCTTAGGCCCTGCGTGCAGTAGCCTTTCATGTTCACACCTTATAAGCAAGCTAGTAATTGAAGAGCCCTTAGGTAGTATGACAGGATGTTTTTGTGAATAAGCTATATTAGCATAATGCAGCCTGCCACCAACGCGCAATAGACCCCTATTGTCAAGAAAGGGATGCAACTCAACTAGATTCCCCTTCAAGCTCTTATTATTGCTTATTGCTTTGATTTCAGATTTAAAATATATACTTTGTTCATATTTAATAAGTAACATTAATGCATTATCTAACTCAGAACTTTGCAGATAGTTTGTATTTATTTTAGAATTATTTTTGTTAATATTGTTTAAAAATCGCAATATGTATGCTAATAGCCTTACTATTTTATTTATATTAGAGTAATTAGAGTAATTATGCAAGCGCTTGAACACATAGTCAAGCGGATTGGGATTTTGGCACACCAAGTTGCTGGAAGGAGCTAAGCAGCGCTCCACTGTGAGTGACTCAGCAGGTGAGCTATAAGCAGCAAACTTGTACTCACTGTTTTGCAGGAACTTAGGGCCATTCCACCAAATATCGCAGCTACTCAGCTCGTTCGGGTTGACGCCTCGGCTAATTAGATCAGCAGGATTGTCATGCGTATTGACATAATGCCAACTGTATGCAGATGTGTTTTGACGAATTACACTTACTCTGTTCGATACGTAAGCTTGAAGTTTTGTTAGCTCAGTGTTTAGCCATGCAAGAACGATTTGCGAGTCGCTGAATAAACAAACATGCCTGATGTTAATTTTGACTCTGAGTGTATCATGAGTCCTCAAAACCAATTTTGATAGCAAGAGTGCAGCATTCAATTCAAGCCTTGGCACAGTCATGCCTTTCTTTTGGATAGGGTTGATTCGCGACTTCGAACAAAGTAGATGCAATTTCGTTGTACCTGTTTGGTCTGTGACTCGCAGGTACACACAGCATCCGTAGGCTGTCTTACTCGAAGCGTCAGCAAAGCCGATTAAATCTGCCGAGTCTCCTTCTGAAACACTAATATTCCTATCTAATAGGATAGGCTGCATTGCAGCTAAATTATTGGTAAAATTAAACCATTCTTGCTGAACATTTGCAGGCGGACTGTCATTCCAACCTGTGTTCAGTAACCATAATTTTTGCATTATGGCCTTTGCTGTGACCACAATTGGGCTCACAAATCCCATTGGGTCATAGAATCTACCTATATAACTAAGTATGCTCCTTTTTGTAACCTTTTTTGTATCAAATGGTTCTGGAGTAGAGATTATAAAGTGATCATCCTTTACATTTATTTGAAGTCCTAGGGCTTTCATATAATAATTATCTTTTTGCAATTCTAAACTATCAAAATGTCTTTCGTTTGATGGTATAGTACTCAACACATTTTCATTATTTGATGACCATTTATGAGTGTTAAAACTACCTAATTTAAGCAAATCACGAAGTTGGTCTCTGGCACTGACAGTGGTTTCTAAATTATTATTACTATATATAATATCATCAACATACTGATTATTTTTGATAATGGATGAAGCTAGTGGGTATAACTTTTCATATTTATTTGCTAGCTCGTCTATACAACGAGTTGCTAAGTAACTTGAACTTTTCAAGCCATATGTAACTGTGTCTAATCTAATACACTTAACTGGCTCATCCGGATTGTCCCTCCACAAAATATTTTGAAGGGAAGTGTATTGAGGGTCTATTTTAATATTTCTATATCTGTAGTAAATGTGTATCTACCTAAACGAAATAATAAAATGATATCAAATAATTCCTTTTGAACCACTGGCCCATTAAGTTGTAAATCATTCAAAGAAACTTTTTTGTTTGTTTTCATTGAACCATCAAACACTGTGCGAAGCTTTGTAGTTTTGCTATTGTTATTAATAACCGCATGGTGTGGCAAAAAATATACTGCATGCTTACATAAATCATACAATTCTATATCAACATAATGACCATGACCAAGAGATAGATATTCATGAATGAAATTTTGATATTGCATGAATAAATCAGGATTACTATGCAATCTCTTTTCCAAATTTAAAAACCTTTTTAATGCTAAGTGAAAAGACTCACCAAGAGTATCGTTTACATCTGACAAAGGTATTTTTAAAGGTATAGGAACTTCAAACTGGTTATTAACTAATTTAACTGAGCTTTGAAAGATTTTTTCACAAAGTTCTTGCTCAGATGTTTGTTCAACAAATCTCTCTGGAACTTTTTCATTTGTCCAAAACTTGGAAAGTGTCTCATTGAGACCTAATTCACATTTCAAAACTACTCTATTACATGTTTGTTGAGATACCTTAGGTGGCAGATTCCCTCCTACAATGTGCCCGAAGTATGTGTTGAAGACATGTAGCTGTGTGCTACTAGGCTGTTGTGGTGGATAAGCAGCACTCCGGGGCACAGCTGTTGACTGGTTGCTGTGGCTGGGCAGGCTGATGGTCATGCGCTGCTCGTTGGGCAATAGCGTCTGGAAAAATACATCAGCCCCTAATAACATGTTGATTTCACTAGGAACATTAAATTGGTCATCTGCCAATATAATGTTGGGTGGTATAATGACCCTAGAGACATCAAATTTGTTTTGCGGTAATTTGCATGTAACATCTTTAAGTACATGACAAGTTACTGTTGTCTTGAATGGTGAATTTAATGAATGAATTTCAATAGGAATGCAGTACTTAATATTACTCTTTTCATTAGTGATTCCAATAATACAAGTATCACTTTGCAAGGGCGTTAATCCTAATAGCTGAACAACCTTTGTGGTTATAAATGAAACTTGAGATCCGCTGTCCAGTAACGCCTTGATAATGTATTGAGTACCATCCCTTGCTACTACCTTGATTTTAGCTGTAGGCAAAAGTACATTGTTATCAACATTACTTGATAAGGTGACAGCTGGTGGGGTTTCACTTAAATTGCAGTGAAGCAGAGTGTTATGAGGCTTCTTGCACTCTGAGCACCGGAAGTGAAACCTGCATTTGCCACCATGCTGACCTAAACAAATCATACATACTTTTTTTTCCTTGGCAAATGTGTATCTATCATTTGCGGGCAATAACTGAAACTTTTTACAGTTAAACAATTTATGTTCATAAGACTTACAGTAAGTGCATGTTGCTCCTGTAGTGGCGACTGCTGCTACCTTACTGCTACTATTACCAGGATGGGGTTGATGTCCCTGCTCGACATTCTCCAGTGCGTTGGCTCGGTTCTCAATGTAATTGAGAAAGTCCTCCAATTGCGGCTTAGCATTCATATCCCGGTCAAGTTGGTAGGCCTTCGCAGTGTAACTGTCTAGTTTGCGAGAGAGAATACACAACAATATAGCATCCCAGTATATAACATTAGGTTCTTGATATTTGATTGCAGCTATTTGCTGCCTAACTGTTGAAATAAATTCTCTGAGTGAGACTGCTGTTGATTTTACTATTTGTTTTAAGTCTAATAGCTTACAAATGTGCTCAGAGATTATTCTATATTTATTTTCATATCTATTTTTTAGTAAATTTAAAGCTGCATCATAACTGAGAGCTTCGACCGGCAAGTTTTTGACTAAATCGAATGGCTCACCCTTTAACAATGTTCTTAAATAATAGAATTTTTGTATATTGTCTAGGCTTTTGTCATTATGAATTAATGAATTAAATAAATTGATAAATGGAACATATTCTGTGTATGTGCCCTCAAAGGGTTTTATGGATATAGGTGGTAATTTAGTTTTATGTGTTTTTTCATGAGTGGAAGAGCCTGAAGGGTTTGAATCAAGAGGCTTGATGCGTTTGTCAAAGGCTGATAAAGTTTTAAAATAATTGTCCTCCACCGACTCCACATCCTCCTCGTCGGCGGAGTCAAGACCGAGAATATCTTTACATAGGGCTTCGTATTCTTTAAAAGCCACATTGAGCCTATCACGTTTTGTGCATAGGTCATTAATGGAAATATCGTCTAAATTGGCAATGTTCACGAAATTAAATAATCTAGTCATAGTACCTTTCACATAACCGCGTGCGGCGACTTTTTTCTTTAGGTCTTCCATTGTTCGCTAAACTTGTCGATTCTTAAAACAAATATTACCTGTACTTTACGTTAATAACTCAATAATAACTTTACAGGAACACTATTAACTATGTATTACAAGATTCACTGTTATATTAAACACTTTTACAGTATTGATCGGCGACGGCGATCCAATTCTTCCCAACAAAATGGCGGTTGCGCGAGCTCGCCTGTTGCTGCTGTGAAGTTTTGTGGCGTCACTTGCTGTCTCTTTCGCGCCCGTACGATTGTCCTATTGTTGCGTGCGGGCGTGCGATGAAATACGAATCTTTCGAATTTCGATGTGCTCCGTCTCGCTTGCTCTCGCGGAACACCCTATCTTGCTGCCAAGTGTACTCTTCGCACCTGCAGAGGTGACTCCGGCGACGACGGTGAAATCGAATCTTAGATCGATGCTGATGCTGGGCTTCCTCCTGTGGACCTTGTAATTGTGGCCGTCGAATCGTATAGGTATTGCGATTTTGTAGCGACGACCAGTCTCACAGGAAATCGCGAGCCCGTTTGCTTGCTCAATGCTCACCAAAAAAAAATGGCCTCGTGCGACACGGCCGTAAATTTGTTTGCAAACCTGGAGTTTCGTCTCCCAGCAGCGCTTCTTTCTTTTTTCGAAGGACCATGTGCAGCGTTGTATTGTGTCGATAGGGCTGGTGGGCTGCTGATGCAGGAGATTCAGGAAATAAAACGGCGATTGCAAATAATTACGTGTATTCGGTCCGTGTCGCAGAGCAAGAGAGAGAGCGATGTTGCCACGGTACAAAAATATAATTAAAATTAACTTAATGTTGCAATTTATAAAATATAAAATCCAACACGCTGAGGTACCTACTACTCAATTAGTTTTTTCGGGAAAAGCTAATTCATTCTCGGGAAAAACTACGCTACTGGAAAATAAGGTGTCTTGTGTATATGATATAATTCATAACTATACCTACGTATGTTCCTAAACGGTATTTTATTCACAAAGCAACGATTCATAGCTAAGTACGCATGGAAATATAAACAGAGCATAGAAAGTAACATTAACATATACATAGATACAATGACATAATCGTTTCTGATGTAACTTCCGAAAACGTGCTTAATACCAAACTTACTACTTAATTCGGCAATAGCAGTAACCTTTTGATGGCTGATTCATTCAAACTCCTTACACAAAATATATTACACACCTGGCCAAAAATATTAGGCACACATTTCTATATTTAAAATTAATAATAAAGTACCTACTTACAGAGAGTTCCTTCCTTCCCAATTCCTGAGTAGGTATTTCTATAAAAGATTCCATGATTTATGGGAATAGAACCCATAGTATGCGGGCTCTTCAAAGTTCAACGGATTACTTACAGATGCTCGAGAACACCTTTTCCTAAGGTGTTGGATAGAGTGGCTGCGGGATATTTGTCTGTTTTGAATGTAACCGACATTTGGTCAAATTGTTTGCACGCGAAGTATCCTCGTAAGTTTATTGTGTGCTAATGTGTTATGGATATGTGGGTGCCCTTGAAATGAGCAGATGCGTTTAGTTGCAAACTTAGATCCAATTAATGTCAGGTAATTGTTGAATAATTAATATCAATTTGTTGAAAAAAGTTCTAATTAGGTAGGTACTTTTTTCGCAACATATTGATACAGTTTTTTATTCTTTCGATTAGTGTTTATTCTTTGTATTATATTATTTTATTAATGGACTAGATATAAGACTACTTTTTTTTAACGACGTCAAAAATCATCAAATGATCCCTCCCGCTGTGGGTTAGCAGCGGTGAGGGACTGTCAGACTCTTACTGACTAAAAACCGTCGTGTTCCGTCGTAGGCCTTTTATGTACCAGGGCCGCGGTAACTCTTTCTAAAAATCCGCAGAGTTATAAGACTACCTAGCCATACCAATCACTCAAAACGGGCCAGATATAAAATGCACCTAATCTACAAAACATCTGTAAAGATAAGCATTATCATACAGCGTGGCAATACTGCCAGCCTTTTCTCTTGGGCGGACTCTCGGTCGACCGCGATGAGGAGTTTTTCTACGATTTATAGTTTTAGTGTGAATACTTCTTTCATATTTCTTTTTGTTATTTACAAAATTACTGTGTTCATATTCTCTTGTAAATATATAAAGGTAAAATCTTATTTTTTTCGTTTTGCATTTGTCAAAAAATCCTTTTGTTTGTGACCAAATATATCTGCTCGCCTGTGTAACAGTGCTATCACCACATTAGCAGGCACGCTACAGAAGCGGATCTTCCTACTTACGATGCGATACAGGACCTGAAGTTTCTTGCTCGAGCAATGTTGCCAAATATGGAACGAAATTGAAACAATACCCGGTGGTCAGTGGTACAGTGATGGTACTAAAAATAGGTCTTAATTTATGCGAGACATGATGTTGTTAGGTAAGTACCTAGTCATGTTGCTTTCTTTATGTGTAAGTAGATATCTATACTAATATTATAAAGCTAAAGAGTTTGTTTGTTTGAACGCGCTAATCTCAGGAACTACTGGTCCGATTTGAAAAATTCTTTCAGTGTTAGATAGCCCATTTATCGAGGAAGGCTATAGGCTACTTTTTATCTGGGTTCGTGCAGAGGTTCCCACGGGATGCGGGTGAAACCGCTGGCAGAAGCTAGTGTTTTATATTGTGATTTGAGTTTTATATGATTTAAACCTTATTAAGTGTGTAGAATCTACGGGAAATGCATAAATAAAGTTATTTACTATAGTATTGTATTTTTACGTTCATATACTTACGGTGACGAGCCTGTCACTTAACCGTATTTAAAGCATATTGCGTCAACTATGGTATGCAAAGATTTTAGGGTTTTGGTAGTTGAAAAGGAGTCTATTATACCACAACATTTCAATGATTTTTATTCGCTCTTATGTTATCTACGTAGTATGTACCAAATGGACACCCAATAACTATCAACGGGTATCATACAAAACAAACAAAGGGTCGAATCAATTTTCAAAAACACATTAAAAGCACGTGTCACTACATCCAGGATCATTACAAAATCATTGAACTGTGAAATTATAGTAATAAGTAACCACAATAGAGAATTATTCATACGAAAACACACCTTCAATTCCATATAATAAATACTAAATTGCTGTGGGATATAATTTGCTATGAAATTAAGTATAAAAATAAACTAATCATCGTGATTGTATGTTATTATTTTGATTATTAATTGTAATATGGAGTGACACGCGATCATAATGTCCTGAGTTTTTTGAGTGATCTATGCTATGGTTAACAGGTGGCGTGTGTTTCGAAAAATTAACTTTGCCATATATGCCTTGTGATGGACGATGCAGAATCAGCATCCCATTTTTAAACACATAACTGTTGGACCAGTCCCAAATGTTTTAAACACATCAGTCATCACTGCTAAACTATGAATTTAATTTTAATAATGCACCCCAGCTGTTGGATTAGGCCGTTTCTGTAAGTATTGCGAATGTCATTTGCTCGGAAGTGGGTTTCGCCGAAATTCCGTTCCATCGTACAGCGAACAGCTGTTAGATCGAGGGCCCATTTGGCTAAAAAGCCATTTCAGACATCTTTCGAATGTGGCTCTTGGCTCGATAAGACAATATAGCTTTTCGGAAATAACCCAAAACCACAGATTACTTACGGCCAGTTTCTTCTTCAAAAGTTAAAGTTAAAGTAATGTCTAAAGTAAAAGTAACGGTCAAATTCGTTTTTTCAAGGCTAAACTGACAGCAAAATTCATAGAAAAATTTAATTTAACCGTTACTTTTACTTTAGACATTACTTTAGCCATAACTTTAACTTTTGATGAAGAAACTGGCCGTTAATAGTTACTTCGCTAGTAGGCTCTTTACGTAATAGCCAAATCTTCGCACAGCAACACGCGAACTTATACCCAGCGCGGTGAATATGGGGAAATCCCTCCAGTTTGGGGTGCAGCAGTCAAGCAGTGGAGGTTTTTTTGGCTCTGACGAAGACGCCAATATATCTCCGCTGTGGTGGAATTTAGACCTTACCTACATTTCGATAGCATGTGCCTAAAGGTATGTGTCCGTTTTGGCCATATGGCAACAAAACTAACCAAATTACTACCGACAAAGGACCCAATCATACAGATTTCTATTCAATCGATCACTCTCATGTCAGGGTAGTAATATTTGGCAAAACGGAGTAAAGAGCAACCCTTGCATCTTTTGTGTTCGGCAGATGTGCTCCGGACCGCGAGGCTTTTGTGAGGAGCGCTTTTGTTGATGATAGTGTGGATGCGACAGGTAGATAAGTAAGTGTAAGTATTAAAATATATTAATAAAGTTTAATAAACTCAGTATAAAATCAATCTTAAAATGTGAAAAACAATCACTAAGCAATAAGTACCTAGACAACTTTTTCTACTTAAAAGTGTCAATGCAAGTTTACCTACTCTTTAAATACGTGCCCAATTTCAAGTTATCAAGAAATTAATTTTCAGAAGCCGCTGCAGATATTGTTTCTACTCCACCTACACAAACAAACCATTGCATTAGTTATGCAATGGTTTGTTTTATTTTGTAAAAAGTGGCAAAAAAGTATGTAAGTATTTAGAAATATGCAACTTTTTTTGCGATTGCGAAAAAAATAAATTTATCTAAAAAAAATGCATTAATACGTACCGAATTGTATTCAATAGAACAATAATTAAAGAGCTTTCCAAGAACCTTTTACAAAAATATAAACATAGCATTCAACAATTTCTGCGTTTGATTTCAACGATCGATTTTTCAATTTTGCATCATATCCACTCTAAGCTATCGTCCGTTAGAGGCGCGGGCGCAACAGGTGTTGGCACAATGCCCGATATTCACCATGATCCGCCATTATTATTATTTAGTGAATTCTTTACAATCATTACGTACTCATAATACACCTTTATAAGGTTTGTTGGGATTGGAATCATCATCAGCCTATCGCAGTCCACTGCTGGACATAGGCCACTGAGATCGATTTTCGGCTTCTCGCATCCAGCTCCTGCCAGCCGTCTTGCGCAAGTCATCACTCCACCGTGCCTGAGGACGTCCTACACTACGCTTGCCGAGGCGCGGTCTCCACTCTAGAACTCGTTTACCCCAACGGTTATCGGTTCTTCGGCTAATATGGCCAGCCCACTGCCACTTCAGCTTGCTGATTCGGTGGGCTATGTCGATGACCTTGGTTCTCTGACGGATTACCTCATTTCTGATGCGATCCCTCAGAGAAATGCCGAGCATAGCCCTTTCCATAGCCCGCTGAGCGACTTTAAACTTGTGAACCAGCCGTACCGACAGTGTCCACGTTTCGGCTCCGTAAGTCATGACAGGTAGGACGCACTGATTGAAGACTTTTGTCTTTAGGCACTGTGGGATCGACGATGTTAGGACTCGACGTAGCTTCCCAAATGCAGCCCAAATGCAGCCCAATTCAACTGAATTCTCCTATTCACCTCGTCCTCAAAGTTGTTTCTACCTAACTGCAATGTCTGCCCGAGGTATACATATTTCCGAACAACTTCGAGAACGGCGCCGTGTATCGCAATCGGTTCCGGTAGAACATGTTCATTGAACATGACCTTGGTTTTGTCCAAGTTCATCCGTAGGCCGATGCGTAGAGAAGATTCAGCCAGGTCGTTCAGCATCTGTTGTAGGTCCTGCAGCGTTTCCGCCATAATGACGATATCGTCAGCAAATCGCAAGTGAGAGATGTGTTCGCCATTGATGTTGATGCCTCGCCCTTTCCAGTTCAGCGTCTTGAACATATCCTCCATTGCATTAGTGAACAGTTTCGGGGAAATAACATCCCCTTGTCTCACTCCTCGATGCAACGGTATGGGCCTTGTTTGCTGATTCTGTACTTGGACGGACATTGTAGCGGCTTCGTAGAGACATCTCATCACTTGGATGTATCGCCAATCTACTTGACAACGCTGCAGGGACTCCAGAACAGACCAGATTTCAACCGAGTCAAAGGCCTTCTCATAGTCCACAAATGCTAGACACAGGGGCTGATTATACTCTTCGGTCTTCTGTATAATCTGCCGCACTGTGTGGATGTGGTCTATGGTGCCGTATCCGCTCCGAAACCCGGCCTGCTCCGGTGGTTGGAATTCGTCGAGTCTTCGCGCAAGTCGGTTCGTGATCACTCTTGAGAACAGCTTATAGACGTGGCTTAGGAGGGAAATGGGTCGATAGTTCTTCAGCTGGGTTTTGTCTTTCGGGATTGGAATAGTAAAATATAATTATATTGACGTTATATTTTTGGATTTTTAGGGTTCCGTACCCAAAGGGTAAAACGGGATATTATTTTACACACAGTCTATATCTCTTTTATTATATCTATTTTCCTTTCGCAGATGTACTGGAAGACTGAAGAATAAACTCTACCATTGTAAATTATTTCTTTCCTGTCGTGTTCCTATATCATGTGTGTACGAAAATAATAAATAAAAAGTACACACCTGTGCAAATCAATAAAAATGGATTGAGAACCTTCTATTTTTAATAGAAGTTGGTTAAACTATGACTTTCAGGTACCTTTTATAGTTAAGACGAAAGAAGGTAAGTAAAATGAAACAAAAGCTTTTTTAACATTCACTATTAAATGCATTTAATATATTAGGCATATTCACAGATATAAAACTTTTATGGATAAGATTGTCAAGAAGAACTCTATCTTAAATATTCATTTATTAGTTAAATATATTTTATGATATAAGAAAAATTCACGATTTTTCATTTTAGACCCAAGTATTGAACATTTACTTATAGTAAGTAAGTTATAACCATATTTGGTTTTAGTAACCAATCATTAGATATTTTGTCCCCAATTTCTAAAGATTTTAAATGAGTTTCGTATCTCGTGTAAAGTGGTTTTATTTGTGCTTTGGTTGTGATGTAAAACTAATGATAACTTAGCGCAGAAGCAGAATTTTGCGCAAAACAAGAATAAGCGCAGGACGAGAGTTTGCGCAAAACGAGTTACTTTTCTGTACCATTCCAGTTTATAGTCATCTATTTAATACTCTAAAGTCATACTATTATTATCTAACAATTAGTTACTAAACCTCTCCCAAATTCACAAATATTTTTATGAATAAAATTTGAACCACACAGTGTATTAACAACATTTTAACATGTATCACATAATAAAGTATTTATCATTGATATAGTAACTAATGGATATAAGAATAAAAATAGAAATAGTCTGAACAAAGAATAATTATGTCAAAGAAGCTATTCCATTTAAAACATACTCGTTTTATGATATAGTAATTTTAACTTAACGTACCTTAGGCCCAAAGCATTTATTCAAAATAGGCTGCAAAATATTGCTATTTTCGAACGTCAAAATTACATGAGAGAGCCCTCGAAAACCCTGCACCACTTTCTACGTGTTTTTGCTGGGAGGAAGAAAAGGCGGAACCAACTTCCCAGCAACTGTGGAACTCTTTGAGAGAATGCACTTTTTGATATTCGAACAATATATTTTTTTGTATTACTGACGTGTGTCATTGATATTCACATACATAATGTTAGGACACCTTTCCACACACGGTCGGTTAGCCCCATGCTAAGTTATTAATTAACTTGTGTTATGGGCGCTAACACAACTGATAAACTACATATAGCTACACATATACATATTTATAAATACATATTGTAACACCCAGACCACGGCCAACAAGCATGCTCATCACACAAATGTCGACCGAACCGGGAATCGAACCCGGGACCTCAGGTTCGGCAGTCCGGCATGGTGACCATTGCGCCATCGAGGTCGTTGATATACATGAAAATTATCTCTGCAAACAAAGTTTTTTCATTTTCCATTCCTATTTATTACATTCATGTAGTTATTTCTTCTAAACTTACTGACTCATATTTCCTTTAGTTACTAGATCAATTAGTTATTTAATATTATATATTTATTTATTATTTATACAGCGCCTATCTGCAGTATAGGCAGCGCTAGTTGGAACGCGTTCTGTATGTATGTTGAACTGTTGCCAGCCTGAAAATATTGAAAGGGATTTGCATATTAGTTTTACGGCCAGTTTCTTCATCAAACGTTAAAGTTAAAGTAATGTCTAAAGTAAAAGTAACGGTTAAATTCGTTTTTTCAAGGCTAAAGTGACAGCAAAACTAATAGAAAAATTGAATTTGACCGTTACTTTAACTTTAGACATTACTTTGACTTTTACTTTGGCTTTAACTTTTGATGAAGAAACTGGCTGTTAGTAACACATAAATATAGTTACATATTTATTTGTAACTAGCTTCTGCCAGCGGTTTCACCCGCATCCCGTGGGAACTACTTCCCTTACCGGGATAAAAAGTAGCCTATAGCCTTCCTCGATAAATGGGCTATCTAACACTGAAAGAAATTTTCAAATAAAATAAAAATAAAAAAAATAAAATAAAAATAAAATAATGTTTATTGTCAAAAAAGCAACTTTACATTATGGTAGTTACCGTTGAGCCACAAACTAAGCACAGCTTGTATCTTGTGACTCTGAGTGCTTTAATATTGCTTATATTATAAAGTTACATAGGTACCAAATCTTTGGAGATGAAAAAGTAAAGGAAATTATGAGCTAAGGATGTTGGAACTTAAATTGAAGTACATAATATAAAGAAAATGATATTAAAACAAGGTGATTTAATCGGGCTTTTATGCTAGTTTGGTGTGTATGTGATGTGTGAATGAGTGTATGTGTGAGGTGAGAGAGTGTGTGGTGTGTAGTGTCAGTGTGAGAGTGATAGTGTTGATGGTGTGGGTGACTTTGTAGGTATGTTGATGGTGTTGGTGACTTTGTAGGTACTACAGCAGAGCTTCGGTTTCGATGTACGACAGTTTTAGTAGGGCTGCAGTTATCTTCTTTTTACATATATTGTGAGTACAGTCTCTAAGGTCACAAATTCTGTTGACCTTGTTGTACGTGCTAGGATTTGAGTATTGGGTGCAACGTCTGGCTAATTCAGAGTTGGCTTTTGGTAAAGGTATTCTAAAGATCCGTTTTCTAAGTAAGTCCTGGTAGTCGGCGCGTTTTTTGATGACGGCGTGAGTGGCAAGAGTTGCCATGAGTATGAATAGCTGTCGAACCCTTAGTACACGGAACTTTTCATACAATGTGTCTGTAGGAAATTTAAACGGTAGTTTTAAGGCTACCTTAATTAGAGCTCTTTGTGCTCTTTCCAAAGTTATGAAGGTGCTTTTTCCAGCACTCCCCCATATGCGTATGCAGTACTGAATGACGGATTGGCAGAGAGCGAAGTATACCGTCTTCAGTACGTCTAGTGGTGAGCAGACCCTAAGTTTTTTCATAACATGAATTAGTTTTCGGACTCTAGCAGATAGTGAGTAGATGTGTGCCTTATAGTTTAGGTGTTGGTCTATGATGACCCCAAGGTACTTAATAGTGTCAGTACGTGCGATTGTTTCGCAGGCGCAGTGTTGTTGGGAGTCATTATTTTGCGGTTGTGTGCACGAGTGTATTTTTAGAGTGAATGAGCGTGGAGGGCAGGTAGAATTTGTCTTGCAGAACGTAATGAACTTGCTTTTGGTTACATTTAGTGTCAGTAGATTATGGTCTAGGGATTGTGCTATCTCAGAAAGTCCGCGTTCAGCCAGTTTCCGTACACAGTCCCAGGACCTTCCATGAAAGACAATGGCTGTATCGTCGGCGTATGTGACAATTTCAGCACCGTTAAGGGGCAGGCTTACTATGTCGTTTATGTAAAGTGTGAACAAGGTGGGGCCCAGCGTGCTGCCTTGAGGTACTCCATAATTAATTGGAAGGAGTTTGCTTTTATGTCCACCTATTTTGACGTATTGCTTACGGTGTGTGAGGTAGCTGCGGAACCATTCCAGTGTGTTGCCCCTAATGCCAATGAGTTCGAGTTTTTTTTTTAGTAGCAGTCCCGTCGACACCGTGTCGAAAGCTTTTGCCAGATCGAGGAATACACCAATGCAGTATTGTCCGTTTTCGATATGGAAGGAAACTCGATCTGTCAGAAGTGACACTGCGTCTTCGGTGGATCTACCTTGACGGAAACCGAATTGCCGGTCCGAAATGATGTGATTTTTATCAAGATATTCTGTGAGTCTTTTGTTAACTATTTTCTCTAATATTTTTGAGACTATGCTTAAGAGAGCTATGGGTCTGTAATTTTTAGGGTCGTCTTTAGATCCAGTTTTATAAATAGGGGTCACGGATGCCGTCTTCCAGGAATCTGGAAAGACACCGGTTTCTAGACTTAAATTGAATATGTGGGTTAAGGGTTTGATAAAGCTATTGATGCATTTAGAGAGTAAGTAAACTGTGAGTTGATCGGGACCAGGTGCACTGTCTATTTTTAGATTCCGTATAATGTTGGTGATTTCTTCATCGTCAGTAGGACTCATAAAGAATGATTGTGAGTTGTTTTGTTGTGACCGGTAAGAGTCTATTAGTGTGTGGTGTGGTATCCCGAGTTTGTTGAGGATTTTGGCTGCGTGCTGTTCTCCTACGTTGACAAAGTGCTGATTGCAGGTATCAAGTGCTTGTGTGGGGGAGGTGCTAGATGTAATTAGTTGTGTAGCGCTGTTTTGGGTGCTCTTGTTTCCGCAGATGTTTTTTATAGCCGCCCAGAGTCTTTTAGGGTTGTCTTT
Organism: Helicoverpa assulta; assembly: GCA_963856015.1. NCBI lineage: Eukaryota > Metazoa > Arthropoda > Insecta > Lepidoptera > Noctuidae > Helicoverpa > Helicoverpa assulta. The sequence continues at coordinate 9,178,443 of CAWLCW010000027.1, forward strand.
ATTTACGTGTATTTCCTTTTTGTTGTGTGTGTTTTTAAGATTGCGTAGCAACATGTGCACGTAGTTTCTATAACGTGTATAGATTAGGCGTTTGGTGTCATCACTAGGGTTAGCTTTGCATTCTAGATGTAGTTTGTCACGTTGTCTCATGCATCTTATTAACCCGGGTGTGACCCATGGTTGGATGTTAGCAAGTTTCCTGGAGATCTTTATTTGTTTTGTGTGCTTGTTGATTGCGCCGGTGACAATATTGTTAAATAATTTTATCGAGTTATTGACGCAGGAGGAAGTGTAAATGGGTTCCCAGTCGGATTGGGCAATCTCGGCATCCACAGCATCCCAATCAGTTTTAGTTTTCCAGCGTTTGGTTTGTATCGTGTTCGGCTTAAGATGTACACTGCACAGCGCTAAGTCATGGTCCGTGATGGAGAGGTTGCAGATGAGACCGACTGCAGTTGCGTTGGTTTTAACAAATATGTGGTCAATACATGAACCGCATCTCGTAGGAGCAGTAATCGCAGGAGTCAGGTCGTGTGAAGCCATGAGACATGAATAGCTAGAAGCCTGGTTATTTTCTAAGTCTATAATGTTAATATTAATGTCACCAGCTACTATGATTGTTTGCTTATGTTTTAGATCTGAGAGTATAGTGTCAAGTGAACTGAAGAAGGTGTCTGCGTTAGTAAAAGAAGGGGAACGGTATATTGCTAGAAGTGTAATGTCATATGTGATGTTTAAGAGCACACTGTCAGCGTCAGCTAGATTGGCTTCCGTACTAGTAACGTTATTCCAAACTGTTCTGATGTAGATAACAATACCTCCGTTTTTGTTAACTTGGGAAGAGGTTCTGTATATGTAGTACCCTGGAATTTCTTCTAAGATTGTGCCTTCAGACAGCCAGCACTCTGTTAGCACAATTACATCAATGTTTGAGTTCAACCTATATAAAGCAACTTTAAAGTCATCGAAGTTTTTTTGATAGCTTCTTATATTGTATGTAAGAACTGTGAATTTATCTTTGGAAACATTTAGGATAATTTTGCAACTTTCTGGGGAATCTACTGTGTGACATTCTATTGAAAAGGATTCGTCTATATCATTGGCGATGTCAAGTGAAGCCATTTTTATTTAATATAATGATGTATGAAAGAAGCTTTTGTGCGTGATTTTTATTTAAAATGTTAGTTGCGTCTTGGTTAAACTGAGTGAGATTGACAACGTTTCCATAAGAAAGAGTTTGTGGTAAATAGTGTTGTGTAGCCGTGTAGAGTACGTATTGTGTATTTAATATGTATTTATGTATTTGTGTAAGAGAGAAGCCGTGCGTGTTGATTACCAGTGTATGTTGGATTCCTAAGTTTGTTGAGATATATGCATGTGGTAGGGAGAGTTGTTGGCGTGTTTGTGTGCGTGTATGTATAAGCCCTTGAGTGAGTGATAACATAATTTTCTTAAGAACTAATATAATCAAAGGAATTAAAAGGTAATAAAAATAGTTAAAATAATAACATAACAAAATATGCTTACATAAAATGTATGTTTTTATGTATTTGTATTTATGTAATTGTAGTATGTTTTTTGGTGTTTGTGTAAGAGAGAATACGTGCGTGTTGATTACTCGTGTATGTTTGACTCCTAAGTTTGTCAAGTAATATGCATGTTGTGGGGTGTGTTGTTGACAAATGTGTGTGTATGTATAGTTAAGCCCGTTAGTGAAAAATGACATTTTTTTCTTAAGAACTAAAATAATCAAGGAAATTAAAAAAATGTAAAAATGGATAAAATAAGAAAACAAAACATGCTTACATAAAATTTGAAATGATAACAGGTTTGTCTGAGCGTCAGCCACTTGTTTGTGCAGTTGTCGCGGGGCAGTACCGCAACAAGTCATCCATGGTCTTAACAGTGATGGCGGGGTTTCCTTCCTTTTTGCGGATGTAAACAGTTCCATTCTTAATCCAGCAGAACTTGTAATCACATTCTTTGGCGCGTAATCTGGCCGCGCGAAATAACTGTCTGTCCTCCTTAGTGAGACGCTCATTAATGTATATGGTTCTGGAAGGACCTGGTACGTCAAATTTTTCGCTGGAAATGTTGCGTCTCGTTTTCCCAGCACGTAGGAATTCATTACGTTTGTTGTGTCGTAAGAATTTAACAACCAGAGGGCGTGGCTGGTTTTCTTGACGTGGGCTAGAAGTTATCTCGGAGTTGTTGTTGAAGCGGGGGCCAGTTCTGGTTACGAAGTCAATGTCTGTGTCCTGAAGATCAACCCCTAATTTCATAGCAACTGTGAGTATCGTATGTACGGGATTTTCGTTAGTAGTTTCGTTGATGCCCAATATCTCGACTTGGTTCTTCAGGTTGGATTTAGCTTGAGACTGTACTTGCTCGCTGAGTTGTTGTATTGTGGCCTTTAGCACCGGTATTTCGTTAACTTGTTTCTCCAAGCATTGAATTTTGGTTTCGGCCTCAGTTACTCTCTTCTCAGATAGTTCTAATCGCTGATTACATTGAATCAAGAGATCTGTTAGCATTTTAATATTGGATTTAAGGTCACCGACATCGTCGCGCAAGAGCTTTATTTCCGACGTGAGTTGGGAGAAGCTGCCTGGGTTTGGGGAGTCGGAGGTACAGTTCGACAGAGGCTCATTTGTGCTGTTTGGTGCAGGCGATGACGTATTTGGTGTGTGCATGTCGGTGTTACTTGAGCTAAACTTTTTGTTGCGGCAGCTTGGACATGTCCAGTTAGCTTTGGTTTCTTCAGTCAGTTTGCGGTAGTCAGTTGTTTTTGTACAAGAAGGATGATAGCAATTGTTGCATTGTAGGCATTTTAGAAATTGGTTGGTTCTTATTTGCTTCACACATATTACGCAATCGTTTACCATCTTCAAGTCGTGTCAATAATTCCAAAATATTAAAAAATGAATAATAATGAGGGCAGGAGGCTCGCAAGTGGCCCGCACGTGCGCCCGGTGACAAGGACGAATTATTAACTTTTCGCGTCCCGTCTCTTTTACCCGAGGGGGTGAAGAGCTTTCCTCAGCGCACCTGTGTCCGAATATTTTTTGCGCACTGATTATTTTATATTTTTTTATTTGTTTACACTTCACACAACAATGAGTTTAATCACAATAGTTTATGGGTCAAAGTTCCTTGAGGTTTATACAGTTTTTTACGGAGAAATTTGGCACGTCCTCTCCTTACAAGTTCTAAATCGGACCAGTAGTTCCTGAGATTAGCGCGTTCAAACAAACAAACTCTTCAGCTTTATAATATTAGTATAGATATTAGTATAGATATGTGCCCACATGTTGTATCCCACATTATGCTATCCTTTCGGAATCACTCCGGTTTTTAACGTTATTTTTGGATCGACAGTTGTCAATTGTTTGCTGTGCTCTTACGATCCCAGCGTTCTCGCTCGAAAAAGCGCTGTCAAGTTGGCCAGCTGGCTGACCGATGTTACGAGGTATGATTAACAACTTACACGGCGAACATTCATTAGTCAGTACGTAGTATTACGTAGAAGCGAGCAAGCAACGACCCGTTTTGACTGCTCGCTTTGAAGCTCCACTGGCTGGCCTGGCTGGCTTATTGCGAATCTTCAGGCCAGTACTCATTTTGACGGCAAGTAGTTAGAGTAATATAGTATCATTACAACTATAAACTTACCTCTAGGAATATATTGGTGATGTACGTATTGACTTGTTCTTTATTGTCTGAAGGTAATGCGTTCAGTTTCTCTGTGAATAACGTCGCGAGCTCGCTGATGTGTTTCGTTAGCACCACGGTCATTCTGGAAGAGATGTTCAGTACTTTTTGATATGATCCATTATAAATTATAATAAAGTTATAGACCAGTCTTTCAGTTTAAATAAAATCATTTAATTATTCAATTCTGGGCAATGCAAAATGGGCAAATGGACAATTCTGTGATCTGGATTTCGATTTAGTCAAAAATGTACAAGGAACATGACCTTCTTAAACTTTATATCAGAACGAGTTCCTCCGTGTTTCAAGACACACTAAAAACAACCAGGACCATTTTAGTGTGTGTTGACAATCGTTATCTATACTTAATATTATAAAGCTGAAGAGTTTGTTTGTTTGAACGCGCTAATCTCAGGAACTACTGGTCCGATTTGAAAATTTCTTTCAGCGTTCGATAGCCCATTTATCGAGGAAGGCTATAGGCTACTTTTTATCCCGGCACGGGAAGTAGTTCCCACGGGATGCGGGTGAAACCGCTGGCAGAAGCTAGTTGGTACATAATTAGAAACAAAAAAGTCATACAATCAGTCTTGCTAAAAGCTATCGTCTAGCTATCGTCACTTGGGCAAGATATGCAGTCACTTCTAGTTAAGCACTGGAACTCTACTTCATCCAGTCAGATTCGAAGTTACTAAATCTATATATATAAAAGAAAGTCGTGTTAGTTACTTCGCTTATAACTCAAGAACGGCTGAACCGATTTAGCTGAAAATTGGCAGGGAGGTAGTTTAGAGCCAGGAGAAGGACATAGGATAGTTTTAATTACAAAGAATAAAAATAAAAAATACAATTTATTCCGGGCATATAGCGCCATCTATTGTTCAAACCAAAAATCTGCCGGATGCCACTATTCCACGCGAACGAAGTCGCGGGCAAAAGCTAGTATAGTATAGATGGTGACTTACTGTGTGAGGGCATCAGCTTCATCAGCGGTGGATCTCCTGGGCTTCACCAGCAGCATTTCAGCAGCCTTATGATATTGTTCCACTGAGAGTGCAGTGCTTTGAGCTAGACAGGATACTCCGCGTTTGTACACCGACTTTATTTGCACGTCAGCTTCCAGTGATGCTATGTAGGCTAGAATTTCTGTGTATTGTCTGAAAAAGGAGTGAAATAACAAAAAAAAATCAGTTCCTTGATATTCAATAATTAATAGGCAGCAAAAGATTATCTGATAAATGCGATATACTTTCGAAATCCTGTGCATGTTAAACAGATTTTAAAAATAAAAAGAACCTGACTATCTAGGGCTTGGCTACCAGCCATTTGCGATGCTATATTTTATACTAGCTTCCGCTAGCGGCTTCGCGCGCGTGGTGTGTTGATAAAAAGTGGCCTATGTGTTAATCCAGGGTACCACCTACCTATATACCAAATTTCAACTAAATCGGTCCAGCCGTTTTTCCGTGAAAGAATAACAAACATACATCTATACATTCTCACAAACTTTCACATCTATACTAATATTATAAAGAGGAAAACTTTGTTTGTTTGGTTGTAATGGATAAACTCAAAAACTACTGGACCGATTTTAAATATTCTTTCACCATTAGAAAGCTATATTATCTGCGAGTAACATAGGCTATATTTTATCCCGGTGCGGGCAGTAGCTCCCACGGGACGCGGGTGTTTATAATATAAGTAGGAATATAAGAAGGAAGTAGGATAAAGCTGTCTGTTTTCCCTTTACCAACTAATAAGTCAGTAAAATATATAGCTATGACAGACAGTCACCGATGAAGGGCCTGCACAGACCACGTTTTTTAAACGCTTCGTCGACGAGCGTATGTCGCTAATTACAACAAACTGCTCTGTGGGATAACAGGGCGCCGACGACGCGCGTTAAAAAAATATGGTGTGCATAGGCTCTAAGGCAGTGGTTCTTAACCTTTTTGGCATGAGGGACCACTTTACCAAAAGTTTGTCTTGCCGGGGACCACCACATTGGTTTACCTAAATTGAGGGTTCTTTGATAAAGAATACAAGCACACTTTATAATTAGCACTCATTTCTTTATTATTTAGCTAAAAACAAAAATGTACAGATTTTAATGTAATGAGATTTTTGTGAAATGCGAAATTTTTTTCGGACTCAAACCAAAAATTACGTAAAATGTAGCCCAAACGTACTTAACTTTTTGTTTGTTGACAAATGCAAATATAAGAGCACATAGTTTCTGAATACGCGAGCGAAGCGAGCGCGAAATTTCAATTATTTTTTAAGACTCAAAGCCAAAATTGCTTAAAATGTAGCCCAAACATATTTTTTTTTCTGTTAGACAAGTAAGATGGATATCTTATATACGTCCATTCGAAAACCCCTGTTTGCATAGATAAGTCGTTAAAAATAAAGTTAAACAACGTATAGCAACGTCGCGAAGCAATGCTTCGCAGACCACTTAGAATGCCTCCAGGGACCACCAGTGGTCCGCGGACCACCGGTTAAGAACCACTGCTCTAAGGCAATCGCTCCATGTAGAACACTAGTACTCTGTAGCCGGTTATAAAGAAAGTCGATCCCAATATGCTTGGCAAAATGCTAGGCAGATTATGATGAGTTTTTGAAATAAGCGCTTTTAAAGAAATACTGTTACTAAAAGGCTGTAACTTTTTATCGTCCCACTGCTGGGCACAGGCCTCCTCTCACACGGAGAAGGATTGAGCATTAATCACCACGCTTGCTCAATGCGGGTTGGTGATTTCAGACTATATATATAGTCCAGGTTTCCTCAAGATGTTTTCCTTCACCTTTTTATCAGCCATTGGTGTCTAAGATTACTTAGAAAGTACATACAAACTTAGAAAAGTTGCATTGGTACTTGCCTGACCTGGAATCGAACCCACACCCTCATACTCGAGAGGTTGGTTCTTTACCCTCAAGCACACCACGACTTAAAGAAATACACCTATGTAATATTAACATAAATAATCGTCTACTCACTTGACAAGCGGTTGGAACTGCAGCTTAAGACCCAAGTCCTGTGTGGCGGTCTGCAGTCGCTCGTGGAAGGCATCAGGCTTGGATAAGCCTGCGCTCGGAGATTCTTCCTCTTCCTCATCTTCTTCAGGCATTTCGCATAGTTCTGGAGATGGTAGGTTTTAATAAAGTTTATAAAGAAGTTGGGTTCGTTTTAAAAGAAAACTTGGCAAAACTGCTCTCACACTGATACACTCTCACAGAAAGGGATAAGATTAAAGATTATGCGACTGCATAGTGCGGTTTAGTTTGCACTTGGTGAAATAGATAAAAACAACGATAGATACTCCATTTTAGTAGGCATTTATTATTGGTAAATGAATAGGATCATGTTAGGATTTGTTACGGAAACACGCATTTGAAAAAATAAATTACTTCTTGAAGTAAGGATTAAATGGATAAGGTAATTATTATTATTTTATTTTCATTGAGTTTTAGCCCCATTTTATTATTAACGGATATTTAAAATAGAAAGTCATATTAAGGTTCTCCATCTTAAGTGCGTACTCAAAAGCAGTGTAGTAGTTTTAACCGCGTAAAAATACAAAGGTCTGTACTTAATCTATACTAATATTATAAAGCTGAAGAGTTTGTTTGTTTGAACGCGGTCCGATTTGAAAATTTCTTTCACTGTTAGATAGCCCATTTATCGAGGAAGGCTATAGGCTACTTTTTATCCCGGTACGGGAAGTAGTTCCCACGGGATGCGGGTGAAACCGCTGGCAGAAGCTAGTTGAAAATATAAAATGCTTACCAGCAACTTGCTGCAGTGTCTCCTTAATATCCTGTCGTTTGTCGGCGTCGACGCTGCGTATGCGTTCCTCTATGCGCATGCTCACCTGTTTGGATAACATCTCTAACGCTTCTAAATGTACTAGGCCTGAAACATTGATGAATATTTGATATTATTTTATATGATATGACTATAACATGATTCATGATCAAGGTTTGAAAGTTGAATATCCAATCAATATAAAGCCAGAAATCACCATGAATATATTCAGACTATAACCAATAACTTACCTTCAAAATCATCAAACAGGTTCTCATAATGGACTTCCTTAGCTTCCCTCTTCTCTTCCCTCACTCTATCATCTTCCTCAGCCTTAGCTTTCGCTTCCCTTAGTACCTGAGACAGCACTGGCTTATCATTGGCCCCGAGGCCTAAGAGAGCTCGCTTCTTGGCAAGGCCTGGGTCCCCGTCTTGTAGCACTTCCATTGTCTTCTTGCCTATAGTTTCTAGGGTGTCTAGGCCACCGTGTATTACTTTTGTTCCTGCAATTGTTAATAAGGAGAATAATATTAATAAACATAATGCTTATTGTTGTCCGTGACAGCTGTTTGTCTCCAAGGAGATCAGCCAGCTGTGTAGGACGTTATGAGAAATGATTGAATCCAAACCTTCACTTTCAGTTTTTAAGTTGCGTGATGACAATAAATATTTCAATTATTTAATACTGAGTTTATTACAAGAGCAAAATGCACCTTTTATAAAGCAAAGAAAAAAAAACATTAACTGATAATGATGAATTCAAACCTTTGGACTCCAGCAAAAAGCTAAGCTAGACACAGCCCAAAAACAAGATTGAATATTGGACATGCCAATAAAAGAAAACAAACCAGTCTAAAAACATTACCTGTAGTTTCCACAAACTTGGTTACCCCCGAGAAAAGACTGCCAAACTGGAATGCGTCACCAGTATTTGCTGCAGCTTCCTCAGAACCACCATCCGGTCTCCTCTCACTAGGAGTTGAAGGTTCATTGTCAGATTTGCTAACTTTAGTTTCAATGTCTTTAGATGTTTTGTTAATTCGAGCTAGTTCTTCAGGGTCGGGAGCGCCTATTCCGGTTTCTAGGACTGTTGATATGCCCTGGAAAATTTAGGAATGGGAGATAGTAGTTGAAGGATATGTGGTTTGGTATTTTGCTGTCTATTGTTTAGTTTTAGAGATTATTTCAAAATAAGGGCCAGTTTTTTTATCCTTGTAGTTAATGATTTCAAACGAATTGTTAAGTATCAATAAAATTGTTATGGTGCTGGATCAAAACTGGATAAGGCATTGAGAATAATTTTTATTTGCTGCAATTCAAGTATGAGCAAAGCCAAGCTTTCATGCTTGTCTCTTGTCTATAAATCTCTTTATTTTCTTTTTACCTGTGAAACCTGACTGGTAATATTAGTAATCCCAGCAGTAGCAGTACTGAGCAGAGAGTCCACACTCCATCCCCACCCCCACCCACTGCCACCGGTGGAGGCTGCTGCTAATCGGTCAGTCACCTCCTGAATATTGGGCTCTGGTTGTGGTGGTTGGCTTGGTTGACGTTGTGGTTTTGGTGAGGCAACCTGTAATTCCATATGGTAAATTTGTTTAATTTTGAGTACTTTATGATACAACTACAATATTTCTAGATGGCTATAATAAATATTAAATGATTTTGTATAACATTTACATACACCGTGATTTTTTAGTCGTCTTACAACAGCAGCCAACTTCATTTATCCAATGACTAGTAAACGTTCATAGAAAAAAAAATGTTATTTATGAGATTTGAATAACTAAAAAATAAAAATAAATTCATTATTATGACGCATGACGTAGATAATTTTGTCTCGTAAAAAATGGAGATGGAACAATCACTTGACTCGAGCGCTTTGAAGGTCTTTCTACCGTTTGATATGTAAACATTATTAACAGAATGTTTCTCATTTCTAATGTATTATTTATTTTTCTTTGCACCTATTATCTTAATTAATGCTATAAAATTAATAATCATGCCTAGTGGTATTTTAGGTTGGATACATTGAGTGGACCACCTTTGTAAGACGACTAAAAAGTCACGGTGTATATTTATTCTGAGTTCAGACACTGGTGGATCGGCAGGGAATAGCTAGTAGGAAGGAAAAACATTTGACATTGGACCTTGATAACTTGTCAGCAACAATAATAAAAGCTTAGACTACTTGCTCTTCTGGTCTCAGGATGCAGTTCCTGTGGAATGCAGGCGGAAGCTAATAAATATAAACCTACTTTCTGATTATCAGCAGCAGCATCATCCTGTCCCCAGTCATCAAAATCATCCCAGCCGGTATCCTGAGACTTTGCACTCTCTATTGTTTTACCCAGCTGTTCCTCCAACTTAGTTTTATTCTTAGCCGGTATATTCTTTGTTATTTGCGGTACAATGGGCTCATTGTCCTCTATGTCAAAGTCATCCCAGCCATCTGTGTCTTTCTGAAACAATATGGCTTTTTATTAAAGCTTGGTTATAATATAATATGTATATCTATATAAATAAAAATGAATTGTTGTTCGTTAGTCTGATTAAAACTCGAGAACAGCTGGGCCGATTGAGCTGATTTTGGTTTTAAAATGTTTGTAGAGATCTAGGGAAGGTTTAAACCAGTGGTTCTTAACCGGTGGTCCGCGGACCACTGGTGGTCCCTGGAGGCATTCCAAGTGGTCCGCGAAGGTTTGCTTCACGACGTTGCTATCCATCTTACTTGTCTAACAGAAAAAAATACATTTTACGTAATTTGGGTTTTGAGTCTTAAAAAATTATTGACATTTCCCGCTCGCTTCGCTCGCGTATTCAGAACCTGTATTCCTCTTTGCATTTCTCAACAAAAAAAAAAGTTAAGTACGTTTGGGCTACAATTTACGTCCGTACGAGTCCGAAAAAAATTTAGGCAAACCAGTGGGGTGGTCCCCGGCAAGACAAACTTTTGGTAAAATGGTCCCTCATGTCTAAAAGGTTAAGAACCACTGGTTTAAAAAATACGAAGTTCGCGGGATCAGCTAGTAAAAAATATATTTATGTTTTATATTCCTAGTGTATAAAAAACTGATAATATAGTATCTATCTATCTAATACAGAATGCACATGAACGTGCTTATGGACAGAGAACTATCACATCCATTTTGTGTTCCAGCTAGTCTCGGTGTAAGTTGTTAGTTGAAAATTTGAGCCATGCTAAAACAAACAAGACAATGACAAACTTGTCTAATGATATTAATCACTGTTAAAAATATAAACCAACATTCTTAGTAACTCGGAAATATTTTAATTCGTGTAAATAAATAAAAGAATCCAACTCAAATATGTTCATATTAATTAAGAAAATCAACATAGTAATTAGCAAACCAAATACCAATATGTTTAAGGTTATTTTGGTTTATGAATAATGAAATTTGCCCTGACCTTTTGCTTACAGTTAATTTATATGAATATCTAGCATATTTGGTGATCATAAAATGTTTTGATAAGATATACTTAAGTAAGTGTCATTTACAACACTTAAATTGTGTATTTTAAATGACTGAATTCACTTTTATAGATTTTTAAACATGTGGGGAGGTAATTTTATCGGAAAAATACACAGAGGACTCAGATATATTCAGACGGAGGAATGTTATCAGAAGACCTGGAACTATATCACAATATTTTTTAATACATACCACATCTTCCACAACTTTTTGAACATTACTGGAAGTAGTTTGAGTATTTGTGGGCTTTTGTTCAGCTTCTAATGCACCGTCGCTGTAGTTTGAAGACGACAACCGTTTCTTTCTTTCCTTCTTGTCAGGGCTGCCGTGGCCCTCGTCAGCACTCTCGAAATCCTCACTATCACTTGTAGGCATGTTTATACACCAGTTATTAACCTTAGATTAAACCAGCTGTTTTAATAAACTATTTAATTACACGGAAAATGAAAATGTAGCGAGTTTATTACGTGTTGACAAAACTGCCAACAACACATGACATTGACGGTTTAGCGCGTTCCATGGACTTGCATGATATAAGATTTAGCAATGGTGTGTCTTTGTCCCTCATAGTATGTGAAAGTAGTAAAGAGGATTGCTGCAACTTTGTGTCATATTGAAACATTGTTCTGTTCGTATTTATGGGAATATTTAATTATATCGAGTAATAGTAATATTACATAAGAAAATATTTAAACTGTGAAAAGTTTATTTTTTACATTTATGAACACTATACAAAAAAAAAATGTTCCTGTGAATAACATGTAAGCTGAATAGGTAACATGACATTTGCATCATTTTAGAAGAATATAAAAAATTGATTCAAAATTCAAATCTGTGAAGCAGCCATTTTTGTGGTTTGTTGTGATTATTTATTTTAGTATTTTTAGTGAAAAACACTCTTTACAAATTGATACCTTTGCATGTTGGCTTTGAATAATTTATCTATCAATGTGCATGATCTTAATGCTTGGTTTTATTATTTACAATAATCGAGATTGCTTTTTGACCGCTATCATAAAATTAAAGTTTGTGTGCTCGAGTGAATTTTGAACACAGAACATGGTGAATCGTCATTACAATTGAATTGTATTCATTCATTTGTTATTTTCAGCACCTACATTATTTCTTGAAGATACCTACTTACCTTTACCTACGAGTTTTCCTGCAGGTGAGTTAGCTACCTATAAATAAATTATTCATTGTAAAAACTTATATGAGTGTACTGACATATGAACAGATACCCTATCCTTACAAAATTTGTGTTAAGTAGCGATGGGCGTTGAATCAACGAACTAGTTGAATCAACGTTGATGTCACTTCAACGGGATTAACGTTGACCGTTTTCAAATCAACGCGTTGAATCCGTCAACGCGTTGAATCCGTCAACGCGTTGAATCCGTCAACGCGTTGAATTTGTCAACGAGTAAAAATTACAACGACGTTTACGAATTCAACTAGGTTGACGAACGAAACGAGCAACTGAACCCAAACCAAAATAATGTAAAATTATAAAAAATAAAATAATGTAAAAAGCCAAAATAATGTAAAAAATAAATAAATAATAATTAATTAATGTACATAAAAATCAGATGATCTTTTAAATACGCCTAAAATTTGTATTTTATAGCAAATTATTTAGTCAGTCCTAAGCCTGAAAAAAGTATAAAGGGAAGATCATCTAGAAAGTTTAAAAAAATGATATATTAACAAAAACGTTTTAGCGTTTATCGTTGGCGTTGGCGTGTATCGTTGAAAGTTAATGATCGTTGATGCAAGTTGACGTTTGTAACACGTCAACTCGTTGACGAAATTAACTAGTTGATCAACTAGTTGACAAACGGAAATCAACGTTAACGTTTCGTTGACGGAAAAACCTTCAACGACCCATCGCTAGTGTTAAGTAGAATTTTCAATTTTTTTTCAGCTTTTTTCACGAACATTTAGTTAAGGGATCTTTGCACAGTACAAAGATCACATGGGTGTCGGTAGGAATTTTATCTGATTTTTTTATTTTATTTCAAATAAAATAGGTAAGTACCTATATAGATTGTTTTGTTCATGGACCTACACCTATATAGTTAGGTAATCGATTTATAGATAGGTACGATATATATGTATATTTGTTTTTTTTTTTATACTATTCTCAATTCGGTGAACTGAGTCGCAAAATCTAGGTATTTTTTTGTTACTTATTTCGTTTTAAATTTAATAAGCCAGGAATTTACGTATTACGCTGATGATTTTAGTCACGTCCCACAGGGGGAAGATGAAGTTGCAACCTTCGCTTCGGAAAGAAGCGAGTGTGCAGAATAAAGAGGGAACTGGTGAAAACGCGGTAAAATGAGTAGGTAGGTACCTACCTAAGGTAAGTCAAAGATGTTTAGGTCATAAGACCATACATCTTTACCTACCTCCAGTACTTACCTACCAATATTGTAAATCTGAGGAGTTTGTATGCTTCTTTGATTGTCTGAACTCGCTAATCTCAGGGTCAGAGTCCGATTAGAAAAAATATTTCAGTGTTGGATAGCCTATTTATCGAAGAAGGATATTGGCTGCTTATTATTACGTAAAGTTCCCATTGAGACTTAGGCGAAACCGCTGGTAGCAGCTGGTGGGTAGGTACATAATAATAGCTTAGATACCTATATTTTTCTCAAGGGCTTAGGCATTGTAAAAGGCCTTTGACCTTTGCTACGATTCCCGCCCAAATGCCTAAAGAAGGAAAGCGTCGTGGGTTTCACGATGATGGCTAATTTAAGGATTTTTCTTTGTGGTGAGGAAAACGATATGACTCATACTGTATGCCTACATCATAATGGAAAAACTACGCATCTCGACGGTTCTCACTCAATCGACCGTTTTTTTTCCAAATCCAGTAAATAAATACTTACCATCTTGCTGAGATAGCAATTTTATCGTGTGTGCAAAACGTCGCCAATATTCTATCCACCGTATGTTTTGTTTACCAGGGGCACGATTCTGCTAATTTTACTTAAGCGACATACGATTCACATCCGACTGAGATCCAATCACGACTCAATTACGATTGAAGCGTATGTGGCGTTCCGCTATTTTTTCTTTGAAATAAACGTTTTTATCATTTTATGTCATTCAATATCATTTTGTCTGCAAATGATTTACAATCAAACTACCGTATAGACGAAAATGGCAGACCAATCGCAAACCAATCGCATGTCGTTGGAATACGAGTGGTCTTATATTAGTAGCAGAATGCCTGATATGGTTAAAACTGCTATTTGACGAGCTAGGGATTTGACGGTTAAGTACTTGTATGGGGATAATGTCAAAATTCGATGTCTAGTATGCAAAATAATAGTTAGCATATTGGTAATAGTATCAGGCCGCAAAAAATCAAGTGTTAGGTACCTACGTACCTACATACATATGTATATGTTTTGACATTTACTAAAACTGATTTTGTTGGCAGATGATTACAGTTCCGCGTCGTAGGTTTTGCCGTGAATCTGAGATCGTCTTTGTTGGCATAACACTTATGAGCCTACTTACATAACTATAAACCAACCGTTGTAAGTTAAACTTAAGTGTTTTGTGCATATTTAGAATGAAAGATCCGAATTTCGTAATGACTCGGTAGTAAAATAACTGTAAGTATAATAAAACAGTATCTTAACCATCATCAGTTGCCTGGCCTTTTTCCGACTTGTTGGGGTCCGCTTCCAGTCTAACCGGATGCAACTGAGTTAGGGTGTTTTACAAGGAGCGACTGCCCTATCTGACTGCCTCAACCCAGTTACCAGGGCAACCCATCACAGCTTGGTAAATCTGTTTGTCAGACGTTCCTGGCCCTTGATTACCCGCCGCAACGACTGTCAAAGTTAGTTTTTCAAATAACTAGGTTTCGATTTTACACAGACGGTAGAGTCTTTCTTAGTTAGACAAATACTTAAAACAGATTAAAATAATAAACACTGCAGGGAAAATCCGTAAATCATTAATGGATATCGTAACCGTATAATTTAGAAGCTAAGTCAAAATCTGAAACTACGTATTGTAAGGGAAAACACTACGGCAAATAACTATATTGAAGATTCTAACTAATTACACTGGTCAACAAGTTTTTGCCACAAAAACTAGACTTCACTTTTTAGGATGTTTTCAGTCCGCTGAATCCAAATTTGGCTTCAGAATTGTTCTGTTAGCTCGGGATTTTGAGATATTCTAACCTAAAAGTGCAAAAAACACTGTTTGAACCATTTTAAGGCCTGTGTAGACCGGTGAGTTTTTTTTTTTACCTGAAAAAGTATTCAAGGGGTCTCAAAGAACAAGTCTTTTTCTTTCAAATGGCGTTGAGCTTGCTCAAATATCAATTTCTTTCACTGAGATATTACAATTTGAAGTATACAAGTAAAAGTCTCATAAAATTGAAAATACTCAATATGTATGGATAAAAACTTGTTAACTTCAAATCGCAATATCTCAGTGAAAAAAAAATATATTTGAGCAAACTCAACGCCATTTGAAAGAAAAAGACTTGTTCTCTGAGACCCCTTGAATACTTTTTCAGGTAAAAAAAAAACTCGCCTTTCTACATAGGCCTTAAAATGGTTAAAACACTGTTTTTCGCACTTTTAGGTTAGAATATCTCAAAATCCCGAGCTAACAGGTCAATTCTGAAGCCAAATTTGGATTCAGCGGACTGAAAACATCCTAAAAAATGAAGTCTCAATTCTGTGGCCGGAAGTTTGTCTAATTTTGTTGACCAGTGTTATTTATAGACTTTTCCTACTTAACTTCTTACTTACATATTATTATTTAACTCGTTATTAAAATACCCACGTATTTAATTGAACTGCAATAAAATATAAGTATTGATACCAATGGGGTTAACTCGTGAGTAAGGTCATAGTAGACTTAATTTCTTTGTGACAGTTCGAAAATGATTTTATAACAAAATGCCCAAAATGTATTTTCATCGCAAATGTCTTTATGGTTCATTTTTATGATTATTCAATCCTTCACGATTTCGAACGTTTACTTAATAAAATAAATCGATTTTCTAAACTTATATGTAAGTCTATAAGAACTTGCACACTTGAGTAGGTAATTTGTAAAAAATAAACAAAGGCAAATATTTTTGTAAATACTGATAACAGAATTCTTGTAATTTTGGCCAAACGCTCTTTGTATTTGCTTGAAGATTAACTCATTAAGGTTGTTTGTAAAACAATGGATGGAGTGCTTAACATTAAGTCTTATTTAACTTTAACAGTTTAGATACAAGAAAAGAAAAATACAAAGCTACAGATACGTACTTAAAGATCATTTCCGTCGAAAGAATTTGCTAACCTTGTTTTTTATGTCAGTTATAAATTAGTAGGTCATTTAAAACTATACGATAATCATAACACAACACAGTAAGTTGTATTAATATGGCAACAATAATATTGTAGCGACAGATAAACATACCTACTTACATAGGTACATATCAGTAATTTGTATGTGTCCCTATATACGTACATACGCTGAGGAATGCGATCTATACGTATACACGGCCGTCTATACATATTTATACAGCGGAATCGTAAATAGATTGAATGGGTATGTACCTACCTACTTTTTGCTTACATTGCCAGTTCGTTTCACAGTCTCCGCTCCGTACATAGCATCAGTCAGTCGGCACTAGTAGACCATGTAATGTAAACATTAGATGGTCGAGGAATGCATTTAGACAGTAGGTGCTGGTAGTGAATATTATCATGTGCGGTGATAACGTGGCTGCGAGTCGGCGGGGTTTAGTCGGCGACGCGGGGTCGCGTGGTGCGGTCGCGTGTATCGTTGCTATCGCTCAAGTGACGTACGGAACCGCTTCGTGTGTTCGCGCTCGCGTACGCGCCGCATTCCATCGTGGGGGCCCTTCGCCGCTATTGGCCGATCCCGCGTGACGTCACACCTCGTAATGAGGTATTCAACATGGCCGTGTAGCTAGTTCGCGAGTGTGCTTCGTTACTCGTTTGAATGGATTTAATCAGTGAAATATGCCAAGGAGACGAAACGGTGAGATACCCTTGCCCGACGGATGGGATTATGCGAGGGACTTTGACGGAAAACTGTATTTCATCGATCACAACAGTAGAAAAACGACGTGGATCGACCCGCGAGACAGGTAAGTTTTCCAAAGAGAAGTGTTAACCCGTAAGAGCCCCATGTCAAAATTTTACATTCCAATGCGATTTCTAACGTTTTCTGATTGAATTTGAGTGTTGTGGACGTAAATATCGGGAGTGCACGTGATATTATCAATTGTGTTGAAGTTACAAGTGTTAAACGCAACTTTGAAATAGAATAAATCGTGAAAAACAAACTGTTCCGTCGCCGCGACGCTGCTGCTCTCTAGTGGTAAGAATGCGCGTCAACCTCGATTTCACACGACATTCCACTATTTAGTGACAACAAATGAGCTAAACACAAATTATGGTTATCATTTGTTATCCTTTGGAATGTGTACTGTGGTCTTGTTTTCGTATGGGCTTGTATTTGGTGAACGGAGCAGTCGGTACGCGACTAATGAGGCCACGGAACTGGTTCATAGCAATGTTAGTGGCTGAACTGGCGCAGAAATAATTCGATGAAGCGTTTATGTGTTAAGAATGAATGTGGCATGTTGTCTAGATGGTGGTGCGGTCGGTGGTTTCGTAAGGTGCGCGTGTGTGTATGGTGCCGATGCGTGGAGAACGCGGTGGGAGATGGAATGCAATGCATAGGCAAGTTGCGCGGTGTGAATGACAGGCCGTAGAATGCGGCCCGGGCCTGCGGCGATGGTCGCGCCTTTCTAAAGCGGCGCACTCCCCCTCCCCCGCCGCCCCACACCCCCCTTCACCACCTCAGCAAGCTGCAGGTGCTGCACAACACATCCCTATTAAATACCGATCATGTCTCTAGCCGTATCTATTTACCATAGTTAAACTGACACCTGCACCATTGTTTTAAAAGTTAACCTTAAAAACAGTACACCTGCACTTGAAAATGCATGGTTACAGTTAAAACCGGTCAATTATCACTTTGGTGATGCTAAACGGCGTAACAATTAGCGGTAGTGATGCCTGTTCCATTACGAAAATGAGACATCCTAAAAACCTAACTGAGTAACTGTTAGTTTCTAATGGCGTTGTATAACGGGCTAATAAATCCGTGTAGTTTTGTTTTGTGAAAAACTAGATTGTCAAATAATATTTATAACATAAAATGCAGTTGTAACTGCAAATCCTCTTCGGTCGCGAAGTAGCAAATGGGCATTCAAAGTAGACTGCTATTTTGATTGAACCTTCGAGAGACTGTTTCATTTCAGTGATGTAGAGGCACAACCGCATAAGAGAACCACGATAGTATTAAAAATAACTGACTAAAGTATTGAGCATATATTGCATAAAAATACGAATGTGGATTAAATTGACTCAAGCTAAGAAGGCACATGAGAATCTGGTCCCGGTACATTGACACCACAATAAAATTCGCCGCTGACACAGGAAACATAAAGTGGTATTTTTATTGAACCTTTTGGCAAACTGCATTCCATACAGTCGACTTTACAGTATGATATTTGAGTCGTGGTTACCAACTTAGCCCACCAAAACACTACGATGTTAGTTTTCTGTTTACGATCCTACGTTATCAGGTTCGCTTGATAACCTTCGGTGAGCGAAAAAGTGATAATGGAAATCTTCCATTTGTAAGTGAATTTCGCTACTGGGAACTAATGGTGTTGATTGAGGTCAAAGAGTAGCTACTATCGCAAAAATCTTAGACCATTGTTTTGAAAGAAGTAAGTGAATAGTAAAAGAGCAACGACAGACAAAATTGACCTAGAATTTGGTGTGTGGAGCGGAGGTACCGCGGATGTCACTCTAACGTCGACATCTACTTGTGCGAAACGCGCACACAATAAACCGAGCCACTAAGCCAATTTATTAATGCTAAAAATAACCCGGCCACGTCTCGGGCGCATACGACGCTATTAACCTTATACGGAACCTAAATGTTATACTATGAAAAATGTGCCTTCACGTCACAGCCTTTGGCAGAATGCAATTATTTACCTACCCTAAGAATGTTGACAGTTTAGTAGACCAGGTTTTTTACATGCAGATGTAATGGTCTCATTTTGATCTCAGAGATCGCCGTTTATAACTAAATATTTGCCCTTGAATTTAGATATATATGGCTATTAACAAGATAAAGATCTTTATAGTGTCATAGGTAGCTGAAACTATACATTTACGGTAATAAGTGGCTTCTCAAATGCTTCTGTAACAAGACGTTGCGTGCGAATGAGCATTTTGTGGTTTTCGCAGATCTCAAAAACAAGTGTGATACGTAACTAGATGAGTGGCGTAGGTATATAGTTATAGAAAAAAACATTAACTACATAGAAGTGTTCGACAGCTACGCATTGTGAGCATAGGAAAAACGGCTCTTTGTGTCTTTAAGCAAGGAAGCGCTGAAGACAATGATATCGTCGATTAACAAGCGAATGGGAACTCATACCTGTATTTGCCGGTGTTTATTACTTTAATTGTATCGGTTGAATGCAGTTTCACTAAGCCGGTACATTGTTCTATTGCATACCAGAGTGTTGCGTTCAGTTGATCGTTAATGCATAATTCTATGTTGCGAGTGAAATCTGCGTTAGGTGTCTATGCGTACTTGCCTAGGTGAGGGCAAATTGTATGTGGGAAATACAAGGATGCTCGCGTTGGAATGTTTCAATGCGATCTGCATGTCTGCGGTCGAGTAGCTTGTGGCGTGATGGCTAATTTTATAATGTAATTGTTCCTTATACGCTACACTATGTTGAAGAAACGCTACTATTCATTACTACTCTATAGCATCAGGTGCTATTGCCACAGCAAACTTCTCAAATAGTTTTTTCCAACAACTAGCATAAAATCAATCGTGTTTAACGAAGGTATCTTCACAAGATTGTGTAACCCAAGTATGTGCTTCCCACGCACTGCACAAGTTCTGAGCTCCCTCATGCGTAACTTTAAAGGGGCTGGGCATTTTACAACGTTTCTTGTCTTTTAATCGACTGCGTTTTAAATGGGTTCACTCGTTCACTTTGAGGGCTATTCAAATTACTTGGTCTTTAATAGGAGCTACGTAAAAAAATCTATTGGTTGTGCAAAGACGATTTACAAAACATTTGTTGAAGTGTGTGCTGCAGGGTGCGGCGCGTGGCGGCGAACGGACGCGAAATAGCGTACAACATTGTTTATTCTACGCATTCCTCTCAGATAAATATGTCCTTGGCGATTTTATACACCCAGACGCGCGTCGACACCGCCGCCGCCGCCGACACCGGCTACACTGCAAGATTTATTTTGATTCCATCCAAGAACTTTTAAAACGATTGCTTGTTTTATCTAGAATCTCTTCACGATAAACCAGTGGAGAAGCTGCAGACTTGGTTCTCAATAGAATTCATCAATGAACACCTGGCCTGACAAATTTCACAGGAAATTATTTCTTGTTATGGATATGTAATCATTGACTCCTATTATGTAGTCTATTATGAAGTCGTGGTGGCCTAGTGGGTAAAGAACCAACCTCTCGAGTGAAGTCGTGGTGGCCTAGTGGGTAAAGAACCAACCTCTCGAGTATGAGGGTGTGGGTTCGATTCCAGGTCAGGCAAGTACCAATGCAACTTTTCTAAGTTTGTAAGTACTTTCTAAGTAATCTTAGACACCAATGGCTGATAAAAAGGTGAAGGAAAACATCTTGAGGAAACCTGGACTATATAGTCTGAAATCACCAACCCGCATTGAGCAAGCGTGGTGATTAATGCTCAATCCTTCTCCGTGTGAGAGGAGGCCTGTGCCCAGCAGTGGGACGATAAAAAAAAGGCTGTAACAGTATTATGTAGAGTAGCATGTTTTGAATCGCAATCCGCTTAGATAGTCGTTATTATAAAATGTGTTTAAAATCACGCATGTTTAAAAGTTATCTATGTGAGTATGCGATAAAAGCTGTTCTGCTCTCGTTTCTAATCAAAATTGGCATTCCTCTCTTATCTATATGCCGTCATAAAGCAGTTGTTTACCTACTTGTAACGACTTTTTCATTGTTATGCACATCTATTATAGTTTTTTGTTTCTTTACTACAGACACCTTTTATTTAGTTCTGCCATTCGGTACTCTATAAATGGTCTAACATGTATTTGTATAGTGGGCCCGCCCCATAACTTCATGAAGTTAGCATAAACTTGCAAAATATGGTGTGTCGACATAGCGGGTCTCGGAATGGTCGGATGGAATTTCTGCGTGTTTGTCCCACCGTATAGGGAGTGATAAATTGACGATAGTCGTCGCTCATAAAATTGTATAACTATTTGCTTGATTTGCATAAGAGTGTTTGATTAGCCATCGGAGGACGCCCAGACGTGGTTGGCTTAAGAATGTTGACTATTTAATATTACCTCCATAAATGTTTGGGACGTTTTAATGTCCACGTTAAACGTACAATCCTAATATATCAGATGATGGAACTAAACTGATACTTTACCGCTATTCGACTTAAAAACGTCTAATAAAAATTAATATCGTTATTTACGGGCGTATTCATTTAAGAAAGTTATTTTTATGGAAAAGTAATTAACGACACTCTTAATAAGGTTAAGATCAACTTCATGTGGGTAGGTATGAATAAAAATTCTTCCCAATTATTCTCATAATAATCCTGAAATTGTAAAGACTACAATGTCAAAGCGAATGTAAAGTCGACAGCCGTTTTTACAACTACAATAATTTAGATGGATATAAATCAAGGTCTTGATATAATGATCTCAAACTTATGCAAATTGACTGGTTTACTTTCGTTTTACGTACCTATTTAAATTTATTTGCTTAGGTACACGTAGTGGCTTATATCTTGTACATACCTTTTGTAAATCCTTAATACCGTGAATGGTATAATTTTTAGGTGCCCATAAATAGAGGCACAGTGAGGCGAACTGGCACAAATCCTTGATTTTGAATAAATTGTTGAAGAACCGCCATTTGGGCGTGGGCGAAATATGCGACAAGAGACTATAATAAACAATATTACCATTCCAATATGTACCTTGTGCCTTAGCGCTACTAAGCTATTTAGGTTTGTGATTTTGCAAATGATCGTAAGCTGCGTGCTATGCGAAAACACCTGTAGTTAACGGCGATTAGGTGATAGTGTTCTGTTCGCGTCGACGGATTCTGACTTGTTCCCAATTAATCGAACCGTTTGGTGCTTACTCAGAGTATTCTTTGATATATCTATAATGTATCAGTGTTCTCTTCTTCAAAACTGATTTTGATAGATTCACTTGCCCGAGAAAGTTTTTGATGCCAGTTCCCACGCTGATAGAAAAGGATCGGTCTTCCAAGAGTAAAATACTTTATAGCATCTATCAAATGCTGCATTTCCGCAGAAATTCCACTTGTAATGGATTCTATTCGCCTTCATGCATTTATAGTGCTGAATACATTTTCCTGCAGCATTGTAGTATTACCAAAGAAATTGGCAACAGTGTGTAGCTGTAAAAATCGCAAATATTTCCCCGACCCCATTCCGCGCGGTCGATCATTTACGAAACAATGGAGCAAGGAATTTTGTTCCTCAACAAACATTCGCAGAAGCCCGGCGCCTCCCATTCATTGGCGATGCGTTCGCGCACATTGATATCTGCTTGTTTGGCCTCTGTTTAATCCATACTTTCCGGTCTTGACACCGCTCTAATAACAACGATATGTGAATGGAGCCGCTTTGGTGCCATTCCTACCTAATGTTTGACTTTCTACCGCTGGGAAAGTATCATTTGTGCAGTCGTGAAGTTGCCGGCAAACATCGTTACAAGCCATTAGCAACATTTCTGCCATACTTCGAGGGCGGTATTCGAAGTTGCAACGGCCAACTGCTTGTGATTGCTTTTCTACATTCTGTAACTAGGTATTGCATATTTGCATAATGAGAAGATTTGAATGCTACAGATATCGTTAAAATTGGTATATGTGTGTTCTCTCAATTCTAGACACAGCTACTCTTATGTTCTATCTATGTAAATCTAAACCGGTCGGCCAGTCTAATGAATGGGCAGTTTTTATAACATTCGCTTAATTATTTAGCATGCGTCGTTTAAATAACACAAATACAATAATAAATTACGACCATCATAAAATTTTGTTCCTGCGAATTAGAGTACCGTCTGATTTACTACGACAATTTTTACAACGTCGTGTCTGACTTGTGCTGAGATTTATAGCATTTAATCTCCTTCATCAGACTGTAGGTACTTATTACTCAAACAAGCAACAGAATGGGAGTGACCACAATGCAATATCAATTAGAAATTCCTGAGTCTCGGCGATATTATAAGCGGGGCGGCCGACAATTCGTCATTCTGTATAGACATTATTTAGACTAGGTATCGTATTATCGAATGTTTGTGAGCGGAGTCGTGATACTCATGATATTGTGTCGCACGCGCCGCCTGCCGGCGTGACGAAGGCGGCTGGTATGCGGCGTGATTCAAACGGAAACCCTATATATTCAGTGTTTATGCAACCCGCTGTCCGTCCGTCCGTCACTTCTACAGACAGCATGCAACATTGAATTGTATTAATTACGTTCTATGTGCGAGTTTATTTTGACTGAACTTCAAATTGTAGATAAAATAGTAATGAAATAATAACCTCGAAGATGTACGCTTCAACTTCAATTACTTGAAACATTGCTAATGAAGCTCGTAATTCATTACAATAAGAAGAAGGATTTCGAGATTTTAAAGGCAGTTAGTGTCAAGAGATCTTTATTATTCAGATCGGAGCATTTAATATGTATATTCTTGAGTCTCAAGACGAGCATGAGACCTTGGTGGGAATGACGTGACGTGCGTTTCAACAACACAGTTCACACTAAGCGTTGGAATGTCGTTTGTCAATGATCGAATATCGCGTGACGTCATAGAGTCACATTAGCCTCCTGCGTTTACCATCAATACATAATTACCACTTTCGAGCGATTGCTGCAGCAATTTGTTGGATTTTGGTGATTGGTCGTGACGCAAGATGCGAACAATGTTTATATGTGTGGTTACTTTAATGCATGGTTCGGTTCAGATACAAATTTTATATTCACGTATTGGATCATCCGGTCGGCATGCTTCGACGAATTCATTGCAAGTTGTGTTTAATTTGATTATAACGAATGTGTCAGTCAAACGGAATGCGAGAGGAAATCACGTTGACCCCTAACACGATTCCTTTTTTGGCCATAGGAAGGTTTATAATCTTCCTGTCCGTGAGTATATTTCATCAACACATGAGGCGTTATTTAAATAAGCACATAGGATACGTGTGACATCACGTCTTAAGAATTTACTTATAGCTTTGTAAGGAACAGGTTATTCACCTAACATTATTATCCTTAGCCGTGTCTACTGACACAGTTTCGTATTACAGATTATCTTACAGACTAAAACCTAAGTAGGGCAATGCCCTCATGGAGTAAAGGAGTAAAAAAATCGAGATTGTTCCAAAGCCCAAGGAATGTGCATTAAACGGGCCATCCGGATTAAAATATTTCCCTGGCGATATTTATAGAGCATTAGTAGGTGTGCGTGTTCGTCTGTCGGTCGGTCGATATGTGTGAGACAGCATGGCACCGCCTCCCACCAGACGTGCTCCAAGTTTGTCGTAATCCAGGATTTGGTCATTGGACTTTCGAAATGATACGTGGATAACTCGTGACTAATAGTCTAATCATTTAGATTTACGGGCTGCCTTATTGATTCTTTGGTGTGATGGTACGACATTATTGACATTTTACCGATTTATTGATTTGGATAGACACTTGGATTGATGAAAACTTTATCATGTGAGCCTTTGCACCTGGAATGGCGTTAAAATCTGCAGGAGCTTGTAACTAAATAGTCCAAAGCGGGCAGCAACCTTCATGTTTCTATTTGCGGCTGCTGAACGGCGGTACATTGGCCTTCTCCCGCGCTATTTTCCAATGAGACTGTGATGCACTGGCATATCGCACGGCATAACTCGCGGATTTATTCGCATCGATTACGCGATTCAGCTGTGTGTGAACTCAATTCTGCTGCGAACTGTTTTATATGAGAAAACTTGTACGGACAGTGAGGTAAAGTAGAACAAATTATATAATTGAGAGTCGGACATGCTTGCAAAAAAAGAGGACAATCTTTTTTCTTATTCAAAATATGGGTACTGTAAATATGCATTTGTTTGGTGCTGGATCTTTAAAATTTCTTTTATCACTAGGCAATCTTATGTTATTCTAGAGAAGTTAATAGAAGATCAAGGATAAGTAACCTCAAGTTAGACTAAAAATTATGATGTCAGAAATTAAAAACCGGCCAAGTGCGAGTCGGAATCGCGCACGAAGGGTTCCGTACCATTATTTAGAAAATGTGCCAAAAAAATGACGTTTATTGTATGGGAGCCCCCCAAAATATTTATTGTATTCTAGTTTTCAGTATTTGTTGTTATAGCGGCAACAGAAATACATCATCTATGAAAATTCTAACTAATCTAACTATCACGGTTCATGAGATACAGCCTGGTGAAAGACGGACGGACGGACAGAGGAGCGAAAACAATAGGGTCCCGTTTTACCCTTTGGGTACGGAACCCTAAAAAGAGATCTTGGTCCTATATCTCGAATCGTTAGAGGATCCATGATGGTGCCTGTCTACTTAATGACATCTGTTCAAACTTAGCGCGCAAGACCGATAGCCAAATTCTACATCGGGTCGGTAGATGGCGTTGTGTTTAAATACCGCCTTACTTTAAACTATTGTTTTGTTTTTAAGTAACACTTTGTGAATGGCTATTGTATTGCAGACAAAACTTCCGACATTTTTGGAATTCCATTTCATGATATGCAGCGTTAAAATCTTATCTACTGATATTGCGTTGACATTCCCACTTCTATCGACAGACTGAACGCAAAATATGTTTATTTATCGTTGATAAGTTTTTTACAACACTCGACTATGTAAAGAACTTGCTTATACAGTTTTGGTAACCAGTTGCAACAACTAAGAAAAGTTTATTGCATGTACATATTTTATACCAAAGCAGAAACGATTGAATGTTTACCTAATATTATAATAAAGACCAATAATTCTGTCACAGAGGTATTTGATTGGAGTCAGTGTTTCGTTTACGTGGGCGCGTGCGCATGTGTGTGAAAGTGTGTCTGTGTGTGCGGCTAGGGATTCCGTGACACGGGTCACCGTTTCCGAGAACTCGACTCGTCTTGACGTCCCGCTGACAGGACTGGTTTTGCCGTTCTCCCATAACGCAGCAACATTGTTTCTCTATTTGTCTCGCTCGCTTTTACTACTCTTGTATTTCCTTCTTGCTCCCACACCGATGCATTGGATGCGCACACGCACGCGCCCTCTATCCCCTCACCTCGATAAGAGTGATCGTGTTTTGAAATGGACGCCGCATTCGGTAGCCGTGCGGAAGGAGTAACGAATTCCCATTGAAGATTTACCCCTCTCGACTTTGTCTCAATAAATTGTTATAACAAAAATAAAGAATGTGCGGCAGCCTTAATGGTTTACCCCTTCACTAATCTTTTTGTATTCGTTTTATCCAATTAATATAAAATGAATTCTTACAAATATTTTATTGAGTGGATTATGCTTCTTGAGAGATTACTTGACTCTATGCAGAGATTTCAAGTTGTTAAATTGAGCTGTAAGGTGTTTATTATAATTGCACGTGAATTTAACCTTACACGAAGTTATACGCACTCATTAAAAAGCCTTTACTTGATTGCTTACTGTAAAACAACCAGCAAACGGTAAAACAGAATCACGCGAACATCGAAAACGTCGATTTCAAAAGTTGCACGTACACCGAACTGGACATAAACGTGGCCAATTAACCGAAGAATCTTATTTAATAACCGACTACCGTATAAACGCCATATTAAAAGTCACGAAAACCGTTAAGTGGGATGCGTATGAGACGGCGTTCGGTTGATTTCGTCACCATCGGAAATGCGAGTGTGTCCGCTTTTTGTTGGTGAACTGGTTGTACGTGAATCATGATCGAAATTGTGGCAGCAGTGGAGCAGGTCGCCGGCGCCAGTGCACCACGCCCAGCGCGCGCCAGCTCCCGGCACCCGCATCGCCCATCATTAATTATTCTCATGCCACAACCTGCCTGTATTATCTGCACGCCTAGGCACAACTTGAATCTAGAAACTTGCACCTGTTTTTTGTTCGATACTACCTATGTTGTATCTATAATTCCATCGCGCTCCTAACATTACATTTTGAATCAGAAAATCTTTAATGTAAAATACGTTCTTGCTTTGAGAAATCGGTAGCGATTTCTTCGTCCTGTATCATGTATTAGTACCCTACCAATTGATTCGATTTTGAATGATGTGATTGACTAACGAGGTGCTATTTCTACTGGTATAAATCCAATGATATTGACCGCGTCCTCTTGATCCCGTAACTTCTAAATTGATTGAAGGCTAAACGATTTGAACGGTCTGGTGATTAATCTATTTTCGAACTAGTAGCTTTTAAAGACATAAGATATCGATGTCGAATTTTTGAGAGACGTCTAAAACAAAATTGGTTGGTTTAAAGGAGGCCAGTTGCATGTTTACACACAGAATAAATACGGAATCGTTCCAACCAGTCCACATTACTGAATGGCCAGTGAAATTATCCAGTCGAAAGATTCGAAATAATAACTGGAGCTTATTATTATTTTGCCTTAATGATAGTTATAGAAGCGCAGTAATAGGCTCGCCCCTGTTCGTGGGAAGAATGTTGGGTTGTTGATGTAAGGCCTTCTATGGGAAGCTTTTTTAGTTATGTATTTGCTCGACTTTCCTGAAGCATACGTGTATAAGGGTTTAAAAGTTACTTTTATGCTTGGATAATGTTAGCAACTTAGGGTTTTACTATTTGTGTCTTTAAAATTGTTCGATAGTCAATTAGAAGAATCAGAAACTGGAAATCGTATAATTACCTACGTTGTTGTTTTACAAACAAGCGGTCATGAGCATCTCAATTCCCTCAATTCCCATTATCCATATAATGAATTTCCTAGCCTCGATTCTAGAACTATACAAGCGCTTCCTAGACTCAACAAAAAACGTTTATTGTTCCAGATATACTAAGCCACAGACATTCGCGGACTGCATTGGCAATGAGCTGCCACTTGGATGGGAGGAGGCCTACGATCCACAGATCGGACGCTATTATATCAATCATGTCAATCGTGAGTAACACCTGTTGTTTATTTGGCAGTTTTTCCAACGAAATAGATGCGGAATCTGTTCTCAGTATTCCATGGTTCAACATGATGTGAATTTTCAAGCAATTTTTGTATCACATGTGAGAAACGTATGTATTTTAATACAACTTAAATTTGTAACCGGTCAGTCGAATTTCCGTCCGAGAAGTTTAAGTTAAGTCTATCCAGTTTAGCATACTGAGTAGCGAAATAGTGGACCTGTATTAACAATGCAATAACTCATTTTAGCACAATGAATTGTTTGTACCAGTTACAACAGGCTAACTCTTATTTATTATCCCCTGGATTATTCAGTATGTCGGGTGAAAAATGTACTTCGCGGGGGGCTTATGAAGTACCACGGTGCTTTAGTTATTCCCTATGAATTATTGAACAGGTTGATTCATGTCTAGCCTATAGAATGTTGCGACTGTTGCGGCCACCATCTTGAATTCGATATTTGAAATCGAAATGCGCAAGAGTTTTAACGTCACACCACGAAAAATAGATGGCGTTGCGCGTACGTTCGGATGCACGTCGATTCAGTCGTGACTCGCGGATATAATATGTTTTTATGTGAATCCTTAGATTATTCTATGGCGGAGCACTAAATAAGTCGTGTTATGAATGGAATGCTTACGTATCGTTTATTTACGCAAATGCATCTTCGTGAGTCGTATTGAATTGATTAGTCGTTGCATAGATATTGCTTTGCTACCGTGTAATCTCACATGCAGATAAAATAAACGTGTTGTTTTGAATTTTTAATACATTTCTATAATGCGTAATGACTAGAATGAATATTGAATAAGGAGTACAGATGAAAAGCCATTATCATAACACATACAATATAAGCATACAAATGTTCTATGATCAATTCAGAATGCCCAGGCCGTGCCCTGATGTGGCCAAGATATCGTAGATAGAAAACACTGCAAAACTGAATATAATTATTGTGTCTCACTAAAACTAGGCTCGGCAATGTCAAACAAGTAAGATAACGCATGAACAACACTAAATCATTCCTAAAGAAGCAACTTAAATCCAGTTTATAAATGACTTCTAACAAAGTTTATGGCGAGCGTCGAAAACTTCCAACACGACAATATAGTTACCTATCTACACAGCGCTATAAAAGGTAAAAAGGCAATAATGACTGTGCTATAAGATGGAAAACGCGCGATATCTGACGACCCGCGAACACCCGATAACGGTGCGCGCAAACGCACGGCGTACATTTTCGCACGACGCTCACGCATTCTTATGCATTATTTATAAGAACCGTAGAACTTTTCCGCCATTTTCTTACTTTTTTTTCGAGACCACCCATCAACTGTGGCCGATCGGATCGTCTTTTGATCGCAGCTTGTTAGTTTTTATGTTTTTTCGGTGTTAATTTCTGTGAAGTTGCCTGCACGCTGCAATTTTCTACAGTAATGGCGTCTAGAATTTACGAGTCGACGTAGAAAGGCCGTTGCATTCGATTGAAAAACCTTAAATATGATGTCATCTGATTTTCCATAGACGTCAGCACTATTTACTACGTTAGTTTTATGTAAGTGCGTAGTGAGTTATCAATGTTATTATAAATTAATAGGTATGCAGTTATTATTGTTTAAATACAGTTTGCGACGTAATTTATCACCACTGTTTATTATGATAAGATTTTGTGGCTGCTGATAAAATTCTCCGAATTTTTCTTGCCTGCGTGACTATATTTACGAAGCTATTCATTAATTAAGAGCGTTTTATTCTTACATGTTAGACATTCTGTACATCTTCGAGTACATTTAGTCCCAAATTCTAGGTGCAATCTTTATTTATGTTTATTTCTCTAGGTATCCTTAATCAATGAATCTTTTGCTACGAAGAAAAACCCTTACCAGGCAAAGATGATTCAAACCTAGGTATGAGCAAGAATCAATATTTGGTAAAAAAATATTTTTACCTAATTCGTTACAAGAAATGTATTTTAAATTGCGTTTTATTAAAGGTGTGCTGCCATCTATGCAGTGGACTGCAAAACACATGTTTATTCAAGCAAATAAATTCTCAGTGCTCATTAAAAGTATTTGCTAGGCAATGTAACCCCGGCTGGAATATTTGTCTCAAGCTAATTTATACTTACGCATTCAGAACAAATTATGCAAAAGGATTCAAATAGGTTTCATTATCTGTTCATTTCATTAGATCCTATCACAGAAGATAAACGGTCCCGCGCGCTTTTTAAATTATTTGCAGTTTAAATAACCATTTTTTGTGTGCGTAACTTATGTCATTACTTAAACTGATTACAGTTTAGATATTTTAATTTAATTTAAACTTGCTGAAAGTAAATTGTATGTTTATTTAGTGTGCCCCGGAGTGGGGTGCTATTCTCATAAGTTGTTCGCTACATGCGTCGGCGCAGCTATGCGTCACATTTACTATTCTGTCGTGTTGTGTAGGGTTGCTATGGGCAACGAATATCCTAACTGTTGTATTATGTTCGTTGCAAGTTACTTGTGGACCGTTCTTCGGCCATTTTATATTAAAGGAAAAACGGTTATGATGTGTAAACACACTTACCGCGAAATTCCACAGCTTTATTACTAACAAAGCAAATATAATTCAAACTTAATTGTAATTTGTATATTTTCCTCGTAACACAAATGAATAGTCTAAACATTGCGGTGTATAAACTGGTATTAAAAATACGTTTTATACGAGGGCTGCCTTTTAAGTTGTGTCGTTTGAAATAAGTATAGACAATCCAATAGGTTATTACTGTTTATTGTTTTTTTAAGAATACTTAGGGATATTTGATGCACTTTTGCATGCGTTCAAACCAGTTTTTAAATATTTATTCCATTCCAAAGTGGGGGTAGTCAAAACAGCCTATTTGCAAGCATTAACAGCTTCTTCAGGTGTGCTGAAAGGTAGACCACGACGAATTTGCTTAATTTTGGGGAATGTAATAAAATAGTTAGAAGCTTAAGTAAGGGCTGTCAGGTGGATGGTCCAAAATTTCAATATTTTGGGAATTCAAAAACGTATTTGTTTGGCGAGCGGTGTGCGAACTTGCACTGTCATGGTGCAGGATCATTCGACGTCTTGAATTATTTTTTCTAAATTTGGTGATGACATGTGGCAAACAAATAGTGGTATACTAGTCAGCGGTAACCGTTTTGCAATATTCTAGTACAATAGTGGCGAGGTGGCCACCCTTTGCCACAAACGACGCAAACATTTTTTTTTTAAGTGATTCTTGAACGATCGACTCCGGTCGGTTTTGGCTCGTCTTGGAAGACCCAGACAGTTGACTGCTGCTTGGAATATGATCGCAAGCATATATCCAAGACTCGTTACCCCTGACTATATTATAGACATGCTTTGACACTCCTCGGTTAAATCGCTGCGGAGTTTTGCGACACCAACTTACACGGGCTGTTTGTTGGTCGTCGCTAAGCAAATGGGGTATCCAACGAGAGATCAACTTTTTTACGCCAAGTTCTTCGCGCAGATTTTTTTGGATAATGGTCCCTGAAATGCTCACGGATGCCTCTATTTCACAGTATGTTTCAAATCGGTCTGCGAGAATTAGCTGCCGCACGGCGTCGATATTATCTTCGGTCATGGCGTTTTTTGGACGACCTCCACGTGGCTTTTCACTGAGGCTAGAATTGCCACGTTGAAATCCTAAATATTAGCGTTCTACGGTCCTAAGGCATGGTGCTACATCATTAAATACAGAACTAATCTCTTCAAAGCACTAAAGTCGCGACAACCCCCTTTTAAAGTTCTAGAAAATTATCGCTCGCAAATTTTTCTTAGACATTTCCATTTTTACAACCGACCTGCCACGTTTGAATGGACGATACAATAAAACTATTCGACCAATTTAAAAACATTCTTTTGTTTTCGAATTCGAAATTCAAAAAGATGTAAGTGGCATATATATATTTTTTTAATAATCGCGGGAAGTTAGCAAACGACAGAACTTAAAAGGCAGCCTTACGTAGCAATAAAACTAAAATAGAACAAGCATATCTGGTACAAAAATAACTCAAAAACGCTTTGTATATTCATAAATTCCAGTACAGTAGCCCTACAGTGACCATTTGCAATATTCAATACAAAATGCAAATGACTCGCAACTCGTTTATAGTACCTATGGTGTTTTACGCGTGTAGATCCGTCGATAGCTTACCTATAGCCTCCAACGCCATCGCATAAATTCTCCCCAATGTTAATTGATAATTAAAACTATTTATTTGATTATATTTTATCGAATATTACTGTATTAGGTACTCATTTTAAGATTCTATTACAATTTACAGTTTCAGTTGCTTTATTACAGTATTTTCATTTATTGGTCCTAACTTTAATTATGTATGCTCAATAAACAAAACAAAACGAACTTGAATTAGTGATGGCAAATTTATGGAGAATGAGGAACGAGATCCGTGGTCAGCCATGAAAATGCTAATGATGGTAATTAAAGCAATTCCAAGTAAATTATACGAAGAGGTTTACGCATTATAATTACTTCAGCTGATTATGGCGATTAATCAGTAGTGTGGTGATCCTGAACGATCAAGCGACTTTTCACGATCAGCATAGCCAAAGAAATTTACAGTACGATTAGTCTACTCATAATATAAGTTGATTGTAAAGAAATTCCAGATAAAACAGTAACACGTACAGAGTTATATCTCTTTGGTAGTTAAGCACGTCGCTATAATAACGAATTACATTCGAAGTGGCGTAGTAAAACTGTTAAATAATGCGGTCAAATTAGTTATGAAAATGCTGGACGTTACAAATGTTTCGCCCATCATTTAAAAGCTCATTTCTTAAAGAATGCCTCGCGGATAACATTATTCATCACTAATGTGGCCAGTCGTTAGCGTAATAATGAAAATAAAAGACAATCTACATCAAAGCTCCTCTAGCTATGCATTTTTCGCATTAAATGTTGCAGCGTTTATGCATAAATAGGTACTTGTTCACCAGTTCAGGTTTCCTCGTATTCCGATGGGATCTTGATAGCTTTCATTCAAATAATACGTC
Source organism: Helicoverpa assulta (assembly GCA_963856015.1). NCBI lineage: Eukaryota > Metazoa > Arthropoda > Insecta > Lepidoptera > Noctuidae > Helicoverpa > Helicoverpa assulta. The sequence goes on from CAWLCW010000027.1 coordinate 9,211,821, forward strand.
TCCTTTAGTTTCAACGTGCAGGACTTTCAGTCCGGACATGCCGTCGCTTAAATATTATCCATCTTACCACAAAAACTTTTAAACGTCAGTTTAAGACTTGTCTAAAAAAATGTCAAATTATGACATTGGTTGGTTGGATATGGTTCATTTTGCAGCCACAATTTTTTTTAGACAAGTGTAAAACAGGTGGTTAAGTTTTTGTAGTAAGGCCATAAGTATTTCTAATCCCACACAAAGGTTTAAGGACTTTATTTCTACAACCAAATTTATTTAGCGTCGGTCCTGCTGGATGCTGCAAACGAGTCAATATAAATTCACAGGAATGTTACCACTTGCAAGAGAAAATTTAAATTCAACTTCTAGTTTATTTTCTACACGCATACCGTATTAAAGCAAGTAAATAATCTTGCCTTTATAATGTTAATACTGGGAATGAAAAAGCTTGAAGTAAAAATTAAGTTTATAAAGTAATTTTAATTTACAGTAAGTAAAGCATTGATTGCAAATAAAAGAGCGCAGCGAATGAGAAATAATTGACATTTAAGCAACATCCATAACCGGGCCCGGCCAAGATTATCGCATGGAACTTATAGCAGAAATAAAATAAATATTAACATGCCGATTCATAGACAAATTGGCAATGAAATAATCTTACAAGATCAACAAAACATTGACACACTCATTAACGATCGTATCACAGTTCTAAATAGAAAAGGACAAGCAATAATGAAGTTGGAACTTGTTTAAAATGAGCGGTGCAATTAATTTTAATATTCTTCTAGTATTTAAGTCTTTGAACCTAGTTTGCATACTTGTGTAAATATGCATATGTTACTTTGTTAATGCCTCCTCCACTTTACATATTTAGTTTACAGCATCCATGTTCTTTATCAAGGTATGCGATCTCCCCCATACCTATTTTCTGCATAAGCCCGCAATATTTATACGCTTCATACCAGCTTTTATTTTACACCGCGCTGTGTTGAGAATTTCATTTGATACTTAGAGTTCGCTTTCTTGGTTAATTGGAATTGAGTAGTAGGTATTCCGTATTCAAGTTCCTTGCAAATATTCTCTACGCAGTATTCAAGAGGATATCATTAGAGTCGAGTACATTATCTTGACAATTTGAACTGATTGAATTTGAACCATGTATGGCTTCGATTTAATTTGCATTTGTTTTTGGAGAGTCACACGGGTTTATAGATGGTTCTACTTCGTGTCTTTGAATATCAATAATTTTGATGGTGTGTGGTCAATTTTTACCGTCAAAGAAATCAGAGTCACGTGCGTTTCTTTTTTATGGTCTTTCGGGTTTGATTTAACTTTGATATTGTTTATTATCGTTTTTCGAATATACTCCTATGAATAATTAAGTAGGACGTGACTTTGGATCCTTTGTCTACACCTTTTCTTTTATGAAATGTGGGCTTCAATAATAATCCGTTTTCATGACACGTACCTACCGTCTGCGTTTTTTCTCGCCTGATGATAGTGACCGATCCTATTAATTTTATTGACAGCGAGCTAGGTATTAAAGTTGGATCCGAAAGAAAATGTTTTAGCCTTTGATAAAAACTAGGCATGCCCCAAATTTCTAACTCTAATCCTCCCAGATATAATCATTAACCATGAGTTGCCAGTTAAAGTTAGCTATTTGATTAGCACTATCACTTTACCTTCATCGCGAACAGTAGCCAAATTACGTAGCAATTTCGACGGCATTGTTTCTCTAATCTGATATAAAGTGAGTAACAATCTGTCGGTAGAATCGTTCCGGCCTTGTCGGGTTCAGAATTGAGAATAATAATTGAAAGATCGCCGCGTGCGTACTTTGGATGTCACGCGGTGTACGAATGACGGCGGAATGCAGCTGCCCCGATGATGACTGCCTCTATGATTGGTTCCTGTCGCTATGTGCTTTATGACTAAATGTGGATCATTTGCTTAGTGTAGGTCGTTTCATTTGATACGGCGAGTACGAGAGACGTCTGTATTTTAGTCATTTAGGACTTTGTATCTCTTTGTATGTTGTAGTAGATAGGATTAAGTATCTACAACTTGCAAGTTGTTCTTCTTCTTCCCTTTCTTCTAAGAATATAAAAGAAATTAACTGCCGACTGATTTAGAAAGTGCTTTCAGTAAACGTACAATCAGTTTTTCAGATAAACGACCGTGAATTACAATCACGCCAAGCCCCGTCCCAAATGTCACTATCGGCTGTAAAAGCGATTGCTATCAGTGTTTATTGAATGCCACCATTATCAAACACTACTTCGGTCTCGTCATTAATCGCTTCGTAATCGGCAACCGTATCGCATAGTTTGACGATGAGTAATTCTTTAGCCTTAATCTGGCTCGCATATTGGCTTGCGGTTGCTGCTTATTTGTCTCAAGTAATTGAGTACGGGGAAAACGGATTTATTAAAATTCCATTTATTTTGGAGTCTAACTGGTCAATAGGATGAAATTTTAGAAGTAATGATTGTGCGTAAGAAAATCAATATTGGGTAAGCTCAGGACTTGACTTCAATGCTAAGTGACATGACGTAGATAACTAATCATATTTAACTAAGCAGTGACAATGACGTAAATGAAATACTAACAAATAGTACCTTGATAACTATTAACGTAAAACAAAAAGTAAAGAAAGCTAATGATGATATACGTATTGTTACAGAGGTGACGCAGTTGGAAGACCCGAGGTTAGAATGGCTCAGCATTCAGGAAGCGATGCTGAGGGAGTACCTGCATACAGCGCAGGAGGCTCTCGAGGTTAGTACATAATATATCAATATAAAATATGAATTAATGTATAAGAACCCGTTACTATTAAATCCTATAATACGTAAAAACAAATCGATTAATCAATGATCTGTTTAGAATTTATAATGTCATCAGTCAATCGTGTAGTGCATCGTCTAACGTTCTAAATCCACAAGAAACTACAAACTATCGTCATTAACTTACAAAACAGCATCCTCTACAAATTCAAAACTTCAATCATATCTTAAGGCACTTATTAATTTACCAGCGGGTATATTTTCCTGCGACAATTTGCCGTTCATGTCTCGAAGCACTTACTTTGCATCGATTAATGGATTATCTCGGTTCATCAATCGATCAGTTTCATTTTAATGTGCTGATATGAAGGCAATGTTGTCGATAATTTCAACTTGACTTCAGAGTCTATCGAGTGCAGCTGTTACTTATCGGACATCCATCGATAAACGCTTTAGCTCGTTCCTATCAGTGGAGCAATGTCATTGGATTTAATTTTAACTCAATTAACTTGTGACGTTAGGACTAGATGGCTTGTAGTTGGCGGTTTTTGCTTCTGATTTTATCTTAGGTCTTCACGATCAGTGTGTTCAAAGAAACTTTCGATATGATTTTTTGTTTGGGTTTTTAATTATTGTGCTATCATTTTGTAAAGCAAAAGTAGCGATGCCAAAAACAATGAATACACTAAATTGTAATAAGTCTTAAAGGCAAGTCCGTTTGCACTTGAATACAATATATCGACAACTGTGGGAATAGAAAACAGAATTAGCCTCATTCAGCGTGTCATTTGGACTTTCTGTAGCGGTACATAACCATCAAGTTCATGGATTTAAATGTCATTTGCTATTGCCGTGGCCCTTTTTATTTATACCCTCTGTAACATTTCCAACTGTTGTTACATAGCTCATTGCAACATGATTCAGTCCCTGTGAATTTCTCTTAGCTGACGTAAAACGGTGTTTTTCTATAATCCATTCAAAGGCACTCTTGTTTGAGTATTTCCTGTAATGAGACGTTGATGAATACAAAATTATTCAAGCACCGTGTTCGTTTGAAACAGTTATCTAGAATGGAAACGTGATAATATCAGTCTACTGTCTATTATGCAAGTTAATAGTTAACAATACATACAATGTATATTGCCATTGTCAAAGGTTGAAGTCTTATCTCCGTAGCGAGGCGTACATCAATGCATAACATAATATACGCAGCTCTTACACACACAAGTAATATTAATTCATTTGAAAACGCAAAATTAAGCGATAATAATATTTTTGCAGCAGAAATTAATGGCGATGAGACATTAATTTAAGCTCATAAAACTGGAGAAATACAGCAACGAGCAAATATCACTGGCATAGGTTAACCTAGTAATAAAAATGTGATGAAATTTAATGAAACTCGGCTATCTATAATTAATGTACTCAAAGGCACATTAAACACTCGTTTAGTGGCTTCTCCGCCAGATAACGATGGAATGCGATCGTGCCCTGATACAGAGATAAGAGATAAGTGGTTGCGGTATTGTTTCGAATTGAGCACGCAATGAGACGAGACTGATGGATCAAAGTTCACTCAGGAAGAGAACGCTCTTCAGTTTTAATTTCTCATCGTTAAGATTAAAGGAAAAGTAACTGAAATGCTTGTCATTTGGTTAATGTACTTTTTAAAAGATAGAAGGCTTTTTATGTATTTGTGATGCAATGTTTACGAAATAATTGTTAATTACACAAAATTCAGTAGCAGCACTATAATAGAATGCTTGAAGATCGTTACCTAATACGACATCCAAAGTAAATACAAAGTTTTTGAAGCACTCAAGTTGACGTTATTAAGGTCAAAGCCGTTTGTTGATCTAAGAACACAATATAAATATGAATAGCAAAAATAAAGGGCTAATGTACAATAGCTTTGCCAGCACAAAATTTATCGCGATTGAAGTGACAACAAAGGTTAAAAATTATTAAATACTTCCTTACTTCTTGATTGTAAGTGCGATTATGACGAAAATATTCTTGCTGTAATCAGGGTTAATTCATATAATGTAGTTTAAATTCTGTGTCATTGCAACTGCATTTAAATTCTTTGGTCTGCTTGAATTAATTTCAAAATTATTGTGTGGACTTACATAAAGTTATCTTGATTCTTATCTTTCATTTAAGGTTAAGAATTTCTTTAACTTTCTCAGTTTTTACGTGAAGTAAGATAAAATGATAAAATCATATGAGCAGCTTTTTCGAATACTTTCCTGTTACCTACGAATACTAGGTTATGGACTTCAAACATCTCACGTCCACATTCGCACTCCGAATACCGTTATCACGGCGAATCTGCATTCGTTTAGCGAGAACATACGTGATTTTACCTTCGCATTAGGTTTTTGAGATCTCCATTCTGTAACAGAATCGTGATTGCTGTGGTAATCGTTTCAACGGTTTCGAATTTAAAGTCTTTTTTTTATCGTTGTTGTTTTGACTTAATTGACCAGATTCGGAAGGCGAAATAAATTATGATCCATTTAGGTTAACTGCTTCGAGCTTAGATTGGAATTTGCTTCTCAATTAAGTAGCAATTATATTGCAAAGGACTTTACCAGAATTTTATTCAAGTTGCTAACAATACTTTGGTTTGCAATATGAAGGAAATGATATTTAAATCAACACAATTTCAACGAATGAACCTTGATATTTAGCTCCAATTAGTTTGCTCTCAACTGTCAAAATATTAAGGCAGTTATGTCCAAGACATTTCGGAATTTGCAACGACGTAGAGATAAATTGATTCAAAGGTGCCGCATGTTTTGTTTTTGCTATAAAATTGTGAATAAATAGTTTATGGGAAGAATTTCCGGGTGTGGCCTATAATAACAAAAAAGCGTTTTAGAGATTCTCTACAACTTTAAAAAATATCAGAAGCTCTATAAAGAAGTGGTACTAAAATACCTAACAATCAATCAGCAAAGTAATTTCTAATAGGAATGCGATGAACGTCACAAACGATAGAATACCAGCAGTCATCAGTGATAACCTTCAGTCCTACCAATTGACGTCAATTGATTGATAACTCCGGTGCAAGTAAACAAAAAGATACATAAGATGATTAGAATGATCAATTACCTCAACCCGGGACCTTAGACCCCAACTTGCGCAAATTGATGTGGATCTGTGTAATGCACGGAGATTATAATGTACTGTGTCATTATTTTCGTGTCTGTCTTCTAAATGGAATAGTTTCGTATCCAATGGAAGTTTGATGTCGTTTGAGTGATGTGGAATGTAAAGGTTAATTTGGGTCACTTTCTTTCTTTATGCATACTCGAGGCTACATGTAAAACTTAAATTGTATCTATCATCTTTTCACTAAGATTAATTTGCTCTTCAATTTTCGGTTTTGTAATATCCTCAATTTACTTAGCAATGATGACATTTGAGCTTTTAAGGTGACTCAATGTTTTCTTACAATAAAATATGTTGTAGATATTCTATCTCGCTATAAAGCTCGCATAACACGTTTGTTTAGTCATAATACCAAGAAAATGGCATTCTAGCATCATTTACGTAATCCCCACGTGTTAAGGTGCTTAAAATATGTAAACAGTAGGTGTTGTAAGTTGGGCTGTGGCCGGAAGACGTATGCATACTTTAATCAATAGCCCATATAACGTTAATCCTAGGACTTAATTTGAAAACTTTAAGTAATACACTAAATGAGAAGTAGTACGACATAGTAAAGCGCTTATATCTGAAAATTCAATTTATTCTTAAATGCCTTTTGTGGAACATTCCACTGTTAGGTTAAACAACATGAATCAGGTAGTCAAACAGCCACATCAGGACTGGTCAAGGATTTACGATATGGCCACCTTGGTCACAGTTTGCTTTTAGATTACGATAGCAAACTTTGAAATATTCGCGTACCTATTTGACGATTAGGAAGAACACACACTGTCCCAAACGTTGTATTGCGTCCTACTTAGGTACTTGCGTGAGGGAGATCTAAAATTTACATAGACGACAGAACTAAAATTGCACTTAAGTGGAACAAACACTTGGAAATTAAGACTTCCCAGGATTTCAGCAATGGCCTTAAATACCTTTGTAACGCGTTAAACACGAAATTGTAATATGCGTTGCGTGCAAACACATATTTAACTGATCGGATATTGCTATCTATGGATATTGCGTTCCGATGCGTGAGTCAATCTTTCGATAGGCGCTCCACTTCTGCGTAGCCAGTTGTTCCGCGAATAGACGTGTGCGCAGGTTTTCGCGTCTGTTTTAAATTTTGCGTATTATACATGAGTTGGAGATTTTTTTTAAGTTTCTGGGATAATTTCGTATCTTTTCCTATGCGGTTAAGAGGAAGTCAAATCATGACGCAAGTGCATAAGTATTAGGGGTTAAAGTATGAAATTGCCGTTTTATTCTAGTAGGTTTTTGAATTGCCATAGAGTCTTCATGGTTTGAGGTTTTCGAATGAAACTTTTTTCACGTGGTTTCTGTGATGTTCTTCTTTTAAAAAATGCGAAACATTTGATTATCGATGTTCAATTGTTTTTGTTATTCAACTTAAACAAGAAAGATGGACACTGCGAAAATTTGAGTAATTTTCGAATATGAATTCCGACGCGGAAGTAAACGGCAGAAACAGCCCGCAATATCAATGCTGCATTTGAAGAGGTGTCTGCTAATGAACGCACCGTGCGATTTTGGATTAAACGCTTTCGTGGTGGAAACTTCGACTTGAAGAACGAGCCATGAAAAAGACCGCCTGACAGGTGATTAACGAGAAATTAAGAGAGACGGTGAACGCCGATCCTAGTCAAACTACCCAGATACCCAGCCGAAGACGAATAATGTTGAAAAAATTAGCAGTAAAACAGCCACGACTCATGAATCGACCTTCACCGTTATTGCTCCATGACAACGCGAGGCCTCATACAGCAAAAGAAACCGTTTTAACTCTTCAGGAACTGCAGTTGGAAACTATTCGTCTTCCTCCATATTCGCCAGACCTTGCTCTAACGGACGACCATTTTTTTTGTGATTTGGACAATTATCTGCGTCACAAGAAGTTTCTTTCCAGGAGGCAGATCAAAATTCTTTCACACAGTTTGTGAAGTCTAGATCCTCAGAGTTCTATCGTAACGGCATAAATGACCTTCTTATTAGGTGGCCGCAATGTATAGATAATAATGGCAACTATTTTGATTAAATAAGTTTGTTAAAAATTAAAAAAAAAATACAATTTAGATTTTCAGTACAAATCGGCAATTTCATACTTTAACCCCTATTATATTAAACACTGCCATGCAAAAAGAATATAGGCGAACAAATTGCTGTGGAGCACAGCACTAAAATATGTTTATTTAAAGTATTAAAAGAAAGTAAAAAATGCATACCAATAACCGAGGTCTGGCCTCTTTTATGGCCTCATAAACGATCGACACATCGTAAATCGGTATCGACACTTGATGCCCCATTTCATACTTTTAAGATAACAAAGACATAAGCAGTAAAGTTGTGCATATTGTACGTTTTACGAGAGTTTTATCATAGCAGATAGCTTCAACAGGCCATCAAAGTCACTTAGCAGGAGATAGGCGACGTCTAGTCAACTTGCAAATCGTCTTGGAGCTTTGAACCGATAATGCTAGTGGAGTTTACAGATATGTTTTATTGTAACTATACATTTTCTTCGATAGCTTTGTGATTTAGTCATTCAACATTGTACAAAGACATTCTGCTTTTGCAATTTTTCGTTCAATAACATGCATTGAAACGTTTCATCCAACGCAGATATTAACAATGTAATTCAATTCTAACATGGCAGACATCATGCGACTGGCATATAAAAATCCACTGACTTATCTCGAGTATAATAGTACAGAAGCCTCACCACTAAGGGGACGTGCAAGCATGTGCACACAATTAAAACTAACCATCTTACCAACCAGAAACAACCAATCATCCTAAAATAACCTCTAAGGCTAACAGAATAAGGGTCATCGATCATTTTCTTAGCAGAATTTCCAAGCTTGCCCAATCGTATACATGCTTAAGTCTAGCATGGACGTTTGCGCAAGGAAGATGTATCTAACTCTTGCTATAGGTAGAAAACTGTTTAGCAATATGAATAAAATCGTGCTCACTAATTAGCAAATAAGCTTTTGTATAGAATTTTAATTGGGACGTCGCCTACGTAACCTAAAAACTGACTGTGATAATTGTTCTCGTTATTGGTGATAAATGCAGTAACGGGTTAATCTTTGTTGTAAAGATTGTCGGTTTTATAATTGTTTTCGTAAAGGTCTTGTTGTTTAGAGCTAGTGATGAAATGTATGCGTTGGACACTTTCAAGCTCACAATAATTAACTTACGGACTTTTAGAAGTTTGATTTCAGAAGATTAGTATTTTTTTTTGACAAAACTGGAAAAATACTCCTGTTACGTAATGTCTTTTGAAAATGTCCTCCATTCCTCGGTTTTGCATATACTCCAGGTATTTCCGTGGTATCGTGCGATTACAGAATTAGATTTGGTCTATAAGACATCAGTCCTTCTCAGAAGCATAAAATTTCTCGTGCGGCTTCCTAGAACCTACTCATGCCACTAATTTTGTAACGTGGAATGCGGTTGCGTGGGGCTAAGGAAAAATGTATCACATTTTTTTGGAATTAATATTCTAGGTAAATTAGATTCAGGTGGATTTACAAGAATTTGCCTTTTTAGGCATATTTTGATATCTCCTGACGAATTTTTAGTTTCCAAATGACTAGAAACTTCGGAGTTTTATGGGTCCTTAATGATGTTTTTTTAATCACTATCCACTCCAGATTCTAATATATTTTTTAAAATACCGCCCATATTGCTTTATATAAATTAATCATCTTAAAAACTTGATCCGTCCTAGTCCTCTAAGTAGGTTATAGGCAGTCAGGAATTTTACCAAGAAGGCTCCTACCAGATTTGGCAAGTTCCCAGAAAATCCTACGCGTGGTCGTGTGCCACAACCTTATCCGATTACAAAGGACCCTAACACTTGAAGTTATTTGCATCGCAGGTGCTTACCGCAGTTCAATAGACCATTTTGTTTATTCATTGTTTTAATCCTAATCTTGTTGTAAGCTGTTTGTTACAGTAATGTCTTATAACGCTTTGTTGTAGGATGTACTTTACTTTGCAATTACATTATGTAACGGAGATTAGATTCTTACAGTATTCTGAAATTTACTGAAGGATTCTAAAAGCCTGTTGGTTTAAATCCTCACACAAGCTTTATCGAGACGATTTAGTGAATACTAAAGTTTCCTTATAAGGAGCTAAAACATTCCTGCTAGCATTACAGCATTTCGGCTTAACCCGTAACAGAGCTATTGTTTCCATATCTCTATTTCAGTAATTCGATCATCCAACGTCACTTTCAGAGCCACCATGATGTCACCTTTGTTTAGTATTACAATAACAATAGAGCCCATATTTACTTTTTATCTTTGTCATTGTGGTCATTGTAATTTATTTTTCTTTTAACCTATAACAGTATCATTAACTGTTGTCCGTTATCTTTTTTCAAGATGGAATGCCTCGAGTATGTTAATACAACATTGTTTAATTTTAATCTTGGTGTAAAAATTGATGAATAGAATTTTCTCTTTTGACAGTTAGTAACTGATTTTACTTAGTTTAGAATATTATGTATACAGGCTGATACTTCCTGAACCCCACCTTTTCATCAACAAATAAACATTAGAACTTACTATTCACAGCCCTTCTAATTGCCTGATTGAATAAAGATTTAGAGCCAAGCAAACGTGATGATTTGTCTAATCAATGCAATTAGATTCTCACAAGCAACACCACGGATCTTTGTTCCCTATATTTACAAACTTTGCCATTCAACGGAGCCTTCTCCTGGCTTCATTGTCAGCAGGCGACTGCAAATTCTGTTTAGCATTGCATTTATTCAAATGTTGAGCGGTAACATACGCTAATACATATTTAATTGAGCACGCCCTGCACATTTTATATGCGCCGTAACAACTGGTTATGTGGCTCACAATAATTTTGAAATCGAATTTTGAGAAAGGTATTTTATCATTTTGGTGTCGACTCGAGGGATCCGTGTAGTTTTCAGAAGATTTATTTCTCAAACATAGGTTTGTTGCGAAATTATTCCAAATATTAAAAAATACTACACTGACAATGATCTTTGTATGAAAAGAAATAGCTGAATCTTACAACAAATCCGAATTGCAGCAGAAACTAATACGTCCCACAAGTTTTTTACGGAACCCCAAAAAGGGATACGTATAATTTGTATTATTTTGATTGTGATGGTAGAAAATTGATGGTTGTTGCGAACGGTTATTATTTTTGACCCGGGTCGTTCCTGAAACCAAGGTCGAATGAACCAAAGCCTGAGGCACCACAGATGAGAGGGAGGGGCCCAGCTCCCAGATCTTTTTAGGGTTCCGTACCTCAAAAGGAAAAAACGGAACCCTTATAGGATCACTTTGTTGTCCGTCTGTCTGTCTGTCTGTCTGTCAAGACCCTTTATCTCAAGAACGCGTAGACGTATCAAGCTGAAATTCACATAAAATACTCAAGTCTATTGCCTCTTTAAGCTGTGAAAATATCAAACTTCTAAGCTAAGCCAATCAAAAGATACAGCCGATTATGTCGATATTTTCAACAAATTTTCGACACTCGCAAAGGAATCAAAACCTACAGGATACTTCCCGTAAACTCAGAATCTTGAAATTTGGCATGAAGCATTGTCATATAATGCAAATATAGGAAAAATTGCGAAAATCACATTTTTTTAGTTATATAATATAATAAAAATATTTTAATAAAATGAAACTTACTACCTTATTTCTCACGAACGAATAAAGATATCAAATTGAAATTTATACTAAATACCTAGGTCTATTGTCCCTTTAAGCAGTGAAAAAATCAAACTTCTAAGTTAACGCGATCAAAAGATACAGCAGTTTATACCGACACCTTAACGAATTTCCGTCACACGCTAGGGAATCAAAACCTACAAGGTACTTCCCGTGAACTCAGAATCTTGAGATTCGGCACGAAGCAACGTTATATAGTACAGATAAAGGGAAAATTGCGAAAATGACAAATTTGAAGTTCCATAAAATATTAAAATATTATTTTTGCTTACATGACATAAAATATTTTTTTAATAATTATAAACTTACTACCTACCCTTTTTCACATAAACGCGTAGAGATGTTAAACTTGAAATTCATATCAAACACTTCTTAAATCTAATTACCTCTAAACTATGAAAAATTCTAAATCATTCAAAGGTCATTGGGCACCTTAGTATGGAAACCATACCCACGGCGGACACGAACGAAATATAGCACAGTATAATGATATAAGGCTCTGATTTACTATGGCATTAGTCGCATCAATGTGAACCATGGGAATCTAGATAAAATCAGGTTTAAACATCAAATATTTTCCTCATTTCAATGGGGAATTTAAACGACCAAGTTTGACGGATTTGAGAAATCATTTCTTTGTAGTGAAAGAGTATACTCGCCGTTTATTTCCATTGTCATTAGGTCAGGATCTGATGATGGAAATCCTGAGAAATCGAGGGCAACTATCAGAAATTGTAGGCATGCATAGGGTTAAAACTTGATTCTCAGATGTATGTCTGATGATACTATCAAACAGTGAAGATTTAGAGCTTACCTGATAATGGAGACGTGAGAAAGTCGAGAGAACTCCTCAACGGTATGTTTTAGTTTCGTCGTGTTTGGGCTTATATTATTCGTATTGACGAGAACTTTTCACAAAAGTTAAAAATAAAGACTTTTTACAAAAAAAAAAAAAAAAAACTTCTAAAAACAACAAGAAAACTGTTTATATGCATCGGTCTAGATCTTCAGACACCGACTTCTAGAACGATGCACCTAACATCTTCTTCCTTTCTTTCTTGTTTTTGTTTTCTTGTTGCTTTTTTATACGTTTGAAGTTGGATTTGTTTGTAAAATACTTTTTAAATTCATTTTTATAAAGACTATTATGACCATTACGACCCACCATTACAAGTTACGACTGGGAATGTGGGTATTGAGATATATAAACTAAATGAGAACTATTTACGAAATAAAATAAAGCCGACTTTAAAAACAAAGAAAGGGACAGAATTACACTTTTGTCAAGGCTCTAGAAACGTAAAGCCAGCAGCCCCGAATCCTACTCTCTAGCAGTCGCTGTTACAATTCGACAGTTACAAGTTACAAGTCGTCAGGCGGTTTCGAAAAAAACCTGATACTGGGGCTCGTTAGGTGATTAATCCCTCAAAAATAAAAGATCCCATTCATGCAATGGCTGCTTTAACACAAGGTAGTAGTGAATTCTCATCACCTAAAATAAAATAAGCTCCAACACAAGGTTACTGCTATAAATTTTAAAGGAGTTCCCATAACTATATCTGATCTTTGCTATCGATCCCGCAATGGCAGTCAAACCTATCTATGTAGAAAGTCTTCGCCAATACGAATAAAATAAGCCCAAACACGTGGTAGTTGCAACATACCGTTCAGGAGTTCCCTCGACTCTCTGTGGTCTCCATAATGAAATCAGCTCCAAACCGTCACTGTTTACCAGTATCCTCAAAAATACACTCACATGTCTGGTTTTGACTTGATGCGTGTCTACAATATTCAAGAGTTGCCCTCGATTTATCAGGGTTTCCAGATCCTCATCAGATCCTGGTCATCCGAATTGGCATCTTCCTTCTTTATGAAAAGTCTTTAACAATAAAAACTAGCATTGCAACCTGTACAATCCTCTGAAACTGCTTGTCTTTTATATTTTTTAAACGATCCTGGACATTCGTCTCCATGGAATTTTAATAAAATATTTATATTCAAAGGAACGTCATACTATTCTTCACAATTTTAAACTACTTTGATTCATGTCCGCCACTTTTTGCAAAGCGGGTCAGATATGCCCAATGACCTTTAAGGCATAATTAGTTATTTTTAATCAGATTTCTGAATGATGACTATAAAATGTTGTAAATAAATAACTTTAATAAAAGAACTTTTATAAGGTACTGGCCTACTATTTTAGTTATATTATAAAATAAAAAATATTAACTATTTTGATTCTCACGAAATTACCATAACTATGATTGTTCTAAACTGAACGGTTTGCGCGAGAGTCACTTTTTATCTATACAGGATTTGTACGGAACCCTCGGTGCGCGAGCCCGACTCGCACTTGGCCGGTTTTTTTTAACATAGACAAGGTTGTTTTGGTGTTTCGGATGTTGGGAATACGGGTTATGGTAGCTTTGTTTAATGAACAATAATGATATGGTATGGAGTTGAAGCATGTTTTGGGTTACGCTCTGATATTGAAAGCAGAGTAACTAAACCAGTTTTGTCTATGAAATTGTTGAGAGTGAAGCTGACAGAATTCTATGAGAGGTAAAGCAACTGCATTTAGTTGTTAAGGAAAGATTTTAAAAGATTTTTAGAAGAAGTTTAAAAGATTCTCTTGGACCTACCTTAACATTATGACGAAAAACATAAATTACATAAAAGATGGCTGCGTTGCATTCTGTTTAAGGTTTTTTCCTGTGTGAGGCATCTCTGTCCGCATTCTCGGAAACACCCGATTACGGTCATTATCATTACATACTGACAAATGTCAACATACGTGGTTAATCTTGAAAGCAAGGCCCTAAAACAATGCTAGTGGCCTATATTATGTACGAAATATGTCATAATGTTCTTAAAGAAATAGTAACACGCAGTTATACTTTTACTAGAGTAAACATAGCTTGTATTTTTGCTTCATTTAGTGATTAGTCAAATGCTACTTGGTTCTTTTAGACTTATTCTGAGTCAGAAATACCTACTGCAGACATACTTTTAAAAGGCAACCTTCTAGACTATACTACGCCCATCTTTTGGATGAGTAACAACATAAAAAGATAAAACTTATGCAAACACAATTGTATTTAACTGCGTAGCCACAGAAATATAAACAACAGGAAATACTGACATTCCATAGGTACTCATCTTTGTCCAATGAGACTGAGTGGCTGTAACGCATGAACTTTGATAAATTCTCTATTTATAACTTTCCTATTACAAGACGTCATGTGTGTGAGTTTGTAGTCAATGATAGCATAAAATTATGTTTGACAATATTCATATTGTTTGCATTCAAAATAAGTTTGGCATCTACAGAACATACGGCTTGTCCTGTTATTTGCAAAGGGGTAACTGCTTTTGGTGCCCCGTAAATTGCAATATTTTGCATAAATTGTAATATTTCTAAAAGTACAATTTTTAAGAAATATTACTCGTAAAAAAAACAAAAGACTATGCAACAATGACGTCAATACTTCTCGTCGTTTACCTGTATCCAAGTTCATACCTTTAAAAGCGAAGGAAGCGGTTTACACTGAAGTGGTAGCAGCAAACTCATCATTATACTAAATTTAAAATGAACCAAACCGTCAATAAATAATAGTTATGATGCTGCCACCAGGTTACGCTGTAAGCAAAAAGTAAGAGAGGAAGGTACGATGGACGACCGGGCGAGAAACGGCGAACGATGTAGCATGCACTTTGTTTTATCAGCCGTATGCAAGAATGGATAGTGTTTTGTGCCATCCACTTGAAAATTGATAAAGAAAAAACTTTGTGATATAAGGGATAAGTTATTATTGAGTCAATGATGGGACACTTTGAAGTGCTTTTTCGAGAAAGTGTGTTCGAAAATCACTTGGTATAAACTCAAGTGAGAAGGAATTCAGTTGAATTTGTTATATGTTATACGAAAATAAGTAACATAAAGAACTTAGGCTGTGCGTGTACCTAAATCACAAAAAAAACCTTTGGAACTTTGGCATTACCTCAGATTTCGAACGCAACAGCAACAGATACACATCTTAGCCCGACAGTTTTTTATTACCTCTACAATGTTGCCGGTGATAAACGACACAGGCGATAATTTATCAGAAGTATTGCTTTCAACCGTGGAATCCGCATTCGATTTTGGCCCTCGAAATATTTTAATTGAAAAAAAAAAAACAGCAATGTTCGAGGTGTCGCGTAGCCCTGTACGGAACTTTTGCTCTTTGCCGTAATTAAAATGTTGCATAAAGCATATTTGTAGATAAGTTATCTACTTCGTGATGATGTCTTGCTAGTCATAACTTGTGTCATACATAAGCTGTAACTTAGAACTAACATTCAAGCTTGACATTTGATAAAGTTCGTCCATCCTGTAAAGAAAACAAACGGCAAAGCAACATAATACATTAATATGACACATAGGATACTTAATTTACTGAGGGGTAATCAGAGTCCCATGTCGTAACGGTTCCAACATGCGATGAACCGGTTCTAGGACTCACTTCATTGGTCCTAATTGCAGAGGTCTATTTGTAGCAGCAATTTTAGAGGTTTAAAAACAAAATGAGCGTCGTAAAGAATAATAATGCAGCTTTTTTTTCACAAGACAAAGATATTATTACATCCTTACAAAATGAGGTATTTCGACCGGTTGAAAACCAGAATATAAATGGGCTTTTCAGCAAATGTAACGCGTCTACATAAACATTCCGAATAAAGTGGGAAATCCGCAGAAAATATCCGTCTGTCGTAAGACACTTACTAGAATTGTACAAGTTAGAAATAAATAACCAATTCTGGTATATCCAGTTTGAAATGTATTAGCAATTAAATGGGAATTCCTATAATGCCAAACTGTATTATAACAGACTTTTTTTAAATTAAAATATGTATTTATTCTACAACAATCCGGAATATCCTATTTTCTTCAAGCTGTTATTATAAATGTTGAAATAATTTATTAGTGGATAATGTCACCTTTCTTGTGGGATGGCCCGTTCTTACAATGTGGTAAATGCCAACTACTTGCCTATACATGATTAAGCACCGACTTCCTCGTACGAAGGACATGGCTGTAATAAACGTTTTGTTTGTCATTAGAATATGAAGGGCTTTTGTAAATATTACGAAAATAGTCACATACCCAACTCGCTAGTACTGTACCTACAAGTATGTCGTAGTCTGTTTCTTCGTCATAGACTTACAAGAGGATTAAAGAAAACTCTGCTACTAGAGCTTAGCTGACGGTAACAAAATAAGTGCATCTAAAATACATAAACCTAAATTCTTCAGTGACGTGCACATCATTTTCATTGAACGTCAAGCTTTTGACAAACAATACAAATAAGAGCATGATGCCACGATGACGAAATATGGGTGCATCATTGTTTTTAGTTATTACTCATGTCGTAATCCTATTCATTAATCTCATTCAATGCCATTATTTCTACACCGGCAGTAATTAGCTATGTAGGCTGAAATTTGTCGACAGCTGAAAATAATTGACTTACACCAGTAGCATTAGTTTCTTTAGCCTTTGTGAATCTATTCTATTATTACCTATTGAATGAAATATTGTAGAAGTAAGTGATCTCAATGTAGATACTTTGCACTGCGCAATAATTGCATATTATGACTACAGTATACAATGCCACTTGACCTATTGTTCCATTCATACCATCTCCGGTAGCAAGTCCATCTTTGTGCACGATCAAACAATTTCTCCCACTGACTCATAAAGTTAAAAAAACGTAAATCTAAACCCACATACAATACGTCAATTGAAACGCTTAGAACAAAGAAAATTTCTCTACAACATTACTATTATCGTAGCACATTACGATACGCGATAAGCCGTTTTTAGAACACGTCAATCCTCATAAAATATGTTTACGCAATCAGAGTATTAGGTAATAAAGTAACACATGCGTGGAGAGTCCGTACGGTTCGCGTAAAATGTATGACGCCATGGACCGCCCGGATTTTGACTGGATTTTGAACTATTTTTAAATGTTAGACGGATTGGGATTCGTATATGTGGAAGTCTAGCAAAATCTTTGGCACAAAAGGTGTTTCCCAACGTTCTATCCTGTGTAGCGTTGACTGGTTCCACTTTTGTGGCAGTATGCTTAATTAAAATGCAGTTTAGATCTTCAGCATTTCTAGAACCCCATCAAGTAACATCATACCAGATTGATTTTCTACAAAAACTTTATCGGCTACGAAAATCCAGTTACTTTTATTATATAACCGAGCATCCGGCAGCCAGCAGCCAATCTAACCATCCAATAAAAATTTCGTACCATTTATATTCTCTCATTTAAATCAGATATTACTGTAATTAGTAATAAATTGAATATTTCTCTCCTTGTGCCTCTCAAATCGGTTATTTCTAACGAGATGTTAGATAAGTGAATTGCTTGTATAGGTGTTGGTAATAATATTTGAATTAATATTCATCAAATAGTACTTTCAACGTTAGTATATTGGTGTCTAGAAGCATAACAAATATAATATGTACGCGAAGAACCACAAAAAGAAAGGTCCATTGTCAGTTGATTAAATAATTAAATATCAAAGTTACTGCATGCTGGTTCAATAAAATAAATGAAGAACAGCAAGTATTACAGATATAAGGTATTTGATAACTAGACATCGCATTTGCATTTTTGCATATGCAAACGAATGAAACGCATTTCTGACAGCGTTATTGCAAGTTTTAGTATTGTTTATTAATCATGCATAAGTATTTCAGTGCTTAAATGTGTCAGGTCTTGTGGTATTTTGCGGGAATGGCGAAAAGCTAGAAATAGGGACAATGCGCGTGTGTCTCACTACACCTTTATTTTAGTCCATAGGCTTTCTGAACTCATCCGATACTTATATTTTTTTGAAAATGAATACAATAAATATAATTTTTATCGAGCATTTTTCGCTATTTTCAATGCGTTTGCACGCATATTTAAGTACATATTTTGATTTGATTTCTGATAGCGCATACAACCCGACGTCTATTAATAACCATCGATAATGATATCAAACATGAGCATAAATGGGCTTGTATAAAGCCGATCTCTATCCCGACTTGCTCTAAAAAGTCGATCTGTATGCGGTCCCGTCGCGTAGGTATCGCCCATCCCTAATTGGCAGTAATAACCATGACACAGAAATTGATGTACCTGCTAATTGGATACAGCCGATCTTGGTCTTGTCCATCGGAAATCGTAAAGAAGAGCGCTGTCGTAAAGTTGTCAGGTTGACAGGCTGGTCGGTGGTACACATATGTCTGTTGCAGCATCATGCATAAACTTTCTTGGGTCCTATTCCTTACCAGGGTCCAATGTTTCTTTGTACGTATAAGTCAGGTAAGAATTAGCATTTGAGATTGAAGAAACAAGCAGACAAGTTTCTAGTTATAACTAACGCCATAAAAGACAAAAATAAGCCAACATTGAAATTAATAAACGACAGCACGATGGTCGGACACTGGCTGACCATAAAACAGGTCAACACGTAATTACAGTGGATGTACAATATCGCATAATATTATAATAAAAGGCCGCTGAGTTAGAAACGGGTCGTTTGTTAATGTAATGCAACGTTGGGCTACCGTTCGACTGGCTACCGCCCAGATAATATATTGATTCTAGATGCTGGCTTGATTATGATATATCTGCCGCTCGTATTACACGCTGCCTCGCCCTACACAGCCTTCGGGCTGTAAATTTACGAGGATACGTGGGTTATTACTCCAATTTCATGGTCCATGGTCGGAGAAAATTTTAGTTTACAAATTGCACGGGTCACCGAGTGGCTACTCACTTGAACAATATATCATACACAGATATCACGTAGAAAATTTAAAAGCATTATATCAATGCGTCCATTATAAATGGACGTTCCCCGTACCAGATGGAAACGATACATCTAGATAATATGCAAAGCGATTCTTCCATTTTTCATCGTAAACGCAGCACTGCACTAGGGGAATTGATTAAATCCATTAAAATACCGTCGATATAAATCGTCTGGGTCCACGCATTTCTCATAAGAATCCAATGACATGTATTTTAATCTCCACGCAAGCGTAACTTCATTTCAATGTAGGCGAATTTAAATATTTGATTATAATCTGTGCTATGAAAATATTTAACCCGATTTTTCTACATCATTAGAGTAGTTACTAATTTATATTGTTGGTTTGAAAAAAGAATGTTTCCCCTTTATCATATTCTGTTCCTTATCTAAATCTTATTGCGAGGTTTCACTAACTCTATTTAAACTTTTCTTCAATCTTCATAGCACAAGTCCTGTTACTTGACTGTCAACCATATCACATTTATACAATGAGCTGACAGTCACACAAAAGGCCAACGAACAAATCCCCTTTCATATTCAAATACCATTTTCAATCCTTTGCAGTCATTAAAACACGTGCATCACACATTCATACTGTTGGAATGCTCAGAATGGGGATCAGTCCTACAATAAAAAGCTTGAAAGTACTATACGATGACAGAGCATTTAGCGGTAACATTTTTCTTTGGTATTTTTATTGTTTCTTTTTAGGGTTCATCCAAATCGTCCGTATGGACATATTGATCACTGGGTACATAATTATTAAGAGTGTTAAAATAACACTTCTAACGTGTGCTATTAACAGTAAACTGGATAACATACTTATCAGCTTCCACGTCATTACGATCTGCTTATATTTTTACGCAATTCTTATTCATGGTAAAATTTTCATTTAAATATCATATTTTGTTCATTAATTATTTCCAATAGTGTTTCCATGCCGTAAAATAAGGAAATTATGTTTCAATTCTTTGCTAATGTATTCCGCACTGAAGCATACATAACTGTTTTAATAGCGACAAGCATTATACCTGACCACTCTTAAGATCTTCCTTCCCTTGTCAATTTCCTACACAATAACTTGTTAAACTTATTTTAAGTTTCGTCCCATATTTTATCCTGCAGACTTAAGTGTCTTGTGCAATCAAATATAAAAGTCTTTTGTTTAAAATCCACAGTTTTATCGTTGGCTCGTATAAAACATGTAAGAGCCATAACATTAACGAGTAAAGCCATCGTTATCATGAGAATGTTGGAATTTTAAGAAGTACCTTTCGATACAGACGCGTGGACCAAGATGTTTCACCCGGTAGCGTTTTAAAATTCACCTTGTAATCGTGAATGAATATTTCCGAGCCCAAACTTGTGGTAATGCCTTACAAGAGAAATGTGATCGATGCATTCGAGATAAATGAAATATGGGAATCGTATGTTTTATTTTACGAGCTGATTGGACGCTTGAGATTGACGTCCAAAATAAGCAGAATTTGCTTTTTAATTAAGCTGTTTTGGTTCGTTTACGGAAAAGAACGGTACATAGTAATTTTATGCTTTTCAAAAACATATAAATATTTTGAAACATCCAAGTACTTGACTCAGAGTCCCAGAATGTTAGCTCATCGTTTTGAAATTCCATTGCACTTAACCCCAGGCATTAAAATCCGATTGTCATAAAACGGCTTGTATAAATGTATAAAAATGTTGACAGCACCCGGGTCATTGAGGTCATGCGTATATCGCATTCCATTCGACAATACTTGTAACATACTGTAGGTATAATTGTATATTATCATGAACGAGATCTACTTCGAGATTTTATGGGAAAATTCCTACATGCTTGATATGTTACGTTTATTGGCTGCTGACGTAAATTCTACTGACGTTTCAGAAAGACTATGAGTCAATACATACTTACAAGAAGGACAGTTTTTTTAGTTTTTTTCATTCAAAGCGTATTATTTTTCCTGTCTTTGACACAAATGATCTAGCTAGTAGCCCCTGTCTTTTGATAACCCTACAAACTTGGCATTAAATCGATAGATTTGTTTCCATGGAAAATTATATTAACAAGGGGATCCGTCCCTAAGTTTCATTACCTTTGTATTTGTATACAAACGTGTAACAACGAAAATGTTAGCACGTGCTAAATATTGCATGCTTATATCCTCATTCAAGGACAGTACATGACTAATATAAAATGGCATTTAAGAACAAAGTAAAATAACTTCAATGACATTGAATTGGCGGTAGAGATACCGCCAATATACCTACAAAAGATGCACACGACTCCGAGAGCATTCTTACCAACCAATTTACATCAACCGGTATTTTTTAAATATTTAAAAAATAATTATTACGTACGTGCAGGCTACTGTATACTACTGATAAATTACGGGTTGTTCCTTGCCCAATAATTGTAGGCTGGGGTATGAACAGAAATGTTGCGCTAATATTCATACCAGTTTGGCGCATCTGGTTCGTCTCGACGAAGATTTAAGAGTCCATTGGAATTTTCTCGGAGTGTTCTGAAACTTCTTTCTTTATTTCAGTCACGAAATATTTTAGTTCATGTTTTACTTAATTGTGTTAATGTTAGTTAATCTATTTTGATACAACAGCTAACAGAAATATTTGTGCTACCCCAAACTGAGCATTAAAATTCAACCCTAGTCGTAAACTGAAAAATTCTTTTGAAAACATTCCTTACGTTTTATTTTAAACCACTGGCATTACCACACTCTTTTGACCCGATGTGTTCATGCTTCATTATAATTATAGACGAGTTCCTAACTTTAAAAAGTGAGTTTTTTTTTTCACCGTACGCATAGTCCGGTGCAGTTAATGACACCATCTGTCAAAGCTCAACGCCGTTAAAGGTCAGACTGGTCCATACGATTATTTAGATATTTTAAAAATAGAAATGAACATTTTCTTTATTGAAATACGCATGAAATTAATACAACAAGGTTCTTTAATACTTTAGTCTTAGAAATCTTATTAGGCTTCGTATTTGCTTAGCCTGAGGCTTTTGATGATCTGCTGTTCTACAAAGTGAAAGTATGACTTTTTATAAGTTCTTTATTAAACAAAATTGGAATGGATTTTTTTTGTGTAATTATGGCGCTTATTAAATATAGATTACTTGGAACGTATGGCGCCGTACCATGACATGTTTTGCTAGTCGAAACTGTGAATGGTACAGAGTTATGCACAACTAATACAGTCATCATTTTTCTTGCACCAAAACTATAGCTTCTGTGACATACGTTCACTTCACATCAATGATTTACCCACAAAAATAGTTAATCTTCCAAAGGTCAAAACAATTTTAAACCACTCCAAAATTGAAATCCAAAAATTCCTAATCAGATTACACAGTCACAAATGTACACCAACTTACATGTTATGCCCATAAAGAATATTTAAGAGTGTGTAGTTTACACAAAGGATCATTTAATATTATCTAATCTCAGCGTAACCCAGTAGTCGAAACACATTGTCCTTTTAAATCTCTGTCATAAAAATAAAACAAGTTTTGAAGTAGCTCGGAGCCCGGCCCTCCAGTGATGTAAATGAACCAGTAGTCAACTCTAAATCTTCGTATAAATTGTGTAATTTTAACATTTTAGAAGGGTTAAGTAATATTGATGAAGTACCGCAGGCATATAGAAATATGCAGGTATATGTGGCAACTAGATTGTCGCACCTGGTAAAAAATACTTTACGGTCATACCAGGGTTTTTTTATGAATTTCTCCAATTCCCACCACATTACAATAACATAAACCGTTCACAGTCTATAACGTGACAAAAATAACGATTCATAAGAAATTATACATTTAATTTATTCCACCATACTTCTACACAACACTGACCAACATAAAATTGTATAAAAAAAAAAGAAATCCATGTCCTATCTTATTTGTATTCTCCCATAAGACATGTCGGTCGTGCATCGACGATGGAATGCGTCCTCCAATCATAAACGGATGACATGAGCCCCTGCGCAGGCGTCGCATTTTTAACTAACACTCTAAAATGTTTCAACACGCATTGAATTATGTCGGTACATTATTCTGAAACGTGACTGTCTTTTGAGTTTTGAGATACAATTTCATTTTGGATTGCTGTTGATTAGTTTGTATTTTTAGTTGCATTTTTTTAATGCCATTTTGCTCTTAAGCATCTCTATGAGGCTCAATAGTTTGAACTGTTTCATAGAAAGATATTTAAATCTAATCAAAATTAAGTTTTTAAACAGAGCTTTAAGTTTTTCAAACATAAATTCAGCGTGCATCTCAAAACCCAGCTTATGGCTACAGGTCCATAGCAACACGTACAATAAAGCTTGCAGGGCTGAAGGACGAGGAAGGCTGTCCCGGCCCGTCCTCGACCCGGCGAGCGACCTCAGCGCGTGCGCCTATTGTTTCACCGCCCGGCTAATGTTACACCCGTCGTAAACTTGCGTGCGCGCACCGTGACCAACGCCAAAGGCAACGTGAACACATTTTCACATTTTACGAATTTGCATGCCTGTTTTCCCTGTAATCTGGCGTTATTCTTCAATCTCAGCTCTTCAAAATCATTGCCTCACTTGTTACAACCTACAAATTCAAACTATTCTGTGCCTAAATATAGTCATCCAAACAACTTGATGATTTTCAGGAAAACAGTATTACATTATCAGTAATCAAACACTGACTCACTGATAATCAGATTCCATGTCTTTCCAAACGCTTCAGAAAATATTTGCACGTACGAAATTTCCTCTCTGCATTTTAGGGCATACGTTTTTTGCACTGGTATATCAATCTGGATGTTAATCGGGCGAGTTCGTGTCGTCCTGGCGTAGGTACTTCGTGCCCACACGAGTTGGTTGCTCGTAACCCGAGATTGTTTTCGAAGCGGGAGACGCGTGCGCACAGGACGACCTCCGCGCTGGACCTTGGAGTAGGGTTACCAGAGAAAAATTACATTTTGAAGATTGTAATTCTTATTTTCACGTCCAAGGGAACAATATCATCTCAGGGTATGTATCTATTTCATGACTTAAGAACTCTTGACATTGATATAAAAGTCATAAAATTTAAAAACTGCTTAATTGATTTCGAAGCTTAATCGTAAGGGGAAGATAATTAAGGTAACGCAAATTCGGTTGCGGTTCAAAACCTGGCTTTATATTCAGGCCATATCCTTTGTCTGGTAACCCTATATTGGAGACTCACGCACTCGCAATTATGTGTATTCATGCCTTTAACCGCGTTTGTGTTACGCGAGCTATGCGCATGTGGGCAGTATTTAGTACAGCAGTATGAATAAGTATAAACTTGAAACGTAACACAAATAATACCATGAAGTATGTCCTTAATTCTGGCTTTACTCGCAGCCTTTTGTAGGTCTTTGCCTCCTACGCTCGCGTGTTTTGTTAAGGTTGCATTGCTTTGGAATTGTTTCGAAAGACTTGCTTTGGAATCCCCTAAAAAGATATCTTTCTTCTCCAAATTATAAAAACCACATTGGATATTTATCTTTCCTTTAGATATACATGACCTATCAACCAAAATCGATCTATGACTATAGACATCTCAAGTGGGCAGTAACAACGAGCCCCATAAAGGGATGCTTAACGCATTGCCCGGGGTTACAGCATTTGTCCGTCTTCGTGCTTGCCTACTAAAGGAACACGCGTGATTTACGAGCTTGTTACCCATAGTGTAATTTGCCTGTTCCAAGTAAATTGTAATTTTGTTGATTTTCTATTTTCGTTGAGCAAAATTGATGATCGTGGAAAATGTGTTCCGAGAGATCATCTAATACGCCCTAGACATACTCTTATGAATGTTCGCAAATGACTAGAGATAATACGGGATTCTAAGAAACCTTATTCTAACTTCTTCAAATAAAAGATAACGAAACCCGTCAAAGTAAAATAAAACAAACCTTAGAATGTTCATCATCTAATTGAAACTAGCGGGTTTTTCCTTACATCTACGTCTGTAGCAGTCATCGGTGCGTTCTTCTACACAACGGCGGTGCCTGTGCTATGAACAAACGTATTTATTGTATGGATGGCACGCGAATTCCTGGAACTCACGATTCCCATCCACGACAAAGGATCTCTGTTTTTTTTTTCAACCATTTCTCACGAGGGTGTTCGCTCGTTTGTTGTTTTTTCAACAAATTCCAGAAATGTTTACGTTATGAAGGTCGTAGGTAAATCTGCATCCTGGCTGTGTATTTTGTTTTGTGTTTCTTTGTGTTTTTTTTTTATTTCTATTCATTGTTAAAATAAGTGCTAGATGATTTGTGATACGATTGAACCGTTTGCTACCTAGCACTCTTTTACTACAAGAATTGTTTAAAATTGTTGCTGGGGAATTCCATGGCACATTCTACTTTTACTGCTCATCAAACAATCAAATATTAATTTGCGGTCTTGCCTAGGTGTGAATAGTAAAGACACATTTAATAAAAATATGATGTGAAGGTCTTTAGTTGTTAAAATGTCTCCCAATCTTTGTAAGGCTAGTGATGAATGTTATTTTATAAAGTTTAGTGCGTGCAATTATCTAGTAATAGCCACTTTGCCGGCGGACTAGCGTTCCAAGCTGATAGGTTGATTACTATAAAAATATTTATGGAATTGATAATAGGCGTATACTATGAAATGAATTTTTGTAATAGGGTACACTGAACTATGTTGCGAAGGGCTAAGTCTCTTTGGTTGCTGCCATGGAAAATGAACTGATATATTTTAACAAGTTTTTATTACTATAATTTTTGTTTACATGTCCAATATAGGATTTTTGAAAGCTTCTTACACAACAATAGTTTGTATTATACTCTGGAATCAGACCAAAAATGTAATACTTACTAAAGTACATACAACAAAATGTTCTTAGTAAATAAAATATTGATGCCGCGTCTGCGCGTAAGTCAATCTATGGCGCATTCCACGGCCGTAACACCGGGAGCGGTTGGACCCAATAATAAGAATATGAGCGTAAAAAACGAATACGTCAAACCGCGTGTTTCGTGCGCCCGCGCACCTCGCCTCCCCCTCCACCGCCTTCTGTCATATTATTTTTTTACCATCGTTTTTTCTTTTCCCCCTGGAAGGATAATCGTGTATAACGCTAGACCGCATTCGACTCGAGTTTATTAATATGAATATTCGGTACATTCTTCTCTTTGTACGAACGTCTGTATGTATGATGGATGAGATTAAAGTCGTGTGAATGCGTGTCCTTGATTTTTTGTTGTATTGATAGTAACATGTCTTTTTTGTACCGCTCTTACGTTCGCTTTGTACTTTTATTTTTCCTTGTGAATTTCACGGTGTCCATTTTATATTTCGTGTTAATAACTTTTTCAGAGAGTGCTTAATTAAAACACCGTAATAATAAGTGTTTGACACTCGATCGATCTATCAAATTAAAGTTTGAATTGATTGATATATTATTATGGCAAAGTAGGTTTTTAGCACGTTTGCTTTAAATCTTATTAAAAAGTAATATAGCTAAACAATTTCTTTCATTACTTGAATAGAATAATAATAATGTGTTGAATGTATGGTCAATTTTCATCGTTATTATGATAGCTCTGGTAGCTAAGTTGTAAAAGCCTTGGTTGGCGTGCCAATGGTCGTGGGTTCGAATCCAGCATGGTTCCACAGATTGTGTACTATGTAGTCACAGTCTTCTAAGAACATGCTATAGAAATAATTGTGTCTCCTATCAAGATTTCTTCTTCCATAGAAGAATGTCTTTGCGGGGCACTAATTACATTTTTTAATTTTAAAATTTTAATAACATAGGGACTTGTTCTCATTAACTTTAAGATTTTCGTATTTATTAAACAGTTTTTAGGTGCTACAAGTTTTTAATATTATTTAGTAGCATATCACAAGCAATCAATAAAGGTTAAATACCTACCTATACCTGCAATAATTATAGTTTTCATTCAGTAATTTATTGCTTTTTGGTATACTTATAATTTGACGAGTTTCATTTTTACATAAGGAAAATATTACGTAACGATCATATTATGATGTTGTTATTTATCAAAATACATTATCTGTTAATATTATCGAATATCACTGCGACAACCACATTTTAATCAATGAAATTATTTAATAATGCTTTTTTTTTGTTGTTCCAAATATGTTCTAATTACAATATGCTATAATAACAATGATATTTCGTAGTCGTGTCGGTCGCGTCGCAACGTCGCATTATGTTGTAATGGTAATAATTTCTGTAATATGGTAATGCCGGTGCTTTGCCCGTGGGCTTGCTTCTTGCTGCAGATTGCTCTTAGAGGGGCCCGTGGCGTGTATGCCTTAAGAAAACCAAGACAAGACAATATATTAAGTAAAAAAAAACTTTTTTGTTAATTTTTAAGTTTGTCGTGACAATTTCAGCGTATAAGATCATTTCAATCGCGACAATTTTTCATTGGTCATTAGGTACTATTGCAATGTATAGGTAAATTAACAAAAATATAAGCTATAAATAAAAGGTATAATGCTTTAATTTATTTTATACTCAAACAACTACACTGAAGCGTGGCTACAGACACCTGGTTTCTACGTTGTTTTATAAAAAGCTACATTTTTATCAGAAAATCAGCAATTTGTTAGTACCGAGCAACAATAGTGTAGGAAAGTTACACGGCTTGTCCGGTCTATGGTCATCGCAACGCCCAAGGGACGGCAGGCGTGAGGTATCTCAGGAATTTTAATCGCATCCATGCCCCCGGCCGCTGCTCGCCATCCCAAAGTAATAAAAACAAAACTTCCAACCTCGGCCAGCTTCAATTTTGGATATGAACAGACATTATCTAGCAAGACCTTCGGATTTATTTTAAATCGTGTTGTTATATCGTGAAAAATCTTCTTAAGCGTTAAATTAATACCAAATGTTCCGTATTTTTTTAAATGTTAAATTAAAATCACAAATTAATTACGGCTGCAGAAAAAAATCGCAGCAACCAAAAATTCCAGTGGTATTTTTCTTTTTAATTAAGTTTGCGCTAATGCTTAGTATGTGGATGGAAATAATAAAATACATTTTTTAGAGCCAAAGAAAACTCGAATGTGTCGGTCGTTTACAGCAGATAGCCAACGAGAAGAAAAAGACGTAAAATTAGTTCCGTAGGCTGCAGGTGGGATAAGGACGGCTCTATAAGTAAGCTTGTGTGAGAAGGAAAGAGATGCAGGCATGGTAGAGTGAGTCGAAAAGCAACCGGTCCAAGGGAGGCAGATGCTCTTACTAGAAACCCCCACGGCAAACTTACAGATTCCAACAATAAGAAAATAATTATTAAAAACAATTCCAGTAAAACCTTTATCCAGATTCTGTCTTTCGCATGGGAAATAAAATTACCTCTCACGGAGCTTAATGTACGGAGCTTTATCTCATACATAGTTGAGAATGCAACAATGATATATGCATTAAAACATAAATTTTATACCAAACAGACGTAAGCCATGGAAATTATTGATGGCGTTTTGACGTTTTTGTCACTGCAAGCCTTGAGAATCAACTCTCGGATAACTTTGTGTAATGTTTTTATTAATCCACAAGAACTTTCTCCTTAACTACATAAGTTATATCTACTGAGAAGTGTTAAAATACTATTAAGGCAACAAGAAATAGAATTCTACATTCTTTTCTATCATAATTGCATCTAATTTCTCGAGTCACTTATTTTATACCGCGTTCTTGAATCTTCACGTTAACCGCCGCATTTCTATGAAATCCGACTTCAACATCTCGTTATTGTAGATACATTATCTGTGTTATTTTCGTCATTACCTGAAATTTTACCGGTATTTGTTAGCAAAAAACACATGGTGCTATTAGTCGTACATACCGCACGTCGGAATGTAGGCACCGTGCCAAATTACCTGTCCGTACACCATCAACTCGTTAACGTTGAGTTTTATGAATTAAACTGTCTATTTTGTAGTTTTTGCTTTAAGTGTTATAGTTATTTGCGGTTATACTCCACAACATTGCATTTTAATAGCCTCCAAACAAAAGGGTGTTCCAAGGAGACGCTCATGGAAAAACATTTCACAACTATTTGCATTGTATTCAATTCATGGTATGATATTCATAACGTATTTTACATAAAATCACATTGCAGTATAACGTGCTCGCGTGTCTATTGAAAAATCAAACATGCTCGCACATGTGTGGCTTTAGAATTATGCGGTTA
Organism: Helicoverpa assulta; assembly: GCA_963856015.1. NCBI lineage: Eukaryota > Metazoa > Arthropoda > Insecta > Lepidoptera > Noctuidae > Helicoverpa > Helicoverpa assulta. The sequence goes on from CAWLCW010000027.1 coordinate 9,241,593, forward strand.
GTTTGAAAAAAATGCGAGCTATTCCACCGTACCAGCGTGAGAATAGCTCGACAGGCTGCTTCGTATCGATTGAAAAACACTTTGCGAGAATTCACTTGCTTTTAATTTTTTTCTTACTTCCGAAGTTCGGGTCAATACGAAGGCTCGGAGCCGGGACGGGATTGCAAATGCGTGTAAAGGAATTCCGGAACAAAAATGTACGCGTCTACCTGCAGCCGGCAGATGCGCCCTGAGCTCCCCGCGCGCCTCCCCCTCGCATACCGCCATTAAAGCATGTAAATTGATTACGTGGAAAATCTGAGAAAATCGCGCGCTAAGTACTGCACACGCGTGACCGCTACATGGCCAGTGTCACATGTGAAATTGCTCAGCTTTTTTGCATTCCGCAGCGCTGTTGTCGCCGCAGTCATCCTCGGATTGCTGCGATTACGATTGTTTATCACCGCCTAGTTAACGAGCCTAAGCTCATTCTGAATAATTAAACAACTGTTACGTTTAGGGCTGCCACTTTATTGCTACTTCTTGGAACATTAAAATATGGAGGCTGCACTAGAGATGATTAAGAATTCTTGTGTAAGAGTTCAGAGCTCTTTTGCGTTGGACAATAAGTATCACTTAGAGAATGTGGACAATCCGATACGTAAGACAAAATTATGAAGTGGAATGAAAAAAATCAGAAGTAAAACAATAATTATTAGGTCAGTCCGATCATTAAGTTGAATTGATTGAAATGTAAAAAAAAAATATAAGTGTGATTTCGCATGAGGGGATGAGGTCAGTGATGGTCCGTTAGTGCGTCGCCTCGCGCCGACACCTCGGCGGGCCGTGCGTTTCGATTCGACGAACTTATTACGACAGATGGCCGCGGCCCGGGAGGCGGGAGCGCCCGCGGACCCCGGCCCTTCGGAGAGATCGACCTCCGAAATGCGCCCGAGATTGCATTCTTTCGGCGGCGCGGGCGCATTCCACTGCGCGCCATCCGAGCTCCGCGCGCCCGCGCCAGTCGACGCGCGCCCTTTTGGGGGTTAAGATGTGTCCGTTGCGGCGAGCGCTCACTATGTGGTCCCAGCCGCCTCCCCCTGAGCCCGAAACGCAGAGTGGCCGGCCGCGCGCGCACACCTGGTGCCGCGGCTGTTTCGGCAGCCGCCAGCTCGCGCGCATGGAGCGCCGCCCGCCCGAGTACGGCGTGCGCGTGGACGGCTCGTCCGCGCGCCCCGCCGGCCTGCGCGTGCGCGACGAGCCCCAGTACCAGAACATCGACGAGCTGCGCAAGCGCCCCGAGTACGCTAACCTCGACGAGATCAGTCGCGAGTTCGGCTACCGGCTCTGCCCCGAAGGTCAAAACCTAGAGGACGAGGCTATTTACGAAAACATACTGTCAGTGCGTCAGATACGTTCCGCGGAAGTGCGTTTAGTGCCTGTGTCTGAAGTGGCGTACTACGAAGGTCAAGGTTACGTGGCCACGCAGGTGCTCAGCAGGAATGGCACCTTCCCGCAGTGCCCGCCGCACACCTGGAGCCGTCTGCAGCAAGCCTGCAGGCTCAATGGATCGCTGCGGCTTTTCACCGTAAATGTCACTTGTTTTTCTTCTCAAATTATGTACACCCTACACATCGAGATCGAGCATTTGACGTCAGAGCTTTGAATACATTGTTCAAAGTTATTTAATTGTGATTTTTTGCAGAGCAGGATATAACCGTACGATGATTCGTACCTGTTTTTACACGGATTCCAAACCAAAAAAGTCATTGCCCAACTTATAATACTGTATTTAACGGTTGGAGCAAAAAATGCGTGTTTCTGTACTCTGATCTAATGACTCGTTAATTTTGTATGTGACTTGATGAATTTCGTATGTTCTTGCGAGATATTTTAACCTTATCTTTATGAATTCTCAGTGGATTATTACGTTTCATTATACTTTTATGATGTCTCTATTTTAACACATTCATGTCTTGACCAAATATTTTATGACAAATGTTTAGTTATAGGAGCATAGGAAAATTTTATGCCTTGCAAAAATGTTTGCGTTTGGTCCAACACCTAGCCGAAATAGGTTTATTTAGGTGGTTTCACTATTTTTATGGTTTCTATAAATATTTAACGAGCTGTCGAAAAATGACTAGAAGATAAAACTTTTCAGAAATATGTACGTTTTACCGCAAACATAGCAGTTTCGAGATTTAAAACAATTTTCCACACTCGATCAAACGTTCTATAGTAATAAAATCTGACGTGGAATAACGTTGAGGACCAGTAGCAAAATAATTAAGTTTTTATAAACAGTTTTGTCTTGTAATTCAATCAATTTTTATGTTACCCACAAAAACATGAGCTCTGAACAACTCATCAACGTTATTATGTACCCTTTTTAAATCAAAAGAGATCACCATACGCCTTTTAAAGCAGATTTTTCAAAGTTAATTTGTTTTGGCTAAAAGATGAGTCTGACTAAGGTATCCTACCGTAACGGTCTTGATTTATTAGATGCAAATCATGTAGTTTTAATTAGTTTACATAATATAAATTAATAGGTACCTAGGTATGGTTGTTTAAAACCGCATACTTAAAATTTATTTTTGTTAATAGTTGTCTGATCGCTGAATTATAATAATATTATATTTTGGTTATCAATGTAAATATGAGCATGTCCTGAAGTTTGATCTCATCTTATCGAGCGTAAAAAAAGTGTACATGGCACCATAAACTACGATATTAAAACAAAACAATATAAACGCCTCAGGAATTTCAAGTTCAAAATAATCATACTCATTATCTACATTACCATACGACAATGTATCCAGTTATTACATGGTGCTACGGAATAACTTGATATTCCAACCACGATAGGAATTTAATTATTTTGTCCAGTCTACTCTATAATTTCTTCAGAAACTCTTTTTTATCAAACCTATGCTTAATTTTATAGTTACTTCTTTTATTCACCGGTTTGTTCCCATTTACTCCAAACCCATTGTTTTCCGTTAGCAAAGTTTTCATACATTTCTTCCAATTGGGTCCAAAATTTTGTAGAACCAAATAAATAAATTATACCTTCAAATTCCTTTCACATGGCTCCAAAAAATGTTGTATATCATCAGCAACATACCAAATTACGTACTTTACTTAAAATGGGAACTTTATATAACTCGGGGGAAGGATTTTATTATTTTTAAAGAATTGTTTTTTTTCGCCTTGGACCCGTTGGGAAGGAATTTGTCGAGCATAAAGGAACAAGCCCATTAACTGACTTCGAAAAAGAAGTTCCGATTTTTTTCGAATTGTTGTATTGATTTCGATCTCATTTTGTCCACAGGCGAAGAAAGAGATGTACGATGTGAAGAAGCAGAGGTTGTGTTTAGCCCAGGATGAGTACAAGCATTTGAACAATGCACTCTCCACGCTCGCAGCCTCTAGGACTAGTCGTAAGTATTTTATACATAACTAGCCGTTTTCCCGCGGTTTCAGCCGCGTCCCGTGGGAGCTACTGCCCGCACCGGGATAAAATATAGCCTATGTGACTCGCAGATAATACAGCTTTCTAATGGTAAAAGAATATTTGAAATCGGTCCAGTAGCTTTTGAGTTTATCCATTACAACCAAACAAACAAACAAACAAAGTTTTCCTCTTTATAATATTAGTATAGATAGCAGTCATAATAATTCTAATGTCACGGATTCACGGTAAAATGTTCAGAGCCCTGAAAACCCTACCCTGTCTTTGTACTCAGAGTAAGATAAGAAATTAGCGTGAAAGAATATTAAAAAGAATATCGTTTGTCACTGTGGTCGTTATGCTTACCGATTGTTACTTTTAGACTTAGCAAAGCACTAAAAAAATATACCATAACGAACCAAGACGAGTAGGTAAGCCACTCGTCTGTCTTATGGTTGGAAGCTTTTACAAATTAATAAAGGTAGTATTTAAATGCACTGGCATAGTCTCAAGCCAATATGTAGTAAATTGTCATCAATACAAAAAGTAGTTAATTCGTTTGCATACGCTCCGGAGGACGTGGGTAAATTGAAAATAATCATTTGTGCCGTTTCTACGATTGCCATCTACGTATCCTCTGTTAGGGGTCCGTCGGACGCAAAAGAAACGTTTCGCTATAAAATTCATTTTGATATAATAATCCATGTTAGCAATTTCTGGAAAAGTAATGAAGTAATTCAAATTATTTTTTTCGTTTAATGATATTGAGAAAAATAAAAGAAATGCGCATGATAGGGTAAAACATGATAGGGTAAAACTACAGCGTCATCTTCAAAGATGAGAGCTACATAAGTAGGTACCTACCGACGCGACGGAACTTTAAAGTATCAGAATTAATTAGTCACTTGTCCAGTATTTTTTTTTTCATAAAGCGATACTAATAATTCTGTCAAATACAATGTCCCTTATACGTACGACAAGCGTTTCAATTTAATATTTATTTTTTCCAACAAAACTTACGATCGTAATGTGTATAAGGCTTTATTTTTATCTGATTCCATAGATAGTGTCTACATTTTATCGCAAAAACCTGCCTCTTAATGTTGAAACTTCGTGTCCTTTTATTGAATGTAATTTTTTATTTTATTATATTTCAACTCGACGACATTATTTTATTCTTACGCTTTATTTGTTCTGCTTTGATGGCTATAATTTATATTGTATCTTTTATCAACACACCGTCACCTCAATATATTTCTGAAAGATAAACATTACACACGTTACATTTAAGTCATGAAGAATACGTATTGCTATTATATCCAAGACAATCATCATTTGCTGACCTCTTAAACTATTGTCCTCATAACAATTTCCTTTTCTTTTCTACCACAGTGTGTTCATCAACAACGTCTATGACGACAACGTCGACGACTTCCCGCCATGACCCCGAGCTACTAAGATCGGAGGTGACGCAGGCACGCGGCCGCGTGGCCCAGCTACGCAAGGAGCTAAGGCAAGCGCGAGCAGAGGTTGCCAGCGCCCGTCGCGGAGTCGACACCTTGGCTGAGTTAGTATGCTTTGGAAATGAATTTTAGAGGGAGAAGACGAAGGTAGCTGGGCGGTTGTAACTTACAGTATGGGTATGTTAAATGTGGGTCTGTTAAATCTTGGCCACAAGTCTTCGGATCAGTGAGTATTTGAGTGAGCCTGTGTGGTGTGTGCATTTGAGTGACAACTCTGGAGTGGTTTGTAGTGACTTCGGTTCTACTATGGTGTATAAGATTAAGAGGATATAATTAAAATTAATTTATTTTATATCTTCTATTCCAGGGTGGAGCAAAAGATCAGTGCTCAACAGGGCTGCTACAACATCACTGAAGCCCAAGCAATTATGACTGAATTGAAAAACATTCAGAAATCACTCACCTCAGGAGAGAAAGAAAGGGCAGACCTCATGCAATCTTTGGCGAAGCTGAAAGACGATTTGACGAGATTGCAACTTGGGGACGCTTCACCTGATCTATCAACTCTATCCCTTCCTCAAGAGAAGCTAAGTACTGCCTCTCAAACTGACTTATGTGCCGACTTAGTTCCTATTGGCACGAGGCTAGCTGAAATGGCGCGGGTTCGCCTTCAGTACGACGAAGCCAGGAAGAGGATACAACAGATACAGCAGCAACTTGCCGACCTTGAGGACAAAGTCCAACCCGGGCAAGCAGAATCCGACAAGGATCGACTGCTGCTCTTCCAAGAAAAGGAACAGCTACTCAGAGAACTCAGGAGTATAACTCCAAGAACAAGATCTAAACAGGAGATGACTGAAATCCAAACGGAATGCAAGAGATTAGAGCAAGACCTTAAAAATGCCTTTGAAATGTCCAACAAGTGCATTGCTGACCGATTAAGGTTACACGAAGAAAAGCAACTGTTACTACAACAGTTAAAAGACGCGTTAACATCAATGACGACGTTAGAGGGACAGTTGAAGACGTTATCAGCAAGTACCCTGTCAGTGTCAAGTAGTTCGAGTTTAGGGTCCCTCTCTACAGCCAGTAGTAAAGGCTCCCTAAGTTCCGGTATCAGTTTTACCGATATCTACGGAGGCCCGCAAATCGCCACGTCTTTCTCCGCTGACAAACCCATCGACATGGTAGATTTGCATCGAAGAGTTGAAAGGTGAGTGCGAAATACTTTTCCCCATTCAAACGTCAAAGTAAATTATTACGAACACGTTTGGCGATACATCAAGTAAATTTATGCAACGTTCGGATGGCTTTATGCTAATTTCTCGATTTAGGACGTTTATAAAGTAGGATTATGATTTGAATTTGAACTCGGACAATGACTTAAACTTTCTTGGATCGATTCGACTTTCTCAGTCCAAATTCGCAACAGCCTTATAAGGATTGGGAATGCAGTCGGCACTTTCTCCTAGGATTACAGAATGATTACGTTGCATATCTTTGTCCTATGTAAGGTCAACTGATACAACTTTTGACATACTTTACGGCTATTGTTTTATGAAATTCTCATACTTTTTCGTGTTGAAAGTTTTGAGGTACTGGCCTTTAAATAAATGTTGCAATGTTTTTAGTTTTGAAAACTTTGAGTTCCAAACTATCTTTTAAACATGATTTGGCGATTTTTTGACAGCTTTTTAATGATATTCCCTTGTCCTCAGGTTACTACGTGGCACAAGTTATAATGCTGACAGTGTCACCCCCGGTGCCAGCAGTTCTCCCTCTCAACCGTCCTTGTCGCCCAGGAGTAGTCTTTCATCAGCCAGTCCACCGCCACCACCACCTTCTTATCACCAGGTATTTATTGAACTTGTTATATCATCATCTACGTCACGTACTGTCATCATTGGTATATTCAATGTCCCACTGTAGACAAAAATCTTTTTACAAATGAGCATGGGTACTGATCTGTGATGATTCATTATGTAATTTTGTATTTACACTAGATTATTATTTACCTGCTAAGTGCTAGAAAAAAACTCCTATTAGTAAATTTTGATGCTTTCAGAATATTATAATAATTTCGAGAAAAAATAGAGTAAATAGGTTTAAAGCGTGTAGATTAAACATAGATGTCAAATGTCGATTGGACAAAAACTTTCACACCTCCAACAAAAATAACTTCTATTTACGTTAACAACCTTTCTTACCTTTAATATGAAAGCGTGTGTGATTGTAATTTGCACGATTGTACACAGTTGTCGGTCTGACGTGTTTTGTCTAATCATTACATTGCCGTGCTGTGACAAATTTTAATGCTCCTTGACATCTGTGCACATCGGCGCGAGCGCATAAAGATTTTAACTAATTTTAATGCGAAAGTTTGTGAAGTTCCTTAAAATTTGGTGTAAGTAACAAAAAAGTGATTTAAAGGGAAACCTGGGGATGGATATTTTGATCATTAAAATATGATTAAAACTTCGGGTAGTTTACAATTTGTATGTAGTCGTTAGGCTATTTCTGATTGCAGGATCGTTTGAAAGAGAAGCGTTGGCCCCGGTATTCCAAAAGAACAAATATAAGTTTTAGTCAATAAAAGTCTGACACTCATTGTATGATAATTGTTGCTTTTTGAGAACATTTTGTAGAATTTAATCAATTCTCTCATCACTGTAAGTTTACTTCTATCAGAATTTAATGCCGAATCATATAATACGCCCCGGGCTTGTTTGCTTTCACTTTATGTACTGTTATGACAAGATTAGTGTTCATCTGTTGAACGTACATAATAATGTGTGTAATCTATGATGTATGAGAAAGTATCAGTTGTTGTAATGACATAATCACCTGTAAATTCAAGAAAAGAGAAACACAGATCATAAATAAATCTAAGTATTCTTTAACTTTACAACTATATTTTCTTCCTGGAAAAAAAGTTCTAAGGGGTTCTTTTAACCGATTATCCCAATAGGAGGTTCTCAATTCGGATGTTAGTATTTTTTTTTTGGCTTGGGGTCTAAAGGGATTTGTATTTTGTTTTAGGTGGAAAGGCAAAGGCGGCAACAGAGAGAGTTAGAAGAGAAGTTAGCAGAAATGAGGATAGGTGTCGCCACCGGCCTCAATGAAGTCACAGGATTTGCCACAAGTAAGTTTTAGTACATTTTTAGTCAGTTTTACTGGTAGGTCCTGATGGGTTTGTCCTCATAGGCTATCAGAGACTTTATTAGTAACCGGTGGGACTAGCCAATAAACTATATTATAGATATTACAGGTTAGATTAGAAACTTACTTAAAAACATTTTTTAATCATCTTCTTAATATCCTTATGTCTTTTAGTTTGTTATTAATTTATTCCTTTACTATACCTATTCAAATGTATTAATAATACCTGTTTATTCAGTTCCAGTACAGCTACAAGGGCCGGGGCGGCCGTGCGAGCCGCTGTCGCCCATCTCAGAGACGCCGCCACCACCCTCGCCCAGGACTCCCTCCTCTAGTGGTCAGTTACTCTACCATCTATACTAATATTATAAAGCTGAAGAGTTTGTTTGTTTGAACGCGCTAATCTCAGGAACTACTGGTCCGATTTGAAAATTTCTTTCAGTGTTAGATAGCCCATTTATGGAGGAAGGCTATAGGCTACTTTTTATCCCGGTACGGGAAGTAGTTCCCACGGGATGCGGGTGAAACCGCTGGCAGAAGCTAGTCTACTATATAAAAATAAGTCGGGTTTTCCTTCCTGACGCTAAAACTCCAGAACGCACGAACCGATTTCCACAGTTTTGCATTCGTTGGAAAGGTCTCGGGCTCCGTGAGGTTTATAGCTAAGAAAATTCAGGAAAAATTTCAACAGAAAAGCGGGAAAATCTTTTTTTCATATACAGCGCCATCTCTGATACATAGCATGAATTAATGTTGCAAAAAAAGTATTAGGGAATACTGATTGGTTCAAGTAGCTTGAGATTTGTGAGGAAATAAGGCTTGATACTTTGAATTTTAACATTACATTTACTAATTACTTACTCAGTCTACTACTTACTCAATTTACTACTTCATATCTACTACTTGTCATTAAAAATAACTTAGTCAAACTTTTTTATACATCTCTAGTTAAACATTTCTTTATTCCAAGTATATTTGTTCCTAACAATATTTACCCCAATTTGTAGGTACAAACACTAGATCGGTATCAGCGGCAGTGAGCGACGAATCAGTGGCGGGCGACTCTGGCGTGTTCGAAGCGGCGCAGGCGGCCAACGATCCTTCCAATGCTGGTAAACTATTATATACCTTATTTACTATATGATTAGGATCAATTTATGTTGTAATGTTTGAGTCCGTAAGAGTGCGTCTACACGGTGCAAATAGTTTGCGCATGTTGAGGCACATGCGCAGGTTAATAAAAATACTCACCCGCGTGCTCTTGTCATTTGCGGGATTATAATAGGGTTTCTTCACGCAGGTATCTAATAACATAGTTTATTGGTACTTTTGTCTATGAGATGAGGTTTAAAGGGCTCATTTAGAGAGACAAAGGTAAAAGCATAGCATTTTTATATATTACGTAATTTTAACGTTAATAGCTATAGAACTTTTGTATAGTAACTTGAGCAGACTTTAAATCGTGGTATTTTTATAATTTATTTTAATGTTTGTAAGTGTTTAAATTGTTTCTCTATTTTACAGTAAACAGTGCCCAAATTGAGATCAAATTGCGCTACTGTGTGGAAGAGAGTGCGTTGGAGATCGGCATCCTGCGCGCGCGCAACTTACATGCGTTGTTCATTGACATCGGCACTCAAGTGTAAGTACAATTATTACTTTATAAAAATACTTACTGCATTTTTTTATCATCCCTGAATTTACAGGAAATTATCAAAAATTAAGGGAACTTCTTTTCGTACCCAGTTCTGTTCTTAAATAAAACTATTTTTACGAATTTTAATAGCCATTTAAAGAATAGATATATGATCCGAAACGTCGGGATTAAATAATAATATTAATATAACCGTGATAAAATCCGTAAAAGTAGTTTTATTTAAATGTCTGATGTGCGTTTAAATCAATATGTTAATTGTTGTTTTTCCTCCTGGCAGCGGTGTCCGCTGTGCCCTGGTGGTGGGCGGCGGGTGCGGCGTGGCGTGGGGCGCGGGCGGCGCGGCGTGGCGCGGCGCGGCGCTCGCCTGGCGACACACGCACGCCGCGCCGCTCGGCACCAGGGCTCTGAGGGCTGCCACGCTGCAGGTCAATCTTACTGCTGGCGATGAGTGTTTGGTGAGTAGCATTATATGTCACTAATAACCTAACAAAATGTTGACAACTTTTCTAGCTTACACCATCAATAATGTTCATTGCAAACGTCCCATGTATGCTCCACAAAAAGAAGTCCCAAATGTTTGTCACAGCTGCAGAAATACGTAGGTACTTAAAAAAATCCCTTATGACATAAAATATTAAATGGATGACTTATTAGTTGAACAACATCAACACAGGACAAATCTGACACTCCCATCCACGTTACCAACAGAAGATAAGTGGCCTTTCATCAGTCGTATTGTACTCTTTTCATTCATCAGCTAACTTCTATCAAAGGAACATGGCGCTTTGACATATTTTCTATACAAAATCTATCAAACGTAACACATATTCTTCAAACAAATGTTATCTGATGATTGAAAAAGAACCCTAGAGCAAGGACTGTAGAAAATCTACAAATCATCGCATAATTATACCAAATACTAACCCAATACAAATTAAAATGATGAAAACTAGCCAAATTCGAGTATTCGGCGTTACGCCTTGAGTGCCATGTGAATACCCCACAAGGCGAGAGCGATTTACTTCTGACTAACAAACCAAAAAACTCCCCCTAAAACCCCACTTTTTACCAATTTACTTTATATTTCTTTTTTTTCCCTACAGGGTTGTGCACAAGTCAGTTTAGCAGACTTCGAACCCGACACGGTGTCTCAGAAATGGTATAATGTACTCAGCTTCAGATGTATGAGAAGAGATGAGAGTTCTGATGAGTCCACTGTAATATCTTCTCAGACTTCTACTCTTACTAGGAACAGAGGTAAGATTCTTTGATGATTTTGTTAAGGGAGATAATGATACTTTTTGTTTGACAACTTTTGAGGGTCTTCTTCTTCTAAAAATCGTAGTGTCTTGTATCTTATAATTCTAGTATCTTCTAAGTATCTTGCTGTGCCTAACAGAGTCCATAATTATGACATTATGGAAAGCAAATATTGATATAAGGTTAAACGATAAAAGATGGTAGGAAATGGGATAAGCAAGAGATATTTTCTATCCTCTTATTTGGGCCCAGAAGGGCTGTAAAAAGTGGAATGAAATAAAGAAAAGTATAAAAACGCCTAATAAATATGGGATTTTTGTTCTAGGACCAGAAAGTATGACGGGAGCAGAGTGCAACGTAGATTGTGGTGACAATTCAGCATCGGAGGACGAGGAGTCCAGAGAACCACTTAATCAGGTACATACCTTTTACCTTCTTAAAAATACTACATACTCCTGAATTTAGCCTAGTAAGTAGAAAAAATATCCTGAAGAATTTAGAATCTTCTCCTCCTTTTTGGGAAGTGTGTTAAAAATTTATAAAATTTAAAAATACACTGAGTATTTTTTGGTGTCTTGGATATTTAACTTCATTGAAATGATTATTCCCACAGATAGTGGAAGAGGATTCATTCGAGGACTACATTCCTGAGGAGGATATTGCTTTAGAGGAGGAATTCCTCCACCCCACCACCGCCGAGAAGGAAACCAACACTGAATGTAACTTCTGTCCTGAAGGCGCGAGGCAATTGCATAGAAGGTATGTTCCACCTTAAGCACCTTGGTTAAAGCAATCTACGCCTTATGTAAAGCAATCTTTGCCTTATTTAAAGCAATCTACGCCTTATTCAAAGCAATTTTAGTTATAAGTATGGTGAAAGTCATGGTATTGGGTTTAGGTGATTTTATTTTTTTAGTTAAGGTTATTGTTTAGGCCTTTGGTAAAGTAATTAGGTTTTTAAAATATTAGTTTGGTAATTTTATTTGGTGGTGGTAATTTTGACTAAACCGTATTTTTTTATGAGGTTATTGTAGCTGTAAATTGCCTTATTTGTAGTAGATTTTGATAATTTATTGTATAGTGGTGTAAAGTAAATATCTGGGTTTAAATTATTGTTGTCACTACGAGTTCAAAAAGCAGTGCCTTTTATACGTATCTTTCGAAGTAAAATATAAAGGCTACTGTCCTAAATTAGGTGAAACTACCCAAAAACTCCAATCGTTAATTAAATTAGGCTTACTAACAAAGGGTGTTGGGCTACAAGATATAATTTTCCTCTCAGATATATGAAGTTGAGGCGAGCGGGCGACGGCCGGCCGCACCACACTCCGCTAGAGAAATAATATATTCCCCTACTTGTGTACATATGTATATAGGTATGTTTACATTGTGTCGGGCTTGTGTCTACCCATTTTTATGAGATTTATGGGTCTTTTTCACGGGTGATATACCTTAGAAACGAAGAAAAATCATTTTTACTCACTTTACTCAGAGTAATAAAGTTTTTTTTACTCACTTTACTGAAAGTAATAAAGTTTTTTACTCACTTTACTGAGAGTAATAAAGTTTTTTTACTCACTTTACTGAGAGTAATACAGTTTTTTTACTCTCTTTACTCAGAGTAATTAAGTTTTTTTATTCTCTTCAATAATGTTTTTCTTCTGTTATGTATTTTGTGTGAAAATATCATATTATATTATTTATAAGACTGGTATTGGGTATTTCACCCTGCATGTTTTATATTTATTCAGTTTTCATTTATACACAGTGTTTATGTGCATGATCTAGCATGAATAGTGGCACAATGTGGATGTATCTTATATGTTTTTTTGAGCATTATTATACTCGATTTCATTACAGTATATGACATTTATTTTCTAAAAGTAATTTATAGCATACTTACGCATTTAATAGGTTTTTTGAATACTTTCTTAAAAGAAATCGAATAAAATAATGTTTAGCACATACTAATCCTTCATTTTATTTTATTTCCACCTACAATATGATATTAATTTCTTATAGAAAAAGCCAACAAGTGAACGCCAGTGTCGGCGAGCCCCTGGCCACAATCAAGAGGTCTCAAACATTCTCGCCGCAACCACAGAGCATTGCTAAAGCCCAGTACATTTGCAGGTCAGTGTTATAATTTTATTACAGTGTATAGTTACCGATTTTCAAAAGAATGGTCCTTAGTTTGACTGCTTTTCGATAGGATCTCGCAATTTAGTGGTGTTTTTAATTAGCTATCTTATCATAGAGTTTTTTTACAGTTGGTTCTGTATATTTTTTAAATGTGATATTGACATTTTTGTTTTGATGAATTTTAACTGTTAAAGTTCATAAAGTAATTGTTCCTTTCATTTTTAACGATTTTTTAAAAGAAGTAACGATCACTTTTTTGCTGTTATTAATTTTGACACTAGCCCCATACAAGTACATAGGTAATGCTCTCATCTCTAAGCAAATCAATAATCTTCAATCATCCCGTAATAAGTTCGGATTTCCTTGACATAGTATTAACCACAACATTTTCCCTAGACTGAACCGTTCCGAGTCGGACTCGTCGATGGCGGCGTACGCGCGGCGCGTGACGTCACAGCCGCCGCCGCCCGCGCGCATTCCCTTCGACCGCAGTGTGCGCGAGCGACGCTCGCTCAGGTACGTGTTGTACTTTTATAATTATAAGCCCGCGGTTTCACCCGCGTCCCGTAGTCGGATGGTGACAAAAACTAATTTTGGGCAGATGTGTCAAGGAATCTAAAAGCCTACGTTAGTTCTAGTAAGTGATCATTTTGAACACACCTTATGTTACTTGACCTACAAGAAAGTGCCTGACTTATCTGCCTTATGGCATTGCCTTACTCCACATGACTGAATATATTCATGCTAGATCATGCACATAAACACTGTGTATAAATGAAAACTGAATAAATATAAAACATATGGTGACATACCCAATACGTATTATTATTAAAAAAAGTAATATTTTCACACAAAATCCATAACAGAATTCCAGACAGATAAATTAAGAATAAATGAATAATTGAAGAGAGTAAAAAAAATCTTTATTACTCTGAGTAAAGTGAGAAAAAGATATTTGCTATATATACCCAATAAATGTTACTGTAGGCTATCAATAACCCTGTATTTATCCTCACAGATGGGGTCGGTCCGGCGTGTCGGGAGCCCGCGGGGCCCTGCGGGCGGCGCCGCGCACGTCGCTGGACCTGGCGCTGGACCTGCGCGCGCAGCACTCGCGGCTGCACCATCTGCGCACCGACATCGCCAACCTCACTGCGCTCAAGAAGAGGTAAGATATATACCTGCTTTTAACCATATAAATGGGGACGATGGCTTGCAGCAACGTGTCTGTCTACGTTAACGCCGCTCAACTTTATACTACTTATATCTTAGGTCCTTAGATATCTAATTTTTCATAGATGGGGAAAGCTCTAATTGAACACCATAGTGACAGACCAACCATTTCCTTTTTGGAGTCTATTCGAAGATCATAGAATCACTTACTTAGAATCGAGGTCTGAGAAGTCGTGGCTTAGAGGTCTCTTTTATGGGCTCGTCTCTAACCTCTGTCTTTTATTCATGTAACTCAATGTCACCTCGTCATTTACCCAAAGTATACTCACTAGACCAAACCACGGATTCAATTCGGACTTCTTCCAGTATAGTATCCTGATACTGTTTCTAGAGTCAAAATATTGTGCTAAATATCTAAACTTAACTCATCTTCTCCAGGTTAGAAGAAGCCTGCACCCGTAACGACCCAGCAGTCGCTGCGTGGGTGGCCGAAGACGAGACATTACGCCGGCTGATCTCCCCCGGCACGGCGGGCGGCGAGCGAGCCGCCCGGCTGCTGAGCCGCACGTGCCGCGAGATCTACCGCCTGCGCAAGAGTCGACAGGGTGGACGGAAACCTGACCTCGTCACCTTCAAGTGAGTGTACTATGTACAGACAGGGTGGCTGATAACGAGACATTACGCCGGCTGATCTCCCCCGGCACGGCAAATAAGTATATTTTCCGATATGGAAGTCATTCGTCCAAGTTCTTAAAGGAAGGATAGCTGGGGAGTTTGTTCCACCACTTCTTCTTCCCAGCAAAAACACATAGGAAGTGGTGAATGGCGGGCGTTTTGGGGGCTGTAACTGATTTTCAGCCTACTTTGAATAAATAAATGAGATAAAAAAGATACTGTGCACATAATAGATAGCAAATATTACAACTACATAACTTGCACACTGCAAAGGCCTCTTTGGATAATACATGTTGACTCCATGTTTTTTTTTATAATAATTGGAGTTATATGACCAACTTTGTAAGGTTATGGTATTATTACCATAAATAACTTATTTCAACAAATGGCTGACACACGCTCCACCAGTAGGCATACAGAATTAATTTACGTAATACAATAAACTAACAACAAAATTCTCTTCAACAGAGAAAAGATGGCCTTCTTCACTCGAACAAAGACCACAATCCCCCTCCTACCCGGCGAGGACGGCGACGAAATTCTATCAGAGGACGACTGGGAAGACGAACTTGAAGAGAGAAGGACCCCCGACGGCCGGTCTTCCAAGACCTCGTACGAGCTCCGTCGAGACCCCCAAACGACCCCACAGGAGGTCCCAGAGGTCGTGGAGTGCAAGAACCCTTGTCTCAACAAGGAAGATACTAAGACTGATGAAGTGAGGTATGAGTTTGTGGTTGATAGAGTGCTGGGTGTACAGGTTTGAAAGGGGGGCCGTTTGCTGAAGATGGTTTGTTGCGCAAGAGTCGATTTGTGGATTGGATTTTTTTCGAGCATTTTTATGCTCAGTGTCATGTACATTATATGGCTCAGAAAAAAAATATACCTTTTTTTCCACTGTAAAATATCAGTTCACATTTCGACTCCTGCGCAATTCTAAATTTAAACCAACTGACGCAAAACAGCTCTAGTATGGCCTATGGCAAAATATGGCACCATAAAAAAAATGCAAATAAACAATATTTAAATATTTCTGTGATCATTATTGCCTATTGAGATTTTCTGGATCGAAGACTGAGCGAGAACTTATCTAATATGTGTTATTGGTTATATTATATATATATCCGGACTCTAATACGTGTACGTATCTGTGCAAATAGAGTGCCATAAAATTAAGATTACAATATTGAATCTTATACATTTTTATACCACTTATGTATCGTATTGTATGTACAAAATAATGAACAAAATTTTGGAATGTTACACACTCCTGAAACAAGTATGATTTGATGAAATCCCGTCCATATATAGGTATACTTATATATTTAAAGTTGTATATTATAGTATAACTGACAATATAAGATAATTTG
The DNA here is from genome assembly GCA_963856015.1 of Helicoverpa assulta. Classification (NCBI taxonomy): domain Eukaryota; kingdom Metazoa; phylum Arthropoda; class Insecta; order Lepidoptera; family Noctuidae; genus Helicoverpa; species Helicoverpa assulta. The sequence continues at coordinate 9,257,925 of CAWLCW010000027.1, forward strand.
CAACAATTTCTTATTGATATTACAAAGTCAAAAAATATGTATTTTGTAGTTCAGGGGTTAAATGTGCCTTTAAATGATTGGTGCCTGAAATAAAGCCTGCGATTGTGCCATATATGGCATGCCAGATGGGGTGAATAGGTACAAAGTAGTTGTATGATGAGTCACAAAATGTATGCCAAACATATTTTTTTATTGTAATTAGAACATAATGTGGGGTTACGGTCACTTTGTAAATAAAAATACGTAAAATTGCGGACCCACCGACTAAGTTCATCTGTAGATAAACTATAAACGAAAACACACACAAATAATAATTTTTGCAAAATATTTAAAAATCCTAAATTTTAAATTGACTACAGTACATAATTGCAATTTTACATAGGTACTTTGCAATAATGTTTTTAATATTTGCAAAAGTTGTATCAAGTTAGGGTTCTCTCCACCGAATAAATAGGACTTGAAAGGCCAAAAAGAAAGCTTTGTACATAAGGCTTTGTTTATGTGGAGTACTCGCCCTACACAACAAAACCGACCTAGAAATTATCTGAAAAATTTTTCACAAAATATTCATCATAATAACCTTAATAAGTTTTTTTAAGTAAAGTGCCTAAACTATGACTAGTAAACTTTCTAGGTCTGACGAACGTAACCGGGCACATTGACGTTTTAAACGTGCAATAAAAACGTAATATCAATAGATATATTATATTATTCCACGTGTTATCAGATCTGAGTTTGTACTGAACACTTTGTCTCACTCATTATCATTCTTACTTTAAGACTATAATTAGTAACTTTAATTATAAACGCTAAAATTTCAGTAACCCTAAGATATTCCTTTCTATTTATTTGATACTCAAATTCATAAGCAAAGGAACTGAAGGAACCATATTAGCGTTTATAAATAAAGAAGTTATTTTATAATATTTTGGGAATTCAAATATATCAACTGGTTGATAAATTACTTTTTTTGGTACAACATTCAAAATTACAAAAATTGTTTGGTTTCTTTAACCAGTTGATATATTTGTGTACCCAATGTCGATTAAGTTCTTGTACATTTTGTACATTTCATATTTAATATTATTATTCTAGCTTAAGAAATCTGTGTAAATAATCTGAATAAAAAATACGTTTTATAAAAGAATTTGCATATCTGAATTTTGACTTTTTGACTATTATTATTTCTAATTAATTATTTAGCAATATTAGTCGATGTTAAGTATTTTTATAACAAGAATACAATAGTCTCTTAGCTGTAATCTTTACGTAATGTTACATTTTTGTAAAAAATGTATATTTTTTATTATAATTATTTACTTGGAGTTTTTATACATAGTGTAATTGTTACTGAGGTGAATTTGGATTTGCCAAATTAATATAAGCCTTGTTTTAATTCTTCCATTAAAATAAAGGGGTCATTATATTTTGTAAAAATGCCAATACAATTCATACAAATGAAAATAAAAATTATAAATTAATATTTTATTGTTTGCTTTCTACATCATTACATTACCTTAGTAAAATAGTCCTTATTACACGCATGATATACTTTTAACTCACATTTTAACACGATGAACAGGTACAGGTACCTACAGTTTGCGTAGTTTTACATTAAGTATGTCGGAGGCGAACAGATCAGGATGGCGCTATTGTCCGACACCAGCTAGGGTAATCGCACAAAGAGATAACTCAAAAGAACTCTCAACTCAAAAACGTTTATTCAAATTATTCGGAACAAAAGACAGCCCCCAAAACGCCCGCCCTTCGCCACTTCCTATGTGTTTTGGCTGGGGAGAAGAAGTGGCGGAACAAACTCCCCAGCAACACATGTCTGTCTGTTAGGTTAGAAGAACCTTACCATACGATAGACATTACAATAATCTTAACACTTTACAATATGGATCTACAACGGTACTACAACACTAAGTAATAACACTAGGTACACTAGACGTGACGTAAGGCAGTTTCGAGATGTGTGCCACACGGCGACTCAACGAAGACTGAGCTCCGCCGACGCCACGCTGACCACCACGACTCTGCCAAGCGCGCCAAAATGTTGTTTCACCGGAAATGCCACCAGATGGCGCGCTTGCGTCTCGTTTAGTGTCCGTACTATTGACCATCTCCGACAAGTACATAAAACCAACACTAAAATTCCTATTTCTGCGATTACAAAGCACTACAAAATGAGGGTAAAACAATCTTAAACGTTACGTAAGCTCGCTTTGAGATCAATAAGAGATAGTTCGACATAATTTGCTACCTACGCAAACATAAGCTACTAAGGACTAGAAAACAAATATTGAGTAGGTAAATTAAAAAGTTGATACGGCGTAAAGTCTATCTTTTACCCAAAGGCGAATTAAATAGGTAAGTAAGTATACGAAAATAGGTTAACGTCTTTCCCAACTTTTAGAAAACATATCCTCACTAACTACCATTTTTATTTTAATTATACACAAACTAAGGTACACAGACAGTTTAGAGAGCCTTACCCGGGAGCTTTGAGTCCGGGAAACCACTAGAAAGCTCAAAGTAAGTAGGAAAACCAATTCAAAACGCCTGCAAACAAAACAATTTAACGTTACATAACCTCACTTCGAGATCAATCAGAGATAGCCGACATAATGTGTTGCACAAACATTACCTTTGCATACTATACGATGGTACCCCGTGATTGCACCTTGTAGATTGCTCTACCTTGCTATTTCAAGATGGCGATAAGTATGTACTTCGATGTAGACGTTTACCCGTGTAGTTATTGTGGTAGGTAGGTACAACAATTTGGTCGGTTATGGCAATAGGCGATAGGACAAAGCTATGTAGATTATGATGATGGTAATAATGGCGTCCACGGCCGTTTTCAGCCACGGCGGCTGCTCTCACTTAAGGAGATCAGCCAGCTGCGCAGGACATATTATAGTGCACGAGCATCTGCGCAGACACAAGTGCACTCCCTATTCCTTCACTCTCATAACCCGATGGGACGGCAATCCGACACGACCGGAAAGAGATCAGGCGCAGGACCGACATTTACGTGCTCTCCGATGCACGGGTGAATTAATCACCAACTTCCAGACTACGGGCTACTTTGTGAAAGTTTAAGAAAACCCACAAAGCGATTTCGGCCCGACCCGGAAATCGAACCCGAGACCACGAGCACAGCAGCCGCGCTTGCGATCTCATAGGACTGAGGACAAATAATTTTGATTCATTTGAAATAGTTACCAGGTTCCTTGTAAGTAAAAGCAATTGATGGAATGGAATACAGGGAGGTTTAGTATCTATCTAGTACCTAACCAAGTCTGACACTCCCAAACAAGGAGTTTGTAACTACATGACAATTAGATTCTAGAAAAATTCTTATTATTTACTGAATATGTACCTACGACTTAGCTAAGTGAAATAGTATCGCTTTATGCTGTGAACTGTTCTTGTCTCAAACTTTGGGCATTTAATTATGAAAGTATTAGAATAGTAAAGAATTTGGGTTAAATCGAAACGTTAAATTATTATTTTTGTATCATAAAGTAGCAAGTAATTTTTTTTTTAATATCAGTCCAAAATAATTTCGTGACATATCCAGATTATCTCAAAATCCCTACTCAATCGTCAACTAAATCACCCGACACCTTCACCATCAAAACTACGGCAAAGTTCTAACATAACACAAAATTAACCGATAAGGCCAAAATCTGAGAATCGGAGATTAGAATGAAAAAGGAAATTAATTATAGGGCCGAAATAGCGGGGTATATAGTACGTTCGGTCAGAACGAGGCACGCGAAGGGCCAATCCTACAATCTCTGCTTACAATCACTAGATTACACTTGAAACTAACGACACGTTGGTCGTACAACCGAAAATGGTGCACGTTTAAAAAAGTCTGAAGTGAGTCTTGGTAAAATGTCACTCATTTCATAAATTACCTTCCGATTAGAGAATTATTGTGAAAATGAGGAGGATGAGGATGTCTGAGGAGATTTCAAGACGGTTTGACCTCTTATTGAATGGTCTTAAAATAAAAAGGCGTATCTATTCTTAAATTACAGCACCTACCCACTAGCTTGGATGGCATTTACATAGTTTCAAAATGTAGGTAGCTTAACCTAAATACGTAATCTGTTTTTAGATCAGAACCTGCACGGCTCATTAAATGGAGGAAAGTCGTAGACCAAGTAAAAGACATACAAAAAGAAAATTCGCTTTCACACACCAAATCAACTGTGTCTTGAAACGGATGTTCAGCCTGACCTGGTTCATTCAAATCGATGCAAGTGGATCCATTTTCTCCAAACCAATGAAACTAAAAGCTACAAAACGAATCCACAAATGTAGGAAAGTATCTACTGAACAAAATAAGCTTCTTTGTTTTTGCGGTGAAATATATCAGACCAACCTAAATTAAAACCACGTAAGTAGGTACTGACAGCATCAAAATTAAAAAAAAAAGTATGTAACCACGTAAAGTTTCATAATTTCTTAACAACTCAATCGCCATTTACTAGATGCCACAATTAGATTAATGACACAGTTTTTAGAAATTTTGAAAATTTTGATTTGTTAGCTTTTGAAGTATCACCCGAGCCTTTTCCCAATTATGTTGGGGTTGCAGTCTTACCGGATGCAGCTGAGTACCAGTGCTTTACAAGGATTGCCTATCTGACCTTAATCCAGTTACCCGGGCAACCCTTGGTAAGTATGGTGTCAGACTGACTTCTGACTACCCGTAACGACTGCCAAGGATGTTAAAAGACAACCGGGCTCTTCGAAGCTGACTGTACAATCACAAAATAATAAGCTAACAACAGAAATAGACTGCGGTTAAGTTTACAGTAACAAATTAGATGTTTAACCGACTGTTATGTAATATCTAAGTAACCGCATCTCATTAAAGTGATTTAAAATAATGCGACAAGAGGAATTATGAGTTGGTAACTAGCGTCTACTGGTTTGTCGTAATGAATGGTAATTTTAAGCGGATGGTTATTATTTCTATGTTTCTAGGATTTGTGTCTGTGAATTTTATTAATAAATTGGTCTCTCTAGTGTTAAACAAGGCCACAATATGACTGCTAACTAGATTTTAATAAGTACCTACTCCTAGGGTTTACTTCACTTGGCACTCACAGGCTTGGTTTTGGTTTTCTTCTTGTTTTATTTGTTTAAAGATCTCTTTTCTTTCCCGACGGATAACAGCATTGTTTATTGTTCATTCAACCGATGAATTCCTATTGAAAAAATAGTAGGTAATGAAAATGGATTGTTTCCCAATTTGCTTAGGATGTTTTCAAATTCGTATATCCTTTTATGAAAACAGGAAAAAAAACGAATCAAAACATATCTACCATCTGCCTAAATCTTGAAAAACAGACTTGAAAATATCCATATATTTCTCGCACTCTAATTTCTCGAACGTTCTACTTCGACTGGTCGAGCACGCACGCGCACAGGACACGCTCCATACACCCCCAGATTGTAACTCCAAGCCACAAGAATTTTATTTTTTACCCCCACCGTCTTAGGGTGGAGCTAATTAGGAATTTTCGTCCACTAACAGCCACATTTATGCGTAAAAGAACACCATTAATCATAATAAGGGTTTCGTTGTGTTTTGGTTTTCGTAAGACTTGGAAGAAAATAATAAACGTCCATTAATGGCGTTATAGCCGTTCTTTAGTTCTATTCACGCAATTTCGTTATAATGACTGGCAGTATTTTTTAAAGAGAACTATACTTTGCGGGCTTGTATTTAAAGTCATCGTATCTATCAACTTATTCATCTGGGAAGCTTTTTTCATGCTTAAAGCTCAAAAAAAACGTCTAAGATACTTAAACATAACGTAAACAGGCAGAATTCAGAAATAAAATCTAAAAATTATATTATTTTTTCGTTTCTATGAATTTGGACATTGCACCTATTTCTTATTTGTATATTAGCTGAAAAGGAAGGATTATGCGATTTTTTCAAATGTGAGCATTTTAAAGTTTTTTTTTAGGTTTGAATTAACTCTTAGATAGGTGCATTACATAATTTATTTATTTATTTATTTATTTACATTAAGCACACCAACAGAATAGTCACCCACAAAAATACAGTCTACACACGATTACAGGGATGGGCATTTCAGCAACTATGCTAATAACAGGTATGCATGACGTTTAACAAATTAAATATCAGAGACTAAAGGAAACAACACAAAAAAACTAAAAAAACTATAAGGACATTAAAAAAAAAAAGTATACAACAAAACTAAAAAATAGGATATAAGTACTAAACAAAGAAAAAGAAAAAAATTAACTTACACTCTCAGTTTTATTAAAAATGGTGCGTCTGTATGAAGCGTAACTCATAACAAAAAGTGCTATAGATAAGTAAGTTAGACATTGTAGAACGGTTAGACATAAAGCCATGCTGTTTCGAACTAATTAAATGACGGAGGTGAGAATAAACTACGTTGTATATGAGACCCTCATAGATCTTTGCAAATTGAGATATGATAGAGATTGGTCTATAGTTAGATACATCATTCATACTGCCCGATTTATGAATGGGGATGATGTGTGATATTTTCCATAAATCAGGAAATATGCCTTCCTTAATAGATTTGTTATATATAATCTGCAGAGGAACAACAAGACCATCAATGCAGAGACGAATAAAAATTGGAGGAAGACCATCCGGTCCAGCCCCTTTGTTGAGATCTAACTGTTTGATACTATCTCTAACATCATTTTCAGTAATGACAATAGAAGAGATGCTGTAATTAGAGGAAAAAAAACCTGAAGACATTGCAGGGGACTGTTGATTCATACTGTACACAGATGCAAAATAGTCTGCAAAGAGATCAACCACACCAGTACCACCCACACCAATACGATCACCCCACAAAACTTTGTCAGGGATACCTCTATATGTTTTTTTTGACTTAGTGTAACGCCAAAAAGCTTTTACATTAGTTTTTATTTCAGTCTCTATTCTCTCTATGTAATCTTTAAAACACTTATCCATAGCTCTGTCAGCATGCATCCGTAACATAACAAAGGTGTCGTAGTCCCGAGGATTTTTGTACCGCTTGAACCGAGTTCTGTATTTATGTTTTTCTTTTAGTAGTTTGATCAAGGAAGCAGAGAACCAGACCGGATAGCAACTTTTCTTTGGTTTACCTTTCGGAGTGTATTTGTCTATAATTCCCCATAGTGTATTATAGAATTTCATAACAAATTCATTGCAACTTAAATGATAACAATCCTCCCAATTTATTTGACGAAGATCACGAACGCACGACTCAAAATCAGTTTTATTAAAAATATATCTAGTCTGTAAAATATTATTACATTTTAAATTTGAAATCGAAATCCTAGTAAGGGCTAATTCAAGTGGTGGATGATGTACATCCGGTTTACTTAAGGGTGGCGCGGAAGAAACAGAAATACTGGTGTTCTCATCCACCAAGATAAGATCTAGAATATTATCATTCACATTGCTAACTTTATTCATTTGAACAAAGCCGGTTATATTAAGAAAATCTCTCATCGCTAACGACTTAGGATCACTTACGCCTAGAAAGGGATCATCAGAGTGAACCCATTTCACACTGGGAAGATTAAAATCCCCGATAATTAAAGTGGTATCATCAGTATGCCGTAAGCAGATTTCTTCAGCCCTAGTCAAAAACTCAATAAAGGTATGGCAAGGTATATAAGACGGTAAATAAACAACACATATATTCAAACAGACGCTGCCAGTTCCAATACATAACCACATGTCTTCAACAGATGTTTGCCAATCCACTCTATTAACAAAATTAAACTTATTACTAATTGCTATCAAAATCCCACCACCATATTTCTTACAATACACATCTTTAAACAGAGCACTACGATCCCGACGTACTACAGTATATCTTTGATCAAAGTATTCAGATGAACAAAAAGAATCATCTAACCATGTTTCTGTTAGACATATAACATCATAGTTGTAGCTTAAAATAGACAATAGAATGTCATGCGATTTAGTTTTCATTCCTCTGACATTCTGATAATAAATCGAGATACTGTCCATAAATTAAAAAAAGAAATTAAACATGTCTATATAGAAACTGAAAAACAATAAAAAAAAATAAAAAATAATAAAGATAAATATTAAACAATTTTGTCTAAACACTGCTTATCCTTAATTAGAATAGTACCCGAATTTTCATTCTTACTTACAAAAATTTTGCCATAGCGAACCCAAACAAACTTATAGGATTTTTCTTTAGCCCTAAGACGTGCAGCAGCATGTAGGGACTTATAAGTCGGAGAAAGGTGCTCAGATACATAAACTGGTTCTCTGTTTCCACCATAACCCAAAAGACTTGTGTTTAATTTATTATCCGAGTGAGATTTGTTGAATCTAGTTATTGCAGAAAAGAATTCGTCGCGACATCTAGGGCTACGCAGCTTCACTATCACAGAGCGCGGGCGAGACTTATCTTTATTCATACTGGCCACTCGGACGCACTTCACAATATCGCAGTCTTTTAGCGCATACGATACAACACCAGCCAATTGTGTGACGATAGTTGGTAATACTTCATTCTTATTTTCAGGTAAACCGTTAATTTCTAGATTCGCCTCCCGCATACTTTGATCAAGGCTGTTAAATTGCGTTAATAGTTGAGTCACGGTCTTTTGCATATCAGAGTTCTGTGAACGCAGTTCAGTGTTAGCACGTTGCACAGCCATAAGCTCAGCTTTCAAGTCGTTAACCTGGGAAATGTCGAAGGACGCGGATAACTTAAGCTCATCAATCTGTTTCCTCAACTCGTCCATTTCTAGTCTAAGATCTTTAAAAAAATCCTTTATCTCGTTACGCAGCGTTTTTCTAATTTCCTCGCGTATGATGCGTCGTATATCGTTAATCCTATTATCTTCACCTTCTGAGCTATCTTCAAGTACCTCGGATAACGATGGACAAGATTCATCATGTTGGGATAAACAGCTTGGACAGCTCCACTTGGAACGAGCAGCTTTACTGAGCTTTTTAAACGCGCTAACACTAAGTTTCCCACATAGATGATGGTAAATCTTATCACAATTTTTACACGTAATTTTATCAATTTGTTTAACTGGTAATCCACAAGTATCACAGTTAGACATTCTATAAATGCACGTACAATCACAAATTAAATCCAAAAAGATGAATGGTGAAATTGCTGGATTCGAACTCCCGACGCCAAGTGCACACTAGGTACTCGCCAACGCTCCGAGCCAACCAGACTTGATGTTGGTTCTCGAAATGTAAGATCTATTGAAGTGGTGACACACAATGTAAAAAACACTTGACGGTGGATTGAGATAATTTGTTCTCAAACTACTTGAACAATAAAAATAAGTTTTGTTAGATCACCACCACAGAACTGTTTAGTTTTCACGATTAACACATTTAAAAACACTTTAATACTTCGGAAAATAATGTCAATGCATATTTTAGGCTTTAGATAATATGCTTTCAGATAGTGCACAGTCCAAGACTTATTTTAGACTACTATTTTATAATTTTAACAAGGGAGCAGAATTAACGTGACCGGACTATTTGACGTCTCGATGACAGATGACATAAGAATCGATAAGTCTGAAACTTCTCCAATTTCCGAAATGTTTTAAAAGACAATCACTGAGTTCCGTGTTACATAACATTCCAGAATTCCTCAATAACAAGTGTGAATCCTGCACATTCCTTAAGGAGCTAGCGTGAAGGAAAGAAATAAAAGTTCTTGAAAAGGGCGGCTAACAAAGGACGACTGACGTACTACTGTTTTTAACGTAAGTTATAAGAGAATAGTGGTCAGGAAAGTTAAATGTTTTGTAGATATAAAATTAACAATTTAGTTTGCGTCTAGTTTAAACTATAACGTTTAGGATACTCCTTTTACTGAATATCAGGACTCAAGAAAAAGCTGGTGAGTTTGTTCGTTTGGCTGAACTCGCTAACTCGCTAATCTCAGAAACTACTCTTCGGATTAAAAAATATTTCAGTTTGAGATAGCCCATATATCTAGGAGGGCTATAGGTTCCTTTTTATCTGGACGAACGAAGTCCACGAAGTCTCCACAGATTTTTACGTTTGAGTCGGTATACCTAGTAGTGTGTGTTACCAGTGATGACTTCATCATCATCATCATCATCAGCCTATCGCAGTCCACTGCTGGACATAGGCCTCTCCAAGTGCACGCCACTGAGATCGATTTTCGGCACCGAAACGTGGTCTCTCACTATCGGCCTCATCTCAAAGCTCAAAGTCGCTCAGCGAGCTATGGAGAGGGCTATGCTCAGTATTTCTCTACGAGATCGAATCCGAAACGAGGAGATCCGTAGACGAACTAAAGTCACCGATATAGCCCATCAGATTAGCAAGTTGAAGTGGCATTGGGCAGGCCATATTGCTCGCAGAGTAGATGGCCGTTGGGGCCGAAAAGTGCTGGAGTGGAGACCACGGACTAGCAAGCGCAGCGTAGGACGTCCACCAACAAGGTGGACAGACGACCTTATAAAGGTCGCCGGAAGACACTGGATGCAGGTCGCCTCCAACAGGTATCTGTGGAGATCTAAGGGGGAGGCCTATATTCAGCAGTGGACGTCCTATGGCTGAGATGATGATGACCTAGTAGTTACACCAAGTACGAAAAGAAGAGATTTTTTACAATATCAACTCGTTCTTAAATATTCTACACCTTATACCCTTCAAAAAATATAGAACTTAAAACTCCTAAACACCTTAAACCCTTCCAAAAAACCACACGCATCACTCACAACTTTTTCTACCAACATAAAACATCACATATTTGAATCCATCGCCTCTTCTAATTTGTACCAAGCAGGTGCGTGACCAGCCCGTCACGCGCCGCTTCGTCCGGAAGTTACAGGGGGGAGGGGGGTAGCCTGCTCCAGGGGTGAAGGGGGCAGGGTTCCACGTATACACCGAATTATGGAAATTTCGTAACATTACTGGCCTGACCAGCGGCTTATGGCCCAGTAATGGCTTTACTGATTTACGCAGCTAGATATTATTCTTCTTAAAGTTTTATGTCGGTTGTAATAATAGTTATAATGCTATGTAGGTATATATTCAGGTTTCTGTGTTGTACTGGCGACTGCCAGCGGTAACAGACGCATTCAGTGGAAACTTCTTCTTGTACCCTGAAATAGAAATCATTTATTTGCATAAAATATATGTTACAAATATGGTGATATATTAATTTATATTGTCTCAGTCGTAATTCTATCATACATTATTTTTGCGAAACTTTAACCGTTTACGCAGCGCACGCAGCAGAAGCTCTCAATAGAACAAAAAATCCCCCTATTCTAAAACATTATTCATAACTGCTCTACTTATTCCTATTAGTCTTAGCATGATGATATAATGACCAGTAGCTCCTGAGATTAGCGCGCTCAAACAAACAAACAAACTCTTCAGTTTTATAATATTGGTATAGATATAATTTTTCAAAGCAAGCCAGTTGTTTCAGATCCTTTAAGCCGAATAAATATTGATATCTGACATGGATAAAGTGTCTTTATTGTAGAATATCCTATATGGTGTGTCCTTCTTTATTGTGGATTCGGGGTTAGTGCGTTTATTCTGAATTCTAACTCGCATCGGCGTTTCAAAGACGTTTATTAACCTCTATCACATTTATGGGCATTTTACAAAGAAAACTATAAAAAGTTGTAGTGATGCGTAAAGATGAATTGTGAAAATGTTTCACGGATATGAATAAACTAATTGAAATGTATAATTTTATTGGAAATCTTCAATAGGTAAGTGAGTTAGTAATATAAGTCAATGGCATCAATGTTAAGTTTAAAATTGTTAGAAGATAATCTTTTCCATCACTTTTATGGCTAAATCTAAAGAAATTACCGTTTATTAAGGTTTATGCTTTGTGGGATGAAAAGCTGTATTTCCCATAAACCATCGTTTCTAAGTAAAATGAATAATGAAAAGCTCCACAGTTGGTGGTGCCAGGATCTAGGTTCACTATCGTGAGTCCAAAGTGTCAATGCATTTGTAAATCAATCGGTTAGTAGAATTACTGGGAGATATTCTATTTGTAAATCTTTCCAAATAGAAGGAACTATGTGTTTCAAGTCCAAAATCGCCAATCGGCATTGAGTGAGCACTGTGTTTAATGCTCATTTTTTCCGTATGAGTAAAGGATGATGATGATGGTGATGTATTTATGAGACCGTATCACTGTAAAGAGGATGACGACATTGTTTGGCCCTTGCGAAAAGTTTGGTAATCTCCAGAAAACTAGGTAAGTAGGTATACTGGAAAAAGGGTGTACGTCATATTGTATGGTAATGTTAGAAGTGAAATCTCTTAAGTCAAGAACTCATTCATCCAGTCGTGAGTTTACTGTGACAAGAGCAGTAAAAAAGGTAACTCTAAGAGTTCTAGCTAAATAACTATGCCACTTAAAGGACGGATAGAGTAGTACAGGGATGGCGAACCAATGGCACGCGTGCCCGTGGTGGCGCACGCAGCTAAACAATTTGGGCACGCCATTATTTTGCAAGTTTTCAATTGAAATTATGTACCATATATCCTATATGTTGAACCGGCCCCCAGGTAATATTCATGCAAAATTTTGATTTAAGTCTATGCAGTATTTTTTGAGTTCAGTGAGACCAAACATACAGACAAACAGGCAAACAGATAAACAGACATACAGACAAAAATTCCAAAAACTATATATTTGGGTTCAGAATCGATAATAGATCACCCCCCAAGTATTCTTTTAAAAAAATATTCAATGTACAGTTTTGACTTTCCTATCATTTTATTATATGTATAGATAACCACATACTATTAAATGTTTTTCGTGGATTCTTCCCATATTCAGAATAAAGCCTATTTTATTAAGAGATCTAAGCATTAATGTAAATTTGAGAATGAAAAACCGGTCCCTCCTTCATAATCTTTTACCTTTTCATGTTAACTAGTTGCCATAAAGGCACGCCTTAATTATGATTGTGTTTTCTATTTAATTTGGCACGTAAGTCAATAAAGGTTCACCATCCCTGGACTAGTACCTAGTGAAACAGTTATACAGTAGTGAAATAGCTTAGAAAAGCTGGCTAGAAGTCATTTAATGACAATCAAAGAACGTCCACATGCGTCCACACGGCGCAAGAAGAAGTATGAAAGTTATTAGACAAAAAAATACAAAATTTATAACAATAACTTCACATCCACAATCCATTCGGATTAAACAATAAAAGCTAGATAATTCCAGCTAGTCGGACACAGGAACATGCAGTAACTCACGATGGTGTAACGGTCGTAAAGCACGGCGCACAATGGCCCGGTCACACAATGCTTGTGTCATGTGTGCGACGAATGACAATGTTTGAGGCGCGGATTGGCGGCGCCTAAGGGTGCGGTTGCTGTTGTGGCGGGTTAGAAATGTTTTTTTATAGAGGCTAGGCTTTTTCCAATATGTTGGGGTGTGCTTCCAGTCTAACTTGTTACAAGTGACTATTAGGTAGTGATAACTTATCTGACCCCTCTCTACCTGCCTCTAAAGGACGAGTGTGTGGTTTCGATTCCAGTACGTCGATTCTATAAAATTCTCGCATTTCACTTCGACATCACTCTCACTTCGCATTCGGTTCAAAACGTTCTAAAGTTTCGTGATTGGCATTCTTAAACTACACTAGCGCTACTCTTTCGAGCGTGTTAACGAGTTGAACTAAATTAAACTCGAGATTTTGACAGATAGGGGAGGTAGGGGAGAGATGGGCAGTTGGGAGACATGAGCACCCCCCTTTTATTCTGATTTGATCATAGTTTTGTTTTTTTTTTTTTTTAGTTTACTTTACCGACTGGTAACGGTGTTCATCCATAGACTATCTCGATGGTCCCTATTAACAATGTCAGTTCTGCAAAAAGAGTACTGTTCAGTAGAGGACTTCAAAGTTTGTTTTGACGATAAAAAAAATATTACATAACTGAGGATATTCAAATTTGCACTGAATATTTTATGTATTGTTTACTAAGAATTCACATAGATAAAACTAAGAAATTATTTATGGTTAACGAAATAAGGTACTACCGACATTTAAACATGTACAATTTGCAAATTGATTTGTCGGAAATGACACATCCAACAAAACGTATGCTTTTAGTTACATGTAACAATGTCAAAAGTGACACATCCAACCAAAAAATCTACTATACGTACATGTAATAACGTCAGAAGTGGTATATCCGACAAAATTGTCTGTTTAAATACCATTGAAAATAGATGTAACTACCGGAACCTACTTTATAAAAGGGAATATAGAACGTTTAGAACGTTTCGACATTATGGGATATTTACTTGTTCAAACGTGAAAACACAATAAATCACCCGCAAATTCACCCGCGCGAGCGCTCCTCCAGGTGACAAAGTGCGTAGTGGCAGAACCGCGCGCGCCCCGCGCTCTCTCCGTCCCGCGGACAGCGCCGGTTCCGTCACTACCGACACTGTTGCGCGGACGCAGTTATTGCAACCGACAATATTAACTAAACAATTGACTAAATAAAATGATTTTTAATAAAATAAAATATTACGTATGATAGATTTTTTTATTGTGATTCTATTTATGTAAAAAAGTGAAAATCAGTAAAAATGTATTTTCGACATTGTTAATAGGGACCATCGATCTGTCATTTCTGTGAGTTGTCAAGAACAAACACGTTTGAAGGTTCATCATCAGCCTATCGCAGTCCACTGCTGGACATAGGCCTCTCCAAGTGCACGCCACTGAGATCGATTTTCGGCTGCTCGCATCCAGCTCCTGCCAGCCGTCTTGCGCAAGTCATCACTCCACCGTGCCTGAGGACGTTTGCCGAGGCGTGGTCTCCACTCTAGAACTCGTTTACCCCAACGGTTATCGGTTCTTCGGCTAAAATGGCCAGCCCACTTTCAGCTTGCTGCGTTTGAAGGTTATGCGCTCGTAAAAGTAAATATTTTGTTGCGGTTTCGGATCGTTATAAAGAGAAAAATAATGAAAGGTATGTGTATTTTCTATTATTAATGTATTGTTTATTTACTAATCTATAAATTAAACTGAAATCCAAGCCTAAATACGTAGATTCTAAAAAATACCGGTAACTTATATCGAAAATGTTTACAGAGGGAGAAATGGGCATCTAGACTTGCGGGTGGTTTGGGCATGCTCAACGCCTATTATGTTCAGTTGAGGATTTTTAACTATTGTCAATTACAGAAAGATGCAGTTTAAATTCAAAAAGAATGGTTTGCGACGGGAAATTCCTAAAGATTTAATATAACGAGCAATACAAGAGGTATCAAAAGGTTCAAAAATAAAAATAGCAGCTGATAAATATGGAGTCCCTAGATCAAGTTGGCAACGGTACCTGAAACAAGATTCTATAAAGGATTTTTCGCGCAGATTTATAACCTCACAAATTTTCACTGACGAAGAAGAACAAAAATTTACAAATTACCTATGGATATAAAGTGATTTATAGATGCCCAAGCCTCCCTACCATAGGGAGCATTGGACACTTTTGACTTAGTTTATACAATATCTCGTAATGTTGAAACTGATTGTAATTTTTAGGAAAGCTCTTTGAATATATCTAGCCAAACATAAGAAATGGCAATAAAAGTTCTATAAAATCAGATTTTTTATGCAATAAATAGTGAAAAAGTGCCCATCCCTCCCCTTTCTCCCCTAAAGTATGAAATACTTTTGATGTCGAAGTGAAATGCGAGTTGTTGTTCGAATTTTATAGAATCGACGTACAGATACCAATGTAACTTATCTATGTTAAATGTTCTTCTGCTGGAGCTGCGGGACATGCAACACGCTGCACGTTAGCGGGAGGGGTCATTTGATGATTCTCACCAAAAAAGAGACTTATTCTAATATCTCCAATCGGTTTTGAACAAACGTGGTGATGACACAGTCATGGATTCTCTGTATGATGAGAGGAAAATACAGACAAGGATGTGAAGTATGACAGAGTTAATGCAACTGATTATTGACTCCTTGAATCTGAATCAACACAAAACTTAAGCATCTTTTTATGAATTGGCATTCATGAGATTAAGCAAATTAAATTAGGCAGGTTGGCTCTCGAGGAGTTGACGAAATTCGCAGTAGCTCTCAAAGCCACCGCACCCATTCTTGTAGGAAATCTCACGCGAATCTCATTTTCATTCGCTTGACTTCGCTGGCAGCTGTTATCAATGATGTCCGCTATTGTATGGTTATTGGGCATTACGTGTTCTGTCCAATTAGTTAGAAATTGTATTTAAATGATTTAATACACGAGCTATTGATTCGTTGTCTGTAAGTAAGACTTTGTATTCACGACCAAGTAAACCCTTAAGATTTTCGTATAGGAGCGCCGAGAAAGGAGTAGATATTAGGAGAATAGTAACACCTATAGAAGATTTTTTTACAAGTGAATAATACTTTTTTTATGAATTTGTCAGAAATGCTAGTTATTTGTATGAAGTCGACATATTATGACTGTTCCAAGCTTGAGACAAAACCCACTTGCAATAAAATCATAGTACCTACCTACACGAATTTAAAAGCAGAATGTGTACAAACTAAACCGACTTACTATAAGAAACAAAAAAAAACTACAACCTGTCACAAATAAAATAAAGCCGGCCAAGTGCGAGCCGGACTCGCGCACGAAGGGTTCCGTATCAGAGCAGAAATTAGAAAAAAAATCACGTTTGTTGTATGGGAGCCCCCCAAAATATTTATTAGGTATATTCTAGTTTTGAGTATTTTTTGTTATATTATAGAAGCAACAGAAATACATCATCTGAGAAAATTTCAACTCTCTAACTATCACGGTTCATGAGATACAGCCTGGTGACAGACGGACGGACGGACGGACAGAGGAGCGAAAACAATAGGGTCCCGTTTTACCCTTTGGGTACGGTACCCTAAAAAGATACAGCGAAGAAAATCGTAACTTTCCTTTATTTTTTGAAGTCGGTTTCGCCATTATTAGAGAGAAACATTTCACTCAACGTATTTGTTACAGTTTTTATAAGAACTCGTATAGCCGTTTCAGTTTTTCTTAAGATTCCAGCTAATAGTTCTTACTCAGAAAAGTCGGTCAGTTGTTTTGTGATACAATTACGTTTGTATACTGTTATTATGAAGCTGAAATGAAGAAATATTACGGTGCGTTAAGACCAAAAAAAATGCTAAGACTATTATAGAAAGAGTATGTATAATTTGTCGCATTTTAAGCATTATTATTCTATCAAATCCTCGACTCTTCTTCCATGTAATATAACGCATAGTATTCTTTTGTAGTACATACCATGATTGGACATTAAAACTGATTCAGATTGTTGTTCTATAGTACAACGTTTAAGGTCAAACTGCCTCGTTGGTCTAGTGGTCGTAAGCGCGGCTGCTGTGCTCGAGGTCTCGGGTTCGATTCCCGGGTCGGGCCGAAATCGCTTTGTGGATTTTCTTAAAACTTTCACAAAGCAGCCCGTAGTCTGGAAGTTGGTGATTGATTCACCCGTGCATCGGAGAGCACGTAAATGTCGGTCCTGCGCCAGATCTCTTTCCGGTCGTGTCGGATTGCCGTCCCATCGGGTAATGAGAGTGAAGGAATAGGGAGTGCACCTGTGTCTGCGCAAATGCTCGTGCACTATAATATGTCCTGCGCAGCTGGCTGATCTTTTTAAATGAGAACAGCCATCATCATCATCATCAGCCTATCGCAGTCCACTGCTGGACATAGGCCTCTCCAAGTGCACGCCACTGAGATCGATTTTCGGCTTCTCGCATCCAGCTCCTGCCAGCCGTCTTGCGCAAGTCATCACTCCACCGTGCCTGAGGACGTCCTACACTACGTTTGCCGAGGCGTGGTCTCCACTCTAGAACTCGTTTACCCCAACGGTTATCGGTTCTTCGGCTAATATGGCCAGCCCACTGCCACTTCAGCTTGCTGATTCGGTGGGCTATGTCGATGACCTTGGTTCTCTGACGGATTACCTCATTTCTGATGCGATCCCTCAGAGAAATGCCGAGCATAGCCCTTTCCATAGCCCGCTGAGCGACTTTAAACTTGTGAACCAGCCGTACCGACAGTGTCCACGTTTCGGCTCCGTAAGTCATGACAGGTAGGACGCACTGATTGAAGACTTTTGTCTTTAGGCACTGTGGGATCGACGATGTTAGGACTCGACGTAGCTTCCCAAATGCAGCCCAACCCAACTGAATTCTCCTATTCACCTCGTCCTCAAAGTTGTTTCTACCTAACTGCAATGTCTGCCCGAGGTATACATATTTCCGAACAACTTCGAGAACGGCGCCGTGTATCGCAATCGGTTCCGGTAGAACATGTTCATTAAACATGACCTTGGTTTTGTCCAAGTTCATCCGTAGGCCGATGCGTAGAGAAGATTCAGCCAGGTCGTTCAGCATCTGTTGTAGGTCCTGCAGCGTTTCCGCCATGATGACGATATCGTCAGCAAATCGCAAGTGAGAGATGTGTTCGCCATTGATGTTGATGCCGCGTCCTTTCCAGTTCAGCGTCTTGAACATATCCTCCATTGCATTAGTGAATAGTTTCGGGGAAATAACATCCCCTTGTCTCACTCCTCGATGCAACGGTATGGGCCTTGTTTGCTGATTCTGTACTTGGACGGACATTGTAGCAGCTTCGTAGAGACATCTCATCACTTAATAATGAGAACAGCCGCCGTGGCCGAAATCGGCCGTGGACGCCGTTAAGGTCAAACGGCAAAAGATTGATCAGAGAATATTTATATTAATTTTATTCCATTTTTAAATAGTACCTAGTAAATAGTTGGGAAACTTAGTACCCGCAAAGCATAATATTTTATACATACTTACCTAACAAATCTCTACATAAAACATTAAATTAAGGTGCCAGCCGACCCATAGAACGAGTCAACAAAAGGCATTATTTGACCAAATCGCTTCAAACGTAATTAATCAAAGTTTGACAAAGAAAATCCTTGTAAAGGCGAAAAGCAATCCTTTCAATAATTTAGTCCCAAATAGTTAATTGTACGCATTTTACAAAGAACAGATCATTTGTTACCGGACTGAAGTTTCCCTTGACGTGAAAAAACATTAATGATATGAACACTAATTTGGTTGTTGTTAGTCGGCAGTAATTTACTTTTTTTGTGTAAGTATGCCTATTTATTAAGTTGTGTTGTATGCTAGCTCCGTTGGTCTAGTAGTTGAATAGTACTACTGCTGTGCACGGGGTCTCGGTTTCGATTCCCTAGTCGGGCAGAAAAAGCTTTAACCACTTCACTGTCCATTATGTAAACACAACGGTTAGACAATCGGTTTGAATCACATAATGACTTATGGGGCAGCGAAGTTACTAAGAAACACAAAGCAGCCCGAAGTCTGGAAGTTGGTGATTGATACATCCGTGCTTCGGAGATCACGTCAATGTCGGTCCTGCGCCTGATCTCTCTCCAGTCGTGTCGGATTGCCGTCCCATCGGGCTATGAGAGTGAAGGAATAGGGAGTGCACCTGTGTGTGCGCAAATGCTTGTGCACTATAACATATCCTGCGCTGCTGGCTGATCTTCTTAGTAAAAACAGCCACTGCTACCAACAATGTCTGGGCGTCAATAAATCTATATTTAGAATAGTTTTTTTCTTACTAAAAATACATTAACGTTATCAATCAAAGAAGTAAGGTACCATATCGTGCGTACGGTCGCGGTCCGGCGCGTGCCGGATGGACGCGGACCGTGTAATGATCGTGCACTCATTAGCGTTAGGCTACACTGGACACTGGACTCAGTTTTGTTTTTATAAGGCTTTGTGTACATGTGTCAAATGTACTACAATAACCTTGAATTTAGAACACTATTAAAAAGAGGTTTGGTATTGTAGATTTCACGGATTCCTTATATCCGTGATGTTGTGTTTATTACCAAAATAAGTAAAACCAGTCATCGCGACATGATGCGTGTTTCAAAATATGAATAATATTTTATGGAATAGGTAAACTACCTAGGTATGGAAGGAATTTATGTTCAAATGTCAAAATTAGATACTTAATGCCTTCAACTAAGGCAACCGGGTCTCCTAGTGTAAAAATATGCTGGACATAACTTATCTGACGCCCTTACCTTGAATAATAAAATAATTTTAGGTAGTGGGTCAAGAAAAACCACATGAAAGCACTTATAGAAAAAAAATACATTTAACTAGAGCTATCGCGTTGAAGGCTCAATATACCTTATCAATAAGTATTAAGTAATAGTTTATGACAGCATATACTTAATAAGGAAAACAGTAATAAGTAATTAATATTACACAATTTATGTCAATATAATGAGTTGGCCATTAAAATTAAAGCGACTGATAAACTGGTCAGCTTCCGTTGACTAATTAGATTATTATTAGAGGGGCGGAAATACAAAAAACGTCATGTTGTGAGTTTTTACACAGTTTTTTTCTCATTAATGTGCATGTGAAATTTTAAAGTACATTCCTATATACGTCCAATGTATAGTTACTAGCTTCAAAGTTTTTGATGAGATTAACCCCCGCACTTAGGGCATTTAATGATTACTTTAGTCACTCCTTTGGTGTCGGACTGTCAAAGAAGGTAACCATTTAATGTCTCTGAGTGCGGGTGTAAGATAGATTTAGATTTAATGGATAGTTATTTTGCAAATAAGTAATCTCTAGTATTGGAGATCGGTGTCCGGTTTAAGGAAATAGTAAGCCGATTCTTTTTATTTCTTTTCATAGGGTAAAAATCTGTTTCTAAGGTTTATTAGGTGGACCTCGGTGTAAGATAAAACCTACAGCTAATTCTATAAGGCGAGGCGAGGTTTACTTTAAACGACCATGGTAATTAAGACCTCTGACTAAACCACTATTGATCGCAAAAGGGTACTTATGCATAAAGTTATGTCATATTCCGTTTTACGGTAAAACTAGTATTTTTGATGACAGAGCAAGCGACGCCGGAGGTGGTAGCTGCTGTTAATACTCATATAATTACGAAACCGGTTGAAATTATGGTATGAACACTTTCCTTTTTACTAGAAAACTTTATTTTAGTTAAGTTATTTTTCTTCTCGGTTTAAACGAAGAGAATATAGTAAGATTTGTGATTTTTTTCGGAGCCAAACATTTTTGCTTATTTGTATACTAACAAAAATAAGCAAAAATGTTTCCTTTTTACTGGGTATATTATTGTAGAAGTATTCATGATAAAGCACGAAATACAAAAGGGAATAAGTATACAATGACCTATTGAAACATTACCTAATTAAACATTACAGGGTTGCCCGGGTAACTGGGTTGAGGAGGTCAGATAGGTAGTCGCTTCTTGTAAAACACTGGTTCTCGGCTGCATCCGGTTAGACTGGAAGCCGACCCCAACTTAGTTGGGAAAAGGCTCGGGAGATGATGATGACCTATTGGATCATTAAAAAATATTTATGTTTTGATAATGACTGGGATCCAGATCATAATAATAATGTTTCCCGTACGTAACCTTTTGTTGACGGAAGAATGTAGAACATTTAAGATACTGGCTACAGAGCCTGCAAATTGAGGGAATGTCCAAGCGACAGTTTTTGAGCTTTTAAACTTGACATTATTTCTTTTCATAGGGTAAAAATCTGTTTCTAGGGTTTACTAGGTGAACGTCGTTGTAGGGTAAACCTATAGCTAATTCTATAAGGCAGGGCCTAGATTACTTTAAACCACCATGGTAGTTAAGCCATCTAAATAAACCACTGGTTGACACTTCCCGGGACCCAAAGGCTGGCTTTTATTTCGCACAGAGGTTGAGCATTGCCATCCAACGTGGCAATGATGCCAGCCTTTTGGGTACATTACCCGGTGACAGCGATGAGGAGCAATTTTTTGATGCACTGTATTAGTTTTAAGTTTTATATATATATATAAGTTTATTTTAACTTTTTTAAATTAATGTAAATATTTTGTAAATATGTTTCTACTAAATAAACAGCAAAAATTAAGCAATAAATGTAATAAGAAGCTTTTAAAAGGGTTATAGATCTATAAGTAAATTTCATTGAGGTTATCTTGGGGTTATGTTAAGAACAGAGGTACGTGAATGGCGTGACCATTTTGTCGTGACGAGTTCCTCGGCAGGCATGATGAATTGGTGGCCCCTGCAGTCATTTGAACATCGTTGGCATCGTCTTCGTTACGTGTCAGAAGCCAGAAAGTCTGACAACCTGACTTACCAATGGGTCAGACATGGGTCAGATTTCCCAAGTTTAGGAGCTTAGTTAGGCACAACAGATTTTAGTAGAGTATTACTTTTTTCCTGTCGTCTATTTTTTATTTTGAAGTTATGTTCATGTACCTACACATCCACATTTATTTAAGTTAGTCTATGCATAATTACGCATAAAAAAACATACCTAATTAATTTCCCCTCTAATTCAAGAAACCTCACAATACAACCCTCATTTTATTTCCAAAACTGAATATAATATACAAAAAAAGACTCCTATATAATTAGTTTCCGCTACATCCCCTACTCTGGCCGCTAGACAGAGGATCTACGCTAGAGCACGCGCCATGACAGCTGCGCGTGAGCACCTGTTGTGACTATCGACGCTGTCGCTACTTTGTTGGTTATTGTTGATCATTGTGGCGTTGGGTAGTTTAGTTTTGGTAAAAATAAGGTTTATTTTGAACTAAATAAATTATTATACACTACTTTGGGCCAATAGGACTACCACGATATTTTAATGATATCATCAAAATGTTTTGGGTCCAGCGAGAAAAAGCCTTGGTCTTGCGAAAATTCGGAGCTATTTTCCTACTAAATATGGTTCTTAAAGATAAATATTTGGGTGTTAAAAAGAACAATAGGAAAATCCTGAAAGATGGAGTGACGATCTGCTGCAGTGTCCTCTTAGTTATGACTACTAAAGCTTCTTGACTAATAAAGAAAAACTGTTTTTTTCAAAAGCGTGGTGGCCTAGTGGGTAAAGAACCAACCTCCCGAGTATGAGGGTGTGGGTTCAATTCCAGGTCAGGCAAGTATCAATGCAACTTTTCTAAGTTTGTATGTACTTTCTAGGTAAATCTTAGACACCAATGGCTGATAAAAAGGTGAAGGAAAACATCTTGATGAAACCTGGACCATAAAGTCTGAAATCACCAACCCGCATTGAGCAAGCGTGCTGATTAAAGCTTAATCATTCTCCGTGTGAGAGGAGGCCTGTGCCCAGCAGTGGGACGATAAAAAGGCTGTAACAGTAACAGTAACAGAGCACTGCTGTATCAGGTCAGTATTGTCAGGTCACACTATTATACAAAATTAAAAATTATACAAAAATAGTCTATTTTTGATTCTAGTTGCTCATTCCAAAGGCTTCCTATGGAGAAGGTATTTAATGACTGCGATAAAAAAAAACTTATAGCATCTAGTGATACCTTAATCGGCAAATAATACATACACATAAACAGCCCATCATGGCCAATGTCATAAATAACAAACCTCACATAGTTATTTACTTCTAACTTTCACATAACACTCAATTAGCCATAATAACCGGTCATTATCAATTTTCTCCGCCTAAAGATGTCCGCTTTAAAGTACGAGCACACTGCAAACTTTTAGTCGGCCGATAGTTTGTTTGTGCTCATAAATCAGTATGAAGATAAATGGTAGTGCGCACATTACAAAGATCAGGTATTAAGCCGGTATCAGATCGGCTGAAAACCATCATCATCTCCCGTGCTTTTCCCCAACTATGTGGGGGTCGACTTCCAGATCGACTGAAAACATTGATTGTAATAAATCCATCCACCATCATCAATCAACCATTTTTTTTGTTTTTTGGGCATTCATCAAATGACGGTTCCCGCTGTGGGTTAGCAGCTTGAGGGAGTGTCAGACTCTTAATGACTAAAACCCATCATGTTCCTTCTCAAGCCCTTTATGTACCAAGGCCGCGGTAACACTTTCGAATAATCCCGTAAGCCAAAATAGGGGAAACTGTCGGCCGACTTTTTAGTACCCAGTGTGCGGGTTTTCTTAATGCACATTAGCCTGGTTTGTTTACACAATGTGTTATAAAGCGGTTAAAGTTATTACACGGGCAATTCGCGTAATTCATCTCTATCATATTGCCTTGTAAAGTTTTATGGAACGTTTTGATTTAAAGTGGGATACCGGGTTCTTGTGGTGAAGAGATTCTTTATTTACAATACTTGACAAGGTGAGATGCCAGTAGCTGACTTATATCTTTTATCAAATGATCTTTTCATTTGTTACATATTTCGGTAATATCTGGGAACAGGGCAGGAGAAAGAAGATCTATTAATATTTGCCTCGTTGGTCTAGTGGTCGCAAGCGCGTCTGCTGTGCTCGAGGTCTCGGGTTCGATTCCCGGGTCGGGCCGAAATCGCTTTGTGGGTTTTCTTAAACTTTCACAAAGCAGCCCGTAGTCTGGAAGTTGGTGATTAATTCACCCGTGCATCGGAGAGCACGTAAATGTCGGTCCTGCGCCTGATCTCTTTCCGGTCGTGTCGGATTGCCGTCCCATCGGGTTATGAGAGTGAAGGAATAGGGAGTGCACCTGCATCTGCGCAAATGCTTGTGCACTATAATATGTCCTGCGCAGCTGGCTGATCTCCTTAAATGAGAACAGCCGCCGTGACCAAAATCGGCCGTGGACGCCCCCCATTAATATTTATTTTAACCCAACAGTACTAAAGTACAATGAAAAACACACTAAAGACTCGAATGAGAGTGAGTAATACCTTGGAAATCTTGTTCTTCACAATTGAATAAGAATCATATTTGAATTCATAAAATAAACCTCACAGTTATGTCTCTCAGACAGCTCAAACGACATAACGCTGTAGGTAAGCCACTATTTCTATCACCTATTAGTTTGAAATACCTGTCATAAACGGGCCAGCCGAACATTATAAACGTAACATTATTTCACCTACAAACAAATTTAACAGGAAACCATTACAAATAAATAATTGTCCCCACACTGTATAATAAACAAAATAAAATAAAATGAACTCAAAATTTGATGTAAATTGCATTGTATTCTATTATTTATTATTCAAAAGTGAGTTTGAAATAGCCAAATTATTAAAAATTGAATTTAAAAAAGTCTTTTCTTCATTCAAATATTAATTTTTGACAATAGGACACCTGTTTACATGAGTTATTTTGAAAGTTTATGGTGTGAAACATAAACTCTATTATATTCTTAAATTATATTGTCTATTTCCAAATTATTATCTTTTCATAGAGTCAGAATATGTTTAATACTATAATATGCATCATTATTTAAAATTATGATCTTTTTTTAGTTGTTCAGTAGAGTACCTAAATGTATAGTTTTAAAAACGACATCCAATATTTAAATTAGGTATAAAAGCTATTAGTTATAATAATATTATTTACTTTTCATATTAACCAATTCACAAAAACACATTTTACAAATTAATCTGGAATAATGCAACTTTATTCACAAATTATTCAAATAAATTAACACCATTTTCATTTTCGATAATTTTATATAAGTGCTACTTAAGCACTGCATAATGTTCAAAGTTGCACCTAAGTTATTTCTAAGTACCTCACGTGTGGTCTGAGTATTAGCTTGAAGTAATGTTAAGCAACTATTACCGGTATCTCAAGATAAAGCATGATAAGCAACATTTTTTATTACTAATCCACTGCAGAACTTAATTAAATTATAATTATATTAATATTTATGAACCAACTGCGTCGTGATGGCCCGAAGCTTGAGATATTTTTTACTTACGAGAGAGTTGGATCAAAACCTGGTAACCAAATTAAATATTTTATATTACAAAAAAAATAGTTTATTTATTTATTCAGATTTCTAATAACATCATGATTCATTATTTGACCTAAATGTTTTTTTTTGTGTTTGTCTAAAGCTAGATATATTTTTGTAGTTAGTAATTAAATATAATGACTGACATTAAAATACAATGTATTGAATTTAGATACCAAATTATAATGCTGGCGTCTAAATTTATTTTTTAAGTAATGATCTGCATACATCGAACTTTATTAGCATAATATTCATCAAATAAAATTAAAATTTAGATAATTAAGTGGTGTATGGTATTTTTAAATTCATTATATCACACTGTTGAATTGCTTTTATAAATTAAGATTTGTCGACTTTATAGGTGTTTTAATTAGATATTTGATTTTCGGAATAATACGAAATTGGTTCTTTTGGTTGAATTTATCTATACTTACTATGTTCAGATAGGGCAGCCGCTCCTTGTAAAGCATTT
Organism: Helicoverpa assulta; assembly: GCA_963856015.1. NCBI lineage: Eukaryota > Metazoa > Arthropoda > Insecta > Lepidoptera > Noctuidae > Helicoverpa > Helicoverpa assulta. The sequence goes on from CAWLCW010000027.1 coordinate 9,284,280, forward strand.
GTACTCAGCTACATTCGGTTAGACTGGAAGTCGACCCCGACATAATTGGGAAAAGGGCTCGGAGGATGATGATCTATACTATCTTCTATACCTACAAATATAATAAAGAGGATACCTGTAATCTATATTAATATTATAAAGCTGAAGAGTTTGTTTGTTTGATTGTTTGTTTGAACGCGCTAATCTCAAGAAGTACTGGTCCGATTTGAAAATTTCTTTCAGTGTTAGATAGCCCATTTATTGAGGAAGGCTATAGGCTACTTTTTATCCCGGTACGGGAAGTAGTTCCCACGGGATGCGGGTGAAACCGCTGGCAGGAGCTAGTAGGATATAAAGGCTTCGAAACTCCGAAAAAATCTTTCACTGTTAGAAAGCAACACTCTTTTCGACTAACTTAGGCTATATTTTATCCCTGTAGGAGCAGTAGTTCCCACGGGACGCGGGTGAAACCGCGGGAAAACCGCTAGTAAATAATAAATTATTTTTTAGTGTTTTTGTATCTTTTAAAGATCGATTGATAGCTATTATTATTATAACTATCCAAGCATGTCGTTCTTTCCCTTTAATCTTTTACAAAATATGCAATTCTTAAGTAACATAAATGTGCTTCTAGGCTCCTAATGTTAGATAGAGAAATAAAATAAACTTTTTTAACCAAGTGCAAACAAATGGTGTGTGTTTGAATGAATTATGGTGTCATTAGCCATTTGAGTGGAGGACTGAGGCTTCTATTGTAATGTCAGTCAAGTTACGTAGCGACACTTTGGATTTATTTTAAGTGATAACTTGTTTTACTTCACTTTTGGATAGTTTTAGAACATGCGTTCAGTGTAAGAATAAATGATTTCCTAAAAAATAAAATTATAAAAAAAACACGGTTTTAACCCGAAATATAAAATTTTTAAATCCGTCATAGCAACCTTGCCTGTACCTTATATAGCCCTTTTCATTTTATTTGAGAGTTTTTTCTTCACAGTAGGTACTTTACCTTGCTGACAGGAAAAGTAATATTATAGTATCCTGCTATTATTTTCACACGAATCGGTGTAATAATTATATTGCAAGGCTCAGTATTAGACAATTATAGACGCCTAGACAGGACCAGTCGTCATAATTTACTTCTAACACGACAGATGTTATCTATGGGTCCATTACACATGTTTAGAGTAACTTAGACCATGTCTATAGGTACATGCTTTTATCTACTAATATTATAAAGCTGAAGAGTTTGTTTGTTTGTTTGAACGCGCTAATCTCAGGAACTACTGGTCCGATTTGAAAAGTTCTTTCAGTGTTAGATAGCCCATTTATCGAGGGAGGCTATAGGCTACTTTTTATCCCGGTACGGGAAGTAGTTCCCACGGGATGCGGGTGAAACCGCTGGCAGAAGCTAGTAACTAATATAATAAAGAGAAAACATGTCTTTTAAACCCTAAAGGCTCCGAAACGACTGAACCGATTTGAATAAATATTTCCCTGTTGGAAAGCTACACTGTTCCCGAAAACCATAGGCTATATTTTATCTAGGCACGGACAGTAGTTTCCATTGGATGCGAGTGAAACCGCGGGGAAACGGCTAGTGAGAAACATAAGTACATTGTAACTTCTATGGAAATAAAAATGTATTTTCCATTTACCTAAAGTCAGTTCGTTACAAAATACTTTCAAACTATGGTCAACACAATGGGTGAGGTTCAATCTTTCATTGAATATTGTATTAAGTTCAATCACGGTTCAAGAGTTACTCTCGATTCACAATCAGAATTACTCAGCCCATAGTTAGATAAAATATCAAGGCTACTGCAAACGCAGTTACTGTACCTCAATAAATGGTATAGAAATATAGACCTCTCGCCCTTATCCTAATGTATTTAGCTTTAGCAACATCCAGACTAATATTAGAAACCTTTTAAATTACTGATTAACAGTTCTTTTATTTCTTTGTTCCAGAAAGGCTCCGAAACTACTGAAAGTGATATATTTGATATTCTCACAGTGCTAAGTGTTTTTTTTTATGTAATCAACGGTCACTTCAGCTTTGTCTTCTTCCTACACTTTATCTCTCTATATCTCTTTATATCTCTCTCTTGAAGTTTACCATCTACCATATTATATTCTACCATCTACTCTAGTAATAGCATACAAAACATGTATCTATATAAAATGATAATGTACAGAACATGTTCTCAACCTCCAACAAATGACCCACTCAATATTATTACTGAACTATGCACTCTATAAGGCTTCATAGCTTACCTCCAAGCTACTATGTTTACATTGCCATTGTTTTTTAGTGAGACAGGTGCGCACCGCAGCGCGCATGCGCCAGTCTCTACCCAACTTGCGCGGGAGTGAGTCGCGCGCTCCCTCAACCGACCAATCACGTGAACGTATTTTTGAAAAACACATTTCTAAGTGCCAGTGTTGTGAATTGTTCTACACATCAATTTTGAATGATAGTTTGTGTGTGTGTCTGTGTGTGTGTGTCATCTAATTTGGATATTTTAGAGCTATCGACACAAAAATTATAAAGGATTATTTTCGGTGAGTTATTTTATTTTAAGCTAGTTTTAATTGGGTGTGTTTTATTGTTATAGCGTCGTCACGAATACTATTCAACGCTTGAATAATAGATAATTCGTTTTTGTGTATTGTGTGCGTTTCTTGGATAAATAAGAACTTGTTTTTCTTAACGCTAGGTATGACAGCGTTGACTATTATGAGGAAAATTATTTTATCCTTCGACATAATTACTTGTTTAATTATCGCAGCCATGAATAGAATAAGTCAATTATTTTTATGATGTCAGTATTGTCCTCGTGAATATAAATAGCTTGGCTAATCTAAGAATGGAGTTTTATAATACTATTGCGAAATGTAAACAATTTCAACTCACTTTCACAATCAAGTTTTGAATAAACTTAAGAGTTCACACTGCAGACTAAAAAGTTTTCCGACAATTGATCCGATGATTAGCGAATTTGTTTTTTTAAGAAATAGGTACCTACTTGATTTTAAACAAAGTTTTCAGTCGGTCTGATACCGGCTAAATACCTGATCTTTGTAGGTAATGTGTACTACCATTCATCTTCATACTGATTTATGAGCCCAAAAAAACTATCGGCCGACTAAAAGTTTGCAGTCTGGGTACTCTAAGTTGAATGTAAACTCAGCGATGTGTTTTTGATAATTAATAGGTTTTGAAGTGAATAATGGCCACTGGTTTGGAGTTAATTAATTCATAGTTTGCATTGAAGTAATTAAAATTTTGTTTGATATAAATCTTCTTTCGTTTGAGGAATTTTTGGGTAGTAATAAAAATACCATTGAAACAAGAGGTTGTAAATAAACTAGCAACTATACGCAATTACTTCCTGCACTGGAATAAAAACTATCCAATATCCTTTCTCAGGCTCTGGACTATCTGCACGCCAAATTTCATTTCAATCGGTGCAGTACTTTTGGCCTAATATCGTGACAAACAGGCAGACAAAGTTTCTTTCGCTTTTATAATATTAGTGTGGATTATAAAGTACATAAATAATTTTGATGGGTAGTAGGTATAGCTATAAGGAAGTTAATATAACTGTTTAATGTATGACTAATTGCTTGAGAAAATATTAACAATTGTGAGCAGTTAAGGTAGGTACGTAGGGCGTACTGATCAAAGTTCAATAAACATACCTAAGTACCAACTGTTTATTTTTCAATAAAATTAATTAATTACGCTGTGAAGTACCTACGTACTTTAAAGTTGTAACCTACTGTTTCTCTAAAGACTTTAGAAGAATCAGACTCCTTAAGTTTTTGAATTACTTACAGTTAGTTTCCCCAAAAAATCTTTAACTTTTTTAGTATTACTAAGTATTATGCTGCCTCAAAATAGCAATCAGAAATCGTATATATGTCACCGGAAAATAACAAGATCCGTAAGTTTATCAATTTACTAGGAAGTTTATAAACTTTCGTAAGATTCTAAACGGGAGATAAATTGTAATATTTTACGTCCACATTGCGGTGACATATACAAATAAGACCCTCATATAGGTATCTGATATACCTACCACGTAGTTGACAACTTAGAAAGAAACGGAGATATCAAATAGATATCATGGCTCTAGTCACCCAAAGGACCCGTACACTAACCTTCCACCAAAAAAAACAATAAATGATCATCAAAACTTGTTAATTGTCCCCTTACCTCCACTTCTCCCATAACGGCCATTCCCAATGTCTGATCCATCTCTGGATTTCCTTACTTGCCATAGAATTTTGACACTAGCCCCATACAAACAACCTCAAATTCCTATTTCAGTACGTATAACAACGGATAGATACCTTATTGGGAAGGCCGTAACTCATCAACACGCCATTGAAACAACGAACCTACAATTTATATTTTTCCTATAATTTCAAAACGAGACCAGGATAATGATTAAGGTCCATTCTTATTTTATTTTCATACGGATCTAGAGGGTTATTTTTTTTCTGTTTTTTTTCTTCGTATCTAAATGGGGGCAATTTTGATACAATTATGATGAATGCTACGCTGTGAGTCACTACGACCTTGGGTTCAGTACCTACTTAAAGACGTGGTTTTAGTTTTGAAGATAATTGAAGGCATTTTCTGTACCTATGTCCTTCATTATCTTCTCTTAGTTGGAAGGTTATACGGTTTTTAAAATGGTGTCTAACAGCCAGTTTCTTCATCAATAGTTAAAGCCAAAGTAAAAGTCAAATCATCATCCTCCTGCCCTTATCCCAATTTTATTTGGGGTCGGCGCAGCATGTTTTCTTCTTCCATACTCTTCTATCTGCCGTCATCTCACAAGTAACATTCTTTCTTACCATATCTACTTTCACACAATCCATCCATCGTTTCTTTGGTCTTCCTCTTCCACTATATCCGTCCACGTTCATACTCATCACCTTCCTTACAACATGACTCTCATTCCTCCGCATCACATGCCCATACCACGACAGCCGGTTTCCACGCAGTTTTTCTGATACCGGCGCTACTTTCAAACTTCCTCTTATATAGTCATTCCTCACTCTATCCGTTCGCGTAACTCCACACATACCTCTTAACATTCTCATCTCTGCCGCATGCAATTGTCTTTCATTCATCGCTTTTGTGGGCCAGCACTCTGATCCATACAAGACAGCAGGCCTGACCATACTCTTGTAAATTTTCCCCTTAAGTTTAAGGGGAATACGAGGGTCACAAGTTGTTCCCGTTACCTGCCGCCATTTCATCCATCCTGCGTTAATTCTGTGCGTAACTGTCCGATCTATTTCGCCATCGCCCTGAATAAGCGAACCGAGATACCGGAAATCGGAGCAGACTGGAAGAAGTGCGTTATCCAGCGCTATGGCTTCAGGACTGGAGAGACCGCCGAAATCGCAGAACATGTATTCGGTCTTGGTTCTGCTGATTTTTAAGCCAACATTCTCCAGTCTCTGTTGCCAACTCCCCAATCTGCTCTGGATCTCAGGTCCGTCTTCGCTAACCAGGACGATGTCGTCGGCAAACAGCATGCACCAGGGTGCCTCCTCCTGTATGTCCGCCGTCAAGGCGTCCATAATAAGCAGGAAGAGGTAAGGACTTAAAGCCGACCCTTGGTGCAGGCCCACAGCCACACTGAACTGGTCAGTATTGCCGGCCGACGATCGGACATACGTACAGGACTGCCTGTACATCGCACGAACTAACTCCACATACTTCCCAGGCACACCTTTCTCTTTCATGGCCCACCACAACACTTCCCGAGGCACCCTATCATACGCTTTCTCAAGGTCAATGAACACCATGTGCAGATTCCTGTGCACACGTCTGTACTTCTCGCACAATTGGCGAAGTGCGAAGATGGCGTCCATTGTTCCTCGACCTGGCATAAACCCAAATTGGTTTTGGGTAATTTCACTCTCTTCTCGCACTCTTTTCTCTATCACTTTCTCCCATACCTTCATAGTATGCGACATGAGCTTTATCCCTCTATAGTTGCCGCAATCTTGTACATCCCCTTTATTCTTGAAGATGGGCACTAGCGAACTACTGCACCATTCTTGCGGGATGACTTCTTCATGCAGCAACTTATTGAAGAATAAAGTCAGCCACATACATCCGTTCTTCTTTAACACCTTCCACACCTCAGCTGGTATATCATCAGGGCCCAAGGCCTTTCCATTCTTCATACTTCCAAGTGCTCTTTCTACCTCATCCATGCTAATTTCTCTTACCAATCCCTTATTTACTTGTGCCTCTTGGAGTATTCCATTCCAAACATTCTCTTCATTCATAAGCTTTTCAAAATAAACCTTCCATCTCTCTTTTATTTCCTCATCTTTACATAAAACCTTGCCAGACTCATCTTTTATGCATTTTATGTGGGTTATGTCCCTCGATCGTCTCTCTCTCTCTTTCGTAATTCGGTAGAGCTCTTTTTGGCCTCTTGGACTGTCCAGGGAGTTGTACAACCTCTCCTGCGCCTTAGCTCTGGCAACTGCTACCGCCTTCTTTGCTTTTCTCTTCCATTCCATGTAGATTCTCTTTCTGTCATCCTTCAGACTTGTACTTGTACTTGACCAAAGTAAAAGTCAAAGTAATGTCTAAAGTAAAAGTAACGGTCAAATTCAATTTTTCTATTAGTTTTTCTGTCACTTTAGCCTTGAAAAAACGTAGGTATTTGACCGTTACTTTTACTTTAGACATTACTTTAACTTTAACTTTTGATGAAGAAACTGGCCGTTAGTCATAATATTTTACTTAGTATTGCATTCGGGTTACTTACTTATTGGTTCCAAAACTGCGATCTCATACTCTTTAAGATGACAGTTAAAACTTCATCTTTCCTTTAAAAAGGATAAAAGGATAGGAGACTCAAAGCATAATTGGACCGAATTCCACGACATTTATGAAGCACTCTTCTGTGTGTATATTCTTGGGCACGTAAACTTAAACAAATAATTTTAACAATTGACCCAATTTTATTGTTTCCAAGTGTACCCATAATTCAAATACACTGCCCCACATAAAAAACGGCACACATATCATTCACTTACTTCAAGGTGACGGAAAATACAATACATCAAGAAAACCCGCGCATTTGAAATTAAAATGGCCGCGCATAAAGCATATAGAGCATTCAGAGTGCTAGCTGTCAAGTTAGATTGAAACATAGGCTGAACGTGGACAATACCTGTGCCAAACGTTTGACTAGAAGATTTATGGTATCGATTAAGAATAATCTATGGTGTGTGGAGTATGTTGAGCTATTTCTGCTTCTTCTCAACAAAATGTTATAAGTTTATTCTGAACTAGCCGTTTTCCCGCGGTTTCACCCGCGTCCCGTGGGAGCTACTGCCCGCACCGGAATACAATAGGTATAGCCCATGTTACTCGCAGATAATATAGCTTTCTAATGGTGAAAGAATATTTAAAATCGGTCCAGTAGTTTTTGAGTTTATCCATTACAACCAAACAAAGTTTTCCTTTTTATAATATTAGTATAGATGTGGCATTGATTAACCGACTTCCCAAAAATTAGGAGGTTCTCAGTTCGTATGCTTGTATATTTTTAAAGAAAATCTTGATTCCAATCAAAGTTTTAAGTCGGTCTTATACCGGCTAAATACCTGATCTTTGTAATGTGCGTACTACCATTCATCTTCATACTGATTTATGAGCACGAACAAACTATAAGCCGCCTAAAAAAAAAATCTAGACATTATGTGCTAACATTATAATTGTTTGCACATATTTCTGGATTTTAATAAATATTACTGTATTTTAGTGTGAACTTTGATAAATTAATAAATGATTTGATTATAAGTTTGCAGTGTATTCTAAAAATGATTTTAATTACAAAAGGCATCAAAAATCTAAGGTATTTGAAAATTATTCCGCGAAATGTAAGCACATAAACAAAGTCTGACTATCATCGTCGTCGGCATCTTAATTAACGATTATGAAATAAAAACATCGATAAAACCAGTTCAACGAAGGCTGCACTGTCAGTAGGTCAATGGGTGTTAAAAATCTGTAATTGTTTTTGTTTATGCAACTTTAAACTATATGCGGCAATATTTTGGACAATCAATCAATATCAGAAGTGAGATCGTAATTTCACAAACTTTGGAAGTTGTTGGTTCTGCTACCTATCGATCAACTGATTGTAGTAAGCCCAATTTTAGCACAAGCCCCCATTTTCCCTTACATTTGTTTCATATCTCATCATATACCGTTGCCGATCCGGAGTTGGGTACTAATAACTTCACGACAGTCAAAACTATATCAAATGGCAAACTTGACTCTCTCACACTCTCTCAAACGTATGAACAAAATGCTACAGCGCTTGTAAAAATTTCATAGCATTTTAACTTTCATGAAGTCACTAGTAGCAAACTTTAGACCTAAAAATTTTTTTAAAATTTTTTTTAGTAGGCCTTTTTATGTGCTAGGGCCGCGGTATCTCTCCTGCAAAATTATTTGACAAAGAACTTTAGCAATATTTAATGAAATTCCTGATCCCAAAAGAAGATAATAGTCTTAACACAACAATGCTAGAAAGGCAGGCAAAATGTCTAGTTCTAGATCTGGTAATAGGTATTACCTTTAGTCATGCAGGTTGGCATGCAGCCTGCTGATATTTCGTAATGCAACCTTTTTTGGGAGACTTGTATCCTGTGCAGTCCAAAATATGCTATTTCTGCAATGGACGGCAATTAAGTGTAATCAAATGAATGTTTTAAATACAAGAATGAAGTCACCTACAAGCCACCATTTACGGGTAACGAAAACATCGCTACGAAACCAATTTTTAATAGAAACTGAAACCACCAAGCAGCCCGGAGTGAGGAATGGTGAAAGGGACTCTTTTTAAATTGTAGTGTCCACACTGGGAAGAGGTCTTCTCCTAGAAAATGCTTTGGTGACTTCACCAGGAACTCGCAGCATTTTGAGACTTCCTAAGGACCCAAAAGGCTCGTTCCGTTGTTAAGATAGTAAGAAGAAAGATATTAATTTTGTTCCCTTGGGCGTTAATCTTTGTATCAATTCTATATATGTGTGAGTTCGCGGTGAACGGTACCTTATGGGTGTTGGCACTTACGACATTATGTTTTTTTAGTCTAAGCAAGATTGTAGAATTTGTATCTCCAAATGACTTAAGCGCCAAAGTCCATAAGGTACCTTTTACCGCGAACTGACACATATTACAGAGCATTAGCATTACTAGCCTTTATTAATATTATAAAGCCGAAAGCTTTATTTGTATTATATTAAAAAATATTTCAGCGTTAGAGATAGCCTATTTGCCACGGAGGATTAAGAATACTTTTTATCCGGGCAAAAGACCTGGTTAAAGCTATTCATTAACATTGTAAAGACAGTATACATCTGCCAACCCCTTCGGAAGTAATAAGCTTAACAAACTTAACACCAAACTTTACATAAACAAGGATCTCACAACATGTCATCCATTTTAAAACGCCCTACTAACATCCAGAACTAGTTTGTAAAGCATTATGTTCTACGATAATGTTTTTACGTACGTTTCTTACTTAGGGGGCATCTACACGGTGCATGTAGCTGGAGCAAGTTAACATGCACAAGTGACCCGCACGCATGCTACAGAGCACGCGGGTGGGTATCTTGTTTTGGTATATGCGCGAGTCGCTGGACCCGCACGTTTTTTAAATGCATATGTTGATGATTGATTGATGTCCTCCTAGCCGATTATCAGCTACGGCGGCTGTTCTTATGTAAGAAGATCAGCCAACTGCGCAGGATATATATATTATAGTGCACAAATATTCGCGCAGATACAGGAGCACTCACTATTCCTTCACTCTCATAGCCGCATAGGAGAGAGCTCAGACGCAGGACCGACATTTACGTGTTCTCCAATGCACGGGTGTATCAATCACCAGACTCCGGGCTGCTTTGTGAAAGTTTTCTAAAACCCACAAAGCGATTTCGGCCCGTCGATATAAATGCATATAACCTGAGTATATGCCTTAACATGCGCAAGCTACTTGCACCGTGCACACCCAAAAAAAAGTCGTGGTGGCCTAGTGGGTAAAGAACCATCCTCTCGAGTATGAGGGCGCGGGTTCGATTCCAGGTCAGGCAAGTACCAATGCAACTTTTCTAAGTTTGAATGTACTTTCTAATTATATCTTAGACACCAATGGCTGATAAAAAGGTGAAGGAAAACATCTTGAGGAAACCTGGACTATAAAGTCTGAAATCACCAACCCGCATTGAGCAAGCGTGGTGATTAATGCTCAATCCTTCTCCGTGTGAGAGGAGGCCTGTGCCCAGCAGTGGGACGATAAAAAGGCTGTAACAGTAACAGTAACAGTAACAGTAACAGTAACTTGCACCGTGTAGAAGCACCCTTACTGGCTCATTATTTTATGTTTTCTTGTATGTATAATAGTTTATAGTAGTAGTAGTTTGACTTGTGAGCACCTGGTGTTTAAGTCCTGAGTGCATTGTCGTTAAAGTTCAGATGATGATCAGCTTTGTGTATATGCATATCTGTGGTCTTAGCTGTTATTTGTACGTCTTTGGCAGTCGTTACGGGTAGTCAGAAGCCAGTAAATCTGACAATTAGTCTTACGAAGGGGTATTGAGTTGCCCAGGTAACTGGGTTGAGTAGGTCAGATAGGCAGTCGCTTCTTGTATACAGGTACTCCTGATCCGGTTAGCCTGGAAGCCAACAACAATATAGTTAAGAAAAGGATCGGATGATGATTATAAGAATACATTATTTATTAGTTATTTGTTTCTGCTTGAAAATAAAACACCAAATTTGGCAGGAGTTTCGAATTAGCTATAAACAATAATCATAAATCAAGCTTTAGAACCAAACAAAGACAGATTAAAAAAAACCTTATTAAGACAATAAAATATAACATAGCCTAATTAGCTTTTAATTAATAGTCTTTTTATATAAACACTGAATCGATTATAGTGAGGTCATTATAAACAAAAAAAAACGAACAGATATAATATTAATATGGATACAATATCTTAAAATCTATAGAAATATAACAAAGACTGTCAATTTTGTTGTTTGTATCCTAAAGGCTCCGAAACTACTGAACCGGTTTGAAAATTTGTTTCACTGTTGGAAAGCTACACTCTTCCCGAGTAATATAGGCTATATTTTATTCCGGTACGGGCTGTAGTTCCCACAGGACGCGGGTGAAACCGCGGGAAATCGGCAAGTATATAAATATATCTTAAATTAATAATAATACTCGTCGCCTACATAATAAGTATAAATTATATTCTGCATATTGCAAATCCAATATTTCTATACATTTTATGACATAGAAATTCGCTTTAAAATAAATGTGTATTTCGTTATTAAGTATTTCTGGTTGTTTATGATTTAGCTTGGGGCTAAACTGTGTTTTATACAAGGTGTTGTTTTATAACCGTGCCTTATTACGTATTAGCTTTTCCCATGAAGTTGGCGATAAGCCAACTAATCTTAGGTGGCGCTTTAGTACGTCCCTGTATCGCAAATATTGCCCTCCAGATTGGCGTTTGCCAGTACTGAGCTCAGAGTAAAAAACGGTCTTAGGCAATCTGGAGGACTCCATACGTACAAGGTGACCACACCAGCGCAATTGCCCCTTCATCAGGAAGCTCTCTATACCTGACATAGACGATCGACGGAGAACCTCCGTGTTGGAAATCCGATCTTGCCAGCGAATACGAAGAATAGCTCGGAGACATTTAAGATGGAAGACGTCGAGGCGTTTGATGTCACCTTTGTAAAGGCACCAAGTCTCCGAGGCATACAAAAGCAAAGGTAGTATAATGGCTTTGTATACAGCTAGCTTAGTGACTAATTTGAGATCATGGGACTTCCATACACGGTGATTAAGTCCGCCAAATGCTGCTGCAGCCTTAGCGATCCTTGCAGATATCTCAGACTCGAGACGGTTGTCGCTGCGTACGAGACTGCCAAGGTATCGAAAGGATCCCACTTCCTCCAAAGGTTTCCCGCTTAGGTAAACAGGCGTGTCGTCTGCAGATGTTTTCCTTGCAGGCTGTTTAAGAATCTGAGTCTTTGATGCGCTGATTACCAAGCCAAATTTGTGACACGATTCGTCCAAATAGTCAAGACATACTTGAAGATCCTGGACACTGCTGGCCATAAGGCAGACATCATCAGCATATTGAATCTCCGCAACAGGAACCGTGGAGATCCTGCGTTTTGCTCGGAAGCGTGAGATGTCAAAGACGCTCTACACCTACAATGCGCAAGGGCAACTCTACTGCGCTATTTGTGACCGCGTGTTCAAGGCAAAGTTTGGTTTCGCTAGTCATGTACGAGCCCATGAACGAAACCAAACTGCCGATATATGCCAGGGTGTCGCCGTCGACGGAAACGTCTAGGAGGACATCATCATCATCATCATCATCATCATTAGCTTTTAGAATTAAATGAAATATCTAATCGTCTTAAATATATATGGCTGATTTTTATTTTGCATATCTACATAACCGTGTTTAGGTGAGCACGATTAACTATAGTTCCCGGCTGTTATTCGAACACTTTTGGCAGTCGCTACGGGTAGTCAGAAGCCAGTAAGCCTGACAGTCTCCTAGGATATTGGGCTGCCCCGGGGTTGAGGAGGTCAGATAGGCAGTCATTCCTTGTAAATTTAGATTGGAAGCCGACCTCAACATACTTGCGAAAAGGCTCGGGAGATGATGTGTGTTGTTGAAAGAAAATAAAAACTGGCTATGACTTACATGCAGCACAATAGAGAAACACCTTGTATACTACCTACAAATATTGAACTAGGGTCAAAAATCTCGATTTTATTATAACTCAGGAATACCTCCGTGGGCGTCATTGACGGTTGATCTGATAAAATATGTTAATTTAGTCTTTATGTTTGAGGTGTGAATGGCGCAATTAATCATTCGTGATTGCCATTTAGCTTTGCTAATCTTGACTGATTTAATATCAATGCATTAGGTACGTCCATACTTTTGTTGAGGAATTTATTGTCACTTCAATAACTTTAAAATGTTAGCTTTCGTTTGAGGTTCATAGAATATCAGTGGGTCCCATCAGGGCCAAAGCCTACTGAGGCTGCGGGATAGTTCGAAAGTGTTACCGCGGCCCTGGTACATAAAGGGCTTAAGAAGGAACATGATGGGTTTTAGTCAGTAAGAGACTGACAGTCCATCATACTGCACCCACTAAGGAAGGGGTCTTTTAATAATTTCTCAGCAAAATGCATCAAATGGCTAACTTCAGAATTGCAAAGTTATTTAGCGGGGTGTGTGTATATTGTGTACTAGCCGTTTTTCCGCGGTCTTACCCTCTTCCGTGTTCCACCCGTGGAAACGACTGCTTGCAGCGAGATAAAAATTAGCCCATAGTCTTTCTCGATAAATGGACGATTATTACAAAGAAATAATTATTCAAATCGAACCAGTAGTAGTTCGATTCCCGGTTCGGTCGACATTTGTGTGATGAGCATGCTTATTGGCCGTGGTCGGGGTGTTACAATATGTATTTATAAATATGTATAAGTTACAGCCAAAGTAATAAGTCTGAATAATTTATATATTATATAGCTATTATTTATAATACCTACTCAATTTGGATAAAGTGATAATTGACACAGAATTAATCATATTAACAATATAATTCGAAAAAGGCTAGTTAGCCCAGTGTGCAGGGCACGCCATAATAGTAGCGAAAAGTCCCCTCTTTGAGGTGTGGTTCGGGCCACTGTACGGACTGCCCGGAGGACATGGTGAACCACACAGTCCAGCTGGTGTGCCCTGCCTGGGCCCTGGTTCAAGCCATGGTCTGAGGTGAGAGGTAATGGGATGCCGTGGTCTCATGCAGACGCTAGAGAAGTTCACACTTCTCATCCCAGCTGCTGCCATGGAGGTAGAAGACCAGGGCGCCGGGTGTCGAGTAACGTCTCCCGGCTACCGTAGGCGTGGGTCTGTGGGCGGTGAGTTTCGGGTGGCTCATCGTCCTTCCGTCTCTTAGAAGACACGGGCCCGTCTCGGCGGCGCGCGTTCTTCCACGCGCTCCACGAAGAGATTCAGCAAACCCCATTGGGTTTAAGTCACTAACAGTCTGACACTCTTTCACGCTGCTAACCCACAGCGGGAGGAATCATTTGATGATTTATCATAAAAAAGTCGACAATAACTTAAACCGTTTTTATGAATTAGGCAGTAGTAAGTTGGTTATACCATATTTATTACTTTGGCTAACATTGACTAGCTAATATGAATAATATCCAGATAAAGTGATTAATTTATCACATTGTCAAGTCAATTTGGGTATTATATACAATACCCAGTGATTATGTATAATATTTATTTAATCACTATGGCTGTAACATATATGTGTAGCTATATGTAGTTTATCAGTTGTGTTAGCACCCATAACACAAGTTAATTAATAACTTAGCATGGGGCTAACCGACCGTGTGTGGAAAGGTGTCCTGACATTATTTTATTTGGTAGTTTCTGAGATTAGTGAGTTTAAGTCAACAAACAAACACTTCAGCTTTATATCTCTTATAGGTATTAGTATGGATAAAGTCCTGCACAAGTACCAACAATCCAAATTGCTAATAACAAATCAAAGTTCTAATGATACAGTGTTGTCAGTTTATACGTAGTTTATGTAACAATCAGCCGTTTGTAGTAATTACGGCTATTTCGACATTCACCGGTAGATATAGAACGTATTGTTTTGAAACTGAACGGTATTGTCAAGCGATGATGTGATGTACCGAGAATTATTATTGTAATATCGATGATATGTATCGATAATAGGTAATTATTGTGATATCGGTTTATGTAATTTTAGTTTTATGCTTGTTTTGTTTTACTCCTATTTGATAGTAATTTTGAAGCATTTCTTAGTTTTTCTTTTTCAAGGTAATTTCAGACTGTCCCAGAGACATTAACAGTGTGATAAATATTTGTAGTTATTTTGGTTTTTGTTCAATTTATAACAAATCCTATAAGTTAACTCAATACACATAGTTTCCTATGTGATTTTTGACCGTATCGTCAATATATGTACCTAGTAAAGATTTTAACATTAGTTAATAAGACTTGTTGATAGTTAGAAACTTGAAAAATAGATTGAATACAGAACTACATAAGGACAGATAAGACATAGCACCTACTATATCTTGAACAGTCTGTCCAGGTGTGCAATATTGTCTATGTAAGTATACTCTAGAAATATTGTCCAGGAATTCGGTTAGATAAATTGAGAATACACATAAGATATTTCAGAAGTGTCAAATAAATAAGGATAATCATAACAATTTGACAGAAATAACACATAATAAGCTCGTTATATAGTTTGATTGACAACCGGCTTTGTGTTCTAACAATAGTATTGATTAAAATGCGGTTTTACGACTTAATGCATAAGAATATATTGACCTTGGATTTATTTTTAAAAATTAAATGTCATTTTAAAATGAAATGTTGTTCACTATATTTTAGCATCGTCCATTGGTGTGATCCTGGTGAAGGTAAAAAATTGTCTTTAGCCTTCATCGATAAATGGACTATGTAATACTGTTTTTTTTTTTAAACCAGCCCAGTAGTTCCTGGGATTTTACGGGATTTGACGTTTAAGGAAACAAACTCTTGGTTTAAAAATATTTTTTTTTTTTGCCTGTATTGTCCCACTGCTGGGCAAAGGCCTCCCCTATAGCCTTCCATTTGTCCCTATTGGTCACCATTTGTGACCAGTCCTTGTGGAAGTTGTCTAGGTCCTCTCTCCAGCGTTTTCTTGGTCTTCCTCTTGGTCGCCTTCCATCATCAGGGATCCATTTTGTGGTGATATAGGTATCGTTAATGTCTTCTCTTCGTAAGTGATATTATTTTTTAAGTCATACATTCATAAGATAACAGCTTATTTTTCCTTGATAAAAATGACTATACTTATACAACATGTAACTTAATTAACGCACATCCTGAAATTGGTTTGTTCAGAATCGTTTACTGAATCGATTTATATCATTTTTAATATAGGTAATTTTTTATCCCAAAAATAATTAAAACTACGGAAATTATTGTCATATTAACCCTGTACAGTCAAAACAAATTCAAATAGACCGTAACTCAAAGTAATAAGACTTCGTGTATTGTCGGCTTTTTCCGTAGTTTCGTTATGTTGTGTCGAGTCGAGCGGCGCGCGGCGCGATATTTGCGTGCGTAGTATCTAGTATGACCAAAAAGTTCTCCAAGAATTGGTATAACTAATTTAGTAAATAACAATGCATATACATGTTAAATTAAAAAATCAGTGTATGTATTATGATTATAACATAATATTCTAATTAGGGTGTTTGAGGGTGTGCGTTAATTACGTTACATGTTGTATATAACCGGGGAGAATCTCTGTAAGCTCTCGATTAGATATTAAATATACTCTGATCTATCTTTGTACTACAATTCAGCTATGCGTTTTCGCCGTGAAAGTACCTATACATACATACAAATTATTAAAATTTGGTATTTGTTACACACCTTTTACATAGGTATTTCGTGTATTTTTATCTACCTATGATACTCTAAACGTATTATATAAAAAAACATTTGCGCTACCGTACGTTTGTTACATAATTTTCACAAAACCCGGCCAATTTTCCACGAACAAATAAATATACAAAATGCAAAAAAAAAACCGGCCAAGTGCGAGTCGGACTCGCGCACGAAGGGTTCCGTACCATTATTTATAAAATAAGCGAAAAAATCACGTTTGTTGTATGGGAGCACCCCAAAATATTTATTTTATTAGTTTTCAGTATTTGTTGTTAAAGCGGTAAGAGAAATACATAATCTGTGAAAATTTCAACTCTCTAACTATTACGGTTCATGAGATACAGCCTGGCGACAGACGGACGGACGGACGGACGGACGGACAGACAGAGGAGTGAAAACAATAGTGTCCCGTTTTACCCTTTGGGTACGGAACCCTGAAAAGTAAATATGACGGACGGCAAATTCTTAACAAGTTTCATTCCAAAATAGTTTCTGAGAAACGCTTATTTTTAGTACTTAAGCCCACTGCTGGACAAACTGGGTACAAGTGGATACAAGTTTGTACAATTACACGGTCAAACGTGGTACAATTCGGAAATTCCATTGTCAGTTGCTACCACAGAGGTTTGTTTAAGTTGTCTAGTTTAGGTAGTAAGTACAGTGTGAGATAGGCGATAATTGAGCTTTAGCGATGGTTTTCGTAATAGAGACCGCAGTACCAAATAATTTTGCTTTTCGGAAGTTTAAACCTTCTGGTATTTCCATAGTTTTCAGCCGCTTCCCATGGGAACCACTTCAGGTTCTCGGATAAAAATGTAACCTATAGCCTGCTTCTTCTATCTATCGCTGCAATTTTTTTTAAATTGGACCATTTATTTAGACGAGAAATAAATAAACATAAATCAGTTACAGTTTCCTAATTCTTAATAGAAAACACAAATACACGCGATCAAATCGCAAACCTTCGTTCTGGGAAAATGAGTTGCATTGTGTACCATAACTCCACTCCACTCCCATAAAATCTACATCCATAGCATAGCCTAGCTTCTACTATACTCGATCACGCGCAGTCATCGCGCGGGGGTGCTGCGCGTGAGTGGCCGGGCGTGAGGCGCGGGGTGAGGGAGGGGGAGGCGTCCCGCGCGTGCGCAGAATGTTAATGCGTCGTCGTGCTCTATGGCTTGATATGACTGCTTTATTGTACCTGTGCGCTTGTCTATGGGTAAGATAAGTTCTTATGTAAGGTAGGTATGGTGTATGTTATGTGGGTATGTAGTCATGTGGTTATGGTGGATGGCAAGTGAGTTATAATAATATGATGTGTTAAATGTGTAATATTAACTAAGTTAAAGTTGTACTTAGGAGGTCGGTACTTTATTACTGGTTTTATTAGGATTTTCATTCGTGTTTTCAAAAATATTTGTATTGTTTATTTACGTCACTTAAATAAACTACTGTACTTTACTACGCAATAGTAGCTTAATAATAATTTTGATTTCTGTTAATACATCCGTATTTCTTATCTGTATCAGCTGAAATACCAAAACTAACTGAGTCATAATCTCTGCTTCAAGATGTCCTTGTATGTGTGGGTGACTCTGTCTGTCTAAAGTCACCCACAGAGGGAGAGGTCATTTAATGATTAGGTATTAACCAAAAAAAAGCTGTGCATGACTTCCAAAAGTTACGTCTTCTTCCGTTATACGACACGACACGACATACAATCGTCACGCGAACGTGATAACTGTTGCACAAACACGCTGAGATTATTGAATTTACTCGTTTGGACATTTCACAGGTTGGGACATAGTGGTACCAAGGATAGCAAGCTTTGTAAAAGTGATGAAGGGAATTTGCAGGCAAAATGGAGAAAAATAATTGCCCGCAAATATTATTTAGACTAGCTTCTGCCAGCGGTTTCACCCGCATCCCGTGGGAACTACTTCCCGTACCGGGATAAAAAGTAGCCTATAGCCTTTCTCGATAAATGGGCTATCTAACACTGAAAGAAATTTTCAAATCGGACCAGTAGTTCCTGAGATTAGCGCGTTCAAACAAACAAACTCTTCAGCTTTATAATATTAGTATAGATAAGGTTAGGGTACTCAAAATACTCAAATAGGATGAATTAGATAAAGATTGCTTGCTTAAATTCTTAGGTTCTAAGTTCCCTTCTTAGCATCACATTACTAAATTATTAAAAGACCCAAAGAAAAAAATCAGAAGGCGGAAATTACATAATTTTGGACTTAAAAATAGCGGGATAACAAAGCTGGAAAAGTATTCTATTTTGAACATACCGTAATATGTATAACTAAATAGATTTTTTTTTCATAAATTCATTTCCATTTTTTTTTAACTATTACTTAATATAAAATCAGTCAGTTCGTGTGTCCGTATGTCACAAAGAGGTCATGCATGTGAAACTGTAATGTAACTAGTGACGAAGTACTGCAAGTCACTGCGTACCACAAAAAAAGTGTAAAATGTATGAAAAATGCGGTAAACTTAAAATTTTACATAGCTTTCCATTTTTAGAGAATAGTGTGAAGTTTTTAAATTACACAAATTATATTATTTGAGTTCATGTTATCTATACTAATATTATAAAGCTGAAGAGTTTGTTTGTTTGAACGCGCTAATCTCAGGAACTACTGGTCCGATTTGAAAATTTCTTTCAGTTTTAGATAGCCCATTTATCGAGGAAGGCTATAGGCTACTTTTTATCCCGGTACGGGAAGTAGTTCCCACGGGATGCGGGTGAAACCACTGGCAGAAGCTAGTAAGTTATAAGCACTCGAGTACCTACCTACATATAGAATTGGGTGTTAGAAAAATAAATTAGTACTTACTAATACCTACCAAAGTACCAATGCAACTTTTCTAAGTTTGTATGTACTTTCTAAGTATATCTTAGACACCAATGACTGTGTTTCGGATGGCACGTTAAACTGTAGGTCCCGGCTGTCATTGAACATCCTTGGCAGTCGTTACAGGTAGTCAGAAGCCAGTAAGTCTGACACCAGTCTAACCAAGAGGTATCGGGTTGCCCGGGTAACTGGGTTGAGGAGGTCAGATAGGCAGTCGCTTCTTGTAAAACAACTGGTACTCAGCTGAATCCGGTGAGACTGGAAGCCGACCCCAACATAGTTGGGAAAAAGGTTCGGAGGATGATGATGACTTAGGGGATCTTCACACTGCCCCGCATCACGCTGCATCTTGCGTGTCGACGCACCTACGCGCGTTCCTGCGGGAGTGCAGATCTGCATCATCGTGCGGGTTTTTCGCGCACTCACGCGCGTAGTTGCGTTTTGTTAATTCACGCACGGCGGCTCTCATCGAGTTCCATTTTCAAACATACACGTCACGCCCATTCAAAATCACGCGCGTCACTGCGGGATGCAGTGTGCCATACCTTGCGTCTCGCCCCGCACCTACGCGCGGGGGTGCGTTTTTCTCCGCATGTATGTGCGTGATCCGCATGAACGCGCGTGGATGCATTTTCAGTGTGTTGGACTATGCGTGTTTTCCATACAAACGGAGATATTTCCATACAACGGAAAAAAACGCATCCACGCACTACGCTGCATCATGCGGGGCAGTGTGATAATCGCCTAATACCTTCTTAGTAGGAGTGCATTTGTAGGCAAACTGTAGGTGTGGACTTACTTAATTGATTACTTACTAATTGATTAAGAAAATGCTTCGTCAAATAATTAATTGATCGCCAGACTTTGTGTCATTGCCGCTTTACATAAGCCGTTACTACGATATTTGATGAGTAATAATAATAATGGCGTCCACGGCCGATTTCGACCACGGCGGCTGTTCTCATTTAAGGAGATCAGCCAGCTGCGCAGGACATTTATAGTGCACGAGCATTTGCGCAGACACAGGTGCACTCCCTATTCCTTCACTCTCATAACCCATGAGTAATAAGAATGTTCGTCTAAACAAACCCTTTTTTTATTTCCAGTCAAAAAGTGAATATTGTCAAAATAAAGACCGAGGTTTTAGTACGAAGTTTTCACAAAATCATCTTCTTCCTCCTACAACCAAAGACTTATACCAAAAAGGGCGAATGCAAAATACTCTCCAAGCCACAAGACGATCTGTGGGCGGAGTAAATCATTTAGTACGAGAGAAAGTCACTTTCTTTCGTCTAATTGTTTACTATTGTGTGCTAAACTGAATTAATTAGATGTACAGTGTTCACTCTTGACCGTGGCAATTCTAATTTGTAATTGTATGGGTTTCTAAACGGTTGGGCGGGTTTTGAAGGTGTTAAATTGAATCTTTATTTAAATTAGTTAGTTGATGTAAAGTTTTAGTTTGTTGATGTTAACTTTGTAAAAAAATTTAGTACGTATTTAAGTTTATGTAAATAAAGAAAAACAAATTGAAATAAGTAACGATGTTTCAGGTGCAGTCAAAGTCAACTTTTTCAAGTCCTAACGTACCTACTTAAGTCAAAAACAAAATAATAGTGAATTTGGTGACCCATTCCAAAAGTATATTCATTCCTTTCAATCAACGTTCATGTAGGTAAAAGTGAGTATATTTCAAAATCAAAAACCTGTTAATATTAACATTAAAACATACACAAAATCCTATATCTTTGCACAGTGTTCAATCTATTCCCAATTATCTAAGTATACCCGTCTCATAAATCATCAACACAACTAGTATCTTAACAAACAGACAGATTTCCAATACATATTATTAGTAAGCACAATTTACAAGCTTCTTCAACGGCCTAAATCATGTAGTAGCCACAGTTATGTACTTATGCAACAATATTCCGTGGAACGGAACGTTATTTCGCGCGGTTATCAACATACTTCGCATAACTGTGGGTACTTTACTAGCCGTCGCTGTTGCTAGCGTGTAACTGAACATTAGTGGTTAGAAATTAATGTTTCGGATTTTGGTGGATTCTAATGATTTGATGGGTTTCTATTCATGGACCTCGTTATGATCCAGCAAAATGCAACCTTCCTATAAAATAAGTAGCGTAACTTACTCTAAATTAGTTACCCACCCCAGCTTTTTAACTTTTTCACAAAAAGGCAGCTTTGTTGTGCAAAATAAAAGGCGATTGAGAACTACTAGTTTTCATAAAATATATCCTGTAGAATATATTTTTCTCTCTTGATAATTTGGTCTCAAGACTTCATAAAACAACACCAGAATATTACAAAGTCAAATTATTTGACTATACTTGTATAAAGAACAGAATATATAAAGAATACCTAAATATCATTCAACATACACATCAAAAATCCAGCTATGAAACACAATTCTAAGTAATAAAGAACCCAGCTCGTGGTGGGTGGTTTGACCATTTGTCATGCAGCCGTTGCATTCTTTGTACCAAATAATAATTTACACCACTATTGAGCCCTTTCAATGATATAAGGGAGCCCCAAGGAACAATTTTCAGTCTTCGATTATGTCATTAACAAATTCCTGACCAATTTAAATTCTGGGTCAACCCTAATAGGACCCTTAAGGTACATTCTTCAATTCCGAAGCAGAGCTAACAATACCAAAAAGTATGAATAACATAAAAAATACGTTAGCCCACGTTCCTCAAAATTCTCCTTTCGCCTCTAGCGAATTTCTCCACCATTCGCAGTTATACGTATTGACCAGTCCAATCAATTCTTGTTCAGTAATTGTCGAGAAAAAATTTACATACGCCGCGAGCATTCGGCGTCTTTCATCGCGTTAAAATGTACGTGTGTTAATATAATATGTGTTGGAGATAAATCGTGAGTTTCCTAAAGATTGGGGCGCCTAAGGCGAGTCGTGGGCGTCTTCACTTCCCGCTGCTAATAATGCCTGATTGGCTTCAAGTTTTGCAGATGCGATTGTCTTTTGATGGCGCGAATGATGGGGGAGTATAGTGCCTAATAAAATATCAAATGTAAAAAAAAATAAAATATTAAGTGACAACGTTTTTTATTTACAATATAAAATAGGAATGGTCTTTTGTTGTAGAAAAAAAATAATAACATTGTATTGCTTGATATCACAAAGTGTTAGTTGGCTCACACTATGGGTAAATGTGTTACTATAATTATTTTTAGTTTTGTTGCTTAAACTTCCATTGATTTGGTAAGACTGAGCTCTTGTAATTAACTGCAATAAGTGATATTAGGTATATAAGTCGTAGTTTAATACAATCATAAAGGATTTAACGATGCAGTTTAACGAGCAATAACATCCCGAAGTCATTTGAAATGTATATTTCATAGTAACTGTGCACACAATAATAGTTATTATTACAGTATTGCGAAAGTTCGATTATATTAGTAATTTCATTAGCTCCAATTAGTTCATGGGTCATGCGAAAGTCTACTAATCAAGACAGAATCAAAGTGATCAATATACTTACCCGCCAGAAAAAAAAACCTTAAAAAACAATAATTATACATAAAACTTTCCAGTCTAAAAAATATACAATATAACCGCATCAAAATTGGTTGGGACAAACATGAGATAGTCGCGTACAAACATACATACCTACGGCTGAAACTGAGAACTTCCTTTTTTTGAAGTCGGTTAAAAAGGTATGGTTTGAATAATCAACACTTCAGAACGTATTCAAGTAGCTCAAAATACTTCATATCCCAGCAGCTAAAAAATTAGGCCATTTGACAAAACACGAAATATCACTCACGAAAAGAAATCAATAAAATTCACAGCTACCCGTCAATTACAAATCACACAAAAAGTCATAAAAACCCATAACCTGGCAATTAGTATCGCCCACGGTAGCGAAGGTAATAAAGCGATAAAATACAAATCGTAGTCGAAAGGACCATTTTATAAGCGTTGGTCTTTGGAAATTGTTGTCATTTTTTTTTAAGTAGTTGGAGAATACTACTTAAGACGAATCTGCAAAAAACTGGATTAGGGCTAAATTATCTGTTTCATTTTATTTTTAACCGACTTCAAATAAAGGTGCTTCTCATTTTGACCCGTATCTATGTCCGTGCGCGATCATCTCAGGTTTTGGTTAAACCGATTTCGACGCAGTTTTCAGCATAGCATTCGTCAGACTTAGTAGAAGATTCTATTGTTTGTATTCTGAAGTTCTACTGTTTTGTAAAATACATAGGTATATTTTTTGCCTTTATTTCTGAGATTGTACATGCTCAAGTCACTGTTTTCCTTTTGTTAATATGTAACCAAACTGCGTTCCACAGCTGTGTGTAAATTCTTCAATAAACTCGTTGGAATCTTTTGGTGTGTTTAACAAAAATGACAAACACCAAGTTATTTAAACTGCTATCCAGTTAGTTACGAGTAGCAACAGTTTTTCTTAGTACACCTGTCGTAAAAATAGAGTTACTTGCGTAATGTGTAAGTGTACTTCACAAATTAGCGAGTCTATAAAAGGCAGCGTGCGTGTAGGCAGAAAACAAATTTGTTGTTCATTACATACTCTTTGGTCAGGTCAGTAGGCCACAATATGGCGCAGTAAGGCTTATTTCAGACCCGACTGTGTTCAAAGGGATGAGAAGTAACCTACTCAAAGAAAATTCAACCTTATTTTTTAAGAAATAAAGTTGAAATTCAATTGTGTAGCAACTTATGAATTTTACTAGTAAATATTTTATTCATTTTAGCAAATTATGCAAAGCTTATTCTAGTTGGTTTTTGTAGTGAAATGAAGCAACGGAATATAAGTAATGCTTATTATAGTAACTGTTTGCGGTAGATACCGCGGTGCATCGCATGTTGCAATTTAAAGCGAAACATTGCATTAAATTCGGAATACCGAGTCTTGGTAACTGGGTAAATAATTGAAAGCAAGTCTTTATTAGATTACCATTTTAATTTTGGTTTCTTTCAACAGTAGAAAATAAAATTTGTAAGTACTAGCTTCCGCCCGCGGCTTCACCCGCGTAGAGGTCGGTTATATGGCGTTTCCAAGAGAATTCTTCAAAAGTCCGGGATAAAAACTATCCTATATTCTTTCTCAAGGTCAACTCTGTCTCTGTACGAAATTTTATTAAAATCAGTTCAGTGGTTTAGACGTGAAAGCGTAACAGACAGACAGAGTTACTTTCGCATTTATAATATTAGTAGGGAAAGTAGGGATTTGTATTTTCTTTAAGTATGTATGTTCGTACTGAGGCATTTTCTCATCTGTTGTACCTAAATCATTTTGTATGTTCTACACACTAATTGAAAAACGCAGTTAACAAAGACTTCGGGCTATCTTACTTTACGTTATGACAAGATTAAATGCACCAAAAACTCGAAAATATTTCCCACCATTGTTACCCGACATCACCAGAAAAGAGGGTTATGTTTTTTACATTATTATTATTTATATTTTTTGTTCTGCAACAGCCCTTATATGTCCATACATTACACAAGGGAACAACATTTTGGTTGCATGAAAATTACGACTAATCCTTACTAATATTATAAATGCGAAAGTAACTCTGTCTGTCTGTCTGTCTGTCTGTCTGTCTGTCTGTCTGTCTTTTCTTCACGCCTAAACTACTGAACCGATTTGTGTGAAATTTGGTACAGACATAGTTTGAAACTTGAGAAAGGACATAGGATAGTTTTTATTACAAAAAAAAAATTAAAATAAAATTATTCCGGACATATAGCGCCATCTATTGGTCAAATCAAAAATCTGCTGGTAGTCACTATTCCACGCGAACGAAGTTGCGGGCAAAAGCTAGTATTGTATATTTTTGGGCTGCTAATTTAAGATCTGAAGTCAGAATTTCTGTATCAGCTTTAGTTTTTGAGATATCAACAAAACGTGATATTCACAATTTTATTAACAAAAAACAGCAGAAGAACAACAATTAAGCATCAAAAAACTTTCTTTTATAAGATTTTCTAGCTTGATTCGATTCACTAGGGCTGTCTTTAATGCTGCAACAGTAGTTCGCCATCACGTTGGCATTCCAATGACCCTGGGACCGCTTTTCCATAGTCCGAATATCTTGATGGAACCGTTCACCTTGTTCTTCACTGAGATCACATAGATTTTCAGGGAAATGGTCAAAATGGCTAAGGAGGAAGTGTACCTTGATGCTCACATTACAACCAAGCTGTTGGAAATGCGACAACATCTGTTCAAAGTGCTTTGAATAAGCTTTCATCCTTTTTGTTAGATAGAAAATTTTGTGCAATCCAAACGAATTCGTTTCAGGCATTTTTTTCGATATTGGTCATGTAATTATGAAACTTCTCATCCTTCATCAACCTCCTTATTTGTGGACCATCAGAAATTCCGGCTTTTAGTTTCTCTATACTCAAATAATGGGACTTTTTAGATATGTATTGAGCATTTTAGTTCAGAGCTTTTACAAATTGTTTCATGAGTCAAAGTTTGATGTGCAAAGGTGGTAGCACCTGTATTAAGGTAAGTGGTAGATAACAAGTTAGGGTAAATCAATTTGAACCGTTTTTTTTGTTAATACCGTTCATATCAACCACGCAGGAAAACTACCTAATGATTCGAGGGTTCTTGCCATCATCGGTGTTTGTTACTTGAAATGGGGTCTTTTCTTATTTTTCCATAACCTTAAAGACTCGACGCATATTTTACATACCAT
This sequence comes from Helicoverpa assulta, assembly GCA_963856015.1. Classification (NCBI taxonomy): domain Eukaryota; kingdom Metazoa; phylum Arthropoda; class Insecta; order Lepidoptera; family Noctuidae; genus Helicoverpa; species Helicoverpa assulta. Next base: position 9,310,452 of record CAWLCW010000027.1, read on the forward strand.
TTTAGACACCCAGTAGGTACCTGTCGCAGGTGTCCAAAGAAAATCCAAAGAACTCAAAGTACACCCGTTTCAAGAACTCCGACACACATAGTCTACAATTTTTAAATGTATATTCACCACAAATATTACAGAAATAGTTACTATCATTTTTTTTATTACAGTTATTTTGCAAAATAGAAATAGTAAAAATTATATACTTTTTAAATAAAATGCTCTGTTTTATGAAATTTAATTGTAACTAGTTCGAAAATATGATCAATAGCTGTATCTCAAAAACTAAAGCTGTTAGAAAAAAAATGTGGGTAGATTTGAAATCAGCGACCTCGAATTAGTAAACAAAAGTCATAAAATTTCATGCAACAAAAAAAAAGTCTTATTTTGTTCCCTTGTGTTATAGTATAACGTGTGTGGTATCGGCTCGACGAAATCTCGATGGGGTACTGCAATCGCTCGATACTTAACGACAGGGATGTTTAACTTTTGGTTAAAAAGATACGGAGGTTTAGTTTTTAAAAGGTGTTGATTCACAGTGAAGGAAATATTAAACATTATTTTGATTAAAAAAACTAAACCAAGATATATTTTTAAAGGTATGTTAACAGTATAGGAAAACAGCCTAGGGAAACCTGGATTTGATTGGGTTGACTCAGTAGCGGCGTAAGGGGGGGGGGGGGGGGCGGTCCGCCCCGGGTGCTACATCTCGGGGGGTGCCATCTCGGTCGGCACATATCTGCATGACCAGGATGGCGCGGGCAGAAGAAGCCGGGACAAGTCACTAAGGGTGCCATTCTATCTGCGAAGCCTAGGTTCACTACCATTTACTGCGCGATATTTAAATTTTAAACAAAACTACAACAGTGCATGTGCGAGACATCGAGGCGGTCACCCCTCTCAGTTCGACTGTCACCTTTCTCTTGTATCTTTGGTTTTATCTGATTACTTAAATTTATTCCTCAAAGTTAGAAAAAAAAATTCTCTCCATTTCTAATTTGTTCTACGCTTACTTTATGAGGCCTCAATCTAGCAAAAAGAAAGCACTGAAGTAGCAAAAAAACTGACGCTAAGCGAGCGTCAGTTTTTTTGCTACTTCACGGTCACGGTTTCTAATTAAACGGTTAATTTGTGCTTAATTCTGAGTTAAATTAGAGTCCTCAAAAAAAAACAATAAAAAATATATTTTACAGTGGATATTTCTAAGCTATTTAGGCGCTATTTGTAAGAGGAGGTGGAGGACTTTGGTGTCCCAAATCTCAATAAATTTTGAGCTCGCTCGCAGCTGCTTCAATTTCCGGTCGTTTATTTTTAAACTTATCTGAGTGTTCCAAAACTCAAAAATTTCGCGCTCGCTGCGCTCGCGCCTTACACTTTACGGTCGTTTTCTCTAATCTCTTTAGATATCTTTTTGCGTCACAAATATCAAAACTTACGCGCCCTCCTTCACTTTACAGTGCTTTTTTTTAACTTTTTTGGGAACTTCTCTGTTTAAAAACTCAAAAATTTCGCTCGCTACGCTCGCGCCTTACACTTTACACTAGTTCTCTCTGAAGTCTTTATATATCTCTTTGCGTCCCAAAAATCAAAAATTTCGCGCTCGCTTCGCTCGCGCCTTCTTCACTTTACAGTGCTTTTTCTCCAAACTTTTTTGGGAACTTCTGTGTTTAAAAACTCAAAAATTTCGCGCTCACTACGCGCCTTACACTTTACAATAGTTCTCTCTGAAGTCTTTATATATCTCTTTGCGTCCCAAATATCAAAAATTTCGCCTTCTTCACTTTACAGAGCTTCTTTTCAAACTTTTTTGGGAACTTCTGTGTTTAAAAATCTCAAAAATTTCGCATTACATTTTACACTAGTTTTCTCCGAAATCTTTACATAGGTATCTCTTTGCGTCCCAAAAATCAAAAATTTCGCGCTCGCTTCGCTCGCGGGTTCTTCGCTTTAAGGTGTTTTTTTCAAACTTGTTTGGGTACTTTTGTGTTAATACTGTATGATTTTTTTTACTACGTGATTATATTTTGTAGTTTTTTTTTGGGGGGGGGGGAAGAGGGGTGCTCAATAAGTAGTTCGCCCCGGGTGCCACCCGATGCTACGCCGCCACTGGGTTGACTGCTCTTAGTAGTAATAAATATCGACAATAATGAATTTTTTGCTTGAGAATCTTACTATACATACTAAAATTACTATAGAATCTATAGCTCAGTTAGTATAGCTATATACCACAAGTTTAATAGCTCTCATTTTTTTTTATCATGTCCTTTCTGATCTTTTCTGATAAATGCATGGTATGTCTGGCCAGTAACATATGTTTTTATCACTCTGTGACACAACTTTGTGGTCACTTTTTACACGCCTGTATTTACGAACAATTTTTTTCAACCAAATGTTGACCATCCCGTGTTGCAACAAAGTCACTGGCTACACTCGCGAACATATCATTGAAAGTCAATTACTTACTTACAGCAAGATTTTTAATTTTATTTTGCAACCATTTGCATACTTTTTGCGAAGTTTTTACACTACCTGAATAATTTGTAGTCGGGTATTTAAGTTTATGTAGAGAGCCGAAAATAACAGACATTTAGACTTGTTTTAAATACTTACCAAAAATTGTAATTTCTTTTCGGAAAATGTAAACTGGGTTGTTCGGGTAACTGGGTTAACAGGGAGGGGAGGACAGATAGGCAGTCATGTTACAGCCTTTTTTCGTCCCACTGCTGGGCAGCGGACTCCTCTCACACGGAAAAGGATTGAGCATTAATCACCACGCTTGCTCAATGCGGGTTGGTGATAGGTAGGGTTGGTGTAGGGCAGTCGCACCTTGTAAAACACTGGTACTCAGCTGCATTCGGTTAGACTGGAAGCCGACCCCAACATTGTTGTGAAAATTGTATTATTTAAAGACAGTTCATCTTAGTTAAAAAAAAAAAAAAAAAAGTTAGGTAATTTCCTCAGGGACCGGGAAACTCCTTGGAAAACTGTTAATCTATACTAATCTATATATATAAAAGAAAGTCGTGTTAGTTACTTCACTTATAACTCAAGAACGGCTGAACCGATTTAGCTGAAAACTGGCAGGGAGGTAGCTTAGAGCCAGGAGAAGGACATAGGATAGTTTTTATTACAAAAAATAAAAATAATAGATACAATTTATTCCGGACATACAGCGCCATCTATTGTTCAAACCAAAAATCTGCCGGATGCCACTATTCCACGCGAACGAAGTCGCGGGCAAAAGCTAGTATTATAAAAAACTTTGTTTGTTTGGTTGTACTTAATGGATAAACTAAAAAACGACTGGACCGATTTTAAATATTCTTTCACCATTAGAAAGCTATAGGTATTATCTGCGAGTAACATAGGCTATATTTTATCCCGGTGCGGGCAGTAGCTCCCACGGGACGCGGGTGAAACCGCGGGAAAACGGCTAGTGTATACATATTTATAAAAAAGCTTTCATATTGGTGTTATTAAACTACCTAATGAGTGACTCTCTAATGCAATAAGCAATTACAAGCTACTGTATTAAGCCCGCTATCCATTGAAGCGTAACATTGAATACCACAATGATAGCTAATACATAAGTGGAGAATTAAGAATGGAACACTCGTAGTTAATTATGTATGATACAATGATAATAATAGTGATACGTCTTAGTGGGTGGAGGTATTAATTTATCTTTGTCGGTTGGATTCACGTTTTAATATAGATAGAATTAATGTGGGGATGGTTCAATGGGTTCTGTAGATATATGTACATGATTAAAAAAATATATATTTTCTTCTTTTAAGTTTCAAAGGTGCTACCGTCTAATTGCAGCATATTATTTGATGTATTATGAACTATATAAAAAAATTAAAAAGGAAGTTCTATTTTCGTTTTTCTTTTCTGTATGTCCATAGATTTCTGCATCCTTTGCCATTATATAATTAAGTACGTATCTACATTAATTCGGATACTTACAATACTGGCCTTATTTACCTTCCTAAAAAATAATATAACTATACTAGTTTAAGATGTGGAACGCTAAGTGTCCGTCAAACAATGGATTTTCAATAGAGTCTGGATACCTCGTTGCGATGTTCACGGGCGAACTGGGTAAATTGTTGAGAGGGATAGAACTATGCGATAGCAACGTAAATAGATAGAGAGAGAAAACATGCAACCTGCTCGAAAAAAAATAACGTAAGCGCCATACTAAATAAAAATTTATTCAAAATTCAATTTTATGTTTCTTTAAAAACTGATTTCTGATTAATGTTTAATAAGATATTATCTACATTCTTCATTATTTTAATGTGACAGAAAGTACATGACTACGACATAGAATTCATAAAATGTTATTTTTAGAGGTAAGTTCTGATTTTTTTTCTATCGAGAAAAGTTACTTGTTTTATGTTTTTGTCTTCGGATTAATCTAGGTAATATAGTCAACAAACACATATAAAAAAAGTTAATTATTCAAATAAGTATTCTTAAATTAAAATTGACTTAAAAAAATTGTAGAATTCCGAGGTAGCGCCTTAAGCCTTAAGAAGCTGATTAGGAATATTAAAGCTACACACGTGAGTAAAGGTCGTATTATAAAAGGTGAATGAACGATACAAAAAATAACTGACAAAGGATCTATAAAACGGTTCTTTTCATAGAGGAAATTAATCTCAATTAATGAGAGAATTTGTTTAAACGCACACAATGGATAATTTGACGTTCAAGAAATGTTTACTTGATAATGACTTGTATTTTTACGATTGTTAGAGTTTTATTACCGGTTCAGGCATTTTGAGGAAAATAACATGTTAGGGTATTGTAGCACTTCTTCATAAAAAATCTGTGAAATGTACTACTTGCATAAGAATTATATTATAACCCGAGGAAGTACTGTGCATATGCATGGTACTTCGCAGACATATATACCGTCTAGGGTTATACAGGGTTACTGGTAAGTAGACCGCATCCTTTCATGAGGTGATAGTATAGGTCAATACGGACAAATTTGACCAGGGCATACACTGGGCAAAAGTTAACCCGTTTCAAGATAATCGAATTTCAAGATCTTTTCTTTACAAGTCGCCTAGGTACACGTATAAATTTTTATTATTAGTTAAAAGTCTCGTTTTTGCGGATTTTTGTGTGTGTTTGTGCCTTTTTGGATAGCTAGATAAATGTAGATGTTTTTTAAGTATTCTGCACAAAAAAATGAAGAGTAATATTTTTCAGAAAATAGCTACTAAAAAAGTAATTGCTGTTCGCTATAATTTCCTCTGTGATTTGTACAGTTTTATGGTTTGTGTAACACACAAAAATCCACAAAAAACGAGACTTTTGACTAATAATGAAAATTTATACGTATACCTAGACGACTGATCTTGAGATTCGATTATCTTGAAACGGGTTAACTTTTGCCCAGTGTATCCCAGGGTCAAATTTGTCCGTATTGACCTATACTATCACCTGAAAGGATGCAGTCTACTTACCAGTAACCCTGTATATAGCAAAATATTTTTCGTGGAAAGATCGATCCTAACTTGGCCATTATTCGAAGCCTTATTTTAAAAGCATCAATGTAATATCAATACAAAAATGCAATCCTCAGAATAGATAGACTTTCGAGTCCTTTTGATATTTTCGGGGACTCCAAGCCATTACTCAGATATTAATTCAAAGTAAAACCAATTTCTCACTCAGGCCTTTTTGAAAGATTATGAAATTTAAAAGCATGAAGTAATATTTTTAGTAGCCCCATTCCAAAAGTAGCTTCCAATGGAAAAGAACAGGCAACAAACTCTAAGGTCTTGGTCTCTTCAAAATTTTACATTCTTCTTCTACAACAGACAACGTATTAAAACCATATTTTTCTCACATAATGGAAACATCAGTCTGTAGCGATGAGTCACGGTCAGGTCAACGGATTGCTGACCTCGCGCGTGCTAACTACGTTTATTGATCATGCGTGCGCGCACACTTTTGAGCGGTTATCTATATGGATTAGTGAGGTTTTAGAGATGTTTGATGATTTTTTTTTAGGTTGTAGATGAAGTGAAGTATATGTAGTTGATATTCTACAAATTGGAGTAAAAAATTGACTGTAAATGAATAAGTAATTTAACGTGAGGTTTGGTATGAAGATCTCTGTTGATGAAGTTAAGTTACATTTTATTCGGGTTTTGTAAAATATTCCCTATGGATATCAGTCAATCTGAGAGGGATAGCTAGAAATGCCATTAGTGAATTCCATACTTGATCTTTATTTTACTCTAGATCTCACCTGTGTCCCGTGGGAACTACTCCGAGGACCCAAATAAGTCTAATAAGCCACACACGCTTTTAAGAGGACGAATTGGAAATTTTGGCGCCAAGGATCTCAATTTTTCTCAGTAAATACAAAACGGATCAAAATACAACTTGGTTACCTGAAAGTTCATGATAAAAACCTTATTTTGTTAGACTTCAAAACATGATTAGGTAACTTTTATAACAGAAAATATATCAAACATACCTCTTTTTAAAAAGAGATTCACATATTATGGGCAAACGGGACCGATTTGTCCAACCAAATTGTTGAAACCATTTTGTCGCTTACGACTTTTAGTTATAAGCTAGCGCGCGTATTGTTATCCTCGCCCCGCTCAGACGCTCCGATCCCTTTTGGCGCCTTAGGTGCGCGTGCCGGTTATGGAATTATTGTTTACCAATTCGTCGCCTTAAAAGATTTTTTCATTGTTTCGTCAGCCCCGGGGAAAAGATACTTTAACTTTATTTTAGAAACCGAAAACAAAACAGGTAGCTATATACACCATACACAGTCACTCGTTTCTTAGGTGTTAATAATGTAAGATTCCGAATAAGGATTCATGACCAAAAAGGTACGTATATCAATATGTACGCAGTGACTACCTTAGTAACAGTTGGTTAAAACGTGATGACGTCATGACACCTTAGTGGTTCAGTTGTTAGTTCTTAAGTGGGAGAGTACGGGTTCAAATTCTGAAGAGGAAAAGTGTGACCTTTTAATGGGATGTTTTTTTTTTTTTAATATAATTATCATGTCAATTGGGACTGATGAGAAGGGTTTTCTGAAATTCTCTAATAAATTATATTGATTTTATACACACTGTGTTTTACATACCTAAGTATTGTGTGAATGTAGATATTAACGACAACAGTTTTATGTGATTAAATTATAGTTTTATAGTATATTTAAATCTAATTTAAAGTAATGTTCCGTTTTATTACATTTTCCATAAATATTTTGCTTGTTGTAAATTTTAATCGCTGTAATAAAATTTCATAATGTAAACTGAGATTTTAAAGATCATTATAATCATTAGGTAGTATCCTACTATACTATTAGTAGGTATCAAATTCAATTTTACCTATGTTTATTTACGAATTAAAAATATAATTTAAGGTACCTAGCGTGCAATTGCGCCTCTTGGTGCAAATAGGTATGTATAACTATTTCCCGTGGATTTACCCGTGTCCCGGAGAAAATTCCTCCAGAATCTGGTCAAAATATAGCCATGTTATTTTATAGTTATCGTCACGAATCTTGAGCTCTGACTTTCACCTACGCAGAAGTAATTTATTGGGTCCCTTTTGTGGTATGAAGTGAGGCGCGGGGGCGGGCTAAAGCGGTGATTGGCTCGCAGTGCATCGCGTCATAGCCGTCACTCGGGATTGGTTCTTTGCTAATAAATCACTTCTGCGCAGATGTAGGTCAGAGCTCAAGATTCGTGCCGATAACTATATGTTACTATAGACAGATGAGAAGACAAGTATTGACAAAAACATAAGCTTTCCTTAATATCGAAACCCTTACCTAAAGAGCATTGACCTTTTGACGCATAACAAAAGGTCATAAGTTATTCGTCGTTTGTGTTTTAGTACCCATTAGGATGTATGTATTGTTTGAATAAAGCCGAGGTTTTGTTTGTCCATCATTCAACAAACAGAATGCTTTTCAATCAGTATCTATACTAATATTATAAAGAGGAAAACTTTGTTTGTTTGGTTGTAATGGATAAACTCAAAAACTACTGGATCGATTTTAAATATTCTTTCACCATTAGAAAGCTATGTTATCTGCGAGTAACATAGGCTATATTTTATCCCGGTGCGGGCAGTAGCTCCCACGGGACGCGGGTGAAACCGCGGGAAAACGGCTAGTGCTTAATAAGCTTATTAACCCTTCTGAGTGAAAAGGTGTTGTACAGTAGGTATAACTCATATACTTAGGTTTCATGTTGTGCAACGGGTCAATGATTTTAATACTAAAAGTATCTACTTTTCAAACCCCTGTTTCTTACTAACTACTATTCCTATAACTATGTTAATTTTTAATAACGTAAGATAATTTCATTACATATCTATAAAGTTTATGAAACAAATCGATTTGTGTAGTTTAATATTAATAAAAACTTTTAACCCCTACAACGTAACGAGTATAAAAATTGCCGTGTATTTGGTACATTTTTTTCTGATCAAATTACTCTTATCTCAAAAGTTTTAATTTACACTACAATGGCCAAAAATGTGGACAGCAGTAAAATTTATCATCAAATTTTTCAACTTTTAAATAAAAGTTACTAAGTGATTTACTTGAATTATTAATATTATTCTTTACTCCAACAGTCACTAAATCAGATTATAATATATTCATTGACTTCTACCACATGTATGTCTGCAGATACCAAAAATTAATTGATTCTACCTCTAAACAAAAAACAAAGGAATCTAGTTTTATTCATTGTCAAAATATTCACTTAATTTATAGTAGAAATAGCGTTTTTTAGTATTATCAATAAAATTAATAGGGGATCCTATTGAATGTGCGTGGGACTTGTTATATGGCTATTGTTATATTGTGACAGATATTTTAGACCGCGGTTTTACTTGTCAAATTATTATTGGGTAATAATAACAAAGGAAACTTAAAATAAACTTATACATATAGTATATATAATATACAACTTAAAACTAATAAATGGCATCAAAAAATTGCTCCTCGTCGCTGTCACTGGGAAATGTACCTACCCAAAAGGCTGGCAGCATTGCCACGTTGGATGGCAATGCTCAACCTCTGTGCGAAATAAAACCCAGCCTTTGGGTCCCGGGAACTGTCAACTAGGCAAAATTGTAAAATCGTATTTAGGATTTGCTGAATTACGTCGCTATTTACGGTTTTCAATGCTTTTCCAATATATCTAGTTTTTTATTTAGCCTTTTTATCGCCCCTCTGCTGTGCACACGCCTCCTCTCACACGGAGTTTCCATTATAGTATTTTTTTAATTGAATTGCATCTGTGTAGATAAATAAAAAAACAAACATTTTTGTTTTCAAAAGTATAAATTAATGTACAAAAATACAGTGTATTATGTTACTTTTTCCATAGTACGAAGAAGTAAAACTAGTGCTAACAATCCAACGTATTTTAAATGAATACTTTTAGAGATATATTAGGTATTTTAATTATTCTAAAATACTGGATTTACTACTGGTCTAACGCTTAAGCGCTTATATTTTTATCTTAAGAGAGATAATCCATTACACAGGCATGGATTTAGGCATCATAAATTATTATATAATTAAACATTTTATTTTATAATAAGATAGTTTTGTTCGTTTGTTACGCTTAATATTAAATGCTGAATCGATTTAATCTTTTTAATGGGCTTTATCTTAATTTAAGCGCCAGAATTGTTGAAAAAAATCTAGGTGCTGACTTGTCAAATAAATTCAAATCACTTATAAGGTTGAAGGTCTTATTTTTGAAATTACAGATCGCAATTTAGAGTTATTTTACAAAATTAATATTTTATACATTTTTTTATCCAAACACTTATCTACGTTTTCTTAGCCAACATGCTCACTGCGTAACTTTTTATTTCGAAAACACCCGTATTTTACCGCTAAATAAACAACCATGTTTAAAGTTGATACTACCTGATCTGATATTTGAGAGAAAAAACACCGTAACACCATCTGTATTGACTTACCGTGTAAATTAGCTGCCTAATTAATAGCACACCATTAATAACCCATGAGCAAATAGAACAAGTTTTCAAGACATGTACATCTATACTAATATTATAAAGCTAAAGAGTTTGTTTGTTTGTTTGAACGCGCTAATCTCAGGAACAACTGGTCCGATTTGAAAAATTCTTTCAGTGTTAGATAGCCCATTTATCGAGGAAGGCTATAGGCTACTTTTTATCCCGGTACGGAAAGTAGTTCCCACGGGATGCGGGTGAAACCGCTGGCAGAAGCTAGTAGAGGTATATAATATAATATAATATTTATACAATTTGTTTATTTTTATACATTTTTATTTTTAGACAGAGGTTTTTGAAGTTCATTCCTTTACAAATAAAGGCGTTGAACATGTATTAACGGTATTTATAGAATTATAGGTAAATATACTCAAAATATGTGTTAGTATTTAATTATATTTGTATAACGCCTCCATGTTCTGAGAGTACATGTAAATACGGTTGTTCTTCGGTATAAAATATATTTTATAGATTCCTCCGTGTTTCGCAAGGCACGTTAAATTGGAAGGTCCCGGATGTCATTTAAACATCTTTGGCTGTCCTGATCGGTGGCCAGAAGCCAGAAAGTCTTATCGAGGGGTATCGGGTTGCGCTCAGGTAACTGGGTTGAAGAGGCTAGATATGTAGTCGCTCCATGTAAAACACTGGTACTCTGCTGCATTTGGTCAGACTGGAAGCCGACCCCGGCATAGTTAGGAAAAGCCTAGGCCGATGATGAAACTAGATACACATCCCGTGATTTCACAAGTAGGTATTCTACCAGATTTTGATTATCTTGACAGGAACTTATGACCTTTCCAAATTAAAAGAGGTTGGACGTCTAAAAGTACCTACATGGCGAAAAAAATAATTAATGAAGAAATGATTGGTTTCGAAACAGAAAGGTAAATCAAAACTTACAAGTTGCAGGTTTTCCTGTAAATAAAATTTATTTCCCATTTCTAATGTTTATATAAATATAATGTTTTTCATAATGTATTCGGTGAGTACGTCCCTGCACGCTAGAATACAATTAATCAACTCAGCACAATGCTAGCTTTCTAGCTTGGAAATATTAATCACTGGATACGGACAGTTGTCATAAAATTGTATGGACGAAGGGACTATGTGTGTTTTGAGAAAGTATAAAGAATGAGAGAGGCATTTATAAAGCACAGAACTACAAATAAAAAGTAATGAAGTTTTGTGTTTATTATCGAGAATGAAAACTATAACAAAAAATAATATTTGAGGCCGTCCTGCTTTTTGGGGAGTAGGTTAATAAGAAGAAAAGTAGAGTACGATGACAAAATGATAACAAAAAGATTTCAAATTCAGTAAATGTAATGACGTCTTTGAGGGTTCAAAAATGTTTAAATAGCTAATTCGTTCTGGCCTTGTATTTATGTCTTCTTAACAATAGATAACTTAGACCTGACTGAGTGACAACTTATCCAGTCATTAGTTTAATCCAAGTAAAAAATAATAAATGCAACAAAAAATGGATGGATTTATACATTAACATATTTATTGATTACACGTATATTTACTTAACGTTAACACTTTGTCACAAGAACCCCCCGCGGTTTCTTATATGTATTGACAAATATTATTCTAAACGATTCTAGTTGTTAATATTCTATATTAATTTGTTATTTTTTTTCTATTTGAATGGGAATATTCAATGTAAAACTATTTTTAAATACTGCATCTTTGATTTAGTGGACATAAGAGCTGATTTGATGCTGAAGTCCAAAGTTCTACTGCCGAGGTGGTTAAAATATAATTTAGTTTCGTCAGTATTTACTCTGGTAAATTATATGAAGGCATTTGAAAAAAACTTGCATGTCAACGTTCTAAATTGGCTTCACCAGGGATCTGAACCTAGAACCTCATGTTATGTTAAGTAGTAGGTACTGCTAAGAGTACTGCACACTGCAAACTTCTTGTTTTTTTTTTCAAGCTTTTTTTTAAAAAAATAATTTGCCCACCATCGGGTCCACTATCGGCCTAAACAAAATTGAAAAAAAAAATCATTAAAAATCTTTGAAACACTTTAATGACGCGTGGCTAACTAAGTGAGGGCCAAAGTAACTTAGAGCACACTTAATCTAAACTTAACTTGAAGATTTATGCTAGTAATGGACACCAAAATCGTGATATTGGTGGACAAGTGATACTTAAGTGAACAAGTTACCAACTTAAATATGTATGTTTTAAGTACACCTACGTGTAAATATTAGAAAACATTGCTTTGTATATAAAGTTAGGTAAGTAAATATAAAGGCATATGTGGCAAGTATGGATTAAGTAATACTTCTTGATTATTTATTAAAAGAATTTTAATTAACAATAGTTTTAATATCAAACTAATACATATTGTAATTAACCCAATTTCATTGCCCGCAAGTGTATTCTTTTTAGACATCATCATCTGCCGAGTTTTTTCGTAACTATGTTGGGGTCGGGTTCCATTGTAACCAGATGCGACTGAGTACCGGGGTTTTACAAGGAGCGACTGCCTATCTGACCTCCTCATCCCCGTTGCCCGTGTTACCCAATACACCTTGGAAACATTTGTGTCCGTCTTGCTAGCTTCTGACTACCCATAACGACTGCCAAAGATGTTAAAACAATTGAAAGAATTCTCCACATATTTTTAATTTTCTAAGATCATGTATACTTCTACGTAATCCCTGTTATAGAATATGCAATCTTATTCCAATGCAATAAGGTTTAAAATAAAAATGCCTAGTACTTAGAATAATTTGTTTAGACAGTTCAGTGTACTGAGTTTTTGAAGTTTAAGTACTTTGAGAAGTCATGTTAACAGTAAAATATTGGTGAGACGTGATAACATCTTTGGGTCATTCATCACCCGTTGTTGTCTTAAAACATGACATTTATTTAGGTAGGTCTTTATGTAGAGTACCTACTTACTTCTTTATTTTGGTTTTATAAATAAGTTTTAATAAATAATTTGGCTGAAATTAGCTAAAATCGGGTAGTAAGTATGGGTATTCTGGAGCCAGTAAGCCTGACAACTAGTCTTACCCTGTGGTATTGGATTGCCCGGGTATCTGGGTTGAGGAGGTTAGATAGGCAGTCGCTCCTTATAAAACACTGGTACTCGCCACCTCTACACCCGGCTAGACTGGAAGCCGACCCCAACATAGTGGGGAAAAGGCGTAGTATTTACATTTGAATTTATTTTTTACTCTTTACCCAACTTCACTGATCACTTAAAACCATAGTATTGATTGACCTTCATTACCAAAACTGAAAACATAATCAAAAAGTAATTTACTATCTTTAGGTACGTAAATTATTAACACTAGTAATCTCCCGCGGATACCTTTCAAATTCTTGGCTCCTGAATTCTAGCGCGCTATTCATCATCTGCCGAGCCTTTTCCCAACAAAGTTGGGGTCGGCTTCCAGTCTAACCAGATGCAGCTCCAGTACTACCAGTGTTTTACAAGGAGCGACTGCCTATCTGACCTCCTCAGCCCAGTTACCCGGGCAACCCAATACCCTGGTAAGGCTATTGACTGACTAACTTAAAACAATGATTGCACAAATAATTCTAGAAATTAATTGGTCACCATCCCATATTTATATCCTTATCGGTTCAGCAGTGAAAGCTTTACAAACCAATTCACATACCATTTATTATAACAAGTAGTAAGTAAACATACAGAAATATATTTACTCCAAATACCAAAATGGAGGTTCGCTCGATATGTTAAGGAAATATTGTGAATATTTTATTAGCTTTCTACTAAAATGTGATCCAAAATAAACAGGGCGAGTAATAATGATTATGTGTTTTGTTGTTATGCTGTTGTTAGGGAGATTTGGTGTTAAATAGGTCATTATTTTAAGGCCATTTTCTACGTAAATAGTGCAACAATTCTGGGGACTAAAGAACTTTTCTGTGGTCACAAATCTAAGGTAAGGTTAAGGATCCTCGTCGAGGCTTTGGGCGGCGGCGACCTCTCGCGTCCGGCCCTGGTTCAGGCCATGGTCCGGGGCGAGAGGGAATGGGATGCCGTCGCCTCCTTCTGCGAAGCGGTCATGCTCGAGAAGAAGGCGGAACGCCAGAGTTCGCACCTCTTATCCCGGCCGCCGCGCTGGACCAGGTAGACACCACGGGCGCCGGGTGTCGCGAGATGACTCCCGGCCACTGTAGGCGTGGGTCTGTGGGCGGTGAGTTCGGGTGGCTCATCGTCCCTCTGTCTTTTTAGACGACAGACCCGTGTCGACGGCGCGCGTTGTTCCACGCGCTCCTCAAAGAGATGTCAGCAACCCCAGCGGGGCCCAGCAGGGCCAAGGCCTGCCGGGGCTGCGGGTTGTTCGAAAGAGATACCGCGGCCCTGGTACATAAAAGGCCTATGACGGAACACGACGGTTTTTAGTCAGTAAGAGTCTGACACTCCCTCACCGCTGCTAACCCACAGCGGGAGGGGTCATTTGATTTTTGAAAAAAAAAAAAAAGGTAAGGTTAAGGTCGCAAAATATTTGAAAGAGTTGATTCTGAATCGCGAGAAACGAAATTAATACCCACTGGTTTAAGTCATTCATACTATCAAATTACTATTTTATATTAGCTTCTGCCAGCGATAAACTAAACCACGCAAGCAAATACAAAAGCCTAAATTTCCCTCCATAAGTAGGCTATCTAATCTACCCCTGAACGATTTTTTCTCCTTAAAAATAGAGGTCGTTGAGATTAGCGTTCAAGAAAACTAACTCTTCAGCTTTATGATGTTATTTATAGACTATTTATTTTTTTATGTGTATATTCGCTACCGACTAATAAATCAAATATCATGTATATTTATAATGTGTTTGCATTAAACATACGTATGATCTCATAAAGATGTTTATTGTCAATTTTCATTAGCTTACACACGTCTACCTATTGCATAAAGAGGTGATCGTAAATAATAACTGCTTTATCTTATACTTTGTAAGGCGTGTAAGTATTATGTACTTACATGTTTTTGTCGATTTATTGTAAAGGTCTGAGCTGATTGGGTAAGTCCCGTAGCCCGGAGTCCGGGATTCTAGGCCGGAGTTTAGGTTTTTCAAAAAATAGCATAGATGCTGGTGATAGACGTAGATGAAAAATTATTTATGGTACCTACTTACCAACTTAAAATGTGTTGTTAAGGCGTACTGAAACGTATCTCGAAATCTTACGTATGTAGTACCTACCTACTTCAATACATGGCTTTCAGAAATACTTAATTTGCTTTTATTGACTAGGTACTAATCATTAATACTAATTCATATTTATAGACTTACAATCTTACTCAAAATTATGGGACGATAATACAACATGAAGAGTCCCGCATTTCCCGGGACTACCACAATCTACAGTCACCTTAACACCATAAAGGCAGAATGTATCGTGATTGTCCCACATTATAACCACGCCCGACTCTGACCGTGACAGACACATTTGACACAAATACAAATGTATGAGATCCGAGCTTATATAATAACTACTAAAACCATGGAGAACAAAATCACTAACGGAGGTGGCATAACGGAAAATCTCCTAATAAAGTAGCGCGCCAAAATGCGGGTGTGCGAGAGTCGAGAAACGTTACTATCTTCGCCCTTATACGCCTGTTGTAATACCAAAAATCGTTGACAAAATGTCTCAAAGAACCCGAACGCCTCATTAATTCACTAGTAACTGTTCGTTTAGGTCATGCCCACCGTGCCTATTTGACGTAGAAGAAGGCGCCTGGCCTACCTGCATTATGGCATCTCCGCTTATCCTTCCTTCCTTCGAGACTAATCAATACATAGTATAAAACAAAGTCGCTTTCGCTGTATGTCCGTATGTATGCTTAGATCTTTAAAACTACGCAACGGATTTTGATGCGGTTTTTTTTAATGGATAGAGTGATTCTTAAAGATAAAGATAAGATAAAGATATATTTATTTTGCAAATATGGGTACAAGTAAATGGTGTTATAAAATAAACAAGTTCTGCCATATTTTGCCATTCGGCGTGCAAACATTTACAAGTTGTTGTTATTACAATCTAAATTATACACACTAAATTATACATCAAAACTAAGCAATTAAATTATACAAATAAGTAGCATTAAAGAAAACTAGATGAAACTCTAAACATAATATAAATAAATTAAAAAATAATGCTTAACAGTATACAATTAAATAGGTACCTACTTAGACTACTTAGCGACTAGTTTAATGTCTTTGTCAGATAGAAATTCTCCTATATTATAGTATGCTTTAGTAACTAAATATTGCTTTAACTTATTTTTAAACATTTTAGTAGGTAATTCTTTCCATGACTTAGGAATATTATTGTAAATGATCGGAGCCATGCAGAAGACACTTTTGCGCATTAAAGTAGTCTTAGCGGTCTGGAGACATAGTCGGCTATTGTCGCGTCTGTTTCGTGGAACAGTATCGGCAAGTCGTTTAAAACGACTCGGGTTCGACTTTACAAACACAGCCACTTCTAATATATACAAACAGGGTAACGTTAAGATTTTATATTTCTTAAAATAAGGTACGCAGCTATCGGTCGTTTGAAGTTTAAACATTGCCCTTACACATCTTTTTTGTGCCTTGAATACTGTTTCCTTATCGGTTGCATTGCCCCAAAATATTATGCCATAACGTAAGTGGCATTCAACTATGCCGTAATAAGCTGTAAGTAGTGCATCTGTATATATAATTGACGACAAAGTGTATAGGGCGTATGCAGATTTGCTGAGTTTTTTGCATAAGATCTCAATATGAGCTTTCCAATTAAGTTTCATATCTATCTCAAGCCCTAGGAATTTAGTATTTTCAACTGCTTCTATAATATTACTATCGTATTGTACGTTTACATTTTTATTAGGTATCCGTTGTTTAAAATGTATCAATTTCGTTTTACTTAAGTTAATCTTTAAATTGTTTTTATCTAGCCAGTTTACAACAGATTTTAATGCATTATTTATATCATATTCATACGTTTCTAAATTATTACACGGTATAGTAACGGTGCTATCATCTGCAAATAATGTCAATTGTTGTTCTATGAATTTTGGGAAGTCATTGATATAAAGTATAAATAAAAAAGGACCGAGGACGCTTCCCTGCGGTACACCATATGTAACTTCGCGTTCTGTCGATCGAAATACATCTTCATGTTTATTGTATTTATTAAATTGATTTACTTCAGTTATCTGTTTTCTATGTTTTAGGTACGAATCTATTAAATTAAGGACATTACCTCTAATGCCGTATGCTTCTAGCTTCCTTAAAAGAGTAGGATAATGAACATAATCGAAAGCCTGTGTCATATCACAAAACAAACCACACACAGGTCTTGTCATATCTACATTACTTATGACATTGTAATAAAAATCAAATATGGCCATATTAATAGTCTTGTGCATTCTAAATCCCTTCTGTTCGTCACATAAAATGTTATGTTTTTCGACATATTTATAAAGCTCACTATATATGTATTTTTCAAATATTTTAGATATTACGGGTATAAGTGAGATCGGGCGGTAACATTTCATCAACTCTCTGTTCTCTTTTTTGAAAAGCGGCTTAATGATCGATGTTTTTAAGGCATTTGGGTAGATACCAGCACTAATACACAAGTTTATTATATAACTAAGGTGACTACAAATTTCCATAGATACATACTTAAGTATTTTTGTAGCAATACCATCATAGCCCACACTATTCGTGTTATTCAATGACATTATAATTTTATGTATGTCCAACGGAACACTGGGTGCTAAGAACATGGATGACGTATTTGTGTTTATTTTACAGCATTCAGGTTTGTCATTGGCAGCAAGTTTTGCTTGAATTTTATCTACAAAATAGTTGTTGAAAGCTTCTGCTATGTCCTTAGGATGTGATATGACGCTGTTATCAATCTTAATTTTATTGATAGTTTGTTTAGGTATATTATATTTTGCAGTATTTATGATTTGCCAAGTTGTTTTTGACTTATTTTTAGATATTTTTATATTGTGGTTATTTTGTGCCTTTTGTGTCAAATTTATAATTTTTTTATGTAGTTTAGAGTAGGCAGTAAAACAACTTTTATTATTTCTATTTGGGTTCAATCTCATTTGCCACAATAGTTTTCTTTTCTTTAGACTACATATTTTAATTCCTTTAGATATCCACTTAGGTTTTTTTATAATATTTACTTTAATTAGTTTTGTTGGGAAACACAAGTCGTATATAAGTTTAAAAGTGTCGATAAATGCATTGTACGCCACATTTGGGTCGTTCGTGTTATAAATTTCTGAAAAAGAAAGATTTTTTATGTAGCTTCGGAACTTCTCTACGTTTTCCTGGCTATAATCTCTCACGGTCTTATACCAATAGTTTATGGTACACACTGTTTGAACCGGGCAATGAAGTAGCTGTGCCGTATGGTCGGACAACGCAAACTCAAATACATTGGTTTTACAAGATTTACTAAAATTATGCGCAAAATTGTCTAAACATGACATACTGGCCATACGTGTCGGCTCATTTAAAGCTAATTTCAAATTAAATTGCATTAGGAGACATTCAAAAGCACTAGTATGACTATTGCGTTTGAGAGTATCTATATTGAAATCACCCGCAATTACAATGTTTTTATAACGACAACGTGATATTTCTCGTAAAAGAGATTCAAACTTATCGAAACAATAGTTGAGATTATTTACATTAGGAACTCTATAAATACATACTACAATAATTTTATAATTAGTAAGCTCTATAGCACAGCATTCGAAAATCCCTGACGAAGATAAATTAGAAATTTTATCCACTTCCTTCCATTGAATACCATTTCTTACTAAGATGCAAGCTCCACCCCTTTTTTGTCCTTGTCTACAATAATGAGCAGCTAAACAATAGTTAGGCACATATAATTGATTTTGATAGCCCTCCATAATGAAATGTTCTGTTATATGTTCTACATAACACATCAACATTTATCTTTTTTTCACATAACTCATTTAAGCATACAGTCAGAACACTAGATTTATTTATTAAGCCTGCAATATTTTGGTGCATAATTTTAAGATATTTATTGGAGAAAAAACTGATTATCTTCCTGATCTTTAGTGTATTTTACAGTAGGATTTGATGAATTACAATTATTCTCCTCATGAAACGACCTTAATTCGTCCTCTATAAATTCCTGTAACATTAAGTTAATATTTACAAATATATTTGCCATGCCCCGGTTGTTAACGGATCCACTTTTTTTCCAAAACATATTATAATCATATGTCAAGTAATAGTTGGAATCAAACAAGTATGCGTAGTAATGAGTGCATGCATCTAAATATAAAAGATTGTTAAAGTTTTCTATTCTTCTGTTATACATTGTAGAATATCCATTCAATTTAAATGTAGGGGAACATAATATAATATTCGTGTGTTTTATTTTTGAGAGTGTTTCACGTATAGCAACTATTAAGTCAACGTAGTTGTTAGTTTGGCGAAAATCCTCTTCGCCAATGAAAATCAGGCAATAATCATTCCGTGTGTATGTGGTTAACTTTTGCTCTAGGTTGTTAATGAGCATTTTAACACCACAATTAGGTGTTAAGTAATGGCAAATCTGATAATTTTCTAAAGTGCTTTGTGCGATTTTAAGTATTTTGTTCTTGTTATTAGTACTTAAAATACAAACTTTTCGGATAATGCTATTGTTGTTACTTTGCTGTTCCTGATGAACTGCTGTTCTCCTATTTGAAGTGTTGAGGGTATGTTGCTGGTTAGTCTTGGACGCCTGTGTGTTTTTATGTTCAGCTGTCGTGGTACAGGAATCAGTTTCAGCAACATCTACGAGGTATTCCTTCTCATCGTCGGACTTCAAGTGAAGATCACTACTACTGCTGTTCAATTTAGTGTTATTTGACTGCCTGCGCTTATGTTTCTTAAGCGTGCTTTTTGGTTTTGGATTAAGCGGCGAACTAGTGCAGATTATTTTTAGTTCATTAATACTACGTTCTTGTTCGGTCAATTTCTTTTTTAAAATGCTATTTTCTGCATTCATGTTTTCTATCTCTGAATGTGCTATTTCTAATTGTTCCTTTAAATATTTAATTTCTTCCTTATAGCTTTCAATGTCTTCACTGTTTATTTGTCTTGTGGAAAGATCTGGCATACTATTTGACAGGTATTCCGAATTGGACGAAATGAATGACAAATTAAAGGATTCATTTATTGTTCTTTGTTTACGCTGGGTTACGTTTTCATCATCCATTTTGTTTGACTTATATTTTGTCAATAAATTGCTAACAACAATTTAAAGAATCACAAAAAGCATAAGCATACCTAATTACACCCTGGCCGCTCACTTCTCTAGGAATGTGAAGAGAGGAGGCTCATGTATTTTTATTAGGACAGGATATAAGTATAAAGAATTAACTGAGATATCAAAACAATCAGTTTCAGGGGTGTTTGAATGCTGCGCAATAGAACTTGTGTCGCATAACGTCATTATTATTTGTATGTATAGGGTGCCTCAACATAACTATGTCGTATTCTATGAAAAATTAGATTATATTTTAAGAAAAATTAATTTTGCAAAAAAGAAGGTAATTTTGACGGGAGACTTCAATATTGATGTGATAAAGAAAAATAGAACAACACTAGAATTAGAATCTTTTCTATTGCAGTATAATTTGAAACTAGCCCTTTACTTGCCCACTAGATTAAGCAGTAAAACTTGCATAGATAATTTTGCACATAACTACCAAAAGGGATGTAAAGCGGAAATCATAGATTTAGTTCTTTCGGATCACACATCACAGATACTTAAAATCCCTACTAAGAAAACAAGTCTCCTAAAATCTTGGAAAATTGAAAAGCAAGACATTTCAAAAGAAAACCTTATGAAATTTAGAAACTATTTAGAATGTCTTTCTTTTACACAGGTGTACCACGCCAATGATGTTAATACATCTTACGATAACTTCATGGAAGATTTTATGCTTCTATATAAATTGTGTTTCCCAAATAAAATAATAACTATTAAATGTAACCAGGCAACAAAATGGATTTCTAGAGGCATAAAAATATGTAGTGTAAAACAAAGACATCTGCTTTGGACCTACCGATTTAATCCTAATCCTAAAAATAAACAACTATTAAAAAATTATACAAAATTATATAAAAAAATAATCAAACTTACCCGCAAAGCACAAAATAATCATTATATAAATACATCTGAAAATAAAGCTAAAGCCTCTTGGCAAATAATTAACAACAACAAAACGTGCTTTCCACAAGAATCCATTTTAACAATAAAAAAAGATAATTTAGTTTTTATGAATCCTGTTGACATTGCCAATGAGTTTAATAATTACTTTATTGAAGACATTGAAAATAATATAAAAAATGACTCGTCTAATAATATACCGAATAACTTTGAAAATGTTACATTAAAATCGTTATTTATGTTACCTGTGTCTGATAATGATATAACCAAAACTATAAATAGCCTTAAAAACACAAATACAGTTGGGTATGATGGTGTGTCAACTAAAGTCTTGAAATATGTAAAAGATGTAATAGCACCACCGTTAACCCATATAATCAATTTGTGCATAACCGAGGGCGTATTCCCAAATAGTCTTAAAAGCGTTATTATCAAACCATTACACAAAAGAAATGAAAAAACAGATATAAAGAATTATAGGCCAATTGCAAAAATCCCAATATTATCAAAAGTAATAGAAAAAATCATTTATCAGTCTCTTTACTCGTATTTTGAAAAGTACGGATTATTTTGTGACGAACAAAAGGGTTTCCGAAAATGTACAACGATTAATATGGCAATATACGACTTCTTATCTAAAATTATAGCATCAGTAGACAAAAGAAAACCTATCTGTGCAATCTACACAGACATGACTAAGGCGTTTGATTATGTAGATCATAAGATCTTGCTACAAAAACTTTATGGCTATGGCGTAAGGGGAAATGTCTTGAAACTACTAGAATCGTATCTAAGCGACAGATATCAGTGCACAGAGGTTACTAGAATTTGTGATAAGACTAAATTGATTACAACGTATAAATCCCGACCCAGACGCGTATATTATGGAGTGCCTCAAGGTAGCGTCTTAGGGCCATTGTTATTCTTAATCTATATCAATGATCTTCCAAAAACTATAGAACAGAAAATGGTCCTTTTCGCAGACGATAGCACTGCTGTAGTTGAATGTAATAATGCTGATAATTACCAAACAGATATTAATGATACACTTTCGGAAATTATTACCTGGCTCAATAATAATAAGTTGGTTATAAATCTGAATAAGACAAAAGTAATGCACTTCCACCAACGACGCGAACATCCTGCTATAAATGTTTCTTATCAGGGCAACCAAATAGAAGAAGCCAATTATGTAAAATTCTTAGGTATTACAATAGACAATAAGTTAACCTGGAAGCCTCACACTGAACAATTATGCAAGCGACTGAGCCAAGCTGCATATGCACTCTTTCAGTTGTCAAAAGTAGTCAATATTGAAACGCTTCTAACAGCGTATCACGGACTAGTTGGTTCAGTTCTACGATATGGGCTTGTTTTTTGGGGGCAGTCCAGTGATAGAGAACTTATCTTTAGGATGCAAAAAAGATGCATTAGGTCAATGTGTAAATTAAAAGTAACAGACAGTTGTGCGCCTTTTTTTAAATCTCTTAAAATTCTCACATTGCCATCATTATATATTCTCGAAACTGCATTATTTGTTAAAACTAACCAGCACTTGTTTACTAAACTGTCGGATGTCAGAAAAACTCCTATGCGAGCTAAATATATGAATCAGTTGTGTCACACGAGGTGTAAAACATCTCTCATGCAGAAAAGTTTCTTTGGCGTCGCCCCGAGAATCTACAACAAAATTCCTGACGAGATTAAAATTCTACCTCTGCATAAGTTTAAGAAAACATTACAAAAAATTCTAATCGAGAAATGTTTCTACACGGTTGATGAGTTCCTAAATGACTAATTTAGACATTTAATTCTAGTTTTAATTGTAAAAAATTCTTATTTTAACTCTAGTACCTACGTAGTCCAAACCATATTTGTACGTCTCACCATAGACAGAACATAGCGCACTATTTTAATTTTAAGATCTACATTTACTTTTTACCTATGTTTTACAAATAATAAATACTTTGACTTTGACTTTGACTTTGAAAAATACAAAGCTGAATGTGGGACGCGAACTCACGCCACGCAGAGGTGCAGCGCTCGTCGTACGAACTCGGCTACCTGTGCTTCTAACTTGCGTGACGAAATTAGTAATGACTTTCTTCGTGAAATATTTTTGAATTTAAGAAGTCCGTTAATGACTCGTTGATTTTCAAATTTCTGCATAACACTTTTGTTTGTTAATTATACCGAAATATTGCTATTCATTAATGTTTTAGCACTGGATTTGTCTTAGTTGCACTTAAATTTAGTTTTTACACTGCAATAACACTAGAATAACTGCATCGTCTTATTAATATTGTTTAGTTTTATATACACGTTAATCGTTTATGTTTTTTATTGTTTATTTCACTAATTGCGCTTTAATTTCGAAGATAACACTTGTACACAATATTTATACTCCAACACACTGTTTTAATACTGTTTTGTGTTTTAATTTGAACTAATTATGAATAATTATGATTTAAGGAAGGTTTGTATGTATAATACATGTAAGTACCACGGGCGAAGCCGGGGCGGGCAGCTAGTATAATATAATCCAGTTTAAAAAGGACTACACTTCTATCAACATTACTTACTAAGCCGGTTCATTTTATACTGGTCTTCGGACCAATAAAACAAGACCTCTCTCTTTGTAAATATTCGCTCACAAGGCGGATCATTTTATACTAGACTATTCAGTCCAGTATTGATGACCAGTTTAGTAAGACCCTGCTCTCTATGAAGGGTCTTTCTTAAGTTGGTTCTTACTATATTGGTTTATAGTGATTGCTAAGGTACGGTATGGGTTGTAGAAAATGTATATTGTAAGTACCTAATGTAAAATTTATTCGCATTGTATGTTCGAATATGTTTATAAAATCTGGGTTAAGGTTTGTTTTTCTAGACTTTACTGTTTTTGGAATAAGGTTATTGGGCAGGTTTCTAGTAATTCATGACTTTTACCCATTCACCAAGTATTCAGTGGACATACAAAATTATGAACAGAACATATTTTAACTGTAATTGCTTATTTTTTAACCGACTTTAAAAAAGGAGGTTCTCAGTTTGACCTGCATTATTGTATGTTTGTGCGCGATTATCTCACTTTTGGCCAAGCCAAATTTGATGGAATTTTCAGCGTAGATGGGTCAGATTTCCGAGAAGGTTTAGGGTATTATTGAAAATAGTTTTTTCTTCGCCATTTGCTGACGATATCGTCATCATGGCGGAAACGCTGCAGGACCTACAACAGATGCTGAACGACCTGGCTGAATCTTCTCTACGCATCGGCCTACGGATGAACTTGGACAAAACCAAGGTCATGTTTAATGAACATGTTCTACCGGAACCGATTGCGATACACGGCGCCGTTCTCGAAGTTGTTCGGAAATATGTATACCTCGGGCAGACATTGCAGTTAGGTAGAAACAACTTTGAGGACGAGGTGAATAGGAGAATTCAGTTGGGTTGGGCTGCATTTGGGAAGCTACGTCGAGTCCTAACATCGTCGATCCCACAGTGCCTAAAGACAAAAGTCTTCAATCAGTGCGTCCTACCTGTCATGACTTACGGAGCCGAAACGTGGACACTGTCGGTACGGCTGGTTCACAAGTTTAAAGTCGCTCAGCGGGCTATGGAAAGGGCTATGCTCGGCATTTCTCTGAGGGATCGCATCAGAAATGAGGTAATCCGTCAGAGAACCAAGGTCATCGACATAGCCCACCGAATCAGCAAGCTGAAGTGGCAGTGGGCTGGCCATATTAGCCGAAGAACCGATAACCGTTGGGGTAAACGAGTTCTAGAGTGGAGACCACGCCTCGGCAAACGTAGTGTAGGACGTCCTCAGGCACGGTGGAGTGATGACTTGCGCAAGACGGCTGGCAGGAGCTGGATGCGAGAAGCCGAAAATCGATCTCAGTGGCGTGCACTTGGAGAGGCCTATGTCCAGCAGTGGACTGCGATAGGCTGATGATGATGATGATGAGTTTTTTCTTCTTAATACCTACCTCAAGATTTATAAGCAATTTACCTCGCATGTCATTTACATATTAAAAATAACGGAATCTCTACACACCCCGTTGCCGTGCATTCAAAATGTTGCAAGATAAGGAGAGCTACGCATGCTGACGTAGCGTTTTTGTATGACTCGTGTGTGAGTGGCATATATTTTGAGGTTTATGTTCTTATGCTGTTATGGGAAACAGTAGCTGCATGTTATTAACAGTTGTTTTTGTAATGACTTAATATTTTATAAGAAATACGGCTTGGTAGATTCAAAGTAGGTACATATTTACAAAATATTTAAGTACATTAATAAAAAAAAAAATTACCATTCCATAATTACTATCTTAAAAAAAAAATTACTGTATGTTCCAAAACAGGACCGTTATACTGATATTGTAGAAATAAATTGATGAAGAAATTAAGCTATAAAAACATAAAAAGAAATACGGCTTTAGATATTAAATATAAAACTACTGAACCCTTTGAGGCATTTATCCGGATGCAGGACCTTCTCTAGGGACGCGAACGAAGGGGTTTCGGGTTGCCCGGATAACTGGGTTGAGGAGGTCAGATAGGCAGTCGCTTCTTGTAAAGCACTGGTACTCAGCATCAATAAATCCGGTTAGACTGGAAGCCGACCCCAACATAGTTGAGAAAAAGGCTCGGAGGATGATGATGAGAGACAAAGAAACTATCCCTCAATACACAGTCAAATAAATACGGTTTAAGAAAATTTAAGTTTTAAGTTTAAAGTAAGTAGTAAATAATAAGGAACAAGCAATCGCTGCACTTTGAGTAGGAATGTCCAAGTAAAACGCTATTTTGAAATATGTAGGTACAACATATTTGCGTAAGACATTTCCGCCTTTTTTCCTAACGCCTCATAAACAAGTGTGTAAAACCAATAAAAGGCTGTACAAGGGGATAAATACCAGATTCATATTCAATGTGCATGTTTACATATAGATAATTGTTATTGGCAACAATTTTCACATCACAAAGTCAAAACAGAAGTCTTTCCTTTTCTTAACCGACTTTAAAAGGAAGCGGTGTTATGCCCGATAGGTATTTTTTTCTCTAAAACTCATCACAAAGTCGAAATATGAGTATGAGTAGTTAAAAAGAAGAATTTATTAGTACGTCCGACTGATATAATTTTTCCCCAAATCTGTTCGTCGAAATTAGCTCTAAATGGTTCTTTATATTCTGTAACGTCGTACTCATTTTCTGCCATGAAAATATTAAATTAAAGTAAAATCGATGTGCACTAATGTTTAGGTATTAAGTATTCTGCACTGCTGGCTGATCTCCTTCAAGAATAGTCACCGTGGCAAAAAAATCAATGTAAACGGTATTATTATTATTGTTTCAAATTGACCTTCTGAAACATATTTTTCTGTTAGGTACATACCTATGCACTTTAGACTAGGAGGTCTCGCGTTTCAAACATTATGCTAATTTTGAGAATCATAGATGTTCCTGTCGTTATTAAATTTTGCATAGTTTTTGCCATTTAACTTTGCTAATCTGATGTTAGCCATTTGGCAACATTTGCACGTTTTGTTCATGCATTTTGATTGCATAATCACTACTTAGAAGCAACTTCAGACTATAGTCTATAGACTCTAGACTATAGACTATAGTCTACTGAGTAATAATTGTACGGCTTCCGACTTCCAGAGGATTTGGCACAAATAAGTATTTGACTTTTCCGGGAAACATACTTAATTTTCTTTTTGAATTCTGGTCATAAATTATTGATACAACCTATTTAAAATTCCAAATAAGAAACAGACATTCTACTCCGGAGGTAATATGCAGAAGAAAACAGCATCTTATCATATCCTGATCAGCCGATAAACGTCAACTAACCATAGTTACAAAGTAACCTCACCATATTTTATGTCACTCATAAATTTCCATGCCATTACTATTCATTTAAGAGGTCAAACTAGACCTTACTACCTCATTTTGACCCCAACATTGAACAGGTTGCAAACCAAACAGTCTAACTGACAGTTAGACGTAGAAAACCAGTTGGTTTAACTACTACAGTAATTTGGTAAACTGTCAACGTCAATGCGAGTATAAATTTTAAGGTTTTAGTAAATACGCACGTAATTCTGACGTGCAAATAAGTAGAAAATATAGTACGCGGAGTAAATGTTTTGCTATCAGTGTTTGGAATCGTGTATTTTAAGTTGTATAGGACACTAGCTCTTTTCCCACGGTTTCACCCGCTTCCCAGGGTAACTTCTTCCCGTACCCTGGCAAAATATAGCCTGTGATACTCAAGGATAGTCTAGCTTACAAATAGTGAAAGAATTTTTCAAATCGGTTCAGTAGTTTTGGAGGCTTTTATTACAAACAAACAAACATAAAAATGATTCCTCTTTGCTATATGAGGATAGGAGTGTAAGATAAAATTCCGAGTGGATTGCTTTGTACGTTGTTATTGGGCGAATCTGCCCACGGCTGGGCGATTGGCGTTTGTTTTGCATTTTATATAAGGACTGGTAGGTCCCGTTGCAGATAACGCGAGTCATATGCTACTGCTGTTGCAGTTTCGTTGAAAAGTTTAAAAGTATATACACGTAGGAAGGAAAGATAGCGGACATGATATAAGGATTAAGGAACTTAGGTCAGGAGCTTTATTGTAGGTCAACGTGACGTACGCTAGAGGTGATCAGTCACTAGAACTAACGAGGCGTTCGGAACCCTTGTCAAATCAAAACTGTGAAGATTGGTCTTTGTGATTTTATTTTGAAAATAATGAGCGGGTTCTATAGATGGCGTGTAAGGGCGAATCTAGTAACGTTCCTCGTCCCCGGAACACCTGAATTTTGGCGCGCTACTTTCTATGGAGATTTTGCGTTATGACATCTCCGCTAGTCATTTTGTTCTCCATGTGTATTTTGTATGCATATTATATTGTAGAGAAATGAGGAAGGTGTGGGCGGCAAACTGTTCGTACTTCAAGATATACCCAGAGATATAGCTTCGGGATAAAACAGACCTATAATAATGTTCGTGTTGTTAACTTAAGTTTATGGTCCAGATTTCAATGAGATGTTTTTGTGAACCGCGGGTTTTCTCTTTAAGATGCTTTCTAAATGATGTCTGGTCGATGTCTGTTCTTAAAATTACATTATTGTATCGTTAGTTCGAGGGAAATTATTGAAGCCGCGATCTGTGTTCATAATATTAGTGTAAATCATAGCTAAACAAAGATATTGTTAGATTATAAACCATGCGCAGAGTTTGGGAATTATAAGAGAATTAATGTATGGTAGAAATAGTTGGATTTTTGGTAGTACTTTGACATTCATTTTGGTTATTTATTTAGAGTTATATACTTATGTAAATTGCTGTCATTGAACATCTTTGGCAGTCTTTACGGATAGTCAGAAGTCAGTAAGTCTGACGCCAGTCTAACCAAGGGGTATTGGGTTGCTCGGGTAACTGGGTTG
Organism: Helicoverpa assulta; assembly: GCA_963856015.1. NCBI lineage: Eukaryota > Metazoa > Arthropoda > Insecta > Lepidoptera > Noctuidae > Helicoverpa > Helicoverpa assulta. The sequence continues at coordinate 9,339,173 of CAWLCW010000027.1, forward strand.
AGGAGGTCAGGCAGAGCAGTCGCTCCTCGTAAAGCACTGGTACTCAGCTGAATCCGGTTAGACTGGAAGCCGACCCCAACATAGTTGGGAAAAGGGCTCGGGAGATGATGATGACTTATGTAAATGTATGCCATCAAACCACCACGACGTATTAAGTCAAGGTCCCTCGCTGCTAGTTACTACTTCCTAGCTAGAATTTTACACATTTTTTTCAAACCATACGTATTAAAAGAAAACAGTTTGCAATTTCACAGTACACACTTATAAAAAAATTACAGGATCTAAAGTAATGTCGTGGTGGCCTAGTGGGTAAAGAACCATCCTCTCGAGTATGAGGGCGCGGGTTCGATTCCAGGTCAGGCAAGTACCAATGCAACTTTTCTAAGTTTGTATGTACTTTCTAATTATATCTTGGACACTAATGGCTGATAAAAAGGTGAAGGAAAACATCTTGAGGAAACCTGGACTATAAAGTCTGAAATCACCAACCCACATTGAGCAAGCGTGGTGATTAATGCTCAATCCTTCTCCGTGTGAGAGGAGGCCTGTACCCAGCAGTGGGACGATAAAAAGGCTGTAACAGAACAGAACAAAGTAACAGCAAATTTCCTTGAAATAATATCGTTGACACCGGAATCTATTCCGCTATACTTACGGAACTCGCTTAACCGAAGTGTTAATACAGTAATTCAAGGAATTACCTGACTTCTCGTTAAGTTGCTCTTATAAAGTCTGCTAATTGAGGATGGGGCACCGTTAGGTAAATGGCATCGGGAAAATGCATATTAGAACTGATATCGTCTTGTAATTATCTCGTTGAAGGACAAAGATTGCTTTGGTACAATATTTATGTAGTTACTGCTTCCTGTATTAACTGTGTCCTTTGAAGAAAGCCGCTTTAGACCGCGCGAAGAGATGTAAGAATAATTGAAGAGGCCAGAGCCTGCAAAAGCTACTTCGCTTCGTAATCAAATCACTCTTGAAATTGTGGCCGTGCTCATGTTTAGTCCAGTTTTGTGATTACACCACCTCTATATTGTATTTAAGGACATGAAAGTTCTCATTTATAAGATTGTTCAAAAATATCTCCGGATCCCTGGAATACAAAAGACTTCAGAACTTTTGTGTGTTCAAGTTGGTATAAGACACTCTCTTACATTCTTTCATTCTGACACTCTCTTACGTTCTCTCCACTACAATATGAAGATTTTGGGACCTACTTAAATATAGGTAAGTACCAAATACGATTATATGATTAGAACCTATATTTTATAAATTCCCCGTCCTTCGAGCCAAAGGTATTTCATACACAGCGATTGTTTAACCATAGTATGTAGACCGGAGTGCATACTAAAGTAAACACTCCATATACATAGTTGATATTTTCCGTCGAATACCCGCAAACATACGGCCGACTATTGACCCGATGGCAGACATTTAAAAAAAAATGGCTAAATACTAATGTGCGTACTACCATACATCTCCATGCGAGACGACTGCCTCGTTGGTCTAGTGGTTGCAAGCGCGGCTGCTGTGCTCGAGGTCTCGGGTTCGATTCCCGGGTCGGGCCGAAATATTTTTGTGGGTTTTCTTAAAACTTTCACAAAGCAGCCCGTAGTCTGGAAGTTGGTGATTGATTCACCCGTGCATCGGAGAGCACGTAAATGTCGGTCCTGCGCCTGATCTCTTGTCGGATTTCCGTCCCATCGGGTTATGAGAGTGAAGGAATAGGGAGTGCACCTGTGTCTGCGCAAATGCTCGTGCACTATAATATGTCCTGCGCAGCTGGCTGATCTCCTTAAAAATGAGAACAGCCGCCGTGGCCGAAATCGGCGGTGGACGCCATTATAGAGTTGACCTTGAGAAAGAACATAGGATAGTTTTTATCCTGGACATCGGGAATAACCAAACTCTACGCGGGCGAAGCCGCGGGCGGAAGCTAGTCGTTGAATATTTCCCGTCAGCAAAGCTTACTAACATGTCTATGACCTCCAATGATTCTACGAGTATGCGTATGCGCACATAGTTAAGCCACACGTACTTATCATAAAGTGTTGCCAGTTGTGCGTTAACTGATAACTACAACATTGTATTTTAACTGCATGCAGGAAAGTGGGTTACTGGTATTCAGTTTTGTATACAAACAATTTTAATACTTGCTTGTGTTTATCTTTATTTTCTTGTGTATGTTGTGAGTGAGGTAGACGACGAAACGATTGAAGTAGTAGAGTAGTTTTGCAATATGCATAATATAAAGCTTTTTATGCAACAGTAGGAAGTTTTCAAACTATAGGAATACGAGAGTGTTTCGGATGGCACGTTAAACTGTAGGTCCCGGCTGTCATTGAACATCTTTGGCAGTCGTTACGAGTAGTCAGAAGCCAGTAAGTCTGACACCAGTCTAACCAAGGGGTATTGGGTTGCCCGGGTAACTGGGTTGAGGGGGTCAGATAGGGCAGTCGCTCCTTGTAAAGCACTGGTACTCAGCTACATCCGGTTAGACTGGAAGCCGACCCCAACAAGGCGAGGAGGAGGAGGAGGAGGAGGAGGAATGTGAGAGTAAATATTTCTCGCCTCCTGTTTGACTATTCTGCCAGAAAATTATCAACTGTTGTGTTATGTAATGTATAAGCAATTTTTATTCCTTCTTTTGTGTTTTTTATCATACGTCATGTTTTCGCTTATTCATCAAATTCATTCCTCTAGTTTCAATTATGGGTCCATTTTGAGAGGATAATAAAATATAACTAGTACTATTAAAAAGTATCATTTATTTATCTCATACTGCCTGCATGTCAATTGTACGTAGATACAGCCACAAACGTTGTCGTATGTCCACTCAACTGTGGATGATATAAAACTTTTTTAAACCAAATTCTCGTACTATAAAGGTGAATCAGCATCTGTCCTTGACGTTAAAAATGCGTGCGTGAATAGCAACGCAAATTGCAAATGCCTATTTAGAACTATTGTTAACCGGAATTCGACGCCATTTTAGGCTGTCAAGGGTCATAAAAACATTTTTATGTAGTGAAGCTAATTGTCAAAAAAGAATAGGCCTCCAAAGCAACGTTACGGTAATCATTTTTGTAAGGTCAGTGGTATATTTGTCCTTAGTAAACCTATTATAGAATATGAGCATTATTGCCATGAAAGAGGTACCCAGTTAGAATTAGTTCTCGCCAAATAACTTTGCAATTGTAAGGTTTGTCATTCGTGGAGTCAATAGTAGCCCACTTCGGACGAGCAAAGACTTCTAAAAAAACAAGGAATTTTCCACATAAAATGCCCTGGGCATGCGTATTAAGTGCTATGCAATTTACCAATCGAAAGCTCTCTAAAATTCAGTCGGACAAGAAATCCTAGAAACGGTTTAGTCATTACTTATTCCCTGTGTAAACCCTTTTCTTGCTACTCCTTCCCCGTTTTCCTTCATGACGTCAGAAACAGCTGAACATACAGAATGTTTGAATGTACAACTGATCAAAGAATGAAGTTGCAATTATCAATATCATAGCTGCTTTGTAAAGCACTTAATTAACTTACCTACGTCCATCAATATTTTCATTACGATTGCACTAGATCGTGTCAGCAGTTTCATCCGTCTCTCCAGGGAATTATTTCCTGTACATGCGTTAAAAGCAGCCTATATTTTATTCTGATATGTAAGCCATATTACTGTCAACTATCATCCCACCCATCAAGTATTTTTTTGCATGGAAAAGGAAAAATCATCCATAGGCATACAAAAATTAATGTATAAGTATTATCAGTAATCATTATAGTACCTAATCTATACTTATCTATACTAATATTATAAAGCTGAAGAGTTTGTTTGTTTGTTTGAACGCGCTAATCTCAGGAACTACAGGTCCGATTTTAAAATTTCTTTCAGTGTTAGATAGCCCATTTATCGAGGAAGGCTATAGGCTACTTTTTTATCCCGGTACGGGGAGTAGTTCCCACGGGATGCGGGTGAAACCGCTGGCAGAAGCTAGTAGTAGGATAACTAAGATTACAAATTGTTATTCTTTTCCCATATACAACCCGGGGTTCCACCATGCCTCACAGCAAGCCGAAAACACCGAATAATTTTGCTAATCAAAGGCGTACACACCATGGTTTTACACTGTCTTACATAAAATCAATGGGTCACGCCGAAACATAACAATTGGTAACATATTAACGATTCGTTCCTTTTAGGAACGCCGGCCGGTACAACGGAACTCTGGTAACACGCAAGTGAGAGGAATGTTCTGGAATCTTTATTTTTTTGAAGATTTTTATGGGCAGGAATTTTCGAATTATTCTTTGATACCATCTTTAGGAGTTGATTGGTGTGTATATTTTTTTCCTAATATGGTACATGCCTAGAATAGTAATTTATTGTCGAAGATATTTGGTAAAATAAACTAGGAAGAAGTGGAATAGTCACAATGGCGTTATAGATCTTCGTCGATTAGACAGTTTTTTATTTTTTAGAAAGATTAAAGACAAAACCTACATATACATATATGTACTCGTAGCAACGTCAATTAATCTCTTTACTTCATAGCAAAAATAAAGTAGGTATAGTTTATAATTGTAATAAGGTTGATTACAGATTAGATTCTTTGTCAATGGGCTAAAAATATTATGTGAATGCGTAGAATTCATTCCTGGTAACCAAATAGTCACAATTGGTCAAATTTGCAACTTATTTAATTAGGCCTAAGGTCACATTTATGTATTTCAACCAGTCGCCATTGAATGTGAACATTGGTCTATGGAATTCATTGTCATGCTAATTGGTTTCTGTGTAGGGTTGCTAGGCTTAATCCTTGCGACTCTAGACTTTGTACAAAGCATAGGTACCTAACCTAAAAGTTTAAGCTTCATACATGTGTAAATATAAAATGTTTTTTTGTGTTCTTATTTTACCTAAGCTAACATCAAATATCAAACGTGATCTTGGTGATCTAGGTATCATCATCATCATCATCATCTCAGCCATAGGACGTCCACTGCTGAACATAGGCCTCCCCCTTAGATCTCCACAGATACCTGTTGGAGGCGACCTGCTTCCAGCGATCTAGGTATCGTGGGCAATAATATACCTCATAGTATTTTTTTATATATTATGTCTCTCGAAGAACTTTAAATACCAAATACTAAAAAAGTATTTCGAAAAATATTTCATATTTGAAGGAACCTTTCAGATTTACATTTTTAGTTTATATGTACGTATAAGTAGGTACCATTTTTAAGAGCTTGAGTCGACAGGCTTTTAAAAATGATGGTACGAGTACTTACTAAAATAAGCCCGGCTGTTAACACACCAATTAAATAACACATTTAAAACCTTCGTGCTACACCGACTATACTTTATGCCCGTATATTTAAGTATTTCTATTACTTGGAAAAGTCGTGCTAACGGTAATGACTTCCATTAAGTACTTAAACCTAAGCTGGAAATATGCCAGGAATAAGTCAAAGAAAGTTTTGTGTGTAATAGCTATAATAAACTCTCTTTCGGATTCAATCAACGTTATGTAAAGTACCGTAAGGGTAGTAGTATAATAAATAATATCATGATAATAATTGTATCATAGGTTCCACACACAAAACTATAAAGAAAGCAATTGAAAATTATATTTAACTAGCGACCCGCTCCGGAGTTTTGAAGATTTAAGCGTACAAAGGGACATAACCATGGAGTTTCTTGCCCGTTCTTCTCCATAGGAAGCTACTTTTGGAATGGGCAACTAGAATCAAACTTAGTTATAATTTTGACGTTCATAAGTGCTTGTAAAGGCCTAAATGAAATAAATGATTTGACTTTGACTTTGACTTTGACTTTGACATAGGGACAGAAAAAGTGACTTTGTTTTATACTAAGTGATGATACTTGTTATAGTTATCGGCACGGATATTGAGCTCTCGGCGGAAGAGTGGGGATCGCTTTGCGCACTGTATACATAAGGCAATAAACCAATAAATCGCTTCTGCGCAGGTGAAGGTCAGGGCTCAATATCCGTGCCGATAACTATACATAACACGTTAATATAACCACTAAGCAATATGGCGACCCTAACTACCCGACAGACCATAATGGCGGCCGGAAGTCGGGGGGGGGGGGGAGGCGACCGGAAGTGACGTAATATGCGCGTGCGCTCAACCGCGCAGCCCCGCCGCTGACGCGATCATTATTTTTATCAATTTATCACTTTGTAACGGTTTTGAGTACATTTTTTTAATAAAAACCGGTTTCTTGATTTAAAATTAGATTCTGTTATGTAAGTGTCGTTAAATGTGAATTTTTATTGTTGTTTTTATGATTATGTTTTGGTTGATGATTTTTGTGAATTCTAGATTATTTTTTATGCTGTAATAAAACAATACTTAAAAATGAATTATTACAAAAAAGGACCTGTAACTTTGAGTGCTATCGATTAAGTAAATATTAGCAAAATTGAGAAGTATATTGTATATAAATGAATTCATAAAACAGTACATTGACACATCACCATTGTATAAATATATTTCACCATTGTGATAGTGTATATTTCTATCGATAGACATATTTTCATGATGCCTAATCAAATAAAAAACACATTGTCAAAATAGAAGTCAGTTAGGTACCACTTAGGTATATTTAAGAAATGCGCACACGCACATTCCAAAACATGATCTCTCGAAGCAATTAAAACAATAGCATTATAAATCTTGTTATCGTTGAACATCAGAATATGGTACAGTTCAGCTTTCTCTCGACCTACAGCCCGCAGAGAGAGGCCGGCACGAGTCCCGTAATGCCTTCAGGAGTTGAAGTGAAATGGGGGTCTACCTCTATATAATGGAGCGAGAAATAGTGAATGTCGTGCATGGGGGGGTCTGTATTGTGGGGCAAGAAATACTGGTTTTGTCCCTAATAATAATTGATGACTTGCCAATCCTTACTTATATTATAAATCCGAAGCTAACTTTAAATATGTCCGATACAATTTGATGAAAAAACTGCAAAACCGATTTAAGAAAGAAACTGCAAAGCTTGAAGGACATGGGCTACTTTTCATACGGGTGCAGGATGCAGTTCTCTCGGGTAAAAAAAACCGGCCAAGTGCGAGTCGGACTCGCGCACGAAGGGTTCCGTACCAGAGCAAAAATGAGCAAAAAAATTTTAAAAGGTTTAAATTTTAAAAATTTTAAAACGGAACCCTAAAAACGGGGCAAACACCTATAAGACAATAATTTACTGTGATATTTTTACTATTGACTGTTGGATATAATGTCTCTTCTCACATGCAGACGCTATGCAAGTATGCAATATGCAAATGCGCTTAAATTAGGCTTTTGCTTTATTTAATTTAAGGTAAAGCAGTTGTTGTAGAAGCTTGAAGTCTCTTTTTGCGGGAAATCTACAGTGTTATTTCCTGTAAATCATTGCTAAAAACACATAGCTAGCTTACTACTTATGATAGGAATAATACACACAAATACACAGACATTCACACAATACAATAGTAAACAATAAAATTACGCGTATGACGTAATATAGTCATTAAAGGTATATTTCGTAATGACACATACTGGTGTGAAAATTTGATTGTAGGGATTTTGCTTTGTTCGTTGTCCCCGAATGAGAGATTGTTATCAAATCGTTATGGTATATTTTATGCTATGGTTATTTATGGAAATGTGGACAATATTATGCTTTTTTAATGCCCTATTGGCAGTTTTACCTAGGGGTATTAGGTTGTCCGGGTAACTGGGTTGAGGACGTCAGAGCAGTCGCTCCTTTTAAAACACTGGTACTCAGGTGCATCCGGTTAGACTGGAAACCGACCCCAATATAGTTGGAAAAAGACTCGGGAGATGATGAGGGAAACGTTATATAACTTATTTATAAGGTATTAATGATAATAAAACATCGCCTAATTTCAGATTGGACTACGCACTTATCGGCTAACAATTTTTTTTTTAATTTGGAATCAAGATGAAATAAAGATACATATCCTATTTTGTACGAGTGACTAAACTACTAGATTTTTGTATCTAAGAGCACAGTCTTTTGAAAGCTCTGTCCACTTTCCATCACACGAATCATTACCTCCCCATTTCACAGCCAGCTAAAACAATTCAACAATAGAAAACTGCATGTTGTAAGTTTTACATAGAGCGACCACCAACAATGGGAGTTGTTGCAAACTATAGTGAAATAGATTTTCACTCCAGTGATTCTGTAAGTCCGTATAGTCTTAGACCATAAAACCAACAGGAACCGCCACGTATACAAAATCTCTATACGAAGCCTGCCAATTTACACGGGGATTACGAAAGCTACGCAACCAATAGTTTACTCCTGTAAATTATATCACATTAGCTGTTCTCCTCGGTTTCACACGCATCCCAAAGTAAATCTTCCCGAACCTACCTGAACAAAATATTATAACTCATGTTTTTTCGTGATAGAGTAGCTTTCCAACTGTAAAATAATTTACAAAATCGGTTTAGTGGTTTCACAGCCTTTAGGGAACAAAAAAATAAATCCTCTATATAATATAGTGCATAGAGCAGTATAGATTACATGACAAAAATATCAAATATAAACACTAACTTTACGTACACGTCTACATACGATGTATATGATCGGCGCCCTTGTGCCTTTGTTTAAGAGGCTATGGTTTCTCCGGTTGGTTAAATTATCCAAGATAATAGTGGACACGGTGTGTGACCATGGTTCTTGTGTAGCAATAGTTTTTGAATAACAACTTGTGCTGGATGGAAGATAGGAGAGTTAGTGGAGCGAAATTGTTATAATTTTGATTGGATTATTTTATGTACCCGGATATAAAATATAAAATACTCTAAGGTTTTCTTCAGTTAGATGCATAATCGAAAAAGGCAATAAGCTTTACAGGTATATAAAATACGAATTAGAGCCAGACGTAGAATCCTTTTCAATACTTGGAAGTTTCTTGAAGGAACTACCCTAGAAGGTATTATATTATGTGTTGGATAAAGTCATAAAATGAGCACAATTTCTTCATGATAAGCAAGATTTTTTTATACTAATGATATTGTCATAAGAAGCCGAAAAATTTGATCGTAAAACTCCCGTCTCAATACAAGATTCATGCCATCATCATCATCCTTTTGCCCCTATCCCAATTTTATTTGGGGTCGGCGCAGCATGTTTTCTCCTTCCATACTTATTTTCAAGTAACATTCTTTTTTACCTTCTTAATTTACTATACAAGACCTATGCCCTGCAAACGAAAATAGGCGGGATTTTCCCTGCACTTGCAGAAAACTGCAGTAAAATATTCACGACCTGAAAGTCCAGGCTGAAGGTAATCGCCAGCTGTCACCTGCTGCTTCCCAGGATATGTCCTGTAATTACCCCCTCCACCCCCCTCATCGATCATCGATCGCATCATGAGGAATTTGCGCAGAAATTACGGGAACTGCCTTCGATTATATGTACAATGCTTAGTGCTAATTTTCGAAGCGTATTTTTATAGATACTGTTAATATTCTATACATAAGAGTCTGTAAATTTGATCTTCTAATATGCGTAGGTATGCCATAAAGATGCATATTGGGTGGAGACTTCTATAAGAACTCTATATCTTGCCCTTAACTTACCCGTTGTTGAGTCCAGGATTTCAGATGTCTTTGTCTTCAAATAGACGTCTAAAAGTGTTCAGGTTTATTCAGATTTTTTTAATGTCTTCGGAACTGAACCTTTTCTACAAGATGACAAAAAAATCCATTTACCAATTAACTAACATACAGTTTTGCATCTCCCCTAGGACGTGAGGGTACACCTTAAAACACCCCAAACAAATATAAAGGTCGGTGCATACATGACGTAATTTGATGGGGACAGGTATTCAGGGATCGCCCTTAAGTGGGTCACGGACTATATCAAATATAGGTTGTATACTGCCATGGAGAACAAAATGACTAGCGGAGGTGCCATAACGGAAAATCTTTTTAGAAAGTAGCGCGCCAAAATGCGGGTGTTCGGGGGACGAGAAACTTTACTATCTTTTACTTTTGTAAGCCTTCTTTGGACCTACAAAAATTGTTGACAGATGTCTTAAAGAACCCGAACGCCTCGTTAGTTCACTCGTGATTGGTTTTTGTCATGCTCACCGTACGAATTTGAGCTAGAAGAAGGCGCCTGATCTACCTGTGTTACGGCATCTCTGCTCATCTTTCCTTACTCCGTGGTCATGGAGTATATACAAATGTAGGTTGTATACGGCTCATTTGACTAATATAGGGCTCGACCTAAAGGGAGAAAGAATTCGGTGAATTTGGATAGTGAAGGACTGGTTGGGAAATTTGGGGATGGTAAAATGGGAAAATACTTTGGGGATGGTTAAAAATGTCCTAATTAAAAGCAAGCACAAAGAGTATTGGCTTTTTGATTATTAAAAAAATATGATTTCCCCTCTTTCACAATTTCACTCCAAAGCACGTACAAAAACAATGCAATACAAAAAAAAAATATGAACCTAACTACAGGATGAAGCCACGAAATGCAGCGGAAATGCGCAATCGCCGCGCATCTCGTGGCCACACTGCGGTGAGGCCATAATGCTCTGCTAATCATTACAAGCATGAAGCGTGGCGGTGGGAGTCTGTCTGATTTGATGTTGAACCAAGCTTTAAAATATGATTATAGGGTACGAGATTCGCCCGAGACATCATCGATGTCCGGAGAGAATTGTAGTTCTCTCTCCCACGCCTGATTAAATAGTAACACATCTCCGTCTCCATGGTACCCTTTCTCTCATTAAAACTCCATCTCAATCACTCCAGCCGTATAAGCGTGAAAGATAACAAACAAACTCACCATAGCATTTATAAAAAATTAGTATGGAAATAAGAATTATGTGCTGTTGCAAAGAAAATAAAGAAGTTTTTATGTTTATGATGATAATACCTTTCTCCCTTTATAATCCGTTTATGATGAAACATCTTGTTTCGAATTGTTACAACTATAATGGTCGCGACTCTTGTGGCCATAGCGCTCTGCCAATCATCTCGAGCATAGAGCGTGTCGATGGGAGTCTGACTGATTGATGCTCAACTGTTCGGATGTTACGAATGTTATTTCAACCCCATCACAATTGTTTTCCATCTTTACTACAAAAGTACAAAAATATAAAGTTGTAAGGAGAAAAGTTGAGACATATGTATTGATGTCGTAGTAGATTTTAATAGTTCAAGGGCATGATTTTTTATATTTAGCCCGTAATTCAAAAACTGTTTGTAAAATAAAATACTGAAAAAAAAACACTGTAAATTTTAGACTCAGTCGCAGTTAAAAACTTAAAAGTGGTTTTTGAAACCTCTGAACACGTTTTTAAAGGCACATACAAGTACTATATTTCCAAGTCCAAGCTACTTGAAGCCAGTATCCGTTTCACACCATTCAACTAACGGCACACCTACGTCAGATCCTTTCACAAAAAAAAGGCTTAAAAAACATAAATTGTTCATCCTTTAACACTTAACTTCCTGCATTTAAATCAGCGAACAGCTGTTGAACAAGTCTTCAAAAAACCGGCCGAGTGCGAGTCGGACTCGCGCACGAAGGGTTCCGTACTATTATTTATAAAACGTTTCATAATTATAATACATTTATAATACATTCCATATTCTGTGTATATTTCAAGTCTACCTGTGGCCGTTATTGATATCGAGCAAAAATGAGCAAAAAAATCACATTTGTTGTATGGGAGCGGCAACAGAAATACATCATCTGTAAAAATTTCAACTCTCTAACTATCACGGTTCATGAGATACAGCCTGGTGACAGACGGACGGACTCACGGACAGAGGAGCGAAAACAATAGGGTCCTGTTTTACCCTTTGTGTACGGAACACTAAAAACGGATACTTCGAAGCCCCAAAATGTTAAGCGGATGCGACAGATGGTGATCGCTGATTTTGTGGCCAAACCACGGTAGGGCCATAATGTTCTAATGTACTGACTGTAATTTTGATGTGCAGTGAGCGTGATAGATCTATCAGTGCATATAGTGATAAATTCAAGTATATACTCGTAAATTTTATGTTAGTTGAGAAACAAAAGAATGATGAAGTGGCGATATATTATAGCAATGGACTATGGATAGAATGTAGTCATGAGTTCAATCAATGTTTTTTTTTATTTATTACTTTATTTCAGGCTCATAGAAAATACTAATACAACAGTGAATCATAACAATAAGTATTATAAGCTAATACATAAATGATATACTGCTAACTAATTAGGTACTAAAACATGACAATGTGAGAAATAAATATTTTTTTGTTAATTTTATACGACTCTTACAGAGAGATGGATATCTCTAGGCTTGTTTAAAGAAAAAACTAGAGAATTTGAGTTTTTTAAATATTCGAAACGACCACTAGGCAAGGAAAGACCAAATGTGACTTTTTTTACAGGAATTTCACTAATCTCTCTTAAAATGTAACGTTAACAACACCCTTAGTTACACCATAAATCAAAAACCAAAACCCAAAAATAAGAAAAACCCACAATGCATAAACCATGGTTCTCAACCATAAGCTAACGAGCTTCAAAAACAACAATACACCGCATAGGTGCGCTTGCGTCGATCACAATTCACGAGGGCGTTGACCTCTACTAATATGGCTAACGACTTATGAATGGGCTACTATGTATTTTAGATGCGTTTTTTTATTTGAACTCCATTTATAGCCTTTGGTGTGTGACTAATATATTTTTTATTACGTAGGTACTTGAGTAGAGGGCGGAGTTATGAGTAGAAAATATATTTTTGTGACTTACTCTAAAATACGGCATGGACGAGTTTCGGAGCCCACGATAAACTGTAGGTCCCGGCTGTCATTGAACATCATTGGCAGTCGTTACGGGTAGTCAGAAGCCAGTAAGTCTGACAACCAGCCGACGTCGAGGTATTGGGTTGTCCGGGTAACTGGGTTGAAGAGGTCAGATAGGCAGTCGCTCCTTGTAAAGCACTGGTACTCAGCTGCATCCGGCTAGACTGGAAGCTGACTCTAACATAGTTTGGAAAAGGCAGATGATATGACTGTATTTAGATGTTTTTTTTTTATTTCAACTCTGTTTATGGTCTTTGGTGTGTGACTAATATATTTTTTATGATGTACTCGTGTTGGGGGCGGAGTTATGAGTAGAATATTTGTTTAATATAATTTTTATAAGTTTGAAATACGGTAGCAGAAATAAACTTGTATGGTTTTATGACTATGATGGTTTTTAAAATATTATAAGTAAATAGTTTATTTTTCTGTTTTTATTTTTTTTTTGTGTTATTTTGATTTCTTTTAGGCTCTATTTCAATTAGAGCTGTTACTAATTCTCTTCTATTTTTTTAAGAGCGAGATAACGAATCAAATCTGTATCATAAAAATACTTATTTTGGGTACCATTTCATTTCTTATAATACATCTTCATACTGTATTAATTGTAAAAAATATTTAAAAATAATGCAATTTACTACTATTCACCCAACGAACTGAAAAGGTAGAAACCAGTTGAACAATCGCAGTCCTCTTCTAGCTAGAAAAAATCTAAATCAAAAATCAATTAATTAATAAATATTCCATAGAACCCCATAAAACATAACGCTTCTTTGCAGTCGGGTAATTAGTCCTCTCATGTAAGATCCATCACTGTGTACTGTAGAGATGTAGTACTGAAGTAAATTAGAAGTAGGTTTTATTTATTATATTTGATAACTGGCCGGACAATGATATAAATAGAATAGAATAAGTTTTTATATTGAAGTGTGACTTCACCCCTCGAGCCCAAACAATAAACGCAAAGTTGAAGTTATTTTGCAATCTTTTAATTAAATATCCTGAGATCCCCGGTTCCTAGCGCGCCACGCGCTACAACTTGGTGGAGGCGCCGACGCCAAAGCCCCTAAAAGTATAAAAGTACAAAGTTTTGGCTCACGCGAAAAAATTAGCGTGGTGACACGTCGAAGACGGGAAGAGAGAAGAGCCTGGAAGAATAAACCTGGGCCCGAGTTCTGGTAGAATATCGGAACAAGGATCATAAAAAGAGCTAAGTGGAATTTTATTTATTCAATGTAGAAAAATGTCCGAAGAGATAAAATTTTTCTCCGGAGTCGATGACATATCAGTCGATGACTTTCTTTTCGAATTTCGCACGATTGCGGCGATAAATAAATGGAAAGAAAACGATTTTGCACTACTACTAGGTGCATATTTGCAAGGTCCCGCTCTTGCATTTTACAAATATAATTACGTCGATGGGATCGAATATAAGGCCATATGCGACAAATTAAGGGCAGAATTCCCATGTAATATTAATTATGTAGAACAATTCTACAATGCTCGGCAAGAAACCAATGAAGAACTCTTGTCATATTACTATCGTCTGTGTGGCTTGCAGACGAAAGCAAATATTACTGACGATAATATTTTTCTAAAAACTTATCTAAAAGGTCTTATTTTTAAGTATAAGACCATGTTAAGCTCACAGATTTATGCAACCAAATCTGAGCTGCGTGAAACGCTAATGCAAATGAGATATTTGTTCGGAAAAGAACAAAATCAAATTATCAATTTGCCTGTCATTCCACCGAGGAATGATGACAAGAAATTCTATGACAAAGAACATGAAAGAAATGCCCCTTGTTCACATGTTAATACACATAATGCTTTTAGTGTGGAGAAAGAAGCACCGCCCAGCAAAGATGTGGAGATGGAACAGCATGATAAGGAGCAGCATGCGGAGCAGCCTGTGGAACTGCTTGCGATTGGATCGGAAGTAGAATATAAGTCTGGTGAGACCGGTCCAAATATTAATGTGTTGATTGCTCAACAGGAGTTCAGGGCGTTAGTCGACACAGGAGCGTCTATTTCCTGTTTATCTGAGGCGTTCATTTCAGAACTCAACATTAAATACATCAAGAACAGTTCTTATGAAGCTTCGTCAGTCTCTGGTGTGCATTTGGATGTACTGGGCGAAACATGCATCAATATTTTGATAGATTCGTGTTTATTTAGACATAAATTTCTAATTATAAAAAATATTCGCCAAAACATAATTTTAGGAAAAGATTTTCTTTGTAAAAATAATTGTTTGATAGATTTTTCCAATAATAATTTAATTTTGAAAACGAGGTTTATTGCGAAGTTTATTAATAATGGCATTTTAGAAAATGATAGGTCAGAGTCAAATAAATTAACAGACAAGGGTCACCATAGTGATAAAAATAATGACATAATGACATGTGACATTGATAACAAAATAAATAAAATTAATTATATTTATTTTCAAAATAAACTGAAAGTGAATAATTATAATAATCGGAGAAAAGTTTCGCGAAAACGAAACAAACATGTTGTGTCGAAGTCTAGAAAGACTTCCACGTCATCAAAGTTATTAAATAATGCAAAGTTTATGGGTTCTGGTTATTGTTATTGGAAAAATGTTAGGAAAAATAGTAAAAATAATTATTTTTGTTCTTCAGAGGGGAGGATAGACACGCAGTATAAAGAACGTATTCCTCTGCGTAATATTAATAATAATTTAGTATTTTTAAATAAAAAGAATGTAAATAAATATAAATATAGGGAAAATTGTGATTGATTTATATGTTTCTAATACGTGTTTTGTAATTTCATGTTATCCTGTACGAGCATTGCCGGTGAAGGGATAAGGAGGTGAACTAATCCATCTTCGTGAGAAGATGATGTCCACGGCAGAATTGCTTCATCTTCAATACGAAAGAAGATGAAGATAACCAATGTGGTCAAGCTTGTGTTATTTTTATAAGTTTTTTAACATTGCTCTGTAAATCTGATCCCAAAATTATTATTTGATTTGGTTTAGAAAAATATTTGGATGGTGAATTGAGGATGAGATCAACTTCGCAATAAGGGGCATAGCCTCGCGAGGAGTGTTTGCTTGACACAATGGTTTCTGCCGAAGATTTATGATCCCTATATTTCATTTATTTATTATTTAATATTCCAAAATTTTTAAAAATAATTATTGGATAAGATTAAATTTATTAAATTCCCCTAGGTGAGAAACTTTGATAACGGTGACTTATCCCTTCATCTGACACGTTAGCGTCCGGCGAAGTTGTAAGTTGTCAATACAGAGTTTGTCTTCGTTTGAAAGGTAATCCCTTCAGGACGGGTGTTCACTTTGAATATCCTTTGCTTTTAGCAACACGCCACGCAACTTTTTCGCACGGTTTTTGTTGCGTGCGAGTTAATGCTAACGTGCGTTATTGTGGTGCAACATGGCACAATTAAATCATTGACTACGCATGCTATCGTTAACTATCCCATTGTAAGGGACGTGTTTTTGTTAATTCCGTGCGTAGGTAAACTTCTGATAGGTTTAGGCAGGTAACATTTATATGATTGTCCGCCTAAAGCTGCGCTTTTGAGATAAAGTTTCAACTTTATCCTAAGGGCGTAGCTGATGTAGAGATGTAGTACTGAAGTAAATTAGAAGTAGGTTTTATTTATTATATTTGATAACTGGCCGGACAATGATATAAATAGAATAGAATAAGTTTTTATATTGAAGTGTGACTTCACCCCTCGAGCCCAAACAATAAACGCAAAGCTGAAGTTATTTTGCAATCTTTTAATTAAATATCCTGAGATCCCCGGTTCTTAGCGCGCCACGCGCTACAGTACCTACCTACTTTGATTTCTTTAGCATACAAACAAAACACCACGGGAAACAAGTGTATTTCCAAAGACCTTGAACATTATGTTTGTTAATACAGTACTCAGAGCATTAAACTAACTGGAAGCGACAGATGCACAAACCTCTATGCGAAAATGTCTCAATTTATACATACCTATACTGCAGGACGAGTAACAAAAAACTTGGTGTTAGCTTACTGATGCACTTCTGCTCACGTTTGAGGAGACCAAACAAGAGAGAGATAGATCAGGGGCAGGACCGACATTTACCTACGTGCTTTCCGATGCAAAGGTGCATCAATCACCAACTTCCAGACTCTGAGCTGTTTTGTGAAGGTTTCTTAAACCCCACAGTGACTTTAACCCGACATTGGAATCGAACCCAAGACCTCGTGCACAGCAGTCGCATCATGCTGCACTGCAAGACAAGTGAATATGAATATTTAAGTAAAAGATCGACGGCAATGGCATCTCCAGTACTTCAAGTGCTCCAAGACGCAGTCAGAATGATGTGTCCATTGATTCTGCATAAATTTGTATGTTTTGTAAGATAATGTTGGCATTGTCAACAGCGGGAAGTCGAATGCTCAGACTGTGAATAACCCAGTGAGTAATACTAACTACAGTAGTGTTGTATGAGCATCTGGTCACAAATGGTTTGATTTTTTCCATGATTTTATTTTGTATGTTGTTTTTTTTTTAATTAGATGACATTTTAAAAAAATTCACATTGATCAAGACTGAAAAAAGATTTTTACTTACCTGATCTATCACACCCGTTCTCGTACGTAAAATAAATGTTCTTCATCTTACGAAAACACAATTCAGTCAAATTCAAGATTTTCATAAATACACAATACAAAATGTGTCACTGAATATACATTCCTACCTAATAACAAAAACATTGGAAATCTCCATTTTTTGGGAAGCCAGTTAAAAATTAAGACACCTTCTTAAGGTTTATTTTTAGTTACATACTTATCTTCTGCAGGCTGCAAGAATCTCACTTTTATTAACACCGTCAAAACTTGACCTAGATTTCAAAAATTATCTTTATTAACTTGGAGATCTAAAAACCTGCTGTAAGAACCATTACACGGTACTTTATGCGTCCTCAGCTCAATGAACAGTTTTTTCTTGGGTATTTAATTTTATGAAAACTGGCCAAGTGCCTAAGTCGAACTCGCGGTAGTGGTTCCGTACCATTATTCAAAAAGCGGCCAAAATTTTTTTTTTTTTGTAAAAGTCAAAGGATTTATTTCCACGTAAATACAGTTACAGAAATGTTGTATGAGAATCCCATAAAATATATATATACTAGCTGGTGCCCGCGACTTCGTCTGCGCAGGTTTAGTATTTCGAACAATATGTTTACAAATTGTAGCCTATGTGTTATTCTGATGTATAAGCCATATTATTGTAAAGTTTCATTAAAATCCATTCAGTAGTTTTTGCGTGAAAGAGTAACAAACATCCATACATCCATACATACAAACTTTCGCGTTTATAATATTAGTAGGATTCTAGTAATTTTAGTATTATTTATGTTTTAGTCTTTTGATATTGTAGCGGCAACAGAAATGCATCATTAAAAATATTTTAACCGTCATGGTTCACGAGATACCACCTGGTGGCACAAAGACAGAGAAGTTTTAGTTTTACCCCTTTTTTAATGGAACTCTAAAAACTAAGATGCATTAAATTGATTACTCGTAAATAAAATTGTCAATGTATTTAATTAAAATTATCGTGTCAAGGCGATTGTTTATAAGGTTCTCGATAACTTTAAATATCGATTTTCTAGATAATTGAAAACTGAGACGAGTAAATTGTTATAATTAATGATTAGACTCGGCTATTGTGTTCATGGCCGATTAGGTAAATTGTGCGAGAATTTTAATACAAGTGGACTAGATGTCATAGTTGTTTAAGGAGGTAAATATTAATATTGAGTCGCCCAGTTTAATAAAGCATAGGTACATTAATTAAGTTCTTTATTAATATGGATAAAAGAGAAAGGTAGAAGTACTTCAGCTGCCAAAATTTTGAGGATATGAAGTGGCACTATGCATCTCACATATTCTGTGTAAGTACAATTGATCTGTCGGTTCAAATAATACAACTTTCTATGGTTGCATGGCAAGATGCTCGTTTATTAGTGACGGCCCGCCCTAACCTCTCACTGACAGGTGACAGTTGCGGCACGTACAGATAACACACGCATACACATCACTCCTCCGACACTATTATCAAAGTAACATTTTTTTGAACAATAAGTGAAACTAATAAGGCTTAATACTAAAAACTTAACTAATAATTGACACACACACAGTAGTTACAGCAATAGATATAGGTATTATATATACTTAGTCTAAGTACGCTAAACGGCCTGTACCTGCCTCACCTAATGCGCGTTAACTTATCCATTTAAAAGCTTATAATCAATTTTACGCCTACAACTACGAATGGGCCTTGCAGACCTTGTTGATTCAATGACAGGACAATTATTTTGCTCATCATCAACGACTGAGTCCTGAGCCTCAGCCCACTCATCCTCCTCCCCACTATCATATTCCTCGGCGTGTACAGTTTGCTGTTCATTATCACACGGTACTGTTGGTGGCGACTGTGACCCCCTTTCTGGCGAGGGCGAGCGCAGGAGCGGCGGCGGTGGTGACTGCGAGGGGCTCACGACATCAGCACGCGAGCCGTTCGTCTCGCGCGCACCTGTATATTTTCTTAGTTGATCAATATGCCTCTTACAGTTTACATTGTAGTGTTCAACGAATATCTCGAACATCCGATTACCTATTTGTCTAATTATTTTACCTAAAGTCCATATTTCCTTTCTAGCTATGTACCATTTTACCCATACTCTATCCCCAATGCTAATTTTACGTTTGGTTTTTAATTTTTTATTGTTTGTTTCGTTATTATAATTATCTTTGAGCACTAAGTCCAATCTGGATGTTATGTTTCGACCAAACATAAGCTTTGCTGGGCATTCGCCCGTTGCACAATGTTGTGTCGTGCGATATTCAAACAAAAATCCTAATAATTTTTCGTTAATTACATTTTGCGAATTGTTATCTCTAATAATACATTTTATCATTTTCTTGCATGTTTTTACAGAATTTTCTGCCTGTCCGTTGCTGCAAGGATGATAAATTGGGGATGTGACATAACGGATTCCGTTCGTTTCGCAAAAATGTTTAAATTCGGTCGACTTAATTTTTACATCATTATCCGAAACTATGACCTTAGGTAAACCAAATCTTGAAAATAATTCTTTTAATTTTGTTATGAGCGCCCGTGTCGAAGTACCGCAACTCATGTGTAAACACTCCAACCACTTGCTATATGAATCTACTACGATTAAATAGTCCTGCTGGTTTATACTCATGTAGTCAATGTGCAAACGGCGCCACGGAGCGCCGTCACGCGGCCAGCTCAAGGGAGGCGCTCGCGGCGGCGCTGCGCGAGTGCCGGCGCACGTGTGGCAAGCGCCCACCCAGTCCTCTATATCCTTATCAATCGAGGGCCACCAAAATCGACTACGAGCTGCACTCTTAGTTTTAACTACGCCGAAATGACCCGCATGTAATTCTTTTAACAACCTACCTCGGTAGACTGCCGGTATTACTATTCTGTGACCTCTGAAAATACAACCATTCTCGACCTCTAGATCCGTTTTGCAATTAAAATATGGCAAAATATTTTTACAGTTCATTTTACGCGGCCAGCCGTTCTGAACATATTTAATAACCGTTTGTAACACGTCGTCTTTACCGGTTTCGGTTTTAATATCATTAAAAGTTAGTGGCGCGATGTTAGCGTCTAAGAAATTCAGGAAAGATAGATCTTCAATTTCGCCATTCGCTTCTGGTAAAGGCGCACGCGACAAATAATCTGCTGCGACATTATGTTCACTTTTTATATACTGGACGTTATAATTGTATGCTGACAATATAATCGCATAACGCTGTAATCGCGACGCTGCCATCACAGATATACCTATTTTCTTGCCAAATATCGAAAGTAAAGGTCGGTGGTCAGTCCTAAGTACAAAAGGTTCCTGACGTCCATACAGGTATTGATGAAAATATTTCACACCAAAAATAATGGCTGTCGCCTCCTTCTGAATTTGACTATAGTTTCTCTCACTTGTGGACAATGACCTTGAAGCGAACGCCAGCGGTCGCTCGGTGTGCGGACTCTCGCTGTCGCGCTGTGCGAGCACTGCTCCCAGGCCAGCCGGCCCCGCGTCTACTGTCAACACCAACTGCGCTGTTGGATCGAAGTGGGCTAGTACCCTTTCTGATGATAGCTCGATTTTAACCCTATTGAATGCGCGTTCATGGCGTTCGCCCCACTGCCATTGTGCGCCTTTACGCAGTAATTCATGCAGCGGGTGCAACTTAGCTGACGCGTTCGGTATAAAGCTACGATAATAATTAATTAATCCTATAAATCGCTTAACTTCTGTGACATTCGTTGGCCGTGGTGCGTTTTTTATAGCCTCCGTTTTTGAAGGACACGTTCGTAACCCATGTTTATCTATAACGTAGCCTAAATAGGTGACACTATTCTGCATAAAACTACATTTCTCTTTGTTTAATCTTAAACCGGCTTCTTCCATTCTGTTCAGAACTTCATTAAGCCTGCTGAAATGCAATTCCCTAGTTGGTGCAGTTACACAAACATCATCTAACCATATGCTAACACCTTCTATGCCAATTAATAGAGATTCCATTGCCCTTTGAAAAATAGCGGGAGCGTTTGCTAGGCCATACACAAGTCGGGTGTATTTGAAATAACCTTTAGAAGTACTTATCGTGGTCAACTCTTGTGACGATTCCTCAAGAACAAATTGATTATAGGCATTACTAAGATTAATTTTACTATAACACTCCCCTCCACCCAATTTAGCAAAAACCTCTTCTATCCTAGGCATTGGATATTTGTCTATTTCTAGATCTTTATTTAGTGTTATTGAATAGTCACCGGCAATCTTAACAGTTCCATTTTCTTTCAGTACTGGCACTATCGGCGTTCCATATTTAGAGAACTGAACCGGTTGTAGTATGCCTAAACCTACCAGTCTATCTATCTCCTCTTCCACTCTTTTCTTTAAAGCGAAGGGTACGGAACGCGGTTTTAAACACTTTGGATGTGCATCTTTTTTTAACACAAGTTTCACTTTAAATTTATTGAACCTGCCTAATCCGTCAGTAAATAGATTGGAGTATTTAGACAAAAGTTGCTTCACCTCTTTTGTGTCGGGCTCGATTACATTCTGGATTTTATTAATTTCTGTGGTAAAATACATTCCAAACTTTGACATAAAATCTCGTCCCAGCAACGGTGGGCCTCCATTTGACAAAACAAATATTTTAATGTTATGAGTAGGTACAATTTAAATATGTTATTTGGCCTAGGAAATATCCCAGGGGCGAGATTCTATGGCCATTATAAAGACACATTTTCATGTTGCTTTTTGTTAAAAGACGATCAGAAAAATATTTTATATACAATGATTCAGGTATTACAGTAGCTCCCGACCCCGAATCTAACTCCATATCTATTCTCATTGAGTCAATTTGTACATTGATAATTATTGGTGATTTACTAACGTACCTTAAAGAATACACTTCACATTCCTCGCATTCACTTGAGTCAGCTTCAGTATTTAAGCAGTTCAGGCGAGATTCACCCTTCCTTTTAGTGCACATTTTCTTTAAATGACCTATTGTGTTGCAAACCTGGCACCGGTAATTCTTAAAACGACACTTCTCCGCGTCATGACTCTTGAAACCGCACACCATGCACCGACGAACCTCCCCGGAACTATTGTCCGAGCTGCGGGCGGGCGCGGGCGCTGCGGCAGACCCGCCGCGCGCGCGCTGTCCGCTCAGTCAGTACACAGGTTCCTCCTTAATCTGCGTGGCCTTGACGATGCTTGCCGCCGAATCCGATGCTGCAGGTGCCTTGGATCGAGCCAATCTCGCATACGCGGCCTGTTGAGCTACCTCCAACGCCTTAGCAAAAGTGAGTTTTCTGGCATTCTCTTCAAAAAGCCGGTCACGTTCCCGACACGGTGCTAGCCCGAGTATAAAACGATCTCGCAGCATCATATCCAATGCCTCTCCAAACTCACAGTCAACGGCTAAGCCTCTCACACGCGCCGCCCATTCTTCGACGCTCTCACCCTCAGATTTCTTTGCCTCATAGAACTTCTCTCTATCGGCGAAAGTGCACCGTTTCGGCGTGAAATGCTGGTCCAATTTTTTCACGAGGTCTTCGAAGGTAACCTCCTCGAGCACGGCCGGGTGGAGAAGGTTTCTTGCCAGGCGGTAGCTATTATCCGACAGATGGGTAAGAAGTAAGGCACTCTTGCTTTCACTTTTTATGGCATTCAGTTTGATGAATTGTTCCAGCCGACCTTTGAAAATACGCCAGTCTTGGGCGTCGTGGTCAAAACTGGAAAGAACACCAATTACATTCGCCATCCTCGTCGCCAGTGATCTGTCGGTTCAAATAATACAACTTTCTATGGTTGCATGGCAAGATGCTCGTTTATTAGTGACGGCCCGCCCTAACCTCTCACTGACAGGTGACAGTTGCGGCACGTACAGATAACACACGCATACACATCAACAATACTTTTGAAATGTTTACATAAATGTGAATTCAAAAGCAGTTACGAAACGCACGTCGACTATTATTTCAAAATAATAATATAAGCGATAGATATTGATATATGGAAGTCTAAGGGTGAGACCTTTCCCCAGCAGTGAGACAGTATAGGCTTACAAAAAATATTTGATGCTATCCCTATTTTTTGCACCCAAGTGTAATGCCTAGGTACAGGAATACTATTTACACTTAGTGCATATAAATAGAACCCTCGTTTCTTGTGTGGTCCATGCTCAATGATGGCCAAGAATAAATACTTAGGCAGTCCTCATGTTATTTCTAGAGCATTTCTGATTGGACAGCAAACAGATTAAGTAGTACAAATCCAATGTGGACATAGCTTGGTATTTGAACAAGGCAGAGATCCTCTTCTTCTTCCTCAGGATATTTAGAAATTGCATATATCTATTAAGGGTTTATGTGCATTCGTATTGCGCGGGTGATCTTGACAAAGCTGCCAGGAAAAAATAAATATTTTAACTGTCTACTTGTATTAATTGTTGCCCTACTTAGTTATCAAAATTATCATAATCAAAATCTCTAAAGAAATTTAATAAAGCAATTATAGTACTGAATCTTTTTTATTATTAATATTTAAAAGAAAAAATATATATTTAAGTACCAAAACTAATTAGGAACTCTGTATGTACATTTCACAATAAATAAATAAAATTACTAATTTCTGTCAAAGTTACAAATATTTAAGAAAAAATACTATTTTTTATTTTTGTAACACAAAAAATACTTTTCTTAAACTCTCGAAACAAACATGTCCGCTTAAAATGCCGCGAAAAAACCAACATGGCGGCCGCATTTTTTCTTTTTTAATTAAGGCAAGGGACCTCACAATACCGTGCTAGACTCGTCTCACTAACGGTCTAGGAGGATTTTCTTGTCTATACCCGATCCCGGTATACCAGTTATAGTAACTTCTGGATCAAAATAAACATAACTATTTTAAGACCATTTTGAATTCATCGGTTTTATGTGGCGGTTTTCGTAATCAGAGATAATCTACATGGATTTGCTTGTAAATTGGTATTAATGTTCTAGAATTAGTTTCCGGCTTGCTTGGATTAGTAGGAGGTAATTAGTGGGATTTTAGTCATAAATAAAGTTTTTTCTTTGGAAAAAAACCTTTCTAAGATTAATTGATTGTTTGCATGAGAAAGTTATTAGAGGTATTGCTACAAATACAAAAGCTTTCTTGTGAAAAACAAAAAAAAAATGCAATTCAAATTACTATATTATTCACAGGACACCTACCTGGGTTATCTTCTAAAAGCGTCTCATAACACAATTAAAAATAGCACCTACTAACACCAATTTTGTACAACCCGTTTGCAACAAAAACGCGCTACAGAATCGACTCCTGGGCAGTTCCCATCAAACGGGTGTCTACCAGATAATGATCGATACTTGTCTACGATCTAAAAAAAAAAAATTAAAGACTTCTACATGCTGTTAGTCAACTATGATGGATAACTTACTTATAAGGTTTGTTGAAGTTGATATGAAAAATGGGTCACGAACAAGTCTGGTTGGTCAAGTTGCCAGTTCAATTAGGCAGGTAATCTATTAAAATTATCACTATTTAATAGAACGCCTAGTGGTGACATGTATTCGGGGCCATTTTTTGGATTTTTTTAAATGTGAGAGATAGGATAAGAATAGAGATATTAATGCCAGGTAGGGGTCCGATAGGCTAGGAGTGCCTAAACTGCAGACTAAATATTCGGGCAACAGTTGACCCGATGTTTGGCAATTCTTTTTTTAGAAAATCTTTATTTCAATCAAAGTTTTAAGTCGATCTGATACCGGCTAAATACCTGATCTTTATAATGTGCGTACTACCATTCATCTTCATACTTCTTTATGAGCCGAAACCACCTGCGATAAATAGCTAGTATTTAAATGGTATTTTTCAATAGAAATATAAGTATAACTTCTCAAGAATTTAACAATAATTGCTCAAAAATTCCACAATCACCAACAGTGTTAAAATATGCGTTACACTTTTTCACATTCCTGGGCCAAAATGGAGTAATATACAATGTAACTGATTGAATTAAGTTATAAATCAAACTATTATAGCACATAAGTCCTTAATAGGTATTTATGTATTTGGAGCATAGAGTAGAGCTAATTCTGCCTTATATAGCAAAGCGTTCGGGCTTAATGGCCCTGCCTTTATATTTGTTAGTAATGGCCGAACACTGAAACGACACTCAATTTTAATGGCTGCTCAACCATTTTCCTATCTCTACACACATACTCTTACATCATTTACAAAAGTATTATTATAGCACAAGTATGCAGAGTAAATATTTACAAATAAATAAAAAAGATAAATAACAACCGAGTATCAAAAAACTCATCCGCATCGCTGTCAGCGGGGATCGTGCCCAAAAGGCTGGCTGCATTGCCACGCTGGATGGCAATGCATATCCTTTGACCGAATTATATATAGGCCAGGTTTCTGGTCACGAATGGACTCCACTAAGCGCTTGCTTATTTCCGATAGAGTCTATGGGCGCTTAGACTCCATGGTCCTAAAGTTTCAACCCGAAACAAATAAAAAGATACTTTTATATAGAACTTAAAGTTAAGTGAAGTTTAAGTATTTCAAGGTAAAAATCGAGAGCTAATCGATGTTGGTGAGGTCAGTAAAATTGGGTATGATTGATTTTAGATGTTATGAGAGTTATGGTTAATGGGGTGGTTAATGGGGTGGTGTGTATGGTTATGGTTAAATCTAATGAGATTTATTCCCATGCCCTTAATACTATGTGGCAAAAAGAATTTAGCTTAGCTTATCAACATGAATAAATGACTTTTTATCTTTATCTAACTTGCTTTTCAAACCTTGGACACAGAACAAGAATTTATTAATGTATTTTTTCTGATAAAAGCCAGCTTCTGACCACTATCTTAAGTCAAGTCCATGGAAGCTGAAACCATCAGCTTATTTTTTTGAATCTGGGATCAAAGTTTACTTTGACAGATGGTCTCCTATCTACAAACCGACCGCGTCAAAACCCCTCAACTTTATTTCATCAAGAGTCAACTTATCTAACTGTATTTTCCTCAATAAATACATTTATGATACTATAAGTTTATAATCTATGTAAGTATGTCAGTAAGTCTGACACCAGTCTAACCAAGGGTATCGGGTTGCCCGGGTAACTGGGTTGAGGAGGTCAGATAGGCAGTCGCTTCTTGTAAAGCACTGGTACTCGGCTGAATCCGGTCAGACTGGAAGCCGACCCCAACATAATTGGGAAAAAGGCTCGGAGGATGCATGGAATCTATGTTTATGTCTTCATGAAAGCTACCTACATACCCAGTAACAAGAGGCCCAAGTTCACCGAGAGCATAAACGTCCGTTTTTCTTAAAACAACTGTTTACTTTGAAAATTGAATGTGAAAATTCATACTAGAATCTGACCGTTTTTTGGTATAGTTGACAGTTGCTGTCAGTCAGTACAAGCAGTGCAGCACAAAACATTCGGTACCCTTTTGTTACAACTTCAAACAATTTACTTGTATATACATGCATGTAGTCCTTAAAACCAAGATTTCGTATACCTAGGTGCCCGCTTTTTTTGCAAAAGAGTTTTTATTACAAAAATTGGTCTTCATCGCTGTCACTCGATAACGTACCCAAAAGGCTGGCAGCATTGTTATGCCACGTTGGATGGCGATGCTCAATCGTTGTGCGAAATAGAAGCCAGCCTTTGTTGGTTGTTTGGTTTGTAGGGTTGTTTTATAAGAAAACTGTCGTTAACATTGTCGATGAACTTGGGCCTTACCTCCCCACTTACTAGTACTAGACTATTACTTAAGTCACTCCTTAGTGACAGAATGTCATACAAATCCTTCACTAAGGAATGGCTTAAGTAACCATTAAATGTCTCTGAGTGGGGAGGGTAGTCTGTTCATTGACTACTCGCTTAATAATCGGCGCACGCGCCGGTCGCCGTCGGCGTCGCTTCACTTGTCTATCTGTCCATCATCCGCAGTTTAGTCTGGCCTGGATTATATATAGATTATCCTCCATCCTCCATTTCTATAGAGCTAGACTCTATAGAAATGGAGAAATCTTTATTTGCACTTTAGTATAGATTAGATAGTATTAAAAAAAAAAACTGAAGATGAAGTGGGGCCAAGTAACTTATTTTTTCAATTTTAATGTAGGCAAGGTTATTCACAGTGAAATATGCTAAATTCTATTGGAAATAAAAAAATAAATAAAAAAACTACGTAAAATGCTGTATATTATTATATAGCCGTAAAAATAGGAAAACAAAATTGAAAATTAAAAAAAGAACT
Organism: Helicoverpa assulta; assembly: GCA_963856015.1. NCBI lineage: Eukaryota > Metazoa > Arthropoda > Insecta > Lepidoptera > Noctuidae > Helicoverpa > Helicoverpa assulta. Next base: position 9,366,911 of record CAWLCW010000027.1, read on the forward strand.
GTAAGAAATAGTAAAATGCTTTATTTATTAACTGCGAATGATTCGACACATTTATATTCTTGTATGATTTTATCTTTAGTAAAAAGTTAATATAACATTTCTGTCGTTTTTTCAGGTAAGGCGACTGATACGAGGTGAAGTCACGACAAGTATTCTTTGGTAAAATATTTATAAGTACCGATAACTTACTTCAGAAAAATATTAATGAAGTTACAACTGTATCGCAACAAAATATACAGAACTATCTTCTGCCAGCGGTTTCACCCGCATCCCGTGGGAACTACTTCCCGTACCGGGATAAAAAGTAGCCTATAGCCTTCCTCGATAAATGGGCTATCTAACACTGAAAGAAATTTTCAAATCGGACCAGTAGTTCCTGAGATTAGCGCGTTCAAACAAACAAACAAACAAACAAACTCTTCAGCTTTATAATATTAGTATAGAAGTATAGATAGAAACCAATTTTACAAAGTACATACGAAAATCACCTCTATTTTTAAACAAAAAAAAAACGCGAATATTTTTATCCTTATATCTCATAATTTGATCTAAACAGTTTAATACATTTCACCCACAACTTAGTAATAGCTAAGGTGACACTATAGTGCTTGCCATTGGGAGGTGACATCGATATTATAGTTTCCCAACACTAGTTGCCTAGCAACGTGCTGCTATGTCATGCAAGGACGTGATTGTAGGCGGGCCGTAGTGCAGATTTTACAGTAAGACAAGATAGTAATTTATATATTTATTTTTACGTCTTTCTGGTTTTCGCAACCAGGATTATAGTGGGTTTTAGTTAGCAAGAGACACTCCCTCACACTGTACCCACGGCGGTAGGGGTCATTTAATGATTTAAATATAATTATTTATTTTTTCGTTTTTACCTAGTTATTACTGGTAAGTATTTCAGAAGCCTGACTAAGTCTGACGCCAGTCTAACCAAGGGGTATCTGGTTGCCCGGGTAACTGGGTTGAGGAGGTCAGATAGGCAGTCGCTTCTTGTAAAGCACCGGTACTCAGCTGAATCCGGTTAGACTGGAAGCCGACCCCAACATGGTTGGGAGAAAGGCTAGGAGGATGATTACTGGTAAGTACTTCCTTGAGTATCTAAATAATATGAACTTCATAGTTTGATAAAACTGGATGAATAAGTCTAGTTTTTTTGTTTAGGAAAGGCACTGTACTTACTTTTCTTTTAAGGACTGATAATACATGATACCCAAACTTTAAAGTGAAATATCGGAAAGATCTTTTTTTTAATGACTTTTATGTGCATGTCAAAAGTAGTAAATAAATGCATTAAGTATCTATGTCTTCACTTTTATTTCTTCTAAACCAGATACAAAATTAAAATCAAAATAATCCCATAACAGACTTAACCTACTGATTTCCTTACACTACGCCACGGCTACCGTTGACGGCGTGTGAATTAGTTTTGGTAAAGAAAAAAAACACTGCTTAACTCGTCGCAAAATGGAATTGATGATTTTCTTCAATACGTTTTTGTTAGAAGGTTGTACTTGTCAAAAGAAACGGCGATCGCTTCAGAATTTAAATGACTTTCGTGTGAATTGTTCGATGTTTAGACGGATTTAATTCTATAAGTATGACTTTATTTGTACGGTCTGGTTCAGTATCTTTTTTATTAAAAAAAAAAATTAAGACGCATAATTTATATTTTTTAATATTAAATAGAAAAAATATTTGTTTTCTGCTACAGCCTTTTTATCGTCCCACTGCTGGGTACAGGCCTCCTCTCACACGGAGAAGGATTATTCAAAAATATTTGAAATCGTAAAAAAAAATTGGTGGCCATGAATGTCGGGCACACGGTCCAGGGTCGACGTCCACTGCTGAACATAGGCCTCCCCCTTAGATCTCTCCACAGTTACCGCGTTTGTCCACAGCGTTTTTCGTCGACTTTTATCAAAGAGTATTTCTGAATCAGTCCCTTGATCCAGCCGCCTAACAAGAGTCTCATTGGTAAAATTATCACTAATTAGTCTTTATGGTCGCAGTTAAGCAAAATGTTCTGACGATTATAATGATTATAAAGGGTTAAGTATGTAGGGCAGAGGGCATCAGAAAGAGCATGGGTGGGCCTTAATCGGTATAGTATATTTCACCGTTTTGTCAACGTGATTGACATACATGTTGGTACCAAATAGCTCTCTAGTGCTAATGGTCACTGAGATTAAGAACGGACGTACAGATAGACCATGGAGATTCTTGCCAGCTCTTCTCCATGAGACCAACTTTTTGGAACCGTGCATGGTGTTTGGTTCATAGGAGCCTGCAAAGGCCTATTTGAAATAATTAACATTCGACTTTGATTTTGAGACATGACGAAATTATGTACATATAAGGGTTCCTAGTTGACTACGGAATCCTAAAAAGGATATTTGGAGATTTTGTTATCTGAATTTTCATGAGTATTTCCCGGAATATTATAATGTTGATAAAGCCACGTAATTTATATGGAGCTGACAAATTAACAGTAGACTTATGAGCCAACTAGACGTGCCAAGCCCAAAACAAAAAAAAAAACAGTCATGAATGAATGTTAATATTCACAAGTATTCTATAAAAGGAAAAATAGCACAAGCTTCAATAGAAAATGCCATTAAAGTCACACGTTTTAACGTAATCCATCGTAACTGGTACGGCGGGTAGTCGACAATATTCTTAAAAGGGGTTTTATTTGGTAGGAAACTAGGCGAACGTGATACACGAATCTAGACGTTAGTAAATCTTTTAGACCTAAAAGGAATGTCTAAAGAAACATTTATTAAAAAAAATATCTATTCAAAATCAATTTTTCTAGTTAAAGTCCAGCTTTCCTTCACCTTTAGTCGGTCATTATTAGTGTCCGAGATATATATATCCTCTGCCCTATTTCCAAGATATTTGGGATTGCCATAAATATACGTTCATATAACTTTGAAAAGTTACATTTTACGGGCCTAGAATAAAACCCGCACGCTCGTATTTGAGAGGCTGGTGCCTTAACCACTAGGCCACGACCACTTTCAGTAAATTTAGTCGTCGCAGTCAAAAATAACTCACACCAACACGCATGCCAAGCTTGGTGAGTAGGGCAAATCCCCTAGTTTAGGGAAGGCCTGTGACGGCCTGTGTCTGTAACGAAGTAAATTCAGTATGACACATAAATATTAATAACAAATTACACTACCATTAAAATACTTTCAAACCATGTTATACAGCAAAACCATCAACGGAATTAAACCACACTACACACCAATGACCTTGTCAACTCCATTCAGCGTCACACAATCGGACGAACAGACTGTTGGGATATGGCCCCATTTGTCAAACAAACAATACAACATTGGATGTTAGTAGATACGTACATGAATATTCAATGGTCGGTACTGGCTAGCTTCACGCTTTGGTGGATGTGGGCAGGATTCCAAAAGGTATACTTGGGTTTATGAAGGATAAACCGTATGTGGGATTGGTCAAGGAGAGAGGAATAAAAGTAGATACCTAGGGAACTATTTTGTTTCTCGTTATACGTTGGATATAGTATATGAACGACCGTGAATTAGAACTAGGTTGACGAGTCCTGGCTTATCTTTTTTTTAACGACGTCGTCAAAAATCTTCAAATGACCCCTCCCGCTGTGGGTTCGCAGCGGTGTCAGACTCTTACTGATAAACTCAAAAACTAATAGACCGATTTAAAAAATTCTTTCACTAATAGAAAGCTATATTGTCTGCGTGTAGCATAAGCTATATTTTATCCCATGAAAACGAGGGGTTTCTATGAAATACATTTCATAGGCTAGCTGTTCATATAATTATGGTTAAGTCAAAACGCAACATAAGTGCATAAATACATAGGTACATACAAACATTATATGTATAGTAGAAACAGCTAACTAGAATTACATGGTTTTGAAATAATTGATTAATAGGTTCATTTGAAACAATTTAATTACCCATATATCAGTAATGGTGGACTGGCCATGTCGATAATTTTGACGTGAGCAGTGCACTATCGTGTAAATTGAATGTTATTATGAATAATTACAATATATCAGATCCTTTAACTGTGCTGTATTGCAAACGTAGACAGGTACTATGCCATTGTATTGTAGGTATTATAAATACGAAAATAACTTTGTCAATCTATCTGTTTGTTTTTAGTGTCAGGCTTTCACTCAATTATACCTCTAAAGACATCTCATTAGGTAATAAAAATAAAAGATTTTTATCGACTACTATTTCTATTATCTATATATTTTTTAATAATAAGAAGTAGCCTATCTTTGTCTTCAGGACCTATCTTCATGGCAAAATTCATATTCATCCATTATACCTTAACTTACAACCTAACAATATCATTAAGGATATTATGGGAATTCACACTGTTACAGCCTTTTTTTATCGTCCCACTGCTGGGCTGCGGCCTCCTCTTACTCGGAGAAGGATTGAGCATTAATCACCACGCTTGCTCAATGCGGGTTGGTGATTTCAGACTTTATAGTCCAGGTTTCCTCTTATCAGCCATTTTGTCGAAGATATACTTAGAAAGTACATACAAACTTAGAAAAGTTGCATTGGTACTTGCCTGACCTGGAATCGAACCCACACCCTCATATTTGAGAGGTTGCTTCTTTACCCGCTAGGCCACTACGACTTATGGAATTCACACACATATTGAAAAATAATTTCTGACCACAATAAAAAACTATAGTCTAAACATTTTCTGTTACGCAAAATCTCACTCACTCTGATCTTATCTTAAATATTCACAGTTTTGAAAACCGCTATAACCCATGGCTATTGTCTATTTAATAGGAACGATAGCTCACATGTTATTTTCACTTTTGGTTTCTTGACACCATTAATTAGCAGGCGTTGTGTTGGTAGACATTTCAATGGTGCCCATAAGACAGGGGAAACTCGGAATGTTATGTTCTTCAACGTTTGTTTTGTTATTAGTGTTTTGTTTAATTTATTTTAATGTTTTGGCGGTTGATTTATATAACTTTTGATTCTTTTAATTCTCATGAGTTGAAATCTATTCTACTTTCTTTTATTAGTTATGTCGTTTAATAAGAGACTATAATTCTATGTGTGTTCTTGTATGAAACATTTTGCTGTGTTACTGATTTCTTCTTCATATGTATTTATGATTAACTACCACTAGCGGTCTATCCCGCCCCCCATAGAAACTACCCCCATGGAATTATTTGGTGCACCCGAATAAAAAGTAGCCTAAGTATAAACCTTCTCGAAAAGTAGGCTATCAAGCACTGTAAGATTTCTTTAAATCAACAAACAAACTTCAGCTGTTCATTATTACGTATATTTGAATTGTTTTTTTTACAATATCAAGTATTATTTACTCAATTGAAAGCATCTTTAATCACATTATATGGTCTAGTGATCTTCTGTCATTGATGACTTATCATGCAATTTTTAAATTAATTACAACGTTCTTTGGCGTCTATTCTTTGCAGTATAAAAGCGTATGTATTTCAATAGAAAGTTGAGATCATTTATCATACCCCAGCAATTCATCTTTTAGTCCCAATTACACGTTTCTCACTGCAAACATAATTAAATGAACCAGACAAACAGTATGAACCATTCATTGTTAAAATGTTGGTGTTTCTAATAATTCTTAGTGTAGTGTTACTAATTATTCGGATAGCATCTTTAGATACATATGTGTTCACACCTTTACGTGAAAGGTACGTGGGAACTATCTTTTGTTTTACAAGTATTATGTACATTGAGTCTTAATTTATTCGTATACCAAAATGGGAGATTTGAATTTGTGTGACTCAGTGCTCAGAAACTGAGATATTTGTATGAGTAATACTAAGTCTTTATTCATCTGTATGTGTGTTGTTTTATCATAATCTTGAATTAAATCTAACTAAATTCAGCACGTTATTTTAGACTCCTTTGCGTTTTTTTTTGTTAAAACTGCAAATTGTGCTGCGATAAAATCAAAATATTCATTTACATAGTGTCTTCATTCATATTTATATTAATGTATTCTATAAGTAGGTAAAGTAAATAATCTACTTATATTAATGTATTATTTTTTTATATAAGTTTGATTATTGCAACTGTCAAACTGACACTTTGAACCCAAAATAGCTCCCTGCAGCACCCCACAAAAACTCTTACTAATTTCATACAACAAGCGTTAACACGCGAAATGTTTCAACTCAAACAATTGACTAACATATTATCTTTCCCTTTCATCGTCATGAAAACATAATTATAAAGCTAACAATCACTAAATCACTCATAATTGTAATGAGAGCACGATCAAATGCAATAGTCGGTTCGTTTCCCGAACGTACACATTTTACTCTATCACGAATCTGGTTACTTCATTTAGTATCATGGGTTGGCGTGCTGACATGGCTTGCAATTAACGGACTTCTATTATACCGTAGTGTAGCAAGAAAGTTTATATGAGAGTCGTATTTTGGCAGAAATAAGTATGAAAATGGGGACTGATTTTTAAATGACTTCAAAAATGGAAGTTGTCAAATTGACCTGTGTGTTTGTATATATGTTTGTGCGCGATTATTTCACGTTTGGATGATCCTATTTTGATGCGGTTTTCAGTATCTGTCAGATTTAGCATCAACTTGCGTTACCCTTTATGTATAAATTATTGTACATATGTATTGATGAATAGTTACCTAAATAACATGTAATAATTGAAATGAAAACGAGATAAAATTATATACTTAAGTTATTGCATTCTCTCTCAAACAAAAAGGTAGAAACAACAAACAAACGTCATTGGCAGGTTTGATTTATGTTTGCAGCAAAATATTGACATTCATGAGCCAACAAGGATAACAAGTGAATATATTTAAACCAAAAATGGGGTCAAAAACCCATATTACAAAGTCGGATACCTAAAAATAAACGATTCTTCTAAATAGACGTGTACCGATTTAAGTGTGACACGATATTTCATTGTGGGCAGCCAGACGTACGCCCAAAAATTTGTTGTTTTCTTATAATTAAGATTCTGAAGGTGCGCTCTTTCGCTCATAGCTGAATACTTAATAAGTGATTTGTTTGATGTTTTATTCGTGTTAAATATTTAACAGCAATTTGGTGTGTGTTATTTACATTTGGACACGTTGTAAAACAATAGTATTATGCATTTGATTATGCGACTGGTTTTCTCTGGGTATTGCTTACATTTCTCATAGGGAAGTCTGGATTTGTGATTTCTGAACATAATCATGAATTTGGAATTACCATTAGTTACTTATACACCATTATTTTATGATAGGACATGTACTTATTATAAATGTAAGCATGTAAAATACATTCCTCAATTATTATTTTGGTTTTCAAGTTAATATTTTCTTTAGTTAGGCTGATGTTTTGAGTGTCCTACGAGTCGAAGCCAAAATCAGATACTTTATTACTGTCTCCCAATAACTTTATTATTGGACTAGCTTCTGCCAGCGGTTTCACCCGCATCCCGTGGGAACTACTTCCCGTACCGGGTTAAAAAGTAGCCTATAGCCTTCCTCGATAAATGGGCTATCTAACACTGAAAGAAATTTTCAAATCGGACCAGTAGTTCCTGAGATTAGCGCGTTCAAACAAACAAACAAACAAACTCTTTAGCTTTATAATATTAGTATAGATTGGAATGTATTTAATATTGGATTCGAATGACAGCACACAGAAGATTTCAAACTTTCACGATTTGCACTCATATTACTGCGAAAGAACTAGAAACTACTAAGTTTTTCCCATAATTAAAATTGTCACAATTCGTTACGGTGTAAACTACAGCCTAACATTTCGTAGTTCACATTACAGCATGCACAATTACAATATTTAGTGTGATGTCCTGCGCAAGCGATGCTATTCAAATGATTTGTTGCTTAGAAAGTCCATTTTACGCAAGTTTCTTTTGACTGTATGTAAATACCAGTATGTTAATGATTAATGTCGTTTTTATGGCGTCAAATGACCGTAAATAATAATAGATTTTAATGGTCTTTGGTGTTTAATTATGTAAATACTTAGGTACTTCATTTACATGTAGTAAAAATAAATGTCTTACCCCTTAGCTTTAAGGTACATTTCGAATCGCAACTGCCGACCGCACACGCCGCTATTGCATTAAATAGACCACAACTTCACCATTGGTTTGTATGTATTTACATGAAACCGTTTTGGATCGAAGCGGCAGCAGCACGTAGAGTCGCTCTTAAATATCAATGGTTTTCATGCAGTCGCGGCATGTGCGGTCGACAGCTGCAGTCTGCCTGCACCTAACATTCAAAACGAACCTTTATGCTCTTTATGACCTAATAAAAGACTTCTTTTACTATCATGTTACGAGTGAAGATTTAACTACTTATGTAGTTGACTTTACACTAGTCTAAGGCGATTATCACACTGCCCCGCATGATGCAGCGTAGCACGTGGATGCGTTTTTTTTCCGTTGCTTGTAAATATCTCCGTTTGTATGGAAAACACGCATAGTCCAACACACTGAAAATGCATCCACGCGCGTTCATGCGGATCACGCACATACACGCGGAGAAACACGCACCCCCGCGCGTAGGTGCGGGGCGAGACGCATGGTATGGCACACCGAATCCCGCAGTGACGCGCGTGATTTTGAATGGGCGTGACGTGTATGTTTGAAAATGGAACTCGATGAGAGCCGCCGTGCGTGAATTAACAAAACGCACCTACGCGCGTGAGTGCGCGAAAAACCCGCACGATGATGCAGATCTGCACTCCCGCAGGAACGCGCGCAGGTGCGTCGACACGCAAGATGCAGCATGATGCGGGGCAGTGTGAAGATCACCTTAGAATTCTTAAAATTGAACAGTGGTACGAAATTATCTCCTATAAATAATATTTGATTGTGATTGAAAGTTTCTGTGCACTGTGTAAAATATTTTATTTTTAATTCATAAAGCGACTTAATATTAAAAAATGAATGATCAATATTTTTCAATTTTCATACATTTGAAATAGCGTGAACATAATTTGAAATATCTTGAACACATAACACAGTCTGCACATAGTTCTCGGTGATAGATCGTCAGTGCGCACGCGTTGATGTGCGCCGGAGCGTACGCGCTTACGTCATCGCGACGGATGCGCGGGAGTCTAAGCACGAAAGCGATAATGATGACTGGGTGTATTAGCATTTGTAAAGTGTAGTGGGTATGTGATTTTGGTTTACGTTTTTGAGTTTAATTTTGAGGTATTTTATTGCTTTTTGCTGATATAAGGATGAATTTAAGAGTCATGTAGTTTTTTTTAGTATTAGGTATTAGTACTTATTTAGTATTAGTACTTATTTTATTGGTACGTAATACTGTCGTTTAAAACTGCAATTGACAATACTAAAAGCCAGGTTCGGTCGAGTTTCAAAGACAATCAGTCAGAAAACAGATGAACCCTTGAAATTGGATCACATTATTTCTCAAAACTTGTTAAACTTAAAGCTGTTAACACTGACATGAGTATCCAAGATTTTCGTCAGCATAAGTACCTACTAAAAATATTTAAAGTTCCCTAAATGAAAGGAAACCCAAAAGCCAAGTTAGTCAGTATTTAAAATTTTCTGCAAACCCTATTCCAAGAACTATTGCCAAGTAATATAGAAGTACCAATTAAGCCACGTATTTAAAACTCAAGAATACTTAGATTAGATGTCGTTGACACTCGTCAGTTGCTGTAAATTAATCCCGGATCAGGTTTTCAAGCAATCACTGGTAATTATTTCCGACAGGCTGCTATAGAGATAAAGCTCATTGGGGTGATAGAAACCGTTTATTGAGACTGACAAAATAATACTTAGAGGTTTGTCACACCTAACGTTAGGAATAGCTGGATCGATTTGCATTATGTAGTAAATAGGACATTATATTTTGCGCCTCAGCTCGCAGGCCGCCTCGCCCCTCCGCGCCTACGCGGTTTTGAATTGCACTCTTGGTAGGGCAGAAAAGACTACGTGGAGTCGGTTTTGCAGCGATTCGTTTTCGTCAACTTTGATTTTTGGTAGTAATATTAATCTTTGAGTTGGATAGAATTTGGTGACCGTTGATCCATTTTAGGAACCAAAAATAATATTTGTGCAAGGTTTGTGATTTTTCTGATGTTAGGTATTTCATTTATTTTGGATCATAATATTATATAGTTTAGGGCCCTCATAATAAAGTCAATTGATTTTTTTTGAAGTTGTTTATTTTATTTGGTGCCTAGGCTTGGAATCTTAAAAATATTTTTTGTGGCCGTCTAAATTATACCCTATTTTTAATATGAACTCAAAAATATATACATATCATCCTGTGATGAAATATCGGCACACAAAAAAAAATTTCTCTCATAAGTCTCATTTACCTTTTGATAGCACATCCATCTCAACTAAGTATAAGATTACAAAGTAACATACCACAATATAAGTACCTCTTAATATTCTGCAGTCGATTCACCAAATCTCAACATACGAGTACATAGGTATATTTTTCTCAGAATGCCATTGATCAGTAAGCCATGGGAACGTAGAGGCTAATTTAAATATTCATACTGTTACAACGAATTGGTGTAGGCAGAGAAGGGACGGGATGTCGAAGTTAGGAACGCCATAGACTCTCAAAATATACTAGATTTATTGCTGAATACGCAAAAATTAATAGGCATAAGGTTATGTAAGATTTTTGTGCAAAAACTGCAAAATGAATTTGGACAATGTTTTGATATGCCGATAGACCACATTCAGACCTTTGCATACATGTCTTACTATATATTTTGCTTATTTTTTTGTAACAACTATTGTAAACTTGTCTTTTTTTAAAAGTGTCCATGGAGTTTCTTGCCGGTTCTTCTCCATGAGACTCCCACTCTTTGGAACCGGGCAACTAGCTTTAAATTTCCAGAGCTGTTACAGGCCTATATGAAACAGAAAAATAGTTTTTGACTTTGAACGAATAAATCATAGATACAGTCAATCAGCTAACAACAGAAACAGCCTTGAAAGCCCAATATAAACAAAAACCATTAAAAGCCCATAACACGTAAGTAGCCACTGAACAAAGCCACTATAATCACTCAGTAATGTATGGGACCAATCACTTAGTAATTGCCCATGACACATTCATGGTTGTGTACCAAAACGTATGCGATCAATTTTTTTATATTGACTAGATTACAATTGGTACAATGAATTTTTGAAGAAACATGAAGTACCTACAAGACCTATGTTGAGGAGGTCAGATAGACAGTCGCTCCTTGTGAAGCCTACCCCAACATACATAGTTGGGAAAAGGCTCGGGAGATGATTATGATGTAACGAATATCTTGATAGATATAAGTAGAGCAAGGGAGGTGAGTAGAGCATGATAGGAGAAACGATTGATGGATTGTGTGAAAGATAATAAGTAGGTAAGGATTGGTGCAAGTAATGATATTTAGGAATGCAGATGTAAACAATATCTTGATAGTTACGGAGGAAGGGGACGGCCATAAAAAAGATGGAGGGATTGTGCTGGTAAGCTGGAAAGAAAAATACATGTTACACGGACATTAAATTTCTGACAAAGGCAGAACTGAAACATAATATGCAGACTTTAAAATGCAAAACTACTGATTAAGCCTAGAAATCCTAGAAAAATAAATTCTAAAGTACTCAGAAGTAGGAATAATCCAGCTTCTATTAGGTACAGAAACTTATGACCAATACTAGGACTTAGTGAAAGTATAATGAGTTCAACACAAACATACATTAGACATTTTATTATTAGATTCAATAGAAACATTCGATTCCATTAGGTGCCCGTTGAGTTTGCCAGGAATGATTAACCTGGTAGGTATGTATATGTGTAGGTATGTATAAAATTGTATAACAATGGCTTACTCGATAAGACGGGGTAGGTATATACTATACTTTATATGTTGAGGTTAATATGAAAATGATGTCTTTGTATTATATGTCCAAATACCTGGGACAGAGCATGCAAGAACCAATGTAACTTTTCAAGTTATATGTTTTTTCTAAGTAGGTATAATTGAGAAAAGGTGATCGAAAACGTGTCGAGAGGAAACCTAGACTTTGAAGTCTGAAATCGCTAATCCATCTTGAGCAAGCGTGGTGATTAACGCTCATTCCTTCTGTGTATAATAGAGGCTTGTGCCTTGACAGTGGGAAATGTAAAAATGGCTGATTAAGATTATTAATCAAAAAGCGTAGCCGAGTTATTGGAACAGTCATTCATAACATAACATTCTTATTGAAAACTAGCTGTAGGTATTCCCGCGGTTTCAACCGCGTCCCGTGGGAACTACTGCCTGCACTCAGATAAAATATAGCTTATGTTACCCGGGGAGAGTGTAGCTTTTCAACAGTGAAAGAATTGTTAAAATCAGTTCAGTAGTTTCGGAGCCTTCAGTGTAAAAACAAAAAAAATACTTTTTAATATATTAGTATAGAAAACCCATACAAATCCAGGAACCAAACATCTCATCACCACCACAATGTAAGCATTACATAAGTGAGAGAAAATGCATATGCAGTCGCGAAATAACGTTTACGCATATTTCTTTAAGTTTACGACGTGTTGCATTCAACGACAGCGGCGTAAGTGCAATTTTCAAGACAGTAAATGGTTATTGCTAGTGAAATCGTGTTATTTCATGCTATATTTTATTGTTCGGTATTATGATATGTTTTTGTATTAGGAATTGAGTTTTTTTGGCGTATGAATTGGTTCAGGAAATGAGGGTTTTTCAAGTGGTTTAATATAATCGATGCATGTTAAGAAGGTTCCGTGTGTTGGTGACAAGTTGTGGAGTAACAATATCTAATTGATCCTCTTGCCAGAATGGGTCAGCCGTTTTTAGGCTTTCTGTTGTAACGATTTACAAACGACTCCATTTAAGGTACCTCGATGTTGTTTGCTTAAAGTTAGCAAACGGCTATTCCTACTCCTATTTTATTTTTCAAATATTTCATAACCACCAATTAAATCAACTTGTGAGGAGAAAACATCATCAAAATCAACAGTGGTGGTGAGAGCTCAGCTGGTCTTGGAAGATATTTTAATACTTACCCAAGGTGCCAATGGTATTTAAATCTATATATAAAACTAAGCATCGACTGAACAGTACCTCATAAAGTAAATGATAGGTAGTTTAGAAATCAATATGGCTATACATTACTCTAACGATATAACTAAGTGCACGACCATCTTAAAATAAATCCGTCAACCATTATATTGGTCATCCAGTGTCACCCATCATAAGTATTGCTTAACTTTTGTTAGCGAAGGACGTAAGTGTCCGTTATTTTTCTGAAAATATTTATTTTTTAGATTGTAGAGTTTGTTTTGATTATTGAAATTATCTATTAGGTCATCTATTATCTGTAATTCATGAATTGCTATTGAGAAATAAATTACAATAAGCCTGATATCAGCACACCCTTCGTACTTATCCAATAAAAATATTATTTCTCTAAAATTCCATCAACATACCTAAAATTCATCAAATACTCCAATCCAAGAAAATGACTATCAGCGATGATCGATCACATCACTATTACCTTATTTCATTGCAAAATCAACTTTACTACTACGTTACTGTTACAGCCTTTGTATCGTCCCACTGCTGGGCACAGGCCTCCTCTCACGTGGAGAAGGATTGAGCATTAATCACCACGCTTGCTCAATGCGGGTTGGTGATTTCAGACTATATAGTCCAGGTTTCCTCAAGATGTTTTCCTTCACCTTTTAATCAGCCATTGGTGTCCAAGATATACTTAGAAAGTACATACAAACTTAGAAAAGTTGCATTGGTACTTGCCTGACCTGGAATCGAACCCACACCCTCATACTTGAGAGGTTGGCTCTTTACCCACTAGGCCACCACGACTACTACGTCATAAAGTCTAATTTTGCAATGGACTATGCGCACGCGCCGATGCGTGTGCATCTCGTGACCGCATCTCCGTTTTTCGCAACGACACACAATCGTCACGGTTGGGTAGTAATGTATATGTTGCATAGAAATTGTATTTCAATTTTGTAGTTTTGAAAGTGCTTGTACTATTGCTACATAGAAATAATATGTATGAAATAATATGAAGTTTCTGAATAGAACCTCTTTGCAATGTAATTGTAAGATGTAAATTAACTAAGTAATATTAGCTAATTTAATAGGTAAAGCTTTGACTCCATCATTATGAGAAGAAGTACCTATTAAGTCAGAGTTCGATCGTTGTCGGGCATGAGGTACCTAAATATGTAGGTTTATTCCTCGGTTAGTTATGAATTATTTATTATTAATTTGAAACTGAACTAAAATGATACACTTTTATGTACCACTGAAACCAAACATATAGGGACTCCGTTTACACAAAATCTGGGGGATTTTCCGAAAGAACCACCAGAAGAGCGATCAGACGGAAAAGGCATATCAGCAAGATGACAATCGAAATCCAGCCGAATGTGTTAACATTCCTAGCCAATAAATAACCATAGCCCAAAGAAGCAACGGAACATAGATGGCGTGACTCTTTCTCACACCCAGACAGAAAGTTCTATTAGTGGAGAAATACAAAGAAATCAAAGAGAAAACTCTAGAAGCACAGCAAAATATAAAAAAAAAACCGGCCAAGGGCGAGTCGGAATCGCGCACGAAGGGTTCCAAACTCAAACTCAAACTCAAAATTTTTTATTTCAAATAGGCCTATGAAAGCTCTTTCGAAACGTCAAAGTTAGGTGCACGGTTCCAAAGAGTTGGTCTCATGGAGAAGAACCGGCAAGAAACTCCATGGACACTCTTTTTAAAAGAAAATAAAAATAATTACAAACATACAGTTTTCTATCTAGTCCTGAGAATGTTATACAATCCAAATTGAGCTAAAATGTATTAATAAATTATACAAAATAATTTTAGTGCAATCGTTACTAGAAAAATAATTTATACAATTCAAAGAAAAAATATATTGGGTAACCAAGTTCTTATATAATGCAATTTGGGGTCTTGCTGGCTTGGGCTTGGCTGGTCTGGGCGGAGGCACTCCCGTGCCAGTGGTCGCCGGGGAAGCCACATGTGCAGAGAAAAAGAAAAAACAATATTAATTTAACGCCAGGCATCACTGTCATTAATGTAATCCTGAATTTTATAATACGCCTTTTTAATCAAAATGTTTTTAACTACATTCTTAAACTTTTTATCAGTGAGATCAAGGATACATTTAGGTAGCTTGTTATAAAAACGTACACAATTCCCTAAGAACGACTTATTTGTTTTTGTTAGCCTAAACTTGGGAACCACTAATTTATGTTTGTTGCGTGTATTTATCTGGTGAATGTCACTTTTAACTGTGAATTTATGGATGTTTTTGCGAACAAACATAATATTTTCAACGTTCCGTACCATTGTTTAGAAAATGAGCAAAAAAAATCACGTTTGTTGTATGGGAGCCCCCCAAAATATTTATTTTATTCTAGTTTTCAGTATTTGTTGTTATAGCGGCAACAGAAATACATCATCTGGGAAAATTTCAACTCTCTAACTATTACGGTTCATGAAATACAGCCTGACAGACGGACGGACGGACAGAGGAGCGAAAACATAGGGTCCCGTTTTACCCTTTGGATAAGGAACCCTAAAAAGCGGAGATACTTTCCAACACAATGCGCGAACGCAACATCCTGCTGCTAACAATTCGTTCCGCCAGTGTGTCAGCATTGCACAAGACTGTCACGCATCCATGGGGAGTTGGCGCAATGTTTCCGCCTATTGTCACTGTCGCTGTGGCGTCTATTACTTTTACTGGCTTACGTGGTTGGTGAGGGGGTTAAGGTGTTAAGTTGGGCGGCTTTTAAATTGGTGAGATGAGCCGTTTCTGATCTGTCAATCTGGGGTTTTGCCTGCCATTCATGTTCCAGGAACGTTATATAAATGTTACACGTTCTTTCTTTTGTTACTAACACATTCGTCAGCTTTACCTATATGCCAAATTCTGAAGAAACCGTTTGGCCATCTTATGTATGTGTATCTCTTGTGATCTCTCTTAGTTCATAAATGGTGAAGCATATAAATACAGACCTACATATTTATTTTGTTGTGTGTTGTTAAGTCTTATCCGTTACTGACTGGTCCTATGCTCAGTTGTATCTCTCTGATGATTATCTACTCTTAAAATTGTTTACATTTTGGCAAATAAACTTTTAATAGACCTGAGATTTTCTTAAGACGCGAATCAAGAGGATATAGGCATTTTGTACTTAAAAATGTAAGTAAAGCTCTCTCAGGATGCGCAATAATTTGCAGGAAATGACTATTTTTCCATCACACTATAATCAGGCCAGATTACTACATAGACTAGACATACATAATGAGGTAGGTACCTATACCCCTAATAGCAAAGTTTTTCTAACTACCTCCATCAGCCGAGAAAGTAAAATGACTGCAAGCAACTGTTCTTGTATGGGAATTTCCTTCGCTTATATACCGTGGCTAATTGGAAAAGTCTGTTCATGAGGTGAGCACTTACAGCTTACAAATTACCTAGTTTTGTGTGTTTTCTTTTTACACTTTGTTCTCGTTTAGTAGTTAAGCTTGAGATTTTTGTAACTAAATAAGTACATGGCATATAATAAAGAGGATGAAGAAAAGATTTTTATATTTAAAAGATAATAAAAAGGCTTAACACAAACACTTTCGCCGCTATTTCTTCGTACGTATCTTCGTCTAAGCTCGGCACCATTCTCTTGCTCCTTCCAATCCTGCATCGATTCTTTCAAGCAGAAAAGAGCAGAATTTACTTGCTTTTAAAAATGAAAGTCATACAATGAACTCCCCCATTTATCCTAATCGAGCTTCATTCTCAAAAGTCAACCAGTCCACCACAAATCTAAACCGTTTTCATGCCATAATAATCCACCAAGATTCCTCTAACTTTGAAACTAAAACCACTGACCCAAAAACGCTACCAGCAAACTAACAGTCACCAAAGGATACGCCAAGTTCCGCGAACTATTCGTTACTAGTCGAGCCTACTTGTAATTCATTTAGCTGCGAACAATGCGGAGCGTATTTCCTGCCTTCGCTTATTGTTCGGGGAATAGTGTTTGGAAATCTCTTCTCGGTTTTTAGAAGAAAGTTTCTGGAGTCAATGTATCTGAAGTCATGATAGGAGTTAGGACTGGACCTGAAGACCAAGAAAACTTAATCAACAGTTTTAATGGGGTAAGGTATACACTTAGTTCGTACGCGGGATATTTACCAATTCACCTAAGATAAAATATATATTGTACCTAAGTGAACATGTACCTCTATACCTGAGTGAACATGTGTACCTAAGCTAACATGTATACCTATAAGTTAAAGCATTAGATAGGTAAGAGGCATGATATAATTTGCGCCAATAATATAACTCAAATTATTTTTTTGATGTTAAACTCCGAAAGTTGTTGATCCGAAAATTGCTCCCTTTTACTCCAAGAGTAAAATATCATCTACCTACATACTAATTTACCTTTTACATTCATGTCCTAGGAACCTCAACCAATTGGCATTACCTACATCATTTGCCGTAATTTAAATACTAATTAAGATTGAACCGCGTATTTACCTTGACTTCATAGCATCGTTAGAATAGTAATCATAGTGCATTTCTTGATTACCATTGAGACCAACTATTTAATTACTAGCTTCTGCCAGCGGTTTCACCCACATCCCGTGAGCACCTCTGCACGAACCCGGGTAAAAAGTAGCCTATAGCCTTCCTTGATAAATGGACTATCTAACACTGAAAGAATTTTTCAAATCGGACCAGTCGTTTCTGAGATTAGCGCGTTCAAGCAAACAGAGATTAAGTATAGATTTAATATATTTCTGTTCTAACCTTAAACTAAAGGTCTGATTCCAATCCACATGCAGTCTCTAAATTAAAGTTTTTGCCAAAGCAATTTATTCTATGTTGTTATTTATCTTAATAAATCTCAGTAAATTAACATTTTGCAACTAACTTGGTTTAATTTAACTGGGTTGTTTTGATCGAAATGTATGTATGCGGTTTAAGGGACCAAATTGATATATTTAAGTATCCGTAACTACTTGTATGAGTGGGTTTTGAAATTTTAGGGCTCAAGTTAACCGAAAACAAAACGTCCGTTTTTCTTATAATAACCTTTAATTTTGAAATTGAACGTGTAAATAATAGAGAACAAAATGACGAACGAAGATGGCATAACGGAAAATCTCCTAAACAAATCGTGTCATCAAAATGCGGTTGTTCAGAAGACAGGAACGTTACTGGCTCCGCCTTCATACGCCTTCTTTGAAACTCGTCTCCAAATACCAAAAATCTTAGACAGATGTCTCAAATACCCCAAACGCCCCGTTAATTCATTTCTAACTGAGCGTTTTTATCACACCCATCATACGTTATTTGATCTAAAAGAAGGCGTCTCACCTATCTGCCCCATAGCATCTCCAGTCATCATTCCTTCCTCCATGGTGAAAATTCATAGTAGGTAAACAGTAGTTTTAAGAAAACTGACGTTTATATTCTCGGTGAACTAGAACCTAAGATGAAATAACGGTTGATTACGATGCTTATCGTTTAGAGATTTATTGTTGATTGAAATGCCAATAGTGATATATTGTTTTCATATAAATTGGGATACATTTAGAGTATCACACTGCAAAATAAACGGTCGGCAGATACTTAGTGAACAGGATGGTTGTTAAAAGGTTTTTTAAAGAAAATCTTGATTCAAATTAAAGTTTTCAGTCGGTTTGATACCTGCTAAATGGGCCCATCAGGGCCAAGGCCTGCCGGGGCTGCGGGATTGTTCGAAAGAGTTACCGTGGCCCTGGTACATAAATGGCCTACGAAGGAACATGATGTATTAGTCAGTTAGAGTCTGACACTCCCTCACCACTGCTAACCCTCAGCGGAAGGAGTCATTGGATGATTTAGCATCACAAAAAAACCCGCAAAATACCTGATATTTGTAATGTGTGTACCATTCATAGTCATACTGATTTTTAGGCCCAAACAAACTATCGGCCGACTTAGGCCGACTAAAAGTTTGCAGTTTGCTACTGTAAAGGTGTAACACTTGGATCGATAGCAAGGTTGAGCATTTGCTATTGTTTTAGGTACCTACAGGATTGTTCTTCGTGTAAATGATCTCCTGATTAAGTTAGCACGTTGTAACATTAACATTTTGATGTCAAGGTATTCGCAACTAAGTTTTATAGAACTTTAGAAAACTATAAAGATGTTTTGTAGATTTTATCCCGAATTATCCAGAGAAACCTTCAAGTTTTCTTCGGAGAAACTCAGTTATTCCGAAGTCTACTACTGGAAGGTATAAACTTAAAAAAACTCTTACTAATATTATATGTAAATGTGGAATAACGTCTGTCTGTATGTGAAGCTTTAACGTCAAAACTATTGAACCAACTTATGGAACACAGATAGTCTAGATCCTTAGAAAGGATATAGGCTTTTATATGGATGCGTAAAGTAAGCAGTTCCTTTGACCACATGGATGGAATCCTGGGGAACAGCTTATAAATATATAGCTAAGCCACCCACAGAGGTGCTTTGAATTTTGCTATATCTAAGGTTCACAGGATTTCACAAGGATTTAGTGCACCTTTCAATTTAAGATCAAATTCAAAGTGATTGTCACTTACAATACCTCAGACAATATTAAACAAACAACGAAATATGGAGTACGAATAGATTAGATATTTATTATAATGATTTTGTTGATAAGCAGCAGTCTGTATTATTTTGCTTTGATTTAATGTCTCCGAACAGACTACTGATCAGACTAATTTATTATTATTGATAAATAGTAAATAATACTAACAATAGACTTCGGACCGAATCTTGGTCACGGTTTCCGATAGTGAGAATTTAAAATGGTTTTGTGTATAAGTAGACACAGGTGCCCTGGGTGGCCAAATGTGTAAAGAACCAACCTCTCATGTATGAATGTGGGTTCGATTCCAGGTGAGGCAAGTACCAATGCAACTTTTCTAAGTTTGTATGTACTTTCTAACTATATCTTGGACACCAATGACTGTGTTTTGGAAGGCACGATAAACTTTTGGTCCCGGCTGTCATTTGAACATCTTTGGTAGTCGTTACAGGTAGTCAGAAGCTTGTAAGTCTGACAAACAGTCTTGCCAGCTGGTTGCCCGGGTAACTTGGTTGAGGAGGTCAAATAGGCAGTTGCTCCTTGTAAAACACTGGTACTCAGCTGCATCCATTTAGACTGGAAGCCGACCCCAACATAAATGGAAAAGGCTCGGGAGATGATGACTTTACCTCTACAATTGCGAGAGAACTTTCGTACGCTTCAACAAAGATATAAATATTCAGCATAATTAACACAAGCCTAAAAATCGAGTTCGTTTCTTGCATGCACATGCGACAAATTCATTAATTCATTAGCAGCCGGATACATAGCAATGAATTTATAGCTTAGCATTCTCTCATGAGTTATATGACAGCGGTGAGAATTCATTGGGATTCATATTACGTAGTTATTGATCCGGTGAGATATTCAATTAGTGTTGCATTTAAAAGTTAATTATTTATGCTTTGATTTGAATTTAATGGTAGCAATATTTGTTATGAAGTTACGAAAAAAGCGATGAGGATGTGAGAAACTGGATTGGGTGGTACAAGATTATTTTAGAAGAAGGATCGAAAAGATGCATTGGAAATTATTAAAATTAGAAGTCGGTTTCAATAAGTCTATGAGCACATAATACACATAGAAAGGGTGTAGCAAAATATTACATGTAATAATGAGAAAGAAGATAAAAATATAATAATTAATGTTACTAGTAGTATTTAATCACTGGTAGGGATTGTCTAAGCAATAAAACAAATATAAAGAACTACCTAACTCCCACAGCCAGATAAATAGTAGCCTGTTTGTTATTACGACGTACTGGCAATTTTCTGTCAAAATCCGTAATGTAGGTTGTTCGTGAAATAGTAATAAATGCAAACGCATGCGTACTACAATATTTATTAATTAGTGATGCAATTGTAAAGTGTGCGTCCATAAAGTAACCAAAACTATAATTCTAAGTTAATGTTAAAAAACAAATTAAATCACTTGTCCTCACTTGCTATTCATGAGGTTACACCTTAAACTATTAACTCTAGTTAGCAATCATTATGCAAAATAAACGAATAATTTTAATACAAGCTGAGTTTTATATGATCGTAAAGTAGTGATGGACAATGATCATTTTCGGTTTCGGCAGATACCAGATTCTTGTCGGCCGATACCAAAAATCATCGTCATGTCCTGAGCAATTTCCCAACTATGTTGGGGTCGGCTTCCAGTGTAAACGGGTGCAGCTGAGTACCAGTGTTTTTATCGCCGATACCAAAAATATGACGTGTTAAAAATGTAGTTACAATTATCATGCATTGACCCAAAAAGTTAAAATAAACACGTGAGTAGTTAAAAATAAAACCTTTTTTCCTTTCTAAAACACAATAATTATTATGGTTTCTTCGATAATATTTATGAACGCACTAAACCGTTTCCTTTAAAAAATGTTTTATGGTCCAAGATTAGAAACGGTGCGTGTGTAACTAATACTTATCACTGCTTTTAAAACATTTTTAAATTCCGAACACGACTTTCTTTTGTTTCTCGGCCAGTTACAAATTCAAAGGTATGTTTTATATACAATTAAAATGAAATAAACCATGTATTCTTGTCCCATTAATCAAGTGAAAATGTTTTCAATTGATTTATAGGAATCTACATTTTGTTTATTCAGACAATCGGTCTAGTTTTGTTTGTAATTAAAACTGGTAGCATATAAAGCCGAGACTAAAAACTGTGCCGAGGCCGAATGGGTCCGGGCTCAGCCGATCACGGTGTGATCTTAATTAATTCGGACAGATCCCATTCATATGAATGTGTTTTGTAGCAACCTCGTGTCTATGCGCTTTTAATATACTTTGTAGTTGCGTGGTGAGGAAAGAACTTTTACGTAATATCGATTTACATTTTAAGCTTTGAAAGTGGCTGTAAAATTACAGTGTAAAGTAGTTCAATTAGGGTGCTCGTGGGTTTTATAGATCAAGCCAAGCTATTTTAACAGTTTGGTAAAGCTTAGCGTAAATGCAGAAAATTGATAATTTGTTTATTAAGTACTACGGTTTAATACCCGTATCGTGATTGTAATATTAATTTGATTTTAATAATTGGTTTTGTAGAAAGCTATATTTAAACTTTAATTCAAAGCGATTGCGTTTATCTATCAAAGTTACAAATGCAAAAATATTTGTACCGAATTTAATCAAAACTTGTAATAAATCAAATCGAACACATTCAAACACGACCACAACACTTAAGATATCAAATAAACTCTCAATAAAACTAAATAATTCATACCTAAATAACATTTTCTATACACTTAATAAATATTTAAAATATATTCTAGAAACTGGTATTTATAAATTCAAAGTCGGTCTCCGCACTAGCTTGCTATCGACAGCATGACAGCTCGAGTAATATTTGATCGAAAATTCATTTAAATCGATTCATTTCGATTAACATTATGTCATTAGTGGAATCGGAATATCGATACTGTTTATTGGTATCAGCTACTGGTCCTGTAACCCGTTTTGATATCAATTTAGTGTATCAATAATGTTTCGATAATGAATACATGTGTTTTCGAGCGGTCAATAAATCGGTCTTGCTGTGTAATTCGTTCGTTTAGGCTTATCTTAGCATGTGTTTACAAATAGATTTAACTATATTTGTACATAGGTGGGGATAATCTCCAAAATCACTGAGGCAGGTTTGATACAAATCTTCATCATGTCTCATAGTACAATCGTGAAATAGACAGATTTTAATTAAACATACAAATTATTGAAAATTAAATAGGTATTTCAACACGATTTTGCCATATCCTATGCCTAAGTACCTAATATAGGTAGCTATAGGTACTATTTACTATCAAGAAAACTAACTTAACTTTAATCCTTCCGTTAAAAACTTATTAGTAACTTGAATCGAAGTTTAACATTTAAAGTTGAACATTTTTATTGCAACCGTTTTAAAATTTATTCGGGTATCATTTTACTTAAGTTACGATCGAACTAAAACAGATAAAACGTCTGATAAGTAAATAGCACCTTTATTAATTACCCATAAAAACTAAGTTGAATACTTACTTTGTTTTATTTTATACCGACTTCAAGAAAAGAGACGGTCTTTTGGACGAGATTCTTAATTTTATTTTATTTCTACCAAGTACCTAGATACTTTATTTTTTATTTATAACTTCAACATCAACTTTAACTTATTTACAACTCAATTAATCTAACCTTTTTTTTTACCGTCTAAAATCATCAAATGACCCCTCCCGCTGTGGGTTAGCAGCGGTGAGGGAGTGTCAGACTCTTACTGACTAAAAACCGTCGTGTTCCGTCATAGGCCTTTTATGTACCAGGGCCGCGGTTACTCTTTCGAACAATCCTGCAGCCCAACTTAGAAGGCCTGGAGCTAGTAATTTGACGACTTATGCATGTGCAGTAGTATTTTCTTAATATTTTTGACTGTTTTGAAGTCATTAGTAGACACATTTGGACAAACAAAACTTCCCAAAAAAACGCGCAGAGTCAAATGGCTAATTTCAGGACTGCAAAGTTTAAATTGTGTGTAAAGTGTTTAGGTATTACATTTGTATTTTTTTTTTAATAAATAAACAGACAGATTCTTCTGCCTACCCTTTGGTAAGAAACAGGCGTGATGTTATTCGAAAAAAAAAAACACAACCCCAGCAAAAATCCGAACAGCATACACACTACATTCTTAAAACCATTCATAGCCTTTTAAATCAACAGAATTCCAGAGATATATTCCTTTTAAAACTTTTTAATGGACGAAAAAAAAACAAAATGACGATTCGTTAAATAGTGTATCGTAATCGTGGATTATTTAAATTAATTTAATTAAGGTGCGAGCCCATTGGTCAGGTGTGGCTACTTTTATGGTAACTTGACTCTTAAGGAATGGGATGTGAATGGCAAAAATGCTTTGTTGATTTTTGATGTTCGTTTGCTCTTCATAATCCTTCATAGTCTGTCTGTCTGTCGGGCTTTCATGGCAAAATTACTGAACCGATTTAAGTGAAATTTGGCGCACAGGTAGTCTAGAAACTGAAAAAGTTACAACCTACTTCTTGTCCGGGTGCGGAAAAAAGTTTCTTCCTTTTTATTTCGCTGATAAATAAGATTTTAGTTATGTGTTAAAAAATAAGGATTTGACAGATAATTTTGTTAATTAGAATTACTGAGCTAATGCTTCCGTAGAGTTGAATTATGTACAACACAAACATAGTGTAACCATAGCCTAACTCCCAGTTAATCTCCTGTTTACATTTAACCGAACATCAAAGCCGCCGCCTGGTTAAAATTCAATAGTTAACTTACAATGTCAATCAGTATGGAGATACGCAAAAAAAATACCTTTTATATTGTAATGGGCGAAACAGTAAGACACGTACAATTTTAATGTTATATAATTGACGGATTATACCAAAGAATCCGCATTTCAAGTAAGTAAATATTTAGTAAGTAGAATTTGTAACTATAAAAAGTATTGAAATGTTTAAGTAAAATAAAATTTATTATGATCTCTCACAGACTGTCGACTACACTGTTGGCGATAGCTGACCGTTTATTTTGAAAATTTTTAAGGCTTATGTTTAACTGATCACCAGATATAGTAACAAATAGCAGACAAAAATAGTAAATGATCACCAAAATGAAACTCGCATTTTAATGTAAAACTGTAACCAAAGTTTGAACACTTTGTTATCCTATTTAAGTGAAATTACTCCAAAATAAATAATGCGTAAGCCAAAAATAGTAAATGATCACCAAAATTAAACCACCATTTTAAAGTAAGATTATAACCAAAGTTTTTAAATTCTGCTATCCTATTTAAGCAAAATGGATCCAAATAAATCATTGTTATCCCAAAAGTAGTAAATGATCATCAAAATTATACCAGCGTTTTAATATAAAATGATAATCAAAGTTTTTACATCTTGCTATCCTGTTTAAGTAAACTGACTCCAAAAAAATAAGTTCAGCTTGATACAATAAATGTAATAACATTATGGGGACCCTTTTCCTGCACTAGGGTGGAAAATTGTCTATTGCATGCCTCTAAACAGTGCGATCAGAGTGTGTTTTCGAGGGAGTGTATTGAGAAACACATTCTTCTTCTTCTTTCTCCTGCCCTGTTCCCAATTTTACTTGAGGTCGGCGCAATATGTCATTTTCTTCCATTTTCCCCTGTCACTCGTCATACTGACACTCACGCATGCATTGCAAGCCGGACACATAACTTAATATGGCATCATAATACTTTATTTGGTAATAAGCCTACATTTTATGGCAATCACAGGGACTTATTTAGGCAAAAATAATACAATAATTTGGTCGTCAAGAGTTGGTGATCATTTACTAAAGGACAATGGGCGCTTTGGTACCCTGTCCAACAGTGTTGATTCTAGTACCATTGCGTAGGTCTTGGTAAGGCAAAAAATGTTTACTATGACGACTAGTCCCAAATCCTTGTCCATTTCGCGTGACATCGACTAATAGAATGTGTAATGTTCATAAATCATCAACGTAGATGTAGTTCTTAAATCCAACTGTATTGAATAAAAACTGGTAAAGTAACAGAAAAACAGGAAATTGGCCTTCTTAGAATATTTGCATGCTCACTGCTTTAAAAAAAGACTGTGCAAACCTTTGCAGTTCACGCAGAACTAGCTTATGTATTTGATGAAAGTCTTTCAGTATTTACAATCAATTAATGTCTAATGATTATCGTGTTTTAATAACAGGTTTTTTATTATTTCATATAATGTGTGGTACATGGGGGCCAGAATATTTAAAGATAGTATGTAAAATGATTAGTTGTGTTTTCAGAAATGATTTGGTTATCATTCGACTAAACACTCGACAACAATCACTGGCCATAATTTTATGATAAAAAAGAAATAGTCTGTTTTGAACCACATTAAAGCTTCCCATAGAAGGCGAGATCTCAGTTCAGATATTTGAATGAAAAAACCGGCCAAGTGCGAGTCGGACTCGTGCACGAAGGGTTCCGTAAATTACAGTTAAATCAACCTATCTCAAAAACTATAAGAGATACTTTGATCAAACCAAAAATCGTTGAAAGAGTTAATTAGCATGCATCACCTCTATTTTTTTTAGAATTTTATACCCCGTAGTTATAAAAATAGAGGGGGGGGGACATACTTTTTACGACTTTGAGAGCTGATATCTCAAAAACCGTTCACTTTAAGAAAAATGTTTTTTAGAAAACTTTATATCATTTTAAAAGACCTTTCCATTGATACCCCACACGGGTATGTACATCGAAAAAAAAAATTTCATCCCTCAGTTACATGTATGGGGGGCCCCACCCCCAATTCTTTTTTTTACTATTTAGTGTCATATTTTTGTAGCGGTTCATACAACACATATTCCCATCAAATTTCATCACTGTAGTACTTATAGTTTCCGAGTAAATCGGCTGTGACAGACGGACAGACGGACAGACGGACAGACGGACATGACGAAACTATAAGGGTTCCGTTTTTGCCATTTTGGCTACGGAACCCTAAAAAAGATTAATGCACTTTCTATAATTCTTTACGAAAAACTTACTGTCGATTCTGAAAAAGCATGTCCTGATCAAGTAACCACTGTTCCGGTTTTTATTCAGTGTATTTTTTAGACTTTTTATTTTAGGCTGAGAATGTATGTATACAGTCCCGGTACGGATTGTATTAGCTGGAACACCTCAATCTCAAAATTCTGCTCGGGTATGTGACATTGGTAAAGTAGTACTGAGAGTTTGTAGCCCAGTTAAATACTATTTCAAGCTTGGAGGCCTAGATACAAAGAAGGCGATAATTTTTCATAATGGATACCATGTTCTTTTACAAAGACGGACGTCGTCGTCACCATCGTCGTCGTAACAGCCGAAATATTTTTTGAATATGTTTTGAACTTTTGTCAAATCAGATGACGATTGTGTTTGCGTAGTATGACTCCATAGACTATTACAACATTTAGATTATAATAAAGTGTATCTCAAACAATGTAAGATGTCTATTACTTGGTTTAAAATTATTACATTGACAACATAAGTATGCCTCTTAATGAATTTGCATATATGGATGACATACTTGTATGTCGATTCAATTTTTATCGTTACTCGGATCGGACAGCTAATTGAGGCAAGCCCCATCGTTTTTATTATTCTTCACGTAAATACCTTTCTAATGATATATCATACGTTACTGTTGGAGCGGGTACCAAATCCCATACAAAGTGCCCATTGTCCTTTGGTGGTCGAATACAATTTAAAGTGAAAGCGTGGCTAAAATAGCTGGTACTATTAAATTTTTAGACTTTATTTTTCTGGTGTTCAGTAGATATTTCTGGTTACAAAACTAAGGGTATCAAAGCATTTTATGGTGGTCATTATATTTGTTCCCAATTTTTAATAAGTTTGATGCCGGCCAAGTAGGTACATAATCGTTGCAATGTGAGCACTTTCTTTAACTATTCATCGATAAATGGACTAAGTATCTAACACTGAAATATTTTTTTTAAAACAGTCCAACAGTTTTTAGGGTTCCGTACCTCAAAAGGAAAAAACGGAACCCTTATAGGATCACTTTGTTGTCCGTCTGTCTGTCTGTCTGTCTGTCTGTCAAGACCCTTTATCTCAAGAACGCGTGGACGTATCAAGCTGAAATTCACATGAAATACTCAAGTCTATTGCCTCTTTAAGCTGTGAAAATATCAAACTCTTAAGCCAAGCCAATCAAAAGATACAGCCGATTATGTCGATATTTTCAACAAATTTTCGACACTCGCAAAGGAATCAAAACCTACAGGATACTTCCCGTAAACTCAGAATCTTGAAATTTGGCATGAAGCATTGTCATATAATGCAAATATAGGAAAAATTGCGAAAATCACATTTTTTTAGTTATATAATATAATAAAAATATTTTAATAAAATGAAACTTACTACCTTATTTCTCACGAACGAATAAAGATATCAAATTGAAATTTATACCAAATACCTAGGTCTATTGTCCCTTTAAGCAGTGAAAAAATCAAACTTCTAAGTTAACGCGATCAAAAGATACAGCAGTTTATACCGACACCTTAACGAATTTCCGTCACACGCTAGGGAATCAAAACCTACAAGGTACTTCCTGTGAACTCAGAATCTTGAAATTCGGCACGAAGCAACGTTATATAGTACAGATAAAGGGAAAATTGCGAAAATTACAAATTTGAAGTTCCATAAAATATTTAAATATTATTTTTGCTTACATGACATAAAATATTTTTTTAATAATTATAAACTTACTACCTACGCTTTTTCACATAAGCGCGTAGAGATGTTAAACTTGAAATTCATATCAAACACTTCTTAAATCTAATTGCCTCTAAACTATGAAAAATTCTAAATAATTCAAAGGTCATTGGGCACCTTAGTATGGAAACCATACCCACGGCGGACACGAACGAAATATAGCACAGTATAATGATATAAGGATCTGATTTACTATGGTATTAGTCGCATCAATGTGAACCATGGGAATCTAGATAAAATCAGGTTTAAACATCAAATATTTTCCTCATTTCAATGGGGAATTTAAACGACCAAGTTTGGCGGATTTAAGAAATCATTTCTTTGTAGTGAAAGAGTATACTCGCCGTTTATTTCCATTGTCATTAGGTCAGGATCTGATGATGGAAATCCTGAGAAATCGAGGGCAACTATCAGAAATTGTAGGCATGCATAGGGTTGAAACTTGATTCTCAGATGTATGTCTGATGATACTATCAAACAGTGAAGATTTAGAGCTTACCTGATAATGGAGACGTGAGAAAGTCGAGAGAACTCCTCAACGGTATGTTTTAGTTACGTCGTGTTTGGGCTTATATTATTCGTATTGACGAGAACTTTTCACAAAAGTTAAAAATAAAGACTTTTTACAAAAAAAAACTTCTAAAAACAACAAGAAAACTGTTTATATGCATCGGTCTAGATCTCGGTGGTTAAATAAATATAAATGCATCCTCTAGACACCGACTTCTAGAACGATGCACCTAACATCTTCTTCCTTTCTTTCTTATTTTTTTCTTGTTGCTTTTTTATACGTTTGAAGTTGGATTTGTTTGTAAAATGCTTTTTAAATACATTTTGATAAAGACCATTATGACCATTACGACCCACCAGTACAAGTTACGACTGGGAATGTGGGTATTGAGATATATAAACTTAATGAGAACTATTTACAAAATAAAATAAAGCCGACTTTATAAAACAAAGAAAGGGACAGAATTAAACTTTTGTCAAAGCTCTAGAAACATAAAGCCAGCAGCCCCGAATCCTACTCTCTAGCAGTCGTTGTTACAATTCGACAGTTACAAGTCGTCAGGCGGTTTCGAAAAAATTCCTGCAATGGCTGCTTTAACCCAAGTCAGTAGTGAATTCTCATCACCTAAAATAAAATAAGCTTGTGTTGGACACAAGGTTACTGCTATAAATTGTAAAGGAGTTCCCATAACTATATCTGATCTTTGCTATCGATCCCGCAATGCCAGTCAAACCTATCTATGTGGAAAGTCTTTGCCAATACGAATTAAATAAGCCCAAACACGTGGTAGTTGCAACATACCGTTCAGGAGTTCCCTCGACTCTATGTGGTCTCCATAATCAAATCAGCTTCAAACCTTCACTGTTTACCAGTACCCTCAAAAATACACTCATATGTCTGGTTTTGACTTGATGCGTGCCTACAATATTCAAGAGTTGCCCTCGATTTATCGGGGTTTCCAGATCCTCATCAGATCCTGGTCATCCGAATTGGCATCTTCCTTCTTTATGAAAAGTCATTAACAATAAAAACTAGCATTGCAACCTGTACAGTACAATCCTCTGAAACTGCTTGTCTTTTATATTTTTTAAACGATCCTGGACATTCGTCTCCATGGAATTTTATTAAAATATTTATACTCAAAGGAACGTCATACTATTCTCCACAATTTTAAACTACTTTGATTCATGTTCGCCACTTTTTGCAAAGCGGGTCAGATATGCCCAATGACCTTTAAGGCATAATTAGTTATTTTTAATCAGATTTCTGAATGATGACTATAAAATGTTGTAAATAAATAATTTTTACAAGGTACTGGCCTACTATTTTAGTTATATTATAAAAATATTAACTATTTTGACTCTCACGAAATTACCATAACTATGATTATTCTAAACTGAACGGTTTGCGCGAGAGTCACTTTTTATCTATACAGGATTTGTACGGAACCCTCGGTGCGCGAGCTCGGCTCGCACTTGGCCGGTTTTTTTGACATTAGTGCATTGATGCAAATAAACGATTTTTTCAGCTTCATAATATTAGTACCTATACATATGACACATATGTATGTAACATTTGTATAGTTATTATTATGTAAACATGTATTCTACATTACAACACTCCATTTATAAGTACTTTAGTATCATAATACCCAATCGACCTTGACTATACAACAAACAAATTTTGCCTCAAACCTACACAATCCGAATATACACTTAACACAAAATTATAGTACGAACTACCTACAAAACTAGCGAACTATAATAAACTATAACCGTGTTATTACCGGGTGTTCTAGGAACGGATAATATCCTTTGACCCGTTTCTATTATACTGCAATGCGCTTTTTGATGTCGCCGCCAATAACCGGTTTTTTTACTGCGAGGTTATATTTTTAATTGCATCAGGGTTTTGTGCTAACTGGTTATGTAAATTCGTTGATGTGAAGGCGTTACAATTGTTTATTTATAAAGTTATTAAATATACTAATTTTTTATCACTAACCCACGGTTCCACTCAAATCAAAAGAGAATTCTACTCTTCACTCGGATAGGAAAGAAGCCTGTATCCTTTCTGAGACCCTAGAATAGATAGATACAGTAATTTTTGTGTGAAAGAAAACCAACCTCTAAAGTATAAGCGTAGGTTTGATTCCAGGTCAGGAACGTACTAATGCAACTTTTCTAAGTTTGAATGTACTCTCTTAGTATATCTTGGATACCAGTGCCTCATTAAATGTAAAAAGGAAAACATCTCGAGGAAACCAGAACTATAAAGTTTGAAATCACCAACCCGCATTGAGCAAGCGTGGTGATTAACGCTCAATCCTTCTCAGTGTGAGAGGAGGCCGCAGCCCAGCAGTGGGACGATAAAAAGGCTAATGATAATGATGGATAAAATTTGCAAGTTAGTTATATGTTCCTACATATTATAGCCTAAGCTTTCCACGAACATAACATAACAAACAAACAATTAAATTTTTCATACAAACCATCGTAGATTATCACCAATGAATGTGTAGTACCTAGAAAACATATGTAGGTCTGTAATTGCCTAGTACATGGAATCGGCTAGTAAACGCGATCTAGATTCTAGATAAACCTAGGCGTTTCCTGTAGCCTAGCGAAACTGACTTTGATAGATAGATGCAAAATTTGCTGCTACTGCGAACACTTGTATCGTCAATGTGAAAAGTGCATCTTCATGAAAATATTTCACTTTTTAGTCTACGCTTGTGTCCTTTTTTATGGGGAATCATCAAATGACCCTGTGGGAGCAGCGTGAGGGAGTGTAAAACTCTTACTGACTAAAACCCACCATCTTCTTCTTTCTCCTGTCCTGTTCCCAATTTTACCTGGGGTCGGCGCAATATGTCATTTTCTTCCATTTTCCCCTGTCACTCGTCATACTGACACTCACTCCCTTCCTATTCATATCATCTTTCAGGCAATCCATCCATCTTTTCTTAGGTCTTCCTCTTCCTCTCCATCCATCTTCATTCATACTTAGCACACACTTTGTTGTATGCGTATCATCCCTCCTCATTACATGCCCATACCATGACAATCTTCTAAAACTAAAACCCACCATGTTCCTTCTTAAAACCTTTATGAACCAGTCCGTCTAAATATGTTTAAGAGAAAATTTTGTTAATAAGTTAATGCTGTTAATAAGTAAATGTTTATCAAAAACTTAAGAAAGAGGAACTTTAAAACTTACGTGTTTCCTAAAGAATAAAAAAAATAAGGATTACAACGAAATAAAACTTAAGTTTTAAATTAAGATTTCTGTCGATATCTGTACCGAAAGGATATGCTCCATATATCGACAGACATACTGCGTTATTACGTAATTTGTCGTGGTTAGGCAGTTTAACGTATCTTGAAGACCTCCAGAACAGAACCTTTTAAAGCTCTCTGCTATACTTAATCCAAATAAAGTTGATTATGTCCACTACTGCTCTTAGCATTTATTTTTTGGTCCAAAATTTCTCATTCGTAAAAGCAACGTAACTTTGCACAAATGTATAAGTTTTTCCAATTATTCGAGGATTTTCAGAAAAAAGCCTTTCATAATCACCGCAAACGAAATTTCATTAAAAAAGATATTTCTCAAAGTCCAATATATTTACGTCTCTGTTTATGATTTATAGAATATGATTGTTTCATATATAAATGTAGGTTTTATAAAAAGATTTTCCCAGTTTACAAACAACAATTTTAGATATGAAAACGTCTCTCAAGGTTGGATCTGAGTATTAAATTGCAATCCGCATGTAAGCTCCGATACTTGTCACCCCCCACGCGTAAAGAGCCTCATTGAAAACGGATTTGACGTTTATCGGATTCGAATAGGACTTGGAATCTTGAGGTTTAAATATTGCTGATTTCAAACATACAAAATAAAGCTTTTTCGGTCAATTGGTCACTATCAAAATCAACGAAAAGTCCACCAAATTGCGATACTTCTGAAACATAAGTAAAGATGGTAATCATGATTTTGACATCGCTGAAAAGTGATGTAAAAAGCCGTGGTTTTATTTAAATTGTCATAATTAATCCCTTTAACTTGATCAATTCCCTGTGTGTTTGTTTAAATGTCACTTTTTCTTCTTCATCCTACCCTATTTCTTAGATATTTTGGATCCATGGCATTGGAACATATATTTCGCGACCATTCCTCTCTTACATCCACTCTCTCTCTATCCATATCTTCTTTCAGGCAATGAATCCATCTTTTCCTTAGTCTAACTCTACCTTTCCATCCATCTAAAACTCTTTACAACATGTTCTGCTTATGTCACAATCCACAAAATCAAAACGATTGAACATTTATCACCCCTTTCAAGATCAATCCTCACCCCACTGCGCCAATACGCCTTCGTGTCAACATAATATCGTGTTAGGTAAAAAGGTTGCATGCATACATACATACATGCATATATAGCAGTTATGTGCATTACCTGTCAATACAGGTCGCCACAACGTCGCCTATATACTTGGAAATTGCAAGCTTTAATATCGAAGGGGCTGGTTCAATGGCTTAATATGATTTTGTGAAATTTGCCTAGCTGAAAACGTAACTCGCTTGACGATTTTATAAGCTATTTATCCCTTGATTTGTGGTTAAGCATTGAATTTTGACACAAGCTCAATATGAAATCTCAATATGTAAAAGCAAAAAAAGAATAGCTAGGTTATAGAAATCGGCAATAAAAGTTCGTCTCATGGTTCCATATTTGAACGTTGTGATTTTGATAATGGAGGATTATTGGGGTGTAACGTTATGAAGATTCAGAAACAAAGAGTCTACATTTGGTCCTGTAATAGGTCTTACCAAATGATAGTGAAATATTTTCCCAGATTGCGTTATGATGCATTTTAAAAACAATTACTAAGCAGCTGAATAAACCGCATTTTAGCCAGTAGGCAATTATCGGACAACTAATTCTTTGAATCATTTATGTATACATAGCAAACTACTTAAACTAATGTTGTCTATGCGGACATTTAACAAATAAAGCTTTCAGCCAACAGTTTTCAATCCATTCAAATGCTTTTTACAGTATTAAAAAAAAAATATTTGTAAAAACCTATTGTAACCAAAATCGTATGCTTCAACAAAGTCCATCAATTTAATGAGAAATAAAATTGGAACTCATAGGTATAAATTATCGATTAACGCAAGTCACTAGCTTTTGAAACAGCCGAAATACTCCGAAACTACCTTTCCTTTAGGACAGTTCGTATCAATCATTCTGTGCACTACATTATTAATAGTAGCGTTCAAAAATCACCAGCCACAGGCAATTTATCCACCATGAATACAGTTCTTATCATGCCATCGTGAAAATGGGGTAGAAATAATCAATATGGTCCTGCCCCACCCGTTGGGGCGCATGCGTCGTGGTATTCACCTGGTGGTGGTGGTATCACCCCATGGGATCTTTCATGCCGTGGTATTCACCCACAGCTCATTCTTGTAAAAGATGGCGAAGAGGCAACACAGGTTCGTCCAAGAAGGTTGTGGACTTCACTTTTTGAAACCACCATGTAAGTTTTGTCAAATCTTAAATTATTCTTTTCCAAATTACTTATAGACTCAGATTTATACTCTTTTCTGTGATTTTTTTAAACATACCAGTTATTAACATTATTAATAATTAAATTCCTCTTAAAATAATTGCGCGTCTAATAGGTGTGTGCGCAGTTAAGCTTTTCTCTAAAGCGTCCGCCATTTTGAATTGATGCTGACATTTTCATTGCCGTTTTGGTTTGAATAGAATTAGTGTATGTTGCATAAGTATTTACTTATTTGGTGATTTATGTAACAAATTATCTACAAAAGGTTGATTCAACCTTAGTTCTTATATTTTGGTATATGTTTTACCTATACATTCGTAATACTTAGTTTTAAATAATCCCATTGAAAATAGGAATTCTAGTTACGATGCATCTTATAAATAACTTTTCAAAGGTCCGACTGAAATAAATCGTTTCCAAACTATCCATAAATAGTGCTTAATCATAGGGTAAATGCTCCAATTCTCATCTTTTCACTAGTATTCAAAGTTTACTTGTCACAAAAAGTAATAATTCAATCATTTTCGCAGAAAACCCACCAAAACCGGACCATGGAAAGCGGTAAGATGTGTTTAGAGATGGTTTCCATTGCAACGAATTTGCGACAACACCAAGCGTTCAATACTGGCTTTTGCGCAAATCCGTGACACTATAGATAGAAATGCTTTAGTTTTGATTTATTTTTTCATGCACTTATATTATAAATAATGTACAAACACCAATGTTTTAGGTATATAAGTTGAATAAAAAGCTTTATAAAATACACACGCGATTTGTTTTGCCTCACCTTTCCGTGTTACCAACGTTTAAGGGGTGGTTCCATTAAAGCGATTATTGTGGCCTTTTTATAGTTTCGAATCACAACCCCTGTAGTGGATTTACCCTTTTAGGGTTGGTCACCCTTTTATAGGGAGGATAATTAAAAATGTTAGTTATCAGACAACGTTGCTTAGGGCTGTAAGTTTGTGACTATTTTTGAATGAACGTTGACTCATCATCGTGCTTTAATATTTCATTTATTTTTTCGATGGTTTCGAATGATTGAACTTATTCAATGACTGACATCTAATGCAGTAGAAGTAAAGTTCATTGATATATTCGGCAGTCCGTTTAAATAAAAACATAACCCTCTTGGCAGTCGAGTAAAACTATTTCAACTAGAATTTCAGCGGTGTTTTTCTAAAATGCATAAAAATGAAATGTCTTCATTGTAACAAATAAAAATGATATATGTTTAAAAAAAGAGATGAAGATTGCCAGTCCCAAAAAAACACAGAGTCCCAAACAAAACATAATTTGTCAAAAGCAAAACATTAATAAAATTATTTATTAACAATGTAACCTTTCAACGAGACTTGTTACAGAACTAATTAGCATAGTATTAATGTTTCACTAATCGATTCATTTAGTAAAACAACTCATGGTTTTATTACACTGCATTGAAAGTAAGTGCGCGTACACTACAAACTTTTAGTCGGCCGATACTTGATTTGGGCTCATAAATCAGTATGAAGATGAATGGAAGTACACACGTAACAACGATCTGGTATTTGTTCGGTAAAACCACCGACCGACTAAAAACTTTGATTGGTGAAAAAGAAACAAAAAAAAGCATTATTTTCTAAAAAAAAACCTACCTTTTTTTCTTTTAACGGCGTCAAAAATCATCAAATGACCCCTCCCGCTGTGGGTTAGCAGCGGTGAGGGGGTGTCAGACTTTTACTGACTAATACCCCTACGACGGAACCGCGGTAACTCTTTCGAACAATCCCGCAGCCCCGGCAGGCCTTGGCCCTGATGGGCCCCGCTGGAAATTTTTCCCACCTTGATTCGACCGACAGTCGGCCGACTAAAAGTTTATAGTGTGTGCGCGATCCGAATGAGGCTAACTGGAACACAGATTTTGTGGTCGTATCAATTAAAGCATTTACGACCAAGTAAGCTTTAGTTTTGTAATACTGACATACGTAATATATGAGCTGTAATTATTTTATTTACTTAGTTGTATTACCTTATTTTCTGCACCTGGTGTTTATTTTAAATATCTGTTAGGCCAGATTCTTCAATCACCAATTAACTTCTGAGGACGTGGTACATATACATATTCTTCAGATAAAAGTTATCTGTCAATTGAAAATTCGCACTTAAACTGAATAATTATTCTCTCGATAAAGCACAAGTAATGAGTACAGCACATTTCGTATTGTGTAATTTTAAAAAGAAATGTCTTGATATGTTTTTAGGATTGTTAATGTCTCCTCATTTTTGAAAAAACATCTACTTATATATTTTGTAAATTCCAATGCAAGTCACAAATATAACATCACTTCTGTCTCGTCGTTAATTTCATATGGATGGTGGATATTCAACAGCCATAAACCAACAAGAATGCAACATAGAAAGCTAAACCAAATTAAAATTAATAAACCCATAATTTACATAAAAGAACTTTTTAGTTTAATCCATTTTAAAATATTCAATTAAGTATAGATAGAACTTTTAACGATTTTACGACTTAAAACGGAGTTTTGTGAAATCTATACTAATAAAAAAAAATTGGTTGTTTGTTAAAGCCTTAAAAGCTCCGAAACTACTGGTCCGATTTGAAAAATTCTTTCACTGTTGAAAAGCTACACTCATCCCAAATAACATAAGTTATGTTTTATCCCGGTACGGACAGAAGTTCCACTGGACACGGGAGAAACCACGGGAAATCGGCTAGTTTATAATAAAATATATGTATGTATATAAAATGTTACATAGCTCATTTAAAAGGTGGGCGGCGCGTGCCACACGTGCCGAATTTTATAGTTCTTTTGATTTACGTCACATTAAAATTTCGTGTATTGTAGCACGGGCTTCCAAGAATAGCTTTTAACTTTTTAGGACTAAAATATGTTAATAATTCGACGGACGATAATTGGTGCTTTCACCTTACTATTTTGATTTCTCGTTTACGTTATAGTTTAGATACTTATTTAGATTTCGTTTGTTAAAAGTGGTTTAATTAAAAATAAATGGTTTTCACCCACTAATACCCATTAGGTTTATTGTGGATCTAATATACTCTTATACCTAAGGAAATTACGTGTTCAGATTTTTTCTAAGCAAACTTAAAAATTATTTGATAATTTGCTGGCATTAACCAGCCTTTGCTAACTTCACAATACAGATTTTTAACTGTGTAAATAGTGTAACAGTTTATGTAGGTATGTGGAAGAAAAACCTAAAAGAAAATGATAAACTTTCATGGTTTTTGAATACAAATTTTAAACCATACGGATCGCTATTACAAAATAATAACAATTACGTAAGTTTATTTATAATTCAACTAAATATTTACATTAATTGAAAAAAATAAAAAAAATAAACTTATATCTATAATATAAAAATGAATCGCAAAATGTGTTGGTAAGCGCATAACTCAACAACGCCTGGACCAATTTGGCTAATTCTTTTTTTGTTGTGTTTGTTATTGTCAGGAGAAGGTTCTTATGGAAAAAAAATAGGGTAAAGTAGAGAAGTCAGTTGACGGGAGCGAAGCCGCGGGCAAAAGCTAGTATACATATACAACTTAAAACTAATACAGTGCATCAAAAAATTGCTCCTCATCGCTGTCACTGGGTAATGTACCCAAAAGACTGGCAGCATTGCCACGTTGGATGGCAATGCTCAACCTCTGTGCGTAACTACGTACCTAAGTAATTTAATCCTTACATTACGAGTATTACGACCAGCAGACTAAAACCGGACCCTCATTAAAACAGCAGTCAAACTGTCATAGATAGCAAAACTATAGCGTGAGAAACAATAAATGACAAAGATATAACAATAAACAACTTAACAGACACGACACTCGCTAATCTGTGTCAAGGGTGGTCCACAACTATAATTTATAAGCCTATCTCACGCAATGGTAGACCTTACCAGGCAATTATTAACACTTTCAGTACATAATCGTAAAAAAAACCGGCCAAGTGCGAGTTGGAATGGCGTAGAAGGGTTCCGTACTAATATTTATAAAACGTTCCATTATTATAATACATTCCATATTCTGTGAATATTTCAAGCATCTACCTGTTGCCGTTCTATCTATATTGACCATAAATTAGCAAAAAAATCACGTTTGTTGTATCGGAGCCCCCCAGAATGTTATGTTATGTTATTCTAGTTTTCAGAATTTGTTGTTATAGCGGCAACAGAAATACATCATCTGTGAAAATTTCAACTCTCTAACTATCACGGTTCATGAGATATAGCCTGGTGACCGATGAACGGACGGCCAGAGGAGCGAAAACAGTAGTGTCCCATTTTACCTTTTGGGTACGGAACCCTAAAAAACTCACCAACAAACATTGATCTACATCACTATCTATACTAATATTATAAAGCTGAAGAGTTTGTTTGTTTGTTTGAACGCGCTAATCTCAGGAACTACTGGTCCGATTTGAAAATTTCTTTCAGTGTTAGATAGCCCATTTATCGAGGAAGGCTATAGGCTACTTTTTATCCCGGTACGGGAAGTAGTTCCCACGGGATGCGGGTGAAACCGCTGGCAGAAGCTAGTACAAGATATAGATTATCAAGTGTCAAATCAAAATGGCGGATTTTGACATATGTAGGCCATAGAATAAAAGATTGCAGAGTCTACAATTAAGTGACAAAATCGGTTTGATTGATTTATTGTTCCCGTTTTATCGTGTTATAACACCTAAGCTTTTTTTTTTTCTATTATGTATTCTTAATACGGAATTTTATAGTTTATTAAAAGAATTTATTAAATTATTCGGTTTAAGTGGGATTTTGATATTTTATTTTAAGTATTATTGTCGGGATTTGTCATAAAATATTGATTTATCAATTTGTGCTTTTTTATAAAAAATGATTTTATTTTTAAACGCAGTGGAATGTTATATACTTATTCATTGAAGACTATAAGGTAAAAATATTTAATTTAGACAAAAAAATACTGTTTTTCATAAACAGTCTATTATGAACTAATAGTGTCGAAAAGACAAACATGCCCACTATTGCCCAAGCTAATTTTATAAGCCCAATCACACCATCACTCTTGCGCAAGAAAATCTCGATTTATGCATAACTTAACTTTAACTTAAATAAAGCACAATATTAATTTTAAATCCCGGGAAATTTAATACTCAACATAAAACGTTTACACGGTCCGATTATAATCGAGAACTCGCCACCGTGGTTACGCAATCGAATGAAACTCGATACGATTATAGGGCTTAGTGCATACGGTATGTAGTTTTATCGATGTTAAATTAGGTATATCGATATAATGCCACATCATTTTGAAACATTCCATTTTATGAAGTAGTTATTTTATGAAATAGCTCAAGTTTTGACGAAACTATTTAGGTCTTAGAATCGTATTTACGTGAACAAACTCAATTTGATTTTCAATAAGGCTAATTCAATGTTGTTTCACACGGTCATCATATTTTGCTTAGTCTTTAACAACTACGTTGGGGTACGTCTCCAGTCTGACCTGATGCAGCTGAGTACCAGTGTTTTACAAGGAGCGACTGCTTAGCTGACCTCCACAACCCAGTTTCTCGGACAAACCAATGCCCCTTGGCAAGACGGTTGTCAGACTTATTGGTTTTTGATTACCGGTTTATAACAGCCGGGTACCACAGTTTATCGTGCCCTTCGACACACGGGTCGGTCACTGCAGTGAAATTATATTTTTTTTTTTCACAAAAAACATCTATTTACATTTTCGTAAAAATCTCTGCAGAGCCCTTCGCGTGTCGACTATGACTCAACCAACATAATGTTATCGACTAAACACTGGAGCAGTCTCGCTTCTCGACGTAGACAGTTTTATCGATAAAATCCCCGCAATAAACTTTCCTGTCGCCATAAGAGTGGAACCAAATGTTTTTAGAGTCTGATTGATAATCGATTTAAATAGACGTTAAATTAATCATTTATATTTTTAAAGATGGATGATATTGAATTGAAGTTTATGTAAGGTGTTAATCTTAGTTATGATAATTTACCCTATTATGTTTTAAATCCAAACATTACAACTTTTTGCGTTTTCAGGACATCGAACCCTGAACGTTACGCTAGTCATTAATTTACTACCATTCTCTAAGTAAAACTGAAATTACGACTTCCTTAAACCGATTTATTTTTCCGTAACTACCTATTATATCGATTAATCGATTGGCCAGTGTGGCCGTGCCTTTAATCGATACTATAAATCGAACAGAATCGAGTAATGAGCGTGTCGTAGACGATTCTGAGACCCATTTAGCGGTAAGCTGTCGTAATCTTTATTAATTAGTTTAATTCTGATGGAAAAAATGCAGTATTTCTAAATAGTACGAGACTTGGGCGTCTGTGTAGTGGTAGCAAGAAAAAATTACAAAGTACGTGCCTTATTTTGTGTTTATTGTGTGTTTATTTTTATTAATTGACAGGCCTAACCTAAAACTTGCTATTTTCCTGCGGTTTCACCCACCTCCCGTGGGGACTACTGTCCATACTCAAATAAAATTTAGCCCAAGTTACTCGGAATTGTCAAGCATCTAAATAGTGAAAGAATTTTTCAAATCGAGTCAGTGTTTTCGATGCCCTTAATATAGAGGTACAAAAAAATATTTCCTTTTTATCATAATAATGTAGATTATTGGAAAGTCGAAGTGGCAATGGGCAGGCCATATTGCTCGCAGAGCAGATGGCCGATGGGGGCGAAAAGTGCTGGAGTGGAGACCACGGACTAGCAAGCGCAGCGTAGGACGTCCACCAACAAGGTGGACAGTCGACCTTATAAAGGTCGCCGGAAGACGCTGGATGCAGGTCGCCTCCAACAGGTATCTGTGGAGATCTAAGGGGGAAGCCTATGTTCAGCAGTGGACGTCCTATGGCTGAGATGATGATGATGATTGGAAAGTCTTATATTCGTGCTTCTTTTATTTTTGTTTTTCAATAACAGTTTTCCTATTTTTCTACATCTACACCTAATTACCTACAAACCGCACACTACTAGGTCAAATAACTTTTATTGTGGAAGCTGTATTTTCAAGATTTTCCCACCATCTCACTCGAGCATGTAATAGCCGCTTGTTTTGCTATCGGTACGTCCTACATAACATGTAGTATGTAGGGTATGTCCTTACTTTGCTGACGAGACCGACGGATATTGCTTAAGGATTCAAATTAGATGTCGTATGTAGGTATGACAGTTTTTAGATTAAGTCTGTTTGTAACCTAGTTTTTAAGGTTCCGTACCCAAAGAGTAAAACGGGACCCTATTGTTTTCGCTCCTCTGTCCGTCCGTCCGTGCGTCCGTCTGTCACCAGGCTGTATCTCATGAACCGTGATAGTTAGAGAGTTGAAATTATCACAGATGATGTATTTCTGTTGCCGCTAGAACAACAAATACTGAAAACTAGAATAAAATAAATATTTCAGGGGGCTCCCATACAACTAACGTGATTTTTTTGCTCAGTTTTGCTCGATATCTATATAGAATATTAGTTTGGATCGTACGCAACCCTACGTGCGCGAGTCCGACTCGCACTTGGCCGTTTTTCAGTTTTTGTAATATTTTTTTTGGGGTAAAATCTCTAAAATTAATGCTACTAGGGTTCATGGTTAAAGCAGTGCTTGATGATGATGTGAGTTTCCTATACTTTCACTAATTTATGGAAAGGTACAACTTCATTGTAGTATCACACATAGGTACATTTATGACCCATCTTAAGTATCAACCAATGACATGTATGACCTTTCTTTAAGCCAGTTTTCGTAGAGAAAAACAAAATATAAGATCTAAATACGGAGGCATGCACTGTACGTCGATTCTATAAAATTCAGAAAACAACTCGCATTTCACTTCGCTATTCACTCTCACTTCGCATTCGATTCAAAACGTTCTAAAAGTCATCTCATACTTTATCTGTCAAAATCTCGAGTTTGATATACATAGTTCAACTCGCAAACACGCTCGCAAGAGTAGCGCTAGTGTAGTTTGAGAATGCCAATTACGAAACTCACGGCGGATTCAGATGCGAAGTTAAGAATGAAGTCTTACAGAATGTCACAACAGCACACTAAAAGGAGGCTGTTTTGGCAGTTCCACACAATTTTTAGAAGAGTAGAGGTTGCTAGTACCTGTATAAGAGAAGGCCGAAAAGCGAAAAGAAAACTATGTATTATATTATACAGATAATTTTGATTTGCGTCTAATTACACATCGGCTTCAAATGGCGCCAAAGCTTTCAAGATATAACTAGAAAATCGAAAACCATTAATTAATATAAATACACACCAACTCCCAATTCAATTAAACATTAATTGATTCAATCAGTTTAATTGAAAAACCCTTATTTATTGCCGTTTCCTTTAAACTTGGCAAGTGAACGGAAAAATTGTTATTTACTAGTAAATGGAGGTCGCGAAATTATATACGGCGATAAAATATCATTTAGAACTTAATAACTTTATTTATTTTACTAGCTGTTGCCCGCAACTTCGTCTGCGTGGGCAATATAGAATAGTCAATTATTACGTATATGGTGCGTAAGTAATTTTCACAGGAAATAGCTATAATCTATGTCTATATGCTTTGAGTCTGACAAAGCTGTCATTTGTACATTTTCTGCAGCTGCTGCGACTAAGCAGAAGCCAGAAAGTCTGTCAGTCTTACCATGGATATCGTCTTGTGTAGTTGACTGGATTGAAAGATAGATAGGTAGTCGCTCCAAGCAAAATATTGGTACTCAAACAGATTCGGTGACTGAAAGCCCAACACCAACATAGTTGGGGAATAGCTGGATGGATGATAAAATGAGTCATCATCATCAGCAGGCGCATAGGGTAGGATAGTTTCACTACTGGGGAGAAACACTTGTATGACTTGTATGAATTGGGGATTTTCTGTGCACTTACTTACTATGGTAAGGCTGACCCCACATTAGGCGTGCGCGATCCTCGGGCGTGTGAGCTGCGTGAAAGTCGCGTTTTGCTGCCCTGCGGCATGTGTGAAGAGTGCAAGCGACGCGCTCGCGGCGAGCACGCGGCGCTCGAGTTGCGTTCTTACCCCTACGCCCGCTATCCCCGCCGCCCGCTAAACGCCTTAGCAGTTAAACGTCAAGTCGAGCGCGCTGCAAATGCCGCAGGGCAGCAAAACGCGACGCTCACGCAGCGTGCTCGCGACGCACGCGCTACTCACACGCCCGAGGATCGCGCACGCCTAATGTGGGGTTAGGTCTAAACCGGGAGGGACTCCACCGAAATGTTTGCATTAGTTCACGAATAGGCAAAATGTACGTATCTGTGAGAGTCCACTTCATGTGTTCGTACTTGAAACCTGCAGTTTTGCCAAGATTTTCAAAATGTACGCTCGCAATTTGTCATTTCTTGGTGGAGCCAGCAAATCAAAAGAAACAGAAGTGTTGTACTTATACTGTGCGTCACTACCGCTCACCGGGAAAATTTCGCTCTTGCGGAGGACTTTATATACCATATTTTGTGTCACACGTAAACAGGACGACAGTAAGTATCCACCGAAACACTTTCAAAGATCTGATGAACGAACAAATCAGACCTGAGTTGGTCACCTGGGGCCAATCAGAGCTCTATGAAGCGATCATACGCTTTGGCTCCTACTGTTATTGTGGTTTCTGAAAATGTATTCACCTCATTCAACGATGAATGTAATTCTGATGGTACTATTAAGAACACTTGCTTAGCGCAAAAGCTGACGTTGGCAGGCCGACTCTTTTGACTTCTCGAATAGGATACCATTGGTTTTTGTGCAATGCACACCTGCAATGCATGCTGGATTAGGATAGGATATAGGTGGATAGGATTTGCAGCAGAGAACAATTCTGTCTTTGTAATTGAATGACATCAAACGTAGTTTTATATAAAAGGTGTTTTTTTAGACTTGGCTCGGGTTTTACTGAGGCTGTTCGTAATCGTGAACAGTGTATTTGCGATCAGAAGTTGAAAGTAAGCATGTCTCTGGTATGCGACGCGTAATTTGTACGTTTCCAGACGCATAAAGCATTTTACGTGTGTATGG
The DNA here is from genome assembly GCA_963856015.1 of Helicoverpa assulta. NCBI lineage: Eukaryota > Metazoa > Arthropoda > Insecta > Lepidoptera > Noctuidae > Helicoverpa > Helicoverpa assulta. The sequence goes on from CAWLCW010000027.1 coordinate 9,411,565, forward strand.
TATTAAATCGAGAAAGCTCCCATTTCTTATCTGCACTTTGTATCTGGGCTTGTTTTTAAAGCTACAGAAGCCTACATTACCTACCTCACGCTTAGCAGCGCTTGCGAGAGATAGATCTTCCTTTCTTCTAGGATTAAGTTTACATATTTTGCATCAGAACAAATAATTAAGGTCTACTTAATACTACTCACTCAAAGTAATTTGTTTTAAGGCCACCACATTAGTGGAAGATAAGCTAAACTATGTTTTAGAAAAAATCCTGATATGAACTCCACCTGTAACTTTAAATGATAATTAATTGTTCCACATTGACATAATGTTCAAAAAATAATTTAGATGGCACCGTTTTAAATTTGGCTGAGAACTATTAATTTTCCTTTCATCAAGGTAATAATTATAGTTGGATTTTGATGTGGTACGGCAAACTGACAAACACTATTGAAATGTCTATCGAAAAATTACACTACGTGTTAAAATATGGTGAATTACGGAAAATACACAACTCCATCTGTTGAAATAATAATCCTCTATAAAGAATGTATGGTAATTAATTGTCATTTACCACCTCGCTCTTTTGACAAATTTGATGTATTTTTAGCACAGATGGAGCTACTTTTACCTTGGCTAAACAAAATTTTCATATTTTTTTTTCTTCCGAAGTTACTTATAAAGGTGTGATTTTCTGTGTAAAGATTAATAATAGGCCAAACAACTAATATAAGTACAACATTCAAATGTACAGTTTTGACAAACAGATTGCGTGTCGTAATATTTTACATCTTGAATTCACAAAATTAATCATATCTTTTGATAGAGTGAATCGATTTCGATGAAACAAAAACTAAGTAATACCCCAAGTTACGTAGAATTTTTGTATATAAGCATTGTCTGCATTGAATTCGTAGATTTTACGTGAATCCCGAACAAACAAACAGATAAACAGACAAACAGACAAACAGACAAACAGACAAACAGACAAAAATGACAAAAATGATGGAAATGGGTTCTGTTAGTTGTCCTTTAACATGCCGGCTATTTTTTTTGTCAATTTCTTCAATGTACAAAAATTACTTTTCTACAGATTTATTATATGTATAGATTAGTTTGCAATCAATTTTAGATAAATGATGGTTAAAATGACTGTTGGAGATTTGTCATTGGTAAAGATATGATCATACTGTATAAAAGATGTAGCTATATTTTGAACACGCTGTATAAGATTTTTTTTCACTGTTAAAGAGTTGTAGGTCAGTCTAAGCAACAAAAATATTATGTCACCTACTCTAGAGTTCCATATACTTAGTTTTATCCCATGAAAACAATAGATTTAGGAAGTGGTTTTTTTTCAACATTTTGAATCTATTAAAACACGAAATATCAGGCTAATCTGTTAACTTATTTTAATTTGATCTATACCGAATCGGTATATAGGTGAAGGCTTCATCTTTATTTCTATGAATTGATTTTATTTAAACAAACTAGTAATTGTAAACATCTCTTGTCCACAGATTACTCTTGACAGAGCCATCGAAAATGTCTACATGACTGTACCCAGTGGGACGAGGTAAGTCCAACAAATAGAAAAAAATATCGGAAAAAAAATGAAAACTTTGGAAAAGTTTTTAATACTCTCTGTGGCTACTAAGTGATTGATCATACGAATAACATTTTAAGTTTAAAAAACTAAGATTGTATCACAAAAACTGAATTGTCAATTTTATTGCCCATTTTTGACGCGCGACTTGACATTTGTCATATTCCATACTCTTACTTTCCGTAATTTAATATTTCCGCCTTTAATAACATAAATAAATAAAGGCTATCGAATTTCATTAATAACTTTTTTCAAAGATTATCAAGCGGGAACCAAAAAACTATCCAGCTAATATTAGCATATTATAGACTAGCTTCTGCCAGCGGTTTCACGCGCATCCCGTGGGAACCTCGGCACGGACCCGGATAAAAAGCCTATAGCCTTCCTCGATAAATGGGCTATCTAACACTGAAAGAATTTTTCAAATCGGACCAGTCATTCCTGAGATTAGCGCGTTCAAACAAACAAACAAACAAACTCTTCAGCTTTATAATATTAGTATAGATAAATTATTGCATTTACTCTCCACAAAATAAGGGCCTTGAATGACCAATGATTTGGGCCACAGATAATGTCTCCGAGTTTATTTTTAAACACACAGATAGACATGTAGATTATATCGATTATGAAGCTATATAATTGTGCGTACATACGGATCAATACGGCAATTTTTTTTTGCAATTACTCGTTCGTATTTAGGTAATATTTCAAGAGTATTTTTGTAGATTTTTTAATACTTTTTTCAGTAGCTTACTTTTGCTGAACTGTACCTATGTGTATTTCGCTCAGTATGGTTAAGTGGAAGATAAAATTGCAAATTATTTTTAAGCTTATACCCATACGTATCGATAATACGAGCTCATAGGTACCCCCTTATCGGCGTTATATAAATAAAAAGATTAATTTATGATATTATTCCAAAAGAATTGTTTCCAAGAACTCAAACGGGTTAAAGGGCGGTAATGGATTTTTATTTTATTTTTTCTAAAATAACTAACAAATTTATTCTCATTATACCTTCGATTCAGGTAAAATGAGGACAATAACGTCAAATTTATTGGCAAAAACCGATAACGATTTAGTGCCAATATTGTTAGTTTTGTGTTATTTTTGTCTGCGATACCAAAAATCAATATTTTACCTCAATTTATAAAAAGGACTTGTTCTAAAAAGGTTGCACCAATAATGTGAAACACTGTAGCATATGAATTCGTTTATTTTTTAGAAGACTGAAGATAATCCTAAATAGCTCAAAGTTTCAACTTTGGGGCGATTTTTATTTTTAATAGTTTTCCTAAATTTCCTAATGTAGTTGTATAAAAAACTTATTTTTTTTCTTAATCTAAGAAAAGAACTACGAGTATGTCACACTAATTATCATCATCATCGTCATCATCTGCTTAGCCTTTTCCCAACTATTTTGATGCAGCTGAGTAGGTACCAGTGTTTTACAAGGAGCGACTGCCTATCTGACCTCCTCAACCCAGTTACCCGGGCAACCCAATACCCCAGTCACTGCCATGCCAATTTTACAATAAAAATCTGCTATATTTGCGATCTTCGCTAACAGTAAAAATCCCGTTTTCCATAACCACTATAAAATAAAAACAGAACAAAGGGTTACGTATCTAGATCAAGTCGCACAGTGCACAAACCGGCGTGACGTGGAAAAAAAAAGTTTATTTATATAAACAGTGGTCAAGTGCGCAACGTGAGTCAAGTTAGGGCAGGGCAGCACTGTGTCCGCAAAAACTTGTCTGACTACCCACTGGGGTGTATAGTGTGTTGTGTGTTTGTTTTTAAATATTTTTTTTGTTTTTTTTTTTTTATAAAAGTTTTAGTGACAAAAATTTATCAAATACATACTATGTATTAATCTTCCATCATACTATTTGAAAATCGTATTAGTTATTTAACCTTATTATTGACTAACTATCTATTGTGTAGTCTGCAAGAATAAGTAAGGAAAATAAAAAAAATGCAACTGTGTTGCGACCTTGGCTTATCTGTTTTCTTATTATCTAATTACCTCATCTCTTTTTAATACTGCTTTGTTTTTCCTTACAAATAAAAATAAGTACACTGTTTTCTTGTCTCTTGGCCTTATTTAAAACAACCTGTATTCACACTTGATTGAGAGGTCGTCACGTATATTGTACTACTGCGCCGGCGCAAATTACTCTGAGCAGTTAAACTAGGCCTGTTGTACTCAAATTGTGCATCTTTCATCTTTTGCGGCCTGCAGTCAGATGGGTCGGCTGTTGGCTGACTTTTTAATTGGCTTTGAAAAGGGCTCTTGTGTTTCTGCGTAAAACCACGTTTTGCTTGAATATGCAAGTCATTTTAATATGTATTTTTTTTTTAATAAACTAGGTACCTACCTATGTAATGACAGAATAATTTATTCTGAATAAAAAACATATTTTTGTTAAAATTACAGATGTATAACATTTTTACTCCCTTTTTTAAAACTGTATAACCGACTTTTATACTAACCTACAACCTTTGCCTAAGTCTGACAAATACTATGCTGATAATCGCATCAAAATCGGTTCAGCCAAACGTGAGATAATCGCTCATAAACATACATAGTACACATAAAACTGAGAACTTCACTTTTTTGAAGTCGGTTAATAAATAAAAATAGACAGCTATAATTCACATTTTATTATTGACCCGAATTAAAAACATCTAAGTGTACTATAGAATCCGCATTGCTTAGCAACGGTATAAAGCAAATGGGATTGCAATTAAGAAAATAGCAACTAATGATTGTTAATCAGAGATTTATTGCAATGTTCTAAGTAATTAGCGAAGCAAGGTTGCATTCAATGTCAAACGATTGTCCTGTCTTTTACAGAAAATCCTATTCTTTGTACCTACTTGATTATTCAGATATTGAGAGAATTTAGTACCTTATTTGGTTGGGATAAATTAGTCTTACTGTGGCGTATGTTTGTTAAATCTACACTGTCATTATAAAGATGAAGAAATTGTTTGTTTGCCTGGACGTTCTATTCTCAGGAACCACTGGTCGGATTTGAAAAATTATTTCAATGTTAGATAGCTCATGTATTGATCCGGGTTCGTGCAGTAATTCCAGACATCGCCGGCAGAAGCTAGTACATTAATAATGAAGACTATGAATTATTATCTTCTTTTGGGTTTAATCGAAGTATACCTCTGCCCACCAATTACCACGAGGTTAGGTTAGGGAATGTATGATCGACGCACTAACGCATCATCCTTTAAGTGTAATGATTGAATATTTTATCGTATATTTGTCTGTTTTGGCAATACGGGATACTTAGGTTAGTTAATTTTTATCCCATACTCACACCGTTTGGTAAAACTTCAACAGTATCCACGATAGCAAAACTAGTATAATGCCAGATATCCACAATTAAGTCGGATAGCCCACAGCTCAATACAGCAGGTGTCTATAACAACATCGATTATGCTCAAGCTATTAATATAATTGGCACAAACAGCTGTTTGTATGTCTGCATTGTTAATTTAGTTGTCAGCAGTGTAGAACTACATTTATTTAAAACTAAACTGCGTTTTGTTATTGTTTCGTAAAAAACTTATAAATTTAAAAAGTTTAAGAAGTAAACCACAGAAAATCCTGGAAAATAAAGAAAATTTCTATTCAAATCGGTTCATCCGTTTGCGATCTTCGATGCCAAAGACGGACGCACAAAATAAATGTACATGCTAAAGTTTAAAATACTTTTTATAAGTAGATAAATTTTCATCGGTTTGAGAAAAAAGCTCACGACTTCCGAATTTATGTGATACCAGACATTAAATATAAGATTTGGTGAATTGAATTTATTCATCGACATTTAAAAGACATTAAGAGCAACTACATTGTAACAAAACCAATAAAATCTTTAATGCATATATCCATATAAATTACTGCCGTTTATTTTACGACATAAGACACATATGTATATCGTATAAAGTGTAATTTGTATATGCTATTACAAATATTAGTATGACAAGACATAAAATTCAGATTTATTACGAATCCTACACTTATCGTTATGACCAACTTTCAACTATTTTCAAAATGAAAAATATTTGGAACGCTTCCTTATAAAAAAATCAATTGAAATTAAATTAATCCTCCTTCTTGGGAAGTCAGACTAAAATAGGTACCTAATTTTCTATATCACAAAATTAAAAGTATTTATCATATTTAAGTACCTATGTGCCTAAGTTAATAAAGACGTATGCTACGTTACACGGTAGCAAATCGCACTTAACCAATTTTTTATTATCATTATCGTTACATCAATGCAATAAACGATAATAAATTGCATTTCACACATGCACCAATCACTAAGTAATTCCTGCTTTCATACACTTTTTAATGGCGGTATTCCGTGTAATAATGTCATGATGACAGTTCCGATAAGAGCCGCCATTTTGTTTTTACGTTTTGATATTTCTTGGATTGTCAGGCAATTTATCATTGACAATATTGGCCTGATAATGTCTATAAAGTAGGGGAAAGTAATGCATTGATCACCAGTTAATCAAAGCTGGTAGACAATTACAGATTTTTTCAGAAGTGAAAAGAAAAGTATGACTTTTCATACAAGGACCAACTTTAGAATTAGAAGTGCAACTGTGTGTGTGTTTATGTATATGTGTGTGTATGTGTTTATGAAATAAACTAAATAGAATTGAGAATAATTGAGAACCTCTTTTTTGGGTAATCGGTTAAAAAGTATCCAGTGGTTATTATAGTGACATGACGATGTTCTTATGTTGAATCATCGACACCTATAATTTTTAACCGAATTAAAAGAAGAGGAATCCAAATTCGGATGAGGCTATTTTATATAAGTATATTAATGTTATAGACAGTCCTTCAAATTTTGTCAAAGTTGGAACGATTACGATAAATAAATTAAAATATCTTTCAAACAGTACTCTACTTAAATACACAGCTATTAGAGACACGTAAGAATAATTAAGAGTGGTTTATTATTATTGACAGGCCACTAAATTATCGGTAGGAAACACATGTCAACTGCGTTCTGCGCCTTAAATTATACCCTGCGCTGACGCATGGTCTCACGACACTATGCGATGATAAAAAGAAGATTAACACTTAAATCTTTGGGTCTGCTTGTGTTATTAATGACCATAGGTATACTAATAAAGCTGGTGCCTGCCTCGTTGGTCTAGTGGTCGCAAGCGCGGCTGCTGTGCTCGAGGTCTCGGGTTCGATTCCCGGGTCGGGCCGAAATCGCTTTGTGGGTTTTCTTAAACTTTCACAAAGCAGCCCGTAGTCTGGAAGTTGGTGATTGATTCACCCGTGCATCGGAGAGCACGTAAATGTCGGTCCTGCGCCTGATCTCTTTCCGGTCGTGTCGGATTGCCGTCCCATCGGGCTATGAGAGTGAAGGAATAGGGAGTGCACCTGTGTCTGCGCAAATGCTTGTGCACTATAATATGTCCTGCGCAGCTGGCTGATCTCCTTAAAATGAGAACAGCCGCCGTGGCCGAAATCGGCCGTGGACGCCATTATAAAGCTGGTGAAGTTTTTTGGTTTGAACACGCTAATCTTAGTAACTTCTCGACCCATTAAAAAAATCTTTCAGTGTTACACAGCTCAATATTCATCGAATAAGAAAGGTTGTATGCAATATTTCTATGACATGTGTTGGGTGTAGGGCTGCCATCCGTCCGGGTTTCCCCGGATTTGTCCTCGTTTGGAGGCCGTCCGGGGGCCGTCCGGGCGGGGTTTCAAGAAGTGTCCGGGGAAAACCCGGACACTTTTCATGTAAGGAAGCACCTCATTGAATTTAAGTATATGTTAATAGTAAAATGGATTCGAAATTAGGTATTATTTTGTTTAAAAAAAATCGTACTCGTTCGGGGAAAAAACGCGATTTACGCCAAATGTCCGGGTTTTTTTAATGTTTGTCCGGGTTTGGCGAAATTCGAGATGGCAGCCCTAGTTGGGTGGTTCATTCGACGACCTCGATGGCGCAATGGTCACCAATAGTCACCATGCCGGACTGCCGGACCTGAGGTCCCGGGTTCGATTCCCGGTTCGGTCGACATTTGTGTGATGAGCTACTTGTTGGCCGTGGTCTGGGTGTTACAATATGTATTTATAAATATGTATACAACATGTAACTTAATTAACGCACATCCTGAAATTAGTTTTTTCAGAATCGTTTACTGAATCGATTTATATCATTTTTAATATAGGTAATTTTTTATCCCAAAAATAATTAAAACTACGGAAATTATTGTCATATTAACCCTGTACAGTCAAAACAAATTCAAATAGACCGTAACTCAAAGTAATAAGACTTCGTGTATTGTCGGCTTTTTCCGTAGTTTCGTTATGTTGTGTCGAGTCGAGCGGCGCGCGGCGCGATATTTGCGTGCGTAGTAGTATGACCAAAAAGTTCTCCAAGAATTGGTATAACTAATTTAGTAAATAACAATGCATATACATGTTAAATTAAAAATTCAGTGTGTGTATTACGATTATAACATAATATTCTAATTAGGGTGTTTGAGGGTGTGCGTTAATTACGTTACATGTTGTATATGTAGCTATATGTAGTTTATCAGTTGTGTTAGCGCCCATAACACAAGTTAATTAATAACTTACCATGGGGCTAACCGACCGTGTGTGAAAAGGTGTCCCGACATTATTATTATTATTTTTCGGGGCGTGGGCGAAACGGCTAGTGAAAGCTACTGAGCTTATAAATTGGTACGAAGTGGTTTTTCTGTCAAAGTATTTACTTCTAGTGTATTTATTACTTCTATTAAGTGTTTGTAGGTTGGTTGAAATAAATGCTGTCGGTATATTTCCTTAAGCCGACGGCCGGTGTGGTCGAGTAAAACTAAGATCTCTTTCAGTTTACGATTAAACATAAATAATACGATTACAGGCTAGATTGTAATAACCAGCAGTTTTGACATGTTTTACCATCGTCCCGATAAAATATACCCTATGAAACTCGCAAACAACGTGATTTTACATTGGTCAAGGAATCACAAAAACTACTCTGCTGACTCGGATTAAAATACTCTTCAAATACAGCCTACCTCAGTAAATGCTCTATGTAACACTGAAAAAAAAACAAATTAGACTAATAACTCCTAAGATTAGCACGTTCAAACGAACTCTTCAGCTTTTTATTATTACGGTCATTCCCAATACTCTATCTATCTATTTATTCGCTTACTAGATATATTATTCTGACACTAGTACCTAGATACCATTCCCAAACGAGTAAAGCCGAAAAAAATCCTGTCTCTATCAAACAAAACCGAATATCCCTAGTAATATTATAAATGCGAAAGTAAGTCTGTCTGTCTATCAGTCTGTTACGGTTTCACGTCTAAACCACTGAACTGATTTTAATACAATTTGGTACAGAAATAGAGTTGACCTTGAGAAAGAACATAGGATAGTTTTTATCCCGGACTTTTGAAGAATTCTTTTGGAAACGCGACATAACCGAACAACCGCGATATAATAGAATATTGGGAACTAGTATTAGACCAGACTCAAACGTTTAAGTAACTTAAGAATTGTCACTTAGTACATACTACAGGATGTAGTATACTCTAATAGCCACACATACATTTCCTCATGGTGCAACTCCCACTAATTACGTCTAACGGGCTTTACTTCATTAAATAGTTTATTAATCTGATTGCAAGTTAAGACAGGATGTTACTATCTAAATTAAATTTAATATAACATCTACATTCTACAGTTATTTGGTTTAATTGATGTTTGATATAAGTACTGGTGTGATTATTAGTAATTATGTTATGTAATTAGTTGTGCAGTTTATTTTTGACGGCATTTAACGGCAAAGGGGATGGTGAGGAAACCTGTGCTTACAGGACTTTGAAAAATATACTTTCGTTATTTTGCTAAGTTTGTTAAGCGAAAGAGATAGAGACGACTTACATAGTGTTCAAAATTATATTATAAGAGGTACTTACCTATTTATTTCAACACTAAGGAAGGATAGGTCTATATTTTTTTAAGTGTGATCAGTTACTTACTTCCCAAATGAATGCTATATCCTTATAAGTAGTAAACGAGTATAGTATAGACGAACTACTTATATAGAGGGTCCTTTCTAAGAGGGTCCTTTTCGTAAGGAAGGCACTCACAAAGTCTTTTTGTATGTGTCAAAACAAAATTGTTCGCCGGCCTGGGGACTATTTCTAAGACTATATGCGTAGGTACCTAAATTAATTAGTTCGGAAAACCGGACAGACGCGTCTGTCATCATCATATAGTCTTAGAAATAGTTCCCAGGCAGGCTAACAATTTCTGCACGTCTAGACATGCAGAGTTACTTTTGTATTAAATAAGAATGTATATCTCACTTGTTCATATTCATATTCTTTATTTGCATTCCTCTTAATATGCTGTCAAGGTACGAATATAGTAAATAAACATAAAACCTTTTCATATCGTTATGGCTTTATTTTTATTGGTAGTTCCATTTAATTTATAGCGTAATAACAATTTCGTACTACACTTATATTATTTGCAGGTGTCAATCCTTTTTTATATTTCTTTTTAATGACTTAATTATTTTGAAAGAAGCCCGTCATCTCCATATACTTATTTTTATTAGTCGGATGACTACTTTGTAAAAGTCGTGATGGCCTAGTGGGTAAAGGACCAGCCTCTCAAGTATGAGGGCGCGGGTTCGATCCCAGGTCAGGCAAGTACCAATGCAACTTTTCTAAGTTTGTATGTACTTTCTAAGTATATCTTAGACACCATTGACTGTGTTTCGGATGGCACGTTAAACTGTAGGTCCCGGCTGTCATTGAACATCATTGGCAGTCGTTACGGGTAGTCAGAAGCCAGTAAGTCTGACACCAGTCTAACCAAGGAGTATCGGGTTGCCCGGGTAACTGGGTTGAGGAGGTCAGATAGGCAGTCGCTTCTTGTAAAGCACTGGTGCTCAGCTGAATCCGGTTAGACTGGAAGCCGACCCCAACATGATTGGGAAAAAGGCTCGGAGGATGATGATGATGACTACTTTGTAACTATGTATCTCAATGACTAATACTTAAGAGATAGATTAGACCAAGATTGGAATAAGAGTAACAAAAGTAACAGTTAAGACAAGTAACGAGAGAAGAATGAGTCAGGAGGATCTTTTTATCCGGGAGCGGGAAGGTGTTCCCTCAGAACAAAGACTGAAAAATTAATTCAAAAAGAATGTAGCAAAAAATTCTCAATAAAGACTTATTTTTATTAAATTCCTTAACAAAAATTCTTGACATACCAGTAACCCTAAAATCGTCAGCAGCTGTACGGAATACCACTTTTAGTACTAAATGGACAACGGTACAAAATATTCTTTCACTAAATGTTACTTGTGCGCAGATGATCCTGCGCATGTCCGCCATCTTGAAATTTCTCCATATTTATTTTTGTACCTACATATTTTTTTTTTATGTAACAGCTGCTTAAACTCAACATTTCCTTACGAAACAGGTTAATTTTAGGAACTACCAACTTAGTTAATAAATTGGTATAAAATGTTTTTGTTTTAATATTCAATAATTATAAGTATCAGTTTTCAGATCATTTGAGCAAGGTGAACTAGATAGTGTTAAATATAAAGAATTTTAGCACTCATTAGTACAATGAATCGGCAATTTTTCTATTGGTAATCACATCTTTATCTCTTGAGATAGGTACCTAGTTTTACCGAAACTATACCAAAAATATTTGTTTTTATTTCGAAGATATGCTAATCAATAAATTGGTGCCTATTTTCATGGCCGAAATAGCTCAGTTGGGAGAGCGTTAGACTGAAGATCTAAAGGTCCCCGGTTCAATCCCGGGTTTCGGCAGAACTCTCTTTTTGTCACAATAAAATTGTAAGTAATCGGTAAAAGTTGTTGTTAATCACGGTTATATAATAAATTATTATTCTCTTATTCTCTCGCCATTGAAACCCATGTTTTTCATTAACTTATTTGAAGCAGTAACTTGATAAAATATTCTTCAAAATGATGCTTGTACGTTGACGATATACTAACCGTCTTACCACAAAAGCTTTTAAACGTCAGTTTATCACTTGTCTAAAAAAATGCCAAATTATGACGTAGAAGTAAAGTCCATTTTGCAGCCACACTTTTTTTAGACAAGTGTTTGGCACATGTTTAAGTTTTTATAGTAAGACCGTAATAGTTTATATTTTTCACTAAACAGTATATTTTATAAGTATGTGTTGTAATAAAATATCGAGTTGTTCAATCATAAGTAATTTATTAAAATAATTGTACCCCACGTACCTAGTCACGAACAAAGGTAAAAAAAACATTTTCCCATAGTTAAAATGAACCGTTAAAAGTTCCCACCCTCTTACTGAGTAATTAAAACTACCCCTCCTTAGAGCGATAACCGTCTAAACTTAAGTTACGTTTTTCATACATAAACTAGTGGCCAGCGATACGTGCTTCAGTACGAATAAAGTCCACCATTTTGTTAAAAAAAAAGTTAAAAATGAAGATCCACTCGACCGATTTTGTGCAAACTTGATATCAACCATCGACTAAATAGTCCGGACACAGCATAAACATTTGGTTTAAATAGGTGAGCCCGTTCTTGAGTTATAAAATTACAAGGAAGAGTGGCATTAATTTTTATATTCATAGAAATAAACTACAATCCGTTCCCCGTGGTTCCACCCGCTTCTCGAAGTAACTTCTTCCCGCATCCGGTTAAAAAATAAGCTATAGGTAAGTATGTCCTTTGTCAAGCTCTGGACTATCTATATACCAAAATTTTGGCTTGATGAGGCTACAAACTGCCAGTGTTACTTTCTAATCACAACATAGTATAAAACAAAGTCGCTTTTTCTGTCCCTATGTCCCTTTGTGCGCGTAAATCGTCAAAACTACGCAACCGATTTTCATGCGGTTTTTTTTAATAGATAGAGTGATTAAAGAGGAAGGTTTATGTGTATAATAATAAGCAACAAATGTTGGGGAAATACTGTTATCCCGTGCGAAGCTGGAGCGGGTCGCTAGTTTATAATATTACAATGTACTTTTAATATGCAGATCTAAATCCCCTTAAGTAACTGGTAACTATAACTATACTTTTTTTGGTATATTAAAAACAAACTTTAATACTACTTTAACACATAAAAAAGAGCGATATCCATCGAAATAAAGCGTCATGTACAAAACCCATTAAACAAACATTTCTATAAAAATAAAAATAATTTTTCAAACACACTAATGTCAAGCAAAGGTTAACGGTGTTGCCATAAAACTGAATTAACCTAAATCACGGCAAATGTTTTTTTAATAAGGCAAGCTTGGGGTGGTGACCTATAAAATCTGTGTGGTGTTAAAGGTAAGGGTGGTCAGAGGTCATTTCTAACAGTGATTTTGAACACGCGAGTTTATTTTGACTACTTGCCTATAGAAAAAAAAGAACTGGAAAAATTATGGAAAAATTCCTTTTTAGCCATGTTTTGACGCAGCAAGACTTTCCCATTTCCCCTCAAATACCCCACGAAAAATTCACAGACTAAACCACAAAAGTTATTAAAATAACTGTCAGACCGCTGCAGGAACATAACCTCAAAATATAATACCATTCAAGCATAATCCATTAAAATTTGTTTACCCACTATCGGGACTGTCAACTAGTCGGAAACTCGGAAAACCTTATAAAAAGCACTAAAATTCAAAGCAGGGTAACTAAAATAAACATAAGCAACCACCTGATTCAAACCTTGTTTTTTTAGCCCGTTACCATGGCAACGGAGTATCAACAAACCTAACATACCGCCCGCCATAGAAAACGGTGCTTAGGGAAAATCATCTTTGTGTTTGAGCAGTATAAGGTGTAATTTAGGTTGGTGGTCATATATTTAATAAGTAATTGCTTACCGTACAATGCGCGTGTATGAATATTTTATAGCTGATAATGGATGAAATGTATGGAAATGTGAAAGGTTTTCTTATTATTGTATCGTTAATAGGTTAGTGATTTTTTTTTTCGATTTTCGACTTTATGCTTTTGATGGAAAGTTGCTATTTGAGTTCAAAAACTAAATAATGCCCTTCACTACCTACCTTTCAGATAGTTTTAATTCAGCAGCTACAATTTTATTCATAATTTACTGAACATTAATTTCAAAAAAAGAAGACTGCCGAAACCCGGGATTGAACCGGGGACCTTTAGATCTTCAGTCTAACGCTCTCCCAACTGAGCTATTTCGGCTATACATATGTTGTCAAAATTATCGATCTACCATTATGTACTTACTTGAAGTCCTGATAATAAGCTGATTTTTTTACCAATTAAGGTAAAAGGATATCAGCTACCGGAACCGGACGCATCGAACGAATCGAATGAGGGTTTTCGATACTTTTTCTGCCGCCAGGCGGCGCTTCGTATGCGTCAGGTCCAAACAGCTGTCAAATAGTATGGAATTGTAGGTGCCGAACTTATTGTTTATTGAAATTCTGTTATATTGGAAGTGTTATTGATTTTATTATGGACTACGGTCAGAATAAGGTTTCCGAACTAAAAATTGAGCTAAGAGAGAGGGTGCAAAAGTCACTGGTACTAAGGAAAAGCTTGTTGAAAAATTTGTTAACACAATATGATTTAGTTTTTTTTATTTATTCAACCGCAATAGTAAAACAATAATGCAGTGCTTTAATTATAAAATAAAAAAAATCACTAAAATCGTTCACTATTCATAGTAAAGATAAGCACTTTGACAGTTACCTGGACCTGACGACTCGGTGCTGCCACCTCGTGGACGCCATTTTAGAAAACCCTCATTCAAGGTAGCTTCTCACTCATTCAGGTCGACTGCTCACCTGTCATACTTAACACTAGTTACTGACAGTACTTAGTCAGTTGTTTGAGTTTGGTAACATCTTCCGAACTCGTCTGTCATTACTGTGATTTCTAGCAGATTCGGAAGGTAGTGTGAGTTTTTATAAGATTTTTGAACAAATTCTTGTTATAAATGCAGTTTCCTCATCATATTGGTTTTCCCAAGAAGTTTTGTTGACTTTTCAGGGTTTGATGTATATGTATCCTATAATATTTTACGATAATGCATTATGTAATATGGTTACATATCTATTTATTTAGTAATTTATTAATAGGATGACATATCCATTTATTTATTGTTTTATGTTATGAATAAATAAATAAATATCAGTATTTTCACTTTCAATCACAGTGTTATCCAATTTTCCGCAATATGGTCTCTCCTAGTCTCTATTCAACTTCAATTTCAGCTATCACCTTAAATATGGGTCATATATTTACCTACTCACAAAAATACTACAACTTCCCACATACTTATATATTTTCCTACGTCATCAGTCACACACAATAGTTCTCACACAAAGAGCTGGCAACACCCCTCTTACGTTAATTTGATGGAGCGATGACGCATCGAGTTTTGTTAGGGGAGTTTAGATACTCTGTTTATTTATATACTAGTTAGATATTTAATGTAGGTTGGTTATTGTTGTGTAAGAACTTGATGAAATAGGGCTTAAATGCCTACCTACCTAGGTACTTCATATTTCTTCTATATCTATACTAATATTATAAAGCTAAAGAGTTTGTTTGTTTGTTTGAACGCGCTAATCTCAGGAACTACTGGTCCGATTTGAAAAATTCTTTCAGTATTAGATAGCCCATTTATCGAGGAGGCTATAGGCTACTTTTTATCCCGGTACGGGAAGTAGTTCCCACGGGATGCGGGTGAAACCGCTGGTTATACATACACTTGATTTTAAACTAATGTTATAAAACTGTAGAGTTCGTTCGAACGAGCTAATCTTAGGAGCTTATGTACCTTGTGAATTCAATATCTAGGTACTTATGTAAATTATATCTGCAGTTACGATGTCTTGAAGTTACAACTTCCATTCGATTTATTTTTTTCTGTTTTATACGGTCTACGGCCGATTTGAAAAATTATTTTACCGTTGGGAAGCTTCACTATCCCAAGGTGACACATGCTATATTAAATCCAGGTACGGGAATTAGTTTCTACGGGATGCGGGTGAAACCGCGGAAAACGGCTAGTGTGGTACATATTACCTCTAATCCCCCTTTCTAACAGTCCTTGCTTCAAAATTGTACCACAAAGTGGTCTATTAAACAAATATGAACAGTTCGAGATATACAAATGAGTTGCTTTAATTTGACACTAATGACTGTGTAAACAGAGCTTCATACATATTTATGTGAGAAACTAATAAATTATATCTATTGATAACACGGTTTGTGAACGTAAATACTGTTATTTGAAAATTGTTTGTTGAATATCGTTTTGAAATAGGTTGCTTCGTGTTGTGTCATAAGCGTATGAACTTTTAACACAAATATTTTGTAGGGTCACAGATTTTAAAATAGTCACTTAATTTAACAACATTTTTCTTCATATTTTCTTTCATAGATTAGGCAGCCTGTGTTTGTAATAACATTGGTTACTTTTGAAACCCACCCACGTAGGTAAAAGACCTATTATCACTATTTGGGCACAAATACAAATTGGCAATTCCAATTTGTTTTTTAAGAGTTAATCATAATTCGGGGAGTATTGATAGAGTGGACCTTTTAAGTTCTGTTGTTTTATTTTTAAGGAAAAAGCTTTTCTGACAGATTCTTCTATTTGTTTCAGATAACAACAGTAGAGGATAGCAGTTACGTATGAGGTAAGTCATGTATATTTATTTTTTATTACTAGGTATCGCATATGTATATTTATTTTCTACTTTTATTTCAAAAAACTTAAATGACATACACGAACTTCTTTATCACCGTTTTCACACAATCGGATTATGTCGCTTGGTTTTTCTCCGGGCGACACATTTTGAGCGGCCAAAAACCTGACGTGCGTAAAATCTACTATACTCCATTCAAAATAACATTAGAAATTTAAGTAAACCTTTTTTACTGTTTGTTCAACCGATTTTGACTTCTATTCCGTAGACAAAAGAACGGAATTGAAAGCAAAATCGTGGTTACCATACCAAGTATTTACTGCAGCCGCCATTAATCATACTACTAACGCAATAGAAGTCAAAATCGGTTGAACAAACAGTAAAAAAGGTTTACTTAAATTTCTAATGTTATTTTGAATGGAGTATAGTATGCAAGCAAATGGGTTGACATTTTCATAGATGTAATAAGACCTATAAGCTACAAAACTAACGGACAGTCGAAAAAACTGCTCAGTTACTAAAAGACAAACTATTCTAACGGAGAATCACTTTACCTCCATAATAGTTGTCAAAGCTAACCACAAACTCAGATAGTTAAACTTAAAACTGAAGATAATACCATAATGCTGCTGGAATTGTGTGCAGTGGGTGTTACGGAACCTTGCGGTGATGCTACACCATAAGATAACTGTAAGTAATTGCCGAAACTGTCGCGGGGAACTATTTTACTTGAGTGCTCAAATATTTTGTGGTAACTAGTGTGATACGGTGGGTAGGTACGACAGTCTATTCTTAGAGGGTGTATGAGATAAGTCACCATAGGTAACAGTATAGAATATTTATTAGGAATATTAAAGTGTGGTTATTTCAAAGTCGTGGTGGCCTAGTGGGCAAAAAACCAACCTCTCGAGTATGAGGGCGCGGTTTCGATTCCAGGTCAGGCAAGTACCAATGCAACTTTTCTAAGTTTGTATGTACTTTCTAAGTATATAATATTAGACACCAATGACTGTGTTTCGGATGGCACGTTAAACTGTAGGTCCCGGCTGTCATTGAACATCCTTGGCAGTCGTTACGGGTAGTCAGAAGCCAGTAAGTCTGACACCAGTCTAACCAAGGGGTATCGGGTTGCCCGGGTAACTGGGTTGAGGAGGTCAGATAGGCAGTCGCTTCTTGTAAAGCACTGGTACTCAGCTGAATCCGGTTAGACTGGAAGCCTCGGAGGATGATGTTTATTTCAAATGGTCATCTGTTAGTAAGCTACGAGTTCTTTACGAGTATATAAAAAATAAACACTTTATTAAATTATGGATTAATTGTATTATTTAGTTTTACCAGTACGTAAGTAACTTGGCCCGCAGTGTAAACTTATTTAGCTTAATTAAAGCTTCGCAATTTTTCGCAAGTATTCAGTTATTTTTGAGACGCACTAATACCTAGGACTGGGAGACTGATAACTATTGGACGGCCGACATTTTAATTGGTCCTTTAGTAGGTACAAAGATTTAAGGTAGTGGACTGGACACAAGTCAAGGTTTACAGCCAACTTCTAGAAGAGGAAAGAAGATATGATTACGTTGAGTCTTGGCACTGGGAGAATTCACAGGAGTTTTGTATATGCCCGTGAATTTCCTGATGCCACAGCTCAATGTAGTCTCTTTCAGCAAAGAAGAGAAGACCAGAAGACAGAAGAATAACATAGGAGATTGTGTATATAAAACAATACAAAAGAAGTATTAATACTAAAACTGTAACTACTAATATTATAAACACAAAAGTTTATGTATTAACGTTTGTTCCTCTAACACTCAAAAATTCTATGATACTTGACGGTAATACACCTAGGTCTTTTTAGGTATTGATGTGCTTGAGTTAGGTTCCCTTAGGACGCAGGTGAAATTGCTGCCAGAAGCTAGTATGAAATGTTAATTTTACTCCATTAGATACATTTATATGTATTAAGACTTCAACTATCATTACAGCCGTATTAAAGTTTTAATTAACAATAGTAATTATAATTACTTAACTCGCTATGTTAACGGCTGAGATAATGCGAGGTAATTAAATGTAACGTGCACTAAGTAAGAATGTGGAAAAAATATTACAATGTACAATGTCGGTTATACATACCTGCGTGACACAATGTCAGTTAATTTGATTAATATTGTGTGTGTTAAGTCAGCCGGCAGCTTTTCCGGTGGTTGGTTTTTTTTTTTAAGAAAATCGTGAATTCAATCAAAGTTGTTAGTCGGTCTGATGTGTGATGGGTGTACTTCCATTCATTTCCAACTGATTTATGAGCCCGTACAAACTGTCGGCCGACTAAAAGTTTGAAGACTATGTTTTGTGTTAGTGAGTTTATGTTTTTGAAAAGTTTTAAATCGTCATGCGAGCAAAGTCGAGAAAATAAGCATGGAAAAAAATCTAATCTGTTTTAACTTACTGCGATCCTATATCCCCGAGTAGGTATCTATATATACCTATTTGTATGCGAGATGATTTCGACCGGACAATGCTCTTACCCGAATATCTTTATTAAATTCATATAGATATCAATAAAAACACAGTTTCTCACGCGTTACTAATTACTTCGTTAATCTCACAATGGTATTGGAAGCTTTGTTCTAATCGATGCTAATTTACATACAAATTATTGCGCATACGCATTGACATCCCGTGTGATCATGTGTAGTATTGTTTGTTTGCAGACTTCCTAGCACATTGTCTTCCGATTGAGAAATATCTTATATTGTCGGTCTAAGTTAGAAGAGGAAGGCGATTTTGCTATTCATATTCTTGATAGCATAATTATGTTTAATTTAAAATTGTTAAATGTTTTTTTGTTAAGTAAAAACTTTGTAAATATTTGTTAGAAAATATGAAACTTAAACATCGCTTACGCCAAATTTTAAATAAAAATTGCAACATTAACGAATTGCGTGCAAACATTCTTAATTAATGTTCGCAAAATTGCGACATTGCAACACCGTGCTAGCTGTGGAATCACACATTTACATTTAGTACCAAATCTGTGTTGACATGTCACATTTTTTGTTGTGAACTATTTTCGCAGAATCTATACTAATATTATAAAGCTGAAGAGTTTGTTTGTTTGTTTGTTTGAACGCGCTAATCTCAGGAACTACTGGTCCGATTTGAAAATTTCTTTCAGTGTTAGATAGCCCATTTATCGTGGAAGGCTATAGGCTACTTTTTATCCCGGTACGGGAAGTAGTTCCCACGGGATGCGGGTGAAACCGCTGGCAGAAGCTAGTCTAGTCATAAGATTAGCAATAACTTAGAGTGGAAAGATTTTAGTATTCCATAAACTATTTATATCTTTCTTGTATTTATATCTTTCTTTTATACTTCTTTATCTATTTTGCGCTTTCCGTTTATACATTGTACCACACGCCATCAGAGATGCTACAGTTACTCACGAACCAATAGTTACCCTATTCTAAGTTAATCGTCGGTTAGCTCCTGTAATCCATATGTAACAGATGATGTAACGTTACTGCTAACGGATGGTTATTGTCTGCTTTTTGTGACGTGTCGCCCGCCCGGAAATGTTGTGGTTTTATTAAGTCGTTGGTTGGTACATACTTATCATTGGATTTGATTATTTTGCTGTCACAGTTTACTTTTGTATATAAAATTAAGTTTGTATATTACTGACAATTATTTTTTTTTATGCAATTTACAGTTTTTAAACTGAAAAATAACGATGACTACAAAACGTAATTTTTGAAACAATTAGGCACTATGCTGTTTTCTTTAAGTTATAGGTACCTAATGGCATTGCATTTTCTGATCAAAGAAAAATTGTAAGTATAATCAATAATAAGCTTAATTATCAGTGCCCACAATAAAATATTAATATTTCCTGTGCCTTCAAATATTATATTTGAATGCTGAAAAACTTAAATATTTTTTAATCTCCTTATTGATTCCAAGGGTCGATCATTTCTCACTGCTCTTGTCTTTGGAACCAGTTCCAAGTAAAATAGTTCACAATACAGATAGGGAAGTGAAACATGGTATCGATGTACGCTATGTCTACGAAAAACGTCGTCAAATGATTGATGGGCGGGTGGGGCTATGAAACGAGCGGCGTGGTGTTGTGGTAATAAATTAGGACCGCATTTTAAGATAATTAATATTTTACTCCAGATTAAAATGTTTACTATACTTTTGTGCAAACATTTCTTTTAATAAATGTGTAAAGGTTACTCTTAAGTTCATCATCCTCCGAGCCTTTTTCCCAATTATGTTGGGGTCGGCTTCCAGTCTAACCGGATTCAGCTGAGTACCAGTGCTTTACAAGAAGCGACTGCCTATCTGACCTCCTCAACCCAGTTACCCGGGCAACCCGATACCCCTTGGTTAGACTGGTGTCAGACTTACTGACTTCTGACTACCAGTAACGACTGCCAAGGATGTTCAATGACAGCCGGGACCTACAGTTTACTCTTAAGTTCCAGGACATTATTTATTGTAAGACTTCATAGATACTGATACCACAAAAAGTGAGCTACATATTTTTTACACAACAAACAATATAATGGTATTAAAAAGGCTGAAGTTTGTTTTGAGATTTACCTCATCTTCATAAACATTTAGCGGGTCCGGTGCGCAATAGCGGGTTATGTCAACCCGCTGTTTCAAAGGCCTCGTGTGCCACCTTTTTGCAAGTGATCGCTAGACGGATGGGAGTCAGTTTAGTAAACAATGCTGCGACTTCCTCATATCTTTGTATCAAAGCGGTTAAGTACAGTTGAGGTGAGATAAGGGCTTAATGACGATGTAATGAGAATTCGTGAGAAAATGTCGATATCGATAAAACAAAATGTAATGGCGTGCGACATCACTATGTGACAAGATGATTTGGGAAAAAGTTCTGCATTATTTGTTAGATGCAATTTGAAGTTATTATATGAAAAATATTTTCACTGTTGGAAAGCTACACTCTTCCCGAGTAATAGGTATAGGCTACATTTTATTCCGGTAAGGGTAGCAGTTCCCACGGGACGCGAGTGAAACCGGGAAAACGACTATCCAAAAATAATAAAGTCATATTTTTAAATAGCCCATCATAACTTAGTCTCAACAAGATAAAATACACCTCATTCCCGAATTTAAGTACCTCTAAAAACCAAAAAGAACTCAAAATCCCACCCAATCGCTAAAGCCATTATCTTCAAAAATCGGTTCAGTTCTTAGAAATTTAATAAGAGCGGATAATTTTGACTCGTGCCACGGGCGAATTACACTAATTGGCAGGTGGTGCCTTAGTTTTGCGCTATTTAAAACCCAGAAGGCTCTGTGATGAATAACCGGTAGTTATTTTTAGTACAGTTAAATTGCTAGTTAGTCAGTTATAATTGATTGTTTTAGGTATATTTCGAGGAGCGGTAGATGTCTATTTTTGAACTACTTACTTAAAAAAACCGGTGGTACTAATCTAATATCTTCTAAAATTAGAATGTTGAGTTTGTATGTCTGTTTGCTTGCTTGAACGTGCTAATCTCAATAGGTAGGTGCTATTTTGATGAAACCGGTGGAGGTTAGTTTTTAACCCCCGACGCAAAAACGACGGGGTGTTGTAAGTTTGACGTGTGTGTGTGTGTGTGTGTGTGTGTGTGTGTGGGTGTATGTGGCATCGTAGCTCCCAAACGGATGATCCGATTGTCAGCGGCGGCCCTAGCCATTGCGAGGCTACGTGCGGCAGGTCTATGCGAGGCCCTTTGTCCTACGTGAAAAGTATGTGTTGCGAGAGTAAGCTGGTGTTTTGATTTAGCTAAACATGTTTGAGGAGAAATGCTCAAGTTAAACAAACTTATAAAATTTTATTTTTAGTACAGTTTATATTTGAAGAATCACAAAATTAACAAATATTAAAATGATCTGATGCTTGCGACTTTCTTAAGACTAAAATCTTTAATTAAAGCAGAATAATCGAATGAATGAGCAACGTCATTTTCGATCGAAAGAATAGCAAGGGCTGAAAGTCGATCTTGTGTCATCGAATTCCTTAAACATGTTTTAATAATTTTAAGCCTCGAAAAACTGCTTTTTCGATATTATTTATTTTATTATTTTCTCAAGACTATTTCGGTAGTGGGATAAATTTCAAATTAATTTCTAAAAGTCAAATTATTTTCTAATATATATTTCAGCACCGAGATAATATTCAGCACTTCGTATAATTGATTCAGGGCCGTCTCTAACTCATGTAGCGCCCGGGTGCTCATGACCCAAGCGCCTCCTATGTATTGAAAGATTGTGACTTGAGTAGTTCAAACGTCGTAAATAAGAAAGTTCATACGGAAACCAGGAGTTATTTTCTTGTTAATAAAAGGACTTAAAAGCGGCGCTACCTTCTAGGTTCGGCTAAAAAAGGACGAAAAAAATAAATCAAGTTAAGCACCCGCGAGCGTAGCGAGCGCAAAAAATTTTGAGCTTTGGGTCACTAAAGCACCTAAACTTGTATAATAAATAAGAGCGCAAGGTGAAGTCGCGAGCGTAGCGAGCGCGAAAATTTTTGAGTTTTGGGACATAAAAATACTGTAATCAAGTTAGATGGAAAGGTACTGCCAAGTGAACAGCCGCGAGCGTAGCGAGCGCGAATTTTTTTAAATTGTTTGTTTAAGGACTCTCAAATTAAACTCGGAATTAAGCACAAATTAAAAGAATCCGTGACTGGATCGAGAGCCAGTTGTATTTGTTACTTTGGTGTTCCAACTTTTTGTTAAATTGAGGACTCAAAAAGTAAACGCAGAATGAATTAGAAATAAAGAAAAAATGCACATTTTTTTCCTTGGACCAGATATATATTTTTTTAATTAGAATTTTTTTATATTAGTGTGGGTTGCAGCGCGAGGCCCCCACAAGCGCGAGGCCCTGTGCGATGGCACAGTTCGCACACCCCTAGGGCCGCCACTGCCGATTGTAATGCGGTTTTTTTTATTTAAAAGGAATGTCATGTACGTTTTACTTTAGAAAAAAAAAAACTAACTGGTTATATTAAAAACAGCGCTTAAAAACACGAGTGTAGCTGATTTTGATTTCTTTATCAAAATCAAAATCAAAATCAAAATCAAAAGTCATTTATTCAAACTTGGCTGCAAAACAGCACTTTTCGAACGTCAAAAAATAAATTTACAAAAGACAGCCCCCAAAACGCCCACCCTTCACCACTTCCTATGTGTTTTTGCTGGGAAGAAGAAGTGGCGCAACAAACTCCCCAGCAACACATGTCTGTCTGTTAGGTTAGAAGAACCTTAAACATTGTTTGATATGTACATTTGTATACAATTTAATTTGTATATTTCAATAGAGGACAATACAGTAAAAATAATTTATACACCACATGCTAGCTAGCACTCACCCTACATACCTTAACTAACTCAAGCATTGAATATGTTTGATGAACAGAAAATTATAGCCTCCAATTATTTACACTTAATATCAGGGAGTGCCCACCTACATGTGCTATTCTTTTGTAAACTAGTAAATTAATAAATTAGACCGCTCAGCCAGAACATATGTAAAATAAAAAGAGTTTACAAATAAAAACAAAAAAAAAACTAATATGTAGTCAGTAAGACGACCTGGCACCACAAGCAGCACCCGTTCACGAGCATAACGCGAGGATCAGCCATCGCCCCCCTCGCACATTTTTGAGGGAGGGAGGCAACCCGACCGCCGACGCTACCGCAAGCAGTGCCGTCTAAGGGAGCATGACGTAGACTATTCCTTATACAAACTTTACTTGTTAATTAACTAGGTTTAGTTTTGAAAGTACCTACTGACCTATCACAACCTAATATATCTACATGTGTACTATACTACTTAGTAACCAGTTTCTACCTCGTTTCTAAGATATTAAAGACACACACCCTTTAATTTATCACGGGATACATCTGCTACCGATCTTCCAAATTGCTCATTTATCCATGAATATTATGAACTCTTGTTCCTTTGTTTACAATACTTAATTTTTATGTAAGGTTTACGGGTGAAAAGATTGACAAGCGAATTTTCCGCGGGACTTCTATCGTGAAATGGACTTTGTACTTTTTGAGTACGCTCCATATATATGTTACAGCCAAAGTAATAAGTCCGCATATTATACATATTATCTAGCTATTATTTATAATATCTACTCAATTTGGATAGTGATAATTGACACAGAATTAATCACATTAACTAGAATTTTATATAATATCTCCATAGACTTAGATAATGTAATAAAACAAGTAGGTAAAGATTATTATTTCATGTTAACTAAAGTGCCTGGTAGCTGACCTTAATATAATTCGAAAAAGGCTAGTTAGCACTGTGCACCCCATAATAGTAGCGAAAAGTTCTCTCTTTGAAGTGTGGCTCGGGCCACTGTACCGACGGCCCGGAGTGTGCCCTGCCCGGGAAGGGCACCGCCGTGTCCTCGTCGAGGCAGTCGGCAGCGGCGACTCCATCCATCCATGGATGGGATGCCATCGTCTCCTTCTGTGTGGTCGAGAGACGACTCCCAGCCACCGTAGATGTGAGCCTGTGCGATGAGTTCGGGTGCCTTATCGGCCTTCCGTCTCCTGGGAGACACGGACCCGTCGCGGTGCGCGTTGTTCAACGCGTGGGTTTAAGCCACTAACAGTCTGACCTCACGCTGCTCTCCAACAGTGGGAGGAATCATTTGATGATTTATCATAAAAAGAGTCGATAATAACTTGAGCCGTTTCTAAGAATTAGTAAGTAGTCAGACGATTATACCATATTTATTACTTTGGCTAACTTTGACCAGCTATTATGAATTAGATCCAGATAAAGTGATTAATCTATCACACTGTCTAGTCAATTTGGGTATTATATACAATGGCCAGTCATTATGTATAATACATATTTAATCACTTTGGCTGTAACATATACACACGAGAAGAAACAGGAAAAAAACTGCAATTTTCCTACATTAATTTTATTATTCCATGTGATCTTAAACAAGTAGACTGGAATGGAGGCTCACAACCGCAGCGTAGCCCCCACTTCAGGCAACTGACGAATAAAATCGGCGACATCCTGAACCCGACTGCATCAACTTCTATACCATAGATAAAGTAAGTCTATATAGCCATAGAGGTTTATAGCGCATGCGTGGTGCAATAAAACTACAATAAATATTGGTAGATTGTTGTACTTTGTGCATATCGCATTTTGAAGATTTTTTCTTATCTTCCAAGTTATTCAATTTTTACAAACCTATATCATTGACAAGTGCCTATATTACTTATAGGCTTACTCAAAAGTTTACATATTCATCCAAAGCACAAATATTTTTTTAAGTAGCTCTAGATTTCATGAACTTTTAATTAAGTATGTATAGTTTCCCTCTCTATGTATTAATCTCTCTCACACCACTCTAGAGGTAGAGCACCTATAAATAGCCAAAATAACCATTACGGTTGTCAACCACGTTGGAAACACCCAATTACGTATCAGGTTATTCAGGTTAGGTTACATAAGGACTTTCATGGCGCTTGAAAAATAACATAATATTAAAGTTTTTAGAATGGTAAGATAATTTTCAGGTGAATAGGTATATAAAGCTGTCTTTTGTTTCATAAAAGTATCTATTATGTAATTACAATCTGACAAAACTACCTAACACCTGAGGCCCGATTCTCCTAATTTTACTTAAGCGCCATTCGATTCACGTTCGACTGCGATCCAATCCCGACTCGATTACGATTTAAGCGTATGTGGCATTCCGCTATTTTTTCTTTGAAATAAACGTTTTTATCCTTTTCTGTCATTCAATAATGAATCATTTTGTCTGCAAATGATTGACGATTGCAATATGATTGTAGAGCAAACTACCGTAGGTATAGGCCAAAATCACCAAAATGGCAGACCAATCACAAACCAATCGAATGTCGTTGGAATACGATTGGTCTTATATTAGTAGCAGAATGCCCGATATGGTTAAAACTGCTATTGCGATTCGATTTCGATTCGATTTCTATTCAATTCTGACATTATTAACTTAGGAGAATCGGGCCCCTGTATGAAATGTAAATTCTCAATTGTGACAAGTTATAAAAGTTGTAGTTTTACGTATTTTCTGACGAAACATGCGTCGCCTAATTATCGGTCACGAAACGCTAAAACAGACAAACATACAATGAAACATTCACACCTGATCGATGATGCTTTAGTGCGTCCATCATACCTACGCATTTTTCGTCAGATATGAGCCTTCCCTTATCTTCAAATAAACAACAGAATGAGATTATACCATTTTTTCCATAGGCCTTGTAAAATGTATCTATTCAAAATATTATGTTGGCATTACCATTGCCCATTGCCCGGGTAACTGGGTTGAGGAGGTCAGATAGGCAGTAAAACACTGGTACTCAGCTGCACCCGAACATAGTTGAATTTATAATTATGTAATGAATGAGTGTTAATGAGTGTAAAATGAATCTGTTCAAAAATAAGATCCTGACGAATTGATAACCTCCTCCTTTTTGGAGAGTCGGTTGAAAGATGACTTTGGCATTATCGTTGCCCGTCCTATAAGTTCGTGTGTATCACGTAATTCATTTGGTCCTTGCGTGCAGCAGCGGCGTTTGCTCTGTTATTATAGCGGGCAAGGACTACCGATAATTTGCGGACTAGGGATGGGAAAGTGTGTCGATATTGTAGGCTAAGGTGGATTTTTTATACACTGATTTCAAAATAGAAATGACTAGGATATAAAGTCACGTGAGATTGAAACAAATACAAAATAAAAACAGGTAATTATTTTAAATAGAGTTTCTAATTTCAATTTTCTAGTAGGACGATATGATGTAGAGTTAAAACAGTAATGTTCATGTGTAGGTAAGTATCTCGAAAACGGCATGTGATCCGCATGACATAACTTTCCAAATCAGAGCATATTTTTAGTTGTGATTTATTATTAGCTATTCTTAAAAGTTCCGCAGCACTAATCATTCATTTTACTACATCACATAAGTTAAGCCACAATAATTAACAAGTAGTAACATCGATAAATCCCACTAATCTATCGATAACAACACATCACTTTAACGTAATAGCGGTAGGCGTAGCTTACCGTAGCTTGTGGCTCGCTATTCCTAACTCTTCTTAATACATCTATTACATGTATTAACTAGCAACAAGATGGTTCTTATTATGTTGCCAGTGTATGTATTCTTGTGTAGCTGTTTCCCGACTTCGTAATCATGAAGGTTTTATTTCTTAGTACATATACTGAAACTATTGATTTTAATCCTGACTTTAATTTATGAAGGTACAAATTAAAATCAGAAAGAGTTTTTAACGACAGGATCGCTGTCACTCCTCACCGATCCTCTCGAAATATAAAAAGAGAGTTGCTACTTAATTGCTACCAGGAGGAATTGGCTTCGATCATATAAATGGATTAAAATCTAAATATTACACTATTCGGTGATTGTGTGTACTGACATAGATTTAGCTCTCGTGTTCCTTTTGAAGGAATACGTCGGAAAACACTTTTACAATGCAGTTATTTTAAAAAATCTTCCAGATTGTGAAGGGCTTTGGTAGTTATCTTTGCATATTTTTTAAAGTTCAAAATGTGCTGATTTTAATGTTTTGCCCAGCTTCATTATGATTTTAATAAAGGTAACATTATCAAAAGTTCGTTCGTTCAACGATTTACCATACCTCCGGCTATCGGCGCCAAAAACACAGACACCCCATAAGAAAATATTTAACATAAAAACATCGGCCATCGCCCTACCTGGGGTTGAAAATAGGGGCGGCAGGGTGGCGGAAACTCCTAATGGTAGTTTGTCACGAACCACCCCAAATTACCACCACATTTTCAAGTTTCCTAGAAATATATGGTAGTGTATGTATTTTTGCGTCTACAAACATTATGTTACGTTGTGGGCTTAACGGGGCAACACGCTATTCGTGATTTAGGCTACAATTACTGGAAGCCTGTAAAAGAGTTTGCTATGTAATTTTTCTGTTGTATAGCTTGATTGTGGTTCGGGTTGATTATCAGCAGTTTTAGTTGTAAACCAAAGTTGAGGGCTTTGAAAGTATGTGTGGATTCATTGACTTTGCCGGCTATATTCAATAATAAACTTCGCCTTGAGGATACATTGAACTTTCTTCTGTTTTAGTTGTCGATTCAATGTGTTTAATTGTGATGATAGCGTTATGTATTGAAACATACCTAATGATTTACATGTTGAGTCGAAGCAAAATATATTTTCTATAAAATAGTAAGCTTCCGTTACTGTTATGTAGCTAAACAGCTGCTGATTCAATGAAAGAAAATGACACCAAACAAAGTTTATTTTAATACAAATAATTAGCTTAACATGGCATCCCCTAACAGCTTTTAGATAACGTATTTCCAAAAAAAAATAGTAGCCTAGCAAACAAGCCAAAAATACCCTACCCTTTGACCATGTAAATACATATTTCCGAAATCTAATCGACATCCATTTCGCGAGTGCATTACATGCAAAAGCTACCCCAACCTCGGTAATGGGTTGTTTCCTGGCAACCCCACCCTGCCAGACTTGCCACTGACTGGCACCAAAATTGTGCAAACTTATGCAATGTTACTTACGTGTTTCGTTCGGAAAGTTTGCCAAACCATTATTTTCTTGATAGCTCGAGAATTTTCCGACGAAACTGTAGATCGTACCTTTGGGTTCTATCCCCTGGGTTGTTTATGTATTAAATGGACGCTTTTATGGTTTTTAGTTTATAAACATTGTAAAGTGGCTTTGGCAAGCTATATAGCTTTTTAGGGTTAGTGTTTTAGTTCTTTGTTTTATGAAGTTATGAAGATATGAGATATATATCGTGTGGTCTAGTAACTTGTACCCATGTAGGTAGGTTTTATTTTATATAGTACAGTCTGACACGATTTTGCAGTTATTTGGGATATTTATATTCTACTGTATGTAAGAAACAAAACAGACAGTTATATTTATACTTAATGTGTAACTTGTTTATAATAATACCAATAAGGCCCAAGTTCACGGGCTGCGGGTTGTTCGAAAGAGATACCGCGGCCCTGGTACATAAAAGGCCTATGACGGAACACGACAGTTTTTAGTCAGTAAGAGTCTGACACTCCCTCACCGCTGCTAACCCACAGCGGGAGGAGTCATTTGATGATTTTTGACGTCGTTTCACGGACTACACAAACGTCCGTTTACTTTGTGTACCTACATGAAAATTTAGGTACTATTACGTTGTTGCTGAACTCGGGCTTAAGTCTTCTATTACTTTCTAATTAACAGCAGTTTTTAATAAGTTATTTTGAACAAAAATGTTTTCTATACTTAGGTACCATACCGCAATAACTCTGCTTGTTGGTCGCGAGTTGATTTGAATACAAAACTGAATCCAAAAGTTACAAATGTAGACAATCATATGCATATAGAATTATCACCTACTACTAAGGTCATCTAACAACACAATTTCATCTTTTACAGGTGATAATCATGGAAGGTTCGTCATCAGACTACAGTGACGAGGAGGTGGGGGTCCTAGCTCGGGGTCAGAAGCTGTGGGTGCGTGGAGTCCGGTCGCACACCACTTGTGCTGACATCGTGAGGGCTTTGCAAGACGCTCCTGAAGGTGAGGACTTTGGAAACTTTCTTTCTGGTCTTTGGAGATGTTTAAAAATTCGTAATGTTTGAGGTATTTTACTTTTATCAGGGAGGTACCTACTTCATATTGATTATGGTTCATTTATAGGATAGGATTGATAGTTTTTTTGAAAATAATATATCTTTATTCACTTACTAGCGGTTTCATCAGCATCCATTGAGAATGAATAAAAAGCCTTCCTCGATAACTTTGCTATGTACCTAACATTGAAAGAATTTTTGAAATCGGACCAGTAATTCCGGAGATTAGCGTGTTCGAGTCACAGAAAAAACAATGGTCAGCTTTATAATATTAAGTATTAAGGACTAGCTTCTGCCAGCGATTTCACCCGCATCCCGTGGGAACATCGGCACGGACCCGGATAAAAAGTAGCCTACAGCCTTCCTCGATAAATGGGCTATCTAACATTGAAAGAATTTTTCAAATCGGACCAGTAGTTCCTGAGATTAGCGCGTTCAAACAAACAAACAAACTCTTTAGCTTTATAATCCTAACTAATATTATAAATGTGAAAGTAACTCTGTCTGTCTGTCTGTCTGTCTGTCTGTCTTTCTGTCTGTCTGTCTGTCTGTCTTTTCTTCACGCCTATACTACTGAACCGATTTGTGTGAAATTTGGTACAGACATAGTTTGGAACTTGAGAAAGGACATAGGATAGTTTTTATTACATAAAAATATAAAAATAAAATTTATTTCGGACATATAGCGCCATCTATTGGTCAAACCAAAAATCACTATTCCAAGCGAACGAAGTCGCGGGCAAAAGCTAGTCTAATATATAAAATTCTCGTGTCACAGTTTTCGTTCCCATACTCCTCCGAAACGGCTTGACCGATTCTCATGAAATTTTGTGAGCGTATTGAATAGGTCTGAGAATCGGCCAACATCTATTTTTCATCCCCCTAAATGTTAGGGGTAGTCCACCCCTGATTCCCGGGATGGGAGTGATTAGACAAAAACCAACTTACGGAATGCCGCAGAACCACAAAAGTAAAGTACTAGGACAGCAGAATTTACCGGAGTATAAGTATACCAATAACGAAATTTCGATGCAACTGCTCACCATGTACCAGGGTAGCATAACTTATATGAGTATACCAATACCGAGTGTAGACGCTACTGCTCACCATGTACCAGGGCGGCAAAAAATACACCGGGACGCGGGTGAAACCGCGGGGAACGGCTAGTATTAGTATAGATATAGATTTGACATCCCTAAGGATAGTTATAATTTACATTAACATATTAAATAAACTTTAGAGCACTACTTATTTTGTAGATTTTGATCCTGATAATCTTTATATCTTACCCACAAGATAGTTTGTTTTTTTTTAGTAGGTATATGTTTATTCCACCTCCAAAATCATGAGGAAACTTAGAAAACGCCGATTATAACTTTCCATTATCGCGAGATGCCTTCTGACTTACAATATCAACGTTTTCCTCACAGCTGGAGGTGGTGTCAGCGAACAAGGCCAATGGGTGCTGGCTGAGAGGTGGCGGGGAGTCGAAAGGCCATTGCCACCTGACGTTCCAGTACTCCATGTCCTGGCCGCTTGGGGAGACGCTAGGCATGAGGTTGGTTACGTCTCTCTTACACTTACTCCATTCTCCATCATTCCACAGGTTCCGTTGTAGTTTAAATAATTAGGTACTAATTAATTGTTATATTTGGAAACCGTTGATTGTTTTTTTTGCATGATTAAAATTGCTAGTATCAATCACCACTTTAAGAGAAGTTTTACCTACTTGTTAAGTATCGTCTTCTTCTACAGAAAACTTCCTCAAATTGAAATTAAATACCTACGATTGATTTCGTAGACTGATTGAGAAAATACTTCTGTCCTCCATGTTTTCCTCTCCTTATACAAGCTTTTGATATGCATCCGTGCCAAATTCAAGGGGGTTGACATAAAATATGTAAATAAATAATTGAAAGTATGGTATGTTCTAGGTGCAATTGAACTCATTGTTACTTATTTTTTACATAGGTTACTTACCAGATCCTTACTTCTTGTTAGACTCACCTTTTTTCTTGCTTCAGGTGCGCTTAGCCCTTCGTCGCGTCTCCTCTGGGGGTGAAGATGACTCTGGTCGTGACAGTGACGGGGGCAGCAGAGGTGGGGCGAGGCGGCGGAGAAGGCGGGGCTTGAGAGCAGCCACGCCCCCTCCACGAGCCAGGAGTGAGAACCCAGCAGCCAGGCTCGTGTCGGTCATAAAGCATCAGAGCAGAACTATACACCAACAGCTTGATAAGTTAAGGTAAGCGATAGACTCCAAAATTAAATTTACATAATTCTTAGTGACGTCTACTATCAAATACATAACAATACTAAATCAAGTCATTTTATACAATAAGACAATAGCACCTAGATGCCATTAACAAGTTATTGAAATCCAAATCTGATAAAATTCCCATCTTCCGTTGCAGAGAACAAGAAAAACTCATTGACCACCTAGAAGACCAGACCCACAAAAACCGCATGGAGAAGCACGGCACGAACTACCTTCTGGAATCCTATCTACGAGACCTGGGCAGGTGCAGTGAGGTCAACGACAGCCAAGCTGGGAACAGTGACAGTGGAGTAGGAGTAGGCAGTGGAACCCCACCCAGACGACATACGAAACACAAGTCCAGACGAGAACGACACTTAATGAGAGAACACTACTTCACAAAAGAACTCACAGACATCTGCCAAGTAAACTCCGAAAGACTCATGCAAACACAAAATGATACAGATTCTGAAGCATCAGCCGACGAACTATCAAGAATAAGGGAGGAAATCGAAATGTTAGAAAAGCTAGCGATAATAAACAAAAGACTACACCGCGAAGAAGAATTGGTAGTGAGACTAACAGCGAAGGTAAAAAGGTACATGGATGAAAATAAAGCTAACAGTTGTGAAAATGTCTCACAAGTGACGATGCTGCTAGATAAAATTGAGCAGGAGTTGATGAATACGGCTAAAGAGATGCAAGACAACGCAGTGGAATTGGCAAAAGCTGACAATGAAATAGAACATAGAATGAAACTTCTTGATGAATTGACATTGGAGTTAGAAGAAGAGGAATTGCAGAATTCTATTTTAGAGAGACAATTAAATGAAGCGTCGAGTCGTCAGCCCATTTTACTCCAAGACAGTTACGTACCTGTTTTAGACCAAACTAACTTAGACCAACCTTTCAATTGTGGGACCACGGGATATGTCCTCGACACGTTGGTATGACATAGGTTTAAAATCGGAATTATTGTCCCAAAGATATTGTTTTCAAATTACCATATTGTTGTAACTAGTTGTAAGATTATTTTGCAAATGTCAATGAGAGAAGTACATATAAAAATTGGAGATGACGAAGAAAATTAGAGGCATATTGTAAAACTATTGTTTTGAAACAAAATGAAACCCGATCAAAACGGATAATGATGTACTGAAATTAATAAGTTAAATCTATACTAATATTATAAAGCTGAAGAGTTTGTTTGTTTGAACGCGCTAATCTCAGGAACTACTGGTCCGATTTGAAAAATTCTTTCAGTATTAGATAGCCCATTTATCGAGGAAGGCTATAGGCTACTTTTTATCCCGGTACGGGAAGTAGTTCCCACGGGATGCGGGTGAAACCGCTGGCAGAAGCTAGTAAAACATAAATTGCAATCTTTATGTTATTTAAGTGTTTAGATTAATTTACCTATACATATTAACACGCATGTATCTGATATGTTATATTGTTATATTTAAGGTACAACGAATAAGTGGTGCTACTTACCTACCTAATGTAAACCAAAATTAGGACTCTTAATATAAGAATATATTTGAAAGAAGCTAATTTTTATTTACTATCAACTTTTGAACTAATACGGGAGTTTCTTTTCCCAATTCCTTGAAATAAAATACATGATGGACATAAAAAGCTGTAATAGAACTCCTTACCAACTGCATTATACCTATAGTTTGCAATCATCTGCCGAGCTTTGTTACAAATATGTTAGGGTCGGCTTCCAGTCTACCCGGATGCAGTTAAGTACCGGTGTTTTACAAGGAGCGACTGCCTATCTGACCTCCTCAACCCAGTTCCCTATATTAAGACCCTAATTTAGATCTCCGACTTAACCCCTTACTTTAGATTAAATGGTGCTAACTTAGACCGCAGTTAGTGTTTGTTATTTAATAAGTAATGATACTTATATTTAATTCGAATACCAAATATGTATGAAAACCACCAATCACAATACGTTTTAATATTTAGCCTAGTCAGATTCATTAACGACACAAAATTTGCCTTTCCTTAAAACGCAGAATAAGTTATTACTTTTATAACAGGCCCAAAACCAAAATGATTGAGATACTATACTCCATTTAAAATAACATTAGAAATTTAAGTAAACCTTTTTTACTGTTTGTTCAACCGATTTTGACTTCTATTGCGTTAGTAGTATGATTAATAGCGGCTGCAGTAAATACTTGGTATTGTAACCACGATTTTGCTTTAAAATCCGTTCTTTTTTCTACGGAATAGAAGTCAAAATCGGTTGAACAAACAGTAAAAAAAGTTTACTTAATTTTCTTATGTTATTTTAAATGGAGTATAAATAGCTTTAGATGTCAGAATTTCATCTTGTTTATTTTAATAATAATAAATGATTTGTGGTTATTAAAAAAAACTCAATTTCAAGCTTTGGTTATCCAATTTTGAACAATAGCTACCTTGAACTGAGCAATATTATTTTCTGTGAACCATCCCAATCTAGTTGTTAAAAAGTATATGATTATAACAATGTTTATATAAGTGTACATAATTATTACAAAATATACAACGATTATAAAGATGAATTTGTTTTATTTTTCAAAGGTTTTGCCACTTTTTAAGTTAGTGACCTGCGTGCCTGTCGCCTGATAGAAACATGAAACTTCACTCACATTTGAAGGATATATTTCCATGGTCGATTTTCTTATCTCCGAAGAAAATTATTGTACTTACCTACAGCAAAAATATAAGTATAATCATCGGCACGAATCTTGAGCTCTGACCTTCACCTGCGCAGAAGTAATTTATTGGGCCCCTTTTGTGGTATGAAGTGAGGCGCGGGGGCGGACTAAAGCGGTGATTGGCCCGCAGTGCATCGCGTCATAACCGTCACTGGGGATTGGTTCTTTGCTAATAAATCACTTCTGCGCAGATGTAGGTCAGAGCTCAAGATTCGTGCCGATAAGTATAGCAAATTGTAGACTCTAGTTTTCGGATCTTTTCATTAATATTTTTAATTTTTAGTTCTGGAATAAGAAACCAACGGAAGAAAAAAATACAGTTTTGCTTAGCTTAATCTATCCTTTGTACATTATTTGTATGAGGCTATACCAAAATTCAATTTTTAATTTTAAAACGGATAGCCAGGATAAAGTAATCCGTTTCAATCTCAAAGTGCCTTCAATGGAAGAGAAATTTAAATAAAACAACATAATAATTAAAGCAAAAGATTTATTGAATATATAGAAAAAATAATAAAATGCGACCGTTTTCGTTAATTTTGCCTTGGCCAGCATTAAGGTAAAATACTTCAGTAGGATTTCAATTTACACCACGTTTAGTTTTTTCCTGGCTTCTTAACTATGAAACATTCTAATGAGGGTTTTCTAACGTGAGATGGCAGCACTGTTGCGACAGGTCCAACGAACTGTCAAAATACATACTCGAATCGTAATTCTCTGCATATTTTTTGGTTTTATTTATTTTTTAATTACCTACTTTAGAAATACTGCTTCCTAAAATGCCAGTTGTGAAGTAGGCATAATTTCCCTACGGGAGATAAATCGCGATGGAAACAGTGGCTCGTTGTAATTCAATTTACAACAACAAATAAATCAATAATTTTGACGCCTACAAAGCGCCCTCTGCTGGCAGAAACCCCTCAGTAACCAAGCAAAAGTGGTGAAGAAAGCTCATTCTTTCTCTCTCTGAGAAGAGGCCAGTACAAAATAGGCTGATGACAAATGAACGTGGATCAAGATCCTACGCTAAACTCAACCTTAACACTGGCCAAGGCACATCTTTAAGTGACATAAAAGAAGGGAGATGCTGAATGACAGCTCGTTTAAAGATGGCGACAGCTGGGTTGCCATGGTAACGGTGACAGTTGATCTCGTCGGCCATGGAAACATCAGTGCTGTCTTCACCTTTGAGACGTTCCTCGTTTACTCCGTGTCCATTGCCACCTGGAATATGAAAAAAAAAAATGCTGTAGACATGTTTTTTTTAATACCTAGTGAGAACACGTGTAGTGCGAACTTTAAGGGTAGGTTTTTTTAAATAAAATGGGGGAATGAAACGATTTTGAAAGTACTGACTTAATCTTTAGTATACTTAGTTACAAAGTGCATAATGCATAATGTAAGGGCACATTAAGTATATGTTAAGACAAAATATCAGCTTGAACATCGTATGTATTTGTAAAAAAAATCTTATTATGAGATTAGTAATTAAGTTAATCAATGCATTAATTTCTATTGCTTGAATCCTACCAACAACGATTCGTTTTGCTTAAGGATGGTAACTTCTTGTAATTTATGTACCCAATACCTACGAGCCATACGCCATGCATGAAAATATAAATATTAAAAAAAATAATCGTTTCTTTTTAAAATGAGCATAATATGAAAATCTTTAGCAGTCGTTATGGGTAGTCAGAAGCCAAAAAGTCTGAGAACCAAGATAACCAAGGGGTATTGGGTTGTCCGGGTAACTGTGTTGAGGAGGTCAGATAGGCAGTCGCTCCTTGTAAAACACTGGTACTCATCTGCATCCGGTTAGACTGGAAGCTGACTCCAACATAGTTGGGCTAAAGGCTAGGCAGACGCTGATACAATATTTAGAGGTACAGGACATAAATCATTTACAAACTTTTACCGTCTTACGACAAAAACTTTTAAACGTCAGTTTAAGCCTTGTCTAAAAAAATATCACATTACGACTTTGACATATGGTTCATTTTGCAGTCACAATTTTTTTAGACTAGTGTAAAACAGGTGGTTAAGTTTTTGTAGTAAGGCCATTTATGTTAAAAACACACTCACAAGCAAATATACGTCAATATTAATTAACAGGCGTGGTAGAGACTATTATAACACTCGGAGTTTCCTCGCAATTGGGGCTAACTTCTTTCACATTAATTCCACTGCCATTATCCGGCTTGATTATGACAATCGGCAAGTCTTCAACGTCGGGAGCTAGCGCCCACTTTCTATACAAACTTTTGGCCATAGCTAGAGTAGAAGATAATGATCGAGTCGTTTCAAAATAAAAATTGGTCCGAGTGGTAACAAATGGTATTTCCACATCGGACGTCACAACTCGACGCGTAGCTTTTTCATTAAAATCTTCACCATTCTGCTTCGCTTTCAATGCAGCAGTTAGAAAAGTTGACCATCTATAATAGTAGTAGTATTTTAGTAAGTCATCCCACTGTTTGCATGCGTAGTCAGAAATCTCTCCGTTTGGTCCCCATAAGGTAATCTGGTTTCGCGCGTTTAGTTCGTACAAGTCAGCTTCATCTGAGCCATTTCCTAAGCTTCTGGCCTTTTCGATCCATTTGTAAGCCAAAAAATGTTCATTTTCATTTAGTATACTCCCCATATCGCTAAGGGCATCGAGGAATCGCTTGATAGACGCGTCGAATATGAAAGTATTCGTAAGTCTGTCATTGACGACGTTCACATAAAGTTGTTCCACTCTGTATTGAAGTGCTTGGCGCGTCACGTCGACAACATCATACCAAAAACCATCAGAGCTACAATTGTCATCGTCAATGTAGACTAGGTGCCTAAACGCCTCGAATAAATCGTAGCTTCTGTACCAAGCCCAGGGTTTTAATTTAAAGCTAGGCCTTCTAGTGACGACGTACTTGCCCCTCACTCGGTTGATTCCGTTAAAACTGTAAACACTTTTGAGCAAATACTTCCAAGTTTCGGCAGCCGATTTGCAACCATATCGTCGCTCGGCGTAGTCAGCGACCCACGCGTCAAGGTCTCGCACGGGGGATTGTCGCCAGGCGGACTCCAACATTAAGTCATAAACCACATAATTCTGGTTGATGCCTTCAGGCGTGAGACCTATGCCGATCATAGTGCTATTCGTCTGCAACCTCGCCTCGTAAACGTTTTTGTTTATAGTCACCATGTTGCCAAACATGCCAAGTGTGCCTCCAAAGTTGTGCAACATGCACCAGATGAAAGGTTGTCCGAAATACATTTGATACAGATCATACTGAGGCCACTGCTCTGACTGGAGGTCCAGTATAAGCATCCTACCATTTGGTACTGAAGTAATAAAAGCTTCCACTCTCTTTAGAGGCCAAAAAAGGGGAGTGTCAACAAACATCCAATTTTGAAGAAGCCATACTGCGTCTCGATCAAATTCCGAAATAGTCTTGTAAATTTGTTTCGCTGTCTCTTGAACGAATGGCGTTGAAAATTGTGACACTTTGACTTCGTTAAAAGGATCAGCTGTGTATATGTGACTTGGGGGCACGTCTCTAGTGATTTCTTTCAAAAACATATTTCCTATGGCCGTAAACAAAGGATCAAATGGATCGAGGAAAAAGTCGCAGCAGTATGTACTATCGAATTTGTTCCACTGATCTACTCTATAATAAGTGCTATTGGGATAATATTTCGGCAATGACACTGGAACGTGACCGTTGAAAGTAGGCAAAACGTAAATAATTCCAAGATTGCGCATTCTCTTGATAATGTCATTTTGAATTTCCGTTTGTTTCTCATGCCAGGACTTTGGCAACGGGCCTCCCCATCCGTGAACGTTGCCCATTCGCAGCCAAGACAAGAATGCTGGACCAGTGAAGTGTTTATCTATTTCTTCTTGTGTCATTCCGATCTGCTGGTAGACTCGCGACCAGGCAGCCTCTTGAGCTATGGGGGCCAGAGCCAGGTTGATGCCGTTGAGGGCCATCCACTCCACATGCGCCCTCCAATCATAAATGTTCCACCAAACGAAGCTATAGGACGCGGTACAGACATTTTGGTAATACCTGAATCGGTCATTAGCGATTACTACTTCATTGACCTCGGGTAGCGGGTCTGGTATCCTGACGTTCTTGGTCTGCCATTCCACCTGACTCTTGCAATACTTCTTCAGGTAATAGTTGAAACCCCAAACGGCAGCCACTCCTGTGCTCGCTTTAATGTTGAGTTGTCCTCCGCGCGTTTTTATATGGAACGAGTCTTTTTTGTTGACGAATAAAGACGGATCTATTTCGACTGTTACTTGTTGCAAATATCCTTTGATAACTTCTAAGGCTGCTTGTTCTTGGACCTCAGGGGGTGCGACGGTTTGTAGTTTCGTTGGGTCTAAATGTTCTAGGTTGAGAGACGCCGCGAGCGCACATAGTGAGAGCGTGAATACAGTGGACCGCCACATGACGCTACCGGAGTCCTACTGTGCCCGGCAAAAGCAGTTGTTCAATCTTATTGTACATGTAGCACCTTTAGTACAATATTGCGATAGTTACGAAACTCCCAGATTTATTTATGTTTCTTCGCGATAGTCAGTTTATTTTCTTACTGTTTGTTAATTTATCGTGTAATGAGAAAGATAAGTAATAATAAAATATACAAAGCAAATTAATAATGATTTTAATTTATTCCAATTAAATGTTCAGATGACAAAAATAAACGTCATGAGTTGACATTGCGACTATTCAAAAAGTTCAATTAAAAAAGTAAAATTGTATTTTTTTCCAAATTTAAAATTAAAATAACAGTGTCAATATTCTGTCAAATTTACGACATATTTTTCATTGAAATATAATTTTTAATACCCAGAGTTGCACCATTTAACCATATTAATAACCAAAACCATAACCAGCCGTATTCTAACGCCCATTGGCCAAATCGGCGATTTGACATCTAAAAATTGTTGTCTGGATATAAAACTGAATATAATTAAATAGTGCTAGTCACCGTAAATATGAAAGTCAGACATTTCAGAAGTTTTACGAATGGCCTTATTTTGTATTGTGACTGCAACATGAAGTGAGTTTAAATTGACCCTCGACTGGTGTCATTTGATAACGGATGGGCAATTTGTAACAAGTACCTAAGCATTTCTTATCGCTTTCTTATTTACTAACAAGTTTATGGCCGGGGTTCGCTTATCTATTATGTACATTGTTTTTGTACATTTTAACAATACTGTATTGAAGATAATTAATAGGCATGATGCCTTCAAAATAAGTAGATAAATAATAAATACTCGTCTTTCTTTTGTTATCATTGGATATCATTTTTTGACGTGACAACGTCTTATAAATTGGTTTGCCGGGTGACACTTCAAGAAACTGCGTTACGCTCCGCTCACGTTATGCGCTCACAATGAGAGCGTGTGAGAGGCACGCGTCCCTTCCACTCGGGCATGGTTAGCCCGCCTAAGAGCGAGAGAGACAGACATAAAAAGTGAAAGGCACGCGTCCCTTCCACTCTAGCACAGTCAGCCCGCCTAAGAGCGAGAGAGACAGAGCAAGAGAGACTCAAAGTCGTTGTCACGTAAAACTTTCGCCCGTATACCGACTTTACAGGCAACCAACTTTTTTTTGTTTTATAAGCAAATAATATTAAGTCATAATTAAAGAACGTTAGCAAAATAATATAAGATTAACCTATCTCATACTAACTCCATTTCATCTGCCTATCTGCTACCAAAACTATTTTGCTGTTGGCTGCCAGACTCACTGGATAAAATTGAGTACCAGTGTTTTACAGAGTGACTGCCATAATACTAGGAAGTGGTCCAAGGGGGGCTTTTTCGAGGGTGCTGTACTTAGTAAATATTGACGTTAAAAAGTGCCAATCTAAATAGTCTACTTACTTTATTTAATGATTTTGACTTTGACTGTACCTATCTGACCTTAACCCATGTACCTGTGCAACCTGACACCCTCTAGGTGAGATCATGTCTTTTATTACCTACATTTATGATAAGTTACAATTTTAGGGGAAGTACCGAGCATAGACTGTGGACGGTTTAGATACATTGTTGCACGACTTCATGTCTACTTGATACCAAAGATTGGTACAACACTAATAGCATAAACTATTGTTACTTTTTCACCCGAAAAGTTCACATTTTGTTGAAATTTTAGAGTGATATAGCGTTAGTATCCGAATATTCATGAGACTTATTTAAATTCAGCTAAATTAAATAATGCCTTATTTCATTTATCTGGATAGATTACCCTATTTGCTGGATACCTATGCTATTTTACTGTAAAGTTTATGTTCACCCTTAAGCACAAGTTCTCCGACAACATTAATATCAGTTTTCTTACTGTTCACTATGACTCTTTATGTTCAATTTTCAAAGTAAACAGTTGTTTTAAGAAAAACAGATGTTTATATAGTGCAATTGGGACCTTAAATGGCTAAACAGAAGGTTGTTTTAAAAATCATGATGTTAATAGACTTACCGCGGCCTGTGGCTCGTCCCCCGGTGCGTCGCGGTCGCGGTCGGCGGGTGCTCCGGCGTCGCCCGTGGCGCTGGCGCCGCCGCCCCTCCTCTCCTCACCTTCCACGAGGGTCAAGAACCGAGCCAGTTCCTCCTCATCAGCTATACGAAGAGGCGTCTTCGGCCCAACGATTGCTATTGACACGTTCTGTAACAAGTTTAGGCAACATTTATTTTAGCGTGAAGTTAGACTTTTAGCGTTAAAGGTAAACATGCACAGAAAAGTGTCGTGGACATTTTAGAATTGTTTGTTAGAACGAGATGATAACAAAAATCATTTGTATGCATCACACTGTGGAACAAGTATCGCACACTACTGGAATCTGGCCATCTGGTTATCTCCTTGGTACAAATTATTAATTGTAAATACAGGCAACCCCAACCCCAGCCAACCCCATAATATAGAAAAGTATTTACTCAAGTATTATAACATTCCATTGGACCCTAACAAATAGGATAATTGTATATTTAAATTGTATCTTATGGGCAATGATATTGTAATGACAAGAAAAAAAATGTATGTAAAAAGTAAATTATCCCACACAGAGCCAAAGTTTAAAATATACAAAAACTTTACCTTAGTGTTAAGATCCACTTCATTGGGCAGAGTATCTCTCAGAGCACGTAAGCCATGTGCCACCAACTCCTGGAGGTCACAGTCCATGAAGGTAGACAGGTGCTTCTCAAGGTAAGTCCGAGCTGATTGGGAACGAGCACCGATGGCCATCGCACGGCAGTCGAAGAAGTTCGCCGAGGGACACGTTTGGTAGATGTGGGGTCCTTGGTCCTGGAATAAGATGTCATTTTTTTATAATTAAGATTACTTTTAAATATTTTAGATAAATGTTAACTCCACTGACTTTGTTCGCGAGCCGAGCAAAATAAAATCCAAACATGTACTATTTAACACCCTGCAAAATTTCAAGTCAATCAATGCAGCATGGTAATGGAGTCCACGGCCGATTTCGGCCACGGCGGCTGTAAGGCTATTTAAGGAGATCAGCCAGCTGCGCAGGACATATTAT
The DNA here is from genome assembly GCA_963856015.1 of Helicoverpa assulta. NCBI lineage: Eukaryota > Metazoa > Arthropoda > Insecta > Lepidoptera > Noctuidae > Helicoverpa > Helicoverpa assulta. The sequence continues at coordinate 9,454,135 of CAWLCW010000027.1, forward strand.
AGTGCACGAGCAGACACAGGTGCACTCCCTATTCCTTCACTCTCATAACCAGATGGGACGGCAATCCTACACGACCAGAAAGAGATCAGGCGCAGGACCGACATTTACGTGCTCTCCGATGCACGGGTGAATCAATCACCAACTTCTAGACTATGGGCTGCTTTGTGAAAGTTTAAGAAAACCCACAAAGCGATTTCGGCCCGACGCGGGAATCGAACCCGAGACCTCAAGCACAGCAGCCGCGCTTGCGACCACTAGACCAACGAGGCAGTCATGCAGCATGGTAGCGATAGTAAATATTGGTAGGAGTCCTAATCTATACTGATTTTATAAAGCTGAAGAGTTCTTTGTTTGAAAGAGCAAATCTCAGGAACCACTGGTCTGATTTGAAAAATTATTTCATGTGATAGGCCATTTATTGAAGAAGGCTACAGTTTACTTGTTATCTGGGTTCATACACAGATTCCCACAGGATGCGGGTAAAATTGGTGACAGAAGCTAGTGAAATAATTAAGTTTGGCGTTTAAATATTTACAAGGATTATACTTACATCATAACCGGCAACCAACAGTCCAACGCCGAGCGGTCTCTTATCGTACCTCTGCGTACAAATCTGCATCTTATTGCCAACAAGACCAATCAGTCTGCCGACCGGCATCGGTGCATCGTGAGCATACTGGTGATTCAGGCACTCGGTGCGCATGAAACGGCTGAAATTAGAATACAATTTAATTAATTATTTGACTTTCTAAACTTTGAGAATGTATGTGTATGTCTCAAAATATTTATTCAGATGTTAAAGTATCTTATAGATGTTAATGTTGAATGCTTTTCTGTCTTCTAAATATTATCTTGCTATGCCCATCATTGTAACAGCCTTTTTATATTTCACATTATGCAATAAACAATATGGTTATGAGAAAAGATTTAATTAAATCATTTACAATATAGCCAGAAAAGACATGAAAAATAAAACCGTTTAATAATGTTGGATCTATCTTAAAAGCATTGAATAAATAATAATCTGCTTAGCTTTTTCCTTGAGATAGAGTGATACAGCTTGGTAAGACTGTTTTTCAGTAAAAGCAAACTACTACTTAGGCTCAAGTTCACAGAGAACATAAACATTAGTTAAATCAAAATAACTGTTTTCTATGACTTTTCACCTTCAGGTTTCAAAGTAAACTGCTGTATTCTGAAAAAATATTATCTTAAATTAATAATCACCTCAACATTCTAGCATCAGCAGTCAATCCAGAGATAGAGATGCCAATATGTTCATCAATAGGGATAATTTTCTTCTGATACGCTGACAGTTCACTCACAGCCCTTTTCAAAGCTATGAGAACGGCAAATTGTCTGTTCTTCAAGCCTACAGTTGCTGAACCCAGTTTTACGGCTTCCATAGCATATTCCACTTGGTGGAGACGACCCTGGGGGCTCCAAACTGTGACGTCACTGTCATACTGGTTCCTGAACTGTAAAGAGGTTTGTGCATTTAGTATGTAAGTTGGCTGTATGGTGATACCTTTGCTTAGACTTGTAATTTTAAAATTGGAATGGCGAATCTTGGTACGCGGGTCGTCTTACAAGTCTTAGGGTCGGAATAAAGGAAATAGACAAAATATAATGCATAAAGTATGTTTCTCTACTAAATAAATGCGGTAAATGCTATAGTTACATGTATTTAGGGTTATGATTTCAGAGGACCGAGAATTACGCTATAAATAAGTGATGCCATAGATTTTTAGACTGTAAATATATTTGAAAATGTTTACAAAACACGATATCACGTTACAGTTTATACTAAAAACGCTTTTGAGCCATTAAAACACTTTGTGTAACCGCAATGACAGAGCATAATCGACCTCTTTTGTAGTTAAATCTATTATAGTTATCCCAAATCTTCAAGGAAATTAATTTGCTGATAAAACAACAATTGCTTACCATGTTGAAAGTAACTATTTACTGTAAAATACACAAATAATTGAGTTTTATTTGCAACAAACGAAGCCGACGATGACTATGAAATTAGAAATGTCAAAATTGTCTGTCATCAAAAACCAAAAACTGACAAAAATCTTTACACCATAGCTTTACACTATGGTAAGTCTTGTTAGGCTATGGTTTATATTTATTTCCTTCTTATAATTATTTTACTTTTTATTTATAAAGATACAATAAGTATTCACAAATACCTAACAAAATGAATAATAATTATGTTGAGCTTAGTGAGTGTGAAGTATATGTTAGTAGTATGCCACGGTTGATGTGTGATGGACGGACAATAAAGATGTCGCTATATTGTTTATAATTATTAAAACAGATGGCGCTACTAGTCACCACACCAAAGAATTTTATTTTCTTGTATAAACCTATGTATAGTTGAGAGTCCAAAGAAAAACACAAAAGTATTTTCACCTAAAATACTAAATCCCAAAATTCCCGAAATTCCTTCACTAATTACTAATTATGTGGAATCGAGTAGGTATACTTATTGTAGGAAATAACATTTATAAAGGTACAAATAGCTCTCTAAATTCAACGGAAACTAAAAGTCAACGGATCTTGGTTATCTGAATAAATGATTTAGTATTATTTTTAAATGAATTTAAACTTTTTACAGTAGCGACATAAAAAAAACCTTTTTTTTTGGATTACATCAATACCAAGTTATAGAAATAGTTCCAAGGTTCCAACCTGCCTTCAGACGGGCGAAATTAATCTTGCCAAAAAAATTGTCTCAGATTTTATTTTGGCGTTCGCACAATATCCCAGAACATCAGTTAGGATGATCATGACAAGTCCTGCTTTTTATTTGACGTGCACGTGAGCAGTCGCCTCTCGTCACCATTGTGTGGGTCTTGAGTAATGAAAGTATAAGCCGACACGGTGTCTTACACGGAGAGAATACTGAAACCGTAAACTTTCGTATCTTAGGGCATCTACCTACATATAGAATAACCGTTTTACTGGACCGCATCTGTATCTAGACACACACACAAAGAAGGACTGAGCGTTAATCACCACGCTTGCTCAATGCGTGCTTGCTTTCTTCTATATGTTTTCTTCTATATGTTTGACAGTTATTGGTGTCTACGTACGATATTCTAAGAAAGTATGTACACACAAACTTTTGCATTTGTATTTGTCTGACATATAATTGAACCCACAACGCAAACCTAAGTACCTACACGTGAGAGGTTCGTGCTTTCTTTTTCGAGCTTACTGTACCTACAAACTTCTACACGCAATCTGTGGGTTAGATATAGGTACGCAGAAAACGTACAATGCCCTCCGAATTCAATACAACAACGCATTTCGGATGCTGATGGGGCTGCCTCGTTTCTGAAGTGTTTCAGGAATGTTCGCGGATCATCATCTACCGAGCCTTTTTCCCAACTATGTTGGGGTCGGTTTCCAGTCTAACCGGATGCAGTTGAGTACTAGAGTTTTACAAAGAGCGACTGCCTATCTGACCTCCTCTACCTAATTACCTACCCGTGCAACCCAATTTAGGGATGTTCGCGATGCAGAAGTAAATTGTTTTTACACGATTATTCGGAAGCAGGGTGCGGGGCAGCTCCAACAGAACTCTAACAATTATTGCAAGTCTGCTGGACTGCTTAAATGTGAATCATTGCGGTGCCATTTCGCAAAGAATGGCAACGCGGTGATTACAATGTAAGTAAGTAATGTTTATTTCTATAAGCCATGCTACATAGTTTGTAAGTTTTCTTAACAATTTTGAGTCTTGTTACTTGGAAATAAATGAATTTAGATATTTTTATTTACCCACTAGGCCGCCACCACACCTTTCGGAAAAAATCAAGCGTGGTTTTAAATATGTTTGCTACCATCAATATAATAAATTAAAGGACGTCTTAAAATAGATGATTGAAGTGTACTTTGGGCACTTGTTAAGTATGGAATATCCCCATTAAGCCGCATAACATAACCCATTATGCTATAATGTGGAAGTTTGAAGTTTGTATTTGTTAACGTCTGAACGGATTTACGTAGGCAGGCTTGGTACCTTGTTTAGAGAAAGTTGCGTCAAAAATGCTTTTTTCACTTCAGATTTTCAAGACCTAATACCCTAACGGCCAGTTTCTACATCAAAAGTTAAAGTTAAAGTAATGTCTAAAGTTAAAGTAACGGTCAAATTCGTTTTTTCAAGGCTAAAGTGACAGCAAAATTCATAGAAAATTTGAATTTAACCGTTACTTTTACTTTAGATATTACTTTGACTTTTACTTTGGCTTTAACTTTTGATGAAGAAACTGGCTGTAAGTACCTTATAGTTAAAGGCACAAATCTTAATTCTAATCCTTATGTATGTACTAACTATAGTTATCGGCACAGATATTGAGCTCTCGGCGGAAGAGTGGGGATCGTTTTGCGCACTGTACACATAAACCAATAAATCGCTTCTGCGCAGGTGAAGGTCAGGGCTCAATATCCCTGCCGATGATTATACTAAGGTATAAAAAAATGAGTAAATAACTTTGTTTTTCTGTCGGTCTTTTATGCCAAAATCACTGAACCGATTAGGATGAAATTTCGTGGGCATAGAGTATGAGTAAGTGAAAGTAATACAGATAGACTTCTGCCTAAGTTTTATTCGGTTGCTGGGAATATTAACTGGCGAATCAGTTAGTTATTTATAATCTGAAATAACGAGTGAGTTTCACTAGTAATGATCTAATAACATCGTTGTACCCGCATTGCGTTTCACGCAACCTCGGAGCCGACTCACTGATCTGTTTTTCGTGAGATACCACTTAGCTTTGTAAGTTGATTGATTGATATCGTAGTTTAACGTTAAGTGGAACGTTTTGATGTTTTTCTTTTGTTGGGAAATGTTAAAGATATTTCTTTTACTACCCACACGTTATGGTGTAGATGAAATATACTTGTAATGTCAACAAAAAAGGTAAAAGGTTCCCTATTAGATAATTCACGACATAAACCGTCTTACCACAAAAACTTTTAAACGTCAGTTTAAGACTTGTCTAAAAAAATGTCAGATTATGACATTGACATATGGTTCATTTTGCAGCCACAATTTTTTTAGACAAGTGTAAAACAGGTGGTTAAGTTTTTGTAGTAAGACCGCATGTGTTTAATTCACGATCTAAGCTAAGTATGGATTCATGCCAGTGACTTACCAATTTCAGAACTAGGTGCGAAAAAGTGACTACATATCTCTAGAGGTTTTATTTTATTTAAATTAAAAATAACACTTTTTATATAATTTCTTTAATAAAATTTTAAAGTAATAGTGTCCCTACATAATTACTTACGTTAGTAGCACTCTATGAACCATTTGAACTAAGTAAACCATCACCAGTTCACCACACTTATTTCACTGACTTGCACGGGCACTACATACATAGATTCTCGCTATGTCACAACTTGCTGAGATCCTGTCCATTCAGAAGACGTTAGAAGAGAGCTTCAACAAGAAGATGACCGAATTGGGTGCTCAGATCCAGAGTGCGGGAACTGCCAAGGACACTGTGGCAAAGGTTGCTGAAGAGTTCCGGACGTTCAGAGAGCTCATGTATAGCATGCTTGGCTTGCTCAGGAAGCAGATTCATGAGTGTGCATTGCAGTTGGATGGGATGGAGACAAGACATCGACGTAAGGCTTTGCTTTTCCAAGGGCTCCCGGAAGCCAATAAAGAAGATTGTAGTGCTGTCATTCTGGATGTTCTCACTGGCAAGTTAGCACTCCGGAGCATGACAGCATCTTCAATAAAAGTGGCCCACAGACTCGGTAATCCCAGTAACGACCATGCAAGACCAATTCTTGTCAAGTTTGCTTCTCTGGATGTTAAGGCGGAGATATGGAGGGCAAAGTCTGGTTTGAAAGGCACCAAGATTTCTGTGAAGGAGTTCTTAACAACGGACAGGCAATCCATCTTCGCTAGAGCTCGCCAACATTTTGGAATGCGGTCATGCTGGACTCAGGATGGCGTAATAGTAATCAAAGCCATGGACGGGAGCAGGCACAAGGTGACTACGTCCAGTGAACTGAATTCGCTGCTTGTGAAGTTCCCTAAACCATCAGGTGCCTCGGTCGACGCCAGGGGAGTCTCTGCAAAGGTTTAGTTAAGATTAGACGTAAGTTACATTTGGAACTAAATTGATAAGTTGCAATATCCGTATTTACTTACCACAGTGATCGACTCAACAATTGAATCCGTATTTTATATTTCTTGAATAAGGCTATAGTTTCTTTTCATTTCACATACTTTTAAGCGTTCTTCTTTTCTAGTCCTATTGTACCCTCTTTGTAATTGCTATTTCATTCTCAATTTAATCATTAAATTAGGGTAAGTCGATTTCACTTTGTTTATTTATTGCTTCAAATGTCAGATGTCAGTGTGATTTAGCTGTCAAGTGTCAAACTTTAGATGTCAATTTTTTTTTTGTGATTGTGTGTTCCGAAGTTTGCTTGCATTCTGTCTTGGTTGTATTGTCTGTTCCAAATTTTATGTTAAGTGTGAACTGGCTGGTGGAGTTAAATAATAGTTGAGTAATATTTAGTAAGTTAGTTAATTTATAACCTTTATATATATAATTTAGTTATTTTATATATTTATATTTTATGACTTCTGATAATGATAGTTTTTATTCTGCAAATGAGTCCTCTGCGTCTAGTGATGGTAGCTTCATTTCTGTGACTGATACTCTTGGAGATATTTTGCGAACTCAATTTAATCAAGCATACAACAACACTTTTAACGTATGTCATATTAATGCACAAAGTGTTCCCAGTCATTATAGTGAATTGTATGCAACATTTACAGACAATAACGTGCATGCCATCTTGATTTCTGAGAGCTGGCTTAAACCTAATCTGTTATCAACCTCTTACTCTCTTCCTGGTTTTGTTCTCATCCGAAATGATCGTCTTGAGAAAAGAGGAGGTGGTGTGGCAATATACCTTAGATGTGAATTCCGACATAGAGTGTTAGCAACTTCGGCTGGCTCTTCAGGAACTGCGGAATTTTTGTTTTTAGAAGTTCCCATAAAGGGAATTAAGACAGTGATCGGAGTTGTATATTGCCCCCCCTCTGCGGACTATTTCACCAACTTCGAATTGGTATTAGAATCTTTGGGTTCTGAATATGAGCACTACATCATCATGGGCGATTTCAATACGAACCTCCTCGCACCTCATTCCCCACGATCCCGTAAACTCCTACATATTGCCGAGTCAGTTGGGTTAAGTATCCTACCCCTTAAAGGCACCCATCATTGTTCTTCTGGCGATGATACCTGGTTAGACCTCATCCTTACTTCTAATCCTTCCTTTGTCTCCTGTCATGGTCAACATAGTGCTCCTGGTTTCTCTCATCATGACCTCATTTTCCTCACCTATAACCTAAAACCTCCCAAATCCAAACCCAAGGTTCTGCACAGGCGCTGTTTTGCGCGAATGGACGTGGAGAAATTACTTAAAGATGCCTCCGACATTGACTGGACACCTCTTATTGAGGCTGTCACAGTTGATGAAAAGGTTGCTGTATTTAATTATAAGGTAAATAGCTTGTATGATGTCCATGCTCCGATTAAAAAAGTTAAGTTAAAACGACCACCAGCACCGTGGATGACGCCGTTGATTAAAATTGCCATGAGACGAAGAGATCGCGCTTTTAGGAAATATAAGAAGATTCGTACGGATGAGAACTGGGAACTTTTCAGGGTTGCTAGGAATCGGTGTAATCAGATGATACGCAACGCTAAACGCCGCCATATATTTGCTCATGTATCATCATCTTCTTCTGCCGATATCTGGAAGTTCTTAGGAACTTTAGGTATTGGTAAATCGCAGAATGTAGACTTTCCTAATACTATTGATTTAAGCGATTTAAATCGCCATTTCTGTGCAACACCTCTTTTGGATCTTCGTATCCAATCGGATACTATCAATTACATATCTAGTCTACCGCGCCCCAATATAGAACCTTTTCTTTTTGTACCAATCAGTGAAGAAGACACAAAAAAGATAATCCTTTCCATTAAGTCAAAAGCAGTTGGTTATGACAACATAAGTCGTGGCATGATTGTCACTATCCTGGATCAATTGGTACCATTACATACACATAATTAACTTCTCCCTTTTCACTGGTAAATTCCCTTCACTATGGCGAAAAGCCTACGTGCGTCCTTTACCCAAGATCCCTGTTCCTACCCTTCCCAGTAATTTCCGTCCAATTTCCATTTTACCTTTTCTTTCTAAGGTGCTTGAGGCTTGTGCCCATAAGCAGTTCTCTCGTTTTATATATGTCAATAAAGTTATCAGCCCTTTCCAATCCGGCTTTAGGCCTGGGCATAGCACCTGCTCTGCTCTCCTTAAAGTGACTGGCGATATTCGAACAAGCATGGAGGAAACCAAGCTCACAGTGCTGGTGTTAATTGACTTCTCGAATGCGTTCAATACAGTCAGTCACGATCTCCTGATACACATCCTATCCTTCTACAAGGTGTCTTCTCAAGCGCTGGATTGGTTCATGTCTTATCTTCAGGATCGCCAGCAGTCAGTACGAGTTGATGAAGTGACATCAAATTGGTGCAAACTGGATGCTGGTGTGCCACAAGGCGGTATTCTTTCTCCACTTTTATTTTCAATTTTTATAAATCTCCTAACTCTTGAACTTCAGTCTGCGTATCATCTTTATGCTGATGACTTGCAACTATATCGTCACTCCAGCCTCGAGGGCTTATCTGCTACAATCATGGAATTAAATAATGATCTAGTTGGGTTGAAGAGCTGGGCTGATAGGTTTGGAGTGGCGGTAAATCCTGGCAAGTGCCAAGCTATTTTAGTTGGTAGTAGTCGCATTATGCAGAGAGTGGATTTAAGCAGCTTACCTCCGGTATAATTTGATGGTATGAACATCCCTTATAACTCAAGCGTGAAAAACCTGGGCTTACATATCGACACTACGTTAAGCTGGCAATCACATATTGGGAGTGTTAGCCAGAAGGTAACAGGTTTGCTGCGCTACTTTTATCGGTTAAGAAACCTTCTCCCGTTCAACGTGAAAGCAATGCTTGTGCGAACCTTGATCTTTCCCATAATTGACTATGGTGATGTTTGCTTCTACGACCTGAATGCAGATCTGCTCAACAAACTTGACCGGCTTCTCAACAATTGCATTGGATTCGTTTTTAATCTTCGCAAGTACGATCATGTGTCTGCTTATCGAGAACAGCTTAGATGGCTGCCAATTAGGCAAAGACGTGAGATGAGAGCATTAACTACTCTATTTTCCATTCTTCATACTCCTTGTTCACCTCCATATTTATCATGCCACTTCCAGTTTTTGTGTTCTCAACATGACAGAAATTTGCGTTCCTCCAACAACCGTCTACTCCAATGTCCCTCACATCGCACAGATTTCCTTCATTCCTCCTTTTTTGTCCAATCTATTCTTTTATGGAACAAGTTGCCCTCGGAAATTAGGATGGTAGATAGCCGATTGACTTTCAAATTGAAGCTTCGTGAGTATCTTCACCAGAGTTTGCAGAATTGACACAACTATGCATTTGATTTTGTGTTATTTATATATGTATTAAAGTTTATTTAATATTATATATATATATATATATATATATATATATATATATATATATATATATATATATATATATATATATATGTGTATGTATAATAAGTCTATGTACGTTTATATATTTTCGATTTGTCTTATATACATATTTAGTGCACCTGCCATGAAATTTCTCCTCCACCTAAAGGTTGACTGGTAGAGAACGCCTAAGGCGTTAAGTCCGCCTTTGTACATTGTTTTTTTTGTAAAATGTGTGCAAAAAGTATAATAAATAAATAAATAAAAATAAATAAAACTTCGACTTTTTCTATCGACTTTAGGTCCTTGGGTTATCTTTGGCAACTTTCAGGGCGTTCCTGTAGAACCAATTAAGGAAACCTAAGCTTATGTATATGTAAGTATGTAGAAGAAGTACTTACTGGTGTTTTTTTACCCTACTGCCAAGACGGGTACCAAGATGTTTTTGTATGTATTAATAAGGACAATGAGCGTTTTGGTCTACCTCTCCTCTAGCATTAGGTGATATACTTATCAATAGAAAGCTTGTGTTATGTAGAGTATTTTCTTGTATGGCGGCGATTGTCATTTGTTAGTATTTAGGGAGTTAGAACGTGTTTAGTGAAATAATAACTATGACTAAAATCTGCTGCAGCTTCTAAAGTACTGACAATTTGCTATAGGTATTTTAGTACGAAATGTTCTATTTAAAAAGGCTTTTCCAATGATATATAATTCATTACTAAAGAAGGAATCTAAGAACTTGAAACTAACTATCGATAATATTATCTAAAATAAGCTCTAACTTCTAAAGTACTTGTAATTCGTTGGAGGTATGTTCATAGGAAATGTTCTATTTAAAAAGGCCTTTCCAGTGATATATAATTCATTACTAGAGAAGGAATCTAAGAACTATCTCGAAATCCCGTGTCGATAAAAAAACCTTAAACATCTATGGCCTTACTACAAAAACTTAACCACCTGTTTTACACTTTTCTAAAAAAATTGTGGCTGCAAAATGAACCATATTTATGTCAACGTCATAATTTGACATTTTTTTAGACAAGTCTTAAACTGACGTTTAAAAGTTTTTGTGGTAAGACGGCTAAAGTACTAGAATTGGTATGTAGCGCTTGAAAAGACCTTTCAAATGATGTATGACTCATTACTAGAGGGAGAGTAGACCACCATCCAAACATTTCGCCCATTCTCCTTTAATCGTGAAGTAATCCCCTCAGGACGCAGGCAAAACTGCGAGAATATACTAGTGTTCGATAAATTCAGTAGTAGGTGTCAAATCGTTTAACTTCAGGAGGCGTGAACGAAACACATTCTTCAGGTTTAACCGCCCCTAACCATAGTCTTCGGCTAACCATGTCTTATTGGTAGGGTTCCCATAAGTATTGGGAATTGATACGAGACTCTTAGGTGGTACTTAAATGTTTATTATAATAGAGAATCAGACAAAAATACAAATTCAATACAATTATTTAAAAAAAAACCATTTCTGTTTTTTGCCCATTGTTTTAACGAAGACGGTCGAAATAATACACTGCCTAAATACAAATATGCCATTTTCGTAAATACGAGTTGGTCGCAACTGCAACTACCGTGTACGAGTTTCTAAATTCTGGTAAGTGGCGAAATCGCTGTATAGAACTCATCTCACTTAATGAAAGCAACCCAGAGTCTGGAAGTTGATACGGTTACATCCCCGTTTCCTGGAAAGTCACTAAAAGCTGGCGTTCCCAAAAACTATCCACGTCAGAGGCCGTCAGGCTCCATAGAAGAAAATTCTAGGACTTATTCGATGATTAATACTGCAGCTTAATAAGAGAAGTCCTGTATCCACTGGATGTATGGTAACCGTACTTATTAGATATTGTACCCTCACAGTGTCGTATTACGACCGTGAGGCGCCGAGAACTCGATGCTAACACCAACTTATGACGATTATCATCCTTCAATCGTAATTTAGAACGGTATTGTAATAGGAACCTGTGGGTTTAGGCTGGTTGGAAACGGTACGACTTTTTGTCAGAAATCCGACATGTTAGAAGGCGCTAATTGAAAAAGTCGTTAAATATATACGCTATCTACCTCTTCATACTTATGTATTTATAACTAGCTTCTGCCAGCGGTTTCACCCGCATCCCGTGGAAAGTACTTCCCGTACCGGTATAAAAAGTAGCCTATAGCCTTCCTCGATAAATGGGCTATCTAACACTGAAAGAATTTTTCAAATCGGACCAGTAGTTCCTGAGATTAGCGCGTTCAAACAAACAAACTCTTTAGCTTTATAATATTAGTATAGATTAAATGGCTAAACATTCTGTTCATTAAACACATGCAGAAACCAGGTATCATTTTAAAAATATGCGTATCTTGATATTACCTTAAAAAATCAATACGAAGCAGAGTAAGTAATGTATTTTTTAAAACAGTTTCATCGTATGTAGACTGCCTTATTCCTTAGCAAAATGGACAATTATTATACATAGTTTATTAAGAAAGTTGCCTTGTCTAGTGAACAATCAATGGAAATAAATATATCTGCAGAATTTTTGGAAGTAAGAAAACTGTTATGTTCTCTTAACCATCTCTAAAGACTTACTTGCATCACGTCAAAGACTTTTAATTCCGTTTCATTTTTCGACGGATTCTCGTACGGCCCGTGGCAACTGCGTACTCCGCGCACCCGGACAAAAAAAATACAATCCCAAAAATGTTCCTAATTAGTCTATTAATTTCTGAGATAGCGTGTTTTAAGTAAACAAACAACGTTAAAGTTAGTTTTGTACATAAAGCATGACTTTGGTTTTCTTTACATCTGAAAAATAGGTATAAGATGGAGGCTAGTGTAAGTATTTTAGCGACGCGACGCCACACAGAGCGTCGCGTCTCGTCGCGTCGAGCGGGACGGGTCTGTGTGGCGTCGTCCGTAATATCTAGTACATTTAGGGCTGCCATCTCAAATTTCGTCAAACCCGGACAAACATTTAAAAAACCCGGACATTTGGCGTAAATCGCATTTTTTCTCCGAACGAGTACGATTTTTTTAAACAATATAATACCTAATTTGTGATCCATTTACTATTAACATATACTTAAATTCAATTAGGTGCTTCCTTACATGGAAAGAGTCCGGGTTTTCCCCGGACACTTCTTGAAACCCCGCCCGGACGGCCCCCGGACGGCCTCCAAACGAGGACAAATCCGGGGAAACCCGGACGGATGGCAGCCCTAAGTACATTACAACTGCTCACCGTCGCGTCGCCGTCCCGTCCCGTCGCGCCGCGCCCGCTGTGTGCAGAGACGTTAAGCGTACCCTAGCGTACGCACACTGCAATTTTTTAGTCGACCGACAGTTTGTTTGGGCTCATAAATTAATATGAAGATGAATAGTAGTATGCACATTGCAAAGATCAGGTATTTAGCCGGTATCAAACCGACTGAAAACATTGACAGGAATCATGATTTTCTGTATAAATAGATTTTGCCAATCATCGGGTCAACAGTCCGTCAACTGTTTAGTTTAGTGCAGTGTGCAGGGTCCCTTAAGGATAGAACCTTAGAAGGATTCTTAAAAAAACATGAACTTAGCTGTGACTAACGTTTTAGGCATATTCATCATCCTCCGAGAGTTTTTCCCAAGCATGTTGGGGTCGGCTTCCAGTCTAACCGGATTCAGCTGAGTACCAGTGCTTTACAAGAAGCGACTGCCTCTGACCTCCTCAACCCAGTTACCCGGGCAAACCGATACCCCTTGGTTAGACTGGCGTCAGACTTACTGGCTTCTGACTACCCGTAACGACTGTCAAGGATGTTCAATGACAGCCGGGACCTACAGTTTAACGTGCCATCCGAAACACAGTCAATGGTGTCTAAGATATACTTAGAAAGTACAAACAATCTTAGAAAAGTTGCATTGGTACTTGCCTGACCTGGAACCCGCGCCCTCATACTCGAGAGGTTGGTTCTTTGCCCACTAGGCCACCATTACTTTTTAGGCATGTTAAAAACCAAATAATTAATGTTAAGTTGTCTTACACTAGCTTCTGCGCTCGGTTTTATCGGAATAAACCAAATACAGGTAAAAAAGAGCGTGTAATAAAGAGGATACATTGTTTTGTTTATTGTTGGTATGTACCATAAAGGTTCCAAAACTACAAAACGAACTTGAAAAACTCATTCTCTATTGAAAAGCCTACACTCTTCCCGAGTAACACAGGCTATATTTTATGCCGCTACGGGCTGCACTTCCCACGGGAAGCGAGTGAAACCGCAGGAAAACGGCTAGTCTTTTCTGAGGCTCTATACTACCTGTGTTCCTTTTACATAATCGGTTCAGTAGTTTTGGCGTGAAAGCACCACAGACAGACAGAATTACTTTCTTTAAAACATTAATACATAGCTACTGCCAGCCACTAGCCTCTGCCAGCGGTTTCACCCACATCCCGTGGGAACCTCGGCACGGACCCGGATAAAAAGTAGCCTTCCTCGATAAATGGGCTATCTAACACTGAAAGAATTTTTCAAATCGGACCAGTAGTTCCTGAGATTAGCGCGTTCAAACAAACAAAGTCTTCAGCTTTATAATATTAGTATAGACTAGCTTCTGCCAGCGGTTTCACCCGCATCCCGTGGGAACTACTTCCCGTACCGGGATAAATAGTAGCCTATAGCCTTCCTCGATAAATGGGCTATCTAACACTGAAAGAAATTTTCAAATCGGACCAGTAGTTCCTGAGATTATCGCGTTCAAACAAACAAACAAACTCTTCAGCTTTATAATATTAGTATAGATTACAATATTAATAACATCAGATCAGCACTTAAGTATAGTAAGAATCAATCTGTCCTGGAGTATTGCCAAGTTTAGTCATGAATGAGCTGCCCACGTTCTGAAATGTCAGACGACTCTGTCAGACTCTGACTACACTATGTCTGGTTACGTAAAAAATGAGCGTCGTGACAAATAAATTTGATTTATAACTTCAGTGACCTCTTATTTTCTTTCAATGGGAAATAATGTAAATAATATTGTTTGAAATAATGCAGGGTGAATCATTTCTGTGTTATTTTTAATGGGATTGTCTGTCTGTCCTCTCAAGTGATGTCCTCCTAGCCGATTATCGGCTACGGCGGCTGTTCTCATGAAAGGAGATCAGCCAACACATATAGGACATATTATAGTGCACAAGCATTTGCGCAGACACAGGTGCAGTCACCATTCCTTCACTCTCATAGCCCGATGGGACGGCAATCCGACACGACCGGAGAGAGATCAGGACCGACATTCACGTGCCCTCCGACGCACGAGTGTATCAATCACCAACTTCCAGGCTCCAGGCTGCTTCGTGAAAGTTTCTAAAACCCACAAAGCGATTTCAGCCCGACCCAGGAATCGAACCTGAGACCTCGTGCTCAGCAGAGGCTTTTGCGACAGCTAGACCAACGAGGCAGTTAAAAATATGCATCTCACAAGTATGAGTGTCCGATTCCAAGTTAAGCAATTGTTTTATTTTGTAATTAAATTAAGTACTATGAACTAACGGTTTTCGTGGAGAACATCAAATATAATAACGTCGGAATTCGATATGGAACGTGTAATAAGCTCAATACTTCATGCACTGTAAAGGTAGTGTTTATTGTTTTGCCAGGTTCCATCGATTTGTAGAAAAAGTGAGTCATACATATCATTGGTTTGCTTCACCTATGTATATTTCGGAAGCTAGTGACTAACCGTCAGTTGCACAAAGGTCCACTAAAGTTAAAGCTTCATTAAATCTATTGCTATCACTTTTTATCTCGTTGACAAAGAAAGTGTCAGCAATAGATTTAAAGAAGCTTTAACTTTAATAGAGCTTTGTGCAACTGACGGCAAGTGAAAGTGAAGTTAAAAAACATCTTGAGGAAACCGTCCAGGTTTCCTCAAGATGTTTTTTAAACTTTGAAATCGTCGATTTTGAGCAAGCGTGGTGATTAATGCATACTCCTTTTCTGTGTGAGCATAGGCCGCAGCTCCATAACGGGATAAAATATGAAGATCATGAATTTGTTATAAGTATTTGTATTGAAGTAATAAATAGATCAGCTTTTACGAAAAAAAGTTAGTATTTTTTTAACATAGATGTGATCTGAGGTTATCAATAGTACAGTCACAAGTTGATGACCTAATAGTAACTTCAGCAATCATTAAATGATCATTATACCGATCTCTTTTATTTTAAAGCGTTGAAGTAGTTGTCTTAATACAAATTAGGTAAATGACATGAAAAACTTGCATGAAAATCAAAAAAACGGAGAGGCGGATAATTTATTATGCTGTTTAGCATTTTTCTTTAAAATGATTTCAAAAGTAAAAAAAAAAATTGATACAAAAATTCATCGTCTAGTCATACAAATCCAAAACTTTCTCTCTCGACTGTACCACAAAGGAACAAATAAATAACAAATTATGTGTGCAACTGTACCCCCATCCCACGTCCCATGATCTGTAGCAAAATGACGTCACAAGTGATCAGTGCTACGACATAAAATGCTACGCGCGCTTGCTACGGCCACCAAAACCGGAGAGCGATCGCTACGGCGTAGACGCGCTACGCACACCGCGAACTTCTTTCGAAAAGTGTATATTTTCGGGTATGTGTTTTGTATTGTATATAATATTTTTGTATAGTGTTGTAACAGTGTTGTATTTGTATAAGTTTGGTATAAGTTGGTAACTTTTTCGAAGTTAGTGGAGTCGAGTTAGTGGTTTCAAGTAGTAGGTAAACTATAAGGACCTATATGGAGGGCGCTATAAGAAAATAATTTTGTACTTTAATTATTATTATTTATTGCACACATAAATACAATTAATCAAATTTTCTTCATTTATAAAGATAACTAAATGTTTTAATTCAAAGAACAACATTAAAATTAAATGCATCTTAGCTGTCTCTAATGTATCGAAAATTAAAAACCACACAATAAAACTCATTCACATATTTTAAACCTTCAAAGTTCTATAATCAGCATAGAAATTATAATAAAACTAAAACAAAACGTTAGAATTTTCATATTGATGATTTGTTATGAATCTTTACTATAAAATTGCAACTTAAACCACGAGTAGACGTGCTCATTAGTTAACTTACAACTTGGGTTTTAACCGTACGTTATTAAAAAACAAAATTAAAAAATCTTATAACACCTTACGCAAACCAGAAATAATGATACTAGCCACAACGAAAAATAAAGAAAACATCACAGCGATAATACTTTTTTTCATTTAATCTTTTGAATCATATCATACGCTAAATAAAATATTAAACAAAAAACAGACAAAGTTCGCAAACACATCACCCTATATATCGGTTACAAGGACACTACAGGTTGGCAAGAGTCCAATGTTAAAATTCAGGGTTTTCTATAACTCCTAGATTATATCAAGGATACATTTGGCTGACATTTATGAAAATAAATAGTTCAGTTAAGAGGTGATACAAAAATATGTAAGTAGACAAATAATAAAGACGTCTCCATTCGAAAACACATTTTTTTTTTGCAAACGGTGAAAAACGTCATCCTTTTTTGTGATGAGAAATCATCATTTGACCTCTCTGTGGGTTAGCAGCGTGAGGGAGTGTCAGAATTTAACTGACTTAAACCCATCATGTTCCTTCTTAAGCCCTTTGTGTACCAGGGCCGCGGTAACTCCTTCAAACAATCCCGCAGGCAATATTCTAATTATTTTTTTACAACACAATGTCTTCTTATACACAATATGGGTATCAAACATATAGGTTTTTCTGATAGAAGTTTTTCGTATAAACACTGGTACTCAGCTGCCGGTTAGACGGGAAACCAACTCTAACAGTTGGGAAAAGGTTTGATAGATGATTACACGTTTCGAGTCAACAAGACAAAAATAAATCTCACATAAATGAGTGTAAGTACTTTAATTTGATAATGATATACCTATATATAAAAAAAAAAAACAATAATTTAAACCATAAAATATTCATATAAAAGGATTTTCTACAATAAGTGTCAAACCGATTACAATTGACACATAAAATTAAACTGATAAACGGCCAGTTTCTTCGTCAAAAGTTAAAGTTAAAGTTATGGCTAAAGTAGTGTCTAAAGTAAAAGTAACGGTTAAATTAAATTTTTCTATGAATTTTGCTGTCAGTTTAGCCTTGAAAAAACGAATTTGACCGTTACTTTTACTTTAGACATTACTTTAACTTTAACTTTTGATGAAGAAACTGGCCGAAAGACATTACAATACTTTAAAGTCAGTAAAAGCACACTAGAAACTTTTAGTCGGCCGATAGTTTGTTCGGGCTCATAAATCATTATGGAAATGATTGGTAGGACGCACATAACAACGACCGGTATCAGACCGACTGAAAATTTTGATTGAACTCTCGCCTTTAAAATAATCTGGCCAACTGTCGGCCTACTGTTTAGTCTTCAGTGTGTGGGCACTTATTATTCATGATTAATTTATACTTTTCGAGTCGAGAATAGAGTATAAGTCAATTATTTATCGAGGGCTTTCGACGTTTCGTTACAACTCAATCTGTTGAGGATTTAAAGCGATTTTGAAAGAGAATTATGTTTTTTGTTATGATAAAACATAATTATTATATTTTAATATTAATAAAGTGAAGATGTTGCTTGATATTTAATGTATTCCAGCTTTCCTTAAACATTTTCTGTACTTACATATAACCGGATCTCATCTCTCATTTTATCATATAAAATTTAAAATAAATACTATATGTTGGAGCCGGT
The DNA here is from genome assembly GCA_963856015.1 of Helicoverpa assulta. Lineage (NCBI taxonomy): Eukaryota > Metazoa > Arthropoda > Insecta > Lepidoptera > Noctuidae > Helicoverpa > Helicoverpa assulta. Next base: position 9,472,508 of record CAWLCW010000027.1, read on the forward strand.
TTACATAGGTACTGAAACTTAGAGCTGAGCACCAATGTATGATCTAGAAAGTTATTTTCTAATGTCCAATCTAATCGGATCAGTGGTTGTTGAGATTAGTATGTCTATTCAAGCAAACAAACTAACATTTCAGCTTTATAAATTAAAAATCAAGCGTAGATTCAAAAATAACGTAACTAAACAAAAAGAGTAATAAAAACATCGTTTGTTTCTACATAGAAAACCGTTGTTTGGTGTGTCAGTAAAAGGTCTAATACCCTTTGGCAATTTTTCCTGTCGAAAGCCAAAACAGTAGAACATATTTCCTAAATTATAACCATTACAGCAGGTAAGTATTTAAGCTTTTTATCTATACTAATATTATAAAGCTGAAGAGTTTGTTTGTTTGTTTGTTTGTTTGAACGCGCTAATCTCAGGAACTACTGGTCCGATTTGAAAATTTATTTCAGTGTTAGATAGCCCATTTATCGAGGAAGGCTATAGGCTACTTTTTATCCCGGTACGGGAAGTAGTTCCCACGGGATGCGGGTGAAACCGCTGGCAGAAGCTAGTATTTTTATAAAATAAAACCGCAGGAAATGCTAAAAGACCTGTTCTACGACAATTTGTGGGAGTAAAAGTAAATGCCGGAAGAGTGACAAGTAAATTATAATTTTACTTTACTTTATACAAATAACGGAGTCAAAAGATATTCTTAACATCCGTGGTTCCGAAACCTTCTTTTCTTCTTCATAATTTCCTCACTGTCTCTATTCCATCCTTCTATGTATGTAGATAGATTTGACCCTAAAGGTACTGGTGAAAGTCTTCCAATAATCATTAAAGATTATGGGGCTATAAATAAAACTATACTACAAAATTAAGTAGGTAGGTACTATTACTATTTTAAAGAATAGGTATACCTACTAATTCGTTTGTTTAGGACATAGACAATTTCCTAGACAAACAATTAAGGATAACTGGTTCCCTCATATGATAGTGGTAGCCCCTTTAAATTGCTAATAATCTTTTAAAATTATCATTTTACATAATGTATGTTTAAATACTAGCTTCTGCCAGCGGTTTCACCCGCATCCCGTGGGAAGTACTTCCCGTACCGGGATAAAAAGTAGCCTATAGCCTTCCTCGATAAATGGGCTATCTAACACTGAAAGAAATTTTCAAATCGGACTAGTAGTTCCTGAGATTAGCGCGTTCAAACAAACAAACAAACAAACTCTTCAGCTTTATAATTTTAGTATAGATTTCTACCAAGGCACGGAGAAACTCCCTTTGACATACCTAGATGATCCGCCACAATCTATGGAGTGAACGTGCTATTTAAGTTTTCTATACTATCTATTCTAACTTATATAATACACCCATTAAGTACCCGTTTGTCCGACAAAGCATACAAATAAATAAATAGCTATCTTAAATAATCAGTTAATGGGGCAAAACATCAATTTCTTCAAAGCATTTAGCGTTATTTAAACGTCCACTTACATACGACCTTTTTATCTGACGCTCTTATATATTATATTCTTGTCCACTTAGTAAACCGATAGCAATGTGTGTGACATACAAACCAAACATTTTTGCGTCAAAAACAAAGTTCTAACATTTTTCACTTCGAAATAAAATAGTGCGAGTGACAATCGAAACTGATATGTTGTGCTGCTGAAAACAGATCCATATTATGAATAAACATCGTTAGTAATTTCAAGTAGGATAGTGCATAAAACTGAAGGTATTAGGTAACTTTTTATATCAGACTAGCTGATCCCGCGAACTTCGTATCGTTTAAACCTTCTCTGGACCTCTACAAACATTTTAAAACCAAAATCAGCTCAATCGGCCCAGCCGTTCTCGAGTTTTAATCAGACTAACGAACAACAATTCATTTTTATTTATATAGATAGATGTAGGTAAATTTTAAATAACTCAGCTATTGTAATTTAATCTGTCATTTGGCAGTCGTTACGGGTAGTCAGATGCCAGTAAGTCTGACGTCAGTCTTACCAAAGGGTACTGGCCCCGGTAACTGGGCTGAGGAGTTCAGATAGGCAGTCGCTCCTTGCAAAACACTCGTACTCAGCTGCATCCGATTAGACTGGAAGCCGATCCCAACATTGTTGGGAAAAGGCTCAGGAGGTGATTGTAAATTAATGTCATATTACTATTCGCAAAAGTCAAAGTGTTTCTGTTTGTGTCCTGTTTACAAAGAAATACTTTATTTTAAAATTAGTTTTAAAAGATCTACTGTTTTGTGTATCATGCTAACAAAGAAGATTGCTCTTTCAACATTCGGACACAATTTAATTCAAGACCTTTATGAAATCTTTACTTTATAAAGCGTACAAAGTCTTCAGTTACTCAACTCTTTCATAAAAATTTGTACCCACACAAAGCCGGGACGAGTCGCTCGTATACTACATAATCTTCAATACATCAGTAAGCCTGTCTATAACAAAACATACAAGGATTTGTGTACACAACATCCACTCAGAAAACTGAGCAAAATAATCCAAACAATTTGACGTATGTCAGAAAAAGAATCAAGTTACGTCAAAGTTAAGTTTACTTTACAAGGCTTTTGGTAAATATGACTTGTGCACACCTGTTTTGTTTGAGAAAACTGCAAACTATAGTTTGATAGGACTCATAAATTAGTATGGAAATTAAAGTCAGCTCGCATATCAGACTGTCTTACCAAGGGTTGCCCGAGTAACTGGGTTGAGGAGGTCAGATAGGTAGTCGCTGCTTGTAAAACACTGGTACTCATCTGCATCCGGTCAGACTGGTAGCCGACCTCAACACAGTTGGGAAAAGGTTCGGGAAATTTTATATCAGGCTGACTTTAAAGTTTGATTGGACTCATAATTACCTTCAAATTAATCTGTCATCCAACAATCGGCCGACAGTTTAGTTGAACAGTGTTAGAAGGCGTTGCTTTCTTGATTTCTAAAAGCATGGTTTTACCAGTATCCAGTACTCTAGGATTTGTGACGCACATAAATATTTCATCTGGTTTACTTACTCGCTATAGCAAACAGCAGTGGACTCTTGTAGACTCAAAATTTCATGTAAGTTGATTGAGTGGTTCTATCGCACAAGTAAAACATACCTACCAGCAACAATTTTAATATTTATATGTATAATTAATTACTTATTATTTTACTTCACGGTTTAGAAGTTTCATAAGAAACATGAGCCCTCATAAGGTGTATCCAAAACATCACAATTACGTATTCGAAATCAAAATCAAAAATCATTTACCTATTCAAACTTGGCTGCAATACCCTTGAACAGCACCTTGCTACAGCACTCTTGAACGTCAGGAATTTATAAAAGACAGAGATGTGTTTTTGCTGGGAAGAAGAAGTGGCGCAACAAACTCCCCAGCAACACATGTCTGTCTGTAGGTTAGAAGAACCTTAAACATTGTTTGATATGTATATAAATTTGTATAAAAAATTATATTCTTAATCCTTGTTTAAATAAGGAAGAAAAAAATATCTTGACGTAACCCCAAAAATCTATGAAAAAATAACGAACAGCGTTCTTATTATAAGGCGGGTTTTAAATAAAAGGAATTTACCGTTTTATCTTGTAACGTTTCTTCATTACAGGCACCAAATTCTGTAATATAATTTTGAAAGGTTACGTTTTTTTTATTAAAAATATCTTCATGTATTCATCGAATTCTGGAATATGATTATAACGTTTCGTTACATAATTAAATATGCTTAATTGCTTAATCTGTTTATCTGTAAACTAGCTTCTGCCAGCGGTTTTACCCGCATCCCGTGGGAACCTCGGCACGGACCCGGATAAAAAGTAGCCTATAAGCCTTCCTCGATAAATGGGCTATCTAACACTGAAATAATTTTTCAAATCGGACCAGTAGTTCCTGAGATTAGCGCCTTCAAACAAACAAACTCTTCAGCTTTATAATATTAGTATAATATGCAAGATTGGTATCATGAAAATGTGTATTATTTTACTTTTTGTTTGTTAAATCTACAATAGTTTAAAATAATATTATTAGCTGAATTGTTTGGTTTAACGCCCTTATTTCAGGAACTGTTAACACGGTTGAAAAAATCTCCTAGTATTTGATAACCTAGTTTACATTCGTCGAGGAAAGCTATAAGCTTTTAATCTGGGTTTAAGTAAATCCCACGGGACGAGCGTGAAAAAAATGCGAACTGGTATTAAACAATTATTTCACATCACTGTACAATTGTACATACACATAGCACGCTCACGTAATGCTTCGGGAGTTACACGTAATTAACCATCATAACCCACATAGCCTCTTCCCAACTATTTTCGGATCGTCTTCCAGTCTTAACAGTATGCAGCTGAGTACCAGTGTTTTGCAAGGAGCGACTGCCTATCTGACCTCCTCAACCCAGTTACCCCGGCAACTCAATACCCCTTGGTAAGACCAAAACACATAACACTTTTCAATAATCACATTAAAGAGGAAGTTGCCGAAAGCTTTTGATAGATGGCGCTTTTAGGGTATCACTTAAAGGTCAACACAAAGTTTGGAAGTCAGTACATCATCTGCGTTCTTGTAAACTTTGCTGATGTACTTATTTTTAATGCATGATGAAATCTGGGAGCAACGAAATAATACAGTGACTAGTGTATATGCTTGTCAGGCTTTCTGACTAGCCGTAGGGGTAAGACACTACCCGTACCCGTAGTCTGATAACCAGGCTCACCAAGGAGTTTTTTTTTCAAAGTCAAAAACGTTTATTGAAAATAGGCTAGTTTTTAGCACTTTTTCACGTCAAATAATACAAAAGGACAGCACCCCCAAAACGCCCCCCTTTCACCACTTCCTAGTGTTAAGGCTGGGAAGAAGAAGTGGCGAAGAACAAACTTCCCAGCAACACAGCTGTCTATTACAATTTAATTATAATTAAATTACAATTATACAATTCAATATCGTTTCAAATTATAGTCACAAAAAATATATATATAAAAAACACTTGTTGTCCACTTCAGAGCTGCCATCTGCGTGTATCTGTGAAATAATCATTAACATTATAATAAGCCTTTTTAATCAGAATATCCTTAATTTTGATTTTAAAAGAACTGTCCGTTAGTTCTAGCAAATGAACTGGGATTCTATTATAAATGCGTATACAAAGGCCCACAAACGAACCGTGCACTTTATGCAATCGATAGTTGGATGCGGTTAATTTATGTTTATTTCTAGTGTTGAAATTGTGCACGTCACTCTTTTTACTAAATAACTCTATGTTTTGCCTTACATATATATTATATTGGCATAAATATATTGAGACGCCACAGTCAGAACACCAATATCCTTAAAGTTGCTTAGGTAACTGGGTAACACCAATCACTGAGCCATGAAATAATCATGGGTAACGTGTTTATTACCCCAATTTTACCCCGATAGGGCTCTAAAATCTGCCTTGTCATGTACTTTAACAATGTCATTGGTTGTTTATGTTATGAAAAATGTAATATTACCTCATGTTTTTTACCGTGGGTACTGAGGCAGGTAATTTTGTTTTGCGGCAAAAAAACATCTTTGCATCCAGATATTTTATTTAAAACTAGCTTCTGCCAGCGACTTCGTCCGCGTTAGATTCGGACATTGTGCAAAGAGAGGAAGAAATACCTAATAAACACCAGCCTATCCAATTATCTAAATATATGCTTATCTGCTACTACTTTACCTAAATAGAAATAAAATGTAAACTATTAATAATTTGTAATTTGAATGAATTTTTAAACCATACCAAGATAACTAATATTTACCTATTTTATAAAATAACAACAAAAGATAATTCAAAATAAATTATTTAAGGTCGTCAATAAAATTATTGTCGGTCAATAAGGTTGAACACTCCGAACGTCTATTCGCATCAATCGCATCAACAGCCAAATGTTGTATGAAGCTCGCGCAGCCACCGCGCCGCGAGCCGCGTCGAGCGCAGCGACCGTTGCACAAAAATGATTCTTATAGCATGATTCAGTATACACTCGCGATGGCTACCGTATTTAATGTATAACTTTGGTATTTCTTGACCGATTTATATTATTCTTTCTTTATTGAATACGTAATAATTTCAACTTTTTTTAGTTAGTGTGAGTGAGAGTATTATAAACGTAATAGTAGACAAACATAATCAGAAAGCTCCGAACTGCTAAGCTACCGAGAGTTAAACGTGTTATTGTGAGCCAACCATAAAAGATGGACATATACTGTCAAGGTATATTTTTTACATAATTTTAAGGAGAACATTTCCGACCTACATGGTTTCTGTGTAGCTTTAACCATTAAGGCTGCACACGCGACGGAAGCAAAAAAAATGGAGTAACTTCTCCCGTTTTCCCTACATTTACCTTCACTGCTCTGCTCCTATTGATCGTAGCGTGATGAAAAGTATCCTATAACCTGCCCAGGAGTATGAAGAATCATTGTACCAAGTTTCGTTGAAATCCGTCAAGTAGTTTTTGTTTCCATAACGAACATACAGACAGACAGACAGACAGACAGACAGACAGACAGACAAAAATTCTACTGATTGCATTTTTGGCATCAGTATCGATCACTAATCACCCCCTAATAGTTATTTTGGTAAAATATTCAATGTACAGAATTGACCTCCCTACAGATTTATTATAAGTATAGATTAATTATACATACTTACTCTGTTTTAATACTTATTGGTTATCTTCCGTTCTCTGTCTAATCTAATATTAAAGGTGAATGAGTGTTGAATTTTGAAAAAAAAAAACTGTTAAATTGTTACTAAATAGAGGCACATGGCACTTAGAATGAACTAGTTTAACCTGTGGTAGTTCGAGGTATTCTATCTAACCTTTAGATAACCTAATTTAGGTGGCAGCTAAATAGTTACACGTACTAAGCTAGACTACAGTATTTTTACAAAATTTAGTAGAGATTTATTTTTATAGAGCATCATCATTTACGAAGCCTTTTCATAAGAAGCGATCGAGAAATATTATTATTCATATCAATATGTACCTATATCATAATATTGCAAGCTGGATGTATCGCGATTAATCGAATATTGCTTAGCAACAAAATATGCATGTAAAGTAGAATTAAAACTCCGTGTTCGTTTGGGACCGGATTAAAACGATTAAACCCCTTTCGGGACCAGACCGATTTCTTTCAAAAGAAGTTTATATGTTGCATCTTAAAGATTTGCTGACAAACCCATTTTAGGTATTCATACTTAAATTACTAATGTTTAATAGTACTAGTGTAAAAGTAGCCTAACTTTCCAACAGTGTAAGGTTTTTCCAAATCGGTTTATTATTTTCTATGCCTTTGTTTCTATTTTATTATCATACTAGCATAGACAGTTATAGAAGAATAGAAAATAATTATCCCTTAACCCAGCTGCCTAATAAGTTTATGTTGTCAGTACGTCGATTCTATAAAATTCAGACAACAACTCGCATTTCACTTCGCTATTCACTCTCACTTCGCATTCGGTTCAAAACGTTCTAAAAGTCATCTCATACTTTATCTGTCAAAATCTCGAGTTTAATTTAGTTCAACTCGCAAACTCGCTCGCAAGAGTAATAATAATCATAATCATAATCAACGTTTATTTGTTTAACATAGGTAGATAATACAGTTCTTAAATTAAAGTAAAAGGTCGCTATGTTATGCTCGGAAGCGTACAAATATTGTGGTTGCATGCAAAAAAAAACTTATCGCGCAAGAGGTATGCAAAAATTATTATTTGTATGTCAAAAATTAAAAATAATTATTATTTTATGTTAAAATTAGTAAAATAATAAATTATTACATAAGAAAGAAGACAAAAATACAATTATCTAATAAAGTAAAAATAAATCGGTTTACAGTAAGTTATCACTTAGAAATTCATCAATATTATAATAACATTTTTCAATTAATAACGATTTTAATTTATTTTTAAATTGTGTTACATTTAATTGTCTTATCACATCTGGCAATTTATTGTAAATGCGTGGTGCCATGCCCAACACGCTCTTACTAACTAAGGCAGTCCTACAACACTGGTTTCTTAGTGAGTTTGCATATTGGCTACGAATAGCAACATTTCGCAACGTTGAAACTTTTTCGAATAGCGTCATGTTTGTTTTGACAAAAACACTAATTTCAAAAATATATAATGAAGGTAAGGTAAGTATCTTCAGCGACTTAAAGAATGGTACACAGCTGTCATCAGATTTAAGCCCACACATTGCTCTTATGCATCTTTTTTGTGCCTTAAAAATGATATCCTTGTCGGTAGAGTTGCCCCAAAAAATAATTCCATATCGCAAAACTGAGGCTACTAGGCCGTGATATGCTACTAGAAGCGCATCTATATTTATTTTTCTAGCAATTTGGAAAAGTGCGTGTGCTGATTTATTTATTTTCTTACTTAGGTCCTCTATGTGGGCCTTCCAGTTAAGTTGGTTGTCAAGGAATAGACCTAAAAACTTTACTACTTTAACTTGTTCAATGTCACAGTCACTATGTCTTATATTAACTTTTGGAATTTCAGTCCTTTGGTGAAATTGCATTGCTTTGGTTTTCTTTAAGTTTATTACTAAATTATTTTTATTAAGCCAATCAATTATGTCCGATAGTGTATTATTGATATCGTTTTGATACATGTCAATATTGTGATCCATACATTTCACTATGGCAGTGCTATCGTCTGCAAACATCACCATTTGATGTTGAGTAACTTTTGGCAAATCATTTATGTAGATTAGAAAAAGTAGTGGCCCAAGGACGCTACCCTGTGGGACACCAAATTTTATCAATCTAAAATGAGAAAAGAAACGCTTTTCAAATTTTGTTTTATTACATATTCTTACAATCTCTGTACATTGAAATCTATTGGAGAGATAGGATTCAAGGAGTTTCAAAATTTTACCTCTTATGCCATAGCTATGAAGTTTGTCTAATAGGATGCTGTGCTTTACGTAATCAAAAGCTTTGGTCATATCTGTGTAGATGGCACAAATAGGAGTTTTTTGGTCTACTGCTAACAGAATGCTACGCAAAAAATCGAATATAGCCATATTAATTGAGGCATCCTTTCTAAAGCCATTTTGTTCCTTACACAATAAGTTATATTTATTGAGATAGCAATATAGAGACTTATATATGATTTTCTCGAAAATTTTCGAAAACACAGAGATTTTTGCTATCGGTCTATAGTTTTTCATCTCAGTTTTGTTATCTTTTTTATGGAGTGGTATTATAACAACTTTCTTCAAATCTTCAGGATAAATTCCGTCAATAATGCTAAGGTTCAAAATATGTGCCAATACAGGCGCTATAGATTCATTTACATATTTTATCACCTTAGTTGACATACCATCAAAACCTACAGTATTTGTATTTTTTAGTGATTTTACAGCCGAAATAATGTCCGTTGCAAGAACCGGTTGCATAAACATTGATTGCCTTGTTAAGTTGTCTAAATTATTGTCGAAGTCTATGTCAGTTACAATATTATTTTCTATTTCCTCTATAAAATAATTATTAAATGCATTAGCAATGTCAATCGGTTCTGAAAATGTCATGTCACATTTATTAATTGTCATTATTTGATCTTTAGGAGAGTTGTTTTTTGTACTATTGACTATTTGCCATGTAGCTTTGGACTTATTCTGTGAGGTTTTTATAAAGTAATCATTTCTAGCTTTTTGCGTAAGTCTTATGATTTTCCTATATCGCAAGGAGTATTTTTTAAAATTAATTTTATTTTTTAATATCGGATTTAATCTATATGTCCACAATAACTTTCTTTGTTTTTTGCGACAACTTTTTATGCCGCGAGATACCCATTTTGCATTTTTCTTTGTATGAATAGTAATTATTTTATCAGGGAAGCAAAGTTTGTAGAAAAGGGAGAATGTTTCATAGAATCTTCTGTAAGCTGTATTGGTATCATTACTTTCATACACATCCTCAAAAGATAAGCTCTGAATGCATTCTTGGAATTTTTTGAGGTTCTCTATGGAGTAGTCTTTTGTTACAATTTTCCAGTATTTTAAGCGATATGTTCTATTTACGGGAACCCTAAGTATTTGTGCCGTGTGATCAGAGAGGATGAGATCTATAATTTCGGCTTTACATCCTCGTCGTATGTTATGAGCGAAATGATCAATACATGTATTACTATTAAGCCTAGTGGGTTTATTTATTTCTAATGTCAAATTGTAACTCATTAAAAAATTCTCCAGTTCCAAAGTAGTCTTATTCCTTTTTAGCGTATCAATGTTTAAGTCGCCACATATAACAATTTTTTTTCTATTTAACAAACATAGCTTTCTCAAAACAATGTCAAGTTTATCATAAAATGTCAAATAATTGTATTTAGGAATTCTATACACGCAGATTATTATAATAGAATGAGCTGTCAATTCAATTCCACAAATTTCAAAAACGCCTGATACAGATTGCTTAGCAATATCTGGCAGTTCTTTATATTGATAACCATTTCTAACCAGAATACAAGTCCCTCCACGATTTGTTTTGCGACAAAAGAAAGCGGCAGGACGGAAACCAGGAATATACAACAAACTTTCATGGCCAGATGTAATAAAATGTTCAGTTATACAGAGAACATCTACGTTAGTTCCTTGCTGTTCTAGGTTTTTTAATTGAATCGTTAATAAGTCTGATTTGTTTAGAAAACCGGCAATATTTTGATGAAGAACAGTAAGAGTATTACAGAAAAAACAACGAGTTTTGACCCTCTGTGCTAGTCGCAGATGTTGTCTTAACGGAATTCATGTTATTATTAGGATGCATTTTTTCATTTGTGTCAAATGCACATATTGCGTATTCAGCATTAACATTTTGAATATAAATAATCATTTTAAAAATATCATTGAAAATACATTTCATTCCAGAGTAATTTATCATGCCCGTGCGCCTACTGAACATGGTATCGTCATATCTTAAATTCATGTTACTATCCAAAAAATAAGCATGTCCATGTGTAGCTGTATCCAAATATAACAAATTATTAAAAGTTTCTACTCTTGAATTATATAAATAATTATTTGTGAAGAATTTATACGTTGGTGTGCATATAATTATGTTTGTATTTGTAATTTCTTGTAAAACTTCTCTTATTAATAGAATAATATCATGATATCTACATGTGATTTGGAAATCTTCGCCACCTATCAATATAATGCAGTAGTCCAGCATAGTGAAATTAGCCAGTTTTTCTTTAATGCCTTTCAGGAGAGTTTGGATATTTCCATGGGGTGTGATGTAGTGGCAAACTTCACATTTACCTATAGTTGTTTTTGCAATGTCAAGCAATGTGTTTCTGTTGTCAGTGCTTAAGATACAGAATTTGCTCCGATTAAAATTACTGCTGTGCGATTTATTAATAATTTGTTTTGTCGGTGTATCAGTAGTGTTTTTTTCAGTTTTACTGTCTTGATGTACAGAAGTATTACTGCCATTATTTAAAACTGTTTGTGTTTGTTTGCATACACTTTCAGTACGAACCGCGGGATTGTTGGTTTGGGTCTCCTTATTCAAAGTTTTTATTCGGCATGTAGATTTTTTTATTGGGGTTGATGTTAGGCTACTCATGTGGATTTTCGTGTTTGAAACGTTTCTTTTAGAGCTTGGAGTGGCACACTTGACTTCTCCTACACCCACCTTTTTGTATAATGCTATGACACGATTACATTTATCCAGATCTAACTTTAAACTTTTATTCTCACAGAGTAAGTTGTCAACTTCCTGATTCGCGCTATGTAGCTTATCCTTAAGTCATTAATCTCCTCCTGTAGCGATGCAATGGCGTCATCGTCTCGTAGAGATGTTTCTGGCAGACTCATAACTGTAGCGTCGAAAAGTGATGTTTCTGAGGATGAGTACGACTGGATTGGTTTTTTTCTCAGCGTTATATTTTCATCCCCCATGTTTGTAATTTTACGTACAATTACTTAATTATTCTGTCGTTGGCAATACCAATTGAAAGTTTTAAATGACGAATTCAAAGAATGCCAAGAAACAAAATTTTAAAATAAAATCCAAAAAGTATTTTCAACGCCGTCCAACTGTGGTTCGGAACCTCACACTGTTAGTTTCGACGGTCACTAGGTCTAGCCACTGCGCCACGACAGTGCTTGTTGAGGATGCCGAAATTGTCGTACTTATAGAGGAACGCAATCCCCGTGGATGGTCCGTCGACCAAAACGTGACCATATAAGGTAGCGAAACTGCTCCGCACACACTTTTGATGAATCACTTTGAGTCACGTTCACAATACATGTCTTTTAAAGTTGCTCACTCACTTTTTAGAAATAGATTTTTTGGTTGTTTGGGGCGCACTGTTTTTATTAGTCTATTTTAGTATGAATTATTTGTCACTTTTGGTATTTACTTGCAATTGGACGTAGTTTAGGTTTATTTTGTGAGTAGATATAATTATTGCAAAACAAAAACACGGAGCGTCAAATAATTATGTGCGCTTCGAACGACGGCGCGCGCGCATATAGTAACTAGTAGCGCTAGTGTAGTAACTCACGGCGGATTCAGATGCGAAGTTTAGAGTGAAGTCTTATAGAATCACACTGCAGTTTGCCATGTAAAAGAAGAAAATATTTTAAAATCAACATGTAGGTAAATGTCGTTGAGTCTTTATTATGAGAAGCGTGACCAATAACAATAGAAGTAAGTAGGTACAATGTAACCATATGTAAGTATGTAACCAATCAGCAAAAACGGTTAATATTATTATATTTTAGTGAGCAGTTGTCGTTTTATTCCAAATAGGGCGATTTTCTGAACACTAAAAACTCTACGTGATAAGACGACATGGCAATTTAGTTAAATAATAATGTTTTCGTAAATGGTTCAGGTTTTTTTAGGCTTGAAGTATACCAAAGTAGGTACATTCAATAAGGGCAATAAATAGTACCTGAACACTGCACACTTTTAGTCGGCTGATAGCTTTTTGAGCTCATAATTAAATCAGCAAGAAGATGAATAATAGGACGCACATTACAAAGATCAGTGGCCTGACTACAAAAACTTAACCACCTGTTTTACACTTGTCTAAAAAATAAAATTGTAGCTGCAAAATGAACCATATGTCAACGTCATAATTTGTCATTTTTTAGACAAGTCTTAAACTGACGTTTAAAAGTTTTTGTGGTAAGACGGCAGGTATTTACTTAGAAGGTATCAGACCGACTAAACTTTAATCGGTATGAAGATTTTCTTTAAAAAAATGTTTGCCACCGGGTTAACTGTCGGCCAACTATTTAGTTTGCAGCGTGCGGGTACTTTAAGTATTTTATTTATGAATCTTTCAAATTCAATGCTATATCTGAATATTGCTGAGAAACGTTTTGGCAACATTTTTCTATTTGAATGTGTACCTCTTTTTATTGAACTATAATCCGAGTACAATTGAACGTTTTTGAACGACTTTCCAATCGTATACGGATTACCTATATTCCTGAACGAAATTCAGACTATATATTTATTATCTTTCCGCTCTAAAAACTTTCATTCGTGTAAAATACACGAGCATTGCTTGTTTCATTGCATTCAGTCTTCACCTTTGATACCTTTTATTTCTACGTCTCAATGGCGGGCAAAATGACGAGGTATCTATTTACTTCTTAAGATGGAAGAGTTATCTTAACCGAATGCGTCGAACGAAACGAATTTTAGTTTTATTTAGATGAAATATGAACCCTCGCACACTTAAGTACTTAATTTAAAGTAGCCTACATCGCCTATAGATATATATTGGTAAGTTAAGAAGTGACAAACATGCAGACACACAAAATTTAGTCTAATATTGATGTGAATGAAGAGTGATTTTTAATGTAAGAGAAACTATGTACGTCTGTCTGTCGCGCTTTCACGCCAAAAGTACTGCTCCGATGTAAATAAAATTTTTGTGGAAAGATAGTTTGAAATCTGAGAAAGGACATAGGCTATTTACATTCCGGTGCGGATAATTCCCTCGGGATACGGGTGAAACAGCGGGCAACCTCTAGTAGTGACATAAATATAATTTTATTCATATTTTCCCATACAATACAGAAGCGATGAATCACGCTATTTTATATGGAACAAAATATTTATGAGTATCATACAAGTTATGGTCGCCATGAAATAGTTCTTTATCGTTTCCTAAAGAAACGCCATAAATCCATGTTTTGGTTTGGTATTGCATGTATAAACAAGACCTTCAAGGTTTTCAGACTAGAATTGTTGTTGAAATCTCTATATGGAAAACACTTACGTTTGGACTTAAAATTGGAATATGACCATGGACCAATTGGGCCCACTACTCTAACTTATTTTGATTAAAATCATTCTATCTATCTCGAAACTTTATAATAGTCAACAGTTACTTACCTTCTACTTGAAAGAGAAAAACAATAAAAATTGTATTCGAATTTACAGCTCGTATTTCACATGTTTTTCTATGGGTGAGTATAGACTACAACATTTACTTGTAACAGAACAACGAGCCGCTCTATGAGATGTTCTGGTGTATCATCCTTTTACGAACAAAACGTCGAGCACGCTCGCCTGTTTGTTACAAACCAACGAGCATATTGGTGTAACATTTCGTCGAGCGTATTGGTGTAACAGTTCGTCGAGCCAAGTGCGGGCGATGCGCGGTTGCGGGGTGACGCGGAAGGAGAGGGACGAAAGACGATGCGAGCGTATTAGCTGTGAGCATTTACCCGTAACATAACGCCGAGTATTCGCACGACCGTTACATTACATGGAAATGCTTTGGAGACTGAGCTTTTGCCTGTATTGTACCATTCGCTAGAACGTTACATTACACAGAAATGCTCCAGAAAATGTTGTAGTCTATACTCACCTTATGATTGTACCAAAGTCGAGTTAAAGTCTTTTAAAGTCTAGCTAAAGTACTAAACATTCCTAAAAAAAAAATACTTAATTATTATCAAACCATCACACAACGTGTGTTCATTAGCGTTTCTTCTTGTCAGCCAAAGCACTAGGAAATAGTGAAATTTATGGAAGCTTCCCTTTTGTAATTTACGACATGAAAAAGTGCTAATTCAATACACTATTTTGATTTTTACTTTAAAATGTTAAACAAATCTTCTTCAAACAAACTGAAACAATAACATTATTATCCACGCTTTCATTAGAATCTATGAGGTCTGTTCCCCTTACTGACGTCATCCGGCAGGCGAAGACAGGGCATTTATATTGTGTAACATTGATGCGCTTGTCTATGGTTCACTGCATTACAATAACTGCATCCGAACTGCTTTGTGAATGGTCGGTTTGTATTCAGAATAGATTTTATATAGTTTAAGTTTATTCTTTGATTTGTAGGGTTAAAGGCCGATTTTTCAATGACTTTGAAAAGAAGAATATGTTTGAGGTTTTGATAGCTTTTGTGTAGAAAATATGTGAAACTGTCATGTTCATTCCTCAGAAGGAAGTTATCTGGCAAGCGAGAAACCGTTTCTAAATCACTCGTTGAACAGTAGAATAGCGAGACTGCTATGCACGGAGTCTCGGGTTCGATTCCTAAGTTGGGCCGACATTGCTTTGTGGGTTTTAGAGAAACTTTTACAAAGTAGCCTGTAGTTTGGAAGTGATTGATACACCCGTGCATCGGAGAACACGTTAATGTCGGTCCTGCACCTGGTCTCTCTCCGGTCGTGTCGGATTGCGAATCTGACCCTAGTGGAATCTAGAGGTCATTTTTAATCTTGCTGCATTAAGTAGTACTTACGTTAGGGCCACGAGTGAAGCCGCGGGAAACCGATAGTGGTAAAATATTTGAATCTTTATTTTCGCCTGAAGCAATGCCTATTAAAATCTTCAAAGAAATTAGCGTACGTATGCTTTACCTGAAAATAACCTTTTTGGAATTACACAAGGAAATATAACAGGCTTCCTTTTTGAAACCATTTCATTTTAAATCGGTTTTATATCTGCTTGAATAATTTTCTCCTGTGTAAACGATTCTCTTTATGTCCTCATTATAGAATAACAATCCCTGTAAAATGTTATTTTAAGGAATAATTATTATAATATTACCTAAGTTTGTTTTGACGATTTTCTTTGTCGGGGATTCGGTAATTTTGATGTCATTAGAAAAATCCTTTTTTTTAATACCCAGATAAAATATAGTAGCTGATGTCACCCGAGAATAACGTACTTAGCTTCTCAACAGTGAAAACAGTGAAAACAGTGAAAGATTTTTTTCAAAATGGGTTCAGTAGTTTGGGAGGCTTACAAACACAAAATAATGTTTTCTCTTTATATACATAGATAGAAGTATGAGTTCACAATCACATTTTAAACTATACACTGTTACTGTTACTTTTACAGCCTTTTTATCGTCCCACTGCTGGGCTCAGGCCTCCTCTCACACGGAGAAGGATTAAGCGTTAATCACCACGCTTGCTCAATGCGGGTTGGTGATTTCAGACTATATAGTCCAGGTTTCCTCAAGATGTTTTCCTTCACCTTTTTTATCAGCCATTGGTGTCTAAGATTACTTAGAAAGTACATACAAACTTAGAAAAGTTGCATTGGTACTTGCCTGACCTGGAATCGAACCCACACCCTCATACTCTAGAGGTTGGTTCTTTACCCACTAGGCCACCACGACTTCTATACACAAATCCGAATATTCCTGATTCTAGTTTTTATCTGAAAGAATATCCATAGGTATATCCAGGTCTAGGTCACGAATCAAATATTTTATATTTTATGTCCAATTTGTTTAACCGACTTCTAAAACTAAACTCATAAACTGCACATATCATGTGTCATACCAAATTCTTTACGACACAATACTTGGTTTGCACTAAAATAAGTTATGACTTGATAAGTTTATTTACACACTGACTGTTTCACATGGTTTATTTTGGGGAAAAACTTTTGCGTTTCTTAGCTCTTGGCTATTTTTTGTCACATTTACGGGCCAAGTAAATGTAGCATGTATGGTGTGTTATGTGTGGTGTTATTTCATTTTCTTCCAATTGCATGATTGTAGTTGAGACGTTGGTTCTTTACCTTCTTTTGCAATGGTAGTCAGAATGTCTTAACTTCTGTTATCTGTAATAGTCTTAGATCTCCACAGTGTTGGAGGCGACCTGCATCCAGCGTCTTCCGGCGACCTTTATAATGTCGTCTGTCTACCTTGTTGGTGGACGTCCTACGCTGAGCTTGCTAGTCCGTGGTCTCCACTCCAGCACTTTTCGGCCCCATCGGTCATCTGCTCTGCGAGCAATATGGCCTGCCCATTGCCACTTCAACTTGGTAATCCGGTGGGCTATATCGGTAACTTTGGTTCGTCTACGGATCTCCTCGTTTCGGATTCGATCACGTAGAGAAACACCGAGCATAGCCCTCTCCATAGCTCGTTGAGTGACTTTGAGCTTTGAAATGAGGCCGATAGTGAGAGACCACGTTTCGGTGCCGTAAGTCATCACTGGTAACACACATTGGTTGAAGAATTTCGTCTTGAGGCTCTGAGGTACGTCGGACGAAAAGACATTGCGTAGTTTCCCGAACGCTGCCCAGCCGAGTTGGATTCGGCGGTTGACCTCTTTTTCGAAGTTGGACCTGCCTAATTGGACTAGTTGTCCTAGGTAGATATATGAGTAACAACTTCGAGTAGGATTAACATCTCTTAGAATGTCCGAAGGTCTACAACCAATCTTAGAAGAGCTTCCGCAAAGTGCACATTAGAATGGTGACAGATACTCAGTTAGCCCGATGTTTAGTTGACAGTTTATTTGTAGGTATTTGTGAACCTGAATTCATATCTCCATTGATATACGAGAACGTTCAAACTATCGACAGACTCAAATTCTTTAGCCTAAAATATGCACCCTAAATTTAAAACCACCTATTTATGAATTAAGATGGTTCTACAAAAGTCTGTGTTTCGGATGGCACGTTAAACTGTAGGTCCCGGCTGTCATTGAACATCCTTGGCAGTCGTTACGGGTGGTCAGAAGTCAGTAAGTCTGACACCAGTCTTACCAAGGGGTATTGGGTTGCCCGGGTAACTGGGTTGAGGAGGTCAGATAGGCAGTCGCTCCTTGTAAAGCACTGATACTCAGCTGAATCCGGTTAGACTGGAAGCCGACCCCAACATAGTTGGGAAAAGGCTCGGAGGATGATGATGGTTCTACAAAAGTCAAGGCCAATATCCCAAAATACAAGAAGATACTTCAGTCAAATAATTTGTCAAATCGTATTTTCCGGTGCCTACATTTAGAAGCCATTATCCTGATTATGACATCGCGTGACAGGCAGCATCTTAAGCATTCTCCATGGATAATCACATTAGGGAAATGAGTGGCTCGTGGCTAAGTAACAGCCACACTGGTCGATTGATGATAAGGTTAGTAGTAATGCTTAGCGCGCTAGGGCCGTGGATATGTGACCATGTATATCATGACGAGTTTCTCCGTGTTTCGGGAGGCACATTAAACTGGTGTTCAATCAAATAATTAAGAAAGAAAGAAAGAAAGAAACATTTATTTGTCGGAATATGGGTACAAATCAGTTGTTAGGTGTAGTTATAAGTTCTAACCATACTCTGCCATGATCAGGCGTACAAATTATTGTTAACACAAAGTGTTTAACTTAAATCTACTCTAACAAGAACAATTAATTATTAATTAGAACAATTAATTATAATAATTTAAATCAAATAATTATAATGTTAGCACATACATATGTCTAGATTTTAAGAAATAATGTTGTATTTTAGTGTGAACTTTGATATATGAATAAATGATTTGATTTGATTTTAAATCATCTTTGGCAGTGGTTACGGGCAGTCAGAAGCCAGAATAACACAACCAATTTTAACAATGACGAAAAGCATATATCTATAGATTAATAAATTAAATTCTTTATTTATTTTAGGAAAGAATAAGTGATTTCCTATTTATCCTAAAATGTTAGATTAACTTTGTCTTATTTGGAAAATATCATCAACCCTATCAATATAAATACAACTGTAACATGAGGAAAGTTAAAACAAAGCCAAAATATTGTTTACTAGCTGACAAATTCAATTTGTATCCACAAACATAGATATTAGAGAAGGGTAAATAAAGAGGAAAAGACCCTCCATTAGGCGGTTTCCTAATTATAAGTAGATCACAGTCATTTCCAAAAATTGGGTTTGGCCAATATTCAATAACATTTTTTATGTCAAGTAAATAAACAAACTTCTTTATTAAATCTCTCAAATCCTTACTTAAAGGTACATACTAGGTATATATTGTGCCCTGAGAAAATTTGGTCGCAGGAGATGAACATAGGTTAATTTTTATTCGGATGGTACGAATAGTTTTCTAATCTCTCTATATCACTTACCTACTTATGTGTACTCCCAATTTCTAATGCCCGTTTTCGCCAACAATATACCTAAATTTAGGGATCCCCTAAGAGCATTTAGGGATCCCCTAAGAGCATTTAGGGATCCCCTAAGAACATTTAGGGAAAAGTTAATACGAATTTAGTTTTCACCTAAGTTTAGGTGTCCCTTATAACCTTTATTTTTGAGGGAGCCCTTATTCTAAGAGACATTTAGTTAGGGAAACGTTAAGAGATTGTTGGTGAAAACGTGCATAAGACTAATAAATCTGGAACACTGCGATATTTTTATTGGTCAGTGGAGGGGCCCTAGTGGACAATAAATGACTATCAGGCACTCTTTGTCCTATAACTATGTAACAAAAATAACCTCAAGATTTATTTATTAACCGTAAAAATCCTATAAAATTAACTCTAAGGATACCTAACAGAAGTATCGTAAGTCTTTATTTGTTTGACTTTTATATAATCACTGGCTATTCCCCTTAGTTCCACTCGCGTCCTGTGGGGATAACTTCCCGTTCTCGGATTAGATGTAGTGTACATGTCCTTTCTCAGGTTCGAGACTATCTGTGTACCATACATTTAAACTGGTTCAATACGTTTGTCTAGCATGACAGATAGACAGGGTTACTTTCGCATTTATCCTAATACTAGCTGAAAACCTTCCCTGGACTTTTATAAACATTTTAAAACAAACAAAGTATGGTAAATCGGTCCAGCCATTCTCAAGTTATAGTCAGCCTACCGAAGAGCAATTCATCACTACATAGTATAAAACAAAGTCGCTTTTTCTGTCCCTTTGTCCCTTTGTACGCTTAAATCTTAAAAACTACGCAACGGATTTTGATGCGTTTTTTTCAATAGATAAAGTGATTAAAGAGGAGCGTTTATATGTGTAATAACATACATTAAATAGTGGGGAAATAGTGTTACCCCGTGCGAAGCCGGAACAGGTCGCTAGTTTTTATATATAACTAGCTGTTGCCCGCGACTTCGTCTGCGTGGGCAATATAGAATTGTCAAAATAATATTTATACCGTAGGTGTATTGTGTTATCATCATCCTCCTGCCCATGCCCTTATACCAATTTTATTTGGGATCGTTATTATGTTTTCTCCTTCCAAACCTACTCTTCTATGTGCCGTCGTCTCTCATGTGTGACCATTTATATTTAAGTTGTGGAAATCTCTGGACCTAATCAACCGATTTGGAAAATGATAACGTATGGGGCGTAAGTAATTCTCACAGGATACAAAGGTCTGATAAAGCTGTCATTTGTACATTTTCTGCAGCAACTGCGACTTATCAGAAGCCAGAAAGTCTGTCAAACAGTCTTACCATGGATAACGTGGTGTCCAGTTCATTGGGTTGAGGAGATCATAAAGGTAGTCACTTCTAGTAAAATATTGGTAGTCAAACAGATTTGGTTTGACTTTAACTGAACAGCCACATAATTGGGGAATAGCTGGGTGGATGATGACATAGTCATCAGGCAGGCGCACAGTTTCACTACAGGAGGAAACACTTGAGGATTTTCTGTGCACTCACTCACTATGTTAAATTGGGATTCCATCGAAATGTTTGAATTAGTTCACGAACAGGCCAATATCTGTGAAAGTCCAATTCATGTGTTCGTACTTGAAGCCTGCAGTTTTTTTTTTTTTTCAAAATGTGCGCTCGCAATTTGTCACTTCTTGATGGAGCCAGCAGATCAGAAGAAACATAAGGCTGTATACACGCTAATAATTATGTAGCTTCTCCAGAATTGATGTAAAAAGATTCGACAGCGGGCTATAGTAGCGTAGTTAATATATAACTAACTGTAATAATCTGGTTGATCCTAAAATAAAATTAGAGAAGCGGGTGTGCATGATGACCACTAAAAGTTGGTAAATACGTGATGAAGACGACCAAGTCCCCGCGACCAAAACTAATTCATTACTATTCTAGAGGTAATTTGTTCATGTACCAAAATACTCAAGTGAAAAAAACTCAAATTAGGCTGATAAATCAGCACTTTGCTAACGTCAAAAACCAAAGACAGCCCTAAAACGCCCGCCCTTCACCACTTCCTATGTGTTTTAGTGAAGGTGGAGAAAAGGATTACCAAGCTTCCAAAGGCCTGGGCATTTGCAACACGTTGCATGGCATCCTAGAAAATTACGTAATTCTCAGCCATCAGTTTGACTTCTTCATTAGAGAATGCAGTCTTCTGTCAGTGACAATGTGATTGTACTGGTTCCGCTATGAGTGCAGCGTGAAGGAGTGTTAGGCTTTTGCCCTGGTGGACCTCACTGGGGTTTGCTGACTCTACTAAAGGGGCGCGTGAAATAACGCGCATCGCTGACACTGGCCTGTTAGACACGGGGCTCCTAGGAGCCGAATGGTCGACGACCCACTCAAAACTCATTTGGGCCGAGCCGGTAGTCGTCTCTCGACACCCAGCTCTCGTGATGTTTTACCGCAGTGGCTGAGATGAGAGGTGGGAATTTTCAGTCGTGCCGCTGCCTCATTCTTTGTCATCTCATTTCTTCTCGCCCCAGACCATGGCTTATGCCAGGGCCGGGTACGATAGTTCGCACAATCCCCACTGTGGTGACAGTCGGGCGCCATCTCTATGAGATCAGAGTTGGGAATATATATTTTCAAAAAAATAATAGTACATTCACCGAAAACACGTTTTATAGCAATTCTGTCTTTATAACTGAATGATATCCATGATTTAAATTTAAACGTAGATATATATAAGGTTTTTATGATGTTATTTGTGATCAGAAGTTGAAAGTTAGTATGTCTCTGGTATGCGACGCGTAATTTTTACGTTTTCAGGGGCGATAAAGCATTTTACGTGCTTATGATATTCAATCGAGGAAGCTTTCATTTCTTTAATGTGCACTTTGTGTCTAGGCTAGTTTCTAAAGCTACAGAAACTTAACTCACGCTTAGCAGCACTTGCGAGAGACAGATCTTTCTCCTTTCTTCAAGGATCCATAAGTATTACATGTTTTGCAGCACACAAAAAATATTTAAGGTCTACTTAATACTACTCGTAAGTTGCTTTTAAGCCTCCACTTTAATGGAAGATAAGCTAAAATAAAACCCCAGCTTTTGTTTATGAAAAAATGCACAACTCCATCTATGACTTTAAATGATAATTAATTGTTCCACTAACGTCTTTCCACCTGGCTGCTTTGTCAAATTTGTTGTATTTTATATACCACAGATGGTGCTGCTTTGACCGTGGCTGATTAATTTTACCCTTGCTGACCGGGATAAAAAGTAGCCAGTGTTAATCCAGGGTATCACCTATCTACATACCAAATTTCAATTAAATTGGTCCAACCGTTTTTGTGTGATTGAATAACAAACATACATCCATACATTCTCACAAACTTTGACATTTAGGGTCCGTTCAGACAGACCGGCTCGGAGAGCAGAGCAAATTCTTAATACGTAAAAAATTGAGTACTTAGTATTTGAAGTAAGATTTATTTTTGCATGCGCACTGCTTTTGTCATTGAGAATGCTCGAATGCGCTCGGTGTGAAATAATAAGTGGAGCCGACCGGCTCCGATCGTGTATTTTTTCTTGACGCTTGGCTCGGTTTGCATGCTCTTTAATGCTCGCGCAACTGATCGGCTCCGGTCTGTGTGAAAAGAAAAATACGCGCCGATGCTCTCCGACCCGGTCTATCTGAACGGACTCTTATAATATAAGTAAGAAGTAAGATTTTGTCAAGGAGTACGGTAGACTCGATCGAAACCTTATAGGTATGAATAACAAAACATAAAGAAATATTGATTTTGAATCGACAACATATTATATCCGCAAAATTCGGATTATGGAGAATTTCGTTAAATTCCAATGGCCCTGACAGACAAAGCGCAGTATGACAGCCATATTTGTCAATAGATATAGATAACAGTAGATAGTTCGACCATTATGTGATTTCTGGTGAAGCCAAAAACGAAACACACTTTTTTATGTAGAAGTTATAGTATTTAGAGTTACGTATTAGTATTTATAGCGTTTCTTAATTTTTGGAATCAATTCATAGAAAATGTTAAACATTTTTCAAAGTATCGCTTGTTTTGTTACTAAAATTTGTCTTTAACACATTCGGGGGCCAGCTACATGCCTCTACAGTGGTCAGTTTTTGGACTCTTATCGCATAAAATTATGTGTCACGTATTGCCTATCTATCAAACGGTAGTGGGTTTCTAAATCTATGACAGCATCCATGATAAAAGGATAGAAACCTGCGTACAAATAAAAAAAACCGGCCAAGTGCGAGTCAAACTCGCGCACGAAGGGTTCCGTACCATTATTTATAAATCGGACAAAAAAATCACGTTTGTTGTGTCGGAGCCCTCCAAAATATTTATTACATTCTAGTTTTCAGTATTTGTTGTTATAGCGGCAATAAAAATATGTACATCATCTGTGAAATTTTTAGCTCTCTAACTATCACGGTCTAAGGAAGATGCAGCCTGGTGACAGACGGACGAACAGACGGACGGACGGACGGACGGACAGACAGAGGAGCGAAAACAATAGAGTCCCGTTTTATCCTTTGGGTATGGAACCCTAAAAACAAAAAAATACAGGATTCAGAAAAAGAAACAGCAAAATTCAAAAGAGGCCGTCTATACTAATTTAACAAAATATTAATAAAATACGGTTTATCCCTGTTGACCGGGATAAAAAGTAGCCTATGTGTTAATCCAGGGTATAAACTATCTACATAAAAAATTTCAACCAAATCGGTCCAGCCGTTTTTGCGTGATTCAATAACAAACATACATCCATACATTCTCACAAACATTCACGTTTATAATATATGTAGGATAAAATAAATAAATAATAATTCTTTATTCACTGGTTTTACAATTTCTAAGGTTTTACAGGTTTTTAAACACTAATGATAAACAAGAATGACAAGAAATAAATTGTAAGTGATCTCTGAGTTGTGACCACTAGCACTCAAGCTAAGAGTAAACTTGTGTTATGAGTGCCAAATATATCTAAGATATATATAATATATATCTAAGGTCAGCTTTATAATATTAGTATAGATTATAAAGCTGAAGAGTATTACGGGAACTAGGTCCGATTTGATAAATTCTTTCAGTGTTGGATAGCTCATCAGGAATATCAGGAAGGTTATAGACTAATTTTTATCCGGAGGATACGGGTGGAACTGCTGGCAATAGTTAGTTTATTATAGGCATTTATGTATTATTTTATTACATTCCGTAAGTTTAAAGCAAATTATCAGTTTACCGACCGACTATGTACTTCTCGTTAAAGGTAAGAAATAATTATTTTCGAAAGGTTATATCTACAGCGTGTTTTCAATGTAATTAATATAAATAATTAAGATGAAGTTACCAATTTATCGACCTTAGTTGTTTTAGATACGTTTCGTTATTGATTAATGGTATAGGTTAACGTACTTATTAAGTCAAAAATAAATTTGTAAAATCACGGTGGCTTTAAATAGAAATTATAATAGTTAACAGTGGGTTGGTTGGTCAACAACTTTAGTTCTATTTTCAGACAAAAGTATGTTAATATTTCATGGTTATAGATCGTCATTTTATTTTGTACGGCGCAAATATAGCACCCTGGTTGGTAACTATACCTTTGAGCCGTTTGGGGTTGAAACCCTCGGGCCATGGGGTCCAAGTGCTCATCTCCTTTTTAAAGATCTGGCAAAGCGACTTGCTGACACTTCAAGTGACCCAAAGGCTGGTTTTTATTTTGGTCAAAAATTAAGCATTGCCATCCAACGTGGCAATGCTGCCAGCCTCTTGGGTACACTCCCGGTGGGCAGCGATGAGGAGTTTTTTGATGCCATTTTATAATTGTTTTTAGCTGTTGTATATATGTATAAATAAGTTTATTTTTATGTAAATATGTACATAAAAGGAGTAATAAATTTTATTTTGTTAGAACTTGTAACTTATATAAAGCCTTTTTCGTTATAAAAAAGCAGTGTAGGTATTTTGGAAAACGTGGGCAAACATGTAAAATGTATTCTACCTATGTATGTGTGATTTGTTGATTTCAGCAACTATTTACAAATCATATTTAAAACTAGTAGGTCTGTCTGTAAGTCGTGGTGGCCTAGTGGGAAAAGAACCAACCTCTCGAGTATGAGGGCGCGGGTTCGATTCCGGGTCAGGCAAGTACCAATGCAACTTTTCTAAGTTTGTATGTACTTTCTAAGTAAATCTTAGACATCAATGACTGTGTTTTGGATGGCACGTTCAACTGTAGGTCCCGGCTGTCATTGAACATCCTTGGCAGTCGTTACGGGTAGTCAGAAGCCAGTAAGTCTGACACCATTCTAACCAAGGGGTATCGGGTTGCCCGGGTAACTGGGTTGAGAAGGTCAGATAGGCAGTCGCTTCTTGTAAAGCACTGGTACTCAGCTGAATCCGGTTAGACTGGAAGCCGACCCCAACATAGTTGGGAAAACGCTCGGAGGATGATGATAGTAGGTCTGTACCAAAGTTCAGGTATCGAAATAACATTATTACAGGGCACCATTTATCCAGGTGCAGGAAATAGTGGAAAACCAACGTCAACAGCTAGTCCACAGCTAGTCAAACCAAATTGTAAAATTCACCTTTTAGAACTCTTAGAAGGCCAAATCTCGAATTCCTCCCCTCATATGCTG
Source organism: Helicoverpa assulta (assembly GCA_963856015.1). NCBI lineage: Eukaryota > Metazoa > Arthropoda > Insecta > Lepidoptera > Noctuidae > Helicoverpa > Helicoverpa assulta. The sequence continues at coordinate 9,498,586 of CAWLCW010000027.1, forward strand.
AGGGGAACAAAATTCCCCCCTTTTCACGTGTTATTACGTAAATTCCAGTTTGCTCGCCAAAACATTTTAAGGTCAATGTAATGGACATGGCATAAACACTGTTAGAATAAAACTATTCCACTTAGTTAAGAATCAAGCCACAGTATCGGGAATTGCAGTAGTTCAATCATATTGTTTAAAGAAAAATCCACGCGGTTACATTGGCAGCCCAATGGCACGTTCATGCGTACCAAGGTTTAAAAGAATTTGCCTAGAAGTGGTAAAGAAGTAACAAACACAAGTACTCAAAAAGATGTCGACTCTATGAGTGTGATTCTTATCGCGTAGGCGTACCTTATTTGACAAAATCTGAATTTTTTGCCACTGAGAAAACATAGATTTTAATACATAATTTTTTAATCGAATTATTCCTAAAAAGCAGAACAAAATCGCTACTTTCAAACCATTTATCATAAATGTTACAAGACTAAAATCACAAGTGTGTACTTATTTAATACAGACAGAAACACCATCACTAAACACCGTTCAAACTCTTATACTTTATCTCCCAAAGCATCGCATTTCAAAAACTCACATTTATCACACACCACCCAATTAAACTGACCTTTACGCCCACACTCCCCAACATTTGTAACAATTGACCCAACTTAACTTACTGTTATGTCCTACACTGTGTCCCTTGTCCTCCCACTATGGCGCCGAGATGTCTGATCTCGTAACCTTGTGGGACTGGGAGCTGGGAGGACATTAGAGATCGGAGATTAAGCTGATCTGCTAATTTTAGGAAGAGATGAGTTAGATTTTTAGATTGATGGATTGAGGATGGCTTAATTAGGGGTGCGTTCGAAAATGTGTTTGCCAGGAAATAGTTGCGCGTTTTTGTATTTTATTTTTGAGTACCTAGGTGTTTGCTGTGTTGATTTTTTTGTTGTTGGGCCATTTTGTGTAGATTTTTTTTTCTGAATTATAAGAGAGTGCTTCATGTTTTTAAAGTTCATTTATTTTTGTCGTGTGTCAATCAAATGTTTTTTGTTAGAGAAAATAAGTGGTTTTCGCCACAAAAGGAAATATGGTTTTCACAATAATGGAAATAAACAGACAAGAATTAATTGTTTTCATACATCCTCAATGGACGTGTATTTATTAAAATCATTCTAAAGGAAAAATACATTTTCATGACAATTACATTACAAATTACCCAATCAAAATATATATTTTACTACACTCACATTTAAAGTAAATATTTTTCCAGCCTTTTTCGCATTTTAATAGTAAAAGGTTATGATTCAGTGCTTTCTATATTCTTATTATATACATACCTACATGTTCTTACTGTAAGGAGGAATAATTAACTTACTTCTACATAGAACCTTAACTTAATTGTTATTTCCCACATATTCCCTTGCGTGTGTCGGGAAATTTTTCAAAAGCTTCACACAATTTTTCTTCAGTTACTCTGTAAAAACAAAGGAAATCTAACTTCTAACTTACAGAATAGAATGATGTTGTAATGTTGAGCCACTGCAGGCTTCTGGTATAGAAACGGAATATATGCGTAAATCACTCTTGATCAAGATAGATTGACAAATTCAGACTTTATCTGTAGAAGTCCATGGGTTTCTCGTTTTTTTTTTTTTTTTTAAAGTTACATTGATATTTGTCTGATCTGGAATCGAACCCGCACACTCAAAGGTACTTGAGGCTGTTGCTTTAATTACTAGACCTCCTAACCTAAGTTATATTCTAATCAAATTCATCCTTACCATAGTTATATAAAAAAATCCTGCCTAAAACTTTTAATCAAAGCATAGTAAGACATTTGGCACATAACTAGGTACTAAATAAACAAATAAGGTCAATAATGCTAGCCAAAGTAAACTATCGTTTGTTACATAAGGTCATTGACCGGAGAGAATAATATATTTTTCTTCTTCGTCTCCCTTACGTCCAGTTTGCGAACGTTTTGGGGGATCCCAACACAATAAGACCAATATTATTTCTTTGTATTCCACATCAAATATACTGATGAATTGGTGGTAAAAAACTTTTTTACAAAAAAATTAAACCGACTTCCAAAAACACTAAAAAGCAAAAAAAAACTAATTTTAGGTGCATCGGCCTAGAAGTCGGTGTCTAATGGATGTTACTAAGTTAATTTTGCCACCGACTTGTAGGCCGATGCACCTAAAATTAGTTTTTTTTTGCTTTTTAGTGTTTTTGGAAGTCGGTTTAATTTTTTTGTAAAAAAGTTTTTTATTTACTGCTTTTCAGTGATACGAATAGTTGTCACTATCCATATAAGTGGAAAGTTCTCATCAATACAAAGAATATAAGCCCAAATACGAGGTATTTTACATATTCAGTTGTCGAGTCCCCTCGACCTTCTCTGGTCTCCATTATCAGGTCAGCTCCAAACCTTCACTGTTGCAAAGGTCTCGTCAATACAAATAATATAAGCCCAAACACGAGGTAGTTTACATATTCAGTTGTCGAGTTCCCTCGACCCTCTCTGGTCTCCATCATCAGGTCAGCTCGAAACCTTCACTGTTGCAAAGGTCTCATCAATACAAATAATATAAGCCCAAACACGAGGTAGTTTACATATTCAGTTGTCGAGTTCCCTCGACCCTCTCCGGTCTCCATCATCAGGTCAGCTCCAAACCTTCACTGTTGAATAGTACTTTCAGACATACACCTGAGTGTCAAGTTTTTACACTATGTATGCCTACAACTTTCGAAGGTTGCCCTCGATTTCTCAGGGTTTCCATCATCAGATCCTGACCTGATGACTATGGGACCATCTGGCAGCTATTTCGCGTCGAACAAAAAAAGAATCACGCAAATCGGTCTATAAACCTCGGAGTAATCGATGTACATACATAGATAAAAAAAAAAAAAAAAAAAAAAAAAAAAAAACATACCGGCCGAATTGAGAACCTCCTCCTTTTTGGGAAGTCGGTTAAAAATAATTAGGTATGTAATGGGTATGTATCAATTTTTAAGAATTTTGTATCAGCTCATAATTGCTTATACTTATGCCTGATACTGTGTTCAAGAACTGTAGCTAGCTTCCGCTAGAAGAACACTCAGAGAATTTTTCAAATCGATCCAGTACTTCCTGAGATTAGCGCAAACAAACTTAAATTGTAATGATTCTAAAACAAGGAGCTCCTCCTTTTTCTCTCAAATTTAGAGATTCGTTTTTTCTTTTTCCTTCCAATCGTTTCGTCTGCTACAGTTATCGGACGGATATTTTCTAAGTTTGTATGTACTTTCTAGGTAAATCTTAGACACCAATGGCTGATAAAAAGGTGAAGGAAAACATCTTGAGGAAACTTGGACTATAAAGTCTGAAATCACCAACCCGCATTGAGCAAGCGTGGTGATTAACGCTTAATCCTTCTCCGTGTGAGAGGAGGCCTGTGCCCAGCAGTGGGACGATAAAAAGGCTGTAACAGTAACAGTACTCTTACTGGGGTAACTCTAGAAATTCCTATTAAAACTATAACGCAAGCAAGTCTGTCTGTTTGTCAGACTTACACGCCAACACTATTCATCCAATTAAAATGAAAGTTACACATAGTTTTGAGCCTGAGTAAGAACTTAGGCTTTTTATCTAGGTGCGAGGAGTCTCTTTTAAAAACAGGCGAAAGCGCGGGATAAAAGTGGTTTACCTGTACCAGTGTTTATTGTCCCGTTTTGTACTTATTTCTTCTTCTATAAATGCTTAGTATACTTTTTCAAGATACCTTTATTACGTACTAGCTTTTGCCCGCGGCTTCGCCCCCGTCAAATGACTTCTCTACTTTACCCTATTTTTTTTTTCATAAGAACCTTCTCCTGACAATAACAAACACAACAAAAAAAGAATTAGCCAAATTGGTCCAGGCGTTGTTGAGTTATGCGCTTACCAACACATTTTGCGATTCATTTTTATATTATAGATTACGTATTACATTCCCAACTCCTCTCTCTGTACATATTTGGTTCACTAGTCAAAGGCCCACCCACAAATAAACAAACACAATTTTACTTTCTCCCAACGTTGATAAAGAAATTTCATTCACGTATCGAAGTCTCAAAGATAAACGAAACCAGATTTCGCCAGAATATTCTAGATTCAGAGCTTAAAGGAAACAAACAAGCGAACAAAGTTAAAGAAACAAAACCGAAAGATACATAAAAAGACAATTTTGAACGTAAATTCCGAAGATAAATATTGCTTAAGGTGTTCCCGAAATACGGTGGATGACGACATCTTTATAAGAACGTCTCGAGACGATTTCGTTTGTTTATCGTCGAGCTAAGGTGTTATAAATAAAAGTAGGTACCTTATAGACTGCAGATTAAACTGTCGGCCGATACTATAGTTTGATAGTAATCGTGAATGTCGTGATACTTTCTTTGCTATGTTAGCATTTGTGAATTAAGTACATATGTACATCTTGACCACACTGATTCCTTGTCCGATCAGATCTTCGGCCAACTAAAAGTTTGTAATCAGCGGTGTTTTAAGTTGTTCAATATTATTTAGTGGGATGATAAACATCAGAAAGGTTACAGCCTTAGAAAGGAAAGAGGCTTAATCTGGAATGGGAAGTAGTTACTTTGAGACGTGGGCGAAATCGCGGGTAACGGCTAGTTATAAGTTTTATAAGCTCTTCGATCAAGCCAAAACAGTCTTCACCTGATCGTATACTTAGCTGCGGGTTGTTCGAAAGAGATACCGCGGCCCTGGTACATAAAAGGCCTATGACGGAACACGACGGTTTTTAGTCAGTAAGAGTCTGACACTCCCTCACCGCTGCTAACCCACAGCGGGAGGGGTCATTTGATGATTTTTGACGTCGGAAAAAAAAATCGTATACTTAAGTGAGTTCTCCTTCTTCGCAGTTTTCCACATCACACCATGAGTTGTTCCCGAAGTGTCGCGCTGCTGGCTGCGTTGTGGCTAGTGGTGGGAGCCACCTCCTCCCCCGTCAGGAGATCACCAGACCTTGAGGCGAGACGTAGAAGTGCTATCGACAGGAGTATGATTAGGTAAGAGATTCTGTTGTAACTAGACCGTGAAACTGTTTTACGGAGAATAGGTGGTACAAACAAAATCAATTATAGGTATTTTTACCGTGTTTAATCTTCAGAATTAAAACAAGATATTTCAGATTCAGGTTCAGGACCAGACGATGGAATTTATGTTTGGAATGATCTGTCATTGGACATGGTAATACATAATATGGCATCGTGCAAAAATGAGACAAATCCTTTCATTCAAAACCCAAAAAAGACTTTTTGGGCTTTTAAACATAAGTAACATGGAAGAGGTCTTAACCCTAGATTACTAACCTTATTTTACAACGCTTATTACTAACCTTCGACGTTTCGACTACGCCATGAAAAAAGGAGTGCTGGTTAGGTTTAATGAAAGAAAATATTTATGTGTTTTATTTATTTATTACAATAATCATTTGTTAACATAGTCATCAGTTTTTTATTCACTAAAATCACATTTTAATTACTTTGACAGTCTTTTAATTGAGACCCGAAAATGTTACTCATATCAACATTTTTGTTTTTTAAATGCTAAAAATCTTTCTAACTAACAAAACAAAGACTCAAAAAAACATTAAAATATTAGAATTAAGAAATAAAATCAACAAAAGAAAACAACATTTTATAAAAAAACTGTCAATTAATACATTTGTGACAAATGTCAAGTATGTGTTCGCCACACAAGGATTTGATGCACTTAGTGCAACAACTCTTTGTCATTCTTCATCTTGCGGAGGGGCAAATTGCACAATTTTTTATTTTTTTAGCCATAGGAAGACTATCGGCATCTTCTCTTTGATCAAGCTCATGTGTAGAAGTAGAAGTTTCTTCGTCACTATTATCATCACATAACAGGTGACGAATCGTATCTAAAATAAAAATATATTCAAATAAAAATAGTGTGGGTACTTATTTCAATGTAGGCAAATTAAGTACAAAGTTTACAAAACACTAATATAAGAAAAATAAATAATTATAACTCGAAAAAAATATAAAAAATAAAATCCTGAATAATAATGTTGCTGCGTTAATACTAACCTTCGTCGATTCGACGACTCATGGTGGCTGGAACGGCGAGCACAGGGCCACTACACAAAAAACACACCCGTGCGCCGCGCGAGCTGGGTGTCGACTGAGATTAGCTGGAATTTGAAATGCGTGCGACGACGCACTCAAAAATTATACCACTTTTTTTAAATCCTCGTCGTCGTTTTGACGAAGGTTAGTGATCTAGGGTTAAAGCCAGGATCTTTAAATGAAAGTATATAAGCCATACTTCGTATTAAAACCCTAATTTGACAGTTCAATTCCTCTATAGCAAATCCCTTTGTCTTTCAACAGGTTCGGCCGTTCATACCCCCAAGAGCCTTCAGCAGCAGACCTTAGAGAAGCCTTCCAGCGTCCCACACGCAGAGGGAACAGTTTCCTTCGCTTCGGCCGCTCGCAACCCCTCACCCTCTCCACCGACGACCTTGTCTCTCTCCTCAGAGCATACGAAGAGGACTACGACACCCCCATGACGAAAAAATCCGCCAGCTTCGTCCGTTTCGGACGGGACCCTAACTTCATCAGGCTAGGCCGTTCCGCTGAAGACGAGAAGAGTGCTTTTGAACAGAATTCTGAGCTGGTGGTCAGTGGATATCCTCAGAGGAAGAGCCGAGCGAGGGATCACTTCATCAGGCTTGGAAGGGACAGTGAGGAGATGAATGAGAATGAGTTGGAGGAGAGTGAGGATAGCAGAAGGAAGAGGTCCGTTGAAGCGTGCCACGACTGTCAGTCGTAATCTCTTTGTTACTTTTCCATTACTGTGCTAACCGCTGTATGAGATCTTTTACTGTGAATTAAACAGGTAATAGGTGGTTATTCTATGTATCTATTACCATTTATTTTCAATGTCAATAATGATAGTGTTTTGTTCCCTTTTGATAATGTGGAAGCCTGTATTTTAATCTGTCAATTTTAAAACTATATTATGTGGTGTAAGTGAGGAGTATACTAGTCTCATCCTGCGGTTTTTATTGTATTTTCTCTACCATTTTGGACAGGCTAAAGTTTTCTAAAAAGGCTTAACTATGTGGTGCAATTGATGTTAAAAAAATATAAAAAATGAAATAAGTATTACTACTATAGGTTTAATATTTTAGAAAAGTACAGTTAAAACATTTAAACAGTTATATTTTACAAATTAATGTATTTTATCTTGAAGCATAATACGCTTACTCATATTTTGATCTCAAATATTTATAAGCACCTATTTTATAAATAATTTATTATAACATATAAAACCTAATAAAAAATAACTGTATTTACGGATAATATATATGTCAATATATAATTAATTTTTAATAAAAAATGCCATTCCTATATAGTATTTTTTCTTTAATTATTTCTTAAATGTAAATTTAATGAAACTGTACATTTATAAAGTGTTAGCATCTGAAATATAGGCTGGGTTATTTCAATTTCGGATGCCCACACTAATTGAAAAAAATAATTAATAGTTATAATAAAACTACTTAAAAACTATATACCTATTTAATATGTTAAATCGATGTTAATAAAATAGTATTTAATGAATTGTTGCAATTCTAAATAAAGCATTATTGTGTAATGATTGAACATTCATTTAATATTTTATTTAAATGTAAAATAAAATGAAGTTTATCGATAAAGTTTTGATCACTTCATAATTTCCTATTTCCCTTAACAGTCCCTTGGTGTATTCCTTTTATGTGCAAATGGAATAAAATTCAATTATTTATGAGGAAATTGATGAAACATGGTGTTTCAATCATCTTTTGATATTAACAAGCTATTTAATTGAATTTAAAATTGATGTTGAGTTATGGTATCCAAGGGGAGGTAGGTACTTATTGATTAAACTTTGTTACAAATTATTACAATTGCGTCCAGAAAGACAAACCTTAAAAACAATTGAAATAAAATTCGATGTCTAATTAAAGTTCTGATTTAATACCTAAAATCTAAAGAACAGAATCATTAATGATCGATTTCATGTTCCGACGAGTGGTCGCTCGTTATAATTACCTATAACAAATCAACGAAAGCTAAACTTGTAACATCGCACTTAAAGAGAAAACTATTACGTTTGCACTACATACATGTAACTTTTTTTAAGGCTATTAAAATATTATCTATATATATAAAAATGAAACCCGTTTTCCGTTGTCACGACATAACATGAAAACGGCTTGACCGATTTGGCTGTAAATTAGAGGGAAGGTAACTTAGACCCGGGAGAAGGTTTTAGGATAGTTTTTGGTCACCATTCGGCTACGGGACGCGGGTGAAACCGCGGGCGAAAGCTAGTTATATTTATAAATACCTAAATCACAGAAAAATATTTTCTAGAACAAAAAATAAGGAAGTACCTATTACTATAAAAATGATTCTTCAACCATTCCTTTGTCATACAAAATTATTCACCCCATGTCTGAATATGTGAACACAAAGAACGTAGAATTTGACCACAAAAGACGTCAGAAAGGATCTGCAGAGATGCGGATTTTAGCAAACATAGACATACGTACCACTACGCACATAATATTGCTAACACATAATATTGGTGTTACATCAATAAGTATATAATCTACACTTTTAATATTATAAAGCTGAAGGGTTGTTTCTTTGATTGAATGGGGAATCTCAGGAATTGTTCGAACTATTAAAAAAAAAATCAGTGTTAGACAACCTATTCATCGAGGAATACTTTTAAGATTATTTTTTATATCTATCAGTAGTCTAGTACTTAATTTCATGAAATCATGCTAGCAACTAGCTTGACGTTTTGAAAGAGCTTTTATAGGCCTACTTGCTTCAACAAAGATTAAATTCCATTCCTTCTTTTAACGTTCTTTACAAAGCTAAAGCAGTAGCTACAGGTCATAAAATTAATAAACTGGCGTCGGATGGCAACAGTAAAATAAAGTGCCGTATTATGCCTCTGTTAAAGGTTTAATTGGACCTTCTGTAGTATAAATATCGTATAACATGCACTTAGAAGTTTATACCCTCAGCGATGGTCTTTGTGCTAAATTGTTGCTAGGTTATTTTTTTTTGTAAATCTGTTCTTATAGGTATATTATAACGGCGTCCACGGCCGATTTCGGCCACGGCGGCTGTTCTCATTTAAGGAGATCAGCCAGCTGCGCAGGACATATTATAGTGCACGAGCATTTGCGCAGACACAGGTGCACTCCCTATTCCTTCACTCTCATAACCCGATAGAACGGCAATCCGACACCACTGGAAAGAGATAAGGCGCAGGACCAACATCTACGTGCCCTCCGATGCACGGGTGAATCAATCACCAACTTCCAGACTGCGGGCTGCTTTGTGAAAGTTTAAGAAAACCCACAAAGCGATTTCGGCCCGACCCGGGAATCGAACCCAAGACCTCGAGTACAGCAGGCGCGCTTGCGACCATTAGACCAACGAGGTAGTCATATTATACCTATATGTATCATCATCATGCTTTTTGCAATTTTATTGGAGTCGGCTTCCAGTCTAACCATATACAAATCTTTGGCAATTGTTTCGGATAATCAGAAGCCAGAAAGTCTGACAAACAGTAGATAGTGCCAAGGGATATCTAATGGGGTTGTCCTGTTTACTGGGTTGAAGAAGTCGGATATGCAGTCGCTCCATGTATTGCATTGGTACCTTTTCCCAGTTGCAACCCGTTAGACCGGCAGCCGACATCAACATAGTTGGGAAATGGCTAGGCAGATAATGATGATGATCTACTAAATATTGACTATTAACCTTAAAGATCAGAAAAAATCATTTTTAGGGTTCCGTACCCAAAGGGTAAAACGGGACCCTATTGTTTTTGCTCCTCTGTCCGTCCGTCCGTCCGTCTGTCACCAGGCTGTATCTCATGAACCGTGATAGTTAGAGAGTTGAAATTTTCACAGATGATGTATTTCTGTTGCCGCTACAACAACAAATACTGAAAACTAGAATAAAATAAATATTTCGGGGGGCTCCCATACAACTAACGTGATTTTTTTGCTCAGTTTTGCTCGATATCCATAAATATATATATATATATATATATAGAATATTAGTTTGGATGGTACGGAACCCTACGTGCGCGAGTCCGACTCGCACTTGGCCGGTTTTTTTTCCAACGGATAAAGATAATACTTATAATAATACGTAAAACTTCACGTAGGCAATGATATAAATTGCCAAAGGGAAAAACAATGAAAGAATGAGTGCACAATTATTTGAAATAGGGTAACTGTTTTGAAAAGATTCTTTAATTAAATAACAGTAGGTATGAGTGGAGATTATTTTTTAATTAAAAACTGATTGGAGACTCTTGTGTTTACTATTTGTATTGTTTTGTGGCGTCAGATATTTTTTACCCTTGACACAGATTCTACTATTTAGGTAATAGGTATTTTTTATTTTTTCAAAGTCATGTTAATATTTTTTGTTGAATTAAAGCACTGGTTAGACTGGAAGCCGACCCAAAAATAGCTGGGAAAAAGGCTCGGAGGATGATGATTATTTTTTGAATTCGTCATGTAAACTTATAAGGTGGAAATATAAAATAACTCATCTTACGTAATTTTTACTTTAACTAGCTTTTTCCAGCTTATATTTTCATATGTGTTCGCGTGCCCAGATGAATGGGCAACCTAACACTGGAAGAATTATTAAAATTGCACTTTTCTGAGGTTGGCAGGATCAAGCAAACAAACAAACTCTCCAGCTTTGTTTTTAATATTACCTAGTACCTATAGATTTTAAACTTCAATGCTCCGCTCGAATACACGCTATATGGAACACAGGAAGCTTGCTAGGAAATAGAAAAGGATGTTTGCTCATGTCTAACACGTAAATTTATATCTCTATTCTTCATTCTTTAGTAGATAATAATTACTTAGTAAAATTATTGGACAAGTTTGCAGTTTAAGTCAAACTAATTAAAGTAAATTCTTGAAATCGATTAGAGCTTGAGAAAAGATATTTAGTGTCAAGATCACCAACAACACAAACTTCGGATTTCTACTATAAATCAAGTTCAGTTCTTAAAGTAAGTAAACTTTTTATCCGATAGCGGGAAGTAGTTCCCTCAGGACGCGCTTGAAACAGCGGGGAAATATTATATTGTCTTTCCAGTTTAACCTTAAAGTAAGACGAAAGTTTCTCAAATACCTAGTCAAAATTACATTTCTAGACGGAGTTAATGTTAATTAAGCACTTAATTATAATGTCAAGCAACATAATTTCACGCCACATAATAAAGTTTGAAGCTAATAATGATGATGAACAACTCCAAAACTATTTAGCATCATTCAAATATTGAAAATTAAACTTGCCCTTTATTGAAACAACTAGCTTTCGTCCGCGGTTTCACCCGACAGCTTTTCTGTCTACTAACAAGCTTTTACGATGTCTATGTAGCGTAATAGACCACAAACCTTTAACAAACTTCCTCTATGAGTCTATTGTGAATTGTGATTCATTGAGAACAATGATTAATGGGCATTGTTGATTTTTCCCTTTGATCAGCTGATGAGACTGTGCCTAAGCAGTGATTAGCAAGTAGGTGTGGAGAATGAACTAATGCCTCATTGCCTACACCATCTCCCCTACCGAGCCTTTTTCCCAAGCTGTGTTGGAGTCGGTCGGTTAGATAAAGTATCAAAACAATTAAATAGTGTCTTATTTTCAGAGCCATTTTAAATTAAATTTCTTATACATTGGTTAGGTACACCGGACCATTGGTTACAATTTTATCTTGTGAATTTCTATAACTTACTTACAATATAATACTTGACATTCTACCAAGTTTTCCATGCAACTTATTAAAAGTGTAAAACAGTGAACTTTGGCTCGAATAGTCTGCACCTAAACAATATATTGTATAAACTAACGCCAGTTACTTAACTGAAGACCAGCAGAGATTTATATCAGCTCTCTTGTTACTTGTAGGGATGTGAAACTCTCGATAACATATAATATTGATAAAACTTTGAGTTGAATTTTTATTTTATAATCCTTGCACGCCAATGCAACTTTTCTAAGTTTGTACCTACAACATCTTTGACAAGTGAGGAGTAGAGAGAAAGCAAATCGACTTACAATTTTTAAAACACATTCGCATGCAACATATATCCTATGTAGACATGGGCGCCGCCCCAGAATTTTGCGGCGGCGGCGCGCTGATGAATTTGACACAGCGGCGGCGTGACGCCGGCGGCGTGGATGTATGATAAAAAAAAAACTTCAAAAATTAACAGATTTGCAATTCCTTTCGATTCTCCTAAAATTATTCTTGCTGTCATCCTTATAATCATTGCCATTTTCCCTCCAACACTCATTCACACTCCTTTCATTGATATCTCCCATTTCAATCATCTTTTCTACCACCGCATTTCTAAATTCCTCCGCCAAACCGGCCCTTTCCAACCTGTGCCATTTTATGTTTGGAGGTAACTTTTCTTTGCCCTTTATTGACTTTATTGTAAACGCCACTTCCATAACAAGGGGTCTGTGTTGCGAGACTACACTTTCACCTGGTGTAACCTTACAATATTTTATGTTCTTTAAATTACTGCGTCTAACCAAAAAGTAATTCATTTGTGTGGCACGTGGACCGCTTTTATAGGTGACCCTGTGCTCTGAGTTCTTCTGGAACCACGTCTTGACCACTGCCAGATCAAACGCAGTAGCCGATAGCAACAGGGCTTCACCCTGTTTACATATGGCTTACATATGGTGTTCGTTGACCTTGAAAAGGCATATGACTGAGTACCTCGTGAGGTTTTGTGGTGGGCCCCTAAGGAGAAAGGTATACCAGGGAAGTATGTGCCGTTGATTCGAGCGATGTACGGCAGATGCAGTACACAAGTCCGGTCTACAGCCGGCACTACCGCCAGTTTCAGTGTAGGCGTTGGCTTACATCAGGGGTCGGCGCTCAGTCCTTACCTCTTCCTGTTGTTAATGGACGCCCTTACAGCGAACATACAGGAGAAGGTTCCCTGGTGTATGCTTTTCGCCGATGACATTGTTCTGGTGGGGGAGAGTGGGCCAGAGGTCCAGAGCAGATTGGAGGCATGGCGGCTAAGACTGGAGACGGTAGGTTTAAAGGTCAGCAAGAGCAAAACCAAGTACCTACATTGCGATTTTGGCGGTATATCAAGACCCATGACCATAACCCTAGCCGGCATGCCCCTATCAGTCTGCTCCCACTTCCGGTACCTTGGTACTTTGGACGGTGAGGTAGACAGGGACGTGACGCATCGGATCAATTCTGGATGGATGCAGTGGCGACAGGTAACTAGCACTATTTGTGACCCACGGATGCCCCTCAAACTGAAGGGCAAAATTTACAAATCCGTAATAAGACCTGTCGTCCTGTATGGATCAGAGTGTTGGGTATTGAAAAAGAAGGATGAGAATAGAGTGCATGTAGCAAAGATGAGAATGTTGAGATGGATGTGTGGGGTTAACAGAATGGACAAAGTCAGGAATGAGTATATCAGAGGAAGCCTGAAAGTAGCGCCAGTGACAGAAAAAATGAGAGGTCAGCGTTTGTCGTGGTATGGGCATGTGATGAGACGGTGTGAAACGCATGCCACAAAGAGTGTGCTAAGTAGACCGAGGAAAAGATGGATTGATTGCCTGAAAGAGGACATGAAACAGAAGGGAGTGGATGTAAGTATGTCTGACAGAGGGGAATGGAAGAAAAAGACATGTTGCGCCGACTCCAAATGACTTGGGAATAGGGCAGGAAGATGATGGTGACTCGGAGTACTTGTAGCGGGTATACACAGCAGAGCCCTTGCAAATGTAGACAGCCATGGAAATTCTGTCTTCTTCTCATTCTAAAATGATGGAAGGTCCGCATTTTGGAAATGGGTCGATCCCCAATAGCAGAAGCAAGATATTGCCAACATTCTTGATCTAATGGATCATCTTCGATTCCATGACCAACAGCACTATGTTCTTTGGATAGTTTACTCAAAATTGATGAAGAACTACTGATATTTAAAGAAACTGAAGTGTCCGTTTCGTTCAGATAGGCAGTCGCTTCTTGTAAAGCACTGGTACTCAGCTGAATCCGGTTAGACTGGAAGCCGACCCCAACATAGTTGGGAAAAAGGCTCGGAGGAAGAAGAGTATTGCCTAAATAATTGCGAACAAAATGACACGTCTTAACCTAACTCACGCCGCGCAGCTAATGTCGGCGGCGGCGGCGGCGCGCGGGGGTGTCGCGGCGTGGCGACGCCGGCGCGGCGCCCATGTCTAATCCTATGCGTTGAAAATGTAACTTTTGTTTTTTTTTTTGTAGAAGTTTATAATTTAGTTTCTGAACTAAAAAGTCAAAGTCTTGGTACTGATGCCACTTTTAATGAAGTGTATAATGAATGCTATTTAGCATCCTTTGTGATATTATTATGAAACTTTAGCAAAGTAGGTAATAAGATCTAAATGGAGCTAATTACCTCTTAAAGGACTTACAACAGGGCTAAGCAAAAACTTTCGAAAGACACACATTTTCTTTAATAGTACCTAAGTGGTACTTGATATGAGTAGAAAGGACCATGCCCATATTAGTATGGAGCCAAAAGTCAGCAACGCCATGCAATGCCCAAATTCCAGTTCTATGTCATACGATAGCTTTATAGCCATATTTGTAAGATATCTAGATTTAATATTATATAAAACACCGATTCAAAAGATATTGGACATTAAACATGATAACTTCCTACTGGTTTTTTACACATTTTATCGTTTATACACAGCATTGCTATTAGTTTTTCACTAGGAACTTCATGATCATCATGAATTCATGACTTAATTGTATGTTATCAGATAAACATGTCAGTTATTTGAATATATATATATATTAAATGAATATATACATGGGCCAAAGGACGAGATTCCAGACCGTATTATATAAAGCATGATTGAAACGATGTAATGTACTGCAATGTCAACAAGAATGTCTTATTTTTTCTATTTTTTAACCGGTGCCTTTTAAGACTTCAAATTATCATCATAATTCTAGTTTTTATTTATTAGGACTATCTTGTGATATACTTTCTCTGGGCGTTACTGGGGCACAGATGGGCATGGTCCTTTATCGATGAAACCAACAAAAATATTTTGTACTGGTACATCCCTAGAGGAGTCCAAGACATGCAAATGTCTTCAAAGATAATGCATATAATATATTGTAAGGAACACTGATATCTCATGATATAATATTTCTAATAAATACATATGAGAACCATATTCAAAGGAAAACTCTTTAGTCAACTCGAATAACGTAAATATAAACTATTAATAACTTCACAATGTACAGTTATTCATATTTGCGCAAGGAGTTGTCTGTCACAGCCTTTTTATCGTCTCACTGCTGGGCACAGGCCTCCTCTCACACGGAGAAGGATTGAGCGTTAATCACCACGCTTGCTCAATGCGGGTTGGTGATTTCAGACTATATAGTCCAGGTTTCCTCAAGATGTTTTCCTTCACCTTTTATCAGCCATTGGTGTCTAAGTTATACTTAGAAAGTACATACAAACTTAGAAAAGTTGCATTGGTACTTGCCTGACCTGGAATCGAACCCACACCCTCATACTCGAGAGGTTGGTTCTTTACCCACTAGGCCACCACGACTTAAGCAAGGAGGAGGTACCTAAAATATATTTCAAAGTTATTTGGCGCAAACTTTACATAAAACCCCATTTACAAAAGGGATATTAAGGATAAATAACAAATCGAATAAATACAAGGATAAGCAACAAAATCTCGAACTGTATTCAATGTTACAATTCAAAGAAAAAACTGGCCAAGTGCGAGTCCAACTCGCTTGCGAGTGAATCTATACCATTTTATTTATTTGTAAAACGGCTAAAACAATCACGTTTGTGGTTTTGGAGCCACATAGAACTTTTATTTTATTTTGCAGAATGTTGTTATAGCGGCGGCAACCATAATCGTCATAAATATAAAAAATCTGTACTTAACAATCACGATTCATTAAATACAGCCTGGTGACAGACGGACGGACAGACACACAGCGATCTCTTAAGGGCGCCGTTTTTCCATTTATGTAAGGACCCCTAAAAACGTACGTAGCTGAATACAAATCCCCGTATTTAAGAAGCAATTTGGAGCCATCAATCAAGCTAGTGATTGGCAACTATTTCTCTAACCTATTCAAAGATACGAACTAGATACGAGATGTATGTATATGATGTAACTAGCTTCTGCCAGCGGTTTCACCCGCATCCCGTGGGAACTACTTCCCGTACCGGGATAAAAAGTAGCCTATAGCCTTCCTCGATAAATGGGCTATCCAACACTGAAATAAATTTTCAAATCGGACCAGTAGTTCCTGAGATTAGCGCGTTCAAACAAACAAATAAACAAACAAACTCTTTAGCTTTATAATATTAGTATAGATAAGTATGTACAACGTAACCCTAACCTAACGTAGAGAGGTTATATGCAGACGAAAATCTTTAAGTGGAAAAGGAAAATGGTCGAATATTTTGTAGTCTTCTAAAATCCATGCACATTAACGACTAAGCTGTTGACCTCTGTCGGCCGATAATTGACCTGATTATTGGTTCATAGTTTATTTGGAAGGTGAACCTAATCAAACTTTTTAGTCGGCCTGAGCCTACCAGCCGGATACTTTATTGTTGTAATATGTATGTCGTAGCCATATCGTAGATTTGACCACTTCATGAAAAGCTTAAGCATTTCATGAAATGGTTGCGTTTCATGAAATGTTCATGTTAATTTGACCAGATCGTTAAATCGTCACCATTTCTCGATTTTGTCATCCACGTCTGGCCGTATGGTATAATAGGGTATCCATAAAATATTTAATATAAATCCACAATATTTTGGGTTAGCGGGAAACTCGCGTAGCGTAGGTAAGTCGACCCATTGGAGTTTAATTTCATGAAATCTGGTAGTTGTGAAATTTTTCACAGCTCAAAATTGTCAGGAGGTAAAAAAACTTAGGTTTTTTTCATAACTTCAATTGCAAATATTAAGAGTAAGAACTTGTTCATTGTCCTTTAAGTCCGACATATATAATATTTTAAATAAAATAGGAACTTTAGTAACATTTTATAAATCTTAAAATAGAACACACGTAATCTAAAATGACGTAACTTGTAGGTTCACTGCCTCGTTGGTCTAGCTGTCGCAAGCGCAGCTGTCGAGCACGAGGTCTCGGGTTTGATTCCCGGGTCGAGCCGAAATCGCTTTTAGGGTTTTAGAGACGTTCACGAAACAGCCTGGAAGTTGGTATTTGTGCATCGGAGAGCACGTAAATGTCGGTCCTGCGCCTGATCTCTCTCCGGTCGTGTTGGATTGTTGTCCCATCGGGCTATGGAAGTGAAGGAATAGTGAGTGCACCTGTGTCTGTGTGTCACCTCGCAAATTCTTGTGCACTATAATATGTTCTGCGCAGTTGGCTAATGTCCTTACATGAGAACAGCCGCCGTAATATTGCCGCCGCTTGGTTTTATAACCTTATAATTAAAAAACGTTGTTATAATTCACCAACGTATAATTATTTTAGATTATTATTATTTTCGTCGTACACTCTTTTGTCAAACGTTTCTTCCTCAAACGAATTATTCAATTTTTCGCTGCGAGAATTTTCATTGCAGTCAACGGCCGCCATCTTCAAAAGTAAATAAAGTGCTGGCAGCGCCCCTAGGGGCAATTTACATAACTATTTTACGATGTGATCAATTGATTTTGACCATTTCATGAAGAAGCCGAGCTTTCAGTTGCACATATCGAGAAACGATTTCTCATCATTGATTTGCCCAAGCCACATCATGATGTGGCCAATAGACAGTGAAACATTTCATGAAACGGGACCATTTCATGAAATGGTCAAGTCATTTCATAAAGTGGTCAAGTCTACGATAAGGCCACCACATGTAGACTACTTAGGCATATCTTCATTCTGATTTATGAGCCCGATCTAACCATCGGCCGACTAAGACTTTCCAGGCTAGAGTCCTCGTCTCCAAATTGCAATACACAACAAAACTTCACACATGATGTTACAACCTGTATTACAATTTAGATTTTCGGTAGTAGCAACCTCTAGAATACACGACAAATTGCATATGTACCGTACATATAATAACATCAGCGACGACATAAAACGCCGAACATCGTACGGCGTACAATTTTAGCAAAGTTTCGTCATAGGTAAGTGACAATAATCTAATAATATGTGAGGCAGCCAATATGCGGACATTGTCGGGAAATATTGACGGGCACTGCTCTCTCTTGGACTGACATCTTATGTTTCTCAAACTTTAACATCAGAGTAAATTGCTTAACATTTTTTTATCTAGTAATTATCTATACTAATATTATATAGAGGAAAACTTTGTTTGTTTGTTTGGTTGTAATGAACTCAAAAACTTCTGGACCGATTTTAAATATTCTTTCACCATTAGAAAGCTATATTATCTGCGAGTAACATAGGCTATATTTTATCCCGGTACGGACAGTAGCTCCCACAGGACGCGGGTGAAACCGCGGGAAAACGGCTAGTTTTTTATAAATATATTTTTATTGTCATCATCATCACCCATTTTTTATTAACTACGGGGTTCAAGCCTCCTCTCACACTGACAAGGATTGAGCGTTAATCGCCACGCTTGCATTTAGCACATTACATTTAGCCGGTTGGTAGGTACTCGTTTAGTTATAACTAAACATAATGTGTGATAAAATTAGAGAGACATCTAAAAACAAGTCTATACTGCATGAACATAGTTATTGATATTTTCACGAAAGCGAGTGAGGCATACTTATTGTGCATGCACTTTGTATATAGTAAAGCGAGAAGTAAGATTCAATAAACAGTCTGCATGTTCAATCCTGGATCAGAGCTACGTCCATCTGAACCGCAAATTAAACAATATCTTCATTACATGTATATGTTACGGTAAAAACCTGAACTAAAGTACATAGGCGAACCATCTTAGGATTTGTTTATAGAAAAAGTGGATGTAGGTATAGATACAGATATTTTAAAGCTGAAGACTTTCTTTGTTTGCTTGGATGGGTTCTCATCTCTAGAACTACTCGACCGATTAGGAAAATGTACTGTAGTGTACCATTTTTCGAAGAAGGCAACATTTTATCTGGGTGGCCAAGCTAGAACAGAAATGAAAAAGACCTTAAACCTACCGCCACTGTTAAAAGTCTGTTCTTTCTTGTAACATTTACCAACTTGTGCTAATAACCTTACTTATAAGTATGTAGGGAGTAGCCCCACATCAGGAGTTAGGTATTAGGAATCTGTTACAGTTCATCATAGAATCATCACGGTAGGCGTGAGTATATCGGGTGAGGAGAATAAAATCCACTGTTGCAATACAATCAGCGCTTCAATCACACTTCAAAGCTTAACATCCAATAATTCTCAATAATCATGTAAAATAGGAAATACAGAACTCCATCGACACGTCACAGATCACGTGACCACCATTCGCAATGCCCGAACCAATCTGACTGTCATAAGAAACAAAAGGAACGGTTGTCATTACTTTTCTAGGTTGCCAGTGCTCAGTGTTGTGTCAAGAGCGAGAGGTACAATGAGCCTACAATAAACCTCCTTGGACGATCCCCATTGCACCTAACACTCTTTGGAGAACCACCACGATTTATCGAAGCGCCGTCAAGTACTAGTAATACTAAATATTTACCAGATTTCGGGCTTTAACACAAACACACACACACAACTCAAGAACTACCAGTAGTCCAGTTTGAGCACGCCTGTCTCTTATAATTAGCTTAGGACAATACCGGACGGAACTCCGGCTTACGTAAACCATGTACGGACGGTCCGCAATCTGGTTATACTTGCTATTGTTTATTTACCTGCGTTTGTGAGTAATGTACTCTTTGGCAATGGAAATTGGTCGAGTATAGTATAGGATTTTGAAATACTAGCTGTTCTCCGCGCTACCAATCGTGTGCAGAGGGAACTATTTCGCAGGAACAAATACTTGAAATAGGTAAATAAACAGACAGAGTCTTCAATTAATCAGAGTCGATCAAATTAATTTGACAATATATTTTCAGCTTTTGAATTTCACTAAGAGAACACATTTTTCAATGAACTACCCCCTACTCACATCACATCAAAAAACATCCTTAAATGAGATTTTTTTCTAAATCACAAGATCTGAGTTCCTATTATAAATTCAATAAAGCTCTGGGACCCTAGACCTTAGCGCCAAAAAACTTTGCAAAGTTCTTGCTTTGCTAAGAATGGCGTAAATTGCATCAAAAACTTTCACTACCCGAGTAAATTAAATCAAGATGGGAGAAAAACTAAAATTCTGATCATGGATATAGTAAACACTGGATACGAAAGATATTTTTTACTTGCAAGAACTTTTGCCTTTTGTCTTATGTACTATTAGTATTCTTTAAGTTGCTTCGAATAAAAAAATAACTGGTTCCGTACCGTTTTTACTTAAATTTTAGAGAAACTGCTTTATTCACTTTAGTCGTAGTGGCCTAGTGGGTAAAGAACCAACCTCTCGAGTATGAGGGTGTGGGTTCGATTCCAGGTCAGGCAAGTACCAATGCAACTTTTACAAATTTGTATGTACTTTCTAGGTAAATCTTAGACACAAATGGCTGATAAAAAAGTGAAGGAAAACATCTTGAGGAAACCTGGACTATAAAGTCTGAAATCACCAACCCGCATTGAGCAAGCGTGACGATTAACGCTTAATCCTTCTCCGTGTGAGAGGAGGCCTGTGCCCAGCAGTGGGACGATAAAAAGGCTGTGACAGTAACAGTAACAGACTTTATTCACTACCAGCATCCGCCCATAGTTTCATTGGCGTCCCGGAAAAACTAATTTCTACACAACGATAAAACTTTTTTAAAAAGAAATAACTGCCAAGTTTCATCAAAATCCATTTAGAAGTGTTAACGTGAAACTTTCGCATTTATACCTAAGTGTGTTCCCACGACTTCAACCACGTTCCGGGAACTTCTTCCTATAATGGGATAAATAATATCAATAATAATCCCTAAATATGGCATATGTTATACCGACAAAGCACAGCTTTCTAACAGTGAAAGAACTTTTCAAAATGTTTCAGTAGTTTCGGAGCCTTTAAACAAACAAAAATTTTGTTTTATATTTTCGTATGATTTTAATCATATAACTTGCCTATAACTTTTAATTTGCATTTTATTTTTAGGCCCTTAATCTAAAGTATCCGCCTGATTATTTTCAGTGTTCCGTAAAATTGTAAGCATTCTTTATTATGTCTACGAAAGAAAGACATTCTTTCAAAAATATTGTGGAAATATATTATTATATCCCAAGACTTGAGTTATTATTTAAAAAGCTTCATCTTTTACAAATACTGTGGGTGTATTTTATTTTTCCGATTTTCCTGGTTTCCGAGGTAAAACATCTTAAGATAGAATATCTACAGTATAAAATATTTTACCGAGAGTTATTTCCAAAAACTTTCATAGGTATAGAGGTATATTGATGTTATTTTTAGTACAAGTTTGGATGAGTAACTATATTCATATACTAGCTTCTGCCAGCGGTCTCGCCCACGTCTCATTGGGAACTACTTCGCCCAGCCGGATAGAGCATAAGAGTATTGCTATCCTTCGATAAAATGTGCTATCTAACACTGAAATATTTTTACAAAATCTGGCTGGTTGGTTCCTGAGATTAGCGTTATCAAGCAAGCAATCAAAAAACATACAAACAAACCAAAAACTGTTGAGCTGTAATATTAGTATACATTTACAGTTTATGAAAAAAAAACTAATACTTAGGTACGTCTTCTGAAATACACATTCTTAGCGGAAAAGCAACTGACATGGCAGCAATTTTCATAGTGAAGTATTTTTCAAATGCAGAAATTGTAGTTTGATTTTGTTGACATTTTTGCCTATAAGAATTCTGGCACCTTGAGGGAATGTTTGAAATGTTATGACGAAGGTATTTACAGTGCTGTTACTTTCACCCTTAATTTGTATCTACACTAATATTATAAAGCTGAAGAGTTTGTTTGTTTGTTTGAACGCGCTAATCTCAGGAACTACTGGTCCGATTTGAAAATTTCTTTCAGTGTTGCCCATTTATCGAGGAAGGCTATAGGCTACTTTTTATCCCGGTACGGGAAGTAGTTCCCACGGGATGCGGGTGAAACCGCTGGCAGAAGCTAGTATAATATACACGACAATGAAAGCTATGTGAAGTTACTTTTTGTCAATAAACATTATTTTGTTTATTTAAAATGTTAATATTGAAGGAACTCATGAATGTGCCGAATATAAAGATCTCCTATATTTATAGAATGTTTTTTTACAAACCCTCAAATAATATGGGACCATTGGTAAAGAAAGTCATTATACCACTTATTATTTAATTTTCATTCTCAAAATAGAATAATATCAACAGTGTAAAACATAGCAGAACATTAATCCTTCAGCTTTAATTAAGTCCAACTTAATTTGTCTCTGAAAACAAAGGACTAGAAAAAATAAGGGTCACTACAGTTTGTCGACCGAATTAAATTCGCTAATTGACAAATTTTCTCAAAATCTTTTTTTAAGAACATGAAAAAACCGGCCAAGTGCGAGTCGGACTCGCGCACGAAGGGTTCCGTACCATTATTTAAAATCACGTTTTTTGTATGGGAGCCCCCCCAAAATATTTATTTTATACTAGTTTTCAGTATTTTTTGTTATAGCGGCAACAGAAATACATCATCTGTGAAAATTTCAACTCTCTAACTATCACGGTTCATGAGATACAGCCTGGTGATAGACGGACGGACGGACGGACAGAGGAGCGAAAGCAATAGGGTCTCGTTTTACCCTTTGGGTACGGAACCCTAAAAAAACCCCGAAAATGTCCACTAGAGTTCTCGGGACATTTTTCTAAGGACATTTTTTTGTCTTCCAAAGGTCATGGTCCTATATAAACTGAGTCAGTGTTATTACAAATTCAAACGACACTTCTTTTGATGAGCCCGTCAATATTTTTAGAGAAAAAAAGTTCTTCGAGATGAAAGTTACGAATCAAGAGATTCTTACTGGGTTCTATCAACGTTCTAGGAAATGTAATCTATACTAATATTATAAAGCTGAAGAGTTTGTTTGTTTGTTTGAACGCGCTAATCTCAGGAACTACTGGTCCGATTTGTTTCTTTCTTTCTTTCTTTCTTCTAAAAATTCTTTCAGTGTTACTGTTACTGTTACAGCCTTTTTTTTTATCGTCCCACTGCTGGGCACAGGCCTCCTCTCACACGGAGAAGGATTGAGCATTAATCACCACGCTTGCTCAATGCGGGTTGGTGATTTCAGACTAAATAGTCCAGGTTTCCTCAAGATGTTTTCCTTCACCTTTTTATCAGCCATTGGTGTCCAAGATATACTTAGAAAGTACATACGAACTTAGAAAAGTTGCATTGGTACTTGCCTGAACTGGAATCGAACCCACGCCCTCATACTCGAGAGGATGGTTCTTTACCCACTAGGCCGCCACGACTTCTTTCAGTGTTAGATAGCCCATTTATCGAGGAAGGCTACAGGCTACTTTTTATCCCGGTACGGGAAGTAGTTCCCACGGGATGCGGGTGAAACCGCTGGCAGAAGCTAGTATCATATACTTAGGTACCTTCTTATATATCCCCTACTATATTATACCTACCTATATCATGTGTGTGCACCTTTCTACCTACATTAAGACAGGGTCAGAAAATGTGAAGGTCTTTCTGTTAACATTTTCACAAGTATATCGTTTAAGTATTTTATACTGTACCTATAATAATGCATATACACATACTTTTTATAATATAGAAAACCGAGGACTGAGCAATGGTGCAAAACATTGTGAAAAAGTTTCCTCTTGAAATCGCCAATCTGCATTAAGAAAGCGTGGTGATTAATGACCATTTATTCTCTGTTTATGAAGAGGCCGATGATAATAATAATAATTTATACAACCCAGCAATTTGGTAATATTTTCTGAGTTTTTAATTGATTTGTTTTCACCAATTAGCGAATTCGTTTCAGAGATTATCTGTCTTCTACAGAAAATAGTTTGTGTATTTACCGTGTTCTTTAAACTGTTTCTAGTATTGTGGGATTAGTTTAAAACAAATGACGATTCTGCTAAAAAGGAAAACAAACAAGTCTAAGTTGATATAACAATTAATAGGTGATGGTGGGGCCGATAGCGATTCGTACAACTTAAACAACCGATGTATGGCGGCTTGCGGACTTACATTAATGACATTAACTTTCTCTAGTGGTGGGCAGCTATCGATGGGGTGTGTCGATATTTTTTTGTTAGTTGGAGTTGGCGTGTTTATAAGTTGTGAAATATATTTTTATTTGTCAGTGAGATGGAAGTTCATGTGTCTAATAGGTAGAACGGTTTTCAAAATTACATATGTAAGTAGTATTAGTAGCTAACATCTGACTAAAATTCTTGAACTAAAGTATTTTTATATGGCTTATACATAACTTCTAAAATATTCTATGGACTAAAGACGCACATTTCTATTTGGTAAAATAATATACCTATTATATTATTTTTAATACTACTCTACGTGAATACTGAATCGCAATACTGAGCTTACAGTTGCGTCAATATTTTTATATTTGAAATGCGTTTCATATTCTAGACTGTCAATTCTCAGCAAATAACGACAGCCGTCTGCAAATAGTTTGTTTAATTTACAAATAACATATCTCAAAATAAAAACTTTCGACATGCGTCTATGTTAGCATTACAACGATTTTACGATTTAATATAAAAATGTTTTTCTAAACATATGCAACGTTTCATTTTGAATTTCCGACTTTCCATTTGTTTGAACGATCTACGATAAAATAAAGATATTTTCGCATACTTTTTCTTGTAAATGATCGATTTGAGGATTGAGATACAATCGTGAGCAATCATTGGAGTATGAGTGCTTTTGCCAAAAGATCAATCATTTTAGTTTATTTTTACTTGCCTGTAGTTTTCTTTATAGCAGGTATTTTGAATAGTTGTAACATTTTATAGATTCTTTGAATTTTATCGATATAGTCACAACACTACTGGCGAGCCCACTTTGAAAATTCGATTAACGTGGTGTACACTTACAATATTGTCGGACCAGTGTCCCGTTGGACTATGCGACATGTAGACAGACATACAAACTCAGTGTGTGGACAATTTATCATGAATTCATAAAACGAACTACTAAATACGGTAAGTCGCAAAAATATTCACTTTTTTGCAGTTTTTATGCAACATTTATATAACTCTTTATTACAATAAAATATAAATGGTTAATGAAAGTGATATATTAACAATAATAGACTACGGATCGGTCCTAACCTTGGATTTTATTGCGAGGCTTGAATTCGGAATTAAATACTTACTTTTTTCTGTAAATGCGATTATGTTAATAACCAATTTACGTGGATGATTTTTGGAAGTGAATTCGAATAGTTTTGCAGTTTTTCTTTTCAAGGAATAAGAAAGACGTAACAGGGGAAAAATGATGATGATGATTTTGAAAATCTGAAAATTAATAGTACCTAGGTACCTACCGTGTATTACTTATTGTTATATCTAAGGATACTGTTTTTTTTTTTTATTAAGGTGATAACAAAAGGTGATTTCCAAATTGTGTGCGTATATTAATTATTAATTAACACAGAGGTATTCAAGCTATAAGATTTTTTTCCGTATTTCTGTCCTTGAATCGTGATTTTGTGTTATTTTAAGCTTTTGTCCTGGAATCTTCTAAGTACGACACGTTCTATAGTTTAGTTTTTGTAGGAATTAAAATCATGTTGTGAGGAAGGTGTTGTGCATGAATGTGGACAGATATAGTGCAAGGGGACCAAAGACTATGGATGGATTGTGTGAAAGCCGACATAGCTAGAAAGAATGTTACTTGTGGGATGACGGCAGATAGAAGAGTAAGTATGGAAGAAGAAAACATGCTAGACCCCAAATAAAATTTTGATAAGGGCAGAAAGATGATGATGATGAGTTTTCGTAGGAAAAAACTTTGAACAACAATGCCGTATGTTTTGTATAAAACGTAGTGTATGTAACCTTGACTAATTTATTGAAAATTACTATTAGTGCAGTCATTGAAGCGAAAAATATGGTCTTACCTCCGATTTTTTTTACTGTAAACCGATTTGCATGAAATTTTGGAGTTAGGTTCATCTTACCCTTAACTTCAAAAGTGAAAATGATTTGAACTCCGCCACCCCCCCTGGGGGTGGTTGCCAACCCTTCTCAGGGGTAATTTTTTTTTTGCAAAATAACCTCGGATATCGATAGAAGACCTAATTATAAGCAATAGTTGCCTATAAAGTTTTTGAAAAAATCCAATACTTTTCAAGTTATCGGCAATTGAAAATTCGCAATTTTTTAAATAAAACTACTTTTACGGATTTTATCGCGGTTATATTAATATTATTTAATCCCGACGTTTCGGATCCTTTACAGCA
This sequence comes from Helicoverpa assulta, assembly GCA_963856015.1. Taxonomy (NCBI): domain Eukaryota; kingdom Metazoa; phylum Arthropoda; class Insecta; order Lepidoptera; family Noctuidae; genus Helicoverpa; species Helicoverpa assulta. Next base: position 9,525,196 of record CAWLCW010000027.1, read on the forward strand.
TCCATGGTCACGGGCAGACTATATATCAACTTACTAAAATAATAGATGGCATAAACTACGTCGATTAAATTTCAGACAAAATAAAAAACAGCTTTGATCTTTAATATCTAGCTTAATATTGCACATAGGACACTTTATAAAAAAACAAATTGTTCGTTGTTTTACCTGCTACAATTTTGTTCTTTATAAATTTTTCGATAAAACGTATATTTTTGGAGATATTTGCAAAAAACCGATGAAAAACGTGAAAAAATTGCGAATTTTCAATTGCCGATAACTTGAAAAGTATTGGATTTTTTCAAAAACTTTATAGGCAACTATTGCTTATAATTAGGTCTTCTATCGATATCCGAGGTTATTTTGCAAAAAAAAAATTACCCCTGAGAAGGGGTGGCAACCACCCCCAGGGGGGGTGGCGGAGTTCAAATCATTTTCACTTTTGAAGTTAAGGGTAAGATGAACCTAATTCCAAAATTTCATGCAAATCGGTTCACAGTAAAACAATTCGGAGCAATAATGCTTCAATGACTGCACTATATATAAATTACTGTCTTAGTAATTTATGACTTTTGGTCAAGGAACAATATTTTTAGCTTTTTTATCGAGTGATTACTTATTAAGTAAAGTCGTATTGTACTTAATCATAGTTGGTTTAGAAAGCGTAAAGTAGTGAAATGACAGTGTAAGTTCCCAAAAGTTTCATCATTGTTGGATCAGACTCTTTATATTGAGGAGAGGTCTGATGAATTTGCCATGAGCCTCGAACAGTACCTACACAATTTAAAATCAATAGAATAAGTAGTAGATAATATCTAAAAAAAATACAAGCAGACTACGTACCTATAGTAAAATTCAAACATATACATAAATACATGGAACATAGTTCGTACATAGATAAGTACACATCTATACTAATATTATAAAGCTGAAGAGTTTGTTTGTTTGTTTGTTTGAACGCGCTAATCTCAGGAACTACTGGTCCGATTTGAAAATTTCTTTCAGTGTTAGATAGCCCATTTATCAAGGAAGGCTATAGGCTACTTTTTATCCCGGTACGGGAAGTAGTTCCCACGGGATGCGGGTGAAACCGCTGGCAGAAGCTAGTAGACTATAAACTACAGAAATATATCTGAGACTTCCAATAACCCCAAAATTCTGTGGTTTTCCGCTATGAAAGTAAAATGACAGAAAAAGATGTTAACGTTCACACTAAATATATTTTGAAGCCCTCACATTTTTACCTTTCATATTCCGTACAAAATGTATGCTAATTTCATAAAATAAGGAGCAAAGAAAATTTCGGGAGACGAGTTACGAATCGGGGAACATTTTGCGACAATACCGACGGGCATTTATACTCCCTGATTACATTACATACTTCTTTCTTACTTACATTATTTACATATTTTTATCTTTGCTTACTACACCCGGAAATGTCGTGGTGGCCTATTGGGTAAACGACCAACCTCTCAAGTAGGAGTGTGTGGGTTCGATTTCAGGTCAGGCAAGTACTAATACATCTTTTCGAAGTTTGTATTATTTCTAAGAATATCTTGGACAGCAATGACTGTGTTTCGGAGGACACGTTAAACTGTAGGTCCCAGCAGTCGTTTATCATCCTTGGCGTCGTTACGAGTGGTCAGAAGCCATAAAGTCTAACGATACGAACGTACGATTGCATACTAAAACATAACAAAGATAAACATTTGTCAATTTACAGAAACGGTCACCCATCCAAAACTGACCTCGATAACATCAGCTTAACTTCACAGACCTATCAATACCCACTCATTATTTAGCCACGCAAACCTAAATGTAGACTCATAGGATCACTTCAATTTAGGTAATAGAAAACTACCTAATTCCCTACAGAGCATTATGTAACTTAATACAATGCAGTTATGGTCTAATTTGGTTAAAGAGACGTACCCAAGGGTATTTTGAACCATTTGTTTTGCAAAATGGTAATGTTTTGCAGTAATAACTTGGTTGAAGAGTGGGAGAGGTCTTGGTTAAGTCAAAGCCGCTCTGATCGATCATAAGGTTAAGCAACGCTTGGCGCGGCCGGTCCGTAGATGGGTGACCATCTTGTCCTAATGAGCTCTTCTGTGTTCTGAAGGCACGATAAACTGTAGGTCCCGGCTGACGTTTGAACATCTTTGGCAGTCGTCACGGGTAGTCAGAAGCCAGTAAGCTTGACAACCAGTCATAGCTAGGGGTATTAGGTTGCCCGGGTAACTGGGTTGAGGAGGTCAGATAGGCAGTCGCTTCTTGTAAAGCACTGGTACTCAGCTGAATCCAGTTAGACTGGAAGCCGACCCCAACATAGTTGGCAAAAGGCTAAGCAGGTAATCATGACTGTTGAGTAATTTTTTGTTTGTTGTCAAGGATAGCTTATACTTACTCATAAAAGTTTACTGTACCAGTAATTACATGTTTATGATAGTCACTCTTGCGATGTTGTTATAATCAGACTAGCTTCTGCCAGCGGTTTCACCCGCATCCCGTGGGAACTGCTTCCCGTACCGGGATAAAAAGTAGCCTATAGCCTTCCTCGATAAATGGGCTATCTAACACTGAAAGAAATTTTCAAATCGGACCAGTAGTTCCTGAGATTAGCGCGTTCAAACAAACAAACAAACAAACAAACTCTTCAGCTTTATAATATTAGTATAGATATACCTACATATTATGGTGTTTCGTAATCAAATTAGTAAATGGGTCAGGATATACTGGACACTTTTCGAAGGACACTTTTCACGTTATGTTTCGAAGGTGTTTGTTAATGTTCTCGTTGATAAAAGATATAGGAGTGTCTTAAATGCAGTTGATAATTAATAATTTTGACAATAGCTTTGTTTAATCGTCTCTTTGATGTAAAAAAGGTTAATCAATGTACATTGCCAATGTTGATGTTTTTTTACTATATTTTCCTACAGAGCAATTTTCATTTCTGAACTGTCAAAACCTTGTCATGTTTTACAAGAAAATCTAGACTTTCGGCTGCTGGGCGTTAATGACTTCAAACTCACAAAATACTTTCGCCCTGACCTAGAAATTGAACCTAGGATCCTATGCTAGACAGTCACGCTTGCTGCCTCTAGACTCACGGAGCTTTTGTCTATCTATCTATATCGCTCAGGTCATTTTTTCACACCTGAAACAAACGGTTATAATTTAAATGTAATCTCGACCACTTAAGAGCACTCCGTATAAATAACAAATAGTTTGGAATACCGCCCAACGCTGATCTACACCTATAACGTTTACTAAATTCTGTTACGGTACAAGTTTGTATTAAGAAATGTTGGTTAAACTAGTAATCGTCATGATTATCCTTCTATCCCTACTATAATATTTGTTTCGGGGTTGGCGGTGTACTGTTGCGGAAGAATTTGGATACCCGCGGCCCCGCGCCCATGTGCAAGGGGGACACAGGGGGTTTTAGCCGGTATGAGTCCGGCACACCCCTCCGCCTTTCCCCAAGCGGAGGAAGTCCATGAAGATTCCACCCCCCCTCCCCCCCCAAAAAGCATGGTTGTACTACAAATTAATGTTTACCTATGTTTTACAAATAATAAAAACTTTGAACAAAAATAATAAATATGAATGAAATAATGTACCTACAATATGTCCTTAATAACAAACAAAGAATAACTAACTTGTGTAATAATTTTTGGGTCTCCTTTTATTTGCTTTGGATTGATTAGTTTGAAATTGTTTTATTGTTTATCTAATACCTACCAAAAAACCGGGCAAGTGCGAGTCGGACTCGCTCACGAAGGGTTCCGTACCATAATTTATAAAATGAGCAAAAAAATCACGTTTGTTGAATGGGAGCCCCCCAAAATATTTATCTTATCCTAGTTTTAAGTATTTGTTGTTACAGCGGCAACAGAAATACATCATCTGTAAAAATTTCAAGTCTCTAACTATCACGGTTCATGAGATACAGCCTGGTGACAGACGGACGGACGGACAGAGGAACGAAAACAATAGGGTCCCGTTTTACACTCTGGGTACGGAACCCTAAAAAATATGTTATGCTTTCAAGATCAACAAACCTTACCCCTGAATATTTTAGCCAATTCTACAACTGTCTGATTTCCAAATTCCACAGCCACAACTAAACGATAACATTGGAATGATAAATCATAGAATATTTATTACTTACGGTTGCCCACACGCAGATATTACTATACTAATCGAATGAAATGCCGTTTAAATATAGATATTATTTAGATTTTGATACGTTTACAGCTGGCTTATCGTGGATTTTGTTGGAGTTGTGGTTGTACGATAGTTGTGCAAACGTTAAAACGTACCTACAGTTATGGTACGACGATTTGACGAGATGGCGGGCAGTTGGATGCGGGCTGGTCATCAACGGGATTATGGAAGGCAATCCTGGAAAAGTAAAAAATAAAAAAAGCAAGTCTAAAAATCGATCTCAGTGGCGTGCACTTGGAGAGGCCTATGTCCAGCAGTGGACTGCGATAGGCTGATGATGATGATGATGATGATGAAGTCCAAAAAGAGCACCCGGATTAAAACTATCCTACATTATATGTAACTGTCTCCATAATACTTACAGTACCAAGTTGGCTCAAACGTTTACAGTGAAAGCGTAACAAATAAATGAGACATCGACCCGCGTGTTCTGTGGAAACTATTCCACACATCCGGCAAAAGTAGCCTATAGCCTTCTATGGTAGATCATCATCATCCTCCGAGCCTTTTTCCCAACTATGTTGGGGTCGGCTTCCAGTCTAACCGGATTCAGCTGAGTACCAGTGCTTTACAAGAAGCGACTGCCTATCTGACCTCCTCAACCCAGTTACCCGGGCAACCCGATACCCCTTGGTTAGACTGGTGTCAGACTTAATGGCTTCTGACTACCCATAACGAGTGCCAAGGATGTTCAATGACAGCCGGGACCTACAGTTTAACGTGCAATCCGAAACATAGCCATTGGTGTCTAAGAGATGCTTAGAAAGTACATACAAACTTAGAAAAGTTGCATTGGTACTTGCCTGACCTGGAATCGAACCCGCGCCCTCATACGTGAAATGTTGGTTCTTTGCCCACTAGGCCACCACGACGACTTCCAGCCTTCTATGGTAGATGAACTATTAAAACCATAAGCAGTCATAAACACAATCCAATTTGAAGTTCACAAATACACTGATATGAAAAGTGTTAAAAACATACATATCTTTGAGCAATCGCAACCAGTCGTCTTTTACGAAATAAAGTCATGATTTTCAAACGAGTATTCGCGATCAAACTCATTTTGATCAGTTCCCTGAATTTTATACTATACACAGAAGATATACAATTTGGATTACGTAATAATAGAGATGTTATAAGACAAAAGAACTACAAAGACATGCATTGTAACTGATAGCCAGATGCTTCACCTAAGATCAGTAACAAAGATATAAAGAAATACTGGAACATAGCAAATTTTTTTCAAGTGTTTTACCGAATTCCCAAAAGTGGGAGGTAGAATTCGGATGCTTGATTTATTTCAAAGAATACATTTATGTGAAAAATAAACATATAGGTCTATCTCATGACAGATGCCAACGTTTTGTTTTGTCCAGTGTTTTCTGAACTCGATTTTTATTCTTTTAAAAAGTTTTGTTTATTATTTAAACTGCTACTTATATTTGATTTTAATCTAACCAAAGTATACTTCATCTGAGCTGAAAATTTTACTCTCAGAGGTGAAATATTCAGCTTACTTCATTTACTTACACATCTTTATTATTTAGGTAAATGGTTTATCCAGGTGCTTTACATTTACAAACGATAATTTGATACCCTGATATATGTAGATTGGCAAGCTAGAAGAGTCTAACAAAGCGATATGCAGAACCAATCTCAAACTGGCAGCAATCCAAAGTGCGCATGACTAATCTACTTGTTCCAACACTTAACGAACTCGGAACTAATTCAAGTACGCTCGTAATTCGAGGAGTCACTTCTAGCATTTAAATATATTGTCTTGTAAACACTAGGTATGGTGAATGAAAAAAGTAATTAGTCCGTCTTTTAGATAACCCTACAATAATGGACACGTATCTTTTCTTTCGCAAACAAATAATAACGAAAATACAACACGATTTAATTTTATGTTACGTCACTTCTGAGTACAAATTTGACAAAGACGTGACGTCACGAGCCCCCACTCTCAATCTTTGTTGCATAATATCTCAGTTTGTAAATATTAATAGTTTTGTTAAAATAAAAGATACCTGTCCAATATTTTTACCCAATCTAAAGTGCGGACTAATTAGAATCACTATTTTTAACCCTGTCATCACGCCTGTGGTGAAGCTACTGACATTGTAACAATGTTACTCACACACGCATGTGCTCGATGCACGACACTCAGTACTGACAGCACCGGTAGCGCCGGTAAAAGCTCGTCGATACACATGCGTGTGTGAGTGACATTTTTACGAAGTACCTTCATAACTGAGCATCTTTATTTTTCCGTCCCATCGGACTATGAGAGTGAAAGAATAGTGAGTGTGTCGGCGCAAATGCGTGTGCACTATAATATATCCTGCGCAGTTGGCTGATCTCCTTATATCGGGTGTGTCGTACCTAATCACATTAAATCCTATCGCATATACTTTATGATATTCTATGGCGAATTGTAAAAAAAATACCACAGGAGTCATTTTTCGTTTTCATAATTTTCAGCATCATGTGTAAAGCAGACATAAAGTTAGGAGTATTTAATGTTTTGACCAGTTGACAGCTGTCAGTTTTCAACAGAGAATTTCAGTTGTTTGTAATGACTGAATCTTATATGGTGTTCTAATACTCTTTCATTTTTATTCTATTTACTTTGTTTGAAAAAATCGTTTTTTATTTTTATTGATATATCCGCTAGGAGGACATCATCATCTTTATTCTGTGCTTCTAGTCTGTATACCTCTATATCTTGGATGTCGATAGTTTTTTTCGAGTCTTTGATCCAGACATTTGGGTGTGTAGATTTGTTTGTTTATAATCGAAAAACGGATGGCCCCGGTCTTGGCTCGTGACGGGAAATTTATGGATTTAGACATCCACTTTGCTTGGTGATATGATGGATATGAGATTAGTAGGAGTTGGGTTGATTTCTTAATTTTGGTGCGGATGTTAAAGGGTAGTATCATCCGTATTTATTTAAAACCTATTTTACCAGCGGTTTTTTTAGGTACAACTGAGGTTGTTGACATTTTAAAGGAAGGAAAAAGCTGTCTTTTCAAAGGATGCGATAAAATATAAACTTTTTCATACTTTATATAGTCTATAGATACCTATAAGAAAAAAATATTTATAAATTACAGATGTTATGAAAATTCATTTGTATATTTCAAGAAGAAATTGTACAACCATCGCATCTGTAGCTTCTCAAGAACACAAAACATTTGTAACAAATCACGATAGCTGAAATTACAGCATTTATGCCTGAAAACTAACAAACATTCATTCACAAATCCAGTTTTATCTAAAAATAGCTTTCAGAACGCAACTCAACTATACTCTTTAGTATGAAAGCATCCGTGAAGCGCTTTGCAGCGCTCGAAAGCGGAAAAAGTACAACACTAGTACCTATAAACATATCGATAATTAGTGATGTGATTCAGAGAACGAGTGATTTGTAATCGATTGTAACGAGTTACAAAATTGTGTTGTTCGCTCGTGTTTCCAAAAATATTTGACATGATTGAGTTTTTTGTGTATCGAAAATAGATTTTTCCGTTTTGATTTTTCACTCTATAAAGTAATTTGCAAAATAAATTAATTATCGTGTTTTTCTCAATATCGGATAAAAGCCACTTATATAGTAATAGGTTCGGTTTCAACAAAGAACATTTTTGTAATTGCTTTTCAACGGAATGGAATTTAATCAAATGAGATACTTTATTTGTCTGCGATTAAAAATTGGTTTTAATATTTTAAAAATATATTTTTTGTGACAGGTCAATTAGAGTTTCAAAATTAAAACAGATTTTATAAATAGAAATAATTAACTACATTTATTTTTGGAAAAATGTATAAGTGCCTCGGAAAATGTTTTAATAATGACTTTCAAAAGTGCTAACTTAACATTGAACGAATGAGTGAGTAAAATAATGGGTTAAGTGTTAAACAAAAGTGAATGAACAATTAGCAAAATGAAAAGGCGCAAAAAAGACAGCAAAGTTCGAGTTAGGTTCAATATTACCAATGTGGTAAGTTTGAGGACTTAGAAGAGCTTAAAATCTAAATAAAATCGACTCAGACCGTTAGTTGCACAAAGGTCTATTAAAGTTAAAGCTTCTTTAAATCTATTGCTGACTCTTTCTTTGTCAATAAAATAAAAAGTGTCAGCAATAGATTTAATGAAGCTTTAACTTTAATGGAGCTTTGTGCAACTGACGGTAACCCTCTTATTAATTTTCATAGATTAATGTTACACCAAGGAATAAGAAAGCAATAACCATACATTATTATCGGCTCGAACTTAGATTAACTTTGCTCCTTGTTTATTGCCTTGCCTTAAAGTATACCAAATAACCAATATATCTATGCTCAAAATTCAGTTATAATTCATAAAGTATGTAAGTAATTTGTTTATTCTACAAGGAGAGACTTCCTATATGACCTCCTCAACCCAGTTAACTGGGCAACCTAGTAACTCTTGGTAAAGTTGTTAGACTTTCTGGCTTCTGACTATCTATAATGACTGCCAAAGATGTTCAAATGACCCATCACTTTAAAAGAGGAACTCGTCATGCTCAAGATGGTCACCCATCCAAGGAACGACCGTGCCAAGAGTTGCTTAACCTTATGTTTGCTCGACATGGAGTTTCTGGCCGGCTCTTCTCCATGAGACCAACTTTTTGGAACCGTGCAACTAGTGTGACGTTTCATAAGAGTCTGCAAAGGCTTATTTGAAATATACACATTTGACTTTTACTCGTGCGGCTATTGCTAAAACATGAGCTTATTCCATCCCATAATTCTTTCTATCATAAATACTTTAATTCAACGTTCAAGGAACATGGAAAATATGTGGAATTTCGTAATTCTGTTTCCGACGAGGCTAATTTAAATAAGACAGACAAACAAACAGTGGGATTCAGTGAGCAATAAATTTCGTTCCGTAGTGGACTGCGTTACGTAGTTTCTTCATACTTGTATGTGTTTATATTTTGTAATAGAGTAAGTACAAGATGGATAAGGAACTACTGGCCAAGTAACAGCGGCAAGGGTTGAACCATCAGCATCATCCTCCTGCCTTATCTCAATTTTATTTGGGGTTGGAGCAGCATATTTTCTCCTTCCATACTTTTCTAACTGCCGTCATCTCGCAAGTAACATTCTTTCTAATCACTTTCATCCACTTTCACACAATACATCCATCGTTTCTTCGGTCGTCCTCTTCCCCTATACCCGTCCACGTTCATGCTCGCAAGGCTTGGCCCATTTTGCGGACGGGGTACAATCTTCTCATGACCAGTTACTTACTCCGTGTTTCCGTTTGCACGTAAAATTGGTGGTTCATGGCTGTCATTTGAAAATTTTTGGCAACCGTTACGGGAAGTCAGAATCCAGAAAGTCTGACAACTAGTCGTACCAAGGATTATCGGGTTGCATAAATTACTGAGTTTGAGGAGTTCAGTTAGGCAGTCGGCAATGTAAAACTGGAACTCAACTGGGAAAACGCTAGGCTGATGAGATGATCGAGACTCTATCATTACCTAAGTACCTATTTAAACAGAAACAGTCAAAACCATAACCCCTCTTGACGCAGTCGGGTAATACGATTGTATGAGTAGAATGTGCGTAAGAGTGATGAAATCATATCCTTGAACCATATTATTGTTTTGTTAATTCTAGGAACAAATAAATATAAGGGTTTATCGTTTTAATAAATAACACACTTTGATCTGATCTAGTTATTGATGCAGATACCAACGCACATAAATTAATGAAGATGATTCCTGATTCATCTATGATTCATCTGAACCGATTAGGAGAATCGAAATGAAATGAAAAATTGACTGTTAACATAATGTATTACGAGGTTTATTTATAACTTACTTACTAGCTATTTCCAGCGGTTTCACTCATATCCCGAAAGAACTACTTTCCGTAGTAAGTTAAAAATATTGTCGATGACACACACTAATAAAATGGCGTTGTATTTGTAAAAAAGTGATAAACCTCTTTGAAAATATACCTAAGCCTATGACAAATTTCATTTTGTTTGGCCAATAAACTAAGTTCATGCCTGTCGCGGGCGAAATCGCAAGCATCAGTTAGAGTTTAGCCAGATTTCGTTAAACACTAAAAACCTAATGGGAAAAAACATTGGGAACAATCTTTTAATTAAGAGTACCGTCCACTGCAAGCTTTTAATCTTCCAATAGTTTGTTTGGGCAAATAAATCAGTATGAAGATGAATGATAATACCTACTTATATTACAAATATCAGGTGGTAGCCGGTACCAGACCGACTTCGATTGGAAACTTTGATTGGAGCCAAGATTTTCTTTAAAAAAAAATTGCCAACAGTTGCTCAACTGTCGGCCGACTGTTCAGTTTACAGTGTACCCTACACCTAATTAAAATGAACTGTTAAGTAACTAATTATTTTGTCACACGTTTCGTCACCATTTCGTGACGAAAACGCTCGGATGAAACCCCTAGGGGGGGCGAAAAACGAGTAAAAAATTTATGGTCTCACGAAACGATGTGTTTTATCGATAAACTAGACTGAAGTAATGGATTTATTGGATCCAATTGTATCTAGCTTTAGTTTTCGATGTCTATCGATATATTTTTTAGGGACGTAACTAGGTACATATTTGTCTTGTCAATGTTTGTGAACTAGCTGCTCCCCGCGATTCCACCCGCGTTCAGAGTATTTTTTTCTGCACCGGGTTAAAAAATATGTTTTCTGTGGCCTTCCTCAGGCTTTAATTAAAACTATCTGTGTACCAAATGTCATTTATTTATTTAAATCAGGCATCTAAGGCCCATAGATAATACAATACATAAATATTATAACATTAAAATCAAATAGTAATATATATTTTATAATAAATAACTTAAAAGTTAAAACTAAGTATTGTACACGAAATGTCGGCGTCATCGGTGTCATATAAATCAATTCAGTAATTTTGGCGAGACAGACAAACACTCAGTTAAGTATTTCTGCATTTTTTATTAATAAGGATTCCTGATAAGCAAAGAAAGTTAAATTAATTAGTAGCTAATTATTTCTAGTGTACTTAAGAGTCCATTAGGCCACGCCCTCAGTCTTAGACCTGGCGACGATGACACCTTTCCTTTTAATTTGCGTTGCACCACTTAATGCACACAATTTGTATAAAAGGCTTGCAGTATTTCCATAGTGTGAACGTGTTTGTTCACTAAAATATGATAGGGTTCTCAACTCTCAACGTCATTATCGGGCTAGCCTTGTGTGTACTATGTAGAGGTCGGCTTCCAGTCTGACTGGATGCAGCTGAGTACTAGTGTGCTCACTGACCTCTATATTTACCACTGGACCGGCTGTTCCGTACGTTTGACAGCAATTTTTTTGTGCCCATTTGAAGCGCCAATATCGTCTAAGCGAGTGTCCACAGAACTAATTTTGACGTATAATTTCAAATGGCTGTGAAAGAAGTGTTTGTTCATTGGTTCACTGTAAAATAATTTTAGTACCACGGACACTCGCTACGTCTTACAGCGCCAAAATGGCGATTATCAAACGGGCACAAAAGCACGTTGACAACAGCCTGTCCAGTGGTAAATATAGAGGGCAGTGAGTGTGCTACATACCTATCTAACCCAGTTACCCAGGCAACACGATACTCCTTGGTTAGACTGGTTGTCAGACTGACTGGCTTCTGACCACGTGTAAGTAACGACTGACTATTCAAAGATTAAGAAATGCCAGTTTAATGTGCCTCCCGAGATACGGAGTTGTTACTTGGATGCATGACAAAAACAGTATGAATGAGTCTGGATTTTTCTATCGATTAATAATTAGAAGTTATGAAATATGAGAAAAAACTATAACTATCCTATAATTTCAGGAACCACAAGCATGATGTAAGATCTGACCTCAATTGAACCTCCTTTAAGTATGTCCACTTTTTAAGTTTACCGGTCCATTGGGCGCGACCCTCGCTGTTTGGTTTATGTTGCCCTAACGTTCTCATAAATCTAGGAAAAACTAGTGGGTTCGTGTGGTTACGCCTGTTTTTGGTACTTTTCTGGGAACTAGGCTATATGTTTCCGATTGGAAGTTCTTTGTCAGAATGAAATGATTGAGTGCTCTGAAGGTTTTTGTTTTAGAACTCTTATCTTTTCTTCTCTTTACTTTATAATATCCCCGTTTATCTTAATAGGAGAAGTAAACAAATCCACTACTAATATGCGACTCACACTGCTTTAAAAAAAACTTTAAGTACCTACCCGCGAAAGCATACATCAGTGTTTAACCAATATTGACTTAGGTATAAAAAAATAAAAATATGATAAAAAGTATATTACTTAATGTCGAAAATGAATGCGACAAAAAGTCAAAAATAATGACCAATTTCAATTTATTTACAATGATGTTATTTGCATAGTGCTCCAAGATTTTTTTTATAACAACTGTCAAGGTTTATTATTTTGCTTGTTACCATCCATATAAGTTCTAGAAAGTATAGTATAATCTGGGCCCACTGAAATACTCAACATACGAAATCACATGGTAACAGATGGTAACTAACAAACTCCCAAAATACGCATGTTATACAATATTTGTATATCATTCTGTCTGTCCGTCACCCTATTGACTTTGTGAACTTAGTGGTCGCAGGTACGTACAACCTTTTAGTGAGTTTTCAACTTGCAAACCAGCTGGTTTCGTGTTAGTTAACTATTCCAATCAAGTGACAAGTTTTGTTGATATAAACTTTGTGTTGTTTATGTGTAGTGGTCAGTTGTAACAGGAGTTTGTTGCATCAAAATATATAAATTCATAATCGCTACTCGTAAGAGGTAGTACAAAATTATGGGCGTCTGATGAGATTCGTCATTTTTGATGGAAGTGGCTATAAATCGAGTTGAATTTGTCAAAATGAAAAATGTACGAGTTCAAACATGGAGATGTAGAAGATGTAAAGTATGTATCATTGTGTGCGTTTTACTTTTGAAGTCTATGCTATATCTCAAACTTCACGGTGAACTCTTAAGTACCATAAAAAACCTGCCACTCAAGTAGGTGTGTGCGGGTTCGATTTCATGTCAGCCAAGTGGCAATGTTTTTTTAGTTATAATATACTTTCGAAATGTATCTTATCTTGGGCATCAATGTCTGAATAAAATTAAAGGAAAACCTGTACTCGGAGTCTGAAATCGATCATCCATTTTGAGCATCCGCGTGGTGATTGACGCTTATTTCTTCTCTATATGAGAAGAGGCCTTTGCCCTGTGGGACGGTAAAAATATTCATGAATAAATAAAAATGTTTATTTGTCTCAAAAAAGTCAGAATAATTTTATAAATGAGACAACCCCAGTAAGTAATTAATAATACCTGTGTTGAGGCTATCTCGCTCTTTCCCTTATGTAGCAAAATTGAGACTAGGTTTCATAATGAGTCTAACAGAAAAAATCCTTGCTCCGACGTGTCAGTCAGTGAAGATCTTGACAATGCACTTTATATTCAATGTCAATTCAATGTCGACCTGCTAAGTAATCCACTTTGTCGGCTTTGCTTCTATTCTAAGCCGATGAATACAAGTACATCCTGTATTTACTACTCAGTATAATAGTTTCCTGAAAATGCAAGTTTCTGACAATAGTTATTTGTTATACAAGAGTGCAAAGTTGCTTTTTAACCGCGGGCTCAATTTTGATGACCGAGCTAGCGAAGGATTCTAAAATTGAAACACGAGCGTAGCGAGTGTTTCAATAATTAGAATCCTGAGCGATAGCGAGGGAATTAAAAGAGCACAAGGTGAAAAATCTTTGCACTCGAGTGCAACACGTAACTTTTCATCCCACCTCATCGAGGAAATTTCTAAACTCAAGAAAAGAAAATGGCACGCACGTCACGCATGGCAAATTAAAAAGATGTACCTATTAAAATTTATTTATGCAAAAACTCAGTTTAAAAATGTAATGAGGTTTAAAATCGACCTCAAAACAATAAAAAATAATTATTTCATCCCACTTCATCGAGGAAATTACTAAATGCAAAAAAACAAAATGGCGCGCACATATGAGTATCAAATTAAAAAGAAGTACCTATTAAAGTTCATTTATTTGAAAACTAAGTTTAATAATGAAACGAGGTTAAAAATCTATGTAAAAACAATAATAAAAAATACTTAATTAATTGAATAATTATTTTAAGCAGTATTTTACTTGTTTAATATGTATTTGTTTGAAAAGTCTTGTCAAGATTGTCACAAATGGAGTATTGCACACGATGTTTTAAATTCAAATCACTTTGCCGCTCTAGAGAATAAAAACGGCTTTTGCGCTCAGATATCAAAGGGTAAAACTACTCTTTCCGAGATGGTGGGATGAAAAAGTATTTTTTTCTACACTGTCCAGTCTTTTGCCAAAAATATTGAAATTGCGGTAGGTGTGAATGTAATATGTAATGAAGTCAAATAATCTGGCTAGCCTTTACAAATCTATGGTAGGGTCGGCTTACAATCTGAATGTAACTGACTACAATAGTTTCACGTGGGAGTTTCACTGTCTATCTGACCAGAAGCAACTGACTGATGATAAATCTGAAAATTTTAAGTCCTGAAGCAACTTGGAACGTTTTAAATCACCAAAAAATAAAATAACATCAATAAGTCATCTCCTAACCAACAATTGGCCGCCCATCCAAATCCAGACCGCATCGTTGCTTAACCTTGCTGATCGATAACCGTTCTATTTACCCAAGAGCTCTCCAAAAAGGCCATTTAAAACTAACATCTGTTATAAACCCATTAGTTATTTTAAGCTAAATAGCGGAAGACATAAAACAGTTTAACCGAACGCTTGCTAACCACTATTTAGGTTTTTGGTATCAATAAAACTAGTTAATGTTAACAGGATTATGTTCTGTTGGCTATTTAATAGAAGTTAAACTAATATACACACTGAATATCCTATATTAGATGAATTGTGAATGATCTGCTTCGAATAAGATATTAAGTTATACGGCAAATTAATAAATAGGGCTGATTCCTGAGAACTTTTTTGGCTGTGTTCTATTTATTCAATAAGACTTAAACAAAACTGAATTTGGAAAAGAGGGGAAGGGACAAATGTACGTATAATTTCTTTATGGCCATAAATAAAAAAGTAATAGTTTTCGTCAATTAACTTTGGATTTAAAAATTACTTCAACATATGATAGTCAGAGATCGAGCAAAACATATGAGGTGTCAAAGGCTCCCTTCAGTGGATCTAGGTTAAAGTTCATTAACCTATCCAAGAGTGACCACCCCAGGTGGAGGTTAATCTATGAGGATTTTCCCCTGATAAAAAAAGAAAATTTCCAAGGGACAAAGTATATTAGCAAATTGCTCAGCAATGGACACTGCTGAGCGCTAACCATCTCGATGGACAGTCCTTATCAATCCAATATCCACCACCTTCTTCAAATTATCGATCCGCGCTAGGGTATCCTTTCTAATATTGTCTGCTAAAGTCAAAAATTTAACAAACTAAGTGCATATCTTTTTTATCTAGACCGGTATGAACCGAGGCTCCAGAGAGGAGCTGCTGGGCAGTTCTCAAGAGGCTCTGAGAAACAGCCAGCATGACCTTCGGCAGGTGTACGAGAGGCCGCTCACCAAAGAAGAGAAGACCTTCCTCCTTCACGCTGATAGAGGAGACTATGTTACTGTTAAGAGGTAAGAGAAGATTTAGAAGTTTCTAGATTGAACGCCACGTGTAGATTTTAGTATGAGTTATTGTTGATAGTCTGATTGAAATTATTGGGAGCTACTGATCTTAGTCTTTTCTTTTCAGTCAAAATAGGAAGCAATAAACTTGGATTAACTGCTTGTATGTCGCTAATTATAAAACAATAGAAAATCAATTGTGTCTCGCGTATATATCGTGGGTTCGATTCCAGGTCAGGCAAGTACCAATGCAACTTTTCTAAGTTTGTATGTACTTTCTGAGTATATCTTAGACACCAATGGCTGATAAAATGGTGAAGGAAAACATCTTGAGGAAACCTGGACTATAAAGTCTGAAATCACCAACCCGCATTGAGCAAGCGTGGTGATTAACGCTCAATCCTTCTCCGTGTGAGAGGAGGCCTGTGCCCAGCAGTGGGACGATAAAAAGGCTGTAACAGTAAACAGTAACAGTATATCTGCGCTCCGGCATCCAAACGGTTAATCTTGATTTAGGGAGTCTTTCTTTTGCTTTCTTACATTACGTTACATTATTTTGTATTATGTCATCTGATATATAGTGTTCTAGCAAGACTTTTAGAAAAAAAAAAAAACATCCAAATAGTGAATCTCTTTTTTAAGCCTGAAAAATAAAATATGCGTGACTATAATAGCACAACAATCACAAATAAAGCAGTAGCGCTCTATCACTTTGTAAGCAGTCAAAACGGTTCCCTCTTAATAAAAATCGTCATAGCAACAAAACGCTAATTAATTAATGACATTACCTATTATGTAAGTGTACAGACTCGTGTATAGATTACCTGACCTTCAAATTGATGTTCCCAGCAGCCTCTGTGATGACCCCCGTGAGTCTTTAAATAAGTTTGTGACACGAAACTTTCGACCTTACACTGCTTCATGGCAAATCAGAAAATCTATGTTGCCTATAATCTTAATAGCATTATGATACAATTTCGTCAACGCTAACTTTCTACCTGGTTTCAAAAACCATAAAAGTATATGTTTTAAAAAATAGTTTATCTTAAGTAAATAAATAAATACGAACTTTAAACGATGACGGACTGATAATCGCATTTTTCTTCACGTCTTAAAAGGTGATCTTGCTCCAAAGTTCCAAAGTTTTTCACATGAAGTCGTAAATACTTCAACTAGATTCCTCAGTCTACTTACGTACTTTCAGTAGTACCCTTTTGTCTGCAAAAAGTCTGAATCCTACGGGAATTAGATGTAGTTAGAAAGATATACAGGGTAACAAAGTCTTAGGTATATACATCCTACGTAAGTATATTTTAAATCTTGAAGCGTGAAATTAATTCAGGAAACTCTTTATCAAGTTCGTTGTAATTGTTTATGCTCATCAAAAAAGTGCACAAAAAGCTACTTAAATAGGTGTTTTAATAACGGCTACAGTGTAAGTACCATAATTTGCCAACGTACTTAAGTCGTGTTTTAATTGTTATACTTAACCACAAACTAGGTCCTGTATTCTGCTCTGCCCAATTTCTAAGTGAACTGTTTTTGGTTATTCTTTTATTCGATATTTTTCATCATCATTGTACATCTTCATTTTAATCTTATCAGAGCATTGATCATGTACTTATTCTCCCAAAAATAAAATAAGGATTATCTTTAGACAGACATGCCACCGTGAAGTAGTACAAACAATTTAGATCAAACCAACATGGCGGTATCCAGTGACCTCAAAAATGGAAAGTATCAATCTTCAGTATATTTAGGACGGCTCGGCCGACGCCAGGCGAATAAATAGGATTACACAGTCAAAGCCAAGCACTTATACAGTTTCACTATAAAAGATTACGAACCGACAAATGAAGGTTTTGTATTTCTGCAATTTTATACGTTTTAAGGTGTTATACAATCACAGATGGGTTTTTTCTACACTTATGTATTTTTTTACAAATGCACACAATGTTCCACGTAGAGCGAATGCCTTTTTGACCTCTCTGGGCAACCCAAAACCCCTAGGTAACTGGTTGTCAGACTTGGTAACTTTGTCAAATAAATGTATAGGGCTAACATTATAGAGGTATGTGAAGCGTAAAATAAAGCGTTAAATAAGTACATTATAGTATAATTTGACCTAAAATCTAAAGAATGTTTTAGATAGAAAGACCACGTCGTGTATCCGCCTTGAGCAAGCTCATTATTTTTCTGTATTTGAAAAAGCATTTGCCCTACACTACCACAATTAAGAGATTGATGATGATGGCAACTTATAGAATGAGTGCA
Organism: Helicoverpa assulta; assembly: GCA_963856015.1. Taxonomy (NCBI): domain Eukaryota; kingdom Metazoa; phylum Arthropoda; class Insecta; order Lepidoptera; family Noctuidae; genus Helicoverpa; species Helicoverpa assulta. The sequence goes on from CAWLCW010000027.1 coordinate 9,543,377, forward strand.
GAATCATTAAAATGACCACTTAAGTTCGTGTATTGCTATTACAGAAAAGTAATTTAGACGTGTTTAAGAAAAATTCATAGTTTTTTTTTGGTGTCCACCTGGAAAACTTCAAAAAAAATTCCGTAAGTTGGTTTTTGTCTAATCACTCCCGTCCCGGGGAAACTTTTTCCGAAGCCGGATGGTGACAAAAACTATCCTAAAACCTTCTCCCGGTTACCTCCCCTCTAATTTTCAGTCAAATCGGTCAAGCCGTTTTCATGTTATGTCGTGACAACGGAAAGCGGGTTTCATTTTTATATATATAGATTTGTCTCTTGTTTAGCAACAAAATACTTATAACATTTTATTCTCCACAGATTGATAGAACAATACGTATCTCAGAGCGATGTATTGGACATTAACTGTGTGGACCCGCTCAACCGGTCGGCTCTCATAGCGGCCATAGAGAATGAGAACATTGAGCTCATCAAGCTACTGCTGCAGTCTGGGATCAAGGTCAAGGTCAGTTGAACATTCAAGCTCATATTTTTTTAAATTTTATCAGTTACTAGCTGTTTACCCGCGTCGCAGGGAATCTTCATCCCATAGAACGACAAAATTTAGTTTATGGCACTCGGGGTTAGTGTAGTTTCAAAACCGTGAAAGAGTTTTTCAAGCAAACACGTAAAGCATGTTAATAAATGTTTCCTCTTTATTTTACCTATTAGTATAGATTCAGAGTTTAGAAGTTGGCTTAACAATAACATTGAAGATTACTCTTGATAACCTACTTAAGGACATGGCACACGAAATATGAATAAAAGTTAGCCTACCTTTTTTTCTCTAATGTAGGTATAGGTAAATACCTAAAACTAATTAACCAATTACGTACTTTACCTTTTACAAGTTATATACAACTCTATATAAAATAAAAAGGCCTAAGAAAGAATTGTTTCGAAAAAAATCTATGCAAAAAATGTACGACAAAATAATATCCCCACTCCCCCTGGGAAATCATTCTGCCAATAGTTTGCATGGTCACATCGATCGTATATTTTCATAACGGACTACTTTACTAAGTCTTTGCAAATGGAAATAATGGCCAAGTTTACCGAAAAGGTTATATTCAGGCTAATGGAGGGCATATAGGTCATAAGTTTTGATTTAAACATCGAACTATTTGAAATTAGAAGAAGCACCAAAAAGGCCACTGTTTTCGCCGTTTTTGACGTGACATTGACAGATGTTATAGCGCGAAATTTTTTTGACATTAGTTGAAGTCCCGATTGAACTACTGTTTATTTTTAACAAAATGCCTGTCTGATTGTCAAAATTGTTACCTATAATAATAATAACACTTTGTCTAAAGCTGTTTAAATGTAAGATGACATTAAAATAAAGAGGCCAAGGACTTACAGTGTGTTTTACGGTTATGGGTAGTAAAAAATAAAACCCATTGATGGCTTAACGAAAACATTATTTTATTGAGATTTTATAAAAGTCTGCTTATAAAAACAATGTGCTATATTATGAATATAAAACTATCATGGCGGATTTTATTTGTATGCATATTTTAAGATTCGTTGAAGCTGAAAGATCAATACATACCCTTTTTTGAATTCGGACAAGCTATATATGATGTAGAACATTTCTCATTAATAACTTTTTAATGACTTTTCGGGGTATGTCTAATGTCTGATCACGCAAATATAGATGTTTAGTCTATGTGGTTAATAAAACATAACTACGTAATTCCCGTGGTTTTGCTTCCGTCCTAGAAATGAGCCGGTTAAAGCGAAATATGATAAGGTATGTTGATTTTTTTTTTTGTATAAATTTTTGATTAACGCATTTTTTAGGGCTCCGTAACTCAAAAAAATTACGGATGCTTTTTGTTGTCCCCGTCTCGCGTCATCTCTATAAAAATCATGATAGGATCTGCAGAAAAGCTACGTCCTTCCATAAGTTACCTATAATTTGACCTCATTACAAATAAGTATTACCTATTATTAAGCACCATTAGCTCTAACAAAGCTGATAAGTAATTAGTATTTACCCTTATTTAAGAGTTTTATAGTAACTTTGTATTTTGGTAACACTTTATATAAAATGATGGACAAGAGAATAGTTTTACTAGGTACGCTGAGGTAACTGAGTTAACCCGTGTCGACCGCACCTAATTATATTCCTGACTACGGAAATGTTAATATTTTGCTGTGGCAATACAAACTAGTATGTTTAGGTGAAAAAAAAACGCTTCTGGGCTACGAAAAATACCCACATATATTGTTTTTTTTTGGAGCGTAAACTAAGAACTAAAACCATAAATGGAAAAGTAGATTATATTGACTTACATTATATTTCACGTTAACAAAAGTTTTAGCATAACAATTGCCTAAATAATATTTATAATATCAATTCTACGAACCTTTCATTTCAATTCAGTCAGTCTTAATATTAATAAAGAACCGTAATTCAAAACGTTAAATATTTACTTCTAATTTAAAACATAGAAAACCGCACATAGCTCAAAAGTAATATCAATCTCGTTTCGGACAGGTTTACGAGATGTGAAACAGTTTCAGGTTATTGCTAAACCTAAATCATGCCAGGTCACACTAAAACGGACATCACGTAAAAAATCGTAGGAATTCATGAAATGTTATCGTATGAAAAACTATGTTAATTTGATATATTAATGTAGATATAAGAGCCCCCAAAGTACACTGTAGACTAAATTGTCGGTCGATAGTTGGTCGGTACATTTTTACTACAGAGAATATTGGTTTATAGTCAGGTAAAGCCCAATATTGTTAGAGCGGGAAACCATTTTGGTATATTCAGGTTATTTTCATGACATAATGAGTATGAAATATCATAATCATATCTAATCGTTTCTGAACATCATCATCCTCCTGCCCTCATCCCAATTTTATTTGGAGTCGGCGCAGCATGTTTTCTCCTTCCATACTCTTCTATCTGCCGTCATCTCACAAGTAACATTCTTTCGTACCATATCTACTTTCACACATTCCATCCATCGTTTCTGTGGTCTTCCTCTTTCACCATATCCGTCCACGTTCATACTCATCACCTTCCTCACAACATGACTTATATAGAAGAGCTTTTTTCGGATCCTATTGAGTAAGGAAATGTATGGTAATGCGATCAGGTATCGACCGACTTATCTTCAAATCAAAATGTCTGCTACCAGCCGATAGTTGGCCGACATTTTAGTCTCCAGCCTGCAAAGGCTCAAAACTAAATGAAGAATAATCATACTTAATTATAAATTCCCATTTTGTTCTCGTATTGTTGAATTAAAATAATACGTTACGAGGTTCCATTGTTTATAAACCCAATTACATAGAATTAGAGATGTTTTACCTGATAGGGTAATTAGAAAGGTACATACCTACGCCATTTGAAATGAATATTATGTTAGTCCTTGGAATTTTTATAAGCTTTATCTTTTTAAAATATAACTTTAGTTAGAGGATCTTACTTTTATGTAGGTAGTTTGAGAATTAAATCCTTTCTAACATAAAAATGCGAAATTAAATAACTCGTGTTACTTACAACCCAAATGGATTCAGCAAGAAAAAAAATGATTATTTTTTGCAAAAATAAAGAAATAATGAAAAGCACAGTTACGGATTTTTTTTTAATGTCATCTATACTAATATTATAAAGCTGTAGAGTTTGTTTGTTTGTTTGTTTGTTTGTTTGAACGCGCTAATCTCAGGAACTACTGGTCCGATTTGAAAATTTCTTTCAGTGTTAGATATCCCATTTATCGAGGAAGGCTATAGGCTACTTTTTATCCCGGTACGGGAAGTAGTTCCCACGGGATGCGGGTGAAATCGCTGGCAGAAGCTATGTACCAATAAAACATTATGTTTCTATACTAATATTATAAAGCTGTAGAGTTTGTTTGTTTGTTTGTTTGTTTGTCTGAACGCGCTAATCTCAGGAACTACTGGTCCGATTTGAAAATTTCTTTCAGTGTTAGATAGCCCATTTATCGAGGAAGGCTATAGGCTACTTTTTATCCCGGTACGGGAAGTAGTTCCCACGGGATGCGGGTGAAACCGCTGGCAGAAGCTATGTACCAATAAAACATTATGTTGAACTACTTATTAAAACGAATGTACCTAACTGTGAAAAATATTCGAGGCAAGCTTAGCCTGAAAGTACAGTTTTTATTAAAATAGAAATTAAGCTCAATAACACTTTAAAATGTTACCTCTTAATTAACATAAAACTCATAATTAGTGCTGTAGAACTTTTAAACGCAATTTGTCTCTTAAATGCGACAGTTTCGGCTCACTGAAAACAATTAACGCTATAAAGGAACTCAGGTAATTCGAAAATAAGAAAAAGGAGAACTTATATTTTAATGAATCAATGAAATCCTTAGCGTAATATGTAACCATGGGCTTAATCATAATATAAGTTAACCATTCTTATAAATATTAAAAATGCGAAGGTTGCTTTGTCTAACTTTTGCTACTAGAGCCCGAGCAACGACATAGACTACCTTTTAACCGGGTGCGGGAAGTATTTCCCTTTAAATGCAGGTAAATTCTCTGTCAAAAGCTTATCGATGACAAATAAAATTCTTAAAAAAGCGTCCTTTACCTGATGTTGAACTTAACTCTATTATATTTTCAATCAAATAGTGATCATAACCAATTGTTCCCAGGATGCTCTTCTCCACGCCATCAAAGAAGAGTATGTGGAAGCTGTAGAACTGCTGCTGCAATGGGAAGAAGACAACCACGTGCCTGGAGAACCTTATGTAAGTATATGTGTCAGTTCGCGGTAAAAGGTACCTTATGGGTGTTGGCACTTACGACATTATGTTTTTTTAGTCTAAGCAAGATTGTAGAATTTGTATCTCCAAATGACTTAAGCGCCAAAGTCCATAAGGTACCTTTTACCGAGAACTGACACATATAGCCTTCTTCTTATCTCTTAATCTGCCTAGCCATTACCTATTTTGCTAGGAAGGGCCACAAGTCTCCGTGCTGCAGGATAATTTGTTAATGATTTGCTAGAATCCACTGCAAGCATCGTTTATAATCTATACTAATATTATAAAGCTGAAGAGTTTGTTTGTTTGAACGCGCTAATCTCAGGAACTACTGGTCCGATTTGAAAATTTCTTTCAGTGTTAGATAGCCCATTTATCGAGGAAGGCTATAGGCTACTTTTTATCTCGGTGCGGGAAGTAGTTCCCACGGGATGCGGGTGAAACCGCTGGCAGAAGCTAGTCCTTTAATAACTGGGTATTTTTTCACCCTCTTCTTCTGTGTCAAGAGTGTATGAGCTTAACGACATTGCCTATCTCCTTAGTCTTTACTTTGTTATCGAACAGTTTATTATGATCAAACTCAAATACGAAAGCAATAATCTTTGGAAGACTGTTTTACTTACGAGGCTTTCATTAACTTACATTTTGTGGTTACCCATCCATAACTTGACATATTTAGGTTTGACCGAGACTGATAGATAAGTTATTCATCTTCTCTTATCTTCTTCTTATATATAAAAATGAATTGCTGTTCGTTAGTCTCATTAAAACTCGAGAATGGCTGAACCGATTTGGCTTATTTTGATTTTTAAATGTTTGTAGAGGTCCAGGGAAGGTTTAAGCGATACGAAGTTTGTTGGGTCAGCTAGTATATAAAAAAAAAATGAATGGCTGTTCGTTAGTCTCATTAAAACTCGAGAATAGCTGAACCGATTTGGCTTATTTTGATTTTAAAATGTTTGTAAAGGTCCAGGGAATGTTTAAACGATACGAAGTTTGTTGGGTCAGCTAGTAACATATAGATATCACTTAAACCATTAGTTTCACTAAGTGGTGCTTTCTATGGCAACAAAGATACATATTCTCCCATAATATTGATGATGTTACAAGAAATATTAATGGTGGTTACCCGATCGCATCCACTTGCCGAAACAAAGTCATCTTATAGGTACAGATTACCTACGCAATTAATATTATACAGAGAGGTCATTGACCGCTATGTATTATGTATTCAACATCAATAAGTCATATTTACCTCGTTGCCCTTGACTGTTTTGTTTCTGGCAACTGTTATCCATAAATCATCCAAAAAATCTTCAGCTTTCTATCTTCTGAATCAAAAAAAGCAAAGGTTTGGAAGATAATTTTAAGATTACGATTATGTTGGTTTAACACTATTAGGGTTCGAAAACGACTAAGCGTTTCGAGACAACCAAATACGCTTCGTTTAGCTTGCCTTGACGGGGGCACAACGAAATAATCCTCATCTCAATCAACGTGCTTGTTTCTCAATACTTTGAAGACTATTTGTTAACCTTGTGTACTGACTGTCGGCCAACTTCTGAGGTATTTCTATTTGGAATGTAAAATAAATAATTAAATCTATCAACATCGATATATGTAACCGTTAAGTTCTCATACTATCTCTATCGCCCATCAGAGTTGGGAGTCAGTAGACCCATCATCAGCGACCTTCACCCCTGACATCACGCCTCTGATCCTGGCAGCTCACAGGAACCACTACGAGATCCTCAAGATTCTGCTGGACAGAGGCGCCACCCTGCCGGTGCCACACGACGTCAAGTAGGTAGAGTACTTCGACTGCATTTACTTATTTTGTACCTTTTTGAAGTACCAAGATAATAATTTTGATCTTCAATGATGCAAAAATAGACTAGCTTATAAATATAACAATTCAAAAAAATATAATTAATAATTAAAAATATGGTATAATCTGTGTCTTTAGCATTATTTATATTTTTGGACATTTATGCTGTTATCAAAGTTACCCCATCACTTGACTAACTCAGTGACTTTATTTGATATGGGAATATAAAAAGAGCGTTTTTTTAATTGTTAAAGAAACCTACTAATTAGAACCAGTTATTAACGTTGCGTTGACTTAAACATTTACACGTGACGTCGCTTCGTTATTGCGTACATTCTTAGTCATGTATATCGATCTTGTGTACGTTATACAGTACGTCGATTCTATAAAATCTCACATTTCACTTCGACATCACTCTCACTTCGCATTCGTTCTAAAGGTAGAATTCCGTGGACGCGACAATAGTCAACCTATGAAAATGTATGGCACCGTTGCCGAGGCCCGTGACAGTCGCGCGCGGCCGACGAATTTCGTAAGCTGCTCGCGGCATTGTCAACAATTTAATTCTGGTTTTACTAAAATTCTATAGATGTTATTAAGCGCTAGATCATGTTGAGAAGCGTACGGCCGCGAGCGGCTCACGAAATTCGTCGTCCGCGCGCAACTGTCGCGGCCCTCGGCAGCGGTGCCATACATTTTCATAGGTTGACTTTTGTCAACATCAACAACAATCGGCATTTTGAACTTCAAGATTCCGTAGACAGTCGTCGAAGTGTAAACGTAAAAGCAACACAAAACGCGAATCATAATTGCCAGATGAAACTAAATAACACATACGTATCTTCATAATAAACTACTTACTATCTCCCAAAATTAACTCCCATTGTCTACAGATGCGGTTGTGACGAGTGCGTGAAATCCTCTCAAGAAGACTCTCTGCGTCACTCCCAGGCGAGGATCAATGCCTACCGAGCACTTTCGTCCCCGTCGCTCATCGCCCTGTCTTCTGCTGACCCTCTGCTGACTGCCTTCCAGCTGTCCTGGGAGTTGGGCAGGTTGAGCAGAATGGAGACTGAGTTTAGGGTTGAATATAAGGTCAGTAACCTTGTAGTTTACGATTGAACTTACTATAGGATTACTATCCCGGTAAAAATTGGGTTCTTAGAAATAAACAGTTCAAAAATAAGAATAAGTAGCAAGAGCAACCATTTAGGTAACAGAATAGATAGAGATAATAACGTTCTTTTATTATTCAAGGTTTATCAATCAATACCTACACGCATTTTAATTTTTACCAGTATATTTTTTAATAGAGTACCCTCTTCTAAAGTAAAATACTTGCAGAAGTTTTATAATCGAACTAGCATCGAACCACACATGTACTTGAGAAGCTGGTCCTTTAGCCACTAGGCCACCAAGATTTTTACCTATTTCTGACAGGGGTTATAAACATCAATAATTCATCCTTTTTTCTCTAGGCATTACGTCAACAATGTCAAGAGTTCGCGACCTCCTTGCTAGACCACACGAGGACCTCCAAGGAGTTGGAGATCATGCTGAACTATAACCCCTGGGATGTGGACTGCTGGGAGCCAGGGGAGAGACAGACTCTTGGCAGATTGAAGCTGGCTATCAAGTATAAGCAGAAAATGGTGAGGGTTATTTAATAATTTTTTTTAATGGATGAATATTTAAATGGTTACGTAACTTTTATTTAAAAGTATTGTTGAAAAAACAATGACAAATGGACTGCAGGAAAAGATTTTCATTCTTCATTTTTCACAGATCCACAATAGGTATATGTTTTGCTATAAAAAAGGTCTCAATGCAAAAATCCGCTGAGAGCAAATACGTTTAGTTTAGATTCTTGATTTTCATTTCATTCGTTTTCTTTTTTACCCATAACTTCTCGAAATGCTTAAACCCTCACATTTTTACACACGTCACCAGATATGAAATCAACATAAAATTATCCAGATAGACTTTTCGCCACTAAAATGCGCACAACTTTTATAATCCTGACATAAAAAAGGAACGTAAATACTTGTTTTACATCCACCATTTTCGAAGCACAAGTTTATTTAGGTTTAGTACTAACGCACGCAATCTTAGACCATTAAACCAACAGGAACCACAAATTGAGCACTAAACTCTATGCGAAAAGGTTTCCCAATTTGCACACGGGAGACGATGCAAGGCAATATTTTGATGACACGGTCGCTCATACACACGGCAAAATATACAAACTAACAAATACAAGTATAAGACTTAATGTACACATGTACGTTCACGAACATTGGTCTAATCTAACAACTTAAAAACCTTCACAATTTTGTAGTGTAACACATTGAGTACCTATGTATATACAACGGGTCCACCGGTTCGACTGATTGTATTAATCAGCTAAAATAAGAACAGTGGCAAGTTAAAAACATAAATTAATATGTTTACACATTAATAACCACCCCCAAAATATCACAAAATGCATTAATAAGCAGCAGCGTATCCAGTTATTCAAACACTCTAAGTAGACGACTCACTCAGAGTATACATCTTACCTGTAGTAGCGTCACTCCTTATTTCTCAGACCAGACACATAAGGACATGCGCACGGAGAAAGGAAATATGGCAGAGATGCCATAAGCAGAGGGAAGGTAGATAGGCGCCTCCTTGTAGGTCAATGTAACGTACAGTAGGCTTGATCATCACTGATCAGCTACTCCTACCAAAAATCAGTCTGTCAAGAATTGGTCTAGATTTATTGATGACTAGCTTTTGCCCGCGACTTCGTTCGCGTGGAATAGTGACTTCCGGCAGATTTTTGGTTTGACCAATGGCGGTATGAATAAATTTTATTTTATATTTTTTTGTAATAAGAACTATCCTACGTCCTTTTTCAAGTTCCAACCTATATCTATACCAAATTTCACACAAATCAGTTCAGTACCTAGTTTAGGCGTGAAGAAAAGAGACAGAAAGACAGACAGACAGAGTTACTTTCACATTTATAATATTAGTTAGGATTTTATTTTGAAAATAATGGGTGGGTTTCATAGAAGCGTGTAAGAGCGGAGCTAGTAACGTTCCTTGTCGCCCGAACACCCGCACTTTTGCGCGATACTTCCTTAGGAGATTTTGCGTTATGACATCTCTGCCAGTCACTTTGTTCTCCTTGGGCAAGACTTTGAATAGAAGCTATCGACTTTAGAGTTGTTAATGTATGAGAATGGACTATCGATGTTTCGATTGAAATGTACTTTGCGGTTTGTAAATAAATTGAGTGAAACTTAAGTACATTTGTTACGCTTTTCTAGTTTCTGATCATTTGTTATTTACTTCAAAGTCAGGTCTGAAAGGACTGCTGGTGTAAAATATTTAGAGCAATGTATTTGCCTCTGGTTTGACTTGCATCGTATATACTTTATACTTAGACAAATAGTAAATGTCGTATTTTTTTAATACCGCGTTCTTTATTATCACTTTATCCCTTTTACTTTCTAAAAACCATCTTTTTTGACTACTCAATTCTACGTAAGATTATGTTTTGAACTTACAAACTTAGTGACGCATTTGTGTTATTATTTAAGAGAGATGAAATAATATTTTCTTTAAGAAAACGCGCAAATAACTATATAATATAAAAATATAATATTTGCTTTAAGATAACGATGTACTTGTTTACCGTGTGATGCAAAGTAATAGCTCGCATTTTTCAGATGCATTTCAAGAAAAATGATTCATGAAAAAGGAAAAATATTTTGTTCAGTAAAATGTATTAATAAATAACTTAAATATTTTAAGCGCAATCATACTTACAAATAAGTAAATGATATTGAAATGCCTCGTTGGTCTAGCAGGCGTAAAGCGCGGCGGCTGTGCACGAGGTCTCGTGTTCGATTCCCAGAACGGGCCAAAAATGTTTTGTGGATTTTAAAACGCTCTAGTAAGTAAATGTTAGTCCTGCGCCTGATCTCTCTCCGGTCGTGTCGGATTGCCGTCCCATCGGGCGCAGAGAGTGAAGGAATAGTGAGTGTACCTGTGTCTAAAATGCTTGTGCAGTTGGCTTATCTCTTATATGAGAAGAGTCGTCGTGGCTGATAATTGACTAAGTGGACATCATCACAAACTAGTTTTGAATTTATTAATTGGGACACGGGAAGGGATTTTGTATTTGTTTACTTTTCTCTTAAAGGTAAATCTTCCAAAACCAATATCTTTCAAAGTTCATAATTATCAATCTTTCATACACGTTTTAGGATGAAAGGACGACATTTCATTAAATTAGCCGTTAAGTACATTATGAGTGGTGATCGCGAGCTCTCAGTCTATTTCTGTCAAGTATGTTAAACTCGTATGTAAGAAGTTTGATAAGGGAAACAATTCAAGGACAAACATCAATATCAATCCATCCATTATTACAAACTTTCCCGTTTATAATATTAGCTGGGAGCATGAGTGATGAGGTTGTTATAATAACTTTTCTCGTTTGGTATACGAAACCTGAACATTTTGACTAGGACTCGCGTAGGTACTAAGGGATCAACAATTTATAAGAAAACACTAACGCAGAAAAGTGATATGGATAAAGTGAGGAATGAGTACATTAGTGGAAGTGTGAAAGTAGCGCCAGTTACAGAAAAGATGAGAAGTAGAGGATTGTCATGGTGTGGGCATGTAATGAGGAGGGATGATACGCATGCAACAAAGTGTGTGCTAAGTATGAATGTAGATGGATGGAGAGGAAGAGGAAGACCTAAGAAAAGATGGATGGATTGCCTGAAAGATGACATGAATAGGAAGGGAGTGAATGTCAGTATGACGAGTGACAGGGGAAAATGGAAGAGGATGACATATTGCGCCGACCCCAAATAAAATTGGGAACAGGGCAGGAGGAAGAAGACTAACCCAGAAAGTCGCAATTTATTGGTCAAAGTTGAACACTACAATAAAGTTTATAAAGAAAGCTTCCTGGTTTGCTCTAACTGACCTCGAAAAGTGACTTAACTTTAAGTTTTTTTTTTTTTAGTAATTCACGTGGAAAAGGTAGAACGATGTTTGAGCTATTTATTAAAATGTGTGGCGTTCCCATGTTCGGCTGTAACACATGAAATTATTTTAATTGTCATTACGATTGGTAGGACTGAAAATGATCACTTAAATACCTACAGGGGCGAATATTTCATTTCGTGCATATTCGATGTCGGATAGTAAAGAATATATAAAACGTTGAAAGAATATTATTTCGGTATAGTTTTTTTATAGATAACTCTGCGTTCTTTTAGGCGCAACCTTTGGATTAATTAATTTTTATTAGGAAACCTCTAAATAAAAATAAATAAAACCTAAAATCTAATTACCATCCGTGTCCCTTCTACCAGATTTTTTTTGATTGAGACATCCTGATAAAAGCTGTGTTTGAAGAACGTATCTTTTCTAACTTTTTTGGATATTAGGATAGTTAATCTATACAGAAATAATTTATTGTTTATGAAAGAACTATTTCAAGGGGGCTTTTAACACTTTGAAAAGTGTCCTTTCAGGTCCCCATAATTACCATTCGACGATATGTTCGATCAAAAATTTTAAATTTTTAACCGCCACTGTGCATCGTGCTCAATATACAATATTTGGGGCAGTCTATGCTCTGCCCCCGAGCCAGGCGCACGCGTTAAAGAACGATTATAGCTGCGTAAATTAGAGTTCTTCTATCAAAAAAGTGAAGTGGTTCAAAATATTTCTACATACCATTCGAGTTACAAAAGGTAGAATATTTCTATTTTTCTAATAATTGTTTATTAGGTGTATACAGTATAAGTGTCTCGTGATATTGGTAAACTTAAAAAGTCTATTCCTGTTCCAAATAACGACTACGATCGAAAATAGTTGTAAATCTAATTGCCATTCTTCTAAATACCGTTGATTACCGTTCTTTTTTGTACAAATGGTAATTAGAATGGACGAACGGTAATGATATACATATAATAATAAATTTTAAAGAAATAAAGAAAGCAATTCCATATAGACACAAAAGTACATTAGCTGCACTAACATCAAAAAGAAGAAACATTTACTTGTTTGTTTGTAATGAATAGCCTTCGTATCTCGTGAACCGATATTAAAAATCTTTCACTCGTCGCAAGTACCTGCACATTTATTATAACTTATCTTGTTACAACTATATTTTGAGTTTGAATGTGATATTTTTTTAGATACATAATGCCTCGAAAAAAGAAAACAAGAGAAGAAATACTAGAAAAAGCAAAAACAGCTCGTAGAAAAAGATGTGAAAATATTAAAATTGTGAAGATTATATTGAAGCAGAAGAGGCTGAAGTAGCAGTAGTAGAAGATTCAACAGCTCCAGTTGAAGAACCATCTGCTGTGGTAGGACTAAAGAAGAATAAGATACATAATGTTACAAAAGACTAAGAAGATTGTTTATGATCCGTTCTTTTGAAAGATTTTTATAATATTTGATTTGAAGTGATTCTTATTATATCTATGATTACATCAATTAATACTAAAATAATAAAGGGGGAAATATTAAAACTAAGTATCAAAAAATTCATCCGCATCGCTGTCAGCGGGGCTCATGCCCAAAGGGCTGGCTGCATTGCCACGCTGGATGGCAATGCATATCCTTTGGCCGAAGTATAGGCCAGCATTTTGGTCACGAGTGGACTCCACTAGTCGCTTACTGATTTCTCGAAAGAGTCTGTGGGCATTTGGGCTCCATGGTCCCAAGGTTTCAACCCCAAACGGCTCAAAAATGCAATTGCCGGTGAGGTTTACATATTTGTGCCGTTTGAGGTTTTCCGCGGCTGCAGCAGCTGCACCGACACAGCTCCCGGTAGTGGGAAGTTGGGAAGGTGCAAGGGTGTCGACGCAGGTTGCGTCCCACACCAAAGACCTTCCCATCTTCCAAGGCATTATAGACATCCCGTCTGGTCTCTTGCCATCGTCGCGTGCTAAGCCCTTGGGTTCTAAAACGGCTGGCACTCCGGCGGTGACAAGAGTACGACGGATAATGTCATTTATGCTGGCGTGTCGTGCCATGCGACCAGCACTTTTGCTACAGGAAAGACCATGGTGCCCAAAGCAGTCCACAGATTCGCCGCACTAACAGCGATGCGGAGCCCCAGTGGGAGCGCCGAGACGTAGGCATGTAGACGTAGCATGTTGAAGTGATTGTGTAATTTTTAATGTGTATCTATACTAATATTATAAAGCTGAAGAGTTTGTTTGTTTGAACGCGCTAATCTCAGGAACTACTGGTCCGATTTGAAAATTTCTTTCAGTGTTAGATAGCCCATTTATCGAGGAAGGCTATAGGCTACTTTTTATCCCGGTACAGGAAGTAGTTCCCACGGGATGCGGGTGAAACCGCTGGCAGAAGCTAGTAACCGATATATAGCTAGAAGTCTGTTTACTCAATGATTGTTAAGCGTTGTTTTTGATCAAATTGATTTAGAGTAGGGTTTTTTTTATAAAAATCACTTGTTGTGCCTTTTATGTTTAAAAAAAAAGTCTAGTGAAGATTTTGTTAAATAAATCAATGTATTAGTATATTAATACTTAGGTACATTATCTATACTAATACATATTATAAAGCTGAAGAGTTTGTTTGTTTGAACGCGCTAATCTCAGGAACTACTGGTCCGATTTGAAAATTTCTTTCAATGTTAGATAGCCCATTTATCGAGGAAGGCTATAGGCTACTTTTTATCCCGGTACGGGAAGTAGTTCCCACGGGATGCGGGTGAAACCACTGGCAGCTTTATAATATTAGTATTTTTAGTATTAGATTATAAAGCTGAAGAGTTTGTTTGTTTGTTTGAACGCGCTAATCTCAGGAACTACTGGTCCGATTTGAAAATTTCTTTCAGTTTTAGATAGCCTATTTATCGAGGAAGGCTATAGGCTACTTTTTATCCCGGTGCGGGAAGTAGTTCCCACGGGATGCGGGTGAATTACTTATATTTGGAAGTGCTGTAGCACGTTATTTTTTTGTTTCAGTTTGATTTATTATTAATATTGTGTTCAATGTATGTTATTAATTATAAACTACAGTTCCTGCGAAAGTCTGATTTAATTATTGTGCAATAAAAATATGATTAACTAAACTTTTATTTTATTTCTAATTACCATGCTGTCTACCTCATTACCATTATTTGATATCTAATTGCCATAACTATAAATTCTCATTACCGTTCCTGTAAAAAAAATAAACGTCAATATCTTCAAAACTAAATGTCTAATTACTGTCCATCTGCTAAATTTCCTTTATTATCATGGCACACTTTTATAAAAACGCATAAAGAACATAACAGGACTCGATTATTTGACTATCTTTAAAACATCAATATCTGCTCGAAATGAAATATTCACCCACAGACATACAGACAAAATCACACCATCAAGATTATCACGGTTATTCTTAGTGAATTTACACAAAAAATTTTACTTAAACGCAGTTTCACGCTGCGACCACTTACCACATTTCCGTTCGAAGTGAAAAATATTGAATATCAAACGGATATCGTTTAAATATAACTTTATGTCGTCATACGATGACTTCATTATATTTAGGAAATGTAAATAATTTAGAATATTTTTGGGCCATTTCGTTGGAATCGATTTTGTATTGACTCATCAAATGTTTTGATAAATTGAGCAATATTGAGAGAGCTATTTTGTGATTTCATCATCATCATCATCATCTCAGCCATAGGACGTCCACTGTTGAACATAGGCCTCCCCTTAGATCTCCACAGATACCTGTTGGAGGCGACCTGCATCCAGCAGGTATGATCTGATCAATACGAAATAACTAAATGATTACATCGTAACCAAACCAAAATGGCACAACTAGCAGTTCCCTGAAAACTACAATAATAATACTCAATACGGTATTGAAGCAATTCAATGGAAAATATATTTATTTAATTTTTTCATTTCAAGAAAAGAAATATTATAAGAATGGTAGCTTATCGTGAAATTAATTTACTGGCTATCTATTATCTCCGCCAAATTCCTTAACGAGATGGAATTAATCACTTATGCCAAATTGTTAATATTGTTTTGTTCGTATCTTACATTTTGACTATCACAAAGACACTTACCAAAACGATTGCCAGACCGAAAAAGTTATGGGACGAGAAATGTACATCGAAAGAAAAAAGCTGGGTCACTATTGCTGTAACTACATACTCCATTAAAAACCGTGCTACTGCTAATTCACTCATCAAACTGTCTAGCACTTAAACAGAACGTGTATTAAGCCATCAACATTACAAACGAGAAACAAACAATTGAATTAATGGTTTATTTACACCTTCTTTCATCTGCCATCTGGGTAGTGGGCAGTCTAAACAATTTGAAGTGGAACTGTAATGTATTTTAGACAGTGACTGTATGACGACAGTGTTCGTATAAGACACTTTTTAAAAGAAGAGGGTAATAAATAATAGATGAAAATCTTATTTACAATATAATAAAAGAAAAGATGATGCTAAAAGGCTATACAAGACGACACTCGAAGTGTGTCAAAAGGAATGGGGAAAATGGGCAAGATCATTTTATAAACTTCTTTTAGACTCTTCACCGAGTCTGTAAAGAGGTAATTAGTAAGAGTATACAAACATATCATGATTGCTCAAGTTGGACTTACGATAGTCACTTTTTTTGTAAGTCTAGGTTTCGTCACGATGTTTTCCTTCATTTGTCAAATCTTGAAGGGAAGGTTAAGTAGACTCTTAGCTCTTAAGTAGATATGTCTAGTCTTGTTTTATTAATACCTAAATACTTATATGTTTTTGTTCCAGTTCGTGGCTCATCCAAATGTACAGCAATTGTTAGGAGCGATATGGTATGAAGGCTTGCCTGGATTCAAGAGAAAAAATATTGTAGGACAATGTATACAGGTAAATACTTATTTTGGTACTGGTATTTTGAGATAGATATGAACCTATTTTTATCAGGTTCCATTGCATCAAAACGCAAAAACAAAATACACAGAAGGTATTGAATTATGTAAAAAATATTATTCCATTTTTGCAGATATTATTTTGTTTTCGAGTTTTTTTTTTTTTTTGCTTGATGTAACATCCGATATTTTATATTATTCAACTCTTCATTTTCCATTCTGCTCTTAATGATCAGAAAAATATTAATATTTTTTGTAAAACATGGTTATAGTAAAATATGAACAGAGTTACCTATGTAGTTTGTGTGATGTGCATGTGTAAAGTATAAGATCATCAGTTGTGTTACCGACCATAACACAGGCTAATGAATAGCTTACCATGGGGTTGGTCAACCGTGTGGGAAGGTGTTGGGAAAAAAAAAATAATCTATATCTGCAACTTACTAAATCCTTATTATAAAGAGATTCTCCCTGCATCCTGATTATCCTCCTGATTTATTATAAAGAGATAGTAAGTTGCAGGGAGAAATCTTTGGAACCCCTGGTCAGATTCCGAAAATTCTTTCACTAATAGATAGCTACAATGTTCCTGGGTGCCATAGGCTATGTTTTATCCCGGTACGGGTAGTAAATCCCACACGACGCGGGTGAAACCGCGGAGAAACGGCTCGTGTGTATATATTTTTATTTTAGGTCCATAATTAAACACATAATTTTGTTACAGGTGGCTAAACTAGGAGTAATGTTCCCTGTATATTGCACGATATACATGTTGGCGCCCAACTCCGAATACGGCCGGTTTATGAAGAAACCTTTCGTCAAATTTATCTGTCATAGCTCTTCTTATATGCTGTTTCTTAGTAAGTATATATTTTTTACTATTTATTCTATAACCTCGAAAGACGCGGCGTGGGCAGGCACCCCACTAAATGGATGATTTTGTCAAGGTTGCCGGTAAGCAGTGGATGCATTAATATTATAAATGGAAAAGTAGCTTTGTCTGTATGTCGCGCTGTCACTCCAAAACTATTTAACCCAATTAGATGTTTGGGACCTACTTAGATAGGCTAGACTCAGAGAAGGGATTTGAAAAAATATTTCCTGTGTTAGATCCCATAGTGCTATTCTATAAGACTTCACTCTAAACTTTGCATCTGAATCCGCCGTGAGTTACTACACTAGCGCTACTCTTTCGAGCGTGTTTTCGAGTTGAACTAAATGAAACTCGAGATTTTGACAGATAAAGTATGAGATGACTTTTAGAACGTTTTGAACTTAATGTGAAGTGAGTGTGAATAGCGAAGTGAAATGTGAAGTGAAATGCGAGTTGTTGTTCGAATTATAGTCCTAGCCTTTTAGTACTATTTTAAAATTGGACGTTTTTATGTAAATAAACACAAAGATAAGAGCGCATTTCCGAGATTAATGTTGACACCTGGCTTTACTTACCTTAAAAAAAAACATGTACATTTAGCGTTCAACTGTTTATAGCCCTGAAAAAAAGACTATTACAGATCTAAGAAGAGATATCAACGAAATTGCTACGAATTTTGCGTACTTATATATTTTAATAGTAGGTACTTACCTACTAATCGTATTTTTATGTTTTTTTTACCAAAAAGGTAAAACGAGGAACCTATCAGCCTACTACTAAGACTTCAGTGTCCATTTGTGGGTCTGTCTATCATACAGACTGTATCTAGAGGTATATACCATGATAGTTAGATAGTTGATTTTTTTAACGATGATTTATTTCTATTGACTCACATCATCAGTACTTACAATATACAATGTTACAATAACTACAAATCGTATATTTTTCAGCACTTCTCTCTCTAGCATCTCAAAGAGCAGACTATCTAGTTCTGGAATGGTCTGGAATCACCTGGTTGAAGGAGCTGGTGGAATACTGGAAGGAACATGAGCGAGGATCGCTGCCCAGCCTCATAGAGTTCGGCGTCATCATCTACATAGCAAGTAAATTTGCGTTTGTTGGCATGCTTTTCTATATTTTTATCGGTATTTAATAATAATAAATATGCTTCGAATTTGGCTGTCATAAGATGTGCTCTTTTAATCAAAGTTTATCCACTTACATACTTCAATTATATTATTGTATTATGTTACTGACTCTTTTACATATATTTTTTTACATATTCATATAAAAGCGAATTTGCAAAAAAATAGTTTATGTAACTTTACATTTTAGCTTCTCACGAACTTGCTGAAATCTGTTTGCAACATTTCGTCGTCTTAAAGTCAAATACTCGGAAATATATGTATTTTTGTCCCAAAATTCCTATATTTTAACTCTTGAAAAGTAACGTCTTTTACACTTACGAAGTTTTCTCTTTACGGCATCAATTTATTTGGCTTTGAATAAACAGTTTTCTCACTTGTTATCACTATCTTTTATCACGTTCTAAACATTAATGTCACCACTGGAAACTGACACTATCTTCATTCCAGGTCTAATCTGGGCAGAAATAAGATCCTTATGGACAGGAGGTATAACGGAGTACATCAGTGATCTGTGGAATATTGTGGACTTCATCACGAATGCGTTTTACATCGCCTGGATAAGCTTACGGTTTTCATCTTGGTATATCGTCCAGGTAAATGGTTTTGATACTAGAAACACACCTGGTTTTGGAAGCACGCCAGTTTAGGTTTGAGATTCGTTTGTTAAGATTTCTTATTTTTAACCTACATCATAAAAAAATAATGAGGTTTTCAATTCGACTGTGTTTTTTTTGTAGAAGAGATGAATTTATTCTTTATCTTATTTGAAGTTTTGAGTCCTATGTGAACAAGTATGTATTCAACAAATCCATGACAAACTAAATTCATGATTGGTATCTCACACTATAATGATCATAAAACATACCTACTTAACAGGAGCTCTAACATCTTAACAACCCGACACAAATGGTAAAATAAAATGTTAGAAAAAAGATACGCCTGATTCCATATTTTTTCTTCATCTTAAGTGTCTTTTTTTCAACCAAATTGCATGAAGATGCTACAATTATTTTTTTCAGCGTGACTACAATTCTGGAGTAGACCCTTGGTATCCTCGAGAAAGCTGGGACTCCTACGACCCCATGCTACTCTCAGAAGGTGCCTTCGCAGCAGGCATGATCTTCTCTTTCCTCAAGCTAGTCCACATCTTCTCCATCAACCCGTACCTTGGACCTTTACAGGTGTCCCTAGGAAGAATGATATTGGATATCCTCAAATTCTTCTTCGTTTATATGTTGGTGCTTTTTGCTTTCGGATGCGGTAAGTTTCACGAAAGATCAGACAATTTATACTTCTGATAAAAAAGTGAGTCCTACCAACATAGTCAACGCGAAAGTTTGAATCTTGGATGTTGGTGTTTCAGTTTGAATCTGTCCAGTAGTTTTTCGTTTTTAACGCAAACACAACAAGATAGATTTTGTTGAAACTTGGCACTAATATTAGCTTATATATCAAAAGCTTATATATAGAATTAATTCCCTCGGGTCTCAGGTCAAACTAGGAGTGGAAGCTATTTAAAATTGTTTGTTTTCACAGGTTTAAATCAATTGATGTGGTACTACGCGGAACTAGAAAAGAACAAATGTTACCATCATCCAAATGGGATGCCAGATTTTGATGGACAAGAACGAGCTTGTACTATCTGGAGACGATACGCAAAGTAAGTACCTAGTTATTTTCTATAGCAAAATAGATCTTAAGTCCTTGGTACAGACGCAAACACTTCAAGCTTTCTTTAACCGATTTTCAACTTTATGACCAAATAATAAGGTTCAATGTTGATTGGATTTTTTTGCAGATTGGAATAGCACGATGTGACAGCGTCTATACATTAAGATACATTTTTGATTGACAACCCAAACAAAACTTCACTAACACGACTTTTTTTTTTTTTTTTTTTTAGCGACGTAAAATCATCAAATGACCCCTCCCGCTGTGGGTTAGCAGCGGTGAGGGAGTGTCAGACTCTTACTGACTAAAATCGTCGTGTTCCGTCATAGGCCTTTTATGTACCAGGGCCGCGGTATCTCTTTCGAACAACCCGCAGCCCCGGCAGGCCTTGGCCCTGCTGGGCCCCGCTGGGGTTGCTGACATCTCTTTGAGGAGCGCGTGGAACAACGCGCGCCGTCGACACGGGTCACTAACACGACTTAATGCAACTCCCAGATCATTCCACCCACGATAGTTTTTTTCTCCATTTCCGTTGAATTGATACGTCAATCTTTTTTCAGTTTATCTTGATTAGTGATTGACTTGAATTTCGAAATGATCCCACACAATTTTTTTCATAACTTCCGTTATACTGATTCGTCAATCGTTTTGCAGTTTATTCGAAACATCTCAGTCTCTATTCTGGGCGTCTTTCGGCTTGGTAGACCTGACGACCTTCGAGTTGACCGGCATCAAGAGTTTCACCAGATTCTGGGCGCTTCTCACCTTCGGGTCCTACTCCGTGATCAATATCATCGTGTTGCTGAATATGCTTATTGCTATGATGTCTAACTCTTATCAAATTATTTCGGTAAGTGATGGTAAAACCAATAGAACTAGCATGTTTTATACAATTTGGTGTACTGTTTGATCTACTGTGTTAAAAAAAAAAACTTAACATAAGCATATTTTTCTATAAATTGTATTTATTCCCAGTAGAAAACTAATAGACCAATCAAATCATTATGTGGTGGTCTGTGTCAACATTATACCTGCGCCTCGGTAAATTATTGTTATAGAAATGTGTTGAAACTATATTTTTCCCTTTTAAGCCTAATACCTAATTTCTCAGGAACGAGCAGACACGGAGTGGAAGTTCGCTCGCAGCAACCTGTGGATGTCATACTTCGAGGATGGGGATACCGTCCCCCCGCCCTTCAACATCATCCCCACCCCCAAGCACTTCATGTGCTGGATCAAGCGCTGCTTCAATAATAGGGATCGAGGGTCTATTATTGTAAGATTTACTTTTTAAATCCGTTTATGTATTTGGACGTATATCTATGTCAGAAAATAGAGATGAGAATTCAAAGGTATACTTGTCATTTGGAGCGAAGAAAAATCCAGATATGTATTTCGCAATTGGCGAGTTGTTATATAGCAAAGCAAACAAAAGTTGAAATAGTTATGTTTGAGCCATAGTGGAATATTTTATTGGTTATCCCAAACTTTCCCCAAAAACACTTTCCTTCGGAGTTAAATGATCACCTCACCATTTTCTAAAGCTAAGAAGAGAAAGTGCTTAATGATTAGGTAGGATACAATTCAATACTTAACCTTCATCACCTCTCCCCAGAACAAATCCCGCGAGAAAGCCCGCCAAGAACACGAAGCAGTCATGAGAGTGCTAGTCCGCCGGTACGTCACAGCAGAACAGAGGGCCAGAGACGAGACCGGAGTCACCGAGGACGATGTCATGGAGATCAGACAGGACATCTCCACGTTACGTTATGAGCTTATTGATATACTGCATAATAATGGCATGAAGACGCCTAGGATTACTATGCAGGATGCTACTGGTGAGAGACTATGTAGATAAGTATTGGTGGATGGAAACCAAAAAGTGATTGACTCAGCTTGATATGCTATTAAAAATATGATCGATCGAAAATATCTAGATAAATCATAGTTTCTGATTTGATAGTAAACCCCAAATTCTTATGATCAAGACCTATTAGGCCCTATCTAGGACGATCAGACCATATTTTTCAAACTCATCAAAATTCTTTCTAGAATTTTTAAACTATGTTTGAGTTGGCTTCTAGTCCAACGGGATTCAGTTGAGTACTAGTGTTTTAAATGAAGCGACTGCCTACTGTAGGTATTTGACCTCCTCAGTTACCTCAGCAACTCGATACCCCTTGCCAAAACTGGTTGTCAAACTTTCTTCCATCGTAAATCTAATTAAATCCCATTTATTTCAGTTGCCGGCAAAAAAGGCAAAGTGATGGAGAGAAGGATTCTGAAAGACTTCCACATCGGAATAGTGGAGGGTATCATAAAAGACGTTATATCTAAAGAGAACAAGCCTAAGGATGTGTTCAGTCAGATCGCTAAAGCTATCGTCAGGAGAGGTAGCACTGATAGGTAAAGAAATAATACAAATCAGACTTAAGTATTTTATAACTGGCTTCCATAAGGCTGCCCGCTTTAAAAGGGAACTTTACCGCAACCAGATAAAAAGTAGATGTTATGTTATTCTGATATAAGTGAAGTATATTATACTAAGTTTCATCAAAATCCATAATGTCTGTTTGCTTGAAAGGGAAAACAACGCCCTCCAATGCATAATGTGAAAATCATATCATAAAATGTCCTAACAATGGTTTTACTATTAAGTAAGGATTAGAGCAATCCACCATTAATTTTGGCTGAAAGCGTCTTACACGAAAATAATTACTTACTGCTGGAAACATGAACCACGTGAAAAATAACAGCAAAAAACTTATAAATATTTTGGTTCCGCACAAAAAAAATAATACTTAGAAGAGTTCAAGTAAAAATATAAATTCTTCGACTCATATTCCATAATTTGTTTTAGCAAAAAACGCGACTGGAATGCCTTAGTGCGAACTAACACGGTGCGCAAGGATCCTATCGGCACCACTGCTGAGGCTGAGACCAAAAGGAGCCGGCAGTCTCTCCGAGCTCACATCCTGGACAACATGGCTAGCAGGACTATAGATCCACAGAAATTGTTAGGTATGTGTCAAGTGTTATTACTACAGCTTCTGCCAAGGGTTTCGTCTATGTTTCAGGGAAACTCTATCATGCATATGGATAATAAGAAGTTTATATGTGATTCTGAAATATAAGCTACTAGCTTCTGCCAGCGGTTTCACTCGCATCCCGTGGGAACCTCGGCACGGACCCGGATAAAAAGTAGCCTATAGCCTTCCACGATAAATGGGCTATCTAACACTGAAAGGAATTTTCAAATCGGACCAGTAGTTCCTGAGATTAGCGCGTTCAAACAAACAAACAAACAAACAAACAATCAATCAAACAAACAAACTCTTTAGCTTTATAATATTAGTATAGATTATAACTGCCACGTTTCATCGAAATCCATCGAATCGTTTTTGCGTGAAAGAGTAACAAACGTCAGTAGATCCATTCATACTTTCTGTTAATAATTTAGAAGGATTTTAATACCTACTACTGCCTAGTGGCCTAGTGGACAAAGAACCAACCTCTCGAGTGTGAGGGCGCGGGTTCGATTCCAGGTCAGGCAAGTACCAATGCAACTTTTCTAAGTTTGTAGGTATGTACTTTCTAAGTATATCTTAGACATCAATGACTGTGTTTCGGATGGCACGTTAAACTGTAGGTCCCGGCTGCCATTGAACATCCTTGGCAGTCGTTACGGGTAATCAGAAGCCAGTAAGTCTGACACCAGTCTAACCAAGGGGTATCGGGTTGCCCGGGTAACTGGGTTGAGGAGGTCAGATAGGCTGTCGCTCCTTGTAAAGCACTGGTACTCAGCTGAATCTGGTTAGACTGGAAGCCGACCCCAATATAGTTGGGAAAAGGCTCGGAGGATGATGATACTGCCAAGTCTAATCCATCCCGTAGTTTTTGTGTTAAAAAGGATCAAACCTACTTTGATCCATCCATCATACCTGTATACTTTCTCGTTCTTAATTTTAGTGAGATAGGATATTATAAAAATTAAAACTTATTTCCTCATGACCATACTTAATCTATCAAACTGTTATACAAATGAATGAAGTTCTGGTATGTAATTTAGAACTTGTGAATGACAAATTGATACGTGGATAAACTATTTATCTATACTAATATTATAAAGCTGAAGAGTTTGTTTGTTTGTTTGTTTGTTTGAACGCGCTAATCTCAGGAACTACTGGTCCAATTTGAAAATTTCTTTCAGTGTTAGATAGCCCATTTATCGAGGAAGGCTATAGGCTACTTTTTATCCCGGTACGGGAAGTAGTTCCCACGGGATGCGGGTGAAACCGCTGGCAGAAGCTAGTTATTCATACACACTCTGATTACATGTTGATTACGTAACTAACTTATCATTTCAAACTGATGTCAATTGACGTTACAAAACTTGGGGCGCAGTTGTAGGTCCCTTGACTATATCCTCCATTGAGTGAATAATACTCATATCAATTGATATCCTCGGCTTGCCTGAATTTGGTTACGGCAATTTGTAATGGAATAAAAATCCATAATATCTTACGGTATTTTTTACGTTACAGTCCTGTTATACACATGCCGATTACGTCACACTTTCAAGTCGCAGATTAAAGAGTTATAACCATCACATAATACTAAATAATGTATCAATTGATTTTTAATTTTGTAGCTAAAATGTAACAAACTTATCTAGTGGTCGCAAGCGCGGCTGCTGTGCTCGAGGTCTCGGGTTCGATTCCCGGGTCGGCCGAAATCGCTTTGTGGGTTTTCTTAAACTTTCACAAAGCAGTCTGGAAGTTGGTGATTGATTCACCTGTGCATCGGAGAGCACGTAAATGTCGGTCCTGCGCCTGATCTCTTTCCGGTCGTGTTGGATTGCCGTCCCATCGGGTTATGAGAGTGAAGGAATAGGGAGTGCACCTGTGTCTGCGCAAATGCTCGTGCACTATAATATGTCCTGCGCAGCTGGCTGATCTCCTTAAATGAGAACAGCCGCCGTGGCCGAAATCGGCCGTGGATACCATTATTATTAATTATAACCACTTTGTTTCAGAATACAATCCTCAACTAGCCGGCGTGTCTCCTTGCACGAGGGTAGCATACGCGAAGTTCATGAGGAGCAAGATTAAGTCGGACTTCACAGAGCGAGAGAAGAAAGGCAGAAGACTGTCAGAGATCAGCTTGGAAGACGAGGTGTTTGACGCACCCAAGAAGAAAGAGAGTTGTAGGAGATGCAGTGGTGAGTAGAGATGAGATTAGATATTTATTTTTTCATTTATTCCTTTAGATCAGGCAACTAAGGGCCATAGAAAAGTAGATACAGAAATAGTTAAAATTACAATACTTATAGGTAAACTAATAGATATGAAAAATAAAAAAACAATACATAAATAATAATCAAACAAAATAATAACATAAAAAAATAAATAAAAATATATAATATATTTATATAATGAAAAATAAATGTTTACTACGAATTTTCATTTTAAATTCTAAAGTGGTTTTTAATAAAAGAACGGACGTTTATACCTAATGTCCGTGTAAATTGACCTTACTATGGATGGGCACCCACTGGCACTAACAAAAACAAAACAAAATTTTTTTATGCTTTGTGTATCTGACATTACATTACTGTCTCAAATGGTACTGGTTTCAAATATATCACTTTTTATCTAAAACTAGCTTCTGCCCGCGGTTTCACCCGCGTCCCGGATGGTGACAAAAACTATCCTATGTCCTTCTCCTGGCTCTAAACTACCTCCCTGCCAATTTTCAGCTAAATCGCTTCAGCTGTTCTTGAGTTATAAGTGGAGTAACTAACACGACTTTCTTTTATATATATATATAGAAGATAACATAATATAAATTCTACAAATAAAACTAACGTAACGTAGGCACAATCGCGTGCCCGTAGGCATACTATTTTAGTACTAACAATGCCGTATTGAAACATTTTACTGTATTCTAATAAAGCCTTTTCAAAGCTACAAAATATTTGCTATCGCCTTCCGGGTGGTATAGGATTTATTTACCTACAGTTTAGTTTTGAATTTCTATGACAATTCAGTTCTTTTTTATCCTATCCTATTCATGTTATTGTAATAAAAATTACAACCCACTTTCTTAAAAAACGTAGAAATCTGCCGACAGGTCAATATAACCTGTAAATGTATTTTTCATCGACCTCTATTATTTTCATTACCTTTTCCACATATTATTTTATTTTACATGTATTGTTGACTTAAAATAATAACTCTGTTGTTTTTTCTCGACATAGCTCGTTCGTTCCGTAGCAGAACGCCGATCCCTGAAAATTCAGACGATGAGGGACTCAATGAAAACGAAATAGAAGTTGAAGCTGATGTTGAGGACAAAGGTAATTTATTTATTTTACAAGGAATGCAGAAAAAATCTCTTTTTCACCCAAAAAATCATGTATGCAAGATGACAGCAATAGAAAAGATAAAGATAAAAGTCATTCATCAAGTAGGCTGAAAATCAGCACCTTTTGAACGTCAAAATGTACAAAAAAGAACCGCCAAATCGCCACACATCACCATTTCGTATGTGTTTTTGCACTTACAAAGAAAGAAGGAAAAAACATTCATTCACACTAAATCACGCACGCATACAAAAAGAAAAATAATACCAACAAACAAAAATTATGTTTTCTATTATTCGTTAAAATTATTTACAGCTTGAACAGAACTCAGAATTCGAGAATTGAGTTTCAAGAAAGCAATGACTTACTGGTAAAATGTTCAGCAACAAACACTTGTATTAAAACTACCTATACTAACAGAAATGCCTTGTTTTTCTGCTTAATCAAAACTAATTTTAATCTTTCATTAAGGACTTTTTAGATGCTTTTATAGGTCAAACTCGATAGACCTTGTTTTAAATTATTGTTAACGTTTGATAACCGTATTATTTAAAGGAATAATTAATTTCAAAGGCCGGGATACTAATATTCATAACTGCGTTGAATGATAGCCTAATTTCGTATTCATTAAGTTATTGTTGCTTTTAATTAAAGGGATTGACCTGACGCTTAGTAAATAAGGTGAATTTCCTGCTCTCTCAAGCATACTCTACCTTATAGCCTATAGCTCTAAATATACCCTATATATTAAAATTTTTTCTTTCTTTTTCATATAATATAACATCTGTTTCATTAAGTAGTAAATTAACAACATTTTTGTCGTAATAACAAATACATAAAAAAAAACATAAATATATTTCATGGACTAAATTCAGAAGAACTTAATTTTGCAAATAACCATAATTTTCAACATACAACATATTGTAATAACCAACTAATGTGAACTTAACTTTACCAGGTTCAGAAGGTGGATCAGAACAAACACGACCTCTGAAGTCTTCATCTCAAGAGCCATCAGAGCCCAGTACACCAGCCTTCGACCCTGCCGACGGCAGCCGCCTCCCCCCACCAACGGAATTCCAATCAACCGACCACGTCATCACCATCGAACCTGACACCCCCACCAGGACTCTTTACATGACTGAGGAAGAAGATTCTAACCTTCAGAAACCTATTACTCCTACTCCTAGCGTTCACTCTCAATCTGAACAGATCCTATCAGCTGCCAGCTTAGAGGCTCAGTACAAACAAATGACTACCGAAGTGCCTGTAGTGGTGACGTCAGAGCCTCCGACGGCAGTGATGACGTCAGAGCCCCCGACGGTAGTCGTGACGTCAGAGGTCAGTGAACCTGAGGTTTCGCCTCGAACGTCCTCAGTTCCTCCTAGGTCAGCAAGAGTTAGTCCAGCACCGTCGCCTAGTTACGGACGAGGTAGGGGTAAATCTAAAGCTACTGGAAAAGTCGTTTCTGGGTGGCTCTGAGTTTTTTTGAGACCTTTGGCCTGATTTTGGATTATGATGTCTAGTCATTTATGTGTGGCCTGAATTTTGGAGAGCAGTGAACTTAGGGTCGTTACGAAAATATAATACATGGACTTTTTTGTGAAATTACCTACTTTGAAATATTAGAAAACTATTGTAGTAAAAGACACGCCTAACTACTTAACCGATTGAAACGTCAGTAAGATAAAGCTATATTACTTCTAAGTTCTATTTTAGATTGTATTTATTCGTGCATAAACCGAGAACAAAACTAAGAATATTTTTGAAAAAATATGACAAACTTTCATTTTTGTGCTGACCCTAATTCATTGTTCTCAAGTGTATAACGAATCGACGTATTAGTGAGATATCTGTTATTAGAGCAATAACTAGTTTGTATCTAAATGTCCTTGCCTACTTAGATCAGTCTGGGTCACAGGGCTAGACTAGAATCACTGCCACATATCATCTTTGTTACTTATCGTGTTCAGATGATTTTTAATACTTTGTTCTAGAATTTTCTCTGAGGGTTACACACTAAACTATTTGTATCGAATCAAGTTAGATAGACGATTCTTTTGATAAATTGTTACCTACCTTTAAATTTATACTTTCTTAGGGTGCGTTTATACCAAACAAGGGACAGGTCATTCTATACTACCTATCATAATATTATTTTAAGGATTCCAAAAGGATTTGATAGGGTGACAATGCTAAAAAAATAAGGCGGAAAAACATTATATATTCAATTGGTAAATGCATCTAAAGGAACATATTATAGAGACTTCTTGCTTATTTTTTTTTTATATTCTCATAAAAATGCCGTCCATCTGACCGTCTAGAAAACCAACGTGCCTTCGTCCTATACTTAAATTACGACTAGCTTGTGACCCAGAAATATAGTCTACACTTAGGTATTTAAAAAATTATGATAAATTAGATACCACTCCATGTTTTCAATTAGGTTTTCATCATACGGACAGAACTGGTTTTTTGTTTGCATGGGCTACATCTTGGATATTTTTATCGAATGTCAGCATTATTCAAGTATAAAATTCACTTATTTAATAGCCCTTAATAAATTCACAATAGTTGGTGTTAGAATTAGCCAAAATACCTCTAGTTTTCTGTCACTTTCACATCATTAATTTTAACTTTGAAATAAAGTTCGTGGGTCCTTTTACATACTTTTGCTATTTATCTGAATTTTGGCTTCAACTGCAGAAGTTATATTTAATTATCTATCTACATAGAAATTATCGAAGAAAAGGGATCTATAAGAGAGTTACAAACTTCCGAACAACTTCTTTCATAAAATACTTATACCCTTTTTGTTAACTCCTAAGAGTGACTTATTAATAAATTCTAAAGAATGAACGAGTCTAAGTTTAATTTCTATTGTCTACTGTTAATGCCATTGTTTTGAGTAGCGTATTGTATTTTTCATTAGAATTAGGTTATTTCCGTTGATCCAATACGTAACTGTTATGGTGTTAGAATGGTTGGTAAATGATGTAAGTATTTTACATAGAAACA
The DNA here is from genome assembly GCA_963856015.1 of Helicoverpa assulta. Classification (NCBI taxonomy): domain Eukaryota; kingdom Metazoa; phylum Arthropoda; class Insecta; order Lepidoptera; family Noctuidae; genus Helicoverpa; species Helicoverpa assulta. The sequence goes on from CAWLCW010000027.1 coordinate 9,572,999, forward strand.
AATATTATAGGTATGAAATACTAAAAATTACTGTCACCATAACTTGTCCAGTTTACTATTTAAGGATTAATTTGTCGGATAATGTTATTAAAGATAGTTTTTGTAAAAATATTTGAAAAATTACCGATACTGGCCATTTTTTTCTCATTCTTGTCTATAGCCATATTATGTTCTGTTTTAATTACAATACACAATTGTAACGAACGACACACTAACACAAGCACACAAATTCTGTAACAATATGCCTTTACAGGACCAACATGTACTGTAGTTTGTTGACTTAGTCTTAAGCGTATGGTTAATAAAGAAAATAAAACCTTTGGTTTACGTTTGTGACTATTTTATTAAACACCAACCTTTGTTAGTAAAGCTGACTTCATACAAACCATGTGTACGGACGGACGCATTATGTATACGCCATGGTAAGTATACTTAGGCGTAGTGTAGGTAGTATCGTTGCCCGTCGACTGCCTCGTTGGTCTAGTGGTCGCAAGCGCGGCTGCTGTGCTCAAAGTCTCGGGTTCGATTCCCGGGTCGGGCCGAAATTGCTTTGTGGGTTTTCTTAAACTTTCACAAAGCAGCCCGTAGTCTGGAAGTTGGTGATTGATTCACCCGTGCATCGGAGAGCACGTACATGTCGGTCCTGCGCCTGATCTCTTTCCGGTCGTGTCGGATTGCCGTCCCATCGGGTTATGAGAGTGAAGGAATATGGAGTGCACCTGTGTCTGCGCAAATGCTTGTGCACTATAATATGTATAATATGTAAATGAGAACAGCCGCCGTGGCCGAAATCGGCCATGGGCGCCATTATTATCGTTGCCCGTATAATCTGCAGTTTTTAATAAATACATTAAAATGGAGAAGCCTCTTTAACAAAACTTAACATAGTGAATATAGGAGACAGAATTAATGGGTTATTTAATTGCTAGGCTCTTTTCAAACAATCATTTTTCAGCAATACGCCCATAATGCCTTTGTACTGATTTGCTTGTTTTCTCAAAATCCAATGATGTGACGTGAATAAGAAGAGTAACTTGTAATCTTGACTGATTCCTTTCTCAATGGTCATCGACTGCGTAGATGAGGTTTTAATGACGAGTGACAACTTACTTAGATGTCCTAATCGCAACGGATTCAAACTGAAAATGAGGGCAATTTTAGTAGGTTAAAAGCACTAGTCAACTTCAGGCAGGTTACTCTACTATGGTTATGTGTTACTGTATAATCAGTAGTGCCCCAGTAGGAAGCCACCTTTATCAAAACAGGTAAAAGATCAAATGAAATCGTGTACGAATTTATGCGGTGACCAGTGGGAGAATTCATTTGCTTTGGGACTGGGGAGTTAATATCAACATATTATGTAAGGTTATTTTTTGTACCAGTACCTACTAAAGAGTAAATTGTGTTATACGGAATACTGATAAAGTAACACCTTTTATAAGGTACTTTGACTTACCTATTATATGACTTTACAAAGTGTAGATCCTCACCAGCTAGATACTTAGCTGTTACCTTACCTTCGTTTTATATTTTTGTTTCACAACATTTTAAGGCCTAAGAAATATAGGATTTTATATTGCAATTGAAATAGTTTTGCATGAGACACATAGAGCAGTTCCAAGCACATTCTCGTCGGTGTCTAAGATATCTTAGAAAATTCATACAAACTTAGAAAGTTGCATTGGTACTTTCTGACCTGGCATCGAACCCACACATTCATACATAAGAGCTTGGTCACCACGACGGTTACTCACTAGGCCATCGCATGCATTTTTCAACAGAAGCTCATGTTTATTAAAACTCTTGACGACTGAAGATTTATGGAAATTAAGGGGCACCGTGACGATGAAATATGGTATCAACTCGGAATAAATAAAACAAAAAGACTGGCAAAATTTTAATTTTTATAGGTTTTGTTTCAATTTCGTACAAAATTTTCGTAAGTATATTTTTTCTTCTTCAATCCTTTATAAGTAAGTATTACATATTAATAATGAGCGCTATTCAATGTAAACAAGCAGTCTAATAAAAGGAGGAACATAATGTTAGAAAAGGTTTTTTGTGAAAAATCTTTTGTATTATCAGTTTACATGTATAATTTTAACTTTGGATCAGGATTCTTACATTTACATTAACCTTTAAAAATAGGGAAGCTATTTATTAGCTTAGAATTGGATTAAATCCAAATTTTCAACGTTAAAAACTGTGTTTGATTGCCAATTTTGACGAATAAGTACATGCTTAGTGACTTTCCTTAAAGACAATGAAAAATCAAACGAACAAAAAAGTAACAAATACCAAATCTTTATTTAAAAATAAAAAAAGCATACATAATCAAACAATAAAATAAAACAAAGTAAAAAAAAATCAAATCAAAATTAGGACTTTATTTTTAAGACAACAAAAAATCCGATAAGTAAAAGAAAATGGCGTCGAAAAAAATATTTATATTTAGAATAAAGAATGGAGATTCAAGTAACCAAATCAATAAAGAATCGTATAACAGACGGGACTACCGCGGTCTATCAGACATTCACATTAGTCATGAATTTGACGCTCTGAAACTACACGCGAGCTCTCGCTGAAAATATACGAGTAACTATTGATTGTGGTAAACTTGAGGAAAAGATACCGAAAGAAAAGGTGTCATCTTTTCATGGGTGACAAATTTAGCAAAAAAACTCATAAGGTTACATTTTTAATGAACATCAAAAAAAATAAGTTGGTGATTAAAAAAAATTGTGATCAGAAATAAATTTAAATATACAAAAAAACAAAAGTAAATTAAATTAGTATATTGCAAGCAAAAAATAAAGTTTTTTTTTGTTTTTTCGGACGACACTCTAGCTTACTTCATTCACTTTCCAACCAAACCTAGCTGCATGTAAAGACTGAAAATATTTATTTAAGTATTTTTATCTTAAGCAGAAATTAGGACATATAAAGGAAATCAGGTCTGTAGTATTAACTCTTTTACCCTTTGAAATATGAAACGAAAAGAAAAGTAAAAGTTCTCAGGTCATAAAATTCTTCCAAATAGATCTCATGGAATATTTTATTTTTTATACAGTTTTTACAAACGGGTTATTATTATTTTTACTTGAAATTTCAATTTTCGTGTCAATAAGACGTGAAACAATTTTACGTATTGTTTTTAACAGAACCCGTTGTAATAATTTATAACATAGAGACACATAAAATTAAATGAGTTAACACAACATGTGGGAAAACACAATGGGTATATCTAAAGCCAGCCAGTCTTCTGCTGTCTCTTAATAGTTTTGATCTCATCCAGTTTCTTGGCTGGACGAAGAGGTTCAGGAGACGATGGCGGTATTAGCTGTTCCGTGCTCGAAGTCGAAGTCAGTCGCTTTGGAGGAGATGGGGGTGATGGCTGAAGAAATAATTACATATTTAATTATGTAAGGGCCTTATCATAGGCAAAAATTTTACACTTGGTGAAATTAAATCATGTTGTAAATTGTTTTAGAGATTTAAAGATATATTTCCGACATTTACAAAAAACCGGCCAAGTGCGAGTCGGACTCGCGCACAGAGGGTCCGTACTATTATTTATAAAACCCCAAAAATATTTATTTATTTCTAGTTTTCAATATTTGTTGTTATAGCGGCAACAAAAATACATCATCTGTGAAAATTTCAGCTCTCTAACTATCACGGTTCATGAGATACAGCCTGGTGACAGACGGACGGACGGACGGACAGAGGAGTGAAAACAAATATTTATAAGAAAACCTTATTTGTGCTTTTATATTCCTTTTCTTTTTAAGGTGAAGGTGAATTGCATTATAAAAAAATTAATCTTTAAAATTCACAAATAAAATAGACTCTGTGTGATGCCATCTTTTAATTATAATTATCAAAACTTCATGCTGTGAATTTCCATTACCTACTAAAGCAATATTGAATAACCTGAATAAACCACTCAATAAACAGCTTCGAGGCTGTCAGTTATTTACTAAATAAATAACAACAAAACTTCATAGTTTTCTATGATAACAGAAATTATTTACAACCGAACATTACCAGTTTTCTTAACTATCATTAAGAAATAGATTCAAATATACAACTGTTTGTGTAGGAGGCAGTTACCTAAACATTGTTCGTAACTCACAACTGTTCAATATAAATTAAGGTGCCATTTCACTTCCTCATTATCATCAGTCTTTTTTATCGTCCCACTCTGGGCTGCGGCCTCATCTCACATAGAGAAGGATTGAGCATTAATCACCACGCTTGCTCAATGCGGGTTGATGATTTCCGACTTTATGGTCCAGGTTACCCCAGGATGTTTTCCTTCATCTGTACTCAGTCACTTTGGTGTCTTTTTGGGAAATCATCAAACGACCCCTCCCCCTGTGGGTTAGCAGCGTGAGGGAGTGTCAGACTCATATTGACTAAAGCCCATAATGTTTCTTCTTAAGCCCTTTATGTACCAGGGCCGCGGTAACTCTTTCGAACAATCCCGCAGCCTCAGTAGGCTTTGGCCAGCCACTGGTGTCTAAGATATACTTTGAAATTATTTAGATACATAACTTAACATGAAACAGTAGTTTATGTTAGTGATTATATGTTGGTTATATCTTCTTTTCTTTTTACACAGTCTATATGTATCTTTTTTTTATTCCAACTCTGCCATAACAGGTCTGTTTGAAGAGATTTCTTATGAAATAAGCTGTCCCTTTGTACATTTTTTTCTTGTTTGTATAGATAAAACATGATACTTACATCAACCTTAGTAGAAGTGGAAGGTTGTGGAGACGGTGTCCTCGGCGGTGGTGGGGCTACCTTCGGAGGTGACGGCGGCTTGGCGGCGGTCTTAGGGGGTGACGGCGGCTTTGCCTCGGGGGGTGACGGAGCGTGAACGGGCGGGGTGCTGGGTGTCACCTCCATTGTGGGTGCTTGTGGAGCCTAGTGGAGTAATATTGTTGATAATAGTGTTATTATAAGGTAGATAGTGTGCTGTTTCGTTCTTGAAAAAGGTATTTTTTTAATAAAAGGATTGGTTATAATATCGATCTTTTAAGTTCTGTAGCTCAAATTTCTAAGGAAATGAAGACGTTATCTTGTGATGGTTTTGTACAAGAATATAAGTAATGAAAGATAATATAGAGGATCTCTCATTGTGTGCACTATGTCTCTCGTTAAGATAACGAATAAAAAATAAGTAATTTTGTCAAGAAATAAGCTTTCAGAATATAATAAATGAGAGAATCTGTCATGAGTAGGGTGTACATGTTTTAGAACCTTTGCACAGCTTCCTATGTTCCTGAAATTCCTCGAATATTACCTTAGGCTTGACAGGCGGTGGTGGTGGTGGTATGGCCCCTTCAGAAGGCTTGATCTCAGGAGCCACGGGTCTGGCTACAGCGATAGCTTCAACAGGCTTGGTGTCAGTTTCTTCAGGTTTATCAGCCTGCGATAATCATATTCCGTCTTACCACAAAAACTTTTAAACGTTAGTTTAAGACTTGTCTAAAAAAAAGTCAAATTATGACGTTGACATATGGTTCATTTTGCAGCCACAATTTTTTTAGACAAGTGTAAAACAGGTGGTTAAGTTTTTGTAGTAAGGCCAATTAAGTTTTGTTGATTATATTTTGGCAAATGTATAACCTTTTATTAGTGAAAGAATGTGAAAAAGTTTGAGTATATTGCTTCATTGAAGAAATATATTCATATAAAAATCTATAGAATTGATCAGTTCTGAAAATGTACAAGAAACTAGAATGATTCAAGTCACAGCCGTTTATACATTTACTACATAAGCCATTGGCTAACTTTAAAGAAGTTTTATTTCATTCACGAAAGCGGGTGAAACACTGCGGTATGGGTACATTGTATGAGTCTGTGACTCGACCACTGAACAGTTCTGAGCTGATTCATGCGAGTACATACTTCTGGCCTACCTAAATTTGTGTAATGAAACATCTGTACTATAACCAATAAGGTTTTGAGAATTAGGCGTAACTAAATGATGAAGATTTTACGAACTCACCGATGGCTTACCTATTTTAGTGTAATTAAACATCAGTATTATACTCAACAGCAGCGTTTTAAGAGTGTGTTACAACATCTAACTGAAGAATAATAATTATTCTTCAGTAAACAATTATTGTTTACTTCTAACTTACCGCTGGCCCCCCTGAAGGAGACGGTGGTCCTGATGGCTTTCTCTTGATCACTTTAGGTGGCGAGTCTCCTGGCACACGCTTTGCCTTCAAAGGACTTGGATCTGACAAAATAAAGATGGTTATTTTACACGTTGGTATCCAATGTTATTTAAAAACGAGATCATTAGTATATATATTTACATATTATTATATGTTTTTCCTTTTTTTATTAGGATTGGTTCAATTTCCTGAGTATGGGATTATAAAAAACTATTACACTGCCGTGCGAAGGTAAGAAGGTATGTACGTAAATCCCTGAATACCGTAGCTCAGCAGCAATCCTTGTTACAATTCCACGTCAGAGACCGTCAGGCAGATTGGATGAAAAATAACTAATCTCTGGAGTATGTCAGCTATTAAATACCTCAATAGAAGCAAAAGTTCAAATGGTCCTCAATCTGCATCATCCTCATCCTCCGAGCCTTATTCCCAACTATGTTGGGGTCAGCTTCCAGTCTAACCGGATATAGCTGAGTACCAGTGCTTTACAAGGAGCGACTGCCCTATCTGACCTCCTCAACCCAGTTACCCGGGCAACCCAATACTCCTTGGTTAAACTGGTTCTCAATCTGCGTGGTAGTAAAATGAATCATCCAAATATTTTATTGGAACAAAACTAGACCAACAACTGTTTAGAAGTCGTAACAATATGTACCACAATCCAATTTCCAGGGTTTTGCAATAACCATTAATCCTGGACAGACTGAGTGACGCTATGTGTCACAAATAGTATTAAAACAAAGATTTTTATTTCGTTTGTTTGCATCTTAAAAGGATCCGAAATTACTAAACCAATTTGGTAACGCTAACAGCTAGTACAAAATAGTTATCAATCATGGTTAATCTTCGTCACTATCAAAATCTTTGTGAAAAAATCTATATTTATTCAAAGTTTGTAAGAGAGGTACTAGGCGCGATAGACAATTTTTATATTACGTCAATCAATCAAGACAAGTTAAACAAAATACCATTGTCTTAAGTATTTTAACTTAATTATTTCTGCACGTTTAATTCTGCACATAAAAATCTTTCTGGAGATTTTATGATAATGGAAGACAAAATATTATACTTTAACACTCACATTAGGTACTAACCTAAAAAGTAAACTGTGTCGCAGGATATCCTGGCATATCGCCAAAACAAAAAAACATCGCCAATTTATGCGGGAAACATATTTTAACGTGAATGAAATGAATGTGCAATTCTTTGCCACATCAGAGACATCGTTAATCAAAGGAATACGGTCTACTAAATAAAAAAGAAAACGAACATAAATAATGAATTTGTTTTGTATTTGTTTTCTCGCAATCTATACAAAATGTATCACAGGAAATCTATGACGAAGCTAAAATTATCAATCACTCAGGAAATTTCAGGCCAGGAAAAAGAATCTGATTCGACAAAAAACTAAAATTGAATTGAAGTTCCGTAAATACGTCCGTATACTTACACTGCCCATAGTGCCTATGCCCCAAATACTACTACTACTAGCTGTTCCCCGCGGTCCCACCACTTCCCACATCCGAATAGAGTATTCCTTGCTAAGATAAGCGTCACAAATACGAATACAGATGCACTGAGAAAGAAAATACTAAAAAGGCCATGAAATTTTGCGCTTTCGCTTGCGAAAAATGGTTCTCCCGGAGAGTGCTCATACTTTAAGAATGTACCTAATGTTTTACATACCTGGTTGTGGCGAAGTAGTTCCTTCACCAGTTGGACTCACAGTTGGCGGTACTGGACTGGCCACCCTCGAAGTTGGCACTGGTGATGGACATTTTGGCGGAGTCTGGATAACATATGATATTAATGATAATCATGGTTTTGTATACAAACAAAGTGAATTGACTGATCATTTTACAGTAGAAATATACCTGATTCGTTAATGACGTAAGTAGGCAACTATGGCAAATAGTTAGAAATTGTACAATAAAGCCCAAGTCGTACACTTTCCTAGTAACGTTACTTCGACTCGGTTTAATCATAAAACATGCTTCAAAGGACACCGCAGATAATATTTCAGTTCTGATGGTCTAGATCTTACAATACTAAACTTCTGCCTTTCAGACTTGTTTGCGAAACAAATCTCTAAAGATTCATAGATTAGACCAGACCATAAAACCTTGGAACTTCATAACTTCATTGTTATAGTATCAAACGATTTCAATTAATAACTCTTGGTATCCTTGGCCAGACTTGGACAAATTCAAAATTTTCCCAGAACTAAAGAAACTAATTTTCATATCTGTTTGAGGGCTCATAAATAAGTATGAAGATGAACGAAATAGTACACACATTACAAAGATCAGGTATTTAGCCGGTATCAGACCAACTGAACTTTAAATGGAATAAGATTTTCTTTAAAAAAATTGCCGACTATCGGATCAACAGTCGGCCGTCTGTTTAGTTTGCAGTTTTCAGTGAGCGACTCATTCACTATTTGAGAGAAATATGAACTTCAATCTCCAAGTTTCTGCAGCAATGCATTTCAAATTATGACTGCATATAACTTGACACGACTATTTGTAGTTAAAACAAGAACTAGTGTGATAGACATACACATATACTAATTTTTGAACAAGTTTTTATTGTAGAGAACTCATAATTTAAAATGTTCGCTTCGTAGAACTAAAGATATTTTTTATTCTGAACGTGGAGAGGTTTCCTTTTAAATATGACAGGGATAAAAATGTACTTTTGATGATGTGAATATTCTGCATTGCAAGTGTAATTTATAGTTAAAACAAGTGCGGATCTCATTATCGTTGTTGCTGAGTGTAGGAAAAACTAACTGAACTGTAATATTTTCTCAACTAACAACGAATATTGCAAAATTATTTTTATAAAGTAAAATATGTTTTTAACATACATACTTTTAAATCTCTCCTGTGGTTAACTGACTTTATAGTAATAATGAAATCTGATTTCAGAAAACATTACCTACGTATTTACAACAGTTTATACAAATTATGAAGAATTAAAGTGATGTGATAAACTTTCCATCAACATTAAATTATGCACACCTGATTGGGAAAGCATGGGAAGCAAATACATACGTTCACTGAAGCTCACTGAAGCAATTGTAGCTTCATTCTAGAATAGCTTAGACAAAGGCGACCTAAAAGGAACTTAATGAGAGAAATGCTATTTTTGCATAAAGTATCAAGGTGAATAAAGTAATTAAGAACATTATACCTATACTATTCATATAAATTAGACATAACAATATTCACAGTATCACATTACCAACCTTAGCCGGTACTGGTGAAGCTGCAGTCGAAGGTCCAGGGACAGGAGACGGGGCTGTTGAAGTAGCTGGTTTAGGAGACACCGGTCTACTGCGAGCGTCTGCTGCGGATAGTAACGCTCCTACAGCTATACCTGGTACACCTGCTTCTCCTGCATGAGGATAAGAAGATGCTGAAGAATTAATGGTTATAGTAAGTCTTATTAGAATAAATGAGGATGCCAGTAGGAATGAATGAATATGAAAGTATTTCAAAATGAGTTTTCGTGTTACACAAAAAGGGTTCGTTTATCACTTAATTTATTAGGCTGTTAATCAGCATTGCGTGTGGTGGTAAAATTAACAGGAGAAATTAAATTAATAGGAAAATAATTATGAAGAGAACAAAAAGAGAGTGATAGAGAATAAAATAGATAGAGAATAAAATAGAACAGTAGTTAGTGACTGAGACGAAAGCACTAATGAATATTTATACACATACATAAAATACACGATATTAAAATATACAATTCACGATATATATACATATAAAATTGATTGTGTACCTTAGTCAATTCCTAGATAGTAAAGATAGAAAAGAAGAAATTAAAAGCAAACCCTATTCTACTTTCAATAAAGCTCATTTCACAATACCTGGTGGTTTCCAAGGAGACTTAGGTGGTGACGTGGTGCCTTCAGGTTCAGTTTCCCCAACTTCAGTAGATATGTCCTTGATTAACTCCAGCAGTGTGTGACCAGGACTGATGGGCATTTCGATAGGAGTTCCAACTCTCGAACCTTCTGACCAAGTGATAATTAGCTATGACGTAATTGTTATGTGGATTTTGGTCCACAGGTAGATATAAAATTTGGGAATTCAGCCAATTTGATTAAAGACGATTTTGTATTGGTAGTGTAGATACGTTGGACTTAATATATGTAGACGCGTAACGCCTACGTGTATCTATCAATCCAGAATAGCTATATGAAAAATAGTGTACTACGTACGTATAGTATTAGAAAAAAAAACACCAACAAAGTAGCAGCCAATCATTTTCGGAAAATTCCTAAAACAAGACTTCACAGTGCCAAATACTTTTTTAAATGCGTAAACTTAAACTTTTAACCAATTATTTTCACTCACTGGATTCTCAGAAAACAGACTTTATTTCTGAAAACTTTGCATTACTTAGAAACTAGTTTCGAATAGAAAGTACAAAGTCAAGACAGTGCCAAATGAATATTTTTGGCAGCCACTCTAGTCCTTGTGGCACCATTTCAGAAGCTTTTGCGTTTATTTCTCTCTAATATGTGGCAATAAACTGAATTTATTATACACCGTTTTCTAACATGACTATTTTATTATCTTATATTAACTTTAGCTTTCGTATCCTGTTCCTGCATTATCGAATACGTTTATTTATTGTTTATGGGTAATTTAATCTGGAAAGTCCAAATCGAATATTTTTTTTATTATCTCAATAGTTTCGATCCCAAATCCAATTTTCTATTCTAATCAAATTCGTCGACGTCTCCCAAAACTCTCAAAAGCTCAATTGCAGTTACAAATCCAAAGAGACTCTCCAGTCCAGAAACTTCAATTTGAGGAAATCACACCAATAACGACTTCTGTCATTTTCATCAAATTTTAAATGAATCCTTGATCCTTATCAATTTAGTCTTTATAAAACCCCGACCTGATATTTAATACGAAACCTTACCTGGCAATGGTGACCTGAGTACCAACTTCCTAGCCTCTTCCATAGCTCGCTGCAAGTTCTGCTGGTTCTTGAAAGATTCTCTGCTGCGACAGCGGCCGATCTGAGACCTAAAAGACATAGCTACGTCAGCAAAATAAACTTAAATCAACTATTACCCCCCTATCAACTATGACCCTGATAATTAAAACAAAAATTGGAACATTAACTCATAAACTTTAAAATTTTCTTTTAAGCATTTTTTGTAAAGCAATTACCTATTGAAATTCCGATAATCTATAAAACTAACACCTTAAAATTGACGTCTTCGAAAATGGACTAAGAACTCAATTTTCATTCCGACTAAGATTAAGCTTGTAAAGTAGATATTTTTGGAAGGCACAAATCTTCCAGTCTTAAAACAACCAGACTATACACTGATAAGTTTATACCACAAATTGATGAATTTGTGGTATAAACTTATCTTATTGATTGAACACCATCAACCTACCAAAGAAAATTGTTGAAATTTAAAAGTAAGAATACTCAATTATTTGTTAACATTCCATATGTTTCACAGATGGTACATTTTATAAGGTAGACACAATATGGACCCGATAGGGCACAGCTTAAACATGATGAAGTTTAATACTTACGAAATCCCAGTACTAGCAAGCGTTTGATCCCATTTAGCATTCGATGTATTAGCCACTGCCAGTTTAGCGATTCTTCTGAATCGTGACAGTCCATCTTCATCAGCTGGTTTCTCTTCATCCAAAGCCACGGGAGCTACGTGGAAGTCCTTCATGAGACGACGCTCCCACACCTTCATGCGTTTGCCTAGGACCACTGTGAACCGAATTTGGAGAGTAAAAATTATGATAAAATGAGTTTGTTTCTACTAAGTCTACAATTATTCTTGTATTAGGGCTTGGCATACTAGCTGTTTCCCGCGGATCCATTCGCTTTCTGAGGGAACTATTTTCAATTCTTAATTAGCATTCCATATTTCCGTAACCGTACACTGTTATTTAAATTTCAAGTGCCTGTAGTTACGAAAGGATTCCAACTTATTTATTTTTAAACCGAACAGCAATGATATAAAACCGACAAATTCAAAACATCATGGACAGAAAAGCCATGTGGGAAGAAAACCTTAAAAATGGCTTCTGTGTATGTTACCGTAATTATAAACACGTTTATTTATTCAAATACTTCCTCCCCGCCTTGGGCAACTTTCCCTAGGATTGTTAACATTTTGTTGCTTCGTACACACAGAAATGGTAAACATTTAATTTGGTCTGAAAACAATTATTTTGTAGGACTCGCTTTTCCTTGACCTATAAAGAAATCTGAGTTGAAAGTTAGAAACTTTCAATAAGCTACTGACTACTCGTCTTATAAGTGACTTAGCTTCTGCCAGCGGTTTCACCCGCATCCCGTGGGAACTACTTCCCGTACCGGGACAAGAAGTAACCTATAGCCTTCCTCGATAAATGGGCTATCTAACACTGAAAGAAATTTTCAAATCGGACCAGTAGTTCCTGAGATTAGCGCGTTCAAACAAGCAAACAAACTCTTCAGCTTTATAATATTAGTATAGATAAAGCACTATTTCACTTTAGCCAAATAAGCCTTTTTATCATGGCAAAGGCCTCTTCTCACACAGAGAACAATTGAGAGTTAATAACTCGCTCGCCCAATGCGGGTTGATGATTTGATACTTTTTAGTCCAGGCTTCCACGAAATAAAGAAAGTCCAAAATATATTAAGTGCTTTAACCACTAGACTAGTTCCATATTACACACATCATCGAATAATTTTATGAACAATATGAAGGCATAAGATGGCAAAAGCCTATACAGGGTGACACGAGAAGTATGATTTCAACAACTTTATTCTAAGGTTCTACTTACTCTTCTCCTTCCTATCAGTGAAGCTGACATCCATGCCATTCTTCTCGAATACCTCAAGCAGTTCGTATCTTAAGGCCGAGACATCTCCCTTCAGCTCGTTGATATCATCCTCAGTTACCGGCTCATCATCCATCTTCCTATGCATGGCGGATACGTAACGCCAGACTAGGGCTCTCATGACTGCTGTGTAGCGAACATCGTGTTCTTTCTCTTTTTGTTCCTAGAAAAAGAGGTATTATTGATGAAAAATATGTACTAACAATTTTATGGGGTGCAGATCTCCTAATACCCCTGCGACTTTTTAAAAAGGTGGTATCAGATCAGTATCAGTCTCATTCCACCCAAAGGTTGCCTGTAAGAGATCGCCTTTAGCGATAAGACCACCCATAGTGTCGGCTAAACTTTTTTTTTGTTATGTAAATTGGTGTACATAATAAAGTATATAAATGTATATATCTCTACCTGAAGTGGTTTCAAGGCAGGTGGGGGGCAGTGTAAATGGATTTCCAGAAAATAAAAAGACTTACAGACTGCAGTGTTACAATCTATACACAAAAGAAAGCTGTTAGCCGGCGACGATGTGCAATCGGATTGAAGCAATGAGAAGCAAATGGAATTGCATCGATTAGCGCAGATAGACCATTGTCACACACAACAAGCCTGAATCAACCTATTAACGATATAATCGTATCAATTAATTAATCCAATATCAATGTTGACCCCAAACTGAGTGAAACACACAACACTCAGAATTGGGTAGTTTACATTGTTCTTAAATACAAATAAACGCAGGTATGACAATTACAACATAATATTAATATGTAGGTATTAGTATTTCAGACTTTGTTGGAAATCAGACTTTTAAGTTTTCTATATGTTGAGGATAATGACACAACCGCGAGGGGATCATTACTCCTCTTCCCTTATCACAATTTATTATGTATGGTTAGCACAGCATGTCTTCTTGTTACGTACCTTCCTACATGACTTCATCTATAAGCAATAGTAACTCTTAATAGGCCTAAAATCTAAGTTAGCTGCTTGTATGTCGCTAATTATAAAACAATAGAAAATCTATGGTGTCTCGCATAATCTGCGCTCCGGATACGAGGGTTAAAAAGTTCCTAATTAACCATGGGAAAAGGGTACTTAAATCAGATGGTTCAGTAGCTGAAAATCTTTAAGATCGGCCCTCAAGATTCCCAGAAGGTAAAGCATTAAAATGTAAAAGAGATAATCAATTTTACATTGTTCGTACTGAAAACAAAACTAGTAATTAAGCACGTTGTCTAAACGCTCGTTACGACGACAGCAATGATTCAGTATTTAACGTTCCGAAGAAAACAAGGGGACGTGATGTGAATCAATCATTTGTTTTGTTATTAATTAACACTCGAATTTTGAGAATATAATAATGGCTAGATTAAGTATTGTCGTGAGGTAAAGGGTTTTTAGAAACGTAACTGAAGAGTAAAATGGGACCAGATTTCTAAGTCTTTTTGTCCGCCTGTAACCAGGTTATCTACTAATGTCACTCTATACTGTTAAATATATAGCTGAATAGCTGTATAGCTATTACACCGTGATAGGTAAACCGGATGAAAAGTATGTTCTTTCTCAAGCTCTAGACTGGTATCAAATTTTATTCAGAAATTTTGGCTTGAAAACCAGACAAACAGAGCTACTTTCGCATTCATAACAATGTGTTAATAGCTCCGTGATTAATTATGTACTTAATTGGATAAGAAGAAAATTATTTGCAGAACATAAATATATATTTATTACTTTATTATAAGCTCTATATTGTATGCCTACTGTGTAATATACTGCTGTTTGTTATTCCTTTCAAATAAAATAAAATAAATAATAAAAATAACAACTGTTACCTAAATTTCTATTTCAGTGTACGTAAAACGTTCTATTTTGAGTGCTTTTATAACTACTTTTCTGACCTACTCTGTCCTACAAATGAAAAGAATTTCTAATTAACTCAGATATAATATTTTTAGATTTCAGTACTAATATTAGTCTACAATGTATTCATTACAACTTTTGTAACCTAAAGAAAAAATAATTGTTTACTTAATAAGTAAAGTTTTCATTAAAAATCCGGGTGTTTTAATTAAGGGCGTTAAAACTTATTTAGACCTTTCGTTGAAATTTTACCGGATATTAAGCTGTGATCACACGCTGCGAGTAATATATTATCATATCATATCATCATATCATTTATTGCATTCCATAATGTACATTTGATGGAAAATATAAAATAATAGAGGTAGTCACAATTATGGACCCTGATGGGCACAGCAAAATAGTTAGAAGAGAGGAAGGCGTTTAATATAATAAAGTAGTATGTAGTATATTATTTAAGTAGAGGTATTTATTTAGGAATATTATAATATTACGTATATTTTTGTGTAGCATAACTTCGTTTTATAGTTATTTTTCTTTATATGTTGCTTTTATTTAATTTTAGGCTATTTCTTTATCGGTAATATATTCGTTGATTGAATAGTATGCTTTTTTTATTAAAATTTGTTTTAAGATGTTCATGAACTTTGTGTCACTTGTTTCGTCTTTAATTTTGTTGGGCAATTTATTATATATTTTGATGCACATCACGTAGGGGCTGTTGGAGTGTAGTGTCATGTTGGAGGTAGGTAGCATCAGCATATTTTTGTGTCTCAGTGATCTATTGGTGTGTTTGTCTCCGCGTTTGGTAAAGAAGTTTGAGTATCTCCTAACGAATTTACATATTTCCAATATGTAGATGCATGGTAATGTGAGTATTTTATGTTTTTGGAAATAAGGTTTGCAGCTGTCTGTTTGTTCTATGTTTGTTAGTATGCGGATTAGTTTTTTTTGTAGGATGAAGAGTGATGGTGCGTCGGTGCTGTTTCCCCACATGATGATGCCGTAGCTGAACCAGGAGTGCGCATACGCGTAGTAAGTACTTAGAGCAGTTGGTAGGTCCGTGGTTACCTTTACTTCGCGAAAAGCGTAAATAAATTTGGAGATCTTGGATTTAATATTTTGTATGTGCGTCTTCCAGTTAATATGAGTGTCTATGGTAAGTCCGAGTAGTGTGAAGTTGTCGACAACATCTATTTTTGTATTGTTAGTTGAGAAGTTAATTGTTATTGGGGATTTTTGATAGGGGTAAAAGGTCATTATTTTAGTTTTTTTATAATTTATTTGTAAGTTATGTTGGTCCATCCATTCTGTAGTTTTATTAAGTATGGTGTGAAGCTTTGCGTTTATTTCTGTTTCGTTATTGCATGAGGTAAGGAGGGAAACGTCGTCCGCGAATAGTACACTGGGCTCATTCATGATTTTCGGAAGGTCGTTTATGTAGATAAGAAATAGCAAACATCCAATTACGCTGCCTTGTGGAATTGAGGAGTTTAAAATTTGTTTTTCTGATCTTACATTAATTATTTCATTAGTATCCTGGTTAAAGTAGTCAATTTCTACATATTGTTCTCTGTCCTTTAGATAAGACTCGAACCATTGATGGGTAACACCGCGAATTCCTATTTTGTATAGTTTGTCTAACAATATACTAAATTGGACTCTATCGTATGCCTTAGTCATATCGAGTAATATGCCTACTGCGTATTTTTTATTATTTAAAATGTTAATCACTTCTTGAATATATTTGTAAACTGCAAGTGTGGTTGACCGATGTTTTGTCCCTCATCAAAAATGTTGAATCTCTCGCAGAAGTTATATACCCGATTGCACATAGCTTTTTCAAATAATTTTGAGGCCGTTGGCAAGAGTGCTATAGGGCGGTAGTTGTTGGGATCAATTTTCGAGTTTTTTTTATGTATCGGTTTTATGATAGCCTTTTTTAGAAGATCAGGGAATGTACCTTCTTCGAACGATTGATTTATTAATACGCAAAGTGGTGGAGTGAGTTCGTCGGCGCAGTGTTTGAATAGGGAAGGGGGTAATTCGTCTATTCCATGACTATTTTTGTTTTTCAGGTTTTTTATTAATTTATTGGTTTCGCGGTAATCTATTGGTCTAAGGAAGAATGTGTTCTCTAACTGTTGAGTTACAGGCAGATTGCGGGGTTGATGACTAGCTGGGTTCGTTTGGTCGTTACCAATTGAGGCAAAGAAATTATTAAATATGTTTACTATTTGTTTAGGTTCGGTAATAGAGACATTATTTAATTTTAATTGAATATTTTGCTTTTCTGCGGTACAATTTTTATTTGTGCGTTCTTTTATTATAGACCACATAGTTTTAACTTTATTTTCAGACGTTTTTATTCTATTTATGTATTGTATTTTTTTAGCTGTAATTATTGATCGTTTTAATATTTTTTCGTATTTTTTATAATATTTTTTAATAACTAGATTGCACGATTTTAAGCATAGTATTTTAAGTAATCTTTTATTTTTGCATGCGAGTTTGATTCCCTTAGTTAGCCAAAATTTATTTTTGCTTCTTTTTAGTTTAATTTTTCTTTTAGGTATAATTTTATTTAATGTAGTAGTTATAATATCGTTAAAAGCTTCGTAGTTTTGATTTATATTGTTGTTAGGTTTAATGTAGTCGCTCCAATTTATTAGCTGCAATGCAGATTTAAATAAACATACATTAATGGTAGGTATGCCTACCGTACATAATTAACTAATCATATATGATTTTGTATGGGAATAGAAACTTTCACCAGCCCTGTGACCATCGCCCTGTGCAATAAATCAGTTGCTAGCCGAAGTGAAAATTAAAAAAAAAATGCAAATATAAATGGCGATCTCAGTTTTCCCCCAGTAGCAGCCATTAAATAACTCCACAACAGAATAAAACTCATAAAATTCTCATCAAATTACTTCGCCGCTAGAAAACTGGCTTCTAATGTTACAGTTGAAATATAATCACAAACACTGCTGTGTTATGTGTTGATATTTATTTGTCGATTTGTGTTTTGTTCATACGTGTTGATTTGCCTTGCCAACTTCGGAGCGACTAAGTTACCTATTTGACTATTCGTTAACCTCTTTGCGGTCCAGTGCCGCAACTACTTTTATTTAGCTTAGCTTTAATATTTATTTAGCCCTTACCTTCATCTTCATCTTCCTCAGCTTATCCTTCTTCCTCAAGCCAAGCATTTTGAGTAAAAGCTTAGGCGTTGGGAATATATTGAACGGAGGTGGCAAAGTGGCGCTCTCTTCGAAGTAACTCATCCACAACTTAGTGCGGGCGAATTTCCATTCCACGTCGGAGTGTTCCTAGAGAACACCAATAAATATTTTCATAAAGGTATTATTCCTAGTGCAGCGCGGATAACTAGAGGTGCCTCTATAAAAAGACGCCATGATCAATCCAATCAAACACAGTACCAAATAAACAGGCAAACTAAAATACTTTTTTTTATTTAATATAGCCTGAAAATAAAGTTATTTACCTAATTTGATTTGATTTGAAAATAATTTTGTAGTGTAAAATTTTAATTAGATATTAGACAAAAATAGAGCTCAGTTTCGTCAAACGTAGCGGGTTGGCGGATTACCTAGATTATCTTCAAAGGAAACTTTTAACCACGTGAACATATTTAACAGATCTTACGGCTAAAAATAACAATCCACCAAATATCCTATTCATGTTTATATCATATCGTCTTAACATTCTTCGACTGAGCAAGCAAGCTGCGGAGTTGTAATTTCATCACAGGTCACAAAGCACCACACATCACACGAAAAAGTCTAAGTCCACATCTTTGTTTGTTTCAAAACAAAATTTAAGATACATTATTTACGATAGATATTATTCATAACCAGTTCTTACAGCCAAATTATTTTCTGAATCATACTTGGATGTGTGAACATAAATGCTAAATAGAAATAAGTTTTGTGTATCAAATAAAATGTTTATAACCATATAACCCAAGAGAATAATAATATAATCTGTCTTAAATATCTTATTCTTTTTGGAAAACTCAAGGCAGATATTATATTTTCAACTCGGGAGGACTAGCTCATTGCAATTTATAGCATGCTATTAATTTCAATAGTCAGGGATTTCAGGAGTTTCCAGATGATACTAAAATTCTTTGTCGTCCAAGGTATTTGTACTAAAATACAAAAAAAAGATAATATATTTTTAATTCTTTTTCAAAAGAGGAATAAATTAAATATTTGTCAGTCCTTTGGGACAGTAGTATATTATGCTTCCTTTCTTCGCCCACGTAAGCTTAGTAACTCTCCCATCAATTTAGAATTAAAAATCACTGCATCATATTATTTTAAGTCAAAGAAAACACAATACCTACAATATCTTTATATATTTTAGCACAATCGTCATCATCACCATATCAGTCAATTGTATTCCACTGCTGAACGTAAGCCACAATAGACGAACACCATTTAGCAGAATAATTAATTAAAAACAATAAGTTTCCTATTTTATATTTTCTAAAACTCACAATATACTTCTCAGCACGTGCAAAGGCGTAAACTTTAGAAATAAAAGCGCAATACAGTTGCACTAACAATGCATTAGTCTTTATTAAGAAACTGTTAAAGTTGAACCGGACTTACAAAGAACTTCTCGTTGGACGATTTATAAAAACCATTTAGTTTTTGTTTAATGCAATGGTTTTAATGAAATCGTAATAAAATGTAAAATGTTATGTAACGGACGGAAAATATGTATTGCATGTTTATTTAGAAACAATGTAACGCATTCAGTAAAAACCTAGTTCATTCCCTGGAGAATTGAATGACACATCACATAATTTCTACACCAATGCATCACGAATGGTTGAATGGATGCTTTTTCTCACATTAAATTTTATTTATTCGTTGAGCTCTGTTCTACCAGGAACCTTTTCTTACCAAAATAATCGTTTGTCACAAGCATACAATTAAAAACACATTTCCATAGTCATTTCTATTGGAGGCCAGGAAAGAATCAGTGCTAATTTTAAAACGAGCACAAATAGATATTCATATTTTATTAAACTAGTGTTTTTTGGGTTCAAAATAAATGAACAGAGTTGATTTGAACAATAAATATTTACCTCAATCATAGCATAGGAGTTAGACATCATAGCTATAAGTAGATTCAGCAACACGATGACGTTGATGACGGAGTATGAGCCGAACATCAGCAGGCCCCAGAACCGGGTGTAGCTTTTTATACCAGCCAGCTCGAAGTTCTCAAGTCCAACCATGCCGAAGGACGCCCAGAATAGAGATTGGGAAGCTTCGAAGACGCTGGTACGAGAATAACGAGTTATTTGAAGTTTTGTTTCGATGAAGGGCGAATGTATTGTAAATTGGAAATTAAGCGTAACATTTTTAAAAGTCAAAATGTTCAATAAAAGGAAAAAAATAGATAGCGCTACTTATCGCTCGCCTATATAGGTACTAGAGGTATAAGATATTCAACAAATGCTTATATCAACAGTTTGAAATGCTAGCCAACCCGTAGGTAAACTTAATCACTCGATTACATGTTAGCACAAATGTAATTTCCATAATATCCAAGCCAAATTGCACACAAAAAAAACAACATTTCCCAGCACTATCAATTTATTTAAAACAATATGGAAACAGCAACTACACTACAGAACTACAATCATAAAACTAGCAAAATGAAATTCCAAACATGAACATTATGAAGTCAAAATAACTAAATAGGTTCATTAAAAAGTTTCACCCTAACACAAATGCGTGGGGTTTGATACACTCACACAAGCGCTCACTACAAACCTACAATAAAATTTATTTAAAAGTAAAACATGAATCTATAAACGGAAGCTCTTTCACAACCCTAACGCAACATTTAATGATACAGAATAAAATTATTTGATCGATATTAAACTACATGAACACTTTTGGACGAGTATTATGACATTCTTGATAATATTTCTCAATAAAAATAAAATCATGTTGTCCTGTTCTCAGCTGCATTAATCTATGATAATATAGACGAAGTTCTAGTACGAGTGATAGTCCATTGTCTCTCGCAAGGTCATGCAGTCCACCTCATCAATCTTCAGAGTGTTCATCTTTACGTTAATATCCTCCTCCAACTGGATTTGCGTTTGCAGCAAATAACGCAAGGATGAGGTTGCCTCGTGTAGCATTTGTTGTAACTGTTCCGTGCTGTGACGTAACATCTCGCATTCGTAGTACAAAGCCTGCCCTGGAGGGTCCCTCACCAGCTCAGCACCTACTCTTTGAGCTCGCTTACCAAGCCTCGTATGCGCTAATGCAGTATGACCTTCTTTATCAGCTAAAGCCTTTTGTAGCTGCAAGATATTATTCTGCATGTCGCTAATCTTTTGAGTCGTCTCTCTATGCATGTCTTCGAGCTTCGCTTTAGCTCGCTTAGTATCTTCGATTCGCTCGTGGAATGCATGGTTGCATTTCTTGTAAGCGTTCCACAAGTCATCAATCACTTGTTTGAGAATTGTGTCCACGAACATTCTGATAGGACGAGCGCTTGTCACTTCCCTTGCTGCCATTTGTATATTTTTTGCCGAATAAGCGTTGTACTCATCAGCAGATATATTGGCAGGATCGAGGCTAGCATAACCTTCGTAGACGGAGAGACATAAATCAGTAGGTTTGAGGGATAGATTCGTTTTGTCCAAGTCAATAGCTGCTTGTTTGTATTGCAAGTCGCGATCGAGAAGGTATCGGGTAGAACGCAGACGACGCATTTGCTCATTCAATTGCTCCAATACTCGCCTTAAAAGGCTTTGTCCACCAAGAATGGTTGTGATCTCTTGCTGTAGGGCAGATTCCACTTCATCGACAACCAAATCGATGCCAATACGCCCATCTCTAAGCATAAGACATTTGCGGCATATGGTCAAAGCGTTTGCCTGTAGGGACGCAAGGCAATCTAGGAGACGAGTTTTATACATGGACAGAGCTTCTAACTCCAAACATATTTCCTTACGTTGTATTTGCAGCTCATTTTTGTTGAACTCGATGTCTCCAATGCGTTCCTCAATACGCCTGTCTGTGGTGGCTTTCATGATTTCTGCGCGTTCTGCTGTCTCGTCTCGCACTCGACCAGACTCGCCGAGGACTCTGTCTGCAAGTTGCTGTTGATCTTCTGTGTTCCTGCATCGTTGGTCGTTGCTTAACTTCCATTCGGCGAGAGTGAACTTGGCTGTTCTTGGCGGCATGCATACTATGGCCTGCTCCGACAGCCTGGTGATGGCTACGGGAGCCCCGATCACGTGGCGCACCCCAAACTGCGCTTCACCCATTATTACAAATGAAGAACTAAATAATTTCAAAAATAAACTCTATCCAAAATTCGACGACACACTCCAACGGGGAAATTGACAAAACTGTGTATTTGGTTACTTGGTAACGGGACGTGCCATGCAATAATGACAATGTCCTTAAAAAAAGGTTAAAAGGATAATTGTAATAAAACTTTTCGGTACTCTCGAAAACAGGACACACGAAATGTTTATTATACACTAGCTTCTGCCAGCGGTTTCACCCGCATCCCGTGGGAACTACTTCCCGTACCGGGATAAAAAGTAGCCTATAGCCTTCCTCGATAAATGGGCTATCTAACACTGAAAGAAATTTTCAAATCGGACCAGTAGTTCCTGAGATTAGCGCGTTCAAACAAACAAACAAACTCTTCAGCTTTATAATATTAGTATAGACTAGCTTCTGCCAGCGGTTTCACCCGCATCCCGTGGGAACCTCGGCACGGACCCGGATAAAAAGTAGCCTATAGCCTTCCTCGATAAATGGGCTATCTAACACTGAAATAATTTTTCAAATCGGACCAGTAGTTCCTGAGATTAGCGCGTTCAAACAAACAAACAAACAAACAAACAATCAAACAAACAAACTCTTTAGCTTTATAATATTAGTATAGATTAGTATAGATAATTACTCAATTTACTCATATTGCACACGTAACGCTAATAAACATTCGTAAAAGGAATCGATTTCTATAGATCAATACTATAAGCTCGTGTTTTTATAATTTCGTTATTCAATAACATTATGGACATTGCTATTGCTTTAAATGCTAGTAATACTGAAAAACTCTAGCCAACAATCTAGGACACACACGACAAATGTTTTACGATCTAGCACCACTGGTTTCCAAAA
Source organism: Helicoverpa assulta (assembly GCA_963856015.1). NCBI lineage: Eukaryota > Metazoa > Arthropoda > Insecta > Lepidoptera > Noctuidae > Helicoverpa > Helicoverpa assulta. The sequence goes on from CAWLCW010000027.1 coordinate 9,596,147, forward strand.
AGGACTGACTTCCCGAAACTTCTCCATTTCATACAAGAGTCTCCAGCGTTATCCCAGTCAGGTAATCCACCAGGAAGCACGTAGCACTTGCGTTTCTCCAGATCCGCGAAGTACCACAGCAGTTGGTTTAACCCTAAGTTTAATCATCATCATTGTACATAATAATTTCATCATCACGTCATTCATTCATCAAAAGATCTCATACTTGCCCCTAAGACTTAAGCTACGGTCCCATGGCCTTGTATTCATAGAAACATTGGCATTGTATTGCTGGAAACTATTTCTTTGTTTTTTATTATTAACTATTTAACACACTGTGTTGCCAGTACCGAAGCAACGCATGATGCAACTTTTTTTGGAAATAAAAGTTTACCAAGTTAACAGGACTTAACTCTGTGCTATGTAATTTTCATGATGAAAAAATAATTCACAATCTGCTTTTAACTTTATATGTTAATATGTTATGTAAGACAATATATACATACGCATACAAACAAAAATAAGATCATACAACTCACCGCAAGCGAAAGCGAAAAGCACGAGGCTGTAGATGAAGAAGAACTTGACGATGTCGATGACCATGCGGCCGAGGGAAATCTGCAGCGGCCCCAAGTGAGGGTTGATGGAGAACAAGTGCACCAGCTTCAGGGCACTGGTGGTATAGGAAGACGCGTTAAGAGAGAATAGACTCTAGAGTAAAAGTAAGGAATACGTGTCAGAGAGAGGACTTAAGAGTAGAAGTGTAGGGAATAACGCATTTTTTGGTCGATTGTTACTATGTGGCTGGTAAATGTGTTAAGAAAATAAGTGCAGTATTGGAATTAAAAAAAAAAAAAAACATTGTTTATTTTTCCAAAATACACGAGATGAATCAATTCTCGCGAACAAGGACCAGATTTCGTTAAATGGTTTCGATGATCATTTTACAATAATGAGACAACACTTTTTTAAACAGGAACAGTTTTGATAGAGTCATAGTCAAAGGTCATCATAGTAAAATTTAATTTTATATAGACCTATATGGAATAGTCAATAGCTAGGTACACAAAAGAACCAGAAAGAAACTTCACTAAAATTACTTATTTTACGTACCTGAAAATATTAGCCGCAGCAAACAATCCCTCAGCTATCAACTGAGGATCGAAGGCATCCCAATTCTCTCTAGGAATGAACTTAGTCTGAGGATCCCTTCTGATCTCAGTGGTCTGCTGTATATAGGCTGCAAAACGTAATACAGCGACGGCCACGTACAGAGAGTTCCTGGTGAAATCTATGAAGTTCCACATATTACGGAGGTAGGATCGGATGCCTTCGATGTAGATTTCTTGCGTTTCTTCCCATATGAAGCCTAAGGAAAGGATGTTTTCATTTGTAAAATACTGTGAGTGTTTTCAATATATGACATATACAAATATATGAGAACTTCGGCTTTAAAGTAAACACATCATCTTCAAAATCGGTTGATTGCAATACATTGACATGAAAAGATATTAGAAAAAAATACTGTTTTAATATCAAGGAAAGGACTATTACACGAAATAGCTCAGATCAAGGTAAACCAGTCTTATATCAATAGTAGTATCAGTTATCACAAAGAATTAGACACATGACATGGATCGACGAACTTACCTAAAACGTAAACCACAACGACGAGTTCTAGATACGTGGGTCCATTTCCTCGTTGTTTGAGTAGTTCCTTTTCCAGCTCTTTCACCATCCATTCTGGACCGAATAGTTGTATTGCTTGCACCTCCGCTCTTTGTGATACCAGGATGAGAATCACTGGAGACAACATGAACTGGGTTATAAAATTTCTTAGCAACCATTATATGAACAATAGTTCACAAATGATTCCGCAAGATTAAGGGAACGGTCGGGCATATCAAAGCGTATATCAGTACAAAGAAGAATTTTTTTTTAACAAAAACACTGAAAAGCAAAAAAAACTATTCTTAGGTGCATCGGCCTAGAAGTCAGTGTCTAATAGATGTTCCTGAGTTTATACGCCACCAATTTCTAGGCCGATGCACCTAAGAATAGTTTTTTTTTTCTTTTCAGTAGGAGTCGGTTTAATTTTTTTCTAAAAAGTTTTTTATTTTTGGCTTTTCAGTGACAAGCATAGTTGTCACTATCCGCATTTGTGGAAAGTTCTCATCAATACGAATAATATAAGCCCAAACACGAGGTAGTTTACATATTTAGTTGTCGAATTCCCTCGACCTTCTCCGGTCTCCACCATCAGGTCAGCTCAAAACCTTCACAGTTGCAAAGGTCTCGTCAATACAAATAATATAAGCCCAAACACGAGGTAGTTTACATATTCAGTTGTCGAGTTCCCTCGACCTTCTCTCGTCTCTATCATCAGGTCAGCTCCACATCTTCACTGTTGCATAGTGTTATTAGACGTACACCTCATTGTCAAGTTTTTAACCTATGCACGCCAACAATTTTTGAAAGTTGCCCTCGATTTCTCAGGGTTTCCATCATCAGATCCTGACCTGGTGATTATGGGACCACCTGGAAGGTATACCCTATCAAACAAAAAAAGAATTTTGCAAATCGGTCCAGGCGTCTTCGAGTAATCGGTGAACATACATAAAAAATAAAAATAATAAAATAAAAAAGATCCCGACGAATTGAGAACCTCCTCCTTTTTGGGAAGTCGGTTAAAAATACACGGCTCCTAAATAAATCCATCAAAGGACAATCGTTATCCTAGACTTAATAATAAAAAAGATTAGAGAACATTTATTCATCAGCTAGTTCATAATTCAACACAGGACACATAGGAAGCAGGAAGGCCAAGCCAATAATAAAGATCAGTTCAAAGTACAATACATAGATAATTTCCATATAATTTTGCGTTTAAGACATACATAACCTGATTGAATACAATGGGGATAGTGACGATTACAAAGAAAAAAATTATAAAAGACTACTTACATAAGAAGAACAAATAACTAGACGCGTGAATCAAGAACTTCATGAAGGGTTTTCTCATCAGCTTGCCGGTGGCGCAGTTAGGGGCGATCATGTACAGAGTGCAGTAGAAAGGGAACAACAAGGCGACACGGCAGATGATGTTGATCTTCTCCATGGCAGTCTTACGACGGAAGCCGGGGACACCTTCGTACCAGATGGAAGCTAAGAGCTGTTGGATGTTGGGATGGGCTACGAACTGGAGAAAAAAGAGAGTTTTGGTTAGTTCTGGAAGTTCAAATGTAATGGAGTCGCTGAATATATGTTTGGATAGTTTTTAACTCAGATTCATTATGATATGTAATCTGTCAGATAAATTTTAAATTGCTATGGTTTTTTGAATAGCCAGATAGCTGCAGGTTTAAACATCCAACAAGTCTTCGAGTTGGAAATTTCTCAAATCCCCTTCACGGTAGAACACATGCAAGATTTGATATTTATCATTTATAACCGATATCCAAAATTTAAAGATTTTTTATACGGAATTAAAGTTTAATATAAATAAAACTAACCACATAAGCTTTGCAAAGTGGCACTAACTACACACTCACCTTCTTCTGCTTAAAATCAATAGCGAGTTCCAATCTAGCCAGCTTCATATGATCACCATCAACAAAAGCCGGTTCATCCGGGTCATGGTTCAGAATGATGGCCAGCTCTTGAGAGCTTCGAGACTGGTCCAGTAGATCTACCGCAAACATTTGCGACTGGCGACGAAGTTCTAGGTATTCTGCTTTACTTTCCTTTAGGAAGAAATAAAGGAGTGTTAAGGGTTTGACTTTAACAAGAATTATGAGAAGTTGATGTCAGAATTTAAGCAAACAGATTTTGAAGGAATTTCAATGACGTTTATTTTTTTAATCTTAGGCAAAATAATTGGAGATTATTAAAATATGCATCGTCATAAAAGTCAATTATTTATTATAGGATATTCATTTCTTACTTCAAGTTCCAAGTACTTTGTTGACCTGATTTCAAAAGATTATTCATTGGAACTTGGGAGCTTAAGAATTACAAGAATGTTGGAAGATATTAAATCATCACGATTTTGAGACAACATTCAGAAATATGTGTTACAAAAATCTTTACAATACTGACTTGTTCAGCAAAAGCCAAGTTCCTTAGTTCCCAAGATAGCTGGAAAGCTGTCAAGATAGGATCAGTTGAAGATAAAGCAATGAGCGATGGAGATGCTAAAGCTCTATACTCGTTGAGACGAGCTAATGAATGACGTAGTGAGTCCTCTGAAGACTCGCGGATACACTCCTCACAACCGCACCTAGGAATTACAAATTACTTTTAGTATACTTTGTACGACCTTATAAAGGTCGCCGGAAGACGCTGGATGCAGGTCGCCTCCAACAGGTATCTGTGGAGATCTAAGGGGGAGGCCTATGTTCAGCAGTGGACGTCCTATGGCTGAGATGATGATGATACTTTGTACTAGATGACCATTTGACATTAATCGAGTAAAGACATTTAGATTTAGATATTATAAAACATATATAGATAAAATTAAGGGGCAGATCAGATATATGATAACAATTTGGGAATATAGTTCACAAACGCTTGAAATTTTGGACAAAGTCAAGAACTCAAGCTTTGAACTAGGAAGATGGAACTTGAAAGAAGCTTCAATTACATCCTATCAGATTTGATAAGGAAAATATAGGAAAAGAGTACTTCGATTTTCTCACAGTTATGTATTCATGTGTCTTATAACACTAAAGACAGCTGAGAATGGAATAGTAACTAAACTAAACCGGTTTAAACGAGATTTGGTATATAGAGCTACTCTAGACCCCAAAAAGGTACATAGACTCAGTTTTTTCCGAGTGTGGCAATTAGTTCCTTATGGACGCGGGTGGAACCACTTACTAATAACAAAGTCTTACTTCACGTCATGAGGGTTGGGTAGCGTGGCTCCGCGGTCGAGTAATATCTTGATGATCTCATAGTTGTTCTTATGGGCTGCCAGCATTAGAGGAGTTATGTCTGGAGTGAACATCGCCGTGTTGGGGTCTACTTTCTGCCAACTCTGTGTGGGGTACATTAAAAGGCTTGTCAATGTGGGTTTATACAACATGTATGGCTCAATTCGTTATGTTTAGGCGCTTTGCACATGGAGCAACTTAAGTTGAGGAAACTATCAACATTTTAAAAGTTTCTTGTAAAAAGTTGATAGTTGCTATAACGTTTACGATTGCCGCAATTTTATGGCAATCTGTGAGCAACTTTCATAGCCGAGTTGCTAAATCTACGCAGCGATCAGCGTTCAGTGTGACAGTGGATATCGAAGAAGCAGCATTTGCTCTCATTTTATTACGTCGTCGCCGTCGACGGCGCCAACAAAGACGGAATAATATTTAACAGTTGCTAGTTGCGGCAATTAGGAACTATCTTAGTCATCGATTACAGCAACTGAAAACTGTTGACGATTACCGGAACTCGAAACTCGAGTTGCTATGTGTGCGCGGTTCAATTGAAATATATGTAAACAGCTAGTTGCCAGTTGCCAGTTGCTCCAATAGTTGCTCCATGTGCAAAGCGCCTTAAATACATAGTTTATACCTTAAACGATTTTTACTAGCATCATTTTAATCTTAACAATAATATAATAGATCATTTTATATGTTAAATGTTTGTTTTTTTTTTTATCTAATTCAAAACGTAAATAATAAGTTTAGAAAATAAATAAATCCAGAAAATAGATCACAAGACTATTGTTTTAACTGGCCTTAGTTGTAAGAAAAATCAATAAAATATAGAAAGATAATGCTAACAAATCACCAAAAAGGATCCAACGAGAATCATTCCATACTAACCACACTACGTAGGTACCTTTCCATGCTAAGTACCTATACATATTTCGAAATAAATAAATACATGTGGCAGGTCAATTCCCTTGGGTGGGGGACTGGATGCCACAGATTCCTAGACCTGCATCACTCAGGCGAGGTCGAAGTGCCGCTGGGCCTTTTTAGTGGGTATACCGGGAACGTCTTTACCGGGGAGTCCCACATATCCCTCTCCCGTCCCCCAACGGGAAGGGGATGCGTAATAGCATTTTTAGCCCAGTGACAACAAAAAAAAAGGTCAAGTGCCTTCCATTTATTACTTACGTAAGGCTCCCCCTCCTTATGTATCAACTCCTCATGTTCCAACAACAACTCAACAGCTTCCACGAACTCAGCATTGATAGCCTGAAGCAACGCATCCTTAGTATCCACTCCCATGATGACCAGCAGTTCCACCATCTCCAGGTTTTCTCCATCGATGGCTAAGGTTAATGCTCCGCGGCCTAACGAGTCTACGCAGTTAATCTCTATGTGTTTCTTGCGGTGGGCTTTTTGGAGAATTCTGTAGAAGATGAAACATAGAATCATGTCGTGTTCAACAGTCAAAAGTTTCGGTCGAGAAATCCAAGCTAGAAATATTAAGAAAGGTTTTAGAATGTGAAATGAAGTAATATGCCTTATTGCAATTTTATCATCAGATTTCGATAGACAACTTAATAGACAACTTAAAGTTACACAAATCCCACGATCAATTCGTGGGATTTGTGTAACTTTAAGTAAATAATAAGTAATAATAATAATAAATAAGTTTCAGAAAAGACATGCTGTTCATAAATCCATCAGATTTCGATAGACACAGCTTAGAGAAAGTTACACAAATCGAACAAATGTTCGTGATTAACAGAAAAGACGCACTAGATTTCAAAAGTTGAACCCAAAAATATTTTTAACTTTGAAATACAGTTCTTGATATGAATCCATATCTGTGCTATTCAATATTTCAAATGACGTACTTAGAATCATGATTTCAGTTGTACAAAGTTAATGCCTAAATCTAATTAGACTGGAAACAGTAATTAAGTTTACCGACGACCGTATACCTAACTATCGATAAAGTATTTACCTGCCTATGCAAATATTTTTACAGGTTAATTTTGGGAACTAATGGACCGATTAATAAAAGTCCTTTATTGATGATAGCTAAAGAAAAGTATTGTTTAAATATACATAAGCTACTATAAATTATAGCAAGAATGGTAATACCTACACATATCTTCTAAGAATTTTCACCAAACATTCGATTTGAATACAATTCTACATTCAGCTTCGTTATTTATATTTTCACAAATCAAAATCGAGTTATTTTTGCCAAACAAAAACAAACATGACTTAAGCTGTGTTATTTTTGTCGAGAAATGTTTATTTTGGGTTTCGAAATAAAATTGGATGTTAAGTGAATTTTGTAAATATAAAAAATATTTACGATATAAGTTACTATTTTCGGAGTGACTTTACCGAAAAGGAAATATAAGTGAGTTATTTGTTGGGTTAGGAAGCTATAAGAATTAAGGACACTACAGGAATAAATAGTATCCGAATTCGATAGTTAAGAGGTTCTAGAACAATTTAGTCAAGAGCCCTAACCTTGATATAAAAAAAGACTTGAATCTAAAAAAAATGGAACGACATGAAACTTGCTCGCGGCAGGACCTAATGAGCGCATCCGGCCGTGCTCTCGCTGTGGCGGCATATTGGGCTGACAAAGTGTAGTCTCACTATAAGACATGTCATCGACACGAAAGAAGAAGAAGAAGGAACGACATTAGTAGGTAGGATAATATATCACTAATTATAAAGACAAAAGAGTAATAATTGTCTACTGTTGCTGATTTAAGTGAGTCAGAATTAAGTCACAGACCGCCATTTACTTTTGACTTTATTTTGCTGTAACTATGTATCTACCTCTAATACTATTTTGAAATTAACAAAAGTTAAATCTATGTAAAACTCTTACCGTCTCACATTGCCCATATCCCCTCGCTCGACAGCCAGGAGGTACTTCTTCTCCTCCAAGGTCAGCGGCTTCGGCAGGGTCGGCAGGTCCATTGGCTTCCGAACACATTCTAGCTCGGGGTCACCCTGGGTCCGAAATCACGTATTATTTACAAACTAGATTTCGGCAGCTTAAATTATCTTTGATGCATATAGATGCTTACAATGTAGTTAATTGTTACTTCCAAGTTTCTTCAAGATCCGTGCAACCGTTTGCACGTGAAAAAGTCACAAACATACAAGAAGAACAGCTCTTCTGTTGTAGAGATTTTACTAGAAGTACTTTCATAAAACACAAAACTCAGATTATTAGGTAATTTCGGTTACTTTGAAAGTTAACTGCACACCTCATTAAGTATTTATTTGAAACAAAATTAACCAAACCAAACAAAAGAAATTATGAATTTTGCCTCCCTCAAATTAAATTTCGAACGTAAACAATAAAATGAGACGCCAATTCATAATGAGATTTGAAATGGGAACACTTTAAAGAATTAAAAGAAATAGGTATGCTTTCTCTTTTTAGCCAGCAATTTAATTGGGCACACAATATACAGCCTTGTAACAAAAAGTATTTATATATTTTCCCGAAAAGTTATTACGCAATGATTTGTTAAGAACATCTTTAAATAAATGAATGAATATAATATCTATGCATACTTACGGCCTCCAGGTCCTTTTTCTCGGCCATGTTGGCGGTTTACCCCACGTTTCTCTAGAGCGGCGTCCGCCCCCCTGGCAGACTGTTTATCTACACACTGAAAACAAACATTCACCTACATTGCCTAGTAACTAGGCTAACCCGAAGGTTCTAGATAATTCAATTTAATCTGCATTTTAATCCGATGAAGGCCTATAAAGTCGATCATTATCTGAACTACAATAAGTAGGTTAGTTAAGAACTGGATAAATTACGCAATTTTAAATACAGAAAACTCTTTAACGGCTATATCTTTACCAAAACTATGAAATCCTTCACGTGGAATCATGTTTTAAACTTTTGTATTAGTGCGAAAAAGTTCTTAACTGAATACCCGGCAACGCGAACTTTTTAACTCCAGAGAAAATAATTAAAGACAAACATAATATTGCAAAATCTACTTAGCCCTCTTCTTACTTCTTCTTCTTAACTCTAGACTTAACCATTTCATTTGCCAATTAACTTCTCGTAAAAATAACCAAAGACAACTCCAAAAAGACTCCTTGCACCGACCCAACTCCACAAGTCCTACGATACCATAGGCAATATAGATCCTCTAAAGGCCACGCATGATACCGTACAAATACTAGCTAGGTACTCGTAAACTGTACGATAATCTGCTTGACATGACGATTACGACTGTCACCTACTTACTGATGACACAACCTTACTGTCTGGTAATTCAATAATTGATGGGCATGCTCGTGCTGGATGAGGAGAGGGGTAAAATTTTGAATACGGCTATCTTTTCGTAAATAGAAACTGATATGATCACATGGATAGATGTTAGAGTGTATGGGAAGCAGAAATCCAAAGGACAGGACTTTCAAATTAAACCGTTGTAACGCAATAGGATTCTTAGATCCTCCGAGCGCGAGAAAACCGCGCGAAACAGCTACCTACTTAACTGGATAATTATTGCACCTACATTAAGATTTCGTATAACAAGTGCGATTTATACTTTAGATATTAGAGTAGGTACTTATTTTATCACCGGTTTAATTTCAAGGTCAAGGTCATCGAACAAAACCAGTCTATACATTTTTTGAATATATTCTACACCATTTTTTTACGTAAAAAAGCCTAAAACCACGAGGAACCTAGTACCTCATCCAATGCTATAATAATCTGAATAATTAGTAATTGCAGCTCGTGGCTAATTAACAGCTGCACAGGTCTATCGACCATAAACAACCCAAAATTCATTTCATAAAAACCACTACTAAAGCTAAATAAAAACTTCAGACCTTCCATCTATCTATCATAATAACAGCTCTACATATAAAATGTTAATTAACAAAATGTAAAATGAACAAAATGCGACAGTTTCTGAATTATGCTACAATCCGCAATAGAGCGCGGAAACTTTTTTTTAAACTGCGTCAACACGAGCTGGCATGTGAATAAAAAAATAGTTTTTTATTTTTTTATTTAAAACTTTTTTCTGTGACCTCGTTTTCATGGTTAGCTTTTAAAGAGATCGTGGAGAGTTATTATGAAAACTTTAAAAGTATGCGAATAGAAATTGTGATAAGTCTTAACAAATTGTTAGCGCTCGTTTTTCCATTTAAACTATTTTACGGTTAGGTAATTGCAAGACGACTTCATGATTACTCCCGATAGGTTTATATAAGCATATTAAGATAACAAACCTATGCATGATTTACAAGTAATATATGATTTACAAGGGATAAAAAGCAACATACCGTAGGGTTGCTTAGTTGTTCTAATTGTCGCATAGCGCGCCTGCTACGCACGAGGTCTCAGGTTTGATTCCGGGTCGGCCAGAAATTGTTTAGAAAACGGCCAGAAAGCGTTTTAAAAAATTTCACAAAGCAACCCGGAGCCTGGAAGTTGGTGCATCGTAGAGCACGTTCAGAATAATTGTAAGTTACTGTTTGCTACTTAGATACAGGAATGGAACCTACATAGGTTTCTAAAAGCTGTTGATTTGCATCCGTGCCATAGTCAAGGACGTAATTATACTAATGATTCTCAACCCAAATCAACAAAAAAATTGGTACAAAAATTTTTGATTTTAATTTTTTTTCGGAAATCCGTCAATGTCATCTAGCCGTATTTAAACTTGGCGCGTGTGTTAGTGGCCTTAAAACCGTGCTGCGCCCTCACACAAACGCAAACACAAAGCATACGCAACGATTATTCATAAATTTCATTCATAAAATTGGATTACTTCTGAAATACTATGACATTACAATGACAAAAAAAGCAGTGCATATTAGCTATTTCCCGTCAACTGTAATTCCAATCGATTATTTACGTATTTTATGTCCTCCTCCTGAAGTATGGCACAAATGCAAATCAACATCTTGTAGAGTCCAGTTGTCATTTGCCTACAAGAGGTAATACTTTTCACCTTCACCTGCTTACATAGAGATACAAAGCCTTTGAAATGCGTGTACGTACATAAGTACAAGCAATCCTCCTAACATAATTCTCATTTGGAATACCACAGTATTGTTACGCCTTCTACACATATTAGACAGATACGTTTGAGTTAGAAAGAAGCGCCAAAATGACTCCTGATTCGTCAAAATATTCAAGACCTATTGTGCGCACTTTCTTCCGTAGTTATAATGATACCAACTGTTTCCCGCAATCCCGCGATGCCAAATAGTTAGGAACCTTTGAATTATAGGTTAATCCTACCTATAGTTAATGTAGGTACCTAATATAACCAGAATCATTAATAGGCTTCTTTAGGCCTGTGTTTCATGACATAAACAGGGAATTGTGTCCGTTTTTACAACAAGCTGCCTAAGTGTGTAACCGATCTCACGGATATAAAATTTAAGAACACTTTAAAATCCACCCTAATTAAAAAAGCTTATTATAAAATTCAAGACTTCGTTGACGATAAAGATATTAGGTATATGGCGATAACTCATCTCTCCATGTGTGGCTTCCCTGGCAATTAAACGACTTTTTCTTCTCCCTTTGCATTGTATAGATTTACAGTTTAATTTTCTTGCATTGTATAATTTTGTGAGCTTACTACTGTTATGTAATAGACTGTTTGTACTGTGACTATATTACTATTTAAAAAGAGTGTCTATGGAGTTTCTTGCCGGCTCTTCTCCATGAGACCAACTTTTTGGAACCGTGCAACTAATGTGACGTTTCATAGGTGCCTGCAAAGGCCTATGTGAAATAAAAAGATTTTGATTTTGATTTTGAACCCATTTAGCTACATGCTACAGATGTCTGCAGGTTTTAAGTTTTACAAAACGCAAAAGTCGACTTTACCGGCGATCTAAAAGAAAATTAGAAATAGATAAGTTAATTTGCCTGTTTATCTGTTACATCGCCACTCCAGTGAAAACATGAGTTATCATAATCAATTCAGCCAAAGTAAATAAGCTTTAAAAGAAGGTAAAGTTTTACGTCACCAATTTGATACCTACCTAGGTACGTACCAATTCTATAGTCACATTTAATAGGATACCTAAATCCTTTTGGTATCATCGGGACAGAAATCCACATTATGCCACATTTTTCAACACTTTACCGGCCGAGGATCGAACTCAGGCCTTTACTTTCAACACACGAACTCCACGGATTTTCATGTGGTTTTCACTAACAGGTTGACAGATTCACGAATAAGGTTTAGAGAGGTATAAAACTACCAAAATAAAATAAAACAATCTACTTACGAGACTAAACGACCGCCGTGGCTGACGCGACGCCACTCCTGCGCGGCAAGCACCCCCCTCCCTCTTATAGTGCCGAGGTGATCCAATTAGCTGTCACCTGGATGAACCCAGTTCGATGCCGACTGTAACGCGCTGTTTGTACACAACTTGTTGGTTTGAAGGTTACATTGTCTGTTTTTCGTTGCTAACTGGTATTTATGTACTGGAAGTCAAATTCGGAAAAGCTAAACTATTCACGAAAACTTGCACTAGCAGCAGTTTTACGCTGGCATTTTATCATAATTTTTTGGTGATTATAATAAAATTAGCTATTTTAGATGTTCAGTTAACAACAAGGTCGCAAAAGGTCGCCGGAAGACGCTGGATGCAGGTCGCCTCCAACAGGTATCTGTGGAGATCTAAGGGGGAGGCCTATGTTCAGCAGTTGACTTCCTATGGCTGAGATGATGATAATGAAACAACATGGCCTAGCCAAGTAAATAGACCCTATCTGCCCCGTCGATGGCAGCGCTGGTACTGGTTCCTGAGCTTTGAACTGTTATTAACGTCATCTACTCCCTTCTTTTGCATTGCGCAGGCGGGTTCTCTTTAAAGGGGCTTCATAGATTTTGATCGGCTTGGCTCTAATAAGAAAATAGAAGATCTGCTGTTATCGTAATGAAAGGACGTCCTCAAATCCCTGAAATGATCCTTTCCTGTATCGCGCCACTTTACATTAGAACTTATAGGATTTATATAAGTTTCAGGTAAGCAAAAGGCTTTAAAATAACAAATGGCCGGTCATAATCATAATGGTACAATAATAATTATTTTAATTTGTGTTTTTATGACTCTGACGGATATTTGAAAACAGATGGCGTCGACAGAAGATGGCAGACAGATGTTATTGCTTGGTCATCACGGTTTCACGATAATTTAACACCTAATTATTCAAGGATGTACCTACTTGTGGCTCAACAATCAAACAAACTGTGTAGGTATCTTTCACGAGTTCGATCTTCGAGTTTCTCAAGATTTTATAAAAAAAACTGCTACTTCATGGCTAGCAGATGTCGAACCACAATTTAGAGTATTTTCCTCCATAAGTTAAGAGTAACCAGCTCGTCTATCCACGAGAACTTATGAGTCAAGTTCTGATACCTGATAGGAAAAAATCATATCTGAAAAGGCACTGAGATATCGTACTTACAAAGTACAACTGCACAATCCATTTGTTACATGTGGTCTGGAGTCTTTTATTGTTGACGAAGCTGTAAAATATTAAAGATGAAACCTACTTAATTTAAGTAAGTCTATCACAACAGTCCCCTCATTTTGTCAGCCAAAAACAACTTACAAAGACCACTTTCACTTTTTGCAAGTTGAGCAAACCCCTGAGTAAGAAACTTCTGCCAATTTTGGTTAAGATGAAGAATTAGAGTAAGGTTGGTATGAGACTAAAATAAAACCACCTTTTAAAAATGTACAACTTTATTAACGTAGGTTTTCACAAATTTAACATAAGGTACTGTACACACCGGACTACTTTTTTTTTTTTTTTTTTTTTTTTTAGCGACGTAAAATCATCAAATGACCCCTCCCGCTGTGGGTTAGCAGCGGTGAGGGAGTGTCAGACTCTTACTGACTAAAATCGTCGTGTTCCGTCATAGGCCTTTTATGTACCAGGGCCGCGGTATCTCTTTCGAACAACCCGCAGCCCCGGCAGGCCTTGGCCCTGCTGGGCCCCGCTGGGGTTGCTGACATCTCTTTGAGGAGCGCGTGGAACAACGCGCGCCGTCGACACGGGTCTGTCGTCTAGAAAGACAGAGGGACGATGAGCCACCCGAACTCACCGCCCACAGACCCACGCCTACGGTGGCCGGGAGTCATCTCGCGACACCCGGCGCCCATGGTGTCTACCTGGTCCAGCGCGGCGGCCGGGATGAGAGGTGCGAACTCTCTGGCGTTCCGCCTCCTCCTTCTCGAGCATGACCGCTTCGCAGAAGGAGGCGACGGCATCCCATTCCCTCTCGCCCCGGACCATGGCCTGAACCAGGGCCGGACGCGAGAGGTCGCCGCCGCCCAAAGCCTCGACGAGGACCCGGCGGTGCCCTTCCCATGCGGGGCACACCTGGACTGTGTGGTCCACCGTGTCCTCGGGGCTGTCCGCACAATGGTGACACCCGGGCGCCTCCTCACGACCGATGCGGTGCAGGTACCTCCCGAAACAACCGTGTCCGGTGAGGACCTGCGTCATGCGGTACGTGAGGGCGCCGTGACTCCTCCCGAGCCACTCCTCAAAGAGGGGACTTACCGCCACGATGGTGGCGTGCCCTACACACCGGACTACTTACAACGCGACTAGTGCAATTCCAGATATGTCACCATATTATCAAAACATACAACTAAATTATTGTTTTATAGTATAAAATATACAATCAGGGAAATAATTCGTAGCTTAGGACTTTCGAAGACATTATATAATAGGTATTTGTACTTACATCTGTCATTTGAACATCTTTGGCTGTCATTACGGATAATCACAAGCCAGGAAGTCTGATAACCAGTCTCAGGGTATCAGAAGCATCAGGTTGCCCGGGCAACTTGGGTTGAAGAGGTCAAATAGGCAGTCGCTCCATCTAAAACACTGTTATTCAGCTGCATGCGTTTAGACTGAAGCCAACCCCATCATGGTTGAGGTAATGCTAGGCACATGATGAGGTATTTGTACTCAATCTCAGAAGAAATGTAAAAAATAAACCAAGCATTAGGCTTAAGGTGACATGGCACATGTATCTAGGTGGGATGAGTCTATTATACTCCTTGTAAAATACTGTTACTCAGTTGCATCAGGTGTGATGGGAAAAGGTTAGGCAGAGACGATGATACTGTCAGCGGGTTGGGATTTGGAGCTGATGATGATGATGAAGTTTCATAATGTCCGGTTTCAGAGGCCGAGGACCTTGTGATACAGGGGCTCAGAAATCAACCAACCAAGAACCAGAGAGATTTTAAATATCTCTGCAGCGGTTTCTCGTTCGTAAATTTTAAAATTTTATCAGCTGTTCAGACCTTTGTATCGAAGTTCAGAGAAGGAGTCATTTGATGTTTTCTGGACCATCAGTAAGAAACAATACCTTCTTGGTCCGGTCAAGTCCGACTTACGAATAGTTTCCCCGATTATAAAAAAGCTACATTCAATAAAAATTCTACTTCATTATGCTCATATTAAAAAATCATTCAAAAACGATATTTACATTATCAACAGCCTAGTTCAAAATTCAAGCATAAAAAAAAATAACTTTTTCTATGCCGGTAGGTTATTAGATATTTATATCTTCCATTATTATAAATAATTGAATAAAAGGTCAACTAAATAAAATAACTGCTGTAGATAAGCATCACTTAATTAAAGAATGAACGAGAAAATTGAATTATTTTCCATCGTTCGGCAAAGATTTTCTTTAGCGAATCAAATTATTATTTTACCCTACAACTTACCTATTTAATTAATAAGGCTCAATATAATTTACTGTGATTCATTTCCACAGTACAATGTTCTTAAAAAAAACTTGAATCCACTCCATAACCAATATTTTTCGAAAGCCTATTTTGAAACCAAACGATATATTTAACTATACTTTTTTATGTAGGTATCAAAACAACTAAAAATCTAGCTAGTATCTGAATAACATGCATTTTAATATGGCAATAAACAATATCTATGAGACAAATTAACAAAGAAATTAAAATTCATTAAAATAATAGATCTTAGGCGCTGAAGATACAATCCAGCGCCAAATAATTAAATGCCTTAAAACATTTAAATTAAAAATAAAAACTTTTAAAATAAACATTTCATTTTAAATAAATGAGTGCAAAAATGCAACAAGTGTAATAATAAAAATAAAATTATAAATACGGCTTAACAAAAATTTCGATACAATTGCAAAATAAAAGGTAAATTCAAATATAAACGCTAAATTATTTAGTATCACAGGATAAGGATTGACCAGAATAATTTATTCATTCACAATTTATAGAAAAAATTATGTACAAATTATTCCATTTTATGCAAAAACAGTAAAATCCTCAAAATTTTGATTAACAAAAACTTAATACTGACGACACAACCATGTTTTAAACTAAAAAAATAATCATATAAGATTTGTCGCCTGTCCGCCAAAAATCAAAGGGCCAATCCTGAGGAACTTGTATGTATAGCAATTAAAATACACATTTAAAGCAATAGCTTGAAACTGCGATAAATAAATACAGCATAAATCAATTAACAAAGTCACAAAATGAAAATAATAACTGAGCTAATTATGGCAAAATATAACAGCTAACATTAAATGGTAGGTAATAAATACCATTTTTGTATTTTAAATTAATATTACAAAATATAAAAAATATGTTGCTCAATAAACAAAATGAAATAACGACTACTTCTTTCATAAAGACAAAATTCCTATTTGAAAAGTAAATTACAATAAAAAATAATAGTCACGCATTATATTTTCGAAAACATAACATAGATACCAAAAATATGAAGATAATACCAAAAAAAAACATTAATATAATGGGGATGTCAATCAATAAAATTCTTTTGTAATGCAATAAATTACACTAGTTTACATGACTTTTGTTCATGAAATGGAATACATACGGTTACATTACTTTGGGTATCTACATCTCGGAAAAAATATTTAAAAAAATCCAGCACGTCAGGTTTTTGAAATATTTATTAAGAAGATTTTTACAAAAAACACATCTAAATAAACGATAGGCAGTTAAAAATGGGTAATTTTTGCTCTTTTTTTAGAAATATTTTCATCTGTATCTCTCACAACAGACCAACAATAGTCCCCTAGCATGTTTTCGTCCCAAAAACCTTGATAATTTTGCTCAAATAATTTTAAATCTTGGTGAAATCGCTCACCGTGTTCATCACTCACACTACCAAGATTTTCTGGAAAAAAATCTAAGTGGGAATGCAAAAAATGAATTTTTAGTGACATATTTACACCCATACGCTCATAATTATGCAATAAATTTTCAACGATCTCTTTGTAATTATCACTTTTTTTATTGCCTAAAAAAATTTTAACGATACTTTTGAAAGAGTTCCAGGCTGCTTTTTCTACATCGGTTAAAAGGCTCTAGAATTTTGTATCGTCCAATATTCTCCTGATTTGAGGACCCACAAATATTACTTTCTTTAATTTAGCCGCAGAAAGATTTTTTTGAGTTAAAACCAAAAGTTTTTGTTAAACAAAAGTAACAATCGGTTACGTGGTTAGTCGGCTCTCTCAAGATCATTGGTTTACCAAATTTCAGTGATCTATTTTTACCTGAATACCAGGAGCCGAGGACCAATCTGCAATTAGTGCAAATCACATGAGGAACCCAATTTTTATCTTGATTTGACACCGGAAATCCAAAATATTGTAAATAGGCTTCTTGCAATGGTTTTGTTAAAGGGAAACCACGATTTAACTGAACAATTTTCCCACAAACATAACAAAATCGATCTGGATGTAGTTTACACACTCTAGATGACATTTTTATATAAAAATAAGACTTGATTCACACAGTTGTTTACAAAACAGAACGATAAACGCATTTAAACAATTGCGGGTAGATAAAAAAAAAGTCATCGATATCTCCGAATTGTGACGTGCTACGAAAAATAAAAAAATATTTTTTTAGTAACCGCCTATAGCCTACTTAAATAATATAGGTTTCATTTCATGAACAAAAAAAAAATATTTTTTTGTAAACTAGTGTTATTAACTGTGAGAATTTCATTAAATTGTTAGGAATTCAAGACTAGTCTGTATGTATAGCAATTTTTAAATGACCGAACACGTTTGATGGAATCGCTTTATTTGTAGCGGTTTTATCTGGTTCTAGCTGGTTTCCAGCAGTTTCATATATTGCGATCATATATTGCGATTCAATTTCTATTCAATGTTGACATTATTAACTTAGGAGAATCGGGCCCCTGCTCTAAAATCAAACGTCAATTCGGTACTCCAAAGACTACCAAATATAAGGCGCCTAACATTTGTGCATCAAAACCAGAACGACTAATAATCATTAACCCTACAAACGATTATCAACCTTAAAACGTTTACGATAGAGTCGAACACCACTAACCTAGCTATATACACACATTTACATCAGCAAAGTTCTAATACTTCATTTTAGGTCCTCTTCCTCATCTTCAACGTAGAGTAAATCTTCCATTTTGGTCATGAATTTGCTGTTTAATTCCTGTTCTTCGGGAACTGGTGTAGTCTGAAAAGGTTTTGAGAAAAAGTCCTCGTCAATACCTAACTTTATTCTCCCCTTTTTTGGTTCAAACGTGCTGTTAATAGTTTTTGTTACCTGCTTTATTTTGTTAGTAACCACACAATTAGTTAAATGTTGCCATGCCATAAGACCCAAAAATATAATATCAGTGCATAATTCGCTGTGCTGGTCGTGCAGGAGAGTATGCCATATCAATATGTATATATTATGTATGTACAAACCAGTTATTGTCCCAGTGTTCACCAAATCGGGGCGGAACGGAGAATTTTGAAACAACCAATAGAATTTCTCCGCCGAGATGAGATTTGTGAACAACAAAATTCTATAGGTTGTTTAAAAACACCTTCTTTCTGATCCGCTTTGGTAGTCTTGTTCTTTCTAGTGCATATGTCTGACCTCACCAACTTACCTATCAGAAAATATTATTTGATGGACCGTGGCTTCCAAGTAGGCATATATGATTAATATCGACATTGCTACTTACCTGTTATGACCCTGCCATATATACCTATATATACATATATATATAGCTAGACACAGCTGTTTTATAGTTTCTTCATGGTTAGCTTTTATATATGCTTAATTTGTATACTACTATGTATAGTAACCTTTCTGAACAGTAACTATCACTAGTGGTCTAATTGTTAGTTTAGAAAAAAATCGCCGGCCCATGCATTTTTATGCTATACAATTTCTGACAAGCTGGTCCAAGTTTTAACGACCACGTATGTAATTATGTATGTTGCTATCTCAGATATAAAGCTAAAAAGGCTATTTGAACCCTAAGCTAATTAATTTTAAGCATGACAGCGTTCTAATGCGAGGCTTTCCTTATCTCCACTAAGAGCTCTGCCTCATTGAGACGCCATGGCGACGTCGCCAGCGGCGTAGGCCTGGCTACTTCTGGCATCCAAAGCTCGCCAAGTCGAGTGGCCATGGTCGTCTCGACGGTCCATTGTTTACGTCATCGCTGAAGAAATCGCACGCTGACTGGCGACCACACTTGTGACTGAGTAAGCGAGGTGCACTGTACCGTGTACATTATAGTGGCAACCATGGCATCGTCGCCAAGCTGCCAGTGTATCCAGAAGCCACGTAGAGAACTGTAGCTCGTGGCCACGCTTCCAAATTGGTGACGTAGCCAAACCGTCGCCAAGTGAGTTAGGCACCATACATTTCATTATTAACTGCTTGGATATGTAGCCGGCGACGTCGCCATTGGCGTCCTAATGAGGCAGAGGTCTAAGAGCGCTTTTTGCATGATTTTAGCGCGCGACGGCTTTGTTCGTACGGGTGTACAAATATTAGTATAAATCTTAGATATATACTAATTAAAAATAAATACATAACCTATAACAATCTCGCAAGCCAGCACTACATAAAATAATTCCTTTCTAACGCTTAATATTTTAGATGTGAAATAGGAATAAGTTACATAGTATTTCAATGACCAAAAGCTATTTTTGATTTGGGTAGTTTCCATACAGTGTACAGTCAAGAGTGTGCGTTCGCGCAGCGGAATGTTGTTGAATTTAAAGATTTTAATTATGCAGATAATTAGTGTATGACGTCCTATAATTGTGTATGGTAAATAAAAATTTGTGTATGCAGCCATTGTGAAGAAATTCACCAAAAACAGATTCCGCTGGGCGAACGTTGGCGAACGTTGTCCTGGCGGAACTTTTTTTAATCCATAGACTTTAGAAGAAAAGAGATGTGTCCAAAAATTAGTGTGTATTTGTGTATAATTGATTATGTATGAATAAAATCAGTGCATGCATAAACTTCGGAGAAATTCAAGTTTCCGCTACGCGAACGTTTGGCCATTAGCTAGTTTTCTTAATATTAAATTAATATTATATAAAATATTTTTTTTAATAATAATGCCACTATCTACGATAAAAATAAATCTTCAATTAACAAGTACTTCTCTATTTAAATATCCGTGTACAAAAATATTTTTATTATCATTACTTACATAAATTACTTAACTACGTGATTAAAAATAACGTTAATAAACGTTACGTATTTTAACTAAAATGTCGTAGATTGTGGCGTTATTATTAAAAAAATATTTTTCATTCAAGAAATGCAATTGTTTTATTTTTTCCTAACGTTTGTGTACGCAACTGTACCATATTAATAATTATACTAACCTTCCAAGTTAAGAACGTTTCTTAGACATGTGGCACGGCCGCTTTTTTGTAGCTATCCGAACTTGGTCGGATTATGTAGGTTTTCGATGCTCCGTCAGTATTATAATTGTCTTTCTTTAATTACTGAATTTATTTATTTATACTTTATGTACAAAATAGGTACATTGGCGGACTTAATGCCTCAAGGCATTCTCTACCAGTCAACCATCGGGTTAAAGGGAGAAAATAAATAGGCAATGACATGAAATATTGCAACTGAATAGTTGAATGATTAAACTAATTATTGGCATACATTTTACCATGCAATTCCTTTAGAACGTCGTGATATTCGACTGCTTTGTAAACAGTGATCTATTCATGATAAAATATCCTATAACTTTTTAATTACTAACGGAACATCATTGATACTTGGCAACATGTTGGAGACTCTTTCAAGGTTTGTGTAAACGTGAAAATCTAGACCCCAAACGGCATACTTTAAGAACTAAGACCTAATAAGTGTATTTTACGTTTATATTTTTATTTTTTAAACCCTACGACTTTTTCTAAATCTGTTTTTTAAACAAATATAAACAAATTCAAAACAACGTATGTAAAAATCTACAGCCCTCTATGTAAGCGCTTTATATGAAAACTAGCTAATGGCCAAACGTTCGCGTAGCGGAAACTTGAATTTCTCCGAAGTTTATGCATGCACTGATTTCATTCATACATAATCAATTATACACAAATACACAGTAATTTTTGGACACATCTCTTTTCTTCTAAAGTCTATGGATTAAAAAAAGTTCCGCCAGGACAACGTTCGCCAACGTTCGCCCAGCGGAATCTGTTTTTGGTGAATTTCTCCACAATGGCTGCATACACAAATTTTTATTCACCATACACAATTATAGGACGTCATACACTAATTATCTGCATAATTAAAATCTTTAAATTCAACAACATTCCGCTGCGCGAACGCACACCAGTCAAGAACAAACTCTATTAGCACAAATAAAATTACAAAATGGCTGGACACAAAAATCTCAAATGCAAAATCTATATTCCTCATCTGCAGTAACTACCTAATAACTAGATTATTTTGGTCTGTAATCTTGATTTAGTTGGTAGATGTTCATTGTTCAGGTATTTTCCGTTTTTTTTTTTTTTAAGACTTGTTGCTGACCGTTTAAATCCCAAGAGGCTAATGTCCAAACGTGGCTTAATCAGTTGATGAAAATGAAGTTGATTACGATAACAATGCTGGTTATGTAAACAACCTTAAAATTGAGTATGTTTGTCAGATATTTTGCAAATAAATATAAACCTTACCTTAAGAACATCAGTGTTCTTCATACTTACTTAGTTTTTTGTGTTTGATGACAGGTGATAAAATAGATAATATCTCATACAAAGACGGATTCGCAAGCATGGCTGGTTTATACTTCCTTCGAATAGGCACTTCACTGAAGATAAACATTTACTTTTAAACCAATCTAAAAATAAAATACGTCTAAAAATCTATGAACTTAAATATTATTATAACGGTTACTTATTTTGGTATGGGTGTTATAATATGTATTTATAAATATGTATATGTGTAGCTATATGTAGTTTATCAGTTGTGTTAGCACCCATAACACAAGTTAATTAATGACTTAGCATGGGGCTAACCGACCGTGTTTGAAAAGGTGTCCCGACATTATTAAAATTTATTACTATTCAAAATATCTTTTGTATAAAAAGTAACTTTACCTTTAGTTAAATGCCTAGTCAAATCATGTTTTTCAGGCTTTGATACTTACGGCCAATTTCTTCATCAAAAGTAAAAGCCAAAGTAAAAGTCAAAGTAATGTCTAAAGTAAAAGTAACGGTCAAATTAGTTTTTTCTATTAGTTTTGCTGTTACTTTAGCCTTGAAAAAACGAATTTGACCGTTACTTTTACTTTAGACATTACTTTGACTTTTACTTTTGATGAAGAAACTGGCTGTTAGGGTCCACATGTCTGGTTAGTAGCAGCATTATAATGGGTGTAAAAATCAATCGCATAGCGATATATATTTTTGGGGTACATGCAATTTAAAACATAGCTTTATTAAAACGACAAATGTCGATAAAATAGGAAAGGATTAGAAATAAAAACATGACAAAGAAGATACGTCGGTGTTGAAGCGGTCATTTCAACCAAGCTATATTTTAATGAGTTTTTTTTTTCAGCTAAATAAATTAATTTTGAAAAACGTGAAATAAGTTTTGAATTTTAAAATTTAAATGCCAATTAAAAAGAAAAAATAAATAATTTTTGAATAACGTTTTTTAAATTGTATATGCCAATTTAAAAAATAATTTTAAATATTGCGCGATTATTTTGGTTTGCCGATTATTTATTTTTTTATTAATGCCAATTTAAAACATGATGGTTTAAATTTTGAAAACCCGCGTGGATTTTGGTTTGCTAATTAAAATAGTCTTTTTTTTAATAAAACGAGACCCAATTTCATTCAAATTTAATTGCCAATTGACACAAGTTTTGACACATCATTCAGTGTATTTGATAAAACCTTGTTATTACGATGTATAGTTATTTTTCTTGAATACTTATACAGAATAGAGATATGATTTAATTCGTGGCATTATTTTAAGCTCGTTATACAGAGAGTTCACAATTGTCAAAAATCACTTCGTCATTTTGGGAGCGACATTTTTTGCTGGATCACCCAAACGCTTGCGGTTTTTGATTTTATTCATTTTCATTTTTAGAGCTCTCTTCTCCAGAGCTTTTAACGGTATACACTCGGTACCGTAAACCATTTTTTCTTGTTTATTATAGATTTTGTTACGCGATTTCTGGTCATCCAAGGCTTCGTTTAATTTCATCGTAGTCTTCAGCATCACGTCATAGTTACGTGAACTGGGATATTTTTCGAAAAAACGCTTCCACTGGTCAAAACTTTTATTCATTTTTTTTATCGATTCCTTATATTTGGGTATAAAGTTCGGGTTGCTGACGTTGAAATTATAGGATATGTTATTTGGCTCTTGTATGACCGATAAAAATTTTGACGATGAAGTTCTCGGCCCTTGCTCTCTTTGGCTGTTAGAACTTCGTTTTTCTTCATTTTGTTTTAATTGATTTTGTTTGTCTTGACTTTGTTTGTCTTGATTTTGTTTGTCTTGATATTGTTTGTCTCGATTTTGTTTATCTAGATTATATTTGTCTTGATTTTGTTTGTCTCGATTTTGTTTATCTTGATTTTGTTTGTCTCGATTTTGTTTGTCTTGATTTTGTTTGTCTTGATTTTGTTTGTCTTGATTTTGTTTGTCTTGAACTTGTTTGTTTTGATTTTGTTTCTCTTCAATTTGTTTCTCTTGATTTTGGTTTTCTTGATGTTGTCTCTTTCGATTTTTTTTCTTCATATATCGGAATACCGCAGACACCGGCGGTTTTCGCACAAGAATCTTCTGTACGAGATGTTTTCATCAAAAGTTTTATCACTCATGGCATTTTATCGAAAAATATATTTCAAAAATTAAAAGAAAAATATCTACGTGCAAATTGAGTATCGAATAACACTGAATTTACTTACATTCGCACTTGCTTCAACACTGATGCACTGCTGTACTTTTTAACAGTAGAAGAACAAAGCTGGGACGAAAATAGTTACTACGGGAGTAAAGAAAAAGATCTTATCATGCTTTCCAATGAATTTATTAAGCAACACGTAGTGATGACACAAACAACAGGCGGTGTTAACTAGAATTTAAAATATATATAATATTTAAATAATGTATCATATTTGACAATATTTCGGCTTACTTAGTTTCAAGTCACGATTGAATGTAAGACTATCAATACAAAGCCAGATACAGTGAGTTGCGTCATTTAACTATAGCGATAATCGAATCATTTTCAGTTGTTGAATCGCCGATTTAACATGAGCGGTTAGAGTAGAGCTGGTTATGATATGGTTATCGTTTTAGTAAAATGGTGCAACTGTACCATTGTGTAATATTGTCAAAAACTCCACAAATATAAGCGAATGTTATAAAACGACACATAACATGCAAAAATAAAGCTTTTCTACTGAATCATAAACATTTTGTTATAAACATTTACAGCGTGTAAAGTTAAAAGCGCAAAATCTGAAAATAATTCATCAAAACAAAGAAGAGAAGAAACTATGTAGTTTCTAATAAGTATACGTAAGATTTTTATAAATTCTTGATTAAAAATATTGCTCTGTCTATTTATTAATAGGTCAACGAACTTGCCAAAAAGCGAAATGATCGGCATTGCCAGTAGAAGAAACAAAATTGGTTTTATAAGTTGTTTAGCTCAGAATTTAGAAAGTCGAATTAAAAATCGTTTAGGGTGTCCAAGGTTTTGCGCATTTAACGTAACACATTGTATATGCTACATTTCGGCATTTACGTTACAGTATATCATGCAAATTACATAATTATATACCCTTATATTGTATTTCATGCGTTATTATATTAATATCATGCAAAAAATACCCAGTAAAGCTCTATGTAATTCATTTTGACAACACGAGCACACGACGACAAAACATTTAAAACCATGATTTTAACACGAAAACCAAATAATATGTTTATAATAGAAAACTCACACAAAAACTTTAAAAGCAAACCATTATTATTAACGTTTATATAAAAAATACAAAAATGTGGCAACACTGAAGTAAAGCTACCAGTTCACAAAATGGTAGTAATTGGTAGTAAATTCAGTGTGGCCATTTCATCATTCAAATCCAGAAAGTGTGATATTATAATAGTAAAATGACTTTTAAATAATAAAAAAAAACGGAAATTATTAGGTAACGTAATTTTATCGAAAAACCCAAGTACCTTTAATGGAATAGCACGGTGTGGCTAGACTATTGCAGTATATATCACGAATATAGTTTAATATATAGCAAGTTATTGGCACACATATATTGAATAAATATTTTTTAACAAAATAAAATCCATTGACTTCGTCGAGATTTAAAACGAGTTGAATTATATTCACCCATTCAATTTCAGGTGATTACAATTCACTGTCCGAAAGAAAATCATATTTCAATGACAAGAGTCTAATTTGCCTAGTAAATTATAATAGTGCCTGAGTAAATTATTACGAAATAAAGACACCAATGGTTAGTATTAAAAATATAAATTGTACCACAAAAATGAAAAAAAAAACATTGGAACCTTACCACTGTGGTAGAAATTTCAGCGGTACAAATTATTTGCAATCAGTAAATTCTTTAGTCACTTCTATTCAATGATAACTTAAATTATACGCATATATGCATGCCAAAAGGACATTATAAACTTGTCACCAAAATATATTTTCAGTATGGTAACATTGAAAGCCACATTCATTATATAAAAACAGTATCGTTGTTTATTCTCTTTGATGGCACACAACAGTCTTATTTAGTTTACTGGCAACCCAACTTGGTGGAACGGTAAACAGCCTATTAGGGCGATTCTTAATGAATTCTTTGTAGGGAAATGATTCCGACAGAGAAGGATCGAAGGGTATGAGGGAGGCCTTTTGCTCAGTAAAAGGCAAAATAAATGAATAACTTCATGAAAGAAAGTTTCTGAATTCGGGGCGTATTTTTAGTTTATTTGTTCCTTTCACTCCAATATATGACTTTATAGCATATATGTAAAACATAAGTCCCTTTCCCCTGTCTGCCCCTATGTATGCGTAAACTTAAACCATGCAACGGATTTTGATGAGAGTTTTTACTAGATAAGAGTGACTCAAGAGGAAGGTTTCAATATAAAATCAATACCCTTGTGAAGCCGGCCGCTTATGCCTCATTAATGTTTTTTTTTTTTAATAATGGTGCTAATCCATTGAGAATAACCCAGATAGACTGGACCATTTTCGCAGCAAGTTGGGCGAACAGTGGAATCCTCTACTAGACGTCTAAATTCAACGTCTGAATAACAATACTTAACAATTTAAATTCACAAAATCACAGAAACATTACGCAGATATTTTTTACTTAAACTTGGTTGATTTTTATAATATTTGTAAAGAAAAACTATTATCATTACCTTCAAGTTTATTTTATTACGTATTTTTCTTTGGCATTGCTATTTTTATAAAACAGGCTCTGCTGCCGCGGTAGCTAATTAATAAAACTTTAATATCTTAAAACCTTAACTTCTGCAAATACGTGAATATAACATTTCCTTAATTAACCTCACAATACTTCGAAATATATCATTGTGTCTCTTTGTCTTCATAATACTAAAACGTTTTTAATGTTCAAGAATGAACGGCACAGTGAACAGTACAAAAGCGCGAACGCGCACCTAATCACAAAAAAAAAACTAATAATTTTGCTGTTTTTTTTTTTATTGTAATCACAGAAAATTTTGCTGTTTTTTGTTGAAAAAAAAAACATTGTCACTATATTAACTCAACTTTCCTAGTGAATTTTACCGCAAATATTTGGCCAAACATTGGCTCATAAGCCCTCAATGTTGGCACATTCAGGAAAAAACATTCTAGACCGATTTTTTTTTTCTTAAATGCATTATAAAAATCAACCAAGCATAAAACCGAGGGGATCACAGTAACAGAGTCACACTAGAAGTATTAAAGCTTGTGCAAAGGGGGTGGGCAGTGGTTAAAGTTAAGAGAACCGCCGAGACGGAGTCAACGTCCAGTACTTGTTTGGACGGCTCGGATCGATACACTTGAATGCTGACTGTGGAATAAATATGCCATTTTTGTATACGAATAATATTAATTAATGTGATGGTTGTGTGTGTTCCGAAATTAAACTCAGTATTAGTAAGGCCAGTGCTTGTGACGTCAGGAATCCGTCGCCATTTAGTACTGGCAAGAGAAAAATGCTGTATGTAAGCCCAAAATGCTGTATGTAAGCCCAAAATGCTGTATGTAAGCACAAACGCTATTCTCAGTAATATAATAGAGAGGATTTTTTTGTCTTCTCTCAAGGTTCGGACCCTTTACTCCTGAACCGATTTGAAAAACACTCACCGTTGAAAAACTTCACAATTCCTTAGTAACATAGGCTATAATTTTATATCGGTACAGAAACAGCTAGTTCTCAATATGGCGTCTATTTATGCGCAACAAATCGACATTACGGGGTTCATGACGACACGAGTACTGGCCAATATACTGAGTTATATTTCGGAACACACAGTATGAAATGGGGAGAAAAACTACATATCTTTAACGGTTGCTAGACCTGTGGAATAGTTTTCGTTTCACATACTTATTTTTTTTAATTGTGGACTATGTCGTGAGCAGAATGTATTTAAAATACAGTGATACCTAACGTTTCTGGCGTAAGTCGTGGTTCAAAGATTTTTTGAATGAATGTGCTCCGGCCATTACTAGGAAGTTTGAAAAAATTATACCTACGTAGAACGTGACTTTGAAATTTGACTTTTATTAAACTAATCATTGAAAAGGTAATATATTGCGGCTAGCAACAAAAATAAGATGAAAACTAGTATTTTTTTAATTTTCCACCTAATAAGGCTGTGGGTAGACGGTTCGATCAAGTGCTTGATGCAGAATACGGTACTTCTAGACTCGGTTCGCATCGTCAGAAGGTTTCTCTCTATGGAACCCTGACCGCCGGTATCTTGGACCATGTTCCCGATGCCAGTGGGACACTATTTTTATATATTTATTTAACCAAATATTAAAACATAAAAATAAGTTAAGTTAAATAAATGAATAGGTAAATAATTTTTAATAGATCATGCGACAATCATGCAGACATGCAAGGAAACTAATTATTATACGAAAAAACATATTTTTATGCCTTCTAAGATTGTCTTTTTCCCCAGAGACCTAGTTCAATAAAATATTTTTCATGAAACTTGTTTTTATTTTCGTCAATACCAATTAATCAAAAAGTAGATAAAATAAATAAAAAGACACTAAAAGTCGAGACGGTCTCTGAAACAAAAGCCACAGCCCTCAAGGCACTACAGAATAAGGGCGGATACTCACAGCGGGATCGAGGCGCGGGAAAGGCGCGAGGCACACGATGAGCACGGTCATGTTGTCGCAGCCGAGGCCTCCCGTCGCGCAGTTGGGCGCGAGGCAGCGTTGCATTAATGCCTCGCAGACCGCAGCTGGCTCCCATCCACTTAGGAGGCGGACACGACAGAATGATATTACCTCCTAAAAAAGCAAATACCCAAATTGAGAAACTTCTCTTGTTTCAAATCAAAATACCTTTATTTTCAGGTTGCATTGGCCCATAGATATGTACCTTAAACACCAACATACACGTTCTTTTATTAGCCCATGCTGTCCCACTGCTGGGCAAAGGCCTCAAATATTATATTATACAAAGTACTAATTTTGGGAAGTTGGTTGAAAATACAAAAGCTCACTGACAAGGGCCAGTTTTTAAAACAACGGTTCACATATTTTGAAAATTCATAGTAAACAGTTGTTATAAGAAAATGGACCTTAATATATTACCGTTGCTGTTCAATGTATTTTCAACCTTATAGTTAAACCATTGAGGCTGATTTTCGACAGCCGACCGCTGTTGGCGGTAGAACGATATCTAATCATTAATGCGCCAAGATAAACATATTATTATACTTAAAGCGATTTATTTTCCATCTTGTAGCACACATTTAATTACCGCATAATTATCAAGGTGTGAAAGTTGACAAACATACCACAATCGGATCTTTCATTTATCATATCCACTCATTCGCAATCTTATGTCCAAGGAAATTAATGTTGAAAATTGTTTGTATATGGATAATGTGGTCTCTCACTATCGGCCTCATCTCAAAGCTCAAAGTCGCTCAACGAGCTATGGAGAGGGCTATGCTCGGTGTTTCTCTACGTGATCGAATCCGAAATGAGGAGATCAGTAGACGAACTAAAGTCACCGATATAGCCCACCGGATTAGCAAGTTGAAGTGGCAATGGGCAGGCCATATTGCTCGCAGAGCAGATGGCCGATGGGGTCGAAAAGTGCTGGAGTGGAGACCACGGACTAGCAAGCGCAGCGTAGGACGTCCACTAACAAGGTGGACAGGCGACTTTATTAAGGTCGCCGTAAGACGCTGGATGCAGGTCGCCTTCAACAGGTATCTGTGGAGATCTAAGGGGGAGGCCTATGTTCAGCAGTGGACGTCCTATGGCTGAGATGATGATGATGGATAATGTATTTACCTCGTTGGATAACACCTCCCAGATGCCATCACAAGCGATTACTATGAACTCCCAGTCGTCGTTTATTTGCCTCACTTGTACGTCTGGGAATGCTGAAAACACCAGAAAATCCATTTTATAGTCAAAAAAATTAATGTCTTAACGAAAATAAAGTTAAGGTCCCTTAACCTACAAAACATTATCAACTCTAAAAAAAAACAAAATAAAACTTTTGGGACATTCCACGCGAAGCGGACAGGTAAAAAATGATGATGTTTCGGATTTCTGAAATATCTGAGTATGTTCTTCCTATACATGTCCTTGATACGTGTATCAAATATTTTTATAATTTAATGATTGGTTATAGAGTTAAGGGACTTTGAACTTTTGACGAACTGGTGGGCATGCCCTAATTAAAAGCCGATTATCAAGTCATAAAATTATAGATAAAAATAATTTAACCACTGGATTCGTTACTTCATTAAATTGACATTTTTGTAGTATTTTTGAAAACCAAGAAAAACATGATTTTTTCAACAATTTTTACATAAAATTGTTTAAAAAAACCCTTACAAAAAAACGCCTTACATCAAACATACCTGTTACAATCTGTTCCTGAGGTGACAGTCTATAATTCCTCTTGAACACATAGTCCCCCAATGCCCTGGATAGGGCCAGGTTCCCATTGACCCTGTTCAACTGTACCCAACCTCCCCCGGCTGTGATCCTACGCAACTCTTCTTCGTTGTTCGGCTTGTGGTCATATGAGAGCACCTCTACCTAAGAGCGAAATTGAGTTTAGACCTTAAGGTGGTAGCTGGAAGGACGAAAATCGATTAGACCTCCCGAAAATAGAAGAAAGGATCACCGAATACGATTTACCAATTAAAGTCGTCATCAATTAAAATAAGTCAAAATTGTTTTTGTTCTTTGGTCAACTAAGAAGTCAAAGTTCTATCACGAACTTTTGTCTCTTGCCAGTATCTCAACTAAAAGTCAAACTTGTAAACGTGCTGCAGTACAACAAAGCAGAGAAAGTTTAAGTAAATAATGATTAATTCCCCTTGAATTCTGGAGTATGAAACAGCAGAATTTAAAGAACAACTTATAATTATCAATATTTCAAATTAAGAAAGTAACTGTAATTATTAACCACCTTCCTAAAAAGGGGGAGGTTTTCATTCGGAAGATTGTATTCTTTTTATTCTATAAAACACAATTGACTGCCTCGTTGGTCTAGTGGTCGCAAGCGCGGCTGCTGTTCTCGAGGTCTCGGGTTCGATTCCCGGATCGGGCCGAAATCGCTCTGTGGGTTTTCTTGAACTTTCACAAAGCAGCCCGTAGTCTGGAAGTGGGTGATTGATTCACCCGTGCATCGGAGAGCACGTAAATGTCGGTCCTGCGCCTGATCTCTTTCCGGTCGTGTCGGATTGCCGTCCCATTGGGTTATGAGAGTGAAGGAATAGGGAGTGCACCTGTGTCTGCGCAAATGCTCGTGCACTATAATATGTCCTGCGCAGCTGGCAGATATCATTAAATGAGAACAGCCGCCGTGGCCGAAATCAACCGTGGACGCCATTATTATAAAAATTTCTCGCACTTCATAAGAAGCCACTTACCCCCCTGGAATATTTAAGAAAACTTAAACTTACCCCTCCTCGAACACTAGCCACTGCTCTAGAATCACCAACATTGGCACAATACAGGGTGTTCTCCTTGACAAGCACCACGACTGCCGTGCTACCAGCTACCTTCTCCTGCAGCATGTCTTCTTCGAGCATCGCCTGATCCAGGTCTAGGAAACCCTGGGAAGAGGTTTATTCTAGGTCAATTTAGGAAAGTTCTGAAGGGAGATGACGAGATGAGGTAATGTTGATGTGATTTTTAACATTAACTACATAAATTCTTTTAATCAGTTATAGCTAATAGAATAGCTTCGTAATAGTCTAACAATAACTTTGAGGTCTACTAAAAAGCATTTCCGTACCAGGATTTTTGGAAAGTGACACAGAGATAAAATTACATATGAGCAGTCTCGAAAACTGACTAGCGTTTAAGTCAGTCTTTCCCAAAGTGGGCGATAACGCCCCCTTGTGGGCGCTACAGGTCTCAAGGGAGGCGGTAAGAAACCCAGAAAGAAAATGGGGGCGTTGTGTAGAAGCCTGGGGGGTGATTTGTAATTTTTTTTAGCTAGGAGGCCTCTTAGACAACGACAGCATGAGCTCTCGACTCTCAACAATAACTTGTGAACATCGACTAATATGAATTAAAGGATTGCTCAAACTCGGTTCTATATTTCTCTCCGCGTAGTTCATATATCTGTCCTATTTTATTTAATATAGAAAAAATGAAAATCATGTCAATGTCAATCGGTCGCTCCGTTTCGTAATTAAAGTAGACACAAACAAACAAATAAAAAGGCAACAGACACACTTTCGAAGAAGTTATAGTGGTTTTTATATAGGTGAAAAACCGGCCAAGTGTGAGTCGGACTCGCGCACCAAGGGTTCCGTACCAGAGCAAAAATGAGCAAAAAAAATCATGTTTGTTGTATGGGAGCCCCCCAAAATATTAATTTAATTCTAGTTTTCAGTATTTGTTGTTATAGCGGCAACAGAAATAAATCTTCTGTGAAAATTTCAACTCTCTAACTATCACGGTTCATGAGATACAGCCTGGTGACTGACAGACGGACGGACGGGCAGAGGAGCGAAAACATTAGGGTCCCGTTTTACCCTTTGGGTACGGAACCCTAAAAATTGAATATTTTCCTTGTGCAAAGTAAGTTCACATGATATTGGACGCCGTGTCGCAGTCCGTCTAGCAGTCATTACAAAAAAAAAAACATATAAGGTTTTCGCTAAAGAGGTTTAGCAGAATAAAATTAAAAATAACTATTTTTAATACATAGCACGTGTAAAGTTTTCGCGTGTAAATATTTATTCTCAAAGTACTGCCCGTAGACAAAATAAGTTTGGGAACCACTGGTTTAAGTATTCGGCCGTAAATAGACTATATTTTTAACAATCATCAAACGGAATCATGTAATAGTTTAATAATAACTGGGTATGTCAAAGACTAATTGGGTATATTATAACCGGTCTAGTATAAATTAATTGTTTGCTGTATAAACGTGTTACTAACACCTACTGAATGAAACTACGTCACACAACTCTACTCAGTTGTCTAATGGGTGAGTTGCACCATTTCACTATAACGATAACCATACATAACCAGCCGTATACTTGCCGCCCATTGGTCAAATCGACTACTTGACAACTGAAAATTGTTCGGTTATAGTTAAGTTAAATGGTGCAATCTATCGTGTTTCAAATTATTTATTTCATTTCATTCAGCCTTCGCATTTTTCAACCAAAAGTAGAACTTGGAATATGGTAAAGCCGATGAAAAAAACCGGCCAAGTGCGAGTCGAAATCGCACACGAAAGGTTCCGTACCATTATTTAGAAAATTAGCAAAAAAATTACGTTTGTTGTATGGGAGCCCCCAAAATATTTATTGTATTCTAGTTTTCAGTATTTGTTGTTATAGCGGCAACAGAAATACATCATCTGTGAAAATTTCAACTCTCCAACTCACGGTTCCATGAGATACAGCCTGGTGACCGACAGACGGACGGACGGACGGACGGACAGAGCAGCGAAAACAATAGGGTAACTTTGGGTACGGAACCCTAAAAATTTAATATATTCCTCGTCCAAAATAAGTTCACATGATATTGGACGCCGTGTCGCTAGATATATTCCGTCTAGCAGTCATTACAAAAAAAAAACATATAAGGTTTTCGCTAAAGAGGTTTAGCAGAATAAAATTAAAAATAACTATTTTTACTACATAGCACGTGTAAAGTTTACGCGTAATGAGGTTTTCATAAAAAAAAAATAACAGACCAACATGTTATGACTATGCAAGTTTCATAAGGTCACTTTCAGAAGTTTGTATACAGAGAAAATAAACGTTGTTAACTTGAACAAATATTATTAGTTAAATGATGATGCATTAGGTAAATATTCGGGCGGACAAGTCACGCTAAGTTATTAAGTGCGAACTCGGAAGAATCTAAATTTAAAATGTGGAAAACTCTTACTAATAAATAAAAACGTTTGTTAGAGTTATAATAAGCGTTCATTACAAGGTTAAGGTATGCATGTTTTTCTTTTTCCATATTACGACGAATGCAGATAAAATAGAAGTTTATGGAAGCCTTGGTTGTCACTTTTGTAAGGACTTTACCTGTGCAGGAATAACGTTTATAATTAAATAGATATTACAAACTATAGCCACAAGATTTCCGAAAATGAAGCGAATTTTTCAATTATTTCCATGAATTATTAATAAACCTCAGGTCCTTTCCTGAGTCGAATCATCCGAATGGGACGATGCTTTTTGCGCAGTGACTCACACTATGTTCCGAGATTACAAAAAGTTTGGCGAGAACAACCACGGAAGAAAAAGAACGACTGGAAGTGCCATGGAGCTGTTGCGCCCGACTCATCTTTCCAAAAACAACCTTATCGAAATTCCGTAGAGACTTATTTTGATAACCGATAAGTAAGCGTTCCCGCTTAGATGAAATTAAACGTTCAGCCAATGACATTGTTCTATGTTTTAAAATCTGTACTTAATATTATATAAGAGTTTATTATATAAGAGTGAGCTCAATAATTTGTTTGACCGCGCTATTCTCCGGAAGTACTGGCCCGATTTGAAAAAATCTTTCAGTGTTAGATAGCCCATTTATCGAGGAAGGCTGTAGGCTACTAAAGGTCTCTGCACACAGCGGGCGCGGCGCGGCGGACGGGACTGCGACGCGACACTGAGCAGTTGTAATGTACTAGATATTACGGACGACGCCACACAGAGCGTCGCGTCGAGCGGGACGGCTCTGTGTGTGCAGAGACCTTAAGGCTTTTTATCCGGGTTCGGGCGGTTCAGACGGGATGTAGTGACGGGAGTGTAGAATATACATTTTAAATCTGTCAATTTGGCGACACTGGTTCGCCTACTGGAAAGGTACAAGGGCACTTCCATTCACTCTTTCTCTTCAGAGAACAACACTTAGTTACCTGTTTCATAGCCTCTTCAATGTTGCCGAGATGGTACTCAGGTCGAGCTGTTATAAACTTGTGTAAGTGCTTCCCAGCATATTCAGCTATATTTGCACCTGGTGACAAGGAAGTATGGTATAGTTATCGGCACGGATATTGAGCCCTGACCTTCACCTGCGCAGAAGCGATTTATTGGTTTATTGCCTTATGTGTACAGTGCGCAAAGCGATCCCCACTCTTCCGCCGAGAGCTCAATATCCGTGCCGATAACTATAAAGTAACAGTGGTGTACTAAAGGGTGACAAGTAAATGATGTTGAGATGTTGCAGAATTGTAATTGACTGAAAAACATGGCGCACTCGAGCATATTTTAGAGTCCCTTCAAATTATTAGTGGCATAGACGAAAAAAACACCGATTCCGCAACGAAACGAAACATCTAAATTGTAAGAACCCTTTGTAGTGCTCCAAAATTATCTTTGAGAGTTATATATGATGATCACATTACCTAGCTACGAGTGGACAGATGGACAGCAATATCTTAAAGGGTCCGATTTTACCTTTTAGGTAAGAAACTCTAAAGAAAATTAATCTAGACAGGATTATGAAGTACTAGCAACCTGCCCTGGCCCCGCATGTTATAACATTATTTTACGACGACCTCGATGGCGCAATGGTCACCATGCCGGACTGCCGAACCTGAGGTCCCGGGTTTCGATTCCCGATTCGGTCGACATTTGTGTGATGAGCATGCTTGTTGGCCGTGGTCTGGTTGTTACAATATGTATTTATAAATATGTATATGTGTAGCTATATGTAGTTTATCAGTTGTGTTAGCACCCATAACACAAGTTAATTAATAACTTATCATGGGGCTAACCGACCGTGTGTGGAAAGGTGTCCTGACATTATTTATTTATTTATTTATTTTCCCACTATTTAATGGATGTTATTATACATATAAATCTTCCTTTTAAATCACTCTATCTATTAAAAAAACCGCATCAAAATCGGTTGCTTAGTTTTAAAGATTTAAGCGTACAAAGGGAGACGGGGACAAAAAGGTGACTTTAAAATACATGTAGTGATTTTACAAAAATTCGAAAATCCTTACCACCATGGCCATCATAGACTGCAAAGTACGCAGTTCCAGGATCCTCAGGTAGGGACAGTATGTGTGTATGGGAGTCATCCATGGAGACCCGCCATCCTTGCATGCAGGATGAGCCAACAAGGTACCGGCTGTCCTGACATGTCGACGATTGCTTCTCCGTCACCGGCTCCGATAGGGTTTGACCCATTACTCTGTAACGTCAAAATCATTTATTAAGTAAGAAGAAGCAAAAAGGAGAAACAAGAAGAAGTATGAAGAAGAAGAAGTATGAAGAAGAAGAGGAAGGAACAAGAAGTGAGGACAAAATTTTACTTCATTTAGGCCTTTATAAGCATTTATGAATGTCAAAAATATCAAAAAGTTTGATTCTAGTTGGTCATTTAAAAAAAATTGACGACCTCCATGGCACAATGGTTACCATGCAGGACTGCCGAACCTGAGGTCCCAGGTGCGATTCTCGGTTCGGTTGATATTTGTCTGAGGAGCATGCTTGTTGGCCATGGTCTGGGTGTTATAATATGTATAAGATATAGTATACATCAGTTGTGTTAACACCCATAACACAATTAATTACTTACCATGGGGCTAGTGTGCCAATCGTGTGTGAAAAAAGGCTAAGGGTAATGATCATTGATTAATTGAGCATTAATAGCCACGCTTGCTCAATGTGGATTGTATTATATTATCAATACTAATATAATAAGGCTGAAGAATTTGTAGAATGCATTGAACTAAGGAACACTTTTTCTATATCTATATATATAAAAATGAAACCCGCTTTCCGTTGTCACGACATAACATGAAAACGGCTTGACCGATTTGGCTGAAAATTAGAGGGGAGGTAACTTAGACCCGGGAGAAGGTTTTAGGATTTTTTGTCACCATCCGGCTACGGGACGCGGGTGAAACCGCGGGCGAAAGCTAGTAATATATATATATATATATATTTATAGGTAATATATTTATTTCTTTCTATTGGTTCCCATTTCAAAAATTCTATGCTAGATAGTCAATTTATAAACAAAGCTTCGAGGCTACTTTTTATCAGTGTACATAAATTAGGTCCCACTGAACACAGGGCAAACCACTGATAGAATCTCATGCTTTAATTGAACATAACCATCTCAGCTGTATTTTTCATAGAATCATGCTGTTTAAAATCTGAAAGTTATTCCACAGAAATGTCATGTTAGTGTAGATCAACATGAATGTGAACCTGCCATGTCAGGTTTGATGCTTGGAGAGTACAAACACTCTGAACCTGTAGGCGTTTTATAGTGTTACAAGAACCTATACTAATATATAAATAAAGAAGAATGAGTTGATTGTTTACATGGAACAAGCTCCGGAACTACTGCAATTGATTTAAATTATTCTTTGACTGTTAGGAAACTGCACTATCATGCACTGAACAAGGGCTATGTTTTATCTGAGTACGGGAAGAATTTCCCTGAGGTACGTGTGGAACAACATGTGACAGCCGCTAGTTGTACACAAACATGGATAAAATTATGCTACACACATCACAGAAAGACATCAATTATGACAGAACATACCAGTTTTTTTCCCCCATAAATGTAATGTAGGTTGCGCTCCCTTATGCTAATCTCAACAATATATCTTTATGAGCAAATTACTGCATAACGCTATTGTGTGCTACTTTACATGTTAACCCTTTTGATAAGAAACCGAATGTGAATTTATAAAAGTGTTTATACTACTAAGTACTTGCCTATTTACACCCTAAATTCGGAATAATTTTAATAGCAATAGGCTTATGTAAATGTTATTGTTTGGAATATACGTATACTAAATTGTATGATTATGGATGTTCTTGAGAATTAAATTGCCGTTTCCTATCTAGTTCCACTTGATAATTGGATATAGTTTACAGGTCTCCTCCATTGAAAATGTCAGAAAAATTGATAAATACACAGTTCAAAGATCTGGCAAATCATCATAAAATATGACGGGCACGTAGGAAATCGTAAAACGAATATTTTTAACCTAATCGATAGAACATCAAGTTAGATATGACTAACAAAATTGATGTCATACGATTTTGCTTATATCACCTCCAAAAAGACCTTTTCCATGACAACAGTTATTTAATACTGCACCCAATAAACAAGATATTGTTTGTACAACATAATTATCTTGCTCGGCACTGAATAAACTTTAATAATCAAATTTATAACAACAAAAAAAGATAAGATAAACCCCGTAAATGTACTGCGATGTTATTCCTCACGTTTAAAATAAAGAATACAAATAAATACACTCACGATTTTCGTAACACAGAAATCCTTCTTGTTCACAATGGTGATATTTTAAAACAAATCAAAGTTTGTTTTCTCTAAAATTCACCAAAATGCGTAGGTAAATAAAATCCAAGAATTTTAGAAATTGAGAAACGTCAAAGTGACAGTTCGAGTTCACAAACAGGGTCAGTGTTGCCAAGGTATATCATATTTTTAGAATAGTAGTTTTTTTTACTAAACAAGCACATTCCGGTAAATTATTAAAATTACTGAACTAATTTGAATAGGACTATATAACTTAATAACGCTATGAAAATTTATTAGCATATTGAATTGAAATATCACAATCTAGAAAGAATCGAAACTTGTTTACTTTGTGACAAAACACTTAAACAATCTTGATATAACTTTTTATTTAAAAACAAAGTTTCATAATAAAATACAGGCTGTATTATACAGCTCAATGTTAATGCAATAACAACAATTACTTAATTAAATTATTATTTCAAGTAATAGTTTAATTTGTGTAATGTTTATTTGTGTAAAGTCTTCTCAAGACTGTTTATCTTATGTGCCTACCCAAATGGAGTAAAAAAAAAGGATTCTCAAAGAAGTCCCCTTATCTCTCCCCATAAGATAAACTCTCAAATTCATGATATTCTCTGTAAAACAGTTATTTAGTGATCTTAAAAAATATTAGTCAAAATTCTTGTTGGCAGCATTTAGTTACACATCGAATAGATTAAGCTGAGGTGAATACACTTAGGTATAGATAGTTCAACTCAGATTTGCGCGCGGCCCTATGTGTGCGTCGGCTTGTAAATATACAACTTTCATTCGTGTAACAGTGACGTCGTCCGAGCATGACGTGTTCTTATCGCTTTTTGTCATGGGTACAGTCGTTTACGAAAATACTAGTTATTCACGGAGAAATTATTAAGGAGTCAGGTAAAGCGTTTCAAAAAATGAAACAACATTCTAACTCAAAGCTTTTTATTATTAAATTTAGTTTTTAATTATTTTATCATACGTCTTCTCAAATTTACATTGACAGTATCTAAGAAATAAATAAGGTGAAATATCTAAGATGAATTAAATACTCCTTACATATTTTCTAGCTCGGGGTACGCGGACAATAAATAAAAGTGTGGACTAAGAATGTAAAAAGAGGTATAATCTAGTATAATAATGTAAACAAAATGTGTGGGGAATTTAAAAAAAATTATTGCTTCGCATAATGTCGACCAAAATAAGAAACTCGTAAATGAACGTTTAAGTCAAATTGATGAAGGGATGTGGGGTAATACTTGTCGACATGTACAAAAGAAAAAAGAAGAATAATATAGATATTTTGACATGGAGTCAGAATTTATAATTCACCTTGGAGAGTAGCGATTCCGGAAATTCATCATTTGATTTTTCAAGTAGCGATTCAGAATCATTACATATTAAAAAACATTAAATTACGTAATAACTGTTTTTCTTTAAACACCCGTATACAACCCCTAAATAACAGTAGGTATTGTACCCGACTGTACCTCTTGTCACGCACACAAAGTCACAGTATATGTACAAGGGTTACCCACACATAAGGCCGAGCGCACGACTGAGTTGAACTTACTATACACAAGTACACTATCTTTTCATTCAAGTGCCATTATCACTTTGACAGCACCTACCTCAATCTACTCGCAAATTAAACTGCAGACAAATGCGTTTAGATGAGACGGGCAACGGTTATACCTTCGGGTGAAAATACCTATTCAGCTGGTTAGTCACACTTCGCAGACCGTGACTAAAACCAAGACACAGTGAAAAAACTAACATTGGCCGTAGCTGGACATTAACACACCTAGAATACAAAAAAATACACTCGCCTCATTATTTTTGACGCTCCGAACATCATTTTGCTGTGTATACGCTTTTTAAAGAACTTGCAAAGAAACAGCTTGAGACAATATCGTTTGAAATATGTTTTATTCATACAAAACGGAATTTTTATTTATAAAAAAAAACTCTAAAAGTGCAAATTTGTCACGTCAAACTTACATTCATAAATTGTGACAAATGATCTGGCATCGGATTTCTGACCGTGCCATGATACCAAAGAGGTTTCAGTTTCAATGGTTGAGGGTGTCAAATTAAAGGCCTTTTCAATGAACACAGTACTATGCACTTTCTCATTTGCTTAATGCGGTAAAGTTGTTATTATTTTCACACTTGTTTTCACTTTCAGAAAGGTATACCAGGGAAGTATAATATGTCCAGTTGATTCGAGCGATGTACGGCAGATTCAGTACACAAGTCCGGTCCGCAGCGGACACTACCGCCAGCTTCAGTGTAGGTATTGGCTTACATCAGGGGTCGGCTCTCAGGCCTTACCTCTTCCTGCTGGTAATGAACCCGCTAAATACAGGTGTATGCTTTTCGCCGATGACATTGTTCTGGTGGGGGAAAGTGGGCCAGAGGTCCAGAGTAGATTGGAGGCATGGCGGCTGAGACTGGAGACAGTAGGTTTAAAGGTAAATACCTACCTTGTGATTTTGGCGGTATTTCAGGATCCATGACCATAACTCTAGCCGGCATGCCCCTACGTATGTACCAGTCTGCTCCGACTTCCGGTACCTTGGTTCACTCGTCCAAATTGACGGTGAGGTGAACAGGGACGTTACGCATCGGATCAATACTGGATGGATGAAGCGGCGACAGGTAACTAGCGCTATCTGTGACCCGCGGATGCCCCTCAAACTGAAGGGCAAAATTTACAAATCCGTCATAAGACCTGTCGTCCTGTATGGATCGGAGTGTTGGGCATTGAAAAAGAGGGATGAGAAGAGAGTGCATGTAGCAGAAATGAGAATGCTGAGATGGATGTGTGGTGTTACAAGAATGGATAAAGTGAGGAATGATTGATTACATTAGAGGAAGTCTGAAAGTAGCGCCAGTTACAGAAAAGATGAGAAGTAGAGGATTGTCATGGTGTGGGCATGTAATGAGGAGGGATGATACGCATGCAACTAAGTGTGTGCTAAGTATGAATGTAGATGGATGGAGAGGAAGAGGAAGACCTAAGAAAAGATGGATGGATTGCCTGAAAGATGACATGAATATTCTTTTCATAGCATTATTTATACATAATTTAGCTACATAAATATTTGCCCTGAAACCCGATAGTTGACTGAAACAAACAAATTCCATTTCTTTACATGAAGTTTAAATAAAGAAATATAATAAACTATTAAAAAAATAACAATTAAAACAAAACAGTCTCCAATATTACGTCGTATAACATTATTTGCATTAGTTACACGCTTCCGTCGTGCGTATTACTGAATACGTAATCATAACCATAACATTATTATTATATTAGCTGATTTCAATAAACCAGCTGTGTCGTCAGTATTTGGCTGAGGCAACGACCAGGTTTTTTTGCGTAGAATTTTTATTTGCATAGTATTTAATAATTTGTGTTTATTCATAGATAGTATATTTTTTATTAGGACCTTACGATGGACGGTGTGATAATTCGATAAGCAATAGAAAAAAGCAAATATTGCGATAATCTAAAAATATTTTTAGATGCTTTTGATCGATGTCAATGACCTGTTTTTATGGGCAACCATACCTATACATAAGAGCATACATAAGAGCACCAAATGAATATGAAATAAACCACGAAGTAGGTAGAAGTACCTATTATGTTGGCACCTATCCTTCTACGTACACTTTAATACAGTTCCAGGGGCCAAAGCAGGACTTTTTCTGCACAACTTGAGCCACCAAAATGGTTAATAAATAAATAACTAAACAATTGGCGTATCAATAATAATTAACAATGAAAATTATTCAAAAATTAAGTAATCTATATCTATACTTATAATAAATCTGTAGAGAGGTCAATTCTGTACATTGAATATATTTCCAAAAAAACTATCAGGGGGTGATTAGTGATCGATACTGATGCCAAAAATGCAATCAGTAAAATTTTTGTCTGTCTGTCTGTCTGTCTGTCTGTATGTTCGTTATGGAAACAAAAACTACTTGACGGATTTGAACGAAACTTGGTACAATTATTCTTCATACTCCTGGGCAGGTTATAGGATACTTTTCATTACGCTGCGACCAATAGGAGCAGAGCAGTGAAGGGAAATGTTGGGAAAAAGGGCGAAGTTACTCCATTTTTTAAGCTTCCGTCGCGTGTGCAGCCTTAATGGTAAAAGCTACACAGAAACCATGTATGACGGAAATGTTCTCCATAAAATTATGTAAAAAACATCCCATGACAGCACATGTCTACCTTTTATGGTTGTCTCACAATAACACGTGTAACTCTCGATAGCTTAGTAGTTCGGAGGTTTCTGATTATATTTTGTCTACTATTACGTTTCGAACACTCTCACTCATATTAAATAATAAAAGTTAACATTATTACCTATTCAATAAAAAAAGAATCATATAAATCGGTAGAGAAAAACCAAAGTTATACATGAAATAAGTACGGTAATAAGCCACCGCGCGTGAATATCATGCTATAAGGATCATTTTTGTGTAACGGTCGCCGCGCTCGACGCGGCTCGCGGCGCGGTGGCTGCGCGGGCCACGTTCAGAGTGTTCAACCTTATTGACCGACAATAATTGATATTAACAAATCTTGCTTTCAGCCATTATCAGCGCGACTTTTAGGTTTTAATCAATTATTTTTTTACTTTCTTTTGTTGTTATTTTATAAACTAGGTAGGTTTATTTCCTTTTTAGGTGAAATAGTCCTACTACTACATTAGATAATTGGATACGCTGGTGCTTAGTATTTCTTCCTCGCTTTGCACAAAGTACGAATCTAAGGCGGACGAAGTCGCTGGCAGAAGCTAGTCATGTAATAAAAAAAAAAAACAGAAAGCGATTCGTTATAGGTACATCGATATACTGGGGCCCGATTCTCCTAATTTTACTTAAGCGACATACGATTCACATTCGACTGCGATCCAATCACGACTCGATTACGATTGAAGCGTATGTGGCATTCCGCAATTTTTCTTTGAAGTAAACGTTTTTATCCTTTTCTGTAATTCAATAATGAATCATTTTGTCTGCTAATGATTTACGATTGCAATATGATTATAGAGCAAACTACCGTATAGACCAAAATCACCAAAATAGCAGACCAATCGCAAACCAATCGAATGTCGTTGGAATACGATTGGTCTTATATTAGTAGCAGAATGTCCGATATGGTTAAAACTGCTATTGCGATCATATTGCGATTCGATTTCTATTCAATTTTGACATATTAACTTAGGAGAATCGGGCCCCTGAT
Source organism: Helicoverpa assulta (assembly GCA_963856015.1). Taxonomy (NCBI): domain Eukaryota; kingdom Metazoa; phylum Arthropoda; class Insecta; order Lepidoptera; family Noctuidae; genus Helicoverpa; species Helicoverpa assulta. The sequence goes on from CAWLCW010000027.1 coordinate 9,639,735, forward strand.
CTTTACACGTCGAAATAAAAGGACATACAGCATATCACCAATACCAATACAGTTAGGTACCCAATTCTTAAGCTCCAACAGTAGGATAATTCTATTTCGGTCTTCTGGCAGCCGGCAACGGAACTACTCACTCAGGATCACCTATTCATTCCCATACAGGAAGCTCATTTACTCATTTCATTGAACTTTTCCCACGTTAAAGTCGCCGACACAAACATTGGATTAACTTAGCCATCGGAAAATCGATATGGTACCGTTTTAAGTTACACTATCGGACGAGTGACGAAATCGAATGCGATGTGCACTCAGTGTCGAATCGCCGCGCGTCGCGAAAGCGCGTCCGTATCGTGTTTTACCGTATTTTAGTTTTTGAGTGAAGTTAAGGATTTATATTTTTAAACATGGCGTGCCCTATGAGGTAAGGTTTTGAGACATCAAAAAAATATTCAGAAAAAAAAGTGTTTAAAATGTTAAGGGTTGTAAATAAAGGAATAAAACCACGCGGTAAAAAAGCAGGGAGGATAGGCTATTTTTTATAGACCCATAATTTTTAATCCTTTGCGATTTTGGGCTATTTTTGGGTGCTTATGGTAGCTTTGGGAATAAAACTAGAAACCTGAAGAATGTGCACACGTAGGAACCATAAGTAGGTACCTAGGTACTATTTTAACGCATCAATGTGTAAAAAAACAGAATATTTGACTACCCACTTAAATAAAATCAACATCTACTTACTAGTATCTTCAGAATACTGTATTTTTTTTCATAAATAACCCTGTCTGTTTGGAGAAAATGAATTTTAATTATTTTCCTGTAAATAAGAGTAAACTAATCACCTATTCACCGTATAATTAACATTATAGATATAAGTTCTGCGTCTATAGCTTTTAAGTTTGCATGCTGTGCTGTAAGCAGTTTGTTTTTTTTTAATATATAAATATATTAACTTCTTTTTAATATAAAAAGTATTGTACTTACTAATGTTGCCAGATTAAAAGTTTTGCAAAGCTTAAATCTACTTATTACCTACCATGATTCTACCCTCTACCGCTGCAAACAAAAATGGCGGGATACTAAATAAATACGAAAAAAGTACGTTTTCTTTAGTTAGAATTCTAACGGATGCAAGTCGTAAAGCTACGATTAAAACTTTAAAGGTCAAATTATTAATACATATTAGTGGATAGCTTTCAACAATAGAAGGTTACTTTATACTTATTCAATTTTTTTTTATCATTTTGTAAGGATAGCATAGATAGAGGATAGCATCTGACGCTCTGTTACGGGGCGTCTTAAGTTTATAAATAAAATGTTTACGAGTAAAATATAAATATTTTAATCTCCCCGATCAAAATATTAATATTCTATTCATAAATAATTATTTTTAAAATTTTCACTGTCGTAAAATTACCTAAGTAGGTAATGTAAACCGTAGATAGGTACCGGTAAAATTGGCTAGTAATAATAACTAAGTAATTACCTTATTGAGTTATTACTGAGGTAATTATTATAACCGCAGCTTATTAAAAAATATGAAGTACAAATAGGTACCTAAGACCTTCGTCGACAGCTAGGTATTAGGAAGATAGGTACCTGCTTACCTATCCAGTAGTAGGTACTTACCTATAGGTAACCTATCTTTCATTGTTATAAGCTTAACCAATGACCGTTTTCTTAGTGCCTATGTCAGCTATACATATAAGTCGTGGTGGCCTAGTGGGTAAAGAACCAACCTCTCGAGTATGAGGGTGTGAGTTCGATTCCAGTTCAAGCAAGTACCAATGCAACTTTTCTAAGTTTGTGTGTACTTTCTAAGTATATCTTGGACACCAATGGCTGATAAAAAGGTGAAGAAAAACATCTAGAGGAAACCTGGACTATATAGTCTGAAATCACTATCCCGCATTGAGCAAGCGTGGTGATTAATGCTCAATCCTCCTCCGTGTGAGAGGAGGCCTGTACCCAGCAGTGGGACGATAATAAGGCTGTAACAGTAACACAGTAACAGTACCTATGTCAGCTGTTATCTATAATTTTTAAACCTAGGCAAAGTGCAAAGATAGGCAGTTATGATGGTTAGATTAAACTATGAAGTTATTAAATTTTCTTGGCATGTCATGTCTTCTAATGAACGCGTTTATTTATAAAGTAGGTACCTAAAATTTAGCAATAGGTATAGATATGTTTACAATAAATAGGCAATTAACTTAGATAATGTAATCGAAGGCAATTAATAAAGCCTACTTATACAATGAACGTATCTATCTAATTTCTATTTTATGAGGTCGGATTGATAAAATAAATAAAAAACGTTACCCTAGTTCTACATTTTTTTTACATACAACGGTTTTTTTTACATACAAAACCGATAATTGAAAAGTAAAATTAACTACAATTAAACCAAAAATTTAAAAGTTAAATTAATTACAATTTAACCGAAAATTGAAAAGATAAAATTACTATAATTTAACCGAACATTTCAACGTTAAATTAACTAAAATTTAACTTTTTGGTTTTGTATGTAAAATACCGTTTTACCAGTCTAACCAGGGGTATCGGATTGCCCGGGTAACTGGGTTGAGGAGGTCAGATAGGCAGTCGCTCCTTGTAAAGCACTGGTACTCAACTGAATCCGGTTAGACTGGAAGCCGACCCCAACATAGTTGGGGAAAAGGCTCGGAGGATGATGATGTAAAATACCGTTTAAAAAACCGGCCAAGTGCGAGACGGGGTCGCGCACAAAGGGAACCGTGCCTATCATTATCTGTGAAGCGGGTAAAACCACGATTTTTCTACAATACCCCTGAAATACTACACTGACAGTTTTATGTATAATTGTTATTAAGTGGCGAATTCATCGCCTATAAATTCGCTGTCTATCAAACAATATTGTATTTACCCAGTGTTAATTTTGGGTAAATACGGAACCCTAAGAACCGATTCCTTGAGAACATTGCTATTTCATTTCAAGGTTCAATTTTACTATATAGGTATAGGTATTTCGCGATAAGAGAACTGTAAGTTATGATATGGTTCATTATGCAGCAGATGCAAGATTGAAACAACCACATGATTTGATTAAAAAAGTACTTACCTACGATTCATTCAAAAAAAAACAATGTTGAAAGGGTTTTCGGTGTGCCTGTAGAGGTATATTTCTTATCCTTATTCCTTAAGCCAGATTGCTTTAGGTACCTACGAGATTTTTTGAAAGAGTTACTGGTGGTACACAAAGGGTAGGGTTGCCAACTATACTGTTTTAAACAGTATTCTACTGTTTTTCACTAAATTATACTTTTTACTGTTTAACAAAAAAAAGTATACAAAATACTGTTTTCAGCATCAAAATGCAGACACATTATTATGTGTTACATTTAGACGCTCACAATTTTTTTTATTTAGTCAGAGGGCGCACACTACACTGCTCAGTGCAGCGCAGCCACAAACATATCGAATTAAAAAATATGTAGGTACCTATTTAAAAATAATAAATAAATACTGTTTGTTTTGCTAAAATACTGTTTAATAATCTTCATAGACCTGAATATACTTTATTTCTTGTAAAAAAAGTTGGCAACCTTAACAAAGGGCTCCAGAAGGAACATTGATGGTTTTAATTAGAAATAGTCTGACACACAGTAGGGAGAAGTCATCTGAAGATTTCCTCCTCTTGAAAAAAAAAAGTGGCATCTAAAGTAGGAATGCCACTACTTTTAAAACATTTGTTGTGTTCTAAACTGACTAGTATTTCAAATACCTATTTAGGTATTAACACCGATTACTATAAGTAATAGTTACTTAATAAAAAAGTCGTGGTGGCCTAGTGGGTAAAGGACCAGCCTCTCAAGTATGAGGGCGCGGGTTCGATCCCAGGCCAGGCAAGTACCAATGCAACTTTTCTAAGTTTGTATGTACTTTCTAAGTATATCTTAGACACCATTGACTGTGTTTCGGATGGCACGTTAAACTGTAGGTCCCGGCTGTCATTGAACATCCTTGGCAGTCGTTACGGGTAGTCAGAAGCCAGTAAGTCTGACACCAGTCTAACCAAGGAGTACCTATCGGGTTGCCCGGGTAACTGGGTTGAGGAGGTCAGATAGGCAGTCGCTTCTTGTAAAGCACTGGTGCTCAGCTGAATCCGGTTAGACTGGAAGCCGACCCCAACATGATTGGGAAAAAGGCTCGGAGGATGACTATAATAGTTACTTCGTAAGTATTAGTAAAAGTTAACCCCACGAAGTTTTTAACGATACCAAAATTATATTTAACCCACCCTACACAAAAACAATCAGACTTGTCAGAGTAGATACCAAATTAACTTCCAGAAGTCACTTAACCAGTATCGCAACTTGCCTGAGTTATTATTTGAACTGATGGACAGGTAATACAAGATCTGTTATAAGAAGTATGTTAATTTATCTGTTAAACTTCAGTTCTGAGTATCAGATACCGGTTTTTAATTTCGTGACTGTTTTTGTCATGTCGATCCGGTTTTTGAACCCGATATGTTAAGAGTAAAGTTTAGAAGGATCTCTTGAATATTTTGAGCACTCTAAAATCGTCGGTAACTCATTCATACGTAAAATATCTATTGTGTCAATAGATGGTTTTCATCAATAGTATCAACTAGCTTGTTTTGTATAATGTGCTTTTCTCATCATCATCACTTATACTTCGTATCATAAATGCGAAAGACACTGTCTTCTATAGTCTAGAACCTGAGAACTACTTTATACCTGGTGGCGGGAAATGGTTCTTCCGGGACTTGGGTGAAACAGGAGTAACAGCTATTGACTGACAAAACTGGCTATGGAAACTTACTACTTACTTAGGTAGGCGTAGGAGAGCTTTAAAAAATAATCATTGAACCCATTTTCACCAACAACATAACTATCAGTTTTTTCTTAAAATAACTGAAAATTCATAGTAAGTCGACAGTCGTTTTTAGAAAACTGATGTTTATTCATGTTGTCAGTGACCTTAGGCCTTACACGTGGACTTCCCCTGACTTTTTCCACATAACCGCCAATCCAGTATACATACCTTCATTCCTCAAGGTGGTAGGAAGTATTACCACAATCTTCCTTTATTTCCAGGTCAGCGTTAGACGAGAGCATGGCACAAGAAGGTGACTGCCTAGGCAATGAAGCCGGCATGCTGTATGGAGAATACCTCATGCTGGACAAGCTCCTATCAGCTCAGAGGATGCTCAGCGCCGAGTCTTCGAAACCAGTGCATGATGAGCACCTTTTTATTGTCACCCATCAAGGTAAGAATGAGATGCTAATTAACTTTTTAATATTTCGTATACAACGAATTCTTCAAACCATACAGACAGAATTGTGTTGCTGGGGAGTTTGTTCCACTATTTCATCTTCCCAGAAAAAACAGATAGCAAGTGGTGAACGGCGGATTTTTTTTTTCTTAAAGAGGTGGAAGAATACTTACATTACGAGAAACCCTGGAATTTAAAGTTTGAAATCACCAACTCGCATTGAGAAGAGGTGGTGATTTACGCTTAATGCCTCTCTATGTTAGAAGAGGCTTGTGCCCAGTAAGACGATGCAAAGGCTTAGGTTAGTTTTGTGACCCAAAATTGAATGTTTATCTGAACTAAAACGACGAAGTCTGTACGCGATATTTTATCTCTAGCGCCGGATGTCACCTCTTGCACTTGAACTGGGTATACAAGCACTTAATAAAAACTTCTTTAAATGGTTCTAAAACAATGATTATTCATGAATGATTATTAACTATCTTCGCACACTCAGATTAAAAGCCAAGGCAAGGCTATCCTTAGTTTTCCATCCTCAGAAGTACATTTTGTGACACCTAATCAAAGAATAGCCTATGGCCTCATTTAAATAAAGCCAAGAATGTTGCAAATGGTTTTGGCATATGTTTTATATGAATGAAACTGAAAAAACGATTTGACCATACTTTGTTTTGGATCTCACTTATCTTATCCTAAGAACTTCTTGTTTATATCGGCATGATGTAGATTATTGTATAGAAGTCATTTAGCGAGAATATGACATCACAAAGGTACTGTCAGTAACAAAAAGCCATTCAGCCAAATAAAATTCCTGAACACTAAAATCTGAAATACAAAAGCTGAGTACAGCGACTTTCTTTAATCCTCTGATGTTTAGATTATTTTTACAGTTGTTGGACGTTTTACTGTTCTGGCATTTTTTAATTTGGATTGTTAATGAACTTTTGTTACTGACCGTACTTTAGATACTTATCACAACATACTGGCGTAGGTTTTCCTCATAAATATGTTATTCGAGTGATTGTTACTTCTTGGAAGGAAAGATGATGAAAATAATACCGATACCAGAGACATGAATTAATAACGCAAGAGAAGACTGTTTTGAGATCAGCAAAAATAACATATTTTTCTCCATACTTATACTCCAGACTTTGAGGCTTCGAAGAAATCAGAGAAATCAATACCTAATAATATAAAGCTGAAGAGTTTCATTGTTTTTTAGCTTGAACGTGGTAATCTCAGGAAATACCTACTGGACCGATTTGAAAACTTATCTATACTAATATTATAAAGAGGAAAACTTGGTTTGTTTGTTTGTAATGGATAAACTCAAAAACTACTGGACCGATTTTAAATATTTTTTCACCATTAGAAAGCTTTATTATCTACGAGTAACATAGGCTATATTTTATCCCGGTGCGGGCAGTAGCTCCCACGGGACGCGGGTGATACCGCGGGAAATCGGCTAGTTTCAGTGATAAATTGCACATTTATCGAAGAAGGCTATAGGCTACTTTATATCCAGGTGAAATAGTTCCCGCGGGACTACTAGCCGTTTATAACAAAGTGTTCCTTAAGTTATCTCGAAATTCAGGTACAGACTGATTTAAGAAATTGCAATTTCCAGCATACGAGCTGTGGTTCAAGCAGATAATCTTCGAAGTGGACTCGGTGCGGGCACTGCTGGACGTGGAAGGTCTGGACGAGAGCCACACCATGGAGATCCTGAAGAGGCTCAACAGAATCGTGCTTATTTTGAAGGTAGGATTTACTTTCCTTTCCTAGCTACCTCTTGATCTTTCGATTGTTTCCACCAATCGCCACTGTAGACATCGAGGTGACCCAGTGGAAATCCTAAAACGGTCTCCACAGTCGGGGTAGGCCCCGAAGGAGATGGCAGGATCTACTTCCTTTGCTGTAAATAAGTTGTGGCCTAAAATTTAAATGGTTCTCAATCTATTCAAAACCACAAAGGAATCTATTTAGACGTTCTCTCTCTACCGGCGTGGATTCGGTTTGAATTTTGATGCGTCCAAGTCATCATCATCTACCAAGCCTTAGCCTATTTCCAACTACATACATTGGAATCAGCTTGCCATCTGACTTCCTTAACCCAAACAACCCCCCCAGATACCCCTTATGGACTGGTTGTCCGACTTCCTGGCTTCTAACTACCCGTAAAGACTGCCAAAGATGTTCAAGTATCCAAACACATTCCCAATTCGATAAAGTTCCTTTATCACGTTTTGTCGTCGCATGATTTTCGGACGAGAAAACAATCCCAAGTAGGTATGTTATAAAACGTAAAGTCACAACATACGTCAGATATGTTTATATTACTACTTATATGATTACACATAACTCTGATAGTGAGGGGCCCTGACATCTGACCCCTATCGACATCAACACGTAATTTTTATCGATAATCTGGCTCGCACTAGTGTTGTTGTGTTATTGCGTCCCAGTAACGGATGGCTTTCTAAACCGGTAGCTTACATTGTTGTCTAGATTATAATGAGCTAGTTTATCTAGCGTTCTAGATAAACTTTAAGACGGAACTTATTCATAGTTTATTCACCCGACGTACCGGTTTTGAAAAATCATACTCAAAAAAATACCAGTCGTATCAAGAACCTAGGTACCCCCTTTTTTAAGTCTGTGAAAAAGAATTTAATACTTAAGAAAAAAATACTGATATAACCAGCTAAATAAACCTACAGAAGTAGGTACCTTTAAAACTGTTAAACATAGGTACTGACGACTGATTCTCTATTAAGAATTGATTGAAAACCATCCCAATAAGTGAGATAGGTATTCAATAGAAATTAGAATGATATTTAGATCGCGTGATATTCACGTGAACCACACATGCCAATGAATTATTAAACTAAGCAACCAATCGGATCTTCATTCTATCACAGAATACACACTACCGTATCTAGTTTTAAATTAATTGAAAACTGGATCATACCAGACGTCAGTCGTCAGAGTAGCTCAAAAATCTTTGCAATAAATTGGTCAATAAACACGTTTTTCTTGTTTCCTGTACCGTTATTTAAACTTACATTGCCAATTTATATTAACCGTAAAATCATGTGTTTTTTCTTGAAGATTTCCTATTTAAATCGTAAAGGTCCACCATTATGGATTTAAACTCACACTTCACAACTTTTCATTATCTTAGCATCGGGTTTAAGTTTATCAAATAGACTTCTATTGAAAAATACCACTGAAAGCAGACGCGATAATTCACTCTCATAAGTCGCGATTGAAACCTTTAGGCCAGTCATGAGTCCCAAAGTGTACCCTATTTCTTCCATAAGACTGTTTATGAAATACACTATTAGATTAAATTCGGTCTTATTGGTAGAATATTAGATACCCCTAGAGTGGATGAAAGCGGGCTGCCCATGACTGGAATAAATAAATAATAAATAAATCGCGACATCTTCACACACGGTCTGTTAGTCCCATGGTAAGCTATTTACAAGCTTGTGTTATGAGTGCTAACACAACTGATAAACTACATGTACTATATACTTTACATATAACAACACCCAGACCACAGCCAACAAGCATGCTCGTCACACAAATGTTGACCGCCATGGTGACCATTGCGCCAACGAGGTCTTCGGTCGTCAAAATGGATGGTTGGTGTTCGTTGGGAGAGGTGTACGTTCAGCAGTGGCCCGTAATTGGCTGATATGATGATGACGATGAATTCCCAGGGTAGTATGCGAGTGGTTCGAAGGAATGATAACTGACAGGGATATCATCTTATAGCGAAAGATGTATTTACTCAGAAAGTGTTGTTAATTTGTAGGTACATGATAGCATGCATACCGGTTTAGCTTACCGTATGATGTAACAAGTGACACGCTGCGAGTCTAGATAAACATAATAATGTATCAGTTATCAGTACTTTATGATTGCTTTCATGAATCAAAAACAATACGTAATATCGTGATGGCACAGGTCAAAAGCTTGCTGCTCAAAATTATACGGTTTTCAAAATATTTTTGAGTTTATCTTGAAATACATTTGTAGGTCAGTGGGATTTTTTAAGTAGAGAGGACTTCAAATAACCGCCCCCCCCCCCCCACTTGGATCTTCATTTATTTTCCTAAAATCTGGATAAAAAGTATATTATAGTAGGTACGTACTCCTTTGTAAGAACATACTTAAATAGGTTTTGTGTATTTATGAATGTGACAAATATTTTTTTTCTAATCTTGTAAACGCGTGTGTTGTTTTTTTTGTAAGATACGAATATAATAATTTTGTTTAGAAAAACACTGTTCCCTTCTGTAATTAAATGTCTATAACTTATTAAGTATGCTTATCTAACTTGAGATCGAATAGAAGTGTCATGTAACCACTGTCCAGTTACTTTCACATTGTACCCACACGTCAAACTACATATAAGTACATTAATTATATCCTAGATACCTGCTTGCTCATAAAATGCAATCAATCATTGTTTTGAAGCTTAAACACTAGTATGACATATTTAAAGACATAAAAAGTTATGACCGATTTTTAGCCAACTGCCAAGAAGGGTTATTGGGCACTCATTGTCTTTAAAAAATAATACATTTCTGTAGATGCTTTCTTTAGATACGGCTGGTTGATTTGTTGAAAACTTCGTTCTTGCAACTTGAATTCATGGAAACTTGCCATTCGAAGTAAAATAACAGATGTTTGTTCAAAGTTACGTACCTACGTAACGCATGACATAAATATGACTCATTAACTGCAAAACCTTCCTTTCCTCTTAACGATTACTTCTTGGTACACAATTAAAATATACCTATACTAAGTACTTATACATATTATGGAATGTTTTTTTTATAAGGCAATATAGTAGGTACGCAAATCCCGATATATGGGTGGGTAGGTACCCACTTACTTAATTTCCAACTCGTTATATGCTTTAAAAAATCTTGTAAATGCAAAAGTAGGTACGCTATGTTCGATCAAAAAAGAGCATTTTATCGGCTTCAGTTCAAATATTTTTAGTTTTATGTAAAACACCTTAGATTGAAAACTTTTAGTCAGCTGACAGCTGATATATAGTCGGCACTCTACTCCCTACAATTTAAACTTTATAAAACAACCCTCTCTATTTCCAGCTGTTGGTAGACCAAGTAATGATCTTGGAGACGATGACGCCTCTGGACTTCATGGACTTCAGGAATTACCTGCGCCCCGCGTCTGGCTTCCAGAGCTTACAGTTCCGTCTGCTAGAAAATAAGGTAGGTACCAAAATGACCCCTTTGTGAGTGCAGTGTGAGGGAGTGTCAGACTCTTACTGACTTAAACCCACCATGTTCCTTCTTAAGCCCTTTAGGTACCAGCGCCGCGGTAACTCTTTCGAACAATCCCGCGGCCCAAAATAAGGTAGGAACCTAATTTTGTAATCTTTGGAGGATGCATTTAAGGTGTATGTAGGGAATAAGGTAGACAAAACGCTAAACATATCATCTACCTAGCTTTTTCCCAACTTTATTTAACTATGTTGGTGTCGGCTTCTGGGTTCACTGGATGCAGCTGAGTACCAGTGTATTACTAGGAGCGACTGCATATCTGACCTCCTCAACCCAGTTACCTCATCATTCAATACCCCATGGCGAGACTGGTTATCAGACTTACTGTCTTCTGACTACCCGTGACAACTGCCAAAGAAAAAACTCAATAAATTCCATAATTGTTATTGATCTCGACATAGTTTTTATCGGTGTCTACTAATAGCTTTATTAACACCGATTGGTAATAACATAATGGCTTCAATCAGTTGCAATCAATCTGGCATTGACTTTGATTCTTTTGATTATACACTACCTACCTATTTATCAGGCGGTTTAAACTCCTCTGATTTTCAGTCAGTTTTCAAGCAATGTAATAATGGCAAATACTGAAAATTTTCTTTAAAAACAATCATCCCATCAAAGTCAGTCTGATACCGGCTACATACTTACCTGATCTTTGTCATGTCCGTACTGGGTGGGTACACCTTGATACTGATGAAAGTACACACGTCACAACGATCAGGGGCCCGATTCTCCTAAGTTAATAATGTCAAAATCGAATAGAAATCGAGTCGCAATATGATCGCAATAGCAGTTTTAACCATATCGGGCAGTCTGCTACTAACATAAGACCAATCGTATTCCAACGACATTCGATTGGTTTGCGATTGGTCTGCTATTTTGGTGATTTTGGTCTATACGGTAGTTTGATGTACAATCATTTTGCAATCGTAAATCATTTGCAGACAAAATGATTCATTATTGAATGACAGAAAAGGATAAAAACGTTTATTTCAAAGAAAAAATGGCGGAATGCCACATACGCTTCAATCGTAATCGAGTCAGGATTGGATCTCAGTCGAACCGAGTCGAACGTGAATCGTATGTTGCTTAAGTAAAATTAGGAGAATCGGGCCCCTGGTATTTGTCCGGTATCAATCAGACCGACTAAAAACTGATCGAATTCACGATTTTCAATTTTTTTCCAGACCACCGAGCCAGGAGTCGGCTGCCTGTTTAGTCTATAGTGTATGCATAAGCTTAATCTAACTATGTAATCTAAAAGTCTAACATCAATCATTTCCAGTTGGGTCTGAAGCAAGCTCTACGTGTGAAGTACAACCAGAGCTACCAGACCGTCTTCGGAGACGACCCTGAAGCCATGGATGCTTTGCAGAAGTAACTACTTATTCTTATTGAATTACATGCCATTTCTTTCTGTTTATCTGGTTGCTAGGTCATCATTATCAATGTCATCATCTTTCTGCATTTATACCGATTTTGTTTATGGTCAGTGCAGCATGTTTTCTTTTTCCATTTTTATATGTCACCATTTCACAAATCTATTTGTGAGAGTTTAAAAAAATATATATTTTCGTGGAAATTTGGCCAAGGTTTTGTCAAGCAGTACTTTTTGTAAGTAATACATCTTATACGATCGACTACTTTTAATGGTCCACTGGTGTAGGTACTATATGTGAACACAGTCTTCTATTTGTGCTTATTTTCATAGACAACGTGTACGCCGGTTTTATTAAATAACTGTTTACTATTTTCACGATCAATTCTCAAAGCAAACCGTTTTTTTGTTGGTAAACTTGGGCCTGGGTTAGTTGTTTGTATTTGGTATGTTTATTGTTTTTATACCTAAGTAAACATTGTGAAGTTCTTCAAGTCACACTTTTGAAACCGTATATTTTGTTGTTTGTTTAGATCAGAACAAGAGCCAGCACTGCTAGCTCTAATCGAGCGGTGGTTGGAACGCACCCCGGGCCTCACCACACACGGGTTCAACTTCTGGGGCAAGTTCCAGGCTGCCGTCAACAAACTCATTAAAGATGATATTGATGCTGCTTCTGTGAGTATTATATACTGAAAGAAAGTATACTTAAAAGAATGAACTTCTCTACGATCTACTAAAGCCTTCCTCGATAAGTGGTTGAAATAACATTTCAAACCGGGCGGTCCAGTGGGCCGATAGTTCAAAAGATTGACGAGTTCAAGCCAACACACTCTCCTGCTTTCAAATAAACTTTTAAGCATCTATATCAGGGATGGCGAACCAATGGCACGCGTGCCCGTGGTGGCACGCAGCTAAATAATTTGGGCACGCCATTATTCTGCAATTTTTCAATTGAACTTGCCTATGTACCATTACTACGTACTAATAAATGTTTATCATAGATTCGTGGAACTACCTCCCACATCCCGAAAAGAGCCTATTTTATGAAGATATCTAAGCACTAATGTTAAAAGATGTTTATGAAAATTTGCGAATCAAAAACAAGTCCCTCTTTATAATCTTTTACCTTTTAATGTTAAAGGCACACGTCTATAATCATCATTTTTTTTTATTTAATTTGGCACGTAAGTCAATAAAGGTTCGCCATCCCTGATCTATATAGTCTAAAGGTACCTACTAAAAGATATAAGTAATAAAGAGGAATCATGTTTTGTTCGTTTGTTTGGACCCTGAGGTCGGACAAAGAAACTACTGAACCGATTTGTAATTTTTTTTCACTGTTGGAAAGTTGCACTATTCCCGAGTAACATACGCTGTATTTTATCTGAATATGGGAAAAAGGGATGCGCGTGAACCAAGGGATAACGGCTAGTATAAAATACAAGGTGTTGATTTGCATTTGTGCCATATTTCAGGAGGAGGAAATAAAATACGTAAATAATCAATTGGAATTACAGTAGACGGGAAATAGCTAATATGCACAGCTTTTTTTGTCATTGTAATGTCGTAGTATTTCAGAAGTAATCCAATTTTATGAATGTTTGTGAATGATCGTTGCGTATGCTTTGTGTTTGCGTTTGTGTGAGGGTGCAGCACGGTTTTAAGGCCAGTAACACACGCGCCGAGTTTAAATACGGCTAGATGACATTGACGGAATTCCGAAAAAAAAAATACCTACCAATTTTTTGTTGATTTGGGTCGAGAATCATTAGCATAATTACGTCCTTGAATATGGCACGGATGCAAATCAACAGCTTGTATTATTTGTCCACTTTAGAGTTGCCATCTGCGTTTCTGTGAAACAATAATTTACAATACAAGCCTTCAATAATGTACCTATTTCAGCGTGAAACAAACGAGACGGTCCGTCGTCACCGGCTGCAGGACGCGGAGAACAGGCGCGAGATCTACCGCTCCATCTTCGACCCTGCCGTCCACGACGCCCTCAGGTCCAGGGGAGAACGAAGGTAGCTATCCCTCATCATCAACTGACTAGCCATTTCCTAACTTACGCCAACGCCATCTATCGAGTTATCAGACAACTTTAATATGTAATGCAAGAGTTAACAGCTGCCTAGCCTTTTCTTAGAATTCAGAAGTCAAAAAGCGTCAGTAGAAATTCCAAGGGCATCATTTGCCGTCTTTTTCCATGTATGTTTGGGTCGGCTTTCAGTCTAGTAGGATGCCACTGAGTATTAGTGTTTTACATGGATCGACTGCCTATCTGACCTCCTCCTGAATTCTTCTGAATAAAGCTATCCAGTTTCTTCCCCAACAGTTACTGCGTACAGGAGGCAAAGGGCAAATCAAAATCATCCTGAATGGCGGCCTTCAGCCAACGGCCTAGCTGTTTGACTGAATGGCTATTTTAACCAGCTAGCTGTGACATACAAATTACATATCATATAAAAACCGGCCGTACCATTCTTTATAAAACGGACAAAGAAATCACGTTTGTTGTATGGGAGCCCCCCAAAATATGTATTTAATTCTAGTTTCCAGTATTTGTTGTTATAGCGGCAACAGAAATACATCATCTGTGAAAATTTCAGCTCTCTAACTATCACGGTTCAAACAATAGGATCCCGTTTTACCCTTTGGGTACGGAACCCTATTGTTTTCGCTCCTATGTCCGTCTATCACCAGGCTGTATCTCATGTAAAAAATGACATATCATTTTTATAATTTGCAGACTATCCCACAAGGCGTTACAAGGCGCAATAATGATAACGTTCTACCGCGACGAGCCTCGCTTCTCGCAGCCGCATCAACTGCTCACTCTGCTCATGGACATCGACAGTCTCATTACTAAGTGGCGTTGTGAGTTGCACACACATTTCTTTTTAAATCGAGTTTTTAAGTAAAAACACCATGGAGAACAAAATGACTAGCGGAATTGCCATAACGAAAACTCAACCATATTTCATAATACCAAAAATCGTCGAAAGATGTCTCAAAGAACCCGAACACCTCGTTAGTTCACTCGCAACTGATTGTTTTGGTCACGCCCACTGTACGAATTTGACGGCGCCTGGCCTACCATCGTTATGGTATGGTAGCTCCGCTCATCTTTCCTTACTCCGATGATGAAGGGATATCTACTATTTAACAGTGGAATATTTGATGATTATTTATACAACCCTGTTTGTTATATTGGGCAGACAACCACGTGATCATGGTACAGCGCATGATAGGCTCTCAGCAGCTCGGCACCGGCGGATCATCCGGATACCAATATCTTCGCTCCACACTCAGGTAAAAATATCAATTTATCTCCATAAATAAAGACATATCGGGTATGTCGTACCTAATCACATTATATTAAATACGTTAATATACTGAACAAATAAAAAAATGTAATAGGTACTTAAAAATAAAAAAAATGAATTTTTCAAACAAAGTAAACAGAATAAAAATGTGCGAGAATTAGGACACCATATAAGAATCAATCATTACAAACAACTGAAATTCTCCTCTGAAAACTGACAGCCGTCAACTAGTCAAAACATTCGATACGCCTAACTTTATCTCTGCTTTACACATGATGTTGTAAATTATGAAAACGAAAAATGACTCCTGTGGCTAAACCACTGAATGGATTAGGTTAATTTTTTTACAATTCGCCATAGAATATCATAAAGTATATGTGATAGGATTTAATGTGATTAGGTACGACACACCCGACATAATAAATACATAATATACGATATACAAAATGTACCTATAACACAATAGAAATAGGATATGGTAAGTACATATTAGTTTTTTATCCTACTTATATTATAAATGTGAAAGTTTGTGAGAATGTATGGATGTATGTTTGTTATTCAATCACGCAAAAACGGCTGCACCGATTTGATTGAAATTTGGTATGTAGATAGGTGATACCCTGGATTAACACATAGGCTACTTTTTATCAACACATCACGCGGGCGAAGCCGCTGGCGGAAGCTAGTATGTCATATGATGTACACGAGTTACACTCAGAACAAAAACTAGAAGAAAAATAGTACAAATAGTATTTATTATTTTATTCTATTTACTTTGTTCTAAAAATTGATTTTTTTGCTTATTTTTATTTTTCATCTTTGTGTTATAATGAAATATATAAACCATTATACTTACGTATTGAATTTAATGTGATTAGGTTTGACATCTTATATACTAACTAGCTTCTGCCAGCGGTTTCACCCGCATCCCTTGGGAACTACTTCCCGTACCGGGATAAAAAGTAGCCTATAGCCTTCCTCGATAAATGGGCTATCTAACACTGAAAGAAATTTTCAAATCGGACCAGTAGTTCCTGAGATTAGCGCGTTCAAACAAACAAACAAACAAACTCTTCAGCTTTATAATATTAGTATAGATATAACTTAAGCCCGTGGCAAAGTAAGTCGTTACGGGTAGTCAGAAGCCAAGAATTCGGACAACTAGTCTAGTCAAGTGGTATCGAGTTGCCCGGTTAACTGGGTCGAGGAGGTCAGATAGACAGTCATTCCATGTAAAACTTGTATCTGTCGATAGGTTGGAATTATCTGTGGAGGCTTGCTATTGGCAATTTAAGTGTATATAGGTATATAATACATAATGTTACCTATAATATTGTGATTAGGTCATAAGCCTTCTCTAAGAATAAATAAAAAAAATACTTGTACTCAGCTGCATCCAGCTAGACCAGTGGTTCTTAACCTTTTTGACATGAGGGACCACTTTGACTAAAGTTTGTCTTGCCGGGGACCACCCCATCGGTTTACCTGAATCGAGAGTTCTTTGTTAAATGCGCGAGCGAAGCGAGCGCGAAATTTTTATCGGACTTAAACCAAATGTTACGTAAAATTTAGCCCAAACGTACTTAACTTTTTGTTTGTTGACAAATGCAAAAATAGGGGTACATAGTTTTTGAATACGCGAGCGAAGCGAGCGCGAAAATTTAATTATTTTTTAAGACTCAAAACCAAAATTACGTAAAATGTCGCAAAAACCCGCGCGCGCATAGATAAGTCGATAAAAATTAAGTTAGATAACTTACAGCAACGTCGCGAAGCAAAGCTTCGCGGACCACTTGGAATGCTTCCAGGGACCACCAGTGGTCCGCGGACCACCGGTTAAGAACCACTGAGCTAGACTGAAAGCAAGCAAACCAAAATTCATTATCTAGGCAGACGATGAACTTTGTATTACATGTCAATGTTGTCTCATAGCTCGATAGATGGCGTTGTCGTCAAATTAGATTTTACTACAGTTTCGTTACAAGGCGATGTTTAAGTTTGGACGTTCTTTCTTTTCCAGTGACCGTTACAAAGTGTTCCTGGACTTATTTAACCTGTCAACATTCTTATTGCCGCGTTCCCTCATTCCCCCATTAGACGACGGTATGAAGAGAAGTCTTAACCTAACTTGGGGGGACTCCGTCAAAGAAAACGGTCAGAATGGGGACAACGCTCAAAATGGAATCGAATCTTCATTATAGGGTTGGATTGTTGTATGTTTTTTTAAGTGGCATTTAATGTTAATTATGAATTTATTGTTTTAAATGTTTGTTCTAATTAAGTTTTTGCAATTATTATTATATTCTTGCCTTGACATAAATTAGGCTGACTTGTGCTTTAACGTGAATTTTGAGATTTAAGAAACCGTCAACGCTCAAACGTCAACGTCAAATTTAACTATGGACATGGAATCCAATTTGTACGATTTTTGCTACAGCTGTTTTTTTTAAATATGTAAGCGATGATACTAACTTAAGTAAGTATGGACTTCAATCTATTCACGAATTAATTTTGAGCTTCTATTTTAATTATACAATTTATATTTACTGTGAAAAACTATCTTAAGTAGATCAATACATATATCGAATTTCAATCCAACAATTGTGTTAAGTAAATAACATTATTTTAAGTAAATAAATAAATCAATAATTTAGTTGCTTTATTTCAACAAATCCAATAAATACATTTTATTATTACACTGTATGGTTATATATTTTAAAACTTGATAACAACTGCATTCTTAAAAAAATATTTAAAACACTGAATAAATAAAAATCAAAGGAGGATGGGGGAAAATGCCTTTCTGTCTCCCCCTAACTTAAGCCGACATCACACTGGGTGCTTCTACAACTTTATCAGTATTATAAACTCCAAATCTATACACGACTCTATGGTTATAAACCTCACCAGGCACCAGCACAGCCGTCGGGAAGTTCTCATGATGAACTGCATCTGGGTAAGTCTGGGTTTCCAAACAGAAGGCCCCGTGGCGACGGTACCCAACCCCACTTTTGCCAACCAGAGCTGGTTCTGATGGGGATGGTAGGAAGTTCGCGGTGTAAAACTGAACTCCTGGTTGGTTCGTGTGCACTTCCAGGAAACGGCCTGATGTTGGGTGGGTTACTGCTGATGCGAAGGTCAGAATCTGCAAATGTATGGGACGTCAAATAATTGTTATTTACTACGGAATATACGGACAAAGCAAGGGTCGTATTTTTCTTTATGTGATAATAGCCGTTTTCCGGGGTCCCGGGGGAACTTCTGCCCGTAACTGCGCGTAGCTGGTTCTCATTTTACATCCTTGGCCGTTACGGGCAGTCAGAAGCCAGTAAGTCTGACACCAGTCTTAACAAGGGGTATCGGGTTGCCCGGGTAACTAGGTTGAGGAGGTTAGATAGGGCAGTCGCTCCTTGTAAAAACTGGTACTCAGTTGCATCTGGTTAGACTGGAAGCCGACCCTTAAATAGTTGGGAAAAGGCTCGGTAGTAGATGAAAGTTCTTACCTCAGGTCCATAAGTGTCGATGCAGTAGTTATCATCGAAGAGGTTACTTCCCAAAGCCATGGCATCTCCCAGCTTCCTCTGGACAGTGAAATCGAATGGTGTATTCTGGACAGGAATGAAGGACCCGGTAGGGATCGAGTTCTCATCCGTCTTGGTGATTCTGAAATAAAAAAAAAATAAAACTGTTATTTCAGTAACATTTTCTAGTTTCAGACTTTTATTTTAGTCGGTTAATATACCTACCTAAAAAAAAAAAATAAACTAAAATACTGAATAACGCATCCAAATCGGTCCAGCCAAACGCGAGATATTCGCGCACAAACAAACACAAGCCAAACTGAGAACCTCCTTTCTTGTTGTCTAGCATCTGCTATAAGTCTGTTACCAATAACGCACATTACATGTTTCTATACTCACTTATCAGCGTTAATAACCACCCAATGACAATACAACTCTTCAGCCCCAGCATCATGTCCCGCCAAATTAAAATACGAGTGGTTTGTCAGATTAACCACCGTCTTCTTAGTGGTCGACGCTTTGAAATCCAAATGAAGTCGGTTGTCGTCTGTCACTTCGTATATCACGTTGGTGATCAGGTCACCTGGGTACCCTTCTTCTAGGTCCTTGGATAGGTAGCTGAAGATGACTTTGTTGTTCACTATGGTGGTCTCCCAAACTACCTGGAAGTTGATGAAAGAACATTTCAATTTATAGATATATAATGCTGATTTTGTGCAGGTAAGTAGCGTTTGAAACTGGTAAAGTTAATACGTCTGCTGAGCAAAAATTCGTTCGGTTCTCCGATGTAAGGTTACCAGATTCTACAATGTTTAAATAACGAAATTCTATTGGTTGTTAGTGCAGCCAGACTGTTTGTTTTCTGTCTGTCAGTTTGTCAGACTGGCTTAAACCCACTATGTTCCTTCTTAAGCTCTTTATATTACTTACCTTATCGAACCCAACAATTCCGCCATGCAAGTGATCTTTGCCAATATTTTTGGCAACGTTGTAGGTCTTGCCATCTATCTCGAAGGTGGCATTACCAATACGGTTCGCACACCTCCCAACAGTGGCTCCAAGGTACGGAGTATTCCTCTGTACGTAGCCTTCTAGGTCATCAAAACCGAGGACCAAGTCTTTCTTGACTCCATATTTGTCTGGCACCTGGAATATTTAGAGGTTTGGGGGTTAATGGAAACATTTTGTTCTTCAGGATCAAATAACACCGGTGCAGAAGCGATTTTTTACAACATAGTTAATTGGAAGTCAATTGTACATAACACACCAGCCGTTTTCCGGCGTCACGGGGAACTTCTTCCAGGACCCACATAAAATATAGCCTACGTTACTGGGGAATACTGTAGCTTCCCAACAGTTAAATAATTTTCCACCTATTGAACCTGTAGTTTCGGACCCTTTACGGAACAAACCAACAAACAAAACATGTTTCGTCTTTGTTATATTACTCGCTATCCGCCCGCAATTTCACAAGCATGCCGGGATATCTGCTTCCCGTAGCCGGATGATGACAAAAACCTATGTCCTTCCCTTGGGTCTAAGCTACCTCCCCTCTGATTTTCAAGTTATTCATTTCAGCCGTTCACGCGTAATGAGGCGACCAAGGGATATAGATATACGATTATTTGACGACCTCGATGGTGCAATGGTCACCATGCCGGACTGCCGAACCTGAGGTCCCGGGTTCGATTCCCGGTTCGGTCGACATTTGTGTGATGAGCATGCTTGTTGGCCGTGGTCTGGGTGTTATAATACGTATTTATAAATATGTATATATGTAGCTATATGTAATTTATCAGTTGTGTTAGCACCCATAACACAAGTTAATTAATAACTTACCATGGGGCTAACCGACCGTGTGTGAAAAAAGTGTCCCGGCATTATGTCCCGGCATTATTATACCTCTAGGTATACTTTAACAGTATAGATTTACCTTAAAAGCCTGTATGATAGCTCCGTAAGATATCACAGATATTTCCGCCCCGGCAGAGGTGGTCCAAGTGAACTTCTGAACATTCTTGCCTTTGTATACTCCGAAAGCTTCTACTTTTAGCGTCACCATTGTTCTGACTGGAGCATACAAAATATTGTCATCAATAAATAAATAAAGTATTTACACGACTTCCTTTTTTTACAAAAAAAAATAAAGAAGTCGAAGAAGAAAGTCTAAATTCGGTAAAAAAAACCTTAGCCCTTCCATGTATTTGAAATGGAGTGTCAACAGTTCGCTAGTTTGGGCTCACTTTGCGCGGTTTGAAGCGTTACGTACGCCGATTGTCTCAGTCAGTGGCCGACTTACAACAAAACCGGTTTCAGTCTGAAAATCGATCTGAATTTACAGCTAAATCTTTAAGTTCGCAACTTTGCGATTGCGACTCACTCAGTCGACTACTAACAGTTTACCAACTGTGGACACAGCCTTATTACAAAATATTCAATTTATGCCTCATTTGGAATTTAAAAAAAAAACATTTTCGATCATCAAAACGTCGAAACAAAGTCAAGGTCATATACTAATTTTATATCCATTGAATTAAGTACCATAAGATACAATAAATTATTTTTATTGAAATAAATTGAACACCTAGGTTTCAACTTACAATGCGGGGAACGCCGCGGGCAAAAACAGAGTTCTTTTAACCACTGAGCTATCTCCCTTCTTTTATGCATTTTAAAACTATTTATAATATAAGTAAAGTAAATAAACCTTGCGACGTAATCATCACATACATTTATTTAAAACAAGCGTTAGATAACTATGCAAAAATTACAATAGACCAGTACCTACATAGAGGTAAATAGAAGAAAATTACTTCATCAAGAGTTGACGACAATCGTTCAAGTGTTATCAAGCTATCATACAAACACTTGCAATGTTTGTGTACATTCAAAACACTCAACTTCGCACAAACTTATCTCAAACATAATAACCAGCATGTTATATAAAACTTATCGTCCATTATCATTTAACAATGACCACATGAAGTGCTCAGATAGTACGAAAAACAAAGTTAATAAATAAAACTTACCAGTCGATAACACGTCCTTACCAAGCGGCTGCCGGCCCCAAACTGACGTGAAGTTCTTCATTTGAATTTATAGTGTTGCTATGTTCATGTGAATATTGATACCGTGGCCACAGAATAGATAAAACAAATTGTATGGTTCATTGACCCCTGCAATCAATTTTATTTAATTTCATTGCAACATTTGAAACTAAAGTAATACCATGGGCGTAGCCAGCTTTGGGCTCAGGGTGGGGCAGCAGTCAACCTATCCCTCCGATTTTTTGTATCTTGAGCCGTTAATCTCAAACTTGTTAATCTAAAAAAATAAGGGCATATAGTTTCTGAATACGCGAGCGAAGCGAGCTTGAAATTTTTATCAGTTTTAAACCAAATATTACGTAAAATTTAGCCCAAACGTACTTAAATTTTTTGTTTCTTGACAATTACAAAAATAGTACCTATAGTTTCTGAACACGCGAGCGAAGCGAGCGCGAAATTTTAATTATTTTTTAAGACTCAAAACCAAAAACTACGTAAAATGTCGCCCAAATATACATTTTCATGAATGGGGGGACTAGGTACGACACACCCGATTTACGTCCATACGAAAACCCCCTCGATCGCATAGAAAAGTCGATAAAAATTAAGTTTGATAAAGTATAGCAACGTCGCGCAGATAAGCTTCGCGGACCACTTCGCGGAATGCCTCCATTGGTCCGCGGACCACCGGTTAAGAACCACTGTGCTAAACGATCGTTCTATTGTACAGGTCATACACGGCTGGGCAAGCAAAATAGCGAGCGCGGTTTTTACACTAGGATAAAATTGCATTTCCGAAATTTGATCACATCTACCAGTTCCATCTCCTTCAATGCATTATTTTCTGGATTAGATGGACGGCTCGGCTCGCTACGCCACATAGCACCTATTCTTTTAGGGAATACGGCTCGCTTTCAAATGACGCGCGCCCCGCGCACGTTCAGGAACTCGAGCGTGCATTTTGTTTTGATCGCGCTCTTTTCATTACAAGTTGACATTTTTTTTTGTGCAATAACTTACGGATAGTACGTATGATTGTTGATATTGTTAGTTAGAGTTAGTAAAAAAAACATTGTTTAATCAGACACCTTATAGGTCAGAGCCAGGGCCCAGGGTGGGGCAAGTGCCCCAGCTTGCCCCAGTGTGGCTACGCCCATGAGTAATACCTACCTACTTACAACTTTATTTAGTACTAGCTGTTGCCCGCGACTTCGTCTGCGTGGGCAATATAGAATTGTCAAAATAATATTTATACCGTAGGTGTAGGGTAAGGATGCCTATTATGAGATAGGCGCTTATTATGAGATAGCAAGGTATTAGTCAAACTATTCACGTCAGCCATTTTGGCGCTAGTGTCACGCGATCATCACAGCAACACCGCTAAACGTCTGCCAGTGCGCGCCGGCCACCGGCGATCGAAGTACGTGTGCGTGTAGCTAATACATTTTCGTAAAACAAAATATTTTTCGTCAAATGTTTACAAGGTATGTAACAACTTTACTATTACGTTAAAAGCTCTTAATATATATTTGGTTTGTAACTTATATGATCCATTTTAAGATGTAAATGCAATTTCATTGTGTTTTCTTTTTGAAACAAAAAAAAAGGCATCCATTTTGTAAAATTGTTGCTTTCCTAATATGAGATATGCTGGGGTTCCTAATATGAGATATCTCATATTGTGGTACTCAAAAAGAGCAATTATTATAAGGTTTGGGTTGAACCCTATATTTTTTGTTTTAGATGCCTCCCATCAAAAGGAAGACATGGGACCATAATGCCATGATACAAGCTGTGAATGCAGTTCGGAGAAACGAAATGGGTTACTTAAGAGCTGCAAAACAATTTAGTGTTCCTAAGGGTACCCTTGAGCGCTATGTAAAAAAAGATGTCCATGCAGAAGATCTTGTCCAGGTTCGTATGGGTAGACGACCAGCCTTACCTATAGATTTAGAAGCCGAGCTGGAAAGTTATTGCAAAGAAATGGATAGACGATTTTATGGCTTACGCCTACAGGATATCAAATACATGGCATTTCAATTGGCTATTAAAAACAATCTAAGGCATCCTTTCAGTGTGACTAAAGCCTCAGCTGGTAAAAAATGGTTACGTGGATTTTTGAGGAGACATCCTACATTATCAATTAGGACACCAGAAGCAGTTTCTGCCGCCAGAGTGAAAGGATTTAATCCGGTTGCAGTCGCCAACTTTTTTGATTTATATGAGCCTGAACTTGCTAAGATAAAAGCCGCTCCACACAGGATCTACAACGTCGATGAGACAGGAATAACAGTAGTTCAACATAAACGTTCCAAAGTTGTCAGTATGAAAGGCAAAAAACAGGTTGGTGCGTTGACATCCCTGGAAAGAGGAAAACTCATGACCATAGTGACTTGTATGAACGCTTGTGGTACCTACGTGCCTCCATTAATAGTTTTTCCAAGGAAAAATATGGCACAAGAACTAATGGATGGTGCACCAGCAGGTTCAATTGGTGATTGTCATCCCTCAGGCTGGATCCAGACACATCTATTCACAAAGTGGTTTCAGCATTTTATCAACTTTACAAAGCCAAGTAAAGATGATCCAATTTTATTGGTTTTAGATGGCCACTATACACATACACGAAACATTGATGTGATAAACTTAGCTCGAGAGAACAACGTGATAATTGTTTGTTTGCCGCCACACTGCACACATAAAATGCAGCCAATGGATGTCGCATTTATGAAGCCACTAAAAGCTTACTACTCCCAAGAAATTGAAACTTGGCTGCGTAATAATCCGGGACGCACATTATCAAACAAATATGTAGCAAGATTGTTTGGTACGGCTTATGAAAAAGCTGCTACCATGACCAATTCTGTAAATGGGTTTCGCAAGACTGGCTTGTTTCCCTGCAATCGGCATATTTTTGCAGATGAAGACTTTTCAATCTTTGATACAGAGGATCTAGAACAAAACATAATTAATGACGAGAACATAAATCCGGAGAATACAAGTTGTGTGCCTCCTTCGATCGTAAACCAATTAGAGCCAACTGAAGTGTTAACCAATAGCGGAAATTCAGATGAAAATCAGAGTGTGCAACGCGGTTTAGTAGATGAAAATCCTCCTGATGAGCATCAATTGGCATCTTCTATGGCATCACCAAGAGTTAGCGTATATGATAATCCAATACCTAGTACATCATCAAATGTCTCGCCTTTCGCACTTAACCCAGTGCCCAGGCTACATAAGAACAATTCTTCTTCTAAGAGAACTGGAGCAGCTTCTCTAATTACGGCTTCTCCATATAAGAACTCACTAGTAGAATCCCTAAATAAAAAGCAAGAAAAAGAAAATAAGAAAACACAGAAGAAACGGTCAAATAAAAAACCGCAAACAGGTAAAAAAAAAGATTTGAAAAAGAAAAGAGTTGCAGAAGTTAGTTCCAGTTCCGAAGACGATGACATGCCTGAGCTCGCGGATAGCAGTGGGGATGAGTATGATGCTGAATGTCCCTACTGCAGCGGAAACTTTTCACAAGATACAAGAGGAGAAAAATGGGCTAAGTGTCAAGGTTGTTTTAAATGGGCTCATGAGGAATGTGGAGAAGTAGCATCGGATAATTTTTTGTGTTCTTTATGCTCAGATATGTAAGACATGATAAGATTTACAACATTTTAGAAGATTTTGATTTTTGTTATTACTTTTATAACTTTTTTTTTGATATTTGTGTTAAAAATGATTATGATTAGTGAGTAAAGCTCGAATTGTTTGTTTGTGTTTGTTTGTTTTAAAGACTGATACTTGTCTATAGTTTCATGATTAAAGTACCAAAATATTAAGACTGATGTTTGTCTATATTATTTAATTAATAAGTAACAATAAAAATGTGATTATTAAATTAATATTGTTTATTTTGTTTGTTTACCCCCTAAAATTTTAAGGAACCTAATATAAGATACTATCTTATATTAGAAACCCCTAATATCTCATAATAGGAGACCAGTTGCCTTGGGTTTGTTTTCTGATATTTTTCTCTTTTTACAGTATAGTCAGAAAAATATTGTATTTAGCCCTAAATAGCTATGACACATTTAAAGTACATTAAATTTGCTACCTAAAATTATATCTCAGAATGCTTCAAATGTGACAGTTTTGTTTTTATAGTCAAAAACAGAAATGGTATCTCATAATTGGCATCCTTACCCTATTGTGTTATCATCATCCTCCTGCCCATGCCCTTATACCAATTTTATTTGGGATCGTTATTATGTTTTCTCCTTCCAAACCTACTCTTCTATGTGCCGTCGTCTCTCATGTATGACCATTTATATTTAAGTTGTGGAAATCTCTGGACCTAATCAACCGATTTGGAAAATGATAACGTATGGGGCGTAAGTAATTCTCACAGGATACAAAGGTCTGATAAAGCTGTCATTTGTACATTTTCTGCAGCAACTGCGACTTATCAGAAGCCAGAAAGTCTGTCAAACAGTCTTACCATGGATAACGTGGTGTCCAGTTCATTGGGTTGAGGAGATCATAAAGGTAGTCACTTCTAGTAAAATATTGGTAGTCAAACAGATTTGGTTTGACTTTAACTCAACAGCCACATAATTGGGGAATAGCTGGGTGGATGATGACATAGTCATCAGGCAGGCGCACAGTTTCACTACAGGAGGAAACACTTGAGGATTTTCTGTGCACTCACTCACTATGTTAAATTGGGATTCCATCGAAATGTTTGAATTAGTTCACGAACAGGCCAATATCTGTGAAAGTCCAATTCATGTGTTCGTACTTGAAGCCTGCAGTTTTTTTTTTTTTCAAAATGTGCGCTCGCAATTTGTCACTTCTTGATGGAGCCAGCAGATCAGAAGAAACATAAGGCTGTATACACGCTAATAATTATGTAGCTTCTCCAGAATTGATGTAAAAAGATTCGACAGCGGGCTATAGTAGCGTAGTTAATATATAACTAACTGTAATAATCTGGTTGATCCTAAAATAAAATTAGAGAAGCGGGTGTGCATGATGACCACTAAAAGTTGGTAAATACGTGATGAAGACGACCAAGTCCCCGCGACCAAAACTAATTCATTACTATTCTAGAGGTAATTTGTTCATGTACCAAAATACTCAAGTGAAAAAAACTCAAATTAGGCTGATAAATCAGCACTTTGCTAACGTCAAAAACCAAAGACAGCCCTAAAACGCCCGCCCTTCACCACTTCCTATGTGTTTTAGTGAAGGTGGAGAAAAGGATTACCAAGCTTCCAAAGGCCTGGGCATTTGCAACACGTTGCATGGCATCCTAGAAAATTACGTAATTCTCAGCCATCAGTTTGACTTCTTCATTAGAGAATGCAGTCTTCTGTCAGTGACAATGTGATTGTACTGGTTCCGCTATGGGTGCAGCGTGAAGGAGTGTTAGGCTTTTGCCCTGGTGGACCTCACTGGGGTTTGCTGACTCTACTAAAGGGGCGCGTGAAATAACGCGCATCGCTGACACTGGCCTGTTAGACACGGGGCTCCTAGGAGCCGAATGGTCGACGACCCACTCAAAACTCATTTGGGCCGAGCCGGTAGTCGTCTCTCGACACCCAGCTCTCGTGATGTTTTACCGCAGTGGCTGAGATGAGAGGTGGGAATTTTCAGTCGTGCCGCTGCCTCATTCTTTGTCATCTCATTTCTTCTCGCCCCAGACCATGGCTTATGCCAGGGCCGGGTACGATAGTTCGCACAATCCCCACTGTGGTGACAGTCGGGCGCCATCTCTATGAGATCAGAGTTGGGAATATATATTTTCAAAAAAATAATAGTACATTCACCGAAAACACGTTTTATAGCAATTCTGTCTTTATAACTGAATGATATCCATGATTTAAATTTAAACGTAGATATATATAAGGTTTTTATGATGTTATTTGTGATCAGAAGTTGAAAGTTAGTATGTCTCTGGTATGCGACGCGTAATTTTTACGTTTTCAGGGGCGATAAAGCATTTTACGTGCTTATGATATTCAATCGAGGAAGCTTTCATTTCTTTAATGTGCACTTTGTGTCTAGGCTAGTTTCTAAAGCTACAGAAACTTAACTCACGCTTAGCAGCACTTGCGAGAGACAGATCTTTCTCCTTTCTTCAAGGATCCATAAGTATTACATGTTTTGCAGCACACAAAAAATATTTAAGGTCTACTTAATACTACTCGTAAGTTGCTTTTAAGCCTCCACTTTAATGGAAGATAAGCTAAAATAAAACCCCAGCTTTTGTTTATGAAAAAATGCACAACTCCATCTATGACTTTAAATGATAATTAATTGTTCCACTAACGTCTTTCCACCTGGCTGCTTTGTCAAATTTGTTGTATTTTATATACCACAGATGGTGCTGCTTTGACCGTGGCTGATTAATTTTACCCTTGCTGACCGGGATAAAAAGTAGCCAGTGTTAATCCAGGGTATCACCTATCTACATACCAAATTTCAATTAAATTGGTCCAACCGTTTTTGTGTGATTGAATAACAAACATACATCCATACATTCTCACAAACTTTGACATTTAGGGTCCGTTCAGACAGACCGGCTCGGAGAGCAGAGCAAATTCTTAATACGTAAAAAATTGAGTACTTAGTATTTGAAGTAAGATTTATTTTTGCATGCGCACTGCTTTTGTCATTTAGAATGCTCGAATGCGCTCGGTGTGAAATAATAAGTGGAGCCGACCGGCTCCGATCGTGTATTTTTTCTTGACGCTTGGCTCGGTTTGCATGCTCTTTAATGCTCGCGCAACTGATCGGCTCCGGTCTGTGTGAAAAGAAAAATACGCGCCGATGCTCTCCGACCCGGTCTATCTGAACGGACCCTTATAATATAAGTAAGAAGTAAGATTTTGTCAAGGAGTACGGTAGACTCGATCGAAACCTTATAGGTATGAATAACAAAACATAAAGAAATATTGATTTTGAATCGACAACATATATCCGCAAAATTCGGATTATGGAGAATTTCGTTAAATTCCAATGGCCCTGACAGACAAAGCGCAGTATGACAGCCATATTTGTCAATAGATATAGATAACAGTAGATAGATCGACCATTATGTGATTTCTGGTGAAGCCAAAAACGAAACACACTTTTTTATGTAGAAGTTATAGTATTTAGAGTTACGTATTAGTATTTATAGCGTTTCTTAATTTTTGGAATCAATTCATAGAAAATGTTAAACATTTTTCAAAGTATCGCTTGTTTTGTTACTAAAATTTGTCTTTAACACATTCGGGGGCCAGCTACATGCCTCTACAGTGGTCAGTTTTTGGACTCTTATCGCATAAAATTATGTGTCACGTATTGCCTATCTATCAAACGGTAGTGGGTTTCTAAATCTATGACAGCATCCATGATAAAAGGATAGAAACCTGCGTACAAATCAAAAAAACCGGCCAAGTGCGAGTCAAACTCGCGCACGAAGGGTTCCGTACCATTATTTATAAATCGGACAAAAAAATCACGTTTGTTGTGTCGGAGCCCTCCAAAATATTTATTACATTCTAGTTTTCAGTATTTGTTGTTATAGCGGCAATAAAAATATGTACATCATCTGTGAAATTTTTAGCTCTCTAACTATCACGGTCTAAGGAAGATGCAGCCTGGTGACAGACGGACGAACAGACGGACGGACGGACGGACGGACAGACAGAGGAGCGAAAACAATAGAGTCCCGTTTTATCCTTTGGGTACGGAACCCTAAAAACAAAAAAATACAGGATTCAGAAAAAGAAACAGCAAAATTCAAAAGAGGCCGTCTATACTAATTTAACAAAATATTAATAAAATACGGTTTATCCCTGTTGACCGGGATAAAAAGTAGCCTATGTGTTAATCCAGGGTATAAACTATCTACATAAAAAATTTCAACCAAATCGGTCCAGCCGTTTTTGCGTGATTCAATAACAAACATACATCCATACATTCTCACAAACATTCACGTTTATAATATATGTAGGATGTAGGAAGGATGTAGGATGTAGGATGTAGGATGTAGGATGAGAATACCTTATATTATTTTTTCTTGCTTTGTCTACAAAAAAAACGCCATATATTGTGTACCAATAGCATCTATTATTTTGAAGTCGAATAGACTGCAGATCACTTGGGAAAATACATGTTATCGTAAAATAGGTGAATAAAACTCTAGAAAATTAAGTAGCCAATTTATTAGTTAGTAAATTACTTAAGGCGAGGAATTGGTCAACAATAATTCCATAACCGGCACGCGCATCTAAGGCGCCAAAAGGGGTCGGAGCGTCTGAGCGGGGCGAGGATAACAATACGCGCGCTAGCTTATAACTAAAAGTCGTAAGCGACAAAATGGTTTTGTAATTTTATTATTTAGAAATGATAATTTGATAAAAATTCCTTCTACAATTTTAAAGAGTATGTATATACTCAACTACTAAAAAAGTTAAGAGGCTTAAATCGGTCCCGTTTGCCCATAATATGTGAATCTCTTTTTAAAAAGAGGTATGTTTGATATATTTTTCTCTGTTATAAAAGTTACCTAATCATGTTTTGACGTCTAACAAAATAAGGTTTATATCATGAACTTTCAGGTAACCAAGTTGTATTTTGATCCGTTTTGTATTTACTGAGAAAAATTGAGATCCTTGGCGCCAAAAATTCCAATTCGTCCTCTTAATACACAACTCATGCAACACGGTTGAATTAATATGTATAAATGATAAATAATAATTATCACTTAATGTCGTACCTACGCTTACAAAACAGTAAAGCTATTACGTACAGTAGCAATTGTTATCGGCACGGATATTGGTCTGTTCGTTTTTTTTATCAAATGTTTCATTGGTTACGAAAGAGTGGGGATCGCTTTGCGCACTGTACACATAAGGCAATAAACCAATATTATAAATGTGAAAGTAACTCTGTCTGTCTGTCTTTCTGTCTGTCTGTCTGTCTGTCTTTTCTTCACGCCTAAACTACTGAACCGATTTGTGTGAAATTTGGTACAGACATAGGTTGGAACTTGAGAGAGAACATAGGATAGTTTTTTATTACAAAAATATAAAAATAAAAAATAAAAGTTGTTCCGGACATATAGCGCCATCTATTGGTCAAACCAAAAATCTGCCGGAAGTGACTATTCCACGCGAACGAGGTCGCGGGCAAAAGCTAGTAAACCAATAAATCGCTTCTGCGCAGGTGAAGGTCAGGGCTCAATATCCGTGCCGATAACTATAAAAATAATGTGTTTATCTTTTAGTAGTAAATTGTAAATATATCATACCCATTTTCACCGACAACATAAACGTCGGTATGTACTTTTTCCCCATTTGTTTTTTCCTTGTGTTGTGCCAATATTTTTTTATATCTTTCATTTCATTATCGTGGTCCAACCTACCCCTGGCACTTTGTACCCC
Source organism: Helicoverpa assulta (assembly GCA_963856015.1). Lineage (NCBI taxonomy): Eukaryota > Metazoa > Arthropoda > Insecta > Lepidoptera > Noctuidae > Helicoverpa > Helicoverpa assulta. The sequence goes on from CAWLCW010000027.1 coordinate 9,671,043, forward strand.
ATTCTCCCTACATGACATCAAGCTTGGTGACCCGGTCAGCAATCCCGCAGATATTGTCAAACATGGCGACTTTCACATATCCGTTTTCACCAAAGTCTTCCCCGAAAGAGTTCCTGACGATAAAATATGGTATCTCTGCATTTTTCACGTAACCTACTATTTGTACCACGTGATTTGCTATGCCGCGCCTGCAAACAGACAGATAGTAAAAATAAAAAATAAAACACGCTTTTTGTTGCCCCTGCCTGGAGGCCTTAAATTCCAGGCATCCACAGGGATTTGTCAGGTTGAGCAGTCAACAGCCTCCCAGGCTGAACTGCGTGATGCTCAATCGGCAATCCAGTGCGTGTCCCTGGTCGTCAGCCGTATTGAAGCGCTCGGACTGCGCGTTGCTCTGGAGAAGACGGAGGCCCTAGTATTTCATGGACCCCGGCGTCGTCCACCTGCCGGGGCCCACCTTGCCCTTGGGACTACAAGGGTAAGAGTTCAAACCAAAATGAAATACTTGGGCCTGGTAATAGACCGATTGTGGAACTTTCGCGAGCACTTTTTACAGCTTCAGCCAAAGTTAATCAATGCTGCGTCCTCCCTTGGTCGATTGTTGCCGAACTCGGGCGGACCAAGCGCGATATGTCGGCGGCTTTACACGGGGGTGGTTAGGTCGATGGCGCTCTATGGAGCACCGGTGTGGGCTGATTCTTTGAGGAGTCCCTCAAATAGGGCTTTACTGCGTAAGCCACAGAGGATCATGGCGAACAGAGTCATCCGCGGATATAAGACCGTTTCTGCGGAGGCCGCATGCGCCCTGGCTGGAACCCCCCCGTGGGATCTAGAGGCACAAGTGCTCGCGGAGATTTATTCCCGGAGAGCTAATGCTCGCTCGAGCGGCGACTGTCCTCCGCCCGAGCTTGTGAGAAGATGGCGCGAGCAGGCGCAGGAGGATGTCCTGTCCGAGTGGAAGGAGAGACTGGCAGCGCCTACTGCTGGTCATTGGACTGCGGCGGCAATAGGGCCAATTCTCGAAGAGTGGGTGGGAAGAAGGTACGGAGTGCTGTCCTTCCGTACCACCCAAATTTTGACCAACCATGGGTGCTTCGGGTACTATCTGCATAAGGTGGCTAGACGGGAACCTACCCCCGTGTGCCACCAGTGCGGTAGTAGCCCGGATACAGCGCAGCACACCATTGAGCTGTGTCCCGCCTGGGACGAGCAGCGCAATGTGTTGGCGGCTCATACCGGACAGGACTTCTCGCTGCCGAATTTGGTGAGAGTGATGATCGGCAGCGAGGCCGGCTGGAAAGCCGTAGATACCTTCTGCGAACAAGTAATATCGCAGAAGGAGGCGGCGGAGCGGGTCCGTGAGGCAGACGCTCATGCGGACCCAATTCGTCGCCGGAGGGTGGGCAGGCGTCGGACGCGTTACGCCGCCCAGATGCCGCCCTAGCAGCAGCCAGTGGGTAGCAGACCGGGGAACTCCTGCTACCTGCATTGCACGAGCTGCTGCTGAGATGGATCGCCAGTAGACGGAGGCGACCAGCCACTGCCGAGAGGTCACGAAAGTCGTCTTTGGTCCTCGTGGCCCCTCTCTAAAAGGCAGAAGACGGCACAAACGCTGAGGTTTTTAGTGGGTGCAAGCCCCACATAACCTCACCGTCTCCCCGGGCGGTGTGTGTATGCGTCAGGCATTTTCCTCAGCTGAAACAAAAAAAAAAAAAAAAAAAAAAAAAAAAAGGCTGAACTGCGAGATGGCAATAAAAAAAAAACACGCTTTTTGTAACGTTTCTTAGCTAGTCATGTATTACCATCAGAACTCAGAGAGTGTGAAAATTTCATCCTAATCGAAGACCGGGGAGTGAGTCAAATTGAAATTCCAAGATTCTCTTACATACATAGTTACAAGTGAAGCTAATAAGAGTGTTAAAAAGAGTTAACGTGAAAACATTGAATCATACACTAATACATATTTTAGCAATCTCATCGGTTGGGCAGTAGGCCAGTAGACAGCCTTCTAGGATGAACTGCGAGATGCTTTTATGTAAAAAAAAAAACTATCTCAGAAACGTCACCGAGTTTCTGTTTCCCTTGGTCGAATACCAGGGTCAGCCTAGCCTGACAGACAGTCGTAATTATAAGTTCTAGCTGTTCCTCGCTGTCATCTACATCCTGAGAGAACCACTTTCCTTAAACGAGTAAAAATAGTTTCGGCATGAAAGCGTTAAGGACCGACAGAGTTATTTATAAACATCATCATCATCTTCCTGCCCAATTTCATTTGATGTCGGCGCAACATGTTTTATCAGATCGAGTTATAACATTAGTAAGGTAAATACTACAACATTACGACCTTACGAGCCTATCAATATTTAGACATGTTTCGTCCTTAACGTTAGCCATATCGACTGGTACACAAAACATTGTAGGCACATTTTATGCACCTAAATTATAAAAACTGATTCTAATTATAATTTAATTAATGAACACAATCTATTATCTATTATATATGTCACCGGAAAATAACAAGATCCGTAATTTTATCAATTTACTAGGAAGTTTATAAACTTTCATAAGATTCTAAACGGGAGATAAATTGTAATATTTTACATCCACATTTTCGAGTATAAGAGTTTCGGTGATTGGTCGAACCGTATAAAATCTTATGAATAGATATTCGTTAGTTTATAAATTTACCGTACGACGTCGGAAATTGATAAATTTACGAAAATGTGGACGTAAAATATTACAATTTATCTCCCGTTTAGAATCTTACGAAAGTTTATAAACTTCCTAGTAAATTGATAAACTTACGGATCTTGTTATTTTCCGTTGACATATATATAAAAGAAAGTCGTGTTAGTTACTCCACTTATAACTCAAGAACGGCTGAACCGATTTAGCTGAAAATTGCCAGGGAGGTAGGACATAGGATTTTGTCACCATCCGGCTACGGGAAGCAGTTTAGTTATCTCGGGACGCGGGTGAAACCGCGGGCGGAAAGCTAGTTATTGATAAATGTGGTTTGTTGTAGGTTGCTGTGGGTATGAATTCGATCGGAAATAGCTTATCAATCTATGCCTATTACATATTATAAAGAGCACAAAATGTTTTTTTGTGCCATACCTAAAGGCTACGAAACTAGAGAGCCGATTTAAAAAACCGGCCAAGTGCGAATCGGACTCGCGAACGAAGGGTTCCGTACCATTACTTATAAAACGGACAAAAAAATGACGTTTGTTGTATGGGAGCGCCCCGAAATATTTATTGAATTCTAGTTTTCACTATTTATTGTTATAGCGGCAACAAAAATACATCATCTGTGAAAATTTCAGCTCTCTAACTATCACGGTTCATGAGATACAGCCTGATGACAGACGGACGGACGGACGGGCGAACAGACGGACGGACAGAGGTGCGAAAACAATAGGGTCCCGTTTTACCCTTTGGGTACGGAACCCTAAAAATATTTCACTGATGGGAAGCTTCGCAATCTCTAGGTAACACAGACTACGCTATTTTTCTAACTCGGATAAAATAGCGTACCTATACTTAATTTAGTTAGCGATTTTACTACAAGCTCCAGGAGCATATGTTCATACAAATCCTGTCCAGAAGCATTTTATTTTCAGAAGGCACCTGGTAACCGCGGCCCTGGTACACAAAGCGCTCCAGAAGGAACATGGCAGGTTTTAGTTAATAGCCTGACAATCCCTCACGCACGCCGCAACTAGGTCATTTGATAATTTCCCAAAAAATAATAATAAAATGCTGGAGTGGAGACCACGGACTAGCAAGCGCAGCGTAGGACGTCCACCAACAAGGTGGACAAACGATCTTATAAAGGTCGCCGGAAGACGCTGGATGCAGGTCGCCTCCAACAGGTATCTGTGGAGATCTAAGGGGGAGGCCTATGTTCAGCAGTGGACGTCCTATGGCTGAGATGATGATGATGATGATGATGAACGGTTTGAGTATGTGAAGTAAATATTACATACGTGCAAGCTCTTTGAATGACTCCCCCGATGTAATTGATCCAGTTCGTAGCGTCCACGGTGGCGATTAGCGGTCCGTGGAACGCTATCTGACCCATCATGGCAGTTTCGTTGACTTTGCTGAAATTATATTTATATTTGAATGTAAAAATATGCAATTCATACATTAACATTAGGTAATACATAGGCATATAGGTAACGGAGTACTATAAGTGGTTCACATGTTTCAACATCAGGACATAAAATCTTAATACGTCTGTTCTTTATTTAAACAACTGTTTACTATGAAAACCGAACGTAAAAATTCATAGTAAAAGTTTAAATTGTCGGTGAACTTGGGCGATACAATATTTTACAGCTCGCTAGGTTTGACTGAATACGTTTACTATTGGCGCGTGAACGTAAGAGTAGTAAGTCCATCAATCAAAACTCACCATTGATAATCAAAATGTCGAATAAGCCTGCCAGTAGTATGCGGGGACAACTTGCAGTCTTTCTCCAAGCCCAAGGTCAGGGGGTATTCCTGCTCCGTCACAATTGGTACTTTATCCTGACAGAGATATCTGAGTGCTCTACTGACGCTCCCTCCTCGGCAACCCCTGGTATACACGGAGCAGTCCAGCACTTCCTGATATGGCAAAAAGAAGGTACTTATAGCAATTAAAATGGAAACTCCTAAAATATTAATAAGTATAATGCTTACATATAAACGGTGTCATAGTTTTCTCAATATATTCTAGGCCACTTTATGACCTAAAAAAGACCCGACCTGGTAAATAAAGGTTCGATGGCAACCAGGAGACCACTAACGTCATCCACCGCCTTTTTTATTCTCACTGCAGGGCACAGGCCTCTTCCCTTACGGAGAAAGAATGACCGTTAATCACCACGCTTGCTCACTCAAGGCGATTCAAGACTTTTGAATAAATCTTTTATCTCATTGTCCAAGATATACTTAGAAAAGTTACATTGCCACTTATTTGCCTGACCTGGAATTGATCCATTGGCAACTTGGACTACTAGGACCTAAAAGAAAAATGTTTAGGGTTTGATGTTCTACTATACCTGGATGCTCCGACTCTTGTGATCAAGACCTCGTATGGCTGACATGGACTCCACAACCCCGACGATGCCAAAAGCCCAGCATCCTAGACACTTCTTTTGGTTCAAAATCGGCTTCACAACTCCTTTTGGTCGCCTGCAGAAAATCAATCAATTGAATATTCTGTTTAAAATCTATATTTAAATACATAGATTTATATCTATACTAATTTAATAAACAGGAAATTTATTTGTTTGTAGGTACCTACCGTTTGTTTTGCCTGCTCCAAAACTGAACCGCTTTGAAAAATTATCACTGTTGAGTAGCTAGATCCTTGAGTGACAAATACTACATTTTGTCCAGATACGGGAAGCGTTACCCCGAAACGCGGGTAAAAACCGCAGGAAGAGTCACTTATATACATGTAGGTAAATTATTTTCTTACCAATCAAATGAGCTGGGAGGTTTTTCATCATAAGCAGTTTCCTGGCCTGAAGTTTCATAATTATCAACACAGTCAAGTGACAGTTTAGTGCACATAGAGAAATCCATATAATTATCCAGGACAGTATCCATGAATTCTTGTGGCGACATATCTGAGAACTTTGTCAAACCAAACACTGTTCTGCCTTCTAGTGCATTTGATCTGGCTATGTTTTTTAGCGACTTCTGTAATGAAAAAACGAGAACTTATTATTTGTTTAGACTAATATAACGAAGGCTCTGAAATTACTGAACAGATAAGAAAATAAATCACTGTTAGTAAACTAGACTATCCCTTAGTAGCTACGGAAAATAATTCCCTCGGGACGTGGGTGAAACCTCGGAAAATTAAGTTCTATCTATAGTGACAACTTCGGATACCTTCCCGTTCAATTGTTTTTTTTTATTTTTATATTCATTCAACTATTCGGGAACGAGAGAAATCAAACACCATTAATATCTGTCCGACTGTTCTCGAGTTGAACAAACACAACTACGTATGTATAAACTATATTTCATAAGTAAAAACAAAACCAATTAGGTAATCTTACCTTAAAATTCTCGAACCTTCCATCACGTTCGAAACCATAATAGGTTTTATTAAAATCTTTCAAATAAGCTTCAAACTTTAGCTTGGCCACATCTAAAGTTGTTACATTTTCGTTTAATATTGACTTATTAAACACAAGAATACACTTAAGAAAGAGGAAAACTTGAATTATCAAACATATTAAAGATGATACAAAAAGTACGTAGTTTGAATTAACCATTTTACGTTATATTTTAGTGACGAAAGAAGACAAACTGATTTAAATCAAATAATATTCATAACCTATATAGCTTTCTATAATGTATCTACAGTTTGTTTCATGATTTTCCTACAAAATATTAGACATAAGGACAACACTATAAATAAATTAATATAAGGAAATACAGTATAATGTCCAGCACTGTATGTCATAAAAGTTAGACCGAAACTAGGTACTTATTGTGGTGAAAATAATATGTAGGTATAATATATATTGAAATAAAAATAATTTTGTATTAAAAACAGCCTTTTATTTTGTTCTTACTGTATTAGGTATATTGTACAAAAACGTTGGCTCGGAATGTTGTAACAGTTTTATTAAAAGTGTACTTAATTTTACACAATAGGTATATTTTATAACAAATTAGGGTTTGGTCCCAATAATGGCTTATTTTTTTTTTTGGAAAACTTTGTTTGTTTGGTTGCAATGAATAGACTCAAAAACTACTGGACCGTTTTTAAAAATTCTTTCACCATTCGAAAGCTACATTATCCACGAGTAAAACCGCGGGAAAACGGCTAGTACTTAAATAAAATAAGGCACATTTTACTATGGGTAACATAAATTGTCATGGATTCATAATTACTTATATATATTCAAGTATATTTTTAGGACCAATTTCTTAATCGCCGGATAACTCTATCTGAATAATATGTTAGACGGTTTGACAGCTTTTTTTTAAATAGAAATATGTCAAACCGCCATAGGTACCTCTTTTAAGATATAAATTGACTAAAGATTGAGAAATCGGCCATAAAACTAACAATTTGCTGAGGCTACTTGGCACATTAATATACTAAATTAAGAAATTTGTAACTTAGGTACTTTACAAAATAATCTCTGTTTCCTTAAGGATAATTAAACAAATATTAAAATTGTACTTAAAAATAAAAATATATACAATATCACAAAAGCATACCATAGTAACTTCTTGTGTTCTAATAATACATTCAAATTAAATATAAGTAAAATATTAACAAACATAAAACATCTATAATAATTAGAAATACGTAATTTATATAAAAAAAAAAACAAAAGTGGTAATTTAATACAATGATGACATAAGACTTATCAATATTTATTTATGCATATGTCACCGGAAAATAACAAAACTCGTAAGTTGATCAATTTTCTAGGTAGTTGATCAACTCTCGGAAAATAATAAACGGCATTTGAAATGGACTATTTAACGTATGTATTTTAGTAAGTTGATGATTAATTTACGGCGCTTTGCCGTTAAATCATCCGGCAAAGGCGAGGTGTACGTTGATTGGTCAAAAGACTCACGTGCATTCACTTGCTAAATGCTTATAATGAATGCTGTCGACCAATCAGAGAAAAGTGTATCAAGTGACGGATAATAGTGTACCGTCAAATAGTACACTGGGCAGCTATTGGTCCATTTGTGGATGATTTTACTTGTAGCAATATAGTTAATTATTAAATTACGGCTAGGTACCGTAAGTTGACCAATTAGCTAAAATGCAATGCGTTAAATGGTACATTTCAACTGCCGTTCATTATTTTCCGAGAGTTGATCAACTACCTAGAAAATTGATCAACTTACGAGTCTTGTTATTTTCCGGTGACACATACATACATATGTATTTGCATTGAGGCATATCAAGATTGTTTACCTTCAGTTATGTGTCTAGTCAAATGGAGTATAGTATAGTATCCGTGTTTCCATTTGTCATTAAGGGTCCGTTCATTTTTCTTTTCACTTCCTATGTGTTTTTTTTTCTTCCCAGCAAAAACACATAGGAAGTGGTGAAGGGTGGGCGTTTTGGGGGCTGTCTTTTGTAAATTTGACCTTCAAAAAGTGCTGATTTTCAGCCTACTTTGAATAAATGATTTTGAAAGAGCATGCAATCGGAGACAAACGTCTGCGGGACCGAGAAAAAGTAAGCGATCGGAGCCGGTCGGCTCCTCTTATGATTTCACACCGAGCGCCTTCGAGCATTCTTAATGACAAAAGCAGTGCACATCCAAAAATGAACCTTACTACAAATAATAAAAACTCGGTTTTCAACGTGTTAAGAATTTGCTCACCTCTCCGAGCCGGTCTGTGTGAACGGACCCTAACACTCAAAGACCTAAATGAAATAAATGATTTGACTTTGACACTATTTAACTACAGCTTCCACAATCTATGTTATAGCTTACCCTGCATTACAATTGGCACTAGTTAAAAAAAATGTATCGAAAATTTATTTTATGAGTTATTGGAAACATGCTGGTCCTGCTCCATAGGACATACTGACAATTTCTAATTAATTAACAAATTAAAATTACACCAGCAAGTAAAATTGTATTCATCTTTTGATTATTTGTTTGTAACTTTGTACCACAATATAAACCAATTTGTAAATGTGAACACCATGTAGCATTTTAATTGTCATTTTATCCTCATTTGTCTTTGCGATTCTACATGATCTTCGCATGCTGTTACTGTATGTATCAATACATACAAACTGTAATACCATATTATTTTTAAAAAGAGTAACCATGGAGTTTCTTGCCCGTTCTTCTCCATAGGAAGCTACTTTTGGAATGGGCAACTAGAATCAAACTTAGTTATAATTTTGACGTTCATAAGTGCTTGTAAAGGCCTAAATGAAATAAATGATTTGACTTTGACTTTGACTTTGATTGCTTACAAATTACGATTAAAGGCACCAATTTACGCCTGTTTTGGACGAAGTAGTTTACTTATCAATTGAGCTAACAAAAGAGGTCATAAGTGGCTATTTTAGGACAATGTGTATTTACATGTACATAGACAAGTTTGGCTCAACCTCTTTCATGAAATAAAGCGTCTGTACTTTTCATAGGATCATTTAAAATTATTCTTTAGCGCACATAATGTGAATTGAAACTTACATTCTAAAATATAAAAGCTTTTAAAAAATCACCGTCTTAATTCTGATTTACTTACATAATTTCTCTATTAATCTAGTCAATTTATTAATATGTCAATTTATCTAAAAATATCAATGTTATAAAATGGCAAGACACTTTTGACGTAACCGCCATATTTAAAAAAGTCACTAAGAACTGTTCCCTATATTCGATCCATCTGTTGCGTTGCTCTATCTGTCTTTTGTAATACAGTAGAGTATACATAACTTTTATGGAGCTGTCAAGATTCTATCTCTAAACAGCAAATCAATAGATGGATCGAATATTGGGATCAGTCATAGTCATACACCGCGTCCTGTGTGCAGTTGACAGCTGTTTGGTTTTAAGGGAAAATACCGTAGACGGAGAAATTACTTAGTCTCCAGAAAATACCGTTGTTTGAAAACTGACAGCAACTGTCAAATGCACCAAAAACGATCGGAAATCACCACCTTATCACATTTTTTTATTTTTTTTTTACTTAACATCAACAGAAGCAACCTCATTGGCTAAACCGCAGATGTTAGAGCCAATAGCCAAGTTGAGATAGCCCGCGTTACCAAAGTCCTTTCCCCAGGAATTCTTGGCTATGTAAAACGGAACGTCGCCGGTTAAGTCGTAGCCCACTAACTCGACCGCGTGGTTGAGTTCTAACGCTGAACCGCTGAAATTGTGGTCAAAATAATTTGTTATTTTTGTTGGGTGTATTTTTAAACGTTAAATTATTCATAAGACATTAGGGTTTAAGATAGATTGCCAAATGGGGAAAATTAGCTTTTCAAAATAAAAAGACACAGCGCCAAAACTTCAACAGATTTCTCTACGTTGATATGTATATTTGGGAAAATTAAAAGGTATTTTCCAACAATTGATTAGCAATGGCCTAGGAATAAATCTATATCTTAACTACATAGAATTGAAAGCTTGTCAAACATCAGCATCAGCTCAAGAAATCTGAAATCTCAGTGTTGCTATTCAGAAATTCTAAATTAAATTAACTAAACAATTTCTGTATGTAAGCTAATTTCTATGTTCTGAATTGACTTTTGTCTTCTTTAAACAATAGTAAGCTAAGAATTCTGAGTCAAGTTACTCATACAAAGAAATCTATACTAATATTATAAAGCTGAAGAGTTTGTTTGTTTGTTTGTTTGAACGCGCTAATCTCAGGAACTACTGGTCCGATTTGAAAAATTCTTTCAGTGTTAGATAGCCCATTTATCAAGGAAGGCTATAGGCTATATCCGGGTCCATGCCGAGGTTCCCACGGGATGCGGGTGAAACCGCTAGCAGAAGCTAGTCTAGTACAATGGTTAACACACCTGCAATGGAACTGTATAACTCCTCCTAGATAATGTTGCCAGGTAAGAGCATTAACTGCCACAGTCACCGGCCCATGGTTTGCCAACATCGTCAGGATCTTGTCTTCAGAACCCACGAAACTGAAATAGAGGAAAGCAAGCCATTTTCAACGTTATGTTAAAGGCAGTAAAGGTCTCTTTGGTCTGTTAGTGAACGGAGTCGGTAGGTACGTGTATGGGTGACATCTTGTCATGACGACTTCTTCCGTGTTTCTGAAGGCACGATAAAGTGGGTCCCGGATGTAGTTTGAAAATCTTCAGTCGTTATGGATGGTCAGAAGCCAGAAAGACGGGCAACCGGTCTTACTAAGGGACATTTATTGGGTTGCCCGGGTAACTGGGTTGAGGAGGTCAGATAGGCAGTCGCTCCTTGTAAACACTCGTACTCAGCTGCGTAAGGTTAGACTGGAAGTCGACCCCAATATAGTTGGGGAAAGACTAGGCAGATGACGCCCGAAGAAATAAAGTTAAAACTTTTATATTATTATGTTCTTATCGATACTTACAAACCCTTAATAAGCAATGTTCAACCTTATACCCTAATAAATAAAGTCCAAAACTCACTCATCACAAGTAAAAGTCTTCACTTTGACTCCTGTAGTATTTTTCTTAGCTTTACAAACGCCGTCAGTCAAACGTAGCGGGTACTCCGCTTCCGTTGGTATGGCTGTGTCAGTCATTGTCAGCCAGTCTAGGAGTAGACAGATGTCGCCGCCGGCGCAACCACTGTTGCCTAGACCTGCGCAGTCTATTGCTTCCTGGAAATAGATTCATTTTATTTTATGAAAAATATGTAGCTAAATAAAAAAATCACGAGGATGATGAAAAGTCAAAAAGTCATCACAAATTATAAGGTTTATTTTTAAACTAAAGCTGCCGTATTACTTAAAAGTTAAACAGGCATTCTTCACTTGTTTAAGAAAAAATCTGCATATTTTTTTTTCTAAAACACGTGACATATGCCTGTTAAAAAGCAGTCGATCGTCAAGTGATTAAGAACATTTTGTATGGAGTTTTCTCTGCACATGTGACGTCTGTGTTGGTGTAGTTAAACCGTAATAGAGTAGGTAGCAGAAAGGTCTATTATGTATACCTAATTCATGCAATATAATATTTTAATTTGAATTATTAATAAAATATTCGAAAGAACTAGTGTAGTCGTTTGGAATGATAACTGTGAGCGTCGCAATTTTATACAGGATGTCTTAAATTAGGGTACCTACTACTGGACATTGATCAATATTTATTAGACGTCGGGTAACTATTGTCATCTTTTGGGTATTTTATTCTAACTACACTTGGTCTAGTGGTGGTTCTTTCTTTTTAATGACGTTTCATCGTGTTTCAGAATGGTTGGTCTCTGCTGTCAATTGAACCTTTTTTTGGCAGTCATAACGGGTAATTAGTAGCCAGAAAGTTTGACAACGGATCTTACCTCGGGTATCAGGTTGCTCCGGGAACTGGGTTGAGGAGGTCAGATAGGCAGTCGCTCCATGTAAAACACTCAAGTCCTACACATAAAGCTTACCTCAACATAGTTGGAAATAAGATGGGCAAATTATGTTTTATCTACAATACATACCTGCACACTAAGTTTATCCAGCTTCCCAGTCTTGATGGCAGACATAGCTTCAATGGTGCCAACGGTGCTGAACGCCCAGCAAGCACCACAGAGGCCCTGGTCTTGTATCGGACCTATCACTCCTTTGGTTCTCCTGGAATTTTAGAAATTAATACATGAGACCATAGTTAGGTTAAATTAGGATCTATGTAGGTATTTGAAGAATAAGAAACATTTAAATTCGATTTCTAAGCGCTTATTTCGCAGGTGTTTATGTAACCGGAAGATATTAGTAACTTTTTTTAAGTACTATGAAGATAGATTTTTCGTAATATCTATGTTTTACCAAAATTGCTTTGGGAATCACTCGCTTTAGGAAAAGTTCCAAATAAAATGTTTATCTTCGTCTATTTAAGATTTTTTATTTTTGATAAGTAATCAGCTGTTTTCCGTAATAACTTTTGTACAGTCAGATGCAAAATCTTATATATTATGTCCTTAGTTCCGAGTTTCGTAACTTCAGGTTTGTAATTCCATACCAAAATATTTACCTTGTAGGCTTCAATCGGTCTACTGACTTAGCTATGAAAGCGTAACACACGACAAATGACAACGGCAACACGACAACGGTGTGAGTCGTACCTTGTTAAACGCACGGCTAAAGTTGTGGTTAATGGTTATTCGTCGAACACGTATCTCACTCCATCAGGTGTACCCCAAGGCTCCCATTTGGGCCCGTTATTTTTCAATATATTCATAAACGACGTGGCGTCTTGTTTTGTACACTCGAAAATATACCTATACGCGGACGATCTAAAAATCATCAAACGAATAGATGGCACTCAAGATCATCATAAACTTCAGGAAGACTTAGATCGTTTTTCCATATGGTGTTTAGATAATAATATGATACTTAATGCTGAAAAATGTAATCACGTACACTTTTCGAGGAAAAAAGTACCGTACTTTTGTAGTTACAATATCAATGGCCAAATTATATGCGAGAAAGAAGTTATCCGTGATTTGGGTGTTTATATTGACAACAAGCTTCGCTTTAACGTTCATGTTGATAAAATTGCTACTAAAGGTTTTAAAATGTTGGGTTTTATACTTCGCAACTGCAAAAATTTCAAACGCGCCTCAACTAAAATTGCAATATTTAACTCAATAGTCAGGTCAGGCTTTGAATATTGCAGTATAGCTTGGACTCCATTCTACGAGATACATAAACAACGTTTAGAATCAGTGCAAAAAATATTTCTGTGGCACTTGTCATATCACTGCAATATAGGCAGAAACAAATCTAGCTACGGTTCACGTTTGAAACACTTCAAACTTCTGAGTCTAGAAAATCGCCGCATAATCCTAGATCATCTGTTCCTGTATAAAATAATAAATACTCACATTGATTGTCCACGGTTACTGGATCAAATAAATATTAACGTGCCTTACAAAATCGCTCGAAAGTCTCGATATCAGTTGTTTAGCGCTAAGAACTTTAAGACCAATCTGGGCCATTTTTCTACTGTAAATAGAATGCAGGTACAATTTAGTCGTCTGTCAAGCTCACCCAACGTAGATATCGACATGTCTTACTCTTTACATAAATTCAAGTCTACCCTGCACGGGGCATTATCATAACGGTAAAATTGGTAAATTATTGTTATTGTTTTTTTATTATTGTTGTTTTTTTTTTTTTTTATATATATAAGTCTTTGAAACTTAGAAAATGTTTAGGTTTTGTTTTTCCTTTCTGTGATTAATTGTTGGATGGCACAAGTCAGCACAATATTCTTAGCTAGTAACATGGTAAATGATTTTATTGTTTTTTTTTCTTACTCCTATGTTTAATGCATGCCGTGGCAGCCTTTAATTAAGGCTACACTACAAAATGTAATTATGTAAGTGCTATAACATGTTCTTTTCTGGTGTATGCTTTGTTGGTTGTCCTTAAATAAATAAATAAATAAATAAATAACCATATTCAGAAATATCGGTGAAATCTTATTTCTTTGCACATCCTCATACGCGTACCTAAATGAAAAAGTGAATTTGGTCTTTGTTACTTTTCACGCTAAAGGCTGAACGGATTGAGATGAAATTTGGCATGTAGACAGGTAGTATCCTGAGAACGGATTCAGACCAACTTTATATCAGAGTTCTCAAAGTAATTCTACCAGTATACGGACGAAATCGCGGGTGAAATCTAGCATAAATTAGAGAACACACAATTTATTTACCAATAACAAAGATGCAAGAGTTCGTACAAAATGCATTAATAGATAATATAAGGTAAACGCGGGTGAAGTCGTCATGCCCCAATAGTCGTCAATTAATCTAAAAACTGTTATTATTTTTTTCTACTGAACTTAAAATGGGCCGGTTTATATGTCAACATATTGTTGATAATGTATTGCACAATTGAAACAACAATACGGGGTTTTAACAGTCACGGCTTCTAAGATATGTTATTTGAAATATGTGTGCCCTAACAAAATCGATTTTTCGTGAAGTTCAGCTGTCAAAAGTGAAACTCAGGTCGTGGTTTTGTGTTTTGATTTACATAACTCCAGTGGGGTCTGTGGTATGTTTCTTTGTTTAATTACATAGTTAAGTTTATTTGCTAACGATGTAATATGTAATTTGGAATACTTTTAATATAGAAGATATATTTTTTTAATGTGACATCTATTGGTACTTTAAAACTCCCATTTGACCCAAAACCCGTCAATTTTACAATTATTATGACGACTACTGGGACATGCTCAAAAGTTGCACCTAAACTCGTCATAATGAGGATATTTTGTGTTTTACAGTACAAAATGCGAATAAATAGCTAATATCGGGACTTTTACAAAATTGTTAACTATCTAGAACAAACATATTTAAGGTTTAGACTACATTTGTTCATAAAACTGCGTTTCTTTTAAGCTTATTCTTAGGGGTAAATTTTACTCTGCTAGTTCCAGATGCACGTACACAGTCATGTTATTAGATTTAATTCATATGTTTCTTAACGGTTAAATCCCCTGTTTTCTATAAGTATGCACTTTCTACGAGTGTTTTTTAGGTATACATATATTGGCCGTTATAGGCATCCGCCATTCGATTAAGCTCTACCGCTTTGGGTACAAGTAGGTCTAGTACTAGCCTTTGTTTCTACTATGCTTGGATTACAATTTGCGGCAAGCAAAAAATGACTGTTCTGACACTATGCTTTTTGTTCGAAATAACTGCATGTCGTCACGCGTATTGTACCGCGTCTCCCTAACATGCCTTAATAGCGCCTGTATAAAAATTATGTCATTCAACTAGTTTTGACGCAAAAAATATTAAAATCAGTTTTAAAACTAAGATGATATAGCTTCCATCGCTGTCACTTCTTTGCTTGTCGTATTCGATATTGGTGGGAGTAATCTTAAGTAAGATTTTTTTATTTTAAATTGTATGTATTTCGTGATTGCATGATCGTAATTTTAATAGCAGATCATGACTGAAAGAAACTACAAGCAAGAGGGCCTTTTAAAAATCATAAAAACTGTAAATCAAGGGGCCACACATAACATCAGATGCAGCAAGAAAATTTAAAACGCCCTTTTGAGACAACTTTAATGAAATGGTGACACAAAACCGACGATTATCCCTGTATACATACTACTACCATCCATGTATACTATAGAAATGAACCCAAGGACAATCCCCGGTTCTGTGCTAAACTATTGCTAACTATGGAGGAAAACTACTTGGGCTATTGCATTGGGATGTTAGTGGATTAGGATATAGGAACCTATAGGAACTACGGCACCTGGAAAAGAAGTCGTGGTGGCCTGGTGGGCAAAGAATCAACCTCTTAATTATGAGGGCGCGGGTTCGATTCCAGGTCAGGCACCAATGCAACTTTTCTAAGTTTGTATCATATGTACTTTCTAAGTATATCCTCCAATGACATCAACGACTGTGTTTCGGATGGCATTAAACTGTAGATCCCGGCTGTCATTGAACATCCTTGGCAGTCGTTACGAGTAGTAAGAAGCCAGTAAGCCTGACACCAGTCTAACCAAGGGGTATTGGGTTGACCGGGTAATTGGGTTGAGGAGGTCAGATAGGCAGTCGCTTCTTGTAAAGCACTGGTATTCAGCTGAATCCGGTTAGACTGGAAGCCGACCCCAACACAGTTGGGAAAAAAGGCTTGGAGGATGATGATGATGATGAAGAACTATGGCACCTGCCGATGACAATGTATAAATTACATGTTAAAATGGCAGGTGGGGCTCGCCAGCTCACTTACTGGGCCCCCGGGAATCAGTCACTAAATAGCAACAAGAGGGCAATAGGGACATGAGCGGCTGAAGGGTGAGGATACCTCGGCGGACTTTAAACGCAGATCACGCGCTCCCTGCAGGTCCAGCATCACCGGCCCAATCGTCACTTACCACGAGGCACCTACCCTCCGAGCCAGGCTACTAACCCTGCTCTAGCGACTCCACTCTGGACGGCCAATGAAGGCAAGCCAAGAGGCGGTCGCTACTCCCCGTCATCCGCCTCGCCTCATATTATTATTATTGGGTTTGAACGCTTAGTTGTACCTAATCATATTTTTTTGATTGATACCTTTAAGACAGTTTGAACTGTCTATAGAGATTTTTGCAAATCGTACTTAGCATGCGCTAAGCAGTTCAGAAGCCTTGATGAATGACAACCTTACCTACATATTTATGAATGTTAGTAATTATTTCGCGGAAAGGTATATAAATGAATGTGGCTTTTATTTTTTTTTAATACTAATTATTTTATTTTACAATTTAAATATTTTAATAGTAATTATTTTACTCGTGCTACATATGCACATGACTGCATGGTTATTATGATTATGATTAAGAAATATAACATATATTTTATAGACTGATTTTGTGATTCCAAGCGTTTGATAGATAGGAATATAAATTAAAATGCAACTATGTATCTGTTTTATTGAATACCTGCTCTTCTAACAGATTATGATCTGCTGTTCTACATAGGGATTTGGTTTTTTATCTATCTACCCACCTAATGTTTCAAAGGCACAAGAATGCTTAACAAATTCAAGCACAAAAAAAATGTACATAACTTGAACCTTATGTTCAAGAGCAGAGAGTTTCCATTAGCATTAAAAGTTGACGAGTATTGGGAATATTTGACGAGTATTTTATTTTATTTTTTATTTTATTTTATTTATTTTTGGTTTACCAACAATTGTTTACACTGACACAAACAAAGAAACAAGCAACAAATAAGAGTAAAGTGTAACAACCACTTACAGGTAAACACTGCATGCACACAAATCGTTGCCGTAACTTACAATTTTAAATACTTATAGGTATATAAAAAGATAACAAAATAAATTAAAAAAATTAAACACTAGGTACTAGAAGATAATAATTTTATAACAAATCCTTCCCAGCGAGACAATACGGGAAGGGAAAGGAGCTCAGTGATCGGGGAGATACTCGTAAAAGCTGGCTTTCAATTTTCCCAATCCATCAAAGTGGAGGTCGATACGATCACTGCAGCTGTTAACAACCCCGCAAAACCTCGCGTAGGGAGAATTTGCACCCAGAACAGTTCTTCTCTGCGGAGGACATAGTGGTGTTAAAGGACTGCGAGGAATTCTCGAGGGGGCACGGAAGCCAATTTTTTTCAATATTGGCGGACAGTCAATTTTATGGGCCAAAACCTTGCAAACAAACATTGCGTCATTCAGACGTCTGCGTTTGTCTAGGGAAATCATATTAAAATGCTTTAGCCTATCCTTATATGAGCGTATTTTTCTAGATAATCCATTAACAAAGGCCAAGTGCCCTAGGAATCGTTTTTGGATACGTTCAATACGCAATGAGTGAGTAGCATAGTGTGGCCGCCAAACTACGCTACAATATTCCAATATGCTTCGAATCAAACTGTTATATAATATTATTTTTGTTTTGTAGTTTCTAAATTGTTTCGTGTTTCTGATAACAAAACCTAAAATTTTAGAGGACTTTTTTACTATATTATCTATGTGTGGGGCGAAAGTTAGCTTCCGATCAAAAATAACACCAAGGTCCTTTATAGCGTCCAGTTCTTTTAGTTTTTCTCCTTCAATGTAATAATCTCGGGCAATGGGATGATGTTTCCTAGTAAATTTAATGTGGTAACATTTGCCAGGGTTTAGTAGCATCTGATTTGTTTGGCACCAGGTTACCAGTTCGTCCAAATCACTTTGTAATTCGGAAGCGTCGTGTTCAGATTTAACTATTTTGAGGAATTTTAGGTCGTCGGCAAACATAAACATATGACAGTGGCGAAAGCAGTTCGGAATGTCATTAATAAAAAAGTTGAATAGTACCGGCCCCATATGGGAACCTTGTGGCACGCCCGAAGATATATTTCTAACGGTTGATCGAAAACCATTAACAACTACGAAAAAACTTCTATTTTCGAGATATGATTTGAGCCATGACAGTAGTGTTTCAGAAACACCATACCTTCTTAATTTGGAAATGAGAATTTCATGCGAAACCCGATCAAACGCTTTGCTGAAGTCCGTGTATATAACATTAGCTTGGTATCCAGAGTCTATTGCTGTCGTCAATAGCTCAGTAAAAAGCACCAGATTGGTATTAGTCGATCGGGATTCCACAAAACCATGTTGCTCCTCACTTAGGAAAATTTTGAGATGGTTTTGAAAATGGGGGCAGATCATAGACTCAAAGATTTTGCCAAAGGTTGATAAAATTGAAATCGGTCTGTAGTTCGAAACTAAGTTCTCTTTGTCGGATTTATAGATGGGGATAACTTTCGCTTCCTTCCACATTGACGGGAAGGTTCCGGTAGATAAAGATCTGTTAAAAATACGCAACAAAGGTATGACCAGCTCATTCGCACATTCGTATATGAATACTGGTGGAATGCCATCTGGGCCAGCACCCTTGTTGCGGTCTAAACTTTTTAGTTTTTTATCTAACGCTTCACCGTCGATAAATGGAATGTGCAAGGACATGCTACTATCTTGAATATTATTAAAACTAGTAGTGTCATAAGTTCTGCACCTGGTTTCAGTAGGACTATATACGGAAGAGAAGTAAGAGGCAAAAAACTCACATATCTGAGTTCCATCTGATGATGCAGCCGTACCATCCGTCATAGATAAAGGATACGAGCCAGATCCACCCCGCTTAGATTTAACATAGGTCCAAAATGATTTAGGATTATTGGCCAAAGCTTCTTCAAGGTTTTTCAAATAATTATTATAGCAAGTCATAGCAAGTGAATCACAACGTTTATTAATTATCTTTAGCTCAATCCTGTCCAATGGGTTATGGTAAGTATTATATCGTTTTCTTATCTTGTTTTTGGTATTTAACATTTTAATAAGAGCTTTGTTAAACCATGGGGGGTATCTACTATTTTTGGGTTTTTTAACAGGGATAAATCTTTGGATGGCATCATTGATGATGTTATAAAATGCCAGCAACATATCGTTGACGTCATGTTTCGCCTCAAATAATTCCTCCCAGTCCTGTTCCATTAGGTATTTTTTTATCTTTGCGTAGTTAGCTTTATGGAAATCGCGTAACTCATATGTGATATTATATGGAAGTTTGGCTGCTTTTTTAAGACGAATATTTATGTTCAAAGGCGGATGATACAGATCTATATTACATAAGGTGCCAATACTTTTTTCTACAGTACACAATGGACAGTCAGTTAAAACAAGATCTAGTACGCGTGAGGAGGCATTATATACATTATTACATTGATTCAGCTTGTTAACATAAGTAAAGTCCAGCAGAGCTTCACAAGTATTACTCAGTTTTTGACTTTTATTCAAATTACTGTCAAGTTTCCAATCTATGCAGCCCAAATTGAAATCACCTATAATACATGTACACGAATCGTTTAGTTGTTCCAATACATTGTTACAATTATCCAGAAAACCATCCAGATGAGACATGCGTACTGGTGGTGGCAAGTATACAGCACAGAAAGTTATTCGACGAAAGCATTCGTTAGAAGGAAGATCCAAAGTAACCCAGACATCCTCACATCTACTCTCAAAATGTTCTGATCGTTTAGGATTAAATTTAATCCTTTAGTATCCGTACAAATCAGACGACTATTGGTACAAATCGCCCTTTTTTTACTTTTGCCTTAATAAGTATATAAACCCATCAAAATGATTAAAAAAACATTAGTTACTTAGAATAACGAATAAATACTCTATCACGTCATGCAAAAATTTTCATTTTCTATTGAATATTTAACACACAGTAGCGCTTCAAAGTCAGGGATTTCCGAAATCCGACGACTATTGGTACGTTTACCTTAATTAGTGAATAAACCTCATTGAATATTACATAACATTAACTAACGTTCAAGAATGTATTTATCCATTACCTACCTTACCGATGACACTACGAAAGACCATTTATAAAAAACCAGTTCCTAAATGTGGGCGATGCATAGTTAATCTATATTCAAAAATCATCACGAAATATACGTATTAGCAATGCTTTAATAACGTTTTCTATTGTTTTAATTAATTAGGTTATTAGTCTGCTATTAGTCTAATTAATTCTCATAAATAATTCTCTAATTAATCCAACTTCTTCTAAAAATATAGACGCGAAAGTTTATGTATGTATTCGACATAGCTGGGCATTAACTCGTTAATCCGTTAATCGTTAATTAACGAAGTTAACATTTTGATTAGCGGATTAACTTTTAAGTTAACTTTAAAAAATGTTAACGGACATGTTAACTTCCGTTAATTATGCAGAAGTCCGTTAATCGTTAATCCAATGCCTACTATTTACCGCACGGCTCCGCGGGACGAGGCGCGAAAAACAGGTTCAGACAAGTGCCGGGTTCCTGATTTTAATAGCTCTGTCGTAATGCCATCCTCGCCAGGGGCTTTTCCATTTTTGAGCTGTCTCAGAGCGATCTCAATTTCGCCACTGCTGACTTCTGGCTGGCAGATCTTCGGTGAAATGGCGTGTTAATGTGGCTCTAGAATCCTCATTTCCGGGATCAGATCGAGATGCATGCGAATTCATGCGATGCGTATAACCGGCCAAGGACTGCCGGCACCGAAGAAACTACTTCTCCACTTGTTGTGGTCAGCTTCGTCAAGTGGCTTCTTCCAAGAGATTGTACGAACACCTTTGACCCCCGATTCAGCTCAATTGCTCTTTCAATGTCAAGAATATTGGAGCACCGGATTCCTCGGGGAACAGATATTTATAAATCTATTTATTAAATACAATACCTACTGCTATACCCTCAAGCGCTGCAGTAGAACGTCTGTTTTCCACGGGTAAAGACATTTTAACACCAAAACGAGCCTCGCTTTCAGACGAGAACTTCAACATGTTAATGTTTATGAAGTTAAGGAATATGCACCTTAATCTGTCCGACGATTAAATTACACATTTATTTGAATTCATCCTCCGAGCCTTTTCCCAACTATGTTGGGGTCGGCTTCCAGTCTAACCGGATTCAGCTGAGTACCAGTGCTTTACAAGAAGCGACTGCCTATCTGACCTCCTCAACCCAGTTACCCGGGCAACCCGATACCCCGTGGTTAGACTGGCGTCAGACTTACTGGCTTCTGACTACCCGTAACGACTGCCAAGGATGTTCAATGACAGCCGGGACCTACAGTTTAACGTGCCATCCGAAACACAGTCATTGATGTCTAAGATTTATTTGAATTATACAAGTATTTTGTTTTGTTCCTAACCTGTTAAATTCCAGAACCTAAACCAACCAACAGGTTTTATAAGTTCACTAACGCAACAATATAAAAATATTTTTTTTTACATAGTTAACGGATTAACGATTAACTTTACCTTGCGTTAATTCTTCCGAAATGTAACGCTTTAACGTTTAACGAAGCTAACTTTTTTTGTAGCGGATTAACGATTAACGAAGTTAACTATTTTATTTACGGTGCCCAGCTATGGTATTCGATCCTTTTTCATGCCAATTATAATGGACGGATTTCAAAGAAACCTGGTAGTAATATGTGAATATATGTATGTAGCTATATTTTTTATCCGATTGCGTGGAGTAGTCCCCTTGGCACGCGGTAGAAACTGTTAGTGGAAGATAATTATAATCATTGAATTCTAAAGTCCACCTGACTGATCCTGACGGTAACACGACTGAACTGTTTATTAACATTATGAAAAAATTAGCTTCCGCTCGCGGCTTCACCAGCGTGGTGTGTTGATATAAAGCCTATCACCTATCTACATACCAAATTTCAACCAAACCGGTCCAGCCGTTTTTGCGTGAAAGAATAACAAACATACATCCATACATTCTCATAAACTTTCACATTTACAATATTAGTAGGATTAAGATTTGGTTCTGAAAAGGGGAGTAGACAGTCTTTTATGTGTCGTGAGCGCATCCGTGGGTTGACCAACGAAATCTCGTCTAACTGTCTAATGAGCTTAGAACAGCCTTTGCTACAAAACCGGTTATATAAAACAAACTAGTTGGTGTATAACCTTCGTTGCTACGATTGACGAAAAAGAACGAAATAAAAAATTGTTGCGTCCACTTTAGTCTATGTTTTAATAACTTCTTGTCCATACTAATGTAATGAAGCCTGCCTCGTTGGTCTAGTGGTCGCAAGCGCGGCTGCTGTTCTCGAGGTCTCGGGTTCGATTCCCGGGTCGGGCCGAAATCGCTTTGTGGGTTTTCTTAAAACTTTCACAAAGCAGCCCGTAGTCTGGAAGTTGGTGATTGATTCACCCGTGCATCGGAGAGCACGTAAATGTCGGTCCTGCGCCTGATCTCTTTCCGGTCGTGTCGGATTGCCGTCCCATCGGGTTATGAGAGTGAAGGAATAGGGAGTGCACCTGTGTCTGCGCAAATGCTCGTGCACTATAATATGTCCTGCGCAGCTGGCGGATCTCCTTAAATGAGAACAGCCGCCGTGGCCGAAATCGGCCGTGGACGCCATTATTATTATTTAATGTAATGAAGAGGAAAAATTCTTTTGTTTTTACCCTAAAGACTCCAAAAGTACTGCACCGATTATAAAAATTCTTTCACTGTTGGAAAGCCACACTCTTCCCGAGCAGCATAGGCTATATTTTTGCCCAGTACGGGCGGCAGTTTCCACAGGTCGCGGGTGAAATCGCGGTAAAACGGCTAGTGGTCTTATAACTTTTTATTTAAAGGATTTTGTCACATTTATAATTTTATTTAAGAATTGGTTAAGTTTTATGCAAAAGACAGCTACTTAACACAGTTTGAAAGTCGACATTATCATAATTTTACGATTTTAGAAAAGAGACGTTGATCACGGTATATCATCGTGCTTTGATACATGCATAATTAAATAAAATTACACTTCTTTTCTTGAAGAAATAGTCGGAGGAAGCTATAGCCTAGATTACTAAATACAGCAAGGCCTATAAATATTCATTTATCTTTATCCTAATTATAAGGCAGAAAACTTTCAGAAATCGAAATATTGCTATATTTATCTGCTAATCATAGAGGATCTTGGCTTTAAAGACACATTTATCTGACCAACTACACTTGGCTTAACCGACCTACAGCTTAAAAATAGCTGCCCTAGCATTAGGCAGTCATGAACACTGGTATTCTAATCAAAATCAGACGAAACAACAATAAAACCTTTTACAAAAGACCTCAACAATGAAAAGGTCAGGATATTGACGTAAAAAGCACTTAAAAATATATAAAATGTACTAAAAATAAATTATTGTGACAGCTAATTAATTTTTTAAATTTATTTCCGATGACGATAATAATGTTTATTTTTGGATCTTAAACTAGATTTATTGATTAGTAGTCAAGGTCTATCCTAGGTTTTCCAGTTCCTATTGAGCTAGGCTTGGTGTTTTCGATCCGTGGATAGGTCACAATCTCATTAAGACTGTTTAACATTACCAAATTCAAATAAGAAGATGGCCTCTATTCATTAGCTTAAAAATTAATGCTGATGATGACGATGCTGTTTTGAAGATGGTACATTTTCAGATGGTCTGTGGTAGCCTGGGTATCAAACGTTACTGACTAAAACCCATTTTTTCCTTCTACGGGCCACGATAAATCTTCAGATCACGTTAGAAAAACCAGAGGATACGGATACTTTAAGAACTCGATGCACCTAATAATACGCAATAAAGTGGATTAATAAAAATATACGAGTCTTCGTTAAATAAATAAAATAAAACCATACCACAATTAATTTAAAGTTCAAAATTCTGGCTACTGACAAAATTAAAAGATTTCGATAAACATTATTAACTCTAGCGAAAAAAAAGCGGGGCGATGACATTTTATCTCAGAATGCATACGCTCCTACATGGTCTTACTACCTAAGTAGGTAGATATTCGTAATAGTCGATTCTGTTTATTGACACAGCGCAATCAAGGGCATTAAGATCAATAGTAGTAGGTTAATAATATGCGTAAGGTTTTTTAAAAACACAAAAAAGGAGGGTTGCATAGTATGCATCTGCCTCGTTGATCTAAAGTGCATAGTGCGCCTGCTATACACGAGGTCTTGCTATTCCTGGGTCTGGACGAAATCGCTTTGTTTCACAAAGTAGCCCGAAGTCTGGAACTTGGTGATTAGGTACCCGTGCAAGGGAGAGCACTTTAATGTCGGTCCTGCTTATGATATTTCCCCCATTTGTCCCATCTGGCTATGAGAGTGAAGGAGAAGGAAGTGCACCCGTGTCTACGCAAATGCTTGTGTACTCTGATATGTCCTGCGCAACTGGCTGATCTCCTTATATGAGACCAGCCGCGGTGGCCGAAAAGGGGACTGGACGCCAAGAAGAAGGTTTAACTCTCTACATATAACTGATGGTAGACAATTAGTAAAGCATTAACGAATTAAACTATTAAATAACTGAAAAGACTTACCAATCAACCTGCAAAGGCAACGCAGCTGCCCTTTTCTTCCTGATGATAACATAAACATTATTATGAGGTTCGTTATTGCAATCTCCATCGGTGTGCCTTGCTCTCCTATTAGATCTGTCTCTACGTCTATTAATAGCTTCGGCAGGGAGTTTCTCGTCTGACAAATGTATGTCTTTGAACTCAGTTTTGGACATGTCTGATAGTCTGGTCAGACCGTATTTGGCTTTGCAGTGGTCTGGGCCTCTGGAGCCAGCGTTTAGCAGTTCTATTTCTCGTACTGATGCCTGGAAATGACTTCTAAGTTATTGCTTTTTTGTCAAATTCAAATTAAAAATAATAATTGTGGTAAGATGGTTTGGTTTACATAAAACATATTTTTTTGCTTCAGTGTGCTGAGGTGTAAAAATACGGTGAGAGCACTTGTTCACTTGTTTTATTTTTAGGGACCCATAAACTGTCGTTTGTGAATAAGAGGCCTAAGACTGTATTAATTATAGTTCTAGGGGACATGTTTCTTGAAGAAATAAAAAACATGGAAACCCAACCAAGGAGGTAAGTAGGTAAATAAAACCTTTTTCTATTTGGGACCAGACTTAAAAGAAACAAAGAAAGGTTCCCAATTCAGTGAGGGTTCTGAGGGTCAACTTTACTATAAAATGTCAATAAACTATTTAAATATTGTTAAAATAAATAGTGTTCACGTAAATTATGGTCTCTGTTGTTAGGTTTCCTTTTTTTCCAATATGGAACTATGTATTTGCCATTTGTATCAGATAAAATACTTAACAAAATAATAATAATGTAGTGCTTATGTTAATTCAGTACTCAAAGACAAACAAAAATTCATGAGTCTATTTTTAAATATCATTGGAATAATCCATTAATACTTTTTATTTATTTTTACCATTTAAATTAATGCAAGGCAATAATTTGCATAATATTATATGAAAAGGCCATCCTTTCAAAGTCCCAAACCTTTAGATACTTAATGATAATGATCTTATTAATCTTATCAGATATCTTGGCACTAATTTAGATTTTTTGTATTTTTCTTATGCATTTTTTTAATATATATGTATCATCAAAATTATCCTCAATGTCTGTACGGCTTGTAGACATCTTCATTTAAATATGATTAATCATAATAATATCAAAATTGACAAAGTTTCTAAGGATGTACCTATTTTAAGTGTTCTGACATATTTCGAGTTAAACTACTGGATGGCTTCTGATGAAACTTATATCGCTTATAAATAATAAAAAGTTTTTTTTATCCGTGCTCAGTAATGGGTGAAACTGAAGGCTAGTCTAAACAAAAGAGTGATCATTTTTTTGTTTGCATATTTTGAAATTATTGAAAACCAGCCGGTTTCCCGCGGTTTCCCCGGCGTCCTGTGGGAGCTACTGCCCGCACCGGGATAAAATATAGCCTATGTTACTCGCAGATAATATAGCTTTCAAATGGTGAAAGAATATTTAAAATTGGTCCAGTAGTTTTTGAGTTTATCCATTACAAACAAACAAACAAAGTTTTCCTCTTTATAATATTAGTATAGATTATTTCACTGTTGGAAAGCTATACTATCCCCAAATAGCATCGGCTATATTCCCCCGAAAAGTGGGTAAAACAGAAGGTATTCGATAAAATATTCGAGTTTGCAGTAATGAAGTTGCTAAGCAGAGATATTTAATGTGTTATACTGGCCTTACATTGAATTTACTTTTTAATGAGTTAAGCAAACTATCATTTGTTTCCTTATAAAAGAGTTATGAATGCTTTTTACTGTTATCAAAAATATGATTTGTATGAGAGCATTTAAGGTTTGTTACCTAATTAATTAACATGCATAAGAGAATCATTTACTGTTTCAATGAGTGGGTTTTGTATGAATCATCAAAGTTAAATATATTTCAGGAATATTATTGGAACAGTGAATCAATTGTGACATTAATAGAGGACTACAGGCAAATATGTATGGAGGTTTACCTAGAAACGAAAGCAACTTTATACATATATTTGTTCACACAACAATTTGGGACTTCTTGGTTTGATAAAAGTTGAAGTATGTAATAAATACTTGTTAATGGTATATTGCACGCTTTTCTACATTTCTAATTCCCAGGCAATCCTCCACATGTTCCTAGACAAAATCACCTGTTCTCCTTTATTGATTTAAGAGTTTAACAAACTAGGTCTTTGTGATTTGTAACTAAAAACTGGTTGCAGGCTGTTTTATGTTCTTTGATAAGAAACTTGAATTTATCTCATTAATTATTTTTATATTTTTACTCTATTGCTAGTATGTATTTATTTATTTATTTATTTATTTAACTTTATGCAACAAAAATATCACATAGGCGGACTTAATGCCATAGGCATTCTTTCCAGTCAACCTTAGGGTGATGCAGAGAAAAACAAGGTAGGTGCATTAGAAAATAAAACGAAAACTTAATGATGAATAAAACACTAAATACATACAACAATATTAATACAAATAACAATAAATACATACATACATATATACATATAATATACCAATAAATTATTATGATGATGATTCTGCCAACGATTTCTTGAGCAAGTACTTCCGCACAGCACTCTTGAAAGATTGTTTGCTGGGTGACTTCCTGGTTTCTGAGGGCAGCGCATTCCACAGAAGAATAGCTTGAATGTGAAAAGAAGAGTGGATAGTGTCAGAGGTATGAGAAGGACAGTGAAGAAGAAGATTGTGAGAAGAGCGAAGATTTTTGGAATGACCGGAGCAACGGTATTGAAAATGAGGAATTAGATACGAGGGGGGAGTAGGAGAGTTAAGTAAAGAGTAAAGGGTCGTCAAGGCACGCATCGATCTTCTCTGACGAATGGACATCCATTTCAATTGCGTCCTATGCTCAGAAACATGATCGTACTTCCGCAGGTTGAAGACGAATCTTATGCAGTTGTTGATGAGCCGATCAAGTTTGTTGAGCAAGTCCGCATTGAGGTCGTAGTAACACACGTCACCATAGTCGATAATAGGAAATATTAGGGACTGCACAAGCATTGCTTTGGTTTTCGGCGGCAAAAAGTTTCTTAACCGATTTAGATGACGTAAGGTTCCAATTACACGCTTACTCACACTAGCGACCTGAGTTTGCCAACTAAGCGTACTGTCCAAATAAAGACCCAGGTTCTTCACATTAAGGCTAAGCGGAACAACAACATCGTACAACAACAACAACAACGTATTTGTATGCAAGAATATTTTAAGCAGGAAAGGCATAAAATATATATATTTAGAGAGCAAGAAATACCTTTATTGGGGCACAGAGATACGTAATATTATCAATGTGAAATGCTTTAATAAGTATACAAACAGAAAAGTATCTATGAGTATGAGTTAATGAGAAAGTTGTATTACACAATGTTAAAAATACAAGTATGCCTTCAAGATGAGATTGAATCTTGCCCTTGTTTGTTATATATTAAGATAATATAGTCCTTCAGATACCGTGAGGTATTAAACAAACATTACTGAAGATAAGTTTTTAACTTCTTAAATTATGAACTTTTTTAAGTCACGCAATATGTAGATTCCTTTGCCTGGCTGTCACAAATTTAAATAAATACTTTTCGAAATTGGAACTTACCACAAAATGCTGAAATCTTGCCATGTATTCTTCGGGATTTCTATAACTTTTATTGAACTTTGCTATATAATCATCAAACATTGGCTTGAGTTCTTCCATAGATTTCTGTTTATTTAACGTTATGGGTATAGCGACAAATAACAGACAAAATAACGCTATCCCGAGCACCCAATTCCACCATTTCGTCATTGTAGCGAAATAAAATTAAATAAAACACAAAATAACATCCACTCCGCACTACTAATCTCAACAAACTGTTTTTGACAGACGCTGTCTGTGTTACTAGCCCCAGTTTTATTTACCTTCCGAACAAGTTTACAGTTTTGGTAGAAATATAAGGTTAATTAGTAGAAATTGTTCAAGGTGAGATTTCGGTTCATTGCATATGCATGCACTCATGCAATCATGTTGCAGTACTGTTCATAGATACTACTAGGTCGCATAGATTTTTTACATATTTTTTTTCTAGCTGCGATCACTAAAATATAAGGTGTATTTTTGGAAATAAACAGAAAAAAGTAAAGCTATGTAAGTTTATCATTAATAATCTTAGTTAATTATTACTGCATCTATGTTTGTTCAATGCGACATTATTTACACAGGGCACATCGATGCGTGATTCTTTTCTATATAGTGCTTAGGTCTAGCTGCTAAAACATTTTTATGCATGTAAGCGTGTTACGTTTATTGGGATAACAAATATAAAACAAGGTTACGTAATCCACCAAAATCATTTATTAGGTACCTACACACTAAAGCCTTGACATTATTCATTACATACAATTAATCTATTTTCATGTTATCAAAAATGGAAAAACACCATTTATGCTCAATACAGGCGCCGACTCCAGTTGTCTTACGTTCAAAGACATCATTATACTTTTTCAGAACTTCTAGTACAGTGGACTGAGTGATGCCAGGGGTCAAAGACTTCACGTATGACGCGAGGTAATCTAATGTCGCCCCACGCGGATGTACCATGAGGAATGCTGACAGTAAGCTGATGAGCTTGGCTTCGGAAGAAGAAATGACTGCTTCTGAAGATGTGATCTGGTCGTCAGGTAGTGGGGGTGGGGGCTGTGGCTTCACGGGAGTGTCCAGGGTCAGGTTTGGCATCGGTGGCGGCGGTAGTGGTGGGTATACCTAGAATGAAAAAAATAATTTAAGTGGCTTATAAACAATGTGAACTATCGCCAGCAGTAGCTTTGCTCGTCCGAAGTTGGCAACTAACTATACTCCATTTAAAATAACATTAGAAATTTAAGTAAACCTTTTTTACTGTTTGTTCAACCGATTTTGACTTCTATTCCGTAGACAAAAGAACGGAATTGAAAGCAAAATAGTGGTTACAATACCAAGTATTTACTGCAGCCGCCATTAATCATACTACTAACGCAATAGAAGTCAAAATCGGTTGAACAAACAGTAAAAAAGGTTTACTTAAATTTCTAATGTTATTTTAAATGGAGTATAGAGACTTCATGCTAGTCAAAATGAAGGAACAAAACACTATTACACAAGTGCGACGCGTCAGGGGCTAACTTTGTAATAACAAAAGTTATTTGACGTAAAGTGAAACCGTTTTTAAATCAGGATAAGACCATGAGGCAGCGATTTACAATCGCACACAAACACATCGTTTTAAGTAGCATCGTTTTATATAAATAAGTAAGTATCGTTTTACATTAGTTACCTGTTTATTTTGCTGTAAAGCCTGTTGAGCGATGAAGTGAGCCTTGAACTTCTCGAATTTTCTTTCAGCTTCATCTTTGGCCAAATGAGCTTCATTCTTATATCCTTCCAACTCATAGGATAGGTTTTCATTTTCCACCTATAAACAGAAAGTTAATTTAAAGGCATAGTACACAACAACAACTACTAGGAATCGATCATAAGGTTAAGACACGCTTGGCGCGGTCTTTCAGTGAATGGGTGACCATCTTGTCATGACGAATTCCTACATTTTTAGAAGGCGCGTTTAATTACCAAGGGATATCAGGCTGCCAAGGTAACGGCATTAAGGAGGTCAGATATGCAATCGCTCCATGTAAAACACTAGTGCTCAGCTGCATGTGGTTAGATTGGGAGCCGAAATCAATTTGTGGGAAAGGCTAGTCCTTTGAAATTGCAGATGATAAAAAATTACGGTATGTGTTTTTTCTCACATCATACTGTCAAGTACTTACTCTCAGCTGCTCATATTTCTCCAAGGGGACCGTATTCTTCGATCCCACTTTTTCATTTTCATCTTCATCAAATAGAGAATTATATTCCTCTCGGATGTTGTCCAATTCCTGTGAAATTCCAATGATTAGTATATTTTGTTAAAAAATTTATTATTTAGCTAAGACTATTTTAGAGTTTTCCAATCTATGAAGAGCTGGTCACCACGTCGCCACGCCGCCATCTTGTTGTTGGATTTTCTTCGTCCAAAACGAAAATTGAAAAATTTCCAACCTGCCAAATATTGCTTAGTAATATAGTTAATCTTGTTGTTAAAACTATTGGAAATAAAGTGATGACTCCAAGTTATAAGACCAATGATGATCAGGCTCGAAGATATCTGCTGATGCTCAGGAATCGAAGTCTGCCTCTGAAGCTGATGACTGGCGAATTGAAGACTCGAAGATCGAAGAGGTGACTCGTACATGGTGCAAAGGCCCCCGTTGACATTCACGACTTGGTTTCCCATAACTTGAAGCCATCACGATAATATAGCAATACTCGACAGAAGGGAAATAAATACTTTACCGTCGGAGCAGATATATGAAGATTAACAGCTGTCGAATACTCCTTGTCGTTGTAATAACTGCCAATTTGCGCTGTATCAACTCACCATTACCAATCTAGACTTAGGTCTCGGGTTTTACCAGATCCCGATGTGAAAAGAAAAACTTTATCCGAAGTCCCCTCGATTCGTGTCTTTACCATAATATCCTTTATTACCGATCTGGAAGGCATTGCATGTTTCATGTTCCCTGAGAACTTCTTGCAGCAGTGTATAGTTATCGGCACGGATATTGAGCTCTCGGTGGAAGAGTGGGGATCGCTTTGCGCACTGTACACATATAATAAACCAATAAATCGCTTCTGCGCAGGTAAAGGTCAGGGCTCAATATCCCAGCCGATGATTATAATAATGTCATTAAGACTAAAGTTTATGAAGTCGGATTTTGATGAAACTTGGCAGTAATATAGCTTACAAATCAGAATGAAATATAGGCTATATTTTTATCCCGTTGCGATAAATAGTTCCTTGGTGATTCTTGTGAAATCGCGGCTGGAAAGTAGTACAGAAGAATGTAGACGATTTCATCGTTGCTCACATCACTCTTGAAAAAATTAGCTTACTTTATATTTATAATAAGGTCAGACAGGTAGTAATTTATAGATGTAAGAACAAGTATATTTTAATACGTTCTACAGAATATAACGTACCTCAGTCATTTTGAGCCACATCTCAATGTTCCTGCGCTGCTGTTTGGAGAAATGGTCGGAAACCCGCTGAATCTTAGCTGCCGTCAGAATTTTCGCTACCTGCTCGACTGGCGTTGACAAATGGTTTACATTAAAATAGTAACACCGACACTTTATACTCTGTTTAGAGTTCATTACTATGTATTAAATGCAATAATGCAATTTTTGCGGAGTTCTCTTGTATGCAAACAAAATATAAAATGTCAATGTTGATGAAAAATCTACATGATTTTGTTGGTTAATCTGCGTTAGCTTAGAAATTGACATTGCATTTCATAGATGTACCGGAAACGGCGATAGACGGCAAATCTATACTAATATTATAAAGCTGAAGAGTTTGTTTGTTTGTTTGAACGCGCTAATCTCAGGAACTACTGGTCCGATTTGAAAATTTCTTTCAGTGTTAGATAGCCCATTTATCGAGGAAGGCTATAGGCTACTTTTTATCCCGGTACGGGAAGTAGTTCCCACGGGATGCGGGTGAAACCGCTGGCAGAAGCTAGTGCTTTTATAAAGTCCTCCTTGACATTTCATGCTTTAATAACAATGCAAGTTTGGAATGACCAGCAGAAGAAAGATTTTTTTATGGCAAATTACTAAATTGCTGGTAATTTCCGTAGGTGCAGTATTTATCAGCTCGGAATTCCTATGCCGACTTTGGTTGCATTAATACTTAATGATCGGTCTCAGCAGTTATATCTATATATTTTTCTCATCCTCATTCTGATTGTAGTTGAATGCTCACATAAAAACGCGTTTAATTGAGGCTGGCAGAAAGCTTTATAACATTTGGGGAGCACAATCTGCTTTCTTGACAAAAGCCTCTCTCTGTTTACATGATACCTTCTCAGTCCCTATCTTTTAGATTTTTAAAGATGATCTTCTACCTCCATGGTCCTCTGCATTATTTTGATTCAACATCAGCAGTTGTCGCGCTTTAAAAAGCTTCTGCTAAACCTGCTATTGAAATAACAGCAGCAGAAACTTCTGTTAATCTAAACCTAGCAAATCTATCAAAGCTGCATCTGCACTATCTTGTCCTGCAAGCCTAGCGGTCACGTACGTGATCCCAAGCTGTACCTCCTCCTGCTTAGTGCTCCGCAGTGAAAGTCACGTGACAGACACTAGGCAAATCGAGAGCTACATCTGTATGGATTGCAGCAAATTATTACCTACATTACCTGTTACACTAGTCACACAGTGTTTTCAGAAACTCACAAAGCAGCTCGAAGTCTGGAAGTCGGTGGTATCACAGCCCCCTATCTGGGAGGGTAGATGAAGCGAGCTTCAACTGCTAGCCAATAGCAGTCGTTGTTACAATTCTACTTCAGAGGTCGTCAGGCTAAATTGAGAAAACTCTGATCCTGGGGTTGTTAGGTGATTAAACCTGCAGCTCACTCGATGAGAAGACAGTTGAGATTATCAGCTACAACAGGCATCAACTACTTACTTCGACACTACTGTATCAAATTACAGAACAATAGCACCATGAGACTTTCACCCGTAACCTAACGTAACCTGAATTCGCCTTTTCACCTTTTCTGAGGAAATAATTCAGACGCCATATCGCTCAGGAAAGTCACGTAGAACGATCGTTTGAAGAACTGCATCACTCCCTCTCCTAAAAATCTTACTTACGTATAAAAATAATACGAAAATGTCTCGCAAAACTCCAAATCCGACAGTTGTAGCACCACTCTTTAAAGTCTCCCAGCAGCTTATCTATCAAGCTGTTGCAAATAATAAAAAAAAATTGTTACTCTAGAAACCCTTCGGCATGCTCCAATTTCTCCACCAGCATAGATAAACAATATTCACAGATATTTTACTGTATCTAGAAAAAACTGCCAGTTGTTGGTTAATCTCCACCTTCGGAAGTCTTGATGCTGGTTGTTGGTTAGTCTCCACCTTCCGAAGTCCTCCAAATCAGCATACATACACATTGGACCAACAATGTGACCACAAACATATTCTAAGCTATACAAACTCTATCTACTTACACTGCGTAACAATATGTCCGAACTTGTCCTTCATATTGTTCTTCAGGGTCTGGTACTCGTCATCTATTTGCATCTTCTCATTGAAGAGTCTTCGGAGCTGGTTGTTGGCTGCTTGGATTAATGTGTAGAAGGTGTTTGCATTCTTCTTGTTGCATTCTCCACGTTCAAGCCAGGCTGCTAAGGTCTGAGGAGAGGAAATGTGTTTGGTTATGTATGTGCTATTGTTTTGCATTGTCAAACACAAAGAGAATATGAAATAAAGTTTTATGTATAACTAGCTTCTGCCAGCGGTTTCACCCGCATCACGTGGGAACTACTTCCCGTACCGGGATAAAAAGTAGCCTATAGCCTTCCTCGATAAATGGGCTATCTAACACTGAAAGAAATTTTCAAATCGGACCAGTAGTTCCTGAGATTAGCGCGTTCAAACAAACAAACAAACAAACTCTTCAGCTTTATAATATTAGTATAGATATAAATATAAATAAAAGTTAATAGTAATGTTGCTGCAATCCAGTTTTTAAACAATAAAACGCTTTCAATTTATGCGTTCCTTGACGGATCGCTGACGCACGCTTAACGTGCGTCAGGTTACGTGTCGCTGACGGACCGCTGCCGTCCGGTAGCAGTCCGGCAACAAACGCCTTAATCATTGCTGAATTTTTGCATAAAAACTTGTGGACGTTTTAATAATGCATAATTTTATATCGAAATTGGCTAATTCAACTATTTTTCTTGGATGCAAAACCAAATTCGAGTGAAAATGAGAACATTTACAAATATGAGTAAAGCCCATCTAGGCTGAAATGGCGCGCCACACTATCGCATTTTGCGTACATATTATACACCAAACTTGTGTACGTAAATGTGGTACTGGAGCATGTGGTTTCAACTAAGGCGAGCTATATTTAATTAAATTAAATATAAATCAAATAAAAATTAGAATTTTTACTATACATATTAAATGCTTTAATACTCACTGGTGCAGCCTCAGCGAACTCATTGTCACTCTTGATCTTCTCCCCGATAGTCACAAGAGTATTTGCACTGAACTGTTCCACACGCGGTGGAGTGGGGGACCTCATGCGTTTGTTCTTCTCGTGTTCATTCTGATCCTCGCGATTCTAGAAAAAATAATACAAAGTTAGGAATTTCTGACTATGTTATTTATTTAAATGTTTGAGTAACCATCTATGTTTTGAGCTTTCACTGCAAAATTAATGTACCAATTAAATAAAATTTGGTACTTAGACAGTATAAAGCCTGGGAAAAGACAGGCCACATAATAAGAAAAACTCGAGGAAGAACCTTGTTAACAACTAAAGACTTAATATTTCTACCTTTTTCTAGATACATAATTCTTACACTTACCAAAGCATAATCAATGAAAATAGTGGCAGCCTCACTATCCTGCTGATTATAAAACTTGATACGGCAACCCGATATAAAGAAAGCATGTTCTACGCTTTCTGGCTTCTGGAACCGCACATGACACACTCCTTGCTTATGCAATTTCACATCGTCAACAGGACCGAACTTTTCAAATATTTCACGAACGGTTTCTTTGGCTATACTAGGGGGTAGACCTCCAATGAAGATGGTACGGCACCCGGGAAGTGGATCCCTTCGTGGTGGGACTGTGGTACCCGGGAGCATGGGGAGTACGACTCCGTTGGAGAAGTAAAGAGACTGTGTGGTCATCTGCACAGTTGGGCTCATCATGATCATTTGTTGTATCATGTTGGCCTGGTAGTTCATGGGGGTCATTCCTAGCATTTCCATTGGTTGGTTCATCATGGGATTTTGCATGTTTTGCATGTTCTGCATCATGTTGTTGTACTGCATCATTTGATTTCCTGAAGAAATAATAAGATAATTAGTTGAATAACATATAAAAAATCCATTTGGATTTCACTTAGTAGAGAGCTTAATCTTTTCATAATGGTTATGATGATTAAGAATAAAACAAACGCAAGAAGGAGTTTGTATAAAAGTAAATAGGTACACATATTTATAGGCAGTGCCATAATTAAATCCGCTAGACATGCAAAACCAGATTTATGAAAGTTGACTAAACAACAAAACAATTAGGTTGCTTGCAACATTATTTTAATCCCTACAAATATTATAAACGCGAAAGTAACTCTGTCTGTCTGTTACGCTTTCACGTCTAAACCGCATAACTGAATGCTGATTCCGAGTTTTGACAGCATTCGCAACTCGATACGTAATTATAAGTCTATTGAAATAAAGAGTCGTATGCTACGTCACATGATTTAGATATGACATCTTCATTCATTTTGCCGGTTAATAATGATTACACTCGCAAAAGTGAGCTCAAGTTTAATACGACCAAGTACTGATGACAGTCTTTATTAAATAAACAATTCTAAGATAAGTGCTACGTTATTAAATGGTATGATAATCTTCGCATCGAAAAAATTAACTTGCAAAACTCGCACTAGCCACTCTGATTATAATAAAATTTGCAGAGATCGAGTTGACCTTGAGAAAGAACATAGTATAATTTTTAACCCGGTCTTTTGAAGAATTCTCTTGGAAATGCGATATAACCGAACTCTACGCGGGCGAAGCCGCGGGCGGAAGCTAGTTATTTATATATTAGTTTTGTTAATACCAATATGTTACTGGGTAACTAGGTTGAGGAGGTCAAATAGGCAGTAGCTCTATTTCACACTAGTACTCAGCTAGATCCGGCTAAAACTGGAAACCAACATAGTTGGGAAAAGTCAAGGCAGATGACATGATGAGATTATAGTACAAGACTTACCTTGCATAATCATATTATTATGTGCTTGCAGGTTTTGTTGCTGGGTGAGTCTATCATTGTTGTCCCACTTAGACTGTCGCTCTCGGTGCTCATTGCGGTTCCTGCCTCCTCGGTCCTTCTGGTCACGGGTACGAGACCTGGAGCGACGACGTCCCCTATCTGAAATGTTTATACACAAACTTATGTTTGGAAAACAGATAGAAAGAGATGGCAGTTGCCGAAGCGTCATCGCCGAAGCCGAAGTTTCATTGACGAAGCGACACTACGCGCGTAATTTGTGAACCACGTTATTAGCCCAGTCAAAATAGACATAAAAGTAGTGGTCAAATAACAAAAATTCCCGGAAAGCTGAATTTTGGTGGAGAGCTTGTGTTTATCATTATAAATAAAATATTAAAAATCACCATCGATCCCATGTGTGCGTCAAAAGTTATTCGAGGTTAAATGTCAAAATTTTTAATGGATGGTAATGGTAATGGAGCACTCGGATATATAGCCCCGCGGGGTCGCTACTCCCCGTCATCCGCTTCAGATGCCCTGCGGGGCTTATTATGTATTATTATTTTGTATGTCTCTACCCTTTTGAGACAACTTTAATGAAAAAGTGACACAAAACCGACGATTATCCCTGTATACACTATAGAAAGTACCCAAGGACAATCCCCGGTTCTGTGCTAAAGTATTGCTAACTATGGATGAAAACTACTTGGGCTATTGTGATGGGATGCTAATGGGCTAGGAATGGGGAAACTACGGGAACTATGGCACCTGCCTATGACAATGTATTAAATACATGTTAAAATGGCAGGTGGAGACTCACCAGCTCAGTTACTGGGCCCCCGGGAATCAGTCACTGAATAGCAACAAGAGGGCAACAGGGTCATGAGCGGCTGAAGGGTAAGGATACCTCGGCGGACTTTAAACGCAGATCACGCGCTCCCTGTGGGTCCAGCATCAGCGGCCCACTCGCAACTTACCACGAGGCACCTACCCTCCGAGCAGAGCTACTAACCCTGCTCTAGCAACTCCACTCTGACCGGCCGATGAAGGCAAGCCAAGAGGCGGGAGACCTATTCTCCGTCATGCTTCACTCCGGCCAGCGGCCGGACGTGGGGGACAGTATACTCTCCCTGAAGCACTCGGATATATAGCCCCGCGGGGTCGCTACTCCCCGTCATCCGCCTTAATAAGCCTTTATTGCCAACATAAATGTGTACAATTTATTATTAAGTTTTTTAGCACGCAACTATGTAGATGCATTAACATCGTAAGAATTTATTTCATAATTCTATTACTATTCTTAATTTCTCCTATCTGGTTTGATGTCAGCGTGTCCTTGTGACACATAGGCCTCCTCCAGCTCTTTCCATTTTGCTCTTGTGTAAGTTAATCTATGCCATAGTGTACCTGTACCTGCATTCTTTTTTGTCATCAGACCAATGTTTTCTTTGCCTTCCTCGTTTCCTTTTTGTTTGAAATCTAGGGTTCCATTCGGTAACATCTTTCGTCCATTTATTCCTACTCTCTCTCATCATGTGGCCTGCCCATCTCCACTTAAGTTTTTTAGTTTTGACTACGACATCTTCTAGTCTCGTGATTTGTCTTAAATCTATAGCTCTCTTTCTGTCTTTTATAGTGTAGCCCAGCATACTCCTCTCCATGGCTCTCTGGCACGTGGTCAGTTTTTGGCTTTGTTTCTGTGTGTTGGCCCAGGTCTGGCGTCCATAAGTGAGGATGGGTAATATGCATGTGTTGTACACTTTCCTTTTCATTGCAGTAGTATATTATTTACTTTTTAGCACTTCTTTGAGAGACCAGAACCGTTTCCAGGCATTGGCTATCCGCCTTTCTATTTCTGCATCCATATGGTTGTTGAAAGCAATAAGTTGGCCGAGATATACATAGGAATTGACATATTCTATTTCTTCCTGATCTACAAAGACACTTATTTGTGATCTATTTGTTATTATTTTAGTTTTTATTTTGTTCGTTATTAGGCCCACCTTTTTGCTCTCATTTGCCAAATCTTGGAGCATGTTGTTAAGGCACTCTGCATTATCTGATATAAATATAATATCGTCCGCGAATCTCAAATGATTCAAACGTGTTCCATTTATGTTAATCCCTAAGTTATCCCATTCCATCTTCCTGATGACTTCCTCCAACCGGCGGCGAAAAGTTTTGGAGAGAGTGTGTCTCCCTGCCTCACTCCTCTGTGTATGGAGAAAATTTATCCTTCTGTTTCCAATTTTATTCGTGCTTTGCTGTTTGCATATACATTTTTTATTAACCTTACATATTTGCTTTCTATTTCTTGGTTTTTCAGGGCTTCCCAAATGAAATGATGTTCTAGGCAGTCGAATGCTTTCATATAGTCCACAAACGCCATGTATACTGGATAATCATATTCCTGACATTTTTCAACAAGCTGATTTACCACATGTATATGGTCTATAGTTGCAAACCCCGATCTAAATCCAGCTTGTTCTCTTGGCTGTTGTTCATCGAGTTTTGTAGTGATGCGTTTTAGTATTATTTTCGAGAACACCTTGTATAAGTTTGACATGAGACTTATTGGCCGATAATTTCCCATGTCCAATCTGTCTCCTTTCTTGAAGATGAGTATTATTGAGCTTAATGTCCATTGTGAAGGTATGTATTCCGTATTTAGGATAAGATTAAACAAGTTGGTTAGTTTTGGTATTGTTTCTGACAATGTTGCTTTCATCATCTCATTTGTTATATGATCAGGTCGAGGAGCTTTATCATTTTTCTGAGTTTCAATCGCATGTTGGACATCTCTTTCAAGAATCGGAGGGATATCTTCCGTTTCATCAACGAGGTTCACGTTGAATTTTAAGGTGTTTCCGGTGGAGTATAGTTCTCGGAAATAGTCTGTTGCTATCTTTAAAATTGGCTGTCTTCTTGTTTATTCCTTGTTGTTTTTGTTTTTTTTTAATTTTGGGACCCATGACGTCACTTCTCTTAATTCTTTGAGTGCTTCCTTAATACCCCCAGTTTTAGTAATGTGATTTTGAATGATTTTGATTCTTTTATTCAACTTGTCTTGTTATAAATTGCAGCCTATTTCTTTGCTTAGTTTAGTGTTGCTTTACTTTTTCTATTCATGAGTAGTTCTTTTCTTTTTTGAATGAGATCCTTTGTTTTAGGGCTTAGTGTAGGTACATTTGTTTATCTTAGTCTTGGTCGTTTTTCTGTAGTACATATTGTTTATTTCTGTTGTAAATTTCTTGAGTTTTATCTTTTTCTTTGGGTGTCGTGATGTTCTGAGGCGTTATATCGGCTGTCCACTCATTTTCCCCATGATAGTGTTTCCTTTGTTTCTTTTGCTGTTTGTCAGCTCATAATATAGCTCTGACCATGCGATGGTTACTATCGAAGTTAAAGTTATTTATTATGCTAGTGTCTTTAAAGGAATCGGGTAGATTACTGGTTATGAAGTCTATTTCATTACGGTAGGTCCCATCGGGCGACATCCAGGTCCACTTCCTGGCATGTCTTTTCTTGTAAAAGCTTATTATTTAGTATGGTTAAATTATTTTCCAGGGCCATATTCACGAGTCTTTTTCCGTTCTTGCTTCTTTTACCTATGCTGTAGTTTCCCACTACTGAGTCTTCACCATGTTGCTGTTTGCCTATTTTACCATTGAAGTCTTCCATGACAATAATATTCTTATGGGCAGTCTCTAGTGTGGTTGAAAGTTGGTAGTAGAATTCATCTTTTACTGCTTCGTCTGCTGCTTCTGTTAGCGCATATATTTGGACTATAGTCCACTAGTTTCTGTAGCCTTGTAATTGTATGTTTCTTTAGATGTTTTTTCACCATAAGTCTAACTCCATATTGGCCCTTTGTTTCACCGATGTAGTTGTTATGTTCTTCAATATGATTTCCTATTCGTCTCACTTTGCTAATACCAAGAATATCCTATTTGATTTTACTCAAAGCTATTTCTAGTTCGAAGAGTTTTTCTGCTGTCCTTAATGAAAGTGCGTTTAGGGTGGCTATATAGATATTATTTGGTTTTTCTTTGGATACTTTATTTGCTAGAGGGTAGTGGTCTCCTTTCCCCACGGTGACCAACTGGCTTGGGGTGTATTTTTCAGTTTGTGTATATGTAGTTTTGGTATTTGTTATTTTAGCTTGGTTCCGGATGCCGGTGGTCATTATTGGTTTTTTGGGATCTCTGTCAGTGAGGCAGATCGGTTTCGTTCCACATAGTTAAGTATGTTGGGTTTTAGGATTTCTTTTCCCTTAGCGGGTGTACTAGCTGGTCTGCTTGACGAGTTGCTTTTAAGTCTATTTTCTTCTGAGATGTTGAATTCGGTGAGTCGTGTTCTTCTCTTTTCCTTTTGTCTCTGTTTACTGCCATTGATCCTTTTATTATTATTTTGTCATGTTTAAAAAGGCTATATTTCCTTTCTTTCTTTCCTCTTCCACTTGTACTTGTTCCAGTTGCTTCCGCTTTTCTAACATTTCCTTTGAGTAATCTTCTTTTACATATACACCTGGTAGCAGCTTTGATTTGTTTTTCAAAATCAAGTGTTTTTTCCACAGAGATGTGATGGAAAGTACGATAGGGCGGTTCTTGACATTTTTATCCTTACCAATTCTATATATATTACTAATTTCCTGGCTATTTAAATGGGTGCCTGATTCTTGAATTGTATCTTTGACATGGTCTACAAGTTCCGCTTCTGATTTTTCGATTTCTGTAATGCCTAAAAAGACTAAGTTGAATTTTCTTTTTTCCCTTTCAATCGCCTTAAGTTTCTGAATATTGATATTTTTTCTTTAAGCATTGTATTTTCCTCTGTTATTATTTTTAATCTCTCATCTAGTGCTTCCATAACATTCTGCGTCACTGACACTGTTATGATTTTGGTTTGCTGGTTCAATTTCTCATCCAGTTTTGATAACAATAATTCCATACTTTTATCCATTTTTCGATTTGTTTACTGACAACATTGGTAGAAGTAGTATTTCGGATTATTGTGGCTTACCACACCCACTGCATCAGTGTCAGTGTCAAAGTGACGTTGTTGCTAATGACGGATTTGTTGGTTATGTTGGTGGCACTGCTTACTGATATGACTAATATGACTTTCACTTTTAGGTTATCTCGTTGAATTTTATAATGCACTTTTTATTCCAAGGATATTGTTATGCGCTTTATACACACATTTATTTCGTTTTCTATTCTCTGTTCTGTTGAATTTGCGTTGTGACACTTTTATTTGGCACTTATTACACTAGTATTTGTTTAATATTTGCGGAGGACTTTGGTGTAGGGTGTTTATGCTACGATCGCCGGAACCGGATTCCCATTTCAGACATTTTTCATTTATTAAAATTATTAACAACATTTATTAATTCCTCAAAAGGATCACGGTTTTTCTTGTCTATTTCTCTTCTCCACAGAAATTCATAGAGCAAATCATTAATATGTGTACGATTATTATAATTATCTTTACTAAAAAAACGTTTCAAAACACGCCACTGTGACTTGATCCGCTGTGTGTGATTCCCATCCTCAGCAACAAAGGGGTTATCTGGATGACTATGATTCACCTTGTGGTGGATGTATCCATGGTCACCCAGACAATCACAGGCCTTCCAGTAATCAGTATGAATTATTGTGCCCTCAGCAACATGTTTTTTTATTAGTGGCACCAGAATTTCAGAAGAGGGAAGATTTTCTGGGCAGACTTCCAGGCGTAGATCCTCGCTCCCATCCTGGATCATTCCCAGGATGCAGTGGCCTTCAATTTGATGACCTAAAAGTAAAAAAAAACAGATTTAATATGGTTGTATAATTATGCCATGAACAGAATACAATGTCACTGTTAATTTGTTTAGTCATACCTTTATCATATTTCTGTTTCCCAAATTTTTTTACATCGATTTGTACTATTTTGCCGGGACCTCCAATCTTCCCGGCAAGTGCTTCTCTATTTTTTTGGTAGCTTACAACTGCCCCTCTGCAGTAGTTGAACCAATCATGTATGGTTGCGCTAGAGAGGCAGTGTTCTCCTTCTGTGTAATCTTCTTTTTTTGTGCGATCATAGCTAAATTTGTGAGCATACGCATACATGAGGTAAAATACCCGTGGCATCGTTATTTTAATATTATCAAACCAAGTGCCTTTGCCTCGACTCACTTTAGACTTGGATCGGCATGGCCCTCTATTGCATACAAAAGATCCCACCGTTTTATTTGTTGAGTATTCAACCGTCATACCTTTTTTGTGATAGTTACATATTTTTTCTTTTTTTATCATCCCTCTTTCCTCTGCAAATGCCACAGCTTGCTCACGAGTGCCTAGTCTTTGAAAGACTTTAACTAAATTCCACATTGCACGCACTTCCGCCACAACTAATCGTCGCTTCAAAGGTGGTTCGTCCTCTGAACTGTTCGAACAGCTAGTAGATGACGTCGATTCGTACTCTGGCACGGAACGGCTCGTGGATGGCCGAGGTTCGTCATTAACCACGGAACGGCTCGTGGATGGCCGAGGTTCGTCGTCAACTACGGAACGGCTCGTGGATGGCCGAGGTTCGCCCTCGATCACGGAACGGGTCGTCGGTTGCTGAGCTTGGCCCTCAGCCGCAGAACATCTTGATGGAAACTCCGACATGGTTGGTAGGCAGAAAATTGGTGTCCGGGATATTGACGCGCAAGAGTCAGTCGATAAGGCAGAAAGGGTTGGCTTTAGTATCGTTTGGCAGGCGGACGGGGCTAAAAGTGGTTAAATCTGGTAGAGGATGGGTCTCCGATTATAACGCTACCACTCTTGTTACAAGGTAATGGATATTTTTCGAGAAATTTACAAAAAATGTTTCTAACCTCAAATCAGATAAAACGCGTAATGTCAACGTTATTCGGTGAAATGGAACGTTAAAATGCGCGATCGACAACCGAATGTGTTTTAGTATATCGTCTGTGGTGTACAAATCGGTGAAAAGGAACGCAAAAAATAAACAAATGTCTCTGGTATTTGCGTTAAGTGTCATTTGTGATTAGCTGTCATTCCGTTTCTCTTCGAGTTGCGTGAATGTACTATGATGTTAAGTCTCTTAGTATACACGAGCGAGCGAAGCGAGCTCGCGACTTAGGGCACCCCCGACTCGGGTAGGTTAGGTTCGAAGGGGATG
The DNA here is from genome assembly GCA_963856015.1 of Helicoverpa assulta. Classification (NCBI taxonomy): domain Eukaryota; kingdom Metazoa; phylum Arthropoda; class Insecta; order Lepidoptera; family Noctuidae; genus Helicoverpa; species Helicoverpa assulta. Next base: position 9,715,193 of record CAWLCW010000027.1, read on the forward strand.
GCGGGGTCTGCAAGACCCCGCCATTCCCTTCGTGGTTATTTTTTTTTAAACCACCCAGAAGTAGGAGCCCCGCGTAGCGGGGCTCCGTCGACTTTGCCTTTGTACGTATTGATTAGAAGTACTTGCACTTGATTTTCCGACCGTAGTGGTTATAAAGTGTGATTATAAAGTGTTTTGAGGTTAGGTTACAAATATCTATTTTTCTCAAAAATGATGCGTTACCTTGTAACGGGAGTGGTACCAGGGGATAGGGGTGGTCCCCCCCACCACCCTCCCCCCCTTTTCCTCCCCCTCCGCGTGCCAAACGATACTAAATTTTTACCCCAAAGTCGTCGAAAAGATTAACAAAAACACACCACGAAGCACAGAGAGAAAATTCACGCAACTCGAAGAGAAACGGAATGACAGCTAATCACACAACACAAATGACATATAACGCAAATAGCAGACATTTTATTTTGCGTTCCTTTTCACGGATTTGTACACCACAGACGATATAGGTACTAAAACACATTCCGTAGTCGATCGCACATTTTAACGTTCCGTTTCACCGAATAACGTTGACATTTGATGACTGATTTGAGGTTAGAAACATTTTTTGTAAATTACTGGAAAAATAACATCTGCCTAACGCGTTAATTTTAATAAAACGTCGTAGTTGGCCAAATAAAGGCCATGTAAAAAAAAACTACTTACCATCCCTGCGATCCCTATCGCGTCTCTCATTTCTATCTCTACTATGACGCTTATCTTGCACTTCGCTCTGTTCATTGGATTCCTCCACAGCTCCCGACGCTGGAACATCTTCCGTTTGAGGTATCACAGGGCCTATGAACGCGCCATTATTCTGCGGTGGATTCACAACAGGCAAAGGCGCCATTTGCATCTGGTTCATTTCGCCCATCATGTTAAACGGAGGAATGAGCGGAGGTACCATCGGTCCAGGTTGCATCATGTTCGGCATCATATTAGGCATAGGATGCATCATGTTTTGCATGCCGAACTGCTCGTTTCCCCAGGAATTCATTGTCTTGAATGTCTCAAATGTAAGAACTTCTCGTTAACCTCGAACAAAGACGTTTGGCCTTCAGCTACATCTCTTCTCACTAAATTTAAATAGCAATTACTTCACTGAATTTCATTCCACAACTGTGATCTACAATTCCACGGCTAAATAAACAATCAAAATTACAAAGAACGCAATTTGTGCAACGCAATGCAATTTGTTGTGAAACTTTGACACTTCAACCATTTACCATAGATGAGTATAAGATGATATATAAGACTTCAACTTCATTTTTTTTTTGGGAATTTAATGACCTGGTAACTAAGACCCGACCTTTAAGTCAAACGTAGTAACTATTATATAATCTGTGCTTCAACTTTATGCTACGTTCACACATGTGTTAATCGCAGAAGTGACATAATATGTTCGCTCGTATTTTGCCTACATTTTTCATTACTCAAAAAGTTTATATCTAAGTGAATTCAAAATCATGTAATATATCAAAAAGTTTATTTATATCTAAGTGAATGCAAAATCATGTAATGTATTAAAACCAGGAACTTATTTTTAGGGTTTTTTAATATTAATTACGATGTTTTTTTTTCTTAAGAGGGCTTTCACAAATTTTCGCGAATTTAAACGCGCTGATATATGTTGTAGTGTTTTTACAGTAGCGAAATACATACGAGGTCATATTATTTTTTCTTGAAAGTAAGAACATACCATGACAAAGTGAAGTCTGTTTTCATTGATATTTTACCTACTGCCAGTTTTATGGCACATCTGTTTCTGCACGATTTTCTTAATCCATAATTTAAGATGGCGGGCGGGAACAAATTAATGCATATTTGTAAAATTGAATTATAAATGAAAAGTATGATATACAAGCGTTGTAATAGCATGAACAGCGTGTAATTTTACTAACTTGACTCTCGAATAGTTTATATGTGTAAGTTTATACCTTGATATCTTTGATTATATAAGCTTGATATGTATTTTCTATTTTATAATTGTCGTTTCATGGACATCCGTCTGACGCAGGTGTCAAAATCGCTCTGATTTGCCATTTTGGGCAATGCAGTCTGCAGTGCATTTCAGTGTGGTATATAAGCTTTTTGTTCGGAACGTTCTATCTAGTACGTAGTACATATATATCGATGCTTTTTGAGTTGTATCATGTTAAGGCCCCAGTACACGTTGGCCCAAGTTCGGCCAATACACGCCATCACCAACGTGTACTCGGGGCATTCGTGCAGGTTGGCGGACATTTGTCAAGGTTGGCGCGCATTCGGCGAGTTGTCGGTTTTTTGGGCACACATCAAAGGAAGCCACGCCCAGCTTGGCGTGTGGTGTTTACACATTCGGCCAATGTTTAGTTCGTCACCGACCGCTGAGGGATAAAGTACACTTTGTGTTGCGTGTAAAAATAAATATAGTAGTAAATATAGTAGTGTAGTATAATATAAATATATATAGTAGTGTAGTATAATATAAATATATATAGTAGTGTACAAATTAATAGCCGAAGCCTTAATTACTTCGACGTCCATCGCAAGTGGTTTGCCAGACAGGAATGAGCCATGCGCCACTGTGTAAACACCATTTGATCGTGGCCTACATTTGTGCATTGGAAAGCTTGGCCGAACTTGGGCCAACGTGTACTGGGGGCTTTATGTTTGACCATTGTTTGACTATCTGCCACTGGCAACACTGCTCCTGACGTTCAAGTGGATAACGGGGAAATAATAAAAAAATCTCCATATTTTTTGTTTTGCTCGTTCGTTTGCTTATTTTTATAATTTATGGAATTGATTGATAAATAACTGAAAATTCAAGATGTGGTCAGTGATCTGCTAACAAATACCCATAATGTACGAGCATTAGCATAGTTATTCTCAATTTTTGTTTGTTAATGTTTTATTGTTACTGTTTCAGTTCCGAATCAGTGCCGAAGGAATTTGAAAAGACAACAGAGGTCCTACCTTTTACTAAATATGGATTATCATCAATGGAAGAGTTCCGGAAAGCTGAAGAAGAAGTTCAGCATCAGGAATGGCTAAAGAAAGCTGGTCTGACCAGCGAAGACATAAAGCTTTATCAAGAAAATGAGGCAGGACTCCTGGACCAACGAAAGAAGATCGAATCTGGAGTCCTGAAAGATAAATTGGAAGAAATATACAATAAAATCAGCAATATGCACAATGAGAGTAAAAGGTAACTTATTATTGTATGTAAAGACAACACAAATATGCTATATTGTTTCCTAAAACCATAATGTTTTACTACTATATATGTCATTCTCATCAAATAGGTAGATGCCCTTATACTTTATAGACTAGAATTGTACATACCTGTGATCTCACATCAATATTTCATAAAAACACCTTTTTACTACCATAGTTACATAAAATAATGTGATTAAATAAATCATAAAAGATTCATATTAGATTTACTTTCAGTGACAGTATTTCCAATAAGGATGAGCAGCCAAGCAAGTCATCTGTCCCTGAAAATCTCATAGAACGACTGCAGCAGAAGCCCCTAACCTTCTACCCTGAGGGTCACCCCATGAATGAGCTGAAACAACTAGAAGGAAACCTAGTTGGTCACATAAAGACTGATATGATACCATTGAGTAAAAGGCGCAAACTCCTCCGACGTCTACAAAGAAAGAAAGAAAGGTTACTTCAAAATAATCCATTTAACATCAGCACTATACCTAGTACGTCTCGCGTTGATCAACCCGGTAGTCTTTGGGATATGCGGGAAATGCCACGTTTGATTCCTCACACCGTTACCAGTAGAGACCAGGAGGAGAACGTAATGGGGCCTCATTTACGGACAATGTATACTGTGAGAGATAACAAGATCGTGAGACTTGAACCGGTCCAAGCCAATCAAGATGATCAGGCTGACCAAGATGAGTATAGGGCAGTGGATATTGTGGTACCGGTTAATGATGCGGAAGCTCAGTTGCTGGAGGGCACCAAAATGTGTCTGGATGATATTAAGAAAATGGAAAGATTTAAGGATTATGAACCTGGGATACCTTCCAAGGTATGTTTTTAGATATTGTTGAAATTCTGCACATAAAACTATGTATCTCTTATTTTACTTAGATACAATCCCAAACATATTTGGTAAACACCACAACGGAGAGCATATTTTCCATGTTAAGATACTCTTCTTTGGTGAAGGGCTGTCTTTTGTAAATTTGACCTTCAAAAAGTGCTGATTCTCAGCGTACTTTGAATAAATGACTTTTGTTTCTTTTTTTTTCTACCGAGATAGGCAACTTTAGCGACTATAGCTCGCGACAAATTATTGTAACTACTAGACATTTGCATCTGGCAAAAACGTATTTGCCGCGCGAATCTATCGCGAGCCGTTGCTTGGCTATAAGCCGCGCGCGACAGACGCCCGTATCGGAAGGTAAGCTTTACGTAAACTGGTTTAAAAAAAAAATACTCTGTTTTTTCAGGTACTATATTTGAAGAATATAGCTCCGGCAGTAACTCAAGAGCAGCTATCACTGTTGTTCAATCAGTTTGTGTTAGCCAATGGCGGCCCAGTCGACCTGCGGCTTATGACCGGCCGTATGAGAGGGCAGGCTTTTGCGGCATTCCAAAGTAAGTCTTCCTTTACTACTTGACACTGAAAATATCTTCTTTCTTCTTTCAATCTTTCTCAGCATTAAAGTAGAATCGAGTAAGATAACAATTTGGAAGACAATTATTTTTAAGTTCATCCCAAACTTAACGGATTGGAATATGAGCAGAAACAATTTAAGAAATCTGATATCTTCATGTCAGATTAAGTACGCAAAGAGTATAGGCACATAGTTGTACCGGTGTGTGGAAGTGACTTTCAGGCCGATAATAAGATTGGCGACAAGCATACTTAGAAGTATGAAGCTATAAACTTACGCTATTTGTTATCAGACGAGGAGCTCGCAATCCAAGCATTAGAAGAAATCAACGGCACCATTTTGAGCGGCAGACCGGTCATTGCAGAGTTTGGCAGGAACACAAACAGGATTCAAGATGATCACAGATAAATGCACTATGTTATTTCAATTTTGAATGTCTTGTAGTAAAGTTGACTCGACAAGAGGAGACATTTTTAATAGCGTCAACTCCTGGATGCGAAAAACGCATCGTGCGTTGCGTTTTTGTCGTACGACGACCTATAAATGTATTATGAGAAATCGCGCGACGAAATTCGATCGAATCAGTTGCTTGCTGGGTCAAAGTCTTAAGAGGGTCGAGAGCCTAAGGCTAAGAACTCACGGAGCGATTTTGAACCGTGCCCGCGGCAGTGGCGGAACTGCGGTTTTATTTCCAAACTCACGAGACCGTTTATTTGCGCGGTTACACAGCCGTCGCGGTTGAGATTATCGCCCGCAAACGTGGCGGGCGATGATCGCAAGACGCAAGACGGGCAGTTGACGGCCGGCCAATCGACCGCAGAGCGCGCGGGCGCAACCCGCCGAGGCTGCGGGTGACCGCGGCCCGCGCGATTCTACTAGTTGCCCGCCGGTGCAGCGGGACCCGCAAACAAACGCGCAGACTGCGGGCGTAAATCGCGTCGTGAAATGTGCTTTAATTTTTTACATGTATATCTGCATTCTACAGAAGCTACGGGCCCGCAGCCGCGGCGGGCACGGTTAAAAATCGCTCCGTGAGTTCTTAGCCTAAGGGTAGATTGAATAAGGATTTGCTAACCTTATTCTGCCCTAAAAGCTGTGTAAGGCTAAGAACTCACGGAGCGATTTTTAACCGTGCCCGCCGCGGCTGCGGGCCCGTAGCTTCTGTAGAATGCAGATATACATGTAAAAAATTAAAGCACATTTCACGACGCGATTTACGCCCGCAGTCTGCGCGTTTGTTTGCGGGTCCCGCTGCACCGGCGGGCAACTAGTAGAATCGCGCGGGCCGCGGTCACCCGCAGCCTCGGCGGGTTGCGCCCGCGCGCTCTGCGGTCGATTGGCCGGCCGTCAACTGCCCGTCTTGCGTCTTGCGATCATCGCCCGCCACGTTTGCGGGCGATAATCTCAACCGCGCAAATAAACGGTCTCGTGAGTTTGGAAATAAAACCGCAGTTCCGCCACCGCCGCGGGCACGGTTCAAAATCGCTCCGTGAGTTCTTAGCCTAATTGATTTGTTTTAACCGACTCCCCAAAAAGGAGGTTCTCAATTCGAATGTTGGATTTTAATGTCTTGATGAAGTCTTGTAATTTCTTGAAAACAGGCGCGTAATATACCTATCTGAATTTAAAATGATTAATGCTGATTGGTAAGATAATATATCAATATTGAGTGAATGTTATTATTCTATAAGGGATGTGAGTAAATTAAGGCTATGAATACTATAAAGTAGAAGCTTTTATTAGGATTAAATCCACGCACAATTAAGTCCAAATTAGCGCATTTTTACCCTGATAATTAGGTAATGTTTGTCCGTCTATTGCTTCTTAGATCATAAACTCCTATACTGATTTTAGTGCTGTTTTTTGGCCTATTGTATTAAGACGTGTGCATTTTGCGTGTTGAGTGACTATTTCAATATAGCAAAGCGATATTGGTTTATATTTTACGTAGATATTTTTGATTTATTTGTACTTTAGTACAAGAATATGACTATGATGATATTGCGATATTTTAGTTTATAACGACTCATTTACGAATACTCATCTCAGTCTATTCTCAGTTTTATAGCCACTAACTTGCTTTTGGATCACTTAAAATGTTAATGAGTACTAAAATCAAACACTAAATTGTTTGCTGAAAGAGTTATTTGTGTTAATCAACAGAATAAAGGTTAGTAGTGATAATCGTCGTCATGGGTCATATTACGAAACAGATTTTGAATGCATCATATGTATAGGGCGATCGATGCTTGAACTCGTGATTGTAGTCATCTATGCTAATATTATAAAGAGAAAAACTTTGTTTGTTTGGTTGTAATGGATAAACTCAAAAACTACTGGACCGATTTTAAATATTCTTTCACTAATAGAAAGCTATATTATCTGCGAGTAACATAGGCTATATTTTATCCCGGTGCGGGCAGTAGCTCCCACGGGACGCGGCTGAAACCGCGGGAAAACGGCTAGTGTTAAATAACAAAATAAATGAAAATAATAAAAAAAAACTTTCCCAAAGAACCTTTTTTTATTCTCATCGGGAGAAGGCGCGATTGCTTTTCAGTTTCAGACTGATTAGTTTAATCACAATAGTATAAGCAATAGAAAAGTTTCTTTGGAGAAGTTGTTTGTAATCATCACCAGTCACCCTATACAGTTTATTTGTATAAATCTGTCTTGCCCTGTATAATTACTGTATTTGTACTGTAGTGGCATCATTATTTGTGAAAAAAATAATATGCAATACTGAAAGTATGCATACCATTGCACAAAAATTTGGCAGTTTGGCATAAATTATCTATAAGATTAGAATTCTATAAAATTCGATCCCATATTATTAGGAATAAGCGTTTTGATACGAATTATTATTGTGCTGTATATCTATGTAAGTCTTATGTGTAACATAAGGTGTTTGAATGAATGTATTAATTCTTTGTCTTATTTTTATGCGATTTTCGATTAGACTGCTGTGGTTACGGCGGTTTGGGTGGACCTAATTGTTGTAATTAAACAGTATAATTTCTTAGTTGACGCTCTGACAGCTACTAAGCCTTCTTAAGGTACAATTTTTTTTTACCTATTCAGACAGGTAACTGTGTAAAAAATAGTTTTTATCAATAATAGCTAAATTGTTATATTGCTTATCGGACAATCCCATTAAAAATGTGATATATCTTTGTAATACGTCCAGAGAAGAAGAAAGCCGCGGGCGGCTGACAGCCGTAGCCACAAAGCAGCATTAATATTACAAGTAGTCATTTTGTGCAATATGTATTAGCGTTTTCAATTTATGTAATAAAATGTAGTTTGAAATAATCACTGAACTGATTTAGATATGTTGAGTGAAAACAGGCATTTATTTAATTAATATATTTCTTGTCTTTCATTACATTTAAGACTATAACCATATTTGATTGAAATAAAATCTTATTAGATGTCTGAAATGTTTTATTTTTACTTACAAGTGTCACCATACCCTAATTACAAGTTATTTATCAATATTCACAATCATAGTTTTCCCACATATTCTTTGTTTATACTATAAAATTGTAATTCAAATAATAGTAACTACACTTAAATCTAAGCAGACAATATTTTACTATAATATAATATAGTTTAAGATACATTATATGGAGCTTAAAATAAGCCTAGGTTTACTTACAAAGATTACTTTATTCAATGTTGAAGATAATTAATTTACTAAGGCTAGTACCCAGCCAAAATGCCTAGGACTCAGGTTTTCCAAACTTGACAAAATGAGTAGACAGCTACATTTCAGTAACATTTTCAAAAGTCTTCCTAAGCTACTCTAATCAGTTTTTTCAGAGCATAGATAATCCTTGTAATAAGCTACAGACACTTCCTCCACTTATAATAATCACTATTAGAAGAGTCTTAGAATGTTCTAGAAAGTAAAGTCCAGTGTAAAGGCGCGTTAGACGCGTTCACTGCGTGTCCTTAGTAGAGGACTTGCGCCGTCGCTTGACGACGCGTTTTGGTGACGATCATTCACCCTCCTTTTTGGGCTGTGGCTCCTCCGCTGAAAAAAGAAATTACGAATTATTGTTTTAGTGTGGTAATCCTTTTGTGGTATCAGATGTCGCTTATGACTTTGTCCGCGTGGAATGGTTACTTTAAGTTGTATTGTGATAAAGTTTTGCCCGCGAATATGGCCACTGAACTAACTATTCGCTCTAGTCGCTATTCATGTATCAGGCCCGAACACCACCATAGAAAAGACAAGATGTGCATAATAAAATTCTATTAGTCCGCTTGTTCGCTCCACTTTTATGTAGTCATAGAAATACTGTTAGTGTTCATAACTGTTGGGGGGGAGTTTGAGTGTCACTTCCCATAAATGCCGAGTACAGTCACGAGCAATAATATATATACATTGTCACATTTTCTAAAATATCTCAAATTCCACCATTCAAAAAGTATGTGTTCTATATTTTTTTCTAAATTATCTACATGTAATACTGTATCAAAACTGGGTATACATTGGTTTCATAGTAATATAAACGATACAAAATCACTAAAAAGTTTACACTTAAAATGTAATTTTGAATTATCCATGACAATTTCTATAACATATACACATGAAATGCCAGTTGTATACATATTATAGGAATTGTTATGGATACATTAAAATGATATTGAAAGTGTATACCTACTTTTTTCTGTAATAATTACAGTTTTATAAATAAATAAGGGTTGGTTACTACAATAAAACAAAGGTATACAAAATCAGTCTTGTAATTCGTTACCAAACGGAATGATTATTATTAATTAAGCCAATCAAATATAATAATATCGTCGTATCGTCGTAGTATCATCGTGTCGGTGAAAATGGGCCTTAAATTAACTAAAATCTTGTGTAGCCCCCTTCAGCGTTTATAACATCTTGCAGCCTTTCCTGCATTGACGAAACCATATTGTAACATACATTATTGCCTCTAAAACTATCCCATATCTCATGGACGTGTCTGACCAAAGCTTCTCTGGTTCTCGCTTGGTTGCTGTCCCACTCTTGGACCATCAGCCCCCACAAATTCTCTATAGGGTTGTTGAGGTCAGGGCTTTTAGGTGGCCACGGCAACGAATTCACGAAATTCCGGTGGCGACTGAACCAGGCTTGAGTGAATCGGGCATTATGGACACCTGAATTATCCTGCACAAAATCAATAGGCATCAGTTCAGGAAAGTAAACGTTCAGACTAGGAAGTAAAACTTCGTTTAAAATACTGGTATATTGCTCGCTATTCATTCGTCCACTAATCTCTGCCAATTCACCAGGTCCACTGGCTGACATCCAGCCCCAAACGCCGAAGCTTATCCGGCCACTTCTTCTAGATGGCAATATGTTCCTTTCTAAATAACGAGTGTTATTAGGCCGCCATAAAAATAAACGTCCATCAGCAGATGAAACAAACACTTTTTCATCAGAAAAAATGGCTCTGCTGAAGTCGTAGTTTAGGTATTCTCGAGCAAATTGTAGTCTCTGTTCCTTGTGTCGTGCAGATAATAGTGGTTTTCGCGCCGGAACTCTGTGACGTAGGCCAGCTGTGCGTAGGCGACGTCGAATTGTCGAAGTTGATACGCAATGCGAAGATGAAATGTCCTGAATTCTCACAAATCCGTTACTGACCACACTGTTGACGATCTGCCTGTCCTGCGCCGCGGAAGTTTTTCGTGGACGACCACTACTTTTAAAACTAACAACGTCGCCGTTATCTTCCCACCGCTTGAGCCACAAATACACGGTTTTTCGCTGAAAAAAAAAACGGCATCTAAGTAAATTGTTCTAATGGCTGCGCAACGCGTGGCACCCTATACATAGATGAATACATAGTTTAAATTTTAAGAGATATTATCACTTAACTTTTGTTAATTAAAAATCGTTTAAAACACAACAACAATAAATGCAAACTCACCGTAATTCCCAATTCATTTGCAATGTCTGTTACCGAAAGTCCCTGTTCTTTAAGAACAATAATTTTGTGTTTGTCATATGTAGAAATACGATAAGGCACGTTGTTACTGTTCATTTTAAATTTATATATTACAATTAATATATCTAGCTCAGCCTCTTTCACACGGAACTCTTTCAAGAGTTATTATGTAAAGGGAAAATTTTATTGAGAGAAATTTGACAAGTCAAGTGACATATGAAAATATTTGAAATATAAAAATAAATACTGTAACAGCCAGTACGATTAGATATTAGAACTCCTTCAACATCGAAGTCACTGGCAAACTGGTTTACTGTAAACATGTTATTGAAATTTCCTTGGGTTCATTATTTTGTAACTAAAACTTAATATTTTTTTAGAAATCTGTTGTTAACGTAAATTTGATAAAAATGTGTAGTTAATTTTGATACAATTTAACGTTTACATATTTTTTGGACACAGTTAGCATACTTATTTTTGCGATTTTATGTCACTACATGAATTTAAATTTTAAGGGCGTTTCCATGTTATTGCTCGTGACTGTACACGTGGAGTGGTGAAAGTTGGGCGTTTTGGGGATTGTTTTTTGACGTTCCTAAAGCGTTGATGTGGATAAACCATTTATGTATGTCCATTTGCTTACTAGAGATTAAATTTTCACATCAATCTGGTGCAAGTTATGTCAAATTCAAGATAGATAATCAACAGATAGATATGTTATTGATATCTACAGCTACAGTAGTACTAACGCTTGGCGTCGAGGTCGCGGTGCGGCGCGTGGTGGTGCAGGTGGTGCGGGTAGTGCTCGTAGTAGCCGTGCGGGTAGGCGGCGGGGAAGGCGCCCGCGTAGCCGCCGTAGTAGCGCCCGCCGTACGCGCCGCCGTACGCTCCTAACCACACGAAACTTATATTAGCTTTCCGGTCATTTATGATACATAATGTCGGGACACTTTCACACACGGTCGGTTAGCCCTTAGGTGGCAAGTTATTAATTAACTTGTGTTATGGGTGTTATCACAACTTGATAAACTACATATACACGTATTTATAAATAAATATTATAACACCCAGACCACGGCCAACAAGCATGCTCATCACACAAATGTCGATCGAACCGGGAATCGATCCCGGGACCTCAGGGGCCCGATTCTCCTAAGTTAATAATGTCAAAATCGAATAGAAATTGAATCGCAATATGATCGCAATATCAGTTTTATCCATATAGATAGGGCATTCTGCTACTAATATAAGACCAATCGTATTCCAACGACATTCGATTGGTTTGCGATTGGTCTGCTATTTTGATGATTTTGGTCTATACGGTAGTTTGCTCTACAATCATATTGCAATCGTAAGTCATTTGCAGACAAAATGATTCATTATTGAATGACAGAAAAGGATAAAAGCGTTTATTTCAAAGAAAAAATACCGGAATGCCACATACGCTTCAATCGTAATTGAGTCGGGATTGGATTTTAGTCGAATGTGAATCGTGTGTCGCTTTAGTAAAATTAGGAAAATCGGGCCCCAGGTTCGGCAGTCCGGCATGGTGACCATTGCGCCGTCGAAGTCGTCGAAAGTACATAAGGTACGTATGGAGTATGTAGGAACAGTAAATTAAGAAATTTATGGGAGAATTTACATGAGAGAACACATGGAGCGCAAGGCGAGTAGCTGAATGTATAAGAGAGTACATTACATACGCAGTACGCAAAAACAAAAAAAAAGTGTGACCATCGGTGAATCCGCTACCGGTTTTAGCTCGATTTTAAAAACGGTCTGGCTAACTACGAGTCAAAGTCGCAAATTAAAAAAATAAAACAAAATCAAAACCGAAAACCTCGCAAACGTAAAAATCTAAACTTTTCAGGAGTGGTTAAAACTCAAGTGTGTAGGTTCCTTCGTAAAAATTCAATAAATAAAAATTGCATGTCCAAATTTTTCACCCTAAAGCCGGAATACTGGAACAACACTTGATTTTAAGGTCTGCTCAAACATCATTCTATCTTTGTAACATTTATACCCGTTTTCAGCAAAAACCTACCGTTTTCCTAAGTGTCGCTTAGAATAAGGGTTCCCCTAATAATAAAGGTTATAAAGGACACTTAAAACTTTAGTGAAAACGAAATTCATATTAAGTGTTGCCTAAATGGTCTTAGGGGATTCCTAAATTTAGGTAATTGTTGGTGAAAATGGGCATTTACACTTTTAAATATAACTTACAAGTTTAGTTACGTTCAAGGCAACGATATGTGGTTAGTTACCTGGAGGTGGCGGCGGGCCACCAGCCACATGTGGCGGTCCCGGGTGAGCGGGAGGAGCGTTGGGGTTCGGCGGCATCATCATCGCTGCAAATCAAATAAAAGCTAATTATTACATAATAGTACGTCAGGCATCTATCAAGTCGTGGTGGCCTAGTGGGCAAAGAACCAACCTCTCGAGTATGAGGGCGCGGGTTCGATTTCAGGTCAGGCAAATACCAATACAACTTTTCTAAGTTTGTATGTACTTTCTAAGTATATCTTAGACACCAATGACTGTGTTTCGGATGGCACGTTAAATTGTAGGTCTTGGCTGTCATTAAACATCCTTGGCAGTCATTACGGGTAGTCAGAAGCCAGTAAGTCTGACACCAGTCTAACCAAGAGGTATTGGGTTGCCCGGGTAACTGGGTTGAGGGGGTCAGATAGGGCAGTCGCTCCTTGGAAAGCACTGGTACTCAGCTACATCCTCGAGTAATGTCCAATTGCTACTTCTATAAGCAAAAGAACAGATAGATACGAGTATTGGGAACAGCCGTAAGTAAATATGTATGGAAATAGCAATATGTATATCTTACGATGGTGTGGAGGTGACGTCATGTGGGGCGGGTGCGGCGGGGGCGCGGGGGCGGGGGCGGCGGGCGGAGCGCCCTCCTTGCTCTCGGGCTTCGGAACTGGCTTCTCTTCTTTACGTTCACCTGTTATATACAATAGATATGCTGATTTAAAGCCGTATTTGTATGAATTAGTGCAGTTTTCTATAATCGATCGTTTTGCGATTGGTGATTGAATGTTGACATATTCTCTATGGAGCTTATGCTAAAATAAAGTCTATAATAGCAAATCAATGGATAGAAATGTTATAGAAATCCATCATAACAAACCTACGGCGTTTTAGGTACATAATACGGAAATTATAGAGATTCGATTCAAGGGAAATAGACGACACATTTTTATTCGTAAAACGATTGCGTAAAAACACCGAACTTTCAAATTCTTACACCATTTACGATACTGCACTATATGGTGGCACGGGAACAACGCCTCCAAGTTTATCTACAAATTATTGCTTTTCTCTGAAACCCATGTGACCTACCTTCAGGTTCAGTTCCATTAGCGGCTGGCGTCTCTTCAGGCTCCTCCTTCTTGGGTTCCACGTCAGGTTTGAGCTCGGTGGTGACTCCCTCAGCCTTGACCTCGGTTGTCGAAACCTTGTCCACTTGTGTGGGAAGGTTGGGCCCGTTGGTTTCAGACTTGATTTGAGTCTGGTCTTGTTCCATTGGCTGGAAGATAATGTTTTGTGTTTAATGGTTGGGAGAATAGATGGCTAGTTAAAATGATTATATTGCCTAATACTAGCCTTAGGTATTTATAATACTTTTTGCATATAAATAATGTAAACCGGAGCCACAGCCAAAATACCCTTTATTACTGCATGATTAATAATTAAAAAAGATAGCTGCTATCAGCCATTTCTGAGTAAAAATTTGCGACAAGCTAAAATAATATATTTTTTTAAGAACACTGCCGCTAAAGTACCGCATGTATGAAAGGAAATATTAATAAAAAAAATCTATCGATCTTTGGTTTTAGTTGAGTTACGGTCCATACCTGCGGCTGTCGATTTGACATCGTTTACATGGCCTGATGTCATTCTTGTAAGCTAACAGCTACAGATTTACAGGTTTATCGAACTCCGTAGCTACAGTATCATCATAAGAAATATATTATTCTCGTATTATGCTAACCTCGTCCTTCCTGTCGCTGGGCGGCGGATGTAGTGGCTGCGGGCCGCTGAGGCCGCGCCGCATCTGCTCCATGGCTCGCTCCACCATGCGCCCGAACGTGTCCTCGTCCACCGCCGGCTTGCAGTGCTAACCATACACAGGTAACAAGGATTTCAAAACTGAATACCTCTTTTTTTAATTGGTTAAAAACAGCCTTGTAAAAATCAAATCAAATATCTATATTTTCAGGCTGCATTGGCCCATAGATATGTACTTTAAAGACTAACATACATCACTACATAGTATAAAACAAAGTCGGTTCTTCTTTCCTATGTGCCTTTGTACGCTTAAATCTTCCAAGCTACGCAACCGATATTCATGCGGGTTTTTTTAATAGATAGAGTGATTAAAGATTAAGGTTTATATGTATAACTAGCTTTTGCCCGCGACTTCGTTCGCGTGGAATAGTGGCATCCGGCAATTTTTGGTTTGAACAATAGATGGCGCTGTATGTCCGGAATAAATTGTATTTTTTATTTTTATTTTTTGTAATAAAAACTATCCTATGTCCTTCTCCTGGCTCTAAACTACCTCCCTACCAGTTTTCAGCTAAATCGGTTTAGCCGTTCTTGAGTTATAAGTGGAGTAACTAACACGACTTTCTTTTATATATATAGATAACATACATTAAATAGTGCCGAAATACTGTTAACTCGTGCGAAGCCGGAGCGGGGCGCTAGTATTTCATAATAAAATTTGTTAGTAAATAAAAACTTAAATCTATTTTAGTAACACTTCACTAGGTATGCACTATGTCCACGGAGGACAAAAGACTAGCGGAGATGCCCTAAAGCAGGTAGGTCACGCGCCTTCAGGTAGGTCAAATACGTCACGACTACGTCACGGCAGGCGTGGCTGGACACCGCCCATATACCGTCCTTCACATCAAACTGACATCTTGTCATAGTTGTATTTTGAGCACAATTTCAAAAGATTGTATTTGTTACTCGATTAAAACGATGAAATGCGCTATCATTAATTGTAGAAATTGCTCAGGATCCAAACTCAAACATACCGATAGTATAGCATTTCACATGTAAGAAATATTTTAGCTTTAAAACATATTTTTGCTAGAGACATCTGTCGTCGAATAGCTGCATTTCTAGAACTTCTAAGTGAATTTGTATTATTTTCGTATCAATCTTGTATCAATGTATATTATTAGTATCAATTTTTGCCTTAAAAAAAGCTTAATTTTTTCTTGCATCTTACAGCTTTTTTATAGATTATTTACAAACCAAAACATATAATATCATGAAAATTTAAAATTATAAAAACACCATCTTTCGGTAAGTAGTCGACATAATATTTGAAGTAAAATTGTGTTCATCAAGACAGAGAGACCAGACATAGAAAATTCAATCACCCACATTTAAAATCTGCAATTATCTTAAAAATATTCATGACTCTATGTATTTTCTTTTGTTTTATCTAAGAAAAAACAAAAAGGTAAAAAAGTACTTTTGTAAGAAGATTTCTCGATATATGTGAATACGAATTTCTTTGTTAAGGTGGATGAACAAGGATTTTCCTGTCTATCGCTATATAGAAGGAATATTTTTCAGTTAAAAGTTATAGGTAGGTACTGTGTTATTTTAAATGTGACGAAAATTGGTGTAAATTTATTTATATTCATCATCAGCAATGTTTTACATAGGTATATCTCTCTTCCCGTACATACTTTTTGAATGTACCTTTACTCAGAGCAACATCCGACACACATAAAGTCTGCCATTTAGTGGATGCGCCGTTATGATATAGTTGTTAAAACTCTAATTCGATAAACACTGTCCCTATAATTTTAATTCCCATTTTGCTTGGTGAATTTTATAACATGGCAACAACGAAAATAACAACAGTCATCATCAGCACGGTTCTAGAACAAATAGAACAAATTTTTGTGCTTGTGACGCCATAGTGGATAGTAGACCAACTAACACAATTACATAAGTTGATACTTAAATTACACCATGGGGGTATTTTAGACCCGTGGTGAATAAAAAATATTTTTAATCAAGTCTCCGTTTAATGATTCCTAGTAGAATTATATCTATTTCATTTCTGGGGGAGTAAATAAATTGTTGTGGGGCAAGTTCTCTGCACACGATATACTTAAGTATATAGGTACGTATTATTTTTCAAACATTTTTTATCTCTCTTTTTTTCGTTCATTACGAATGAATGCTTCTTCAAACTTTCTAATTCAATTACTATTTTTAAAGAATTATTAAATAAGAGTATTTACTTTACTTTTTAGTATGTCACTAGTGGTCGATGTTAGTTTAGGGTTAGATTTTAATTATCCTATTCTACGCTAGATGGATTTACAAAAAATGGGTGGCTTCCCATAAAAGGCGTATAAGGGTGGATCACGGGTGGAGCCAGTAACGTTCCTCGTCCCCCGCTCACCCGAATTTTGGCGCGCTGCTTTGTCAGGAGATTTTACGTTAGGGCACCTCCGCTAGTCTTTTAACCTCCGTGACTATGTCACTGTGCGGTCCTGTGGCACAACAAAAATTACGCCAGCTTTCAGTTTTAGTCAGCCATTGACTTTCAGTTTTAACTGCATCTATGATATTTAAAGTCCATCTTTTCTTATTGCCAATGGCGTGTACCAGCATCTGATCGCGATCATAGATTATGATTGAATAAATCAATATTGTGCTGTAGTTTTGATTACATTATATCAAGTAATGCTATCATCGTTTTTTACCACACAAATGACCATCAATTTCAAATACATTTATTTTTTCTTGGGGCCTTTAAATAACATACCTTCTTTAATTCCTCTTGGAATGCCTCGCTGCTCTCAATAAACTTGCGCTTCTTGGCTTCAAACTTCTCTTCAATCTGCTGCAGCTCATCTTCTAGCTTTTTCTGGTGCATTGTTAAGGATTGTACTTGTTTCTTCAAGATCTGAGAAAATAATAGTATTTTAAATAAAGGTGTAACAAAGAGATATGTACTATGTATTTAATTTTACACAGCAGTCTCAATGTGTGTTGGTAATAGTGAGTTTAAACCTGAGTAAAAAAAATAGATATGATATGATACAGAAATCACTCAAAAGAAATGCTCTCAATGTGCAGGTAAGTTCCATATCATTGTCACTTCAAATATTTCATTCAAAATTTTTTCTCTGTGTGTTTAGACTTATTATATCAAAGTCATGTTAGTTGCACTCATGGGCGTAGCGAGCTTTGGGCTCAGGGTGGGGCAGCAGTCAACCTATCCCCCGGGGGAGGGCGGGGGCCCTCCGATTTTTTGTATCTTGAGCCGTTAATTTCAAAATTGTTAATCTCTTAATTTGAGAGGTTTATATTTTCAGGTACAGAAAATAAACAATCACACACAGGACAAAAGCCAAAAGTAAGGGCATATAGTTTCTGAATACGCGAGCGAAGCGAGCGCGAAATTTTTATCGGACTTACACCAAATATTACGCAAAATTTAGCCCAAACGTACTTAACTTTTTGTTTGTTGATAAATGCAGAAATAAGGGCATGTAGTTTCTGAATACGCGAGCGAAGCGAGCTCGAAATTTTTATCGGACTCAAACCAAATATTACGTAAAATTTAGCATAAACGTACTTAACTTTTTGTTTGTTGACAAATCTATACTAATATTATAAAGCTGAAGAGTTTGTTTGTTTATTTGTTTGTTTGAACGCGCTAATCTCAGGAACTACTGGTCCGATTTGAAAATTTCTTTCAGTGTTAGATAGCCCATTTATCGAGGAAGGCTATAGGCTACTTTTTATCCGGGTCCGTGCCGAGGTTCCCACGGGATGCGGGTGAAACCGCTGGCAGAAGCTAGTGCAAAAATAAGGGCATATAGTTTCTGAACACGCGAGCGAAGCGAGCGTGAAATTTTTAACGGACTTAAACTAAATATTACGTAAAATTTAGCCCAAACGTACTTAACTTTTTGTTTGTTGACAAATGCAAAAATAAGGGCATATAGTTTTTGAATACGCGAGCGAAGCGAGCGTGAAATTTTTTACGGACTTAAACTAAATATTACGTAAAATTTAGCCCAAACGTATTTAACCTTTTATATATGTTTTATGTTTGTATATATTTTGTATATAGTATTTTATTTTTAGATTTGTATAAAGATAAGTAGTTTAAGTTTGTATATATAGTGTGTACATTACATAAAATAAACCGTAACTTAACCTTTTGTTTCCTGACCAATACAAACATAATATATACTAGAGCGAAGCGAGCGCGAAATTTTAATTATTTTTTAAGACTCAAAACAAAAAAACTACGTTAAATGTCGCCCAAATATACATTTTCATGAATGGGGGGACTAGGTATTACACACCCGATTTACGTCTATACGAAAACCCCCTCGCTCGCATAGATAAGTCGATAAAAATAAAGTTAGATAACGTATAGCAACGTCGCGCAGCTAAGCTTCGCGGACCACTCGGAATGCCTCCAGGGACCACCAGTGGTCCGCGGACCACCGGTTATAACCACTGTGCTAAACGATCGTTCTATTGTACAGGTCGTACATGGCTGGGCAAGCAAAATAGCGAGCGCGGTTTTTACACTAGGATAAAATTGCATTTCCGAAATTTTGATCACATCTACCAGTTCCATCTCCTTCAATGCATTATTTTTTGGATTAGTTGGACGGCTCGGCTCGCTACGCCACATAGCAACTATTCTTTTAGGGAATACGGCTCGCTTTCAAATGACGCGCGCACCGCGCACGTTCGGGAACTCGAGCGTGCATTTTGTTTTGATCGCGCTCTTTTCAAAGTCGACAATTTTTTTTTTGCAATAACTTACGGATATTACATATGTTGTTGATGTTGTTAGTTAGAGTTAGTAAAAAAAAACATTGTTTAATCAGACACCTTATAGGTCAGAGCCAGGGCCCAGGGTGGGGCAAGTGCCCCAGCTTGCCCCAGTGTGGCTACGCCCATGGTTGCACTATTTATAAATCAATAATGGCTTCACCGATTTGGCTGAAAATTAATGGAGTAGCTGAACCATGAGATGGAAACATAGTATTTATCCCCATCGGGATACGAGAAATAACTCTCTTGGGACCCGGTTAGAACTGCTGGCAAAGCTAGTATTTACGTGTCTAACCTGCATCCTAGCCGTGGTGACGACTGAGCGCACATCAGGCACCACAGTGTCGGAGAATATCTCGTTGATCAGCCGATGGTTGCGCAGATATCTCGCGTAAGCTACGTGTTTCACTGAGAGCCCTTCGTCTTGGTCTGGAAAATATTTAAAATAAATTAGACTATTCAATTTAAAGAGGTGTGCAAAATTAAAGAGGCATTGAAGAGGAATGTAAGTCCTGTAAATCCTTCCATGGTTCTATGAGGAGATAACGTGTAACAGTCCTTGTTAATATCGACACATTCTTAATTCTTAGGACTGGCTTCTGGATATTTTATATATCCCTATAAACCCAATATAAAATTTTGACCATTATTGAGTGAAAGCAAGGATAAAACAGAAAGTCCAATTATACGGTAGAATATGTATTTTTCGGAATCATCATAAAATTAGGTACAATACCCGTTTAGTATACTTTAAGGGATCTTGAACACATAGTTTAAGATGGACATGTTATTCAAGAATCCACTATCCTTTATCTATAAACTATCTATCCATTGACATTAGCTCGTGAGAAATTATGTCCTCTCTCTATTATGTAATTTCTTATCGTAAAACAACGGAGAGATATCTTATAGAAATCTGAAGTATCTAAATCATCTTACCTTCTTCATCCTCAGCAGGCTGTATATCAATTCTTCTGTCCTGCTGCTGTTGCTCCTTCTGAGAGCCACCCTTCTTGCTAGAGCTCTCCTCTTCAAGATTACCTACTGCTGACACAAGTATTACTTTAGTAGTTGTATTGTATTTGTGAGGAATGAAGCAATGTTAAGCATGCGTTTGTTAAGTTTGATGCGTATTTGTGATAATTGCAGTTCGAAAAATTTGGCTTCTGTACATAATAGGGTTGACCATACAATAATTAATGTTGAATTTGGTCAAATTAAAAATCTATATTACGTTTTTGGACGAAATTAAGTGGCTATGTCAGTTATATATATTTTATTGTATTTATAAAATTAAAAGCTTATCCTTTAAACATACAACTCGAACACATAAAGCACTTAAACACCACAACAATTTATAAATAGCCTCCATTACACAATGATGGCAACACCAACCAACAGTGTTGCCACCAAACAAAAAACAAGTCATAGACAAAACATGCAACCTCTTTAACCTTACCTACAGCTTTATTTTTCGCCGCAATATATGCTAAATAGGCTGGCGAGTTGTGGTAAGCCTTGAGACTCTTTTCGTACTCCAACTGGTGTCAGATGATTCCCGTGCGTGCAAATACATGAGGTGCATGTGAAGGACAAAATAGCGTTACTTGAATTGTGCGGGTTAGTCACGAAGGGATTTTGGAAGTGGGTGGACGTGTATTGTGGTAACTAACGGTATTTTTTAAACCAACTTCAAAAAAGAGGAGGTTCTCAGTTTGACCTGTTTGTCCGCGATTATTTGATGGTATGCTACAAGACTATTATTATAGTTCTTTCAAACGTAGGTACTTGAAGAAGATTGAGAGAATCTCTGACAGCCTTTGAATTATAAAATTCAGGGAACTGGGTACAGGGTGAAAGAGGACTCCTGTCTGATGGAAAATCCAGGCTTTCAATACATTCTTACTTATAGTATAGTTATCGGCACGGATATTGAGCTCTCGGCGGAAGAGTGGGGATTGCTTTGCGCACTGTACACATAAGGCAATAAATCGCTTCTGCGCAGGTGAAGGTCAGGGCTCAATATCCGTGCCGATAACTATATATGGTCAAAAACGGACAAATGTTTTTTGTTATTTTTTTAATACATTTGAGATGTGTTTTGTACATATATTTTTATGATTGACCGTAGGTACCTTATGTATGACTAGCTAAAGAATAAAGAATATAAACCATTACTGCAACAAGTCCACACATTTTCAAACCCATAACAAAATTAAACTAAACACAAATCGCCCACCGGGTAAGGGACCGGACCACATTTAACGGAATGGATTTAATGGCTGTACCCGAGTGCATTAATATACAGTGGCTCTAAAGCATAGTTTACACAAAGCCAACACTGGCTACTAATAAACCTGCCTTCGTTGCTGGCTTGGTATTTGCCTCAGTTTTTTAAACATCATCATCATCCTCCTGCCCTCATCCCAATTTTTCTTCTTCCATACTCTTCTGTCTGCCGTAATCTCTCAAGTAACGTTCTTTCGGCTATGTCGAATTTCACACAGTAAATTCATCGTTTCTTTGGTTGTTGCACTATATCCATCCACAATCATGCTCATCACCTTCCTCACAATTTGTACCTCATTCCTCCGCATCACATGCCCATACTATGACAGCCGGTTTCTATAAAGCTTTCCGGTTACGCTACGGGTGCCACTTTCAAACTTCCACTTATGTACTCATTCCTCACTCTATCCACTCGCGTAACACCACATCTTGCTCTTAACATTCTCATTTTTTTTCAAGCTCTGGCGACAACAGAGCTCGGCAGGACTGGCGCCAGCGTTACTGGCTTCATGTAAACTCTGCACAATGTAACCTAGCAATGGAACTTATGGCGTATGTGCTCACACAATGGTTGACCATATTCCTTCAACGCTTTTGCTGTTTTTGTGATATTTAAGAAAATTATACTTATTTACTACAATAATCTTGAATTATTCTCTTGAGGATGAGTATGTTCACAGCAGAATTTAACTACAAGTGACAGTTAACAAAAAATTCTGCAATTAGATTTTGGTGTACAATAAAATTCTCATAACTATTTAAATGGTTTAAAAGTTAAGTTTCTTAAAGGGAAAACATAATTTACCCTCAATTTGTATTGGAGAATGTAAATTTGAAGTATGTAACTACTTATGCATATAATTCTGTAGTTTAACTTTCCTTTTCATTTATTTAAAAACCTTTTATCCCCATAGAAACATTAGTCACAAAATACTAAATAAACACAAAACAGCAAGAGCTGCACCTCAAATCCCTGTGTTAAGTCAAGCACGGTAGTGATGGTGTGATTATGCACAAATTTGCACCCAATGCATGGGGCATAAGGTTCATTATTGTACCTCTAGACTTGTGTGCCAGCCACTGTATATAGGCAGGCGACGATTGGTAAGCTTTCAACATTTCTGTGTACTGCGCCTGGATGGGAGAGGTTCTTTAGCTTAAAACCTCTTTTCAAAATAAAATACTGGTGTATTGGAGTAATCGAATTACTTTAGAAGTACCAGTCGCCTTTTTTATGTCAACAGTAGGTACTCAATTTTGATGTTTTCTCCAAAAATAAAGTAACAGTGGTAGTATTTTCAGATGATTTTTGGGATACTACAGTATGAGCATTTTGTTCAAATAACAATATCAGATTTGTATTTATTTTGGAAATAAGTTTTTTGTTTATCAGTTTGAAAAATACTACCCACTGAACATACACAATACAACATTTATAAAGTAAAAAGATAAGAAAAATATTCATACCTTCTCAGCCTCATACTCATCAACATAACCAGCCTTCTCCGTCTCGGGCAGATCTCTCCACATGCCTCCGATAATTCTGCCGATCTCCCATAGCTTTAGATCAGGGTGGGCAGCCTTCACAGTATCCCATACCCTTCGGGAGTACCGCATGTATGGCATCAGGGGCTTTTCTGGCGGTTTCGGGGGCTTTGGTAGGCCCGCGCCCTGAAATATATGAGCTGTGTTAGTGTTATGTTTTCTAGCTTTGTTATAGGTGGCTGAAAAATAATCATGTTGATATTATAAGACAGTTTAAGTGTAATATCTAACACTACAGTACAAAATGACAAAGATATCTCGCATCTACGAATAAAACTCACAAAATATTACCCAATATACTCGACTCACCGCGCCGGCACCCTTGCCGATCTTCTGCGGCTGAAATCCAGGATGTGAATGTACGGTGGATACAAAGGGACTGGTCTTATCGTCCTTAGCGGCCTGGCCAGTGGCGCCGCCGGCCGCGGCTGAGGCGGCGCGGCGCGCGCCCTCTGCAGCGAAACGCTGTTGCTGTGGGGGGTGCGGCCAGCCGCCGTACCCGCCCGGGTGGCCCAGCGAGGGACCACCTTGGTATTGCGGGTGGTACTGGTATTGGTTATGGTGCGGCGGCGGTGCATTCATACCGCCTTCAAGCCAAGCAGCGGGGCGGCAATACAATGAAAGAAAAAAACAAAAAGCATAAGGGAATGGGACAGGAGAGGGCGGGGCAAACAAAAGATAATCAAATGCACAACATCTAAATAATATCAAATCATAATGTTAAGTGGAAGTTATTAGTGTGAGCGAGCAGTACTAGCTTAGTATTTAGTAGGCTTAATTAGCGTAAAGAATCAAGAATCAAAAGTACAGACTGGTGTGAAACGATGACTTGTGATGTGAAAACGAGAAAAAATTTGGTGCAATTACAATTTTTAAATCCCCACAGAGTACCTATATCCAAAACAGATGAGGGTGTGAGAACAATTTTGAAAATAAAAGTAAATCAGATTGTAGCATTACCTTTCATCATACCGAAACTCATGGGGGGCCCCGCAATCATGTAGTCTGTTTCAACATAACAAAACATGAAACAAAACCAACATAAGAGTAAAATGTAAGTCTAATGCGTAAAGATCAAATTAAGAGAAAATAAAAAATATGTTACTAATGCGTATACTTTGAAATAAACAAGCATAGAATTGGAGTCATGCTGCCGAGGGTCATAACAGCAGTTAGGTACCAGCCATACCAACAACAGATCTCAGCCCTGCTAAGCTTGCAAAGGCATTGAAATCAGTTACATGTTACATAGTTAGTATCTAACAACATTCTAGTGTAGTCAAATGGTTTAAATGGTTTAAATGGTTTAAATGATTATTCAAACATACAAGAAGGACAGTTTCAAATGCTATAAATCTATGGTCGGCCAAACTGTTATCTATGCTATGATTTTTTTTAAGGTCTAATTTAAAAGAGTTGTGTATGGAATACAAACGCGGATTGCTTTGTGGGCTTGGCATCGACATTGATGTGTTTTGTTTGTAACTGTTTGGTGCAGCCATGGCACGCAGATATTCTGAAACAAATACAGTTAACATCTTTATCATTATGTGCAACTATAAGCTTTGGTACTTTTTCTCTTTAGCAGTACTAGGTCAGCGGGTCGTCTTAGGAACTTACAATTTTACAGTTGAATATAGGTTTGGGTAAGGTTATAGTCATTAAACTTTAGATATTTCAACAGCCTTGTTGGTCACATTTAATATCAGACAAAATGTTGGTTTCCTTACCAGTCGCCTTTACTAATTAGTTTAATTAAAGGCATATTTAACAATTTATCAATAAGTACAGCGTTAGTAAAGGCTAATAGTGGAATATTCATTTACGAAATGGGATCAACTTAATGTGAAATGCTGACGACTGCCGGGTACGCTTTCGAATGAAAATTAATGTTTTTACGTAATTAATAGTAAACTTATAAGTACTATTAATGTGTCTTACCTGCTGTTCCAACAATTTATCGTGTTAATAAGCTGCAATAACCTGAAATCAATAAAATAATTCTATCATAACAAGAACGAGCGTCACTTTATAAGATCTCAAGACGCCATGTTTATGTCAGCCATTTTGTTTGGGTTTGACACCTATTTGACGTTTCGTTCAGTACTTAGTCGATTTTATGAAGCAGTTTTTTTAGAAAACGGATATTAATATTGTAAATTAAACTGAACAAAATCGGATTAATCCATTACTAATTATTATTACTTGTTTTGCACAAATCAGTGTAATTTTCAGTTCTGCATATAATTAAACACATTTTTATTATGAATCGACTAAATATCATTGTTGCCATTTTGTAAAATTGAATTTTAGCGCGAGATTCGAAAATATATTCCACTTGTAGATTTCTAAGCGATGCAAAGAAACAACTTTACATAATATTGCAGTAAGTATATTAGATTAATAGTTTTTTGCTTCTCTTAATTTTCGGAATGCTCTATAGCAGATTATAGCCTGACCTACGTTTTGTCAACACCCTGCAAGCCAAAAGTACGGAAGTTGGCACGTGTGTAATTTAAAGTTCATAGCTGAGCCAAATAAACCAGCTGACCGCATTGTGCCACTTACCTACGAGCAAATGTCGATCTATAATTTGATTGTGCCTGACCGGGTGACATTTGGCGCGTTTAATTATTACTATAAGGCCTTGTTCAAAGAGAGCAAAGTGCAGCGCGTGATATTCATTGTTTACTTAATAGATTGTCGTAGGGAATGCTCTAATTCCAATAATGGTAGGTATGTAAGTGTTAATAACGCGCTTCTTTTTGCTCTATATTATGCATAGGAAAAACACATGGTGCTACAAGTAGGGATCTATTACTTTCCCTGGTCGTTCCAGTCACTGGACCAAAAGCATCTCCCTGAAAGCTGTTATGCATAATCATTTGTTTTCCTGTTTTACAAACTTTCTAATATTATGTTTGAAGACACACGATCGACTCTTCCAGAACTATAAGACAAATTAGCTAATTGCCATTATTCAAATTCAAATAGGTATAGACTTCAAATAGGTATTTATAGCAACAAAATTCTTTGTAAACGAGACTTTACAATCATGGCGGACGTGATAAACAGGTCCTTGGGTTTTATGCAATGAAAGTTACGCAATACGACAACAGCTATTTATATTGATTGATTCCAATTAAAAGTTTTATTCCTTTCCATTTCTGCAAAGAGAACAATAACACTGATTTTGATAAAGTTTTGTATTAACTATTAATTATGTAGGCTGTATCAGACTCCGGCAGAGTTAGACGTAGTTTACTTTTTCGTTTTGTTAATAGCATTGTTCGAATGAGCCCTAACACTCGATAGTCTCTGATAGTCTCTGCGGGAAGAACACCCAGGGAGTGGTTCAGCACTATCCGTTTTCCTGCGGTTTTAGGGCCTATGCACACCACGTTTTTTAAACGCGCCGTCGACGCGCGTTTGTAGCGATACAGACGCGATACGCACGCAAGACAGACGCAGCCTGTAGACCTTTGCACACCTGTATACATACAGACGCGCGTGTGTAGCGATACAGACGCGATGCAAACGCACGTGTGTAGCGATGCAAACGCACGTTTGTATCGATACAGACGCCCCGGTGACGCGCGTTTGCATCGATACGAAGGACAACAAACTGCTCTGCAGGATAAAAACGCGCCGTCGACGCGCGTTTGTAGCGATGCAGACGCGATGCAAACGCGCGTTTGTATCGATACAGACGCGCCGGTGACGCGCGTATGCATCGATACAAACTGCTCTGCAGGATAAAAACGCGCCGGCGACGCGCGATCCCAAAACGCGCGTCGACGGCGCGTTTGAAAGACGTGGTGTGCATAGGCCCTTACCTGCGTCCCATTGCAATTACTGCCCATAGCGGAAGAAAGCACCAGCAAAGCAAAGACCATGTTCAGCGCAGAAAGTGTAGTTTCCTAACAGAAATAATTTTTCAAATCGGTTCTCTAGTTTTGGAGCCTATAAGGTACAAATAGATAAGCAAAAAATGTTTAATGTTTTTTTTTTTAAATATTAAATATAGAGTAGGTAAGTATAGATACAAAACCATAGCGAAGACACTATGATTAACAGTCCCACAAAACATACGCGAACGAGCTTATACCCCACTAATTACAGACCTTCAGAACACATAATTACGTACGTAAGTACATTTAGATGGTAATCAGGTCAAGGTGCTGGCCATCCATCACATATCCCCTTGGCCTGTGCCACATAACGACTTCAGGGTTAGAAGCACACCTGCTGTTTTCCACAATAGCCATAATTTGTTTTGTAACTGTATCCAAGGTTTGGTAAATACATAGAATTAGGTACCTACCTACTTGCATGTTTATCTGGAGTTTCTTCATGAATAGTTCGTCTAAAATTGTTGTAGGTTATTTTATTACCTACATAAATAGGCATAAAATGTTAATTTGGAGACATCGCGCATCATAGAAATAAAATAATAGAAATGGGTTTCAACTTAAATCTCTGAAATCAGAAATGTAGTAAAAAATAAAAAGACCACTGCGCCTGATGGTATTCGATGAGCAAGATGTCGATGTAGGTACCAATTACTGTATTAGGTAAGTATATACTAAGTCCTTCTTCACAATCAATACAATAAAGATTACTTTACTTTACCTGCCTACTTGGTTTGAAGAAAGCAATAGGAAAGTCGCTACCTTGGTGCCTTCCTATTTTTTCTTTATTTTTATTAACCGTTTTCAGAAAGGGTGAGGTTCTTTCGCCGAAATCCATTTTTTTCTTTTTTTGTGGTTTAGGTTGTCATTCACACAATCTACAAGATAGCCATTGTTTTTCATCCATTTATTGTTGTCAGTGTAACACAATATTTTTTTTAAAAAGCTAAAATGTCACACAATGTCAACGAGTTCCCGCCAAAAGTGTCGTTTGTTTCAGTTCACATAGTTTTTGTGTTTGTTCACAACGTGTAGCAAAATTCGATATTTCCGGGCGATGATTTTAACTGTTCCGGTCACTGGTCTTTGATCCTGTTTGACCCTTAGGTAGATATATCCTGACCTTTCAAATAATAAAAGGATTTTTTTGACACAAGCGTGTTTGAAAAAGTGGAGGAGTGGACGTACCTGTACCTACCTACTCCTTATCCATCATCAGCCAGTATGAAGTACTTATCCGTAGATCAAACTACCTGGAACTATCACTCTAGAGCCTGACTTAATTGATAATTTTATGAAACTAGGATCTGAATTTCAAATTAATCTGTTTAACACGGTTAAATAAGTGCGCCAGCTATTTGCCCGGGTAACTGGGTTGAGCAATGGCGTAGCGTGCCTTGTCGGGGCCCCGTATAAAATTGGAGGAATTGTTTGGAGGCCCTTTTATGGGGGTAAAGATTTTTCACAAAAGAAAAAAAATATTGTGAAAAAAAATATTTAACCATTTTACAAATAAAAATCAAATTTTAAATATTCACTCTCCTTGTCTTTTTTTGTTATTTTGTTATTAAATCATTTATGGCTGATGATAATTTTAGTTTTTCTAAAGTTTCTGCCTCTATGGACAATAGTGAGAGGTCTGACAGCCGTTCTTGTCCCATCGAAGTTTTATTTTTTTTCCTTACACACTTTTGGGGCCCCTGTGGCCCGGGGGCCCCGTATAATTGATACGGCAGATACAGCGGTAGCTACGCCCCTGGGGTTGAGGATGTCCGTTAGGCAGTCGCTCCTTGTAAAAGACTGGTAGGTACTCAGCTGCATCCGGTTATACTGGAAGCTGAACCCAAGCTTGACAAAACGCTAGGCAGATGATGAATTACATTACCCATTTAATTCGGACTATTTCTATCGACCACAGTTGCGTCAAAACGCATCCTTTTGTCATGATGCAAGTGAACAAATGACATTACCGTCTTTCAAAAACAGTATCCGCAAGATGTGATTCACAATGTAAATTGAAAAGACAGGTCGGTAATCCCGAGTAAGTATCTACAATAAAAAATTAAAAATAGAAACGTTACCGCACATCCTGAATTACAAACGGTATCATAATTATCATAAACAAGATAAAAATATAATAAAACCTGTATGAATTATCTGTGCATTCTTAGCTATCGTGACCAAAGATCGCGTCAATGACCATGAGATTTCAGATATTTAGTCATTCTACATTGGTATTTATTTTGATGGTAATAAAATTATGATAACGAATTGTATGTGTATGTGCTTGATAACGTTGGTCTGTTTTGCGTCTTAAATAGGTAATAGGTACTTTCATGTATTGTTAATTTTTGACACTCTCTTATAACGCAATTTATATTCAGCTAATTATCTTAATTTGTATAATGTGCATTAATCGCTGAAAGGTACGGTACTGAGTATAAGCTAAGCTGGTTAAAACGAAAAGAATGGCTGTCTCATGGGACTTTCAGATTGAGGGAATAGAGGAATGTTTACTTTTCTTCTTCTACCTGTTACCAATTTTATTTGGGGTCCTCATTATAATTAACGCTTAATCCTTCTCTGTGTAAGAGGAGGCCGATAAAAAGGCTGATGAAGATGTTAATCACCACGATTACAATATGTCCTGAGCAGTTGACTGATTTTCTTTGAGAGACTAACATTGGACCAAGCGACCTCATTTCTGTATCATATCAAAGGTGTGTTATTTAAAAACACACAGCGGCTACATTAAATCTAATCTAATATAATACATCTAATACCTATTATTTTATCTTTTAGTCTGGCTCCTCGTGACTGTTGCTAGCTTATCAAATTCGCAAATAAAACGACCGACATTTATTATTATGGAAAATAACCTACCACGTCCTTCATACCACGAAATGCAGATAATGTTAATAAATGTAAATAAATGTCACTACAATCGTTAATATTACTAGTTCGCTGTTTTACAATAGGTCAAAGTATTTTTTTTGTAGAACACAATGTCATAGGATGATGCATTTTTAGGAATATTCTAGACATAATTTTAGGGTTTCATTATTGATGTACAAAAAACCCTGTAACCCTACAACCCTGTTGTATATCAATGTGTTTCATACCCAAAGGGACCCTATTACTGAGACTTTGCTGTCCGCCTATTTGTTTTTCCTTTCGTCAGTCTGTCACTAGGCTATATCCCATGAACCGTGACAGCTAGTTGTCACAGAAGTTGTATTTCAACAACAAATATGTACTGAAAACTGGATTCTCACTTGGCCGGTTTTGAACGTGACAGGAAATGCAACTATAATTCTGCTGACTGTTATTAATTCATCACGTCATTATTATTATGTATGACCTAAACTGTATTACTTACTTACAGTTTTCCTTGAAAAATAACATCACGAAAACCAAAATACCTCAACACCTCGCTTTTAAAGGAATACGTGCCTGAAATCGAAAGGTCTTTGTCACATTAGAGTTACAGCCTCGAAATCAGCAACAAAACAAGATACTTTGAGAGAGAGAGAGAGAAACCACTCTGTTTATCGAGAACAGTCTGAGAAATCTAAAATCCACAATGTTATTAAAGCATTTAACGTCATAATAACCAAAAATATTATCAAAACATGTAACTATCAGTTTGCAAAGTTTAATCTCCACGGATTATGTCTGACGTTTACCGAGATAAGGTTGTTAGACCTGTTATCTTGCTAATTTAACGATTAGTCTTTAAGTAATTATTAGTGCAATTGTTCAATAAGACTATAAACGGTTTATTGCATTCTAGAAGTCATTTTAGTCATTAGACGGTTTCTGTATAACGATTTGCAAAATTATAGGTAGGTAGATAGGTAGGTATGTTGTGACCTAGCAGGGGTTACTACTTATACGATTTCTATGTCATTAGCAAGAGAAAAAACTATTGTTCATCCCACCATCTCGGAAAGAGTAGTTTTACCCTTTGATATCTGAGCGCAAAAGCCGTTTTTATCCTCTAGAGCGGCAAAGTGATTTGAATTTAGAACATCGTGTGTGATACTCCATTTGTGACAATTTTGATAAGACTTTTCAAACAAATACATATAAACAAATAAAATACTGCTTATAATAATTATTCAATTAATTAAGTAATTTTTTTTTTACATAGATTTTTAACCTCGTTTCATTTTTAAACTGAGTTTTCAAATAAATGAACTTTAATAGGTACTTCTTTTTAATTTGACACTTATATGTGCGCGCCATTTTGTGTTTTTGCATTTAGTAATTTCCTCGATGAAGTGGGATGAAATAATATTTTTTTATTGTTTTGAGGTCGATTTTAAACCTCATTACATTTTTTAAACAGGTTTTGCATAAATAAATTTTAATAGGTACATCTTTTCAATTTGCCATGTGTGACGTGTGTGCCATTTTCTTTTTTGAGTTTAGAAATTTCCTCTATGAGGTGGGATGAAAAGTTACGTGTTGCACTCGAGTGCAAAGATTTTTCACCTTGTGCTCTTTTGATTCCCTCGCTATCGATCAGGATTCTAATTATTGAAAACAAGAATCCTCTGCTTGCTCGGTCATTAAAATTGAGCCCGCGGTTAAAAAGCAACTTTGCACTCTTGTATAACAAATAAATATTTCACAGCCCGTTAAAACTATAAGTACCAAGTTAGGTACCTATTCCAACAGTCTAGCCTTTTCCCATCTGGGTTGGGGTGGGCTTGCTGTTTAACCGAATGCAGATGAGAGCGAGTGTGTTCCATGGAGCGACTGCCTATCATTCTGACCTGGGCAACACGACATCCTCCAAGAAGACTGGAAAAGAATCTGGATTCTGACTACACGTAAAGTCTGTCCACAATTTAACGTGCCTTCCGTTACTGTCCTCTGTATCTATTTCTCCTTCGTTCCACCAAAAAAAATTGATTTCGATGTTTTGTAGCGCAGACAGGACGAAAGATCAAATTACTTTCGCATTTACAAGTAAGCAAGAAAGTAATAAGATAGAAAGTTGTACAGAACCGATTATTACTCAATTTCGTCGTTGACTCACGAGAATCTGCTCTCTGAAATCCGAAATTTCCCAAAATTAGATGACAGAGCCTGTTCCCAAGTACTGAATCATTTCGCGAAAATGTTGAATACAGATATTAATGATTATGACTTGTTTCATTTGAAACTTGAGGAATTTGTTCAACTAACTACCTAACTACTTTGATCCGGTTACCTCGTAATTGTGTGAAAATTATGATTGCTAGTTTTATTGATTACCTAGTGGTTACTCATCCCCCCCCCCGAGCCTTTTTCCCAATCCTGTTGGGGTCGACTTCCAGTCTAACCGGATTCAGCTGAGAACCAGTGCTTTACAAGAAGCGACTGCCTATCTGACCTCCTCAACCCAGTTCCCCGGGCAACCCGATACCCCTTGGTTAGACTGGTGTCAGACTTACTGGCTTCTGACTACCCGTAACGACTGTCAAGGATGTTCAATGACAGCCGGGACCTACAGTTTAACGTGCCATCCGAAACACAGTCAATGGTGTCTAAGATATACTTAGAAAGTACATACAAACTTAGAAAAGTTGCATTGGTACTTGCCTGACCTGGGATCGAACCCGCGCCCTCATACTTGAGAGGTTGGTCCTTTACCCACTATTACCTAGTGGTTACTATGTGAAGTAAAAATGAGGTAATAAAGATACCTTAGCAATTTCTACTAGTAGGACCTTGTTATCTATTCATTCAATCAAATTAAACAATCCCTCCGAGCCTTTTTCCCAACAATGTTGGGGTCGGCTTCCAGTCTAACCGGATTCAGCTGAGTACCAGTGCTTTACAAGAAGCGACTGCCTATCTGACCTCCTCAACCCAGTTACCCGGGCAACCCGATACCCCTTGGTTAGACTGGTGTCAGACTTACTGGCTTCTAACTACCCGTAATGACTGCCAAGGATGTTCAATGACAGCCGGGACCTACAGTTTAACGTGCCATCCGAAACACAGCCAATGGTGTCTAAGATATACTTAAACAAATTAAACAATATTGTTTTTAATTAGTCAATGATGCCATTTAAGTAAGGAGTTTGCTTAAGCATCCTTTCATTTCACTGTTATATGTATGTACTTCCATTAAGAATAGATTTTTATTTTTCTAAGTCTTGATATCTTCTTCACTTAAGGGAATGGGGTGAAACTGGAAGGTAAGAAAGCAACTGACCATTAGGTATTCAAGGAGTAATTTTCATTCATTTTCAGTATTGATTGAAAAATAAAGTATTTACTTTCATAGACTTATGTTATAATTCACTAATTATTTCACATACATACATGTTTGGTAGGATTACTACCGTGCCTCATCGTCTTTCGACCCCAATATAAAACAACTCTGGAAAGACCTTTCCTTGAAATATTATGCTCTCATCTCATACTTCGAAATGTTTTGGTATACCATTAATTTCTTATTTTTAAGAGTTTAATCAAAGTAAGTGTTTTGGGTCAAAGCATATAAAAATAAAATTATGGGCCAAAACATGATGGAGAGTTTATAAGAATCAATTTTCAAAGTTACCGACATTTATGAAGGTTCTGAAAATTGGTCTGATTTAATGTTTTCAAAGTATTAAGTGGTTTCTTGCCCTAATTTCAGTTCGATCACCTTGAATGAGTAAGGCTAAAACGTTGCGATCATAAATTAAATTTCGAACTTTTTTCAGCAGGATGAGAAATAAACAGTGGTGCGCAACGTAATTTCAAAACACGAATAAAGAAACTGAAAAAAGACGTAATCACAGGAACATTTCACTTAGCATAATTCGAATATTACAGTCTGATAGATCAATGAATGAACTTCAAACGTGGTGATGGATCTCTTAATTCTTACTAGCGGCATAAATTAAATAGTTGGCTGCTCAGGTGACAGGTGTTCTCTCGAGTTCATTCACAAACCGATCCAGGTGTAATGTAAACAAATCCGATCTCTGAGAATCAATGCTGCATCAAACAATAACTCGATTATTCTCGGTTATATAACGCAAGCGGGTCAGTAATACAACCTACGCAAACGCAATGTTACAATTCACGCACATTAAACTTTATGCACTATTGTTAATTTGGCACGGTCTGATATTTACGTTCTATCGACAACCCCATTAATGCGTGCGCCAAACTTGTTCGTCTAAAAATAAAGTCTGTAGCTATCACTTGCAGTTGGCTCAGTCATAAAGTCGCTATCGTGGTGAACGCTCGCGTTTTACGTTACGAATTTATCAACAATGTTAGTGAAACTTGCGTTCCCAACCTTCGCGTCTGATTACCCGGACGTCGACATGTTGAGGTGCAAAGAGGTCAATAATTTTGCCACCGAGTGCATTCTACCTCGCAGGCCGAAAAGGAGCCTCGCGCCATTGCCAGAGGACAAAGAATGCAGCAACACAGAGCTGAAAAAAACTTGCAAGATGGTGCACAGGAGACGGAAACATAGGAAACAGTGTCTAAAGTTGCCAGCATTGCCGGAATACGACGAGTGTTGAAACTTCTTTGAGTTTGGAAGGATTTCCGAGTTTACTGCCTTTGCCTGCTGCGTGAAGTGTTGCCACGCTAACATGGCCCTTTGAAATACCAAAAGGATAGAATAAGTACAAGATATTAAGTTTATTTATTAGTGCATTCGTAATGGCTGCTGTTGAAAGATTCTTCAAGTGACTGTCGGTGAGAGCAACCTCTTTAGAAAGCAATGGAAGTGATATGTGATTAAACTAGTCACACGATATGTACAGATACATTGTTATCTAATTAAGTACTATTAGGTGAGTAATTTAATTTCTTTGTATAGATTGATTACTCTTGACGATTATTCAATGAAAACGATACTTTTTTGTTGTGTTTTAAACCAACGTTTGTAAAATAAGTGTTTAAAAGGATTAGATTAGACTTCTTTTATATTATAAAAATGTATTGTCGATGTATTCTGTTGTAATTAATTGTTTAATACAGATCTGGTTGGTTTGGTGACTATAGAGTTTTCAAATATAAACTTTGTTGGCAAATAGTAATAACTTGACATGGAGTATTCCTACCGGTAAATATGTATTGCATTTTGGAAAACGCCGGAAAATGGCGGGTTTTCCCTAAAATTTACTCTACGTTTAAAAAAAATTTGTAATAATGGAAATGTAGGTACCTAATGTGTACGTAACAATAGCTATTTGTGGTTTTACCAAATGATATGTTTGATGATTTGTGTTCACACATGGTCACAATCACATCGATAAAATTTGAAGGTAACCTACATATTGGCGTAGGCATAGATATAAATAACGTTTATGCAAATGTAGACCTATTATTGGCTCAATGGCTCTAGACATTATGCAAGATTCAAGTCAAGTTTCATCGCTACTTTTTGAGCAATTATTTACGACCTTTCTCAATATTTTATCCATCTGTGATTTTGCTCACTAGGAATAGAATCTTGACAAAACTTAAGCTTGTGTCAAATTCTAATCTCTACTTAGTTAAACAATAGATGGATAAATATATTGGGAACAGTCGTTAAAGATTATAAACATGTAAACTATCGATTGAAGTTGTTTCGATAATTTTATAGTGTTTTTATAATATTATTGTAACGTTGCTTAACGAATAACATAATAATTTTATTAACGTTATCGATATTTGTAACCAATGTAGTTTGCACTAAGAACGCAATTAGGTTATGTGAAAATAGAAAATAGTGGAAATCTAAGAAAATCTGTTATTTCTATACACCTTCAGAAACTACATATTTCTATACGCCTGTTATATAAAGATATAGGTTTTCAGAAAAGATTTACAACTGAAAACATATAAACGGGATTGTGAACCTTCAGTATACAAATACCGCCAAAACCCACCTTGTTTCTTCTAAATCCTTTTATGTACTAAGGCCACGGTAACTCTTTCGAACAATCCCGCAGCCCCAGCAGGCCCTAGGGGACCCAGAGTTTGATGACTGCTCTTTGAGGAGCACGTGGACAATTCTTAACCTAAGTTCAGTATCTATGTTATGTAGACCTCCTTTATAATATAGGTACTTGTTATCTGTGACGGAACCTTTTTTAACTAGTGATGTTTAAACAAAGTCAGATAATGTATGTTTGCTATGTAATTGATTAATTACAAGTGACCTTACGGAATTTTTGTATTAACTTCTGAAACTAGGAAAGAGTTCTTCGACCTCCTTGGTTTTAATGTAAAATTGTCTATGGCACTTTTTTGGCAGTTCTATTAAAAAATTGTTCAAGAAAAATATATCACTATGGTAAAAACAATTTTGTAGATTATATACTGTATGCACTACATGTATTGTGTATTTATTTAAAAATAGATATTTTATTAACTAGTAATGTCGATCTGTGATATGTAAATATTGTCTCGTTTAAGTTATTTTGTAAGTTCTCTTTTTTCATTAAAAGCAATTTAAACGACTTGTCTCCATTTTATTTCGCAACCTTTTTAATTAGATTTGTTTATATGCCTTTGCTCATAATCAAAGACAAAATTAATGACCTTATAGATACAGGCATATATTTCCCGCCTTGTCAAACCGTGTTGTTCTCTTTTAACTTGATAATATTAATTTTGAGTCACAATTTATCATTGCACATAAATATTGGACAATAAATAATGATAATAATGTTATTACTGTTTAATTACGCTGCTATATGAGTTGTTTACTTCTCAAGCAATAGTCAGAGTTGTGACATGATTGATTTCCTTCACTTCAGACCATAAATTAATTATTAAAACGCATAACTGGCTGGTTGGCTAAGTTGAACTTTTGGCCTCGTAATTTTTAAATTAGGAATGTTTTACGATGTTACGTAATCTCAATTACTTGGTTTGGTATTCAAAAAATTATAAGTCAGCATTGCGAACTAAATTGAGACAGAAAGAAAAAGATAGATAATAGGTCTTCCTCCGAGCCTTTTTCCTAAACTATGTTGGGGTTGGGGTCGGCTTCCAGTCTAAAAGATAAGTAGGTAAGTAATATTTTCCACATCTACTTATTAAGTACAGAAATAAACCTATATTAGCATACTTGAATATTTGACCGACATTATTGATCAAGTGACTGCGTATTGAGTGCACGAGTACATCGACATGCGTGTCCAAATAATGCACTGAACTGTGACATTATAAGCAATATGAATAGGGTATTACATGCATTTTTGAAATATATCTTAAATAAATTCTTTAGTCTTAATATATCTCTAAAAAATTAAAAATTTTTTTTTTTCTCACGTTATGTACGAATATAAATTAATTGTTTTATCATAATTTCAAATTTCGCGCGTATTTCGCGAAAACGCGGCACACAACGGACGCCATGATTGTTTTTTGGTCATGACGTCATTACGTTAGTAAACAAACTACAGCTGTCAGTAATACATATTTTGATATGTATTGAAAATTTTAATAATGAGTAATTATGCTCCGTATCGTTGGTGTGTTGTTTCTGAATGTGAGAACACTAGTGTAAAAACACCAGACAAATTATGGATTCAAGTACCAGTGGATATAAATACTGACACTGATATATGACACTTTTGTTTACTACCGTAATGACGTCATTAGCATGGCGGCGACATTTCGTAGTGTTCAAAGACAGATAAAAAAACCTAAAAACTTTAAACTGCAATAAAAAATATATTTATGTACCTTACGAAGTGAAACTAACATTTCCCGATTGCTTTTCCTCTAAACAATCATTGTAATACACTTTTAATTTTTTTCTCATCTAGACTAAAATACCCTATTCATTGGTATATAGGTTGTGCGGCTATTGGTCATATGTTGGAACCAATATTGGTTAATGGGGTAACTCTTTTCGTTAACAGTTATTTGATCTGTCTTTTCGTTGTTTAGTATCCGATAAGAACCTAATACTTATGCGACAAATTGTTTTTACGGAACATCTTATTAGTGTACTAATAATTGTTTTGTCGTTATTATGTTGAACACTCTCAACTATACCACTAAGCAATGGCGCCTATAAACCGACAAGGACCTATACCAATGATAGGTCAACTAATAGGCACAGACAAGGCAGGTGAGTATTAAAAAGCAATTTTAGGGGAAGTCTATGTAATTGGTACAAATAACGTGCAGTTTTCCAAATTTTACGGAAACCAGTGCGTTACTTAACATAAGAGGTAATTAAGTATAAGCGAGCATGCACGAACATAGTCAGTACCTATATAAGTAGTTATCTAAGTAACTAGTTCATGCAAAGTAGCTTATGGTTCGTAACAAAAGATTCTAATCCGATCAATGGGAAGCCTTGGAAGGTACTCTATTACATACAAGACATAATTATTTACGTGGGTATTCGCTATGTGCAAAGTGGGTGGTGGGGGACGGCAAATCGATCGAAGCGCACGATGTGGCAGAAATGTGAATTAATTCTGGGCTGTCAAGTGTCAAATTGCTTTATTTTCATAATTTCCTTTATAATTTTAAGTAAAAACGAAAAAAATTGCGATATGGGTCATAGTACATGCTGTGTCGTAAATTGTAAAAACAATGGGAAAAACAGTTCGTGCAAGTTTTATTCGTTTCCAACATCAAAGTGGACATTACAGCAAAGACAAAAATGGATAGCTGCTGTGAAGAGAAAAAAAAATAAATTTAACCTAGTATACTATAATAATAATAATAAGCATTCCAAAATTACAGTCCTTTTTTATTTGTTTTAGTGCTGATGGGTCCCCATGGCACCCAAAACGAAATGATATAATATGCAGTGAACATTTTATTGGAGGCAAAAAGGCAGACGCAGAGGCGAGCCCTAGCTATATTCCAACAATATTCCCGTCAATATATCGGTGTAAGAAAATTGACCATTCTCAGGTCACTGCTAGATATAATCGTTTTTAAAGATATCCGGATCAACAATTTATTGGAAAATACGAACAGAATCAGTTACCAATCGAAACAGTTACTAAAGTAAATAAAAGGGAATTTACTATGATGGCCGATAAAGGATGCCAAGCAGATATTTATAATCAGTTCGAGTTGAAAGAAACAACATTTATTTGTAATAGGTACGTTCAAAATAATAACTGTGATGCTGAGATCCAAGTAGAAATACCAACTACTTCCAAAATTGGGCTGACAAGTCCTAAATAGTTGTGGCCACTAGGGGCGCTGTCATCGCGCACACAGCGAATAATACATGACAGATACTGTATACCAGATATTGGTAATCAGGTGCACCCGATTAGACAAGAAGTCGATACTTTAATAGTTGAAAAAGGCGTGGCTAAAATGTGAACTCTGAACAGTTTTACTTACTGCTTTTATTTTCACAAATAAATAGGTACCTATTTAAAATAATAAAAACCGGCCAAGTGCGAGTCGGACTCGCGCACGAAGGGTTCCGTACCATTATCTATAAAACGGACAAAAAATCACGTTTGTTGTATGGGAGCCCCCCAAAACATTTATTTAGTTTTCGGTATTTGTTGTTATACAAAAATTATTGCAACAAAAATACATCATCTGTGAAAATTTCAGCTCTCTAACTATCACGGTTCATGAGATACAGCCTGGTGATAGACGGACGGGTACGGACAGACAGAGGAGCGAAAACAATAGGGTCCCGTTTTACCCTTTGGGTGCGGAACCCTAAAAAGCATAGTCTGAACAGTACCTGCAGACATTCCTAGAACAGTAACTTACTATGCTGGAGGTAATCTAAGGGTCCGTTCAGATAGACCGGGTCGGAGAGCAGAGCAAATTTCTTAGCACGTTGAAAATTGAGTACTTAGTATTTGAAGTAAGGTTTATTTTTGCATGCGCACTGCTTTTGTCATTGACAAAAGGACAAAAACAGTGCGCATCTCTCGGACGAACGGACCCTAAGGTACGTATGACTATGAATATGTTCTAGATGCTCTATTTACCTATCTTGCACTGTAAATGCAGATTGCTACTGAAATGACTCACGTTCTCGTGTATGCTTACATCACTTTATGTATGTATTGTTTTAAGATTATTTATTTCTTTGGTTAGTTGCCGAACGTTGTTTGATGGTGATGATGCAAGCGTGGTGTAGGTTTACACATAAATCATTATTTCTATTAGGTTTTCATGGTCATTCTCCTGAATTGTTTCGAGCATGTTTGAGAGCCATTTTGAAGTCATCAAATGACCCGCTGTGGGTAGGAAGTGTGAGGGAGTGTCAGACTCTTGCTGACTAAAACCCATCATGTTCCTTCTTAAGCCCTTTAAGTACCAGAGCCGCGGAAACTCTTTCGAACAATACCGCAGCCCCGATTATTGAGCCAACGTCCATACCACGTTGAATACACCGGTTCTCGTCCGATCACCGAAGTTAAGCAATATCGGGTGCGGTCAGTACTTGGATGGGTGACCGCCTGGGAACACCGCGTGACGTTGGCTTTTTTGCCATGGTCCGGGGCGAGAGGGAATGGGATGCCGTCGCCTCCTTCTGCGAAGCGGTCATGCTCGAGAAGGAGGAGGCGGAACGCCAGAGAGTTCGCACCTCTCATCCCGGCCGCCGCGCTGGACCAGGTAGACACCATGGGCGCCGGGTGTCGCGAGATGACTCCCGGCCACCGTAGGCGTGGGTCTGTGGGCGGTGAGTTCGGGTGGCTCATCGTCCCTCTGTCTTTCTAGACGACAGACCCGTGTCGACGGCGCGCGTTGTTCCACGCGCTCCTCAAAGAGATGTCAGCAACCCCAGCGGGGCCCAGCAGGGCCAAGGCCTGCCGGGGCTGCGGGTTGTTCGAAAGAGATACCGCGGCCCTGGTACATAAAAGGCCTGTGACGGAACACGACGGTTTTTAGTCAGTAAGAGTCTGACACTCCCTCTCCGCTGCTAACCCACAGCGGAAGGGGTCATTTGATGATTTTTGACGTCGTTAAAAAAAAAAAAAAAAAAGCCCCGATTATTGAGAGACCTCACAGTATAGTTCCCAATTATGTTGGAGTCGGCTTCCTGTCTTAACTGGATACAGTTGAGTACTACCTACTTATTACTCGTAGTTTATATCGTGTGACCTCCACGAACCTATAATAAAACGTAAAATATTCCTGCGTCAATTAATTAACTTCGATAATGTTCGTCGTGCAGGAATGTGATTAACTTGATTACTATAAGTACAACAACATCTATGCATATATCGGGTGTGTCGTTCACAATCACATTAAATCATATCGCATATACTTTATGATATTCTATGGCGAATTGTAAAAAAAATAACCTAATCCATTCAGTGGTTTAACCACAGGAGTCGTTTTTCGTTTTTATAATTTACAACATCATGTGTAAAGCAGAGATAAAGTTAGGAGTATCGTATGTTTTGATCAGTTGACAGCTGTCAGTTTTCAAGGGAGAATTTCAGTTGTTTGTAATGACTGACTTTTATATGGTGTTCTAATTTTTGCACATTTTTATTCCACTTACTTTGTTTGAAAAAATCATTTTTTTATTTTTACGTATTTTTCTTTTATCTTTGTGTTAATCGACATATATTAACCAGTATATTATCGCATTTCATTTAATGTGATTATGAACGACACACCCGATATACATCTACATATTATATAGAAACAGTTAACTGCCCACTGTAGGTAGGTATAATTGGAGACCCTGACCAAATTCGTTAACTTGTCAAGGGCCAGGCAGTAAATATAAACAGCTACACAGTACTGAAGAATGACTATAACTCTAGGAGATTTTATTTATGATTTGTTCCAAGATATTGATAAAATTGGCGATCTCAATAAAGACCGTGACAGTCACTCTGATTGCAACTAGCACGACCTTTCGAAAGAGCTCTTAAAAACCTATTTTGAATTGATAAAATGAGTTTGAAAAAAATAACAGGTCAATAAATGTATAACCATGGTTTTTATTAAAGAAATAGGGTATTAATGTCAGATCCTTTTTCGTCGCCGTTTCAGCCGAAAGACGTCCACTGCTGTACAAAGGCCTCAGCCAAAGTCAATCAGCGACCTTGGTGGGAGACCTGGCCACGACCATTTTCGCAAGTCTGAAAAGCAAATTATCGACTCTACTACAGCTAAGTATTCAACTTTCCCAAGGTCTAATTAAAAGCAGTACATTGCGTTTATCGTAACGAAGACAGTTATGAAGTACGCTTTTAACCTGTAAGGTCTTTGTACATAATTTGTAGTCACTAGCAATCATATCTATACTTCTTGAACTCCACCTTAGAAGAGAAATTCGTTCGAAACATGCATAAAACATGCAATAACTATGTAATGTACCCAGTTTAGTAACGAGAAAATATCTTCGAATACACTTTCATATGTATGTATATCCCGGTTTTCCATAGGGAATAAAGAGAAAACTGGAATTTTCTCAGTTAATTAAAATATCTAGTTTTCCTTCGACTGTCTCGCAGGCGGTAGATAACTTTCTATCCGCTGATTTAGAGATTTAGGTAATGTTGACATCTCAACCAAACAAATATGCCCAATTTCATTCTCTAGTCATCACAAAACACCGGATAGATAGTAGGTATGTTATAGAAATGCGTAGTGAGTGAGTTACATGTTCAATTTGTTATGAAAACAAACAACTAATTATACAGTGTTAATCCTCGTTCGGGTTTTTAAACACAAATTAAGCGTAAACGCCCGCGCGTTCTTGTTTCGTGGAACGAGGCGCGTCACATCACAAAATGGAGCACTTTCCCGCGTAATTTT
Source organism: Helicoverpa assulta (assembly GCA_963856015.1). NCBI lineage: Eukaryota > Metazoa > Arthropoda > Insecta > Lepidoptera > Noctuidae > Helicoverpa > Helicoverpa assulta. Next base: position 9,758,132 of record CAWLCW010000027.1, read on the forward strand.
GTTGTTAATCTATGGCATATGTATGTGTACTTGTGTAGCTTTCATTTCCGAGAAATACTGTTCATTCAAAGAGCTTATTTGTACACGGTTCATTAATTGTGCCACCTCATTCATGATGATGTTATTTTTTTTAACTAAGCTCCGTTTTGTTTTAGTCAATAACGACAGTGTAAGGGGAATAAAAGAATATCAAGTAATTAAAGGAATTGTATTGTAAATATACTACAGATTATGAATAGCTCGACACTAACTATCACGTGTAACTATGAAAATAACCTTCACAGGCAGGGAAAAAAGTCCAACGCTGTTAAATAGGGAGCTTCCTTTTTGGGAAGTCTGTTTGTTTAAAATGAAACTCTGAGGACAGTTTTCCTCTCTTTAATCGGGTAAGAAGGGTTTTTACAGCGAGATCACGTTGTGATAAATGAAGGGCTTAAGGATAAAACAACATCTTTATCCTTTTATACATAAACTTCATTCAGTAGATTGCGATCAAAAAGTCCATACATCGGACACGTTCTTCACTCATGAACACAATTTATCAAAATAATGACTAATTGTTAAAATCCTTTCGCAGAATTACCAAATGACGTAAACTAACATTTATTGCACATGCTCAACAGATTAAATAAGTATAAGTATAGTGTTGTTTTTTGTGGATATAACAACGATGAATAAAAATTTTTGGCGCCATCTTAGATAAGAGCGCGTTATCGGCGGGAAAATTGGTTTTATCAAATCGTCCATCTTGATTTCTTGATAGTGTTTATGGTTTTATTAGATTGCAATTTTAACTAACTACCTATTGGGAAAAGGATAGGGAAATGATGGCCTGTTTCATAATATTATGTTTTGCGGGGGAACATCTATTAATTTTAAAGGAAACCTATAATAATATTCTGAGGTAGAATAGTTTGTTTGGGCAGTGCTTCATATGAACGCGGGTGAAACCGCAGGCGGAAGGTAGTTTTGCATAATGTTATATGTTAATTTACCTATACCAATACCTAACAAAGAGACTGTACATTTTCCAAGAACATCTTGAATGAACTCAAGCGTCTGTTTTTTTGCTTTTCATTCCGTATTAAGTACCTACTTAGAATACAGTTCAACAAATAAACACAATTCTATTGAATTACTTCTCTTTAGTTGAGTTGCAGAAAAATAAACTTATTTTACCTACTTATAAGGTAGTGTGACGCACGGTTCACTAGAAAAACTTAATCGATTAGATATTGACTCGATTTTATAGGAAATGTGACCAGGATTTATTGGTTTATCTAGAGGTACCTACATTCTTTATTTGATAAACACACCTGTTTCTTCGAAAGATAGGAAAATGTATAAATGTTGCCTTTGTCCTGTTAATTTAATAAAGGCAGATGCTCGATGATAATATCAATGATGATAATGAGGAAAAGTGGTTTTTATTGAAGCCAGGCTTGGCCTGAACGCTGCTACGAAGAAAATATAAGTACTTACCTACTTCTATTAGCGTAACATAATTAGAAAACCCAGATATAAATAAGTAGAGATTAATTTATTAAAATGTTTTCTATCACTTTAAATACATTGCATTGAAACCTGTCTAGCTGACTTGCATAATGAAGTAAAACACGTTATTTTGTCAGGCTGGTAGATAGAAGGAAAATAATGATTTTAATAATTAATCGGAGCATGCTTTTGTCTGGAATTCAGAATTTGTAGAATTTGGAAAGATTAAGTTTTCATTATGAGGTCCTCTGCTTAGAGCTAGCTGAAATCGCAGCCTAAATAAAAACAAAAATTAGTCTCTATAAAGTACTCATCAAAAACCATGCTAATTTATGAACAAACCTATCTCCCGATTAAAATAAAAATAGTTAATGACCTACCCAACTAGATGCAATTAGCTCGTACAGCTAAAAATCGATATCAACTTACCGAGCGCAATACGCATGTGCACCTACAAAACGAGCCCTACGCCTTGGGAACAACCAGACAATCGTATCCAGTGTCTCGATACACTTTGTAATCGATACCTAGCATTGTTTCCCACAACGGCCCGTTGTTCACATAACAAAGACCCGATTCGCTACGATAATCACAGGATCCGATATTGTTTGTTGAATCGATTTGATCGCATTCGATTTTTTCCACATCGGTTCTTGTTACCTATTTGCTTGTTGCTATGTTCGGGTTGGTTAGGGGTAAATATTTTCTGTTTAACATTTAGAAGTTTATTACTTTATTTTAAGGTGCTTCTTAAAATTAATATACCTACAAATCGCCTTAGAATGATGCATAAAAATACCAACTACTTACCTTGATCGAACCTCGTAACTCCAATGTTTTTCCATGTAATCTGGACCAATAATACAGCCATTATAAAAACCGGTCTAACTCCATATAAAATAGTATAATATCTTTCACAAGTACGTCGTCCTAGGACGGCCTAACATCTAGTCTAGACTGTAGCAGAGTACATTTTTAATGTGACGGAGAAAGGGCAGGTCAATGACCTTTCCTTTCTCGGTTCTACCGAGCGCAAATTCATTCGAGCTTACCTGTGATTTTCGTACATTTTTGGTGAGGAAAAATGATTTTCCTCTATCCTTTTAGGAGCCTTGTTTTTATACAGGTATTCGTCAAATTGATACGGTATTTTGTGTGATTTATTCAAACGTGAAAAGAAATAGTGAAGGACGCATTTTACATATCTTTCATTTGTTTCAACTTATAACATTAGCAAATAAAGCTTGTTTGTATATTTGTTTACTTCCGTCAAAAAATCTAGTCTGTTGTTTTGACGTGAAAGAGTAAACATGAATGGCCTTACTACAAAAACTTAATCACCTGTTTTACACTAGTCTAAAAAAATTGTGGCTGCAAAATGAACCATATGTCAACGTCATAATTTGACATTTTTTTAGACAAGTCTTAAATTGACGTTTAAAAGTTTTTGTGGTAAGACGGAAAAACTTCATCCTTACAAACTTCCGCATTTATTATTTTAGTAGGATTTCATCTGGTACTTAAATCTTATATTTGTCAAACATATATTTAAATGCTCAATATTTATTCAACGTGTGCATACTGACTAATTAGAAGGCGAAAGTTTTGTTACGAAAGAGAAGATTATATTGTACTAGCTTCTGCCAGCGGTTTCACCCGCATCCCGTGGGAACTACTTCCCGTACCAGGATAAAAAGTAGCCTATAGCCTTCCTCGATAAATGGGCTATCTAACACTGAAAGAAATTTTCAAATCGGACCAGTAGTTCCTGAGATTAGTTCAAACAAACAAACAAACTCTTCAGCTTTATAATATTAGTAGAGATTATAAAATATCCGCTTTTCTTTTGTGGGAAAACTTAGAGATGTTACGAAAGAATGCCTATAGTTTAGAATAAGAATAAGAATAAGAATCTTTATTTGCAGAGACACGGTATTAGGTACAGGTGTTTTGGTAAATTACATAACGTACATGCATATCTCACCGCTCAATCGGTATGCAAATTTCGAGTAGACACTGGCACATACTACATTGACATAAATAAAAATAAATATTACAGTGTCATACACATACAAAAGTGTTATTTCAGACAATTCAATAAAATTACAACAATCGAGATAATACAATTAAAATCTATTTAATTACACATAACACAAAATATCAAATTAAACATTATTAAATTATAATCTTTTTAATATTACTTACAAACAATCATCATAGTGTGTTAGACACTGCTTACGCATTGTATCATGCATTTTTGTGTTTAATAAATTCAGAAACCGTATAAAAACATTTGTCTAGTAACCACTTTTTAAGTTTGATTTTGAATTTGGATAATGGGAGTTCTCTAATTGATTTAGGAATTGTGTTAAAAATAAGGATCGTCATGCAGCTACAGTTTTTTTTGTACAGAGTAGTTAGAATTCTCGGCAGAGCTAATTTTGTTAAGTCGCGTGATTGGTACCTTTTATTATCACTCACTTTTTCAAACAACTGACTGTGCTTTTTAACAAATACTCCGATTTCATAAATATAAAGGCTACTTAAGGTTAATACATTTAATCTTCTAAATAATGGTCTGCACGACTCTGTTGGACTAGCTCCACAGATAGCCCGGATACATTTTTTTTGAGATATGAATGCCCTACTGACTTCTGTAGAATTACCCCATAATATCAACCCATACCGGAGCACCGAACTTACATAACCGTGATACGCTAGTAAAGCCGTTTTTTCACAAGTAAGCTTTCTAATTTTCCGAAGGGCATAAACAAATTTATTTATACGAGAGCAGACACTCGCTACTTGTGCTTTCCAGTTCACATTTTTATCCAGTAACACTCCTAGAAATTTGGTTGTGTCCAATTCTTCAATGTTTTGTCCGCAGTATTCTAATTTAACACTTGAGGCCACACTATTATAATTTCGAAATTTTATTACTTTTGTCTTGGATATATTGGCTGTAAGGTTATTTTGATCGAGCCAACGCATAATATTTTCCACCGTATCATTCAAGATTCGCTTGTAATCAGATGTGGTGGTGAGATCAGGAACTATCACAGATATGTCATCAGCAAACAATGTACACTTGTATTCCGTTACCTTCGGAATGTCATTTATATAAATTAAAAACAAAAGTGGGCCCAAGACACTCCCTTGAGGAACAAAAGTTTCTTTAGGTTACCATTTTTCTTTTCACGAATAAAACTACTTTACGGATGTAACATAAAAGTTCACGTCTTTTGTGTAACGTAAGTGTTTTTCAGGATTTCTTTTCATGGGTTTTTCTTAGAGCATCAATTAAGTTAAGTGGTTCGATAAAGGTTTTGGTACTTAATATACTTTGAATCTATACTAATATTATAAAGCTGAAAAGTTTGTTTGTTTGTTTGTTTGAACGCGCTAATCTCAGGAACTACTGGTCCGATTTGAAAAATTCTTTCAGTGTTAGATAGCCCATTTATCGAGGAAGGCTATAGGCTACTTTTTATCCCGGTACGGGAAGTAGTTCCCACGGGATGCGGGTGAAACCGCTGGCAGAAGCTAGTCTAATATAGAGGTAATGAGGGACCTTGTTCTGTTAGATGTAAAGGAAGGGGACGCTCAATGGTTGAATGGTGTGAAATGAATATGGCTGGAAATAATTTTAATGTAATGGCAGACAGGAAAATAATTCATTTGGAAAACATTTTAAAAAATTAATAGGTTTGAAATAAAGTCATCATCTTTTATTTCAAACAGATGTAGTATATACATACAGGCTCTTGTGAAAAGTCAAAATACTTGCACGGTTCAAGGAGTTGGTCTGTTACCGGTGGAGGCTTATGCCATAGTTTTTTGTTATTACTCTATTAAGGAGAACAGGTCCTTCTTATCATCCTAACTCCAATTTTATTTGATGTCAAGGCAGTATAGGTTCTTCCATTCTCCTCTATCGTCTACCCTGATCAGGATTCGGGAAAATAACAACTACCTATCTGAATCATCTGCGTTATATAAACTTCTACATATAAAATAGTGGAAGGTTTCCATAAACCATAAAGCATGGAACGACACGTGTATTTAGAACCCTGTACCTATAGTTTATTGCGTGCCAATTAGTTAGTTTCACGATAACAACGCATTTGCTAGTTATGGGTAGAGAAACGACGGCATGAGTTGGTCTCATGATTTTGTTGTTACCGTCCCACTCTGGGCACAGACCTCCTCTCACACGGAGCAGGATTGAGCATTTATCTGATGTCTCATGATTTTAATCTATTAATTTGTTAGTTGGTTGTCTAAGGATTATTTAAAAGTAAATGTCATGTAATGTTTATTTTGTTTAACAACATTAACTCCATGACAACATGGCAACAAATGTTTTATCGGAGCTCTCTAATGTTATATTTAGCTCATTATATTTTAATTGTTAATTGGATACAGCACGATTTTAATGGTTTTAAGCGATTAGCAAATACATTTAGGTTTTAATGGAAAGTTTTGATAATATACCTACTATTTAGTATTTCTGATTTGATTTCATGGAATAAATACATTAGTTATTTTTATATAACACGTTTATATAAGAGAAACCTCCAGACAGTAAAAATAAACTGTGTGTGATTGTAGTATCTTTGAACGCCGATTCGTCCGAATACTAGATGTCTCCCACCTATCCGTACTACATAGATCCGATCTTTCTCATACTTTTTATAACTTTGTGTATACCGAATAGGGAATATAGGTACACGTGACTCCGAAAAGGTCCCGCGGCGGATTTTCCGTGCGGAAAAACCGCGCGACATCGCCAGTGTGAAAAGGCTGTAAAATTTTGTCTTAATTCCAGCACCTTTTTCTCACTCTGCCTTTCCATTTCCATACTTAATGTTTCAAAATTTCTGGGTTATTCTTTCAAATGCTCGGGGATCCCCGCATCTATTGCCATAAACCATAATAACGATTAATGTTTCATGTAGTTAAAATAAACACGGTTTATGACTGTTTTATTCAGTTCATCAAATACAGTTTTATTACGCGTATATGCAGTCATTTGTACATTGACATATATCTAAAAGTGCTCTAATGCGTCATGGCAGGGGTTTCCCATATAAACCCATAAAACGACAAACTATTAAACTAAAATCTGTTCTATAAAGTTTATCTTTATGATTTTAATGGCGTTTAGTCTGATCGTTATGGTTCGTTGCGTGATTACAGGAAAATCCATAAGAGCGGTTGGTTTTTTTCTGAAAAATAAGAATAATTTTATGTACCTGAAGAAATGGTACTATATGTACATATCGCACGCTTAATCATATACTGACCGATTAGTGTTTCGGTCAAAGTTTAAATAAGTGTACCAAGAAGTTTATTTTAACACCCTCTTTCGGCCGATCTCGGATTTTTTTCGATATCTTTTTTCTAGGCGGAGTTTAACCCATATCTGTCCCTTCCACACTCAATCGTTTCGGCAAACTTTTTTACGAGACAGAGACTGATATCAGTTTATGACTCATTATCATAATAATAAGAACATACATTGAACAAAACACGGACTCATTTCAAAATATCTCACCAGCATCAAAATCATACTTCATAGTATAAGGACCCATACCTTAATAATGAATATTCTTTAGTTATGTATTAAATAAAACACGGACTCATTTCAAAATGTGTCACCAGTATTAAATCAATCTAACTATATATTTTCTATTAAACTGACGCATCTTGAGGAACAATTTTTTTAACCGATTAATTTATAGTAAAAAAATCTATATTTCTTTAAAATTATATTCAATTACAATAACTCACTTTATCAACTATCCCTACAATACATTATTTCATTATATAAAGTTATTTTCTTTGAGTAATAAGCCATTTTGTAAGGTAAGTCAGGTTTGCTAAATCGTTTTTAGCGATTTCTTGAAAAACGTCTTTTTTTAGTTATGTCAGTATATGATTAAGCGTGCGATATGATGAATAAGTAATGGCTTAACATAGAGCTTTCACTCAAATTATGTGGCTGGCTGGCCGGACAATGATTTAAGTGCGAAGTCTTTTCGTTTTTACACCTACTTCTTTTAGTGACATTATTTGCATTATATACATAGGTAGGTACCTACACTTTTTTCTCAATAATTTTCATGTCATCCTTTTATGGGCCTACAATACTTCTGCATATAATCAATAAAAACATCTTCAGAAGCCATTGACCTCAATACTGTCTGAAAACAAAGGAACATCATTGTTATTGCTACCCATATTAAGTACGTACGCATTCAAGGAGTTATTTCAGTTTTCAGCTATATATAGCCGCTGCTGTCTCCCACTACGTTTGTTTGTAAACATTGTACAAACGTGGGTGAAATCGGTTCTGTCTTGCTGTAATTTGAGACTAAGATTGTATATTTTTAACCTCTTGTATGCTGCTAACTATAAAACAATAGAATATAAATTGTGTCTCGCGTTTATCTGTGCTTCGACATACACAGGTTAAACCTAGTTTTTTTGTAGGTAACTAATGTAAGTAAATGGGGAAGATTATATTGTATTTTGGGCAGGACCATATTCAGAAGTGGACGTCCTGTGGTAGGGGTGATACTCCGGGACGATAATGGTCCCATCAGGCTATGAGAGTGAAGGAATGGAGAGTGCACCTGTGTGTGCGCAAATGCTGGTGCACTTGAATATCTGCGCAGCTGGTTGTTCATCATAGAGAGAATTAGCCCCCGTGGTTCAAAATAGATCTGGATCCCCATTATTGAGGTACCTATTAGAAAGGATAGATAGATTTTTCCAACTTTACTTACATGAAAAAAGAATAGTTTAACTAACAGATTATCTTCAACACTTTCGCAAACTAAATTGCAAGAGCAATTTAACTGTTTTTTATCGACATAAAATCCACCGTTTTTATAAACGATCATAAAAAATGTTTCCCAAAAGGAACAATGAAGATTGAGTGTATCTTCGTTATATTATAATCCATTGTAAGCCTTTCACCGGCGGTTGACATAACAAGGTTTTTGTTTGCTAATAAATCCAGGTTTTTATGAAAACTCGTTACGTTTACGAGGTTATAACTACCTTGATTTATGTAGGGAAGGTTGGTGTGAAATAAGCGATAATTTTAGAAATATTGACTGCACTTTATAGGTATTAAAGCTTCGATAATATAGAGGTATAAAAATCTATCGTGTCTGTTTTATGGAAGTCTTTTCTCAATGTATTTTTGTTAGATGGTTAGGTTAGAGAGCAAGTAAGCAGGTACCTACCTACTGTTTTTTCACTCGTTAGTTATTTTATTTTCTTTTATGTTTTAGTTATCAATGTGTTTATTACTTTTTCTTAATTTTTATTGGCAAGTCTTTATTTTTTGTGATTTTTTTATTTTAACACCTAAGAAGTGGTGAAGGGCGTGTTTCGTAAATTCCACATAAAGTGCTGATTTTTTGGCCTACTCTGAATACATGATTTTTTATCTTTATAAAAAAAAATATTTTGTAATACCTTACAAATCGCAAAAACCTCAAATGAAAAATCATTTCATCACATTCTTACCTTTCGAAAAGCAGATTTCAAACAAATCATAGACAGTTCTGAAAACCGAGAACACTTTACAAACTTTAAATCATTTGCCGAATGTTCTAGGAAACAGTCTGACGTCAGAACTCAGACCGTTACTTGTAGTACGTGTTGGCACATCTCCATGGTGCTGAAGGATTTGAGCGATTCGGAAGAAGTTGGATGATGGTTTTCCTCTTCGAAGGTTTTCTTAGATATTGGTTGCTAGGCTAAAGGGTAGAAAAAAACAGTCAATTTTCGACCAAACTTGTTGAGTTAACTAAAAGTCGAAGTTCATGTATTATTTCTATGACAATGTTCATCGGGTAAACTGCAGTATTTAATCACCTAACCAGCCTTAATGACAGAGTTTCTTAGCCTCAGCCCTTAGTTATCGGGTTGCCCGGGTAACTGGGTTGAGGAGATCAGGTAGACAGTGGCTATATAAAACACTGGAACTCAGCTGGTCCGGTTAGACTGGAAGCCGACCACAACATAGTTGGGAAAAGGCCTGAAAAGTTAACTCACAATCTATCAAAATAAAACAAGTGAAGTGGAATATAGCGTTTTCTATTTCGATTTTGTATTTCAGCTCATGTTAGCCATCATTATATTCGACTGAAAGGTGTTCTATTATTTCAGCAATACCTAGAATAATCTATTCCTATTTCCAAAGTAAAACTTCTAAAGCGTTCTAGACTTTGAAGCAGCAAACGCATAAAATAATACGAAACAAGCAATAAATCACTTAGCAATATAAATATTTCTATACCAATATAATAAAGAGGAATCGTTTTTTCCGTTTGTTTCCTTAAAGGCTCCAAAATTAACGAATGAATTTGAAAAAAAATCATCGTTGAAAAGCTACACTCTTCTCGAGTACACAGGTTATAATTTACTAGCTTCTGCCAGCGGTTTCACCCGCATCCCGTGGGAACTACTTCCCGTACCGGGATAAAAAGTAGCCTATAGCCTTCCTCGATAAATGGGCTATCTAACATTGAAAGAAATTTTCAAATCGATTAGCGCGTTCAAACAAACAAACAAACAAACTCTTCAGCTTTATAATATTAGTATAGATTTCCTTACGGGTAGTAGGGGTTACCACTTGACCCTAGTTACCACTTGTCGGGGGTAAAACCGCGGGAAAACGGCTAGTAATGGATTGTTACTAATCTGTAAGTTGTATGACAGCTCGCTGAAAACCGAATCATTGAATGTGTCATGCGCTACAGTCATATTTATTTATGGTGCAGCTGCAATTTCTGTAAAATTAACGTATTACTGTATCTAAGAACCGAAGTATATTCGTATTTACACAGATATACTATTAAATAAGTAATCAACAGTTTCGTTTGTTTACTTAAACGTGTTAACCACAGGAAATGCCGGTTCGATTTGAAAAAAAAAAGGAATTCTTTCAGTGTTAGATCACTAAGCTGCATATCTTATGAACCGTGATAGTTATACAGTTGAAATTTTCAGACGTGTTGTCTCTTCTTCTTCTTTGCTTCTTTACCAACAAATACAGAAAACTATAGCGAAATAAATATTTTAAGGGTAAAATATTTATTTCTAATATTTATTGCTAATTCAACAAACGTAGGTAATATTTGGCTATTTTTAGGGTTCCGTACGCAAAGAGTAAAAGGGGACCCTATCACTAAGACTTCGTTGTCTGTCCGTCCATAGTTTGGCGTGAAGAGTAACTTTCGCATTTTGGCTCATATTATCAATTAAAACAAGCTAGGTCAGTAATAATAACAGCCAAATTCTAAATATGTATGTGTATCAGAATTAGTACACGGTGACATCATACGTCATTTGATTACTTGGCCATAAGCAGCAGATTGCATCAGCCCTGTATTGATGTACTATGCACCGTTGCATCGCCCTTGCGATTTTATAGTGATATCCAAACATTTATTAACATCACTTGAGCAAAAGAGATATTGAAAAGGCTAAGTCAAAGCCACGCTGATCGAACTGTTATACCCTTCCAATGCACCCCTTCTGGCTGACCCAACCGCTGATGCTGAAGAAACTCCATCAGAATGCTAACACATCACTCCTCGTACATTCATCCCACTCATCCTCATACGTCTTCAAACCTCCATCCCGTGCACTTGTCTATTGCACTCGCGATAACATTGTAATAATTAGAATAAATTCATCTTCCGAGCCCTTTTCCCAACTATGTTGGGGTCGGCTTCCAGTCTAACCGGATGTAGCTGAGTACCAGTGCTTTACAAGAAGCGACTGCCCTGCCTGACCTCCTCAACCCAGTTACCCGGGTGACCCAATACCCCTTGGTTAGACTGGTGTCAGACTTACTGGCTTCTGACTACCCGCAACGACTGCCAAGGATGTTCAATGACAGCCGGGACCTACAGTTTAACGTGCCATCCGAAACACAGTCATTAGTGTCTAAGATAGACTTAGAAAGTATATACAAACTTTAGAAAAGTTGCATTGGTACTTGCCTGACCTGGAATCGAACCCGCGCCCTCATACTCGAGAGGCTAGTTCTTTGCCCACTAGGCCACCACGACTTAGAATAATTAGAATAAATTGTGTTGGTTTAATTCCAGTAAAAGTGTTTCCTTTTTTTTTAAAAAAAAAGAGTTTCCTAGACCGGTTTCTAACAGAACGATCATATAGTTAAGCAACGCTTGGCGTAGTCGGTCCGTGGATGGGTGACGATCTTGTCATAATGAGTTCTTCCGTGTTTCAGAAGGTTTGAACATCTTTAGCAGTCGTTACGATTACTCAGAAGTCAGAAAGTCTTACAACCAGTCTTACGCCGGGTTTGTTCCCACTAGCTCTACTGCTTAGTTCTACCGTAGAACTAATGGGAACTTTTTTCCCCACTAGTTCTACTATATGAGATGTAACAAAATAGTAGAACTAGTGGGAATTATGGTTTTTATTGGTATTCCCACTAGTTCTACTGAACATTGGCAATAGAACTAATGGGACATTTTGTTCTACTAGACAGAAGAAGTACTGTCGACAGCCTAGCCTGGGTGATATCTCGCCGTGTCCGTGGTTATCTGTAGTTAAAGAGACTATGACCCTTGAGTTTGTTTCGGCGTTTCTTCTCAGGGATCTGTCAGTTAGGAAATGCCGACCCCAGCGTTCTTGACGTGTAAAAGCGATGTAATGTCCAACTTGCAAAATAAACGATTTCATTTCATTACTGGGTTGCCCGGGTAACTGGGTTGGCGAGGTCAGATAGGCATCCACGTCTTGTAAAACACCTACATCTGATTAGACTGGAAGCCGACGTCAACATAATTGCAAAAAGGCTTTTTTTTTTTTTTTTTTTTTAACGACGTCAAAAATCATGAAATGACCCCTTCCGCTGTGGGTTAGCAGCGGAGAGGGAGTGTCAGACTCTTACTGACTAAAAACCGTCGTGTTCCGTCACAGGCCTTTTATGTACCAGGGCCGCGGTATCTCTTTCGAACAACCCGCAGCCCCGGCAGGCCTTGGCCCTGCTGGGCCCCGCTGGGGTTGCTGACATCTCTTTGAGGAGCGCGTGGAACAACGCGCGCCGTCGACACGGGTCTGTCGTCTAGAAAGACAGAGGGACGATGAGCCACCCGAACTCACCGCCCACAGACCCACGCCTACGGTGGCCGGGAGTCATCTCGCGACACCCGGCGCCCATGGTGTCTACCTGGTCCAGCGCGGCGGCCGGGATGAGAGGTGCGAACTCTCTGGCGTTCCGCCTCCTCCTTCTCGAGCATGACCACTTCGCAGAAGGAGGTGACGGCATCCCATTCCCTCTCGCCCCGGACCATTGCAAAAAGGCTAGGACGATGACTTTGAAAAAGGACGATGACTTTGAAAAAGCTTATGCTTGTTCTACATATCCCAAACTACGACGTTTCATAGAGGTATACTTTGAACCCTGACATAATTAGAACCATAAAGTTTACGCTACATCTTGTAAATATTTACGGAAACGAGTGCGTTTTAATGCTAGACTTTGCACTTAAACATTGGTCCATTTATCTGAAGTATCTAGAAGTTAGTGTAAATAAATAATGAATTCACATCTGTCTGATTTGCACGTACGCCAAAACTATGCTAGTTTTGGAGCGTGTGCTAATTCATTAATAGCCCAGGATATATACTTACAAGAAAGCTTATGGTGTTAATAATCTACCTACTTCAATTGTGTTAATAATATACTTCTTTTTTTTTTTTTTTTTTTTTTTATTCTTTATTTAAGGACTTTTATACTACATGTATATGTCAGCCCGATTAGTCTTATCTACACCAACAGCAATAACTTATTACGAAAAAAATCTTAACAAATGGTAAGCCCCTTCACTATTGGGGTTTGATAGTACAACATTTATAGATCCAACCTGTAATTTATCTAGTTCTAATATGTCAAATAATGCCTCTCTCTCTGACTGAAATTTAACACATTCCATCAACAAGTGATACACATCATCTATTTGTCCACATGTGTCACATTTTGGGGATGGTACTTTTTTCATTAAATAAGCAAATTTATTCGATGGAATATGTCCAGTTCTTATTCTGTGCGCTAAGACAATACATTTCCTGCCTAATTGACTACATGTAAACCAAGGTATACGAGGAGGCTCCGATTGGATAGTTTTGTACCATATACCCTTCTCTAAAGATCGCTGATTGAAATATTCTTTCCACATATCATAGCACCGTCCCTTGTATGTAGTTAATATTTCCGAATGGAATGGTCTTACATAAATTTCTTGTCCTTCAGTGCTTCCAAGTTTAGCCAATCTATCAGCCTCCTCATTACCACGGATTCCTATATGTGATGGAACCCACTGCAACCTCAAATCCATTCCTTTCTCCAATAAATCTTCTATTTTAGAGAGAATTTCGTACGCTATCGGTGTGCCTCTGCGCCCAGAGGTGCATCGAGCGATATGGTATAAGGCACTTTTGCTGTCTGAACATATCACCACCTTAGTGCCCTCCATTGTTCTAATATAAGATAATGCCTCTGAGATTGCAATGAGTTCGAGTGTCATGATACATACACTTCCAATTATCTTAAAGCATCTACTAGCGCTTTCTTGTGAAGGAACATAAAATGAAGCTCCTCTGCCTTGCTTGCTCTTAGATCCATCTGTATAAATGACTGCTCCATTAGGATACTTTTCCATTAATTCTGCTATAACAGAGTGTTTTAACCAATTTACTTCATAAGACTCTTTAGCTTGATTTATGCTCTCTAATTTAACCGATATCAAACTCCTCGTATTAATATAAGTAACCCATTTCCCCAAGGTAAACATCTCCATTGGAGAGGACGAGGAAACCATAACATCTCCAATCTCATCTATAGCAGACACCAGTAACGGAACCTTTTTTCGTGTCCAATACCTGTTGGTACTAAATATATTTAATTCTTTTAATAGTTTAATCGTGACATTGTCAGAATATGATAGGGATTTTAACACGTATTTATAAGCCAGGTATTTTCTTCTTAAGTGCAATGGCGGAATACTTAGTTCGCATTCCATAGTGTGAATTGGAGTAGATTTTATAAAACCTCCTATAATTCTCAAAGCCTGATTCTGTATTTTCTGTAATTTGAATAAATGTGAATTCGCACTGTTATCATAAACAAAACAACTGTAGTCGACACGGCTCCTGACTATAGCTAGGTATATTCTGCGTAGATGTTTGGGATGTACACCCCAAGAGGTACCTGCCAGGACTTTAAGAATGTTTAAGTATTTCTGAGACTTTCCAACTACTTCATTGATATGTCTTCCCCAACGTAACGATCTGTCTAGCCATAATCCCAAATATTTGTAACTATCAACCATTTCTAAGTCTTGATCGTCCACTTTCAGTACAACATTCTGTCTCCTAAATCCCCTACTAAATATACATACTTTTGACTTTCTCTTTGACAAGCTCAAACCTAGTTCACTTATATAGGAGGAAAACGTATCTAGTGCGTCTTGTAGCTTAGTTACACTATCTGAAATATTTTTGTCTGTACTATAGAGAACAAAGTCATCCGCGTATTGACACATATGTACATTGTTAATTTTTGAAAACAATTTAAATGTTACAATGTTGAATAATAATGGTGAAATAGGGTCACCCTGTGCTAATCCTAAACTAGTATATCTAACTAAACTATCCTTGTCATTTAATTCATTAATAGTTTTAAGGTGTCTTTCATTCAAAAAAGTCCATAAATATGAACATATTTTACTGCTAATCCCGATTTCATTTAATACTGATATCATTTTAGAAATTAATACATTGTTGTAGGCATTTTCAATATCTATAAAACAAGCAACAGTAGCATAACCTTTTGTAAATCCTAATTGAATTTGTGTGGTAACTCTTGCTAAACAGTCATGACATGATTGTCCTCTTCGGAAACCCGATGTATATGTAGATAAAATATTGTTTTTTTCTATAAACCATTCAATACGCCTCGTTAATAAGGTGTGGAAAATCTTACACAAGCATGAAATTAAGCAGATAGGTCTTAGTTTTGGGTTGTTATCCGAAGGTGTTACCGGTTTTGGGATAGGCATCAGTAATATTTCACGCCATTGCACAGGTACTACGCTAGTATTTAAAATATCATTATATAGATTTACTAAAAATATTTTTCCGGAAATTGGTAAATTGGATATCATTGAATACGAGATTCCATCCTCTCCAGGGGCTGTATCCTTAGTTTTCAATGAGTTGCACAGTTCATTTAATATAATTGGAATTTCTAAAATTGTGTTTGATGTATTAAATTCTGGTCTTTCATAACAGACATAATCAGGTGCCAAACTACAGATGAGAGAGATCCAAACATTTATTAACATCACTTGAGCAAAAGAGATATTGAAAAGGCTAAGTCAAAGCCACGCTGATCGAACTGTTATACCCTTCCAATGCACCCCTTCTGGCTGACCCAACCGCTGATGCTGAAGAAATTCCATCAGAATGCTAACACATCACTCCTCGTACATTCATCCCACTCATCCTCATACGTCTTCAAACCTCCATCCCGTGCACTTGTCTATTGCACTCGCGATAACATTGTAATAATTAGAATAAATTCATCTTCCGAGCCCTTTTCCCAACTATGTTGGGGTCGGCTTCCAGTCTAACCGGATGTAGCTGAGTACCAGTGCTTTACAAGAAGCGACTGCCCTGCCTGACCTCCTCAACCCAGTTACCCGGGTGACCCAATACCCCTTGGTTAGACTGGTGTCAGACTTACTGGCTTCTGACTACCCGCAACGACTGCCAAGGATGTTCAATGACAGCCGGGACCTACAGTTTAACGTGCCATCCGAAACACAGTCATTAGTGTCTAAGATAGACTTAGAAAGTATATACAAACTTTAGAAAAGTTGCATTGGTACTTGCCTGACCTGGAATCGAACCCGCGCCCTCATACTCGAGAGGCTAGTTCTTTGCCCACTAGGCCACCACGACTTAGAATAATTAGAATAAATTGTGTTGGTTTAATTCCAGTAAAAGTGTTTCCTTTTTTTTAAAAAAAAAAGAGTTTCCTAGACCGGTTTCTAACAGAACGATCATATAGTTAAGCAACGCTTGGCGTAGTCGGTCCGTGGATGGGTGACGATCTTGTCATAATGAGTTCTTCCGTGTTTCAGAAGGTTTGAACATCTTTAGCAGTCGTTACGATTACTCAGAAGTCAGAAAGTCTTACAACCAGTCTTACGCCGGGTTTGTTCCCACTAGCTCTACTGCTTAGTTCTACCGTAGAACTAATGGGAACTTTTTTCCCCACTAGTTCTACTATATGAGATGTAACAAAATAGTAGAACTAGTGGGAATTATGGTTTTTATTGGTATTCCCACTAGTTCTACTGAACATTGGCAATAGAACTAATGGGACATTTTGTTCTACTAGACAGAAGAAGTACTGTCGACAGCCTAGCCTGGGTGATATCTCGCCGTGTCCGTGGTTATCTGTAGTTAAAGAGACTATGACCCTTGAGTTTGTTTCGGCGTTTCTTCTCAGGGATCTGTCAGTTAGGAAATGCCGACCCCAGCGTTCTTGACGTGTAAAAGCGATGTAATGTCCAACTTGCAAAATAAACGATTTCATTTCATTACTGGGTTGCCCGGGTAACTGGGTTGGCGAGGTCAGATAGGCATCCACGTCTTGTAAAACACCTACATCTGATTAGACTGGAAGCCGACGTCAACATAATTGCAAAAAGGCTTTTTTTTTTTTTTTTTTTTAACGACGTCAAAAATCATGAAATGACCCCTTCCGCTGTGGGTTAGCAGCGGAGAGGGAGTGTCAGACTCTTACTGACTAAAAACCGTCGTGTTCCGTCACAGGCCTTTTATGTACCAGGGCCGCGGTATCTCTTTCGAACAACCCGCAGCCCCGGCAGGCCTTGGCCCTGCTGGGCCCCGCTGGGGTTGCTGACATCTCTTTGAGGAGCGCGTGGAACAACGCGCGCCGTCGACACGGGTCTGTCGTCTAGAAAGACAGAGGGACGATGAGCCACCCGAACTCACCGCCCACAGACCCACGCCTACGGTGGCCGGGAGTCATCTCGCGACACCCGGCGCCCATGGTGTCTACCTGGTCCAGCGCGGCGGCCGGGATGAGAGGTGCGAACTCTCTGGCGTTCCGCCTCCTCCTTCTCGAGCATGACCACTTCGCAGAAGGAGGTGACGGCATCCCATTCCCTCTCGCCCCGGACCATTGCAAAAAGGCTAGGACGATGACTTTGAAAAAGGACGATGACTTTGAAAAAGCTTATGCTTGTTCTACATATCCCAAACTACGACGTTTCATAGAGGTATACTTTGAACCCTGACATAATTAGAACCATAAAGTTTACGCTACATCTTGTAAATATTTACGGAAACGAGTGCGTTTTAATGCTAGACTTTGCACTTAAACATTGGTCCATTTATCTGAAGTATCTAGAAGTTAGTGTAAATAAATAATGAATTCACATCTGTCTGATTTGCACGTACGCCAAAACTATGCTAGTTTTGGAGCGTGTGCTAATTCATTAATAGCCCAGGATATATACTTACAAGAAAGCTTATGGTGTTAATAATCTACCTACTTCAATTGTGTTAATAATATACTTCTTCTTTAATTAAAGAGGCTTGCTTCTCGTCTATGCAGTTTCTTCCAATCCTGCATATCCCGTGCTTATTTCTTAGCACGACAAAATCTTCCATCTTTATTTGGATGATTGATGATGAAAATATAGGTACCTACCTATATCTCGGTTATTCTAAGGTATATTTTATTCACAAGTATTGTGGGTTACTTATATTATATTTAGTTTTGTGTAAACTGTATCTCTTTGAAATAAGAGAAAATAAAATTTCAGTGTCTTCATATTTCAACATGATCAAAAAAATCTCAAAAAAAAAACAATGGATTGTAGTAAAGATCTAGTTTATCTTGTAAACAACTGAAAAACAAGCTCAACTGAATAAAAGCCGCCATTTCACCTCAATGCTAAAATAAAAAAATATATGTTATGTTCCAATAACTTACTTCGATTCACAGATAAAGAGTTATCAAAATAAATACAATGTGCACTCAGAAATGATTGTTATCGTAAAGTGCCAATTTAACAATACATGCATTGAGATAAATCTGTAGAATAAACAATTATTTTAGGATTCCGTACTGTGTTTGAAAAACTTTATTTACTTTCTTAACCACATACGAATTTCAGGCCCCTACCATATGACTAAATAACGTTCTTTTTTTAAGCACATATCTTGGACACCACCCACTGATTAAAGGTGAAAACATCTTGAGACAACCTGGACTAAAAAGTCTGAAAGCACCAACCCGCATTGAGCAAGCGTGGTGATTAACGCTCAAACCTTCTCCGTGTGAGAGGAGGCCGTAGCCCAGCAATGGGACGAAAAAAATGATAATGATGCTATTGTGAAGATCATTGATGTGTGTGTATTATATTATATTGAAGTATGTATTTGGGTTCTTGATAAGTTTAGTCAGCTTCACTTAGGTCCATTAATTTGATTGAAAAGGATAAGTAATGTCTATTTTATAACACACGGAACCAATGCACCAATTAGAACACTTAGTATTAGTGAACGGCGCGCGCGCAAGTTTTGTTTTGACAGAGACGCATGGCGCCAGCGTGGTCACGTGATCTATTAATATCCGCCTGTCTAATCATTTTATATTTGGATTTCTGAGTATTAGCTAGTTTTAGTTGATATTTTCTTGTGTAGTAAGTTGGGGTAGAGTTTATGAAAAAAATGAAAAAAAAAAATGAAAATGAAAAAGCGTTTATTCACAAAAATCAATTTCCATACAAACATTATTACTTCTACCAAACTGCATGACAGTTTGACGGCAGACGTAGCTCCCAAAGTATCATGATTTTTTAATCTACATAATTAGATTTTACACTTTTTCACTTAAATTATAAATACTAATAATAAATCTATAGCTAAGCATGCAAATTAAATTCTGTTATTTTTTGTCTCACAATATCCAAAAGGTATTTAAACAGTTTGTTTTTGAATGATGCTTTGGTAAGACAGCTATTTTCTATGTCTGAAGGAAGGCTATTGATAAATGAATGAATTGTGGGCTAGGATAAAGTGCGATAATGTGACATTAAGACAAGGCCTTAGGCTAGGGTCCCTTTGAAGGTGGGAGATGAACGACTTACCAACGCAGGCAAAAGCAGCGGTTAAAGTGAAAAAAAAACTGATTTGTAATTTTAAACTGCTTTTTAAATAAAAGAATTTTAAACTGGTATATCTGGGTAAGCAGGCATGCTACCTGGCTTATTGGCAAGTAAGTATGCAATATTATTATTTTAGGAAACTACTCCATACACTCCATTCTAAACAATATTTTACAAACTATTTAATCAAGGGTTAATTAACAAACTAACTCGACACCACATTTCATCATACCGTCAGTTAATCCAGCGTCAGAATATAAAGTTACCTTCCGATACCGCACACCGGCGCACCACAAGGCCTTGTATTAAATGTAATAAGTATAATATTCGTTTTATGACGTTTACTATTAACTGGTAATGTAAACTATACTTCTGGTCGACCAAGGAAAATAAAATAAATGGTCTGATGCATTTTTATTGATGATTGTTAACCGAGAAAATTGGATTAGAAACAGTTCCTCGTTTTGCTCTAATTTTCACCTACATGTATTGAAAGTATTATAAATTCAGGTAAAACTTTGTAGTTTAATAAAAAGCTGAAAAGATCACATTAATCACACACGATTTTTGATGTGACTTTGCACAGTAACTCGAAAGTGCCAGTTTTGTTTAATTTTTGGATGCAAAGCTACCGATTTTCTTTATGTTTCCTGTTACCCGTATCTTTGAATTCAACCTTGATAAAAAAAAAACAATACAGTCACTCTACTAATAAGCTGTCAAAAATGTATAACAAAAAAACTCCAGATTCTATTTAACGCATTAGTTAACAGGTGCTCTACACAAGTAGTTAAAATCAAAACAAACAGTTTTTCATAAAAAAAAACGTGAGTGATAAAAACAACATTAAGCCGTGAATTTGTTTGATAAGCTATCAATTACGTCGTTTGATGTCAGATCGTGGTATGACGCCATTGTCAAGTCTGACGACGAACGTGTAAACGGTTGACATCATTGACTTTAAGAAGACGTAAACTGAGTTTACGGTAAGATTATATTTCAGGAAATCTGAGATTTGGTAACGAGAAATTATATTTTACGATCTCACGATAGAGCAATAAAATTATGATTTAGAAGTAGACCGATTGACTGAAATATAGAAAGATAGCCTTGTGTTCGCAGGGCCTAATTTTTAATAACATTTATTTTTGGTGAAAAGCTGGATCCATTAAAAGCTAGATTAGCATAAGGTACTGAGTAATAAAGCTAATAACTAAATAATTAGATTAACGAGTTCACCGATTTTCAAAATATGTCAATTAGGTTTTGCCATATTGCTGAGGTACGAACTCTGCAATCCGCGTGATAACCACAAGATGACGAGTGTTGACTAAATCTGCGGCCACATGCCTCTATATTTATTCAAGGAAACGTCATATTCGTGACTATCAATACAATTTTAAAGTTAAATAGTGATCAAGTAGTGATAGAACATCGATCAGACTTTGGACTTTAGTGCCTGTTAAACCTGTTAAGATAATATTAGATCATTTAGCGCGTAGGTACTGCGTAACTATGCTAAATTGGTTAAAAATTTGTTTAGTTGACTATGTTTCAGGCTATTTTGTTTAGTCTGCAATGATATAGAAAGGATGCCCATTACAATAATAGTTTTAAAGTACGGAAATTATTTACATTAAAATATGTATAAGGAAGTTCAGGAGTTGGCACTATATAAGCTTAAATGGAAGGAGCTGCACCGACAAGAGCTGGCCCCTTAAATGAAAAAATAATTTACTATACTTGAGGAACAAAGTCAAGACGATATCACCATAACCATGACAAAGTGGTTCGGAGTGTAGAATGTAAAGATTCCTCACATTCTAGCTAGAATAAAGAAAGGCACAAAATTATAGGGCTACCAAATGTTTTGAGTAAAATTTTAATTTTGGTACCTACTGACTGACAGAATGGTCAACTGCACATGTATACAGTCAGACGATGTACAATATACTTTACCTCCCTATATAATATGACGTAAGTGTCATTCGTTCAAATTCGCGAGATCTCACTCCATTTATCTGGGAAGTCGATGACACAAAATTATTTACCCACTTAGTCACTGGTAACAAGAACAAACTGACTAGCGGCCCACAAATTCGAGGATGTATCAATCTTCATTGTAGACTAGATCACTCTTCAATTAGCTGCGAGAATCTCCCCGCAGTTAGGTAAAACTGGTTCACACTGGTTTTGATGATCAAAGTCAAGGGTGTTTGAAGGATTGGTGATGAGGAGACTTCAAGTTATATGGATTTATGTGTTCTCGTATTCCTGTAAAAAAGGGGTATTATTTATCAACTTTATATAACTTGAGCAAGCGGAAAGAAGATGCATAAATTGAGAGAGAGAAATTACTGCTTTCTTGTCACAAAAAAAAACTAAAAGCAAGTTCAAGGTTTTAATCATTCTTATATATGAAGCTTGTGGTCCTAAAAAGTTTTGAAAGAGATATATAAATTGTAGGTACGTTTATCATAACACCAAGATTCTGCGCAGTCATTACATTGTCGTACAAAAATCAACTCCATAATTAATGATAAATAAAAAAATCCTCTCTATATCAACTCTTACCAGTACTCACTAGTTCTCATTTATTTCTGCTCTGAACGTCATGTGACGACATGTCATCGTCATCAGAGCAATGAATTCCACGTCATTCTTAGAATATTGAACAAACCGGAATTGAAAAACTGCGAAGATATCTGCCAACATCAGCGCGGGGGACCAAGAATCACAATAAAATAGTGATAGGTCACGCATGCATTTTCGAAAACTTCGCTAGGCACGCTTTCTCAAAATTGACAACTGTTACTGTTACTGTTACAGCCTTTTTATCGTCCCACTGCTGGGCACAGGCCTCCTCTCACACGGAGAAGGATTAAGCGTTAATCACCACGCTTGCTCAATGCGGGTTGGTGATTTCAGACTTTATAGTCCAGGTTTCCTCAAGATGTTTTCCTTCACCTTTTTATCAGCCATTGGTGTCTAAGATTTACCTAGAAAGTACATACAAACTTAGAAAAGTTGCATTGGTACTTGCCTGACCTGGAATCGAACCCACACCCTCATACTCGAGAGGTTGGTTCTTTACCACCACGACAAAATTGACAAACGCTAGCAAAAACGCGCACACATATTTTATATATATTTATTGGTTTACACTGGTAAAGCCATAAACAACAATCAACACAGATAAATAAATAGTGCAAAATTAGTTACAGGTAAACTCCGCATTGAAAAGAAAATTGCGCAAAATTGTACGTGGTAAAAGTAAATTAGATAATTAATAACTAAGTAAATTATATACAACATCAGTAAGACCGATGCTCTCTTACATATTGGCATAGGGAAAGGTATGGCGTCTCCTGTTGGTTGTATATTCAAAGTAGTCATTAGACCACTTGAGTCACATTGAGGGTCGCGAATTAATTTCACTCTCTTAACTCTACGTATTGACGACGCCATTGTATTGGGCTACTAGGAATTATGACTAACTCCAGATGGGTTCAGAATGTTCGGGAATTTTCTGGAATTCATTAAGGATTTTGGAGCTGGAGTTTTTTATAATTAAAGATAA
Source organism: Helicoverpa assulta (assembly GCA_963856015.1). NCBI lineage: Eukaryota > Metazoa > Arthropoda > Insecta > Lepidoptera > Noctuidae > Helicoverpa > Helicoverpa assulta. Next base: position 9,781,472 of record CAWLCW010000027.1, read on the forward strand.
TGATGACTGGTCCACATAACATTCTTTATAAACAGTCTGAGGTTTAATAATGGAAAAATGAATGAATTAAAAAAAAACTGTTTGTCACTCTTTTACGCAAAATTGGACTCGCAAATATAGCTTAGCATCATATTAATTTGAATAGGGTTTTGGAGTACAGTTCCCTCGGAGACCATAGCCAGCTAAGTAATAAATAAACTTATATAGGTACGTAACACATCGTAATCTTGTTCCTATCAAAAAATTGGTTTGATTTATACAAGCTTCCAATCTATGTATAACTTATAATGAGTAGTCAAGACGTGATGCCACTACAGATTTTCTATGACAATGAACAAGCTGTGATGTAAACGTCAATATTATTCAGATAAATATTTAGAATCTTAGAATTATCTTCACGTGGTATCTAGTGTGATTTGGAAAACGTGCTGTTTAAGGTGCACGCAGATTTATCCAAGCAGAACGCGTCGAACGAAAGGAATCTTAACATTGTCAGTTTAGTCTCTGGACACTAGTCTCCGCTAGTAACCTAACAGCAAAATCGAGAGTAAAAATCTGTCGTTTTCATACCGATATCGATATATCATTTTATCGAAGACGCTGTATAATCGTAGGTCCCTTTTCCTATCCAGAATTTGTGAATACAAAAAAAATCTGCTGTGCAACTTCAGACCTGGCAGTATGGCTTGAAGCCTTCGCCTGTCCTACAAATAAACTACTTAACTTACTACCACTTTCAGTAGTGCCAACTAGGAGTAATTACCCCTAGATTTGGAGTAAAGATGATCAGAGTAATTTTTAGGGTATGAAATTTTACTTAGGTATTTTGTAAGTCACTGGTATATTGTATGAATTGTTAAAACATGTATACTGTAATTTTTTGTATAAAATATATGAACATTTGGTATAGATAGCTAAAGCTTATAAATATCGATATATCGACCTACTTGACCGATCATCATCATCATCATCATCAGCCTATCGCAGTCCACTGCTGGACATAGGCCTCTCCAAGATGATTGACCGATAATTCGATGTATTATTAACGATCAAATACGATAAATATCGATATCGATATATCGATATTTTTGAATACCTTGCATCCCTAGTTCTATTATACCAAGTGTGCACTCACCTTAAACTGTGACGAATTGATAAATACTTTGTAAGCTATATGTTACCATGCCTACTTTATATTATCAGCTTTTGTTTGGTTAAATAAAAAGTGGAAAGTTTTCTTATTTTGTTTAAGAAAATAGGTCACGAGATGTTTGTAAGCCAGTTACAGTTGTTGATATTTTTTTTAAAGTAAGATTAGATATTTACTGGCATAGTTTTCTTTCAGCTTTTTATTTCGTAAAATCATCTGCTGAGTGACAGTGTTTTAGTACTACGATTGCCTATCTGACCTCCTCAACCCAGTTACCCGGGCCCGATACCTTCTGGTTATCCGTAAGGACTGCCAAAAATGTTCAATGACAGCCGGGACTCACAGTTTATTGCGCCCTAAGGCCTATGGAACACGGTCATTGTCCAAGATTAACAAAATAAACAATTACAAATGGAAGCTCAAATATACAAACATTAGTCAGATATATTGTTACTATGTCTACAAAACATTTATCGTAGTTTATCACTATTTTACTGGTTATTAGTTACAAAAACATTGACTTTAATCATAATGTCTGGTTAATGATCCGGATTGCTGGAGTAAAGGTCGCGATACATTGGTTAAACATTGCGTGCGCTTGCGTCGTTTTATTTCTTGTTTGATACATTATTAAGGAGCTCGTGGATAAGTAACAACCATTCTGTTCGATTGAATATAGGTTAAGCAACGATTAGCGAGGTTCGTGGATGGGTCGTAATGAATTCCTCTGTGTTTCAGACAATTGTTAATGTGAATATCTTTGGAAATGATGAGGGGTAGTTAGCAGAAGAAATTCTGACTATCAATCTTATCGGGGGCTATCAATGGATTGTCCGAGTATCTGGTGAGGTTAGATAGGTAGCCGCTCCTTGTAAAACACAGGTCCTCAGCTGCATCGGATTGGACTAGGAGCTGACCCCAACATAGTTGGGAACTACTAGCCAGATGATGATGAAAGGAAGAACTGATAACAGAAAATAAGTGATGGACAACTATGTAAGGCTATGCTGGTGATCATTTAATATATGTAGAATAAGATAATTTAATATATTTCAGAGGACAAAGGAAAATTTCGTTTCGTTATGGTTCTTTGACATACAACTGAAGTAATTGATCACGACCGACTGGGAACACATTTCAGTCTGAACAAATATATTGTATTTACTTGGTATCACGGAGAACAAATTAATAGCGGAGGTGCCATAATGAAAAATCGCCTAAGAAAGTAGCGCGCCAAAATGCGGGTGTGCGGGGGACGAGGAACAAAATCAAAATCAAAAATAATTTTTGAACGTCAGGAATTTACAAAAGACAGCACCATTTCCTATGTGTTTTTGCTGTGAAGAAGAAGTGGCGCAACAAACCCCCCAGCAACACATGCCTGTCTGTAGATTACAAAAACCATAAACATTGTTTGATATTGTATACAATGTAATTTGTATATTACAGTATAGAACGTTAGTGTCTTCGCCCATATATATACGCCTTCTTTGGACCCGACCATTTTTGTAATACCAGAAATCGTTGTCAAATCTCTCAAAGATCCCGAAAGCCTCATTAGTTCACTCGTAAAACTGATCTTTTTTTCATACCCACTGTAAGTATTTGACCTAGAAGAAGGCGCCTGACCTACCTGCATTATGGCATCTCCGTTCATCTTTCCTTACTCCGTGCTTGGTATCATGAGTTGACCGTCTGACTTTCATGGTAATTTTAACGTTAAGTATACAGTCATGTGTGATGTGACGACATTTGTTTGGGTGTGAAAAATAAAATGTATAAATTAAATTATTGTGGTAGTTGGGGAGCAAAGCATTGGAACATTATATTATTGAAGGCACGGTGTATGGATGAGAGTCAAAGATATGATTACTAATATGATTACTATCTTTTTGTAGATTATAGTCATCATCCTCCGAGACTTTTTACAACTATGTTGACTTCGGCTTCCAGTCTCACCGGATTCAGCTGAGTACCAGTGTTTTACAACTATGAAGATTAGGAACTATGAAGGAAAATTCACGATTTTTTTAGCAAATTCATGTATCAAATTACGATATGTGGTTGAATATTGAATCATCAAATCAATTTCAATTTTTCGACGCGCTTTATTAGTTTTAAGTTTTCTCTTTTTATGTAAATATAGATTGATTGATTGAAAGATTTAGTTTATTTTAAAACATAATGTACAGATTTCAATACAAAATTTAGATTGTTGTAATTTAAAAAATGCGTGCACCTAATCCATAATATATCTATAAAAATTCAACATCAACACCGCCTATAAAACATAACAGTTAACACTATATTCAAGGTATGCTATTACCAAATTATCAAAAACTATAAATATTATGTTCTAACCACGTGTCTCACGTGTGGGTCGGTTTGTAAGCAATGCAGTGTAATATTATGGTGTTTTACTACTACAATAGGTTAGTATTGATAAACTTTGGATTCCTCGGTTGTTGCTGTGGTGAAGTCAAAGGTTTGGTTTCATGAAGACCAACCTGAGAAGGTAGAAGCTTCGAACATTCAAAATTTGTCATTAACCGAATTCAAAAAAGGAGTTTTCAATTCGTTTTTGAAATAGAGAGACTTTGTTCGTTCTACGGCTACTTGGTTTTGTGGATGATTGACACACAAAAACTACTGAAAAGATGTTGATAAAACTTTACAGTAACATAGCAAAACATTTTAAATGCAAAAGTGATTCTGTCTGCCTGACAGATATAAACAGATGGAAGCTATATGTAATGCCCAACACTTGGTCAGTATAGGCTGGATAAAAAAAGAGGAATAACTTTTTCTTGGCAAGTGGTTAGACCGTGGGCAACATTTAGTGTGAAATGAATATTTCTTCTTTGTGTGTGGTCTGGCAATAATAGATGTGTTATCTTTTTGATTGAATTATGAGGGAGTAGTATGACAGGTGGAGCGGTCTGTTTATTAACTTAACTGATAATAACATTGTTGAGACAGTTGGTGGCCTGAGAATCCGATTCAAAGCTATATGAGGTTTCAAAATGTTACTAGTTCTACAACTAATATAGTAATCTGTGGTTCTACTTATACTTTAAATACCCATGTTTTTAATGATTATGTATGTACATATGTTTGTTATTCTTACACGCAAAAACTATTTTATAAAGTCAGCAAACTGGATGCAGTGAGTTAGGTCGGCCATTTTATTGTTTCTAATCACGATGACATTTTGTCAATAAACGGTCGCGTATTTAGAAATCGTCGCGTTTGTGATCATTTTGCTGAATCATCTGATCATGATCATGCTGATAATTTTGAATCTTCTGAGCATCGTGTCGTATCAAGTAAAAGGTGGCCTATGGCAAGAAAAGGTTGGGGCCCCTCAGGTCTTTTAAAAGCGGTGAACTTCTGGCTAAGCTTTGGTGAATGAACAACAACAACATGGGGCCCGATTCTCCTAAGTTAATAATGTCAAAATCGAATAGAAATCGAATCGCAATATGATCGCAATAGCAGTTTTAACCATATCGGGCAGTCTGCTACTAATATAAGACCAATCGTATTCCAACGACATTCGATTGGTTTGCGATTGGTCTGCTATTTTGGTGATTTTGGTCTATACGGTAGTTCTCTACAATCATATTGCAATCGTAAATCATTTGTAGACAAAAATTCATTATTGAATGACAGAAAAGGATAAAAACGTTTATTTCGAAGAAAAAATAGCGGAATGCCACATACCTACGCTTCAATCGTAATCGAGTCGGGATTGGATCGCAGTCGAACGTGAATCGAATGGCGCTTAAGTAAAATTAGGAGAATCGGGCCCCAGTTCGGTTCTGCAGGGACTCTCATGGAACCTGACTGCGTAGCCTCCAGCTATTGTTTCTCTTGTCACTCTTGCTATATGTTTAATCCAGTAACAAACTAACAACAAAGATGCACCCACCTACAACATTTCAATTTCAAAATGCGCGTTTGGTCACGGGTCATCGGAACCTTGATGGTTATCGATCTAACCTACATCGCCTCTATTACGTACCCACTGTAACCTACTACTATTACTAGCAAGACTTCAAGGATTCGTCAATACTGTACGGTAATGGGTTTCACCTAGTTCTGATGGAAATGTGGACCGTTGTGAAGGGAATTATTGATGATGTTTTCTGTTTGATTGATAGTAACGGGCTATGTATCAAATGTATTTATTACCTACCTACTAGCTGTTTCTTACGGTTTCACCCGCGTCGCGTGGTGCACAACTACACCCGGGCCTAGTGCAACTTCCCAAAAGAATTTCGGAAATCGGTTTGTTCAGCAGTTTCGTAGCTTTTTTGGTTACAAACAAAACATTTTATTCTTGGTTCAGCCAGTTAACGGAAAGTGTCACAAATAAATAAACTCGTTTCACATTTATAATATACATATTAGCATGTGAGTGTAGTCAAATAAAGCTTTTTTGCACATATTTTATTTCCTTCGTCAGATAGGCAGTCGCTTCTTGTAAAGCACTGGTACTCAGCTGAATCCGGTTAGACTGGAAGCCGACCCCAACATGATTGGGAAAAGGCTCGGAGGATGAGGATGATGATTTTATTTCCTTGATGGTGTCGAGATAAAAATCACCCGGTAGTGTAATTTTGAGCAGACTGTGATATTATCATCTAGTTTAACCGATAAAGGCTTGTAAATCATGTTATCTGATCTTACATATTGTGCTGAACAAGAAAAGATATTATCTTACTAGCTTAAAAGTGGTTTCACCCGCGTGCTACGGGAAATACCTCGCGCATCTGGTTAAAAAGTAGATAACCTTCCACTATGAAGGGTCTATCTAACACTGAAATATTTTTTCAAATCAATCTGTAGGTTAATTCAGGTCGGTGTTTCTTTGTTACCTTGAACGAGCTATTCTCAGGAACTATTGGACACGAGTGCAGCAGCTTACTGAAGCTAGTTTGAAAATATACTCTATTAACATTGATATTACGCACAAATCACAGCATTGTATCACATGACAATTTTCGCACGTTACACTCGCATGCAAGATGGGTGGCGCAATCGATCTATAAAATCTAAATCATATAAATAAGATCAATTCCGATCGATCAATACTGATAGTTGAACCTGTATAGTTTTGCAGCGTGACTTGTTAAGCATGTGACTAAGCATTATGATCATTTGTGTTGATGGAGAACACTTGAGAGCAGTAATTTTGAGGCAGATGGTTTGATGACTTGTAATAGCTTAGTAGTATCTTAATAAGATTTGGTTAGATTTTAGGTTACTTTCACTTTATTCGCTAGGTAGTAGTAATAATAGCTTTACTTCAACCCGGGTTATCCAGAGCCTACCTACTCAAGATAATAAGGGAGCTTAGGAAATAAAATGGAATTCAAAAAAGGAGTTTTCTTCTTTAGGAACGTGGAAAATATTTTTAAACATTTTGCAGACAAATTTTGTATTTTGAAATGTAAAACGGTTAATTTTATATGAATTCTACGAATTGTTTGAATGGTATAAATATTTTTTAACGACTGCGACCATATCCCGAATTACTTGCCACCGAATGTACGGTAGAAATTTCGTCATGGTGGGTCAATTTAAATGATCATGTCTGAGCAATGACTGGCGCTTCAATAATGAAACTTATTGATCAATGATGACTCCTGAAAAGTTATCATGCCTACAATAAAAGTTAAAATTGTGCAATACCTCCTGTAGGTCCCGTGTAGCTCAAAAGTCAATATATCAAAGGAGAACACCTGATTTTTTCCACTTTCGTGTTTATTTACTTTCGTAGAAACAAGAGAGAGGGTATAGCAAGTGCAGACGGCTAAGCTATACTTCTATACTAATATTACAAAGTTGTTTGTTTGGTTGTAATGGATAAACTCAAAAACTACTGGACCGATTTTAAATATTTTTTCACCATTAGAAAGCTATATTATCTGCGAGTAACAAAGGTAAGCTGTATTTTATCCCGGTGCGGGCAGTAGCTCCCACGGGACGCGGGTGAAACCGCGGGAAAACGGCTAGTCTTCAATAAGATAAAACGCTAAAACAATAAGATAAATCGCTAGAGAAGATAACGCTAAGGGCAGTAATGGCCAAGTTCTCCGACAACATACTTAAACGTCAGTTTTCTTAAAACAACTGTTCACTTTAAACAAGCTTAAGAAAACGTGACGTCTGTGTTGTCGGTGTGTTTAGGCCTTAGTAGGGTTCGGGTTTTGGCTAACGCTAGATTTCAAAACCTTTTTAAAATGTTATTTTACTTATTAGAGAAGGAATTGGACACTGCTTGTAATGGTGCTAATGTCAAATACAAAACATCTATAGGTCATTGAAATTCGCCGTAAAGGGATCGATGAAGATAGTGGATTGGTAGAGTTTTATAAACCTACCTACAAAATAATTACTCGTAAGGTCAAAGCCCCGCCCACCAGCATGGTAGTGTATGATCCAAATCGGTGGCCTATTAATGATATGAACTGCGTACACGCATACGGCCCTTTGTTTACTTTAGAGGTATCATAAAATGGTATCGGTGTTATTGAGACCGATGCTAACATATGTATGTGCTTGTACATCATTATATTTTACGACACTTTAGCTATTAATAACGCAGTGTTTTACGCAGTATTACTTTACAATATTGTTACAAGTTTACTAGTAAGTTTTTAGATAAGAAAAGGAAAAATGTTCCTGTGAACAGCTCGCGTTCATAAGGTTAAGCAATGCTTACCGCGGTCGGTCCTTGGGTGAATGGCCATCTTGTCAGGGTTAGTTCTTCCGTGTTCCCGAGACACTATGAACTTGATGTTTGAGTTTGATGGGTCCCATGCTGTCTTTACGGTATTCAGAAGCCAAAAAGTCTGACAAAAACTCTAACCTCCCCACTCAGAGACATTTAATGATTACATAGGTCACTCTTAGTGACGGAATGTCATACAAATCCTTCACTAAGGAATGGCTTAAGTAACCATTAAATGTTTCTGAGTGGGGAGGTATGAGATATTTGGCTGCCCGGGTCACCTGCATTACTGAGTTATAGAAAAAGCTATGCTGACGATCAAATTCAAAATGTACGCGGCAATATACCTCCAAACCTCCTTAATGGCGACTAGAATCGCAAATGTCAATGTAAAACGTAATTGAGGCGGTCAGATCTATCGAAGAGCAGTTGCAGTCATAACTTCAAGAGTCTATTACCAGCAAACAGTTTCTGATTAGCAGCAGCTCACAGCAGCTGAGTGGTGTAACCTACTTCGTGTGCGTGTGCGCACATCTGACGTCATCGGGAAGAGGGCTTTACTCTTATAAAGTAGTGGAGGGTGCAGACTAGCTGGATATAGGATTTTTGATAACCTTTTGATATTATTTTTGGTTTAAAATGTTATTGAAATTAGTTTCGTAGCGTTATGACTAGAAAGAAAGTGATAAATAAAATACCCTGCAGCACATTTGTCAATTACAATTGAATTATTTACTTATAATTTTATCTTCATTATTATTTAATTAAACAATAATAACGCTGGATTTCCGTGATTTCTCTCCAATTATAAGATGTTAAAAGATTAGATATCCAAGCTTCAATTAAAGTCTACTAAGTTTTAGATAGAACAGCATCTAAAAGGTAAACACAACAAAACTATAAAATTATACCCATTCAAGACATTTGAGTGTTCCCTGAAATAAATGGTTAACAATGAAAACTTCAGTACCAACACCAACAAATAATCAAATAATGTTGCTTTACGATCGTAATTCAGTTGTTTCCCAGTAAATTGCTTAAGGGGCTGAATGCCAAAATTGGCTTGTTTGAAACAATTTTTTGGTCAAATCTATACAGTTTTTGACGGCGAAAAAAATATATGTTAATCTTGAACATATTTCTGAGAACCCTGTTAATTTCAAAACACGTTCTCGAAAAGTTTTCTCGATACAAAAAAATTGTAAATATACCTCTAAAATGATCTTCCAACAAAAATATCTGTATTACTTATCAACGTACATTGATAAAATTTGTAACATTAACGAGTCCATATGTAAATATGTACAGAACTTGGTTAATTTTTATTTTTGATTACTCAACTCATTTTAAAGCTATTAATTTATATGTATGTTACTAACGTTACAAACGTCGCGTCAACAGATTTCTCTCTCAGAGGGAAAGAGAGTGTTTTGGGTGCATTCAGCCTCTTAAAAAAAGATTTATTTACTTCTTACTCTTTACTAAGAAATAGTCGAGGGTATTCTGGGAAGATATCTTACGTTGTTTCAATATTGACTTTTCCTTATGGCTTTGAACCTGTTAATTATCTAGATGTTATTTTATTAGATTTCCAATGAACTTGTTGTTTCTCTCTTTTCTGTGTTTATTTACTATTTAATTTACTACTGTTGTAGAATAAATGTATTTTTAGGCACATGTTGTTTTCGGCAACTATTTTTATTTGCAAAAGTATTCAGACTAAATAGTGCCTGTTTTGACGTTCTCGATCGAAATAATGTCTTAGTTCTTCTTCCTGCCGTGTTCCCTAGTTATTTAGGGTCGGCGAAATATGTTTATTTATTCCATTTCTCTCTGTCAGATGTCATACCTTTTTAGAGGTAGGTACCTCTTTTAGGTAGAAACACATTCGCTAACTCTGGCTCTTCCAGTCATCGTTCCAACATTCCATTTGCATATCTCAATCTTACTTCTTAGTAATTCAATTCTAATTTTAAGGAAATTATTTATGCAAAATTTTTCGATGACAAAGATTTTCGGATTTTTAACGACAACAATCCGAACACAGCTTAATCTTAGACAAAAATCCCAACACTTATATCGACTCTTATTTTTCACAGGGTTTTCTGCAAACCAGTGGGCAAGATCCACAAGATACACCAAAATACCCTTTACCCGTTTATCCTTGAACAACTGTTGGTTCATTCGCCTCGCTCCAAATGTTGCATTCTCATTACTAACTAGACCAATGACGTAATGGGTGTAATTCCTTATTTCTGATAGGCTTAGGGATTGGCTTGTTTATATGGCGAAATTAATGTGTTTAGGTTGTGTTTCTTTTCAGGTGTCTATATTTTTTTAGAAGAGAATTACTTACTTGTAGCGTAAAAAAATGTTGTTTCTTATAAATATTTTTTTCGTGTATTTAGACTATAAACTTATTTATTTTCGAAAGATCCTTTTCCTCGTTCATTGTTGCTAAATCATCCTCAACAATGGTATTTTTTTCTTTATACTAATAATATTAAAGATATAATAAAAATACAATATAAGTAGATTTACAACATCTCTATCAAATTAAACATTGATAAAATAAAACTTTCCGAATATTCTCGCACTCGTCTATCAAACAGCTACACTTGACGTCGAAATAACTCAACAGCTACAATTTAAAAATGTCATTATTCTTCGAATTTCAGCTGTCAAAAGTTCGACAACCCGTTTCAGTGCTTATCTTGCCGTAAATGTATTTATATTGTGTTTTGACGTCAGACAGAGAAGTATGGAGAAAGGCATTGATATAGAATGGCTTCTAAAGTTAAACTCTATACAAAGAATTCTCTCACTGGATCCTGAGTTCAAAATCTTAAAAATTTACACAATTTATTATTTACAGCATTTGTTCAAAATCATAAGAGGCTACACTATAAAATGTAATTATGTGAGTGCTATAACATGTTTTTTTGTGTATGCTTTGTTGGTCGTCCTTAAATAAATAAATTCAAAATCTAAAAAAAATACGACGAAATTCCCATAATTAATAATTCAAAAAAGTGTGTATTCAAGGCAAGGAAGGTTGAATAGAAGTAGATTTAACGATTTATGTTCACCCAGAAAACCGCTAAAGTAATCTATGGTTAAACTTAGTATTGTAAGTTTAAGTTTGACCGTAAATTGGATTATCCTCTAGCCGTTTATGGGTGAACTTGGGTGAACTTAAAGCTGGGTAAGATTTACGATCGTTTAGAAAACTTGGCTGTTGTTACCTTCTTTACTGAAGAGGATTCAGTACTTCTGAAGGGGTATAGAAAGCTTCAGTGTTAAAAAATAGCCGATTTTGAAAATAACACATTTTTGAACTTTATTAAGGAGATATATCGATTAGAACCTCATTTCTCTATTAGTGTAGTCAACTTAAAAGTGAGAGGATTCGTCCTCGACATAAATAATCACTTGCTATCAAGAATTTTAGAGTAGGGGTGGTGGCGATTCTTTCTCTTTATGATGTGATTCGAGCAAATCCTGCAGAAGCACTCAAATATGCATAATAACTAAGAACATTATGTAAATAGTTTCCTCTTCAAACACGAGCGAATCCATGGGGCACGCAATAATGATGTAACTGCCCACTAAACCCATTTCCTTTTGACGTCACACTCCGTTTTTAGCGCAGAAATTTGGGTTACACCGTCCAATTGGGTTACAGCTTTGTTTTCACCCATTTTCCCGCGAAATTGTTTTATGTAACCCCCTTTTTTACAGCGGATAATAAAATCAATGACCTGTTACATGGTTTGTGTAAGAGTTTCGTAATAAGTTTAATTGGAATTTGTTTATGAAGTTCGAATTGGGGCAAATGTTTTGACTTGGTGAGAGATGAAGGTGTGTTAGTAAATGTTGGTGTATTCTGCTGAGTACTTAATTAAGATTTTTATTTTGAAGTGAGTTATATGGCTGTCATGGTATGGCTATGGCTATGTGATGAGGAGAGATGAGTAAGTAATATTGTGAGTAAGGTGTTGGGTATGAACGACGATGGGATAAGGAGGAATAAGATGATGATATCATAGGAGTATTTTGATAAAATTGGAGTCGATCTTATCAAGATGATACCTTACATATGTCCTGTAGTTCAGAAGGTTATTTGGGATATTTTACAGTTGATTAATCGGTAATTATTTAACTTCCTTTCAGGTCACACTTGTGACAAGTAAAGTTTTTCAAAGAAACTAGAGTATTCAGACAGTAAATATACATAGCCCTTTTATGTCGTCATTTTCCCAATCACGACCTTGTACCAATAATCTCCTGGAGGGAGATGGCCCCATTACCATTCATACAATGATCCACAGTGTTCTGATTCCATGTCCTCATAACCTATTCTCTATACGTCAAATATCAATCGATCAAAGTCTACGTTAGATCGCATCAGCTTTCCCTATCGTTTGAGTAGGAATGACTAGCTGATTGCCCGCGGCTTCCCCTGCGAACTACTGCCCGCGGCTTCACCCGAAAAGTACTGCCCGTGCCGGGACAAAATATAGCCTATGTTACTCTGGAAGAGTGTAGCTTTCCAACAGTGAAATATTTTTTTAAATAAGTGTAGTGTCTTCGGAGCTAAAAGCTCCGATGTATGTACAAATAAATGTTTAAACAAACGAATAAAACAAATTTTCTTCTTTATAATATTAGAATAGATAGTAGGTATATACTAAGTATAGATGTAGATAACAAGCTGGAAATAGGTTAATATGGGAGTAATTTGTGGCCTATTACAATTGAAGAGGTATTCTTTTTTCAAACGTTGTTCTAGATTTCTTCAGGGTCATGTTTCCAGCTGTTTTAAGAGGTATAAATTGCAATGCGAAATATTTTGTGTAGATAAAGATTTAAAGTGCTATTTCTTTCCCCACTAAGATTAAGTGGGGAGCAGGGGCAAATGTGTTTTGAAGAACCTTTTTTAGAAGAAGACCTTTTTCTAGAAAAGTTTCTAATCCACATGTGTATTAAGGGGTTTAGAAGGTATTTTATTTGGTAACGCATAATCCATCAATTCAACAGTAGATTTTTACGCATTTAGAACAGTTCTAATCGTGCCTTAACAAACAGTAAACACCATGTTGATATAGGAATTTTTTTCCCTCACCTATCGTATGGAATTATACCCCTGCAAATACATATATCGCAGATCGCCGATTACAACACTCGGAAAAGAAATAGGCTTATTCTATTTATAACCTTATCTCCGTTCCGCTTTTGATTTCAAATTAATTCCAGTTTTATCTATTTTCTATAAGTATATACTGCTATCAAGACCACTACGCAGTTGTCCGGTATCCAGACATCAATTTACAACTAGTTGAAATCCACTTGAAACCGGTACGAACTGGTGATAAACTATCGTGAAGTATGTAATTATTTGATAGAACTACTTGACTCTTGCTTATATAAATGGCTTGTAGAAAAGTTGATGGGTTTAGATTGGTACCTATTTGTGGCATTAGTTGGCTAGTATTTTAATTGTAAGCCATATACTTTCAATTTAAGGTAACAAATACTTATAAGGAGCGGACTTAGATGGATTATGTATCGAAGGTCGTTCATGCTCTAGGATGCGACATTGAGTCCTCACGAATTCTAGCGTTTTGGGATCGTAGTTTGTATGTTATAGAATTGACATACCTAAAGTTTCATTCTTCATTTTATATGCTGCAAAATTAGGGCTTCCATCTCGAATTTCGCCAAACCCGGACAAACATGAATAAAACCCGGACATTTGGCGTAAATCGTATTTTTCCCCGAACGAGTACGATTTTTTTTTAACAAAATAATACCTAATTTGTAATCCATTTACTATTAACATTATACTTAAATTCAATGAGGTGCTTCCTTACATGAAAAGTGTCCGGGTTTTCCCCGGACACTTCTTGAAACCCCACCCGGACGGCCCCCGGACGGCCTCCAAACGAGGACAAATCCGGGGAAACCCGGACGGATGGCAGCCCTATGCAAAATTAAAAGTCTACTTCCATTCCGTTCCGCGGCGGTGTAAAAAGAGCCTACGAAACCAAAATGTCCAGACATAGAAAACCGTAGCCTGGTCATGTACGAAGGCGCTTACATTTTGTAATATTTTTATCACCGTATTTTCTATTTTCATACCTAATAACTTCTGTAGATACAAAACAGTGTTAAAGGTGAAACAAACAGACATACATATTCATTCATTTTCTTCTGACGTAGATACGGTCACTACCGAGTTGTTTTCAAGCAGTTCTAAAAGTAAAAGGAAAACGCCATAGAATTTTATTAGCTTGTAATCTGTATGAATGAATGATATATTTATTTGCAAGAATATAGGTAGTTAACATCAGTTCTTAACATCTAAGGGTTTCACTATATTCGGCATTTCTGCCGTGCAAATATTTAGATTTAGATTTTTTCATCTTCCACATAGCATGCAGTACACATTTGTCTAATAATAATCAATTACATAAAGTTACAATAATTTCACACTTAAATTTAGATTTCATGCAATTAATAAGATTAAATACAATTCTATTCATTAAATTATTAAATTACCAATATTATATTATATTAAATTAAAAGTAATTATAGTAATTAAATAAGTTTTATAATTAAATAAGTTTTATAATTTACACTCAAGATATTCATTGATGGAATAAAAACATCTCTCACACAACCAGTTATATACCTTCTTATTAAATTCTAAATCTGTAGCACTTCTAAATTCTACAGGTAAGTGGTTAAATATTTTCACCGCCATGGTATAGCAATTTTTGTCGCATAGTTTTAACCTATTTCGAGGAACCACAAGAGGCTTTTGAGCTACTTTCCTCCTAGACACAAACCTCTTATCTCTTTCAAAGAGTGAGTAATTATTTCTTACAAACTTGCAGGTCTCAAATATATATAGTGATGGTAGGGTAAGCAGCTTTTGTTTAATAAATATAGGTTTACAAGAGTCTGTCCACTTTAAATTAAAGATTGATCTTACACATTTCTTTTGGGCTATGAATGCTCTCTGGGCATCTGTTGAATTCCCCCATATAGTGATTCCATATCTCAAAACCGAACAAACATGACTATGGTATACTAATAAGGCTGTTTTAATGTCTGTCAGATTTTTAATCCTCCTAAGAGCAAATACGAATTTGTTTATTTTCTTACAAACATTATCTACTTGAGCTTTCCAGTTGCAATGCCTGTCCATAACTATGCCTAAAAATGTGATATCATTAACTTCTTCTATGTCATTATTATTGTATTGTATACTTAATTTCATATCATCATTTCCATTATTTTTGCATCTATTATATGGCATAAATTTTATAAATTTAGTTTTATTTGTATTTATTTTTAAGTTATTACTGTCTAGCCAATTTATTAGATCTGTCAACGCTTTATTTGTTACCATTTTACTGCTATCTAGAGTTTTCTCTTTTGTCAACACCGTAGTATCATCTGCAAATAATATAGTATATTGGTTCGTGGAGTTGGGCAGTTCATTTATATATATTATAAACAGTAATGGGCCAAGGACACTCCCTTGTGGTACACCATAGTAGTTTGGTGAGTACGGTGATCTAAATGTTACCTGGGTGTTAGTTTTGGAACACATTTTTTTAATCTCCGTACATTGTTGTCGGCCTCTTAAGTAGCTTTCGAACCAACTGTAAGCCACGCCTCGTATACCGTAATGCTCAAGTTTACGTAATAAGGTTTCATGACATACCATATCAAACGCCTTACTCATATCTAAAAAGATTGCTACTGAGATTTCTTTCTTATTAATGGCATCCATAATTTCTTTCACAAGTTTGAAACATGCTAAAGTTGTAGATTTTTGCTTAATGAAACCGTTCTGTTGACTACATAATACAGCATGTTTTTCTAAGAAATTCATAAGCCTTTTGCTCATTACTTTCTCAAATATTTTTGAAAGTATTGGAACTAAAGTAATCGGTCTATAATTATTTACCTCAGATCTAGATCCCTTTTTGTGAAGGGGTTTTACTACCGAAAACTTTAGACTATCTGGGAATATACCTTTTTCCAAAGACAAGTTAATTATGTAAGTCAAGGGTTCTGTTAAAGTTAATAAATTTTGTTTAATCATATTAGTGCTAATATTATCATATCCGACTGAGTTTGTATTTCTCAATTTCATAGCCGTCATAAATATTTCCATGCATGTAGCTGGTTCCAGATAAATTGAATTTACAACCGTTTTATTGCAAATATGTTCATTTTTTGAATCTTGAAGGTTTTCTTTTACAGCAATGTTGACAAAGTAATTGTTAAAGTATGTCGCTATATCATTGCCTTCTTTTAATATGTTTTTCCCGTCAAAAATTTCTCTAATTTCATTGCTAACACTGTTTTGTTTAAGTTTATCATTTATAATTTTCCATGTAGCTTTACATTTATTGTCTGCTTTTCCTATGTATATTTTATTATTTTGCCTTTGTATTGTATTAACACATTGCCTTAGTTTTTTACTATATTTTTTAAATTTTTGTTTATTTTGGGTAGT
This sequence comes from Helicoverpa assulta, assembly GCA_963856015.1. Classification (NCBI taxonomy): domain Eukaryota; kingdom Metazoa; phylum Arthropoda; class Insecta; order Lepidoptera; family Noctuidae; genus Helicoverpa; species Helicoverpa assulta. The sequence goes on from CAWLCW010000027.1 coordinate 9,797,897, forward strand.
TTTACTTTTATAATAGGTACTCTGTAATTTTCTCTTTGTTATAAATGACTTTTTTAAACCCTTAGTTATCCATTTTAGGTTAAGAGAGGAAGAATTCATCTTAATTTTAATCAATGGGAAACACAGCTCATAGAAAAGACAAATTTCATCGTGCAATAATGAAAAGGCTTTATTTACGTCAGTTTCTAAGTAAACTTCTGAAAATGAAAGCTTACTAATACAATTATTAAATTTTTCTATATTTTCTTTAGACAGGTCCCTTTTGTATGCAAACCAATGCTTTCGAGATATATTATTTTCCATTTTTAAATTTATTGATAACGTTTGTCCGGTGTTGTGATCTGATAGTCCTAATTCATGTGTTTCACCTTTTGCATCTTTGATGTCACTTATAATATTGTCAATGCAAGAATTTTGCCGAGTCGGCTTAGTTATGTGTATTTTTAAATTATAATTGTGTAAAATATCAATAACTGTATTCTTATATTTACTATCGTTTAGAAAATCTATATTAAAATCGCCACATAGAATATTTTTATATTTGTCTTTGAAGCACGTTTTGTCTAATAATATTTGTAATTTTCTAAAAAATATATTTATATCAGAATCTGGTGTTCTGTAAAGACAGAATAAGTTTAGCTGATGTTGTTTCATCTTAATACCGCATATTTCAAAATGTTTTTCAACTGCAAAACTATTTAACCAGTCTATATTTTCAAATTCAACATCTGGCTTTATTAATATACAGACTCCACCTCGCCTTTGGTCTTTCCTAGAATAGCTGCTGACTAATTTAAATGAATGTATTGCCATATTATCTTCTTCTCCAGATTTTATAAACGTCTCACTCAGGCATAGAAAATCCACAGAATATGTTTGATCCTGGAGCAAGTTAAGAGCAATTTCAATTTCACTTATTTTGTTAATAGCACCTGCAATATTCTGGTGAAAGATAATAAGATTTCTGTTTTTATCTACGAAAAAATGGTTTATTTTCGACTTGGATTAATGTACTGCCCTGAGATAGTTCAGTTATTTCTGATGATTCACTTATATCACATATCAATATATCATCACCAGTCTGTATGCTTTGGTTTTTGTTTTTTATAATATTAGAGTCTAATCCATGTTTTTTGTTATAATAATAATTAGAACTTTCATAAAAAGATAAAAACTGTTTGTTATAGTCCAATTGATCTAATAATAAATTTATTTTATAACTTAATGATGATATATTATATTTTTTGAGAAAATAACATTTTTTATTCTGATTACAAATCAAATCTAACATTTCATTCAGTTTAATCTCATTGGAGCAGATGTTTTTATTCACACCTAAGATAATTACAGGACAATTTATCGATTTTAGAAACACACACAGCTCTGTTACCATTTTTAGACAATTACAATCATTTTGTCCTACAGATATAATTAGTTTATCGTTGGGATTAATATCAAACAGTTTTACACAAGCCAAGATTTCATCTGTAGAGGCGTTAGGCTTAACAATTGACTGGAACTGATAATCATTATAAGAGCTATAGAAACGAGATTTGTAAAGGCGTGTTGCTAATCCACTACATTGTCTTCCCCCTATAATAAAAGCCCTCTAATCTATTAGATAACCTTGTGGTACGGTGGTGGTGGTAAAAAAAGTCGTGGTGGCCTAGTGGGTAAAGAACCAGCGTCTCAAGTAAGAGGGCGCGGGTTCGATCCCAGGTCAGGCAAGTACCAATGCAACTTTTCTAAGTTTGTATGTACTTTCTAAGTATATCTTATTAGACACCATTGACTGTGTTTCGGATGGCACGTTAAACTGTAGGTCCCGGCTGTCAGTGAACATCTTTGGCAGACGTTACGGGTAGTCAGAAGCCAGTAAGTCTGACACCAGTCTAACCAAGGGGTATCGGGTTGCCCGGGCAACTGGGTTGAGGAGGTCAGATAGGCAGTCGCTTCTTGTAAAGCACTGGTACTCAGCTGAATCCGGTTAGACTGGAAGCCGACCCCAACATACTTAGTTGGGAAAAAGGCTCGGAGGATGATGTGGTACGGTGGTAAATGTACGTTTTAGTTTATAGTTCTAGTATACTAATACTAGCGGTTCCCTGTTGTTTTGCTGCATCTTTCCCTTAACTGTGTTCTGAAGTGACTCTGCTTCCCGTGACCTTATAAAATGTAGCTTTAGTATCCTTTTCCAGAACATAGTTGGGAAAAAGGCTCGGAGGATGATGAGTATCCTTTTCCAGGCTTTAGTTTAATTGTGTGTGCCATAATTAATTTAAATCGGTTCAGTACTTTTGACGTGAAGGCCGGACAGATAGTATATTTTCACATTTCCAAAGTTATACACTCTATTCTTCCTCCTGAAAAGTTTCGCCTTTTACAGTTATGAAGTTTTCAGTTTACGATATCGAAAAATGAGCTTAGTAAAGACTGTACCTATAGTATGTTTGTGTGTCTGTAAAACTGAACAGCCCATGTGACTAAAAACACGTGGTGCTCATTAAAAATAGCTCAATCAACATTGTTGTGAAGTAAAGCTTTTGTCACGTGAAGCAAGAAATACGCATTAGTGTTTTTTTTGCGCTAGTAACATGTTTTTCGGGTTTCACATAATTATTTTTAGCGTTAATTGAATTCTATGATCTTTTGGTTTGTATATTTTGGCCAATAGAAACATAAACAAAGATTGTTTTTGTGTGGAAATTGAAATTTTATTGCGTCGTTCGTCGAGGGCTGAGAAACGAGTGTGTTTTGTCCTAGCGTTCAGGCCGATTAAGGGACTACTCACACTTATTCAGCACTATTCAGCTTATGTCCATAGAAAACGACGATTTTGTATGGAGACGCGTACGCATCCATTCAGCTTTCCGCGTCTATTCAGCTTTCGCGGCAAACAAGTATAAAATGAGAACAAATGTGTTTTTATCATGCGAGTGCTTTAGATGGAGATCAGCGCTGATCTGCCGCATTCAGCGCTGATCTGCCGCATTCAGCGCTGTTCCGCCGCGTTCGACGCTGAATGGGGCGGAACAGCGCTGCACACGTAGGTATGGTTCTCAACTCCTTGTCGACAAGTTGCAACCTGCATAGCTCCTGGATAGATTTGATTTATTATTACGTAATCATTATGCACGCAAAGATCGAGAGAGTTCGGTCGTGTACGTGGGGTACCAATGTCGCGTATTCTCCAATCAAATTTCTATTTACCCAAAAGTTGGTCAACCCACTGTCGTTTGCGTTTTAATTTTTTACGCTTATTTTTTTCTATGTCTTCTGCAAGTAACGAAACGACAAAAATATCGCACATAGAACTGTCCATGTTGAGGGTACAATACTAATTGAGTAGCTGACCGTCTTCGCAGCATATTCAGCGCCGTACGTCGTAGATAGAAGCATTTTAGCGCGATAACACTCTTACGCCGCTGTACGCCGCTGATAGAAGTAGAACTGAATAAGTGTGACCAAAACCGTTCAGCGAAACGCGAATAGAGCTGAATAAGTGTGTGTAGTCCCTAAAAGCCACCTCAGGGCGTATTAGAGAGCACGAGAGTCAGCACAGACACAGGTGCACTCACTATTCCTTCACTCTCTGCGCCCGATGGGACGGCAATCCGACACGACCGGAGAGAGATCAGGCGCAGGACCGACATTTACGTGTTCTCCGATGCACGGGTGTAGGTATCAATCACCAACTTTCAGATTCTAGGCTGCTTTGTGAAGTTTTTGGTTTTTGTAGTGGTCAAACAAAAGTATGCTGGAAAATTTTAATATTTCCTAATGATCTGTTCACTCTCTCCTGAATAGGATGTTATGCTTTATTTTTATCTTGTGTCCATTCATATCTTTATTAATATGAATGCAGTTTTAATATCAGTTCAAAGTTTCAGATAAACCATAAACCACTAGATTAATAATTGTTATTTATATCACAAATCTGATTATCATTTTGGAGTGACACTTTGTCATTCAAGAATATTATTAATATACAAAGCACGTTTAATAGCTAATGTATGTAAATGCATCTTTTAGGATATGTGTTAACATAAGGAAGAATGCTTAATATCTTTGCCGTGTCTGTTTAAGTCATAATGCGTTCCAATATCCGGTTTTCAGGCATTTAGGGACAGGTTACACTGACATGAGCCTTTTTTTAATTCAAACCGCTTCTGCAACTCTCATCCTGTGGAAATTATTTCGCACATCATAAGTGTTATGACATTCCTGGATAATTTAGCTGTTTAGGTCCGGTAGTTTATAATATTAGCGCGTTCAAACAAGCAAACAAAAATCTTCAGCTTTATAATAGAAGTACTTATAGAGGAGTTTGTTCTACTATTTCCTCTTCTCAGCAAAAACGCATAGGAAGTGGTGAAGGGTGGCGTTTTTGGGGGCTGTCTTTTATAAACTTGGCTTTCAAAAAGTGCTGATTTTCAGCCTACTTTCAATAAAACACCTTTGATTTTGATATAATATATATTTATGTAGTCTATATATTCAGTAAATATATAAACATCACAGTTGTGTGCATAGCCTTATTTAAGGAAATGCTGTACGAATGTTGTTACACGGAGTGCGCTCAGAATAGTTTATCTGTTGTGTCCTCGGCTTATGATAATTGTTTGCTATATAGAGCGACATACAGGGACGGACTATATGCTTATAAACATCTAATTATATTAAAAAGTAGCTAGGTTTTACATCTTTTTATTTATACGACGTAGATCTATGTTTATGCGCAATTTACTTTTTATGTGCCAAAAAAGTATCTTTTCTAAGATACATAATAGTAGTAAAAGCTTAAAAAAAATTGTAATATAAAATAAGTAATAAGTAATAAAATAAGTAATTACTTAAAAAAAAAAACTGTATTCTGCTTCTTGGGTTTACATAGGTTTTTAATATACCTGGGTACATATTTTATTGACTGTCACATTATCTTCCCATAATATTTTACAATGACCTCAATTCGTCTCTGTCTCCATGACAATAGTGTTCTAAATATGAACTGCAGTTTATAAATAACCGACATTGGTGAATGTGCGTGCGGCCCGAAATAGATTGCCGCCTTAACATAATACAATGTTGATGAGGAAATACATAATATGTATGTCAACATTCTAGAATCGTAAGAAAGGATTTTTGTCTTGTATATTCAATTACTAGCCTTCGCCATCGTTTTCACCCCGTTAGTGTACTCGGATTTAAAAGTAGCCTGTAGGTTAATCTGACGTATGAGCTGGACTGCCTTTTCATCAAAATCTGTAGCTTGCGTGAAAGGGCAATTCATCCCCACATACGAACTTTCCCGTTAATATTAACAAGATTAAGGTTAGTTTAACTGCAAATCAAGTTCCTTATTAAACTTTTCATTTTATGAATGAAATGTTTTTACAAGGTTTTTTTTTTTTTTAATAGCAGGATGCCATTCAAAGTTATCATAGTTCCCGCATTGATTTGGTAGTCGGAAAAATAAGTAGGTGAAAGCAACTAAATTTATCGGCCATTATAAAAGTACAGTTCGTCATACCTTAAAATAACTCGATTGTTAACCAATAATAATGTTGCCATAAATTATAATTTATTATTAGATAAATTTTATCTAGATAATTAATGTGAATCAGCTGTTACGTGTTATTTAATCTAAAGACGGAAAATCCCATGTCACCTGACGAAGATTATCTTCGTCAGGTGAAATTAAACTTCAAATTCGATACGGAACTTCCATATTGTTATGAAATTAAAACATTATAATATCTATAGGTATTTATCACTGAGTAGATAAAAATAATAATACATTAAATATTTAGCATTAATATGTAAAGGATGTAAGATAATATTAATTCTGTACTTTAGAAAGACATACGTAATACTTTTTAATCCAACGATAAAAACTTTTTCGATTTCGTTCGCGTAAAAGTTCGAGTTCCACGCTGGCTGGTTTAAAATGAAATTCCATTTTTGAATATTTGAGTTTCATTTTGTTGTATGGCTTTGACGTGATTATTATCTTTCCAAACTCAAAGCCGAGTTATTGCGTTCCATTTTTAAATAATGTTCATTGTTTTGTTGTTCTTTTTATGAAAATTCAAATTGCCGTTCTGGAATGTTCATGGTTCTTTTTAATTTCAGTTTTTATGTAACTCGTATAATGTTGAATGGGTTTAGAGATATTCGCAAGCTATGTATGTTTAGGTAATTAAAAAGGTTAGTAGGCCTAGTTTACTGCTTTCTCTAAAGATACCCTCACGGACATTGACCTCGAAAGTAAAACGTTACAGACGTTCTAGAAACTGCAATAAAATTAGGTAATTAATGTAATTTGGTATAACTATGTAAGGGTACCTACCTGATGAGATACCTACATAAATTAATAAGAAATGAGACATAAGATAGGTACACATAAGTTGTTAATTTATTTAATATAATAATCCAGAACTAAAATCAAAACTAGAACAAACGTAAATACCTATCTACCTGAATATTTACGTCAAAGTCCTATAATTTTCACTGAATTCACTGAAAATTACATCACGCCCACACCGCGCCTTCTATTTCTCAAAACACAAACTCATTCAACATAAAAATATATTCCTTGAATTTACTAACAACTAATTCCCAAAGCTTTCATTTGAACGAATGAACTGACTAATGAATGAAACTGTCCCACCCATCAATTAGTGAATGAATGAATAATTTCACAGTTACTGCGTATTTTAAGCAGACATGTCTACGAAGTCGCCTTGACCCAATTTGATAAAATATTTTGTTGCGTAGTAAATCTATCGTCTAATCTAATATTATGAAGCTGAAAAGTTTGTTTGTATGCTTTTCTCTATTGAACTACTGGTCGGATTTTTAAAAATCTTCATGCATTTGGTAGGTCTATTCCATTCTAATGTGATGAGATGAGCTAGCGCTAAGATGGAAACCTAAAGAGCCGGGTAAAATAAATATAAAAGAAAACATTTGAATTTTATACCTAGTACATAGAGACACTAATACAATAATATAGCAGTTGAATATAAATGAAAAATAGGAAAAGAATACAACATAATACATATGGCCGGTTTCTGTACACCTTTATCAGCGAAAATGAATAGACACATAAGTCAGCCTACTAGATGCTCAGAAAGCTGCCCATCAAACTCAAACTCAAACTCAAAATTTTTTATTTCAAATAGGCCTATTAAAGCTCTTTCGAAACGTCAAAGTTAGGTGCACGGTTCCAAAGAGTTGGTCTCATGGAGAAGAACCGGCAAGAAACTCCATCACTACATAGTATAAAACTGAGGTCTCGGGTTCGATTCCCGGGTCGGACCGAAATCGCTTTGTGGGTTTTCTTAAACTTTCACAAAGCAGCCCATAGTCTGGAAGTTGGTGATAGATTCACCCGTACATCGGAGAGCACGTAAATGTCGGTCCTGCGCCTGATCTCTTTCCGGTCGTGTCGGATGGCCGTCCCATCGGGTTATGAGAGTGAAGGAATAGGGCACCTGTGTCTACGCAAATGCTCGTGAACTGTAATATGTCCTGCGCAGCTGGCTGATCTCCTTAAATGAGAACAGCCGCCGTGGCCGAAATCGGCCGTGGACGCCATTATTATTAGTATAAAACAAAGTCGCTTTCTCTGCCCTTATATTGCTTATATCCCTACGTGCAAATCTTTAAAATCTTTTCGTTTTTTTAATAAATAGATTAACTGAAGTGGAAGGTTTATATTTAGTATCAGCATTGCACCCATGCGAAGCCGGAGCGGGACGCTAGTAAAAATATAAATCAAAGATGAAATACCTATAATAGATCAAATTGCAGGAGAAATCGCGAATCACAACTTGTAGGTATGTAAAAGCTATTTAATTTGCAAGTCTATCCAGTTTTTTGCTTTGCCATTGTTTTGGTAGGTTACGCGAACACCTGGATTTTGTTATTCGATATGGCTTTTGTAGCCTAAAGAACGTTTTCAGCCAAGGACAAAACTGGCCAGACCAGTTTTCTTTGTTAATGGTTTATTTTTTAATCTAGCCTTGAATGAGATTAAATTTTAGTATTTTATATTTTTAGGTGTATATTTATGTAAATATGAATAAAAAACCCATTTTAATGTACAAAAAAACGCTTTGCCATTTTCATAAAAGATATTATTGAATCTAATGTTGTCTCGAGTCACGTAGCACCTTGTCAAACTAGTGTTCAAAAAACAAGCATAAAAAAATAATAATATAGACCTTTTGGATGTGGGCTTAAATCTATTCTATGACTTCTCATTAATATTAATCGCGGAAGATAACATTTAAATGTAGTTCTTATCTGTAAAACAAATAGATTTTTTTATAACACATGTTTAGTTTGTCTCATTGTTTGCCTAGAATTTTCCAACTAAGTTGCGGTCGGCTTTCAGTCTATCCAGATGCAGCTGAGTACTAGTGTTTTACAAGAAGCGACTGCCTATCTGACCTCCTCCAATAGCACTAGGCAAGACTGGTGGTCAGACTTACTGGCTTCTGACTACCCGTAACAACTGCTTAAGATGTGCAAATGACAATGTTTTTTTCTGTAACACATGTTTAATTTGTCTACAAGAGTAGATTTATGTCTCTTACATAAGAGGAACAAGTAATTTCTAATGTAAGATTGTTTTTATTTTATTGTTACACAATTTTATGACGGTTTTGGCATTGAAGATACAGAAATAATCAGCTTTTTTTCGAGATATAATTGTCATTGAATTGAAAATGGCACGTGTATTTTTTGTTTTAATGCATTGTCATGTTTGATCTGATAATATACACAAGTGTTTCAGTTTTCTGTATTTACATGTTTTAGTAAATATGTATTCATCTGTAACATTCAATTTCATCTTTATAATTTAAAGAACACGTTGCTATTGACATACGAATGCTTGACTGAAGATAAATAAATGAAAAACTATACCTATTTACTTTAAGTCGAGTAAACGTGCCATTTAAACCATGCCTCTAAATGGCGTTTTAAGCCTATCTCCTATCCCCCTCCTATCCCCCTCCTGGCCTATATTTCAACTGTAATTCCCCAATCATTTAGGAAATCAATCACATAAAATCGAATACCATTATTCTCATTATCACCTCCAAGATCCATCCTCTAACAAAAATTGCACAAGTTGTGAGGGCATTTCCTCACGACCCTTCGCGTGGCTTTCATCAAGTCACATTTGGCAGCATCAGCAGACAGTTTATTTAGTGGGAAGCTGCGATATTGGAGGTGGTTGCCTTCACTCCAGCCCGAGGGTTGGCAGACTTCCAGCTTTCAGTTCCCAGAATCGCGTGATGACAGATAGGTGGGGTTAGGGATGGTGGTTCGTGGTTAATATTTTTGGTTAACGTGGTGTATTTTTTGTTGCTTTTTTCTGAGAGGTTATTGAAATAATTGATAAGTAGGGATTCGGAGATAAGATTAAGTTTTGGATTGAAATAAAAGAGACAAGAAATTACGCATTTATAATTTGTATGTCAAGTTGTAACTTAAGAATTGTTATTAGGTGCCTACTGATTGGATTTTATTATATATGAAGGACTATATCGAGTATTGCTTTCATAATGCGTATTAGAAAGAAGTGAAGATTGACTTTACAGTCCTAGTTCTAATTTATTTATTTGCGTTGTATAACTCAAATTTGAATTCATGTATATGAATTCAAAGAAATTCCAGCATTTTCTCCTCATTACAAACTTTTAAATGGGTCAACAAAAACGATTCACACAAAAAAAAAAAACAACCAAAAAAGTGTCAGGAACAAATTAGCTGTAACACAGCCCTGAAGCGAACTCTTTCTGTTTTTTATCGCCCTCTTTTTCTCTCATTTACAACTGCGCAATATGTAAGCGAGACAGGAGATAGGTCGAATTTATCAGTCTGTAGTACTATAAATAGTTTAGAGAGGGCGTGTCGTCGTTGTAATGTTGTGCATTTGGCAAGATCATGTGTTTCGTCACTGATATTATTGCACTGGATATTGACATTTCTAGACAGTGACACAAAGAATTAATCGTGTCGTAAAATTGGTGTATCTTACCGTCAGTTGCACGGAGGAGAATTTGTCCTCCGTGGTCAGTGGCATTGTTTAACTAATTTCAGTTGTCAAATTGTCGATTTGGTTATCGTTATAGTTAAATGATGCAACTCCCACTAAATAACATGGAAATAATATGTATTATTATATTCGAGGAATATATGCTAGAATGTGATCATAAATAAAATTGGATTGCTTGTTAAAAGAAAACTAGGAGCATCCAACTAAATTACAAACCGAATTGTGTTTCAAATAATGTAAAATTTTTACATGCACTCTTCTAAAAATTCACTTTTTAATTTCAAGGCACCATGTTTGACAATACATGCACTCAAACGATGCGTGTACGCAACCTACTGCGCAAGTGTGCGTGGGAAGGATGTTTGTCAACTAACGCCATGTTGGCACGATGCTCTGACATTTAGTTCCTTAACATTGTTATTTAGTACTGATTGTAGTATTGTGTTGCATACTTGTAATGTTCTTTGTAAGGTCACATGTCTGTTTCAGATTATGTGTCTTCGTCGAATTTAAGGAAATAGGTAACTATGCCTAGAGCCGGATAAAGCAATAGGTAGAGAAATTAACTGTCAAGGGGTTTCAAGCACCTAAGGGACTTTATTGCGGGTAATCCGGTCCTGATAGGGTCCAACCTTGAATAGGAGGTTCAAGGGTCGCGATAACTATTTGGAATAGGTACCTACTCCTGTAGAGTTCTGCAGCCCTATTTTTTCTGAAATCTTGCACAAGGTAGCAAACTATTGATTTAGACTCTATTGTCCTTTTACCAGACCTTATCTTCATTCCTGAATTACGTCAACAAAATTTGTCTACGTCCATCTCCAAGCAAAATATTTACTACGGCCACAGACGTTGAAGCGCATATTTTTTGCCCGACTTTACGATCGTTCAAGGAAATTACAGTACAGTTTTTCCTTATTTACAAAACAATGTTGACCTCCCCTCACTCGATGATTTTATGATGTTGCTAACAAAACAATTCGTGAAAAAGATTTAAAGTCTACTGTAAATGTTGCTTTGAAAGTAAACAAAAAATCACGTGGAATTTTTACGTGACGGACCGTTGTATAATTAGGTATTTGTAATGAGTTGTGGGGGAAACCTGGACTTTGGAGTCTGAAATGGCCAACACGCCTCGAGCGAATGACATTATTACAGCGACTGCCTTAGGGTGGGTTCTCAAGCAAGGCTTAAAACGCCATCAACTATCTGATAATTGTTTATTTGTGAAAAATTTGCTACGAAAACACAGAGCAATTTTTTCCTAATGGGATCGATCTGCGGTGCTTGTGACCACTTAAATCAAAAAGGCAGTCTAGTGCAAAAGTAAGATAGGTATTGACGAAGGTGTAAAAAATACAAATGATCATATTGACCTACAAATTGGTTGGCATGTACCGCGTGGCCATCATCATCATTAATCTTCCCAGTTTGTTTTTCTTCGTAATAATTACCTACAACTTACGAGTAAGTATTCGCAAAAAACAATGAATTCTGTTGTTGTTGATATTTTCCAATTGCTGTGACTACTCGTTGGCAAATTGAGATACCTCATTCAAATGTATGATAACAATTTTCGGTTTAAATAACCTTCGCAATTTAGTAGTAATACAATAGCGCAGATTACTTAATAGTTAGGTACTTTGTGATACTGTTTACATTCGTTACTGCATCTGCATTATGATTTATGTTTTGGATGTACTAATTGAACTGTTTTGTTTGCGCATTGTAAATATAACAATGTGCTAACAAAACAGTTGTTGCTATGTTACCACAGTCTAGCTATAGCAACACCTGTTAAATTATTTCAGTTTTTATATCATCATCATCGACCTATTTATTTTTCTTCTGATGAGGAAAAGCTGTGGAGCCATTTCAGGCATATAAACTTTATCCATCTTCTCCCGAGCCTTTTCCCAATTGATGTTATGTCCTCCCAGCCGATTATCGGCTACGGTGGCTGTTCTCATCTAAAGAGATTAGCCAACCGCGCCACATATTATAGTGCACAAACATTTGCGCAGATACAGGTGCACTCACTATTCCCTCCCTCTCATAATCCGATGGGACGGCAATCCGACACGACCGGAGAGAGATGAGGCGCAGGATCGACATTTACGTGCTCTCCGATGCACGGGTGTATCAATCACCAACTTCCAGGCTTCGAGCTGCTTTGTGAAAGACTTCTAAAACCCACAAAGCGATTTCGGCCCGCCTCGGGAATCGAACCCGAGACCTCGTGCTCAGCAGCCGCACTTGCGACAACTAGGTCAACGAGGCAGTTCCCAATTATGTTGGGGTCGGTCGGCTCCCAGTCTAACCACATACAGCTAAGTACCAGTGTTTTACAAAGAGCGACTGCCTATCTGACTTCCTTAACCCAATTACAAGGGCTACACAATGCCTCTAGGTAAGACTGGTTGTCAGACTTACTGCCATCTGACTACCCCGTAACGACTGCCAAAGATGTTTAGATGACAGCATAAGACTTCAAACAACCAATTAATAGAAGATTATGCTTTGACTTCCTGAGTTTTATATAAACATCATCTATCAAAAGCATTCTATATCCAGACAGTTCTGCAACACTTAGTACGGAGTAATCGAAATACATAACACCTAGTTTGTTTGCGTAATACTGAGATTTCCTAGAATAACTATAAATATTCTCAAGCTTATTGAATGTTTGTAATATCCTGTGTTTGTCAGGTGACAGTAACATGGGCGGGGTATAGAGAGATGTCTCGAAAAGTTCGCTCTAGTAATAATGGTAGACATAAAGACAATACGAAGATAATATTATAAAGTGTATATAGTAAAGTGTTTACTATCCTACTCAAGAATAATCTAGCTTATAATCTGTGAAAGCTTTTTTGGAATCGGTCAATTAGTTCAACATAGTACCTCTACAAAATGAGTGTTTTTTTTTTCTCTTTTAAATATTATGAAAATGGGCATACTAATCTTCCAAGGGAATAACGAAATGCCGTCTCTTACCGTCGTCGCGTGCCAAGCCGTTTGGTTCTAGTACAGTAGTATATCTATATAGTAACTCCTTGTTTAAATAAGTATAGTATCATAGGACCATCTTTATCGTCTTCTTTGTCATGTTTTTTACCGCGGCCCTAATACATAAAAGGCCTACGACGGAACACGACGGTTTTTAGTCAGTAAGAGTCTGACACTCCCTCTGCTAACCCACAGCGGGAGGGGTCATTTGGTGATTTCTGACGTAGTTAAAAAAAGGTACCTACTCCATTATCAACCTCAATAATAAGCCTTACACTATCAAAATCAAAATATTATTAGCATCATCACCTCTTATTTGGTTTTGTTTTAAAACAAATCGTTGTAACAACAATAATCTCTGTTGCTATGACATTATCTTCGTTTGGAATAACAGGTTTGGCGCCATTGTTATCGTCTCGATGTTTTTTGTGTTTTGCTATCAATATTATACTGTCACTGCCTGACCTTGCTTTCAAGAAATGTAATTGGTGAATTGTGTTCTTCTTTGTCTGAAGTTTATGTATTTTTATGGACTCTAGATCTTTGTGACTGGGAAAATAGCCTAATGGAGATAAACACTGCATAGCAACAAATATTTGTGTTCTATATGAATATGATAAAAAAAAAATGGACAAAATAACAAGAAAGTTCCGTGTCCGAAAGTTCCATGTCCATAATTTCATAGTATTTACATTTATAATATTTTTACTCTTCATAAACACTTATGTAGCGATTATTTCGCAACTAACTGATATACTGTTGAGGCACTATCATTTGATGCTAATTGTTGATTCTCAGTTTTTTCACCTCACGTGACATCATCGTCATCTTATCCATATAACGTCTACTGCTATATCCCTCTTGGTTCCTAAAAAGGCCGGTTAAAGCTTTTGGATCCTCTTCATCTATAAGATTGAAGATTATTTATTTATTCAAATATTTATGTTAATCATCAACCAATGTTCTCCACAATACATCACTGATCATAGAAATAATGGCTATATTCAGCCTTTTCATACGTTCTTTAGTAATTCTTCAATACCTTGAATAGATCATGAATTGCCTCGATTATTGGTTTCTTTTGTTTGTATAGAACCCTTACAATGGCTGTTGTGTAAGTTGTTCAAGTTATGTCACCCTTTTGTGCTTAGTTGTTTACTTAAAGTCAATGGAATGAGACCTTGAGGAAACTTCGAGAGTATTAAGTAATCAATTGGTGGATTAGGAAGAAAGTGAAGTAATGAGATATTTATTTTGTTGTGGAAAGAAATTCTGTTAAGAAATGTTAAACACTGGTTGTTGGGACCACCTTCAACATTGTTGGGAAAGGTGATGATAAACATGAACAAGCTCTGCCAGGAAAAATACATTCTTGATCTACTTATGTTAACAAAATGATGCCCGTGCTGTTGCGGTTAAAAGTTGGACGCATCCATCCTTAGCCTACAGCAGATCGTCTTATCCCACGATATTTCGAAAACCTAACATAATACATAATCTTCAACAATCAGAAGAAAATCCAAACCAGTTTCCAAATGTACAAAACGCTACTATGATTCACCTGCTTAGCAGTTTATACGCGTCAATGTCGATGCAGGAAAAGGGTCACGATTGTACTAAAAGATTAGCCAACTGTCCTATAATTGTGGCTTCGCTAGTGAAATTCTTGCTTTTGATCACGAACTTGTAAAATGTTAATGTATAGGTCCTCATTTTGTCATAGAAGGTGATGCACCATGACTTCTTATAACACAGTCCTTGGGATCCATAATTAATGGATGCTTGCATAAAGGGTGTCCTTAGAGTTTCTGACATTAAGACCCACCTCTTGAAACGATATCTAATATAAGACATATTTGAAATAAAACTTTTGACTTGACCAAGACCTGACCTAACTTGTAACACTCTTGGTCAAAGCATCTATTTCACTCAAATTTTTTATCGTTTTAATGTAAATCTGCATGTTTTGAATTACATCGATATGCTCCAAAATTAGAAGAGTCACCTATGACATATGCAGATTTAACCTTCAAAAACAAAAGAAACAATCTTTTATTGAGTCATTTGAACCTGTGTTTATAAAGAATCCGACTAAAAAGTCTGATTGCATTGTTAGATTGGATTACCCTGTCAAAATAAATTGACAGTCAACCATTGGACTACTAATATTGGCATCCTAGCCGTTTGTCGGCCACAGCGGTTGTTCTCATATAAGGACAGCTGTGCAGGACATGTTATAGAGCACAAGCATTTGCACAGACACAGGTGCACACACTATTCCTTCACCACTATAGGCTGACAGTTTAGTCTGCATTAAGTCGGGGCTCTAGGGTTAACCCTTCTAACACCGGCTTCCCGTGGGAACCAGGCTTAAGAGTATCTGCGTTAATTACATTTCTATAGAAAAGTCTAGAAAAAAATCTGACAAGCAAAACAGCTATACAATGTAAAGTTGCCTTGCTACGTCACGACCAAGACCTACATAGCCTAGCTGTCTAGGTACCAAGCCTTCTGATTGTTTCAATGCGGTCATTATTGCGGTAGGTCAAGTCTACAGGGAAAACTCAGTCCCAGGCGGTAAAATGCATGGAATAACTTCATTTGCATTGTAGTTGAACTAAGTATAAATAATTTATTACTTTAATTCTATACTAATATTATAAAGCTGAAGAATTTGTTTGTTTAAAAGCCCTTTTATCTAAGTAACTGCTGGTCCGATATAAAAATGGTTCAGTGAATAAAAATGGTTAGATAGCCCGATTACTAAATGGGCTATTTGACATCATGCAACTTTCTGTCATTGTACATTTTTGGCAGTCGTTACGGGTAGTCAGAAGCCGGTAAGTCTGACACCAGTCTAACCAAGGTGTATTGTGTTGACTGGGTACTCAGCTGAACCTGGTTAGACTGGAAGCCGACCCCAACATAGTTGGGAAAAGATTAGGCAGATGATGACATCATGTAATTATATCACTCCCACAGATTTGGATGTGCAAGTGATACCGCGAGACATGTCTAGTCGTTCACCATAACTTGTTAATATCTATATACTCAAAACCGTTTGTCTACTGTTTATTTATTACATCGGAAGTTTCCGCAGTGTGAGGAGGAAGGAAAACTTCAGCTACTTACCTTTGTTTGTACGTGTTTTAAGGATATTATATGCAAACAGTTAATGACTGTCGTGTTCTTCGCCTAAAGATCTTTCTAGAATTAGCATCTGTTTATTTATTTGTTAGTAGTTTTTTCCTGTAGTGTTACTTGCATTTTGATAAGTTCTTCTATTATCCTCTTTCCTTCTTCTAGGATCAGATTTATTTTGATTAAAATGGGAAAGCTATTACTTACATTAATATTATTGGTTTTGTATGTCTCGACCATATCTGCCCTGACACTTTACAGTCCCCGATTTTTAGTAGGTGAACGTGGGGCCGAAGCTAGCACGCCCTTTTGAGAAAACTTTGATAGCGCGAGTAAGGACAATGAGCGTTTTAGCATTAAGTGATATATCAATAGAAAGCTTGTGTTGTGTTGTGTTGTGTTTTCTTGTATGGCGGCGATTGTCATTTGTTAGCATTTAGGGAATTAGAACGTGTTTAGTAAAATAATAACTATGTCTAAAACCTGCTGTAGCTTCTAAAGTACTGACAACTTGTAAAAAGGCCTTTCCAGTGATATATAATTCATTACTAGAGAAGAAATCTAAGAACTTGAAACTAACTATCGATAAAAAAACCTTAAACCTGTTCTAACATCTAAAGTACTAAGGATTGGTAAGTAGTATGTTAGTACAAAATGTAACGCTTGAAAAGACCTTTCAAATGATGTATGACTCATTACTAGAGGAGGAGTAGACCAACATCCAAACATTTCGCCCATTGTCCTTTTTATTTAACACGCATTAGGTGTTCTCTGCCAGTCTACCTTAGTTTATGTATGTTTTTCACCTTGTAACATAAATCTAGATTATCTTAATACTTACCTATAGTATAAAACAATCAAACATGTCTTCAGAGCATTAGAAACATGAGTGATTCATGTCACACCCATTTTACGGCATCTATATAAAAAATACAATAAGTAAACTTACTTACCAAAGAAAAACTTTCCACAACAAATAAACACGGATGATCAAAATACGTGTACAGTGATAACATACATATTTTTTGATAAAATCACGATGCATCATGCCATGCACATTTGTCATTAACCGACTTCCCAAAAAGGAGGAGGTTCTCAATTCGGCCGGTATGTTTTTTTTTTTTTTTTTTTTTTTTTTTATCTATGTATGTACATCGATTACGCCGAGGTTTATAGACCGATTCACGTGATTCTTTTTTTGTTCGACGCGGAATAGCTGCCAAATGGTCCCATAGTCATCAGGTCAGGGATCTGATGGTGGAAACCCTGAGAAATCGAGGGCAACTTTCGAAAGTTGTAAGCATACATAGGGTTAAACCTTGACACTCATATGTATGTCTGATAGCACTATTCAACAGCAAAAGTTTGGAGCTGACCTGATGATGGAGACCAAAGAAGGTCGAGGGAACTCGACAACTGAGTCTGTAAACTACCTCGTGTTTGGGCTTATATTATTCGTATTGACGAGACCTTTGCAACAGTGAAGGTTTGGAGCTGACCTGATGATGGAGACCAGAGAAGGTCTAGGGAGCTCGACAACTGAAAATGAAAACTACCTCGTGTTTGGGCTTATATTCTTCGTATCAATGAGAACTTTCTAGTTATGTGGATAGTGACCTATTCGTTTCACTGAAAAGCTGAAAATAAAAAACTTTTTTACAAAAAAATATAACCGACTTCCCAAAACACTAAAAAGCAAAAAAAAAAAACTAATTTTAGGTGCATCGGCCTAGAAGTCGGTGGCAAAATTAACTCAGGGACATCCATTAGACACCGACTTCTAGGCCGATGCACCTAAAATTAGTTTTTTTTTTTTGCTTTTTAGTGTTTTGGGAAGTCGGTTATATTTTTTTGTAAAAAAGTTTTTTTAAGTCTACAATATATCTATACTTACTTACTAACATAAAACTGAAGAATTTGTTGTATTTTGTTTTTATTTGTTCGTTTGCTTGAGTGCGCTAATCTCAGGATTGAGTGGTCTGATTTGATTTTTTTGTCAGTATTAGATAGCTTATTTAATAGTAAAAACGCGCTAAGATCCTTTGATTGTGTTAAAAAATAAAAAGGGGACCACGCCAAAACGCGGAGCTTACTTAGTCAATCATAAATCCCTGATATCAATCGTCAAAATCTCGATCACTCGAAAAACACGTGTAAATGTTTGTTATCGGTATAAAACAGCCATATACTTGACTGATTGCCGTGAAGAAAACACATTAGTCGGTTCACACCAGGAAATCGTCTTCAAGATACCTACGTATATAGGATACTAGCTCCCGCCCCTGGTTTCACCCGCGTCCGGTGGGAACTACTTTCCGTACCCAGATAATAAAAAGAAGCCAGTCTTTCTCGATGAATGTGCAAACAAAGAAATGATTTTGTGAAATCTAAAAAAAAAACATCCAGTACTTTTTGGGCTGTTTAAGTTTTTGCATGAAGGAGGAACAAACATCATCATCATCATCATCATCATCATCATCATCAGCCTATCGCAGTCCACTGCTGGACATAGGCCTCTCCAAGTGCACGCCACTGAGATCGATTTTCGGCTTCTCGTATCCAGGAACAAACATATATACATACAATTTTTTTAGTTTATAATGTCAGTAGGATTGATGGTGAACTTTTGATGTGACTTTACCTACTTATTTGTCTAGATTATCAACGGTACAATAAATCATTTAAGAGGCTGAATCACAGGGTTTTACAAGATTTTTATCTTACTGGACTTCGTAAATAAATAAAATTCCAACAGTTTTAGTCATTTCACTTTCAAGGACAATGTCTTCATGCACCAACTGGAAAATTCTGAAGATATCTCCATAAATACCAAAAATGAAGGTTTTACGGAACTTCCTAGAAATAGGTACCTGCCTATTATTTTCAACAAGTAATTACTATCTTAAACTTCTGTATAATTGTAAAGAAAAGAAACGAAAATGACTCAAAATCGTATGAAAATCGATTCCAAAGCATCGTTATTTTTCACCCCAACAAACATACAAACCTTAGAATCACAGGAAACAACAATTTACCATCCCAATGATCATGCGCAGTTTTTTGACACTACATAAATCAGTTCGTCAAAGATCAAAGGTACCCTTGACTGGTGGATTTACTGCTGCTTCAAGAGTGCTGGCAGCTGTCCAGGAGTAGGTAGACATTGTGGCTACTTGGTGATCTCAGGAACAGGTATTTATAGGCCTACGTTTATTTATAAGGATTTCAGATGCGCAGGAGTTTGTTTTAGTTAAGGTTTTTGCTTTACAAGAGAGGCATTTGATATACATACTTTATGCTATTCTAAAGGTACCTACTTGATTTTACCTATTTGATTTTATTTATTGCGTTTAGTACCAGTGCTTTGTTATTAATAAAGTAAATAATGGTCAATGAACGACTTGTCAGAATTTGCAAAAATACTCAAGTTATTACCAAGAATAAGACTTAAAAAATCCTTGATATTTTTTTTTTTATTCTCTTTATTTATTTAGGGACTTTTGTACTTAGGTACATGACAGTCCCATTAAATCCTTGATATTTATAGCGATTTCCAAAATAATCATCTTAGAATTACGTCAATTATATTGATGAGCATCCAGTCACATTCGGTAACTTTAGTGACGCATAAGCTTAAAAATATCATACCATTTAAAGTTATTAACCTGCCTAACTCAAAGTCGGTCTGATTCATCGAAAAACAAGGAAAAAAAGTTCAAGATTACATTTCCTGGTAATCGAATAACGTTTATTACTTTATCAGTTAAATCGACATTTCCATTAATTGCAACGCCTGATTCTTTTATAGCATTTTTTCTTTGTATTCTTTATCCTTCTGTTAAGAGGATACCTCGTTGCGATGTTCACGGGCGAACTGGGTAAATGGTTGAGAGGGATAGAACTATGCGATAGCAACGTAAATAGATAGAGAGAGGAAACATGCAACCTGCTCGAAAAAAAATAACGTAAGCGCCATACTAAATAAAAATTTATTAAAAATTCAATTTTATGTTTCTTTAAAAACTGATTTCTGATTAATGTTTAATAAGATATTATCTACATTCTTCATTATTTTAATGTGACAGAAAGTACATGACTACGACATAGAATTCATAAAATGTTATTTTTAGAGGTAAGTTCTGATTTTTTTTCTATCGAGAAAAGTTACTTGTTTTATGTTTTTGTCTTCGGATTAATCTAGGTAATATAGTCAACAAACACATATAAAAAAGTTAATTATTCAAATAAGTATTCTTAAATTAAAATTAACTTAAAAAAATTGTTGAATTCCGAGGTAGCGCCTTAATATATACTTACCTATACCTACCTATCGAGGGTATAGTGCTAAAACCCAGTATGTGTGAAATTGTTACTTTAGGCATGGACAATTTAATGTATTTTTATCTCAACTAACTTTTTTTACACTGTGAATTTTGCTTATTTGATAACACTACTAGAAAGAGTGCAAAAAGCTGATCAAGATGGTCTAAGAAAGCATTTTTTGATGTTTTTACACTTATTGGGTTTTAGCACTATACCCTCGATTATTTTGTTTGCTTGATCGTGCTAAACTTAGGAACTACTGGATCATTGTAAAATGTTTTAGTGTTAGATAACCCATTTATTATCCCATTTATCGAGTAGGTAGATGTTTGTTATTTTCCATGTGAGTCTGTCTATTTCGTCTGTAGGTTTTCACACTAAAAATAATGAAGGAAATTAAGATATTAAAATAGTCGAGGTAAGTATATCTGATAAGTGTAGCTGAAGCCAATACAATTTACTTATTTAAATTTCTAACATTTTATTTAACAGTTACGCACACACATGTAGATAGGAACATATACGGCTTCAAGGTACAAATATGTAAAACAAGGAGTGCTATGATTCATATAGAAGATATTTAATATTCAGTCACATAACAGTATAGACTGCAAGATATCATATCGTATTGATATCACTTTTCCTTTGACTAAGGGATAAGTCACAATGAAAGAGTATCCGCACTAAGAACCAATGCTTCTATAAAGTATGATGTTGAATTTTGAGCCTTATTCCATGATGTAGAAAGTTAAAATTCAAATAGAGCGATAGAAAGGCCCAGTGGTGCATTAAAAGATTTTCAGTAAGATCATTTATATAATTTTGTCGACAGTAAGTATTTTGTAGGAAAAATGCTTCTTTGGTAGCATTTAATCTTACTTTTCTGCCAGTGTGACTTTGTCTTTAGAGATTTGGGTCGAAGGCGCCATACTTGATATAACGGTAAGCCTGGCTTGATATGATATGTTTTTTTTTTATATCTCAACTTACTTTTTGAGGTTTTAGTTACATTTCAAGGTTCAGTTAAAATTAAATACATCTTTATAATATTATTATCACAAAAGCCGCGTAGTAAATATACAGACAACTGACTAACTGACAAATGATGAAAGTTAAGAATGGTTTTCTATTTTTTTTTCATTAATTGCTAGATCGACCAATAAGAATGTATGCTAGGCTCAAAATAAAGAATGCAAGCTAGGCTCATAACCACAGGCTAAGAACCACGATTCAATGAAAAACACACCATAATATCTACGTTTTTCGACATTGAAACGTGTAAACCCACTCAAGTATTATCGTGTATCAATCGCCACATTGTTCGAAACACTATACTTTAGTCATCAGATCATATGATAAGACTATCACTTGCAAAATATAACAAAACAAATCAGGTTTTTCAAATGTCTATGGAAGATAAGCTAAAATATCTATATGAGAAAAAATAGATTATTTCGTTGCCATGTTGACCAAAAGTATTTGAAAACATCTTTTGGAAGAAAAGGGACTAAAAGGAAGGACAAGATTCATTAAAAGAGGATTTACGTTTGACGTTGATATATTATCTATGGTAGATATCTGTTCTTGTATCTATGGTGGCTTTACTGACTGCCTGAAACCAGGGTATAAATGTTTACCACAGCTGTAAGTACGATAGTTATAACTGTGTAGCTTTGTAGTGAGAAAAAGGAAGAACTAAGATATATTAAATTCATAAATAAATTGATGCGATAAAAATGCATCTCCGCTTAACACAACGTACTTTTCCGTCGACCAAATTCCGCGTGCCAAAAAAACAAAGACACATAATCTAGATTTCGTTTTTTTTTTTTTAAATCTTGGTCATAACAGTCAATGACCTAATTAAACACCTTGAAGTGAGCCCTCATTATAAATAAACATAATTGGCGTATTACGGACATATGCGTTTCAAGATGGCCGACAACATTTGACATCTTCTGTCAGATCTCTTTGGAGGGTCATTGATTTCAGAAAATGTGTTAAAATACTCGTATAAACGTTATTAAGTGTTGGTAAATTAGTTCTTTGATCTGCTAAAATATTTGCCAAGATGAAAGAAATGTTGTTTAAAAGGATGCGACAGAAAGATTGGTGACTGCATCAATATTTATGCGTAATTTCGCTGAACTTTGATCATTTCTAAAGTTAGTTTGGTGACGCTTTAAAATTCATAGTCCTTGCATGAGGTGAGGATACACGACATGAATTTTATAGAACTTTATACGCGTATATCATGCAGGAGATATGAGAATGGTTGGGTATGGTATACCTATTTCATTGTACAGGGGTTCTTTTCTACCAATTTACTTTTTATTCTATATCTATACTAACAATCTACAATTTATTTTAAAGGATTAATTCAGTTTTTAATTTGGCATGATTAAGCAGTTTTCTGTTCAGTAATCTGACTAGTTTAATCTAGACATTATCAGGCGCCCGCTGATCTTGAGTTGAGTTGGTTATAAAATCTTGAAAACGTTCAGATATTGTATCAGTAACCTTACCGAAATCCAACAGTATTTGCAAGTACATTAATAATAATTGTAAGGTCATGAAATTCACTTTCTCGTACAAGTTTCAAAGTAAATAGTTGTTTTGAGAAAAGCGTCACCTCATCTATGGTGTCAGTGAACTTGGGCGAATTTTCTGCTTAAGTAGACCGCCCTTATAGCTTCTGTCAATTGTACTTATCCGATAACACTGGAAGACTTAAAATATTTTTTTGACTAAAGGCCATACTGAAAATATGCTTACATCCCAACTTTTCAACAAATATACCAAACACCCTAAAACTCACGAAACAACCAACACTTTACACGTAAACTTCCCAAAACCGAGGCTCTTTAAGATCAAAACCAATAAATATGTCGAGCCAAATGACATTTTCATCTTGAACCAGTGCAGACTGCAGAAGGTTTATGTCTCGTCTCGAAATACCCCACGGACGAGACGGCGAGGCGTCCCATCGACCTTTCGATATTTTTTTAGCTTTTACACTAACATAATGACGTCAATACGCATTTATTCCTGAACTAATATATCAGTTGTCTATTCTAAATTTATAGAATATAGCTAACTGGACACGCCATCGCCTTGTCTTCTCTATAGTATGAGTCGGTGCCTCTTATAGTCTATAAGTCTGTACGGTAAGGTACGTCTAGCCACAGATTACAGAAAGCTATGTAGTCAACAGTGTGTTTAAAAATGTTTGAGTGAGCCATAACTATTTGTTGCCATTCCTTGCACGTTAATTGGTAGACTTCTTCCCATAGAGCTTTGTGGCAGATCCCGTTGGTTAAATGCTCTAAGATTCTAAAATCGTAACGAGGACGGGCGTTGACAATCGTCATGTTTGTCAACGGTGAGCTGTCTAATAAATGTCATCTCTGTTTTCAAATCCCGAATTTCGTGGCGTTTTATATTTTTTTTTGTTTTTTTTTTTTGTGTATTTGGTAACGGGTATTTTATTTTGAATTCAGAATCTTGTTAGTATTGCTGCAGAAATTGCTACAGCAAGTTTGATTTCAGTTTACAAGACGCCACAGTTGATAGATTGATGCATATTTTCACCTTCAACTTTATCTATAATTTGATTTGATACTATTAGGTATCTACTGATAGAGAGTAAAGCTAAAAAACCCCTTACGGCCGTTTCCAATATTCTGTCTATCTGTTAATTTGCTAGAGACAGAATTTGGACATAAGCCCCATAGAATTAACATTAATACAATATTATATTGAAAACGGACTTCATACGATCTAAGTAGACTAAGAGGATTATTATATACCTACTAATGGCCTGTTTCTATCTCATGCATTACCTACGTTGTTAGCATACCTAGAATTTGTGTTGCTAACCCAATTTCTATTTTCCTCCTACGAATTATATTCTTATTCTTTATTGCACACTTAACAATACATATAAAAAGAATAAAGACAGTTTATGTACAATGGCGAGCTTAACTCAGAATTGGGTTCTCTTACAGCCAACCTTAAAGCCATGGAGAGATTTGATAGTTTAGAGATTAGAAAGTATATTATTGATAACGTTGTTTTGTTTTTATTTTTAGCCACTCGTACAAACTATAAATCTTTGGAAACGACTTGTTTTGCTAAATTACTTTGTTTACGGCTGTTGGGGAAGTTTGTTGCTAATTCTAAAGTGGGATTTGTTAATTTTAAAGTTCAAGGTTTATGTTGTTACGAGGAATTGTATTTATGTTCAATTTTGTTAGTAATTAGGACTTCTTTCTAAAATGAACTAAGGGATTTATGTTGAAAGAAAAACAGCTTACTTATACCCTCACCTCACATATCTTTGGGCGTATTAATTTCTATCTAACTCACTGTTCTGTTTTCATGTCTTTCACAACGTAATAAATAACCAATACCTGAAACTATTTTTTCACCGATATCACTGTTATTGAACTTCACTACAATAACGCAGACAACCATAATAATCCGCGTGCGTCTATCTAAGACTCTTTTATGCTATACCTACTTATAGTGGGCACTATTATACAACGTTATTTTTAGTATATGCGAAACCTGAATATAGTTTGTTCAGAATCAGTAACTGAATCGATTCCAATAGTTTTTACACCAAGTTATATTTTTTTCAAAAACTATTTAAAAAAGTTTAAAGTTGGATATCGCCGCCATTAAGTACAACACAGGTCATGGCAGGTCATATCGAGTATTAGGAAACAGTAAACAACTAGTAGCAAGTGCAAAAAAACCCCTCAGTCCCCTTGAAGACCCGGTGACCTTGAATTTTTGCTGACTTTACAAGCTTTGTGTTTTAACTTTGTGTTTTTTTATGATACAGTCGTGAAATTTTGTAAATAGATTCTTTACACAAAAATACTAGACAGGTGTATCAAGTTTCGAATTAACAAAAAATAAGGTTGTATATCAGGGTCTATAATTGTTAATACTGTTTTATATTTTCACCTTATACTGTTCATCAAGGAATGCCATAAATTCTATAAAAAATATTATATAGTAAAAGAGATCGTTAACAAAACATTCCGACATTTTCCTTAGCAAAAACAACACACATTTGTACTTTATTTAGGTACACTAACTTCACATTACCTACATCGGTTATCCTGAGCACGTAAGGCCTGGCCTCGATCCTTATCTGCAGATACCAGCAGCACTCATAGTTTGGAAAACACCAAGCAAGCGAAAACAATGTTTTTCATTAATTTTCGTCAAGTACCTGATAGAGACAGAATAAAATTAGCGATGAACATGGAAAAAGGAGTAATTTAGCCTGTTTTGTACTGCGGTGTCTCCTCTTTTAACTTACTAAAGTGAGATGGATGTCGTTCTTGGTTAGCTGAAATTTCGAGTAAGGTTATTATGATACTAGCTTCTGCCAGCGGTTTCACCCGCATCCCGTGGGAACTACTTCCCGTACCGGGATAAAAAGTAGCCTATAGCCTTCCTCGATAAATGGGCTATCTCACACTGAAAGAAATTTTCAAATCGGACCAGTAGTTCCTGAGATTAGCGCGTTCAAACAAACAAACAAACAAACAAACTCTTCAGCTTTATAATATTAGTATAGATGACATAAACCTTTAGGTTGTAAGTACTTTATGAAGTAGGAATTTATTGGAATGGAAGTTATTTTGGTCGTTGTTCTGTGTGCAGGTATATCATCATCATCATATCAGCCAATTGCCGTCCACTGTTGAACGAATGCCTCCCCCAGCAAACGCCAAACTTCAACCGTCTTACCACAAAAACTTTAAAATGTCAGTTTAAGACTTGTCTAAAAAATTGACAAATTATGACGTTGACATATGGTTCATTTTGCAGCCACAATTTTTTTAGACAAGTGTAAAACAGGTGGTTAAGTTTTTGTAGTAAGGCCACAGGTATTTAATCTAATTTCCTAGTATGTAACGTAAAGCTGAAAACAAACACTAGAATGTTGAATTTACTAAAATACATATACACGTAAACAATTACAAAATGCACGCCCAATTTTCCAAGCCAGAAAAACAAAGTATTTAGTCGGTCAAAACCGAAATGGGGTCAAGTGCGAGTCGCTATAACAGTCTTTCTCTTACAAAATTCGTAATTTTTTTTTGTAAACAAAACATACATTTTGTAAGAGGTTTTCCTGTAATATACCTTGAACCTGATTTTATTATATCATGTTTGTTTTCCTCAAGTTTCTGCAACTTTCTCAAGAACTTACACCAGCCTGGCCTTACGGTATTTGTGTCAAATCACGGAGAAAGAAAATGTAGCGGAGATGTCATGGAGAATGCAGGCCTGCCACCTTCTCGTACGTCAAGCAACGTATGGTAGGCGTGATCAGCTACTACTAGAAGTAACGAGGCGTTCGGGTTCCTTCTCAAGTTAAAATCAATCTCTTGATGATTGGTCTTGATTGATTGATGAATTTGTTTTAAAAAGAATGGGCGGGTTCCACAGAAGTCGTGTAAGAGTGGAGCTAGTAACGTTCCTTGTTCCCCAAACACCCGGATTTGAGCACGCTACTTCTTAGGAGATTTTGCATTGTGACATCTCCGCTAGTCATTTTGTTCTCCATGGTGTCAAATATTCAGAGAGCTAAATGCGTTGACATACTCCATATAATATCTTCTTTATTGACGTAAACACGAATGTGAGTTTGTGGTTTTGTTTTTTTTTTTCTCTGAAGGATTACAGAGGAACATATTATTTTATATGCGAAGAGAGTTTTTAGCATGACAAGAACTTTTTAAAATATTTTTTTCCTTTCTTGAGAAACTCATAGATTTGATTTTAGCTTTACCGTACGAAAAATATTAATAGACTCAAAAGATTCGTCAACTTGAACTTTAGCACTTACAGTTTTTTTAGATACCCCTAAAATAATGGCTCTATCCATCCGAATTCTTTTGAATGTATTTTAAAACCGCTTCGTGCACCATTAGCAAATTTTAAGTTTTATAAAACCGTGAAACTTTTTTAAATAGACGTCTAATTCTATTTAGTATGACGATTATCATTAATATAAAAATATCGTACGACAACTGTACAATCACGTGCCACTGTGTCTAGGAATCTCTGACATAACACTATATCTACTACGCATGAGTATTATCTAAAAATTAACACGAATCCGACAAAACTAAGACAAATCACATTGATAGTTATGTTCAGGAAATGTTTGTAGAAACGTAGATTTTTTTGGCAAAGAAAACCTACAGTTATTAGCCAATATAGAGTTGATTGATTGGCCATCATCATGTTTGGTGAGTCAGTAGTTAGAATTATCTTCTATGTCCCCAGGTGA
The DNA here is from genome assembly GCA_963856015.1 of Helicoverpa assulta. Lineage (NCBI taxonomy): Eukaryota > Metazoa > Arthropoda > Insecta > Lepidoptera > Noctuidae > Helicoverpa > Helicoverpa assulta. Next base: position 9,825,763 of record CAWLCW010000027.1, read on the forward strand.
TATTGTATGCTTAATCTTTTTTTTTTATGTGAAATCATCAAATGACCACTCGGGTGCAGCTTGAGGGAGTGTCAGACTCTTACTGGCTAAAACCCATCACGTTCTTTCTAGAGTTCTTTGTGTACCAGGGCCGCGGCATACAGCAACATTTGCAACACCTGAAAATTGCCGTTAAGCTATACTTCAACATTATATTAACATCTGGAAAATACCTTCACATGCGAATAAATATTTTGAGTGTGAGTTTGGGTAGCTCACGCGAAGCCGAAAATCGATCTCAGTGGCGTGCACTTGGAGAGGCCTATGTCCAGCAGTGGACTGCGATAGGCTGATGATGATGATGATGACGCGAACCCAATACTTGGGTATCTTCTGTATAACATAATCTTGGTAGGTGTGGTAGGTAGGTAACCTTTTGTCTTTCAAATAAACAATGGAAAATTTAGAACACACTTATCAAGTAGGTACTCATTGAACTTCATTTCTGAGAATTATAAGTAATGTTTAAAAAACATCGTCCGGGATCAAGCATGTAGGTATATGTAATGATTAAGGTTATCAAGTAAAGAAGTGGCATTTGTAAACAATTGTCTTGCTTTTGTAGGGTAGGTAATGGTAGAGATTTAAGTATATTATTTATTAGATTATTTACACAGTTACATACACGGAACACAGACAAGAAGAAAGGTATTTTTTCTCTAGCGCTTTACCCCGGACCGGACTAGAGCCAACCTTTACATAGTTGGGAAAAGGCTCGGGAGATGATGGTTTGCCCCGGAGTCACTCGAATCCTGAAGGTTGATATTCAAGATTTAAGTATCTCTTTATAACAAAAGATTTGACATTATGAGTTTTAAATACTCGTATTTGTTTGTTCATACTAACGTTTATTAACAGTACGCATATAATTTGTAATTTCTTGTGCGTAGTAAGTATGTAAGTATGAGTAGTAGATTTTAATGAGCTTAAGTTTGTGGGATAAATCCGAACCAAAACTTTTCTATTCGATTTTCTTTTACTTTATTAAGCCAGCGAGAAGGATCTTCAATTATTTTCCATATTTCTTCATTTCAACAAAGTGACTTAAGTATGGCATTTTTCCAACACATCTTCGTGCCAGACTTCCTCATATTTGGTAAGCCAATAACCACAGTTGCTATACAAATGAATCATGTCTGATTAATGGCGTATTTTATTGGGCAAATGATGTTATTTTTTTTAAAGTGTAGGCGTGGTTTAGCAAAGAATATCGTAGTATTAATGATACGTTTAAATTATCGTGTTGATGGCGATGCCAGTGTGTCTAGGAGTTTAAATTATTGGTCTGTGTGTAGTTTATTTTGTGAACAGTTGTCAGGTGATCGAACGTAGATATTTATTATTTTTATCAGTTGCTTGGGTGAAAAAAATGGGTGAATGTACCAATCACATTTTCATTTTGGCTTTCAGGCTGTAGATATTCTTAATTCTTTTATGTAGGTATTGTAAGTGCTTACTTATTAGAGGTAGATACGTAACCATAAAAATAATCAATAATAGTTCCTGACTCTAATTAAACTGGGATACGTTTTCAAGGAGCTTATAAAGTATCTATATCTATATAAATATATAAAAATGAAACCCGTTTTCCGTTGTCATGATATAACATGAAAACGGCTTGACCGATTTGGCTGAAAATTAGAGAGGAGGTAACTTAGACCCGGGAGAAGGTTTACGGATAGTTTTTGTCACTATCCGGCTACGGGACGCGGGTAAAACCGCGGGCGAAAGCTAGTCTTATATATAAAAATGAAACCCGTTTTCCGTTGTCATGATATAACATGAAAACGGCTTGACCGATTTGGCTGAAAATTAGAGAGGAGGTAACTTAGACCCGAGAGAAGGTTTACGGATAGTTTTTGTCACTATCCGGCTACGGGACGCGGGTGAAACCGCGGGCGAAAGCTAGTTTCTAAATAAACAAAAAAAGGCGACGTCAATGTTCCATGAATTCGAAACTAAAATATTTTATACTTGTGCGAACTTATTTGATATGATATGTGATAGATAGTATGAACTTGTTTGACTAGTTTTAACTTTCGACATTAATCTTACAAACATATAAACTAAAGCTAGATAATAACACGTTGTTACAGACTGAGGCAGATGCTATTACTAATAAGTCAGAATATTTTCACACTATCATTATAGATGATAAAATTTTATGGGAACTTGTTACATGGAACGTAAATTCCAGTTATGTAATTGAAGTCGAAGTGAAAGGAGTACTTAGAAAACTCAGTATCAAAATATTGATAATCGAGAGCAAACATACATACAGACAGGGCTTAGAACCTCCTTTTTTGAAATCGGTATAAAGGACAGGCTCAGATGAAGGGCTGAGAACCTCTTTTTTTAATGTCGTCGGTTAAAAAGACAGGCTCATATAATTCAGATGAAACTCTCTTAAGAAAGTACCTAGATAGGTAAATTCTAAAGAACCCAGACAAAGTATAACCGTCAAACTATACCAGAACAGACAGACCTATTATATTATATCACAAGAAAACAAGAAACATTTTCTTCATATCTGCAAATAAGTATTTTCCTTCATCCGACGCTGGGGAAATAAAGGGAAAATTCCCTTAGGTACACGGAATATCAAGCTTTGTGGATAACTATAGTAGCTACATTTGCTAATCTGGTTTGCAAACATTAGTGTAAGAAGTTCAAATGTTAAGTACTTAACTTAATAAATGGAGCCAACAAATATGTGTGATCTTTTTCTTAAATGTTAAAAAATCTGTATTTTGGATTCGTCAAGAAAACGTTGAAACATACGATTTATTGATGACTGCAGCGATGTATTCCCCTTAATTAATTGCACTTATGGGAGATCATATTGTATCTGCTTTATTTTGTTATTAATTCGATAGTTTGTATTTGTTTACAGTTACGTCGCTTGAGAACTATGTAAGTATTGAAAAGGAATGAGGTAAGAGAAATGACATATTAGGAATAGGTACCTACTTCTGAAGAAGAAATTATCTGTCAATAAAGTTGCATCAAAAAGCTAGTCTAGAATATGTACTAAAATATTCGGGACAAATTCCAACATCCCAATTGCTCAGACAGCATGACTCCTACGTTAACGCATAAATCATATTTTTACGATTTAACAGAAACGCATGATAATAACCTAATATTAAATATTAGGCTATTCCAACGTGACATTTCGTGTGAAATCGTTTAAAAGAGACAAAGCATTGTCCCGAATTTTATTATTTACGTACATTTTTATAAGAAATGTTCCGTGAATTTGAAATTCAAACGTTTTTGGGTCAACGTTTCGAGTTTTTCGGGGAAAAGCGATGAGACCGTACTCTGACGTAATTTTACAAGAAAAACAACTTTCTGTGTTCTTAATGTCAGCCGTATATTTTATAATAAGCACATCTTTGTTGAGATTTATGAAGTTTTTCCCTGATGATTGTGGCTTTTTAAAATAAGTTATGGAGTTTCGCGGTAATGATTATTTGAAAGCTCGTTTTGTGTTGTCAGTTTTACAAGCTTTGCGAATCTCGAAATAAATATTTGCTCTTTTAATTGAGTTGTGTTTTGACTGTGTTTGCTGTGGTGATTTTAAATGAGGCAGGTAGATGTGTGATGACTTTGTAAACTTCTTAGTATTCGTCCATTTAAATCGTATTTCCGTCTTCCATTTTACATAGCAGTTAAGTTGACAGAATTTTGACAGAATTCATAAGTATCTCGTGCAATTCTAAAAACTCAAAATATCTAGAACACAGATGGCAGATGGGGCCGAAAAGTGCTGGAGTGGAGACCACGGACTAGCAAGCGCAGCGTAGGACGTCCACCAACGAGGTGGACAGACGACCTTATAAAAGTCGCCGGAAGACGCTGGATGCAGGTCGCTTCCAACAGGTATCTGTGGAGATCAAAGGGGGAGGCCTATGTTCAGCAGTGGACGTCCTATGGCTGAGATGATGATGATGATGATGATGATGATCTAGAACACCATGTGTTGGGTTTCCATTCCAAAGTACCTAGTCAAATAATCGCCGTATTTCACAAATGATTCATGAAACACTACCTGTTAAAACTTCAAGCTTTTCCTTTGTACTCACGTCGAGAGACGAGAAGACGTCATCATCCCAGGTTATTACTCTCATCTATTTATTTAAAACATATCTAATATAATTTACGTGCGAGAGCCTTGGGTAAATAAATTTTGTGAAACCGTTTGAAGTACTTATCCAGTTAAATTGGCTGAGCTGTTAACGTGTTATTTTTGGGCTGAATAACTTTTTTTTGTTGATAATGATTTTTTATGTATAATGATTCGTGTACATAAAATAGTCTAGTAGTTTATTAGACCTAATTTTATTTTAGGCTAAATATAAATTGTGGGAGTCCCTTTGATGTTTTATCAATGTAGGTGTTTTTGAATTTTTGATTACTTAGTAGTTATTTCATTGCGGTGTATCTATGTTAATATTATAGCAAATGAGACATTCTTGAGTTACTATTAGTAATAGTAGCTATTAACTACAGTGCTGAAACACCTCTCAAAGTAACTTCAACTGCATAAATGGAAGTGCTTGGTCCCATCATCTATGTATTAAGCTTTCATCTCAATCAGTTCAGTCGTTTTATCGTAAAAGCGTTACAGACAAACTAAGTCACTTTAATCTATACTAATATTATCTATACTAATATTATAAAGCTGAAGAGTTTGTTTGTTTGTTTGTTTGAACGCGCTAATCTCAGGAACTACTGGTCTGATTTGAAAATTTCTTTCAGTGTTAGATAGCCCATTTATCGAGGAAGGCTATAGGCTACTTTTTATCCCTGTACGGGAAGTAGTTCCCACAGGATGCGGGTGAAACCGCTGGCAGAAGCTAGTATTTTATATAAAGTTCATAAGTGAGGATTACTACCTAACTTATTTTAAACAAAAAGATGTACTTACCATTAATTTGCTAGTTTTTTGATACCACCAAATTCATCATTTCAATGTAAACTTTGACCAAAAAAATCTCAAAAACCAGTCATAATAACCTATAACAGGAAACAACATATTTACTTAGCCTGGGAAATTTTGCCGATAAAAACATAAACAACAGGGTATAAATACATTTAATTACAGCATCCAATTTGTTTTGCTGTTGTTATCAGGAGTGGGGAAACCTGGCTCCATGGTTAGAGGTCAAATTGAAATAAACAAGGTCTTTAGGCATTGTTTAACCGCACCTGTTGTGTGTATCATGCACCTAAGTACGTGAATTTTGCCTTAATTTGCATGTTTATTTATAAACTAGCTTCTGCCAGCGGTTTCACCCGCATCCCGTGGGAACTAATTCCCGTACCGGAATAAAAAGTAGCCTATAGTCTTCCTCGATAAATGGGCTATCTAACACTGAAAGAAATTTTCAAATCGGACCAGTAGTTCCTGAGATTAGCGCGTTCAAACAAACAAACATACAAACAAACAAACTCTTCAGCTTTATAATATTATAGTATAGAAGATAGTATAGATGTGTAGGTATGTTTGTAGCCCAAAGTATATATTTACTAAAAAAATACCAAATGTAATGGTGAACAATAGTGAACATCATAATCTGCATAGACTTTTCCAAGAACCTACCTATCAAGTAAGAGTATGCGTATTCGATTAATGCAACTTTTCTAAGTTCTTATGTACCTCTAAGTAGGTATCTATAACTTGGACACCAATGACATTATATCGGATGGCATGTTATAGTGAACAATGATCGATATTACAAGGGTAAGTTCATTTTTCCTGTTTATTTTATTAATTGACCATAATCTTATTTTTTTTTTATTTGTGCACCTGTGTCTGCGCAAATGCTCGTGCACTTTGATACGACTGTGCAGCTGGCTGACCTCTTGAAAGAGAATAGCCGCCTTAGCACAGACCTATATCAAACTAGATATCATTATAAATCTATATCAGATCATGAGGCGATTCTGAATAATTAGACATAATACACTAAAAGCAAATTAAAATCGTATAATGTTATTAAGTAATTAAATAAAAAATCCGTCTATCCGAAGGTTAAATCAGAAATCGCTGATTGTCACCTTTCTTCCCTTGGCAAACATGCCATAAAATCTACCTACATATCTACTTTTACACCACAATAGTGTCTCGATCATCTACTTTCAATAAACAACAAAAAACACATTGACACACGTATTAACTCGATTATATTATCGATATACTCGATACATATTACGTATTCGTTACGTAAATCGAGTAGAATGAGCGGCGCGAGCGCATAACTGAACGTCACTACGATACGTCAAGTTGTTCTTACGATTGGAAGTGATAAGAAAGATTGATGTAATAAGTTATGAGACTTTAATCTATCGATAGCTAGTTTGAACTCGGAGAACAGCCGTGTCAAGCATACAAGTCAGTCCAGTGTTTTTTCGTGAAATTTTTGCAATGACACAAAGGAACATTTGCAATTCTAAGACATTTTTCAATTCTAATGTCAAAAAAATATTGTTTTAAATCGAGGTACATTACTTTTGTCAAAAAAAAATTACTGATGTCAATAACATACCTACTTGAAAATTCTCCCAAGTCTGTCAAATGCTGAAGCCCGCATCAAAATCGGTTCTGTCAAACTTTAGATATAACTTACGTACCTAGTCATACAAGTCAAACCGAAAACCTCTTTTTTTGAAGTCGGTTATACCCCAGTAAAATATACGCTAGCATATGAAAAACATCACGGATCATTTAATGTGCCATCATTTCGGATGGCATGTTAAACTGTAGGTCCCGGCTGTCATTGAACATCCTTGGCAGTCGTTACGGGTAGTCAGAAGCCAGTAAGTCTGACACCAGTCTAACCAAGGGGTATCGGGTTGCCCGGGTAACTGGGTTGAGGAGGTCAGATAGGCAGTCGCTCCTTGTAAAGCACTGGTACTCAGCTGAATCCGGTTAGACTGGAAGCCGACACCAAGATAGCTGTGAAAAAGGCTCGGAGGATGATGATATGAAAAACATCAGCTCCGAGTGTCAATTGTTTTTCTTTGAATTCTTTAGCCCAATGTTTTTCTGTCTGACAGCCAATCGGCAGTATTATATTATGTAGATATTATTCAATAACTGGAGTGGGTGGTGAAGGTCAGTTAAGCGTTAACAACGTAATACAAGATACTGGTTATCAGTAGTATTGGATTAAACTGGAAACCACTCCGAACCAAACTGGGATAAGAGAGATGGAAACTAAAATATATTATAGGACTGGTTAGAACTGTACTAAGTTGTTGAGGGTTGACCAAATGATCACAGGGTTTTTTAAAAGAACAACCTGAATTTCAATTACAAAATAGCAGATTATGTATCTAAGTAAAATGACATATAAATAATATACCTACGCTATTTGTTGCAAAAATTATAGCGAAAATCATATAACAATGAATTTGATAGGCAGCCCTTCATCTCAACTTGCATGATCTTAATATGCTGAAAAGGATTGCACATGGATACTTTTTTGTTCACAAACATCCTAGTTTAGATATAAGTAATAAGATGATTTTCAATAATAGTTATTTAATATATTATTGTTATTTTTCAACTCTTCTACAATTTATGCTTTGTAATGTTACCTTAATCCACACGTCTTGCTCTACTTTTTTTTCCATTTCACCTAGATTTTTTCATCAAAATCTATACTCAGCACTTTACATTTATCTGTTTAAATATATTTTTTCTAGCCTCAAATTATTAGAATTTATGTCAATTACATAACTGAGATTAGGCGCGGCAAGTGCAACCGATGACATGCGTAAATTGACACAAATACTGCGCAGGCGTCGAGTTACTTTGGCACGTGTTATATCGAATTTATGTACCTTTTATTGATTGCGTTTTTAAGTTATAAAATTGGATGATGTTAGGGAAAAGCATTTTTAAATAATATATAGTCTCTTGAGTAGAAATAGACTCGTTTACACACAAGAGAAATAATTCGTTTGGTATCGGATTATAGTTTAATAGATACATAAATATAACGTTTATTCAGCACTACTTACACAATTAGAAAAAAGCGCTCTATAAATTCCAACAAAATCTCTTGGAAGATATTTCTTATTAGTGGGAAGTATTACTTTTCCAGTACATATTTACTTAGTGGCAGTGTACCTAAAATTGCCTCTGACAACAGCACTAGGTACTGTGCGACTTTTGACAGTCTGTTTTCTACTTCAAACTCAGTGTCAATCAGATCATGCATTTTCCCGTTTCCCATTTTTAATTTACAACCGCATTCATAATATTGATTAGAATAATTATATCATCTATCATCACATAGACCTCCACAATGCTTTAAAGACCATTAAGTTCAAGATTACGTAACTGACATAACTGAGGTCAGCGTGACAAGTGCAGTTAACACGTAACCCGACACCAGGCGGCGCCAGTGTCGAGTTGCAGTCGCGCCGCTTTGTTCAATAATTGTTTGTAATTGTTATATGTTGGCGTTTTGTTACGGTTAAAATCGTGTTTATTGCATTGCTAGCAAAACCAGTGAAATGTGGGAGCTACTTCGCGCATCTGGTTAAGAGGCTTATACGAGTATCATCTCTCGATAAATTGGTTCGCGATCAAACATCGAAATATTTTTCAAATCGGACAGGTACTTAGTTTCTGATCATCGCGATGGAGCAAACAAAATCTTCGGCTTTATTAGTATCGATTGAGACTGCGAAATACGTAATGTTCCTTGAGTTTTTTTGTATCGTTCTTAGGTAATACGGGAAGTATTGAGTTACCTGCGGGTACCCAATATTAACCGACCGCGAGCCCGCTATTTAGAAATGTCCATAATATATTCCGAGGATAAGTTAAAGTATAAATAAAAGTAAAACCTATAAAATATAGCAGCGATAGAAACGGGTATAATAAACATAAAAAATCATGGGATTTTCCAGCCCAACCATTTACCTGCTTTGATTATAGCAAATACTGTCAGATCATGTACCACAAGCACGTAGCCCTAATTTTAATTAAATTATGGGTCCTGGATATCGTCTCTGCATCTTCTGTCGGTGTCATGGGTAAAAAAAAGTCCAAAAAACACTCTTACTAAGATGTTTCGGATTGCCTTTGAAACTGAGGAGGTCTGATAGGCAGTCGCTCCTTATGAAACATTAATATTCAGCATATCTTCATCAGTTGAGCCTGGAAGCCATCCTCAATACTATTTACCTATATATTCTGTGGTGGATCATGGCATAATCACAAATAAACGATTAGATTTGATTAAAACCGGTTCAGCCGTTTAGTCGCTAACTAATCGCAAACAAACCATTCACCTTTATACCAGTTAAGATAAAAATTACATAACACAGTTGAAAAGATTACAAAATAATGCGTCACCTAACAAGTTCGTGTGATTATGCGATGTGCACACTAAGGTGCGTAGGCGCAGCTTCGCACGTGTCAATTTTATTAATAACACTAAATCTCTTTTGCTGACTGTACCGTGAGTCAGAGATGGCCTTCTTTGGGCGAGGAATTTTGATGTTATGTAAAGTTACGATTTTGCATATTTTTTTTTATAAGTGAGTCAACTTTGTTTGTGTTTTGTGGGGTAAAGTATTTAGGTCAAATGTTGTTTTGAACGGCTGCTGTTTGATGAAACCAATTTCTTTTAGAATGAAATATGGTGAATGTTATAATAACATGATGATAACTTGATATTTATGATTGAGTTTTGAACTTAAAATCTTAAATATAGTATACTGGGAGGATCATAAAAGTCCAACTATTCCGAAATTAATTTTATAGTAGGAATACACCTATATAAGTCGCAGAAAAACAACAAATTGCAATTCTTATTAAAATATTTAAATAGGTAATGTCAAGATTTAAGTATAAATATTGCTGACGTGGTTATATTGACCTCTGTGACTATTTATCTTTTGGTTTAGAAACGAAATCATATTTTGGGAGTGTTAAGTTTACTGCACATTGAAAGGTGTGAAGCTGATGTCACGATGCAAGCATTTTTCTTATATCATGCCTTGAAAAAATATGTTAAAACTACTAACGTAGGTACTTATATTTCAAAGACTTCTTTCATCCCATTTCTTGACACATAGATCTACAGTACACAATGACAAATCTAAATTAATCATATTTAAATAGCCTTTTATAACCTTGCTCACTCGCTTTTAGATATACATTTTGTCTCCGTAGTTTTAAAAACAAGAGGAAAAATCTATTTAATAAAAAAAACCTCAAGATTTTTTCCCAAAAAGAAGCAGTTCATAATCTTCCAAAAGTTTAAACACCCTTAACCATAACAGCCTAGTCTTGCCATAACATCTCAAACGCATGTCGTATCATACACGTGATGCTTACACCTGTCGATACATCAAACATCCTTTCACGATACCATTATACGATAATTTCTAGCTACTACTAGTTTTTCACGGAGTAAAGAAAGATGAGTGGAGATGCCATAACGCAGGTAGGTCAGGCGCCTTCTTCTAGGTCTAATACGTACGATGGGCATGACCAAAAAGATCAGTTACGAGAGAACTAACGAAGCCTTCGGGTTCTTTAAGACACCTGTCAACGATTTTTGGCATTACAAAAAACGATCTGGACCGAAGAAAGCCTATAAGGACGAAAACAGTAGAGTTTCTCGTCCGCCGCATACCTGCATTTTGGCGCACTAATTTCTTACTATTTTCTTAGGCGATTTTTCGTTATGGTACCTCCACCAGTCATTTTGTTCTCCATGTAATTTTCCTATAAACTCACACGTGTCGTGTACCGCAGTCATTCACGCTTAGATGCATCTGCGTGCCTCGTGGACGTAATAATACGACCAAGATTGGATACAATGCGTTTACAAACACTCTATGTTGAAATAATCAATTACTGCCTGAAACCGATAGCAATAATAAATTTTTAACGTCAAATTTTCTGCGGTTCCCGCCAAAAGGTCGGCGGCCATCTTGTTTTTTGTTTGACAGTTTACCAGTATGTTTGGGTTTCTTTTCTCGCCCCATTCACCAATATCTTCACCGTTTGGATGTACAACCCCAATACATACTATGAATTTGGTCTTACTATGCGATAATAGCCCAAAGGTTAATATGTCGGCCTGGCAATCAAAAGGTTGATAACTCAGTGCCAACCCATTGTACTATTGACGTGAACCTACTCCAAACATAATTAGGTACCTCAACCTAAGTATAAATTAATTTTAATAGAGGACTTAACAAGACTGCTTGTCCTTATGCGCGAACTTTATAAGTGCTAATGTAATTAACAGCTTCCAGAACTTACAATCATAAATCTTTATCATACAAACGAACCATTGCTTCTACTCAATAATCTGTTGACCCTCCCATCACATGACTATCACAAGACATGACCTATTACGATGAACTTAGTTACAGAACTCATACCTGTCTCTATAACATTGATTACAGCGATTAAGTATATTAACTAAGAAACCTTGTTTTATTCAATGAAAGCTTTATATAGAGTTCAGGACCTTATAAAGCAGAAAACACTTAAGATAGCATGATCAACTGATTGCATCAGACTGAATTGAACAGACTGCCCGCGATATGTTACGGACTAACTGTTTCTCTTGGTTTCACCCGTGCCCCATTGTAACTACTACGGATAAATTATAGCCTATAATATCATCTGGGGATAATGTAGCTTTCCAACAGTGAAAGACTTTTTCAAATCGGATCAGTATTTTCAGAGCTTAGAGTACAAATAAACAAAAACACTTCTTAATATGTAATATTAATATGGATAAAAACGCTAAGTACAACAAAGTATTTTTCATTCATTCAGCAAACAATCAAAGAAATAATAATGTTAATCAGCATACAGTTTCACAAGTTATCGAAGTAGTGAAGTAGGTATATTGATAACAGACGATATTTATAAACAATACCACAGTTTTACAGGGATTTCCAGTTGCTGATAAGAGATAATATGTGATGTTGAACGCTGTGAATTTTGGAGTTTTTAACACTGCAAACTTTTAGTCGGCTGATAGTTTATTAGGACTCTTTGATCAGTATGAAGATGAATGGTAGTAATAATGGCGTCCACGGCCGATTTCGGCCACGGCGGCTGTTCTCATATAAGGAGATCGGCCAGCTGCGCAGGACATATTATAGTGCACGAGCATTTGCGCAGACACAGGTGCACTCCCTATTCCTTCACTCTCATAACCCGATGGGACGGCAATCCCACACGACCGGAGAGAGATCAGGCGCAGGACCGACATTTACGTGCTCTCCGATGCACGGGTGAATCAATCACCAACTTCCAGACTACGGGCTGGTTTGTGAAAGTTCAAGAAAACCCACAAAGCGATTTCAGCCCGACCCGGGAATCGAACCCGAGACCTCGAGAACAGCAGACGCGCTTGCGACCACTAGACCAACGAGGCAGTCAAAGATAGGTAGTACGCACATTACAAAGATCAGGTATTGAGTCGTTATCAGACGGACTGAAAACTTACATTGGATTCAAAAAATGTTTTGCCAACCTTCGGCCGAAGTTCAGTTTGCAGTCTGCGCGTACTCTAAACGATTCAAATGTGTTTGGTGTTTTGTGGTCGGGTTTTTTCAGGTTTTTCCAGTAATTTCAGGTGTACAGAAGTTGTTGGTCACGTTCAATTATTTGAGTCGGAAACACACATTACCAACGTGCCACGGCGGATGTTTACATTGCGGTCATAAAAAACATTTTTGCACATAAACACTATTGAATTGAGAATTTTCAGGTTTTTTTGCTCACAAAAAATAGTGTATTGTTTGCAGCATGTGGCTGAAAGAGGCCCGTAGATGGTGATGGAACATTCTATGAAAAAACTGAAAACAACTTATATCTTTTTAACCGACTTCCCAAAAAAGTAGGAGGTCCTCAATTCGGTCGGTATATATTTTTTCTATTTTCTGCTCTGTTCCCAAGCTATTTGGGGTACAATCTAAGAAAACCAAAAATAATATAATATCTACCGTTGTTAATGCAATTCAAATTATTAAAGTAATATACACAATATTCATTAACAGGGTTCTTATATAATGAATCCGCATCACTGTCGACTACGGCGTTACCAATTATAACAAAGTCTATAATGATATACTTCTAGAAAAATCAGCAAACCCAACAAGATCTCAAGGATGTTCTCATAACAATTAATCTGGAAAAACACTGCAGTTGAAGACGAACGTAAAACACAAGCTTGTCTAAACATAACCTTCGTTTAATGCAGTTACATCATGCATTGCACAATAGTCCCAGTTTATTTGATTAGTCTGTTATAATCTTAGAGCATACAATTTGTAGGAACCGCCATGAGAACAAATCTGTAACATGCAAAAAAGTCTGCTAGTGTACGCGGTGGCCTTGCAACGCAACGTAACAAAGAGTGATTCATAGCTCACTGATGCATTTTCGATCACATTGTTAGGAGGCTCCTAGATACAATAATATTGAGCAATATTTCAATAAGAATATTGTGCAACTATTTTTATTATATGTGTCGCTAAAATCATTGCGCAATCTTCAATATTAACCCTACATACACAGTCATTAAATCTGCACAATTCGTAATAATGTTCTACTTAATTCGTCGCCTATGCACATGACAAAATTATAAACATAAGCATAAAATTATCGCACACATGTAGAACCTTGCATATAGGCACAAGTGGTGCTGTAATGCTTTTGCTGAAGACTATACATAATGTCAGCTCATATGGTCTAAGCTTATAATCCCACGTTTTATGCGTCACAGCTTTAGATGGCACGTGATTATGAATACATATGACGCTGCGTATTGCTATTGTTTAGATGAAGCAGACTTTACGTCTGTTTGCTAATTTCAGGATTCTGCAAATTCATTGCGAGATAAATAGCAAAGAGATTATAATCAAGAGGAAGTTTGTGGAATTGTGATTAAAACTAGAGACTGGTCCAAATAGCCCTTGAGCTGGTAGTCACTTTATTAGTTACTAGCTTTTGCCCGCGACTTCGTTCGCGTGGAATAGTGGCATCCGGCAGATTTTTGGTTTGAACAATAGATGGCGCTGTATGTCCGGAATAAATTGTATTTTTTATTTTTATTTTTTGTAATAAAAACTATCCTATGTCCTTCTCCTGGCTCTAAACTACCTCCCTGCCAGTTTTCAGCTAAATCGGTTCAGCCGTTCTTGAGTTATAAGTGGAGTAACTAACACGACTTTCTTTTATATATTAAGATGTAGGTACATGAAAACAAAAAAGTGTTATTATTGTGTAACTAAATACTATCCTAAAACAAACAAAGTACCTACTATATACTCTTGTTTCCGGAGCGGGGAAACTATTGAAATTACTAAGTATTACTACTAAGGAATTTCGGGAGACAAATTAAAAGCGTGTTACCGATTCTGAGGTACTTTTAATTGTAAAAAAACTAATCTACTGTCTGACCCATCTCGGCGCGACATCTCCGGTGGGGCGACTTATCTACCTAAGTTCTTAAAATTATAGTCAGCACATTATACATGTGTGCGTACAGACTTAATCTAGGGCCGAAGGCTGGGTGGTCACCATAGCTCCTCCGACCTTAAGAGGAAAATTATCGGGAGAATCGATTTTAGATTGGTTCCGATAATTTTTCTTGAAACACGTGTATTTCAGCAATTTGAGCCGAACAACATAAACGGAAAATACAAAAATACTTAAAATAACTAAACCTAAGGTCACGTACACCAAGGACGCACTGAAGCTACTGTCCCTTTTATCAAAAACACTTTCGATCACTTCACTATGTTTTAACGAATACGCCATATATTTCACTTCGTCTAGATTTATGCCCTTCATATCAAGTGCACGTGTACTGGATAGCTGTGCGTTAGTGCGTAACTGAGGTAAGGCGATGATTGGTACTCTTTTCACCACATCGGACTCTATGAAGATACGATGATTAATGTGTATGCCATGAATCTCCACCTCACAGGGTTCTTCGATGGTCATCAGGTAAGTACCAAATACCAATTGTCTACTGGTCTCATCCTTGCATCGTTCTGTTAGTGTGGTCTTCTCTTCACTATACAGGATCCAGTTGTTGTTAGCGACTTGTTGGACTCTGACCTGTTCGATTTCTATTGGATGTTGTTTGCAAAGGGTAAGGTCGTTTTCGAAATTCATAAGCTGTTCGACACAGGTAAGTTCATAGAAGGGGATCCTGTTGTCTGCAGTGCAGAGGAAGCGAGCACCGGCAGAGAATGGTCTACACGGTATTGCGATTGGTGAGTATCTATTTTCTTTCGCCAATAGGTAAGGGTATTTGGGGAAAATAGCTAGGGTCTTATTTTCGGTGTCATGGAAAATTGGTAGGGAGTAAATCTTATAATAGTTATAAGTAACATTATCGGTAAGTGGTATCTCCATTATAAACGTTATTTGATTACTTTTAATAAATGATTTAACACATATAATCTCTTCTATTTTTAACAAGTTCGCTTCGGCGGGAGGATATATTAAGCTTTCATATTCGGATATTAATTTAAGATGATATAAAAGTTCTGAAGAATTAACAATTGATTGATGTAAAATAGAGACTCTGCTTAATGCAAGTGCAGTTTCGATTTCACTTAATCTAATAAATATAGTACGAAAGTTACTCATGAAAACATTGAACAACCCAGTTAAGTACGTCAGAAAAATCCAACTATTTTGCTGAGCAGTTAAATCTTTAATTAATGTTTCAATTTTAGTTAACCTGTTATGGAAGTTAATTGTATTCTGTTCAATAGTTTCAGTGGCATTAATAAAACTGTCAAACATTTTAGAGACCAATGTTAACCTTTTAGATATAGTGATTTGACCTTGATTCAATTTAGAAATGAGATTATCATACTTCAACGCATCATCATGATCCAAATTACCGGTAACAATTTTTATAATAGAGCCCAGTGGATTAATGAGTCCTCGTTTAGATCGTTTGGATGGTATAAGCTGTTGGTATTTTTCTACAGTTAAATCACGTATGGAATCTGTATGCACTTTAATAGTCATAATTTCTTGTGAGTATGATGCATTCCAATCAATTAAATTACAAAGCGCTTGATAGTTGGTAGAGATGTAGTTAAGGTCAGTATAAATTTGATCTAGGCTGATGATCTTTACAATAGTCCACTGATCAGTTTGGAAATATGCATGACCTTGTTTCACCGGTAAAACTCCTGGATTACCTTCAAGATTTTGCAGATGAAGGGCCAGCGACAGCATCGTGACTGTCATCAATAATATGCCGCACCTGTGGAGGACGTTTTATATTTTTAATAGGAATTTTGGTATCCCTTTCTCCTATTTTTATAGGTAAAATATTTTTATCTGCTTTGCCTGTTACTACAGCTTTTATATATCGGGGCTTATCCTTACTTTTACGCTTATTTATGTCTTTACCGAAAACAATTTCTCCTTTTTTAAACTTTATTTCACCTTCACCACCCTTACTCTCTCTATTCTTTTCTTTAATATTAACCATTTTGTCTGCTAAGTGTTCGTATAATGTTTTTATTCTTTTTGCATGATCTTTTACTAATTTTTGGAAATAACGTTTTTCTAATTCTATGCTAAACGGACTGCTTGAGTCGGTATGTCCGAAGACAACTTCAAATGGTGCAAGTTCAGTGACTGAGTGAATAGTGTGATTGTATGCCAGAACAGAATAAGTCATAACCGAAGCCGCATCAGTACATTGTTTTTCGTATTTGGCCAGTCTGTAAATTTCTATTATAGTGGAGTGGAACCTCTCAATAAGACCCATTGAATTGGGGTTATTAGGGGTTCCAATGTGGAAATCAATTTTATGTAAATTCAAAAATTCCTTAATTAGTTCATTATTAAATTCGGTTCCGGGGTCTGAGCTTATTCTTCTGGGTGTACCGTAATACGAAAAATATTTCATCAGTGCTCTAGTTACTTCGGGAGTTGATTTTCCCTGAGTTTCGATTGCCTGACCTAATTTGCTAAATGCGTCAATTATAGTTAAATAAGTTTTACCTTCTATACTAAAAAGATCTATAAATAGCTCTTGAAAAGGCGCGTCTTGGGTTTGTGTTAGTTGTAATATAGGTTTGATGGGTTTCCTATCATATTTCATTCTACGGCACCCATCGCAACTGTTTATGACGGCTGTTACAGTTTCCTGCATTCTATTCCAATAATAATTTCTACGGAGCCTAACTAGCGTTTCTTTTATGCCTCTATGACAGGTCTTTCCTTCATGGTGTTTAAGTATAAGTGCCTTTTGCTCTCCTTCATCTTCTACAAAAATAACTCTTTCTGTACATTCAAATAGGTTAATAGTTCCCTTTCTGAATAGTTCAATTATTATATTGCTAAATAGTTTCCGATGTTCATTCTCCTCAAAATAAATGAAATATTTTAATTTTGGCTGTATGTATTCCTTTAAAAAGTCCTTTACTAATTGCGGATTATCTTTTGGCAGGAAAACTTCTAATATCTTTTGTTTGTCACGTGACAGGTTCTTAACATGCATTTGATTTTTAAACCATGAAAATATTAAGATTTGATTCGGCTTGGTGTCGATCGCCTCATGTAAAATAGGTATACCGGTTGATTCTAATTCTACAGCGGAATGAACGGTTTCGTTCGACTTACTGGACACTGATCGTATTGGATACTCATTTGTATCGTAGTGAACTTCTCTAATATTGTCGGAAAAATCTATAGGACTACAGGTCATAGTTCGACTAGAATCAGATATCGTTACTGTTGATGAACCTTTACTATCTGCACATTCATTTAGATTTTTATCTTCCTTCTCATCAATATTAACTGCTAGAGACTGATTTTCGTCGTCTGTGAGTAAGGCATTGATTTTTATTCTGGACAGAGCGTCTGCATTTGTATTTTGTTTGCCGTTTTTGTGAATTAAATCAAAGTCGTAATCTTGCAAACGTAACCGCCAACGTGTGAGTTTGCTACTAGGGTCTTTAAGAGATTGGAGCCAAGTTAAGGGACGGTGGTCAGTATATATATAGAATTTTCTACCGTACAGATAGGGCCTAAAATGCTTTACTGCCCACACTATAGCGAGCAGTTCACGTTCGATGGTACTATAACGTGATTCTGTATCACTGAGGGTACGACTAGCATACGCAATGGGCTTGTCACTGCCAATCTGTCCTTGTGACAGCACAGCGCCTAGAGCGACATTGGATGCGTCGGTCGTCAGTATAAATGTTTTGTCATAGTCAGGGTATTGTAACAGTGGGGCATGTGTCAGGAGTTCCTTGCATTTGTTAAATGCGTCTATGTATTTCTGGTCAATAACAATTTTGTTGCGCTTTTTTAAGCAGGCTGTCAATGGTTGAGTAATTTTTGCAAAATCTTTTATAAAACGTCTGTAGTAACCTACAAGTCCAAGAAAGCTCTTAATCTCTGTCGTTGTCTTTGGTAACGGGTAATTCAATACAGCGTTTATTTTGTCGTCATTAGGCTTTAGCCCGTCTTTAGTTATAGTGTGTCCAAGGTAGAGCACTTCTTTGCGTAAAAATTCAGATTTGTCTAATTGAATTTTCATGTTAGTTGTTCTAAGTCGGTCAAATACAATTCTTAATTTATTTATCATTTCGTCAAGGCTATTTCCGTAAATTATTATGTCATCCAAGTATACCATGCAGTGGAGTCCTTGCAGACCACGCAAAATATTATCCATGGTCCGTTGGAAGGTAGCAGGAGCGGTTTTAAGTCCAAACGGCATTCTGAGAAACTCAAAATGGCCATTTTGCGTCGAAAAAGCTGTCTTCTGTCTATCCTTCTCTTCTACTTCTATTTGGTGGTAGCCGCTTGCTAGATCCAATGTGGTGAAGTACACACTCTTTCCTAGTTTGTCGAAAAGGTCATTAATATTAGGTAGGGGGTATTTGTCGTCTATGGTTATGTCATTCAGTCGTCTGTAGTCTATTACCATCCTGTATTTAATTTCACCAGACGCATCCTTCTTTTTAGGGACAAGGTGAACTGGAGCACTCCAAGGGGAATGAGATTCTTGTATAACATTTTCATGAAGTAATTTTTCTACCTGATTATTTATTTCGTTTTGGATGAAAGGTGCCTGTCTATAGGGTTTAATGTATATAGGATCTTCATTTTTGGTACGTATGTGATGTTTAACCTGATTAGTAAACGTAAGGGGGATTTGGTCACAGTAGAATATGTCCTTATATTCCCTACAAAGTGCATAAATTTTCTCACGTTCTTCGCCATTGGTATGATCGAGTCTTAATTTATCTAAATTTTCTTCAAGTAATTTGTCAATTTCTAGAGGAGTATTGGTCGTAGTAAAATTAATGTTGTATTCTGTATTTTCATATGGCGTTACTGTGAAAGGTTGGCAAATAGTCAGTTGTTTTGGGCAATCTGAAGTGTTTTGAATTACTGTAAATGCGTATCCACTATCACAGTTTACTAAAGCACTAGGCATTCGTAGTCCATTTCGAAATTCTTGGTAGTCAAGAATAGCGTCACCTGAATATTGATCTACTGGCAATTTAAATCGTTGTTCTGAACGTGGCTGTACAGTAATTTTATAATTTAAATTATTATTGATTATTGGAATACAAGTGGAATTCGTTTTTAAGATTCGTTCTTTTAGATCAATAATTGCACCTAATTGCTGTAAAAGGTCGTTACCTATAAGCCCGTCATACCGTGGATCTACTTCGTATACATAGAACTTATGCCAATCGTCACTAACAAAGGTAGGTAGAAGAGGAATTTCTATTACTTCATTATGTCTACTAGTAGCATGAGTACTAACCACCTGAAAATTTTCATTACGTATATAGTCGTAAAAATACTCATATGCTTTTGTAGGACCAATGAACGATCTCATACTACCAGTATCTATCATCATTTTTGCGTCTATCTCTTCTACATAAATATACGGTAGCTCTAAATTAGAGTCAAAATTTAATTCTAAGATTTCTTGTCCGTCGAGGCACTCTCCTGAAAATCCAGTGCCTGAATTTCATTTTCTGATTGTAATTCATAGTCAACATGAGTCTCGTCATGATAATTAATTTCATTTGAGTCACCATAATAGTCATCGTCATAGTTAGAGTAATAGTTATTGTAATAAGGCTCATAGTCGTCAGCAGACAATTCATTTAAATTGAAACCTTGTGGTACATTCGATTTAGGTTGGGCTGTTCGCATAGACACATCAGTAGTTTGCGTTTGAGGTTTTAGTATTTGTGGGGTATTAGAATTATTGGGGGATTTGTAACCAAACTGCTGAGGTTGCAACGGTTTATAGCCAAACTGTGGCGGTGGCCTGTATCCTAATTGTTGGGGTGGCCTGTACCCAAATGGTTGAGGTGGCCTATACCCGAATTGTTGAGGTGGCCTGTACCCGAATTGTTGGGGTGGCCTGTACCCAAATTGTTGAGATTGGGGTAAGTACCCAGGCTTGGGGCGTGATGTTAATGCATTTGGTAATTGACCTTGGGGCTGATTGAATTTATTCTGTGGAATACCGAAATTAAATTTAGGTGTGGTAATATTATTTGGCAATAAAGGTTTGTATCCCGCTGGCGTCATTACCAATTTTGATCCGAAACTGCTAGATTGACCGTAAATGCGATTCCTAGTATTATACTGCTCTAAGAAATTAACTTCCTCAAGTACTATACTCAAGGCCGCTTCTAAACTAGAGGGTGCCTTAAGCCTTACAATACGAACCATATTCTCTGGGAGATTGTATAAGAACACATTCAAGGCCGTATTGTTATAAATAATTGTCTTTGCACTCTTCAAATCAGTATCCTCAATCATGTTGACCTTGGACATCAATAATGATCGAACACTTTGGATTCTATTACAAAATTCTAAATAACTTTCACCGGATTTAATTTTTAAGGATTCTAATTCGATATTAATGCACGCTTCGCTACGCGGGTCTCCAAAATGTTGAATAAGTAGATCTTTAAAAGCAGACCATGTCACAATATCTTCACGTTCTGATAAGAGCGCTGCGGCGTCATCTCTCAATCGACTAGTTAAAACATTATAAACGTAAAGATTTTGTTCGTGGCTACCCTTATATCGGTCAAGGACATACTGACACTTTCGCAAATAAAGATTTAACTGTCTTTTATCACCATTATACAAAGGTATTAATTGAATAATTTCTTTGGGTATTTGTTCAATAGTCACTGAAGTCATCATGTTCACAGAGTAGAGAACGGAACAGATAAAACAATTCGTGAGAGTACAATTGACTATGCTATGAAACACACAAGATAACACAATTCAAACATAACACACGTAAATCAGAAAATAATTAGACGCAAAATGTATGTAATAGTTTAGGTAATAAAATTAAAAATATTAATGTATAAAATATATATTTTTTTTTTATATTAGGTGTAGAATTACATACACTTTACTTATTACTTTTAATAAAACACATTTATAAAAATATCAATGCAAAGAATACACTTGAGATAACAATTAATTGGCGTCTCTGAAAGTTTAACTACTCTATGTCGGTTCTATTTATAGAACACAATGAGATAAGCCAATAATCTAAATGAACACGTTATAATGAGAGAGGTTTAATCTCAAAATAATGTAGGTATTAAGTATTGGGGGATAGAGGAACATGGATTGGCGAAAAAATCACTCACCAGCCAGCTGCTACTCTCATCCTTGGTATTCCTTTGTTTGCCCACACGCACCAAGAGTAATTTATTTGGTTCGTCGGATTTCACTCGTCCTTAAATTCCCACAGCTATCGTGCAGCTCGTCCTCGAGACACGCGACGAATTTAAAACCGCGAAGAATTTAGGAATATAACAGCGAAATCCTACCGGCTGCGCCACTCTTGTTTCCGGAGCGGGGAAACTATTGAAATTACTAAGTATTACTACTAAGGAATTTCGGGAGACAAATTAAAAGCGTGTTACCGATTCTGAGGTACTTTTAATTGTAAAAAAACTAATCTACTGTCTGACCCATCTCGGCGCGACATCTCCGGTGGGGCGACTTATCTACCTAAGTTCTTAAAATTATAGTCAGCACATTATACATGTGTGCGTACAGACTTAATCTAGGGCCGAAGGCTGGGTGGTCACCATAGCTATATAGAAAACAACTACAAAATGAAACTGTGTTTAAAAAGTAATATTACGATGATAATTATATCGCATAAACAAATTAGCGCTGCATTCAATCGTTCAGTAGGGAGCCGACCGCGCGAGTGAGCCGCGCGGCATGGTATCTCGTTGAGCTACACCCCCCTCCCGGCTTGCCCGTAAGCACCGCCTCTCTCCCGCCGCACCGGCCAGCGCAGAGAGCGAGTTGGTTTTGTTTCGGAGTTATTTATCATTGTAATCTTTAAAGTTTTTTGTTGAAATTAAGTTATGTCAAAGACAATTTTATTCACAATTTAGTACTCTTAACCAACAACATATTTATTTGAATAAAGATTAATATTATTATGTTGATACAACTTAAACAAATTATTTCGACCAAATTAGGTACCATAAAAACGGTTTTTGTGAGTTAATCTTAAAAGATAGACATACACTGTCGCGGACTGTTTTTTAGATCATTAAAAGAGCTATTATTCTTTAATACATATTTTTTGTGTATCTTGAACCGTTTTCACGGCGCACGCAACGTAAGGCTTCAAAGATGAAATAATTTCTCCCGTTTTTTACACATTTACCACTATATCTTTGCTCCTATTGGTCGTAGCGTGATGTTATATAGCCTATAGCCTTCCTCGATAACTGGACTATCCAACACAAAAAGAATTATTCAATTCGAACCAGTAGTTTCGGAGATTATCGCGTTCAAACAAACAAACAAACAAACAAACAAACAAACAAACAAACTCTTCCGCTTTATAATATTAGTATAGATACGTAGGCTGAATACCTTCGTATATGTCTCCTTTAATACTCCAACAAAAACCATTGACCTGGCTGGCCAATACTGAGGCCTGGACCAGTTTGTCTTTATTGGGAATAGGATATGGGCGCAAAGAAAAATACAATTTCAGAAATCGTACCTGTAATTAATATTTCTTCAAGGAAGGTATAATGTCTGCCTCCTAACACAGATGAAAAGAAAAAGGGGCGAAATAATAACCGTTCACGGCTTTTATACTAAAAGTATTTGGTGTTGCCATGTTAAACATTACCAGAGACAATATACAAAATTAATTTTTGTTTTATACCAACACGCCCCCTCAAAAATTAATTACTTACAAACTATTTACAATCATAGTTTTCCGACTAACCAGAACATTAAAACCTTCCAAGTATTGCCTGGGAAAAATTACATCAAATCATGGTCCAACATTCGTTGCAAGGATTAGGAAAACCCAGTAAAACCTAATCAGACCATAAAATAATCAATCATAAATATCAAAATAAAATAACATGAATTCAACATAAAATACAACACAAAAATACAACAATAACTCAAAAACATTATAAGCATAAATTCAACATAAAATACAACACAACAATTCAACAATAACTCAAAAAAAAAACATTATTAACATAAACCCATCTTATCTCTGAACTGTCTAAAAACAACAGCAGGCAGTGGCTTGGTTAATACATCGGCTATCTGTTCACCTGTGGAGAGATACAACAATTTAATAACATTGTTTTGTACTTGTTCTCTAGAAAAATGGTACTTAATGTCAATGTGCTTAGACCTCTTGTGGCTTGTGGGATTGTTTGCTATACTGATACAACCATTGTCTTCAAAAATAGGTATAGGACTGACAATATTAATTTTAAAACTAATTATTAGAGACTTCAACCATAATGCCTCTTTTACAGCTTCAAACAATGCCATATACTCGGCCTCAGTTGAAGAAGCCGCCACAGTTAATTGTCTTTTTGTATTCCAGGTTACTGTACAGCTTTCAAACAATTTAAATAAGTAGCCTGAGGTACTTTTTCTATCATTAACATCGTTACCACCCCAGTCTGAATCTACATATCCACACAAAACATGTTCAAAATTATCACACCTTACATACGTTAGTTTTAATTCTAAAGTACCTTTCAAATACCTAAGCACTCTTTTAAGACTTTGCCACAACTCCTTATTATTTTTGTTAGTGTATCTGCTCAATATATTAACACTAATACTCAAATCAGGGCGTGTACACAACATAACATACATTAGACAACCAATCAGGTTACGGCAAGGTGCATTATATTCACTATCTATGTTAAGAGCGTCATAGTTAGGTTTATTCTCCATAGGTGTGCCGATTTCATTACAGTCAGTCATGCCGAATTTCTCTAAAATGGTTTTTATATATGAGCTCTGATCTAAAGTTATAGTGTCATTACTTCGAGTTATTTTAATACCAAGAAATAGTTTAATCTCATTAAAGTCAACCATTTTAAATCTACTCTTTAAATAACTCTTAAAACTGTCTAGTAGTGACCTATCTGCACAAGCTAGGACCAAATCGTCGACATACAAAAGCACATATATATTCCTATTAATATCACCGTTATTTAAAATATAAATACACCTATCTACCGATGAGTTAACGAAACCTTTTTCTTTCAGACATTGGTCAAATAATTCAAACCAACACCTGGCAGCCTGTTTAAGCCCGTATAAAGCTTTATTTAATTTACACACATAACCTTCTTTACTAACAATACCATCTGGTACTTTCATATAAATTTCTTCCTTCAAAATTCCATTTAAAAATGCTGTTTTAACATCCATATGATGTATTAATAAATTAAATTGATTTGCAAAACTAATCATAAATCTAAAACTGGCTATACGAGCAACTGGGGCAAAAGTTTCATTGTAATCACTCAAGTATTCCTGACTAAAGCCCCTGGCAACAAGACGTGCCTTATATTTTAATGGATTACCAAACTCATCCCTTTTAATATTAAAAACCCATTTGCTGTCAACTATGTTTTTATTATCAGGCTTAGGCACTAGCGTCCAAGTATTATTATCAAATAGTGAATCTAATTCATCTTTTATTGCACCTTCCCATTGAAGCCTATCATGCCTATTTTTAATATCATTATATGAAGTAGGTAATTCGCAGCTGACTGACTGTGCACACAACAAAACCTCGTCAATTTCGTTATAAGATACTGGTATACGACCTTTTAGCCTCTCACTCCTTCTCAATTTACAAGAATTTTCGGTATCTACTTCAGTACTACAAGTTTTAGTCGAACTTGCTTGATTGTCAACATTTGCCTCAACCATATCATTTGAATCGTTTAACTTACGATTCTTCCAACCGGGAACAGACTCATCAGATTTCAATGTATCTGATTTTAAACTACCTGATTTTACACTATCAGGTTTCGAACTCTCACAACCTTGAGGCGTTATTGACCCTGACTTTGATGTCAGTTCAGTATTTTGGAAATGTTCCACTTCATTCCCTTCGAGTCTCAACAGAGGCCTAGATTTCAAAAAAATTAATTTCATCCACTATAACATCCCTCACTATTTCATATTTTACATGTTCTGCGTTCCATACCCTATAGCCATTCGGTACATATCCTAAAAGAACACCCTTCCATGATTTCTCATCAAACTTAGTTTTTCTGATTTTATTATGCACATAGACGGTAGCACCAAAAACCTTTAAATGTTTAATAGCAGGCTTTTTATCATGCCACATTTCATAGGGAGTTTTATTTTGTTGCAATGCGCGGGTAGGCGTTATATTTATCAAATATACAGCGGTTAATACCGCGTCACCCCAAAAACATTTAGGTAATTTTGCACCACTAACCATTGCGCGGGCTTTTTCTACTATTGTTCGAACCATGCGTTCCGAAACTCCATTTTGTTGCGGAGTTCTCGGCACAGTAAAGTGGTATGAAATTCCTCGAGACGCACAATACTCTTTCATTTCACTAGACAAATACTCCCGACCATTATCACAATACAAGTTAACCAATTTCAAATTGAATTTTGCCTCACTCTTTGCAACAAAATCTTTAAAAGCAGAAAACACATCAGATTTATAGGCTATCGGGTATACAACACAGTAGTGAGTAAATTGATCCACAAATAACACAAAATAATTCTTATTATCAATTGTAGAAGGAGTGATTGGCCCACAAACATCAGTATGCACAATAAATAAGGGTCGTTTAATATGCCTTTTATCCTTGCACGAGTTAAATGGCAACCGACTTTGTTTCCCATTTATGCATGATTCGCATAGTGTTGCGTCAGGTGTCACAGATTCAATTAGGTTACCATCGTCAGTCATACAATTATTTCTTAATTCTAAAAACTTTTGTTTACTAATGTGACCTAATCTTTGATGCCACAAGTCGTAATTATTTTTATCACTATTACACAACTGGGAAATAGACCGACTGACACAAATTTTAAAATCTATCGATATTAAATTATTAATTGCCTTACCTCGCATCAGTATTTTATCGTCCTTACTGATATACGTTCCACGCTGATCGAAGGTGATGGTCAGCCCAGCACGTTGCATCCTCGACACCGATAGCAGGTTGTGTGGCGCCTCGGGACAGAACAACACGTCCTCCAAAGTGCCCTGGATGCCTGTGTCGCTCATCACTTCCAGTGTTCCACGTTTGGTGGCTGAAATAAATTCACCGTGTTTAGCAATTGAAATCTTAAACGGTGTGGGTAAAGTCGTATAATTACTGAAAAGATCTTCCCTGTTAACGATGTGGTCGGATGCTCCGGAATCCAATAGGAATGTTATTTGTCTCACATCGTCGTTCGTTTCATGATTACCAGACATGAATGCAAAACCGGTGGCTTCACTTGAGTTGGATGCCCCCTCAGTCAGCTCTACCGCTTGAATAGTTCGGGGCCGGTCCGCCGGTTTTCGCTGTAGGTTAGGTTGATTCGTCCGGTCAAATTTATGTTGGTAGTTACGGCGCTTGAAGTAAAAACAGTCCCTCTTGAGGTGGCCCTTTCGCCCACAGTGGTGGCACTTGGAAAGCTTCTTCGTATCCTTAAAACTCTGCTGGTTTGATCTCGTATCGAATCGCCTTCCATTGAATTCGGTGCGGGCGTGAAGTACTTTTGACGAGGTGTCACTACCCTCATTTTTAAGTTTTACTTCATGATCCAGCAATCTTGTTTTCACAAAACTCAACGTTAAATTATCCTCTGATAATGTTTCGATTGCCGTGATGACGCCATCGTATGAAGTTGGGAGGGAAAGAAGTAAATGAGAAACCTTGTCAGTTTCTTCGAGCTTCGCTCCAGCAGACAATAACTCCGTCATTAAGTCGTCGAAAATCGTGAAGTGTTTGACTAGTGGAGTGTCACCTTGCAGCTTCAAGCTCAGCAACTTCTTTCGTATCGCCAACTGCGTTGCTAAACTTTTTCTCTCGTACAAAGCGTCGAGGTTCTGGAAGATTTCTCTGGCGGTCAGTTCTTCTTTAGCAAAACTAAGAAAGGAGTCTGCCAAATACTCGACGATCACACTCTTCGCAGTTCGGTTTTGCTTCTCCCAAGCCTCGAGCCGTATCACAGGTACCTCATCGACGACCCTGATGACGTCTAACTCGGTTAGCAGCGCTCGAATTCGGAACTTCCACACGCTGTATTTTTCCCCGTTGAATGGCTGGATGTTTCTCTTCGTTTTAAGGTGGTCCATGATAAATATTGGAACAACAGCACAATACCTATTTCAAACAAGCAGTATGGCTGGGCCCATAACCTATTGGGAATAGGATATGGGCGCAAAGAAAAATACAATTTCAGAAATCGTACCTGTAATTAATATTTCTTCAAGGAAGGTATAATGTCTGCCTCCTAACACAGATGAAAAGAAAAAGGGGCGAAATAATAACCGTTCACGGCTTTTATACTAAAAGTATTTGGTGTTGCCATGTTAAACATTACCAGAGACAATATACAAAATTAATTTTTGTTTTATACCAACAGTCTTAAATACTTATTCAAAAAAGATCTCTCTGTATATAAAATATCGTGACTTTATGCGGTTACCTATCACCTCGGATTTCTATTACTGCTCTAATTTCAAGAATTTAAATGCAAAATGCCTTCCCGTATATAATATTTTTCCGTTGTAAAAGGTGAGTATAGACTACAACATTTTCTGGAGCATTTCTGTGTAATGTAACGTTCTAGCGAATGGTACAATACAGGCAAGAGCTCAGTCTCCAAAGCATTTCCATGTAATGTAACGTTCGTGCGAATGCTCGGCGTTATGTTACGGGTAAATACACAGCGAGTGCGTCTTTCGTCCCTGTCCTTCCGCGTCACCCCGCAACCGCGCATCGCCCGCACTTGGCTCGACGAAATGTTACACCAATATGTTCGTTGGTTTGTAACAAACAGGCGATCGTGCTCGACGTTTTGTTCGTAAAAGGATGATACACTAGAAAATCTGATAGAGCGGCTCGTTGTTCTGTTACAAGTAGGTAAATGTTGTAGTCTATACCCACCTAAACGTAATACCTATTTATTCAATGGGTATTGAATTCATTTAATTTTTCCTCGGTGCAAAGAGCAACTATTGATTACAGTAGGTATCACTTAATTATTACATAATACCTACCTTTTATATCAGTTACCACTTAAAATTGATGATGAACTTGTAAAATAAAGCAATTCCACGAGAAACGTCACACGGCGTAATAAATAGCTTGACATTACAATGAAAAACATTTTCTTTAATTGTAATGAAACAATTACATTGAGACTTGAATGAAAAACCCCGAGATTTCTCTTGGAATCAGTTTTATTGTGTTTTTGTGTCACGCGATTCGGAGCCCACGATACACTGTAGATCCCGGCTGTCATTGAACATCTTTGGCATTCGTTACGAGTAGTCAGAAGCTAGTACGTCTGACAACCAGTCTAACATACATAAAGGAAAGTTATATATTGGGTATATATGCTTACATAGGAGTATTGGGTTGCCCGGGTAACTGGGTTGAGGAGGTCAGATAGGGCAGTCGCTCCTTGTGTGTCTGGTTCTCAGCTGCATTCGGTTAGACTGGAAGCCGACCCCCACATAGTTGGGAAATGGCTAACCAGATGTTGATGATAATTATGGAAAATTAAGCTATTAAACACTACTGCAAGAAAAGTCAGTCGCCAAGATGAAACATTTACATTGAGACTTGAATGAAAAACCCCGAGATTTTTCTTGGAAGTAATTTTTATTGTATTTTTGTGTCACGCGATTCTTTTAATTGGATGTTCTTTGTTCCTGCACGTGATGACATCTTGAATGGCAAGGTTCATAGCTAATTAGAATATACCTAATTTACCTACTGCATTATTTTTCTTCACTTCTTCATAATCTTCGCATATTATATACTTACCTTGTACTCAAAAACAATTTATATCATTTCTATTTCAAAAGTAAACAATGCAACTGTATACTCAGTGTCAAATATGCACATTGTCCAATATTTTCTGCCCTATCTAGTGGCGCTAGTAGTAACCAAAACCGCTTCACAATCAGTACATTTTCATTTAGTTCCATTTTTCGCCACAGGCCAAATAACACTGGCTATCACAGTTCAAATTTCGAACAGTCTGGCGCCTTACAAAGTTCGGAACAAACATAAAAATGTATACAAAAAAACAGTTAAAAATGCAATTGTCGACTTTATTGCTGTGATTATAAAGTTCTTGTATGAGGAAATGTAGAGAAAAAAATACTTTGTTGAGGAAATGCTGCCAATTTTCTGTCACAACAATCTGATCATCGCATTGCCTTGGCCTGAAGTTTCTCAGAAATTATATGTAGGTAAGTAAATATGTATATTTTTATTTATATAGTGGATATATTATATGAATATGTATATTTTTCAAGAATTATATATTTTCGAAATGTACACTAATGGATATGCGACAGTTCGTGGAGAAAAAGAAGGAAAAATATTTTAAAAATTATCATTTTTTTCCTTAAACATTTTCTAGTAAAATCTATTTAAAACAGTATCCTGTCCACGAAATTAACAGAATTGTGTATTATTTTTATACATAAATGTTTTTTTTTAAATAAGTACCTACTTAATCCCTCAGTTTGACAGAATTTTATACAAAATTCAAAACTGTCGGGATCCACTTTTGAGAACCAACCTCTCAAGTATGAGTACGGATTCCAGGGTAGGCAAGAACCACTGCAACTTCCCTCAGTTTCAATGTAGGAACTTTCTAAGCATATCTTGAACATCAATGACCCATTAAAAGTGAAAGAAAACAATTCAAGGAAATCTGGACTATAATGTCTGAAATCAGCAACCCGCATAAAGCAAGCGTGGTTATTAACGCTCAATCTTTCTCTGTGTGGTTGCACGCACTTCTCTAAGAGACGTCAGCAACCCCAGCGGGGGCCCAGGGCCAAGGCCTGCCGGGGCTTCGGGATTGTTCGAAAGAGTTACCGCGGCCCTGGTACATAAAAGGCCTGCGACGGAACACGACGGTTTTTAGTCAGGAAGAGTCTGACACTCCCTCACCGCTGCTAACCCACAGCGGGAGGAGTCATTTGATGATTTTTAATGTCGTTAAAAAAGGGGAGGCCACAGTCCAGGGTGCGGTGGGACGACAAAAGGGCTGATGATGAAATATATAAAGATAATAAAACAAATCCTGTCTTCTTACCCACCACGATCACACATTTAAATTCAATACTCCAATCTTATTTGTAACTTTAACCTAAGAATACTATCGTTCACATACCCACACATTATGAGGCAATGTAACCTCAAATAACTTATTAACGGCCAGTTTCTTCATCAAAAGTTAAAGTTAAAGTTATGGCTAAAGTAATGTCTAAAGTAAAAGTAACGGTTAAATTCAATTTTTCTATGAATTTTGCTGTCAGTTTAGCCTTGAAAAAACGAATTTGACCATTACTTTTACTTTAGACATTACTTTAACTTTAACTTTTGATGAAGAAACTGGCCGTTAGTGACCAAAGAGAAATAACTTAAGTATTTAGCGACACTAATGAGATGAGGCTTAAAACAATAGACTGGAGTCACATCTCTGAATGTCAGATGTCGACATCAGTATGACATTCAGACGTTCCGAACATTTTTGTCTAACTACAGATTTATGGCGACTAGGCGACTGTTCGTGTCTGTCAGAACTACATATATTATGGACTAAGAAAATTCATTATGAAATTGACTAAGTTCTAGAAGTAAAAATGTTTGGATTCTGTGAAAATATTAGGCACTATGTTTATTAAATTATATGATCGGAAAAAAAGTTGATATGACGTAATTAAATTATTAGTTTTAAATCAGCTTTAAGCTAAAGTTTTCAAGTGGTAGTTAGAAGATAAAAACTTTTAGTAAAAAATAAAAAAGATCCCGACGAATTGAGCACCTCCTCCTTTTTGGGAAGTCGGTAAAAACTGCATTTTAAAGAACACTAGACACACTAACTTACCATCAAATAAACATAAAGTCAAAACTGAATTAAAATGCGACATTTGCTACGTTTTTGTCTATCAAAAACACCTAAAAAAACCATAAAAGATACTTAAAATTAGGTTTTTATTACAATTTAATTCTGTCCCAAACCAGTTTGACTTTGAAATCTGTGATCGTTTTGCATATAAGTCTAGACAACAGTATAATGACTTTGCAAACATTACCTAAACTACTAGTACAGTCTTTTAAAAAACCACTGTATATTTGTGTTACAGCCGTTTCACACTTGTGGATTTTCTGCTCGGTTTTTCCGTGCGAGAACGCTGAGTCGACCGTAGTAAACAATTGACAACTGACGGTACAAAAATGACGTTAAAAACTACATGACAGATTTTTGCCGCTCGTGCTGTGTCGCGCATATATGCTCGGTTATCCTACTCGCGGAAAAGCCGAGCGGAAAATCCACCAGTTTCAGAGCGTTGTTAAGCCTCATCCATCATCATCCTCCGAGCCTTTTCCCAATCATGTTGGGGTCGGCTTCCAGTCCAACCGGATTCAGCTGAGTATCAGTGCTTTACAAAAAGCGACTGCCTATCTGACCTCCTCAACCCAGTTACCCGGGCAACCCGATACCCCTTGGTTAGTAAGTCGACAACTGCAACTTTCAGCACGTGCAGCCAAACCAATGTCAAGTACCTCTACCACAAGTTCCCAGGAACCAAAATTGCTTCTAAAAATACCACCAACTTCCTCAGTGCAGATCTTACGTTGATTCTGAACGTGTCCTGTCATTACTGACGCCGTAACTCAATATGACACACCCTCAGACCTCGACTGGTGGGTCAAAGTCACGCTCGAAATAGATACTGCAGGATGTCGGACCCTGATAAAGAGGTAGGGCTGGTAAGAGTATCGTAGATAGTTTGTGAATCAAAACAAAGGATAGCATGTAAGAGAGGGATCAAAGAAAAAAAAAGGTGTAAGATAGGTTTCCACTAGGCTGTATATTGGGTATGACATAAATCTCAGACTAGCGTTGGTTTTCAGCGGAAAGAAATTTTAATGAGTGAGAGAGAGAAGGCGGGACTTATCAAAAAGCCAAAAGATAAACAGGACAAAAGGAGGTAATTTTCGCAAAAAAATAATAACTTGTTGATTTCCAAGAATCTGGCCTGCACCAATGGTCTCCAAGTTGAGTTCTACATTAAGTCAAAATTATTCAAGAAATAATATCCAAAACTATTCACCCACGCCTCACCGGGGAAGTGACGAAAACAAATCATTTATTTACATTATAACAAAACCTTACTTATAACAACGGTAAACCTGGATAAACCCAATTCATTCAATGTCACTCCAAAAATAGAAGAAAAGGCGTCATTCAGCGAATATTCCAGGTTTATTCAATAATTTCGTCATTGAATATCGTTACCTTCATGTAAATTTAAAAACGGTTCTGTTACCCCACTTAGCGGATGTGTATAACGGGTCCAAATGTAATAATTCATGAAAATACTCCCGCAAGCTCTAAATACATGAATTTGAGAGTCTATCAAATAAATACAAAAACATACTTAGCATACGTGCGTCAGAATTTGATTGACTTTTTTTTTACTTTATTTGTGTACAATTTAACGTTTGTCATGCTCTTAAGTAAGTTATGTTAATTAATTGACAACTAGCGGACATGAGAACTACTGCCCGCACAATTAAAGAATAAAAAAAACTTTATTAACAAACAATTTATTATATCAGTAAAGATAACTTACAACACCGTACAACACAATACCGTAATTATATTATCTTCTTATGAGAACACGGGAGCAACTTGACAAGAAAAGAACTTTGATTTACTTTATGTTTCTAAACAAATATATTATATCACGAGTGAATTGGTATTTTACCAAGCAACTGCAATAAATATGCACTTGATAATGGGATTTCACAGAGTGACCGGTTCCTACACACTTACCATATTAAGCGAGCAAATCCAAGTTTACCTCGATATTATGCAGAATCGCATATGGTATTATCGTTAATCTATCTACTGATAAATTCCACGTAATTCTGTTGCCAAGTCAATATTATTGCGTTGTATAAACTACCTGTATTAAATAAACTTAGTAATCTTGTATAGATCGATCTCAGTGGCGTGCACTTGGAGAGGCCTATGTCCAGCAGTGGACTGCGATAGGCTGATGATGATGATGATGAATCTTGTATAGTACATACAGTCATATGTATAGATGTTTAGCTTATGTTTATACTTAGGTATTATAGCCAGTCATACCAAGGGGTATCGGGCTGCCCAGATCCCTGGGTTGTGGAGGTCATATAGGCAGTGGTTCCTTGTAAAAAACCATCACCATCAACCATCAGCTACCTTTGATTACACTTCAAGCCTGCCATGATTAGGAAAAAGTTACGCAGGTTATTATGATGAAGGTAGGTACCTAAATTATGGATCTAGTTTTGTGGGTCTCAACAAATTTTCGAGCATGGTTCCTTCGCAGAGATTCGCACGGTGTTCGGAGACGCCATAAAGTTGGGCGAGAACTATATCTAAAACTACGCGTTTACTAAAGGTGTCCTTAAAGGTGACATAACGTAAGCTATATCTGTTATGGTCACTGCAATGGTGTTGCCTTTTAAAAACGTTCAATAATGGATCGTCACATTGAGATGAGGTCTCATAAATATCGTATCCAATACAAGTGATGTTTGTTGCTTTACATACATTCACTTATCTTTAACATTTAAAATTCTAAGCGTTATTTTTCTTCTTAAATGTTTTTTTTCAATACTTTTACAACAATGTCATGCGGGATGTTTAAAGAAATATTCTTGGTTCATTATTTATTTATTTCTAAATATTAACTGACTCCTTATAAAAGTTATCGCTAAGTCGAAACTTTGAAATAAAAACAAGCAAAAACTTGTAAGCTGCAAAAACAAAAACAAAACAAAACAATATCGGACATCACGCGAAGGTCGTATTTACATACTTATTAATACAACGGTCAGTTTAGAGGTTTATAAGTCAATGTCCTCACCATTGTTATGTTTTGAGACCGTTAGACTAAACATGACTTACATTTGAAAATTTTTGATAAGGATCAAGATAGGTTAGGCGGGCTATAAGTACATCACCCAATTTCGGCTGAAGATGAACCAGATAGCCTGCCGGGGCTGCGAGATTGATCGAAAGAGTTACCGCGGCCCTGGTACATAAAAGGCCTACGACGGAACACGATGGTTTTCGTTAAAAAAAAGAAAAGATGAACTAGATATATTGAGAAGTTTAGGAACATGTTGTAATGAAGCACAGTGAAGGGCTGGATTAGCCTATGGAGGTTATAATAGCCAGTACGGCATCAGAACTGAGTACCTAAGCTTTTGTAGTACAAAGACTACAGTGCAGTGCATGACCGTTGATCTCTTGGATCCTGATACATAAGTATAAAACAAAAACAAACGAATAAGAAAAATACTGAAAACTGCTTTGATAGTTCAAATAGTTTCTAAAAAGGTTAGAGAAACGTGAAATGTCCTCTGCAAATTGTCTAATCATTATCTGCTCCGTGTGAGAGGAGGCATGTGCCTAGCAGTGGGACGATAAAAAAGGCTGTAACTGTAACTGTAACTGTATCTGCCTAGCCTTTTCAAATTAGTACAGTTAATAATTTATTTTTGATATTTTACATAACATATAAATTATATTTTAAAATAAACTAAATCTTTATTTACATAAAAAAAGAAAACTTAAAACTAATAAAGGGCGTCGAAAAATTGATCCTCATCGCTGTCACCCAGCAGTATACCTAAAAGGCTGGCTGCATTGCCACATTGAATGGCAGCCAGCCCGCCCTTGGGTCTTTTATGTACAATTAATTCTATTAGAATTAATCTAATCCGGTTCTGACGTAACCATGTCCAAACCCGAACTAATTAAAACAACTCTGACTAGGAAACGCCGTCATCGGGTTATTCCCAAAAATACCCATGTATAATGACTACAGGCGATAAACTATTATACAGTGGCCGGAACTTGTGATATGCGTGGGAGTCGATAATGTTTTCCTGAAATATTATGCTTGGTGCTGTTACTGGGTGTATGTATCAGTAAGGTTTTGTGATAACGGGGTTTTCTTACCATGATGTTGTATAAGTAAATTGAAGAGAAAATAGCATAATAATGTCTTTAAACTATTTTTTAAAGAAATCTTGAATACAATTAAGGTTTTCAGTCGGTTTGATGCTGACTAAATATCTGCTCGTTGTAATTTGCTTTCTACCATCCATCTCTATACCGATATATAAGCTTAAATAAACTATCAGCCGACCAAAAGTTTGTATTGTACTGTGTGTCTTGTCATCAGTACTAAACATCCAAGTATTCAAAATACCGTATAGATTAATTTTATAAACTATACAGTAATAACTATACAATAATACTAATACTTTAGTTCATAAGAAATCGCCTAAATTACCAATAACTCCACTAGACCACGGGACTATAGAGACCCGGATTTTGGAAGGCGAACATGGGGTCGACGTCAACACACTATAGCCCTTTTGAGACAACTGTAATGAAATGGTGACACAATATTATTATTAGTAATTCGCAAACTAAAATATGAGGAAGTTATAGCCACGTTCGAAAGTTATATTAACGATCGAGGAAGTAGTGTTGATAACGTTAATTGAATTTTAATTAATAATAATAGTTCTCTTTGGCCCTGAGCACTCTATTTTTAACTGAATTCATTGTTTGGGCGTTGGTTAAGATCCGGCTAATTTGTTGATAGGATTTCAGTATAAAGGACTCTAGAATATTATGTTCTCAGTGTGTAGGTGGGTATACCTACTTTCCAAAAAAATATATAAGCTATTTTGACGTACAAATACTTAGTAATAAAATGATTACCAAACCATCCCTTTGTGAACCTACTGAAAGTCAGGATGTGTATGAAGACATCATGAAAAAGACTCGCCTTTAAAATACTGCGATAATATCGCTCTTTTTGTTATTTTTTTCTAAATAGCAGATTGGCAATCATAACAGTTTTTCTCAAAAGATTTGGGCTTTATCCACAGCGGGATTTCCTAGTAGGACAACACCTATCTATTGTACTATTTATCTGAATCAAGATGATCTACACAGCCCTAAGAACAATCTCGGTGTAAATATAGCACATCCTATTTCAGTAACAATTGAATGATATTCTTTTATTCTTATACCGTCACTACTTCTTCCTGTATTTAGAATATCCGCATACTACAAACTTTTAGTCGGCCGACAATTACTTCGGGCTTATAAATCAGTATGAAGATGATATGATATGCCGTCCCATCGGGCTATGAGAGTGAAGGAATGGTGAGTGCACCTGTGTCTGCGCAAATGCTTGTGCACTATAATATGTCCTGCGCTGTTGGCTGATCTCTTTATATGAGAACAGCCGCCGTTACCAATAAATCGGCTAGTAAGTCATCATCGTCATCATGAAGATGAATAGGCATTACAAAGATCAGGTATTTATCCGGTTCAGACCGACATAAAACTTTATTTGGAGCCAAGATCCTCTTTAAAAAAAATTGCCATCGGGGCAACTGTCGTCCGACTGTTTTGTCTACAGTGTGCACTTCTTCCTGTATTTAACAATATAGTTTTTTCGGCTCGTTTGACGTCAAAGGTTTCAACTGCGCAGTTTTGTCAATGGATACAGGTAAACGGCTTGTTGTAAAGTATAATTTTTGGGAACCTTGGTAAGATTTGGTAGGGTCTCGTGCATTCAGAAAAAAGGATCGGAAGAAAGGAAGGAAGATAAATAATGTATGTCCGGTTGTGTTGAATTTTTCGGGTTGATTAACCAAAGTCTTCTCGTTGTTGATTTAATTCTTGTTTAAGTAAAGATTTTGAAGTTTACATTTGAGCCCGGAACTTGCTTGACTGACTCGGTCCAGAATTCAGAAATTAGGCTCAATTATGTTATTTCTACTATTGCAGCCCTATAAAACTTTGTACAAAAATTACTTACCAAAGTAGTTATATTTTTAATAATTACAATAAAGCAAAAACTTTTTTTCATGCATGAATGAAAAATGAAATTACCTATCTCCAAAAATCCCATACCAATGACGAATTTCCCATTAATGGTTTTTAATTAGCATCCCCATTAACGTTTCTAAACCTATAAATCATTACGGATAATTTGAAAACTCACATCGCATACAAGAATTTGTTAGTTGGCTGTATGTTTGTTTGTCACTAGTTTACGTAGAAATACATAGACTAAGCTTGATTAATACCTACGTAGTAGTTAGCGGATAGATCAGATCTTGAATCTTCAGTCCGATCAGTTCAGATAATGAATGTTACAACAATACCTATCTGGACCTCATTTCACAGTGAGAAATTAACATACAGTTTCCATACAAAGCTTTGAAATGTTCAGAAAAGCATAGATATCTGACAAAACCTGGAAGTAGAAGTTTTCTATCAGCGCTTTCACACTGGCGTATTTTCCGCACATCTCAAGCGGAAAAAGTATGTCGCACAATTCTTAATGTCAAATCCGTAATGTAAAATGGCGCTGGCGTTCGAAAATCTTCTACTTTCAAACTACTGAAATTACTAGACCAGACTCATTCAAATAGAATGCACACAAGACTGTCATAAATACCCACAAACCACAAGTGCAGCCACAGTATAAACACAAGTGAGATTAACAAAATTAGCCCAAGCTATTACTAGAGTAGTTACTCGTTACTATTGTGACGTCACTTCGTATTTAAGTCGAGCACACACCGAGAATAACGTGATCTCTAGCGTGTTTGATAGCGATCGTAAATGGCGCCTGCGCAGACAAAAAAATATTTGTTTTGGTACCTTTTTGGTGTGGGATGGGTTCTGCACATGTTATTTTTATTGATTACAGTAATTTTTGCTAATTGGGAGCTCTTTTTAGTTTTTTTTTTTATTTTGTCTATAATAAGGGACTACTGAAACATAGAAGACAGGATGATAATCAATACAGCTAAAACTTTTCTGTATGCCTGAAGCATACAGAAAAGTTTCGGTAACAGACGGATATTTTTTTTGCACAAGCAAAAACTTTAAATAAATAAAATATCCGTTGTACTTTTAACTTCCTTTGCTTTTATATATAGGTTATTAAGCAAAGTCTAAAAATCAAAAGCGTTATCTGGGTACATGACCAACAATATTTAACAGTCACACTTCCGATTTCTATAGACGAATAGGTACCGAACATCCATGGTGACTCATTTTCCATGACGAACAAATGATTTATTATGCCCCATACATTATCCCAGACCATATACCTAATACTTAAATTTAAATACGAGCATATATTTAACGATTGCAGGCACGTAGACAGTAATAAAGTACGATGTTATTGCGTTGCTACTTTATGTGCATTAAGTACTTGCATATATTTATTCATAAAGTACTTATATGTTATTACTAGGTAAATAAATTTCACGTGTGTAAAGACGTGGATGGTGGTTACTATTTACTTTAATTATATCTAATATAAAATCTATACTAATATTATAAAGCTGAAGAGTTTGTTTGTTTGTTTGAACGCGCTAATCTCAGGAACTACTGGTCCGATTTGAAAAATTCTTTCAGTGTTAGATAGCCCATTTATCGAGGAAGGCTATAGGCTACTTTTTATCCGGGTCCGTGCCGAGGTTCCCACGGGATGCGGGTGAAACCGCTGGTAGAAGCTAGTAAAATATATAATTACATATAATATAAAATATTATTAATATACATAGATACTCACGTGTAGTTTATCTAGTCAGTAGGTATAGTTGATTTATGTCCTGCGTATAACGGTTTTTGAAAGACTGTAGGCAGAAGTTAGATGTGTCAAGCAAAAAATTCTGCGATTTGGTACACGGAGGACTATCAAAGGGGACGTATATTGATCACTAGCTTCTGCCAGCGGTTTCACCCGCATCCCGTGGGAACTACTTCCCGTACCGGGATAAAAAGTAGCCTATAGCCTTCCTCGATAAATGGGCTATCTAACACTGAAAGAAATTTTCAAATCGGACCAGTAGTTCCTGAGATTAGCGCGTTCAAACAAACAAACAAACTCTTCAGCTTTATAATATTAGTATAGATAAAACTTTTATTCCTGTTCTGTTCCTAATTCATTTGGGGTCGGCGCAATAGTCGCCAATACGCATGCCCAGCGCGGTGGATATGGGCAAATTACCCCAGCTTAGGGGAAGCCTTTGTGTCACAGAGGCTTTTTTTGACCACGGTGCAATATGTTTTCCACTTCTATTCCCCTCCGTTAAACATTATCCTAACCTAATGAATGTGTCTATGTTGTAATAGAACCCGTTCTTCAAACCATGAAAACAGAATTGTGTTTGCTTAGAGACTTTCCAGCAAAACCTCAGAGTGGTGAATGGCGGGCGTTTTGGTGGCTGTCTTTTATAAACTTGCCCTTCAAAAACCTTCTTAAGGTAATTGACTTTTTTTATACTTATGTATGAATATAAGTAGTTTTAAACGCGGATGAGAACTAACATTGGTACTTATGGATCGTACTCCAAAAAATATCCGGACAGTTTCATAATTTGTCCACGGAACCCTAATCCTATACAAATAGACACCGCCATATCGTCATAGACATGACGTAAAAGCCAACAGTGACGGAATTATCGAAAAAACTTTTGACGTACATTCAATATTACGAGCACAATTACCGGATACAATAGTGACTTAAATAAGTGCTGATAGATTTTTTGCGTCAAAATTAACGTTGACGTTATCTACCGGGTTCACCCAACTCGGTTATAATAGACAGGTGTATTTTTTGTACTAAAAGGGAACTCATGGTTTAGAGCT
Organism: Helicoverpa assulta; assembly: GCA_963856015.1. Classification (NCBI taxonomy): domain Eukaryota; kingdom Metazoa; phylum Arthropoda; class Insecta; order Lepidoptera; family Noctuidae; genus Helicoverpa; species Helicoverpa assulta. The sequence continues at coordinate 9,866,153 of CAWLCW010000027.1, forward strand.
GAATATAGTGTATCCATCCATATGCCACTACTATGTTGGGGTCGGCTTCCAGACAAACCTGATGCAACTGAGTTCCAGTGTTTGATAAGAAGCTAAAAGCTTTTAGACCCTTTCTGATCTCTCCTCAACCCAGTTACCCGGCAACCAAATACCTTTAAGAACATAAGCAAGAGTGGTTGTCAGACTGACTGGCTTCTGACTACCCGCAACGACTGCCAAAGATGTTCAAATGAAGTTACGCATAAATCTGTCAAATGGTTTTGACGTGAATGACCAAAATCGTCAATAGGTACATCGCTCTAAGAAGTCACGTTGATATGAATATGGATAAGACACCATGCTTACGTGTTGTTACGTGAGTTCCGATGTTGCGTCTTTAGAGATCCGGTTCCGTGGGATATCCGGACTAAATTATTATGGCGATGTGCTTTTAAGAATAACTTGTGCCAAATAAAAACTTCTTCCTAGAGTTGTCAGCAAATATGAACTAACTTACAAAACGGTTGAAATGGAAAATCAGAGTGCTGATTCCGAGTTTTGACAGCATTCGCAACTCGATACGTAACTATAAGTCTATTTAAATAAAGAGTCTTATGCTACGTCACATGATTTAGGTATTACTTCTTCTTTCATTTTGTCGGTTAATAATGATTACACTCGCAAAAGTGAGCTCAAGTGTAATACGACCAAGTACTGATGACAGCCTTTATTAAATACACAATTCTAAGATAAGTGCTACGTGATTCAATGGTATGATAATCTTCGCATCGAAAAAATTAACTTGCAAATCTCGCACTAGGCACTCTGTACCTACTGCCTCAGAAGCCTATTATTTTTTTAAGAATATAATAAATTCTAAACAAATACACTTTTTAAGTACCTAAATACCGAAAAAAAAAATCTTATTTCAGTTATCATAGAAAGTAAAATATGAATACCTTCCTCTGACTTGTCATCGTGGTGTAGCAATCGGTTTCACGGCATACGAGTATGCCGCTACTCACGGGGAGGGCCCGAGCATAGGTGACGCTCTACGAGAAGGCATCCGGCCGTGCTCTCGCTGTGGCGGAATATTGGGCTGACATAGTGTAGTCTCAATATATGACATGTCATCGACACGAAAGAAGAAGAAGAAGAATACCTTCCTAGTAGATTCTGAAAGAGTCTATCCTATAGTTGGCCAAATAGTCATGTACCACGCCATGACACTACTTGATATCAAAACATTTCATTCATTAATCATACTTCGCCATATTTGTTCATCAACTTCCATATTCGATGCAGTGTATTCCGGCTATGTTAGTACTCGCATATTGACGTCATAATATTCGATTATCAGTTACGTTAAAGATTTTTCATGAGCAAATATTCACAATTCTTAGTTACCTATTTAAATATTTGCGGTAAATAGTTATATGTCTGTAACATCAACTGATCTTCTAATACTTGACTAGTACATAAGGCGAATAATGTTTTGTTTTGTAGTGCGCTAAAACAAAGTTAAACCCAAAATAGGTTCAAAATTTGGCCCGGAAAATCCTAGTTTACCCCATGGAAGCTATGTAGTTCAAATTATTTAAATCATCAGTTAATTCTCCTCTGGGGAATATTTAAATACAGATTAAAATTACATCTAAACATACATATTTTGTATAGGTACAAAAGCTCTTAAAGCGTCAAACATATTTTACAGACAAACGTGATCCAGCGATTGAAAAATCTGCTCTAGCTATTTCAACCGTCTTACCACAAAAACTTTTAAACGTCAGTTTAAGACTTGTCTAAAAAAATGTCAAATTATGACGTTGAAATAAGGTCCATTTTGCAGCCACAATTTTTTTAGACAAGTGAAAACTGGTGGTTACGTTTTTGTAGTAAGGCCACAAATGTTTATATACCTATGTATCTAGTGGTACCAAACGCATGCTACCCATCATGTGCTATGCCACGTGGCCCACCCGCTGCAGGTACACTTGGTACAAAAATATCTGTCCCACTGACCGTTGGTCATCTTTTGTGCCAATACCTTTTTTTGTTTCCTTTATCTTTTTTCTCAAGATTCCTTTGTTGAATCTTTTGAATGGGATGGCCAGTGATATAAAAACAGTTGATGTAATACGCAATTGGACATTATCAACGGTGTGTTTTTGAATGAAATGCACCTTTTTAAAGATTGCTTACGTTCACAAAGGATGGTATGATATTGACGCAATCTCCGCCGACGCTGTTGGACGAAAAATGTTTGATAAACCTTTTGCTCTTCACACCTTTGTAACTTTTGACATTCCAAGTTTTATTTTAATAATTGTGTTTAGAGAAATTATCCATATTTTCTGACTGCGCTTTTCCGCTCGGTTTTCGTTAGGGTACGCGCGACAGCAAACTATCGACATTAATGAAACTGAGAACCTCCTTTTTCTGATGTCAGTTAACTTACTTTTCCACTCGGAATATGTCACGCGAACCTACAGGTTAGGTTCTAGTAGTCAGCCGAAAACAAACAAAATACGTCAAAAGACGTGAAAAGTAAGTCTTTAAACCTATGGCTATAAAAAGTCCTTTTTATCATACCCTTGACGTTACCAGTTCAGATGACCGACACTATGTACCATAATCATTTAATACTACTATCACGTATTACATATTTACATTGACATTAGTCATTTGCACGAAATTAACTTTATCGTGTCGTATTTTTAGGTAGATTACTTTGTTATGACATCTTCTATTTGTTTTAGGATTATGAGACAGAAATAGCATTATTATAGAAAAGTATTTTAAGACAGGATCCTTTTACTTAAAGATAATATGCAGTAGTTATGATAGATCAACTTAGTCATTTTTTTTTATGAAACGTATAAACCCATAAGGCCATGTTGTGAGGTAGGTCTTGAGCAGGAATGAAGTATAATGGATTACGAGGCAGAGGATGACCAAAGGAACGATGGATGTTTTACGTGAAAGATGATATGGTAGGAAAGAATGTCACTTGTAAGATGACGTTCTTGCATTGTATAATTTTGTGAGCTTACTATTGTTATGTAATAGACTGTTTGTACTGTGACTGTATTACTTTTTAAAAAGAGTGTCTATGGAGTTTCTTGCCGGCTCTTCTCCATGAGACCAACTTTTTGGAACCGTGCAACTAATGTGACGTTTCATAGGTGCCTGCAAAGGCCTATGTGAAATAAAAAGATTTTGATTTTTGATTTTAGACAGAGACGTATAGAAGTAGAAGACATGATGTGCTGACCCCAATCAAAATTGGCATAAGGACATGACAATGATGATTAATTATGATGATGATAATTTGTAAGTCGAAACAACGAACAAAAGCTTAATCTTTTGTGATATCATAGGTTACGGAAATATGGAACAAAGCCTAACCGCTTGTGCCGACATTGTTTTGGAAATATGGGCTCTCGGAGATGGCCATTATAGCATAATTCCTCTCATTTCATACCGCCACCCTTAAATACTTTACAAATTCCAAATAAAGGTATATTACACAAAATTGAGATCAATCAAAGTAAAAGTGCGCACGCGCCAGCGCCGCCATTAAAGGTAAGGCCAGTACTGAGCTGATAGTGAAGTATTTACATAACCTTACATGGAGATAGCTATATGAATTACTGAGAATCTGTTATTTTTTTTATCACAAATACCCAGTTAAGTACTTAATTTTAGTGACGTATGCATATTCGTCATCAAGATAGAGTACGATATGGGATTGAGAACAGTATTTGGATACCTTTTATTAAAAGTGTATAAAGGCATCTTAAAGAGACCTTGAGAAGTCTAAAATCGGCCATCATAGCTTTGGTTAAGTGAATAAATTTTTGTCATATCTGAAATCAGGCTTGTGCCTTGCAGTGGTAAACTTTAAAGGCTGATTGAAACTTTTCCTTACTATCTTGGTTTTAATTTAATCAGATGCAGCTAAGTATAGTAGCAATGTAGCGTTTGCCTACCTGACCTTCTCAACCCAATTTCCTGCAAAAAGTAAATTGAGTGATAAGGCTGGCTATAGGGTGGCATGGAAGGTCCCAAGGCCTCTCCATGTATGGTCATCCATCACAGTTGACGTGTGATTAGCAGCATATGAAACTCACCATGATGACTTATCCCAGCATTAGCTTTCTACTTAATATGCGACATTATGTATGTAGTTTTAATATCACCCATCCAAGACCTGACCTTGCCAACTTTAACCTCTACCATAAATTGTCGATTTTAATTCACCTCTAACAATTATACATTACCGTTTGAATAATCTAATATTATTTTCGCAGTCGAATCACGTCGGTTCTATTACGGTAAACGGCATCCATCTTTTATTCATACGGCTAACGTCCCACGGTAACACCTGGGCAAACTATCGCTTGTTTTTTTGGTAACAATTTCATTGTTGTCGTCAGCTGGGTGCGAATAGGCTGGACTGATTTTGAATGCATTTTTTTTTGGTGAAGAGAATAGTGCAACGATCAGCTGACTGTTTTTTTTTTAGTAGAGTAGTTTCTTGGAATTTTGGTTTGCTTCTTGCAATGCTGTATCCTTGATTATTGTAGTTATATCCTCTCTAGTACCTTATAATAAACCACCTTCCTTCATCATCATCATCATCTCAGCCATAGGACGTCCACTGCTGAACATAGGCCTCCCCCTTTGATCTCCACAGATACCTGTTGGAAGCGACCTGCATCCAGCATCTTCCGGCGACCTTTATAAGGTCGTCTGTCCACCTCGTTGGTGGACGTCCTACGCTGCGCTTGCTAGTCCGTGGTCTCCACTCCACCACCTTCCTTGGAAGGGCGAAAATCCAGAGTCCCAGAATGCTACTCAATATCAGTCGTAGTTAGAATTCCATGTCAAAAGCCTTCAGAAGGAGTACAGAAAACTCTGACACTAAGACTAAACGGTTATCTGATGATTTTCCATAGAAGATGACAGTTCAATCAGTCTGCTCAATGTTCTTCATCTATTCTGTTATATTTCCTTGATTCTTTAATTCAAACTTTTTTGTATTTACCTCCAACTCCACAGTTATTTTTATGAGGATATTCAAAATATTATCCTTGCTGCATCTGACATCATTTAAACCGTTACGCTCCTAATTAAAATGCTCATAGGTGCCTAAATACGATATTTCTACGAAACTGTAATATGAACGCTAGCTTCTAACAATGATGTAATTTAACATAAATAATGTGAAGTACATTCAGTCACTATGGGAGCGTGACACATATTGATTCAAATATGGTGTGATGACCACACAATGCGCAGTTTTATGTTATCACTAAGTATATAGTATAAAACAAAGTCCTTCCTCACTACATACCTAGCATTAAAAAAACAAAGTGCTTCTCTACTTCTGTGCGCGATAAAATCAGAAACGAATTTCATGCAGTTTTCATAAATACATAGAGGGATTGTTGAGGAAGGTTGTAAATAAATTTATTTATTTTTGAAAAGCTGTGAAGAATATATTATTCATAGAGGTAAACTGTTTCTCAAAAAAAGACATTTTTTTAGGGTTCCGTACCTCAAAAGGAAAAAAACGGAACCCTTATAGGATCACTTTGTTTTAACGTAACCTAACACTTGTCAGAAATAAATTCTAGGATTATATTTTTTTCAAGTTGTCTATGAATAGTTATGGGTAAGTAGGTATACATTAAAAACACGTTTTTAATACAGTTTCGCTATATAAAATATAAAGTAAGCAAATCAAGCAAACATTCGTCTATCTCGTCACGTTTCTTCTAGATGCTTCTAAAGAATTATTTTGTGCATTTGCATACGTAGAGAACGTGACAAAAAAATAAACATTTTAAAATGTAAAAGCTATTTTATACGTCTTGATATTTACAGTGAATTTTTACTTTTACATTAGGTAAGATGTATTAATGTATGTAGCATATAATTGAGTCAGTAATATAATTGGATTCGTAATTGCACTCTATCAATTTATACGAGTATTTTAAATTACACTTTTTAATCTTCGCTAAAAATAAATATTTTTATTTTCACTCAATTAAGTAATTATCTATTTTATTAAAAATCTATTAGCCATTTTTAGGGTTCAGTACAAAAAGGGTAAAACGGGACCCTATTGTTTTCGGTCCTCTGTCCGTCCGTTCGTCTGTCACCAGGCTGTATCTCATGAACCGTTATAGTTAGAGAGCTGAAATTTTCACAGATGATGTATTTTGAAAACTAGAATTAAATAAATATTTTGGGGGGCTCCCATACAACAAACGTGATTTTTTGTCCGTTTTATAATTAATAATGGTACGGAACCCTTCGTGCGCGTGTCCGACTTCCAATAGGCCGGCGTTTTCCAGCATTTCCACCCGCGTCCCGTGGAAACCACTGCCTATACCCAGATAAAATATAGGAAATTCGTCCAATATTTTCGGAGCCTTTAGGGTAAACACAGACAAAACAAAAAAAATCTTATGATAAAAGAACACATTTTTTCCAGTCAATTTAAAATAGGTACTTATTAGGTACTCCATATTTTATTTACTGACCGCTTTTCGCTCGACCTCCACAGATCAGTAGGTACCTAATTGCTCAGGTATTATTCCATGTGGCACACGAGGCGTAATCTGTCATTACATGGTCTACTGGACTATGCCAATCAGTGGGGATATAGAACGAGCATGTCCATATACCTACATGTAGGCTGGTTTCTAGGTCATAATGCGATGGTCTGACATTGATAGAATACAACGATTCATTTAGATAATTCCCTTTATGAGAAACTTGTATTACCTAAAATAAAAACTTTATGTGATTTTAAAGTTGCCAAATACAGTCTTCGATGTCCCTTTTGTCCCCTTTAATCACAATATACTAGAAAAAGACACAGGATCGATGTCTTCCTTTTTTCGAGGTTCAAAACCTTCCTCATTTAGTATTTTTTTATAATCCCACGACAGTCTGTCAACTCCAAATCATGAAAATAGTAGTCGAAAGTGGCATCACGTCGAGAAAAAATTCGCCACCATACGTACAGCTAAAATATCACAGACTAGCAATCAACTACACTAATAAAAATATAGCACTCACACGCTCAATCAAGAGCCACCTCTAGCATTTGTTCAATCTGTGACTTCTGGAACATTGGACCGAATTCAAATAGTCGCAATTATGAATCATTTTTATACATATCTTTCTACCTAAGAACGTTTAGTACATTTATTTCTGGATCGTTCACTTATGAGTTCTCTGGATCATTCGTATGATGAATTGGGATCAGATTTAGAGCACGCTACGGACTGAACAGTCGGCCGACAGTTGAGCCGAAGGTTGGCATTAAAAAAAATGGTTTCAATTAAAGTTTTCAGTCAGTGATACCGGCTAAATGCCTGATCTTTGTAATGTACTTACCTACTACCATCTTCATACTGATTTATGAACCCTAAAACCCAAAAACTATCGGCCAACCAAAAGTTTAGACATAAGTAGTAAGCGGGTACCCTTTTCCAACAGGAGTAGCCAGTATCGCCCCTTCCTCTTTGTCAAAGGTAAAAAGAACACCACCTATCCTCTTAGTGTAAGTTTATGCTTGTGTTTGTGAATTTCGACGTATGCATGCATGACGATGTGATCGAAAATGCATGAGTGAGCTATCACAATTTATTTGTAGCTTGGAACTTGACTTTTCACCTCATCTCTTTTTCGCATAGCTACTCAAAGATTTGTGCACAAGGCCCCTCCGGTTGTTTACATGCTCTAAGCTTGGAATATATGAGCCAGTGAGTGCTTTGACACATGGAGCAGCCCGTGCCTTGGTAACAGCTGCACAGGGTTATCAAGGTCATTGCCATTGTCAGACTTTCAAGTGTCGGATATATTGAATGACCGGGCAGTCTTTAAATGAATGGAATTATTACAGAACTACAACATCCTGTAGGTACCTAGGTACAGAAAAAAAACATAACCTCGAATACTATCGTAATTTTCCGTAGTAAATAAATTTTATTATTCCTAATAAACAATATTGTTTTATTGCCTATACATAACTATTACGTGTACCAAAGTGCAGTGCACTAACATTTAACACGTGTATTTCAAACTAGCTTACTTACTTCATTTTATTTAAATACTAGCTTTCGCCCGCGGGTTCACCCGCGTCCCGTAGCCGGATGGTGACAAAAATCTATCCTAAAACCTTCTCCCGGGTCTAAGTTACCTCCCCTCTAATTTTCAGTCAAGCCGTTTTCATGTTATGTCGTGACAACGGAAAGCGGGTTTCATTTTTATATACATAGATACTAAGTTTGGTCTGCGGCGTAGCTTGTATGTTTTGGATACTAGAATTAACATCGTCTTCATCATCTAGGTACCTAGCCTATTGTCAACTATGTTTTGGTCGGCTTCCGCGTGGCTTAGCCAGGAGCTCTTCCATCAAGTTCAGTCAGACAAAATATCACTATTTACCTATTTCTTGCAGGACTTTGAATGTTAACATAAAATATTAATTAAAAAAAATGTTAACCTACCTACCTGTTAATATGAGGCTTACCTAGATTTTAAGATTAAGTTTTTTTTTAACTACAGGTGTTTCAGTTTCAAAAATGAAACTCTACAGACAAACAAATAGTATTTACAAGTTGCAGTATTAGTTTAATTAGTAATTTGAATATTTATTAATTAGTAAAGTAATCTACATTTGATATACATTGTAAATAAGTTGAACGATCGATTTACATGGAATTTTCTGTTAGCATACCGGGTGTCACATGTACCTACCGGTTGAACAATAATTAATATTACAGAAAGGACTCGAATACTTGTTCAACAAAGCAATAATTAAACAACTAACTAGAAGTTTTTAAACGAACCAGTCTAGAAAATATATAAACCTTTGATACTTACAGATATATTTTAAATAGAAGTTAATGATAATTCACTTGCTTTATCCGTTTCCAGCTCAAGATTAACAATAGGTACCTACTTAATTTTAAATATAATTGTGCTCCCTAATTTACATCTATATACAAATATGATAAGGCAAAAGAGTTTACTTTTATAACACGCTTAGTTCAGGAACTATGTGACAATTTTCAAAATTTAGGGATGGATAGTCCATTCATGGAGGAAGGCTATAGGTTAGGTACTTTTGATTATGCACGATGAGTGGCTCCCACGGGATGCGGGTGAAACCGCATCCCGGCTGTTGGAAGCTAATGATTAATACTTGTAACCCAACTTCATTGCTTACAAGTATAAATAAAATAAAAACTATTATTGTACCGCTATATTTGTATCAATAAAAACAACAAAAATAAAACCATTGACCAGTTATTCTTGTACAAAGCGTATAAAAACGAACTCTGCGTATAAATAGGTGTACGTCTTTTTGGCTTAAATATCTATATCTATACTAATACATATTATAAAGAGGAAAACTTTGTTTGTTTGGTTGTAATGGATAAACTCAAAAACTACTGGACCGATTTTAAATATTCTTTCACCATTAGAAAGCCATATTATCTGCGATTAACATAGGCTATATTTTATCCCGGTGCGGGCAGTAGCTCCCACGGGACGCGGGTGAAACCGCGGGAAAACGGCTAGTTACCTATAAATGAAAAAGTTTGTAGGTATATTGCTAAAACTCATCATCTGCCGAACCATTTCCCAACTACGTCGGATCGACTTTCAGTCTAATCTGAGTACCAGTGTTTTACAAGCAGCGATTAGAAACTACTCAATGGATTTTGATGAAACTTGACAGTCATACTTATAGCTTAATATCATCATCATCCTCCGAGCCTTTTTCCCAAACTATGTTGGGGTCGGCTTCCAGTCTAACCGGATTCAGCTGAGTACCAGTGCTTTACAAGAAGCGACTGCCTATCTGACCTCCTCAACCCAGTTACCCGGGCAACCCGATACCCCTTAGTTAGACTGGTGTCAGACTTACTGGCTTCTGACTACCCGTAACGACTGCCAAGGATGTTCAATGACAGCCGGGACCTACAGTTTAACGTGCCATCCGAAACACAGTCATTGGTGTCTAAGATATACTTAGAAAGTACATACAAACTTAGAAAAGTTGCATTGGTACTTGCCTGACCTGGAATCGAACCCGCGCCCTCATACTCGAGAGGTTGGTTCTTTGCCCACTAGGCCACCACCACCATAGCTTAATATCAGAGTAGCATATAGGCTAATATTTGTCCTTGTGCGGAAAAATCTTTCCCTCGGGAAGCAGGTGAAACCGATAGCTAAAGTTAGTATGTACCTACATATTATAATAACGATGATATACAATTTCTCACGCTGCTTGATATAAATAAACTCTATGAGAATACTATTGTATGAATGTTTATTTCGAATGCAAAAAATGTTTTGTCCCACGTTTTATTTAATTAACTGTCAGGTTTTGTTAAATTAATATATGTAATGAGTCAATCAGTCTAGTGGTTTATAAGTCTAGTAAATTAATTACCTAGGAAAATAGATGTTTTTGATTGGCATAGAGTACGATGATCTATGGTATTTTAGAACAATTATGAAAAATGTGTGTGTGTTACGGGTAGTCAGAAGCCAGTAAGTCTGACACCAGTCTAACCAGGGGTATTGAGTTGCCCGGGTAACTGGGTTGAGAAGGTCAGATAGGCAGTCGCTTCTTGTAAAGCACTGGTACTCAGCTGAATCCGGTTAGACTGGAAGCCGACCCCAACATGATTGGGAAAAAAGGCTCGGAGGACTTTATGAAAAATATGTAGGTTGCTTGAACGCACTAAATTCTTTCAGTGTTAGATAGTCCATTTATTGAGGTAGGCTGTAGGATACATTTCATCCGAGTTACTTACAAGGATGGACGCCGCTTGAAAATATTCTTATCGATTTCATCGGGCCCAGAAAAGTAGTAAAATTATTGTACCTACAATGCATACGTTACCATATAAAATAGCAAGTAAATATGAGTCCAATTCATATCTGACATCACAACATTAACAGTAGGTAATAGATACTTTAAAACGTGATAATTCCAGCAGTTATCATCATCATACTATTTGTCATCAAATGACGTTTCGTTCGTGCTCGTATTGTTAATAAAATACATATATAAATACAAAGTTATCACCAAGCAAACGCAGAAACATAACGGGTCAACGCACTGCTCAAACATTGAAATTAATTGGGCTATCGAAAATTCTAGACTTCTAAACTAGTTATGTCTCGATTTTAGCGGCAAACAAAAACAAATGAAGCTGTTTATTCATTTGTTTTCTAGTCCTCAATAAATGAACAGAATAATGTTTTGGTTATCTCTCACTAACGGTTTTAATGTAACCAATTTACCAGAAGTTTGATAACATCTTTAGCAGTCGTTACGGGTAGTCAGAAGCCAGGAAGTCTGACAACAAGTCTTACCAAGGGGTAGTGGGTTTCCCGGGTACAGTAGCCGGCATATAACTTGGCAAGGATTTGGATCCTTTAATAAGTGTAAGCTCGCTCATAGTGCACTAAATTATACAAAAAAGTGGTCCCTGTTATTGCTTGTGCATTATTCTATGGTTATTAACATCATTTATTGGCGATTATGTCTGCTTTAAAAAAATAGGACCTGTTTTCATCTCACGATTCTTGCGAAGTTACGTGCCGGGAACTATAACTGGGTTGAGGAGATCAGATAGGCAGTCGCTCCTTGTAAAACACTGGTACTTAGGTGCATCTGGTTAGACTGGAAGCCGAGCCGAAGGGAAAAGTCTACGCAGATAATGATGATTTACCAATGATTTGATAATATTTTTCTCTCGAATTCACATAATGCAATAAGAAAAAGAACCTCACTTGATTTGTCTTCAAACACGTGCATGTTGCATGTTATGAAATGACTAATAAAGATAAAACTTAAGATAGCCACGATATAAATGGTAGATAGATATTATTATTACTACAACTTATTAATAAAATCAAGTACGTATATCTGCCGATTCGTGATAAACAACTTAATGTAATAATTGCTAGAAGGTTTATTCCCCGCAGACGAAGCCAGGTTGGGCCCCTACCGTATATAGATATTTTAGCCATGCAAACCTATGAGAAGTTTAAGCAAAGCCCTGAGATTCGGTACCTGTTCTAGTTCCTGTTAAGTACAAACATGTGTTCAGTGAAAACTTAAAGAAGGAACAATTAGTTATCGTACACTTTGTAGCTAAAGGAAATTACTCCATCATCACCCAATCTAAGATGATTACGTAAGAAAACAAAAACACAATCACCTACATATGCAAACAGCAATTTGAACCAGATGTTGTTAAATGCAAGTAATAACTTTACTCCTCGCGTAGGAGAAATGATTATAGAACCTCTATTCGACCAAGACCATGTAGACTTGTGGGCAATAACGACCTGATATTCGGATATGCTTATGTTAAACTTAAAGTTATAGGATCTTACTTTAATTTAGAATATGCAGAGGCGAGGACAAGGTTGTATGGTAGGCGGATATGATGTTTGAACAGACCAAAATGGACTCACATAAAAACCTCATCATAGGATTTGCACTTCATAGGTTTGTAGGTGTAGTTGACAACAACGTTGTTGAAAAACTAGGTCAAGACTTAGTGTTTTAGAAAAGAAGTACAGATTTGATTTATAAGCAAAACGATGTGAAGAGAGGACTTATTAGAAGAAGAACCGTTTATAAATATTACATAAAAAGATCAAGGGAATCCAAAAAAAATACTACAAGAAAAGTTTTTAGTAATGTTTAATAATATTTAGAAAGAAGAAAAAGTGATAGATTGTGTCAAAGAAGGCATGCCAATAATAAAAGGGCTGAAGATGAGACACAAGTTATGCGGTCATAAATAAAGGCCGCAGAAGAAAAAGAACCAACACCACATTCAGAAACTCATAAAAACAAACGAATAGAAACTAGAAACAACAAACACAAGACAGCAATTCTATCCCTAAGTACGACGCAATTATAATCCTTTATCAAATAACAAGGCTTCAAGCGATTGGCCTAACAATGGGCAAGTCTGCAATCAATTGTTTTATAGTAGCCTTGAGAGCGATGGCCTACCCAAACAACACAATACAGACATTGAATGGACGATATAAAACCTGTTTTTGATGTTGAAGTTCAAGGAATCTTCCTAATTTGGTTTGATCGTGTAGGCTTCCAGATAAATAGAGAACCATTTATTGATGTAATTTTTAGCTCTTTCAAAGAGGAGGTTCTCAAGACACCTGAATTGATACATGATTATGGTGTTTTTGCTCATGTTGATGTTCTTTTCCGTGTATCTGTATATATATTTATACTTGAGAAGTACGGTTGTCTTTTGCCAATACTACTCCTATTACATATTATCCAGAGCAATATCTGCTTCTATATTCTGTGTCGAACTAGTTTTAGATTCAAATCTCAATCTATTATTGAAGTTTGAGTACCTTTATAAGAATTTCGTAAGGCAACGTATGAGTATGTGTTTCTTTCTTTTATACATTTCCCCATTCACAAACATCACACGTGTTCTAAATCTACTTACAAATCAAAAATCAAGACAAAGCAAATCAAAAACAGCAGTAGCGTAAACTTACAAGCAACGCGTAGTAACGTCTACTGATAACAAAGTTCTATATACTTTACATACAAGAGTACACACTTTATTATACATATATACAAAATGCTATATGCTGTGTAACTGTGTGCTAGTTGCCAACTGATCGAAAGACAATAGCCAATACGAGTCGACACTTACACTCGCCGGTTTGTAAACAACTGATAATGTTGTCTTTTATACTCTCTCGTGGCTTTTATATGTATGTTCCAGTCACAGAGGAAGGAAAGATAGCGGAGATGCCATTTAGGAGGTAGGTCAGGTGTTTTCTTGTAGGTCAAGCAAGGTACGGTAGACTATTGTTATAGATTATTTACCAGAGATAGTCAGGTGCCTCGTCAAATCGAAACCAATTTTTCAAAGATTGGTCTTGATTAATTGTGGTTTGTGGTTCTATTTTAAAATAATGGACAAATTTCATAGAAGGCGTGTAGGATCGAAGTTAGTAAGGTTCAACGTCCCCCGAACATCCTTATTTTCACCAAACATCTCTGCTAGTCATTTTATTCGTGCGTGGTTCCAGTAGAAAGTTAAGGCCTCGACTGGGGAAATGTTTTGAGCTTTTGTAGACAATTCTTTCTTCAGAAACATCGTCCTATAAAATTTTTCATCGAGAAATCAACGCTAATATGAAGACAGCATTAAACATACTTGTAATTATAAATAATGCCTTTTCGAATTCCAGTTTTCTATAGCTTTCTCTAAGTGATTTCTAATTGCTTTTGTGATTGTTGGAGATGAATGAAGTGCTATTAAGTACTGTCATATATTAACCAAGATTTTATTGGGCTTAAGAATGAATAACTGTATTTTAAGAACCCCCTGACCTCTTAGTTACTGTAACTAAAGACATTTTATAAAATTCCTAAGTCACTGTTCTTCATCAATTGTGATGATAATACTATAAGTTTAGTGTCATCATTCGAACAATATCTTACAATAATAAAACTGTAGGTACCTAAAACCTCAGAGGTCATAAGTCGACAGTTTGCTTAACACATTTATCAGAATGAAAGGCGACAATTTCTTACATCACTTTTTGCAATACTGTTTGTCTAAAGATTCTAAATACATCTGTTTATTTAGATGTAGGACGTAGGTGTTCTTCATGTTTTCATCTGTGTCCTGCGAGAATCACTTCCCACAAGAGGGTAAATTCCTAGCTTACTTCTTCTCTAGCTTCTAAACCTCAATCAAATTACATTTACTGTTTCTTCAGGTCTCCAAATAAATTAACGAAAGATATTAAAGAATATTGATGTCTCTCAGTAAATTTCCATAGCATCCAATTTCCCTTTTTATCACTCAATGTCGTTAAGACCAAATTGCGTAAGATATTGTCTGTTCAATATCATTATTTTAGGCATTAAGTAATCACTCAAACATTTGCTTAAGATTTTGGGCTGTTTACTTTATATTTTAACCAGTCCTTCTAGCAGTTTCACCCACGTGCCAACAGAGCTACTGTTCACATCTACATCCTACATACTTTCCTCACTAAATGGCCTATCTAAAACTCAAACATTTTTTCAAATCGGATCAGTAGTTACTAAGTTCAAATAGATAAGCTGTTTGACTTTTTAATATTTGGTAGTCTGGCCGTTTAGGTAGTCATTTCTTTTTATGTAACACTCAGGGCCAATCATTGACTTTTCTATGAGTAGGTATATCATTATGTTGCAAGTTTACATAACTGATTTGTTTGTTTTGATTACGAGTAGCCCCGATAACCTCATTTTCAATGTAGAATATAGCGTTGTCTAATACATTAACCTATATTGTATCTTGCAAGAATTTTATGTATTTGAATTATTCGCATTTTGAAACAAAATCTTGTATTTCAGTACTGTTGAAGTGTGCCTTTTCAGCGCAGTTCATTTCTCCCAAACTTGACCTAATATTCGTACGCTTCATTCAGGTCAAAGGCCTTTGACACCGCCCCAACCTCTGTCAGGTTTTCGTTGAGGATAAAAGTGTATAAAATGTTTTGTGTGTAACCGATGTCCATGTTATTTCATTATGCAATGTCATTGTGATAGTAGAAGCTATATTTTTGTGTAAATCAATCGCAGATAGACTTGAAATGTGATAAGTAAATTCAAGGCAGTTTCTGTAAAAAAATTTGTATCATCTCTCTTGTTTTTGTCAAAAGAATCAAGTGTAATTTCCTGTGTAGTGAGTTTATCGATAAAGCGTTCTGTTTCATGCATTTAAAGTTTTCTTTACTACGACTGAGCGAAAAAGGAAACTGCCCTTGATATTGTAATGTTGTGAATTATGTCAAGGTGTACTTACGTATAACAGAAAATAAAGACGTAAATTCAGTAAAAACACATTTATTTTCCCGATATAAAACTTATTCTAGATCTAATCCTAAATTGGCATATACTTTGGCTAAACAACTTTTTGGTTTCACTTCACTAAATGTCCCATCACTTCCACGGTAGTTTTTCCAAAGGTTCACATCTCCAGGCGGTTCTAACTTCACAGTACACCTTCAGAATCTTTCACGACCCGAGGGTTGAAGCCGAACAGCCGGCCACAGCTTCATAACTTCATCCGGGAGGCAAGAGCGAGTTGATCAAGGCTCTTCGTCCTCGGAGAGGGAGGGCAGCGCCAGCGTGCGCCGCAGCTTCTCCCGCCTCTGGGGGGAGATGGACTTCTGTCGGCGGAGGCCCTCTGTGCGCATCACGTAGGACCTCTGCTCCGGCTCGAACACCTCCTCGGAGTCATCCTCCACCAGCGCCGGCAAGGCAGTCCCGCGCAGCTTCTGCCTCCTCGGGCAGTCAGTCACAATGGGATCCATCTCGCGGTGCTTCTGCAGCGAGGGGTATACATCAGCGTACAGCGCGGCAACAGTTTCTAGTTTCACAACCATTGCGGAGAATTTATTGTTTGTTATCTGAGTGCGGTTTATAGATCGCGACGTGCTCTCTTAGAGTGCTTGTAGCAGAGTGCGGGGCGGCGGGTCGGCGCGCCTATTTATACTCTCGCGGGCCGTGATAAATTGGTTTGTGTGCACTTCGTCTGGCGTCACTACGTTTGTATGTGTTTACGTTAAGGTTCGCGTTCACTTGAGGCGTGTAAAATCCGCTAATACTATGCAGGAGGAACACAGTAACACACCTTTGTAATCAACGCCTTTTGAAGCATAAACACGTAGTTTGATTGCCTCTTTGCAATTTTCTCGGAACGTTTAGCATTTTCTTACGCTTGTGGGAATTGGATGGTTTGGGATTTCCTATTTACGTGTGGATTTCGGGCAATGAACTGTTTATTTGCCTTTTTGAATTACAGTTACAACTAACAGCTTAGTAAGATAGGTACTCTCCTAGGTACCTTACTGCCATTTTTAATGATATCTACTTGCAAATGAATACTCAATACCTCTCAGCAACCATAGGTGCCAACAAAACCTTCATTTATGTACATAACCTAACATAGAACAGAGATGGACAACCATCATGCGTTGCGCTTGACCCGGTTAAGCGGATTGAAGCCTGACAACTGAGGATACTTGCAAACTGCACTGCACTGGCTTTCTGACCTTCGAATACAAATAGGAAAACGTCATGCGATGCATCTAGGCGAACACTTGGTCATTTATTTGTCTGTGTACCTATTTTGTTATGGCCGTTCTCAATATTTTAAATGTTTTTTTTTTTTTTTCTTTATCTAGATAGGAATTTAACATTACTTAATGGATAATGACAAAATTCTGTCTCTAGAAGGCAACTCATCAGATAAATGTGGTACGGCTTTTAGATTCTAAGACTACTGAAGGAATATTTCCCGTGCAAAAATCTTCATTAATAACGTAAATAGGTATGTTATTTTCCTCATTTTTAACACGGTTCTGTTATAGACCTCTAAAAAAGTACATGGACGTAAAATGTGGTCCTGTTTATGGGATCTCTATTGTTTAAAATATGTATTTGTCGAAATGAAAATAATGATCAGGTATTTCCCAATATTATCAGCATTAATTAATAATGTTTATAGAAATATAGGTATTTGCGTATTCCTAGTATTGTTTCTCTTTTATAGAGCGAATTTCGAAGTGTTATTGTCAATTGTTTCACGAATAGGTACAGAAATAGAAAATAGACAATGACGTTTATTGAATTCTCCGATTCATGAGAAAATTATAATTATCCCCTTGAGTATTAATAATATTAAGGACTGTCGTCATAAGTATTGTTGATGATACTTGACTATTTATAAGAAGTTCTAATGAAAATGCTTGAAATAATAATCGGGGGCAAATTGTTATCGTTCTACCTCAATTGCCCACCTTACTACGTAGCGGTACAAACTTCTGAAAAATCCAACGAGGTTCTGACGACATACACTGTAGAGGTATAACCACCGCACAGCACCAAGTGGGATATTGAATGCCTTGCTCGGTGATCGGCAGTATCATCTCTATAGCTAAAAACCGGCCAAGTGCGAGTCCGACTCCATTATTTGTAAACTGAGCAAAAAAAACACATTATTTTGTTGTATGGGAGCCCCCCAAAATATTTGTTTTATTCTAGATTTCAGTATTGTTGTTATAGCGGCAACAGAAATACATCATCTGTGAAAATTTCAACTCTCTAACTATCACGGTTCATGATACTGGTGACAGACGGACGGACGGACGGACGGACAGAGGAGCGAAAATAATAGGCTCCCGTTTTGCCCTTTGGGTTCGGAACCCTAAAAATTATCCCACACTGCGCTCACCAGCGCGGTCCCCTCAAGCTTATGGGAGTCCTTTGTCCAGCAGTGGACCTTTTAGGCTGTGACGACGTTAGAAATAAAGGAAGACTTTAAGGCGTATTTACAGCCAGACTAGGTCAAAAGTCCCATGAGCTAAATTGATTGATATCCTGACCTCGTTTAAACGCACAAACATAACAATCTAATCGGCTGATCGTTTAGATAATCTAATGTTTATAACTGAAATAGTATCAGGAGTTGTAAGTACGTAAAATAAAATCACGGTTAATTTGACTTAGCAGAGGTAGACGACGTCAAAAATCATCAAATGACCCATACCGCTGTGGGTTAGCAGCGGTGAAGGAGTGTCAGACTCTTACTGACTAAAAACCGTCGTATTCCGTCGTAGGTCTTTTATGTACCAGGGCCGCGGTAATTCTCGCTGCCTCGGCAGGCCTTGGTCCTACTGGGCCCCGCTTGGGGACTTAAGTATACCTAACTGGTATACTATCTACACTGAAAATTCAGTTGGTTTGAACAAGCTAATCTCAGAAATTATAGGTCCGATTTGAAAAAGATATACCATTTTTAGACAGCCCATTTATCGAAGAAGACTAGAAGATCAATATTTATCCGGGTACGCTATGTAATATCCACGGAGTACGGGTGAAACAGTTGACGGAGGTATATGCGTTCCTAGGCGTTGCAAAAAATCTCTCAACTGTTTACGTTACGGCCTTTAACTTAAAAATAAAATCATTTAGTATCAAATAAAGCTAATTTCGTACATTATGCGTCTAGTTCCAGGATTCAATATCTTCCATTGACCCAGAAACGTTTATTATAGTCTATTCTAAGAACGAAACATACTAACGTAGCTAGGAGAACTATAAGTTGCGTATGTTTTGTATTATGAGAATTTCTGGTAGCTGTTCCGATAATATTATGTGTGAAATAATCTCTATGATAACATACAACCCATGAGTATGTAGTAGTCACCTAACACGAATTGTAGGTCTTTTTATGAAGGTGTATCGGGTAGTCTTGGTAAGGCTTGATGAGGTCATTTAGGCAGTAATCTCTGGTCGATAGACCCTAACATAGGTGAGAAAAGGCTAGGTAAATCATCATATTGAGTAGAGGTCACAATTGGTCTCTTTTAGTGACCTCTACTTGGGCCCTATGTGGTGTGTTGACTCAGAAAATATGACCACACCATATCTTTAAAGGAAGGAAAAGGTAGATATAAGAACATTGGTAGGTTTTATTGATATGAAGGAAAACCATTACTTATATTAATCAAGACGGTACTAAGTATACCTCAGATAATTAGGATTATATTCCTTAAGAAATAATAAAAACTAATTTTCCTGTACCTATAAAGATATTTTATTTTATTTCTTGTACTCATGAAATTTTATTACACTTCTCTACCAAAACACTTCCAAAGTAAGAACGTACATAAAACCTAATGCTTATAGCCTATCCAAAAACGAATACTTTTCCACCAAACAGTCCGCACCTATAAAGAAAATAAGATAAGGGCAGCTACAGAAGTATCCTGCATTCTTCCTCGAGACAGTTTAACGACCTCCCCTACTCCCATCTATTATTGATTTCTCTCGTGTGTAACCAGCCCTATCCCATCCGAGAAGTAAACCCCAATAAAATGTGGGGTAGCAACCCCAGAGTGTCTTAAGTACCTGCAAACTGCAAACTTTTAGTCGGCCGATAGTTTGTTTGGGCTCATAAATCAGTATGAAGATGAATGGTAGTACGCATATTACTAAGATCGGGTTTTTAGCCGGTATCAGAATGACTGAAAACTTTGATTGGACTTAAGATTTTCTTTATTTATTTATTGGAAAATATTCTTGTTATTTTTATATTTTTAATTATTTCATTGTTACTGCCTCGTTCTAGCTATCGCAAGCGCGACTGCTGAGCACGAGTTAATAGTATAATATTTTTGTTGCAAATAAATATTACTTTTCTCTTTTGAATATGAAATAGATTTACTTTAATATATTTTTGCCTACCATCATGGCAACTGTCGGCCGACTGTTTAATCTGCAGTGTGCAGGTACTCTTAAGGAACCCCGAGCCACCCCTAAGTTGTGTTGATGAGAGGGGTGCACAAATTTACGATGTCGGGTACCTACATTACATCTGCGAATATTTATTTTTTTGCAGGAACTGGGATGTTGGGGAATATAGCTGTGGAGAAAAAGGTAAGAAGTTATGTCTTTGTACGAGTAAATAGCTGTTTCCTGTGGTTTTTCTCCCATTTAGTAGGGGGTTAAATTCATTTTGAGCCGGAAAGATATATTGCATGTGTCCCTGGTTTCTATTAATTTGCATGCCTAAGTACTTAAGTAATTAGTTACGATTCTTAAAAATCGAATTCAAAATATCAGTCAAAGATACAAGACAAAATACTCACAAACATACTTCAATTTTATTGTTAAACATACCATATATCCTTTACCACAAAAACCTACCTAATAGGTACTAGGTACTACATCTATACAAAAAACCTATGTCTTAGTCACAGAAACGTAATCAAACACGACTACAATATCTATACATACATTATATACCTACATATCTAAGTACATATGCACAGGAAACAAATTATCTCGTGGCGCATAAGATATCAACTGCACACAACGGTACATACATTGTTTCAACTTTATGCTATATCACTATATGTAATAACCACCTGTTTACATGACTTGATATTCCTAGGTACTTAGAACTGTAATTATTAAAATCCTCCATTCCGTTGGTTTCCATCATCATCTGCCAAGCCTTTTCCCAACTATGTTGGGGTCAGATTCCAGTCTAGCCAGATGCAACTAAGTACCAGTGTTCTACAAGGAGCGACTGCCTATCTGACCTCCTCAACCCAGTTACCCGGCAACCCAATTCTCGTAGGTGAGACTGGTTCAGACTTACTGGCTTCTGACTACCCGTAACGACTGCCAAAAATGTTCAAATTACTGAACTTATCACAATGAGAATTCTCAAAGCTTTCTTTCCCACTAGTACTATACAAGGAAATGGTGTAACAATAAAGGACCAACATGCCTATGGCCTATGCCCTTCGTGATTACATACGCCATAAGGAAATTAATAAACGATTAAATGCATGCCTACCTGTTTAATTGAACCATTCATTATAATGATCAATAGAAAACCATGCATACTTTAAATTACCCATAGAAAAATATTGAAATTATGGTGTTGTTGTTTATAATTCCTGAATATTAATTCGCATGCTCTATCCTAGACCTATCCTATCTTCCAAGACTTTTCTATACTTTTTTTACACTTCAATTTATTTGAAGTTAAGTTTAGAATTAAGACAAAAAAAATCATAACAAGGTCACAACCTGAAAAGAAAAAATAGTCATGCCATCATCGTTCATAATTTTGTGATCATTAATTCGGATGCCTAGACGTTTAAAGAGGTTAGTGTTAAATCTTAGAGTTGAATCTGCAAGTTCAGATTTTAGCCTGACAAAATAATTACAAGGTCATATCTGAAAACAAATAGTCTAGTCATTTCCATCTGACCTTTGGGTTTTCCTTAAAAATGTCACGCTGGACCAAGGGACAGTACCCAGCCAGGATTGCAATATCCAGCCAGACAGACAAGGCCGTAGTCTGAGTCTGAATCATGACTCACTGCGTCATCAACGTGTTTTCAAAGAAATAAACCTCGGGCTTAAGTACTCTTCACGATGTGACGTAAATTGTAGAAAATACGTAAAGCAGGTACGTTCAGTGTTGACTCAGTATTTTCTTGTCTTTCATGCTGTAGTTTGTAGGCCCCCAGTCATAATTATAAAGCTTTATACAGGAATGAATTTTATCCAGTGCGCAAACTTTGTCAACTTGTAGTTAAATAAGTTTTATAGATACGTATATTTTTATTTTGTCGAGTTTTAGTACAAAAAACAAAA
The DNA here is from genome assembly GCA_963856015.1 of Helicoverpa assulta. NCBI lineage: Eukaryota > Metazoa > Arthropoda > Insecta > Lepidoptera > Noctuidae > Helicoverpa > Helicoverpa assulta. The sequence goes on from CAWLCW010000027.1 coordinate 9,888,423, forward strand.
GTTATTGATAGCGAAAGATGTTTATTTTGTAACCGATTGTACGGTCACAGTCGTCATAGTAGGCACGGCGGCAACGCGAAACCGGTTTACTGACGCGAGCGCTGCTCCAAGCGCGTAAGAATAGTTGGTATCCATATTTTGCTGATTTTAGGGCGGACAAAAGAATGAAAAAATTTTTTTTACTGATGATGCAGATATGTTCTCTTAATGATTCTGGACCTCCAGTTTTTTTTTGTGCACTGCTTAAAATTCATTCCTGTATGATTTATTTTAAATGTATTGTATTGCGTCCGATCAGTAGGTTAAGGTAGATCTGTACCTGATGGCAGATTAGTGGCTTAAAAATAAATAAGTAAATATATATACTGGCAATCCAAAACGAAATCGTCAGTATGCATATCTTGCCCATCTCAATTTTGTTTGGGGTCGGCGCAGCATTATTACTTCTTCCATAATCTTGTACGCAAATTAAATATGCTAAGCACAGCTACGTAAAATTTTCGTCAAAAGTCATAAATCATATAATATTTAAAACGACTCCCTCTCCTTAAAAGGTGAAACCGAGGTGACTATTCTTGCTCAGAAAGTGGAAAAACCAAGGAAGGTAATATTAACCTATAAGTATTCTTATTTTCATTCATTTTCCTTAGACATGAGCTAAAATTACTATTCATAAAACCTTTCAAGTGTTACTACGTTCATTCGATTTTTTTTTTGCATTGGTTACGAACAAAACAGTTACAAAATACAGTTAAAATAACTCCAGTCAACAATGTGTTGTAATAAGAGCAAATAAAAATATAGTACAATTGTAGAGTATAAACTTTTTTGTTGAAAACCTCATTTCATTTATTTTTTACGTGACTGAAAAAGAAAACAATAAACTTAGAATAGTTTAGATTACATTTTATTTATGCCGGCCAACTATTTGATTACGATTATGACTTTAGAGTTACTGACCGACACGTGCAAAGTCAGGGTCGAAAGACTTACCCACTTTTTTAATGGAAATTCATCAATTTGGACCGAAAGAGTTTCATACTCTAACAAATTCAAGATCATACACAGTCCTTCGTAATATTTTGGATAATGTACCGGTTTATAATACCATACCTACAGACAGAATTGTGTTGCTGGGGAATTTGTGCCACCATTTCTCCTTGCCTGCTAAAACACATGGGAAGTTGTGAATGGTGGTCGTTTTTGGAGGCTTCCTATTGTAAACATGACCTTATATGGAGATAAATTAAATAGCCAAATATGCACATGTTAAGTATCTGAAAAAGGCAGTCTTTCAGAGAAATATCTTACAGAATCTTTTAGTAACTTATGCAATCTCATCGCTGATTAGATTATGCATATCACGTATCATGTCCTATTTACATATTTGAGACGAAAACAATGACAAAACGGCAAGTTTGTTTTTACCAAAAGTGGGACAAAGCGGTAAAAATATGAGTCAGAGAATGGCAACAGTTTCCTTTAATGGGGTTATGTAGTGTAAATATATGACTCACGAATGGTAACGGGGTAGGCAGAATTGCAACTGTAACGCTATTTGCCCTAGTTTTGGATTTAGTAATAATGTGAATTGTCTTAGTGGACTTATGACCTCAAACATCTATGGAAAATAATTTTAACTTTAGTTGAACTGTCATGGTTTATTTGTTCGTTTTGTGGGAAAGTTGCTTATACTAGCTTAAATGGGCACGACAGTATACTGAACTTTGCTTTTTGAAAATCGGTAAAAAAGCGGAATATGTAAGTCAGTATTTTTTTTTAATTTACGCATTTAATTTTAATCGAAATGCCTATCTTTAATTATATGAATCTACTCAACCTAATATGGTTATATTTTACGAGGAAATGAAATTGTTCCTATATTGGTTAGAAATTAGTTTTTCCTTCCGTTATGATGTCAAGCGCAGGCAAACGCATCTCATAGTAAAAAGGTAGTAAAAGTCTTGTAATGACGTCATATTATGAGTTGACAAGGAAATTGGTTGCTTTATCCTTTTCAGTACCTTTTTTTTTTTTTTTTTTTTTTTTTTTTTTTTTTTTTTTTTTTTTTTTTTTTTTTAACGACGTAAAAAATCATCAAATGACCCCTCCCGCTGTGGGTTAGCAGCGGTGAGGGAGTGTCAGACTCTTACTGACTAAAAGCCGGCCGTCGTGTTCCGTCGTAGGCCTTCTTATGTGCTAGGGCCGCGGTACCTCTTTCGAACAACCCGCAGCCCCGGCAGGCCTTGGCCCTGCTGGGCCCCGCTGGGGTTGCTGACATCTCTTTGAGGAGCGCGTGGAACAACGCGCGCCGCCGACACGGGTCTGTTGTCTAAAAACAGACATGAGCGATGAGCCACCCGAACTCACCGCCCACAGACCCACGCCTACGGTGGCCGGGAGTCGTCTCGCGACACCCGGCGCCCGTGGTGTCTACCGGCTCCAGCGCGGCGGCCGGGATGAGAGGTGCGAACTCTCTGACGTTCCGCCGCCTCCTTCTCGAGCATGACTGCTTCGCAGAAGGAGGCGATGCTTCGCAGAAGGAGGCGAATCCTTTTCAGTACCTACATTACTCATTAGTACATAAACAATAATAACTTCTTATTATGTTATGTTTTCGTTCTACTTCTAGAAATTTTATGTTTTTGTACCTAGTAGATTAATATTATTTGAATGACGTACATATTGTTTGAGTATTATGTACATTCGGGTAATATTATTTACCTCTGTTATGTATGTAAAAACATTTGTTTTGCTTTATGTACGAGAATGCAGAGGAAAAACCTGAATAAAATGTAAGTAATTATTTTTTGCATGAACTCTTAAAAAAATACAAAATTGAAACAGAGATTTTGGAAAACATCGTTAAAACTGACCAAAATGAATCCCTCTAAAATTATGCCTAGATTTAAAAATATAGGTACCTAAGTATAAGATAGTTAGAATAAAAAAACAAAAGCTTGTTTTTCACGATCCCAACCAAAGAAATTCAGCTGAACCTTTTAACCTCTAACCTGAAAATCCTTGTACTCTATGACCCCTTTTATTAGTTGTTTTTACAGGCAGAATCGAAGGAAAAATAGCACGCCCATGCATATCAAATAGATGAATATATTAGGCATTGATTTGGTATTTTATTAAACTTGGAATCCCTGATAATAATATTATTGGGGTATTTCTACAAGAGGGAAAGTAATATTTTTGGCAAACAGGAATTTGTATATTAAATGGTATTACTTTTACAGAGTCATTGTTGTTATGTTGCAGACCCTTTTTTAAAAAAAAGCGATCGAATCAAGCCAATTGAACTGAGAATTGTCCATGTCATACTATTTATATGTAAAATATTTTCTATGGGCTTTAGATGCCAGATACAAATAAAAAAAATGTCTCTGAACTACCTACTGATATTTATTGGCATCATGAAAAATCTAAACATTTTGAATATTTTATAAGGTAATTAAGATAATATGCTACTACCAAATCAATTCAAGAATACTGACTCCTCTACGTACCAATATTCCCAGCTCGAAATATTTGAATTAGGACAAAACACTATCTCGAAGACAAACAGACATGCAGACTGGTCACAAGAGACATGTTTCAATTACAACATCTTATCGGGACAGACGGACAGACAATCGAATATCATTCTGAAGACAGGGGACAGGCTTTGTTTCCTAGATAATTGTATTGACAGACGGACTGACGCGTAAGTTGTTCAAAATCTTTGAGTATTGCCAGACTACTTGGAGTTTAGTTTCTATTTAAGGAAATGTAATATAGGTGTAGGTTTGTTTATGTAATATTGAAAGATTTTGTAAATTGAAATACTGTCAATAGAAAATGTTATTTTTACTAGGCCTGATTTACTATAGGCAGATATTAAAATTGTACTTATCTCACGAAAGCGAGAGAGTCAAACCTGTGGGTGTAAATGTACATGCACATTTTCTTTATAAGACTCAACGACTCGACTACTATTGAGAGCTCCCAAACTTACGCATTCAAAGACAATATGCTTATGAGTTTCTTCCTAAATAACAGAAGTAAAGTAAAATTGTTCCCTTTGGTGAAAATAATAATATTCGTAATAACAAGGTTATAGCCTAAAAAGGACTTAAAGGCCGTTTTCCTCATGTTTAGCATACTAAACACTTGTTTTTCCTCCTTTTGAAGTCAATGACCCTTGACAGTCGTTTCGTTGATGACTAAATGTCAGTTTTCGTTGGAAAATATTTATTTCTTGTTGTTTTAACGGGAAAGTTTTCTTATTTTGGACTACATTTAGCATAATTACGAATAATTTATCATAATGTATTAATTAAAACACATTTCTATTTTGTTAAACATTAAATTCGTGTCTGCCCCTTATCTTCAAACCACCTTCATACAATTTAAGAACATTGAACTTACAAAGACCTCAAGAAAAATACCCAAATTTTCGGCTCGATTATCCTTATTTTTAACCCTAAAATTTAATAATACAATAGCAATTTATTCATTTCTAAGTAATCCAATTTTCATCCATCAACCATGTCTTACAGGGTTCAAACGACGTTGAAATTCCGACCTTGGACTCCGGCCTAAGAGACGTTGACTTGACCTCTGACCTTCAGAGCCGGCGGAGAAAATTCCAGACTCTCAGACGCTGGGGTCCTTGAACCGGTCGGCCTAGATACTGAAATAGACTTAGGTATAAGGAAGCTGGTTTTATTTCAGGAACCTTATGTAATTGGTATATGTAATATGTAGTAATTTTGTAAATAAAGGTACTACTGGTGTAAACTAATTTGCCACGTTACTGGCTCTTAAAATACGGTATTTTCAAATGTACCATACAAAAAAATATGTTATAGAAAACATTGAAATTATAGGTACCTAGAGTGTACCTACTGTTTTTTTTATGTAAATACAGACGTTGTAGGGAAATGAAAATTATTTATTGTAAAAAAGTCAGCTTTCTTGGCCCTAATCCCATAGACCCTACGATTTACACAGTACTTTTCATCCAGAAACATGATACGTATCAAACTTCAATACCAAGAAAACCCCATGACGTAAACGAATTTTCTTCCTAGAAGCGATTGTGTAAGAACACGAACTTTAACATTTTACCCGATAATGTGGGAGTATGTCTAGCCATGGTGGAGCCAGTCCCATAACCTAGTTTGTTCAGAAGATGTATGTTAGTGACGCACGGTGTTGAATAAACATTTATTGATCCTGCCATGTTAATTCGGTAGAAAAAATATTAATTTTCGATTTGTTTTCCTTGTTTTTAGTAGGTTTTGTCGTTTAATCGTTTCACTTATTTATAAATATCTAAATAATTTAAAAAGATATAAGGAAAAAAGCGACCACGCCTCGGAAAACGTAGTGTAGGACGTCCTCAGGCACGGTGGAGTGATGACTTGCGCAAGACGGCGGGCAGGAGCTGGATGCGAGAAGCCGAAAATCGATCTCAGTGGCGTGCACTTGGAGAGGCCTATGTCCAGCAGTGGACTGCGATAGGCTGATGATGATGATGATGATGAAGGAAAAAAGTTCAGTTAACATATTTACATTTAATTCTCACTTAAGTTTCAAAAATGTTCCTATAACATGAATTTGTAAGGTGTTATATCTTGAAAGTAAAACAATCTTTCAGACATTAATCCATTTATCATCATCAGCCTATCGCAGTCCACTGCTGGACATAGGCCTCTCCAAGTGCACGCCACTGAGATCGATTTTCGGCTTCTCAATCCATTTATATCATTTAAATAATACGGCAAACAGGAAAAAATATTAAGATCTTCTACCTAAAAGACTGTCGTTTGTCTTATTTCTACAAAATGACGTCAAGTCTATCTGCAGCTGTCTAGGAAGAAATCTATGTATAGCAGGAAATATAAAGTAATAATTATTATTTGCTACAACATAGTCATTATCATTATCTTTCAAATACCCTTCAAAATCTGATAAGCATTCATATAAACAAAGTTACTGTAATCCCATTTGCATTGAAAAGATTTCATCATCTCATCTAGATTCTCTACCTAGTCTTTTCCCGACTATGTTGGAGTCGGCTTCTAGCCTAAGTGAATGTAGCTCAGTACCAGTGTTTTACATGAAGCGACTGCCTATCTGACCTCCTCAACCCAGATAGGTACCCGGCCAACCCTAGCTCCGGACTACCCGGACTACTCCGGACTGTCAAAGATATTCAAAGGACAGATTGGGCCCAGAAATAAATTTTGCTTTTTAAACCAAGGAACAACTCATTATGAGAAGTCACACATCCATTTTTGACCGAGCCAAGCGTTGCTCAACTGTGATCGACCGATCCTAGCTGTAACTTAGCCAGATTTAGAAAGAATTTCAAGCTTCTTTTTATACATCTATACTAATATTATAAGAAGCTGAAGAGTTTGTTTGTTTGTTTGAACGCGCTAATCTCAGGAACTACTGGTCCAATTTGAAAATTTATTTCAGTGTTAGATAGCCCATTTATCGAGGAAGGCTATAGGCTACTTTTTATCCCGGTGAAGTAGTTCCTACGGGATGCGGGTGAAACCGCTGGCAGAAGCTAGTATTTCATAATTTCACATAATACAAAATGCATTTTATTTCTTCGTCCATAAATCATACCAACATTTCGTTCCAATTGAAATTGACCTTCAAAAAGATAAAGTTTCAATTACATGAAAAACGCTGTAAATCATGAAATAATAGTTATTTAAAAACTATTGAATGTTCTGCTCGTTTCTAAGCCAAGGTTTTTGTGTATTTTTATGCGATCGTTAAACAATAGGTCATCTAAATCTAGGTTTTAGTAGGCGAATCCAGATGTACTATGTAATTCATGAAAATAAGTATACATCCTACATACATTCATTTTATTTACCGGGTCCATATCGTTTCTAATATATTGTTTTAACTTTATAAAAATACCACCTGTATAACATATGGAACGCAAATAAAGAATTGAGAATATTTTCGATCATGGCAGTTACAGGGGCCCGATTCTCCTAATTTCACTTAAGCGACTTATGATTCACGTTCGACTCGATTCGACTGAGATCCAATCCCGACTCGATTACGATTGAAGCGTATGTGGCATTCCGCTATTTTTTCTTTGAAATAAACGTTTTTATCCTTTTCTATCATTCAATAATCAATCATTTTGTCTGCAAATGATTAACGATTGCAAAATGATTGTACAGCAAACTACCGTATAGACCAAAATCACCAAAATAGCAGACCAATCAAATGTCAATCGAATACGATTGGTCTTTTATTAGTAGCAGAATGCCCGATATGGTTAAAACTGCTATTGCGATCATATTGCGACTCGATTTCTATTCGATTTTGACATTATTAACTTAGGAGAATCGGGCCCCAGGTATTTTCAACACAACAATAGAGTTTTAAAGGCTTTTCGTCAACGTAGATTGGAAATTACTTAATATCGGGACTGGATTACGTAGTCCACCCATGTGGGTTGAGAGTAATTCTTTATCGATGCAGAATTGAATATTTCCCACGGGGTCCATGGGTTACCCACCTTGAGAGAAGCCAATAATCTCTCCCAAGGACACCATAATAAAGTTCATTAACTGCCAAATCTGCGTCGCAGAAAATAAATTAATAGGTAAAGAAATTTTCCATGAGCATTATTTTGCTTTAATTCGCAACCCTATACTGTTATAATAGCAATTAGGGTTCGCCTCTGAGTTCAAAAGGGTTGAAATCATAGAGAATAAAATGACTAGCGGAGATGTCATGCGCGCTAAAATGCGAGTGTTCAGGGGACGAAAACCGTTACCTACTAGCCCCGCCCAATAGGGCCCCCTATGGAACGCGGCCATTTATTTTTTTTAAACTAAATTGCCAGTCAATCAAGACCAATCTTTGACAGATGTCTCAAAGAACCTCGACGCCTAATAGTAACTGATCATTTTGGTCACGCCTACCGTACGTCGCTTGACCTACCTAAGAAGGCCCGTGACCTACCTGCCTTATGGTAACTCCGTTCATCTTTCTTTACTCCGTGGTTAAAATTGATCGACCTTTGCTCCCCAGTGTACGCAGAGCGGTTATTGACGCCTTAATTAAACCTGTCGTTCAAACTGAAACGCGAAAAATAACCAAGTAAGTAAATATTTTCTCAAATGAAAATTGAATCAATTACGCGAATGCCACTTTTGGGCTGTAATTTTGTTTATTTATTTCGATTAATCGAAGCACTCTATTTCAAAATAGCTACTTAATTTATTTTAATTATTTATTAACAGTATTGAAAGAGGACGAAGGAAAGTTAAGTAAGTATGTGAAAGACTGAAATAATGATGTCTGTGAGATGATATCAGATGGATAAGCATGTATAATGAGGTATTTCGTCCTATGATAAAATATATGCTTCTATTTAACTCTCAAATAAATCTATTCCTAGCAAAAACAATAAAACTTCAATGCGTCAACAGATTTTCATAACTGTACCGAAAACACTAATTCCTAACCATTAAACACAACTAGGTCAGTGTACCGTTAACTGAACTACAGTGACGTCACAGTATTGTACTTACGTCTGTAGTGGGGGGAGGGGAGGGAAGTACGTCATTGCGTTTATTCTTAGAGCAATTAGGCAACAGGAACGGTAAGCACAAATCTGTATGCAAAAGCCTGAATAATGCACGGTGAAGCAACGCAATTAAAATATAGTCCACTCATGCATTTTCCATCACATCGTAAGGTGTCCTCTAGAACAACAATAAATAGCATTGCATTGCAAAAAATTACTACACTTTAGCTGAAAATCCCTAGCGCAATCATCAATATGAACCTTACTCTGTCAATAACCTTGCATATTTTGTAAATTAAGCAATTTCTTCTAGGGAGCACCTTATGCACACGACAAAATTTATACAAACATAAAGTTAGTATGTAACTCTAACTAACCCATCTCAGAGGCAAAGGCGTGGCAAGTACGTCTCCAGTTAGTTAACTGCTCTTAGTATCCACCCCCAATTCTAGGAATTGCGCAGAACAAAATGAGTACGTCACGTTTTATTAGGGAGAATTGGGAAATGAGTCGGATTTTTGTACGTCAATTGTAATTTTTGTTCATGACTGTCTCGCGTATTTTACTATCCTTGATTTTATAGTATTTTCACTGTAAAATAAATAGTTAACAAATGAGTCCTACTGGTACAAGCGTTTAATTAAGTATTTACTCCATATTGAAATCGGCTAGGATTTTCGCAAAAGATTAAGGTCAAGTTCTTGGTATAACTTTTAAAAATCAAAAACGCTATAATCGGTATGAACATGAATGGTAGTAATAATATGCCACAGTTCGCACATTACAAAGGTCACATATTTAGCCTGTATCTCACCGACTAAAAGCTTTGATCGGAAACAAGATCTTTTAAAATTTTAAAAAGTTAAAATAAACTTATATACAGGAATGAATTTTATCCAGTGCGCAAACTTCGTCAACTTATAGTTAAATAAGTTTTATAGATACGTATATTTTTATTTTGTTGTGTTTTAGTACAAAAAAGAAAAGTTATTGATATCGAAAGATGTTTATTTTGTAACCGATAGTACCGTCACAATCGTCACAGTAGGCACGGTGCGGCAACGCGAAACCGGTTTACTGACGCGAGCGCTGCTCCAAGCGCGTTAGAATAGTTAGTATCCATATTTTGCTGATTTTAGGGCGGACAAAAGAGTGAAAAAAAAATTTTTACTGATGATGGACCACCAGTTTTTTTTTTGTGCACTGCTTAAAATTCATTCCTGTATATATACAATTTAAAACTAATACAGTGCATCAAAAAATTGCTCCTCATCGCTGTCACCGGGCAGGCCCGCCGCTAGCTGTTTGTTCGCCCGCGTGCAAAACTGATTATGCCGCCCTACGACTACGTTTTGTACGTTTTGTCAAAAAATATATAGGGGGGGGGGGATCCAGGGGTCCGCGATTCATATCCATCTTACTTGTCCAACAGAAAAAAATATGTACACGCACCGCTCTGATTGCAGAAAACCCACCTACTTTTGGATAAATAACTATTGCAATACATAACATACATTACACATAACTTTTTATTTACTTGAAATGCTCAGAGTAACATAAGCAGTCGTGGGTTAGCTCATAATCAAACTAAGCAATTGCTAAGGGCATCAATGCAGTGCAATCATTACCCAAGTGGCCCCTATGTATTGAAAGATTGTGATTAACTTAAACTAACGCACTTAAATATATATAACAATGTTTAAAGTCAGTAAAATATGTTATTTGGTGGATTTCCCGTTGAAAAGTCAACTTATAGGATACATTTCATATGTAAGGAAGCGCGAGCGGAGCGAGCGCGAAAATTTTTTAGTCTAAGGACACAAAACGAATAAAAACCACTGTAAATTAACAAAGCAAAGTCAAAAACTAAGATATGCACAGAAGCGAAGTGCAAAAGCCGCGAGCGAAGCGAGCGCGATTTTTTCCTTAGAGTTTTCATGAAGTAAACATATCATAAAAAGCCATAACATACGTGCGCGAAAAATGTTTTTTCGGAATTGAATGCCTCAACAATTAAACAAAGATAAAATGCGCTATTTGACATGGAGTCGCGAGCGCAGCGAGCGCGAATTTTTTTGGGGATGCAAAGGGTGAAACAGTCAAAATTAATAGGAGACGACCAAAGCTAGGGCGGCTTTTTCTGAAATTTAATTTTGGTTTAATTTTGCCGCCCCCTAAATAGCAATCTTAAATAGTTTTAAAGAATCTTTAATTTTGAAAATGTCCTTTCAACAGATGTACCTAACTGAAACCGGCAGTGTAAGTAATATTCCTAGCGCTATTGCTGTGTTCGGAAATATTGAAATCAAATCATTAGTAAAAAGATATTGTATTTTTTAAATATTACGTGATAACTCGCTAGATTTGCCGCCCCCCAGAACGTGCCGCCCGCGTGCTGTGCACGCGCTGCACGCCCGCTTACGGCGGGCCTGTCACCGGGTAATGTACCCAAAAGGCTGGCAGCATTGCCACGTTGGATGGCAATGCTCAACCTCTGTGCGAAATAAAAGATCTTTTAAAATAAAAATCCAAACCACAATCGGGCCAACTGTCGGTCTACTGTTCACTGTTACTGAAGCTAGTCTGAGCCAAATTATTGAAGTTATGTCCATAAATTTATTTTAAACCCTAATACAGCCATTTCTGACACCAATATTTCCTGTAACAAAAACAAGACACCATACTTACTACCCATTTCTGTACCACAGGTGTATTACCGTCCCCTTGCAATCCCATGGCTTACTCAATACCCATGGGAAAAGAGGGTGATGTTATTTAGAAAGGGGATCAAAATTGCGTTTTTTTTTTCTTCCGTCATATTTCGTCTGCGATCCCGTGAGAATTCGTGTGAGGAAGGTATCATGTGGGTACTTTGGGTTATAGGTTACAGGGAATTTTGGTTTAACTTTAAATAAATATAGAAACTCATGTCATATCTGTCTGAAATTCACCTATACTGAACTCATTTTGATTTTGAAAATATTTTGTTAAATTCTAGCGATATTCTCAAAATTGATGGAGTGTAACGTAGATTATCTTACCTGCGGTGATTTCAAGCATTTTACCATCGTTTTAATTTTAGTTAGAAAGTAAAGCAGGATGGAGTTATCAAATAGTAAAATATGCAGAAAGAGGTAACAAATATTTTTTATTAGGGCAATCGAATGATTTTAATAGGCTCGTTTAAATATTAACATATCGCTGGGTTTTTAAAATATTATTTCTTGTTATCAAATAAATGTTATTGTAGCTATATTAATGTTTAGATTCTGGCTATGAATGAATCATGTTATATCATATTTGTCCCCAACAATTGTAAAACATAAATAAGTAGGCATACCTAGTTTATGAATCAATAAGCACGTCCTTTATCATATTGAAATTACTGTTTACTTACAAAGACATGTAAGGCGAAGTCTAGCTCGTTTATCTCTATGCAAAAATCTATAGAAAAATTATAGGATTCATGTATTTTTTTTAATAAAGCATATAGCAAGACATCCAAATTTTCGAATCGGATTATAATATATTTCGGTCAGCCTAAGACAACTCAAAATCAATATTTCAAGGTCTAACCAAAAACAATTACATAGCTCCCAATCTTCCTATCACCAAGCAATAAACAATAGATTTTAATCAACTATTTATGTTTAACAGTTTATATACAAAACAATAATAAAAATTACAATTTGTTATCATTTGTCCATTCATTATCTTAATCATTGCGCAACTGGACAGCCCGCGTGGAAAATCACTGACTTGTGTTAACTGCGCATATTGTTTTACAAAAATACTAATTAAGAATAAAAATAATTTCTGTTACTCTAAATTTATTTGAATTTTCTTAATTAAGAGTGTGTTATAGAGGACGTGGCGAATTAAGCACATGCTAAGTACTCGGAAGAATGCTTTGGCGATACCCGTGCCCTCGACAAAAGGTAATTGGAGGCAACACTGGGTGGGTTGTTAGCCGGTAAGAGTCCGGCACACCCCCTCCACCGACCGCAGGTGTAGGGAAGTCCATGAAGATTTTCCCCTTGTCAAAAAAAAATAGTTCTTAATAGCCATAATTATTTAAATCGTAGTAGCGAGATTCTACGACAATATTGATCGTGAACAAAAACTTGTGGGCACAAGCCCTATGGTGACTAAGTATGCTGTCGCATAACTGTTGCAGTTGCACGGATATTTTGGAAAATGTTCACATGCCATTTGTTACTTTTTGCTTAAGCAAGTAGACCAGCAGAATCATTTGTATTCGTCACAGTGGAATCTCGACTTAGAGATTCGAGTAGGTACACAGAAAAGACAATTTAATTAAATATTTCAAAACATCAATACCTAGTGAATTTTGAATAAAATTTTTATTAACATAGATATTTACAATACATATAAAAAACTATCATAGTAAAACAAAAAAAAAACTATAACTAAAACGCGTCAAAAAATTCAGCCTCTTGGGTACGCTCCCGCAGTTGACGAGCGATGGGGATGATTTTTTTTAAATAAATAATTTTATTTATTTCGAAGAGAAAATGTCTCACCATAGGTGCTAATTATTCTATCCTTCCTGAATAGATCAGTCTTGAGAGGTTAATCCTTGACATTGACAAACACGCGAGGGCAAGAAGCAAGCTCAAGATTTCATACATAATTGTTTTAATTATTACAAAGGTTCTTCTAAAGGTCACAAACAATAGCTTGTTACTCATTCATTCAGTAGTTTTTTAATTGTCATTACAGAGCCCTTTAGAGGAAAAAACATCGTTTCGTAAATCTGTTGAGAAGAGTTAATGCCGTTTTAATAATAATGGTGAATAAGACAGAGTTCTGAAATGGTTTATTACCTAAACCAAACGTAAATCACTTAGGTAATCAAGAATTTATTTATTTTAGGTAAGTATCAACAAAAATATAACAAAATGCAGATTGGTCTCGGAGTGTCCGTTTTTTTTGAGCCCCGACAAACCTGTGTTACGTAAGCTATAAATAATATGCTAAGTATAACTTTAAATGAGCTATATATAATATGCTAAGTCAATTAAGAAGTACATAACTACTACCTAATCTTAACTACTGATAAGTTCGGAGATTTGTGTAGTGTATATTCACCCTTTGAATCTGTCTAAAGATCTCATGATAGTCCCAACTTCTTCGCAGATGTTCACAGAAGAAGCACCGTTGTTCCAGACGACCTCAGATGACCTCTCGCATAGATTTCCGTACCGAATTGATCCGCACTACCGCTGGAGACGACCTCCAATTTTAACAAGCAACTTAGTCATTGCTATTAAAGACAAAGAACAAATCATTATTGTTTATTGTCATTAAAAGGCTTAGATTGGGGTAAAAACCTTAGGTATTCTGAATTCCTGTGCCTTAACCCAGTTACCTAGGCAACCCTCTACTAAATATAACTAAGTAGTTCTCACACTTTCTGTCTTCTGACTACTTTTAGCGACTGCCAGAGAAGTTTATGATAACCGGGATCCATAAAACATAACTTTCGATACACGGAGAAATTCATTCAGTAGATGTCTTTATTGACGTCTAAAAATCGTTCTATATTTACTATTGCTTCATCCCCTCGTTACCTATAAGCCAAATACAGGGCCTTTCATACAAAATAAACTATCATTACATTTTGTTTGAACACTTAATACATCTGTCAAATTATCTGGAAAACTCAGGGCGTCATTCAGCCGACTTATCAGAAACGACTCGTTTCGCGGAAACGGCTCGTAACGAAAACGTTGGCGTCCTACCAACTACGGAGATTCATTTGAAGATGTTTAAGGGTTTTCTCAGAAACCTGGCTGTAAGTAGGAATTGTAGGTAATCGGGTTCCCTTTATATTGTGTTAAAACGAGGAAATGTATTTTTAGATTTTTGCATGACTCTTAAAGTAGACTATTCAACTTCAGTATGTGAGTGAAACCATGAGATAACTACTAGCTTTTGTAGTAGTTATATTACTATATGAAAATAATTCAGAATTGGTGATTATTATATACTCATGTTTATTTGTTTACTTCTTTATCTTAGTTGCGGCGTTAACCGCACATTTGTTTTCTTCTTTTTGACAACAGAAATTCGTTATTGTTTTACAGTCTTATAATATAAAGAAGAAAACATTAGAAGTAACATATTTAAATATAACTTTTTTAAAAGTAATTAATCATTAATTTGCCATATGGCTGTTCCTGGTTATTATCATCCAAGATAACAGCTGGAAATGGGCCAATACTTCAGCCATTACTCACGAAACAATGATTTCACACCTTGTAACTACTCGTTATTTTGTGGGTACGGATAATTTACTAGGTGCTACGAAGAGTATGTCTGGTAATGAGTTCACGACCGGGCAATGTCACGGAGTTGGTTACTACACGTGTAAACTCAAGGATTACATAAATAGGTAAGTTCTCTCCGATTACACACTGACTGTCTCTAAGCAGAGCTTCTTCTATGGAATGCTACACATCTGATAAACATATCAACTTTTTTGTAGTTACATACATTTTAAGAAACATCTAATCTCAGACTAATCAAGAACCCATACTCATGCACCCCAATATTAAATTCACGGGGTAATAAGAAAATAATATAGATACTACGCGATCGTCCATGTCCTGTCATGTGTATCTTTCCATGTCTTAAAAAGTGTACGCACTACGCAGTAAAGAATGTTACACATTTTTGGTTTTAAGGAAGTCACTCTCAATTTTAGAATCTTATTTCAATCAACGGCCAATAGGTTATACAGCATATATCCTTTCTAGAAGGGCTTTTTATACCCTTGCACACATCATTGTAAGCTCTGAGCGCACTTGAGCGGGAAAATATTGAAAGAGTCATTGCTCACTATTACGCTTCGCTTACAAACTTCACATTGTACGTTCTAGTATATTATAAATCAATGACCGTGACAGTATGTGTTACGCCAATTTACTGAAGAAGAGATTTCAGTCAGTATGACTAAATGCTAAAATTGTAAGATGCGTCAAAAACATCATCCTAATTATTCGCAGTAATTTGTACAATAACATGTTTGTTATTGAAATGTCGCGTCAGGTAGATTCGTTACTCGGATAAATATGTTTTTGATAATATTATGCCTGTTTTTCCCGAACACGTAATGTGATCTGATGGATATCATTCAGCCAAAAATCCCAAAGGCTTTATTCAATTAGAAATAGTTACATTTCAATACTTACAACGTCATCTCCTGGTTACAAATAGGTGACAAACATTATATTCCTCCCCACCGAAAAATTTATCGTACTCCTTGGAAAAAATCCGTAACAGTTTGGCCGATTAACATTATTTACTCGCCAAATATGTTAAGTGTTAACTACATACAAAGTTCCAACAAATGGACTTACTGTTGCAGCCTTTTTATCGTCCCACTGCTGGGCACAGGCCTCCTCTCACACGGAGAAGGATTAAGCGTTAATCACCACGCTTGCTCAATGCGGGTTGGTGATTTCAGACTTTATAGTCCAGGTTTCCTCAAGATGTTTTCCTTCACCTTTTTATCAGCCATTGGTGTCTAAGATTTACCTAGAAAGTACATACGAACTTAGAAATACAAATAATATTAACTTACAAATGGACTTATCCCAATTTTATTTGAGGTCAGCGCAGCATGTCTTTTACATCACTATCTGACATTACTAGCTTCTGCCAGCAGTTTTACCCGTAGGTATACCGTGGTAGTCTATAGCCTTCATGGATAAATGGGCTATCTAAAACTGAAATATTTTAAAATCTAACCAATAGTTCCTGAAATTAGAGCGTTCAAACAACCCTTCAGCTTTATTACATTAGTATAGTAGACGAGCAACTATTAAGGTAATCTGTGGTATACACACCCATCCATACTCACGCCCACTTTCATGCTCAAGCTACCTAGCTAAGCCACATGGTTCTGAAATATTCAGTCTAACATCCAACGTGTTCCTCATATTACAGCCACGTGTTTCAACACACGTGGATATTTTAAGGTCACTTCGAGTCAACACCGGGTCTGCTCTCGCCAAAACTAACAAAATTATCATACGGCCAGACTATAGAAAAAATATACGTGAATTAACTTCTACTAATATTTAAATACTGAACAGCTAATGAATATTTTGATGAAAAAAATAAACTTGATTAGGTGTATTTTTTATTTGACGGTTTTATTTGACGGTTTCGTTATTAACTTTTAATTAATCTACATCTATCATGTGAAAGAAAGAACGTATATAAAAGAACATTTAATTGGCGTCCAAGAAAATTAAATTAAATTCTAGATACCCACTTGAAGGAGCCCGTTATATAAAAGACATTTTACCATAGGGAATAGGTGCATAATTAAACGGCATTCAATGTAAATTAACTCCGTTTTCAGAACAATATAATATTTTAATGCGCAATTTACATTTTTATTTGTATGGATGACATAACTGTTATGGGGTCATGGTTGTCTATCAGTCATATCAAATGCACGCCCATTTTTGAAAGCAATTCTAGGTTATGAGTTTTAAATGATAGATATACAGGGTGTGTCGTTCACGATCACATTAAATCCTATCGCATATACTTCATGATATTCTATGACGAATTGTAAAAAAAATAACCTAATCCATTCAGTGGTTTAGCCACAGGAGTCATTTTTCGTTTTTATAATTTACAACATCATGTGTAAAGCAGAGATAAAGTTAGGAGTATCAAATGTTTTGATCAGTTGACAGCTGTCAGTTTTCAAGGGAGAATTTCAGTTGTTTGTTGACTGATTTTCATATGGTGTTCTAATTTTCGCACATTTTTATTCTATTTACTTTGTTTGAAAAATGCATCTTTTTATTTTTACTTATTTTTATTTTTTCTTTGTGTTAATCGACATATTTTAACCAGTATATTAACGCATTTCATTTAATGTGATTGTGAACGACACACCCGATATATGGCTCCAGTGAAAATTAGAACCATAATTTTGCAACAAAAAGGTAACTAAGTAATATACAAACTTGGATATAATATAAGTTATTTTATCTAGATGTAACAAGTTTTATACGGACTCATGTCCGCGTCGTGAGATATTTTAGGTTAAAGGTTACAATTCTCAGTTTTTCATAGTTTGTGTGACCAGTAATTTTGAGAGCACATTAAGATAACAAAACAAAGATAGGTGTCAAGTTAGATTACAATTTTTAACAAGTCTTTTCCAGCTCAATAAGTCTGGCTAATGGATAAATCTTCAAAAACATGTTTAGTACTCAAATAGAAAGTAAATGCTTACACCACCTTACCAAAAGTTTCCATTGGTTCAGTAGTTTCCACATTAAAACGTGACAGACAAACACAGTTAATTTCGCATCTATACTAATATTATAAAGCTGAAGAGTTTGTTTGTTTGTTTGAACGCGCTAATCTCAGGAACTACTGGTCCGATTTGAAAATTTCTTTTAGTGTTGGATAGCCCATCCCATTTATCGAGGAAGGCTATAGGCTACTTTTTATCCCGGTACGGGAAGTAGTTCCCACGGGATGCGGGTGAAACCGCTGGCAGAAGCTAGTTTATAATATAAGGAAGGATTTGCATAACTAACTAAGATTCAAGATAACTATGAATAAAAAGTTTTCTATTATATTATCAAGCGTCGCGACGTTACGTCATAACTGTATTATCTATGGGTCTGTGTATGTGTGTGTGTTTGTTTGTCGTCATAGCAGCTGTTTTGTGTTTGTAGTTGCGTAGGTAATCCACGTGGTGTTATATAAATTCGTTATCTATCATATTAGATAGAGTTTTATTGTTATTGTTTTGAATAAAACAGATCATACTTTAAATGCGTGTTCTGAAACTGAAACGGTCTTGAAAGGTTGTATGAGATTTGAAAACACATTGGACCCTTCTTTCTTTGAAAAGAACCCTCATGGTAAATCTGAAAAGATAAAGTACAATAGATAGAAAATGGTCTCGTTTACATGATGATGTCCTCCTAGCCGATTATCGGCTACGGCGGCTGTTCTCATGTCAAGGAGATCAGCCAACTGCGCAGGACATATTATAGTGCAAAAGCATTTGCTCATACACAGGCGCACTCACTATTCCTTCACTCTCATAGCCCGATGGGACGGCAATCCGACACGACCAGAGAGAGATCAGGCGTTTACATTACACCTTATTCATTACGTAAATAATTTTGTGTTATTTTTCCTCTCCAACAGAAATTCAGTCGTTATTAATTAATACGACTACAATATAATTGCACAACGCAAAACCATGACCTACGCCTTACTAGAAGTCGCAACATTGGCTGCACAGTCGGAGTACAATTACTTATCACATTGTTTATGTCGGTCGGAAATAAGATGTTTTTCATCTTAATTATCCTTGTATTAGTGTTATAAGCTCCAGTTCGTGGTTTCTTCTGCTTTAAGTACTAACAACTTCATGCATCCATATGAAGAGTAACCTCTACTTACCTTTTATTGATTAATGGGCAATCTAACACTGAAAGAATATATTGATCGGAACTGTACTTTCTGAGATTGTCATGTTCAAGCAAACAAACAAAATATTTATATAGTATAGACAATAGCGACTTGCCTCAGCATTGGTATAAAATATTCCTATATCACTCTCACTCCCTCTAACTATTGAAAAAAACTACATAAAAATGATTTCAGTAGTTTTGAGTTTATCGCGAACAGACACACAGACGTGGTGGAGGACTTTGTTTTACAATCCGAGAATAAGTATAGCGATACTTCCAAACATATTTCTTCATTGTAGATACATTTTACGCCGCAGCCAGGGATTTACGCAATAAATAACAAATGACCACCTACCTATAGGAAAATTATTGTAGAGTGTACCAGTATTAATAACTAGCCAGCTAGTTCTGCCAGCGGTTTCACCCGCATCCCGTGGGAACTACTTCCCGTACCGGGATAAAATAAGCCTATAGCCTTCCTCGATAAATGGGCTATCTAACACTGAAAGAAATTTTCAAATCGGACCAGTAGTTCCTGAGATTAGCGCGTTCAAACAAACAAACAAACAAACTCTTCAGCTTTATAATATTAGTATAGATTATTCGCCGAAACATAAACAAATGAATGTGCACCTATATTATTTTATTTATTTTGTTAGCTTACCTTAGTCATTGCTTGCGTGATTTCTTCTTTGAATCCAGGTATTTATGGGTTTTCCCAATTGTCCTAGTAATCAATATTTAACTAGTTTATATAGCATTATTTAAAATTAATACTTGACCTATTTAAAAATTATATTGCTTTTCAATTTAACCTGTAGGTATGTACGTATGTTTGTGCCTATCTCAGGTTTGGATGAACCGATTTGGTTGCGGTTTACAGCATATTATTTGTAAATAATTGTAATTAAAATACCCTTTTTTGGTGAGTATTCAATAGATAACCCCTGCCGCTGTGGGTGCAGCGTGAGGGAGTGTCAGACTCTTACTGACTAAAACCTACCAGGGCCGCGGTAACTCTTTCCGACAATCCAGCAGCCTAATTGAAGTACCCTGACGTGAAAAAATCAATTCAATCGTTTTTTTTTTATAACAAATAACAGATGATGGGGAAATACGAGGAAACATTCTTATATATTATTAAATCATAGGTATTATGTGAGGTCATTATGTATATCATTACAAAGTCCAAAGGTAACCATAGTTCGGTTTAATCCATGGACTTTGGATTGAATGTCTTGTTCAAGATATTTAAAGATCTCTAAATATAGTGACTTGCTTGTTTTTGTCGATTGATTGGTTATTTCCACGTTATTTCCTTAAACAACAATGATTCTCGAATTTTAGGAAGGTCTTTTATATTAAACCGCCATTTTTGTTTTGAGTCACCATTTGTCTAGCTTTTTCTTAAGTAAGTATGTTTCGGTTCGCTTCCAGTCTAACCAGTAAAGCTGAGTACTTTACTGAGTGTTCTGGAAGCAGCGACTGACATTTTTCTTCAGAAGCCAGTAAGTCTGACACCAGTCTAACGAAGGGGTATCGGGTTGCCCGGGTAACTGGGTTGTGGAGGCCGGATAGGCAGTCGCTCCTTGTAAAGCACTAGTACTCAGCTGAATCCGGTTAGACTGGAAGCCGACTGATAAACAATTAAAACATAAAACAATAATATTTTGTGCTGATATCTTTGTAATAAACATCGATTCTAGGAAATGTTAAATTAATATTACCTATAGGAAAAACATACAATTTTCCGATATTCTTTACCGTATTTCTTGGAGGAAAACTACAGAGCAGATTATGTTTATTGCTTTTGAATTTACTTTTAAATAAATAAAATTAATTGCGTACATCTGCTCTATAATAAAGAGTAGGTAGGTATAGTTTGTTAGCTTGTAGGAGATAATCTCTGGATTTACTGAACTGATTTGAAAAATTCTTATATCAGTAAACTTATCAGATCATTGTCCAGAAGTTCTTTTCTATGAATTTTAATCGCATATGAATAAGTTCTGCAGTTCCTGATACCTTTCAGGAATAGTCCTGTCATTTTTTCAGTAAACTCTTTCAATCATGTTAAATAGGTCGTTTATCGAGACATTATATAACCTACATTTTATTCGGAAACACTGAGTAGTTCCCACGGGAACAGTTGGTGAAACTACAATCTATACTAATATTATAAAGAGTAAAACTTTGTTTGTTTGTTTGGTTGTAATGGATAAACTTAAAACTACTGGACCGATTTTAAATATTCTTTCACCATTAGAAAGCTATATTATCTGCGAGTAACATAGGCTATATTTTATCCCGGTGCGGACAGTAGCTCCCACGGGACCCGGGTGAAACCGCGGGAAAACGGCTAGTAATACATATGTATACTTATGTATTTGGTCTACACTGTAATCAAAGTTCAAAACCGCGCACGCGCATTGCACGCGAAGCACGTGCTATTGTGATCCTTTTGCAAGTCATTCAGTAAATATCCGCCCGAACCAAATAACTAATTTACTCAAACTCAGTAATAACATTAACATACAATTTGCATGTTTTAAAAAGTTATTTCAGTGTCAGGTCACATGAACTGAAAGATTAATTTTACAAAGACTTTGAGTAGACTCACACTGCACACTAAACAGTCGGACGACAGTTGATGGTTGGATTTTTTTTATATATCTTGATTCCAATCAAATATTTCAGTCAGTCTGATACCGGCTAAATACCTGATCTTTGTAATGTGAGCACTACCAAGTACCATTCATCTCCATACTGACTTATGAGCCCAAACAAACTATCGGCCGACTAAAAGTTTGCAGTGTAAGTACAGATGCTCTTAATTAAATTACTTTAATACTAAACTTTTAGTTCTGAAATTCAGTATTCCGTACCAGGTGAAATTATCTCCAAAGTCGTTTTCTTTGAAAACGTGACTTTCATGACCTAGAACCTAAATTTATGGCTTTATTACTTTGAACATTTTAAAGGCATATTTCTTAGGATATTTTTATTTAAAAACTTAAAATACTTATAAGTAGGTATTAGCTTCGTTGAGACTACTTTTTTACGCGTGGAATAGTTTTCATCGGACGTGTAAACTGTAACCGCTGGTAGAACCTAATATAGTTATCGGCACGGATATTGAGCTCTCGGCGGAAGAGTGGGGATCGCTTTGCGCACTGTACACATAAGGCAATAAACCAATAAATCGCTTCTGCGCAGGTGAAGGTCAGGGCTCAATATCCCTGCCGATGATTATAGGTTAGTTATACTTATATCCGACCAACATAAGCTACTTTTACACGTAGTATGCAAGAAGTTGTTCCCTTGGAAGTTCGTAAAAACTGCTATTGTCTATACTTCAACGTTAAGTCCGTTTCATATAATTCCTCGTTCATGAACTAAATGCGTGTTAACACGCGTTCGCAAGTTAATACAATGCAAACAGTCTGGCGTGCCTCTGTAAACAATACTTACCTATAGTAAGTGATATATATTCAGCAGTGTCTGTTTTGTTTTGGCTGTTTTTACGCCTAAATATACTGTAGGACCGGGAGACAATTAACTTGCTCAAAATGAAAAACTGATTCGATATCACGACTTCACCTCTCAGAGGTGAAGTGACATACTTCAATATAAAAATCCTAATCTACTATTTTCCATAGAACGCATTTAAAATGATTGTCCGGACAGTATCAAAACAATGAATAAAACCTTACAAATGAAAAAGTTTCTAACTAAATGCGTTACAATACTTACAGACATAATGTAATAAAGAAACTGGGTTGGTTTTCAAATAATTATTGCTGATTCAAATGAAGTTTTAGGAAAATTAGATATAACCTATAACGACCACGCTATTCTCTGTGAGCGTTGTGCACACCTGTAACTGACTTATTTACACAGGACTAACAATTGTAAACTTATATATGCGTAAGCAATTGTAAATAAGTTGTTGATGTGCCTTGTAAATCTATACTAATATTATAAAGAGGAAAACTTTGTTTGTTTGGTTGTAATGGATAAACTCAAAAACTACTGGACCGATTTTAAATATTCTTTCACCATTAGAAAGCTATATTATCTGCGAGTAACATAGGCTATATTTTATCCCGGTGCGGGCAGTAGCTCCCACGGGACGCGGGTGAAACCGCGGGAAAACGGCTAGTAAATAAATAAATAAAAACCCCCTCCTCTAACTTTAGTCTATCTGTCTAGCTTTTACCACAAAACTACTGAACCGATTTAACTGACATTTGTAGAGAGATAGTCAAGAGCTTGAGAAAGGACATTCTGTAAGCCTAGCCTACTGTATATCCAGGGGCGGGACGCAGTGCCCTCAGGAAACAGATAGAACCTTAGCAAAGCTAGTAGATTAAAGGCATCCATAGACTGAAAGATACAGAAGCCATAATTGACGTAAAAAATACAATATTCCAACATATCGAGATCTTCTTCCTATTTGAAGTCGGTTAAAAAAACACATAAACCTATCTGTAATCTCCATCTAACTAACGAGTTTCGTAACACCCTCATAACAATTCAGACACGTCTATAATAAAATTAATTCAATTGTCAAGCATACGTACTCGTAAATAAACAAAAGAACGACTGTGACGCACTATCGTTATTTTTACGTCATTCGTGAAAACACTCGATGTATGTCTTATCGAGATTGATCGACTCGATGTGTTTTATCGACCCCATTCGATTTTGTAAGCTGGAGATTACATCACTAGTTACGAGTTTAGTATGTAGCTTGTATATGTTTTTTTGTTTTTTTTTTTTTTGTGTCGGAAGGATAGGATATATTTATAATGTAAATAAAAATTCGAAGGATGGGGGTTCTTTTAAGAATAATGTCTCCCCTTCTTGATTCTTACTAATACAGTAACCTTGGTACAACAGCTAACAACTTTTAAACATATGTGGAAATACAAGTTTTCAAAATATGTGTGCCATAATATGTGTTAATGGCCTAGGCATTAGTTTTTGCGTAAACGTGTGTTGTGGCTCTTTTGTCAAAGTTTTACAGCATCCATACACAATATACTATAAGTCATACTCTTTAAAAGTAGCTAGGTAAGGTAAGTATCATGTTAGGTAGAACCATGTTTTTGTGAAATTAAGAAGGCTCTATGTGTGATAGCAGTTTTTTTAAAAACCCCTGAGACCATGCGATGCTCTAACCTAACACATTATATACAGTGAGGTAGTCTCAAGATTAATTTCAACTTCAGAAAAATAGTTTACTTTTTGTTTCTCCTGTTTTTTTCATGGTCCTAACATCAACTAAAGTCTTAAAAATAATGTCGATGAAACTATCCCATTTACCTGCTTGTCGAAGGAGACATCAGCTTTTTAAGTTCCGTTTTTATTACGGGGTTGCCGATAAATGGGTGCTAACCTGCCAATCAGAGTGTACCTAATACAAAGCACTTCCAGTAACTGGGCCAGCTCTGACGCATTGTTGTGTTTATTTTCATTCCGCTCCCATTGGCGTTAACTAGATGCTCCCAGCGATTATAATTGTGTTTTGGGATAAATGTGGTATTTGTATTGTTTTGATGGTGAGTCATTAAAAAGCATGCTCTGTGATGTGAGTATTGGGAAATCCCTTAGCTTTGGGGAGGCAATAGTCCAGCGGTAGAGGTCTTCCGGCTGTGACGTTGATGATCGATGTCGTAGCGTAGTGGTTAGAGACACCAGCCTCTCAAGTACGAGTCTGTAGGTTCGATTCCAGACAAGTACCAGTGTAAGTTTTCTAAGTTCTATCTACCTTCTTTGTTGTTGTATCTACTTTCTGTTTCTTTTACACCAATAGATGAGTAAAGGGTAAATGAAAACTTAAGTCTGAAATCGCCAATCCGCCATGAGCAAGTGTGGTGAAAGAGTCCTGTGCCTTCCTGTGGTAATTCGGTTCCATTTTATAGACCTCATCAAGGACAATCAGCAAAGTAGTGTGTCATCAATTTGACCTTGATATCGAATTTTAACTAGTGAAAAATCAGCTACTCGACAGACGTCCATTCATCATCAAATTATCAACAACTACATGACGGTGTTGTGTTAATTATTTCAAGCTTTATCACAATAATAATAATTAATGAGTTTTGTTTATCGGATAATTAATTGAATTTTTAAAAGATTAGAATAGGGTTTTTTGTTAAATCACTGCCAGTTGACTAAGATAAAACAAAACTGACAGTTTGAAATGTTTATAATTATTTTAACTAAAGTTACGAATCAACTATAAATACTTAGTTAATAAAATGTTACTAGATTAATTTATCAGCCGACATTGACGTAAGCGCCAAATCTTTTTAACACATCCTCACACAGATTGTAATGTCTGAACAAAAACATACACAGGAATATCCACCATAAAACAAGATACATAAGGGTGAAAATTGCACTTTTTCCCAGACATCGTGAATGTTCTCCTGCATCACGTGTGTACATTAGTATTCAAAACACAGAAATCCA
Source organism: Helicoverpa assulta (assembly GCA_963856015.1). Classification (NCBI taxonomy): domain Eukaryota; kingdom Metazoa; phylum Arthropoda; class Insecta; order Lepidoptera; family Noctuidae; genus Helicoverpa; species Helicoverpa assulta. Next base: position 9,913,956 of record CAWLCW010000027.1, read on the forward strand.
TTAAAAAAAAAGTAAAAATACGTACAACAAATGACAGGACATGTATCGGATTAGCATACATTTACCATGTTTTGTACTTACACTTACGTCAAAACTTTAATTCATACGACAAATGTATTTAAATGTGTGATTTTCAAAAGTTGTTACGCTTTTCAATGAGAGTGATGACGTCAAAATGAGTTTGGGCTTATAAGTAGCTAAGTACTGGAAGAAAAAAATACCATCATCATCATCCTCCGAGCCTTTTTCCAACTACGTTGGGGTCGGCTTCCAGTCTAACCGGATTCAGCTGAGTACCAGTGCTTTACAAGAAGCGACTGCCTATCTGACCTCCTCAACCCAGCTACCCGGGCAACCCAATACCCCTTGGTTAGACTGGTATCAGACTTACTGGCTTCTGACTACCCGTAACGACTGTCAAGGATGTTCAATAACAGCCGGGACCTACAGTTTAACGTGCCATCCGAAACACAGTCATTGGTGACTACCATAGACACATACATACATAGGCTGAATAACAGATTTATATCCCTTGGATTACGTAGTCTGCAGAATAGCTATGGCATCCAACAAGATCTTCAGAGTTATAATGCACTTTCCTCATTTAAAAGTGTAAAGTCATTTTAGGTCAAGATCTAGCAACCAATGTAACTTTTCTAAGATAATGTACCTACTTTCTGAATGTATTTTGGCCACTGAGGAAATCGCCAATTTGCCTTCAGCAAGCGCGGTGATTAACGCTCCTTTCTTCGTTTTATGGAGAGACCTGTGCCCCGCAGTGAGACAATAAAATGGCTGATGATGAAAAAAACAAGTTGATTGTATGAGGATTCGCCAAAGTTCTTCCTGCTCCATCAGACCTTACGGGGACGTCACAACACTAACTTTTAAACATTTCTTCACTCACTTCACATCTCCACTAAAATTTCCATCAGACAACTCTCCACTTGAAACCTGTCCATATTATAATTTATATTATTGACTCAGCTGTATGTACAAATGTTAATGACAGAAAGGAGAATACTTTTATCTTTATACATAATCATAATACCTCTACATGTAAATCACGGAGTAAGGAAAGATGAGAGGAGATGCCATAATGCAGGTAGGTCAGGCGCCTTCTTCTAGATCAAATTCGTACGGTGGGCATGACCAAAACGATCAGTTACGAGTACGTATAAGAACAAAAACGGCAACATTCCTCGGCCCCCGCATTTCGGTGCGCTACTTTCTTGGGCGATTTTCCGTTTTGGCACCTCCGCTAGTCATTCTGTACTCCTCTGGTGTAAATATATTGAATTCGCTGAGTAACTAAATACGCAGAGTTGAAAGCACGCACGTACTTGACCTTCTATTTATTTATTATTTATGTATAAATAATGATTAATTTATCAACGACCTACGTAATCAGAATATGTAGGTACATTTGATATGCAGCTCGAAATCGGATTATGTGAATTGTTAAATATTATTTTATATTTGCTGTCGTCATTGCAATTTGTCATTTTCAAGACAGTTTTATAAAATTATTTTTTTGAAGAATAGTCGATTTGTTTCTTAAAAGAAGAATTAAAAATTCATAGCGCTTTCGATCACTGTTATCAAACTAAAATACTGAGTATAGGTAAACGCAGAGAATTGATGTGAATATAAAAACTGGAGAACTGGCAATACAATACTGTACATCAGAAAGTTATCGGCACGGATATTGACCTTCACCTGCGCAGAAGCGATTTATTGGTTTATTGTCTTATGTGTACAGTGCGCAAAGCGATCCCCACTCTTCCGCCGAGAGCTCAATATTTGTGCCGATAACTATTCTACTTTTTAGTGGGAAGTAGCGGCCTCAAGATGAAAGTAAAACCGACAGCAGCAGCTAAAATATACCATCATATCTCATGGTGGTGGGGTTGGCTTTTCTGATTTTTCTTCTCCACTTTGATCTATTTTTAAACCACTTCCCAATAAGGTTTTCAGTTCATCGGAATCCTTTATTTTTCGACTTCGCTCAAGAACACTGACACTGCCCCTGCCTTTCATAAAATTATTTGTTTAGTTTTGAATGATTGCTTAACTAGCGACCCGCTCCGGCTTCGCTCGGGATAACAGTATTTCCCCACTATTTAATGTATGTTATTATACATATAAACCTTCCTCTTTAATCACTCTATCTAAATAAATAAAAATATCTGAAAAAAACCGCATCAAAATCCGTTGCGTAGTTTTGAAGATTTAAGCGTACAAAGGGACATAGGGACAGAAAAAGCGACTTTGTTTTATACTATGTAGTGATGATACAGCTTAAGCCTTCCTCAATTACATAGGTACTTACTCGTATAAGTGGAAACTCTGGTGTGTGAACTGGATTCAGTCGAAAACCAGTTTGAATACGAACTGACTGCCTATCTGACCTCCGTAACCCAGTTCCCATGTAGCACTATACCCCTTGATAAGACAGGTTATCTCAATTTTTGGGCTTCTGACTGCGCGTCAAACAGGAATGAGCAAATAACGACACTTATTTATTTTACTATTTAAGTAGTATATACACAGTTATTTTTTTTTTATTATTTATTCAACATTATTATTAATTCAGGCAACTAGGGCCCATAAAAAATACAATACACAAATAATTTTTTTTTTTTTTTTTACATATATAAATAACTTTTATTTATTTACATAGTTATATACATAGATATTTACAAAAAAAAACTATCCTAGTAGAACAATAAAAAAAAAATATATATATATACACTATATCTAAAAGGCGTCAAAAAATTCATCCCCATCGCTGTCAACTGGGAGCGTACCCAAGAGGCTGGCAGCATTATAGATAGTTCAACTCAGTTTTGCGCGCGGCCCTGTGTGCGTCGGCTTGTAAATATACAACTTTCATTCGTGTGACAGTGACGTCTTCCGAGGATGACGTGTTCTTATCGCTTTTTGTTATGGGTACAGTCGTTTACGAAAATACTAGGTTTCAAAAAATGAAACAACATTCAAAGCTTTTTATTATTAAATATAGTTTTTCATTATTTTCTCATAAGTCTTTTCAAATTGACATTGACAGTATCTAAGAAATAAATAAGGTGAAATATCTAAGATGAATTAAATACTCCTTAAAGAGATGTGAATGCCATGCCAAGGGAAAAAAAATACTCCTTACATATTTTCTAGCTCGGGGTACGAACATAATAAATAAAAGTGTGGACTAAGAATGTAAAAAGAGGTATAATCTAGTATGTAAACAAAATGCGTGGGGAATTTTAAAAAATTATATTGCTTCGCATAGTGTCGACCAAAATATGACGGAAATAATGAAACTCATAAATGAACGTTTAAGTCAAATTGATGAAGGGATGTGGGGTAATACTTGTCGATATGTACAAAAGAAAAAAGAAGAATACTATAGACATTTTGACATGGAGACAGAATTTATAATTCACCTTGGAGAGTAGCGAATCCGAAAATTCATCATTTGATTTTTCAAGTAGCGATTCATAATCATTATAAATAAATAAACATTAAATTACGTAATAACTGTTTTTCTTTAAACACCCGTATATAACCCCTAAATAACTGTATTGTACCCGACTGTACCTCTTGTCACGCACACAAAGTCACTGTATATGTACAAGGTTTACCCATACATAAGGCCGCGCGCACGACTGAGTTGAACTTACTATACCTCGTTGGATGGCCATGCTGATCCTTTGTCCGAGGTAATAGCCAGCCTTTTGGTCACGAGAAGCGTCAACCAGCCGCCTAGACAGGTCTTTAAATAGGGTATGCGCATTCGGACCCCACGACCCGAGGGTTTCAACCCCAAACGGTTCGAAAATATAGTTGCCGACAAGGCCACTATATTTCCGCCGCTTGAGGTTCTCCGCGGCCGCAGCGGCAGCAGCAGCACAGCACGCAGAACTTGGAAGATGGGATGGCGCAAGAGTATCGACGCAGGTTGCGTCCCATACTAAAGGCCTACCCATCTTCCAAGGGAATAAAGACATGCCGTCCGGTCTCTTACCGTCGTCGCGTGCCAGGCCATTTGGTTCCAGTACAGCTGGCACCCCGACGGCAACAAGAGCCCGACGAATAATGTCGTTGATATTTGCGTGCCGCGCAATACGGCCCGCACTACGGCTGCACGACAGGCCGTGGTGTCCGAGGCTGGTGACAGCCTCGGACACCACGGCAATACACCACGGTAATGTTAATAATAATTAACATTACAATAATTATAAACTAATACATCTATACTAATATTATAAAGCTGAAGAGTTTGTTTGTTTGTTTGAACGCGCTAATCTCAGGAACTACTGGTCCGATTTGAAAATTTCTTTCAGTGTTAGATAGCCCATTTATCGAGGAAGGCTATAGGCTACTTTTTATCCCGGTACGGGAAGTAGTTCCCACGGGATGCGGATGAAACCGCTGGCAGAAGCTAGTACAAAAATAAAAACAATAACAATTTAAGTGTTGACACTAATAGGCGGTGTTGTGTTGCACTGCGTGGTCATCAATTAAATCAATCAATAATCAAGCACACAGACACTACTGACTTATTTCTTAAAAATCTCTTCCAGTAGGCCCGCTATGGGAGAGGTGTGAATGGCTGTGTAAAATGACAAGAAGAAATAACCAATATGTATTCACTAACAATAAGAGCTCAGCTCTTGTCGGTGCAGCTCCTTCCTTTCACGCATATCTAGCGCCAACTCCTGAACTTCCTTATAGGTTCGTCCTAACCTTCACATTCTCTTTAATTTGCTTGATGCAGCTTATACCTTGGATGACCCCTTCCCCTCTTTCCTTCGACCTTCCCTTCCACGATGTTTTTGATAAAATCGTCAAAAAACAATAACTAAATATACTTACCTATAATAGGTAATTACTGTTCTTATTCATGCCGCTACGATCTATGAAAGATGCTTAAATTATTTTACCTTAGATTCCACCCCAAAGTGGTTTCATACGGATCGATCTAACAAAAGCCTTTTAAAAATGCATGGTAACAATCACGAAGCCACCTCGTGGCTTATCACGTTTCCATACATTTCTCACCCACGAACACTCTACCCATATCGTTCCTATCTGCGTATTACCCGTGGTAGAATATGATGATATTGTCATACTGTCAAGTGTTTACTGCCTACTGGCTACTAATAAACTTATGTGTTTATCAAGTCTTTTGTATGAGTTGGGATTGAGCATATGTTTTGTGCGTGACTTGGAAAATTCTAGTAGTCCAAATCATCATCATCCTCTCCCGAGCCAACTATGTTAAGATAGGTGTTTTACAAGGAGCGACTGCCTATCTGACCCGGGCAATCCAATACTCTCTACTGGACTAAACCTATTTGTCTTAGGTGCATGAAGCTTCAAGCTTTCTATCTTGCATTATACATACCTAAACTAGTAATTAAATGGCTAAATCACTTTATTCATACTACATAAGTATATGTCTGAAATAACAACGCGTTTGTTTGCAGATTTCCTGGACCCTGAAACGGGCAAGTTCACTTATAAACTACTGAAGATTATGATGAAACTTCAAAGCAATCCTGTGGTTATACATCCGAGCTACATACAGGCTAGTTTTTATCCTGAGGACGAAAAGCAGTTCCTTCAGGACGCGGGTGAAACTAGAGGGTAGGTACAGTTAGTATAGAATGCAGCGCTCTCAAAACTTAAATTCTGATATAAAAACTGCAAGTAATGCCTAATATCCATGCCTAGCCTTGTCAAGATTGTAGAAGAAATTAGAGGAACCTTATTACGTTGTAAAATTCGGAAGTCACGACAAGAAATCACGAAATCCGAGTGCAAAAATATTCAAATATTTGCGTTGACTCAAGCTCAAATAGTCTTTATCTATTAACATTGACTAGACATTTTGCATTTTGTTTGTTTGGGCTCATAAATCAGTATGGAAGTGAATGGTAGTTCGCACGTTACAAAGATCAGGTATTATGCCGGCATCAGATCGACTGAAAACTTTGATTGAAATCAAGATTTTCTTAAGAAAATATTTTTTGCCAACCATCGGGCCAACTGTCTAGTATGCAGTGTGACTCTAACTGGAAAAGTTATTTGCGTAATTCACGCTAAAAATAAAACGGTATTTGAATAACAGATAAGTTATGTTCATTTTTGTTATTTTATACGCGTGCAATTGCACCGTTTTGTGCAATAAGTAAGTACATAACATTAATCTCTTTTATGTCGGTCTATTGTAGTTGTTCCAATATTTGCTTAGGTATGTATAAGAGGTAAAAGTCTACCATTGTTAACTTTTGTTCTAGTTGTATTCTTGCTTTGTAAATTATACCTTCTTTAAACACTTGCAATAATTGAACGCAATGATGACGTTAAGTATAGTTTACACAAAGCCAACACTGACTGCCAATAAGACTGGCAACCATCGCTGGCTTGGAATTTGCCTCAGTTTTTCAAGCACTGGCGAAAATAGAGTGCCCGTCTATTTTCTAGCCAGTGACCTCCGCAGGACTGGCGCCAGCATAACTGGCTTCGTGTAAACTCTGCATTATATCAACTGCAGCATTTATGGAATCTGAAAGAAAACTATTTTCTCAAAGAAATATTCTTATGAATAAAATAGGCTGTCTTACGTATTTTTGACGTTCAAAAATACAGATTTTTAGGCAAGTTTGCAAAGGGTTCGTTGGTATTTAATAGATGCTAAGGATACTTATTAAGTGGTTAAAATGTCGAAACCATTTACGTGAAGTACTTCATTATGTAATCTAACGTATTTGAGTCCCACTAAATTATATTTAAACAAGTGTAGTCCCTTAATAGACACTAACTATAGACTCGGTATTTTCCCACTAAATACCGACATAAAATAAACATTATTACCGAACTATTGTTGTTTAACAAAAAGCTGTCTGTTTATCTGTTAACAATAGACTAGTTTATTTATAAGAATTTCCAATAGGCTACTGGGTTATGCCAGTATTATCCAATAGTGTGAGTCTCAATGATGATTATATTAATGGAAATTGAATGTTTTTCCGCCCATCAAAAGGTGTGCTAGATGTATAATTTTGTTTTGACAGGTAAGTATACACATTGATTGAAATTTAAACTTCCTTTGATAATAATGATAAAATCTGTTTCTAAAATACTGCAGTAAGTAAAATGTTGAAGTCCTTTTTTTTAGCTCACCATGATGTAGTAAATATACCAGTTTGTCTATCAAACTGGTATATTTGCTAACTGACATAATTAAACCAAAAAGTTTGCTCTTTCCATAACTTTTCCGAAAACAATAAAAAAATATTAGACCTGAAACATTGAAAAATTACCTATTAGTCCAGCTTATCAGTAGGACTATTCCGTTTGATAAACACCAAACAAAATACGGCAGAAGGATAGAAGATTTTTATGAATGGACACAGAAAAGTGCCTGATACGTCATATACAAGCTGTTGATTTGCATCCGTGCCATAGTCAAGGACGTAATTATACTAATGATTCTCAACCCAAAACAACAAAAAAATTGGTACAAAAATTTTTGATTTAATTTTTTTTCGGAAATCCGTCAATGTCATCTAGCCGTATTTAAACTTGGCGCGTGTGTTACTGGCCTTAAAACCGTGCTGCGCCCTCACACAAACGCAAACACAAAGCATACGTAACGATTATTCATAAATTTCATTCATAAAATTGGATTACTTCTGAAATACTATGACATTGCAATGACAGAAAAAGCAGTGCATATTAGCTATTTCCCGTCAACTGTAATTCCAATCGATTATTTGCGTATTTTATGTCCTCCTCCTGAAGTATGGCACAAATGCAAATCAACACCTTGTATGTGAAAGAAAAAGATGTTAATGGATCTAATTAGATTTAAGCTTATGTATGTTAGACCTAGTGGGTAAAGCACCTTTGAAATACGACTGTGGGTTCGGTTCCAAGTCGGGCAATTTTTCTAAGTAAGTATGTGTACTTTCTAAAATCTTCGACAATGAAACCTAGGCAATAAAGTCTGAAATGAATCTAAAACGATCGATACATGTAAGTCTATTAACACACCCTATGAGGTACAGTTTATGTAATTTGAGTCTCTTTCGGTTAGGAGACAGAAAAACCAATGAATCTCTTCTTACTCCTTAAATATTGTTAAAGTACATAAGTTATTCCTCTTTTTACAGTTTTAAAATGGACTTCTGTATACAATTTAATTAGTTAAAATAATCACACCACCTTGTTATCTCGTAGCGGTCACGCGATATTGTTACATAGCGCCCCGGTATCTGCGCGCGCGCCGATATCTGCTATCAACTTACGTGTGTACGTTGTGTTCGTCATACGACGTCGTCGCGTCGTTAAATGTTTTTTTTTAAATATATGTGTGTTATTTAGTTTAATATTATTTTATGCGTTCCAGTATCTAGGTAATAATATTTTTTTACGTAGGTATACATACATCCACTTACATTCCCTTAATATAATACGTTTGATCGGATTTAGAAAAATATCTTCTCTTTTTCCTTTATATTGAGTCCAATTGGTAAAAAATACAGGACTTTTCCCTTGATGTAACGGTAGAAATCATGACACGTCCGTTTATAGATCGGTCTGATTAATTACTTCCACCTAATACATGTCGATGTCAATGCAACTCAATCTTCAATGAATATGAGAAATAAAATCTAGACATTTGAGTTTTGTACCACTTTCTAACTTCTGCGTCTATCGCGCTTGTGGACATACACCTCGCGCACCCACCCAAACCACTGAAGCCTACCTGAAAATTGCTTGTGCCGCCAAGACAAGTTTACGTTACGTCCGTACTAACAATAATAATAATTTGAAAGCTGAGAAAGAGAAACAAATAAAGTATCTTGACTTAGCGCACGAGGTTGTCGCCATGTGGAATGTCGACACGGCTGTCATTGTGCCGATTGTCGTTACGGCCAATGGTCTAATAGCCAAGAGCCTCGACCAACACCTCATGAGGCTCTCGTTAGGCGGCTAGATCAAGGGACTGATTCAGAAGGCAGTACTCCTTGATAGGGCGCGTATTGTGAGGAGGTTTCTGTCTCTGGGACCCTAACCACCGGTACCTTGGACCCTGTGCCCGTTATCGGTGGCAACCTATTTTTTATATTTTTAAATGTTTTTTGTTTTTATATTTAATATTTAAAAATGTAAAATATATGTTAAAAATAAATAAATGAAAATAATAATTTCATTTATTTGCATAACCTAGTACCTGATAGGATAGATTTTGGATATAGGATAGATATAGGAACCAAACCATTAGGTAAGTCAACTTCTTACCTACTTAACTACTCAGATCATCTATTTGTTTGACTCTTTAGGGAAAACAGGTGTAATGTTATTAATAAACAATGAGTCATCCATTGTCTACCTTCTGCGAATCGTTAGGCAATACGAGTGCCTCACTTGAGACATAACGATACCAGAAGTATCAATTAACGTAAGGGACATTTTGACGAAAATAAGTTATATATATCATTGGATCCAGAATTTTGCGCTCTATCGATTGGTATTATTAAAAAAAATCTATCGTTAAAAAAAGAGCCCTTACAGTAAAAATTTTTGGCCTGCGTAAAACGATTTATGACAGAAAAATTGATGTAACAGACATTTATATATTTTTTTCTCTGAAAAATAAAGTAAGTCATAGTATTAAATAATTTACACCCTTACCTTAAACCTCAAATCAGTCGATTTAAATAACATGTCCCTTACTTAGTGTTCATGTTTTATATTATTTTATTCATTTTTTTCTTCAGTCAATTCATATTTTTTCATCGTCTTTCGTTTCCAGTACATTCATTCAATTACTCAATAAATAAGACTGTTGATTAAGTTTGGGAAAATATTTTTTCTTTTTTTATTATAAAACCAATGAAACGTAAATATTAAAAGTACATAGTTTGTACAATTGTTAATTAAGGCCTTAGCTTTGTTCAATCATAAGAGATCATGGAGTCAAATACATAATTATATTTTTTTTAAATTGATTAAAAGGTGTGTAAGACTGTTGATTTGAAGACTGTTAATTTTAGGACATTTATTTAAACTTAACAAAAACTGTTATAGACTGATTAGTGTGTTGAATTTATAATAATTACGCAGACATAAAAGTCGAAAATAATAAAAATATTTTAACAAGAAATCGTTTTATTTTTGTATCCCTAAATTTCATTTAAATTTGTGATAGCTAAGCTCATTAATCATGCAAAGAACCTATTTCCAAAGTATCAAAATACCATAATTTTAGTAGATAATCTATAGTTACATCAAACTGCAATACTATAAAAGTTCTTTACAGTAGAATATCGTATAATTTTCTATTTATTTTGCTGCTTACGCTATGCTTGACGGTTTACACATAAAATATTGGTAACGTAAGGCACAACTAAACATATTTTTTTAATGTAAGGGACATGCTATATTTTAAACCGCTGGGTATTCCAAAATATTAACTTTATAGCATGAAAGAAGAAGAAATTCTAAGAAACTTTGTCCTAGACACAATTAAAATATGAAGCACCAGTTAAAAGTTATAGAGAGATTTAAAAAAATAAAATCGTTTTTTGGCTCTCCTGAAAATACGTGTTTTGTCCCTTACATTATTTGATACTTCTGGTGTCGATAAGTCAAGTACGTATTGTGCAAATAGAATTCCCCTTATCATAATAACTTGGTTTATATGTGAATAACAATATTATAATTAGAAATTGAACAAAACAATGCCTGTTTAATGCTTTCTTTGACATTTTTTTTATGATAGGTATATGAATAAATAATGGTAACATTGATATATTTTTTAAAGAAAATATATATGTTTTCAGTCGGTCTCATACCGGCTAAATACCTGGGGCCCGATTCTCCTATTTTTTTCTTAAGCGACATACCTACGATTCACATTCGACTGCGATCCAATCACGACTCAATTACGATTGAAGCGTATGTGGCATTCCGCTATTTTTTCTTTGAAATAAACGTTTTTATCCTTTTCTTTCATTCAATAATGAATCATTTTGTCTGCAAATGATTTACGATTGCTAATTGATTGTAGAGCAAACTACCGTATAAGACCAAAATCACCAAAATAGCAGACCAATCGCAAACCAATCGAATGTCGTTGGAATACGATTGGTCTTATATTAGTAGCAGAATGCCCGATATGGTTAAAACTGCTATTGTGATCATATTGCGATTCGATTTCTATTCAATTTTTACATTATTAACTTAGGAGAATCGGGCCCCTGATCTTGGTAATGTGCGTACTACCATTTGTCATACTGATTTATGAGCCCTAACAAACTATCGGCTGACTAAAAGTTTGCAGTGTGTAGGCATTGTAAAGGCGAATAAAGTCTCTCAGTAACTTGTTATGGAAAACATCATAACATTCCACTTTTGTTACTAACCAAGCAACCAATATCATTAAGTGTACAAAACAAGACAATTATTCATAAAAAAAAGCTTGAATAACAATACCCCAGCTAAAAATAACGTTAACAAAACAATTTGTGTTAGATAATGGTCTAAAAATATCATGTTTATCTATATTATTAGCGCAATGTTATCAGGCACTTTGGCTATCGGTTATCTGTGGTATTTGCATGCCTGCGAGTGGTGCAAATATCCGCCGTAGGTCGTAAAACAATCGAACATAAGTATTAATTAAAATATTGGTATTTACATATGAATTTTGTGGAACACGACTCTAAAAACTTGTACTGTACAAATTGTAACTACAAGACTAATTGTGAACACTTGCTTTTTTTGAATAGAGTGTCTATCCGGTTCTTCTCCATGCGACGGAGAATGAGTAAAGGTGTCAGATTCACTATAAGAAGACTCACTATGTTCCTATACAATCCCGAGGCAAATGTGTTGTTCAGTTGTCCATTTATTTGTCCTTTTCGATTCCGCAATATCCTTTAGTCGATATATTTTTCCACAATATCTTTGCTAAATTCATGTTGATGCCTAGTTTCTTATTAGGATCGACGACAAAACTTCCCAGAACTAGCTCTTTCAAAGTACTTATTTCAGGATATTAAAGACCGTTCCGTAATGAAGTTGATTCCTAAGTATACCTACCCATTGCCTAATACCATTCCAAGAACAGCTTTATTTGTCAAGATTGCCCCATATGGCCTTTATAATTGTTTGTGAAGTACTAAACTATTTGATTTTCGTCAGACTGCGCTTGTTTTCATGAATCACCGGTTGTCAATTGTTTTACGAAGACATAAATATAATTATTAAATGTCTACCACATAATTGAGTACTGCTTACGTAAATGCGGTGAGAAATAGTGATTCATTAGTGTTTTGTTTTTTTGTGAAATAATAAACAGGAAGAAAGGAAACTGGTTTATAGAACCATGAATATTGAATGGAGTTATTGTTTTTGGATTGGAAGGCTTTCTCTTGATACTGACTGATTTGAAAGGAGTAGAAAACGTCATCATTTAGGGCTCTCTTTGATGTGTGAATACGTTAAGTGGCTTGGTGGTAAAAGCACCTGCCTCTCTAGTACGAGTGTGTGGGTCCAATTCCTAGTCAGACTAGTACTTATGTTACTTTTACTACCTTAGCTATTCGCAATTGTGTTTCTAAGTATCTTGGAAAACAATGCTTGAGTAAAGCTGAAGGAAATCAATTCGAGGAAAATCTGAATTTAAAGTTTGTAAGAAAAAAGGTATGTACTCAGCTGAAATCCTGAGTTTATGTACCTAATTTTACATTATGCTGTTTTGTATTACTCAATGACTAACAACCTTTACTTATATTAGGAATTGTACATACAAACAGGCTAAAACATCTTGTATGATTCAGTCTCGCTATCATTCATTAAATAGGTAATTAGCAAAGAGGATGTTGCTTCCTAACAAATGTGGAAGTAGGTGTTTGTGTTTCATATTGTTTTTGTAAATTGGGTGTATGACGAAATATTTTGTTATATCTACCATTACTGTTCTTTGTAATAATTTAAATAACATAATAACGCCTGAAAACCATTTCGTATTATTATGTGTAAGTTCGTTTATTTTCTTTTGTTTCTGTTTTTTTTTTATTAACTTTTTGCAGCAACGAATAACGATCTCATCCGCTCTATCATTTATTACTTACATAATTTGAGAGTATTTTTATCGATTATTGATATTAATAATATATGTTCTATGTTTGTATGTCCTTTCTAGGTATATCTTGGACTCCTATGACTAATCAAACGTCTCGAAGAAACCTGGACTAAAGTCTGAAAACACCAACCCGCATTGAGCAAGTAAGCTTGGTGATTCGCGCTCAATCCTGCTCTGTGTAAGAGGAGGCCGCAGCCCAGCAGTAGAGTAATAAAAAAGCTGATGACGATGATGTTTCATCAAAATTCGTTCTGTAGTTTCTGCGTTAAAGTAGTAACGTGATATTTAGAACCTGGTGTCCCGGTAAATGTTTATAGCGCCCTATTTGAAACCTCAATACCTACGAAACAAACATTCAAACATCTGTTTACAACATAGTGACCCAATTGCCTAAGTTTCTCGCTATTTACTCAATGTTTTTCATTCCCTACAGGAAAACAACAAGTGGAGTGAACGATCAAAACAAATGAATGAGCTATAAACAAGGCTAGGGAGATACAAAGGGACTGAATAATAAGGCGGCAGATAATAACAACATGGAGTTTTTAGAGCTCACGATACGATGACGACACGATGTTGACACGACTGCACAAATAAAAAACGATCTATTTGCAATATGATAATTGAAAACGTATAGTACCTGTACCTATCAATCTGCCCTACTTTATAAAACCAGATTGTTTAAAGAGTTACCACGGACCTGGTACATAAAGGGCCTCAGCAGGATTAAGAACGGCATTGTGGGAAATAAAGTGCAATACAGACGTAAATACTTTATCCAGATGACTCTAGTTCATTTCTAAGTACATCTATCGTAATCTCACAAATAAAAACCTCTGTTTTATTAAAAAGTATTTCTTTTAAGATTTGGGCCAGCCTTTTGGTCCAGCCTTTTGGGCACGATCCCCGCTGACAGCGATGCGGATGAGTTTTTTGATACTTAGTTGTAATCATTTCCTTTTTTTAAATTATTTGTAAATATTCTTTTGTTATTTAAATTAGATCAATTACTTATATTTAATACAATGTAACTATCGCATCGGATGCTATAAAGTGACCTCGTATGCTCGCGGGGGACAAATATGCAAAGGTCGAGCTGCACAAACAACAGAGCTGATAATATTTTATGTTGCCACTTATTTTATGAACTCAATGTTATTGTGATCAATTCCTATGTAAGAATTAATGAATATTCTTCGTTATTTGGAAGAATTTGCGAAAAGGAAATTAGCTTTCATAAATTATATGCAATTAGGTACTTAAAATATACGACCAGGATAAAGAGGTAGGTATGTATGTAGTCGACAATTCATTTGAAGACTAACACCGAGTGTAAGCCCATGTGTTTTTGTAGCGCTTTAATATTCATCTGAAAACTGATATAAAATCTAAAAAAAATATGTAATTGTTTATTAATTTGAAAAGGAACTACGGTATGTAAACGAGGTTCAAGTTTAACATTAAACAACTACGAAAGATCAAAAATCTGTGGTAGAAATAACCCAATGAATCACATACCTATGTGTAATAAAAAATATTACTTAACTTAGGTATATGCAGAAATATTTGCACTATTTATTTGTATTGCCTACTTTTGCCACCAACCATCGCTGGTTATTTCTGACATGTAAAAAATCACTTAGCACTCCAAAGAATATATCTATACTAATATTATAAAGCTGAAGAGTTTGTTTGTTTGTTTGTTTGAACGCGCTAATCTCAGGAACTACTGGTCCGATTTGAAAATTTCTTTCAGTGTTAGATAGCCCATTTATCGAGGAAGGCTATAGGCTACTTTTTATCTCGGTACGGGAAGTAGTTTCCACGAGATGCGGGTGAAACCGCTGGCAGAAGCTAGTATCTTATAAAAAATGCCACAAACTATGCAAAGATTACGCTATTAGAAAATCCACAGAATTTCAAAACATAAAGCAATTTCCATGAAACAAAACTCGCTATTACACTAATATGAGGTAACAGTATGTCATATCCCATGTTTATAAACGTGAAATCCATTGTAAAGTCAATATTTGTTCCTAAACCAACAAGATAATTGCAAAAGTACTAAGAATCAGTGAATCATCTTACATTTAGAAGAAGTGTTCTCTGAATCTTTAGTGTATTGAATGAAATGAGTCATTGCGTGTAAAAAAACTGGTTTGAAGCTGAAATTTTTATTGGTTTGTAAGGAGTTAAATTATGTGTTGTGTACTCTATGACTATTCTGTTTAACTGGCTAAATTAATGAGTTGAGTAATCTCAGTGTTTCGAAGAAGTAAGGATGTTTATACACATGAAGAAAATTATCATTGAAATTACTGAAACAACTGACAGTCGACATGGTTAGAAAGAATGTTTGTTGTGAGATGTCGACATATAGAAGAGTGTGGAAGAAGAAAATATGCTGCGCTGACTCTAAAAAGTCGTGGTGGCCTAGTGGGCAAAGAACCAACCTCTCGAGTATGAGGGCGCGGGTTCGATTCCAGGTCAAGTACCAATGCAACTTATCTAAGTTTGTATGTACTTTCTAAGTATATCTTAGACATCAATGACTGTGTTTCGGATGGCACGTTAAACTGTAGGTCCCGGCTGTCATTGAACATCCTTGGCAGTCGTTACGGGTAGTCAGAAGCCAGTAAGTCTGACACCAGTCTAACCAAGGGATATCGGGTTGCCCGGGTAACTGGGTTGAGGAGGTCAGATAGGCAGTCGCTTCTTGTAAAGCACTGGTACTCAGCTGAATCCGGTTAGACTGGAAGCCGACCCCAACATAGTTGGGAAAAGGCTCGGAGGATGATGACTCTAAATAAAAATAAGGATAAGAGCAGGAGAATTATGATGATGAACTCCTGAATGGATGTTGTTTATTTGCTGAATTATAAAGGGCATTCTTTTTGAAAAGTTTCTATACAGTTTTCTGTCAAGTCTTCTCCTGAAAATCGACTTCTTTGAGCCGTATAGCTAGCTTTTAACGATTCGGTCATACGCTACCTATAGGGTAGGTGTACTCAACCATGTATTGTTTATTTTATGCACATATCTATCTACCTACATATAGATAGAGATACCTATCTGGATAGTAGCTAGTTAGTTTACACCCGGTAATGTAGTATTACTTAAAGAGCAAAATGCTACTCGGATATAAACTTCCGTTTAATGCAGGTACAAAAATAGACATTCATTTCATAGTTACACGTGTCTCCACTACCAACTGCCAATTGAACACCTAGGAAATACGTCATATACCATACTGAAAAATAACTGTAGTTAGGTACCATGGAGTAAAAAATGACGATCAGAGGTGTCATAACGGAAAATCTCATAAGAAAATAGCGCTTACTCTCTCTGCCCTTATACGCCTTTAGAACCCCACCTATTTTTGGTAATACCAGACATTGCTGAAAGTAGTTCCAAAAAACCCGAACACCTAGTTGGTTCACTCGGAAGAAGGCGCCTGCCTTATGGCATCTCCGTTCATCTTACCTTACTCCGTGGTTACCTACAGCTTGATTATCACGTGTGCTCACAAACTGTTAATTAACTTTACAGGATTGACGCACATCCTGCGAAGATTACAACTAACAATACTACTATAATAATTTACTAAACTTACCTTCTAGCTATTGTAGATATTAAAGCTACGTCAGACTTTTGTAGGATACTTAGATAATATACCTCTATCTATACTAATATTGTAAAGCTGAAGAGTTTGTTTGTTTGTTTGAACGCGCTAATCTCAGGAACTACTGGTCCGATTTGAAAATTTCTTTCAGTGTTAGATAGCCCATTTATCGAGGAAGCCTATAGGCTACTTTTTATCCGGGTCCGTGCCGAGGTTCCCACGGGATGCGGGTGAAACCGCTGGCAGAAGCTAGTCTAATATAATTGCACTATTGCTAGTATGTGTTCTATTTCTCTCCTGCAAGAAATCTGTCACCGATTGACCGATCATCGGACGCGGCCGGCAGCCTTATTGTACTGTACACCCGTAATTCAGTGTTTTCAGTACCTATTATGAAATCATGGCTATATTATAGTCACACTTATCTACAATTGTATTTACGTACAACTGCTCTAAGATTGACGCAAATCGTTAAATTTTTATGACTCATTTCCAAGGTACAGGGACATTTTAATCGCACTTTATTGAATGACTAGCTTCTGCCAGTGGTTTCACCCGCATCCCGTGGGAACTACTTCCCGTACCGGGATAAAAAGTAGCCTATAGCCTACCTCGATAAATGGGCTATCTAACACTGAAAGAAATTTTCAAATCGGACCAGTAGTTCCTGAGATTAGCGCGTTCAAACAAACAAACAAACTCTTCAGCTTTATAATATTAGTAGAGATTATAAAATATCCGCTTTTCTTTTGTGGGAAAACTTAGAGATGTTACGAAAGAATGCCTATAGTTTCTTTAGGTTACCATTTTTCTTTTCACGAATAAAACTATTTTACGGATATTACATAAAAGTTCACGTCTTTTGTGTAACGTATCGGACCAGTAGTTCCTGAGATTAGCGCGTTCAAACAAACAAACAAACAAACTCTTCAGCTTTATAATATTAGTATAGATTTAACGATAAAGTTAAACCTAATTATTGTGATTATAGCAATTTTATGGTGAAGAACTCGTGTAAGTTAAGCTGCATTTGCCACGAGCAGTCCGTGGATGGGTGGATGGGACCTTATGTGTTTTGATACCAAGACTTTATGTGGTATCGATAATAGATAAATTAATTGAATTTGCAAAGCCTGAAAAAGGCCGTAGCTTATTTTAAATTAGGACACCTGTTAAGGCTTAACAAGCAAATAAATCTTTTGAATTTGGTTACAATCATCCTCCGAGCCTTTTTCCCAATTATGTTGGGGTCGGTTTCCAGTCTGACCGGATTCAGCTGAGTACCAGTGCTTTACAAGAAGCGACTGCCTATCTGACCTCCTCAACCCAGTTTTACCCAGGCAACTCGATTCCCCTTGGTTAGACTGGTGTCAGACTTACTGGCTTCTAACTACCCGTAACGACTGCCAAGGATGTTCAATGACAGCCGGGACCTACAGTTTAACGTGCCATCCGAAACACAGTCATTGGTGTCTAAGATATACTTAGAAAGTACATACAAACTTAGAAAAGTTTTGAATTTGGTTACAATAATATTTATAATTTGTATCCATTTAAAGTATGTATTTGAATGAATGAAAGGCCTGAAACCTGAAACTTTCTACATTTTAGGGTAGTCAGTGCCATCTATGCTGCGGTCACGTAACTTTTAGCTTTCTCACGCTCCAAGGAAAATGATTGCTTGCTTTGGTGTTTTGTCGAACGTTCCTCCGCTCCAAGGTTCCTAAAAGTTCTCTGAAGAGAAAAAAACCGATCCTAAACAATGGATTAATAGATTCTTTTACGAAAAGTATTTAGCCTAAGTTCAGTAAAATGTTTGCATGAAAGACTAAACAAAAATACCCCACTCCAACGTTTATGATCATAATATTTATGTGATAACTCTGCGAATAACAAGTTTGGCTATCTTTTCAGAATCTAGACGCTGGGACACTTGCGGAGGCTACGAATCTACAAAATAATCTTAGCTCTCCAAGACTAATTAATTATTACATACTTACCTCCAACAGGTATCTGTGGAAATCAAAGGGGGAGGCCTATGTTCAGCAGTGGACGTCCTATGGCTGAGATGATGATGCTGATGATGATGATGATGATGACTTGCCTAATTTATGATAGTACTACGTGCAACTAACAAAGCAAACAACATAATTCAGTATAAAAGTCGTATAATAAATTTATGAACAGTAACATGACTCGTAGCAAGCGTAACAGTGAACAACATTGGTATAAACTTGCGCCCGCGCATCGGACGCCTTGTGGATATCAACGGCGGATGCTACACGCCGATGATTTCGCGCGCTGGATCTTTTTGAGGAGGATCTGAAAACGGATTTTTCAGTTCAATCACTAATTATAATAAAGAGCAAACATTTATATTATGTTTGTTAGTTTGTCACATCTATAATTTGGAAAGCTGTATAGACTATCCTTGAGTAACAAACGCTATACTTTGTTCAGGTCAGAAGTTCTCCCGAGACGTGGGATTTTCCACCAAGCACATTAACACGGATATATCTTTATAACTTAGCTTGATTTTTTTTTTACTTAAGACGGTACCCTGAGCAAATGACCTTGAGCCTCTGCGCCATACAAACTCGGCGCAAGAAATACGTAGCGAGAACGCTCATATTTTGGATTAAAATGTTTATAAAATAAAATGTTCATGTTTAAAAAAAAAATTACCATAATGATCGTTATTAAATTACCTATCCATTAGTTTAGGTAGCTAATAAAAATAATAGTTACTTTACGAAGAGATGCATCTTACTAGTGATTTTTTCTCATTTCTGTGGTTTTGTTGTGACCGTATAATTAGACATTATTCTGCTTAAAACTAAAAAAAAAAACTACCATTCAAGAGTCAAGAATGTCTACAAATTGTATGTATTTTTTATTAGTTGGTATTTGTTTTAGACAAAGAGGAGTTGACTTCAAAAAACAGTACAATAAACGGCTTCCGCTGCGTTTTGCTCGGGGACGCGCCTTAACAAGTTTGTCTTCAGAATTACCCGAAATCGACGTCAACTGCTGCTGCAGTATAAGCTTTGTTAAAATAATTATTCCATGTTTTATTAAGATAACGAAGTCTGGATGAAAAAGCAATGGGAAAGGGGCAGTAAGCTAATTGATGCAGTCAAAAATGTACATTTGCTAACACTAGAACATTCAATCCAAAAAAAATCTGCATAGTTTGCAAAGTCAAAGTACCTATATAAACGTAGTCTGCTATAATTGCTTAAGGTTCTTAATCTATGTAAGAAGGCATAATCACTCACCATATTATCATGGTCAATCTGCCGCTGCTGATTTTTACGACATACGGCGGCCGAAGGTACTGGTCTCCTAGTAGTATCCTGTTCTCTAGGCGGAATGGAACACTTCCTAGCATTTCTAGCGCTCAGGATCTTAGACAGTAGGATATGGTTGTGCCTCTCAATCTCTCTCAAACGTTCGTTACTAAACGACATGTTGATTCGACGGGGCTTCATCCCAGAGACTGATCTGGAATTTGGAGATACAAACTGTGACATATTGAATGGATGTAAAGGTTTGAAAGCTTGCCGTAGACTGCCGTTAGATAGGCATTGCATGGTAGGTTACCCTTTGTGAACACGATAAGCTTATATCTGTATTGATTTTTGGTTATAAGTAGAAGTTAAGCCTACTTCAGCCATCGAAATTGCGGAACAACTACGCATCGACTGAAATTACATTCAATTACTACTGTTAGGCCCGGCGGACACTATCGGTCGGCATCGGTGCGGCTCGGTGGAGCTTAGGGCAACTTCGGGCCTCTAAGAGCTGCCTCGGCAGCCGTAGTCTCATCTAAGGACGCCGTAGCTGATTTTGGGTAGCCTAAGAATAGTTCGAGTGGCAAACATGCTTACGGCTGCCGAGGCAGACCTATGCCTCCCAAAGCCGCCGTAGAGCGTCCAAAGCCACCTGACGTCGCCGTACGGCGCCCGATGCCGCCCGAAGCTGTCGTAAGCCGCACCGATGCCAACTGATAGTGGGCGTCGGGCCTTATGCGACAAAAAAATCGAGAGATTTGACATAGATACAGAGATAAAAAATAGCATCATTTCAGAAATAGGACGTCCACAATCCGCTGCTACTACATAGGCCTCCTCCATTGATTTCCAAAAAGACCGGTTGGAAGCAGCCTGCATCCAGCGCCTTAGTACGACCTTTATCAAATCGTCTAAGTATCACGTATACGGATAGGATAACAATCTATGATATTTAAATAATAAGCAAGATTCAACCTACCCAAAACTGGTAGATCTGCCCGATAAAGAGCCTGGTGGAGCCTTGTGACTCATCATGGAAGAGTTACTTTTAGATAATTTGACAGAAGACCTGGCAGTAGGCTCTCTGCTTGTGTCACTCATCACAGACTTTGGTAAAGACTTGACAGATTCCTCTTCCTCACTTTTATCCTCTTCAAATTCATCAGAATACGCGTCCTCCTCATTGTAAGTCTCAGATTTCTCATTTTCGGACTCCGATTCCTCATAGACGCAGGTCTCAACGCAAATGT
Organism: Helicoverpa assulta; assembly: GCA_963856015.1. Taxonomy (NCBI): domain Eukaryota; kingdom Metazoa; phylum Arthropoda; class Insecta; order Lepidoptera; family Noctuidae; genus Helicoverpa; species Helicoverpa assulta. Next base: position 9,935,286 of record CAWLCW010000027.1, read on the forward strand.
TTGGGGGTCTTTTGATTGCGTCCACTATACATCCCATCTCCGACAGGTCTTTGGAGAGTTCATCTACCTCGTTGTTATTTTCCTCCTGGTATCGTTTCGATTTCATCTTTTTACAGTCCCCGGAAGAAAATTCGGTGTCAATATAATTGAGCTCTACGGAACTGTCTCGGCGTGACATTGTGGAAGCGTGCATAAACTGGCTGCTAGAAGAAAAAAGTTAGCTTACCTACGGTGCTAGAAGTATAAAAATACATAGTTACGTGTGCCTCAATGTCTAGTGGTACTAATTAGTGTAAACTGTTGCGTTCTAAACGTAAATATTTACACTTTTCTGTGTAATGTGTTGCGAGCGAAAAACCACGAGCGGCCAAATTGCTTCCGCTGTGGTTTAGAGTAAATTTCGTTTCACATGCTGCATGTCTGCTCTGCACGTTGTTTGGCACATGTATAAAATTACGGCCTAATGGGAACGTGACATCACAGTAGGTTGGTACAGGTTTTTAACAGGTGTTCATAAAATATTGGGGACATTATCATGGAAAGTTGTCATAAATGCAAGTATTAGCATCTAAATCTACTTAGTACCGTCCAATGCCAAATGAATGGTTGAAAATATACTTAAAAGTAATTGAAACCTACCACGTACGCAAGTCAAAAGTCAGCGCCTACCGAAATACTTAAAGCAAGTTGTTTATTTACTGTTTTGCTATCTATAATACTAGATTAAATTAATATTCTTGATTCCTTTCAATAAATACTTAGAAATTGTTTACAACGAAGCACTAATACGAAATTAAATTAATATTGTAAACGAAAATGAAGCTCCGAAAATAACAACAAAAGACTTATGTCAAAATAACTTGTTTATAGAATCTTACAAATGTCGTCTCGAGCAATTTAAACAGCCAGTAATTTGTTCCTCCTTTTGTATTAAAAACTCTTCACTTTATTAATCCTCTCATTGCGTAGATATTTAATTCAAATAATAATCACAAAGTTATTTCTGAAAATCGATAACGCACTTAGCGACCGCTAAACAAAAGTCGCGCGGTTTAGTTTGCATTTCGTTTCCATGTAGCTGTTCCAGTTTACGCAGCTTACAATTTATGTAGGCATCTTACCAAACGAATATTATTATTTTTTGAGATTACTATTACAATAAGAGTACTCTTCCGTGCTTTACAATGTAATAGACTTTCTACTCTACTTGAATAGGATTCATATATTTTGAGAAAAACGAGAATATCATCCAGTTTACGGTCGATGTTGACAGTTCATGGTGATTCATTCACTCACTCATTCACATTCACGTAAAAAGTACCTTTGGATGTGATGAGAGAATTCGTGTGTGCGATAATGATTTTTTGATAAATTCCGTGTTATTTAGTTAGATTATAACAAATTTGTCATTAAAGATGGTGACTATAATAAAGAACCAATTACTTAAACATCTATCGAGGTACGTACGAGCTTTGGTTTTGTAGAATACGTCTCTTGTTCTATAGATTTATTGCTGTGATATTAATTAAATTAATTTTCTGAGATTAAGGCTTACAAGCCTTTGGTTTAACTCGAACAGTGTTTAGATATGCTCTCAGTGCTGTTAACGAACGTAGTTAACTTGGCACACCAGTCTTCCTTTGTGTGATATATTTATGTACCTACGTATTGTTTTTATACTTAGCTATGTTTTAATTCAAAAATGTTTATAAGTTACTTTGTAATACACTAATTCATCTACCTTGCTTTACTAAAATGAATAAACGAACAAACCCAATTTAACAACAATTTCTTTATAAAAAATGCAAATTAAACAATTACTTTAAAATAAACAATAAAAATATATTCTTATTGGAGTCTCGTAAATAAATACGTCTGAACGTTTACATTGTTATCAGTAGTTCAAATTCACGATTCGTGAAGCACAGTTGCTTTGTTAAATACTTGTAAATTAGGTCTGTTTCAAGGGGAACACAAAGCCTTGAAAATTTCATGAAACATTTGTTTACATGATCAATATGAATTGTGTAGTGTCTGTTTACTATTTTATTTTTCCTTATAGTTCTGTTGTATGGGAAAATATTATAGATAAGTTTCTTACACTTGTTGAGTCATTCTTTTATCTATTACCTGTATTTAATTTTATTATTGCATTTATTTTCTGTCATAAATGCAATAATAATGCTTATCAAATAAAATCCAGAGGCTCATAAGATGACTCACATCCACACAGTCTTATTTGAACCAATTTTTAAAAGTCAGGCTCCTACCTATAGCCTCAAAAACTATCTGGTATTTTAATTTTAGTATTCTCATTCAATTTTTTAAAATAAACTTCTATCTATCAACAATAATAATACTTAGGTAAGGTTATTTCAATAAATATTTGTTTTGAATACATAAAGTCAATAACTTATATTCTTCAGACTAATAATACAAACATTCATCAATTATAGTTATCGGCACGGATATTGAGCTCTCGGCGGAAGAGTTGGGATCGCTTTGCGCACTGTACACATAAGGCAATAAACCAATAAATCGCTTTTGCGCAGGTGAAGGTCAGGGCTCAATATCCGTGCCGATAACTATAACGTTATTAAAATAGGTATGCTGACAAAGTCAAGTAGTAATTTTCATAATTTAATTTATTATTTCTCACCAAAGCGAGCATCATCTGCCTAGCTTTTTCCCAACTATGTAGAGATCGGCTTCCAGTCCAACCGGATGCAGCTGAGTACAAGTGTTTTACAAGGAACGACTGCCTATTTGACCACCTCAACCCAGTTACCTGGACAACCCCTAATTCATTCATTGTCACCAAAGAGATATAATTATAATTTCAATCCACCTGCACTTAATTTATAAGCTGAAAAGTTTGTTTGTTTGCTTGAAGATGCTAATCTTAAGAATCACTTAGTGTTAGATAGTCCATTTACCAAGGAAGACTATAGGCTACTTTTATATAGAACCCGCTCTGGGTTTGCACGGGGTAACAGTATTTCCCGACTATTTAATATATGTTATTATACATATAAACCTTCCTCTTTAATCACTCTATCTATTGAAAAAAACTGCATCAAAATCCGTTGCGTAGTTTTGAAGATTTAAGCGTACAAAGGGACATAGGGACAGACAAAGCGACTTTGTTTTATACTATGTGGTGATGATATGGGGAAGCAGTTCTCACAATATTCAGCTGACGCTGTGGGTGGAGATTGGGAATAATATTTAGACAAATGGTAATTGATGTAAACTATTTGTTGGCATAGAAACACATGTGGTGATGTCTTATCACACATCCTGTTACTGGAAAAAGTGTACTGAAACTGTTGCTTACATTGTCTGTAATGGTTAATTTTCTCATATCTCTCTCTCGTTGACTTACATATTGTAGTGTCAAAAAATTATCAATTTGGGTATTGCAACTTGGGACTGCCAATATTGTTGCTTATCGGGAAGATACTAAACTTAGCTCTTCGTGAGTTGGGTTTCTATGATTTGTATTTATTATGGTATTTTTGTCAATGTTGAGAATTTTTCAAATTGTTCCAGTAGTTCCTGAAGTTAGCACATTTCAAACAAACGCTTGATTCATTTAATTATAAAGTCTAACGTTATTGGTGATGTCCTTTGAAAAGGTCAGGAGTGCAATACTCTCAGTTGTACTGCAAGAATGAATAAAATGCAAAAATTAACAATACAGTACTACAGTAAAAAGAACAAGCTATGGTAACAACAGTCTAAAATATTTACCATAATAAGAAAAGTGTACAATTTCAGAAGTGTAATGTTGGTTCGTATACAGTGATGGATATGAACATTAAAACTTCCTATACAGATTAGGAGCCGTTTTCCCGCGGTTTCACCCGCCTCTCATGGGTATCACTTCCCATACTCCTACAAAGTATAACAGTGATAGAATTTTTCAAATGGATTCAGTAGTTTCAGAGCCTCTAGGATTAATTACCAAAAAAAAAATGTTTCCCCCTTTATTAATATTATATCAGTTTATAGATTTACAAGATCAGGAATATTGAGTTCTCGCTTCTTATAACTTGCTAATACTCATAAGAACTTGGTCTTATTTTCCGTTTTCATTATAAACTGTATGAATAATAAAATATAGGAGTCCATGAAGTCTTACATTGAATTATTCATAAAGTTTCCTATGAATTTTACAGAGTTGTTGTTTTTCTATTTTTATTGAGAATAATTGAGATGGAAAATTCATTTTTATTTCTATGTTAAGGTTTTTTCCTTTCACTGATTTATAAGCCTACGTTGTGATCCAGGATCAGGGGCGTATTTACCCTAGAGCTAAAGGGGCTACAGCCCGGGGCGGCAGGCGGCGAAGGGCGGCCCAGGGGCGGCCGGCAGGCCGCCCTTGGGCTTTAGGTTGGAGGATTAAAAAAGTACAGAACAATATTTTAGGACGTACCTAAGCCTAGAACGGCCCTGAGCCATCTTTCCACATGTTGATTTCATGTCTTAAGGATTTAAAGTATGAAAGCCGGCCTTTGTTCTTTTCTGAACCAGTGGAATAGTCAAATTTTTTTCCGCCTCGGTATTTTTTTGAAGGAAATCTAAAGAAAAAAAACCGGCCAAGTGCGAGCCGGGCTCGCGCACCGAGGGTTCCGTACAAATCCTGTATAAATAAAAAGTGACTTTCGCGCAAACCGTTCAGTTTAGAACAATCATAGTTATGGTAATTTTGTGAGAGTCAAAATAGTTAATATTTTTTATTTTATAATGTAACCAGAATAGTAGGCCAGTACCTTGTAAAAGTTTTTTTATTAAAGTTATTTATTTACAACATTTTATAGTCATCATTCAGAAATCTGATTGAAAATAACTAATTATGCCTTAAAGGTCATTGGGGACATCTGACCCGCTTTGCAAAAAGTGGCGGACATGAATCAAAGTAGTTTTAAATTGTGGAGTAGTAAAACAAGAAGTTTAAAAATAGTATGACGTTTCTTTGAATATAAATATTAATTTAAAATTCCATGGAGACGAATGTCCAGGATAGTTAAAAAAATATAAAAGACAAGCAGTTTCAGAGGTTTGTACAATGTACAGGTTGCAGTGCTAGTTTTTATTGTTAAAGACTTTTCATAAAGAAGGAAGATGCCAATTCGGATGACCAGGATTTGATGAGGATCTGGAAACCCTGATAAAGAGGGCAACTCTTGAATATTGTAGGCACGCATCAAGTCAAAACCAGACATGTGAGTGTATTTTTGAGGGTACTGGTAAACAGTGAAGGTTTGGAGCTGATTTGATTATGGACACACATTGAGTCGAGGGAACTCCTGAACGGTATGTTGCAACTACCACGTGTTTGGGCTTATTTAATTCGTATTGGCGAAGACTTTCCACATAGATAGGTTTGACTGCCATTGTAGGATCGATAGCAAAGATCAGATATAGTTATGGGAACTCCTTTACAATTTATAGCAGTAACCTTGTGTCCAACACAAGCTTATTTTATTTTAGGTGATGAGAATTCACTACTAACTTGGGTTAAAGCAGGAATTGCAGGAATGGGATCTTTTATTTTTGAGGGATTAATCACCTAACGAGCCCCAGTATCAGGTTTTTTTCGAAACCGCCTGACGACTTGTAACTGTCGAATTGTAACAACGACTACTAGAGAGTAGGATTCGGGGCTGCTGGCTTTACGTTTCTAGAGCCTTGACAAAAGTGTAATTCTGTCCATTCCTTTGTCTTACAAAGTCGGCTTTATTTTATTTTGTAAATAGTTCTCATTTAGTTTATATATCTCAATACCAACATTCCCAGTCGTAACTTGTAATGGTGGGTCGTAATGGTCATAATGGTCTTTATCAAAATGAATTTAAAAAGCATTTTACAAACAAATCCAACTTCAAACATACAAAAAAGTAACAAGAAAACAAAAACAAGAAAGAAAGGAAGAAGATGTTAGGTGCATCGGTCTAGAAGTCGTAACACGACGTAACTAAAACATACCGTTGAAGAGTTCTCTCGACTTTCTCACGTCCATCATCAGGTAAGCTCTAAACCTTCACTGTTTGATAGTATCATCAGACATACACCTGAGAATCAAGTTTTAACCCTATGCATGCCTACAATTTCTGATAGTTGCCCTCGATTTCTCAGGATTTCCATCATCAGATCCTGACCTGATGACAATGGAAATAAACGGCGAGTATATTCTTTCACTACAAAGAAATGATTTCTCAAATCCGTCAAACTTGGTCGTTTAAATTCCCCATTGAAATTAGGAAAATATTTGATGTTTAAACCTGATTTTCTCTAATGGTTCACATTGATGCGACTAATGTCATAGTAAATCAGAGCCTCATATCATTATACTGCCGCCGTGGGTATGGTTTCCATACTAAGGTGCCCAATGACCTTTGAATGATTTAGAATTTTTCACATTTTAATTTAAGAAGTGTTTGATATGAATTTCAACTTTAATATCTCTACGCGTTCATGTGAAAAAGGGTAGGTAGTAAGTTTATATTTATTAAAAAAATATTTTATGTCATGTAAGCAAAAATAATATTTTAATATTTTATGTAACTTCAAATTTATCATTTTCGCAATTTTTCCTTTATCTGCACTATATAACGTTGCTTCGTGCCGAATTTCAAGATTCTGTGTTCACGGGAAGTACCTTGTAGATTTTGATTCCCTAGCGCATTGGTTCTTAACCGGTGGTCCGCGGACCACTGGTGGTCCCTGGAGGCATTCCAAGTGGTCCGCGAAGCTTTGCTTCTCGACGTTGCTATATACGTTACCTAACTTTATTTTTATCGACTTATCTATGCGCGCGCGGGTTTTCGCAACTTACCTAATTTTGGTTTTGAGTCTTAAAAAATAATTAAAATTTCGCGCTCGCTTCGCTCGCGTATTCAGAAATTATATGCCCTTATTTTTTCATTTGACAATAATCAAAAAGTTAAATACGTTTGGGCTAAATTTTACGTAATATTTGGTTTAAGTCCGATAAAAATTTCGCGCTCGCTTCGCTCGCGCATTTGGAAACTACATAGGCATATGTTTATCTTTCTTTGCATTTGCTTACCTACAACTGCCGACATACGTTTTACTTTGAGTAGTACGGAACCAAAAATTCATAAATTAGTAAAGAGAATGCAGTCACAAAAATATATATCTCATTAAATTTAAATCTGTAACTTTTAGTTTTTTGCTAAATAATAAAGAAATGAGTGCTAATTATAAAGTATGCTTGTATTCTTTATCAAGGAACTCTCAATTTAGGTAAACCGATGAGGTGGTCCCCGGCGAGACGGTAAACGGTAAAGTGGTCCCTCATGTCAAAAAGGTTAAGAACCACTGCCCTAGCGTGTGACGGAAATTCGTCTAAGGTGTCGGTATAAACTGCTGTATCTTTTGATCGCCTTAACTTAGAAGTTTCATTTTTTCATATAGACCTGAGTATTTCATGTCTGAATGGATGAATTTCAGCTTGGTACGTCCACGCGTTCTTGAGATAAAGGGTCTTGACAGACAGACAGACAGACGGACAACAAAGTGAACCTATAAGGGTTCCGTTTTTTCCTTATGAGGTACGGAACCCTAAAAATGATTTAAAAGTGGCATTTCCTTATAAGTATCCAAATTGCGATGCGTATATTTCTTAGTACTGCAGTGACAAACTGTAGTGCAGAACGCTCAGTTTTAAAAATAATAAGAAACTATTTAAGATCGAGTCTTATCGAATTTTGAACATTGAAGCTGATTTAAGTAATAAAATTGATTACGATGATGTAATAAAGAAGTTTGTTACGAATTTTGTACACAGAAAAAAAATATAAATATTTTTTTGTTTTCTTTCATTCCTTGATGGGGCGGAAAACTACAGGAGCCCAGGGCGCGCAATCTTTAAATACGCCCCTGTCCAGGATACCTAGAATACCTTGCTGATACCTGAAAATGGATTCGGCGACTTTAGCGAATTCCCTTGACGACAAAAACTTTGCCGAAACCTAAATGGTTACCATATTTTTTAGACAGCATTAATCATCATCATCATCAGTCTTATGTATTCTCCTTGCAGCATAGACTACAATATTTGGTCATCATTAAAACTCCTTCTCCTATTGCCACAGGTTCACAAAGAATCTGTCACCGGAACAGATCTCCCTCTCAGCGCTGCGAGGGTCTGGTGAGCTGCAAGACCTGACCTTGGATGAGGAGCTTCTGACAGACCTGCTAGAGCTGCCTGGATGGGTCAGACTAACGTCTGCCAAGTGTAATAGGGCATCCTTCAGGATACAATGGACCAAGCTCAAGACTGTTCCTATTGTGTTGGTGAGTTTAGCTAGTATTTTCTCCTATAGTTTGTTTGACCGGTTAATATAGTTATTCTTGTATGACTTTGTGACCAGCTTATGTAAAACTAGCTTCTGCCAGCGGTTTCACCCGCATCCCGTGGGAACTACTTCCCGTACCGGGTAAAAAAGTAGCCTATAGCCTTCCTCGATAAATGGGCTATCTAACACTGAAAGAAATTTTCAAATCGGACCAGTAGTTCCTGAGATTAGCGCGTTCAAACAAACAAACAAACTCTTTAGCTTTATAATATTAGTATAGATTAGTTTGTCAAGTATCATAATTTTCTCAACTTCCTAATTCAATTCGCATTGTATAACTTACCCATATAATATTGTAAACACTTCTTTTTTTTTTTAAAGAGTGTCTATGGAGTTTCTTGCCGGTTCTTCTCCATACACGCAACTAGCTTGACGTTTCAGCAACTGTCAACTGTATAAGTCTATATGAAATAAAAACTTTTGACTTTGAACTGTTGTCTCTACTTATCATATGGATGCTCACACAGGGAGGCCTTTGTCCAGCAGTGTACATTCTTAAGCTGTGACGACGACAACCTTATGAACTGCAGGTTTAATCACTAAAGAAACTCTCGTGTCAGAGTTTCAAATGCTCAAATAGGGATCAAAATGATGAGCTTTGAAATAGATGTTGAAATACCAAAGCTATTCAAATCATCTATTATTGTTAGCATGTTTCTAATCAATCAATCTATATATTAATTGATCCTGCTTAGGATCGCCCACGTGAAATTCAGGGAAATTTAACTTGGATAATTTATCGATACAATATTTTCCGGAGATGGCGAATATCACATAACTACAAATAACATATTTGATATTTATATTCAGATTGTTTTTCTAACATATAGAAATGGTTCTGATAATTTAAGACTTAAAGGACTTGTGTAGTAGAATTCACACAATAAATAGACATTAACTAAGAATCGAAACCTAGTTTTACCTCTTTAAAAATAATCAGTCTAGTTTTTACTTCAATCAACAAAAAACGCTCGTAGCCAGATTAAAATATTTTGTAGACAACGTTTTTATGAGTCACAAAAACATTGGAGAGTTGATATCGTTGACCGAACTGGATGTTATCGGTTTTTAGTTATCTAAATAATTATTTATTATAAATATTTGGATATATATAAGAGTATGTGTTTATAACCATGAATATGACGATATGCAAAGATGGTAGTGGTAATGATGTTCATAGACATATTGTTTGAATTTTCTGAAAGCTACTTATGTATATTTCTGTGTATCTCAATGTACCTATAGATAATACTAGCCGTTTTCCCGCGGTTTTACCCACGTCCCGGCTGAAACCGCGCCGAATATTTATAAATACTAAGTGGGTTTTCATTTTGAATGAACCCTTAATGTCACCGAGACAGCATAGATTAACAATTTACGTACAGCAATATTCATTAACACATTTTAATGCTAAAAGATACAGCATACACATTGTAGTGAGCGCTCATTAAAATTTCCATAACAATGTTTATTATTTTATACTAATTAAGCATTGGCTTCTGCTCAAAGCTGTTAGTTAGATAGGGGAGCACGGAACTGAAACATGAAACTACCGTCTCATTCGAAACTAGCTGTTTCCCGGGACCCGCAGGATTAATTCAAAATTCCTGGATACGTGGGTTATCTACCACTGAAATATTTTTTTTAATGAAATCAGCCCAGTGGTTTCTGAGATTAGTGTACTCAAACAAACAAACATTTCAGTTTTATAATATCGTCAGTATAGGTATAGATAAAACCAATCTAAATACCATTTTTGTAAAATTACGAAGTTCCTTTATTTATTGAGAAAAATATTAATAAATTATTTTAATACATTCAAATGTATGCCGAAACAGTTCTCAAATTCAAACCAAACAAGACATTCAAATATACACAGAAACACATTCGCCATTATTTCCTTTAGCCCGAGATAATTCGGTTCACGAACAGAAAATGCTATTAAACTCGTTAATATTAAACGTACGCTGAAATCCTTTGTGGAACGGAACACGTTGCGTCCCTACAGGCTTATGAGATTGTAATCCGTTTTACGTATTTACTTTTTTCCAGACAAAAGCTCGTGTGTTTTTCGAGTTTCGTATCAAAAGATACATCGAGTACCTATCAACATTTTTAAATGTTTATGTTTTTTTTTTAATGTTTGAATGAAAAATAATGTCTCCATTTTAAAGAAGATAACTGCTTATCTTCTTCTTCTTAGTTTACTTATAATAAAATCCTGGTTACTCACTGAACCTGTCATCCCATGCTGCAGATATCTAGCTAGTAATAGGTACCTACGTAATAGGATTTAAGTATCACAATTAAATCTACATAGGTAATTATTTAAGAATAATAAAGGAAATATTAAAACTAAACTAAACTCTAAACTCATCCTCATCGCTGTCAGCGGGGATCGTGCCCAAAAGGCTGCATTGCCACGCTGAATGGCAATGCATATTCTTTGACCGAAAAGGATTTATTAATATGTAGCTGAAGTTTTAATTCAAAGAAGTTCAATCAATACTCTCCCACGTGTAACACGTATTTACCTATCAAGAGAAATTGAAATAACAGGAAAACCGCCTATATAGGCCCACCATCACATAAATCAGAATCTATCTTAGTTGGTATTTATTTTGTAATTGAATATCCTACTTTTACAATATTACCCGTACTTCAGATTTATTCAAATTATATCAATTCTTCTTTCATATTTGACTGATACATTTTCTCGTAAAAAAGTTCCCATTCGTAATAATAACATGGAGTGACCTGTGGCATCACGCTATTCCCAGTGCGGTTTTTAATTCCAGGACTTGCGAGTATTCTTTGACATTGTTTTCCGCTTGATTAGTAATTAAACAAAATTGCAACAACATTGTAATAAAAGTTACAAATGGAAGTGGGAATAGTAACCTACACTGGCGTTAAGAAGTTAGCCTACACTGGCGTTTTTTTAAAATAAAGTATATTGGAATATGACCAGGACCAGTCATTGGATTTCCACTTTTTTTAGCACGACCTATATTGTATATCTGACATAGTCATACTCATCTTCTATAATTTAATTCCACTGTCACACTAGGTCAGGCAGAAATGATGTCTTCAAAACTTCGGAAAGGCGGAGGCTTATCTTGGGTGTCTATGGCCATTACCATCAAGTGATCCCTTTGCCTGTTAACCGTCCCGATTAAAAAATAAAATATCCTGTGTCTCGTATAAAAAGGTAAAACTGCACACCAAATTTCCCAAATCCGTATACTATTAATTCATTGCATTCATTGAATTCACAATCTCTTTTATCGATGACCAATTGCCTCCCAGACTACAATAACGAATAAATAAATAATTATAACAACAATAGCTCACACTATACTTCGTGGCTCGTGGCTACCATGATTATACTAATTGAATTAGCTAAACCGCATTACAGATTAACTAATGCTAATAATATTATGTGGCTAACTATTGTATTATGGTAATGTTGCATCTAATTAGTGATGTTATTATGTCGATCTTTCACGTGGTGAGTTACCGATATCGATGTTAGATCCCGATTTAGATCAAGTTATTGAACTGAGAGCTTATTGCTTAGATAGATTACACTGCTCACTTCGATTCTTAGAACTGTATTTAGTCCAAACTGACACCTTTGTTAAGGTGACAGGTGCATCAATTAACAGAACTAAAAAGTATGATACTGAGAAGGGCCATCATTCAAAAGCACTACAGGTGCAGGAAGCCCTAAAACATAAAAGAGCTTAAAAAACTAGGTTTTGTTAGTTACATTAACGCTTCCAATTTTTGAGATTTTTTGATGACTTCACTCGTTGACAAAGCCTAAAAAATATTCTTGATGTTTCATCTCATCATCAGCCTTATTGTCCCACTAAAAGTCACAGACCTCTTCTCATACAGAGAAGCACCGATTTTTCATATAAATAATGATGATTCTCATATCTCTCTCTTGGGACACCTAACAGTCAAATAGCATGTTCAGGAGAAATTCCAGTGAAATGGTAATGAGTATGAGCGTCCCAGTACTTCAGTGACTAATCTGCTGTAATTGCGCTTCAGCCGTCACCTTACCCTTAATTCAGTTAAACTGCTACGCTTCAGTGAACCTAACGGCTTAGCAAGATATTTTGCACGAGGAAATTGAGGTCAAGTAGGTGTGTGACTGTTTGGGAAAAGGACGTTCTGAGCTAATAATAACACTGCAATCTTGTGGACACTATTCCTTAGTTGTGTGGGTGTTGTCTTTCAAATACATAGTTTTTTTTTGCGGGGTCCTATGAAAATTTGCACCAGTTGCACCGTTAGAAAAGTATCTGAATAAAAAAAATACGGTCAAATTGAGAACCTCCTCCTTTTTGAAGTCGGTAAAAAAACAGACAAGAATTTCAAAAAACCTGTAATATTTTCGGAACGAATACCTCCCCAAGTAATTATCATTTTGAAGTAATTTTACATACATATCTGAACTTGATTTCCCACTAAAGTTGCTTAACGTTCTTCATTATATATCAAATAAAATCTTCCTGGATATTCCACGTGGAATCCACTATACGCCTCCCAGTCAAAGTCTTGATTTTGACCCATTGGGGTTGTGAATTTGTCAGTCTATCTATGCTATTTATACATATTCCGTCTATAACCGTATAATCCGAGTTATTAGGAGAACGTGTCAATGCCAAACGTGTTATTAAAACAATGCTAAATTGTCTGTCTGTAGTACGCTCAGTTGCATGCTTGTGTGTTTAGGTGTTGGTTCTTCATATTTATTTGATGTTAATGGCTGGTTTATTTGTTCATCTGATCATTAATTCTTGCATCGAAGCTTACGAGGTCAACATTTTTACTAGGTACGTTTATTGATGAATTCTTCTTCGTGTATTTAATCTTCTTTGAGAGGTTTTCATTGCTCATGCTACTTTACTCTTTCTTTCTCCTGCCCTGTTCCCAATTTTACTTGGGGTCGGTGCAATACGTCATTTTCTTCCATTTTCCCCTGTCACTCGTCATACTGGCAATACTACTTCACTGTAACAAAGAATTGTTTTATTTATGCACAACACAAGATGCTGTGTGCAATTCGAAGGGTCTTGACCATTGATGTCTGGTCCCATAGATCAAGAAAGAACAGCTGTTTTTTCTTCTAATTCACATTCAGCCAATATAATTTACAATATCCGTGATTACCTGCTACATGTAGTTTGAACTGGTTATGACGTTCTTCATTTGTTTTTGCTCACCATCGGGTTATAGTGACGTCATGTCTGGTAGACCAGATTATTTTGTTGCTAGACACAACAACTCATGTTTTTTAGATTGGTACCAAAAGGGCATTTCGTCTCTTTATATCTGCTGTTACTTCCTCATATCGTCGTTAATGGTTTGTTGTGCATTTCGATAAAAGTCTGCTGGTACCATTATTAGCGTAATTGTTTCCCACTTAAATCTAAATCATTTTTAGTTTTGGAATAGACATGTCATACTTCATTTTAATTCAATGAGGAAGCGTAATTAAAATCTACATTATTTCGTTAATATATACCTAAAAAATATGTTCCACTAATGAGAAAAGAAAAACAATAACAATTTTCATAGGCACTGAACCCAAATCTACTATATAAATAATGCATTACAGGCGTTCCGCTTGGCTGGTCTTCTAACCTTGATCTTACGACCAATGATTACATTTTATTTGTAATATCCTGCTGTAAATACAGTGTTTGAAGGCTTTGAACCTTATTTACTTGGGTCTTTTTATGGTGCACTGTGGATTTCTTTAAGCTATCTATCCGTTGTTTAAAGATTGGAGATTGAAATTACTAGTTAATTTCCCGCGGTTTCAGCCTGGTCCCGGAGGAACTTCTTCCCATGTCCGACTCGGGAAAGTGTAGCTTACAATAGTAAAAGAATTTTTAAAGCGTTTCTGTAGTTTCGAAGCCTTTAGGGTAAAACAAAAAATATGTCTTCATTATTATATTAAGTAGGTAGTATAGATGTCGAATTTCAATTCCTAATCAATGCATAAATAATAATGGCGTCCACGGCCGATTTCGGCCACGGCGGCTGTTCTCATTTAAGGAGATCAGCCAGCTGCGCGGGACATATTATAGTGCACGAGCATTTGCGCAGACACAGGTGCACTCACTATTCCTTCACTCTCATAACCTGATGGGACGGCAATCCGACACGACCGGAAAGAGATCAGGCGCAGGACCGACATTTACGTGCTCTCCGATGCACGGGTGAATCAATCACCAACTTCCAGACTACGGGCTGCTTTGTGAAAGTTTTAAGAAAACCCACAAAGCGATTTCGGCCCCACCCGGGAATCGAACCCGAGACCTCGAGCACAGCAGCCGCGCTTGCGACCACTAGACCAACGACATAAATAGATAACTGAAATTCACAGTAAGTTATCGTCATGAACATTGCCGTTTTTCGTCCCTACCGTTTTGGTCTCGACGAACCGAGGGCAAGAAGATGTTGAAAGAAGTGACTCAGGACATAGATTTACCCGAAATAAGTAACTCTAAGGTTTCCTAAGGAAGTTTGGGTCGAAACCACATGGTTTTAAGAAGTTACCGTTACACTTTATTTTACAAGCTATTCTTTAATAATCTATACTAATATTATAAAGAGGAAAACTTTGTTTGTTTGTTTGGTTGTAATGGATAAACTCAAAAACTACTGGACCGATTTTAAATATTCTTTCACCATTAGAAAGCTATATTATCTGCAAGTAACATAGGCTATATTTTATCCCGGTGCGGGCAGTAGCTCCTACGGGACGCGGGTGAAACCGCGGGAAAACAGCTAGTTAAAAATATAGTCGTGGGAGATAATTACAATTTAAGACTAAGAAACAATGATCATTTACTTTTTACTAAACCGCAGGCATACCGATTGGCATAGAGGTGAAGGTCAGTTCGCCGTAAAAAAATTGTTTACTTACAGGAATTTTCAGTTTTACCATTGTTAACTGCTTGCAACGGCAACACTGTCGTGGTCTCTCTCTATTCATACTTATACATGAACGGAAGATAGTCTTAAAATAATATCATCGATATAAAAATTTATAAAAAAGTGTGTTATAAAATTATTCTGAAATATTATTGACATCTGGTTCTACATACCTCATGATGAGGATGATGATCTGGGCCTACATTTTGACAACCATTGGAAAGCTTGATTTTACTTTATTTTTGGGCGAAAACCAGCATAATCTGTCTCTCTCTAGCCTCTTTTTCACATAAATTCGAACCCGAAAAACGTACGCATTTATTCCAAAGCAGTATTTTTAGATTGAAAGTAGGCAAACTATTCGTTTTAATATCAATGCGCCCGGCGTACTCTCGAATTCTTAGAAAACATTATTTTTGAGAAATAAAATGTTTCACCGTTTTATAGACTATTTTTGGATCTTGCGTCATCGACTATAAGAAAGGTATCATGTCTTAACTGTGAGTCGGGGATATCCCCGTTTTATATTTTAACTACTTTTTTGTGTTTATACGAATGTACGGTTGAATGAATGATTGTGGAGACAGTTAACTTCCTTGTATTTTATCATTAACTAGCTTTTGCCCGCGACTTCGTTCGCGTGGAATAAGTAGTTGCATCCGGCAGATTTTTGGTTTGAACAATAGATGGCGCTTTATGCCCGGAATAAATTGTATTTTTTATTTTTATTCTTTGTAATTAAAACTATCCTATGTCCTTCTCCTGGCTCTAAACTACCTCCCTGACAATAGGGTTGTTTCCAATTTTCGGAAATCTATTTAGATAGCTTCTAAATCATTTTAAGATCACCCTCTCTTTCATTTTTTATCTCAAATCTTTTTATTTTTGATGTATTTCATTTTTTTATATTTCTCTTAAAATATTGCTCAGAAAACGCTAGATCACGTGACTGTGGCGTCACTGCGTAATATTCATTCCTTTACATTTTAAAGCACATCTAACGAGAAAAACTAACATACTAACTAATTGATTTCTTAATTTTAATAATGTATTTTTATCAAATACTAACAAAAACTATAATATTTCATACCTACGTGTAAATTATTTTTATACATTTAGCACAAAAATAAAATACCTCAAATGTTTTGAGTTGTGTACGCGGTAAAATGAAACGGTGCAAAGAAACGTAAAGTTTGTGTTTAATTGAGGTTATGTTTGTGTCAGCGTTCGAAAAGATTTGATGCTGTTTCAAAAAACTTAAATAAAATGAATACCTACAAGGTTTGTGTTGTGCGAGGCTATGGAAATACGACCATTAGTGCTCCAAATAGATTGTACATCCACGTTCCGCTGCATAAAAATCTTGGTTATTGGCAAAGAATTGAGCGACCATAAAAGAGTCTACTCTAGGCAGATTGGAACTATCAGCTTTCATAAATCCTTTCTCCATAATTCTTTATCAGTATTATCACTTAAATGCAATAAACACACAGAACTTCACAGAAGCAAGTAAACAAAACATTAATTCTGAGGTTATTTCGGGTTATATATCTGTCACTGTCAAATACTTGTCATTCTCAAATACTTATAGAGAATGACGACATCGGTCTCTACTCGTCGTTTTTAATGGCGTGACGTCATAAGCTAGAAATTTAAATTTCATAAATTAATTAAAAATTATATGGTCAGTTATAAATAATACCTATAATATAGCTTATCGTGTTTCTAGTTTTGTGAACTTTCAGTACATTCATTTATTTTCAACTAAATGAATACTAGGAAACAACCCTATTTTCAGCTAAATCGGTTCAGCCGTTCTTGAGTTATAAGCGAAGTAACTAACACGACTTTCTTTTATATATATAGATTATTAAAGTAGCGTTTGTGGTCTTATCATGGACACAGATATGTTATCTATCTTTCACAATAATTAGGTTTATCTATTGAATTAGAAGTTGTTTGTAATTCGTAGAAAACAACACCATTTAATATGTTGTTAATAGACTGCCGTTTTCCAGGTGCCTCTTAAATAGGCAATAATAAATAGTACTTATTTGCGTAACCGTTTCCCAATATCGGTTTTCAATCTAAATTGATGCAGCTTCGATCATAAATATCTAGATTAAGATTTGAAAAGGTCAGCTGGTGAAATCGAAGGTCCTTCCTAAAGCAATCTAGGGCCACTTCTATTTTCGTAGCAAATAAGTTTACTCTGTATTATTCTGCACAGATATGTTGAAAAAGTTGGCCCCTAACCAGCGTCACTTCCTTAGTCCAAAGAGGAACAAACATTCATACTTCCACACGAACAATCTTTCGCGTTTCAATATTATTAGAATACGTACAATATAATTATTCACAACCTTACTATAGAGTCCTAAATATAAGTTCTTGTTCATAGAACCTGGACGAGGTGCACATAGCTCTGGAGGTATGCCAGGAGCCCCGGGTCATGAACCCGAGCGCCGCCGGAGCCCTGCCCGTGCCGGGGAAGTACAGCTATATACACAAGGTACAGTTTACAACATGCATGGGCAAATGGGCAAATCTCCCCAGCTTGGCCGAGGCAGTAGTCCAGCAGAGGACGTTTATGGGCTGTGACGATGACGACCGTCTTCTCGACAACGTTATTGAGCCGATTGTCGGCCATGGTAGCTGTTCTCATATAGTTCGGTCAACTGCGAAGAACATTTTATAGTACACAGGCATTTTCGCAGACACAAGTGCAGTCGCTGTTCCTTCGCTCTCATAGCGCGATGAGACGAGCCAGTTGGGGATTTGGAAAAGTTTTCGCAATCGAAAAAGCATTTGAAAGAACTTGATTGATTAGCAATGAACGTACTATAATCTGCTTTACCCATTTGCGGGAGGAGCCCGTCACATGTAGGGATATTAAATCGGATTTTAAAGAAAACTCCCCTTTACTTCAACAAATCGCTTACCCGTATCAAGCATATTTAGCAACCTTGCTACATTATGGTATGTTAATTTTAACAATGATTTGTTGCAGGTGATAGATGGAATCTCAGTGGCTGTGAACCACGTGCAAATAGACTTTAACTGTGAAGCGTTCACCAGCAGTGTTCAGGTGAGGAATAATATGTTATTTATTTACTAGCTTCTGCCAGCGGTTTCACCCGCATCCCGTGGGAACTTCTTCCCGTACCGGGATAAAAAGTAGCCTATAGCATTCCTCGATAAATGGGCTATCTAACACTGAAATTTTCAAATCGGACCAGTAGTTCCTGAGATTAGCGCGTTCAAACAAACAAACTCTTCAGCTTTATAATATTAGTATAGATTGGTATGTTATCCAAAAAAGGTACAAAAGGCGCAAAATATAATAGTCTTTCTGGTACAAATGTGCCTATTACAGTTATACATATCTTACACAGAATACAACATCTATTAATAATCATTGTATAAAATGTTGTAAACAAGTATTTACAAAATATTATATTTTGTTAATAGGAGCTAGCTAAATCCCCTTACTACGAAAATATGATGGTATTATGTCGTATATTTTTCGTTCTTAGCAAGTTTTCTAAAGCAAAATACTGATCCTGTGAGTATGAAGGAGACTGTGTGGGCAGACTAACTGCTTCCCACGTAGTCGTTTGTGTTGATCGCAAAGAAACCTGCCGTATTAGCTGTCTAGACTCTGGAATAAAAATTCTTGCTATCAGTAATATACGTAAGTCGTGGTGGCCTAGTGGGTAAAGGACCAACCTCTCAAGTATGAGGGCGCGGGTTCGATCCTAGGTCAGGCAAGTACCAATGCAACTTTTCTAAGTTTGTATGTACTTTCTAAGTATATCTTAGACACCATTGACTGTGTTTCGGATGGCACGTTAAACTGTAGGTCCCGGCTGTCATTGAACATCCTTGACAGTCGTTACGGGTAGTCAGAAGCCAGTAAGTCTGACACCAGTCTAACCAAGGGGTATCGGGTTGCCCGGGGAACTGGGTTGAGGAGGTCAGATAGGCAGTCGCTTCTTGTAAAGCACTGGTACTCAGCTGAATCCGGTTAGACTGGAAGCCGACCCCAACAGGATTGGGAAAAGGCTCGGAGGATGATGAGTAATATGTTTTTTGTACCGATTCTTCCAGAGATTTATAATTTCAGGATTTGTTAAGATGAATATGGTTTATTTTACGAAAGCGGTAAAGTATTTATTGTGTGTGTAAATGCTCATGCACAATGTCTTTGTATGCGTAAATCTTTGCATAGTGATGCAAATTCATTATGCATTTTTTGATTGCAAAAGTAAGACTGTAACTGCTTATAACACATTTTTTTTAGGTTACAATAATCTATTTACTTAACTATTTTTCAATGACATGATATTTTACAAGGGTTGACGATGTTTTTGTCTGTGACAATTTATCATTAATATTTTTGTATCACCTTGTGGAGTCCTTTGAGTATAGGATAAATAAACTATATTAATCATACGGCACTGTTTCACAGATCTCAAGAGTGACTGTTGAGTCGAGAACGCCAGAGGGTCGCAAGGGAGACCTAAGACTGACTAGAATCAAATCGCCTGACACGGGACAACTGCTTATATTTAAGGTAAAACCAACCTTCTATCCTTTGCAATAGAGTAGAAATTTCCAAAACACTGGTATAAAAAAAATATCTCTAGCAATCAAAAACTTGATAAGCGATTATCGGGAATTTCGCCAATATGTAAACCTACTCCATTAGATAACTATAAATATGAAGCCATTACCTACTTATCATTATCTTGTCATGTAGTGATATGCAAACTCATTCATACATTTTGATATCTAATTAGCTTTATGAAACTTTTTCGTACCCCTAGAAATACCTACTTTTTACATAAAATAATTTCAAGTTTTACCAATGGAATGTATCACCTAAATCGCTTAGTGTTCAGCAGAACAAAAGAACATTTCTTTCAACGGCAACTGACTGACACAACAAACACTCACACACAATTGTTCCAATTTTTTTTTAAATTGTTTCTTTATTTCAGGCAACTAGGGCCCATAGCAAATACAATACATAAATAAATGACATATTAATACTTATAAACTAACTAGCTTCTGCCAGCGGTTTCACCCGCATCCCGTGGGAACTACTTCCCGTACCGGGATAAAAAGTAGCCTATAGCCTTCCTCGATAAATGGGCTTTCTAACACTGAAAGAAATTTTCAAATCGGACCAGTAGTTCCTGAGATTAACGCGTTTAAACAAACAAACAAACTTCAGCTTTATAATATTAGTATAGATACATACAAAAATAAAAAACAACTACAAGCTACGTATTGACACGAGTAGGCGGTCTCGTGTTGCACTGCATGGTGTCGCCTAACCTCTCGCGGAATCGCCGAAACACGACACCCTTCGGCCAAAACTGTTCTTGAAACATGTCTAATTGCTGAGTTGGCACACTTACCACAAACGATTGAATAATAATTTATATATTCTTATATCTAAAAAACGGTTCTTTTCTTTTGCATGCTATAAGGTAGGATAATGTTAGGACCCCTATTTAAAATGTTAACATCCTTTTTTGTACCTATATATTCTTTGCAAAATAAACTTTGCTCGATTAATTTTGAACCTCATCCCATCCACGCAGGAGTTAGAATGGCAGAGCGCCCGCATAGAAGCCAAAGCTCACGGGGCCGCCAACGCAAATCTTCCACCATTAAGACTACTGTTGGGCAATACGCACTGTCGCATTGTTATCAAAAAGAGATTATCAGGTATGTTGGATTTTGAACCTTATGTTGTAACAGTTAAGAATTGTTTAGCTAGCATGTTACTTAGATTTTATGGGTATGTATGTAGACTGGACTAATGTTATTATCCCAAATTCTAGAATATTATTTTCAAAATGTATATATATTTATTAAGATAGGCTGTCGAACTAAGGCCTCTGCCTCGAATTTTGCGGGCAGCGGGGCGGCAGCGGCGGCGGCGCGGGCGGTCACCGTTTGACTGGAGCTCACCGCTCGTTGCCCGCTCCCGCGCCGCTGTATTCGAGGGCCGGTCCATTTGATTATACGCGTAAGATCCTGCCGCTCCCGCGCCGTCGCCGCTGCCGCCCCGCTGCCCGCAAAATTAGAGGCAGAGGCCTAAGCGTCACAAACGCAGCGTTTTTGTCAGTTACCTAATGCCGCTACAGTGACGCTTTGGTGAATAAATACCCACGACAGGCACACAGAATGTCAAATATCAGATCAACGCTTTGTCGCGACGTCACAGTCACGGTGCCACTAGGCTACAGACGTTTGATTCGAAAGGCTACCTTAAAATTCTCTTGGGCACAACGAGAGAAGAGACGGACGTGGGTGCTAGTGCGGGCGTGTATCGTTCAAAATGTATGTAGAGTAGCGTTCTGTTCCCAGTGCTCCCACTAGAGTCTACATACATTTTGATTACACGCGCCCGCCTCCACTCTGTTTTTGCCCTAAAGATGAAGAGTAAAATATATATTTTCCTCCATAAACTTGACAGCCCATTTACCTTTTCATTAATTATTTACAGATTGTGCAGTAATAGGTTCCCGGCTAGCCATATGCCCGGAGCCGCTAGCCTGGGCGCTGACAGACGGGCAGCTCCGCGCCATGCTGGCCTGCGCCATCGCGCTCGCCAAGCCCGTGCAGAGAGCCACCGCCGCCGCCACCAGGATCAAGGCACTGAGGAAGGTACGTGACCAGCTAGCAGTCATAGGATCTGACTAGCCATATGCGCTAAGTAATTAGCTACCAAAAAACCCTTCGTCCGCCTAGCCTATTTCCAAATATCATGGCGTCGGCTTCCAATTTAACTGGATGCAGCTGAGTGCCAGCGTTTTACATGAGGCAACTGCCTTTTCAATCTCCCCAATCTAGTTACCCGAGCAACTAAATACACCTTGGTAAGACTGGCTGTCAAACTTTTGTTTAATTGCAGATCAAAGAGCCGTAACGACCCTCAAAATTCATTTACTTATTACAAACCCTATTTGTTTCCAGATCGAAGAGCCTCGAGAACAGATATCGAGTAGACCAGCTACTGGGGAGCGTGACATCTTAGCGCGAATGTTCGCCAAGCACGACGTGCGCGAGACCTCGTACCATCTGCTCGCGCCCAGGATAGATCTGCATCTCTGTGATGATCCGGGATGTAAGTTGTTTCAGTACCTACCCGTTATCTGACAAAGCAATGCTTGATGATTTTAGAATTTGAGTAATACATTTTCGTTTTAAGTTATTGTTATTTAGTCAGTGCCTCTATTTCTTGTTTTCTCTCTCTTCTCTTTCTTCTTTTCACTTTACCTCGCCCCTCTCTCCCTGTGTCTCTTACCCTCTCTTTACCTACCTCCCCGCTCATTCCATACCTACCACTATTCCTCCACTCCCATTCCATACATAGGGGCCATTCAAATATTACGTAAGCAGATTTATTACAATTATTTACCCCCCCATCCCTCTTATCACCAAAAGTAAGCAAAGCTTTTACCCCCTCCCCCCATGCTTACGTAAACATTTTTCAATTAAATTTATTTCATTTTTTTATATTATAATTATAAATTATAATGTTATAGTATCCGAACAAAACAATACACTGACAGAAGAAATTTAGACAAGTGAACAGCGCGCCGTAATTCCCCGAATCGATTCTAAACCGAGTGCCTAAACGTATGCGTGTATATTTCCGGGAATCCCCGAAAATGCGTTTCGTTTTCAAGCATAGACAATATGAGGGTTGCCATTCGTGTAAAAAAGTAAATAACTATCGATGACGTAATCGTCATCTGGACTCCCCTACCCCCATGTCATCCAAAATAAGCAAAACAAAGACCTTCCCACCCCCCTATAGTGCTTACGTAATACTTGAACGGCCCCATACCTTTCTATTCTTCCCTCTCTCACTTGCACTTTCTTATTTAAGTATTAATTTCTGAGCAAAAAAGATGCCGTTTTTTTTTCATTGTTCCTCACATAATCTCCATATTACCATATCAACACTCGATTTATACATTAGCATTTCAATCCTATGATATTAATATTCTATTTATTTATTACTTTTATCTATTTATATATACTATTATTATATTATAATTCTGTATAATTATTGTTTCAGTGGGTCGTTCAGAAAAGCCGTCTCTATCAAACGGCGGCGCTCTCCAAGTGACTCTAGTGAGCATGCAGGCTGATCTGTTCCCTTACCACAAAGCTTCCGATGATAGAAGACATTGGAGGGGTTACAGGTTAGTATTTAACCGACTTCCCAAAAAGGAGGAGATTAACGATACTACTGAATTGAAATATTGATTATTTAGACAAAAAGATATTTGATGTAACACTTGCTTGATCGTTCCATTACAAGTCTAATGTAATCGTCATCAACATGTTATTGCAAGTAACTCGCATCTGATAGCCTATGACTACACTATCATTATTAATTAAAGATGTGCATCCCGAAAACTCTTGAAAATTAATTAGTAAGCAGAATGTTACATATTATTTATTTACCAAAACACTTGGTTTGTACCAGGGAAGCAGCAACGCCGCACAGTCAATGGTTATCTCAGGCGCTGTCGTCGTTTTGTACCACGCTACTCGAGTCACTAGACCCAAGGCCGCTCACTCCTAGTAGTAAGGTACGTTGATTCTCTTGTGTACTGTCAAAATGAGATTGTGTACTCGTCATTTCAGTATGTATACACGTAAATGAGTTTGTGTACTTACAAAAATGTTTTATATTATAGCCCAGTCAACCCGACAAGCCGGAGGAGGTATTATCAAACGGCATCAAGCACAAGCCGCCCTCGCAACACAGCGCTTCCAACGCTCCGTCCACTAACACTACTACCTCACAAGGTAAATACATTTACATAGAATACTGACAAGAAACTTTATATCCAGTTAAAAATATGTACAGAATTGTTTACAAGATTTAACAAAAAAAAAATTGCACTGAAACTAAAAAGCGTCAAAAAACTCCTCATCGCTGTAGACCGGGAGCGTACCTAGTATAAACGGTAGGTAGGTACCATTGCCACATCATCATCATCTCAACCATAGGACGTCCACTGCTGAACATAGGCCTCCCCCTTAGATCTCCACAGATACCTGTTGGAGGCGACCTGCATCCAGCGTCTTCCGGCGACTAAGGTCGTCTGTCCATTGCCAAGCTGGATGGCAACACTAAAAGTATATGACGAATGACGTATGAAGAATATGGCAGGCATTCACAGCCAAAAATATAACTGAATTTAATTCCAACTAGAACACTTGGTTTCCTTTTGAATTCCGCAAGACATCACTTAACTCAAGTACCTAATGACTTTTCCAAAAAATCGTATTATGCATAATTTTGGTATTAAAAAAAAATGTTTTTAGGGTTCCGTACCCAAAGGGTAAAACGGCACTGTATTGTTTTCGCTCCTCTGTCATAATGTCATTGTCATAACAAGAAATACTGAAAGCTAGAAAAAAATAAATATTTTGGGGGGCTTCCATACAACAAACGTGATTATTTTTGCTCATTTTACAAATAATGGTACGGAACCCTTCGAGTCCGAGTCGCACTTGGCCGGTTTTTTTTATGGGGAGCCAATTTCTGCAGAAATTTATTCCTTTCAAGTACAGGTTCCATGATTTTGAATTTTATTTCTCCTCAAATATGACCCTAAAGCAATGAAAAGACCTGATTTGTAGCTAAAGTAACTAAAATGAACGTTACTTTGTATGAACAGCGTCACCGACGAGGACGCGCATCCTGCAGCAGCTGGGCAAGTTGATGACAACGTGTCTTGTACTTAGGATAGACGACTTCACTGTTTATAAGGTAATACTACATACCTAGTTTATTACATAATAGGCTTCTTTCTAATGAAATCGCAAAGTCATCATAGGCTTTGGATAGTTTAAATCCAAATTAACTGTAACTCAGATATTCTGTATAAGTAGCTTTGTCCTGTTACATTTAAGGTGACATACATCAATTAACATAAAAATAAGACACCGAAATAGGCCCTTCATACTTTTTTTTTGCATTTTATGACAATTATTGGACCCAGGCATTTAACCTACTTTTTCCCCAAACACAGCCAATAAAATTAAAATCCCTCCACAGGTATCGACAGGGTCCAAGTCCCGGGAAGCGCCTCGTCCGCTGGTGTCCGCGGAGAAGGCGACGCTGCCGGGCGACGCGGGGCTGCTGCACGCTGAACTCACCTTCTTCTACTATCCCGGAGATGTGTGCTTCCCTGGTCAGTTTCTGGGTCTTTTTTGGTGAAACTTGTTTATTACGGGTCTATACGGCAAAAATACGTTTTGCGCAAATACCTCGATCTAATAAAAATTGTATTGAAATTGTTTAAACCTGCGTTGGGGCGCTGAATATTCATATTCTTCAATGGTACATATGACTGCTAGAAACTAATTTATTCTATTCAAATGAGAGAACCGGCACGGCGCGCGCACGTCCGCCGTCTCGAACATACAATGCGTTCCGTGCAGCGTTAACAACATGTGCTAAAATATTTTTGCAACAATTGGGAATTGTTAAACATCCACACCATAAATTGATGTTAGAAAGTAAGACGTCTTTGTCTCTCTCGTCATGAACTATCAATATTTTTTCACAGTCCCAGCCCCAAAACTGTACGTACAGTTAAGTCCTGTCCGAGTGTCCATGGACGTGAACAGCGTGGTGTGGCTGGGCGCCTTCCTGCCGCACGTGGTGCCGCGCGAACAGGAGATGGACCAGGCGCCGCCACCATACATGGACGTCAGGATGGAGGCTATCATGCCTAAGGTAACATCATACACTGCTGCACATAGATACAGTCCAGTGTCCATGGACGTGAACAGCGTGGTGTGGCTGGGCGCCTTCCTGCCGCACGTGGTGCCGCGCGAACAGGAGATGGACCAGGCGCCGCCACCATACATGGACGTCAGGATGGAGGCTATCATGCCTAAGGTAACATCATACACTGCTGCACATCGATACTGTCCGGTCTCCATGGACGTGAACAGCGTGGTGTGGCTGGGCGCCTTCCTGCCGCACATACTGTAGCAAAAAAATATTTCTTCCAATCGGTCCAGGCGTCTTTAAGTAATCGTCACACATCTATAAAAAAAATTAAGATTCCGACTTATTAAGAAATTCCTCCTTTTTGGAAAATCTGTAAAAAGACCGTCAACTTCGACCTTCTTAATTCAACATATTTTTATTTTCGCATGAAAATCTGCCGAACTAGATAATGAAGTTTTAAAACTCACAGAATAAAAGTTGTTACTTACGATATTTTTAACAAAGTCCTAAGATATTATAGTTGTTTCCCAAGTATGTACGTTTGTATTGTTTCAGGTGGTGTTAGAAGCAGGTTCGGAGCACGTGTCGCAACAGCGCGACCGACCCAAAGAGCTGCACATATGTACTGCGAGAGCGACGTTAACTAATGTGCGGGAGTCGCCTAGAGCTAGTTAGTATTATTATTATGTTATATTTTTATTTATTTTAGTTTATACATATTATACAGTAAGGTATTATGCAGTAAGGTCTATTTTCCCAGTCGTGTATGTAATCTACATATAAGTTAAACGAAACATGTTTACTATGTGCTGGAATTTCTTTTCGAAATTTACCTTTTGTCCGATTTGGCAATCAATCGCTCAGCAAAAGTTCAAGAAAATGTCTGCAGACCGCACGTGCAATGACTACATGGTTCTCGTTCGAAAGATTTTAGCGCGAATAAACCTTGATATGTTTTTAAAACTAATAATGCAGAGATCTCTTACTGATTCTGAACAACACTTTTTTCTTTCTGTACTGCTCAAAAAAGCCAGTATGTGTATATCTATATAGATTGTGCGGGCACGCGCGCGGACTTGGCGGCCATCTTATCCGCGCTGCGCCGCGCGCAGCCTCCGCGCGGACAGTTCCCCTGCGCGGAGGACGACATGGATCCCATACACGAACAGTTTATACTGCATGCTGATAGTGAGTATATTTTTTAGATTACTTTCTTACTACTTTTGTTGCGTGTGTATTCGTCGGTTAAATCGATACTTAAACTTAAATCATGTCATTTATTTTCTTTCTACAAGTTTTTACAGGTGATATTGGGCTTAAAGCTAGAACACTATGTCGAATTTGGTCAAGTTATAGATATCTGTAATGGCAAAATAACAATGTGATAGTATTAAATAAATAAATAAATAACAATTGTGGACTCTGATTGGGCAAACCAACATTAGGCTTTATGGCCAGTACATAATAAAAATACTTATCGATAGGTGTCACATCCCTTTTTGACAGCGATGACACCATTCATTGATCAAAGGCAAAAAATCAAGTGACAAAACGCGCCAAACTAATATAGGGCTTCCGAATGTTTTGTGCAGTTGACAACTGTCAGTTTTCAATTGAAAATACAGTTGTTTTTACTGACTAACTAACACCAATTGTCAACTGCACCAAAAACTATTAGACCATTTCGATTCTATTCGAATATAATATAAACTTATTAAATCCATTTTAATTTGGAGACGATTACGCCGCCATTTTAACATCTTTACATACATAAACACAGCCCATGATGCGGACGAATTGTAACATCAATGATGGATGACAGTTAGTGTTTATTTGTACTCCAACACAAGTACATACAGTTATTCACTTATATGGTAGGTATGCAATACTGATGAAGCTTATTCGTGGTCCAGGGGATGGACTGCAGGGCTATCCTATCCCTTAACCTCTTAGCTATGCTATTCCTGAGGGCGACGGGGCCTCCGCTCAGTTCAAGCTTGGGCAACAGAAGTGACTGCGGGTCTATCGACCTCTGTCCCGCGTAATTAGCGAGTCGTGTCTTCACGGCGAGCGTCTCCTTTTGAAGGCGCCTGCTTGATCGCTGTGTGCGTGAAGCGTAGGCATAGGTGGCGCTGGGTGGTGCTCGCAGATTCTCCACAATCATGATAGATAGCGCTGACTGTCGCATCGTTACTTATGATCTATTCGGGTAGCTTTAAGTTGCGTGCATGGCCCGATAGATGGCGTCTCGTTACAAACGTAAAGAAGCCTTAACATCAATTATTTCATAATCCACAGATCTAGACGACATAGACCGCGGTACAGCCATCAGTACGGAACTGCTGTGGCGAGAGAACAGATCGGTGTGGTGCGCGAGAGTGGAGCCGCTGTGGGCCGACTTCTGCGGCGCCAGAGCTACTAACTACAAGCCTGCACCTCTGTTAGACGCTACTCCTCTTACCGCCTGGGTAAGTGACATAGCCATCAGCCCGGAACTGCTGTGGCGAGAGAACGGAAGAACAGATTTAAATGATCCCAATTCAGACATCCCAGGGATTTGTATGAGTATAACCAACCCTCTGAAACTAAGAGGCTCACACTCAGAGAGTTTTATATCCATCAGTACACGGACTCCAGCACAAGCTCCTACAATCTGTCGAACTCTAATTTTCAACTTTATCATCAAAGCATAAAGTACAATATCAATTGTGAAAATGTAGTCTCGTCTCCTCTACCTACATAAACTACTATTTCTTTCCAGCTATGTTTCGAAGAGAACTTCTCCCGCATCTGGGTGGTGGCCCGTACCTGTGGTCTGGCCGGTCTTCAACTCAACCATTACCAGATGCTATTCCTCATGCGACAGCTGGAGAGGATCTCGGAGATGACGGCCTGGTTAGCGCATGATGCTGAGAGACAACCTGATGCTAAAGAAGGGTGAGACTTGTAAATGGCTAGTGATTTTGAGGGCATTTTCTCTTGTTTCTCTTTGGGTGGTCATGTCATTGAGTGAGCTTAGTGGGCTATAGATTTTTTTTTTCAAGAAAGTGGTACAACGATACTTGTGCATGGTCACTTTTGGTGGTGGTGTAAATGGGTCACTATTGAGTGCTCCAGGGCTAACGCATACTAAGACTATGTGCATATACATTTACATACACAAGTAAAGTCGAACCGATATGGCACAAGATGATAGGGAAAAGTCTACGTAGATTAAGATTCGGTTGGAATAACACACTAACGAGAAAAATATCGATACCTAACATAATTTGATTCAAACATTTTCATTCTTCTCCAGAACTATAGTGGTAGGCGTCGTAGTACCAGCAGTGGAGCTGACCTTCGTGCTTCCATCCAACTGTCCAGGACAGGAGTCTTCCCGAGACCTGGACAGCGTTCCTCTCGACTCCTCCAGTTTACAGGACTTGAAGATGGGTGAGTGATACCAGTACCTACTTTAATGATAGTGTACCTATAGGGGTGTAGGTATATCGTTTTTACCCGACTGCGCAGAGGAGGGTACTGCGTTTAATGGCTGGTTTCTTAAAGAAAGGGGATAGTGTATCTAGGGATGTAGATATATGTTTTTTACCCCACTGCGCAAAGGAGGGTATTGGTTTTGGGTATACATAACTTCTTGAGCCGTTTGTATGAATCTGCACCAGGTATTATGTGAAATATGCTTAAAATGTGAATACCTCTTCAGCCTAAGGAATGTTTACTTATAAAAAAACGTACACACAAAGTACTTGGTTGTTCTATATTTCTTTTTGCCTCATCAACTGTGTACTGTATATGAATTGATGTGATGTAGATAAACTGTAAAAAAAAACTGCGGTCTATCGCTCTTTTCTCTCTACTATTTAAAAATTCTGTTATTTATACTTTTGAATTGAGTTGGTTTTCTTATTTATTTGTGTATTCATTTTCACGACCTCTGGTGGCAGAGCACCAAACTGTATCTACGCTAGGTGCGTCAACGCCGATTGAGGAAAACTGCAGTAAGTTTTTGGTTTTTGGGTCGCATTTCCACCTAAATTTTTGTTGTTTTTTTTCTTCTCTGTTTAATTTTCTGTGTCTGCACTCGGTATTTTTAACACTATAAGTATGTGGTATTTGGTTTTTACACGGTGTTATTTTTGGTCCTTTTAAAGTGTGTTGTGAAATGAAACATCTGAAGGGTTAGTTTGAAAAAAACTTTTACTGTTACTGTTACTGTTACAGCCTTTTTATCGTCCCACTGCTGGGCACAGGCCTCCTCTCACACGGAGAAGGATTGAGCATTAATCGCCACGCTTGCTCAATGCGGGTTGGTGATTTCAGACTATATAGTCCAGGTTTCCTCAAGATGCTTTCCTTCACCTTTTTATCAGCCATTGGTGTCTAAGATTACTTAGAAAGTACATACAAACTTAGAAAAGTTGCATTGGTACTTGCCTGACCTGGAATCGAACCGGTGTGGGTTCGATTCCAGGTCATACTCGAGAGGTTGGTTCTTTACCCACTAGGCCACCACGACTTTTAGTGAAACTTTTAGTGTTTGGTAAACCATCAATCACTATGCTAAGCGGAAGCAAGCCAATAAACATCGAATAAAACTATAGTTTTACTCTGCAAGATTATTATTTGTAAATTATTTTTTGTTTCATCCTTCACATTGCTGTGCTTTTTTATGCAAAATCGCTACGCAAAGAATATACGTATGTACACTGGATTATATCGTCACTTAAGAAAACGTTAACAAAACAAAATAATATGCTCCAGAAAGGTTAAACATGGATACTTTTCATGACCAACCTAATTTAACCTAACTTGTATTTTTGGATTTGGACCGAGATTTCTCTATAATAATATGTTCACCACAGATATTATAACAAACAAACCGCTAAAATATTTCAAACCCAAGCTCTGCTTTACCCAAACATCGATATACCAGTCACATTAACTAGATTCACTCTCAGTAGGTTCCGAAGCGACCATGGCGCCGTCGATGATGGATCGCGACAGCGGCGTGCTGGCCACCACGTCAGTCGAAGTCTGTCAGCCTATACACATCGAGGAACCGCCTCCTCCAAGTCCTGGGTTGAGTTTTGGTGGTAAGTTTCATTTAAATATCTAAAGGGGATACATAAAGTGATTCATAAATTTGAAAGTCACCATTCATGTAAAAGTATTGGTACTATAGAATTATAGATTTTTTTCGCTAGTTTTTTAAAAAAACTTGTTTTAAAGGGTTTGGTTGGGGCATAGATATTAAGATTTTTTATCGATATTTATCCTTGACTCATATCTGTCATCTAGCCGGTTTCTGCCATAACTATTCCAGCAAGGGTTCACATAGAGTTAAAATTAATTCCAGTGGACGATCTTTCTGACATCGACACTATTCTAATTGTCTGTTGGTTTTGACTTTGTTGAGATATAGCGGTCCAGGTATTATGTTCAAGAAAACCAATACAAACGTAGCAGTAAGTAGTAAATTTTGACACGTTTTTGTCATAAAATTTACTTTCACTATCTTCCAGGCTTCTCATCAATGCGTCGCGGCTTCACGTCACTGGTCACGTCAATAGACAGTGCTCTAACTCGTGACGACACGCGGTCTGACGCGGCCAGCACCGCCAGCTCTGACAGCGACCGATACGTCGTCGTCGGCTTAGCTGCCGAGTCGCCTGACGACGCTGACATGGCGTTTAGGTAAAACAATAATACACTGCCTTTTGGGAAAATCATGTACTTTCCTTCACCCAGGGTCGGTGGAGGGATGTGCCGGACTCATCGGCTATAAACCTACCTAACGTTGCCTTCATTTACATTTTGTCGAGGACCCGAGTATCGCCAAAGCATTCATCTGCACCCCAATATAATAAATACATCGTTAATCTAGTAGTCACATAACACGACTGTACTGACTTTCGGATACGATTCGAATGATCAATACACTCGTGCATCGGAGAGCACATAAATGTCGGTCCTGCTTGTGATCTCTCTCCGGTCCTGTCGGATTGCCGTCCCATCGGGCTATGAAACTATGAAAGCACCTACGTCTGCGCAAATGTCTCATTTTGAAAAGAGCGCTTTTTACTCCAAACATATGTTGAGGAGTGAAAGTCATTTATATTTTGACTGAATTAGAATAATTTGTTACAACAGAGAGTTCGAGCACGGTCGCGCGTCGAGCGGCGTGGAGGTGGCGGCCGAGGTCGTGGAGAGGTCCTCCTCGCCCAGCGACCACTCCGTCACCAGCTCCTGCAGGAGACGAGATGTTGTATGTGCTTCTTGTTATCCACATCCACATACTCCACCAGTCCGGGTCTGGCCGTAGCTGCCTGCCTCTCGCCGCAGACGATCTGAAGAGTGACCGTCTAGCATAAATATAGAATTGATTTAGAACTTCAGCCTTTGCAAACCATAATCTATTCCCTTTTCCTTACTTTTTCACAAATTACCTAAACTGGCTTCAGCCAGCAATTTCTTCAACGCACCCGGATAAGAAGTAGCCTCTAGATAGATGTCCTCAAAATGGAGCATCTAAGAATTGAAAGATTTTTTCAAATCTTGAGATTACCGTTTTCAAAAAAGACTATACAGCGTGTATATTTAGACGAGGGACTTATTGAAGGAGGGTGGTCAGTGTTCGATTCTCGTCCCAAATATGTAAAAAAACTATGACCTTAATTTTTCATCTAATTGTCCGATAAAATACAGTATTTATGGACACAGAGCGCAAAGCGAACTCGGAAATAGTAAAATGCCTACATAATCACGCGCCAAACACGTGCTGCTCCTGTTGATAAGGAAGCGAGCGCGCAAGCCCCGCCCCTTTCCTTTGTTATGTAGCCGACTGGTTCCGAAGATGTACCATCGGCTCGTGCGCACCCTGACGCGCCCCCGGCCTGCTGACCGCCAGTCGAAGCGAACCCGCCGCCGCTTCCGCATTGCGTAAACATCCCCGTTTACCAAATTTACGTAAAGTGCATTTCCCAGTGTTAGGTAGTGTGTGTAGTGTAATAATATTCAAATGAAGAATATTGGGATATGGTTCGTGCCGACGCGTTACCAAATGATCGTGTGCGAGCTGCCATTAATTTGTACAGAGAAATGAACATACCAACATGACGGAGCACCCCCGCACTATCAGGTGCGCGTACGTGAGTACCTAAACATTCATTTTGGTGACAAGTGGATAGGTCGTGGCACGCTCGCAAGATCTCACTCCGCTAGACTTTTATTTGTAGAGTGAGGTAAAAATAATGTTTATTCTACGGAGTACTCCAATTGTGAAAATTGAAGGAGCGAATAATGAACGCATTTAACAGTGTGAGAAGTGATCCGTGCTTCCTTAACCGTGTTAAAGACAATATGCGAAAGCGTGCCGAACTGTGCATAACGCGGGGAGGTGCACATTTCGATCAATTTGTAAGATTAGTCTAATTACTTTCTTAAGTGCAAAATCGTTGTAAATACTCAAATTAATCGTTGTAAATGCTCAAATTATTAATCGTTGTAAATAGGTGTGATTCCATTTTTTAAATACGTCAAAAATACGAAGGTGCATCGCGTCTTATGAAAAATTGCATTGCAGAATGTTTATTGTTTGATGTACCTAGATATTTTTGCCTGACCTAAGCCAGATTTAAAGTATGAAGGGAAAATGCATTCATACCTACGTCGGCGTCGGCCATTGACCGCGCATATTATTATGTTCTGCGTTAAGCGCAAGGGTGTCGAAACGTTGCGAAATTTTTACGACTTTTTTGGAACGGCTTTGTTCGTCATTAATCAGGGGTTTTTTATTGTTTATATGTTTGTTGGTGAAGTCTATGCCTAAACTATTGGGGGTTTGAATAAGTCCCTCCTTTAAATATACACGCTGTATATGTGTCGGATGGGGCCGAACATCAGGATGGCACTATTGTCCGACACCAGCTGGGGTAATCGCAAAATGAGATAACTCAAAAGAACTCTCAACTCAAAAACGTTTATTGAAATTATTCGGAACAAAAGACAGCCCCCAAAACGCCCGCCCTTCGCCACTTCCTATGTGTTTTGGCTTGGGGAGAAGAAGTGGCGGAACAAACTCCCCAGCAACACATGTCTGTCTGTTAGGTTAGAAGAACCTTTACACTTTAATTTCAAAAGACACTTTACACACTTTACAATATGGATCTACAACGGTACTACAACAGAAGGTACACTAGACGTGACGCAGGGCAGTTTCGAGATGTGTGCAACACGGCGGCTCAACGAAGACTGAGCTCCGCCGACGCCACGCTGACCACCACGACTCTGCCAAGCGCGCCAAAATGTTGTTTCACCGGAAATGCCACCAGATGGCGCGCTTGCGTCTCGTTTAGTGTCCGTACTATTGACCATCTCCGACATATGAGTGTATATTGTACCTTAAAATACTTATTTCCCTACAATATATACCTTTTTACTTCAGATCTCGACCAGCACATGGCGTCTAAACAACATCCACATAGTCCACCAGTCCGGATCAGGCCGCAGCTGCCTCCGACTCGCGGCAGATGATCTGAAGAGTGATGAGTGTAACGCTATACCCTGGGATGAGTTCCAGGTGAGTGGAGGGAGTTGTGGGGGTGGGGGGCTTTGTTGTTGTGCTTTGGAGGTTGGCTGGTGGATAAGAGAATAAAAAATATGTACAAATATTCGATTTGAACTCTTGCTTTTTGGGAAGTCAGTTAAAAATGGTCGTGTCAATCCAAGGCACTGGGTGTAACGGATTAATTAAAGAAGAGCATACATCATAAATCAGAATGTAGTAATAATTTTCAATTGCTATTTAAAACTGTAGTGATAGTTCACTAAAAATTGTGAAGCAGAAAAATCACGATGTATGTAATTTACGGATGACTACAAATATATCTAATTTTAATCTTAAATATCCACATCTAAATACACCAGCCAACCTTCAAACAGGAACAAACAAATAAATCGATGTGCATAACGCAATATTCCAAAAAATCATTGTAACACATTTCCAATAACAATCTGTTTTTATTAATACATTTTCTACTATCGAACATCATACATACACATTCACTTGTTTTATATTTATTCACACCCTATTTGTACTATAATTTTCTTGATACTTGATAAGACATATAAATTGAATTGTAACACCCCATTCCTCCACTAAATGATCGAATATATAATCAGTAGAAAACTAATTTTAAATACAAAGTCTCACAGAACACAATGTATCGAAATTATTTGTAATAATTACAAAGCATGTGTCGGTATTGAGATTCCGCATTATTATTTTATTTTCTGACCTTACATCTCTGATAGTCTTCGATTTAGGCACAGGCGTTGTCATTGGAGAGACTAAGTTAATACATACATGACTCATATGCTGTTTCTCCTTCTTTCTAAGAGGTTTGGGCTTAAGAAATACTATCTTTGTTAACGAATGGCAAGCTGTTTCATTTTGTTATATTATTAAAATCACTGGAAAGAGTATATTATAATAGTCAGACTATATATCTACCAGACAATAGAACTGTAGAACTTTTCGGTTTCACTGTTAGGCTGTATGTATTCTATAATATAAAATTATTTCACAGCCAACTGTTTCCCAACCGGTCAAAAAGAAGTTCACATCTTTTCTGAGGATCTAGACTTATCTGTGTACCTTTCATCAAAAACGGTCGTTTCATCAGTAACAGTTCAGTACCAAACCAACATAAACCGCATTTAAAAAGGAGAGAAAGCTCATATGATTCTCAATAATAATTAAAAAAATATATATAAATCAATATATTTGTTGCTCGTAATGACATTGCCTAAACATACAGTGCATGATCGTACCATCACAATCATTGTATCTCGTACCCAGTAAGGTGTATCGCAGTAATACTATACTATGTTGATAAGGCTTCGGGTTTTCAGAAGAGAGAATTTCTAGCCACAGTTTTATATAGCTTAATTTATCGTTAACTATAGTTCGGTGATAATAATATGGTTTTATGTACCTCATTTTATCTTACATGAATATTTGTTGAAAAAAAATGAAGAAATACTTTCAGCTTGGTCTTAAAATAATACTTATTCAATTTCCGAATAAGCCACTCGTGAGAGTATGAAAATGAAGCCAATTTACAATATTATACTTGATTTTTTAAATTTTAATATATTAAACAGTTGCCCAACTGTCGCCCGACATTCGCTCGCCTCAAAACCCGTCCTCAAACAGGAATGCATCCATTTTATCTCTAACTATATGTGTCTATGTGTGTTTTTTCCTCTATGGCAATTCCCGCCCGCTCGGCTATCGTGAACCGAAAGAACCGTCTCAAGGTATTTAACATGATCCATAGATCTTTGATCTATAGATCATTTGACACGATGTAGTGGTTATCATTATGTTGAGTGCCCATAGATAGTAGAGGTAATGTGTCGTAGCCAAGGGGGTTTGTCTGTTGTTGTGTATGAGTGAGTGAGACCAAAGATGTTTCTGTTACCTTCTGATTTTTGTGTTTTTGACTGTGCTTGTGTTTGGTTGGATTAAAAAACTTATTGAAGAAGAAGTCTATCATAAAAATGGGTTATGAATTTTGCATGATTTTTTTCCTTTGTAAACATATACCCGTGTTTTAACTTTATATTTAGGTACCGTGTTCATATTTTAACCAAACACAACCACAAATTCTCTTCCAAATCAAAATAACATTCGTTCAGAAACATCTTTACAAATTGCTTCATTGCTGTCTGTTACATGTCCGCCATTTTAGCTTCGCTCGCGCCATCTGACGGCTAAGGTAGGATGCTAATCGCAGCATTTCATTATCCCATGTTTCGTCCTGATCTTGGATTGGTAAAGGAAAAAGCAACCTTTTTTTGAAAATATTTGAATGCATGGTAATGTTTTGGATATGTAAAATTCTTGATTATGTTTCCTGAGTTTTGACCAAGCAAACTCAATTTGAAGAAAATATTTTATTGAAAAATTTGGTTAATCATGCATAAGTAATATTTAAACTGCCCAGTTAACTTTTAAGTTTAAAAAATCTTCACCGCTATTCTTAAACCTATACATCTTTGTCTAAGCTTAAGCATGTACTTAACTGTATCTTATTCTAATAAGAATTGTTCCACTTTTAAATAAAAGATGAAGGAATAAAAAGTTTTCAATAAAAAAAAAGTTTTTACAAAAAAGAGGTTTGGTAATTTCTTTTAATTTATAAGTGGCCAGTACTTTATATGTGTGTTTCTAAGTGTCGCATGTCCCGCACAGTCCCTTCATCTCCATCCACACTTTGTTTGTAATATGTTTGTGTTGTGTGTCCGCTTACTGTGTACGATTGTATACCTAATATATAGGCCGGTACTTTTGAACAGGGTCTATAAGATAAACTTCACCACACTATCTAATATCAAGTTTCTCAAATCTCTTGGTATTGCTATTTACAAATAAAATTATCTTCCACATAAAAAAAAATCTTTGCAATAATGTAAAGTTAAAAGGCCACCACATACTAATCAAAACTTATGATTTTTTTTTATTAGTATTAGTTTTAATACACGAACCAAACCAAAAATAGACCCCGTATTTTCTTATCTCCGAAAAAAGATCTGCGTCTAAACAGATAAGAACTGGCCGAAATTAAGAATAACAAAGTCTTCACCACTTCTTTGTTCAATGTCAATTACCAATTTCAATAAAGAACGTCCAACAGTACCGGCCTCCCCCACCCAACCTACACCCTTCCCCCCATAACGTTAGCATCTGAACACAGAACAAGTTCTCAATGCGTGCCCGCGCGTGGTCGGAGCCGGCCGTCTCCGATAGCGACGAGCTGAAGCCCAGGGATGAGCCTCTCGTGTCTGCGCGGTTAGTGAGGACTCAGCTGCCGAGACCGGCGGAGGAGAAGGTATGTTAATAAAGGCCGTTCCTAATATTTATATACTTCTATCTTCTTGCACATATGTTCAATGGCGGACTTAACGCCTTAGGCGTTCTCTACTAGTCTACCTATAATATTCTGTCTATGTAATACTAGCTTCTGCCAGCGGTTTCACCCGCATCCCGTGGGAACTACTTCCCGTACCGGGATAAAAAGTAGCCTATAGCCTTCCTCGATAAATGGGCTATCTAACACTGAAAGAAATTTTCAAATTGGACCAGTAGTTCCTGAGATTAGGGCGTTCAAACAAACAAACTCTTCAGCTTTATAATATTAGTATAGATTTTGCTTAGTAGAAATAGAGTTTTGATGTTAGCCCTATAAGTAATGTCAACTATCTTGAGTAAGCAAAACAACAGATTGATAGAATATTGGGAATGGACGTAAGACGATACTTGATTTGAAGAGCTTAGCTGGTCCTAAGTTGGTAAATAGTAATTCATGATATTCCAAATGCATGGACAAAACTCTTTAGAGAAGCAAAGCTATGTTGAATCATTCATGATTATGAGGTTAAGAATAATTGATTAGCAGTCCCCTTATATCTCCAGGAAACTGCTTCCCACGCCTTAACAAAAGCTACTAAATTTCATCAAATCCGTATTTCTTTTACGTCAAGGAGCAACAAACTATCCAACCAGATTGTTTATTTAGGGTCCGTTCAGATAGACCGGGTCGGAGAGCAGAGCAAATTTTTAGCACATTGAAAATTGAGTACTTAGTATTTGAAGTAAGGTTTATTTTTGCATGCGCACTGTTTTTGTCCTTTTTTCAATCCCGGTTGACCCGGTCTATCTGAACGGACCCTTATAAAACAGGTGATAGCTACATCATTGTTTTTCTTCTAAACAAAATTCCCCTACTCCCTCAGGGTCTAGCTCCATTCGAGGAGCTCCTGGAAGCCAGGATCCGTGACCTCAGCATAGCGTTGAACATGAGCACTGCTCTAGCGCTCGCCGAACTCATTGAGGACGAAGTCATCGCGCCTCCCATGCCACTTGAGGTAAGGACTTCATGCTGCGAATATATTGAAGAAAATATACTGACGGGGTTTCACTCTCTAATATAGCCACCCCTCGGATAAAAGGTATAAAGTCTTCTATGTCTTTGTGTATTTATGCGCCCATCATCATCCTCCGAGCCTTTTTCCCAACTATGTTGGGCTCGGCTTCCAGTCTAACCGGATTCAGCTGAGTACCAGTGCTTTACAAGAAGCGACTGCCTATCTGACCTCCTCAACCCAGTTACCCGGGCAACCCGACACCCCTTGGTTAGACTGGCGTCAGACTTACTGGCTTCTGACTACCCGTAGCGACTGCCAAGGATGTTCAATGACAGCCGGGACCTACAGTTTAACTTGCCATCCGAAACACAGCCAATGGTGTCTAAGATATACTTAGAAAGTACATACAAACTTAGAAAAGTTGCATTGGTTCTCGCCTGACCTGGGAACGAACCCGCGCCCTCATACTTGAGAGGTTGGTCCTTTACCCACTAGGCCACCACGACTATGTGTATTAATGCGCCCATTGCCCATGAATAAAAATATATCTTAATAACTAATACCAGCAAGCGGTTTCACCCACGTCTCATGGGAGCTACTCCAGGCACTCGTAAAAAAGTAGCCTTTGGCTTTCCTAAATAAATGGGCTATCTAACACTGTAATATATTTTCAAATCAGATCATTACTTCCTGAGAAACAAACTCTTTATATTTAATACGTTCAAACGTTCTCGGTCGTTAATAAACTTACATACTATGTTCTACGAATTAAACCGGGCCTTAATTCTTATTTAATCTTTACATTACTTTAATTCCAGGTGCTAATAGAAAACGTGAAACTCCACCTAATAGAAGACCGTCCGACTCGCTCAATCTCCTCCCCGCCCCCCCAACCTTTAGACATAGACCTTACAACACTACGCATGACGCGAGACACGTTAGGGGTCGTGCGCCTCGGACCCCCTGTGTCGACCCCCTCGACCGTCACGTCACCAGCGACCCCACAACCGCAGCCAGAGTTGGATGATGCGAGGGAGAAGATTGAGAGGTTAAATAGAGAGAATGAAGAGTTGAGGAAAAGGCTGGTCACATTGGCCAGGATAGCGGAGGATAATCGGGAATTGAGAGCGTGAGTTATTTGGTTTGTTTTAGGATGTAGGTCCGTTTTCACTGACAATATAAACGTCGGTTTTTCTTGAAGTGAAAATTATAGTCATAGTAAGAAGTCGTTTTAAGAAAACTGACGCTAATGTTGTTGATGCACTTGGGCCTAAGTTAATTTATAGCATTGGAAAATACATATTATAACAGGTATGTTGGAAGAGATTTCTTTAAAACTAAGCATTGCCATTGTAAATTACACTGGTCAACAGCATTTTTGGTGCAGAGGTGAAATATATTATTTCTTATAGATCATTTGATACGTAATCGAAGTCCAGAACATTAATTTGCACTAGCACGTAGGGATTTAGAGATATACCCCTCCTAAAGTACCAAAAACGCGTTTTTTAACGATATTTGACGATTTTTTTGAAGCAAAATTGTTTTTTAGTTTCTATCTATAGCATTATATAGTACTACTCTTCAAGATTGAAATTCATTTTTATTTCGAACGCTAAGAGTTTAAATTTTCATGAAATATGTATACAGCTACGATAGTTCGATCTTACCTACATTTTATTTGGCCTGTTAGTATGAAAAAACTCCACTTTAGTTATAAAATGGTATATATTGGGAAATAAAACTCGCAAAAATATAAATTAAAATGGGGTTAATGCGGGGAAAGTAGTACTATATGATGCTTTAGTTAGAAATTCCTAGAAAATTCTGCTGTCCCCAAAAAATTACATCAAATTTCATAAAAAAACGCGTTTTTGGTACTTTAGGAGGGGTATATCTCTAAATCCCTACGTGCAAGTGCAACTTTATGTTCTGGACTTCGATTACGTATCAAATATTCTACAAGAAATTGTATATTTCACCTTTGCACCAAAAAAAAATTATAATTTGTTGACCAGTGTTATTTATTTCCTTGTGTTCCTTTATCTAAATAAAAAATAGAACAAAACTACACCATTTCGAAGTACCTAAACAATTCATTCCAACTCATCATCTGCCTAACTTATCCGAGCTATGCTGGGGTCGGCTTCCAATCTAATCACATGCTACAAAATACCAGTGTTTTACGCAGATTATTCTCACAAATTACAGGAAAGTAGAAGAAGCGTCAGTGTTACGTCAATGCGTGCACGCAGCGCAACAAGAAGCCGCCAGCTTACTGGCTGACAAACAGGAGCTATTGGAAGCTATGCGTATACTTCAGGTAATGTGAACTATTTAACCTATTCTGTGGTTCAATGTTTCTGGAAAGAAAATTACTCTAATTCTTATAAAATTATGTAGATCACACTGCATCAGAAATTTCAATATGGGCAGTGTGTGGTGTGTGTGGCATGCTGAAGGAAACGTTCTATATGATAAGTATCTTTGTCCAAGAATATGACTTCTTAGAATGGATTCTTAGAAGCCCGACAGAGTGTAAATAGTACTAAGAAACAAACTGGATTCTACTTATATGTTTGTGTTAACGTTAACATATCTTTGAAATTAGACGGATTAAAAGGAAACAATTTTATTACTTGTTTCGTTTAGCACTGCTTTGTTTAACATAATCTTAATTTCCTCACCAAACAAATTCCAGGAGCAGATATCGGGCGGCTGCCGCGGCAAGAGATAGCGGTCGCGAGGCGGTTCGCCGCAGGGCTGCCTCGACTGCACCGCGTGCTGCGGCGACCAGCACTCCTGAACACCCTGTAACATAACCACCCAACTGTATGTAAATCTACTAAATATTGTTGTGGAAACACCCTGTATATTGATGAGAGAAATGTAAAAACAGCCTGTATAATGTCCATAAGGTCATTTTGGAATCACTCTGTATATTGATGAGATAAATGTAGAAACAGCCTGTATAATGTCTGCAAGGTCATTGTGGAAAGAACCTCTATATTGATGTGAGAAATGTTGTAGAAACAACCTGTATATTCATGTGATAAATGTTGTAGGTACATCCTGTAGAATGTCCATAAGTCACTGTGGAAATATACTGTATATTGATGAGAGAAATGTTTTAGAAACATCCTTTAGAATGTCCACATGGTCATTGTGGAAACACCCTGTATGTATATGCAGCTGTTTACGCGCCAAAAGTTGTAAATGTTGTCGTGATTTATGACGCAGCCTGTATATTTGATTGATGATAGATGTAAAAATATTGCATAAATGTTATAGTATCATCCTGTATTGTGTAGCTATTTCTATGTACTAAGGTAATGTCAAAAAGTTATGATTTGATTTAAAAACAGGACATGACTGTATGAAGTTAGGATTCTATCAGATATGATGATAAAACGCTAAAATAATAATTTGTAAGAAGTACGTATCGTGTATCAAGTTAGTGACGAGGCCAAAAATACCAACATGAATTGTATAAAATAAATCAATGGTATATCAAGTCCATAAAACAATTATAAGTATTGAAACCGAAAAATGCTAAAACCGAAGGATTTCTGCACAATTTTAAATTTAATTTGTCTTTCATAGACAAATAAAAACACTTTATCTCCCTATTCCAACCTCTATAAAAAAACACAATTATTATTGATATTTTATTTGCATTGAAAACAGGCGCTCCCGGAGAACTTCATATAAAATAATGACAGAAGTATTTTCAACCTTACACTGTTTGTAATAGAGAACATTTTTGACCAAAAACAGAACCGATTTTAAATCTATTGAATAACAAACCAAAGACCATAAATACAGTATTAATTAGCATTTTTACATCAACATGAAACAGGCTATGTTTATAAATAAGAAAATCTTGCAAGCTAGAAAGTCCTAAAAAAATAAATACTGAAGATTCAAAGAAATACTTGAAAATATGAGAAAGAAGATGATTTTGAGTACTTATTACCAGCATTGATATATGTAGAATATATAATATTGATAAACATAGGAACTTTATATTGTTTTTAGATATTTTGTTGTCCATCATATATACAGTCTTCCTTGGCATATCAAATACATAAAAACTGGAATTGAACACACAACCACAACCTTTTAATACTGACATTATTTAATTTTATATTTATGAAATCTTAATTTTCTAAATATTTGTAAATTGTCATATATATTATATTCTCATCTACCGATATTCTTTGCAAAAGTGATCTTAATACTTAATGCATATTATATAAAGAGGTGGGTATATATTGTGGAATATTAAAACAATGAAAGCGAACTTGGCTGCTTTTTACTTAACAAATTGTTACTTAGTGTAGACTAGGTTTTATAATACATGACAGTGTTAAATATCGACTACTTACGTGTAATTTTGTAACCAATATGCATAAAATCTATAATTGATAAATTCTACTAGATTTAGTAACTCATTTAGTCTGGTAATATTTAACATTGTCATGTATGAGAAATTGTTTATATATAGTATGTATATTAATATGTAAACGTGTATAATCACAAGTAAATTGGCCATATATAATTTATATTTTAGCGTAGATAAACCATTGCATATAAACAGCCCCAACCAGTAAATAATATATATCCCTTTTTCTAGGAAAGTAAGAATTTGAATAATGTCGAATGTTAATATAATTGTAAAATTCTGAAATATTACCTCAATAAGAAAATTATTGCTTAATTATAATATCCAGTTAGTATATTTGATTCCCACAAAAAATTAACTTTTAACTCGAAAAAGGTTGATAGTCAATGTCAAATATTTTTGTATGAAAATTGAAACAGGCAAAATTGCATTGGAATATTATCAGGTCAAAAAGAAAAATAATATATTTATTTCTTTTATGCACAACATTTTGTTTATCTAATACCCGGAAGCCTTATACAGGAATGAATTTTAAGCAGTGCGCAAAAAAAAACTGGTGGTCCAGAATCGTTAACATATAACATAACATATCTGCATCATCAGTAAAAAAAAAATTTTCATTCTTTTGTCCGCCCT
Organism: Helicoverpa assulta; assembly: GCA_963856015.1. Lineage (NCBI taxonomy): Eukaryota > Metazoa > Arthropoda > Insecta > Lepidoptera > Noctuidae > Helicoverpa > Helicoverpa assulta. The sequence goes on from CAWLCW010000027.1 coordinate 9,979,393, forward strand.
AAAATCAGCAAAATATGGATACCAACTATCACTTACACGCGCCGAGCGGAGTTCCGTCAGTAAACCGGTTTCGCGTTGCCACCGTGCATACTATGACGATTGTGACCGTACTATCGGTTACAAAATAAACATCTTTCGATATCAATAACTTTTCTTTTTTGTACTAAAACACTACAAAATAAAAATATACGTATCTATAAAACTTATTTAACTTTTATAGATACGTATATTTATGAGTTGACAAAGTTTGCGCACTGGATAAAATTCATTCCTGTATAGTTAAAATGCTTACATATCTATCTGTCTGACAGTTATTTATAAACAGTAAATATGCTTAGGGATTATCGTATACTATAAATAGCGGGGAAGAAATATGAGAGAAATGTTTTACTACATATTATATAGGTTATCGAACAGTGGGGCTGCTATAACACATATATAAATATATAATAATATAACAAGCACTACGAGGCTTTTGATGTACACTGTCGTATATTATAATGCAATCGTTCAATATTATTTTGGTGCCAAAAGCGCAGACTGTTTTCGATATACAATATAGATTTTGTTCTTTGAACTTACAACAGAATTTCGTCTTCCATTTTTCTTTTCTTACAGAAGACGTTCCATTTTTAAACAGCTTTCAAATACTCAGAGAACATTATCCGTATTCTATATTTTGATTCAAAAGAGGTTGTACATAGAAGTTTTTATATTTTTTTAATGGATGTTCATTTGTTTTTGTGTAATTTTAAAACAATGTACATAATTTTTATGAGGTGACGTGATGTAGCTATTTTTTCAGCTCTTTTTACTGTTTATTAGTATTCAATGTGAGAATTCCATTTGGGTAAGTTGTGTGAAGCCGTATTTTGGGGGATTTCAATAAACTTTTATAAGGGATCAATTTCGTCTCAAAACTAAAGTTCTAACTGTCTTAAAATCTCGATATTCTTATTAAATCCCGCTAAATACGGTTCTAAGTCTATGTAACATAAAAAGTATTTAATATATAAATCTTTCAAAACTTCAGTGAGAATTTTTAGAAGTAAATTTTTGATAGTATATAGTTATTTATATGTGGTATAGATGAACGTTAGTCCAGGTACGTCGCAGTGATATGTTTACTAAATCGTGTTGCGTTATATATCATAATATTATGATAGTGCCGGTAAATGGCGGTATTAATTCAGTTTTACTACATTCAGTGTACCCACATTTTCCCTAGTGCAACTTAAGCCAACTCAAGCATCAAGAATATGTTGTATGGCAACATTATTTTGTCAACCAAAACAAATTAAGTTCCAATGCTGCTAACACATTAAGTAACAAATTTTTAACTTTTTTTTAATCATAAGCACTACTTGCTTCTCATCTCACTTGTCATTGGCAGAATCGTCGATACTTCGACAGTAGCGTTGACATGGATTGCCATAAATAAAAATGGAGCAGAATAGAAGTTCCATAAATTTAACTATTAAAGAAAAAATATGTTACTGTGTACTAAAATATTATCGCCATTTACCGGTTTTTATATCACTTGTTGAAATGCAATGTATATCGATTCGGGGTAGCTCTAAATATCTTATATATTTAAAAAAAAAAACATTTATCTCTTTTACTATGTGTTAGGATAAAAAAACTCGTGCCTGTAATAATTAGGTACATAATATATCCGCTTTATGGTCGTTGCTGCCTTTTTATACTCTCATCTATTTAATCGATGTAACTTTTAAGAATATAAACAACATGTCCTATGTTCTTCTGTACTGTATACGGTTCAAAAATGACATTTGGCTGCTGAGAAGTCAGTATTAGAGTGGTACCGAATGTTTTGTGCAGTTGACAGCTGTCAGTTTTCAACAATTGTCAATTGCACCAAAAACAGTCGGGATATAAATATTGCACTTGGAATTTAAAAATGAAGCTATTATTTCGTGTTTTCCCAAGTTACTAAATGTCATTTTAAATCGATCATATTTTCGACGTTTTTTTGTGTTGATTGGTACTCTGTCCACGGTATGCTGTTTCTTCAATCAGTTTAGTGTCGAGCATCTGACTATTGGAGACATGTACCATAACGTTGTTGCAATTTATTTGGTTACGAAGGAATTGTTAAAATTAAATTCAATATTCTATAGCTCGTTTTTTTATTTTTACCTATGTTTTGCTAGGACATGAGATGATACATACTTAAATCCATCCCCGCAAAGTCCTTGAAAAATCTTAAATACTACTCATCGTATTCCTTGGTATCATTCTTCAGGATACTTACAAAATATTACATCTCCTTTACTGTTTCTTCGCGGTTCCACTCTCGTTCCAAGCAAATATAGCCTATAACACTAGGAATATTGTAGCTATCTATCAGTGAAAGAATTTTGGAAATCCGATCAGCGGTTTCAAAGATTACCCCCTACATACAAACTTGCAAATACCTCTTTATAATTTTTGTATATGTCACCCATGGATAGTATAGCTTTCCTACAGTGGAAGAACTTTTCAAATCGGTTCAGTAGTTTCGGAGCCTTTAGATACAAACAAAGAAATATTTCCTCTTTATTTTATTACTATAAGAATTTATATAAAAATAAATATAAAACTTTGACATTTAAGTGTCTATAAAACTCACACCACTCATCCAACTTTTGGTGAGAATATCCGAACGAAGATGTTGACAACGGAAAAGCAATATTACCAGACTTATAAAAGAGAACCCGTTCAGTGCAAATTATAAAGTAACTAAACAACGTTTTATTCAGGAGTATAAGTTTTAATATTTTATTTACAATAGTGCACATGACTGAAGATCAAATACTTATGTTGTTCAGTATTCTTTGTTCAATAAATTTGCCCCTTTGTTTATATTTTTAAAAATTATATTACTTTATTTTGTTAAATAGACTAAATGAACACGTAGACGTAGACGCCAATAAATTTTATTACTGAATGGTTTCACAAGGTTCGGAGGATTGTTAAAATCTTAGTTAAAATGCACGTTACAAAATTGAAACTTGGGAGTTTATTATTTAGCGTTGGTAATGAAAATACACGTGAGTGTAGAAGTGGGAATAACGTGACTTTCATATAGTGGCAACATTTTTAGTGATGGCCGATGTTTCAACTTGAACGGGATGCTAACGACCGTTGCCGAATTTTAGTGTTGAAATTAATCAAGTTTCTCATAATTCGGTGTTTCTGAGTGAATATTATATATTCTATAAACATTTTGTGTGGTATTGTGTGTTTATTAGTGACTAAATTGTAAGTGTTGTTCAGTATTGAATGTTTGTTGTGCCCTCGCAGTAACAGGATCACTGGATAATAAAATATTGGATTACGGTTTGCTGTTTATTTAATTGTTGTGGACTAAAGGTAAGTCGTGCTACTCTACGAACTGAATAGTTGCCACTTTTATGTCTTATGTGACGGTTTTTATGCCACGAAAGCTGCCGAGTGATACGCGCCCGCCGAGTGCCCGCGCGAGATAACGGAAGATTATAGTAGATTGCAAAGATTCTGATAAGATTCCTTTCTTCACGGCAACGCGAAGCCATGAGTACACACCATAAAACCTGTATTACGTACATAAAGTGACAAATATACGTAAGAACTTGTTTAAACTTAACAAACACAGAATTAAACATAGTTCATGCTCTATTTCCCGCTGAAAACTTTGTGATAAATTGAGAAATCGCAGTGAGAGGTATTTACGTACCCATTAGGCATTTCGTTCAACACATTCCACTTAGTTCTGCACCACAAACTTGGTGTAAAAGTGGTGTTTTCTCAGAATAACTTAGGTTAGGAAACTAGTTTTGAACCCTATATTAATATAGTTTTGAACTGTTGAAATCATATCAAACTCATTTTTTGTACTGTTCCAAGTTCCAAAATTCTGTTCTTACGAATTACATTTAAAATTGTAACTATAAAAATCAGTACTAAGAGTTTCAACAAGTATCATAAAGTCCATAATTCTACACTTATTTTTTATCTTGATTGTAAGCAATTTTAATAACCAACATTCATTGACACTGATTGTTATTTGATAGTCAGGCACAGTTTCTTCCATATGTACTTGACCCAATGTAATATTGTTTCCTTCCTAAGAATTTTTCCACAGACAAAAATATTCCATTGAATTTAATCATTATATAAAATTCTAGCTGTTTCCCTCTGTATCACGTATATCCCAGGGGAAACTTATATGTCACTCACTAATAATAAGGTCTCTATTTGTAAAAATAATTTTACAAAATCTGTGCAGTAGATCTTACCTAGCAGTATTGGGTGGTTCAGGTAACTGGGTTGAGGAGGTCAGATAGGCAGTCGCTCCTTGTAAAGCACTGGTACTCAGCTGTATGCAGTTACTACTATTAGCCAACATAGTTTGGAAAAGGCTAGGCAGATAATGTGCAGTAAATCTGTATCTATACTAATATTATAAAGCTGAAGAGTTTGTTTGTTTGTTTGAAAGCGCTAATCTCAAAAACTACTGGTCCGATTTGTAAATTTCTTTCAGTGTTAGATAGCCCATTTATCGAGGTAGGCTATAGGCTACTTTTTATCCCGGTACAGGAAGTAGTTCCCACGGGATGCACGTGAAAACGCTGGCAGAAGCTAGTGGTAAATATAAGAGGTTACTAGCTGTTTTTCTACTTGTAAATTGATAAAAAAATCTGCTTCATGAAAAGGCACTATGCATTCCAATTACTAAAACAAGTTCGTTTTTTCTGCATTTATAATATTAGCAAAGATAACACATACATTTATAACATTCTATAATTGATAAGTGAAAATACATTTATTGCTGAAAACATATAATAAAATAGGTATTGTAATCAGTAGGTATCCTGTTTCAGTCTGATTGGAAACTATATTTATCATATACAAGTAAATCCAAAAGTATTGGTTATTTTATATCCTTATGTGTTATCAATACTAATTTTATAAGTCTACTGCCTAGTGGGTAAAGGACCAACCTCTCAAGTAGGAGGGCGCGAGTTCAATCCCAGGTCAGGCAAGTACCAATGCAACTTTTCTAAGTTTGTATGTACTTTCTAAGTATATCTTAGACACCATTGACTGTGATTCACGTTAAACTGTAAGTCCCGGCTGTCATTGGTTGAGGAGGTCAGATAGGTAGTCGCTCCTTGTAAAGCACTGGTACTCAGCTGAATCCGGTTAGACTGGAAGCCGACCCCAACATACAAGTTGGGAAAAAGGCTCAGAGGATGATGATTGTTACTAATGTAATAGAGGAAACATTTTTTGTTTGTCTGTATCCTAAAAAAGCCTCCAAAGCTATTTGACAGATTTTAAAAATCCTATATGGTCTGAAAGCTACATTATTCCAGAGTAACATCTATACTAATATTATAAAGCTGAAGAGTTTGTTTGTTTGTTTGTTTGTTTGTTTGTTTGTTTGAACGCGCTAATCTCAGGAACTACTGGTCCGATTTGAAAAATTCTTTCAGTGTTAGATAGCCCATTTATCGAGGAAGGCTATAGGCTACTTTTTATCCGGGTCCGTGCCGAGGTTCCCACGGGATGCGGGTGAAACCGCTGGCAGAAGCTAGTAGTCTATATTTTATCTCAGTACAGGCAGAAATTCCCCTCAGACACGGGTGAAACTGCAGTAAAACAGCTGGTTATAGATAACTTTATTAGTAACTCAATACCGATATGAATATTCAAATATAATTATAACAAGTTAGCTCTTTATTCCATGACATCACAAACATATGGCACTTTGCAAGGACAGCAAGCTAATTACTAATAACACATTTGTTTCCTATTTTATGGCTGTGTCTTGGCAATTATTACTAGTCATGGCTATGTAAGAGCCCAAAGCTTATTATGCAGCGTTGTAAGTCTTTACTTTGAAAAAAAGCCTTTTATATGCTTTTTTGGACCTCGCATTACAACTTTCTGAAACTATTTATCTGCTTACTAAAAAAGGGTATTCATATTTTTTTGGTTTCACCAAGGAAATCATGTAATCCACAATTCTTTCATAATGGGTGATAAAAACCTCATACAAAAATAATATTTCAAGGTTCAATGCTTGCGCTGGGGAATTACTTTCATTGGATTGGTACAGTCAGACTTGGGTATTGTAATCAACATAAAAACATGCCTACTGTGTGAATTATGGAATGCTACAAAGTATTGAGTGCCTTGTGAATGAAGACAGTATTTTCAAGTTCAGTCAAGTAATACCTGTATAACCCCAAAGGTTCACCCTAGGTGGATTTTATTTACAAAGTACTCAGTCCATTTCCTGAATGGATTGTAAAAGACATTAACACAAGACATTTAATTTTAGACCGTTGTATCCGACAAGTGACCGGAGCAGTCACCTATTTGGCAAACAGCCATGTTTACGAACACAATCTTACAAATCATGTTTTTTCTTCATCATAAACCCACTTACAGTTTAGGCAGAGAGCGATATTATTTATGGACACTTTAAAATGTTGTAAAAATACAACCACCCCGAAATAAAGATGGTTTCATATGAGCGTACCATATATTTGGAAGGTATTATAATATTTTTATGGCTCTATTAAAATTCGTGGAATGTCCCAATAAAAGTTTTAAGGATTTTTTTTTATTTTGATATTATAATTTTTTTTATGATCAATTTATTTTACGACTTTTTAATCTCAGTAAAAATGTTAAATTCGCCAGTATTTTTCAAGTAGACAAAGATACAAAATGCGTTTCTAAATTCTGTAGAATATAAGTCAGTATCTAAAATTCAAATAAATTACTATTAGGTATAGTTTTTTTATGTCCAAAAAAATAAATTCCTATCATTTACTTTGCACTGATAATCACGGTAACAGTCTCTCAATTTGACAGCTAACAAAAAATTATTGAGAAATATGTACCTGTGAACTTGTACAAACTATATAAGCGTCGTTCCACATATGATTCATATCAGATAGTAATTAAAACCAGCTCTAAAAAGCTGGCAGTACAAAGTGGGCAAAAATTTTTTAAAAAAAGCTCAAAATTTGTTGCTAATTTGTTGCTAATTAGTTGCCAAATAATCGATTTTTTTGCTTTTGCCGATTTCGAGAAATCGTCAACAATGCTAGCTTCACCATAAGCTGGCATGGATTATAAGATAAAAGTAAAGGTAAAATAAACAAAATCACTACAAATTTGTTGCTAATTTGTTGCTGTATAACCAAAATAAATTTGAGGTGCAAAAATATTTTTTTTTTTTTCAAATAGAAAATTTTTATTTGCTTTGCGCGCTTGAATGTCAATTGTTTCATGAAAAAAATATGAAATAAATTTGTTGCTCGTCACAGAACTGTTCCTTGTCACTTAGAGAACCAGCAACTAAATCTATAGACACCTGACGATCGGGTGTCTTGAACTTCGGTGACTAACAAACCGGCCATGCTAGCTTGAATGTCGATTTTTCCGGTGAAAAACGTTGAAATGAATTTGTTGCTCGTCACAGAGGTGATTAATGTCTCTCAGAGAACCAGCAACTAAATAGACACCCGACGATCGGGTGTCTTGAACTTCGGTGACTAACAAACCGGCCATGCTGGCTTGAATGTCGATTTATCCGGTGAAAAACGTGGAAATAAATTTGTTGCTCTTCGCAGAACTGTTAGGCATCGATCGGAGAACCAGCAACTAAATAGACACCCGATGATCGGGTGTCTTGAACTTCGGTGACTAACAAACCGGCCATGCTGGCTTGAATGTCGATTTTTCCGGTGAAAAACGTGGAAATAAATTTGTTGCTCTTCGCAGAACTGTTAGGCATCGATCGGAGAACCAGCAACTAAATAGACACCCGACGATCGGGTGTCTTGAACTTCGGTGACTAACAACTCGTTCTTTGAGCTTTACACTGATTCTTCTCAGCATAAAAACTGACCACATGACGCCGGTAGGACCCCGACATACTTTGTAAATGCTATTTGAGAACTTAAAATTATAATAATATTCTTGTCTACTCTTGTCTAGGTCCGATGAGATGTAGAGTATTTGACATTTCATATAGAAAGTTATATCTACTCCCAAATGTCAAAAGTAGAGAAAATATAGTCGTCATGCTCGACGCGATAGACACATGTCGATGAAGACAAGAAACATTTCTTTTCTCGATGTCAAACATCGCCATGCTCGGATCGATAGAAATCTTTCTTCAATCTGTCATTTTGTCGATTCTTCGGTAGACAAAAGCTGTTTCTATGGCGGTCATGCTAGGCCCGCAGTTAAACACATATCTTATGATATTAGGAATAAATAAAAATATTAGTAGCTCATGAAGAATGAGAGAGCACAAACTCTTCAAGCTCAAAAATAAAACTATTCAATGCTTTTGAGCTCTTCGTTATATCACGTATATGTATATGTATACATATACTAGCTGACCCAGCAAACGTTCATTTGTCATATAAATTATTTTAGTATTTGCATGTGCGCTTAAATTGAATTAGAATTATTTTTCATTATTTTTTCTTTCACTAGTTATTTATTACTTAATTATTAAGTTTTAGTTATTAATCAATAATCTTGTTTTTAAGTTTGAAAAATTTAATTACATTCAATTACATGTTGATATTACCATAAATGTTTATCAATTAAATAATTTTTGGAAGCAACTTCAATAGTTCTTTGAGTAATGATTGGATGCATACAAGCTTTATTTAAAATTAAAAAAAAATGAATACTTTTGTTCGACTGAGTGTATATTGAATTTCTTTTTTTGAATGCTACAAAATGTTATAGGTAAATGATGATTAAAACAAATTTTTTTAAATGATGTATTAATACAAATGTAGATCAACATTTTGAATTTGTTCAATCTGTTTCGTTTAGTCTTCTTAGTCACTATTATTTATTAATGTAAATAAACTGATAACGATGAGCTAATTGTATATAAATTCCAATTGGTAACTTTTCGTAAAAAATCTAAAAATCAGATCTTAACGTTTTGAGGTTCTAGGAAGCTTCCTTGACCACTTCCACGAGGGTGACACCCTAGCTGTATATATGTGTAAGAATAAGTATGTGAATCGCTTATAACTTTCGAACAGCTTGACCGATGAGTACCAATCTTTGTCATTCTAAAGAAATTTCATCAAACTTAGATTTCCTGAAAATTTAAACCAACTTGGTCTAATATATAATAGAAAACAATATAAATCATTACTGAACGAACTGTAATTATTTTTACAAACAAAAAAAATATCATCTGAGTCACGATTTCTTCTTTGGCATTAAAAATGAAAGCGTTGAGTACTTTCCAGAAACTATATATTGATTAATTTTAGTATACTCTTATAGCCACGTAATCAACTGGTAACATTGGTGACTAGTATTCAGTATTAATATTTTTTTATTTTTCAATTTTATCTTTTTTTTTTAATTCTATTTTTCTAAGCCATCCTTGAGCGCTAATAAGCAAAAAAAAAAATTATCGAAATCGGATGACCCTAAAAGGCCATTCCTGTAACTTCCCGCTAGATACATTAAGCGTTCGAATGTTGCCGTTTGTTGCGATGTTTTTGACCTCGTCAATTTATGAGAGCTCAACAATTTGACTTGTGTGTTATTTTGAGCTCTCCTATTTATTTAGTTGCTGGTTCTCTAAGTGACATTAATCACCTCTGTGACGAGCAACAAATTCATTTCAACGTTTTTCACCAGAAAAATCGACATTCAAGCCAGCATGGCCGGTTTGTTAGTCACCGAAGTTCAAGACACCCGATCAACGGGTGTCTATTTAGTTGCTGGTTCTCCGATCGATGCCTAACAGTTCTACGGAGAGCAACAAATTTATTTCCACGTTTTTCACCGGAAAAATCGACATTCAAGCCAGCATGGCCGGTTTGTTAGTCACCGAAGTTCAAGACACCCGATCGTCGGGTGTCTATTTAGTTGCTGGTTCTCTGAGAGACATTAATCACCTCTGTGACGAGCAACAAATTCATTTCAACGTTTTTCACCGGAAAAATCGACATTCAAGCTAGCATGGCCGGTTTGTTAGTCACCGAAGTTCAAGACACCCGATCGTCGGGTGTCTATTTAGTTGCTGGTTCTCTAAGTGACAAGGAACAGTTCTGTGACGAGCAACAAATTTATTTCATATTTTTTTCATGAAACAATTGACATTCAAGCGCGCAAAGCAAATAAAAATTTTCTATTTGAAAAAAAAAAAATATTTTTGCACCTCAAATTTATTTTGGTTATACAGCAACAAATTAGCAACAAATTTGTAGTGATTTTGTTTATTTTACCTTTACTTTTATCTTATAATCCATGCCAGCTTATGGTGAAGCTAGCATTGTTGACGATTTCTCGAAATCGGAAAAAGCAAAAAAATCGATTATTTGGCAACTAATTAGCAACAAATTAGCAACAAATTTTGAGCTTTTTTTTTTTTAATTTTTGCCCACTTTGTACTGCCAGCTTTTTAGAGCTATTAAAACCGCACCATTTGCGACGTTCGCGATAACGGTAAACGAAAATTGGTAACACTTGTTTTTTTTAATCAACCTGTCCGCCAAATATTTGGGATGCTATAAAAAGTGAAATATGAATTAAATAATGATTATTGTTAGATTCTTAAGTATTCGCTGTGGTCTTCAGGACCGAACTGAATTTGATTGGTTCCCATTATGTTTGATAGTATACGTCTAAATGTTGGATTTTGTTTGCAAAACTAATTTTGGGTATGAGTAGGTATGTGGTTAAGCAATGTGGTATTTGGTATCAGATCAATGACATTACATCTTTGTTCCTCAACGAAAACTATGAAAATAAGCTGTGAAAACCGGAATCTCTTTTTATGCAGTCTGCCCAATCCTGCAAAAACTGACGGAATTTATGACAAAAACTTGGTTTACTCAGAATTTTTGTTAGCAAAGAAACTGCCGTTAGTTTGGACACGTCTTAATCGTAGTTTAAATAAAACTACATTAAACCTTTCTTTAATATCTATAGAAATAATAATGTCTTGAAATCTTTAGGTCCCATTCTACCCATCTATCCAATAAAAGTAGATCACAGCAGATTACCGCAAAATTAACCAACAGTACAACCCGAACCGCAAAACAAACCGAAAAGATCAGTCTCCGAAAATTAAGACATAAAACAACCAACGGCATCCTAAACCCGCAAAAAGTTTATCGTATCAAATAAAGTATATTGTACACCATCTTAGAGCATTTAAAAACCGGACCTTACCGAAACCGAAATCTTACCAATTATCGGGCGGGGAGATGAGGCAACGCAAGAAAGAATAGCTCACTCATGCATTTTCTATCACATCGAGACGGCAAAATTAAGAAACACAGCCCTAACTTGACACACATAAACGAGAATGACCGGCTCTCTCGTACCTTTACCAGAGGAGAAGACTATGGCGACAGCAATGGCGTCTTCCGTTGGTGAAATTCTCCAAGCACACCATCGCTCGCTGAGCTGATAATCCGCCGGGCCAGATTAAAGGTATCAATGGAATTCGGGAATGGGATAACGGCCGATTCGGTATGAACGGACGCCTGGCAAGGTCGTTGCGCCTGTCACCGAACCGGTTCTCACTGGCGTTTGCTTAGCTTATTTAGCTTACAAAGTGAACAAAAATGTAAGGCGAGTGTTTTAAATTTATGTTAGAAGTTATGTTGCAAGTTGGCAAAGAAGATGTGGATAGAGATTACATGAAATGTCCATTGACTTTTTTGTCCCATGAACTCTGAATCGTCTTTCCTATTACGCAGATTACAATTCCAACTGTAACTAAATACATACAGGAATACCAATTTTATTCGGGAACTAGATTAAATCATCCGTTTATTGAGATTGACAAATATGTCTCTTTGTCTCTAAAATAAAAATGTAAATATTGTAGGTACACCCAGGTACTTTAAGTTGCGGTCTATCAGCAAGAAGCCTCGGTAAGAATTAATCAGACTACAGGTCTAGTGGGGCTTGTTGATCGATACAGCGTTGATTAGGAAACATTCGATAATTTCCTCTATCCGCAAGCGGCGATCTCGTGTTACGTATAACAAACTGTGGACGTTTCCCTGCTATTTGGAACAACGTTTTATGAAACTTGTTACGCAATTCTGAATCTAGAATATTCTACACGTCTTTAATGAGTCTAATAGAATGGCTAGTCCTAACATATTAATATGCCTCTGCGGTAAAGTTACCACACGACGAAAAATCTCCTTGAACTCGCAAAATCGTAATGCAGTGACAATATTACTTTTTTTGCATACCCGTACAAAGTATTGAATACGCATTGAGCAACAGAAGCCGCGGCAGGTTTTGTTGCAATTGCGATTTTATTAAGTACTCTCTGTCGCTAACCAATAGTGACTCACACAAGGACAACTGGGACATATTTGACATAGTTTTTACACCACAACAATAACTTAATGGTCTCTGCACACAGCGGGCGCGGCGCGGCGGGACGGGACGGCGACGCGACGCAATGTACTAGATCGTCGCGTCGCGTCGCGCCGAGCGGGACGGCTCTGTGTGATGTCGTCCGTAATATCTAGTACATTACAACTGCTCAGCGTCGCGTCGCCGTCCCGTCCCGTCGCGCCCCGCCCGCTGTGTGCAGCGACCATTATCTTCAAGTTTCACTGACAGTATTAAAATGCAATTATTATGTACATTACAACTTAATGGACGAGACTATGTAGCAGTCACGTCTTGCGACTTAGAGACCGTTAAACGAAAGGTGTTAAAATATCAAATTGTTCTGACGTGATGTATGTCGCTTGCAGTTCTAATCAACTCATCCTAAACCGTTATTTCTACCTTCAAAGACATTTAAACCCACTCTTAAGACTTTGTTACATTGTCTTATCTTCTGGGAAAAGCAGTATGCATGACCCTTTTAGCGACCCAAGTTTATGCGAAGCAAGACATCTTAAACATGTCAAAATATGGGGTGGAGTAATGGATTCTGCCGAGGGCTACGCGCCACACCTATGGGCATAGAGTGCGAGACAATAGTATTAGAGGTCAATGCCCTATATAGAATAGCCGTGGACGTCCTTACGGCATTTGCTGCGAAATGGCCTTGATTCACGAACGATGAACTTTACTAAAGTGAATAATATCGATCGCCAAAAATGTTCGCCGGTTTATTCTGCCTCGTTGGTTAACTTCCTACTATTGTGACATTATAAAGAATGCTTTGAAGACGGTTGTTGCCTCATGTTCTACTATTGAATTAACCTTATCAGCGAAAAACTTCGTATTGTTCGTTTAATTAACGAGCAAAAGTAAATAAAACAAATATTGAAAGTTCTGGAACAAATGAAAAAGTTATTATATCTCGCGAGTTATTAATGACAATGTCTTGCTACTCTACAACGTATGAAACAATGTTTCTATAAAGGAGAAAACTTTACAAGTCCTGCAGGTCTCGTGCAGTAAATTGGAAAAATAATAAGTAAAAGTCCAACAACTTTGCTGGCAAGACAAAAGAATATCATCCGAACGAAAAGGCTGACCCAATTTCCCTCGTAATATTTTTAGAGCAACCTCTTTTAAAATGCAATTTCGGTGCCAAAAACATTTTGCGAAAAAACATCTACTAGTATTTTAGATTTCACCTTGAAGTTCAGATGTTATTTTGATATGGAACAATTTTATAAGGCATAAAGACCAAGCTTAAGGCATTATTGTTTCATGGCAGTCGTTTATCATAAACCGGGGGCAAGTGTCAACGACTCTGCCTCAAGCATCGAGCTCGGAATAGACTTCCTAATTACTTAGCTGTCTCAAATTGGAGTTACGCGTTCTACACACTCGCTAACTCATGATAAAAAAACTTCGCACTTCTGTCTGACTCACTTTGCAACGCTAATTTCAAAACTGGTTGTGGTTCACATGATTACTTCTGGGGGATTCCAGAAGGCCAATGATGGTCTTTTTCGTACAATTAGTATCTTCGGTCTATTCGATTGGATTCTTTTTTTGGTCCATTTTCGTTTTTGAAATTGTTTTTGGACCAGGTGCAGCTTTATAATTTGAAATCAAACTGGATTTGTGTGTAGTTATTTGCTTGTAACTTCTTTGGTCACGAAAACGTTTAGGTGTCATTCATTTGATGTCCTGTACTGTACTTACTGGCAGTTTGTCAGGAGTGCATTCTCGCGATTATCATAACCACTCTCAATATAACTAGGCCAACTCATCTATTATATCGTGTGCCCATCATCATGTGGCTGTCAAAACTGCTCACGCCATTGTCGTATTAGGTAACGTCATGCAAACACTTAGTCCGATCGGTCATTGTTCCCGTGTGTTACAATGTTACATACAGGCCTTGGTGAAATTGTTTAATTTCGAAACTGCAGTGATTCTCCGGCCGTCGAATAACTAATGATAGTGGAAGCACGCTCGACCGCGCGCCATGTTGCAACCAGGCACCCAGGTTATTTCCGGAAGCGCTTAGAAATTGGACCGAGTGCGGTTTGCCCGTCCGTCCGTCCGCCAGTTTCTGCAATAGACCTTGTGTTATGATTTCGGCGTTTTATTCAAAGTTTCGTTTCCTCCATTAGTAACACGCCGTTCCCGTTCCGAAAGGCGTAAAACGATATTAAATTAAACTTGTCCAAGAACAATTTGTCGGTTTGGTAATTATTTCTTATCCTTTAATTATAAATTCGAATACAAACAGCATACGATATTCAACTGGTCCTTTTGAAACTATTAAAACTTTTGGGTTTGGTCCTCTCGTCCTCTGATCTGTGATTTGCATGGTAATTAAGTTTATGGACTTCACGTTTAATTAAATAGATTGCTTTTGTATCGATCTAATAGTCGTGAATTCGTCGTGATTATTTTTATGATGGTATTCAAATCTACGGCCGCACCTCTCTGTGCGTGAAGTTGGCTAGATTGGAATAGCCCAATTTGTGGTGGAAGCCCACTTATTTTAATTTGGCCTAGATGCGTACAGCGAAGATTTCTTTAGAACGTTGTATATTCTTCTATTTTTACTATGGCAGAACGTGATTATTGTCGGTGTTACAGATTCTTTGCCTTTACAGACTTCAGTCTTAAATGTTATAATTTTGACTATATGTACTTATTTAGTTATTAATAGTACCTAGCAAATCATACTACATTAATTTCACGGCTTTCCTGAATTCTGTCTTTATAAATACTGAAAAAAAAAACAGGTCTTGATCGATAAACCGTCAACAAACTAACAAAATCATTTACCTTTAATAAAGTAATCAGAAACATAATTAATTAAACTACTAATTGCAATTATTAGCGCCCGAAACAGGTAGCTTATCTACATTATCAAGTATTGTAATATAAAGTGAGTGAAGTAGTGCGTAGATAAAGATTTATCGATGCGCTAACCTACTTACTTTAGCTGTCGGTAGTTACGTTATCGCGAACAATACTAATTATTGTTGAATTTAAAAAAGTATTACGAAACTACACAGTATTGCGCGCCTGCATTTTTAAGCTAGCGCTGCAAAAGAACGGGCCAAGCGATTATGTGGCGTATTTTTTGCTGAATATACGTTAGCAAGCAAACTTTAGTCGCAATATTAGTGTTCACAACGGGTAAATATGGACACAATTGCCAAATGCTTGGGAGTCATACTTATATCCCTGTCTGCGTCGGAATTTCTCGGATTCAGCCGACGGCAGCTCGCTACGGTTATTATGTATTAAATTACCACTACATGATACTTTCGTATAGCCTGGTTTTTACTCAATTGCTGCGAAAAGAGGGTAATGTTTTTCTCCCCGTTATTTATCACGGTCCAACTTGCAAGTCAGTGTTCACGACAATTTCTGACTAGCAGTAATCATTCCACTTTGCTGTTATGCTGCTTAATCTATGAGAACGGTGCAGAAGAAATTCTTCACGCTTGTAATGGCTTGTTACTCGTCATCTTGTTTTATTTACAGTTTTTTCAACCACAGTTCCAAAGAGTCGTTTACCTCGGCCATAAGAATCACTCAAGGCCTTCAATATGATCAAAACATCAATAAAATGGAAACTTCTTCCTTTATCGATAAAATTCATACCTGTTATTGGCATCTGTTATGGACTACGACCGCGGACCTGCTTCGGGAGATCCTGCAAAAGGAATCTGAACCTATTGCCTGAAGTTTTAAAGGTTTTTATGGCTTGGTTATGGTGCCATAGGCTCTGAATGCGTGGGTTGCCGGTATTTTAATGGTTGCGAGTCTTGAAACATGTTATTTTAGTTACGTTTCGCTTTTCGTTACCGTTGCGGTACAAGAAAGAGATTTAGTAAATCAAATTGAATAATTGGTGATTGTTCGCTTCATTGGAACTGGAATTTGGTTGTTTATTTTCGGGAGAATGTTTTTACCGAAGAAAGTATTGTGAAAGGGAAATCTGGGGACTTTTTAGCTTGTTTTCATTTAACTGTTTTACCTTGTTAGTGGCAGTAAATAACTCCGAAGCTCAGAGTTATATTTCTTTAAACAATGCTTTGGTTTCAAATATTGACTATAAACTATGGCTTTCCCAATCGCTTTCGACCGGTTCAATGGCATTTCACCCATGTTTGAAAGCCTAAGCAAAATATTGATCTTTTCAGTCAATGTTTGTCTCAAATAATACAACAAGAACGTATTGGGTTTTCGATGCAAACTACAAGGAAATTAATGCAAATATTTGACTTTTATCGATGTTCGAAGCGCGCTGGTTATCCAATGTTGCTTTTTTTACATACCTACCTTTTAACTTGAATTACGATACCTCGATTGGTGCCCAGAAAGTGTATTCTAAGTGGGGGATAATCCTCTGAATTAATGTTTAGTATGTCAATCAATAGTTTCGTAATCTAATCTTATACTGAAATAAGGCTAGGGACATACTTAAGAACAGGTCAAGCAAAGTCACCTGTCTTTATTATCAGAATTTCGTAACAGACACCCGTGAACGATGGTTGTGACGTCAACGTGCGTTTCAAACCTTAAGAAATGTTAGAAACTTGAGGTCGACAGATAATCTTCATCTAATGCGCGGCTTTGTGTAATCTAATTGATGGCTAAGATATCCGCTTACCTTGGGAAGTAAATAATTAGTAGTTTAAACTTAATACGCTTAGAATTTGAACCATCAGTTAACCGTTATGTACGGTTCTTGTTTTAGGTGGTGTTAGTAATCTGTAAATTAACGTGTGTACATATTTGGGTAGTGAAACTTTAGTAGTATGTAAATGTAGCGGGAGTTAGGCAGAAATAAAAGAATAATGCCAAAATCTCAAAAAGTGGTTTAGTCCTTGAAATATTTTCGCCAGCGCCTGTCTTACTATAAAATGGAAATCCGGTAATCAGAGAACCAAGAAAACAAGACAAAAATGCCTTATTTATTTCCTTTGCAATATTTCTCTTGACTTCAACTTGATTCTATGCTAAAATATGTTAACTTAGTTACCATTTTTATTGCGAGTCGACCCGATTTCTTCCCGAAATATTTCCCTTCAAACGCTTGTAACAAGATATTCTTTTTGTAAGGAAGGAGATTAATCCAGCCAAACATGTGAGTAGACTGTAGCAAGAATAAGGCCCTTTATTCGGCCCTAATCCCGGAAAGCTCGAAGGACCATGTGATCGATAAGGATCATCCCTTATCCCTTCCCTTTGAGTCGTGTATCCTCGTGTAAGGAATTGTTAGTTCAAGGTAAATGTGATTTAAACTATCCCTTCTTGTTCAAGTAGTTTTATTGGTCCTTTGACTTCTGTAAGTTCAACAAAGTTTTCTTGTTCGTTTGGGAGTCCCGATGAGCAATGTCTGTGGTGTGAGTGAGCATTAATTGGTTCTTCCCCACACAGACTGTTGTAACAATAAGTCAGGATGCTTATAGAGGTACATGATGCTAAGCATGAAATCATGAAGTTGTCCTTTTGCTTGAACTATCTATACTAATATTATAAAGCTGAAGAGTTTGTTTATTTGTTTGTTTGAACGCGCTAATCTCAGGAACTACTGGTCCGATTTGAAAAATTATTTCAGTGTTAGATAGTCCATTTATCGAGGAAGGCTATAGGCTACTTTTTACCCGGGTTCGTGCAGCGGGTGAAACCGCTGGCAGAAGCTAGTTAAGAATAATTAGGAACTTTAACTACTCACAAGTCCTGGATGTGAAGAGACTACCTTGCCCTTTCCTAGTTTCAAATTACCAATCTGCTAGCTTTTAGATGAGTCATACTCAGTTAAATAGTAGTCACTACCAATTATTCCTATACTGTTTCTTCATTATCTACAAGTTATATTTCAAGTTTCAACCATGACGTAAATGCCACTACTTGAAGTCTAAATAGTGGCAGTAAGTAGCAGGATAATCTTTGAATTGGAATGCGTATACTGTTCGCAAGGACGTAAAGGGTGGTCGACTCGATGGGCTGTTCAATAAGTTGCGTATCAAATAGAGCTTTAAATTAAGTTTACATTGGTAGTGTTTAAAATTGCATAGGTCCTATTTTATGTTTAAAGTGGACGGGTATATTTTTCATATTTTTGAGAAGAATCAAGAAGAGTTTTGTGGGAATCCTAGAGTGAAAATATGTTCATGAAAAACATATTACCTCTTCTCGACTCCATTAACATTAAAAAAAGAAAATGTTAAATGGATGGGAAAGGTTGCCCTAGCTAACCCTTTCGGAAAACATGCGTAATTTTCCGGAAAAATCATAGGGATAATTATTTATACTCATTAAAAAGCAACATGGGCGCAGATTCAGACTACGTTTGCAATTTTAATTAATGAGCACCTATTTAAAAGCAATTTTAAAGATACAAGTTTTTTTTTAATTACTGCGACCTCATTAATTAATTGTCAACATGACCATCAGTAGGCACTTTACATAATTAGAATTGGTTAATTATGGCAGTCATGACAAACTGGAGAAGTTATTTTATGACAGCTCCAAATTAATGGTGTTTCTGATAGGTGTATTTTTCTATCATCATGGGAATTTCTGTTTAACACGACATGATATTAGTTGGAAAGTGGTTTAATTAATTTGTGTTCTTAATCATATTTGCCAATTATAAAATTAAAATATGAGTTGGGAAAATGACTCCTAGGTTTGCTCACCTAACAAGCTCTAAAGTCACATTCTTCAAATACGCATGACTGATTGACTGCTAACAAGGTATCATCCCGGGACAGCGGAGACGGCTTCGTTAAATAAGTTTCCAAACATTAAACTAGTGAATTTATGTAAGATAATTCCATAGGTCAATTTTCACCACTTGAAAAACTACTCTTTCTACTGTCATAGCTAACTACACCACTGTTGCCAGGATTCCAAAAGCTAAATGGGCCCTCGAAAAACAAGCTTACCTTTGAGGAAAATTGTAACGAATTTCCACAATACCCTTATTAAACTTTGGGTACTTCGGATACAATTAAGAACATACCAATTCCATTAAAAGTTTGAGAACAAATTCCAAACATTCTTGAAGCTATTACAAACATCTATGCTTAACATCAACCTTCCAAGTACCTTTCGATATTCTCACCAACCATTGCCTTTTTAAAAGCAACTTTAAAGGAACCACTTCAAGGTACAAAGCAATGGTTGTTAAAATTGGAGTAAATATCGTTTTCATAGTTTGTTTTAGTGTTTTTTTTTTTTTTTTCAATAAAGGTCAACGGTACTGGCATTGGCACCCCGCGGTGATCAAAGGAGACTGTTAACTATTTGAACGCCGCTAATAACCCCGTT
This sequence comes from Helicoverpa assulta, assembly GCA_963856015.1. NCBI lineage: Eukaryota > Metazoa > Arthropoda > Insecta > Lepidoptera > Noctuidae > Helicoverpa > Helicoverpa assulta. The sequence continues at coordinate 9,999,142 of CAWLCW010000027.1, forward strand.
ATATTTCAAGGCTGTTTAACTGTAGGTTCTTTCCGTACTTGATACTGTTTTAATTAAAATCAGAGCAGTCTGGGCCTTCACTTGTTTAGATAATGTAATAAAAATCATCAGTTCCAAAATTAAGTCCTGTGTCCTATCATTATAATGCCTTTACCATGAAGTTTGCTTTAGGGTCTATCTGGATGATGTCATCATATTTTATTTTACTTTGTATATTCTTCAAACACCATTAGACGTATTGTCTGTCATCCTCATCCCGTCCCAATAACCTATATTCCACGGAGCAAGCAGACGGATCAATTACTCAATTTGGCAAACGAAGCTGGAATGATGATGAACGACATACTCTTCCGTTGAATGCCACTCATCATATTCACCATTTTCTATGCAAATTGTTCCTAACGCGGCCTGCATGATTGAGCTCGATTCCACCAAGAAATTGTCCCAATCAGTCTGTCTCCTTCATCATCTTTTCAATAACCTTAATTTTGATACTATGTACTTATATTTTGTTCCTTAAAATCGATGAGTAAACAGGTTTTTCCACTGATTCATTAAAGTACTCATTAGCATTGTTGCGCGGCAAGGAAACTTCTCCATTGATCGCCTCTAAACACGCCACGCCAACAGTTACATAGGCATATTAATCATATTCATTCATACTTTGATTTAGGTACAACGTCGCTATTTAACAAGCGGAAAAGTGCCTTTTATGTGAAGAATTCTTTATTAAAATTTATGGGATCTAGGCATGGCATTGTATGATACTCTTTATCACTTCGCTTGGAATTTATTTAAAAGGCCCTGATGGGTCCGATGTGGGAACGTTATTTATTTACAGAGAAAGTTGAAGTCAGTG